>OY728127.1:620517079-630517079 GCA_963277665.1 Viscum album
TCTCTGTATTTGGGAAGAGTTTGAAGGAGTCTAACCTGGATGGGGGAGTTTCAGCCGATCAGATGGAAGACCTCAGGTTAGGGTTCACCTGCGCGGGGGCTTCTGGATATTGGGGGAAATACAGAGTTATCTGCTTCTGTGTAATCGGGGGCGGGTTGTCCACAGGGGTAGTGGGGTTGTCCAGGGGGTACAGGGTGTCTAGGGGGTGGGCAGGCTGTCCACGAGGGTGGCGGGGCTGTCTTGGGGGGAGGGGGTGTCCAGTGGTGGGCGGGCTATCCACGGGGGTGGGGGGGGGCTTTCCATGGGGTACAAGGTGTCCAGGGGGTGGGGGTGCCCGGGGGGGGGGGGGGGGGGGGGGGGGGGTTGAGGGGAGTGTCCAGGGTGTGGGCGGGCAGTCCACAGGGTTGGGGGGCTGTCTAGGGAGTAGGGGGTGTCTAGGGGGTGGGTAGGCATTCCACGGGGGTGGCGAGGTTGTCCAGGGGGTAAAAGGTGTCCAGGGGGTGGGGAAAACTGTCCACGAGGGTGGAAGGGCTGTCTAGGTGGTACGGGGTGTCCAGGGGGGTGGGCGAGCTATCCAAAGGTGTGTGACTGAGAGCTTTAAGAGATTTAATTGGGATTCCATTCATGTTATGAAAAAAAAGATGGGTGTTAATGATTAGAATAGAATTTTTTAGTGAAATTCCAATTTGGTAGGATTTGTGACTTGATAACATGATGGTATCAAGTTTGCAATTGGGAAAATGCTGAGGAATTGGATTCTAAAGGCTCCCACAACCTTCCAAGGATATATTATTTCTAGAAAAATGTGTTGTGGGAGAAGGAATTCATCCTATATAGTTGATGACACTTTTAGATCATGTGATGCCTTACTCATCAAGATGACTAGACAAGAACCAAAACCAAAGAGGCCTCAAAACTATCCAAATCTTTAGAAGTGATGAATTCCCCTTTCTTATTCATGAACTATGGAAGTGATGAATTCCCTACCTGCATAGCCCCCCTACCCACCTCACCCCCAACAGACTCCCCCTGCACATCCCCCCTCCCATCCACCGACTGCACAACCCCCCCCCCCCCCCACCAGCACCCCCACTTGCACAACCTCCCATCCCCCACCCCCACCTACACAACCCCCTCCCTTCCACCCACTGCAAACCCCCCCATCTCACCCCCCAATGTACTCCCACCTACCCATCCCACCCCCAACCTAAACACTCCCCTCCCCCCAACCCACTTGCACAGCCATCCCCCCCCACCTACACCCCCCACTTGCACAACCCCCCCTCCCCCACACCCACCTGCACAACCCCCTCCCCCCACCACCACCTATACACCCCACCTCCACCTCACCCCCAACAGACTCCCACCTACCCATCCCACCCCCTAACCTGCACACTCCCCTCCCCCCACCTACTTGTACAACACCCCCTCAACATTCACCCCCCACTTGAACAGCCCCCCTCCCCCACCCCCACCTTCACAACCCAGCCCCAGCCCCACCTGTACAACCCCCACCTCACCCCCAAGACTCTGACCTGCCCAGCCCACCCCCCAAACCTGCACACTCCCCTCCCACCCACCCACTTGCACAACAACCCCCCTCCACTTGCACCCCCACCTGCACAACCCACCCCTCCCCCCACCCCCACCTACACAACCCACCCCCACCCCACCTGTACAACCCCCCACCTCAACACCCCACCAGCACACCCCCTCCCCCCACCTACTGCGCCCCTAGCACCTCCCACCAGAAAAAAAACAGAAAACAAAAACAGAACCAAAAATTGATTCACACATGACACCAGAACAAAAACAGAAAACCAATAACAAATCGAATTGAAATTTTTTGGGTATACCGTAATACACAAACCTTAGGTTTAAGCCAAATCAAAACAGAAAAGAAAAAAATTAAATGAAAAACATTAAACATAACGTACTACTTATAGATTTGAAGTGTAGAACAAAACAACTTTGTGATTTAGTATGGATCTGGTGGAATGATTTTCCAAGAGAGAGAGATCTTAGGTCTTAATTTTAGCAGTTCAATCACGTGGATGGGATCTCAGGTTTTCTGGGATTTTAGGGGAAAACTTTCCCAATGGTTTTAACAAACCATTGGGAAAGGTGAGCTTTACCAACGGTTTAGGTCTTTACCGACGGTTTTGTAAAACCGTTGGTAAAGGGTGAATTTTTTTATATTTCCCAATAGTTTCATCAAACCATTGGGAAATACATGTTTTATACCCCTATACCAACGGTTCAACAAAACCGTTGGCAAATAAGCGTTGGGAAAACCCAACTTCTCAGTAGTGTGGGATCCACTATAATTGTGTTAGGGTGTACAATGATCAGATGACCATTGTCTTAGGTCCAATATGCTTATAATTATAGGATGTATTAGGGGAACATATACAAGATCCATATTAGGGAATGTATTCATAGATATTTGGGGGTATCCTTTGAAGATAGATGATCTTATTAGAAATATCCATGAATGGTTTGGGAGGATCTAAACGAATTTATTATGACATAGGTTCATGAAATAAGGGACAATCTAAGAAATATTATAGCACCCTAATGGTTACATCAATATGTATTGAACACATTTTCATGGTGAAAATATTTTATAAGTCATCACCTTATATTTTTTCAGGACTAGTACATCTATGGAGAATGGATTGACATTTTCTAAATTATATGGGGGACCTACAAGATTTTGGCATTTTATTTATGATCTAACTTTTTTCTATGCTTCATATGGTGAAAAAATATCAAGTTAGGACCAATATATTTCTCAAGATGCTCCTTGTAGGTTTTTAACTCGATTTGTTTATCCTTTCACTAATATTTTATAGTCTTATGGTATAGGTAACTAAATGATTGTGTTTTTTCTTACAATTTTCACCAAAATGGTTGGACAACTAATAAAAAAATGGAGAGGAGGAACTCGATTTTAATGTAGCTCCAAATTATAACATATATTATCTCATTATGAGAGCACTAGTAGTTTAAGGTCACGGTGTTTGGACTATTATATAATGAGGGTGAAAATTAATAACCCAAACAGAGCCCAAAATTTGAGAACACCCCAAAACATTTTGAACCGGAAAAAGGTGAAAAAGTAAATAATAAATAATGTTGTGTGGATTAAGAGCACCAAGGAGGGACTGGTAGGTATGGTATGGCTACTGTAAAAATTCCAATGATGAGTTTTAGTTTGGAACTATAACTGGGTAAAATTATTATAGGGCCTCTTCCTTTTGATGAAAACACATATCTGGATGGAATTATAGATTGGTTCAATATATATAAGATCCAAATTGGGGGAATGTATATAAATTCATAAAGAGATATCCCTTGGAGTCAAATAATTTGTTTAACAAAAACCATGTAAGATTATGGTGATCTAATACACTCGAGAAGTAATGTATGGTTCATAAAAAATGAATATTAGAATAATTAAATGGAGGAACTCTTAGCTTGAGCATACCATATCTAGGATAATACAGTCCTTTGGAGAGGGGTGATAATTAATGATGACTCATGGATGGTTCTGGATATGTTTTGTTAAATATCTATGTATCCTCAAATGATGGGAATAAAGCATGGAATAGTTGTTATATCTTATTAGGAGATCCAGACAATAGAATATAATGTTGAGAAATGGGAATTATACCCAAATGGTTTATTTGAGAACAACACTAATTCGAGAATCCCTACATGGATTTGGATCCCATGGAGATAATTCTGGGGAAGCATAGAAGATTTATTTCTAAGATATTTAAGGTCATACATGCTGGAACAAATTTCATGAAGTTTACATCATGAAAAAAAACTCATATGTAATATAAATTAACAGAATATAATGAGTACTTGGATACTGGGTAGTTTGACATCATGTGACAAGGACTATGATTTTGTGAAGATTGATATTATCTAACAATGACTCAGAATTAATCTAAGTATTAATCTGTTAATGAGAAAAAATAGTTGATTGAATGGAATCTCAACACATAGACCATATAGGGAATTTAGAGGGAATCATGGATAGGAACAATAAAAAGTATCTAATAATCACTATAGATATTGATGTGAATTTAATTTATCCACATGTAATTATTGATAGGTTAAATACTCTTACATTTTTAGCTCATCAGTGGGAGTGAGGTAATTTTAATTTGAATCATGGCTTGGAATAGTATAAGAGTTCCTAGTGTCACTACATATCCAATGTGATCAGAATCATGTTTAATATAATACTTATATAGGAAATGAACATGAATAGAGATATAATGTAGTGAAAACGGGTCTCTTAGAAAAACTATCTTATGTTTCTTAAAAAGTTAGATACGGTAGAGTTTGTTGTGTAGTTTAGTGTCATCTGACCAGGACATATCTCCCCATCTACTGAATATATTATGATTCAGTTATACCTATCAGGTTTGTTCACCAAGACCCGTAAACACACCTGAGTCATGCATGGTTTGAGACACAAAGGATAACTAAGAGACCACCCATATTTCATGATTTTATGTGATATTGGATAAATATAAATGAAATGAGTATTTATGATATGAATTTGTAATTAGATTTGTTTCAAATATATTCATGTTTACCATGGTTCTAGTTAATGAAAATTAGGAACCATAAACCATGAATTTCCACATATACTATGATCATATGCAAGGGATCCAAGTCATGTGAACTATTATTCACTATATAGTTTAAATTAATGAAAGGAGAACTATGGGTTATATAGTTTAAATTCAAACTAATACGATGATATCAAGTATTTTGATTTCATGCGATAAGGATGAAATTTCACACAACTTATAGTCTTGTGCCCCATACTACAGGCACTACCCAATGGGGAAATTGTTTCTTAGAGGCACCTACCACCATTGGGGGGTACACAATTTTGGGTCATAAAAAATATTTACCAAGTGAAAATGTTATGTTAAGGTCTATAAACTGTAGATTATTTCAGGATAGATTTTTCATGGATGTCACTACATATCCTAAAATAATAGGAATCAATCCACATTTTTTTCTTGAATAGAATCCCCCTACATTTATCTATCTCATATGTATGAGAAAAGAGAATTATTTTTACTCCAAGTTCTTTTTTTGGATTCATGGATGACCATATTAGTAATATATTTTGGTTTTACTATGTATCTTATAATGGATGAAATCAAGACAAAAATTCTCTTATATGGTTCCACATCAACACTGATGAAGCACAAATGTAGGAGGGGAATTTATTATTGATTCCATTTGTGGATGGAACCATGATATGAAATTTAGATTCCAAGATGTATCCTGAATTAACATGAATCAAGACATAAATAGTTCTGGAAAATGTGGGGGAAATATAATACCCCTATCTTAGAGGAAGTTGATGATATAGAACACATTATAAACAGGATCAATGTTATACCACTATGAAATAGTGTGAGGAATATTTTCAATTGAACGTGTGGATGGATTTTATTATTCACATGTCACTACATACCCTTTAATAGAAGTAATAATGTTATTCATAGTACTTTATAGTGGTACCATTTTGTAAATAAATATCATTCCTAAGATGAAAGTAGGCCATAAAAATAAATTCACTCTGAGTAGTTTAGATTCGTATAAGATGGACTTGTGGTGTAATTTATTTTATTTATTTAAGTCTTGGACCAATATATTTTGATGTTTTAGTTTATATTATGGGACCCCTCACTATGTGGTTTATGTTTTATAGTAGGGTCTCAGGTATTCTTTCATTAAATATCATCAAGTTAGGACTTATACTATTTCTTTTTAATGTCCGGTAGTTAGGAAGGTCACTAGGCATTTTAATGTTATGTTTTATGAATTTTTTGGGTTTTGAGGAAATATTGAAAAATATTTTTTGAGAAATATTGTATTAGTAGGTAAACAATGTGTTCCCACTTTATCAGGATCTATGAGTAGAATACATTGGAGTAAATTTTATTTATAATTTAAGGTCCCTACAAATTTTGTTCCAGCATTAGAGGCTTATTCCTCAATATAGTTAGGGTTTTAGTTCAAATCATAGTTATCCCTAGAAAAATGAATGGAGGCAAAAATTATTTTTAAAGGATTGCATGATTTATTTTTTATAGACTTATATTCTATGAAATGTGTGAAATTTCGTCACATTATTCAACTCTTACACATCTAGTTACTTTTTTTATTATTCATCTTCTGAGAGTTTTCCCTAGATAGCAATGTGGGGTGAGGTAAATTGAGCCTCAATAGAAATCAGTATATATATCCCATATCAAATTGAATATCTGGTAACATTCATTGAAGAATAGGTCTTGTTTTGATAGGACCTCATAGGATGCAAGATGTTGTCAAGCCAAGACCTCTTATTAATATACACCATCTTCTACAGGATATCTGAAAGAGTCTTGTTTAATTCCTTTATCTATCAATTCACTACATCATGGTAGAGAAAAGAGTGGTTGGAATAAATGTTATATTGTATGCATAACCTCGTAAATTTAGATGAATAAAAATTGGATACATTTTCCATCAATTTTTTAGTGAAATAAGTTTTTGTGATATTTTTTGAATTGTTGTTGTTTATAATAACCTTAATTACAACATTAATCAAGGGAATAACAAAAAACCATTAGGATAAGAACTTTATGTATGTATAGATAAACCTGAATTACCTAGATGTAGCTAGATAATACTTCTTAATGAAATCAATTCTCTATATTGTGACTGAAAAAGAATATCTAAAGGCATGCAACAACACTTATGGTCGATGAATGAAGTTGGAATGTATTTGAAAGTCGTGTCACTTATTTGTGTACTCCATGAAAACATGGATCATCATTGTCCAAAAATATAAATGAATACTAATTAGATGGGATAAATTTGTCTCAGACTTATGATAAATACATGAAAAAATTTCTTACATTACATTGAATGTTTCTCCTCCATTAATGCATATATGAAGGACCCCATATAATCCTCATATAAAAAAGACTTTATCATTATTTAGACCATCATACAGGGTGAATTTTATTCATAATATTAGATTTTTTTACATATTGGATCAGTCTAATGGAAGTATCCTATTTAATACATAGTCTGTTATAGTGTACATTCACCAAGTGGTGACATCCATTGATGAATATATTATACAATCTTGCTCTAGAGTAGTGTATAATTTGTTAATTTCCTCCATGTAATTGAGGATAATAGGAGAGACGACACCATAGTTTGTAAGGATTTAATTTTTCAAAAAAAAAGGACTGGACAACATCATTGTTGAATTGGATAGTTTATTAGACCATGCATGTTGTGAGAAATGGATATGATTCAACGTTTTCTTAGAGGATAATTTTTCAGTCATTCCCCTTATATTAAAAAATTTGGGATCCAACACTTCCTTGTTAATGGAATACTCAAAATATATATGTATAATTATTGTACTCAATTCACCTTTATCATTAAAATAGGCCACCTATAATAGCATGTAAAATTATAAGTCTATGTGAAGAGCTTAGTAATCTACCTCATTGGTGGTGCAACCTTTAGAATTATAGAATTATTAAGGTAAAATAAACATGTATGAGGAGAAAAATAAAACCCATGGACAATATCTAATGATCTTTGAGTTTCTATTTTTTTTCTAAGTAATAAATCAAGAGGCACAGAAAAGTACATCTACCATTATTAGGGACTGTCGTATATACCTAAAACCTCCTCATTAAGGAGCATGGTATTCAACATTGAATTGTCCGAGGTAGGGTGTGTTGTGAAAATTTGGCTATTTTTTCCTATTGATTTACTTTTGAGATATGAATTGAATTTCATACTAATGTAGGATAACCACCCATCAAAAAAGTACCCATTCATTATCCGATTGTGGACGATATACTAAAGTGGATTAATTTTAGAGACAATGTGGACCTTATGGTGCGACAAGTACTGTGACATATTTTTTATAATGATGATTGGATCATGAGAGTTCTTTTTTATGACAAAATATTGAGTATCTATATCTAGAAATGTTATATTTTGATTGTAGAGACTTTTTTCATTTATCATATGACTTTTTTAAGTATGGAGGGGACCGATTGATTTTTCAATTGTGGATACATACAAGATAATTGTATTACATTTTACCAATGGTATTAGAACTGGTGGGTGAAATAGATATCATATAAAATTTTCCAAGGCTTCTAGAATGTCTTCATCCCATTGATAAGAGACTCCCTTCAACATCAAATTCTTAAAGGAGAGACATTATATCTTATGATTTTCTATGAAATGGTGAATGTTGGAAAGGTACCTCAAGATGATTTTGTTTTATTTATATGGTCTTTATATCATAAGAAACTTTTGTCTTTCATCACCTATGGGTATGGGTGATTTTATAATATTGTAACTCTGTGGGAGGATCTTGGACATATGGGATTTTCTGAGGGGAATGAATGTTATTGATTAAAGTTTAAGTGTGACAGTAGCCATTTCATATTTACTAGAATAGTTTCATTGAGAAAAAAGTGAATGATGATATTTGTACATGTTCTATCAGATAAAATCATTTAGATGTATTTTCTTATTTACCAAAAACTATAATATTCATGAGAACATTAATAGGATTAAAAATTCTTTCAAATTAACATAGATATTCAATATAAAAATCTTCAGTAGATTCTACGTTGAGAGTTTCTTGTTGAGTGATTTAATCATGGCTTTCTATTTAGTAATGAAATCGAAGACTATATCATTCTCATGATGTTTAAAATTATAGAGGTAAATGACTATCAATTTCCTTATCATAGATATAAACTATAAGTAATTGATGATGAAGGAAATATCATCCTACGATGGATCCATCAAGAAAATAGTTGTACTAAAAAATGTATAGTCCCTCCAAGGTCTTTATAATACATTTTAGTTTTTTATCTCTTTTGGTTCAGTGGGCCCATCAAGGGCCACAATGGGACACAAAATTTGACAAGTGATTTTCCAGATCTCTCATTCCATTGAATGTTATAAAGGCAGGATTCCAAAATTTTGGTAGAGGACGAGCATGATCCACCCATTTTGGAAATGGTTTTCTTTTAGGATACACATGGGTGAATTTTCATTCTATATCTTCCATTTATGTTTTGTGATACTCAATGTAATAGAGGATTTCAAGAGTAAATACTATTTAGTTCAATCCTAAACACATATATCATTAAAATATAGTTAGGGTCACCATGAGTGAAATGGTTATTGATACTCAGTTCAAAATGGGCCTATGTGAATTACCTAGAATGATGGAAGATACTGTTCTAGTGGACAAATTTATTGGTCTCCCTTTTCCATTGGATTTAAGCAGATCAATTATATGAATCTAGATCCAACATGGTGGTCAAACTCTACACTTATAGGTTGAGTAAACCCATCCTCATGATTGGGAGGAGGAATTTTTTTTATTAATGGTTGTATTTAGCATTAATGTTTCCCATAGGTAACAAGAAATTGAGTCATCAATTCAATCTTATATCAGTATCAAATTATAATACATCCTATTTAACAAATAAAATTCAAACACCATCACGTGTTGATTGATATATGACCACACCTTTCCCTATTACTTTAGAAGAATGGAATTTAGGGGGTGGAAACTATTCATTTAGTGAAACTATGTTATCAGACTTTCATTGGTGTCAGGTTTATAATCCTTCTATATTTGTTTTTTTCAAAAACATATCATAGGAAATCATTAATTCATGACATGCCTCAGCGCCCATATATTGGTCTACATTTTATTCCATAATAACTATTAAAATTCTCAATATTGTATACCTATAATAAAGAATCATTTCATCCTAATAAAAATAAAGTAGTGAATCCTTATTCTTTTTACCAAGTTGAAAGGAATTTCAAGGTCCTCCTTCAGGTTTCCTCTCTTAATGGTTTGATTCGTCTTACAACCTTTAAGAAGCATAATATTCATTATCGAGTTCTCCCATGATGTGGATCTATGGAGGGTGATCCAACTTATGTATATAAACATCCATTACAAGGGTGACCTAAATGATAGGAGCACATCACGTGATAATGGGAGTAGTGGGGGTGCTGGATATTTGAGGTCACCGCCTAGCCTACAGAAGGACTTCATGGTAGAATTTTGTAAAAATACCCCCATCCATGAGGGATGGGGATGAATTTATTCCACTACTAGTGAATAATAAATCCTTTTTCGTTTTGGGAATCTATATGGTAGTGGTAGTGGTAAAAATTCCACATGAATGGGTGTTATGGAATCTACCAATGCATTTTTAAAATTTAGTACACTTTGTATCAATATTGTGTCATGTGAAGTTCTTTTTTAGAACATCATCTACATTCCATTGTGAGATATTTTATTTTTACACAATTAACATATCTAAATAATGATTTTCATATTATCGTTTCTTAGGATTCATATAGGATACTACTATTTTATTTTTCCTTTCATTCATACCACATTTGAATCTTATAGGTAGTAGGGATTCATTGGATTTTTTAACAAGAATACAAGTTATTCAGGACATGAACCTTCTAACACCTAGTACATTTAATCCTCTTTCTTTGGGGGACTCTACTAATCCTGAAGTGTAGTGAAATTAAATTCTCCATACTCACCCCATCCTCATATTCATATTTTAGATGGTTCATTAGTGACTACATGGCAGATTACCCTCAGAATGCAGATAAAAGAAATCCAGAAGTCCTTATAGTTTTTCTTTGACCCCAGATTCTGAGGAATAAAGAACGTATCAATTCCTATATAGAGTAGATATTATTCAACACTTAGGGATGGTTTTTTACATATAATAAGGGAGTTTCATGGCCTCTAATAGATGAAAAACCTCCGATATGTTCTGATGAAACTAAGGAATTGAATCTTCCATTAACACCTCTTGGATGTTATACTTGTGAGTGATGATGGGATATGAAATAGTTGGGATATCATTATTTACTATTTCATTAAACATATCCATACAACCTTCATTATCTATGGGCAAATTTTATCCCACTACTACTGACCATCATGTTTTTTTCACAGTACTTCATCAAAAAGGGGATTTTTTCCTTGTATTTATATAGATAAAGTTCCATAGGTGGTTTTTTAGGTCATGTCCATGGAAAACCATGATCCTTTTAATACATCATAATAAGAGGGTATCCTTATTAGATTCAATAAGGGGACATCTTGTCATGATTATTTTTCTAGTATGATGAAGAACTTCATAGTGACACATTGGTGTGTTAGAAAGGGGAGCACCTTCTTTGTTTTTGATTTTCTCACTATAAGGTGGATTTTTATAGAGGGAATTATAAAAGGAGATCTTATAATCAATACTTTAATTATAGTGAGGAGTAACATCATGGAATGTGTTCTTTGGAGTTCCTCTAAATCTATTGATCAGGTAATCCTAGGGAGTACCTCTTAGAGTGAAGCTACTCTCACTTTATAATTTTGAGTTGGAAGGGTTTCAAGATACAATAGATATATTTTTCATAGCCTCTATCATATATATATTTACCAATACACATATATGGATATACTTATTTGTTCACTGTATTCTTCTAGTGATATCTATTTTTAGTTTCTCTTCTTGGGGAAGATATGTGAGTACATTGGTTCAGAGTATTCTTGGATGTATACCACACCGTTGTCGGAGTAGGTCGTTGATATCCTTAATGCAAGGATAGAATAGAATCTTATTGTTTATTTTCCATGAGAATATGTATATATATCCCATTAGGATAGGAATGAAATTTTTCCCACATCTCTATTGAATTTTATCAATGTTATAGTTTTTATTCCAGAATAATTAGAGTAGGAATGTGTTTCTACTTCTAAGATGCCACCCAAATACAATGAAAATACTATTAGAAGTTAATTGAAATATGATCAAACTCCCATTTTTATATTAGAATATAATAAAAATACACCTAAACGGAGTAGGGATACGAGCCTTGTCTTTATTAGCCACTAAGATATGCTGATGTAGTTCATCCGCATTGGTGGGAGTAGGGAAATGGGCCTACTCATGGGTGATCATTGGGGATTCCTAATTATAAATTTCAACTAGAAATGTCATTATCTAATGACCAAAAATCATATCATGGGTTGGGATATAGTCTTGTTTATTTGTTTCCACAAAGATCTATTGATATTTTTCTTCAACATAAACATGAATTTGTGCTCACTACTTGTTGGGACCACTTTGTGTATATGGTTATATTTGTTGTCAATAGTTGTCAATGAAGATCAAAATGATTCAGATCAAGAAGTACTCCAATGAAATGGAGGAATGGAAATTCAGATGATTGTTGTACTGATCATATGTTCAAAGAACATGTGTCAAAGGTGACACATTGTTTACAACAATGAATAACATGATGATTGTTGTATAGATCATAAGTTCAAAGAACATGTGTCAAAGGTGACACATTGTTTACAACAATGAATAACATGAGGTATAATCCATCTGAGGATGATTAAAGAAGAATGGGGTTTTGATGAAGACTATGAAATTACTCATTATCGCTTAAGAACCATGGGTTTTGATGAAGACCATGCAATTCCTCATTATTGCATGTGAACCATGGGATTTGATAAAGACCATGAAATTACTCAGTATTTCATGAGAACCATGCAATAGACATATTAAAGAATTTAATCATATGCTTTGCATGAAGTAGATAATGACGGTGGAAGAAGAAGACAATGTTCAAGGGATTGGAATTCTGATATGGCCATGAAGGGATTGGAATTCTGAGATGGCCATGCACATCACATTGTCTGAAAAGATGATGATGATAAAGTTGTTCCTTCAAATAATATATATCACGATAGTGGAGTTTGTGATGAAACTAGAAGAGTTGTTGAAGGAAACAAATCACCGAAAAGAACTTTTTTTGAGGTGATCGTGCTTGTTGACAAAGAAGACAAACGACATACAAATTTGTTGAAAAATGAGATTCCATGGTGACATGTCGAGTTCAAGGGATATGGTTAACGATCCATGTTTGATTCAAGAATGTAAACAAAGGAATGGATGATCTAGAGGTGGTACAAAAAGAGCAGATACAAGATCAGAACATCAAAATCAGAACATCAAAATATGGCGCGCTGTGTACTTGAAGGAGAGAGAACATGCACGCTATGTTCTTAAAGGAGAGAGAATTTGCATGCCATATGTTTTCCAAGATCAAAACATCAAAATATGGAAAAGGGATAAGGGTCGCGCAAGTATTGGGTTGGTCGCGCATGTGACCTGGGCGCCGTAAGGAGACCTACGCGTCAGTGCCTAGGAGGTTTGGAAACTTGTGTGCCGATTGTTCCTCATGATCAAAACATCAAAATATGGCTATGTAATGTAGGTATCACATGTATTGGTTGGGTCATGAAATTGAGTTGTGTGACAGAGGCTAGGGCGGTTGGAGTTGCACGACGGGACTTGCGCGCCGTGAGGATACTTGGGCGCCACCGCGCATGGGGTCCAGTTTGCCTATAAATAGAGGACCACCCCTCCTCATTTGGAACTATGATCAAGACTTAGAGATTTTTCAAGATCTCTTCGCATAGGTGGTTGAGCCACAAAATTGGTGGTTGCATCGTGCAAGTAGAGATTGTGCGCCAGTTGTTGGATATGTGCCCAAGGCATTTTGGGAGAGAAAAGAAGTGAGTCGCACAAGTTTGGTATTGAAGAAGGTTGAGTCGTGCGAGTGTTGGAGGTGGACATGCACTCTAGTTATAACCTGCACACCGAAGTTGTACCGCACAAGTGACTTACGCGCCATTCTTGAAACTTGTGCACTGGGCTTAGACATCCGCGCCAGGTATTGTTGAAGTACGCCCGTCCTTTTGGAACTGCACGAAAGCTAGAAGATTTACTGATACATTCGGTGCAAGGTGAGATTAAGGGGGAAGTCTAAATGATACACGAATGATCACATGAATACATGGAGAACTGATTCTGAAGATTCCAATAAAGCTGAACTTCATTTATTGAGCAATCATGAGAGTGGTTGTGATTCAGGCGAACAGATACAAGAGGATCTATTGCATTAGTCATTGCACTAAAGAAGAAGGCTTGAACTGAAAAGGGCATCAACTCTGAAATCTGATTCAAGAAAAGTCTCATGCTGTACAGAAGACAAAGAATATCATGTCTATCTATTAAAGAGACCTTCACGTCTATAAACTGAGTGGGACTTCACAAACAACAGTGAGCAAGGGGGAGTCAATGGGAGTGACCCGAGGGAAGTAGTGAGCTATCCCTGAACCTTTGTAAAGGTAGTGATCCTGGGACAGAGTGACTGTGCCCAAACCATTGTAATCCACAGCTTGTGATGTATAGTGGAATTTGGTATGACCGGCAACTTGTCGGCGTATGCTCCTTGTTCATAGACCTTAGTGGTGCACCAAGTAAAAAATTGATGTGTCATCTCTTTACATGTTAATGTTTCATTTCTGATCATATCTATCATATTGGTTTAAGTAGTTCCTACCAAAGTGGGAACAAGATCCACAACATTAAAGAGGAAAATTTGACACCCTGATTCACCCCTCCCCTCTCAGGGTGTCCCGGGGTCCTACACTACGTAGTGGGAGTGTGAGTATGTACTCAATACAATCCTCCATTTTCCATCAAGATATATAGACAATATTGTATATTTGTGATCAAAGTATGTGTCTAAACCTATTTATTATTGACATATATCGAACTGGAAACTTTTTTCTACTAGAATATATGTTTTCAGGCTTATTGGGAATGAATAGTAATATGAGTCTTCTCGTAGGTTATTGCTGGAACTCACTAGAGGGATTCCAAAATAGAATTGTGGATTTGAGTCTACACCTAGTGGATGTAATCTCACTTTTCTTATAGAAATTTCCTCAGTTTCAATATTTGAGGGACTAAGGGAGGATTTTGATGGGTGATGTCTTTATAAGGTTAAAGAGAGGTGGTGTTTATACAATGCCGATAACAACATCAACTTATAGAAGCCCGTCTAGACAAAACCTGATATATGGGGTGGTTAAAATTTACTTAATGATCTACCTTCTAAAATTATAGAAGGTACTAACTAAAATTCTATGATGATAGAATCCTGAAGATGTTGGAGGTGGTGACTTGATCCATTAGATTCACTACAGCTTTCCTTTGATATAATGGGCTCACAAGCGTAAGTGCAAAGAGATTATACACTAAATACTTCATTGATGGAATGGTTCCATGTCCCTGGTAATCACTAAAAAATTCATATACCACATGGTGTTAGGGATTTTTAACATGTAATAACATCCTTCCAATTAGGGGTTCTTGACCTTTCATAGTATATAATGTAAGATAATATCTGTTTGATAATGATTCATTTATTTGGATTAATGGGAACACTTGAGAGGGTACTATGACATATTACAACATATAAAATAATAGTAATTAATTTAGTTTCCCATGTAAGAGCATGTTATATATTTTTTTCATAGTTATAGGACTCACATAAATATAAAAATTTTGTTTTTTTGAATAATCAATATAGAATCTCCAACTATTTTTTGTAGCCTAAATAATTTTGTAAATGAAGGATTCAAATCAGGTTCAATATTTTTGTTCCATCGAGGAATGGGGTTTCATAATTCATGATTAGGGAATGTTGAGAATGAAATCCCAATATTTAAATTGGTTTTTCCAATTTTATTCAGGATAGTTTGTGATTTGGTTTTTTCTGGGAACTCCAAACCCCCAATGGCTCTCTTATTCCAGACAGGGCTGTCATTGTAGATGTATTATCCTATGTAGGGAAGTCACTGGGGTTTCTTGAGAGAGAAACATTATGAAATACTTTGTTAAAAATATAGAGGGTCATTCTCATAAAAATATTTCAGGTGAAAATATTTCCTACCTTAGATATCTCTTATAAATTTAAGACATTTTCATGAATCCCTCAAAAATATTATCATGATATCTCTTACCCATGTTATAATGATTAGCCATTAAAATGAACAAATATAAAAATTTAATAATTATTTTTATGTGTTAATTTAGTTATATATTTATTAATTAATTATATGGCGATGATTGATTTTAGGATGTTAAAATTTATATCCTCGTGGTTAGAAGTTGAAGAGTTTATTTTTATATATGGAGGAATAAAGTGTAATGAATTATGGATTGAACCATGAATAGGTATGACACATATCTTGTAATAACATCAATACAAACCCACATAGTGTGAGTTTCACAATTTATGTTGTTAGTGTGAGCACTAATCTAGGTCATTTATGAATAAATTGTAAGGAAAACATGGTGGAAGATTCATAGTGATGGTTCGCATAGATCATACACATATGTTACCCTTTCTAGATGATGTAAAAGGAAATATATCCCAATTATTGAGGAATCCTTGATAGCCAACTAGTTCCTCTTGAGTAATACTGGGGATTATTATTGGGTGATTTAATCCTTTTCATTACTATCTTATTGTCTCATAAAGGTAGTGTTAAAAAACATGAAAAATCATTTTTATATTTAGGGTATAACTATTTTTTTTTTAAATATTTGTTATGGTTATTGATTTTTTAAATGAAAATGAGAGGATATTTCATGGATAAAATATAAATTTAAATTTCATAGTATTGTTATTTTCAATTATATATTGAGGTGGGAATTATCTTTAATTTAAATAGGTTATGGATTTGTTTTCATGGTTTCTTATCGATTCAACAGGGTAACATGGAATGGTTGTATATTTATGACTTTCTAAATAATTCAACTATGAAGATAAAATATTCTATTATGAACATTTTACATGGGTTGTTTCTTATTTAATTAGGGTTTATTCCACATACTGGATATTGATATATTTTTATCCAAATATTTTTTTAGGGTAGGTTTACCAACAGTATAGGGCCATTCCATATTAGAAGGGGGGTAACATGAGTTGTTTTATTCATTTATTTTACCTAAACTCATCATGGGTAGTATATGTTGGCCTAATAGTATGTATATAAACATTTATATGTAATTAATATGGTATCATGTTTTTTATCATGGATAAGGGTATTAATGTTGATTTACAATGGGGTTACTTTCAAGGTATTATTATTGGACTCTTAATTCTAGAGGTAGATATCAATAAATATTTTGAGTAATCAACAACATTTCATAGTTATGAATTCTAATCTATACTCAAACCATATGATTATCAATGGTTTTAAATCCATATAGTTATATTTTTTAATGTAACTTATGGTTTATTAGTTTCTATTTTAAATATATTATGTTATTATGAATTTATTTAATAGTATTCATGTTTTTAATATTATTTATAAATTGAATAATACTCATCATATATCATGTGGCCACTATATTATATTTGATATTTGTGGAAACCAATATCTAGTTGATGATAAAGATTAATAGATGTTCTGCTAGAAAATTTCTCATTAACACTTTTCCTTGACTATATTGAATCATTAAACAAAGAATATCCTATGTTGGGAATGACTGTGAGATTGTTATTGAGAGGTTATAAATTGGGTTTCTTTCATTTTTTTGTTATGGAATTATCATAATTTTTCTCATATATATATATATATGTGAATATATACTTTTTTTAAGAGTTTTTTTGTTTAGATATATGTAACACCCCAGGTAAATAAAGAATATGTCATCTTTATATTTATCCATATTTGTGAATCAAATATTAATATTACTTTAAAGGGGATGTTATGCTCGATGGCGTACCCAACACGCAACAACGAGTTTTTTGGGAATCTTACGTTGCACTTTAATAATAAAATAATATTATTTTAAATGGTAGTCAACATGTAGCCGTTGTATTGGAGGGAATGGATATAAATAACTAAAATATGATTATATATGTTTTTAAATGTTTTTACATTTACCCAATAAAAGATAAAGGCTTAAAATACGGAAAGAATTCAATTTTAGGCTTTTATACCCTAATTTTCACTAAAGGTTCACTTATCACCTTTTGATGGCGTGCTATCATTAAATATAGTTCTTATCACTCTTATATATTCTTTTTGACCAAATAAAACTCTTCTTTAGAATCGGGACATTAAATTTTACTTTGTGTAAATTTTTGGTATTTTTCTGATAAAGTTCTTTTTTAATGAATAGTGTAAAATGTTGTATTTTAATTCAAAACCTCTTTTTAATATAATTTATTTATATGATTAGATTATCTTTTTAATTGGTTTTAATGTGAAATTAGAATATATTTTTACCATTAAATCCAATAGTGGTCGTTGGAATTAATTTCACTTTGAAATCAGACTTAAACTAGTATCAATCTTTTGATACTTATTGTTTCATAAAAACATGCTATTTGCTCTGACAGTGGGAATTAATTATTAAATTAATTAATGTGACTTATATTTTTTGAATTTTTTAAAATAGACTTCATTTTTGAACTCGGAATATCAAATATATCTTAGGGTTAATTTTTGGTAATTTTCTGAAAAACATCAATTTTTGATGAATAGTGAAACCACTAAGTGGTACTTATAAAGACTGATTTTCCGTTTAAATGAAATTTTGCCATCATTGTGTTTTGAATTTCAAAAATCCGACATACATGGTTGTCATTAAGAAGTAAAATGTGGTTCAATGGGATAAAAATAATTTTTTGGTGAATAGTAACTTATTAAGTTCTTAATCGCGATTAGTGGTAATTAGGGTAGTTTAAGGTATAAATAATGCATTAATAATATAAAATGACCTAGACACATGTCCCAACCTTATTGGTTGTGTCATGGCCGACCAAGACAAGCCATGGGTCAACTTGGGGACCCCATGGAGACACTTTGGTTGGGAAATGACATAAATAACTTTTTATTTAATGTAAAAGTAAAAATGACATGAACATAATATGTTTTACGAAACCAATTTTTACATGGGATTATAAAGATCATATTTTTGATTATAAATAGTCATTCGAAAGAAAAAAAGATTTCCTACATCATAGTATTTTTTTCATAATTTGTAGACATTAAATAAATTAAATTATTTATGACATAATAATGATGCAGCGATGACATCATTATTTGACGATTTAAATAAAATGGAAAGATAATGTAACATCTATGAACTACACATGTCCAAAACCAATTGGATGAGTGTATTTCGAACCCTTATCACCTTATCCACGAATTATATCAATTTGGGTCCTTTTAAAACCGAAACACATTTTCAAATAAAGTAATATTTCTTTACTTTCCAAAAGTGCCCCTCCTCTCCTCTTATAAAAGGCCCCCACCTCTACCTCATTTCACACACTCCTCAAGACTTTGGCTCGGCCAACCCCTGCCCATTTACTCTCTCCACATCCCTCTCCTCATCCTAGAGGATTCCCATTGGGTAGAATCCTTTCAAAGGAATCCTTTAGGCTCAAATCAAAAGGAGTTACACTTTTAAAGGTAATTCATTCTCTCATGTTCATTTGTTTTATTTTGTTTCTCCAACCCCCTAAACTCTTTTAATTTACTTATTTTGTAACAACACCAGTATCTTCAATATACTAGGATATTGTTATAATATTTATTCTAGCTACACTCTCACACAACTACATCAAATGGTTAAAGAACATACGGTTTCAGTGGATGGCGAAATTCTGCCTCCCGAAACGATGATTGTTCAATACTCATTTAACACCTTCAAAGGTGGCCATTATGATGTCACTATTTTTATATATGATATATAATATGTTTATG
Source organism: Viscum album (assembly GCA_963277665.1). Classification (NCBI taxonomy): domain Eukaryota; kingdom Viridiplantae; phylum Streptophyta; class Magnoliopsida; order Santalales; family Viscaceae; genus Viscum; species Viscum album. Next base: position 620,536,854 of record OY728127.1, read on the forward strand.
TTTTCTTTAAGCTTCTGTATTTTTCATTTTTGGCATACCATCATGGTTTCCATTATGGGTAAACACGATATCTTCATTTAAGGAAGTGCGGACTACCGCCCCCTCAAAGTGATGTGATTCGTTAATGCCATATGTGGGACGTGTAAAGGATGGATTTAAAGTTATTATATATGATGTTATACTGGAATTATAATATATCTCTATATCATTATTATTTCATTCCATTAAAGTATGAGATAGAAATTAAAGTAGCGTTTATGCGTACGTACGGCTTACCGTCTCCATGAACGGTGCATTTCATTTCTTATCCCCAAATGTAATGTACTATTAAAAGTATATGTATATAATGGATATATATAATGAATGATACATCTAATTGATTAATATAATTCTGTAATTAAAATATACATACCTCTCATTTAATTTTAATTCCATTAATATGAGAAAGAAATGAAAGTAGCGTTCATGCGTACGAACAACTTACCGTCTCCATGAACGGTGCATTTCATTTCTTACCTCTAAATGATTATGTGATATTATAAATACATTTATATGCTTGATATATATGATATATATGATATCCAAATCATGAATGTCATTCTGGATATAAAAAACCTTTGACCACACGAACAACATGTAATTGTAAGAAGTCCACTTTCGACTTAAGAACCAAATATCGACAAAACAAACATTATTAACTTAACTGGTTACATAATGTTTATAACATGGAAATAAGTGATATGAAAGGAATAATGAACTCTAAAAATGTTCTTAATAAATTATAAATTAACTCAAGTTTATTATTCAGGACGTTAAAGAACGATCGAGTCAAGTCGGACCTGAGGTAAGGGACTTCGTCTCAATCTCCTTTCATTGAGGCATATTTCGTTTTATACACAACTTTCTTTTATATGGTGTATAAAACCCTTTGACTTTTACTTTTATACAAAGGAATATTTTTCTACGAAGCGTTTTACAAAACAACAAAAAGGAATGTTTCTTTTAACATACGCGGCAACAACGACCTTTTCCGCAGCCGCGAGTATTATTTGGTCTTTGGCTTTCTCAACAAGCCATAATGTTTTTAGAATAAAATAAATACCATATACTCTTTTATGTATTTTGGTATTGAAAATGGTTTTGAAAAAGGATTCTATTATGTCCATATATTTATGATATATTGTGATTGTGATGTGGAAATGTTATCATTCCTTTATATTGGTTTTATGTTTTATGATTTTATATTGGTACTTGGAAATTTTAACGGGTGGTTACGTTATAAACCATATGACGGGTGGTTCCGTGAATACCAGGACGGGTGGTTACGTTATAACCTCCAATGCATTGGGTATGGAAGTCGGCCGTATGGCTATTCCATTAATTATGTATGGAAATTGGCCGTATGGCTATTCCATTAAGTGATATGTGTGGGAGTCGACTGTATGGTTATTCCACTTAAGTATGTTTATGTCCCAAGTTACATTTATATATGTTATGTGTTCTTTATGTCAGTTTTATGGTAATACTTTGGTTACAAAAATGTAAGTAATGATATATAATTCATGAATAGTTTTTACTACTTCATAAAGGTGAAAAGTAATACCTTGATAAAGTATACATGGTTTACTTTTTGTTTTGATAAACTAACAGTTTTCATTCTTTGTGTATCCCTTACTGAGTTTTTATGCTCATCCCATGTTTTTGAAATGTTTTTCACAGGACTTAGCATGGAATAGGGTCAAGGATGGGATCAAGGGAAAGTCATGCTACCTAAAACATGAAACTAGACATGTTTCTTTTTAAGAATTTTTATTTTATGGAAATTTAGTAGAAGAGACTACTTTGTAATCTGTTGAGATGTAATAGTTATGTCCTAATTCTCTAAAACTCTAAACCTGAAAAGATCCTCAATGTGAATTATTCATTTAATTCAATTTTAAGTAAGTTTTAAGGCTGGGGCCTTATAGTTGGTATCAGAGGTCGGTTTAGATAACTTTAGAGGTTAGGGTATTCTTTAAGCATAAGTGACATTACCATAATGGTTAGGATTTCAGACAGAGTCTTAGTTTTAGATAAAGTGAATGAGTAAGAATATCTTAGTGTTTATCTTCCTCATTAGTACATGATGTTTTTGTTGTTATACTCACACTGACCCTTTTTGGTTTTTGTAAATGGCTGGATCTAGCAGGCACTAAGGTAATGGTGGATGTGAAGGAAACTGCGACAGTTTTCTGAGTGAGCAACTGAATGATATGGGAGCTGTAATGAGAACTCTTGTGTTTATCCTCAACCAACTATCTGAAGTTATGATTGAACACCTAAACCTTGGTGATTTCTATAAGGCATCATGTATGCGAGAAACAAATCCCTACGGAACTACAAGTAATAATCATAAAGGTAAGTGTGTTCAAAAACCTATGTGTCAAAGATGTGGAAAGAAACACCTAGGAAAATGTTTCAAAGGGACAGAAATATGCTATAGATGTGGAAATGAAGGTCATAAAGCAAGAACCTGCCATGGAAAAAGGAAGCATCCAGTTGACTCGAGGAAAGGGAAAGAAGTTCTTTCTGAGGGATCAATTGAATGTTTTAAATGTGGTGTGCATGGTCATTATGCAAACAAATGTCCTATGAAGAAGTTTCGTGAATGGGGTCACCAAGAGCGTACAAATGTTTGTTTACCACTACCTAATGCCATTCCGATTGAGGATGAAGAAACTGACAATGACCAATCAAAGGTATGTATTATTTCATGACTATTGTTTTCCTATTTTGGAATCTTAGGATATGATTCATGATTTTGTTTGTAGGAAAGAGGTATTTCGGAATAAGTTGGAAAGGAATGGTTAATGTATCATGAAGAATGTTGAATAACTAAGATCTCAACATATAAGGGCTTCAAGAGTTATGGTGAAATTCTTAAGAGTATTAAGTCTCTTTTGATGATGGGGTTACATTAGAAGACTTTTTATATTATGTGTAACCCTGATGTTTAATATATGAAATTTTATTCAAGGAATAGTTATCTCTTCTTTTGTGTACATAGTTATAAAGAACCATTTGGGTTTATATGATCCTAACTTTTATGGTAATTATGGGTTAATATATGTTATGATTGAAGTGAAAGGCATGAGATAAAATTGAGGATAAATTATGTTATGGTTATTTTTGATGATTTTATCCCTTTTTGGGGAATGATTTAAGAATTATATAGTTTTGAAAAAAGGACAACACGCAGACCGTGTGACAACCCGTCGCGTCGGACAAAGCTGCGGGAATCGAACCCACAACCAAAGTGCGACTGGTATTTATCGCCTACCACTGGACTACGTGAAGTACCTGGTTAGTTTGACTGATTTTTTCTGGTTATATGATTTTATGAATTAAGAGTAAGATGATTTTGGGTTATTTATGAAAATGATTAACCTATCATGGAGGATATGTGATTAGGTTAATTACATTTTAATACGGGACTTTAGGAGCAACTGATGTTGTTTGGAGATAAATGTTACGATTTAACTTGGAAGACTATGTGACTAAATCCTTAAAATGTTTGGGTTTCAATCTTAGATTGGTTTACTTTGAGAAATTTTTGTGGACAAATTTGTTTATCGGATGGTCCTCATTGAACTTTGGATTTTGTTGGACAAATTTTGGAGATTAAGAATAGATTTTCTTTTTATAAAGGGTTATCCTTTTCTGGATTATCTGACCTTGTACTAACCTTTTTGGTTTTGGTTATGGTTAAGGTATAAAGATATGGGAATTATATAGTTCTCTTTTTTGGATTAGGTGATTCTCTAGAAGTTGATTATAGTACTCTTAATTTGAACATGTCTTCCTAAATACTCGCCTTTTGGAGAAAATATGAGTTTGTGTAACGAACCTAATAAAAGTTGAGAGTCAACATGATAAGTGATTATGTTTCCTTATGAATAAATTCCTCAATAAAAAGTAACTTAAAACAAAAATGTTGTCTATTAACTTTTCCTATTGGGGAATCGAATACCGTTTAACCCATCACAAGTTTGTGATTCTCTCATGGTTAACTTTCTCCTAAACATGTTTTCTATCACTCTCTATCAGAACATGACCCTATGTTTTCTCCTCCATGTCCATGTTTTCATACTTGGAATCCAAGTATGGGTTAAATCGGGTGACCTTTGTACTTATCTTTCTTTATTTTAAAGTGATTGTTTTACCGACTCTTGTTCTGATGTGGGACTTTCAAGGATGTTTCCAAGCGCAATTTTAAAATTGCGAGGACGCAATTCCCAAAAGGGGGGAAGGATGTAACACCCCAGGTAAATAAAGAATATGTCATCTTTATATTTATCCATATTTGTGAATAAAATATTAATATTACTTTAAATGGGATGCTATGCTCGATGGCGTACCCAACACGCAACAACGAGTTTCTTGGGAATCTTACGTTGCACTCTAATAATAAAATAATATTATTTTAAATGGTAGTTAACATGTAGCCATTGTATTGGTGGGAATGGATATAAATAACTAAAATATGATTATATATGTTTTTAAATGTTTTTACATTTACCCAATAAAAGATAAAGGCTTAAAATACGGAAAGAATTCAATTTTAGGCTTTTATACCCTAATTTTTACTAAAGGTTCACTTATCACCTTTTGATGGAGTACTGTCATTAAATATACTTTTGATCACTCTTATATATTCTTTTGGACCAAATAAAACTCTTCTTTATAATCGGTACATTAAATTTTACTTTGTGTAAATTTTTGGTATTTTTCTGATAAAGTTCATTTTTTAATGAATAGTGTAAAATGTTATATTTTAATTCAAAACCTATTTTTAATATAATTTATTAATATGATTAGATTATCTTTTGAAATGGTTTTAATGTGAAATTAGAATATATTCTTACCATTAAATCCAATAGTGGTCGTTGAAATTAATTTCACTTTGAAATCGGACTTAAACTAGTATCAATCTTTTGATACTTATTGTTTCATAAAAACACGCTATTTGCTCTGACAGCGGGAATTAATTATTAAATTAATTAATGTGACTTATATGTTTTGAATTTTGTAAAATAGACTTCATTTTTGAATTCTGAATATCAAATATAGCTTAGGGTGAATTTTTGGTAATTTTCTGAAAAACTTCAATTTTTGATGAATAGTGAACCCACTAAGTGGTACTTATAAAGACTGATTTTCCGTTTAAATGAAATTTTGCCATCATTGTGTTTTGAATTTCAAAAATCCAACATACATGGTTGTCATTAAGAATTAAAATGTGGTTCAATGGGATAAAAATAATTTTTTGGTGAATAGTAACTGATTAAGTTCTTAATCGCGATTAGTGGTAATTAGGGTAGTTTAAGGTATAAATAATGCATTAATAATATAAAATGACCTAGACACATGTCCCAACCTTATTGGTTGTGTCATGGCCGACCAAGACAAGCCATGGGTCAACTTGGGGACCCCATGGAGACACTTTGGTTGGGAAATGACATAAATAACTTTTTATTTAATGTAAAAGTAAAAATGACGCAAACATAATATGTTTTACGAAAACAATTTTTACATGGGGTTATAAAGATCATATTTTTGATTATAAATAGTCATTGGAAAGATAAAACGATTTCATAAATCATAGTATTTGTTTCATAATTTTTAGACATTAAATAAATTAAATTATTTATGACATAATAATGATGCAGCGATGACATCATTATTTGACGATTTAAATAAAATGGAAAGATAATGTAAAATATATGAACTAAACATGTCCAAAACCAATTGGATGAGTGGATTTAGAACCCTTATCACCTTATCCACGAATTATATCAATTTGGGACCTTTTAAAACCGAAACACATTTTCAAATAAAGTAATATTTATTTACTTTCCAAAAGTGCCCCTCCTCTCCTCTTATAAAAGGCCCCCACCTCTACCTCATTTCACACACTCCTCAAGCCTTTGGCTCGGCAAAAACCTGCCCATTTACTCTCTCCACATATCTATCCTCATCCTAGAGGATTCCCATTGGGCATAATTCTTTTCAAAGGAAGCCTTTAGGCTCAAATCAAAAGGAGTTACACTTTTAAAGGTAATTCATTCTCTCATGTTCATTTGTTTTATTTTGTTTCTCCAACCCCCTAAAATCTTTTAATTTACTTATTTTGTAACAACACCAGTATATTAAATATACTAGGATGTTTTTATAAGATTTATTCGAGCTACACTCTCACACAACTACATCAAATGGTTAAAGAACATACGGTTTCCGTGGATGGGGAAATTCTGCCTCCCGAAACGATGATTGTTCAATACTCATTTAACACCTTCAAAGGTGGCCATTATGAAGTCACTATTTTTATATATGATATATAATATGTTTATGTTTTCTTTAAGCTTCTGTATTTTTCATTTTTGGAATACCTTCATGGTTTCCATTATGGGTAAACATGATATCTTCATTTAAGGAAGTGCGGACTACCGCCCCCTCAAAGTGATGTGATTCGTTAATGCCATATGTGGGACGTGTAAAGGATGGATTTAAAGTTATTATATATGATGTTATACTGGAATTATAATATATCTCTATATCATTATTATTTCTTTCCATTAAAGTATGAGATATAAATTAAAGTAGTGTTCATGCGTACGTACGGCTTACCGTCTCCATGAACGGTGCATTTCATTTCTTATCCCCAAATTTAATGTACTATTAAAAGTATATGTATATAATGGATATATATAATGAATGATACATCTAATTGATGAATATAATTCTGGAATTAAAATATACATACCTCTCATTTAATTTTAATTCCATTAATATGAGAAAGAAATGAAAGTAGCGTTAATGCGTACGAACGGCTTACCGTCTCCATGAACGGTGCATTTCATTTCTTACCTCTAAATGATTAGGTGATATTATAAATACATGTATATGCTGGATATATATGATATATATGATATCCAAATCAGTAATGTCATTCTGGATATAAAGAACCTTTGACCACACGAACAACATGTAATTGTAAGAAGTCCACTTTCGACTTAAGAACCAAACATCGACAAAACAAACATTATTAACTTAACTGGTTACATAATGTTTATAACATGGAAATAAGTGATATAAAAGGAATAATGAACTCTAAAAAGGTTATTAATCAAGTATAAATTAACTCAAGTTTATTATTCAGGACGTTAAAGAACGATCGAGTCAAGTCGGACCTGAGGTAAGGGACTTCGTCTCAATCTCCTTTCATTGAGGCATATTTCGTTTTATACACAACTTTCTTTTATATGGTGTATAAACCCCTTTGACTTTTACTTTTATACAAAGGAATATTTTTCTACTAAGCATTTTACAAAACGACAAAAAGGAATGTTTCTTTTAACATACGCGTCGACAACGACCTTTTCTGCCACCGCGAGTATTATTTGGTCTTTGGCTTTCTCAACAAGCCGTAATGTTTTTAGAATAAAATAAATACCATATACTCTTTTATTTATTTTGGTATTGAAAATGGTTTTGAAAAAGGATTCTATTATGTCAATATATTTATGATATATTGTGATTGTGATGTGGAAATGTTATCATTCCTTTATATTGGTTTTATGTTTTATGATTTTATATTGGTACTTGGACATTTTAACGAGTGGTTACGTTATAAACCATATGACGGGTGGTGTCGTGAATACCAGGACGGGTGGTTAAGTTATAACCTCCAATGCATTGGGTATGGAAGTCGGCCGTATGGCTATTCCATTAAGTATGTATTGAAATTGGTTGTATGGCTATTCCATTAAGTGATATGTGTGGGAGTCGACCATATGGTTATTCCACTTAAATATGTTTATGTCCCAAGTTACCTTTATATATGTTATGTGTTCTTTATGTGGGTTTTATGGTAATACTTTGGTTACAGAAAGGTAAGTAATGATATATAATTCATGAATAGTTTTTACTACTTCATAAAGGTGAAAAGTAATACCTTGATAAAGTATACATGGTTTACTTTTTGTTTTGATAAACTAACAGTTTTCATTCTTTGTGTATCCCTTACTGAGTTTTTATGCTCATCCCAAGTTTTTGAAATGTTTTTCACATGACTTAGCATGCAATAGGGTCAAGGATTGGATCAATGGAAAGTCATGCTACCTAAAACATGAAACTAGACATGTTTCTTTTTAAGAATTTTTATTTTATGGAAATTTAGTAGAAGAGACTACTTTGTAATCTGTTGAGATGTAATGGTTATGTCCTAATTCTCTAAAACTCTAAACCTGAAAATATCCTCAATGTAAATTATTCATTTAATTCAATTTTAAGTAAGGTTTAAGGCTGGGGCCTTATAATATATGTAAGCTTTGGGAATCTTTTTGACATATTACATATATATCAGATCATATCACGGATGAATTAATAGTCTCTATAAACACTATAATTTTTTATCCAAGGGATGAATCTAATGACTATTTCTAGGATTTGAAAAATTATATATATGATTATTTTGATTCCCTCATACATGTGTATGGATGTGTTGGTAATTTATTTCTTCTAAATATGGAGGTTTTATGTGAGTCTAGTTACATTTTATTTTTTAGTATACCACTATAAGGTTTTCTAATTACCTTATAACATTTATTTGTTGTTATTATTATATAATAACATTTACATGAATATTTTTATAATTATTTTATTATCATTTTAAATTTTCTTGGTTGAAATTTTCATTTATTGAGGGTAAAACTTCTCATTTTTGTGATATATATAACTAAATATATAAAACAACCCATTTTTATTAGAAAAGTGAATGGGGTGTCCTAAATAGTCTTAGTGTAGGCTCTGGGGGGTCCTAATTATATCTTGTAGTTAAAAATTATATAATATAAAGGGTTTTTAGGATAGAGTTACCCATATGAACTTGTGGTGTTTTTTGTTGGTCTTGTAAGGAAATCATATATCTAAGCATAATACAGACCAATGACTAAGGAAATTAGTATAGTGTGCAATGAATAACTCATTTTAATGCACATATCTTTTTTCTCAAATGACTTTACCCATGTGATGGATTAGTTTCTATTAGGTATTATATTAGGATTATATATGCATCATATAGTTCTAGATTCTGATTATTTTAGGTTATATGTATAGGAAAATTGTACAAATGTTGTGGACCATTTGGTGTTTGGTTTTATTATTCATAAATCTCCATGATGTGATATTTATAAATTTATCTTCGGCTAAAAAATATGACTTGTGGCATCATTTTTTATGTTGAGTCAGAGTAGATTCACCAAGATCCAATTTTAGGAAAGAGAATTTATGAGACTTTGGATTTTTTATCATAATGTTTCCAAAGGTAAATGTTATCAATGTTTTAAGGATTTAATTTTGATGTACATATATATTTTTTGATCAATGAGGTGGTGATATCCTATTTTTTTTCTAGGATCTATATGGTTTCCCAATTCCTTTAGTGCTGATATTTCTATTATATGTTTCTATATGTTGGAGAAGGATTAATGAATGAGATATTTATGATAATTACATTTAATTAGATTACATTCATTGTCATTTATGTTTTACTCTCTTGGTTGATCTATAGTATATTTTTTTATCAGTATAATAGTGTGGTTTATTAGTGTGAGAGTTTTTTTTGGATTCAAAAAATCTCATCTAAATTACTCTTGGAAGGATTTAAATCTATGATTTATATTTTAACTCACAAATAATTTTTATGAACTGATATTTACCATCATGTAACTTCTCATAGATTCATAATGGAATCAGTGGTTGTTAAAATAAAAAAGGTGGTTAGAAGAACCCTTATATGTTAGGAATAACTACAAGTGATGTAAGATATTATGATATCTTATATGGGTTTAATATAGTTAACTATATATATTTATTTTCATATCTATGGAGTATAGTAAGTCTACCAAAGTGACCTAAAGAACAAGTTATGGGTTTTTCCTTTCCTTGTAGAGGTAATCAAGATGCATTCTATTATCAAAGTTTTTTCATATATTATATTAATGAAATATATTTCTTTACATATAGTTCTTCTTGCGGTCTATTGAAAGATTGACTACCTTAGAATTTTGAAAGGTATCCGCAAAAATATCTACCTCCAAGATAATTTAAACAGTATGAGTGCAAAAAACTTCCATGACCACCGAATTATAATAGAGCTAGTAAAGGTAAACAAAATTATATCTCATAAAATAAAATTTTCCATGATGGATAGAGGTGAGGAGTGAGAAGGAAGAAGGGTTAGTGAAGGGAACATTCTATATGTTTTAATACTTAAATAATGTAAGTGAATAATATGTAAGGGCTGAAGTTAATAATAGTTATTAGTGAAAATCATTCCTGCACTTGTATTTATTTTTACTAGTACTTAAGATTCACATTTATTTATTGACCAATCCCTTTTACAATGGTTATATATTCTGATAAAATGATTTTCATACCATTGGAGTTGACTACTCTAGCAATTTGTTGATCAGAATTATTGGAGTTATGTTATCAGTGTGAGATGGTTGTGGGGAATTATTTTCCTTCTCCAGGTATAGTTAGTCTATAGATCTGACCTTATGATTTTATTCACATCTTTTTTTTTTCTTTTATGTTTTAAATGATTATATGGTTTTTATTGGTGAAGATATATTTTATATAACCTTTAGGATGTCCATGTGACGTTTATTAGAGAGGGGGTTAGTCATTTGCGGTGTTAACATATTGATCTATAAGATATAACCTCTTAGATTGCGAACATGATGGTTTGTGAAGTAGGGTGGATGAAGAGGATCTTTTTAGAGTTAGAAGATAAATTTAAATTGTATTTCATGTGGAGGGACACATTTACCTATATGGTAATTCATTACATTAGGTAAATAGCTATACCTGTGTATTTCCCCTATTTCTATGCTGGTTAAGAAAATGATACTAGAATATTTGTGGGATGTAAGGATTAAAATTTTTAACTTATTATAAATTTTTTTTACATAGAATACTATTTATAAATGGGTTACTATAGTGTTATTTTCTAAGAATTTTATCAGTATATTGAGGCTCAAAATTAATTAAGAATGGTTGAACTATGTAATGGTAGAGAACCATTTTATTCTTCCACGGATATCATTAATTAGTTGAATTGTGTGAGTTGGTTCGAAAATATTTATTTATGATTTTTTGTAATTATCTGAAGATATAATCTTGATATCAAAATAATAAATTAGACTTTTTTATAATTCCATTTAGAGTTAATGATTATTCAAAAATATTTTTGGATGAATGAATATGTTATTTTAACGCAACATGGATCCGTTTTTATGTTAGTCATAGATGTAATTATTTTTTATTATCGAATAGAGAAGGATGAAATGAAATGTATTACGGTTGTTACTGAATTTTTAAGTAAGTGTCAATTGTATGGAAAATTTTCAGTGTCACATTTAGAAAACTAATGTTCAGTTCATATGATATATTGTAGCAATGGATGGCACTATAACAGATCCATCAATGATTAAAGACTGTTTTCAAAAAATGCCTTTATTGAATGTTTTAATGAATTAAATTTTCACATATAGATATTTATTTAATATGAGTTTTTTTCATAAGTTTCCATTATCATAGATGACTATAAAAAACATGAATTCTTTATTATAATGAATACCAAAAATATTTTAATAATTTAAATTAGAAATTGATGTGTGATTTAATTCTTTGATTACCTAAGGAAGGTATTTTTTGAGGTATATTATGACGCATATAATTAAATATTAGGGTTTACATTGTTATTGGAATAAATGGTTATTAATTATACTTTAGATAGTAAATTACTTTTGAATATAACTATTCTAATCATAAATTTTAACATATGGTGGTCCGGTTTCCACTTATTTTAGAGATAAATGAGCTAAATGAAGAAAAATTTAGGATCTATACTGATCGTAAAATTTTGAAGTACAAATTTTTTCATGAATTTTTTAAATTGAGATAGATCATATCGGGAAATATTTTTTATTATTATAATTTTGATATTATCTATACTCTAGGAAAATGTAATTTTGTGGATGAGGATTTGAGATTTACATCTTATAGTGATATAGAATAAGATTTAAGTGGAAAATGAATGATGATTGAATAATTCGAATATATAAATCATCACATGGAATAAGTTGATGGTAAGTATTTTTTATAATATATAATGAATTATTATGTTTTTTATAGGAAAATTGTGGAATTCAAAACGTAGAGATCCTAAGGATGATGTTTAATGTGATTGTATTATCAATAATAATACACTGGAAAGCATTCGAAAAGTTGGGATAGTAAATCATGTTTTGATGCTTTGTTGTCATTACTCAATGAATGTGTGGGATATTTTTATGTGTATTTTATAGTTCACTTATAATAGGGAAACCTAGTATTTAAAAAATATATTTTACTTTACATATGAATTCTTGGTGACTTCGGATAAAGATATTGGTAGCTGGTTTTTTTGTGACGAGTCTTACTTGTATGTAGCTAAGGGCTATGAATTAGGTAATAACTAGTGTTTTCAACAACAATGAAGTCTATAGAAGAAATTAAAATATATAAAAATGTATTTTGTGAGTGAATTATCATTTATTCCAAGTATTATTGATTTAATTTTGTTATTCATTTATTTTTTTAAATAATATGGTAGATTTATTATTTTTTAATGTGAATAATTTAGTGTATAGTCTAATAATACCTTATATGAAGGAATATTTAATGTTTTATTATTTCCTAGGAAAATAATATCTAACTAATATTCATAATTATCTTCCTTAATATATAGAGGATTGACACATTCTAATAGAACCTAATTATGTGTTGAAATAATGTTTCCTCCCCCAATTTGTGTTCAAAACAAGAGAATGAGTGAAATGGAAGAGATTATATTATATAATTATGTTATAGACATAATTTATTTTTCAGTATATCAGTTACCTTTGATAGTGTTTTTATACAATAATATTTTCAATTATCTATTAGTATTGAAACATACGAGACATTATAAATCCAATATTATTGATCACAATTATATTGGATTGACATTGGTGACTAAATCATTATTGAACAAGTACAAGTTATTGATATGGTTGAGCATGTTAAATTTATTAATGATTGTGTGATAAATTCTCAGAGTAGATAGAAGTATATTTTAGCATAAAGACAGTGCTCATTGGAGTTCAGAGTTGGTGATCTTGTATTTTTTAGTGTATCTCATGGTAATGGGTAGTTTAGTCCTAGTAATGGTTTGAAACATTTTCCAATATTTATAGAACCATTTTTTATGATGGAATATATTTGAGAAGTTTTATATCTATTCGTTCTTTATTCTTTGTTGAGTTTTATTAATGATGTAAATTGTGTGTCTTATCTTAATAAATACATTGATGATTCATCTTAGGGATTGATTACAAAGAGAATGACATAGAAGAATATGAAAAATATATGTAACATAATGTATCCATATAGAATCATGGGGAAAAAAAATTAATGCTAACATTTTATTCTTTTAGTGACGGTTTTATGAATAAATATTGGAATGAAAGAAATTACATGTGATAAGGAACCATGGATAAGGATTTATTACAATTAGTTAATTTTATTATTTGTATATAATGATTTTTTTAAATATGAAATGATATAATTTTTTTTATGTTTCTACCCTTAGAATTTTAAGGTTTAATATTTTTCAGATGAATATTTTGATGGTTAGAGGAATTTTTAGACACATGTTTTTGTTTTTTTGGTGTTTATAAAATGTTGATTACATAAAGGGTAAGAACCAAAGATCAATGGATTTTTAAGAAATCAGTGATGATTTTTTATTTATTCATATAATTATTTTATGGGATTATATTTTTTTAAATTAAAATATATGTTCTCTTATGTTTATTATTGTGCTTTGTGGAGTTTTTAAATTTATTTATGTGATGTCATTATTTGTTAATTTTTGACTAGTTATATAGTCATGAGGGAGGTGGTGAATTGAATATGGGATTTTATGGAAATAATATAGAAATAAATAATGTTAAATTTTAATATTTAAATATGAATGATAAAATTATATTATTTTATTTCATTATACAGCATCATAATAGAGTTTATAGAATTTATTGAATTGGGAAAGTTAGGTCTAAAAGGACATATTTTCTATGGTATTTTTTCAATTCTTTAATTTATCGCATCCCTCCATAGAAAATAGGATTATTTATCTTCTTTGTCTTTTTCATGGTATGGTTGATATAAAATTAATAGAGAAAGAGAATGAAAATAAGGAATATATGAAGGTGAACATCTAAGGATAGTGGTGTTATACTTTCTCTCATTTTTTCACTCTACATAAAACATCTATATATATTATTTTTGAAAGGTGGAATAAACATGATAAAATCATTTAATCAATATTCAAAATCAATAGTTGGATTAGTGTCAATGTTATAATTGTATCCAAATTTTATAAAATCCAGGGTGAAATTTATTTTGATTACATGGTGGAACGCTTATATTTCCAAGTGGAATTCCATGGAAATGTATTTATTATTTTCTATTAAATTCATTAATAATTTTGTGTCTTTTTATTTAGGACATTTTTCAAAGGTCATTCTATGTTTATATTAGGGTGATTCTGCACACTAGAAATATGGACAATTTTATTGAGAGACTTACAAATGGGAGGCATAGATTCAATACATGGCTATTCTATATATTCATAGTGTTAATTTTAATTTTTATATTACTTTGTCCTTCCATATTCTTTTTATATATGCATAATGGGTTAGAATTTAGGATATAAAAACGTTTCAATATATAAATTAATGAAATTTACTTCAAGCTAATTTCTATGGTGTATTTACTAATGGTTGAGAATAATTCCATGTATCTGTAAGGTTGTTATATTCAATGAAAATTATATTTTTCTAGTTGATTCCAAGAAATAATTAATTAGGGGAAATTAATATATAAATTTAGAAGATAAGTAATGGAAAAAAAATATTTTTATTATGGATATAAATATGTATGTAGATGTATACTGGGATTAATTTCAATGTAGTTTGGTTGGATTTTTAATTCCTATAATTATCGATGATGGTTCTAGGTAATTAACAATGGTGTGAAGTGATATATTTATATTATTAATAAGAAACATTTAATTATTAATAGTGTTTATTCTTGGTTGTAATATCTAAAAATAGTTCATAATGATAATTACAGGAAGTTTGACATTGATTGTGGTATTTGAATTGGAATTGGGAGTATTAATGTATGTTTATGTTAGTTTAAAGATAATTTGTAATCACCACTATCTATATGACCATAATCCATGATTTGAGGTCGAGTGTGACTGATATCCATTGAGTGGTGGGGTTAATAAATTGAATCATATTTTATTTATACTTTCTCCTCTCTCATGGATATATTTCAGATTTAGTGATAAATAATTGGATTTTGGAAAAAATAGTGATATTGATGGCGGTATTTGGTATGTGAGACCCCTTATTTTTTTTGTTTTATATTACTCATTTTGGGAGTCACATATACATAGAGACATAGAAACTATTGGGGAAGGAATAGTTAAAGTGTAATTGAGGTATAATTTGAAGTACTATGGAATGTTATTTGGTTTTATAAAATCATCTCATCAATTAAATACTATTTTTAATTCATATTGACATGAGTTGGACCCAAAGAGGTATCCACTCAGTACATTTATTCTCTTAAATATTTCAAATATTTGTTTTATATTTTATGTTGTCTATTAGTGGAGGCATTGGATTTTGGTCATTAAAGATTAAGGATCTTTTGGATGATTCAATTTTCATTTTATTTTTTATGAATCCCTATAAGGTTATATTTTTTCCACACTACATTATTTTCATGTTTTTTAAATATTGAATTTTAATTAGAAATTATCATAAAAATTTAATTTTTGTTTATGTTTATTACTTTTTGGAATTTAAATTTTAGAGTGAAATGAATAGAATTTTATATATTTATACAATTTTTGTTAGTCTCTAACCCCTTTCCTATTTGACATGGACATCTGGTGTCATACACGATTTCAATAATAGATTTTGTGGAGTCATAGTAGGGTAAATTTATAAAAATTTATAACTTCTATGAAAATAAATTCTTGTTATAATGGTTTTTAAAAATAATTAATTAATTTGGAAATTATAGTTGGGATATTCCTAATGGGGTGTGATGTAAGTTTTTATCTAAAAAACCTTTGTGTTTTTTTGGTTAAACAATGTTTTGGATTTGTTGACAACTAAAATTTCTTATGAATGAATGTTTTTTAATATACAGGAAGATGATTAGTTGGTTTCTATATGTTTGTATTTATTGTAATCAGAGAATGAAAGAAGTTGTTGTGTCTAAAAGAAGTTGTTGAGTTTGAAAGATGTTGCTAAATGAAGAAGTCCTTTTATTGCAGAAGAGTTTTGAATGAGGATGTTGTTGAAGAGTCAAATGTCAAAATATATAATGTTTCTTAAACATTATTAACAAAATTATACAATGCTTTTCTGATCAAGAAGTTATAAAAGATCATGAAAAAGTTCATGATAAAATATTTGGATGAAATGGTGGAGAGGATTGATGAAGTAAAATTCACATTTCTAAGAATGTTTCTTGAAAAAAAATCAAAACATGTCTCTTGAGAAAATTGGATCCCAAATTCTACACAAATCATAACCTAAATTCTACACAATTCTAAACCTAAATTCTATGAAAATCAGAAAATTCTGCACAAATTAGATCTGGAATTTCGAACAAATCGAAACCTGGACTCTACAAAAATAGACACCTTAATTCTGAACAAATCAAAACCTAAATTCTCTACAAATAGGAACCTGAATTCTAAGAAAACCAGAACATGAATTCTATACAAATAAATTCTGAAAAAATCAAAACATGAATTCTGCACAAATCAAAACCTGAATTTTTCCAAAATCAGATCCTAAATCCTAAGAAAATAGGAACATGAATTATGCACAAATTAGAACCTGAATTCTGCGAAAATTGGAACCTAAATTCTCCAAAAATAAAAACCAGAATTAATCACAAATCATAACCTGAATTCTACACAAATCAAAACCTAGATTTTGAAAAATTCAGAACCTGATTTATGATCAAATCAAAAACATTTTCTTAGAATTTTTATGAGGAAATATATACCACATTTATGATCATGTTTATTAGATAACCTGAACAACATTTCTAATCATGTTTCTGAGAAAAACTGAACAACATTTCTGAGCATGTTTCTTAGAAGATTGAAACCAAGATCCCACATTATCCTACTAAGAGGGATAAGAAGAGTTCAATAAGTAAATCTTGAATTTCAATATTGTGTAAATATTAGTGAAATTTAAGGTGAATTGAAGTATTCAAATATTGAACATTAAATTTGTGTAATGTTTAGAGTTTTTTATATTTAATAATGGAGGAACAATTTCATGTTTCTTTTTTTTGATTTTCAAGGGGACTTTAAATATTTTCTCATATCATTTGTTCATTTGTAAATTTCACACACACACAACAAAAAAATCTCTATAGAATTCGATGTGAAACATTCCCACCAGATTGAAGGATGCTTCTTTGAGTGTTTGAGCTAGGAAAATTCAGAATCATCTTTACCATACTGAGAATATTGGACTTAGCCAAATCAGACTGAGGATTCTGGCTGAGCATTTCTGGATCAAATCCACCAAGGCATTTATTCTTTTGTGTGGAACAATTGTTCGATAATAAAACATTGTAAACTAATTAAAGTCAGTATAATATTTTCTATCAGGAGATAGAAGGTGTCTAAGGGGATTTTTCACAATATTTATTCACATCATCATATAATTGGATTTACATAGACCCACAAGAGTGGCTATGGAAAAGAAGTAGGTTCCCACATTGAGGACGAACCTTGTAAATGTTGTGTGCCTTATATTCTTTACTATTGTTGCATGAAAATTTATTTACTAATTATTGATAAGGAAATAAATCTTAACATGTTTTAGGGGTTAGTTTTTTTAATGTTGTGAAACATATAATAATTAAAAAACTGATTCACCCCCCCCCCAGTTGTTATTCAATCCTTGTAATTATAATTAGTATTAGAGAAAATTTCCATTCTTGAATCCTTATCATGGATAATATGAGTTCTGTTAGTCGTAGAGGATTCCCTATATTAAATGTAAAAAAATATTATGGTTTGAGAAATAGGATGATTCCATATATTTTATCTCTTGGATTGGATATTATAGATGTTACTACTATTGGTTTCCCACCCATTGAGAAATATGATACTATAAAACGTGTTGATAAGGGGAATATAGAATTTGATGGAAAGGATTAGAATACAATCCTTATGAATTTATCAGGGAATGATTTTTGAAGGGTCACAGGTCTTAAAACATCAAAAAGTTTATGGGGAAATCTGGAATGCTTTTCTGAATGTTATTCTAATGTCAAGGAAGCAAAGAAAAAAATTTTGTGTAGTAAGAATAAATATATAATGATGAGAGATGAAGAATAAATTGAGGAATATTTCACCAAAGTTAACTAAATTGTGTGAAATATTATAGGATTTTAAGATGTCTTAGAAGATTCTACAATTGTGAAGAAACATATGAGAAACATTCTAGATAGGTTTGATTCTAAAATTTTCTGCAATAGAAGACAAGGATGATTAATCTCTTGATGAATTTCATAACTTCCTTGTTTATTATGAAATGAGTAAATATTTGGTATTTAATAAGACAATTAAAGATGAAATTGTTTTTGAATTATTGTGTATGATGAAAATCCATGAAGTAGATGAAGGAGATCCTTGTGAATCCAATTGTAATAAAGATTATTAGAGAAATGAAAAAATCAAGTCTCACATATCTAAGAACTATTGAAGGGGAAGAGGAAAGTATGGAGGTAAAAATCCTCTTAAATATTTTGAGTGTGGTGGAATTGGGCACTTTTCTATGAATTTCCCCATGAAGAATGTTTGATTATATCGATATTATTCTGATGAAATACTTTGATTGAAGAATTAGAATAAAAATGATATAGAAAATAAGTCTTCCAAAAAAATCAAGAATAAGTATTCCAGAAAGAAAAGTATTATGTTGAGTAAGAAGGTTGAATCAAACTCAATTAAAAATGATTATTTTGAAGATGAAATATCAGAAACATTCAGAACCTTTATTGAAAAATATGTAAAAAAGACTCCATATAGAGTGAAGAAGGTGGGGAATAATCTTATAGTGAGTATCAGCTCAAAACCAAAATTCTTGAATGTATTGAGAAAAAGAAATCTCTCAAGAAAGAAATAATACAAAAGAATAATTATCATGAAGAAGTTTTTGGTGGGAGAAAACATTATTCAAGTTGGAGGATGAATATATTTTTGAAATTTTATATTACAAAAAGAGAATTTTTGAAAAGGGAAAGATGATTTAAGATCATATTAAGAAGATGGAAACTAAAGAAGATAGGTTTAAAAGTTTGAATAAAAACATGTTAAGTCTGAATATACCCTGAATAAGATGAATGAAAACATCAAAAAATACATAAGTAAAATCTTAGACATTAAAATTGAGGAGACGGCCCATTATGAGAGTTGGGTGAACTATTCTCCAACCAAAATAATGTTTCATCTGACTCTTTTTACATTTCATGTTTTGGAAAAAGTGTTTGAAAATCTTGGGTGGAGAAAGGATGTGATAAACCTTTCAAATATACCAAAGTGGAAAACATTCTTAAAATAAAAGATGGTATAAATCCTAAGAAAGTTAAAGTTAAAAGAAGTTATCAACCTCAACAAAGATTCTATAGAGAAATATCTTTCTATAATATAATATCATGATTTGAAGGATATTTCTAGTGTTGGGGAATATATGGGAACATAGATTATAATTTTTGGACAAATTTATCTCTACCAATAATAATGATTGATAAATGTGGAAGAAATAGTGAAATAAGAATGAGTAACATTCCTAACTCATAGAAAGTTGAAAAGGTTAATTCTCAAGATATCAGAAACATTCTAACAAAGAATCAATTTGATTGTATGGAAGTAGTTTTTGAAAGATTTGATCAGTCTTATCATCATGCCGAATGATGTATGACACTCCATCCAGAACAAGTTTCTTATGATTAGAATGAAAATATAGATGAAAACAATATTTTTTAGGAAAGAGATTTTGTTATTGATAAAGATTTGAAATTAAGAAAAAGGAATAACCCATGGATACATGATAATATTTTTTCTTCATATATGATCAGTGATATAATAAAATTGAAGAATGTTGAAGGTCATGATGGGGGAGAAGATACTTTTGGTAATGATGTTTCCTTAAATATTAGAGGAATCGAATGGGAGAGATTAAAGTTGAAAAATTAAAATCCAAGGAAGTTATACTATTTGTTAGGTTAAAACACAACTTAATTATTGTAAGTCAACTCTTCTATGATGTAAAATAAGTAAACTTCTTAATATGTTCTTGTATCATCAAATTTGTGAATGATGGAAAAGTGATTTCAAAAGGAGAAAGAACCAATGGGATTCTCTTACAAATTAGATAACTCAATAACTCCTGTTACATGAGTGCATAAGATGAAAACAAATTGTCTCACTGAAGACTTGAGATCCTTGGTCAGAAATGTATGAACAAACATTCTAAATTTGATGTCATTCATAATTTTCTAGAGCTAATATAATTTATGGTGATGTTTTCATTACTTGTATTAAATAAAACATGACTAAAAAAGTCATATGATATTTGAGATTCAATCTAGCATACCACTTATGATTAATAATTATGATCTATGTGGTATAATAAGGCATCAATAAACAAAAGGGGATTTTTACAGTATCTCTTCAATTGATTATTTTACTCGTATGGAAAACATCATGTTCATGAAACATAAGTAAGAGGATATTGGAATGTTCAAATTCATTAGAAACTATGTTGAGAATGAATTGGGGGTTTCCTTAAAGACGTTGATAACATATAATGGTAGTGAATTCATAAACAATTCTTTTGAAACATATCTGAGAAATCATGCTATCAAAAATCTGTATATAGATCCTTATACTCAATAGAAAAATGGAGTAGCAAAAATAAAGAATAGAATCTTGGTGGAAATACGAAGAAGAGTGTAATAAGAATACATATAATCAAAATTCTTTTTTGGGAGAAGATGTTTGTACTATAGTAAATGTTTAAAATAGTTGTTTTTTGAGACTGGAAACCAATATGACTCCTTAAGAAATGTAGTATAACAAAAAACCTTAATTTAAATACTTCAAAAAAATTCAAGTGCATGTTTTCTCAAAATAAAAAATCCAGATGTGGTAAAGTTTGATGAGAATGCTATGGAACGAAATTTCATGGGTTATTAAACAAATAGAAGAAGTTTAAAATATTGGAATTTTTTTTACAAATGTTGGTGTACTCATATGATGTACAGTTAATTCAAATCCAATTTTCCTCTAAAAAAAGTTTTTAAGAATATGGAGGAGGGTCAATCATAAAATCCCAAAAAATTGAATGTAACTCAGATGATTCACATGGTAAAGATAGTGATATTGGGAATGAAACAATGAGATTTCCTACCTTATAAAGAATGTTCAATCAAAAAACATTATAGGGAATCAGAATGCTCTATTTCAGGCAAGATGGAAATTGATATTAGAAAATTAGACTTCACTAAAATCAATAGATGAACTGAAATCAGTTTCATATGCTATTCAACATAAAGGATGGGTGGATGCAATGAATGAAGAGTTGGTTCAGATTGAGAAGAATAAAACATGTGATCTTGTTCCAAGGCCAGTATATAAGAATCTTGTGGGAAAATGTGGGTTTATAAAAATAAATTGAATGAACACTTAGATGTTTCATAAAACAAATCAAGACTTGTTTATAATGGCTATTCATAAGTGGAATTTGTGGATTTTTATGAAATCTATTCCACCATTTCAAGGATAAAAACTATTCAGTTATTTATTACATTGGGTCTCATAGGAATTAGAATGTTTATCAGATAGATGTAAAGACATAATTCTTAAATGGTGATATTTACGAGAAGTTTACATTGAAAAACCTTATGGGTTTTTACTTAATGAGGATGAATATAATGTTTTTAAAATGAGGAATTCTTTGAATGTGAGAAAACAAGCTCCATATTCATGGTATTTGAAGCTATGAAATTGTTTGGGAATGATGAAATTTTATAAAGGAAATGTTGATAGAAAATTTTATGTGAAAGTGTTGACTCTGGAACATTAATTTTAATTGTTTATGTGGATGATATAATTTTTTCTGGGGATGAAGAAAAGGTTTGTGATGATTTTTCTGAGGGGATGAAGAAGAAATTTGAAATTTCAATGTTATAAGAATTTAATTTAATCCTAATATTACAAGTTCAACAAAAAGGAATATTTATTTTCTTATATATAGAAATGTATTCCAAGGAATTGTTATAGGATTTTATGATGGATGAATCCAAAGAAGTTTCAACTCTTATTTTAGTGAGCACAATGTTGAGTAAAGACGAGTCTTGAATATGTGTGAATCAGAAAGACTTTTGGAAGTTGATAAAAATTATTCATTACCTTTTCGTTTCAAGTATTGATATTTTTTTATGTTGTGAGTTTATTTGTAGGTATCAATGTAATCCAAAAGAATCACATATGTTGGCTGAAAATAGGACTTTAAGATATGTCAAAGAAACAAATTCACATGGTTTTTTATACAAAAGAAATATTGATATGAAGTTTCTTAGTTATAGTGATGCAGATTGGGCTAGATATTGTAATGATAGAAAGTCAACCTTAGGGGGAACATTTTTCTAGGCGAATTTTGTTTGAGTTATCCTAGTTAGAAACAATTTTCGGTCACATTGGCCAGAAAAAAAAATCCAAAAATGATGCAGCCACTCAGGATTTTACTCAAATGTTGTGGATAAAAGGTCAATTGGGAGATTTGAAAGGAAATGTTTCTAAACCATTAAAGATAATCTTTGATAATCCAAGTGCAATTGAAATTTCTAAGAATCATATACAACATTTTGGATCAAACCACATTGATATAAAGTTTCATTTAATAAAAGAGAAAGTTTTTGTTGTACATTTTTTGCTGGAATACATCTCAACAAAGTATAATATTGTTGATATAATTACAAAAGAAATTTCAAGGTAAATGTTTATTGAATTGAGGATACAAATTGATGTTAAGCCTCCACCCATTTCTTTCGTTCCTTAATATTTAATGACCCTGGACATGATTTGTATTGTGTTAACCAAGGGGGAGAGAAAGTAACAACTTTCTGCTTTGTAAGAAGTTTACTTGTATTTATATTTTATTGAATCTAAAGCTATTGTTATCATATAATGGGGGATAGAAAAAGAAAACTGGGAAAAGAAAAGATAACATTGAGATAATCCGAAAAGAGAGGTGGATTAATCGTTACATGAAAGTAAAATGTTCTTTCCACCGAGGGATGGAATTCCTTCAAAAATGTTACACTATCCAGTAGTGTTGTGTCAGGACACTCTCTTTCGAGAAAAGTTATATTTTTATAAATGTCTAAAAACTTGAGTTTCTTGTAGAATATGAGTTGTGAAAAAATCTATGAGTTGGAAAAGTTATTAATAAGGGTTTTCAAAAAATCCAAATGGGGTGATTGAAGAACCTTTGTAGTGTTTTGTTTTAACAATGTTTTGTATTAGCTGAAAACTATCCTTTATTATTGAAGAATATTTTTTATATACAGGAAGATGTTATTATTTGTTGCTAGAAGTTTTCATTTTTCATGGTCAGAGAAAGAAAGAAGTTGCTTAGTTTTAAAGAAGTTTCTGATTTTGAAAGATATTGATGAGTTTAAATATTGATACTGAATGAAGAAGTCAATTTGTTGCAGAATTATTTTGAAAGAAGATGTTGTTGAAGAGTGAAAAGTCAGAAGATAGAAGGTTTCTCAAACATTATAAAAAAATTAGATGATTATTTTCTTATCCTAAAGTTATAAAATATCATGAAAACATTCAGGATAAAATATTTTAAAGAAATAGTGGATAGGTCTAATGAAATCAGAATCTCTTTTCTAAGTATGTTTCTGGAAGAAATCATAACATATTTTCAGAGAAAATTGGATCCTGAATTACACACAAATCAGAGATTGAATTCTTCCCAAATTAAAACCTAAAATCTTTGAAAATTGGAACCTGAATTCTGAGAAAATTAGAACCTGAATTATGCACAAATCGGAGCCTAAATTCTGAGAAAATCAGAACCTGAATTCTGCCCAAATTGGAAGCTAAATTCTGAGAAAATAAAAACCTAAATTCTAAAAAAATCAAAACTTGAATTTAGAGAAAATTACAACATGAATTATACACAAATTAGAACCTTAATTCTACACAAATTAGAACCGGAATTTTGAGAAAATCATAACCTCAATTATGCACAAATCAGAAACTAAATTCTGCACAAATATGATCATGAATTCTGCCAAAATCCAAACCTGAATTCTGTACAAATATGAACCTAAATTCAATGAAAATAAAAACCTTAATTCTAAAAAATTCAGGGCCTAATTTCAGAGAATATTGGAAACAATTTTCTGTGAAATACTCCAAGGGAAATGGAACCACATTTTTGAGCATGATTCTAAGAAAATCTAAACATGTTTATGAGAAAAACTGGACAACATTTCTGAGCATGTTTCAGAGAAAACCATAACCATGATCTAAAATTATTGTACTAATAGGGATATGAAGAGTTAAAGATGTAAATCTTGAATTTCAAATTTTCAAAAATCTTAGATAAATTTAAGATGTTTTAAAGAAGTCAAATTTTTAAAATTAAATACGGGAAATTTTCAGAGTTTATGAGATTTAATAAAGTGGGAATTATTTCATGTTTCCCCCTTTTTATTTTTGAGTTTCCTATAGATATTTTCTCAGATAATTTTTTCATTTGTAACATTCAAACATGTGAAAAAGGTGGAGATCTATAGAATTTAAAGTGCAAATTTACCACCATATTGAAGAATTTTTCTTTTAGTGTTTGAGTAGGGAAAAATGAAAATCATCTTTATCGTACAGAGAAGATTGAACTTAGCCAAATCATACAAAGGATTCCGACTGGGAGTTTGTGGAAAATATTCAATAATTTTTTTTTTTATTTTTTTTGGCTCAATTTTTCTATAATACAAAATTTTAAATTGATAGTTTTCACTATATTTTTTCCTATCGGGAGATAGAAGGTGTCTAATGGGAGTTGGCACAAGTTGTATTCACTTCATCATATTAGTTGATAACCAAAGACCCACTAGAGAGGATATGGAAAGGACATAGGTTATCATATTGAGGTAAAACCTTTTAAAACATTTGTGACATACATTCTTTACTATTTTTGTATACACAAGTATTTTCTAAAAATTTATAAGGAAATAAATCTTAATAGGTTGCAGGGGTTATGTTTCTTAATGTTTTGAACCATATAAAAACTAAACAACTAAATCAACCCCCCCTATCCATTGTTATTCTATAATTTGAACAAAATTATTGATTTACACTTTTCATAGGGTAGAATGAGGGTATGTGTCTATCAATCATCCTTGTTATATAGGTTTACAAGACATGTTCATGATTGTATGTGGGGGAAATTCCATTTTCAAAATTTATTTTTCGTTAAAAAAAATTTCAAGAATAACTTAATTTTTATTTTCATAAAAACAAATTAATTGTGTCTTGGTTATTTTAAATAAACAATGATGGATTTTTTGGATAGTAATTTCTTAATTATGACATTAAAAAGAATTGTACAAGTGTTATATACTAGGCCATTAGATTGGGTATTTTTAGGGATATATTTGAGGTTTATATTAATTATTAAAAATAAATAATAATGCTTGGATGGATTAAGAGTGAAATTTTATGTTTGTGAAGGGTTTTTGGAGGGTTCACTAGAACATATACTATTTAAGATATCATGTATAATCCCAAGGTGATTATGTAGAATGTTTGTGGGATAGGGAGGGATGCAAACTCAGGGGTATGGTTTATGTGACTATTCATGGAATACACACATGTTATAAATTTTCACCAAATGGGGGATGTACTATCCATATTTATAGTCACTATGTATGGGAACATAGGTCGTGTAAATGATTAAAAACCCTAACAAATATATTATTTACCCAATTTTAGTGACTTTGGTCATGTGATTCACTCACACATAGATCACTCAACCTAGTGAGTTCTTGTATTTTGGGTAGATATCTCCCGCTAGAACTCTTATCCTTTATATCATTGGGTGCTGGGAGTTTGGATCTATGGTAAGTGAAAAAAAAACTCTCCTTTTTTTTTCTTCCTTGGTGAAACCAAAAACAGATATATTTTTGATGAAACTAGAGGGTTTTTGTCATGAACCGTCCCCTGGGGCCTGTGCCGTGACTACCCCAAGCCCACCTTCCATAGTCCAGGGACTGGCGAATAGAACCGGAAACTGGTATCCCTAAAATGGGAAGGTATTTTCTTTAAACCTGTACAAACATACAAAGTAAAATGCAACAAGATGTAACCACAAAGTAAACTACTATAGTAAAAAGAGTGATGAAAGTAAAGGGGCCAGAATACAAGCCCAAATGTAAAAGTACAAGTACATCTGAAATTTACAATGCAACTAAAAAAGGGAAAACATCTCCTTGCTCATCCTCCAAGTATCTTACCTTAAGGGTAGGTACAGATCGCCTCCAAAACACTCCATGTCCACCCATCTCCTCCACGTACCGCCTGGTCCTGGATCCCTCAAATCTTGATCAATGTTGTATGTCATCTGCACAAGACACAACAAGGTGCAGGAGAAGACTGTGAAGGGGTGATTATAATGATACTCAGTAGGTACCATGAGACCCCATAGGTCTCCTAAAGTTCCATGAAGGAAAAACCACAAAGCAAGGCTCAATAACAAAGCACGAAACAGTCAACAACTCTAATTAGGTGTATTCCCAAACATATAACTATATTATCAAGATATACTTGACTCATACATGTGGGAAGAATATCAAAATGGTAACACCATGAAGGTAACACCACGAAGGTAAAAGTACTACACAGGTAACAATGCGAAGATAACACCATGAATGTAAGAGTACCACACAGGTAACACCACGAAGATATCACCACGAAGGTAACAGTACCACACAGGTATCACGACTAAGATATCAGTGTGAAGGTAAAAGTTCCATGCAGATATAACCACAAAGATAAAAGTATGACATAGGTAAATGACTTAGTTCAAACAGAGTCTCAGCTCAAACCAGGATTTTATTGAAGTGTAGAAGTACAGATGATTAGTCGTGAAGCTAGATCATCTTATTCTGTCAAGTGGTACTGCTTCTGACCATACGGAGCCTGACACACATAGGATCAATAGGTACTAACCCCCACCATGATCCACACAGGATCTGATCTACCCAAAGTCTATAGGTACTAACCCCTACAATGACCCACACATGATCTGACCCACACAGTATTGGTATGTGCTAACCCACACATGATCACTGAGGGCCGAGCCCCACAGGATCTAACCCACAAAGGATCAGGATGTGCTGACCCACATAGGATCGTTGAAAACTAACCCACACAGGATCTGACCCGCACAGTATCAGTATGCACTAACCCACATAGGATCACTGAGCACTGACTTCCGTATGATCTGTCTCCAACCTCCGCCTCACTTCCAGCCACTGGATTCCTCTCACCCAGTGCACTCGAGTTTTGTAAAATCAACCCTCAAAATATTTCTCATACCTCAAATTCATCTAAACTATACAATTTAGTAACCCAAAGGACCTGCATGTCATAACGGTTTCAACATGATGGGCGATGCATCAATCGGAAGCACGATTTGTGAGTTATAAGTGTTTTAGTTCCGGGGGCCCGGTTGGATTTCGTTTTGATCCAACTAGGTCACACTTCAACTATCTCCAAAACTCTAGAGGGGTATACCAAATGAACTGTCTCAAGACAAGGATCCCAATGTCATAGAAGGTTCTTCATATGGACGCCCGGTTATCATGATATAGCACTTTATGTGTTTCTAGTCCTAGGTAGGTCTGGGTCCGATCTTACCTGGTCGGACCAACCCGATCTAACCTAGTCGGACAAACCCGGTCTGACCTAGTCAGGTCGGTGCCGCAATGGGCTCGGCCCGCTGAGCTGAGGACCAGCTCGGCCTACAAGGGGGGCAGCCCGACCCATAAGGGGGGCATCCTGACCCACAAGGTGGCGCCCCGAAAGGGGCAGCACATCTAGAAAGGGGGCGGCCCATAAGGGGGTGGCCCGCAAGGGGTGTCCCGGACGGAAAGGGTTCAGCACAAAAAGGAAGGCTCGCAAAGGTGGCCTACAAAGGGGTGTACAGTGTAGGGTGGCCCAGCCACATAGTGTGCGGGCCACAAGGGGCCGGCCCGACCGCATAGGGCACAGTCCTCAAGGGGGCGACACGAACGCGTAGGGTGTGACCCAGAAGGGGGCATCCTGGCCGCGTAGGGCACAACCCTCAAAGGGTAGCCTATCCACATAGGGCATGACTCGCAAGGCACAGTCCAGAAATTGCCCGCCCGAGATGGAAAGCAGCGAAACTATCCCCCCGGTATCCCAAACGGCCCAAAGGCTGTTCGGTTTCATGAAATGGAGGCACCATGTGGGCATTGCCCTAGTGCCGCGGAACCCATGAGGCGGGTTCCTCCTCCCCATCAGCATCGGTCATGACCCTCTATTTGTTGGAAGCACACTGGTTTCATTGCCTTCCTGCTCGCCGGTGGCACGTTGGTTGCACCGCCTCCCCGTCTATGGCCGGCCGATGTGTCCGTCTCTTCCTCCGATCACCGCGAATGACGTGACGTGACCCCCATTTCTCACCGGTGGTGTGTGACGGTGCATCGTACCTCCTCCATGGCCAGTCTATGTCAGCTCCTCTAATTAATATCACGGCTTTGTGTCACGGTATCCTCTAGCGTTGTGCGTCGATGCACTGCCTTCTTCATAGACGGTCGGTGCCACCATGCCTGTGGTCTTTCATTGAGGCGTAAGGATAGAAAAGTAGTGGAGGGTTCGGGCCAGGTTTGTTAGGACCATTCCCACTGAATTATCTTGTAAACATAAGGCATGATTTAAGGGTTTGAGAAAATTCACCTAAAATAAAGAAGAATCTATCCCCTACCTCATAAACGATGGTGAGTGCACGTTTGGGGAAGTGGTTCGGTGTTCACCATACTCCGCGACTAGCTCTTAATGGTGCCGCACATACATTAATCTTCGGTTCTTGGTTCGGTGTCTCCTATCATCTCCTACTGGAACTGGCTCCGTCCTCTAAGGTATTGGCATCTCGGCACCTTACCAACACTTTGATACTTGGTGAAGTTGTGTCGGCACCTCCCCCCAAGCTCTATATAAATAGGATTGGGGGAGGGTAAGTAACGATGTGGGAAATTAATGTGGGCTCATTAATTAGGAACTTTCCTAGTTCCCCCACAACATCATTACACAAGATTTAGAGGTCAATCCATTTACTGGCTTGACACATTGTGGGTCCCATTATCCGTTTTTCCGTTGAAGGATATGAAAGAAAATAAAATAATAATGTTATTTTATTTTATTTCTTTTAATAAGTCCCAAAACTAAACATTTTTTCTAGACCCACTACGGTCGAAGTAAATTCTCCCTTAAGTGAATCCTGACACTGTGGATTCAATGGTGCCCTCAGATTTTTAATCCAAGCACTAGTTCAAAAATTAGAAAATGCTGCCCACACGTTTACGAAATGTACCTTAAAAACAGTTAAATAAATTAATAACGTTCATCCTTGACCCGCGCCGGTCAGGGTTAGGCTCTGCCTAAGGATAAGAGGCCCAATGGAACTCAGTGATACTCTCATATTTTCAATATGAGTTACCGTTTAGATGTTATGGGTTTTATAACAAAATAATTGTCACTTATTTATTTTATTTATAGCCAAACACTAACTTTCACTGGGGGCCCACGCTGGCCAATTTTAGTATCTGCCTAAAGAAAGAGTACCCTCAAGAGTTTAAATGTGGTCTCAGATTTTTAATCTGAGTCACTGTTCGTGAGTTATAAGTTTTTGATGAATAAAATAACTTTATTTAATTATTTTATTTATGGTTATTCCATTTTCAGGTTTCTCACCGGAAGCCTCCACCGACTAAAATTATGTCACGGCTAGGGTTAACTCGTCATCCTAAATGAAACGGTGCCCTTAGATTTTAGATCCGATCAACTGTTTAAGTTCTATTCCACTTTTTCAAGAAAACTACTTACGTGCTAATTAAAGCTTAACAAAACTTCGAAGGATCATTCCGGGTACTCCGGGCCTCGGAATCGCGTGCCGTTATATTTCTAGTCTCAAAATAATTACTTATAATTAAAAAACATTACATGGATAATCTAGGTCTTTATATTCTCCCCACCTAAGGGATTTTAGTCCCCAAAATCCAAAAGAAAGGACTATAAAAAAAAGTGGGTACTGAGCACTAATCTGATCCTCCCACTCCCATGTACTCTCCTAGAGGTTACCATACTACCACTGAACTCACAATAGAGGAATTGACCATCCATGAAGGACTCGCTCTTGTCAATCATCTATATGCACCATGAACTCCGTAAAACTCACCCCATTGTCAAAGTTTAACTTTCCATAGTTGGTAACCTGTAATGGATCATGCACGCCTCCCCTCAGCTATGAAACATGGAAAATATTATGCACCTGGTACATCTGTGGGGTAAAAGATAGACAGTACGCCACCTCTTGCAATCTGCTGAGAATATAGAAAGTTCTGATAAACCTTAGAGATAGGATGATGCCCCAGCCAAAACTCTGTAAAACTCATCGAGGTGAGACCCATAGGAATACCTGGTCTCCATCTTCATGTCAGCATAAGACTTCTGTCGACTCTATACAGTCTTCACTTTCTGACAAGTGAGGCATCATGATACAGACTCTACCACTACTTCCTTCATCCCTGACCACTAGTACTAATGACGAAAGTCCTGGTACACCTTCACCACTCTAGGATATACCACTATGGGGATGTATGGATCTCCCTCAACACCTCCTCCTGAAGTGTCAGTGGTAACATGGTTCTTCCTCTGAAGAGGATGATATGCTCTGCACATTTAGAAAATATTTTAGGAGACAGTCATGAGGATATCTGAGCACGTTGGGCCTCACAGTCAATAACTCAAGTTGTTCCCCTGAACTCGCTAAATAATTGGGGGAGTGACACCCATAAACAGGAGGTAATATGATCCATCTTTATCCTTTAAGAAAAACCACAATGCGACTAGCTACTCTGGTTCCCCAATTAGCAACTGTAGACCAGACCACCAGCTGAGTGTGTATGTTACCACGTTCCCCTTACCATGATTATAGACTATCTCAAATTCATAGTCATGTAGGAACTCAGGAAATCGTTGTTTAATCAGGTTCAGGTCGTTCTATGAGAAGATACACATGAGACTATTTTTTATCAGAGTATATAGTAAACCATTTACCCATCAAGTAGTGCCACCACATCTTTAGTGCAAAGACCACTACTGCTAACTCCAGTTCATGGGTATCATATTTCTGCTTGTCGGCCTCTGTCTCAGCTGGTAAAATATCTACTAACACTTCTCCATCCACAGGAAAGGCTCCCACTTTTTCATCAAAGCTGAAAAGGGTACCTCTACCCTGGAGAAGTCTGGTACAAATCTCTAGTAGTACTTAGCCAAAGCAGAAGTCGCTCTCCCTTCGGGGAGGTATCCTGGAAACATCTTTTGAAAAGATTTCCCCATGCTCTGCCACTCTTGTTTGGAACAAAAAACTCAAAACTCCTGCTACCATGAGGGTAAGGCTGGCCGACTCATGAGTGATCAGCTGCACCCTCCTATGCATGAGTTTATCTTGTGCTGTCTGGGTTTCCTTTTTCACCAACCAAGGAAAACCCCATTCCAATTTTTCAGATAAACAACAACCTTTTTTTGTAATAAATTAAATCTTATTATGAATGGTAGATGTCCAATACATACCCAAATTAACATCTTAATGCCTTGATGCTGCCACCAAGAGGTTCCAACCAAAACTCTCGCCTCAAAATTCAGATCACACCATCGACATAAGTGTGATTATAGATTCTCCTCCCAAAGGTATCTCCATATGTAAGGTTCAAGTCAATGATTTAACCGGACTGTCTAGGTCTTGAACAAGGTTCATGGAAATAATGAATGATTATTAACTATGTCTATTAATATGGAAGCTAGTAGTAGACACAGACCATCCCTCGAATCATTCCTAGAGCCCTAGGGTCACACTCCTTGACCGCATGCAGCTACTCCCTTCCCCTATCCTCCAGCTCCCTGAGCCTAGTGGGGACCACATTATGGTGGTGGTTGTAAGAAGTTGAAATGTATACCACCTCATGCTTCTCTCCTAGCTCCACTTCCACATCTTTGGCCCCGTAGATTCATCTTTCCCTAACATTCCTCTTCCTAAAACATTTTACATGCCCTAGTCTCTGATACCAACGTCAGTTTCTTTCTTTCTCACTACTAACAATCACTAGTTGCATCCTCTCATAGAAAGAAAAAAATTCAACCACAAAGGTTCTATATAGAACCCTAACATAAGTAGGAATGAATAGAGAAAAAGTGTTGGCTCAGAAGTCCTTAAACGAACCTTACTCAAAGGTCTGAGCCCTGAAACACTGACCATATTGTATTCATTGAGAACCTGGGATACTCGGTACAACTCAATAGATACTAGGCTACTGAAATTTTGTCCTACTAAAGCTGTAGAAGCTATTGGGAACAATCACCCATTATCTTTTTATGGCATGAGACCCCCTTCTCTAAGGAAGGTTATCAATCTTGTCCATAGAAAATTAACCTCTTCACAAGATCAAGTTAATATAAACACTATCATCATCTTACTAAGCCATGAAAAAGGCTCTATACCAATACCACTATCTGATAATTTGGTTCCCTGGCTAGGTGGAAACTCATCCACAGCCTCTAGCATGTTCTCAGCTGCTTCGGGATCTATCTCTCCTCAGAACCATGGAGCTCTCTGCTGCTGAAACTGGTGCAACATGCTCAGTCGGCGTGTATCCTCTGTTGGTGGGGCTGGTGGAGTTTTCGACCCAATGGGTGGTGGTTCTACTAGTGCCCCACACAAAATTTATAACAATGTAAGAGGTCCCTACACTTAAGCCTCATCGCTCGGTGGGCCATCTCGTGTACTCTCTCAGGAATCCTAGCTTGCTATCTAAGCGGTGACATTCTGATAAGGAATCGGTGTTCCATGATCATTAAGTTAAACCTGGTGAGTTGAATCTCATGAAACCAAAGAAAAAATTTCCAAAACACACAAAATCAGTGTTTTCATTATTGAAGTCAAAAATCAGAAGTCAGGGTCCTGGTGTATGGATATGTCGGCTGCCGCACCAACACTAGATATCCCAAACTGAAAACCACACCCATAACACATAACATTGTTTCCATAAAGAAAATATTAGATACCTAGTTCTTCGGTAGAACCGACTTCTCTGATACCAATTTGTCACGACCTCTCCCCCGGGGCCCATGTCGTGACTACCCCAATCCCACCTTCCATAAGCAAGGGGTTGGAGACTAGCACTGGAAAGTCATATCCCTAGAAGGGAATGCATAACCTTTAAACCTATACAAACATACAGAGTAGAACACAACAAGATCCAACCACGAAGTAAACCACTGTAGTAAAAAAAGTGCTGAAAGTAAAGGGGTCGAAATACAAGACCAACTGTAAAAGTACAAGTACAACTGAATGGTACAATAAAACTGAAAAAAGGAAAATATCTCCCGGGCCATCCTCTAAGGATCCTACCTTAAGGGTAGGTATAGATCACCACCACAACACTCCATGTCCACCCGTCTCCTCCACATACAGCCTGGTCCCGGCTCCCTCAAATCTCGATCAATGTTGTACATCGTCTGAACAATACACAACAAGGTGTGGGAAAAGCCCATGTAGGGGTGAGTATAATGATACTCAGTAGGGACCCCAAGACCCCGTAGGTCTCCTAAAGTTCCATGAAGGAAAAACTACAAATCATGGCTCAATAACAAAGAATGAAACATTCAATATCTCTACTTAGGTATATGCCCATACATATACCTAAGTTATCAAGATATACTCTCCTCATACATGAGGGTAGAATGTCACAGTGGTAAAACCATGAAGGTAACACCACGAAGGTAGAAGTACCACACAAGTAACACCATGAATATAAAACCATGAAGGTAAGAGTGCCACACAAATTACACCAGAAGATATCACCATGAAGGTAATAGTACCACATAGGTATCACTATGAAGATATCACTAAGAAGGTAAAAGTAACACACGAGTATCACCACAAAGAAATGACCATGAAGATAAAAGTACGACACATGTAAAAGACCTAGTTCAAAAAAAGTCTCAGCTCAAACCTGGTTTTTAGTGAATTATAGAAGTATTGATGATTAGTCGTGAAGATAGATCATCTTATTCTATCAAGAGAAACTGCTTCTGACCATACGGAGTCTGAAAAACACAGGATCAATAGGTACTAACCCCCCAATGATCCACATAGGATCCAACCCACCCAGAGTCAATAGGCACTAGCCACCGCAATGACCCACATAGGATATGACCCACACAGGATCAGTATGCACTGACCCACATAGGATAGCTGAGCGCTGACCCACATAGGATTGCTGAGTACTGACCCACATAGGATCTGACCCACATAGGATTGGTATGCACTAACCCACATAAGATCACTGAGCGCTGACCTCCGTATGATCTGTCTCCAACCCTCGCCTCACTGTCAGCCACTGGATTCCTCGCACTCGGTGCACTCAAGTTCTATAGAAACTTCCCTCTAAATACCAGTCGTACCTCGACTTCCACTAATCCCCACAAAGGAGTAACCCAATGTACCTCCATGTCCTAAGGGTTCCAACGCGACAGTAGGTGCGTCAATCGGACGACCGACCTATGAGTTATAATCATTTTATTTTCGGGGGCCCGGTTGGATTCGGGTTTGATCCAACCCGGACGAACTTCGACTATCTCCAAAACTCAAGAGGAGTATACCAAACGATGTTTCTTGATCCAAGGATCCCAACTTCATAGACGGTTCATCAAATGGACATCTGGTTCTCAAGATATGTCTCTGTAAGAGTTTATGGGCCTGGTTGGGCCGGGGTCCGGTTCGACCGAGTCGGACCGACCCGGTCTGGGCTGGGCCGTGATGGGCTCGGACTACTGAGCGAAGGTCCAGCCTATCCTACAAGGGGGGAACCCCGACCCGAAAGGGGGCGGCCCGAAAAGGGCTGCCCTCAAGGGGTGGCCCAACCCGAAAGGGTGCGGCCCTTAATGGGCGGCCTCCAAAGGCGCCCCGCAAGGGCGGCTCGCCCCACAAAGGATGGCCCACAAAAGTGTGGCACAACCTAAAAATGGGAGACCTGAGAAGGGTGGCCTGACCCACATTGGTCGCGGCCCATAAGGGGCCAGCCCGACCACAAATGGCACAATCCACAAGGGGTCATAACAAACGCATAGGGCACGACACTCAAGGGGGCGGCTCGACCAAGTAGGACGAGGCCCGCAAGGGGCAGCCCGACTCCGTAGGGCGCCATCTGCTTGAGGAAGTCTGGTCATTGCTCGCCCGAGCTGGAAAGGGGGGAAACATTCCCCCCGTTATCCCGAATGGACCGAAGGCTGTTCGGTTCTGTGAAATGGAGGCGCCATATGGGAGTCTCCCTGGCGCTGTGGAACCCGCACGACAAGTTCCTCCTCCGCTGCAGCTTTAGTCGTGGCCCTCTATTTCCCGGCGATGCACTGGTTTCACCACCTTCACTCTTTCCAGCAACATTTTGGTCATGCCGGCTCCCCATATGTGACCAGCCAATGTGTCAGCCGCCTCCTCCAATCACCACAACTGACGAGTCGTGACCCCCTTTTCTCACTGGCACAACGCAATGGCGTGCCACACCTCTTCTACGGCCAGCTGATGCCAGCCACTCTGATGACCATCACAGAATTGTGTTGCGGCCTCCTCTTACAGTGTGCGTCGACGTACTGCTTCTTCATATCCAGTTGATGCCTCTATTCTAGCGGTCTTCCATGGAGGCGCATAGTTATCAAAGTAGTGGAGGGTTTGGGATGGGTCTGTTTGGCCTGCGCCCTCCGCGTTATCTTGTAAACATAAGGGAGGATTTAAGGGTTCAAGAAAATTCACATGAAATAAACCAGAATCAAACCCCTACCTCATAATTGATGGCAAGCACATGTTTGTGGATGCAGTTCGGTGTTCACCATCCTCCGCAACTAGCTTCCAACATCACCGCTTGTAGTCGATCTTCAGTTCGTGGTTCGGTGTATCTCATCACCTTCTATTGGAACCGGCTCCGACCTCTAAGGGCCTGGCATTGTAGCACTTTACGAGCACTTTGATACTTGGTGAAGCTGTGTCGGGACCTCCCCCCATGCTATATATAAATAAAAGATGGGGAGGGTATGTAATGACATGGGGAATTAATGGGGTCTCATTAAATAGGAACATTCCTAATTCCCAAAAAACGTCGTTACTTAAGAATGATAGTTCAAGCCATTTAATGGATGATACATCACGGGTCCCTACTCCATTTTTCCATTGGATGATATGAAAGAAAATAAAATAAAAAAGTTATTTTATTTTATTTCTTTTAATAATCCCCAAAACTAAACTTTTTCTCCAAACCCACTACGGTTAATGCAAAGTCTCCCTTAATTGAATCTCGGCATTGTGGATTCAGTGATTCCCTCAGATTTTAAATCCGATCACCAGTTCAAAAGTTAGAAAATTTCGGTCATCTGTTTACTGAACGTACCTTAAAAAATGTTCAATAAATTAATAAAAGTCACCCTCGACACGTGCTAGTTGGGGTTAGGCTCCACCTAAGGATAAAACACCCTAACAAACTCAACTGTGCTCTTGGATTTTAATTCTATGTTACCATTTAGAAATTATGGATTTTACAATAAAATAATTGTCACTTAATTATTTTATTTACGGCCAAAAACTAACTTTCACTGGTGGCCCAAACTAGCCAATTTTTGTATCTTCCTAAATGAATCATACCACACAAGTTCAGATGTGGTCTCAGATTTTTAATATGAGTCACCATTTTTGAGTTATAATCATTTTAAAAAGTAACTATATTTAATTATTTTATTTACGGTTATTCCATTTTCGGGTTTTCTCAAAAGAAGCTTGCGCCGACTAAACTTAAGCCGCACCTAGGGTAAACCTGCCATCTTGAACATAACGGTGCCCTCAAATTTTAGATCTAGTAAACTATTTAAGAGTTATTCCACTTTTTCAGAAAACTTCTTACGCTCTAATTAAATCTTAACAAAACTTTGACAGATCATTTTGGGCACTCTGGGATTTGAAATCACGCACCGTTAGATTTCGTGATCTCGAAATAATTCCATTGAATTAAAAAAATTACATATAAAATCTAGGTATTTACATATTTCCTTTTAAAACATAGGGATTTTAATTCAAGGTGATTAAAAAGTGCGAGGATACTATAAACCCTATATTTAGCATTGATATTTCAATTAATAAATATATTAATGTTGGTGTCTTAACAAATAAATTTTTTACATATTCGTGATATGTATGGTATGTCTTAGAGAAATAGACCAGTGGATAATACTAATCAATTACATTTTATCTTTTTTCATGGTTATTTTATAGAAAATGTAGCTAAATTAAGGGAATGATGTTCCAATTAAATTCTAGCGTACTAGAATTATGGTGAATGAGGTATAATGGACTTGTTTTATATATGATTGGATGACTCATATAGTTTTTCGGAGACATGAAGGATTCATTTTGGATCTATTTTAGATAGTTTCATTCTATATAATTTTTTTGATTTTATTTAATTTTTATAAAATTATTGTAATTATTTTTTTATTTAATTAAATTTAAAAAATTTAAAAGTGTATTAACATGCATCTTGAATGAGATCCTAGAAAATATTTTCAATTTTTATTGTTCTTTTTCTATTTATTTATAATTTCATAAATATGAATAAAATGTGGTTAAATTATATCAGAATCATGGCTTCAGTAGTGAAATTCGTATGAGGGTATACCATCTCTGAATGGTATTTTCTAAACCATTGGAATTTTTCATTATAGTTTTTGTGATTTGGGGTGCAGCCTATGTCCTAGTGGAATTCTGACATAAGTCATGTGAAGTTGGTAGGTGAATAGTAGTGTCAAAACGTTATAAATGGTATCATATAAGTCTTTTTAGGTTCGATGTTATGGTGATTGTTTGATATGGGAATCACAATGTTGTAATAAAAGGTTGCATCTAACTTATTTATTGCAAACCATGAGTCATAGAGATATTTTCACAATCCAAGTGGTTAGGGAAACTCTTTTTGATTTAAACATTAGTATTAATATTTTATTTTCACAGTTTAGTGACAACATCAATCTCATGTATCATGTAGTAATTCATAAGTAGGAAAAAAATCGTGGTTTCAAGGTTTTAAATAAATTATTAAATATAATTATCAATAGTTTTTAAAATTATTTATTTATAAATTGGTATTTTCAAATAAGATTTAAAAATAGGTTTATTTGTGAAAGAATTGACTTTATTGATGGTGTTTGTGGTTTATAAGGTAAATACTGAGTGCTAAGAGACTATTCAAAGGGGATATTTTTTCTAAGGTGTTCATGTTTTTTTTAATAATTGATATTCATTGGTAACTGTTAAAAAGATTCTTTGTAAATATTTTATGCCTATTTAAAATGTGAGGAATCCACTAAGAACATCATACTTGATGAGACACCATTGGATTTATTGTTTCTAATTTATTGGTAGTAAGATTACTAAACTCTTACTAGGGCTATGATACCTTATAATATTAGTTGAATAGGTCCTCATAATCTCAAACGAAAAATACTTCAATCAATTCTAGGGATTCAGGGACAAAAGAAGTTACACATTGGTTAAATATGATTACTAATATCTTTTCATACTTAGACACCCTAGAGGATGAAAAATTAAATTTGGAAACATTTATGTTCAAAGGTATAATGGGTAAATTGTGATATTTGGGTGAGTATGCTTTGTTACATGAACCACTGACTTAGAAGTGGTCTGTGAATATTTTAAACCAACACATCTAATATTATAAATTCTATCTGTCTAAAAATACTAGGCTATTTTACTTATAATATGGATGTATAGTTTTCATAGACTATGAAACCATTTTTTTATTATGGACCAATTTATACTAAAAATACATCATATTGAGTGTATAAAGGATTAATGATTTGAATCAAGATTATAAATAGATACACCATCAAATTTATTTATTTTTTCATCTTGTTATATATTGTGATGGTGAATAAAGTGATAGTGGTAAAAAATAATATTATGGGAAATGTTTGTAACTGATGTGTCTTTAATCAACTTAGTAGATATAGAGGTTCCATTTATGGTAATATAGATGTAAATATGTATCCTCTAGTATGACTTCTATATTATAAGGTTTGGATAAAATGATGCACACCACGATGAGATATAGGGATGTATAAGTAAGATGACTTTAGTGTAGTTTTGTTGATCATTTGAAGGGTTATTTCCCATGATATCATAGATTTGTTTTTGCAACACACTGATATTCTAACAGTAGATCATTATGTTGAATAATGTATAGGACATGAATCACCAATCATAAATGATCCATCAAATATCATTCCATGAATATGACCACTATAACCTAGTTGTTGTATTAGAAGGTATGAATATGAATAAAAACATTATGATATATATATATATATATCTCAAGGTCCTGTTAAACAGAAATTTATTGACTCATTCTTAGGAATTAAACATTCATTTTTTAGTAAAACTATATTATTGTTAAAAAAATATATTTCCTTAAAAAAGGAATTTCGCTGATTTTCATGAGAAAATAATCTATATTTAATCTTTTTACACTCTTAATAAATTAATTTGATAAAATGTACTTTATTTTTTGAAATCATAATATAAAAATAATATTCTTTTTTTTTTATTTTTCTAAGAAGATTAATTTTCTAGTGAATAGTGAAAGTACTAATTTTTATTGAAAAGTGAATTTTTGTTTCAAGCATGTACAAATTTGAATTTTTTAAAAAGGTTTAAAATTTTTTATATTGAACTATGAATATATTATTATTTTTATTATTATACATTTTATGTAATATGTTGTTTCAATATAATTTATTCTTAAAATGGAATTTTTCTAAAAAAATATTTTTCTTTGTATTTTTTTAATTTTAACATAAATTATTTTCTAACACCTATTGATATTGAATATTGAAAAAAGGATTCATTAATTCAAATAATGAGGTATAAATTTGGTAAATAGGAACTTTAATTTTTTGGTCATTATGAATAATAACTTTGGTAAATATTTTTCACCTTGGTATGGATAAAATGGCTAAAAGTAGGGTTAAAACCATGACATAAAGTGTCAAAATCACCAAAAAACATTCCTTTATCCCATTTAATGGGTTTATTTCACAAATTTACATCCATGTATCAAATATATGGCTAATTATTTCCATTGTTATTTCATTAATGTTTTATATTATTTTTTTAATTGGATAATTACAAAATGTCACTATGTTGAATTTAATTACTCTAAATTTTTATCATTAAGATAAATAGAGGAAAAATTATGTTATAAATATTTATTTTAATGATAAATTATTTTTTTATAATGTTAATCTATTTATAATTAGTTGTAAATTTTAATTACCATAAATGCTTACACAATGGTGACATAATATTTAATCAATTAAAAGAAAAATAAAATAATAGATTTTAAAAATATTAAAAGTAATACAATATGGATGGGATATAATGTTACATGAAATTAATTGATTAATATAACATATTAGAGATGTTTTTAATGTTTTTATTCATATTCATTTTCTATCATGTTATCCTTATAATCAAATTGAATGAATTGTGTCAAAATGAGATTAATGACATTTTATGAAAATAATATTTAATTAAATTATTTAAAAATCCTAAAAACAATTAAATAGGAAAATTTGGATAATATATTGTATTAAATGTTGTCCATTATCAGTTTATTATCATATATTTATTTTATAATGTAATCTTATACACATTTAATATTGAAATAGTTTTAAATATGGTTAAGGTTAAAAATGGTCAGGGAAGGGGTTATTAAAAAATATATGGTTTAAAATGAAATCAAAACCAATATAAATTTCATATAATTATTATATTTAGACCATAGAATCTATTTTTTCAAATATCTATCCATTTTTAAGCATATATAATGTTAATGGCTCAATTATATTTTAATATTTTTGGTTATTCAAAGTGTGTCATTTCGCTCCCTTAAAAAAGGACACCCCACATTTCTCTTATTTATAAAAAATATATCCATCTGGATAAAAAAACAGATAAAAAATATCTTTTTATAATATGTAGCCTAAATTTTAGTTTTTATACTTCTTAAATTACCATTCTAAAAACCCTTAGGAAATGTCCTAAAATATGCCTACCGAAGAAGAGGCAATATTCCTACCTGACCTATATCATGTTATTTCCTCTTATAAAACCTAAAATTTTATTGTATTAATCATAACATAGTCAGTATATTA
Organism: Viscum album; assembly: GCA_963277665.1. Taxonomy (NCBI): domain Eukaryota; kingdom Viridiplantae; phylum Streptophyta; class Magnoliopsida; order Santalales; family Viscaceae; genus Viscum; species Viscum album. The sequence continues at coordinate 620,578,690 of OY728127.1, forward strand.
TCCAAAATATTCTAAACATTTAATATTATTATGTTACCATCATTATCCACCCTCTTTTACGTCAATTGGGATGTGAAAGTTCCGCTCATGCATACGTGTGGATTATCACCTCCAAGTAGTGATACAATTAACTGTTCATCACAAGAATTAATGGATGGATATAATGAAGGGTTTAAAAGTAATAAACTATATTTATAAATAATTATTCTACTATAATAATAATACCACATCTACCACATTACATTCCAAACCATTGGAAAAAGATACCATCACTCGTGAGTACGTGTGGACTACCACCACCACGAAGTGACATGATTTTTTCAAGTTTTTGATGTAAATGCATACTAATAAGTGTATATTTATGGAATATATATGATATTTAATATTAAATAAATTTTGGGTGGTATATTTATTATTTAACTTTCTTTCATTCTATCATTTGATATGTTAAACCAACCATCATGCGTATATATATATCCTGTTGTCTGTAGGAATTGCGTAATTTATTTTTATATCTATATATTATATTGATGTATATATATAATGACTATATATGATATTTATATCATAATTAATATTATTTATAGGATAATACTATGATAAATGTATAAGGACCTGAACCACTGAACTGAAATTCTCATGAAATTACAAAACAATTGACACCCAAAAATAATGAATTTAATATAGAATTATTAACAAATAGTTGTTAAAATTTTATAATTAGAACATATATGATAACAAAATTTTAAAATTTATTCTTAAATTTAATTATAATAAATATAAATTTATTAAATAGGAGGATATAGTGCTATTGATCAAAGGAAAACTTAACATAAGAGTTTATCATTTCAAATTTATTCTTCAGAACATATGTTATGTTATTGCCATATATTTTTACGAGGAGTTTACAAATTACTATTTAATTTTATATCATGAATATAATTATTATCACTACATTTAAATTTTTATTTGAATTTATTATTTCATAGTGTTTCTAATTCAAAATTTACCAATGCAATAAGGGTTTCCTGTTACAGTCTTATTGTTTATTAGTATTGTTAAAAATTATGTTTCCAATGATAAAATTTCATAAAATACCACTAGTGAATCACATGAATATTTATTTCTATGGTTAATTTTATAAAATATATGTTCTCCATTCATTTCCATATCTTTTAGAACTCGATATAACAAAAATAATCTATTAATGGAAAACCGAAATTATTACTCTCTTAAGTAAAAAACATTGTTTCGTCCATATACATGATTTATAAGAATGTTTTCAATGTTTTAAATATTATAAAATGATTTTTCAATGTAATATTTACCCTTTCTTACAGTTTTAAAAATTGTATTAAAAAGAATCTTTTTTCCAAAATGAGTTACATTTTATATTTTTTTTTAAAGCGTAAAAATATTTTTTTTATATTATACAGTATGGATATAATTTCCCACAATCATGAACTCTAAATAAAATGAATATTTTTTGATATTAGCCATTTTTTTAAATTAATCATGTTTCTTTAATATTTTTAAAATATTTTGATTTTAAATCATTGTTTTCTATGTTAAAAGGGTGTTTTCCTCATGTAGTGTTCCAAGTGATATTTTGATGGTATTTCCCATATTTTATGACATAGTTTGATGTTAATTATGTTTTATTTGGGATATAATCCAATGAAAATGTTTTTATTATTTCTCCAGATGTTTTTTTTATGATGATTAGTTTTTTTTTTGAATCTAGTTTATTTTCCATGGGTTATGAAATGATGAAATGTTTAAAAAACCCAATTCATTTTCATGAGTTATGATATAATTAATGATGTATACTCTTGTGGAATATATATGTATGATTTTTAATATATTATGTATGGGATAATAATTATATATACCTATAACTCATTGGGTAGTGATGGATATCTCATGATATAAATAAGACTGTAATGGGGATTGAACGCAGTTTATTAATGGATTTTTTCAACAATGATAGTTTTGGGAGTGATAATTCACTAATACAAAGGAATAGGGAGTGAACCAAATCAAATATGATAGTCATGGGAGTGAACCTTCAATAATACAATGAAAATGGGAGTAAACAAAGTCCATTATGATATTCTTGGAATTGTTCCTTCACTACTAAAGAGATGATTTTATGTACTTATCTATATTTCTTTAACTTATTCATTATTATATTATTTTACGCTAATGGAACATGTCATTTGATTCATATATGATTCATGTCTCATTAACAACCAATATTTATTCCATGACATGAGGTTATGATCTACGATGTAAAAGGGATGGTTTTTAAATGTTAAAATATTTTTCCTATACCCTTATTCTCATGTTATACTTAATTGATCCCTAATATCTCCCTTATTTATCAATATTATGCATTATATCTCACACATTTTGATGTTTCATTTACCTGGTTTATGATGAAATGCTTTAAGTAGGGTATGTCTTAGAAGAGTGCTATGTGGGAAGATATTTATGGGAGATATTGAATATTATTAATGAAGTAAGAAGATTGTGTATCTAGTATCAATAGATATTAACACCTTATGGTTATCACATGGGACATTAAATTATGTAATGAATGTTCATTTATTATGATGTAATACATTTGTATGAAAAGTACGAGTTAATATATTTTGTATCATTGGGTTTTTTAGTTAATCTTTGGAAGGTAGGGTGATAAGGATTTACTAAGAACCATCAGGATAAGTCTACATAGAGGATAAGATCCTAATATTTTGGAAACAAATAGATTATATGAATTTCTTCTAAAGACATCACTATATAGATACTATTATGGGACATTATTTTGGAATTGATTCATCTCGGGGTAATAATAATAAATGATCTGATTGAGTTTATCTAAGTCATTATTTTTGGGCAAGGTGAGTGTTCACTTACAATATACCTGGTTTGAAAATCCTTAGGGATATTCATTGGTTAATTCACATTTTCATTATCTACCATAATGAATAATTTTCATAGATTATGATCATAGATGACCTAGGATAAACATAAAGTTTATTGATTTAGACATCATATAAATTATTCATCTTGATTATGTGGTTTTCCACTATTATTAATCTCAAAATACATTTTAGTTTCAGTTAATGGATGGAACCAGGAGGATTTCTATTTTACATATGGTTCCCTTCTAATAAAGAATTGATGTGTTAAACCACATGTGGTTTGATTGACATGGTCATGAAGCACCTTGAACTATTTCATTTCACAACCTCTTAGAGAAAGGATCATGAATTAAATAAGTATATAATATGGGACATCTCTGAAGTAGAAACAACATAGATGTAGAATCTTGTTGAGTGTGATGTATCCCCTAGCCGTCTAAAGTAGAACAAGCTATTATAGTGTTTGAGAAAACATTTTAAAATTGACCTGGTTCAAAAAAAAAAACTATTGATAATGGTTAGTTTTGTATTTTTATGTAGGGTGTGGATGATGTGAATAATCATGACTCGGGATGAGCATCATGAATGTTTCTAAGATATAACATGTTCAAGAACTCTAATAAGTTTTCAGTTCCTCTTTTCTTTTATTAGCGCTTGGCATAAGTGTGTTGAATATCTCTAAGATCCTTGTTCGGTATTAATGGAATCTATTTCATGTGATGAGTTTTTTACATTAGTGAAATGATTCCTAGGAAACCCCTTAGGTTGTATCAAGAGTGTTTAATCATGTACTTCCAAGTAGAGGGAGTGCGAAGGAAAAGGACCAATATAACATGTTAAGAATATCTTCTGTATGTTTTTGAAATTTAAATTTCAATATTTCAAGTCTCATTTATAGAGATGAGTTTTAAAATTTAGGTGTGATTTTAAACATAGTCTGAATGCTAGATTTTGGCTCAGGAGGAATAAGAAATCCCAGAGTTTGAATAACTAGTGGTGCATATATACATGAAAGAATGATGTAAATGTGGTTGGTTGACTACCAAACCATTTAAGAATGTCGAGAGTCAGGATGAGACTTAGGTGATTTTTAATAATGATCATTGTCCCTCGGGATTTTAGGTGAAATGATACATTTCACAACAGGTCAGTCTGGGTGGATTAACGGATGCCTTAATAATTGAGTCTTGATGGAGGGATGAGGATGTAAAATGAGCATCACATTATTTATGTCACACAATTTAGGGTAATGAACTTTATAACTATACCAAAAAAGGTACAATCATAGTTTGAGGGTGGCATGTGGCGGTTTACCCACAGTTGTACATGGACACACATCATTAGGAAACGTGGTGTCAGTGGTTAATTCACAACATGTTCAACCTATTTTGATGTACCTTAGCTTGGGATAGATATATGTGATTATCAATGAAAATTATCAATAATGACATACTGTAAACCTAGATTTATGCAGATCATGTTCCCAATATTAACATCATTATGACTTTTTTGGGATATCCTTAACTTTATATCAAGCAAATCGAATGAACTTCTAGTTCAATGGGAGGACCCTCATGTGAGAAGGGTCTATCATGAGACCTATATTTGGATGGTCTTTTTAGGAACCTAGTGTTATATTAGAAAAATGTAACCTAGTATGATTGGATTCCTTAGTGAATATTAGGTATAGATTCGTATACAACCTTTGGTGAGCGTGCTTGAAATAATATTGGTGTACTAATTTTAAAGGAATTAGAATCTAGTTTGAATAATAAAACATCTTCTAATTCTAAGATTTTCTAATATAGTTGGTCAAATGTTGATCAACATGTGTTATCTTGATTAGATTAATTGTTTTAGCTGAGAAACTATGTCTGGAATTACATCAGAGGATACTAGTGCAGTGTAAGAGTCAGTTAGATATTTTTAAGGAAATTTCCGCTTGACTAGTTAAAGAGTTCTTGATTTGGATTTGACTATTCTAATTTAATTAAGAACCAGTATAATATTCTAGAAGTTTTACGAGATTTAATTGGATTAAAAATGTGATAGAATCATTGATAGGATGCTAGGGTCATGAATCAATAAGCAATTCTAACGATGGGAGTATTATGGCTTGGAATTGACCATTGAAAGATAGAACCTATGGTATGGATTTACATCAGTCATATGATGAATGTGATGAAAACATTTTCATGTATTTTGTTAGATAGACTCAAGTAATTATTGTAATGATGTTTCTATTTTGAGTATAATCATATAATTGGGTTTTAATGGATTATGCAGTACGTGTTTAATGTAGCACTTGTAAGTGCATTGGGCATGGGAAACACAACACTATCATTTGATTGAAAATTCATGATCCATATAGATTTGATGAAATTTTCATTATACCCCAAGGATTCATACGGATAAGAAGTTCCAAGTTTGGGAGATTGTAACATCCTTCATTTTGGACAGTTTTGTATATTTCAATATAATTTGAACTTTTCATTTAGTGGATGGGAAAAACTATAATTTGAAATTTGAATTGTTAATATGTGCATTGAAACACTTGAATGTGATTTTTTAAAGGTTCATGAGGACCATGATGTCTTAGGGGGTTATGTTGAGTTTTATAAGTATTGATATTTGAAAGCCTAGTTTTTGGAAAGGCATAGGATGGTGCACAATTTGCACATGGTCAGTGAAAATCATGCACTCAAACTATTTGGCTTGTTATATAAGTTCATAGTATGTCTAAACCATGCATGATAGTCCACCCATCCCTAAGTGAACTATACAATTTATTGTATAGGTGAGCACATGGGTTATCTGTGGTTGATCTACCCATGCGCCTATCCATTTGAGGGGGTATCTCTTTGGATAGTAGCACCGCACGGTGGGCACAAGGTTAGCCAAACTATGCATATCATTAAAGGGATGTAAAATAATCTTTTTACCCTTCCTCCTTTATTCTACCCTGATCATTTCTCCTCCCACTAATTATCATCCCCTCTCCTACCATGGTACTCCTCATCTCCCCCTCATAGGTTATTTTTGATCTCACTCATTTTGGATTGAAATCGAGCATATTCAGTTGCATTGGATTACCCTCAATTAGTCTACGATTCCTATTCCTTCATTTGTTCTTTAATATTTTTTTGTATTAAATTTTATTTCAATTAGATATCATTTTCCTTATTTTCATGGAGTTTATCAATTCTTTTAATTTTGATAATTCTAACTTGAATTTAATCTCAAAAAAGGAAAATTTAAACTTTTTTGCTATAAGATAGGTGGTCTATATGATTTTCCATTAATGTTGCATCATTTATAAAATGTGTCATTATGCCCCATATTGGACATCCCATGGATTTCCCATAAAATGTAAAATTCCTTAATTAAATTCTTAAATAAGAACCTTGATTTTACTTTGACCATTTATAAGGTTTTAGGTAGATGACCTCAACACAATCCTCCTCTTATGGTGGGTTTGATTACATGATTTGTGTACCATCCTTGACTTGTGATTAAACCACCCCTTGGGTTATTTCATTAAATTCCTTATCACATCTATAAATTACATAATGACCTAAAATGGATAAGAAAATCTCTTGATCTTTAATAACATAATTCGCGGTTGAAATTTTTGAATCATTCAATCTTATTGATTGAATTGAATTAAAATATGTGTAATGAAATGTTTATTTATGAATAATATTTTGGAAGTTTTTTTTCTCATGGCCACCATGTTATTTATAAAGGAAGTTGTTTATTTTCGTAGTTCATTTGATTTTTTAATATATTTTATTATTTTTCCATGACTTATATTTTTCACGGAATGAATTCTCATGGCCTATGTAAATTATTCAATGTGAAAGGGATGCACTTTTATATTACTCCTTGAGTGATACTGGGTTCCTCTTTATGGAACACCCTGGTTAAGGTCTTGTAGGTTAACGAATTACACTATGAATTCTATGATACTCGGTTCCTATTTATGAAATATCTTGGTTAAGGGTTCATAAGAAAATTGAGGTTACCATATACATGAATATTATTCAGAGGCCACTATTATGGTTATATGACATAATGTATCACACCCCCTTGGTCTAGATTGTTGGACATGCCCTTTCACATCCCTTTGGGTGGTTAGACATGACATTTCAGGCCTCACAATTAGGATATTGGACATGAAGTTTCACATAATTAATTGGGATGGTAAGGAATGGTTCTCTACATCCCCATTTAGATGTTGAGTGTATATCATTAATTACATAATGTGACCCTCTGGTATTATTATGATTATGCATGGATTCTAGAGTTATGCCTCGAGTCTAACATTTCAACACACACATATATATATGAATGTATATGTTATTAAATATAGAGTACATATATATACATACATATCAATATATATACTATATATGTGGTGATATGTATTCAGAGACATTCTGGCTTAGGTCGAACCAGGTATAGTCAATCGGGTGTCCTTGATGAACCTGAGCCCGACTTAATTACAATTGTTTATTCACTAAATATTTATGATACATGTACACTAAATTATTTTTTTATTAAAAAGGATTTTATTATACACTATTGGTGGTTTCCTACTTAGTTTATCTCACACTATGATTTATACTCCATTCGGTACCTGGATAGATCTCCTGATTGCAATTTATCATCTGGACTATGCTCTGTAGTATTTTTCATTATAGACTAAAGCTGGACTTGGGATTTTGGGTGTAACATATGAGAATGTACTCAGGATACCTTTTGGAGATTAAGTATTTATTTATTTATTTATTTTCCTTTTTTAGTAAATCCCTTCTTATTGAATCACCTAATGTATATCTACAGATTTCACATTGTAGAATGTTCATGCATGATTATTTATTCATTTATTACCAATTGTAGGATATTATTATCCTATACTACCATTTTTTATTATTTATTATATTATATTTATTACTTATAATGATATTATATTCTCCCAAATATACCATCTTTAGACCCTCATCGCTAGTCAGCAGACTCTGGTGTATGGGGAGGCACACTTGAGGCCCAATGGTAAAACAGCTTGTGGCGCCATTTTGGTGGCTACCATGTTAGATGATCCAAAATTCTACTCTAGTATCACCTAAACTATATACCTACATCTGAGAAGCCTTTTTATTTCCAAAATACTATTATAAGGATCATTAAGTTGTTAACCATGGGAGAACATCTAAAGAGGGAGGTAATGTTTTCAACTGAGCTCTTTTATTTCTTTTTTTCTTCCACACTATAAAATCATTTATATCAATGAAAATATAATAATATATGTATTATTAAAATTATAAAATATTATTAGAATAATGTGAAGTGCACTGTGTTGCATTTGTTGTCAATGAGGCATGAAGTTGTCTAGGAATGAATGGAAGTCAAGGAATGTCAATAGGTGAATGAAAAAGGTTGTGATGGTGTTGGTGGTGAAGGAGAATGGCCATGGTACTAAGATGCATGTCACTTAGGAGATTCACTAAGTGGTATTGGAAATTTTGGTTGAAACATTCTCCATGGGTATCTGACGATTGTTGAGCTGTTCTTAATGTTCCAAGAACTTGTATCAACTGGATACAATGTCACAACATTGATTGAAGACCATGCATTGTCTTCACAATGCATGAGGAGTTGAAAGGAGTTCCATCCACAACTACTAAGTGGATGATGTGCATTAATGAAGTCCATGCACTATCACTTAGTGCATGTGAATCAGAAGATGTTCCAATTGATCACTAATTAGATCAATGAAGTTTATTGAAGAAATATTTGATTCTGAAACTCTGTTGAAAATCCGAGTCCCGTGAGAGCTCTCCCTCGCGAAGACCTGCCCTGCGCGCACCACTTGCGCGACAGCAGCCCGAAGCCATTTTTGGCTTCGCGAAGTTCCTTGCGCGCAACCACTTTGCGCGACAAGAAGAGAGGGTTGGGCAGCGCCCTCCTTGTGCCCGAGGTTGGTCGAGGCTTGCGCGACCCGTGGCTCAAGATCCTTGCGCGGCAGTGACACCCTTGCGCGCTGCCTTGTGCACCCAAGTCCTTGCACGATAAAAGAAAAGAAGTTGGCGGCACCCCTTGCGCGCCTTCATTTGATATTTGGGAAGTGGGTGTGCAGAAGAAGACCCGAGACTTGTGCTTGTGTGCCAAGTGAAGGAGGAAGACCCGAGGCCATGTGTGTGCACAAAGAATAACACCAAGTGGTGTATGCTAAGTGAAGTGGAAGACCACACTTTGTGTGTGTGCCAAGTTGAGAAGAGAACCCGAGACTTGCATGCCTTGTGTGTGCACACTTTGAAGAACAAAGAATACTTTGTGTGTGTGCAAGAGGAAGTGAAGGCCAAAGTTTCAAGTGTGTGCAAAATGAAACAAGTGTGTGTAAAGAGACAAGTTGGACGAACCTAAGTGTGTGCACTAAGAAGTGTGTATACACTTAGAAGAAATAAGGAGTGACCCACACTAAAGTATAACACACTTTTATGTGTGTGAACAAATTGAACAAAGTGTGTGAGTGAAGAAGGTGTGTGTGCTTAAGGAGAAATTACACTCTTTGAGTGTTTATCACACCAAGGAAGAGAAGAAGAGGAGTGCATGCTTGCATGCATGCACATGCACACGTGAACAGAGTCAAATCAGTGGTGTGCATTTGAGTTGTCCAAGACCAGAGGATCTTGAAGAAATTGAGAAGGCCATGCAGTTAGTGCATGAGGATTCAGAGTTTCCATACACTCAGTGCATGAAGTAAAGTTGAACTGAGACTGGACCAGACTGAAGTTAAAGACATCATTTGTCTGAGTATTCAGTAGTTGGAGGGAATCCAGGTCATCCTTAGAAGAAGGAGATAAATCCTGAGCAAGACGAGAAGACCCGATCATCACAAGTGATCAGAGGTACAGAGCAAGGCCAGCAGTCTTTATCCCAGACTGCTGAGGATACTTGAAGAGCTAAAGTGAAGAAGAGCTACTCGTGTGACTCGAGGAGCCAGGAGAAGACCCTGTGGGACTCAGGGAGAAGAAGTCTTCAGTGGGATTCTGGAGCAGGCCAGTGGGACTCTGGTAACACTGTGTGAAGCAGTATAAAGACCCTCCTGTGGGACTCAGGAGAGATACAGTGGGACTCTGTATCGACCATTGTAATTTTAACATGTTATAATGGAGAATCCATGCTGGGAAAGCATGGCAAGGATGTAGGCCTTTGGTGCCGAACCCTGTAAATCCTTGTGTCCTGTGCCTTTTCATTACTGCATCATTCGGGAAAGGTTGAGAGATACAAGAAGAGTGGATCGAGGCTTTAACCAGCCATAGAGGTTTAATTGATAAGAATCAATTAGTAAAAAGTTTTAAGGGATCACTGATTCACCCCCTCCCCCTCTCAGTGATTCACACTGATCTGGGCACTTCAATTGGTATCAGAGGGAGGTTACCTCTAAAATATCCAAGGGAGTCTTTATGAAGTGCATATTTGAGGAAACGAGCAACCAGCCTCAAATGGAGATATCTGCCAAGACTCAGAAAAATAGAAAGAAGAAACAGTCCAAGAAGATGAAGAAAGCCTGTCCTAGCTGTGATGAAGATGGAAGAAACAATGATCTTCTAAATGCAATCAAATATCTTCAGAAGAGAGTCCCCAAGGAAGTTTCAATGTGTATAGCTACAGGCCTCCTTGATCTTCAAGAAGAAAAATTACAGCTAGAAGATGAAGCCAATTCTCTGGAAGTCCAATTGGCAAAAAGGGTTGGCATAACCAACACTCTCAGAAAGCTGGTGAAGGCCAAAGATGAAACTGTTTCCCTTTGCAATGAAAGATATGAAGATACCTGTGAATAATTGAAAAGGAGCTCTTCTGAGAAAGAAATATTTTTGATAATGATCAAAGATGTTTTCCGTGCACTGGAAAAGAGACACAAAGTTTCAATGGTTGTCAAAGATGCTCAACTTGAAGACAAAGCAAAAAGGGTGAAGGAGCTTGACAATTCATTGCTTGAATTGAAGACAGTGCATGATGACCAGATGAATCAGCTGAAAGAAAGTTGGGAAGGAAAGCTAAGAGCTGTTGAGGATGAGAAGAACTCCCTTAACATGAAGTGCTTAGAACTAGAGGTGATATTGACAAATTCCCAATCACCTAAAGCTGAATCCTCTCAGTCAGCTGCAAGAAGACATGTTGCTACTCAAGTATGCATTGAGAAGGATGATTCTAAAAGAAAGACATCCTCTAGTAAAAGTGCAACAACTTCTAAAAAGAAGGTACCATCCATACCATCTTGTACTCATGTTTCTAAATGTGTTTCTACTAAAAGTGAAGGATGGAAGAATGAATCCAAACAAGTATGGATGAAGACAGTGAAGAAAGAATGCTCTCCTGAAACAACACATCAGTTCAAGAAAAGTACCCTACAATCAGAAGGACTGAAGAGGTCAAGATTTGTGGGTCAATGTTGGTGTTGTAATAAGTATGGGCACTGTGCAAAGGATTGTTGGTACAATCCACTGAATGTCAAAGCACAAAGGAAGCCCATGCCAAGGGGGAGCAAGCCAGAGGAAAAGAAGCAGCATCCACAGGTCCAGAGACATCTGTTTACTGCAAATAGATTTGGATTACTTGACAACATCTGGGATGATTGCAAAAGTGGTCAAAAAGATACATGTCAATCTCCAACTGTATCCAGAGCTCAAAAGAAGAAAAGATCACAGAACCTGGCTCAGAAAGAATCCTTGGGAAGCAAACAGAAGAGAGGTGACAATGCTCCAAAGAAGATTATGAAAAAGGAAAAGAAGTCCTTGGAATCTAAATCCAAGAAGGGTGATGCATCCAAAAGGACCACCAAGAAAACATGCTTCTACTGTGGAAAGAAAGGACACATCATGGACCTTTGTAAAGAAGCCATGAAACTAAATAGAAGCAGACTGAACTCCAGAAGACAATCAATCCAGAAGAAGAAGGGATTGATTGAAAATAAGTTGCCTAAGAGAGGTAGCTTAGCAGCATCCAAAGAACCATGTGGAACTTCCAGAACTGGGGCCACTCTTCCAAATGATTTACTTGTCATATGGCCACATCAGTTGCAACTTGCCAGAGAACTACAAAGTGTTGAAGATGAAGCTCTGGCAATTGCTAAAGCAAAAGGGAAGAATAAGGTTTCACATGAAGATGTTTTGAGAACCACACCAGCACAATCATCAATGAAGATCAAATGTGCAAGTGTGAAGACTGGTGAAAATGGGAAATCTCGGTTGAGAGAATCTTCTCAACCTTGTTGTTCACATTGATGAACCAAGGAGGTTCCATCTTATTCCCTTATACTCATGGTATATACATATGCTAACATTGCAGGGAATTGAAGATGATGATCATTCTCAGCTGGAGGATGTTTTGGACAGAATGGAGTGCACCCCTTGAGGGGGAGCCAATCTGAAGAAGATGGCATTCTTAGATTAATACCATCTTGAGAAAAGTGAAGGTATTCCAATAATACTTTCATCCCTTGTCTCTTAATTGAGTTTATCTTGTCAATTAAGGGGGAGTATGGATTGAAGGAAAATGGATGAAAGGGAGAGCTTTATCATTGCACTGAACTTTCTAATGAGTTTTGTGAAGTTGTGCAGGATTTAACAAATTCATTGAATATCTGAAAATTTCAAACCCCTAAGCATGATCTCACATGTTTAAAGTGAATGTGGACAGCATTGAGTTCCTTGGTTACATCACTCTTGTTTTCTACACCGGGTTAGCCCAAGTAGACTTAGAGTTGATTTACTAAAGGTTCTTTGCTAAAGAGAACATGTGACATCATCCCTCTCTTAGTGCTTTTCAAGAAGATGCTATTCAAAGGGAGGAAGAGATTTTTGAAAGAGAACCACACCACACCTTTGCATTTGATTGCCAATAAGGGGGAGAAAAGATTGGGCACACATATTGACCCATTCATATGTGCTGAAGTTGTGATATTGACAACAAATACAAAGGGGGAGATTGAAGTGCACTGTGTTGCATTTGTTGTCAATGAGGCATGAAGTTGTCTTGGAATGAATGGAAGTCAAGGAATGTCAAGAGGTGAATGACAAAGGTTGTGATGGTGTTGGTGGTGAAGGAGAATGGCCATGGTACTAAGATGCATGTCACTTAGGAGATTCACTAAGTGGTATTGGAAATTTTGGTTGAAACATTCTCCATGGGTATCTGACGATTGTTGAGCTGTTCTTAATGTTCCAAGAACTTGTATCAACTGGATACAATGTCACAACATTGATTGAAGACCATGCATTGTCTTCACAATGCATGAGGAGTTGAAAGGAGTTCCATCCACAACTACTAAGTGGATGATGTGCATTAATGAAGTCCATGCACTATCACTTAGTGCATGTGAATCAGAAGATGTTCCAATTGATCTCTGATTAGATCAATGAAGTTTATTGAAGAAATATTTGATTCTGAAACTCTGTTGAAAATCCGAGTCCCGTGAGAGCTCTCCCTCGCGAAGACCTGCCCTGCGCGCACCACTTGCGCGAAAGCAGCCCGAAGCCATTTTTGGCTTCGCGAAGTTCCTTGCGCGCAACCACTTTGCGCGACAAGAAGAGATGGTTGGGCAGCGCCCTCCTTGTGCCCGAGGTTGGTCGAGGCTTGCGCGACCCGTGGCTCAAGATCCTTGCGCGGCAGTGACACCCTTGCGCGCTGCCTTGTGCACCCAAGTCCTTGCACGATAAAAGAAAAGAAGTTGGCCGCACCCCTTGCGCGCCTTCATTTGATATTTGGGAAGTGGGTGTGCAGAAGAAGACCCGAGACTTGTGCTTGTGTGCCAAGTGAAGGAGGAAGACCCGAGGCCATGTGTGTGCACAAAGAACAACACCAAGTGGTGTATGCTAAGTGAAGTGGAAGACCACACTTTGTGTGTGTGCCAAGTTGAGAAGAGAACCAGAGACTTGCATGCCTTGTGTGTGCACACTTTGAAGAACAAAGAATACTTTGTGTGTGTGCAAGAGGAAGTGAAGGCCAAAGTTTCAAGTGTGTTCAAAATGAAACAAGTGTGTGTAAAGAGACAAGTTGGCCGAACCTAAGTGTGTGCACTAAGAAGTGTGTATACACTTAGAAGAAATAAGGAGTGACCCACACTAAAGTATAACACACTTTTATGTGTGTGAAAAAATTGAACAAAGTGTGTGAGTGAAGAAGGTGTGTGTGCTTAAGGAGAAATTACACTCTTTGAGTGTTTATCACACCAAGGAAGAGAAGAAGAGGAGTGCATGCTTGCATGCATGCACATGCACACGTGAACAGAGTCAAATCAGTGGTGTGCATTTGAGTTGTCCAAGACCAGAGGATCTTGAAGAAATTGAGAAGGCCATGCAGTTAGTGCATGAGGATTCAGAGTTGCCATGCACTCAGTGCATGAAGTAAAGTTGAACTGAGACTGGACCAGACTGAAGTTAAAGACATCATTTTTCTGAGTATTCAGTAGTTGGAGGGAAGCCAGGTCATCCTTAGAAGAAGGAGATAAATCCTGAGCAAGACGAGAAGACCTGATCATCACAAGTGATCAGAGGTACAGAGCAAGGCCAGCAGTCTTTATCCCAGACTGCTGAGGATACTTGAAGAGCTAAAGTGAAGAAGAGCTACTCGTGTGACTCGAGGAGCCAGGAAAAGACCCTGTGGGACTCAAGGAGAAGAAGTCTTCAGTGGGATTCTGGAACAGGCCAGTGGGACTCTGGTAACACTGTGTGAAGCAGTATAAAGACCCTCCTGTGGGACTCAGGAGAGATACAGTGGGACTCTGTATCGACCATTGTAATTTTAATAGGTTATAATGGAGAATCCATGCTGGGAAAGCATGGCAAGGATGTAGGCCTTTGGTGCCGAACCCTGTAAATCCTTGTGTCCTGTGCCTTTTCATTACTGCATCATTCGGGAACAGTTGATAGATACAAGAAGAGTGGATCGAGGCTTTAACCAGCCATAAAGGTTTAATTGATAATAATCAATTAGTAAAAAGTTTTAAGGGATCACTGATTCACCCCCTCCCCCTCTCAGTGATTCACACTGATCTGGGCACTTCATAATGTAATATCAATTTTCTACCTACTTTTAAAATAATTTGATAAATAAAGGCATCCTGATGCGTACGTACAAACTACCACCTTTAAGAATTACATGATTGATTTTCTATCCCTGCTTGACATAATATTGTTCTTATAGATCACTATATAACCTTATTTTTGAAAATTAAAATCCATTATTTTAATTTTTAAATATTTCTAAATTTTATGTTTAATTTTTTAGAAAATTTATTAGTTATAACTATTGGAGAATTTTAGTTCTATCAGATAAAGATTTATCAAGTATATCAGATGGACAAGTAGAATGTACATAATATAGATTTACATAACAACTATTTGTGGAAAGTTATAGTAATTCCTTTAGTTGGAGTATTTCAAATTTCATCATAAAAAATAATACAAATTATACTGGAAAGACTTCAATAGAATGAGATATACAATCCTACCAGATGAACATCCACTAAATCTACTAGATGGAAACAAACAAAGAACATTATATAATGATTTTGATTTATAAAAAATGGAACATTAAGTCATTTTAATTGTGATTTTCATAATGACCACCAAACATGATGTTTAATTGAACCTATAAAATGAATAATGTTATCATATGATGTTCTTGTAGCTACCCTTCATAAGTAAGGAATATGACCACTAGATTTTTTCTTTTAAAAGATCCATAACCTCAAGTATAAGAATATTTTATGATCCAATAATCTTAATATTTTGATTTAAATGTCATAGAATCTTGTTATTGATCATTATATTTTTATTACATTACAATATTTTCCTTAAACATCGATTATGAGGTTTTCTTTGTAAATTATTTATTGTTTCGATTTTAAAATAATTGTGAAAATGATTTGGTGGATCAAGGTATCTCATGGATAGATAGGTAGAAATTATTATGATCTATATGATTAAAGTATCCCATGTTTAGAGATATTTAGAATTTTATTATCATTATAATCGAATCATTTTGCGGCTATGAAGAAAAACCTTATGATAGGGTTATTATAATGGATATTTTATGTAAAGTAATAGGCTACATTAACACTCATGTCTAAAGATTAAACATTTTTTGAAGAAGGTTATATAATATTTTTCTTAAATATTTCATTAAATTTAATATTTCAATTTTATATTTATTTCAAAAAATGTTTATTTTTTCAATTTAAAAGTTATAAAAACAATATATAGTCTTGTATAAACCATTTTAACTCTTTTTATAAAGAATAAAATTTAATTTTTTTAAAAATAAATTTCATAAATTTATTGGTAAATATTATAATCATAGTTTTTATAAACTATAATTAATCCCCCCACCACTAGTATTATATTTGTATAATCTTATGATTCTATATTTTCTATCAGATTATGTCTATACATATATTTTTTATACCAAACATGTCTGTAGAGGATATTATTATTATTTTTAGTGATAAAAGGGTTGTATGTTGTGACATTTGAAAATATTAATCCTACTAGACCACCAATATTGGATGGTGCAGACTATGAATAATAGAGATCTCATATAAAGACCTTTTTTATTGACATAAGGTTTGATAACTTTTTTTGATGAATATAAACTATAAATTTTATAATAAGGATGTTGTTGTCTTTACTTGGGAGGAAAACTGGGAATTTTATTTAAACTATAGAGTTCATAATACCATGTTATGTTCCATGATGAAAAATGTATACATTCATATTCCCTTATGGAAAATAGAAAACAATATTTAGAATATAAATGAAGTCACTCATTTTAAAACCTCTAATTTCATGGAAATGAGAAGAGATATGTATTTTAAAAATTATCAAGAATTTTATTTCGTACCAGGTGAATTAGTTTCAAATATTTGTTAACATTTCATGAATATTTTGAATAGTTTTCTATATATTTTTGAAAAAGATTTAACAAATAATTAATTGATATAAAATATTATAGATATCATTCTAATGGAATAGTAACCTAAGAATATGGTGATAAATTATACAAAACATCATACTAAGAAATGTTTGGATTAATTGATTAGAAATATCATGCAGTATGATATTAGGTTGAAAAGAAATGATGAGAAGAAAAAAAAATTGAGTTACTTTTACTTAAACATATATAGCTAAAGTTAAAGAAGTTAAGTCTAGTGATTGATTTTAAACCTTTGAAATCTAAGAACAAACAATGGTTGAACCATATTCTAGTTCTTCTAAGGAAAGTGAGACTTAGTTTTTTTCTAAGTGGATGAACACTATTGTTGGGAAGAAATATTTTTGATACAAGTGTATAAAATGTCACAAATATAAAAGTGATAAGAATAAGACTTTAGAGATGATATTTTATGAGTGTAATAAACCAGGGAATACCAGGCCATATTGACCAATGTTAAAGAAGAAGGATAAATACTCAAGGATATTTTATAAGAAGAAATGAAAGATGAGTTTCAAAGTTTCAGATTTATGGAGTAAAGGTAGTTGTGATTCTTCTTTATAACATTAATCATATGATTGTTCTGATAATAAGATTATTATAGGTTTCAATAGTATAACTACAAAAACCAGCCAATATTATACGGAAAAAGTATAAACTAAATACCCTAATAATCATAACATAAATTCTAATTATCCCAAACCTAATAATGAATATAATAATTCTTCTTTAGAATAGGGAAAAAAATCTGCGTCATATGATAAAGAAAATAAAAAAGTTTTAAATAAATGACAAGAAATGTTATTTTTCTAGAGAAAAATAACAATAAAGTTTTTTAAGACTATTACTGGGATAAAGAAAATTATTTCATTTATAAAAATACTATAAATATTTATAAAATTTCTATAGTGTTAAAAAAAATCAATTCTACTTCAACTAAAGATAATAAGAATGTAGTTCTAAAGCTAAATTTTAGGAAACATAATCAAAAAAAGCTACTACATAATTTAACTTATTGTTAAAAAATAAGATAATATTTTCTGATGGTTTAGACCACATAAAAATACATATGGGATTTTTTACTTTAAAATTATCATATTTTCAGTATTATTACTTTATTATAAAGAGTGCACCATTCTTTATTAAATGTAAAAGTGGTGGGAATTGGAAGAATAAATTTTCATTAAATAAGGATCAATCATATGAATTTTTTAAAGAATATATTTCTAAAAAATTGGAATCTATTTAACATAATATGTTTTGGAATATTTTTATTCATAAAGATTTATTTTCTAATAATTATAGACAAATTAAATTCTTGGCACCAAATTCAGGGTGTTTTTAATTTCAGGGATAAAATATAAGTTCAAAAATCCAAAACATATGGTAAATGGATAATATTTTTTCTATAAATATGAACAATAATAAAAACTACCTTGATGATAATGATGAAAAATGATGTATTATTATTTAGTTTATTGGAATATAAAATCAAATTTCTTATATTTTTAAAAAATCTGAAAATT
The DNA here is from genome assembly GCA_963277665.1 of Viscum album. Taxonomy (NCBI): domain Eukaryota; kingdom Viridiplantae; phylum Streptophyta; class Magnoliopsida; order Santalales; family Viscaceae; genus Viscum; species Viscum album. The sequence goes on from OY728127.1 coordinate 620,597,141, forward strand.
CATATTGATTTTAAAAAACTAAACTAAATCATGGTATGGTCAAAAAAATAATCATTAATCACATCTTGTCTTAAATATCTCCTTAGAGTGAAAAACTCATTAAGAACTGGGAGGATATTTTTCTTTTTTTGTTACTTTTTTTAGGATTTCTACAAAAAACAAAAAACAAATATTTTTAGAAACTTTTAGGATTCACTGGAATGTGTTTTTTAAAAAAATATTGTAAAGCCTGAAAATACATGTAATATTTTTTTATTTATATGGAATTATTCTGAGTCTGTGGTTTCTTACAGCACATAATTCTGAGGCCCGGAGTGCCCAAAATGTTTTTCCGATGTTTCTGAGTACGTTCAGTTAACCTAAGAGCGGGTTTTGGTAACTTTATAATCGGTGCTCTGAATTAAAATATGAGGGCACCGTTGAACTCACAGTGCCGGTGATTTCTTAAGGGGACCTTCAACTCAGCTGCATTTGGTTGTGAATGGATGTTGGTTTTCCATCCTTTTGTGGAGGACAAAAAAATGTGGAATATAAATAAAATTGATTAAACATAAAAAAAATTATTCATTTTTTTTGAATTAAAGTGGGGTCTACATGAACTAAACCCCCACTTTAATTCTTTCCAACCCCTCCTTCATTAAATGATGTGATTAGGGGGAGAATCCTCAAATTTATGTGTTTGTTCCCTTCCTTTAGGAGTTGCGGGAATTGGTATTTTGGCTGTTGGAGGAAACCTTGGAGGAAGAACTCTTCTTTCGCCAACGACGGACATATTCTTCTTCTTTGATCTCCTACCAGAACAAGGGAGGAAGTGCTTTCCTTGAAGAACACTGATGACGTCATCCCCGGCTTCTTCATCTTCCTTCCCTATGTCAAAGAATCCAAGTTATGGGTTCAAGCATTGTTATTTGTTTCTCGTTCTTCATTTTCATTCATGGATTAAGATTCAAAGCCGCATGCTATCACCCTAACTCAGAGGGTGTAGACTGAACAAACATGGCCCGACCCCTCTGCCTTACATTATGGATTTTGACACTAATTGTAGCATGAGTCCAGGATGAGTGATTTTCTTCAAAAATGGTTGCAGATCATAGGCAACATCTCGAGTAGTGTGCGAAGACTTCTAGAACAAGAATCGGGCCATCAGAACTCATCCAGTGACCCGCGGAATGTTCGTCAGCGGTCGGAACCGGTGAACTTCACCGGCGACGAAGGGAAGGGAGGATGGCACTACGGCCAGCCGCATGGGTTGCGGTGGTGCAACTGCACCCCCGGATGAGTGGGTCACAGCCGACGGGCCGCGGAGGTGCAGTGGCGGCTAGCGCAAGGCCGGCCACAAAGAAAACCAGAAGCTTGGGCCGCTGAGTTGCCGAGAAATGCATGGTGCCGCGCGTGCCTCATAATGGAGCAGAGGGTTGTGGACTTTCCCATGGAGACAGAGGATGGACAGCCAGTAGAGCAGGCCGCCGGAGGAGGCACAGTGCAACCGCAGTGCGCGGGAGGCAGTTGGCTGCTCAGCTAGCCAGGAACAGCGGGACCTGCCACGTGGATCCCATGTGACACGGAACGGTGCTACGTGGCGCCGGATCTGAACTGCCTGAACAGCTAATCCGTTTGAGACTCCACGGGATGCGGCCTCCCCCCTGGATGTGACTAGGGCAGACCACATGGGGACAGCCAGCCACGGGACAGACCCAGCGGGGGCCGGACCCAGCGTGGGCCGGACCCAGCACGGGTCGGGCCGCCAGCCACGGGGCCTGTGCTGGCTGAGCCCTGCACATGCAGGGCTGCTCCCGCGGACCCGGTCGGATCTGTCAAATCGGTCGGACTGCATTTTGCACCTGGGTTGGGTTGGGTTAGGCCACGTCGGTCCGACTGGGCCGGATCGGACATGTACCCGCTTTGACATGTTTCCACTCTTTTGCTCGTAACGTGAGATATGGGAATCCTATTGACGAACCGTCTACCAAAATGGAATCCTTGGAGGGAGATAATTCTTTTTGTATACTCCACTTGAGGTTTGAACACAGTTGGGGTATGGATGGGTTGGATCGAACGTAAATCCAACCGCGCCCTCGAAACAGAAATGCCAATAACTCTCAGACCGGGCGTCCGATTGATGTGTCGTCTGTCACACTGGGTTTCATATGGAAATATGGATATGTTTTATACATAAACATGGGACCTCATGACAGTTAATTTATAGTCACTTGGCTTGAGGAGCGGACCCTCCCGAAATCAATCGTGCTTTGTGCGGAACCCTGTGGATGGCTGCATTGTGGTAAAGGGATCCAACATGGGTTCGACAGGATTGACTACTATTCCAGGATCCTACGTGGGTTTGACAGCTCGAACAACTCTTCCAGGATCCTATGTGGGTTCGACAACTCTGATTACTATTCTAGGATCCTACGTTGTAACAGCCCGAGATTTTATGAAAAATATTTTTTTTTTATTTTACTAATGTCTTGTGTTATACGCTACACCAAAAGGAGCTTGCACAACACGCATCCTTGAATTGCCTTGCATTACACGCAATCGCAACCTTCCTCGATAGCGTGTGTGGTACGTAATCCTGAGTTTCACGAAACAATGATATGCTATTAAAATATTATTAAAACTAGCCGTTCTGAATAGTAATAACCACTTTTTAAATTTTAGAAATTTTAACTCTCAAAATGGACTTCATTTTTGGATTCAGAGTATCGAATTTAGCCTAAGGTGAAATTTTGGTACTTTTCGGATAACTTTCATATTCTGATGAATAGTGAAAATTACTAAATTATAATTAAAAAACAACTTTTTTAATCAAAATAATTAATAGTGATAAATCATTAATTTGAGTGGTTTTAAAGTATATTTAGAATATATTTTTACAATTTAATACAATGTTGGTCATTGGATGTAATTTCACATTTAAACTAGACATAAACAAGTGTCAATCTTTTGATAGATATTGTTTCTTAAAAACACGCTATTTGTTTTAACAGTGGGATTTAATTATAAAATTAATTAATGCAACTTTCATGTTATGAATTTGGTAAAATAGAATTCATTTTTGAATTCGGAATATGAAATATATCTTGGGATGAAATTTTGGCATTGTTCTGAAAAACATCAATTTTTGATGAATAGTGAAACCACTAAGTGGTAGGTTAAAAACTGAATTTTGCATAAAACTTAACCTTACCGCTTCTGTGAATGGAATTTCGAAAATCCGAGAGACACGGTTAATATCAAGGACTAAAATGTGGTTCAATGAGATGAAAATAATTTTTTGGTGAATAGTAACTTTTTACTTTTTTTACCGCGGTTAATAGTAAATAGGGTAACTAAGGGTAAATATGATATTAATATTACCCTAACACATGTCCTAATTCTATTGGATAAGTGTAATTCGACCAAAAACAACCTTATGAATATAATATGACAATTTAGGCCCACTTGGATTAGATTAGGACATTTATTATTAATTTATTTAAAGAAGGGTTAAAATAGTTAAAATCAAAGTTTAATAAGTAAATCATTTTTAATATTGGGTTATACATAAGCTAAATTCGATTGTAAATATTCATTAGAAAGCTAAAACGATTTACTACATGATGGTATTTTATTTGTAATTTTTAGACATCAAATAATTTAATTTATTTATGACACAATGATGATGCAGTAATTATCTTATTAATGAAATATTGACATACTTGATGTTATAAACACCAAAATAAATATAATTTGAGACTTTTTATGAATTACACTAATTTTCTAGGTTACTATGATATATTAATGTTGATTTAATCAACTTGGTTCAAACATATAATTCTGTTATGACTTTCACAAAAATCATATATCAAATAGTGTCAAAATTGACACAAAATAGTTTTTAAATCAAATATTATATTATTAATTGTTATTTTATTCCTAAAAATCTAAGGTTCGGCCAAATGAATTAAATAAGGATATATATTTTAATAATAAACAATTTGGGGTTCGTTTGGCATGTTATAGTAAGTGTATTAACCATATAGTGAAAGAAAACAAAAAGACACGGTAAAAGTTAAATTATTTAACTTAGAGTTAAATCTAATTGATAAGGTTAAAATAATACCCTAAACATGTCTAAATCCTATTGGTTGATAGTATTTCGACCCATCCCCACTTTAGCTTCGAAATAAGACCCTTTGGAACCATTATAAACCGATTTTGACTTTAATATAAAATAATATTTTGAGATATTCCTAAGGTGCCCCTCTCCTCCCCTATAAAAGGACACCTCCTCCCCCTCCTCCTCACACCAATTTGAGCACTCAAGCTCGGCCAACCCCTGCCAAAATCCTTTCTCCACTTCCCTAGCAACATCCTAGAGGTTCTGGTCTTCCTCAAAGACCAATTTTAGTGCCCTAAGAAGAGGTCTCAAAGAGGCGCTTCAAAGAAGAGGTAATTACCGTTACCAATTCTTTCATCTTTATTTCTTCTTCCACTTCTTCTTCATAGGTTGTTTCATTATGAAGTAATAACATCAGTATCACTCATATACTGATATGTTATTATAAGTATGAAACAACCCTATTTCACCATCTATCCATCCTACGGAAAAAGAAATCACCGCGCGTGCGTACGTACGGAATACCGTCTCCACGCCGTGGTGTAATCTATTTTCCACCACCACCTTACATGGATGGGTATAATGGTGTAAAGAATAACTATACATAGTTATTACAACATCATATTGATTCTGATATATTGTATAATCCACTCCACTCCAATTCAATATTTATGGAAATGATATCATCGCTCGTGTGTACGTACGGACTACCGTCTCCACGACGCGATGAGATTCATTCTCCATGTTAACCATCTAAGAATGATTATAAAGTATATATAAGAAATAAAAATGAAATATATGATATTGTAATGCTACTGGATATATATATATATATGTATGTCATCTACTTACTTCCATTTCTAGACAATAAGGAAAGGAAAACAGCGTTCATGCGTACGTACGGACTACCGTCTCCATGAACGGTGTTTTTCATTTTATTTATCTATCTATTATATATATATATATATTGAATATATATGATATATAAATCATATTTTATATTTTGGAAGTAATTTAATCATGATATAAGTAATAATGATGTCAAGAACAACAAGTCAAAACAACTACGATAAATGAAACAGTTTTACCCAAAACGCTTCTTTAACATGAAATTTACAAAAGAACAGGTAATATAAAGTCATAAGTGAACCATATATGATATCATAACAATGAATATGATTCTATAATAAGTCAATGACATTATTTAAATCATTATACAGGAGGTTCGGACACATACGAAGCAAATCAGACCTAAGGTAAGGGAAAATATCACAATCTCATTTTTATCCGAGATTGTTTATACTTTGGTATTTACTGGGGTGTATTTTATCATCCACATCCATGTTCCCTCAATATGTAATATTTTTTCCATCCACTTACAATAGTTTAAATCCAATTTTACCCTTCGGTGAGTTTTTAGTAAAGAATATGAAAGGAATCTTTTGTCGTTTTTCATACGAGGTACTTTTTGACTTTTCCGACAAAAGTACGAAGAATGTTTTTTTTAAACTTAAACGGAAAGAATGGATTTTTATGGTTTTATAAAGCCTTATTTTCATGAAGCTTCCTCCAAAAGATTTCATGACTATTTTTAATAAAATCTATTTCTTTTAAAATTTCATGATGTTTTGTGAAAAGAAATTGATTTTGAAGAAGAAAGGATATTTTCCTCAAGAATTCATTTCAAGTGTTTTATCAAAATTATTTTTCCATCTAAGATAATAAAGGGTTCTGTTTCTATCCATATTTTTACATTGATTTGACTATGTTGTGATGGAATTAAGTTTATGAATTCCTTTATCTTATATGAATGGTTTTATGATGTCATGTTGTTTAAAAATCCCATTTTTATTACATGGGTTATGAAATGATGTATGATTTATGATTTTGTGGCACACATAAGAATGGTATCATTATGAGATGGGTGGGACCTATATCTCCCTCCAATGCATTGGGTAAAGATTTTATATCTCATGAGATAGACATGGATGGAATGGTAGGTTATACCGGTTCAGTGAAACAGGACTGAAACGAGGATTACTCGATTCAGAAAGGGACTTTGTCCACTAAGATAGTCATGGCAATGAGTCTTGACTAACAAGAAATGATTCTCTATGATTATGTGTGAATGCCACAAAGTTTCATGTTTTATGTTATGATTATTGTGATTACATTTCACTGCCATGATTTACCCCATGTTATGAAATTATGATCACTTTTGCAGGTTAAAATTTCCAAAAGTTATGTGCTTATGTATATGATGTGATTGATATTTCTTTTGTTTTCCCTTACTGAGAATTTGAGCTCACCCTTTTATGTTTTCTTTTCCCCAGGATCTAAAGAATGGTTTTAGGTAAAAAAAAAGGAAGATCTTTATGGGAGATATTGAAGATCTTTCACCAGGATTAGAAGATTACGTTCCGAGTTTCCAAAGACACTAAACTATTACGATCCTTGTGTGTGTGTTTTTGTTATGTACTAAGTGTTCCGCAAATGTAATGTAATGTCCATGTACGATAAGCTTCGGGTCTCTACAATTGGTATCAGAGGCAAAGGAGGTAGGAATGTATCCGATCCTTGGGAACTCTCACATGTGAGCGTTGGACGAAGCATGGCTCTCCGCCCAAGGGCTTAATGAGGAAATGGCTGCCACTGGGGATGGTGGTGTGTCCCGCCCAGGGGGTGTAGCCGCCCATGGAGTGCCCTGATAGGTATCAATTATAGTCCACTGGAAGTAATTCCAGACCGTTATAGTTGGTATCAGAGGAAAGGTTTAGTCAACCTTTGGAAACTAGGATGCGAAAACGTTAGTGAGATCCCTAGAGATATTTCTAAGGTATGTCTAGGGATGTCCCTAAGGATAAGTATACGTATAGGATATAGTTCTAGAACTACGGTAACGATCTTAGAATTTAACCTAAGATGTTAGATATTGAGGGTGCTCCCCCTTTACTATGTTGTCTTCCCTAGCATGATTTCGCCTCTCACAAAATTCTTTTTGTGTTTTAGTTAATGGAGGGAACCAGAAGGAATTCGGTTAACATTGAATCCAATGGACAAATTTGTGACTATGAGCAACAAAATTGTGTGATGCCTAGAGATAAAGATATTGTGATTATGCCGAATCAGTCATCGCGATATATGATTAACAAGGTGAAATTTAGTGGTATGACTAATTCATCAAAGAAGAGGAAGATAAACTATTATGCATGTTCGCATGTTGAGGAGCATAAAGAAAGGAAGATTGAGATTTCTAAAGAAGGGAAGAAGAACCTTGAGGAATACCTCAAATGGAGGGACCGATGTTATCTGTGTGGAGAAAAGGGTCATAGAGTGACAGATTGTTATGGAGTTCAATGTATTATTTGTGGAGAACATGGGCATTACCCAACTCAATGCTCTGACCTAAAAAGATACTTCTAAATCAAGGAAGGACTTATTCCAGGACAGTCATTGAAGTGGATGGACTGAAGTGTTTATGTATTGGTATTCAAGAATAATGTTGTTGAGGTACTTTTATGGTGTATTGGAATATTTATGTATTGCTCTAATGTGGTATTCGAAGTGATTGAGGTATTTTTGGAAAAAAGATGATATGCGCATAATGAAGGGAAAATGAGAAAATGAAATATTTGACAGTATTCATGAGCTCATGATTGATATAAGGACTAAGTGATATCATGGTTTGAGAATATAGAATTTTGAGGATTTTGGTATGTGGAAAGTGTTAACTTTTAACTGCACTCATGTTTTCACTAAGGTATTCAAGAGAATACACGAATAAGGACTTTGAGTGTTTGGAATGTGACCAACAAGACATATCTTATGATATGTGGGGATCAACGACAGTATTAAATCTCTGGTAATCGTTGTCACTATATTATGAGAGTGGACTGCAGTATTATGTATAAGCCTAAAGATTAGACTGGATTATGTTGAACATAAGTTATTATTGTTTAAGGATAGAAGATTTTCGATAATATTGATGGGATGTTATAGTGATGTAGTTTTAGAAAAAGGACAACCTGCAGGACGGGCGACAGCCCATCGCTTCGGACAAGGCTGTAGGAATCGAACCCACAACCGAAGTGAAACTGGCCTTTATCGCCTACCACTGACCTACAGGAAGTCCCTGTTTAGTAGAAACTAGTTTTATTATATTAAGCAGTATGATATATGAAGTATAAGTCCATTTTAGGAACCATATGTGATTAATCTCACTATAGATCGACTTATGTATATAATTTTTGCTAACCTTTTGTTTGAGACAGATGGAATGACCCGTCATTCTATCACATGATCTGCTAACACATCACGAATAACAAATTCAACTTCATTTATTTAAGAGATGAAGTGGAAATTGTTAAAGGCACGAACAACAGCGAGATTGTACCAAAATAAAGTAAGTATTTATTCTAATTCAAATTCTTTAACTTTAGGGAAATGATCTTGAAAACCAAAAATGTTGTCCTAGTTCTCTTATACCTGATGAATCAGATGGTACCTTAGATCGTCACAAATTTATGGATTTGTGATTACTGGATTTTCCATAGCCATGTTCTCTACCACTCTCCATCAGAACATGATGGTTAGATTTCTCTTCCATATCCATATTTTCACCTATGTGGAAACCCGGTGATTAGTTTATTTGGGTAATCGTTACATTTCATACTTTAGTTTTTAAAGCCAAGTTTTGGTATTCCCTTTTACGATGTGGGTTTCTATTAAAGAAACTTTCAAATAGTAAACCATTTATAACCCCGACGAATTTCGAGGGCGAAATTCATTTTAAGGGGGGTAGAATGTAACAGCCCGAGATTTTATGAAAAATATTTTTTTTTATTTTACTAATGTCTTGTGTTATACGCTACACCAAAAGGAGCTTGGACAACACGCATCCTTGACTTGCCTTGCATTACACGCAATCGCAACCTTCCTCGATAGCGTGTGTGGTACGTAATCCTGAGTTTCACGAAACAATGATATGCTATTAAAATATTATTAAAACTAGCCGTTCTGAATAGTAATAACCACTTTTTAAATTTTAGAAATTTTAACTCTCAAAATGGACTTCATTTTTGGATTCAGAGTATCGAATTTAGCCTAAGGTGAAATTTTGGTACTTTTCGGATAACTTTCATATTCTGATGAATAGTGAAAATTACTAAATTATAATTAAAAAACAACTTTTTTAATCAAAATAATTAATAGTGATAAATCATTAATTTGAGTGGTTTTAAAGTATATTTAGAATATATTTTTACAATTTAATACAATGTTGGTCATTGGATGTAATTTCACATTTAAACTAGACATAAACAAGTGTCAATCTTTTGATAGATATTGTTTCTTAAAAACACGCTATTTGTTTTAACAGCGGGATTTAATTATAAAATTAATTAATGCAGCTTTCATGTTATGAATTTGGTAAAATAGACTTCATTTTTGAATTCGGAATATGAAATATAGCTTGGGATGAAATTTTGGCATTGTTCTGAAAAACATCAATTTTTGATGAATAGTGAAACCACTAAGTGGTAGGTTAAAAACTGAATTTTGCATAAAACTTAACCTTACCGCTTCTGTGAATGGAATTTCGAAAATCCGAGAGATACGGTTAATATCAAGGACTAAAATGTGGTTCAATGAGATGAAAATAATTTTTTGGTGAATAGTAACTTTTTACTTTTTTTACCGCGGTTAATAGTAAATAGGGTAACTAAGGGTAAATATGATATTAATATTACCCTAACACATGTCCTAATTCTATTGGATAAGTGTAATTCGACCAAAAACAACCTTAGGAATATAATATGACAATTTAGGCCCACTTGGATTAGATTAGGACATTTATTATTAATTTATTTAAAGAAGGGTTAAAATAGTTAAAATCAAAGTTTAATAAGTAAATCATTTTTAATATTGGGTTATACATAAGATAAATTCGATTGTAAATATTCATTAGAAAGCTAAAACGATTTACTACATGATGGTATTTTATTTGTAATTTTTAGACATAAAATAATTTAATTTATTTATGACACAATGATGATAGAGTAATTATCTTATTAATGAAATATTGACATAATTGATGTTATAAACACCAAAATAAATATAATTTGAGACTTTTTATGAATTACACTAATTTTCTAGGTTACTATGATATATTAGTGTTGATTTAATCAACTTGGTTCGAACATATAATTCTGTTATGACTTTCACAAAAATCATATATCAAATAGTGTCAAAATTGACACAAAATAGTTTTTAAATCAAATATTATATTATTAATTGTTATTTTATTCCTAAAAATCTAAGGTTCGGCCAAATGAATTAAATAAGGATATATATTTTAATAATAAACAATTTGGGGTTCGTTTGGCATGTTATAGTAAGTGTATTAACCATATAGTGAAAGAAAACAAAAAGACACGGTAAAAGTTAAATTATTTAACTTAGAGTTAAATCTAATTGATAAGGTTAAAATAATACCCTAAACATGTCTAAATCCTATTGGTTGATAGGATTTCGACCCATCCCCACTTTAGCTTCGAAATAAGACCCTTTGAAACCATTATAAACCGATTTTGACTTTAATATAAAATAATATTTTGAGATATTCCTAAGGTGCCCCTCTCCTCCCCTATAAAAGGACACCTCCTCCCCCTCCTCCTCACACCAATTTGAGCACTCAAGCTCGGCCAACCCCTGAAAAAATCCTTTCTCCACTTCCCTAGAAACATCCTAGAGGTTCTTGTCTTCCTCAAAGACCAATTTTAGTGCCCTAAGAAGAGGTCTCAAAGAGGCGCTTCAAAGAAGAGGTAATTACCGTTACCAATTCTTTCATCTTTATTTCTTCTTCCACTTCTTCTTCTTATGTTGTTTCATTATGAAGTAATAACATCAGTATCACTCATATACTGATATGTTATTATAAGTATGAAACAACCCTATTTCACCATCTATCCATCCTACGGAAAAAGAAATCACCGCGCGTGCGTACGTACGGAATACCGTCTCCACGCCGTGGTGTAATCTATTTTCCACCACCACCTTACATGGATGGGTATAATGGTGCAAAGAATAACTATAAATAGTTATTACAACATCATATTGATTCTGATATATTGTATAATCCACTCCAATTCAATTCAATATTTATGGAAATGATATCATCGCTCGTGCGTACGTACGGACTACCGTCTCCACGACGCGATGAGATTCATTCTCCATGTTAACCATCTAAGAATGATTATAAAGTATATATAAGAAATAAAAATGAAATATATGATATTGTAATGCTACTGGATTTATATATATATATATATGTATGCCATCTACTTACTTCCATTTCTAGACAATAAGGAAAGGAAAACAGCATTCATGCGTACGTACGGACTACCGTCTCCATGAACGGTGTTTTTCATTTTATTTATCTATCTATTATATATATATATATATATATATATATTGAATATATATGATATATAAATCATATTTTATATTCTGGAAGTAATTTAATCATGATATAAGTAATAATGATGTCAAGAACAACAAGTCAAAACAACTACGATAAATGAAACAGTTTTACCCAAAACGCTTCTTTAACATGAAATTTACAAAAGAACGGGTAATATAAAGTCATAAGTGAACCATATATGATATCATAACAATGAATATGATTCTGTAATAAGTCAATGACATTATTTAAATCATTATACAGGAGGTTCGGACACATACGAAGCAAATCAGACCTAAGGTAAGGGAAAATATCACAATCTCATTTTTATCCGAGATTGTTTATACTTTGGTATTTACTGGGGTGTATTTTATCATCCACATCCATGTTCCCTCAATATGTAATATTTTTTCCATCCACTTACAATAGTTTAAATCCAATTTTACCCTTCGGTGAGTTTTTAGTAAAGAATATGAAAGGAATCTTTTGTCGTTTTTCATACGAGGTACTTTTTGACTTTTCCGACAAAAGTACGAAGAATGTTTTTTTTTAAACTTAAACGGAAAGAATGGATTTTTATGGTTTTATAAAGCCTTATTTTCATGAAGCTTCCTCCAAAAGATTTCATGACTATTTTTAATAAAATCTCTTTCTTTTAAAATTTCATGATGTTTTGTGAAAAGAAATTGATTTTGAAGAAGAAAGGATATTTTCCTCAAGAATTCATTTCAAGTGTTTTATCAAAATTATTTTTCCATCTAAGATAATAAAGGGTTCTGTTTCTATCCATATTTTTACATTGATTTGACTATGTTGTGATGGAATTAAGTTTATGAATTCCTTTATCTTATATGAATGGTTTTATGATGTCATGTTGTTTAAAAATCCCATTTTTATTACATGGGTTATGAAATGATGTATGATTTATGATTTTGTGGCACACATAAGAATGGTATCATTATGAGATGGGTGGGACCTATATCTCCCTCCAATGCATTGGGTAAAGATTTTATATCTCATGAGATAGACATGGATGGAATGGTAGGTTATACCGGTTCAGTGAAACAGGACTGAAACGAGGGTTACTCGATTCAGAAAGGGACTTTGTCCACTAAGATAGTCATGGCAATGAGTCTTGACTAACAAGAAACGATTCTCTATGATTATGTGTGAATGCCACAAAGTTTAATGTTTTATGTTATGATTATTGTGATTACATTTCACTGCCATGATTTACCCCATGTTATGAAATTATGATCTCTTTTGCAGGTTAAAATTTCCAAAAGTTATGTGCTTATGTATATGATGTGATTGATATTTCTTTTGTTTGCCCTTACTGAGCATTTGAGCTCACCCTTTTATGTTTTCTTTTCCCCAGGATATAAAGAATGGTTTTAGGTAAAAAAAAGGAAGATCTTTATGGGAGATATTGAAGATCTTTCACCAGGATTAGAAGATTACGTTCCGAGTTTCCAAAGACACTAAACTATTAAGATCCTTGTGTGTGTGTTTTTGTTATGTACTAAGTGTTCCGCAAATGTAATGTAATGTCCATGTACGTCAAGATACGGGTCTCTACATACGTGGGTACAAAAACTCTTATTACTATACCAGGATCCTACGTGGGTTCGACCTAGTAGATGATTCAGTGGGTACATAATATCATCCCAATATCTATACATAAGTTGTATACCTATGTAATTTGAGCCTTGACTCTGTGTTTTTATCAACGAGTTATCTTTCTTCCTTCATGGAATGGGGTATTCTGGGGATCAAGAGTTGGAGCGGGTTCATATTAGATTAAGTAGGTATATGTATGGGAATATAACTCAGTAGGGTTGGATGATACTTTGTGATTATATTATTACTAATTTGTTTTATCCATAGTGGATTCTGGGAGACCTTTGGGGGTCTCGAGCTCCCTAATTAGTATCTTTATACTCACCCCTGCACGGGCTTCGCCCGCACCTTTTTATGTCCTGTGCAGATGATGGACAACAGTGATCGAGGCTAAGAGAGATGGACGGAAGGCTACTTGGAGCTGGACTTAGATTGGAAATACCTCAAGGATGACTTGATCGAGATCTGTACCTTCCCTTCAGGTAGGCTTTTCCGGTGGATGATCCAGGAGCTGTTTTCCCTTTTTCATGTACTTGTACTTCAGTTGGGTTTGTATTACGGCCCATTTACTTTCACCGATCTTTACATTATTAGTACATTTTGGTTATCTCTGGTTGTGTTTAGTATGTGTGAGTTGCAGGTTTATAGGAAATTCCTTCACTTTTCTCTGCGATATGCCTTTTTGGTGCTAGTCCCCGGCCCCTTGCCTCACATCACGGGCTCGTGGACAGGTCGTGACAAATTGGTATCAAAGGAGTCAGTTCTACTGTTGAACATTGGACTCCAATATTTTAACGACAATAGTGTTAAGTGTTTTTGGTGTGGTTATCAATTTTGGGAAACTAGTGTTGGTGTGGTGGCTGACTTATCCATACACTAGGACTCTAAATTCTGATTTCTGACTCAGTGCACGAAAACAACGATTGCATGTGTGTTTCATTTGAAAATTTTTGTTTCTGATCTCTTTGAGTCAGCTCACTAGGTATAACTTATTGACCATGGAACACATGTTTCCTTTAAGTATGGCCCCACGTAGAGAGTCAGTGAGGGTTCTAGGCTTTTTATGAGATGGAAGCCCATCGAGCGATGATGCCTCTATGCAGGGCACTATCATAGAGAAGGCACCATTGGTACCACTACCCGTTGGGCCACCGATAACACCAACCCCAGTAGTAGAGAGTGCATTCCTCCTTAGCGTGTTTCACGAGTTCCAGTGTTGTAGGCTATCCCATATCATGGGTGAGACAGACCCACAGGCAGCTGAGGATTCGCTGGAGCTATGGTGAGAGTCTTCAAACTGGTAGGGACACCAGCCGACCATATGGTGATCCTTATTATGAGTCTTCTTCAAGAAGCAGCAGACAGATGGTAGAGCCTGATGCTCCTGGTGCATGAGAGGTGACACTTCTCTGGGTAAACATTGAGATCCTTTTTCAGTTGGAGTTTTTTCCAGCCACCCTACGTGGAGTGCAGATACAGGAGCTACTTCATCTGTAGTAGGCCATCATGATGGTGTCATAGTACTCATCGAGGTTAACCGAACTCTCATGCTACTCTACAGATATGGTGCAGGACCCTTTATTCAGGGCCCAGTACTTTGAGCAAGGGCTTAAGCAAGAGATTGGGGCTTTGATGATCTCCCTCATCATCCTGACGCAGGAAGAGATTTTGGAGTGAGCCCTCTTAGTAGAGAGTTTTCTTGCTGACCAGTCACCAGTAACAAGACCCACTATCCGGCATCACGTAGTGGAGTCTTCTTCATCTGGCAGCAGACAGATGTCGTAGAGATCCAATCAGACCGGCCCATTCGGTGGACGACCTCAGGATACAGGTTTGGTGGTGCATAGAACATGAGACAAATCCTGTCATATGAGGAGCAGGCAGTGCAACACATGCGATGGGCAAGGTCACATGGCTCGTGACTATCTGACCTGTCGTGCAAACGATAAGCAGATGGTCAAAGGACCGCCCATGCAGAGATAGAGATTCTATTAAGGAAGTCTGTAGGGCACAGGCGGACATGGAAGAGGAGCTGGTCGAGCAGCTGGTGGTGGGAGACATTTTGATGTGTTACCGCCACCACCACTAGGAGGTCCTCCCCGACTGCACGGAGCAAGTGGACATGGGAGAGCTCAGATCTAGGTATCTGAGGCTTACGATCATGGAACTCTGGAGATAATTTGAGGTATGGTCTATGTCTACTCCACCATATCTTCAGTACTTATAGACACAAGTTACAGTCACTCTTTCATTGATACTGACCTAGTTCAGAACTTGGAGATTCTGATGGTTCCATTGGCTTGATTCTTATAGCTAGAGACTCCTACGATAGCAGATCGATGATTAAGAATTGGTGATGGTTGTGTGATTACTCTAGGAGGCAAGAGCATCAGCTGGGATCTCATAGTAATGGTGTCGAGGCCTTATGACATCATCTTGGGTATGGACTAGTTATCTATAGTCCATGCTCAGATGGACTGTATTAGGCTAAAAGTGCAGTGTGTCTGTGAGGATGGGACTAGTTTTACCTTCACTAGAAAGAATCGAGCCTTTTCAGCACAGGATGGACCTACCTAGAGGAGGGGGTAGCCAATTACTCATCAGTTGGCTAGTCTTATCCTCGGAGTGGTTGATATGCAGAGTCTGAGCTATCCTATTGTGGTGGATCAATAC
The DNA here is from genome assembly GCA_963277665.1 of Viscum album. Taxonomy (NCBI): domain Eukaryota; kingdom Viridiplantae; phylum Streptophyta; class Magnoliopsida; order Santalales; family Viscaceae; genus Viscum; species Viscum album. The sequence continues at coordinate 620,612,995 of OY728127.1, forward strand.
ATGGATGTTTTTCCGGATGAGATGCCTCGACTGCCTCATCATAGAGAGGTAGAATTTTACATTGACTTGTATCCCAGTACGACACTGATATCTACACCAGCGTATCAAATGGATCACACGGAGATTCATGAGTTTAAAGTACAACTGGGGGACTTTCAAGGAAAGGGGTTCATCAGACTTAGTGTTTCACCATAGGCAGCCCTGATTTTGTTCACCATGAAGGCGGACAGAAGCTTGAGACTCTATGTGGATTACCGACACCTAAACCAGGTGATTGTGAAGTACAAGTATCCACTTTCGAGGATTTTGACCTCTTAGATCAGCTGAAGGGATCACGTTGGTTCTCAAAGATGGACCTTCGATCGGGCTACCACCAGCTCAGAGTACGGGATGAGGATGTCCAGAAGATGGCTTTAAAATGTCGGTATGACCACTATGAGTTCCTGGTTAGGAAATTTGGGGAAACAAACACACCAGATATGTTCATGGGACTTATGAACAAGATCTTCTAGCCATACCTTTATCGCTTTGTGGTAGTCTTCATCAATGACATTATGATCTACTCGACTATAGAGGAGTATCATGCCAATCATTTTCGGATAGTACTGGACACACTCCGAGAGAACCATCTTTATGTTAAGCTCTCGAAGTTCCATTTCTGGATCCAAGAGGTTCAATTTCTAGGACACGTCATCTCATAGGTTCGATTTTCTATGGATCTAGTGAAGATTGAGGTTGTGCTATCTTGGGAGCCTCCAAAGAGTGTAACGAAGGTACATAGTTTCCTGGGTCAATCTGGTAATTATAAGAGATTTGTGCCAGACTTCTCTAGAGTTGCAGCACCCTTATCATAGTTGATGAATAAGTAGAATACATTTGTGTGGTCAGAGAGGTGCCAATGAAGCTTTTAGGAGGTGAGGCGTAGACTGACTAGTAGGCCCATCTTGAGGCTATCGGAGGAAGGAATTTGGTATGTGGTGTATTGTGATTAATCATTAACCGGGCTCAGATGCATCCGAATGTAGGAGTGTGCAGTGATAGCTTATGGTTCTCATCAGCTGAGACATCATGAGTAGAACTACGCTACCCATGACCTGAAGTTAGCTATAGTGGTCTTCGCCTTGAATATGTGGCCACACTATTTGATGGTTGAGCGTTTCACAGTCTACTCTAACCACTAGAGTCTCAGACATGTCTTCTAATAGAATGACCTGAACCTAAGACAATGGCATTGGATTGAGTTCCTCTAGGACTAGATTTTAAGACAGTCTATAATGATGGGAAGGGGAATGTTGTATCAGATTCTCTCAGCAGGAGATCAGGTATTCAGCTGCTAGGAGAGGCAACTAAGAAGCTAGCCGCTTTGCATATTTCTTATGTGGACTGAGATGGAGCATCTTCCCTACAGTGTCTTACAGTCACACCCCTACTCCTTCAGATAGTCATGGAGGTGCAACATGGGGATACTATGAGGCTTGACATGCATAGATATCTGTAGGGCATGCACCTGAGGGATTTTCTGTTCGTGGGGAGCACTTCATCCTCTTCAGAGGACGTACCATGGTACTAGCGTCGCTTCAGGAGGTGGTGTTGAGGGAGTTCCCCACATCATCTCTAGCGGTACATCTTGGTGTGGAAAATATGTAACAAGACCTTCGACAATAGCACTGGTGGCCAGGTATGAAGAAGGCAGTAGTGAAGTTTGCCTCTCGATGCCTCACTTGTCAGTAAGTGAAGGTGGAGCACTATGTGCCAGAAGGCGTGGTTCAGCCTTTAGAGTTACTAGAGTGGAAGTGGGTTGGAATATCACTGGACTTTGGGACAGTAATTCCATGTACATCCAGGGGACATGACTCGATTTGGGCGATCTTTGACCAACTCACCAAGACATCCCACTTCCTACAAATCAGAGATCAATGTTCAGTAGGGAGCTTGGGACACCTCTATGTGCAAGAGATTGTGTGACTACCTGGGGTAACTTCAACGATTATCTCCAATCATGATGCACGTTTCAATTCCCAGCTATGGAAGGGGTTTCAGGAGGCTTTTGGGACATAGCTTTGTTTGAGCATCGCCTTCCATCCTCAGACAGATGGCCAAACTGATTGTACCATTCAGACTCTCGAGGACATGCTCCATGCATGCGTCCTCAACTTCAGTCACAGCTGTGAGGACAACTTGCCTTTGGTGGAGATTTCATACAATAACAGTTATCACTTCACCATTGGGATGGCACCTTTTGAGGCCTTGTATGGTTGCCCTTATAGATTGCCACTGTGATGGACAGACCCAAGGGATTCAGCACTAGTGGGACCAGAGATGGTACAGGCTACCACGGAGAAGGTTCAAATCATCCATGAGCATATGAAGACTGTATAGAGAAAGCAGACGTCGTTTGCAGATAAGAGGTGGATACCTATAGAGTTCAAGGATGGCGACCATGTCTTTATACGGGTCTCATCTTGATGAGTTTTGCGGAGATTTTTCCAAGGCGCCATGTTATCTCTGAGATTCATCGGACCTTTCTAGGTCCTCAGTAGAGTAGGTGAGGTGGCTTACCAACTGGAACTTCCCCCTCAGTTTCATAGGGTGCATGACGTTTTTCACGTATCCTATCTGAGGAGATACCTGCATGATCCTACTCACATCATAGATTGGGGCAAGCTTGACATCAACGATGGGGATAATTTTTTAGAGGTTCTAGTGGAGATCGAGGATCGACAAGAGAGTGTCCTTCGTGGTTGATCGATACCTCTGGTGCATGTGTGATGGCAGCACGGGAACCTATAGGAGAGAAAATGAGAGTGGGAGACACAAATTCGTACTCATTACACCCATTTTTTCCTAGTTTTTGAGTTTTGGCTTTCGGGGACACAAATCTCTGAGGTGGGGAGAATGTAAAGACCTGAAAATCCATGTAATTTTTTTTATTTATATGGAATTATTCCAAGTCTGTGGTTTCTGATGGCACGTAATTCAGAGCCCTGGAGTGCCAGAAAAGTTATTATAAGGTTTCTGAGTATGTTCATTGAACTTAAGAGTGGGTTTTGGTAACTTTAGAAATGGTGCTCAAAATTGAAATATGAGGGCACCGTTGAACTCGCAGTGCCAGTGATTTCGTAAGGGGACCTTCACCTCAGATGCGTTTGGTCGTGAATAGAAGATGGTTTTCTAACCTTTCGTGGAGGATAAAAAAAGGTGGAATAAAAATATAATTGTTTAAACTTATTTTTTTTATTCAAATCTTTTTGAATTAATGTGGGGTCCACCTTAACTAAACCCCAAATTTAATTCTTTCCAACCCCTCCTTCATTAGATGATGTGATTAGTGGGAGACTCCTCAAATTTATGTGTTTGTTCCCCTCCTTTGGGAGTTGCGGGAATTGGTGTTTTGGCTGTTGAAGGAAACCTTGGAGGAAGAACTCTTCTTCCACCAACGACGAACAACTTCTTCTTTTTGATCTCCTACTGAAACAATGGAGGAAGCACCATCCATGAAGAATGTCGATGGCGTCATCCTTGAATTCTTCATCTTCTTTCTTGACATCAACGAATCTGTGGTAGGGGTTAGAGCTTTGTTATTTGTTTCCCATTATTTGTTTTCCTTTGTGGATTAAGGTTTGGAAGCCACATTCTATCACCCTAACGTGGAGGGTGCGGGCCGAACGAACACAGCCCGACCCCTCCGCCTTACTTTGTGGATTTTGACGCTAATCACAGAATGAGTCCGAGTTAAGCGATTTTCATCAACGATGCTTGTGGATCGAAGGTGACTTCACAAGTAGTGCGTGACTACTTCTGGAACGAGAATCGGACCACCGAAACTCATCTGATGATCCGTTGAAGGTTCGCTAGTGGTTGGAACCAGTGAACGTCACCGAAGATGAAGGGAAGGGTAGCCGTCACTCTAGCCGGCTTTATGTACGATGGCGGTGCAACCACGCTGCGGATGGAGTGGTCCATGGCCGATGGGTCGTTGCGTTGTAGTGGCAGCTGCCGCAAGGCCGACCGCAAAGAAAACTAGCGACTTAGTCCACCGGGAAGCAGAGGAAGGCGTGGCACAGTGCGCGCTGTGTGGTGGAGTGAAGGGGTTGCAGAGACTGAGGAAGGGTATCCGGGAGAGCCAACCGCTGGAGGAGGCGCAGCGCAACCACACCATGCAAGACGTGGCTGGCCGCTTGGCCAGCCGGGAACAACGGGACCTACTGCGTGGGTCTCAAGTGTCACAGACCGACGCCACGTGGCACCAGATCTGAATGGCCCAAACAGATAAAAGGTTTCGGGACTCCAGAGGGTGTGGCCTCCCCCCTCGATGCGGCTTGGGTGGACCCACAGGGATCGCCATCCATGGTCCCAATGCAGGCCGAGCCACCAGTTTCGGGCCTTGCACGGGCCAAGCCCAACTTGGGTAGGACCCAGCGCGGGCCGGACCCAGCGTGGGCCGGACCCAGCGCAGGCCTGACCTAGCATGAGGTAGACCGAGCACGCCACCCCCCCTGCAGACCAGGTCAGACACCAGTCCGGACCCGGGATGGGCTGGGTCGGGTCGGGTCGGTCTGACCGGGCCGGACCTGACGTGGACCCGCTTTGGCCTATTTCCACTCTTTTTCCCGTAACATGAGCTACGAGCATGTTATTGATAAACCGTCTATGGTGACATAATCCTTGGAGGGAGACGGTTCTTCTGGTATACTACACTTGATGTTTGGATGCAGTTGGGGTAAAACCGGGATGGATCGAACGTAAATCCAATCGGGCCCTCAGAATTGAAATGCCAATAACTCTCAGACCAGGTGTCTGATTGACGCACCATCTATCACGTTTGGTTTCTTATTGAAAGACAGATATTTTGGATACATAAAATTGGGACTTCAGGGAATTTGATGTATAGTCACTTGGCTCGAGGTACAGCCCCTCCTGGAATCAAGTGTGCTTTGTGTAGAACACTAGGGCTAGCAGCATTTTGATAAAGGGATCCTACATGGGTCCAACAGAACTGACTACTGTTATAGGATCCTACGTGTTTTTGATAGTTCCAACTATTGTTCCAGGATCCTACATGTGATTGACAACTCTAATTACTCTTCTAGGATCCTATGTGGGTTCGACAGCTATTATTACTGTAAAAGGATCCTATGTGGTTTTGACAGAGTAGATGATTCAGTTTCTACATCTAATCATCTCTATATCTATACATCAGTTTTATACCTGTGTGAGATGACCCTTGACTCTGTGTTGTTATCAATAAGTTATCTTTCTTCCATCATGGAACGTTTTTTTCTTGGGCTTAAGAGTTGGAGACGGTTTGTATTTGATTACTTATTTATATTTGTGGTCATATACCTATGTAGGGTTGGATGATACTTTGTGATGGTATTCTTACTACTGTGGTTTATCCTTAGTGGATTCTGGGAGACCTTCGGGGGACTCAGGGTCCCTAATGAGTATCGTTATACTCACCCATGAAAAGTCTTCGCCCTCACGTTGTTGTGTCATGTGTAGATGACGGAAAGCAGTGATTGAGGCTGAGAGAGACAGACAGAAGACTGCTCGGAGCTGGACTTAGACAATACATACCTAAGGGACGACTTGATCGAGATCTGTACCTACCGTTCAGGTAGGATTTCCTGGTGGATGATCCAGGAGCATTTTTCCCTTTTTCCTGTACATGTACTTCAGTTGGGATTGTTTACTGGCCCATTTATTTTCAGTAATCTTTACATTATTAGTAATTTTTGGTTATCTCTAGTTGTGTACAGTCTGTGTGAGTTATAGGTTTAAAGGCAATGCATTTTCTTTTCTATGGGATATACCTTTTTGATCCTAGTCTCTAGCCCCTGGAATAAGGAAGGAGGGCTTAGGGTAGTCACGGCATAGGCCCATAGATGAGTCATGAAAATTTTACTAGATGGATTCTGTCATAATAGTTGTTTTTTACATAGGAAATTATTTAAATTAACTAAAAATTTCCATAATAATGTTTTTCGATTCATCAGTTTAATGTTTTTACAGGTGGTGCTTTTTATCACTACTTATAGTGTTTCTTAGAATAATTCTTTATAAAAAATTTGTTTCTAATTTTCATGTTTTTTCAGAATGATTTAACCACAAATAATTCCTAAAAAACATTAGAAAATTTCAATATTTCCAAAACCAATATATTTATTAAACCTATTACATCATTGTATTCTATGATTTTATATCATTTTTCAGAAATAAATTAATATTAGCAGTTTCCCTCATCATGCCAATTTATAGGTGGTGCGGGTTATCTGGATTTCCTTACCACATTAATAATATGAATGATATTTTTGGTTTGTTTTTCATTAGATCTTTAAATCTAGTGGTTCATCTAATTCTTTTCTTGTTTCTCCAACCAATCTCCATATCTTCTTCCGATGATTTTTCTAAAAGTGAATTTTTTAAAGAGAGGCTGATTGATAAAATTTGGTCAAATATACATGGTTCTCTTCTTAAATCATTTATCCAATTTCATGTTTGGTAGTCTATCTGTGTATAAAAATAATATAATTACTTTCATTATCCAATCATTATAATATATTTATATGTAAATTCATTTTGTAATTAAATATATAGTTTGAATAATGTTTCTTGTTAACCTATTTGGATTTTCTTATGATTGGAATATTCATAATTTTTATGAGATGGTAAGGAAACAATTGGATGGATAATCTGCTTTTATTACCCACAATCTACCAGAAAAAAATGATTCTTTTGAAAATTTACTTGAAAATAAATCATTATTTTCTTTATATGATAATATAAAAAACTTTTGTATCATAACCCAAAAGAAAATATTGTATCTCTGTGTCTTTAAAAAAAATTTATTCCAAGAAAATGTTTTATGGATACCTTGAATTCTTAGTAAATATATGTTTTCTATTTTATTTTTAACATGATAAAATTAAATATATGAATTTTCATGTCGAGTTATATTGAATAAATCAAGATATGTTTAGTAAAGTTTAAAATTCTTATTTATGCAAAGTTAATAAAAAAATTAATGGTTTACTTTATGAATGGAAAAAACATTAGGATTGATGTCATTCTAGTTAGATAAAAACGTATTACTTTAGTGATGGAATGATAGAGAAGATGAGAATCATCAATGTTCCTGATCTAAAAATTTTATAAAAAAACATATTAACTCTTTATCCATTGATTAAGTTAAAGTACGTAAGAAATGTGTTCTTGAAAAAAGGAAAGTTAGTTAGTCTTCACATAAATCTCTTTACATTGCATAGAAGAAAACAATAACTATATCTGATGAATCATTATATGAGTTTATAAGGAGATAAAAAGAAATAAAATGATGGTGATCCTTCTGTTTGGTTAGATATTATGGAAGTTATGGAATTGAAAGAATAATACTTTGATAATTTAAATTTTTAACAAATAAATAAGAATCAAGATATATAGGGTAAGAAGGTAAACATTGTATGATATTTGATTTGGGAAATTAAGAGATATCATGTAGAATTTCAAAGGATTAAGAATGATATTTCTCTAATTGATGGTGTTAAAAGTGAATAGTAAGTCCCTATATCGGTTGAACCTTTTTTCATTTCCCATCCAACTGATCCTTAGTTAGAATATCTGACCATTCACAATGAGGTTAATCCTATGTCTATTGGAATGGAAAAGGGAAATAATTTTTTTCTAGATTATCAATCTTGTATTTTTCATGCTATTGACACAGTTGTTGAAGAAGATATTTAGAAAGAAAAGGAAGAAGTTTCTAAAAAATATTCCCATCCCATAGAACCTATATGAGCTCCATGAAAGAGAAGTACATTGAGGAATATGAACGAATATATTAAAGAGATAAAAAAATCATCAGATATCTATGAAACCATTTCACATACATAAACCACTTTATCATATATATTAGATGAATGGGTTTCTCTATATTATTTTGAAGAATAATCCTCTGAGATTGAAAAATAAAAATCTAATGAAAAATATTTTGAATTTGTTATAAAAAATGAAGAATTTGGTTTTATTGAAATTTCTCAGTTATGTTTTATGAAAATAGAAGATTTATGCAACCAAGAGATAGAGAAATTATAATTTCAGGTGATTCTCGTGACTAGAACATCATATCTAAGTTTCATATAAAAAAACTATATGAAAATGAATTATTGAAATTAAGTAATTAAAATGATTAAATTTATTATAGAAATATTTCCTAATATCCAATTGTGTTTTAAATATATTTAGGGTGAATTTAATGTGATTGAAGGTTCAATTTCTCAAAAATTACTCACAAAACTATTATCCAAAATGATGTTGAATTTGAGGAATTCAAAATAAAATATATGGTGGGGTTTTAAAATATGTTAAGTATAATTTATTTGATAAAAAAATACAGGGAGATATATTAAGTTCTTTGATGAGAAGGAAGATGGAACAAATAGGGAAATAAATATTCATCCAAATTATGTCGATTGAATAAATATCGAAGTATTAGATTTTATAAGGACCATTGATGATCAAAAGTTTCTTTCAATGAAACCAGACAAGGAGATTAATTTAGAAAGCAATAAGAGTGGGTATTTAAAGGAAAATTAGATAACATTGACTCAATTGTAGGAGACTAATAGAAAACCCAAGATGATTTAATAAATTTTAAGATGATTGCAAATAATATTTCCAAGAAAGAATAACTTTTTATTGAACTCTTGAAATTTATGTAATAATTAACCACAAACTATTTGGTAAAATGTTTTTTAATGTTATTTTTATTTGATATATATTTTAATACATAATAATTGTTTCTCTAGAATATTTTTTCTAAACATTTCAAGGAACACTTTCAACTTAAAACCCTTTCCCTTATATTATTTTTTAAAATTAAAAAGGAGGAGAATGGGAGGATGTAAAAGCACTTGAAAATTATAGTGATATAAAAGGGAGAAAGTAAGAACTCTTCAAAATTATATATGTAAATGGGATTAATTATTTTAATTTTTTTACAATAATATTTCCCCTCCAGTGTTGTGTATAATGATTTTCAAAAGGGGGAATATTTTTTATTACAGATATCACCTTTGAAAATTATTTTTAAAAACAAGATACTTCGCTTCAAATGTTTACATATTTCTAATTTTTATATATCCCAAGATATAGAGTTATTTTGAATGAAATTAATAATTTTTACAAGATAGCGAATTTAAATTGTATTGAATTTAGAATTATCAAGTATAATACATAGAAAAGTATAATGTACATTTGACAGACATACACCAAGTCTATCAAATGAAATATTTATGGAGAATATCATATGAAGTTCTAAAAAATCCTTCAGATGAAGTAATACAAATTCTAATGGATAAACTTCATCAGACAGAGACATATAAGTCAAATAGATAAACATCTATAAACACAACCAAATGGAAACTTAAGAAAAGTATATAAATACTTTCATTTCACCCAAAAGGAAAATTAAATCATTATAATGATGATTTACATAACTACCATCAAACATGATGTTGTTCTGAATGAATTAAATTAATAATTAAATCATTAGATTTTATTATAGCTACTCCTAGTAAGAGTGAAATATGACCATTGGAGTTCATCGATAAAAAGATCCACAAACTTGAGGAGAAGTATCTTTTATAATCCAATAAACAAATTTTTTTGATTGATGTTTTATAACATAAAGTTAATGAGCACATTTATTATGTATAATTTATATTGTGTTCCTTAAAGAATTTATTGTGAGTTTTACATTTTAAATGATTTCAACTTTTTGTTTTATAATTTTTATGTTACCAATTAGGTGGATCAATGGATCTTGAGGATAGAGAGACAAAAGTTAGTCATATCAATATGATCAAGGGATCCCTTGATTAGGGAGATAAATATTTGTCTAATATTTCACATTAAGGGCTTCTCGGGACAAGAAAATAGACCTTAATATAGTGTTATGATCATGGATACCTAAATTCCGTTTACATTCTTCTTTAATACATTAAGTTAAAGTGTATACCTTTTCTAATAAAGGCTCTATAAGTTTTTTCTTACATATTTCATAAAAGTACATATTAATTTGTTTTAAATATTAATACATGTTTCTATTTTTTCTACAAGTTATAAAAAAATTATATAGTTTTTTATAAAAACATTATACATTTATTTTAAATTATACCCATAAAATATTTTTTTCTATAAACATTCTTAAAGGTGTTGGTAAAAATTTTATATTTACTTTTTATAATATTAAAATCTCTCCCTCTAATCATATATTTGTATACTCTTAAGATCATAGACATAAATAGTTAATAAATTTTATTTATAAGATTAATATGAAATTTATAAAATTATAAAGATTCTTAATTTTTAAATTATTCCTTATCTTCTTATCGATCTATGTAAAACAAATGTGTCAAATGTGAGTACATGCAGGCTACCACCTCCAAAATTGTTCTTTATTTAAATTATCACTCAATTATTTTTATTATTTATCCAAATATAATATCACCTAATTAAACAAATTAAAAACCTTTAAATAATATCACTATTATTCTATAATAGTGATAGTTTTCCAAATAAATCACTTTCTTTAACATACCCACCCATATATTGTTTCTTGTTCTTGTTTCGGTTGGTTTAACCACCTACATGACCAATTATATTGATTTATATCTTGATTAACTAAGGAAACCTAAATATTTTTAATAATGGAAAATAAAAATTAAATAATTATTTTTTTTAATGTTAATGGTAATTCATATCCCTTTATTAAGATGCCACTTCTCGTTCAAAAAAAGGACCAAAACAATATTTTCACTGAGTTCTAATTCATTAATAAATACTAAAATACACATGAAATGAAATTATAAAATTATAAACCATTATGAAAGATAAATTATAGTACCTATAATGTTCTCATAATGATGAACATTGAATCTATAAAGAAGAATTGACATTGTTGTTAAGTAATTGAACAAAACAAACAATAAAGGATAATAACATTCTATGATGAAAATTAAATATAAATAACTAATATATTTGTAATAAATGATTATAAATAAAAAATATAAAAGATTATCGATATGAATATGGTTCTAAATAGGTGATTAAGATAGATATTGTTTTATATATGGGGTTTTAGAGTGTTTGGATAAGTGGGATTTATGGTAAGTGGTTTTTTATGACTCAACTTATTCTCCCAATTCATAATTATTTCTTTTTTTAGTATGTTGCTTAAAAGAAGGTTTTTTGTTATTATTTTAATGAAATTAATCTTTATTTTATGGGTAATTACATTTATTAACTTATTTTTTTTTATTAATTTTTATTATGTTAAGAATAATTTATAATATTTCCAAAGGATCTCTTTTTTTACTTATACATTTTCAACCATCCCACTAATGTTATTTTTTTTAATCCAAATATGTTTTATTTATGATAATATTATGAAATATATATTTTCCTATTTTTAAATGAATGATTTATCACTCTCTTTATGAAATGGGTTTCAATAATTTTATTTTCAAAATATTAATGAGGATTTCACATTAAAGTTTATATTTTTATATTCCACTCCACATTTCCTATGGACAACCACTATGTTTTTCAATGACCCATTATTATGATTTATTTTAATGTTTTCTTTAAAAAATCCATTTAAGCTCGTGAAAGTTATTTTTGATTCTTAATTTAATCTCTTTACTAAAATGTTAAGAAATTTTTTATAAAAAAACGTTTCATGGTTTCACTACCATTTTCATCTTTGAAAGATCTCAATTCTACAGAGTTATTATTTATGTGTACCCTTTTAAATGACTTAAATAAATGATCCTTTTGGTTGATTGAAATTTTCGTATCAACTGATCAAAATTTGATATCGTGTTATTCCATACCATTTGGAGACTATATGAAACCCATTTTATTCCAAAAGGTACTCATGATATGTTTAATGATTGATATCATATGGAACACATATAAATGGAGGATGATGGTTGGGTCCAATATAACCCTATATTGCATTGGTTAGAAGTTTTGTATATCTGAAGACATATATATCTATGTGAAATTATGTTTTACATCCAAGCATATGTTTAAGTAGTAACACATAATGGTGAGATTGTGTGTTAAGGTGAGTTGGTTATCTAGAAGCATAGCTATCATACAGTCTCATATTATCATTGTTCTCTATTTCTTAAAGATTGTTGTTTCTTCGGTATAGTTACAACTGTTTCTTTTTTCTAGATATGGTATCGATGGTTGGGGTCAGTGGTCTTTGCGAGGATAAGTTTATTTGTTGAGGCCTTATCTTCTTCAAATGATGCTCTAGATTCATTTTTATTCACTGATATCCTTGTATGTCTACTTTTGTGGTTTCAAGGAGGCATTGGGATGTGTTGTTTGATCGGTCAATGGTGTTCTGTGAGGTGCATCTAGGATTTGATCTGAGCTTTGTTGGTCCCCATTAGATAAATCCATCAATGGTGCGATGTCGAACCTGAGTTTTTTAAGCTATGTGGGAGGCCTTGTGGGTTTGGAGGTAATTATTTACTTTTTGTAAAGTTTTTATTATAGTTAACGGATCAGGTCTGGCAGAATAAAGGATTTCTCATCAATGAGTTATGGCTAACTTGTGATTGGTGGTGTCATGGATCTATTATAAGGCTCGAGGAGGCTCAAAGGTATATATAGGTGGACCTAGAAAAGGTTTTGGGTAGTTGTTAACGTCATTCCTGCTTCCAAATCTGCTCTGGATTTTGATTCCAGTCCTCATTTCCCAGATGGTTTATTTCAGTGGTTTACAAGGATGTTTTGGGATTTGGGCATAGAGTGGTCAATGGGGTTCAAGGTTTCTTGACCTATTTAGGCTCATCCCCTTTATAATTACAAGGATATAGTTTGATGGTCATTCATTCTACTTATTCATATTAATGGTTTGGTGCATTGTCAATTGGTTCTGTGAAGGCTGATGATGTGGTGGGCTTCTCTCGATGGAATTCTAGGTTATGATAATAGTGATAGATAGTCAGTTTTCTAAGCTCATACTGTGACATGTTATTTCAGTGGATTTATTATATTGGATTTTTAATTTTGAATTTGGAAAAGTAGAGTTGTGGAGGCTTGAGACGTGATGGGGGTTTTCAGAATTGATTTTGAATTTTTAATTTCTATTCTGATTTTTGGTAGTTTTTGAATTATGTTCATATAGTTATTATGTGAATTATTAGTATGTAATTAGGTTTTTTCACTTTTTAAATTTTTAATAGGATATCACTCAATCTTAATGTGGGGTTATTAGAAAATATAAAAAAATATATTTGGAAGGAGTAGTGACCTACAATGGTGATGATACATTATGTTGGTTTTTCTCTGAAGTTATTTATTATTCTACATTTCAAGGGAATATTTCTTTTCCATGAAATATTCCTATGATTATTTTTCAGGTCTCATATTTATCATTTCTTTATTCTACACACTTTTTCATTGTATATATTTTTTTCATTTGAGATTATGTGTACTTCTATCATCACTTATGGAAAAATCTTATTGTTTCACATTATTTTTAATAATTTATTTCACCCATGCTCAAGTTTTCTTATATTCTTATGATATAACTCTTGATTAAATGTTGATAATTTTTCCCTTATTAATCATTTGATCTCAACCATTTATTATATTTCCATTCCTCGGGTTATAAATATGATTACAGACTATAATGAGTATAAATTAAGTATTGTGTGGTTATATTATGGAGAAATGTTCAGAAGAATCATAAGATAAGTTTCTTATATAGTTGAAAATCAAAAATACCAAACCCTTTATTCATGGAATTGTGGGATTATTTGAAGATGTAATTTTTAACTAATGGAAATGATTTGAAATATTTGTTTGTTTATCTTTATTCATCTCACTTATAATCTAAGGTAGTGTTTAAAGAAAGTTTGTTTAGCATCGTTTATGGGAGTGTGTATTTGGGGAACCTGAGTTGGTATTAGAGAATGGTTTAGTTATTTTATATGATTATTTTTGATATTTTTGAGAAATAATTAAAGAAACCTTTAGTGACAGCCCTGGGGATAGGTCTGAAGGATAAGCCTTTGTGTATGATAACATACTAAAATTTCAATGAAGTTTTGAGTATGTGGTTTTATTATCAATTACATTCATGTATTAATAATGGAAAATGGCAATGGCTGTGGACCAAATTCACCTAGGGGTAATCTCTCAAATTAATTCTAGTTCAGTATCAACTCAATAGTCACATGGTGTATCATGAGTGGACTTAAGACTGCAAATTAATCTATAAAATCCTAGTGGTTATTCTTTGGTTAATTGAAAATACATTTAAACACCATTATAAGTATTTAAATGGAATTTTAAGATTTAATATTTTCCTATAATGGTTAGAAAAATAGATAAGAAAATGGGTATGGATAACCTCTAATATACAGAGAGATTTATAAGCTTAACTAAGTATGACAGAGTTGAATTGAAATTATCGTAGGTTGAAATAAAAGTGATAATTGATAAAACACAATAGGATTGGGTTTTCATATGATCATTTATTATTATTTTATTATATAGTGTCATAATGATAATTGAATTATTATTTGGTGGATAACAGGATCAAGAAAATGAATCTATTAAAGGTATGTACCTAGAAACTTGTAAAGAATCATATTATGGATAAATGTTTCCCAATATTACAAAATATAGTAGGGTAGAAATAACATTAGGAATAAAATAATGAGTCAAGTCTACCTTATGTACACCTATAACTATTTCATAAGTGATTAGTAATTAAAATTTTTATGACACAATTTATTTAAGGGGAGTTAATGTAACACCCAAAGAGTTTGGAATATATTTTTCTCCAAACTGATATTTTGTTCAATAGTTTTATCCACATGAAACACCAAACTAAAAAACCCATTATATATTAGATTATTATTAATAATAAAATAACAATAATAATAATAATAATAAAGCCTCTAGTAAATTTAATGATCCAATTATACCAGAAATTCGTACATTTAGAGGATAAATAATTAATATGATTTCATATTAAAATGAAATATTATTTCTTAAATAAATATTTATTTTGGTTGTTTAAATTTTCTTAATTAGTTGAATACTATTTTTAAAAAATACTATTATATGTGAACTATTTTATTATCACTCATTTAATTAAATATTTACATGAATTAATATTATAAGAATTTAAGATTAGAAGTTTATATTTCAATGAAAATAGTTTTTCTTTATAATTTTATTTTCATTTAAAAGATATATTTTTAAATTTTTGACATTTAAATTTGATTAAATGAACCTAATTTCTCAATTCATCATGTAAAAAATTACCTTTGAAAGAAATTTTGAGATTTTTTAAAGATAATTTATTTTAATGTGAATCATGAAAAAGACTAATTTTATTATTACTATGGAAATTGTTACTTTATCATGATCTAATAGTGACTAAAAAATTTTATAATTTTTTTTTAACGAACATGAATTTTCTTAAGAAGTAAAATTATTTCTTTAATATTACTATATTTAATATATGAATCCCACATATAACATTTTGAAACTAATGTAATGTTTTATTCCCACAAAAAAATATTTTTTATCTTTTTTCCTTTAATTATGTTTTCACCTCATAGAAATAAATTTTAACTTCCTTTTAAATCCACTAAAATATTTTTTGGTTAATAATAAAAAAATTGATATCATATAAATGTAAAAATTGTAAAATTTTAACTTAATCCTTATTTTTATTAATTAATATACATTTTGTCTAAAATGAATTTTTAAGGCATTATGTGAACTGATATTATAATTAATTTTTATCACCCATGAAAATATTATTCAAAAAAAATTGGTTTATTATTTCAAATAATTTGGTAAATATTATCTTATAAGTCACATTTTATTTTATAGCATTAAAAATAAATTACTGAGTTAAAAATTAGTTACAACAGTCAAAACAAGAAAAGGAAAAAGTGAAAAATCTAAATATAAATTCATTATAAAATGATTAAAACATTTGTTAAAATTCATATTCCATGATTTATCTACCGTTTCCCTTACCCAAATCTATTATTTCCCATTATTGGTTCTTCTTTACCCTTAAATTGTGACTTTTCCTTTATGTTATATATAAAAATGGTATTTTCCCCACCTATAAAAGGATCTCACCTCCACCCCATTCCTCAACTAATTATACATCCTTATCTCAACCAAAACTACAATATCTTATCCCCAAAACACCGTCCCCATGTCATAGAATCCTTGGTCCTTCCAAAATATCATGTAATGTTGTCTTATAGTGTTTTTAAGGAAAAACACAAAAGGGAGAGGTAATGTTCCCAGTTGAGCTCTTTTAATTGTTTTATACTTTTACCTTCTCAAATATATTCTATCCGTTAAAATATGATTAAATAAGTATTATTATTATTCTAAAATATTATTAGAATAATTTCAAATTAACTTTCTACTTTCCTCCAAAAACATTATATAAATAAAGGCGTCGACATGCATATGTCTAAACTAAGTCCACCATGAATGGCTTGCATGATTTTTCATCATTTCCTTACATGGATGGTTTTAAAAATTAATTTAAATAAATGATTAGATATTTATAACATTATTATTATTTTGAAATTATAATGCATTCCCTGTCTTCCTCTTGACATATAGGAAACAAATGTGTCACCTATGTGAATGTGTAGACTACCGCCTCTACGAAATTGATATATTTAATTTTTCAATATAGTCTTTGATTAATTGTTTAACTATATTATAGATTTTTTCACCACCTTAAATAAATATAAATAATTTAATTTTTATTTTGTAACAAAAATATTATTCCAAAGTTATCATTTTCTTAACCATACTCCCCCATATATTATATAATTTTATTTTTTGGGTTGGTTTAACCACATACATGAACAATTATATAAATTTATATCATGGGTAACTAAGGAAACATAAATAATATTAACATCAAAAAATAAAAATAGAATAATATTTTTTATATATAATGATAATAGTTATACTTAACCTGTTATTGAGATGCCACCCCTCATTCGTGAAAATTACTAAAAGAAACCCGTCACTGAATTCATCATCACAAAATATAACTAAAATACATAATAAATTAAATTTTAACATTATAGATCATTATATAAAATCCATTTCAATACCTATATTGATCTTATAATATTTATCCTGAAATCTATAAATAGGAACCAACACATTCATTATGAAACTAGTACTAAAAAAACAATAAAATCTAATAGCATAGTATGATGAAAATAAAATATAAATAACTAATACATTTATAAAAAAATAATTTAAATTAGTATTTTAAAAGGTTTTATTTTTAAATATTATTTTTAAATAGTTTTTTAAGATATTTATTTCTGTTATATTGTAGGTAAGAGAATGTTTGACTAAGGTGGATTTAAGGTAAGGGGTTTCTCTATACACATCTTCTTTTCTTAGGTCATAATGATCCCATCATTACTATGGTTATTATAATATAGTAATATTTTGTTATTATAATTCTTTTTTACCTTATTTTATATGGAATAATATTTATTAACTTCTTTATCTATAATGTTTTTTGAGGTTAAGAAAAATTCCCATTCTTTCCAAAGGATCTATTTTTTCATTAAATCCATATTCAATCTTCTCGATAACCATCTGCTTTTTTATTTGGAAATACAAATATATTTTATTTTTTGTAATATTTTAATTTCTAACTAATTATTTTAAAATTAAATATTTATCACTCTCTTTACAATATGGGTGTCAATAAAGTCATTTTAAAAATCTAAAAAATAATTTCACCTTTAATTTTGTTTTTTATCTTCCACTACACATTTTCTATGTAAAACCATTTGGATTTTCAAAGATCCATTGTTTGGATTTCATTTAAAGTGTAATTTTGAAATGGTTTTCATGGTACCCTCTTAAATATTTTTTTATTGATAATTTCATATATTTTAAAAAAATATGATACATTTTCTAAGATCTATTTTCCAAGATTTGATTTTATTTTCTTCTTTAACGGATTTAAATCTTATGGAGTTATGTTTTATGTATCACTTTTTAAATACCTTGTTTAAATAATAATTTTGGGGATTATGATTTTGGTATCAACATATAAAATTTTGAAATCAATTTATGTGATAACATTGGGAGATGATATGACACCCATTTTCTTCCTATGGGTTTTCATGATATGTGAAATTATTAATATCGTATAGCACATAGATGTATGGATAATGGAGAGTGTGGTCCTATATCTCCCTCTAATGCATTGGTGAGAATTTCAAATTTCTTGATACATTTATAAATACTTGAAATTATGTTTTCCCACCAAGTGTGATTGTTGTTATTGGCTCAAAAATTCAGGAGTGTATGTAGTGACTCACAGAGGTGATGAAACCTTATTCTTGTGTTTGTAATAATTTTTTTATAATATGTTTCAAGGGAATTTTTCATTTCTATACCATATTCATATGATTATAATTCATGGATCAGTTTTATTATCTCATTATTATTAATTTATTTTCAATTGTATATGTTTTTACATTTTAGATTGCATACCCTTATACCATGATTTATGGACAACTTTTATTATTCCACATTATTTTTAATAATATATTTCTCATATACCCATGTTTCATCATATTCTTTTTTTAACCCTATATTATATAGTGATATTTTTCCATTCCCAAGATTTTGATCTCACTAATTTCTTATAATTCTATTACCCATGTTATGAGGATTATAACACCATATATGGTTTCCAAAAGGGAGTTTACTATGGTTTTATTATGAAGAATTGTTCACAAAAATTATAAAAAAAAGTTTCTTTTGTCTATGATCCTCAAGCACACTAAACCTTTTGTTCTTGGGATTATGAAATTATGGCGATATGTAATGGCTATCTTTTGTAAATAATGTAAAATATATATATTTTATCCTTAGTAATATCATTTGGTATTTAATCCAGTGTTTAATGTAAGTATTTCTAGTACTATACCTGGGAGTGTGGGTCAGGGGAACCTCAGAGATGGTTTTCTAGCAAGGTTGGGTTGCTAAAGTGTTTTTTCCTACAAATTCTCCCCTTGTCTCACAAATTCAACATAGAGGAATGAGATCATAAATATAGAAAACAAAACCCCATGTTTAATGTGTCTAAACTCCACAAACTCTCATATGTGATTTAAGGACAAGAAACTAATGGAAGAGGGTGAAGTTGAATCATCCAAATTTCTTATATGTTTTACCTTAAAAAATATCACTTTTATCAGGTCTTAAATTTACACCTAAGTTGTAGAAACATTATGGTAAAAATTTTATGTTAGGTTGTTCTATAATTATTATCACACAACCCATTCCTATATAAGTACTTTTTTCTATTCAATGATAGTTTTCTATAAGTTAAATAATCAACTTACTCACATAATTTGGTGAAGCACTTCCATTTAACTCAACTAGATCCTTTATAATTAATGAAACTATTCCCCCAAAGTCTTTTAACTTAAAACATAGTTTCATCACAACCTCATACATGATCACAACCATTTTCCAAGTCACCATTCATTCCTCATAATGGGATACCATTCTAGTAAAATCATTCACGCATTTTCCAAGATCATCTTCAAGGATAAACCAAAAGGGATGATCATGTGTAAGTACTTCCCATAACTCCTTTCAAGTAATATTTATCCTAGTTTAAACTATAATATGAACTTAAAATAAAAGTAAAAAATATTCATGATGATATGAAATTAAAATTCAATGCCTTTGATTTTGATTGCATGAATTTAAATGGAATATCATTAATTAAGGATTCACAACCTTAAAAGGTATAACCTTTTCCCTTATCACATGACATTAAAAGGAATGATATTCACCCTACTCATATAGTATTAAACTATATATCCTTCCTTCATGATAGTTAAAAATATTAAATCATAATTTACATGGGTATCACCCCATAATAAAGGAATCTAAACTATGTCATAGAACAATATGGGTTTTAGTTCCCTCTTAAAGGAAAAATAAGAATCTATATGTGGGCCTAAACCCTTTTCCATGGAACATTCTACCATTTCTCTGCCTAAAAAACTTACATGATGGAATTAAATTCCAATGATCTTTCCTATATGGAATTAATAAAAGTAATAATTAATAATTAAACTAAAACTTGAGATAATGTAAATCCCATGGGAAACATTCATTTAAAGAAATCAATTTAAACCAATCCATTTCATCAAAAGTTAACTGGTATTGTTAATAGGTGAGATTTTATAAACATGAATTTAATTTATTAAAGAGTCATGAGATAAGTAAATTTCTCCCTTTTTGGATAATTTTACCTACTATGATCTTGATTTTGACATGTATTCCCCAAGAAACCAAAATAAAATGCTCCTATATTGAAATGTAAAAAATAAAAATAGAAAACACTATATGAAATTATTTACCATTTATAGAGATTGATTGAAAATGAATTTTCATTTATAAAACTAAACTGATAGGTTCTTTGTTTATGTATTTTACTATATAATCCAAGTGGACCTATTAGTGAACCAATAACCAGGAATAATGATCTTAAATAAATATGGGGGTGTCAAATGATAACTGGAGTTACTTTGAACCATTAATCAATGGATCCATAAATAAATAGTGTCACAGCTATTGATGTAACATCATTAGATTAGAGGCACTAATGTTTAATTTCATTGACCCAACACCTAAAATAATATATTGTGAATAAAATGGTGATGATGTACCCGTATAATGGTATAATTTCAAAACTAAACATAGTACATGAAAATAATTATATAATCATACCATAATTCCCATATCCATGTTGAAAAAATTATAAGGGGGAGGCAGCCCCCATCAAAACATCAAATCTCTTCATAATTTTATCCCTTGTGTGATGAAATTTCTAACATTCGTATATAAAGGAAGTTGAGGAGGATATCTCCCATATATATCTTACTTCCCTAGAAGTTCCTCAGAAGAATCATGCTAGCCATAGTCATCGACACCACCAAATAGCCAAAAAATCATAGAATATTTCTAAGAATTATATAGTACATATCACTAAGCCTCCTACATGATCCAACCCATGGTACCCCTATGGGGATGAAAATGAGGTGAGTGTGCCACTAATATCATGAAATTAATAGTACTAGGAATGGAGACTAGTACTAAGAAGCCATAATCAATCCTATGTGGTTTAATCCTATAATAACCTAAAATATATATGCAATATGGTCTATAGAATTTTACCGTAAACTGACATCAACATAAATGAAAAACTAAAGAAAATAATAATGGATGAATCCACAAAAACTATAAAATTTTATTGGAAATGAGACCTTAACAAATGATTACTACATGTGATAACAGTGCACTGTGAAATAGACATGAAAAATGGGAACACCATATCCCCCACATTAATGAAGCAGAACAAGACACACCACATTACACGATAAGTAAAGGAATCCTATGGAGGGTCTACCAAAATCAACTACCACTACAATTTATCACTATATGACTCCAAGAATATAATCCATAAAAATAGATCCAACTCCTTAATCAAAATTACCATATCAAACTATCTGTCATTCATATATACATAACATGTGTGGGAACGAGGCTCATTAATGGTTGACTTTCAATATTCCCATTATGATTACTTGAATTAAGAAAAGAAATATGAAATAATAAATCAACTCAAACCCCTCAATAGAATAAATTATCTAAAAGAAGATAATATATGGAAAACCCATATATTCATATAGGAATGTGAAAAATTAACTTTGGTAAGTTCACTATTACCATAATAGAGATCAAAACAATGAAGAATCATGTCATATAATAATCTACGTACACTCAATTGAGATAATTCTAAAATTTTCCCTAGTCTACAACCCATGTATAAGTCCCACTAGAGTTAAACTCCTCATATTTATAGCACTAAATGGAGCCAATAATATCATAGAATCTACATCATCCAAACTATCCAATCCCACAAAATCCTGATATTACCAATTTAGAACTAATTAATGGGAGTGTTCCATGTCAATTTAATTTATATTGATATACATTGGTCATATATATATATATATGACTTATATCAAAAATGAATCTTGGGAATCTAGAACACTAAATAACCATGTGAACTGGAACTATCTCACATACATCACATCCATATCATCCCTTGGTTGAATTTTTAATGGTGGAACCTTGCTTTACATGAAGACACCTTAATCAGGGGTGTATTGACCCCTATATAGTATTTGTGATCCAACATATTTAGATTATATTGTGGTAGAAGGTTACTGACTTTATAAGTGTAGGACTAATTTTCTCTAATAATAGGAGGGTAACCTGCTTCATTAGATATATAGAAGACCCGTGCCTTGATGAAAATATGTTTCTCTCCCATGCCTTGGAGAGGGGTACTAGACTCAGGACTACTATAATTATCCACTGACATATGTCATTATCTATAAACCTCTAGAAATAAAACCACTTAAATTTTTTTATTAATGATACCCATATGAGAAACATTAATTGAACCATCATGTTCTATGTTGAATGAAATTATATAAGACTATTCATATATTCAAAAATAATATCTTGGTGAAAATTTATATATAATACTAGAAACATATATGTACCGTATATATATCATTAGGGTACATGGTGGGTATGATAACTTAGGATAGATGATTATATATTATCATTACATGGCCAGTGTAAAGCCAACATATATAGAATAGACAATAGTTGCACATGGTGTGTGGGGATCTGTAGAAACTTAGGAATGTGATGTTAAAAGAGTCCATATAATGTAATATACTACATATAATGTACTCATAATATGAAAAATTTAGTTCCACTAGGATTAGATATCGTGAACCTCATGATACATGTTGGGGGAACTTTCTAAGGGTGTAGTACACATAGTATCTATAGGATACATAATTTATTGGTTTTATATTTATACTAGGAACATACATTCTATAGAAATAAAGTTTACTTTACTGAAACACATAGCATGTGTAGTGGTTCACATGTGGTCTAGGTCTAATGTATCTACCTAGAATATATGAAAAATAAACACCAATATACCTAGTCCCATAACATATGACGTGTGACCCAAATTCACAAAGCATGTGATACTTAAAATCTTGTGAAACACTAGTATTTACAAATCTAACACACACAATGAAATTTTAAAGGGGTTAGTTGTTATATTTAATTAAATAAAATGTGTATATGATAATTTTTTTAAAAACACAACAACTGATGAGATACTACACACCATGTAATTGAAAAAATTTATAAAAAATGAAACTTAAAATTCTCTCCCTGAAATTAATTGTCACCTATACCATTAGTCATGAATTTGATATTATTAAAATAATTTTTCCATGGAACCTCTATCTTAGATTATCAGATCATTTTTAGAATCTATTATCACCACTTCCCATCATTACTATAACCATATATCAATATTTCACAAGTTCAAGAGTAAACCCAAGCAATCGTTCAACCTCTACTATCATGTTGAACAATAATGAAAGAACTATGATGTGATGAATTGGGAGGAATAAATAAAAATAATGGTGGTTCATGATAAACTCAATGACCAAGGGTAGTATTAACCTATACATTTTTTGATGAATGAAAAAAGAATATAAATTAAAGAATAATATTAAGTGGTTATTTATACCATCATCTCACAATATTCATATTTATTCATTATGAATCATCTTTATTCATCATGTTACTATCACAATCCTACATGGAAAATAACAATAATAATAATTAAAATTTTATTACAATTATTCATTATAATTAACTTGTGATTTAAAATACAATAATAAATAAAATATATTTCTTGAAACAGTAAAAATATCATTACACATAAATAATCAATAATTATGATGGAAGTGGAATATTAATTTTTTCTTTGTAAATTTTTTGATACAATTACATATTCATCACAAAAATGATTTTTTATCCAAAATAATAATAATAATAATAAAATTATTATTTTTATCTATGAAATTAATTTTCTATAATAATCACACATTAATGGTGGGATTTCATTTTGATAAAATAATTTTACATTAATTTTAATTTTCAATATAATCATATTTACCATGTGATATCCACCATGTATTCATATTTCATACTCATATGAATCCATTGTTTCAAAATCATATTTTATTTAACATAATCCAAAAAAATAGTGATTTTAAAATTTATTATTAAAGTAACATATCTCATTATTATTTGGAATAATGTTTATAATATTTGATCTTAGAGATATAGATAAAAAACATGATGAATAAGATAGAAATAAATAGTTAAAAAATCATACCTCATGATGCATACACCATTACTTCAATATTCAATCATTGTTATATACTCTATCATGTCTTCCTAATTACTAAATTATATTGAGAAAATAATAGAATGGTTTTGTTATAAAAATTTTATTTCCACCAATTAAAAGGAAGAGTTCCACTGGATTTGATTTCTACAAGAAAAAAATTTCATCATTGTTGAAATAATAATCCTCTAATCATTATCCTATATAACGTTAATTTCTCTCATTAATAAAATTTTGAATTGACTGTTAAAATTTCCCTTTAATCCCTCTAATAATAGATTTCATCGAACTCAAAATGCACACACTAGACCTCTTATAACATAGCACAACACTTTCATGTGTCCACACAATCACCACCTCACAATTCTAAAATAAAAATAATAATAAATTATTTTTATTGGATATTTTTGGGTTTCAAATAGAAACCTTAAAATAGATAGTCCATTGCTCTAAAATTGATCATTTAATTTACACCTAAAATGGGTAAATCACCCCATTCATGATTTAATAGTGGTGTAAGAGTTTTTATCCAAACTCCATTTTTTGATATATTAATATTTATGCTTACAAAATATATATTTTTTATTAATATATATTTATTTTTCCATGTGAAAAAATTATCTCTAAAAATTATCAAAATTCAACCTGAGGGTCAAACCCAGGTTTTGAGACTAACAAAATAGTGAAAATATTCCTAGGTTTTTTACAATGGTGAAATTATTATATTACCTTTTTTAAAGACCCAAGAATTCAATACTCAAAACTAATTTAAATCACAATTAAGTATAAAATATTCCCTGGTAAATCCTACATACCTTTAAATATTTTTCCCTTTAAAAGAACACAAAAAAAGGATAAAAACTAATAATCTCAAAAACTATAATCTTATGAAAAAATAGCATCCTTGGATGAACTTGATCTACCTCTAGTGGACTAGGATCTATGTAAACTTAGGATACAACAATTTAGGAAATAGATATTCACTTTCATTAAAAACATTTGGACTTCCTACCCTAAGAATCATATACATCATATGAACCATATATTAAATATTTTATCAAACAGTTTCATTAGAAGAATCATAGGATTTCTTCATGTGAGTCTTGAAAAAACTCAAAACCCATTTCATTTTTTTACCCAGAGGTTTTCAAACTACATGAGACAAAGTGAAACCGTGATTTAATGAAATTATCTTAGAAATTTTTCATTTCAATGGTTACCTTCTATTGGGACATTTCATTCCCTACATGCAAGATCATTCTAGATGACTATTACAAAGGAATAGTAATTTCATGTTAAATTACACTATGGATTAAAACATAATGATTTAACACTAAATCCTATAGAACATCTAGGTATCATATTCTCTAAGTTATTATATACCTTCCTATAACTTGTAACCAATATGGAATATTCACCCATGTATCTAGCTTTAGACATAGGGTAAAAACTTTCTTACTCATTACAATAAAAAACTCATCATTTTGATTATCAATCCCAAGAATAATCGCATCCAATATTAAGAACATATGACTTGTGTTTTGACTCTCCTTTATTAAATATACTAATTATTGGTTTGGGAAACATCATTATAATATCCCACCACCCTAGATCTATCGATAGGGTCTAGACCAGTGGTCACTACATGACTTTATGAATTCCTATCCCTAATCAAAAGGCTACTCATTAGTATATTGGGACTATTTACATACCTTAGGGAGACAATACCATCTAATTAGTGTTGTAATAGATATAGAAACAATGAAAATGACTAATATTTAACCAATTAATATCATAGAAAAAGGAAATATCCAATAAACTAACATCAACAACACATGATGTAACAATATTAGGCATGTTATACATATAAAATATCCCCCATATGAAGATCATGTACATCAAGGTCCTTAAAAAAACTAAAATAAAAAACTTTAAGACTCTAAAAAAATTTTCCCGAGTCCTAGACTAGTACCAATCACCAATGATCCATAATATCTATCCAAATCATGTATCGATCATAAAACCTTTTATCTTATCTTTTATTGTTTCCATAAAGTCGACCCGAGTACCAAAAAAATCTATAAAAGTTTTTTATTATGAGTTATAGGTATCCAACAATGATGATTATAAATATATCTAGTCTATGTGTATGAAAATGTGGAAAAGTAATAACTGAATTAGAGATAATTAATTGAAAAAAAATCTATAGATCCTTGACTTCCTTGATGAGAATCAAGGTTGACTATACATTATTTGAGTTTTATTAGATGTATCTGAATATAATCATCAATCCAAATGAAATATACAAATCATCATAACAATGATACCAATAAAGTAAATACACACATCCTGAAACCAAAATATCACTCGGGGAAATATAACCATCTCGCAACATATATATCACATGTGGAAATATACACATCTTAAAACAGATATATCTACTAGAAGGATGCACCATCTCAAGAAAAATAGGATAAATACTCATGGTAATACATCATTCTAGGAACCATTCCTTTTACCAATTTCAATTACACGATACTATTTTTTAATTCATCATTAGTTATTCATTATTTCGGATTTCCTTTCATGATAAACCATTCATAGTTTCACACTTCAATAAAGTTCATCTGTTAAAAATTTGTTTCCCCTTATCTACCAAACCAATTATATATAATTTTCAATTTATTTACTAAATATCATCACCACATTATAAGGGAATCATTAACCATTCACTATATACCATTAATTATCCAATAAAACCACCTATGGTTTTATCATTTATTTCATTTTGGTAAAACCCTAATTCTATGGAATCCTCATAAGTTTCCTTTCATTTATGGGTAATTAATATATCAATGGAACATTTTTAAACATAAATTCCTTGAATTAAAATATATAATTAAATTCTAGGTTTAACACTGACACAGGGTCATTGGACTTATGGAAATTAATTATTTATAACTGTACTTAAAACTAGTCTAGTGATGTGTTGAGGTCAATCCAAAGGGATGGAATCAGAGTGTGTGATTTAAGTATGTGACTAAGTAAATAAAAAAAATAAAAAACTTTAGAAGAAGATGAAATAGGGAATAGTGATGAACAGTGATGATAATGAATATTTTTGTGAGTGTGAAATTAAGTGTGACTGTAGGAAAGAAAGGAAGATATAAGATCAAAATCGAGTGAAAATAATCAATTTATGAATTATGGGGAATCGTATTTCTAGTAATTATAATGTTTTTTCTTCATTCATGAATTTAAATTTAATCACCTAGAAATAACATAAATTTTCTAACCCAAATTTTTTCATGTAAACCTATGATTTAATGGAACCTTTTAATTTTAAACTAAAAAAGATACTCAATAACTAAGTGAGAACAAATCAGTTATCACATAGTTCAATTTTTAAGTTGAACTCAATATACTGCCCTTTTTTAGCTTGATTTACTTTTTAGTGAAATCCTCAAATTCGAGATAGTTTTAAAATAATTTTGATCAATATAAATTTTTAAGGAGGCTTTACGTTTCTCAAGAAATAATTATAAAAAGGGAAATAGATAGAAGAATCCAATCAAGAAAATGCATGAATGAAGTAAAATAGATCAATCAGAACAACATATCCCCCCTACAGTATTTATCCTAAAATCATGTTTTTGTTTAATATATTGAAATATTAATAATAAAAATATTCATACTTAAATAAATCTAAAAAATGGGTAAGAGAGAATATATCATTATTATCATGTAGCTTCAACTCCGACCCCTTCTGTGATCTCTAGTAGCATCTGATGTGTCTTAATTCTCTACTTTTCCTCCAACCTGCAGTGATTATGGGTGTGGTTTTTTGTTCTTCCAGGTGTCTTCTAATTTTGGTATAGGAGAGTGTGTTTTTTCTTTTATTTTGGACTCTTCTTTTTTTAATAATTTAATTTAACATAGATCCTTACCTTAATATCACATCCATGGAAAAATGATGATATCTCTCACCACCATGTGGTACATTCACTATATATTTTCATTTCTTCTAGTGAAAAGAGCACAATCCCATCTATTAGAATGTAAGACTTCTTGAATCACTGCTCCATGCCTCAACCAAAATCCAACACCTCAGATTTCATCCACACGGAACAATCAATAGTCAGGACAACAGAATGAGGGTTCTTGATTCTCTATTTTTGAATATCTATTAAACAGTTGATATTTCCAAATTTAGGCAGAAGTGGCATGTGGGATTTTTGTATTTTGAAAAATAAATTGAGTGTTTGGATGTTTAAGACCTTTCCTTGGACTAGAATATTTACTAGGCCTTTGCTACGCCATGCTGGCATTCCTAAATCCAATTTTTTGGGATCAAACATCATTAGTTCACATTTTAGAATTATATATATATATATTTTAGTAGTATTAAAGAATTATATATACCTATACATATTTACATATATTTATATACTTATTATTATTATTATTATTTTATATAAAAATATTATTATTATTATAATTATCATATATGAATTTCAGTTTTTAACTAGTTTTAGTGGGTCTTATTAAAATTGGTGTTGCTCTAGCACAGATCTGTGGTCGGGCTTGGTTTAATATTCATAAAGCATGGGTGGGGTTAGACTTGGAAATCCTTTTCACAGTACCACATTTAGTGGACCATGAATCTCTTCATAGTCATAGGTGAACTCAACTATGGTAGTATTTATTAGTAGTGCACATGCTCAGACATCTACACCCCATCCGGAATACATGGTCCATTAGATCAGTGGTGCGTGAGCTTAGATGGGTATCAGGCTTCCTCAATGATGATTCTTTTTGCTCAGTGGTCTATGAATATTTCTATATCATCATCTGATTCAATAATGTAATTCATCCTTAGTGTGCGGATTGGATTTAGATTTCATTTGGTTAGGTGTAAGTCATCTTCATCTGCAGGTGCACATTGCTGTAGCTTCATATTATAGTGACACTCGGTCTACTCAGTGAAGCTTGAAGAGGCAGTCGATGGTTGGGTTTTAATATGCTAGTGGTAATGAAGGATATGGTTTTTTAGAAGTTATTATGAGCTTGGTAGGGTGGCATGGTAGCCATTCCTCATGGTAGAGTGGCCCACAGTCAATCTACTAAACCTGAGATGGGAATCGATTAGAGTGGCATAAGTATATCATGATTAATCTTCTCACCGTGATATGAGGATTGAAATAGTTGTGAAGGCATGATCAGTAAGATGATTGTTCCATTCATGTGGTAAGTTTACATGGTCACTTAATTGTTTGTTCACACGGTTTGTTGGTCATTTTCTTCAAAATAAATAAATTAAATTAATTAAATTAAATTTAAATAATAGTTACTTAATAAATAAATAATAATAATTCAAGAATAAAATAAGTTAGTTATAAATAAATTAATTAATGAATAAAAATATTAATTGTGTACAGAAAATAGATTAAGATAAAATAAAAACACAATGAAATTAATTAATTAAAAAATGTTAAAATAAAATTGAATAAATTAGAATACTTGAAATTACTATTTTAATATAAAATTTTGAATGAGATTCATAAAATTAAGGAATGTAATTAATAAATTAAATATTATTATATTTAAGAATATAAAAATTAAAAAATTAAAAATGAATTAAAAGAAATAAATAAATGACAAAAATTATTTAAATGGTTTCATAGGAATAAAAATGGTGACTAATAAATAATTTATTTGTTTAACTAAAATTTAACAATATATCTAAAATAAACACTGAAATAAATATTTAGAAATTAAATTTATATTTTTAATAATTAAACAAAAAATTATCAATAATTGTAATTTACCCAATAAAAACATTATTATGATAATAAAAACAGATTTATTTACACTAATTGGTGTGTAAAAGGTAAATAAATAATATCCATATCAAATTCCCGCACACATTAATGTGTGTTTAGCCTAAAAAAATTCATAATTTTTTTCTTTGTAAAATAGACAACATGAAATTAAATAGTAAGCTCAATATAAAGCATGTCACGAAATTTATTAACATAGAAACAAAATTAGAGGAGTGTCAAGATTTTTATTGAATAACCACAAGAGGAACTGCCTATAACACACCAAGGATTTACAAATAGATTATTATAACCTACCTATTAAACATCATTTTTCTGCTTTTGTGGTTTAAATTTCAAAAAACTGACATACACGGTTGTGTTCAGTAAGATATTTAGAGTCTGATAGGAACAACATACTTTTTTGAATAGTAACTTGCCACTTATTAATAGTAATGTTACCCTTATGAATATTAATATCACCCATGAAAGTATAAATAGAATTTAAGAACCTTATAAATGAAATGAAATATTTTAAACAATTAATAATTATGTATTGGTATTTTATATGAGTAATAAATATTGAATTATAATTTTATAACTAATAAATTCAATTTAAAATAAATTTAATTTTCATCAAACGTTTTCCAAAATCAATATTTTTTGTAAAATGATTTTAAGAGAATTTAATGAGACCATAGTTATTTTTTAGGGGGTTATAAAATCAGTTTTAATTCTAAAGACTATATTTTTTAGTAAATTAAGATTTTAATTAAAAATTAGATTTCTCATATATAGAAAATATATTTTATAAAATAAATCAATTTTTTAATTCTATAAATTGGAAAATGGTTGTGGTGATTTTTTTGGATTTTTCTATAGTACTTGAATATTTGGTGAAAAGTATAATACGATAATTTATGATAAATGCTAAATACATGATTTATTGAGTCATATGTGATTTGTGGATGATGTAAGAACACATGGTCCAAACTCACATGAACTTATTAATCTTTTTTTTAAAATAATCAAACACTGTTCATTTTCTAGAGAAAATTAATAAAATAGTGAATAAGATATTCAAAAATCACTCCTCTACTCTACTATAAAAAATCACCCCTCACCCCCTCTTCTCTTTACTCGTCTAATCCTTGAAACTCATTAATTTTCATAAAAATATTTCCCTAGTATCTCCCCACTTCTAGGAGCTCTTTGTCTTTCCAAAATACTAAAACCCTTTCTCTTATGGAGGTTCTCAAGGAGGATTACTCAAGAGGTAAAATCCTATTCCTTTTTCCTTTTAATTTCTTTTACGTTTTTTCTTTTATTATTATCTCCTCACATCTTCTATCCAAATGATCATGATAACTCTAATATAATCTATATACTATAATTATATCATGCTAATGTAAGATAAATTATCAATCTTCTTACTCTCTTGAATTTATTTTTCAAAATGAAATCATCATCTAGGAGGTGCCAATTTACAACCTTCGTGGACGAAGAACATTCTTTCTCAAAATTTTCCTTCAAGACTGGTCATGAAAACATTTTTATGGTTGATATAGACTATAATATATTTATGATAACCGAATTAATGTTCTATAACTAGTATATATATGAAATGCTAATTCATATGACAAAACTACTTCATAATAATTGAAATACCGCAAAAACAATCCAAATGAATATCAATAATGTTTTATCTAAATATTCCTAATCATACCATATAAAAAATTAAATTATATTACTATTTAATATTATTTAGGTTATTTAATATCATAAAAATTTAATTCTAGAGAATTATACACATTAAATATAATCTTTCATACTCATATACCAGTATACCGATCATGAAAACTAATGAAATAAATGCTCCCAAGCGATAAAAATGAATCTTATAAATCATAAAAAAGGACATAAATGAACTTAATAAAATAATAATAAATATAATAAATGTGTAAAAGGTTATTAATTAGTTAATTTAGGTATTTAATTTGATTATCTAGGACATTAAGGTCATGTGCATAATAAATTCGTACATAAGGTATGGTTTTTCTACCTAAACCTCCATTTTCATTCGGGTTACACTTATTCTCTACATACCTCAATAAAATTATTATTTATTCTTATTTACTCATCATAAATTCTATGTGAGTGTTCCAAATTTTTTTACCAATCATAATACTTCTTTATTTTTTGGCTAGTTACATGTTTTAAAAGGATCTTTAAAAAATGCTTTCCGATAAACAAACTCGTTCCAAAGGAACATATCAAATTCTTACTTATATTCAAATGAACTCTATAATCTATTGTATGAAATAATTATTTCTCTAAAATAAAAGATTTTATAATGAATAAAATAACATGACTTTCTTCTGGTTTTATATAATTATTTTTCCAAAAGTACTCTTTTATTCAAAGTAAAAGAGTTTATCTCGAGAATTACTCAATGATTTTATAAGAGTATTTTCGAAAATTTCAACACACTTATAGTTTCTAATATTTAATTGGGGATAATATTTTATATTATAATACACTATATTTTATTAAATGGTTTATGTTTAGTCTGATATTGTATGTTATTTCTTGATACCATTAAACCTATTACATCAAATGGTTAGTGTTTATATTTAATGATTGGAGAAATTTATTTACATTTCATATGTTAGTTTCAATATGAATTTTTATTTTGTTTATGTGTATCCCTGTTCATATTAGGAATTAATTGGACTTATTTTGTGATGTTTGAGGCCTTCTATAGCCACTCGATGCATCAATATGTATCATGAGACAAACTAGCCTGGGTTTTTACCCTTTTATGTATGGTCTTGGCATGAGGCCTTGACAGAATGATTATGATGTCTGAAATTATGAATTCCCTAATTATGAAGCTATTAATTTATATTACATGTGATTATTAAAATAATATAACACTCATGGTTATGTTTTATTATGAATTTATTTAATTTTATTCTATTCTTGCCATATTATGTTCAATATTATGTTTTAATGGCATGTTTACATTTATTTATTCACCATGCCTTATTATTTAAGCTTCTAATATTTCACATACCCATACTGAGCATCTTATCTCACCCCTTCCTTATTTTTTTATCATTCCACAAGATTCAAAGAGGTATATTATAAATGACATTCAAGAATAATCTAGGAGTTTTTTAGGATTCTAATGGAATTTATCTGTTTAATTTCATTTCATGTTGTAATGTTGAACATATGTATTTATCTTGTTTTCCAAAAGTACTAAACTATTTGGTCCATCAGGACGCATCTTCCATTTTAATATACCATTGTAATAAAATATGGAACTAACATTGGGAAACTAGGTTCAGGCAATTATAGCAAGTATCAATAGAATTTTAGTAAAAAACTTGGGAACATGATTTAGAAAATGTAGATTAGGGAATAAAACCATAAGGTAGACTTTGAGGATAATCATAAAAGATGTCCTATAATTTTTTTAGGAAGATATTATGTGGATCTTCTTAACAATAAATCCTTTTCTAGATACTACAAGGTGACATGGGTCTCGCACAAATGTACCTAGGAGTTAGAAATCTGACAAGATGTTTCGAGCCTGACTCTGGATAACCTGGTGCATGATAATGGGTCTCACTGTGCACTTGGTTTAACACTCTTCGGTAATTTTCTTAGGATAAATCACATTTTCATTACAAGCCATTATGAAGGATTTAAAAGTAAATTTTTCCTCAAAGAAACCATGATTATGATTATGAGATTGGATATGAATACTATTTCAATTTATGTTTTGTATTTTAATAGTTGACATTATACATTATGATTCATAACCTAATTTAGTGTATGTTGTCATTTAGAAATGGAACCCAGTGAAAGTAATTGAAACTACATGAACGTGCATATTCCATATAGGGATTTTTCTCCTATGGAAGATAATGATGTTGGTTCTAGATCTTCAACTAGTGCTAATAAACTTATAACTATACTGGGGAAACTAACTCATGTTATGAACAAATAACTGTACCCATATAGAGAATCCTTATCCACAATGTGGAGGAGAATTTTTAAAACACTTTATGCAACAACAGAATCAACCATTTAATTGGACTACATACCCATTCATAGAAGAGTAATGTATAATTTCATTAGAGAAGTTATTTCTCACTTTGGGAAGTAATGAAAGGGGGAAGGTTGTTATAGTAGTTTATCATCTATTGGGTGATGCTGATCAATGGTGATCATTAATTCAAAACACAATGGAGTAGGAAGAGATTAAAAATATAAAATAGAGGAATTTTAAGGAAATATTTTTATAAAAATACTTCCCTCGTGAATAGTGAGAATATAGGGAATGGTAGTTTCTAAATATAAGGATAAAATAGGATGAAAATCATACAATGTATGAATGCAACTTTACAATATTATCAAGGATTGCTACAGACCACATACGTAATCCAAAGATAAATATTTAGCATTTATATTATGGTTTGAAACCATTCCTCTAATGGGATCTAGTCTCCCAATGTTTTCCATCATACAAAGATAGAGTCTCATGTGTTATCAAGATAAAAAAAAATTCTCTAGGTATTATTACGTTAAAAGAATGTAATAGAAGAACAGGGTTTCTGAACACTTTATGAAATGGATATAAGGAAAGGTAGAAGAAGGGAAGGATTGATTTTCCACCCTATGATAATTATGGGAAGAAACACCCTTGTACATTTCTAAAGGGTATGGGTGTTCGTTACAAGTGTGGAAGAAAAGGCCACAAATCATGTGATTATAAGGGAAAATAGAAGACACCAACATTCAATGCTACAATTTTAACGATATGGGACATTATACAAATTATTTTCTGAAGCATCAAGGAAACATTCCCCACAGAAGGCCAAGGGAGAAAGGCCAAGCTTATGAGATAACAACTTCTGAGGTTAAAGTTCTTAATGATATGGTGGTAGGTACATTAATCATTTTCTCAAACATATCCATTTATTTATCTGATTCTGGATCATCACATTCTTTTATATATTCCCAGTTTTCCATGAAATTTAGATATTTTCAATTTTATTTAATATAGGATTTTTCAGTAAAAACTCCTAAGAGAAGTTTCATTGAAATAAGTATGTGTTAAT
The DNA here is from genome assembly GCA_963277665.1 of Viscum album. Lineage (NCBI taxonomy): Eukaryota > Viridiplantae > Streptophyta > Magnoliopsida > Santalales > Viscaceae > Viscum > Viscum album. The sequence continues at coordinate 620,648,382 of OY728127.1, forward strand.
CTGTCCCCCTTATGACACATAAACATACTTTAGTTGCTGACCTTATCAACATACTCAGGATAGACTTTGATATAATTCTCAGTGTGAATTTTATTTTAAATTAATTATGCAAATATCTATTGAAAGAAAAAGGAATTTACAATGATAATGATGTAGAGTCCCTTATATTTAGAGCAAAAACCTTGTCATCTTATTCTTATCTAGATACACCCACAATATCTCTACTTAATTCAATTCTTATAGAGCAAGGGAGAACAATATCTTGGGTTTTCTAAAAAATTATCAAATCAAGGATGTACCTATTATGCAAGAATACCTTGAAGTATTTCAGAAAATATTTACCTATACATCTTCCAGAGAGGGTATTTGAGTTATCTGTTGATTTAATTCCTAGTGAGAGACCTATATCAAAGACTCCTTATAGGATGGACATAGTGTAATTAGTAGAGTTGAAGAAACATATAGAGTAATTTAGTTATAAGTGATTTATACACCCTAGTGTTTCTCCATGGGGATCCATAATTCTTTTCATTAAGAAAAAATATTGATCTATGAGGTTTTGAATTGAATAGAGGGATATAAATTCTATTATAATAAAGAAAAAGTATCATCTTCCTTTCATTGATGATTTATTTGATCAAATTCACAGAGACCACTATTCTTAAAATATTGAACTTTGATCTTGATATCATCAATTGTGGGTGAGGAAGGAAGATATTCCAAAGACATCATTTTGAACTAGGTATGTCCATTATGAGTTTACAGTAATTCCTTTTAGAATGACTAATGCACCCTCTATTTTCATGGATCTAATGAATAGAATTTTCAAGGAATATCTTGATGACTTTTTCTGGTATTTATTGATGATATCTTGGTATAAACCAAAATCTAAGAAGACCATGAGAATCACTTGAGGATTATTCTAAATACTATTAGAAGAAATAAATTATATGGGAAGTTTATCAAGTGTGAATTTTGGCTTTAATCAGTTTATTTTCTTGTCCATATTGTCTCTAAGGAAGGAATCTCAGTTGATCTTATAAAGACAAAGGCTGATCAATAATATCCTACTCCAATGAACATAACTGAGGTAAATATTTTTATTGGTTTAGAAGGTTATTAGCAACATTCTGTTTATATCTTCTCCCAATTAGCTAACCCATTAACAAATATCACTCGTAAATGGGAGAAGTTCTTATGGAAAAAAAATTGAAGAATGTTTTGGTGAATTGAAGAGGAGACTAGTGAATGCTATGATCATAACTCTACCATCAAGGAATGGTGTATTTTTTATTTATAGTGATGCATCAAAGAAACGAATTAATTGTTTCCTTATGCATAATGAAAGAGTTATTTCCTATACATCAAGGCTGTTAAAAACACATGAACAGAACTATCCAACTAATGATCTTTGGTTAGTAGCTATAATCATTAATCTGAAGGTATGGAGAGACTATATCTATGGCTAAATATGTGAGATATATACAGATCATAAGAGATTGAAATATATATTCTCATAGAAAGAACTCAACCTGAGGCAAAGGTGATGGCTCTAGATAATAAATGATTACAATTTTTCCAAACACTACCACCCAAGAAAGGAAAATAAGGTAGCTAATGCATTGAGAATGAAGGATAATAGAGTATTAAACAAAATGAGAATTGAAAAGGTTCCTATATACATGGATCTAATGAGGATGGATATGGTAATTATCAAATAAGGTGAAAGATCACTACTTTTTTAGTCAGTTGCCCAACCCTCTTTATTGGAAAGAATTAAAAGTTCTCAGTCTGATGATGAGAATATTCAAAAAGAAAATTAATGTTGTGAATGATGGGAATTCGGTAGACTTAATGTATGAGGATGGAATTTTGAAATTAGGGAGGATTTTATGTGTTCCCTCTATAGCTGAGATAAATAGGGAGTTATTGGGGGATTCTCATAGCTCGAATTTTTCAATACACCCTAGTAGTCCTAAGAAGTGTAGAGATTTGAACAAACGTTTCTCATGGGACAACATGAAGTGAGAAATTACTGATTATGTATCTAGATGTTTAGTCTATTAATATTTTAAGACCAAAATAAAACATCCTAAAGGGTTGTTGCGACCTCTTCCTATTCTCACGTGGAAATTGGATGACCACACTATGTATTTCATTATTATCTTACTAAAAACGCGAAGAAGGAATGATACGATATCGTTAATTGTTAATTGACTTACCAAATCAGCACATTTACTCACTATAAGGGAATATTTTACACTTCATCACCATGTAAGACTTTATACTAAAAAAGTTTTAAGACTTCATGGGGAACCTCTCTGAATTTTGTATGATCTTAATCAATTATTTACACCAAAATTCTAGAAAATTATTCAAAAATATTTTAATATTTAGATTCAATTGAGTGCTGCTTATCACCCTCAAACTGATGGAAAATCAAACAGGATGGTCCAAACATTATAAGATATGTTGGAATCATGTTCACTTGACTTTAGAGGTATGTAGTATCAATATTTACATTTGGTGAAGTTTTTTATACAACAATATTTTCCATTATAGTATTAAAATTGAGCCATATGAAGCATTATATATAAAGAAATGGTGTACACCAACATTATGGGATGAAGTTGGTGAAAGGAATATTATGGGCCTAGAGAATGTGGAGGAAACATCAGTGAAGAAAGTACATTTTAGGGTACATTGGCCCTTCTGAAATTCTGGAGAGAGTTGGAGTTATGGATTATTATTTCATGATGTCTTCTATCCTTTCTAAAGTACACAACATGTTCCATGTTTCATTGTTAAGAAAGTACATTCTAGACCCAACACAAGTACTCATTATGGAAGGAATATAATTGAAACCTGACTTATCTTATTATGAAGAGCTTATCCAGATTCTAGACACTAATGAACTGGGGTTGAGGAATCTACTAACTCGGCTGGTAAAGGTACTTTCAAAAAATCATAAAATTAAAGAAGCGACAATAGAGCATGAGGAACTTAGGATGAAGAACAACCCAAATATTTTTATGAGGTAATATTCCAAAATTGAGAGGGATATATTTTTGTAAGGGAAAGAATGTGAAACCATAAGTATTTACAAATAAGTTTTTATAACCAAGTTATTAAACAAAAATTTTCATCTCTTGTAGTTTGAATTTTGAAAAAATGATATACACAGTTGTGGTCAGTAATATATTTATAGACTGATAGGATCAAAAAACTTTTTGGGTGAATAGTAACTTGAACCTTATGAATAATAATATAAAACTTATGAATAGAAACTTCACCCATGAAATTTTAAATAGAATTCTGGAACCTTATAAATGAAATATAATATTTTAAAAATTAATAATTAGGTGTTGGTTTTTTTTATCATAAATATTTAATTATAATTTTATAATTACTAAATTTATTTAAAAGAAAACTAATTTTTGTAAAACTTATTTCTAAATCAATATTTTGTTGTCCCATGATTTTAGGATAATTTAATGATACCTTTGTTAATTTTCAGGGTGGTATAAAATTAGTTTAAATTTTAAAGACTATTTTTTTTGAGTAAATGATGATTTTAATTAAAAGTTAAATTTATCATATATAGAAAATTATTTTGAAAAATTGGAGTCCATTTTTTAAATCTAAAAGTCGAAAAAAAATATGTTTAATTTATGGTATTTTTCTAAAATACTTGAATTTTTTTTGAATAATAAAATATGATAATTTACGATAAATGCTCAATATATGATTTATTGAGTTATAAGTGATGTGTGGATGATTTAATAACAATTTTTTAAACTCACCTGAACTTATTAATATGTTTTATCATAACAATCAAACACTATTGTTTTCTTGAGCATACTTATATAATAATGAATAAGATATTCAAAAATCACCCATCTCCTCCACTATAAAAATCTCGGCTCAATCCCTCTTCTCTTCACTCCTCTAAGAATTTAATCTCCATAAATTTTTGCCCAAATAATATTCCCTAGTCTCTCCCCACATCTAAGATCTCTTGTTCTTGCCAAAATACCAAAACCCCATCCCTTAAGGAGTTTCTTAGGGAGGAGTACTCTAGAAGTAACATCCTCTTCCTTCTTCCTTTTAATTTCTTTTAAGTTCCGTATTTTTTTATTATCTCCTCACCTACTCTTTCAAAATTAAAACTATAACTATAATATAATCTATATAATTTAATTATATCAGGTTAAATTAAGGTACATCATCAATTTTCTTACTCTCTCTTATTTATTTTTTAAAACAAAATCATCATCCAGGAGGCTCCAATTCAAAACCTCAGTGGACAACGAACCTTTGTTTTTCAATTTATTCTTCAAGGATGGTCATAAAACAATTTATATAGTTTAAACAGACTATAATATATGTATTATAGCCTAATTTGTGTTCTATAACCATTATATATATGTAATATTAATTCATATGACAAAACTACTTAATAATAATCGAAATTCCGCCAAAATAATCCAAATGAATATCACTAATTTTTTATCTAAAGATTCATGCACATACCATATAAACAAATGAATTATATAATCATTTAATCTTATTTATATTCATTAATATCATATAAATTCAATTATGTAGAATAATAACAATTCTACATAAAATTCCATACTCATATACAAGTATACTGATCGTGAGAAGCAATGAAATGAACACTCTCGAATGATAAAAATGAATATTATAATTCACAAAAAGGGACATAAATAAACTTAATAAAATAATACTAAATAAAATAAATGTATAAAAGGTTCTAAATTATTTAATTAATGTATTTAATTTCATTATCAGTACATTAAGTGCATGTGCAGAATACATTCAGACATAAGGTAAGGGTTTTCTTCCCGAACCTCCATTTTCATTCAGGTTACACTTATTCTATACTTACCTCAATAAAATTATTTTTTATTATTATTTACTCCTCAAAAATTATGTTTTAATGTTCTATATATGTGAATCTATCAGAATATTTCTTTATTTTAGGGGGAGATTCATGTTTTAAAAGGATCTTTTAAAAATTCTTCCTGACAGACAAGCTTGTTTCAAAGGATATTTTTGAATTATTACCTATTTTAAAATGTATTCTATAATATTTTTTAAGACACCATTATTTTTCTAAAATCACATATTTTATTATTAAAAAACTACCGTAAATAATTTCTATTTTTATACAAATATTTTTTTAAAAAATGCTTCTTTTTGAAGTAAACAAATATTTTTCTAAAAAATTACTCAATGATTTATAAGAGTTCTATCACCTATTTAAACACTCTTATTAATTCATATGTTTAATTGGGTTTAATATTTTAATATATAATCCAACATAATTTATTGAATATTTTTTTATTATTTTTATGGTGGATGTTCTATCTTGATACCATTCACTATATTACTCTGGATGGTAAGTGTTTGCGTTTAATGTTTGGGGAAAGTTATTTACATTTCATATATTAGTTTAAATATGAATGTATATATTTTTTATATTTATCCCCATTCATATGATAAATTAATTGGACATATAAAGTGATGGGTGGGGCCAACTATAGCCCCTCGATGCATCAGTAGGTCTCATGAGATAAACTAGATTGGGTTTTTACCCATTTGTGTATAGTCTAGGCACAAGGCCTTCATATAATGATTATGAAGTCCAGAATTATGAATTACCTCATTATAATGCTATTAAATGATATTCCATGTGATTATTATACTATTATAATACCTATGGTTATGTTTTATTGTGGAATTATTTAATTATATTCTATTACTTCTATATTATGTTCAAGATTGTGTTTTAATGGAATGTGTGATTTTATTTATTCACCATGATTTTTATTTATGCTTATAATATTACCCCTTAATTATGTTTTATTTTCCCTTAGGATGCGAATACCTATATTATGAATGGATTTTAGGGATAATCTATACGTTTTTTATGATTCCAATGGAATTTATATGTTTTATTTCATTTCAAGTTGTAATGTTGAACTTATGTATGTATCTTGTTTTCCTAAACTGATAATATATTCAGTCCTTTAAGATGTGTATTCCTTCTTAATATTCTAATATAATAAAATAAGTAATCGCCTCTAGGCAACTGGGGTTGGGACTTTACACTGCATAAGTTCAAATACACTCTAGAGAATAAAGGGAAAACATATTAATTAATTATTAAAGATTCCATGGCTCCTATATAAAGTCACTTATTTTCCTAATTCAATTCCAATTCATGTACCAATTTTAGTAGTAATTAAATTATAGATTAAATTGGAAATAAAATCCTAACTTGAGGCACCTTTAATTATCAGTCTCCCCTATATTAAAAAAATCATATATTAATTTATTTTTCCACTTTATTGATACAACTCAAATGATTTTCATATATGTAAATTATCCCCCTTTTAATATGAGTAAATATTACCCTCACCTTAATGATCTCATTTTTACGAGGCCCTTTATTTTTAATTTTTCTCTAACAATCGTTTTTTATAGCACTATACAATTAACATATTGAGTTTGAATTGTATTTATTTACAGAAAGACACCCAGTGTCCCCATCTCAAAGGCTCATCATGGGATCCCAATTTCCATTTTACTCTAATTTAAAAGGAATATTTTATTATAGTTCGTGTTGGATCCCTAAGGTGATTGATTTTTTCAAATGTTCTTCTTCTATGTTTATGTATAAAATAAATTTTTTCTCAATTTATTATCAAAATTCCATTGAGATCTACCCTATATCACTCTCTTTCATAGTTCCTAAATATAATATCCATGTAAATATTATGTAACATCACTATACAATAATTCACCCCCCAAAAATTTAATAATAAATGCAAACTCCAGTAACCACAATGTTATTTTCCATTATGCAGGATAGAATTAATGTGAAAATTGAAGACTAAGACCCTAATTGTTTTTAATGAATTTTAAAAAAATGATGATTTTTTTAAAAAACATTGTGGGGGATTTTGATATTTCTGGAATTATAGAACATATTATCATTGATAAAGACCCCTCTCTCCAAAACATAAAACTCATCATTGTCCCCAATGCTGAATTTTAAGGTGGCATATAGTTTTATTCAATTTGTTTTTTCAATTCAGTAGTAAAAATAATGTGAAGTGGGCTACGTGAATGTTAAAAAATTACTTCTTCCTCATAACCAATCAAAACACTTTTTCAAAATCATACTTTTTATAATGTAAATGATTTTTATTACTATTCATATATAAAAGAATTTTTAAATCAGTTTAAAGAGTATCTTGATGAACAATGTTTTATATTAATAGTCTAATCAAATTGATTTTATTGAGTTCATGTAAGTTTCGTAATTCTACCCAACTTAATTTCCAACTCTTGAGAATTCAACAAACTAACTCATAATAAAGAAATTAGGTTCACAAATTTGACAAGATCAATGGGGGTATTAACCCTCCCTTTGACCAAAGTATCATGAATAAATTAGTATGTAGAGTATTAAAATGGAAAAAGAAAAGAAAAATGTCCCTTAATTTTAGATCTTTAATCATTTAAATTCATTGAAAAGTTTATCCTTTGTATCCCTCAGTGAACTACTCTGTTCGATACTTATATTTTTATAAAAGTTTAAGAAAATATACATAAGAAAAATAAATTAGAGATCAATAAAAAATTCAAATAATGATTGATTTTATGATGATTTATCCAAATAATGTAGTGCATTTCTCACTGTAGCCTTGAAAAACTATTGAAATTACACACAATGCAGTACCAAATAGATTAAATTGATTAATATTTCATGGGATCTAATACTAGGTAACCAGTAAGAGGGGGGATTTTTAATGAAAGGATAAATAAAAATTGAAAAAGAATAGGAACCATGGCTTAGTTCCCATGAAATACTGAGTTTATCATCCTCGATTAGACTTGTGACACATTCATCATTCAAGTAAAGAGGTGGAATCAAAGAAATTTGGATTCCCAGAAAATAAATTTTTGATTCCCTATACATTGAGGAAAAATCTTTTTTACTCTCCAACTTGCTCTACTAATCCATTATCAGTCATTCTCAATACAGTAAAGAGTCTTGACCCTTTTCTTTTCAATTTTCTGGGAAAAAGTTATAGGATAGAGTTGAATTGTAGGAACATTTGTAAAACCATGAAATACCTAATCAAAATGATTGATTCATGGAAGGATTTTTTTCTATTTAAAAATTTCATCATTTTCATATGATTCTCTCCTAATTTTCTGAAGCTCACTCATCCCCAACAACCTCCTATGACCAGCAGACTTGTAGTCAATGTTCAGTGACCTCACTAACAAAAAAGTCTTTTTATGTAGTTCCATAGGAAGATGAAATGTCTTTCTAAATAATATTATGTATGGGAACATCCATATGGGTGTCTTATAAGTGGTTATGTAAGCCAACAGAGACTTATACAACTTCACAGAAAAATCCATTCATGAGATAGAAACAATCTTCTCAAAAATTTGATTAAACTCTCTATTAGACACTTCAACTTGCCAACTAAATTATGAGTGCTAGGTTGTACAGGTTCTGTGAGAACATCAATACTTCTCTATTAGATTCTTGAACTTATAATTCTTGAAAAAGGATCCATTATTTTAAATTAATACAAAAGGAACTAAAAACCTATAAAATATGTTTGTCTTGATGAATTTCACCACACTAGTAGAAAGATTGTTTAGAGATCCAATACCTCAACCCACAAAAAAACAGTCCATTTCCCCCACAAATATATTAATTAACATAAGAATTTTGGAAAGGTAACATGAAATAAAATTCCTGCATGATGAAAACCTTAACCTCTAGTATTCATTTTTGTGATATCTCATACCTTATACCTACATTTCCATGCATTTGGAACTTGTCACGACCAATCACCAAAATCCAAACATCCTTGAATATTGTTGGATTATAGAGACCAGCCTATAAAACATTATAAGTAGCTATTTATCCTCCATGATGTCTACCCCTTGCTGATTAATAGATGAATTCAAAAAAAAGGGATCATTTCCTCCTCATCAACACACCTCCTGAAAATACCATCATCACATCTTCTAAAAAGGGAACATTCCAAAAGTAGTATGTAAAATTATATATAAAAAATTTATTTGGTTCAATGAAAGGTCCTTGGGTATAAAACCAACATCGAGGAAATTAACATATTATACAAACTAACATGACTGCTTCACATAATCATAAAATAATTATTCATATGGTAAAGGTGTGTTTATCTCCCTTGGTTCCACAATTTGGGTGTTGGGATATCTAGAAAAATGGTCTCCAATAAATTTTTTAACCCCGTTTTATCATTGATTACAAGATCAAACTTTTTTAATGAAATTATCCACAACATGATCCTTTCCACTGAGTCATTCATAGATAGCAGGTACTTAAGAGCTAAATTTTCAGTGAAAATGATCACCTTGGACCCTTTCAAGAATTGTCTAATTTTTTCAAGGGAAAGCATAAAAATATCCAACTCCTTTTTAGTGGTGGAATAATTATTATGGTCATCATACAACATATTTCTATAATAATAAATGACATTCATTGTCTTATCCTTCCTCCATCCCAAAATATCACCTATGGCTAGATCATTAGCATCACACATCATCTCAAAAAGGGAACATCCAATCTGGGGAAGTGATCACTAGTGAAGTAGTGATTTTATACTTAAGAAATTTAATGTAATATATACATATCTCATTAAACACCAATTGTATATATTAAATATGAATAGAACACAGATGCCTAGTTATTTTAGAAAAAACTTTAATGAACCTCCTCTAAAATCCAACATGGTCTAAAAACATATAATCCCCTTGACATTATCTAATGGTGGATGCTTTTGTATTATCTTATTTTTGGCATTAAAAACCAATATTTTATTAATAAATACCTTATCACATAATATAATCCCCTCTTTATCCATGAAATATTACTTTACCCAATTTAGAATAAGGTTTGTTTCTTGGAAACATTCCAAAATTGTTTTCATATTTTCAAAAAAAAATTGAAAATCACTTCCCAGAAATGAAAAATCATACATGAACACATCAATAATCATTTTAATCATGTTTTAAAAAAATTCCATCATGAATGTCTAAAAATTTTATAAATCACCACAGAATTCAAAGGGCATTCACCATTAGAAAAATGTCCAAAATAGACAATTGAAGGTAGTAGACTTTTTATCCTCAATAGAAATATCTATATGGTTAAAACCATAATATCCCTCAAGAAAATAGAAATACTAATCACCATTAAACATCGATAAACATTTCTCCAAAAATATCATGGTTAAATGATCTTTACTTGTGGAGGAATTGATTTTTCTATAGTTTATAAACACACACTAGTGCAGAAAACGTTTTTTACGTCGGTTATTTTTAATTTTTTATGTCGGTTTTTAGCCGACGTTAATACGTGCGACATTATAAATAAAGTTTTTGACGTCGGTTATTTAAAAACCGATGTCCAAAACATAAAATCACGATGTTTATCACGTCGGTTATTTTAGAATCGACGTGATAAAGGGCCTGGAGAATGGTTTATCACTCGGTTATTGAATAACCGACGTGATAAACGGCCTGGACAATGGTTTATCACGTCAGTTCTTAAACAACCGACGTGATAAACATGGGTGAGGGGGTTTATCACGTCAGTTCATATAGAACCGATGTGATAAACTGGGGTGAGGGCGGTTTATCACGTCGGTTCATATAAAACCGACGTGAAAAACCAGGGGAGGGGGGTTTATCACGTCAGTTATTATATAACTGCCATGATAAACCGGAGGGAGGCGGTTTATCACGTCGGTTATTGAATAACTGACGTGATAAACCATTGTCCAGGCCGTTTAGCACGTCGGTTATTCAATAACCGACGTGTTAAACCATTCCCTAAGCCCTTTATCACATCGGTTATTGAATAACCGATGTGATAAACCATTATCCAGGCCTTTTATCATGTCGATTATTAAATAACCGACGTGATAAACCATTATGCAGACCTTTTATCACGTCGGTTATTAAATAACCGACATGATAAACTATTTTCCAGGCATTTTATCAGGTCGGTTATTAAATAACCGACGTGATAAACCCAATTTTTTTTAAACAGAATGCAGTGATCTTCTCTCCACCAGAATCAACCAGAAAAAAAATCAAGAAATCGTACCACAAAAACAGAAGTACATCAATATTAAGCATATACATAGATAACATATAAAACTTACCCACTAGACAGCATCCACCCTCATTTATACCACATGGACAGTCCTCCCCCACCCCGTTGGAGCCCTCACCCTCATGTATACCCCCTAGAAAGCCCTCCCCCACCCCATTGGAGCTCCCACCCTCATGTATACCCCTTGTAAAACCCTCCCCCACCCCATTGGAGCCCCCACCACACTCCTGGACTGCCCCTCGACCCCCGGACACCCACAAACACCCCTCGACAACCCCCACCCGCCTGAACAGCACCTCCGCACCCCCTCACCCCACTTGACAGCCCCAACCACACCCTTGGACAGCCCCAAACACCCCTGGACAACCCCCCACCCCTGGACAGCACTCCCACACCCCTGGACCGGCTTCCTACAGCCCTGGACATCCCTGCCACCCACTAGGACTGTCCCCCCACCCGACCGTATAGCCCTACCAGACCGCTGGACACCCCCAACCCCACTGAACACACCCCCACACCCTTGGAACCCCTCCCCCACAGACCCAAATCCATACCAGAAGAACCATCAAAAGTAGACCAAAACAAGAAGTAGAGAAAAATTAAACATTCACTTATAAAACATTCAAAACTTACACTGTCAACTTAAAAAAAACTAAATCAAACCTAAACAACTACCAAATACACAATTAAAATGACAATATTAAAAATTACATTTTACATTACAAACAACTAAAATTTAATCAAACCTATAAAATAATTTGACCACTCCACTTGTACGTGTTTGATGTCTTCAGCAGTATAGGGTTGAGGGTCATCAAAAAGCTACAAATGAAAAAGAAGATAGTTAACGTGTATAATGAATAAATCAAATTGAAATATTATGGTAAAGTTTAAGAGAAAATCGTACCAGGTCAAAATTCACAACTGTCCCAGTTGTTATTATTTCATACATAAATCTTAACATATAATATCCGCATTCGATGAGGCCTTGTTGTTCATGACAATTCTGTTTTGAATGAGTGTAAATTCAATATATTATTTTTATGTAATAAATCAAAAAGTACAAATTATAAATGGAAATTTACCTTCACATTTACATATTGGATCTTTGCATTTCTTTTCTTTGTGTTTTTTCGAAAGTAGACCCATGCACTGTTAGAAAATAATACGAATGGGGTAAATTTAAAATTCATTATAATATATAAAACTATTAAGAAATTGAAACTTACTTTTCCAATATATTCTTAAAACTTTCCTGCACATCACCATGAACAGAGCATATCCAATAAAGAGCTTTCTCCCTTGGGAAAAAAATCCCTAACATCCAATGATCACTGATAAAAGGAAATTTAATGTTAGTGGTTTTTTATGTTAAAAGATAATTAACTCTTTGAGTGAAATGTGTTTCATACCTCTCACAAAAAGGCATCATCCAACATTGTCTGATTATATTCTTTTCAAATCCTTCAGTAATATAAACCATTCTTTGTTCCTCAGTCAATGCACATGCTTCAGGGGAAATCAATTGGGGGTCCATGAATCTATATACTTCTGTCAGTTCATTCCTTTCACAAATTTTATAAAGATACCTAATACAAAACATATATAAGTATACATTTTTAATAAATATAACGTAGGGAAAAGGTGTTAAGACTTACATGGAAAAAATTTCCACCACGTTGATGCCCAACTTATCTCCAGTAACAAGCTCCATGATATCATATTTTGTAATCCCCACACTTATTTGACGTCCATAAATATGAGATTCCATTGGAAAATCATAAAAACCCAACAACAAATGTGAATATATTGACAATCTTCCAACACCACTGGTATCTCTATCTGATGTCATAGCCTGTTGTCTTTGTTGTTGTCTATACAGTATTTCTTTACCTTTGAAGTATTCCTGTGAAAAAAAATTGATAAATATAGTAGTTTTCAAATGATAAAACAACTTTAATAAAAAAATAAAATAAAAGATATAGCATTCATACCTCTATGGTAATGAGTCGAAGAAGTCTGGATGGCCAAACTAAAAAATGGCTGATACTCTGTCCAACTGTCGCCACCTCATCTGTAGGTATTGGTACCCTAGCTGATCTATCTATAATATCCTGTACAGTGACCCTCTGATTCTCTACCTCTAATTGTTGATGATGAACTGTATCTCCTATACAATATACTAACACGTATGCTACTATATGATGTTGAGAATCATCAACATACAACTCGCAATATGTAGAAAGCTGCGGCGGAGGAGTAGGATAAAAAATGGGGTCCGCAGGCTGAGGTGGGGGAGTGGGAGCTACTAGCGGAGGTGGAGGATAAATGGGGTCTGCAGGGGGAGGTGGAGGAGTGGGAGCTGCAGTCTGAAATTGTCTTTGCATTTCTGCAAACATAGACTGCACCGACTCTCTAATCTTGTCTTCCATCGTCGCATTAATATTTTGATCTTAAGCCTCCAAGGATTCTATTTTTTTTATAAACCCCCTCAATGTTAGAAGTTGAAGAATGTGGAAACACTTTTCTTACCGATACACCTGCCGGATATCCTCTTACACGACCAGGATGTTCGGGCCTTCCCAATGCTGCAATTAAAATATCTTCCCTCCCAGTAGCTGTAAATGTCCCCTATGAAATCTTCTCCTCAAGAGATTCATGTATTAATTAATTGAACATTTCTGTAATGATTGAAACTTATATGAAGAAAAAAGTTAACTTAAATAAATTAAATAGATATCTTACAATCCTCTCAGCTACGATTCTTGATTCTTCCGAAAGATATTTCCCTTTTTTCCCTTCCGTGATCTCTTCCATTTTTCATGTCTAGATGGAGGGGATGGAGGGGCCACCTCTCTAGAGCTTGAAGACTCAGCTCTTAGTTGTTGAAATTTTTCCGCCATCATTTTTTCTTCCAATAATGTATACCCTCCCCGAGATAAACTATGAGGGTATACATTTTTAGATTGGATCTCCTGATGAGCTTTCCTTGTTTACTGTAATTTAAGAATAAGAAATCATTAACAAAACATTAATAAAATCATTTATATAAGAATTTTTATAAAAGATTACATTGCCCTTACCAGAAATGACTCTTTTTTTCTACTTTCAAAAAATTGTCTCCATGTGTCTTCATCTATAAAAGGATATATACGACATGGATTGTCATGACTCCTATGACTATAAATGAAGTCAGATGAGAGGGTTGATTTGAAATCCCTCAATTTCTTGGTAGCCAACGATAAGCATTTCTTCCTGACTCCTCCAGTGTCAGGAATATCACATTTCATCTGATAAAGAAGAGGTTAAACATATTATATATACTAGAATCATTAAAAGAATGGTCAAACAATGACAAAAGATCTTACCAAAATCATCTCCCACAACTGAGACATAATCGCTTTATCCACACCTCTCCAATCATCATACAGAATTCTTACTTTGGTCTTAGCCTGAGTTGCAACAAAACTCTTAAAATCGTTGGCATTCGGACCTCTAGGAATATCATCATCATCAAACTCAACTAATATCCTCTGATCCTGCGTACGAGCAAGTGATAATTTTGGTAAACGTGTGCACCCACGTTTACCAACCTTTGAACTCTTTGTCATAATAGGAGCATGTGAATGTTCATCCCCAGAGGTATGACCAGCAATATGCTCCTCTCCAGAATCATGTGGTTGATCATCTGAATGATCTGTCATTATCCTTTAAATCAAAAAAACAAACGTCAGTTCACAAATATAAAAATTCAAATATTTTAATACTACAGTAATCAGAAAATAGAAAAGTGAACTAAGTTACATAATAGTAAACATTGGTAATATGGTAAGCATGTTAAACAATGGTAAAGATGGAAAAGATGGTCAAGATTGTCAAGATGGTAAAAATGGAAAAAATGGTAAACCTGGTAAACATTGTAAACATGGTAAAGTAATTGTCAGTGAATAAATATTCAAATTAAAATATTTTAATACTACTGTAATCAGAAAATAAAAAAGTGTACTAAGTTAAATAATAGTAAACATTGGTAATATGGTAAGCATGTTAAACAATGGTATAGATGGCAAAGATGGTCAAGATGGTCAAAATGGTAAAAATGGTAAAAATGGTAAACCTGGTAAACATTGTAAACATGGTAAAGTAATTGTCAGTGAACAAAAATAAGCATTTTAAAATTCATGTAATGGTTATAAACATGATAAAATAAACTAAAAAAACATAAAACAAACAAAAACATATACTTATTTTATTTTAAAACATGTTTTAATAAATAAAAAACATACAATATCTAACATTTATAGAAAAAATAAATGTAAACAAGAAATAAACATATTTTACCTGTAATTTTAGGAATGTACAGATGGATTGTTTTCCCAAATTCCTTCATCGTGATCGTTCCTTATGGCACAAACTATGTCTTCAACATGATCGTCATTATGTTCTGTTAATATTTCCATGGAAGTAGGGATCTCAAATAAATCAGCATATTCATCAAGTTCATCCTCACCAACATATTGTTTTTTCCCTTGTAAAACAACAGCCCACTGCAAATCTGATTGATCTACTACATAAATTTTTTTTTACATGTGTTGCCATTATAAAAGAATCAGTTGTGTCTTCCAATATATTCAGATTAACAAGTTTCATTCCAAATTCACCGTGTTTGACACTGTTGTTACCGTTAAACCATTTACAGTTAAAAACATGAACTTTAATTTTAAAGTTATCAACCTCTCATATGTCTTCAATCACTCCATAATATGCATTTGATGCAGAAATTGGGTTTTTGTCCTTAGCACTCGAAAAATGCATTGCTTCTGCAAACACCAAAACACCACTATTCTGAACTGCACTTATGTTGCCCTGAGCTTTTGTATGAAATGTATAACCATTAATGTCATAACCAGACCATGTTATCACATTTAAACATGGACCGCCCACTATCCATTTTAATGTCTCCGATACATCTGATATACCAAGCAAAGTCTTTTTAGTCCATGAAAAAAAAATTTTGTTGTGCTCATTCAAAATCCACATTTCTTTCTTCTTTGGATGAAATTTTTTCAACTCATTAATATGAAATGTGATATACGGTTTAGCATCAGCTATGTTATTCAAGATGTATGATTCTAACTTCTTCATCTGTTCAGCTGAAAATGATTTGACTTTCAAGCCAAGAATCCCCTTTCCCTCATTATTAACTTGTTCATGGCGAGATGGAGGCAAAACTATGTGTTGCGCCGCAGCCAAGTAGCTCGTACAAAACTCTGCTACCTCCTCAGAAATATACTTTTCAATAATGGAGGCATCAGGTCGATATAGATTTTTAACATACCCCTTTAATATTTTCATATACCTTTCAAAAGGATACATCCAACGAAGATATACAGGTCCACAAAGCTTTATTTCTCGAACCAGATGAATCATTAAATGCACCATTATATCAAAAAAAGTTGGAGGAAAATACATTTCCAATTGACAAAGTATAAAAATTGCATCCTTTTCCAAAATGTTCAAAGCATTCACATCAATCGCCTTGTTACAAATTGAATTGAAAAAATAACACAACTTCATTATAGTCTTTCTGACAAGAATGGGAAATATTCCACGCAATGCAACTGGTAGTATTTGTTGCATCATGAGGTGAAAATCATGTGATTTCATACCTATCAACTTCAAGTCCTTCAATGAGACAAAAATTTTTTACATTAGAAGAATAACCTTGAGGCACATTGGTATCATGAAGACACTGACAGAAGATAATTTTCTCCCTCTTCGATAATGTATGACAAGCCGGGGGAAGAAATGTTTGTCTTCCTTTAAGAGTGGGAGCTAACTCCAAACGTATTCCCATTGATAGTAAGTCTAATCTTGCATTCAACCCATATTTAGTCTTTCCTTTAATATCTAACAATGTTCCAATCAAAGAATCACAGATATTCTTCTCCACATACATGACATCAATATTATGTTTAACATCATGATACCTCTAATATGGTAGCTCAAAAAAATTGACCTTTTCTTCCAAATATGTCTATCATTACCAGATTTCTGTGTATTTCCCAATGTCATGTCAAGGTTTTTCACCCTCTCAAAATACAGATCAGGGGATAAAGGTTTTGGAGCAGTATCAAATTCTTGTGAGCCATTGAATGCCTTTTTTAGTCTACTATAAGGGTGTTCCATAGGCAAAAACTTTCGATGACCCATGTACACTATTTTCCTCCCATGATGCAATTGACAATATGACGTCTATTTTTCGCAAATTGGACATGATTTATGCCCTTTAACACTGTATCCAGACAAATTTCCATACGCTGGGAAGTCATTTATAGTGAATAGAAGCACTGAATGCAGTTGAAAATATTCCATTTTATAAGAATCATACACCCTAATACCATCAGCCCATAACAGTTTCAAATCATCAATCAACAGTGACAAGTAAACATCAATATCATTACCGGGTTGCTTTGGACCAGAGATCATCATACTCAACATGACATATTTGTGCTTCATACAAACTTCATGAGAGAGGTTGTAAATTACCAATAAAACAGGCCATGAACTATGTGTGCTACTGAGTGTTCGGTATAGATTCATTCCATCTGTGCACAACCCTAGTCTGAGATTTCTAATTTCATTTCCAAATGTAGAATACTGCGCATCAATTTTCTTCCATTGTGGACAATCAGCTGGATGACATATTTTTCCATCACATACCCGCTCTTCAGCATGCCATCTTAACCTTTTTGCATCATGTGAATTAGCAAATAAACATTTTAAACGATTAATTATAGGAAGATACCAAAATACCTTTGAAGGGAGATTTGTAATCTCTACATCACCCTGTGATTTTTCTTTCACCTTATACCGTGATGTCCCACATTTTGGACACTCTGACAAAAATTCATATTCCTTCCTATATATAATGCAGTCATTCGGACATGCATGTATTTTCTTGTATCCCAATCCCATCGGGCATAATATTTTCTTGGCTTTGTAATGTGAATCTGGAAGATCATTATCTTTTGGAAGAATGTCTTTCATCAATTTTAGGAGCTCTGTAAAACTTCTGTCACTCCATCCATGCTTCGCCTTCTGGTTAATCAATCTTAACACCGCCAACAAAACCGTAAAATCTGTAAAACGGGGATATAATGGTTTTTCAGCATCACCATATAGACGCGCAACTGTCGCTTCTATCTCAATTTGTTCTGCTACAATATCACGAATCATTTCTTTAATTCCATTAGAGTTAACATCTTGCGAATCATCATCATCAGTGACATTCCGTCCAGTTTCACCATGCCAAATTCGAGGGCTGTAACTCAGATTAAAACCATGACATATCAGATGATCTTTTATCTCTCTACTTTTCAACTTATTCATATTCAAACATTTCAGGCATGGACAGAAAAAAATGTCACTACTTGGAACATTTCGTTTTGTAAATTCCAAAAAGGCATCAACACCTTCCTCAAATTCATTGCTCATTCGATGTGTCGTAATCCAACTTCGACTCATTATTACCTATAAAAAATATCAACAAAAAATATATATTTTTAAGATAATAAAAATACATGTTTATATAAAAATAATAATAATTTGAATGTAAACCAATTTAAAATATATAACAAATCTATAGGTATTTAAAAAAATATGCTTGAATATTATTTCTAAAACAAAATATAGTTAGATATAATAGTTTTAAATTTCATTGAATCAAAGAAAACCATGACGCCTACATGGATTAATATTGATTGCGGTTTTGATGTTTTAATATATTAGATAAACAACCTATTTTAAATGGCGTGCAGACCTTGATATTGGTCTTCATCACCCTTCGGTGTGACTGGAAAAAAGAGGTCTACCAGCATGTTATTATTTTATCAGCAATTCACTCATTCTTGTTTCTGATGATCGTTAATTGTATTGGCAGGCTGAGAGGTCCGCCCAACGCGTCCAACACTGGTCTGCTCAGAATAACAATAGTCCCACTGATTCGGTTTAATCCTTTATTTCTGATTTTTAATCCCATGTAACATATCTTGTGGGGATTTGATTTTGTACATGGCCTTCAGCTTTAACTGTTATCAATAAAAATAAAACTCGACTAAAAACTCTGTTTATTTTAGGTTTTCAAAATCCAAAAACAAAAACAAAACAACCATGGACAAAAACTGAATTCTAATTACAGGAAACATGTTCAGAAATTCTAAACACCAAGAATTAACAAATATCAACAACAATAGTGAACAACTTGGAAATTACATGACTAAATATGTATATGTATATGATTAACAATAATAATGTGTTTTATATTCTCAAGTGAATGTTCTAAATGATATGGTAATTCATATGGTTTAATATCATTGGTAACATGTTTTCAATTCCAATGAGACATAGGTGTGAGAGCCATTGATAATGGAGTAGTGGCCTAATCTCAATCTAGGTACAACATCCTCAACATATTCTTCTAGGGGTATAATTTAGTATGGTTTGTGTTATTTTAACACCTCTATATTTATTATAGGTTATTAAATCAAATTATTTTGATTAACTTTTTTTATTCATCCTTGTATTATTATTTTTTGACTTTTTAGGATAATATAGTTTTATATTCTTATTCATGGTTGGAACATGGTTAGTGAATACCATGAGGTTCTACCTAGGAAACATTTTACATTTTTTTACAAATATAATGGAGGAAATATATTTTGTACAAACCATACTTATTTATCATGAAATCACACAGCATGATGCATATGAATTTTTTAGGGTTGGTTCTAGGTTTTCCATACTGTGTGGTTAAACCATGGTACTCCTCCAATATCATATAATGGGGATCACATTTATTGTTTTAATTTATAAAAAACCCGATCCAAAATATGATATAAAAAGTAATTATTATTTATTTTCCTTTAAAGTAACGATGCACGTCTTTTTTATCTCATTATTCATCTAGTTTAATTTTCCCTCAACCTAGTCTGTTATATCAACAAAATAGGCTGTTATATCAACAAAAAATTCCACGAGATTCAAATAACCATTTGAAATATCAAAATACAAATAACCATTTGCAATACAAATAACCATTTGCAATAACAAAATACAAATAACCATTTGCAAATAACCATTTGCAATAACAAAAAATTCCATGAGATTCAAAAACGAACGAAAAGCACATCAAGAATCGAAACAGAAATGAATGAAATAAATTCGTGGAAGGCTTACTTGAATGTTGCGAGTTGAGATGATAGATCCGAGAGGAGTGAAGAAGATAAACAATGAAGCCAAATTGAGTTTAACGCAGGTCGATCGACGAGCCGATTAGGGTTTACCGCACGAGAGAGACGAGCCGGCGGACTATCAATTGAAAAATTGTAAATGATAGTCCATGGGCTTTAATTTTTTTAAAAGTTTTATAATGTCGGTTATATAATAACCGACTTCAAAACCTATTTTTTAAATTTATAACGTCGGTTATTTTAAAACCGACGTAAAAAAGCTCCCGCGCTTTGGTTTTTTACGTCGGTTATAAATTAACCGACGTAAAAAACTCGTAGATATCTCGTTTTTTACATCGGTTATCTTATAACCGACGTAAAAAACTAATCCGCGGGGGGGTTTTTACGTCGGTTATTTGGAAACCGATGTAAAAAAACCAGATATCTACGCGTTTTTTACGTTGGTTATTTTTTAACCAACGTAAGAAACCAAAGCATGGTGGGTTTTTTACGTCGGTTATTTGGAAACCGACGTAAAAAACCCGATATTGACGCGTTTTTTACGTCGGTTATCTAATAACCGATGTAAAAAACCAAAGCCCGGACGCATTATTTACGTCGGTTATAAAATAACCGACATAAAAAACCCCGCACTTTGTTTTTTACGTCGGTTATTTGATAACCGACGTAAAAAACGCATCGATATCGGGTTTTTTACGTCGTTTTCCAAATAACTGACGTAAAAAACCCCCCGCGCATTGGTTTTTTACGTCGGTTATAAGATAACCGACGTAAACACCCAACATATGCGATTTGTAATGTCGGTTATTAAAATAATCGACGTTAAAAATCTACTCGCCACATTTTTACGTCGGTTATATACAACCGACGTAAAAAATGGGGACGTAAAAAACGCTTTCTACACTAGTGACACTCTATTTGTTCATAGTTCTTGTTTGAATTTTCACATTATTTTTATTTTTTATCATAATAACTCCACTATTCATAAGGAATAGATATCAGGACTTAACCATGGACTGTCAGAGAAAGTAAATATTATTTCGGAATCAATAAACCCAATCACTTTTTCCTCGAACACTTATTTCATGTTTGGGTTAAGCCTTATCTATGCTTCCACAATTAAATTACACTGGGGTTCCTTGGGGATTTTATGCATGCATAATGATAAACTTATACCCATTATGTCACTAATTGACTAGCTGGTAATAGAATTTTTCTACATCAAGTCACTCAATAAGATTTTCTCTTTAATTTTCTCTAGTTTGGATGAGATGGTGACTAGTAATTTTGAGCACTCTCCTAAAAATAATATTTCAAATGGGATAGTAGGGGATTTATCACCATATAGAGTATTTTTTTGCTTGGGGGAAGACACTTGGGTCTGGGTGGACTATGTTTCTCGTTATTCCTCTCAATGGAAGTTGTGAAGAAAGAATCCACTCCATTTATTTTATTTCTAGTAAAGTTTTCCTCACATATAGATTCTTTTTTGGGGTCAAAATGTGTTATAAGAAAAATTTATCTAGGTTTTCTGAAAAATCCCCCTCAAACTCATCTAAATGTTCTTTTTACTTATAAGAATGAATTACCTTATAGATTTTGGTAGGGATCTTAGGTTTATCATTAATTTCATCCAATAATGTCAAAATATATTCTTCCTCCTCTTAAATGTATTATTAAACTACTATAAGATCATCTCAAGGATAGATTCTTTATGGGGTGGGTTCTTTAATTTTTTTGAAAACATTGAATTACACTTTTTCACCCATGTTAAAAATAAATTTTCTATTTGAGACATTGATGACAACTCGACATATGGCTTGAGAGGGCCTACCAATAATGATAGGTACCTCCTTGTCACATTATACGTCCAGTATAAAAACAAATCAGAAAGAAAAATACCCTTACTACTCACACAATCAAGTCATCTACCCTACCAACTTTGTGAGTAATGGATCAATCAGAAATTTTTAAAACAAAAGTGATGGGTGGGGGAACTCCGAATCTAAAGTGATGAAACCAAGATAATATAATTTTAATGATATCTCTAAGATCACATAGAAAAAATGAATTGTGCACTTATATTACTAAATCTATATGGAATGACAAAGCTCCTTGATTCTTGATGTTTAAATAGTTTCATATTCTATTAAATAAAACTACACTCTTATGTGAGATTATATATCAAAAATTATTCCAGGTTTTTTTAACATATTTTATCACGGTATTTTAAATAATATGTGAGTTGAATTAGGGCCTCTATTAAAAAAATTTAAATGGTTAGTTATTGAAAACATTGAGAAATTTTAATAGTTTATAATCAGGGTTTTCATTCTTTATTCTTTGTCGAAAATAAATTGTTAGAAAAATGTTCCGAAATATTTTAGACATAACTTAAACTTCCTCTCTACTATTAATCTTTACATTATTTTCATTGTTTTTTTAAAACATTTTCATTTTTTTTCAATTGGAATAGTTGGAATCATAGGGTTTTTAGTACTACTACCCAAATTTCTAGATTCAACAATTTCCAGATTGGAATTTATAGATTCATTCCGTTTTAATTTTTGAGGTGGTTTGGTTAGTTTACTCATTTTTTGATGGGTTAAGAGACTACTCCTAGTTTTCAAAGCCATTAAATTTTTTATATGGTTTTCTTTAGTGGTTCTTGGAATATTAAACTTATCATTATTTATAACTTCTTTAGCTAACTACCACGTCTTAATTTTCATATATTTAATCAAATAATCCATTTAAAATTTATCAAAATAATATTTATACTTATGTTCATTAACTCTACCTATCATTTATTGGAACATACCCCTCACTTAGTATTATGAGTTAGAGATAATAATGGTCACCTTTATTAGTGGTATTTTTTGTTTTGATAAATTCTATCCTTTATTAGTGCTTTAATTAGCATTGATAAAGTTCTTGCTACCTACAATCCACTATTAATATAACAGCATAACCAAAAGAAAAAACATATAATTCTAAATGGTCTATACGACCTTTAATTTAAAACGATTCTATAATTTCAAACAGTGCTATATACATTAAATTTACATCATGAATACAAAAACTTCCACCCATGGTATATATAAAATAATACTACTATTTATATTTCAAAAAAAATGAATTATATAATTACATTTACAATTATCCAACAAGCATTGTAAAACAATAATATTTTATCTTTTGACACCTATGATCCCCATTCAAAAATGTCTTCCCATGGTATCAATTGCTAAAAAAATCATCTCAACCCAAGAAAAATATTCTACCCATATAAGAAGACAAATTTTATATTATTAATAATATAAAAATACGTTAAGGAAACCCTTGATGGCGTAGCATGACCTCGCGGCGGCGCGCCCCCTTTGTGCCTCGGCCAGATGGGGGCAACGACTCTCCTCTGTCACAGCGTGTGGATCCATCCTCCTTCCCTGACTTCTCGGAGATTGATGTTTGCCCTAAGGTGCCGAATCGGGTGAATGGTGAGATATCAGTTCCGATTTCCTCTTTGGAGTTCGTGAAGGCGGTGTCGCGGTTGGACCTCATCCTTGTCGCAAGGTTTGGCAAGTATCGACCTTCAGTGGACAGCTTTAACAGGTTCGTTTCCTCCACCTGGTTGCTTCAAGAACAGGCGGTTGTAGGGATTTTAGACACGAGGCATTTCCAAATCCGCTTCTCCTGTGAGGATGACTTAATTTATGCCTGGTCTTCTGCATCGAGGGTGATTAATGGTTCCAGATTCTCTCTTTTTCGCTGGTCCTTTGATTTCCATCTCCACCGTGACCCTCCTACCACTGCGATATGGATCACGCTCCCCGGTCTTGCTTTACCATTTCAGAATCCTGCCATCCTCCGTGTCATTGGAAATCTGATCGGGCGCTTCCTGTGTATGGACACGAGAACCCGTGTTTCCTGCCATCCTGTTTCTCCGCGCATCTGTGTCGAAGTAGATGTCTCGAAGGAACCAGTTAAATCGGTCTGCGTTGAAGTGGAGAATGAGATCAGATGGCATCAGTCTGTCTTCTTTGAGTCATGGACTCCTTATTGTGCGAATTGTCATCGACTTGGACACTCGGACCTGCAGTGCCGCCGGAATTCCTGCTATAGACAGGATTCTGCTGCGATAAGGGAGGAGGTTCCTGGTCGATGTATGCCACTGGAGATAGGTGGGTCAGCGGAACTTGCTGTTACCACAACTGCGAAGGATGCAAGCATCGGGGCCCCGAGTGCCAATGCCAATGATTCTGTTCCGAATGAGGAAACCAAGGAGGGTGTCAATCCCTCGGTTGGGGATGTTTTTAAAAGGCTGAAACATGATCTCAATTATGGTGCTGGTGTTGATTCAGGAAGTACAAAGGGCTGTTCAGATACTGACTGCGGCAAATGGAAGCTGGTTAAGGGAGGCTGTGAGAATCTTCTTAAGCAAAGCAGTGATGTATCCCTGGATAACAGATTTGCAAGCTTGAATGAGCTGGAATCCAATGTCCAGGAAGCACCCTACCCACATCAGGATAGGGCTAATACTGGTCCTGTTATATCTGATAGCATTGGGAATGGGGAAATAGGAGGGGCTGCTGGAGCTCATGTCATCATGCTTCAGCTGGAGCTGGATAAGGGATGTGGTGTGCCACAAGGGAGTGATTTGTTGAACATAGTGCAGGAAAGTCTGGAGGAGGATGCTGGAAAAATATTAGAGGGGGTGTTGAATGGGAATAAGAATTCGGAGGAGCAGAAGGTCTTGGAGGGATCTTTGAACGGACAGGAATTTGTAGCGGCAAGCTGCAAAAATCAGAATAGCAGGGACCTTTATCCGTGTCTGACACCTGTAGACGTTAATAAGCAAATTTCCAAGTTGGCACCCTCCTTGGTGCATGAAAGCACTCTAGGGATGGATGAGGGGAAAGAAAATCAAGGAGGCAGACTAACGAGTTCTAGGAAGGAAACTTATAGTGACATTCTTAGGAAAGGGGAGAAGAGGGATGAGAGTATTGGGGTTTCCACTGCTCCACCAAAGAGGAAACCCAGGAAAGACTACTCCAACACGCTGAGGACCATATCCACCAGATCATCTACCAAAAATGGAAAGCTGAAAGATTTGGATCAGAAGAAGGGACGGCAGAACAAAGAGCCAATGTCCCCAGCAAAGTTACGTCTGCGGGAGCAGTATATCCACATGTTGAATCAATACGCTCCACAATCTGAATGGGAGTCGGCAGATCCAGATGAGTTCTCAGAAGGTGGTGGCGATGATGTGTTTGATGCTTTCTAAGGTATGAGGCTGTAAGGTTTTGTGGTTTGCTGTCTTTTTATGGCTTCTCTCTGCTCTTTGCAATTTCTTTTTATTAATAAATTTCTACGGGACTGGGCATTCGGCCTAGTCCTGCACCTTCCTTGCTAAAAATACGTTAAACAATAATATGAAATAATACATTAATAAAATGTCAATATTTAAGAAAAATTACATATTTGGAATTACATTGATCACAATGTGTGTCCTATTGAGTTGGGTTTGATTCTTACATGTCAAAAATTATTTATGCATCATTTCCCTAAAATATCATAACAATATGAATATTTTTTCTTAGTTTTGAGTATATCATTTGTTATTTACTAAAATTAATGTCAATTTTAAATAATGACACATTTGGAGTTATTCTGGTCACAAAGTATATCAAATTGAGGTAAGGATGATTTATACCTATCCAAAATTACAATTGGATCATGTTTCTAATGTGTCAAAAACATATGAATACATTTTCTCTATTTTTAGTATAGCAGTCGTGTTTTTTACTAAAATGTCGTATAAAAATAAAAACATTCATTCTGAGACATACAGGTCGCATTGTGTGTCATTATGATGTATAACTGCTTCATACACATCATAAATGACTTATGAGTTGTTTTCCTAAATTATAAACACATTCAGATCAAGTTTTATTGATTTTTAGTGAGTGACACGTTTTGAATGAAAATGTTAATTTTAAATTGATAACATACACTTTTACTCATATCGGTCGCATTGTGCATCATATAGAGGACCGGTTGACTCCTACATCTCGCAAATCAGTCATGGATCATTTTCCTAAATCATAAAAACAATAAAAACGTGTTTTCTCAATTTTTAGTATGTCACTTGTTGTTCTTACTTAAATTAATTTTAGTTTTAAATAAAAAAGATACACTTTGTGACTTTGAGTTATACTAGCCACACCATGAATTTTATTGAGGTAAGAATAACTCATAAACATCAATAATGACTCATGGATCATTTTTCTAATGTATCAAAACAATATGAATGCATTTGTTTAGTTTTTAGAATGTCACTTGATGTTCTTTACTTAAATTAATGTCAATTTAATATAAAAAAGACACTTTGAGTTATAAAATCTACACCATGCACCATATATATGTGAGGATAATTACTATACATCAAAAATGACAAATATATTTCTTTCATAAAATATCAAAATAATATGAATGAGTTTGTTTTGTTTTCATTATGTCACTTGTTGTTTTTATATAAATTAATGTGAATTTTAAATAAAAATAGAAACTTTGAGTTATACCAGCAATACCATACATTGTATTGAGGTTATTTAGATTCTTATAGTTCACAAATTAATAATTGATAGTTTTCCTAAAATATTATAACAACCCTAATGTGTTTTCTCAGTTTTCACTATAGAAGTTGTTTATTTAATAAAATTTTAATTCAAATTGAGGACACAAAGTTTGAGTCATACCAGTCGCATCGTGAATCATTTTTATTTGAGAAATCATCATACATGTCAAAAATTACTTATAAATTGCTTCAAAATATTATCAAGACAATCAAAGTATGTTTTCTTGGTTTCTAGTGTGTAACAAATGATTAACTAAAATGTCAATTTAAAACTGAGAACAAACACTTTTTGTCATAACAGTCACACCATGCATAATATTGAGGTTCATTTGACTCTAACACATCAAAAATTACTCATGGATAATTTTCCTAAAGTATAAAAACAATATGAAAGTATTTTCTTGGTATTCAGTATGTCACCTTTTGTTTTTACTTAAATTAATGTCAATTTTAAATAAAAAGAGACACTATGAGTTATACCAGACACAACGTTGATCATATTAATATATTTTTTTAATCCTTCATGTCAAAAATGACTCATGTATCATTTTTCTAAATTATCAAATCAATCTGAACGTTTTTTCTCAGTTTTCATTACGTCACCAATTTTTTTACTAAAATTAATGGCAATTTCAAATAAAAATAGACACTTTGAGTTATACCAGAAACAACATGCATAGTATTGAGGTGTGGTTTATTTCTAGACATCAAAAATGAATAATATATCATTTTCTTAAAATATAAAAACAACATGAATGTGTTTGTTTAGGTTTCAGTATGTCACTTGTTGTTTTACATTAATTAATGTCAATTTTAAATGAAAAGAGATACATTGAGTTATAACGCCTACACCATGCATTGTATTGAGTTGTGTCAGATTTATATATGCAAAAAATGGCTAATGTAATATTTTCCTAAAACATCAAAATAATATGAATACGTTTTCATAGTTTTCAGTATAGTAGTTTTGTTTTTTACTAAAATGTCATTTCAAACTGGAAATAAGAATTTTGAGTCATAACAGTCACTTTGATCATGATTTTTATGTTATACTTCTTTATACAGATCAAAAAATACTTATGAATCACATTCATAAATTATCTAGATAATCATAGTGATTTTTCTTTGTTTTCAGTAAGTGACACATTTTGAACTAAATTGTCAATTTTAAACATATAACAGACACTTTTAGTAATACTAGTCACATATGTGTTGGATGGAGGTGATTTTGACTCATATATATCACAAATTTCATATGTATTATTTTCTTAAATTTTGAAAACAATATGAATGAGTTTACATGGTTTTTAGTATGCCAATTATTGTTTTTCCTTAAATTAAAGTCAATTTTGAATAATAAGAGACACATTGAGTTATATTAGCCACACCGTGCATCTTATTTTGCTTCTTCTAACTCCTACATGTCAAAAATTATTCATGCATCATTTTATTAAAGTACCCAAACAATCCCAATGCATTTTATTTGAATTTCAGTATTTCACTTGTTGTTTTTACTTAAATTAATGTCGATTTTAAATAAAAAGAAACATTGAGTGATACCTGCCACACCATGTGTAATATTGAGGTGTGGTTGATTTATACACATAAAAATGATTAATATATCATTGTCATGAAATATAAAAATAATATGAATGCGTTTTTTTGGTTTTCATTATGTCACTTATTTTTTTTACTTAAATTAATGTCAATTTAAAATAAAAAGTGAAACATTGATTCATATCGGCCTCATTGTGTGGTACCAGGATTTCCATTTGATTTATTTGTCGAAATGGAAACACTAAAATTTTAAAATGGACCACTTTCCATCAAGTTACCTTCACTATATATGAAGAAAAGTGATAACTATCGACAATGTAGGGGTGAAAAGGTTTTGAGGGAGAATAAGTATGGGAAAGACATTGTCTGCTTGAGTAGTCAAACATTTAATTTAGATTATCTTAATGTAGTTAAGAATAGATAATATCCTGAGTAAAAACATAGTATGTTAAAAATAACTTTACCTTCTCATTGATTTATACGTTTTATCCTAGAATTCATATCTCTCACGAGCATGAGCATCGTCAAATGAACCACACTGAATAAAACAAAGGAATACACCTATATAAGAAAAAAATTATTATGTAAAAAATAATAAAAATAATTTAATTAAACATAAATATGAAACAATCCAATCCTTCTATGGAAGTCATATCTTCATGCTATTTGTGTACATTCTTCCATGAGGTATGTTTCTCATTCATTTCTGAGCACATCTATATCATATGGTGAGTATGAGTCTTTTTGATAGTCATAGTAATACTGAAAATTCATAAATACACAAATTATTATTAAATATTTTTAATAAAATAGTAATTATCTTCAAAAATACATATTCTGATATGCTATTTTTTTCATGGAATATGATCTCTCTAATAAATTTACAAACATAATAACTGCAGTTGTTTCCATTGGTTTGTTTTGGACACTATAGAAAAATTATAGAGAATAAGTAATTTTCTTATATATGTTTGGATAGTGAGATATTTTTATATATACCCTAATACCTATCTTAGTATATAACTTTTCTTCATTCTTATCATTATCCCATGGGCTCATTCCTTATTTTTTCATGATATTGATGCATCACCCTATCATAATAGAATCCTCATTAAAAGATAATATAAATTATATATCTTAGTGTTTAATTCTAAAATTTAATGTAGTGTATTAAAAATTGTCAAACTCCATCACGTGTGGAAGGTTTTTTGGATATCCATGCGTTGAATCCAATAAATAAATCTTTAGATTATCCAAATTTACCTCAATGAGTTTACAGTGCAACCTAAAAACACAAAAAAGAATAAGTAATGAAATAAATGAAAATATACTTGATATGATTAAATTATAGATTTTTACCCCTACATTTTTGGAATTAAATAGAGACAATCATCTGAAATTTATCTTTCAAACACTTTGATCAGACCTACCACTATTCTATCCTTTTTGTCCATCTATTTTTGGTTGTTCTGTATTGGTGATGTGAGAACTAATGAGTCCAAATTTTCTTTCAAAGAAAAATACCTTCAATTATATTTCATATACACACTTTAAATAATATAAAATATATTTAATTTTAATTATCACAATATATCATATTTTGGAAAATAAAATCATGAAAACATACCTCATGTATATATTTAAAACTATGTCACCTATAGAATCATAGTCGGGGAATTCAGTTTCACTCTCAACACCAATAATTTAATGATCTTTCTCTCCATACATATTTTCTTAAAAATCAACTATGTCATTATGACCATAGTTTAGCTTTCTATCCACATGAACCTTCAATGATAATAAAAGTGGTATATAACAGGTGGGGTAATGGTTCTTTTAGTAGATATTTTTATCATTTGATCGATCCTTTCAATAGTTTTGAGTTAGTCTTTCATTTCATCCCCTTCTCTTTGTCTGTCTATAATAACATTCACCTGTTCAAACCATTTTTCATTAATTGTTAAAGGTTTATCTTAATAAATAAATTTGAAATGAATACCTCCTTATAGATTTGTTTTTTACAAGATTTTATAGCTATGTGATGAATATTTCAATATCATTTTTGACCTTCTGAATATCTTCCTCATGAATTGGAGAAGGTAGCACAACGCTCAGATCATTGGATATGTTATTCGACACTCTCACATGACATGTTTGAAGTGGTCTATCGTGTAGCATATTTTTCTTGATATTGAACACTGTATCCCTTATTACAGGGCTATGGGTGTTAATTTCTAGATATAAATTGTTGTCATTATCACCTTGAATAATATTAGTACATGAAAGGTATCAATGTCTACCTGATTCACATTTTATAGAAACATTTATTAGAACATTGATTACCTTGGATAATACATCTATATGAGGTAAATGGCTAGCCTCGTAGCTGGTTGGGGTGGGGTAGGATCTCCATGTGGTGGTTGTTCTTGTGTTGTTTCATCTTTTTGCCTCCCCCTCCCCCAATAAAGTTTCCATAATGTCTCTATGCCATTTACATTCTTCTTCAAGGGTAGATATTGTTTCCCTCATCTATTTTATTAATTCACGTTGAGCCGCTTGTTTTTTCTCAAAATATGTTTTAAGTGTCACCCCAAAACCCGCATCTCTGACGCGGCCATACTGTTCCGGCCACTTCAAGGACACATATTTTATGTTTTTATCTAGTACATGTGTTTTTGATTCCTATGACTATTCTGGAAAGAAAATATAGTAAAATAAGTGATCATTTTTATGTAATATAGATTCAAATAAAAAATATTATTTAATACTTACACATGTTTTCCACACTTTTTGTGTGCTTTCATCTATTAGTATCCCATCTTTATTCACATGTGTCTCCTTTTATAGCACATAGAGTAGGATGGAAGTGGATTTATATTTGGAGTCATCAATCTGCATATAAATAGAGAACATAATTATGGTGTTGTTTAATGTCACATAAAATTATGATGGTAGATTTAAAACGCATACCAAATTTTTTCAAGTGAAGTGTACCTCATCCTTGATTTATAGTAGGGGTATGTTTTTTTCAGATCATTTCTTATTTCCAACACTCAATTCCTATTTTATAAATAAAAAATTTTCAATCGAAGTGATTAATACATGTATCATAAAAAAAATATTACGAGCCACAATGTACCTAAAAGAACTCATCTACATGATGGCCAGTATATGCATCACATTCTTCTTGGGATAGCAGGTGTGCATAGATAAGCAGTGGGTGTGGGTTTATTTTTCCTTCAATATCTTTAAGATAATATCCTGTTAGAATTGTGTGAAATCCTCTATGAATCCTTCCAATAAGAATTAATACACATTTATTGTGGAAGTAATCTACTATAAAATCACTTTATGATGGATGATGAAGATTAATTAAATGTTTTGTTATTTTATTTTTTTGTAAAATAAGGAAATAATATCATAAGGTTACCATAATAACTTCCCACATCAGTGTCTTAAGACCGAGCATCACATGGTTCCACGAATCTAAATCAATCGGCACCCATTGCTAAGGGAATATTCCAATATAACTACTAACCATTGCCTTGTTGGAGTTAACATGATGGCCCCACACATTCTATCTAACCTCAAATTTGATGCCTTTAACATTCACCTTAATGATTTCTGCTAACACCATAAAACTTTGGTGTTTCTTTTTTTGTGTCATCGGTCCTTCATCGCCTACCATTTCCAAAGAATAAACATAATTAATATGTTCCCCTGGGGTGGTAGCATCGACATTTGAAATTAGTTATTGTACATCTACACTGGGAGCAGTAAAAGGTCGAGAATCCTTTTGTACCTCAGGAAGGGGAGCACCAACACATACAGAAGGTTGTTCCTCAACATTGTGAGTTTCAGCACAATGAGAGACCTACTATTCCATAGGATTTGGATCACTAGCACGTATATAAGTCATAATCTATATAAGTGGTTTGACATTTAATTTAGAGTACATAAATGTAGCAGAAAATGGATAATAACATGAGGAAACATGATGTATATTACAAAAAAATGTAACCTGATTATTGAACTATATTTTTCGTTTTTAAATGACGAAGGGATTTTACATATCTATTGATGATCTGAATCCCTTAATTGTGGTCTCCTCTAACATAAAAAAACATATATATTTGGAATTCTGTGAAATGATTACATCGTCCCATTGAAAGGGTCATCCTCGTTGAATTTTCATCTAAGACTTTAGTGGTTTTCGTCAATAACTAATTAATTTACCACTTTCGTTTTATAGGATATGGAACATAACATACTTGTATTGAATGTGATTCCATTATAAATGGTTTATCTTTGTACCATTCTTTAATAAAATCATCATTCAAGAATCCCAAATCTTCTTTTTTAATAGAACTTCTATTACCAACCCACTTGCATTGAAAATTTGGCACTTGGAATGTTGTATAATCCAACTATTGTATTTGTTTCACGGTGACAAAGTATGAGATATTCACATAAATTGGAATTCTATTCTTAGTACTAGAAACATTCTTCACTTCAGCCATGAGTGTAACTCCTCTATTTTGCCTGGTGTTGTCTTCATCATGCTCATTTGTATAGAACGTATAACCAGTAATTACATAACAATTGTAAGATAATACATACAAACTTGGCCCTATGTATAGCAATCAAATTCATTCTAAAATTGAATCCATATTTCCATCTGACTCTTTAAAAATAGGGTCCTGAAACCATCCTATAAACTATTGATTATAAATATTTGATATCTATATTTCATCCCTTGAGGGATTTAAATTACTAATAATTTCTTTATGGGTTTCAATATATAGGGAACCCTCCAAAATGTTATGAAAAATTTAGGTGTCAGCCAACTCTTGGTTTGTAATATTTATTGTGAAAACATCTCTTCCAAAAATTTCTTCACCCAAAATCTGTCCAATGTGATGAGATTTCATTAGACCAAGTCTATCCAAATCAGATAGGTATTGGGTAAATAATTCTATAGCTTCCAAAAAAATATATCACCCTATAATAAAACCCTCTGGTCAACAATGATTTTTCACAGACCCTTTAAGAATCTTCATATAAAATTCAATGGGGTACATCAATCTATATTTTATAGGACCACATAGTCTAATCTCTCTCACCATGTGAACCACAAAATGAACAACCATATCAAAGAATGTTAGTTGGAAGAACATTTCCAATTAACACAATATGATGGAAATTTATCTTTCTATAGTTGGAAATTCTTCTAGATCTATTAGTTTTCTTCAAATAGCTTTGAAGAAGAAGGAGAGATTGGTTAATGTATGATGGACATTCTTGGAAAAAATTCAACATAAATTTATAGGCATTAGATCCTGCATCAAAAACATGGTAGTCATGTGATTTCAGACCCTTTAACATTAAATTAGTCACTGACATGATTTTATTGATATTTGATGAATACCCCTTGAGAACCTTTATGTCATTAAAGAAGTTGAAAAACTGATATCTCTCCTACTTGGAAAGAGTGTACAACTGCAGAGGAAGAAATGTTTGTTTGTTACCCTTCACTAGCGCCAACTCTTCTCATATTCTCATGTCAACCATCTCCAACATAGCCTTAATTCTATTATTTGTTTTTCTAGGTTCATTTAGCTATGTGTCTATGACATTATCACACACATTTTTTTCAACATGCATAACATCAAAAAAAATGTTAGACGTACAAACAATTATATTATTGTAATTCAAAAAAACTAATCTCATTTTCTAAATTATTTTTTTATGGTTTTTCAAAAATAGTTTACCAAATGTAGTTTCTGTATATTTTACTTTCTAAAACAGTTGATCACCTGTTAGTGGAGATGGTCATGTATGATCTTCTAAACATTCATCAAATTTTGTCATCTAATATCAGTACTTACATCTTCGGGGTAGAAATTTGAGATGTCCTATAAACATGGTTTTCAATTAATGTTTAAACATAATTTATTGTGTACCTTGGTCATAGATAAGAAACCCTTGAGTTACTTTATTACTATATCCTAAAAAAATTATATAATAAGGAATGTCATTTATCATCTCATACACCATGGCTCTCAAAATGAAATATTCATTTCTGTAAGCATCAAACAATGTAACACCTAAATCCCACAATAATATCAAATCCTCGATCAATAGATCCAAATAAACATCAATATCATTACCCATTTGTTTTGGTCCTAATATGAGCCTATATAACATGATGTATTTTTGTTTCATGAATAACCACTGTGTAAAGTTATAATTTACCAACATAACCGGCCATGTATGGTGAGTGATTCTATGAAAACCAAAAGGATTCACTGTATTTATAAATAAAACAAGATAAAGGTTTCTCAGCTCGTTTCTAAATTCAGGATACACATGATTAATTCTCTTCCACTGAGGAAATTCTATCAGGTGATATAGTTTCCAACATTTATTTCTTTTATTTGCGTGCTATGTAAATTTCTTGGAAATATCCTCACTTCCATATAGGTGCCAAAACCATGTAATTATTATAAAGTACCATAAAACATTCATAGTAATGTATTCATCTTTCTTATATCGAGAAATATCACACTTTGGGAATTCCCTAAGTGATTTTTGGTCCATGTGAAACAACATAACGTCATTTGGGAAGGGGTGTATTATTTCATAGATCATACCCATTATGAGTATCATTTGTTTGGCATTGTATATTTGGATCAGGATCCCATTATATTTTTTGAACATGTTATTCAAGAGAGAAAGTAATTCCATAAAACTCGCATCACTCCATCCATTCCCTAATTTCTAATTATACATCTTCAATACAGGTGACAATGTTATATATTCAGTACGACCACAATACAATGGTGTCTTTTCACAACTCTTTAACTTCTCATACAATTTTGTCAATCATCAAGGTCTCCTTCATTTTTCCTAGTCATTTTCTCAATAAGAGCTTAATTGTCTTTCACATTTGTAATCACATCCTCAATGTAGTCTTCTTCATATTCCACACTTATTATAATATTAGATTATCCATAAAACACAGTACTATACTAGCCACTAGCTATATTATATTTTTTACCATGTTTATTCTTGAATTTATAAATTTGATCTATTCCATGACAGATCAAGTGTTCTTCCAACTCTTCTAATAATTTTCTTCTTGAATAAAAATAACATAAACATGGAATAGGGATTTGAGAAGGGCCATATGCATGATATTTTGTATACCTGATGAACTCTTTCACTCAATATTCATACACCTTTCAGATGATTAGCGTTCATCCATTCTTTATTCATATCCATCCTATTTGATTCATTAATATAAATATTTTAAAAACTAAACACACAAAAGGGGCCTTTCAAATAAGGGGAACTCAATGGTTGATTAATAGTTATTATTTCATTCTATTTTATGGGACTCATCCCCTTATAAGATAACCCCAAACTAGAAATAAGATGTAACTATAGAGGTCTCCCATAATTTAAACCATATAGGTGATGTTGGATGGAAAGTAGGTTTAGGAGTCAAAATGGGGTTAAACATTAATTCACCTTTTGTGGTAGTGAGGTCATGATGGATATCCAATGGGTTAGATAGAGTTAGTGACATTACCTTTTCATTGTGTTATTATTAATCTAATTCTCTTATATATATAATGTAATGGTTTTCCAAAGTATATAAAAATCTAAACATGAAAGATTGTGGAAAAACTACATTTCATATTTCCTTTGAAAACTATTTATAAAGACACACTTGAAATACCATTAAAAAACCCAACCATTTAAAAACATTCCTCTTTAAAATTACACACCCTTTTCAAAATAAACCGACCAGTTCAAAACACTCTTTCAAAAATACATGCATACTTTGAAAATGGTCTAAATTATTAAAAATGAAATCCATCTTTTCCAGGTTAAATCATTTCCACAAATTCCAAAAATGTTCTCTAATTTTTCATAATTAAATCAACCACATCTCATACATTTCAAATTAAATAAAGTCATTCTTACAAAGAAATTGTCCCACATGGATTCAAAATTTAATTTATTTTTCAAAATCCCCTTTTAATTTCAATACCAAAAATTTCATGTAAGAATGAAAAGAGAAGAGAAACTATATTAAAAACATTTCACAACTATTAAAATATTTTTCATTCCCTAAAAAATTTGGTTTTAAAATCAACTCACTTAATAAAATATCTTTTTCTGTTTAAAAAAGTTCCTTTCCAAACACAAAACAATATTTTATGTACTAAAATAGGATATGATAGAAAATATTATATAAATTAGTATATAATGCACCATTAATGTTTAAATGATTTGGGAAAACAATATAAAAGTGAAATTTAAGGTGAGGCCAAATATTTGAAATAAAAAAAAAAGATTTATATGAAGCAACTGAAAGGATATGAGGAATATTAAAATGGGGATGTTATATGAATATTCAAGTAATTACTTTATGTATTGAAGTAAGTACCATGATAATAGAACCAGAAGATTGAGGTTACATGGCTGAAGAAAGATTCACTTAAATCAATGCAGACCAATATTTCTAAAAGAAGGTATGGGATGGGTGAAGTTATATCATACTTATTTTATAAGTGGAAGACATGTTAGATATTGTATGGAATGATACATCAATGTAACTTCAGGAAGATGATCTTCTATATGGGTTCCTAGACACAAATGTTATTAGATATTGAGATACCTAGAAGAGCCCAATCATATTAGTGTTGTCCTATGGATGCACAATGGTTAGCTGGATGTCTTAGTTGTCACTGGTAGTTAATTTTTTTAATATGGAAACTAAATTTGTGGATGGAATTAAATTGGGAAAATAGTTTATTTTGTTAAGGTAATTAATTACAGATCGTGACATATTCTAGGAGTTAGGAATAATCTATTATGATATTCAGAGTATGATTCACCAAAAAATTGGGTGTTTCATTCAAGGATGGAACTCATTGGCCTTGTATTCAATTTGATCTAATATTTATTAGAATAAAAATTGATAGAGTAGTGAAAAAATAAGAGAAATAGAATCTAGCTGATACATTTATATTTTTTAATATCCATGAAAACCAAAGGAATACTATGCCTCAATGGGCCTAGCGTGAAGACATCAGATAGATAACATTGCATACTATGTAATGGAGGAATGACAGCTATAATTACAATTTTTAAATAGGGTTCCACGAATTTCCTTCAAATGGTCATTAAATGGGAGATTATTAGGAAATTACGCTTGTTTCAATTTTTTTCAGTTCATAAAAGTTTATAGGTTACTAAAAGTAAGGGAAGCATTTATGGAAGGGATATAAATTAAAAAAGCAATGCAACGATGCATGTCATTTTATTCAAAAATAAATCTATAAAATAAAAAGGCCAAAATCACTTCTACCCAGTGCTGCAAAAAACAACTCCAAATCCACACTAGCCCAAACCATCTTAATCACAAAAATCCTCATGGTCACCTATAATATATATATATATGGGTGATCATAAAATTTATACATATTAGGATCATCTTTAGGACCTCTCTTGTAAATGTGAGAAAATAATACTAATGCTCTGGTGAATAAAAAGTATAACCAACACACACCTATTAGGTTAACTACCCATCCCCACCCTCACATAGAATTTCATCCAAGTATATTGAAAATAATATTAGAATAAAAATAATCATAGGCTCCCCCAGCAATAACTTCCCCCGTGATTTTCTACTATCAAATCCCAAATCCAGATATCCTATTGTCCCTTCCCTTCCTCACTAATGTGCATTGGGTCACAACACTACCAACCCCAACTCTTGGAAGCATATAAGACCACATATCTCACCATCACATTACAATCAAACAAAGTACAATGTGGAAGAAAAAAACGCATCCATGATAAATACAATGTCAAGAAAAAACATTAATCTGGAAATAATATAAATCTATATGCACACATAATATCTAAATTTATAAATAATTTAGACCATTTGGAACTTATGGTTTTATGGAAGGGATGGCAAGGGTAGTTGAGGTGGCGGAGGGGGAAGCGGTGCCGACGGAGCGGGCAGCGACCGCGATGGCAAAGGGGGAGGGGGTAGCAAGGATGGAAGAGGCGGAGGTGGGGGAAGTGGAATAATGGGTAGCATAGAAGAGGGAAGCAGTGGCTGGGGTAGGGTAGTAGAGGTGGAGGCATGGGAGGAGATAGCCGAGGCAGCGAAGGCGGAGGTGGCTAAGGTGGAGGCGACTGCGAGGATAGTAGTGGCGGGGGCAACGGAGGCGGTGGCATCGAAGAAGGTGGCAGTGGAGGTGGAGCCTAGGGCAGCGAAGGCGGAGGCGAAGGCAGAGGTGGGGTAGAGAAGGAGGCAGAGGCAGCAGAGGTGGAGGCCGAGGCGCATGCGATGATATATATTTATTTAAAAAATTATGAAATAATTTGAAATAAATATATATTTATTACATATATATTTTATTTAGTTATAAATATAAATAAATTTATATATATTTTTAAATACTTGGGAAATTAAATTAAAAATATTAATTATATATAGTCATAAATATAAATAAATTTACATATATATTTTTAAATACTTATGAAATTAAAATAAATATATTAAATATTTTTTTATAACTTCATAATTATTTAAATAAATATATATTTATAAATAAATAATTATAAAATTATAATTAATATATTTATAATTAAAATTTTTAAAATAAATTTACTTATAGTCATAAATAAAAATATATTTATATGTATATCTTTAAATAATTATGAATTTAAAATAAATATATTTATTATATATATTTATTATAATTTCATAATTATTTAAATAATTGTATATTTATATTTGAATAATTATAAAATTATATGATATATATTTAAAATAGATATATTAATTATATTTATAATTATATTTATAATTATAATTACAAATAAATATTTATTTATTTCTAGTCATAAATATTAATAAATATATATTTATATATATTTAAATACTTATGAAATTAAAATAAATATATTTTTTATGTTTTTTATATATATAATTAATATATTTATTTTAATTTTATAAGTATTCAAATATATATTTATATTTACATTTATGGTTATAAATAAATATTTATTTATATATAATTATTTCTTTTTCTAAAAGGGAATTCCCCAGTGTGACCTTTTCAAACCCTCCACACAGAGAAACCCCCCTCCCACACCAAGAGGTATCACCCGGAGGAAGCTCCCCAGCTTGGGAATGAGCTGTTGCCAGCCGAGATGGAAGAGCGTCCCAAGGGTAACGACCCAGCAGTGATGGTCTGTCACATCGATCCGTCAGCAATTGGTCCACTCCTCATTTTCACCACCCAGACGAGTCCGGGCGACCCGACAAGGTGGGTGGATCCCGGGGGAGAGGCTTGCCCCGAAAGCAGACTCCCGGGATTCGAACCCTGAACCTCCCATAGAACGACCTTTTTTGGAAACTCACCTTCACCACCACACCACCACCGAAGTGGCATATTTATTTATAATTATAATTACAAATATAATAAATATATTTATTATAAATATGTTTTTTTAATTTTATAATTATTTAAATATAAATATATATTTATTTAAATAATTTTGAAATTATAAAAATATTTATTTAAAATATTTATTTTAATTTCATAGATATTTAAATATATATATATATATATATGAATATAAATAAATAAATATTTATTTATAATTATAATTACAAATATAATAAATATATTTATTATAATTTTATAATTATTTAAATATATATATTATTTATAATTATAATTATAAATACTTGTATATATGTGTAAATATTTTTATAAATTTAAAATATATTTCAATAATTATATATATTTGTAAAATTATATTTATTATGAATCCATAGTAGGAGTGTGTTTATCCTTTACGGATGGATGATGTTTTAAAAAAAATTGAATGAGGATTCTTCTGTGGGTATTCACATCACTGATAAAGAGCTACCTCCTTTTGGAGAATGTGGATGATACCTGGAAACAACCTAAATCCTAGAGATGTGGTCGTCTTCCAAACGTTTGTGGATGGGGGTGCAGATGAGATAATTGCATTGCTTCACATGGGTGTGGCCGAATTATGTCTACTAGGTCTTCTACACAGGATGATCAGTCCAACCTCACTCTAGAGCAGGAAAAACTCATGGAGAAATACTATGTGATCTTCAATCAAAATAAATCCTAGTCTAAGTGGGAAACAGCTGATGATGCCAATGACTCTAAGTATAACTATGAGGATGACCCTGATTCATTTGATATGTGGTTTTCTCCCTTGATGGAGGACATGACCTGTCTGTCCTCATCCTCCTCATCTCTTGTTGTTTTTTACTTTTTTCTAACAAATTTTATGGGTATGGGATGGCATGCCAACTTGTACTCACACCACTTTTGATATAATTATTATAAATATATTTATTACAATTTTGTAATTATTTATATATATATATATTTATATATATAAAAAAAATTATATCTATTTAATGATAATGATAATGATAATTAAATATTTTTATAAATATTTTTATAAAATTATAAATATATTTATATGTGTGTATATATATATATGTATATTAATATATATATATATATGAATGTATATATATGTGTGTGTGTGTGTATTAATAATTTTATATATTCATTAAAGACCTGTATTTATATATATATGTATGTATTTATTTATAATTATAATTATAAATAAATATATTTAAAATATATGTATGCATAATTATAAAAATAATAAATATATTTATCATTTAAAAAAATTATTGTAATTTTATAACTATTTTAATATAAACATATATTTATATACTTGTATATAATTTTAATTATATTTATATTTTAAAAGGTATTTATATATAAATAAATATTTATAATTATAAATATAATAAATATATTTATTATTTAAAAATATTTATCGTGATTTTAAGTATTTATGAGAGAATAATAGCTTTATGTGAATATGAATGAATCATATACACCTAATAAAATATAAATCACAAAAAAACGAGTCATCATATTTATAGACAACATGAATAGTAATTAGAGTACAATGTATAAACAAACATTAATGATGAAATCATTACATATGAACATCAATTATATTCATAGATCAATTGATCAAATTCATTGGAAACATTTATTTACCTAAATATATAATTATATATTTATAATTATAATTATAAATATACATATTTAAAAAGTATTTATATATAATTATAAATGTATATATTTAAGAAGTAATTATATATAATTATAAATATATATTTATAAATATATAAATATAATTAATATAATTAATATATTTATTATTTAATGATATTTATTATATATATATATTTGAATTATTAAAAATTATATATTAATTACAAACATGTAATTTTTATTTAATGTAAACATATAAAAAATATTTTTGAATATAAATATAATAATTTTATATAAATTTTTAAAAAAATATTAAAAAAATATTAAAAACTTTTACCATCGCTAAAAATTGCAATAATAAAGGGTACACCTTTATCAGTGCTTTTTCTAATGCTGATGAAGGGAAGATTTACAGTTATTTTTACAAGCATTGATAAAAGACCCCCTTTTATCAGCGCTTTCTGATTAGCACTGATAAAACTCGGTGCATCCCTTTCCTCGATCTATGGTAGTGTTGTGGTAGTTGCTTAACACTATAGTATAAGTCCCTAATGAAGTCAAGAGAGTCTTCAATAGGAATTCAATTAAAGGTAGGTAGTTGGGAAAAGATGGATTGTTTAATATCTTAATTCCTAGACCTTGGTGGGACCCTAATGCATGATATATTACTAGATACAGTAGGAAATAAGAATTCACTGAATCTATGCCTCTCAATTATCTCATTTCCTGGTGGATTCACATTTATAGGTGGTTGGTTATTATGGTACTCATCTTCTCTATTGTATTCCATTTAAATTTTGTATTTTTTCTTCTTCAAATACCTAACGTGTCTCTAAATTTAGGGTATATAAGGCTCTGTGATCTTAGGTTTAGACCTTGTTTTTATACAAACAACAACTTCACCAGGTTTTATAACTTTCCTTTGGATTTTCTTTTGATAACTTTCTGTATATCAATTTTTTAAATTTTTTTTTGTTTCTATTTTTTTTTTAAATTTAAAATTTTATTTTATTTTTATTCTTGGTCACACATTCCATTCTCAAAAGTGATTCCAAAATTTGGCATGGGGTCACCGGACTCGTGAAAATTAATTATTTATAACTATAATTAAAAATAGTCTAGTGATGAGCTGAGATCGATCTATAAGGAATGACTCATAGTGTGTGATTTAAGAGTGTGAAAAGTAGAAAAAAAGAAAAAATAAAATAAAACACATAAATAAGAAGATTAAATAGGTAATAGTATTGAATAATGATGAGAATGAAGATTTGTGTGAGTGTGAAGATGAGTGTGAGTACGGGAAAGTGGAGTAGCTAGATGATCAAAAGCATGGGAAAATAAGCAATTGATGGAATTGGGGGAAATTGATAGATAGTTTTTATAATGATTTATATCCATTCATGAATTTGAATTTAAGAACCGTGAAGTAATTCAAAGTGGATAACCCATATTATTGTTATGTAAACCTTTTAATGATGGGACCCTATATATTTTAAACTACAAAAGTTATTTGATAACTGGGTGAGAGTAAAGCAGCTATCACTGAGTTTAATTTTTTTAGTTGAACACAATATGCTACACTTTCTTGATATTGATTTAATATTCAATGAAATCCTCAAATTGATGATAGTTTAAATTTATTTTTTTCAAGATCAATTTTCCATGATTCTTGATGTTTTTTGAAAAAAATTATTATAAAAATAGAAATAGAGATAAGCACCCATCCATGGAAATTCATGAACGAATTAAAATAGATCAACCAACAAAACCTATTCACCTAGAAGTGTTTAGCTTAAAATCATGATTTCATTAATGATATTCAACAATTTAACTATAAAAAATCATGCAGAGATAGATCAGGAAATGGGGAAAGAGATAATGGATCTTCTCATTCTCATAGCTCCACCTCCAGTCACTTCCATGATATCCAATAGATTTTTATGTTTCATGGTTCTCTACTTGTCCTCCTTCCTAAAGTGGTGATGGGTGTGTGATGTGGCCTTTAAACAAGTAGTTTTTTAACATCTTTTAATTATGTTTTAATTGATTTAATTAATTATA
Source organism: Viscum album (assembly GCA_963277665.1). Lineage (NCBI taxonomy): Eukaryota > Viridiplantae > Streptophyta > Magnoliopsida > Santalales > Viscaceae > Viscum > Viscum album. Next base: position 620,692,269 of record OY728127.1, read on the forward strand.
TGTGTCTTAAATTTCAAATAATTTCACTTTAGGATCGAAATTTAGATGTATATGTTTAATTACAAGAGGGGGTGAATTGTAAGTTTAAAAATATACATTTTTAACCTAAATGAAATAATTTTTTAATAATGTTAAAAAATAATATTCACTAAACTCTCTTATTATATATTATCAAAATAACATAATGTAATGAAATAAGTGCACACGTTTAATTAAACAAGATTCTACCTTAATGTGTGTATAATATTAAATAAAAGTTGAAGAATTAAGAAAATGTACAATAAGTAACACTTTCTAACTATTAAAAATTAATGTGAAAAATTTGAAGTACATATAAAGGAGTAAAATTCTTATAACACAATGAGTATGGTATCCAAACTCCTTGGATAAAGGTCCCTCAATTTATACTTTCGACAATAATATTCCTCTACTATCTTCATCTAATGTTTGAGGTTCTTCTTCAATATTACGAAATGATCATAAAACAATTATTTCTCGTCCTTTATTTTTTGGTGTAGACTCTACCATATCGGTACCCAACTATTAAGGGGGAAGTTAGGATTCTTTTAGAAAAGACTCCGAATCCTGAATTTTTTTCTGATGATTTTTTTGTGTCCTTCAGAAAATCTTAAATTATTTCTATATATGATAGCTTTTTCTTAAGTATATTCTCTTTTTCTTGTTTCTTGAGTTCTTCAGATCCTTGAATTTTCAATGCTTTAGCTTCATCCGGATCTATCCCAAATTCTGCATCTCTTTCGTTTTTTTCTTTGTCTTCCCTCCATTTGGCTATGACTTCATCAGGACATGTTTTTTATTTCTTTTTCTTATGAGGTTCAGAAGCATAATATTTTCTCTTATGAGACTCACTAGTTTTTTCATTGAACTTTCTCAAATTTTATTTTCATTCTCATAAAAATAAATAAACTCATTAGACTCACTATAAAAATAATATTTCATTGTTATGAGGGTATCATCACTTAGGAGAGGAATGTTAAATTTGTTTGGCTTAGACATGCAGGAAATATTTCAAAATTTCAAACAATTGACTAAAAACATAGACAATGTTGATGGAAACATAATGATATGATACTTTATTGTCCCATACTTGATATTACTGATTGTTAAAAATATATATCTCATCATATTAATCATCCTTAGGTTTATTAGTAAATCTTGCAGGGAAATATATGTTACCTTTAGAGTATCATTATCACCTTTTATCGATAAGATCATAACTTGTATCCAAAAAATGATAATACTATAGTTGTAGGAAAGATGGGAAACCATTAGATTCTTTACTCCCCAAAGTCCTAGAGATTCTATAGCCTTATCCTTGTTAAACAAACACTCTAATTTTGGAAACCCGTGAGAACAATAAAAGGATTCTCCATAAAATATAATTTCAAGAATTTTTATATCATCATTATAAGACATAGAATGGGTTTTTCCGTAACTCTTGAATAGAAACTTATCATTTCCTCCTTTTATGAAAAAATCTATAGATTCATAGAACTCTGCAACTAGTTCCAAATACACTGGATCTTGTTATCCATTGTTTTTAATGGTACAAACATTTTTCCATCCTTGTAATTTTTTTATCTTTCATAATAAGGAGTCATACTTAAGAAATAATGCTGGATTAACTAAAATTTATCTGAATATAAACCAATATTTAATGACTTCATGCGTAAGATTTCAAGTTTGAGAATATATTGACAGCAACATTCAGAACATTTAAAATATGATAGAATCAGAATAGAGACTTTGAAAGGAGGTACCAGCTCAGTAGAAATTATTTGTAAAAAAGATGTGGGACATGGGGTAGTCTTGTACATTATATAGGTGGCATAGTGATGGTTCATCTCCCAAGATTGATCAAACATTTGATATTAATCATATCTAATCTTATGGATGAGATTAAGCCAAAGAATATTTATAGGTTTCAATATTTTGAGTTTTTATGGAAAAAAATTTTAATTTAAGGAATGAAATATAAAGAAGTAGTTATTAAAACACAATTGAAATACCAACATAAAAAATTGAAACTAAGATATAATAAGTAAGAATATGTACCTTTTGGAGTTCATAGAATATTTGTTTGTATTGGTTAAGAATCTTCTTAAAAATCTTATATTCCAAAATTTTTTATCAGATTCTGGAATCTTTTTCTACGTTCTGAAAACTTTTTTTTGGTTCCAAAAAAAATATTAAGGCAATCAAATGTACTCCCCCTATGAAAAGGAGTATCTTGAAGTAAAGAAAATAGTTTAAACAAAACGTTTATATGAATGATTAACTTACAGCTATCATTCCTAACATTTGTTTAATATATTCAAATCTATTAGAAGGTAAATATTTGGTAAAAATGTTAGCATGTTTTTCTTGAATTTCGATAAATTATAAAATAATATTTCCTTTGTGTGCATGATCCCTGAGAAAGTGATACCTAATATCTATGTGTTTTTCATGGAGTGATGTTCATGGATTTTTATTAAGTGTATGGAACTAGTGTTATCATATAGTATCAATGTTTTAGTAAAACTCAAGCCATTATTACTGTGTGTGTGTGTGTTGTATCCGTAACACTTGAGCACGATAACTTCTAGCTACCACATATTCAGCTTCAGCAGTGTAATGTTCTATAAAGTTTTGTTTCCTATATGACCAAGAAATTAATGAATCTCTTAATAAATGAAAGGTTTCTAATGTACTTTTATGTCCATTCTAAAACCTCCAAAGTCTGGATCTTAAAATATTTTTAATACAAAATCATTTCCAAAAGAGATGAAAAGTCCCAAATCCATAGTTCCCTTTAAATAGAAAAATATTATTTTCTCTAATTTTAAATGGGATTATATTTTATTTTCTTGGAATCTGGCACATAATAATACTAAAAATATTAATTCTAGTCAATTATCTATTATTTATATTAAATATCATATCATTCCACTAAAATATTTATTATTTACTGGTTTCACCACTTTATTAAGATCTATTATTTTTAGGTTTCCGATTTGAGTACTAATTATTTTGGTGTTTTCATAACCATACTTTTTAAGATGATATTTAATATAATAATGATAATGTATATAGGTTCCTTATGGATTTTTAGATATTTGAAAACCAATGGAAAATGTTAACTCAACCATCATACTCATTTCAAACTCAGATTTTATGAGATTCTCAAAATAATATATTAAAGATGACTGATTTGATCTGAATATAATGTCATATACATAAATTTGAATAGCCAAAACAATTTTATCCTTCTTTATAAAAAGGGCTGGATCAGTAGTTCCCTTACCATAATATCTTTGTAATACAAATCTAGTAATTCTATCATACCAAGCTATAGGATATTTTAAGACAATATAAATCTTTGGTAAGTTTAAAAACATATTCGAGATGTTTTAAATCTTAAAAAATAGTAGTTTGATCAACATAAACTTCCACTTGAACATATCAATTAAAGAAATCACACTTCACATCCATTTGAAAAAGTCTGAAGTTAATGAATACTACAAAGGCTAGTAAAATACGAAGAGATTCAAGTCTTGTTACTGAAGCATATGTCTCTTCATAGTTTATTGGTTATTGTTGATTATAGCCTTTAGAAATAAATCATGAATTATTTCTAACAATGAATCCATTTTCATCAAATTTATTTCAGAAGAACCACATTACTCTATATACAGAGGTTTCTTTAAGTCTTTCAACAACTTGTAGACTTTATTTCGTTCGGATTCATATAGCCTTTCATGCATAGCCTTTATCTAATTGTCATCACCAAAATCATCATTAATACTTTTAGGTTCTAATTGGGAAACAAATTCTATATTTTTTAATTCATTTCTCAAATAACTTCTAGTCCTTACGAGTTGAATTACATCAACAATGATATTATTAATAGGTTCATTTCTACAAAACAACTGACTTTGTTTTTGTAAATATCATTCATCAACATAAGTTAGAAAATTTTCTAGAGTAAATACTTCAGAAATAATTTCTTGAGTATTTTATTTATTTGAAGAATCTTCTATAATTTGATGATAATTAGTTTTTGAGAACATTTCAAAGATGTAGGTTTGATTGTTTAAAAACAAAGGGGTCAGTTTTATAAAATTTGACTTGTATTGTTTCTTCAATAGTATAAAATATTTTATTGAAAACTCTATAAGCCTTTGGGGTAGTGGAATAGCATAAGAATATTCCTTCATTAGATTTGGGTGTGATGTTTTGTAAGTTATATTTTCTACTCAAGATTAATGATTTGGATCAAAATAATTTAAAATATGATACTTTTGGTTTCATCCTTTATATAACTCATAATGTGTTTTATTAAGAAATGGCCTAATTAAAACATTATTTATAGTATAAAAAGTAGTACTAATAGATTTAGCTGAAAAGTGTTTAGAAATTGAGTATTCACTTAACATGTTTCTTTCTATGTCTTCAAGAATTAAATTTCTTCTTTCAACAACACCATTTTGTTGAGGAGTTTTTAGAGCTAAGAAGTTATTATTAATTCCTTTCTTACTAAAAAAAGTTTCAAAATATGAATTTTCAAATTTCCACCACGATGACTATTAATTGTTATCAAGGGATGATTTTTCTCATTTTTTAATTTGGATGTAAAAGTTTTAAAATAAGAAAAGTCTTCAAATTTATTTTCTAGAAAATCGATGAATGAAAATAGAGTATAATCATCAACTAAAACAAATACATAATATTTTCCTTCAATTCTTATAGTTTTTGTAGGACAAAACTAGTACATTTTCACCAGTACTAATACATTATAAGTTGAGACTTCACTTATATATTTAAAGATAGATTTATGTTGCTTTCCATATTGACAGGGGTTACAGACTTTTGATAAATCAAACCTAAGATTAGGTAGATCTTCAATAAGTCTTTTATTAGATAGTTTTCATAATTTCATAAGGTTACAATATCCTAGCCTTCAATGGCATAACCAAGATTGATCTTATATTGCACTATGTAAAGGTAATTATTGGCACCTAAGGTCTTCTATGTTTATGTGTGTAAACATTTTCATACAGAGGGGCTAAATGAATGAATTTATCCTTAGAATCGTGTGCTGATAATTTATCATTCCTGAAATTAACAAGGTATCCTTAATCACATAATTAAATTTTTTATAAGGTTGTTATTAATACCATTAACAAAAAAAAACATTCTAAATCAAGGATTTTCCAAGAAGAGTAATATTACCTATACCATCAATCTCTACATGAGCATTATATCCGAAAATTACTTTTCTAACTTTCATATTTATAATATTTTCAAAGAATTTTTTTGTTACCAGCCATGTTTCTGGAACATTGACTATCCATGTGCCATGTATTATTATTGGTACTTCCTTTTATTTCTTAAAAGAAAAGAAGATAAACTTTCAAAGTCCAATCTTTCTTGGATCTGTAAATGCTGAAAAGTAAAATATTAGGAATCCACATTTTTTGGAAAAATGGGATTTATGAAATAATGAGTATTAAATTTTATTTAAAGAAAAAAATTTCTCCCACTTTCCACCACATTGACACTTAGTGTAGAATGGGACACCTTTGGGGACAAAATATTTACTGCTATAAATGTGTTTTTGATGAGAATAAACCACCCTAGAAATATTTTTTAAAAGATGAATTTTTCAATACATCTTATCAAAATTCTCTTTACTAGGGGTAAAATTTGATAAATGTTTTCTTAAGGAAAATATTTGAGACATTATCTTATGACTAAATTATTATCATCATAGTCATTAGTTTAAGAATTAAGTTTAGTCTCTAAATTTGTTTTCTCAGAAAAAGTATTTTGAAAATCCATAGAATGTTTATCCATTTCAGAATTATCTCCCTAGAAATAGAAATAATTTCAGAATATTTATATATATATATATATCTTTAGAAATATATGATACTTATTTTTTTAGAACATGTATTCTAGAATTTTTCTTATCAATATTTTTTTGACCATTCTATTTTAATTTTAAAGAAACATAGAAATTCTTGAAACTTATTCAACTAAATCCAAATAATTATCTAATGTTGAAAAAGATTCTTTATCTTAGGATTTGTAATTTTCTTCATCAGGATACTTTTCACTTAGAGATATGTTGGTCAAGGATTTTGTAGTGTGTACCTTTTACATAAGACATTGATTCTTAGTGGGTATTCTAGAAATAAAGCCACTATTCTTCTGGTTTGATCTTTCATCATATAAATATTAGTTATAATAATCTCCAACACTTACATTCCAAGAATCATTAGCTTTCAGAACTTTATTTCCCATATAATTATAGTATCTTCTCTAATTTATTTCATAATTTCTATTTTTCTTATCCTTTACTTTATGATTTGGATAATTGGGTCTGACGTGTCCTACTTTCTTACACTCATAGCATGTGACTTATAAATATTTATTATTCTTTATATCATTTTTTTATATCTATATTGAATGTATTTATTACTAAAAATCTTGTTCATTCTTCGTGAAAGATTGGATAAATCATTCTTTGATTGATCAGTATAACTTGAGTATGACTAAACTAAAACTCTCTTAGTTTTTTTGTCTTAAATTTCTTAGGGGTCTTGTAATTTATCTAATTAATAGTGGTGGTAAAAGAAACACCTCGATTATTCTTATTTACATTTTTAGTATCTCTCTTTAATCTGTTATCATGTTGTACGAGATTTTTGAATAGTTTATCAAGAGTTACAGTTGAAACCTTACTTGTTTCATCAATCACAATTATGTTTGATTCCCATTCATTGGGTATGATGTATAAGAATTTATCTAAAAGAATCTCATAATATAAACATTTCTCTCCCACTGACTGTAAGGCATTTACGATAGTCATGAACCTCTATTGAACTTAAACTATAGGTTCACCATAGGGAAAAACATAACCTTGATAGTCCTCTCTTAGAATAGATCTTCTTATTTCAATAACTTTAGAAGTAAGAAGATGTGTCACTTACAGTTTCTTCAAAATGTTTGTTGTTGCTTCACAATAAAATATCTAACTATATATGTTCATGGTTATAGAATAATGTAATGTATTTCATACCTTATAGTTTAACTAATATTCTTGATTCTATCCTCTGTTAAAATTTGTGTCTTCTTTGTCAATAATTTTATAATCTCCAGTAAGAAAAAAAAATTATCAATTCTATTTTTGATAACAAATGTCTTCATTCTATATCTTCGATATACATAATAATTCCCATAAAATATATGTGGTCTTGTAAGGTTTAAGTTGTCTATAGATTTGAAATTCATTCCTTTCATCACTAAAATAATACAAAAAATGTTTTTCCACAACATAAGTTAGTGTACCAAGTATTTATAAAAAAAATATAAAAGAAAACATGAGAAACTTGAAAAAGTAAAGAATGAGTAAGTAAACTAAGAAATTAAATTCTAACTTTGATACCAATAATAGATATCAATATCATAGATACTTGGCCCTGGTACCAATTATTGAATCGAAATATAGATGTAGATTTTCAATTACAAGATGGGGTGAATTGTAAGATTAAAAACATTCATTTTTAACCCTAAGAAAATACATGTTTAACAAATTTAAACAAATCATATTCACTCAACACTCTTATTATAGGTTATGAAAACACCTTAAGTGTAATTAAATAACTACATAGGTATACTTAAACAAGATTATACCTTAAATCATGTAGAATCTTAAATTAGAGTTTAAATAATAAAAAATGTATAATAAGTAGAACTTTATAATTATTACAAATTACAGTGGAAATTTAATGTACATATAAAGGAGTAAAATTATTTTAACCCCAATAATAGAGTATCCGACCTCCTTGGATAATGTTCCCTTGATTTATACTTTTAAAAAACTCTCTCTAAACCAAACCAGGGTAAGTCCTTGATCCACAAGAGATCAAATGTAGCCTCTATCTTGCTATCCCCACAAGCCCTCGATTATGCAGGTAACCGAAACCACTATCTCCTTTTATCTTGAAATATCTTGATTATACAGTTAATCAGCACCTATGTCTTACTTTATCATGGAATTCCTTGATCACATACAGCAACAATCATTGTCACATAATGAAAAACAATGCTTATTTAATATTTCAAGTATACTGAACAAGTGGTTCACAACATGATAACTTCAAGGCTTTCACACAAATAAAATTTCATAGTTCTCTCACAGATTATTATATATCCAATTTTTTTTCAGTTCTGAGCTCATTCAAATTACTAGGTATTTATAGGATAGATCTCAAATGGTCACATTCTCCTCCAACAGTCATATTTTTTCTCCACTAGCTTCATATCCTGGTTAAGTTTCTTCTTAAACATTCATAACTGATCATAAAACTACTATTTCTTCTCCTTTATTTTTGGGGGTAGGCTCTACCATATCGGTACCCAACTATTGAGGGGGAATTTCATATTCTTGTAAAAAAGACTATGAAATCTGAATTTTTTTCTGATTCTTTTTTTTGTCCTTTAGCAAATACTAAATTATTTTTACAACTGATATCTTTTTCTAAAACATATTCTCGTTTTCTTGTTTCTCAAGTTCCTCATCTCCTTGAATTTTCATTGCTTTAGCATCATCCATATCAATCCCAAATTTTGCATCTCCTTCCATTTTTCATTTTCTTGCCTCTATTTGGCTATGACTTCATCGGGATAGGTTTTCTGTTTCTTTTTCTTATGAGGTTCGGAAGCATCATATTTTCTCTTGTGAAACTCACTAGTTTTTTCTTTGAAAATTCTCAAATTTGAATTTCATTCTCATAAAAATAAATAAACTCATTAGAATCACTATCAAAATAATATTTCATTATTCTGAGGGTATAATCACTTAGTATAATAATGTTGAATTTATTTGTCTTTTACTTGCAGGTAATATTTCAACATTTCAAACAATTGACTAATAACTTTAATAATGTTGCTGGAAACATAATGATATGATACATTATTTACCCTTCCTTGATCTTACTAATTGTTAAAAAAATATATCTCATCAGATTTATCTTCATAAGGTTTACAAGTAAATCCAGCATGAAAATATCTGTTACCTTTAGAGTATCATTATCTCTTTTTATCGATACAAGAAAGCCTTGTATCCAAAAAAAATGATAATACTATAGTTGGAAGAAATATGAGAAAGCATTGGATTATTTACTCCCTGAATGCCTAGAGATTCTATAGCCTTATCCATGTTAAAATAACCCTCTAATTCTGGAAACCTATGAGAACAATAGAAGGCCTCTCTATCAAATAGAATTTATGGAATTTTTATAACTTACTTATAATACATAGAATCGGTTTTACCATAACCCTTTAATAGAAACATATCATTTCCTCCTTCTATGAACAACTCTACAGATTCATATAACTCTAAAAAAAGTTCGAAATACACTGGATCTTGTTATCCCTTATTCTTAATGGTACAAATATTTACTCATCCTAGTAATTTTGTTATCTTTCATAATAAGGAGTCATACTTAAGGAAGAATGCTTGATCAACTAACCTTTATCTGAATATGAAGCAATATTTAATGGCTTTATATGTATTCGTTGATGTTTGTGAAGATTTTGAAAACAACATTAAAAACATATAAAATATGATAGAATAGAAATAGATACTTTGAAGGGAGGTATCATCTCGGGTAAAATTCATTGTAAAAACGATGTGGGACACGGGGGAGTCCTGTATATTATATAGGAGATACAGTGATGGTTCGTCTCCCAGTATTGATCAAAAATTGATATTAAATAGATATTATCTAACGGATGAGATTAAGACAATGAAGGTATATAGGTTTTAATATTTTGAGTTTTTAAGGAAAAAAATTTAATTTAAGGAAAAAAAATCTGAAGAAGTTTTTCTTAAAACACAATTGAAATACTGACATAAAAAATTGAAACCAAGATATTATAAGAAGAATATATACCTTTTGGAGTTCTTAGAATATTTGTTTTTATTGTTTCAGACTCTTCTTAGAAATATTATATTCCAAAATGTTTTATTAGATTCTGGAAACATTTTCTAGGTTCTAAAAATATTTTTTAGGTTCCCAAAAAAATATTCAGGAAATAAAATTTACTCCCCCTATGAAAAAAAGTTTCTTGATATAAGAAGATAGTTTAAAAAAAGTTTATATGAATGATTACCTTACAGTGATCATTACTAACTATTTTTTAATGTATTAAAATCTATCGAAAGGAAATGATCTATTAAAAATGTTAGAAAGTTTTTATTTGATTTGGATAAATTATAAAATAATATCTCTTTTGAGTGTGTGATCCCAAAGAAAGTGATGCATAATATCTATGTGTTTTTCATGGGAGTGATGTGTGGGGATTTTTCTTAATGGTATAGAACTACTGTTATCCCATAATATATATGTTTTAGTAAAACTCAGGCCATAATTAGTGAGTGTGTGTTGCATCCACAATACTTGAGCATAAAAACTTCTAGCTGCCACATATTCAGCTTCAGTAGTGGAATGTTCTACTAAGTTTTGTTTCCTACATTACCATGAAACAAAACAATCTCCTAATAAATGAAATTTTTTATATGTACATTTATATCCATTCTAAAACCACCAAAGTTTGCATCTAAAAATATTTTTAAAATAAAATCATTTCCAGAAGAGTAAAAAGTCCCAATTCCTTAGTTCCCTTCAAATAGAAAATATTATTTTAAATAATTTTAAATGGGATTCTTCTTTATTTTTTGTTATCTGGAACATAATAATACTAAAAATATTAATTATGGTCAATTATTTATTATCTATAGTAAACTTCATATCATTACTATAAAAGATTTTTTATTTACTGGTTTCCTCGCTTTATTAAGATCTAGTATTTTTTAGGTTCCGATTAGAGTACTAATAATTTTATTATTTTCATAACCATACTTTTTAAGAATAAATTTAATATAATTATGTTGATATATATAGGTTTCTTATGGGTTTTTAGAATTTTGAAAACCATGGGAAAATGTTAACTCAACCATCATACTCATTTCAAACTCATATTTTATATGATTATCAAAAGAAACTATTATGGATAACTAATATGATCTGAATATAATGTTATATAAAAAATTTTGAACAACCAGAACATTTTCATTCATTCTTTATAAAAAGGGCTGGATCAGTAGTTCCCTTACCATAATTGTATTTTAATAAAAATCTAGTAATTCTATCATATCAGGCTCTAGGGGCTTGTTTAAGACTGTATAATGCTTTGGTATGTTTAAAAAAATATTCGGGTGGTTTTTAATCTTGAAAACTAGTAGTTTTTTCAACATAAACTTCCAATTTAACATATAAATTACGGAAATCACATTTCACATCCATTTGAAAATTTTTAACGTTAAATAATGCTGCAAAGACTAGTAAAATACGAATAGATTCATGTTTCCATACTAAAGCATAAGTCTCTTCAAATTTTATTTCTTCATGTTGATTATAGCCTTTAGAAACTAATCTTGCTTTATTTCTAACAATGAATCCATTTTCATCAAATTTATTCTGGAAGACCCAAATTACTCTAATTATAGAGTTTTCATTAGGTCATTCAACCAAGTTCTATATTTTATTTCTTTCAAATTAATTTAGCATATCTTTTATTGCCTTTATCCAATCTTCATTGCCCAAATCATCATTAGTAATTTTAGGTTCTAATTGGGAAATAAATTCAAGATGTTCTACTTCATTTCTCAAATAACTTATAGTCCTTACTGGTTGAATTACATAAAAAATGATATTATCACTAGGATGATTCCTCCAAAACAACTGACTTTGTTTTTGTAAAACTCTTTAATAAACATAAGGTAGAAAATCTTCTAGAGTAAATACTTTGGAAAAAATTTCTTGAGTATTTTCCTTATTAGAGGAATCCTCCATCATAGGTTGATAATTAGATTTTGAAAACACATCAAAAGATGCTGGTTGGGATTGTTTAAAAACAATGGGGTCAGTTTCATCAAATTTGACTTGTATTGTTTCTTCAATAGTATAATAATTTTTATTGAAAACTCTATAATCCTTTGAGGTAGTGGAATAGCCGATGAATATTCCTTTATCATATTTGGGTGTGAAGTCTTGTAAGTTATATTTTCTACTCATGATGAATACTTGCATCCAAATAATCTAAAATATGATACTTTTGGTTTTAGGGTTTTCTATAACTCAAAAGGTGTTTTATTAAGAAATGGCATAATTAAAACTCTATTTATAGTATAAAAATTAGTACTAACAGCTTCATCCCCGAAGTGTTTAGCAATTGAGTATTCACTCATCATAGTTCTTGTTATTCCTGAAGATTTCGATTTCTTCTTTCAAAAACACCATTTTTAAGATTTCTTGGAGATATAAAGGTATTATTAATGACTTTCTTACTAAAAAAAGTTTCAAAATATGAATTTTTAAATTTCCACCATGATCACTATGAATTTTTATCAATGGAAGGTTTTTTTCATTTTTGAATTTGGCTGTATAAAGTTTAAAATAAGAAAAGGATTCAAATTTCTTTTCTAGAAAATAGACCCATTTAAATCTCATATAATAATCAAACAAAAAAAATACCTAATATTTGACTTCAATACTTATAGATTGTGTAGGACCAAACAAGTCCATATTCACTAGCTGTAATACATTAGAAGTTGAGACTTCAATTATAGATTTAAATCTAGATTTATGTTTCCTTCCATATTAAAAAGTTCCAAAGTTACAATATTCTAACCTTCTATGACATAACCAATATTGATCTTCCATTGCACTCAGGAAATGTAATTCTTGGCTCCTAAGGTCTTCTATGTTATGTTTGTAAACATTTTCATGATGAGGGGCTAAAAGAATGAATTCATACTTGGAATTGTGTGCTAACAAATTATCATTCCGAAAATTCACAAGGTAACCATAATCTCATAAATAAATTATCTTATAAGGTTTTTCTTAATACCATTAACAAAAAAAACATTCTAAACCAAGGATTTTCAATGAATAACAATATTACCTATACCAACAATCTCTACATGATCATTATCCCTAAAAATTACTTTTCCACCTTTCATAATTATAATCTTTTCAAATAATTTTTTTTTCACCTACAATATGTTCGGAACATCAAATATCCATATACCATGTATTGTTGATGGTATTTCCTTTTTTCTTCCAAAAGAAAATAAGATATTATTTTAGAATCCAAAATTTCTTGGATCCGTAAATGATAGAATGTAAAATATTTAGAATCCACATTTTTTGTTGGAAAATGGGATTTATAAAATCTTAATGATTGAATTTTATTGAAAGAAAAACATTTCTCCCAGTGTCCACCATATTTACACTTAGTGTAGAATGGGACACTTTTGGTGATAAAATAGTTATTGCTAAAAATGTGTTTTAGATGAGAATAACCCACCACAGAACTATTCCTTAGAAGAAATTTTTTTGAATACATCTTATCAAAATTATCTTTACTCGAGCTAAAATTTGATAAAAGTTTTCTTAAGGAAAATATTTCAAACATTATATAATTACTAAATTCTTATCCTCATAGTTATTAGTTTTAGAATTAAGTTTAGTCTCTAAATTTTTTTCTTAGAAATAGTATTTTAAAAATCTATAAAATTTATATCCTTTTCAAAATTATCTTTGTAGAAAGAGATATAATTTCAGAATATTATTTATCAATATCATTAGAAATATATGATACTTATTCTGTTAGAATGTGTTTTCTAGAATTTTCCTTGTCAAGATTCTTTTTGGTCATGTTATTTTCATTTTCAAGTAACCTAAAATATCTTGAAACTTATTAAATAAAAGTTAGATAATTATCTTATGTTGAGAAAGATTCTTATCTAAGGATTTAGAATTTTCTTCATCAGGATAACTTTCAATTAAAGATATGTTGGACTAGGATTTAGTAGTGTGTACCTTTTCCATAAGATGTTGATTCTCAGTAGGTATTCTAGAAATAAGACCAATATTCTACTAGTTTTATCTTTCATCTTCTAGTGATAAGTTAGAATAATCTCCATCAAATACATTCCAATAATCATTAGCTTTTAGAAAATTTTTCCCCTTAGACTTACAATATATTCTCTGGTTTCTATCATAATTTCAATTTTTCCTATCCTTTATTTTAAGATTTAGATAATCTGATCTGATGTGTCCTAATTTATTACACTCATAGCAAGTGACTTATTAATATTTCTTATTCTTTCTATCATTTTTATTATATATATAATGAATGTCTTTCTTTCCAAAAATTGTGTTCATTCTTTGAGAAGTATTGGATAAATCATTCTCTGATTGATCAATATCACTTGAGTATGACAGTACTAAAACTCTCTTACTTTTTTGTCTTAAATTTATCTGGGGTCTTGTATTTTATCTGATTAAATGTTCTAGTAAAATCAATACCTCCATTCTTCTTATTTAAATTTTCAATATCTCTCCTTAATATATTCTCATGTTGTAAGAAAGTTCTGAATAGTTCAACAAGAGTTATAGATGAAACTTTACTTGTTTCATCAATCACAGTTCTATTTGATTCCCATTTTTTAGGTAGGTTGTATATGATTTTATCTAAAAGATTCTCATTATATAATCCATTCTCTCTCATTGACTATAATAATTTTACGATATTCATGAACCTCAATTGAACTTAAACTATAAGTTCACCATGGGGAAAAACAAAACCTTGATATTATTCTCTGAGCATAGATCTTATTGTTTCAACTAAATTAGAATTAAAGATATGTATAACTTACAGTTTCTTCAAAATGTTTTTTATTACTTTATAATAATATATTTAATTGTATATGATCATGGTCATAGAACAAAGCAATGTATTTCATACCTTATAGTTTTACTGATATTCTTGATTCTCTTATCTAGAAAAATTTGTGTCTTCTTTTTCAAGGATTTTATAGTCTCCGGTAAGCAAAAAAACATCAATTATAGTGTTGATAACAAATTTCTTTTTTCTATATCTCTGATATTCATAATAATTCCTATCAATGATAGGCGGCCTTGTAATGTTTAATTTGTCTATAGATCTTGCATTGATTACTGATTAGTCACTAAATGAGGCTAATATTAATTGTTAATATACATAATATTCATGATCATTTTTATTAATAAACCCCATTTTAGTGCATTTTACACTTTGAACATCATTTCACATTATGATAGCAATACCTTATTAAAATGCACTATTATGTGGTACATTTTGGAACATTATTTGAAGTATCCAATGATTCATATGATTTTAAGGAATGTAATTATCCATATTTCAGTTTGATATTTTGTTAAATTTATTTAAACTTCAATATGATCATGTTTCATTTAGGGATCAATGGAAAATTCATGGAAGAAGATGGGGATATTTTGTGATGAAAGGAAGCAATTCTGGAGAAGTCAGATTGGACACCAGCCCACTTATGAGACTGTGGGGCTCAACATACAGGCCCAATGAATCCCAAATTTTGTGGGATGCTATAATACATGTATAGGAACAAATAACTACTCATGATGAAATGCTAATTTGGCCTACATTGTGGTCATTTCTGAGGCCCAATTTAGATATAAAATTCTGGTCCAGATTTTTCGGCCCAGAAAAACAGCCCACTAATATGATCATATATCGGAATACACAACTCCAAATGGGCCCAACATTTACAGGAGGCTGTAATACATCAGTAGATCCATTTACTTCTTCTATGTCCCACTCTGATTCGGCCATCTAGAAGTTCTTCCAAGTGCGTCTGTTCGGTGAAGGAAAGCTGGCTGCCACCTCAGGTCAAGTGTGGAAAAATCAAATTTCCCTTAATTTCCACCCACCTATGGCCTACCAAAATTAATTGCGGAGACTTGGACTATTGGAGGCTTGACCCAAGGGCTCAAAAATTCCTATTTAAGGCAGTGGTTTTTGAGTATTGAAGGATCTTGGTTGCTTTGTTCAATTGTAATGTTATGCTGCAATTTTGTTGTCTCAAATTTATCTTTCACATGTAAGTTGTTCAATTCACTTTAGTTTCTTAATAAATGTTCTTATTATACTCTTATTCTGTTCTTCTTCATATTAATTTGATACCATTGGATCAAGGTGTGAATTTATTCACACCAAACCTTGTGAAATTATTCACACAACGGTGGAGTGATCATTTTATTTTTGTTGTTTTCTTTACTTCTCCATTTCTTCCCTCATGAGTCTACTTTCCTCTTCCATTGAAACCATGAGATCAATTGGGGGATAAACCACTTATGGGTTGATCCAAGGGAGTAGAAAGGCGATGGATTGGATGTTATTTATCACCACATTAATGTATAATCACTTCTTTAATTGAGATTTTTATTTGAGGATTTTTAAACTTTATTGTCCTTGTTGAATTTAAGGCCACACACTTGAAGTGATAATACAAACATTTACCTTAAAGTGCTCAAAACATTGATCCTTCAAGTGTATAGGTGATTAGTATTAAAGGGTGTAGGAATTTAACCAGTAATTTATTATGTTGTTTTATCTCCTTAAATGAACCCATCTCGAATATAAGAAAGTGAAATCATTAAAAAAAATACGTCCAATCCACCCAAAGCGATAACCTA
Source organism: Viscum album (assembly GCA_963277665.1). Taxonomy (NCBI): domain Eukaryota; kingdom Viridiplantae; phylum Streptophyta; class Magnoliopsida; order Santalales; family Viscaceae; genus Viscum; species Viscum album. The sequence goes on from OY728127.1 coordinate 620,708,903, forward strand.
GGATCAACTCATTATTTTAAATTGAATTCACTTAAGTCTCTTAGAGTTCCATTAAACCCATATAAAATCAACCCAAGTTGGCTACTTCATAGCCAAAAATAGTCCGTAGAATGTATGTGTCTATAGGTTACTTCTTAAGTCTCTGAGGATTCAACAACCCAAGCTAAACTATAAGGACCATATTACCTTCTTCTATTGGGTAAATTGGAGCGAGAATCAAATTTTGGTGTCGTTTCCAGGGACCTAAGTAAGTTATCTTAGACATTATTATTCCTTTTCTTCATCCCTCTTCTCTTTTCTCACCCCTCACTCTTATGGAAGTGAATTTTGAACAATTCCAAACATGGGAAACCTATACCCACTTAGATCACCCAACCCCATGTGTGATGTACAATGACCATCCAAAGTTCTACATGTGGGATCATCAACAACCGAATGACCCACATTGTTTTTACCACTATAATCCACAAAAAATTCCAAAATATAATGAGTTTCAATCCCCACAAATCCAAATTGAACATCCTCCTATGGAATTCCAACAACATAGTTATCCCCCTAGAATAGACCATCTGCCTCAACCCCTTATCCATCCTAATCCACATCCATTACTTGAAAAATTGTGTCAAAAAATGGAGATAATGAATTTTGAGGTTTCATCATTGAGGTTAAAACTATAAATCATAAAAAAAGTGTGTGGAACCCATCCCTACAAAAACTGTCCCGAAAATAACCTTATGTGAAGTGTCTAGTTTCCCACAAACCTCTCATGAATTTGCGGAAGAGAAAAACTTTGGATTTCGGGAAGATGAAGAGTATCAAGGAATCATTGATGGGTGTTTTAATCAGGAGGAAATTGAATTTTTGGATTCAAAATATGATAATTTGACATCATGGATTGAGTCTTCTAAGTATAACTCCATTGATGAATTTTCAAAAACACCAACCATTGAACCATTGAGAGAAATCGCAAACATTGAGTCCAAATCCATTCCTAAAACTAATATGTCCAATTTGGTGGATGAATATTATTTCCCAAAGGAACCAATTATGTTGATAAATTTTGAAAATGAAATTGATTTTAATTCAAAGTGTCAACTGATGTCTAAATTTCCTATCCAAACCGAGCTCAAAATTAGTATTCTTCCTTCCTTGCTAAAGTATCCCTTCATAGTGTATAAACATGACCTTTATGATGGAATTAATTCTTCTCTTGAAACTGATAATGTAGGAATTATGATTTATGTCTTAAGAAAGACAAGATAAGCAACTAGATCCACCATTTCAGAAATTCATTGGATTTACCCACTCATTTTTGAACATAGAATTGTGAATGAAACAAATTATAAACATAGAATCAATCCCAACATATTATAATTGGTGAAACATGTGTTCTTTAAAATATTGAAAGTTGGTATTGGGTAAGTTGGGGGGTTCAAGTCGAGCTAACGACCTTAAACAAAGCGCTGCACGGGGGGCAACCCATGGTTTTCATCTTTGCAAATAAATTTTTTAAATATGATTAATGAATCATTTTGATAAATTAAAAAAATAGACTATTGACCTGTTCTTCTATTATGAGTATGGATGGGTATGAAAGAGGAGCACTATATTCATCCATGTCACGCGGTGTTATCCCTGAGTAATACCTTACCTAGAAAATTAAAAGAAGGCAATGTATCATTAGTTTGATTAAAAAAACATAAAAATAGGAAAAACCATAAAAATGATGATACTTGGAATTAAATAAGTCGTTGTGTTGTTTGTTTTGCCTGGTTTCTTCTTCTTTTTATGGTTCAGGTACTATTTTGGGTGATACATGTTCAATCAAGGAGGTGCCTACATCCCCAAAGAGATCAATGGACTAAATTGGAGCAGCAAGAACTTCAAACTTCAACCACCAGGTGACTTCATTCCATGATCCAAATATTTCAATTTCCTTATTGAAATCCCATTTTATTCCTCTACCCCTTCTAAATTTTCTTTTCATTGAACCCTAGGGACAATGTTATTTTATGTTGGGGGGAGATAAAATAATAAAAGTTACTTCTGTGAAAAAAAATGAATGATTTGAAAAGAAAATTGTGTAAATGGAAGGAAAAATTCCTTTAACTTTGAACATGGTAATACACATTGCACACATTGAAACTGAATATCAAATAATTTAGAATTCCCTGATTTTGATTTTAATCCTTGTATAATTTCATGAGCATAGATTTTGGATAGTGTGGCTGTCCAATGTGATATTTCATCGTTTATGTTTTCATCCAAATAAAAAAATCACAATGCATGTCCTTTGGATAGTGGGGTATTAGTTTGAGTTCATGGGGTCCCCTAAATAAATAGCATAGTTTTGCTGATCATTTTAGTTTAATATGAGTATTCAAAAAAATAAAATAAAAATAAAAATTGCGCGTAGAGCAATGAAATGACATAATGCAAGGCTTTCAGCACTTGGGGATCGTGACTCCATATTTGTCTGGTCCAGAGTTAGTAATTTTATCTCTATTTTTGGTAATTTGATTTTTTTACTGAGTTAACTCTAGATGATGACCCAGTATGTGGCTTCACCTGGTGCCCTAAGGTCTTTGAGCCTAGGAGTCATCGGCAAAGTCTCGCTAAAGGGGTTGAATCTTTTGAGTGGAATTTCAATTACCATGGAAAAATTGTAAAAACAAAAAAAAAACAAAAAATAACAAAAAATAATAATACTAAAAAAATTTTCAATACTCATCTTAATATTGAAATGTGATTCCACCTAGCGCTTCCGTAATTTACCCCTTTAATAAAGATGAACCCCCATGTCTATTGTGATGCACAACACATCCTCATGCATAATTGATATTGGATGAAATATGGAAATGAATTTGAATAAAGGAATGGGCTTGGGATTGGGATCTTCTTATGAAACTATCTTGTATTAAAATATTTTGATGGGTTTCCTAATTGTTTGGTATAAGAGTTTCTGGTTATCAATGTGTATTAAAATGTTTTTGGAAAGGGGAATTCGAATTTCATATTGTTGAGAGATATTTTGCTCGGGACTAGCAAAACTCAAGTTGGGGGGTGTGATTAGTCACTAAATGAGGCTAATATTCATTGTTAATATACAGAATATTCATGTTTTTTTATTCATAAACACCATTTTAGTGCATTTTACACTTTGAACATCATTTCACATTATGATTGTAATACCTTCTTAAATTGCACTATTATGTGGTAAATTTTTTAACATTATTTGAAGTACCCAATGATTCATCTGATTTAAAGAATTTAATTATCCATATTTCATTTTTATATTTTGTTAATTTTATTTCCAGTTCAATATGATCATGTTTCATTTAGGGATCAATGGAGAATTCATGAAAGAAGATGGGGATATTTTGTGATGAAAGGAAGCAATTCTGGAGAAGTCAGATTGGACACCAACCCACCTATGAGACTGTGGGGCTCAAAATATAGGCCCCATGAAACCCATATTTTTTGAAAATCTAGAAGACATGTTTAGAAACAAATAACTATTCAGGATAAAAAGATAATTTGGCCTACATTGTAGTAATTTAGGTGGCCCAAGTTAGAGATAAAATTCTGGACCAGATTCTGCGGCCTAGAAAAACATTTCACTAATATGATCATATCTCGGAATCCACGACTCCAACGGGGCCTCAATTTTATAGGAGTCTAGAATACATCCGTATATCAATTTTATATTTCTATTTCCTACTCTGATTCGGCCATCTATAAGGTCTTCCAAGCATGTGTGTTCTGCGAAGGAAAGCTGGCTGCCACCTCGGGTCAAGGGTGGAAAAATCAACTCTCCCTTACATTCCACCCACCTTTGGCCTACCACAATTAATTGAGGAGACATGGACTATTTGAGACTCGACCCAAGGGCTCAAAAATGCCTATTTAAGTCAGTGTTGTTTGTGTATTGAAGGATCTTGGATGCTTTATTCAATTGTAATGTTATGCTGCAATTTTGTTGTATCAAATTTATCTTTCACATGTAAGTTGTTCAATTCACTTTAGTTTCATAATAAAAGTTCTTCTTATACTCTTATTATGTTGTTCTTCATATTAAATTTATACCTTTGGATCAAGGTGTGAATTTATTCACACCAAAACTTGTGAAATTATTCACACAACGGTGGAGTGATCATTTTATTTTTGTTGCTTTCTTTACTTCTACATTTCCTCCCCCATGAGTCTACATTCTGCTTCCATTGAAACCATGGGATCAATGGAGGGCTAACCCACTTATTGGTTGATCCAAGGGAGTATCAAAGGGCTGTATTAGATGTTATTTATCACCTCATTAATGTATAATCACTTCATTAATTGAGATTTTTATTTGATGATTTTTAAACTCCATCGTCCTTATTGAATTTAAGGCCACACACTTCAAGTTCTAATACGAACCTTTACCTAGAAGTGCTCAAAACATTCATCCATAAAGTGTATAGGTGATTAGTATTAAATGGTTTAGGAATTAAACCAGTAAGTGATGATGTTGTTTTATCTCCTTAAATGAACCCATCTCGAATATAAGAAAGTGAAATCATTAAAAAAGAAATACGTCCAATCCACCCCGAGTGATAACCTAGGATCAACTCATTATTTTAAACCGAATTCACTTAAGCCTCTTAGAGTTCCTTTAAAACCATCTAAAATCAACCAAAGTTGGCCACTTCATAGTCAAAAACAGTCCATATAATGTACGGGTCTATAGGTTACTTCTTAGGTCTCTAAGGATTCGATAACCCAAGCTAAACTACAAGGACCGTCTTACCTTCTTTTATTGGGTCAATTTGAGCGAGAATCAGATTTTGACGCCGTTTTCGGGGACCTAAGCAAGTTATCTGATACATTATCATTCTTTTTCTTCATCCCTATTCTCTTTTCTCACCCCTCACTCCTATGGAAGTCAATTTTGAACAAGTCCAAACATGGGAAACCTATCCCCACTTTGATCACCCAACCCCATGTGTGATGTACAATGAACATCCTAATTTCTACATGGGGGATAATCAACAACCTAATGAACCAAATTTTTTTACCCCTATAATAAACAAAACATTCCAAAATATAATGAGTTTCAATCCCCACAAATCCAAATTGAACATCCTCCTATGGAATTCCAACAACATAGTTATCCTCCAAGAATAGACCATCTGTCTCAACCCCATATCCATCCTAATCCACATCCATTACTTGAAATATTGTGTCAAAAATGGAGATAATGAATTTTGAGGTTTCATCATTGAGGTTAGAACTAAAAATCATAAAAAAATTGTGAGGAACCCATCCCTACACAAACTGTCCCTTCAATAACCTTATGTGAATTGTCTAGTTTCCCACAAACCTCTCATTAATTTGCTGAAGAAAAAACCATTGGATTTGGGGAAGATGAAGAGGATCAAGGAATTATTGATGGGTGTTTGAATCAGGAGGAAATTGAATTTTTGGATTCAAAAGAGGAGAATTTGACATCATGGATTGAGTCTCCTAAGTATAACTCCATTGATGAATTTTCAAAAACAACAACCATTGAACCATTTAGAGAAATCGCAAACATTGAGTCCAAATCCATTCATAAAACTTATATGTCCAATTTGGTGGATGAATATTCTTTCCCAATGGAAAAAATTATGTTGAGAAATTTTGAAAATAAAATTGCTTTTAATTCAAAGTGTCAACATATGTCTAAATTTCCTATCCAAACCGAGCTCAAAATTAGAATTCTTCCTTCCTTGGTAAAGTATCCCTTCATAGTGTATAAAAATGACCTTTATGATGGAATTAATTCTTCTATTGAAACAAATAATGTAGGAATGATCATTGATGTCTTAGGAAAGACTAGAGAAGAAACTAGATCCACCATTTCAGAAATTCATTGGATTTACCAACTCATTTTAGAACATAGGATTGTGAATGAAACAAATTATAAACATAGAATCAATCCCAACCTAGTATAATTGGTGAAAAATGTGTTCCTTAAAATAATGAAAGTTGGTATTAGGTAAGTGGGGGTTCAGATCGAGCTAACGACCTTAAACAAAGCGCTGCACAAGAGGCAACTCGTGGTTTTCATCATTGCAAATCATTTTTTTAAATAGGATTAATGAGTCATTTTGATAAATAAAAAAATAGACTATTGAACTGTTCTTATATTATGAGTATGGATGGGTATGAAAGGGGAGCACTGTATTCATCAGTGTCACGCGGTGTGATCCCTGAGTAATACCTTACCTAGAAAATTAAAAAAAGACAATGTATCAATAGTTTGATTAAAAAAACAGAAAAATAGGAAAAACCATAAAAATGATGATACTTGGAATTAAATAAGTCGTTGTGTTGTTTCTTTTGTCTGGCTTGTTCTTCTTTTTATGGTTCAGGTATTATTTTGGGTGATACATGTTCAATCAAGGAGGTGCCTACATCCCCCAAGAGATCAAATGACTAAATTAGAGCAGCAAGAACTTCAAACTTCAACCACCAGGTGACTTCATTCCATAATTCTAATATTTCAATTTACTTACTGAAATCCCCTTTTATTCCTCTACCCCCTTCTAAATTTTCTTTTCTTTAAACACTGGGGACAATGTTATTTTATGTTTGGGGGAGATGAAATAAAAAAAATTGCTTTTGTGAAAAAAATGGAAGATTTGATAAAATTTTTGTTTAAATGGAAGGAAAAGTTCTTTAACTTTGAACATGGTAATACACATTGCACACTTTGAAACTGAATATCAAATAAATTAGCATCTATAATTCTGATTTTAATCCTTGTATAATTTAATGAGCATAGATTTTGGAAAGTGTGGCTGTCCAATGTGATATTTCGTCGGTTATATTTTTATCCAAATAAAAAAATCACAATGCACGTCCTTTGGATAGTGGGTATTAGTTTGAGTTCATGGGGTCCCCTAAATAAATAGCACGGGTTTGGTGATCATTTTAGTTTAATATGAGTATTCAAAAAAATAAAAATAAAAATAAAAATTGCGCGTAGAGAAATGAAATGACCTAATGCGTGGCTTTCAGCACGTGGGGATCGTTACTCCATAGTTGTCTGGCTCAGAGGTAGTAATTTTATCTCTATTTTTGGTATTTTGAATTTGTTTTTGACTGAGTTAACTCGAGATGATGCTCGTGTATGTGGGCTTCACTTGGTACCCTAAGGTCTTTGAGCCTGGGAGTCATCGGCAAAGTCTTGCTACAGGGGTTGACTCTTTTGAGTGCAATTTCAATTACCATGGAAAAATTGCAAAAAAAAAACAAAAAAAAAATAATAAAAAAAAAATTGAATACTCATATTAATATTGAAATGTGATTCCACCTAGCGCTTCCATAATTTTCCCCTTGAATAAAGATGAACCCCCACGTCTATTGTGATGCACAACACATCCTCATACTTAATTGATATTGGATGAAATATGGAAATGAATTTGAACAAAGGAATGGGCTTGGGATTGGGATCTTTTTATGAAACTATCTTGTATTAAAATATTTTGGTGGGTTTCATTATTGTTTGGTATATGGGTTTCTGGTGATCATTGTGTATTAAAATGTTTTTGGAAAAGGGAATTCAAATTTCATATTGTTGAGATATATTTTTCTCGGGACTACCAAAACTCAAGTTGGGGGGTGTGATTTGTCACTAAATGAGGCTAATGTTCATTGTCAATATACATAATATTCTAGTTCTTTTTTATTCATAAACACTATTTTAGTGCATTTTACATTTTGAACATCATTTCACATTATGATTGTAATACCTTCTTAAAATGCAATATTATGTGGTAAATTTTTTAACATTATTTGAAGTACCCAATGATTCATCTGATTTTAAAGAATGTAATTATCCATATTTCAATTTAATATTTTGGTAAATTCATTTAGACTTCAATATGATCATGTTACATATAGGGATCAATGGAGAATTCATGGAAGAAGATGGTGATATTTTGTGATGAAAGGAACCAATTCTGGAGAAGTCTGATTGGACACCATCCCACTAATGAGACTGTGGGGCTCAACATACAGGCCCAATGAATCCAAATATTTGTGGGATTATATAAGACATGTATAGGAACAAATAACGCTATAGGATCCAATGATAATTCAGCCTACATTGTGGTCATTTAGGTGGACCAATTTAGAGATAAAATTCTGGGCCAGATTCTGGGGCCTAGAAAAACAACCCACTAATATGATCATATCTCGGAATACACAACTCCAAAAGGGCCCAAATTTTACGGGAGGCTAGAATACATCCGGTTCTACATTGCCTTCTTCTATGGACCGCTCTTATTTGGTCATATAGAAGTTCCTCCAAGCGCGTCTCTTCGGTGAAGGAAAGCTGGCTGCCACCTCGGGTCAAGGGTGGAAAAATCAACTCTCCCTTACTTCCCACCCACCTATGGCCTACCACAATTAATTGAGGAGACTTGGACTGTTGGAGGATCTACCCAAGGGCTAAAAAATTCTTATTTAAGGTAGTGGTGTTTGAGAATTCAAGTATCTTGGATTCTTTGTCCAATTGTAATGTTATGCTCCAATTTTGTTGTCTCAAATTTATCTTTCACATGTAAGTTGTTCAATTCAATTTAGTTTCTTAATAAAAGTTCTTCTTACACTCTTATTCTGTTGTTCTTCATATTAATTTGATACTGTTGGACCAAGGTGTGAATTTATTCACACCAAAACATGTGAAATTATTCACACAAAGGGGGAGTGATCATTTTATTTTTGTTGTTTTCTTTACTTCTCCATTTCCTCCCTCATGAGCCTACATTCCGCTTCCATTGAAACCATGGGATCAATGGAGGGATAAAACACTTATGGGTTGATCCAAGGGAGTATCAATGGGCTGGATTGGATGTTATTTATCATCTCATTAATGTATAATCACTTCTTTAATTGATATTTTTATTTCATGATTTTTAAACTCCATCGTCCCTGTTGAATTTAAGGCCACACACTTCAAGTGCTAATACGAAAATTTACCTTGAAGTGCTCAAAACATTGATCCTTCAAGTGTATAGGTGATTAGTATTAATAGGTGTAGGATTTAAACCGGTAAGTGATGATGTTGTTTTATCTCCTTAAATGAACCAATCTTGAATATAAGAAAGTGAAATCATTAAAAAGGAAATACGTCCAATCCACCCCGAGCGATAACCTAGGATCAACTCATTATTTTAAATTTAATTCACTTAAGTATCTTAGAGTTCCTTTAAACCCATCTAAAATCAACTGATTTTGGACACTTCATAGTGAAAAACAGTCCATTTAATGTACGTTTCTATAGGTTACTTCTTAGGTCTATGAGGATTCGACAACCCAAGAAAAACTACAACGACTATCTTACCTTCTTCTCTTGGGTAAATTTGTTCGAGAATCAAATTTTGGCGCCGTTTCTGGGGACCTAAGTAAGTTATCATAGACATTATCATTCTTTTTCTTCATCCCTCTTCTCTTTTCTCACCCCTCACTCCTATGGAAGTCAATTTTGAACAATTCCAAACATGGGAAACCTATCCCCACTTTGATTACCCAACCCCATGTGTGATGTACAATGACCATCCTCATTTCTACATGTGGGATCATCAACTACCTAATAAACCACATTGTTTTTACACCTATAATCCACAAAAAAATTCCAAAATATAATGAGTTCCAATCCCCACAAAGCCAAATTGAACATCCTCCTATGGAATTCCAATAACGTAGTTATCCTCCTAGAATAGACCATCTGTCCCAACCCCTTATCAATCTTAATCCACATTCATTACTTGAAAAATTGTGTCAAAAAATGGAGATAATGAATTTTGAGGTTTCATCATTGAGGTTAGAAATAAAAATCATAAAAAATTGTGAGGAACCCATCCCTAGACAAATTTTTCCTTCCATAACCTTTTGTGAAGTGTCTAGTTTCCCACAAACATCTCATTAATTTACTGAAGAGAAAACCTTTGGATTTGGGGAAGATGAAGAGGATCAAGGAATTATTGATGGGTGTTTGAATCAGAACGAAATTGAATTTTTGGATTCAAAAGAGGAGAATTTGACATCATGGATTGAGTCTCTTAAGTATAACTCCATTGATGAATTTTTTCAAAAACACCAACCATTGAACCATTGAGAGAAATCGCAAACATTGAGTCCAAATCCATTCCTAAAACTGATATGTCCAATTTGGTGGATAAATATTCTTTCCCAAAGGAACCAATTATATTGAGAAATTTTTAAAATGAAATTTATTTTAATTCAAAGTGTCAACCGATGTCTAAATTTCCTATCCAAACCAAGCTCAAAATTAGTATTCTTCTTTCCTTGCTCAAGTATCCCTTCATAGTGTATAAACATGACCTTTATGATGGATTTAATTCTTCTCTTGAAACTAATAATGTAGGAATGATCATTGAAGTCTTAGGAAAGACTAGAGAAGCAACAAGATCCACTATTTCAGAAATTCATTGGATTTACCCACTCATTTGAGAACATAGGATTGTGAATGAAACAAACTATAAACATATAATCAATCCCAACCTAGTAGAATTGGTGAAACATGTGTTCCTTAAAATACTGAAAGTTGGTATTGGGTATGTTGGGGGGTTCAAGTCGAGCTAACGACCTTAAACAAAGCATTGCACGGGATGCAACCCATGGTTTTCATCTTTTGAAATCATTTTTTTAAATAGGATTAATGAATCATTTTGATAAATAAAAAAATAGACTATTGACCTGATCTTATATTATGAGTATGGATGGGTATGAATGGGGAGCACCGTATTCATCTGTGTCACGCGGTGTGATCCCTGAGTAATACCTTACCTAGAAAATTCAAAGGAAGACAATGTATCATTAGTTTGATTAAAAAAACAGAAAAACAAGAAAAACCACAAAAATGATGATACTTGGAATTAAATAAGTCTTTGTGTTGTTTGTTTTGTCTGGTTTGTTCTTATTTTTATGGTTCAGGTACTATTTTGGGTGATACATGTTCAATCAAAGAGGTGCCTACATACCCCAAGAGATCAAAGGACTAAATTTGAGCAGCAACAACTTCAAACTTCAAGCACCAGGTGACTTCATTCCATGATCCAAATATTTCAATTTCCTTATTGAACTCTACTTTTATTCCTCTACCCCCTTCTAAATTTTCTTTTCTTTAAACACCGGGGACAGTGTTATTTTAATTTGGGGGGAGATAAAATAAAAAAAAATTCTTTTGTGAAAAAAATGAATGATTTGAAAAAACAATTGTGTAAATGGAAGGAAAAATTCCTTTAACTTTGAACATGGTAATTCACATTTCACACTTTGAAACTGAATATCAAATAATTTTCCATGCCCTGATTCTGATTTTAATCCTTTTATAACTTCATGAGAATAGATTTTGGAAAGTGTGGCTGTCCAATGTGATATTTCATTGTTTATATTTTCATCCAAATAAAAAAATCACAATGCACATCCTTTGGATAGTGGGGTATTAGTTTGAGTTCAAGGGGTCCCCTAAATAAATAGCATAGGTTTGGTGATCATTTTAGTTTAATATGAGTATTCAAAAAAAATTTAAAAAAATAAAAATTGCGCATAGAGCAATGAAATGACCTAATGTGTGGCTTTCGGCACTTGGGGATCGTGACTCCATACTTTTCTGGCCCAGAGTTAGTAATTTTATCTCTATTTTTGGTAATTTGAATTTGTTTTTGAATGAGTTAACTCGAGATGATGCCCGAGTATGTGGTCTTCACTTGGTTCCCTAAGGTCTTTGAGCCTGGGAGTCATCGTAAAAGTCTCTCTACAGGGGTTGACTCCTTTGAGTGCAATTTCAATTACCATGGGAAAATTGAAAAAACAAAAAAAAACATAATAATAAAAAAAAATTGAATACTCATCTTAATATAGAAATGTGATTCCACCAAGTGCTTCCATAATTTCCCCTTGAATAAAGATGAGCCCCCATGTCTATTGTGATGCACAACACATCCTCATACTTAATTGATATTGGATGAAATATGAGAATGAATTTGAACAAAGGAATGGGCTTGGGATTGGGATATGCTTATGAAACTATCTTATATTAAAATATTTTTATGGGTTTCATTATTATTTGGTATATGGGTTTCTGGTGATCATTGTGTATTAATTTTTTTTTGGAAAAGGGAATTCAAATTTCATATTGTTGAGATATATTTTTCTCGGGACTAGAAAAACTCAAGTTGGGGGGGTGTGATTAGTCACTAAATGAGGATAATATTCATTTTAAATATACATAATATTCATGTTCTTTTTTATTCATAAACATCATTTTAGTTCATTTTTACACTTTGAACATCATTTCTCTTTATTATTGTAATACCTTCTTAAAATGCACTATTATGTGGTACATTTTTGAACATTATTTGAAGTACCCAATGATTCATATGATTTTAAGGAATGTAATTATCCATATTTCAATTTGATATTTTGGTAAATTGATTTAAACTTCAATATGATCATGTTTCATTTAGGGATCAATGGAGAATTCATGGAAGAATATGGGGATATTTTGTGATGAAAGGAAGAAATTCTGGAGAAGACAGATTGGACACCATCCCACTTATGAGACTGTGGGGCTCAAAATACAGGCCCAATTAATCCCAATATTTTTGGGTTTCTAGAAGACATGTATACGAACAAATAAACCTTCAGTATCCAATGCTAATTCGGCCTACATTGTGGACATTTAGGCGGTTCAAGTTAGAGAAAAAATTCTGGGCAATATTCTAAGGCCCAGAAAAACAGCCCACTAATATGATCATATCAATGAATCCACAACTCCAAATGGGCCCACATTTTACAGCCGGCTAGAATAAATCTGGCGCTCCATTTTCTTATTCTCTGGTCCACTCTAATTAGGCCATCTTGAAGGTCTTCCAAGCACGTCTGTTCGGTGATGGAAAGATGGCTGCCACCTCGGGTCAAGGGTGGAAAAATCAACTCTTCCTTACTTTCCACCCACCTATGGCCTACCACAATTAATTTAGGAGACTTGGACTATTGGAGGATCGACACAAGGGATCAAAATTACTATTTAAGGCACTTGTGATTGAGGATTGAAGGATCTTGGATGATTTGTTCAATTGTAATGTTATACTGCAATTTTGTTGTCTCAAATTTATCTTTCACATGTAAGTTGTTCAATTCACTTTAGTTTCTTAATGAAAGTTCTTATTATACTCTTATTATGTTGTTCTTAATATTACTTTGATACCGTTGGATCAAGGTGTGAATTTATTCACACCAAACCTTGTGAAATTATTCATACAACGGTGGAGTGATCATTTTATTTTTGTTGTTTTCTTTACTTCTCCATTTCCTCCATCATGAGTCTACTTTCTGCTTCCATTGAAACCATGGGATAAATGGAGGGCTAACTCACTTATGGTTTGATCCAAGGGAGTAGAAAGGGTCTGGATTGGATGTTATTTATCACCTCGTTAATGTATAATCACTTCTTTAATTGAGATTTTTATTTGACGATTTTTAAACTCCATCGTCCTTGTTGAATTTAAGGCCACACACTTCAAGTGCTAATACAAACCTTTACCTTGAAGTGCTCAATACATTGATCCTTCAAGTGTATAGGTTATTATTATTAAAGGGTGTAGGAATTAAACTAGTAATTGATGATGTTTTTTTATCTCCTTAAATGAACCCATCTCGAATATAAGAAAGTGAAATCATTAAAAAGGAAATACGTCCAACCCACCCCGAGCGATAACCTAGGATCAACTCATTATTTTAAATTGAATTCACTTAAGTCTCTTAGAGTTCCTTTAAACCCATCTAAAATCAACCCATGTTGGCCAATTCATTGCCAAAAACAATCCATAGAATGTACGTGTCTATAGGTTACTTCTTAGGTCTCTGACGATTCGACAACCCAAGCTAAACTACAAGGACCGTCTTACCTTTTTCTCTTGGGTAAATTTGAGCGAGAATCAAATTTTGGCGCCGTCTCTCGGGACCTAAGTAAGTTATCTTATAAATTATCATTCTTTTTCTTCATCCCTCTTCTCTTTTCACAGACCTCACTCCTATGGAAGTCAATTTTGAACAAGTCCAAACATGGGAAACATATCCCCACTTTGATCACCCAACCCCATGTGTGATGTACAATGACCATCCTAATTTTTACATGTGGGATTATAAACAACCTAATGAACCACATTTTTTTTACCCCTATAATCCACAAAAAATTCCAAAATATAATGATTTTCAATCCCCACAAAGCCAAATTGAACATCCTCCTATGGAATTCCAACAACATAGTTATCCTCCAGGAATAGACCATCTGTCTCAACCCCTTATCAATCCTAATCCACATCCATTATTTGAAAAATTGTGTCAAAAAATGGAGATAATGAATTTTGAGGTTTCATCATTGAAGTTAGAACTACAAATGATAAAAAATTGTGAGGAACCCATCCCTACACAAACTGTCCCTTCCATAACCTCATGTGAAGTGTCTAGTTTCCCACAAACCTCTCATTAATTTGCTGAAGAGAAAACCTTTGGATTTGGGGAAAATGAAGAGGATCAAGTAATTATTTATGGGTGTTTGAATCAAGAGGAAATTGAATTTTTGGATTCAAAAGAGTAGAATTTGACATCATGGATTGAGTCTCCTAAGTATAACTCCATTGATGAATTTTCAAAAACACCAACCATTGAACCATTGAGAGAAATCGCAAACATTGAGTCCAAATCCATTCCTAAAACTGATATGCCCAATTTGGTAGATGAATATTCTTCCCCAAAGGAACCAATTATGTTGAGAAATTTTGAAAATGAAATTGATTTTAATTCAAAGTGTCAACCGATATCTAAATTTTCAATACAAACCGAGCTCAAAATTAGTATTGTTCCTTCCTTGATCAAGTATCCCTTCATAGTGTATAAACATATCCTTTATGATGGAATTAATTCTTCTCTTGATACTAATAATGTAGTAATGATAATTGAAGTCTTAAGAAATACTAGATAAGAAACTAGATCCACCTTTTCATAAATTCATTGGATTTACCCACTCATTTTAGAACATAGGATTGTGAATGAAACAAGTTATAAACATAAAATCAATCACAACCTAGTAGAATTGGTGAAACATGTGTTCCATAAAATATTGAAAGTTGGTATTGGGTATGTTGGGGTGTTCATGTCGAGATAACAACCTTTAATAAAGCGCTGCACAGGAGGCAACCCATGGTTTTCATCTTTGCAAATCATTTTTTTAAATAGGATTAATGAATCATTTTGATAAATAAAAAAATGGACTATTGACCTATTCATCTATTATGGGTATTGATGGGTATGAAAGGGGAGCACCGTATTCATCTGTGTCACGTGGTGTGATCCCTGAGTAATACTTTACCTATAAAATTAAAATAAGACAATGTATCATTAGTTTGATTAAAAAAAAGAAAAATAGGAAAAACCATAAAAATTATGATACTTGGAATTAAAGAAGTCGTTGTGTTGTTTGTTTTGTCTGGTTTGTTCTCATTTTTATGGTTCAGGTACTATATTGGGTGATACATGTTCAATCAAAGAGGTTCCTACATCCCCCAAGAGATCAAAGGACTGAATTAGAGCAGCAAGAACTTCAAACATCAACCACCAGGTGACTTCATTCCAGGATCCTAATATTTCAATTTCCTTATTAAACTCCCCTTTTATTACTCTACCCCCTTCAAAAGTTTCTTTTCTTTAAACACTTGGGATAATTTTATTTTATGTTGGCGGGGGGATAAAATAAAAAAAATTTCTTTTGTAAAAAAAATGAATGATTTGAAAAAAAATTTGTGTAAATGGAAGGTAAAATTCCTTTAACTTTGAACATGGTAATACACATTGCACACTTTGAAACTAAATATCAAATAATTTAGCATGCCATGATCTTGATTTTAATCCTTGTATAATTTCATGAGCATAGATTTTGGAAAGTTTGGTTGTCCAATGTGATGTTTAATCGTTTATATTTTCATCCAAATAAAAAAATCACAATGCACGTCCTTTGGATAGTGGGGTATTAGTTTGAGTTCATGGGGTCCCCTAAATAAATATCATAGGTTTGGTGATCATTTTAGTTTAATATTAGTATTCAAAAAAAATAAAAATAAACATAAAAATTGCGCGTAGAGCAATGAAATGACCTAATGCGTGGCTTTTAACACTTGGAGATCGTGACGTCATAGTTGTCTGGCCCAGAGTTAGTAATTTTATCTCTATTTTTGGTAATTTGAATTTGTTTTTTACTGAGTTAACTCGAGATGATTCCCGAGTATGTGGGCTTTACTTGGTGCCCTAAGGTCTTTGAGCCTGGGAGTCATTGACAAAGTCTCGCTACAGGGGTTGACTCTTCTGAGTGCAATTTCAATTACCATGGCCAAATTGCAAAAACAAAAAAAAAACAAAAAATAATAATACAAAAAAAATTGAATACTCATCTTAATATTGAAATGTGATTCCACCTAGCGCTTCCGTAATTTTCCCCTTGAATAATGATGAACCCCCATGTCTATTGTGATGCACAACACATCCTCATACTTTATTGATATTGGATGAAATATGGCAATGAATTTGAACAAAGGAATGGGCTTGGGATTGGGATCTGCTTATGAAACTATCTTGTATTAAAATATTTTTATGGGTTTCATGATTGTTTGGTATATGGGTTTCTAGTGATCCGTGTGTATTAAAATGTTTTTTGAAAAGGGAATTCGAATTTCATATTGTTGAGATATATTTTGCTCGGGACTAGAAAAACTCAAGTTGGGGGGGGGGGTGTGATTAGTCACTAAATGAGGTTAATATTCATTGTTAATATACATAATATTCATGTTGTTTTTTATTCATAAACACCATTTTAGTTCATTTTACACTTTGAACATCATTTCACATTATGATTGTAATACCTTCTTAAAATGCACTATTATGTGGTACATTTTTTAACATTATTTGAAGTACCCAATGATTAATCTGATTTTAAGGAATGTAATTATCCATATTTCAATTTTATATTTTGTTAAATTTATTTAAACTTCAATATGATCATGTTTCATTTAGGGATCAATGGAGAATTCATGGAAGAAGATGGGGATATTTTGTGATGAAAGGAAGAAATTATGGAAAAGTCAGATTGGACACCAGCCCACTTATGACACTGTGGGGCTCAACATATAGTCACAATGAATCCCTAATTTTGTGGGATTATATAAGAAATGAATAGTAACAAATAACTCTTCATGATACAATGCTAATTCAGCCTAAATTGTGGTTAATTAGGCGGGCCAAGTTAGAGATAAAATTCAGGGCCAGATTCTAAGGCCCAGAAAACAGCCCACGAATATGATCATATCTCTGAATCCAAAACTCCAAGTGGGACCATATTTTACAGGCGGCTAGAATACATCAGGAGCTCCATTTCTGTATTTATGGCCCACTCTGATTCATCCATATAGAAGCTCTTCCAAGGGCGTCTGTTCGGTGAAGGAAAGCTGGCTTCCACCTCGGGTCAAGGATGGAAAAATCAACTCTCCCTTAATTTCCACCCACCTATGTCCTACCAAAATTAATTTAGGAGACTTGGACAGCTGGAGGATTGACCCAAGGGCTCAAAAATTCCTATTTAAGGTAGTGGTGTTTGAGGATTTAAGGATCTTAGATGCTTTGTTCAATTGTAATGTTATGCTGCAATTTTGTTGTCTCAAATTTATCTTTCACATGTAACTTGTTCGATTCACATTAGTTTCTTAATAAAAGTTCTTCTTATACTCATATTCTGTTTTTATTCATATTACTTTGATACCTTTGGATAAATTTTTGAATTCATTCACACCAAACCTTGTGAAATTATTCACACAACGGTGGAGTGATCATTTTATTTTTGTTGTTTTCTTTACTTCTTCATTTCCTCCCTCATGAGTCTACTTTCCGCTTCCATTGAAACCATGGGATAAATGGGGGGCTAACCCACTTATGGGTTGATCCAAGGGAGTAGAAAGGGTCTGGATTGGATGTTATTTATCTCCTCATGAATGTATAATCACTTCTTTAATTGAGATTTTTATTTGATGATTTTTAAACTCCATCGTCCTTGTTGAATTTAAGGCCACACACTTCAAGTACTAATACGAACCTTTACCATGAAGTGCTAAAAAGTATGATCCTTCAAGTGTATAGGTGATTAGTATTAAAGGGTGTAGGAATTAAACCAGTAAGTGATGATGTTGTTTTATCTCCTTAAATGAACCCATCTCGAATATAAGAAAGTGGAATCATTAAAAAGGAAATACGTCTAATCCACCCTGAGCGATAACCTAGGATCAAATCATTCTTTTAAATTGAATTCACTTAAGTCTCTTAGATTTCCTTTAAACCCATCTAAAATCAACCCATGTTGGCCACTTCATAGCCAAAAATAGACCATAGAATGTACCTGTCTATAGGTTACTTCTTAGGTCTCTGAGGATTCGACAACCGAAGCTAAACTACAAGGACCGTCTTACCTTCTTCTCTTGGCTAAATTTGAGCGAGAATCAAATTTTTGTGTCGTTTCCTAGGACCTAAGTAAGTTATCATAGAAATTATAATTCTTTTTCTTCATCCATCTTCTCTTTTCTCACCCCTCATTCCTATGGAAGTCAATTTTGAACAAGTCCAAACATTGGAAACCTATCCCCACTTTGATCACCAAACCCCATGTGTGATGTACAATGACCATCCTAATTTCTACATGTGGGATCATCAAAATCCTAATGAACCACATTTTTTTTACCCCTATAATCCACAAAAAATTCCAAAATATAATGAGTTTTAATCCCCACAATGCCAAATTGAACATCATCCTATGGAATTCCAACAACATAGTTATCCTCCCGGAATAGAACAACTGTCTCAACCCCTTATCAATCCTAATCCATATCCATTAATTGAAAAATTGTGTCAACAAATGGAGATAATGAGTTTTGGGGTATCATAATTGAGGTTAGAACTACAAATCATAAAAAATTGTGAGGAACCCATACCTACACAAACTGTCCCTTCCATAACCTTATGTGAAGTGTCTAGTTTCCCACAAACCTCTCATGAATTTGTTGAAGAGAAAACCTTTGGATTTGGGGAAGATGAAGAGGATCAAGGAATTATTGATGGGTGTTTGAATCAGGAGGAAAATGAATTTTTGGATTCAAAAGAGGAGAATTTGACATCATGGATTGAGTCTCCTAAGTATAAATCCATTGATGAATTTTCAAAAACACCAACCATTGAACCATTTAGAGAAATCGCAAACATTGAGTCCAAATCCATTCCTAAAACTGATATGTCCAATTTTGTGGATGAATATTCTTTCCCAAAGGAACCAATTATTTTGAGAAATTTTGAAAATGAAATTGATTTTAATTCAAAGTGTCAACCGATGTCTAAATTTCCTATCCAAACCGAGATCAAAATTAGTATTCTTCTGTCCTTGCTCAAGTATCCCTTCATAGTGTATAAAAATGACCTTTATGATGGAATTAATTCTTCTCTTGAAACTAATAATGTAGGAATGATCATTGAAGTCTTAGGAAAGACTAGAGAAGAAACTAGATCCACCATTTCATAAATTCATTGGATTTACCCACTCATTTTAGAACATAGGATTTTGAATGAAACAAATTATAAACATAGAATCAATACCAACCTAGTATAATTGGTGAAACATGTGTTCCATAAAATATTGAAAGTTGGTATTGGGTAAGTTGGGGGGTTCAAGTTGAGCTAACGACCTTAAACAAAGCACTGGAAGGGAGTCAACCCTTGGTTTTCATCTTTGCAAATCATTTTTTTAAAATAGGATTATTGATTCATTTTGATAAATAAAAAAATACACTATTAACCTATTATTCTATTATAAGTATGGATGGGTATGAAAGGGGAGCACCGTATTCATCTGTGTCACGCAGTGTGATCCCAGAGTAATACCTTACCTAGAAAATTAAAAGAAGACATTGTATCATTAGTTTGATTAAAAAAACAGAAAAATAAGAAAAACCATAAAAACAATGATACTTGGAATTAAATAAGTCATTGTGTTGTTTGATTTGTCTGGTTTGTTCTTATTTTTATGGTTCAGTTACTATTTTGGGTGATACATGTTTAATCAAGGAGGTGCCTACATCCCCCAAGAGATCAAAGGACTAAATTGGAGAAGCAAGAACTCCAAACATCAACCACTAGGTGACTTCATTCCATGATCCTAATATTTTAATTTCCTTATTGAACTCCCCTTTTATTCCTCTACACCCTTCTAAATTTTCTTTTCTTTAAACACTGGGGATAGTGTTATTTTATGTTGGGGGAGACAAAATAAAAGAAATTGCATTTTTGAAAAAAAAATGAATGATTTGAAAAACAAAATTTGTAAATGGAAGGAAAAATTCCTTTTACTTTGAACATGGTAATACACATTACACACTTTGAAACTGAATATCAAATAATTTATCATTCCCTGATTCTGATTTTAATCCTTTTATAAATTCCTGAGCATAGATTTTTGGAAAGCGTGGCTGTCCAATGTGATATTTCATCGTTTATATTTTCATCCAAATAAAAAAAATCACAATGCACGTCCTTTAGATAGTGGGGTATTAGTTTTAGTTCATGGGGTCCCCTAAATAAATATCATAATTTTGGTGATCATTTTAGTTTAATATGAGTATTCAAAAAAAAATTAAAAAAAATAAAAATTGTGCGTAGAGCAATGAAATGACCTAATGCGTGGCTTTCAGCACTTGGGGATCATGACTCTATAGTTTTCTGGCCCAGAGTTAGTAATTTTATCTCTATTTTTGGTAATTTGAATTTGTTTTTGACTAAGTTAACTCGAGATGATGCCCGAGTATGTGGGGTTCATTTGGTGCCCTATCGTCTTTTAGCCTAGGAGTCATCAGCAAAGTCTCGCTAAAGGGGTTGAATCTTTTGAGTGCAATTTCAATTACCATGGAAAAATTGAAAAAACAAAAAAAAACAAAAAATAATAATACAAGTTTTTTGAATAATCATCTTAATATTGAAATGTGATTCCACCTAGCGCTTCCATAATTTTCCCCTTGAATAAAGATTAACCCCCATGTCTATTGTGATGCACAACACATCCTCATACTTAATTGATTTTGGATGAAATATGGAAATGAATTTGAACAAAGGAATGGGCATGGGATTGGGATATACTTATGAAACTATATTTTATTAAAATATTTTGATAGGTTTCATGATTTTTTGGTATATGGGTTTCTGGTGATCATTGTTTACTAAAATGGTTTTGGAAAAGGGAATTCAAATTTCATATTGTTGAGATATATTTTTCTCAGGACTAGCAAAAATCAAGTTGGGGGGTGTGATTAGTCACTTAATAAGGCTAATATTCATTGTTTATATACATAATATTCATGTTATATTTTATTCATAAACACCATTTTAGTGCATTTTACACTTTGAACATCATTTCACATTATGATTGTAATACCTTCTTAAAATGAACTATTATGTGGTACATGTTTTAACATTATTTGAAGTACCCAATGATTCACCTGTCCTGGTTGAGGAAGGTAAGGACAACAGGAGGAGCTCTGATGGTTTACTGTTGGAAGGTCAGATCATGGGGAAGGTTTATCCAGAGTGTGATGATGATGAAGGGGAAACTGAACATGTAGAGATTTTTAGAAGCAGTTCAGAAGCAGAACCTGACTCTAGAAGGATCAGGTGTAGGAGAAAGAGGAGGGGTAGGAAGGATTTCTCATCCTTACCTCCTCCTATGGAGACCCGGTCAGCAAAGAGGCTAACGTCTGAGAAGAAGGACAAGGAGTTTCGGTGTCATTTAAACTCACCTGGACAGCAGGATATCTCCTCGGATTTGGTCTTAAGTTCGACTGATGTGGCGACAGAGAAGGTGTTATTTCTCAATGCCTCGGAAGATGATGCAGCCAAGATGATGGGTTGAAGTCTTGATGTTGATCTGAATGAAGAACAGTATAGTTGGATTGACAAACAGGACACGATCCTTGTTGGTGGTTTCAATAAGGGTTTGATCAAACTTGCGGAGTATTTGTAGGTCTCGAATAAGCTGGCTTATTCCTTGGAAGAGTTGATAAGGGGGGATCCTCTTTTGTAGGGAGCCAATTTATCTTGGAGCTATTTAGAGACACTGAATCTGGTAGTATTCAGCTGGTTTTCAATGACTATATTTCACTTGTTTCCTAACTAATGTGTTGTTGAGTTTCCAATCTTGTTGTGTGAGGGTATGTTGGAGGGTCAGATTGGCTCAGACAGGCTAGAGAACACTTCTTCCTTCTTTGCAAGCCATTTGGGATGTGGCTGATTCAGAGGGATGGCTTTCCATTGGGAGGGACCGTGCTTGCACGGGATCGCCGAGTGGTCCTTTCTTGGAGTTAGCGGTTGCTGCTTATGCTTGGATGAGGTTGGTTCTGTTTATTTTTGTTTTTGTTTGGTGCTTGTTGGAAACTATGGTTTCTCAATTTTACCCCAAAAGTGTTACTCTAATAAAAAATAACTTTCAGTCAGGATCCAATGCTAATTCGGCCTAAATTGTGGTCATTTAGGCGGCCCAAGTTAGAGATAAAATTCTGGGCCAGATTCTAGGGCACAGAAAAACAGCCCACTAATATGATCTTATCTCGGAATCCACAACTCCAAATGGGCCCCAAGTTTACAAGCGGATATGAGACATCCGGAGCTCCATTCTCTGATTCTATGGCCTACTCTAATTCGGCCATCTATATGGTCTTCCAAGCACGTCTGTTCGGTGAAGGAAAGCTGGATGCCACCTTGGGTCAAGGGTGGAAAAATCAACTCTCCTTTACTTTCCAACCACCTATGGCCTACCACAATTAATTGAGGAGGCATGGACTATTGGAGGCTCGACCCAAGTGCTCAAAAATTCTTATTTAAGGTAGTGCTATTTGAGTATTGAAGGATCTTGGATGCTTTGTTCAATTGTAATGTTATGCTGTAATTTTGTTATCTCAAATTTATATTTCACATGTCAGTTGTTCAATTCACTTTAGTTTCTTAATAAAGTTCTTCTTATACTCTTATTCTATTGTTATTCATATTACTTTGATACTGTTGGATCAAGGTGTGAATTTATTCACACCAAACCTTGTGAAATTATTCACACAATGGTGGAGTGATCATTTTATTTTTATTGTTTTCTTTACTTCTCCATTTCCTCCCTCATGAGTCTACTTTCCGCTTCCATTGAAACCATGGGATCATTGGAGAGCTAACCCACATATGGGTTGATCCAAGGGAGTATGAAGGGGATGGATTGGATGTTATTTATCACCTCATTAATGTATAATCACTTCTTTAATAGAGATTTTTATTTGATGATTTCTAAACTCCATCATCCTTGTGCAATTTAAGGCCACACATTTCAAGTGCTAATACGAATCTTTACCTTGAAGTGCTCAAAACTCTGATCCTTCAATTGTATAGGTGATTAGTATTAAAGGGTGTAGGAATTAAACCAGTAAGTGATGATGTTGTTTTATCTCCTTAAATGAACCCATCTCGAATATAAGAAAGTGAAATCATTAAAAAGGAAATACGTCCAATCCACCTCGATCGATAACCTAGGATCAACTCATTCTTTTAAATTGAATTTACTTAAGTCTCTTTGAGTTCCTTTAAACCCATATAAAATCAACCCATGTTGGCCACTTTATATCCAAAAATAGTCCATAGAATGTATGTGTCTATTAGTTACTTCTTAGGTCTCTGAGGATTTGACAACCCAAGCTAAACTACAAGGACTATCTTACCTTCTTATCTTGGGTAAATTTGAACGAGAATCAATTACTTTCATCTTTAAAATAATAAAACAAATTTTTTTCCACAAAACAAGTTAGTTTTTCAAGTATTTATAAAAAAAATTTATAAAATAAAACATGAGAAACTTGAAAAAGTAAATAATGAGTAAGTAAACTAAGAAATGAAATTATGCCTTTGATACCTAGAATATATATCAATATCACAGATACATGGCTCTGATACCAATAATAAGATCAAAATATAGATGTATATTCTAAATTACAAGAGGGGTGAATTGTATGTTTAAAAACATTCATTTTTAACCCTAACAAATCCTTGTTTAACAAATTTAAACAGATTAGATTCACAAAACCCTTTTATTATAGGTTAAGAAAAAACCTTAAGTATACTGAAATAAGTACATAGGTATACTTAAACAAGATTCTACCTTAAAGCACGTAGAATATTAAATCATAGTTTAAGCAATAAGAAAATTAACACTTTCTAATTATTACAAATTACATTGAAAATTTAATGTACATGAAAAGGAGTACATTCTTTTAACCCAAACAGTAGTGTATCTAATCACCTTGGATAAAGGTCCCTTGATTTATTCTTTTAAAAAAGTATATATTACCCACCCTAGGGTAAGTCCTTGATCCACAAGATATCAAATGCAGCCTCTGTCTTGTTATCCCGGTAAGCCCTCGATTAAGCAGGTAACCGAAACCTCTATCTTCTTTTAACATGAAGTCTCTCGATTGTGCAGGTAATAAAAACCCATTTCTTCCTTCATATTTAAATTCCTTGATCTCATACAACAATAATCAGTGTCTCACAAAGAAAAACAATTTTTATTGAAGATTTCATGTATACTGAACAAGCAGTTCACAACATGATAACTTCAAGGATTTCACAAAAAGAAAATTTGGAAGTTCTCTCATAGAGTATCAGTTCTCCCAAATGTTTTCAATTATTAGGTCATTCAAATGAATAGGTATTTATAGGATAGATCTAAAATGGTCACATTCTCCTCTAACAGTCATATTTTTTCTTAAAAATCGGAGCGAACTATAAAGCTGGCACTTATAGTGGTCATATAAAAACAGATTAGAAGAAATCATATAGAAAAAAGAAAAATATTCATGGATGACATTATCAAGTATAAATCCAGTTATATGTGTGAGTAAATATATATTAATGAACTACATTTGAGTAAAAATAATAATTTTATTATAATTAAGTATGTGAATAGAGTTTGAGAAAGTGTGCAAATCAGATTCAAAAAATTATGAGAATCTGATTCGATGAACAATGTGAATCAGACTCAAAATTATAAAATAATTGGAATTGAGGAAGTGAAAATCGAATTCAATGTTTTGGATAAATTTTAATTGAGAAAGAATACCATTCTGATTTAGAAAACTGAGATAATCATATTCACAAAACAATGTGAATCAGATTCAAATTTCAGGTTGAATTGGAATTGAGAAAGTATAGAATTTTGAGTTTATGTATAGAACTGATATTCATTAACTCCAGTATCCATTCAATCATAAAAATGATTATAATTAGCCAGAAAATAGCATGAAAATATTAAGGGGCATGAATCCAATTGGATTTTTCTTTGCGTATAACTTTCCTTATTGTTTGAAGATATTATTAAAGTAAATGTGTTTGTGATTTCCAATACATAAAATAATATAAAAAGCTATAAAGAAACATTTGAATAAACATACACCTTTGTAATTATAATGTTTAATTTATTAATTATTCATTTTTTATGTTCAACTTTTTATTTTTATATTTTTAAATAATTAAGTTTTAATGCACTATTTTTTCTTTTTATTATTTTTATAATTTCCTTTTAAATTTTAAATCATTTTTACTTTGAATTTTCTATATTAAGTGTCTATGTTTTTATTTTATTTTTCATTCTCCAATTAAAAAATTCATCTTTTTATATTTATTTTATTAACTAAAAGTTTATTTAATGTAAAATATTTTCATTACCAATTTTATTATTCTTGAACTCTAATTTATAATCATAACAATTATTGTAGCTTCAGTTATTAATTTTACCTATTTGAATTTAGTTTATTATTTCATCCTAAATTTTTTTATAAAAATATTTAATTAATTTTATTTTTAATTTTATTATTTTAATTAATGTTTAGGTTTTTAATTTTTAGTAATCTGTTTTTTGAATTTAATTAATTATTTTTATGTTTAAAATTTTTATTAATCAAATTCTTTATTGAATATTCATTTAAATAATAAATTTAAATAGTTTTTTTTTTAATATTTATGATTTAATTGTATTAATATTTATATTAATGTTATTTTTCTATGTTAAGTGTTGTAGATGATATACTATTGGGGATGAGTATTCATCGCTAGCATCTCTTCCAGCAGTAGCACTTCTGCTAATATTATGTCTATCACCACCAGCCTCTCTCTCAATGGTAGAACTTCTTCAACCATTGGATTCTCTTCTACCCTTACTGACACCACAAGGGTTCTACCACTAAATCAAGGGATCCACTGGTATAGGTCATTTTCCTTCCATCGATAGCACCCCCATCTGCTATCGCTACCTCCCCTTCCTGGATGGAACCACCACAAGCTTCCAAACCTAACCATTGCCATAGATCCACCATTGTGTCTGCTAATATCAAGAATCCACCGTTGGTCAAACCACTGGTCCACCACTAAATCGATCCACCACCACTGTCACTAAACCTCATCAAGCCTGTTCCACCGGTCCTAACCTTGCATATATATATTATGTACCTTCATTTGAAGTAGAAGAGCTAGATAGAACCAATTTTCACTATTACATAAGTAAATTAAGTTTGTGAATTTGATGATTTCCATATCTACGTCATCTGGAATGAAATTGAACCGTTCGAGCCAAGGTTGACTTTGAATCAAATCATGGATTGGAGAAGAAGATATTTTGGAAGACACTGATTCTTCTCCACCTAAACTCCTGATGAAGGGGTTTAAAGAAAACCAATACATCAAAACCAATGGTGATGTCAAACCAGGGTGTATGAACCATGAAAGAGGAGGATAGAAAATAAGCTTCCACCACCAGACAACTACTTTCCAAAGGTTGAGCCACTATCGTGAGAGGCTGTAGAGAACGACTAAGCTAAGTTCAGTTTACGTCATACACATGATCGGCTAAAGAATGGGATGTCGAAATCCATAGGTTCTCCTCCATTGAGGTTGAGTCCCCCTCCTAGGAAAGATAAACCCAAAGTAGTAGAGGATAAATTATATGAAATAAAAAATAAATTAATGAATGAATTAAATAGTAATAATAATTAATAATAAAAAATTAATATAAATTAATCAATATAATAATATAATATATATTTAAATCTAATAATAAAATCATAATATATTTATTTATTTATTAATATATAATTATATAATTAAAACAACAATAAAAGGTATTTAAAATATTATTGTTTATATTTATATATTTATATGGTAATAATTTTATTAATAATTATAAATGTTATATGTTAATGTTAGTAATAATTATTATTATATGTAAATATGTAAATATATTTTGTTAATAATTATTTTAATGATAATAATACAATATTTTATTATAAAATTTATTATTTTTAATAACTTTAATATTAATTATGAATTTTACATTTTTGTTCTATTTTTTATTATGCAGTTCTGTTGTGGTTGTTGAAGGAGTTTTTATCAAGTCCTAAGAAATAGAATTAAATACTAAAGATGCAACACATGGATGATGAAAAATAGATGACTAGTCCATGTCAACGCATTCCATCAGTGATATACCAGAGAATGATGAAGCATAAATTCAGGAGGTAGTGGACAGAAGTGAGGAGAATTCACATTCTTGCATTCATAGGGATAAAAAGGTAGAGAGATAGACATTCCATAGGAGAGAAGAGCAGTACAGATTGTGATTAATTTCATATGGAGAACTGTTTTCTATTCTATTCTATTCATTTAGTTTGTAATTGTTTTATTTATTCTTGAATTGAACATGAACTTTGGATAATTACTTTATGCTCGGGATGTTATCAAATCTACTGGTTATATCCCTCAACTCCTTAAAAATTTTATCTTTTCAAGTATAAGAATTAATTAGTGAGACCAATTCTATTTTTGATTATTGAATTTCTCCTCTCAAACATTGATTTTAAAACCTTAGAAAGCATCACTGAGATTTCTTATACTTCCTTTTTCATCAAACATTTTTCTTTTTTATCATTCATGAAGTGAAAAACACAAATATTTGTTAATTTATATCTTTAATCTCCTCATATGGGAGATTAATCAAACCCTTTATTGAGAATAAAAATTCAATGAATCTATATAAAGAAGATAGAAGTTCAACTAGTAGGGTAAATTTTTCCCCTAGCTCCTATCTTGTTTTCCCTAGAATCATTAGAACCAACAAAAAATCTATTTTCAACCCCTTAACACCATTTTTGGACACCATTAACACATCACACAATTCCATAACAATTTATACCTCACACTTTCAAACATCAATGAATTTCTTGTTGTTTTCAATAGTTTAGAGATAAAATAAATCCCCAGAACATTCACCCTCCTTCTCTTAGGTTTAATCCATAACTAATATACTAGTGTAGGTTTATAAATGATATTTTGGAGGTTGTGATGGAATCCAACCCTATAAAAATTTGTAATCATTTCTAGGGAAGTATTGGAATTGAGTTACATTGGGATATTTAAAAACAATATTGAAAAAATTAAAAAAAAAACTAAAAAAAATCTTGAAAAACTTCTTACTTAAATTGTTCAGAATTACAGTTGTATTTGAAACCTGCTTCTCATTCTAAATTATTGTCAAAAATACATATAATATTCCTCTAAATTGTCATGTTTATATTGTTTATATTGTAATATATTGTATTGTACATTCTCTCATTCAAGTAAATATTTTTGTGAGTCATTTAAAATTTTAAATCAAATCTCTAAATTTTTAATTAAATACAGAGAATTGTCACTCAAAGACATCGGTACTATCGAATTTTGATCACCAGATTTATTAAGTGTGTCAATGACAATTTTATTGAGGCATAGGATAGATTAAATTACTTTTTAGTTCAATGTATCAATCATGGAATTCCCTTGATTGTTTTCTTACAATGTTTGTATAATGGATTAAATGGTGATGAGTGTGGTGTCTGGGACGAACTCAAAAAGGGATTTTCAGTGCATCACAATGTTGAAGAGTTGTGGGGAATTTGTGACGAATATTATAGAAATGATATAAATAAATTCTAGTTTTGGTGAAACTTCTAATTATAACCATATTTAACTTGTATCCAATGAAGTGAAAAAGGATATTCAATTTGTTAAATTTGAAATTTCAGAATACAAGAATAGAATCTTTAAATTAAATATGATTTGAGAAAAAAATTATTAATTGACAAACTCATTTAGTATATCTAATGACGAAATTATTCATTTAACTGAAACTAATATTCATGATTTAGAACATCAAGTTGGTCAAATTGTTCACAAACTAGAATTTGAAAATTTTGAGATGAGAGATATTACTTTGGATTTCAAACACAGGCCTATTAACCTTAGAAATGATGTGAGCACCAAAATGGTTTTGTAATTTTTCATGATGGAGGTTGAGACAAATATTTTTTATTAATTTACAAATATAAATTATCCTTTTTTGGATTCACTTGATATAAAGGTATTTGATATTTATTTTTAAGTCAATATAAAATTGAAAAAGGATTCAGGACTAATTTTTGTGTACTTTAAAAACTATTAAAAATGCAGTTGATAATACTTGTCAAAAAATTTCCCTTAAAACTTCACCATTTTAATTATTTGTGTTGATTATTTAAGAATTTATTATAAGGAATAGTTTTTTGGTAATCAAGACACATCCCAAGAAAGAACCTGTACATGGCTGCCTCTTCTTTAGAGCATTAGATATGTCAATTATGACTTCATACCAGCAGTGGAAATCATATTATTGTGCCCTATCAAGTGGTGTTTTAAAGAGTAATTTTCAATTACTGCGGTATTGGGATGTTTTTCTAGTTGTTTATAAGCCTGGAGAATTTATTTTTCATTTATAAACATTTTGGCTATCAACATGTGGGGGTTCCTACAAGGGAATCACACCCACCTAATGACCATGGATATATATTTCGGAGATTCCAAGTGTGTACTTTAAAATTCCAGCTTCATGGGAGGCCACATATGATTTTATTTATTTCATAAAAAAATTGTGTGTTTTTAATAAAATTGTTCTTTTTCTTATTTTTAGAATCACAAAATAAAACAATCTCAACCTATGATTGTTATTATAAAGTCTTAGGATTTTTTCGTAGGTAAAGTATAACTAAATACAATAAATTTAGTGCTTTATGGGATTCATCCCATGGTACTTAGGTGTTTTCGTTCTTCATGGGATTTTTTCATGTGGTGTTTTTGTTACTCAATTTTTCGCTCACTTTTTTCACTGGTTTTAGTTCTTGGTCTTCGTGGTCATCATTTTTCTTAAAGAAAATTGTTTTTTAGGTGTTATTAGAACAGAAGTGTTCCAGATTGTTTTCAAATCACAAGGGCCTTTTAACTAGATACTCACTAGATAAAAATTAATCATGGGAGTACTTACATTAATTTCTATATCCTTTTTTATATATTCACATTTTTGTGGTACTATATGAAAATTTATTTCTATAAATTTCATATTCATTGATTTTTAATCTATTCACTACATGGAATTAATTTTGTGGGATTAATTCCTTGGATTTTTTCTTTTATAGTCCTTATTCATGTCTGTTTTTGGTTTTATAATCCAATTTTATTTTCTATAGAAAATCTAATTGAATAAAAATTTCAAAATTTCTACAACTATTCACTATGTTGAAAAATATTTATTATAGAAAACACATATTGAATTAACTTCATTATGAAATTTGAAAATTTCATTAAACTGTTGAACTGCAAATCATTTTGAACTAAAAAGTAAATTTATTTTCCCCAGCATTGAATTCAACTTTGAGGAAAAAATTGGGTTTTAAGTATG
The DNA here is from genome assembly GCA_963277665.1 of Viscum album. Lineage (NCBI taxonomy): Eukaryota > Viridiplantae > Streptophyta > Magnoliopsida > Santalales > Viscaceae > Viscum > Viscum album. Next base: position 620,739,855 of record OY728127.1, read on the forward strand.
GGGGAGAGGATCTTATTAATATCTAGTTATCTATTATTTAAAGTAAGACCATCAAATACCTTTAAAATTATTCTATATTTTTTTTCAAGATTTTTTTTTACATTTTTAGTGTGTCAAAAAATTTCTTAATTTTGAAAGTTGTTAAGACACTTTGATGAGGTTACATCTTGATTACCCCATGAGTTTAATCGAGTAATTAATTTTCTTCCCTCTTGAAAACATATGTTCATGGTATTATTTTAAGATAATTTTGTACAACTATTATTGAATTGGAACTTTTTGATTGAATCACACTTATAAGAAATACATTTACGTGAGCTATGAAATGAAAATCTCAATTTGGGTTGAGCTTCTTTCTTTCATTTATTCATTATTATATTATTTAATCTAAAATTGTAGGATGGATTATTTATTATTCCATGTAATTATTAAACCAGATTATCAAATCAGTTGTGTCTAATTATTTGAGTGATAATTATGTGTGTCTGTTCACCCAAAGGTGAAGGGAATTTTAGAAGTATTAGTTAAATTCAAGTTGATGTTTTTTTAAATCAATTCCAAAACAAAAACTTAGAAATAATTTTTACATAACATTACTTAAATATTGTACCCAAATCAGTTTCTTTTAATAGTACATATATACTTTCTTCTCCAATGTATTCATGGGGAGAAATCATTTTTCCTTAATCAATTCTATATGGCAGTGAAATTTTTCAGATTTGAAATTTATTATTTCCAATTGAAATGGATTAATAGTTTGTTAAGGAAAAAAATGATTAATATGGGGGAATTTGTTGAAGCCTTTAAACAAGTTCTTTTTTCGTATATTTTAAGTAAGTTTTTATTGATTTAATTAATTAAATTTGAATTAAATATAAAATAATTTCACCTTAGTAATTTTATTGTTTAATCTAATATTTAATAATTTTTTATATCTAATATTGATTTTTTATATTTTAAAATCATTAAGTGTTAATTTCATTGTTCTTCCTATTATTATATTTATAATTACCTTTTAAATTTTAATTATGTTTTTCTTTGAATTTTTTATATTAGGTGTGTGTGTTTTTTTGTTTTTTTCTTTCTCTAGTAAAAGTATTCATATTTATACATTTATTTAATTAATTGAAACATTAATTTAATTTGAAATCTTTTATTTTCTTATTTAATTATTTTTGAGCTATAATTTACAATCATGATAAATATTTTTGATTCAATTATTAAATTTACCAATTTGAATTTATTTTATTATTAAAACTTATATTTGATTATCAAAATAATTATTTTATTTTATTTTTTAATTTTTGCATTTTAATTTTAGTATTTTAATTAATGTTTAGATTTTTAATTTTTAGTAATCTAGTATTTAATTAAATTAATTATTCAATAGTTTTAAATATTTATTAATACATCTTTAAATTTGATTTTTCATTTGAATAAATAATTTAATAAGTTTTATTTTTAATATTTTGTTATTTTCATGTTTTAATATTTTTATTAATGTTTTTTTTATTTTTTTTATGTTAAGTGTTGAAGATGATCCACCATTGGAGCCAGGGCATCCACCATCAGCACAAGTTTTAGTTGTATCACTTCTCCTACTATTGTATTTTCCCCTGACAGCCTATTTCCCAACTATAATTCTTCTTCTACCATTGGTTTCCCTTTACCCCCACTACCGTAACTAGGGTTCCACCGTTGAATCAAGGGATCCAGTTCTCTAGGTCCTTTTCTATCCATTAATAGAACCCCCATCTGTTATTGCCGCCTACCCTGTATCAGCAAAACCACCACCAACTTCCAAACCAAACCACTACCATAGATCCACTATCAGGACTACTACTGCTAGACATCCACCATTGGCCAAACAATTAGTCCACCGACGAATCAATCCACCATAACAGTCCCCAAACCCCATAAAACCTTTTCCACCATTCTAAACTATGAAGAGGAATATTACATGATGTCTTTTGAAGAAGAAGAACCAAACAGAACATATTTTCATCATTGCTTGGGTAAATTGAGTTTTCATGTTTTTATTTTTCCAAATCTGTGTTATGTAAAAAGAAATTAAACCCCTCAAGCTAGGGTGGACTTCAAATATGATCTTGGATTAGAGAAGAATATAGTTTTTCCACCACTAAATCTTCTCCTCAAAGACTCTTGATGAAGATGGTGAAAAAAAACTAATATTATGAAACCATTGGCAATGTAAAACTAGTTTGTACAAATTGAGAAGGAGTTTTCCACTACCTCAAACCACAGTGCATATAAACTGAGATACCACCACCGGACATATACCTTCCAAAGGTCAAGTCTTTGTCGTAATCCATTGTGTATAATTACTGATCCAAGGAACGTTTTCATGATAGACTCACTCCACTAAAGAAGAAGACACCCACATTCACTGGTGCTCCTCCATCGAGGTCGAGTCCCCCCATTGGATAATATTGAAGAAACTTTGTCGTGTTTTTCTTTAAAAAATTATTGTATTTATTAAAAACTAATCTTTTCTAAAAGAATGTTTTTGAAAAACAAGTGAATGTTTTTGAATGTTCAAATGAAAATATAAAGGAGAAAAGTTTTTTTTTGAGAACTTTATTTTCAAAATGTAGAGAATCAGACTGAGCAGCACCAAATATAGAGTATCATACTATGAAGCACCGGTCACAGAAGTCGTAATAAAGTTAACTTTTTTTTATCGGAATCATCACCAGTCTTTGATCCATCAGTATAAAGTTCAAGATCTATCAGAGAAAATGTTTTCTAAGAAATAATTTGTTGAGTTAGAAAGTTAGAATATTTTTAAAGAGGGAGAATGAAGAAGGTGATGTCAGGAGTTATAATGTTCTTAAACATTCTAACATAAATTTAGTTGATGATTTTGCAATATTGATATTCTCATAAATCATGAAAACTCTCATGATAAATGATTTTGATGAAATAGAGGAATTATAAATATTGTATCAGTTCCAAGAATCAATAAAAAGTTTTCCTCGGATCCAAATGCATCAGGAATAAATGTTTTCAGAAGTCCGAATGATTTATAGCTGATGAGGATTGAATAATTCTAAAGTTATATAGTGGAGTTTCCATTGTATCTAAAATTCCATCAAAATGAGAATTCCATCATTATGAGGAAGTTCCATCAGACTAACTCTGAGAAGGAAAGATAATCTGATTAACACTAATGATGAAATTTAATAGGACTAGCTGTGATTAGGAAATTTAATTAGACTTACTCTGAGAGGGAAATTCAATAAAACTAAATCTAAGGGAAAAATTCTATCAGACTAACTCTTGTGTGGAAATTCTATTCTGATTGAGTTGAGAAATTTTTATTGTAATAAGTTGAGGAAGTTCCATAATTAGTTAATGAAGTTCCATCATAATTAGTTGAGTAAATTCCATCGTAATTAAGAAAATTTAGGAGGTTTGATAAGGCTGATTACTAAGAAGACTCAATACAATTAGAGAAGGTTCATGAAGACTTGAAGCTGTCAAAAAAGAAGTTAAAATATTACTGAATTTTTGAAGTTATTGAATTTGAGTACGCTGGAAATGTTTTCAATTTCCTATCTTGACCATTCTAAGGATTTCTATAAAAATATGCACAATACATTATTACATTGCAACATTTTCAAATGTGAAATAGGGAGATCACAGTAGATTTTGAGTAAGAGTTCATTCCAGATAGATATCTTGTAAGAATATCAGACAGCTAAAAGTTTTCTTACCCGAATAAGGAAGATTAGACTGAATAAATGAGAAGAGTTTGAGTAGTGTGGCTTGAGAAATGGGTTCATCTTAATGAGTTTATTGTAATGAACTCATCATAATGATTTTATCATAATGATTCAATAAAAATGTGGAAATTGGACACAGGGTCATCAGACTGAGATTTCAGACATATTTTTTAGGATTAAAATTTTTTATGATCTATTATTTTGTGGATTAATTGTTTGTAATAAAAAAATTTAAACAGATAAGAGTAATTATAGTCATTATTATCGAGAGATAGAATGTTTCTAATAAGATTTGGCATAAGTTATATTCTCTTCTTCCTTATATTTAATTTACATCGACCCATGAGTTTGGCTATGGGGAGGATGTAGGTTCTCACATTGAGGTCGAACCTTGCAAATATCATGTTCTTTACTTGCATTCCTACATTTCTTGCTTGAGTATTTACTAAAATATGATAAGGATATAAATTTTAATAGGTTGTAGTGGTTTTTTTATATGTATTGAAACTTATTAAAGTGAACAACTGATTCAACCCCCCATTCTCAGTTGTTATTCAATCCTTTAGAACTTCAATTGGAATCATAGTGAGGATACCTTGTTGGATTCTAATCATGGATAATATCAATTATTTCAAAAATACATTAATTCCTATGTTTGATGAAAAAAATTATTATGGATGGAAACATAGAATTATTATTTATCTATCATATCATTCCCTAGAAGTTTTCGATGCTGCTACAATTGGGTTTCCACTTGTTGAGAAAGATTCCCCGATGACTTTTGCTGATAAGAGAAATGTTGAAGTTGATTTAAATTATAGGAATGTTATTCTTATGTCTTTGTCATAAAATGCTTATATTAAAGTGATTGGTCTCAAAACATCAAAGAGTCTGTGGGGCCAGATGTAAAGTATTTTTAAAGGTTGTACTAAAGTGAAGGAAGAAAAGCTAAAAATATAGTGTAGTAAGTTTTAAGACATAAGAATGAGAGTTGAAAAAACTATTGATGAATACTTTACCAGGGTAAATGAAATAGTTTACAACATCCGTTGATTTGGAGAAGTTATCAAAGATTCTACAATAGAGAATATACCTATGAGAAACTTTTCAAATTGGTTTAATTATAAAATTTCCATTTTATAAGATAAATATGATTTATCTCTTGATGAATTGCATAACATTCTTGTTTCTTATGAAATGAGAAAATCATCAATGTTCAAAAAGAATATGAAAGATGAAATGGATTTTGATGATATGAGAAAAATGAAGATTCAAGATGCTGAAGTTGTTAATCCTTGTGATTCTGAAGATAAAAAGGATGATGAGTTGAATGATAAAATCATATCTCTTATATCGAAGACACTACTACAAAATAGACCTTTAACAGAGCTGATTTTTATCAGCATTAGTAAAATGTTCTGATAAAGGTTTCCATTATCAGTGCTAAAAAACGACGATAAAGGATAACCATTATGAGTGCTTTTATGTAGCACTAAAAAACAATACCCTTTAGTAGCGATTTATTTTTGGCACTGGTAAAGGGTACCCTTTATCAGTGCTTTATTTTTTGTGGTAATAAAGGTCTAAAATAAAATGAAATAATTAAAAATTTAAAAATTTAAAAAAATATTAACAATTTTATTAATTAAATAATTTTTGATAGAAATTAATAAATTGAATATACATATATATAAATTATATAAATGAATAAATAATAAATATATATATTAAATATATAGATATTTAAAATTAAATAATTAAATAAATAAAAATTTAAATTGAGTAAACTAAGAAAAATATTAAACATTTTCTTATTTAATAAATTATTAATAAAAATGAAAAAATTTAATATACATACATATATATATATATATATATTAAATATTGATAAAAATTATATATTAAATATTGATATATAAAATGAATAAATTGTAATAATTAAATAAAAAATAAAAATGAATAAATTTCAAACTTATAAAAAAATTATTTCTGAAACAATTATTAATAAAAATGAATAATTTTAACATATATAAATATATATATTAAATATAAACACTAATAATTTATATATATTAAATATAAATATATACATAATGAATAAAATGTAATAATTAAAATCATATTAATGTCTTATTCATTTTTAATGTTATTTGATTTTTTAATTTAACATATGTTGAATATGTGACATTGATTTCACATACATATATTTAATTAATTCATCTTTTATATAAAACAAAAACACATAAAAATTAACGCAATTAATGAGATATAATATAGAAACACATACACTTATTATGTATGTAATTTATTTAAATTTTAGTATATTTTAGAATTTCATTATAACATGATACATTTAATATATTATTTTTTTAATCTGTAAATTTTATTTATTCATATTTAATATTATTATGGTTAGGTATTATTTATTTATTTTTAATATTTTTTTTTAAAAAATTTAATCATTTTTTATTATTTATTTATATTTATTTATTTAATATGTTTTAGTATTTTCAACATGTATTCATATTTACATCAATAAATATCCATAATTTTATAATAATTTATTTTTAATTAATAAAACATATCAATTTTTTCAATATTTTTAAAGTTTACTCATTTTTAATAATTCGATTTCACTTATTTTTAAACTGCATTTACTTAAGATTATATATTCATTAATAATGTTAAAAATATATTTGTAAATAAATATTTATAAATAAATATATTTATAAATTTATATTTACTTTATTTATAAATTTATATATTTATAATTATTATAAATAAATAAATATTATTTTAAAAAAAGTATTTACATAATTGTAAATAAATAGTTATATATATTTATCAATTTATAGAATTATGAGAATTTTTTTTAAATAATGAATATAGTATATTTATATTTACCTTTATATATATACTTATTATATATATATATATATAAGTTGAGGTCAAAGCCTCAGTTTATTCGGGGAAAGGGGCCACATTATAAAGAAAACAAGACAACATACAATGCAGGGATGCACTCGGTGAGAGTCAAACACAAGACCACACCAAGACCCACAGAGGAAGCTACTACTACATTTCACCCTAGGGTCTATATGTGTATATATATATATATATTATATAAATATATATAATGATATAAATATATAAATATTATTTTCTAAAAAAGAGTTCATACATTTACAAATAAAGAAATATATATTTAAATAATTATAAGATTTTAATGAATATATTTAAATAATGAATATATTTACTATTTTTATATTTATATATATTTATTATATATATAGGTATATAAATATATGTAATTTTATAAATATATTTATAATTATAAAATTATAATAAATATATTTAAATAGTGAATATATTACTATATTTATATTTGTAAATATTTATTAAATATATATATAATTATATAAATATGTTTAATTATGTAAATATATTTATAAATGTATAAAAAATATTGTTTAAAAAAACTATTTATATTATTATTTAAATATATTTAATTTTGGTATTTACAGTTTTAATTATAAATCATTTATCATTTTTAATGTTTTTGTGCTAATAAAGGGTCCTTTTATCAGATTTTATCAATTTAGTGCTGATAAAAGGTATCTTTATCAACATTTTTTTTGTAAGAGCTGATAAAATTCTACCCGATCTATTTAAAATAACCCTAACCGCAACTGCTTTAGTCGTGATTCTCAAGCTCTTGTGAAACTCCCCTTCTGCCACCACTCCTCCTCTATGTTCTCTTAGACGAATCAAGGTTAGAACCCAATGTATGTTATTTTCTCCTTTTCCTCTCTCATTGATTGTTTGTTTGGGTTATGTGGTTTGTTTCTTTTCACTATTCTCAACCATGATGAGCCCTACTTATTTATTGGACAATAATGATTCTTTATGTTTATTAACATTGGTATGTTCTTTAATGGGTGTAAAACCTTCCCATAGAGGTCTTCCCATTTCTCGTAGTCGAATTGGAATTCCAACACAGGGACCAATACGACATTTTCCATTCTCATTGCCCATTTTTGACTTCACATGACCATCATGCAATTTGATTTACCTTTATATAGCACCATCCTTGTTTGCTTATCTTAGGTATGTTTTGATAATGGTTGTCCTCAATGGAAATTAGTTTGGTTTATTGGCTTACATTATTCCCATGTTCCTTGTAGTATAACCATTGAACTTTTTGTGGTGTTCTAAGTGATTTTATAATTGTATATACTATACTGAGAGGTCTTTTGATTTCCCTTAAATATTCGTGCACTATATTCCCTTCTATATCAATCTTTAACCAATTATTAGTTTCCCTAGGATTTCTAATTGGGTCCATCAAACAACATATTAGACATATGGAAAATTGTATATTTTTCCACCATGTGCTTTATCATTTGAAATCAAGATTTACTCTATATTTAATTTCATATCCCAACACACAAGGGACCATTCTCTAAATTTCATCTATACATTATGAAAATTTTAGTATACATCATCATAATATCCAATGTCTTGTATAACTAGAGATTCATAGAAATATAATTTAAAAAATGAAACTATATATTTTTTTTAACAAGGTAGATAACAATTTTAGAGTAGTACCATGAATTAATTATGAATCTTTCCTCTTATATTCCAATATATTTGTTCTCCTTGGTCATGAGCATTTAAAATTCTCTCTTCATCTAGGTATAATTAGTAGAGGGAAATTATTTATTATGAGATGTTTTCTTAAATTACTTCAACTATATCAATTTTACTTCATCCATCAACATTATACTCTTAATAAATAAAAAAAATTTATATTATTATTCAATTAAATGGAATACAATTATATTAACTTTCTCATAATATAATCAATAAATCATGAAAATTATCATATCCATAGAGTTAATACATTAGTCCATAATAAATTGATATAAGGATCCACTAAATAAAATTAATTGTTTTTCAATGATGATTTCAATGTCAAATTTATTATTTCTTGGTGAATTTTTATGCCCCATAGAATTTATGTTATTGTTTATAATATAGGATATATTATGTAATGACATGTGTTTTGGAATTCAATCATTTACAACTTTATAAACTCCTTTTGAAAATAAATTAATTAAACCTTACACGCGTTGTTTAGTAAGTTTATCCTCATTTGAACCATTTTGTAAAACAGAAATTAATATATAACAACAAAAGTGGAAAAAATTTATGTCTCAAATTTAAATTTTAACCATTTTATTAGACTACATATTTGATGTTTAATATTCAGTATATTTTTAGTATGTTTTTTAGTGTCATTAATTATTATGAAATACTATGAATTGGTTGAAATGATTTACTTATTGATTTATTTATATAATTTATTTTTAATGGTTGTTTTTTATAACTATTTTACATGAGTAATTTTGTGATTTTGGATATGAAAAATATTATATAGATTATTCAATGGATAATTTTTTTAGTAAATCACCTCATTAGGGGACCTTCCAATAAGAATTTATATATGGTTGACTATTTTGAGGTCAAATCTCCTGGTACCCATGATGTGGTCATTTATAAAGGGATAAAAATAATTTTTACTCCCCCTATGATTCAAATGTTAACCTCTTATTAGTGAAATTATTTTAATTTCAAGGAACAACCATGGTATAATCATATTGTATTATTTTTATAATTCACTAGTATGAAATGAAGTCGGTATAGTGGATTATCATGGTGTCCTAATTAGTACACAATGACTTGACTTACATGTGTATTTTTAGTTTCACTACATTGAACATATACTCAAATATATGAATTGTTGTATATTTTTGGGGCCCTATTTGTATTTAAATTTTTATTTTAACAATTATACCCTACAAAATGGATGCACACTAATTTTTTGAAAAATGGCTATAAAGATGGAGTTAAAGGTTTCATCAAATTTAAAAAAGAGAATTAATAAGACCTTTCTCAAATGCTTTGTTTGTGTTTACATTATTGTTATTCAAAAAAATTAAATCTGTGAATACTCATGAAGACAATGTTTTCTACACAAGATGATGTTTACAATCTTGAGGAATAATAGATTACCAATGATGAAACTACATAATTATTATGGGATCAACTGAATGTTAATGAACAAAAACTACAACGACGTAGCATCATAGTGTTGAATAAAATTATCAAGGTAAGAAGTCAGGGTATAAAATTTGACTTTCGTTGGAATAAACCCAGCCAACCTATTTACCCCAACAATTCAATGTTCATTAGTTATGTTAGGGTCACAAATAAGATGAATGTTCTAATTGATATTGATTCCTAGATCCTCATCCAACCTATGATGAAGGAAATCCATTAGAAATTTATAATGGTAATGTTGAAATATAATTTCTCTATTTTACCAAAAAATTATATAATGAAATTTTGATTTAATTTTCATTATTACTTGAAAAGTTCATTTATTTAATAATATTTACATAATAAATTTGTCTAAATGGATATTAGAAAAGTCCATAAAGGCTTATAGACTATTATTATGAAGTTAAATCTTATGAATGTTGAGGGGAAAGTAAAGCCTCACCCTCCAGTTAGTTATGCACACATTATAATGTAGGAAACAAAGACTGATTTCATTAGTCATCACAATGAGAAATCATTTTAGGTTCATTTCAATCGATATTATATTATTTTAAATTATTTATTTTATCTATTTTGATTCAAAAAAAGTTAATTTATGCAATAGAAAAAGTGTGTTGAAAATAAATATCGTGAATCAAAACCAATGTACCCGTGTCACAAAGTAAGGATGGGGTACGCTTCACTAGATAAGAAATTGGAATATAATTTAAATAAACAATAATTTTCATTATGTGATATGAAACAACATATGTTATTTTTATTTTAAATAGATTGATGAATCAAAATCTGAAGCCACTTACATCTCATGTCATATTCTTTAGAAGGAGGCTCATGTAAATAAGGTGGGTAAAATAGTTGATGGAAACACAAAAACGGTGTTGGAAGCATATTTAAGTATGAAATAATATTAGTTTGTTATGATTTATTATATTATTTCATAAAAATATCTATTTATTTTCATAGTTTTTATACAGTTTAGACACAATAATTAGTAGTGACTATACTAGAAGAAAAACTACTTTTAGTACCTTTGAAGTGGCTGGAACAATATGTTTGTGTTAGAGGATTAGGTTTTGGAGTGTCTCCTCAAACATATTTCAATATGATAAAACCATTGAGATACATATTATATAGTGAAACGATTGCAGAAACAAATAGAATCACTATATGATATTATTTTCTAGTCTAGTTTGGTGGACCCATGTGTGAGAAAGGCTCAAAGTGAACCAGCGGTGGAACAAAGATCCACACCTGAACCAAATAACCCCATTATATTTGAGACTATTCATTCCCCCGACTGCATACCTTATGTGGGGTAGTCAATTTTTTCATTACTCTTTCTCTTGAATGTGAATCAATCAACTTCTGATGACTTTATATTATTAAAATTCTCCATGGTATAGTTGTATGTGATTTGTATCTATTAACACCTATGTACCACCCCATTGCGAGGGGAACGATGTATAATGTACCAGAAGACAAGCTACACCATAAATATCACTTAAAATATCACATGAGAGTGGGGATTGAGGTTGCTCATGAACCAACTATTGAGTTTCCTATTCCACTTGATCATCATGATTTAACAATGGTCAATGGTGCAACTGGATCTTTTATAACATGGTCATCTAATCTTATAAAGATAAATGAGGTATGCCTTTAAAAAAATCATATGAAAAACCTGTAATAGTTGATGAAAAAAGGTATGAAATGAGTTATGATATTAAAAATTGATAAAGCAATGAGGAAAGGGAATGTCATATCAAAATTTTCTAGTTAATCGACCAAGAAATCAAAACAACCTTCTGAGAGTACCTTCTCCCTATCAGTTCTATAAGTACATTTATTATCATTAAAAATTCATGAAAAGACCACATTTAAATATTCCAATTTGTCTTACATTCCATATGAAACATAAATATATATAACTTTCATGATAGATGTAATTATTCTTAAAACAATAAATGAGATTCTCATGTATGAATGGTTGGGAGTCTTGGTTATGAACACCTATGTAAGGTACATTTCCATAATATATATATATCCAAATAGTGAGATAATATGTGTATTTGAGTTCATAACTATGCATATTTTCTAAAGGTGTTTATATTACTACTATATAAAGTGAAAATTTTGTGAAGAACGATTTGGATTCATTAATATTTGTATCATTTCTACCAAAATAACATACATTGGATAATGAAAAAATAAGAAGAAAAAAGATGAGCTACTCAAAGAATTTGTGAAAAAAAATCATATGAAATACTCTTTTTATGCCTACAATACAGAATTAAAACTCTACAATCTCATCACATAAAATATATTTTTATTTTTTTCATTAATATTTATTCTAGGAATCCTGGATGCTGATCGTAGTCAATTTGGATACCACGAAGAATTATTTTATGGATCCAATGCATGTATATCGAACAAATATACCACACATGATGTGTATTGTGAATTTCTAATACACTGTAATAAAAAAATTTATTGATAAAATTTGAATTATATCTTTTATTCTATGTATTAACAAGAATTTTCTTATGATAGGTCAGTCAATAAATATAGGTTAAATAATAGAATGAATTAAGTTTCTGAACAGATAAAGACTGTGGATTACTACAAATGTAAAAAGATTAATGTATATATTGAAATATTTAACTGTAAAAACATATTTCAAAGTAATTTACTTATTTTGTTCTTTTTTTTGCAGTGTTTGAAGCATGATAATGACACAGATTATGGAAATTATGTTTGAAAATTTATGAGAGAGATCATAAATCATGAAAAGAAAAGCATCCCCCAATAGGTAATTTATTAATTTAATTAAAATTTCATTATATATATTTCTTAAAAAAAATTTATCTATATGTTCTCACTATTATCAAGATTGTCGACAACCTTCAAAATCAAAGAAGAAGAAGTAATTTGTTTAGAGATTAGTGGGAATTGTACATGTTGTCAGAATGTTTGTGAACAATAAATTTAGGTGATTACTTAATGTGTTTGTTTTCTAATATGAGCTATGACCTTAGAAATATATTTTGGGTATGATGAAACAGTTTCAAAATACTTATATATTATTTTTTATCTATTTCTCAATGAGAAGTATAATAGAGGAAATAAATTTGTTTGGTAGCACTGACCTACAAATAATAAAATTATATGGAAATGGTGGTGTCAGAGGTGGAGGTGGAAGAGGAGGCAGAGTCAAAGTTGGAGATCAAGGTGGAGGAGGAGTTAGCGGTCGAGATTGAGGTGGAGGAGGAAACGAAGCACTGGATTTAAAATAATAAAATTGTTGTAAAATAGAGTAGAATTACAATCATACAAATGTTTTGTTTGAGAACAATTATTGAAAACTACACACAACACTTGTAACTTAAGATAAGATCCATTTTGCAAGTGTTTCAGGTGGATTGTTGAAAAAATGTGTTTCACCAATTGTACAAGTGAAATACACCCCTCACTAAGAAAAAACTAAACAAAAACAACAAAAATAGATTCATTTTGATTCCCATTAATTATCTACACTGCAAAGAAAGGGTATTAGTAGTTGATTCAATGGTCACTTGAGAGTCATACAACACCAATAAAATCAGCAAACAAATATATAATCCTACTTAAATGCTTGAATAAATGAGTTTATAATCAACCACATAATATAGAAGGTGTATGAAATAACTATTGGAAGATAACCAGCATTGAGAGATCATGGTCATTGATGAGGGATGATGTCAAAGGAAACATAACATCAAATAAAAAGAACCCAACTTATGAATAGATCCTTAAAAATTAAAAACCTTCTTCAAATAAAATCAGGAACCACCAAAAATATAAATGAATATTAATTTGAAAAATAAAGTAGTAGATTGATCCAAAAACTATAAAAATAGGGAAATAAAGAATTTCATTATCTGAATCATGAATTTTTAGGAACAAATAATATAGTGGTTCCACTTTTTTGGGAGGTGGAATTATTTTTGATATTTGATCATCTATTAGATGCATGATATAATATCACAAATTCTTGTGAAATCTATTCAAGTAACATTTATTATGAACATGTACATTTATTGTATAAAATAATCCATCTTCACAAGATTGTTAATAAAAAACTCATCGTCAATCTCAATAAAAAATACATGAGAATAGGTATATTCCATTTTTTAGGAACAAATAATTATGATGTTATGTTAGACTTTATCATCTCAAAGAATATTGAAAAGGATTTGCTAATATATAGCACAATCCAAGAAGACTTAATGGATGCACAAGATTTTTGTGTCATTTGGATTCTATAAATGGTTGAACTGATGTATTATATTTTCAAAAGGGGTAAACAATTTACAAATGAATTTTAGTGTCTTTTGAAAATACATAATGGGTCATAATGATTTTTTTTCCATCAATGAAGGTAAATGTTTTATCATGGAGTTTGTACTCTCTGTGATAGTGAAAGTGTAAGATAAATTATATTATGTTCTATAAAATCTCATTTGTAAATATTTATTTTAGTTCAATAAATGAATTTTGATAGTTTTAAACTAATGGTTAATGTTTTCTAAGAATAAATGACTTTATCAATATGGATGATTCATTCATGTATGATTCTCATGCACTCACTACGGATGATTAACTAATGATGATGCAATTTTCTTTTTATTCTAAAATTCATTCAACATTATGGGTTATAAAACTATAATATTTTTAGATAACCTAAAGTGTTGAATACACTGTAGGATAAAAAGACATGATGTAATCAACCATACCTCCAATCAATACATAGGGTACCCAATATGTCTCAAACTATGTGTTTTTATTTTAAAATTTACATTTTATTAATGTATTGTTTAATATTTATGTTTAATTTATTTCTTTATAATATTACTAACATAATAATTTTTTTATTATTTATGTGAATTCTTTTTATTTAGTAAGGATTGTTTATTCTAAACTACTCATGTTTATGAGATATTGGACTTCGAGGTTGCATCTGATACTACAACAACAAGGAAATATGTCAACAATGTATAAAGCCATCATAAAAAGGTGAATTACTACTACTTATTTAGTCAATTTTGTCACAATTTTAAATTCTATTTTTAATTTAATTTACTTATCATTTTCATATTATATTTTTCACATATATTTTGGGTGGTCATATTTTTCCTTTAATCATCCATGAAAAGATAGAAAATAGAGAACATGGAGCGTTTGGATGAGGTGTATTAGAAAGAATGTTGTTTATTATTCCATACAAATGGAAAGTTTCTTTCTTTTTTGGATTGGTGTAGATGGTTTAATGAAAAACACACATAACATACACAATCAAATGAACCTCAATCTGATGTATGGTGTGATCGGTATGACTCAAACTATTTGTTTTTAGTTAATAGTTTAAATTTTAGTTTAAAACAAACATCACATAATCAATACCAAGTAAACACATTTGTATTGTTTATATAATTTAGAAAATGATCCATAAGTCATTTGGGAAGTTTTGGAGTCATCTTTACCTTAATCCGTTGAATAGTGTCACTGGTATGACTCCAAGTGCGTCTTTTTATTAAAAATTGATATCAATTTTAAGAAAAAAGTAAAATGAAATATTCAAAACTAAGAAAATGAATTCGTATAGATTTAACAATTTAGGAAAATGATATATAAGTTATTTATGATGTGTATGAATCATATTTATCTCAATCTAATGCATGAGGTTTCTGGTATAACTCAAAGTCCCCGTTATCAATTTAAAATTTACAGTTTAGTTTAAAAAGTGTGCCTAACTAAAAACTAAAAAAATAAAGACAAATTAACTTGAAAATTTATTAAAATGATTAATAATTCATTTATGACATGTATTAATTATTCTTAGGTTAAACCCATACATGATGTGACTGGTAGGGCTAAAAGTGTGTGTTTCTAGATTAAAAATATATTTTAGTAAAAACCAGATGTTCCATATACAATACTAAGTAAATGAATTCAAAATGTTTTGATACTATACTAAAATGATCCATAAGTCATTTTGGACATATAGAAATCATCTGAACCGCAATCTAATGCACAGTGTGATTGGTATAACTCTAAGTGCAGCTTTTTATTTAAAATTGACATCAATTTTATAAAAAAGGACAACTAACAAATTCAAAAATAATTAAACACATTAGTGTTGTCTTTATACATTAGGAAAATGACCAATATGTCATTTTTAGTCGTATAAATTAGTATCACCTCAATTTGATACACAATGTTCTCAGTATGAATAAATGTCTCTATTATCAATTTAAAAATGATATTTCAGTGTAAAAAGTGTCACTCATAGAAAACTGAGCAAACACGCTTGAATTTTACTGATAATTTAGGAAAATGATTTATAATTAATTTTTTATATTTAAGAATTAGTATCATATAAAAATCATACATAATGTGATTTGGGTAACTCAAAGTGTGTATTTCCAGTATAAAATAACATTTTAGTAAAAAACATAAGTGGAATACTCAAAACTGAGAAAACACATTCCTATTATTTTGATGGTTTATGAAAAATTATTCTTAAGTCATTTAGGATGTGTATGAATCCAATTCACCTCAAACTGACACAAAGTGTAACTTGTTTGACTCCAAGTGCATCTTTTTTTTAAATTTATAATAATTTTAGAAAAATAGACAACTAGAATACTAAAAACTGATAAAATACATTTATTTTGTTTTTATACATCAATAAAATTATCCATAATTCATTTCTGATGTCTAGGAATCAGTTTCCCCTTAATTTGATACCCGATGTTCCTGGTATAACTCGAAGTCTCCATTATTAATTTAAAATTGACATTTTAGTTCAAAAAGTGTCACTCATTGAAAACCAAGAAAATGCACTTGGATTATATTGATAATTTAGGGAAATTATTCATAAATAATTTTTTACAAGTAGGAATAAATATCTTTTCAAACCCACACATAATGTGACTGGTATGAATCAATGAGTGTGTTTCTGGTTTAAAATGACTTTTTAGTAAAAAACATAAGTGGCATAATCCAAACTGATTAAATGAATTTGGATTATTTTGATACATTCTTAAAAATATACTGATGTCATTTGGGATGTGTGGTAATTAGAATCACCACAATCTGATCCATGGTGTGCCTGGTATGATTATATGTGCTTCTTTTTGTTTAAAATTGAAATCATTTTTAGTAATAAAGACAACTGACATACTCAAAATCAAGAAAATGAATTTTTATTGTTTTTGTACTTCAGAAAAAATATTCATAAGTCATTTTTTATGTGTAATAATAATTAGAACGTCAATATGATACACAATTTTCCTAGTATGAGTCAAATTCTTTATTATCAATTTAAAATTCAAATTTTAGTTTAAAAAGTCCCACTCATTAAAAATAAAGAAAATGTGCACTGATTGTCTTGATAATTTAGTATAATGATTAATAATTTAAATTTTATGTGGATTAGTCTTTCTCATGTCAAACCCACACATGAACTAACTAGTATGAATCAATGTTCATGTTTCCATTTTAAAATGACATTTTACTAAAAAAACACATGTGATGTACTGAGAACCGAGAAAATGAATTTTTATTGTTTTGATAATTTAGTAAAATGATCCATAAGTCATTTGTGATTTTTAGGAATTAGCCTCACCTCAATATGACACATGTTGTGACTATTATGACTAAAAGTGCATATTTTTATTTATTATTGACATCAAATTTTGTAAAAAAATACAACTGACACACTCAAGACTGATAAAACACATTTTTATAGTCTTGATACATTAGTAAAATGATCCATAAGTCATTTTTGACATATAGTAATCGGTCTCACCTTAATTTGATACATGATGTTCCTGGTATGACTCAAAGACTCCATTATAAATTTAAAATTAACATTTTAGTTAAAGAAATGTCACTTATTGAAAAATGAGAAACTGCACTTGTATTGTCTTGATAATTTAGGGAAAAATTTCATAATTCATTTTTTATGTTTAGGAATCATTATAATTTAAAATCCACGCATGATGTTACTAGTTTAACTCAAGGTACATTTTTCCTATTTAAAATGACTTTTTAGTAAAAAAAATGTAGGTGATGTACTGAAAACTAAGAAAACACATTCAGATTATTTTACACTTTATGAAAATAATTCATATGTCATTTGGGATGTTTTGGAATCAGCCACACCTCCATCTGATGCATGGTGTGACCAGTATGACTTTATGTGAGCCTTTTTATTTAAAATTAACAATAATTTTAGTAAAAAAGACAACTGACATACTCAAAACTGAAAATAAACATTCAGATTATTTTTATGATTTATTAAAATGGTCCATAAGTCATTTTTTACATGTAGGAATCATCCCCACCTCAATTCTATACATGATGTTCTCAGTATGACTGAAAATATTTGTTATCAATTTAAAATTTTCATTTTAGTTCAAAAAGCGTCACTCACTAAAAACAAATAAAACATGCTCTGATTGTCTTAATAATTTAGGACAATGATTCATAATTCATTTTTATGTGTATGAAAAAATCTCACATCAAAACCCACAAATTATGTGACCAGTATGAATCAATGTGTGTGTTTCCAGTTTAAAATTACATTTTAGTAAAAAAACAAGTGACGTACTCAAAACTGAAGAAACACAATGATATTATTTTTATGCATTAGGAAAATGATCTATACGTCATTTGGGATGTGTAAGAATCATCTTAACCTCAATTTGATCCATTGTGGGACCGGTATGACGCTATGTGTTTCTTTTCAATATACAATTGTTATCTTAGTTGAAGACATGCATCAAATTTCCAAACCCGGGAAAACGATCCTACATTGTTTTCTCATCATTCTATCTAATATTACTTAATTAATTTCCCAATCAATTTTATCTTACACTTAATTAGTTAATTTTCATATAGATAATGATTAAAGATGAATAATAAATGGCGTGACATGCAAAAAATAAAATGTAACTCAATCTGATAAATAGTGTTCCTGGTATATGACTCAAAGATTATTTTAAAACTAATGCTTTCTATTTAATTTATTTTTTTATATTAATAATAACATTAGTATTATTTTCTTATATACGTTCATTTTTTCACAAATGAGGGTGGTTTTTGTCTTTTATAAAGGTGCGTTTCATTTTCTCTATAATAGTGAGTTTTTTTCTTGTATTTGTGTGTAAATTTTATTTTATTTAAATTATATATTTGTATCTAATTTTTCTATTTTGTAGTACTATTTTTGTTTCTATAGTGTGATGTTATTTCACACTACAGTATTCACTATTTATAGTTCTACAGTGTGTTGTAACATTACCCTACAGTATTCCCTTTTTTCAGTGCTATTTAATGCCTAGATAAAGGAATCCTTTTTCTGCACATTTAGAATAGATGATAAAGTTACCCTTATGAGTACATGTATAAGTGCTGATAAATGGTGTTATTTATCAGTGCTTCTAAAATAACTAATAAAATTCATGGTCTTTTAACCACACCAAGGTAGTTGGAACTTTTTTTGCCTTGATAAAGGTCTATTCTAGAATTGTTAATAGAATCTTTTGTAGTAGAGAGAACTATTTGAGAGGAAGAGGAACGTATGGAGGTAAACTTCCTCTCGAATGTTTTGAGTGTGGTGGAATTTGACATTTTTATATTAATTTTACCAAGAATAATGTTTTAGAATATCTAGATTATTCTAATGAAAAATATCTATGGAAGAAGTGGAAGAAAAGTTCTAAATACGAAAACTCATCCAGAAAATCTAAGAAAACAATTAATTGGAACAAGAGAAGTATGTTGAGTAAGAAAGATGATTTGTACTCAACTAAAAACAATTCTTAAAAAGTTTAATTTTCAAAAAAGGTTATAAAATTCATTTCAAAAGTTTATAAAATTGAAGACTCCTCAAATAGTGAAGAAGGAGGAGGTAAAGAATCTTAAAGAGAGTATTATCTAAGAATAGAACTCATTGTATGTCTTGGAAAAAAATATCTCTCAAGAAATAAATCCTAATGATAAATAAATATGGTGGAAAATTTCTTAAAGGTGAAAACTATGTTGTCAATAAAGAATAAGAATACATCCAAGAGATATTAATATGAAAACATAGAATTGTTGAATAGGGAAATATGGTTCAAGATCTTAATAAAAAGTTGGATGCTAAGGAAGAAGATGTTAACAAGTTTAAATCAAAACTTCTTGAGTATGAAAGTACCTTCAGAATGATGAATGAAAACCTCAACAAAGCTTTGGAAGTAAAATTTGATACTTTTAATATTGCTGAGAAATTTCACTTCAATAGTGAGGTGAAATATTTATGCACCAAAAATAATGTTTCATATGCTTTTTCGAACATTTCATGTGATAAGAAAATTTTTGGGTAAACATGGGTTGAGAAGGGATGTGATAAAACTATCATGTCTATAGAAGTTGAAAACTCCCTTATTAGGGAATTTGGTCCATACCCAGAGTATGTTAGAGAATAAAAAAGTTATCTACCTCAATAAAGATTCAACATATAAAGGTAATAAGTCAATAGAAAATTAATATTTTATGGTTTTTGTTGGTATTATAAAATATATAGAATAGGGCTTATAATTATTGGCCTAAAATATTTCTTCATTGAAGAAGGTTTAAGAAGTGTAGAAAAAATAGTGTAAGTAATTGATTAACTTTAAAAACTTACAGAAATTTGAGAAAGTGAATTATCAAGATGTTAAAACATTCAAATGAATAATCATTTTTATTGTGTCAAGGAAATTTGTGGAAGATGTGATCAAACGGGTCATATTTATGAATAATGTATCACTACACTTTCAAGACAAGTTTTCTATACAATAATATAAAATTAATTAGGAAAGGATAAACTAAAATAAAGAGCCTTTATTGTTGAGACTGCTTTGGAAGAAAGTAAAAAAAACCAAGGATACTTGAAAGTGGTTTTTCTTCACACGCGAAAGGAAATTTAATAATCTTGAAACATGTTGAAATACATGATGGAGGTGTTGTGGAATTTGGGAATGATATTTCTCTAAAAATATGATGAATCATAATGGATGATATTGAAGCTAAAAATTTTAACTCTAAGGAGGTATTGTCTGTTGATGGAATAAAACATAACTTACTTAGTGTAATTAAAATTTTTTATGATAGAAAATAAGTTATCTTCATAAAATATTCTTGTGTTGTCTAAATTATAAAATATGAAATATTTATTTCAAAATTAGAAAGAATTAGTGGGAATCTCTTCCAAATAAGTGAATTTAATAGCTTTTATTACATAAGTGTTGAAGATGAAAATATGTTGAGGCACTGAAGACTGGGCCACCTTGTGCAGAAAAATATGAACAGGTATTCTAAGGTTGATGTTGTTTGAGACTTTCCAGAATTTAAAAGAAGATAAAAATATGTTTTTGTAACTTTACAGAAGTGTAAGATGACTAATAAAATTCATAAAATAGTTGAGATTTAGTTAACCAGAACTCTTGAAGTTATTCATTCTAATTTATGTGGGATGATGAGACATAAATCAACAAAATGAGATTTTAAATTTACAACTTTTATTGATGATTTCACTTGAATGGGAAACATCATGTTTATGAACCATAGGTCATAGGTTGTCGAAATTTTTAGAGTCTTCAAAAAAGATGTTGAGAATGAAATGGGGGTTTATATAAAGAACCAGAGAATATATAGTAAGAAATATTTTAGAAGAAATACTTTGGAAAAATAGCCTAGAAAGCATGGTACTAAACATCTGTATAGTGCTCCATATACCCCAAAATAAAATTGAGTAGTAAAAAGGAAGAATAGAAGTTTGGTGGAAATGGGTGGAAGCATGTTAGCATAATAAAAACATTCAAAGTTATACTATAGAGAAGATGTTAGTACTGTTGTACATCTTCAGAACATATGTTTGTTAAGGTCAAAATCCAACATGAATTCCTAAAAAATTTGGTATAACAAAAAACCTTCATTGAAGTACTTATATGTTTTTGAGAGTCCATGCTTACTTAAAATCATAAATCCATATCTGTGAATGTTTGATGAGAAAGACTAGGAAGAAACTATTATGGGTTATTCACCCATTGGAATAAGTTAAAAATGTTTGAATTAATGTTTAAAAAATTTGGTGGACTCATATGATGAAAAAGTTATTCAGGAAATGACTTCTTTAAAAAAAGATTTTGTGAATGTTGAGGAATAAAAACCGAATGTTTCCAACATGAATGAAAGTGAGAAAAATAATGTGCATGAATATTCAGATGAATCGTGTGATGAGAAAAGTGATGCAAGAGGATGAACTCTGAAATTTTTTACTCTACAAAAACATGATGAGACTGAAAATATTCTTTGGAATCCTAAGGTTCTAGTTCAGACAAGAAAAAATTACAATTAGAAAATAAAACATTACTCATATCAAAAGTGGAACCAGAATCAGTTTCAGAAGCTAGTATACAAAAATAACGGTTGAATGTTATGAATGAATAGTTTTATCAAATTTAGAAAAATGAAACATGGGAACTTTTAACACTTCTGAAAGGTAAAAATTATATTGTAACAAAATGGTTTACATAATCAAGTTTAATGAACATGGAGAAGATTCAAGAAACAAATATAGGCTTGTTTGTAAAGGCTATGCATAGGTGGAAGGTGTAAATTTTGATGAAACATTTTCCTCCATTGCAAGGTTATAATTTATTAGAATATTTCTAATAGTGTTTTTTCACTGTAATTATAAATTATATCAAATGGATGTAAAGTCATCATTTCTAAATTTAGAAATTGAAGAAGAGGTTTACATTAAACAAATTTATGGGTTTGTACTTGATTAAGATGAAAACAATGTTTTTAGATTGAATAAATATTTTATGGGTTGAAACAAGCCCTATGTTCATGGTATTCTAAGATAGAAATTTTTTGTGAATGTTGAAATTTTCTAAATGAAAAGTTGATAGAAACATATATGTGAAAGATGTTGAATTTAGAACTCTAATTGTAATTGTTTATGTGGACAATATAATTTTTTATAGGGATAGAAAATATGTTTGTAAAGAATTTTATAAATAAATGAAAAGGAACTTTGAGAGGCCAATGTTAGGAGAATTAAAATTCTTCCTTAGTCTACTAGTTCAAAAAATATATATATTTTACCATCCCTAGAAAAATTGTGTTGGGAAATTGTTACAAAATATTAGCATGGAAGAATCAAAAAAAGTTTCTACTCCTATCTCATTGAGGATGAATTTGAGTATAGACGAGTCTAACAATGTGTGAATCAGAAATACATTTGGAAGCTTATAGGAAGTATACTTTACCTTACAGCTTCAAGGCTGTATATTTTTTATTTTGTGACTTTGTGTGTTAGGTATCAAAGTAATCTATAAGATTCACATATGTTGGCTACAAAAATAATTATGAGATATGTCGAAGGAAAAACTTAACATGGATTGTTATAAAAAAGAAATAGTGAGATAAAGTTTCATAGTTATACTGATTCCAATATGGCGGTAGATTGTAATAATATAAGATCAACCACAGGAGGAACATTTTTCTTGGGTTAATATTGTGTATGTTGGGATAATAGGAAACAAAGTTTAGTAATGTTGATCATAGTGGAATCAAAATATATTGCTGCTACTCAGGATTTTGCTCCATATTGTACTAAGATATTGTGGATGAAAGTTCAGCTGGAATATTTGAATGTAAATCTAAACCATTGAAGATAATTTGTGATAATCATAGTGTAATTGATCTTTTCAAAAATAATTTCCCACATTCATGATCAAAACCCATTGATATAAATTTTATCTTTATAAAATAGAAATTTTTTTCCACAGATGGTTTTCAAGATTATATCTCAATGAAGTATCAAATTGATGATATCCTTGAAAAAGAATATCCAAAAGAACGATTTGTTGAATTGAGGTTGCAACTTCATGTTCATCCTCATCCAATGACCTCTTAATACTTATAAGTAAAACCCCCACCATGCTTCGGATAATGTTGACAAAGGGGAGAGAAAGTAAAAAACATCATACTTTGTAAGATTTTTTCACTTATCTTTATTTTCTGAATCTGAAGTTGTAGATATTAGAAAACGAGGAAGATAACAGTCAAGGGAGAGAGAAAAAGAAAAATGATAAAATATAAAAGTGTGTGATGGTTTATCTTCACATGGACACAAAATTTTCTTATCCCTTAGGTATGTAATTCCTTCAAAAAAATTACATTATGCATTAATGTGGTGTCAGGACACTCTCTTTTGAGAAATTCTATGCTTCAATAAAAGTTGAAAACTTTGAGTTGTTTCAAAAATTTGACATGAAATATTCCGAGTGTTTGAAAATTTTTGAGTTGTAAAAGATGATAACGAAAGTTTTCAAACAAATCTAATGGGGGAGATTGAATAATATTTGTGATGTTTTTTTAATAGTTCTTTTTTATTTTTTGACAATTAATATTTTATAGAAGAATGTTTTTGAGAAATAGGTGAATGTTTCTAAATATTCGAACCCAAACATAAAGGGGGTGACAAGTTTTTTTTAGAGAAAGTTATTCTCCAGATGCAAGGGATCAGACTGAGCAGTGCCAAATGTAGAGTATCAGACCGAGTAGTACCGGCCATAGAATTCATCAAAAAGATAAATTTGTTCATCAGACATATTATTTTTCTTTGATCCATTGGAATAAAGTTCAAGATCTATTGGATACAATTTTTTTTAGATATGAGTTTTTGGGTTATAAAGTCATAATGTTACTAAAGAGGTTGAATGAAGACAGTGATGATAGGAGTTAGAAAGTTCTTAATTTTTATAACTTAAAATCAAAGGAAGATTTTCCAATCATGAATTTCTCATAAATCATGAAAACTATCATGATAAAATATTTTGAATAAATTAAGGAATTAAATTGATTGTATCAGTTCCAGGAATCAAGAAAAATTTTGCATCATATCCTAAAGTACTGAGAACATATGTTTTAAATAGTATGAATGAGTTATACCTGATGGGGTTTGAATAATTTCAAAGTTTCAAGGTGGAGTTTCCATTGTAATGGGAATTCCATCATTATGAGGAAGTTACATCAAACTGGCCCTGAGAAAGTAATTCAATGAGATTGACTCTAAAGAGGAAAGTCAATCAGACTAACATTAAGGAGGAAACTCAATCAGTCTGACTCTGAGAAGGAAACTCAATCAGACTGACTCTGAGAAGGAAAGTCAATTAGATTGACTCTAAGAATGCAAGTTACTCAGACTAACTACGGTGACAAAATTCCATTCGAAATGAGATGAGGAAGTTCTATAATAATGAGCTAAGGAAGGTCCATTGTAATGAGATGAGGAAGTTCCATCATACTAAAGAAAAGTTATGAATTTTGAAAAGGATGATTAGTAAGAAGAATAAATATTATTTAATAATGATCCATAAAATTTTAAGTGTTAAAACATGAAGTTCAATTATGAGTGAATTTTGGAGGTTTTTGAATTTGAGTAAGCAAAAAAAGATTTTAGTTTCCTACCTTTTCCATTCAAGAATGTCTATAAATAGATACATAGTACATTCATACTTTGAAACATTTTCATGTGCATAAAAGGTGGAGTGCTACATATTTTTAGTAAGAGTTCATTCCAAACAGAGATCTCATTAGAAGATTAAGAAACTAAAAGTTTTCATAACGAATCATGGAAGATCGAACTGAGGAGTGTTTGAGATTTGCAGTTTGAGAAAAGGGACCTTTATAATGAGTTAATTGTAATTAAATCATTGTAATGGGGTCATCGTAATGATTTTATTGTAATGGGTTCATCATAATTAGTCAATTGTACTAAGGAAATTGGACTTAGGGTCATCAGTCTATGGTCGTGGACAGAGTTTTAAGGAGTAATGGTTTTTGTGATCTTTTCTTTTGTGACTCAATCACTTGTAAGAAAACATTGTAAACTTGTGGGAGTCAGTATAATCATTCCTGATTGGAGAAAGAAGGTTTCTAGTAGGAGTTGGCCCAAGTTTTATTCTCTTATTCATTATAGTGAATTTCCATAGATTCACAGGAGTGACTATGACAAGGATATAGGTTCTCACACTAAGACTGAACCATGTAAATATCGTTTTACTTGATTTTTGACTTTTTCATGCATGAGTATTTACTAAAAGATGATTAGAATATAAATATTAACAGGTTGCAGGGGTTGTCTTTTTAAATGTATTGAAACTTATAAAAGAGAAGAATTGATTCAACCTCCCCTTCTTAGTTGTTATTCGATCATTTGGAACTTCAAAGATGAACCTACGATAGCAGAAGATAAATTAGAAGAAAGAAAGAAAAAATAAAATAAAATAAATTATTTTAATAATAACAATAATAATAAATATAAGGAAATATAAATTATTTAACATAAATATATAAAATATATTTAAATATAATAAAAAATGATAGTATATTTATTTATCTATAAATATATAATTATATAATTAAATCAATAATAAAAATTATTTATAATTTTATTTGTTAATATTTATATATTTATATGATAATAATTATAATTATATTTATAAATGTTATATATTTATATTAATAGTAATAACAATAATTATTTGTAAATATGTAAATATATTTTGTTAATAATGATTTTAATGAGAATAATATTATATATTATAATAAATTTTTTTATAACATTAAAAATAATAATATTTTATTTATTTTTGTTCTATTTTTGTAAGTAGTTTTGTTGTGGTTGAAGAAGGAGTTTTTATCATGTCACGTGTAGTCGACTCGTGGACGATTCAAAAGAGAAGACCGGTCTAAGTTAGTGCACATCATTAGTGATGTACCAGAGAACGGCGCATTGTAAATTTGGGAGGAGAAGGAAAAAAGTGAGGAGAATTCACATTCTTACATTCAAAGGGAGACAGATTCAGAGAGACGCATATTCCGCAGGGGAGAAGAGTAACACAAAGTGCGATTGATTTTGGAGGGGGAACTCTTTTCTCTCCTATTTCATTTGTTTAGTTTGTGATTGTACTTTTTATCCATGATTTGAACATGAACTTTGGCTAATTACTTTAAACTAGGGGAATTTTTAAATTTATTGGTTATATCTTTCATCTTCTTCAAAAATATATGTTTTCATGTTTTAGAATTTATCCGCGAGATCAATTTTGTTTTTGACAATTGAATTGCGCCTCTCAAAATTTTATTTTAAGCCCTCAGAAACCATCACTGAGATTTCTTATAACGACCTTTTCATCAAACCCATTGCTATTTTATCTTTCATGAAGTGGTGAACTCCATGATTGATTAATCTATTTGTTGAATCTCCTAGCGAGGGAGATCAATCATAATTTTTTTTCAAGAATCTAAATTGAATTAATTTTTGTGCATAAGATACTCATTCAACCAGTAGAGTTATTTTTTCCCATGGATCTTGTCTTGTTTTCCCTAGAATCATTAAATCCAGAAACATCATCTATTTTTTAACTTCTTAACACTGATTTTAGACACCATTAACACATCACACATTTTCATAAATAATTTTACCTCACACTTTCAAACAACAATGAATTTCATGATGTTTTTAATTTTTTAGAGATAAAATAAATCCCTATAACATTCACCCTCCTTCCCTTGAGTTCGAACATTCACAAATATAATAGTTTAGTATAATAAATGATATTTTGAAGGTCATAGTGACCTCCTTCCCTAAAAGTGTGGTTGTGTGTTCTTGCTTGTGTCTTATAATGTTGATTCAAGAGAGTGTTTATGACCCTTTCTTCTATACTCTTCTTCTATTAATAATCTGGTTTCCCAGTAATCCCTACCTCAATCTCACTATCAAGACTTCATGATGATCTCTCTCTCCTCCACGTGACACATTTTGTTAGCGTATTGGGATAGGTTTACCAAAATACGTTCTATGTAAAAGCAACAAATACAAGAATTTTTTTAAGAAATGTCGTAAGAATAGAAAAGGAAAAGTACTTGAAATTAAATATTAACACATTTATTTTTGTGGTTTGGACCTTTTGGTCCTACTCCACGTCAAGAACACCACAACAGATTGTTTATTATTACGTAAAACGGAAACAAAACACACATAAATAGAAAAGAACAACAAAGGTTGACCATGCACACGAACCAGATAAGCTATCCAGGCACATAGACCTCATCCCCCTAAGAGCCAGTGGTGAAATCCGGCTTAGAGATAGAAATGTTCTCCCTCTAATTGGATAAACTCATGCACGCTAACCCCAAATACTTAGAAATAAACTGACAAAGAAATCAAGAACATACAATTCAAAAATATAAAGAATGAAAAAAATGAACGGTCTCACAAATACAGAAGCACCGAAGAACGCAAATCTCTGCTAGGGTTGAAGGTTTTAGATTCTGAAGTGGTCTTCACAGAGCTCGCGAGAACTAATATCTCCATCGGAGGTCATCGAAAATAGGTCAGGACGGCGGCATGCAAGTGGCAGAGGGTATTCTCTCCGGAACGGAATCGGGAAGGATGAAGAAAATTGAAACACGACGCCTTAACAAATGATGCGGTCAAGCGATAAAAGTGAAACAGGGAAAGAGACGGGGTAGAAATGCGTAAAATATGAGGGGACACGTAGACCATTGAGGGCGAGTGGAAGGGTCACGAAGCCAGGTTGGTACAACGGGAAACCGAAAATCATGGGACATGTGGCATTCACAGGGTGCACATGCGGCTGTGGATAGGATCACTGAGAAACACAAATCAACAAACTAGAGCCGTCAGATGGAGGCAAATCGACAACTAGCAGTAATCTTCTAAGGCGGATCGCCATAGTGGCAACGTGGAACCCAAACGTTCCAATGAAACAGATCACCCGGGTAGCCACTACCACAAAAATGGATTTTCACAGCGTCACCATTTAACAGCATAAAAAAAGCACTTATAAATTGGGTACCTTTATCAGCGCTAAAAAACGCTGATAAAGGTACCGCCTTTAGCATTGTTTTTTAAGCGATGTTAAAGGGACCACATTTATCTACATTTTTTTAGTAGTGATGATAGGGGATCTTTATCAGCACTTTTTTAGTAGTGCTGATAAAGGTTATATTTTAAAAAAATCATAAAAAATAATATATTAATATATAAATATATAAATATATTTATATTGATATAAATATAATATAAATGTTTTAAATATGGTTTATATAAATATAAATAGACATTTATACTTAATATATAAGATATTTAGTGAAAATGGATAATAAAATATTTTAAAAATATAATTAATTTATAATGTGCTAATTATTATAGAGTTATAATCATTTAATTACAATTTAAAGACTTAAAAAATCATTAAATTAATAAAATATTATAAATAAGTTGAAAACGTAACTCAAACTTAAAATGACCATAACTTTTGATCTGGGTATCCGTTTGAGCTCTACCGTATATCAAATCAAAGCCTAATATGATATTTATGCATTAATGATATAGGGAAACCCTCTATTATATTTTTTTTGTGGCCAAAATGGTCAAAAGGCTTCCAAAACTGAGATTTTATTCGGGATATCCAAATTTTAACATTGGATGGAATTTCTTCCTCATTTAAGGGGGTCTTTTCCCTCTTTTCGGTGAGGATTGAATTTATTCCTAGAGATTATATTAATATTGTTATTTTTTCTTTAAAATTTTATCAGCTTTCACAATGTACTATTATTTAAAATCAAATATATAACAACAAATACATATTTTTTATATATTAACACATAAAAATTTAATTTTATAAATAAATAATTAATGATATTTACATATAAAATATAATTCTCAATAAATAAAAAATATCTAAATAAAAACTAATTTACATTTTTTTTAAATACAAATATATAAATATTTATATGCCTATATAGTGTGTGTCTGTATTAACAAGATGATATATGTTATCTATATATTCTGATATATGAATTTACATATTAATATATAATATATGTATCTGTGTGTGTGTGTGTGTAATTATATTTACAAATACACATATATATAATATATATACTTGTGTATGTATGTTGTATATATGTATTCATTTATTTATTTATAAACAAACACAAAAAAAAATATTTTATAAATGTATTTAAAACTAATCTTATAAATATATATTAGTATACAAATAAATATACATATAAAAAAATATAACTAATTATATATATATAGATATAAATATATATTAATATAAAAATAAATAAATATATATTAATATAACTAAATATATTTATATTAATATAAATCTAAAATAATATATGAATAAATATAACTATATATATAAATAGATATATCATTAAATGGAGAACAAAAGAAGATGAGTGAGTGGTAAAGGTGCAGGAGCACGCAGGAAGGTGCAAGGGGGCTAGCACTGTTAAAGGGTGGGGGTACGCCTAACGCTGTTAAAGGGGTGGTGGGGGCGCGCACGGGCGAGGCTTCCTAGCATTGTTGAAAAATGTCAACCGTTGTTAAAATATGGCCTCTAATGTACAATTTTTTATCTTTTATTACTTCTATTTGAAACACTGATAAAATGAGAATTTATCATCTCTTTTCTAAACCATGATAAAATAGACCTCCTTTTAATAACGTCTCGATTATCAATGCTTTTTGAGCATTGATATAGTCATTTTTTAGGATTGATAATACTCTGTTTTGTGGTTGTGAGTCCCAAAAGTAGCCATGACCCACAATCTAGAGGCAAGCCCATTGAACAGAAATCCATGTACGGAGGTCCAATAACACACCACCCCACAAAAAATTAGATATTTTAAATTAATAAAAACACACTATATTGCAGGAAAAAATGAATGGAAAATGAATGGAAATGTTGGGGTGATCATTATTGGGTGAACTCATTCCCTGATTGGCTTTGTAATCCAAGTTTTCTTGATCAGTAATATATCTTTTCCGTTCAAAAAAAATGAATGGAAAATTTTAATTTTGAAAACACAAAATAACACATTTACGCTCATTTTCTTATTCCCGATGGCGCATTCAGGGTTCCTTGGATCTATGGTCGATCGGTGGTGAACTCGGCTATGGTAGTCTTCATCATAAGTGAATGAACACCTACGTCCTATCTGAAAGACTTGTTTCATCAGATAGAATGGGTATCGGTCTTCCTCATCATCTGATTCACCGTTGGATTTCATCCTCAGTGCGCCGATTGGATTCAAGTTTCATTCATCGATGTGGATGTCGTATTCATCTGTAGGTGCACCATGTCATGGTGGGAATGCTTCAGAGTAGGGTGGACATAGTAGGGTTCATGAAATTAATTAATTAAAATAAAAAAAAGAAAATAAAATTGGACAAATTTGAATACTTGAAATTATTATTTTAGAATACAATTTTCAATGAAATTATTAAAATGAATTATTCGCATAAATAAAAAAATATTATTATATTGTATAACATAAAATTAATAAATGAATTAAAAGAAATGAATAAATGAAAAACTAGTACATAAAAAATTATACAGGAATGAAAAATGACAGTTAATAAAAAAAATATTTAACTATAAATTAATAAAATAACTAAAATAACCAATGAAATTAATATTTTATCATTAAATTAAGAGTTTTACTAATTAAACAACAAATTATTGACAATTGTAATTTACTCAATAAAAGAAATATTTTCACAATAAAAAAACATAGGTAGTTACACTAAATGATGTGAAAAAAAGGTAAAGAAATAAGATCCACATCAAACCCACTTGTGGTCAACATCACCACACAACACATGCATTTAAAAATGATACAATGCTTAAGAGATAATTTATAGATCAACTACCATAGATTTAAAGAAGTATACTCATTTAATATCGACCACGAGTTTGAGCTGAAACAAATGTGATCCAAGTAGAAAAAACTCCGAAATAAGAAATAAATAAATGGAATTATGGTGTCATTTATTGACAGTGAAAGTAACTTAGAAGGCTCCGATGCAGATAATTTTCGTTACCACCAGCTATATGTTGCAATGAATGGAACACAATTCTATCCATGAATAAAGGATAACTCCACTTGGAAGAGAGTGAGTGTAAGGGTATGGAGAGGGATATACATTCATGTTGGAAGGAGGGAAAACCCCTATACTTAAAACCCCCTCCAATTAAATAATTGAACAAAAAATACTCTTGTATGGGTCACTGCATAAACATGTAGGTCACGATGTGAACCGCTATAGGAAGAGAGTGTCCCCACAACCTGAGTTTATCATGGAATGACTATATAGGTCACATAATGAACCACTTTGAGCTATGTTCCTTCACTCTACCTTAGCATCATGCCACAACCACCCACAGTCTATAACTTTTCAACTTTTGGCCCAATATCTTTGTCGTAAACCATTTTCAAGCCATTAAAAACACCCAAATCAAATATAATAAGTGAAAATACACTAGACATGGAAAAACATAATTTAAATCTCACCTTGATAAAGGTTATGGTTTTGAAACCTCCCCACTATATACCCACTCATCCCTGAGCGGCATTTCCACATGTCAAGGAACCTTTTTAGTGAATATCATTGGCTATTAGTCTCACATATCAGACACCTACTCCCAAGTCCACTCATAAACAAGCCTATTGTAACATGTCACCCTCTTCATTGGTTTGAGATGAGATAGAATTGATACATGATCTTACATGACATCCCTAAGACAAAAAAGGCTGGTAATAAATTCCAAGGCCTTCAACAACATTTGGGGGTTGATTTTCCCTTTGAAAATAAAACAACCAAACAACGTACACAATGACCAAAAAACTACTAAATGATGTATGAACATAATTTATACAAACCCAAAGTATAAAAAACCAAACTAAACTATATCGTAGTACCAAGAAGAAACCACGACCAAAATCAAAATACAAAGTAAAAGACAAAATGAACAAAAATCAAAGTCTATAAAGAACACAAAATAGAAACTCCCAAAATGCTCCGAGACCCAACTCCACAATCCATGCCAATGTATCACAAAGCACCACTAATGAAATCTGATACCTTTCTTTTACCTGTGTCCTGATAAATAACATCTATAAAAGCACAAAAGTGCCAAAATAGTGGGTGAATAATGAAACTCAGTAGGTTTTTCCCAAGTAACTTCCCTAATCATGCCACTAGGATAGAACATGTTATCATATTTAACTAAAATAATTTATATAAAACTATTTTAAATAGTTTATATTATAATATCAAACAATTTACATACCAAAAATTTTTCCCAAACCAAATCCATTTCCAAGGAATGCAACCAAACATTACTTTAAAACCATTTCAAAAATTCCATATTGGTATAACCCATTCCATCTCCCCTATCCACACATCCAACCATGCATGAAACCATGGACCTCCCTATAACCTCGAGTGGTGAGTCATACTTTAACTAATCCATCACTTAGTGAACCATTTTGATAGGGTAAAGTTCATACCATTATCCATCCAACATTTGATGGGGGAAACTTCATACCCTTATCCATCCCATTTTTTTCAGGGGAAAGTTAATACCCTAATCCATTCCACTTTTGATGGGGGAAACATCATACCCTTATCCATCCCATATTCACATGAGCACACACCAACCATTAATTTAAAAAACCAAGCCAAACAAATAATTTTAGTCCATTTCAATAAAAAA
Organism: Viscum album; assembly: GCA_963277665.1. NCBI lineage: Eukaryota > Viridiplantae > Streptophyta > Magnoliopsida > Santalales > Viscaceae > Viscum > Viscum album. The sequence continues at coordinate 620,773,417 of OY728127.1, forward strand.
ATAACTTTTATTTAGAACTTTATATCAAACAATTTCCATGAATCAAAACCAGGCCAAATTTTAAAACATCCTTTTAAAATCCCAAAACAAAGAACATTTCACAACAACCAATTTCCACAATTTTCCAAACCCTCACTAAAGAGTGTTTCAAAAACGATTTTCAAAATAATTTCATAATAAATTTCATGACATTCTAACAATTTGAAACCAATACATCATGTTCTAATAAGAGGATTCATGTGTAAAGCAACCCACCTCAAAAACAATGGTTAAAATGAATAATGATATGAATTATTCAACAAAACAGAAGTAAATATCCAAAACCCTCCTTATATATTGTCCTCCAACATCAAAACATCCAAATCTCATCATTATTGGAATAAAATATCATAGATATATCCTCAACAGACTAGATATTTGTATCAAGGAGACAACTTACCCTTATTTACCAAAAGATGATGCCCAATCCTTAGTGAGATTCTCATAAACACTTGATCGCTCACCTAAAATAAAAATGGTCATCGACGATGATTTGTATATTATTTATAATGACATTGAGTCATATCCAAACTCTTCCTGATCAATTGAATCTTCTCCATTGTCTCTTAGGCATGGCTCAATCCAACCAGTGAAGTCTCACCTATTTCCACCCAAAAAAGTGATCAACGACAAGGATTCCCATTAAATGCTTCAAAAGGAGCCATATGTATCGAGGTTTTATAATTGTTATTATATGAGAACACCACAAATGATTTGTACTCCTCTCATGATATAACAAAATATATTACAACGTCCCACAGCATGTCTTAAAATGTTTTTATCATCTTTTTAGATTGTCTATCAATATAAGGATGATATATCATACTCATAGTCAACCGAGTCCCAATGGATAACTATAAGGATTTATATAAATGTGATTTAAACCGCAGATCTAAATCTCATACTATAGAAACTAGTATACTATACCTCTTTACAACTCCTCAAATATATATTTTAGATAAATCCTCTACTATATGGGATTAAATAATAGGGATGAAATGGAAAACTTATTGAGTTGATCCACTATCACATTTATGGAATCTTGTTTCTGAACCATCCTTGGGAGACCTATAAAAAATCTATGGTTATATAATCTCATTTCCAAATAGAGAATAGGTAAAGACTACAACATACATGCTGGCCATTGATGCTCTTCATTAACCTACTGATAGGTGAAGCATTTGAAAACAACCTCTTCTACCTTACTTTTCTTGTTGACCTACCAAAACTATAAATTTAATGCCTTATACATATTCTATATTCTAGGATGAACATACCATATTGAAAGATGGTAAGCATGAAAAAGTTTTCCTTAAAAATACAAAGGCATGAAAATCCGATTTCAAAACTATAACACCAAACTCTTATCCAACTTTCTTCCCTCAATGGTCTCTACACCATTGAGTTTTGACCTCATAGTAAATTTTTTTGAATCGTATGTCTATGTATCTTTATCTATTTCCAAAAAATGAGGGAAAAAAATAAATTGGAATGAAAACCATAATATTAACTCAATCATCATAATATATGTGAAAGTCATCTATGACTGACATCAGCTTCCACTGATCCAAAGCCTCTTTTTCCTACTGAGAAATTAAATTTATGCTTAATAATTCTACCATCGAAATGACTTTACCCAGTGTATACATCAAGTAAAAGTCTAAAATTTTGAGATGCATCATCTATATTATTTGTCTCTGGTTCAAATCCCTTAGAGATAAAATATGTTTCAAACTCTTATGATCTATAAACACTGTAAATTTCTCACTAAATAGGTACTGACACCACATATTCAAATCATAGACTATAATACACTAGTGCAGAAAACGTTTTTTACGTCACCATTTTTTACGTCGGTTATATAAAACCGACGTCATAATATGTAAAACGAGGTTTCTTACGTCGGTTATTTAATAACCGACGTAAAACCCTGTGTTTAGTACACCTTTAACGTCGGTTATCAAAATAACCGACGTTATTAATCGGGCGGCTTCGTTTTTTACGTCGGTTATACATTAACCGCCATAAAAAACAGAAGCGGGGGGCGTTTGTTACGTCGGTTATTGAATAACCGACGTAAAAAACGCGGTTTTTGAAGGCCTTTTTACGTCGGTTATTTTATAACCGACGTAAAAAAAGAATCCGCAGATGTTTTTGACGTCGGTTATGGAATAACCGACGTAATAAAACGCGGATTTTGAGCCCTTTATAACGTCGGTTATAGAATAACCGACGTAAAAAAGAATCGGAGGAAGGTTTTTACGTCGGTTATTGAATAACCGACGTTATAAATGTTTTAAAAAAAATTATAACGTCGGTTATTGAATAACCGACGTGATAACTCATTTAAAAATTTACCCAGCCCCGTGGATTGTCATTCGCGAGTTTACCTTCGACAGTCGCGACTCGTCTCTCTCGCGCGTAAACCCGAATCGGCTCGTCCATTTCGTTGGTTTAGATTCGTTTTGCGATCATCGTTTCTCATATTTAATCTCCAGGGATCAATCATCTAAACTCGCAGCACTCAGGTAATCCTCCCACTCGTTCGTTTTTTTTTGCGGATAGTATATATATATGTGTTGTGATTTTTTTGTTGAAACTAGCTAAGATTCTTCGATTGCAAACCCTTTTAACTCGTTTTGGCACCATAATCTTATTTATCATCCCTAGATCTATCAGTTCGACTTGCAATATTGACTAATTTTATGATTTCACTAAATTTTCATCGTTTTCTATAAATCCCCGAGAGGGTTGGGGCGTGTCCATTTGGATGGGTTGACCTTTTACAGTTGTTACTACTTTATTCAGTGATTCCAGGGGGGTGGGAGGGCTATCAAGAGGGTTGGGGGTGTCCAGGGGGGTTTCCAAGGGGGTAGGGTGTGGGGGGTGGTGTCCAAGAGGGGTGGGGCTGTCCAGAGGGGTCGGGGGGTGTCCAGGGGGGTTTACAAGGGGGTGGGTGGGTGTGGGGGGCTGTCCAAGGGTGTGGGTGGGTGTTGGGGGGTGTCCAGGGGGGTGTCCAAGGGGGTAGGGGGTGGGGGTGGTGTTTAGGAGGGGTGGGGGGCTGTCCAGAGGGTTGGGGGGTGTCCAGGGGGGTGTCCAAGCAGGTCGGGGGTGGGGAGTTGTGTCCAGGAGGGGTGGGGGTGCTTTCTAGAGGGGTCAGGGGCTGTCCAGAGGGGTCGGGGGGTGTCCAGGGTGGTGTCCAGGGGGATGGGTGGGTGTGGGGGGCTGTCCAAGGGGGTGGCGGCCTGTCCAGAGGGGTCGGTGGGGTGTCCATGGGGGTGTCCAAGGGGTTGGATGGGTGTGGCGGGCTGTCCAAGTGGGTGGCGTCCTCTCCAGAGGGTATTTGGGGTTGTCCAGGTGGGTGGGGGGGCTATCCAGAGGGTTGGGGGATGTCTAGGGGGGTGTCCAAGGGGGTAGGGGTGGGGGGTGGTGTCCAGGAGGGGCGGGGGGCTGTCCAGAGGGGTCGGGGGGTGTCCAGGGGGGTTTACAAGGGGGTGGGTGGGTGTGGGGGGCTGTCCAAGGGTGTGGGTGGGTGTTGGGGGGTGTCCAAGGGGGTGTCCAAGGGGGTAGGGGGTGGGGGTTGTGTTTAGGAGGGGTGGGGGGGATGTCCAGAGGGTTGGGGGTGTCCAAGCAGGTCGGGGGTGGGGGGTTGTGTCTAGGAGGGGTGGGGGTGCTTTCTAGTGGGGTCGGGGGCTGTCCAGAGGGGTCGGGGGGTGTCCAGGGTGGTGTCCAAGGGGATGGGTGGGTGTGGGGGGCTGTCCAAGGGGGTGGCGGCCTGTCCAGAGGGGTCGGTGGGGTCTCCAGGGGGGTGTCCAAGGGGTTGGATGGGTGTGGGGGGCTGTCCAAGTGTGTGGCGGCCGCTCCAGAGGGTATTTGGGGTTGTCTGGGTGGGTGGGGGGGCTGTCCAGAGGGTTGGGGGATGTCCAGGGGGTGTCCAAGGGGGTAGGGGGTGGGGGGTGGTGTCCAGGAGGGGCGGGGGGCTGTCCAGAGGGGTCGGGGGTGTCCAGGGGGATTTACAAGGGGGTGGGTGGGTGTTGGGGGCTGTCCAAGGGTGTGGGTGGGTGTTGGGGGGTGTCCAGGGGGGTGTCCAGGGGGGTAGGGGGTGGGGGTGGTGTTTAGGAGGGTTGGGGGGCTGTCCAGAGGGTTGGGGGGTGTCCAGGGGGTGTCCAAGCAGGTCGGGGGTGGAGGGTTGTTTCCAGGAGGGGTGGGGGTGCTTTCTAGAGGGGTCGGGGGCTATCCAGAGGGGTCGAGGGGTGTCCAGGGTGGTGTCCAAGGGGATGGGTTGGTGTGGGGGGTTGTCCAGAGGGTTGGGGGATGTCCCGGGGGGTGTCCAAGGGGGTAGGGGGTGGGGGGTGGTGTCCAGGAGGGGCGGGGGGCTGTCCAGAGGGGTCGGGGGGTGTCCAGGGGGGGTTATATCTTACTATATTTTGTTTAAAAAATAATATTCAAGCATATTTTTTTAAATACACATCGATTTGTTTTATATTTCAAAATTTTTTACATTCAAATTATGATTTTTTTCATATAAACATATATTTGTCTTATCTAAAAAATATATATATTTTTGCTATTTGTTATAGGTAATAATGAGTCGAAGTTGGATTACGGCACATCGAATGAGCAATGAATATGATGAAGGTGTTGATGCCTTTTTGGAATTTGCTAAACGAAATGTTCCAAGTAGTGACATTTTTTTCTGTCCATGCCTGAAATGTCTGAATATGAAGAAGTTGAAAAGTAGAGAGATAAAAGATCATCTGATTTGTCATGGTTTCAATCCGAGTTACAACCCTTGGATTTGGCGTGGTGAAACTGGAGAGAATGTCACTGATGATAATGAATCGCAAGATGGTAACTCCGATGGAATTGAAGAAATGATTCGCGATATTGTAGCAGAACAAATTGAGATAGAACCGACAGTTTCACGTCTATATGGTGATGCCGAAAAACCATTATATCCTGGTTGTACAGATTTTACGGTTTTGTCGGCGGTGTTAAGATTGATTAACCTGAAGGCGAAACATGGATGGAGTGACAGAAGTTTTACAGATCTGCTACAATTGATGAAAGACATTCTTCCAAAAGATAACGATCTTCCAGATTCACATTATAAGGCCAAAATAATATTATGCCCGATGGGATTGGGATACAGGAAAATACATGCCTGTTCGAATGACTGCATTATATATAGGAAGGAATATGAATTTCTGAAAGAGTGTCCTAAATGTGGGACATCACGGTATAAGGTGAAAGAAAAATCACAAGCTGATGTAGAGATTACAAAGCTCCCTTCAAAGGTATTTTGGTATCTTTCTATAATTCCTCGTTTCAAACGTTTATTTTCTAATTCACATGATGCAAAAAGGTTAAGATAGCATGCTGATGAGCGGGTATGTGATGGAAAAATACGTCATCCAGCTGATTGTCCACAATGGAAGAAAATTGATGCCCAGTACCCTACATTTGGAAATGAAATTAGAAATCTGAGACTAGGCTTGTGCACAGATGGAATGAATCCATACCGAACCCTCAGTAGCACACATAGTTCATGGCCTGTTTTATTGGTAATTTACAACCTCTCTCCTGAAGTTTGTATGAAGCGCAAATATGTCATGTTGAGTATCATGATCTCTGGTCCAAAGCAACCCGGCAATGATATTGATGTATACTTGTCACCGCTGATTGATGATTTGAAACTGTTATGGGCTGATGGTATTAGGGTGTATGATTCTTATAAAATGGAATATTTTCAACTGCATGCAGTGCTTCTATTCACTATAAATGATTTCCCAGCATATGGAAATTTGTCTGGATACAATGTTAAAGGGCATAAAGCATGTCCAATTTGCGAACAACAGACGTCATATTGTCAATTGCATCGTGGGAGGAAAACAGTGTACATGGGTCATCGAAAGTTTTTGCCTATGGATCACCCTTATAGAAGACTAAAAAAGGCATTCAATGGCTCACAAGAATTTGATACTGCTCCAAAACCTTTATCCCCAGATTTGTATTTTGAGAGGGTGAAAAACCTTGATGTGACATTGGGAAAGACATAGAAATCTGTAATGATAGACATATTTGGAAGAAAAGGTCAATATTTTTTGAGCTACCATATTGGAGGTATCATGAAGTCAAACATAATATTGATGTCATGCACGTGGAGAAGAATATCTGTGATTCTTTGATCGGAACATTTCTAGATATTAAAGGAAAGACAAAAGATGGGTTGAATGCAAGGTTAGACCTACTATCAATGGGAATACGTTTGGAGTTAGCTCCCACTCCTAAAGGAAGACGAACATTTCTTCCCCCGGCTTGTCATACATTATCGAAGAGGGAGAAAAGTAGCTTCTGTCAATGTCTTCATGATATCAAAGTGCCTCAAGGTTATTCTTCAAATGTAAAAAATTTTGTCTCATTGAAAGACTTGAAGTTGATAGGTATGAAATCACATGATTGTCACGTCATGATGCAACAAATTCTACCAGTTGCACTACGCGGAATATTACCCATCCGTGTCAGAAAGACTATAATGAGGTTGTGTTATTTTTTCAATTAAATTTGTAACAAGGCGATTGATGTGAATGCTTTGAACATTTTGGAAAAGGATGCAGTTTTTATACTTTGTCATTTGGAAATGTATTTTCCTCCAACTTTTTTTGATATGATGGTGCATTTAATGATTCATCTGGTTCGAGAAATAAAGCTTTGTGGACCTGTATATCTTCGTTGGATGTATCCTTTTGAAAGGTATATGAAAATATTAAAGGGATATGTTAAAAATCCATATCTACCTGAAGCCTCCATTATTGAAAAGTATATTTCTGAGGAGGTAGCAGAGTTTTGTACGAGCTACTTGTCTACGGCGCAACACATAGGTTTGCCTCCATCTCGCCATGAACGGGTTAATAATGAGGGAAAGGGGATTCGTGGCTTGAAAGTCAAATCACTGTCAGCTGAACATATGAAGAAGTTAGAATCATACATCTTGAATAACATAGCTGATGTTCAACCATATATCACATTGCATATTAATGAGTTGAAACAATGTCATCCAAAGAAGAAAGAAATGTGGATTTTGAATGAGCACAACAAAACTTTTTTGCCATGGTTTAAAAAGACCTTGATTGGTAGATCAGATGTATCAGAGACATTAAAATGGATAGTGGGTGGTCCATCTTTAAATGTGATAACATAGTCTGCTTATGACATTAATGGCTATACATTTCATACGAAAGCTCAGGACAACAGAAGTGCAGTTCAGAATAGTGGTGTATTGGTGTTTGCAGAAGCAATGCATTTTTCGAATGCTAAGGACAGAAACCCAATTTCGGCATCAAGTGCATATTATGGAGTGATTGAAGACATATGGGAGGCTGATTACTTTAAAATTAAAGTTCCTGTTTTTAACTGTAAATGGTTTATCGGTAACAACAGTGTCAGACACGATGAATTTGGAATGACACTTGTTAATCTGAATAGATTGGAAGACACAGCTGATTCTTTTATAATGGCAACACATGCCAAACAAATTTTCTATGTAGTAGATCAATCAGATATGCAGTGGGCTGTTGTTTTACAAGGGAAAAAACAATATGTTGGTGAGGATGAATTTGATGAAGATGCTGATTTATGTGAGATCCCTACTTCCATGGAAAGATTAACAGAACATAATGATGAGTATGTTGAAGACATGGTTTGTGCCATAAGGAACGATCACGACGAAGAAATTTGGGAAAACAATCCAACTGTACATTCCTAAAATTACAGGTAACACATGTTTATTTCTTGTTTACATTTAGTTTTTTCATATAATGTTAGATATTGTAAATTTTTTACTTATTAAAACATGTATCAAACCAAAACGATAAAATAATAAAAACCGTAAAGAGGAGAAGTCCTGGGCGCACCGGCTGGCCGGTGGTGGATCACCGGTTGGCCGGTGGTCCAGAGCAAAGCTCTGTCTGGTCCACCGGCCGGCCGGTGGTGATCCAGCGGCCGGCCGGTGGTCCAGACAGAGAGGAAGGCTCTCTGTCTGGTCCACCGGCCGGCTGGTGGTGATCCAGCGGCCGGCCGGTGGTCCAGACAGAGCAAGGCTCTGGTCCAGCGGCCGGCCGGTGGTGATCCAGCGGCCGGCCGGTGGTCCAGACAGGAAGACTCTGTCTGGTCCAGCGGCCGGCCGGTGGTGAGCTAGCGGCCGGCCGGTGGCACCAGGCAGTGGGCTAGTCTACTGCCTGGGTCCTCCGGCTGGCCGGTGAGCTCACACCGGCTGACCGGTGGACTCAGTGAGTCCACTTTTCATCTTTCTTGGGCTAACTCCTTGGCAACCTTTTGCCTGTGTTTACCATGTTTATCATTGTTTAACATGCTTACCATATTACCAATGTTTACTATTATGTAATTTAGTACACTTTTCTTTTTTCTGATTAAGTAGTACTACAATATTTGAATTTGTATATTTGTGAACTAATGATTGTTTTTTTTATTTGAAGGAAAATGACAGATCAATCAGTTGATTAGCCACATGATTCTGGAGATGAGCATATTGGTCATACATCTGGGGAGGAACATTCAAATGCTCCTATTACGAAAAAGAGTTCAAAGGTTGGTAAGTGTGGGTACACACATTTACCAAAATTATCACTTGCCCGTACGAAGGAGGAGAGGATAGTCGTGGAGTTTGATGATGATGATCTTCCTAGAGGTCCAAATGCTAAAGATTTTAAGGGTTTTGTAGTAACTCAGGCTAAGAGAAAAGTAAGAATTCTCTATGATTATTGGAGAAGTGTGGATAAGCCGATAATTTCTCAGCTGTGGGAGACCATTTTGGTAAGATCTTTTACTATTGTTTGACTGTTCTTTAAATGTTTCTAGTATATATAATATTTTTAACCTCTTTTTTATCAGATGACATTTGATATTCCTGACACTGGAGGAGTCAGGAAGAAATGCTTATCGTTGGCTGCTAGGAGATGGAGGGATTTCAAATCAACCCTCTCATCTGATTTCATTTATGGTCATAGGAGTCGTGAGAATCCATGTCGTATATATCCTTTTATAGATGAAGACACATGGAGACAATTTTTTGAATGTAGAAGAAAAGAATCATTTTTGGTAAGGGCAATGTAAACTTTTATAAGATTTCTTATATAAATGATCTTATTATTGTTTTGTTAATGATTACTTATTCTTAATTTACAGAAAACAAGGAAATCTCATCAAGAGATCCAATCTAAAAATGTATACCCTCATAGTTTATCTCGGGGAGGATATGCATTATTGGAAGAACAAATGATGGAAGAAAAATTTCAACAACTAAGAGCTGAGTCTTCAAGCTCTGGAGAGGTGGCCCCTCCATCCCCTCCATCTAGACATGAGAAATGGAAAAGAGCTCGGAAGGGCAAAAAAGGAAAATATCTTTCGGAAGAATCGAGACTCGTAGTTGAGAGGATTGTAAGATATCTATTTTATTTATTTAAGTTTACTATTTTCGTCATATATTTCCAATCATTATAGAAATTTTCAATTAATTATTACAGGACTCTCTTGAGGAGCAGAGTTCACAGGGGACATTTACACCATCTGGGAGGGAAGATATTTTATCTGTGGCATTGGGAAAGCCCGAACATCCTGGCCGTGTAAGAGGATATCCGGCAGGTGTATCGGTAAGAAAAGTGTTGCCACGTTCCTCAACTTCTAACGTTGAGGGAGTTTATAAAAAAAAATAGAATCCTTGGAGGCTGAAGTCCATAATATTAATGCGACAATGGAGGACAAGATTAGAGAATCGGTGCAGTTTATGTTTGCAGACTTGCAAAGACAATTTCAAGGTGCAGCTCCCACTCCACCTCTCCCAGTAGCTCCCACTCCCCCACCTCAGCCTGCGGACCCCATTTTTGATCCTCCTCCTCCGCCGCAGCAACCTACTTATTGTGAGTTGTATGTTGATGATCCTCAACATCATATAGTTGCATATGGGATGGTATATTGTATAGGAGATACAGTTCATCATCAACAGTTAGAGGTAGAGAATCAGAGGGTCACTGTACAGGATATTATAGATAGATCAGCTCGGATACCATTACCTACAGATGAGGTGACGACAGTTGGACATAGTATCGGCCATTTTTTACTTTGTCCATCCAGACTTCTTCGACTCATTACCATAGAGGTATGGATGTTATATCTTTTATTTTATATTTTTATTAATGTTTTATCATTTGGAAACTAATATATTTTTCAATTTATTTTTACAGGAATACTTCAAAGGTAAAGAAATACTGTATAGACAACAACAAAGACAGATAGCTATGACATCAGATGCAGATACTAGCAGTCTTGACAAATTGTCAAGATATTCAAATTTGTTGTTGGATCATTATGACATTACAATGGAAGCTCATGTCTGTGGACGTGAACTAAGTGTGGGGATTATGAAAACTGATATCATGGAGTTTGTCACTAGAGATAAGTTGGGAATCAACGTGGTGCAAATTTTTATCATGTAAGTCTTAACACCTTTTCCTTGCATTATATTTATTAAAAATGTATACTTATGTCTACTTTGTATTAGGTATCTGTATAAAATTTGTGAGAGGAATGAGCTGACAGATGTATATGGATTCATGGACCCACAATTGATTTCCCCTGAAGCATTTGCATTGGATGAGGAACAAAGAATGCTTTATATTGCTGATAGATTTGAAAAGAATGTAATCACACAGTGTTGGATGATGACTTTTTGTGAGAGGTATGAAACACATCCCTCTCAAAGAGTTAATTATCTTTTAACATAAAAAACCACTAACGTTAAATTTCCTTTTATCAGGGATCATTGGATGTTAGGGGTTTTTTGCCCTAGGGAGAAAACACTTTATTGGATATGCTCTCTCGATGATGATGTGCGAGAAAGTTTTAAGAATATATTGGAAACGTAAGTTTCAATTTCACAAAAGTTTTATATATTATAATGAATTTTAAATTTACCCCATTCGTATTATTTTCTAACAGGGCATGGGTCCACTTTCAAAAAAGCGCAAAGAAAAGGAATTTCAAGATCAAATATGTACATGCGAAGGTAAATATCCATTTATAATTTGTACATTTTGATTTATTACATAAAAATAATATATTGAATTTACACTCATTCAAACAGAAATGTCATGAGCAACAAGGCATCATCGAATGCGGATATTACATGTTAAGATTTATGTATGAAATAATAACAACTGGGACAGTTCTGAGTTTTGACCTGGTAAGATTTCCTCTTTCTCAAAATATTTCAATTTGATTTATTCATTATACACATTGACTACTATCCTTTTCCTTTGTAGCTTTTTGATGACCCTCAACCCTTTACTGCTGAAGATATCAAACACATACAAGTGGAGTGGTCAAATTATTTTACAGGTTTGATTGACTTTTAGTTGTTTGTAATGTAAAATGTAATTTTGAATATTGTCAATGTAATTGTGTATTTCGTAGTCGTTTAGGTTGGATTTAGTTTTTTTTGAAGTTGACAGTGTAAGTTTTGAATGTTATATAAGTGAATGTTTAATTTTTCTCTACTTCTTGTTTTGGTCTACTGTTGATGGTTTTTCTGGTCTGGATTTTGGTATGGGGGGAGAGGTTCCAAGGGGGTGGGTGGGTGTTTGGGGGGTGTCCAAGGGATATGGGAGGGGTGTCCAAGGTGTGTTTGGGCTGTCCTAGGGGTCGGGGGGTGTAAATGAGGGTGGGGGGTGTCCAAGGGGTGGGGGGTGTCCAAGGGATATGGGAGGGGTGTCCAAGGTGTGTTTGGGGATGTCCAAGGAGTCAGTTGGGTGTAAATGAGGGTGGGGGGGGGGGGGCTGTCCAAGGGGTGGGGGGTGTCCAAGTGGTGGGGGGTGTCCAAGGGATATAGGAGGGGTGTCCAAGGGGTGTTTGGGGCTGTCCAAGGGGATGGGGGGGTTTCCAAGGGGTAGGGGGGGTTTCCAAGGGGTCGGGGGGTGTCCAGGGGGGTGGGGGGCTGTCCAAGGGGTGGGGGTGTCCAAGGGGTGGGGGGGTGTCCAAGGGATATGGGAGGGGTGTCCAAGGGGTGTTTGGGGTTGTCCTAGTGTTCGGGGGGTGTAAATGAGGGTGGGGGGGCTGTCTAAGGGGTGGGGGTGTCCAAGGGGTGGGGGTGTCCAAGGGATATGGGAGTGGTGTCCAAGGTGTCTGGAAGTTCTGTCCAAGGGGCCGGTTGGGTGTAAATGAGGGTGGGGGGGCTGTCCAAGGGGTGGGGGGTGTCCAAGGGATATGGGAGGGGTGTCCAAGGTGTGTTTGGGGCTGTCCTAGGGGTCGGGGGTGTCCAGGGGTCGGGGGGGTGTCCAAGGGGTCTGGGAGGGCTATCAAGGTGTGGGGGGGTGTCCAATGGGTGTTTGAGGCTGTACTAGGGGTCTTGGGGGTGTAAATGAGGGTGGGGGGGGGGGGGCTGTCCAAGGGGTGGGGGTGTCCAAGGGGTGGGGGGTGTCCAAGGGATATGGGAGGGGTGTCCAATGGGTGTTTGAGGCTGTACTAGGGGTCGTGGGGGTGTAAATGAGGGTGGGGGGCTGTCCAAGGGGTGGGGGGTGTCCAAGGGTTGTGGTGGGGCTCCAATGTGGTGGGGGAGGGCTGGCCAGGTTGTTAGGTGGGTATAGATGAGGGTGGGGTTCAGTTGGGGCTTGGGGGAGGGCTGGCATGGTTATTTTTGTTTGGTTTCTGGTTGCTTTTTGGTGAGAGCAGTGCAATTATTTTAAAAAAAAATATATCGCTTTCACGTCGGTTATTTTATAACCGACGTGGTAAATAAATCGTTAGGGGTTTATCACGACGGTTTTTTCGAGAACCGACGTGATAAACCGTTCCCGGGCCTTTTATCACGTCGCTTCTTAATATAACCATCGTGCTAAAAGGCCTGGGAATCGATTTACCACGTCGGTTATTGGATAACCGACGTGCTAAAACGTTTCCGAGGCCTTTTTAGCACTTCGGTTATTTAAGAAACCGACGTGATAATAGGCCCGGGGAAGGGTTAATCACGTCGGTTATGTCATAACCGACGTGATAAACGATATCCCAGGCTTTTTATCACGTCGGTTTAGAAAATAACCGACGTGATAAACCCCCCCCCCCCCCCCCCCCCCCCCGCGCATATTTATCACGTCGGTTATTAATGAACCGACGTTATAAACACCGTGATGTTAGGGATGTTACGTCGGGTTTTAAATAACCGACGTAAAAAACGTTATTTATAACGTCGTCCGTATTAACGTCGCCTAAAAACCGACGTAAATAATGAAAAATAACCGACGTAAAAAATGTTTTCTGCACTAGTGATAGCTAACATCAAATTGTGTGTTGGGTTGTTCTTCAATTGAAATCATAAATGATGTGATCCATAAGAAAAAATGTTCTCCCTACATGAGAACTCATCCAAACCCTGATCCCAAAGAATCACAGTACATCATGTACCATTTTCCTGATTCCATAAAAATCAAGATCGATGATGATGTAAGGAGAACATTAAGATCTTGAAAATAATTTTTAAATTCATTATTACCTTGTAATGGAATATTTTTACTTTTGAAATATTTCATAGGTGAATCTAGTCATGAAAATTCACAAAAAAAAAGTGTCGGTAAGAACTAGCTAGACCAAAGAATCTATGTATCTCAAATTCCTTCTTTGTCGATTGCTAAGAGATAATAGCCTCTATATTTTCTAGAACCATAGAGACAATTTTTTTAGATTTCATGGCCAAGTAAATGTTACTATTGTATCCAAACATCACACTTTTATAATTTGTAATAAAAATGATGTTCCCTAAATATTCCCAACATTATCACCAAGTGTTTCTCATGCTCATCCCATGTCCTTGAATACACCAATATGTTATCCAAAAACACCACCACAAAATAATACATATACCTTTTAAATATCCTATTCATCAATTCCATAAAGACAACTGGTGTATTCATAAGACCTAAAGGCATAACCACATACTCATAATGGCAATATATACTTCTGAAATCTATTTTCAGAATATCCTCCTTCCAAACTCACAATTAGTGATATCGTGATAAAAAGTCAATATTAGAGAAATATTGGGATCCCCTCAACTGATCAGATAGATCTTAAATGTAAGGAAGTGGATACTGATTATTAAACATAACATGGTTAATGTTATGATAATCCACACTCAACAGAAAAGTTTCATCTAACTTTCTCACAAATAAGAATGGTGCTTCCCATAAAGACATGTTATGAAGAATAAACCCTTCACATTCCAGCTCTTCCAAATATACTTTAAAATCCCTTAATTCTATTGGTACTATTTGGTATTAAAGAAGTGAAATAGTACTTGTCCCTAGGAGAAGATCAATCACAAAATACACTTATTATATGAGTAGGATCCCTGATAAATTTTCTGGAAAAACATATGGAAACTAATCAACAACTACTGGAAAACTGCTATTCTCAATCTCATCCACCAATACCAAAGTAAAAGATACCAACTGGTATGAGATCATTACAACTAATGGAATAAACAAGCCTATTACACCCGCCTTTACACTCCTTTCTCCTCTAAAGAGTTGCATGATGATATCCTCATTCATAAAACTAATCATTCATGTATAAGAATTGATGTGATCCTTGGCCATTTTCAACCAATCCATACCCAGTATTATATCATAGAAATCCATCTATTGAATATATAAATTCTATATCAACTATTCTCCTTCAATTTTAATAGAACCTTCTTGGTACATGAAGTCTTGATATTCTATTTGACCAAGAGGAGTTAGAAGTTTCCAGACAGAAGGCATCATCTCAACATTTTAACCTAGAAGATTGACAGCACAAGAAGCAATAAGATAATAGAATGAACCCGTATCAAACAAAATTTTCGTAAGGGTAAAATTCTAAATAATCGTACCTATCACTATCGATTTTTCAGATTGATCATCCAAAATAACACTCTCAGCTCCATATAAATGCTTACTCAATGCACTCTATTCTTTATTTCCTTGTTGATATTGTCCTTGCTAAAGAGTCATGGTATTCCTAGAATCACTATTGCTAAATCGGTTATACTTATGAGAGGTATAATTATGCCCTCATCTCATCAAAACATACGATGTCTACAACACATGAGAGATATCCCAAACACCTGACCTTGGAGAACTTCACCAATAGTGCTAAATATTCCCCATCTAGTTTCAATTGTGGAATAGTCAAGGCGGTTTCATATAATTTCACTTTATATAGTTTAAAGAACCACATTGAAAAGGTCCAAGCATTATCATATGTCTTTTAGTAAGGTTAATTGATCTTGTGTTCCGATTATGATGTGTCCCACCTCCTTGAGAATATGTGTCCCTCTTCATCTTTCTCTTAGTGTTATTGTTCCAACCTATTCTCATGAAGACAATCACAATTACTCTACTTAGATTTCTAGTTGTGATATATATCTTAAAAAGAGTATCCAGTTGCATTTTAAACTCAATGGTTTGACAGTCCTAAATGATATATTGAACCAACAGTTGGTTCACCTATGGATTAGGTGCAACCACATTCTCTAGAACCTCTTCCGATTTGTTTATATGATGTCTACCTACTGCAATTTCCTGTAGGAAAAACACAACACCATATATCTCACTCTCTAAAAACTAATGGCATAAAAATTTTAAATTCTACCACATCACACATTATACAATATATATTTCCAAAATTCACTAATTTTACTATACAAATCAAATTTGAAAAATTCATCATGATTTTGAAAACTAATCCATTTTCAAAAAACAATTATCGTCCCCTTTCAAAATATCCCATTTGAAAAAAAATTCAACATTTTTCAAAAATAATTTTTTTGTACCAAATCATAAATCATTACTCAAAAATAAATATGCACTCCTAGTGGGAAGTCATTTTTAAAATGAATGTCATGATCTTCCCAATATCTAAACCCATTGAAATGACGTAACACTCCAACAAGTTTCTCCACAAAACTTATGTACCCAACTCTTTGGTAACTTGAGGTTTAATGTAAATAGGTTATCTATTACTCTTTATTCTCTAAATTTCAAGTCCCAATGATCCTAATCCTTTATACTATCCCAAATCTTGGAATAATCAAGAATGTTTTACAAATCCAAGTCTAAAAAAACCAATATCAAAGGATCGAACAAACTGACACCACTTGTCCCACAAATATATTTGGACCAAACAATACTGATACCACTTGTAATATCTTACCCCTACTCATTGGATTAAGTTAAGGTGGAATTTCTACTTAGCATTAGGTGAAATACTGATGACACTAAAGGATGGGAATATATTCCTAGGGATTAAACAACATTTTGGGGAAAATTTACATTTGAAAATAAAACAATAAAACCAAGTACATAATGACCAAACAACCACTAAATGATGCATGAACGTTGTTTATACAACTCCAATGTATAAAAAACCAAACCAGACTATATCAGA
Source organism: Viscum album (assembly GCA_963277665.1). Taxonomy (NCBI): domain Eukaryota; kingdom Viridiplantae; phylum Streptophyta; class Magnoliopsida; order Santalales; family Viscaceae; genus Viscum; species Viscum album. Next base: position 620,789,947 of record OY728127.1, read on the forward strand.
GTACTAAGACCAATATAAAAATACCATGCGAAAGAAAAAACCAACAAATCTAAAAGACTCCAAAGACACCAACACGATGGATCCCAACATAATCCAATCTCCAACTCAACATTCCATGAACAAGTATCACAAAGTATCACTAAAGAAATGTGATCCCTTTCCTTTAAATGTGTTCTGACAAACAACATTTGAAAAAGAACCAACGTTCCATTGAAGGGGGTGAGTAATTAAACTCAGTAGGTTTTCCCATAATTAATTGACAACTCATGCAACTATGATAGAACATTTTATCACATTTATATAAAAAATTTATATAAAACAATTTGAAACAGTTTATATTTGAATATCAAACAATTTCCATTCCAAAATAGTTTTCACAAACCAAATCCATTTACATGGAAAGTAACCAAAAAATAAATTAAACCCATTTCAAAAATACCATTTTGGCATAACCTGTTCCATTTCACCTATCCACACATCTAACCATGAATGAAACCATTGAAATCCCTATACTCACAAGTGGTGAGTCAGCCTTTTACAAAATCATCACTTAGTGAACCATTTTGATAGGGTAATTTTCATACCCGTAGCCATCCCAATTTTGATGGGGGAAAATTAATACCCTTATCCATCCCATTTTTTTATAGGGGAAAGTTCATACCCTTATACATCTACTTTTGATGAGGGAAAATTCTTACCCTTATCCATTCCATATGCACATGAACACACACCAACCATTAATGTAAAAATACAAGACAAAATAATCATTTCAATAAAAAATTTCTTTTATTGAAAGCCTTTATATTAATCCATTTCCCTAAATCAGAACCAATCCATATTTTAAAATATCATTTTAAAATCATGATACAAAGCACTTCATACAACAACAATTTTCCACAATTTTCCAAACCATCACTAAAGAGGGTCTCAACCACGCTTTGCACAAAAATTTCAAAATAAACTTCAATAAATCCCAAAAATTTGAGACCATGTATTGATGTTATAATAATAGAAGTTGATTGTGAATACACCTACCTCAGAAACTGTAGATAAAATGAAGAAACATATAAATTATTCAAAAAAATGCGATAAAAAATCCAAAATTATCTCCTTAGATCTCATTCTATAAAACCAACAAATCAAAATCTCATCATTATTTTCATCAACTATCATAGATCTATCACCAAAATAATTGATCTATAAATTCAAGATAGGGAAGAAGAATATATATAAGAAAATCACCCAGAATAGAGACGTACCAAGCAATATGGCCATCAACACACCCATATTTTACAGTGGATCACACTCAGATCGAAGGGGAGGGTCTCCAAAGCCTTTTGAAGGAGAGAAAAATGATTTAGGGGCGTAATAGAGGAAAAACAAGTAGCTAAAGAGAAATTCATAATTACATCCACAATTTTCAGATCTAATTTTTAACCTTGCACGCTTTAGGTGAAAAGTTATGAATACCATGTGCAAAACATGCACTCTCCACTACCTCTAAGAACCCCTCTCATGGTTGGATTACCCAGTTAGACAAATCGTATGCCAAATATGTTCCCACCTATTCCACTTTTCATGATTAATCCTAGGTGGCCACATGGTTTGGCCAAACTGTGCACCTAACCAAGCACCTACCCAGAGATTTTTTCCACCTTTGCATAGTTTTATGGAGGAGTTTCATGATTTATACTTACCATAATCAAACCATTAACCTCTAGAAAATCCCCAAACATTCCAAATGTCATATAAACCCTCCAAAAAATAACCCAAACACTGTACATACTTAAAATAGATAAAAAGGGTTACATAGTTGAAACTAAGGGTGCTACACCTATTCTTCCATAACACCCATAATTGAGGAACTCTATTACCATTAAGAGTATTCGCACTTTGAAAAACTATCTTAACTAGATGCTTTTGAAAAGTCTTATCAACATCAAACTCAAAATCATTTGTGTAAATCACGTGAGATACATTGGAATAGTACCATTGAAGCTAAGACATGTGAAATACATCATGCAGATCATTAAAATGATACAAAAGATACAAACATTAGTCCATTAGATCATCCACTCTACTATCTCAAATAGTTACATGTACCCAAATGTCATATTTCCCTACCTCTTAACACAATGGTGTCCTAGTCTAGAAGATACTAATAGTAATACCCATTAACCCACATCAAACTCAAGAGGTTAGTGTCTCCAATATGCATATGAAATATTACTACAATAGGTTGGCCCCATAAATTTCAAAATAAACTGAATATTATCAAATATCTCCTATATGAGAATCACCATAATCATCACTGATTCACATTCCACCATCCAATATAGAAATGACCAAAATGTTCATCCATATAGAACCTAATAAGTTTACTTATGAATCAACATTTGATAGATATTTTTTATAGAAAAAATCTTCCATGTCCAATTGGTTCTCCGAATAATAACCAAAATATAGAATACACAATCTTAGAATGTCCTCTTAGATATTAATAGTACAATCAATCTATCCACATTTCTATGGATAGTATGTAGTGCTCCAATGTACCCATGAACCAAACACTTTATGAAATCACTACATGAAATATGATGTGAAATGAGTTTAATTATTAGAAATAATACTCTAATGGACCCTATGTATGGGAATTATATCCTGATCATAGTGTTTCCAATGATAATATTATGAAAAGGTCTCCTATATCGGTAGAAAATGAGACTCCTTTTTGAACTGATTTATAATCATCCATGTTATGTTGATACCTCGTGATTTCCTCAACTACCACTTCATGAAACATATGGTGAATTAATATTTTTAAGCATTAGGATTGGGTAAAGGATATTGCATACCTAAGATTCACTAGTGCTCAGACTGCAAGTATAGTTAGGTAGATTTTATTGTGATAAAACTCAAAACATCATTCTTCATCCCTAAAAACAAATGACACCAATGCATTTCATGATACATCTTGTTCAGTCCTGAGTACACTTCCCACTTCAAGGTATATAAGTCCCTTATTTTCTCTTTATAAATTCTCGGTGTAAAAAAGACAAGACTATGGACATGAGAAAACATACTTATCAAGGGAACAATATAGCGATAACACCCCACCATATATATTGTCTCTCTAGTATAAACAGTATAGATACAAAAGTTTCGTCCTCTTCCTCCTAATAAGAAGAGAAGAAGCATTGGATATGAATGTAAGGATAACTAGACCCTATAACTCCCAAATATCCAAATTCATCTCAACAAAGAGGGCCATCAAAAACCACTTGATGATGGACTCCTAGAACCCCTATTCAAATATATTCTAACTAAATGCATCTACATCCAAATTTCACTTCCAAAGTGTGTATTCTAGGTCAAAATCAAAGGAATACAGTTAATATACCCCTATTTGTTGTTGAAGGTTCACGTCCAACATTGAAAAGATATATTTCCGGATCTTGTGGTCAATATACAAAATAAATATCTCCCGCAATAAATAATCACTATAATACCTCATGTAATGTAGTATTGTTTCTATCTAAAGGTCATAAATTGGGTAATTCCACTCATGATGCCTCAGGTTCTGGGAACCAAACACAAATACATGAATTTCCTATATCAAGACTTCTCATAGACCAATCCTTGATGACACAAAATACATGGTGTACTTCATTATCATCATAGGTAAGGTTAATATTTTAATTTTTGTCAATATACACTTCATCCCCTAAATATCACTCTCACAATCTTTAATATAAGAAAACATCACTCTTTTCGTAGTTAATCCAAACATCAACACTTCCAAATGAGAGAATTCATTGATAAACCACCATTAAAATCTGACCAAACCCAAAAAAGTAGTGTACATAAGAAATATTCTTATTTAATTCATAATTAACAAATTTCCTACCTTCTCAAGGTGTACTGAAACTCATGGATAAGATATAAGAATACCTAGTAAATGAACCTAAATAATAATAAAAATGTGACTTGGAGGTCTTGACATGCAACTGAGGCTCCCAAAGAGTACCTCAAATGATCTCTAGATGTTTGGTGTGTTCCTACCTTTATTTTAATTATAAGAGAGTATCATTAATAAAGAACAACCAATAATGTGTCTATGTATGGTTCAAAAATCTAATTCATTAAAGAGATAAATATTTTTCATAGTTCATAATATCATATTTTAAGGAAATAGATAACAAGCATAAAAACACACTGTTATTAACATTTCATATCAAAGGAATCTTATAACATGAGTGATCACACTATCCTCATCTACCCATACACAAGGCAATCAACCGAAAACTATAAGGTTCACATTGTACATATTGAATCCATATTATCATGTTTTTACCTTTTAATTTAACATAGTTTTTCTTGATTAAGGCCCAGTTAATAGAAATATTCATCAGAAGTTATAGAATGAAACATATTATAAGTTGTAATTGGAATTTTATTTAACAAAAATATTATGATAATAAATATAATTAATAATATAATTATATTTCAAATTTCAAATCAATCAAGTAATATTTAACCATATATATATATATATTGAAATACCATATAAATTGATTCTTACACTTTAAATAAACAACTATATATTCTAAGATAGTTAACCATTCATAGGCAATCATAAAAATAACATGTGAATCCTACATTCATGATATGATTCATGAATACATGCATTCTTTTTGTTATGGATCAAGAGTAGAAATACCATAAATTATAAATCCAAAATAATGTGTGTTGTGTTAGGTGAAATAACACAACCATAAAAGAGAACTTCCATAACAACAATATCAACACTAGAAACATATCCTTTCTATCATACATGAGATATCAACTCCTAGGCATGGATTTTTTATCACAACCCATCCCAAAGGGGTCGGTTCTTTGACTACCCGAAGACAGCCTCCAATAGGTCAGAGGCTAGTGACCAGCACCGTGTAGGAATATCACACAATGGAAGGCATTAAGCTAAGTACCTTAACACATGCACACATCTCCAATCCACAAAATGTTGAAATGTAAAAACCACTAAGTAAGCAATGCATGAATACCACTAAGATCTCACAGAAGAGGAAGACAGAAAAGTATTTGAATGAAAATAGAGAAAAATACAATCCCACAACAAAGTGTCCACAAAACAAGTCCAACCTGGAAGTAAAGGTACTGGTATTTCTATCTAAAAGCCATAATAACACACCTCTATATGTTTGGTATCACTAAGAACCATATGGTCCTGGTCTACCTAGGACTCCATCAGAAGGTCGATCATTTTCACAAGATATGACATGACCGGGAAAAGCCCATGCATGGATGAGTATAAAAATACTTAGTAGGACACCCTAAAACCATCAAGGAATATCAAAAAGGAATACCAAAAAATAATACCACAAAGGAATAACTCAAACGAAGACCACAAAGAAAAGTATGATCATCTCTACATAGGTATATATCAGCAACACATATAATAAGAATTTACAGAAATACTCAGGAGAAAAACCATGAAATCGGGTGGTCACCACCAACTGCTAGACACATAATTCTAGTCAAAGCAAGATCATTCTGGGAGAACTCACTCCTCAATCCCTGATATCATCAGAGACACTCACAAATAGGCCTAGCTCATTTGGTCCCTGCCCAAAGAGAACGTATTGGTCAAGGAAGACAATGATACACAGAGAGGGGGTCACACCAAAAATTGACTGGGGGATACCATAGATAACACCTAGACTTATAGTGGGTTACAACGTACTCAATCTAGATCAACCTGTTATGTAGGGGATCATTCCCAGAACCAACTAGTGAATTCCATGAACCCTACTGATGCTCTCTTCCTGACGGAGAATCATTTCCATGATCAAGGAGGTTACAAGATTCCACATAATCCACTATAGGTGACAGAGTATCACACTCCAATCTGAGGGAGGGATACTGTACTCTATCAAATACTGGACCTCTAGAGGGGGTTATAATCCAGTGATGTTGATTTAAAACCGTATAGAACCCATGAGGGAAAGGACCAAGGGAATTCTCTCAACCTAGAATTTTATGAACCAAAAACTTACTAATTATCCTAAAATGGTCGTCTCAATGTTAGGGAATCAACATCATAGATGGATCATCAATTCGACACTCTATTTGAGAGATATTCTTGTTTTAAAAAAGTTTCCCCTTGGCCTACCGGGGCCTACGAACCTACCACCATGGTCAAACACCTCATTTGATTAAATGACCATTGTAGTCGGTCAAATGACTACATAGATCAACTGCACAATTGATGCTCATGTGGTTTAACTTCATAGTAAACCATTCAGGTTGATCTCATGGTCGATGTGCCTCGCTGCATCTTAAGCTTCTGTGGATCATAGTCGGCCACCGCAGTCGAATGTGGCCGCCTTTGTTTCGGTGAACCCGGGATAGACACGAGTATGACATGGTTCGTGGGCCGACCTAACTATCACAACCCAAACCAACTGGCTCAGACCACCTGTCCTAAACCACCTTGTCCCCTCCCGCTCCTCCTGGGCTCACTCCACTCTTCTTTCTCCATTTGGGTCTGCTCTACTCAACCTGAACCACCTGGGCCCGCTCTTCTAAGACTAATATTCCTAGTCCAACATCGTTTATCCACCTCCACTTGGCCCACGTCCCACAAGACTCACCGCTATTTCCACCTCCACCATCCCATCCGGCTCCACTATCGCTGATCCTATGCCACCACCACCTCTACGTCCCCATTGATACTACTATCTCACACAGTAGATGGCTGCACATGCCGCACATGGCTCCACCACACACCACTTTCAGCCATTGTTCTTCGGTTCCATGCTGGTGGTCACTTCTGTGGACCACCAAGCCTCCTCCAATTCCTGAAGAATTGAACGATCACATATTTGAGCTCCTTGGATCCTAATCTACATAGATCAATCCTTAATTTTTGATTTTCCTCAAATCTGGGGGTCCGATCACATTTATAACCACCCAAAAATGTGATGAAAAGAACCGTGGGGTTCCAATAGTGGAGAATGTGAAGATTAGATTGAGAAATTACCACGAGAAAATATTTATCATTGATGGCCAAGTGTTCTTGGCTAATGATCAAGAATGGGGGATTTGGGGTTAGAAAAACAGATTTAATAAACCCTGATAACCTGCAAATAACAAAATCCCACAAATATGACCGAACCACAGATCAATATTTTTGTTGATTAGTCCATTTTCATCATGTAATTAAATAATGGGTAACAAGACCTACCTTGATTTAGATTTATCGCTAATGAAGAACAATCAAAAAATCTTTGTTGTAGGTAACATCCTTTGAATACGAGGTGCATTAGTTGATGATCAACGATATTTCATCGTCGCCTGAGAGAGAATCTGCAAGGATATCTCCAACAATTATTCAGGGTTTCTAGGGTTATACAGCTAACCCTATAAATTTTACATAATAATATTTTTAACGATTTTCTGCCACTACGTCAACATAATAATTTTTATTAAATTATTTTATTCCTATTATGTCCCATGACAACTTTTCCACAAATGACCTGCACCGACTAAAGTTGAGTCACACCTATGGTAAAGCTTCCATTCTGAGCTCAATGGTTCCCTCAAAGTTTAGATATGCGCAACCCTTTAAGAGTTATTTTAATTTTTCATAAAAACCCCACGTGTGTGCTATTTATAGTTGAATATTTTTCAAACATTTATTCTGGGGACACCAGACCTCAGAATCACACGCCATCATAGCACCTAGTCTCAAAATCAATCCATATAATTCATAAAAATAGTACATGTAAAAATACCATATGTTACATTCTCTCGTATTTAAGGATTAATGTCCCAAAAATCCAAAACAAATGATACTCAAAAAATATGAGGGTACTAAGAACGAATCTAAGACTCCTTCTCCTATGTGCTCTTCTAGAGGTTCCTATGATGCAAATGAATGCACACCAGAGGAATTCATCACCCTCAAAGGACCATTCCATGCCAATCCTCGATCTCCACTAGTTAATCAGAAAAGGTCTCTCCATCTTCGATGTCTAGCTCACCCTAGTAAATGATGTGTGATGGATCATGCGTGTACCTCCTCAGTTGAAAAACCTGGTAGAAATAATGTACCTGACCTAACTATGGTGGTAGATCCATGTGGTATGCCACCACAGTAACTCTACAAAGTATCTAAAAGGACCGATGAACCTCAATGATAGCCTTCCACCCAATACAAATATCTTCAATCCACGTCGAGGTAAAACCTGATAGAACAGATGATCTAATTCCTAAAACAAAAAATTCTTATGCTGCTTGTTAGAAAAAGACTTATGACAGCTCTGTACTATCTTTATCTACTACTGGATGATCTAAAACCTCTCTGTAGTAGCTATAATCAACTCTGGTCTCATGAGTGCTGACACTCCAAGGCTATTCCGACAATGTGGTGACCTACATGGTCTCCCTTACAAGGCCTAGAATGGTGCCCTACCAATGGGGGAGTGGTAACTACTGTTTTTCGTAAACTCAACCAGTAGTAGATGATCCTCCCAACTACATCCAAAATTCAACATGCACTCCCACAACATGTCCTCCAGAACCGGAATGGTCTGCTCATTCTGGTCGTCCGTCTATGAGTGAAATGTTGTGCTTAAGCATAGCAGGGTCCCAAACACCTCCTGTAATACCTTACACAACCAGGATGTAAAGAGATCATCACGGTGAGAAACTACAATAGATGGGACTCTATGGAGTTGAACTATATCTTGTACGTAGAGGCGTCCAAAGCTCTCTACTGAACTATTCTCCCAAAAAGCGAAGAAGTGGGATCACATGGTGAGTTAGTAGACATTCACCAAAATGGAATAATGTCCCCTAGAAATATGTTGTAAAACAATCACAAAGTCAATCGATATCACATCCCACTTCCATTCTGGCACCTCAAGGGGTTGAACTAAACCTGCTAGAACCTGGTGCTCAGCCTTCATTTGCTGACAAGTAAGGCATCAAGAAACAAACCCTGAAACTTATTTCTTCATCTCTGGACACTAAAAATAGTGTTAGAGGTCTTGGAATATATTCTCCACACCTAGATGCACCACAAAATGGGATGTATTAATCTCCCTCAGAACCTCCTCCCACAACCCCACTAGTACTATTATTGCATAATCTGAAAAGAATGATGTGCTCCCCACCTTTCGAATATCCATAAAGAGTATTCCATATAGATATCTGAGCATGTAGTTTATCATAGTTTGTATCCCCAAGAAGTTCCTATCTGACTAACTGTAAGAGTACAGGGGTAAAAACCATCGAATGGAGGTATGTTTCTCTATATCTATCCAAAAAGGATAACTAAAACAAGGAAACTACTCTGACCCCTCATTCATCAATTTGAAGCAAGATCTCCAACTAAGAGAATCATTCAACACATTCCCCTTCCCATGAGTATATAAAATATCAATGTATAATTCCTATAAGAACTCTAGCCCACTCCTCTTTCTAGAGTTCAAATCCTTTTGAGGGAAGATATACTTGAGACTCTTTGTGATCATATTAGACAATAAACTACTCTCCCATACAGTTTTTTCACCACATATTCAATGAAAATACTACCACTGATAACTCAATATCATGGGTTTCATTGTTCTGCAAGTGTCGTCTCAACTAGCACAAACCATAGTAAAAGACTGCTTTCCATGGCATTAGGAAAAAACTAAGCCCAATTCTTGATGCATCACAGAATACTACATAATCGACACCCTCTTCTAGAAATATAATTATTTGAGTGTCTATCAAACTCCGCCCCATCTCCTAAAATCAGTGACCTATGTTCAACCTTCATGAACCATCATTCCCTCTCATATTATCAAAGGGGGTCATCAAGCATTAGTAGTGGATACTTGTTCTTCAAGGTAACCTAGATTAATCACTGTAAATCCACCTATAACCTCATGAACCCATATTCCTTCTTGAAAAACAAAATTGGGGCCTCCCAGAGTGAAACACTGGGTATCACAAAGACCTTCCTCTATAAGTCCTCCAATTGTACCCTCATCTCACAATGTTCTGTGGGAGGAATCCAATATACAGCTATAGATATTGATGACATCTCAGGATGTAGAACAATATAGAATTCTGTCTCCCTATGGGGAGGTAAACCTAGAACATCTTTGAGGAAGAAATCCTCATACTCTACCACCACAATAAGAAAATGTGGACTCATATCATACACTACAATGAGGGTGAGGCTATACAACTGATGAGTAATCAGCTACACCCTCCGATGAGTGAGTCCATTCTATGTTGCTTTTATTTCATTTTCAGCAACAATGAAAACCCCAATTTCATCACTTCAGACACACCACAATCTACTCCTAAAACATTCAATCTAAGCATGAACTATGGATAACCAGTCAATACCAAGAATGACATCATTAGGCCTCGATACCTCTACTAAGAGATCCCAAATGAAACTATCCCATCCAAGAGTCAGGTCACACTGTCGACACTAGTGTGTGATCATCAAATCTTCTCTTGTAGAAGTATCCAAACATATGGATCAAGTCAAAGGTTCAATCAGAATCTCCTAGTATTGATCCAGGTTTGTGGAAAGAATGGAATGACCAGAACATTTGTCTATAAAAAGTATAGCTAATGTGGAAATGAAATAGATCGTACCTCATATCATCCTTGGAGCTCTAAGGTTATAAGCCTCCATCATCTACAATTGGCCTCATCCCTTCCGACAAGCTCCCTAAGCCTGGCGTGGACCACTTGGCGGTGGGGGTGGTAATAGGTCAAACCTTTAACCACCTCCTGCTTCCAGGTCTTCCCCAGTTCCTTGTTCACCACCCTATAAATCACCCTACTCTTATCTCTATCATTATGTTTGTGGTCCCTCAACCATATCCTGACCAGCTGTACAATGAGTCAGAAAATGTTATGCTAGATGTCCCTGATCACCGCATGAGTAACACCTTCTATCCCTGGGCTAATTCAAGACGCCCTTGCAGTCATGCACCATTGACCCTGAGTTATGGGATCATCACAAGAAGAGTGTGACCAGCTTTGATCCCTATGAATTACATTGGATATCTTCTTCTGAGGTCTCAGCAACCTGTTTCCCACCACAAACTCCCACTACCGATGTCTTCTACACAAGAAAATTATCCAATACCAGGGATCGATCAAGTACCCCAATATAGGTACAAATGATAAGGGATACTACTGATGACATGATGTCGTAGTGAAATCATGTCTTGAAGGTTTATCCCTGAATAACAGGTCTTATACCATGTCCATGGAGTAGTGAAAAAGGTTTGTAAACTTCATTAAATATTCTTCCACAGTCATACTTCCCTACTGTAGATGCAAAATATCTTGTATGCTTACCGATCACAATATGGATGGATTGAACTACTCTAAAAGGAGATGCTCGAATTCTATCTAGAAGAGGGCAATCTATTTGTGTGACTGAGTCACTGAGCTCTACCATCACCCATACAGGTAGTCTCTTTTGACTTTATGGGAAATACCATTTTCTCTATAAGAATTCCCAAACTAATCATAAATGTTAAAAGGATCTACATATACTTACAGACAATGATATCACTCAATCGGGTCTTTAAATCAAATCCCTTTCACTAGGATGATTAATGGAGAGAGGATTAAGCACTGATACAGGATATCACTACCCTATATTTATGTATGAATAGGATATTTTTAGGTGAATGTATTCATTTGATATGAAGAACCTACAATTATTAAAAAATATATGGGTGAGGTGACACATTAAGGGCATGACTTCCATGAATGTCCACTAAATTATTCATTAAATATCACAACATTACCCTGCAACTAATTCTCTAGGGTCTTCAGGAAATGAATAGATTATCCATTCCTTGGTCAAAGGATGCAGCATCTATCACACAAAAACTAGATTCGCTGATTTATTAATCCAACTAAAAAAATCTTAACATCATTATCTAAAATTTACAAACCAATCCACACAAGACCAATAACTTAAATCTATATCTCTATGAATCAAAATACTATGAATTTTTTTGACTACGTCCATGCCATAATGACCCATATTAGTCTATTGATGAGTTAAATATTCTACCATAATCCTAAATCCAATAGGCTTGAGGAAGGAGACTAGCACCAATAAGACATAGTCCTACAAGGGATGTATTAACCTATAAAAACCTATAACACATATGAAATAAAATACATATAAATAACCGTCAATGGATATTAATATAATTTAATAATAAAGGAAAATAATAATGTATGTTTATACAATAACTAAACAATGATATACCCCATGTGCGGCCCTAACATATGTACAATACATAGGAAAACACAACACTATACAATATATGTGTATAAAGGGAATTCTATATCCTTATATAAAGGAAATAAAATAAGATCCATGATGAACTACCATATGTTAAAGACTCCTGAGGAAGGTCCAAAAACAAAAATTACCACCACTATGTATCACCATTCACTATCAAGAATCTACTATGAAAAATAACTTTACACCATGATCGCTAATCACATCTCCGAACTGTGTATCATCAATATATACATAAAATGTTTGAGAAGAATCCTTATACTGGGGTACGAATAAACATTCCTATCTTGGTGACCTGATATAATAAATGAATGTTGAATAAACTAGTCAAATTGAAACCCCTAGTATAAGAGAGAAAGTATAATGGGAGGAGATAAAGAAAACCCAAATACTCTTAAAGGGAAGTAACACATGAACATAGGTAAGTTACCTATTACCATATCTAAACATAAAATTTTAAAGAGTCACATCACATAATAATTCAAGGATGATTTGATTAGTGTACGACCAGGAGTGCATGAAGCCCAAAACCCAAATTTATATCACACCTTGATGGTTAAGAATGTTAATATTGAGAACCCCATAGCCACATGAGTTGGAATCCTAGTAGTTTAATCATTTTAAAAAAGCTATAATATCATAGAATCCATGTCATCCAAATAATCTAGATCCATAAAATCCATTATTCCCCCTATAGTACTAAGGAGTGATATTTTCCCACATTAGATAAATGTTCATCGATTGCCATTGATCATCTCTATGGATTGAAAATACTATAAAGAAGTATCTAAAACCCAGATCACTATAGAACCTAGTTCATATGAAGTATATCACATTTTTTCCTTCACATTATCCATATATAGTAGCAACATTATGTTACCCATGCATTATAAGAAGACACCTCCATCAAGGGAGTATTAATCCCTTTGGAGGAACAATTCAGCCGCATGTATAGTGTGCATCATCCATGAGGCATACTGACTCTGCAATTAGAGGACCCATGAATTATATTAATAAGAGGGTTACCAATTACCCATTATACATAGAGTATTTGTGCCCAAGAGTTAGAATGATGTCAATTGGTTTACTAGAAAATGGATACTCTCATAATCCATCCAAACACATCATAATGTCTATAAATCAATAAAACCCAACATTTACAATTAATCTGGTATTAATACCAAGATTAATATGGTAAATCAACCATAATGTTCTATACAAAAATATTATCAGAATAGAGATCTCACATTGTAGAGACTCGTATCTTGACGTACATTGACATTACATTACTTTTGCGGAATACTTACTACATAACAAAACACACACACAAGGACCGTAATAGTTTAGTGTCTTTGGAAACTCGGAATATAATCTTCTAATCGTGGTGAAAGATCTTCAACATCTCCCATAAAGATCTTCCTTTTTTTATACCTAAAACCATTCTTTATATCCTGGGGAAAATAAAACATAAAAGGGTGAGCTCAAATGCTCAGTAAGTGTAAACAAAATAAATATCAATCACATCATATACATACGAACATAGATTTTGGAAATCATAACCTGAAAAAGAGCTCATAATATCATAACATGGGATAAATCATAGAAGTGAAATGTAATCCCAATAATCATAACATAAAACATTAAACTTTGTGGCATACACACATAATCATAGAGAATCATTTCTTGTCAGTCAAGACTTATTGCCAAGACTATCTTAGTGGACAAAGTCCCTTTCTGAACCGAGTCACCCTCGTTCCAGTCCTGTTTCACTGAACCGGTATAACCTACCGTTCCAGCCCTGTCTATCTCATGAGATATAAAATCATTACCCAATGCATTGGAGGGAGATATAGGTCCCACCCATCTCATAATGATACCATTCTTATGTGTGCCACAAAATCATAAATCATACATCATTTCATAACCCATGTAATAAAAACGGGAATCTTTAAACATCGTGACATCATAAAACAATTCATATAAGATAAAAGAATTCATAAAAATATTTCCATCACAACATAATCAAATCCATGTAATAATAGGGATATAAACATAACCCTTTATTGTCTTAGATGGAAAATAATTTTGATAAAACACTTGAACTCCATTCTTGAGGAAAATATCCTTTCTGCTTCAAAAACATTTTCCTTTCATAAAATGTCATACAATTTTAAACTAAAATAAGTTGATTAAAAATAAACTTGAAAACTTGTAAAGGAATCTTCTTGGAAATAATGTTTTAAAAAACCATTCGTGCCGTATAAGTTAAAAAAAAATTCTTCGTTCTTTTGTCGGAAAAGTCAAAAAGTACCTCATACGAAAAACGATAAAAGATTCCTTTCATATCTTTTACTAAAAACTCACCGAAGGGTAAAATTGGATTTAAACAATTTTAGGTAGATGGAAATAATATTAAATATTGAGGATACATGGATGTGGATGATAAAATACACCCCAGTAAACACTAAAGTATAAACAATCTTGGATAAAAATGAGATTGTGATATTTCCCTTACCTTAGGTCCGATTTGCTTCGTAAGTGTCCGAACCTCCTGTATAATGAGTTAAATAATGTCATTGACTTATTACAGAATCATATTCATTGTTATGATATCATATATGGTTCTCTTATGACTTTATATTACCCGTTCTTTTGTAAATTCCATGTTAAAAAGCGTTTTGGGTAAAATTGTTTCATTTGTCGTCCGTGTTTTGACTTGTAATTATTCATATGATTACTTAGATCATGATTAATTAATTCCAG
This sequence comes from Viscum album, assembly GCA_963277665.1. Classification (NCBI taxonomy): domain Eukaryota; kingdom Viridiplantae; phylum Streptophyta; class Magnoliopsida; order Santalales; family Viscaceae; genus Viscum; species Viscum album. Next base: position 620,805,074 of record OY728127.1, read on the forward strand.
AACATAAAACATAATTTATATATATATATATATTAAGGATATACATATATATAATAAATCATTAAATGGAAAGAAATACACCGTTCATGGAGACGGTAGTCCGTACATATGCATGAAAACTGTTTTCGTTTCCTTATTGAATTGAATGGAATTAAGTAGATGACATACATATAAATATAAATAAATCTAGTATCATTATTATGTCATATATTTCATTAGTACTTATTATATATTCTTTATAATCATTCATGAATGGTAAATCATTGAGAATGAATCTCATCGCGTCGTGGAGACGGTAGTCCGTACGTACGCACGAGCGATGATATCGTTCCCATGGTCGTGGAATTGTGTTTAAGTGTATGTATACTATTTAAGTATCAATATCACTCTATAATAATCATATATAGTTACTCCTTACACCAATATACCCATCCAATTAAGGTGGTGGCGGAAAATAGATTACACCACGACGTAGAGACGGTATTCTGTACGTACGCACGCGCGGTGATTTCCTTTTTCCGTAGTATGGATAGAAGGTTAATTAGAGTTGTTTCATATTTATAATAACATATCAGTATATAATAAATACTTACGTTATTACTTTATCATGAAACAACTAAAGAAGAAGAAGTTGAAGAAGAAAGAAATTGAAAAAGATCGGTAATGGATATTACCTCTTTTTGACGCGCCTTTTCTTAACCTCCACTTAAAGAACTAAGGATGGTCTTTGAAGAAGACCAGGACCTCTAGGATGATACTAGGGAAGTGGAGAAGAGATTTTGGCAGGGGTTGGTCGAGCTTGAATGCTCAAATTGGTGTGAGGAGGAAAGGGAGGAGGTGCCCTTTTTTAAGGGAGGAGAGGGGCATCTTAGGAAAATCTCAAAATATTATTTTATATTAAGGTCAAATTCGGTTTATAATGGTTCCAAATGGTCTTATTTCGAAGATAAAGCGGTTATGGGTAGAAATCCTCTCATACAATAGGATTTAGACATGTTTAGGTTATTATTTTAACCTTATCAATTAGATTTAACTCTATGTTAAATAATTTTACTTTTACCGTGTCTTTTTGTTTTCTTATACTATATGGTTAATAAACTTACTATATGAAGCCAAAATAACCCCAAGTTGTTTATTATTAATATATATATATTTATCTAAGTCATTTGGACGAACGTTATATTTTTAGAAATTAAATAACAATTAATAATATAATATTTGTTTTAAAAACTAATTCATGTCAATTGTGACACTATTTGGTACATGATTTTTAAGAAATTTCTAACAGAATGATAAGTTCGAACCAAGTTACTTAAATCAACAATAGCATGTCATATTAACCTAGAAAATTAGTGTAAGTCATAAAAAGTCTCAAATTACATTTATTTGGGCATTTATAACATCAATTTTGTTAATATTTTATAAAAAAGGTAATTACTGCATCATCGTTGTGTCATAAATAAATTGACTTATATAAATTCTAAAAATTACAAATAAAATACCATTATGTAGGAAATCTTTTTATATTTCTAATGAATATTTATAGTCGAATGTATCTTATGTATAACCCCATATTAAAAATGTTTTACTTATTAAACATTGATTTTAACTATTTTAACCCTTCTTTAAATAAATTAATAATAAATGTCCTAATCCAATCCAAGTGGGCCTAAGTGGTCATATTTTATTCCTAGGATTGTTTTTGGTCTAATTACACCTGTCCAATAGAATTAGGACATGTGTTAGGATAATAATAATATCATTTTTACCCTTAATTACCCTATTTACTTTTAACCGTGGTAAATAAATGTAAAAAGTTACTATTCACCAAACATTATTTTCATCTCATTGAACCACATTTTACTTACTGACATCAACCTGTCTCTCGGATTTTTGAAATTCCATTCACAGAAGGTTTAAAATTAAGTTTTATGAAAAATTCAGTTTTTTAACTACCACTTAGTAGTTTCACTATTCATCAAAAATTGATGTTTTTCAGAACAATGCCAAAATTTCATCCTAAGCTATATTTTATATTCCGAATTCAAAAATGAAGACTATTTTACCAAATTCATAACATAGAAGTTGCATTAATTAATTTTATAATTAAATCCCGATGTTAAAACAAATAGCGTGTTATTAAGAAACAATATCTATCAAAAGATTGACATTTGTTTATGTCTGGTTTAAATGTGAAATTACATCCAATGACCAACATTGTATTAAATTGTAAAAATATATTCTAAATATACTTTAAAACCACTAAAATTAATAATTTATCACTATTAATTATTTCGATTGAAAAAGTTGTTTTTAACTAAAATTTAGTAATTTTCACTATTCATCAAAATATGAAAGTTATCCGAAAATTACCAAAATTTCACCCTAAGCTAATTTTGATATTCCGAATCCAAAAATGAAGTCCATTTTGAAAAATATGATTTAAAAAATTTCAAAAAGTGGTTATTACTATTCATAAGGGCTAGTTTTAATAATATTTTAATAGCATATCGTTGTTTAGTGAAACTCGGTATTGCGTATTACACACGCTATCGAGGAAGGTCGTGATTGCGTGTAATACAAGGCAAGTCAAGGATGCATGTTGAGCAAGCACCTTTTGGTGTTGCGTACAACACAAAACATTAATAAAATTAAAAAGAATATTTTTCATAAAATCTCGGGCTGTTACATTCTACCCCCCTTAAAATGAATTTCGCCCTCAAAATTCGTCGGGGTTATAAATGGTTTACTACTCGAAAGTTTCTTTAATAGAAACCCACATCGTAAAAAGGAATACCAAAACTTGGCTTTAAAAACTAAAGTACGAAATGTAACGATTACCCAAATAAACTAATCACTGGGTTTCCACATAGGTGAAAATATGGATATGGAAGAGAAATCTAACCATCATGTTCTTATGGAGAGTGGTAGAGAACATGGCTATGGAAAAGCCAGCAATCACAAAGCCATAAATTTGTGACGATCTAAGGTACCATCTGATTCATCAGATATTAGTGCACTAGGACAACATTTTTGGTTTTCAAGATCATTTCCCTAAAGTTGATGAAATTGGAATTAGAAGAAATACTTTCGTGATTTTGGTATAGTCTCACCGTTTGTCGTTCTTTGGACAATTTCCACTTCATCTCTTAAAGAAATGAAGTTGAATTTGTCATTCGTGATGTTTTAGCAGATCATGTGATAGAATGATGGGTCATTCCATCTGTCTCAAAAAAAGTTATCTAAAAATACAAAAGTCCATCTATAGTGAGATTAATCATATATAGTTCCCAAAATGGACTTATACTTCATATATCATACTGCTAAATATAATAAAACTAGTTTATACTAAACAGGGACTTCCTGTAGGCCAGTGGTAGGCGAAAAAGGCCAGTCGTACTTCGGTTGTGGGTTCGATTCCCACAGCCTTGTCCGACGCGATGGGCAGTCGCCCGTCCTACAGGTTGTCCTTTTTCTAAAACTAAATTACTATAACATCACATCAATAATATCGAAAAAAGAACTTATATCCTTAAACAATACTAATTTATGTCCAACATAATCCATTCTAGTCTTTAGGCTTATCCATAATACTGCAGTCTGTTGTCATAATATAGTGAAAACGATTACCAGAGATTTAATACCATCTTTGATCCCCATATATCATAAGATATGTCTTGTTGGTCACATTCCAAACATTCAAAGGCCTTAATCATGTATTCTCTTGAATACCCATTGAACCTTAGTGAAAACATGAATGCAGTTAAAAGTTAACACTTTCCACATACCAAAATCCTCAAAATTCTATATACTCAAACCATGATATCACTTAGTCCTTATATCAATCATGAGCTCATGAATACTGTTAAACATTTCATTTTCTTGTTTTCCCTTCATTATGCGCATAATATCTCAATCACTTTGAATAGAACATTAGACCAATACATAAATATTCCAATACTCCATGATACAACATTATTTTGGAATCCCATTACATAAAAACTTAATCATTCCACCGCATCGTTGTCATATTCAACATTGCCAGTAGTGATCGCTTGTGACTTCCCTTTGTCCTTTGCCTTAAGTGGTTGCTCATGTCGATCATCACTAACCCTTGGATTAGGGCATTTATTAGCATAATTCCCCATTTCCTTGCACTTGAAGCATTGAAGTGTTGGTGGTGCGTTCTCTGCAGTGTTTTCTTTATTCACATCATTAGAATCCCTTTTTCCATTACTTCGACACTCAGCTGCTCGATGACCTTCTTTTCCACACTTAAAAAAATTTCTAGTCCCTTTAAGACAATCTCCACCATGCTTATTTCCACACTTTGTGCATAGGGAAACATTCATCTTCTTTTCACCATTATTCTGAGGTTTCTCCTTGAACTCCATCTTTCGTTTCTTGTCAAAACAATGAGATGGATACGTAACACCAACTTCCATTTCTACCTTGACAGCACAACATACAATTTCTTCATAGCTACTGATGTCTCTTATAGCTAATTCCCTTCGAAGACTTGGTTTTAAGCCACTAAAAAATCGATCAACTTTACTTTCAGGTTGGATGATAAATCCAGCTGCATACCTTGCAAGCCCTGTAAAATTCGCTTCGTATATACCAAGAGATTCATCATCCTTTTGCTTTAGTTCAAGAAACTCCTTCTCCATCTTTGTTCGAAGAATACGAGGAAAGTACTTATTGAAAAATAAGTTCTTGAACTCATCCCATTCCATTGACTCAATTTCATCTCTTTGCCTCGTATTCTTGATAAGATTCCACCATTGATCAGCTTCACCTTCCAAACGATATACGGCTAAGATGACTTTATCATGTTCAGAACATTGAATAATTGAAAATATCTTTTCAGTAGTACTGATCCATTGTTCAGCAACAAGTGGATCAGAAGACCCACTGAAAGAAGGTGGACGTTGCCTCATGAAGGACTCAATAGAATATTGTTCCCTTCTCTACTCATTTGGAAGTCCAGAATGATTCATAGCTTGTGTAAGTATAGCAATAAGATTTTTCACTCCATCTCCCATAACATTTGTTTGTTCAGGAGGACAATCATTGCATTTTCCATTACATTGATCAACACGGTTCCTTCGGGTTCCAGCCATCGTCTAAAACCCAAAAATAATAGCGTGAGAGGCAAAAATCATGCTAGGGAAAACAACATAATAAAGGGGGAGTACCTTCAATATCTAACATCATAGGTTTAATTCTATGATCGTTAGCGTAATTCTAGTACTATAACCTATACGTATACTTAACCTTAGGGACATCCCTAGACATACCTTAGAAATATCTCTAGGGATCTCACTAACATTTTCGCATCCTAGTTTCCAAAGGTTGACTAAACCTTTCCTCTGATACCAACTATAGAGACCCGTATCTTGACGTACATTGACATTACATTACTTTTGCGGAATACTTAGTACATATCAAAACACACACACAAGGACCGTAATAGTTTAGTGTCTTTGGAAACTCGCAATATAAACTTCTAATCGTGGTGAATGATCTTCAACATCTCCCATAAAGATCATCCTTTTTTTATACCTAAAACCTTTATTTATATCCTGGGGAAAAGAAAACACAAAATGGTGAGCTCAAATGCTCAGTAAGGGTAAACAAAAGAAATATCAATCACATCATATACATATGAACATAGCTTTTGGAAATCTTAAACTGCAAAAGAGCTCATAATATCATAACATGGGATAAATCATAGAAGTGAAATGTAATCCCAATAATCATAACATAAAATATGAAACTTTGTGGCATACACACATAATCATAGAGAATCATTTCTTGAGAGTCAAGACTTATTGCCAAGACTATCTTAGTGGACAAAGTCCCTTTCTGAACCGAGTCACCCTCGTTCCAGTCCTGTTTCACTGAACCGGTATAACCTACCATTCCAGCCCTGTCTATCTCATGAGATATAAAATCTTTACCCAATGCATTGGAGGGAGATATAGGTCCCACCCATCTCATAATGATACCATTCTTATGTGTGCCACAAAATCATAAATCATACATCATTTCATAACCCATGTAATAAAAATGGGAATCTTTAAACATCGTGACATCATAAAACAATTCATATAAGATAAAAGAATTCATAAAAATATTTCCATCACAAAATAATCAAATCCATGTAATAATAGGGATAGAAACATAACCCTTTATTATCTTAGATGGAAAATAATTTTGATAAAACACTTGAACTCCATTCTTGAGGAAAATATCCTTTCTACTTCAAAAACATTTTCCTTTCATAAAATGTCATACAATTTTAAACTAAAAGAAGTTGATTAAAAATAAACTTGAAAACTTGTAAAGGAAGATTCTTGGAAATAATGTTTTAAAAATCCATTCGTTCCGTATAAGTTAAAAAAACATTCTTCATTCTTTTGTCGGAAAAGTCAAAAAGTACCTCGTACGAAAAACGACAAAAGATTCCTTTCATATCTTTTACTAAAAACTCACCAAAGGGTAAAATTGGATTTAAAAAATTGTAGGTAGATGGAAATAATATTACATATTGAGAAAACATGGATGTGGATGATAAAATACACCCTAGTAAACACTAAAGTATAAACAATCTCGGATAACAATGAGATTGTGATATTTCCCTTACCTTAGGTCTGATTTGCTTCGTAAGTGTCCAAACCTCCTGTATATTGATTTAAATAATGTCATTGACTTATTACAGAATCATATTAATTGTTATGATATCATATATGGTTCTCTTAGGACTTTATATTACCCTTTCTTTTGTAAATTCCATGTTAAAGAGCGTTTTGGGTAAAATTGTTTCATTTGTCGTCCGTGTTTTGACTTGTAATTATTCATATTATTACTTAGATCATGATTACATAATTCCAGAACATAAAACATGATTTATATATATATATATATATTCAGGATATACATATATATAATAAATCAGTAAATGGAATGAAATACACCGTTCATGGAGACGGTAGTCCGTACGTACGCATGAACGCTGTTTTCGTTTCCTTATTGAATTGAATGGAATTAAGTAGATGAAATACATATAAATATAAATAAATCCAGTATCATTATTATGTCATATATTTAATTATTAATTATTATATATACTTTATAATCATTCACGAATGGTTAATCATTGAGAATGAATCTCATCGCGTCGTGGAGACGGTAGTCCGTACGTATGCACGAGCGATGATATCGTTCCCATGGTCGTGGAATTGTGTTGAAGTGTATGTATACTATTTCAGTATCAATATCAATCTATTATAATCATATATAGTTACTCCTTACACAATTATACCCATCCAATTAAGGTGGTGGCGGGAAATAGATTACACCACGGCGTGGAGACGGTATTCCGTACGTACGCACGCGCGGTGATTTCCTTTTTCCGTAGGATGGATAGAAGGTTAATTAGAGTTTTTTAATATTTATAATAACATATAAGTATATAAGAAATACTGATGTTATTAATTTATCATGAAAAAACTAAAGAAGAAGAAGTTGAAGAAGAAAGAAATTGAAAAAGATCGGTAATGGATATTACCCCTTTTTGACGCGCCTTTTCTTAACCTCCACTTAAAGAACTAAGGATGGTCTTTGAACAATACCAGGACCTCTAGGATTATACTAGGGAAGTGGAGAAGAGATTTTGTCAGGTTTTGGCCGTGCTTGAATGCTCAAATTGGTGTGAGGAGGAAAGGGAGGAGGTGCCATTTTATAAGGGAGGAGAGGGGCATCTTAGGAAAATCTCAAAATATTATTTTATATTTAGGTAAAATTAGGATTATAATGGTTCCAAATGGTCATATTTCGAATATAAAGTGGGGATGGGTCGCAAACCTCTCATCCAATAGGATTTAGACAAGTTTAGGTTATTATTTTAACCTTATCAATTTGATTTAACTCTATGTTAAATAATTTAACTTTTACCGTGTCTTTTTGTTTTCTTACACTATATGGTTAATAAACTTACTATATGAAGCCAAAATAACCCCAAGTTGTTTATTATTAATATATCTATCTTTAGCTAAGTCATTTGGCCGAACCTTATATTTTTAGGAATTAAATAACAATTAATATTATGATATTTGTTTTAAAAACTAATTCATGTCAATTTTGAAACTATTTGGTACATGATTTTTATGAAATTTCTAATAGAATGATAAGTTCGCACCAAGTTACTTAAATCAACAATAACATGTCATATTAACCTATAAAATTAGTGTAAGTCATAAAAAGTCTCAAATTACATTTATTTGGGCATTTATAACATCAATTGTGTTAATATTTTCTTAAAAAGGTTATTACTGCATCATCGTTGTGTCATAAATAAATTGACTTATTTAAAGTCTAAAAATTACAAATAAAATACCATTATGTAGGAAATATTTTTAGATTTATAATGAATATTTATAGTCGAATTTATCTTATGTATAACCCCATATTAAAAATGTTTTACTTATTAAACATTGATTTTAACTATTTTAACCCTTCTTTAAATAAATTAATAATAAATGTCCTAATCTAATCCAAGTGGGCCTAAGTGGTCATATTTTATTCCTAAGATTGTTTTTGGTCTAATTACACTTGTAAAATAGAATTAGGACATGTGTTATGGTAATATTAATATCATTTTTACCCTTAATTACCCTATTTACTTTTAACCGTGGTAAATAAAAGTAAAAAGTTACTATTCACCAAAAATTATTTTAATCACATTGAACCACATTTTACTTACTGACATCAACCGTGTCTCTCGTATTTTTGAAATTCCATTCACAGAAGCGGTAAAATTAAGTTTTATGAAAAATTCAGTTTTTTAACTACCACTTAGTAGTTTCACTATTCATCAAAAATTGATGTTTTTCAGAACAATGCCAAAATTTCAACCTAAGCTATATTTCATATTCCGAATTCAAAAATGAAGTCTATTTTACCAAATTCATAACATAGAAGTTGCATTAATTAATTTTATAATTAAATCCCACTGTTAAAACAAATAGCGTGTTTTTATGAAACAATATCTATCAAAAGATTGACACTTGTTTATGTCTGGTTTAAATGTGAAATTACATCCAATGACCAAAATTGTATTAAATTGTAAAAATATATTCTAAATATACTTTAAAACCACTAAAATTAATAATTTATCACTATTAATTATTTCGATTGAAAAAGTTTTTTTTAACTAAAATTTAGTAATTTTCACTATTCATCAAAATATGAAAGTTATCCGAAAATTACCAAAATTTCACCCTAAGCTAATTTCGATATTCTGAATCCAAAAATGAAGTCCATTTTGAAAAATAAGATTTACAAAATTTCAAAAAGTGGTTATTACTATTCATAAGGGCTAGTTTTAATAATATTTTAATAGCATATCGTTGTTTAGTGAAACTCGGTATTGCGTATTACACACGCTATCGAGGAAGGTCGCGATTGCGTGTAATACAAGGAAAGTCAAGGATACGTGTTGAGAAAGCTCCTTTTGGTGTAGCGTACAACACAAAACTTTAATAAAATTAAAAAGAATATTTTTCATAAAATCTCGGGCTATTACACACATGCTGAAAACTGACACCTTTGGGAAATGATATTAAGAAATCGAGATGAATATGAATATATAAAATGTTCCAAGAGTGTACAAAATGTGTATGATCAATTAGTCAAGATATTCATGTACTGACATCACATGAATTATAACACAACACCATAAATGGTGTGTCCAGTATATGTGTACAACATATGAGGCGGTATAGAAACCCAACATTCTATTGTTGGAAAATTCCATTTTTATGTAACATAGTGTTCAACATGTTTTCAAAGTACATGACATTAAGCTCTATTTTTCTTGGGTAATGTTTAATTCTAGGGACATTCTAAGGGAACTATAAATGTTTAAAATACATGTAATCTACGTTGGATACAGATAAATATGGGTTTTATGTGGCTACTAGTTGTGTGAATCTTATAGAGAGCAAGACACCTTTCTTAAAATACATGATATTTGTATTGTTATACTTGATGTTTGGATCCACCACATCAACCTAATGTTCATGTGGAGTACAAAACAAGGAACCCAATCCTATAATAAATGGTTGTAACCCATATTAACATGGTTTATTATTTTTAGAATCAAGTGAAACCATAAGACCACAAATCATGATCTGCACGGTAACATTAGAATGTCGACGTCTTATGTAGAATAATAATTTCCTCTATATCTTTGGGATTTTATTTTTTTCTGGCTAAATCCAATATCTTTAGTACCTCATTTTCACCTCATCAATGTTTATATGGAATCCACTATCACCATATATCGTCATTTCTATCACTATATGTAGAACATATGTAATGAAAAAATCTATCCCAAGCCATCGATTGACCTCCTTTTTCACACTACAAAACTATGGAATTACCATGATATAAAGAATATAGAGGAATAAAGACAAATAATGGTGTACAGTGGGATTCCCAACCACAAAATAATGTATTCACCTATTTATTCATCAGTGAATACAATAATACATGAATAAAAAAATAGTTATATGTGATCATTTTTATAACTATCTCTCATAAATATTCTTCATTTATTTCCACTCACCATCATACATTTTTTGAAAATAAAAATCTCACAGGACCACTAATATTAATTAAATATTTTCATTATCATTTTCAAACAAATTAACTTATGATTAATCCACCAATAATAAATTATTTTTTTTATTCGAGACAATAAAAATAACATTAAACATAAATAATCAATAATTATAATGGAAAGGGAATAAAAATTTATTTTCCATATAAATTTCATAACACCATTACAAGTTCATCAAAGGAAGGATTCATTACATAAAATAATAATAATGATAATAATTTTTTTATTCTCCATCTAATTCGTTTACTATAATAATAAAACATTAATCATTGGATTTTATTGACCCAAATAAATTCTCACTAATCATAATAATCAATGTAATCAAGTTTTTTGGGTAATATCCACCATTTTATAAAATATCATATTCATATAAATCCATTATCTGAAAATCTTATTTTATATTTCATAATTTAAAAATTAGTGATTATATGATTTATTATAATTTTTGTTTCTCATTATTATCAAAAATAATTTTTAGGTGTCACGATCTATGAGAGATAGATCGAACATTTAATAAAGAAAGAGGAAATAAATAAATAAACATCACTACCTCATATAATAAATTATAACATTTAAATGTTCGGTAATCATTGGAATGTTTAGTTTGATCAACATCATTACAACTTTCATCATGGTCACCCAATGACTATATTCTTTTTAGAAAAGAATGGAATGGTTTTATTCTAGATATTTTATTTTAATAATAGTCAACCAAAATCAAATGTTTTTTTCTAGATATCGTCTAACATGACATGTCACTTACATGAGTTAAATCTATCACAAACTAACTAATTTTAGATAAATAATAATAATAAATTATTTTTACTTTATAATTTGGTGTTTCAAATAAATTCTCAAAAATACTCTCTTGATGACTTGACAACTGAGAACATTACTTATTACTCAACTAGAAAAAATACCTCATTCCTAGTATAAAATTAGTGTCTTAATTTTAATCCAAAGTCCAATATATTAAATATTAATGTTTGTGATTTTGAAATAATTATTTTTTTATTAATAGATATTTATTTTTCCAAGATATCCACATATATTATAAATATAAAAATTTAACCCAAGTCCAACAACCATGTATTGAGGCCAATGGAATAATCAAAAAATATGTGGTCATTTAATATTCTAGAATTACAATTTTACCTTTTTCAGTTACTTGAGACTTTATAACTTATAAATTAGATAAATCTTGATTAATTAAAAATTTAGGATTCTATAGAGTCTTTCACCTAGATGGAGAGACCACCGAAGGTAACCAATATGACTAGTCTAGGAGTACTTTGCTGTTCTGACCATGATAATCATCCACAAAACACACCATAAAATCCCAAAAATAACGTTAGGATAATTTCATGTCACCATAAATAGTAATCCTTAAATGTATTTGAAATAGACATAATTGACCCAACTAAGAAACTATAAACTATATATTAGAATATTAAAACAAATGATGGTTTTCTCTATAGTCTTGTTTGAAGAAACCATATAGGCCCTCCCTGTTGTATATCCATAAAGGCCCTCCATATGATAAAATTTCTATTATCCATTGTGATTTTCCTCACAACTATAAATAAATTCACCATGGGGGTCTTCTTTATGAGACCAATTAAAAAATTCCCCAACTCCATGATAAATTATCTAGCTAACCTGAAATCTCTCCCCTTATTGAAAAACAAGAGATATAAAACCATAGACATCATCCCCATGCTAACAACTACATAGGTACTCCCTATAATGATACCTAGATTCACCATAGAGGTCCACCATAAGGTAATAAAATATCAAAAAATATATAAGTCCTCCAAATTAAACTCATAGTAGAGGTCTGACATTATTTGATAATCAACAATCAAGAAACTATGGAGATCCTTCATAGAGAACTCACAACAGATGTCCTTACCATAAAATTAATCATAAATCAAGCAACTCGGATGGTTCATTCTAGGGTACTAAATAATAATATACTTGATGTGATTAAAATATACAATCAAGAAACTTTGGATTTTATATACATGGTTCCCACCATGGAGGTCCTCCCCATCACAATAATCATTAATAAACAAATCTAGAAGTCATCCCCCTGATTAAAATAAAAAATAAGGAAACTAAGGAGGTCCTCCCTTGGGAACTCAAAATATTGGTTATTTTAAAAGAATATAATAATCAATCATGTAACTCTTGAGTTCCTTTGAGGGAACCCATCATGGTGGCACCCCTGAAGGATTTGGGGTGCAATGAAAGCCTTGTAAATGAGGTCAATTTTGATTTTTTTCTATTTCAATGTATAATATCCAAAATTATATAACAAAAAATCCATGGAATGATTTATAGAGGATCATGACAAATTAATTTATAATTAATTTAAATAAAAATATCTTCATCTGGGATAATCCTCTCGATCAATTTTTTTTTCACTCTTTTTAAATTATCATTGTTGTAAAGAATTCATGAAAGGATTACTCTATATGTATCCATACACGTTTCAAAAATATCTAAATGGAGTTATAGGTATCCTATGTTCTAGATTAGAAAATCCAAGTAAATAACAATATTCATCTTGGATCGTGACAATGAACCTCTCTTATTCTCTCATTACATTATTTATAGGGGAGGGAAGATTTCTTTCAAAGGCTTGAGATAATTATAGATAATATATATATATATTGTTTCAATATAAAACACATATAAAATGATATATTTTGGAATATATACTTTGGTTTAAATAAAAAAAATTTAAAAATATCCCTTATCTAATTTTCTATTCTATGTTATTACCCTTTTCAAATAATAATAATAATATTATTATTATTATTCTTTTATTCCAAGAAAATTTATTATTATTATATCAAATATTAAATAAATAAGATAATATTTATTTAAATGATACCAAATAATATATATCATTTCACATTAATCATTAAACATGGCCCATATCTTTCCTAAATATAATATATTCATTAAACATATAATTAGCATTTTATTTAAATATTCATGTATCTAAATAAATATTTATTTAAAATAAGAAAATGTAATTCATAAGACCCTCACATTTAGTAGTGAAATAAATTAGTAAAAAGTTTTTAAAAATAAATAAGATGCGGAAAAGGTGTTATTGAACTTTACCCTCACATTAATGTCAGTTTGTGAAAGGTTACAAGAATATATCCCAATAAAGGTATTAAATTTCCCAATGAAAACTAAATGGGAGAGGGCCATCAAAATATACCATAATTGTTTCCATTCCCCAAATTCCTTGTTCTAATAAAATAAAACATACATTAATAACATTAGTGAGTATATTTTTTTTTGTATATAAATTATCAATTAAAATTAGAATTATTCAATAAAACTATTTACAGATCTGCCACATCTCATAATCCTAAGTTCATCCTTAGAAAAACAATGTGCACCTGATTCCTCTATCTAAATCATTCCAGAAAATAATTTTCTTTTGAGATGAGGCATCAACTAAAGAGATACTAGTTTTTTAGCATCAATATGGGAGCTTTTGTCTTTTTATTGATCCATGGATTTTTCATGTTGATCTATACAGATTGAACTAGTAGTCATGGTGTATATAATCCTCGATTAATTTTCTATGGTCTTGAATTCTTTGAGTGGTACTCAGTAAATCCATCAGCATCATCAATAAGAATATTTATTTTATTATTAATCATTAAATAAAAGTGGTACTATCTTTCTTTGTTGGTGAAAGGTGGAGAATCCAAATCAGAATCACCAGTTACTTCCAAAAAATCCGAATAATGAACCTTTTCAAAAACTTTATCTATATCCCCTACACTTACAAAACCTAATAAGACATTCATTAGGATCACAACTAGATAATATTCCATTTATTATCCTTGTAAAAACACTAATAATATAATAATACAACATGAATACTAAATTTTAGTCACCACTAGATAAATTGGATAAAATAAATCAAATGGGAATGGAACTCCAACACACTCATGCCACTAAGTAGTCCCAACATTAACAGGAATAAATGAAATTAGTTACTCAACATGTTCCTTCGTCAGGGAGTGTTGGTTCCTCCCAACCACATCTATAGACACAAATGAAACCTTTACTCTAGATTAATCCCCCCTACAGTATAGTCTAATAAAAAACTAACTAGGAATTATCCCCTAAAAATTGACTATACAAATAGATAAATATTTTACATTCTAACCACCAAACTTGGGAGCTTATAAGTACAAAAAATATCACCAAAAGATATTTATATCGACATATACAATATTGGTATTCTTTATTAAGACACAATTGTACAATTCCTTCACCTTCAATTTATCACAATCTCCCAAATTCCCATAAGGCTGATCACCATTAAAGGTCAACTAATTAAAATTACCATTAGTACAACTACTAAATCCTTCTTTTTTTATTTTCATGAAATTACACTTTTAAAGGGTTAAGTGGGAACCCTCACAATACATCCAGCACAAACCAAAAAATAATCAATTGGAAAATCCCAAAAATAGATGCAACTATTACTATCTAGATGAAAAGATCAAAACCATGAAGAATTAGAAACTAAATTTAAAATCATGTGTGGTAAAGAGAGGTGATACCTTATGATCTCATGCTCTATATGAAGATGGTGTAAATCTATGTTCCTCATTACACTTTGATATGGAGATATCACTCTTATATTTCCAGAATTGTCACTTATATCCTTTAAAGGACGATTTCAAATAACCTCATCAATGTCATAGGAGATAATATTCATAAAAATCATGTAACCATATGTAGAAATTTATCATGATCAAAATCCAAGAAAATGTAATTAAGCTACTAATGAAACCACTACTTACATGATTTATCAAGTAATTGAGGACATATCTCCTTGAATAACTAGTGCACTCCTCCTTATCACTATAGTGATGGTATTATCTGAAGAGAATTTCTCAGGAGAAGATATACAAAAAAAAATTAAGATGAATTAAATTCCCTTGAGAAATTATATGAAAATGATTTATCCCATTGTTCTAGCTTTCTCTATTCCCCATTAATGGTATTGGGACTAGAGATCTTCTGGTATGGTCACACATGTAGTTCTTGTACTGGATATTTAGTGACTACAAGGCCAATTTTTATATAGATGATACGTTTAATGGATGATATTTTGATTTCAGGCTTGGGAAAAGATAAATTGTCTTTTTGTACATGCACCCTCTTCACTATATTGGTATATCCATCAGAGTCCAAAATTGATTTCTTACCTTCATGGAAGTGGTCTGAAGATAATTCTCCACTTGAGTTTCACACTTTCTCTCAAAAGAGTATTTATAAGTTTCAAATTTCATCTCAAAATCGTTTTCATCCCGGTATTATAATGATTTAACTCCCCTTATGGTTTTCCCCCTTCTTTGTTCCACCCTCCACTAATTTTTTCACATCATTTTATAATTCAATGAACTTGTTTTGAGTTTCAATGTCAGATGTATTCTTCTAACTGAACTTATATCTATAAGCATTAAAAAACTCCATTTTACCCAGATCCTTACCTTTAATCTTCTTCCATTCATCTTCATCATGATATGGGTGAATAATTTTCAAAAAAGACATGTTTTGGAGACAAGTTACAAGGTCGGAATAATTCTCCCAAGGACTACTAATTGGTAATAGAAAAGGATGCACAACCATGGAATATGAAGTCTATAGACCAAACACACCTTCTTTAACAAAAGTATTTCTAGTAACTAATTCCATTGCCACCCGATCCTCACGTAAGATGATCCACCCTATGTAGAAACTCTTTTGGTAGGGAGAAACAATATCCCTTTAAATAGGAACCCAACATATCTTCCGATACCAAGACTAGGTGCTTGGGATTCTGAAAATCCATCTTATTTTTTTGAAGTGTGGTAAACTTTTTCACTAATGTGGCCCAACCTCGTGTAGGAAGAAAAAAAATCACATCATGATTCATAGTGTACCTCCTAAGTACATATTAATTCCCATTCAACCTTAGTATATATTTAATCAATCGAAGGATTAGATATATCAACCTCCATGCGAATATGTAGAGTGTTGGGATGACATACAAATTCCATAATTTTGTTGAAGCACAAGAATTGACCGACTAAATTTCCAATTATACCTATAATACCAGGATTTTTAAAACATAGTGGTAAACTAAGAACACTTACCCAAATCTCCACTTTCAAGGGGCCACACTTCATATAGTAATCATAGGACCAATGGAAAAGAAATAACTAATATTCATCAACAATTCACTTACTATTAGACCAGGTGAGAATGATCTCATCATAGTTTTCAAGCCTAATAAAAAATATTTTATTTGAGTAAACCTACCATCACGTGAGATTTCAACCCCTAGTTCATTATAGATCCAAACATATTTCATCATTTCTCATAAAATGAAGATGAAAAGGAAAACCCTAGACATTGTACGTTGAAAGAGGTTTAGTATTGAAAAATATATTCTGATGGGATATCTAAGAATAAAATTGATTATAAATATTGAATTAGATTGAAAGAGATGAATAGGTAGACCATAAAATCTCACCCCAACTAACATCAATGATGAATCAAAACGCCCAAGCACAAAGGGGGGAAACTTATAAGCTACTATATTAAAACCCAAAATCTTCCATACTCTGTGAATCCAATAGAAATATAGTTCTTCGTGATCCTTAAATCATATTAAAACCCTATTTTCATAAAAAAGTTCAATAAAAAATCCAAAAAAACTAATTTACCACATTATATGGATAATTTAATCCAATATATGCCTACCTCTATTGAAAAACCCAACCGGAGTTAAAGTGAGATCTAATGAAAAAATCTTCACATCCTCCTCTAAGAACATAATTGATTGATGTAATTTTAGTGGATGGGGGTAAGGTAGTTTTGACAAATTTAAGATTCCACATTTAATAACTTTTTATAAGAAGAGTAAGCGCATTGAAGGATTCCCCATATCAATATTTCCATTATCTAACTAAATAAATATTTGTATTAATCTATTTTCAAAAAAAAAAGTCAATGAAAAATATTTATTTGTTTCCATATGAATAATTAAATAATAGATAAAATTAAATTCACTTATTTTAAACACAAGATATTGTGATATTATTTAAATGATCAACATTAAATGAATAAATAATATTCCACTTATAGTGAATATATTTATTCTTAATATTAAATTAAATATAATTTAGGATATTATGGATATACATAGTTTTTGAACCTCTAGGCACATTTATTAATGAAAATAAGTAAACATATTTAATTTCCTAGATTATAAACTTGTAATACGTTAAGGCACCCATAGAGAAAGAAGTTAATGTTGAAACTGTAATAACATTCCTATTAATGCTACAATGTAATAAAATCAAATTTCTTGATGATATTTCACCAATATAGATGTTTACTAGTGTTATCACCCATTATAATTGATTTATATTACATTGAATTTTTAAAATGGACTCATATATAAACTACATGTCCATAGATTTCATTGGATAGTTCCATTTATATCTAAGGCACATAGATATCTAATTACATAAATATAGAATTGATAAATCCTTTATTAAGTTATTCAATTAATGGTATATCACTTATGATGAACAAAACATATACTACCATGCTGTGAACATATTTTATTAATGTTTTTATTTACATCAAAGTACATAATTTAGGATACACATTAACAATAATTTCATGGATAAGGACCAATACTCATGTTCATATATATAAATTTCCAATGACATGTAAAATATGTGGAATTACTAATAGAGGGGATATCCTTGTGACCTTTATTCTTAGAGATCACCACATGTGAAATTTATGAAAAAAATCATGATGTATTATAAACCCAGAAACAATTATATTCAAACAACATACTTGTCCTATAAAAATGATGCATCTTGATTGTATGATATATTAAAGAATATCATTATATTATCTTTATTTTTTCATTATTGCATAGAACTTCTATAAGATACGAATGTGATGGATATTTTTACATTCTTGCATTAAAATTATATATATCTACAATTATGTTGAAATAATATACGTTTATATGTCCTTGTAAGTCAAAGTAATAAAGTTTTTTGGTTTTGTAGATCTAAATCCAAAATCCTCGCACTTGTACTAGATCCAAATGCTAACAAATTTTAACCCTCTTTCTCTCACATATTGTTTTTCATTTATTATAGGTATGGCTTTAGTCAGTTGGTTTTCCAAATTTTCCTTTATGGTTACTCCCCTAAGAGGGACTTCACCCTTTTGAGTAAAATCTCACATGAGGTGATATTTCTAAAGTATACACTTCATTCATATATGATTCTTTACTAAATATTTTTGGATGAATTTTTGTATCCATAATAATTATTTAGCTACATTATAATCCAAAATATAATCAAACTCAAATTATATTAGCAAAAGGGGTTATACTCAAAATTTCTCTCTCTTACCATGTTTGATGACACATTTTGTTAAAGAGATGTATACCATGTGACAATGGAAAAACATCCCTCTTAGATTCTTTTATTTTATATATTTGCAATACCTTATCAAAATATATGCCTTTACTTTTTCCAAATGAAATTTATATGTACAATTATTGATCTTCATCGAAAAAATATTGGATGCTAACCTAAGTATTTTATATAGAATCATTTATTCAACCATGGATTAACTATCTATAAAATGGTATCTAATTTCTCATCAATGATATATCATCAACATATATCTCTAGGAAAATAAATAAACCTATTATAGATACAGGTCTCATATCCATTCATAATAAAATATAATTCACTTATGAATTAATTAAAATTAATATTTCATGGTCTTGATCCTTTATTTAGCCTATAAATGAATCTTTATAACTCACATGACTTTTTGGAAACCTTTGGTCACACAAAACCATCTGGTTTTTTCATATATATATCTTCTATAAAATTTAAATTAAGGAAGAAATATTGAAAGATATTTTCAAAATTTTCTAACCATGGTAAGGATCTTGGGGAAATATAAATTTTAAATATTTTATTATAGAAACAAGTGTTTGGGTTTCTTTATTTTCAATTCCACATAATTTATTGATATATTTAGTAACTATTTATTCCTTATAGGTACTAAATTTTCAATCCATATCCAGTTTCTTCTTGAAGAACCATTCTCAACCAACAATATTTTTATTAAATTGAAGCTATAAAAAACCTATACCTGATTTTTGTATATAAAATCCATCTAATGATTTCATATCTTCTTTCCACTTCACAAATTTTGAGATATTAAATTCTTCCTTATAGGATAGAGGCTCATTATTTTCAATTAATAATAGTTCACCTTATTCAATAATAATAAAATAATATCTATCTAGTTCTATAACCTCTCTAGTGCTTCTATGAAAAACATGAATCTTTGGAACAACTTCTTTCACTGTAAAATGTGGAGTTCTTTTATTCCAATTCAAGTGTATATTTACCTCAACTTGTAACACCCCGAGATGTTAAAATATGAACATCATATTTGACAGTCTACATGTCATGAAACACCTAGTGTATAATAGAATATAACATACCATGTCTTTATGATATTTTTTTTAAAAAATTCAATCACTTTATTATCTTGCAATGCACAAAATGTCGGGTTTGAATGAAACATGACACTCTATTAAAATGTTATTATTTAAACATTATCACTATAAACTAGCCTTAAAGTTAAAAGGTATTAATAATACTAACTAAAGTTTTAAAATTATATGGTTTAAACAAGTATAAAAAAATAGAATGGATATCTATTAATTAATGATAAGATTAGAACCATTTAAAATAAAAGGAAATGTTTTCTGAAAAATTTTATTTTTTTAAAAAAGTTGGTTCATTTTCTATACAAACATAATTTATAATTAATTTTTAATAATTTAAAATAATTTATTTGAAAAAATAAATTCATTCTTGAAATATGCATATTGAAACAATTTTAGGCTGATTTTTTGGGATTTTAATTAAATGTTAAATTATATTTTAAATTGGTTATAATGTAAAATTAGTTAAATTATAGAAATATATATATTAATTCAATTTATGTCATTTTAATCATTTTCATATTGAATTTTTATATAAACACTTTGTAAAATTTGAACGTTTTCTCTTTAAAACCCCGCTTTCTCATTGCCTATTCCAGATTAATTTTAAATTATTTTTCCCCTTATGTGAATGGAATTTGGAAAAATGGATTCCATATTAGGAATCAACATAATTTATATTATCTAATATGGTAAAAATAATTTCTATCACAATAAATTGTAAAAATTTGAAAAAATATTTTCTGTGATTAAGGCAAAGAAGGATTGACCAGGGGTTAAACTAAAAATATAAGGGTTAACATGAACAAAAAACTTGTATAAAAACTATTTTATGAATCAATATTTAACTTATCATATATAATTATTTAAAATAATTAATTTTGACCCTTTATTCATGTGAAAAACGTGGTCACACCATTTTTTACAAAAATAACAAGTGTTCCACCAACCTCACATATAAAAGGCCACCCCCTCTTATCTCTTCTTCACACCTTAAAACCAGTTTTTATTTGACAATAAATGCCAAAATAACTTATTAAATTCCATACATTAATACTAGAATACTTATTTTGGGATTAAATCCATCTTATAAAGGAATTTGGTTCAAACCTAAGGAGTTTACCTTAATAATATGTAACGTTATTCAATGATAGTTTTTATTTTATTTATAACTCCACCTAATTAAATTTTTAATAAATAAGGAAAATATAATAAAATTATTATTTCACATATATTGAGATTGTTTTTTTTCTAATTTCATTATCTAAAACTATCCCCACTTGCATCAAATGGGTTGCAAAAACGTCATTCATGTGTACATCGGACTACTACCTCATGAACTGATGTCATTCTTCTTTCCATTACCACCTCTAACAGATGGGTATTATAATAAATATAAAGTAAATATATTACACTAATACCATAATTATAAATTTTTATTCATTATATAATATATACCATACTAATTTCCATTTAATATGGGCTATAACAAAGTCTCTTATGTGTACGATAGACTATCACCCCACAACGCGATGCCACCCATCTTTCCCTAACACTATACAAGGAAGGTGATAAGGATAAATTCAATGAATATATGTAATATACAAGAAATAATTATGATATTAATTACATATTTATCATTATAAAAGTATAATATATTATTTTATTTCTTACACTAAAAATTGATAACGTTGCTCATGTATGTGTGAACTACCGCCTTCATAAAGTGATGTGAATATATTTTCATATCGATACCACCTAGATAGTATATATAAGTATATATGAATAAATAATATTTTATATATTATATTATGGTCATTTTGTAAATATTACATATTTCTTAACTTCTTTCAGTAATGATCATTAAAAAATGGAAATGCAACTCTTGTGTACATACAACCTACCATCTCCATGATTGTAACATAGTTGATTTTTCATAAAAGTAATTCATGAATGGTTTTAAAAATATACTTAATGTATAAATAAAAAAATTATGTGATGATGATGATTATTTTTATATTTAAATAATAACCACTTTGACCATAGACAACCTACAAAATTCATTTTTTAAACATAAGCCAAATATCATCAAAAACATATGATGTAAACTTAATTGATTATATAATCATATATAATATGAAAATAATAGAAATAAAAGGAATAAAAAACTGTAAAATTTTTATTATGTAATAAAATAATTATCATAAGTTTGTTATTCAGGAAGATAAAGAACATATGTGATGAGTCACACTCAAGGTAAGGGTTTCTCGTCTTACTTTTACTTATGTGATACATACACCACATTAACTACTAATTTCAATTGTGTGGAGTATATAATGGCACATTGATAAGTTTCATGATAAATATATTTATCATTATGGTATTTAAATTTTAAATTGATTTCATTTCCTTTATAGAGCTTATGGTCCAAAAAAGCTTCCTAAGAATGATATTAAGTAATATAATCTCTTTATAAATTAGTATCTCATTAAGCAAAATGCATATCACTGTCAACACATTATATACTTGATTTTACATTATTTGAAGTTCCAAAATTAATCCATCTATAAAATAATATGGCTATGGATTTCATTAGATAGTCATATTTCAAATAAAGGGATAAATATATATTCATCTATTAATATTGAATATGAAAATCAATTATTAATTTATTTAATTAATGATATATCACTCACACTGTATAGAATATTCTTCACCTCCCCATGAACATATGTCATAATAGTTATCATCTATACATAAAATTACAAGATTCATGATACACATTAATAATAATAAATAACTTAATAACTAATAAAAATGTTCAAAAATAACAATATCCATTATCATGTAATAGATATGGAACTCATATCAGAGGATGTATCATTATGACCTCCCTTCTTGGTGATCACATAGTGATAACTTCTCAAGCATAAGTATTAATGTATTATGAGATCCTATTACCTAATATATATAATTCAACTGTGTCTCATTAGAATAATTTGTCTTTACTATCAAACATATTTAATTATATCATAATAGCATCTTTATGTTCACATCGTAGTGGGGAACTTCTACAACTTATTTATTTGATGAATTATAAGGACATTATCATATAAATTTCACATAGAATAATAATTATTATATGACATGCTCATGTTATGGGGTGTGACCAAAAAAAATATTTCCTATGTTAAAATGCAGTATAGTGGTTAACCTAGGTTGTCTCTAGAGAGGATTTCATAAAAATCACAATTTTCACATAAAATTGAGAAAGAAGTATAGGTTTTTTTTAAAATTATCTATGTTTAAAAAGAAAGAAAGTAATTAAAAATAATGTTTTAACACTAATAGATAAAGAGAGTGATGGGGTCAAGGTAGGATAACCTTTTTCAATGTCATGATATTCCTAAAGATCATACCCATATATTCTTATTGAATCATAAATTAAAGACTAATCGATCGAGTTATCAATTTACCTTGGTTGAAAAAAGATATGAAACCCACTCCTATGTGCATGGAAGTTCATAAATAATTACCAGAAAAAATTAAAGTCTATATCAGGAATTTTTTATCCTTACAAATCTATAAATGATTCACTAGTTCAACACATGTACCAATGATTTCTAGACACTCACCACCTAAAACAATAAGCTTGATTGAGAAAATTTTCACTAGGAAGAGGGAGTTTAAAATTATTCATCCAAAGAAATAAACAATGAATGGAAACAAAAAACTCAAATAAAATAGTATTAAGATAATTGAACATAAATTAATAAATAAAAAATTCAATAAAAAAGATATATTTATATTTAAGCACAATACTCTGACATTACAAAAGTGAAACTCCCCCTTGCCCAATCACTCAAAGGTTTTACCCCTCCATGTGAAGGGTTAGAGAGTTGAAAGGGGAAGAAGAGAGCATAATGAAACTAATAAAAGAGAAAATATAATATCAAAATCACTTCAAGACTCCAATCCACCAGCACAGCCCCTCCCGTTTCTTCTCCAACAACACCATTGAATGTAAATGGACACACATATTTATTTTCTTGAGGGGTGGAAAATTTTCTCTCCAGATTCAATATTTCGAATGTTTGAGTCCATTTATCACAATTAATGGACGAATCTTATAAATGTTTCATCATAAGATTTGTTACTCTATATATTTTGGATTTTCCCAAAAAATATTAGCATATTTTCTAGTGTTTCATAAATGTTATTATTTAATTATAGATAATGGATTTTTCAGCCAGAGGATACTTCTCAACTACCTCCACTTTGTCACATAAAATTGCTTTATTAATGACCTAATTTCATCATGAAATTTATTGGGAATATTAGGATTAGATATATATTTCCAATATAGCTATAATAACTTCATTTGGAGTTATTTAATCTGATATATGATTCTATAACATATGTGGGTTATATTCTGGCGGTCAGACAAAAGTTTCATTTTTATTGATTTTTATGGGACAATGTGTTTTGAATTGGGTCAGGGACAAGAATATAAAGTTGAATAACATTAAAAAATTAATAATAAAACAATTACTTAAATTAGATAAAATTTTTAAAAGATATTCCAGAAAAATTGAAGCTCCAAAAAATACTAAATTTCCAGAATTAATCAATTTTCACAATTAAGCCCAAAATTCAAAAAAAAAAATGGTGAAAATCATGTCATATCAATTAATTGGAAATGATTATATAATTGAAAAACATGTAGAAAATAATGAAAATATTATCTCTATCAATTCCCCCATACTCATTACTTGGAATGCTGGATAAGTCATTATCAAAATCAAATCAAATAAAATTAAAAACACATGCTAATGAGATCCACTAATTCCATACCAAGAATGAAAAGATATTATGCCTCATAAACAACCATTATTCCAAGTACTAAAACCAGACCATTAAATATATTTCATATTCATTTATCCTCCCATGCACATCTGACACCTACCTCAAAATAATTTTTTCTCATATCACAAATGTCAGTTTTCAACAAGGTTTTCTCATCAAAACTCATGAAACGATCACCATTGGCTTGATAAATTCCTACATCTCCATACGATGTGAGTCAAGGATACATGATTATCATGAGAACTTTTTAGGGTTGTTATACGGCTTCCATTTGATAGAAATTTTATGTGAAAAATTCTGAGGCAGAATGAGGATGGCTTGGCTCTTTTTGAAAAAAAATTAGATGATTATAATTTTCACTCAAGTATGGTATCCTCATCACTAACCATATTATAAAATCAATCCCATCATCATGAAAACGCAAGTAATTTTCTCAAAATTATGCATTTTAGTTGAAATAAATTGAATAATCTCAAACCTGATATTTCTTGAAAGCTCTAGACAGGAATAACTTTCTTCCCCCATTAGAAGCTCCAACAAATAACAAATTATCTTATCATGAATGATCCAAAAAAATAATATATTTTAATAGAATGATTTTTAGCAAAAAAAACATATATTCAACAATTTATTTTCCACCAATAGTTTCACCAAATGTGGTAGCACAAAATGAGATATCTCCCCCTTACATAAGTTCAAAAATATCACGAAATTTTACATCAAGATCTAATTAGATAAGGAAAATTAGTTTATAATGTGGATAACTTAATAGGATTTTCATGGATTCTAAGAGATACAGGGATTAAATTTCCAAGGTAGGTAAAAAAATTATTTTATTGAAAAGGGGGATTTAAAACCAAAGATATTACTCCATCATTTAAAACACAAATACCACAAACCTGAATGTTTTAAATGGAATAAATAAAATTATGGTTAAATAAAGCATAGCTTGGTTCACTAAAGAAGTTAAATTATTGTAAATAATAAGAAAACCATGGTTCATAATCTTTTTTGGAAAGTGACTTCAAAGATAAATATTGTGATATGTGTTGTGTGATTCCTAAATCAGCATACCTTTCATAAAATTCCCTAAGAATTTAACTTGAAACAAAGTCCTTTTCATCAATAATTTATACTAAGTTTCATGGAATGAATTTTTTTAGTCACTGGTGTGGGTTTCGAATATATAAATGATAGTCATTTTAGCTCAAAATTTTAAAAAACACACAAAAATTAAAAATAAAGACACAAAAAACATTTTTTCTATTTTTTTGAATATAGAAAAACAAAAAACAAAGAAAATCCTAAACTAAAAAGGTCACCTCCCCCAACCATAAATGATGTCGTGTCCCAAGGAATTCAAATGGATTTAACTTGTAAGAAGATTTGAAAATGAATCACAAAAAATAAAAAAGTGTAAATGAGACATATAACATGATGGATATTATTGAAATAATGGTTGGAGGATTGTGATATACTATACTAGATCTAATAGAATGGTCCCATGGAATTTCTTTAGCCTATGTCCATTAATAGTGAATTGATCCTAATCTCCATCCTCCATAGTCTACACAACACTAAAAGAATATACATGAGTATCTATAAATGGACCATCCCATATGGAAAAATGTTTACCTAGAATCAACTTGAGTCTTGAGTTGAGAAAAAACACTTTATCTCCACGATGGATTCCTTTTGGTTGGATTATCCTGTCATGAGACACTCTTGTTCTCTCCTTCTAAATCATTGGATTTTAAAAATATTCCCTTTTAATTTCCTCTAGCTCTAAAAACTAAAATCTTTTCACATATCGAGCACTTTCAAGATCCAAATTCATCTTCCTCATATCCCATTATGCCTTATGCTCTAATTCCATTAGTAGATAATAGATTTTTCCATAAATCAACCTATATGGACTCATTAAAATTGGGGTTTTGTATGATATCCTATAGGACAATAATGTGTCTTCCATACTTTGTCTCCAATCAATATTATTTTTTTTAACAATCTTCTCTAAAATTCTGATGATTTCCCTATCAGAAATTTCAAATTTATGATTTGTCAATTGGTAATAGGGAGTTGACGTTTTATGGTGAACCCATACCTTTTCAGAAAATCATATATTATACTATTGAAAAAGTGATTCCATTGATCACTGATGATGGATCTTGGCACTCCAAACCAATAAAATATGTTATCTCTAACAAAATCAAAAACAACTTTTGCATTATCTGTCCTCATGGCTTTTGCTTCACCCCATTTGGAAACATAATCAACCATAAGGAAGATATAATAATTTCAAAATGAAATTGTGTAAGGTACCATAAAATTTATCCCATAGACTTCAAAAATCTCACAAAATTAAGGTTTCTATTTGGGAATTTCTTGTCTCTATGAAATTTTTCCATAAAATTGACATTTTTGACACCTTTTTCAAAATTCAAGAGAGTATCAATGAATGGTGGCTAATAAATTCTAGATTCTAAAAACTTCCTTGGTGTCCTTTGAGGTCCAAAGTGGCCTCCAAAATCTAATTTGTGAAAAATATAAAATACATAACCAATTTCACTCTTAAAAAACATCTTATTATCACTAGGTCATTGAAAATATTCCAAGGAAATGGATCATTCCAAATATAATATCTATATTTAGCTTTCAGTTTGTGAATTTGAAGAGAATTGAAATGGTATGGGACCAGATATGTCACCAGATAATTTACCATGTTATAATATGAAGGAAAATTTCCCTCAACTAAGTAAAACTACTCTCCTGGAAGGTGATCACTCAATGGTTCTTTTTCTTGAATTTTAGCTTCAATAGTGTTGGGAATTTTTCTTAAATGATCAACCGATGTATTCTCAAATCCCTTATTTTCCTCGATTTCTATGACAAAATCCTATATTAGTAACTTCAATCTCACTGGCCTCAGTTTACCTTTACCCTTATTTATCAAGTACCTAAAATATGCATGACCAGAAAACACATTGACTTTAGTTCTTAGTAGATAAGATCTAATTCTTTCTAAAGTGAAAAACTACTAAAAACTCTTTTTCTATGGTTATGTAATTGAATTGGGCTATATCTAAGGTTCTTGAAGAATATTCAATGATTTTTGTCTTGACCTCAATTTTCTAACAAAGGAAAACTCCAACAGCTTGGTTGGAAGCATCACAAATTTTCTCAAATGGTTCTTCCCAATATGGTGGATTCATTATAGGTGGTGTAATCAATATTGTATTCATATCATTAATGGATTCCCTACATACAAAATTGAAATCAAAATCATCATCTTTCAAAATCAATATAGAGATATAGAGAGAAATATTACATAAATCCTTGATAAATATCTTGTAGAATATTGAGTTCCCTAAAAATGATTTAACATGTTTCACACAAGTTATTTAAGGTAGTGAATTTATTACTTCAATTTTAGATTTATCCACTTTAATGACTTTTTCTTTGAAATTACATACCGAAGGTAAATTTCCCTATAGACCATGAAATGACACTTTTCAAAATATTAATCAATATTCTTTTTAATGTAGGTTTTCAATAATTTTTCAAGATATTTCAAATAATGGTCAAAAGAATTTTCAAAAACTCTGAAATCATCAAAGAGAACCTCTAAGAAATATCTAATCTGATCAGAAAAAATAATTACCATAAACCTCTGAAATCTACCTGGAGCATTAAATAATCCAAATCGCATCATTTTATATGAAAAAGTACTAAAGGTGCACGTAAAGGTTGTATTATCATGATCCTAGGGAGAAATGGGTACCTAACAATAACATGAAAATCCATCCAAAAAGAAATAATGAGTTCTTACTGCCAATATCTCTAACAACTGATCAACAAAGGGGATGGTGAAATGATCTTTCTGAGTGACCTAATTCAACTTCCTATAATCAATTCATACTCTCCAGCTATTCTGAATTCTCAAAGGGACTAATTAATTCTTTTCATTCCTTACAGTGGTTAGGCCAATTTTCTTTAGAACAACATGAATTGGGCCAACCCATTGTGATTCTGATATGGAATATATTATCCCAGCATCCAAGAGATTCTCATTCTCCTTCTTGACAACCTCCATAAAGGTGGGATTCACCCTCCTTAGGGGCAATCATACAGTTTTGAAATATAACACAGGAAGAATTCTATATGAGCATATATTTGGGTTGATTCATGTGATATCACCTAATATCCACCCTATTTCTTGGAAATTCTCTCTCAAAATATCAATCAATTGTTTTTCTTATATTTCAGATAGATTTTTTGTAACTATAATAGGTAATTTATTTGTCTTCCTAATGTACACATATTGGGGAGTGGTTTTAATTCCATATCAGGGGGTTGATCAAGGGGTGAAACTAAATTGATGTTCCACACTTCGATAGTTTGTACCTCTTGCCCACAATAAAACATATCATTTTTCTCACAATCTACTAAATCATAAAATAAACATGAGTTTACATCTTCTTATCACATGAAATTAGAATCTCCAAGTTTTTGGGAATCCACAGGTTCAGTGATATTTTCAATGGAAAAATTCTCTCCAATGGATAAGAATTCATGGAACAAATATAATTATCATGTATATTGGTACAGACTTAATGGGAGAGTGAAAAGAGTAAGTGATCATCCGAAGGGTGCCTCATGGATTCAAATATATTGAAGGGGACTATGCTATCTCCAAATTCCATAGTGAGTGTCCCTTTATGGACATTGATGATGGTTTTAGCAGTCTTCAAGAATGGTCTCCCAAAAATAATGGGTGAATGTGACGTGATCCTATCTTCTTCCATATTCATCACATAGAAGTCAGTTGGTAATAAGAGATCTTTAAATTTCACTAGGATATCCTCTAGAACTCATGTGAGGAATACTATTAATATTTTTCCATGTTGGACCACCACTCTGGTGGGATTCAAGTCTCCCATCTCAAAATAAGTGTGTACTAAGTGAGTAAATACAATAATTAAAGCACCTCAATCATAAAAATCGTTAGAGAAATTTAAAGAACCAATGGTGCATGGATTGGAAAATGTCCTAGTGTATTGAAATTTGGTTGGAAAATGTGGGCTAATATGGGCTGAGACACATCTTTGCAGGTTGATCTTATCATTACCTTGATTTATACTATTCTTGGTATAATAATCCTTAAAAAATTTAGCATACTCCCTAATTTTTTGAGTGCTTCAAGAAGAAGGATATTTATTTCCAATTTCTTAAAGGTGTCCAAAACTTTTTTTTGAAGTGCTTCTTCCTATAATCTCTTTGATTCAATAATCATTGATGGAAAAGGTGGGGGTATGTATTTATTATACATTTTTTCCTTTTCAATTGTGTTTCTTGTCTCTTCCTCCTCAACCTATCCATATCCTTATCCCCTTTCTTCTCCGTTTAGTGGTGCATTTTTATAAAATATTTAGAATTAACAACATCATTCTCCCACAACTCAGGTGGTCTTGTTTCAGTTTCATGGGATGATGGTGGTGAAATTTATTTTCCACTTCTTATTGTTATCACACTAATATTATCCTTTGAGTTTGGGAGTATTTGGGAAGAGATTTTTCCTGGGTTTTTGGACATGATTTCAATAATACTTCCCACTGTGTTTTCCATCTTATTAACCTTATCTAGAAGTCACTCATAATTGTATTATAGACATTCCACATAATATTGTGTTCTAGTTGATGGTTGATCATAGGATCTTGAGAGAGTAGGTGGTCGGTGGTGTGAAGGTTAGTGATAATATTTATTTTATTGAAATGTTGGTGGGTTTCGAAATTGTTGCTAGAATGAGGGTTTGTTCTAGAATTGGTTTTTGTTTGCGAGTCTTTCTTGATTCTACTAATTTACAAATCCATATTGAAATTGGTTAGTCTCTCTATATCCTTGATTTTTTTGAACTTATTTGGATGAAAGGATTCTACAAAATTTTCCATTACCTGTATTTCAGCACATTGGTCTGTGAAAAGATTTGTTGATGAGCATAAACCACATACCTTAGAAAATTATTGTTGGTCACTCACTTGATTCAGGGCATCTATCTCAGTATACTGTCTAGATCATCAATCTTATTTTCCAATAATAGATATGGATAATAATTTCTTACCTCAAGGATTCCTCTAGCACTAGCACCTCTTATACCAAACTGTTGTCAGTTCTAATAGATCTTATCAATCAACCCCTTACCTACTTTTGGTGACTTTTCAATCAATCCACATCTAGATGATACATCTATACGGTTTCTATCATTATATAGTAATCCTTGATAAAAGAAGACATTATAGTGATGATCCTAAATTGCTTTATGTGGTATGCTTGCACAAAGATTCTTAAATCATTCCTAGTACTCATAAAGGGTTTCCTCAGATGAATGTATGATTACATAGCTTTCCTTTCCGATGGGTGTTCTTCTAGAGGTGGGGAAGAATATTTTCATGAAGCATCTCACAAAGTCAATACAATCACCCAAATAACCTAGTTTTCGACCATAAAACCATTCATTGGAATCTCATTCCAATGAAAGTAGTAATTCCTTCCTCTTTACATGCTCTTTAGCTACTCGATGGGGTCTAAAAGTAGAGTAGGCATGTGTGAAATCATTATTATGTTTGTTTATATCATCACCTTCCAAGACATAAAACATTGGAATACATTTAATAATCCTATGTTTCATATCAAATTTTTTTGGTAACACTAGCAAGGAATATTAATTGTTTTGATCAAGGAATTATGGTTCATAGAGGTCTCTATGGGTTGGGTTTGTATTTCTATCCATGATGATAGGATCAGAGTGAACACTTGAAGTTTCACTCTAGTGTGAAAGAGAAATGTACTCAAATTCAGATTGAAAATTAAGTTTTATAAGTATATAAAACAATGTTCTTTCATTTTTTTGACCTATGGGGAATGTTTATGTGTTTTAGGCTCCAGTCAGGAAATCGTAAAGAGAAAAGAAGAAAGGTGAAAAGAAGGAGAGAGAAAAAATGGTAGGACTACCTCCCAAACAATGACACCGTGTTTTGAAATGTTCCTACCATGGGGTGTGAAAAAAACAAATATTTCCTAAGTTAAAATATATATAGTTGTTATCCTATGTTTTATCCATCAATAAGTTCACAAAAATCACATTTGTCACTTAAATTTTAGAAAGAAGTAGTGGTTGTTTTTGAAATTATCTGAGTTAAAAAAAAGAACTAAACTAAAAATAAAAGGTTTAACACTAATGGATACTGAGAGTGATGAAGTTAAGGTAGGATCAACCTTTTCCCTATCGTCATAGTCATAAAGATCATCGCCCCTCTTCTCCTATTGAATGATAAATTAAAGACTCCTCGATCGAGTTATCAATCACCCTTGGTTGAAGAATGCAATGGAACCCACTCTGATGTGAATGAATGTTCATGAAAAATTACCAAGAAAATCAGGAAAGTCGAGATCAGGAATTTTTAATACATAGAAATATGGAAATGATTCACTATTTCTACACACGTTCCTATGACCTCTAGACACTCACCACCTAACACAATCTGTTGGATTGAGAGAAATTGAACTAGTTGAAGGGAGTTTAAAGGACTTCAACCATATATATAAACAATTAATGAAACCAAATACCAAAATACAACCACATTAAGAGAATTAGACATCACTATAAATATAAATCATTTAATATAAAATATAGTTTTATATTTAACTACAGGACTCCGACATTAGAAAAGTGACCCCTTCCCTGATCACTCAATGATTTTACCCATCCATCTAACTGTAAGAGAGTTAAAAGGGGAAGAAGATAACATAATGAAACTTTCAAAAGAGAAAATAAAAAATCAACAGCACATCAAGAATGCAATCCGCCAACACACCCTTCCCTTTTCTTGTTTAACAATACCCTTGAATCGAAGTGGATACACATATTTATATTCTTGAGGGGTGGAAAAGTTTCCCTATAGATTCTATTATACAAAATTTTGAGTCTAATTATCATAATAAATATCCAAATATCAGAAATGATAATTCCAAATATTTTTTCCCTATCTCTAGATCATGCACCCAAAAAATCTCAGTGGATTTTGAAAAGAGTTAGAAAAATTTATAATCAAATTACCGATGAATGTTTTTTTCTACTTGAGTAGACTGCTCAACAACCACCACCTTAGAAGATGTAATAGATGTATTAATGACCAAATGTCATCATTAAATTTATTGTGAGGATGAGTCTTAGATATTATTTCCAATCTAGCTTAAATCAGTTCATTTGGAGTTATGTAGGGCAAGATAAGATTTAATAACTGATGAGGGTTCCATTATGTCAGCTTGAAAAAAGTTTCATATTGATTGATTTTTCTAAGCCAGTGTGTTTTCAATTGGGTCTCGGTCAGGAAGAAAAAGTATAATCCCATTAAAAATTTATTCCTAAAAAAATAATCACTTAAATTAGTTCAAAATTTTAAAGGTTTTTCCCAAAAAAAACTAAAGTTCTAGAAAACTGCAAAATTTTTATCCTTAAAAACTTTTCGCAATTAAGCCCAAAATTCACCAAAAATAATAAAATGACTAAAATTATATAATATTCAATAATTATAAGGGATTAAAAATTTTAAAATACATGAAAAATAATAAAAATATTAACTCTATCATTATATTATAATTTAGTTATTTTTATATGAGTAATCAAAATTAATAATAGTTAATTAGTTCAAGGGAACCACCTCCAACACACTATGTGAAGAAAAAGCTAGTTAATATATAGGTCATCCACTTGTGAAAATTTAATAAAATATTTATAATGGAGGTACTCCGTATGGTATTAAAAATAGTAGAAACCATAGAGGTCCTCTACATAGTATCTAACAAAGTGATACTCAATATTCCAACAATATTCATGGATCAAATTACACTCAAGGACCTGCATAGAATATTTAATATAATATTAACCTAGTACCATAATTGTACCAAAATTATCATCTTATCATGAAGTTATTAAAAAAATATTGACAAATTCATCAGAAATTCCATAATCGTTTTATGATTCTTTCTTTTAAATAATAAGTGATCAAAGATAGAAGTCATTATTAACTCCTCCACCTAACCTATTGTATTTTTTTCATAATATATTTCCAATATGTCTCTATCCCACTTCCCAAGGAAATTGTAAAGTGACTCTTATAGTTATAAAAACATGATGAGTCATTACTTGAGAATAATGAAAATTGTAAAATTATATAGAAGGAATGGGGCGCCAAATAAAATATCATTGAATTTTTGGCCTATTTCAATTTCATAATTGGTTATTCTTTAGACCATTTAAGATTAATTCTTATTATATCTTTACTAAATTCATAGGGTGATATAAAAATAATCCAAATGTAAATAAATTTCCGAAAAAGGGCATATCTATCATCTCAATTTACTAAATGATAAATTATATTGTATTCACCATGGCACCCTCCTCGTAGTACATAGCCCAAAATATAGAAGACAATATAAGTTCAACTAAAGGATTTTTTATATAGACTCAAGATTCATCATGAAATGATCCAGTAAAAAATATAAGGGTTACATATAAATAAAATTATTTCATTTTGACCACTTGTTTACTATTAAGATCAACCTTCTAAAGGAGCTTCTAGTGTAATATGTACTAATCCATTCCTTAATATGAGATATGAAAATTATAGTATTCTAAACCAAAATAGTAGACTATATCTAGAGAAAAGAGGAATAATATTTGATGGGATTGAGAAATCAAAAGAATCCTTCCCTATGCTAACAAGATAGTATATCTAATAGTAGACTTGAGGTGGATAAATCAAGTAAACATAGGACTTTATTTATAAGTATACACTTCCAAACCAATGATTCCAAAATTAACAACACTTATAGAACTTGTTATAATATAAATATAATAAGATAAAAGGGATGTTATAGGTAAAACATCTAAGGGGAAACCGTATTCCAAAGAGAAGAGGAATTTTTACCCCCATATACGCTCATAGTATCATCATTAAATAAAATACAATTAGGTATTTGATGTTGCTTCTCTATGTGATTTTTAATTTCTACGATGTGAGAAATTACAAAAAATTACCCCTGAATTATTCATGAGATAATTACATCATTTTGATCATTCTATATTTTTTACAGAATAAAATCTCTCAATATCACTTTCCATAAATATGCTCCTATTTTATCCCAGTAAAATAATTAGAAGAAGAAATGATAAAGAAACAAAACATTTAAAGAATTGAATACTTATCATGAAACAATATAAATGGAATATTAATACTAAAATTTTTATCAATACTACAAAGATAAAAATTCCTTCTCCCTTTTTGATAAATATGATGAATTAGTTTATATAGAATTATTTTCAATGATAATCGTCGTCATTATTTACCATATTGATTTTTGGATTGTGATACTATAGAGGAAAAAAATGTATAATTTTATATGGGTTACATCACTCACATGGTGGTAAATAAGGAATGAGTATGTAATCATCGTTAGAGGTATTCCCATTATCTAAGATCCTTTATTAACATACCACTACCAACCACTTAGTGAGCTATTGGTAAGGAAAAGTTAAAAGGAATAGTTACATATATATCTCACCCACTGCTTGGGGGAATTGAGACCATATCTATTGAGGATCATATTTTACGAATTCCTAGAAACAAAAGAACAAATTAATCCAATTATTAAGTTACTTATAAGAAACATATGTTGAATATGATTTTTAGATCGAATTCCATATTATTTTAGATAATCCTATTTGAAAAGAGGATATCTCCTGGCCCAAAAATGTGTAATTAATATATCCATTATATCCAAGACTACATATTCCTTTTCAGTTAATTATTGAATTAGTTGACTACTAGGAGTTTACTCTATTTCTATTCCATCAATATCAAGTTTGGGAAGTTCATAAACGATATAATTTAGCATGGGAATTGGCATTAGAGGTAGAAATATTAGAATCTATTACTGGTTAATTAGTGGTTATTGAAGCTAAGATTACACCAACATATTCTAAGTAGAATCCGTACCTTAAGGGGGTATACATGAATCCTTATAAATTGATAATTGGTATTCCTAACTTCTCAACTTTTAATGGCACATGATATATTGAATATAATATCACTAATTTTTCTTCCTATATTACCCCAATATTCGAAACGTCAAAAAAAAATATGAATAAATCAAGATAATATTTTTATACAGACATTAAATAGACCTAAATTTAGTTGGTTTAGTAATCCAGTAGCATGATCCAGTACTATTTTATGGTTTTCTCTATTGAAAATTCCTATATTAGTTTAATTATATGTTGATGAAAATATTAATTCCAAAACTATATAGCTATAAATTGAGGGATAATTTTAGATTCATATAATTAATTACTTTATAGAAGTATTTTACATATTCATAAGAGATAAAATATCCCAATGTAAAATTAATTGAATTTTTCATAGAAAATCACCAATGTATTTAGAAACTATGCCCATCCTATAACATTATTTTTTATGAATTATAAAAGTTTTTTATAATAGAACAACATCTTGAGTATGCTATTTAGAAATATAGGAAAATGAATTGAAAAAAACCATTATTATTACCCATACCATCAAATGCTACGACACACAATCCAATAATATATTTAATTTAAAGGCTTTATTCAAAAGATATTTTTAATGGTCAAGTGGCGTTAGATATCCCTAAGTTACAAATGACCTATTTTTCATTAATTTATCTTAGGAGAGTGATGATTTGGTAGAGGTTCCAAATAGAAATGAAAAATATTTTGATAATTGGATAAGCCGAAAATTGGTGAATCAAAAAAAAATCTATTAACATGATATAATTGAATAAACCAATCTTGACCTCAATTCCCTCTATAACTGTGACTACAACACCTTATAATTCACATCATCCTAATATCTAATTAAATAAATATTGGTATGTCGAATAAAGACAATTCATTCCTTAATAAATTATAAAATATTTATCAATTCCTTCCCATATAATTGGATGGATGATCACTTCCAATATAAATAGAAAAAAATTCTATTAAAGCACATTATTTTACCTCTAGAAATTTTAAATGGCTGATAGAATGGTATTCTGAAATTAATTAGTTTTATGAGTTTGGATATCTTATTAATTATTTTATAAATATTTTGATAGAGGAATAAATAGACAATATTTTACTAGGATCTATATCAGTATACCTAAATAAATGATACATTATTTCCCAAACAAGAGAAATAAAAACATTTAATATCAATAACAGTGTCATCCTGATCCTAAAACCACTAATGGTCACTCTGATCCACTTATACTAGTGAATCTTTTAGTCGACAGTCATTATTCTTAATATCAGTAGGGTGAAATGAATTATGTTTTTAGCCCACATGTAGAAAAACCCTTAGGAATAAACACATCAACATCCAAAACAGATCATCCTCTTTGATACCCCAAGATATTAAGAAGTTACATGGAATGAAGCACAACACCTTAAATAAAATATATGATGTCACGAAGCACCTTTAAAATTTTATATCATAAATCTCAATCCTAGACACGCTATATCTATCCATATAACTCAGATAATCCCTTGTTGATGTTTTTTCAAATTCATATTAGTTGAAAACTGAATTGGGAACCACCAATAAAAATCATACTAAAAATGGACCCACTCGATGCAATATAGTGATATAATTTGTTGTTAAATATTTTTAATCCTATATAAAATCCACATAAGACCCTTATATATATATATATATTTTAAAGCTCAAAAACATAAATTTTCAGAAATATGTGGTGGAAATGGTTCATAAATTAACCTCATGCCTTCTTATACCCCCCATTATTTAAGATAACAGGTAGAAAACTTGGATCCTTTTTATTTAAAAATACAAAGATACAAAAAATAGTCACATGAAACCCTTGGGAATAAACATATTAAAACCCCAATTAATGGATATTGCATTTGATGATGAATTTATCATTGTTTATAAATACATTAATTTCAATTCCTTATAGGTAAATCCATGGATTTACCGACATGAAAAAGTACCCCCATTATTCCTCCAAATCATGAAATACACTATTCATTACCAAATTTGAGTATTTTAAGAAAATAGATTCTATTTATAATCATGATAATATAAATATATATTCAAATTTTGTATTATAAAATATAAGGGAAGAATCCATTTCTAGAAGATACAAAACAAGTCATAGATCCTTTCGAGTTTAGGGTAGCTTTAATTAGAACATAGAATGATAAGAATGAAAGATTCACACTCTCTATCATATTGATTCAATAAATATTGAACTAATAAATAATCTACTCCTTGTTGATAAGGGAAAAAATTTATGGATTAACTTATTCTCCTTTAATATATATATATATATATATATCAATTCGTTGGGACATTTCCAACTTTTGAAGAAAAGATCATTAAAAATCCCTGTAACATTGTTCCCAGATTTTATTTTATCAATCATAAAATATTTTTATTGAAATAAAATAATCATCAACCAGAAACATTAACAATAAGATGATATATATATTTTTTAAATAATACTTGAGGACATGGAACCTCACTTTCAACCCATATGGTGTTATCTAAATATGATATGTTATTTCCTAATTCTGATGGATATATTTCTAACATAGACATGTCATTATTGTATAAGTATATAATAATAAAGAGTTTAATCTACCCCTCACATTTTATGTTTATTATGGAGAAAAACATGAGGGTTTCCCACCTTCATTTTAATATTATCCCTCTACTATTTTTTATTTTCTTAAACAAATAATTTTGGAATGGTTAAATATTCATAGATGACCATAATCAACAAAACCATGAGTCTTTAGTGGAAGGAATAATAAATTTCCTTTCACAAGATATTTTAGGGTTTATTTTCTAAGATTTATATATAAATGTTAGAATTAGATCCTTAAGAAGTTTTTCATCACTTGGGTTTACCAGCTAACCACCATGGTGATTAAAAAGTTGTAAGGAGGATGTATCCATCTCATAATTCCAAGACAGAAGTTAAATATTATAAGATAATTGATTTTCTTATTTTATAATCATAAAATTATAAATTTTTAGAAAGAATTATTCCTAATAATAATAATAATGATTATGTTATTATTTTATTTGACTTTAGTGAATTATAAAGGCATTACAAAAAGGATGACTTCTTAGTTCTGAATGCACAACTTATGATTAATAAAATAGTTGAAATTCATGGAATATTATTTATGGATGGAAATTTTGGATATAATAAAATTTTAATAGCTCGGGAAGATGACATAGGCAATTAATTTATGTTTCTCTATAGATTATACCACCACAAAGAGAATCCTTTTGGTCTGAAAATTATCGGAGATA
Source organism: Viscum album (assembly GCA_963277665.1). Classification (NCBI taxonomy): domain Eukaryota; kingdom Viridiplantae; phylum Streptophyta; class Magnoliopsida; order Santalales; family Viscaceae; genus Viscum; species Viscum album. The sequence goes on from OY728127.1 coordinate 620,844,642, forward strand.
CTTGTCAATGTGTGATGCATTATATCTTTAATCCCTTAATTATCAAGGTTGTGAAATTCCATTTCAATGAAATGTGAATTAATTAACATATTTTCCCAAATCCCTTCACTAATCTAGAATAATTTATTTCTAAAAATAAATTACATAACCTAGAGAAATCTATTGAAATGAACATTTAATGTGATTTCCAAAAAGTTCCTTATATTTTTGTTCTATTATCATGGAATTAAGGTTATCCAAAAGAAAACTAAATTGATACAAGATATTCCTCCTAAATGATATACTTTAAATATGTGAGGAAACCAATATTTTCTCACCTACATCCAAAATTTCCTCATAAATCATTATTGGAAACGTTTTCCCTTTAAAAAACTGATAAACAAGGGTGAAATATACACATGGGATGGAGATTTGAAAAGTTTAATTAATAGAAAAAAGAAATATCTATTTCATGCATTTATTCAAATGAAACTCATGGAATAAAATATTTTCATAATTTATGCTCATACTTTTGAATGTTCTTTTAGTTCTCTTATAGCCTACAAAAATGACAAGGACAAAGAAAACATCCTTTAATACCTCAATTAAATGAAATTAAAATATGAAAATAGATATATAACCATAGAGAAAAATTATCTTGCCTTGATATTTATGGTGAAGAATGTATATCAATATTTGAAGTATTATAAGGCTTACATGATCCCCAACAATAATCCTTTCAAATATATTCATGTTATTCCCATGTTTACTGGATAGTTAGAAAGATGGTATATTATTCTTCAATAGTTAAAACTCTAATTTTTCTCTTTGAATTTAACTATAAAACAGACATTGATAGATTTTTACATCATAATTCCTTAACTAAAGTAATTACCTCTGAATAAAAATATCCAAAATTAGGATTTATTCCATGTCAATAAATATTATCATCTATGGAAAATATAATTTTATGGTGATTCCCAAAATACAATAAGAAAAAGTATGGAGGACCTAAAACTCAATTGAGTATAATTTGGAATCACATTTACTTTACCACAAATATTTCTCAAAGTATATCATTATCTATTTTCAAAAATGTTTACTAATAGTAAGGTGTAATAACACTCACCCATTACAGGACTAGAATTTTTATTATAAAATAAAAATTGTGCAAGAACCTAGCTTTTCTTATAGTTACAAATTTTTTTGATTCAATTTAATTCTTTGATTTTTATACTAATAGAATATCCAAATCAGGCCATGGAGGTTATGGTAGTGTCTAGGAATTTTATGGATCCCAAATCCCCGACTTTTGAAGGAAATAAGTGGTCCAAAAGGTTAGAAGAAACAATATAGCCTAGTCCATATAGTATTATTAAACTATTAAGTGTTGTATAGTGCTCTTCCTAGGGTCACACTCTTTGTAATAACCATGTATCCTAGGCCATACAGTCATCCAAGTGATGTAAACCCTATTTAAAAGGCACATTTCATGGTCTACGTATAGTTAGTCACCATTCATCAAACCCATGTGAGGGGGTGACCATGGGAAATGGTTATCATATGGTTGGCACATAGTTTTTTCAAACATATTTCCAAACCACTTTACCCTTTAAAAGGGGTGAAATGAAAAAATTTCCCTTCCTTAATATTTTACTCCTTCCCTCTTTTTCTTTCCTCTCCCATACACAACATCCCCTTACCCATTTGGGATCTAACCCCTTCTAACCTTGGCATTGAGGTATCTCCTCCATCCAGACTCTAATCGATCCACCATTCATATCATTGGATTCATACCTATAATATCTCTAACCCCATTTCACCTTTCATCATTTATCTTACCATTGAAAGAGTTATTTTGGTGCAAGATAATATGTCATATATTCAGGTAGTTTGTCTATTTTCTTAATTTATTCCATTCTATCCTAAATTATTGTCCCACAATGGAAAAGGAGTTTACAAAAAGTCTAAGTTTGGTAGTCTCATGATTTTCCCTTAAAGTATTTGTGTTTATGTATCATGCCATTGTGTCACGTGCTGGATTTTCTGAGCAATGATTATTAAATTTAATTTTCTTATAATTAATTGAATTGAAATGAACAATAGGGTTCACAGAATCCATTTATGTCTTAACTGGGGTTAAGACCTTGCATTCAACCACCGCTTATGTGTGTCACCAAATTTAACAAGACCAACATGGGTGTACTATGAATTTCATTTCCCTATTTAGGTGTTTTCTTTTACCTATTTATTCTGGGATGTTAAATGAAATGGTTGACATGTAAATAGAATTAAGTAAAATATTGAATAGAATACCATATACCTAAGACCTTGGATATCATCCCTTATCTCCTTGAATTTAGATATTCTTTAAAACCAAAATTCCTAAACAATTTTATTGGGGGGATACATGGATACTAGGCATTCTAATCCCAAGCAACGTTTTGTTCCATATTATGAGGTGAGTAAATAGAATATTTAAATGAGATTGAGAATTGAATTTAATATGAACTAAAAAGGTATGGTTAGAATTTTGTCCCGTGACCATTAAGATTTATACACTGGGAGTTACATGGGTTCCAACTCAGAATGACATGAATGGACTCATTAGGCTTATTTATTTAAATTAATTATAAATGAAATTATCATGCACCATGTGTGACACATGGTTTATTTTTTGAACACCATGGATAGAATCACTTGACATATAGAATATATATGACATGAGTTACATGGACTCTCTACATGGATTACCAATTATGGAATCAGAGGTAATATCATTATATACACCAACAGTGATACTGGGAATCCCTATATGGAATTCTAATGATGCAATTAGAGGGAAGATCAATATATACACCATAAGTGACACTTGGGATAAATTTTTGGACCACCAAGGATGAAATAAAAGGGTTGTGATTTTATGCCACACCTAGAGAGATATTAGGGTTCCTATGAAGAATTACTACATCAGTCTTGTAAGGTGATGGGTTCATTTTATGCCTAGAGAAATACCTGGGTTCCATATTAGGAACTAAGATGACAGTCTCAGGTTTCCTTGGATTTTAGTAATAAATTATCTATATTATGTGAATTACAAGAAAAATAAAAATATTGGATTCATTCAATGATATAATGTGTATGAATAAATTATTATACATCTATTTCTCAGATATGATTCATGGGGGATTCATTGGCTATGAGCTGGGTCCAGAGACTTTAATATAAATTCATCCTTGAAAAAATATTTATTCCTATATATTATGGAATAGGCTGAAGTAGTTAGCACAATGATTATACACTAAAATAGGCTAATATTAATGTTTATATTATAAAATTCATGCACTTAATTATTCATAAACAACATTTTAGTGCATTTTATAATTTGAACATTATTTGACATTATGATTATAATTATTTCTTAAAGTGGACAATTACATGGTACATATTTTAATGCCTCATAAAACACAAAATGATCATGATTTTACATTCATATTTCATTCTCAAGTTCCTAATTCAATTGGTAAAAATTTACACTTTTGGATCACATGAATATTCATATTAAAAGACCACCATTTTGGGCATTCATCCCAAGAAATTCTGGGCAAATTAAAATCTACATTAGCCCAAACATATCACTATAGATTCCATGATACAAGAACAATTAACCAAAAATTTGAACTTTATATAGATGAAGTCATGGAGAACATTTCACTAAATATTTTCAAGATCTAATTAAGAATTTTTAAGGGAGTTCTAGGAAGACCAATTTGAAGATGAATTTCTGGGCCAGTTTCCACGACCTAGAAAAACATCCCCACTATAATGATCATATCTTTAAAAACCAAATTTCAATTGGGATGAAATTTTATATGGTGTTACAATAAATTTGAGAATTAAATTTCTTCTTCAATGGCCTAACCATATTATTCCATCTATAATCCCATTTGGAAACAACTATCAGAGGTATACAAGTTGGATTCAATTTTGGTTCAAGGGTGGAGAAGTCTAAATTCCACAAACATTTCACCACCCAAGGCCAACCATAATCAATTGGGATGAATTGTACTTACGGTGAATCTACCCAAGCTTTCAAAAATTCCAATTTAAGGTAGTGGTGTTAGAGTATTTAGGGATTATTTGTTCTTTTTTCAATATTATGCTACCACTTTGTCTTTGTAATGTTTTTTTAAAGGTTGGGGCTGAAGCCTCATTTTATTATTAATGAAAAGAAAAGTCCTATTTAAACTGGGTAGAGGGAGACCGATTATATAGCCCAAAGGCCCAGTGGGCATATATCCCATTACATGGCCCATAGGACCAATTTTATGGTCCAAGGCCTATTCTGTGAATAATACTGATACAGTACCCGCCTGCAACAGTACTCAGACAATACTTGCAACTACTATAGCGCCCAACCACTACTAAAGTGTCCTACCACTGCTACAGTCCCCACTGCTACTACCGCCCTGCTAAAGTGTCACTATAGTACTGCTACAGTACCTTCACCCAATGGATTTTGAACCCCCATTCTTCATGTAGGATCACGAGGAGCTTACCCCTAAGCCAAACACCAACTACCTTTGTAATTTTAATGATCTTCTTTAAATTGTATGTTATTAAAATAACCTTTTTATCTTAATAAAACTTCTTGTTTTTATATTTTTCCCTTCTTTTTGTTAACAATTTGATACCATTTCATTAAGGTATAAATTTATTAACACATAGAAGAGATAGATCCTTAAAACAATGGTTGAGTGTTTATTATTTCATTGTTTTTCACTTTCAATTCCACCCTCATGAGTCTAATTCCCACTTATAATGAAAGAATAAAATTAATTAAGGGATAACCCTCTTATGTGTTGATAAAAATATTAATAATTCTTTGTTCTTTTTGAATTTTAAGGCCACACAGTTCAAGTTATAATAGGAACCTTCTTCTTAGAGTGCTCATAAAAATAATACTCCAAGTGTATAGGTGATTATAATTATTTTTGTGTTGTTATTATACCAATGAGTGATGAAGATGTTGTGATCTCTTTAAATAAATCACTCTTGAGTGTAAGAAATTGAAATCGTAAAAAAGAATTTCATCCAATCCATCCCTTGTAATAACCTAGGATCAACCATTTCTCATAAATTTATTTCACTTAGGTAACATAGTGTTAATTATAAACATCTCAAATCAAACTCAACTTGGCCACGTCATAGTCAAATCCCCATCTTAACCCTAAATAATTGGGTAAATTTGGGAAAGACCGTATTTCAGTGACATTGCTGAGGATCCAATAAATTAATTTCAACACTCATTATATTCTCCACCATTTGTCTTTTGTCACCTTAATTTATCTTATATTTTCCCTTATTCACTTTTCTTGGTTCATGTGCGACTATAACCATGACCAATCCAACCATATTGTTAGGGTGATAGTCCTAGGGTTGGGTATTCAAGAAAAACTAGGGGACTTTTCCAATTAGATAATAATATTCTCAATGTTCTATATTAAAAAATTGAGTCCATTACAATGTCGGGTCTTAAAATAAACAAACTCATAGACCTAGGAGGGAACCAAAATGTAAATCCAAATGAGGCAAACCCAAACTTGGGGAATGTCATTAATCAAACAATGAATGAATACCTCACACTTTCCTGGACCAATGCACCATCTTGTATTAGTCATGTTTCACTAGGATAATAACACTATGTCTTGAAACCTTATGTCCTAAACCAACTTCCAACCTTCAATGGGATGGAGTTGGAAATTACATACCTTCTTGTTAAGGATTTCAATGAAATTTTTGAAACCATGTGCCCACCACATCAAATTATTTCATCTAAGATGAAGCTCTTTCTTTTCTTATTGAAGGACCAAGCCAATATTTTTTTAAAAAAAAATATATGACCTACATAAATCCACTCTCTAGATTAATTATAAAGATAAATCTACAAAAAAAACTCTCACCACACAAAACAGTTTCACATAAAAAGAGTATACAAATATTTTTTGACAAAGATGGGAGTCATTTTATGAAACATGTGAAAGTTTCAAATACACAACCAACATGGTACCTCATTAAGGATTTTCAATCCTAGAATTTTATATAAAGTGTTTGGTCTGGGAAAAAAACCATTCATTTACATGATGTGTAATGGAAAATTCAAAAAACAATGCTGCAAATGAAGGTTACATGTATCTAGAAGGTATGGACATACAAAACCAATCATGGGGGAACATAACCTTACTTTGAGAATCCACCCATGTTTTTTGGAATTCACATCATTCTAGGAGAGGAAGGAATTAGGAAAAAACTTTCTACACTAACTAAGAATGTTGATGAGGTCAATCATAGGAATTTACATGAAATTAGATCTTTTGACCCTTTTTGCACAATTTGTGACAAAAAATGACTACAAGACAGAAAACTGCCCAACTATACCTTCCCCTAAGGATGTTCTTTTATGAGTAACACTATATGAGGTCAACAAGTGAACATTAAAAATACACAGAACCAAAATACTTCCAATTAAAGGTATAATGACTATACATGTTTCTATTTTGAAGATAACCAACAACCCATCCAACAACCTAATAAGCTACAAGTACAAACCCCATACCCTCCACAAAATTTTCAAACCCATAACCAGTTCTAACCACAACCAGTAAAATACCATCATCGTCTTACCCAATACTAATATTACATCCACCAACCTATTCAACAACCAATCCAACAACCAAATTACCCTCATTTGATAAACCATCCAACACAATACTCTACCAATCAATCACTACCCCAATCCTTGAACAATAGTGTAAAAAATGGAGAAAATTAAATTAGAAGTATAATTCCTTAAACAAGAATTGAAGACCATTAAAATAGGAAACGAACCCATGTCTACTCAGGTGGTCCCATCCTCAACCTTAAGAGGATAATATAATTACACACAATCATCTCATGAACAACTAAAAGTAATGATTGTTTTATGAAGTGGTAAGTCCCTGGAAAAACCTTAAAAAACACCCTAGAACCATTAAAAGCTTCGATAACACATGAAAATGTTGATGAAACACCCTATGAATTAGATAAATCCAATGAGAATGTAAAAGAATATCAACCTCACCAAACACTCAATAAAACGTATACCATCCCTAAACCCAAGAGAGGAAAATATAAACCAAAAATGATTGAGACATTGAGGGGAAATCTTCCCTCATGTTAAGCTTAACATTACCCTTATATATTCATTCCAAACCATTCTTTATTACTCAATGTACCTTAAGGAATTTTGTCACTTTTAAAGGTAAATTTTCACATCAAAACCAATTTCTTTTGGATGATAATGTGAGTACCACCATTCAATGAACCATTCCTTATACGTTGAAAGACCCAAGAAATACCAACATCAATGTTAACTTATGAGAGAAAAAAGTTTTCAAATACCATTATGATCTACGAGATAGTTTGAAACTCATTCCATATTCCACGTATTGTCAATTAGGGCTTGAGGAACTCCAAACCACATCTTTCCCTCTTAAATTAGCTAATCACAATGTTTGATTTTCTAAGGGGATATTAAAGGATGTCTTGGTAAAAGTTGAAGATTTCATTTACCCTAATGACTTAATTGTACTTGAAAATCACCCAAGATTAGGTTCTAGGGAGAAACCCCCCATCATTCATTCTCGTCCCTTCATAGCAGTAATAAACTCATTAATTTGATTTATTAATGGGAGAATTATAATAAAAATTAAAAATATGATCCTTGATCTGAATATAGACATTGAAAACTCTCTAATTTGGGATGATTAAGAGATTAATGAGGTAAAATGGATAGGTAGGGTTGATATTGAACCCTATAAACATCAAGGAATTATTGAAGGATGTTTATGTCATGATGAGATTTATTTCCTTAGTTCACATGAGGGAAATTTGTCTCATTGGATTGAAGAACTTTTATATTACTACTTTTATGATTTTTCAGGATCAAAAATAAAGGATACCATGGTGAATTAAAATAATTGAGTCTGTACCCATTCATGAAACCTCTCTAGCTAATTTTGTGGTTGAAACTTCTGTTCAAAAGGAACCAATTCTGTTAGGAAATTTGGAAAAATAAATCAATTTTGATACAATGTCCCATCCTTATTTTGAATGAGTTAACCAATTTGATCTCTAATTTTGGGTCCTAAATTCATCATTCAAGTATGCATTAATATTTTAAAATTGAACCATTCATGTTTTAATTTATTCCACTCTTAAAACCAATCAAGAGAGGATACTTTTGGATGTCCTAGGAAAGTATAAGAAAGTAATTGGATGGACTATTTCTGATATTTATAGGATTATCCCACTCCATGTAACCTATAATATTGTTCTAGAATATGAATCCAAACCATGTATTCAACCTAAAAGGAGACTCAATCATAATCTTATGGATGTGGTAAGTAAATAAATTCTTAAGTTGTTTAAATCAGGTATCATCTACCCCATTATTGAGAGTGAGTGGGTAAGACCAATTCAAGTTGTTCCAAAGAAATTTGGAATCACTCTGATCTCCAATTAAGATGGTTAAATATTCCCCAAAAGGGTAAATAGTGGTTGGGGAGTGTTCATTTACAATAAGAAGTTAAACTCATGCACCAAGAAAGACTATTTTATATTACCCTTCATTGATCAAGTCATAGAGAAAGTGGCAGGTCATCAGTTCTACTATTTCCTAGATAGATTCCCATGTAATAGTCAAATCGAGGTGTCCTTATAAGATCAATTAAAAACAAACTTCACATATCCATTCAATACATTTTACTTCATGTGCATGCCCTTTGAGTTATGTAATGACCCTAACAACTTCCAGAAGTGCATGATTGGAATCTTTTATAACATGGTGGGGGGTTATTTAGAGGACTTTATAGATGACTTATCCATAATTGGGAATACATTTAAGGGATGAATTGTAATAGTTTAAAGTGTTTTTTTTCTATATTTGAGGATAATAATATGATCCTAAATTTGGAAAAATTCTATTTCATGGGAATAGGACTTGTTATGGGACATCTAGTCTCAAGTAGAGGGATTAAAGTTGATAAAAATAAATTTGATATAATTCTTCACCTTCCCACTTCAAAAACTATCAATTATGTGAGGTACTTCTCAGGACATGATGGTTTCTATATAAGGATCATTATGAATTTCAATTCTATTTCATGACCAATTTTTTGTTCTTCTGGTGAAAGATGATCCATTTTTAGTTAAAGATAGCTATGAGAAATCATTCTCAACTATCAATTCATCTTTTATCTCTCCACCTATTATGCATGTTCATAATTGGAAAAATCCATTTGAACTCATGTGGGATGTGAGTGAATTCAATACTTGATATTTCTTAGGAAAATGTTGTGATAAAATTCAGGGTGTTATTTATTATGCATGTAAATCTTTAAATAATGCACAAATCAACTACAAAAACACTGAGAAAAAGTTACTTGTTTTTTTATTTTCATTATATATTTTTAGGTTCTATCTCTTAGGATCCCCCCTCATTGTCTTCAATGATAATTCATCTCTGAAATACCTTTTCTAATACTAGGATTCCAATGATAGATTGATTAGGTGGGTAGTTCTTCTTCAAGACTTTGATTTAACCATTAAAGATTAAAAAAAATCGAAAATGTTGTAGATGATCACATAAATAAGATGGAATTCAAAGGCAACTCACATAACAATTTTGTGTTTGATTCATTTCTCGATGATCACCTTTATTCCATGAGTGATTAACTATGGTATGTTAATATATAAAACCATTTTACAATTATGACATATAGAGGCATGTTGAGGACACTTTTACAAAAATAAAACCACTAAAAAGGTCATCCAAAGGGGTTTCTATTAGTCTAACCACACTAAGGATTCTTTCAAATTTCTCAAAAGTTGTCCTCTATGTAAACAATTATGATCCATAACCAAATGGAATAAAAATCACCTTACTCACATTATGGTCATTGAAATATTTGATTATTGGGGAATTGATTTCATGGGACCCTTACCGATCTCTAAAGGATATCTCTACACCATTTTTTCTATTTATCATGTCTAAAAATGGGTTGAGGACATTCCTAAAAAGTCCAATGACTATAATGTTTTGATCCAACTTCTGAAAGAGAACATATTTTCTAGATTTGGAATTATTAGGGCTATCATTATTGATCATGGAACCCCATTCCTACAACCATACCTTATAAGCACTCATTTATATGTATGGGATTTCTCACAAGGTTTAAATTTCCTAACATCCATAAACCAACTATAAATATTAAATAAAAAATAAGGAAATTAATTAAATTTTGAAAAAACTTTCAACCGCTTTAGGAAATATTGGTCCAAGAAACTCTTGGATGAACATTGGGAACATCACAATGATTTCAATATTATCTTATGAATGTCACCATATAGGTTGGTTTGTGGAAACTAATTCCATTTACCAGTTGAAATTAAACATTAGGACTTTTGGGAAATGAGAAAAATTAAATTTTACATTCCATTAGCTAATATGAAGGGGAAATTACATCTTAACGAACATCAGGAACTTAGGATGGAAGCTTATGAAAATTCAAGGACAAATAAAGCTAGATTTAATTGATAAAATTAATTCATAATATATATTATTTTTAAAAACACAAAAAACAAGTGGAAATGTATCATAATACAATAAAAATTTATACCACATATAATTATATCACAACATAATCAATGAAGTAGAAGGTTAACTCAAAGAATGGAAATTGGGTTACAAATTCCCTTACCACTTTGTAATAAGTAAAATCATATGACCCATAAATGTAATATTTATCAAATTAAAAGATTAATGACATTAATATAATTAAATTCATGATATTATATATGAATGGTAGTAGTATACACAATACACCATAAATAAGTTGGGACTAATGCATATATTTCATAGAAGAAAAATATAGATGAAAATATCTTTCCTCACACTACCATTTAGTTTTTAGACACTTTAGTCACATGTATAAAGGTTTAAAGAATGTAATTAATTCATTAAATCACTATAATTATATTTATAACACATTATGTGAAACTTTTATAACAGCTTACCACTCATTCTTTAATAATATTTTATTATTTTCATTGTTTCAGGTGCATTCATTTCACGATTTCATCATCAGTTCATTTGTGTATAATAATAGACTCTTGAAAAATAGAAATAAAACCCAATAATTGAAATGAATTGGTTTTAATTTACTTCTATAAGATTAAATGGTCACATAAATCATTTTTATTTCTCACATGATGATGATTTATTTGATAAAATGTAAATCATAAATGTTTGGTTTAATTTGGTGGTTTTTCTGACTATCAAGTACTTGTTTCATTTTATTTAATATTTTGTATATATATTAGTCACAGAATATGAAATAGGTTATAATATACCTATTGAACCCATATTTTACTAGAAAAATAATTTTATTACTATCCATGAAGGTGATAATGGAAAAAAAGCAAAATTATTATTCATAAAGATGATTAACCGCCATAATTCAGACAACAGTTTCAATTCTATGAATAAAATGAGGTAATAAAAGGTATGGATATAAGATATTCAATTATAAAGAAAATTACACTATAGACAAGAAAATTGAGTTATTATTATTTGAAGGCTGAATCAGGTGAAGAGAAGGTATAAAAATTAAATTAAATAAGAGAGGTGCTTTAAGAAAATTACCAATTGAATATCAGATCCTTTGATGATCCCTTGAGGTCTTTGAAAATGGAATTTTGGTGAGACTAATAGGAATTTTACATGGGAAAAATTGGTGGGATAGTTTTTTAGAGGATATTTTAGGGGATTAATTCCTTTTTAAGAGATAGGGGGTTCTGAGGGGTGGTATTTATACACAATTAGAGGTGGGTTTAAGTGATTAAATGAGGATTATTTTATATTTAAAGCCAACCACATTTTAGTGACATAAATTACAATGAATTATATTTATAATTAAAGTTTTAAATGATCTTTATGGTCTATAAAAACACTAATAACACATTTAAAGTTTCGATTATTATGTATTTTAGTCTTTTACCATTTAACTTTAACTGATCTCATTATTTTACCTATACTACGGTAAATCTTATTTTACCACTATAAATTTTTTAGGCCTAAAAATGAAAATTAACATAAAAACTAATATATACCATATAATTAAAAAAATTAAATTCCTCTTAAAAAATTAAATTCTAAAAATATAAAAAAATTAAACTTAAAACAAAACCCTAAGATGTGATGAAAAATTGGGTTTTTAAGAAGTGTATTTTTCAAGAAAACAATAATAATATATTAAATATATGTATAATAATATTCATTGTATGAAAATAAATTAATATTTAATTATAGATAATCTAAAATTTTAATTTAAAAAATTCCAAATTAGGTATTATTTTAATTACTTGAAAAGGATAAACATTATGTACTTTAAAAATGTTTTCAGAAAAAACACTGTTTTTAAGACAAAAAATAAACATATTCTAAAATGAAATTACAATTTTATTAAAAAAATTTAAAGTGGTGGAAATATAAATAAATAATACATATTATACTTGAAACCATATTCAAATAATAATTTTACTTTTAAATTTCTTAATTTCTGGAAAAGAAAAGACATTTTAAAAAAATCTATTTTTCACTATTTACTGAAAAAATAATCATTTCCAAAAATTACCAACAAATTACATTAAGTGAATTTTTAAATAAATGATTTAAAAATAAATTTTATTTTTAAAATATAATTTATAAAATTTTCAAATTTTTGTTTTAAATATAGTGCTCCATTAAATGGAGACAAAACTGCCGTTAGAAAAATATTATTTTTATGCGAAAATTAATTTTTTATACCTATGAAATATACTGTATGAATTTTCAAAAAAATATGATTGAATATATAATATTTAAATTTAATAATATGATTAATACAATTCATTCCCTCAAATTTAATGTCTTGGTTATAATGGCCAGGATAAAATAATAATATTTTGAAGTTCATTTAAGCTCGGTAATCTGTGAAAAATATGCTATTGAAGATATTAAATTTATTACATAAAATCAGGGAGTGATATTTTATACCTCCATTAAAATGTATTTCCCCATAGAATTTAATTAATCAAATATAAATAGATGAGGGTACCTCTACCTCATCACATCCTCAGGTTCCCATATAGTTTTCTCAAATTGGTGGTTTCACTAGAAAACATTAACTAGGTGATTGGTCTTATTTCGTAGAAAATTACCTATACGGTCCAAAATCTATTCCAATAATTATTTATAAGAAATATATTTCTATATCAGTATGACCTCTGTGTTTAGTTCTTTTGATGAATTATGTATGTACTTTCTCAGAGAGATACATTGATCACATCCTGAACTTGAGAGATATTTGGTGGAAGAGTCAATCGATGAGATATCATCGCAATATGATCAAGAAAATTTCATCCTTATAAATTTTAAATTTCACATCTAAAATAAAAGGTAGATATTTGAAAATAAATTTGTGGGAAACACACATTGTAAGAGGTTCAATTAAACTTACTCTTAGAAAAGGGAAGGTGAATGGTGAAGATAACCACATAAATAGGATTATGATAAGTTGAATATTAGTTTAATGTGAAAATATGAACATGGGAGAGAATTTTAACTATCATGTTTTGAAGGAGAATAATAGAGAACATGGTCATTATAATGTTAATGATCACAAAACTATAGACCAGATATGTTTGAAAAGGGTTGTTGATATCATCTGAAATGATGATAATAGGATTAACTTTTATTTAAAAATAATTTCAGAATACATACTTACTCGATTTCATTTCATAAGTACAATCTCACTCTTTGAATAATCTTTTGTCATTGTCTGATTCATTTCATACTCCAATAAATGATTTGAAAATTTTAATTCCTTTAAAATGAGTGGATCCTAAGATCCATAATGGGATAGAAGTTCATTCCTTATGTCTATAGTTATAAAATCAAAATGATTAGCACAGATTCTTAAATCTGCATAAATATTTATATAGTTAAGTGATATATTAATCTCTAAATCGTCATCCAAAGTTAAATGTAAAAAATTTCATAAATTGTTACTCTTATAAACATTTTAAAAAGAAATTGGATGAAGGTCACTAAATGTTAAAAATTAACTTATCATTAGTCCCTTGAATAACTTAATGTAGCTCTTGATTGTCATAATCCAAAAACGTCAAGATCATTATCATGTATTATACTAAAAAGTGGTAATAACTTGAATTACTATACAAAATTAGTGAAAACATGAATTATTTAAAAAAATAACACTTTCCTCACACCATAAGCCAAAAATTCTATAAACTCAATCTATAAACCACTTTATCATCATATTACTAATTAGTTACAAGGTCATCAATTTAACTGCCATAGTTTTTAATATATATATCCTAAGAAATTTATTTAAATTCTTTAATATCTTGTGTTACATGTAGTGAATTGTTTTTCTTTCATTGTTAGAAACAAAAATTTTATATTTTGTAGAACATAATGTTGAGTTTATATAATAAATTGTGTTTTATGAAAGGCTGGGTATTATCAGAAAACAATATATTATTAATTTTATTTATTTAACGTAATATTTTTCATCTAGATATTGGAATGGAAAGAATTGATATTATTAACTAGATGATAAATATATGATTATCACATGTTTATATAATGAATTATTTAGTGACTAATTAATTATAAATGAAAATAAAAACCAATTGAATATAAAGGATGTGTTTCTATAAAAATTTATAGAAAAGACAACAAAGGCGTTTTATCATCAAAAATAAAAATAATCACTATTATTGAATGGAATTAGTGAAATTTATATTTTATATATTGAATAAAATTCTTTTAAATTCACCTGATAAATTTTATAGTCTTCAAGTAAGAAAAAAATTCATTTTTTGAATTAAATGGGTGTATTTTTCTAAAAGGAGATTTTTCTACATTTTAATGTAAGACTTGATTTAAAACTAAATTTTTACAATTTTAAAATCATTATGTGAAAAAATTAAATTATCTTTCGAAATTGAAATATAATAATTTAATTTTGGTTTATTTTTTGTTTTCTTTCAGAGAACTTTCATATTTTGATGAATAATAAAAGACATTGAATTATAATTGAAAATTAACTTTTTCATCTAAATAATTTGTTGATATAAATTATAGTATTAGTTATTTTTAAATTATAATTAGAAAAATTATATATCATATAATCCAATGTAGGTCATTTGAATCAATTTCACATTGAAATTGCATATAAAATCATTCCAAATGTTTGAACTTTTCACTTATAAACCCACTACCTTGTCTCATCCGCATGATTAATTTTAAATTAATTTCATCCCCTTCTGTTATTGGAATTTCAAAAAATGGATTCTTTATTTTAAAATATAATAATTTATAATTCTTATTAAATTCAATATAGTTTATTACAAAAAATATTAGTGAATGTAATTAAAATTAATTACAACAATTAAGGTAAAAAATGTGTTTACTTAGTTGTTAAAATTTAATCATAATTGACCAAATGACATAAAAACTTGTAAAAAACCCATTTTTTATGGGAATATTTTGACCATATCCAGAGTTTTATCAATATTTTTCTATTATTTGAGTCACATTATTTAATGTATAACTTTCAATTGTTTTTACCTTTTAAAATTTACAAGAATGTCACTCCTCCCCCACTATAGAAAGTCATTCAAACTTCCAGTCTCTTCACACCTATTAAGACCTTTTGGATCATCCAAAAGTACCCAAATAATCTCAAAAAATTCATCCTCTAATATAATATGCCTCACTTTGGGAGAAAATAAATACAAGGATGTCCTTTGGTGTAAACCTAAAGGAGTTACCTAGAAAATAGGTAACATTCTTTATTAATAACTTTTTTTTTCATTTTTCACCCATTTAATTATTTTCATTAAATGATTATATAATAAAATTTGTATAAAAAATTTTATATTATGTGGTTATGTTAATTTTTTCACCTATACCTTTAAAAACATCCACCAAATGGTTAACAAAATCACTGTTTGTGTGTACAGTAAACTACCGCCTCGTGAAACAATGTTGTTCATTTTTTCTTTACCACCTATAAAAGTTGAGAATTATGATCAACACAATTTTTTTATATGATATATATGATATTTATAAATTATTAATATTTATGTACTTTTTATATATCACATAATTTCATTCTTTCTATTTTTTGAGAATACAATAACATCGTTTGTGGATGTGTGGACTACCACCTCCTCTAAGAGATGTGATATGTCCATACTTTACATGGAATGTATTAAGGTCAGTTTTTATAAAAAGATATATTATATAAAAGATATATTTATTATTTTAATGAAAAAATTATCTATCTGTACATATAAAATATAATTTTATTCTTTACATTTCACACACTCAAAAAGATATAACGTTATTCATGGACGTGTGGACTACCGCATCCTCAATGTAATGTGATTTTTCCTTTTTCATCAACACATAGAAAATTATATATATATATAAGAATATATAATAAAATAATATTTTATTTATGATATAATGGTAATTCATTTAAGATAAATGTTACTTACCTTCTTTCCATAATGATCATTGAAAAATGGGAACGTTACTCATGCATACGTGTGACCTACCATCTCCATGATCGCAACATCGGTTAAATATTCATAACCATATTTAATTTATTATTTTAAAAGTATAATTGATGAAAAAATTTGATAATTATTTCATGGTTATTATTTTTTATTTATTTAAATAATCACCTCATTGTCCATGGTTGACCTTTCAATGTAAATTTTGATACATAAACCTGATATGGTCACAACATTCAACTTAAACATTATTGATTAAGTAATTTTATACAACTTGTTTATAAATGAAATAAAATAATTAATAAAATTTTCAAATGTTATGAAGAAATTAAATAATTAACATAAGTTTATTATTTTGGAATATAGATGACAAACATGACAAATTTCACTTAAGGTAAGATATTTTTTAAATCAATTTCCATTTAGTGGCGTAAACTTATATATCATTGGTTATGTTACACAAATAATATGTGGGAAATTAGCTATTATTGTTTTATAATGTATTTTAAATTTAATTTTTTGATTTAATTTTTTCACACATAATTATTTTATTGATTTTTCTCACTCTAATGATATAGTATTTGTAAGGGATTTTCATCTCACATTTTACATCTATGAGATAAAAGTTATATTCACCACTGACTTCATTTTTGTGGCATATATACTAATACTAATGATATACTTTTTCATGAATTACTCTATACTAATTATATTAAAATGTTTAATTTTATTATTATCACGATTTGGGCTTCCAATTTTGATTTTACCACAATTATAAATGGATTTCTAGTAAAACATTCATTTCTACAAAACTTATGTTATATTCATGAATTTTTTTATTATGTGGTGTATGTACTATCAATGAATGTATTGTATGATTATTACTATTTAATTTATGGGGATTTAAATATCTATTTTATGATATATATTTCATGGGATTTATAGTTTCAATGTTACGAAACCGGTAATATATTTTTGTAACAATTTTCCTTCATTGAGACATTTATTATGTTATACACCTATATTTTTTTATGAGGTGTGTATAATTATCATTTGAAATTATATATCCTAGATATATATATTCTCATGATATTTTATGTTTAATTTAACATTATTATTTTATGGGTCTTTTGATTCAATTGTTTCAAGGTGGTATGAGACACATTAGAATTTTTAAAGGTTATTTTCCCCATGACTGTTTTCAATGATATTTTAATGGTATTTACATTCATCAATTTTAACAACCCATGTTGTTAATTATCCTCAAATAGTGATATTTTTTATTGATACAATTATCATTATTTTAAGAATGGATTAAGATTGTTTCATAGATATTATTCTCGAAGCTATTTCTTTTCCATAGGCTAATCATTTTACGATGAGATTGTTATAGATTCTATTTTTTCCATGGTTTAATCACGATTCAATTAGATTGTTTTGGAAACCATTTTTTTACATGGGTAATAATTTTATAAATATATTGTAATGGAAACCATTAATTTTCCATGGGTTAATCTTGTTTCAAAGATATTTTTATTGAACCCTTGAATTTTCCATGGGTTAATCACATTATAAGGAGATTTTTAAGGAATCCATTTATTTTCCATGGGTAAATAATGTTATAAGGATATTTTTATTAAACCCATTTATTTTCCATGGGTTAATATTGTTTCAAAGATATTTTTATTGAATCCTTTTCTTTTCTTTGGGTTAATCATGTTTTAAAGAGATTGTTATTGAACCCATTTATTTTCCATGGATTAACCATATATCAAAGAGAAATTTATTGATCCCATTTATTTTCCATGGACTAATCATGTTCTGAATATATAGTTATTGAACTAATTTTTTCCATGGGTTAATAATGTTTCAATGATATTGACAAGAAACCCTTTTCTTTTCTATGGGCTGATCATGTCATAAAAGCGGGTTTGGTTATTCCTATGAGTTTACAATGAAATGTAATATTTTATGTGTTTTGAAATGGTACTTAGAAATTTTATGGGTGGTTACATGATAAACCAATTATGGGTGGTTCTATAATAACACAATGATTTGTGGTTCTGTGATAAACCAATGATGGATGGTTATGTGACAAACCAACAATGAGTGGTTACGTGATATCCCTCCAATGCATTGGGTATGGAAGAATACCAAATGGTTATTCCATTTTTAAGAGTGAAATTAAAAATATTTCCCATGTACATAGATGTTTTATTTTTTATTTCAATAGTTTTTATAATTATTATAATAATTGAGATTGATATCACATGGATCAGGAATATTGATTCTGATGATTGTTTCCTTTTCCATGTTTTCAAATTTTTTGATCCAATTTGTGATGGGTATGAGTTACTTTAAGATTCAATCATGCACATTGATTATTTCTTCATAACCTCATACAATCTTATACTCATTTTAAACATTTAATTATTAATGCTTATGTTTACCCTTACTGAGATTCCGAGCTCACCATTCCTAGGTTTCAACTTTTCCAATATTTAAAGAATGATGCTGAAGGATTTATTTATTTAAAGGATTTCGTAAGGATTATGTTAATGACCTAATGTGAAATTAAGAAAGATGGTTATAATGAGATATGATGCTCCAATTTATGAACCAGATGTTTATGAGTCCAAGTTGATGTGTTTTATTTATGTAAGAGTTTCTCCAAATTCTTTAAATCTATAATCATTAAAGGTAATCTATGATGTAAGTGATCCAATTTTTTCTTTTTCTTTTTTAATATTTATATGATAAATTTGGGTCAAAATTATCAGCATCAAATATAGGAATTTGATGTTCTGTATTTCAGCAAAGGATCTAGGGGTATGTGTTCTAGGCTTTTATAGTTGGCAGTAAAGGTCAATTCAGATAAATTTTTAGATTAATATGTTTTCATAAGAGGATATATTAAGATTTATAGATACTTTTATAAATCTGTAATGTTATGTTTGATCATAAGTTCAAAGTATTAGACACCCCATTTTAGGTTTTTAAGTAGTATAAGTTTTTAGGTGAGTAATGACATTGATGGAGAATTATTTTTGGGTTGAGGGATTTGTAATCTCAAGGATAAAAATGAGGTATTTCTAGTGACTATTTATTTTTCATGATTAAAAAAAAGAGAAAAAAATGAAGTATGGGTGACAACCCATCACATTCTGCATGTCCACGGGGCTTCAACCCAAAACCAAATGATAACAACGGTGTAGTGCCTACCACTAGCCCACAAGATGTCCAAGTTAGTATGAAAATTTTTACAGGTTAAAATTATGTTTATTTTGAAACAATATAGGATTTTATTTTAGGAATAATGTTTGATTTATTTTGGTGAATATATGATCAAATAATTCTACTATTTAGGTTTCAAACATTGTTAGTAAATTCATAAAGAATATTAAGGATAATTATTTATGGAATAATCTTGTTTCAATTTTGGGTATTACTATTTAATTTTAAATATTAGTGTATAATTTTAAGGTTTTCTCATTTTGGTAATTATATTACCATGTGATAACCATTTTGGTTTTGGGTGATGTCTAAGGATTGCTAGAATAGTTTCACTTTTCCTTTCTTGGTATTGTGGTATTTAAAAGTTTATTTTAGTTTTTCAGGAATTAAAAATTCATTTTTAATACTCATCATTTTTTTAAAAAAAATTATATTTTGGTGGAAATTTTTAAATGATGAAATTATAATCACCAAGTAAGTATATTTAATTCTCTGTTTCTCTTAGTCTAGATGATAAAAATATTATTTAACTCTAGGAAAAGTATTTTTAATCAAAAGTATCATCCTAGTTTCCTTAAATTTGATAAAAGAGTGACCCTTTCTATAATCCTATATCTATGTTTTTGGGGCCATTAACATTACATTAATAATTAAATTATTTATGTTCAATGAACTCAATCACTCTCTATAATTATATATGTTTTCCCTCTATTCTAAACTATGTTGTCCCTATGTAGAATACTAGTTATGAGTAACTTCTCTTGACCGTTGTGTTTCCCACTTTCCTTATTTAATAGGATGTTTTGCTAACCTTTTTTACAATTTGGTTTTCAATAATGGAATTCTAAATTTTTTAATCCTTTGATAAATAAGATGAATTTTGAGGGAAAATTCATTTTAAGGGGGGTAGGATATTATAACATGATATTTTATGAAATTTATTATCTAAAATTAATTTAAAATCTTTGATAGCTTGTGTTAAATGAAATTAACAATTTATCTTACCTTGTACGCAACAATAAGTTTATCTTACATCACCATAACATTGAGTTTCTTCAATAACTTGTGATATATGTAAGGTCGAGTCTTACAAAACATAAATATAATATTAATATTATTTATTTATCATAATAGTTATCACATAGCCATTGGAATGGTAGGAATGAATATAAAACAACAAATCGTCTATGATGTTGGTAAATCAACACAACACAAACGATGTATTTAAAATAGGGGGAGGAGATGAAGTAAGTTGAGTAATTTTTCCATCAAAATATAAATTCTTGAATATATATTATTTGGGAGCTTTCATTGCTCTTATATAAGTTTGTGGGGAAGATATTATAAGAAAAGAAAATTAATTGAAAAGAAATGGGAAAATGAAAGACGATATTTACCTCTTGATATATTCTCCATGAAATCCTTCTTAAGGACTTTGGTTTTGGCCTTTTGGTGATACCAGTAGGTCTTGGACGTGGGGAAGAAACTTGGGAAGGGTATTTGGAATAATTTAGTCAATATTCAATTTTTTAGAGTTGTGAGAGGAAGAAGGGGGTGAGGGTGGAATTTATAATGCAGGAGAGGAAGGGGTTTCCATTTTTTTAATCATTAGTTTAATATTTTTTTCTCAAGACTATGAATATTATTGATTCATGTGTCCCAAAATAGTAATTTTAGCATGTTAGTTTAAAAAAGTGGTGCATAAATAATCTTTGATGATAGGAATAGTGTATTTAACTGATAATGTTTACATACGGTGTATTACCGTATTTTTATTTTCATCTAAAATTAAATAATTTAATAAAAATTTCAAAACATTCACCCTAACCATTTTTCAATGTGTAGAATTCAAAAATTAACCCATTATTTTAAAAAAATTGAGATATGATCAATTTAATTTTAAAAAAAATCATAATTTATTCAAAAAATAAAAATTTAAAACTATAACTCATTTTATATCACCTTGAAAAATTAATCTAGATTTAATTATCTTAAAAAATTCAGAAAATTAAATAATAATGTGAATTACTATTCCTAAGGGTCATATTAATATTCATAAGTGTATGTTACTATTGAACAAAAATCATGTTGGTTCTATCAGACTCCAAATAACTTATTGATCACAACCATAGATGTCCATTTTTCGAAATTCAAAACATAGAACAAAAAAATTATTCTTAACAAATAGCATATAACTATCTTATTAAAAAATTGAGATTACTTAGAGACTCGGTGTTTCATTAATTTCATTAAATTTAATCCTTGGGGTGTTACATTTCCAAAGTAATACATATGTTGTTATCCTCTCAATTTTAATGTAAATCTTGTGTATCTATATAGTTTTCCAAATCTACTAAACTATTTTCTCCTTTGGTATGTGATCACTTTTTCTTATTACTAATGTAATAATGTAAGGCATAGGCTCTAGGCTACTCAGGTTAAGGAATTCAAAAATATATTTCATAAATATCATTTTATCCTAAAAATAAACCAACTATAAAAATAATAAATATAGTATCCTTTAACAATATCCCTAGTAATGCCTAAGTTACATTAAATAATGTTATATTAGATGGAAAATAATTCTAATAGATCACTTGAAATAATTCTAAAGGAAAATATGTCATCTATTTTGAGAACTTTTTTTTAAATGCCACGTTTTTATTAAAGAAAAGTATTATTTTAAACTGATCTTTTAAAGTTTTAAAGGAAACTTCAAGGAAATAATTCCTCATGATATTGAGAAAATAAACTCATGTCATATAAGATAAAACAACATTACTTCTGTATTTTGGTCTAAAAAGTCTTAAGGAACCTATATTATAAAATAAGAAAAAAATAATCCTTTCTAACCATTTTGTTAAAATTAGACACATGAGTTAAAATAAATTTAAAAAATAATATCAAAATAGTAAAAATATTTTTTAATTTTTTAGAAAACATGGACATAGAAGAAAATGATATTTTTAGAGGAAATTATAGAAAAATGGTTTTTAAAAATAACTCCCTTAGAGATATCATATCATTGATGTGAGTGTTAAAAAAATTAATCAATTATGTTTAATAAAAATAAATACACATAAAACAAGTGTAAATATAACATATTATAATAAATTTTTATTCCACATATACTCAAAAAAAGAAATAATCAACAAATTAAAAGTTTAACCCAAGGAATTGAAATTGGGTTATGAATTCCCTTACCACTATTATTGAATCATATCCCCATAAAAGTAATAATGATAAAACTAAGCATTTATTGACATTAAGATAACTGTATTCTTGATAATATATATGAAAGGGTATTATATAAACCAAAAATAATAAATAAGTGGTGAATAAGGCATATATCTCCCATAAGAAAAAGTGATTCAATAAACCCATACCTCATGCTTCCCTTTTATTTTTTCATACTTAACCTCATGTATAAAAGTTTAAATAATTATATTAATACATAAAAAAAATATAATTGTATTTCAAAAAATTATATGATATATTTATAACATCTTACCAACCATTAATTAATAATATTTCACTGTTTCTACTATTTCTGGTGTATTTGTTTCATGTTTTCATCATTGGTTCAACAGTGTACAAATATGGATTTTCTTATCCAATAAAAATAAAACCCCACAAATGAAATGAATTGCTATTAATTAACTTCTACACCTTTAAATGGTCTCATATATCATTTTTTATTTCTTACATGAGGATGATTCATTTGATTAAATTTCAATGATAAATTTATAAATTAATTTGGTATTTTTTTTGACTATCACGAACTTGTTTCATTTTATTTAATATTTTGTACATATATTAGTTTTAGAATATTAAATAGGTTATATTATACCTATGAAAATATTATTTAACTATAATAATACTTTTATGAATATCCTCAATGGAGGCAATGGAAAATAAACAAAACCATTATTCATAGAGACAATTAACCACTATAATTGAAATAATAGTTTTGTTTCACTGAATAAAATGAGGTAATAAAAGGATTGGACATAATATATTCCATTAGAAACATAAAATTAAATTATTTACATGAATATTGAGTTATTATACTTTTAATTATTAATTAGTGCAAGAGAAGGTAGAAAAATAAAAGAAAACAAGAGATGTGGTTTAAGAAAATTACCTCTAGAATATCACCTCCTATGAGGATCCCTTAAAGACCTTGAAATTGGTCTTTTGGTGAGAAACAAATCCCATATACGTTGTGAGAGTGGGTATTATAGGGATTGGAGGATATTTTAAGATCTTTGAGGATTTTTAGGAGACATAGGATGGTGAGTGGTTGTATTTATACTTGATGAGAGGTGATTTTATATTATTAAATAATGATTATTTTATATTTAAAGCCAACCACATTTGGGTGGAATTTATTACAATTAATTATATTGATAATTAATGTTTTAAAGGATATTTATTGTCACAAAAAATATCACACGTCCATTTTATTTTTTATTTTTTTAGTTATTTTAATATTTTACCTTCTAACTTTAACTGTCTTATTATTTTACCTATACTGTGGTTCATATTTTTTTACCACAGTAAATTTATTATGCCTAAAAATCAAAATTACCATTGAAACTAATTTATAACTTATGATTAAAAATATTTAATAAATTTTACCAAATTTGATTAATATAATTGGAGAAATTATATTTAAAACAAAACCCTTATATGTGATTAAAAAGTTAGTTTTCAAGAAGTGTATTTTTTAAGAAAAAGATGATTTTATATTAAATACATGAATAATAATTATAATTGTTTGAGAATAATTAATATTTACCGCTAAATAATATATAAATATCATTTAGAACATTCCCTATTATGTATTATTTTAATTACTTAAAAAGGAGAAACATTATGTACTTTAAAATAGTTTTTTCAGAAAAACTCTCATTTTTAAGCCCAAAAAAAACTTATTCTAAAATACACTATAAATTTTATTCAAAAATAATTTAAGCGGTTGAAATATAACTAAATTTTAATTATTTTACTTGAAACTATTTTCAAATCATAATATAAATTTTAAATTTCTTAATTTATTGAAAATAAATGAATTTAAAAAAATTGGTATTTTTCACTACTCACTAAAAAATTAATATTTTCTAAAAATTACAAAAAAAATAACCTAAGATAAATTTGAAGTAATTATTTTAAGAATTAAGTTTATTTTGTAAAATATAATTTATAATACTATCAAAATTATGTTTTAAAATAGGTTTCCCATTAAAAGGGGACAAAACCGCCTTTATAAAAATAAAGTTTTTATGTGTAAAATTTGATTTATTCTCAACATATGCATATCAAATCTATTGGGTGAATGTAATTTTTTATTGAATATATTATATATATATTTCATAATTTTTTAATATAATTAACTTCTACAGATATAATATACAAGTTATAAATCTCATGTTAAAATAATAATATTTTGTTATTCATTTATGCTCGGTGATTTGTGAAAGTTAGGGCATCGAAGAGATTAGATTTATAAAATAAATTCATGTGGTGTTAAAATTACCCAATAGAAGTTATCATATTACAATATTTTCCATTATATAATTCAAATGGAACCTTATGTGGCTTTATATGAGAAGATGTTTTTAAATCTAACATGTTGGGATGAATTTGGAGAGTGAAAGCTGATGGGACCTACTCATTTCCATGATAAGATAGATATGGTTTAAGCACATAAATGACGTATGAAATTTGAAAAAAGGTTGACCTATAATATAGATAGAAAATTATCGATGAGACCTAGAGTTTGACTTCAGAGATAAAGTGTTCCTTTGTATATCAGTATGGAACAAAGTCAATAGGTTTGAAAAAAGGGAAATCATAGTCTAAGTTACATTATCCCCTTTGAGATACTTGATTGTAATAGAGTATTGGACAATGAACTAGCAATAAAAACTAACCTATTTAAAGTAAATAATGTGTTTCATATATCCCTCTTGAGTAAATACAAACCATACCCCTCACATGTAATGAATATGGAGGTTTTAACATTAGATAATGATATTTTATACTAGGAGTAGCGAGTAAAGATCAAAGATTGTAGAGACAAAATTTTATGGAATAAGACAAATAACCAGGTCAAAGTTTTATGGTAGAACTAAAATATTGAGGAGGTACATGGGAACAAGAATAGGTGATGAAACAAAAGTACCCTCCCCTATTTTAGTGTATGAAATGAAAATTTTAGGGTGAAATTTATGAAGGGGGAATAATGAAATGATCCAAAATTTTATAAATGTAATCCCATTTTTAATTAATAAATGATTTATTATTTAATTTAAACCTCATTATGAATCAAAACTATCAATTATATCAATTTTTATGGTGATTATTAAGATAATTACATTATGGGTTATAATATAGACCAATTGAAACAGAAGGAAGGAGTAATTACCTCGACCAATTATATCATGCCCTATAAATCCCATTTATAAAATCCTCCTAGGGTTATAGAATCGTTAGGATTTACCTTTGACAAATAATAGTCCTAGATTAAAAAATTAAATCATGATAAATCCTATTTATGGGAGAAGTCTAAGCTTATCTACTTCAAGTAAAAAATTATGTTTATCAAACCACCCAAGAAAATCTCGCCATCACACCCTTAATCCTTAAAGAATTCACTGGTTTAATAAAGGGATATGAATCTAGACTATAAAATTATGAATTTTTATATTTTACATCCCTAAAATAATGATTATATTTACTCAATTTTATTATTACCATTTAAATTATTAGATAACAAGTTTGATAAAAATTAGATTTAGATACAGTGAAATGAAAATTGTATTTTTGGTAAATATATCATTTCAATAAAGACCCTATTTTTGTTGAATTATAGAATCTTTGAAATAAATTCTATTTCTGAAAAATATTTATATTAATTAATATTTACTAAATATAAATGATAATATAATTTTATTAAAACAAATGTAATTTCTATAAGGGTTAGAAAATTGTTCTTCAAAAAATAATTTTAAATAAATTGGTATTTATTATTTAAATGTGTAAATTATTATATTTAACAGATTATTTTTATGAAATAAAAATTTATTTTTGATATACGCTCATCAAAATTATCTAATATTGAATTTTTCATAATCTTATGAGGCAACTGATTTTTTTGGGTCAAAATTGAATCGACATGAATATACATTATGTATTATGACATCATAAAAATCCCAAAAGTAAGGTAATAAATAATTTAATGAGTATCCATGATAAAAATTATTTTCCACTTCAAAATAATTTTTTCTTAAAATTATTTATTAATTTTATAAACCCTTAATTAATCCCCTAAACCTATATTTTGTTTATGGTTTTAAAATCAATTTTTTTTACAAACCTGACTCATTTCAACATCACCAAGGTTATTATTTTTATGATTTTGATTCATGGAAATATAAAATAATGAAAACAACCCCTATTTGGATGAAACCAGGAGAAAAAATCCATGGGATGTTTTTTGATTTGGATTAATTTATTATATCGAGTTCAAAACCTACATTCTGAAATTAATAAGGAATTCCCCTCTCTTTTTAAAAACAATCCCACCCGAACTCCAAATACTCTTATCAAAAAGTATTTGGATCTGAAATTTCCTCTAAAATTACCTCCCTATATCCCTACCAATGGTACCCAAGCTCTTATGAAGCTCTTCCTAGGATTTAAGATTCCCCATCTCGAATAAAGGGTCCTATTGTTCTCCTATCTATTCAATACTATTCTAACCATTGTATACCTTACCCCTAGGAAATTCACTATTGTAACAAAGAGAAAGAATGAAATGTAAATTATATTTTTGGTTAACAGTTAATTTCGATAGAGACACTTTATTTCATGAGTTAAATAACTTTTGAAATAAATGATATTTTATTAAAATATTATTATTAAAAAATATTTATTAAATATTAATGATAATATAATTTTATAATTTCAAATTTAATTTCTATAAGGGTCATAAGATTTTTATTGTCCAAAACCCTTGTATTTTCCAAAAAATAAAGATTTTTTTATTTAAAATTGTAAATTATCATTTTTATATAATTATTTTTATTAAAAACAAGCTTTTTTTTTAGAAATTGTCTCATCAAAATTATCCAATGGTGAATTTGTTATAATTTTTCAAGACTCTAATTTTTATGTCAAAATTAAATACGTTATAAATATATGGTATATATTTAAACATCATAAAATCCAAAATTGAGGAAATAAAAAATATAAATAGCATCCGTGAACAAAATTATGATTCACATTTAAAGTGATTTTTTATGTTTTTTTGAAAAATTCTATAAACCCTTAAGGAATCCTCTAAATCTTATATTATATTTTAATGTTGTAAAATAAATTATTTCTAAACATGACTCACTTCCATATTACCATTTGTATAATTTAAATGATTTAATTTATTTTCCATATAAAATACTCAAATATACTACTCTTGGGTAGAAACCATTTTTAACAATAATGGGATGATTTTTATTTGGATTAATATAGACTCCAAAACCTATGTTTAAAAATTAATAATCAATTTCTCTATATTATTCTATATAAATCCACCCAAAATCTAATTCCACCACACTAAAATATATTATAGAATAAATTTCATCTACCCATACCTCTATATATCCATCCCAAGGTTCCCTTAATCTCTTAATAAGCTCCTCCTAATCTTTAGGAATGACCCTATCACGGTAAGAAATCATCTAGTTATCCTATTTATTCAAGAACTTTCTTTAAATTACGGTTATTATTTTATAATTTTTTAATCTTCAGATATATTTTAAATCACCCATCTTAATATAATTATGATTTAAAAGTGATTTGATACCCCTTTCACACTCATTTTACCCCTCCATTAATCATTATATACCCCTATTATGCTTCCAAAATCATCCCAAACTTTTCCATGCCAAGATTTTTTTTAGTGAATAACCATTCCTATTTCCACTAAAAGTTATTGAATTAGTTAAAACTATACTTATTTTATTGTATATTTCCATTTATATAACCCACACTCCTTAATAATGGGTTTACAAGTTATTAAATAAATCCTTATATTGTATGTTTTATGCGGACCACTTATATATGTATATGATATGAAAGTGACCGGTGCAACTGGAATTATATAGCCCTCCAATGTATTAGATAATCTTTTTAACTCATGATATTCCATTTATAGTGCATGGGATGTTATAATAAGAACACTATTTTACAATTTCATGTAATTTATCCTTGACTTATGTTTATCTTTTATTGTTTTATGTAGTTTCCACATTCCTATTTTGCCTTAATTTTATCAATGTATATCTTGATTTTATGTTAATTATTGTGATTCTCACCCCTTTTATGTCCCCTTGTTGTTACTATTGAATAACAAGAATGAAATTAATCATATTATACCTTGATTATTACATTATTGGGGTTTTTAGAACACCCCTTTATTTTGTACATCCCCAGGTTATCGCATATAGTTTTAGAAGATCCAAAGAATATAAGTGGATGTTTCGATGGTTTTAAATAAGTATATTGAACCCATATTATAATTTATTATGTAATGTATCTAATTTCCTAGACAATAGAACTCATAATATTCTCAGGTTGCATTAATTTTATATTTATGAAGAAACAATTAATTAATGTGTGTTAAAATATGGGATTCTATTATTTTTATGAGAGAAATATCTAGTTATTATTTGTTGATTAGGATTATAAAACTCTATTTAAAGCCTTGGGTATAATATAAACTATAAGAAAAATCCCAAAAGTTTGGTAATGTTGAGAGTAATTTGTTTCCAAGAAAATAGATCCTTATTTGGATACTAAAAGTGCATTTTGATTTGACATAGTTATAACTAGGAGTAATAACCCCAAAAAGGGAACGTTTGAAAAGACTCTATCATCACCTGGTGCACAATAATAGGCCTTACTACATACATAGTATAACACTCTTAGAGGATATGATTTAGTAAATTATCCAGCTCTTTCTGAACTATTATGAAGAGAACCGAAATGTCTATATGATTTTTTATCAGAAAATGTATCTTGGATAAATTATATTGTAACCTATATATTAAAAGGTTGATATGTATATACTATTTATGAGTTATTCCATTAATGTTCATTGTTTCTTGATTATGTGTTTAATAGTATAAAAATATTCATCTCTAATTAACCCATTATTTTTAGTCAATGACTTTAAATAAGGGAATCTAAGTCAACAACCAATGTGAGAGGAAATATGATGACTTCCCAAATTAAATTCCCAATCTAATAGGAGTGGGAATTTGGAACATTATCACAATAGTTTATTAGTTAACAAATTTTGGAACCTAAAATTGAATCAGGTGGAATGAATGAATCCCCCCAATAAATAGAATGTTTAATTTGGTACCTTTATAGGACAAATAGATCATAATTATAGTGTATCTTACATTCATTTAATCGTAGAATAAATGATCAAATTTATTGAAAAAATATTATCTTTTGTTAAATTATCTTAGAAAGAGAAGGTAGAGATGAATATCTTTTATATAGAAGGAGAAGCTGGTAAATGGAAGATATTGATTATGAAGATGAAGTAATTAGAGGATACAAAAGTGACGGAGTTGAAGGATTTCGAGAAAAAGTTATTTGACATATATTTTCCTCACAATCCATAAGATAAAATGGATTAATATTTCCTTAGTCTCAAGAAAAAGGATGATAAATCCATCAGGTTGTTTGAAATGAATATACGAATATATGAATGATGCCCTTTAAAATTTTTCATTACCATTAAAAGTAAATTTTACCACTTATTTGGTGGGATAAATCCATGCCTACAAGAATTCATAGCTATTCAGGACATCAACAACTATGAATAATTTTTTTGATCTGTACTCAAAGTCCTAATAGAGATTAATGAATCCCAAGGCTATAATGATGACAAGGAGAAGGAAATAAAGTTTCATTTTGGAAATAATATTGATAAATCTATTGGTGGAATGATATTCTAATATACCACTTATAAATAGTGTGGGAAGAAATATCCAAGGAATTTTCTAAAGGGGATATGGAAATGATTTAGGTGTCAGAAGGAATAGAACCTAGACAATAATTTTCAATTGCAGAATCCCACCAAAGTGATGGAAGAAAAAATTCTATAGTCAACCCTCAGATTATTTTTTTAGTTTTTAAAATTCAATTAATAAGGATACTATTTTAAACAATTAATTGATCCAAATGTTAATGATAACAACTGATTCCAATAACCTCTAAGGCCTAGAGAACCTGAGAGAGCTTATTCCATAAAAACTATATAGGTGGATCCCAACAATTAAGTGGTGAAAATTACACTATTAATTTATTCAATAATAGTGAATTTAATTTTTTATTCGAGTTCCAAAAATTCTTTCATATCACCCTTGTTTAGTATAACTATTCAAAAACCACCTCAAAACATGGAAGTTGAGTTATCAATGAAGATATTGAATGGGTAAATTATTTAATCGCAAGAAAATAACTCATCCCATGTCAAAAATTGTGGGCTAAATTTCCAAAAATTATTTTGATACTCTGTTAAGTGCAATTCAATTATATTCTAGGCTTGGAATGAATTTCCTTACATAGAGCCAATATAAATAGTTTAGAGAAAGAAATCACCCTATATATTGTGATTCATCCTCTAATTCTATAAAATTCTAAGAATGAGGATGAATATCCTTTAGTATCGTCATAAGAATCTGGTATATTATTTCCATATGAGAAGTCAGATGTTTATAAAGTGATTGAAACTAAGGAAAACATCATCTATGAAGAAATGACCATTTTGAGGGAATTCACTGATGAGTTTGCTGAAAAATTTCAAAGTCATCCTCATAGATGAGAGGTTGAGTTAAAAATTGTTATTATAACTAGATCTTATCTAATATCCAAGAATCTATCTAGAATGTCCACTATTGAACATGAAAATATTAAGAATCAACTATAATATAATCTAGATAAATTCTTATACACTCATGTTCTTCACTTTGGGGTGCACCACTTCTCATCATTAAAAAGTTCGATGGGTTATTGAACCTATTTATTAATTATCAGGAGATAAATAATATCAAAAAATATATCTAGTATCATATTCTATGGATCTTTCACATGTTAAATCAGCTATGTAAAGTAAAATAATTATTGAAGGTGGATCTCCAGTTAGGATATTATCCATTAAAAGTGAACAAGGAGGATAACCACAAGACTACTTTTCATAGACGGTACAAGAACTATGAGTTCATTGTGATTCAATTTCAGCTCAATAATTTCAGATAAATATTTATGAACTTGATGAATATAGTCTTTATGTATTACCTTGATAAATTTATTGTAGTTTTTATAGATTATTTTATTATCTAATCTAAAAATGAGGAATATAAAGATTATTTGAAGTCTATACTGAATATTCTGAGAAATGAAAATTATTAATTAAGTATAGTAAATGTGATTAATAGTGTGGGAAATTAACATTCTAATTTAATATTATCCTAGTAATGGGATATATTTGGATATTTAAAAAATAGAGGAAATTTAATGATGGAAAAGACTAACATCTATCTCTAAAATATGTTGTTTCCTTGGTTTGGTAGGTTACTATCATTTATTTGTGAGAAAAGTTTCATAATTATGAAGCCCACTAACCATGCTTACTTATAAGGGATTCAAAGTTTTCTAGAGTTATTATTATTAATAGAGATTTAAATAGTTAAATAAAAGATAATAAATACACCTATACTCACATTACCAAAATATAGGGAAGGATTTGTTATCTATAGTGTTTCAAATAAAAATGTCTTGGGTTGTGTACTCATTAAATGTGATATAGTGATAAACTTTTCAGCCCACCAATTAAATATCCATGATAAAAACTAACCAAATAATTATATAGAAATTGTTGTAGTGATCTTACCATTGAATATTTGGTGAAATAAACTCTATAGAGAAATGTGTGACATATATATAGATTATAAAATCATTAAGTATTATTCACACAAAAGGGGATCAATATGTTCCAATTAAGGTGGTTATAGTTGTTCAAGGACTATGATTATTAAATATGTTTCTATTTTGGTAAGGAAAACAAAGTGGATGATTATCTCAGTAGAAAGGATCCTAAAAACATATGTGGATTAAATGGGATCCAATATTCTTGGTTGTTGATGTGTTTGTGGGGAATCATTATTTCCCGATAGGTAAAATAAAAAATATAAATACATAAAAACACAAAATTTCAGACTAAATGAATTAAAATACAGTATTGGTATGTTTTAGTTTGAACTCATAAAGATAGTGAATTAGTTTTATTAGGTTTTAAAATGATTTTATTTTAATTAAATATTAATAAAGTGGTGTATAAGATATTGGTTTGATTGATTTAAAGAAAATGAATGATTAAAGCAACATAGTTTGATTGATTTATTTGAATTAATTTTAGAAAAGTGTTCATGGGTTTTGAAATTTTTGGGCTAGGTTTATTTATATTTTAGAAAATAACCTTATTAATTCATGATTGGTCTCACAGTCAATATAATGGGTATACAATGTTTATGTTATTGTTTCTTTGATGCAACAATCCCATATTTCCATTTTTCTGCTAATTTAGGGTTTTATTGAATCAATTTTATCACAATACCATATTTAAACCTGATTCCCCTAAATTTAAAAATGGTCATAAATCTTTAGGGTCATCATTTTTTCACTTTTAATGTTCATTTTTTTTCAAATACAAATGGTCATGATAAAATAAAAAGAAAGGGACTGGAAATTTACGGAAAAATTGTAGCAAAAAAATACCTGAATAAAGAAAAAGAAATCAATCCAACGACACATTACCCATTCAACTACATAAACTTAGAACAGGGTAGGTTTTCCTACTCATCCTAGGTATAGAGTAATTAGTGGGAATGGAGAAAGAAAAACAAAATCATAATGAAAGTAGAGATGAAACTGGGGAGGTCCCTGCACAATCCAGCTTCTCGTTCCAAGATTTTGTCTCCAAGATCTCCTTCATAAAAGTAGTATGGATATCAATTTATAGGCTCTATATGTGCTTAATATTATTGAATTAAATTAAGTATTGTTCCAAAAGTGGTTATGGTTGGGTCTTGTGTGTTAAAACTAATCAAAATTTGAAGATATACCAAATATGAATGTTAAAATACCATCTCTAAAATTTACACCACATAACAATTATTACACAATATGTAAATTCATTCTGAACTTTTATTCACTTCATGATGTATATATCCTTAAAAACATTCACTGTTATGTAACATGTAATTATTACATGATGTGTAATGATTAAACGATGTGTAATATTAGTTTTCTACTCTGGATTCCTCATTTTACCTCAGTTCTTAGTTATGTGCCTTAGAAGAGTTCCAATATCATCCTAAAAAATATAGTGTCGCGCCATGAGTGAATCTTGTAGTGTGAATTTTAGTTTTTATTCCTTTTAAAATTTCTATTTTATCCTTCCATAAAATAAAAAATGAGTTAAACCATTCATAAATTAGAAATAATTGTCATTTAAATACTGAAATGAATACATTAATACACCATAAAATACATGCTTGATATAAAGATGATAGGCATGAAAAGAATAAATATATGAATAATTAAAGGTTATTTATCATACCATGATCAAATAAATACTCAAGAATACATTATTGAAAGGATCAAGGAGTCCCATAATGATTATGAGTTTCTATAAAAAAAATTAGTAAATATTTTGGAGTTAAACTTTTCTAAAGATGGAGTTTTATGGTTGGGAACCCAACTATGTGTCCCAATAAAACTAATATTGAAGAGGGAATGTTTAGATGATGTGAATAACTTATCCTTATCTATTATTCTAGGAATCACTATAATATAGATGTTTGAAGCAAAAAAATAGTGGGATAACAAGAATATGGGGATTATGGAGTTTCTATCTTGATTCTTGGTATTCCGTCAAGTTAAGGGAGTTGATAGTAGTCTGAGGGTATAATGAAACCATTTCCCATATCGATGTTAAAATGATAAAAAAATCATGGATTGCATCATAGGACTCCCTAGGAAACCTAATGACAATAATACCATCTAGGATGTAGTTTATCACCATACAATGACAATTCATTTCCTGGAAATCAAGAAATATTTCTCTCTCAATTAACTCACCAAGATATATATTATAGGAGTGGTAAAACTATATGGAGTTTTACTCTATATTATATTTGGTGGATATCTATGGTTTACTTAGAGGTTTTGGTGAATTATTTAGAAATCATTGGTTATAAAAGTAGGATTCAATAATTTGTATCACCCTTATATGGATGGTTAGTTTGAATTAACCATTAAAACACTGGAGGATATGATGAGATCATTTTCAATTGTTTTTAAAGGATGTTGGGATGAATACATTATCCTAGTAGAGTTACCTTATAAAATAGTTTCCATTATACAATTTAAATAAAATATTATAAGGCTATGTATGGGAAGATGTTTCAGCCTCTATCATATTGGGATGAATTTTAAGAGAAGAAGCTGATATGAACAAATTTTTCTAAATTAATGGTCGAGAAAGTTAAAATCATTCAATTAGATATGAAAAATACACAAATTTTACCAAAAATATATGCAGACAATCATCGATAAGAGATGGGGTTTGAGGTCAGAGATAAATTAATCCTTCATATATATATATAGAGTAATTTCATGATATTTTTTATGAATTTGAAGCTTTTTCTATGATACATAAGACCCTTTGAGATCATTGATCACATCACTATGGTGTCCAATTGACTGGAACTCCCTCATAACCTATATCAAGTGCATAATGTGTTTCATGTATCCATATGGAGTAAGTACATACTAAATCTCACACATGTAATGAATCAAAAGGTTGTAACATTATAAATTGAACTTTAAAATGGGGAGAAACAAGCCAAGATCTTAGACTTCCGAGACAATGTTTTATGAAACAAGGAAAATTACCTAGTTAAAGTGTTGTAGCTAAACCACATGTTTGAATAAATAACATGTGAACTGGAAGGGGGTGATGAAACAAAAGTATCTTAATCTATTTTAGTGTGTGAAATGAATGTTTCTTGGGTGAAATATTATAAGTGGGAAATATTGTAATGAATAGAAATTTTATAAATGAAATTCTATTTTTGA
Organism: Viscum album; assembly: GCA_963277665.1. Taxonomy (NCBI): domain Eukaryota; kingdom Viridiplantae; phylum Streptophyta; class Magnoliopsida; order Santalales; family Viscaceae; genus Viscum; species Viscum album. The sequence continues at coordinate 620,880,762 of OY728127.1, forward strand.
TTGAATAAATGCATTATTTAGTGATGTAGTTATAGAAAATGAAAGCACTAATTTGTTTATTTTGGACCATTATATTCTCTATCCAAAATCAAATGAAATTTAAGAATCGTAATAATGGATAATATATCCATTTTATAGTGACCTTTTAGATTAATATATTAAAGGTTATGATAATTTCCCATTGACACATAAGGAAGCTGTGATTACCTCGACCAGTAAGATCTTACCATATGAAACCCATTTATCATAGATTATTTGGAAAATGAAATCACTGGGATTTTAACTTGACTAAAACCAAGTTGATATTCAATAACTAAATCACGAATGATCCCATTTATAAGAGAATATCAAGCTCATCGAGATCCTGACTCAAAACATGTTCGTCAAACCAACCCAACAAAATCTCACCATCACACACTTTACCCTTTGAAAATTCACTGGTCTAATAAAAGGATAGGTATTTAGACCATAATATTATAAAATTTTATATATTCATTCAATATAATAATTATTATATTAATATATTTTTATAATTACATTTTAATTTTTTTCAAAAAGGAGTTTGATAAAAATTATTTTTTGATATGATAAAACACAAATTGTATTTTTGGGAAATATATTATTTCAATCAAGATAATATTTTTGATGAATTCATGAATTTTTTAAATAAATTATATTTTAATAAAATAATATTATTAATTAATTTTTATTAAAAATAAATGATAATATTATTTTATTATGTGAAATGTAATTTCTCTGATAGTTATAAAACTGTTATTGTTAAAAAAATTAATTTTCAATAAATAAAGATTTTTTATTTAAAAAGAAAATTATCATATTTGTAAGATTATTTGGATATATTAAAAATTATTTTTGAAATAACCATATAGAATATATCAAATTGTAATGTTTTCCTAATTTTCACAAATAGTCAAATTTGTGGGTCAAAATTAAACATCGTATAAATATACGGCATGTATTATGACATCATAAAATCCCTGAGTTGATGAAATAAATTATAGACAGAGTATACATGACTAAAATTATGTATCCCATATAAATTAATGTGTTTATGAATTTGTTATTAATATTATAAACTCTTAATGAATCCTCTAAACCCAATATTATATTTTAATGGTTTAAAATCAATTATTTATCAAGACGACACACTTAGAAATCACAAAGGGAATTATTTTATTATGTTTGGTTATTTGACTTATAAAATAATCAAATACACCCTTATATTTTTGGAAACATTATTTAATACCCATTGGATTGTTTGTGTTTTATATTAATTTTTTATATAGAGTCAGAAACCTAAGTTTAGAAATTAATAATTTTTTCCATTTAATTTTCTATATAAACCCACCCAACCTCTCATTTCTCTCCACTCAAAACCACCATTGAATGAATTTAATATTCTCTTCCCTCTCTAGATCCCTCTGAAGGGTTTTAAATGATCTTAAGAGGCCCCTACCAGTATTTAAGAATTTCCATCTCAATGTAAGGGATCCTCCCATTCTCCTCTTTATTCAAGAACCATATTTAAATTATGCCTTTTCATTTCAAATTGTTCATGTTGGGATATTTTTTCACACATAAATTTTACTATCATTCTTTTTCAAGATATGAGTGACCCCTTTCAAAATTATTTAACCCATCCCTGAATATTTATCTACCCCCAATATACTATGAAAATCATCCTACGATTTTCCATGAAAAATATTTTTTAAGTGGATACCCATTATATTTCCACTCAAAGGTATTCACCTAGTTGAATATATTCAATATTGATTGGTCATTAAAATATATATGACCCAAACACCATGTTTATGTGGTTTAAAATTGATGAAATTGATCCACAGGTTTTATAATCTATATTTCACACTTATTCATGTACATTATATGAAAGTGATAGGTTGGATTAGAATTATATATCCCTCTAATGAATTGGGTAATATTTTTATCTCTTGAGATCCCATGTATGGTTTATGATAGGTTATCATATGCACCCAATGTTATGATATTTTGGAAATTATCCTTGAATTAGGTTTATAATGTCAAATTTTATATTTTTTCTACTTTCCTATGTTGCCTTCATGTTATCATTGTATCTCATGCTTTGATGTTAATGTTTTTTATTATTACCCCTTTTATGTCCTATTGATATATCTATTGACTCACATGTATTAATTTCATCATGTTATGTTTTTATTATTAGATTACTGGGTTTTTTATCTCACCCCTTCCAAATGTACATACCTAGGTTATCCTATGCAGTTTAAAGGATCCAAGGAATTTTAGTGAATGTTTCAATGTTTTTAAATAATGAAGTTTCACCCGTGTTTTAAGTTATTATTACATGTACCTAATTTCCCAAAAGAAGCTAGGCATCACGATCTTCTGGGGTTGTTTTAAGTGTATCTTTATTTAATAAATCAGAAATTAAGGTGTTTTAAAATATGATTCTTTATACTATCGACTAGATAGTGGCCTCTTAGGTTACTTTTTTATGAGGTCATCCTTGTAATTTCATCTCAAGAAACCGCATGTTTTCCCAATTCTGATTTACACCCCATTTCATTCTTGTAGCACCCTTGTACATGAATGAATCTTTCTATTATTCCCTTGTATATATATCCTGTAAAGACCCGGAAATTTCAAGGAAATTTTTTTCTTAATTTTCTTTGGAATTTTACAAGAACGTAGTTTCTTACGGCGCCTGATTCTGAGGCCCGGTGTGCCCGGAATTAATTTCTGAAGTTTGGATTGGGTACGTTCAGTGAACGAACGAGCGGGAATTTCTAACTTTTTAACCGGTGCTCGGAATCAAATTCTGAGGGCACCGATGGAACCGTAGTGCCGGTTTTTTCTTAGGAACGCCTATTCCACAGTTGCGTTTTATTGAGATTGGAAGTTAGTTTTCGGGGGTTTTTTATTTTAAACTAAATAAAAATATGTGTTTGCCATATTTTTATTTGAGGTGGTAGTTAGAACCTCCAAGGGGAGGTTAGTGGAGGGGCCCACCCACACATAACCTCCCTTGAGAGGAGGTTATAAGGTGGGGCCCACATGAGTATCAAACCCCCTTAACCCCCCTTAACTCTTGAACTCTCCACTTATGTGGATGAAACTAAATCTCAATAAATGAGTCTCTCCACCTCCCTCTCATTAAATTTTAACAACTTATGTTATTAACTTAAGTGAGTTAAATGTGGGTTTTTAATTTTCAAACTCTTGAAATGCCAAAACCTATGTTGGGTTAATAAAATAAGTGAGAGGCTTATTTTATTTTGGGGTTAGTTTTTCTTGTGGTGGAGACTTGGGGAGAAAAAGGCTAAGGATTTGAGGAAGTCTTCTTCTTCTTCACCGACGAAGAACATGAAGAACACTGGATTTCTCAAAGGTTGACGTCTTCTTCCATGACGCGACTTCCTCCTTCTGTGACGTCCCCTTCCGTGACGCCAACGACGTTTTCTTTCTGCGACGGTTTTTCGCGACGAATCCTCCACAACGAATCTCCATACAATCCACGCTCGAGGTAGGGAATTTAAATTGTGATTGTTGGTGAACCCTCATTTACTCCCTTCTAAATTTAAGAACGCAGATCAACTAAATATTATGTTGATCCGCGATGATTATTTTGCAGGTTGGGATTATTGTTATGATTATTTTTATTTAAGAGGTTGTAGGGGAATTTTATTTGTTTCCTCTTAACCTTGAGAAAAGAACAACGAGCACAGACCAACCATTACCCGGTTGATTCGTGGACCGTTCGTCCATATGGGGTTACTATTGTTGGGTGTCGTCTAATTTCATGGTTATGTATGTGCTCAATAATTTGTTGGGAACAAATGTTTGATTTTCCAATTGATATCACTTAACGCGGAGGGTGCGGGATGAACGAACACGGCCCGACAAACCTCCGCAGTTTGTTTTTGATGCGCGGTTTTGGCGGTGACGAGAAAGCGGACCCGTATTGGAGTTTTGAGGCATCCATTCTGATGATCTTGATCCGAGAAGACGGTCGGCGAAGACCGCAAGCGAATCGGACCACCGTAGCGCGTCCGGTGGTCCGTAGAAGGCGGCGGTCGTGCGCCGCCTCGGCGGGGCGGCGCCGGCAACCGGCAGTGGCGGCGCGCCGCCGGAGGAGCCCGTTGTGGCTGTGCCGCAGCGGTTCAGAAAGCTGCCGGTTTTGCCGGCTGCGGGTGATCTGGAGGCGGGACCTCGAGGGTCTCGCGTGTGAAGTAATGGCCGGCCTTAGGCCGGGCAAGTTCCGGAAGAACCGGGGGTTGAAACCCTAGTGGTGACAGCAAGGGTGGGCCCCACGTGGGGGGGGGTGCATTTCGAAGTAAAGGAGGGGTGTAGCCCTTCCCTTGGGCGCACTCGTGCGGCATGCTGGCCGCGCCGCCGGCCGGGCCGGGCTTCCGGGCCGGGCCAGGTCGTCGGTCCGGGTCGACCCGGTTCGGCCGACCCAGGGGGTACTGGGTCGGGCCGGGCCGGGCCCAGACCCCCTATTTTCGGACTAAGTTGGTTAAAATGCCCATATCTTGGGCTACAGACCTCCGATCGACACGATGTCAGTGGAAACACGATCCTTGGATCGAGACGGTCGTTTCGGTATATTGAACTCAAGGTTTCAGAATACTTTGGGTTCGGCCGGGTTGGTTCGTACACGAAACTAACCGGGCCCTCGGAGCGGAAACACTCATATCTTGAGCTCCGGACGTCCGATTGATGTGTCGTCAACTTGGTTGAGTTCCTCTTAGTGAGACAGATCTTTTGGCATACTCCACTCGAGGTTTGGACACAGGTGGAGTACGGTCGGGTTTGTTTTGCCTTAAAAACCAACTGGGCCCCTGGAACGAAAACGCCAATAACTCTCAGACTGAGTGTCTGATTGACGCGCCATCTATTGCGTTGAGTTCCTGTTGACGATACGGAACGTTTGTATACATCAACTTCGGACTATGTGATAGTTGATGTATCAGCCTCTCGGCTCGTGGAGCGGACCCTCCCAAACGAGCTTGCTGTGAGCGGGAACCCTAGAGCTGGCTGCGACTGCGACTTCGACGACGACTGTGCAGAGATCCTCAGTGGATTCGACGATGACGACTACAACACTCAGCGATCCTACGGGGATCAGTGCTATAGATCCTGTGTGGGTTCGATCATGTGTGGGCCTTTGCAGGGGTTAGTACCTATCGATCCATTGTGGATCTGACAGCTTAGATGATTCAGTACTGGTCTTGTATCCTATGTGGGTCCCAGTATAGATGAATCAATGAAGACAGCTGGTCTTGTATCCTATGTGGGTCCCAGCTTAGATGATACAGTACTGGTCTTGTATCCTATGTGGGTCCCAGTATAGATGATTCAATGAAGATAGCTGGTCTTGTATCCTATGTGGGTCCTAGCTGTGCTAGTCTTGTATCCTATGTGGGTCCCATCTTAGATGATTCATTACTTGTCTTGTATCCTATGTGGGTCCCAGTATAGATGAATCAATGAAGATAGGTGGTCTTGTATCCTATGTGGGTCCTAGCTGTGCTGGTCTTGTATCCTATGTGGGTCCCAGATTTGATGATTAAGTGCTGGTCTTGTATAATATGTGGGTCCCAGCATAGATGAATCAATGAAGACAGCTGGTCTTGTATCCTATGTGGGTCCCAGCTTAGATGATTCAGTACCTATGTCTGATCATCTCTCTCACCTTTTCGATGATGTATACCTGTGTGAGCTGAAACCTGTTTTTCTTCCTTTGTGGATTGAGTTGTGCTATCCTAAGTGGATTACGTTTTGATTTCCTATGTGGAATACGTTTTGCTTTCCTGTGTGGAATACGATTTGCTTTCCTGTGTGGACTGGGATGTACTTGGGCTCAGAGGTTGGAGCGTGTTGGAATTGATGACTTAGGTATATGTATGGGAATATACCTAAGTAGTGTCGGATGTTATTTCATGATTTATCCTTCCTTTGTGATTTATCCTTTGTGGATTTTGGGAGACCTTTGGGGGTCTCGGGGTCCCTACTGAGTAGCTTATACTCACCCCTGCACGGGCTATGCCCGCACTATGTTGTGTTGGTTGTAGACGACGGACAACGCTGATCATGGTTGAGGCTTTCGGAGCAGGTCAGTACCTGGAGGTGGACCACTGGGCAGACGTACTCGGAGTAGACGGCAGGACCCGAGGAGCTGCAGAGGCTATCTGTACACACCCTTCAGGAGGGAAATCCAGTGGACGCCTCGAGGATGCAGTTTTACTTTTCAGTTGCTTTTTTCCCTTTCAGTTGTACTTTACAGTTGGGCTTGTATTTCCGGCCCCCTTTACTTTCTGCAGGTACTGTTGTACAGTTTTACTTAGTGTTTACCACTTTCCGCTTGCTTACTCTGTGGTGGTTGTTCAATTTACAAAGGCAATGCATTCCCTGTTTATCGGGATTTACGCCTTCGTGCTGGTCGCCAGCCCCTGGCCTATGGAAGGCGGGCTTGGGGTAGTCATGGCACGGGCCCCGAGGACGGGTCATGACAAATCGGTATCATAGGAGTTTGGTTCTACCGCATAATCTGATCTTTCTTCTATGTGAAGTAATAGTGTTAAGCGTATTGAGTGTGGTTATCAGTTCAGGGAGTCCAGTGTTGGTGCGGCGGCTGACGTATCCGTACACCAGGACCCTGACTTCTGATTTCCGACTTAATGCACGAAAACATTGATTGCATGTGTGTTTCAAGTTTTCTTTGTGATTACTTGTGTCAGCTCACCAGGTATAAGACGTTGACCGTGTTGCATCTGTTCAGGATGTCTCTACGCAGACAGTCAGTTGGAGTTCTGAGAGAGTACTCGATGACGGCTCACCGAGCGACGAGGCTCTGGTGCCGGGCCCTTTTTACTATGTTGGCACCCTCGGGTGGTGTACCAGCAGCACCACCACCTGTTGGGCAGCAGATGCCAATAGCTATACTAGCAAACTGTGCACGCTGGCAGAGCGCGTTGCACAAGTTCCAGCAGTATAGGCCTCCGAGGATACGAGGCGAGACAGATTCCCAGACAGCAGAGCAGTGTCTGGAGGCGATTGCTAGAGTTTTCCGCCTAGCTGAGACATCAGTAGAGTGGATGGTGGACTTGGCCACTAGTTTTTTCCAGTGAATGACCATGAGGATGGTACGCATAGTGATGAGGCTTCGTCATGTGGACCGATGCCTGAGATAATGCCTTTGGGTAGTGTGTCAGCTATACATCACTACCTGTTGGTCAGCAGTTACAACCGGTGGTACCAGTAGGTGACACATGTAAGTTTACTGCCTTACATGTGTTCTAACTTCAGATACCCTCAAGTTCCGAGGTGAACCTGACTCATAGGCGGCTGAGGACTGGCTTGAGGAGGTGTCCGAGAGTTTTCTAGAGCTTATACAGTTTCGGCAGGACGACGTGTTTATAGCTGAGAATCCATCGAGGCGTACCGAACATACCGGGTACTCGATGAATGGATTTCGATTAGTGCAATAGATCTTGGACCTTTGAGCGTGGTTTGTTTAAGGACTTCCGAGCCATCACCTTTTCTCTATGCATTCCGACTTAGGCTAGGGTGATAGAAGGAACCTTTGTGGTTGAGAATTCTTTGCTGATCGAATACAGCCAGAGAATGTTAAAAGTTTGGAAAGCAGGAAACTGACGCCAGTCTCGGAGACTTGGCCGTGTAAAAAGTTCCAAGTAGAGGAAATGTTAAGGATAAATGAATCTTCAGAGCAGCAGACATGGAGGCAGAGCTAGGAGAGAAGCTTGTGGTGGTGTACATTTCAACATATTACCATCACCCGCCTTTGTAGTCCCCGCTAGACTCAGGGAGTTGGAGAGAAGGGGAAGAGATTAGCTGCTTGCGGTCAAGGAGTGCGACCAAAAAAAAGGGCTCTAAGTATGATTCGAAGTGCGGACTTTGTCTTCTACTAGATGTCGTAGCCATAGACATCGAAACGAATCATCCCTTCCTTCCATGAATCTAGTCCCAGACCTAGAGTTTCTGTTTAAGCCGTTGACTTGACCCTCACGTCTGGAGATACGTTTGGGAGGAGACTCGATAGTCACACTTACGCCGGCGGTGTGATCTGACCCTTGAGGCGAGAGTCTCGGTTGGGATCTCTTGGTGGCAGCGTCGAGGCATTACGACGTTAGTTTGAGTATGAATTTGGCAATCACTATTCATACTCAAATTGACGGTATTAGGAAAACGTCAGGATGGGTTTTCCTTGGTTGGAGAAAAGGAAACCATGGGCATCACAAGTTAAACTCATGCACGGGAGGGTGCGACCGATCACTCTTGAGTTGGCCAACCTTACCCTCGTGGCAGCAGTCGTTTTGAGTTTCAGTTCTAACAGGAATTGGAGACCTTTTTAGTTCAAGGATGACGATCACGTTCTTATACGGGTCTCACCTCGACGAGGTTTATGGAGATGTAGCTGAGGCGATGAGATATCTCTGAGGTTCAACGGACCTATCTAGGTCCCCAACAGGGTAGGCGAGGTGGTTTACTGCTTCACCATTCCACCTCAGTTGCACCAGGTGCACGACGTTTCCAAGTATCTCAACTGAGGAGATACGTTCGTGATTCTTCACACATCATCGACCTCAGGGAGTTGGACGTCGATGATAGGGCGACATGCACGGAGGTTCCAATGGGGATCGAGAATTGACAGGAGCAGATCCTACAAGGACGATCGATTCCTCGGGTGCACTTTCTATGATAGTACGGAAACCTCCAGGTGAGCACATGGGAACGGAAGGCTCATATGCGTGCTTTGTACCGCTTTTGTGACCCTAGTTTGTGTTGGAGCTTTACGGGGACGTAAAGCCCTGAGGTGGGAGTAATGTAAAGACCCAGAAATTTCAAGGAAATTTTTTTCTTAATTTTCTTCGGAATTTTACAAGAATGCAGTTTCTGACGACACCTCATTCTGAGGCCCGGTGTGCCAGGAATTAATTTCCGAAGTTTGTCTCGGGTACGTTCAGGGAACGAACGAGCAGGAATTTCTAACTTTTTAACCGGTGCTCAGAATCAAATTCTGAGGGCACCGATGGAACCGCAGTGCCGGTTTTTGCTTTGGAATGCCTATTCCGCAGTTGCGTTTTATTGAGATTGGAAGTTAGTTTTCGAGGGTTTTTATTTTAAACTGAATAAAAATATGTGTTTGCCATATTTTTATTTGAGGTGGTAGTTAGAACCTCCAAGGGGAGGTTAGTGGAGGGGCCCACCCACACATAACCTCCCTTGAGAGGATGTTATAAGGTGGGGCCCACATGAGTATCAAACCCCCTTAACCCCCCCTTAACTCTTGAACTCTCCACTTATGTGGATGAAACTCACTCTCATTAAATGAGTCTCCCCACCTCAACCTCATTAAATTCGAACAACTTATGTTATTAACTTAAGTGAGTTAAATGTGGGTTTTTAATTTTCAAACCCTTGAAATTCAAAAACCTATGTTGGGTTAATAAAAGAAGTGAGAGGTTTATTTTATTTTGGGTTTAGTTTTTCTTGTGGTGGAGACTTGGGGAGAAAAAGGCTAAGGATTTGAGGAAGTCTTCTTCTTCTTCTTCACCGACGAAGAACATGAAGAACACCGGATTTCTCGAAGGTTGACGTCTTCTTCCGCAACGCGACTTCCTCCTTCTGTGACGTCCCCTTCCGTGACGCCAATGATGTTTTCTTTCTGCGACGGTTTTCCGCGACGAATCCTTCACAAATAATCTCCGTACAATCCAGGCTCGAGGTAGGGGATTTAAATTGTGATTGTTGGTGAACCCTCATTTACTCCCTTCTAAATTTAAGAACGCAGATCAACTAAATATAATGTTGATCTGCGAAGATTATTTTGAGTGTTGGGATTATTGTTATGATTATTTTTATTTAAGAGGTTGTAGGGGAATTTTATTTTTCCCTCTTAACCTTGAGAAAAGAACAACGAGCACAGACCAACCATTACCCGGTTGATCCGGGAACCGTTCGTCCATGCGGGGTTACTTTTGTTGGGTGTCGTCTAATTTCATGGTTAAGTATGTGCTCAATAATTTGTTGGGAACAAATGTTTGATTTTCCAATTGATATCACTTAACGCGGAGGGCGCGGGCCGAACGAACACGGCCCAACAACCCTCCGCAGTTTGTTTTTGATGCGCAGTTTTGGCGGTGATGAGAAAGCGGACCCGTATTGGAGTTTTGAGGCATCCGTTCTGAAGATCTTGATTCGAGAAGACTGCCGGCGAAGACCGCAAGCGAATCGGACCACCAGAGCGCGTCCGGTGGTCCGTAGAAGGCGGCGGCTGCGGGCCACCTCGGCGTGGCGGCGCCGGCAACCGGCGGTGGCGGCGCGCCGCCGGAGGAGCCCGCCGTGGCTGTGCCGCGACGGTTCAGCAAGCGACCGGTTTTGCCGGCCGCAGGTGATCTGGAGGCGGGACCCTGAGGGTCCTGTGTGTGAAGTAACGGTCGGCCTTAGGCCGGTCGAGTTCCGGAAGAACCGGGGGTTGAAGCCCCAGTGGTGATAGCAAGGGAGGGCCCCACGTGGGGGGGGGGGCGCCGTTTAGAAGTAAAGGAGGGGCGTAGCCCCTCCCTTGGGTGCACTCGCGCGGCGCGCTGGCCGTGCAGCCGCGCTGCCGACCGGGCTAGGCTTCCGGGCCAGGCCGGGTCGTCGGGCCGGGTCGTCGCCCGGGCCGGGTCGACCCAGTTCGGCAGACTCAGGGGGTACTGGGTCGGGGCGGGCCGGGCCCAGACCCCCAATTTTCGGACTGAGTTGGTTCAAACGCCCATATCTTGGGTTACGGACCTCCGATCGACGTGCCGTCAGCGGAAACACGATCCTTGGATCGAGACGGTCGTTTCAGTATATTGCACTCAAGGTTTAAGAATACTTTGGGTTCGGCCGGTTTGGTTCGTACACGAAACCAACAGGGCCCTCGGAGCGGAAACGCTCATATCTTGAGCTTCGGACATCCGATTGACGTGCCGTCGACTTTGTTGAGTTCCTCTTAGTGAGACAGATCTTTTGGCATACTCCGCCTGAGGTTTGGACGCAGGTGGAGTACAGTCGGGTTGGTTTTGCCTTAAAAACCAACCGGGCCCCTGGAACGAAAAATCCAATAACTCTCAGACTGAGCGTCCGATTGACGCGCCGTCTGTTGCGTTGAGTTCCTATTGACGATACAGATCTTTTGGATACATCTAATTCGGAAAATGTGACAGTTGATGTATCAGCCTCTCGGCTCGTGAGGCGGACCCTCCCGAACGAGCTTGCTGTGAGCGGGAACCCTAGAGCTGGCTGCGACTGCGACTTCGACGACGACTGTGCAGAGATCCTCAGTGGATTCGACGACGACGACTACAGCACTCAGCGATCCTATGGGGATCAGTGCTACAGATCCTGTGTGGGTCCGATTCTGTGTGGGCCTTTGCGGGGGTTAGTACCTATCGATCCTTTGTGGATCTGACAGCTTATATGATTCAGTACTGGTCTTTTATCCTATGTGGGTCCCAATATAGATGAATCAATGAAGACAACTGGTCTTGTATCCTATGTGGGTCCCACCTTAGATGATTCAGTACAGGTCTGGTATCCTATATGGGTCCCAGTATAGATGAATCAATGAAGACAGCTGGTCTTGTATCCTATGTGGGTCCTAGCTGTGCTGGCCTTGTATCCTATGTGGGTCCCAGCTTAGATGATTCAGTACTGGTCTTGTATCCTATGTGGGTCCCAGTATAGATGAATCAATGAAGACAGCTGGTCTTGTATCCTATGTGGGTCCTAGCTGTGCTGGTCTTGTATCCTATGTGGGTCCCATCTTTGATGATTCAGTGCTGGTCTTGTATCTTTTGTGGGTCCCAGCATTGATGAATCAATGAAGATAGCTGGTCTTATATCCTATGTGGGTCCCAGCTTAGATGATTCAGTACCTATGTCTGATCATCTCTTTCTCCTTTTTGAAGATGTATACCTCTGTGAGCTGAAACCTATTTTGCTTCCTTTGTTGATTGAGTTGTGCTATCCTGCGTGGATTACGTTTTGATTTCCTGTGTGGAATACGTTTTGCTTTCCTGTGTGGAATACGATTTGCTTTCCTGTGTGGACTGTGATGTACTTGGGCTCAGAGGTTGGAACGTGTGGGAATTGATGACTTAGGTATATGTATGGGAATATACCTAAGTAGTGTCGGATGTTATTTCGTGATTTATCCTTCCTTTGTGATTTATCCTTTGTGAATTTTGGGAGACCTTCGGGGGCCTCGGGGTCCCTACTGAGTAGCTTATACTCACCCTTGCACGGGCTATGCCCGCACTACGTTGTGTTGGTTGCAGAAGACGGACAACGCTGATCACGGTTGAGGCTTTCGGAGCAGCTCAGTACCTGGAGGTGGACCACTGGGCGGACGTACTCGGAGTAGACGGCAGGACCCGAGGAGCTTCAGAGGCTATCTGTACACACCCTTCAGGAGGGACTTCCAGTGGACGCCTCGAGGATGCAGTTTTACTTTTCAGTTGTTGTTTTCCCTTTCAGTTGTACTTTACAGTTGGGCTTGTATTTCCGGCTCCCTTTACTTTCTGCACCTACTGTTGTACAGTTTTACTTAGTGTTTTCCTCTTTCCTCTTGCTTACTCTATGGTGGTTGTTTACTTTACAAAGGCAATGCCTTCCCTGTTTATCGGGATTTATGCCTTGGTGCTAGTCGCCAGCCCCTGGCCTGTGGAAGGCGGGCTTGGGGTAGTCACGGCACGGGCCCCGAGGATGGGTCATGACATATCCTTTATTTGAGGCATGTTTTTAATTTTTTCTTGCTTCTGTGAGACTAAGCGGAGTTTACCACTATTGTCACATATCTTTCCCTTTTATTACACTGTTTAAATCCCTAAATCTATTATTATCTATTTTTTCCTATTTTTTGTGAATTTATCCAGTTTATTGATTTATTATTATTTAAGCTGATCTAAGGGATGATACTCGATAATTGAGACCCTCTACAAATAATTTAGGTTGTCATATTAGTTTAACACATAGCCGTGATACATTTTATAATATTATCAATGGTGTATTCAAGATGGAAATCTATTTATATGACCACGGTTTAGTTAAATGTTTTAAATCGATTGTCCATGGTTATGTTTCCCATTAATATTCTATGAAATATATAAAATAATAAATAAATTTAAAAAAGCGATAATTATTTTATAGATAAGAAGTGATAATTATTTGTTGGTGATATATTTTTACAAAAGAAGAATAAGAAAAAATTGTTCATGAATGTGAAAATGTTTCCATTTATTAAAAAATATAAATTAAACATGAAAAATTAAAATCAAGGGTGTAGTGAATATCTTTTATTTTTGATAATTTATTATATATTCACTTAAAATCAATAGTGTGTGGTAACTTGTGAAGAGAGAAGTGATATTTTAACAATGAAGATTGTAATCCTAGAGAGATGGTGAGTCTGATCAAAATTGTTAATCAACATTTTTAGTTAATTATATATAATGATACATAACTAAAAATGTGTTCCCATTATATAGATCAACGTGGATGAACTAAATAAAAATTGGTTATACCGTGCTCTTTATTTATTTCTTATATAGAGAGAAAGACATAATATTTTTATCTAATCATAAGATAGATATTGTTGAATGGTAATTTTGGAAATGAAGTAATTTGATTCATTCACAACCCCTCTCATGGTATCTTCCCATGTTGCTCTAAAAAGTAATACCATAACTAATGGTTCATTTTCCAAAAGTGTTTTCATATCATCTACCTTGAAATTATTATCCAACATAAACTACTTTTTATCTTCAATGGGAATAATTTACAATTATAGAATAATTGGATGTAACAATATTTTTGATGAATTAGAATTCATGTATACACTTCCAATATACATGGGATTCATCTAAATATAAAAATAGACCCCCCACAAAGAAGAATATATAGTTCTAGATTTCAAAACCAAAGGACTCAATACTCTAACGCAGGAATTTTATAAAATATTTTACAAGAAGGTGATGTTATATAAATTTTAAAATTCTATGAAAAATAAATTTTTGAACATTTAAAAAGTTAATACTATGGTCAAGATGTATAATATAAAACTTTTATAGAATAAATATGAATATTTGAAGATATATTTTATACAAATTTGACATGAATTAACCCACTAGGTCCACATATAGGCTGGATGTGAGATGAGTATGACATCCTAATACCATCACCAACAAGAAATATACTAGAGAACAACCCCAAGAAGGCATATCACACATATGGGATTCATTTTCTAGATGAACTCGCACATAGCCATATATCTCTAAAATTGAATATAACAATGAAAAACTAGATAAATCCACCATATAAAGGATAATATTATTGAAATAATTGTTAATTATTCAAAATACTATGACATTTATACTCCAAAAATAATTTAAAAAACATGAGCCCAATATCTCATGTAAATTATATCCTATAAAAATTTGAAAAGGGGAACTCCTCAACACACCAAATATTGATATAAACATTTAAAATTTCTATCACCATAAAAAACCACTAAAATATAACACCACCAGTATCATCTCCTCAATAAAAACTCTAAACTATCTTTCATCTATATTAGACACAGTATTTGTGGGTGAATCACCCATGAATGGGTGAGTATAAATATAAAGAGTAAGATACATAAAAAACATGGATTTAACTTAATAATAAGTCCTCTCAAGAAAATTTTAAAGACTTAAGGAGACTAAAGTATGATATTAATGATAAATAAACAATTATATAGGAAATTTACACTCTTTATAACCCAATTACCTAAACTTTCACTTCCAAAAGAAACCAAAAAATTATTAACATATTATTCATTAAAAAACCCATATTTCCTACTAGAATCTATAGTGTTGTACCGCACCACTCAAAGGTTTGTGTTTCAGTTTATGGGTTAACAACCAAGATGGATGACCCATGTCTCATCGAGTAAATAAAATCAAATGGGGGAGTACCAAATCTATATATTGGAATCCTTCACCCCATCAATATGGAATTTAGTAACTCCATTGTTCATATAGGGGATCTATACCTTGTCATAACCAAGGTAGTGTTAAATCCATGCCCAAAGTGAAGAAATCAAACCCTGAGTATGTGTGGGAGTAACAAACTTTGTAAAGTGTATAGAATAAATATGCCCTATCATAAGAATTTCCCCATGGGAGTATCAAACCTTGTGTTAACATCTATTTTCGTGGTCGAACCATGTTATCAACCCTATGGAGCTAAATAACCTAAACTAGTCAAAACAAATCATAATCGAATAATAATATTCAAATATATTACAACAAAATTTTCTATATGGAAAAAATCCAGGGACAAACTATTTATTTATTAAAATAAGACAACATGAAAATTTTCATGAAAGATGACTAAAAAAGAATGTGTTGAGCCATGTGACCTCCCTAGGGTCAACCACATCAAGACATAGAAAGAGCGAACTACCTCAAGGGTTCATGAATACCTCATGCATGATGTAATTCATGGGACATGGTGGAAAATATTTTTATACCCCCAATGGGTCGGGTAAAGTTGTACTTAACTATTGGGAGAGTGGGTGGTATAGACCCAAAAAAACATTGACTTTGGATTACAATGTCATAGATACAATTATATATATATAAATATATGAATTTCATTTTCCATGATAATAATATTACTTCTTCATATACTATATATGGAAATTTATAAAAAACTATTTTTTATCAAAAGCTTAGAGTGTTTCTTAACTATAACATGAAACTCATAATACTATCCCAATAATCTTAATCATATTTAATATGATCTCGATTTATCATTATGATAGTAAAAATATGATTTTTGATTATCTGGTGGTGTGGTATCATAACCATTGAGCCTTGTTTTATTAAATTTCACACATATTGATCTCAATCAATGTATATTATGAAGATGTACTTTCTAATTAAATAACCACATGTTTTAAATTTCATTGAATCTTCTTTTCTATGAACAAGTGTATTAGTCACTTAACATGATATAAGTGTCATTATATATCTTTTAATATCATATATTATTGTATAATAAAAACCATAACATTTATATTTGTTTTTAGGTATCTCATCAAGGGTGATTCATTTGTAATATTCCATTGATTGAATGATCATGATAAGATTTTTTTCTTCTAATTTTATGAAGAAGATATTTTTTCATACTCAAAAAGATGGTATTGCCTTAGCTAAACCCATTGTCATGATATATGAGTAGAATTTTATCTAGTAAAATTAAATATATACATATAAATAATTATATTATGATAATAAAAATAATCATTATACTTTATAAGATATCATGAGACAAGGACACTATATTACACTATATATTTTTGTTTTAGGATTTCATAGATATGTTTGTTGGAGGATTTCATAGTTAAGGATTATCCTTATCTCTTTAGAGACCGTGAAGAGTTTATATATACATTAATTAATCTATTATTAGTACTACCTTATATACAAATAAGTACTTAGAGGGTCACAAAAAAATTGTATCTATATGTTCCACCAATTCATATGACTTAGTCTATATAATGAAGATGGTCGCAAGTCCCTTGGTTAGTTAATGTCCAAGTGTGATTGATCACAAGTGATTAAATGAATAAAATCAATTATATATAATTCATGTTAAAAATAAAAATAATTACATATATTAACAATTGTATTTTTATTTTATTTATTTTATAATAAGTGAATATGAGAAATAGTAATTTCAAACATATATTTTTCAATTCTAGGTTTTCTAAATGTATATTGAAGGATCATGTAAAGATAATTGATCAAAATTAATAACATTATATTTAATAATTATATTATTAAGTGATGGTGGTTATATGTTACACATAAAATGTTATTTAAGTTGTTTGATTCATATCTGATCAATTTTAGAGTTTAAACTTCTCTTGAGATCTGAAAAAAAAATTGAGAAGTTTAACCTATATATAAAAACTTATTTTATACCCAAAAACAAAAATGGTGGAATATTTTCAAAATTTTACCCATATCGTATCATCTCCCACAATCTAATAGTGATAAAGTGATTGGTAGAGGGAGATCTAAATGATTTTTTTCATCGATTCAATCGAGTGTTCCTCCAATGGTTGAAATTAATTCATAATGTGCTATGATTATTTTTGATAAAACATGAAGATCATATTAAAGGAGAAAATGATCATATTTAATTTTATTTGTACAATCTAGATGGATTTTATCTTACATTATATTATGGACATTGATCCAACATTGAGTGTACTATGTTTGGATCGCATGAATTAATGAGATAAAATTTTATTTATATACTTTGTATAGAAAATTATTTGTGTAATATATCATGGATGAAATGGGTACTACCATTCTATATCTAGTGTTCCAACATTAATTAAGTTGAAAATATTAAAATTACATGTTTTACCCTTCCTTCATGTACACTTTTCCTTCACCAAATCGAGGTTTGTGGCTTACCTAACCACATGGCTAGGCCGAACCATGAGTGACCCATCCAGAAAATGAAGTCCAGACATCATTGTCTTCCAGATAGTACTTCAAGATAGTAAGATGGATAAACACCTCCTATGATAGGTTGAGAAAGATTGATTAATCTTTTTATGTCACCTAGTCTAGAACTTGAGTGGTATGATGCATCAATAAAACTTTCATTGTTTGGACCAAGGAATTACCTATCCCTCATCAACCCACTTCTAGATTGAGGACCAACATCCAAGCCTAAAATACCAAAAATTTGGAAGTTGGTGAGATACTTGATCACATACAATATAATTAATGAAATAAAACCTAGTTTCTCCTTAAAAACAAAATTCATCTCCTCTACAATTGCAACCCTACCACAATTACTATGCCAGATCACATAACTTGTTGATCGATTCCTCCTAGACGATACAATCCTCCTAAGCCCAAGACAATGCCACCATCACTTAGCCATTGTGTTATAACCATTATTAGACACCACAATAGTCAATATACATAATTCATTTGAATGATTAATAGTTAGAGAGTTTAATAGTTATAGTTATAGGGGAGAGGGGTTGATATTAAGTGGACTAGATACTAGATGGTCCACCTCCATCTATGTCCAATGACATTGTACCATTTTATAGGGGAATACTACATGATATAAAAAGGTTCAGTGGCTAGGTTCAATCAAATAGCATGTTTAATCATTCTCAAAGATAGATCACGATGTTCCAACAATAATAAAAATTACCAAAAATAGAAGTACAGGGATCAATATAATATAAAAATTCAAGAATGAATATTTTCAAGTAATTTTCATGAATATCATTGAACAGTAATAATAAAATTCGGAACCTCAAGGTTCGAATCAACATTATCTAAATATGTACTTGTTTTTGGATTATGATGAATATCACATAAAGAACACACATGTAGATCAAATATCCTTTAAGATATAACTCACACTATATTAGGATATAGGACAATTGTGGATAACCCTATTAGAGAGGATTAAGGATGATGTTTTGTGTATTAATTCTTTTCATGGTATTTTAATTTTAAATCCATATATGAGCCCAGTATTGGGATTGAAACCCAACAAAATTAACTACACCTCCCCAAACTTATATCTACAACCCAAGTCAAACTATAGTCACCAATTTTTCATCTAAAGCTCTATATAAGAGATATTAAATATTTATTTCATTTTCACATGTATGATAAAAATAATAATGTAAAATATTAATTCCTTTATGAAACCCAATGTATCAAAAAGATAAAAACAATTGTTCAACAATTTCATTAAATATCAATGAATTTACTTAAATTCATTAAATAAAAAATTATAGGTTTTTTAAACCATTATAGAATTCTATAAACATGTTAAGGAACTAATGGAAGATATGTGTTGAGTTTTTTATACTCTTGAAAATGAGATTATCAGGAAGATTATATTAAAAAATATTCATTATAATTTAAATTTGAATGTTTATGTAATGGGTAATGAGATTAAAAGATGGTACCTTTAACTATTTTAAATGTGTTCTTATTGAATAATATATGTTAATGAATTAATATAATCCTAGTGTAAATGTGATAACAAGGAAAATAGTGTTTAAGGTTATGAATTATATAACCATAAAAAAGGATATATAAAATAATGAATAGGATTAGGTGATTCTATTCCATTCATCAAATCTAAAAATAGAAGAAGAATAATAATTTAATGAGAATATTCCTCAAGTATGATTTTTTATGTGGAAATTTTAATAGCATCACTTAAAATAGTTTAAAAAAAATTCATGGAGATTATAAGGAAGGTACCAACAAACCATCATGGAAATACTAAAAATATAATAATTAAAGGAGGAACAGAAATCCAGATATCATTAAGTATAAGAACTCAATATCAAAAAAATATAATGGCTTGGATGAATCTAAAATAGTATAGATTTGTGACTAAAAGGTATTTAAAGAAGATGTGTTAGTGATTGAAATTAAGAAATCTCAAATTTAAAAGAAAAGTCATAAATATTAAAATGGAGTTGAGGATATTATTGAACTTATATTTGAGTTGAATAATTCCATGGATAATATTAATTGATAAATATAAAGAGCATGAACTAAAAATAAAAATTACTCGTACAAAACTAAGTAATATAAATACAAAACAAATAGGAAAATAAATATTATTTGCAGGAAAATTTGGGTAATATTAAGGCTTAAAATTATACAACTTGGTGAAGGTTATTGATAGAAACGCTGAGTATATAAGAAATAATTAATCATTGATTGTAACACTACTATAGTGGAGGATAATTTCAAGAAGTTAGAAAAGATTTTTTAAGAAGTTTTTAATATCGGGAGAAATCTCAAAGACCAAAAAATATTAATGACACCCAACATGACATTAGGAAAGTTTCTTATATAAATGTGGGGAAATAATACCATTATCAAAAAAGAAATATTGATTTATACTTTACCCAAATTTCTATTGATCCATAAATGGAGAGACACAAAACTAAACATAAAATTATATGTTATTCTTATGGAATGATGTAACATTATTATATTTTTTGTTCCATATAAAATAAAAAACAATGAATAAGAGAAAAGGAGAAAAATAAATTAAAAAATGAATATTTTTATTATGTTTTATATGGATATTATTTTTTGGTGTATTTTATGAACATAAATCCATGTATTTTTAATAAAGAGTCAAGTGAGAGTTTCTAAGAAGAGAAATAATATTAAAAATCTAAAACATAAGGATTTATCAAGTATAATATTGATATAAATTAGATAAAATATATATTACTTAAAGATTATATACTAATAATGCATTTATGATATATCATATTTAATGATATATAGATAACGTATTGTATTATTTATTGGAATAAAAGAATGTATTACTCTATATGGCAATGCAATTTAATATGATATAAAAATATATTATAGTTAATTCTCATGACTACGATACTGAATGATAGGACATACCATAAGGCTTGGAAAATTTATTTATATGATTCACCCTAACATTAACAAAGGAAGTCATGCATTAATGAGTTAACATTCAAATCTTATATATATAGGTTATCGTTGGTTAATCATTTTATAGGATTAAACCTATGGGATGGTTCATGAATAAGGCTTATAATAGTTGTAACCAAAGGAATTTATTCAAAAATTTAAAAATCATATGACTAAATACATAGGATTAGGTCATGTCCCCATGGCTTATATAATGGATGAATAGACTTATGATTTGATGAGTAAATTCAAAAGCATGTTGTTTTATACCTCCATGTCCCCCCCCAAGGTCTCTTTTTTTCCTTTCATCATTTCA
The DNA here is from genome assembly GCA_963277665.1 of Viscum album. NCBI lineage: Eukaryota > Viridiplantae > Streptophyta > Magnoliopsida > Santalales > Viscaceae > Viscum > Viscum album. The sequence goes on from OY728127.1 coordinate 620,901,660, forward strand.
TTTTGGGATACTAGAATATCATGGAGGATACATAGGTCCTACCATAACTAATAGGGTGATTTTTTATATCCAATCGAAAAAACATGAAGATAAAAGCCTGAGGGTTACTACTGATGATCCATATCAACCATATATTAGAGGAAATTGTAGTAGTGAACTCCAGTTTAAGTCACGCAATCTTCATTAGAAATTAATTTGGATTCAATTTTGATGATATGGGGATCATGGAATTTGTTTCTTCTAATCGTTTCTGATGTATTGATTAATTTTTTATCAATCCTTTGAAAACAAATAATGGTATTAAACCCATACCATGCCTATTTATTTTCTAAATTATTATGTAGAAGATTTTTTTTACAAAATCTTGGTTGACATATCTTATATCATTGTATATGATATGTTATTTAAAATATGGTTGGAAATATAATATGTGATATCGTAAGTCGCGACACAATGTAATTCATTAGTTTTTTTTTCATTTCATTATATGATATGTTAGGAGTAATACTACACAATAGTTCTATATAGAACATGGAAACCTGAGAGTCATATCAATAATATGATATTGATTCCAATTATATAATATGATTTCCCAAGAATTGAGAGTTTTAATCTTACATAAGTCCCTTTCAAAAGTTGTGATAATTGAATGTGCATTGAGTTAATTATATGTAGAGTTTTATTGTGGGTTATGATAGTAATTAATTATATTATAAATAATAAAATAATATAGATATGAATTAAATTTTTATCACATTGTGGTGTTATCTATCATAGAATATGATATGTGATTTATCTATATATAAAAATAGATCCCTCACAAAGAGGACCATAGAGTGCTAGATTTCAAAACCAAAGGACTCAATACTATAATGAGAGAATTTTATAAAATATTTTACATGAAGGTGATGTTATATAAATCCTAAAATTCTATGAAAAATAAATTTTTAAACATTTAAGAAGGTATTAATATGCTCAAAGAGACTAATATGAAACTTTTATAGAACAAATATGAATATTTGATGATATATTTTATAAAACTTTGACATGACCTAACCCACGAGGTCCACATATAAGATGAATGAGAGTTGATTGTTCCATCCTAATACCATCACCAATATGAAATATACTAGAGACTAACACCAAGAAGGCATATCACACATATGGGGTTCATTTTCTAGATGAACCCGCACATAGCCATGTCTCTCTAAAATTGAATGTAATAATGAAAAACTAGATAAATAAACCATGTATAAGATAATATTATTGAAATAAATTTTAATTACTCATAATAATATAACATGTATACTAAAAGAATAATGTAAAAAACATGATCCCAATATCCCATGTAAAGTCTATCCTATAATAATTGGAAAAGGGGAACTCCTCAATACACCAACTCATGATATGAACATTTAAAATTTTTATCACCATCAAAAACCACTAATATCTAACACCACCAGTATCATATCCCCAATAAAAACTCAAAATTGTCTTTTATCTATATTGGACACATTATTTGTCAGTGAATCACCAATGAATTGGTGAGTATAAATATACCGAGTAGGATACTAAAAAGCACTGATTTAAATTAATAATAAGTCGTCTCAAGAAATGTTTAAAGACTTAAGGAGATAAAAATTTGATACTAAGGATAAATAAAAAATTATATAGTAAATTTACACTCTTTATAACCCAAATACCTAAACATTTACTTCCAAAAGATACCCAAAAATTATTAACATCTTATTCATTAAAAACCATATTTATTAATAGAATCTATAGTGGGGTCCTACACCACTCCAAGGTATGTGTGTCAGTTTATGGGTTAACAACAAAGATGGAGGGCCCATGTCTCATCAAGTAAATAACATCAAAATAGGAAGTATGAAATCCATATATCAGAATCCTTCAACCCATCAATCTGGAATTTAGTAACTCCATTGGTCATATAGGGGATCCATTCTTTTTTGTAACCAAGGAAGTGCTAACTCCATGCCCAAATTGGAGAAATAACACCCTGAGTATGTGTGGGATTAACAAACATTGTAACATTTTTATAATAACTATGACCTATCATAAGAATGTCCCCAGGGGATTACCAAACCATGCGTTCACATATATTGTCATGTTCAAACCATTTTATCAACCCTATGTAGATAAATTACATAATCGAGCTAAAACATGACATAAATGAATCATAATATTCTAGTAGATTACTTCAAAATTTTCTATATAGAAAAAATATAAGGATAAAAAACCTACTTATTCAAATATGACACTATGAAAAATATTCATGAAAGATGAATAAAAAGGAATGTATTGATTCATGTGCCCACCCTAGTGTACGCCACATCAAGACATGAAAAGAGGGAACCACCTTAGGGGTGCATGAATACCTCATGCATGATGTAATTCATGGTACATGGTGACACATTTTATATTACCCTTATGGTTCAGGTTAAGTTATACTTAACTATTGCATTTCCATGATAATATTATTACTTCTTCATAAACTATATAAGGAAATTTCTAAAAAAAATAAATTGTATCAAGGGTTGAATCATCATTATCTAAATATGTAATTTTTTATAATTATGATGAATATTACATTAAGAATACACATGTATATTGAATATCCTTTAAGATATCACTCACACTATATTAGGGTATATGTCAATTGTGGATAACCCTAATAGAGAGGATTACGAATGATGTCTTATGTATTAATTGTTTTCGAGGTATTTTAATTTTAAATCCAAAGATGAGCCCAGTACTATGCTTGAAACCCAAAATAATTAATTAAACCTCCCCAGAGTTTTATCTACAACTGAAGTCAAACTATAGTCACTAGTTTTTCATCTCGAACTCATTTAATAGATATTAAATATTTATTTCATTTTCACATGTTGGATAAAAATAATAATTTAAAATATTAATTCCTTAACAAAATACAATGGATCAAAAAGAGAAAATCAAATTTTCAACCATTTCATTAAATATCTAATAATTTATTTAAATTAAATAAAAAACAATTATAGGTTTCTAAAAACCATTGTATCATTCTTTAATTTTTTTAAGGTACTAATGGAGGAGATGTGTTGAGTTGGTGAAGCTCTTGAAAATGGGATTTCCATGAAGATGATATTAACCATTATTCCATATAATTTAAATTCCAATGTTTATATAATGGGTAATGAGATTCCAGGATGGTTACTTAAAGTATTTTAAATGTATTCTTACTGAATAATATATGAGAATAAATTAATATAATCCTAGTGTGACTGTGATAACAAGGAAAATAGTGTTTAAGGTTATGAAGTATATCACCATAAAAGAGAATCTATAAAAGAACGAATTGGATGAGGTGATTCTATTCTTTTTCTCGAATCTAAAAATATAGTAATAAGAATAATTTAATGATAATATTCCTCTAATATGATTTTGACATTGAAATTTTAATCACAACACTTAAAGTAGTTTAAAAAAATTTAATGGAAATTAAAAGGAATATACCAACGAACCTTTATAGAAATAATAAAAATATATTAATTAAAGGAAGAACAAAAATCCTTATATATTTAAGTATAAGAACTCATTATCATGAAAATATGATGGCTTGGATGAAACTAAAATAGGGGAGATTGATGATTGAAAGGGCTTTAAAGAAGAGGTGAAAGTGATTGAAATTAATAAATCTCAAATTTTAAAGAAAATTGAATAATATGAAACTGGAGTTATGGGGATTATTGAACTAAAATTTGAGTTGAATAATTATATTGATAACATAAATATGTAAATATAAAGAGAATGAACTAAAAATAAAAAATACTAGTATGAAACACAATAATATAAATACGAAACAAACAGAAAAATAAATATTATTTTTAGGCTAATTTTGGTTGTTTTAAAGCTTAAAAATATACAACTTGGTGAAGGTTATTTATAGAAACTACAAGTATATAATAAAGAATGAATAATTTATTATAAGACTACTGTGGTGAAGTATAATTTAATGAAGTTAGAATAGATTTTAGAAGAAGATTTTAAAATGAGTAGAAATCACAAAGACCAAAAAAGATTAATGACTACCAACATGAAATTGGGAATGTTTCTTATGTTAATGTGGGGAAATAATCCCTTAATCTAAGAAGAATTATTGATTTAAATGTTACCCAAATTTATATTGATTCTTCAATGGAGAGACACAAAACTTCACATAAATTTATATGTTATTTTTATAGAATGATGATACAATCTTAGACATTTAGTTCCACATAAAATAGAAAAATCAATAAAGAAGATAAAAGGAGAAAAAGAAAGAAAAAAATGAATATTTTTAATATGTTTTATATGAATATTATTTTTTTGTGTAGTTTATGAATATAAATACATGAATTTTTCATAAAGGAGTTAATTAAGTGTTTTTAAAAAGACACATAATATTCAAAATCTAAAACATAAGGTTTTATCAAGCATAATAAAAATATAAATTAGAAAAAATATATTTTACCTAAAGCTTATTTGTAAATAAAGAATTTCAAATATATCATATTTAATGATATATGGATATAGTATTGTATTATATTATGGAATAAAATAATGTATTATTCTATATAGTAATTATATTTAATATAATATACAAATATCATATAGTTAATTCTCATGCCTACCATATTGAATGCTAGGATATATCATAAGGCCTGGAGAATTTATTTTTATGATTCACCCTAACATTGACTAATGAAGTCATGAATTAATGAGTTAACATTCAAATCTTATATATGTAGGTTATCGTTGATTAACTATTTTATATGATAAAACATATGAAATGGTTCATGACTAAGGCTTATAAGATTTGTATCCAAATGAATTTATTCAAAAATTTATTAATCATATGACTAAATATATGGGATTAGGGAGTGTCACCATAGGCTATATAATGGATTCATGGCCTTAAGATATGATAAATAAATTCTCAAGCATGTTGTTATCTACCTCTGTCTCTCCCCCAAGGTGTATTTTTTTCCTTTCCTCATTTAATTTTGGGAAACTAGAATATAATGGAGGATAAGGAGGTCCTAACCAAACTAATTGGGTGATTTTGTATATCCAATCGATACTACATGGAGATAAGAGTATGAGGGTTTCTACTCTTGATCCTTATCATGCATATATTAAATTAAAATGTAGTAGTGAACTCCAGTGTAAGGCACACAATCATCATTGGGGATTCATTTGGTTTCAATTTTGATGACATTGGGATCAAGGAATTTGTTTCGTCAAATCCTTTCAGCTATATTTATTAATTTTTAATTAATACTTAGAAAACTAATAGTGCTATTAAACCTATACCATTCATTTTTATTTTTTAAATTATTATGAATTTTTTTTACAATATATTTGTTGACATATGTTATTTCATTGTATATGATAGGTTATTTAAAATACGGTTGAAAATATAATATGAGATATCATAAGTCACGACACAATTTAATTGTTGTTGTATTTCATTATATGATATGTTAGGATTAATACTATACAACAGTATTGTATACAATATAGACACCCGAAAATAATATCTATAATATGATATTGATTCCAATCATATATTATGATTTCCTAAGCATTGAGAGTTTTAATCTTACACAAGAAACTATCATATGTTGTGATAATTGAATGTGCATTGAGTTAATTATATATAGATTATTTTTGTGGGTTATGATATTAATTCATTCTATTATAAATAATAAATTAGGATTTATATGACTTAAATGTTTATCACATTGTGGAATTATCTGTCAAGGACTATGATATAGGTATATCACCAAATATGATACACATTGATTTTTTTATGTTTTCAATTTTTAATTGATTTAAATAGATTATAAATTGCTTATAAATTATTTTAAAAATTATTATAGGATATTTATTTAATTCAAAAATTTATTATTATATTAATTTGTTATAATTTTTTTATAAATATTTAATATGTTTTTTAATAAAAAATTATGAAATATATTTTTTTAATTTCAATATTTCATGAAATATCGTATATTTTATATATATAGATATATATTTTAATTAATAACATGAAATTTTTTGTGTTGGGAAATGGATATTAGGTGTTAATATTAAAATTTATAGAATTTACATGATTTTTCATAATATTATCAAATTTTTATAATGAGATTTAATTTATGAATTGTTCGTAAATTGTTCATCTCGTGTTTAAATATGTCAGTTGTTAATTTATTTAAAATTTATTCCTTTTTAATACATAATTATAGTTATTATATTATGAATTTATATGTATGTGTTATTTTAAAGTGTTAAACTAATTGTTTAAATTTTAAAACATGCATCTAAGGAGTAACATGCTCGCTATGATATTGGTTTTATTATTATTCTACCTTCATTTTTTATTATAAAAGGTTATGAGATTTAATAAATTATTTAAATATATTTTATACAAATTAGATGATAAAATTATATTATAATTTTGATATCTCCTAAGAAAAGAGTCTCAGATTAGAGGGACTTTGTGTTAGACTTCCTAAAAGGTTAGAGGAATATTACATGTCTAGAAAATGTAGGGTTGACTATCTATGGATCCAAAATTACTAGAGTGGGAATTATTAATTTCATATGATTATAATCCCTTACATTAATGGGTTTAATGAAACTTATACATGGGATGAATTTGGATGTATATGAATAGAGGTGGAATTTTATTTGGGTTATAAATAGAAGTTATGAGTTGTATAAAGAGTTATGCATCGGTAAGGTTTAAACATATTGATTTGGAAAAAGGAATAGGATTAAAAAAATTATTAATTAGGATCTTGCATGAATAAATATGGAATAACATATGATAATACAATGGGATTAAATCTGTTTAAAAAATTTCTTTTTCAATTCATTTTAAATTGTAACTTTTAAAGACCTCAATCACCCAACAATGTAGGTCATTCCGAGGAGGCACTGGATTATCATGTATATTAAAAGTAAGATTTGGGTAACCTGAATAGGATTTGAAAACTTTTATTAGTGCTTTCTTTGAGTCACAGTTTTTCCAAAAACCCTATAGGGGTTAATTTACTAGTGGAATAAAGTTCTATTTATCCATATGTTGGTCTGGGAAAAGTTCTATCCACTCAACTGTCCATGATTCATACATACTATGATTGTCACAATAGAAAATATAAATAACTAAATTTTGGTAGGAACTCCAAATAGGATTGATTTCTTAGTGAAATATAAATCTTTTACCAGAAATTGGTATGATGAATTTAAAATGGGTCTTCATTGTAACTGGTTCACATTTCATAAAATTTCATACTAAATGATTGTAAAACATGATATTTATCTAATAAATGATTATTCTACAGACAATATAATCTTCATCACTTTTGAAAATGACCTTGATATCTATCTTAGATAAGGAAAAAGATAATGGTGATAATTTATTTGATCATAATCAAAACATAAAAATATATCTTAATCAATAAGTTAAATTCTTTTTGTTGTAAAAACACCATACTGATAAAGAAATTTCCAAAGTCATTCAATAAACATATATAGAGACCTATGATAATTATATAAATGATTTAATATATATATCTAATTTTATTCATGTTAATATGGAACCAATGTTTCAAAAGTAACATGGGAACATGGATGCATATGAGATGATAAAAACCTAAGAATGATTTACTAAGAATAATCAATGAGATTTATAAGGTGTTAGAGGATCTATTTTTGTGAAATATATAATAAGGAACATCATTCACTATACAGGTTCATAATATGATTAGGTTCATAATTATATTAGAAGGACTAATTAACCACTTAGGTTTGATATGGCTACAAACTTAATTAAAAATTAAATGCTAAAAAGGTTTTGATGGTTTATTGTAAATTATAATATAAACGAGTCCAAGAAAATTTTACCTAATCTCATTAAAATTTTTATGAGTTCAATTTAAGACATATGAGGTCCATAATCTTGTGTCATAATGATGTTACAAAAGGATAAGGGTAAAATATTTTTATAGAAACATAAGAAGAGAATTTATGCGGAGTCTACAAAAACAACCAAACTGAACAAAAAGATAAAATGACACTGATTACACTATGTAAAACATGGACATTAGAGAAGTAACTATAGTGAACACCAAAAGGGTTTAAGGAAACCTAGTAGTGATTTCATAATAAGTATAGTGTTATAGAAAAAAAATTATTATTTATTGATAAGTTATATAATACCAACTATTTGTTTTATAAATTATAGGTAAAATATATAACTAATTGGCTTTAAAAAATATATAAATTGCATCTCTATTAAAGAATTAATTCTAATTCATTCCTAGATATATTTTTGGTTTAGAGTTTTAAATTATTTGGTAATCTCCATTATATAAATAGATATTATATCAATAAGTGAACACTTCGACTCATTATCCATTTTTCCCACAATACAAATTTTTTAATATATAACATGTTTATTTTAATTAAATATCTTCACAAATTATACCTTATTTTTATCCTTATCCCTACAAAGTATTAAAACCTATGAAAAAAATTGAAAATTTGAGATGAGAATAATAATCTCAGTAAAGGACATATAAAGAAATAAGCACATTAGTCCTTTTAAAAATAATAAAAGTGATTTTTTCTTCAACATAATATACTTTTAGATATAATATTCACAAATGTCCACGTGAAATTAGATTTATTTCATATGGATTTTTATAAAACACTTTATAATAAAACATGAATGTAAAATCATAAAAATAGAATTTTCTTAGAAAAAATTGGAACCCTTGAAAACAAATTTTTTTACATAATACCTTTTTACCCTTAAAGGGAATAATATTTTCTTTAAAATAATATATGAACTCATGAAATTAAAATAATTATTTGAAAACTCAAACATAATAATTGAAAATTAATGTCGGTAACTTGGGCATCATTTTCATATCACTCTTAAAATCACTCTTACAAATGGAATAATTGTATGATCAACTTCCAAAAGAAATATATGGAGAACATAATCCATATAAAATGTGTTATAATTTTATTAACAGACCCTACCATCCTCAATTTATAACTTACCATCCCATCCTTACTTTTATAGTGGAACTTTTCATCCTTGGTTTGTAATAGAACCACCCATCACCAAAAATATTCCCGAAAACCATAAAATATTCGTTACACATTAATTATTTCAATTACAACCAAAAAATATTTTACCCCAATATAATAAAAAATCTAGATTTCTTAATATCCATTCCATTTAAATACTTTTTTTGAAAATATCCGGAACATAGGGAAAGAGAGTTTTTCTTTTATGAAATCTTATAAATTAATATTGATATCAAATAATGGAAAATATTTTACATAAAAAATGGAAATGTTACTCATGACTATGTTTCTAGATATAATAATATTCATTACATTTAAACATATGTTGATTATATCTTTGTTACAAAATAATATTGTTATTAAAAGTAATAGAGGGATAATCGTGACTTTATCATTTACATAAATATTATAATTTCAAAAATTAATGATAAATGGACAATATGGTCATATTTTAAAAATATGGACTATTAGGGATGAAATATATCAATTAAATGAAGTAAAGAGTCATTTTTTTGTGGAATATGGTTCCTTATAACATTAGGTTTAACCCTAATTTTCCCATTTTAACTTTATCATAGTAAAAACTTTTACTATGATTATAATTGATAATAATAATAATAAGTTGATATATTTTCCAAAATTGGACCTCTTGATTCCAAATATAGAATTCATTTTTAAATATCCAATTTCTATAATTGGAAGAATATAATTTAAAGTTAATCTCTTAAAACAAGATGAAAAACTATTTTTTTTTTTGAAAAATTAATTTTAAGTATAAAAAATTGTTTTTTATACAGAATTAAAGTAAATAATTAATTATAAAGACCATAATTTTATTATATTTAACAAAAAATAACTAATTGAAATGTGGGAATGTTGTTTCTTCATAACATTTTCTGATTCTCTTGTTGCTTCTTTAAATATATGGTTTTTATAAAAAACATTAACATAATGAATTACCATATCTAAAAATATTTCTCTCTATATTCAAGAATCTCTACTATTTATTCCTTGTAAGAAAGGATTTATTCAAACTAAATTAAATCAAGGATCAAAACATGAGATGCATTCGGAATATATTTTCTTAAAAATGAAACATGGAATATGTCATATAGAAGTGATAAAATCAAAGGTAATTTCGAAGAATGGGTAACTCATCTAACTTTATTAAGGATTTAATACGGTCAAATTATCTATAGATTGAATTTTCCCTTTTTATAAACACATATTAGCTTTCCAGAGGGAAAATTCAAGAAAAAAATTATTAAAGGTTTCGGGCGCAGCAGAAGTGCATGGCTGGATGTGACCACTTGGCTTTTTGTCATTAGAAATGATCAATCTGGGATCAATATAATGATAAAAGCCAGTCTCTACGGATTGAATCACAGAAAAAGACAAAGAAGATGGTTTGTCTCGGAGCCACAAACAAGGATCATTACAGGTTGATTATAATTAATTTAATTAATTATAAAGAAATACCTTTTGGGAGTTCTTTCTTCATTGATGTTCTTGATCACATTGTCGATGTGATCCGTCTTTGCATCGCAGAAGCCAAGATTAGACTCCCTCTAGTGGTGATCCACACGTGTACCTTGTATCTCTGGACTATGCCAAAGGATTCTATGGGTGCTAGCGTGGAGAAGCCTTTGCTTGTGTTGTCTGCCTTAGATTGTCTTGATCCGATGGAAGAGGATCTCTCTCGGTCTTGAGAGCATTCTTGAAGGAAGAGGTTCTTTTGGCCTTGAAAGAATTCTCCAGAGATGTTGGGCACAACAATTCTCTTGTGTAGGAAAAGAGTTGGGGTTGTGGGGATATTTATAATCGAGTTTGAGGTTGTAGAGTTATGACAATAAATTAACGCGTTACGAGTTTCATTTATTTCATTAAATCTTATTGAAAATCCCCATGTCAAATAATTAATTCCTTGACATGCGCTCACGCTGATTATAATAAAGATCATTTAATAAAACGATATTATATCCTCAAAATCTGGACTGGAAAAACTACACGGCGTTTAATGATAAATACACGACGTGTACTTGTTTTTCATTGAAAACTAAACAGTGTGTACATTAAATGTACACGACATGTATATCTTGTTTTCATTTATTCATTTCCTTTCCAAAATAAAACTACATGGCGTGTACATTTAATAATACATGGCGTGTACTTGTTTTATATTATTTTTCCTCCATAATTTAAAACAACTTAGGCTTCCTTGAATAATTATTAAACCACGTACGGGAATAATCTTTATTCAACTTGAGATTTTGGATACACTTACTGTATGACCCTCTAGGCCTCTTTCTCGTTGGCATTAGGCGGGCTTTCCTAAAGTCCAAGATTACTTTCTAGCAACGGGTCAAGGCACCCAAGAGAATGAAGTTGACGCCGCATTGACGTATCACCTCATACGAATGCTTACTATGTAATTTAATCCCTTTATCTTGATATATCATCAAGCAGGTTTCATGGGAGTGTCATAAACCTATATTCTTCATCCTTCGTTCTTTGACTACCTGAAATAAACTTGTCGTTCACACCATGTCCATAAATTTAATGCGACAGTTCTATTTCAATCAAATGGCCGAGATATCAACATCCATAAATAGAAGGGACAAATCCTTCCTCGACGTATCCATTAACAACATGTCACTTGTGATGCACCCAACCTACCCTACTTCCCGCCAACTGTCTGCGTGACAGTTTTTGTCAGTAAATTGAAGTGCGCGAGTCATGACATGTGTTAATGGTAATCTTCTAGTCTAAGGACCATTACACACGCTTATAGATAGCAATGTTCGATGACACCAAGACATGCAGAATTGCTATTGGCGGGTCTGTTCTCATAATCTCCCATCATGGAGATTACCAAGTGCGAACTCCATGAGATATAGTCTCGTCTTCTTATGAGTACTCACACATGACAGTCTGCATACTATGTGTCCTATCATAGTATGTCATCCAACCGTAGAGCATTATTTATGAATGTTGTTATATAATTTCAAGGTTCTCATCATAGCGGGGATCTTCCATGACCTTCTCAATGCAACAAATATTCTGGGACATTATTATATTATAGTTATGCAGAACAATGAACAATATATAATAAGTGAAAATTCATGTAATCAAATAACAAAATAGTTGGTTCTCAAGACACCAATCCTTACAAACTCTCACTTGGATTAGATCCAACTACCTACGACTTTTAGTCCACTAGACCTCACATGATGATCATGTTTCTGCCGAGTCAAGGCTTTAGTCAATGGGTCTACCACGTTGTCTTCCGTGGAAATACTGCTCACTGCATCTTCACCTCTCTGAGAAAAATCCCCCAAGAGACGATACTTCTGAAGTATGTTCTTTTTCTGCTGAAGTGACCTTGGCTCTTTTGCAAGTTCCACTACTGCAGTATTATCACAATAGAGTGTGATAGGATCTTTACTGCTCGGTACAACATCCAGCTCATGGACAAAGCTTCATATCCATACTGCTTCTTTAGCTACCTCGGAAGCTGTGATATACTCGGACTCTGCTGTGGAATCTTCCACCACACTTTTCTTTGAGCTCTTCTAGCTCACTGCACCTCCGTTCAAACTGAAAATGTATCCAATTTGCGACTTCATGTCATCTTGATCAGTCTGGAAAATCGCATCTACATGTCCTATGATGACTAGTTCCTCATCTCCTCCATAAACTAGGAACATATCCTTAGTACGCCTCAGATACTTAAGGATAGTCTTGACTGCCATCCCATGGCGGTCTCCTAGATCAGCTTGATATCTTCCTACCACACTTAATGCGTAAGCAACATCTAGCCTCATACATAGCATAGCATACATGACTGACCCAATCATGGATGCGTAAGGGATCCTTGCCATTCTCTTTCATTCCTCATGTGTCTGAGGACACATTTTCATGGAAAGATGAATGCCATGTGACACTGGAAATAATCCCCTCTTGGACTGTTCCATACTGAATCTTTTTAGTATCTTGTCAATATATGTACTTTGACTCAGGCCCAACATTCACTTGGATCTATCACGATGGATCTTGATCCCAAGAATATAAGCTGCCTCGCCCAAGTCTTTCATGTAGAAGCATTTATGCAACCATCCCATAACTGACTATCAGACAGGTACTTCGTTTCCAATTAGTAATATGTCATTAACATATACTATTAGGAAAACAACTGCACTCCCACTAAACCTCTTGTAGACACAAGGCTCACATTCGTTCTTAACAAAGACAAATTCTGTTACAGCTTCATCAAAATGAATTTTCCATGATCTTAATGCTTTCTTAAATCAATAAATGGATTTCTGTAACTTGCATACCTTGTTGGAATCTTTTGGAGTCACAAACCCTTCAGGTTGTGTCATGTAGACATCTTCCTGGAAGTTCCCATTAAGGAAAGTTGTTTTGAGATCCATTTTCCAAATTTCATAGTCATGGTAAGCAGCAATGGCCAATAGGATTCTGATGGGTTTCAGCATCGCAACCAGTGAAAAGGTTTCATCATAGTCAATTCATTGATGCTGTCTAAAACCTTTTTCAACCAGTCGTGCCTTGTAGGTGCTGACTTGCCCTTCCATGTCCAGTTTCTTCTTGAATACCCATTTATTACCAATAGGATTTACATCAACTGGAGGATCTACCAAAATCCAGACTTGGTTTTGGTACAAGGAATCCATTTCAGAATTCATGGCTTCTTTCCACTTGGCAACGTCTGTGACTTCAAATGCTTCCTTATAGGTAAGAGGATCATCATTGTCAACCAATAATGAGTCACTATCCTCGGTGACAAGAAATCCATATTGTTCTAGTTCTCTCACCTCTCTCGTGCTCCCACGTAGTTCTTGTGTCTCTGGAACAGATTTTTCTTCCACGGGGCTTTGTGGAATTTGTTCTTGTACCAACTCATGTGTGTTTTGAGCCTCGACTTCATCGAATTCTATCTCACTCCCACTATCTCTTTCGGAGATGTTCTCCCTCTCACAGAATATGGTGTGTCTTTCCACTGTAGCCTTTTTGTCTAAGGGGTTGTATAGGTAATATCCCCTTGTTTCCTTTGGATATCCTATAATGATACACATTGTGCCTCGGGGAACGATTTTGTTACCAGAAGAGGCCTTAACAAATGCTTCGCTACCCCACACATGTAAATTCGATAACATGGCTTTGCGTCCACTCAATAACTCATATTGAATACCATTTATTGATTTTGTTGGTACTCGGTTTTGTATGTGCTCTGATGTTTGTAATGCATATCCCCAAAAGGATAATGGAAGACTCGCATGACTTATCATTGATCTCACCATGCCCAACAGGGTGCGGTTCCTCCTTTCACTTACACCATTCCACTGCGGTGTGTAAGGAGGAGTGAGTTGAGATAGAATCCCAAACACCAGTAAGAAATCAATGAAGTCCTGATTAAGATACTCTCTTCCTCTATCTGAGCAGAGTTTTTTAATCTTCTTAACAAGCTGGTTCTCAGCTTCATTCTTGTATTCTGTGAACTGATCAAAAGAATCTGACTTATACCTCATTAAATAGATATATCCATATCTACTAAAATCATCAGTAAAAGTTATGAAGTACGAGAACCCACCCCTTGCTTCAACTGGAAATGGTCCACACACATCTGTGTGAACTAATTCTAGAATCTCTTTAGATCTTTCAACTTTCCCACTAAATGGGGATTTGGTCATTTTTCCTTGTAGACATGCATGACATACACCAAGTGGTTTTAGTTCAAAATAATCTAAATACCCATCTTGATGTAATTTTGTAAAACGTTTCTCATTGACATGACCTAGCCGTTGATTCCAAAGTTGGGTGTGGTATGAGTCATGTGAATTAACTTTTTTATCGATTGTCATTACTTGTTTTGTGTAGTCTAACACATAAAGGCCGTTATATAAATTTGCCCTACCAAAACAAATGATATCTTTATAAAAATTGCAACATCCACTTCCAAACATGATGATGAATCCATCAGTATCTAATCTGGATACTGAAATAATGTTTTTGGTTACAGAGGGTACATAATAACATCCTTTCAAAACCAAGAACATCCCCATAGGCATTGTGAGGTGGTAGTCCCCGAAAGCTACAACAGCAAGTCTGGCTCCGTTGGCTGCTCATAAATCTACCTCCCCTTGATCAATCTTCCTGAATCTACATGGTTCCTATATTTGGATACAGATGTGAGCACCACAAGCATTATCTAATACCCAATTAGTAGAAACAGTTATATTTCATTCGATAACAAACGCACCTGAAGCTTCCCCTTTCTACCTTGGCAGGGTGCAGTTTTTCTCCCAGTGGCTCTTCTTGCCACATGCAAAACAAACAGCATCCTATTCCTTTGCCTCCCCTTTGATCTTCCTTTTCTTGGAAGGCCTTGAAGACGCTTTGGGCTTAAAGCTCTTCACCTTCCCTTTCCTTTTATTCACCATGAGTACATAAGGCTTTTCACGCTTCATTTAGGTGTCCACTTGGAGAATGAGGATGAGAAGATCAGACAGAGACTTCTCAATGTTGTTCATATTGAAGTTCACAACAAAGTTTGAGAAGCTCTGGGGGAGTGATGCAAGAATGAGATCAGTACCCAGTTCTTCGGGGAGTTTAAAGCCTAGAACCTCCAAGCACTCAATGTAGCCAATGATCTTCACTATATGAGGACCGGCTGGGGCACCCTCTCCAAGCTTGCTCTGAAATAGAGCCTTGGAGATCTCAAACCTTTCCTGTCTTGCTTTTTCCCGGTATAGACCACGAAGGTGCTCGAGCATGCTATAGGAATCTATGTCTTTATGAGACTTCATGATCTCACTAGACATCGATGATAGCATCAAACATTGAATGTCGAGAGCGTCGTTCAAATGTTGATCATAGACCAGGAAATCTTCATCACTCGCCCCTGGGGTAGGAGAATCAGGAAGTGAAGACTCTAGCATGTAAAACTTTCATTCATGGCGTAGGATAACCCGAAGGCTCCTAAACCATTCTTGAAAGTTACTGCCGGTGAGGATATTGTCTTTATCCAGTATTGATCGCAAAAAAATGTGGTTGATGAGTTTTTCATTTCGATTCTACAAATTAAAAGAGCATATTTATCAGTACCTTTTTTATTACATTTTATAAGAAAAAATAAATTAATTAATTCTCCCACTATTTTATCAAGTCCCAATGGCCCTCACCATCGAACTCGGAATGTCCAGTTGCTTTGACATTCTAGTGGAAAGGATCCATATTTCCCTTCGCATAACCCCAACAAGGGTTGGTCAATCTATTTGAAGGTATTTACGTAGGTAGGTCTTTGCCAACTGTGAGCTTACAATTCATTGATCTGTTGAGTGGACTCTCCAATCCTAAAATCCTGACTTGGATTTCCTCAACTCTTGCCTCCAAAATTACACCAGTCGAGCAAGGGCTACTTCTCTTGATGTAATACAGTTAATTCAACCCGAGCCTTTTATAAGGGCTTCCTTTATAAAAGTAAGTGCCCCAACAAGGGTTGGTCAAACACATAGTTTTATTGAGTCTTTCCCTTAATCAGGTAACGGAAGTCTTGGTCTTACTTAATATGGTATTGAGGGATTTTATTCCATTATGTGTAGTTTCTCATTGTCACATGATTGTTAATATTAAGTGATGCTTGTTTAAGTGATTAACCATGTTCTGATAATGTTTACGCATAGTCTGGTTTTTTATTTTATTCCATATTTGCATGCTTGTTCATATTATTAATTATGTGATCGCAAAAACACATACATAATAAATAAATCATGCAATCAGACAGAAATAAAATAAGATGGCATGATCATGAGCATCTATTGGTTTGCTTATCTAGCGGTTTTGATAAGCTAACCTTGACCTAGGGAAAACACCTTGAACCTGTTTGTTCATGTTTTGTAGATGCAACCTATCCATATTTGTATCTTATTGCGTCGGTTTCACCTCGGATGCGGGATTTTAACCGTCTCCTCTGGCTTGGAATATCCTCCATTACATGGGTTTACATTAAAGAAACCATGGGCACGCAGGCCCTACATTTTATTGGAAGAAGGCTCACAGGCCAAAAAATTTAAATTAAATGAAACCATACACATACAAAGGGTATTTGGTTTAGCTCATGATCATCTATATATGCAACAACATTTATGCATATTTAGATGTCAAATTCTTTTAATCGTTCTTTTATTTAAGATAAGACGTGCTCGAATTCAATTAATTATGATCTTATAATTAATCAATTATTTATCTTAAATTCTTTTCTGAATTTCCTTGAGATTATTCTCATCCATATTCCTTGTACGGGTCTTTGTACATTGGAGGAAACCCGATGAAATTCCATTTCTTGAAAGTACACGGTGTATAGTTTATAATTACATGGCATGTATTTTTCTTTTCACCCTTTATCAAAAGTACGCGCCGGGGCTTTGGCGTGTTTTATCTACTTTGGAATTTTTGGAGTACACGACATGTAGATGAATCATACATGGAGTGTACTTCATTATTACGTGGTAACTGGCCCGGTGATCCCGTGTACGCGGTACGCGGCTTATCTTTGTACACTGTTTCACCTGGGCCGGAACGGAAAACACGGCGTATTGCTCCAACATACACGCCATGTATTCTGGTTTCCACGCGCAGTTCAATTCTGGTCAACACGACGTGATTAAAACTTAGGCATAATCATTTCACACGGCGTGGTTTGGCATAACAGTGCCGGTTCGTTGAACCTATGTACACAGAGTGTAGTTTTAAGTACACGTCGTGTAATCCCATGTTGTACAGACAGAAAGAGTGGCTCCTCCGGATGAGTTCCTCGTTTTTATTTTAATGAAAATTAAATTTAAAAGTTCATTTCTATGATATGAATCGAGAAACGAAGGAGGATGAATAGATCTCGTTTATTCCGATTAATATAATGATATATTTTGAATTGAATCAAATATAAATGCGTAAATTATCAATGAAAATTAAATAACTTTAATCAACATTGCAACCTCGCTCTGATACCATTTAAAGGTTCTGAGAACAGCGGAAGCACGTGGGTGGATGTGCCCACTTGGATTTTTGCCATTAGAAATGATCAATCAGGGATCAATATGATGATAAATGTCAGTCCCTACGGATCGAATCACAAAAAAAGACAAAGAAGATGGTTTGTCCCGGAACCACAAACAAGGATCATTACAGGTTGATTATAATTAATTTAATTAATTATAAAGAAATACCTTTTGGGTGTTCTTTCTTCATTGATGTTCTTGATCACGTTGTCGATGTGATCCGTCTTTGCATCGCAGAAGTCAAGTGTAGACTCCCTCTAGTGGTGATCCACACGTATACCTCGTATCTCTGGATGTCACCAAAGGATTCTCCGGGTGCTGGCATGGGGAATCCTTTGGTTGTGTAGTCCGCCTTAGATTGTCTTGATCTAATGGAAGAGGTTCTCTCTCAGTCTTGAGAGCATTCTTGGAGGAAGGGGTTCTTTCGACCTTGAAAGAATTCTCCAGAGATGTTGTGCACAACAATTCTCCTGTGTAGGAAAAGAGTTGGGGTTGTGAGGATATTTATAATCGATTTTGAGGTTGTAGAGTTATGATAATAAATAAACGCGTTACGCATTTCATTTATTTCATTAACTCTTATTGAAAACCCCTATGTTGAATAATTAATTCCTTGACATGCGCTCACACTGATTATAATAAATATCATTTAATAAAACGATATTATATCCAAAAAATCCCTACTGGAAAAACTACACAGAGTTTAATAATAAATACACGGCATGTACTTGTTTTTCATTGAATACTACACGGTGTGTATATTAAATGTACACGGCGTGTATATCTTGTTTTCATTTATTCATTTCCTTTCCAAAATAAAACTACACAGCGTGTACATTTAATAATACACGACGTGTACTTGTTTTATTTTATTTTTCCTCCATCATTTAAAACAAGATAGGATTCCTTTAATAATTATTAAACCATGTATGGGAATAATCTTTATTCAACTTGAGATACTTGGATACACTTAGTGTGTGACCCTCTAGACCACTTTCTCGTTGGTATTAGGCGAGCTTGCCTAAAGTCCAAGATTGCTGTCTAGCAATGGGTCAAGCCACCCAAGATAAAGAAGTTGAGGCCTCATTGACGTATCACCTCATACAAACGCTTAATGTGTAATTTAATCCCTTTGTCTCGATATCTCATCAAGCAGGTTTCATGGAAGTGTCATAAACCTATATGCTTGATCCATCGTTCTTTGACTACCGGAAATAAACTCGTCGTTCACAACATGGACATGGAATTAAATGCGACAGTTCTATTTGAATCAAAGGGCCGAGATATCAACTTCCATAAATGGAAGGGACAAATCCTTCCTCAACTTATCCATTAACAACATGTCACTCATGACGCACCCAACGTACCCTACTTCCCGCCAACTATATATGTGATGGTTTTCATCAGTAAATCTAAGTGTGCGAGTCATGACATGAGTTAATGATAATCTTCCAGTCTAAGGACCATTACACACGCTCGTAGATAGCAATGTCTGATGACACCAAGACATGTAGAATTTATATTGGTGGGTCTATTCTCATAATCTCCCATCTTGGAGATTACCACGTGCGAACTCCATGAGAGAGAGTCTCATCTTCTTACGAGTACTCGCACATGACGGTCTGCATACTATGTGTCCTATCATAGTACTAAATCTAACCGTAGAACTTTATTTAAGAATATTGTTATAGCATTTCAAGGTTCTCATCATAGCAGGGATATGCCATGACCTTATCAATGCCACAAATATTTAGGGACATTATTATATTATAGTTATGGAGAACAATGAACAATATATAATAAGTGAACATTCATGTAATAAAAGAATAAAACAGTTGGTTCTCAGGACACCAACCCTTACAATTATTAGCTACCTCAAAAGAAATATATTTTATCTAGTTATCTGTACAACTTATTTTTTCTAATTTAAGCTGTGCTAATGTTTAGATAAATCATATTCACCTTATAAACCATTTAATCTAATAATTATGGTCCCAAAATTATTTTTCTTCAACTTTATCCCAACAAGAGAATTCTAACACAACTTTACATATAATTCCATAAAATAGGCCATCGATATACTGGAATAAAAACTTTTATTATAAGAAAAATCAGCCAAAGTTAGATATTGATCATAAATTAAATTTTAATACATTAAAAAATACCAATAAATATCCACAAAAATATGAATTATTTTCTTTTAATATCCATCAAATTGATGATGAAAGGATATAAAAAATTTTAATGGACTACCTAAATACTTCTGAAGTCCTTTCTATAAATTAGTGGTTAAATTGGGATCAATATCACAAAAAAATGTAAAGAGGTAATTCATGTAATATTGTTTTATATTTAACATAATTTTGGTAAATTTTATCCAAATACATTATATGATGCTTAAATTCCATCATGGTACATTTTGTTTTAAATTATTGGTTTAACACCCTTTAAATTGGTTAATGAAAGACCTTATGGGAGAGGGTAATTTCTTAGTAATTTCATGGGGGTGTTATACATGAATATTGGGGAAAATAGGTAATCCAATTCATGTATTATGTTTGGAACATGGTTAATACTAACTGTGAATCATATTTATGTGGCATAGAGTAGGAAAAAACATGGTTAAAAAACTGTGCATGGATGCTTGGGAAACCACATAGATTGAGACCCTTATATAGAGGAAACAACATTTCTATTAAACTTCTTCAAATTTTTTGGGTTGAGAAACTAACCATGTATCTTCTTTTCTAATTGGAAAGATGGAACAACAAAGTTGGAATATGGTTTGGAAAGTTATGTGGCCAAATTGTGTGCCTCTTAAAAAGTGAGAAATTGATGATTTTTTCCTCCAAACATTTATATGATTTTCATTCGATTTATCCCCCATTACTTCTCCAACAATAAGGGTTAAAAAATTAGTGATATTTAATCCCTCTATAGTGATTATCTGATGATTCTTAGGTGTTTTCAATGTTGTTTATTGAGAATCAAAGCTCTGAGTGAGTATATGCTTCCCGTTTATTCTACTATATAAGAGACTATTTTTATCATTTTCTGTATTCTTATAAAGAACATAAACCCTACTATATCTAGGGAATTCATAGTTTTTTTATATTATAGGTTTCTTTAGTTCAATCTAGTGTCCATGTTGAGGCTAGTACTTATCAATGATCTGGATGCAGGTGGAATACAAGCTTTTTCTCGTAGTCTGGATGCATTCCATGTGTATGTGGTTGTGTATTTGCACTAATTTTATGTGTATTCATGTATTTAAATATGGAAACTAATTTTAGATATAATTTTAATGATGATACCCTTCATGGACCACATCTTGTCCATTGATAATTATAATACTAGACCTATGGTGACCCATGGGGTGTTCTCTGCTCTTAAAAATTATGAAATTAGTTGTGAAATGGTGAATTAATGTGTTTATGATTCTAAATCGTTTTTACATGTGTTTGTAATGCTTAAAAGTTATATGGGTTCTTTGGGTTAACATAGAAATGTTAAATGTGTTATTATATGATTGAGGGTAAATGTGTTAAATTTTTAAAGGGGTATGTATATATTGTAAAATGGTTTGAATAATTGTTAGTGGTTGTAGTTATGAATAAATTGTATAATGGATTAGTTATAGAGTTGAGTTAATGGTTTTAAATTTAATTACCCATGTTAATCTTGAATAATGAAATAGTGTACCATTTTTTTATTATTTTATTAAAAATTTCAATGATGATGAAACCTGGAAAATGGGAATAAATAGAAAGATTGGATGTTGGACTGAGGATCCTCATTCATTAAGTGGTCTAAAATGATTATATTGGCACCAATAATGAATTCCATGGACTGGGATAAGCTAATAACCTAGGTCCCAATAATGTATTTCATGGTTTGGGATGTTTCAAAAATGATCCATGCTATAATGGTATGGGTTCTTGTACTAAGGATTGGTTGTATGATGATTATATAGTTTTATTACCTCATCTAATGCTCCAAAGAATGAAGACTTATATGGTATGGGTACCAGGACTGATTCTCCAACGTACAATGATTTATATAGGATTAATTATTAAATTCCCTTATGTATTAAAGGGTTTAACCCATCATGGTATATGGTTTAGACTTTTAGAATGGGTCGATGCAAGATTGATGAGTCAAGTGTTATGATGGAACCTTGGATCCCATAGAGATTTTTGAAATCTATTTAAATATGAAACCTATTTTATTAAATTCTTTAATATTATTCATTGATAATTTTTAATACACTATTATAAATGGTATTTTTATTTAGATACTATCAGGGGTGGCCAACTGAGTTGTATTCAAACCCTTCTTGGGCCACTATTGGTACCCAAGTATATTTCATGGTTGTAGGTCATGATAATGGGAGAGGACCTATAATGGATGGATGATTTAGGATATAGTTCTTAAGCATGTATGAGGGAATTTGGATGATGTTGGACCCATTTTTTGGATTGTTAGTGTGTTATAAATATGGGTTTTTTACACTTGATACTAGTAGGATGCGATGTTTTTACATTATTTAGTTGTGGGATTATAAATAGTTTTGGGAATTGATTAAAAGATTCATGGTTATTAAATTTTATCAAATTTTTTATTACTTATATTTATTTAAAAAATGATCTAACTCTGGTAAAGAGGGTATAATATTCCCAAATACCACATTAAACCATCTCTGGAAGATTGAAACCTCTGGAATATGAGGAGGTGAACCTGAGGCCATGCGCAGAACAAGGTTGAGGCAACCGTTTAGTGTCAACCAAGATGAGACATTATGAAGACGTATCAACGAATTTTTCTTTTTTATTTTTTTTACTATTTAGGAAAGGTAGAAAAGATACTAAGATGTTTTGGGAATTGGAAATGATCTCTTGCATGGGAGTAGAGAACCCATGTGCAGGGTAAAATCCATGTTCCATAGGTGAGATTTCTATTTATAATGATTATTGTTATAGTTAGATGTTGAGTAATACAAATACAGTTTGATGTTACTATTTTACTGAGATTTTACTCATGGTTTAGTGTGAAACAATTCACATATATCAATGAATCATTTATGGAACTTAGGGATTTATGTTACATGAATTTTTTTAGGCACAGAGAAGAAATCATGTTACAATTTGGATGTGAAAAATGAAAATTGGTTTGTGTTTCATTATGGTTTTAAAGTAAAGTACCCAATAAATAAGTCTTAATGGTTTAAATTTATATATTCCAAATGATATGGTTTAAATTATGCATAATATAGATGTTTCAATAGTTTGTAATATTTACATATGTGAAAATGGTACCAAATGGGAATACTAAAATTTTCTAGTTGGGTTTTCCCTCAGTTAACCATGTACCTGGATCAGGACAGTCGAGGGTAGTTATAGTATTTTTATGGTTTTCCGTATAGTGTATATAGATTAACTTGTTCATGGAGAGTTCTGAGCCCTTTATTGTGTGAAATTATTAAACTATATTTTATGTGTCCTAAGATGTGTGATTGGAATTTGTGAGAGATTCCACTATGATCATGGTTTCTAGTAAAGTGATGGGAGGAAACATGAAAGAATGGACCTCTAGTAGTGGGATAATAACCCCCATTTATTATAAGGGAAAGGGTTAAAGATTAGTTCTGTGAGAAATTCAGTCTTTTTGTAGTGTATGGAAAGGGATTTATGGAGGGTTTCATTGAGTGTGTTTGACCTGATGAGGGTGTTTTGGCTGTAGCACCCTATGATGTTCATAGGAGGGGGTGGAACTGAGGTTGATGTGTTCTGGATTGAGAATATCTATTCTATTATGGATCACTTAGAGACCCCTCCATAGAATAGGTTCAAGTTATAAGATTCTACATTATGAGGACCAGTGAAGTACTAGTGGGATATTCATGTTCTTGATGAAAAGTTAAAGGGCATGGTATGGAAGGAATTACAAAATATGTTTCAGGAACATTTTTACCCATAAACCCTGAGTCTAGAGAAAACTGTTGAGTTTATGTTTTTTACCTAGAAAATAATTCCAATGATGGATTATACTACTCACTTCATTGATTTGTATAATTTGTATTTATAATTAGTGGGAGATGAGGAAGCTATGCCAATAAATTTTTGGGATAGAATTTTATTTGGGATCAATCGCTAGGTGAAAATCTTTAATTTTAATACCATTAATAAGGTATTTGATTAAGATCTCATTTTTTAAGGGAACCATAAGGAAGTATCTAGTGGTTGGTTGACAGTATCATGAGGGTAATCTGGTGGCGAGCCTTTCAATTTTAGGAAGTTCCATTATGGGAAATTCCACCTGGGTACTGATAGAGAGAGTATTTAGGGGAGATAATTAGCATCTCAGGACAATGATTGGGTGCTCTACCATTATCATAGCAGACCAAGTCACATGTGTGGACAATTTACATGACCTCCAATGGAGTGTCGATCATGTATTAGGTTGGGTCATATATAGAGGCTCTATTGGAAATCTATACTGATTGGTGGTGATGGAAGACCTAGGTTGATACATTGAACTGGAAGGCGATTTTATAACCCATATCAATCAGAAAGATGGAGTTCAACTAGTCTACCCTTTTGGGGACCAGTAGTGGTAATTTAGTATAAGATATTCTATATCATTTGGGCAGTATAGCCCAAGGGACTCGGATAGAGGTTCAGGATATAAGGATAGTTATATTTCATGTCGTTCATCCATCACCCAGTTGTAGTGAGGCTAGACCACTAACTGTATTAGGTACCGTTCTTTTATATTCTAAACTTTCTAGCGGTCTAGTTGATACCTGATACACTCATTATTTTATATATTCCTGGTGATAAATAGATTGAGTCTATTGGTGTAGTTCTTGTATGAGATCATGTCGATCGATATGTCATTGCTAATGTGATCTGATGGAATATATCTTGGTAGGTGGTGTTCCCTCAAGGTCTATGTGTACCTTTTCCTTGGTATTTTTTTGTTCTTCAGATTTTAGATTTTTATTTGATACATATAATGTACTAATTGGTTATATACTAGGATCACATTAACTATTACCATAGGATGGTGAGTTTAACATCTTTTAAAGGTGACACTTATGTCCATTATGGAGGAAAGAATATTATAGAAAACTATACAAGGACAATTCAACATAAATTATGTGATATCACAGCCTAAGTGGAAATTTTTATGGTTTATGATGGGTTGGTGAAGCTTGATTTCTTCCCTCCAATAGATTATTAGTTTTAGGATTTTTTTCATAATGGATTTTAACGGTTTCCACATGAGAGGGAGGATGGATTTATGTTTGAATTAGTGACTATACCTAAGCCAATTTCTATTCCACATTATATAATGACACTAAAATAGGTTCAAGAGATAAATAATTATTTTTAAGAGATAGAGTATAAGGGGTCTACCCATTTGAGTATGTCACCTTGGGGATCTCCAATTTTTATCTCCAAGACGTTTGATGACATGTTATGTTTCTATGAAAATTACCGGAAGTTGTACTAGATGATGGATAAAAACTATAATCCACTTCCATGCCTTGATGGTCTTTTTGACCAGCTGATGGGTTTTTATGTATCCTCCAAGATTTATTTTAGGTTTTAACATACATAATTTTTTTTGAGAATTTATAATATACTACATACTAATTTAAAAAAGAAGTTGTGGTCTGTACAAGTTCTTTATGATGTTTTTTGGAAAGATGAATACTTAAGATTTTTTATTGCATTGGTGAATCAAATATTCCACCTATATTGGAATTATTTTATAGTTGTATTTATTGATGAAATCTTGGTGTACTTTTAGGCTCATGACAATCATTCACAATATCATGAAATCATCTTTTTTATATTGAGAGATAATTTTATATATCCAAGGTAAATAATTTATTTTGTATTGACAAGTACATTTCTTGGGTCACATAATCATGAAGGAAGGGGTGGTCATAGAACTCAAAAAGTTTGAAACTATTGTTTCTTAGGAGTATCCTAAGAATGTTTTTGATATTCAATGATTTCTGGGTTTTGTGAAATATTACTGAAGATTCATCAAATACAATTCTCCCTTGGTATTTCTACTCTCTAGAATAACCTATAAAGGAGTCATGTTTGAGTGGTATAAGGTGTGTCGGAAAGCCTTTGAGGATATAAAGAGGTGTTTGACCTATAAACCAATTCTGATGTTACCCAAGCTCAGTTGGGAGTATAATTTTCACTATAATGCATCAGGAATTGGATTTGGGGATGTGTTAATGTAGGGATATCGAGTCATGGTATATAAATCCTGATAATTAAGGCCACATCAATGGAACTGACGAACACATGATCTTGAGCTCAACTCTATATGTTATGCTTTAAAATATTGGTAGAGTATCTTCGGGGTGAAATGATTATTATTTATTAAGATCATAAGAGCCTAAAATACTAATTATCCCATCGTGAATTAAATGTTTTAGAATGTATATGGGTTGAGTATATGAAATATTTTCACTTTAAAATTGAATATTTTATTAATAAGTGAAATAGTGTTATTGATGTATTGGGTTAGAATACATAGAAATTAGTGGTCCAAGAGTATAATTCTTAGTGAAACGTGATTATTTTTTTCTAAGTAAATGTGTGTTTAAGAGAAATAGGTATAGAAGAAACTTACGCCTTTTTCTATCAAGTACTCTATTCTGAATTGGGTAAAGTGGAAGTAGTATAGGGACTCTGGCTACCAAATGTTGAGGGAAAACATGAAGGTGGGAAGTTACCTACCGATTAGACTGTTAAAGATGATGATTATGATATTATCTATATTATTGGCCATGTTATTCTTCCTAATATTATATGAGTGGATATTATGCTTTATTTTTATGCCATGAAGTGGGAAGTGCACACTAGTTTGACTAAAATGTAGCATGATCTTCATAGACAATATGGGTGGTCATGAATGAAAAAGAACATTGATGGTTTTGTTATGTAATTCTATACCTGTCATGTAACTCCCCATGATTATATGATATAGACTAATTTTAATTTCATTAATGTCTTCTGTTGTACGCTACACCAAGATTAGTATTCACTATACACAACACTGTATTAGCTTTCAGTATATGCAACTCTATTCATGGCTTGTGTTGCACGCAATTTCAAGTTATTTTGATAGAATTAAACATTGAGTATAGATTGTGTTCAATTTAAAAATGAATTAATTTTGGATTATGTTGTATGCAACACAAAGGTATGCTTTCACTACACGCAACACTGACTGGTATTATGTTACATGTAATAGTAACCTTCCTCGATTGTTTGCATTGTACGTGATACTGAGTTTCACCAAACAATGATATATTATTAAAACATGACTATCTAATAGGATATAAACTAGATTTTATAAAGATTCTTAACCAAATTTTGAATTTTATATATCATTATAATTCATATTATACATTTCAAGAATATGATATGAGAACAAAATCAAATTTTTAGATAAAAAAAGTATTTTTCAAAAAATACCATTTTACTGCCTATTGATGGTGAACCCATTTTAAATATAGTTTTGACCTTTTTATAATTTAAATTTGACAAAATAAATTTCTTATTTTGAATCTGGACATAAAAATTTAATTTTGTTGAATTTTTTGTATTTTTCTGATAAAATTCAAATTTTAATGAATAGAGAAAAATACTGCATTTTAATTTAAAAATTAATTTTTATATAATTTATTTCTATCATTATATTATATTTTTAATTTTTTTAATATTTAATTGGATTATATTTTTATCATTTAATCCAATTTTTTTCATTATAAGTAATTTCACTTTTAAATTGGATATAAACACATGTCAATATTTTGATAGTTAGTACTTTTAAAAATACTTCTTTTTGGTTTTGACAAAGGGAATTAATTTTAAATTATTTACTAAAACTTCATGGTTTTGAATTTGGAAAAATGGATTCTATATTTGGAATCATAGGGTTCAAATTGTGTAAAAATGTTCCTTTTAGTTTTAGACATTTTGAATAGTAACTTCAGAAATTATTTTATTTAACTAGTTTAAAGGGTAAATATGTTAAATAAGGGAAAAAAATCATATTATAACATTATTAAACTACCATAACACATATCCTAATTCTATTGGATGAGATATTTCTGACCCTGGAAATCCTTTGGTCGATTTTCGTACCCAATGGATTCACTTGGATTTTAAACTGACATTTTATAAGAATTAATTTAAAGTAAAGATAATTATAACATAGGCATATATCTTTTACTAAATGGATTTTATATGGGGTTATATAACTGATCTATTCAAATATAAATACTCATTAAAAAGTTTTAAATATTACCTAAAACATGGTATATTATTTATAATTTTTGGGCATTATATATATATATTTATTAATTACACAATTATGATGTAGTGATTACCTCATTAATGAAAGATTCAAATAAATGAATTTATAAATATAAAAATAAATATAATATGAACATTCGGAAGTCATCCAAAAATTTTATGGATGAAACAGACATATTAAGGATGATTTAATGCCTTTGTTTCGAAGGAATCATGTTGTTATGACTTTAAAAAAATAAATTACAAAATACTTTTAAAATTGACATAAATGGGGTTTTAAAACAAATAATATTTTATTAAATGATATAAAAATCCTAAATATCTAAAGTTTTTAAAAATAACTTATATAGTGATAAAAATTTAATAAATGATACACTTTAGTTTACTTTGAAATTTTATTGTAAAGATATCGACCATGTAATATAAACATTAAGGAGGTCATGGTTAGAGTTAACTTATTTTACAAAGTGTTAAATCAAATAGATATGGTTACTTTTATGACCTAAACATGTATAAAACCTATTGGTTGAGAGGGTTTATACCCATCATATTTTTATACTTGAAATAAATCAATTTTTAGCTATTATAAAATGAAAATATTTTTATAATAAATTAATATTTCAATATTTTCCTAAAGTTCCCCTCACACCTCTTATAAAAGGGCATCTCCCTTCCTATTTAACTCACTCCTCTAAAGCCTTTTGGTTCGGCCAAAAACTACAACTTTCTTCTCCCAACCTTCATCACTTCATCCTAGATGCATAACATTGGGTATAGATCCATCATAAGTATCAATTATGTTCAAATAAAAAGGAAACACCTGAAGAAGATGTAATCATTTTATCCCTTCTTTCAAAGTTCTTTTCTTATTCTACTTCTTATTTATATGTTGATTTTATAATAAAGTAATAACACTAGTATATTATACATTATGAGATTTTATTATAATTATGGTACAACCTTATAATCCATTTTATCCATCCTATTAATAAAAATATCACCATACATTCGTACAGATGAGTTATAGTCTCCATGCCGTGGTGAAATTTTTTATTGAAAAAAAATAATCTATTAGGATGGGTATAATGATGATTATAGTTGGTTTATGTAATAAATATAACATTATAATGTCTTTTTATAATTAATATAACATACAATTTTATACCATTTAACCATAAAGTGAATGATACCGTCTCTAGTGCGTACGTATGGCCTACCGTCTCCATGATGCAATGAGATTCATTCTCCACTATAACCATCCAAGAATAATTTTTAAAAAATTATATATATATATATATATATATTTTATTAATAATTATGAAATATATAAATTAATAATTCTACCATAATGATATATAAATATATATTTTTGTACATATATTTCATTCACTTACTTCCATTCAATATGACAAGAAAACAGAAACATCATTCTTGCATACATACGACCTACAGTCTCCATAAATAGTGTATTCCATTTTATATATCTACCTATTATATATATTTATATTATGAATATATATTATATATAAATAATATTATACATTCTTGAGGTAAGTAAAACATGATCTATTAATATGATCAAGAATAACCAGTCAAAACACGTAAGATAAACAAAAAGATAATACTTAAAATGTTTCATTAGCTTGGAATTATTGACAAAAGGGTAATATAATTTCATAAAATAATCATATATTATATCATAAATATTATTATTATTCTTATATACGTTAATAATATGTTTAAATAATGTATTTTTGGACTCATACAAAGAGTATCAGACCTAAAGTAAGGGATAATTTTGAAATTTCATTTTTATCCGAGATTGTTTATTCATAAGTATTTACTGGGGGTATATTTAACATACATTTCCATTTTCTCTATGAATATTATCATTAAATATTTAATATTATTATATATATATATATATATTTAATGTCATTTTTTACATTTTTTTACTTTTACAACGTGGTTTGGAATGAATCTTTCTATAGTTTACCATACGAGTTAGATTATGAATTCTTTGAAAAAAGTATAAGGGTAATGTTTTTTAACTAATACAACATGAATGGCTTTTTATTCTTTCATAACAAATTATTTCCATGAATAATCCTTTACAATATTTCATATTAATTTTAAATTAAATTCTTTTCTTTTAAAATTTCAAGACATTTTGAGAAAAAAACATTTTTGAATAAGAAATATTATTTTCCTCTCCAATTAAGTTAAAGTGTTTTATCAAAATTATTTACCATATAAGATCACATAGGGTTATTTTTATATCACTATTATTACTTTTATTTTTTTATTATTGAATTATTTTTATAAATTCTATTTATCGTATATGGATTATGTTATGATGGAATGGTGTTTAAGAATCCCATTTTATTTTATGGGTTATGATATGATTAGTGAATTATGTTTTTGTGGCACATGTATGAATGATTTCATAATGAGATGTTTGGGACATATATCTACCTCCAGTTCATTGTGACAAGATTTATATATCATGATATATACATTAATCGAATGACATGTAAATCTGGTTCAGTAATACATTGATAGAATGACAAGTAAACACAATTCATCAATGGACTTTGTCCACTATTATGGTCTTGTAAGAAATGACTTATCTATTTTCTAAATCATATTATGTGATTAATAGTTTTCCTCAAAAACATGTTTTTATTCCAATTCTATTCTATCATGGTAAATGTTCCATTTTGATTTATTCCTTACATACTGCCAAGATTTATTTCATGACTCACAATTTTGATATTCAAAATTTATGTTCATGTTTTTACATTCGAATGCTTATAGTTGTTTTTATGTTCTTCTTGTTTACCCTTACTAAGGATTTTAGCTCACCCTTTTTATGTTTTATTTTCCCAAGGATATAAAGAAATGTGTTAGATAGGAAAACAAAAAGGGGGATTCTTTTTGAGTGATTTTGAAGATCTTTCACCAAGTTGGAAGATTATGTTCCATGTTTCCAAACACACAAAACTAATACAGTATTTTGGCATATTTTTGTTTCATGTATTAAGTATTCTACATAAGTAATGTAATTTCCATGTACGTTAATCTTGGGTCTCTAATGTTGGTATCAGAGCGAGGGTTGAGTCAACCTTTGGAAACTATGATGAGAAAACTATAGTGAGATCCCTAGAGATATATCGAAGGTATGTCTAGAGATGTCCTTTAGGTTAAGTATAATAATAGGTTCCAGTACTATAATTATGACAATGATTGTGAATAACCTAGGATTGGACCTAAGATGTTAGAGACTGAATGTACTCCCCCTTGATTATGTTGTTTTCCTAGTATGATTTTTTCCTCTCACACTTTTCATTTTTTGTTTTAGGAAATGGCTGGAACCCAAAGGAACCCTGATAATGATGGATACAATGGGAAATTAATTGAATGTCCTCCATGTTATGGGATCTCAAATAAATAATCTTGTTTCTAGGACCACAAATTATTTTAGTCTCACAAATGACCAAAGGTGGTAACAAATTTCTCTTGAATCATTCTTAATGTAACATCCACCTTATTTTAGGGAAATGACGGATCCAATAGTTGCAGAGAAATGTATTTGTACCATTGAAATGATATTTTCCATTCTCTTTTGTTCATAACATAAAAAGGTTATGTTGGAAAATTATTTCTTGGAAGGTAAAGAAAATCTATGGTGGAACTTTATTAAGAATATGAGGAAATAAGATAAAATTGACTCCATGGATTGGGATGAGTTCAAAAACTTATATTCCAGTATGTACCTACATCGTATTCTACTTAGAAAAATGGATATTGTATTTTCTGATCTATATCATGGTTATGATAAGAAAATAATGATATAATTCCAAAGAAACTATAAAAATTATAAAGAAAAAAATATTAGACATTCATTATGATAAAAGTGTAGTAGGGAAAATGGTGGAAATTATATTAAGGGTACTGATAAATGTTTTAAGTGCGAGAAATATGGTCATCATAAATTTTACATCCAAATTAATGGGTATAAATAAAATTATCAAAAGAGAGAACCTCCCACAAATCAGGGTTACACGTGCATAGAAATGGGGCATTATGCTAACCAATTCCCTAATCCAAGGGTTATGGGTGATTATAGATTCCAAAAAACTTTTAAGGCCAAAGAAAAATTCAAATCACAAGTGATAACTATTGGTGATGTTGAGTATGCCAACGAAGTGGTAGAATGATTTAGTGTTTATGTAAAGGGATTCCAAAATTGTGTTGTTGAATCTCTATTATAGTATTATGGAATATTAGAATATCTATGTATTGGTCCATTGTTGTTTTCCATAAGTATATTGTACCAGTAACCATGAAAATTTATTGAGATATTTTTGAAAATCATATGATATGTTCATAATGAATGAATAAGGAGATAATGAGATTTTTTATAGTATTAATGAAATCATGACTGATATAAGGACAAAGTGATATCATGGTATGAGTATATAGAGTTTTTGGGATTCTGGTATGTGTAAAGAGATAACTTTTGACATCATTCTTGTTTTCAATAAGGTTCTATGGTAATTAATGTTTCAATAGAATATGTGATTAAGGTATTCACATGTTTGGAATGTGACAACCATGAACTACCATATGTGATATGTGAGACAAATGTTATGTCGATTTAGTTCAGCTCTTTATAAAGTGTTATATTTTTAGTTTTTGGAAGGATTGTAATGTTATGCATTTATGGATATTATAAGTTATTTTCTATTTTAATTTTGTTAGATTAATGTATTTTCTTACTATAGGTGGACTTTTGTATATTTTATTACCTCTGATAACATTTTTATTGAGACAGATGGAATGACATATCATTCTATCGCAGGATCTTCTAACACTTCAAGATTGAAAAATTAAACTTCATTTCCTTAAATAAGAGTTGAAGTGGAAATTTTTCAAGGAATGAAAAATTGTGAGATTGTACCAAAATCATTAAATTATTTATTCACATGAAAAAATATTCAACTTTAGGAAAAGGATCCTGAAAAAAAATGTTATCCAAGTACATTCTTATCTGATGAATTGAATGATCACTTAAATCATCACAAATTTTGGGCTTTCTTCTAGTTAAATTTCTCCAAACCTTATTCTCTCACTATCAATGAGAACATGATATTTAGATTTCTCTTTCATATCCATGTTTTCACTTACCATCTATGTTCTCTAAAGTGGAAACCCAATGATTAGTTTCTTTGGGTTACCATTATATTTCTATATTTCCTTTTTAAAATTAAGTTTTATTTTTTCTTTTTATGATTTTTGTTTCTATGAAAGAGACATTCATGTATTGAACCATTTCTAACCCTGACGAATTACGAGGGATAAATTAAATTTAAGGAGAGTATAATGTAACAACTAGATTGTTTATGAGATAGATTATTTTTAATTTCTTTGATGTCATGTTCTATACGCTACGCCAATATTATATTGCACTATATGAAACAATGTATCAAATTTCAGTA
Source organism: Viscum album (assembly GCA_963277665.1). Taxonomy (NCBI): domain Eukaryota; kingdom Viridiplantae; phylum Streptophyta; class Magnoliopsida; order Santalales; family Viscaceae; genus Viscum; species Viscum album. The sequence goes on from OY728127.1 coordinate 620,935,737, forward strand.
TATGCAACACTATTCCTGGCTTGTGTTGCACATTATTTTATGTTCTTTTGATAGAATTCAATAATGAGTATAGATTTTGTTCAATTAAAAAATGAACTATGTTTGGATTATGTTATATGCAACACCAAGGAATATTTCACCACATGAAACATTGACTAGTCTTGCATTACAAGGAAGAGAAACTGTCCACGATAGCATGTGTTTTATGCGATAGAGAGTTTCACTAAATAATGATATATTATTAAAATATTATTATTTAATGGGATATAAACTAGACATTATAAATAGTATTAACCAAATTTTTAATTTTATATAACATTAGAATTCATCTTACACATTTTCTAGAACATGATATGAGAACAAAATCTAATTTTTGGATAGAAGAAATATTTTTCAAAAAATACAGTTTTTCCACCTTTTGGTGGTGTACCCATTTTAAATCTAGTTTTGACCATTTTATAAGACAAATTTGAAAAAATAAACATATTTATTTGAAGTGGTACATAAAATTTACTTTTTCAGAATTTTTGGTATTTTTCTAATAAAATTCAAAATTTAAATAATAGTGAAAAATACTGCATTTTAATTAAAAACATCCTTTTCATCTAATTTATTTATATAGTAATGTTATCTTTTTAAATGTTTTTTAAGTGTAATTCGATTATATTTCTATCATATAATAATATTTTGGACATTATAAGTAATTTCATTTTTAAATTGGACATAAACACATGTGAATCTTTTGATAGTTTTTACTTTTTTAAAAACTGCTTTTTAGTTTTGACAACTGGAATTAATTTTATTTTAATTACTAAAACTTATGTGTTTTGAAATTGTAAAAATGGATTAAATATTTGGAATCATAATGTTCAAATTGTGTAAATATGTACCTTTTATTATTGTAAATTATTAATAGTAACTTCAGTAATTAATTTATTTACCATTGTTAAAGGGTAAATCTGGTAAATATTGGTAAAAATAATATTATAAAAATATTAAACTACCCTAACACATGTAATAGTTTCAATTTAAGAGATATTTTAGACCATGGTCATCCTTAGGTCAATTTCCGGACCCCATGGATTCACTTTCATTTAAAAATGACATTTTATAAGAATTAATTTAAAGTAAAGACAATTATAACATAAAGACATATCTTTTAAAAAATGTATTTTTATATGGGGTTATATAACTTATATCTTCGATTATAAATAGTCATTATAAATATAAAAATATTTTCTATTGCATGATATTTTATTTATAATTTTTAGACATTAGATATATATATTTATTTGTGAAACAATTGTGATGTAGTGATTACCTCATTAATGAAATATTCAAATACATGATTTTATAAATGTTAAAATAAATTTAATTTGAACATTTTGATGAAATCCACCAATTTTATTTATAAAACTGATATATTAAAGATAATTAATTACTATATTTCGATGTAATCAAGTTATTATGACTTTTACAATGATAAATTACTAAATAGTGTCAAAATTGACATAAATGTCTTTTTAAAACCAATAATATTTTATTAAATGATATAAAAATCCTAAAAATCAAATGTTTGGACAAATAACTAGAATAGTAATAAAAATGTAATAAATGATGAACTTTAGGTTCATTTTTAATTTTATATAAAATATATCGACCATGTAGTATAAACATACAAGAGGACACGGTAAGAGTTAATTTATTTTACAAAGGGTTAAATCTAAAAGATAAGGTTTCTTTTATGACATAAACATGTCTGAAACCTATTGGTTGAGAGGATTTATACAAATACCCATATTATCCTCTAAATAAATCAATTTTTATGTATTATAAACATAAAATAATTTTATAATAAATTAATTTTTCATGATTTTCCTAAAGTGCCCCTCCCCCCTCTTATAAAAGGGAACCTCCCTTCCTCTATAACACACACCTCTAAAGCATTTTTGTTTATCAAAACCCAGAAAAAATTTCCTCCCAACCTCCCTCAATTCTTCCTAGATGTCTTAAATTGGTTATAGAGCCTTCTTAAGTAACCCTTTTTTCAAATCAAAAGAAAACACCCTAAGAAGAGGTAATCATTTTATCCCTTCTTTCAATGTTCTTTTCTTCTTACACTTACTATTTCTATGTTGATTCTATAATAATGTAATAAATCTAGTATATTATACATTTGGATATGTTATTATAATTATGGGATAACATTATACCTCCTTTTATATATCCTATGAAAAACTATATCACCATACGTTCGTACGGAGGACTTACAGTCTCCATGTCGTGGTGAAATTTGTTATTGAAAAAAAATACTTTATTAGGATGGGTATAATGATGAGCATAGTTCGTTTAAATATTGAATATATCATGATAATGAATCTTTATAATTAATATAACATCCAATTATATACTATTTAACCATCAATATAATTATATCGTCGCTCGTGCGTATGTACGACCTACCGTCTCCACAACACGATGAGATTCATTCTCCACTTTAACCATCCACGAATGATTTTAAAACAATTATATAAGTGTGTGTGTGTGTCTCTATGTGTGTGTGTGTTATTTATAGTTATGAAATATATTACATTAAAAGTCTACTATAATGATATATATATATATATATATATATATCTGTGTGTTTTTCTACATATATTTCATTCACTTACTTCCATTCAATATGACAAGAAAACGGAAAAACGTTCATGCGTACATACGACCTAGCGTCTCCATGAATGGTGTATTCAATTTTATATATATATCTAATAAATATTTTTATATTATTAATATATATGATATAGAAATCAAATTATAAATTTTGGAAGTATGTAAATCATGATCTATTAATATGATCAAGAATAACTTTTAAAAAAACGCACGACAAATAAAGTGATATTACTATAAATGTTGAATTAACATGGAATTGATAATAAACAGGTAATATAAAGTTATAAAAGAATTATATATTACATCATAAAATATTATTATGATTCTTATATATGTTAATAATATGTTTAAAAACATCATACATATGTTTTGGACTCGTATAGAGAGTATCAGACTTATGTTAAGGGATAATTTTGCAACCTCAATTTTATCCGAGATTGTTTATTCATAAGTATTTATTGGGGGTATATTTAAAATCCATTTATATGTTTTCTAATAATATTATCAATAAATGTTTCATATTTTTTTATATATTTTTAAAGTCATTTTTATCTATTTTTATCTTTTACTACATGGTTTGGAAGGAATCATTCTTTCATTTACCATACAGGTTACTTTTTGACTTCTCTAGAAAAAGTACTATGAGAAGGTTTTTAACATATATGTCATTAATGTATTTTTATACTTTCATAATTAATTATTTCTATGAAACTTACTTTACAATATTTCATGTTTATTTTCAATTAAATTCTTTCCTTTCAAAATTGAATGACATTTTGAGAAAAGAAAACATTTCGTAAGAAGAAAGGATATTTTCCTCAGGAATTAAGTTCAAGTGTTTTATAAAACATCTTCCATCTAAGATTACATAGGGTTATGTTTCTATCCAAATTATTACTTTTATTAGATTATTTTTATGATTTAATTATTCTTATGAAGTCCATTTATCTTATATGGATTATGTTATGATAGAATGATGTTTATGAATCCCATTTTTTTCATGGGTTATGCTATGAAGTGTGTTTTAAGTTTTTGTGGAACATGTAAGAATGATTTAATTATGATATGGGTGGGACCTATATCTCCCTCAAATTCATTGGGTAAAGATTTATATCTCATGAGATAGACATGACTAGAACAAAAATTAAATTCAGTTAATTAATACATGGATGGAAAAATAAGTAAACCTGGTTCAGTAGTTGACTTTGTCCACTATGATGTTGTAGGTAGAAATGCAGTGGCTTCTGTGGAAATAATATTATGTTCTTATTAGTTTTCCACAATTGCATGTCTTATTCAAATTATATTTTATCATGGTTATTATTCCTTTATGATATATTCCTTATGTACTACCAATATTTATTTCCCGACTCATGATTCTGATATTCAATATTTATATTCATGTTTTCACATTATTATGCTTATATATTTTTTTTGTACTTAATGTTTGCCCTTACTAACAATTTGAGCTAAACGTTGTTATTTTTTCATTTCCCCAGGATATAAAGATAGGTTTTAGGTAGGAAAAAAGGGGCAATATCCTTATAGTATATGTTAAAGATATTTCATCATTTTAGAATATATTGTTCTGAGATTCTAAAGACACTAAACTAATATGGTCTTTGGGAAACTTTTTGTGTCATGTATTATGTTTTATGTAAAAGTAATGTATCATCAATGTACATAAAGTTGGGTCTATACATTTGGTATCAGAGCGAAGATTTAGTCAAACATTGGAAACTAGGATGGGAGATATTTATAAGGTATTTCATTGTATGTCCCTAATATTAAGTATAAATTAGGTTACAGTCCTATAATTATGATAACGATCATGAAAAACCTAGGATTGGACCTAAGATGTTAGATATTGAAAGTAATCCCCCTTGATTGTGTTGTTTTCTTAGTATGATGTTTTCCTCCAACACTATTAATTTTGGGTTTTAGACAATGGTTTGAACCCAAAGGAACCACAAACATTCCGGATGAAATGGGAAATGTAATGATTTCCCTCCCTAACAACCAAATGTTATGGGAACTCGAATAAAGAATCTTGTTTCTAGGACCAAAAATCCTTCTAGGCTCCCAAATGTACTAAAAGGGAACAAATTTCTCTTGAATCTTACTTAATGTAACATCCAACTTATTTTAGGGGAATGACTAATCCACTATTTGCAGAGAAATGGATTTTACCATGGAAAAAATTTTCATTCTCCGTTGTTTAGAATGTAAAAAGGTTAAGTTGGGAACTTATTTCTTGGATGGTAAAGCAAATATGTGGTGGAACGTTATATAGATTATAAGTCAATATGATAAAAATGACTCCATGGATTGGGGTGAGTTTAAGAACTTATATTTCAATTTTTACCTTCAACACATTCTTCTTACAAAAATGGATATTATAGTTTCCCATCAATCTTATGGTTATGATAAGAAAAGAAGGATATAATTCAAATGAAACTATAGTAATTATGAAGAAAATAATATTAGACTTTCTTTATGATTAATATTTGGAAGGTCATATGGAGGAAATTGTATTATGGGTACTGATAAATGTTTTAAATGTGGGAAAGAAGGTCATAGAGCATTTTAATACCAAATTAATGGGAATAAAAAAAATCTCTAAAGAGTGAACCTCCCACAAACTAGGGTTACAAGTTCAAGGAAATGGGGACTTATGCTTACCAATTCCTTAATCCAAGGATTATGGATGATTTTCAACACCAACAACCTTTTAAAGACAAAGACAAAGAAAATCACATGAAATCACTATTGGTGATGTTGAGTATGCCAACAAAGTGGTGGAATGTTTAAGTGTTTATCTAATGGGATTCCAAAAATAGTGTTGTTGAATCTCTATTATAGTATTATGGAATATTTCAATATATATTTATTGGTCCATTTTAGTTTTCCATGAGTATATGGTACCATTAACCATGAAAAGTGATTGATATTTTTTTAAAATCACATGATATGCGAAAAATGAAGTTATAGAGAGATAATGAGATGTTTGATAGTATTAATGACCTCATGAATGATACAAGGAAAAATTTATATAATGGTTTCATTATATATAATTTTTTGGATTTTGGTATGTGGAAAGAGTTAAATTTTGAAATCATTCATGTTTTCACTAAGGTTCTTTGTTATTCATGTTTCAAGATAATACATTATTAAGGAATTCACATGTTTGTAATATGAAAACTGATAACTACCATATGAGATATGTGAGACAAATGAAAATTTTATTTAGTTCACCACATTCAAAATTTTTATATTTTTAGTTTTTTGAAGGATTCAAATGTTATCCATTTATGGATAATATAAGTTATTTTCCATTTTATGTTTGTTAGATTAATGTTTTATCTCACTATAGGCAGACTTATGTATATTTGATTACTTGTGCTAACATTTTTTTGAGATATATGGAATGAAATATCATTCTATCACATGGTCTTATAAAACATCAAGATTGAAAATCTCAACCTAATTTCTTTAAACATGATATGAAGTGGAAATAGTTCACGTCACAAACAATGGCGAGATTATACCAAAATCAAGTAAGTATTTAATCTTATAAAAAATCATTCAACGTTAAAAAAAGAATCACGAAAACCAAAATTTTATCCAAGTATGTTATTATTAGATGGATTGGATGATCCCTTAAATAATTAGAAATTTATGTATTTTATGTATTTAAATTTCTCCAATCCTTATTCTCTAACACCATCTATCAGAACATGATATTTTGATTTCTCTTCCATATCCATGTTTTCACTTACCACATATGTTCTCTTATGTGGAAACCCAGTTATGAGTTACTTTGGGTTAACATTATATTTCTACCACTCCTTTTTAAAATTAATTTTTTGTTTTTTGTTTTATGATGTGGGTTTAAATGAATGAAATTTTTCTGTAGTAAATAATTTATAACCTTGACGAATTTCAAGGGAGAAATTCATTTTAAGGGGAGTAAAATTTATAAACACTATATTTTATGAGATATATTATTTATAAATTTCATTTATTTATTATGTCATATTCTACACAAATATTATCTTTCTCTATATGCGACAACATATTATCTTGTAGTATACCCTACACTATTCTTGGCTTTTGTTGCACACAATTTCATGTTCTTTTGATATAATTCAACACTGAGTATAGATTTTTTTTCAATGTATAAATGAACTAAGTTTGGATTATTTTATACACAAAACCAAAGTAAAATTCCACTACATGAAACACTTACTTGTCTCGCGTTACAAGGAAGAGAGACCTTTCTCGATAGCTTGCGTTGTACGTGATACCACGTTTTACTAAAAAATGATTTATTATTAAAATATTATTATTTAATGTGATAAAAACTAGCCATTATAAATATTATTTACCAAATTTTTAATTTTATGAAACATTATAATTCATCATTCTCATTTCCTAGAAAATTATACGAGAAAAAAATCGATTTTTTGGATAAAAGAAGTATTTTTCAAAAAAATGCAGTTTTGTCATCTTTTGATTGCGCACATAATTTTAATCTAATTTTTGACCCTTTTTAAAGTTATATTTTCAAAGAATGAATATCTTATTTGGAAGAGGGACATAAATATTTACTTTTTTAAAATTTTTTGTATTTTGTTTATAAAATTCAAATTTTAATGAATAGTGAAAAACACTACATTTTAATTCAAAACTTCCTTTTCATATAATTTATTTATAAAGTTAGATTATCTTTTTAATTTAGTTTAATGTGTAATTAGATTATATTTTTATCATATAATCCAATTATTTACATTGAATGTAATTTATATTTTAAATTGGACTTAAACACATGTAAATCTTTTGATAGTTATTACTTTTTAAAAACCTACTTTTTAGTTTCGAGAACGGGAATTAATTTTAAATTAACTAGTAAAAATTTTTTGTTTTTAATTTGTAAAAATGGATTCAATATTTTTAATCATAAGGTTCAAATTGTTAAAATGGGTACCTTTCATTTTTCGACATTATGAATAGTAACTTCAGTAATTAATTTCATTACCACGGTTAAAGGGTAAATCTGGTAAATAAGGGTAAAAAAATTATAAACATATTAAACTATCCTAAAACAAGTCAAAATCCCATTATATGAGATATTTTAGACCAAGGTCATTCTTGGGTATATTCTGGGACCCCATGGATTCACATGGATTTGAAAATAACATTTTATAAGAATTAATTTAAAGTAATGATAATAATAACATAAACATGTATCTTTTAATAAATAGATTTTTATATGGGGCTATATAACTGATATGTTTGAATACAAATTGTCATTATAAAGAAAAATATATTTCCAACATCATGATATTTTATTTTAAATTTTTAGACATTAGATATATATATTTATTTATGACACAATTATGATATAGTTATTCTCTCATTAATTAAAGATTCAAATAAATGAAATTATAAATAATAAAATAAATTTAATTTTAACATTTTGATGTCATCCAAGAATTTACATGATGAAAATGAAATATTAAATATGATTTAATGACTTTATTTCTAAGTAATAAAGTTGTAATAACTTTTAGAAAAATAAATTACTAAATAGTGTCAAAATTGACATAAATGTGTTTTTAAAACAAATAATATTATTTTAAATGATATAAAAATAATAAAAATATAAAGTTATCTCAAATAACATTTGTAGTGATACAACTTTCATAAATGTTCCACTTTAGGATCCTTTGGAATTTTATTGTAACGATATCGACCATGTAGTATAAACCTACAAGAGGACAAGGTAAGAGTTAACTTATTTTACAAAGGGTTAAATCTAATAGATAAGGTTACTATTATGACCAAAAAAGTATAAAACTATTGTATGGAAGGATTTAGAACCATACTAATCTTAGAATCTATATAAATCAATTTTGAGCGATTATATAGTGAATATATTTTTATAATAAATTAATATTTCAATATTTTTATAAAGTTCCCCTCAGCAATCTTATAAAAGGCCACCTCCTTCCCCTTTAACTCAAACCTCTAAAGACTTTTGGATTGGCCAAATGCTGACCATTTCTCCTCAAAACCTCCCTAACTTCATCCTATAGGTCTAACATTGCATATAGAGACATCTTAAGGATCACTTTTTTTTCAAATCAAAAGCAAACACCCGAAGAAGAGGTAATCGTTTTTCCCTTATTTCAAAGTTATTTTCTTCTTCTACTTCCTATTTCTATGTTGATTCCATAATAAAGTAATAAATCCTATATATTATACATTATGATATTTTATTATAATTATGGGACAACTATATACCTCCTTTTATCCATCATATTAATAAAAATATCACCATACGTTCGTACTGACGACTTACAGTTTCCAGGCCATGGTGAAATTTGTTATTGAAAAAATACATTATTATGATGGGTATAATGATGAGTATAGTGGGTTTAAACAATGAATATAACATGATAATGAATCCTTATAATTAATATACCATCCAATTATATACCATTTAACCATTGAAATATTGATACCATCACTCGTGCGTACATACGACCTACAGTATCCATGACGTGATGAAATTCATTCTCCACTTTAACCATCCAAGAATGATTTTAAAAAAATTATATATATATATATATATATTATTAATAATTATGAAATATATTACATAATAAGTCTAATATAATGTTATATATACATATAATTTTTTACAAATATGTCTTTCACTTCCATTAAATACGACAACAAAACAAAAACAATGTTCATGCGTACGTACGGCCTACCGTATCCATTAACGGTGTATTCCCTTTTATATATCTATATATTATATATATTTATATTATGATAATATATGATATATAAATCATATTATACATTCCAGAATTAAGTAATTCAGGATCTTTTAATATGATCAAAAATAACAAGTCAAAACACATACGATAAAAAAAGTGATATTACACTAAATGTTGCATTAACTAGGAATTGATAACAAACCGGTAATATAAAGTCCTAAAAGAATTAGTAATGATATCATAAATATTATTATGATTACAATATATGTTAATAATATGTTTAAAAACATCATACAGAAGTTTTAGACTCGTACCATGAGTATCAGACCTAAGGTAAGGGATAATTTTGCAATTTCAATTTTATCTGAGATTTTTTATTCATAAGTATTTACTGGGGGTATATTTAACATCAATTTCCATGTTTTCTAAGAATATTATCATTAAATTTTAATATTATTCTATATATTTTTAAAATAATTTTATCCATTTTTGACTTTTACTACACCGTTTGGAAGGAATCTTTCTTTCGTTTACCATATGAGTTTCTTTTTGACATCGTCGACAAAAGTACAAGGAGAAGGTTTTTTAATATTATAAATAAATAATGGATTTTTACACTTTAATAACACATAATTTCCATGAGTCTTCCAGTATAGTATTTCATATTTATTTTCAAGTAAATTATTTTCTTTTTAAATTGAACGATATTTTGAGAAAAGAAAACATTTTTAAAGAAGAAAGGATATTTTACTCAAGAATTATGTTCAAGTTTTTTATCAAAATTATTTTCCATCTAAGATGACATAGGGTTATGTTTCTATCCCTAATATTACCTTTATTTTCTTATTTTTATGATTTAATTTTTTTAAGAAGTCCATTTATCTTGTATAGATTATGTTATGATGGAATAATGTTTATGAATCCTATTTTATTTCATAGGTTATCTTATGATGATTTATTTATGTTTCTATGTAACATGTAAGAATTATTTCATTATGTGATGGTTGGGACCTATATCTACCTCCACTTTATTGGGTAATGATTTATATCTCATGATATAGACATGATTGGAACAACAATTAAATCCAGTTCGTTAATACATGGATAGAACGGCAAGTAAACCTGGTTCAGTAATGGAATTTGTCCATTATGATGGTCTTGGAAGCAATGAATTGGATAATGTGGAAATCATTTTCTGTTCTTATTAGTGTTCCAAACTTACAGGTTTTATTCCAATTCTATTCTATCATGGTTAGTGTTTCTCTATGATCTATTCCTTACGTACTTCCAAGATTAATTTCATGACTCGTGATTTTCATATTTAAATTTAATGTTCATATTTTCACATTATTATGTTTATATTTTTTTTGATGGTCATTATGTTTACCCTTACTCATCATTTGAGATCACCCTTGTTATTTATTCTTTTCCCTTGGATATAAATAAAGGTTTTAGGTAGGAAAACAAAAAGGGGAATATCTTTATGGGAGATGTTGAAGATCTTTCACCATGTTATAAGATTATGTTCTGAGTTTCCAAATACACTAAACTAATATAGTATTTGGGAATATTTTTGTGTGTTGTATTAAATATTCTGAAAAAGTAATGTAATTTTCATGTACGTCAAGCTTGCGTCTCTACCGTTGGTATCTGAGTGATGGTTTTGTCAACCATTGGAAACTAGGATGGTAAAATTAGGGATATCCCTGGAGACATTTCTAAGGTATGTCTAGGGATGTCGCAAAGGTTATGTATAACTATATGTTACAGTCCTAGAATTATGATAACGTTCATTAATAAATTAGAATTATACCTAAGATGTTAAAGATTGAAAGTACCCCCATGATTGTGTTTCTTTCCTAGTATGATGTTTTCCTCCCACACTATTCATTTTGGGTTTTAGACAATGGCTAGAACCCAAAAGAACAATGATAAAGCTAGATTCTATGGAAAATGCAATGATTGTCCTCCTGAACAAACAAATTTTATGGGAGCACGAATAAATAATCTTGTTTCTAGGACCAAAAATCCTTCTAGGCTTCCAAATGAAAAAATTTGGGGACAAAGTACTCTTGAATACTTATTAAGGTAACATCCACCTTATTTTAGGAGAAGGAATGATCCACCAGTTGAAGATAAATGGTTTTATACCATTGAAAAAAAAAATCATTCTCCGTTGTTCAGAATGTGAAAAGGTTAACTTTGGAACTTATTACTTGGAAGGTAAAGTAAATCATTGGTATAACTTTATCGATAATACATTGCAATAAGATAAAATTGACTCCATTGATTGGGATGAGTTCAATAACTTATATTTCAGTATATACCTTACTAGTATTCTTCTTAAAAAAAGGGAGATGGTAGTTTCTCATCTATCTCAAGGTTATGATAAGAAAATAAGGATAGAATTCAAAGGAAACTATTAAAATTAATAAGATGGAAATATTAGTCTTTATTTATGATCCAAGTGTGGAAGGATACATTGAAGAAATTACCTTAAGGATACTGATACCTATTTTAATTGTGGGAAAGTTGATCATAGAGCATTTTAATGGCGAAGTAATGGGAATAAACAGAAAGCTCTAAATAATGAACCTCCCACAAATCAGGGTTACAAGTTTAAGTAAATAGGTCATTAAGCTAACAAATTCCCCAATCCAGGAATTATGTATGATTATCGACGCCAACAACCATTTAAGGCCAAATAAAAAAGTAAATCACATGCAATAACTATTGGTGATATTGAGTATGCTAACAAAGTGGAGGAATGAATATGTTTTTTTGTGAAGGTATTTCAAAATAGTGTTGTTGAATCTCTATTATAGTATTATGGAATATTGGAATATATATGTATTGGTTCATTTTATTTTTCCATAAGTATTTGGTACCAGTAAACATGAAAAGTGATATAAATATTTTTAGAAATCACATGATATGTTCACAATGAAGGGATAAGGAGATAATGAGATGTTTGAGAGTATTAATGACCTTATGACTGATACAAGGACAATGTGATATCATGGTTTGAGTATATCATTTTTTTGAATTTTGGTATTTAGAAAGAGTAAACTTTTAACAACATTCAAGTTTTCACTAAAGTTCTATGGTAATTCATGTTTCAAGGGAATAGATGATTAAGGTATTCACATGTTTTTAATGTGACAACCAATAACTAACATATGAGATATATGAGACAAATGTTAAGTCGATTTAGTTCACCACTTTCTAAAGTTTTATATTTTTAGTTTTTGGAAGGATTGTAATGTTATACATTTAAGGATAATATATGTTATTTTCCATTTTATGTTTGTTAGATTAATGTATTTTCTCACTATAGTTGGACTTTTGATTACATGTGCTAACATTTTTTTGGAGATAGATATAATGATATATGATTCTATCGTGTTATCTTCAAACACTTCAAGAATGAAAAATTAAACTTCATTTCTTTAAATATGAGATGATTTGAAAATGTTTCAAGGCACAAACCATGGAAATATTGTACCAAAATCAAGTATTCATTTATTCTCATTCAAAAAATCATTAAATTTAGGGAAAGGATCTTGAAAACCAAACATGTTACCCTAGTACTTTTTTATCAGATGAATTGGATGATCCCTTAAATCATTGAAAATTTATGGATTTCTAGTAGTTAAATTTCTCCAAAACCATATTCTCTATCACAATCTATCATGACATGATATTTTTTTTTCTCTTCCATATCTATGTTTTCACGTACCACCTATGTTCTCTTATTCCAAAACCCAGTGATGAGTTGATTTGGGTTTCCATTATATTTTTAACTTTCATTTTTTAAATTAATTTTTATTTTTCCTTTTTACGATGTGGGTTTCTATAAAATAAACTTTTATGTAGTAAATCATTTATAACTCTGATGTATTTCAAGGAGAAATTCGTTTTAAGGGGAGTACAATGTAACTCCTCTATATTTTATAAGATAGATTATTTTTAATTTTAATTTATGTTTTGTGTTGTACCAATATTAGATTCTGCTATACACAACAATGTATTACCTTGCAGTATATGAAACACTATTCTTGGCTTGTGTTGCACACTATTTCATGTTCTTTTGATAGAATTCAACTCTGAGTATAGATTTTAATCAATGTATAGATGAACTAATTTTTTATTATGTTATATGAAAAACCAAAAGAAAATTTCACTACACGCAACACTAACATGTCTTGCATTACACAGAAGAGCAACATTCCTCGATAGCTTGCAGTGTACATGATACAGAGTTTCACTAAACAACAATATATTGTTAAAATATTATTATTTAATTGGATAAAAACTAGAAATTATATATAGTATTAACCAAATTTTTAATTTTATATTACATTATCATTCATCTTACACATTTTCTAGAACTTGATATGAGAACAAAATCAATTTTTTAGATAAAATAAGTATTTTTCAAAAAATGTAGTTTTGTCATATTTTGATTGTGCGCCCATTTTAAATATATTTTTTGAACCTTTTATAAGTTAAATTTGAAAAAATTATCTTCTTCTTTGGAAGAGATACATAAAATTTTACTTTGGTTAAATTTTTGGTATTTTTCTGATAAAATTCAAATTTTAATGAATAGTGAAAATAATATATTTAATTTAAAACTACCTTTTCATCTAATTTATTTATATAGTTATATTATATTTTTAATTGATTTTAAAGTTTAATTTTATTATATTTTTAACATCTAATCATATTTTTGTCTATTTTTAGTAATTTCAATTTTAAATTGGACATAAACACATGTTATCTTTTGATAGTTATTACATTTTAAAAACCCGCCTTTCAGTTTCAACAACAAGAATTAATTTTAAATTAATTAGTACAAATTATGAAAATAGGAACCTTTTATTTTTAGACATTATATACAGTAACTTCAGTAATTAATTTATTTACCATGGTTAAAGGGTATATCTGGTAAATAAGGGTAAAAAATAAAATTATATAAATATTAAACTGTAAAGTCCCGGAAATTTCAAGGAAATTTTTTTCTTAATTTTCTTTTGAATTTTACAAGAACGAAGTTTCAGACCACGCCTGATTCCGAGGCCTGGTGTACCCGGAATCATTTTCCGAAGTTTAGCTCGGGTACGTTCAATGAACGAACGAGCGGGTCTTTCAAACTTTTGAACCGGTGCTTGGAATTGAAATCCGAGGGCACCGATAGAATCACAATGCCTGTTATTTCTTAGAAACACCTTTTCCGGAGTTGTGTTTTCTCGAGTGGAGTTTTTCTTAATTGGGTTAACTAAAGAATAAAATAAAATATTGTGCAACAGATTTTATTTTAATTCAAGGAAGTGTTAACCTAAGCTAAGTGGTTGAGTGGGACCCACATCCTAAATAATCCTCTAGGTAGGGTATTAGTGGTGTGGGGCCCACACAAGCCCCACCTTTTCAGCTTCCTCAACCCCTTTTTAATTAAGGTAACACACCTGCACCCCCCTTTTTAATTGAAGTCAACTCGTGTGTATAATTTAATATTAAACGCATCTATTAATTGGGTGGTTTAAAACGTTGCAATTAATTAAGTTAATTGTTTGATTCAATTTTGAATTTCAATCTTAAGGCTTGAGTAATAAAATAAGAAGGTGTCTTATTTTATTATTGTTGGAGCTTGTTGTGTGGAGTTTTTGGGAGAAAAGGGGAGTCTTGAAGTTCTTCGTTCTTCTTAAAAGAACGCGAAGAATTCATAGAATGCGAAGAACGCCAACCTCTGACGAAGGTCGACAAGAACGCCGGATCCTCGTAGATCGACGACGTGACGTTGAAAAATATTTTCTCTGCGACGCGATGATCCTCCTTCCGCGACGTCCCTTTCCGCGACAAACCTCATTCGATGACTACACTCGAGGTAGGGGTTTAATTTGAGAATATTAATAATATCATGATTGTTTTGCTTCTAAAACAAGAATTCAGATCAACTTATTATTAAGTTGATCCACAAAAGTTTTTTTTTGCGGGTTTGGAATTTCTTTTTTGATTGTGGAAAAACCGTATGGAGATTATTTTCTTTTTGTTCCTGGTTACTTCCATCGCTGTTTATCATCCTTATCTAGGCCGCCTGATATCACAACAATGGAAGGAGGTCGGACCGCACGAACACGGCCGACCCACCTCCCCCCTTGGTTGTTGATTTTTTTGCGACACGGGTAAGGAGGCGCGGTGACGTTGCACCACGCGTAAGCTATGAGTTTGGGCGAAGAAGCGTGGTGCCATCACGCCACGTCGTTGAAGTCGAACAAGTCGCAGAGCCGTCCCGCCGCGCCGGAGAACCTATAAGAGACCGCGCTCGGAGCGGGGCCACGGCGGAGGGGCACAGCGCCGTCGCGTCGTGCCAGTCAGACCAAGGTCGCGGCCTGGGGCCATGGCGGAGCAAGGGAGGGCGGCCGGACCGCTGGCCGCCGGTGCGCAGGTGGGCGGGACCAACCGGTCCCGCGGTGAGCTGGCCAGCCGTTATGGCCAGCCAATTTCTGGAAAAACTGGGGGTTTGACAAACGGTCAAAGCAGCAGGGCGGACCCCCGCGGGTCAACCGCTTTGCCTGAAGGGGTGGTGGTTTCCCCCTTCCACGCTCATGCGGTGCGTGCGGCGCTCGTGCCGGCCCCAGCCAGGCTGCCCGCGCCGGGCATTGCCGCCCGCGCCGGGCCGTTCCGCGCCAGCTAGGCCGGGCCGCGCCAAACAGGCCGGGCCGCGCCCTAGGGGGCCGGATTCGAACCCGGGTCGGGTCGACCCAGTTCGGGCCGACCCAGGGGGTGGGACAGGGCCGGGCCGTGCCCAGACCCCCCATTTTCAGATAACTTCCGGTCTTTTACCCATATCTTGGGCTATGGACCTCCTATCGATGCACCGTCAACTGAGATGCGATCCTTGGATTGACACGGTCGTTTAGGTATATTACACTTAAGGTTTTAGAGAACTTTGGGTATTGCCGGGTTGGTTCGAACACGGAACCAACCGGGCCCTCTGAGCAGAAACGCTTATATCTTGACTTCCGGATGTCCGATTGACGTGCGGTAAAATTTGTTGGATTCTTCTTGATGAGACGGAACTTTTGGCATAATTCGCCTAAGATTTAGACGCAGTTGGAGTATGACCAGGTTGGATTGTACCTGATATCAAACCGGGCCCCTAGAACGGAAAAGCTGATAACTTTCAGACCGAACATCCTTTTGACAAACCGTCAGCGGCGTTGGTGTTCACGTTGAGAAACGGTCCCTATGAGCTTACCCTATAGGAGTTTGGGGTACTGTTGAGATACAGCTGGGTTGGTTCGCACACGTAACCAACCGGGCCCCTGGGACGAAAAGGCTAGTAACTCACAGACCGGGCATCCGATTGACGCGTCGTCTGTTAGGTTGAGACCCCTATGATGAGGCGGTCCTTTGAGATAGTTCTTCGTGGGACTTTGAGATACTTGGAGTATTGACCAGTAGCTCGTGGAGCGGACCCTCCCAGAGACGAGCGTGCGGAGTACGGAGACTGTGTAGCCGATTGAGACCTAACGACTGCTTGACCGACTTGACTTGGAGTGAGTCGAATAGCCCAGTGGACGGAGCACTACTTTGTTTGGGTGAAGACCCATGGAGAATGGAGAACTACTTGTTTGGGTGAAGACCCGCGGTACTCGTCTGGAGAGTACCTCTGCAGGATATTAGGGGGTGTGCACTACTGTGTTTGGGTAGAACACCCCGACGGGAAGCACTACTGTGTTTGGGTGGCTGGCCCGCGGTACTCGACAGGTGGAGTACTTCAGAAGTCTTAGGTTAGTGAGCTGTACATCGGAGTCGTGACAGGATCACTGCACACTCTAGAGACGGGGCTCTTCAGTAGTTACGGTTTCGATAATGAAAATCCTACTTTGAGCTGAGTCTATGACCTTTGTGTTTACCTCATGATTGAGATGGGTCACTTGATAACTTAGTTATATGTATGGGAATATACCTGGGTAGTGGTTAACCATTGATTTCATAATCCTTGTGTTTACTCATGATTGAGATGGGTTACTTGATAACTTAGGTATATGTATGGGCATATACCTAAGTAGAAGTTATTTGTTGATATCTTCTTTTTGATTATCCTTGTTTGTTTTAGTGAGACCTTGAGGGTCTCAGGGTCCCTACTGAGTATCGGTATACTCACCCCTACACGAGCTATGCTCGCACCCCATTGTGTTGGTTGCAGACGACAGGCAGTGCTGGCGGAGGCCGAGTGTTTGAAGACTGGATGATACCCGAAGGTGGACCTCACGACGAGTCAGTATCCGGAGGTGG
Organism: Viscum album; assembly: GCA_963277665.1. Taxonomy (NCBI): domain Eukaryota; kingdom Viridiplantae; phylum Streptophyta; class Magnoliopsida; order Santalales; family Viscaceae; genus Viscum; species Viscum album. The sequence goes on from OY728127.1 coordinate 620,953,499, forward strand.
ACATCATGGAGAGACGATACTCAGAGGAGGCTGACAGGAAAGAGCGTTGTGGATGCTATCTGTACCTACCCTTCAGGTAGGATCCTTGGTGGATGATCCAGGAGCTGCGCTATCTGTTCCTACCCTTCAGGTAGGATCCGTGGTGGACGATCCAGGAGCTGCGCTATCTATACCTACCCTTCAGGTAGGATCCGTGGTGGACGATCCAGGAGCTGCGATATATGTACTTACCCTTTAGGTTGGATCTGAGGAGGAAGACCCAGGAGTTTCATCCTTTCTTCCAACTGTTGTCTTTTTCTATTTTACGTTTGTTAGTTGTAGTTGTACTTTCGATTGGGTTTGTATTCTGGACCATTTAATTTTCAGCACTTCCTTTTGTACTTAGTGTATTACTTCTGCTTGTACTCTGTGTTGTTTTTTTACTTTTATAAAGGCAATGCCTTCCCAGTTATTGGGATTTACGCCTTTGGTGCTAGTCACCAGCCCCTGGCCTATGAAGGCTGGCTTGGGGTAGTCACGACATAGTCCCCGAGGACGGGTCGTGACAATTGGTATCAGAGGAGTTCGGTTCTACCGTAGAACTTATAACTCTGATATTTTATTTCTATGAAGTGACAGTGTTTAGAGTACCAAGTGTGGCTTTCAGTTCAGGGAGTCCAGTGTTGGTGCGGGCGGCCGACGTATCCATACACCAGGACCTTGACAACAGATTTCCGACTTAGTGCACGAAAACACTGATTGCGTGTGTGTTTTAAATGTTTTTCCATTCAAACATCTCAAACCAGGTAAGCTCACCAGGCATAAATCGTTTGACCGTGTCACGTTGTTTCTTCAGGATTTCTTTTCACGGATGACCAGCTTGATCCCAGAGGGATGTGCGTACTGATAGCCTACTGAGCAACAAGGCTTCGGTATAAGGCCCTCTTACAGTTGAGGCACCAGCGGAGGCACACGTGGTACAACCATACGTTGGGCCACCGATTCCACCAGCCCCAGCAGTAGTCGATACATTCCGCTAGAGCGTGCTGCACGAGTTCCAGCGCCAGAGGCCACCCAAGTTCCGGGGAGAGACGGACCCGCAGGTGGCTGAGGATTGGCTGGATGATGTGGTGAGAGTCTTTAGGCTAGTGGGGACGCCAGCAGGCTTCATGGTGATCTTTGCTGCCAGCCTCCTTCAGGCTTTAGTTGAGAGATGATGGAGCCACTTGTTCCAGTTTTGCGACAGGAGGACCTTCACATGGGGAGACTTCGAGACCCTCTCCAGGGTGGAGTTTGTACCAGAAGTTGTGCACCCCGAGCATGTACATGAGCTTCTGCCTTTTCCGCGTGTTTTCCCATTAGTAGCTGAGTCATCTATAGGCGTAGAAAGATGATGCTTAGGTCCAAGGGGACCAGACCAGTAGGTGGGCGACCTCGGGTTATAGGATCAGTAGTTCGGGTCACCTGGGGTGGAGTCAGAGCTAGGCATTGCCAGAAACGGACAGTGTTTATCCTGCGGTAGGAAGGGTCACCTGGAACGTGACTGTCTGAATCCCCGCATAGTTGATCCACGAGTTTTGGAGGAACCACCAAGGTAGAAGCAGTGACGGGTGCTTGAGCAACAGTCGTGGAGTGGACAAGGTAATAGAGCTCCGAGAGCTGGTGGATAGGAGCGGAACTAGTGGATACATCCCTTGTACTTCTAGTTCCATGTTGGTATTGTATTTGTGTCTTTGTACTATGAGCTGCAATAATAAAAAGACACTTATCTTTGTGTTGTTTTCTTTCATGTCCTTTTGTTTGGTTGATACTGAGAGGTCCCAGATAAAACTCTTGACTTGACCCTCACTTTCGTGATTTCTACTGGAGGAGACCCAGTGACCTCACACTGATGCCGACAATGTGACTCGACCCTTGGAGGTGAGAGTGACAGTCGGATCTCTTGGTAGTTACATCGAGGCCTCACGACATCATCCATGGAATGAATGCATTATTAATGTCAGGATTGACTATATTACGAAATGGGAGTGGTTCATCTAGTGCATGAGACTGAGATTCTATTTTCGGCAAAGGATAAATTTTTGCAGCTCTTACGGATCGTAAGAAAAGACGGTGCATATCATCCAAGAGCGGATGAAGACTACACAGTGTAGAAAGAAACAGCAAACTGGCGCCAGTCTTAGAGACTCAGGCGTGTTAAATGTTTCAAGAAGAGGAATCTTTAAGGAGAGATGAGTCTGCGAAGCAGAAAACGTGGAGGCAGAGCTAGGAGAGCAACATGAGGTGGTGTACATTTTAACATCCTACAACCACCCACCTTAGTTGTCCCCACCAAGCTCAGGGAGCTGGAGGGCGGAGGAAGAGTACGGCTACATGTGGTCAAGGAGTGTGACCCAATGGCTCTAAAAATGATTCAAGGGACAGTTTTTGTCCACTACTAGCTGCCGTAGTAATAGACATCGATATGAATCATTCCTTCCTTTCAAAAATCTTGTCCCAGACCTAGAGTTTCCGGTAAGCCGTAGACTTGACCCTCACATCTGGAGATACCGTGGGAGAAGACTCAATAATCACACATATGCCGACAGTGTGGTCAGACCCTCAAGGAGAGAGTTTAGGTTGGAATCACTTGGTGGCAGCATCGAGGCCTTAAGATGTTGGTTTGAGTATGGACTAGGCAATCACAGTTCATACAAAAATTGGCGGTATTAGGCAAAAAGGTTGTTGTTTAACTACGATGTCGGGATGGGTTTTCCTTGGTCGGCGAAAAGGAAACCCCAGGCAGCACAAGATAAAATCATGCATAGGATGGTGTGACCGATCACTATTGAGTCAGTCAACCTTACCCTCGTGGCAGCAGTCGTTTTGAGTTTCAGTTCTAACAGGAATTGGAGACCTCTAGAGTTCGAGGATGATGATCATGTCCTTATACGGGTCTCACCTTGACTAGGTTTACAGATATGTGGCCGAGGTGATAAGTTATCTCCGAGGTTCAACGGACCTTTCTAGGTCCTCAGCAGTGTAGGCGAGGTGGTTTACCACTTGACCCATCCACCTCATTTGCACTAGGTGCACGACGACTTCCACGTATCTCATCTAAAGGGATAGGTGCTCTACCATTCACATATCATCGACCATAGGGAGTTGGAAATTGGCGATGGAATGATTTCATGGATGTTCTAGTGGGGATCGAGGATCGACTGTAGAGGATCCTATGAGGATGGTCGATTCCTCGGGTGCCTTTTCACTGGCAGTACAGGAACCTCCAGGTGAGCACATGGGAGCGGAAAGCTCAGATGTGTGCTCAGTACGGCTTTTGTATCCCTAGTTTGTGTTAAAGATTTACGGGGATGTAAATCCCTGAGGTGGGATTAATGTAAAGACCCGGAAATTTCAAGGAAAATTTTTTCTTAATTTTCTTTGAAATTTTACAAGAACGCAGTTTCTGACGGCGCCTGATTCCGAGGCCCGGTGTGCCCGGAATTATTTTCCGAAGTTTAGCTCGAGTATGTTCAGTGAACGAACGAGCGGGTTTTTCTAACTTTTGAACCGGTGCTCGGAATTGAAATCCTAGGGCACAGATAGAATCACAACGCTGGTAATTTCTAAGAAACACCTTTTCCGGAGTTGCGTTTGCTCTGGTGGAGTTTTTCTTAATTGGGTTAACTAAAGAATAAAATAAAATATTGTGCAACAAATTTTATTTTTATTCAAGGAAGTGTTACCCTATGCTAAGTGGTTGAGTGGGACCCACATCCTAACTAATCCTCTAGGTAGGATATTAGTGGGGTGGGGCCCACACGGGCCCCACCCTTTCAACTTCCTCAAACCCTTTTCAATTAAGGTAACACACCTGCACCCCCCTTTTTAATTGAAGTCAACTCATGCGTTTAATTTAATATTAAATGCCTCTATTAATTGGGCGGTTTAAAACATTGCAATTAATTGAGTTAATTGTTTGATTCAATATTGAATTTCAAAGTTAAGTCTTGAGTAATATAATAATAAGGTGTCTTATTTTATTATTGTTGGAGCTTGTTGTGTAGAGTTTTTGGGAGAAAAAGGGGAGTCTTGAAGTTCTTCGTTCTTCGTTGAAGAATGCGAAGAACGCGAAGAACGCTGACCTCCGACGAAGGACGACAAGAACGCCAGATCCTCGAAGATCGACGACGCGACAGCGATGAATCTTTTCTCCGCGCTGCGACGATCCTCCTTCCACGACGTCCCTTTCCGCGACAAACCTCGTTCGACGACTACGCTTGAGGTAGGGGTTTAATTTAAGAATATTAATAATCTCATTATTGTTTTCCTTCTAAAACAAGAATGCGGATCATCTCATTTTTAAGTTGATCTTCCAAAGTTTTTGTTTACAGGTTTGGAATTTCCTTTTTGATTGCGGAAAAACCGTAGGGAGATTATTTTCTTTTTGTTCCTAGTTACTTCCATCGCTGTTTATCATCCTTATTTGGGCCACCTGATATCACAATAACTGGAGGAGGTCGGACTGTACGAACACGGTCGACCCTCCTCCCCCCTTGGTTGTTGATTTTGATGCGACACGTGTAAGGTGATGCGGTGCCGTTGCACCGCGCAGAAGCTATGAGTTTGGGCGAAGAAGCATGGCGTCGTCGCGCCGCGCCGTTGAAGTCGAATAAGTCGCGGCACCGTCGTGCCGCGTCGGGGAGCCTGGAAGAGACCGCGGCCAGAGCAGGGTCGCGGCAGAGGGGCGCGGCACTGTTGCGCCATGCCGGTCGGACCAAGGCCGCAGCCTTTAGCCGCGGCGGAGCAAGGGAGGGCGGTTGGACCGTCAGCCACCAGTGCGCTGGAGGGCGGGACAACAGGTCCCGTGGTGAGCTGGCCAGCCATTATGGCCGGCCAATTTCTGGAAAAACCGAGGGTTTGACCACCAGTCAAAGTGGCAGGGCGGACCCCCGCGGGTCCGCAGCTTGGTCTAAAGGGGTGGCGGTTCCCCCCTTCCGCGCTCTCACAGCGCGCGCGACCCCCGTGTCGGACCGGCTGCACCGGGCTGGGCCGCGCCCTAGGGGGCCGGACCCTATCACGGGTCGGGTCGACCCGGACCCGAGTCGGTTTGACCAAGTTCGGGCAGACCCAGATGGGTTAGACCAGGCTGGGCCAGACCCAGACACCCCATTTTCGGATCCCTTCCAGTCTTTTGCCCATACCTTGGGCTACGGACCTCCAATCGATGCACCGTTAGCTGCGATGTGATCCTTGGATTGACACGGTCGTTTTGGTATGTTACACTCAGGGTTTCTAAGAACTTTTGGTATAGCCGGGTTGGTTCGAACACGAAACCAACTGTGCCCTCAGAGTAGAAACCCTTGTATCTTGAGTTCCGGACGTCCGATTGACGTGACGTCGAGTTTGTTGGATTCCTATTGATGAGACGGGACTTTTGGAATACTTCGCCTGAGATTTAGACGCATTTGGAGTATGGCTAGGTTGGATTGTACCTGAAATCCAACCGGGCCCCTAGAACGGAAAAGCTGATAACTTTCAGACCGAACGTTCGTTTGATGAATCATCAACTGTGTAGGTGTTCACGTTGAGAAACGGTCCTTATGAGTTTACCCTATGAGAGTTCGGGGGATAGTTGAGATACGGCCGAGTTGGTTCGCACACGAAACCAACCGGGCCCCTGGGATGAAAAGGCTAGTAACTCACAAACCAGGCGTCTGATTGACGCGTCTTCTGTTGCGTTGAGACCCCTATGACAAGGCGGTCCTTTTAGATACTTCTTCCTGGGAATTTGAGATACTTGGAGTATCAACCAGTAGAACTTGGAGCGGACCCTCTCGGAGACGAGCGTGCAGAGTACGGAGACCATGTAGCTGACTGAGAACTGACGACTGCTTGACCGACTCGACTTGGAGTGAGTCGACTAGCCTAGTGGATGGAGCACTACTTTGTTTGGGTTCAGACCCATGACGGACGGAGCAATACTTGTTTGCGTGTAGACCCGCGGTACTCATCCGGAGAGTACCTCTGCAGGCTATTAGGGGGTGTGCACTACTGTGTTTGGGTATCATACCCCGGCGGGAAGCACTACTATGTTTGGATGGCTGGCCCGTGGTACTCGACAGGAGCAGTACTTCAGCAGTCTTATGTTAGTGATCAGTACCTCAGAGTCATGACAGGATCACTGTACACTCCAGAGATAGGGCTCTTCAATAGTTATGGTTTCGATAATGAAAATCCTGGTTTGAGCTGAGTCTATGACCATTGTGTTTACCTCATGATTGAGATTCGTCACTTGATAACTTAGGTATATGTATGGGAATATACCTGGGTAGTGTTTATCCGTTGATTTCATAATCATTGTGTTTCCTCGTGATTGAGATGGGTTACTTAATAACTTGGGTATATGTATGTGCATATACCTAATTAGAGGTTATCTATTGAGATCTTCTTTGTGATTATCCTGGTTGGTTTTAGTGAGACCTTGAGGGTCTCGGGGTCCCTACTGAGTATCGTTATACTCACCCTTTCATGGGATATGCCTGCACCTCGTTGTGTTGGTTGCAGACGACGGGCAGTGCTGACGGAGGCCGAGTGTTCGAAGACAGGAAGATACCCGGAGGTGGACCTCACGATGAGTCAGTATCAGGAGGTGGACATCACGACAAGACGATAATCGGAGGAGGTTGACAGGCAAGAGCATTGTGGAGGCTATCTGTACCTACCCTTCAGGTAGGATCCGTGGTGGATGATCTAGGAGCTGCGCTATCTGTTCCTACCCTTCAGGTAGGATACGTGGTGGACGATCCAGGAGCTGTGCTATCTATACCTACCTTCAGGTAGGATCCGAGGAGGATGACCCAAGAGCTGCTTCATTTCTTTTAGCTGATGTCTTTTTCTGTTGTACTTGTGTTCAGCTGTAACTGTACTTTCGATTGGGTTTCTATTCTGGCCCATTTAATTTCCAGCACTTCCTTTTGTAGTTAGTTTATTACTTCCGCTTGTACTCTGTGTTTTTTTTACTTTTATAAAGGCAGTGCCTTCCCAATTATCGGGATTTACGCCTTTGGAGCTAGTCGCCAGTCCCTGGCCAATGAAGCCGGGCTTGGGGAAGTCATGGCACTGGCCCCGAGGATGGGTCATGCTGTAAACTACCATAACACATGTAATTATCCTATTGGATGAGATACTTCAGACCATGTTCATCCTTGGGTCAATTTTGGGACCCCAAGGATTCACATGTATTTGAAAATGAAATTTTATAAGAATTAATTTAAGATAAAGATAATTATAACATAAACATATATCATTGAGTAAATAGATTTATATATGGGGTTATGTAACTGCTATATTAAACTATAAATAGTAATTTGAAAGATAAATAAATTTCCTACAATATTATATATTATTTTTAATTTTTTAACATTAGATAAATATATTTATTTATGACACAATTATGATGTAGTGATTCCACATTAATGAGAGATTAAAATAAATGAATTTATAAATATTAAAATAAATTTAATTTGAACATTTTGATGTCATACATGAATTTTATTGATTAATATGACATATTAAGTATGATTTAGTGACTTTTTTTAAGGAATAATTTTTTTTTAACTTTTACAAAAAATAAATTACTAAATATTTTCAAAATTGACATAAATGTGTTTTTGAAACAAATAATATTTTTTAAATGATATAAAAATCCTAAAAATATAAATATTTCCCAAATAACATATACAGTGATAAAAATGTCATAAATTATTAAATTCAGGATCCTTTTACATTTTATAGTAATGATATCGACGGTGTAGTATAAACATACAAGAGGATGTGGTAAGAGTTGACTTATTTTACAAAGGGTCAAATCTATTAGATAAGGTTACTTTTATGAAAAAAACATGTATAAAAACTATTTGTTTAAATGATTTCGAACCATCCTCATATTATAATATAATTTAATAAATTTTGAGATATTATAAAAATAAAATATTTTTATAATAAATTAATATTTCAATATTTTCCTAAAGTGCCCCTCACCCCTCTTATAAAAGGGCACCTCCCTTACTCTTTAACTCACACCTCTAAAGCCTTTTGGTTCGGCCAAACCCTTCACATTTATCCTCAAAACCTCCCTCAATTAATATTAGTGGTCTAAAATTGGGTATAGGTCCATCCTAAAGAGCACTTTTTTGAAATCAAAAGGAAACACCTGATGAAGAGGTAATCGTTTTATCCCTTCTTTAAAAGTTATTTTCTTCTTCTACTTCTTAATTCTTTGTTGATTCCATACTAAAGTAATGAGTAAAGTATATTATACATGATTATATGTTATTATAATTATTGTACAACCTTATACCTCACTTTACTCATCCAAATAATTACTATATCACTATACATTCGTATGAACGACTTACAGTCTCCATGTCGTGGTGAAATTTGTTATTGAAAAAAAATAATTTAATTGGAAGGGTATAATGATGAGTATAGTGGGTTTAAATAAAGAATATAACATGATAATGACTTTTTATTATTAATATACCATCCAATTACATACCATTTAAACTTCAAGAGAATGATAACGTCACTCGTGCGTACGTACGGTCTACCCTCTCCACAACGCGATGAGATCCATTTTCCACTTTAACCATCCAAGAGTGATTTTAAAACAATTATATATATATATTATTCAAAATTATTAAATATATGAAATAATAAGTCTACTAGAATGATATAAATATATATATATATTTATTTATGTACATATATTTCACTCACCTACTTCCATTCAATTTGACAAGAAAATGGAAACAACGTTCATGCATACGTACGACCTACTGTCTCCATGAATGGTGTATTCCATTTTATATATATATCTATTATATATATTTATATTATGAATATATATGATATATAAATCATATTATACTTTTTGGAAGTATGAAAATCAAGATCTATTAATATGATGAAGAATACAAAGACAAAACACATACTATAAATAATGCGATATTACCCGAAATGTTGCATTATCTTGGAATTGTAAATAAACATTTAATATAAAGTTATAAAATAATCATATATGATATAATAAGTATTATTATTATTCTGATATAAGTTAATAATATGTTTAAAAACATTATACATGAGTTTTGGTCTCGTACGAGGAGTATCAGACATAAGGTAAGGGACAATTTTGCAATCTCATTTTTATCTGAGATTGTTAATTAATTAGTATTTACTATGGGTATATTTAACATAAACTTCCATTTTTCTAAGAATATTATCATTAAATTTTTACTATTCTTCTACAAATTTTTAAATTCATTTTTATCCATTTTTTACTTTTATTACATGGTTTTGAAGGAATCTTTCCTTCATTTACCGTACAAGTTACTTTTTGGATTCTCTAACAATAGTACAAGGGGATTTGTTTTAACTTATAAGGTATGAATGGATTTTTACACTTTCATAATTAATTATTTAAATGAATCTTCCTTTATAATATTTTATGTCTATTTCCAATTAATTTTATTTCATATAAAATTTCACAACATTTTGAGAAAAGAAAACATTTTTGAAGAAGATAAGATATCTTCCTTAGGAATTAAGTTCATGTGTTTTATCAATATTATTTTCCATTTAAGATGACCTAGTGTTAGGTTTCTATCCCTATTATTAAATTGATTTTATTTTTTTACGATTGAATACTTTTTATGAATTCTATTTATATTATAAGGATTTTGTTATTATGGAATGGTATTTTAGAATCCCATTTTATTTCATGGGTTATAATATGATGAGTTAATTATGTTTTTGTGGCAAATGTAGGAATTATTTTATTATGAGATGGGTGGGACCTATATCTACTTCCAATTCATTGGGTAAAGATTTATATCTCAAGATATAGACATTATTGGAATGACAAGTAAATCTGGTTTAATAATACATGGTTGGAATGAAAAGTAAAACCAGTTTCGTAATAGAATTTGTACACTATGATAGTCTTGGAAGCATTGGCTTGGATACTATGGAAATAATATTATGTAATTATTAGTTTTCAACCATTAAATATTTTATTCAAATTCTATTTTATACTGGTTAATGTTCATTTATGATCTATTCCTTACGTTCTACCCATATTTATTTCAAGACTCACAATTTTGATATTCAAAATTTATGTTCATGTTTTCACATTGTTATATTTATATATTTTTTTTATGTTCTTCATGTTTACCCTTAATGAGAATTTCATATCACCCTTGTTATATTTTCTTAGCCCCAGGATATAAAGAAAGGTTTTAGGGTGGAAAACAAAAAGAGGAATATCTTTATGGGAGATGTCACCAAGTTAGAAGATTAAGTTCTGAGTTTCCAAATACACTAAAATAATATGGTCTTTGGGAATATTTTTTGTGTCATGTATTAAGTATTCCAGTAATGTAATGTAATTTCCATATACATAAAGCTTGGTTCTCTACAGTTGGTATCAGAGTAAATATTTATTCAAGTTTTGGATTTTGGGATGGGAAAACATTAGTGAGATCCCTAGAGATATTTCTAAGGTATGTCTAGGAATGTCCCTAAAGTTATGTATAACTATATATTACAGTCCTAGAATTATGTTAATGATCACAAATAACTTAGGATTGGAACAAAGATTTTAGAGATTGAATTTACTCCACCTTGATTGTGTGGTTTTACAAGTATGATATTTTCCTCTCAGACTATTCATTTTTGGTTTTAGACAATGGATGGAACCCAAAGGAAAAAAGATAATGCTGGATACAATGGGAAAGGAAATTATTGTCCTATTGAACAACCAAATGTTACGAGAGCTCGAATAAATAATCTTGTTTCTAGGACCAAAAATCCTTCTAGGCTCCCAAATGATCAAAGGTGGGCACAACATTCCCTTGAATCTATCTTAATGTAACGTTCACCTTCTTTTAGGGGAACGACCGATCCACTAGTTATAGAAAAATGGATGTGTACTGTTGAAAAGATATTTTTCATTCTCTGTTGTTCATAATTTGAAAAGGTTATGTTGGCACCATATTGATTGTAAGGTAAAGTGAATATGTGGTGGAACTTTAGCAATAATATGAGGAAATAAGATAAAATTTACTCCATAGATTGGGATGAGTTCAAGAACTTATATTTCAGTATGTACCTTAATCATATACTTCTTAAAAAATTTATATTATAGTTTCTCATCTATCTCATGGTTATGATAATAAATTATTGGTATAATTAAAAGGAAACTATAGAAATTATGATGAAAACAATATTAGACTTTATTTATGATCAAAGTACGGAAGTAAACAAAGAGGAAATAGTATTAAGGTTACTAATAAATGTTTTAAGTGTGGGAAAGAATATTATAGATCGTTTTAATTATGAAGTAATCTGAATAAACAAAAAGCACAAATGAGTGCTCCTCCCACAAATCAGGGTTAGAAGTGCATGGAAGTGGGAAATTATGAAAACCAATTCCCTATTCCACTGGTTATGGATTATTATTGACACAAACTACCTTTTATGTCCATAGACATAGAAAAATCACATGTGATCACTATTGGTTATACTGAGTATGCACACAAAGTGGTGGAATGATAAAGTGTTTATGTAATGGGATTACAAAATAGAGTTGTCGAATCTCTATTATAGTATTATGGAACATTGGAATATATATGTTCTGGTCCATTATAGTTTTCCATAAGTATATGGTATGAGTAACCATGAAAAGTGATTGATCGTTTTGGAAATCACATGTTATGTGCATAATGAAGGGATTAGGAGATAATGAGATGTTTGATAATATTAATGACCTCATGACTGATACAAGAGAAAAGTGATATCGTGGAATGGGTATACAGAATTTTTGGGATTTTGGTATGCATAAAGAGTTAACTTTTGACAAGATTCATGTTTTACTAGGGTTCTGTGGTAATTCATTTTATATCATGATCTTCAAACACTTCAAGAATGAAAAATTCAACTTCATTTAGATAAATAAGAGGTGAAGTGGAAATTGTTCAAGGCAAGAACAATGGTGATATTGTACCAAAATCAAGTATGTATTTATTCTCATGAAAAAATAATCAACTTTAGGAAAAGGATATTGAAAACCAAAAATGTTATCCTAGTACTTTCTTATAAGTTGAATTGGATGATCCCTTAAATCATCGCAAATTTATGGATATCTTATAGATAAATTTCTCTAATCTTTATTCACTATTACTATCCATCTGAACATGATATTTAGATTTCCCTTTCATATCCATGTTTGCACTTACCACCTATGTTATCCTATGTGGAAACCCAATGAGAGTTATTCTGGATTACCGTTATATTTATAACTATACTTTTTAAAATTTAGTTTTAGTTTTCCTTTTTATGATGTGGGGTTATATGAAAGAAAAATTCATATAGTAAACCATATATAACCCCAACTAATTTAGAGGGAAAAATACATTTTAAGTTGAGTATAATGTAACACCGAAATTTTTTATGAGAAAGATTATTTTTAATTTCTTTGATGTCTTGTGTTGTATGCTACATTAAGATAAGCTTGTGCTATATGAAAAAACATATATGACATGAATAGATTTTTACAATTTCATAACAAATTATTTACATGAATCTTACTTTAAAATATTTCATGATTATTTTCAAATAAATTATTTTCACTAAAATTGTACGAAATTTTTGAGAAAAGAAAACCTTTTTGAAGAAGAAATGATATTTTCCTCAGGAATTAAGTTCAAGTGTTTTATCAAAAATATTTCCCATCTAAGAAAACATAGGGTTATGTTTCTATACCTATTATTACATTTATTTTATTGTTTTTATGATTGAATTATTTTTATGAAGACTATTTATCTTATATAAATTATGTTATGGTGAAATGATGTTTGAGAAACCCATTTTATTTCAGGGGTTATGCTATGATGGATGATTTATGTTTTTTTGCACGTGTAAGAATGATTTCATAAAGACATGGTTGAGACCTATATCTAGTTCCAATGAATTGGGTAAAGATTTATATCTCATCAGATAGACATGACTGGGTTGGAAAGTAAATCCAAGTTAGTAATACATGGCTGGAATAGAAAGTAAACCCAATTCATTAATAGACATTGTCCATTAAGATGGTCTTGGAAACAATGCATTGTCTACTATGGAATGATTTTATGTGCTTATTATATTTCCACAATTACATGTTTTATTCCAATTATATTCTATCATGGTTAATGATCCATTATGATCTATGCCTTACGTTCTTCCATGATTTATTTCATGACTCATAATTTTGATATTCGAAATTTATGTTCATGTTTTCACATTCTTATGTTTGTGTTTTGTTTTATATTCTTCATGTTTACCCTTAATGAGAATTTTAGATCACCCTTGTTATTTTTTATTTTTCCTAAGATTTAAATAATGGTTTTAGGTTGGAAAAAAGGGGAATATATTTATTAGAGATGTTGAAGATCATTCACCATGTTTGAATATTATGTTCTGGTTTTCCAAAGATACTAAACTGATACAGTATTTGGGAATCTTTCTTTTTCATGTATTAAGTATTACAAAAAAAAGTAATTTAATTTTCTTGTACATAAATATTTGGTCTCTACATGTCAATATGTGAATCACAATCATTATATGTTAGTATTTTTGTTACATCTGCTATCCATTTTGGAGTGGAAACTTGGTTATGTTTACATACATTTTGGGGTGGCCTTACTGAGGGCTAAAAAGAAGAATGAATTTATATAGGTGGTCCTAGATCCATTAACAAAAGTATCCCATATATTTATAATTAAAAATACCTTCACTATTAACCTTTTGGGTGAGATATATGTTCGAGAGATAGTATATTATCACATGGTACCACAATGAAATATTTTAGACTGAGATCCACATTTAACTTTTGGATACTGGAAAGGGATTTTGAAGGCTCTTGGTACTCACATGTTTTTGAGTAAAACATTTCACCCATAGATAGATATGAAATCAGACCATATTATCCATGTATTAGAGTATATTCTAAGATCACACATCCTTTATTTTTGGGTAACCTAGGATAAGAACTTGGCGATTGTTGGTTTTGATTATAAAAACTATTATAAAGTAATGTTTTAGATGGATCTATATGAGGATATATATATTAGGCTATAAATGTCAACATTGTGTTTGATAGAAGTGGGAGACTTAGAGTTATTGGGGTTGAGTCTCAAATAGAAGATTTCATAGCATTTTTAGTTAATATAGAATCATATGGATATGGAATATATCATAAAAAAGTCATATGTTTATCAAAATTGTAAAACTTTTGAACTTTCAGTTGGTGAATAGTTCTTCTTTTTGGCGTCACTAAGATTTGTTAATTGTTAGATTCAAAAACATGGAATGTTGGTACCTCGGTTTGTGGGAATGTTTGAGATCATGGATATGATTGTTCTGTTAGCATAACAATCGGATCTTCCACAGTGGTATGGTGGTATGAATGATGTTTCTCATGTGTCACAGCTTCAATAGTGTCACACTAACCCTTCTCATGTGATCAATGTTGATGATGTTAAGTTTGAGGTTGATGTATCCTTTGAGGAGCAGCTGATTCTTATTATAGATGACAGTAGAAAAATTATTTAGGTAAATACTATGTGTTGGTCAAGTATTATGGCAGCATAGATAAGTTCAGGAAGAAACATGGTAGAGAAATCTAATATGTGGCACCATTGGCTATAAAATTTACCTTGTAAAGTCAATGATTCTTGGGAGATCATATCTAATATGAGTTTTTAAAATGTGGGGAGGTTGAAAGATCCCAAACTTATGATGAAATACATTTTTTTAAAAAAAAATTAATTTTAATCCATTTAAATTTGTTAATGAAGGGCCTTATAAGAGTGGAAAAGTTCATGGGAATGTCTATGATGCATCTAGTATATGGTTTCTGGTTGGAACATGACTATCACTAAATGTTCTTGATAACTATGAGGAAAAGAGGAGGAAAGGTCTCAGTCAAAAAATCATGCATGTTTTTCAAGGAAACTATGTGGATTGATTCCCTTGGATAGTGGAAACCACATGGCTACCACATAATTTCTCAAACCTTGTGTGTTTCTAGAAAAACTGTGAAATTTGGTTTCCTCCTGTGTAGAGTGAACTGAATGGTTGGAGAATGGTTTGGAAAGAATTGAGTCTAAATAATCAATATCTAAAAATTGGATAATTGACAATTTTTTTCTCCTAACCATTATATGATTTTCACTAGATTTATACCCCATTTAATCTCTAATAGAGATATTTACAAACATATAGATCAATCCTCCCTCAAAGGTTATTATCACTCAACTATAATTCATTTAGAGTTTCATTTAGTTCAAATTGAAGCTCTAGGTGACTCTATGAGTAATCTTTCATCTACATTCTAGAAGAATCTTTGTGTGGTTGTTCCTCTTCATATGAATCTTATAAACCCTACTATAACTAGGAAATTCATTAATTTGATGTTAGTGGTTATTTTATTTCAGAAGAAGGCTCTTGTTTGGGTGACTAGTTGTTTATGATCCTTTGGTTGGTGTTATTCAAGATTTCTCCTACTTTCCATGTGTATTTCATTGTTCCTGTTTATGGATTTGATTTTTATTTCTATCTTCAACGATGGAAATTAATTTGAACCATAAATTAACAAATGAGATCCTCAAAATACTCAATTGGGTCTATCAATGATTATAATACTAGACCTATGATCACCTATGAGGTGTTCTACTCCCTTGAAAATGGTGAAATGACTTGTGGCATGGTGAATTAGTTGGTTTATAATTCTATAATGTTTGTACATGTGTTTGTAATTTACACATGGTATATGGGTTTTGAGATAATTTAGGTTAAACAGGTTAAATTTTTAAAAGGGTACATCCATATCATTAAATGATTTTAAGAATGTTGAATAGTTCTGTTTATGGATTAATTGTAAAATGGATTAGTTATATATTTGAGTTAATGATGTCAAATAGATTAAAATATGGGAATGTAATGAATGAAATGAAATACCTTTATTGGTATTTTTGATATAAATTTGAATGAAGATGATCCTTGGAAAGTTTGAATAAATGGTTTGGTTAGATGTTGGACTGAGGCTCTTCATCCTTAATGAGGGACAGACTAATGCTCTAACAACCACCGATGCATTGCATGGTCGAGGCCAGACAAACACATTAGGACCCCAAAATTAATATCATGGTTTGGGATACTAGAATCGTTATCCAAGATTAGATGGATTGGGAACCTAGATTGAAGCTCCAAAGTATGATGATTACATTGTATGGGAACCTGGAGTGAAGCTCTAAGGATTGATGACTTATATTGTATGGGTACTTGGACTAATGATCTAGGGAATAATGATTTATATGTGAATAATTAATAAACTCAATGTAAAAACCCAGATAATTATAAAATAAATCATTCTAATTATAATTAATATTTATGAATTATATAGCTGTATTAATTATAAAAATATTAATTAATTTTTAAATCAAAATGGAAATAGTTTCAATTAAACTATTTTATTTTAAGTATTTTATTTAATTTTTTACATTATAAATTATATAAATAAAATTCAATAAAATTAATTTTATTGTTTATATCATATAATCAAAATTAACAAAGATAGAAAATTTTGGATTATTAAGATGATATTGATTTTTCTGTGAATACTGAAAAATAATGATTTTCGTTAAACTGTCATTTATTTTAATTAAATAAAATAATTTAAATGTATCATTATGATTTAATTTTTTTAAACAAACATAAGTATTATATATTTATATTTAATCCTATTAATTAAATTTGAATCATATTTAAACTAAATTTTATTATAAGTTTTTTAGAATTAAAAATATATTTGTTTGAAAACATTTAAAGAACATAATATATATCATTTTAAATTAATGTAAATAAACCCTAATGATAAATTATTTAAATTAAATTTAAATATTATATATATTTAAATATTTATTTAAATTCATATAGTGATGATTACTAGTCACGGAGTTAATTTAAAATCATCTTTTGCTTGAATAATCAATTTCTTGAAACACTACTTTTTCGTCATGTTTGTGGGTTTAATATTAAATTAACTTATTAAAATTATATGAATTTATTTTAGTAAAATGGATTAAATATTTTTAATCAAATTAATTTATATTATAAAATTAACTCAAATTAATTTTTTTTCATAATGATTAGTCAAAACAGTAAAAATATTTTACCACATATAAGGTAAAAACGAGTTTATCATGGGTATCCTAAAATTATAAGTCTTAAAATGACCTAAAAACTTTCCTAAAATATATTTTATGGTAATATTGTGAAATTATATCATCTAAGTCTATATAATAGTCCATTTTTAATATTTTTTATAGAAATTGTGTGTATAACCTTTTCATTAAAAAATTCCAACTATGTCATCTCCACCACTTATAATAGGACACCCACTCTCATCCATTTTTCAAACCATAAAAGATTTTTTGCTTCAGAAATCCCCAAAAAATAATTCTCTTAATTATCTTGCCACATTATTGAGGTGTTTTTATATTATATTTACAATCTAGGATGGCTTTAAGTATAATACTAAAGAGGATGTAAGAAGAAGTGGTATCATTCTTAACTGATTGTTTTTGTTTTGTTTCATCTTACAACTCTTTAAAATTTTACTAAACTAAACAAATATATTAAAACCAAGATAATAAATATAATTATATGATATTATTTTAATTAAATTACCTTAATCCATCTCCTCTTCCATCAAATGGGAAATGAAACCATTATTCGTGTGCACGGTGGGCTACCGCCTCGTGAAGCGATTCACTTCATTTTTCAACATTACCTCACAAAACTGTCTATAATGATGAAATTAATATTTATATATGATATTACTTATATATTATTCATTTTTAAAATATAAAATAACATTTTATTCCTTACCTTTCAAAAACATGAATAATGATAACGTCGTTCATGGGTACGTGTGGACTACCGCCTCCACGAAGCGATGTGATTATTTTTTATCACCACGTCACATGGATGATATATATAATTATATTTTAGTAAATAATGATTTATTTATAATATTATTATCTTTATATAAATAAAAAATATTTATTACCTTATTTCTATAACGATAGTGGAAAAATTAAAATGTTACTCAATCATGTGTACGACCTATCATCTTTATAATCAAAATATAATTTGTTTTTATTAAATATATTTCATGTTTGGATTAAAATGTATAATTTATGTATTAATATTTAATTATTTTTAATCTGGATAGGATGTAATAATTAAATATTTTACCATAGTCGATAGACCAAAGTAATTTTTTACATATAAGCTGAATACCGTCGAAACATCCTATGAACTTAAGTAATTAATTAACTCTATATAGCATGGTAAGAGATAAAATAAAGGGAAATAATAAAATTTAAATTTGTTATCCAGAAATTATATATTTAACATTATTTTATTATTCTAGAAGATAAATAATTTATGTAATGAGTCAGACTCAAGCCAAGTGACTTTCTTTAAAAAAAATCTATTACAGATTTATTTTTTAACTCTTTTACTTCCATTTTCATATTTTTAAAAATATTTTGTGGGTGTTTTAATTTGAAAAAATGTTTCTTAAATAAAAGTTTTTGTCTATTATATATTTTTATTTAATTTTTTTAAAAAATTGTATATTTTTAAATGTTTTATACAGATCATTTTGACAAGAATAATAAAAGGAATATTATGTTTTAACGTATAAAATGACAAAAAGTTTTCCCAATACCATAATCATTATATTTTGTTTGGATTATTTTAATTGATTTCATTTTTTATTTAATGAAAAACCCCTACATCATTTTCTATTTATTTTATTATTGATTTTTTTAAATGAAGTGACATTTATTTATCTGAATGTTTTTTGCTTATGGGTTTAAAAGATTTTTACAAGGATTTTATAAAGAATATATGTAAGATAAAATGATTTATTCATGATATGGTCCCTAGAAATTGTTTATCTAGGGTTTAACCCCATTATATCTAAAATGTGTTGCAGATATAACTTATATAATGGGTGTACCCTGTAAACTTTGTGTTAACCTGATATAGCTTATATGATGGGAGTGCTTAGATAACGCTGGGTGAGCCCGGAATAGATTATAGGATGGGTATGCCCAGATAGTTCTCCAATACATTGGTTAATGATTATATCCACTAAATAATTATATTGGAAGTTAGTGTTATAGTTATTCTAATTTAAAAAGGTTCTGTAAGAGTTATTTAAAGGTTCTATGAGATGATGTCCCAAGGCACCTATATGACTTTTCTATGCCTGTTAATTAGTTTTCATGGAAATACTTTATATATAAAAGTTATGATAAATGATATTTATTAAATAAATATGCTTAAATTTCTATATAAAAGGTTATGTGTTGTTGAAAATTATTTTTATGGGTTTTCATATTTTTCACTAGGCTAATGGATTTCTTAATTTTATTTCCCTCATTAATCTCTTTGTCCTCATCGCACCATTTTTAAAAAAATTTCATAATATTTAAGTATGGTTTATGGAATATAATAATTCAAGTTGAATAACATGAATTGTGTTCATGAAAATAAATTGGGTTTTATATTTAATATATTATATTATGGGAAAATGGATACTGACCATAAGTGTCCACTTTATAATATGTTGAATTGTAATTTGTGAGTTATGACCAAAATCATAAAAAATATAAATCTAAAAGGATTTTAAAATTTAATAGATTGAATTATTGACTTAAAAATAAATAATATAATATTTTAAATGTCATGTATTTATATTTAACCAATGAGGGTATAAGTTTTAGAATCCCGACTTGGTTGGATGTAGGATTGATGAGTCTGGTGTTATGATAGAACCTGGGAGCCCATTGTGATTTTGACAACTATTTATATATGAAACCTATTTTCAAACTTATTATATATTAATAATTTATACATTTTCATACACTTATATAGTCATTATATTACTTTAGACACCATTATTGGTGTCCTATTGAGTCGTACTCATGCCCCACTCAAGCCACTATTTGTACCCAATAAGATATGATGTTTGAATCTTAGGATAAGAGAAAAGTCCATATGATAAAATACTGAGTTGGGATATGGGGAAGAAGAGCGGTTAAGGGAACATGACTGATATTGAGACACTTTTTGATAGTTTCATATGTATTTTCATTTTGGGTTTCTTTGACACATAGAACTAGTAGGACATGACATGTTTATTGTATTTAATTGTGGGAATTTAACCAGTTTTGGGAATCAATTATATGATGCATGATTATTGAATATTATTGAATTCGTTATTTGATATAATAATTTATACTATTTTATTAATCTATTAATGTGGTTATAGTATCTCTTTTTACAACATTATACCATTGTTGCTTGTGGGAAACCTCTAATACACGAGGAGGTGTGACTGAGTTCATGTGAAGAATTGGCTAAGGGAACTAGTTTCCTAGAACCTAGGCTGGAACATTACAAACACATTACCCTGAATGGGAAAAAAATGAGAATATTGAGTTAATCGATCAATAAATAAAAATTATTATTATTACCATTAGATATATTTGGTAATCCCACCATAAAATGCATTGTTATATTCTCCAATTTCCATTTTGGCACTAGAAAAGGATGGGGTATCCAATTTAGTGTTTTCTATTTAACTTTATCCAATTGACAATCCAAACATTTATTAATAAAATTAAAAATATATTTTTTCATTACTTCCCCCCAAAAATATTTTTTATGGTCTCTATACATTTTTAGGAATCCATGATGAATCGAAAAAGGGAGTTATGTGCCTCACTCAATAGATCATTCTTCAACTAGGGGTCAAATTAAACACATATCCATTTTCAGAATCTCAGAAAACCAACTTTGAAAATATTAGTTAAAGTCAACTTACCTTTCATACCCAATTCATCTTTTTCATACAGAAAATTTCCTTACTTCTACTATTTCTTATTCTTAACTCACAAATATTAGTGTACTGAAACCTAAAACAAAAAAAAAGTAGTTCATGGGGGTATAATTTCATATCCAACAATTATTAATTTATTATCCACATAATTATAGTCTATATGTTTAAAAGTAAATGATTTGTTATCTTTCCGACTCAGTATATCACCTAATATTTTTACTTTACCTGGATGGTAGTTAATTATGATGTTATAAACCATTATAAATTCTAACCACCTCCTCTATCTCATGTTCAACACTTTAAGAGTGAATATATAATTAAAACATTAAATATTAATCTATATTTCATGCTTTAATATAAATAAATGATTCCCCTAAATTTTTAAGGAAATCACTATAGTAACCCATTCAAGGTTAGGTTTTGGATAATTTTTTTCATTAGATTTTAATTGATGTTAATAATAAGAAATTTCTCAATCATTCTGCATTAAAACATTACTCAATACCTTCAATAAAGCATTATTATAGATAAAAAATTTAAAATTATTTGATGGAATATATAAAAATGTGGAATTTACTAATATTTTTTTAATTCCTAGAAATATTCAATACATTAAATTATACAAATGATCCTATCATCTATTAATTTTAACATTTTTATTAGGCTAAATATCAATGAAATGTTTTCAAAAAACCACTAATAATAGCCAAATATCCCAATAAAACTATTATTCTCATTAATATTTTTTGCTCTTGGACAATTATCAACCACTTTATTTTTAGAAAGATCAAATGTTCTGCTATATATATATATATGATATGTCCCAGTAATGAAATCAATTTTAATAAAAATTCACATTTTCTAAATTTCCCATATAACTGATTTTCTATCAAGGTTTATTGAATAATAATTATAATTTTGTATCCTTATAAATTTTAGAATAAACCTAAATATCATTAATACTTACAACCACATATATATCTAAATACTCATGTAAAGCTCTATTAATATGACCCATATATACGGCTAGAGGATTTGAAAACCCAAAGGTCCTAAATACAAAATTTTAATTCCCACACCTAGTATAAATCATTGTTTTTGGAATATCTACCTCCTTCAACATCAATGAATGGTACCCATACCATAAAAAACATCAAAATATAACGATCTCCCATGATCTGGTCAAACATGTCATCGATATGAGGTAACAAATACTTTTTCTAAATAATAATTTTATTTAAATATCTATAATCTATTCAAAGACTCAATAAAATAATTTCCTTTTTATAAAAAAATAGGATAACCTCATATTGAAGTTCTAGGATGACTAAAACCATTATCAAGAAACTCATGCTACATAGTTTTCAAAACTAGAAGTTCTGCTTGATCCATTTAATAAGGTGGTTTTGAAATTTTATTAGCCTTAGGAAGGAAGTAGAAAATAATATCAACCTCCTAATAGGATATAATATGAGGTAACTTATCAGTATAAACATTAATATATTAATTAATATCATAAAATTAAAAATATTAATGGTTCTCTAATCTTAAATAATATGAGAAAGATAACTTTCTTTTCCATCGGTTAAGAGTTTCTCATATTTTTGATATTTTTTCAAAGGTATTAGTTTATTCATTTATATGAACAAAAACTCATTTCATAAATTAACATATTTGGATATGCACTCTATCATAACAAGATAAAATTAAATACAATCCATATCCAAAATAACATCAAATTATATAATGGTGAAGACAACAAAGTTCCTAGGGAAAATCCTTCCATATTTGAAAATATGAATATATATTTTAATTATTATTTACTAAATACTATCCCCAAGTG
Organism: Viscum album; assembly: GCA_963277665.1. Classification (NCBI taxonomy): domain Eukaryota; kingdom Viridiplantae; phylum Streptophyta; class Magnoliopsida; order Santalales; family Viscaceae; genus Viscum; species Viscum album. The sequence goes on from OY728127.1 coordinate 620,976,325, forward strand.
TTTTTACAAAATTTACATGACTTTTTGAGGTGAGATATTTATTTTACCTGAAATTATCTCAAAAATGAAACAATATGCAGACCAAAAATCAAACAAGTCATTATCAATTTCTGAATAAAAAATTAATGTGAATGTTACCACGTCTTTTATTCCATAAAATTTAATAAAGTTGTTGAAAATTATTACACCACACCTTTCTTCTTATATTATTGATTCTTCTCATAATTCATGTTCTTCTTCAGATACACATCCTCATAATGACCCACATTAATAAATTTAAAACACCATACTTCTTTCTTTTCAAAATTGGTCTTACCAATACTAAAATAATTTTATATATAATCATGTGCCATATGCCTAAACAAACCACATAATAAGCACCTACCAATTTTTTAGCTCATTCCCTATGGAACTTTTCACTGTAACTTTCACTAACTAGAAACTTGATTTCATTACATTTATATTTATTTAATGTAATATTTCTCATTTCCTTCCATCTATACCAATTTTATAATTGTTTTAATGGAATAATTGATCATCAAAATATATATTTCTTCCTTCTCATCCCATTGAAAAAGTATCCCATAACATTATAATTTTTATGAATCCAATTCCTCCAATATCATGGCTTCAATATTGAGTAAAAATGATTAATTTTACTATAAATATCCTAAATTAAATTTGGTGTATACCTTTTCAATCTAGTGACTTTTTGATCATGTACAACCATTGAATACTCTTAATTCTTCTTCAATTATAATATGTTATTTTCCATCATAAGTAAAATATCCTTAAGAATATATTTTTTAAGGAAAATATTATTAAATGTATCCCATTACATGGCATAAATAATTTCTATTTCTTTAGTTTTCTTAACCACTAACCAACACCTTTAAAATGGTAAATAGAAAGTATTCATTTTGATGATCTGAACAACCCATCACTTCAAATATATTTTATAGAGATATAATTCACCCATAAGCTAGAACAAGGTTATAAGATTAACAAAATGTTGAGTGGGGTTGTATCATAAAATGATCTTCTATCAACTTGTGCCAATATAGGGCATATGGCTTCTCCCGATCATAGATACCTCCACAATTTATAGCATGATTCCAATGATTATTTATAATTAAAACCATATAATGTTTCTAATATAGAATAATATTGTCTTCATAGGGCCTTATTATTTCAGTTACTATATTTTCTCTGTAGAAAAATATTTTGAACATACATAGTGTAGATAAAGAAACATGATAATCCTTAAATTCTGTATCATGATAACTATAAATTATAATTTCTTAATGTTATTTACATACATTATCCTAGCCTCTAAAATTATATGAACCATGTTATTGAGACCAACTATGAGGATCTGGAAAAAAATAATCAATAAATTGTATCTTTAGAAAAAACTATTTTATTAAATTCATGACGATCAATAAATTCAATTTTTTATTGAATTATTTCACTATCCTTATATAAATATATATTAGAACAAAAAGATAACAATTCCACTCATCATCCACTATTCCGGCAGTATGAAAATTTTAATTTCTAATAAGTTTTATTATCATGACATATCTTCACATTTTACATCCTCACCTCATCCTTGTTCCTACTCATTCTTAAACCATTTGAAAAACGTTTAAAAACATTGGATGTGAACAAAAATATCATTAATTTTCATATAAAATAACATTGAAAGAAATTATTATTTTTTAAAATCATAATATATTTTCCCATTATGATAATATAATTTGAGCTCTAATAATCACTTACATACACATGAAATTGAATTTACTACCAAAGGTACATAAAAGAACACTTTATAAGATAAAATTAATGAGAAACCCTAATCATTATATTTTCTTAGAAAACATGATAACCCTTAATTTTTTTAAAAAAAATATACATTTTTACCCTTAAATGGCATAATATTTCCTTTAAACAAAATATTTTACCATATAAAATTAAAACATTTCCATGAGATCTAATTCTATATCATATAAAGTCATGTAGGTCACATCGGAAAAAATTTTATTATCCATCTCACAATAAATATTAGAAATTAAAAATATAATAGTAAACTTTTAATATAATTATCATATGAACATAATTATTAATTGATGCATGGGAGGGACATAATCGATCCACCCATACTTGGCTTATAATGTTACCAACCATCCTTGGTTTATAACAGAACCACTTATCTATTGTTTATAATGGCAGTACCCATTATAAAATACAATTCCCAGGAACCATAACATAATCCTAATATATAAAAGATATCATTTCTATCAAAATATTATTTGCAACCATATTAAAAACATTTTTTGATATCGAAATATCAATTCCATTTAAAACCCTTTTTGAAAATACACAGAACATAGTTACACATGGTTTTTATTTGTATGAAATATCAAATATTGTAAAATAATCCAAATATCATATAATGTAACTTTTTTGGGAGAAACCATTAACATCGTATATGTTAAAATAGAACATTACATTTTTATTTTTCATTAAATGTTATATAAAAAATTTAAAAAAGATTCATTTTTAAAACCATTGAAATAAAGTGAAATGTAAAATAAAATTTCTTTTATAGTTCATTTATGTCTATATAAATACATCCATGAAATAATTTTTATAATATATACATGAAATAAAAAGATTTATTAAATACACCTTTAAAATTTTTAAAGTGACGTTTTAAAGGTAATGTTTCTCTTACCTCGAGTGTGACTCATTATGTACGTTCCATATCTATATGAATAATAAAATTAGGTTTTCTGTTTAATTTATTAAAAATATTTTTCATGTTTATTATTAAATTCATTTTAGATATTACCATGTTATATATAATTACTTAATCAATTAAGTTCACATTGGTTGTTTTGATGATAATCAACTTATATGTTTGAAATGAATTTGGTAAGTTGAATATGTTAAAAAGACGAAATTATTCAATCATATACATATTAATAATAATAAAATAATGATAATTTTTATATATAAATTATTCTTTTAATGAATACAATGAATGATGGTTATAAAAAATTAATAATGTTACAATCATAGAGATGACCAGCCATACGTAGGCATGGGTAATGTTTTACATTTTTTAATTACATTATGGAAATATAGTATATATTATTTAAATTTTTTGAAATAATTATTAAATAGTAAATATCAAATTATTTCATTAAATATAATTTTATATAATTTCCATGGGGTGTGGTTATGAAAAATGAATCACATGGCTTCATGGAACTGGTAATCCACTTGCAAAAATGAACAACATTATAATTTTTCAATGGATGAAAATTAAGAAATTATATGGAATATTATCCTTAAATAATGATAAAAATATAATTAATATCATAAATATGAATTAAATCCATCATTATAACAATCCATGAATGGTGGTTATGGAAAATAATTTATATCAATTCACGAGGCGGTAGTCTATCATACACATGAATGATTGTTTTCTTTCCCATTTGAATGAATCACAGATAAATATAGGTTATAACACAATCATAATAACATATCATCATTTTTAATATAATAATTTTATTATTTCCTCACATTTCATGATTATTTTTATTTGGTAGAAAATGAAATAAAATGAAAACACTGGGTTAAGAATTATATCTCTTCTTTGGACAACATCTTTAGGTTCATACATAATGCCTTCCATGATAGGTAGTATGATTAAAAGGGGCCTCTAGGGCATGTTTAGTTATGTTTTTAAGGGACTATATTTGGTATTGGCAAAATCATATGGCTCAAATGGTGTTAGGAAGAGAGAATAATAGGTGTTATTTTATAAGTTTGGGGAGGGCCAATAATGGAATTTCATAAAGTAATAAATTAATATAAATAAATATTCATGAAAAAATGGATATAAAATTATATTTTATGAAATTAATATTATTATGAATCTTAACCTTATAATTTAATAAAATTTAGTGAAGTTTAGAATATTTTTTCACCCTTATCTCTTGGATTTTACTACCCATTAATCTTTTTTACAATTACCACGATATAAATATTTTTAAGTTTTTTATTCATAAAGAAAGTTACTATAATAGAAAAATTGACAAATAAATGGATCATAGTTTATATTTTATACCATATCCCTTTCAATTGGCCGAATATATTAATTTTTAAATTTTTAAATCATTTTATAATTTTTTTTATAAAATATCATTAATGTCATTTTTGGAACTATTCAGTTAATTTGAAATTGATGACAAAATTAAAAAATGGAATTTGAATATAATACATTAACATATACTTTTTATGTTATTTTTATTTATAAAATTATTTGGAAACTATAAAATAATTAAAAAACATTACTTTTAGAGTTTTAAAAACTGTGCATATGATTATTCAACAGCGTGCACAAGCACTGAGTCAGTGTTGTACAAGTTCGTAAGATAATAATTTATCACTAAAACTTAAAAATTAATTACCATGATAATAAAAAATTCATTCATAATGAAATAGAAATTTATAACTGAACCTAAATTGTTTTTATTCATATAAAATATATTATAGATATTAAAATCAAGAGAGTGGTAGTTTTTTACTTTATCCTCCACTTAAATATTATAAAGATAAAAATAAAAATCTAAACAGAAACAAAATTTCATATTTCAGAATTTTGGATTTTTATTTACACAATATACAAACCAAATGAATTAAGTAAAAGTTTTTTAATGAACTTGAAGTTGTATCACATTAGTTTTAACCATAATTGACCCATTTTACCATTATCATTGTAACTAAAATTTAACATGGTTACATTTCATAATGATAAAAAATAAAAGGGAAATTTTATATATATTTGGACCAAAATATTCCAAATATGGGATCTATTTTCCAAGATTCAATTTCTGTATTTTTCTGGACTTAATATAAAATTAAACCTACAAAATGTGGTGAAAATTAATTTTTTTAAAAAAATGTGATTAAGTATAAAAGACGTTTTCATACTTATGTGAAGTGTTAAAATAATTATATAGACCATAATTGGATAATTTTTAATCACAAGTAACTAATTAAATGTTAAAAATTATCCAAAATGTAATTTTACAATTAAAATACATGAAAATAAAATTCAGTTTCAAATAAAATCACCATTTTCACTATTTATTAAATAATAAAAATTCTTATAAAATTCTCAAAAAATTACACTAAAATAATTTTGATATGATGAGTTCAAACATTAATTTATTTTTAAATTAAAATTATAAAATATGGAAATTATTTATTTAAATAAAACCATATATTATATATTAACAAACCCAATAAGAATAAAATTATTTCCTCTTTTATTAGAAAAGTAATTAATACAGTTATAGTGAAAACATATCATTGTAATATAATTATTAAAAATTATTAGGTCATTAAAATGACTTATTATGGAATTAAGTGAGATTTTAAAATATAAGAGCTTATAGATGATAAGAAGTTTATGAATGAAACTTAGTTATGATTTAAATGTAATAGAGAAAATATTTTATATTTTAAAAAATCGATGTAAGAAATACTTCAATGATTGTATTAATTTAATATAAAAAATGTCTATTTTGGATCTCATTTTGTTATATCTTTAGAGATGTATTTAATTAATTGGTTATTGGATAAATAAGATAGTTTTTTGACACACATTATTTATAATTTATCCAATTCTATAACATGGTTTAAAAGATGATAATGGTACAAAGGAATCATTTACTAGGATAAATTATTTATCTAAAAAGTAATCTTGTCCAAAAGTAAATTCCAAACACATAGAATACCATATATGATATGGATGAAAAAATTTATTTTTTATGTACTCCCATTAAAAGAGGTAAGAGTAATTTATTAAAGAAGAATATTTTTTTGTGTCTTAAACATTATATTTTAAAGAGAATATAGATTATATGATGCTGGAAAGAATATGTTTGAAAATGTAGAATTGAAAATTTAAGAAGAAAACTTATTATAGTTATTATTAAAATTTAATATCAATCAATATCATAAAATATTTTAGGGTGTATCAATAAAAATAAATGTAAAGAGTTGAATTTAAGTTAACATATTGAAGTGAAATCCATATTATATCATACAGATATTTTTGATGCGTTAGTAAATTTTTAATTTAAAGAGTAACATTTTTTTACCTAAATGGTCTATATGCATAAGTTTGATATAATTATTCCAAGAATTATGATGATGAAATTATAGAAAATTTCAAGATGATAAAATAAATAATTAACATTATAACAATTGATGTTATGATGTAAGGTAGTTTGAATACTTTTTAGAGGAGTTAAAAACTTGGAATCTGATTCCTAATTCTTTCTATTATTCTTACTAGTGTTCATTATAGATATTATTCACTTAAGAGGTTATTGGGAGGTTTTTATCAATTGGTTATATAGTGATGTGTTAGGAATTAAATAGAGATGTAATGAGTTTAAAAAAACCTAAAATTTTTAGAAATCATAAGGTTGATATTGAAGTCCCTTATATGTGTTATGATGAGATAAGTGATTTTGTATAGTTTTGATAGTATTATAATTATAATTAAGAATATAAAATTCATCATTTTATACAAAAGGTTACCTTCACTTCAAATAATCACATATTATATCCTTATATATATTTCATGTAGTTAATTGTGGATTGACCTCTCAAACTATGATTTTGAGTTATACCTTTCTAATGTTAAACATGAATTATTAGAGGTTATGATGAAATTTTAATGTTAGTGGGGGAAATATTCTTATATTGAGATATTTAAAATTCTCAAGAGACAAAAATAGGTTTTATGTACATGATAACCCACCATATTTATACCATTTGTTGTGTTATAAGTAATTTATTTAGTATACTAGGGGTTCATGATTCATATTGAATCCTCATAACTGAATTTATCAAGATACCTATCTTGAGAACCTTCATAATTTGATAGTTATCTTATCAATACTTGATCCTTATCTAGTCATGGGATGTTTTGGTATGTTTCTAATCGTGTCATCAATTTAAGCTTAATGAATATAGAATTTTCATCTTGTATAATGGGTATTAAATCTAATTTCATGATTTCAAAGGAATAGGGAAATATATGTCCATAGAAAAATTTTACATATGAAGTGCTTATACACTTGGGTGAGGGGTATGTGATCTGCTCATATAGTTAGATGAATGACATATAATGTGTTCACAAGCATGGCCGGTATATACTCATAGAATCTATAATATATGAGGAATGTATATGGTATTGAAATAATCTATTTACCATGGTCCCTTTATTTCTGATATAAATAAATTATATGATTATAAATATTCATATATAATTTAGCTGGTGGACATAAGTATGTAGAAACATGTGTTTGATGATGATCAGGCTAAATCCCTATGTTCCTTGAATAATACTAATTCTTTGATAGAAGATAGTATTTTATTATATTTATGAATTTAGGAATTCATATTTTCATATCAATTCTATAAAGGACCATGGGGTTATACATTTTGGTTGTTTTACTGAATATTTTTTTTACAAAACTCCACTAATCCTAATTATATTCCATTTTCTAAATAATAAAAATTCTTAACATTGATAAGAGGGAACCCTTATATGAACATAAATCACTATAAAACATGGATCAACGGCTTAGAGGAACAAACTCATAGATGTTTCCCAAAGTCCTTAAACTGAAATATGTCCACTCACCTTATTATCTTAACTCACTATCCCTTTCCACCAAAAAGATGCATGTATAGGCTATTATCTCTTCGCCACATAAAAGTGCATGAGGCCTTCAAAAATCACGATCTTTCATATTTTAACACTACCAAAAACTCATTATTACTCTTTTAAACATCTTGAATCAAACTTTATAGGAGGATACACTCACACTATCTCACATGATTTGTTAGAAGTTTCTCCATTGCATGCCTAAAGGCCCAACATTTAATGACTTGGAGGCCCGGTCTCTTGAAGTCCAAATTTCATAGGATTAAATCCCACTTCTGAGGAATATTATCTCTAATACATTACCCCCACTACTAAAATGATATATTATTTATAAATTACAATGTATATTTTACACCACCAATATTGGAATCTCAGTTTGAAGTAGGATGAAGAGGTGACTTTACCACTCAGGTAAGCCCCATCTGTAGTTTTTAAAAACTCAAGTAGTTAATCTGAAAGTATTTTATAGTTTATCTAAATGAATGTTTGTATGATTATTAACATGGTATTACATAATCAGTTTGATGTGGTGAATTTTATAGCATATTTACATAAAAAATTATAATATAACCAAAATAATTTTTGGATATGGTTTCAATGGTTATCATATATGATATAAAATAGGTAAAATGGGAAAAAACTATTTGGATTTAGTGAAAGTTGGATATTGAAATAAATTTTTCCTGAATGTTACATATATGTGCTGAATTTAGTCTATATCATATGTAATGATATAAGAATAACATATTTTTTTATCATGGCATAAAATAATGTTTTTTGTAATATTGGTATGTCATTTAATATGATATAAAAATATCATATAGCCGATTCCCCTCTTTTATATTTAATGATGTATTATATCGTAAGACTTTGAGAATTATGTATTATGATTCAACCTATGATTTGATTGATATAGTGGAATCATCCTATGATCCATGGTAGTGGATGAAAAATAAAAAAAATGCCAATATTTCTCTAATAGAGTAAAGTGTTTATGAAAAATGAAAAACACAAAAAGTATATAATACCTGTAATGAAATTGAAGAAGTATTTATCTACTTTTTATGGTTTAGGCTTGATTTAGATCTCTTTAGTAGCAAATATAATCCTACTACCTCTGAGGGAATACACAGACTAAAGGATCCATGATCATATCCAGAGGAATCCCAAATGCTGAAGTAATGTTAGTGCCTTCACTATTGAATGGAGAATTTAGTTTCAAGGAGAAAAAATATATATAAATATTTTTATGAAATTAATGACCTTCATCACCTTAACCATGATCTATATCTACTTTTATACCAGAAATAGAAATCCCTTCATAAATGGAATATCTTAGGCTTCTCTATTAAGGAATATATTTTCAGGTGAAATGGGTGTCTTCAAATTCTTCCCTTGAATTAAATGGCATTTATGAGTGCATTGAAATAATTAAATGATCATAAGAAAATCCATTAATCTATTTTATGAAGACTGTGTGGGAGTGGTAGATTCCTTTTCCCTTGGGTTACATCACGTGCAACCAAGTTACATTAGCATCAATTTAAGTAGAGGCTAAATCTTGAGGATGTTTTGGTAGGAAATTAATTATTTTATAATATGAATTATATGAATATTATTTTGTTTCATATTCTCTCATTGACTCGAACATACCTAATGATCTCATGAAAAAATTTACAACTGTTGGTGAATCCATCCAAAATGTCTTTTAAATATGATTTCACCAAACACTCTTCATTTTAGAATAACCACTAATCCAAAAACATTAATCCTTATATTAACGCCTAAATGAGTAACCATACAATCCATTGTAGGATTGGTATAGATTATGAGGTTTCCAACCTCTGATACCAATTGTAGGATCGAAATAATGATGTAGATGCTCAATATACAAGAGGGGGGTGAATTGTATACTTTAAAAATTCCTTTGGAACCTTTAAAGTTAGTTATGAATAACTATGTTTTACTTAAACAAAGGAAAGAGATAAGTTTAACAAAGTTAAACTAAGTAAATTCACAACACCTCTAACACCAAATGAAAACTTCAAATAAGGAATGAAGTTATAAACTTCAAGTCCTTTGTACTTGCTTAAAACTGGAAAGAGTTTCCAAAAGTAGGTTCCTGAAATATGAATCCGGAAAATGAAACTTAACTAAAGATTACAATATGAGATTCTACCTTAAATCATATAGAATCTAAATGAATCAGAATACAAGTAAGGAAGTGTACGAAAGTTATACTTTCCTTACAATAAAATATGCAGCGGAACAAACAAGTAGTAAAACTACAAGTAACAAGATATAAGTCTTTTAACCCAAAGAGAAGGGTATCCAACAACCTTGGATAATGGTCCCTTGATTTATACTTTCAAAAAACTCTGTCTTATCCACACCAGGGTAAGCCCTCAATACGAAGATCGGAATCTCTTTCTTGCTATCCCCACAAGCCCTCAACTTCAAGGTAGTTGGCAACTGCTATCTTCCTCAGCAAGGAAGCCCTCGAACTTCAGGGTAGTCGGCACCTCTGTCTTCCTATCCTCGGAAGTCCTCGAATGTAATCACCAACATTCGGAGGGACCTGTACACGTGTAACTTAACCAATGGTTAGTTTATAAAAGAATAGACAACATCGTTTTATAACAAAACAAGTGAAACAGAAAGTACGACATCATTTAAAGTCTAACTCAAAAGTTCAGACTGAAGGTTCGGAGTGTAAACAAAAATAATTTTTCGGAGTCTAAATAAATTCAGAGTGTATAAAACAAAGATGATCAGATTCTATTTAATAGGTGAATTCAGAATGAGAATTCGTCAACAGAATTCGTAATGAGAATTCGTCATCAGAATTTGTAATGAGAATTTGTCATCAGAATTTGTAACGAGAAATAGTCATCGGAATTCGTAATGAGAAATCGTCATCAGAATTCGTAATGAGAATTTTTCATCAGAATTCGTAATGAGAATTATTCATCAGAATTCGTAATGAGAATTTGTCATCAGAATTCGTAATGAGAATTCGTCATCAGAATTCGTAATGAGAATTCGTATCCAGAATTAGGAGTATAACTTTATTACAGTTCTCATCCAGAATTCGGAACCTAAAACAGAATGCTTCATATCAAAGATTCAAACAATTCCGAGAATATAGAAATGAATCTGAATCTTATACTTCAGAAATATATGGATAAAAATATGACGAGGATAATTTTTCTTACAAAAGCGATCTTCCTTTTAAAAACGACTTTCCTTATAAAAGTAATTTTCCTTATAAAAGCGATTTTCCTTAAGGATAAGGTGTTTGTGATTTTCAAAATAAGAAGGAATGGAAAATTCATAAGGAAAAACTTATTGACTCAACAATATCCCCCTTTTTGGAAAGCACAAACATCCTTATGAAAAATAAAGCCTAATAAGAAATAAAAACATTAAGGCATATCTCCCTTTACTTATGGATGTTGATGAATACGACTAACTCCCCCTTAGGCTTTGAAACTATAAGGATCGTATTCTAGATTTCAGGAATGATATTTCATTAAGAATAAGAATGTCTTCTTTAATGAAAAACTCCCCCTTAGATAAACTCTATTAGAGTTCTTTTTCTTTCTCACCCTTTGTTCAAATTCGTTTTCCTTTTCCACCTTTATTAGGGTTCTTTTCCTTCTTCCCCTTTGTGATTTTCAAAAAGAATTCGAGGGAATGGAAAATATAACAAAGTACCTGAAAAATTAGTAACAAAAACAAAAGGAATGAGAAAGAACAATTTTCACTATGTTTGAAAGATCAACAATAAGGAAGTTAAGATACAACAAAAGATCAGATTTTTCTATTTTGGATCTTTTTCCTTCCCCATGAGACCCTTGAGAATAGTCTTTATCTTGTTCAAGTCTTTATTATCTTCCTCGGCTTGCTTCTCTAACAAAAAAATTCTTGCATTTTGAGCTTCAATCTTTTCTTCATGGTCTTGAAGCTTTTTTTCCTGAGCCTTCAGGATTTGTTCTTGCTTTGAAAACTTCTCTTCAAACTCAATCCAATGACCCCTTTCATACTTCCAGTTTTGAGAAACAAAATTCAACTTCCCATTCATATCTATGACTTCATGAATCTGGAAATTCTTTTCATCTATCAGCTTTTTTTCAAAGGATGAAGTAAGTTTATTTATCTTCATGTATTCTGTCTCAAAAGCATCCTTAACATTATCTTGGAATTCATCAAAGAGCCTCATCACTTCAACATTCTTCCTCGACCAACTAGTAATCCTCTTCAAGATCTTTTGTGGGCTTCATAGCCAAAAAATAAAGTTTTGAACTGAGCCTAAATCTCAACACATTTGTCCATAACCATGGATACGGAGTCTGTTTTATGATTCAAATCATGTTGGAGCATTTGGCATCATGAATCAATACTTGAAAAATTCGGAATAGTACCCACCAACTTCTTTAATGACAGAACAACAAAATCATGCCCCAACGAAGATGACTCCGAATCCGAGACATTTCTTAGAGAATTTCCTTCTTCAATTTGCTCATCCTTCTTCTTAGAAGAATCACTAACTTCCATTATTTTTACAACCACTGAGCTTGAGGTATCAACAACAAGTTTCTTTCCCTTTTCCTTTTTCGGAATGGATTTTTGTTCCGGAGTCTTCTGTTCACTATCAAAAACTTGAAAAACATTGTCTTCATCATCAGCAACTTTTTGAGCGTCATCCTATGCGTTCTCCATTTGAGCAACATCATGTAGAAGTTGTTCTTCCTCTGCATGATAGGCTACTTCTTTTTCTCCTTCCTCCTCATCCTTCCCTGGAGTGACTAACTTTGATGATTCATCTTCTGAAGTTCGGAGCAACAAATGTTCTGAAGGCATCCCCTTATAATCATCTACTTGCTTCAAAACATATTCGGTCTCACCACTACCTTCCGCAACTGCTTCTTCCTCTTCCAATTGTTCAATTTGCTCAACTTCCTCAACAAGCTTAGCAACTTCCTCTTCTGGAGCAAAAAAGTTTCTTCCTAGAGTCTCAGGTAGAGATTCCAAAGAAAAAGATCTCGGAAAGGGAATGTTTCTAGAGTCCATGTCAGTAAACTTTAATAATGTCTGAACCACCTCAGCATCAGACATCTTCTTCTTTAGCTTCATTGCTTTCACTTGTTTTTCTAGCTCATCCGCTGTTCTTTCCTTCAAGGCCTTAACCTCTGTAGGATCCAAGCCAAACTGAGGCTCCCCTTGCACTCTTTTCTCTTTGATTTCCCTCCACTTAGAAACTACATCATCATGTTAAGCTTTTTTCTTCTTCGGTTTTTGAGGTTCGGAATGAACTTCCTTAGATTTGGTATTCTCTGCTTCAACTTCAACATCTTTGAACTTTCTCTTCCTCACTGGCTTAGAGGATTCAGGTTCACTAACTTTCGGAACCACTTCTTCTTGAACAGGTAAATCAATAAACTGACCAGTCTTCTTGTCGAAGGCTGCATCCATCCTTTTGAGGGTACCATCACTCACCAACATAATCTTGCAAACTCCTGGCTTAGACATGCAAGCCTCCTTGAAAGACTCAAGGCACCGAACTATTAGCTTCAAGATAATTGCTGGAAAAATTATAATCTGAGATCTCATATTCCCTTTCTTAACATTCTCAATGGTAATAAGAATGTGTTTCATCAGATTAAACTTCCTCAGATTTATCAGAAAATCTAGGATATAGATCTCGCTTTTTTTCAGACTATCTTTGTCACCCTTTCTCGGTACAATAAGGCCTTGTACCCATAATTCTAGAATCCGAAAATTCATAGACAGAGTAGAAATCTTCGGAGCCTTGTCATCTGACAGTCCGAGAGTTTCCAATTCCTTTTCTTTGTCGAAGATTCCCTTTGAATCCGGCAACACATTAGAAATGAACTCGGCTTCTCCTTCATAAGTCACCACTACCAAGATGGCTGCCTTGGCATACGAAAGATTATAAGTCTTTCCATAAGTCTTAAATGACAACTTCTCCCTACCATCTTCCTTGAAGAAGAAAACTATCTCATAGAACTCTATGAGAAAATCTGAATAAACTTCATCTTGATTTCCGGTCTTGGACACAGCAACATCTTCCCATCCGTTAAGCTTTATATTCCTGGATATAAGAGAATCATACTTGTTGAAGAAATCCAGATGAACCAACCTTTCTCTATATACTAACCACTTGGAAATTGGTTTAGAAGAAGACATGTCTTGAGGATCTACTTCCACAGACATTCGGATCTGAATACTTCTGAGAAGTTCGGAACGGAGTTAACTGAATATCGGAACGGCCTTAAAACAGAGAGGCAGAGCTTCGGGACGCTGGAGATTGAAAAACTGATGTGGAACAAACATTTGGGTCCCCTTTATATATTCAACGAAAAGACTGTTCATCTTCCACAGTTTATCGAACAGTTGTAACAAGCAGAGATCCGATCTGATGGTTGAAAACCAATTCTCAAGAAAACATGAATCCGATCTTTTGAGGTTTTTATTCAAACAAGGATTTATGAAAACTATAATCCGAAAACAAAATATAATAAAATACCAGCAAGTAAAGTACGATTACGAAAACCTGAGTAAGGAAATCATACATTTCAAATTGGCTTAGGAGAATTATTCGTAGTGGTTAGTATTCTTTTTGAAGAAAAAAACTTCAATACTATGAAAATACATAGTTCGTAAAACTCACTACGATAAAATCAACAAAGAAAAAAAAACATTACAATATTTTCAGCATGAAAATTTCATTACAAAAGTCTGAAAACGAAAATCTCATTAAGAAAATCTTGGTACGAAAATTTCGTTACGGAAAAACAAGTAAGAAATTGTCCATTACAGAAGTTTTCAATACAAAAATTTCCATTCCAGATGTTTTCTATACGAATGTATCCATTCTGGAAAATTTCTGTTCTGGAAATTCCATTCTGGAAATTTAGTTCTGAAAAGTTTGAAAAAACTAACTTTGGAAAAAAATTAGTTACTCTAACAATCAAATGTACTCCCCCTATGAAAAGGAGTTTATTACTATAAGGACACTTTTTCAATAGAAAGTTTATTAATAAATATTACCTTATGGTTATCATTCCTAACTTCTGTTTAATGTATTCAAATCTATTAGAAGGCAAAGATTTTGTGAAAATATCAGCAAGTTGATCTTGCATTCAAATAAACTAAAGAACAATATTTCCTTTTAGTGTGTGATCCCTAAGAAAGTGATGCCTAATATCTATTTGTTTCGCACGAGAGTGATGTGCAGGATTCTTACTTATGGCAATGGAACATGTGTTATCACAAAAAATTTGAGTTTTAGAAAACCTCAAGCCATTGTCTGTGAGTGTGTGTTGCATCCACAAAACTTGAGCACAAAAACTTCTAGCTGCTACATATTCGGCTTCAGTAGTGGAAAGTGCTAAAGAATGTTGCTTCTTGCAATACCAAGAAACTAATGAATCTCCTAATAAATGACAAGTTCTGGATGTACAATGACCTATTCTTCTATTCCAAAGCTAGGAATGATCTTCCATTTCACTTAGGCAAGATAAATCTTGGCTCCTAAGGTCTTCTAAATTTAAAGTGTAAACATTCTCCTGCCTATTAGCTGATAGAATAAATTCTTACTTGGAATTGTGAACTAAGCACTTATCATTCCTAAAATTCACAAGATATCCTTCATCACATAACTGACTTATGCTAATGAGGTTGTGCTTAAGACCCTTAACAAAAAGAAAATTTGAAATCAAGGTTTTTCCTAGATGAACAATATTACCAATACCAACAATATATCCCTTAGCATTGTCTCCAAAAGTTACCTTTCCTCCTTTGGTGTTGATAAAATTTTCAAAATAGCTTTTGTTACCAGTCATGTGTCGGGAACATCCACTATCCATGTACCATGTGTTGCTGTTGGTACTCTCTTTATTTTCCTGAAATCAAGAAAATAATTAGACTTTCGGAATCCAAACTTGTTTGTATCTGAGATTTCCAGATAACAAAATGTCAGGTACCCACATCTTCTTAGAAAAGTAATCTTTGTGAAATCCTAAAGATTGGGTTTTTTTGAGGAAAAATTCTTTGCCCAGTGACCACCACATTGACACTTGGTAAAAAAATGGGTCACTTTGAGGAAAAAAATAATTGTTACTGAAAATTGGTTTTGCATGGGTATAACCAAATCAGGATTTATTTCTTAATGGTCATATTTGGGAATACATTTTATCAAAACATTCCTTACCATGGGTAAAGTTTGATAAACACTTCTTTAAGGAAAATATTTTGGACTTGAGTTTGATAACCATGTTTTTATCTTCAAAATCATTATATTTAGAACTAGAGCTAGGCTCGAAAATACTTTTCTTAGAAATTACTTTTTCTAACTCTTTAGAAAGTATGTTCTTCTCAGAACTTACTTCCTCAAGATTTTTTGAAATAATTTCAAAATCAGCATTTTTTCTATCAAGATCCTTAAAAAGATCTGATATTTCATTCATAAGGATAGAATTCCTAGAGTTTTCATTTTCAAGTTTCTTATTGAGTCTAGAGTTTTCAATCTCAAGAAGTTCAGAAAACCTAGAGACTTCTTCATAGGTAGGTAAAGTATTTTCTTCATCAGAAGAGGATTATTCATCAAAAGAATTATAATACTTACTATCATTAGAATTTATAGAAACATTGGTCAATGAATCAGCACTTCGTACCTTATCCATAAAGAAATGATTGTCAATAGGTAATCTGGCTATAAGACCAAGATTCTTCTGTCCTGAAGATTCATAATCAGAAGATTCATCTGAAGAGTCATTACCACTAGCACTCCATGTATCACTAGATTTCAGAACATTCTTAGAATTGGATTTATAATACTTCTTTCTGTTCCTGTCTGAATGCCTTTCTTTATGTTCTTTCTTTTTGAGAAAATGGAAATCGGGTCTAATATGTCCAGCTCTCTTTTATTCATAACCTGTGACTTCTCCATCTTTCCTATCTTTCTTGTCCTTTTTCTTATACATGGATTGGAAATTTCTCTGACCAGCTATCTTGTTCATCCTTCGAGCAAGATTTTCTAATTCATTTTCAAATACTTCACTCTCACTAGATTCGGATTGAACAACCTTCTTATTAGACTTGGATCTGGTTACTCTCTCAGGAGTCTTAGCTTTCATATGATTTGATGTTGTTGTAAAAGCAACAGTACCATTCCCATTATTATTTTTGATGTTGTCAGCATCTCTCTTCATTCTAGTTTCATGTTGTAGAAGAGTTCCAAATAAATCATCAAGAGAAATTTGAGTGACCTTCCTGTTCTCATCTATAGCAGTTATTTTGGATTCCCACTCATTGGGCATAATATCAATTATCTTATCCACAAGTGATTCATCACCTAAACCTTTTTCTCCCATAGACTATAAGCTGCTGACTATAGTCATGAACCTCTCTTGAACTTTACAAATTGGTTCACTAAAAGGAAAATTGAATCCATGATATTCAGCTCTAATCATAGCTCTCCTAGTCTCAATCGCTTTAGAAGTTCCAAAGTGTGTAACCTCTAACTTCTTCTAGATACAAATAGCTGCTTCACAAGAAGAAATGTGGCTATATATATTTCTAGTCATTGAACAAAGTAAGGTATTGCATACCTTATAATTGAGTTCAAAATCTTGCTTTTCCTGGTTAGTAAAAGTTATAACTTCCTTATCAGGAATTTTATAGTCTCTAGTAAGCATAACAAAGTTTTCCACTCCAGTATTGATAACAAAAGTCTTCATTCGATCTCTCCAGTACTCATAGTCATTACCATCAAAGATTGGTGGTCTTGTAGGATTTAGATTATCAATGGAACCAACATTAACTCCTTCCATATTTAAAATAACCTTCCGCACAAAAACTTTTTAGTAGAAAAAGTTCGTAATCACAATGTTCAGAATGACAAAATTCGGAATGAAAAAGTTCGGAATGAGAAAGTTTGGGATGACAAAGTTCAGAATGATAAAGTGAGAAAGAAAAACTTATACATGAGTACAGGTATTTCAGAGACCTCCTCTAATACCAAATGTAGGATTGGTATAGAGTATGAGTTTTCCAACCTTTGATACCAATTGTAGGATCGAAATAATGATGTAGATACTCAATATACAGGAGGGGGGTGAATTGTATACTTTAAAAATTTCTTTGGAACCTTTAATGTTAGTTACAAATAACTATGTTTTCCTTAAACTAAGTAAATAGCTAAGTTTAACAAAGTTAAACTAAGTAAATTCACAACACCTCTAACACCAAATGAAAACTTCTAATAAGGAATGAAGTTATAAACTTCAAGTCCTTTGTACTTGCTTAAAACTGGAAAGAGATTCCGAAAGTAGGTTCCAGAAATATGAATCTAGAAATTGAAACTTAACTAAAGATTACAATATGTGATTCTACCTTAAAGCGTATTGAATCTAAATGAATCAGAATACAAGTAATGAAGTGTAAGAAAATTATACTTTTCTTACAATACAATATGCAGCGGAAACAAACAAGTAGTAAAACTACAAGTAACAAGATATAAGTCTTTTAGCCCAGAGATAAGGGTATCCAACAACCTTGGATAAAGGTCCCTTGATTTAGACTTTCAAGCAAGTCTGTCTTACCCACACTAGGGTAAGCCCTTGATACGAAGATCGGAATATCTGTCTTTCTATCCCTGTAAGACCTCAACTTCAAGGTAGTTGGAAACCTCTGTCTTCCTCAGCAAGGAAGACCTCAAACATAAAGGTAGTCGGCACCTCTGTCTTCCTATCCCCAGAAGTCCCTGAATATAATCACCAACATTCAGAGTCTCACAAAGCTTTGAGAGTTAATAGGAGCCTCTCTCTCTTGAAATCACTTCAACAACATGTTATAACAATGTCAAAGAAGTCATCATTTAGCTCTTTCAAATGAGATCCTATTTATAGGCAAGGTCGGCCTCCTTTCCAACGGTCATATTTTCCTTAAAAGTAGGAGGGACTTGTACATGTGTAACTTAACCAACGGTAAGTTTATAACAGAACAGATGACATCGTTTTATAACAAAACAAGTGAAACAGAAAGTACGACATCATTTAAAGTCTAACTCAAAAGTTTGGAGTGAAGGTTCGGAGTGTAAACAAAAATAATTTTTCAGAGTCTAAATAAATTCGGAGTGTATAAAACAAATATGATCAGATTCTGTTTAATAGGTGAATTCAGAATGAGAATTTGGAATGAGAATTCATCAACAGAATTCGTAATAAGAATTCTTCATCAGAATTCGTAATGAGAATTCGTCATCAGAATTCATAATGAGAATTCGTCATCAGAATTCGTAATGAGAATTCTTCATCAGAATTCGTAATGAGAATTCTTCATGAGAATTCGTAATGAGAATTTGTCATCAGAATTCGTAATGATAATTCGTATCCAGAATTCGGAGTAGAACTTTATTACTGTTCTCATCCAGAATTCGGATCCTAAAACAGAATGCTTCATATCAAAGTTACAAACGATTCCGAGAATATAGAAATGAATTAGAATCTTATAATTAAGAAATATATGGATGAAAATATGATAAGGATAATTTTTCTTACCAAAGCGATCCTCTTTTTAAAAACGACTTTCCTTATAAAAGCAATTTTCCTTATAAAAGCGATTTTCCTTAAAGATAAGGTGTTTGTGATTTTCAAAACAAGAAGAAATGGAACAGTCATAAGGAAAACCTTATTAACTCAACATCCATAAAATCATTGAAAAAAATAGGAAATACATATTTGATAGGCGTGATCAATGAGTGTCATCTACTAAGGCATAAATTTTACTCAAGATAACAAGGGGTCTGCTGTGATCTCAGCAAAACATAATCATATCTCTATATGATTGCATCCACCATAATATGTATCATATAAATCATATTTATACCTATATAATCCCTTTTTATGATATTTAGTAACCATTAGGCATGGAAAATTTTAATCTAGTATAAACCGACTCATATATTCTTGAAACTATGAAATATACTGACTAGATCGATGAATACATCATATGTTCTTCATCTAATTGATGAGTACATCATATTCATCTCATCCATATTGATGAACACATAATATTATTCCTGGAAATTCATTTACTCAATCTAATTTCAATAAAGGTTGAAGTTAAATTACACATTATATAAGTAGATGAATCCAATATTGGTTGTGTTCTAACCAACAACATGATATGCAATATACTCAACTTCCCCATGATTAGCTAAGTGACCTTTGGATTTCATAATTGAGGGTTAAAATTATTATGGTATACATTATAGGAATCTTTCCAACCACAGGTAATAAGGATTTTATAATATTCACAGACTCTTAAATACATTGATTACTAAATGATATTCTAAGAGATAAAATTTAGTCTGTCAGTCTATGTAATATTTATCTACTAATTACTTCATGAATTTATTCTTCATATCTCATATACAAACCATCATAACTAGTAAAATAATATTTTCATACTTACATTAACATATCATCCCAACCCATTATACTCTATGATGATCATTGATTAAGAAAATCTCAATTTCAAACTGTTAGGAGATATTATCATTTGATCATTCGTGTAAAATAAATTCCATCATACATGAATGAATGTTAAATAGAGGTTAAATTTATTATAATAGCATGATACATTATGAAATAATTACATCAATCTTTCAAGTATCATATACAAAGATACTCTATATGATCATTAATGTTCTTATATGATAATGGATTTATCAATGGAATTGTTTCATTATCATTTGTAGAATCCATAAATATCATTACAATGAAACAATGAATGATCTCCTATATGATATGGAACTTTTGAAGTGTTTGTATGGTCTTAGGGTGAGATAGAGGTTCTTCATACAAAAATAATTCTCTATTATTGTCATAGTATAACTTTATTTTTACCTCAATTCAAGGAACCAATCCAAGGTCAAATATGAACTTCCTGATCAAAATATACTCCTTCCTAACATCTGATTTAGTGATGTATTCTAAAACTATTATCAATTCCTCTATAAGGGATTGTTTGGAAGTATTACAACTAAATATAAAAAATTAGAAAAATATGAAAATAGTTTAATATTTCATATCATTTATATTTGATTGTAAATTATATTCTTTGTGACCTTTTACACATAGATCATTCTCTCTTATAAATATCATTAAAATATCCTTAGTCCCTCTCAAGTAATTAATAATGTTTTTTATATAAATTTGGTGACTCCGACTAAGGTTATATTGTTATTTACTATTAATTCTTATAGCATAGGTGGAATCCAATAAATTAAAAAAATCGAAAACATGATAGAACCTAGGGAAGAAACATAAGGAATTCAATCTATCCTTTATATATATTTAGAAAAATTATAAATCTTCCTAAAAATCAATCCATATTGAACTGGTAATGAACCATTCTTGGAGTTCTCCATGATAAACAAATTTTAGTAATTTTATAATGTAAGAGTCCTGAATGAGCCCAAGTAACCTATTATATATATATCTTCATACCTAGTATGTGGGTAACCTCACTCATGTCTCTTATCAAGAAGCACATAATCTCTAAAAATTTATAATGTGAAGAGTCAAAATATTGTTTCTAATAAAGTGTATTTCAAGCATATAAAATATTAAAAAACAACTATACTCCCACTAATCTATATATTTACACAGGAATAATCAATATTATTGATGAAACTAAATTCTTTAATTACATCATGAAACCAGATATTCAAAATCCGAGAAGCTTACTTTGGTCCATCAATGGCCTATTAAAGCTTAAAAACATTCGATGAATCATTTGATACTTAAAAACCATCATTTTTTTTATCAAATATATGTCTCAGAATAAATTAATATAAGAAAATCATTTCTAAAATCCATCTAATATATCTTATAATCAAACTGAGATGTTATAGAAATAAATATCCATTTATAATTTATTATCATTGTGGGTGTAATTTTTTCTTCATAATCTATACTATGATTTTTTTTGTATCAATTAACCACAAGGTTTTATTAATAGGAAAACAATCTACCATCCATGTAATTTTTCTCATAAAAAACCTAATTTCACCCTAAGAGTTTTACCACTTCATGTTCTTCCACAGTGTTCCAAACAAGGATAGTGTATATTGAGTACATTTCAAATTCAATTCCTTTTAACCATTTTTATAATCAAAAATCTCAGTAACCTCATGAGGTTAGTTTGATCATCCCCTATTAATTTTATTTCACCATCCTTAAACACTTGAAATTCATATCTCCTGGGTTCTAAATGAATCATATAAGATGTTATAGTTTCTGTCTAACTAGAGTTAGTTCTTCTTCTATAAATCATTATGGATCATGATCAACCTCTATCTGAGGAACACATCCTATTTTATTTTCTTCAACTTATTCAAGTTTCTCTTTCCTCCCACTAACACTCAACTCATATTTTCATTATTAAGGAATGTATAATATCATTCCATAAACACTATTAGAGGTATAGAAATAATATCAAATAGTTTCCATAGGAAAAAATGTAAGAATTTATCAGAATTAGGGCCAATTTTGTTGGAATTAATAAATAATATGATTTATTTTTTGCCAAAAATATTCATTAAATAAATATTTGGATTTTTCCCAGTCTATATCATATATGTTCTCCTTAGGACTGCTTTGAATGAAATTTTATTTAGTAAGAATGTATCATTTACCTAAGAGTGACCATACAATATAATAGAAAGGTCACATTGAATCATCATTGATCAAAACATATCTGATGGCGTTCTATTCTACTTCTACTTAGATAAACCACAATATTTTGGTTATATGGGTGGAGTGATTTGTGGAACAATTCCACAATCTCTCAGATATTCGATGTAATAACCAAATATTTTAGATTATTTTTTCCCTGATATATTAGATGTCTTTGATATCTTGTGATGCATGCACCATAGAGTTTAACTGAATTATTATTTATTAATAAATATAAAAAAATAAATTATTATATAATTAAATGAAATGGATAAAAATAATTACATTTAAAAAGGTTTAAATTCACTTAATGAAATGCTATTAATTATTGTGAAACAATTTTGAACTATTTTTTTGAATTGTTTATTTTATTAAATTTAATAATATTAGGGAATGATTCAGAAACATTATCTATAATATTTAAGTAGTAATTATGAAATAAAATAAGGATATCAATTAATTGGTTATGTTATGATAATGATTTATAGTTTAATAATTCTTGGTTAAATAGAAATGTTTTGTATGATAGCAATATGTTATTATATATGTTTCATTAAAAAGTAATATTCTATTATTTGGAGTATTAAAATTATGGAAAAGTTTTTTTTATAAATTTATAAAAATGAATTATCTTTCATATATTTATTATCTACTAGTTATAAATTAAGATAAAATCATTTGAAGTGATAAAATGTAATACTTTTCAGAAAACTATTTTTTTAAGTGAACAATGTATTTTATATTAATAGATTAAATTAATTACTATTAATAAATTAATTTAATGAAATTTTTAGATAATATATCTAATAAAATTAATTAACATTCATCTAATAGTTTTTACTAGGAAGGGAATTATAATAAAATCATTTTCATTCATAAAGATACATTATGTTTTCCTGAAAATGGATTTTTCTAGATTCTGGTGAATATATTAGAATCAATTTATGACACATTTAGAAAATAATTAATATAATTTATTAAATATTTTAAATCCCAATTTACAATTTTTTTATAATGTCAATTTCATTTTTATCATAAAAATAAGTTACCAAGTTAAAAAATTAAAGTTATCACAGTAAGGGTTGAAAAGGGTTAAAAGATGTTAAACAAAGAGATATGTAATATTATATAAA
Organism: Viscum album; assembly: GCA_963277665.1. NCBI lineage: Eukaryota > Viridiplantae > Streptophyta > Magnoliopsida > Santalales > Viscaceae > Viscum > Viscum album. The sequence goes on from OY728127.1 coordinate 620,999,988, forward strand.
AAACCTTATAGTTTTTTGATTGGTTTAGTGTATTTATGAATAATTTAAGCTTATCTTATGTTTTTTTATTTTTTATCCAACATTCCCATAATAGTGATTTTATATTATTTGAAATTTAAGGGTATTTAAAGGGGTGACACTCCCCCCACATTATAAAACCACCACCTCTCCTTACTTATAAAAGAAATTTTAATACCATAAATCAACCAAGATATATATAAATAACATACCAACACTCCAAAAATACTTATGTATTTTATTTTATTAAAAAAAAACTAATCCTTGATGAATTAATGTGTAAGACAAAGGATGATATCCACAGAGAAGGTATAAGTCTTAACTGAATTCTTTCAAGTTTATTTATTCATATACATCATTTAATTATATTGTAACCATAATAATATAATCAATTTTGTCTATTTAACATACTGAAATGTTTTTATGTTGATGGAAAAACAAATCTCTACCTATTATCCATCTGATGGGAAATAAAATGTTGCTCCTATGCACATACAGAATACAACCTTCACAATGTTATGTATTTCATTTTTCATAAGAACCAAATATTTATGATTATATATATATAATTAATATATATTATTTTTATGATATATTTATGATTTTTTAATTTAATTTATATTTTTACCATACTTTCCTTCCATCCATTTAAAAAAGAAAGCATCACATATGTGTTTGTGAGGACTTTTGTCTCCATAAAGTGATGTACTTCATTTTTAGACACTACATTATATGGATAGTTATAAAATTTTATATAATGAAAAAATATGATATTTATTACATGATTTAGACTCAATATATTATGAAACCATGACTACGGATCATGGACCAAAATCTCAATACCAGAATATATGTGGAAAATAGAACAGTTAACACACGAATTTTGATTTTAGTGGGGAATTGATAATTAATGGATAAATAAAAATTATAATATAATTTTATATAGTAATTTTAGTATAAATATGGTTTTCATATATTTTTATAGTAATTTCAATGTTGTTTTTCAGTTGGTGAAATTGTGTACAAATCAAGTTGCGACTTGAGGTAAGGATTTATGTTACGATTTGACATTTTTATCAGGATTATTTATATTTCAATTTACATTTTTCTAAATTTCATTTTATTTCTCTCCTAAACCCCATATATATTGTTATAATATTGTTATTTTTGGGTTTTTAATGTATTCTTCAAATTATTTCCCACTTTGGTAAACAAAATTAATAAAATAATTTCTTTAAACCCATCATTATTTCCCAATTTTAGTCGGGAATATTTTTCCTCAATAGTTTTATTATTCAAAATTATTTTATAAATTTTGATATATAATTTTTAATGATTTATAAATTTATTCTTCTACTATATATTATTTTATTTAAAAATATTTTAATGTAACTTTATTAGCATATTCAAAATGCTCCATTTTTATTCTTATTTATAAGTGTGAAAAGTATGTTTTTAAATATTTATAAAATGAATAAATTTTACTTTCATAAAGTCATTTCATCATTTTTAACCATCCTCGATAAGTTCACTTGGATTTATAGAAATAAAACTATTCCCATTTTTCTAAGAACTTTTTGTTTTAAAATTTTTCAAATAGAAAAAAGATAATATATGAAATCCCGGACAATTTATTTTTATAATTAGATTAATTAAATAAAATATATCATTTCAATAAATTACTAATTCCATTTAGGTTTAGAGTTTTAGATAACAAATAAAACAACATTGACTTACAAAACGCATTACCTAATAAATTTTTTCCCCTATTATAGAAACTACTTAATCCCTGATGAGTTTTCAATATCTCCAAAAAATTATCTACATGAGAAACTCTTATAGATATTACATAAATTTCATAAGTTCATAACCAAGTTAAATTTGAAACATAATAAATAGGTGAATTAATATGATCATTAAGGGTAAGCATTAGATATAAAAATAAAATATCATTTGTGAACATTAGATGAGAATATGAGTATAATCAAGATACATAAGAAGATCCATATCCAACAAAGCATTGATCACAAATCAGAGAATATGAAATGAAATAACATATGAAATGAATAAATAGTGTGTAAAAACCTGATTAAATTATTATAATCCATGAAATCATAAAACAATAAATATAATAAGTACAAAATTATAAAACATCCTTCAAATATAGAATATTGATTAGTACAGGGATTATAAATTTCATAAAACTTATATCAGTTCCCATGATTATGAGAAACTAAAATTTTACTATAGAATATTTATGTCATGAGATATAAAATTTAAATCAATTAATTTTATCGGGATATTGGAAACCACCCATTATCATCCATACTTATGAGATCCACTTGAAATCAATAATTAAAAACATCAAAAAGAAACCATGGAAATAAATTGGCGTTCGTTCATAAAAAAATTTAAATGTTTATATTTTTCGTTTATATCATAAATAACCCATGTAAATAAAATATATTTTATAGCGATTCGCATATGGAAATCATTAATAGTTCTATAAACAATCAAAACATGATAAAACCAGGAAAAATAAATGGGTATCCAATGACATCAAGTAACATTCTAGTTAAATACCATTCAATAAAGATAATAAAGAATATGGTATTTACACCGTATAGATAAATGGTATATGGTTAATTTAATAATTTTTACAAAATAATTGATTTACGGGATCTATGTGAACACCCTTCGATCAAATGAATCAAAAATGGGGTTTTTTTAAAAGAAAGGAATTAGGTAAAAAGTAAGGATCATACATAGTGTATGATCATTCAATACAAAGGATATGCTGGATCATTACTTTAAAATATAAGTACATTAAAAGTCATCTAGATAAAGAAGATGGATATGATCATTTCAAAAAAATCATAAAACAACCATACTATATTTCAAAATATAATGACTTAGTTGAAAAATATTTTTATGGGGTTTTTGAAAAATCACCATGGAAATAAAAAATATTCCTGATAATATGAAATTTTTAAATATATATATATTTTAAATTGAGGAGAAAAATAATTTTATTTTAGAAACCATAAAAATGTAGATAAAAAGTTTCAACAAAATGATACTGGTGGGGGAAAGGTGTGTTCCCATGGAAAATAACAAAAGATAAATTTTTCAACACATTCATAAAATGACTATGTTACAGGTTAATATCAAATTTTATTGTCAAAACTTTTATGTGGAAACTATGGAAAAAAATTACCTCTGGAAAATAAACATTAAAAAATTAACCCATTTAGAAAGAATAAATATTTTACAAAGAAATATGGGATGAAAAATATTTTAAAAAACCACTATTTGAAAAACCATAACATAAAAAGAGTATATTTTTTTCATTATTAAAAGTGGTAAATATAATTATTATAATCACATAAAATAATAAATATTATCTTCCCTAAAAATATATTATAAAATATGAATGATGGAAAATTGGGGCATGGATGAAAACTTTTTTTATGAAGAATAGAAGTTATTCTTTCCAACATAAAAATTATATTTGCGATGTTATTTCATCAAGAAATATTATAATAAGGAAATAAAAATTCGCAAAAAAATAAATTTGAAACAAAAAATAGCATCATCATAGGAAATATAAGATCAATTTTAATTATTTTAGGAAAAAAATGAGTGATTATGACCTAGGTAACTTATTTGAGTCATAAAAACCCTTTAGAGACATTGTCAATTTTGAATAAAAATCCTATGAAGGATATAAATTTAAATATAATATTTAGTATAATTAAATATAATATAATAATTATAGAAAATTACAATTTTGTAGTATTTAAATCATTGAAAACAAATCTTGGTGTATAACATAAACATGACTTAAGGGATACAAATTAGAAACAAATAACCCCTTATAGCTTGAATATAATTTTGGTGAAAGCCCCGTGAAATATAGGTCTTAAAATTGAACATAAAATTACATTATTAAAATATAATTCATGATATTATATATCAAATAGTAATCATATACACAATATATGATAAATCAGGTGTATACTATAAAAAATGTCTCATAGAGAGGAATTTGAGATGACAAACCCTTACCTAGTTTTATTTTTTTGTTGATGACACTCTATACCCATGAAAAACCAAAAAAACGATACAATATTAATATATTTAATAATATTATTACAAAATTTAACCAGGTATATCCATAATTTATAATTATCCATTATGGTTATATTGGATAGTTATAGGTTATTTCAACCATTATGCACAAATAACATTCCCCATTTGAGCATGTCCTATAATATTTTTATCGTTACAAATTATTTGATACAAAGTTAATAATTAATATATAATTTTAGATGCAATATTATATAACATATATTTTTTGAAAACTCTAATATCATTCAATATGTTTTATAATTACGTTGTTTAAAAATGGAATTGATGTTTCCTTATTTTAGATATTTTATCAAACAATGATGATACTTTAATAATAAGTTAAGTATTTAATATAATATTTCAAAAACCATATCCCAATAATTATTTGATTTTTTTATAATAATATTAACAATTAAGTTATCATATCAATCCATGATATATTTTTATTGAAACATTCATGTAGGTGGTTAAACCAACCGAAACTTCCACACAATTTATCTCTATGGAAGAGTATAGTTAAGGATACTGTTCCTTTGAAATAATATCATTATAAAAAAATTATATTTTTTTTATTTTTATTTTTATTGAACCCTATTTTATTATTTAATTATTATGATGAATAAATATATGAAAAACAAAACAATGGTTTTTTGTAGAGTTGGTAGTTCGTAAACACGCACAACTGAAGTTCTCGTGTCATCATAAGTGGATGTAAATGAATAAATATGGTATTAAAAATTGATATAAAAAAATATCAGTATAATAATCTTACATAATTCATCATATTATTATAGTGATAAGATAATTTTAAGAGTATGATTGAGAAGGAAAACATAAGAAGGTTATAATTCTTTTGTTGGAGACTTGATCTTTTCATAGAATACTCTTTGGAATTTAAGGTATTAGGTGAACTTAGTGTGAAAATGGGATTTAGGATGTGGGAGTAGTTTATAGTGGGAGAAATACTAATGATTTTCATGAAGGAATTATAAGGTTTATTTTAACTTTTAATGGGATAAATTTGCATCCTTTTATAAAAGAAAAAAATTATACTTTTGTAAACACTAAAAAGTTTTAAATCATCACATGAAACTATTCATGTTTAAATGACTAAAATGTGAAAAAAACGTGATTTTTATGATATAAGGTATAAAATCATTTCATCCATTCATTTTGAGGAAATTTAAAAGTTATTTTAGGGTTTTAATTTTATCTTTTAAACTTTTAAGCAAATTAAAATTTTACTATGGTAATTAGTTTTTAAGTAAGTATTTTTATATATTATTAAATAAAAAGGGTCACCTTTATAGAATAATTTTTATATTTTGAGACTAAATTTAATATCTAATTTAAATTTAAAAACTAGATAAAATATTTTTTAAATAAAATAGAATATATAAAGAAAAAATGATTTTGATTAAAAGGTAGTTTTCACCATTGAGAATTATTAATATTTTTTAGCATTGAATAGCCATTAATTTAATATAAATATATTTATATATATATATTTAAAAACAATATTAAATTCATTATTTAAAATTTATTAATATAATTTATTAGGTAAAAATTATGTGTTATCTTTAAAAAAATTCAAAAGTATCCTTTTCACTATTAATGTTGTAATTATCATTAACCAAGTAAATCTCTTTTTTCTACCTAAAATGAAATTTTACTTATTAAATAATATTAACATGATGATATAAAACTTTATATCCATTTAATAAAAGTAAATATCAATATTTAGGAAAATTAATTCTAATATTACTGCTTATAATATGTAAAAACATGTTTTTTAGAAGGGTATATTTCTTAACCGTAAGTTTTATGTATAGAAAAATCTATCAATGATATTAATTATAAATATTTTAATAATAATATTATTTTAAAAATGATATGTATTTTTTAAAATAATTCAAAATGAAATTTCGCCATGTATAAATTTAAGTAAATAAATATATGAAAAACAGTTTACAAAAATATTTTACATGATTTCCTGAAATAATATTCATGTGTATTATCAATTAAACATAGTAATTTTTTAATTATTTATTTTAATATATATATATATATATATGGATTAAAAGATTTTAAGTCATATAAAAGTGAAGGTATTAAAAAATCAGTATTTTTCACTTTTCACCTAAAGATGATTATTTTAGAAAAATATCAAAAATTCTTCATAAGATAATTTTGATTTGATGAATTAAAAATTTAATTTAAATTTATAAAATTAAAGTAGTAATTTTTTTAAATTTATCTATTATAGAAACATAAAAATACAAATATTAATTTTAAATAACGCTTTTTTAATATTAGACAATGTTATCCATTTACCCATATAGGTCTGAATATTTTAATTTTCAACTATCATATTGTTTTTATCCTTGTTTTATTAATAATATGAATTTAATATTTTTTCTTTATAATTTTTGATGTTATGTGTAACACAAGTTGTAGAAAATTGAATATATTTCAAAGGATCTAAAATATCAATTCGTTACTATAAGGACCCATAAATTTCAAGGGAAATTTTTTTTTCTTAATTTTTTTTGGGATTTTACGAGTATGCAGTTTTTGACGGCACCTGATTCCAAGGCCCGGAGTGGCCGAAATCATGTTCCGAAGTTTAGCTTGGGTACGTTCAGGGAACGAACGAGTGGGCTTTCCTAACTTTTGAACCGGTTCTCAGAATCGAAATTCGAGGACACCGATGAAACTGCCGCGCCGGTAATTGCTTAAGAACACCTTTTCCAGAGTTTTGTTTGCTCAGGTGAGGTTATTAATTAAATGGGTTAAGAAAAGAATAAAATAAAATATTGTGCTATAATTTTTATTACTATTCTAAGTAGTGATAACCTAGGAATGGTGGTTGGAGTGGGACCCACTAATATTCTAACTCCACTAGGAAGGATATTAGTGAGGTGGGTCCCACAGGAGCCCCACCACCTTTATTTTCCTTTTAACCTCCCACGTGCATTTAATTTTGTAACTCACCTGCAACCCCTTTTTAATGGCAATTCAACCATCAAATTAATTATAATTTTTAACGCTCTTCAATTAAGACAATTAATTGAATGAGATCTATTGAATTTCAAATTAATGGCTTGTAAGTGTTAATAAAATAAGACAATGACTTATTTTATTGGGTTTTTGTTTCATTGTGAGGAAAGGAGAGGACTCTTGCGCTCTTGAGGAATATCTTCATCCTCTTCGAAGAACGCGAAGAACTCCGAGTCTTCGACGAAGAACTCCATCACCGTAGGGGAATCGATGTGCCATCTCATCTCTTCTCCGCAGCCGGCGAGAGACACCTTCTTCATAGAACGACGCCGCGCCACATCTTTCTTCGAGCGAATGCCGACGATGCTTATGGAGCATCGATCCGCGACACCATCTTCCGTGACGCCATCTTCTGCAAAGTCATCTTCCGCGATGTCCTTTTCCCATGAAGAACCACATTCGACAACTTCATCGAGGTAGGGGTTTGGAATTTTGTTCGTGATTATTCTTGTCATTATTCGTCTTTTATTTTGGGACGCCTATTATCATTTTAATGAGAGGAGGTCGGATCGCACGAACACAGCTGACCCTCCTCCCCCTTTGATGTTGTTTGTTGCGGCTCGAAAGATGGTGGTGCGGTGCAACGACACAGTACGGAAACATAGAGGAATGCAGCGAAGAAGTGTGGTGCTGTCACGCCGCGCCGTTGAGACCGAAAGAATCTGCGGCCGGAGTCGGGTCGCGGCAAAGGGGCATGACGTCGTCGCGCCGCGCAGGAGAACCACGAAGGGTCGTGGCCGGGGCGGGCCGCGACGGAGGGGCGTGGTGCCGTTACGCCGCGCCGGTCAGACCAAGGTCGCGGCCTTTGGCCACAGCGGAGAAGGAGAGGCGGTCGGAGCCGCCGGCCGCCGGTGCACAGGGGGCGGGACCGGCTGGTCCCGCGCGACACCCTGGCTGACCTTTTCGGCCGGGCAGATCCAAAAACCGGCAGTCGTAACCCCCTGCTGGCAAAGGGAGAGGCCCCCACGTGGGGGCCGCGGTTTTAATTAGGGGGGCAATGTGACCACCCTTCCACGGCGGCTCAAACAGCGCCGAGCTGGCCCTACGGGCCGAACCCAGACCCGGTTTAGGTCGAGCATGTTCGGGCAGACCCAGGGGGTATCAGGCTGGGTCGGTCCGGGCCCAAAACCCCCTAAAACCGGACAGGTTTGTTCTTTTTCCCATATTTTGGGCTACGGACCTCCGATCGATGCACCGTCAGTTGCGATGTGATACATGGATTGAGACGTTCATTTTATTCTATTAAAATTAATTTTTTGGAAAAATTTGGGTATGGACGGGTTGGTTCGAACACAACACCAATCGGGCCCTCGGAGCGGAAATGCATATAACTTGAGCTCCGACGTCCGATTGACATGCCGTCGAATTTTTTGGATTCCTCTTAGTGAGATGGACCTTTTGGCTTACTACGATCGAGATGTGGATGCTTTTGGAGTGCAGTTGGTTAGTTTTTGATTTAAAAACCAACCGGTCCCCTGTAACGAAAAAGCCAATAACTCTCAGACCGGGCGTCCGATTGACGTGCCATCTGTCACATTGAGTTCCTCTTGTCGAGACGGAACTTTGAGATACATCAACTCCGGATTACGTGTCAGTTTATGTATCAACCCCTTGGCTCGTGGAGCGGAACCTCCCGGAATCGAGCATGCTGTGTGCGGGAACCCTAGAGATGGCTGCGACTGTGACGACGATGATGACTGCACTGAAATCCTCTGTGGGTTCGGTAGTGATGACGAATACAATGAAATCCTCCATGGGTTTGGCAGTGATGAAGACGGCACTGAAAACCTCCATGGGTTCGGTAGCGATGATGACAGTACTGAAATCCTCCGTGGGTTCGACGACGATAAAGACTGCACTGAAATCCTCCGTGGGTTCGGCAGCGATGAAGACCGTACTGAACTCCTCTCTGGGTTCAATGACGATGACTAATGTTCTTGTATCCTATGTGGGTCTGGAAGTGTTTGACTTTGTTCTTGCTATCCTACGTGGGTCTGGAAGAGTAGCTGGTCTGTATCATATGTGGGTCTGACAGCTTAGCTAGTTTATTATCCTACATGGGTCCCATCTTAGATGAATCAGTGGCAACATCTGATCATCTCTATCACCTTACAAAGAAGTATACCTGTGTAAATTGAGTCTTGACTTCCAATCATTATCTTCGATATGATTGACATGATATCCTAAGTGGATTGGGTTGTGTTATCCTATGTGGATTGGGTGGTACTCCTATGTGGACGTGATCGAACTTGGGCCCGGATGTTGGAGCCGAACTGGAATTGATGACTTAGGTATATGTATGGGAATATACCTAAGTAGTGTTGGTTGTTACTTCGGGAATTTATCTTTTGTTTGTTGATTATCATTTTTGGATTATGGGAGACCTTCAGGGGTCTCTAGGTCCCTACTGAGTAGCGTATACTCACCCCTACACGGGCTATTCCCGCACTACGTTGTGTTGGATGCAGACGACGGACAGCGCTGATCGTGGATGAGGCTTGTGGAGCAAGTCGGTACCTGGAGGTGGACCACTGGGTGGGACGTACATGGAGCAGACAGCTGGACCCGAGGAGCAAAGGAGGCTATATGTACCCACCCTTCAGGTGGGACTTCCAGTGGATGGCTCGAAATTGTTGCTTTACTTTCAGTTGCTGTACTTCTTTCCAGTTGTACCATACTTTCAGTTTGGGTTTGTATTCTAGCCCATTTACTTTCTACACTTACTATTGTACCCAGTCTTACTTAGTGTCTACTTCTTCCTGCTTACTCCGTGGTGTTTGTTTACCTTATAAATGTAATGCCTTCCCCTTTTTGTCAGGATTTACGCCTTGGTGCTAGTCACCAGCCCCTGACTTATGGGAGAAGGGCATGGGGTACTCACTGCACGGGTCCCGAGGAAGGGTCGTGAAAAATTGGTATCAGAGGAGTTCGGTTCTACCGTAGAACTCTAGACTCTGATCTTTCTTCTATGTGTAGCAATAGTGTTAAGGGTATTGAGTGTGGTTATCAGTCCAAGGAGTCCAGTGTTGGTGCGGCGGCCGACGTATCCGTACACCAGGACCCTGACTTCTCATTTCCGACTCAATGCATGAAAAAATTGATTGCATTGTGTTTCAAAAGTTTTCTTTGTGATTACTTTGGGTTCGCTCACCAGGTATACTATTTGACCATGGCGCTATTGTTTCTTTTTAGGATGGTCCCACGACAGTAGCCAGCTAGGGTTCCGAGCTTTGTGCGAGACGACAACCCAACGAGTGACGAGGTCTCGGTGCAGGGCCCTTTGACAGCAGAGGCACCGACAATACCTCTACCTGCTGAGCCACCGATGCCACCAGCCCTAGCCGCTGAGAGTGCATGCCGCCATAGTGAACTGCACGAGTTTCAGCATCAGAGACCGCCCAGGTTCCGCAGGGAGATAGACCCTTAGGCAACCGAGGATTGGATGGAGGCGGTTGTTTGAGTTTTTAGGTTAGTGGGGACACCAGCTGACCTCATGGTGATCCTTGCAGTGAGCCTCATCCACGCGGCAGTAGGAAGATGGTGGAGGTTGATGCTCCTGGTGCATGACGAGGCATCTCTCCTCTAGACGGACTTTTAGAGCCTCTTTTGTTCGGAGTTCGTCCCATCCACCCTCTGTGCGGTGCGCATCCAGGAGCTTCTATAGCTGCGGTAGGGCAGTATGACGGTCGCCCAGTACACGGCGAGATTTACCGATTTCTTGCGCTATTAGAAGTACATGGTACGGGACCCATTCTTCCGGGCCCGAACCATCAAGCAGGGACTGAGGCATGAGATCAGGGCATCGATGTTCTCCCTCAGCATTCCGACACAGGCAGGAGTACTGGAGTGAGCTCTTCTCATAGAGATCCTTCTTGCTAAGCCAACGCCAGCAGCGAGACCTACCTCAGGGCGGTACGTAGTAGAGTCGTCTGCAGCTGGCAGTCGACGGATGTCACAGGGGTCCAGGCGGACCGGACCATCAGGCAGACAACCTCAGGACACTGGTTCAGAGGTGTGGGGCACATGGCGCAGAGCCAGCCTTCCGATGAGGAGACAGTGCTACGCATGCGGCGGGCAGGGCCACATGGCTCGTGACTACATGACCTGCCATGCAGAGGAGCAGCAGACGGTTGAAGGACCACCCAGGCCGAGGCAGAAGGTCGAACGTGGCAGTCTGCTGAGAGCAGGAGGATGAGTCAGGGGAGCAGGCCGAGCAGCAGGCGGTGGGCAACACTTTGAGGCATTACCACCACCAGCACTAGGTGGTCCACCCCGACAACAGGGAGCTGGAAGGTAGAGACAAGCTCAACTTCAGGCAGCGGAGGCCTACGACCACGGCACGCCAGAGATGATTCAAGGTACTATCTGTGTCTACTCCACCCTTGTTACAGTTCTAATAGACACAAGGGCGAGTCATTATTTTATTGACGCTTCCCTTGATCGGAGCTCGGAGATTCCGACAAAGCCGTTGGCTCGATCCTTACAGATAGAGACTCCTACGGGAGCATAATCAACAATTACACACTGGGGATGGAAGTGCTAGCTTACTCTAGGAGGCGAGAACTTCGGTTGGGATCTTCTTGTAGTGGTGTCGAGTCCTTACGATGTCATCTTGGGAATGAATTGGTTATCTACAGTCCATTCCCAGATCGACTGTATTAGGCGCATGGTGTGGTGTGTATGCACCAACGGAAGCAGGTGCACCTTCACCGGCGAGAAGGGAGCCTTTGAAGTGTTGGATGGACTCATGCAGAGGAGAGGACAACCCATCACTCATCAGTTGGCTAGCCTCATCCTAGGATCATTTGACGTGCGGAGTCTGAGTTTTCCTGTAGTGGTGGGTCAGTATGCAGACGTTTTTCCTGACGACGTTCCACGAATACCTCCTCGTACAGAGTTAGACTTTTATATTGACATGTACCCCAGGACAGCCCCGATATCCACTCCAGCATATTGAATGGATCCTGTTGAGCTTTGAGAGCTACAGGTATAGCTGAAGGACTTGCAAAGAAAGGGATCCATCTGACCCAGTGTTTCACCCTGGGCTTCCCCAATTTTGTTCACCAATAAGTCGAACGGGAGCTTGCGATTGTGTGTAGACTATCATCACCTGAACCAGGTGATCGTGAGGAACAAGTATCAGCTACTGAGGATTAACGACCTCTTCGATCAGCTCAAATGAGCATGGTGTTTCTCAATGATAGACCTTAGATTAGGCTATCATCTGCTCATAGTTCGAGACGAAGACATATAGAAGATGGCCTTCAAATGTTGGTATGGACACTATGAGTTCTTTTTTATTCCATTCGGCGTAACCAATGCTCAGTAGTGTTCATGAGTCTCATGAACAGGATCTTTCAGCCATACCACGATCAATTTGTCATGGTCTTCATCGATGACATATTTATATACTCGACCACTGAGGAGGAGCACGCCTGCCACTTTTAGGTTGTACTGGACACACTCTGAGAGCACCATCTCTATGGTAAGCTCTCAAAGTGTCAGTTCTAGATACGTGAGGTCCACTTCTTGGTACACGTCATCTCTGAGGTGGGAGTTGCAGTGTATCCTACGAAGATCGAGGCAGTGCTGACTTGGGAGCCACCTAGGAGAGTGATGGAGGTGCAGAGATTCTTGGGGCAAGCTGGGTACAACCGGAGGTTTGTGCCAGACTTCTCCAGAGTCGCGGCACCACTCTCAGCTTTGACGAAGAATGGGAAACCCTTCGTGTGGTCAGAAAGATGTCAATAGAGCTTCCAAGAGATGAGACGGAGATTGACCAGCGCACCTATCATGAGGCTACCGGAGGAGGGAGTAGGGTACATAGTCTACTGCGATGCATCAGGGACCGAACACAGATGTGTCCTGATACAGGAGAAGGTAGTGATCGCCTATGGATCACGTCAGTTGAGGTAGTATGAGAAGAACTACGCTACCCATGACCTGGAGTTAACAGTAGTGGTCTTCACTCTGAATATGTGGTGACACAATCTGAAGGTCAAGCGCTTTATAGTCTACTCTGACCACCAAAGTCCTAAGTACATCTTCTCACAAAAGGACCTGAATCTGAGACAGCGGCGATGGCTTGAGTTCCTCCAGGACTATGAATTTGAGATAGTCTATACTCCTAGAAAGGGGAATGTAGTAGATGATGCTCTCAGTAGAAGGACATGCATTTAGCTACTTGGGGAAGCGACGGAGCAGCTAGCCACTTTGCAGATATCCTTTGTGGATAGAGATGGAGCAGCCTTTCTTTAATCACTCACAGTCACTCCTCCACTACTGCAGTGGGTCAGAGAGGTACAGCGTGGGGACACTGACTGTGAGACGTGACGTGCTCAGATATCCTCAAGATAGGCACCTGAGGGATTCTCTATAGGAGGAGAGCACAGTGTCCTTTTCATAGGACGTACCATGGTACCAGCTACTTTATAGGAGGAGGTGCTGAGGGAGTTTCTCACTTCCTCTTTAGCGGTATATCCAGGAGTGGCGAAGATGTACTAGGATCTCAGACGACAGCACTGGTGGCCAGGTATGAAGAAGGTTGTAGCTGAGTTCATTTCTCGATGCCTCACCTGTCAGTAGGTGAAGGCAGAGCACCAGGTACCAGCAGGCTTGGTGCAGCCCTTGGAGGTCCCAGAATTGAAGTTGGATGGGATATCTATGGATTTCATGACTGGACTTCCATGTACATCCAAAGGTCACGAATCCATTTGGGTGATTGTCCACCGACTCACCAAGTCGGCCCACTTCTTACCCATCAGAGAGAAGGGATCAATAGAGAGCTTGGGGCGCATCTATGTTCAGGAGATCGTACGACTTAATGGTGTGCCATCATCTATCGTCTCTGATCAAGATACTCGCATTAATTCCCAACTTTGGAAGGGGTTGCAGGAGGCATTCGGGACGCAGCTACGTCTGAGCACCGCCTTTCACCCTCATATGGATGGTCAGATGGATAGGACCATTCAGACTCTCGAGGACATGCTCTGTTCATGTGTCCTCGAATTTGGTCGTAGCTGGGAGGACCACCTACCCTTGGTGGAGTTCGCGTACAACAACAGCTACCACTCCACCATCGGGATGGCACCAAACGAGGCATTGTACGGCCGAACTTGTAGATCACCTCTGTGCTGGAGAGACCCTGGGGAGTCAGCACTTGTGGGACCAGAGATGGTCCAGGCCACGACAGAGAAGGTCCAGGTCATCCAGGAGTGGATGAAGACAGCTTAGAGCCGGCAGAAGTCTTATGCTGACAGGAGGTGGAGACCACTATATTTCGAGGATGGAGACTATGTTTTCTTGCAGGTCTCACCTCGACATGGATTACATGATTTGGATGGGGCGGAAAGTTATATCCACACTTCATCGGACCATTCTAGGTCCTCAGCAGGATAGGCGAGGTAGGTTACTGCCTGGCTCTACCGCCTCGGTTGCACTGGGTGCATGACGTCTTCCACGTATCTCAGCTGAGGAGATACGTGCACGATCCGACACATATCATCGACCATGGCGAGTTGGACATTGATGATGGGGTGACTTTTGCGGAGGTCCTGGTAGAGATCGAGGATCGACAGGAGCGGGTCCTACGTGGGCGGTCGATACCTATAGTGCACATCAGATGGCAGCACGGGAACCTCCAGGAGAGCACTTAGGAGCGGGAGGCTCAGATGTGTGCTTAGTACCCTCATTTGTCTATCTAGTTTTTGATGTATATTTACGAGGACCTAAAGCCCTAAGGTGGGAGTAATGTAAATACCCGTGAATTTCAAGGGAAATTTTTTTTCTTAATTTTCTTTTGGATTTTATGAGTACGTAGTTTCTGAAGGCACCTGATTCTGAGGCCCGGTGTGCCCGGAATCATGTTCTGAAGTTTTGCTTGGGTACATTCAGTGAACGAATGAGCAGGTTTTCCTAACTTTTGTACCGGTGCTCGGAATCGAAATCCGAGGACACCGATGACACTGACGCACCGGTAATTGCTTAATAACACCTTTTTCGGAGTTGTGTTTGCTCGGGTGAGGTTATTAATTAAATGGGTTAACTAAAGAATAAAATAAAATATTGTGGTACAAATTTTATTTCTATTCTAAGTAGTGATAACCTAGGCATGGTGGTTGGAGTGGGACCCACTAATATCCTAACTCCACTAGGTAGGATATTAGTAAGGTGGGGCCCACACGAGCCCCACCCCCCTTTTTTTCCTTTTAACCTCCCACGTGCATTTAATTTTGTAACTCACCCACAACCCCTTTTTAATGGAAAGTCAACCCTCAAATTCATTTGAATTTTTAACGCTCTTCAATTAAGACAATTAATTGAATGAGATCTTTTGAATTTCAAATTAATGGCTTGCATGTGTTAATAAAATAATACAATGAATTATTTTATTGGGTTGTTGTTTCGTTGTGCAGAAAGGAGAGGACTCTTGCCCTCTTGAGGAATATCTTCATCCTCATCGAAGAACGCGAAGAACGCCGAGTCTTTGATGAAGAACTCCGTCACCACAGGGGAATCTTCATGACATCTCCTCTCTTCTCCGCAGCTGATGAGAGACACCTTCTTCGGAGAACAATGATGCGCCGCATCTTTATTCGGGTGAACACCGACGACGCTTACGCAGCATCGATCCGTGATGCCTTTTTCCGCAACGCCGTCTTTGGCAACGTCGTTTTCCGCGGCATCCTTTTCCCGCAACGAACCTTGTTCGACGACTTCATCGAGGTAGGGGTTTGGAATTTTGTTTGTGATTATTCTTTCGGTTCTTCGTCTTTTATTTTGGGCCACCTGTTATAATTTTAACAGGAGGAGGTCGGACCGCACGAGCACGACCGACCCTCCTTCCCCTTTGATGTTGTTCCTTGTAGCTCGAAAGAAGGCGGCGCGGTGCAACGACACCGCGCAAAAACATAGTGGAATGTGGTGAAGAAGCGTGGCGCCATCACACTGCGCCGTTGAGACCAAAAGAATCTGTGGTCGGAGTCGGGTCACGGCGCCGTCGCGCCGCGCTGGAGAACCACGAAGGGTCGTAGCAAGGACGGGTGGCGGCGGAGGGGCGCAGCGCCTCCGCGCCGCGCCTGTCGGACCAACGCGGTGGCCTTTCGCCGCGGCAGAGCAGGAGAAGAGGTTGGAGCCGCGGGCCGCCGATGAACAGGGGGTGGGACCAGCTGGTCCCGCGCAACACCTTGGTTGGACTTTTCGAACAGCTAGATCCAAAAACCGGGGGTCGTAACCCCCGGCTGGCAAAGGGAGCGGCCCCCACGTGGGGGTCGCGGTTTCAATTGGGGTGGAAGCGCGCCCCCCGTCTGTGGCGGCTCGGCCAGTGCTGAGCTGGCTATGCGGGCCGCGCCCACGCTAGGCCTACCAGCCGCCCAGGCTGGGCCGGCAGGTCCGGGCCACACCGGCTGGGTCGGGCCGACCCAGGGGGTCTCGGGTCGGGTCGGTCCGGGCCCAAAACCCCCTAAAACCGGACAGGTTTGTTCTTTTTCCCATACCTTGGGCTATAGACCTACGATCGATGCACCGTCAGTTGCGATGCGATCCTTGGATCGAGAATTTCGTTTCGTTATATTACACTCAAGGTTATGGAGAACTTTTGTTATGGCCGATTTGGTTCGAATACAAAACCAACTGGGCCCTCGGAGCGGAAACGCTTATAACTTGAGGTCCGGACGTCCGATTGACGTGCCGTCGACTTTGTTGGATTACTCTTAGTGAGACGGACCTTCTGGATTGCTCCGATCGAGGTTTGGACACTATTGGAGTGTGTTCAAGTTGGTTTTGACTTAAAAACCAACCCGGACCCTGTAACGAAAAAGTCAATAACTCTCAGACCGAGCGTCCGATTGACGCGCCGTCTGTCATGTTGAGTTCCTCCTGTCGAGACGGAACATTGAGATACATCAACTACAGACTATGTGTCAGTTGATGTATCGACCCCTTGGCTCGTGGAGTGGATGCTCCTGGAATCGAGAATGTTGTGTGTGGGAACCCTAGAGCTGGCTGCGACTGTGACGACGATGATGACTGCACTGAAATCCTCTGTGGGTTCGGCAGTGACAATGACTGCACTGAAATCCTCCATGGGTTCGGCAGCAATGAAGACTGCACTGAAATCCTCCGTGGGTTTGGCAACGATGAAGACCGTACTGAAATCCTTCATGGGTTTGACGAAGATAATGACTGCACTGATATCCTCTGTGGGTTCGGCAGTGATGAAGACCATACTGAAATCCTCTGTGGGTTCGACGACGATGACTACGGTTCTTGTATCCAACGTGGGTCTAGCAGTGTTTGAATCTATTCTTGCTATCCTATGTGGGTTTAGTAGAGTATCTGGTCTGTATCATATGTGGGTCCGACAGCTTGGCTGGTTTAGTATCCTACGTGGGTCCCAGCTTAGATGAATCAGTGGCTACATTTGATCATCTCTATCAGCTTACGAAGAAGTATACCTGTGTGAGATGAGTCTTGAATTCTAATCATTATCTTCGATATGATTGACTTGTTTTCCTATGTGGATTGGGTTGTGTTATCCTGTGTGGATTGGGTTGTACTCCTATGTTGAAGTGATCGAACTTGGGCTCCGATGCTGGAGCCGAACGGGAATTGATTACTTAGGTATATGTATGGGCATATAACTAAGTAGTGTTGGTTGTTACTTCGTGAATGTATCTTTACTTTTAGATTCTGGGATACCATCGGGGGTCTCGGGGTCCCTATTGAGTAGCGTATACTCACCCCTGCACGGGCTATGACTACACTATGTTGTGTTGGATGTAGACGGTGGACAACACTGATCGTGGTTGAGGCTTGTGGAGCAAGTCAGTACCTGGAGGTGGACCACTGGGTGGGATGTACACAGAGCGGACGGATGGACCCGAGGAGTTGAGGAGGCTATCTATACCCACCCTTCAGGTGGGACTTCCAGTGGATGGCTCGACATTTCTAATTTACTTTCAGTTGCTGTAGTTCTTTCCAGTTGTACCTTACATTCAGTTTGGGTTTGTATTCTGGCCCATTTACTTTCCGCACTTACTATTGTACCAAGTTTTACTTAGTGTTTACTTCTTCTTGCTTACTCTGTGGTGTTTTTTACCTTATAAAGGCAATGCATTCCCCTTTTTTCGTGATTTACGCCATGGTGCTAGTCGCCAGCCCCTGGCCTATGGAAGGTAGGCTTGGGGTAGTCACGACACATGTCCCAAAGACGGGTCGTGATAGTTACATAGTACATCCTTAATTAAATTTCATCACCACAATTATAATTATTAATAACATACTATATTCGGTGAGGGTATTATTAAAATTATTATTATTCTATATATATCATCCAATGATACATATACCGTACTATATTAAGCTCGATCAACACATTTATATTTATAAAATCAACTAATATTTTTTGAAAACTATTTTTCATCTAGTTAATTAATTAAATTTAAACATGTGTAAATTTTTTTTGGATTTCAATTGATTCCACATAACTCTTATTTTAATAACAATAAACTTCTTAATATCATTATAATTAATAGCTCTGATAATTTTTCCATATACGAGAAAATTTATTCCTAAAAATATACATTTTTAAAAACCAGGTTCTTACCCATTATATTCACTAAAATTATAAATAATTTTCCTAATTATAGATATTTAATTTGAAAAAATGGGTATTTTATTTTTGATCTTCATGTTAATATTATTTAATAAGGTAGATTTTAATTTTTATCATAAAAATTAGATTACTATGGTTAATGCCAATTACAATGTTAATGGTGTGAAGGTTATTTCGAATTATTTTATTGACAATGCATAATTGTTTTTAAATAAATTATATTAATATAATAAAAATAATGAATAAAATAGTATTTATCAATATATATATATATATAAATTAATTTAATGTTTAATTAAAACTAAATAAGATTAAGAAAACAAAATTTTGGAAATGACCTTTTTCTACTAAAATGTTTTCTATATATAATTTGTTTTAACTTTTTTGTTAATTATAGATCTTTTATAAATTTAATTATATTAAATATATATTAGTTTTAGGTTAATCACATGAAAAATTGGTAATTGGGTTAACATTTATATTTAATAAGATATAAAATTACTATATCAAGAACTATTTACCAAAGTAAAAGTTAATTTAGGTAAATGTTTAAAAGTAACGAATAAAAGCCTGAAATCACTCTTAACTTGTATGAAAATGAATGGATGATATTATTTCAGACCTTATATTTAAAAAAATTAAAATTTTCAAATATTTAGACATTTACCCTTGAATAATGGCATATAATTATAGAAAAATGATGAATGTTTTCAAAAGTGCCATTTTCTTCTACTATAAATAGATACCAATTACACCCTTTAAAAGTTATACTTTGCCTTTTAATTCATATTTTAAAATATAAAATATTTCTCCCACTATGACCCAATACCAATTAAAAAATACATTTTTCAAACTAAGTTAGCTTAGTACCTTCAATTCCAAAGAGTATTCCAAGGAAAGATCAAGTCTCCAATGTAAGTTTTATTTTCGTATTAAGTTTATCTCCATAATATTACTCTTAAAAATATACGATCACCATAAAAATATAATTAATTAATTATCATTATTATATACATATTTATTTTTATAAACATTATTACACTTATTTATTCATTTCTATCTACTTATAATGACACATGAATGTCAATCGTGCATGTGTGAGGACTACTCCCTCCACAAAGAACCAATTTTCGTTTTTCATTTAGATGTTTCATTATTTATAAAAATATATTAAAATATAGATCATTATAATAAAAAAATAAAAAAATAAGAATATTATTCTATTATAATAAATTCATTTCAAAAGAAACACTTCTTTATTTATACTCACCCAGTGGGTTAAAGTGTATTCAAGTTTGGTTTAATTTAACCACCTACAATAATAATGCTATAAAAATCAATAATGGGAATATAAATAATAATATTATAATAATAAAATAAGAAATAATTATTTTTATAGGGGTTTTTAAATGTTAAATTAACTATTTAAATTATTATTAAAGTATCATCTTTGTTCAATAAAATCATCAAAATAATCCAACACCGATTCCATTTTCCCACAGGATAGAAAATTAACCTATGGAATGATATTAAAACACTATAAATAAATAAATGTTTTAAATTATACTATATAAAATGATATATTAATTATTAAATATTAATTAATTAATGGGTAATGATATCAATATTATAAAACGTGCAGAAACAGTGAAATTTATAAACACCCAATGGTTGAAATTAGGTATAACTAATCAATATACCCATAATATATAATTATAAATGAGTGATATAAAGGTTATAATATATTAATAATTTTATCACATATATTATTATGGTATATATGTTTTTTCCCTGAGGTTATAGTGTCATCAACAGAGCACGGAAACAAGGTTAGGGTGTTTCATCACCAATTCCTCTCTTTGAGATATGTTATATAGTACACACCGGATTTATTTTATGTAATTTATACGATTCATATTTTAGATATAATATCACAAATTATATTTTAATTTTGGTATTTTAATTTAAATTATAATCCCATTCTTTCGATGGTTTTTATTAAAATGGTACTCAAGTTATAAGGAGTTCTTGGTCTCAAATTTGAATACCTTGAGAGATGTTTATGATATACATCATCTTTTAATTTAAATGAGGTAAATATAGTCCCATGTTATTTTTGTATAATTATTCTCTTATATTTAATTATATTAAAATTTTTATTTAATTTTATACCTATCATTGAACTTGTATTCAAAATATATAATGGTTTTAAGGGTTTTTCATGACTCAAATCCCTTTCATTAATCATAATCACTCCACTTTGTCTAAAAACGTCAATTTTGATATTTAAAAAACTATGATGGTGTTATGTTTTATATACCCTTAATTAAATGGAGAATTTTCCTCTTTTCATTGATATCATCTTACTTGTTAAAATACCATCTCAAATAAAAGTATGACAATGGAAAGAATAAATCTTGTCCTTCCCAACAGAAATTTTCCACCCTGCCCATATTTTATTTCACTCCAATGATATCCCCAATTTTTGGGTTAACTATTTTTGATTATTATATATTATAATATTTATTATTATCTTCTCCATTTTTAGTATGAAAAAACTACACTTTTTATGAAGTGGGTTTTCAAATAATATTTTATAAAATATTTTTCTACAGATATATCATTTGATAATATTATAATTTTTTTAATGATTAATTTATTGAAGTTTATTTTTCAATTGTAAAGGTTTTAAAAAGTTTCTAATTAACATTTTTAAAAGTAAAATTTTAAAGTAACCTATAACTTCACCATTTTAGGAATGTTTTAATAATGGAATCTTTTAACATTTTCTATCGGAACATATCTTTCTTTAAGATTTTTAGATATATTTAAAGCCTTATCTCTAAATTTTAATGGTTTCTAGAATAAAATTATTTACCTAATATATTTAAGAAATATCACTTTTAAAATCATTTCATAAGTACAAGGATATTTATTATTTCAATTGTTTTTTAAAAACAAACCTTAGAAGTATTTTTTATCTATGTCATTTTAATTTCATATATTTTTTGATTGATTGAGGAAATGTTTTAAATATAACAATCCGATTTATTTCTCTAGATGAATTAAATAATGTATTTATTTTTTTGAGAAATGATACATCATTGCCTTTTTATTCCAAATCATCCACTGTTTACAACCATAACTTTTCACCTAATCCCTTTCCATTGTGAATACCCTATTTTTTATTCATTTTATTGAATAGTATTCGCCTTGGTTTCATAAATTGATTGATTTTGGGATATTATTAACCTCATAGTATACCCATTATCTATATGGTGTAAATAACAAATTCTTTATTATATTTATTGAATGTTACCTACCTAGAAATTTAATTGATTTCGTTAGAAACCCATTTATTTTACTATTTTTATCATGTTATGATTATTGAAAAAATTATTATTAATTTTCCAATTTGAATCCATATAAAACCCACTTTATTTAGCTAGGTTCTTTATGATGTGTTTAATTAAACTAATTTTATTTCTATGGGTTCTTTAGAATATAAAATTTGTTGATTAAAAATTGTAATGTTTTACAAAATCCATTTTATTCCAATGGGTTATTAATGATACAATAAGTGATTGATTTCAAGTTCCACTTAGAATTATGGATGATGATGGGTGGGGTCTAATATCACCCTCCAATGCATTAGTTTAAATTTTATATCTCATGAGGTATGTATTCATGAGTATGTTTCTATTTTCTCAAACTAAAAGGCACTTATGGTTTGTCTCTTGAAATTTATGTTCCTTATACTAATTTATGTGACATAAATTATATTTAATAGATTTATAGTTATTCTCTTGATTGTTTTCTGCTCTCATAGATCTTGATTACTGACTCATGTTTCATTAATCTTTTAATTCATGTCTTCTGTTATGACAATTCATATACCACGATTTGGGATATATGATTATTTTTTTTACGATATTATTATTTATATTGATTATACTCATGTTATTATCTTATGTTTACTTATGATATTTTGTTATTGTCACATATATTTACAATTACTAAGCATCTGATCTCACCATATTCTTATGATTTAATTCCATCGAGTTTTGGAGGTAAGGAAAGTATATAATATCTATAAGTTTTTATTATATTTTGAATTTATAATTGATCTTGAATACTCATAATTGATTAAAAGTTTTTTATCATTGTAGAAAATATGTCAATTAGTTGAAAGGGAATGAATTTTTTTATTTAATTTTTATCTTAATTATCAAAAACTATAAACCTAATAGGACTTAATAATGTATTTTAATGAAACATTTTCTTAAAGTCATGTAATTTCTAGATAATGAGTTTTGGTATGTCATAATTGGAATTAGATCCATTTTTAGAAAACATTGAATATTTTAATTTTTTTGGTTGAGGATAATTTTGGAGTTCGATGATTTATCAAATTTTGATATCTTATGGTTCCTCATAATTTCAAATTCATATAAAACCAATTACATTAATTGAGGTAATATTGAATATTCTGATTATTAGGATAAGATAAATCTAGTGAAGATCCAATGGATAATTCTAAGGGATAGACTATGTATTGGATAATATACTAGAGTATTGGTAAAGTGGATATTCTGTGGTTCTCCTAAATTTGAAATTGTAATTCCTATAGTTAATTTCTCAGAACACAAAATTTTGGGTATTAATCCACCAATGACTAGGTGTACAAGAAATATTTTTAACAGCTTACCTAGCTAGAAATTCTTAAGAGATTTGATTTGTCCAATAAAATTCTCTTTTTGAACAATTACAAATGATTTATTTCCTACTTACTTTATGGGAATAGATTAACAAGTATGAGATAACATAAAATAAAATATCCTAGGTAGAAAAAATAGAGTTATAGTATTAACCAAGTATGACATAGTTGAAATGAAAGTATCATAGGTTTAAATGATGGTCTCATTTGAGAAGAAAACTTAGGATTGAGATTTTATATTCTTATGCTCCGATTCTTTAGGATATTGTCATAAGCACATTGGTTTTAGTATTTGGTTGACACGAGATCACAAAAATTGAGTTGGGATAGAGATGTATCAAAAAAACATTATGTATTATAACCAAATAAGGAAGAATACATAAATAGATGAATCTTAGTATATTTTTATTATGATAGAAAATTGAGTTTTTTACCTAAGGTAATGTGGTTAATATCCTAATAGAAATTAAAACATAATAATATTAGCTATTTTAAATTGTAATATGATATTTAGAGATAACATTTTTAATTTTCTTAAATGTTATTTTAGATTATGTGAAACATATAAGGATCAATCTTCAATATCTTTGCATTAGTGATAAAAAATCATATATTAAATGGTATCAATAACTTTGAGAAATTATTCTTTGGGATGTTTATATTTTTCGCAGATAACTATTGAAGAACACAATTATAATTTGTGGATAAGTTGTAGTTTTATCGTATGTATTATAATGAGATAAAAAGGGTTGGTATATTTCAAAAATTAATATTATGTATCATTTATATCCTCAGGATTGATGATAATACATGACATTTTGTTTTATGAAATTTATCATATTTTTGGGATTATGGGATATATTATGTAGAGTTTGATTTGAAGAACTTGTGAGTAATATAATTTATGTATTAAGGATAAAATTAATTTGTGGAAAAAACATAATATTTCATTATGGTTTATAAACATGGAGACCTATGTAGATTTAGGAAAGCTATACTCTAAGGAATATTTGTTTAGGGTATAGAAAAATCAAGGTTTTCCAAGAAAGATAGTTATGCTAAATTATCCTACAATGGTAAGTCAGATGTCACAATAAAAGTTATATCTAGAATATAGATAATTATTAGAATACCCTCATATACTTTAATTTGTGATTAATAATTAAAATTTTAAGGGTGAAACTTATTTAATAAGATAGAATGTGATGACCCGTTATTTTAGATCCTTTGAAATATATTATGTGCTCAATAACTTGTGTTCGATACAACACTCGACATGATAGTTTCACAACATATCAGATTACAATTATTAACATAGATATGTTAAAACCTAGATGATATTAATCAATTAAAATATTATTACCTTTAGTGGTTTATTGATTAATATGACTTACTGTTAAAGAGAGTTATTTTTAAAAATATATTTTCTTTATGTTATAATTTTTATTTTAAAATGTAAATTTAATATTTTTAGGATTTTAATTTTTAAAATAAAATTCCATTTTAAATTCAAACAATCAAAATTAATATAGGATTAATTTTTAATATTTTTGTAAAATAATTTATCTTTATGTGAATAATGAAAAATATTAATGTGGATAATATTTTCAAATATTTTTAAATAACATTTTTTTTAAAAAAATTGATATATATATATGTATATAGTAATGTAAGGCATTTAAAACTAATATGAACAATTTTTGAAACCCATGAATATAATTTTGGTTAATTAAGTAATATTTTATAAAAATTGTGTCCCATCTGTTTCTTTAATTAAATATATTCATAGAGAATTTACAATTTTGTATTTACTTTAATGTAACATTAATATTATTTATAAAATAATAATCAAGTTATTATAATTATAATTAATATGGTTTATAATTTTATTCTATATAAAATCTTTATTCTTAAAAAAATAATCTCCTTCAAGAAAAAAAGTTTTCACGTGTCATATATGCTAACAACAAAATTAAGTTTCCTAATTGTTGAAATTTGATTTGATAAATTGATATAAAATTTAATATCGTCATTTTAATATTATTTAATTAGGTAAATTCCATTTTTAGGTATAAAAATTACATTACCATTGTTAATGATAATTTCCATTTTTTGTGAAAGGTTTCCTTTTTATTTTTTAATGACAACAATGATTTTTTATCTAATAAATTATATTATTAAATTTTAAATGTTGAATATAATATTTTGTTTAAAAATATATATAAATATAGTTCTAATAATTTAATGGTTATTCAATATTAAATAAGATTAAAAACACTTAATGGTGAAAATAACCTTTTTTTAAAACAATATATATATATATATATTATTTAATTTAAAAGTTAATTTTCTCTAATTTAGAAACATTTCTGGATTAAATGGATATTAAATTTATGTTTTTCAACTAAAAAATATTTAATAGGGGCTACCATTTATATTTAATAATATATATAATTACTTTGTTAAAAAGAAGTTACTATAGTAAAAATTAATTTGGATAAATGGATAAAAGTGAAAAATTAAAGCCTTAAAATACTATTACCATGTCTCAAAATGAATGAATGAGAGTAGTTTCAAAGATAGCTTCACCCATATCCAATATTTTTCACATTTAAGACATTGGACCTTGAGTAGAGTAATAAGTTATTGAAAAGTGATTAGTGTTTCCAAAATTTCAATTCTATTATCTTATGAGAGGATAAGATCACAATTAAAAGGTTTTAGATAAAGATGAGTGATTATATCCCATGTAAAGGAATTGAGTAATGAAAAAAACTTACAGCCTTATAACTTTACAATCAAAACACCATAGAGGTATAACTTTATACAGAACACTGAATATCATAAAATATAAGTGAATCATGATAAAAAATTCAATGGGGTGGTATTTCTGCCATTAAAAATAAATCATGTTGTATAACATAAATATATATCAAGAGATTCACATTTGATACAAAGAAATTGTTATAAAATTAGTAAATTTTAATCAGAACAACGAAAAATTGATGGATTTTAATTGAACATCAAATTATCTGATTAAAATATAATTCATGATATGATATCACAAATTTTCATCAAATAAACTAGATAAAATAAAATGGGTGCATACAAAAAAATTTGTCTCAAACAGAGGAATTTGAGATGAACAACCCATACCTTGTTTCCATGATTATTTGATGACACTATATCTTCTTGTAAAATAAATATAGTTACATTAATCATATATTTGGTAAATTTATTCATATATGTTACCTTTTATATCACTCTATTATTATTATTTGTTATAAGAATATTCCTTATTTATAGCTTATTTAACCATCAGATGTTAATATCTTTCACTATTTTGCATGATTTATAATATTGATATCATTAACCACTATTTAATACCAAGTTTATAATTAATATATTATTTAATATACTATTATATATAATTTATATTTATTTATAAGGATTGTATGACATTCCATAAGTTTTTTAGTTACGATGCGTGAAAATGGAATTAATGTGGGATTATTTTAGTGATCTTAGAAAAATAATATAATTTATTGATAATAAGTTCAATAATTAATATAATGTTTTAAAAACAATATAAATATAATTATTTTATTATTTAATTGTAATAATATAATAATTTATGTTCACATGGTTATCCATGATAGAGATTTATAACATCATTCGAGTTGGTGGTTAAACTGACCAAAACCCGAACACACATTAACTTGATGGGTGGGTATGGTTAAGGAGCTGTATATTTTGAAAAAATATCATTATAATAGAATCATAATGATAAAAAATTTATTTTATTTATATAAATACATATTATAATTATTTTTCTTAAGAAATGGAAAGCTAGATAAAAAATGAAAAAATGGTCCTTTGTAGAGGCGGTGGATCGTACACACACACGATAGACAATCTATTTTATTTATAAGTGGATGAAAATGAATAAATATTAGTATTAAAATTAACATAAAAAAATATAATTATTCCATTGTTAATTAATTCATCATATATTATGGTGATAAGATATTTTTATTATTAATATTAGGAAGAGAAACTTTAGAAGGACATAATACTTACATTTGTGACTCGATATTTCCATGGAATACTCCTTCTAATTGAAGGGAATAAGATAACTTAGTTTTAGGATATTAATTATTAATTTATATTATATCGTATTTAGTGCAAAACAGAATAGTTTTGAAGGAGGAATTTGAAGGTGAGGTTAAATTTTGAAAAGGTGGAATTGGTATCCATTTATAAGAGAAGAAAAGGTCGCTTTTGAAAACACTCATCATTATTCAATAATTCCTGAAACATATTCATGTTTTAATGGATAAAAAGTGAAAAATATTTATTTTTTCAAATATAAGTCATAAAATCATCTCATCTAATTTTAAGGCAAAATAAAATATATTTGCAGCTTATATTTTCACTTTAAACCTTTTACCCAAATTTACTATTACTATGGTGAAAAGTTCTTAACTAAGTAATTTCATATAGTATTAAATATAAAAAGTAACACCAATAATATAATTTTTTTGAACAAAAATTTAATCTTCATGTTATCCAATTATATTTATAAATTATTTTAAATTATATTTTTAATTAAAATATTTTATATATAGAAAAACTATTTTTTAAAACAATCTAGTTCACCAATAAGTGTTTTAAATACTATTTATTATTGATTAAACATTAAATTACCCCAAATATAATTAAATATATGTTTTAAAATAATAATATAGTAATAATAAAAAACATAGTATTAAAATTTCATTGACAAAAATTACACATCATTATTAAAACAATATGAAAGTAACTTTCTAACAATTAACGATATAATAAAAATTAACCATAGTAATCTATTTTTTATGCATAAATAATGAAATTATACTTATTTAATAATATTATCATGATAAAATATAATATCATATCTATTATATAAAATTGAATTCATAAAAAAGGAAATTTAATTTTAATGTTAGCACATATAACTCGTAAAAACCAGTTTTTGAAATTTTAACATTTTTAAGTATAATGTTTATATATAGATATAAATTATAAAATTTATTAATTATAATTATATTTTTATTTTTATTTTTATTTTATTAAATTTCATGTTAAATTTAATTACATATAAAACCTAATTTTCCCATAGTTATATTTAATTGATGAAACAGAAAACAAAGAGTTTACAAAAAAATATTACTTTGTTTTGTAAAATGATATTCATAGGTTTTACAAGTAGAACATTATATTTTTTAATGATTTATTTTAATTTATAATTATATATTTTTATATAGAGAAATTTTATAAACCTTCTATCTCATATACAAATGATTGTATTATCAAATTCCAGAGTTTTTAATATCACCTAAAAATAAATTATTTACGAAAAATGTCAAAAAATATTAAGTAATTTTTTATGTGTCAAATTAAAAAATATAGTCTATTTTATAAAGTTAAAATCAGAAAATTTTAAACATAAACTTAATGTGGAATTAAAATAGAAAAAAAATCTTAAAAAATAAATTTATACATTAATTTACATTAATCATTTACCCTCTAAAGGTAAAAAGTTTTTAATTGAATATTATAATATTTTTTTAACATTGTTTTTTGGTAAGCATCATCCAATATGTTTGGGAATTTTTGTGTTAGGTATTGTGTGTAAAAAATGTTATATAACATAGAATATATTTTAATGGATCTATAATCTCTGTTTATTGCATATTTCATCTTGTTTTTCAAAGTATATTTCTAATAATTTTATAAAACAAATCTTCCATTTCAACATCTTTTAAGGATTTTTATGATTCACTAGGGTTGTAATATTATGATACCATCCAATTTTATAATCTCCATGTATTATGATGATTTTATTTTAATAGTGTTTCATGAAGCATGTTTTATTATCATGGTTTAATTATACTCTAAAGGAAAGATAAATTCTATGATTTTTTAAGGCATACCTTTGAAGGGATTATTATTATGTGATGGGTGGGTCCATTATATACCTTTAATGAATTAGTTAATTTTTTATATCTCCCGATGTAAATGGGTTCATATGTCATTATTCTAATCCCAAAAATGTATTTGGGTGATTATCCAAATCCCAAGAGTGTACATAAGAAAATATCACAATCCTATGAGGGTATACGAGTTGTTTTCCCAAGTCCAATCCCAATAAGGTACAATGGTGGTTATCCCAATACTATTATACAATGAATTTATTTATTGTTATCATTGACATATTATATGTATAATTACATTTTTATATATTTATATCTTATGCATATGATATGCTCTCAAAGATCATGATTGATTATTGATGATTCAATAATATTATAACTAATTTCTTTTCTTATGAAAATTCCTTTTATCAAGACTCATGTTTTATGTTTTAGGAATTATTAGGTATGATATCATAAAATATGACCATATTCTCATACCCTTAGGCATATATTATACTCCCTTCTGTTAATTGATTGACATCTCTATTGTTTGCCCTTATTGAGAAATTGAGCTCACCCTTTCTTATGTTTTCATTTTCCTTGGTTATAAAGAAATATTTATGTATGAAATGTATAATAAGGGACCTCTGTGAGATGAAATTTTGGTAGATATTGAATATATTTTATAAAATAAGGTTATTATTTGTCTATTACTAAATGAAAATAAACCTTTGTGGTTCACATGATTGTATAATTGTGATATGTAATTAATATTTACCTAATATATTACAAAATTTGTGTAAGTGATTCTCAGGTCAACTTAGTTGGTATCAAAGTAGGATTTATTGGTTTTTGGATATCAGGTTATAGGTAATGAGAGGAAGAAATCAATGAAAAAAAATTATAAATCCATTTAATATAAGATGATCTAAAAATTTCATCTGATGATAAGAATGTGTCATAATTTAAGACATATTAGAATATAATTTCATTATCTTAGGATTTATCACTTTTATTATTAATGCTTTACACTCACACAACAATTTTTCAGTTTTTCCCAATGTATAGAAATATGAGTAATTAAGTTAACAATTAATGTTATATCCAATGAAATAAAAATCATCACAAGAAATTAATGTAAATGAGAATTGGGATGAAAAATATTATATCTATGCTCACCTAGCTCTCTCAAGATATTAACAGTATCATGAATCAGGATGAAAATTTAAATTTATAAATGAATTAATAACTCTTCATTGAGTATTTTATATGTAAAAATCCACCTTAGTTCAGTGGGTCCTCTAATCAACATTTTACTGAGTAATATATCAACGATATAGAAAATAAAATTTTTATTCTCAAGTTAATAGTCCCTTGGAATGTTTTTTTTCATTTGTATTATTTGGAAGGTGAAGTTAATAACTTCTGGATTTTTATCCTTAAAATAATGTAAATGAATGAAATTAACTATATAATATGGGAAGAGTTTAAGAAGGGTTTTTAAAAATTATTTTCCGAAAAACTCTTCACAATAAAAATGATAAATTATTTTTGGAATTACTGAAGAAGGATATTGAATCCACTTGTATATATGAGGAAAATTGCACCAAAATTAAAAGGGGTTAATTTTGTTTTATCATCGAACATGAAAGAAAAACTAACTCATTATTTATTATCTTAGAAACAAGTTAGTAAAAAACTTTATGTATAATTGAATTTGAAATATACGAATAAATAGAACAATATTCTCTCGTGTTAAAAATAGAGAGTAAAAACTCTCATTGTTCTCAAGGTTTTTTGGATTAGATGATAAAAATTAATTTTTATCTATATTAAAAAATAAAACACATGGAGGAAATAAAATTAATGTTTATTTATGAAAATTATATGTGAATAAGTATAGGGTAAATTTTATCAAATGGAAAGGTAAATACTTTAAGTGTAGAAGAAAAGGTTATCAATAATACGAATTCCAAATAGATATGGGTAAAACAAAATCTCAACCAAATGTACCACTTATATAGTAGTTATATAATTTTAAATATATTGTTAATTATTCCAAAAAATAACAAAATCAAGGGTCAAAGATGTTAATCATCCAAAGTAACATCCTCATCCAAATGAAAAAATATAATCCTTATGCAATAAAAACTATTGAAGTGGGTCATAAAAAAAGTGGTGAAAGGTACACATATCATCCACTATAGAACTGAAAATGTATTATTTGATTTTGTTTATTTCCAATATTTTATATATGATTAATTTTATAAGAGTATCACATAACCTTCTCAGTGGTTAGATAATGATTTATCATTGAAGTCTCATATTTTTATGATGATTTCATCTCAAGTTAATATTGTCACTTTAGTAGAAGTTTGTCAGAATATGATTCCAACAATTGTTATTATTCTCCCTATAGTTTTATTTTATTTAATTTGGGAGTCGAATTGGAAATATTTATATAGCTCCCATATTAATTAATAAGAATGGGATTTCAGATTTGATATTCAGAATCCCCCTTTGATCATCAATCATTGTGAGGATGGTCATGAACTCCCAATGGAAATTCGTTCCATTATATGGGTCTCACTACATATTCATGAGGGGTATTTATATCAAATTGTCTGAGGGAGAATAAAACATTAAGATATTATTATTTTTCAATAATATTATAATGTATTTCCTAAATTGTTTCCAATTCTTCTCCCAAATCGTGAAGTTCATTTTCCTATAGAACCCATAACTAGTGTTATACCTATTTATAAGAAACTATATATTATTTCTCCAATTCATTTTCAAAAATTGAAGAAGAAAATATAAGATAATATAGAAATATTATTCATATACCATGATGAAACACCATGGGGTGTAACCATTATTTCTAGTTATGAAGAAATATTGAAAATTGTGTGTTTCCATTGATTATTGGGAACTAAACAAGATCAATATCAAGAACAAGTATAATCCACCACAAATTAAGGATTTTTTTGATAAACTTTATGGAGATCATGAGTTTTTAATCATTTATCTTTGATTTACATATAACTATTTAAAGGTTAAATGGGAGAAAATAAATAATATAGCCTTCAATATAAGATCTAAATATTATGAATTTATAGTTATTCCATTTGGGATTACAAATGAACTTATTATTTTTATGAATATATTGAATAAATTCCTTAGACTTTACCTTTATCACTTTGTGTTTATATTTTTAAATGATTTTCTCATATATTATAAGGGAAAGGGAATAGTGTAAAGATCATTTGAGGATTAGGTTTAAGTCATTGTGAAGAGATACATTAGTTTACAAATTTACCACGTGTGAGTTTTGAATATATAAAGTATCCTTATTTGGCCACATAATTACACGTGATGTTATATTAATGGATCCTTCAAAGATAAAATATATCAATTAATGGGATAGACTAACCACATTGATTGAGATTCATAGTTGTATTAGATTTCTTGGACACTATCGATAATTTTTTAGAAATTTCTCCTCGCTATAAAACCCACTGACCAAGTAAATATGGACGGGAGAAAAGTTTCTTTTGATGGATGAATGTGAAGAAAATTTTTAGGAGCTCAAAACGAGGATGGTGAGTGCACATATTCATCAACTAACCTACAATACAAAAGATTTTTTAATATATATTGATTCATTAAAAAAGGGATTGGGATGTTTACATGTGGATTATAACTTAGTAGTAGTTTATTAATCTCAAAAATTGAAGGTTCATGAGAAAATTTCCTGACACAAGATTTGGAGATGGAAGAAGTAATTTCTACATTGCAAATATGGAGGAATTACCTTTATAATGAAAGGTGTGATCTATATATATACTGATAAAAATATCTTGAATTATAAATATACATAGAAATATTTGAATATGTTTCAATGGATGTGGTTGTAGTTGATTAAAAATTGGTATTACTCAACATATTACCACCCATGGAAGGAGAACAAGGTGGTTAATGATGTAAGACAAGAGTTTCATGCTATTTTTTCAATGATGATAGTTGAAAGAGAACCATTTTATATGGATTTTTAGGATAAAACTATAAATCATAAGGTTAGGGGTGATATTATATCTTTCTCAAATGATTATCCAACCATCCATCCATATAAAGATTAAAGAGGCATAGATGGAAGAATTTTAATTATAAAATAAGGTAAGGAATTTTCTAGAGTTTAATCATAACTTTGAGGGGATGATAATATTCTAGAACTAGAAATGTGTCCCTTTAGAAATATAATTGAATAATGAGCTATTTGATAAAGAACCTATCTCACTATTCTCTATCCATCTAGGATGTACAATGATGTATAGAGATCTTATGGTAAATTTTTGGTGGGATATATTGAAAATGGATATGATGAGTATGTATCTTGATACCTGGTTTTTCATAAAGATAAAGATGAAATATATAAGTCTAAGGTTATTATAAAACCATTACTTGTACCTATAACTAAATGGGAAAAATCACCATGGATTTACATATAGGAATTCCAAAGACATATAAAGGTTGTAACAACAGTTTGGTTATAACTAAGAACATTATAAATTCAAAACATTTCATTTCTACCAAAAAATATTTATTTCTTGATCAATATTCTATGATATACATTAAGTTTTAATGATTAATGGAGTACCACTCTCAATCATATCTAATTGATTTCATATTTTTATCATATTTTTTTGTTAAATCTTTTGAAATAATTTAATATGAATCTAAAATTTAGAACTGTATATCATCCTTAGTTAGATGTTTTGTCTGGTAAGACTATTCAATCCTTGGAACATATGTTGAGAACTTCTACTATGGTTTTCAAAGATGGTTTGGGCCAAAAATTTACTATAGTATATTTTTCTTATAGTAATATCTTTCAATAAAATATTCAGATAGATCCTTATGAATCCTAATATAAAAAAAAGTGTATAAATCAAATAGTTTGTGATGAAATTGGAGAATATAAGCTACTGGGACCTAAGCTAGTTGAGTAAATGGATGAGAAAGTTTGAGTTATTCAAAATCGAATCAAAGAAGTTCATAATTGATAAAAATATATGATAAAATTCACAGAGTGGTCAATAGTTCTAGTTTTTTGATAAGGTATTCATTTTAATACATCCTTATAAGAATATTATAATATTTATAAATAAGGAGAATCTTAGACCTAGATATATTTTCCACTATGATATTCTTGATCATATTCAGACAATAACTTATAAATTTATTTACATTAAACCGATACGAAGTTCATGATGAGTTCCACATATTGATTTTTTGGAGGTTCATAATGGATAATTAAAATTTAATATACTCATTGTATGTACAAATAAAGCATTATTTTTATATGAGGAATAAGTGTTAAAGATTATGTATCAAATCAATAATGTGTTGTATAATATGACCACTCACAAATTCAATGTTTTTTATTAAAACCATAAATTTGAGGAAGTTACATTGGAACCTGAGGATATAATGAGGTTGAATTATACTAATATTTTCCTAAAAGAAAAAAAAATCGAGTGTGAAATTATTTTATATGGGTTGAATATATCTTCCTGATATTTTAGAATATTTTTTCTTTAATAAATTTGATGTGTTCGATAGCTTTGGATGCATGCTACACCAAACAAGAAATAAATAAGGATTTATTAAAATTTATATTGAAATAAATTAGTATATATTTAAATTAAATTGTTAAAATAAATGACTTTGTATAAAGGGTCAAATTCACTAAAGGAAATACCATTAATTCTTTAGAAACATTTCTAAACTATTTTGGTGAATTATGCATTTTTGTTAAATTTAATAATTTTTAGAAATGAATCCAATAAATTTTTTTGATGGAATGAAATTTATAATTAATAAAATAATTTAATTATATTTATAAAATGTAAAATTAATTATACAAAAAAAAAATTTCTCATGGTTCTTGGTTAAATGGAACTCTTTTATTTACAAACATTTTTTATTATATATGTTTTATTTAAAAGTAAATTAATAATAATTAGAGTATCAAAATTGGGGAAAATTATTGTTTTTATATCTAAAAAATTAATAATTATTATTAAATTGATTATCTATAAGTTAAAAATGAAGATAAAATCATTTTAAGGAAAATAGATAAATCTTTCAGAAAATTATCTTTTATAAACACAATGTAATTTATATTATTATATTTAATTAATTACTAATGATAAATGATTTTAATGATACATATAGATAATATATTCTAAAAAATAAATTAATATCCATCTAATAGTTGTTACTATGAAAATAATGAGAACAAATTCACTTTTATTCTTAAAGATATATTTTTTCTAAAAATGGATTTTATGCATTTTATGCCAAGAGATTCGAATTAATTTCCTTAAACCTTCTAAAAAAATTCAGATAAAATGGTTTAAATATTTTAAATCAATATTTAATTTTTTTATAATTTCAATTTCATTTCTATTCATAAAATATTTACCATGGTAAAAAAGTTAAGTTATCACGATAAGGGTTAAAATGGGTTAAAAGAGGTTAAACTAAAGTATGAAGATTCTAATATCACAATAACCTTTAATTTATCTAATTGGTTGAGTTTATTTAGACCTAATATCACCATATATTATATATTTTATTTTATTCCTCTTTTCAATGATAGTAATGTTATAATATATTAATGTTAAGGGAATTTATAAGTGTTTCACTTCCCTCACTTATAAATGGACACCGCCTCTCCACACTGATACAGAAAAATTTGAACCTTATATCTTACATGATATACCCAAATCACATTCCAAATTTACTCTAAATTTTTTATAGGACCTTATCTCAAAAAAATTCAAGCACTAGATGGGTAAGGTGTGATCCATAAAAAGATATCCATGGAGGAGGCATAAGTTTTAACTAAATTATATCAAGTTTAACTGTACTTATAAATTACTAAAATGAAATCGAAACATCATAATATAATCAAATAATTATATTTTATATACTAAAATTTAATTATTTTTACATAATAACTATTTTGTGCCACTTTTTCATCCAATTGAAAATTACAACTTCACTAGTGAATATGTGTTGAATACCACCTCTATGATGCAATGGATTTTATTTTTCATCCCTACCTCACATGGATAGTTATATATATTTGATGAATATATGTTATATTTATGTTTTTATTATGATTATTTAAAGATATATTGTTATTTTATTTCCTTTATTTTCATCTATTGAAAAATGAAAACAACACATGTGTATACGTAAAGACTGTTGTCTCCACAAAGTGATATAATTAATTTTTCACAAGTACCTTACATGGATGGATAAAAAATTGTATATAATTAAAAAATAAAACTTTTATAATTAATGATATTATTTATATGAATAAACCATGACCAAGGTGTAAGTACTGGAATCGAGGAAAAAAACATACATGGAAAGGAAAAACTGATGACACCAAAATATTGATTTTAATGGGGAATTGTTATCAAATGGGTAATTAGAAATTATAATAGAATTATATATTGTAATATAAGTATTAATATAGTTCTATTTTATATTTATAATGAGTTATAAATGTTTTACTAAAGATTAAATAGAGTGCAATGTAATTCGAGACATGAGTAAAGGGTTTATGTTAGAATCTATTTTTTATCCGGATTGTTTATGTTCCAATTTCCAATGTGGTAAATTTAACTTATTTATCTTAAGAAACCCATATGTTTTCTTTCAAAATATTTATATATTAGTTTTTCTAGTATTTTTTGTTTACCCTCCTTATTACTGCAATATCATAAAAGAATGTGTGTTAATAAATAATAAAATTATTTCTCCTTTTTTGTGTAGAATCTTTTCCCACCATACCCATATTATTAAAAAAAATATATTATGAATGTTATTATATACTTTTAAATAATTTAGAAATAAATTTCTCTAATTTATTTGAATTTTTGTAATTTTTTTTAAAATGTATCATCTTATTGTTTTTTGAACAATTAATTATTAACTTTCTTTATAAAATTCTTAAAATAATGTTTTTAAAATGATTGTGACATGAATTGATTTTACCAAAATCGTTTAATTTATTTATTATGTTGAATACTTTACCTAATTTTATGGTTTTACAATGAAAATAAAATTCCTATTTTTCTAAGAACTATTAGATGTTAAAGGTTATAAAAAATGAAATTTATTCTTTTTTTTCAAATCATCTTCCAAATTATTTTATAAAATCATTTTTTTTCTTTTCCAATATCCTTTAAGGAATGTAATTCTTCACTAGGGATAAGATCTTATGATACCATCCACTTAATTTCTCTATAAGTATTATGATTATTTTATTTTAATTATGTTTCTTGAAATGGATTTCTATCACATGGTATAATTAAGTTTTGATAGAGTGATAAATGCTCATATGTTATTATAGAATATATGTGAATGTTTTGTTTTTATTTGATGGGTGGGTCTATTATTTCTCTCCAATGAATCTAGTAATTTTTGATTTCTCATGGGATCAAATGGAAGGGATTATTTTAATCCTAATATAGTACATGGATGATTATCCCAAGCCTAATAGTATATATACACAATTATATAAATAACAAGATAGTATATTAGTAATTATCCCAATCATAAGAATGTATAAGAGATGTTACACCAATCCTATTATATGATTAATTTCTTGGTGGTTATATGATTAGTCACTGAAAGTGGATAATATTAATTTTTAATATCTTTATATTAATTGTTCCAATGTCCATAAACATTGTTTTTAGTGCATTACATAAATAGAACTTCATTTCTCATCAAAAATGCATTTCATGTTTAAAATAAAAATTTGGGCCCAATCATTCATTTGTTTGTTGAAAATATTATATTCATTTTCTGAATTTTAAATTTTGGGATATGATTGATTACTTTGTTTGGAACATTTTATCCTTTAGGTCCGCTGGACGAATCCCAAAGGAAGATGGATAATTTTGCACCTGAAGGTAGAAACGTGCTGGAAAAAGCATAATGGGCCTAAGGCCCATCAAACAAATGTGTGGCCCATAAAACAAGCACAATGAAGCTAAAATTTTTACATTAGAAAGATACAAATATGAGGATCATTTTATTCAACTATGGATGGAGCTAATTCTGTTGTTTTCATGATGATAAAGGGATCTGAAGTTGAGATTTAAATGGTGGACCCGACATTAATGCATAGAAATCCGTCCCACCATTTCAACCATAACTTCCAAACGGATGAGCCAAATTTCCTGAAATATTTACAGCTCATATAGGACTGATGGAAGAATATATTTCCCTTCTACAACCCCTCTGGATTCGGCCTTCTTCATTTTTGAATTCACATGTCAATATGGTGTACGAATCTGGACAGTTTTCCTGGTCAAATTCAAAACATCAATTTCATTTTGACTATTCACCCTCCATTTGACTCTATTAATTGTTGGGGGGTGAATTAATTATTGTGGGATGGACCTAAGGCTCCTAATATGCATATATAAGGATCTATTGGTGAAGGTAATAGGGGTGGAGATTTTTCTTACCATCTTTTATTGCTTGTTTCTTAATAAACTTCTTTCTCTTCTATATTTTCCATTTTATTTATTAAAAATTTATTATCACGAAGCACAGTGATATCTCTGTGTTGTTGTGAATTAGTCCAAACATAGGTGTGAATTTCATTCACACACACGGAGGAGTGCTCGTTATTTCCGCGGTTTTAAATTATTCAATCCAATTATTGTTAGTCATCTTTCTCCCACCATTAAGAGTATACCATCAATGGAGGGATAACCCTTTAATGGGTTGATCTTAAGAGGATGCAAAGGATGGATTGAATGTTATTTTATGAACTGATTGTTGTTAATTGGATAATTAATTTAAGACATCCATTCTTCAGTAATTTCTACTCTTTATCATTACTGTGATTGAGAAAACTAAATTCAATTACTAAATGACCATATTCTTTGGAGAGATCATGAATTTGGTTATCTGAGTGTATAGGGGATTATTAATTGTGTTTAGTAAGCACCAAACCAGAAAATGATGAAGGTAGTGTTATTTTTTAAGAATGGATTCATCAAGAATTAATAAAACCAAAATTGTCTAAAGAAGTAAAATTCATTCAATCCACCCCGAGTATAATCTTAAGATTAACCCATTTTATTTGAATTGAATTCACATAGGTTTCTTAGTGTTCTTTAAACCATACAAAATCAAACCCAAAGTTGGCTACTTCATATCCCATCCTTCACAAAATCATAGCGTCTCAAGGTTACTTCTTCGGTCCCTGTGGATTCAACACCTACATGTACTACATCGACCGCTTTTACCAGTAGGGTAAATTTGGGCGCAACCAAATTTTGGCGCCGTTGCCGGGGACCAAGTAAGTTCCTTAGACCAAAAACCTTCTTTTCTTACCCCCATTCTTCTATTCTCATCCCAATTCTCTTATCTTTTCCCTTTCTCACTTTTTTTTTCTTTTGGCGTATGTCCTCCTACACCCGCAATAACTCAAACAGATTAGTTAGGGTGGATACTCCTAGGGCTGGGGAGTCAAGCACTAAAATTGGTCTATTTCCTTTAGATCCAAATCTTCCTAATACTCTAAATTCAGACGTTGAGTTCGATACAATGTAGAATCTCCCACAAAACTAAATCATAAACCGGGGAGGGAACCAAAATAACGGGCAAGACCCTAACATGGGAATTGTTGCAGACCCGACCATGAATGACTACCTCACACCAACCTAGACCAATGCACCCTCATGCATTAGGCAAGATAACATAGGATATGCCCAATATGTTTTCAAACCCCATGTCCTGAACCACCTTCCAACCTTTCATGGGATGGAGTCTGAGATGCCTTACCTTCATGTTAAAGAATTTAATGACATTTTCGAAACCATGTGCCCACCAAATCAAATTGAATCTGCTAAAATGAGACTTTTCCCTTTTT
This sequence comes from Viscum album, assembly GCA_963277665.1. Lineage (NCBI taxonomy): Eukaryota > Viridiplantae > Streptophyta > Magnoliopsida > Santalales > Viscaceae > Viscum > Viscum album. Next base: position 621,040,457 of record OY728127.1, read on the forward strand.
CCCTTAAGGACCGAGAAAATAATTGGTTAAACAATTTGAGACCAGCATCCATTCACTCTTCGGACCAACTTCAACGAGAATTTTATAAAAAATACTGCCCCCATCACAAAACAATTGCACTTAAAAAGAGCATACAAAACATTTTTGAAAGAGAGGGAGAAACATTCTATGAACCATGGGAAAGGTTCAAGGACATATTAAAAATGGCACCGCACCATGGTTTCTTAATCCCAGAACAAGTGAGAATTTTCTATGAAGGGTTGGGTCCCGGAAACAAACAATTCATTGATATGATGTGTAATGGAACCTTCAAAAACAAAACCCCAAATGATGCTTACGAGTATCTAGAAAATCTTACTGAACAAAACCAAACATGGGGAACATCACCATACTATCAGAAGCCACCCAAATCTGGTGGAATGTACAATCTTGGAGAAGAAGAAAACCTTAGATAAAAACTTGCTGCACTCACGAGGAAAGTTGGGGAGATTGATATTAGGAAGGTCCACAAAACCCAAACTGTTGAGCATGTTTGTTCAATTTGTGACAAGAATGACCACAAGACTGATAATTGCCCAACCATTCCTTCCATCAAGGATGTTATTTTAGGAGGACCACTAGAAGAAGTTAATGAAATGAACTTTCAAAAGCCACAATTCACGAACACCTTCAATCCAAGGTATAATGACCATCCGGGCTTTCGTTGGAAGGACAATCAATAACCAACACAACAACAATGTATCAACCCATACCCTTAACAAAACATTCAACCTCATAATCAGTTCCAACCACTACCGGTCCAATTCCAACACCTCATGTCCAATTTCAACAACCTATCCAACAACCCATTCAACAACCTATCCAAAAACCAAAGTATCCTCCTGGGATAAACCCACAAGCTCAAGCACCAACCCAAAACGTTCCACAAAGCCTACTAGAACAACTGTGCAAACAAATGGACAAAATGAACTCAGAATTCTCATCCATTAAACAAGAACATCAAACCATAAAAACTGGAAAGGCACCCATGCCCACAAAGGCCATTCCACAAAAAACATCAATGGGAGAGGCAAGTTTCACTCAAACAACTCACGAACAACTAAAGGTTGTGACAGTTTTAAGAAGTGGGAAATCAATTGAATAACCTGAACAGATAAGTCAGAAACCATATAAAGCTTCATACTCTAATGAAAATTCAAATGAACTACAAGATCAAACTAAAGAAACTGATAATAATGTGAATGAAACAACACTTCAACAAACAACTCCACAATCTGCACCATTTCCTCAACGCATGAGGGGGAAAACCAAGCCTGAATTGAGTGAAACATTGAGGGAAATCTTCTCACAAGTCAAGTTGAACATACCCCTTCTCGATTCCATCCAAACCATACCTTCATACTCAAAATACCTTAATGAAATGTGCACTTTTAAAAGAAAATTTTCATATAAAAACCAAGTCCTTTTGGCTGCTAATGTGAGTACCACCATTCAAGGGACCATTCCTCCTAAGATGAAAGACCGAGGATGCCCTTACATAAATGTTGAACTAGGAGAGAACAAAGTTGTCAAAGCCTTGTGTGATCTAGGTGATAGTGTGAACCTCATTCATTATGCCATGTACTGTCAGTTAGGGCTCGAAGAACTCCAACCCACATCTGTCACTCTTCAACTAGCTAATCGTAGTGTTCGAGTTCCAAAGGGGATCTTAAAAGATGTTTTTGTGAGTGTTGAAAATTTCATTTACCCAGCTGACTTCATTGTTCTGTACAATCACCCAAGCTAAGAGGAAATTCCTTTTTGATGTAAAACACTATGTGTTTGATGATCCTTACCTCTTCAAGTTCTGTCCTGATCAAATCATCACGAGATGTATTCCCGAGTCTGAGCAAGATTCCATTCTAAAATTTTGTCATGGAGAGGCATGTGGAGGCCACTTTTCTACAAAGAAAACCACTGCAAAGGTCCTCCAAAGTGGTTTCTACTGGCCGAACCTCACTAAGGGTTCCTTCCAATTCTTTAAAAGTTCTCCTTAGTGTACCACCCGAGACTTTTATGTCATATAATTCATCAAAGGAATCTTTTTCTACACACAACACTTGCTTGGCTTGCTTTACACGAAATCACGACCTTCCTCGATAGCTTGCGTCATACGCAATACTGAGATTCACCAAACAACGATATACTATTAAAATATTATTAAAACTAGCCGTTATGAATAGTAATAACCACTTTTTAAAATTTTATAAATTTTATTTTTCAAAATGGACTTCATTTTTGGACTCAGAATATCGAAATTAGCCTAGGGTGAAATTTTGGTATTTTTCTGAAAACTTTCAATTTTTTATGAATAGTGAAACTACTAAGTGGCTGTTAAAAAACTGATTTTTTCATAAAACATAATTTTACCGCTTCTGTGAGTAGAATTTAAAAAATCCAAGAGACACGGTTGATGTTAGTAAGTAAAATGTAGTTCAATGAGATGAAAATAATTTTTTGGTGAATAGTAACTTTTTACTTTTTTTTACCATGGTTAAAAGTAAATAGGGTAATTGAGGGTAAAAATGATATTATTATTACCCTAACACATGTCCTAATTCTATTGGACAAGTTTAATTCGACCAAAAACAATCTTAGGAATAAAATATGACCATTTAGGCCCACTTGGATTAGATTAGGACATTTATTATTAATTTATTTAAAGAAGGGTTAAAATAGTTAAAATCAATGTTTAATAAGTAAATAATTTTTAATATAGGGTTATACATAAGATAAATTCGACTATAAATATTCATTAGAAAGATAAAAAGATTTCCTACATAATGGTATTTTATTTGTAATTTTTAGACTTTAAATAAATTAATTTATTTATGACATAATGATGATGTAGTAATTACCATAATAGTGAAACAAATAGAATAATTGATATTATAAATACCTAAATAAGTAAAATTTGAGACTTTTTATGAATTCAAATAATTTTCTAGGTTCATATGACATGTTATTATTGATTGAATTAACTTTTTTCTAACTTATCATTCTGTTATGATTTTCAAAAAAATCAATTACTAAATAGTGTCAAAATTGACATAAAATTGTTTTTAAAACAAATATTATATTATTAATTGTTATTTTATTCCTAAAAATCTAAGTTTCGGACAAATGACATAGATAAGGTTATATATATTAATAATAAACAACTTGGGGTTAGTTTGTCTTGATATAGTAAGTTTATTAACCTTATAGTATAAGAACACAAAAAGACACGGTAAAAGTAAAATTATTTAACTTAATGTTAAATCTAAATGATAAGGTTAAAATAGGAACCTAAACTTGTCTAAATTCTATTAGATGAGAGTATTTCGACCCATCCCCACCTTAGACAGGAAATAAATCAATTTGGAGCTATTTAAAACCGAACATGACTTTATAATAAAATAATATTTTTAGATATTCCAAAGGTGCCCCTCTCCTCCCTTATAAAAGGGCACCACCTCCCTCTCTTCCTCACACAACTTTGAGACTTCATGCTCGGCCAACCCCTGCCATTTTCTCCTCTCCACTTACCTAGAGACATCCTAGAGGTCCTGGTCTTCTTCAAAGACCAATTTTATTTCCTTAAAAGGAGGTCTCAAAGAAGCAATTCAAAGAAGAGATAATATCCATTACCAATCCTTTCCAATTTCTTTCTACTTCAACTTCTTCTTCATTAGTTATTTCATTATGAAGTAATAACATCAGTATCACTCATATACTGATATGTTATTATAATTATGAAACAACCCTATTTAACCATCTATCCATCCTACGGAAAATGAAATCATCGCGCGTGCGTACGTACGGAATACCGTCTCCACGCCGTGGTGTAATCTATTTTCCACCACCACCTTACTTGGATGGGTATAATGGTGTAAATAATGACGATATATGACTATTAAAAAGTGATATTTATTCTGAAATAGTATACATACACTCAAATATAATTCCATGATCATAGGAACGATATCATCACTCGTGCGTATGTACGGAATACAGTCTCCACGATGTGATGCGACTCGTTCTACATGATATTCATTTCATAATGATTATATAAATGAATTGAATGAATGAATATGATATATATTACACTAATACCATTCTGGAGATGAGGTATCTATAACCTAAATAGAGGAATAAGAATTTATTCGACAAAACACGCATAAGAACAAAAAGTTATAAACACCCGAATAACAAGTAGCAATGAAATATTACTACTAAGAAGCTAAGAATATGACCATATATGATATCATAAAAATAAGTATGATTCTGGAATAAGTCAATAACATTATTTAAATCATTATATAGGAATTTCGGACACTTACAAAGCAAGTCGGACTTAAGGTAAGGGAAATATCACAATCTCATTTTTATCCGAGATTGTTTATACTTTGGTATTTATTGGGGTGTATTTTATCATCCACATAAATGTTTCCTCAATATGTAATATTATTTCCATTCACCTACAATTGTTTAAATCCAATTTTACCCTTCGGTGCGTTTTTAGTAAAAGATATGAAAGGAATCTTTTGTCGTTTTTCGTACGAGGTACTTTTTGACTTTTCCGACAAAAGTACGAAGAATGTTTTTTTTAACTTATACGACATGAATGGATTTTTAAAACATTATTTCCAAGAAGCATCCTTTATAAGTTTTCAAGTTTATTTTTAATCAACTCTTTTTAGCTTATAATTGTATGACATGTTAAGAAAGGAAAAGTGTTTTTGAAGTTGAAAGGATATTTTCCTCAAGAAAGGAGTTCAAGTGTTTTATAAAAATTATTTTCTATCTAAGATAATATATGGTTCTGTTTATATCCCTAGTATTACATTGATTTGATTATGTTGTGATGGAATTAATTTTTATGAATCACTTTATCTTATATGAATTGTTTTATGATGTCATGTTGTTTAAGAATCCCATTTTTATTACATGGGTTATGCTATGATGTATGGTTTATGATTTTGTGGCACACATAAGAATGGTATCATTATGAGATGGGTGGGACCTATATCTCTCTCCAATTCATTGGGTAAAGATTTTATATCTCATGAGATAGACATGGCTGGAACGGTAGGTTATACCGTTTTAGTGAAGCAGGACTGAAACGAGGGTAACTCGGTTCAGAAATGGACTTTGTCCACTAAGATAGTCTTGGAAATGAGTCTTGAATAATAAGAAATGATTCTCTATGATTATGTGTGTATGACACAAGGTTTCATGTTTTTAGTTATGATTATTGTGATTACATTTCACTACCATGAGTTATCCCAGGTTATGAAATTATGATCTCTTTTACAGGTTAAGATTTCCAAAAGTTATGTGCTTATGTATATGATGTGATTGATTTTTCTTTTGTTTACCCTTACTAAGCATTTGAGCTCACCCTTTTTTATGTTTTATTTTCCTAGGTCAGGAAGAAGGTTATTAAGTAGAATATTCCAAAAAGGGACTCTAGATATGATGAAATAAATGGGAGGCAAAGTAGATGCTTTATGAACCAGTTGTTTATGTTTCCCAGTTTCTAAAGACACTATACCTATACGGTCCTTTCTTGGTTTTGTTAAATGTTGTAATAAGTGTGCTTCAATTCTGAAGTAATAATAATGTATTTAAAGTATGGGTCGTTATAGTTGGTATCAGAGGGAGGTTATAGTCAAACTTTGGAAACTAGGATGCGAAAGCCTTCGTAAGAACCCTAAGGATAATTCTAAGCATAGAACATAGTCTTAGTATTTTAGAAATGGCCATTAATAACCTAGGATAAGACCTTAAGTGTGAAATTTTATTCTTGATTATGTGGTTTTCCTATTATAATTAGTGTTGCTCACACTATTCTTCTTGGTTTTAGTCAATGGCTGGAACCCGGAGGAACCGTGTTAATGCGGAATGCGACGGGCAATGCAATGATTGTCCCCCTGAGAAACCAAACGTTATGGGAGATGGAATGCAAAATCGTGTAGCCATGATCACACAACTTTCTCAAGCTATGAATCATGCAGGATTTCCAAACGAGCAAAGGAAGGAGCAACATTCTGTTGAATCCTTCATGAGACAGCACCCACCTTCATTCAATGGGTCTACTGATCCATTAGTTTCTGAACAATGGATTAGTACTACTAAAAATATAGTTTCAGTTCTTTAATGTTCTGAGCATGATAAATTCATCTTAGCGGTGTATCGTTTAGAAGGTGATGGTGATCAATAGTGGAATATTATTAAGAATACGAGGAAAAGGGATGAAATTGAGTCCATGGAATGGGACGAGTTCAAGAACTTATTTTTCAATAAGTACTTCCCTCGTATTCTCCGAACAAAGATAGAGAAAGAGTTTCTTGAACTGAAGCAAAAGGATGATAAATCTGTTGGTACCTATGAAGCAAATTTTACAAGACTTGTAAGGTACGCTTCTAGTATTATTATCCAACCTGAGAGTAAGATTGATCGATTCTTTAGTGGCTTAAAACCAAGTCTTCGAAGGGCCTTATCCATAAGGGACTTCAATAGCTACAAGGAAATCGTTCGATGTGTTCTCAAAGTTGAGATGGAGATTAGAGTAACCCATCAATCATATGGGTTTGATAAGAAGAGGAAAATGGAATTCAAAGGAAAACCTAAAGAGCACACTGAAAAGAAGATGAACTTTCCCTTATGCACAAAGTGTGGAAAGAAACATGGAGGGAGTTGTCTTAAAGGGACAAGTAAATGTTTCAAATGTGGAAAGGAAGGTCATCGGGCATTTGAATGCCGCAATGATGGGAAGAAGATGTCTAATGATGCAATAAAAGGAAGGGATGCACAGAATGAACCTACTACACTTCAATGTTTCAAGTGCAAGGAGATGGGGCATTATTCCAATCAACGCCCTAATCCAAGGATTGATGATGATGGTCGACGTCAACAAACTCTTAAGGCTAAAGACAAAGGAAAGTCACATGCAATTTCTATCAGCGATGTGGAGTATGATAACGATGTGGTGAAAGGTACACTTACCATCCACTCTAAAGTAGCAAATGTTTTATTTGATTCTGGATCCACCCACTCTTTTATTTCTGAAGAATTTTCTAAGGATATCACCTTATTACCTCAACAGTTAGATGTTGAGTTAGCTGTGACAACCCCTAATGGCGCAACAGTCGCATCAAAAGTTTATAATTCTTCTTCGATTGATGTTTGTGGGAAAGTGCTTCCTGCAAATCTTGTGATCCTTCCTATAGTGTAATTTGATGTGATTCTTGGCATGGATTGGATTTCTCTACATGGAGCTCATATCAATTGCCAAAGAAGGGAAGTCACATTTCATATTCCAGATCAATCTACGATCGTCTATCGATGCAAGGATGAATATAACCTTCCAGTGGAAATTCCTTCCATCTTATGGGTCTTGATTCCACTAAATGAAGGTTATTTATCTCAAATGGTTGGTGAGAAACTCACGATTAAGAATATGCCCATTGTACGAGAGTTTGATGATGTCTTTCCGGAGGAATTACCGGGTCTTCCACCAAATCGTGAAGTTGAGTTTTCAATAGAACTCATACCGGGTGCTTTTCCTATTTCAAAGACACCTTATAGAATGGCCCCAATTGAGTTGCAGGAATTAAAGAAGCAACTCCAAGAGAATCTTGATAAGGGGTTCATATTCCCTAGTGCGTCACCTTGGGGAGCACATGTTCTATTTGTTAAGAAGAAATATGGATCAATGAGACTCTGCATTGATTATCGAGAACTTAACAAGATCACTATCAAGAACAAATATGCTCTCCCATGCATTGATGACCTATTTGACCAACTACGCAGAGCTCAATACTTTTCCAAGATTGATCTTCGTTCAGGGTATCATCAATTAAGGGTCAAAAGGGAGGATATACCAAAGACGGCTTTCCTTACAAGGTATGGACACTATGAATTTATAGTGATTCCATTTGGTCTTACAAATGCCCCTGCTATCTTCATGGATCTAATGAATAGAGTCTTTAGAGACTATCTTGATCAATTTGTGGTAGTCTTTATAGACGATATTCTTGTCTATTCAAAGAGCAAGGAAGAACCTGAAGATCACTTGAGAATTATATTGAATACCTTGAGAAAGGAGAAGCTTTATGCCAAATTTACCAAATGTGAATTTTGGCTTCAAAAAGTTTCATTTTTGGGTCACATAATCTCAAAAGAGGGGATATCTGTGGATCCAGCAAAAACAGAGGTTATTGAAAGATGGTCGAGACCAACAACAGTAACCGAGATCCGAAGTTTTCTTAGTTTGGTTAGATATTATCGACGTTTTGTGAAATATTTTTCACGATTATCTAATCCACTCACCAAGTTGACTCGGAAAGGATTTAAGTTTGTATGGACGGAGGAATGTGAAGAAAATTTCAAGGAGTTGAAAAGAAGGTTATCCAGTGCACCTGTGCTCACACTGCCTTGTAGTGGAGAAAGGTTTGTGATCTTCAGTGTTGAATCCAAGAAGGTATTGGGGTGTGTTCTTATGCAAAATGATATGGTGATAGCTTATGCCTCACGACAGTGGAAAATACATGAGCAAAATTACCCAACTCATGATTTGGAGTTAGCTACGATAATCTTTTCATTAAGGATTTGGAGGCATTACCTTTATGGTGAAAGGTGTGATATTTATACTGATCATAAAAGTTTAAAGTATATTTTCACACAAAAGGAGGTGAATATGCCCCAAAGAAGATGGTTGGAGCTGATTAAGGATTATGACTGCTCAATCCATTACCACCCTGGGAAAGCAAACAAGGTGGCAGATGCATTAAGTCGACAAGACCATGCCAGTTTATCCATGATGAGGATCACAAAAGATCCAATATTTATGGATTTACAAATAATGGATCTTGGATTAATAATGGAAGGGGAAAAATCTTATCTTTCTCAACAGAATGTTCAACCATCTACACATGTGAAGATTAAAGAGGCACAGAAAGAAGATGTTGAGTTACAAAAGAAGGTGAGAAATGTTCCTGAATTCAACCTTGATTGTGATGGGATAATAAAGTTCAGGAATCGGGTTTGTGTTCCTCCCATCCCCGAATTAAAAAAGGAGCTTCTAGATGAGGCTCATAGTTCTTCATTATCTATTCATCCTGGAAGCACGAAGATGTATAGGGACCTGAAAGGGTACTTTTGGTGGGATGGCATGAAAATAGATGTTGCTGAATATGTCTCTCGATGCTTGGTTTTTCAGCAAGTTAAAGCTGAGAGACAGAAGTCTAAGGGGATGTTACAACCATTACCCATACCCGAATGGAAATGGGAAAACATCACTATGGACTTTGTCACAGGACTTCCTAAAACATCCAAAGGCAATAATGCTATCTGGGTCATAGTTGATCGTCTTACAAAATATGCACACTTCGTTTATATTAGAGAGGATTTCTCTCTGGATCAGCCTTCCAGGATATATGTAAAGGAAGTAGTAAGATTACATGGAGTACCACTTTCTATTATATCTGATCGGGATCCGAGGTTTACTTCAAAGTTCTGGAGAAGTCTTCAACATACTCTGGATACAGAGTTGAGTTTCAGCACTGCTTATCATCCTCAGACAGACGGTCAGTCTGAGAGAACAATTCAAACTCTAGAAGATATGTTGAGAGCTTGCTCTATGGATTTCAAAGGTGGTTGGGATAAACACCTACCTTTGGTGGAATTTTCTTATAATAATAGCTTTCACTCCAGTATTCAGATGGCTCCTTATGAAGATCTCTATGGAAAGAAATGTAGGACTCCAACTTGCTGGGATGAAGTTGGGGAAAGAAAGCTATTAGGACCTGATCTCGTTGATGAAATGGTAGAAAAGGTAAGATCTATTCAACGACACATAAGAGCAGCTCAGAGTCGACAGAAAAGTTATGCCGACAGCCGAAAAAAAGACCTAGAGTTTGAAGTGGGCGATAAAGTGTTCTTACGGATATCTCCCTGGAATAGGGTTATGAGATTTGGAAAGAAGGGGAAGTTGAGCCCCAGATATATCGGTCCTTTCAAAATACTGGATCGTGTTGGGAAGGTATCTTACCGATTGGCGCTTCCATTGAATCTCTCTCAAGTTCACGATGTGTTCCATGTATCTCTCCTGAGAAAGTACATACCCGATCCTTCACATGTACTTAGCTCAGAAGTTGTACCGCTGGAGCAAGATCTTTCTTATGAAGAACAACCAATAGAGATTCTGGATCGTAGTGAAAAGTACTACGAAACAAGACCACTCGATTGGTGAAAGTTTTATGGAGGAACCACCAATTAGAAGAAGCTACATGGGAGCTTGAGGATATGATGAGGGAGAGGTATCCCCATCGGTTTGTTACAAAGTGACGAATTTCGAGGGCGAAATTCATTTTAAGGGGGGTAGAATGTAACACCTGAGACTTTTATGTTATATAAATCATCAAAGGAATCTTTTTCTACACACAACACTTGCTTGGCTTGCTTTACACGAAATCGCGACCTTCCTCAATATCTTGCGTCGTACGCAATACTGAGTTTCAGTAAACAACGATATACTATTAAAATATTATTAAAACTAGCCGTTATGAATAGTAATAACCACTTTTTAAAATTTTATAAATTTTATTTTTCAAAATGGACTTCATTTTTGGACTCGGAATATCGAAATTAGCCTAGGGTGAAATTTTGGTATTTTTCTGAAAACTTTCAATTTTTGATGAATAGTGAAACTACTAAGTGGCTGTTAAAAAAACTGAATTTTTCATAAAACTTAATTTTACCGCTTCTGTGAGTGGAATTTCGAAAATCCGAGAGACACGGTTGATATCGGTAAGTAAAATGTGGTTCAATGAGATGAAAATAATTTTTTGGTGAATAGTAACTTTTTACTTTTTTTTACCACGGTTAAAAGTAAATAGGGTAATTAAGGGTAAAAATGAAATTATTATTACCCTAAAACATGTCCTAATTCTATTGGACAAATGTAATTCGACCAAAAACAATCTTAAGAATAAAATATGACCATTTAGCCCCACTTGGATTAGATTAGGACATTTATTATTAATTTATTTAAAGAAGGGTTAAAATAGTTAAAATCAATGTTTAATAACTAAATCATTTTTAATATAGGGTTATACATAATATAAATTCGACTATAAAAATTCCTTAGAAATCTAAAAAGATTTCCTACATAATGGTATTTTATTTGTAATTTTTAGACTTTAAATAATTTAATTTAGTTATGACACAATGATGATGCAGTAATTACCATAATAGTGAAAAAAATAGAATAATTGATATTATAATTACCTAAATAAGTAAAATTTGAGACTTTTTATGAATTCCAATACTTTTCTAGTTTAATATGACATGTTATTATTGATTTAATTAACTTTTTTTGAACTTATCATTCTGTTATGATTTTCACAAAAATCAATTACTAAATAGTGTCAAAATTGACATAAAATAGTTTTTAAAACAAATATTATATTATTAATTGTTATTTTATTCCTAAAAATCTAAGGTTCGGCCAAATGACTTAGATAAGGTTATATATATTAATAATAAACAACTTAGGGTTCGTTTGGCTTTATATAGTAAGTTTATTAACCTTATAGTATAAGAACACAAAAAGACACGGTAAAAGTAAAATTATTTAACTTAATGTTAAATCTAAATGATAAGGTTAAAATAGGAACCTAAACTTGTATAAATTATATTGGATGAGAGGCTTTTGACCCATCCCTACCTTATCCTTGAAATAAATCAATTTGGAGCTATTTAAAACCGAACTTGACTTTATAATAAAATAATATTTTTTGTTATTCCAGAGGTGCCCCTCTCCTCCCTTATAAAAGGGCACCTCCTCCCTCTCTTCCTCACAAAACTTTGAGCCTTCAAGCTCGGCAAACCCCTGACATTTTCTCCTCTCCACTTCCCTAGAGATATCCTAGAGGTCCTGGTCTTCTTCAAAAACCAATTTTAGTGCCCTAAAAGGAGGTCTCAAAGAAGCACTTCAAATAAGAGGTAATATCCATTACCAACCCTTTCCAATTTCTTTCTTCTTCAACTTATTCTTCATTAGTTGTTTCATTATGAAGTAATAACATCAGTATCACTCATATACTGATATGTTATTTTAATTATGAAACAACCCTATTTAACCATCTATCCATCCTATAGAAAATGAAATCATCACGCGTGCGTACGTACGGAATACCGTCTCCACGCCGTGGTGTAATCTATTTTCCACCACCACCTTACTTGGATGGGTATAATGGTGTAAATAATGACTATAGATGACTATTAAAAAGTTATATTGATTCTGAAATATTATACATACACTCCAATAGAATTCCACGATCATAGGAACGATATCATCACTCGTGCATACATACGGAATACCGTCTCCACGATGTGATGCGACCCATTCTACATGATATTCATTTCATAATGATTATATAAATGAATTGAATGAATGAATATGATATATATTACACTAATACCATTCTGGAGATGAGGTATCTATAACCACAATATAAGAATAAGAATTTATTCGACAAAACATGAATAAGAACAAAAAGTTATAAACACCCGAATAACAAGCATCAATGAAATATTAATACTAATAAGCTAATAGTATGGCCATATATGATATCATAAAAATAAGTATGATTCTGGAATAAGTCAATAACATTATTTAAATCATTATAAAGGAGGTTCGGACACTTACAAAGCAAGTCGGACTTAAGGTAAGAGAAATATCGCAATCTCATTTTTATCCGAGATTGTTTATACTTTGGTATTTACCGGGGTGTATTTTATCATCCACATCCATGTTTCCTCAATATGTAATATTATTTCCATTCACCTACAATTGTATAAATCCAATTTTACCCTTCAGTGAGTTTTTAGTAAAAGATATGAAAGGAATCTTTTGTCGTTTTTCGTACGAGGTACTTTTTGACTTTTCCGACAAAATTACGAAGAATTTTTTTTTTGGAACTTATACGGCATGAATGGATTTTTAAAACATTATTTCCAAGAAGCTTCCTTTACAAGTTTTCAAGTTTATTTTTAATCAACTTCTTTTAGTTTATAATTTTATGACATGTTAAGAAAGGAAAAGTTTTTTTGAAGTTGAAATGATATTTTCCTCAAGAAAGGAGTTCAAGTGTTTTATCAAAATTATTTTCCATCTAAGATAATATATGGTTCTGTTTATATCCCTATTATTACATTGATTTGATTATGTTGTGATGGAATTACTTTTTATGAATCACTTTATCTTATATGAATTGTTTTATGATGTCATGTTGTTTAAGAGTCCCATTTTTATTACATGGGTTATGCTATGATGTATGGTTTATGATTTTGTGGCACACATAAGAATGGTATCATTATGATATGGGTGGGACCTATATCTCCCTCCAATGCATTGAGTAATGATTTTATATCTCATGAGATAGACATGGCTGGAACGGTAGGTTATACCGGTTTAGTGAAGCAGGACTGAAACGAGGGTACCTCGGTTCAGAAATGGACTTTGTCCACTAAGATAGTCTTGGCAATGAGTCTTGACTAATAAGAAATGATTCTCTATGATTATGTGTGTATGACACAAGGTTTCATGTTTTAAGTTATGATTATTGTGATTACATTTCACCGCCATGAGTTATCCCAGGTTATGAAATTATGATCTCTTTTACAGGTTAAGATTTCCAAAAGTTATGTGCTTATGTATATGATGTGATTTATTTTTCTTTTGTTTACCCTTACTGAGCATTTGTGCTCACCCTTTTGTATGTTTTATTTTCCCAGGTCAGGAAGAAGGTTATTAAGTAGAATATGCCAAAAAGGGACTCTAGATATGATGAAATAAATGGGAGGCAAAGTAGATGATTTATGAACCAGTTGTTTATGTTTCCCAGTTTCTAAAGACACTATACCTATACGGTCCTTTCTCGGTTTTGTTAAATTTTGTAATAAGTGTGATTCAATTCTGAAGTAATAACAATGTTTGTAAAGTATGGGTCGTTATACTCAGTGTCACAAATTTGGATTCATTACCAAAAGGAATCAAATTCCCCTCACTCCCATTCTGGTCATTGAAATCTTTGATTGTTGGGGAATTGATTTCATGAGACCCTTTCCAAACTCTAAGGGATACCTCTACATCCTCTTAGCTATTGATTATGTCTCAAAATGGGTTGAAGCCATTCCCACCAAGTCCAATGACCACCATGTTGTGATCCGATTTCTGAAAGAGCATATATTTTCTTGATTTGGAATTCATAGGGCTATAATCAGTGATCGTGGAACCCATTTCTGCAACCGCCCATTCTCTTCACTCATGTCTAAGTATGGTATTACTCATAAAGTTTCCACTGCATACCATCCTCAATCCAACGGTCAAGCTGAATTGGAAAATAGAGAAAATAAGCAAATTCTTGAAAAAACTATCAATGCCTCTAGGAAAGATTGGTTCGAGAAACTCTTAGATGGCCTTTGGGCATATCGAACTGCTTTCAAAAATATCCTAGGCATGTCACCGTATAGATTGGTTTATGGAAAAGCATGTCATTTACCTGTTGAAATTGAGCATAAGGCCTTTTGGGCAATAAAAAAATGAACTTTGACATTGCTTTGGCTGAAACAAAAAGGAAATTAGATCTTAATGAACTCGAGGAACTTAGGATGGAGACTTATGAAAATTAAAGGATCAATAAATATAAAGTTCAAGACTACCAATCTAGGAATCTCAAATTCAAACACTTTGAACTAGGAAAATTTGTGCTCTTGTATAGTTCCAAACTTCATCTACACCCAGAAAAGCTAAGTTCTAGATGGTCTGGTCCATACCTAGTGCATCATGTGTACCCTCATGGGGCAATAGAGATTCAGGATCCCACAAGTGGTCATGTCTTCAAAGTCAACGGTCATAGGTTAAAACCATTCATTGAATCATTCAATAAACAAGAAACCAAGGAGGACTTAACTGAGACAACATATAAAACAGAGAAAAATTGATAGATTTAGGGTACAAGTCGGGCTAACGATGTTAAACAAAAGCGCTGAACGGGAGGCAACCCGTGGTTTTCATGTTTCCAATCCCTGTGAATCATCTTTTGTTTCCTTCTGCTTAATTTTGTTACTTTTTTATATAGACTGTTGATCTGTTCTTATTTTATGAGTAAGGATGGGTATGAAAAGGGAGCACCATATTCATCTGTATCACGTGGTGTGATCCCTGAGTAATACCTTACCCTGAAAATATAAAGAAGACAATGTATCATCAGTTTATTTTATTTTATTTATGTTTTTGTATGTTAAAAAAAATTAGACTCTTGACCTGTTCTTCTTTTATGAGTATGAATGGGTATGAAAGGGGAGCACCATATTCATCTGTCTCACGCGGTGTGATCCCTGAGTAATACCTTACCCAGAAATTTAAAAGAAGACAATGTATCATTAGTTTGATTTAAAAAAACCATAAAAATGATGGTACTTGGAATTAAATAAATCATTGTGTTGTTTTTTTTTTCTTCTTTGTCCTTCTTTTTGTGGTTCAGGAACTATTTTGGGTGATACATGTTCAATCAACGAGGTGCCTACATCCCCCAACAAATCAAAGGAGTAATTTGTAGCATCATGAACTTCAACTTTAAAAACCAGGGGAATTTGTTCCATGTTTATCATTCTCAATTTCATCTTTGAACTCCTATCCTACCCACATCTAACTTTTCTTTTCTTTAAACACTGGGGACATTGTCATTCTATGTTGGGGGGAGATAAAAAATGATTTTTTTTATTTTTTGAATAAAAGCATGCATGAAAAGAAAAATTCCATTAATCATAAATATGATAAAAACACATTGCAAACTCTAAAATTAGATATCAAATAAATTTTTCATGCCTTGATTCTGATTTTAAAGCAAGTTAAAGTTCATGAGAATAGTTTTTGGAAAGTGCGGTTGTCCGATGTGATTTTTCAATGTATACAATTTCATCCTCTTAATAAAAATTCCACAATGCACGTCTACTAGATCGTGGGTGTAAATTTGAGTTCTTGGGTCCCTTTCATTATAGCATAGGGTTCTGGGGTCACATTTAATTTAATTTGAGTATCCAAAAAAAACAAAAAAAACAAAAAAAAAACAAAATGACCACATAGAGCAATGTTTTGTCCAAATGTGTGGCATCCGGCACTTGGGGATCGTGACTCCATAGTTTTCTTGCCCAGAGTTCGGCTTTATATATCTATTATAGAGCATGAAATTGACAATATGTGTGGCATCCGGCACTTGGGAATCATGACTCCATAGTTGTCTTTCCCAGAGTTATTCTTTTCATATCTATTGTGGTTAAAAAAATAAAATAAAAAAGGATACTCATCTTAAGGTTTAATGTGATTCCCACCTAGCGCTTCCATTTTCCCCTTGAACAATAAAATAGGCCCCATATCTTTTATGATGCACAACACTTTATGATGCTTAATTGGAATTGGATGAAATGTGGCGATGAATTTGAACAAAGGAATGGTCTTGGGCTTGGGATAAGCTTTTGGACCTAGCTTGTTTTTAATTATTTTGATGGGTTTTCATAATTTTTTTTGGTATTAGATATTTGGGTGAGCAATGTGTATTAAAATATTTTTGGAAAAGGGGGTTTGAATTTCATATTTGTAATTTATTTTGCTCAGGACTAGAAAAAATCAAGATGGGGGTGTCATTAGTCACTAAAAGTGGCTAATATTAATTGTTAATATCTTTATATTCATTGTTCCAAAGTCCATAAACATTGTTTTTAGTGCATTACATAAATAAAAATTCATTTCTCATCAAAAATGAAATTCATGTTTAAAATGCAAATTTAGGCCCAACCATTCATTTGTTTGTTTCCAATATTATATTCATTTTATGAATTTTAAATTTTGGGATATGATTGATCACTTTTTTGGGAACATTTTATCTTTTAGGTCCACTGTATTAATCCCAAAGTAAGATGGAGAATTTTGCGCCTGAAGGTAGAAACTTGCTGGAAAAAGCATAATGGGACTAAGGCCCATCAAACAAATGGGGGTCCCAGAAACCAAGCCAAATGAAGCTCAAATTTATACAGTATAAAGATAAAATATGAGGATAATTTTATTAAACTGTGATCAGAGCTAATTCTGATGTTTTCATGATGATAAAGGGATCTGAAGTTGAGATTTAAATGGTGGACCTGACATTAATGCACAGAAATCCGTCCCACCATTTCGACCATAACATCCAAACGGATGAGCCAAATTTCTTGAAATTTTTACATCTCATAGAGGACCAATTAAAGAAGATATTTCCCTTATACAACTCCTCCGGATTCGGCCTTCTACATTTTCTAATTCACACATCAATATGGTGGATGAATCTGGACAGTTTTCCGGGTCAAATTCGAAACATCAATTTCATTTTGATTATTCACCCTCCATTTGACTCTATTAATTGTTGGGGGTGAATTATTTAATGGGGGATGGACCTAAGGCTCCTAATATCTCTATATAAGGATCAATTGGTAAAGGGAATAGGGGTGGAAATTTTTCTTATCATCTTTTGTTGCTTGTTTCTTAATAAACTTATTTCTCTTCTATATTTTCCATTTCATTTATTAAAACTTTATTATCACAAATCACAGTGATATCTCTGTGTTGTTGTGAATTAGTTCACACATAGGTGTGAATTTCATTCACACACACGGAGGAGTGCTCGTTATTTCCACGGTATTAAATTTTTCAATCCAATTCTTGTTAGTCATCTTCCACCCACCATTGAGAGTATACCATCAATGGAGGGCTAACCCTTTAATGGGTTGATCTTAGGAGGATGAAAAGTCTGGATTGAATGTTATTTTATGAACGAATTGTTGTTAATTGGATAATTAATTTAAGACATCCATTCTTCAATAATTTCTACTCTTTATCTTTACAGTTCTTGAGCAAATTAAATTCAATTACTAAATGACCATATACCTTGGAGAGATCATGAATTTGGTCCTCTATGTGTATAGGGTATTATTAATTGTGTTTAGTAAGAACCAAACCAGAAAATGATGAAGGTAGTTTTATTTTTGAAGAATGGATTCATCAAGAATTAATAATACCAAAATTGTCTAAAGAAGTAAAATTCATTCAATCCACCCCGAGCATAATCTTAAGATCAACCCATTTTATTTGAATTCAATTCACATAGGTTTCTTAGTGTTCTTTAAACCATCCAAAATCAAACCCAAAGTTTGCTACTTCATATCCCATCCTTCAAAAATCATAGCGTCTCAAGGTTACTTCTTTGGTCCCTGTGGATTCGACCCCTACATGTACTACATCTACCGCTTTTACCAGTAGGGTAAATTTGGGCGCAACCAGTATACCTTTTATATGATTTAATTATTAACTGTATTCTAAAAACTTATTTTCTATGATTATGATATGCTATCATGTATTATGATTAATTATTTATGATTCTGCACTCTTTTGAATCATCTTTTTATTATGAAAAAGCCGTATGCATTGACTCATGTTTTATGGTTTATGATTTTTTGGATATGATCTCATAAGTTATAATCATGTTATTATACACATATTATTATATTATGCTAATTTATTATCATAGATTTATATCTCCCATGTTTACCCTTATAGATTATTTGATCTCACCCATTATTATTTTTCTATTTTCCCAGGTTATGAGGAATGGTTTTATATAGGAAATGTCTAAGACTGCTACTTTTTGAGATGAAATTTGTATTAGATGTAAAATATATTTAATAAAATATTTTGACTATTTATCCATTATTCAAACATAATAAACCTTTATAGTTCCCATGCATGTGTTATTATGAGATGTATTGAGTATTAATCTGAAATTATCTAATATTTATATAAGTAGTTCTTAAATAACCTCAATAAATTAATTCCACACCTATGCATTCAGCACCAAAATCTGATTGAAGAATCCTAATACTATTTCCCAACTTATTTTGTACTTCATTCTAAAACTCTATGAGATTTTAAAAAGATTCATACTTTTATTTTAATAGATACACATAACAATACTGATTACAGTAGTTGGTAAAAATAACGAAGAATTGATAAACACAAATTATTATATACTCATTGGTATACAAACATCACTATATATGAAATCTAATAATACACTATCTCATTTACCTTTTATGTAAAAAAGGCTTGTTGTTATTCTTACCTAATAAACAATATTCACCATTCTCAAAAAATTCATAATCTAATAAGTACAAAAATCTAAATTAAATGAGTAATTTAATCTATTTCTCATTTATATGCCCAATATATAAATTCCAAAGGCAGGTGGGATTAAAATCAACCATGACCTTCAAATATTAATTTTATAAAAAATTATTTTCCATTTCTAGAAATATATGAATTTAATGATATGTTCCCTCTCAGGATGTATCTTTTCTAGTTTGGTGGTTGTAGGTGTTCGCATGATATTTGAGGAGGGTTTAGTGGAGTATAGAGATACAATATAACTACACTAGGTGGTTCACATCAGGAAAGAGGAATTCAGTAGGTGATTTTATGTTTCATGGCTTTTGAAGTTGTAAATTCCCATCATGAAATGGGTGAGGAGTTCTTTATGAAAAGGATTCAGGATTTGAAAGAGTAATTCATAGCATGAATTTAATCGAGGTCACTACATCATGAATTTCTAAAAAAATAGAAATATTTAAGAATTCATGGATTATATCATATTCAAATATTATATTTAATGGACCTCATATATTTTATGACATGTATATATAATTCTTGATGTCAATCAAGAAATTTATAGATTGTTTATAAATCTGATATTCATCTCAACTCTCTCTGTTGGATCTTGTTTCGCTCGTATATTTGGAAAACTATAGGTTTCCTAGAGGATCTTCCACCTGTTACTCTCATTCCTCGATCATTAGGTTCCTAAGGTTGTTTTTCTATGATATGAAGTTAGTTTTTCAAAAAACCTCGTTGTTTTGTTCTACTCCTATTTCAAAAAAATTCTACATCGGTTTTGTTTTTGTTAGATTTTCATTTTTATGATTCATTTATGTGGTTTAGGTTTTTCCTAGTTTTTCTATTTTGGTTATTATATTTTCATCATTTCTAATTTTACATATGGTGTGTATTGAAATTGAAAAGATTCTTTAAGGTATGGAGTTCTCACTTTCTCATTATTTACATGCATGTATGGGGGTTGCACAATATTTCCTTCCTTTGGGTGGATACAATGGGTCATATTAATAAAGATAATTGATTGTAAATATAAAATTTATGGGTATGGTAAGGAATCACATACATTTATAAATTGATTAGGTTTTTCAATCTTGTTGCCACTACTGAAAATCATTGCTATTCAGATCCTTTTTTGGGATGTATCTTATATGTATGTGAGAACCTATATATGTTTTTCTTTTTAGTCACCCAAAATGAAAAGTTTAAATACTTATATATGGATAAAAAATTGGTTTCCCATGGAATTATGGTTTGTGTGATAATACTCTTTCTAAATATTGAAGTGAAATAATGAAAAACATTGAATAACTTTTGTAAGTTGGGATGTAATGCTTTATATGGTTGTGTTTCTTTTGTTTCCATGTGTAATGTGTGCTATTGTGTGCTGGTGGTGGTGATCATATGGGTTATGAGATGTGTAGGGGATTTTATGTGAGGGTTAGATGGAATGTGGTTCTGTGTAGATAGTTTTATAGTGGTAGTGATGTGTGGTGGTGTTGTGTGGTGGTTGAGTGGGATCTTATTGTGATGAGTTGGCTTAGATGATGTGGTTTTATGGAAAGGGTCAATGTGTGATAAGGGATCTATTTGTGATGTGGTTATTTTATTTTGATGATTATTCATGGAATAAAATTTAATGCTAAAGGTTTAATGCCACGAGTATCTAATTGAATAATAATGGAATGAAATTATGTGTGGAAATTGAATTAATTAATCTGAATAATAAATTAATCGGATTTATAAATGTGAAATGAATTTTTTGGTAAATGGTGTTTAATGGAGACTTAATAAATCTATAAAACAGTGAAATTGGTAGTTGGAAGTGGGAATGTTTGGTTGGTGTGGTGGTTGTGTAGTGAATTTCATTTAGTGGTTTTAGTAGTGTGGTGGTTGATGTGTGGTGATATATTGGTGCGGTGAATTATGCTAGTTTTTTTTGTGGACACTTAGGTTGGTAATTTTGTTCATTATATATATATATATATCATGCATCTCTTGTTATTTATATATGCTCCCCTCCTGAGTTGAATAACCATACCAATGCATATCATTTTTCAGTTACAGTTGTCTTCCACAAAATCTTGGAAGGTGGGGATACTGATGGCTAGTTAACCCCTCCTTTATTCTCTTCCTTCAGTAGTAGTGATATGAGTTGGTGTTTGATATTACCTAATAGTGTTGGAATATGTTTCTTCATGATATACTTGATGTGATGAGGCCATGTAATGGTATGATATAAAGGGTGTCATGCATGGTAGGAGGAAGGAATGAGGTTGATGATATTTACATTCATGGCACCCTACTTCCCTGGTTATGAGATGAGATGAGATTTGATGACCCAAGTGTCTTCATATGAGATGTGATGTGATGATTCCTGATTATAGAAACCAGATTAAATATCTTGTGAGGGTGGGAAGGGTAAGGATACAAGTTGAACTACATTATAAGTGTGTTGTCATGGGGTATGTGTATAAGGGATGGGATCAACGGATGTTCAGCATTGGGTTGTGAGAGAGAAAAATAAGTGGGGTAGTGGTAGTTGGGCGCAATTTTGGTTTCCTTGGTAGTACAATAAAATATATTATGTGTGATTTGGTGATTCATCCATGTTGAGACTAGGATTGGATAGTTGACATGTTTAGGTTATTGTTGGTTATATTTTTATTAAATGGCGTATTAGTATGTTGTTTTCACATGTGCATTAGATACCTTAGGTTTGATCCTACTAAACATATTTTTATTCTCACCATATGAATATATATAATTTTTCATGCTTTTAGGAGGACATTGGGGACCAAAATTAGAATTTCTTGCATATGGTTTAGAGCTGTTGCTGAGTGGCTACTGCAGGACTTGTATTTTAGTATTTTACTAGGAGAGTTATTTTTATCTGTTGGAATTATTCATGCATTATGGGAAGGTTTGTTTTTAATTCTAAATTATGTGTTGTATTTGTTATTGTTGATTTACCATATCTCCTCATCTTATATTGTTATAGGGATAAATTTATTCTATATGTGTGATTATTACACCCTCAACGCTTGTTTTCTACATTTGGACTACAGTAGGTGGGGCTCAGGGGTCACCATCTCTCTTCCTTCATTTTTGTCCAAGGATTGGTTCCTTTGGGAAAGGGTTTCAAGAAAGAGTGGAATAAATGGGTTTGGTTGAGAAATAGGGTGGATTTTGGAGTTAGGAACTGTGATAATTTCATGGGTTGGTTGGTCAATGGTTCTAGTTGACCTTTGTATGTGATATAAGACAAAGTGATCAGCTACTCCATGGGATTTTTCCCCCCATTATCCAATAAAAAGAATCTATGTTTATTGAATGTCCAATTTTGGTGGACCTATCATCATGGTAAAAACCTAGGAGAGGTAGATTAATCGTTATTATTTTTGTTCATGTATATATCATGTGATTTTGGGAAATTAAAACAAATTAATTAAATAAAAATATTATTAATTACATGCTACTTGGGTTAAGATTAAACCTCACTATTTTGGAATGGAACATATTCATCATCTGTGAGTATCTCAGACTGTTGAGTTTCATAAGGCTGATTTGTTTGATCATCGTTTGATCGACCTGGAAAAGGATGACAAAGAATGAAAAAGGGATTTTCATTCATTTCTATGGAAATGTTTGGGGAAGATTTAGGATAACATATTGGATCTAGAAATAGATAACTTATTGTAGGAGATCAAGATCACATTAAGTCATTTTCAAGATTAGGATGAGTTATGGGTGACATTACTAGTCAGTTAATTATGAAGGGTCATGCATCAGCAGATTTCATTGTATATTAGTGATCCTAGAGAGGATGTGGAAAAAATTAGAAGGATTTTTGTTCATAATTATTACCATTAATTAAAAATTCAATGTAGTGATAGGAGTTTCTCTCTATTCAGCAGGGTATCCTGAGTGTACAATAGATTGAGATCATGTTCAAGGACCTCTTTCAGTTTACCCATGATTTGTTTCTAGATGTGAAGTCTAGAGCACAATGTATAGAGGAGGCTTTACATCCAATTATATGGTGTTGAGTCACCCTATTTATGATCTCCACTTACCTAGATATGAAAAATAAAGTATTGGTTATTGAATAGATTCATTCTCATGGATTTGATCCTTAAGAGTGTGGCCTGATGCGAATATTGTGGATGATAGATTTAGGATGTTGGATACAGGCGCTTAGGGAGTCAGGGTTTTGACCTGTGGGGAGATAACTATGGTTGATCTTTTCTCATATTTATGGTGTAGGTGTCATCCAATAACCAAATGGGTAACTCCCATTTTCATTCTATGTTTGATGGGGACAAGGATGCCTCTAGTATTAATGTCCTTACACTCAGGGATTCCATTTTTTAGACGGGTTTTCAAGACTCTAGTCTATAGTAGAAGCAGTTTCCTCTAAGGAAATTTTAGTGGCAGGAACCACTGGCGTTTTTTTAGAAGCTGAGGGAAGATGATTCTGGAAAAGGGAAGCCTCTATATTGTTCCTATATACATGGACGTAGTCTAGACTACATTCATGGGGCATGATTGAAGATATGAAGAGGATATAACCATGGTCAGATTCACGCATTAATGGTAGTAGTGCCAAAAGGGCCTAAGGTTGTTAGATGTATGATTAGTTTATCATCTATTTTTGTGTGATTTTTTTATTTAGGACCCACTCACTATATAATTTATCCATCTTTGGTTTGTTCTTTAAGACTGGATATAGAGGTAATTCAAGTGCCTTTATTTGTATCTACACAAATTGAAGGTTAGGCTACTTTGTTTGAGTTGTGATGGGAGTGTAAACTAGAGATGGGGTAGCAACGATTGGAGAGATATTTATTCTTATAGTAGATAAAGTCATAAAATGTTATCCTTGGCATGGATTGGATATATTCAATTTTTGAATTCATTGAATGCTTCAATAGTAATTCATTTTTTTATTTTTAGGTCCATGGAATGTGGTACATTGGAGAGTGAGGTTATCAGATGGGTGATAAGAAAGTTGTTCCCATTATATCTCAGTTTTTTGAGATATTTTCAAAAGAATTCGTGAAAGATATCAATATGTTTTTCGATGATTTCATATATATTTTTCTAGATAAGAGTACGACACAACCCTTTGGACATGACATTGATCTTGTTATAGATATTCAATGGGGGAAATCTCTGATTTTTATTGTTCTAAATAGAATAAAAAATAAATAGATGTGATAATTAATTTTTCAGTTGGATTATCTGATGTATAGTGTTTTAATGTAATATATTTTGTCTCCTTGGGGTGCTATAATGTTCTTATCCATGAATAATGATGGTAGTCTAAGGTTGTGTGTAGGCTACTATAGGCAGAATCATGTAACAATTAAGAATTGTTAGCTTCCTATGAGTATCAATGATATTTTAAAATATCTATGTTGAGATAGTTGGTTTTTTAATGTTTACATAAATTCAATATATCACCATATGAATGAAAGGATGTGGATATCTCAAAGACTACATTCAGGTGCATGTACAAGAACTTCACATTCCTGTTCATCTCATTTGGTTTCACAAATTCACTAGATATCCTTATAGGCATCCTGAACACCATAATATATGTGTTCTAGGATCGGTTCAACATCATCTTAATCAATGAAATCCTTATCTACTCAAAGATAGAGGAGGATAATGTTCAATATCTCCTAGTTTCTATTATGTCCTTTGACAACACCAACTATATGGAATTTCTTCCAATTATTAGTTCCTAATATGAGAGTTGTGTTTTCATAGACATTTGGTTTATGAGAAAGGTGTGTTTTTAGACCCATCAAAGGATGCGGTAGTTTTTTCTTGGGTTTCTTCCAACAATATAGAAAAGGTTCCTATTTTTTTTTTGTAATGGTTGTATATTATTAGAGGATTATGTCTAATTTCTCTTATGATGAATACCTACATACAAATTTTACTAGAAAGGATTAGGACTTCATGTATACTTATCAGTGTCAGACAGTATTTGGTAACATGAATAAGAAGTTGGTCAGTGCTCTAGTACTTTGGTTACCTAAGGAGGGTGTGATGTTTGAGGTTTTATATAATACTTCCTAACTAGGATTGGGATGAATCTTGATGTGGCATAAGTAAGTGATCTCTTATTGGTATATGAAGTTATATCCCCTTGAGTACATCAAATTCCATCCATGATCTTTAATTAGTGGATTTTTTTATATTGAAGCTATGGTCCTATTACCTAATCAACAAGCCATTTGTGGTTTTCACTGACCACAAAATCATGAAATAAATATATTATCATTGGGATTTTAATATATAAAAGAATGTGAGGATGTATTTTCTCCAATATTATGATCTTGAGGTCTCTTACACCTTGAGAAAGGGAAATTTTGTTGTCTATGAATTTAGAAAGAAGTTCCAAGGAGATGTGGTTTTGGAGTTTGAAACGTTTCTAATAGGGATGTAGGATCTTTTTATAATGAATCTTGATGTTTGGGAGAGTATCAGTTGAGGTTATATTTATCAAATTACAATGGGGTTTTCCTTGAGGTTCAAGGTGGAGGATTTACAGTGGGGATACATAGTGTTAGAGGTGATGTATGACCTTATTTTCCATGGTGATTCTCAAGAGGGATAGTCAGAGGATGGTTATAACTGGGTGTGGTTTCGGGGGAGGTTATTTGTTACATTGGAAATACATGAGGTATTTATCAATGTTTTTCACAAAACACATTTATTGGTGTATCTCAATGTAAATTAGATGTATCTTGGATTGAGAATATAGCCTTGGTGGCATGGTATGAAATGTTTGGTGTAAAAGTTCATCGAAAGTGGTCTTTTTTTAAGTTAGAGAAATCTGAGAACCATGTTCCTGGAGGTTTGTTATAACCCTTGGATATTCATAAGTGAAAATGGGAAGACATATCAATGGATTGCATAAAAAAAGTACTCTAGGATTAGGGATTATTTGATTAATTTTGAGTGATAGCAGACTGACTTATGAAGTGTTATCATTTTTTGGTGAAATATGAGTCGAGTATTGTGGATTTATTAGTGATGAGGTATGTGGATTATGTTTTTTTGAATAAAAATATATCAAACACCATAACATTTGATCAATATTCTTGTTTAAACTTATGGCTGTGAAAGGGATTTCAATATGCTTTTAGCTCCTAGTTGCGCCTGAGCACTTATTTACACACTTAGATAGATATGCATATTAATCAAACCATCCAGACATTGGTCTATATGTTGTGAAATTATGCTTTGGATTTTAGTAGTACTAGGGTAAGTAACCTCCCACTGGTTTTGATTCTATAAAACAAAATTTATCACTTATCCATTGATACGACTCCATTTGAGGCATTCTATTAGAGTTCGTTTCATTATCCATTATGTTGGATTGATGTTGGGGGTCAGTAGTTATTAATCTCAATGTGGTGCATAGAATAACTGAGAATATCTAGTTAGTCTAAGAGAGGATAAGGGAATTATAGGATAGTCATAGATACTATGGTGATAAATGTAATTGGCCCAAAGATTTTGAGTTTGGATACAATTTGTTCCTGAGGGCATCCTATCATAAAGGGAAGCATAGGATTGGCAGGGGAGTTAGCTTTCTCCCTAGTTTCATAGGACTTTAGAGGTGTTGGGGTGAGTTTGTGAGGTTGAATATTGGTTGGTGCTACCACCATGGATGGACAAGGTCTATGATGTCTTTAATCTGTCCTAGTTTTTTTTTCATCTTCTTGATGACTCCCTAATCATCGACTGGGGAGAGTTAGATATCAAGGATGATACAATGTACATGGAGTGACCATTATAGATCTAGGATCATCGAGAGAATTTTATGTGTATATTACAAATCCACCAAGTTCATTTTATTATGGAGGCATGATGACTTGGATTGGAGTACTTGGTAGTGTGAGACGTAGATGTGTGACTAGTACCCAAAGCTATATTGATCTTTGAATTCTTCTTTTTTTATGGATGATGAGATGTTTGAATCTTATTGTTTTATGAGATTTTTCAATTCTTGGTAATGTGATGTTCACTATATCATCAAGAATAAGAAGATAGGATAACCCTTTCCTAATCAATGTAAAATATATTTTGAAACCTTTTAAAACCATGTGATTGGTTAATTGCCACCAATATTAGATAATATCTTGATATGGTAAGTGCATTACCTTGAATTGAGTGTTTTTATCCTTATTTTTTGATGGATTTGATTGTTTTTGTCCTGGGATTTGAAGAGGTTGGGATGTAATTACAAATGATTATGTAGAAAATAGGTGGATTTTGTCTAGTGAGAGATAGTGTGGTATTGTGAACAGTGAGGGTTAGTGATGTGGTTGTGTGGGGTTTCTTATGCGCATCATGGTTTTGTGTGTTTAGCTTCTAGTAATGTTTTAGGTGTAATGATAACCATAAGAGGAATCTCATGCCACAACCCATCCCTTGGTTGAAGATCATTCTTTGTTGGTGGAAGAGGCGATCTTTGTTAGGAGAATTTGTTCCTTGAAGCTCTTCTAACCCCTCTTCCAATGCTCCACCAAATGAATATGCCAACCAAAAATAATGGGTTAAGATAACCCATTATTTAATTATTGACCAAATATTCAAAAGATTTCAAAAATAATTAATTAATGTCCCATTAATTAATTTGAGTGTATTATCACATCTATGATGGATGTTAAAGAGTCCCCCCCCACTTATGGAGAGTTTAAGGTGGTTTAAAGCCCGTGTGGTCCCCACCTATTTAATTTATAAGAGGTATTTAGACCTTGGGTGGGCCCCACAACTGTAACCTCCCCTGGTAGGTTATGGTGTGGTGGCTCCCACCTCTAACCTCCTCTTGGAGGTTTAACCACCAAATAAAAATAAGCTACACACATATTTTTATTTAAATTTAATTCTTAAAAACTCTAAAAACTAACTTTCATTCTCGATCAACCGCCGTCGAGGTGAAATTCTTCTTAAGCGAATACTGGTGTTGTGAGTTCAACGGTGCCCTCAGATTTCTGTTCCAAGCACCAGTTCAAAAATTATAAAATCTCGCTCGCACATTTACAGAATGTCCCCAAAAAAACTTTATAAATTGATTTCGGGCACACCGGACCTCGTAATCAAGCAACGTAAATTTTTTCAGACTCATAAAAATCCCATGTATTTTAGAAAAATCCCATGGAATTTCTAGGTCATTTCATTCTCTGCACCTCAAGGCTTTACTTCCCCATAAGCTACAACTCAAACTAAGGGAACAGATGGGGGTATTGAACACGTATCTGAGCCTCCAGCTTTCATTTTCTCTCCTACAGGTTCCTGTTCTTCCAGTGAACGCGTACCAGAGGTATCGACCGTCCACGCAGGACACACTCCTGTCAATACTCAATCTCCACTTGAGCCTCCATGAAATTTTCCCCATCATCTACATCTATCTATCCATGTTCGATGATGTGGTATGGGTCGTGCACATATCTTCTGAGCTGAGATACGTGGAAGACGTCGTACACCCGGTCAACTGAGGTGGAAGAGATAAGCGGTAAGCCACCTCACCTACTCTGCCGAGGAACTATAAAGGTCCGATGAATCGTGGAGATAACTTTCCACCTCCGACAAATATCCGTAGACCACATCGAGGTGAGACCCATAGGAAGACATAGCCACAATCCTCGAACTCCAGAGGTCTCTGTCTCCTGTCAGCATACGACATCTGTCTACTCTATGGAGTGTTCATCCACTCCTAGATGATCTGAACCATCTATGTGGTAGCATGCACCATCTCTATTCCTACTAGTGATGACTCCCCTAGGTCTATCCAGCATAGTGGCAATCTAAAGGGTCGACCATACAAGGCCTCAAAAGTTTCCATACCGATGGTGGATTGAAATTTGTTGTTGTAGGAAAACTCTACTATTGGTAAGTGATCCTCCCAACTGTGACCAAAGTCAATAACAGAGGTTGGAGCATGTCCTTGAGGGTCTGAATGGTCCACTCAGTCTGACCATCTATCTGAGGATGGAAGGTGGTGCTCAAGCGAAGCTATGTTCTGAAAGCCTCCTGCAACCCCTTCCATAGCCGGTATGTAAATTTTGCGTCATGTTCAGAGACAATAGAAGAATGTACTCCATGTAAATGCACAATCTCCTGCACATAGAGGCATCCCAAGCTCTCTACTGGGCTCTGCTCTCTAATCAGTAGGAAGTGGGCCAACATGGTGAGTCTATCAACAATCACCCATAACGAATCTTGACTCCTGGATGTATGTGGATGACCCGTCACGAAGTCCATGGATATCCCATACGACTTCAACTCTGGGACCTCTAAGGGATGAACCAAGCCTGCTGGTACCTAGTGCTCCGCCTTAACTTGCTGACAAGTGAGGCACCGAGAGACAAACTCTTCTACCTCCTTCTTCATACCTAGCCTCCAGTGCTATCGTCGGAGGTCCTGGTACATCTATGCCACTCCTTGATGTACCATTAAAGGGGAAGTGTGGAACTCCCTCAACACTTCCTTCAGAAGTTCAACTGGTACCAATGTACATCATCTAAAAAGGATGAGGTGCTCCCAACCTTCTAAAAATCCATCAGGTGCCTGCCCTCTGGATTAATGAGCACATCATTTCTCACAGTCAGCGTCTCCACCCTATTCCTCCCTGAATTGCTCAAGAAGTGGAGGAGTGACTGTAAGAGACTGAAGGAAAGATTCTCCATCTCGATCCACATAAGAAATATGTAAAGAATCCAGCTACTCTGTCGCCTCTCCTAGCAGCTGTATACCAGATCTCCTACTGAGTGCATCTGAAACAACGTTCCCCTTCCCAGAAGTATATACTATCATGATGTTATAGTCCTGGTGTAACTCAAGCCAATGACGTTGTCTCAAGTTCAGGTCCTTATGGGAGAAGATATACATGTGACTCTTGTGATCAGAGTAGATTGTGAAACGCTCACCCATCAGATAGTGTCTCCACGTCTTCAAGGAGAATACCACTACTTCTAACTCTATGTCATGGGTGGAATAGTCATGATCATGCTGTCTCAGCTTCCATGAACCATACGCGACCATAACTTGCTCTTGCATCAGTACAACCCCGAGTCTGGTCCCTGATGTATCGCTTTAGACTACGTACCCTACGCCTTCCTCTGGAAGCCTAAATATGGGGGTACTAGTTAGCCTCTGCCTCAGCTCTTGAAAGCTCTTCTGGCATCTCTCCAACCACATGAAGGGTTTTCCCTTCTTCATCAAGGCTGATAGTGGTGATGCAACTCTAGAGAAGTCTATAATGAATCTCAGGTAGTATCAAGCCAAGCCCAGGAAACTCCGTACCTCCGTCACACTCTTGGGTGGCTCCCAACCAAGTAGAGCCTCAATCTTCACTGGATGTATCGCAACTCCCGCCTCCGAGATGACATTTCCCAAGAAGTGAACCTATAGAATCCAAAACTGGCACATCGAGAGCTTACCTTAAATTTGGTTCTCTCAGAGTCTGTCCATTACTACCTATAAATGGTAGGCATGCTCCTCCTCGGTAGTCGACTAGATCTGAATTTCATTGATGAAGACCACAAAAAATTGATCCATGTAAGGCTGGAAGATCCTGTTCAGCAGACTCATGAACACTGCTGGAGATTTGGTTATGTCGAATGGCATAACAAAGAACTCGTAGTGGCCATACCAACACCCGAAGGTCGTCTTCTGCACATCCTCATCTCAAACTCTGAGCTGGTGAAATCCTGATCTAAAGACTATCTTCGAGAACCACTGTGCTCCCTTGAGCTGATCAAAGATTTCTTCAATCCTTGGGAGTGGGTAATTGTTCTCCATGGTCACCTGGTTCAGGCAATGGTAGTCGACATAAAGCCTCAAGCTCCCATCCGCCTTATTGGTGAATAGAATCGGGGATGCCCATGGAGAAACATTGGGCCAGATGAATCCCTTCCCCTGTAAGTCCTCCAGCTATACCTTCAGCTCACAAAGCTCAGCGGGAGCCATCCGATATGCTGGAGTAGATATCGGTGTCATCCGGGGGTACAGGTCAATGTGGAAGTCCACCTCTCTGTGAGGAGGTAGTCCCAGAACATCATCAGGAAAAATATCCACATACTGGTCCACCACTAATGGATAAGTCAGACTCTCCACATCAACTGTTCTGAGAGTAAGGCAAGCCAACTGGTGAGTGATCGACTGCACCCTCCTCGAGTAAGTCTGTCATGTGCTGCAAAGGTTCCCTTCTCGCCAGTGAAGGTAAACCTGGTCCCTTCCATGTGGAAACACTCCACTTTTCCACTAATACAGTCACTCTAAGCACGGATTGTAGATAACCAGTCCATACCCAAGATGACGTCGTAAGGCCTCGACACCGCTGCGAGGAGATCCCATCCAAAGCTCTCACCTCCAAGAGTAAGCTCACACTACCAAAAACAGAGTGTAATCGTCGAGTCTGCTCCTGTAAGAGTATCTATCCATAAAGATAGATCCAACAGCTCTATCAGAATCTCTGAGCTCCATACGAGGGCAGTGGATATGAAAGAATGATTGGAACCTATGTCTATAATAACTACAACTATGGTGGGGTAGACACATATCATACCTCGAATCATCTCCGGAGTTCCATGGTCATA
Organism: Viscum album; assembly: GCA_963277665.1. Classification (NCBI taxonomy): domain Eukaryota; kingdom Viridiplantae; phylum Streptophyta; class Magnoliopsida; order Santalales; family Viscaceae; genus Viscum; species Viscum album. Next base: position 621,072,365 of record OY728127.1, read on the forward strand.
TTCCTCAGCTTCCTGATGCTGATATCTACCCTGTCCACATGTTCCCTCAGGTCGTGGCGGTCCTCCTGGTGGTGGTGGTGGTAGCACCTCGTAACTTTATCCACTGCCAGCTGCTTGACCAGCTCCTCTTCTATGTCCACCTGCGCCCTGCGGACCGCCTTGATCGAACCTCTGCCTCTACATGGGAGGTCCCTCAACTATCTATTGATCATCAGAACGGTGGGGTGGTTAGTCACGAGCCATGTGACCCTGCCTGACACATGAGTAACACTTCCTGATCCTTGATGGTAACTCACTACCCCAGGTTCCCTGCAAAACAGATCCTGAGTCCTACGGTTGCCCACCCATGGGTCTGGTCCTCTTGGACCTCTATGTCATCTGTCTACTTATAGCTGCAGAAGACTCTGCTGCATGTCGACTAGTAGTGGGTCTCGTTGATGGTGATTTATCAGCATGGAAACACTCCACTAGGAGGTCTCTCTCTAACATCCCCGACTACATCGGAAAGCTGAGGGAAATCATTGATTCCCTGATCTCTCTCCTGATCCCATGCTCGAAGGTCCAGGCCCTGATGAATTGGTCCTGCACCATATATATAGAGTAGCAGGAGAGGTCAGAGAACCTCGATGAGTATTGCGCCACTATCATGCTACCCTACAATAGATGTAGTAGCTCCTGTATCTGTACCTCTCATAGGGTCTCTTGAACAAACTTTGCTCAAGACATGCTCTCGAAGTCTAGCCAGAGAAGTGTCACCTTGTCGTGGACCTGGAGCATCTGGATCCACTATCTGTCTGCTGCTTCCTGAAGGAGACTCGTAGCAAGGATCACCATGTAGTCTGCTGGTGTCCCTATTATCCTGAAGACTGTCACCACAGTCTCCAGAAAATCCCCAGCTGTTTGTGGGTCCGTATCTCCTCAGAACCTATGTGGCCTCTGGCGCTAGAACTCATGCAACGCACTCAAACAGTGTGCATCGTCTGATACTGGGGATGGTGGCATCGGTGGCCCACCGAGAAGTGGTACCGCTGGTGCCTCCACTGGTAAAGGGCCCTACACCGAGGCCTTGTCGCTCAGTGGTATATTAGAGTGTACGACTCTCAGGGCTCTAACTGGTCATCCACGGGGAGGCATCCTGAAATAAAAAGACTTGACATGGTCAAAAGATTTATACCTAGTGAGATGACCTGGTAGAGCTGACTTTAAGAAAATCTTTTGAAAACATGCACGCAATCAGTGTTTTCATGCACTAAGTCAGAAATCAGAAGTCAGGGTCCTGGTGTATGGATACGTCGGCCACCTGCACCAACACTGGACTCCCTAAACTAAAAACCACACTTAGTACCCTTAACACTATTTCTTCAGAGAAAATAAATATCAGAGTTCTAAGTTCTACGATAGAACCAACCCCTATGATACCAATTTGTCATGACCCATCCCCCGGTTGAAGATCGTTCTTTGTTGGCGGAAGAGGCATTCATTGTTGAGAAAATTTGTCCCTCTAAGCTCTTTTAACCCCCCATCCAATGCTCCACCAAATGAATATGCTAACAAAAAATAATGGGTTAAGATAACCCACTATTTAATTGTTGGCCAAATATTCAAAAGATTTCAAAAATAATTAATTAATGTCCCATTAATTAATTTTAGTGGATGGGGACATTTATGAGTGAAGATCAAGAGTCCCACCACCCCACATATGGAGAGTTCAAGGGGGTTTAAAGCCTGTGTGGTCCCCACCTCTTTAATTGATAAGAGGTGTTTAGACCTCAGGTGGGCCCCACCTCCATAACCTCTCATAGGAGTTTATGGTGTGGTGGCCCCCAACTATAACATCATCTTGGAGGTTTAACCACCAAATAAAAATAATCTAAACACTTATTTTTTTAAATTTTATTCTTAGAAACTCTAAAAACTAACTTGCATTCTCGATCAACTTTCGTCGAGGTGAAAGTCTTCTTAAGAGAATACTGGCATTGTGAGTTCAACGACGCCCTCATATTTCAGTTCCGAGCACCGGTTCAAAAGTTATAAAATACCACTCACACGTTTACTAAACGTACCTGAACAATACGTCATAAATTGATTCCGAGAACACCGGCTCTCGGAATCAAGCGTCGTAAATTTTCATGGACTCATACAAATCCCATGTATTTAAAAAAAATCCACAGAATTTCATAGCCTTTAAATCTCAAATGATTGTTATTGAAACCCCTTCATTTATTTCAAGTTTTGTTTTAATTCATGAGGAGAAAAAAAAATTGAGATGTATATAATGCAACATTACTCTCCTTCCCATCATGTTACTTTTCCACTTTGGTTGTTTTAGGTGTGTAGAGGAGGTTTGAGGATGGTTAAATAGATTCTAGAGTAGTATCAGAACAAAACTAGTTCACATCGTGAAAGATGAATTTGATATATGATTTAGTATTTCATTTCATGCAAAGAAATAAAGTATTTGATTGTATATGGTTGAGGAGTTCTGCATAAAATGGATTCCCAACATTAATGGGAAATTCACAACATGAATTTAATCAGCGTATTGGTGCCAAAAAATTTTGTTCAAACAAAAAAATTAAAGAATTCACAACCTGAATTCAATTCCCAACTTATATTAAAAAACCCATTGAATTTAGGATATAAATCATGGCAATTACAACTTATTTCTAACTAGGATGGTCAGATAAATTATCCCCATTAGCTATCATTTTCTATTGGATGTTTGGAAAACCCTAGGCATTTAGGAGGATCATTCATCCCTCACTCTCTTTACTTGATCCATGTATTTTTTAGGTTTTTTTCTATAAATGTGAGGTGATTTATTTTCTTAATACCCATGTTTTCTTATAATATTCTTTTTTATATTCACTATGGTGTTGCGTTTTTGGTTAGGGGTGTTTTTGGGTTATGTTTTACTGAATCCTTGGTGTAGTTTTGGTTGATACGAGGTTTCTTAGTGAGGTTGTGATCTTTTTTTCCTTTCTCCATCTCCATATGGGTTTCAGAGAAATTGGATGGATTCTTAAGGTAGGGTATCCTCATTCTGATCTTACATACATGCATGTGTGGCAATTTCATGCTTTTTTCCATCAATTGGGTGGATATTAAGGGTTATATTAATAAATAAAATTAATTTTAAAATATAATATTGATGGAGATGGGGAGGAATAAAATTATTTTACCTCTTGATGATAATTTTATGTGTTTTTTAATTCTTGTTTCTAATAATAAAAAAAATTGTTTTTGGGATTCTTATTTGTGTTGTAGATGATATGAATGTGAGACCCTTTATGTGTTGTTTCTTTTTATCACTCTATTTAAAATGGATAAAAACATATATATGGAAAATAATTTTCTTTACCGAAATTTTTTGGCTTTTGTGATAATACCCATGATAAATAAATAAGTGAGGCAAAACATCCCTTGAATAAATTGTGGATGTAAGAATAAGATACTTTTTCTGGTTGTTATTTTTATATTTCCTTGTGTGATGTGGGTTGTTGTGTTCCATTTGTGTTGACTGGATGTATTGTGAGATGTGATGGGGAAATAATATGGTGGTTGGTTAGAATGGGGTGCAGTATGTTTTTTATGTGCTCTTGATGTGTATTAGTGTTTTATGGTTGTTTTGATGTGTGGTTGTTGAGATGGATTGTTGTTATGATGTGTTGAATAGGATAGTGTGTTTTGTTTTGTGATGATTGAAATTTAAGGAGCAATATATCTGTGTTGTGGTTTTGTTAGTTTTTCAGTTATCCATGTAATAAATTGTAATGATGAATGTGGAATATCATGGGTTGGTAAATGAAGAATAATAGGATAATATTATGTTTGGTACTCATCTTAAATAATCTGAATGATAAAATAATAGTCTATTTAAATATGAAATGAATTGGTTTGTAAATGTGAGTTAATGGAAACTTGATAAATTTTGAAAATGGTAAAATAATGATGTGGAAGTGGGAATGAGTTTCTTTTGTGGTGTTTGTGTGTTGAGTTGCATTTATTGGTAGTGGTAGTGTGGTAGATGTTATGTAGTAAGATGATGGTGTTTTGAAGTATGTTTGTGTAGTTACAAAAAATTAGGTTGTGTATTGTGTTCTATATATATATTTATGTATATCTTTTATCTTATAATAATTCAATACATTACCCACCTAATTGGGATTAACATACCAATTACAAAATGTTTTGGGTTCATTTTATTTTCCCCAACATCCCAGATGGTGGTGAAACAAATGGATAGTTATCCACTCTTCCCTTCTCATCCTTCAGAAGTGATGATATAGGTTGGCGTTGGAGATTAACAATAAGTGTTGACCCAATTCTATTCAGATGATATGTTATGTGATATGTAGTTGGGTTTATGTGTGGAAGGAAAAGGTCATAAGGATTATGTCCTTAATATTTATAATAACCTACTTCTCTAGTTATGAGATGAGATGTGATGTGATGGTTTAGGTGTCTTCTAGAGAGATGTGATTTAATGTTGCCAAATTGTATCACTAGATGCTATGTATTTCAAGGGTGGGGTATGTAGGGATTCATCCTGACCCACATAAGAGGTTTTGGGATGTAGTTTTTAAGGAAGGGATGAGTGAGAAAGATATTTGATGCTAGAGTTTGAGAGTGGAAAATCATTGTGGAAGAGGAAATGAGGAGAATTTGTTATGAACATGATATTATATTACTATATTAGATGCATGATTTTCTGAGAAATCTATATTGAGGTTGTTATTTTTTGGTTGACCTCTTCTTGTGCATGTTGGTTCAGTTGTTTATTAACTAATGCATCAGTATTTCATTATCACATGTTCATTAGAAACCTTGGGTATGATCCTACTGAGTATGATTCTAATACCACAATACATATATAAACTATTTATTTTTTTTCTAAGAGAACTTTGGGTATCTACCTGGACATTTCTAACTAGAATTTTTGTTCTATTTTCAAGTGATTATTTTATGACTTGTCTTTTGTAATTTAACTTGGATACTTTTATTGGTATCTGTTGAAATTTTCATGCATTGTGGGATGGCATGGGTTTGATTTTATATTATTTACTTGTGTTTCTTTATTCTTTTTTAACAAATCACATGATCCTATATTGGTATTTATGTTAATTCCTTCCATATGTGATATTTTTGTACACCTGGTGGTTGTCGCGACCCCTTGGCCGAATAGAGGTGGGACTCTGTGGTCATCATCTCTCTTCCTTAATTTTCAAACACGAAGGGGTACCTATAGTGGAAGGTTTTTTTCATAATAAATCATTTATAAATGTATCACCCTAATATTTTACAGTATATTTCATTGAAATAAACATAATCTCTTCAATAGATTACTTTTCACAGAACATCAAGCTTAAGCGAACTCCTAAAATATTATTATTTTAACATGAACATTATTTCATAGACAATCAAATGGTGGGAATTAATAGTATTTACCACATTATGAGAGTAATATATTTAAAATTTTATATATTGATACAATATATTTGATAGCCATAAGATAAGAAGAAATCCAATTTTACGCATAAAGGCTATATTTTTATAAATTTAGTTTCATAACTTTTTAATGGTTCACTCGTTTTAAAACTAAATTTTGAAACTTTTATAAATTCAATATGAAATAAAAAACATAATTTTATAATGTTGAAATTAAAAATTATCTTAGTGTGATTTTTGGTATTTTTCTGAAAAGGTTTATTTTCCAGTGAATATAGAAAAATAACAATACTTATAAAGCTGTAAATTTATATATATTAAAAGTATATTCATGATTTTAATTTTATATAAATGTAAATTAATTACAATTTAGTTTTTAATAGTATAATTAACTTCATTTTAGTCTTCTTTATGCCACATTTTGGTATAAGTACATTTTTTGGATTAAAAATATAATTTTCCAAAAAACAATATTTCATTGTATTTTAATGACTTAATTTTGAATGTAATTTTTAGCCTATTAGTTTGTAATTTTTGGAAAAATTATTGAATATTTGGAATTAGGATGTCCGTATTTGGTTGTTTGTTCTGTTTTATTTTTATGCACAAAAAAGATATCATGCTAAAAAAATATTTACTCCAGTATAGGTAAAATAATAAAACCGGTTAAAATTAATAGTTAAAATATTAAAATACCAAAAAAAATAAAACATTTCATGGGTGTTTGATGTTTTTATTGACTATAAAAATCTTTTAAAACATTAATAAATATTCTAATTATTTGGAATTAATTCCACCCAAATTTTTTTGGCTTTAATTATAAAATAATCATTATTTAACCACCTAAAAACACCCCTCCTCAAGTATATTTACTAATCCTCACCACCGTCTTTATCTAGACAAGCCAAGAATCTCCTAAAATATCTTCTAAACCCTATAATACCGAAAATAAACACATTTAAGTGCATATGGTCTCTCCAAAATACCAATTTCAAGGTCTTTAAGAGATCCTTCAGTGATGTTATATTTAAGAGGTAATTTTCTCAAACCACCTCTCTTAATTTTTTTTATTTTTCCAAATTATCTTCACCTACTCAGTCTATAAAAAAATATAAAATTTCATGTATATACTTTTATTTTATGTTTCTAATGTAAAATATTATATTCACTCCTTTTATTACCTCCTCGTATTCAAAGAAATGACACTATTCCCCAAATTACGTCGGTTAATCGTCTTCGTGAATAATGGGTTGGTTCGTTTTCTATTAACTCCTTCATGGATAGATGTAAAAGAATTATTATTGTTAAATAATATTTTAATTGGTATATTATAACCTATTTCATGTTTTGAATCTAATATATATATATATATATTATATTAAACAAAACAAAACAATTTCATGATGGTTAGAAAAACTGCCAAAATAATCTAAACATTTATCATTAATGTATTATCAAATGAATCATCCTCATGTAAGAAAATAATTATATAAGTGACCATTTAATATCAGTTAAATTCATTAATACCATTTCATTTAATTTCTATATTTTTATTTACATTTGAATATAAAATCCATAATAATACACAAATGAACACATGATGAGACAATTAAACAAACGTAGCTGAAACAATGAAAATAATGAAATATTATTAATGAATGAATTCTAAGATATTATAAAAGTATCACTTACGGTAATATAAATATTTTTATAGCCATTTAATTAATTAATAACATTATTTAAATCTTTTTACAGGAGGTTAAAGTACACCAAAATAAAGGGAAATGTGATGTAATGGTTTATCATCTCACTTTTTATTCCATGAGATACATGACTAATTCACCACTTATTTATTTTTTGATGTGTATATAATAAAATTTTACATATTATATCATTAAACTAATTATTTTAATTTTATTAAATGTTTCATTTGATAATTATTAATTTATTTGTCATATTATTCGACTGATTACAAAGTGGTAAGGGAATTTTTAACCCAATTTCAATTATTTGGGTTAAACATCTAATTCATTAATTATATCATTTTATGATTATGTATTGAATGAGGTTTTATTATCTTATGATTGTATTTACATTTTTATGTGTATTTACATATATTTCACATAATTGATTAATTTTATTAATTATCACTTTAATGATATGATACTAATAAAGGGAATTCTTTCAAAAATATATTTTTAATGTTTTTCTTAAATGTATCTTTTTCTCTCATGTCCATGTTTTATAAAAAAAATTCAAAAAACGTTTTTTATATTTTCTTATGGTTTTTAAAGTCATTTTTAATAATGTTTTATTTTTTACATAATGGGTTGACAGGATTATTTTTTTTCATTTTCTAAGAGATTTCCCTTATGAATTTTCCAACAAAAATATAGAAAGAATTCTTTTTTAACTTATATGACATGAGAGGATTTTCCCTCAATTATGATGCATTAATGTGTTGACGAATCCTTCACAAGATATTAAGGTTACCTTTAGAGAAAATATTTTCTTTTATAATTAATCGACATTAAAAAAAATTTCCAAATTTGAAAGGATATTTACATCAAGAATTATTTCGATTGATCATTAAAAATTATTTAAATATAATAAAAAATTATTTGATATTAAATATGAATTACTAGTGATATTATTCTAGAATAATACCCTTATTATTTTTATGGTTGGTTAATGATTATGATGGAATTATATATATGAATCCACTTTCTTTTCTAAGAGTAATTTTATGGTGAAATATTGATGAAAATCTTTTATTACATGGGTTATGATGTGTTCAATGATTTATTTTATTGTGAAACACATATGTATTATTTTAATTATGTTATTAGTGGGGCCTATATCTCCCTCCAATGAATATTGTATTGATGGATAAATAATGAGGTAAATATTTTATGAATGAACCAAATTTCATGTTCATAATCATATGTATATATCTGGATTTCATGTCTATAAGATAATGCATGGACCGAACATTGATGTACACAAGATAATGTATAGATCTAATTTCATGTCCATAAGTTAATGTGTGGGCCAAGACTTTTTTCGTAATATTATGAATAGACCTGGTTTCATGTCCATAATTTTATGTGTCAACCTGGATTTCATGTCCAAAAGAAAATGCATGGACCTAGTTTATTGTCCATAAGTTTATAGAATGGCCTAATCTCATTTCATTAACATAATGAGTAAACCTATTTATATTTATACATTTTCACAATGTTATAATTTTTTTGTGTATACCATAATACCAGTTCTTATTCTAATGTTATTATCTTTTGATTTAAGTCTTATGAACTTTTATGATTTATTACATGACTCAATATTTTGATCTTTTATATATAGGGTGTAATTTTAAAATGTTATATTTATGTTCAAATGCCCTTATTTTTATGTTATGATTGATATCTCCCCTGTTTTCTCTTACTGAGAATTTGAGCTCACACATTTCTCATGATCATTTTAACTAAGATATGAATAATGGAATTAAGTCTAAAATTTCAATAAGGGTTATAACTATTAAAAAAAAGGGGGAGACTATGTAGAGGTTTTTTGAACCAATACATTATGATTCCATGTTTCCAAAGACACTAAACCCATATGATTATTTCATGTTTTTTTGTAATATGAATATTAATCTATTTAGCTATAATATCTATTTTTCAAAATAATTGTTTGTTATAGTTGGTATTAGAGTAAGGTTTAATTAAACATTATAAAATAGGATGAAAAAACCTTAGTATAAATCCAAAGTGTAAGTATAGGTTAAAATCATAGAGTTTGTTTAATGATCATGTATATCCTATGAATAAACCTATTGTCTAATGGATCAAAATTTAATAAGTATATTCCCTTGAATATGTTGTTTTCTAGTAAGATTAAATATTCTTATGCCATCCTTTTTTTATTTTATCCAATGACCGGAACCCAAAGGAACTATGTTAATACTAAATGTCAAATTAAGTGAAATGATAGTCCTTTGATGCATCAAAATGATATTAGTTCTAGAATTAAAAATCTTATTATTATAATCACAAAATATATAATTCATAACCGGCTTCATTATCATCAAATCGGGGGGATTATTTTGAGTCCTTCATGAGGAAACATCCATGTTAATTATGTGGATTTTATGATCCACTAGTGTCTAAGTAATAGGTTTACAACATTGAGAATATATTTTCAATTTTTAGTTCCTGGGACACAGAAATGTTCCTATAACTATTTCTCATCTATAAGAAGAATAAGATGAGAAGTGGAATATTATCAATAATAACAGGAATGATAAATAAAATAAATAAATGGAATGTTATGATTTTAAGGGTATATTTCTCAACAAGTATTTCCCTCATATTCTATATAAAAAATGGAGAACAATTTTCTTAAGCTGAAGCAAAAGGATGAAGAATCCATTTGTACATATAAGGAAAATTTTAGAAGGCTTTCTTGGAATTCCTCTGGTATAATTATGTTCCAAAAAAGTTAAATTGAATGATTCTTTAATGGGATGAAAAAAATTACTCAAAATTAATAATCCTCAATGGTCTTTTGAAGCTATGAATAAATTGTTCTTTGTGATCTTAAAGTGGAAATGGATATACGAAACCATCAATGTTATAGTGATAAGAAGAGGAAGATGAAGCCTCATGGAAAATCCAGTGTTTTTTCACATATAGGTAAGAAAGGTTATCACCCCCTACTATCCAAAAATGTTGGAAGGATCACTCAAGTGAATATGTGAATGGGTAAAGAAAATTTTTCAAGTTGGGGAGGCCTAGTCATCAAAGAAAATAATGATGGAGGAATGAAAAGATCTTTGTTAATGAAATGAATGAAGATATAGCTCAACAGAATGAACTATATAAACATTAGTGTTTTAAATTGAAGGATTTTGGGAATTATTTTAATGAATTCCCCAATACAAGGGAAAATGTTCATGACAATCTAAAACAATATCTAAAGGTAAAGGACAAATGGAATGATTATGCAATCACAATAGATGAAGTAGATAATGTTAATTAGGGAACATTTAATCTATTTAGTTGGGAATTTCATGATTAAGACCTATTAAAATCATATTGTTCATCCATTTGTAAAATTTCATGTGATTCACTCCCTCTACATGAATTCTAGAATAATGAAACATCTAAAGATTATTCCACTTCAGTTTTTTATTATGTATTTGAATGTATTTTTTGACTGTTATCGGAAACCATGAAATGTGATTTAGGTGCTAAGGAGATATTTGTGGAGGAAACGTGATTAATGGAAATATAAACCTTAATATGTGCATTATTTTTGGATAATATGGGGATAAATAAATTTTGTGTGATGATAAAATAAATGGTATAATGTTGATGACCTTGAAAATAATTAGGAATATTGTTGGATCCCATATATTTATAGAATAATTCATTTAAATTTCTATTAATATTTATGAATAAGATGTTATTTTTTTTACTTTAAAGGGTATTATTTTTTTGATAGTGTACTCATCAAGAAATAATAAGTTTCTTTGAAATCTTACATTGCACACAATTATGAGTTATACTGAAAAATAATATAATAATATTATTATTTATAATGGTAGTTAATGCATATCCACTGTATTAGTGGTAATGAATAGAACTAACTACAATATGAAAATACATGTCTTCAAATGATATTACATTTATTTAATAATTTTTTGAGGCTTAAAATAAGAATGAATTTGATTTTAAGCATGAAATAGTATAGTATTTTAAAAGGTCCTTTTATCTCCTTATAGTGGTGAACCCTTTTTAAATATAGTTTTTGTCACTTCTATATTTTTTATTTGAAAAACAAAATTATTCTATATAATCAGGACAAAAATTCACTTTGGTTAGTTTTTTTGGTAATTTTCTGATAAAGTTCATATTTTAATGAACAGTGAAAAAATAACGCATTTTAAGTCCAAACTGCATTTTCATCTAATTTATTTATATATTTAGAGTGTATTTTTAATTTTTTTTAAAGTGTAATTGGATTATATTTTTATAATTTAACCTAATTTTGGTTATTGTAATTAATTTTACTTTTAAATTGGACATAAACACATGTCAATCATTTGATAGTTATTACTTCTTAAAAACTCACCTTTTAGTTTTGAGAACAAGAATTAATTTTAAATTAATTACTACAACTTCTATGTTTTGAATTTGGAAAAATGGATTCCATATTTCGAATTAAGAGGTTTAAATTTTTTAAATAGGTACCTTTATTTGACATTATGAATAGTAACTTTAGCAATTATTTTACTTACCATGGTTAAAGAGTAAATCAGGTAAATAAGGGTAAAAAATAATATTATAACAATATAAAACTACAATAACCCAAGTACTAACCCTATTGGATGAGATATTTCCAACCAAGGGCAGTCGTGGGTCTATTTTGGGACCACATGAATCTTTTTGGGAGTGATAATGATAGTTTATAATAATTAATTTAATGTAAAATGAAAAATAACCTCACGTGTATCTTTTTACTAAAAATTTATTTTGGGGGGTTATATAAGTGATATATTAGACAAAAAAAGTCATTATAAAGAAAAAAATATTTCATACATCATGGTATATTATTTATAATTTTTCAAAATTAAATAAATAAATTTAATTATGACACAATGATGATGTATTGATTACTTCTTTAATAAAGGATACAAATAAATGATATTATAAACATTTCAATAAATCTAATTTGAATATTTTAATTCCATATAAAAAAATTATGGATTATATTGACATATTATCATGGAGTTTATTCTTTTTTTCTATTGAATAATGTTTTATTACTTTAAAAAAAATCAAATACTTTATAGTGTCAAAATTGACATTAATGTGTTTTTAAAACAAATACGATTTTATTAAATGATATAATAGTACTAAAAATCCATGATTCAGAAAATTAAATTATATAATTTTGTAAATGTCATTAATGATAAAATTATGGTTCACTTGTAATTTTATAGAAACTATAGAAACCATATAATGTGAAAATTAATGAAAACATGGTAAGAGTTAATGTATTTAACTAAGGGTTAAAACTAAAAGATAAGGTAAATTTTGTGACCTAAACATGACTAAAACCTGTTGTATTATATATTTTATACCCAAAAACATATTATATTTGAAATAAATGGGTCTGGGACTAGTTGAAACCAAAAATCATTTTATAATAAAATAATATATCTAAAAATTCTTGAAGTGCCCCTCCTCCCTCTAGTAAAAGGGAATCACCTCTACCCATTTACTCACACCTCTAAATCCCCTTTTCTCATCCAAATTCTTCTCAAATAAGATCCCAATATCCCTCCATTCAACATAGAAGCCTTAACTTGGGTAGAAGGAAATTCACGAAATCCTTTTGTCTCAAATCAAAGGAAGTTACCCGATTTTGAGGTATCATCTTGTCTCAAGTTCCTTTCCTTTATTTTCCTTATCCACTACCTATTTTATTTTATTATTTAATTAACTAAAAAATAAGTATCCCCAATATACTAGTATTTTTTAATTAGAAGTATTCTACCTACACTTACACACACTACCATTTAATATATATGAACATAAAGTTTTTGTGGGCACCAAACTACTACCTCACGAAACGATGACTGTTAAAATTTCCCATACCACCTATCATTGTAGCCATTATGAAGGAAATATATTTAAATATTATATTTATTATATTTATATTGTCTATATGCATCAGTATTTTTCTTTTACATCATACCTTTATTCTTTCCATAATGTGTAAATACGACAATTTCATTCGAGGAATTGCGGACTACCGCCCCCTCAAAATGATATGACACATTCATGCCATACATTGACCATATAAAGGATGGAATTAATTATAATATTTAACATATATAAAATATTATATTATACTAGAATTATAATATATCTAGTTATCATTTAGTTTTCATTCCATTAAATAAGAAAAATAAATGAAAGTAGCGTTCATGTGTAAGTATGGCTTACCGTCTCCATGAATGGTGCATTTAATTTCTAACCTACAAATGTTATGTACTATTATAAATAATTATATATACTGGATATATATGATATCTAAATCATGAGTATTATTCTTTATATGATTTAATTTTGACTACATGGACAATTTACCTCAAAACAAGTTCTTTTTCGACTCAAGTACCAAATATTGATAAAACAACTGATATTAACTTAACTAATTATGTATTACCTGTGATGTGGTAATAAGTGACATAAAAGAAACAATAAACTATAAATAGGTTCTAATTAAGAAATATATTAACTAAAGTTTTTTATTCAAGAAGAATAAGGAACTTAGGTGATAAGTCGAACTCAAGGTAAGGGACTTTGTCTCAATATCCTTTCATTTATGCATATTTTGGTTTATACATGACCTTATTTTATAAGGTTCATAATTACACCCTTTTTATTAAAATTTCATTCAATGGTTTTCAAAATTTATCTTTTTTTAATAATTTTACTAAAAGACAAAGGGAATGTTTTTAACATATGTGGTGATAATGACTTTTCTGCCACTACGAGCATTATTTAATATTTGGCTTCCATAACGAGCCATAATGTTTTCAAATAGAAAATATATATCATATAGACATTTTTTTATATATTTTTGTATTGAAAAGGGTTTTTAAAAATCAATTATTATGTCAATATCTTGAAATTATATATTGTTATTGCAATATAGAAATGTTACCCTTCCTTTATTCTTGTTCTATGTGTTATGATTATGTTATGGTTCTTGGGAATTGCTTATGTATACGGGTAATTCAATGATAAATTGAGGAAGGGTGAGACCGTAGTAGCTTCAAATGCATTGGGTAATGTGATGGAGGTAAAAATTAATGTTTCTATTATTATATTTAGGGAATATACTGTGATGGGTATTCCAAACATAACTCTCTATGTAGCTGTGAAAGCTACAATGTAAGTATGTTATGGATGCAATAAGTTAAATTTGTGATTTATGATTTCTAAGTGTTATTAATAAATATTATGATTTCATGTGGTATTTAAATTTCTTATGATTTAGGCTGTAAAAGTTTTATTTATTTATTTGTATTTATTCATGGACTAATGTTTTATTAATTTATTTTATATATACTAAGGTTTATTATGATCATCCGAAGTTTTTTGAATTTTTCTTCATAGGTTATATTGAAGGTTAAGAGAAAGAAATAATTCAAGAATATTTTTATCAAGAAAAAAATTCTTACTTTATTTAAGGAGTTTTATAATTTTGAGAAAAATTGGATATAGTAGAAGTGTCTACTTTGTAATTTTTGAGATATAATGTAATAGTTATGGCCTAACTCCCGAAAACTCTAAACTTGAAAAGATCCTCAATGTGAATTCTTGACTTAAATAAAGATTAAGTAATGATTATGTCTAGGGCCTTATACTTGGTATCATAGGTCTTTTTAGAATACATTATGAGTTCTTATAATGTTAAATTAATATCCATAAATCAATTTACTTTATGGTAAGTTTGAAATAATATAGAATTTTAATATTGCTATATTTTTTTCAACTAAGATATGTCTATTTTCAGAATGGTTCACTAAAGAGGAAACATGGAAACTATGATGGGACAACATCAAGAGGAAAAAAACCTTCCAAATTAGAAACCTGAGATGGTTGGAATTGGGATTGAACAGTTTGTTGTAGTGATGGAATAGTTCACTCAAGAAATACATGGTGGTGGTATGCTTGAAGTATATCTACTTGATCAACCATAAATGAACATGTCAGTAGTGAATAATTTCATGAGGAAAAATCCCAAATCATTTAGAGGATCATTTGACCTTGTGCTAGATGAAGGGTGGATTAAAGGACTGGAAAATATTTTCAATTTCATGGTGTGTTTAGAACATCAAAGTTTAGTCTTTCTATTTACCATTTTTAAGGTGAAGCTGACCAATGGTTTTTTATGGTTAAAAATTTTAGGAATAATGAGGAGATTGATTCTCATTATTGGGAAGAATTCAAAGGTAAGTTCCTTGAGAAATATTCTCCTAAGGTGGATCAACTTACAATGGAAAAGAAATTATTGGAATTGAGGCAATATGAAGACTTAATGGCTGCTTATGAAGAAAAATTCGATTAATTGGAAAGGTATGCTCCAAATTTCCTACCAGGTCTTGGAAGTAAAATAAATTGTTTATAATCCATATTAATGTAAATGTATTAAAGGGATTTAGCTTCTCATGTGTTCAAAAGTTATGAAAAACATGTTTGATGTGTGGAGAAGGTGGAAATGGAGTTTACTGATGATCAGGTGTTCTTTAAAAAACAACAGAATACGAGGTCGAGGTGGAAGTTGAAAGGGAATAACTCTTAAATAATGTACAATAGTAAGAAATTTAGGTTTACAATTTGTGAAAATTGTGGTAAAAATAACATTGGGGAATTCCTTTTGAATTCTATTAAGTGCTTCTGATGTGGTAAAATGGGACATAAGGCTCATAATTGCACTGAAAATGATCAGGGTTGTGGTAAGAAAAAATATGATTCACAATCATTAATATGTTTTAAGTGAAATTAAATAGGTCATTATGTAAATGAATTTTAAATGAAGAACTCAAATAAAGGAAAGTATTCAGACTACAAGAAGAAAGCGGTGGTGAAATCATTTACCACTACTTCAATAGATGTTGGGCTATCAAATTAAGTAGCATTAGGTATACAGCTTGTTTGTTCTGATTATTCCATTGTGTTGTTTGATTCAGGGTATACACATTTTTTCATTTCTAATAATTTTTCTAGTAAATTGGGAATTCCATATCTCAAGTTATGAATTTTCAAAATGTGGTAAAAACACATCTAGAAAATGTTGAGAAAAATGAAATTATAAGAACCTTCATGTCTTTGTGTTCATAAATAATCTACCTCCAAACCCAATTGTTTTGCCTCTAGTCGAGTTTGATGTTATTATGGGTATGGATTAGATTTTTTTATCATGCTAAGATTGAATACAGAGATAAAGAGGTTTCTTTTTAGAAATAATTTCATTTTGTGTATAAGAATGAACGCATTATTTTGACAATATTTTTTGAAGCTAAGAAACTAATAAAATTTTGAAATAAATATTACCTTGAACATATTGTTGGAAATAGAGGAATAATTTATATTAATGATGTACCAATGGTAAATGGGTATCTTGATGTTTTTTTTATGAGTTTACTGGTATAAAACCTGATCAATAATTTGAATTTACAGCTAACTTAGTTCCTAATGGTAAGATAATTTCTTAACCCCTTTATTGAATAGATCAAATGAAACTTTTAGATTTAAAGAAGCAACTGTAGGAGTTATTAGATAAAGGTTTCATTTGACCTAGCCTATCACCATGGGGTTATTTTGTATTTTTTGTTAAAAAGAAAGATTGTTGAATGAGGCTTTTCATTGATTATAGAGCCTTGAATAGTATAACTATTAAGAATAAGTATCCTTTTCCTCATATTGATGATTAGTTTCATCAGCTCTAGGGAGAACAATATTTTTCAAAGATTGACTTGAGATCAGTGTAACATCAGTTAAAAGTAAAGTAATAAAACATTCCAAAGACTTTGTTTCATACTAGATATAGCCATTATGAATTTGTAGTTATGTATTTTTGATTAACCAGTGCACCTACTGTATTCATGGATCGTATGAATTGAATTTTCCATGAGTTCTTGGATAAGTTTTTGGTTGTGTTTATTGATGATATTTTGGTATATTCTTAAAGTAAAGATGAGAATGATAGTCATTTAAGGGATGTCTTGCAAACCATAAAAACTGTATGGGAAATTCCGAAAGTGTGAGTTTTGTTTACAAAAAATTTCATTTCATGGTCACATTGTTTCTAAATATGGAATAACAGTTGATCCTTGTAAAATAAAATTTGTTTAATAATGGCCAAGACCCACCAATATGACAGAGATTCTTAGTTTTCTTGGTTTATTAGGTTATTACCGGAGGTTTTTTGAAAAAAAATCATGGTTATCAATCCCAATTACTATGTTAACTCGAAAATTTATTAAGTTCATCTCGACAAAAGAATGTGATGAATGTTTTATGGAATTTAAAAAACTATTGATGAATAAACTAGTTTTGTCCATGACTTCCATAAATGGTGAAGTTTTTATCTATTGTGATGCTTCATTGAAAGTACTTTGCTGCATCTTAATTCAGAGTGATCAGGTAATTGATTATTCTTCATGTCAGTTGAAACATCAACAGTTAAATTACCCTACACGTGATTTTGAATTAGCTTCTATTGTTTTTTATTTAATAATTTGGAGGCATAATTTTTATGGTGTAAATTGTGAAATATTACTGATCAAAAAATTGGGAAGTATATATTTACTCAAAAATAATTGAATATGAGACAGAGGTGATGGTTGAAATTAATCAAGGATTATGATAGCACGATTCATTACCATCTAAGAATAAAAAATAAAGAGGATCATTCTTTTAGCCAGAAAATTAATTCTATATTTACCATGTTACATTTGAAATGAGATCCTTTGGTTTTTTATTTGATGAATTTTGTATTGGATGTTGTTGGTGTAGGGAATTTCCCTATTTTGTTTTAGGTGGTAGTGAAATTGCTTCTAGTATGAAGAATAAAGAAAGCACATAATGAATATAGTGTGTTATAGAAAAAGGTAGAATTGGTTTATAATGGTATACTACATGAATTTAATATTGATAAAGACGTTTTTTGAGGTTTTAGAAGAGATTATGTGTGGCTTGTAAGTCACAGTTAAAGAATGAGTTATTATGTGAAGCTCATAGTTCTCTATTTTCAGTTAATCCTTGAATTACTAAGATATACAAAGATCTTAGGTAGTATTACTGGTGGGATAGAATGAAAAGGGATATTTCTAACTTTACCCTGATATGTTGGATTTTTCAACAGGTTAAAGTAGAGTGGCGTTACCGAAAGGGATGCTTCAACCTTTTCCATCACTAGAGTGGAAATGGGAAAATGTGTCCATGCATTTCATAGTGAGATTACCATGTACTTCTCAAGGTAACAATGCAATATGGGTGATTATTGATCGATTGAGTAAATCCACTTATTTTCATCCTATTCAAGATACTATGTCTTTAGATCAACTTTCTCGATTGTATATTAAAGATATAGGAAGGTTTTATGGAGTTATCCTCTCTATTGTATATATTCGTGACCCCGGGTAAACTTATAACATTTGGAAAGGCCTTGAGAAGTCATTGGGTACTGAATTAAATTTTAGTATAGCTTTTCATCCTCAAGTATCTGGTCATTCAGAAATAACGATTCAGACCTTGGATGGTATGATATGTGCTTGTTCAATGGATTACTAGGGAAGTTAGGACCAACATATTTCTTTAGTTGATTTCTCTAATAATAGTAGTTTTCATTCCAGTATACCGATGGAAGTATATGATGTATTATATGGAAATTAGTGTCAAACTCCAGCTTCTTGGGATGAATTAGGTGAAATGAATTTTATGGGATAAGAATTGGTAGAAGAGAAGGCGGAAAAAGTTCAATTGATTTAGAAGAAAATGAGAACAACTCAGAGTAGGATGAAAATAAATGTGGATAACTAAAGGAATGATATTTCTTCCAAGTTAGGTGATCATGTCTTTCCCAAAGGTTCTCTGTGGAAATGTGTGATTTGTTTTGGTAAAAAGGGAAAGATGAGTCCAAGGTTTATTGAACCCTATTAAATCCTAGAGAATGTTGGATCAGTTGCTACATAGTGGATTTACCTCCAAGTTTAACCTAGTTAAACAATTTTTTTCACACTTCAAAGTTTATAATGTATATATTAGACCCATATCATGTTTTGAGTCCATATGTTGTTCAGTTTTAAGATAATATTTCTTATGAGGAACAACCAGTCCAGATTCTTTACCGTAGAGAGCAAGTGTAGCAGAATAAGGTAATTCATCAGGTAATGGTTTTTTGGAAAAACCATATAGTTGAAGAGGAAAAATGGGAATTTTAAAATTCTATGATGGATAAATACCCCCAATTATTTGATAAATGAATATAATTGCAAGGAAATAATTCCCAAAAGGGGTGAATGATGTAGGATCCCAGGTATTTATAGAATAATAAATTATTATTTCTATTAAAATTTATGAATATGATATTATTTTTTACATTAAATGGGATTATTTTTCTAATATCACAATCAACACCTACTAACAGGTTTCTTTTAAATTGTATGTTGCACGCAAACTTCAGTTATACCAAAAACTAATATAATAATATTATAATTTAAATAGAATTTAATACCTTGCATTTGTATTAGAAGGAATGAAAAGAAATAACTAAAATATTATTACAATTTTTTTTAAATATCTTTAAATTTATCCAATAAACTTTGGATTCCAAATATAATACTAAATCCTATTTTAAGTATGAAATACTCTAATATTTTCAAAATTTCATTTTACCACTTTTTGAAGGAAACACCTTTTTAAAAATATTTTTTGTCATTTTTATATGTTATATTTGAAAAGTAAACTTCTCCAATATAATATGTACATCAAAATTTACTTTGGTTAAATTTTTGGTAATTTTATGAGAAAGTTCATTTTTTAATGAATACTGAAAAATACCGCATTTTAAGTCAAAAATGTGTTTTCGTATAATTTATTTATATAGATATATTGTACTTTTTATTTGTTTCAAAGTTTAATTGGATTATATTTTTCTCATTTAATCAAATATTGGTCATTATACGTAATTTCACTTTAAAATTGGACACAAACACATGTCAATCTTTTGATAGTTATTACTTCTTAAAACCCCGCTTTTTGGTTTCGGCATTGAGAATTAATTTGAAATTAATTACTCAAACTTCTTTGTTTTTAATTTCGAAAAATGGATTCTATGTTTTTAATCATGAGGTAATTTTTTTTAATTATATACCTTTTATTTTTGACATTATGAATAGTAAATTCAGTAATTATTTTATTTACCAGTGTTAAAGAGTTAATCTAGTAAAGAATGGTAAAAAATAGTATTATAATAATATCAAACTACTCGAAAACATATCGTAATCCAATTTTATAAGATATTTATGACAAATTTCATCCCTCGATATATTTTGGGACCCCATGTATCCACCTGGGAGTAACAATGATATTTTATAATAATTAATTTAAAGTAAAGTGAAAAATAACATAGAAATATATCTTTTTACTAAAATAATATTTTTGATATTATATAAGTGATACATTAGACTATAAAGAGTCATTACAACTATAAAAATATTTCCTACATGATATAATTTTATTTTTAATTTTTTTACACAAAATAAATTAATTTAATTAAGACATAATGATGATGTAGTGATTGTTTCATTAATAAAAGATTCAAAAAATGATATTATAAATATTAAAATAAATTTAATTTGAATATTTTTATTCCATCCATGAATTTAATGGACGATATTTACATATTATATTTTCACTAATTCATTTTTTTAGAATTAATCAAGTCTTTATGTATTTAAAAAAAATCAATTACTTTATAGTCTCAAAATTGACAAATATGAGTTTTTAAAAAAAAATACTATTTTATTAAATGATTTAATATTCTAAAATATATAATATTAATAAAAATAAATTATATAATGTTACAAATTTCATTAATGATCTAATATTTATTCTATTGTCATTTTATACTGACTATAGTAACCATATATTGTGAAAATGTAAAAAGACATGGTAAGAGGTCAAGTTTTAAACTAAGGGTTAAAGATAATAGATAAGGTTAAATTTGTAACCTATACTTGCCTAAAACATAATGGCTGAGAATTTTTTGTTCCAAATGAATAATATATTTGACATAAATTTTTTTTGGGAGCATTTTAAACAGAAAATAATTTTATAATAGAATAATACTTCAAAACATTCCTAAAGTGCCCATACTCATTCTTATGAAAGGGAATCATCTCTACCAATTTAAACACACCTCTCAAGACCATTGTATCATCCAAATTAAGCTCAAATAATATCCCAATATCCCTTTATTCCTCTTAGAATCCTTACCATGTGCGGAAGGAAATTCAAGAAATCCTTTTGACTCAAATAAAAATAAGTTACCCGATTTAGAGGTAACATCTTCTCTCAAGTTATTTTCTTTTATTTTAATTCTCCACTAACTATTATATTCTAATTATTTGATTACATTACAAAAAAATATCCTAAATATACTATTATTTTTTATGAGAAGTATTTTAACTACACTTACATGCACATCCCTCAAATGGATATGAACATATTGTTTCTCTGCACAGCGAACTACTGCCTCACAAAATGATGATTGTCCAATTTTCCCATACCACCTCTTATAGTGGACATTATTATGGCACTGTATTTATATATGACATATATTATATTTATATTGGTCCTATTCTTTAGTATTTTTCATTTAGGTCATACTTTTATGCTTTCCATAATGTGTAAATATGACAATTTCATTTGAAGAAATGCGAACTATCGCACCCTAAAAAAGATATGACTCGTTAATTCCATACATGAAACATATAAAGGTTATAAATAATGAGATTATGTAATGTATATAAAATATTAAATTATAGTGTAATTATAATATATATATGTATCATTTAGTTTTCATTATTTTAAATCTGATAAATAATTGAAAGTAGTGTTCATGCGTACGTACGGCTTAGCATCTCAAATAACGGTGCATTTCACTTTTTATACTCAAAAATTATGTACTATTTTAAATAAATAAATATAAATGATATATATGATATTTAAATCATGAATATAATTTTTGAGATGATTTACTTTTTACTATATGGACATTTTACCTCAAAAACAGTTCATTTTCTACTCAAGTATCGAATATCGACAAAACAACAGATATTAACATAAATCATTATCTAAAATTTATAATGTGGTAAAAAGTGATATAGAATGAATAATAAAATTGAAAATGGTTATTAAGTAAGTAGAAACTAACTTAAGTTTATTATTTAAGAAGAACAAGAAACATACCTGACAATTCATACTCAAGGTAAGGGACTTCATCTCAGTCTCCTTCCATTGAGGAATATTTTGGTTTATACATGACCTTTTTTATATGGTGTATAATTATACCCTTTTTCTTTTTATTTAATTCAATTATTTTCAAAAGGAATCTTTTTTATGAATAATTTTACTAAATGACAAAGTAAATGTTTCTTTTTAACATACGCGGTGACATTGACCATTCCTCCACTACGAGCATTATTTGATATTTGGCTTCCATAAAAAGACGTAATGTTTTTTAATGGAAAATAAATACCATATATTATTTTTTATATATTTTGGTATTTAAAATGGTTTTGAGAAATCATTTATTATTTCAATATCTTGAAATGATATACTGTGATTGCAATGTGGAAATGTTTTCATTTCTTTATGCATGTTTTATGTGTTATGATTATGTTATGGGTCTTGGAAATTTTTTATATATACATCTGGTTCTGTGATAAACCAAGGGAGGGTGAGCTTTAGATATCTCTCCAATGCATTAGGTAATGTGAATGAGGTAAATGTTAATGTTTCTCCTAATAGATTTAGGTAATATACTGTGATGGGTATTCCAAACGTAACTCCCTATGTATCTATCAAAGCAATAATGTATGTATGGTATAGATGAAAAAAGATACATTTATGATTTATCATTTCGGTGTGTTATTCATAAATCTTATGATTTCATTAGGTATCTTAAAGATATTATATTTTATAATTGAAAAGTATGATTTCATGGTTTTTATATATTCATAGAAAATATTTTCTTTCCTTATTTTATATCCCTTACTGAGCTTTATATGCTCATCCCATGTTTTTGAAATTTTTTCATAGGGTATAAGGAAGGATAAAATTAAATAACAATTCAAGAAGGTTTTTATCAAGAATATAATTCTTAATTTATTTAAGGAGTTTTATTTTTGTGAAAAAAATGTATAGTACAGAAGTGTCTAATTTGTAATTTTTGAGATGTAATGTAATAGTTTTGGCATAATTCTCTAAAAATCTAAACCTAAAAAGATCATAAATATGAATTGTTAACTTTACTCAAGTTTAAGTAATGATTAATTATAGGGCCTTATAATTGGTATAAGGGGTCATTTTAGACAACTTTATGTGTTAGCATATTGTTAAATTAATATCTATAACTTATTCTTACTTTATGGTAAGATAGAAATGATATAAAATTTGGATATTATAATGTTGCTTCATATAAGATATGTATGTGTTCAGAATGGTTTTTCATAGAGGAAACAAGGTAGCTATGATGGGATGACATCAAGAGTAAAACAGTCTTCCAATTTAGCAACCTGAGATGGTCGAAATTGGGACAGAATAGATTGTTGCAATGGTGGCACAATTGACTCGGGCGATAAATGGTGGTGGTATTTATGAACGAGATCTGCTAGATCAACCATAAAGGAACATGTTAGTAGTGGATAATTTCATGAGGCAACATCCCCCATTATTTAGAAGATTATATTACCGTGTTCTATCTAAAGGGTGGATTAAAGAACTAGAAAAACTTTCGATGTCATGGGGTGTTCAGAACATCAAAAATGTTTAGTCTTTCAATTTACCATTTGAAAGGCGAATTCGATCAGTGGTAGTCAATGGTTAAAAATATCATAGATAATGAGGATATTGTTGCTCTTGATTGAGATGAAATGAAAGGTATGTTCCTTGAGAAATATTTTCCTATGGTGGTTCAACCTTGGATGAAAAAAATATATTGGAATTGAGTTACAAGGATGACTCAGTGGATGCTTATGAATAAAAATTCACATGACATTCAAGGTATGCTCAAAATTTCATATGGGATATTGATTGTAAAATCAATATTTTTTACTCAGGATTAAAAATAATGTATCAAATGGCTTTAGAATCTCTTGGGATCAAAAGTTATGAAAAAATTGTTTGGTTTGCAGATAATGTGGAAATAAAGTTTTATAATGACCATGTTTTCTTGGAAAAATAATAGAATAAGAGGTCGAGGTGGTCAATGAAAGGGAATAACTCTTCAAAAAATTTTGATGTTAAGAATCATTAGTTTACAATTTTTAAAAAATTTCGTGAAAATCATATTGGGGAATGCCTTTTGAAAATTGGTAAGTTCATGTCATGTGGTAAAATGGGGCATAAGGCTTGTAATTTCACTAAAAATGATCCGGGTAGTGGTAAGAAAAAAATTGATTTATAGTCTGTTAAATTTTTTAAGTGCAATGAAATGGGTCATTATGAAAATGTGTGTCCAATGAAGAAATCAAATAAAAGAAATCATCTGGACTACAAGAATAAAGGGGTGGTGAAATACTTTACAACTACTTCAGATGATGTTTGGCCATCAAATTAAGTAGTATCAGGTACAGATTTTTTTTAATCAGATTATTCCAATGTATTGTTTGATTTTGGGTCTACAAATTCATTCATTTCTAATAAATTTTATATTAAATTCAAAATTACATCTCATGATCTAAATCCAGAAATTGTAGTTAAGAAACCTAGATGAAATGTTGGTACAAAAATAAATTTTAAGAACCTTCTTGTCCTTGTGTGTGGAAAGAATCTACCTGAAATCTGTATTGTTTTAACTCTAGTAGAGTTTGATATTATTTTGGGTATAGATTAGCTTTCTATATATCAGGATAGGACTAACTATAGAGATGAAGTTGTTTCATTTCAGAAATAAATTTAGTATATCTAAAATAATGAACCGTTACTTTTGATAACATATTAGGAGGCTAAAAAACTAGTAAAAGATGGAAATGAATGTTATCTTTCCCATATTGTGGAAAACAAATGAACTATTCATATTAATGATGTTTTAGTGGTAATTGAGTATATTGATGTTTTTTCAAATGATTTTCCCGGTATAATACCTTATTGGGAAGTTAAGTTTACTGTTTAATTAGTTCCTGATGCTAAGCCAATTTTAAAACACCCTTATCAAATGGTCAGAATTGAAATTTTAGAGTTAAAGAAGAAATTGCAGGAGTTGTTAGATAAATGATTCATTCGACAGATCACATCACCATGGGTTGATCCTATCTTTTTTTAAAAGATGGTTCAATGATACATTTCATTGATTATAGAGCCTTGAATAACATAACTATTAAGAACATGTATCCTTTGACTCATATTGCTGATTTTTTTATTGGCTCCAGGGAGATCATTATTTTTTGAAGATTGACTTTAGTTCGCGGTACCATCCGTTTAATGTAAAGGAATCATACATTCTGAATATAGTGTTTCGTACTATATATAACCATCGTTAATTTTTAGTTATGCCTTTTGGGTTAACTAATGCACCTAATGTATTCATGGATCTTATTAATAGAATCTTCTATGAGTTCTTATAAGATTTCGGTTGTGTTTGTTGATTATATTCTGGTATATTCCAAATGTAAGGAGGAGAATGAAATCCATTTAAGGGTTACCTTGAAAAACTTAAATGAAACAAAAATATATGAGAAATTTAGAAAGTGTGAGTTTTGGCTACAAAAAATTTCATTCATTTGTCATATTGTTTCTAAAGATGGAATAACAGTTGATCCTACAAATAAACTTTGTTTAAGAATGGCCAAGACCCAAAAATATAACCTATATTCATAATTTTATTTCTTTAGAAGGTTATTACCATAGGTTTGGTGAAAAATTTCCATGGTTAACTAGCCCAGTGAAAAAGATAAATTTAAATTGGTGTTAAGTTCATCTGGACAAAATAATGTAATGACTGTTTTCAAAAATTGAAAATAATGTTGGTGAATGATCCAGTTCTGACCCTACCTACTAGAAATTGTGAATTTAATATCTATAGTGATGATTTTTTGAAAGGAAATGGTTGTGTACTAATGAAAAATGATCAGGTAATTTCTTATGTTTCATGTTATTTGAAACCACATGAGTTAAACTCCCTAACACATGATTTGGAATTAGCTGATGTTTTTTTTGCTTTAAAAAATTGGAGGCATAATTTGTATTGAGTAAAGTGTAAAATATATACTAATCACAAAAGTTTGAATTATATATTTCCTCATAAATAATTAAATATGAGGCAGAAGAGATGACAGAATTAATCAAGGATTATGATTTCATGATTCATTACCATCTAGTAAAATAAAATAAAGTGGTTAATGATTTGAATTGGAAAAGTAATTCTATATTAACCATGTTAGGTTTTAAAGAGATCCTTGGGTTTTTTATTTGATAAATTTTGTATTAGAAGTTTTTCGTACAGGTAATTCCTCTATTTTGTTTTAGGAGGTAGTGAAATCACCTCGATTAGATAAAATAAAGAAAGTGTCGAAAGAATATAGTGAGTTGTAGAAAATGGTATAATTGGTTCAGCAAGGTAAGTTACCTGAATTTAATATTGATAAAGATTATGTTTTGAGTTTTAGAAAGAGATTATGTGTGCCTTGTGATTCACAATTGATGAAAGAGTTACTATTTGAAGCTTATAGTTCTCCATTTTCAGCTAATCCTAGCATTACTAAGATATAAAGAGATCTTTGGGAGTATTACTGGTGGTATATAATGAAAATAGATATTGTTGAATTTACCCTAGATGTGTGATTTGTCAAAAGGTAAAATCAGAGTGGAAGTTACTAAAAGTTATTCTTCAGCCTTTTCTAGTTATAGAGTGGAAATTAGAAAATGTGTCCATGGATATTGTAGTGGGATTACCAAATAATTATTAGTGTAACATTGCAATCTTGGTTATTGTTGACTAATTGACTAAATATACTCATTTTTTTCTATTTGAGATACTCTATCTGTAGATCAACTTTCTCGATAGTCTATTTAATAGAAATTCATGTTTCTTGTTTTAACCCTCTCCATTGTATTTTATAGTGATCAAAGGTTCACTTATAACTTTTATAATGGAATTCACAAGTCATTGGGTACTAAAATAAATTTTAGTACAACTTTTCATCCTCCATCAGATAGGAAGTCAGAACGAATGATTTAGACCTTCGAAGATATGCTATGTTATTTTTTAATGGAATACCATGAAAGTTGGAAACAATTTCTTTCTTTATTTGAGTTTTCTTATAATAACAATTTTTATTCTAGTATGGATATGGCACCATATGAGGCTTTATATGGAAAGTGGTGTCAAACTTCAGGTTTTTTGGGATGAAGTAAGTGAAAGGAACTTGATTGGACAACAATTGGTAGAAGAGATGGAAGAAAAATTTCAGCTGATTTAAAAGTACGTGAGAATAGCTCAGAGTAGGAAAAAATGTTATTTGAATTACCAGAGGAAGGATCTTTCATTCGAGGTAGGAGATCATGTCTTTCTCAAATTTTCTCCATGGAAAAGTGTGATGTGTTTTGGTAAAAAAGGAATGCTGAGTTTGAGATTCATTGGACGCTGTGAAATCCTAATGAAAGTTATATCAGTTTCCTATACAATTGATTTACCTCCATGTTTATCCTAGGTATACAATGTTTTTTGTGTTTAAATGTATTCAAAGTATATGTCAGATCCATGTCATGTTTTGAGTTCAGAGGTAGTTCAGTTAGAAGGGAATCATCTTTATGAGGAACAACCAGTCTTGATTCTTGACCATGCAGAGAATGTGTTGTGGAATAAGGTAATTCATCAGGAAATAGGTTTTTTCAAAAACCATCTCGTTGAAGAGGCAACATGGGAATCTAAAAAAAATTGAGGGATAAATACCCCCATATATTTGATAAGTGAATAGAATTGTAGAGGCAATTCCCAAAATGGGCGAATGATGTAGGATTCCACATATTTATAGAATATTACATATCCATTTATATTAATACTTATGAATAAGAGATTATTTTTTATAGTAAAGGGGGTTATTTTTTTGCTAAAGTACTCAACATGCAACAACAGGTTTCTTTGAAATTTAAAATTGCACACAACTTTGAGTTACACTGAAAAATAATATAAAAATTTTATTATTTTAAAAGGTAGTTAATGTCAAGACATTG
The DNA here is from genome assembly GCA_963277665.1 of Viscum album. Taxonomy (NCBI): domain Eukaryota; kingdom Viridiplantae; phylum Streptophyta; class Magnoliopsida; order Santalales; family Viscaceae; genus Viscum; species Viscum album. The sequence goes on from OY728127.1 coordinate 621,100,855, forward strand.
TATTGGTGGGAATGAATAGAACTAACTACAATATGATTATACAGGTTTATAATTTTTTTTACATTTATCCAATAAATTTTAGATTATTGAAATAAAAATGAATCCAAATTTAAGCATAAAATACTCTATTGTTTTTAAATGGTCATTTTACCACCATTTGATAGAGAACCCTTTTTAAATGAAGTTTTTGTCACTTTTATATGTTCTATTTGACAAGAAAAATTTCTTCTATAGAATCGGGACATCAAAATTTACTTTTGTTAAATTTTTGGTAATTTTTTGATAAAGTTTATTTTTTAATTAATAGTTAAAAATACCGCATTTTAAGGCAAAAATATCTTTTCATCTAATTTTTTTTATATAATTAGATAGTAATTTTAATTGGTTTTAATGTTTAATGGGATAATATTTTTATAATTTAATCCAATTATGGTTATTAGACGCAATTTCACATTTAAATTGGACATATACGCATGTCAATATTTTGATAGTTATTACTTCTTAAAAAACTGCATTTTTTGTCTCGACCATGGTAATTATTTTTAAATTAATTACTGAAAATTATTTTCTTTGAAATTGTAAAAACAAATTCCTTATTTTGAATCAAGAGTTAAAAATTGTGTAAATAGGTACCTTTTATTTTTGGACATTATGAATTGTAACCTCAATAATTATTTTATTTATCACGGTTAAAGGGTAAATCTGGTAAAAAAGATTAAAAAATAATATAATAATAATATAAAACGACCCTAACACATGTATTAATCCTATTGGATGAGATATTTCTGGACAAGGGAATCCATGGGTCTATTTTGGGACCCCATGGATCCACTTGGGAGTAATAATTACATTTTATAATAATTAATTTAAAGTAAAGAAAAAAATAACATAAAGATATATCTTTCTACTAAATTTTATTTTGATGTTATATAAGTGTTGTATTTGACTATAAATATTAATTAGAAATATGAAATAGTTTCCGAAATCATGGTATTTTATTTATAATTCTAAGGAATTAAATAAATAAATTTAATTATGACACAAGGATGATGCAATGATTTCTTCATTAATAAAGGATTCAGATAAATTATATTATAAATATTAAAATAAATTTAATTTTAATATTTTTATTCCATATATTAATTTTATGGATTATATTTACATATTGTATTTGAGTTAATTCCTTTGAGTCTAAGGAATCAAGTTTGTATGACTTTAACAAAAATCAATTATAGTGTCAAAATTGACATAAATGAGTTTTTTAAAAAAAATACTATTTTATTAAATTTTATAGTTGTCCCAAAAATATAATATTTGTCCAAATTAATTATATAATGTAAAAAATGTCATTAATAATCCAATTTTGGTTCTCTTGGATGATTATATAATCTACGGTAAACATATATTGGGAAACTGCAAAAAGACATGGTAAGACTTAATGTTTTCAACAAAGGGTTAATGATAATAGATAAGGATATTTTTGTGACCTAAAATTTTATAAAACCTATTATTTGAGAGGTTTTAGGCCCAATATCATATTATATATAAAAACTTGGTTTGGGACCATTTGAAACTGAAAATCATTTTATAACAGAAATATTTTTGTGACCTAAAATTTTATAAAACCTATTATTTGAGAGGTTTTAGGCCCAATATCATATTATATATAAAAACTTGGTTTGGGACCATTTGAAACTGAAAATCATTTTATAACAGAATAATAATTCAAACCATTCCTAAAGTGCCACTCCTCCCTCTTATAAAAGGGCATCACCTCTACCCATTTACTCACACCTCTCAAGATACATGTCTCATTATTTTTCTACTAAAATAATCTACCAATATCCATACATTAAACATAGAAGCCTTACCTTGTACAGACATCAATTCAAGAAATCCTTTTGGCTCAACTCAAAAGAAGTTACCCTATTTACAGGTAACATATTCTCTCAAGTTCTTTTCCTTTAATTTCCTTATCCACTTCATATTATATTTTTATTATTTCATTAAATAAAAAACCAATATCCAAAATATACTAGTATTTTTTTATGATAATTATTTTACCGACACATACACACTCGTCCATATAATAGATACAAGCATACTGTTTTTGTGGACAATGAACTACTGCCTCACAAAACAATGATTGTTCAAAATTCACCTACCACCTCTCATGGTGGACATTATGATTGAACTGTATTTATATATGATATATAATATATTTATATTTTCTCTATGATTCTATATTTTTCATTTACAACATAACTTTATGCTTTCAATAATGTCTAAATACGATAATTTTATTTGAGGAAGTACGAACTACCACCCCCTCAAAATGATATGACACATTCATTTCATACATAGAACATATAAAGTATGGAGTTAATCAACTTATGAAATTTATATAAAAAATGATATTAAACCAGAATTATAATATACCTATGTATCATTTAATTTTCATTCCATTAAATAGGAAAAATAAATGAATGTAGCGTTCATGCGTACCTACGGCTTACCATCTCCATAAATCGTGCATTTCATTTTTTATCTCCAAATGTTATGTAATAATATATATATATATATATATTGTCTATATATTATATTTAATTCATTAATATCATTCTATAGATGGTATACTTTTCACTACATGGAAAATTTACCTGAAAACAAGTTCATTTTTGACTCATGTATTGAATATCGACAAAACATCAGATATTAACATAAATAATTATGTAATGATTATAACATGGTAATAAGTGATATAAAAGGAATAATAAACTTAAAAAAGGTTTTGAAACAAGTATAAATTTACTTATCTTTATTATTCAGGAAGAATATAGAACATTCATGACGAGTTGGACTCAAGCTAAGGGACTTCGTCTCAATCTCCTTTCATTGAAGAATATTTTGGTTTATACATGACCTTATTTTATATGGTGTATAATTAAACCCTTTTTCATCTAATTTAATTCAAAATTTTTCCAAAGAAATATTCTGTTTTATAAATTATTTTACTAAATGACAAAGGGATTGTTTCTTTTTAACGTACATAGTGACAATGTCCTTTCCGCCGCTGAGAGCATTATTTGATATTTGGATTCCTTAATAAGACATAATATTTTTAATTGGAAAATGAATACCATGGAACCTTTTTTATATGTTTTGGTATTGAAAATGGTTTTCATAAATAATTTATTATATCGATTTCTTGAAATTATATATTTTGATTGCAATGTGGAATTATTGTCCTTCCTTTATTCTTGTTTAATGTGTTATGATTATGTTATGGGTCTTGGGAATTTATTATTTATATAGGTGGACCATGATAAACTGAGGGAAGGTGAGCCTGAGAGAGCTCTCCAATTCATTGGTCAACATGACAGAGGTAAATGGTAATGTTTCTCTTAAGAGATTTAGTGAATATATTGTGATGGGTATTCCAAACGCAACTACCTATGTTGTTTTGAAAGCTACAATGTATGTATTTTATAGATTCCATAAATTACCTATATGATTTATGACTTCAATGTGTAATTCATAAATCTTATGATTTCATGTGGTCTATTAATGATATTAGGTGTTATGATTGAAAATTATGATTTCTTGATTTGTATATATTCCTTGGCTAATGTTTCCTTTCGTTTTATGCTCATCCCAAGTTTTTTAATTTTTTTCAATCGGAATAATGAATGGAAAGAGAAAGGAAGAATTAAAGAACAGTTTTATCAATAATGTAATTCTTTCTTTATTTATAGATATTTATTATTGTGAAAAAAAATTGGATAGAGTAGAAGTATCTAATTTGTAATTTTTGAGATGTAATGTAATATTTATGTCGTAATTCCCTAAAACTCTAAACATAAAAGGATACTCAATGTGAATTTTTTACTTAACTCAACATTAAGTAATTATTAAGGTTGGTACCTTATAGCTGGTATTAAAGTTCAGTTTAGAAAACTTTAAAAGTAAATATATTATTAAATTAATATCCATAAATTATTTTTACGTTATGGTAAGATTGAAATGATATAGAATTTGAAGATTTTCATATTGCTTCGTCTATGATATGTATGTTTACATAATGGTTTTTTGTAGAGGAAACATGGTAGCTATGATGGGACTACATCAAGAGGATAACAACCTTCCAAACCAGAAACATAAGATTGTCGGAATCAGGACTGAACAGTTCGTTGCAGTGATGGAACAGATGACTAAAGATATAAATGGTGGTGGTATTCATTCATGAGATCTACTAGATCAACCACAAAGGAACATGTCAGTAGTGGAGAATTTATTGGGGCAACATCCCCCATTATTCAAAATATCATATAACCATGTGCTAGCTGAAGGGTGGATTAAAGAACTAGAAATGATTTTCACTTTCATGGGGGTGTTCGGAACATCAAGAGGATAGTCTTGTTGTTTACCATTTTGAAGGTGAAGGAAATCAGTGGTGGTTAATGGTTAAAAATATCAGGGATAATGAGTAGATTTATGATCTTGATTAGGATGAATTCAAAGGTATGTTCCTTGGGAAATATATTCCTAAGGTGGTTCGACTTATGATGGAAAAACAATTCTCGGAATTGAGGTAGTAGGATTACTTAATGGATTCATATAATTAAAAATTCACCCGACTGGAAATGTATTCTATAAATTTTATATGGTATCTTGATAGTAAAATAAATCATTTTTACTCAAGATTAATACAAAATTATCGAAGGGCTTTAGCTTTTTGTTAGTTCACAAGTTAAGAAAAACTTGTTTGATATGCAGAGAAGGTGGAAATAGTGTTTGCTGATAATATTTTGTTTTTTGACAAATAACAAAATAATAGGTCAATTTGGTAGATGAAAGGGAAGGACTCTTCAAAAAATTCTAATGGTAAGAATCATAAGTTTACAATTTGTGAAAATTGTGGTAAAAAGAACACAATATAATTTCTTTTGAATTATGGTAAGTGATTCTAATGTGGTAAAATGGCACATAAGGCTCGTAATTTTGCTAAAAAATATCAGATTAGTAGTAAGAAAAAATATAATTTACAGTCAGTAAAATGTTTTAAGTGAAATTAAATGGTTCATAATGAAAATGAGTGTCCAAATAAGAACTGAAATGAAGTAAAGTAGATATACTAAAAGTATAAAAGGGTGGTGAAATCCATTAAAACTACTTCAGTAGATGTTGGGCTATCAAATGAAGTTGTATCAGGTACACTTTTGGTTTATTAAAATTATTCCAATGTGTTTTTTAATTAATGGTCTACACATTCTTTAATTTCTGAGAAATTTTCTTGTAAATTGGGAATTCCATCTCAATATATGAATCCTAAACCAGTGGTTAAAAACATGGAGGAAATGTTGAGATAAAAAAACTATAAGAACCATATGATCCTTGTGTGGTGAAAGAATATACCTTTAAAAATTATTATTTTTTCTCTAGTGTAGTTTGATGTTATTTTGGGTATGGATTAGCTTTCTATTTATCTTGCCATGATTGACTATAAAGCTAAAGAGGATTATTTTTAGAGAGAATTTTTGTTTTTGTACCATAATGAACACATATTTTTGATAACATATTTGGAAGCTATGAAACCAGTAAAAAATGGAAATGAATTTCACCTTTCACAAATTTTTTAAAACAAAAGAACTATTCAGATTAATGATGTCCCAGTGTTAAATGATTATCTTGATGTTTTTTAAATGACTTTCCTGGTATAATACCTGATTAGGATGTTGAATTTACTGTTGAATTGGTTCCTGATGATAAGCTAATTTCAAAACCCCCTTATTGAATGCCTCAAATTTATCATTTAGTGTTAAAGAAGAAATTGTAGGAGTTATAAGATACGGGTTTCATTCTACCTATTACATCACCAGTGGGTGCTTCTATATTGTTATTAAAAAATAATTATGGTTCAATGAAACTATACATTGATTATAGAGCCTTGAATAACATAACTATTACGAACAAGTATCCTTTTCCTCATATCGAGGATTTATTTGATCTTCTCTTGGGATCTCTGTGGTTTTAAATGATTTACATGAGGTTGGGGAACCATTAGTTGAATTTAAAGGAATCATACATTCCTAAGACATCATTCCATACTTGATATGGCCATTATGAATTTTTAGTTGTGCCTTTTGGGCAAACCAATGCACCTGTTGTATTCATGGATCATAAGAATATAATTTTCCATGAGTTATTGGATAAGTTTGTGGTTTGTTTATTCAGGATATTTCAATATATTATAAAAGTACAGTGGGGCTTTAAAGCCATTTAAAGGGTGTCTTGCAAAACATAAAAGAAAATAAACAATATGGTAAATTCAGAAAGTGTGATTTTTTGTTACAAAAAAATTCATTACTTGGCCATATTTTTTATAAATATTGTACAATAGTTGATCTTGTTCACATAAAATTTGTTGAAGGATGGCCAAGACCCACAAATATAACTAATATTCATAGTTTTCTTGGTTTAGTAGGTTATTACTGGTGGTATTTTGAAAAATTTTCATGGTTATCTAACCCAATTTCTAAGCTAATATGAAAAGGTGTTAAGTTCACTGGGAAAAAATAATGTGGTGAATGTTTTTAGGAATTGAAAAGAATATTAGTGAATGATCTATTTTTGACCCTCCCTTCTGGAAATGGTGAATTTTTTATCTATAGTTATGCTTAGTTGAGAGGACTTGGATGTTTCCAAATGCATAATGATCAGGTAATTTCTTATGCTTCATGTTGGTTGAAACTATGTGAGTGAAAATAGCCTACACGTGATTTGGAATTAGTTGATATTGTTTTGGAATTAAAAATTTAGAGGAATCGATTTTATTGTGTAAGGTGTGAAATATATACTGATCGTAAATGTTTTAAGTACATATTTTTTTAGAAATAATAGAATATGAGACAGCGGAGATTACTATAATTAATAAAGAATTATGATTGCATGATTCTTTACCATCGAGGAAAATAAAATAAAATAGATGATTCTTTGAGTCAGAAAATTAATTCCATATTATCCATGTTATGTTTGGAATGAGATCCTTTGGTTTTTGATTTGATGAATATTGGATTAGAATTTGTTGGTGCAGGGAATTCCTCGGTTTTTTTTAGGTGTGAGTGAAATCGCCTCTAAGATATAGAATAAATCAAGCACAGAAACAAGATAGTGAGTTGTATAAAAAGGTTGAATTGGTTCATAAGGGTATGTTACCTAAATTTAACATTGATAAAGACCTTGTTTTGTGGTTTGAAACAAGATTATGTGTACACTATGATTAACAGTAAAGAGTTATTATGTGAACCTCACAATTCTCCATTTTCAGATCATCTTGGCAGAAATAATATGTACATAGATCTTTGAGAGTTTTATAGGTGGGATGGAATTAAAAGAGATATTTTGAACATTTCCCTGAGATGTTTTATTTTTCAATAGGTTAAATAAGTGTGGTGGTTATGGAAAGGGATGCTTTATCCTTTTTCATTTCCAGAGTAGAAATGTAAAAATGTGTCCATGGATTTCGTACTGGGATTACCAATGACTTTTTTAGGTAATAATGAAATCTGGTTTATTGTTTATTGATTGACTAAATCTGATCATTTTCATCCTATTCAGGATACTTTTCATGTAGATTTACTTTATCGATTGAATATTAAAGAGATTTTTAGGTTACATTGATTTCCCATCTACATTGTACCAGAAAGTGATCCTAGGTTCACTTATAACTTTTGGAAATGCCTTTAGAAGTCATTAGGTACTGAATTAAATCTTAGTACTTATTTTCATCCTCAATCAGATGGACAGTAAGAATAATCAATTCAAACCTTGGAATATATGTTACGTTCTGGTTTAATGGATTACTACAGAAGTTGGGACTAACATATTTCTTCAGATGATTTTTCTTACAGTAAAATTTTTCCTTCAAGTATACAGATTAAAACATTTGAGGCGTTATATGGAAAACGGTGTAAAACTCTAGAATTTTGGGATGAAGTAGGTGAAAGGATTTTTATGGGACATGAATTGGTAGAAGAGATGGTAGTGAAAGTTCAGTTGATTCAGAATAACATGAGATGAACTCAGAGCAGGAAGAAAATTTTTGTTGATAAATGTAGGAAGGATATTTATTTTGTGGTTGGCGATCGTGACTTTCTCAAATTTTATCCATGTAAAAGTATAATGTTTTTTGGAAAAAAGGGAAAGTTGAGTCTGAGGTTCGTTGGACCCTATGAAATCCTAGAGAATGTCAGATCAGTTTCCCACATAGTGGATTTAACTCCATGTTTATATCTGCTACACAATTTAGTTTCATGTTTTAATGTTTAGAAAGTATATGGCTAATCAATCTCATGTTTTGATTCATGAGGTAGTCCAGTTGAAAGAGAATTTTTCTTATGAGGAATAACCAATCCATATTTTTTACTATAGAGAGAAAGTTTTGTAGAATAAGGTAATTCAGTAGGTAATTGTTTTGTGAAAAAACAATATGGTTGAAGAGGCTGCATGGGAATCTGAAACTTCTATGAGGGATAAATACCCCCCATTTATTTTATATGTTAATAGAACTATGAGGATGCAATTCCAAAAAGGGGGAATGGTGTAGGATCCCATTTATTTATAGAGTAATACATTTTCATATCTATTAATATTTTTTATAAGAAATTATTTTTTATATTAAAGGTTATTATTTTTTTGATAGTGTACTCAACATGCAACAATGAGTTTCTTTGAAATCTTACATTCCACACAACTTTGAGTTATACAAAAAAATAATATAATTTTTTTTAAATGGTAGTTAAATCCTAACTTTTTTATTGGTGGGAATGAATAGAAATAACTAAAATATTATTATAAATGTTTGTTAAATTTCTTTAAATTTATCCAATAAATTTTAGAGGCTAAAAATAAGAATAAATCTGATTTTAAGCATGAAATACTATAATATTTTTGGAAGTTCATTTTACCTCCTTTTGATGGATAACCCTTTAAAAATCTAGTTTTCATCACTTTTAAATTTTTGATTTGAAAAAATAAACTTCTTATATAGAAGCGGGACATCAAAATAAAATTTGGTAAAATTATTGGTAATTTTTTATAAAGTCTGTTTTTTAATGAATATTGAAAAATACAGCATTTTAAGTCAAAAATTTCCTCTTCATCTAATTTATTTATATGGACATATATTAATTTTAATTGGTTTTATAGTGTAATTGGATTATATTTTTATAATTTAATTCAATATTGGTCATTTTAGATAATTTGATTTTTAAATTGGAAATAAACACCTATCTATCTTTTGATAGTAATTACATTTTAAAACCCCACTTTTTTGGTTTCGAAAATAGGAATTAATTTTAAAATAATTACAGTAACTTCTTTGTTTTGAATTTTTAAAAATGGATTCCATATTTTAAATTAAGAGGTCCAAATTGTGTAAATAGGTACCTTTTATTTTTGGGACATTTTCAATAGTTATTTTGGTAATTTTTTATTTACCATGGTTAGAGAGTAAATTTGGTAAATAAGGGTAAACAATAATATTATAAAAATATTAAAATACCCTTACACATGTCCTAATACTATGGGATGATATATTTCTGACCAAGGGAATCGGTGGTTCTATTTTTAGACCACATAGATCCACTTGGGAGTGATGATGACATTTATTAGTAATTAATTTAAAATAAAGAGAAAAATAAAAAAACATATATCTTTTTATTAAAGATTTTTTAGTGGTTATATAAGTGATATCTTCGACTATAAATAGTCATTATAAAATAAGAATATTCCCTACATCATGTAATTTTATTTACAAATTTTAGACATTAAATATATAAATTTAATTATGACACAATTATAATGCATTGATTGCTTCATTAATAAAGGATTCAAATAAATGATATTATAAAAATTAAAATTAATGTAATTTGAATATTTTTATGACATAAACGAATTTTATGAATGATATTGACATCTTATATTTGAGTTAATGTCTTTGGTTCTGAGAAATAATGTTTTTATGACTTAAGAAAAATCAATTACTTTATACTGCCAAAATTGACATGAATGAGTTTTGAAAACAAATACTATTTTATTAAATGATATAATAGTCTTAAAAGTATAATATTCAGAAAAAAAAATTAAATAAATTTTTAAATGTCATTAATGATCCAATTATGGTACTCTTGGAATTTTATAGTTAATATAGTAACCATATATTGTGAAAATTCAAGAAGACAGGGTAAGAGTTAATGTTTTTAACTAAGTGTTAAAGCTAAAAGATAAGGTTATTTTTGTGACCTAAACATGTATAAAACATATTGTTTGAGAGTGTTTAGACCTAAAATAATCCTATTTACGAAATAAATGGGTTTGGGACCATTTAAAACCGAAAATCATTTTGTAAAAAATTAATACTGAAAAACATTCCTAAAGTGCCCCTCCTCCCCCTAATTAAAGGGCATAAACTCTACCCATTTACTCACACCTCTCAATACAAATGGATATTACATGTTATGCTCAAATAATCTCCAAATATCTCTCCCTTTAGTTTTGAAGCATTACCTTGGGTAGAATCTAATTCAATAAATCCTTTTGGGCTAAAATCAAAAGAAGTTACCTGATTTACAAGTAAATTCTTCCCTCAAGTTCGATTCATTTATTTTCCTTCTACACTTCCTATTCTATTATTATTCATTTATTACATAAAAAACCAGTATAATTAATATAATATTATGTTTTTATTATAGGTATTATAACTACACTTACACACACCTCTATTTAATGTATACGAACATACTGTTTCTGTGGACGACGAACTACTGCCTCACGAAACGATGATTGCTCAAATTTCCCCTACCACCTCTCATGGTGGCCACTATGAAGGAACTATATTTATATATGATATATATTATATTTATATTTTCTCTATTATTATATATTTTGTATTTACTTCATACCATTATTCTTTCCATAATGTGTAAATATGATAATTTCATTTGAGGAAGTGCAGACTACCACCCCCTCAAAATGATATGACTCATTCACGCCATACATGGAACATATAAAAGATAGAGTTAATGAAAATATTGACATATATATATATATAATTTTATATTATACTAGAATTATAATATACCTATGTATCATTTATTTTTAATTCCTTAAAATATAAAAAATATATCAAAGTAGCGTTCATTCGTACGTACGACATACAATCTCCATCAATAGTGCCTTTCACTTCTTGTCTCCAAATGTTATGTACTATAATATATACATATATATATATATATACTGGATATATATTATATTTAAATCATGAATATCATTCTGTAGATGATTAACTTTTGACTACAAGGACAATTTACCTAAAAACAAGTTCATTTTCGACTCAAGTACCGAAGATCGACAAAGTGACTGATTTAACTTAAATAATTATGTAATGATTATAATGTGGTAATAAGTCATATAACAGGAATAATAAACTTGAAAAAGGTTATGAAGAAATTATAAATTAACTTAATTTTATTATTCAAGAAAAACAAGGAACATATGACGATTCAGACTCAAGGTTAGGGACTTCGTCTCAATTTCCTTTCACTGAGGCGTATTTTGGTTTCAACACGAACTTCTTTTATATAGTGTATAATTCCACACATTTACTTTTATTTTCAATCCTCAGTTTTCAAAAATGAATCTTTTGTTTTACGAAGTATTATACTAAACATCAAAGGGAACTTTTATTTTTAATGTATGTAATGACAACGACCTTTTCGCCACCATTAGTATTATTTGATATTTGGATTCCTAAATGAGCCGTAATGCTTTTAAATAGGATATAAATAACATAAATCCTTTTTTATATATTTTGGTATTGAAAATGGTTTTTATAAAGAATTTATTATGTCAATATCTTGAAATGATATATTGTGATTTAAATTTGGAAATGTTATCTTTCCTTTATGCTTGTTTTATGTGTAATGATTATGTTATGGTTCTTGGGAATTGAATATGTATATGGGTGGTTCCGTGATTAAGAAAGGGAGGGTGATCCAGATATATCTCTCCAATTCATTGGGTAAAGTAACGGAGGTAAACATTAATTTTTCTTCTAATAGATTTAGGGAATATACAATGATGGGTATTCCAAAAGTTGCTCCCTATGTAGCTATGAAATCTACAATGTAAGTATGTTATGGATTCCACTAGTTACAATTATGATTTATTATTTCTTTTTATTATTCATAAATCTTATGATTTCATGAGTTATGTTAATGAGATTATGTTTTATAATTGAAAAGTATGATTTATTGATTTGCACGTATTCAGGGACTAATGTTTACTTCCCTTATTTTATGTCCCTTATTGATCTTTTTACGCTCATCCCATGTTTTTTAAATGTTTTTCACAGGGGATAAGGAAGGTTAAGAGAAAGGAATAATTCAAGTATATTTTTATCAAGAAAATAATTTTTTTATTTAAGGAGTTTTACTATTGTGAAAAAAATTATATAGAGTGAAAGTGTCTACTTTGTAATTTTTGAGATGTAATGTAATAGTTATGGCCTAATTCTATAAAACTCTAAACCTGATAATATCCCCATTTATAATTATTTAATTAACTCTTTATTAATTAATTATTAAGGTTGGGGCCTTATAAATATAATGATAAGGTAGTTTATGGCTACGCTTTATAGATTTTATTGTATATGGAAGGAGTTAATTTTTGAAAGAATAAATGTTTTCACCCGGGTTTTTTTGGTAATTGAGGTTATTACCATGTTTCAATTGATTACATGATAACAACATTCACCTTATTTGTGTGTAATAGTTAATATAATCATCAGTGTTTTGGAGGATAAATGATAAGTTTTTTTAAAAAAATATAGTGAACTTCATTCAATAGTTTTGGATTTTAATATTTTGGAAGTTTGATAAGGCTATCCATTTATGAAATTATTTATATTGAGTTTCAGACAATGTTTTGGATATTAATTTGTTACATAGCAATATTAAGATTTGTGCATTTTATAGAAACTGTGAAAAACAATTTTTTATAATTACATTTTGAGATAAATGGAATTACTTGTCATCACATTAAAGATTTTATGATCAATTAGTTCTATAGGAATTACAATTTCAATATAATTTTGTGGAGTAATAAATGAACTAAAGATTTATAAAGTAACAACCAAATAGTGAGATTATATTTTTTTAGATGAAATAAAGTAATTATATCATCTCAAATGATTTTGAAAAAAATTGATCATCATCATTCCTGATGATATCAATGTCTTTTTGGACCTATTTGGTCTATGGTTTAGGGTTTATTAACCTTCTATTGACCATGTTCTCTATCATTCTGAATGAAAACTTGATATTTATAATTCTCTTCTGTTCCCATATTTTCACTTTACACTTATCTGAATCTAAGTTTTGTGGTGATCTTCTCATTTTACTTTCCCTCTATTTAAGAGAAAGTTTTATTGAATATTTTTACAATGTGGGTTCCTCAAAAAAGAATTTTAAAATATAAATATTGTATTTTCTATGTGAAATTTTCAGATTGATAGGAATCAATTTTTTAGTAATTCTTGATCATAACATGGTGGTTTCTCATTGATTGACACTTATAAAAAATCTATCTTAAGTTCAGGATATGTTCCATGTATCTGTCCAAAGAAATTATATACTTGATCCTTCTTATGTGCTAAACCTAGAGGTCATGCCGTTGGAGAAATATATTTCTTATGAGGAATAGTTGATAGAGATTATGGATCAAATATAGAATGTTTTATGAATAATGACTGCTCACCTAACAATGGTTTTGTGAAGAAACCACTAGCCCGAGGAAGCTATGTGGGAACCTAAGGATTTGATAAGACACAAGTATCCTCGTGTATTTATATCTAAGTGATGAATTTAGAGGTAAAATTAATTTTAATTGTGGTATAATGTAACACCCCATTATTTTATATTATATTTCATTTTAAATAAACCTAATATCTTCAATAGATTATTTTTTCACAAAACACCGAGCTTAATCAAAATTCGAAAATATTATTATTCTAACAAGACCATTATAACCTGGTTATTAAAATGGACTGAATTATTATTATTAACTACAATATAAATGTTATATATTAAAATGTTTTGAAATTCATCCAATACATTCGATAGGCATAAGATAAGAATAAATCCAATTTTATACATAAAAAAGCTATATTTTATTAATGGTAGTTTTATCACCTTTTAATGGAATAGTTATTTTAAAACTAAATTTAAAAACTTTTATAAATTACATTTGAAAAAATAAAATTAATTTTTAAAAAGGTAATATCAAAATAAAGGTACAATAATTTTTTATCTGAGAATATTTAATTTCGAGTAAATTTTGAAAATTTCAATGTTTATAAAACCGTTAATTTAATAATATTAAAAGTACATTTATAATTTTAATTTTATCTTAATGTAACATGATTACTATTTATTTATAAATATTATAATTAAATTCAATTTAATAATATATTTTTCTTATTTTGGTATAATAATATTTTTTGGGATTAAAAACACATTTTTACCAAAACAAATGTATTTTAAAATGTTTTAATGCTTTAATTTTAAATGTATGTTTTCAAATTCTATATTTTTAATTTTTAAAAATAGATTCAACATTTGGAATCAGGAGGTATAATTTATATTGTACGATCATTTTAATTTTTAGTCATAATAAAGTTACCCTAGTAAAAAAATGATTTACCATAGTATAGGAAAATAATTTAAAAAGTTAAAGATAAAAGTTAAATGATTAAAATACCTAAAAATTAATCCTTAAATAGGTTATTAATGCATTTATTGGCTATATACGACATTTAAAACATTAATTAACAATATAATTCATTGGAATTAATACCACCCAAATTTTGTTGGCTTTAATGATCAAATAATCATTATTTTATCACTTAAAACCACCCCTCCTTATATATAAATACAACTCATAACCACCTTATTTCTCCATGAACTCCTTGAAGATAACATTCAGAAACTCATACTTTTGGATTCTCTGCTAAAATCGTCAACTTTCCATTCCTAGCTATAATTCCATTAATTGAGACCCAATTTTTTCCACCAAAACCTTACAATATCAAAAGGAAAAAATGGATCACATAAATTATAGAGAACCTTTTAGGTTTAGTGTTTTATAGAATTAGTATAAAATTCTACATAAACAATTCAGAAGTAACAAAATGAACATTTCTCCCATTTAAAATAGGTTTTCATATTTCACATTAAGTTATCAACATCATCCTTGTGGAAGCCTTTATATACATAAATCATTCAACGTAATTCATTATAACTAAGGGAAAATAAACCATAAGAATAGTGAGATAGGATTCATATTATGGGTAAAATTAATCATTAAAATTTTATTTTCATCAATGATTATAATATTACATACGTGTATGATGATATAATCAATGTTAATGAGTGAATAATAAAATAACTCAAACTCATTAATAGCTAGATCATCAAGAATAATAAAAATGGAATAGTAAAGAGTCATCAGAAATAATAATCAAGATCCATGTAATATCAATGTCAACCATTAGAAACACTATAAACACCTAGAAAGCATAAATAAAATGTGTATGTACATGGGACATAATTTTCACTTCACTCTTACAGATGGAATTAATATATGGTCAAATTCCACACCCAATTCAATAGAGAGATATCATAGACCAACCTATACTTGGTCTATCATATCACCAACCATCCTTGGTTTATATGGAAAAAACCCATCATTGGTTTATCATGGAACCACCCATCATTGGTTTACCATGTAACCACCCGTCAAATTCCAAATAACCATTAAAAAACCATAACATATAAAATATTTCATTTCATAATAAACATATAAAAATAACCATTATCCCTTTTATAACATTATTAACATATGGAAATGAAATGGGTTCTAAAAAATCTCTTTGAAACATAATTAACTCCTGGAAAATAAATTGGTTCCATAATAATATCATTAAAACATGGTTATCCAATGGAAAAGAAATAAGTTCCATAAAAATACCACATAAACAATATTAACCCATTGAAAATATATTGGTTCCATAAAAATATCTTTGAAATAGGATTTACCAATGGAATATAATTGGGTCAATAATAATATCTTTGAAAAAGGACCAACCAAAAGAAAAGAAACATGTTCCTTAAAAATATCTTTGAAATCATCATAATCCATAAAAAGGAATAATGGGGATGGTATAAATAAAAAACATCCCAATTGGAGTATAAGTAAAAAATAAGGGTTGTTGATATTGATGAATATAAATTCTCTTAAACTTTCATTAAAACTTTCTTGAGGAAATTAATCCATAAACATTAAAATTGTCTTATACTACATTGAAACATTTGAATCATAATGACCATAAAGAAATAACTTTAAAGGAGACTTATAATATCATGAGAATAATTATATTTATGATATACCCAAATAAAAGAGTATTATATGAACCTCATAATTTAAGATAGGTGGATAACATAACTAACATCTCAAAGATGGAAAATTGTGAAAAAAAATCTATTATTACTTTCATAACATTGAAATCATAAATGAAATAAAATATAAATCCTAAAATAAATATTTAAATCCTACTAAATTTAAGGAAAATATTTATAAAATACATTCATGGGTATTATATACACCGCACCATAAAAATAACTACTGAATATGGAATGGATCTCCCAGAAATGAAAGAGAGATGAGAAAAACCCTTACTAACATAGTATCATTTAAATCATGTTATTAATAAAATAATAACATCAAGTGAAGCATAGAATATCATGAAAATAAATAAATTACTGAAATAACATATCATATTTTATTATTTACACCATGTAAAATCATTAAGTGGTGAATATGATATTTATCTCACAGATGTAAAAATTGATATGAAAATCCTTTACCTGGAGTCTGATTTCTCATGCATATCCTCTATATTTCCGAATAATAAACTAATGTTAAGTTATAAATTTCTTAATAACCATATAAAAGTTTATTATTACTTTTATGTCATTTATAAACAACTTCTATAAAAATACTTAATCAATAATATTTATGCCAGTTGTTTTGACCATATTCAACTTATGTGTCAAAACTGACTCTCATTGGTAGACTAAAGTCAATGAAGTAATTATTTAAGAATATCCAAAATATTAATATTGTAATAGTAATCATATTTACTCCTCAATTATACATTTAAAAATAATCCTGATGTATGGTTATGGAAACTGAACAAATGTTACAATCATGAAGTTGGGAGGTCGTATGTATGTGTAAGTAACATTACTGTTTATCAATTATTATTATGGAATGATGGTAAGTGTAATTGATAATTAAAGAAGGATAATTACATAATATATTCCATATTATTTAACCATATATAATTATATATATATATATATTGAGATGTAAATGGAATCACATCACTTCGAGGAGGCGGTAGTCTACACATCCACAAATGACATTATAACTTTTTCAATGTGTGAAAACAAAATAAAAAATGATATATTATATTTAAAAAATATAATTATGTTATTAATATAAAATATATGTTATTTATATCACATATTTTTATTAAAAACATCCTTAATACATTCCTAGTAAATCATGAATGAATCACTTTTCTTTGAGGAGGCGGAAGTCCACACATCTACAAATGATGTTTTCGTATTCCCACAAAATAAAAAGAAAGAAGTTATATGTTATATAATAATTAAATAAAAATAAACACATAATAAATATAATATATATAATATAAAAATAGTATTTTCATCATTATTTTCAACCCTAAAAAGATTCAATGCAAGAACAAATGACATCAGTTCACGAGGCAGTAGTCTGTCGTACACACAAATTATTATTATATATCCCATTTTATGGATGTGTGTGTAGGTGTAGTTCTTACTATAAAGATAAAAAATATCATAACATTAAGTAAAATTAGGTTAATATATAAATAATATATTATAATAATTTTTTGGAGTATTGAAATAAATTAATAAAAACTTCTCACTGAAGAATGTTACCACTTTTTTCATGTAACTCCTTTTGTTTTATACCAAAATCTATCCTTATATAGATTTATACCAAATTTTTTGATACTAGGATTAGGTAATGGACTTTTTGACTCTATTTAGTGATGTTTTTTATGATCCAAAATTAATTTATATGTGTAAAGAATGAGGGAGGGTGAGTGCCTTTTTATAGTGGTGGAGTGAAATTATTGGAAATAGAAAAGGTAAACACTAATGAGAGGAATCCCTTACATCATGGGACATAAATAATTATACCTATAATATATAAGTGGGTATATGGTCTAAATATATCCATCCTATTATTTTTAGACAATTATTAATTCATTTTCCCCTTAAGATTAATGTTTATCAACTAAGTAAACTAAATTTTACCATAATTATTGTCATTAATTTAAATTGATTTCCCAAAAAAAATTTGTAAAACACTAAGTTTAACATAATATAAATTAAAAATTATTATAATTCCAAATATGGAATCTATTTTTCTAATTTATAATCATAGAAGTGCTATAATTTAATTTAAAATTAATCCCTCACACTAAATGAAAAAAATAGGCTGTTAAAGTTAAAAGTTCTAAATTTGAAAATGTTTGTATACCGAATTTCATTATAAAATTGATTTAAATTAACTAAATTATATTATATGTTATAAAATTTATCTAATTATTATTTAAAACAAATTAAAAATATAATGTTTCACAATAAATTATTTAGAATAAAATTTGTTTCCCATTACAATCCAATAATTATCACTATTCATCAAAACATGACACATCTCAAAAAATTACAAACAATTCACCCAAAATAAATTATGATATTATTATTTCGAGTATGACTCTTAATTTTTCAAATTTAATTTATAAACATGTCAAAAGTTAGTTTTAAAACAACTACGCTATTGAAAGGCGGCAAAACGTTTTCCAAAAATATAAAACTTATTATGCTTAAAAATGGATTGATTGTTTTTTAATAATATCAAATTTATTGTATGAATTTAAAAAATTATTAAATATATAACATATAAGTTTCATTTATGTGTTTTAATAACTCTAATTAATCTGATATTTTAAGATAAAATGCCATTCTGGTCATAAGAATTGTTTTTTATAAATATACATCATTTATATTCAATTGTTATTTATTTTTATTTATAATTAATTAGTATCAATGAATTAATTTTATAAAAAAATTAAATGATAATTTAATAATTTAGTTAATCTCATTCATTCCCACCATTATAATGACTATGTGATAACTATAATATTAAATATTAATAGTATAATGTTGTTCTGTAAAACACTTTTGTGCTTGTAACACACGTTATCAAAGAAACTCAATGTTGTGTAAAATGAAATATAATAATGGTATTTCATGAAATGAATGATAAACTATAAATTTAGTGTAACATAAGAAATCCAAGAATATAAATTAATTTGAAAAAATATAATTCATAAAATTTTGGGATGTTACATCCTACCCCCCTTAAAATGATTTTATCCATCAAAATTCATCGTGGTTGTAAATTTATTTTTATAAATAATTTATTTAAACCCACATAATAAAATTAAATTAAGGAAAAATGCCTTAAAATGGAAGGTGGGAAATATAAAGGTCACCAAAAGTTACAAATAATAACAATTATTTATAGGGAGAACATTGGTGGTAAATTACAAGATTGATTTGAAAGGAAAAAATAATTATTACCATGGAAGGATAAAGAGTGATAGATAACATGGTAAATAGTTAGTTAATGATGAAAAACCCTCAAACCAAATAGGTTTGGAGAATGGTAATGATAACATCAGAAAATATGGTAAAAGGATGGATTTTTTCAAGATCATTTTTCCAAAATTTAAATGATTTATTTCACCATGTAGAATTAAAACATAGTGAAATATACTTACATGACAAGTGAATTTTATGATTTAACTAATTTCCCCCTGAATATTATATTTTCTCCAGACAATGTGTAATCACAATGAATTTTCCTATGATTAAAGCAAAAAAATTCTCTCTCAAAGACCACATAACCATAAAAGGGTTAATTAATCAAGTCCACCTTTCTTTATACATTTACCTAAAGAAAAGTTGTTAGAACATAGTAATATAATTCCCAAAATGATTAAACCTTCATATGATACATTAATATTCAAAATTAATTCCCAAAGTTCATACCAAACAATTCTCTAAATAACTATCCTTAAAATCCAACAAGCATATCCTGACTAACTTAAAAACCAAATATTAGAAGGATATGACCATATATTCTCAAAAAGTAAGTAAACCATTATTACTCAAATAAAATACCATATTTTCTCAAAATAATAAAATAATTACCTATAAAAGTTTTCTTCTAACTAGAAAATCACTTAGGATAGTGGTAGGGGCGAAACCCTAATCATCTTTTAGTCATGGGTTCAAGTGACACCTACAAGACAAATGAAATGAATAGTAATCAAGAATATGTGTTTCTTTCCATTTTTATTTATTCATGAAAACAATTACTCCAAAAAATAGTTATTTTGATCCTATGGTTTAAAAATACCACATCCCAAAAAAAACAATTTCTACAAAAATGTCCTTGATAACCTCATAATTTTTACTACTTAAAAACCTCAAGTGGGATATATTAAGATATTGAAATTATGATCACCCATAAGATTATAGTCCAATGAAGGTGTCCAAAACTTATAAGATAACCAAACATGAAAATATACTAATCTCCAAATTTATATAATCTGACATTTGATACCATCTATAATAGCCCAGAATCCCCACCTTCAGATTCTATGATAAAATCCATAACATTACATTTATAGATATGAAGTCAATAATTGTGCCCCAATGTTTTCCATCAACACCTCAAAACATTAAAAGGAAAACTTAGGTCACCAAAATTATGGAGGGCCTTTTAGTTTTAGTATTTTAAACAATTATAATAGACCTCTATATAATCTATTCACTAGTCATCTAATGAAAATTTCTCCCATTTAACCCAGCTTTTCTTATTTCACAAAAGGTCATAAAAATCCTCCTTATGAAATCCTTTATAGAAACAAATAGTTAAATATAATTCATTATAACCTGTGGAAAAGGAAACATGAGAAAGGTGATCTCAGATGCTATTTAAGGGTAAAAATAAGCATTAATAATTAAATATCATCAATGATCATAAGAGTGTGTAAGGGTACGATGACTTAATTAAAGTGCATTACAGAATCATAAAATAACTCATAGCCATTAATACATGGATCATCAAAAATGAAAAAATGTAAAAGGAAATATTCATTATAATTAACAATCAAGATCCTTGTGATATCAATATTTGGAATCATTATAAACCCATAGAAAGCATAAAGAAAACATGTAAATAATTGGGACATAATTTTCACTTCACTCTTACATTAAATCATACTAATGGAATAAACATACATTTGACTTTAATACCCAACGAATTTAAGGGTTATCACAAACTTACGCATCCTTGGTTGATCACATAAACACCTATCATTGTTTTATCATGGAACCATCCATTATTAGTTTATCAGGGAACCACCCACCATTGGTTTATCATATAACAAACCATCAAATGTCCAAGTAACATTACTAAATCATAACACATAAAATCTTTCGTTTTATTATAATCTCATAGTAATAACCAGTATCCCTTTTATAAATATATTAACCCATGTAAAAGAAATGTGTTATATAATAATCTCCTTGAATCATGATTTATCCACGGAAAAGAAACTGGTCCCATAAAAATATCATTAAAACATGGTAATATAATGGAAAATAAATGGGTTCCATAAAAATATCATTGAATCATGATTAACCCATGGAAAATAAATCGGTTCCATAATTTTCTCTTGAAATAATATTAACCAGTGGAAATGAAATGGGTTCCATAACAATATCTTCGAAATAATTTTAACCTGTGGAAGATAGACATGTTTGTTAAAAATATCGTCGAATACTCATAATAGATCTAAATAAATTTTTAGTATGGTATAAAAAAAATATACCCATTTTAGGATAAGTAAGTACAAGCATTGTTGAAATTTATTAATGTAAATTCTCTTAAAATATCATTAAAACATTATTATGGAAAATAATTCTTAAAAATTCAAAGTCTCTCATACCACTTTTAAATGTTTGAATCATAATCCCCATGAAGTAATAAAATTAAATGAAACATATAATATCATGATAGTAAATATATTAATGATATATCATGATAAATTAGTGGTATATACACATCATAATTGAATATATGTATATAACACAACAAATGTCTTACACATGGTAAATTATGAGAAAAATCCATTACCACTTTG
This sequence comes from Viscum album, assembly GCA_963277665.1. Classification (NCBI taxonomy): domain Eukaryota; kingdom Viridiplantae; phylum Streptophyta; class Magnoliopsida; order Santalales; family Viscaceae; genus Viscum; species Viscum album. The sequence goes on from OY728127.1 coordinate 621,123,305, forward strand.
GTAACTTGAAAACTGTAGACCCCCTAAAAGATATATCATAAAAGGGATTTGTAAATCCCCATAAATTTAATTATAATAATCTTTTAATAAATTCATGTGAATTATATACAATACACACCATAAATAGGTTGTGAATATGGAAAGTTCTCATAGAAATAATAGTGAGATGAGAAAAACCCTTATATATTAGTGACTTTTTAATCGTGACATCCGTGAAATAATAATATCAATTGAAACTTTAAATATATTTAAATAAATAAAATTCATGATATATTATGTCATATTTAAATATATACATCATATTAAAGTAGTAAGTTTTGAATATGACATTTATATAACAGATGAAAAATGTGAGATGAAAATCCATTACCTTGAGTCTGATTTTTCATGCTTGTCCTCAATATTACCAAATAATAAATTTTGTTAATTATTTACATGATTAATAAAAATTTAAAATTTTATTATTACTTTTATTTACCTTATAGAAATTTTATATAAAATTACTTAATGAATAATGTTTAAGTCGGATGTTTTAACTATATTCAGTTTGTGTGTCCAAATTGATTCTCATACATCTACTAAGGTCAATGAGATCATTATTTAAATATCTTCAGAATAATAATCATGAAATAATTATCTTATTTATTGATATATTATAATTTAAAAACTAATCATAAAATATGGTTATGAAAAATCAAACAATGTTACAATTAGGGATATGGTAGGTCGTACATACACATTAGCAATGTTCCCATTCTTAATGATCATTATGGAAAGAAGGTAAGTAACATTTATACTCCCTAAATAATAATTATATTATAAATATAATATTATATAATAATAAATAATTAAAAATATGTATATAATTATTGTGATTTAAAATGATTCACATATCTTCAAGGAGGCGGTAATCCACATATCAACGAATGACGTTATCAATTTTCCAAAAAAGTAACAAAACTATATTTAATACATTTAAAAAAGGAAATAAAGAAAATACTATATTATAAATAAAAGAATATTATTATGTAAATAATATTATATATATGTAATTTTTATACATATTTCCATTAAAATCATCCTTAATACATTCCATGTTAAGAATGAACGAATCGCATCGATTTGAGGAGGCGGTAGTCCACAGGTCCCCAGCCGATGTTATCATATTCCCAAAAAATGGAAATAATGAATAAGTGTATTATATAATAATTAAATAAGAATAAATAAATCATATATATCATATATATCATATAAAAATAGTAATTCCATCATTATTTCTACCCTTGAAAGGTGGAAATGCAAGAATAAACGACATCTATTCATGATGTTGTAGGCCATCGTACACATAAACAATGATTTCATATCCAATTTGATGGAAGTTTGTGTAGGTGAAGGTCATAATCTTAAAATAAAAAATCTAATTATATTAAGGATAATTAGGTTTTTATATATACAAGATATAAAAATAATTGAAGGAGTAAATAAAGAAATAAAGCAAAAATTTTCATTGAAGAATGTTGCCTCTTCTTTAGGTAACTCCTTTTATTTTATATCAAAATTCTTCCTTAGATAGTATTATTACCAGATTTATTATTGTAGTATGAGGGTATAAATTTTGATTTATTAAGGCTTTTTATGAGAAAACAGGTGTAGAGAGGTGTTCAGAAGTTGGGAGGGTGAGTGACTTTTTATAATGTATAAGGAATGACATTCTTCAAAATATTAAAATGTAAAAACTATTGAGAGGTTTACCTTACATAATGTTACACCAATAATGGAAACTATTAGATAAAAGTGGGTATATGTTATAAATATGGCCATAATAAGGATTTTTGTACAATTTTATAGGTTATTTGTTTCCTTAAGATTAATGTTTAACCACTAATTAAACTCATTTTTACTTTCATCAATATAATGAATTTTAATTACTTTTATTAATATTTTTGGAAGATAACAAAGTTACATATAATATAAATTATAAATTATTATTATCATAAATTTGGAATCCATTTTTCCAAATTTCAATCATAGAAGTAGATGAATTTAATTTATAATTAATCCTCCAAACAGAATGAGAATGCTGGTTTCAAAAGTCCAAAATGTTTTTATACAAAATTTAGATATAAAATTGATTAAAAATAATTAATTGGATAAAATTATTTAAAATTTATCTAATTATTGTTTAAAACAATTTGAAAAATAATTTATCAAAATAAATTATTTAGACGAAAAAAGAGTTTTAAATTAAAATCATATATATATATATATATATATTACTATTCATCAAAACATGAGACTTCTTAGAAAAATATCAAAAATCACCAAAAATAAATTTTGATATTATTATTTATAAAATAAATATTAATTTTTAAAATATAGTTATAAATTTTTGAAAAAAATAGTTTTAGAGAATGTACGCCATTAGATGGTGGTAAAACTACCTTTTAAAAATATACTGCATTTTATGATTAAAATTCGATTTATTCTTATACTAATAATATAAAATGTATTGGATAAATATAAAAAATTATTAAATATATAAAATATAAATTTCATTAATATATTTTAATAATTGTTATTAATTTAATATATGAATAAAAAACACCCTTCTTGTTATAAAAATAATTTTTCATAAATACATATCCTTTATATTAAATTGGTCATTGTTTTTACTTCTAATTAATTGGTAAAAAAAGAATTTATTTTATAAACTTGTTTAAACTAAAATTTTTGATTTTGTATAATATCATTCATTCACACCTTTCAAACATCTAGGGGATATCTATCTTATTAAATATTAATAGTGTATTGTTATTCCATAAAACTCATTCTTACATTTAACAAACATTATCAAAGAAACTCGATGTTGCATGCAACAAAATATATTCTTTGTGTTTTATGTAATTCTATATAAAAGGTGAATTTCTTGTAACAGAAGATATAAATGAATATAAATCAATTTTATAGAACACATATCATAAAATTTTTGGGATGTTATATCCTCCCCCCTAAAATGAATTTCACACTCAAAATTTACCTAGTTTATCAATGTATTTTTATAATTTATTTATTTAAACCCATATAATTTAAATTAAATTAATAAAAAAATCCCTTGGAAAGGAATTTTTCAAACAAAAATGTCACATGAAGCTACACATAACTAGGATTCATCATAGGTAGAATACTTTTGGGAAATTAAAAATTGATTTGAAAGAAAAAAATAATTCCCATGGAATAATAGAGAGCGATAAAGAACATGGTTAGTCAAAATTAAATGAAGACAAAACCATAAACCGAATAGGTTTAGAAATGGTAATTGATGTGATCATAAAAAATGGTAAGAGGATAGAATTTTATTTTACGTTCCTTTTTCCAAAACATTATGTATTTGTTTCACCAAATCAAATGAAAAAAAAAATATACTTACTTGACAAGTTAATTTCATCATTTAACAAATTTCCACAAAAAGATCATCTTTTTGGTAGGTGATAAGTATTAATGATGAATTTTATTATAACTTAAGTAAAAAAATAAACTTTTAAAGACCACGTAACCATAAAAGGGTTAGTCAATCTATTCCACCTGAATTTAGACATTATCCAAAACCAAAATTTTTTGAGAATAGTAAGATAATTACCAAAATGAGTAATCATTTATACGATAAATTAATCTAAAAAAAGTATTAGCAAAATTTTAAACCAAAAAATTCAACAACTTCCCTTAAAATTCATTAAATATTTTATCATTAAGTTTGAAACACAATGATTTAGAGTATTTGATAATATATCCTTCCCAAATTAATAAACAATTATTCTTAAAATAAAAAACAAAATTTTCTCCATATAAAAAAATAATTACATATAAAAAAATATTATACTAACATGGAAATAACTTAATCCAGTTGTAGGAGAAAATCCCTTATCGTCCTTCATCATGGGTTCAAGACCCACTGCCTAGCCGGATGTGATTGGTTGTTACTAAGTATATGGGTTGCCTCCCATTTTTTTATGTATTCATAGAAAATAATTTATCCCTTAAATGTATATTATTATCATCCTATGGGTAATAAATACCTCCTCTCAAAAAAAATACGTCTCCAAAAACATCATTGATAACCACAAAATTTTTACTACTTAAAAAATTCAACTTGGGTGTCTTAAGACATTGAACATACGATAAACCATAGGATCATAGTCCTATGATGGTATCCATAAATCTTAAAATGACCTCAAATGAAAATATACTAATATAAAAAATTATTTAATCCAACCTTTGGTACTGACTATAACAGCCAGGAACCCACACATTTGGATTCTGTGCTTAAATCCATAACTATACATTCTTGAATATAATTCCAAAAACTATGACTAATTGTTTTCTGTAAAAATCATAGAAAACCCAAATAAAAACTTAGATTACTTAAATTCTGGAGGATATTTTAGGTTTATAATTTTAAAATTGGGATAAACACCTATATAAACAATTCAAGAGTGATGAAATGAAAATTTACCACATTTAACCCGCCTTTTTTTATTTCAGAATAGGTCATCAACATCTTACTTGTGAAATAATTTATAGAAATAAATTATTAAACAAAATAATTTATAACCTAAGGAAAAGGACACATAAGAAGGGTGATATCAGATTCTTAGTAAGTGTTAAAATAAGCGTTAAAAATTGAATCTCAACAATGAGAATTAGAGTGCATAAGGTTTTGATGACATAATCAAAGTGCATGAGGGAATAATAAAAGAACTCATACCCATCAATACCCAGATCATTAAAAATGATAACATGGAAAAGGAAAGATTCATTATAATTAAGAATAAATATTCATCTGATATCTATATCGATCATTAAAAACATTATAAACCAATATAAATTATAATGAATTCATGTATGTACATGGGACATAATTTTCAATTCAATGTTAAATTCACTCTTAAAATAGATTAACCATACTATATACTTCAATACCTAACGCATAGGAGGGTTATCATGGACCTACCCATCTTTGGTTTATCACATAATCACCCATCATTGGTTTATCCTGTAACCAGCCACCATTGGTTTATCATAGAACCACCTATTATTAGATAATCACATAACCACCCGTAAAATGTCCAAGTACCATTCCAAAAAACATAACACATAACATATTTTATTTCATTATAAACTCATAGGAACAACCATTATTCCTTTTTATAACATGATTAACTCATGGAAATGAAATGGTTATATATAAATCTCCTTGAATGATGATTAACCAGTGGAAAATAAACCGGCACTATAAGAGCCTCATTGAATCATGGTTATAACATTGAAAATAAACAAGTTCGAAAAAAATCTCATTGAAAAATTATTAACCCTTAGAAAAAAGGGGTTTCATTATAATCTCTTTGAAACAATATTAACTAGTGGAAAAGAAACAGGTTTCATAACCATATCTTTGAAACAATATCAACCCATGGAAAAGAAAAGGGTCCCTTTACAATATCTTTGAAACAATAAAATTCCATATAATTAAAGAATTAGGATGGTATCAATGAAAAATATCCCTATTATAGGAAAGTAAAAAATAGATCTATTTAAATTGATGAATAAAAATCCACTTAAAATATCATTAAAACTTTCTTCATGAAAATAATCCTTAAACATTTAAAGTGTATCATACCACATTGAAATATTAAATTATAACACATATGAAGTAATAATATTAAATAAAACTATATTGTTATTAATATAATGAGACTCATTATTTAACATGAAAAATAAGTAGTATATACACCTCATAATAGAAGATCGATTTATAACATAATAAACATCTCAAAGAAGCCAAATTGGGGGGGATCCAATACCCATTTTGTAGTAATAATATCATAAACCCAATGAATATTGATAATAAAATGGATATATAAATCCTCATAAATTTAAGTACAATAATCAAACAATAAATTCAAGGGTATTATATACACCACACAACAAAAGTAAGTGATGAATATGAAAATTATCTTATAGAAATAAAAGTGAGATGAGTAAAACCTTTACTGCTTCAGTAGATTTTTAATCATGAGATATATTAAATAATAACATAATTTGAAACTTTAAATATCATTAAATAAATTAAATTAATGATATAACATTTCATTGGTAATTATATGCACCATATAAAAGCATTAAGTGGTGAATATGACATTTATCTCACAGATGTAAAAGGTGAGATGAAAATCCCTTAACTTGATCCTAATTTGTCCTGGTTGTCCCATATATTCCATAATAATAAAATTAATTTAATTATTTGATTTATAAATAACCAGTTCCATGTTTATTACTAATTATATATTTCTTATTAACATTTATTATAAAATTAATTAATAAATAATGTTTTAGTTAGATGTTTTCACCATATCTAGATTACATGTCAAAAATGACTCTCATAGGAAAACTAAGGTCATTGAGGTTGTTAGTTAAACATATACAGAATAATAAAAATGAAATAATTATTATATTTATAAAAAAAATTATCATTTAAAAACTAATAATGAAATATGGGTGTGAAAAATGAACCAATCTTACAATCATGGAGATGGTAGGTCGTACGTCCACATGAGTAACGTTCCCATTAATCAGTGATCATTATAAAAAGAAGTTAAGTAAAATTTATCTTTACATAATGTTAATTATATAATAAATACCATATTATTTAATAATATGTACTTATATATATAATTCTTGTGATGTAAAGTGAATCACATCGCTTCAAGGAGGTGGTAGTCTACAGTTCCACGAATGACATTATCACTTTTTTAGTTTGTGAAAAGGTTATAGAGAAAAGGATATATTATATTTATAGAAAGATAATTATTTAATTAATATAATATATATGTTATATATGTTGAATATTTTTATTAAACCCATCCTTAATGAATTCCCAGTAAATCATGAATGAATCACATTGCTTGGAGGAGGAGGTAGTCCACACGTTCGCAAATTATGTTATTGTATTCTCACAAAATGAATGTAATAAATGTATGTGTATATAATAAATAAATAAGAATAAAAAATAATAAATATCAGATATATAATAAAAAATATGAATTCTATCAATATTACCAACCATGAAATGTGTCAGTAAAAGAATGAACGACATTGGTTCACGAGGTAATAGTCTGGCGTACACAAGAATAATGATTATGTATCCATTTGATGGAAGCACATTTTTGGGTATGTAATAATTTTAAGATAACAACATATCAGTATATATATGAGCCTAAATATATTATAAAAAAAGTTATATAATCATAATTTATGTAGTAGATAATGATATTAAGAAAAAGTGCTTGTCAAAGAACATTGCCTCTTCTTCAGGTAACACTTTCTAGTTTATACCAAATGACTAACTTGTAGGGATTTCTCAAATAAATTAGGATTATAGGATTAGGGTAGGGTTTTTTTGGGTTTATTTTTTCAGTTTCTTGATGATCTAAAAGGTATTTAGAGATGCGAATAAATGGGGAGGTTGAGTGCATTTTTATATTGGGGGAGTGACATTCTTGTAAATATAAAAAGATAAACAACATTGGGAGGTCTCCCTTACATTATGTGACACTAATAATGAAACAAATTAGAGATAAGTATGTATATGGTCAAAATAATTCAATACTATGGGTTTTGGACTTGTTTTATGTCATTAGACCACTTATGTTAAATTTTAACCCCTAAATAAACTTATTTTTACTGAAATCACTACAATTAATTTTAATTTTTTCACTAATATTTTTGGTAAAAAAAATATGTTGTAATTAATAGATATTATAAATTATTTTTATTAAAAATATATGATCCATTTTTTCAAATTAAAGACAAAAAATTGACTTAATTTAATTTAAAATTAATCCCACAGATGAAACAAGAAAGCTGGTTTTTTAGGTAAAAAGTTCAAAAGTTAGAAATGCTTTTATATCCATTTACAATGTGAAATTGATTCCAATGACCAAATTTGTAATAAATGATATAGAATTTTCTAATTATAATATAATTTAACACTATAAATTATTTTGATGAAAAATAAGTTTTTAATTAAAATCTTGTATTTTTACTATTCATCAAAACAAGAAACTTAGAAGAAAAATAACAAAAATTTACCCAAACTAAATTTTGATATTACACTTTAAAAAAAATAAGATTATTTTGTAGAATATAATTTATAAATGTGTCAATATTTATTTTTAAAATAAGTGGTTCATTAAAAGGTTGTAAAACTTACATTAAAAAATATACATCTTTTTAAGCTTAAAATTAGATTTATTCTTATCTTATGACTATAAAAATTATTCGATGAATTTAAAAACATTTAGTTATATATTTAATCTATAAAATCATTAATATATTTAATTAATAGTGATTAATTTAACATATTAAGACAAATTGTCATTCTAGTCATAAAAATAGTTTTTCAGAAATACACATTCTTTATATTAAATAGGTATTTATTTTAATTTATAACTTTTTGGTAACCAATGAATTCATTTTAAAAATATTTTTAAATGATAAATTCGTAATTTTTTTAATCTCATTCATTCCATCCATTCTAATTTCTATGTGATAACTATCATTTTAAATATTAATAGTATATTGTTGTTCTATAAAAATCGGTCTTTCTTGTAACACATGTTATCAAAGAAAATAGATGTATCATGCAATGAAATATAATTCTGGTGTTGCATATTATAAAATATAAAATTTTTATTTTGTGTAACATAAGCTATCAATGAACTTAAATTAATTTGATTGAACATATTTGATAAAATTTCAGGATGTTTCATTGAAGCTCCCCAAATCTCTTCCAACCCCTCTCCTCACTAATCTTCCCACATAGAACTGTTTCCAGTCTCACCAAAAGACCAATTTAACGGTCTTTAATGGATCCACCAAGGAGGTTATTTTTAAGCAGTTCTCCTTTCATACCAAATAACTTTTTTTTCTTTTTCAACATTCTCTTCACCTCCATGATCCATCAAAGAATAATAACACCAGTATCATGATTATACTGAATTTTTAGATTGATAATGGAATATCTTATTTCCATACATTTTATTACCTCCTCTTATAAAAATAAATGAAAATATTTTCTGAATTATGACAATTAAGCATCTCCGTTAATAATTATTCTGTTTATTATCCATTACCACTTTCGTGGATGGTCTTAAAAGTATTATTCTAGTAAAATAATATAATAATATATATATTATAACTAGTTTCATGTTCTGTAACTAATAAATTTACATAATATTAAAAAAATCAACTAGGTCATGATAGTCAGAAATCCTTCCATATTAAACCAAACATTTATCATTAACATATTATCAAGTAAATCATACTCATATAAGAAATAAAAATGACATATGGAACCTTTTAAACATATGGAATATCATTTATACCACTTTATTTCAATTATGGAGTTTAATTTATTTTTTAAAAGAGTCTTAAAGTAGTAAATATGAAGACGAACAGATAGAGTTATAATTTTTTCTATAGAGGGAACTAAAAGAATATATGAGTAATATTGTTAGACTCTAAAGAGAGGATATGAAATTGAAGAGATAAATTACTATATAAAACAATATATAATGTATTCCTTATGATAATTATGCGTTACTTGAAAGGTTGATTTTCTAAAAAATTATCATGATATAGAAAAGAAACATAACAATCATTTTGAAGTAAACTTGAAGATAATGGAGGAAGAGATGAAGCTTGTCCAAAAAAAGGTTTTCTAAACATGACCATAGAGTTAAAATTATCAATAATTTTATCTCTAGAGTTGTTAAAATTTATTTAACGTATGAACTTGATATGGATCAAAAGATACCTTCAATGTTTGAAAATAAAGTGGATGTTTCCACTAAGAATGAGATATTTGATAAAGTTATGTGTGCTCCTAATTCCAAAAAAATCGAAGATTATAAGTTTTTAAAAATTATTATTAAAACAATATCTCTACCTATTCTGATTCTAATAATGTTTAAAATAAATTAGAATTGAAGAAGAATACTCCTACTTACAATTGAATTTTTGGGGCACAATCAAGTTCTTATTTGAATGATAAGAATGTTTTAGAAAAACATGTTCATAATTCCAAATAGTATATAAGTTAAAAAGTTATTTATTACTTCTATGGTCACTACTGGTATTGCATTGTATTTGGGAATATAAAAAACATTTTTTTGTTTAACAAACAATATTAAAATTATTCCACGAGTTACAGAAGCCAAGGTTTGAGAGGGACCCAATCCTCTCCAAAGAAAAAAAATATATGAAGGGGTTTTTAAAAAAATATGAGAAGGATGTTTTGTAAGCTAAAAATAGATTCCAACCATTTTAAACTATTTGTGATAGATGTGAACAACCTCGATATCATGAAAAAGGATGTATTTTTTTTATACCATCACCACAACATGTTTATAAAAATTACCAGATGCTGAATGTGAAGAATGATAAAGGGGTGGAAAAAATGTTTTTGTATAAACTAATCTCAAAGCTAAAAAATGAGAATGAAAATGGATTTGGGATATTGGGTATTCTTCTCACACGATAGGAAATATGAAATTTTTGAGGAATGAGAAATATTTCAAATAAGGAATGGTGACATTTGGAAATGATGAATCCCTCAGAATTAAATGTGTTGGATCTGAATTATGAGGAAAGTAAAATTGAAATCCAAAAAATTCTTATTTTTTGATGTGTTGAAACACATTATTTTGAGTGTGTCTAAATTTTTTTATGAAGTTAATAATGTTTTTTTGAAAATATTGTTTTTTAGGAGAGGTATATAGAATGGTTGGAGAAAATAGAAAATTCAAAAAATGAAACTATTTTTAATCAAGTGAAGTGAAAATCTCATTTTACATAAGAATGAAAAAATAGAATAAGTTGTGGAAGAAAATGTTGCAACATGTGTTCCATAGAAACATGAGAAATTTATCTAAGTTAGATATCATTTGTGGTAATCATCATATGTAAAAATAAGATATTTATGTTACACAATTTTCCAAAAAGGTATGATTATGAACTCTATGCATATTAAAGTTGATATTTGTTCAACTCAACCCCTGTATCATATTCATTATGATAGTTTTGGTCTGATGAGTAAATAAAAAACATTCATAGATAGGTACTTCATTTCTTTCAATGATGATTTTACTCATGTTACTTTTGGGATTTATTTGAAACAAAAATTTAAATCCTTAATTTTGTTTAAGATTTTTAGGATAAGAGTTAATAATGAATGTGGATATTCTCTAAATAAGTTAAGAACTGATAATTGTGATGAGTATAAGAATGAAGAGTTCATAAGATACCATGAAAAAATTAATTTTAGCATGAGTTTAGTGCACCATAACTAAATGTGGTTTCTGGAAAGAAGAAAAGAAGTTTGGTTGAAATGGAACATGTTATGTTACTTTAACATGGTCATTCCCATTACATCTAGAGGCAAGATACGTGCACAACTATTCATATTCAGATAAATTATTTCTATAGTACATGTTCTGATATGACTCTTTATGGAATATACTATGAAAAAACTCAATCTTTAAAAAATTTAAGTGTTTTTCAGAGTCCAATAATCCTAAATAACAAATGTGTAAACCTTAGGAACATTTATTAGAGAGTTGAAGATATAATCTTTCATGGGTATTCTCTTGATGGACGAGGATATAGATGATTCAAAAAATAAAAAAGTATATTAGTTGATTATATTTATGGTAAATTTCTTGAAAAAGTTGAGGAATATGATTCATAAAAACATTTTGATGAGGAAGATGAAGAGTATGAAATAATATATGTCATCGAACCTGAAATATATCCCAAACATCGTAATACTAAACAATTGGAATAATAAAACTCATCTATTTGAAGTGATGATAAATAATTTATTACAACTCATCCTAGTTTGAGAAAGTAGATGGAAGCTCAAAAAATAATTGGTTATCAATATCAAAAGGTTCATATAAGAAGAACACCAAAATTTATTACACATAATTATTTTTATTCAAAATTAATGACAAAATATGTAATTGAAGAATTTGAGAATCTGAACTGGATTCAAGCTATAAATGAACAAATCGATCATATTTATAACAATTCTACTTGGGAACTCTTGCCTAAACCAAATTAAAAAATATATATTGGTACAAAGTGGGTTTTCTAGAATATATTTAATGAATATGGTAATGTGATAAGAAAATATGAATGGTTTGGGTGAAAATGTTACTTAGAAATTGTAGGTATTTATTTTGATGAAACATTTCCTATAGTGGAAAGAATGTAAATAATTAGAATCTTTCTTTGAATTTATCCACAATGAATTTGTCAAAAATTTCATATGTATATGAATTCAAGATTCTTTAATAGAGATCATGATAATGAATTTTATGTTGAAAAACCTTGTGGATTTATAGTTTGGAAAGATTAAAGTTATGTGTGAATGTTAAAGAACACATTATATGGGATAATAAAATTTCGGAGGGAATGGTATTATAAATTAGATATTTGGTTAAGAAATTATAACATCAAGAAATGAAGGTATGATAGTAATTTTTACATCAAAAAAACTCAGAACATTTCCCTCATTTTTATTGTATATTTTGATGATATTATCTTTACAAGGAATGATGAGAGAACTATTTAAAGGTTTGCTGAAGAGCTAAAATGTTTTTTTTTTGAAATTTTCATGTTGGGTAAAATGAAATACCTTCTTGGGTTACAAATCTCACAAAATAAGAAACACATATTTCTTTATCAAGAAAATAATTATAAATAAGTTCTTAAGGAGTTTAGCATGGAAATTTTGAAACCCATTACCACACTATTTTCGGTGGGAAAAAAATTTGAATTAAGATAGATAAGTGAAGTATGTTGATGATAAAGAGTTTTAGAAGATAATTGGAATTTTTTTAAATGAATGCCTCCGGAACAAATTTTTTTCTATGATTTTAACTTATTGGAAAGATTATAATTTACTCTAAAAGAATAACACCTATTGGATGTGAAAATAATTATCAGATATATGAATGGAACAACCGATTTTAGAATTTTTTATTATAGAAAAACTAGAATTTATATGATTGGATAAAAAGATACTTACTGGGTAAGATTTTTTGATGATATAAGATACACAGCATGTGCAGTTTTCTTTCTGGGAGAATGTTTTCTATGTTGGAATACAATGAAAATAAAATTAGGAACTCTTAGCACTATTGAAGCTGAGTATATTTCTTCCACAAATATTCTACCCAATTTGTGTGGATGAATACTCAGATTGAAGACATACTTTTTGAAGTAAAGATTGGTCTTCTCTTGGGATATGATAAAAATAGTGGTATAATCCTTATAGTAAAACAATTAAAAAATTATGATTCAGAAAAAATTGATATCAAATATAATTTCATAAAAGATGATTTGTAGTATAATGAATACAAACTAGAGTATTTTCCAAAATTGGAAAAATATTATGACTTTTCACAAAACCTATAAAAAGGAAGAATTTTTCACAAAAAGGTTAAACATGAGTGTCTAACCCTTTTCTCTCCATGTTTAATGTTTGTTTTTTGTGTCCCCTATCTCATCTTGTCTTTGGATAGTGTTGTCAATGGGGGAGAAAATGTTTGTTTCATAATTATATCCATTAGTATAAGATAAACCTTTTAAGGAAGAATATATTTAGTGGGAGTTTTGGGTAAGTTGTGAACCCAAAATGTAAGTGTGTGACATTTTTAAAAGTTTGTTTAGATGGTTGTAGGAAAATTTTTCTAATGAGGAAGCAGTTTTGATGTTTTGGGGAAAGTTCAATAGATGAATAAGTTTTGTAAGTCACTAATTTTGGATAGAATTTCTTTTCTATTAAGGATTCTTATTTCATACCATGAGTTCACTAAAATAGGCTTAAAAGTTTTGATTAGTAATCCATATATTTATGTTGAAAAGTTTAGTGATTTATGAACCTTGGCTAATAAAAAATTACATAGGGAGAGATTTTTGGGACCAAGTTGTATGAAATTGTTTTTGGATGATAAAAGTAGTTTGTGTTGATTTTTTTATTTTGTTATCATTAAAAAAATCAACTCAATTTGTAAATAATAGTGGTAAAATGAGAGAAATGAATGTTGGAATCATAATCAAAAGATTTTATTCAATTTTGATAAGAAATTTCATCAGTTTTTGATATCTTTTTTGAATAAGTTCTCTAAATAAAGTGATTTTGGAAAAACCTTCGGTCCAGAATGGAAGTCTCAATCGGTATGAGTTTTTCTTTGAGTCTGAATGTTACCATACGAAATATGAAGACTATTTTTTGATTTATGTATCTTTAATATCATGATTTGGCTAGAAATATTTTATCCATGCTTTGGGAAAGAATGGGATAAAAGGTGTCCGAGTTTTCTAAGTTGTGTGAATCTGATTAAAGAAGGTGTTGGAATACTGGTAAGTCATATAAATTTTCAATGTAAGTCGAATGATGAAATGTGGATCCTAATTTTCTTGAGGTCATGAAGAAGTCATGATATAAGAAGATGTTTATAGAATAATAAAGGATTAAAAGTTTGATCCTTTTTAAATACTGATAGACCAATCCATCAGATAGTATGATCTATCAAACTGTCTGATTCACCATATGAACAACTCATAATTATAAGTCTAAAGTTGTAGAGAAAGTGGAAGAAAGAATTAGTTTTTGATAATATTCCATCAGAATCAGTATTCCACTAATCAATTGGAGGTAGAACGTGACTTATTTAATGAAGCACATCAGTGTGTGGGGGTTGTTGCGATAGAAAATCCAAATGGAATCAGAGGCTGATAAACTGGATGGTGATCAACAATTTATTCAACCATTTTCATCAGGATGTATTGTTATATAATCGGGTCTATAGAAAAAATAACTCTCGTTTGTTTTTTAGTGGGTCAAGTGAGAAAAGAAGTGTTATTCTACTACATTAATTATGTTAAGATAAAATTTATTGTTTTTTTCAAGTTGTTCAAGAATCATTAAACAATAAGTCTTGATAAATCATTTGAAACAGATAGAGGGAGATCCATCATACATAAGAAGACATTGATATATCGTTGCACAATGGACTTCATCAGTCACATGATCATAGGTATGCATGTTTATTGAACAGTTGAATAAAAGAATATTTTTCTTGAATAGTTTTTATGAAGTGTTGTTAAATGGGTATAAAAATATTGAGAAGTAAAAATTATGTTTAATGAAAAATAAATTAAACTAAATTCTAACAAAATTGAAACAATGTTTAAGGAAGAATTGTTTATATGTTTTCATTTGGTATGGCGCTCTGCATTGAAAATTCATTTATCCTTGAAATGGTATGGAGAATTATAATGTGCACTCTTCATCTTTAAATTTTCATTAATATTAATGAAGAACTATATTGGAATGGCATTAGTATCAGTCTGATGAATAATTAGAAAGATTCAACCAAGATAATGTTTTTGAGAATATTTGAAATGTTTTGGGAAGAATCAAGAAGATTTGAGAAGTGATAAAATATTCAAAGATAATGTTTGAAATGAAGGTGAAATATAGGTTTCAAAAAATTTGGTTAAGTTGGAAAACATTTCAATATTTCTAGACATACCACTTTTGACACACCTATAAATAGGAAGATGTACACTTTAAATTCGGAATACAGAGTAATGTTCACATGAAAAGATAGGGAGGGAGATAGAAAGCACCGAATGTTTTGGAATAGATAATACTTTTTTGGACATAGTTTTCCTAAAAAAGTTTTCTAGACATAATAAGAAGAAATTGGTTGTCGAATGAGATTAAGGAATTAGACATAGGTTTTTGGGAAAAGTTTAAAGTTGTTTACAATTGTTTCTAGAGTATTATTTATTAAATTTTTTTGGACAACGTAATAAGGCTAAGGAATTGGACCGATCCATCAGACAGAGTTTTTGTACTCAGTAAAAAATTGAAGTTCTTATCTTCTTCTAGAGAGGAAAATGATGAATTTTGTTTTTAAGGATTTCAAATGTAAGTTGATATTGTATCTATATGACTTTTTTTGAAAAAATTGGTGATGGGTTTATAACATTTTATACAAAACTGTTTTATACCATTCCTGATAGAATAAGTATATACACTGTAGTATTGATCATAGTGTGACATAAGTGTAAGGGTATATACTACTTTTTTTATCCCCAAAAAAGTATTTTTTTTCTAGTAATTTATATTTATTTTATTTTTTCCAAGTCATGTCAAGGATTTACATACTCTTGTTGAGTAATCAACCTTATAAATACTTGTTTTCTTATGGATGTGTGACTGTTTTTTTTTCAGAAAAGTGATAAATCTTTTAAAGGAGGTGAGGGTAATTTAAAAGTAAAATAACCACAAAAGAAAAAGATATCACTTACTTACCCTCTCACTTTCTCAGTCATACATTGATCATGGTTGGTCGCTTTCACCTCTTACTCTCTTCCTTGAACGAATACTTTAACTTGTTGTATTTCTTCTTTTAACACCTTATATACTCAAACTATAGTAATGGTGTATCCTAGTCCATTTTTATGAAGTTCGTCCAAATTATAGCGACTTGAATAGTACACTAGAATAGGAAATATCAACTAGGATATATATTAGTGAATAATGTTTCATGTTTATAGTAGAATATTTGATATTAGGGAGAGTGGTATAGTAGCTCCATGGACTTCCTACCATCGATCATTATGGTATAGTGGTTTTATAGTGGGGTTGGTGAGATAGTTACATCATCTTCTTTATTATCTCATTCAAGATAGGGTTTTTTGTTCATAGGAAACTTTGAAATTTCCATGTAATTGTGCTTCCAGTTATAGTGAAATTTTTTCCATTCCATAGATGTTGGGATAATTTCAAAAACCACATAAATAAATGTGTCTTATTATCTTCATCAGGTTATTTTGTTTTTCCATTTTACTCCCCTATGAATAATTTGATGTTTCTTTCTCCCAAAATTTTCATACCATAACCTCTTCCTCATCACTATATTATTTGGTTTTGTGATTTTAAGAATTTATAGAAAAATACCTAATATATCCACAATTGAAACATTTTACTTAATATTTCACCTATAATTTCATTAATATGTTCTTATTTATCATTAGATAAGTTGCATAAATTTTTCAAAATTTTCCTCTGAATCTTTATCAGAATATGAATAATAATATTCTTCTTTAATATCAATATTCTTCCTCACCATCACTTTATTTTTAAAATTAAAATAGAAATGTTTTTCATCATTCACGTTCTTTACGGTAACATTATCTATTCTCATTTCATAATATACTAAAATATTATGCAAGTCATCAAGAAGAATATAACCTGTATTCATTACTTATAAAGTAGATACTTTACTATTAAACTAATCTAGTAAGATATATAAAATATTTTTAATAATGTCATAAACTTCTAGATTTTCACCTTTAACTTTGATCATATACACGACTTCATTAAACCATGTAAATATGTTACTAATAATATAACCATCATGCATATGATGATCTTCATACCTAATTATATAAAATGATAACTTTTCTCACATAACTTTAGTCTTTCAATCATAGATATTCTAAATTCTATCATAGAAATTTTTTTCAATTTTTTTCCATTAACTTTTACAAATTATCTCTCTAAAATAGAATAAATAATATAATTCTTAGAATGGACAACATTTTCCAATTTCCCTTAATCGTTTGTTTTCTTGGAATCACCTTCATCATAGGGAATACATCGATAATATATTGTGTCTAAGTCATCATATCTATTAGAAAATATATAAGGAAACATCATTTCCTTCCATAAATGAAAACCCTTCCAATTAAACATTTGAATCACCTGATTATTCACTAAATTTTAATTATCCCTTAAATATAATAAAATTTAATGGCCCTTTCTATAATTTGATAGATACTGAAAACTCTAACTTCAAACAACCAGTCATAAATGAAAAGAGCCTTTGATTTTATACCACTTTTAGTACCACTATAGAATCAATAGAAGACCCTTAAGAGGGGGAAAATCTGTTATCAATATTCTTTTTCATTTTTTTTAACACAATATTCACCACTTATTAGAGTATTATGATATATGTTTTTTCATACATGAATTCACAACAGCATAATAGAACACAACAAGTTTATAAGGTTAACCTCTCAATGTGATAAGGTTATTCCATTATTTGATATATATTCATTTAATATCACGATTCCCACAAGAATAATCTATATGCAACATATATTTACAGGTCTCCAAACAATGCTTTAGTGCATCATAAACATAGATGTATCCCATACTTTACAATGATTTAAAATATTTGGGTAACAATTCAAACATCTTCCTCACATAGATTATTATATAGATATAAATTGTGATGAATTATTATTACTCTTATATTCTCCCTTAGTAATAAGTCTCCATGTAAATTTATAGGCACATCACTATATGAAACAAATTCACCAGCTAACTGTATGTCTATCATGAAGGAGTTATGACAACATATATAAAAAATTCATTCTTCTTCCATTATCCTTTATTTGAAATTCAAGTCCAACTTTCTTGATATTCTTTAAAATATCCATAAAATAACATTCTATAATTATGGTTCATATATTCTTTCACTAAACACACTTTTTATCACATGGTACTACATGATCTGGTGGTTTTTTTATTATCACACACAAAAATAGAAAATTAATTATAAATACAAATTTAAATTTTATATTTTAAAACATTTTCTCCCATAAACCATTTCTAACTAAATCATCCATATTTCAAATTATTATTCATATTTTAAAAAATAATTTCCAATTTACTAAAACATAACATCAAGCATTGAAATGTGGATCGATAAGTTAAAAAAGTAATTTATCTTATATTTTTACATTCACTTGTTTATTTATGTTTGAACGATAATTTCATTTCCATTCATAAAAAAGTCATTTTTATTTTTATGACTTGGAATAAAATATTTGGCCTTGATTGAAATAATATGTTCTCCATAATTAATATTATTAAAACACTTATTTTCAGACAATAAAATCAAGAAAAATCATTAATTATTTTTGTCTTATGAATTATGAGAAGTCATATAAAATGCCTAAAAGTGATAATAAAATCTTATTAAAAGTCATACCAAATTTGGGATGTCATAAAAAATATATTTTTTTTCTGTCATTAACAATGTGAGATATCTTTTGAAATCCAGTCAGAAATCATACCAAAAGATAAAAATCATATGAAATCATATAGTCTTTATGGAATTTTGGTTCCAATCTCAACAAATCAAGATTGAATTCAAATGATTCCAAACTTATTTCATATATTCACAAACTAATTCGAAATAACCAAGATACCTTCAAGCAGTATCATTAGAAAATTTGTAAATTAAAAGAGGTTATTTGGGTTCATTGTTTATTTAAAACAACCTTGAAGAAATTATATTTGGGTTTTTTGAAAAATGGTGCAAAATGGTATAACACTCTCTGAGATGGAGGTGAAATATAAGTAACTGTTACTTAAATGGTATGATGAAGTAAAAAGGGAACATATTAGGGAAAGTTATAATATAAAACACAAAAATAGGAGGTCTTACACTCAAAGTCCTAGGAAATTTAAAGAAAAATGACCAATCAAATTTATAATATAAAAAATAACTAATATGCCAAAATTCATGGGAATTCAATACAGAAACAAGTATCTAAAATGAAATACAAAAAGAAAATAATATGGTTAATAATTAAATATCTTCTCCAAGACACAAGATATAAGTGTCCATCTTGGTCATTGAATCTCTCCTAGAAACCAAAAATAATAAATTTATATATATGGGCTAGCATATATGTAGACTTAATAGGGTCCTCCTCAAGACCTCCCATGTAATGGGGAAGAAGCATACTGATGCCTTAGTAAATAAAAACCAAAACCACCATGCACCTAATCTAGTTTAACTGCCACAAAATATTTCGTCGAATCATAATAGCATAGAATCAAGAGAGAATATCAATATGATTCACTACAACCAATTCTTTGTTTGTTTTTAACTCTGACGTGACAATAGAAAATATCTTATCGCTCTCATCCCTTATATAACAATACCGTCAAACATCATATCTCAAATCATAGACATATACCATATAGTATCATCATCATATATCCACCACCATGTACAGCCACACAACCACAAAAATATAACTAATACATACCATACCACAACCACATATCACAACAAGATCATAGTAGAATAATGTGAATATAAATGAAAACAAATTTTTAACCTCCTCATACCACACATATTTCTCATCATATATCATAATAACAACCACAAAACTAATATAGCTACCATATCACATAATAAGACCTTAACCTATTACAACTCATCTGTATATTCCTAACACGATCAATCATATCTTGTACTACTCCTAGAATGGTGAGTATGAGAGAGTGAGTATTTTTTTCATTTTTTCCCTCACCAACCATGATAATGGGAAAAAATCAAAACCTAAAACATTTGGAAGTTATTATGGTTATTTGATTTCATTGTGGCGTGTAAGAAATCACAAGAAAATACTATAGTCACACACACACAGAGATATACGTATATATATATATATATTACTGTTCACAGTGAAAATCTCAAGAGGGGGGAAAATGGAGTACCCAATAAAAATTTCAGACAAAAACATGTTTTAATAAAATCAACTAAATTAATTAAAATAGCTCGGTTAATTAAAATAGTAGATAGATATATGTTATGATATTTTAAAATATTTCTCAAATATTGATTAAGAATTAGATAAAATAATATATAAATATTACTCTAAATTTTGAAATCAATTTACATATTCAAAATCTTATATAAACACTAAGTATGAATAACTAAAAAAGTAGTGGTTCATTTTATAGTTTCAGGCAAATTCAGTTTAATGTATAGAATTAAAAACAAATAAAACACACAACAGAATAAATACAAGAGGTTCAGTCTCAACCAGAGGTTTAATCCTCTCTACATAGAAATCACTTACTTCCAAGTAGATTATATAAAATAATCTTTAATCCACAACCTAGATCAAGTATACAAGAGAAAATATATCCAATTATTATGGGGACCTCTTCCATAATACTCGTGGAAATAAAAAATGATAGGACACATAGGGACCTCTTTCACAACACTATGGAAAACAGGAGTAAAAAAAGATTAATAAGATATCTAGAATCTTCCAGTTAACGTGCATAAGATAGTGTGTGTGTTTTAAATACATATTAAACACACCCTACACATAATGTAAATATAATATACCGAAATTGAAAATAAAAATGTGTAGAAAGATTATGTTTCTCTATCTAATATGATCTATAGCTTGTGACTCCTAAAATGTAGCTAGAAATGAATCTCGAATCGTTTTCAAAAAAAATTGTAGAACTAAGTGTTGTAAACTCTTTATGGTTAATTTATAGGAAGTATTCTAGATATTCAATCTTCTTAACCTATTCTACAATCGATAACATATAAATATTATTCATGAAATATTTCAATAATAGGATTTACTCTAGTTCTTTTGGTATGATTTCTTCTCACTTCACGTGTACATGTATCTCTCTATGTGATTTCTCTACTTGTATCCTCTTTTAGTGGATCTCTGCATGAGGGAGTCTGGTACTTCTCTTAATAGCATCGTGCTAGAAAAATCATCAGGATTTTCTACTCCGCATTCTGGATGACTGAAACACACTTTAATGAATCCCTCCAATAGTTAAAGAATAATCATTAAAATAACATATAGCAATAAATTTGATAATATTCCCATTATAAATATTTAATTAAAAAGCTCAAATAGTGATGGTGACTCCTTTGAAAGGTGACACAACACTGGTAGTGAGTTGTGCTAGAGAAGAGCTAGGCCAACAATGTGACATCTGAGTGGTAGTTCATTCTAACACTTTTTACAAATTTGCATTCTGATGGAAGGTCATCTTCAACGGTGAATTCTCACTGGTAGTTGTTCTTTTTGACACACAGCCAAATTTTCATGGATCATATCAAATGGTAGGTGTTTTTAATACATATCCAAATTTCTCAACCTCAACATCAAGTCATATCTAGTAGTTGGTGTTTCCCATATATAATCAGATTTTCATCATGATGGTGAGTCATCCTTAGTGGTGACTCATCTTTAGCAGTGAGTAATGTTAGGAGGTGGATATTTTCAAGACATATCAAAATTTCTCACTAATCATCCATATATTATAAAATTATACCATAAATCATAAAAATAATTAGTAATATGATAAACATGAGTTTTTTATCATTAAAACAAGGTTTCCAAAAATCTCCCCCTTTTGGATGATCACAAATCATGAAATTTTCTACACATGGTATCATAGATAAATAAAAGTCATATGGTATTATGATTAATTATATAGTAAAAAATATAAAACAAAATATTGTATCAAAGTAAGGTATGTGCACATATATGACATCACAAGAAATATAACTATGGAATCACAAGATTACAACAAGATATATAAAAGAAATAAATGCCATGAATGATTTTCCCCCTTTTAGGATTATAAAAAACAAGAAATATATAAATAATTGTAAATGAATGGGAACAAAATATAAATAAGATAAATATCATTAATAAATTCAATGGAAGTACAAACAAAAAGTAATGAAAAAAAATAAAAAATCATTATTAAAGATAAATAGTCTAATCATAAATGATTTTTAGGCTTAGTAGAGTGAATAAAATGTTATCTAACCATCCCTTTGTCTAAAACAAAAGGATCAATAGTAGAGGCTGAAGTAACTGTATAAATGGTTGTTGAAATATCAGTTAGAAATGAAGAGTTATTTAATGATTGTAATGATATGTTTAATTGATTCTCTATGAGACAAATAGATTGGCCGAAAATAATCCCTAAAGTGTGCATGAGGTTATATCATTATACTAGTCCGGAAGAACTATAGAGAAGAAACTGGAGGTGTTACATGATTTTAATTGGTATAGAATCGTGATCTACCATAGTGGTTCTAAGGCCATGGAGAAATTATTTCATCAAATTTATGAAATCTATAGTTATGTTTCCACCCCCTTTCATAACACTAAAGAAATCCTTTTTATCTTCCATTAATAGCTTTTGAAATGGGTTCATCACCTTCATTTGTTTCAATTTCTATTTAAATTCTTGGTTCATGGGGGGAATCCTCATATTTTCATAAAGAAACATAAAATGAGAATTTATATCATGCATAGTGTAAATATGAGACAGATAATACTTTATAGAATTTGTGATGGCATCCCTATCAACATTAATATCTTTTATATACTCCCTAATCATCATATGTGCATGGACACTATTATGCTGGTCTTTCTCAAAACTTCCTAAGGTAGGTCAAACACATCACTTGAAGCAGAAGTATCACAAAACTCTTCTATTACAATATATATGATTAAATCGACATCCATAGGAGTAGTTTCACATGATTTAAATGATATGGAATTAGTATTCTCTATCGTCTCTATCAATGAATCCATTAAGTGCGGAAATTAAGACTCATCTCCTAGACTGAATATTTTATAACTTCCATCTCATTTTCTAATCTTTTTTTCCACCTCCACTTCATTAATGTGAAGCATCATCTTGGGATGGATATAACGAATCACAAGTCCTAGAAAATTTCTTGCATCCTTCCCACTAATCATGGTAACCAAGAGATTTTTATCCTTCAAAAACACAGCAAATTAATAAATAATCAATTCTGTGAAAGAATCCAAGTCACCTTTAGTGAAAAAAATTAAGTGAAACTGAAGGAACAATATGGGAATATAGGGGTACAACAGGCTCAAAAATGGTAGGCACGTCAAAATAAAATATCTCCAACTGACCTGAAACATCAATATGATATACTAAGGAACCATTAGGATCCCTTTCTTCTTGACTAGTAGGTCAAATATGCTCTAGTGGACTTCCATGAAATTTATACCATTCCTCAAACATAAGATACATCCAACTAATTGAACATATGCTAAGAGATTTTACACATTGAGAATTAGTAATTTTGTACACAACCACAGTCGGTACAACACTCGTCTGCATAAGAGAACTCTTCACATAAACTATTTTCCAAAAAAACAGACTCAACTTCCATCAACTTAACAACGCACAATTCAACAACTTTCATCACATTATCTATAGGCACACTATGAGCTTAACCAACATTAGGATCAACTAGATGTTTATCCTGACTCTGGGATTTCTCCCCCTCAAAAGATGATACTTTCTATTATCTAGATGACTAATCAACATCTTTAACAAGGTTGTGTCACACATTAGTTCTAGAAATAGATGAACCTAGAGAAGAGTTTAATGTCTGAGATGTCTCAATATTCTCATCTCTAATGTGTCCACCTAGACAATCAAAACCTCCATCACTATTATTTCTATATCCAACAATTTTTTCATCTCCATCTTGTATATATTCCTTATCTTCTCTTCCTTCTTCTTATTTATCCTCATCATCATTCTCAAAATTCTCACCATTTTTCACAAAATACATGGAGGTGTTTTTGAACAACTCTTTATTAGATAATTTAGTTTATTATTCCTTGATTCCTTCTTTCAAGAGAGTCTCCCAATATGGAGAGACCTAGGTTGACTAGGATAACCAAAATATATATCTAGGGACCTTTGAGGTAAATTTGGGTCACTTCCTTTATCTATTGATAATTACTTTTCCTTACCACTAGAGGCAACAACAACCTCTTCATATTCATCGGTATACTCAACAAATTCATCTGGAACCAATATAGGATCCATAAGGTCTTTCATTCTAGATAGTTGATTAATTGGATTGAAGTCATCATAAAGCCTGTCAATTTCATCAATCAACTTTTTCATCCATGGGTTCCAACTAATTTTCTTCCATTTCTAACTAAATATTGAAATAAAAACCCTTCAAAGATCACTATAGATTCTTCACCTTCATCCACTAGCCCTTTGGCCACCATCATGGATAAAATAAACTATAGATAGATTTAATAATTTGATCTTGAATATCTATTTCACATATCCATAATGTGAACAGTAAAATTCCTACACAAGTTGATTTTTTCTCCTCTTTTTGTAAGACATAAAGAATAAACATCCAGATAATACATTTTCAAAAACGATCATTTCCTAAGAAAAAGGATACACTGGATATACATGAAGAGAAACCATCATTCTCCATCAAGTTCTATATCTACTAAACTACTAAGAATTCCTTCATCAGCCAACTAATCTAAATAATCTTCCTAAAAATGTCTCATTTCTATCGAAAATAGTTCCTTGATAATCATTTACAACTCCTTGATGAGGAACTCTCAAAAAACATTACCAGTTAATAGAAGAGATACTACTTTACAACAATTTATTTTATGTATTACCCACTGATGAAATAAACATGTTGATAATACTGGTGTAATACCATAGGATAGAAATGTCTCTCATTAGTTGAAAATCATTCCATCTATCTCTCATATTTCAAAACTCTGAGCACCAAAGACTTATTAAAAAGTAACCACTCTGCATACACTTCTTTTTAAGGAACTGTTGAATTCTTAACAATCTATGGATTCACTGGATTAAATGTAGTAGGATGACTTAACTCCCCTTTATACTTATTCGGAGTACATGAATCATCCATAGAAGATTCATAAGCCCTCATTATTCTTACCATAGTAGTCTCCTCATAAGATCCAGGTGAAGGTGAAGGAAGGCCAACATTTGGGAGAGAAAAGGTCTCAACAAGTATTGAGCGACAACATGATAGGGTGAACATTGAAATTAACAAAAACATATAATTTATATAATTTGGAGATTTTGGGATTATTAAAATAAATATTTTAATAATATTTTAATTAAATTGAAAATTTAATAAATATATAGCATATATAAATAAATTAGAAATAATGACTTAAAATCAAATGAAAGGAAACTATAAAAGGCAAGTAAATAATAATGGTAAGTAATTCTAATGGTGAGTAAAATTAAATGGTAGTTAAACTCAATGGTGTGTAAAACTCAAAAAGATAGTAAAAACCTATCTATCTATAAAAATCCAATGGTGGGTAAAACACTAATGTTTGGTAAAACTATAATGGTTGTTAAAACACTAATGGTAGGTAAAACTCAATGGTGGGAAAAACAAGATGCTGGTTAAAACTAGATTGTGGGTAAAATAAAATTAAGCTTAAAAAATTATTCATGTCTAGTTTATTTTTGATGTAGCTCATTCTCTCAAAATTCAAAGGCTTGGTAAAAATATAGCAATATGATGTTTTATACCAATGTATTTAATATTTATATCACCCTTTGGAAAATTATCTCTCAAAATGTGATGTCTTATATAAATGTGTTTTTTTCTAGATTGAGTTAATTGTTCCTTATAAAATTTTATAGCACTTTTGTTCTCATATTTTATAAGGAAGTTTCAGAATTGATATCCATTGTCTAGTAATGTTTGTTTCATAAAAAAATTTGTGCACAAAAGTTACCATAACCTATGTATTTAGCTTCAGTAGTAAATAGTGCAAAATATATTTTTCTTTATACTCCAAGATACTAGAGACTTTCCCAAAAGTCCATATGGTTTATAGGTTCTTCTTTCTAACTTACAACCCCTAAAATCATCATTTTAATAACAAACTAGGTCAAATTATTATCCTCTTGGTAAAAAATTCTTAAATTAGTAGTATACTTGATTTAATTGAAAATTATTTTTATATCAATTAAGTGAGACTCTATTGGGATTTCGTGAAATAATGAATACATACACACACTAAACATATGTTTTGTTTGGCTATAAGTTAAGTTGGGAAGACTTAAAATCATACCTCTATAACTAGTTGGATCCACTAGTTTTCTAGCTTTATCAAGTTCCAATTTACATGTTGTACTAATATGAGTATCATAACTTTTAATACTATTTAATCCAAAACATTTAAAAGTTCTTTGTTATATTTACTTTGATTTAAAATAAATCCTTATTTATTTTCAAAAATCTGAAAACTGAGAAAGAATTTGTCTTCACCCATTAAACTCATTTCCAATTCATTTTTCATCATTTTTTAAATGTTGGTACACAAAGAGTTTTTAGAAGATCCCATGAAATATCATATATATAAATTTTAAGAACTAAAACATCTTTTGAAATTATTTTCATAAAATGGGTAGGATTAACTATACCATTGGAAAATACTTTTGAAATAATAAAATAGGTAAGTCTATCATACCAAACTCTATGAGATTGTTTTAAACTATATAATTATTTTGTTAATTTAAAAACATTATTTTTAAAATGGGAAATTTGAATTTTTGGGGGTTGTTCAAAAAAAAACCTTAACTATATATCCATTAAATAATGAAATTTTTTACTTCCATTTGATGTAGTTTGAAATTTATATGTTATGCATAGTACCGTAGTATTGTAATGGAGTTGTGTCTGACTATAGGTTTCCAAGGTCTCTTCATAGTCTATACCCTCTTTTTAACTATACCCTTTTCCAAATAGTCTATCCTTATTTCTTATTATGGTGAAAGATTCATCAAACTTGTTTCTAAACATCCATTTAGTGCCTATAGTCAAGGTGTCTTTGGGTCTATAAAAAAGTTCCTAAAATTTATTTGAATCAAATTGATTAAGTTATTATTGCATAAACATTAACCAGAATTCATCATTTATTGCATCATCGGTGTTTTTAGGTTTAAGCAATAACAAGAAATCTTGTTGTTCAACCTGGTTTCTTGGAGAATCTCTATTTGGGGTACCTCTATCTATTTCCCCAAAAACTACATCTAAAGTGTGGTATTTAAGGTTCCTAAAATCTCCATAAAATGATGTTCTGGTCACCTTTGGGACTTCTATAGGTCCAGGTTCAATCTCTTGAAGTTCCTTCGAAATGAATCATTTTTCTTCTCATTTTACACTTGACACAGAAGGTTTGGAATTTAATTTCAATGTGGATAAATCATATTCAAGGTTTTCTAGGCGAGTTTTAAGGTTATGTGGATTAATATCATAAAACTTGATATGGATAGACTCTTCTACATTATTGGTTATTTTATTAAAAACTCTATAGGATTTACTCAAAGTTGAACAAACCAAGAAAATAGTAGTATCAATTTTGGGGACAAACTTGTCAATATTATCCTTAATCTTAAGAATAAATAATTTTAAACCAAAAACTGTAATGTAATTAACATTCGGATTTCTACTTTTTAAAAGTTAATAAGGGGTTTTCTATAAGATTTTTCTAATTAAATCTCTATTGATTAAAGATCAGGCTATGTTCAGAGCCTCTTCTCAATAGAATATAGGTAAGTCGTATTCATTAAATAAAGTCTGAGATATCTCTTGAAGTGTTGTATATATATTCTTTCTTGAACTTCATTCTAATGAGGGGTCATAGGAGTAGAGAATTTATAAATAAATCCATTATGTGAGAAAAGGATTTTATGTCATGATTTTCAAACACACATCCATGTTCACTTATTATGGAATTAATTTTATGTCCACTTAGGTTTTCAACATATTTATAATACTTAGAAAAATGTAAAAAATATTCACTTTTTTGAGCTAATAATAATATCCAAGTATACCTTGAAAATTAATCTACAAGTACATAGACATAGTGAATACCATTTACACTAGAAACTCATGATGGTTTAAATAAATCCATGTAAACTAACTCTAGATGTTTTAAAGTTAAAACCTATTTATTTATTTTAAAATAAATATTGTGTTCTCTCCCTTTTTGATAGAGGTTACAGAAATTATATTTTGGGAATTCAAGTTTAGTTAAATCCTCATAAAACCCTATCATTTTAATCTTTCTTAGGTATTGAATGATTAATGACCTAGTCTACTATGAAAAATCCATGGTTCTCTATGAAACAATCCTAAGTAGGAAACATTTTGAGAAATTAAGGAATAAAGATTAACATCACATAAATTCTCATTTCTTAAATCAATAAACACTAAAGAATTTTTAGAATTAAAAACATTGAAATAATTTTTTCAAAGTTCACATGAAAACTAGCTTCACATAACTATGATATTATAAGCATATTGTATTTTAATCCATTAAAAAATTTCTATATAAATTAAAACAGATTTAGTGTTACCAATTTGGACAAGGCCAATGATCTTTTATTTGTCATTGTCACCAAATGTAACATGAATACAATAAAAATTTATCAGGTTATTAAATTTCAAGTAATCTCCTTTCATATACAACGAACATCCTCTTTCCAAGTACCATAGATTTCCATAGGATCTCTTTAAGCACCGTTTCTACCAAACAATGTTTATTCCAAGAATTATTTTGGTACTAAAATATGCTTGGGTCCAAAAATTTTAGTAATTAAGTCCTTATGAACCTATATTTTATTTATAGGTTTACAATAATCCAATTTTAAAAATAGTTAAATACAAATATTTTTCAGTCCATAAGAAAAATAACTGGTAGATGAATTTCCAGATGTGGATTTAGGAACAAATTTGCTCTTGACAATTCTTCTTTTTATTGGTTGGTAACCTATACGAATAATATATTAAGGGGAATTTTTTTCTAAAATTTTCATGATATTTTCTCAGCTATTTCAAAATATCTCTATAGATTTCTCTATTTTCTTATTTGAAAATTTCAGTTTAGTATTTTCATTTAATAATTTTTCATTTTTATCTTTTTCTACAGTGAGGCCAACTCTAATAATGAAAGATAAACATGTTGTCTCTTCAGAACAATTTAATTTTTTTAAGACCATGAAATGTATCTTAAGTTATATTAAAATAGTCAAAAATTTCCACTTTATACATATCATCAAGATTTTTATCATTTCTAGAATGATCAGAATTAGGTACAGTAGAAAAAAATGCACCTCAAGAATGTTTTTCAGGAATCTCATATTTGCTTTGTCAGGATTTTCTTCATGAGTTGAATATGAGTCACCAGATCTGTCCTTAGAGTCACTCCATGTGGATTTCAAGGATTTATTATATTTTCTATATTATTCCTTGTACTTCTTCATATATTTCAACGTAGTGCATTCTTCCTTAACATTATATTTTCACTTACATTCTTAATAAGTAATCTCATTTGATTTTTCATCTATCTTTCAATCATTTTTCAATGTTTCTCTACTATCATACTTTCCAATTTAACATGTTTTCATGGATAATTTTTTCTTATAGTATAACTTCTTAAAAATTCTTCTAAATGGGTCATTTAATCATCAAGATCCACTAGTGATTCATCATGACTGGAACATTAATATTGTTACTTTTCCATTCCTTTTTTTATGAAGTATACTTGAAACCAATATATTTTCTTTTAGGTTCATCACATTCTTTATTATTAACCATAAAATCTTCTTCATATATCATCAAATTCACATTTAATTCATTAAAATGTAGTTTAATAATTTTTATGAATTCCCTTATTGACATAGATGTCCCTCTCCATCACTCTGGAAGACATCTCAATAGTCTCCTGATTTGATATTTATCTGACACTGGATTCCCCAAGGAGCTTATTACATTAACTATTTCATTGTTCCTATGATACATATCAGAAATTAGCTCATCATGTTTCGTTTTGAATATATAATTTATAATTTATAGGTATTCAATCTTGTTTCATTAACATTAAATGTTCCTTCATGTGAAATAGAAAAATTATCCAAAATTTCATAAGAAAAATTACTAGAAGATGTTATATTGAATTATTTATCTCCTAAATTATAGTATGGAGAAATCATAGTTTTGTAATTGTTTTTTAAACAAGTTTTTTAGCATCATTTGAATCTTTTATAAGATTCAGAGGTAGCACATATTTATCCTCTATTGTATACCTAATTTCAAAACCCATAATTTCTATATGCATTTTCATGTTTATTTTCCACTTTGCATAGTTATTTCTATTAAACAAAAAAGGTTCGTTGGTTGTATAACCTTCTTTTATATTATACATTTAAACAACTAAATTTAGAAATGAAAAAATTATGATATTTAAAATACCACTAAAATTAGAGTTGAAATGTTTTGAAATCCTTTCATACAAAATTTTTGGTCAAATTGAGAATCTCAAGAGGAGGGGAATTGAGTACCTAATAAAAATTTATGACAAAAAAAGGTTTAAAAAATCTCCCAAGTTAATTAAACCCACCCAATTAATCAAAATAGAAGATCAATATAAGTTATTATCTTTTAAAATATTTATCAAAGATTGATTATGTCTCAATTAAAACAATATATAAATATTAATCTAACTATTTAAATCAATTTACTTAATTAAAAACTTATATAAACACTAATTAAGACTAACTATCAAAGTAGTTGTTTTCTTATAATTTAAAACAAATTAAGTTAAATTTTTAGAAATATATTAAAAAACACGTAGAATAATAAATAATAGAGTTTATATTTGAAGACAAGACATAATCCTCTCCAATTGTAGATCACATGCTTCCAAGTGTATTATATAAAATAATATTTTATCCACATCCTAGATCAGGTATAAAACAATAAAGATATATAATATACATAAGCAATTCTTCCACAACACCTATGGGAATAAAAAAAACATAGTCCACATAGAGACCTCATACACAACACCAAGGGAAGACAAGAGTAAAGAAAGTTTGAGAAGATATGTAGTGTCTTTAGATTATATAACAAGAGAAAGTGTGTGTGTTTTTATAAATATAGAGTTAACACACAATGCTCCTAGTGAAAATAAAATAGATAGAAATATAAAATGAAAATGTGTAGAATGATTGTATTTCTATGTATAATATACACTATAACTTTTGAATCCAAAAATGTATCTTAAAATGAATCTTGAGTTGTGTTTTAGAAAATTGTGGTAAACAGAGTGTCGTGAACACTTTTTTATTAGCCTATAATAAGTAGTTTGGATGATCAATGTGATTTAATTCTTCTATAGAAGATCATAGGTAAATATTATTCAGGTAATTACTTATTAAGTGTCTTTCCTATGGTTCTTGTGATATGATTTCATCTCACTTCATATGTACGTGTATATCTCTGTGTGTTTGATCTACATGTATCCTCTGTTAGTGTATCTCGACAAGAGGGAGTCTGGTACTTATTTTTATAGAAGCATACAAGAAGAATCATCAATATCTTCTTCTCCTCAAAATTGATGACTAAGACTTACATTAATGAATCCCTATAATTATTTAGGAATATTCATTAAAATAACTTTCATAATTTAATTTGATAATATAACCGTTAAATATATTAAATTCAAAATAAATAGAAATAGTGATGGTGACTCCTTTGAACAGTGAAAAAACCCTAGCGGTGACTTGAGATGATAATGAGTTGGAACAATGGTGAGATATATCATAGTAGGTTATTCCAAAACATTATCAAATTTTTATTCTGAAGGAAGGTCATCTTTAACAGTGACTTCTCTCTAGTGGTAGGTCTTTTTTACACTTACCAAATTTTTAGGGATCATATTCAATGGTAGGTGTTTTCAATACATATCCAAAATTTTCAATCACATTGGGGAGTCATATCTGGTGGTATATTTTTCCCATAATTATAAAAATTTACATCTTAACAGGGACTCATCCTAAGCAGTTACTTATCCAAAATAGTGAGTAATTTTGGGTGGTGGAAGTTTTCAACACTTATCCAAATTTCTCACCAACCGACTTTATATGATAAAATACTACCATAATGCATAAAACTAATTTGTGACATAATAAACATAATTTTTTATCATTAAACCAAGGGTTCCAACATATATCAATGCCACACACAAGCCTAATAGAAGGGTTAATACTATAACATGGAAACCCATACACATCACAATTACCATACTACCATTACCAAAATCAATATCTATTCTAGTAACATACCACTAACCATATCATCCTTTCCATTCCATTCAACCATGAATTGATCATCAACTTTCAATTTAATCATATAATTTATCTTTTTAAAGATTTAATATTTACCTTCCACATTAAATCTATTATGTTATTCAATTAGCCATATTTAATTTTAAACAATCCATTAACTATCACCCACATTTATCTCATCCAATAACCTTTCATTAAATCATTAATATTTAATTAATAGAAAAATTATTATTAAATTATATCCAATTATTCATAATCATATTAATTTTTACCACCCACATTTGATACCACCATTCAAATTTTTTATAACCCATATCTTCATCCTCTGATGGCCACATCATCTTTCACACTAATATAGGCTATCATCCACTAATTCCACCACAAAACCACTTCCTTTTAAAATAGCCAACAACACCACCACTTCCAACCTACATAACAGCCCATCT
Source organism: Viscum album (assembly GCA_963277665.1). Taxonomy (NCBI): domain Eukaryota; kingdom Viridiplantae; phylum Streptophyta; class Magnoliopsida; order Santalales; family Viscaceae; genus Viscum; species Viscum album. Next base: position 621,156,752 of record OY728127.1, read on the forward strand.
ATCACTATCACATCAACAGTCCAATTCCATTACCCCACAAACTTCCACAAAAAGAGAAATTACCCCTTCACATAATCAACCCACATCAACCAATATTTAATCACAACAATTAAACACCCATTAATTTAAATTTTTATATAAATTATTCATGACCATCATAGAAATCATTACCAGGAATCCTAATTTCATGAATATATTTCATTATAATATTTAAATATATAATATTTTAAGGAATGTGATTAAAATATGTAATTTTTATAATAAAAGGGAAAACAAATAAGTATATCACCTTAATGAAATCCATATTCATCATTATTTAAATAATAAACCAAATTTCCATGTTAAATTGTAAAAAATTAAATTATAGGTTTCTACGCCTCTAATTCAAAACAAATTTTATGTGATTAAACTATTTTGAAATTTTATTCAAATATATCAATATAAGTATTCAATTAATTTTAAGTAAACATAAATCACTCTTCATCCACATCAATGAACTCATGAAAAAATAAAAAACATTATTGAAAATCAATTATTTACATAAATTATTATTTGGTCCAATTCAATATCTCACTAAGTTAATTTATACCATTCAAATATTTAATTGAAAAATATATAACTACATAATTGATATGAAATTAATAAATGATAATTCTTTAATCCTTTGCCTTAACTTGAGTGTTGATATTTTTTTTGTTTAATAATAGGTAGAGGGATATGGTAAAAAAATTAATCAAAGGGAACTTGAAGGTATCCAAGGATTCATTATTGGTCACCTTGTATTTATAGGGAAAAGAATAAGATCAAGAAAATGGGAGGGGAACATTAAATTTATAATAGAAGATGATTTTTTGGGAATCATGGAATTTCATATCGGGGTCACACCCCAATGCATCTAAATTGAATGATCATTCCTAAATCACACAATGATCTCCCTAATATTCCCCATTTTAAAAAATGATCAATTATATTAATTTTGATATGATTGAGGGTGTTCAAAGTTAATTTCTACCACTATATAGTGATATCTGAATTCTTGAAATCATGACATAAACCATTCAATTGAAAATGGAATAACTCTTATATATTTATGTTTTCAAAATTTGTGTAATGTGATTAATAATACCTCTATCAATCCTAAAATATGATTCAATATTCACATATGTGGAAATGGGATATTTCATAAATAACAATGTTTTATTCTTGTGTTTTAATGATTTATAGTTACATATCATAGTGAACTCTCTCATGTGTTGAATCTTTGGTAAAGGAATGGTTCACATGATGATATGTAATATCGTTATTAATTATATGTTACGTTTTCTATAGATGTTTAAGATGTTTGTGGGATATTAAGATAAAATAAATAAAAAGAATAAAGGAACTATGATACTTAATATAATTCCCTAGAAAAAATTAAATACATAATTTATTTTTCAAATATGTAATATATTTTCCAAATATTTAAGATTTTTTAAAAATGAAAAAGGCCAAATAAATAATATTTTTTTTATACGTATGATATTTTTATTTTATTGGTTTTTCCTTTTTTATAAGAACAATACATAATATATTTTCTTTAATGTGTTATATAATCTTGGTAAACAATATTTTTTCCTTTTTTAAATGCCCTGCGCATGAAAAATTTTCAATGCGTTAAATAATTTACTTTGAAAATTGATACATAATAAATTCATCCCATAAATATGATATTATCATTAGACATATTATTGATATGTATGAAATTCATCCAATATGTTAGGTTTCTTCTATAGATGTAGGAAAAAATTAAGGGTATCTCTTTATTCTTAATGGATATTGCAACTAATAATTCCCTTGTCAGTAATAGGAAAAAATCTTCCATAATCATATTCAAATATAAGGGTATTCAACTCAAATATAAGTTTCTATCATTAAAAAAGTGTAAATCTTTACAAAAATATGTATGGTTTGCCCTTATGAAAAAGGGTTGATACAAAAGGGTCTCTTCATAAGTAATGATAAGTCTATAATTTGATAAAAAATGAATGTGATATACTAACAAACCAAACTATAGAACTTCCCTTTCCATCTACAAATACAACTTCAGAAAAATTTTCCTTCCCCCAACCTTTTAAAGACACCTTCACCACAAAAAATACATAATATAGTTGTTTGAGGAGATCTGGGCTATTACATTAGATACCTCTCAAATAATTATCATCCTAAATAATAAAAACAAACCATAAAAGGAAAAAATTAATTATTAAACCAAAATTCCCCAAGGATATACCTCTCAAATAGATTTGACACCATAATTAATTATAGTACAGTAAATAAACTACCTTCATAAGAACATCACGAAATAATCATCTTAGCATCAATATGGTCTATGGAGATAAACATTCTAAATATATTCTCTATGTGTGATACTCTCCCAAAAAAGCCTAATATATCAAAGAAAACTACTCCCAAATCCCAAGAATCAACTGAACAGACATGTGAGATACCTATAAAATAAAAATCCCACCATCAAAATGGTATTAACATAACAAATACAGAAATTAATTAACATAAATCAATTCCAACCCAAAATTTCAAATGTTTTACCAAATTTTACATCTTCATAGTGCCTAAAAAAGTTGTGAAATCATGGATTTGAAACCATTAATTTTTTAAAACATGGATTTTTAACTTCTCGAATCCCTTATTCATTTGAAAAACCATAAAAGTTCTATAATAAATTTGAAAATATATTCTTCTTTTTTGTGACTCAGTAGATGTTAAAAATTATCTCCCCAAAAATAAAATATTTAAATTTAAAAATTAATTTATGATAAATAGAGTGAGAAATTAGAAACAAAAAATTAAACTATACTAGTAAATATTATTTAAAAGAGATTATTAAGAATGGAATAGGTTCATTGTCTCAAAATAATCCCACAATATTAGTTAAAACCATTTTGTAAATATAACTAAAATAATATGAAATAAATATATTTGATTTACACTTTAAATATAAATAAACACACACTTTAAGAAAACCCATCATGAGAAGATAGGCCTCCTTGTAGTTGGAATATTTTTGAATGGAGAATTTAAGGAATTCCTCAAAATCAAGGTGAGTTACATTGAAGCTAATTATGAGGTAAGTGAACATATTATTTATAAAACAATTTATTTTTTCTCTTGCTTAAGACAAATATTTGCCCATTCATGGGTATTTTTTGAATTAATGTTCATAAATTAAAATCATTATAATAATTAAACTCATGAATTTTTAATTTATCCCATAAATATATTTTAGTAGTAAATGTTTTAAATGTTTTTTAAACAATCCCAGAGTTATATATTGTTAGAAAAAAATTTATGATTTTCATTTTTGGGTTTAATTTGTTGAAAAAGGTGAAAATGCCTTTAAAGGGTTTATATTATTATTAATCATCCTTAATGAGGGTATTTATATTCTGTGGTTAATATTAGAGTTGTTTTGTTTAAGATACAAAAAACCACACACTGTAGAAGTTAATCACATCATGGTTAGTTTCTAGATTTTAGAAACATTCCTAATATTTATAAGAATATTACATGGTATATATATTAGTTAATAAATATTAAAAAAATATAGTGGAAAGTGAAAAATATAGTGTAGATTAAGTGGGAATGTCATGATTCTTATATCGTGGTTTTTAGGTTGTTTTGGTAAATATATATTCCTCTATATAAAATGATTGGAGGTTACGATTTTTGAAGATGATGATTTATAAAAGAAAATTTTCCTACTAGATGAAACAATTAAGGATACATAACATTTCATCATGTAGTGTCTATTAAAGTTGCATATATAAATGAGATATATTGATACTAAATTGTAGAGGATGATAGACATTTTAAGATGGAATGTCATGATTTAAGTAACATCTTGTGGCTTCTTTATAACATTTCATGATGAATATGTCTACTAGTTGACCAAAATATGGAAACATGATGATTTTAAGATAGATCCAGTGTAAATTTAATGGTTTTCTAAAAATCTCTTCATTAATGATAAATAAACTGTGATGAAGATCCACATGTTTCGGTTTAATAAATATATGTATATTTGTAATATTTTAATATTTTTGAATTAGGAAATCACAAGATAATTTAGGGGGATATAAATGAACCCAAATAAAATTTTTCAACTACACATTAGAGGGTAATGAAAAATTTCATGACCATGGGAGTTTTGATAAATAAAGGAAGAACCTGACCACTGATTATATATCTTGGAGTTTTAAGAGAGGATAAATGTATAGTTTGTGGCATAGAATAATAAATATGAAACCACTGTGAGTGGAATGATTATATATATATTTAGATATAATTCTATGATAAAAAATATGAGACCATTGGAATCTATTGAAATATTTTTCTAAGGAAAGAATTGAGTTGATGAGTTCATCAATGTGTTAATTATTTTCATTTCTTGTATTGTGAAGATTCAATGTACAATATCAACATTAATGGAGTAATTCTTTTATTTGTGTTTTTATGATTCATATCATATCCACTTGTAATTTTTAGTGTTTTATAACTTTTGAACATGTAAATGATATTTTAATGGTGATATTTTTAATCCTATATGGTAATTAATTCCACTTTAAATTATAAAAGTAGTACATATGTTAAATTTATTACACTATCACATCACTAGAGGTATTAACTTTGGATATATACAATCTAGGTAATCCAATAAAAAACCGTGTGTCCTATATTCATTATTACATATTTAAAAGTTCAGGAAGAAATGAGTGTTATAACTAATTATAGAAATAATATTTTCAAAAGTAAAATTGTTAATTATCACACATTGATTCACCCCCTATGGTCTCTTCCTTTATGTCCCAACAACAACTATAAGAAATTAAAATTAAAAACTTACAGTTATATCCTAGGGAGGAATCAATTTATTATTATTTGTCTATTGATTTACTATTAAAACTTAAATACATAATAAGTGTTATGAATAAATTTAAAATATATAATTAATTTTTTTGGATTTAGATATTTTATTTTCATGTACAACCCCAAAAAAATTAAGTGAAATCATAAATTAAGTAGATATATGTGAATTAATTTATATTTGAGAACCATGTGATTTAATAAAAACTAAAATCTGCTAGAATTTTACATGATTAATTTATTTAATAAATAATTACTCCATACAATGTTTAGGGACTAAAACCAAATATTTTCTTACTAAAAACCACATCAACATTAGTTAAACATTTTTCAAAAAAAAATGATAAAATATCATTGAATATTATCCTAGAATAATAGTTCATTTAAAATAAAAATGAGTCATTTAAAACACATTACAAAACTTTAAGAGAATAAGGGAAAATAGGAAACTCTTTGAAAGAACATATAAAGTCATTCATAAATCAAGTTAAAATAATTTTTTACTCACTACATATTATGTAATTTAAAATATTATTAAATTAATTATTAAATATTTTAAAGGACCTAAAAGATGACTCTACTAGAAATATCTTTCAAAATCCCCTAACAAGGAATATATATTAAAAATACATTTTTTGTTTTCTTCAATTCAATTTTTTTTTAAAAACTACTAAATATTGTGAAAATTTTGATTATCTAATTAATGAAGATGAAAATCATTAAATATTCATCGATGAATGATAAAACTAAGATAACTTTACCCACCCAGGCTAATGGTAAGCTTAGTATTCCAACATTATCCATCCTCCAATAGGCCAGGATTTGGTGACTATCATCTAGTATGAATATCACACATATGGAAGGTATCATCCTAATGTACTTGTACACACACATATCTCTCAATACGTATTATTTTATTGAAGATAACTAATGGCTAGAACAGTAAATTCATTAATAACCTACAAGCACATGATCCTTAGCCCAGTTAGTGAGTTATCTTTAAGAGAATCCATGAGACCCAGGTTCAAAAACTAGGTATATGCATATTTCTGAGGGTACGGAAGTAGTACTATAGCAGTTACTGTAGCAGGTAATGTTGCAGAACTGTACACTGTGTGGTACTGTACCAGACTGTACACTATGAAGGTACTGTAGTAGAATTGTACACTGTATGGTACTGTAGCAAGCACTATAGTAGTTACTATAGTAGGTATTGTTCGGTACTGTAGCAGCTGTAAATATTCACATTGGTCCGTCGGTTTGGGCATGGATTCCTTAAGGATTTTGCGCCACTGAGTCCTTCGGGTCAGTAGGGCTACCAGGCCACCTTTAAGGCCTTCAGGTCACCTCAAGGCCTTTGGGCCATATGTAGTTTCCCTAGATAGACTCTACAAAAAAAAGAAGCATCCCCAGAAGAGGATTCAAAGCAGAATCACTCACCGGAGTAGATCCAAATGGATTTTCATAATGAGATGATATGGCTATACCATTGGGACCAGCCTATGCATTCATGGGAAGCCTATCCAGACAGCCATGCGAAGGTGGAGAGCTAATATCATAATACAGATTCTGGGGAGGGGCAGTTCCTTTTATATAGTCTGGTTTAATTCCCTATGACCTATGGGTCATGTAATCTCCTTAGACTACAGGCCTTGTAATATCTAATCCTAAGGGGCTTGTAAGGGTTCCCCCTCAACCCTTGAAAGGTGGGTTATCTAAAATCAATAAAAAAAGAAGGCGTTCAGGCCATTTGGGGATTAATAACCTATAACAACCCATAAAAGAGTAATATAATAAATAATAAAATTAATAAAGTAAATATACATTCTTAACAACCAAAAACTAGGTCCAAACTAATATTTGGAGAGAGAATCATCCCAGAACACAAACCTCGGAGTCTAATCATGGCCTAGCTAATACCAATATTTAAGATCTCATATCCGAATAGATTAAATATTTACAAAGGAATATGAAATTTTGTTACCTGATGGGTCATAACATAAATTAATACTCTAAATGTAGTCTCAAGTGTTATAATGCCTCAATTTGTTGTTTTGGGATGTGTAATAAGGTTTTGGAGGTATCCTAGGTGTTTGGTTTGGATTTGGAGGTGTCAGGATGAGTTTTTAATGTTTTGGAATTTTTTTGGAAGGGGTCTAGCGTTTGGTATTCATAGTTTAGGAGAAATTGTGAAAAACCCTGATTCTCAAGATGTTTTAAAATTAATTTGAAAAACAAATGGGTTAGTTACATGGTTAGATAATGGTTTGGGGTAAACCATGAGAGGAAAATTGAGAAACTATTCCTGGTTGAAGAGGGTTTGAGGCTTGAAAAATGGTATGTGCATGGTTTTAGATAATCTATGTTCCCTAACATAAGTGGGAGGAAGTTCTGACAACACGGTTGGCACATTTTTTCAAACCACTCATATTTACCCTATTTTTATATGGTATTGGACTATGTGGGTCAAAATGGTTGGCACATTGTTTGGATAACCAGGTAGCCAAACTATGTAAATGGTTTGGCCTTGAAAGGAGTCCACTACACGATTGGAGAACAGTTTGTAAAAATTTGTGTCTACCCATAATTCCATTAAAATTGTATTTTTACAATTTTTCCTTTTTGATTTTAAGTTACACTTCCCCTTTCACTTCCTCGCACTCATAAGAAAATGATTAGGCTCCATCTAACTTCTTCCCTTATTAAAGCATCACTTAGGAGGTCTTCTGGTGGTGATTCTTCATCGTTTTGTGGAAATATATAACCCCTATTTTCTTCTATTTCTCTTAAAAAAATTCTTCTAGTTTTTTTTGTGCTTTGATTTATGTTTTTTTATGATTACACCAGATCATGGTGGAATTTTCCATTTCCCATGTGAATTTTGGTAGGCATGGGTTGAGGATATCTTGAGATGGATTAAACATGACATTGAGTGGAATATAATTATGTTATTAATTACTGGTTATTTCTAGTGGTTTATTACTGAATATTTAATTTAATTATTTGTTCTTTTGTTGTCTCCTGTTAGTGATTTTACCTAAAAAAATTTCGGGTTTATGTCAGGGGACTTTAGTGAGTAGTGGGTTTTGGTTCCAGTGGGAAGGATGACTTGGTGAGTTTTCTAACAATATACAATGTTGTTTATAGGTTAATTAAATAATAACAATTTTTATTATTAATTAAGTTTTGATTTTTAGTTTAATTATACTGATTTTGAGATCATGAAAAGCTCATTTGGGTTCATAGGGAATTGGATGAGCCTTTGATGGGATTTCGCATGGCTGTCAAGATTTAGAAATGTTTTGGAAATATTTATTAATGAGGTTAGTGGCCCAATATATTTACCCATAGTTTTGTAAATTTATTTACATATTTATGTTCTGTGAACCTTAATGCCCATTAGTGACATGTTTACTTACTTGGTTTAAGTAATTTAGTTGGGTTATGTTCTTAACTTAATTAACATCTTTGGTTGATTTGATTAAATATAAAAGGGATAATGGGTAGAACGTGGTGATAGAGCGTTGTGACCCTTAAGTAGAAGAATGTGGGGTTTTATGTGTTGAGTTCTGTGTAATGACTATGGGGATTTTTTAAATATTTTAAATACATGTGATGGTCATTGACTTGGTTTTGGGTTTCAAAGGGGGAAATCTATGTTTAAAATGGCGTTTGTTTAGAAATGAGGTGTTAACCTAAAAATGGGTTTTAAAAGGGGTTTTAAATTGATTTCTAATGGGGAGTTGAAATGGGTGCATTCTTTCCTCCTTTGTGAAAATGAATTGATGGACCTTGAGATCATCATAAAGGAAATGTAGGCCTTATGCTCTATTTTATTTTCGATGATAAAGGCACATGTATTAAAAAGGGTTATTTTGAAATGTTTAGTGAGGTTTTTTTGTTTAGTTTAATTTGGAATGTGAAAAGGGTTAGGATTCATTGAGTAATGTTTTAGTTTAAAAGGATCATAGGGACCTTAATAAGTCTAAATGTTTAAAAAGGGATTTTTTGTTTTACATGAATATTTATTATAGTGTTGATATTGGGAATGGGAATTTAGGAAATTATGTAATGGTTTACGTGATAGAATGATGCTCTAGGAATTGGAAGTATGATATGGATATGGTGTCAGAAAGAGGCTCGAGACATTGTTAGTATACTTCTTGGTTATAGTACCATACTAATGATCTGGGAGACAATGTTATATATCATGTAACAGGATATTGGACGGATTCTCCTCCTCTATGGGTTGGGCTGGATAGATTCTCTAGTAACCATCAATGTTCTGAATATATTGGCACTAGACTGAGGCCATGGTTTCTACTATTATAGTTTGAGATTGGTTTGATAGACCTAATTTTCTACATCAATACTGATATTTTGGTATAGTTAGGTAATGGATGAAGGTTCCAGCCACGTTTGATATTGATGTTGATATTTTATTTAGATTCCGTATTGATTCATTAGGAACTAATGGGATAGTTATATGAGTCAAATTTTGTGAATTTATGTTGTATGTATCCCTTAGTTGAATGAGTAATAAACAACCCCCTTTTTTGTTAATTATGATAGACCCACTATGAAACTCTTTAGAGGACTAGTTTTGGTCATTTTTTTTTGGTATCCAGGAAATCACCTTATAATCCTTGGGTTATTGTGTACTATATTAGTTGATGTTTTCTACAGATTTTATCTCTTCTCTGTACTATTTATTTATTCCACTACTTATCGGCATACACTAATTCTATAACTAGTATTTTTTTAGACACCATTGGTGGTGGAATACTACGTTCTACTCACATCCTTTTAGGGCCACCATTGAAATTGTGTAACCGAGCAGCTCTCACATGTTTATTTCAGGCAAAGGATTGGGTTGAGGACAATGTTGAGAGTTGTGGATTGGTAGGATTTCTTTAGTGGTATCTGATTTCTAGATATATTTGTCTCGATGATTCTTTCGTTCATTTTAATGTTTATTTTATCTTGATATGTTATTGAACTGGCCCATTGGGTAGTTGATCGTATATATGGCATGGTAATTCATGCCTTTATTGAATTTCATTTTATTATTGCATGTCTCAATTATTTATTCTTTCCATGTACTCTAATTTGTATGATGTTTGGTTCTTTTATTCATGTTTGTCACCCTCATATGGGGGTATAGTCTCCTCACAATCCACCTTAAATCCCCACTACAAGTCAGCAGCCTCTAGTGTATGAGGGTGTGTTCTTGAGGTCATATAGAGAACTAGTATAGGGCACCCGTTCAATGGAATCTTGGATGGTACATTACAAAGTGGTATTAGGGTGGTTTACATTCCTGTTGTTTTACTATTTCTGTTATGGTAGACTGTAGATATAGGAATGTTCCGGAGCTTGAGATAGATACCAGTTGGTGCACTGTGAATACCTATTCTAGTATGAAGTCCAGGTTATCATGGGAAGGGATTTCTATTTTGGTTTGTGATGTTATTGTTGTATATAATTTTCCCTTTGAACGAAGCACATGTTGACTTGATTTGATGGTCTTTAATGTACATCATGCTCTTGGACCACTAGTAAGAGTCTTGTAATTTGGTTTTGACTTTTAGCCTATAGAGGCAAGATGAGTCTCATGCATCATGTTAGGAACATAGGATCCACATGTTATAACCCTTATAGTGTTTGATTTATTGTATTTTCTTCTGGTGGTGGTTTATGAGGATCAACGGTGGGGTTAATAGTGATGGGGACACTGGTCAAGATCTCATTCATGGATGTTTTTGTGACCACATTTGTTTGGTATGATGTATGTATAGGAGTTTTGGAACCCTTGTGGATGGTTTGGTACAAGTTTGGTAGTATATTTCAGTCCTCCAGTGATCAGTTTAATGTGTAGATTCTCAGAGATGATAGGTTCCCCAGTTTTTGGAAGTTGGTTGGTATATGACACATTTATGGTGTGGTTCTCGAAAGGTGGGTATTTTTATTTGTTGATGTTGTGAGATGATGAGATGGGTGCATGTGAACTCCCTATGAGTTTTGAATTTCAGTATGTTTTCATAGACCATCGGTTGTTGGACATAGTGATCTTTTGACATGATGCCATTTTTTTGGAGTTGATGTCATGTGGCTTTTGTAGATGACATGTGAGAGTGGTTGGCGGAGTTGTATGTGTCCTAGGGTTCATAATGCATGAGTAATGGAATGGCCAAAAATTTTATCAATGAAATTTTTCTTCTTATAATTATTTCATAAAACACATATGTCATATAGAGAACCCAACAAAAACATTATTATCGTAAATAAATAATGAAATAAGTGGTATTTATATAAATTAATGAACCTATACTAATTAAATAGTAGCATGGCCATTTGTATAGTAATATGATCATTTGGAATAGTAATTTTTCGGTTAGAATAGTAACTTCACCTTTGAAAGTATAAATAATTAGATATCTTATAAATTAAAATATGATATATTTATATCATTGTAAAATTAAATAAATGTTTTAAAAATGATAAATTAAATGTCGGTATTTTTTGTAAAATATTAATGTATATTTAAAAATTTATAATTAATATAATTATTTTAAAATAAAATTTACTTTCATAAAATAGATTAATAAATTAATATTATGTTTTATTATAATTATAAGTCAATTTTATGAGTCCTTGATTAATTATTTCAAAGGGTCATAAAATCGATTATAATATTAAAATAGGTATTTATCAAATCAATGATGACTTTATTTAAAATTTAAATTTCTCATATTTATAAAATTTTTTCATAAAATGGATATTATTTTTTAAATATACACATCTAAAAATAGTTAGGTTCTATTTTAGGTATTTTTCTAAAATAGTCGATTGTTTTGTGAATAGTTAAATACTGTGATTTACAATATTTAACATTATATGACAAATACATAAATCATTAAGTGATGAAGGATATAAAAACCCATAATTATTATCTATCACGAACCATTTACTATTTTTATTTATATTAATCAACACAATTGATGTTATTATTCCAAAATAACAAACAAATGAATAAAATAATAAAAAACACCACTCTTCTAGCCCTATAAATACCACCCATCACCACCCGTTCTCCTAAAACCTTATAAGCCTTGTATATTTTATAAATTATGACCAATTACCTTACAAATCCTCCTCTCCACATCCAAGAGCTATTGTTCTCTACAAATTTCCAAACACAAGTTCCTTAATAACATTCTCAAGCAGACGACATTTAATAGGTAAAATCCTCAATCCTTCTCTTTTAATTTCATTTATTTTCTTATGTAATCCTCACCTCTTTTATAAAAAGTGGAATTATAACTATAGTATTATATATATACTGTAATTTTATTAATTTAATAGAATATACATCATAAATTCTCTTCTCTTCTCCTTTTTTCTAAAAATGAAATCATTTTTTGTGATATGTCGGTTCACTGCCATCGAGGACGATGAGTTTTCATGTTCTATTTCCACATTAATGGATCGTCATAAAACCATTATTTTTGTTAAAAAAGATTTTAATAAGTATATTATAACTTTTTTAATGTTCTTTGACTAATATATAAACAAAATATTATATAAAATAAAACAAGTTTGTGATGGATGTAAAAACCACCATAATAAATAAACATTTATCCTTAATGTTTTATCAAATGAATCGTCATCATAATGGATAAGAAAAATGACATATGAGACCATTTAAACTTCAATAATTGAATTAATTCCATATAATTTTACTTCTGTAGAATTATTCCCAACTAAAAAAGAACTTCCAAAATTATATAAAAGTATATCGACCATGAAACCATGAAAACAAATGCTCCTGAAATGATGAAATCGAACTATCTAACTCATAAAAATGGACATAAATGAACTTAATAAAATAATAATAAATCAAATAAATCAATAATAGGATATAAATTAGTTAATTAATTAATATAATGTGATTATCCATGATATTAATTGAAACTAAAGACTGAATTCAGACATAAGGTAAGAGGATTCCCAAACCCAACTCCCTTTCTTTGGGTTATTCATATTTCACGCCAAATTGTAGTGTGTATAATGCTTTAATATTTCTTAATTAAAATTTCATTTTTCTTCTATTTTATTTTAGAGTATATAAAATTTTCTAACTTGATGTTATGACAAATATAAATATTTTTAAAAATAAAACTTCTTTCTGAAACACATCTGACTTTTCTTGATATTCCTTCTTCTTCAATAAAGAATGATGGTTCTTATACCAAATATTTTTTTCCATTTTTCATTTGGTAACCTCAAATTTTCTTAATGAATGTATCATTTATGAAATTATAATTAAACCTATTCCATTCTATGTGTTACTTTATGACTATGATTGTTATATGTTCTCTATGGAATTCATCATTTTGTAAATGTTATGAAGTGATAGGTGGGCCAAGAATTATATAGCCCCCAAAAGCTTTGGGTAATGTGATTTATCTCATGATATAATATGTAATATGAATGAAAATGATACAATATTTTATCACAATAATTATGTTATGATTATTCACATATTCTATGCATGAACATGATGCTAGCATTGTTCACAACTATTTGTGGTATGGGACCCTTAAAACATGATGTTTCATTTTTATACATTGCCACATTCCATTTATTTATCAAATGTTTCCCTAATGGTTTTGATAATGATCTCATGATAAATTTATGCTGATGATGATTATGCATAATCATTTTAAATTGATTCATGTCCCATATTCACACTTTTTTGGTCATTTATCACACCCCTTTATTTGATGTATATGCTCAGGTGAATACATGTACAAAGAATAATATGAGATTTAGGAGGATAATGAATAAGTATTTAAGTAAATTATTATGTTTTATTATGTAGAATTTATGAATGATCCAAATTTTCCAAAGGCACTAAACCTTTGGAACCTGTATTTGTGACACTGTTATGTTTTTTATCTTTAAAATGATGTAATCTTCATGTAACAAAATATAGGGTCACTATAGTTGGTATTATAGAACATTTTTTTGAAATCATGTATTAGAATTAGAGAATGTTATAGAAACCCATTAAGATAATACTAATCATATGTAATCATCCAAAATATTTTTTTAGAAAAATTACTAAAATAGGGATCCCATAAGATATGAATCTACTCTAAATTTAATAAAAGAATAAATTTTTCATGATTTGTTGACATAATTTTTGTTCAAACCTTTTTTATTTTAGAAAATGGTGGGAACTATGAGAAACTAGGCCAACAACCCATATGGGGGACAATGTAATGATTTCCTGAATGATATTCCCAATTGCATGGGAAGTGGAGTTTAAAACATCATGTAAATGATTAACTGGTTGTCTCAAACTATAAAAAATAACCTAAGATAGGTGTAAAATCCACCTTCACCCAAGAAAGTGAATCTAGACATTGAGTCCTTTACGTGGAAATGACCACCAACATTTACTAGATCTTCCAACCAACTTGTTTTATAATAGTGGGTTAACTCAATGGTTATGATCTTTTATATGATCCATAATTTGAAGAAGGATAAGGTGACTCTATTCATTTATTTTTGAGAAGGAGAGTGTAATCAATGTCAAGACTTATTAAAGAAAACCAAGTAGAAGAATGAAATAAAAAATATGGAGTGGGAATAATTTAAGAAAACATTTCTTAACAAGAATTTCCCAGGAACTCTTTATAAAAATATTGAAAGAGAATTCATAGATTTAAAGAAAAGTGAATCTGAATCAGCCACGGATTATGAAGAAAACTTCACATGGCTTGAAAGATATGCCTCATGTTTTGTTATCAATAAAGATATCAAAATAGATAGATTATTTAGTGGTTTAAAATCACACTTTCAATGGTATCTAGCTATCTTAGTCTTTGGGATTTATGAATAAGTCATTCAATGTTCTCTCAAATTAGTTTTTTGGTTAGAAGAATGGTCCCATGGATATGGATATAATAAGATAAGAATGTAGTTTCAAATTGGTGGGCCTAATAAAAAAGGAGGAAATAATATATAACCACCCACATGTTAAATAAATCCGAAGAATATTAATGGGAATTTCCTCAAAGGTTTGGGTAAATGATTCAGGCATGGGAGAGAATTAAATCGAACTCATAAATGTCGAAGAGGAATAAAGAAGAGATCCCCCATGATGATGTAAATTATGGAACCCCATAATTCACCACTTATGGTTTAGTGCTTTAACTGTAGGTAGAAATGTAACTATGAAATATAGTGCACTAAACATAGATTCTTTGCGGGTAAGCAGCATTAAAAAAACAATGGAGAAAGTGAGAGTTTATTCTGTCACTACTACTGAACTCGAGAAAGAAAACCAAGTCATATAAGGTATAAATCATATTCACTCAATAAAGGAGAAGGTATTATTTGATTTGGGTTCTATACATTCCATTATATCATACATTTTTTCTCAAACTATTAAATTGAATCCATTATACATTTATGTATAGATATCTGTAGAAACACCTAGTGGTTTAATCATTTTAACCCAAGTGTTTCACTCTACTCATGTTGAAGTATGTGGGAATATTCTTCCAGTAAATGTTGTAATACATCCCTTGGTGAAATTTGACACTATATTGGGTGTGGATTTCATATTTTTATACCGAAAAAACATCGACTATCAAAAAAAGTAAATATATTTTCATATTTTGAACCATCCTACACTCCTATAGAAATTAATGGAAGATCATTATTCTTCTTTAGAAAATCCATAAACTTTTTGGTTTTTATTTCCATGGGAAGAAGAATACCTTTCCCAAATAGTTGAGTCAAAAAAAGGTATAAACCTATGGGAAATGACCACAGTTAGGTAATACACAGGTGTATTTACTAAAGAGTTAAATAGACATCCCAAAAATCATGATGTTTTGTTCTCAATAGAGCTCATAGATGAAACCACTCATATATCCAAATTACTCTACAGGATGGCCCTAATCAAACTTTAAGAGTTAAGGAAATAGATCCCAGATCATTTGGACAATGATTTCATATTCCCAAGTGAATCCCCGTGGGGTGTGGCAGTTCTCATTTTTAATAAGAAGGATGGTACAATAAAGTTATTTATCAATTATCGGAAAATCAAAAATATCAGCATAAATACATGTATCCTCTTCCAAGGATTTATGGCTTGTTTGATCAACTATAAAGAGATTAGTACTTCTCAAATGTATATCTAAATTCTAAATAGCATCAACATATGTGGAAGAAGGAATATATTTAAAATACTTCTTTCTGAACATGTTATGGGATCTATGAGTATATGGTGATTCCCTTTGGATGTACTAATTCCCTTGAAATCTTTATATATTTGATAAATATAGTCTTTACAAACTACCTCAACAAATATTTGGTAGTGTTTATCCACTATTATCTCATTAACTCCAAGATTAAGGAAGAACATTGTAGAGTCCCAGAGATTGATGTACATGGACATTACATTACTTTTGTAGAATAATTAATACATAACAAAAACCAACACACAAGGACCGTAATAGTTTAGTGTCTTTGGAAACTCAGAACATAATCTTCTGATCATGGTGAAGGATATTCAACATCTCTCATAAAGATCCTCCCCTTTTGTTTTCTTACCTAAAACCTGTCTTTATATCATTGGGAAAGGAAAACATAAAAAGGGTGAGCTCAAATTCTTAGTAAGGTTAAACATAGAGAACATGAAACAATCCATAGACATTTGAATTTGAAAACCTGAGCATAAAATCTAAACATCAAAATATGGAGCAATGACATAAAACATTTCAGTACATAAGTCAAAGATCATAAAAGAATATTAATCATGATAAAATAGCATGGGAATAAAACTTGTAATTGTGTCAAAACATTAAGCACATGATATTATTTCCAGAGTAGCCAAGGCATTGCTGCTAATACCATCTTAGTAGACAAAGTCCCTTTCTGAATCGAGTTCACTCCTCGTTCCAGTCCTATATCACTGAACCTAATTAAATTACCATTCCAGCCATGTCTATCTTATGATATATAAATCTTTACCTAATGAATTGGAGGGAGATATAGTTCCCACCCATCTCATAATGAAATCATTCTTACTTGTGCCACAACATAAACATAAATCATTCATCATTACCCAAAGTATAAAATGGGTTTCATAAACATCATCCCATCATAACATAATCCATACAAAAAATGGATATCATTTCATCATAAGAAAAGTGAAACCATGTAAATCATAGAGACATTATACTTCAAACATACACATATGAAATAATTCCATCTTATATAGAAAATGGTTTTGATAAAACAATTGAAATGAATTCTTGAGGAAAATATCCTTTCTTCTTCAAAATCATTTTCTTTTCACAAAATGCCATGAAATATTAAAAGAAAAGGATTTTGGTTAAAATATTCATTAAATCTTGTTTATTAAGCCTCATGATAATAAGGCATTATGAAACCGTAAAAATCGGTTCATGTTGTATGTGTTAAAAAAACATTCTTCTCATACTTTTAATGGAAAATTCAAAAAGTACCACGTACGGTAAACAAAAGAAAGATTCCATCCATAACACAAAGTAAAAGTAAAAGAAGGGTATACATGACTTTAATCATACATGGAATAATATTAAACACTTTATGAAATTCATTTTATGGACATGGATGAAAAATATAACCCTAGTAAATACTTACGTATAAGCAATCTCGGATAAAAATGAGATTGCAAAATTATCCCTTACCTTAGGTCCAATATGCTACGTACGTATCCAAACATCATGTATACTGATTTAAATAATGTCATTGACTTATTACAGAATCATATTCAATGTCATGTTATCATATATGGTTCACTTATGACTTTATATTACCCGTTCTATTATAAATTCCATGTTAAAGCAGCATTTTGGGTAAAATCATTTTATTTATCGTACGTGTTTGTACTTGTTATGCTTGATATTATTATTACTTATATCATGATTTAATTAATTCCAGAATGTAAATAATGATTTATATATCTTATATATTCATTATATATATATATATAATAGATAGATAAATGAAATGAAATACACCATTCATGGAGACGATATGTCGTACGTACGCATGAACGCTGCTTTCATTTACTTACTGACTTGAATGGGAGTAAGTAGATGATATATATATATATATATACATAAATCCAGTATCTTTATCATATCATATAGTTCATTATTATTCATTATATATACTTTATAATCATTCTTGAGTGGTTAAAATGGAGAATTAATCCCATCGCGTCGTGGAGACGGTAATCCGTACGTACGCACGAGCGATGATATCGTTCCCATAATTATTGAATTACATTGGATTGGATGATATAATATCTTACAATCAGTATGATGTTATAATAACTATATATAGTTATTCATTACAACATTATACCCATCCAAGTAAGGTGGTGGTGGAAAACAGATTATACCACGGCATAGAGACAGTATTCCGTACATACGCACGCGCGGTGATTTCATTTTCTGTAGGATGGATAGAAAATGAAATGGGGTTGCTTAATATTTAAAATAACATATCATTATATTAGTTATACTGATTTTATTACTTTATAATGAAACAACTAAAGAATAATAAGTTGAAGAAGAAAGAAAACTTGAAAGAATCGGTAGAAGAGATTACCTCTTCTTCAACGCACCTCTTTTAAGCTTCCTCTTAATGCACTAGATTTTGTCTTTTGAGGAGACCAGAACCTCTATAATGTTTATAGGTAATTTTATAAGGAAAATGGGCAGGGTATTTATAATCTTTAAGTCTCAAAATTGTGTAAAGAGAAGAGGGAGGAGGTGCCCTTCTATAAGGGAGGAGAGGGGCACCTTAGGAAATACTTAAAATAATATTTTATAATAAAGTCATATTCGGTATATAATAGCTACAAATTGATTTATTTAAAAGATAAAGTTGGGATGGGTCTAAATCATCTCAACCAATAGTTTTTAGACATGTTTAGGTTACTATTTTAACCTTATCATTTAGATTTAACTCTAAGTTAAATAATTTAACTTTTACCATGACTTCTTGTTTTCTTACACTATATGGTTAATAAACATACCATAACAAGACAAACTAACCCCAAGTGGCTCATTATTAATATATATAACCTTATATAAGTAATTGTTCCGATCCTTATATTTTTAGGAATAGAATAACAATTAATAACATAATATTTGTTTTAAAAACTATTTTATGTCAATTTTGACACTATTTGGTAATTTATTTTTGTAAATATCATAAGAGCCTTATTACTTATAAAATATTTAATTAAATCAATAATTACATGTCAAATTAACATAAAAATTAATTGAATTTATAAAAAGTCTCAAATTACATTTATTTGGGTATTTATAATATCAATTATGTTAATATTTTATTAATAAGGTAAATACTGCATCATCATTGTGTTATAAATAAATTAAATTATTTAATGTCTAAAAATTATAAATAAAATACTATTATGTATTAAATCTTTTTATATTTATAATTAATATTTATAGTCAAATTGATCTTATGTATAACCCTATATTAAAAATGTTTTAGTTATTAAACTTTGAATTGAACTCTTTTAACTCTTATTTTAATAAAATAATAATAAATGTCCTAATCTAATCCAAGTGGACCTAAAGGGTCATATATTAATCCTAAGGTAGTTTTTGGTCTAATTAAACTTATCCAATAGAATTAGGACATGTTTTAGGGTAATAATAATATCCTTTTTACCCTTAATTACCCTATTTACTTTTAACCGTGGTAAATAAAAGTAAAAAGTTACTTTTCACCAAAAAATATTTTTATCTTATTGAACCAAATTTTACTCCTTGATATTAACCATGTCTCTCAGATTTTAAAAATTCCTCTCATAGAAGCCGTAAAATTACGTTTTATGTAAATTTACAAATTCTCCTTGGAGGTGGGTAAAAGACGGTAAAAAGTTCAATAAAATCTTTATATATCTAAAAGTATTATAAAATGACTCCAATGAATTATATTGAACTTATATAGGTATTATGTATCATTTTTGACCTAAAATAAATTTAAATAAAATAAATAATTATTTAAATAAAAGGTCTGTTTTTAAATAGTAACCTAGTGTTTTCACTATTCATCAAAAATTGAAAGTTTTCAGAAAAATACCAATAATTCACCCCAGTCTAATTTCGATATTCTGAATCCCAAAATGAAGTCCATTTTGAAAGATTAAATTTATAAAATTTCAAAAAGTGGGTATTACTATTCATAACGGCTAGTTTATATAATATTCTAAAAACATATCGTTGTTTTTTGAAACTCGGTATTGCGTACACGACATGCTATCAAGGATGGTCGTGATTGTGTGTAATGCAAGCCAAGTAAGGGTTGCGTGTAGGGAAACATTCCTTTGGTGTTGCATATAACACACTCAAAATATATTTCAGTGATACATTGATCGAAATCTATACTTGGTGTTGTGTAAAATTAATTTTATTCGAAAGAACTTGAAATTGTGTGCATCACAAGCCAAGAATAGTGTTTCATATACTACAAGCTAATATGGTGTTGTGTATAGTTCAATCTAATCATGGTGAAGCGTATAACAAAATACATCATAGAAATTAAGAAGAAAAATTCTCATAAAATCTCGGGGTATTACAAACATGGAGAGCATATAAGGGTTGTGTTGGAGACATTAAGGAAGTAAAAATTGAATTCCAATTTTATTAAGTGTGAATTTTGGATACAAGAAGTTACATTATTGGGGAACATGATCAAAAGTGAGGTTATTTCTATGGACCCTTAAAAAAAAGTCAATTGAAGAATGACCAAGACCCACTGGTGTCACAAAAATATATAGTTTTCTTGGATTTTCATGGTACTAAATCCGTTTGGTGAGAAATTTATCATGATTTTCTATACCAAAAACTAAGTTAACATAGAAAGGGGTAAAGTATGTTTGGAAGGAATAATGTGAGTACATATTCAAGGATCTCAATAAGAGGCTAATCACTTCACCTATATTCACATTACCAATAAGTGGAGAAGGTTTTCTGATATATAGCAATGCCTCAAAGAAAGGCTTTGGTGGTGTACTCATGAAAAATGATAAAGTGATAGTCTAAAACTCACTATAGTTGAATATCCATGAGTATAACTACCAGAAAATTATTTTGGAGTTTGAATCTATTATTCTTTCCTTGAAAATATGATTGAACTACCTCTATGGTTAGAAGAGTGAAATATATACTAATCACAAGAGTCTAAAGTATATATTCAAACAAATGGAGCTCAACATGTGTCAAAAAATATTTTCAGAGCGACTCAAGGGCAATGATTTCTCTATGCATTACGATTTAGGAATATTGAACAAGATAGCTGATGTTCTTAGCAGAAAATAACCTACCACCTTATCAATGATGTGAATTGAGAAAGACCCTATATTCATAGAAATTAAAAGGATTGATATAGATATAATAATTTTAATTTAGAAACACCTTATATTCATGGAAATGAAAAGGTTAGATCAAGAAATCATAATGGAAGAAAATAAATTTTACTTTGGAAAAAGATTTCACAAATATTTATCTAGAGAAGATCAAGGAGGAATAAAGGGATGATTTAGAGATTTAAAAGAATATGAAAATAGTAAAGGGAATCAATATGAGTTCCACATTGATGATGATGGTGAGATTCAGTTTGGATGTAGGATTTTTTTTCCTTCATCACCTAATATGAAGGATCTATTAGATAATGAACATATCTCAACTTTCTCAATCCATCATGGAAGTACCAAGATGTATTATGATCTTTTACAACACTTTTGGTGATATAATTTGATGAATTATATTGTAGATTATATCTTAATGTGTTATTTATGTCATCAAGTTATAATAGAGAGCCAAAAGTACAAAGTGATGATCCATACATTACCTATAAACACATGTAAATGAGAAAATTTCACTGCATACTTTCTCACTGGTCTCCCAAAAAAAATCAACAAAAACAATGTGATATTGTCTTTGGTGGATAAACTCACCATGATATACCACAGAATTTCTATTCATGAATATTTATCACTTGAATATATTTCCAATACATATGTGAAGGATTTGGTATGGCTGTATGGGGTTCCACTTTCAATCATCTCTGATGATAATCTAAGGATTATATCTAAATTTTGAATAACTCTTCAACAATATTTAATTAATGAATTTAATTTCATCATGCCCTATCACCCCAAAATTTATGTCTAATATAAATAGACTATTTATATGCTCTAGGAAATGCTGAAATACTACTTAATGGAATTAAAATCTTGATGGGATCAACATCTCCCATTGTTTGAGTTCTCATATAATAAAATCTTCCACTTGAGTATTCAAATGGATCCATATGAAGTTGTTTATGGTAAGCGATGTAGAACTCTAACCTATTGGGATGAATTTGGTGAATTAAAGCTACTAGTACCTGATCTTGTTAAAGATATAATAGAGAATGTTCAAGCTATATAACAACAAATAAAATCTTCTCAGAGTTTAAAAAAGAGTTACACTAACAATCCTCGAAGGTATTTGGAATTTTATATTGGAGGAAATGTTTTCATTCAAATATCACCATGGAAGAGAGTAATGCGGTTTGGAAAGAAATGGAAGCTTAGACTAGGGTACATTGGACCCTTTGAGATCCTCAGTCATATAGGAGTTGTGGACTATTAGTATTCACTTCATCCAAATATATCTCAATTTTATAATGAATTCCATGTATCCCTCCTAATGATATACACACCAGATCCATTACATGTATTGAAATCAGTGGTGGTATAGATATAAATTGATCTCTCTTATGCGTAGCATCCGATGAAGATTTTGGAACATAAAGACAGGATTCTAGAAACAAATACCTCCCACTTGGTCAAAGTACTATGGAAGAACCATAATTATAAAGAGGTGACATCAGATCCATAGGAAGTAACGAAGGAGAAATACGCACACTTATTTTCACCTTATTATGTAAAATGAGATTTAGAGGGTGAAATTTCATAATGGGAGAAGAATGTAATGACCCATAATTTTATCATGAAAATATTCCTTCTTATAATTATGTCATAAAACATATAAATCACATTGATAACCAAACAAAAATAGTGTTCTCGTAAATAAAGAATGAAATAAGTGGTATTTACAGAAATTTATGAACCTATTCAAATGGAATAGTAACACAGCCATTGGAATAGTAATATGATCATTATGAATAGTAATATGACTATTAGAGTAGTAACCTCACAAATAAAATTATAAAAAAATTGGGATCTTATAAATGAAATGTGATATATTTATATCATGGTATGAGTAAATAATAGTTTCAAAAATGATAAATTAAGTTGTGGTATTTTTGTAAAACATAAATATTAATTTAAAAATTTATAATTAATATATTTATTTAAAATAAAATTTATTTTCATAAAATATATTTGATAATATATATTATGTTGTATTATAATTTTAATACAATTTATGAGACAGTAATTAATTTTTTCAAAGGGTCATAAAATTGATTATCATATTAAAATAAATATTTTTTGAATAAATAATTATTTTATTGAAAAATTATGTTTATAAAATTTAGAAAATTATTTTCATAAAATGGATTTTATTTTTTAAATCTAAATGTTGAAAAAACTTTAGGGTAATTTTTTTGTATTTTTCTAAAATAGTTGGATTTTATGGTGAATTGTGAAATACGTTAATTTATAGTATTTAAAATTAGAAGCCAAGTGCATAAATATTTATTTCATTCATGATGTAATAATAAATTATTTATAACTATTAGGAACTATTTATTATATTTATTCATACAAATAAAACATGTTGATTGTATTGTGCCCAAATAATAAGGAAATTCATAAAATAGTCAAAAACACCCCTCTCCTACCCCTATAAATACAACTCATTATCATTATAACATATAAGCCTTTTATATTGACCAAATTTTTCTCAATTTCCTTCCCAAGACTATTTTACATGTTCTATATCTTATGGTCTCAACAAAATACACAACCCTAGTTCCTTAAAAAGGTTCTCAAGGAGGCAACATTTAAGAGGTAAAAACCTCAATTCTTCTCCTTTAATTTATTTTATTTTTTTATATTATCCTCACCTCTCCAAAAAAAGAATAATAAATATATTATTACATATATATTTATTTTATTTTATTAATTGAATATCTATCATCAAATCCTTTATCTTCTTATTTTATTCTAAAAATGGAAACATTGTCCGTGATATGTCGGTTCACAACCTTTATGGACGACAAGTTTTCATTTTCCATTACTGCCTTCATGGGTGGTCGTAAAACCGTTTTAATGGTTAAAAAGATTATAATATTTATATTTTAAATTTTATAATTTTTTGGAATGAATATTAAAATATATACTTAAATAAAACAAAATTAGTACTTAATGGTCAGAAAACTACCAAAATAAACTAAACATTTATCATTAATGTTTTATCAAAAGAATCATCCTCATACCAAAAAACAAAATGATATATGAGTCCATTTAAAATTTTTGAAGTGTATTTATTCTATATAATTTTAATTTTTTTGAGTTATTCCCAATTTACAATAACGTCAATAATTATATACAAGTAAACTAACCATGAAAACATGAAAATAAATGCTCAAAAAACACTGAAATTGCACTCTGTAACACATCAAAGTGGTTATAAATGAAAATTATAAATTTATAATAAATAAAATAAAATTATAATAGGTTATGAATTAGTTAATTAATAAATAAAATTTTATTATCTAGAATATTATGTCATGTACAGAATGTATTCAGACATAATGTAAGGGGATACTCCAACCCAAATCCCTTTATTTAGGTTATACCAAATTTTAGTGAAGATATTCCTTTAATGGTCCCTAATTATAATTTCATTTTACTTACATTTTATTTTTAGGGATATAAAAGTTTCCAACTTTGTTTTATGATAACCATAAACATTTTACAAAATAACTCTTCTTTCTAAAAAACATTTTGACACCTCTTGAGTTTGTTTCTACTTCACTCATGAATGATGATTGATGCACAAAATATTTTTCCCCATTTTAATTTGGGAACCCTAAAGTTTATTTATGAATGTATTTTTTATTATATTATTATAAAACCCAATATTTTCCATGGGTTACATTATGACCAGGATTTTTATGTGTTATATGTGTCCTGCATTATTATGTAAATGTTATGATTTGATGGGTGGACCTGGAATTATATATCCCTCAAATGAATTGGTTAATATGGTGTATCTCAGGACATAATGTTTAATTTTTATTAAAATCATTATTTCATTTTCACAATGATGATGTTATGATTATGCACATATATTATGTGTGAACATAATGCTATATTGTTTCACAACTATGTATGGTATCTGACCACTAGGACATTAAATTTAATTTTAATACGTTTCCACATTCCATGCCTTTTTCCAATGTATCCCTTATGATCTTGATAAATATACCATGATTATGTTATGATGATGATTGTTTTTCTCACTCAACTTATGTTGATTCATGTCCCTTATTCAACCTCTTAATGTACAATTATCTCACCCCTTTCTATGATGTATATCATTAGGTGACTAAATGTAAAAAGGAGAACATCAACTTTAGAAGTATAAATAAAAATGAATTAAATAAATTTTCAGGTTCAATTATACAAATGTGTTTCATGATCCTATTTTTTCCAAAACACTAAAACTATGGATCCTGGATTTGAGATATTATTATGTTGTTCATCTTTAAAATGATTTAATAATAATTTATAAAAATTAGGGTCTCTATAAGTTATATGTTGTGACGTATTACCATGGTTCATGTTGGATGAAACCAATTATTAGTTTTATGAACATTGGATGACTATTTGTTTTTGATAAATAGATCTTGAGTGATAGTGTTTTGGCCTTGTGGTTTGTTTCTAAAGGGGATTACTATTTGGGTTCCTTTCTCGAGTTATGGTTACACATGTGAGATTTTCATGATGGTTATGATTTTGATCTAGAGCACAATAGGGTATTAAAGAAATTTTGTTTCATTTAAGTGAGTTATATTTGGGCGGTGAATGTATGTGTGATTTTGTTTTTGTATAGATAATGTGGAGATGTTTTCCTTTCTTAAGACGAGAAGTGATTATAGTGTTGGTGCTTTGGTGGTGAATGTAGATTCTTAGGGAAGGACCAGTTAGGTTCCTAGCCCAGTTGGCTTAGGATGCATCTTTTGGATGTACTAAAAGCGTAAGTTATTTTTTGTGGATCTCTCACACAATGCTCAAGATTTTATTATTTGAGTAAGTGGTTTTGGATCCTCAGTTTCTTTTTGTTTTGACATGTTCCCAGTGTTCTCTTCTTTGGATAAGAGGGTCATGTGGCAGAGGCATGTCTAGTGGATAGGGCTTGTGAGCTGAGGTTTCACAAATATTTACTCATGAGAGTTAAAATCAGGTTCTGTGGTGGCGTCACAAAAGGGTGTGTGTGGAAAATAAGTGTTAATGGAATTCTTGGACAAAGAGAGGATGGTGACGTGTGATGTTGTTTGTTTTATGGATAAGATGATACAGATTGTACATCTATGGTACTAGGGTTATGTTGGAATTTGTGAGTAATCATAGGAATGATTTGGAAGTGATAAAATGCATGTTTTCAGGATGTCGTGGGACCTATTAATGGTTTTTTTTGTGTCCCTTTTTTTTAAACGTGACATGGGAAATGATTGAGTTGTGGTTGTATTAATTGATGAAATCATAGAATGATCTTAGTTTGTGAGGATCATGCCCAATATATTGACATCATCCTAGTCATGCTAAGAGATATTTGGATATATTTCTATCTACCCATATGTCTTTTGGTTGGATATGGTGCCTCATAGATTTTACACTCACTAAGTGGTGTATGGGGATTCATATAGTGGGAATTGAACCATTAACATTTTACTAGTTAGGCCCTTGTAATGGAATAGATGTCATAATATACCTTGGGTTCCATTCTCAAGTTTTGGGAATGGGTAATAATTAATGTTTCATTTGGTAGCTTTTGTGAGGGTGAGATGGACACATCTGATTCCTGGGATAACAATGGTTGGACTGTGGGATGTAACAGTTGAGGTCCTTTTGGTGTATTGGTGATGAAGACACTCCTATGGTGGGGAGTGATGTATTAGTTTCAGATCTGATAAGCTCATAGTAGGAGGTTCATAGGTGTGTGGAACTGTTCATGGATCAGTCATCATGGAACTGTGATGCCAGGAAGGAATCTTAAGTTGCGTGATTAGATTTCATGGGGTATGAAAACAATAAATTAGTATTGACAGGTGATCAAGATGAGCATTGACTTTTGTATTGAGGTTGTTTTAGAAAGTGGTTCAGGTATGGGCACAAGTGAATATGTTTATGTGGTTCTGGAATGCCTCTATGTGTGAGGGAATAGTAATAAAATGATTTGGAAATAGATAGAAATATGGAGATATCCAATTTTAGAGTGATTTGACTGAGGATATTCTGACTTGGGTTAGTACATAGTGTTTGTGTGGAATATTAAAAACTGAATTCTGTAAATCATTTGGTAATAATGGGTGAAACTTGGGTTTGATTTGTGCTTTTGAGGAAAAGACTTAATGTTCTAGGTTTATTCATGTATGAAGGGTATGAATCTACTTCGATTGGTTTTCTATAACAAGTATGGGTGCCAATGATAATTGGAATTATCATCGGTGTAGTGGTGCGGAAGGTTGGGGTCATGTTGGGTGTGTTGTGGGAGTTTGAGTATAGGTTTGGTTGGAATTTCTTAATGAAATAGATGTATTAGAAGTTAGTAGTTATAAGTGGGAGATTATGGTGTTTAGAACCATAGATTGATGATTGGTCGGTTGAGGTTTTAATAAATTTTTCAGCTGTATGGGATTGGGTAAGTGCCTTCATGATGTTTCTATTTTCTAATAGGTGTTTTCTTAGAGTTGTGGTGGGTTAATATCCTTGGGTTGGGGGTTGTGCATCAATACTGTTTTGGGCTATTGGGAGCCAAAAAGGGTAGGTGGGTAAAATATGGTGATTGATTTAGTTCATGGGGTATAGATATATGACCATCGAGGCTTCTTGATAAAAATATGCATTATGGTGTGGATGACGTAATATATCACCCTTGAATGGATTGAAAATTTTCAAAGGAATTTGTATTTTAATTACTAGATAGGTTGAATATTGAATCAAGAATCAGAATGAAGTTACAATAGTTGGAATTCCTCAAAGTTTTGTTTTCATATTGGTAATGAGGCTCAAGAGGTAGCCTTATTTAGTTAGTATTTGGAGGTTTCATGTTGTGTTTCATATGTTTTGGAATTTTTTTGGAAAGTATTCACGGTTTGGCCTGTACAGTTTAGGAGAAACTATGAAACACTGTGATGGTCATGACATTTTAAGTTCAATTTGAACTACACATGGTGGAGTGGTACAGTTAGATCATTTTTTGGGTTAAACCTTTGGAGGAAAAAAGTAGAAATTGTGTGAGGTTAAGGAGGGTGTGAGGCTTGGTTCATGGCATTCTCATGGTTTTAAACAAACCATATTCCTTTCTATAGGTGGGAGGAAGTATTGAAAATATAGTTGGTATAACAACCATGTTCTTTATTACACACTAAAACATGATTTATTAAATAAACTCTTCACTTGATACAACATGTAAGATCTATAGGTCTAGTGACTTTGGGGATTCGGAACATTACATGACAATTTAAAACATGAAATACAACATCTTTATTGAAAACTTATTTTACATGACCACTACATTCTCTCGTACTTAGCATTGCATGGGATAACCTGAGGACATGCATAAGAAAAGAGTGTTCTATAAAGTCCAGTAAGGGAATAAACAAGGAATAACATGAGGAATACAATAAATGTTAGAAAATAGGAATATCAATGGAGAAAAATAGAAAAATGAACATAAAGGCATGATAAATCATGATAATCATAACATGGAAATGTGGAAACCACACTTAACATGGAATTATCATGAGCCAATGCTCATTGCACATAGAGCATGAGTAAAACCTCATTTCACATGATGCACGAGTAAACCCTCATTTCACTTGAATTAGCATGATTCAAAAATCATTTCACATGAAGTATCATGATACTATACTTTACCTAATGCATTGGAGCGCTATCAGGGCATACCCTTCTTAAACATTTCATTTCATGCATAAGTGTGCCACATGGATCATATGACATGGAATCAATAAACATAATAAGTTATTCCATGGTTAATTAATGTGTAATAAATACATGAATGTGCCATTCAATATATATATGTTCATAAAGTTGAATACCCTTGATAGACAAATTGGTATGATATTCAGTACACAATAATCGTGGCTTGGAAAAATGCAGTGTAATTTCAGTAGCATAACAACGTAACATAAGAACTCATAAAAAAATTTGATGAGGGAGAAAGGCGTGTATCATCATATTTACATGAAATGGTCCGTAAGGGGTTCATATAGATAAATTTCCCAATGAACGTAATGGAATTTTGATGCATAATACAAATGAGTTACTTAGATGTAAAAGAGGAGAGAGAAATCCCTCATGGAATTTTAGCATGGTAACGGGTGTACATGGGAGGAATTAATGAGAGAAAAAGGGGTCTCTAATCATCAAAACATAAATATTTCAGTATGGGGGAGGTGTAAAATCATACCCCATAATTTTAAATTGAATAAAAAAGGGCATAACAAATTAAAGAAAATTGGGCCAAAATGAGAAAGGAAGAAATCTCTTAATTGGAAGTGTGATCCCAAAGGCTTGGGCGAGGCTTGAGAGAGGATTTTTGGGATATTGGGGAACCTCCGTAGGATTATAGAGAGAGGAGGGAAGGGGTTGGTCGAACTCCAAAGGCTTTTAGTGAATAGTAAGTGGGAGATTTGGTGGGTTTATATAAGAAAGGAGAGGAAATTTATTATTATTTAGGTTTGGGACACCTCAAATTAAACTAATCCAAACCACAAACCATCCCATGGTTTTCTATCATGTTTTTTGACAAAGGGGGTGTAAAAAAATATTTTATGAGGCCAATGGCCTAAATACTTAAAATAATAGGGTTTTTTATGTGGAGGTGAGTCACACTCTCAAGGAAAACAATTTAAAAAGACAAAATGTTTTATAAGCCTTGAAGGGTCCACTAAAGCTTTGTAAAATAAATAAAACAAACCCAAAATCACATTATTTCAGTGGTAAAACATATATTGTCCGAAAATAATGTTTATATTATTTTATTACATCACTATTGGGTCATTATGATGTCATAAAACACATTATATATTTAAACGGTATTTAATGTTTACCCAAAAATTCTACTATATCATATAATTATGAAAAATTCATTGTTGGATAATTTTGAAATTATGATTCAAAATATAATATTAATTTTATATAAATAATTTTATAACTATGTGAATTTTTTCTTTTAAAATAAAAACCAACATTTACCGAAAATTCATCGGTTTTGACAAAAGTAGCTTTCAAAATTTTAAAAAAATTACAAAATAATTATTTGATAATTTTTATTTAATAAAAAATAATTTAATAATAATTATATTTTATTTAATTAAAAAATCCATTAATTTATAAAAGTATATTTTTTTAGTTGAATATTAACTAAAAATACTATTTGTGCTTTAAAAACTATTTACAAAGTAACAATAATAAAATGAATGCACATTCTTTGTACAAAAATAATGTACAGAGTCATAGTGCTTGGGTATTGTTACATAACACCTTATAACACCCACATAAGACTGAAAGGTAAGGTTTGAGATGGTGACTGACTCTTGGGGTGGCTCGGATAACATCGCTCTAGTGGTAATCTCTGTTAACTTCTGCTTCTCCCATAGTCAGTTACGCTCACTATTGGAAATGGGGTCTTTCCCAACGGTTTAGAACCGTTGGGAAATCCTACAGAACCGTTGGTATATGTTATACCAACAGTTCTGAAAACCTTAGGGAAGTAAGCCGTTGGGAAAACCTATCCCAAAAGATTATAAAGAACCATTGGTATAGGTTAGTAAAATTAACCTATGCCAGCGGTTTGGCCAACCGTTGGCATAAGTTTTACCAACGGTTTACACAAAACCGTTGGTAAAAATAGGTAAATAAACTCTTTTCCAATGGTTTATAAACCATTGGGAATGGTTTTTTAAAATGGTTCTCATTGAACTATTAGCAAAAAAATCCCTAGAATCCTTTCCCAATGGTTTGAAACTGTTGGCATAGGTTTGCTGTGCAAATTGCACAGTAGCCTGCAATTTGCACAGAAGCCTCTAATGATGTCCATTCTGCTCCTTTCCAATTACTATACCTAAAATAACAAACTAATACATACATATAGAGAACAAATTCATACAAATTTAACATATAATGCATTCTTTAACTATACACATCCAGAATTAAATCATAATTCATAACATAATTATAAAAATACCAATTGATTTAGAATGCAATTAAAAATTTAGATGACAATTATATGTGGAATCTGGAATTCAAATCATAATTTAATACACACATAATTTAATTATCAATTATCAATAAAATACATAAAAAAACTGAATAAGTGTCAACAGAATCCGAATACGTTTGTTTAGTTTTTCATATACCAGTTGTTTTTACTAAAAATAATGTCCATTATAAACAAAATACATAAACTTAGAGTGATACCGGCCACACCGTGCCTTGAATTGAGTAGGGGTTGACTTGTACACGTTACCTATGACCCATGGATTGTTGTCCTAAATTATCAACATATTCTGAAAGTGTTTGGTCAGTTTTCTGTATGCCAGTTATTGTTTTCACTTAAAATGTTGTTCATTTCAAAAAAAAATGAGACACTTTGAGTGGTTCCAGACACACCATGCCTTAGATTAAGGTGGGGTTAACATTAACACGTCACAAATGACTCATTTATAGTTGTGCTAAATTTTCAACAAATTCATAATGCATTTGTTCAGTTTTCCGTATGCCAATAGTTGTTTTCAATTAAAATGTTGTCCATTTCAAATAAACGTGGGACACTTTGAGTGGTGCTAGCCACACCGAGCCTCAGATTGAGGAAGGATTGACTCGTACATGTCACATATGACTCATGTATCATCATACTAAAGTTTCAATGGAATCCAAATATGTTTGGTCAGTTTTCCGTATGTCAGTTGTTGTTTTCACTTAAAATGATGTCTGTTTGAAACAAAAGAGAGACACTTTTAGTGGTTACGGCCACACCGCACCTCAGATTTAGGTTAGTTTGAATCTTTCACATCACATATGACCCATGGATCGTTTTCCTAAAGTTTAAATAGAATAATAATATGTTTGGTCAGTTTTCCGTATGCCAGTTGTACTTTTCACTTAAAATGTTGTCCATTTCAAATAAAACTGAGACACTTTGAGTTGTGATGGCCACACAACGCCTCTGTTTTAGGCAGGATTGTCTCTTAAACATCACATATTACTCATGGATCGTTTTCCTAAAGTTTCAGTGGAATCCAAATGCGTTTGGTTTGTTTTCCGTATATCAATTGTTGTTTTCACTTAAAATGATGTCCATTTCAAACAAAAGAGAGACACTTTGAGTGGTGCTGGCCACACCGCAGCTCCAATTGAGGTGGGGTTGACTTTTACACTTCACATATGACCAACTTATCGTTTTCATAATGCATGAACACATTCAGAATGTGTTTGGTCAGTTTTCTGTAAGTCAATTGTTGTTTTCACTTAAAATGCTGTTCATTTCAAAAAAAATGAGACACTTTGAGTGGTTCCAGTCACACCATGGCTTGGATTAAGGTAGGGGTGACTCGTACATGTCACATATGACCCATTTATCAGTTTTCTAAACTTTCAACACATTCAAAATTCTTTTGGTTGGTTTTCTGTAAGCCAGTAGTTGTTTTTAATTAAAATGTTGTCCATTTCAAATAAATGTGAGACACTTTGACTGGTGCAGGACACACCAGGACTCCGATTGAGGTGGGGTTAACTCGTACCTGTCACATATGATCCATGGATCGTTTTTCTAATGTTTAAACATAATCCTAATGCATTTTGGTTGGTTTTAGTATGTCATTTATTGTTTTCACTTAAAATGAAGTCCATTTTAAATGAAAGAGAGACACTTTGAGTGGTTCTGGACACACCGTGCCTCAGATTGAGGTGGGGTTGACTTGTACACGTCAAAAATGACCCATGGATCATTTTACTAAAGTTTCAAAAGAATCCAAATGCATTTGGTTCGTTTTCCATATGTCCGTTGTTGTTTTCACTTAAATTGAAGCCCATTTTAATCTAAAGAGAGACACTTTCAGTGGTACCGGCCACACCGTGCCTCAAATTTAGGTGGGGTTTACTCTTACACATAACTATGACTTATGGATCATTTCCCTAAAGTTTCAATGAAATTCGAATGCGTTTGATCAGTTTTCTTTATGTCAGTTGTTGTTTTCACTTAAAATGGTATATTTTTGAAACAAAAGAGAGACACTTTGCATGGTTCTGGCCACACCGCGCCTCAGATTGAGGCAGAGTTGATTCTTACACATTACATATGACCCATGGATCGTTTTTTTAAAGTATCAATACAATTAGAATCTGTTTGTTCAGTTTTCTGTATATACCTAAAATGTAGTCCATTTTAAACAAAAGAGAAACACATAGAGTGATCTCAGCCACACCGTACCTCAGATTGTGGTAGGGTTGACTCATACATGTCACAAATGACCAATGGATCATTTTCTTAAAGCATCAACACATTCCAAAATCATTTGGTCAGTTTTTGTTTTCACTTGTAATGATGTCCATTTTAAACAAAAGAGAGACACTATAAATGGTTTCACCCACACCACGCCTCGGATTGAGGCGGGGTTGACTCTTACATGTCACATATGACCCATGGATCATTGTTCTAAAGTATCAATAGAATCAGAATCCATTTGGTCAATTTTCCGTATGCTAGTTTTTGTTTTCACTTAAAATGAAGTCCATTTAAAAAAAGAGAGACACTTTGAGTGGTGTTGGCCACACCGCACCTCGTATTGAGGCAAGGTTGACTCTTACACGTCACATATGACCCATGTATCGTTCTCTGAAAGTTTCAATGGAAACCGAAGGCATTTGGTCATTTTTCCATATGTACTTAAAATGTTGTCCATTTTAAACAAAAGAGAGATACTTAGAGTGATCCCGGCCACACCGTGACTCGAATTGAGCCCAGATTGGCTCTTACACGTCACATATGACCCATGGATCATTATAATAAAGTATCAACAGAATCTGAATGCATTAGGTTGGTTTTCCGTATGCCAGTTGTTATTTTCACTTAAAATGAAGTGATTTTAAATAAAGAGATACACTTTGAGTGGTGTCGGCCACACCGTGCCTCGGATTGAGGAGGGGTTGACTCGTATACATCACAAATGACCCATGGATCATTGTCCTAAATTATCAACACAATCAGAATCCGTTTGTCAGCTTTCCATATTTCAGTTGTTGTTTTCACTTAAAA
Organism: Viscum album; assembly: GCA_963277665.1. Lineage (NCBI taxonomy): Eukaryota > Viridiplantae > Streptophyta > Magnoliopsida > Santalales > Viscaceae > Viscum > Viscum album. Next base: position 621,191,302 of record OY728127.1, read on the forward strand.
TGAAGTGCTTTTTAAATAAAAGAGAGAAACTTTGAGTGGTTCCAGCCACACCATCCCTCTAATTGAGGTGGGGTTTACTCATACACGTCGAAAATGATCCATGGATCATTGTGCTAAAGTATCAACACAATAAGAATCCGTTTGGTTAGTTTTCCATATGTACTTAAAATGTTGTCCATTTTAAACATAAGAGAGACACTTTGGGTGTTTCCTACCATACCGCGACTCGGATTGAGGCATTGTTGACTCATACATGTCACATATGACCCATGGATTATTTTTATAAATTTTAAATAGATTCCGAATGCATTTGGTCAGTTTTTCGTATGCTAGTCGTTCTTTTCACTTATAATCCTATCCATTTTAAACAAAAGAGACACAGTTATAGTGGTATCAGCCACACCGCACCTCATATTAAGATGGTTTTGACTCATACACATCTCAAATGACTCATGGATCATTTTACTAAAGTATCAACACAATCAGAATCTGTTTGGTTAGTTTTACGTATGTCAGTTGTCATTTTCACTTAAAATGAAGTGCTTTTTAAATAAAAGAGAGACACTTTGAGAGGCTCTGGCCACACTGCACCTCAGATTTAGGCGAGGTTGACTTGTACATGTCACAAATGATCCATAGATAGTTGTGATAAAGTATCAACACAATCAGAATCCGTTTGGTTAGTTTTCCATATGTACTTAGACTGTTGTCCATTTTAAACATATGAGAGACACTTTGGGTGGTGCCGGCCACACCGCAAATCATATTGAGGTGTGGCTGACTCATACACGTCACATATGACCCATTGATCATTGTCCTAAAGTTTCAATAGATTTTGAATGTATTTGGTCAGTTTTTCGTATGTCAGTTGTTCTTTTCACTTATAATCCTGTCTGTTTTAAACAAAAGAGACACAGTTAGAGTGGTACCGGCCACACCGCACATCATATTTAGACGGGGTTGAATCGTACATGTCTCAAATGACAAATGGATCATTTTCCTAAAGTATCAAAACAATCTGAATGCATTTGGTTAGTTTTCCATATGCCAGTTGATGTTTTCACTTAAAAAGATGTCCTTTTGAAACAAAAGAGAGACACTTTGAGTGGTTCCAGCCACACCACACCTCAGATTGAGGCGTGGTTGATTCATAGATGTTACATATGACCCATGTATCATTGTGCTAAAGTATCAACACAATCATAATGTGTTTGGTCAGTTTTCTGTATGTACTTAAAAATGTTGTCCATTTTAAACAAAAGAGAGACACTTAGAGTGATCCCGGACACACTGTGCCTCAGATTGAGGCAGGGTTGACTCGTACACATCACATATGACCCATGGATCATTTTCCTAATGGATAAAAACATTCTCAATGCGTTTGGTTAGTTTTTCATATGTCAGTTATTGTTTTCACTTAAAATGATGTCCATTTTAAACAAAAGAGAGACACTATGAATGGTTCTGGCCACACCACGCCCCGTATTGAGGCAGGGATGACTATTAAATGTCAAATATGACCCATGGATCATTGTTCTAAAGTATCAACACAATCAGAATCTGTTTGTTTGGTTTTTAGTATGCTAGTTGTTGTTTTCACTTTAAACGAAGTCCATTTTAAACAAAAGAAAGACACTTTGAGTGGTGTCGGCCGCACCGCGCCTCAGATTGAGGTGATCATGACTTGTACACATCACATATGACCCATGGATCATTCTCCTAATGTTTCAATAGAAACTGAATGTGTTTGTTCAGTTTTCTGTATGTACTTAAAATATTGTCCATTTTAAACAAAAGGGAGACACTTAGAGTGATCCCGACCACACCGCGACTGCGATTGAGTCGAGGTTGACTCGTACACATCACATATGACCCATGGATCGTTGTGATAAATTATCAACAGAATATGAATGGTTTTGGTTAGTTTTTCGTATGCTAGTTTTTCTTTTCACTTAAAATCCCGGCCACACCGTGCCTCAGATTTTGACGGGGTTGACTCGTACACGTCACTTTGAGTGGTGTCGGCCACACTGTGCCTCGGATTTACGCGGCCTTACTTGTGAATTATCTCGAATAGGGGATTGGGTATCACCTGAGTCATGGTATTACCATCTTTCAAAACAGACATGTCCTTGGTTTATCTTTAAGAAACCAATATCACTCATGAGTAATAGAAACCATCCTGATAGCCCTCACCTAGAAACCAAAGCATTCATCCTGGAATTTCAAGTCTAAATTCCTTGAGCATGACGAGTCTGTCCATGATTCCTTAACATGTAACCCATGTCTTATCCTAATAATTGAAAAGTAAACCAAATCAAACAAGGCATAATTCACATAACATGGAGAACGTACAACAAGGCTTTGTATTCATTTTAAAGAATATCATCACATGCATTTGATGATAATAAGCTAATAAGCTTACCAAGACATTCATATAATTCACGACATACAAAAAATTGAATAATCCTAAATAACATCATCATCACCCTCATCATAACTATCATCACCATCATCATCACCCTCGTCATCGTGGTCATCATTGTCCTCATCATCATCCCCGCCCTCCACAACACCCTCCTCCTCCGCCTTGCCCTCTTCCTCTGTCTCGCCCTCCTCCTCTCCCTCCTCTTCCACATCAAAATCCTCGCCATCATCATCGTCAGGCTGGACAACATCTTGACCACCACTAGAACTGCCACCTGGTGAACCATATATAGAACGTATCGATGACATATACTCATCAAAAGCTGGGCAGGCCTCTGGTGGAAGTGTTGGATGTAGAACTTTAATAAATTTAATAAATGTGCTATTTTCCCTAGTATACTGTTCTGCCATCTCTATGGCGTTTTTGTCAGCCTGTTCTACCAGTTCCTTACCTTGCAATAGCTTGGTGGAACTACAAATCATACCTGAGTAGGCCCAATACTTTGTTGGGGCTATCCTAGGTCTGCAGCGTACTTTGAGAGAGTGCTCCCCTCCCAACACCTGATGTAAGTGATCAGTTGGCCCAAAATTGTCTAGTTCTTGGGCATCGAGGGCCTATAAAGTAGCCTATTACAAATATAAATATGTTATTAAGTTACAAAATAGATATTTAAATATCAAATCAACGGATTAAAACTTATAATCTGCTGCTGAGTCAGTTTGTTGATGGCACTTCCATCCTTTTTCTGTCTACTCAATCAAAACAGTTTTTCTCGAGGCACACGTCCTTCAATATTCAGTTCTTGCCTCTACAAGGAAATTGAAAACTAAAGTTATATGAAAACTTTACCAAACAATTAAATAATTGAGGAAACAAAAGAAACTATAAGTCATAAATAAAAAGTATTAACAATTGTCATATGAGCTTCCTCTCATGATCTGGCATCGTTGTACGTCTCAGAGTGTGGAGGTATTTTTTTGGATCAATATTTTTTTTATTTTTTCCAGATGATTCCTAAATAAAATTCGATAATTCAAAGGATAATATTAATTCAAAACATGAAATTTATTATTTAAATACCTCAAATGTAATTAATACCTTAAACTGAGTAGTCGCCCAATGAGTAATCATCTGCCGATACTGCTATATAGGAAAATAATCCATGACTGGTGCTGCTGCTAACTCAGTGTCAACCCTAGCACGCCAGCCAATATATAACTCATTCTTGTAGGCTCCCCAAATCTCACCTAAATCCTTTAGACGTGTCGGTCGTTCCCCCTCACCATTGGGAAAATTAAATCGAATATGACACCAAAATATTAATTCATATAAATAAATAAATAATTCATGGCATTAAATACAACAGATTTGTTTACCCATATCTCATCCCAAGCTCTATCTTTGACCTCATGTGGCAACTTTCTCCATGATAGCATGCTGACGGGAATAATGTCAGAGTATTTAGCAAGCGTCGCCAAAAAAATCTGACATTGCTGCCCTATTTTCTCAACCATTTGGTTGTCTTCATTGTAATCCACCATTACATGTGTGTGGCGGTTCCACACTGCATGCATGCGTGTACGCCCCCGCCCCCGCCTCTTATCAGTAGATGTATCTGTCATGAAAGAAAAACAAATATTTTATCAAAACATGTTATAATGAAAATAAATATTGGTATAAAAATTTATTAGGGTTCTATAAATATACATGTGCCAGTTTGATCGCTGAGCGCTGCTAGATCCACAGAAACTAATGGAACACCCTGTGGTGGAACAGGAGTCGAAGACGATGGAATATAGAAGCTCAGAGAGACAGAATTAGAAGGAAAATAAGACGGGACACCTGTATGACTGGATTCTGGCTGGGGAGTGGGAATCATCATAGGATGTGAAAAATATGGGTCAGAAGATGCAAAAGGTGGTGAAAACATGGGAGGCCTAAATATCCCATGTGTCCCTAACGACACACCAAGATCAGAATGTTGGAAGGTTGAAATGTTAGTGGGGGGGCAGGGTCTAGTTGGGTACTCAGAGCTGCTCGTCTACCTCTGGTACAAACCCCCCTCATCCCACTGGCCTAAGAACTAAGACTAGTACTAGGCTCCTCGTCAAATAACTGTTGACGTATAGGTGGATCCTACAAAAAAATTTACAAAAAAATTAATCACATGAAATTATATATTCTTTAAATATATATATTTGAAATAAAGTACTCACTGCTGGTACTAATGGTGGAATGCCCATCTCCACCATTTGACGATTGTTCTCCATCATTTTTTTCATTCATCTCCCTTAAATTGCCTACATTTCCTGCTTTCAAAAAAATATATATAATTAATTAGAAAAAGGAAACTAATGTGTGACCCAAAAAACAAAATATATGAGAGAATAGGGGGATTCATTAGTAATTAATCTATCAATTGTTTTATAAGAGCTTGAATGGATTTAATAAATCATACAAGTTGTAATGTTCACCAAGTTATAAATATTGTTTGACAAGGTTTGAATACAGGTCAATTCTAAATTAGAAAATGCAATTCAAATAAAACGGCAACCAATAAACATTGAAAATTCACATAACGGTCAAGTCAGATAAAACATATTTTTGATAAATACTAAATCAATTTGAATAGTAAAAACCTTGACAACCCAACTCGAGGTAGACCAAAATAATTGAGAACATGGATGAATGATTCTATATATTGTCAACCACAACTTCAGGTTCATAATCAACTCTGAAAATTGAGCTATTAGAGTCATAAACATGAGGTATACCAAAATAATTGCATACACTGTGCATGGTGGGGGAGTCTCAGCCGATTTAGAAACCAAAATAAATTCCCATCATAGGTATCAATAAGAAACATCAGCATCAAAAGAAACTCTAAATAAAAAAGGACTAAAAACATCAAACACTTCAAGACTTCACTACAATGCATGGTTTATCCACATGTTTAGCACTAATTATATGCCATAATCATGAAACACCACTACAACTCCCAGTTTTCACCAATAAACATATAATATCCCCCATGATCACTTTATGACTTAACACTAATAGGTAAATATCTCAAAATATCTTTAAAAAAACTCATTAATAGGATCAAAATGTAAATATAATCTTGAACCAACCATGGAATCTCTTTCAAAACACATTCTCACACACCATTTATCTCATGTGTTACTAAATACCAAACATATTCACATAAAAAGTGTACTATAACAAAATACATTACACAAGCCTTATTAAAAAAAACCTCATTTTAATAAAACACTTTCCTCAAGATTAAATCATTTCTGAAATATCTTTAGAAATCCATTTTAAATAATAAAATCAGTTTGATCATTTTTAAAAAATATTTGGAGTATTCTCAAGGCACTCCCATTTGTAAAAGTCACATTAAATGCCCAATTTCCATGCCAAACCCTTGAAAACAATTAACATGGGACAATCATTGACCACAAATAACTTAACTAGAAATTAAAAAAAAATATAAACCAAATGTGATACAGAATTTAATGTTAAGTTAGGGGAAATGAGATTAAATAGAGACAAAAACATCATAAATGGTTCCAACATCATAACTTTTGATTAAAACCACCCATAATAGGAATAGGAATGCCTCATACACCTAATTCCTAATAAAACAAACCAAATCTCCAATTAAAACATTGAATTTAGGGTTTCCACCATAAATAAAAATGGATAAATATGTAAGATAAGTGGAAAATGATCAATAATACATGAAGATTTGGAATTATCCCATCTAACCTTATGGGGGAGTCTCACTAGATTTGATGGAGTTCACATGGGGGAAACTATGAGGGTTCTGCAAATTGGGGGACATGGATTCTGGAATTTGGGGGAGAAATGCTACTGGAGGAGGCCTGCCAGATTTGTGTATTTCTGGACTTCTTTTCCCAACGGTTCGAACCAAACCATTGGGAAAGCATTGGGAAAGCGAATATTTCCCAATGGTTTTAAGAAAACCATTGGGAAATCATCAACATTTCCCAATGGTTTCATCAAACCGTTGGGAAAATGAGCAGAAGTGGAAGACTTCCCAACGGTTTGATAGAACCGTTGGGAAATCATTCCAAAACTCTCCTATACCAATAGTTCATTGGAACCGTTGGTATAATACCATTGGGAAAAACAAGATTCATAGTAGTGGCTCAAGCTTAATGTGTTAAATCTTGTCTTGGGATTGGTCAAGAGAGAATCACAATGATGCCACCTCCTTTCCAAGCTCTAACAAATGGGATTCATACGGGGAAAGTCTACTAGATGAGGCCATCGCTTCCTTTTTCTGAGTAAATTGGATTTTTTAAAGCCCTATATTTATGCTAATCATGTGATAAATGTTCAATGGCTATATTAGAAATGGTCACAATTCATAATGATATTTTAAAATTCTGAAACATAAAACCAATGAAGTTTAAATTTTATATAACAATAATAAGACATTTAATTAGATCAAGAGGAATTTCATTTAAGGAAACTGTGGGTCATACAATCTTCCCCCCTTAAAAAATTTCACCCTCAAAATTTCTTTTTCCCACTCTAAAAAAAAGTTGGTAAATTTGCTTCATCACTTCCTCCAATTCCCATATCACTTCTTCAAACTTTTGGTTTTTCCACAACACCTTGATGAGGGGAATTTTCTTATTTCGTAGAAATTTTTCACTATGATCTAAGATATTCAATGGTTTTTTCTCATAAGTAATATCTTCCTCTAGTTGTACTACCTCTCAATAAAATACATGTGAACGGTCTGGTATGTACATCCTTAAGAGGGATACATGAAAGACATCAGGTACTTGGGCCATGGTAGGTGGAAGTTCTAGTTGATAATCCACAGCCCCAACACAGTCAAGAATCTCGAAGGGGCCGATGTCCATATGAATTAACATCCATTCATTCAAAACCTCAAGACATTTTTCCATAGAGATATGCATAGAAATACCATGTCTCCAACTTTAAACACAAGGTCTCATTGACAGTTATCTGCATAACTCTTCTGTCGACCTTGGGTTTCCTTGATATGAAGCTGAATGGTTTTCACCTTCTCCTCTATTTCTTCAACCATTTCTAGTCCTATTTTCTTACGCTAAACAAATGCATCCCCACATGCCGGTGTTCTAAATATTTTCCCATAAAGGGCTTCATATGGTGAATTTGGATGCTCGATTGGAAACTGTTATTATAGGAGAATTCAACCATAGGAAGATATTGATCCCATCCTCCTTCAAAGTCTATTGAGCATGCTTTTAACATATCCTAAAGTGTTTAGATAGTCCGCATAGATTGAACATCAGTTTGAGAATGATAAGCTGTACTTAATTTCAGCTTAGTATCTAGAGCATTTTGAAAACTCTTCCAAAACATTGAGGTGAATCTTAGATCTTGATCGGATACAGTAGATTTTGGTACTCCATGAAGCCTTACCACTTCCCTGATATATATCCATTCTATTTGATCAAATGAGAAATCCTCCAGAATTTCAATGAAGTGTGAAGACATTGTAAGACGATCTACAACAAGCCATATTTTATTGTTTCCTTTGGATTTCTTCGAAAGTCCGATTATAAAGTCCATGGTGATTTCCTCCCATTTCCATGCTGGTATGGGAAATGGTTTCATCATCCCATTAGACTTTTTCCTCTCCACCTTCACTTAATGACACACCAGGCACTTTGATGTATACTCAGTTATCCCATTCTTCATTTTATCCCACCAGTAATGCTCTCGGAGATCTCGATACATCTATGTGTTTCCTGGGTGAATAGGGAAATTTGAACTATGTGTATCATCCAAAATCTCCTTCTTCATCTCCGAACTTGATGGAAGACAAAGTATTTTCCCAAATCTCACAATTCCTTCTTCATTAACATTGAACTCTGAGGGTTTCCCTCTTCTAATAGCTTCCAATTTCTTCTGAATTTCAACATCATCCCTTTTAGTATCCTTTATCCTTTCCAAAAGAGAATGTTGAGAAATCATTTATGGAAGGATTTATGAGGTTCCCTTATGTATGATTCTCTTATCCATATTTGTCAAATCTAAAAAGATTGGATCATTCTCAATTCTCATAAATGATAAAATCATTGGGTCCTCTCTACTTATAGCATCTTCCACCTTGTTCACTTTCCCAGGGTGGTAATGGATTGAGCAGTCATAGTCTTTGATCATCTCTAACCATTTTCATTGGTGCATGTTAAACTCTTTTTGTGTGAATATATACTTAAGGCTTTTGTGTCCGTATATATTTCACACATCTCTCCAAAGAGATAATGCTGCCAAATTTTTAAGGAGAAGATCACCTCAGCCAACTCCAAATCAGGTGTTGGATAATTCTTCTTCTGAACTTTCAATTTCCTTTAAGTATAGGCAATGACTTTGTCATTTTTAATCAACACACAACATATTCCCTTCTTCTATGCATCACTTAATACAACACAAAGTTCTCCACTCATGGGTAAATTGAGCATAGACACAGTGATAAGCTGCCTTTTTACCTCCTTGAAGATTTCTTCACATTCATTACTGCAAGAAAACTTTACTCCCTTCCGAGTTAGCTTGGTAAGAGGATTGGAAAATCGTGAGAAATTTCTCACAAATCATTTATAATATCTAGCTAACCCCAAGAAGCTGTGGATATCCATCACTAATGTTGGCCTCAACTATCCCTCAATTGCATCTGTTTTGGAGGGATCCACAGATATCCAATTTCTTGTGATGATATGGATCAAGAATGATACCTCCTTCCACTAGAACTCACACTTGTTGTACTTTTCATAGAACTTCTCCTTCCGCAAGGTCTCATGTAAAGTTCTTAGATACTCCTCATGATCCTCCTTGGTTTTGGAGTATATCAGAATATTGTCTATAAAGACTACCACAAATTTGTATAGGTAATACTTAATGACTCTATTCATCAATTCCATGAAGATTTCTAGAGCATTAGTGAGTCTGAAATGCATTACTATGAATTCATAGTGCCCATATCTTGTATGAAAAGCGGTCTTGGGGATATCTTCCTTCTTCACCCTTACTTGATAATAACCTGACCCCAAATCCACCTTAGAGAAGTATTTTTCTCCACACAGCTGATCGAAAAATTCATCAATTCGTGGGATAGAATGCTTGTTCTTTATAGTGATTTTATTAAGCTCATGATAATCGATGCAAAGGCACATTTACCCATCTTTCTTCTTGATGAAGAGGACTGGTGCACCCCATGGTGAAGCACATGGGCGTATAATCCATTTATCCAGATTCTCCTGTAGTTGTTTTTTTAGATCCTGAAGCTCCACAGTAGCAATTCTATAGATTCTCTTGGATATTGGAAACACCTCAGGTATAAGATTCATTAAGAATTCAACATCTCTTCCAGGAGTAAGACCAGGAAATTCCTTGGGAAACACTTCAGCGAATTTCCTCACAATACGCATGTCTTTAAGGATGGTTGTCTCCTTAGACTCAATCATCTGAGCTAGATATGCATTCTCATATGGTAGAAATATCCATCCTTGAGATGATGGAGCTAAAGAAAATTCATCTTCCTCCTTGCACTTGTATAGAATCTAGGGTCGATTCTCTACATGGAGAGTGATTTCCCTCTCACAGCAATTTATGTTGTCTCTATATAAGGAAAGCCAATACATGCCAAGAATTGCATCAAATTCCACAAGAGGGAGTATGACAAGGTTTTCATGGAAATTCAATCCTCAGATTATGACAGGGGAGGAGTTATATTCATGGGATGCAATGATTTCCCCATTTGTTGTACTAACTGAAATCTTTAATTCCATGATTTGTGGTGGTGCTGGGATTGTTCTACTACAATTTTGATATATAAAATAATGCGTAGAACCTAAATCAAAAAGTACATTCACTATTATTGAATGAGTAACTAGAATGCATGTCACCGCTTCATTGTCGGAGTTCACTTCGTTAGTAGTGATGGAAAAATCTCTCCCTTGCTGCCTTGGAGGTTGTTGGTTGCTTCCACAAACCCTTGGCTTAGGGCACTGATTTGAAATATGCCCTGGTTCTTTGTAGTTGTATAAATGAACAACGCGTTGAGGTCTGAATAGAGTGTTCCTCTCCTCTGTTGAAGCCACATGTTTTTCTTGTCAGCAGTAAACAGCTAGGTTCCCTTCTCTTCCATACCTAAATCATTTTCTTGTCCCCTTCAGGCAATTTCTGGGGTGCTTCTTTTCACACCTTTGGTAAGAGGGGTGCTGGATCTGCATAGCACCATTGGATTTATCCATCAGACTGCCAGCATTTAAGTCCACCTCACTCTTCTTATCCCCATGATACCCCTTACATTTTTTGTTCTCCATTTTGACCTTGAGGGCACATCATAAAATTTCTCCATAACTGTCGAAGTCACGGATCTTCAGCGCTATCTGTAGGCTAGGTTTCATCCCACTAAAGAATTGGTGAACCTTGATTTCGGGGGTAATGACATTGTCGGAGGCATATCGTGCAAGCCTTGTGAATTTTTCCTCATATGCTCTGACAGATTATTCATCTTTTTTCTTGAGTTCCAAGAAGTTACTTTCTTCTTATGTGAGAGGGTGTACGGAAAATATTTATAAAAAAAACAATCCAAAAATCATTCCATTCCAACACCTCAATCTCCTCATCAGGCTTTGTATTTTTTCATTAATGTCCACCATTGAACAAATTCACCCTCCATATGATAATAATTCAGTAGGACCTTCTCTTCTTCAGAACATTGAAGGATGTAGAAGATCTTTGCAATGGAGTTGATCAATTGTTAGGTGATTGAGGGATCATATGATCCATTAAAAGTAGGAGGCCTTTGTCTCATGAAGATCTTGATAGATACTTTTTCTTTCTTAGGGGGGTTGAAAGTTCCTATAGACCCATGTTTCTATTAAAGTATTGAGTTAACTGAGAGAGAAGCATGACAATGTTCACAATTCCTACTCCCATCAGATTGGGAATATCATTAGCACAATCATCACATTGATCATCACATCGTTTGTCAGCCTGAGTCATCCTATTACCGGCCATTGACTGGAATAAAAGGAAAGATATGGGTAACACATAAAGTTCAATCCAACGGCAAAACTGATGACTTGTAAAGAACTTTAATTTCTTTAACTTATGAATCCATAGGCTTCAATATGTACTATTCATGATCAAATTTCTAACATATATTCTTAGGGTCATATTTTAATTCCCTTTATAAGGGTTCACACTAAGCATGTGAATTTACCAAAGCATATCCCTCAGGAGTTTCATAACCAAGAGTGCAGAAAGTCCCATTTTCAAGTACCAGGATACCCTAGGTTAAGCCTGAAACTCCTTGTCAGGGTTTTTACCGCTAGGAACATCTGTACCAAAGTCACTTATACCTATTGGTATCCTGAAAGGGATGTAATTTCCTGATAAACCACTTACTCAACACTCACTAAAACATTGTGATGTTTTTATTATACATAGTCTTGTCTCTAAGGCTTTACTTGGGTTTTCTAATCCTAATCCCAAAAATAACTAAACCTATCCTATCATACCAACTATAACAACCTTGTTATTTATTACACACTAAAACATGATTTATTACATAAACTCTTCACTTGATACAACATAGAATATCGAGTGGTATAGTGTCTTTGAGACTTAGGAACATTACAAAACAACTTAAAACATGGAATAAAACATCTCTATTGAAAACTTCCTTTACATGACCACTATATTGCCTCGAACATAGCATTGGATGGGATAACCTGAGGACATGCATAAGAAAAGGATGAGCTATAAAGACCATTAAGGGAATAAAAAAGGAATAACATGAGGAATAAAATACTTGTTAGAAAATAATAATATCAATGAACCACAAGATAAACATGAACATAATGGCATGATAAAGTATTATAAACATAACATGGAAATGGGGAAACAACACTTAACAAGGAATTAGCATGAGACAAGGATCATTGCACATAGATCATGAGTAAAACCTCATTTCACATGAATAATGAGTAAACCCTTGTTTCGTGTGAATTAGCATGAGTTAAAACTCGTTGCACATGACTTATCATGACACTATAATTTATCTAATGCATCAGAGCTCTAGTAAGGTGTACCCTTAAACATTTCATTCCATTCATAAGTGTGCCACATGGATCATATAACATGGAATCAATCAACATAATAAGGTATTACATGATAAATTAGTGTGTAATAAATACATGAAAGTACCATTCAATATGTATATGTTCATAAAGGTGAATACCCTTGATAGAGACATGGGAATGGTATTCACAACACAGTGATCTTGTCTTGGAAAAACGTGGTGAAATTTCGGAAGCATAACAGTGTGGAATAAGAACACATAAAAAATGGTTGATGAGAGATAATGGGGTGTCTCATAATATTTACATGAAATGGAAAGTAAGGGGGTCATATAGATACATGTACCAACAAACGTAGTGTAATTTAGATGACTAATACAAACGAGTTGCTTGGATGTAAAAGAGGAAAGAGAAATCCCTCACGGAATTTCAGTATGGGACTGAGTGTACATGGGAGGAATTAATGTGAGAAAAATGGGTATAAGATCATTAAAACATAAATAGGTAAGTATGGGGGAGGTTCGAAATCATACCCCCAACATTTTTAATTGAAAATAAGAGGGAATAACAACTTAAAGAAAATTGGACAAAAATGAGAGAGGAAGAAATCCCTTACTTGGAAGTGTGATCCCAAAGGCTTGGGAAAGGATTGAGAGAGGCTTATTTGGTGTTTGGGGAACCATGGGAGGATTCTAGAGAGAAGATGGCTGGTTTTGGTCAAACTTCAAAGTCTTTGAGTGAAGAGAAAGTGGGAGCTTGTGTAGGTTTATATAGGAAAGGAGAGGGAATTCGTTATTATTTAGGTTTGGGACACCTCACATTAAACTAATCAAAACCACAAACCATCCCATGGTTTTTTACCATGATTTTTTCCAAAGGGTACTAGAAAAAAATATTTTATGATTCCAATGGCCGAATTTCTTAAAATAATAGGGTTGCTTTTGTGGAGGTGAATCACACTCTCAAGGAAAACAATTTAAAAAGACCAAATGTTTTATAAGCCTTGAAGGGTCCAATAATGATTTGTAAAATAATTCAAAGAAACCCAAAATCACATTATTTTAATGTTAAAACATATATTGGCCAAACATAATTATTATATTATTTTATTATATCACTTTTGGGATATTATGATGTCATAAAACAAATTACATATTTAAACGGTATTTAATTTTTACACAAAAAATCGGCTCACTCAGAAAATTAAGAAAAATTAACCATTGGAAAATTTTGAATTCTTGATTCCAAATATAATATTCATTTTATCTAAATAATTTTATAAATGTGTGAATTTTTATATTTAAAATAAAAACCGACATTTATAAAAAAATTAATGGGTTTTGACAAAAACAACATTCCAAATTTAATAAAAATTAAAATAAAATTATATGGTAATTTATATTTCATGAAAAGTAATTTAATAATAATAATAATATTTCATTTAATTCAAAAATTCATTAATTCATAAAAAGTAGATTTCTTAGTCGAATATTAACTAAAAATACTATTTGTTCTTTAAAAACTTTTTTCAAAGTAACAATAATAAAATGAATGCACATTCTTTATACAAAAATAATGTACATAGTCATAGTGCTAGGTTCTTGTTACATAACCCATTATAACACCCGCATACGACCAAAGGGTAAGGTGTGTGATGGTGAAAGGCTATTGGGGTGGCTCAGATAACATCACTCGGGTGGTAATCTCTATTAACTTCCACTTCTACCGTAGTCAGTTCCGCTCAAGCTTAACATGTTCTATCTAGGCTTGGGCTTAGTGAAGAGCAAACCCTAATGATGCCCCCTCTTTTTTGAGCTCTCACAAATGGGCTTCATACAGGGAAAGTCTACTGGATGAGGCCATCACTTCCTTTTTTTGAGTAAATTGGATTTGTTAAAGCCCTATATTTATGTTAATCCTGTGATCATTGTTCAATAGATATATTAGCAACAATCACAATTCATAATGGTATTTTAAAATCTAGAAACATAAAACCAATGAATTTCACATTTTATATAACCATAATGATACATTTAATTAGATCAATAGAAATTTCCATTAATGAATGTTTGGGTCGTTACAGTTGGAACATTTTTTATCAAAACATGAAACCTAATCATGTGGAGATTTGGTGTTGGATAGTAGGGGTTCACATATTTGGCATGCATTTTGGACAACCATGTGGCCAAACCATGTAAATGGGTTGGTGTTTGAAAACTCCAACTGCACAGTTGGTGCAAGGTTTGGAAAATGGTGTGGCCAAATCATGTGGCTAACTAGAAATCCATTAAAATGGGGTTTTTACCATTTTCCCCTCTTATAATATAGACACCCCTCCCTTTCTCTTCCCATTTCTTTCACATACTAGGGGAGAATTATCCTCCCTTCCTCCCTTATTCAAACCTCACCAAGTTGGTGTTTTATTTTAAATTATTCTGCATTTTGAGGTAAGATATCCACCCTAGTACCTTCCCTTCTCTTTCCCCTTCCTTCCTCTTAATTTTAGAGATCTTAAGTTTAGATTTTCATGATGATTCCACCAGATCTTGGTGGAATCTTCTATTTCTCATGGGGATTTTGGTCATCTTGGGTAGAGGAGATCTAAATATGGATTCTATAAGTTGTTGTATGTAATTTTTTATGGTATGAATTCATAGTATTTTTTAGTTTTTTCATTAGGAATTTTTTAATTAGTTTTCAATTTGGTCTCACCTCTTAGGGATTTGGATAGAAATTTTGTTGGGGTTATGTCACAGGTCTTTAGTGAGTGGTTGGCTTCAGTTCTGGTGTGGCATGATGACTCGGTGATTTTTTTGACATTATAAAAAAATGGTTAATTAATTTATTATAATTATTATGTTTAATTAATTTTTGTTTTTTGGTGTAATACTAGATCTTGGGAGATCGTGAAGTGCTCAATTCGTTTTCAAGAGATTTGGAAAAGGATTGAAATGGCCTTGGTAAGGCTGCCCTGATTTGGAAATGTTTTGGAAAGATTCATTGATGAGGTTGGTGGTCCAATAGCTTTACCCAAAGTATTTATAATTTATTTTAATGTGTATTTGGTGTTCACCTTAAATCCCATGAGTGGCATGTTTTCTTCCTTGTTCTAAGTAGTGTAGTTGGGTAATGAGATTAACTTAATTAATCTAATTGTTTTATTGGTTAAATAGAAATATAATAATGGGTGGAACTTAGAGATAAATGGTTTTAACATTTGAGGTGATAAAATATGGTGTTTCATGGGTTGAGTTTTTTGAAATTACAATGGTTATTTTGAAAATATTTTTAACATGTGTGTTGGGATTTGACTCAGTTTGGTATATCAAATGGGGAAAGATATGTTCGGAATGACCATTTTTGAAATGAGGTGTTTACCACCAAGTGGTTTATAAAATGGGTTTTAATTTGATTTCAAATATGGATTTGAAATGGGTGTGTGGTTTCCACTTCGGTTAAGGTCATGAACCAAGCCGGGTCATCATTGGACCCAGTGCCCAACCTGATTTGTGGCATTTCCCAATGGGAGTTCTTAATCCCCATGGGCTGAAAAATACTGCATGGGTATCAATAACATGATTTGAAAAATAATTTTACCCAATTTCATACATATAATCAATAAACAACTTTTAATATAAAAAAAATAAAATTACACCACCTAAAAAGCCCTTAACAATATTCACAATTCAATTTTACACTTTAATCAAAACCCCAAAAAGGACTATAACAAAGAAAGAGAAAAATCAAACCAAAAACTTCATGCCACATGAGGGACCATATCTCCAAATTTCCTTCACCAAACCCACAAGATAAGGACAATAACAACCTGTACCATGATAACTGAACATATCGTCTTTACTTGGAAGAAACATACAACAAGATCTACATGCTCCCAAGGGAGTACGTAGGGTATGAGTCAAATCCCATTAGAATTACACCCAAGAAAAAGGTTCCATGATACAAAATTGAAAACATGATCTAACAAGATCATCTAAATTAACAATTCTTAAAAACAATTCTAAGAAGAAGAAAATATTAGGTAAATAGTTTAAAAGGAACACTTTAAGGAACGCCATTTCATGAACACAAACATACATTGAAAATGGATTTTATAAATATCACAAACAACCAAGTGGTCCTCTATTTTCTGATATATGGAACCACATCATTTATAGTAGAGAACCATGGGTAAATCCCCAAGCGTAAATCTATCTCAAGTGGGACCCTAGTACCCCATACCTCGGTGAAAGGTTGTATACTTGCCACACCCATCAGTGTCCTCATGCATGATGCCATTGAGAGTAGAAACAACTAATGTTATATGGGTGATCATCCATCATAATTGTTTAGTTAGTGTTGTAAATGTCAAACTAGCTAACTAAAACTGGAACAAGACACTTCCAAATCACTTGTGCAACAGTTTTAGTCCACCCACCAAGATTCCTGGGATTCTTTAATGCTTGAGTTAAAGTTCACATGACACACACACAACCACTCTCACATAAAAGGTCAAACATTTATAGGGGATCACCCTTATTTGTAAAACAACCCATTTACCATTTTACACACACTAATTAAAACCACACATTTAATAATATTACCATTTACATACATAATTCCCTAATTTAACCTTTAAATCACAAGAAAACACACAATTTAAACCAACCATGTCAATGGGACAAGACCCTTTATAAACCCACACATACTCTAAAACCATTTTTAAAACAAGTTTTTAATCATTAAAAGATTTCACAATTTATACTCATAATGCATAACAAGGATAACTTGTCCAAAATGATCTATTTTTTATTCAAATCCCTATTTAAACATACACACACCTCAATAAACTTTAAAAATACATTACACACCTTCCAAACAACCCCTAAACCCCTTTTATAAACATTACATTACAACAAACAAAAAAAATCCATTTCCTTTTTTAGGGTCCAATTACAACCTATAAAAATAGAAATCACCTCAAAAAACTATTTTCACCACATAATCAAACCATGAAAACGTTTATAAATTCAAACAAACATATTAAATCCATATAATAATGTTAGGGCATAGAACCACTACATTTCATGAAGAACCTTCAGAAAAAAAGGTTTGAAATAACATATGCACCTCATTAGCACCATTAAGAGGTTAGAATAATACCTATTAAAGAAGATCAAACCCAAAACCCCATGATTAAAACCCTAATTCAAACCCCATACCCACTAGAAAACCGAAATCCCCAAAAGAGAAGAGTGGAAACCCTAAAATAATAGGATAATTGAAGAGAATGATAAGATGAGAAATATTGAAGGATTTGAACAAAAAACACCCAAGAATCGAATCCCTAGGAGAGGAGGTGATGGATGGTGGTTCCCCTTGGGATAGGGAGTCTGAGGGGGTTGAGAAAGTGTGAAAAGGGGGTTAAATCGAGGAGAGAGAAAAGCGGTGAAAGAATTTTTAATTAACTGGGACAGTAGCACGGTTATTCGGCATGGTTTTCCAAATCATGTAGAGACCATGCGACCACAACTACAACAGGATACTCATCCATACACTTACTTGGGATGAGGTACAAATATAAGAAAAGGTCATGTGGTAGGTTTTATCTCCTACCATTGGATTTCCTGGGTTGGGTTCACAGTTACTAGTTATCATGCGCTAACCATGTGCCTAGTATATCCATGCCAAAATCATTAATTTTTCTCTAATAAAACAATGGAGACACAAAGGTAAAATATAGACTAATGATGAAATGAAAGAATAACACACAAAAACCAAACCCATTACACCCAGTTCCTGATAGACTGCTCGAGGACAAAACATGAACCAGAACAAAAGAGAATTTAAAAACCAATGTGTGATAATTATCCACACCATAACACTTTCCACCGCTGGAAAGCCATCCCAAAGTTGATTCTAAAGAGGTGAATGTTACTCCTTTGATACCAAAGGATATTACCAATTAATGAAGAAAGAAAATATGATGGAAATTCTACCGGCTAGTAAAAGAGGTTTACAAGTCAAACCTTGGAGTCCAAAATGGACTTTTCACTAAGTGTAAATTGCCCCCAAAATCTAAGACACATCCATTTGATAAATCAAATGAAGAGATACTTCCTTCACAATAAATACAAACCCTTCATTCAAAACACCCTATACTTCACCATGTAGAATTTATGCCACTCACCTAAAACAAGAAAACATAATCAAACCACATCATGAAACAGAACAACTTAAACACCACCAAATGAGGCTCATGCAATTTACCTAAAACTAAAAATGAATTTGAATAAGTCTACCACAACATTAAATTAACAATACCATTGGGAACAATCCAAACCCAATGATTACTCAAGAAAGAATTTGGGGGTTAGATAGCTTCAAATGAGACTATCTACGACCGATCCAACACCGTACACAAGACTAAACTACTAACACAGGGAGGCCCAAACAAACTCCCCAACATAAGAACCTGTATAAATATCTAGAAGGATCCAAAAAACCAACAGGTGAGGATGGAATGGACTCCCCACCATAAAAAATAGGATAACATATATTTTCTCTTGGGAAATTTTAGAGAGAACTATGGTGGGTCTCCCCACCATAAGAACTGACCATCTATCTTACACGATTAATATATCCCAGTGAAGGAAACTAAACATGGGCTAACTAAAAAGCTTTTTGTAGAACTTGGTTCCCCCACCCCTAAAACAAACATTATTAATGAGAGTTAAACCCCAATATATAAAACTGCATGGATCACCACTCCCAAGGGAAATACCATCCTCAGATGTGCACCCCCAAAATTGGGATCGAAAAGGACCTACAAGGCCCCATATACAAAAACAACCACAAAAATATTTACACCCACAAGGTTATGAGCACTATTGCCCAAGAATATAAAACAACATCACCTATTTATATCTAAGGAGAGACTCTCCTACCTTTATGAATTACAACATTGAGGAACAGAGTACCCAAGTACCTTTTTACCACATAGGACAAATTGAGATGAAACAACTATAAGAGGCATTTAAACTAACTCCATTTTCAATATGAATTACAAAAATTATATTGGTATACCTTACACACTTGGAGATCCTGAATATGCACCGACATCACTCTGAATCCTATGGCTAGAGAATTAGTGGTTGAAGCATCTCCTACCTCACAATCATGTGTTAAAACCCAAGAATGGAAATTCTTATTTTGGTTCCATAAGCGGCCACACCTCCACTAAGACAACACTATCAAACACAACACACCACAACATCTCCCACAGGACACATTCACCAAGAAAAGGTCTTATGTGGTGTACACAGATCACCCCTTTTTACATTGAATGAGAACCATCAGGAGGAAGGACATATAGAAGACACCTTCCTCTAAAATGGTGGAATTTTAGATTTCCTAAAAGAAAACTCACTTGTTTAAAAAACAGGTTGTCAGGAAAAATTGAACAACCTCCACACTTGAAAATGAGTGAGGACAAAACACCAAAATTCATCACTGAACATGGGAATTTCCCCTCAAAGAAACATTATAAGGAGAAGGCCCTTAAAATTAGTCCTAAACAACACAAAATTTCTAGAAATGGCCATAACAGCCTCTTATGACCAGACATTCTACACCCGTGGCCCAATATGAATCTTTTATTCGATGAGACCAATGAATGGCCCAAAGGCCCTTAAAGATGGAATCCAACAATACAAACTCTATAATACTCACCTTTCTTCACAGGAATTCACATCAATGTTTCTAAGATGGATCCTCAGACACACAGACTCAATGAAACAAAAATTTACATCAAATCATCTTGAATCTAATATCCCACTACAAGAGGACTCTATTATCGGAGATAGAGGGTAAGAAGAATTGTCCTATGAATTTTGAGGAGAGTCTTTTCGTTGATCAACTAGAGAATTTGCCATTGTTGTATCACCTATGGATGAACTTTAGTCAAATATTAACTCTTTATGGGGACATAAAATATCCAATAAAGAAAACTATGGAACCAATCAAACTAGTCAGTAATCCAAACATACCCTGAGAAAATACCAAATGCATGGGGGGAAACCACTGCAAAGGCTTCCCGAAACACTTCTCCAAATAAACGACAAACCACCACTCCAAAACAACTCACTAATGAAACAAAAAAAATAGAACATAATTCTAATGTGGTTTTCAAACCCAAAACACCCCAAAAAATATTCTGAATATACAAAAATATACACCTGAACTTTTTCCTCAAAAAATATTTCTAATATAAAACCATATTGGTGTGTTTAAAATTAAAAAATGTTATCAAATAGATCCTATCACATGCATTTTTCTCATGCCAAACCGGGAACCCATTCACATACCACACATATCTTATGCATGTGACCACTCACGGTGATACCAAAGGTTAAATAAAAACTCTTCCACTTTAGAAAACGATCATACTACTCACCTTTCCATTTTGAATATTTTTTGAAGCATCTTTTCATAAAACAACTAACCATAAAAATCAAAACTCATTCTGATTTTCACAAAAAAAAAATTAGAAAAAACACCAAAAATTCAAACACAAACTCATTTTCATCCCTTACACATCAAACTCAAGGCATTTAATTTCAAAATAAAACACTCCCTATTTCACAAAAAAAAACTCCATTTCATCAATACTCAATAATTTAAAACACATTTATCCTCATTTAAAACAAGATTCCCTGAATTCATCAAACTTTTCAAAATCCCTGTAATTACCAAATCACGGTCTATTTCTAAACATCACAAATAAAACCCAAAACATTTCATACCATTCAAAATACATTCCAACACCTTAGAAAATACCATTTAATTTTTTTCCCAAAACCTACTTTAACATAATTTATGCTTTCCAAACAACTAATTTCAATAAACCAAAAGTTTAAGATAAGAAAATCCAATCCGGATAAACTAAACACCATACACTCAAAACCATTTCCATTTTAAACTCTAATTTTTCAAAATTTTAAAAAAAAATGTTTACATGATTTTTTCCCAAAACCCAATGATACACAGGACCATGAGAGAGGACATTAGTGCCGGTGGGTTCCTTGAACATATGGTTGGAGGCTATACTCCAGTCACCTCACCATCATGGAGTGTGTTCTTGGGAAATGTCTCTACCTCCCCATGGATTTCAAGGACCTATAAGATCATTAAAACCATTGAACCAACTCTATTTTCATTTCCCTAGATATAGAATTACCACAAAAACCAAGGAATCTGATGAAACCCGACTTCCCCTAGCAACTCAAGTCCCAATGTGAGGTGTGTTGTCTTGGCACCTTACTTGTTACCAGAACATAAAGTTCCAAATACATTATCTCTAGTATACCCAGAGTATTTCTCGAGAAAGATAACCTAAAAGAGATTAACCTACTCTTATACCATTTTTTCATATACTAAGCTGGGTCGTCATCTAACACAGCGCCCGACCTGATCTGTGGCATGGCTCGAGGGGAGTTCCCAATACCCATGTGCTAGAAACTAGTGCTTGGGTATCAATAACATAATTTGGGAAAAAATTTACCAAATTTAATACATATAAACAAAAAAACTTTTAATATACCAAAACTGAAATTGCACAACCAAACATTCCCTTAGAAATATTAAGAATTAAATTTTACAATTTAAATAAACCCCAAAAATGAATATTAAAAAGAAAGCTACAAACTCAAAACCAAACTTTCATGCCATAGGAGGAACCATACCCTCAAGCCGCAACCACAAAACCCAAGATATAAGGTTACTATCAACCCACACCATGAGCACCAAAAATTTTGTATTTACCTTGAATAAACATACAATAAGATCTACACAAACATAAGGGTATGTGTAGGTTGTGATCCAAATCCCAGTATGATGACACCCAATAAAATGGTTCCATGCTACAAAATTAAAAAGATGATGTAAATTCTCATCTAAATTCATTCTTTTAAAAACACTTCTAAGAAAAATATTTATTAGGTAAACGGTTTAGAAGGATCACTTAAACGAAAACTATTTCACAAACACTAGCTTAAAAGTGAAAGGGATTTTATAAATTCCACACAAACTCAAGTGGTCCACCATATTCCGACGAATAGCACCATATAATATATAGAATAGTACTAAGAATAAATCCCCTTGGGTTAATCTAGTTGATCATAGACCCTAGAACCCACACCTTGGTGAAAGGTGGTATAGTAACCACAAACATCAGTGTCCTCATGCATAACCCACTAGATAGGGGAAACATCAAATATTTTAGTGATGATCATCCATTATCATAGTTTTTTTAGTGTTTTAAATGTTATACCAAAAAGTGAAACTAGGAAAATCCACTTCTCAATCACTAGCACACTTGTTTCAGTGTTCCCACCTAGATAACCGAGATTCCCTTGTGCTTGAGTTAAAGTTCACATAACATACACAAAACATCTCTCACAAAAAAAGCATAAACATTTCAAGGGGATCACCCTTATTCATAAATCAACCCATTTACCATTTTTAAACCACTAATAAAAACCCACTTCTAGTACCTTTAATGTTACTTACATAATTCCCAAATTTTTCTTTCATTTAACAAGGAAAAAACAATATTAAAAAACCAAATTAATGGTCCAAGCCCCTTCATAAACCCACTCGTACTCTAAAACCATTTTTAAAACAATATTTTCATCATTTAAAAAATCACAGTTTATACTAAAAATTAATAATAAGGCTAACATTACCAAAACGATTTATTTTCCATTGAAAATTCCCATTAAAATATACACACACCTCAAGTGACTTTAAAATACATTCTACTCCATCTAAAAAACCCCTAAAAACCTTTCTAGAAACATTGAATTATAATACACACAATACATTGACATTTATTTATTTGAGAGACCAATTATAACCTATAAACACACCAATCACTTCAAAAACACCATTCATATCACATAATAAAAACAAATAACACATATATAAACAAAAAAATATATATAATTCATCTAATAATGTCAGGGTTTGGAACTGTAACACCCCGAGATTTTATGAGATATATTAATTTTAATTTCTTTGAAGTCTTCTATTATACACTACAAAAATATTATCTTGTACTATACGCAACACTGTATTAGGTTTCAGTATACGCAACATTATTCTTGGCTCGTGTAACACACAATTTCAAGTTCATTTTGTGGAAGTTATTCTACGCAACATTAAGTATATATTTTGTTTAATGTATAAATGAAATAAGTTTTTATTATGTTATACGCAACACCAAACAGAGCTTTCACTATATGCAGCCCTGACTTGGCTTTCATTACATGCAATCAAGACCTTCCTTGATAGTGTTTGTAATACGAAATACTGAGTTTCACTAAACGAGATATTATTATAATATTATTATGAATTAGCCTTTATGAATAGTAATACCCACTTTTTGAAATTTTATAAATTTTATCTTTCAAAATGGACTTCATTTTTGGATTCGAAATATCGAAATTAGCCTAGGGTGAAATTTTGGTATTTTTCTGAAAACTTTCAATTTTTGATGAGTATTGAAAACACTGGGTTACTTTTTAAAAACCATTTTTTATTTAAATAATAATTTGTTTTATTTAAATTTATTTTAGGGAAAAATAGATATATAATAACTATATAAGTTCAATGTAATTCATTGGAGTCATTTTATAATAGTTTTAGATATACAAAAATTTTATTTAATTTTTACCGTCTTTTACCCACATCCTAAGAGAATTTAAAAATTTACATAACACTTAATTTTACCACATCTGTGAGTGGAATTTCGAAAATCCAAGAGACACGATTAATATCAAGGAGTAAAATGTGGTTCAATAATAAAATAATAATTTTTGGTGAATAGTAAATTTTTACTTTTATTTACCACGGTTAAAAGTAAATAGAGTAATTAAGGGTAAAAATGATATTATTATTACCCTAACACATGTCCTAATTCTATTGGATATGTGTAATTCGACCAAAAACAATCTTAAGAATAAAATATTACCCTTTAGGTCCACTTGGATTAGATTAGGACCCTATTATTTTATTTAAAGAAGAGTTAAAATAGTTAAAATCAAACCTTAATAAGTAAAAAAAAATTAATATAGGGTTATACATAAGATAAATTAAACTATAAATATTCATTAGAAAGATAAAAATATTTCCTACATAATTTTATTTTATTTATAATTTTTAGAAATTAAATACTTTAATTTATTTATGACACAATGATGATGTAGTAATTACCTTATTAATGAGATATTAACATAATTGATGTTATAAATACCCAAATAAATGTAATTTGAGACTTTGTATGAATTAAACTAATTTTATAGGTTAATATGACATTTTATTATTGATTTAGGTAAATTTTTTCGCACTAATAATGTTTTTATGATTTTCACAAAAATCAATTACCAAATAGTGTCAAAATTGACATAAAATAG
The DNA here is from genome assembly GCA_963277665.1 of Viscum album. Lineage (NCBI taxonomy): Eukaryota > Viridiplantae > Streptophyta > Magnoliopsida > Santalales > Viscaceae > Viscum > Viscum album. Next base: position 621,216,315 of record OY728127.1, read on the forward strand.
TTTTTAAAACAAATATTATATTATTAATTGTTATTATATTCTTAAAAATCTAAGGTTTGACAAAATGACTTATATAAGGTTATATATATTAATAATGAACCACTTGGGGTTCTTTTGTCTTTTTATAGTATGTTTATTAACCATATAGTGTAAGAAAACAAGAAGACACGGTAAAAGTTAAATTATTTAACTTAGAGTTAAATCTAAATTATAAGGTTAAAATAGTAACCTAAACTTTTCTAAAACCTATTGGTTGGGGGGAGTTATACCCATCCCCACTTTATCTTCTAAATAAATCAATTTGGAGCTATTATAAACCGAATATGACTTTATTATAAAATAATATTTTAAGTTTTACCAAAGGTGCCCCTCTCCTCCTTTATAAAAAGGGCACCCCTTCCCTCTTTTCTTCACACCCTTTTGAGCCTTGAAGCTCAGACAAACCCTACCAATTCATCTTCTCAACATCTCTAGTTATATCATAGATGTTCTGGTATTCTCAAGGGACCAAATCTAGATCCCTAAGAAGAAGTTTAAAGGAGGTAAGTCGAAGAAGAGGTAATCTCTTCTATCGATTCTTTAAAGTTTTATTTCTTCTTAAACTTCTTCTTCTTTAGTTGTTTCATTATAAAGTAATAAAATAAGTATCACTAATATAATTATATGTTATTATAATTATTAAACAACCCCATTTCACCTTATATCTATCCTACGGAAACCGAAATCACTGTGCGTGCGTACGTACGGAATACCGTCTCCACGCCGTGGTGTAATCTTTTTTTCCACCACCACCTTACTTGGATGGGTATAATGGTGTAAAGAATAACTATATATAATTATTATAACATCATAATGATTCTAAGATATTATATCATCCACTCCAATTCCATTCAATAAATATGGGAACGATATCATCGCTTGTGCGTACGTACGGATTACTGTCTCCACGACGCGATGAGATTCTTCATGTTAACAATTCAAGAATGATTATAAAGTATAAAAAATAAGTAATAATTAAATATATGAAATAATAATGCAACTGTATTTATGTATATATATGTATGTCATCTACTTAATTCCATTAAATTCAATAAGAAAATGAAAAACAAAGTTCATGCGTACTTACGGCCTACCGTCTCCACGAACGGTGTATTTATTTCCATTTATCAATCTATTATATATATATATATATGTATATTCTGAATATATATTATATATAAATAATGTTTTATATTCTGGAATTATGTAATCATGATCTAAGTAATCATATTAATAATTACAAGTCAAAACACGGACGATAAATGAAACGATTTTACCCAAAACGCTGCTTTAACATGGAATTGACAAATGAACTGATAATATAAAGTCGTAAGTGAATCATATATGATATCATAAATATTATTATGGTTCCATTACAAGTTAATAATATGTTTAAACCCACTATACAGGAGTCTCGGACACATAAGGAAGAAATTGGACATAAGGTAATGGATAATTATTCCAATCTCATTCTTATCTAAGATTATTATTCGTATGTATTTACTGTGGTTATGTTTATTATCCACATCCATATTTTCTCAAAATGTTTTCATAAAATGTTTAATTTTCTTACATGTAAGTTTAAAGTAATTTTTAACCTTTTTTACTTTTATCATGTCGTGTGGAAGGAATCTTTCTTTTGTTTACCATATGAGGTAATTTTTGACTTTTCCGACAAAAGTACGAGAAGAATGTATTTTTACTTATACGACATGAACGGATTTTTAGGGTTTTATAATGCCTTTTTTCATGAAGTTTACTCTAAAATATTTCATGGTTATATTCAATAAACTCCTTTTCTTTTAAAATTGTGTGGCATTTTGTGAAAAGAAAATTATTTTTAAGAAGAAAGGATATTTTCCTCAAGAATTCTTTTCAAGTGTTTTATTAAAACCATTTTCCATCTAAGATGACGTTATTTAATATGTGTGTGTTTAAATTATAATGTCTCTATGATTTAAATGGTTTCACTTCTCTTATGATGAAATGATATCAATTTGTTTTATATGGATTATGTTATGATGGGATGATGTTTATAAAACCCATTTTATTCTTTGGGTTATGATGAATGGTTTGTGTTTATGGTGTGGCACAAGTAATAATGATTTCATTATGAGATTGGTGGGACTTATATCTCCCTCCAATGCATTGGTTAAAGATTTATATCTCATGAGATAGACATGGATGGAACTGTAAGTTAATCTGGATCAGTGATACAGGACTGGAATGAGGAGTGAACTCGATTCAGAAAGGGACTTTGTCCACTAAGTTGGTCTTGGAAGAAATGCCTTGGCTACTATAGAAATAAAATCTTGTGCTTAATGGTTTTCCACAATTAAATGTTTTATTACCATGCTATTTTATCATGATTGATGTTTCTTTATGATCTATTCCTTACATACTGCCAAGAATTATTTCATAACTCAAGTTTTTTATGTTTAAACTTTATTTTCATGTTTTGAAGTTCAAATGTATATGGTTTGTCTTATTTTATCCATGATTACCCTTACTAATCATTTGATCTCACCCTTTATATGTTTTCTTTTCCCTAGGATTTAAAGAAAGGTTTTAGGTAAGAAAACAAAAGGGGAAGATCTTTACGGGAGATGTTGAAGATCTTTCACCATGATTAGAAGATTATATTTCGAGTTTCCAAAGACACTAAACTATTACAGTCCTTGTGTCTCTGTTTTTGTTATGTATTAAGTATTCCTCAAAATTAATGTAATTTCCATGTACGACAAGCTTTGGGTCTCTAGAGTTGGTATCAGAGGAAAGGTTTAGTCAAGCTTTGGAAACTAGGATGCGAAACATTTAGTGAAATCCCTAGAGATATTTCTAAGGTATTTCTAGGGATGTAACTAAGGTTAAGTATAAGTACAGGTTATAGTCATAGAATTAAGGTAATGATGTTAGAATGAAACCTAATATGTTAGATATCGATGGTACTCCCCCTTTATTATGTTGTTTTCCCTAGCATTATTTTTGCCTCTAACACTATTATTTTTGGGTTTTATATGATGGTTGGAACACAAAGGAACCGTGTTGATCAATGTAATGGACGATGCAATGATTGTCCTCGTGAACAAGACAACATTATGGGAGATGGAGTGAAAAATCTTATTTCTATACTTACACAAGCTATGAATCATTCTGGCCTTCAAAATGAGCAGATAAGGGAACAATATTCTATGAGTCCTTCATTAGGCAACGTCCACAATCTTTTAGTGGGTCTTCTAATACACTTGTTTCTGAACAATGGATCAGTACCATTGAAAATATATTTTCCATACTTCGCTGTTCAGAACATGAAAAACTAATTCTGGATATTTTCCGTTTATAAGGTGAAGTAGATCAATGGTGGACTCTAATTAAGAATACGAGTCCCCGATATGAAATTGGATCTATGGAATGGGATGAGTTCAAGAACTTATTTTTCAATAAGTACTTCCCTCGTATTCATCGAACAAACATGGAAAACGATTTCCTTGAGTTAATCAAAAGGATGATGAATCTGTTGGTATATACGAAGCGAATTTTACAAGGCATTCAAGGTATGCATCTGGTTTTATCATACAACCTGAAAGTAAAGTTGATCGATTCTTCAGTGGCATAAAACCAAGTCTTCAAAGGGAATTATCTATAAGAGGCATTAGTAGCTATGAACAAATTGTGCCACATGCTATCAAGGTCGAAATGGAAGTTAGTGTTACATATCCATCTCATGGTTTTGACAAGAAACGAAAGATAGAGTTCAAGGAGAAATCTCAAAATAATGGTGAAAATAAGATAAATGTTTCTTTATGCTCAAAGTGTGAAAATAAGCATGGTGGAGATTGTCTTAAAGGGACTAGAAAATGTTTTATGTGTGGAAAAGAAGGTCATCACGCAGCTGAGTGTCTAAGTAATGGAAAAAGGGTTACTAGTGATGTGAATAAGGAAAAGACTGCAGAGAATGCACCACCAACACTTAAATTCTTCAAGTGCTAGGAAATAAGGCATTATTCTAATCAATGCCCTAATCCAAGGGTTAATGATGATCAACATGAGCAACCACTTAAGGAAAAGGATAAAGGGAAGTCACATTCGATCACTATTTGTGATGTTGAATATGACAATGATGTTTTGTAATGATTAAGTGTTTATGCAATGGGATTTCAAAATAGTATCATGGAATCTCAATTATGGTATCATGGAATTTTGGAATATCTATTTACTGGTTTTTAATAATTATATGGTACCGGTAACTTGGAACAGTGATAGAAATATTTTTGGAAAGCAGATGATATGCGCATAATGAAGGGATAAGGAGAAAATTAAATTTTTTATAGTATTCATGAGCTCATGACTGATACAAGGACAAATTTATATTATGGTTTGAGTATATAGAATTTTTGGATTTTGGTATGTGGAGAGAGTTACCTTTTGATAGCATTAAAGTTTTCACTAAGGTTCAATGGGTATTCATTTTTCAAGAGAAAACATGATTAAGGTATTCACATGATTGGAATGTGACCAGGAAGATATATGAGGGATAAATGATGGTATTCACATGCTTTTTATATGACCATTTTAGTAATCATTCTCTTTATACTATGAGTTTGGAAAGAAGTATTTTGGATAAGCCTAAAGATTGGAATGGTTTATGTTGAACATAAGTTAGTATTGTTTAAGGCTAGAAATGATTTTCAATATTATTGATAGAATGTTATAATTGTGTAGTTTAAGAAAATGGACAACCTGCAGAATGGGCGACAACCCATCGCGTTGGACAGGGTTGCGGGAATCGAACCCACAACCAAAGTGCAACAGGCCATTATCACCTACCTCTGGCCTACAGGAAGTCCTTGGTTAGTATAAACTAGTTTTATTTTATTAAGCTCTGTGGTATACAAAGTATAAGTCCATTTTAGCAACCATATACGATTAATCTCAGCATAGATGGACTTATGTATATTTAATAAATTGTGCTAAACTTTTTGCGATAAAAACAGATGGAATGACCTATCATTCTATCACATGATCTGCTAACACTTCACAGAAGACAAATTGAACATCATTTCATTAAGAGATGATGTGGAAATTGTTCAAGGCACAAACAACAATGAGATTATACCAAAATCAAGTAAGTATTTCTTTTAATTCAAAAATTATTCTACATTAGGGAAATGATCTTGAAAACCAAAAATGTTGTCCTAGTGTCCTTAAATCCGATTAATTAGATGGTACCTTAAATCATCACAAATTTATGGATTTGTGATTGTTTGATTTTTCATAGCCATGTCCTCTACCACTCTCCATCAGAACATGATGGTTTGATTTTTCTTCCATATCCATATTTCTACCTATGTTCTCCTATGTGAAAACCCAATGATGAGTTAATCTGGGTAACCGTTACATTTTGTACTTTACTTTTTAAAATTAAGTTTTATTATTCCTTTTATGATGTGGGTTTTTAAAAATGAAACTTTCAAATAGTAAACGATTTATAACCCCGACGAATTTTGAGGGAGAAATTCATTTTAAGAGAGGTATAATGTAACACCGTGAGATTTTATGAGATATATTATTTTTAATTAATTTGATGTCTTCTATTATACGCTACACCAAGATTAGTTTGTACTATATGCAACACTGTATTAGCTTGCAGTATACACAACACTATTCTTTGCTCATGTTACAAATAATTTCAAGTTCGTTTTGTCGAAATTATTCTACGCAACATTAAATATAGATTTTGTTTAATGTATAAATGAAATAAGTTTTGATTATGTTATACGCAACAGAAAACGGATATTTCACTACACGCAGCCCTGACTTGTCTTTCATTACATGCAATCAATACCTTCCTCGATAGCGTTTGTAGTACGCAATACCGAGTTTCACTAAACGAGATATTATTATAATATTATTATGAACTAGCCATTATGAATAGTAATACCCACTTTTTGAAATTTTATAAATTTTATCTTTCAAAATGGACTTCATTTTTGGTTTTGGAATATCCAAATTATCCTAGGGTGAAATTTTAGTATTTTTCTAAAAACATTCAATTTTTGATGAATAGTGAAAACACTAGGTTGCTATTTAAAAACCGAATTTTTATTTAAATAATAATTTATTTTATTTAAATTTATTTTAGGTCAAAATAGATACATAATAACTATATAAGTTCAATTTAATTCATTGCAGTCATTTTATAATAGTTTTAGATATATGAAAATTTTATTGAATTTTTACCGTTTATTACCCACCTCCTAGGAGAATTGGAAAAATTACATAAAACTTAATTTTACTGCTTCTATGAGTGGAATTTCAAAAATCTGAGAGACATGGTTAATATCAAGGAGTAAAATGTGGTTCAATAAGACAAAAATAATTTTTGGTGAATAGTAACCTTTTACTTTTACTTACCACGGTTAAAAGTAAATAGGGTAATTGAGGGTAAAAATGATATTATTATTACCCTAACACATGTCCTAATTCTATTGGATAAGTTTAATTCGACCAAAAATAATATTAGGAATAAAATATTACCCTTTAGGCCCAGTTGGATTAGATTAGGACACTTATTATTATTTTATTTAAAGAAAAGTTAAAATAGTTAAAATCAATGTTTAATAAGTAAAACATTTTTAATATAGGGTTATACATAAGATAAATTCTACTATAAATATTCATTAGAAAGATAAAAATATTTCCTACATAATAGTATTTTATTTATAATTTTATAACATTAAATAAGTTAATTTATTTATGACACAATGATGATGCAGTAATTACCTTATTAATGAAATGTTAACATAATAAATGTTATAAATACCCAAATAAATGTAATTTGAGACTCTTTTTGAATTACACTAATTTTCTAGGTTAATATGACATGTTATTATTGATTTAGTTAACTATTTGCGAACTAATAATGTTTTTATAATTTTCACAAAAATTAATTACCAAATAGTGTCAAAATTGACATAAAATAGTTTTTAAAAAATATATTATATTATTAATTGTTATTATATGCCTAAAAATATAGGGTTCAGACAAATTACTTAGATAAGGTTATATATATTAATAATTAACCACTTGGGATTCTTTTGTCTTGTTATAGTATGTTTATTAACCATATAGTGTAAGAAAATAAGAAGACACGGTAAAACTTAAATTATTTAACTAAGAGTTAAATCTAAATGATAAGGTTAAAATAGTAACCTAAACCTGTCTAAAACCTATTGGTTGAATGTATTTCGACCCATACCCACTTTATCTTCTAAATAAATCAATTTGGAGCTATTATAAACCGAATATGACTTTCTTATAAAATAATATTTTATGTTTTTTCAAAGGTGCCCCTCTCCTCCCTTATAAAAAGGGCACCCCTTCCCTCTTCTCTTTACACCCTTTTGAGCCTTGAAGCTCGTCCAAACCCTGACAATTCCTCTTCTAAAAATCTCTAGTTATATAATAGAGGGTCGGGTCTTCTCAAGAGACCAACTCTAGTACCCAAAGAAGAAGTTTAAAGGAGGTACGTCGAAGAAGAGATAATCTCTTCTACCGATTCTTTCATGTTTTCTTTCTTCTTAAACTTCTTATTCTTTAGATTTTTCATTATAAAGTAATAATATCAGTATCACTAATATACTAATATATTATTATATATATGAAACAAACCCATTTCACCATCTATCCATCCTACGGAAAACGAAATCACCGTGCGTGCGTACGTAAGGAATACAGTCTCCACGACGTGGTGTAATCTGTTTTCCACCACCACCTTACTTGGATGGGTATAATGGTGTAAAGAATAACTATATATAGTTATTATAAAATCATACTGATTCTGATATATTATATCATACAATACAATTCAATTCAATATTTATGGGAACAATATCATTGCTCGTGCGTATGTACGGATTACCGTCTCCACGACGGGATGATATTCATTCTCCATGTTAACCACTCAAGAATGATTATAAAGTATATATAATAAGTAATAATGAAATATATGACATAATAATTCTACTTTATTTATGTATATATATATTTTTATGTCAACTACTTAATTCCATTCAATTCAATAAGGAAATCAAAAACAGCGTTTATGCGTACGTACGGCCTACCGTCACCATGAACGCTGTATTTATTTCCATTTATCAATCTATTATATATATGTATATTATGAATATATATTATATATAAATCATGTTTTATATTTTGTAATTAATTAATCATTATCTAAGTAATCATATTAATAATTACAAGTCAAAACACGGATGATAAATGAAACGATTTTACCCAAAACACTACTTTAACATGGAATTGACAAATGAACAGATAATATAAAGTCGTAAGTGAATCATATATGGTATCATAAATATTATTATGGTTCTGTTACTAGTTAATGATATGTTTAAACCCACTATACAGGAGTCTCAGACACATACGAAAGAAATTAGACATAAGGTAAGGAATAATTATTGCAATCTTATTCTTATCTGAGATTGTTATTCGTAAGTATTTACTGGGGTTATGTTTATTATCCATGTCCATATGTTCTCAAAATGTTTTCATAAAATGTTTACTTTTCTTCCATGTATGTTTAAATTCATTTTTACCCTTTTTTACTTTTACCACATCATGTGGAAGGAATCTTTCTTTTGTTTACCATATGAGGTACTTTTTGACTTTTCTGACAAAAGTATGAGAAGAATGTTTTTTACTTATACGACATGAACGGATTTTTACGGTTTTATAAGGCCTTATTTTCATGAAGTTTACTCTAAAAGATATCATGTTTATTTTCAATAAAATACTTTTCTTTTAAAATTTCGTGGTATTTTGTGAAAAGAAAGTGATTTTTAAGAAGAAAGGATATTTCCCTCAAGAATTATTTTCAAGTGTTTTATCAAATCCATTTTCCATCTATGATGAAATTATTTCATATGTGTATGTTTCAATTATAATGTCTCTATTATTTAAATGGTTTCACTTCTCTTATGATGAAATGATATCCATTTGTTTTATATGGATTATGTTATGATGGGATGATGTTTATGAAACCCATTTTATTCTTTGGGTTATGATGAATGATTTATGTTTATGTTGTGCCACAAGTAAGAATGATTTCATTATGAGATAGTAGGGACATATATCTCCCTCCAATGCATTGGGTAAATATTTATATATCATGAGATAGACATGGCTGGAACGGTAATTTCATCCAGTTCAGTGATATAGGACGGGAATGAGGAGTGAACTCGATTCAGAAAGGGACTTTGTCCACTATGATGGTCTTGGAAGCAATCCCTTGGATACTACGGAAATCATATCATGTGATTAATGGTTTTACACAATTAAATGTTTTATTCCCATGCTATTTTATCATGATTGATGTTTCTTCATGATCTATGCCTTACGTACTGCCAAGATTTATAAAACAACTCACGTTTTTGATGTTTAAAATTTATGTTCATGTTTTGAAATTCAAATTTATATGGTTTGTTTTATTTTCTCCATGATTACCCTTACTAAGCATTTGAGCTCACCTTTTATATGTTTTCTTTTCCCCAGGATTTAAAGAAAGGTTTTAGGTAAGAAAACAAAAGGGGAAGATCTTTACTAGAGATGTTGAAGATCTTTCAACATGATTAGAAGATTATATTTCGAGTTTCCAAAGACACTAAACTATTAGTGTCCTTCTGTGTATTTTTTTTTATGTATTAAGTATTCCTCCAAAGTAATGTAATTTCCACGTACGACAAGTTTGGGTCTCTACTGGAACCACCTACCTCTCATAAATAACCTTCGGGAAAAAATGCCTGAAATCACATCTGCACCTCATTCGCACCATAATGAGGAAAGAAGAAACACCAATCAAGAAGACCAAACCCAAAAACCCTATATTAAAACCCTAAATCAAACCCTATACCTACTGGAAATAAGAAACCCCAAAAAGAGAATAGGGAAAACCCAAAAAGAAGACTAAAACAAGCGAGAAGTGGACTTACATGAGAGATCATGAAGGATCCACACTACAAATTCCCAATAATCAAATCCAAATGGGAGGAAGAGATAGAGGTTGGAGAACCTAGGGATGGGGACTCTGTAGGGGTTGTTTAAGGGGGTAAAGGGGTCAAAACCGGGGAGATAAAAAAGTGGGAATTTATTTTTAATGAGATGAAACGGTCGCATGGTTAGTCCACAAGATTTTCCAAACTATGTGAAGAATATGTGACCACATATGCTAAATGAGTCACATCTACAGGCTTACCATGGAAAAGGCATATGGATATGCGGAGGCTATACAGTAGGTTCTGTCTCAGACAACATGGTTTCCTAGGTTGGGCACATGGTTACTACTAATTATGCACCAACCGTGCACCAAGTCTATCAAACCCAAAATCATTATTTTTATCAAAAAATACAATGTAATCCTGAGAGTAAAAGTTAGACCAAAAATAAAAGGGAAGAATAGTCCAAAAAATCCAAACCCATCACAACTAGCTCTTGAGAGACTACCCGAGGACCAAACCGGAACCAGAACAAAAGATAATTTAAAAAAACTTGAGTGACAATGAAAATAATTTGATTAATCCTAGGATGGTTCTGAAAGAAATTCTGTCCTTGGTCCTTTATTTGTTTTTAAATATAAAGGAACATGTTTTAAAATCAAATATTTTTAAATGATGAATGAGGTTTATTGTCTTAGTTTCTTTTGGGATGTGAAAACTGTTGGGATTCATTTTGGAATGTTTTGGTTCTCAATCCCTATAGGGACCTCAATATGTGTGAATGTTTTAAAAAGGTTTGTTTTGTGTTCCTTGAATTTTTTTTATTATCTAGATGTTGAGAATAGTTATTTATGAAATGATCGAATGGTTTAAGTGGTTGACTGGTACTCTAGGAATAGGTAGTATACCGTAGATATGGTGTTAGACTGTGGTTGTAGACACTGTTAGTATAATTCATGGTTAGAGTGTCAAACTAATTATTATATAGAAAAGGGTATACCATTTGGAATATGATGTTGGACTGATACTCTCCATCCTTGGGATAGGATAGACTGATTCTCTAGGAACCACTGATGTTGTGTATAGGCGGGCACTTGACTGAGGCTCTAGGCTTGATTTTTATGATTTGTGGTCTATTGGGAACACCCAATTTTCAGTATCAGTAATAATATTTTGGTTTGTTTTAGTGCTACAAAGAGGTTCCAACCATGTTTGATATTGATATTTATATTTTATTTAGATTCTAGACCGATTTTCTCAACACCAATGACATAGTTTCATGATTCAGGTAGCTTGGATGAATGTTCTAGGCCTCCCTAAGTGGAATTAATAATAAATATCCCCCTTTTGGTATAGATATTATGGAACCCATGTGTTACTATTTAGGGGAAAAGTTTAGATCATTTCTTGTTTGTTGGGTTAGGTGTCACCTTATAAACCCTTGGATATTGGGTACTAGATGAGTTGAAATTTTCTTTGTCTTGGATCTCTTTTCTACACTATTTATTTATTCCACTATTTATATGCATAAACTCTTTCACTGACTTGTATTTTCTTGAGACACTTTTGGTGGTGGCCAAATTATTTTTCCTCACACCCGTATCAGTATTCCATTGCACAAGGGAACCAATGTAGCTCTCACATATATATTGAAGGCACAAGTTTGGGATGATACCTGTGTTGGGTATTTTGGATGAGTAGTATTGCTCAAGTGGTATATTATGGCTAGATGGATTTATCTTATTGATTTTGTGGATCCTTTTGTTGTTTATTTTATTTTTTTATGTCATGTTAATTTACCACTAAGAGGTTGTTTGTATGTATGAATTGTTCATTCGGGTAATTATTTCATATCATTATATTATAGAATGTTTCTTTTATTTATTATTTTTATGCACTCTGATGCGTATAATTTTTAGTTATATACTTCTAGTTGTGCACTCTAATACGAGGGTATGGTCTTCACAAAGTTTACTTTAGATCCGTATTTCTAGTCTGAAGCCTCTATAATATGATGAGGTGCACTTGGGCACTTCTGGAGACCCAAACCAGGGCACCAATTCAGTCTCATAAATATCGGGATGTTACACCCCACCAGGAACCCCTACTCACCACCTACAACTAGTACACCATGATTATCAATGAACAAACTATCACCTTTATTAGACATGACATGTGTGGACAAAGCCCATGCGAGGGGTGGTATATACAAACCTAGTATGACATACTGAAATTGAAAAAAATTAATAAATCATCAAGTGAATTTTCATCTCAAAACCATTATCAAAAGGGTAAAGGAAGAAGAACCATGATAATAACATATAAGGTTTAAAGTCTTAAGGTAATGTCTCATATCTTATTACCAACCATGAGAATTATGTATGCCTATAAAGATCCCTAATACTATAAAACTATCAACCCAAAAAACCTCATTGTGATCTAATTTGGTGGCCTACTCTTTAATGATAGAAAAATCAATTGAGGGAGTACTAGCCATTGTGGAGGACATTTTCCCCATAAAATCTTTATATGGGGGAGTATTAACTTCATAATGAGAGTAAAGTTTCCCCAAATGGAAGAGGGGGACTTCCAAATATACTAGAATATAGAATATGGGAGACTCATTCCCTAACCTATCCCACAATAGGAGGAGTACTAACTCCAAAACACTATGATGATCACACTTGAACCCTTTCCATGGATAACCATCAACGAAGGGAAAAAATGAACACACTATCTCACATAGTAACTCATATGTAAACATAATTCCATAATTTCATTTTTCATGGAGTTATACTCATAAAAGAGTATTCACACATCCTAATATGAACCTAATAAAATAGTTGAGTCTATCATATAATTCTGATAGGGATACACATCCTGTGTATAGGGTATAAGGAATGTATCCCTCATACAGTCACTCACCCTTTCACTTGATCCCTACTTGGTGTATATAAGTCAAACTACAATGTGTTTGGATAAGTAAACTAGGTATGCTAAATCCATAAGAGTGCATGTGTGTACCCAAGTATCCCAAATAATGTTCTATTAAGGGAACATGGTGTGTGGAATTAACACACACAATGTATTGACTTCTTGAGTTACCTAGGAATATATCCAATTTACATGTTTAGTACCCATCCATGTTGTACACAAAATATAAGATAATACCACATAGTGTGTGATATTTAACTCATATTGAAAAACCTAATCATTATACAATCATACTACATATCATGTGTTCTTCTGAACTACATAGAATCTAGTGAGTATTTTTTTAAAAATCGTATTCTTATAAAAGATTCTCTACATCCACTAATTTCAGTAAAATATTTACCTAGATTGTATTTTGATACCTAAATAGAGGTTGATCATTCATGAAATTATTAATTACAACCACTGTTTAATGAAAAATTTACCATCTCTTCATCTTCATGTCATTCTAATGTCCAATATCACAAATCAATCATGGAATATCTTCCCTTGATTTCCATAACCAATAATGAACCCCCTTACACTATAGCCTCATTTTTATATTATAAATAATGATCCATAAGATCTCATATTCAATCATGAAAAGTATCAGTCCATCGATTTTGAAGAATATGTAGAAGGTTGAATATGAACACTTGAATAGGATAACAGAAAACCATAAAACCATACAACTAAATAATAAACTATACTTATGTGATATTTATCCATAAATCATTTGATGGAATTCAAATGATCAATGGAAAATAGTTCCAAATCTAATAATAAATAACCCTAATTCATAACATCAGGAAAACCATAAGTTGAAAAATACATGCCAATATCAAACATAGATTTGATTTAAAAGTAATTTATTCTGTGATCCAAAAAATATTAAATATGCATAAAATCCATAAAAAAATTCCCACATTGCATAATATTGATCACTCATTAATGAAGAATCATCATTTTCATTGTTAGAGATCCTCAAGGACTTTGCTATGGATCCCCTTAATATACTTACAAATTTCCACCATGATGGAATATCTCCAATAACTAGGGTTGTGAGGATTACCCTAGAGATTATCAAAGAGGTATTATATAGTGGTTCACTAGGGTTAAAACATATAATTTGATAAATTAATTTATTAATTCCCTTTTAAGCCTCTGATAATTGTGCACTGTAATGAGATCTGATAGGAATGACATTTACATGATATATATGGGAAAACCCATGTTTCAAATAATTTCTATATTTGTGACTAAATTAAGAAGATATATAGTTATTTTTAATAATTCTCACATAATTTAATAAAATATTTATGTTATTTTATATACTTAATATTAGGGTTGTACGAACACCTGCTATTTTCACCACCACTATAAATAAATTAATGTGGAACTGCTATAATATTTAAAGGGTCAAAACCTAAAAAAATATAGTCGTTAAACTCTCCCCACATCCTACTCTTTTCCCACAAAAATAAATAATAAATTCAAAAATATGAGGGTATTAAACCTGTATCTGGCTCTCTTACTACTACAAATTTTTTTTAAGATTCCCATACTGTGAGAGAATGAGCATCAGGGGATTATCTCACCAATATAGGGTTTTCTCTTGCCTATTATTAATCATCACTAGATAATCTAAGAAGTTGGATAAACCAACCAATTATTTACTATGTTTACTATTCATAATAAAAAAATAATAATTGGAAAGAGATAACCATATATAGGAAACATGGTTTCATTTATCATTTATTTTTAACTTTATATCATTTTATGTAAACAATAATAAAAAATGTCATTCTTTTTGTTTTATTATCTATATATTTTTTACATAATGATAAATAGAGGATATTATTGTTTATAAAATATTTATTTCAAATATTAATGAGTCATTATCCTATAAATTTTTTCTAATTTTTAGGGATGAAATAATTACCTTAAATTCATACGTAATTGAGTCACAATATTTATTCAATTAATCGAAAAATAAAATTATTGAACATAAAAGTATTAAAAGTAATATAATTTGAATTAATGATAGTTTTATAAGAATTTTTTATATAAAAATAATATTTTAGTTATTTTTTAAATATTTATATTTTAATTATTTTTCTTCCATGTTGTTTCAATGAAAAATTTAATAAAACGGTCCAAAAATGACATTAATGTTACCTTATCATAAATAATATTTTATTAAATGATTTAAAATTAATAAAGATACAATATTAATAAAATTTATTGATATATATTTAAAAATATAAAATATTTTCCATTTATAGACCATTTTTTATTTAATGTAATTATTTTGACCCCAATAGAGTAAAAACTTTGTTATCACGGTAACTGTGAGAAAGGGTTAAGGCGAGTTTCAGCAAAAATACAAAGATAAAAACCTAATCTAAACTTTTCAAAATTTTATTTTATTTTATTATTTGAACCCACATATAATATATAAATTATAAAATTTTGGATTATTTTTTCAATGAATATTAATTTATATTATTTTAATATTTTATAAAATTTCAAGAGTGTCCCTCCCCTCAATAATAAAAGGGAACCTCCTATACTCATTTATAGCACTTAAAAATTATTTTGGTTTATATAATCCATAAAAAAAATACCTCATTAACATCCCTCCCCATTTTATAGAGGTCTATTTTTTGTATAACAACATTCTTTGATGTTTTAAAGTGTAAAGGAAATCAAGTTGTCCGAAGAAGAGATATAGTCTTAAACCAAATGTTTTAGATTTATTTTGTACACCACCTTCTTAAAATTTCATAAAACAAGATGAAATAATGACTTTATTTTATTAAATATACTTATTTGTTTTTATAATTATGTGATAACTTATATCCATCTCCTCTACCATTAAATAGGAAACTAATTTTTAGTTGTATGTACTGTAGAAAACGACTTCACGAGAAAATGTAAATTATTTTTCATCACCACCTCTCCTAGATGGATATAATGATATATTAAATGTATATATATTACATTAAATAAAAAATAACAGTATTTAAATATAATATATCATATATTTTTCCCTTTCAATCGATTGAAAATTGATAATGTCGCTCGTGCATAAGTGTGCATTACCACCCCCAAGAAGTGATGTGATCTATTTTTCATCACCGCATCACATGGATGGTAAATATAATATTATTTATTTAAATAATTGTATAATTTTAATTTAATTATAGTTCTATAAAAATAAAATAATATTTACCTTCTTTACATCGTGATTATTGACATATTGAAACGTTACTCATGCACATGTATGGCCTACTGTCTCAATGATTATAATGTTGTTAATTTTTCATTCCCATATTTTAGGGTTGATTTTAAAATTATAATTTATTTATAAAATTTATAATTATGTCATGATTATTATTCTTAAGATGATGTAACAATTTCCCCATTGACCACGGTCAACAAACCGAAGTCGTTTTGAAGTTATGAACCTAACATCCTCAAACACCAGATGTGGACATAATCAACTAAGTAATTAAATATTTCATTAAAATAAAAGAGATAAATGGTCTAAGGATAATTAATTAATCCTTTTAAATGTTATTAATAAATGATATAGTTTATATAAGTTTATTATACACAATTTAAAGGCAATCCAAGGAAATTCTAGACTCAAGGTAAGGGATTTTGTCTCAATTCCCCTTCATTGAGGAATATTTTAATGTTTTTCATATATTGTGTTTTATATGGTGTATAAAATAACCATTTACATTTTATGTCATTAATAATTCATAATTAAATTTATTTTACATTAAAATTGAATTATTTTTATCCAAAAGGATTTGACTTTATAGTTACCAATTGGTAAGAGGATTCTTAACTAAATTTCAATTCATTGGGTTAGAATTCTACATCATTGACTTTGTTATGCCATGAATATGTTTTAATTGATTTATATATTCAACTCTTACATAACTAAACTTTATTTTTTTTGGATTTACAAATTTTTATTTATTCACTTCATGGATTAATTATCACTTCCAATGTTAT
Organism: Viscum album; assembly: GCA_963277665.1. Lineage (NCBI taxonomy): Eukaryota > Viridiplantae > Streptophyta > Magnoliopsida > Santalales > Viscaceae > Viscum > Viscum album. The sequence goes on from OY728127.1 coordinate 621,233,369, forward strand.
GATCTTTACAATATTTTTTATCTCAATCTCATTTTCTTGAGATATGTTTCATTCCGCACACCATGATTTCCATAAATAGTGTACATACTATATCATGAATAAATTTTGAAATATTATTCCATTGAATAAATGTGATTTATATTCCATATCATACTATTTATTTCAATGACTTTTTATTGAAAAGTCGCCAAAATGGTAAAGACTTTATGTTAAAACCTAATTTCTTTTCGAGTTTTTTTATGTTCAAGGTTCATTTTGTGGAAATAATAAGTTCATATTTTATTGAATCAAGTATATTTTTTTATAATATAGTTAAAATTTTAAAATACATGTTTTTTATCCATTTCCTCCATTATTTATTAAAGAAACATCAAGAAATCCATTTGATTGTGATACTTATCTTGTATCTTCTTTAATATCAAGGATCTTTCTCTTCCATATCCATGTTTTATAAAAAAAATATATAATATTATTTAATAAACGTAAATTATTTTTTAAACATACCTTAAATTATCATTTTCCTTTTTTAAAAGTTTTTAAAAGAAAATTTCTTAATGTTTTTCCCATGGGTCAATTTTGTGTCTCTTTACAAAATTTTGAAAATAATCTTAATTTATAGCATTTATGACATGAAATGATTTTTTAGCCAACATGAAAATTATTTTATTTTGAGTTCCCATTATAAGTTTCCAAATTTATCTTTAAATAAAATTATTTACTCAATAATTTTTTAGTTTTTAGTTTTTAGTTTTTAAAATTTATTTTACAAGTATAAAGTGTATTTTATTTAATAATGATTTCAAGGATATTTTAATGATATTTATAGTAATCCATGAAAGACCCCTTGATAAATATTATGCTTTAATACGTAAATTTTTTAATGATACTATAATTATTTTCTATCTCAATGGATTGTTATTATTTCGAATATATTTTCATGGAACTCATTTCTCTTCTAGAGATAAATCAAGTTATGAATTCAAATTATTTATTATTATATTGAAAAGTATAAGATTATAATTTATTTATTATTCTATGGTACTAGGAACTATAATTGGATGGTTTAGTTTTGATTCCTTTATAAAACAAGTAAGTTTGCTTATATTATAAAAAAGGATTTTTGGTTCCATAATAAACCAAGGATGTGTGGTTATGTTATAAACCCAGGGCTAGTGGGTCCATTATATCCCTCCAATGTAGTAAGTAATCAGACTGATGTAACTGGAAATAAGTTAGTCCTAAAACATGATGATTTTACCAGTTATAGGTTACTCCTAAGAGATATGGGAATTATCTATTTAGTTAATTCCGTGAATATTTTTTTATATTTCAAGATACCAAGATATTTTCATTATACTTGCATCAAGCTCTAAGAGATATTTTTATTAAGGATTTATTTTTCATGGATCATGATTTTTGACTTCTATTAATCTGATCTTATGTTAAATCATTATGAAATATAACAGGTTTAATGATACATGTTTTTTAGGATTCAAATTTCTTTATTTTATTCTCATGCACTTTGATTGTGTCATCATAACATTATACTAATATTGTGCTCACTGATGACATTCAATTGTTAATGCCTATGTTTACCCATACTGAGAATTTGAGCTCACCCTTTTATATTTCCCTTTTATGATTCATTTTAATAATATACATATAAAAATGTTTCATGTGTAAATAATTTTATGGGATATGTTGAATAATTAATATGGAATATAAAAATCATGGTATAATTGGAAATAATGGTCACTTAAATACATAGTTATTATTATGTAAGAGCTTTCATAATTCATTAAAACTATAAACCTAAAAGGTTCAGAGGTACTTAAGTGATCCAATATATATTTCTATGTTTTAATTTTGTGATGGTTGAAATTGAGTCACCTTTTTTGGTATCAGATCCCCAAATTTGAAGATGATTTTTTAGCACAAGATCCTAGAGTGTTGGTTCATTGCTATTTTAGTTTGTATTAGAATAGGGTTTAGAAAACTTTGGATGTTATGAAGTTTTTATGTTAGGAAAAAGTCATATTTATGGAGACCATAATGTATTTATATGTATAATGTTGATTGTAGTTTCAAAATCTTATAATTCATTTGATGTTTTGGGTGATGGTTTTTTAAAGTGATTGGTGATATTTTGGGTGACGTCTTATTAGCTTCTGTTATACGTAACCCTTAGGTTTAACATGAAATATTATTTATAAATAATGATCTCAAATTTTTGGGGATATAACCTAATAGATATGAGATAACCATTTACGGTATAAAATTCCTTAATTTTGAGGGTACTGAGGTAATTTGTGATATAAGATTATTTATATATGGAATAATCTAAGTTTAACCCTTGATTCTATTTTGAGGGAAATATTAAATTTACGTTTTAATAATATGTGATCAAATTATTCTAATCTTGGGGTTTAAATATTAATCAGAGATATTTGGAATAATTTTAATGATAGTTATTTGTGGAATGATTTATTTGAACAATGGGTATTACTATTGAATTTTATAGATTAATATATTATTTCTTTGTATGAAGGTTCATATATTTCAGATATTATATTACCTTATGAAATCAATTATTAATTTTTTTATTATCTAAATATATTATTAATTTCTTGTTAGCCATTTTTTTAAATTATTTGATTCATTATAAGCTGATTTCAGTTATTTAGTAATAAAAAATCAAACTTCAACATTCATCGTTTTTAGAAAAAGGTGATATTGTGGTGAAAATTTATCAAGGCATGAAATTATACTTATCAAGTATATATATTTCCTTATTGTCTTAGTCTAGAATATAAAATAATTCCTAAAATCTAGAAAAAGGATCTCAAAACATAAAAATATGATATTACCTTCATTTATGATAAATCAATGGTCTATTTCACACCCCTTTCATTTATAGTTTTATGGTCGTTAACTTTCTCATGGAAATTCACTTTCTCATAATTAATGTTATCTTTCACTCTCCATAGTTATTTGGATATTATTTTTTTCATCCATTTATATATTTTCACTTCCTACTAAATTTATCCCATTTGGGAACATAGTTTGGTGTTATTCCAAATAAGCATTGCATTTCCCTTTCCCTCTTTTAAGAGGATCTTTTATTAACCCTTTTTATGATGTTGGATTTTGACAAAGATAATTTTATATTTCAGACACGAGATTAATAAGATCAATTTCAAATTTTGAGGATGAAATTTATCAAATATAATAGAATGTAACACCCATATATTTTAAAAATAAAATTATGTTTGATATCATATATGACATGTAAAACCAATCCAGAATGAGGTATTAAATATTATTATTTAAATAAGACCACTATATCATTATCATTAAATTTTTGGGTAAGAATAGGATTAAATAATTTATAAAATATATATAAAGATATTACTCAATATAAATTAATTTACAACAACTTAGTAAATAATCACTCAATTTTTAGTAGTCTATTTATTCTTTAAAAACATGTTGTCTTCAGAAATGGTTTTTATTTATTTTGTAGGAAAATATTATGATTAATTTTTATAAATTTTAGAAATATAATTTGATAAAAAATTTATCAATTTTTAAAAATCAAATAAAAATTATCTTATGGTTAAATTTTTAGTTTTTTTATGAAATTTTGATTTTTCAATGAATAATGAAAAATAAAAATTATTATTAAAAACAATATGTTCTTTTAAAATATTTACAAATATAAATTCCTTTTCAAATTAGTTTTAGCATTTATTTAGTTATTTTTTATTGAAAATAACCCAATTATAGACATTGGAATGAATTTTATACTTTAATTTGGTATAAAAACATTTTTATACATAAAAAATATTTTTTTGAAAAACTGGTTTTTCATTGAATTTTGTATTTCAATTTTAAATTTATTTCTGAAACATATAGAAATTGAATCTTGAAAAATGTATTTAATATTTGGAATTTATATGTCTAAATTTTTTTACATAGTTACCTTTTATTTATTGTCATTATGAGTAGTAACCATAGTAAATAGTTGACACCACAAAAGGGGTAAATCTAGCAATTAATGTCAATAATAACATGATAAGGACTAAAAATTACCATAAACATTATTTTGTCCCATTTTATGAGTTTAATTCTTCCATATAAATTAAATTTTATAAAATAAGGCCACTTATTGCCATATTTCATTGATTTTTTACTTTTATATTTTTTTGTAATGAAAAGTCAAAAAAGACATTATTTTTTGTAACCTATAAATTTGAGACATAGGGATAAACAGAGGATATGTTATATAAAAAAATATTTATTTGAAATTTAAATTATTTTTTATAATTTTAATTTATTTATGATTATTAGTGATGAAATAATTACATTAAATGCTTACACAATGTTGAGAGGTTTTTGTACAGGTGGCCCCCACCATTCAAACATCCACATGGAAGGTTTCAAAAAAAGAAAATAAAAGTGTTACACATTTTTATTTTATTTTAATCTTTCACAAAAAACACAATAACTATCTTTCACTCTCGACCCACTGCGGTCGAGGTGAAGGTCTCCATAAGCGAATATCGGCGCAACGAGTTCAACAGTGCCCTCAGATTTCAGTTCTGAGCTCCGGTTCAAAAGATAAAAAAACCTGCTCGTACTTTTACTGAACGTACCCGAAAAAATTTTCAAAAATACATTCTGGGCACAACGGGCATCGGAATCACGCGTCATCAATTTTCAAGGAACCGTAAAATTCCCATTTAATTAAAAAAATTACATGGAAATTTTGAGTCTTTACATTCTCACCACCTCAAGGATTTACGTCCCCATAAGCCACAACTCAAACTAAGGGAAAAAGAGGAGGTATTGAGCATGCATCTAAGCATCCCACTCCCATGTGCTCTCCTGGAGGTTTCCATACTTCCAGTGAATGCGCAACAGAGGTATCGACCACCCACGAAGGATCCGCTACTTTCGATCCTCAATCACTACTGGAACCTCCGTAAAAGTCTCCCCATCATCAATATCCAACTCTCTATGGTCGATGATATGAGAAGGGTTGTGCACCTATCTCCTCAGTTGGGATACATGGAAGACATTGTGCACCCGGTGCAACTGAGGTGGGAGATCGAAGCGGTATGCCACCTCTCCAACTCTATAAGGACCTGAAAAGGTCTGATGAACCTTTGAGATAACTTTCCACCTCGTCCAAATCTCTACAAACCTCATTGAGGTGAGACCCCTAGAAAGATGTGGTTTCCATCCTCGAACTCCAGAGGTCTCTGTCTCTTGTCGGAATATGACTTCAGCCCGCACTATGCAGTGTTCATCCGCTCCTGTATGATCTGCACCTTCTCTGTGGTATCCTAAACCATCTATGGTTCCACGAGTTCTGAATCCATTGGGTCAGTCCATCACAAATGTGATCTACAGGGTCGCTCGTACAACACCTCAAAAGGTTCCATCCCAATGGTGGAGTGATAGCTATTTTTGTATGCAAACTCCACAAAAGGCAAGTTATCCTCCCAACTTCGACCGAAGTCGAGGACATAAGAATGAAACATATCCTCAAGAATATGAATGGTCTGCTTAGTCTGACCATCTGTCTGAGGATGGAAGGTGGTGCTCAAATGAAGTTGCATCCCAAAAGCCTCCTGCAAACCCTTACATATCCAGGAAGTAAAACATGCATCATGATCATAGACAATCACCGTGGCTACACCATGTATCCACACAATCTCCTACACAGAGAGGTGTCCCAAGCTCTCTACTGAACCCTCATCTCTAATCGGTAGGAAGTGGGCCAACATGGTGAGTCGGTCAATGATAAACTGGATAGAATCATAACCTATGGATGTACGAGGAATTATTTTCACGAATTCCATGAATATCCCATCCCACTTACACTCTTGGACCTTTAAAGGCTGATCCAAGCCTACTGGTACCCGATGATCTACCTTCACTTACTGACAAATGAGGCATCAGGAGACAAACTCTGCTACTTCTTTCTTCATTCCCAACCACCAGTGCTATCGTCAGAGATCCTGGTATATCTTTTCCACTGCTGGATGTACCACTAGAGGGGATGTGTGGAACTCCCTCATCACTTCCTCCTAAAGTGACACTAGTACCATGGTATGTCCTCTAGAGAGGATGACGTGGTCCCCACCTTCATAAAATCCATTAGGTGCATGTCCTTTAGATATTTTTGCATGTCTTGTCTCACAGTTAGCATCTCCATGATGCGCTTCCCTGACTCGCTGAAGAAGTAGGGGAGTGACTATAAGAGACTGAATAAAAGATACTCCATCTCTATCCACAAAGTATATCTGCAAAGTGACTAGCTGCTTCATCACCTCACCTAGTAGCTGTATATCAGACCTCCTACTGAGTGCATCTGCTACAATGTTCCCCTTCATAGGTGTATAGACTATCTCAAAGTAATAGTCCTGGCGGAACTCCATCCAACATCATTGTCTCGGGTTCAGGTCCTTCTGAGGGAAGATATACCTTATAATCATGTGATCAGAGTAAACTATAAAACATTGACCCATCAGATAGTGTCTCCACATCTTCAAGTAGAATACCACTACTGCTAACTCTAGGTCATGGGTAGCATAGTTATTCTCAATCTATCTTAGCTATCGAGAACCATATGTGATCACTACTCACTCCTACATCAGTACACATCCAAGCCCGGTTCCTGATGCATCGTAGTAGACTACGTGCCCTATGCCCTCCTTTGGAAGCCTCAATATGGGGGCACTAGTCAGCCTCTGATTTAGCTCTAAAAAACTCTGTTGGAATCTCTTTGACCATATGAAGGGTTTCCCCTTCTTCGTCAACATTGATAAAGGTGCCGCAACTCTGGATAAATCTAGCACAAACCTCTAGTAGTATCCAGCCAAACCCAATAAACTTCGTACCTCTATAATACTCCTTGGTGGCTCCCAAGAAAGTACCACCTCAATCTTTGTTGGATCCACTACAACTCTAGCCTCTTATATGACATGTCCTAGAAATTCAACCTCTCGGATCCAGAACTCGCACTTCGAGATCTTACCATAAAGTTGGTGCTCTCGGTGTGTGTCCAGTACTATCTGCAAATGATTGGAATGCTCCTCCTCTATAGCCGAGTATATAATAATTCCATTAATGAAGACCACCAAAAATCGATCAAGGTATGGCTGAAAGATCATGTTCACGAGTCCCATGAACACTGTTAGAGTGTTGGTTACGCCAAATGGCATAACCAAAAACTCATAATGGTCATACCGACATCTGAAAGTTGTCTTATGCACATCCTTGTCTCACACTCTGAGCTGGTGATAGCCTAATCTGAGGTCTATCTTTGAGAACCAACATGCTCCCTTTAGCTGATCAAAGAGGTCGTCAATCCTCGGGAGTGGTTACTTGTTCTTCACGGTCACATGGTTCAGGCATCGATAGTTGACATAAATTCTCAAGCTACCAACTTCCTTCTTGGTGATTAAAATAAGGGTGGTCCAAGTAGAAACACTGGGCCGAATGAATGCCTTCCCCTACAAGTCCTTTAGTTGTACCCGCAGCTCACAAAGCTCCACGAGAGTCATCTGATAAGCTGGTGTAGATATTGGAGTCATCTCGGGATACAATTCAATGTAAATGTCCTCATCTCTATGAGGAGTTAGACCCGGAACATCATCAGGGAAGACATCTGCGTACTGGTCCACCACTACAGAATAACTCAGACTCTCCACATTGACTGCTCTGAGGATAAGGCAAGACAACTGATGAGTGATCAGCTGCACTCTCCTCTGGGTAAGTCCATCATCTGCTGCAAAGGCTCCCTTATCGGCGGTGAAGGTAAACCCGGTCTCATCCATGCGGGCACACCACAAATTGCACCTAATACAGTCAATATGAGCATGGACTCTAGTTAACCAGTCCATACCCAAGATGACAGAGTAAGGCCTCGACGCTGCTACTAGGAGATCCCAGTTGAAGGTCTCACCTGCTAGAATAATCTCACACTACCGGAACCAGTGTGTAATCATCAAATCCGCTCCCGTATGAGTCTCTAGCCATAAGGATAGAGCCAATGGCTCCATCAAAATCTCTGATCTCCAAACGAGGGTAGTAAAAATAAAGGAATGACAAGCACATGTGTCTATATGTACTGCAGCTAAGGTGGAGTAGACATATATTGTCCCCCGTATAATCTCCAGAGTGTTGTGATCGTAGGCCTCAGCTTCCAGGAGCTGAGCTAGCCCTTGTACTCCTACTCCCTGTGGTTGGGGTGGACCTCCTCGTGGTGGGGGCAGTAAGATCTTGAATCTTCACCCACTGCCAGCTGCACGGACATCTCCTCCACCATGTCCGCCTGCTCCCTGCATACATCCTTGGTCGAATCTCTATCTCCCCCTAGGAAGTCCTTCAACCTTCTGTTGATCATCTGTACGGCGGGTCTGATAGTCATGAGTCATGTGACCCTACCGGCCGCATGTGTATCACTTCCTTCTCCTGGCATGACTAGCTCTGCCTCGGGTGCCTTGCACAACCTATCCTGAATCTTGTGGTCATCCACCTGTAGGTCTGGTCCTATTGAACCTTTGTTTCATCTATCTTCTTATAGCTGCAAAAGACTCCACTACGTGATGATTGGTAGTGGGTCTCACTCCTAGTGACTACTCAACAAGGAAACTCTCCACTAAGAGGAATCTCTCTAACACCCTCGCTGGCATCGGGCTGCTGAGTGAGATCATCGAAGCCCTGATCTCTCGTCTGAGACCCTACTCGAAGGTTCGGGCCCTGAATAATGGGTCATGCACCATATCAGTGGAGTAGCGTGAGAGGTCAGTGAACCACGCTGAGTACTGAGACATAGTCGTGATGCCATGCTGCAAATGAAGAAGCTCTTGTATGTACACTGTGCGAAGAGTCGTTGGAACAAACTCTACCTAAAATAGGCTCTAGAAATCTTCCTAGAGAAGAGTCACCTAATCGTGATCCTGGAGCATCAAGATCCACCATCTTCCTACTGCTGCCTATAGAAGACTGGCAGCAAGGATCACCATGAGATTGGCTAGTGTCCCTACCAGTCGGAAGACTCTCACCACGGCCTCCAACCAATCCTTAGTCACCTATGGGCCCATCTCTCCCCTAATCCTGGGTGGCCTCTGGTGCTGGAACTCATGAAATGCGCTCAAGAGGCATGCACTCTCTACTGATGGGGCTGGTGGCATCGGTGGCCCAATGGGTAATGGTACCGCTGGTGCCTCCGCTAGTGCCTCTACTGGAAGACAGCCCTGCACCGAGGCCTCATCGCTCAGTGGGCTATCAGTGCATACTATATCTGGAACCCCAGATAGTTATCTGCGTGAAGGCATCCTGAAAAGAAATAGGTTCACCATAGTCAATAAGTTATACCTGGTGAGATGACTCAATAGATCACAAAGAAAACTCTTGAAAACACACAAGTAATCAGTGTTTTCGTGCACTTAGTTAGAAATCAGAAGTCAGGGTCCTAGTGTATGGATACGTCAGCCGCTGAACCAACACTGGATTCTCTAAACTGATAACCACACTCACTAGACTTAACACTACTATCGTTTAAAAGAAATATCAGAGTCCTATGTTCTTTGGTAGAACCAAATCCTCTGATACCAATTTGTCACAGCCAGTCCCCCGGGGCCCGTTTCGTGACTACCCCAAGCCTCCCTTCCATAGGCTAGGGGCTAGCGACCAGTACTGAAAGCATATTCCCTAAAATTTGGAAGGCATTGCCTTTATAACCTGTAAAGACATGTAACCAAGCACACAGTAAGATACGAACTCAAGTAAACTGAATAGTAAACAGAGTGAGTATAGTAAGTAATAGAGGCCAGAATACAAGCCCAACTAGAAAGTACAAGAAACTAAATGTATAAGTAAACTGGAATAGCTCTTGTGACCACCCACCAAGGATCCTACCTGAAGGGTAGGTACAGATCTCGAACGGTCTTATCTGTGGTATGCCTCATCAAAGGTCCACCTCCATGCTATCTCCAGTCCAGGTACTCTCTTCCTTAGTCGGCGATATCCGTCATCTGCACCAAACACAATGAGGTGCGGGCATTTCCCATGTAGGGGTGAGTATAACGATACTCAGTAGGGACCCAGAGACCCTCAAGCTCTCACAAAATCCACAAAGGATAAACCAAAAAGCATGAAATCAACTGACAACCCAACATAGGTATATGCCCATACATATACCTAAGTTATCTAGTATACCCATTTTAATCATGAGGAAACATAGAGTCAAACTCAAAATCCCAAAGCTCAACTGTTCCACAAATGAAGGAATGCCACGAAGGTCAGTAACATATAGGTACGCCACATAGAAGAATACCACCAAGGTATTACCACAATGGAAAGTACTGCTCAGGTACGAAATCAACTCACACTAGGTATAACATATGTACATTAGTAGAAATGATTATATATAAATACTGAATCATCTTACTCTGTTTAGAGGAAAACCCACATAGGATCGCTCGGTGCTGACCCACACAGGATCGCTTAGTGCTGACCCACATGGGATCGCTAGGTGCTGACCCACACAGGATCGCTCGGTGCAGACCCAAACAGGATCGATATCTGCTGACCTACACAGGATAGCTTGGTGCTGACCCACGCAGGATCGCTCTTCATTCTTCACGTCACAGCCAGCTACTGGGTTCCCATGCTGTGCTCGCTTGTCCCTGGGAGGGTCCTCTCCACAAGCCTCTGGTCGATACTTAAACCGCCATGAAGTCTCACAAACAATTATCTCAAAGGACAACCATGTTATATGGGTCTCAACGCAAAAGACGGTGTTTCAATCAGACACTATGTCTGTGAGTTATTAACCTTTTAGTCTCGAGGGCCCGATTGGACTCGTGCTTGATCCAAACCGACCATTCCCCAATATTATCCATATCTCTAGTGGGATAAACCAAAGGGACTGTCTCTCTCTAAGGTTTCCAACACTATTGATGTTTCATCAAATGGACGTCTCATGACAAAGTAATGGACAAAATAACGTAAATGGGTAGTAGTGGGTCTGGGTCTAGTCCGACCCGGCCTGGGCCGGCCAGGTTTGGGTCGACCCGGCCTGACCTGCTGGGCGGTCTGGCCTACTAGTCCAGTACGGCCTGCGCTGGATGGCCCGGTATGGTGACCAGGCCTGGCGGTGTAGAGGCCGCGGGCAGCGGAGCCACGGTGTGGCGCGGCGGGGCCACGGGCAGTGAGGCCACGTGGCGGCATGTGGTGCCGCGGACGGTGGATCCGTGGGGCGGCAGAGCCTCGGGGTGGCACGGTGAGGCCACAAGGGCAGTGAATTTGTGAGGCGGTGCGGTGGGGTTGCAGACGGAAAAGCCGCGGGGTGGTGCGGTGGGGCCGAAAGGTTGGCGAAGCAGCGGGGCGGCATGGCGGGGTCGTGGACGGTGGTTCTGCGGGGCAGGGCAGGGTGTCACAAATGGCGGAGTCGTGGGGCAGTGAAGCCGCAGGGCGGTACGACATCAATTCCATGGGGTAGCGAAGCCTTTTTATACATCACGTTCGGAGGTGGTGTTGGCTACCGTTCTCGTGTTCAATTTGTGCCAAACGCCGGCACCAGTAATCGTCCTCATCACAAAAAACACACAAAAGAAGAACGATAGAGGGGTCGGGTCATGTTTGTTTGGCCCGCACCTTCCGTGTTAGAGCGGTAGAAAGTGGTTCACAAATTTGAATCAAGAATGTGTATGGAAGATATTTAAAAACATCAATCCCCAAAACCTTCTTCAATCACTATTCCCAATCCTGCAAAAGAATACATCTGCGGATCAACTAGTTTATGAGAGTTGATCCGCGTTCTTAGTTTAGAAGGGAAGAACATGGGAAGTGGTAATAACTCATAAATAAACCCCTACCTCAAAGGTTTTTGGAAGGATTCTATGAGGAAGGAGATGATATCGTTGGGGATAGATGGACGTTGGTGACGTTGGTGTTTCCTCGATTGTCGGTTCATTCGTTGTTGGAGATGTTCCTTATTGGCATTCTTCGTTAGAGAGCTTTCTCCCAATAGTTATTGTCTCCCCAATTCCACCAAAATTAAAGGTAGCCCACGTAATTGAACAAATTATATTTTATGTTGGTTGGCATAATTTTGAAATAGGTTAATTAATAAATTGATTGGTTGGCTTAATTAATTAAACGGGAGAGATGACATAATTATGTAGGGGATCTCAAGAGGTTTCTCCCCGTTAAGTGGGAGTTCATAGGATTTTAAGCCTCAGGTGGTCACCACCACCATAACCCACATGGGAGGTTAGGCTCTGGTGGTCCCCACCACCATATCCTATGTTGAGAGGTTTTAGTACAGGTGGTCCCCACTATTGAAACATCCAGGTGGAATTTTTCAACAAAATAAAATAAAAATGTTACACATTTTTATTTTGTTTTTATATTTCACAAAAAACAGAAAAATTAACTTTCACTTTTAACCCACTACGGTCGAGGTGAAGGTCTCCTTAAGCGAATACCAGACCTGTGAGTTCAATGGTGCCCACGAATTTCAATTCCGAGCACCGGTTCAAAAGTTTCAAAAACTTGCTCATATGTTTACTGAACGTACACGAAAACAAGTTCAGAAATACATTCTGGGCACACCGGGCCTCGGAATCACACACTATCAATTTTCACAGACTTGTAAAAATCCTATTTAATTAAAAAAATTACATGGAAATTTTGGGTCTTTACAGAATATTTCCCATTAGAATCATTATTTATTTAAAGGTTTGATTACCTCATTTAATAGAAAACCTCTTTGAAATAAAATTTATGGAACATTTATAAATCTTAAATTTCCAAATAAAAATTATATTTGAAATAGAAACCTAAAAATTAGGTTACGGTGAATTTTTCATATTTTTCTATAAAGTTTCAGTTTTTTAATGAATATTGAAAATTTCTGAATTTTAATTCAAAACATCAATTTCATAAAATTTATTTGTGCTGATATATTATATTTTAATTTGTTTTTCACGTCAAATTATATAAATTAATTTTTAACTAATCCAATTAATGAATTATGAATCAATTTTACATTGAAAATGAATATAAAAACAAAGCAATCTTCTGAACATTTTTACTTTAAAAACCTACCTTGTCTTCCTACGTGCAGTATTAAATTTAAATTAATTTATTTCACTTATGTTGTTTTAATTTGTAAAATTGAATTAAATATTAGGAATAATTATAATTTATAATGTATAATAAGGTCAAATTAGTTTTTTACTAAAAATATTAGTGAAAGTAATTAAAATTAATTATAACAATTAATGTGAAATTAATCTTAATAAGGGAATAAAACATAAACATAAGGATCCAAATGACCTATAAACAAGTCCAAACCCCATTTAATGGAAATATTTCATCCATAATCCTTTATTTATTAAGTGTTTTTTTATTAATTTTTTTCGTAAAAACATGTGTACACCTAACCTGTTTTCAAAAAATGACAAGTGTGTCCCCTCTCTTCACTATAAAAGGCCACCACCTCTCCCCATTATTCACACCTATCAAATTACTTAGGATCATCCAAGAACTATGCAATAAACTTCCAAAAATCCCCTTATTCCTCCTTTAATCCTCCTTTTTAGCCAAAATCAATCCAAGGAAGTCCTTTGGTGAAAACCAAAAGGAGTTACCCAATGAAGAGGTAACATCCTTTATCAAGCTCCATTATATTAATTTATTTCTCCACCCCTTAAACTCTCATTATTCCATTATTATATAATAAAAAATATATCCTAAATATTTTGAGATTTTATTATACTAAGTTTTCATCCATCACTTACACACACTTCCATATAATGGGTAACAGACATACTCTTTATGTGTATGGAAAATTACTGCCTCACGAAATGATGATTGTTATTTTTTTCCCTTTACCTTTTTATGGTTAGGAATTATGATGGACACACTATTTATATATGATGTATATTATATTTATTATTTATTTAGGTTTCTTTAATTATTTTATAACACGTACATTTACACCTTCTATCTTGTGTAAATACGATAACATCATTTCTGGACGGGTGGACTATCGCCTCCTCAAAGTGACGTGATTCGTTCACACTTTACATGGAATGTGTTAAAGATGTTTTTAGAGAAAATATATGATATATATAACATAATAATTCTACTTTAATTATATTATATACATATATAAATGTATTTAATTTACTTTCTTCCTTTCATTACGATAATAAAATGGAAACAATGTTCATGCATACGTACGGCCTACTGTCTCCACTAACAGTGTATTATATTTCATACTTATATATTAATGAGATTATTATAATACACATATAATGAATATAAATTATATTTATATCATGTTTTATATTCTTTCAATCATGATATAATTATAAGGACCAAATATATAATAAATTAAGACATGTGAGAAAAACAAAGTGAATATTACTCGAAGCATAACCTTAACATGGAATTGTTAACAAGCGGGTAATATAAAGACCAAATAAAACTATATATGGTATTGGATATAATAATATAGTTTTTTCATAGATTTATATCAAACATATATTTATTATAATATAATTTTTGACGAGTACGATGATAGTCAAGACACAAGTTACGGGAATTTCATCACACTTTTTATTTCTGTGAGATATGTGTCTTATTCACCACTCATTTATTTAATTTGTTGTGAATACTATCCATAGATGTATTATATTATTATTATAATAAATTTATTGGTATTTACATATCCATTTTTTATTTTCATTTTATTGTGTTTATGTTTCAAAAGTTACCAAATCAGTAAAGTAATTTTGTCTCAATCTGCCTTCTTTAAGACACATACCATGTTATGTACCAATAATTTTCCATGAGGAACATATAATAACTTTTAAATTTTATATCAAGAATATATTTATTTCCATCATATGTTAATCTCTAGGTAATTTTAATCCTTCCATCATGTTATAATTCAAAGTTACCATATTGGTATTGGTTTTTAGCTATAATCTCACCCTTTCTCCAGTTTTTTTATAGTTATGCACCCATTGATGAAATATAATGATCCATATCTCAAGAACACTAATTTTCTTTCTTAAATAACAGGTACTTATTTTATATACATGTAATGGTACCATTTTTGTACTCTTTGGAACATAAGATGATCGAGAAAGTTATTTTTCTAATAAATTTTGACTTTACCTCTATATTCTGTTGGGAATTTGTGTTCCTTATAGACCATGTTCTACTAAAAAAATTCCAAATATATTCTAATATTCTAATATTATCATTAAAAAAATTATTACCCTAGATTAACCTTTCTAAAGAAAATGTTTTCTAAAAATGAATCTTCTTTTTTTTTGTTGATGCACTTTTCAAAACATTTTATGGTGTAAAAGAAATGTTAGGAATTTATAGATTTAACTACCATCATTACCTAGAATATTCATATAAGTATTTAGAATTTATTTTTTTTAAGTAAATAGTTTCCTATTATTCTAGAAATTATTTTATCTTAAAGAAGTTTTGAATGATTTTTTTTTAAAAAAATTGTTTTAAAATACTCTTTTAAATGATTTCAAAAAAGCTCATTTATTAATTTTAAAAAGGTTTAATTAAATGAAAAATATTTCAATGGTCTCAAATATTTTTTATATATTTCCAAATAATTTTCAAGGAAAATAGTTTTCAAAAAAATTGGTTTCTTTTAAAAAATTTCAATGAAATTTTTTTTCAAAATGTTATCAAGCTTTTTATATAAGTTTTTAAGGAAAAAGGTTTTCAGAATGATTTCAAGACTTCTTTCAATGTATTCGAAGTATTTTAAAGAAAATTTTATCAAAAGGTTTTATGTTTTAAAATATCTTTTCAAAGAATAAATTATATTTTCTACAAGAAATGTTTTCAAAAGATATTTAAAAATTATTTTATATATAATAATATATACATTGATGTTACTCATGCCATTTTGCAAAACAATCCAAAGGCTCCATTAATATTATTTCTATGAACTATTTTTTTGTGGACTATGTTTTATTAAAAATTATTCCTCTTCTATAGGTTATATATTTATGAAACTAGTTCCTCTTCCATGTGTTATATTTTTATGAAACTTGTTCCTATTCCATTGTTTATATTATTATGAAACCTATTTCTCTTTAACAGGTTATACTGTGATAAATTCTTATGAAACTCACTTCACTGAACAGGTTATTCTAGGATGACATTATTATAAAACTTATATATTTTAAATAGGTGATGATATGATTAAATTTATATGATACCCATTTAATTTCAAAGGCTATTAAATGATCTCTTTTTATATATCATGATATGATGTAAGTTTTATAATCTTATGGAACATGTATATATGTGTTACTATATTCTGGGAGGGACTTAAATCTCCCTCTAATTCATTGGGTAATGATGGATGAATTGTGAGCATAAATGTTATGTGTGAACTTGATTAACTATTCAAAATGTTATGCATGGACCTGGTTCCAAGTCCAGATGTGTATTCATAAACCTGATTACATGTTCACAATTTTATGGGTGGACCTTGTTATTTTTTCATAATGTTTTGCGTGAACCTAATTACATGTTGACAATATTATCCATTGACTTGGTGGAATGTCCATAAGTTAATGAATGAACCTGATTACATGTTTATAATGTTGTGTCTAAACTAGATTTCATGTTCACAACATTATGTGTGGACCTAGTTTCATGTCCATAAGTTTATGTGTGAACCTGATTACATGTTCATAATGTTATGTGTGAACCTAATTTCATGTTCACAATAGTATGTGTGGACCTGGTTGCATGTCCATAATTTTATGTGTGAGCCTAATTACATGTTCACAATATTATGTTAGAACCTAATTGTATGTTCACAACATTATGAATGCACTTGGTTACATGTCCATAAGTCTATAAGAGGGTCTGATTTCATGTCCTTAACTTAATGTGTGAACCCGTTTCTTCTTATACATGTTAACAATGTTAGAAGATGATGTTTATACAATAATTACATATCTTACTCATATGTAATGATTTCATGGCTTATGTTCATGATTATCATTTGATTCATGTCTTATAAAATACTAATTTATATGTCATGATTCATGTTTATGATCGTTGATATGTAGGTTATGATCTCTTAATAATACTATCATGTTCTCATACCCTTATTTTCTTGTTTTTCTTATGTATTTCCTTTATTTACGCATATTGAGAAATCGAGCTCACCCATTTCTTATGTTTCCATTCCATAGGTTATGAAGAATGGTTTTGAAATATAATTACTAACAGGAAGATCTTTTTGGGAAACATTGAAGATCTTTCACTGAGTAAGAATACTTTTGTTCCAATTTCTGAAAGTCACTAAACTAATATGGTCATTGGGTGTCTGTTTGTGTAATGTATTATGTATTTTGAAAAAATGATGTAATATCTACGTATGAAAATTGAGTGTTTCTATAGTTGGTATCATGTCACTGGTTCATCCAAACATTGGAAACTAGGATGAGACCACTCTAGTGATATCCTTAAGTATATTTCTATAGATATGTTTTGGGATGTCTCTAAAGATAAGTGTAATTATGAGTTAGTGTTTAGGAAAATGTCCTAGAATTTTGGTAAAGTATAGAGTGAGTGGTTTCCAAGAAATACCTCCATGTTTGGATAATACAAGTGGATTTGGTTCTAGAATAGATGTATATAGGAGTAACAAATATGAAAAGGTGTGTCAAGAATGACTCATCATAACCTGGTACATGATAAAAAGTCATACTAGGAACCTATTTGGACCCTACCAGGGGATATACTTTGGAATTTTACAAGTTTTTCACAATCCATCATGATGGATTTAAATGGGGCTTGGATATAAATAAATTAGGATAAACCGAAAGTTTCATCGATTAAAAAATTAAGTTTCGTGATTTAAACATCCTATAAGTAATTTTTCATGATTATGTTGTTTTCTTCTATGATATGTGTTTCTAAATCAGTGCTTCATGGTTGAATTGAGTGGAATGAAATAGAAGAAACATGGTTAAATTTTAATATTCTAGATGTTTAAAGTATGGAAATTATGAAAATCGATTTCCCAAGTGTAAATCCTATAAATATAATTTTGAAGGGGGTATGAGTATTGGTTATACTTCTAAAGATAAAGTTACCTCAAATTAAATGTGAAAGGTATGTGAAGTTATTTGATTATTTTTTACATTAAACATAAGAAGCATGAATATATTATGGTCAAGAAACCTTAAAACATGATTCATATTTAATATTATAGTAAATATGTTTTAAGTAAGAATTTTATGAATCCTGAGTAATGGTTTAGGAATAAAGTTGTATGAATAAAGTATTTTTGTTTTGGAATTCAGATATTATGTTATATGAATCTATAAAATATAAGTGTTTTTAGTATAATTTTCATTAAGTATTGAAATTTACATGTTGAGAGGTGATAAATACATAGAAAAGTGATTTCATGGAAAGGTGGTATTTTGATTAGGGGAAGGTAACCCTTAATTAATGCATGATGTGGAAATAATGGTTCTTGGATAAAGATCTTTTGGATATGAATAATTAAATTAGATGGTACTGATTTCCATGTAAATAATTAATGACTTTTTGAAAAGTGGTAATGTTATCACTAATGAGGTTTGAATCATTTTTTGATTTAATAAATATATCCGATAAACATTGGAATAAGAAAACATTCATATTTTTAATAAGTATTTAGGTAATTAAGGTCATTACCATGTTTCAAGAGAATACATGAAGAAGGTATTCACAAGTTTGGAATTTGGTATCCAAGAGATACATTGTGAGATATAGCAGATCAATGTGAAGCTGATTCCATGACCTTCTTTCTAAAGTTTTTTATTTTTATATTTTATAAGGGTTATAAGTTTAACCATTTATGAAATGATTAAGTTAAACATCATATGAAGTCTGTGAGATCAAAGTATTATCTCACCACATGAGGATTTATGAATATTAGATAACCATATATGAAAAAAAAAATCATGATGGTAACTGAAGAAAGATGGGATGGATTATCTTAGAGCTCATGATCTGCTAGTGCTTTAGGAATGAAAAATTCAAATTCCTTTTTAGAGAATGAGGTGAAGTTGAAATTTGTCAAGACAAGACCCATGGGTGATATTTTAATTAAGAAATCAAATGAATCCAGGTAAGTGTATCATCTTGTAAAAAATATTATGCTTTCGGAAATATGGCTTGATATAAAATATTTTACAATTATCATAACTTTTATGACATCAATGACATATTTTATGCTTTTTCACTTTATTGTTTTATTATTTTTAACATTCTTAGAATCAATAACATTCATGTGATCAATGATATTTATCAATCACTATGATTATTTATGCTTTTCTTCTATGTCCAATCTTCCCTTCCCACTGATATACATCATAGGTTCTAATACTTTCTTATATCTCCACTATAACAAATACTAAACAGAAAAGAAATAATAAAGTAACCACTTTGATACCACTTTAAAACATCATAGCCTGGGATCCACTAAATAAGTTCCTAGACCTTGTTCATCAGAGGATCTTAGTAATGCCTCCTCATGTGCCAAAGGCTTGCAAATAGAAGTGGGAGAGAAAGGTCATTCTAGGATGAGATTATATCCACATATATGAGTGTAAAATAACAATATAAATTACCAAGTATCAAAATAAACTAGAGTACATAGAAATAATAAATCAATTGAACACTCCATGCTAAAATAAAATGAATTAAGTTCCCTACAACCATGTCATATATAAAAATGACCACCCTCTAGGATTGCTACATAAATATAAAAAAAATAAACCAATCATAAGAGGCTCTACTACACCTCTGAAACAAACCTCTTTCAGTCACCTAATAATATTAGATTTATCATGATTGTCCCTTAAAAACGAAACTTGGGCCTCAACCCAAAACTTGTGCCAACAGTAAACATATGAGTGCTTATTGGGTAATCATATACAATGGCAGCCGGATAAGGGTATGATTATAACTTATTAATCCACCACCCACAGTGTCTAAAACAAATACCATCTAGAGAAACTATATATAAACATAAATAGTGGGATAAATAAACATTACAAAATAAAATAAAAATATCATAAGTAACACCTTCTTATCATTTAACCCATTGGCACTCTGGTTCTAAGGTGACACCCGGGCCAACCAAATAAGAATAGACCTAATACGGTCGTTTGATTCATAAAACATAGTGTGAAACGTACTTTAAATAAAGAAATGAGATTTTAATTTATCATTTAACTCGTGGAACTATAAACACCTATCTCAAGTACCCATATCATATTATCATTCTATCAATTCCCAAATTATTCGTCTAGCACCCCAACCATGTTTAAAAATAAATCATTCCTTGAACCATAGTCCAACACCTAAAAGATGAACTAAATTATCGATATTAATATAGAAAACCATGTACAACAACTTAACCCAAGGGTGATGAGATTCATGTCCAGCATCAACTCATCCATGAGTAATTCCATGTCTAACCTAAAATCATCAACATGGAATACCATATCCAAAGTTACATCATCAAAATGTAACTACATATACAAACCATTCCTCATCAACATGTTACTCTATTTACAACCTTAAACTTTTCACATGGAACTCCTTGTCCAACCATAACCCAAATCATTATTTACCAAAAAACAAGGTTCAACATTGTGACATTTCAAAACATTTAAAAACCACACATAAACCATTTTCATTTGTCAAGGTCTCAATAGAACCTTAACAAAAAAACATGGATTGAAATCCAATCCCTTTACCCACATCAAAACACAATTTCTAAACACTCTTTGGAAAACATTGTATTTCACCAATTCATTTAAATCATTTCGAATCCACCCTTAAAACATGGTTATTCCTCTTTAATATCCAAAACAAGGCTAAATATGTAGTGATCCAAGATTTTCATACATAAATATATAACTTTTTATATTAATATTCAACACATTTCATAAATACACAATCTGGTATTGTGAAGTTTTAGTGTCTTTGGAGACTAGATACATAATAATATTATGGAATATATTGAACATATCACATAAAAATATCCACATTTAGTACTCTCCAGAGAAATTTCCTACTTAAAACCATTCTTCAAAACCTGGGGAAAGGAAACATAAGAATGGGTGAGCTAAGATTCTTAGAAATGATAAATATGGGAGATATCAATTGATGACCACGTGAAAGAATAATATAAGCATAAGGGTATAAAATAATGATAATAATTGAAAATGGTCATACCAAATCTATCAAATATCATAAACATGATTCATTCCCGAAAGAATTATAATTTGAAATACATAATTCATAAGAGTAATAAATCATTATAAATCAATCAGGAACCATAATTTCATGTCACAAAAGTATGGAAACCATTTCATATTTCAAGATTGAATAATAAGAATATAAAATCATAATGGATTGGGGAAAAACACCTATTTCCTATAGTGGATCAAGAACATCAACTTTTCTCTCATAATGGATCAAGAGTATTGAATTGATTACCATAGTTATCTCAATAGATATAAAACATTACCCAATGACTTTTAGGGATATATAATTCTAGGCCCATCTATAACATAATGAAAAAAACATATGTGTGCCACAAGATCAAAAAAATTCATCATCTCAGTTCACAACCCACCTTCTCCAAGATGAGGGAAGGGACAAAAAACTTTCATACCCTTCCTTCTTCAATTTGAAGGATAGATAATGACCCCTGAGTCCTGCTTTCAATAGTCCCCAGAGTGGAAACTAGCACCAAGGGTATAGAATATCATGTAATATGGAAGGAATTCCCATTTTTATTGAACAATATCAGAAGATAAGATAGTAAATCCCAAACAACTCCAAAATAATTGTAGTAACAGTAAATCCACAATCCCTTTTTCCACATGCATGTTCAAAATGAAGTGATAAAAGGTACAAGAAAACTTTGAAGGAATGTATCAAAAGAAGTAAAAGCAGCAATGAAAATTGTCCTGACACCTGAGTTAGTAAGGTTTGGTATAGTCTTTAAAGTCCTCCGAGAAACGTGAAACTAGTTTTATATACATAGAGTCAGTATAGTGGTATAATTAGTTGGGAAACCAAAATCTATCGTACACAAGTGGGGAGACATTCCAATGCCCTGTGAGAAATAGAGGTAACCAAAACACCAAACAAGGAAAACTATCCGCCAAGCCCCACCAAGGAACACACCCCCAAATAACTCAAACCAGGTAAAATAATAGTAATAGAGCATCAATATTTGGGTAACCAGCACCACCTTCCCACTGGTTATTTAGAAAATGATACGCATCAGACCTCCCCAAAGATCCCACTACAGTCTCACTGCCTCCCCAACAACAACCCCATGAGCCATCCCAACTACACATTTATCCTGTCTGCAGACACTTGGGCCACCACAAACCACACATAACCACACCTATAGACACTTGTTCCACAATAACCATCACCATGCTCGAAGAAAAATAGGTCCGAATAACCACCACCACGCTCAAAGACACCAGGTCTAGAACAATCACTGCTACACCAAAAGACACATGGTCCAAAGAAACCACTGCCACGTTCGAAGACACATAGACCTCATCCGAGAGACACTTGGGAAACAAACCTTCCCACGCACACCTAGGCCAACCTTCCACAAAAAGACCTTCTTGAAGATTTTTGGGCCATGATGAACCTCAAGCCATCATAGCCTCTCTACAGAGTCTTGGTCTACCTAGGAGAGGGAGCAGAAAGGATCTAATAACCAACCAATAATAGGAATATTAGGAAAAACACAATCCACCATGAAATGGGGGGTTCTATAAGAAATTATAAACATGGTTGGGGTGAGTATAATAAATAGAAGAACTAAAGTTCATACATATAGGTAGTAAATAACTCATCCCATCCTAAGGGTCCTAAAACCAACAACCATCTCACACACAACCATTCTTGTGGAAATCCCAACATGCACTAGTAAAAAACAGCCACAACCAGAGCACAACCGATTTCTGGAAAATAGTTCACCATTTTACCCATTCTCGTTATCATGTTCAAGTGATCCCATTTAAATATTCCTTTATTAGTAGAAAAATAACAGGCATAACCACAAGGGAAAAATAACAACTGAAAAAAAAACATCAAAGAATGAGTTTATGAATTCACTCTCTGTTCTCTTATAAGTAACATAATAATATGGGATCTCATGAGATCCCTCGAAGTACTGAAACCAAACCAAGCCACATCTTACTGGTCCGGAATATTTACTATAGGTTCCAAACAGCCTCAGATTCACAACCCAACAACCTCCCGACCGGAGTATCTATTCTGATTTACGTTACTCTAGAAATCAGAAAATAGAACAACCATACATATCATCATAACAGATCAAGGATGTTTTCATATTTAGTCAAAATCATTCATTAAGTTCCTTCTTTCATTTTGGTTAATTGGGATGATCACACAAGGATTATTATTCACCAAGCATCCATTTAATCCACCAATTTAACTTGATTAATCAGTTTCCATGTTACATTCATTCAATCCCAAGATCATCCTGAAGAACAGATCTTTATTAGTTCACAATAAAGGACCACCAAAGGCCATCATTTGTATTATACATGATACCATACAATTCACAACCTAAAGAAGAAGGTAAAACGAAAAAACTTCATCATCCTCCCCACCACTTCATTTTTAAAATTTTGTTTATTATATTTTTAAAAGTTGGTTTCATCAAAGTCATGAGGAAACATTATCTCACACAACCCACATGATTCACAATAAAGATATTCTAAGGAAGAACCCCTACTTGGATGATCAATGATCGAAGTTTTCTCTTTGTTCCAAGAACTAGGGATGATGCGACTATAAATTCTAAGAAGAACTGAACATGAGGGCTCTCACACAGGCACAACTTTTCTCTGTAAGAGGGACTCCAAGCGCACCAAGAGGGAAAAAAAGAGATGTTGGAAGAATATCTAGGTGTGATAAAAAGGTGGGATCATAGAGTTATAGGATACATTATTTCAAAGTTCTCAAAAATCAGATCACGGATTGACCATGCGACAGGGATATTTCATGCATTGGAATTAATTGAGATTTAATTAATTCTCTCGAAGACAGTGAGATAGACTACCACATGGAAGAGATCTAATATTTTTCATTTTCAACAAAGGAAAACACATAGCAAGGGCATAATTGGAAATTTGGAAAATGGTGTGTAACTGATTAAAAGGACACATGTTTTTGTAATTTATGGGTCGCCCCAATCTTGCCGAATTTTAGATATCCTTCATGGACCTTAAAACAGTCTTAAAAACATTAAATGTGGTAATAAAACTTAAAAGAGATGTCACATGAAAATTGTGGAATGAACCCTGAACCCCCTCTATGGCATCGTTCGAGTGCGGCATTGATCGGGGAGACACTAATTGGGACCAATCAATGGCACTGATAGTTGACACCATTGTGACACCCTCCCATCGACACTGATGCCCTCTTGACTCACTGATGGTGTCTAGAACACCTAAACACTAGAATTATGGAAGTTAAAGGACCATGAGGAACCTTTACATTACATTAGATACCTATCAAACTATTCTCACCCTCAATAATTCAAGATTAAACCCGAAGAAAAGAGAGGGGCCTGAACAACAACTTCATGAGATACCTCCTAGGGAGAAAACATCCAAGATTAGTATGAAATCTAGAATAAAACCTCGATATCCAGGAACACCTCTTTTATCTATATCTTGAAAACCTGTAGAAACACTAAGAAACCCAAAAAATACCAAAGGTCTCATCGTCTAGACATATGGATTAGGTATTCCATTCCTCCATGTCAAGACACTATCTGCTTTGGGCGGCATTGACTCTCCCACACAGGTTTAGTCACGTCCACATTAATTCATCTTTATTAGGGATAAGTTCCTCCCCTCCCCAAAGTTAGTAATTTTCACACAAGATAGAGAATAGAGAAACAACTAATCATAAAATAAACAGGGTCAAACATGACATCACAAGAAAGGAACGAGGAAAACACAAGATCAAAACTGAGAATAGCTCTAGGTACTGGGCACACATATGTGCCTCCCATTCTTTGACACTCTCCTTGATGCCACCATTCCTCAATAACACATGAACCAAGGGAATGGTCCACCCATGAAACACATTCTCCTTACGATCCTCGATTCTCACTAGTCGCTCCATGAATGTCGCATCATCCTCAATATCCAATTCTCCCCAGTCAAGGATGTGAGAGTCATCATGTATATACTGAATGATCTAAGTTACATGAAAGATGTTGTAGATTGCCTCCAACAACAGAGGTAACGCGAGCTGATATGCCACATCGCTGACACGTCCCAACACCTCAAAGGGTTCGATGAACCTAGGAGAAAGCTTACTCCCCCTATCAAAACTCTGTTGCCCTCGCTAAGTGGAGACCTTCCAGAACATGTGTTCCCCAACCTCGAACTCCAAGGGTCTCCTCCTATGATTGTAATACAAATTTTTATGGTTCCATTCTACCTTCATCCTTTCACACACAAGCAGAACCTTTTCTTTCATGCTCTGCACCACCTCTGGGCCAAGAACACCAACTTCTCCAACCTCTATCCAGCACACAGGTGAACGAAACGGTATTCCATACAAGGATTCAAAGAGTACCATTCTAATGGTATAGTGATAGATATTATTATAGTAAAACTCTACTAGGGGAAATTTTCATACCCATGATCCTCTGAAGTCCAGAAAACATTCCCATAGCATATCCTCCAACGTCTGGATGGTCCTCGCTGTCTACCCATCCATCTAAGGTTGGAAAGAAGTGATGAGGCATAACGGGGTTCCAAAATCATGTTTTAATCCCATCCAGAATCATGAATTAAATCATGTATCCTGATCGGAAATGTTGGTTTTGGGAACCCTGTGCAGCCGCACAACTTCACCCATGTACTTTTGTGATAAGGCATCCACTACACTTGACTCCTTAACTACTAAGAAGTGAGCCTATTTTTTCAATCGATCCACCATTACCCATATGGAATAACTACCTCCCTAAAAAATGGTTAGTATTATGATTAAATCCATAAATAATTAATCCCACTTCTACTTGGGAATGTCTAAGTGCAGCAACAGACCACCGAGAACACAGTGTTCGGCCTTCACCTACTGAAACATGAGGCACTTTGCCACAAAATCTGCCACTTCTCGCTTCACTGAAGGCCCCCAAAACTGATCTATCAACTCTAGGTACATTTTTGAAACTCCTAGTTGTAATGCTAGGGGTGAGTTATGGAACTACCTGATAAATCCCTCATGCATACTCTATGGTACAAACAACTTCCTATGGAAAAACATCCTATTCTGACTATCCTACAACCATCCTTTCAGAGCATCACCCTAGATGACAAGATAACGCATCACTTAGGCCTCTGAGTCCTCCCACTGAGACTCATCCACCTGTCATATCAAATAATATTGCACTATCATTTGAAATGCACAACCTCTACCATCCCCCACTCTCATGCCCAAATGAAAAGCAACCAACTACACCATTTCCTTCAAAACATCTACTAACTCTTTAAGCACTTCCTTCTATGAATTCCTGATCAAGGAATCAGCCACCACGTTTCCCTTTCCTGAGGTGTTGGAGGTCTAGAAGTTTAAGTCCTGAAAAAACTCCATCCACCTTAATTGTCGCAAGTTCAGGTCTCGTTGGGAGAAGGCATGCAACAAGCTCTTGTGATCAGTGAAGACCATGAAGAATTCCTTGATGAGGAAATGAAAACATATCTTTATCACAAACAGAACTATTGTAAGTCAATTATTTTGGTTGGAATTGTTATGTTCATGAGGATGTAACTACCTAGACCGATAAGAAATCACTCTCCGCTGCTGCATTAACACACACCTCAAGCCTGGATCGGAAGCATCACAGAACACATCAAATGTTACCCCTTCTTCTAGAAACATCATCACTAGGGTATAGACCTGCTTCCCTTTCAGATAACTGAAGGTTTCTTGACACTTCTCACTCCATACTAAAGCTAGGTATTTTCTGGTCAATTTCGTCAAAGGTGCTGCAACATGGGAGAATTCGGGTACGAACCTTTAGTAGTAACCTGCTAGTCCCGAGAAACTATGAACATATGCCACATTCTTGGGTGATTCCCAAGAAACAACCGATTTGACCTTCCACAGGTCCACCTCTATTCCCTAATAGGACACCACATTTCCAAGTAATTGCACCTATCGTTTCCATAACATTCACTTGGAAACCATCCCACAGAGATGGTGGTGTCAGAGGACCTCCAAAACTGTCATTAGATGCTCAGAATGGTCCTCCTCTGATCTTGAGTAGATCAGGATCTCATTGATGAAATCAACTACAAATTGGTCTAGATACTCATAGAAAATAATGTTCATGATCCCCATGAACACAGATGGTGCATTCGTAACACCAAACAGTATGACCACAAACTCAAAGTACCCATATCTGCACCTGAAATCAATTTCGGGATGTCACCCTCCTTCACCCTCAACTGGTCATATCCAAACTATAGTTTAATCTTAGAGAACCAGCCTACTCTCTTCAATTGGTCAAATAGGTTTTTGATCCTTGGGAGGGGGTAATAGTTCTTGAATTTCACCTGATTCAGTCTTCATTAGTCTATGCATAGTTTGAGGCCATCACCTTCCTTCTTTCTGAACAAGACTGGAGCACCCCATAGTGACACAATTTGTCAAATAAAACCATTCTTTATCAGGTCATCAACCTAAATCCCAAACTCCTGCAATTCAGAAGGTGCCATCCGATAGGGATCCATCAAAATCGGATGGACATCAGGTTTTAAGTCTATCTCGAACTCAACATCACATTGAGGGGGTAGAGTTAAAACCTCCTAGGGGAAGACATCTAGGAACTCACTAAAAATCCCTAGAACTTCCACCACCTCTGAGTCTTTTGATTCCACTGACAACTCATCCAACAAAGAAAGATGGGGTTCTATAGGCTAGCTTTCCTTGTGGAAACCCCTCTTTCCAACGAAAGCTACACACTGGCCACCCATATCTGAGAACATGGCCCTTTTATAAAATCATTCGAAAAAATCATGCATAGAAAATAGCTTTTTGATGTCCAAGATGACATTGCATGGTTACATTTGTCGGAAAGGAGATCTCTATTGGACTGATGTGTCCCCAACATCTATCTAAATCCTCAAAAAAACATCAAATAGTCTCGTTTGACCTCCAACTGGCGTACTCAACACCCGGGGAATGAAAAGTATCTCTATATATAGACCCATGGTATGGGATAGACTGCGTTCAAAAAAATAGTGTGAAGCTTTTGAATTAAACAAGGAAGAGGTAGGAGTACTAAACAGGCTGATCATACCATGAACAACCACTGGCCCTAGTGGAACTTCTACCTTTGAAGTGTGAAATCTCCCACACCCAGCTACTCTTCCCCTAAGTTAGTGTTAGCCTCCCTGAAATGCCCTAGTCAACGTCCTTGAAGAGTGCCCTAAGGTAGCCCTCCTCTACCACCATCCACCCTCAGTGAAGCAGAAGATCACTGCCCCTACTGCTATTGCTAGAAAGGTTGGGCCAGCAACTACTGCTGCTAAGGTGGGTGTTAAACCCGCCCACCTCCACCATACTACACTTGGACAGGGAATTGATTCCAAATATTACCATGGCTTCCATGAGTAAAATAGCATGTTCCTAGGTCAGTGGAGAAACAGAGAGGACCTGAAGATCAGAACTGGAATTGCTTAGGTCTGCACCCCGTCGACAGAAACCTTGAGGGTCTTGATGCTGGAGGTGGCTGCAAATGGCCTTCCCCTTTGATGAACCAAATTGAATCCCTTCCCACAGCACACCTCCCGGTCTGCTCATCCTCTCTACTACTTCAACCTTCTTCTAAACCTCATTGTATGTGAGTAGAGTGAAGGGAGTAACAACATACTGAAGAGAAGGTCAGAGTGTCTCCCCTAAACGACTTACCCACGACTCCTCATCTGAAAAGTTGTCCAGAACAAAATGATGTATATCCTTGAACTTGATATCCTATTCCCTCAACTTCAAACTCCCTTTCTGGAGGGAGATAATCTCTAGCCACTTTTCAGCCTTCATCGTGGAAGAACGGAATTCTACCCGGAACTCCTTATCAAAGTCAGTTCACAAAAACTCAGTTTCTTTCTTCTCCCTAAGATAAAGCTTCCACCACTATAACATCACTCCCTATATTAGGATCAATGATAGAGGAACCTAGTACTCTATCAGAGCCCGTGTTAAGATGAAATAAATCACTAGCTCCTCGAGCCAACTCTATGTCTCCATGTCTGAGATGCTACACTCTTACTTTCCTAGAGTCTGCCGCTGGAAGGAATAAAGTGCCTTCTACCACTGTTCCTCCTCCTCCTCTTGATCAACACTCCACTGATCAACCAAATCAACCTACTAGGCCTCAAATTCCCATTCTACTTATGGACGACATCCGGGTTCCATAGCTAAAGGATAAACATGAAATTATGAAGCCCGGGTAGTGTAGAAAATTCCTTTTAAATTTTTCATAAGAATTTTATTTATTTTAAATTCCAAAAACACAAAATTCACACAAGAATGCAAGTAATTATTATGCACGTACCTTTCTAAGGTTCTCTACCCTGAAATCAGTGTAGCCTCTCTTGGCCGTTAGGTAGTTCCAAATTTCTTACATTGGCCCATAGGGGGGCCTAAAATTTCATGTCTTAGCAAGTCTTCCCTGGCCTATGTCACTCACCAATATTTCCTAACATTTTTTCCCTACCATCCCATGAAATACTGATTATTCCTAACCTAAAACTCCGTCTTATCTCTTAACCATCAGCTCTGAAACCATTCTGTCATGACCCACCTTCTTCAGAATGAGGGAAGGGAAAAGAAACTGCCCGACCCTTCCTTCTTCAAGTTGAAGGAGAGATAATGACCCCCAAGTCCAACCTTCAATAGGTCCCAGAGTAGAGACTAGAAACAAGGGAATATAATCTCATGTAATATGGAAGGCATTAACCATTTTATAGAACAAGATCTTGAGATAAGACAGTAAATCCCAAACAACTCCAAAATACTAGAAGTAAAAGTAAATCCAAAAACCCTTTTTCCACAAGAATGTTCAAACTGAAGTGATATAGGGTACAAGAAAACTCTGAAGGAAAGCACCAAAATAAATAAAAGCATCAATGACAACTATCCTGATGCCTGAGGTGGTAAGGTGTAGCCCAATCCTCAAAGTCCTCCTGGAATCCTAGAAGTGGTTATATATACGTAGGGTGAGTATAGAGGTATACTCTATAGGGAATGAAAAATCTCTTGTGCACAAGTGAGAAGACATTATAATTCCCCATGAGAAATAGAGGAAACCAAAACACCATGTAAGGAAAACTATCCACCCAGCCTCACCAAGGCACACTACCCAAGTAATGAAATCAAGGTAAAATAATTGTAATAGCACATCGATATATGGGTACCATACACCACCTTCCCACTTGTTATTTAGAAAATCCTATGCATCAGACCTCCCACATAGATCCTATAGTAGTCCCATTTCCGCCCCAACAACAACCCCATGGGTCATCCAAACTGCACATTTATCCCACACAGAGACACCTGGGCCACAATAACCACCATCATGCCTGATGACACCTAGTCTTGAACAACCACTGCCATGCCCGAAGACAAATGGGCTAGAAAAACCACTACCACACCCAAAGACAAATGGTACCAAAGAAACTACTTCAATGCCTGAAGACACCTGGGCCTCATCTCGAAGACACTTGGGAAACAAACATGCCTGCACACACCCGGGCCAACCCGCCACAACATGCCATGCCCGAAGAATATTAACACTACTACAAATATGGATTTTATCAGCGCTAAAAATGGCCACTAATAGTTCTTGAGAAAGTGTTATTAATGCTGTAGAAGATAAAGGGGGGTTCCTCTTTATCAGCGCTCAAAAAAACACCGATAAAGACCCCTTTTATCAGCGCTGATAAAAGGGGTCTTTTATGAGCGCTAAAATGAAGCACTGATAAAAGGGTCTTTTATCAGCGCTTTCTTTTTAGCCCTGATAAAAGAAAACTTTTATCAGATATTTTTTTAGCGCTGATAAAAATAAAAAAATAAAAAAAAATTAAAAAAAAATAAAAAAAAAATACTGCCAATCTCGAGGGGGGGCTTTTTACAGCGATTGAGCCCCCCTTTATCAGTTCTTTCCCACACCTCCAGCGCCCTCCCGCACCACCTACACCATTTATCAGTGCTAGCCCATTAAAAAACCTTGCGCGTGCACCCGTGCCTCCACCCAGATTTGATCTCGAGACCTCCCCCCCTGTGCACCTATAGCCTTTACCACTACCCTATATTGATTTGTTCTCTTATTCATGATATATCTATTTATTTATATATATATATATATATTAAGTTATATTTATTCGTATAGTAATATATATTTATATTAATATATTTAGTTATATTAATATATATTTATAGTTATATTAATATATATATATATTTATATTAATATATAGATATAGTTATATTAATATATACATATAGTTATATTAATATATATATATATAGTTATATTAGTATATGTATAGTTATATTAATATATAGTAGTTATATAAATATTAAAATATTGGTATTTTAAATAAAATAGATATTAGTTATTATTTAGAAAACCCTAATATATTTTATATGTAAATATGTTTAATTATTTATTTAAAAAATTTAATTTTTAGGTGTGAATATATAAAAAAATATGTACATATAGTTATATATTTGAATATAAATAGCAGTGCATTATAAAAAAGGATGAAATTTCAAAGCCATAATATCAATATTAATGTAATACCTTGGAATAAATTCATTCCCCACCAAAAAAATCCAATAATACCCCCTTAAACGAGGCTAAAAATCCACAAAATGTTAAACAATCTGGGTACCCCGACTAAAAACTTAGTTTTTGAGGCCTTCTAGGCCTCTTTTTTCAACGAAAAATGCTTGACAGGGGTACACCCAGGTCACAACGATGTAGAACTCGTTGCAGGCTTCGATTTGATATGTGGTAGAGCTCAAACGGTCACCCGGATCAAATGTTATGGTTGTTTGAAGTTCGAGTTGCATTTTCACCATATTTTGGATCTTTTTTAAAAAAAATTATTTTTTTAGTCTTAAAATTGTTATTAAATGACTATTACTCCATAATAATTAGCAAATTATTATTTAAAAATGTTTTTTAAATTTTTTAAGAATCCATTTTCACTAAATATCTTATATATTAAGTATAATAATTGTGAATGTACATTTATACTTATCTAAAATATATTTAAAAATTATATATTATATTTATATCAATATAATTATATAACTTTATTTATATATTAAAAAAAATTAAATTTTTTTTGAAGTCGACCCTTTATCAGCGCTTTTGAAAAAATCACTGATAAAGGGGGGGGACCTTTATTAGTGCTAAAAAAAGCGCTGATAAAGGGGTACTTTTATCTGCGCTTTTTTTTGCGCTGATAAATGCACCATTTATCAGTGCTTTTTTTAGCGTTGATAAAGCCCCCCCCCCCTTTATCAGTGCTTTTTCGTTAGCGATGATAAAGGGGTGGTGTTGTCCTTGCCTAGTTTTGTGGTAGTGTAAGCCTTGATGATCCTTAGGCTATCAAAGCCTTCTCGGAGAGTCTTGGGCTACCTGTGAAAGGGAGAAGAAAGGAGCTAAAAACCATACACTCATAGTAATGTTGGAAAAAACACCCTTCCCCATGGATAGGGGGTGTTCGGTATGAAGTTCCCAACTATGGTGGGGTGGGTATAAGAAACACAGGAACTAAATTTTATACATATAGGTAATCAAGAACTCCTCCCAACCTAAGGGTCTTGAAACCAACAACCATCCCAAAAAACAATTCTTGCTGCTAGCCCTACATTCACGAGTACAAAAAAATCCACAACCAGAGCACAACCAATTTATGGAAAACAGTTCCCCATTGTACATGTTCTAATTATCATGTTCAAGTGATACCATTTAAATAATCCTTCACTACTGGTAAACTAAGAGGAATAACCATAAGCCAAAAACAATAACTCAAAAAAATATTCAAGTCGGAATTTAATCATTCACTCCTGGTTCTCTTGTAAGTAACAACATAAAATGGGATCATGTGAGATCCCTCAAAGTACTGGAACCAAAACAAGCACCATCTTACTTGTCCATAATATTTACCACAGGCTCCACATAGCCTCAAATTCCTAAGACAACAACCTCTCAACTAGAGGTTCCATCCCCCTCTACGTTACTCCTCAAAGCAACAAATAGAACCAAAATAAATATCATAAGAAAAGAGAAAGAAAATTTTCAGCCTTACTCAACGTTATACATTAAGTTCCTTCTTTTTGTTTGGTTAACCAGGGTGATCACACGAGGACTCTTTTACATCATCCATCCATTTAATCAACCAAGATAACTTGATTAATCAGTTTCCATTTTACATTCGTTCAATCAAAAGATTATCAAAAAATAGAGCTTCATTAGTGCACAATAAAGGACCATAAATGGTCATGATTTTATATGGACATAATCCTATACAATTCACGACATAAAGAGGAAGGTAAAACACAATAACATCATCATCTTCCCCACACCTTCATTCTTTAAAAGTCCATTTATTATCTTCATTAAATTTTGTTTCATCTACATCCAGAGGGAAAATTATCACACCCATGATGCATAATGCACAGTAAAGACAGATGAAGGAAGAACCCCTACCTGTATGATCAAGGATTGAAGTTTTCTCCTTGCACCAAGAACTATGGATGACGTGATTGGAAACTCCATGAATAACCGAACAAGAGGTAACTCGCATAGGAACAACTTTTCTTCAGAAAATGGACTCCAAGAACATCAAGTGGGAATAAAAGATATGCATGGAGAATAACTCGATGTGATAAAAAGTATAGATCCTAGAGTTATGGGATACGCGATTTCAAAGTGCTAGAAATGAGGATTGTGGTTTGAACACGCAGATTGGTAGTTTCACACGTTGGAATTAATTGATAATTAATTAATTCCCTTGGAGATAGTGAGATAGACCACCGCACGGTGGATAGTTAATATGTTTCATTTTATACTGAGGAAAATAAATAGTAGGGGCATAACTAGAAACACAGCAAAGTGTGTGAAGCAGATTAAAGGGCCACACATATTGGTAGGTCAAGGGTCACCCCACTCTTACAGGATTTAATATATTGTTCACCATCCTTACAATGGTCTAAGAACATTTTAAAAGAGGTAATAAATCATAAAATAGAGGATATGAGAAAACAGGTTAAAGAACCCCAGCACACCTCTATGGCACTGTTAGGGTGCGGAACCTATTGGTGAGACACCGATTGGGGCTGATCGGAGGCAAAATTATGTGGTATCAATAGGTGACAACATGGTGACACCCTGCCACCTACACTAATGCCCTCCTGAATCACCAAAGGTGTCTAGGACACCTGAAACACTAGAATTGGGAAAAGTAATGGACCAAGAGGGTCTGAGCCATTACATCTCATCATATCATAATCCATTCAATGAAAATGGGTTTCATAGATATTTCATCAATTCATCATACAATAACCCATGAAAAATAAAGGGATTTAATTAACATATTATCATCATTAACATAAAACATCCATTGAAATAATAATTAGTTTATAATTTGATCATGTCCCTAATAAAAAATAATTTACATAAAATAATTATACTATAGATGAGAAATACTTTAATAGAGTCATTAGAATATTCCTTGAGGAAAATACACTTTTCGTTTTGAAATCACTTATCTAAAACTTTCCCAAATATAAAGTAAAAATATTATTTGAAAATAACCATGTAAACTTGTAATGGAAGCTTCAAATAATTGATATTTAATTCTGGAAGGAAACTTTATTCATCCATATAAGTTAAAAGAAAGCATTCCTTTCACACTATTATGAAAATTCAAAAAGTGTCTCATTCAGAAAACAACAAAAAGATTCAATTAAACCCATTTTTTAAATATTAAATCATGGGTAAAAATTACATTAAGAAAAATTGGAGAATATTAAAAACATTATTTAATAATTTTTTATGAAATATGGGTATGTAAGAAAAAGGGTTTACAATTGAATAGTAAAACATAATTAGTTTTCCTTAAAAATATTCCTTCAATATCATGAGTACTTAATGTGAGGGAAATGAATAGAAAACATTTGTTCATCAAAAATAACAAGAGGATAATAAAACTAAATTTATTTGTCAAATAATGATCATATAATATCCTAAATGGAAATTCAATCCGAAACAATCCTAATTAAAAGAGGATTCAAACATAAATCCCTTACCTCAGGTCTCACCTTTCTTCATACGCCTTCAAACCTCATATATAATAAATATTGATTTATTATAAATAAATTATATAAAAATATTAACATTAATAATATCATTTATGATTTAATCATGATTTCTTATCACCCACTTATTAACAATATTGTTTAAATAAATATTCTAGATGATAACATCTTTGTTTTTCAAGCATGTTTTGATTCAGAAGTCTTAGTCCTTATAAATTGATCATAGTTCCATAATTTTATGTTTTTTAATCATTAAATAAATATCATATATAATCATTATATATTTACATATATTTATATTTATACTTAAAATTTCTATATATAAAAATGAATTACATCGTTCATGGAGACTGTAGGTAGTATGTAAGTGTGAAAGTTATTATTACTTTTCAGTAGATGGAAAGAAATAAAGTTAGATAATAATTAATATTTAAAAAATAATTATTATATCATATAAATCATATATATATATATATATTTATAAAATATATCCTTATTACCATACATATAAATAAGATATGAAAAATGAATTGTATCGCTTCGTGGAGGTGGTAGTCCACACGTACGCATGAGCGAACTTATCATTTTACAAGGGTTTTGAAGGTATGATTTTAGATATGATTTCATAATTGAAAAAGAATAATTATGTTGTAAATATAATATATAAACATTAAAACCAATATAAAAACCATCCAGGGAATACTGTGATGGAATATTAATTTTATCACTACCTGTAGAAGGTAAGTTGTACTTACCCATGAGTGATACTTTCACTTCAAAATTTGATTGAAAATAGTGTGTATAAAGGTAGTTTCATAATAATAATAATAACATTTAATTATATTTTTTATACATAATTTATTAGTATATTAAGAATATAAAATATTTTTATGCGGTAAAAGAATAATTAAAAACAATGTGGTTGGTTAATAAGATTACCTCTTCTTTGAAAAAACTCCTTTAGATATACTTTTAAAGACCCTAGGGTTGGTCTTTTTAGAATACAAGAACGTCAATACTTTTTATAGGGGATTTTATAGAATAATATTTTAAGTTTTTGTCAATCTAGAGCGATCAAATTTATGTGAATAAGATAAATGAGGGCTTCCCTTTTATAATTGAGGGGAGGGGTACTCTTGGGAATTCATAAAAGATTAAAATATTACAAAGTCATTATCCAGAAACATGATTCCAAATGGTCAGAGATTAAAATATATCGTATTATGGGATTCAAATACCATGAAATAATAAAAGTTTTATAAGTTTAAGTGGTCTTTAAACCCATAACTTTTGGTTTGACACTTTAGTTTCCCTATTTTAATCATAACTCCATTAACATATTTTTCACTCTTTAATGTTTATAATTTTACTTATAAGGTGATAATTGGATCTTAAATAGAAAATATGTGATATTTTAGACCATATATTATCTAAATTGTCTTATGTAAAAAAATTATTATTTTTAAATTATTTAATGAAATATTATTTTGATAAAATCATTAACATCAATTATGACACTATTCTTTTAATTTGACAAAAAAGACATAAATACAATGTTGGAATTAGAATATAATCCTTTAACACAACACTAATACTTCATATTAGTATATTAAATTCGTGTAACATGCTAACTCATTCAAATTATATTACTTTTAATATTTTTAAAATCATATATTTTATTTTTTCTATAAATTGAAGAAATATTGTGTCAGTATTGAATAAGAGTTTAAGGAAATTAGAAAATTAATAAAAATTATAAATAATATTAAATCATGAAATAGTTTTATTATTATTAAAATATAAATTTATATTTCTTAATAAATTAATTTTCATCCTATGTGGAAATAAAAAAGAAACTTAAATGTAAGAGAGTGACATTTGGAATGTTTCTTTACATTAATTATTAATTAAGTCATTGTCATGGAAACATTTCCCTTAAATAATTAAATTTTGAGCCTATATTGATAATGGTTGAATTAAATCCATCTCATAATAATAAATATGAAAAATGGTGACCTTTAAATTTATTTGTAACCTAGTTTAACTTGATTTACCCTTTATTGAGGTGATAAATTTTACAAAAGTTACTATTCATAATGCCTAAAAATAAAAGGGATCTATTTACCAAATTTGAACCTAATAATTAAAAATATGGAGTCCATTTTATAAAATTAAATTTCTATAATTTTTATAAATTAATTTTAAGACAATAATGTAAAATGTGATGAAAATATCTTTTTAGAAAAATACATTTTTAAGAATAAAAATGATTTATTTTTATCTAATGTACTGAAAAAATATTAGGTGATTGTAAAAAGATTATATTGAATATTTAATGTATTAATTTCATAAAAATCAATCACCAGTACTGATATTTTTAATATATTAAAAAAACATATTGTTCGTATAAAATTAGTTTATCAAAAAAACATCACCTTTATTTTAAGATGTTTTTTATTTAAATTTCTAATTAATTGATAACCAATAAAGTCATTTTATTCATATGTAAACTGTAAATTTTTCATAATTTTTTCAAAACTATTCATACCCACCGATCCAATATCTAGATAATAACCATCAAATAAAATATTAATATTTTAATAGTATATCGCGGTTCATTTAGACTCTGTGTTGTGTGTAACGTAATCTATTGGAAAAATAAAATTTATTTATATTAGACTACATTATAAAATGTTGTGTTGTAAACAAATACTTCCATTCTAAAAAAATTAATTAGTTATCAAGGAATTTTCACCAAAAGGGGAAACCACACTCATTTCAAATCAAAATTTAAATTCCACCCAAAACTCGTTTTTGAAATCACTTGGGGGTCAACACCACACTTTAAAACAAATTCACTCCAAAAAAGAATTTTAATAGTTTAAAAAACTAATTAAAAACCCAATGAATATATTTAAAACCATTTCAATAGGCTCATAGGATGTTCATAAAACTCAACACATAGAAACATTACATTTTGAAAGGTTGTCCCACCCCACGGGTGGCTATAAGTTTAGTCTCATAGTAACAAATGGATCCACAGGGTCAATGGGAGGTCTATGGAATCAATATTAGACCCAAAATATATTAACTTAAACTAAGGGGTAAAAAACACCACACATGGTCTTTAATACACATACCACATATACTTGTAAATAATTTAAAAGACTATGGTTAATGATCTTTGACCTCAAACCACGTCAATGAAGTGTTCCATACTTTTCCAAATATTATCGTCCTTGTCAAGGCCCATCCATTTTTTTCCAAAATCCTCAGCATTCAAACAATCTCATCTCAACCACTTTTTCTCTAACCTCATTCTAAAAAGAAATTAATTCTTTATAATAATTATAATTCACTCATTCATTATTTCCCAATACTGCAGAATATCATAAAACATGTCTACTTCTCACCTATTATCAAAACTCTGTAAAAATTCCATGGGTGGTAAAAAATGGACTCCCAAAACCAATCTCAAAAAATATACCTAATAGGTGATACCATTATAAAAATTCATTAAATTATTAATTAATGAAACCCTAATAAAAATCACCATAAATGAATACCTTAAAATATGAGAGAATGACATGTTGAAATCATCTTGAGATATCCTCAACATAAGCCCACAGAACTCCCGACATAACAAATATTATCCCACCATTATCTCATAGAGTATTCAACAAAACCTAAACTAAATAATTCTAAAATTTGAGAGGGGTAGGAATAAAAAGAGAGGATATTGTTGGAGGGTGATTCTAACATCAAAATTCACAATTCTCACAAAAATTCACCCCAAATAAATTTGTAGAGACTAATGAAGGGATTGGTAGAACCACTTATCCATTTATGCCAAATGGGGGGGAATTGTGGTGGATTTGTTTAAAATCATGACGTGGGATTTCAGTCATTTCTCTTTTTAATGATGTTCTGAGTAGCCATATAGTTTGGCTACATGGTTTTTCAAACTCTATTCTAACCATTTTCTATTCATTTGGGATTAAAAAATTACTTTAAGGGTTAGGATACAAGGTTATAAAAATCATTCACCAACTTTTCTTTCAGCACTGGCTCCCTTCTACAACAAAGAGTGGTTTTTTTAAACTATCCAAAGATCATGCATTGTGCCTTAGGCTCTCCACCACCACAAATAGTTTCTTCATTAGAACATTTTATCCCAATATAGAATCTAATGATGAAAATTATCCTTACTCAATTTAAAATGAATTAAAAACACCTTGATCATCATGATGTTTCATGGTTTCTCATAAATCATGCACACCAAACTATGTACCCATGTCAGGAAACCCCAAACCTACCAAAATTTAACCCAAAGAATATGAAGATAATTCCAACACCTAACCAACATCCTGAGTATCATTAATCATATAAAAAACATAGTCATTATAATTCTCATAATCCCATTCTGAGTCTTTATTCAACATTTGGATCATCTGGTAAACAAAAATTCAAATTCCTTCAGAATTTTCAACTTGTACAGACATGGGAACTTATACTACCAGAATTAATTCCATTGGGAAGTGGATAATCTATAATAAATATATAAGATAAGTTTTACTACACTATAAATGATGAAAATAAATAGTATATTCCAAATCATGCCTCAACATAACTACTAATTTCATAGAAATAAAATAAGAAAAGAGATTATGCCAATATCATTGAAATCAATTTCAAGGCTACAAGGAAAAACAAAACCTAAATAATGGATAGTGGGTATATTGATTAAATGAATCAATTGATTTATTTATTTTTTAAATAAAATTACACTTCAAATGAAATTCATTTCACTTTATCTATGTTTGGGTTATTGTTTTAATATATAATAAATTTTTGGTAAATTAAATACTAGAGAGAATATTAAGTTTTGAAAAAATCCAATAGTTTTAACTCTCCTAATGGATTAAATTAACTATATTCAATAGAATTGTTGTATTTATATATTAAATCAATGGTAGAAAAAGTGAAATGGTAATTTCATCAGAAGATGATGAAGCTATTGTGGATTCCAATATAGCATACTTTGATATTTTTAGAATTCAACCATTGAAGTTTGTTACAACTCCATCTATACATAGAGTTGAAAACTCAATTATAAAAAGAATGGTAGGGCATACTGAGATCTCAAGAAAAATTTAAATTTCATGAATTCTTGAATATTTTCTATCATAGGGTACTTATGATTATTTTAATTTTTTATTTATTACTAAGAGATAAATCTTATTAGAATTTGTTATAAATCCATTTGTATTTATCATGTAATTGTTCTTTTACCGATCCAATGTGATCAAGAGATTCTGAAGAAAGGAAAAATGATTTAATTATATTTTTTTATTTATTAATTTTTAGGATTGGAAGATAGATTGTTTGCGGATAGAACACTATACCAACTGATGGGTTATGTTTTAGGTCTTTTAAGGATAAGAAGAAAGATCTTTGGATGGGTCATAAAATTGGAAATACC
This sequence comes from Viscum album, assembly GCA_963277665.1. NCBI lineage: Eukaryota > Viridiplantae > Streptophyta > Magnoliopsida > Santalales > Viscaceae > Viscum > Viscum album. Next base: position 621,274,365 of record OY728127.1, read on the forward strand.
TTCTAATTTGTTGAAAAGAAAAGATACCTAAAGATAGGTCTATGTAAATTCATACCACTAAGTCTAAACCATTTATATTTATAATATCCTTTTTTAGGACTATTTTGTTTTTCAATTAATACTTGATGAATTGTTTTTAAATTTCTATTTTATTAAGTTTTTTAATTTCTAATGGTTTCAATTTTCTATTTACACTATTTTTTTTCTTACTGTCAAACATCCATAAACTTCTTATAAATGTATTTCCACTACTCATTCTATATTTCTTATAGATCTCATTTTTTACATGAATTTTTTTTGTTTTGAAAATTGAATTGATTTGGGTTTCACAAATCGATCCATCTTAAATTGTGTTTAGAAAAATTTTAGTTAAATTTTTTAAACTAAAATCCACCCCCACTCCCAATATATTACATTAATTACATTCTTTAGAAAAAAATTGTTGTCATGTAAGGTCACTAATTTATTTTAAAATTATTTTATATTATTTTATTTTTATCCTAATTTTCTTACAAAAACTATTTTGGTATATGAATTATCTCTTTTTGGATGGTTGGTTTTCCAGTATGAGAACATGAAAATTTAAATCTAACCCGACCGCCAATTATTTATAGAGAATATTATTGTTACTTTCATTATTATATGAATTATTTTATTATTAATAACATATTAAACAACAAAATTTTGGGGATTTAAAATTTCAAAGTTCCAAAGAATGAGATTATTCATTTTTCTCATTTTTAAAATCTATAATATTAGGTAAATCATAAATTTATTAATACTTTATTATGTTATAATATTGAGAAAATTTATAGCTAAATTTAAACGTGTAAAATGATGAATGGAATTTGGAAAAAATTAAAATTATTAATTTTGGAACATCGAAGGTTTGGGAAGCACCGGAGTTATGTTGAGAGTGTATAATCAATCATTTGAATTTCTACCTAGTTAAATAATAATTCAAATGCATCATCATTTTAGGACTATTATAAATATTTTACAATAATTGGGTGATAAAGAGATATAAAAGTATCATCTTTTCAAAATGATTAATAAAATGATGATAAAATAATGATATTCAAAATGAAAATTCATAAATGACACTAAGAAGTTGACTATGTTATGTTTGTAGAAATTTTTTGGTATATTAAGAAAATATGAAATCATAAAAAATTGATATGATTAAAAAATAAAGAGGAAAAATGAATTTTCATCTTCTTAAACTTCTAGGGATCCTACTTTTTCTACTTATAATCCACGTAATAATGCTTACAAATCTTAGGATTCTAATAGAAATAAAAGAAAACAATATAGTAAAATTAGTTTGGATGAAAGTGAAAATGAACTTTCTCAGCTTACTAAAAATATTAATAAGATTTTTAGCAATAATAATTTCTAATATACTCAATGTAATGATATAAATGGAATAAATGATAATATGTACCATTCTAGTGTTATATGTTATAAATATAAGGAAGGATATATCATATTGTATTTTCATAATATGAATAGAAAATATTAGAATTCAAATGGATGTTTTAAAAGTAATGTGAAAAAGGGATTAAAATATTTGTACATGTGGAGTGAAAGTTAGGGTCAAATATATTTTGATATTACATCAAAAAATAGTGGAAATAAAAGTCAAAAAATTATTAGATGCTATTTATATTTTTTAAAAGATGAATAATTCTTCATGGTAAAGGTTACTACTAAATATCTGAAAAATTAAACCCCGTATTCAAAATTTACTCTTACTTCTGAAGATGGTTATTTGACTTTATCTGATGATGAAAAAGAAAATCCATTAAATGATGAAATATTTAATTCATCATAAGAATAGGATTCTTTACCAATATTTTATGAAATGGTTGGATATATCAATCCTGTTTAAGTATAAAATAAAAAATTAAAAACAATTTCGATTTTTATAAAACTAATATAATTAAAGTAAATAAATTAATCTAAAAAATTAACTTCTGAATTCTCAAAAAAATCATTGAAATATATTTCTAAATACAATTCAAAATCAAATTCAAATGATCTAATTTTCAATGTTAATCCTAAATATGATGTTATTATATTGAATAAAATTTTATCTAATTTTAATTTTAGAAAATAAAATTTTGATAAAATTTATAAAACAATTAGGCCCCCTAAAACTTCTAATGGAGTTAGTTATACTTACATTAAATCTCACTTTAAATCAAATTATTTTGTTCCTAAAAGTTCACCTATTTGCAATAAATATTGAAGGTAGTTTAAAAGAATAAAATTTTTCCATTAAACTATGCACAATAATTTTGTTTTCTTAAATCATTTATTTCTGAAGATCTTGTATACGTTCAACATAGACGAGTGGGACGAATGTGGGTTCCTAAAAAATCTAAAATACATAGAACCAATAAATTTTAGGTTCCAAGAACATAGTTTTATTATTTTTAGAAAAATATTTAGAGTACCAAAAATAATAAAAAATGGTACATGGATAGTGTTTGCTATCAAAACATGACTAGATACAATTCTAGCTTATGAAATTTAAAAACATATAATGGATAGATGAGTCTCTTTTGGAGACAATGAACATTGATAAATCATTATAATTGGTTATTTTTACATTCTTAGAAAAAAATTTATTTTAATGTTTTATATGACCTTGGTCTTTAGCATAACCTTATCAACATTCTTCAATTAGGAGATGAGTTTTAACTTATAAACATCAGGAATGATAAATGTAATGTTAAAATTTTAGATGATACTTTCATACTATTTTCAGGTAGGAATGAGAATTTATAAACTTTGTAATATAAAACTTAAGTTATTGAAATTTATTAGGTTTAAGTGTAACAGAATATACATCTTGGTTATGGTAAAGAATATGTTTTCATTGTAACTTTTTGGATATTAAAAAACATTATAAGAAAGGAAATTCTAGGGATTTACTTGAACATAAATTTAACAAAACCAAAGTTTATGATCCTTATCAATTTGTTAAGAAAAGTAATTCTTGTTTTCAAACTAAAATTGCAGTATCAAATTTTAAATTTCTATAGTTAGTGCATGTGGATTTTATAGGTCCTACACAAACTGGATGTATTTGAAGCAAATAGTATTTGTATGTCTTTTTTGAGTATTACACTAGATTTACTGGGGTTTATTTTCTCACAAGAAAATATGAAGTTCTTAGAAAATTTAAGGTGTTTTGTAAAAATTTCTTAAATGAGAAAAATCTACCTCTAATTACTAATAGGAGCGATCGTGGTGTTGAGTTTGTGAACTCATATTTTGAATAATTTTTTCAGAAATAAAGGTATTACTAATAATTTTTAAACACCTATAACAAAATAGAAAATTGGTTCATATGAATGAAGAAATATAATTCTTTAGGAAATTAATCGAACGTTTTTAAGTGATTATTCCATTATTAAAAAAATTTGAGCTAGTGCTGAGTAATTCATATGATTCTATAAATTAAGATTTAATCAAACCCTTTCTTAATAAAACTCCCTATTATTTTTGTACTAGAAGAAAGAAAAAATATAATTACTTTGGACTCTTGGTGTAATGTACCGGTTCCGGAAGCCACCCAGAGGTGCCCCGTACCCGGTTGGTCATGTGGACTCAAGCGCATTTCCCCTAATGCTAGATCCTGCCAACTAGAAGAAAGGGACTTGGGTGTGATAGTAGGGAAACTATGCCTTCATTGGCAGAGTAACACAGAATAAGAGAAACATATAACAATAGCAGAAGCAGTAATAATATCAAACAATAAGAAACAATAGAAGTCTGAAGAAATAAATAGCTAGAGCATATATATAAAAATGATGCATGGTAAATATGTCTAGGAAATTATCAAAACACATCAAAATGCTGGAATACTATACTAAGCCAAAGTACAAGAGAAAAAAAAGTAAACTCCTCAGCATTGCAAGCCTTAGCTTGGTCCCATGCTCTCCAGCTCCTTAGAAATCAAGTACCTGAAGTAGAAAGGTGAATTCCCTTATCTATACCTGCAGCAATATAATCTATTTGGGCCCAAAATCATGGACCAAATAGGGTGTTAGACTAAATACCAGTAGGAAGCCACCAAAATATTTGTTCCTAACAGTCAGTGAATATATGGTAGGTAATGATAAAAAGGAAGCAACGAACAAGAAAGAACTCAGCAGTAAAAAATACACAGTTTCAATTCATTCAATTTAATATATCAAGAAACAGAAAACCAAAGCAGGTAAACACAAATAGGTAACCCTCTGTGAATTACTCATAGCATATCCCCTCTGTTCCTACCTAGAAACACAAGCAAGGAGCTAAACACAAAAGGTAACCCTCTAGGAAGTACTCACAGCTTATCCCCTATAGTCCTACCTAGCAACACAAGAAAGCAGATAACACAACAGGTAACCCTCTAGAAAGTGCTCACAGCCTATCCCCTCTGGTCCTACCTAGTAACACAAGCAACCCTCTGGGCAGTACACTCAGTCTAACCCCTATAATTCAGCTTTAGAATAGACTCTCTAGGGAAGAAATCACCGTCAATTCCCCCTATAGTACCGTATTAGTAACTAAAGGTGCTTCGGGGAACCGGTTACATCACATTACGCCTATGGCTTGTGTTGAGGAACTATAGACACTCTAAGAAAGAACTTACATCAATTCCCCTTGTTTCCTCGCATTGTAAGAAAAAACAGACACTCTGGAGAAGCCCTTTCATCCATTCTTCCTATGGTCTAATACACCAGGTTCTCACGGCCCTGTGTAAGTCAAGCAAGCATAGCAGCGCATATCGGCCAAAGTAAACCTCAAGAACTACATGGATAAATAGTCTACAACATAACAACATTTCATAACAACAATCACACCATCCTACAATACTAGGAATGGAAACTAAACATAAGCCTAAGAGGCAAACTAGACCAAACAGTCAAAACCAGCAACATGCATGGAAGACACTTCCAAAGCATATAAATTTTCCTTATTCACATTAAATTAACCTCTACTCAAGCACACAATCATGGAATACAATTAACAATGCTAAAACAGTAAACACACAATACCCCATTCAAGGGTATTGGACAAATTTGTACATATAACTCAAAGACTTCCAACATAAAGGCACAAACCACCTACCTCGGTGTTGTATGATCGATATAAGTTAACCTCAAGCCTTGAATCTCCAAATAACACAATAGACCTACAAAAATACTCAAAACGTTCAACCGAGGATAACTTGAGAAAGATCAGGAATCATGAAACAAAGATCAAGAAGAAGTAAGAGCATGCTGAGGCGATTCCAACGCAATTGACGGTGGTCAAATCGGATTCTTGGATTCTCGGTAGGGGTATCGGAGGAAGATCGCAGTAGTACGGGATCTCTCGGACGAACTAGGCTAAGAAGAAGGCATTTATGGTGATTAGATGTGACCCCGGTATGTTTAATTAAAAAAATAAAATACACAGCCTGTACTTTGGAAGCACACTGCATGTACTCTCCGTTTCCATACCCCGTATTAGGCAGCCTCCAGGTCACCCTCACATGGCCGTGTGTGCAGCCATTATATAGCAAACACATAGCTTCATGCGGCAAACATTCCTAAAAATAAGATCTAGGTTCTTAGAAACTTCCCCCCTTAAAGAATTTCATCCCAGAATTTCCATAGAAAGGAGGTGTAGAAGAAGAAACCCTGAACGTTTCTGGCCACTATGATCATATGTTTGCCTCCCTCCCCCATGTCTCATCCTATACTTAACCGTGCTTCCATGGCACTCATACCAGATGAACAAACCATCCATAGAGAACCTTTATACTTCAATCGATAATCTAGATAGGATACTCCTCAAAAGATGAATCCACTTCCAACTCAACCTCCTCGGGTGGGAAGACATGAGATGGGTCTGAGAAGTAACATCGGAGCTGAAAAACTTACACTACGGGAAAAATGAGTATTTGCGACGGTTTATTTGCGACGGGATTTATTCCCGTCGCAAATAGTCCCGTTAAAAACTTATTTGCGACGGGGGTAGTTACCCGTCGCAAATAAATAGGCTTTTGCGACGGGATTGCTTTCCCCGTCGCAAATAGTTTTCCCGCGATGCGCGCCAAATCGCGGGAAAACTATTAGCCACGGGAAAATCTTCCCGTCGCAAATAACCGGCGGCGGTAAAAGGTATTTGCGACGGGACTATTTTCCCGTCGCAAATAACCGGCGGCGGTAAAAGGTATTTGCGACGGGAATATTTTCCCGTCGCTAATAGTATGTTATTTGCGACGGGTCCCGTCGCAAATAACTATTTACCAGTTGACCGTAATAAATGCGGGCTAAGGTATTTGCGACGGGACACCCGTCGCAAATGGGTCCGTCGCAACTAATCTAACCTATAAATACCCCCATCTGTTTTTTTCAAATCATTCTCATTCTCTATCTTCTCCTGCTCTCAAACTTGTGTTTCTAAAGTTGAGTTTTTCTTCAGTTGAATTTTTTTCTTCGGAGCTGATATTAAAGTTTTGAAGAACGATCAGAGCAGATCAATTTTCAAGGTATTTATGTTCATTTTAATTTAATATTTATTTTTAATTTTTTATTAGTTTTAATTATTCTTAATTAGTTGTAATTTAATTATGTTTATATTGTTTTCTTACTTAATAAATTTAAATTATTAGTATTGTTCATAGTTAATGGTAATTAGTAATAATTAGTAATAATTTTTAATAATTAAGAATAAATATTAATAATTAGTAATAAATACCAATAATTAGAAATAACAACATTATTACATTATTAGTATATTTTATTATTAATATTAAAATAATATAATTTTTTATATATATACAATTCTCTTTTCATCTGTGTGTTTACTGTCTTCACATGTATTATTTGTATGTGGAGATAGAAAACGCACAGATGAAAGGAGAATTGTATATAAATCAGAAAATTATATTATTTTAATATTAATAATAAAATATACTAATAATGTTATTATTTGTAATTATTGGTAATTATTCCTAATTATTGGTAATTATTCATTTAATTACTAATAATTAGGAACAATTATCAATAATTATCAATAATTAAGAATATTTAGTAATAATTAGTAATAATTACCAATAATTAGTAATAATTAGTAATAATTATCAATAATTAGTAATAATTAGTAATAATTACCAATAAGTAGTAATAATTAGTAATAATTACCAATAAGTAGTAATAATTACCAATAAGTAGTAATAATTAGAAATAATTAGTAATAATTAGGAATAATTAGTAATAATTAGGAATAATTATTTCTAATTACCAATAATTACCAATAATTACCAATAATTACCAATAATTACCAATAATTACCAATAATTACCAATAATTAGCAATAATTAGCAATAATTAACAATAATTAACAATAATTACCAATAATTACCAATAATTTTCAATAATTAGTAATAATTAGTAATAAATACCTAAAATTAGGAAAAATTAGAAAAAATTAAGAAAAATTAGGAAAAATTAGGAAAAATTCTCAATAATTAGTAATAATTACCAATAATTAGTAATAATTACCTATAATTAGTATTAATTACCTATAATTAGTATTAATTACCAATAATTAGTAATAATTAGGAATAATTAACAATAATTAGTAATAATTACCAATAATTAACAATAATTAGTAATAATTAACAATAATTATTAATAATTACCAATAATTACCAATATTTAGTAATAATTAACAATAATTGCCAATAATTACCAATAATTGCCAATAATTACCAATAATTGCCAATAATTACCAATAATTAGTAATAATTATGAATAATTAGTAATAATTACGAATAATTAGTAATAATTACGTATAATTAGTAATAATTACGAATAATTAGTAATAATTACCAATAATTAGTAATAATTACTAATAATTATCAATAATTACTCATAATTATCAATAATTACTAATAATTATCAATAATTAATAATAATTAATAATAATTAGTAATAATTAGCAATAATTAGTAATAATTAGCAATAATTACTAATAATTAGTAATAATTAGTAATAATTAGTAATAATTAGTAATAATTAGGAATAATTAGTAATAATTAGGAATAATTAGTAATAATTAGGAATAATTAACAATAATTAGTAATAATTAGTAATAATTAGTAATAATTAGTACTAATTAGTAATAATTAGGAATAATTAGTATTAATTAGGAATAATTAGTAATAATTACCAATAATTAGTAATAATTATTATTAATTACCAATAATTAGTATTAATTACCAATAATTAGTATTAATTACCAATAATTAGTATTAATTACCAATAATTAGTATTAATTACCAATAATTAGTATTAATTACCAATAATTAGTATTAATTACCAATAATTAGCAATAATTAGCAATAATTGACAATAATTAACAATAATTACCAATAATTACCAATAATTTGCAATAATTAGTAATAATTAGTAATAAATACCTAAAATTAGGAAAAATTAGAAAAAATTAAGAAAAATTAGGAAAAATTAGGAAAAATTCTCAATAATTAGTAATAATTACCAATAATTAGTAATAATTACCTATAATTAGTATTAATTACCTATAATTAGTATTAATTACCAATAATTAGTAATAATTAGGAATAATTAACAATAATTAGGAATAATTACCAATAATTAACAATAATTAGTAATAATTAACAATAATTATTAATAATTACCAATAATTACCAATATTTAGTAATAATTAACAATAATTGCCAATAATTACCAATAATTGCCAATAATTACCAATAATTGCCAATAATTACCAATAATTAGTAATAATTATGAATAATTAGTAATAATTACGAATAATTAGTAATAATTACGAATAATTAGCAATAATTAGCAATAATTAGTATTAATTACGAATAATTAGTAATAATTACCAATAATTAGTAATAATTACTAATAATTATCAATAATTACTAATAATTATCAATAATTACTAATAATTATCAATAATTAATAATAATTAGTAATAATTAGTAATAATTAGCAATAATTAGTAATAATTAGCAATAATTACTAATAATTAGTAATAATTAGTAATAATTAGTAATAATTAGTAATAATTAGGAATAAATAGTAATAATTAGGAATAATTAACAATAATTAGTAATAATTAGTAATAATTAGTAATAATTAGTAATAATTAGTAATAATTAGTAATAATTAGGAATAATTAGTATTAATTAGGAATAATTAGTAATAATTACCAATAATTAGTAATAATTATTATTAATTACCAATAATTAGTATTAATTACCAATAATTAGTATTAATTACCAATAATTAGTATTAATTACCAATAATTAGTATTAATTACCAATAATTAGTATTAATTACCAATAATTACCAATAATTACCAATAATCACCAATAATTACCAATAATCACCAATATTTTCCAATATTTTCCAATAATTACCAATAATTACCAATATTTTCCAATAATTACCAATAATTACCAATATTTTCCAATAATTACCAATTTTTTCCAATAATTACCAATATTTACCAATAATTAGGAATAATTACCAATAATTAGGACTAACTACCAATAATTTGGAATAATTAACAATAATTTGAAATAATTACCAATAATTTGGAATAATTACCAATAATTTGAAATAATTACTAATAATTAGGAATAATTACCTTATTACATTATTTGTATATTTTATTATTAATATTAAAATAATATAATTTTCTATATTATATACAATTCTCTTTTCTTCTGTGTTTTTTCTGTCTCCACATGTAATATTGGCATTCTTTTTCAAAATTATCAACCTACTCGCCAATGGAGAGGTGAAACTGAATGCCAATATTACATGTGGAGACAGAATGTGAAACACACAGATGAAAGGAGAATTGTATATAATATAGAAAATTATATTATTTTAATATTAATAATAAAATATACTAATAATGTAATGATGTTATTATTATATAATTAATATTTATGAAAAAAATTATATTAGTATTATTAAAAAAAATAAAAAATCAATATAATATTAAAATTATCAATATTTGTAACAGGTTTTGCTTTATTCTCAATATATTCAATCCTTTCTTGTGTTTTTTCTAACAAATTATTCAAAACCAGTAATGCTTTTATATTTTATAGAAAAATATGGAACAACGAGGTCGTCAACAGTCATTATTAGATGACCGCATATGGATAAATCAACGTAGAAATCCAAATGGTTCTGGTTTAAATCCAGTATATATAGAGGGTGTGAAGATTTTTTTATCATTTGCGGCATCAAATCCAGAATTTGTTTCAGAAGGAAAGATAAAATGCCCTTGTAGAAAATGTGCATTGAGAACGTTTGACACGTTTGACAAAGTGGGGGAACGTCTCTTGCGTTTTGGTTTTCAAGTAGATTATGTTTTTTGGTATCAACACGGTGAACGCAGTTCCAGAGCAGGTGATACCAACTTGATTCCGGATCCATCCCAGTTTCAAGATTTAGTACATGATGTTGCAGGTTCATCTATTCAACATACAGAAACTCCGGCTGATATAGCTTCAAATCCTGAGTTGGGACCGTCTGAATTTTATGAGTTGTTGAAGTCTGCTAAGGATGCATTATATCCTGGCTGCAAGATGAGCAAATTAGAAGTAGTTGCAAAATTTATGGCTATCAAATCAGATAACGGAATGTCAAACACCTGTTTTGACCAGATATTTTCTTTGCTGAAAACACTGTTACCCGAAGGAAATGTTTTACCTACAAATTACTATGAAAGTAAGAGGTTGGTTCGAAATTTGGGACTTACTTGTCAGAAGATTCATGCATGTTCAAATGACTGCATTTTATATTCTGGGGAAAATGAGTCATTGGATAGTTGTCCCACATGTGGGCAACTGAGATATAAATAAGGACAACACGGGAAGTCTGGTTTGATTCCTATAAAACAGTTGAGATATTTTCCGCTTACATCCAGACTTCAGCGTTTATTCATGTTTAAGAATACAGCGACAATGATGTCATGGAATAAAGAGAATATTTCAACCGATAAAAGCTTGAATCATCCAGCCGATGGCGATTCATGGAAACATTTTGATAGAGTGCATCCATCCTTTGCTTTAGAAGCTAGAAATGTTCCACTGGGCCTTTCCACTGATGGTTTCTGTCTGTTTGGATCTTATGGTAGTCAATATTCATGTTGGCCTGTTTTTTAACTCCGTACAATTTACCTCCATGGATGTTGATGAAGGAGTCATACATCTTTTTGACTTTACTAATTCCAGGACATCCGAAGAAAAATATTGATGTTTATTTGAAGCCATTGATTGATGAATTAAATTTATTGTGGAGTACTGGTGTCAGTACATATGATGTTGCAACGAAATAGAATTTCATAATGAGAGCAGCATTGATGTGGAAAATAAGTGACTTCCCAGCTTATGGGATGTTATCTGGCTAGAGTACACATGGTCAGAAATCAAGTCCTTACTGTATGGGAGAGAACAAAGCATTTATGCTCATTCATGGAAAGAAACCTTGTTATTTTGACTGTCATCGCAGATTTCTTCCAGCTGATCATCCTTTTCGCAGAAACAGATCTCATTTCAGAAAAGAAACAGCTGAAAGGGATGGACCTCTAAAAATGCTATCAGGTTCGGAGTTAAAATCGGTTGTATTTTCATTACCTCCCATCAATTTTGGTCCCACAATAAACCAACAGAAAATTTCTGGTTTTGGGAAAGAACACAATTGGATTAAACGTAGCATATTTTGGGATTTGCCATATTGGTCTGATTTGTTGGTTCGACGCATGTTAGATGTCATGCATATTGAGAAGAACTGTTTTGATAATTTGTTTCATACAGTTTTGGATATGCCAGGAAAGAGCAAAGACAATGTAAATGCACGTTTAGATCTTGCCCAAATTTGCAGGCGTCCAGAATTGGAACTATTTGAGAATGTCAGAACAGAAAGGTTACTGAAACCAAAAGCAGCTTATACACTGTCTAAAGAAAACCGTTTATTATTTTGTCAGTGGATTGCAGATTTGAGACTTCCAGATGGCTGTGCTTCCAATTTGGGTAGATGTGTAAAGAATAGTCATATTACTGGATTAAAAAGTCATGATTGTCATGTTATAATGGAGAGACTTCTACCCATTGGATTAAGAGGTCTGTTGAATTCTGTGATTTGGGATTCCATAACAGACATGTCTCATTTTTTCCGGGAAATTTGTGCGGCTACGGCAGATTATGATGCTCTAGGCAAACTTGAAAAAGATGTTGTTGTAATTATATGTAAACTGGAAAAAATATTTCCGCCGTCTTTCTTCGACTCAATGGAACATTTGATGTTACATTTTCCATATGAAGCCAAATGTGGAGGTCTGGTACAGTTTCGATGGATGTACCCATTTGAAAGATGCATGCAAAAATTGAAAAGAAAAGTACGCAAAAAAGCTTCTGTTGAAGGATCTATTGCAGAAGCTTATTTGCAAGAGGAAATATCTTTTTTCTGCTCCCATTATTTTGAATCTGAGTATCCTTCAAAACACAACCGAATGGGACGGAATGAGAGGAATATTGATCAAATCGACAATCAATTATCTGTTTTTAACCAGTCAGAGCTTGGTTTTGGTGGAGTTTCTGAACGCTGGCTTTCAGATGATGAACATCATAGAGCTCATACGTATGTTCTGCTCAACTGTGAAGAGATGACATCAGTTGTACTGTAAGTGTTTATATCACTTATTCTATCATTTATGTTATAGTAAATAACTTTGGTTTTTATAGGTTGTATGATAATCATATCAAGAAACAAATTCCACAAATTACAGCAGCTGCTCTCGAAGAACGTCGACTGAAAAATTTCTCTCAGTGGTTTCAAAAACTGGTAACATAAATTCTTTATCTTTTAGCAACTCATTCAACGTATAGTTTACTATATTGATAATTATTTCACAAATTTTCAGGTGTCTCGACATGCTGATAAAATTGACAAACGGTTGTGTGTATTGAGTAACCCACCTTCCAAACTTGTTAAGACTTATAATGCATATGTGGTGAATGGATTTCGATTCCACACACATGCATATGGGGAATCGAAAAAAACATTGAACAGTGGAGTTAGCTTGAGAGGATCTCATCATCGAGAAAATGAAGTTGACTTTTATGGCATACTTGATGAAATCATTGAACTCTGTTATCTTGGACAACATTACATAACCATGTTCAAATGTCGGTGGTTGGATACAGAGAGAGGCATGCGTGTTCATCCGATTCATGGAATCATCGATATTAAATGTAAAAGTGTTCTCACAGTAAATGAACCATTCTTATTGGCTCAATAGGCATATCAAGTTTATTATGCAAAGTACTGTGCAACATCAAGAGACTTGACTGATTGGTGGAGTGTAATAAAAATCAAAATTCGAGACAATCAGTTTAGTCAAAGTGAATGTGCTTTCACTGATGTGCAAAGAATTGAAGTTTTTCAAGAGAGTACTCAAAATCAATCTTTTTTACAAAGTGACATGAGTATCGATGACGACACCCCACATTTAAGAGTCGGTGATGACGATGATGTTAATGATGTCACATATGAATTTGAAACGGTAAGAGATGAAACAACTGTAACTCGAATGGATATCGATGATGTTGAGGAGGAATATGAAGATGACATTGACATATATGAAGATGATGATGAAGATGAACACTGATAGCATTTCAGGGTATTTATATACAATCATAATATGTATATATGTATATATAATAGTAATTATAAATTATTTTCTAACATTAACATTTTCTGTTTCAGATGGACGACGCCACATTTCGTGCGTTGGCGGATGCTGACCTGACTTTTGATGCGGATGAGTTGCTGACAGATGACCCTCAGCCTGCAGGCGCTCCAGGGAGTACGCGGAGGGGGCGCGGTCTTGCACGATTGATGATTCCTGACCCTGTCCCCGAGCGACGTCCACGTCTTGGGTTTGATCCACGCACACAGAGGTGTGATAACCTGTGTGATAACCTGTGGATTTGACTAAGATTTCATTAATCTATTCACATAATAAATGTTTATTATTTTTTCAGTTTTCCGAATATAGCAGTCGGACAGGGCAGCGCTATTTTGCGCAACTATTTCTCTCAGCCGTGGACCACATGGGAGCAGATTCCCATTGATGTGCAGCAGGCCATGTTCGGCCATTGGTTGGTACGTACGTAAATAAATAATTTTTATTTTGAAAATTATTTCATTTCTAACTTGATATTTTGATTTATTTGTAGGGTTTATGGTATCCGATCGAGGATACCATGCGTGACGCCATCCAAGATGCATGGGAGGTGGCCATGCATGATCGCCTTCGTCAGTTTTTGCACAATTTAAGAAAAGCTGCGATGAAAAAAGAAGGAGTGTCAGATTTTGAGGAGTCATGTAGAGCACACCGACCAGAGTATATTTCATCCCATGTATGGGATGGATTATGTGCGCACTGGTTGAGTGGTGCCTTTCAGAGGAGATCATCAGTGGGGAGGCAGAATCGGGGGAGACAGGAGGTGACTCATCGAGTTGGGAGTCGTTCTTTTAGTACTCATAGACAGCATCTGGTACGTACATTATTTATAAATATTTTATATAACTATAAATATTAACAGTTTATTTTTTATTCTTATAGGCTGTCGAGCACCCCGATATTACAGAGTACGACGTATATCGGAGGATGTATAGTGATCCTGCTACTGGGGAGCTCAGAGGTGATCGTCAGCATCACATCGTGGTCAGTATTATTTGTTTTCAAGTTTAAAAATTAACTGCATATAATATATTCACAATTTTAATTTTAAATTGCAACTATAGGAGTCATATGAGGCCGCAGCGGCACAGGCCCGGCCTGAGAGTCAGGCCGATTCATCAGATCAGACCACTGCCCATCAGTTTGATGAGGCGACATGGATGCAGGCCACCCACTATGCCTTCGAGAAGGGCCGGGTAGTTGGTATCGGCTCTCGACTGACTCCCGGAGATTATTATGGCAGTGCTGCGATGTCGGCGTCCAGCTCGAGAGGAGCTCGTGCATCTTCTTCTACACAGTATGAGGATCAGTTGCGATCTCAGACTGCACAGATAGAGAGTCTCCGACAGGAGTAGGAGCAGATGCATCAGCAGCATGAGGAGGAGCGTCGACGCCAGCAGCAGCTGTACGAGGAGCAGGCGAGTCGGTGGCAGCAGCAGCATCAGGAGCAGATGGAGTACATGCGCCGACTCACTCATGCTTTAGGGATGGAGTTTCCTCCACCACCATCTGCAGATCCCCCACCTCCCCCCCCCCCCCCTCCTTCAGATTAGAGTTTGTATTTCTGTTATAAAATTTGTGAAATCAAAATATTTTTTTTTCTATTCGTAGTTTCTGTCTCATTATAAAATATTAATAATATTATATTTTTAAATAACAATATTAATATGAATAATAATATTCTTTATATTTTATAATATTAAATTTTATATATATATTAAAATTTTATATATATATTAAAATTTTATATATATATTAAAATTTTATAATATTATAATTTAATTATTTTTTTTGTAATACTTGAATTATTTTAATATTTGAATGTAAAATAATTCTATTATTTTTATATTAATTAAAATAACTTATTAATATTTTTTTATTTATGAATTATAATTGTAATATTATTATATTAATTAAATCATTTATTAATATTCTATTATTTTTTATTTTTGAATTATAATTCTACTATTATTATAGTAATTAAAATAATTTATTATTTTCATTTGTAAATTATAATTCTATTATTATATTAATTAAAATAATTTATTAATAATTTATTTATTTTTTTATAGTATTTGCGACGGGATACTATGCCCGTCGCAAATACTAGTATTATTAATAGTTTTTTATTTTTTTAAAAAAAATAGTATTTGCGACGGGACCCGTCGCAAATACTAGTATTATTATTTTTTTTTATTTTTTTAAAAAAATAGTTTTTGCGACGGTTCCGTCGCAAAAGAGATTTGTGACGGGTCCCGTCGTAAAAGAGATTTGCGACGGGTCCCGTCGCAAAAGAGATTTGCGACGGGTCCCGTCGCAAAAACTATTTTAAAAGTTTTTTACAAAAATACGGAATACTATTTGCGACGGGGAGAATGTCCGTCGCAAAAAAATGCTTTAGCGACGGGCCCGTCGCAAATAAGTGTAGTTGCGACGGCGTTTTCAGCAACGGGCTATTTGCGACGGGACCCCGTCGCAAATGGCTATTTGTGACGGGATCCCGTCGCAAATAGCCCGTCGCAAATACCTGTTTTTCTAGTAGTGTTAGAAGACGTCATGCATAGCTCGATACATCTGAGGTAACTACAACCAATTGGCAACCGACCAAACTCTCTCCAAAAACTCAAATGGCCCGACATACCTCGGCCAAAGCTTACCTGTCTCCTAATACTTTTGTGTCCCAAACTTAGTGTGACACGTAGGAAAACCGGATCCCAGACCTCGAACTCCAGAGGTCGTCTCCACTAATCATCATAAGACTTCTATCGATATTGTGCAGTAGCCATCCTCTTTCGAATCAACTCTATCTGCTCTGTGGTCTCCGGAATAAGATGAGGTCCCAGCATAGCTGCCTCTCAAACTCAATCCAACATAAAGGTGATTGGCATGACCTATCATACAAATCCTCATAAGGATCCATCTTAATTGTTGCTTGAAAACCATTATTATAGGAAAACTCCACAAGAGGAATATGTTTCTCCCAAGAACCTCCAAAATCCCGGATGCATGCAGGAAGAATGTCCTCAAGCACCTGAATCATACGCTCAGACTGGCCATCTATCTGGGGATGGAAAGTTGTACCCAAAAGAACATGTGTACCCAAATCCTTCTGGTTCCCCTGCCAGACCCAAGAAGTAAAATAGGAATCCCTATCTGAAACATGGAGTGTGGAACCCATGTTGACGTACAATATCTTGGATATACAACCATCCCAGCCCATCAACACCGAAGGTCTCCTTGATCGGTAAGAAATGAGGAACATTTGTGAGTCTTTCAATGACAACTCAAACTGCATCATTCCCTCGAGGTGACTTCGGTAAACGAATCACAAAATCCATCGCGACATCATTCCACTTCCACTCGGGAATGGGTAATTGCTGCAAAATCCCTTCTGGTCGTTGATGCTCTGCCATCAACTACTGACAGGTGCAACACTTCATTACGAAACTAGCAACATCTCTCTTCATACCTGGCCACCAATAATGATGGTGTAGATCATGATACAACTTGGTGACACCAAGATGAACTACCCAAACTGAGGAATGAAAGTCTTGTATCAGTTCCTCACACATGTCTCCTGACTCCCATACACACACATGAAAATGCAAGACTTCATCCTCACCTATGGTCCATCTAGGAATAGGTTCCTCTCCTGACATGCTTTCCTGTAAGACAAGACCTTCAGAATCTAATAGCTTCCTCATTCACACTTGATAAAGAATATTAGAGGTAATAGCCATAGAAGAAATAAAAATCTATCCATGTTTGTCGTGCACTTCCAAATGCATCTCAGAGAACAGATCCATAAGCTTCTACTCACTACTGGCCTCATGAACTACCTATACCTGATTCCTCCAACTCAGCACATCAGCCGTTACGTTGCCATCCCCAAGAGTATAGGAAAGCTCATATTCAGTGAACTGAAGGTACTCAACCCAACTTCACTATCTCAAAATCAAATCACACTAAGTTATGATATACATGAGACTCTTTTGGTCTGTGAAAACCACAAAAATCTCTCCAAGATGATAATGTATCCAATAGCGTGAGGCATGAACAATAATAGCCAACTTGAGATCGTGCGTCGGGTAATTCCTCTCATGTGGCCTCAACTACTGAGACCTGTACGTGATGAATCATTCTCCCTGCACAAGCACAACTCCCAGCTCGAAACTTGAAGCATCATAGTAAATAGTATATATCTTGTTCAGATCTGTAAAAACTATTATGGTGTTGTATTAAACCTCCCTTTCAACTCCTGAAAGGATGAATCACAATAATTTGACCATAAGAACTTCGCACCCTTCTTAGTAAGGCCCATCAGTGGCGCTAAAAAGTGTGAAAAGTCATGTATGAAATGTCTGTAGTATCTAGATAGCCCAAGAAAACTCTGTACCTCAAATACATTCTTCAGATTCTCCCAGGAAACTACTACTCTCACTTTCTCTAGGTCTATTTATACTCTTGTCTCTGAGATAATATGACCCAATAAGTGAATCTGGTCCATCTAAAAGTGTAATTTTGAGTGCTTAGCATATAAATGATGCTCTCTCAGTGTAGTCAAAGTGATCTCAAGATTGGTAGCATGGTCATGTCGAGTGTGAGAGTACACAAAGATATCTTCCACAAAGACCACCATGAATGAATCCAAGTATGGGTGGAACACTCAGTTCATCAGTGCCATGAAAACTGCAGGTGCATTCGTGAGACCGAACGGAATAACCATATACTCGTACAGACCATACCTACTCCAGAAGGCTGTAATAGGTATATTAGATGGTCTAACACACAATTGATGATAACTGGGTCTCAAGTAAATCTTTGAGAACACCCGGGCTCCTCGAGGCTGATCAAATAGATCATCAATCCTCAACAAGGGATATCGGTTCTTGACTGTCAACTGGTTCAGCTTTCGATAATCCACACAAAGCCTGAGGGTACTGTCTTCCTTCTTTGCAAATAGGATAGGCGAACCCCATGGAGAAGTACTAAGTCAGATGAAACCCTTTGCCCGCAACTCCTCCAACAACTTGTTAATCTCCTGCAACTCTATTGTAGTCATCCTATAAGGAGGAATGGAAACTGGTGCCTCTCCTAGAACGAGCTTAATAGAAAAGTATACCTCTCGCTAGAGAAGAAAAACATAAAAGTTCTCTGGAAGGACATACCTGAAATGATCCACCACTGGAGGAAATTCTAACTGTGAGGACCCTACTCATCCAGTTATAGACTAGAAATCTGGGCTATAACTCCTCCCAACACAAGATGCTCAGTTCCCGCTATGCTCTCTTGGGTATCCCATTAGCCCTTATGAAGAAACGATCTGCCTTATGGTGATGTGAAACTCACCCCTCAGCAGTAGAAATCGACAGCTTCCTAGAAGGGAACAAACTAGTACATTCTGAGAATGATATAATATCATGTCATCTCTAGTACATAAAGTTCCCAAAAGAAGTGACACCCACCAACCTCTAGAGGGCACTCCTTACACTGACACACAATAGTCATTCTCATCCCCAACGAAGTGTCCAAAGTCAAGATATCGGCAGAAGAAAATATACCAAGCCCAGGGCTCTCTACAACAGCAAAAAATATAAAGATATGGGAAGCCCCTGTATCAGAAAGTGTAGAAGCTAAAACTGAGGTAACTAAGATTGTACATCAAACTATAGAAGGTTTGGGATCCTGCTTCTGCTGGGTCTGATCAACTGCAAAAGTTTGTCCTGTACCATGGCCCTGTGACCCTGCCTAACCACTCTGAGTTGATCCGCCCTAATGTTGCTAAAATCATGAAAAATGGCTACCAAGACCAAAAACTCCACATCATTCTGAACATCTGGAAGAACTCCATTTCCAAGACTGGTATGAAATGGGTGGCGCTACTTTTGAATGCGGAGTCATTGAAGAACCCCTGTCACTAGCTGTTAGTGAGAAGATCTGACAAAAATGTTATAGATGACCCATCTTGCCACAAGATCAGCACTCCACTAGGTCTCTCGGAAAATGTGGACTCATATTTCCACTCTTCCCTCATTGGTATAACACCACCTGGCTACTAGAAGATATCTCTCGCCTCCTTGGATCTCTGCATGAAGACTCCCTATGGCGCTTCTTGCTGTTATTAGGAGGGATACTAACTCTGGATGTTGAGTCGCCCTGGCTCACAACTCCATAATCTCTCAAATTGCACTCTGTGATCAGTGCTTGGTTGACCATTGAAGTGATGGAAGTCAACCTGAAGATGTTAACTTGAGATTAGATTTTTTTCCTCATACCATCCTCGAACTTCCTTGCCAAGAATAACTCATCACCTCCTAGAATAGGCGTGAAGCGCTGCATCTCGGTGAAGTGAGAGGAATAATTCATAACTGAAAGAGTACCCTACTCCAGACTCATAAACTATTGGGCTCAATCATCCCTCAGGGTATCTGAATAGAAGTAGTCATAGAAGGTATATTTGAACTCATCCCAAGCCACTACCTGCTGGCGTCCAGCCTGTAAGATCACATTACACCATCTCTTAGTAGAATCCCATAGCATATAGGTAGCGAGATTCACCCTCCTCTCTAGAAGAATCTCCAGATAATCGAATATAGAAAGCATGGAATCTAGCCATGACTCTGCAGCCTGGGTTCCTTCTTCCCCTGTGAAAGTGGGATGATGCTACTGCTGAAAGACCCACGTCAACTCTGCCATAGACGGGGCAGGATGCGGTACCCGACGGAAGGTCTGCATGAACCTCATAAAACCCTCTCAGAACTGTGCATCAACACCTGTGTCTAGAATAATGGTTAGTGAAAAGACTATCACTACTAGAGGATCTACAGTAAGTCCTTGATCAGTCACGTCCAGTGTCTGATCATCTCCATACAATTGGGGTACAACCAGAGGACGTCCCAGTGGCATGACTCTTCAAGTTCAAGTGCACACCTTAGATCAAAATTATCAAGGACTAAAAACTAGAAGATTAGAAAGAGAATAGGATAAATAAAACATAAAAATTTTTCAAAACAAGGATACATGGCGTGTATAATTCTTAAATGTTGTGTTCCCTTAAGCCTTCACATGGGCGTGTACTTCTTCCAGAACTGGTCATGTAACACCCACAACACACAGCGTGTTATCCTTACACATGGTGTGTACTAGGATTCTCTTCCCGAGCCCGAGTCATTCTACATGGATAAGCCACAATTTTACCCTTAAACACAACTACACGGTGTGTTAGTTCCAAACACGGCGTGTACTAAACAATCTTTACTGGCCCGTGTTCTAAGTGACACTGCCGGATATAAGTCTCACACTACATGGCGTGTTCCATATGGACACGGCGTGTACAAGGGAGAATTTCCCCAACCCATGTTGTTAGTGACATAGCCATATTCTCAGGATCAAACTACATGGCGTGTTCCATATAAACATGGAATTTATTAGAAAAGACTCAACATACCCATTTTTTTAGTCACACGGGCAAACATAGGGTCAACACGACACGATGTGTAAAACTGGTACACCGAGTGTTCCCACAATAATTTCTCTATCTTGTGTCTCTTCCCACATGAAATATGACACAGTTATAGACTACAAGGAATGTACAAACGGTACATGGTGTGTACCTAATAAAAATAGTTTCTTCCCAAATAGAAGAACACATGGCATGTAGTCAAAACTACACGGCATGTATTCTGGGTTTTTCTAGACTGTAAGCCTCAGAAACTACTTTGAACCCAGAAAAACACTGAAATAGTCCCTTAAGATCCAAATTCCAATCTATGGGGGCCCATAATCCCCATGAATCAACGCTTGGCATCTTAGACTTTTTATAATAAGGATAATGGGAAATGATCCACCAAATTTTGGTCCATGAGGGCCCCTAACACCTCAAGAACCAAAGTTTGGTGTACATTCAAAAAAACCTTACAAAAACAACACCCTATAAAATAGCAGGTATTTTTATCAAGGAATCTATCACAACAGCATGCATATCTAGCACAATTCCTATCACAACAACATGAAATATCTAATTCACCCTATATTGCATGGAAAGAATGCATGACATGTGATCCCTAGTAATTGCCTATATGATGAATGAGATGGAATACCCTCATCTCATCAAGTTGCAACAGAAATAGAACCTCAATTACATCAACAATAACAGTACAATACATGTGAGTCACCCAACGGTGAAAATCAAATCAACTGTAAAATTGAAAAACCAGAAAAATTGAAATATGAGGTAAATTGGATTTTCCCTGTACACGGGTTAGATACTCCCAAGAACAGCTTATTACCAAGTACATATTCCATCCTATCTCTGACTATACGCTCTAAATAGTAAGTCAATGAAAATAAACTCCACCGATACCACTTTGTAACATCCCTGTTCCTGAAGTCATCCAGAGGCACCCCGTACCCAGTTGGTCACATGGCCTCAAGCGCATTTCCCCTAAATCCAGAGGCTATTGACTAGCAACGAGGGTATTGGGTGTAATAGTGGTGAAACTATGCCCTCAATGGCAGAGTTACACAATAGAAGAAAAATAGATAAAAATAGAGGAAGTAGTAATAATATCAAACAACAAGAAACAATGGAAGTCTAATGAAATAAATAGCTAGTGCATATATATAAAAATGATGCATGGTACATATGTATAGGAAAGAATCCAAACACATAACAATGCTGGAATAGAGTACTAAAGAAAAGTACAAAAGTAAAAAAGTAAACTCCTCAGCATCACAAGCCTCAGCAATGTCCCATTCTCTCCATCTCCTTAGCAATCAAGTGCCTGAAGTAGAAGGGTGTTTTCCCTTATCTATACCTGTAGCAATATAATCAGTTTGGGCCAAAAACCATGGCCCAAAAATGGTGTGAGAATAAATCCCAGTAGGAAACCACCACAAGATCTATGCCTAAAAGTCAGTGAATATATGGTAGGTAATGACCAAAAGGAATCAGTGAACAATAGAGTAATTAGCAGTAAACAATTCACAGTTTCAATGCATTCAATTTCATATATCCTGAAACAACTAACCAAAGTAGGTAAACACAAATAGGTAACCCTCTGGGAAGTACTCATAGCCCATCCCCTCTGGTCGTACCTAGAAACACAAGAAAGCAGCTAAACACAAAAGGTAACCCTCTGGGAAGTACTCACAGCCTATCCCCTCTTGTCCTACCTAGCAACACAAGCAAGAAGATAACACAACAGGGAACCCCCTAGGAAGTGCTCACAGCCTTCCCATCTGGTCCTACCTAGCAATCCAAGCAACCCTCTCGGCATTACACTTAGTCTAACCCCTCTAATTCAGCTTTAGAATAGACTCTCTAGGGAATCACTCACCGTCAATTCCCCCTATAGTCTCATATCAGTAACTAAAGGCCCTCTGGGGAAGCAGTTACGTCACATTCCTCCCATGTCCTATGTTGAGGAACTACAGACACTCTGAGGAACGACTTACATCAATTCCCCTTGTTGCCTCCCATTGTAATCAAAAAACAGACACTCTGGAGAATCCCTTCCATCTATTCACCTTATGGTCTAATACACCAGGTTCTCACGGCCCTTTGTAAGTCAAGAAAGCATAAAAGCACATATCGGCCAAAGTAAAACTCAATAACTACGTTTCTAAATAGTCTATATCATAACAGCATGTCATAACAATAGTCACACCATCCTACAATAGTAGGCGTGGAAAGTAAACAACAGCCTAATAGGCAAACTAGACCAAACGGTCAAAACAAGAAACATGCATGGTAAACACATCCAAATCATATATATTAACCATATTCTCATTCAATTAACCTCTAATCAATCACACAAACATGGATGTAAATTAACAAGGCTAAAACAGTAAACACGCAATACCCCATTCAAGGTTATTGGACAAATTTTCACATATAACTCAAAGAATTTCAATGGAAAGGCACAAACCCCCTACCTCAGTGTTGTAGGATCGATATAAGTGAACCTCAAGCCTTGAATCTACCAAGAACATGGTAAATCAAATAAAATTCTCAAAACATTCAACTGAGTATATCTTGAGAAAGATGATGAATCATGAAATGAAGCTCTAGAAGAAGGAAGAGCTTACAAAGGCAATTCCAATTCAATCAACGATGGTCAAATCAGAGATCAGAAGCTCGATCGTGGGTTCAGAGCAAGATCTCAACTGTACAAGAGCTCTCGGATGAACTAGGTCAAGAAGAAGGCCTTTCTAGTGATTAGATGTGACCTTGGTATGTTTAATGAAGAAAAAAAAGAAAATACACAGTGTGTACTTTGGAAGTACACTGTGTGTACTTGCCATTTCCATACCCTCCATTAGGCGGCCTCCAGGTCACCCCCACATGGTCGTGTGTGCGGTCATTACACGTCCAACACACGACCTATTATAGAAACAGAGTAAACAGAGTGGACTCATAAGGTATAGAGCATGTACTTCATATATTTCTAGAAATTACTCTTCTCTAAAAAATGACTAGAAAATGAAAACATACCTGAAAAGAATATTTGGGTTCTTAAACTTCATTTTTAAATTATTCATTGTAAATAGTAAATATAAATTACATAAATTTTACTATAAATTTAATTTAGGTACCTTTATTTCTTACTCTATAACTAGTAAGGCTTATATAATTTCAAATTAATGAACAAATATTTTTGAAAAAATGGTTCATGTAAAGTTTAATAAAATTTGTCTTTTTTCTTTCATAAAACCCCTAATAATTCATCCTTTAAATGGTGATTTTGAAAATTCCTCTATCATTTTATCTTAATTCAAACAGAAAGTATATATATTAAATCCTCCATAAGTTTGATCATTGAATGATAAATATCTTGAAATTTATTCATCAAAAATATATATCCAATATTTGATGATCATTATACCAATTTACCTAAATAATATCCAATATTAAGGTGTCATCCAATTGATAATATTGGTGATGTAATTCTACATGTTAAAATGATAATTTTCTTTGGAATTAAGTTTGATAATCATGTAATATTATCAAAAATTGAACCTAAAATGGATGATGATTCCTTAGATGATAAAAGGTGGATAAATTCCAGGCCAGAAGAACTCAATCAATTTGAAATGAATTAATTTTGGACCCTAGTTTAATACCAAAAATATTATCCGATAAATGAAGTAAAATGAATTTTTAGAAAAAATGCGGTGAAAATGGAACTATTGTTAGGAATAAAGAAATAATTTTAATACGTATTATTTTTAATAGGAAAGAATAAATAATGGAGAAAATTTTTCACTAGTAAAAAGATTATAATCTATCTAAATCTTACTATCCTTTACAACACAAAATAGTTTAATTGTATTCCTAATCGATGTTAAAAGTAATTTTCATAATGGATATGTTTAAGGGGAAGTTTATGTTGACCAGCCTACTAGTTTTGAATATACTATATTTCTGGAAAAAGGATTTAAATTTACTAAAGCACTATATGGTATTAAAGTAGCCCTCATAGTTTTGTATGATATACTTATTGGATATCTACGTAAAAATAATTTTATTTAAGTAAGTGTTGGTTCAATAATTTTTATGAATAAAATTTTTAACGAAACCAACATTTTTCAAAGTTATATCAATGATATTATTTTTAGTTCAACTCAGAAATCACTTTCTATTAGTTTTTTGAAGCTTATTAAAAATGAGTCTGAAATGATCGTGATGGTTGAACTCAATTTTTTTATTAGATTACAAATTTCTAAAAATCCAAAAGGAAATATTTTCTCTCAACATTAATATATCAAAGGACTACTATAATATTTTGGTTTTTTACAATGATTTAAATATAAGTACTATTGTAGTAACTTCTATAAAACTAGATATTATTTAAATTTGTAATATTGTAGATCTAAAACTTTACTTAAGTATGATTCGGAGTTTACAATATCTAACTAAAATTCAAACAAATGTTATTTTTTCAGTATCTTTATGTGTGATGATTCAACTAAATCATACAAAATGATATTTAAAAGTAGTAAAAATAATTTTCCATTACCTTAAAGGTATTTAGAAACTTTTTTTATTCTATTATACTGGAAATTATTTTTCTTAAAAGTTTCTTAAATGCTGACTTAGGAGGGTGTATAATAGAATCTATGAATTATTTACCTTAAGTGTTCATCAACTCAATTATTATTCTTCTAGTCTCCTATCATTGAAAATACATTAAGGGGTAGTTTTTATATCATCTATTTTTAATTTTTTTTATCAGTTTTTAATTTTTATTTCATTGGTTTTTCATTTTTATTTCTTTAGTTTTCCATTTTTTTCTTTTTTCATTTTTATCAGCTTTTCACTTCAATAAAAATTATGAGTTAACTAAAAAATATTATTAATTTATTAAAAGGAATGGTATTCATTTTTAACAATATATAAAAATTCCTTGAACTTCTAAAAGATATAAATAAATATAATATCAATAGAATTAAAATTCTAGAAGGTAATATCTCTTAAATTTTTATTTTCAAGAATTTCTTTTTATAGGGGTGTTTATTTTCATATTATTTTATTCATAAATTTAATTTTTAAAAATAATCCTTATGACATATATTTTGGATATATATTTCTATAAGAAACATTATAGACCACTTGTACAACAAATGAAAAATATTTAAATGATAATAATCCGAAATGATAATATAATGACATAAATCATAAGGATTTTAGCCACACTCTAATTCCAATATTTTTTACTTCTATATTATGTTCTAAAATTAATCTCAACTAACACATTTTTTGGATATATTATCATAAGAATCCAAATATTCCATCTATAATTCTAAAAGTTCCTTTTATCAAATTATTCATATCATCATATATTACTGAAACACTCTCTTGGAACAATGGGGAAGAAGTTGAAGATAAAATTTTGATAATGAAGAAAGATATTAACTATTATTAAAAAATTTCTAATATGTTCCTAAAACCTCTTGGATAATATAAATATTAACAAATGAACTCTACATATAAGAAGATATTTTCTTATAGGAAATCATGGTTTAAAAGGAATAAATGTTTAAAAATCTGATTACATTAACTAGGATAAAATATTTTGTTGAAGATATATAGACTTAGAGCTATCTGAAGAAACAAAAACATGTGATTATACAATTCTTAAGAGAAATAAATATCTAATTTTAGATTATATTTTTACATTCAATGTATTCTTATCTTTTTAATGTTTTAGAGAAAAACATGTATTTGTTCTTCTCATCCTTTTATTTATTTTCAAAAATCATAAAAGGTGATAAATTTATGAAAAAATGAGGAATGTTTATAAGGATGGATTTATGAAATATATTTTTTATCATTATAATCTTATATCTTTTTTATAACTAATATGTTTTTTTCTAAAATTTCTTGAACAAAATAAAGAAGATATTCAACTTACTATTCATGGGTAGTTTTATTTAAAATTTGGTTAAAATTATAAATTTTTATTATAGGATTTGATATTTCTAAAAAGGGTTGGATTGTTGATTTAATGAATATATTTATTTATTTTGAAAATAACAATACACTTTATATGAACTTCATTTAACTTGATATATGTTTTAGTAATTGTTTTTATATGGAATAAATTTATAGAAAATAAAATTCCAAAGAGAGAAATAAGGTTTGTGAAAATATGGTTTTATAAACCCTTCTGAAATGTTATATCCATCAGATTTAGAAGAAATATATATGTTTTGGATTAAATAATCAGTAGAAAAATTGGAATGATAAGTTCATGAGTATATGATGAAGAAGCTATAAATATTTCCACAAGTAAAACTATGATTTTTTTCAATAAATCATTGAAGTTTCTTACAAAACCATCTATAAATAAAGTTGTAACCATGAGTGCCAGAAGAATCAGATGGAATATTGAAAAGTATAGAAATATTAAAATCTCAATATTTATTCAATTTATTTTTAACATAGTGTACTTAAACAAATATTTTTTAGTGATCACTAAGTGTTATGTCTTATGATGCTTTATTATAAATATATCTGTATTTCTCTTGAAATTGTTTTTCACTAATCATAGATGATCAAGGGATTCTTGGGAAATAAAGAAAGGGAATTTACCAATCCTACATGATAAATTAATTTTAAGGATAGGAAGATAGAGTGTTCAGTGATAGAATAGAATAAAAACTAATAGGTTAAGATGAGGGATTTTGGGTATAGGAAGGTAGAACTTTTGATATGTTTTAAAATCGGGGATACGTTTTAGTAGGTTGAAAATAAATGATACCTAAATTTATGTTTAAAAACCAACATAAATCTATAGTCATATATTTTTTATTTATAATATCATTTTTAAGGAGTATTTATTTTTTTGACCAACACTTTCTTCATTGTTTTTAAATTTTCATCATATTTATATTTTGAATTTCAGCTGGTTGAAATTTTTTATTTCAACTATTTGGTTTCCTACCATTATATTTTCATAAACCATTGGAAGAAACATTTATATTTTAATTACTATATTTATTATATTTCTAATTTCTATTTCATAAAATATTTTTATTCTGGCCTTCAAATTGATCGATATTTCACAAATTCAGTCAACTTATAACTAAGGATGGAAAAATTATTAATTAAATTTCATAAATAATTATTTACCCCCATTCCACTCATATATTACCAATATTAAAACCCTGGGGAAATAGTTTTATCATCCTAAATGACTGAAAATATAAACCTAAAAATGAATATGAAGGGAAGAGTTTGTAGAATTTTCTTCTTTAGAAATAATGGAGATTGAAGAAATCTTGGAGTGGAAATACCTAATTGTAATGTGATGAGATAATGAAGGAAAAGTGCTTTATGGGTATGCATTATGACATAGCCTCTTGATTTTGAGTCAAATTTTTTACTTAGGACTTGAGGACACATTTTACCAGAAGGTATTCATTAATAAAAGAAATTTGAGAACAATCTAACGAATGCATAGAGATCATACCAAAATGTTTACCAGGTGTATAGTAAAGAAAACACTTTTATACTAATGGTTTAAATGGAGAATATCTTATGGAATAAGAGGATAAGATACACTCATAAATAGATCATAGTTAATTTATTAAAGATAAAGGATCTATTGGATATTCTAAATAAAAAATATGTTCATGATAAGAATTTTTATGCATGTATTTTGGAAATATGATTGCAAAAAAGAAGTATAAAGTACTATATAAAACATGAAATCATAAAAAAGGTTAAGTATAACCATAAAGACATCTTAAAATGGTGGAAAATCACATAAGGGATTAATTTTACTCCCCAATCCCATACATGATGTCTCATTAGACTAAAACATTACCTTATTCATTAGAGTACTATATAATTTCATGTGAACCCATCGCTTTAATATCATGTATAGGCATAACTGTGAAACGTAGATCATTCAACATAGGATCATATTTCCTAAAATTTAATCCTAATATTAAGGATTTTGGAATACTTGCATGGAATTCCTCAAAAAATTAGGATTTTTATGTCTAGGTGAATACACTTGAGTAGAAATGGTGATGGAATTCACATTACAATGGTTTGGCATGGAAAAATCATAGAATAATTTTAGCTTCATAATGGTGGTACACAATGAATCAGGAAAGGTATTAATAAAACTGAAATGGGTATATAATAACTTTTTCATCATAATTTAAGTAAGAGGTAGGTATAAAATCATATCACATCAATAGGAATTGTAAGAGAAAATGCATTACATAAGAAAGGTGCCTATATAAAGAGGAGAAGGAGATTATCCCTTACCTTGATAGGGTGTTTCCAAAATATTTATAGAAGCTTCTTGAATGATTGGGGGAACCTTTAGTGTGATCTAGAGATTAAAGGGAATATATGAATCATGCTCTTGTGGTTTTTAATAAATATTAAGGGGAACTTGGGTTGGTATAAATAGGAAAAGAGGGGGGGTTCTTTATTATTTTCCAAACAAAGATTTTAGACTCTGTACAATAAAGTAATCAAAAACAAAAATTTAACCATGATTTTTCCCATTGTTTATACCAAATGGTATTTTATTCAAAAATTTCATGAACCAATGAAATTAAAATAATACCCTTGGTGGTGTGGAGGTTAATCATTTTTACAAAAAATTTATTTTAAAACCATTAAATTTAATATATGTTTGGAAGGATTCATAAAGGGTTTATAAAATTAATAACATAATATCAAAAATACATTATTTTAAATGAAAAATATATATTTAGTCATGTGTACATTTTATGGAAAATATTTCATCACTTTTGGGTCATTATGATGTCATAATATAGACCATATATTTATATCGTATTTAATTTCCACCCAAAAATACAACTATCTTAGATAATTTTGAAAAAAATATTTTTTGGATAATTTTGATGTGTTGATTTAAAATATAATATTTATATTGTCATTATAAATATCTAAAAATTAAAAATTACTCATTCAATTTAAAATCCTAATTTATTGAAAAATGCTAATTGTTTTACAATTACATTTTTCTAACCCTTATAAGAATTAAATTTCCACTTCCTAAATTAATAATATTATTTATATTAAATATATACTATTTAATAATAATATTTTATTAAAAATAATTTAATTAATTAATTTATCAAATGTAATTTATTATTTAAAATTGTATATTCCCCAAAAATACAATTCATGTTTTGTCGTATTAAAATCTAATTTTTATCAATATCATTACTTAATGATTTATAAAGAAAAACATAATAATAAATTAGTATAATAATTATTTAATTTAAAATAATATTTATATATATTCATGTTTTTATGATCGAGATATATATCCCTTTATTACATCAGTGAATTCTCTATGAGTATGGTGTGTGACAGTGAGATTCTCATGGGGTAGTTCGGTGAACATGGTTTGGGTCATGATCTTGATGAGCTTGAATTTCTTCCATAAATGGTTTCACACATTCTTTAGTTTTTTAATGTCTCAAAGTTATTGATTAAGGGTAAATTTTAGAGATGTTATCTCCCTTATAATCTTTGATAGATGGGCTTCATAGGGTAAATCCAACTTGTTGAGGCCATCACATTTTTTGTTTGTGTCAATTGGAATTTATCATAACCCTTAATATATAATAATCATATAATCACTTTTAAGTGTATATAGTATCAATGATCAGGACTCTCAAGGTTATTTTAAATAATATAGGATATAACCAAGTAATTTCATTTATTTTTTATAACCACATTACATAATAGGGAATTCAATTCAATCACAAAGATAATTTCATTTATAAAGGTTAGGGTCATTACATTATTCCTCCTTTAGAAATTTAATCCTATAAATTTTCATTTCATATACTAAAACAGATGAGGGTAACTTTTTTCTTCATTTCTTCTTCCAGTTCCCAATTCACTCCCTCAAACTTGTGATTCCACCATATCACTTTGACTGGGTGATTTGTCATATTTTTTGAGAATTTGTCTCTATGATTTAAGATCTTCACTGATTTCTCCTCATATGAAAGATAATTCCCCATTAGTACCACGTATGGATTTAGTACATCTTAGGGCTATATTATTTACTTTGTCAAGAAGGATAGATTGAACATGTCATGTACTTAAGATAGGTTATGTGTGAGTTCTAGTAGATAAATCATATCTCTGATGAAATTTATGATCTTAAAGGGGATGATTTATCTTGGAATAATCTGTCCCTTCTATCCAAACACTATAAATTTCTTCCACGTCGATATATGAAAGAACACTTTTTCTTTTGCCTCAAACTCTATATCACATTAGTGATTATCTACATAGATTTTGTTTGAATTTGGGTATATTTCATGTGATGTAGAATAGTTTGACCCTTTTCTATCATTTCTTGTAAAATATCAGGACACATCAACTTCCTCTCTCCAAATTCATCCCAACATATTGGAATCTAATACCTATTCCTATATTTACCCTCATAAGATTCAATTTGAATGCTAGAATGGAAATTGTATTTATATAAGAAATCCAATAGGGGAAAGTGTCGATCCTAACATCCTTGGAAATCTATTGAACATGACCTAATCATATCCTATTGGTTTTGAATTATCCTTTCAAACTGACCATCTATCTTTGGGTGATAAGCAGTGATGAAGCTCAATTCAATATTCAGAGCTTACGAGAGGCAACTTTAAAACAATAATGTAAACATTGGATCTCAATCAGATACAATAGTAATGTTCACTACATGAAGTCTTACCACTTATCTTATTTATCTCTTTTTGAGATGTTATATAGAGAAATCATCCTTAATAGAAATGAAATTCACTCACTTGGTAAGGTGATCGACTACCACCCATATGGTGTTATTACCTTTAAGTGTCCTCATAAGTCCAGCAATAAAATCCACAATTATTTTTCCCATTTAAATTATGGTATGTTCTACAGTTGTATGGAACCCTTATACTTCTATCATTCATCCTTGACTTTCTAGAATATCTAGAATCGAGTTAAAAACTCCATAATCTCTCTCTACATGTAATCCCACTAGATATTTTTCTTCAAATATCTATAAATCTTAGTGATTACAAAATAAATATTGAATCATGGTCTATGTTAATAATCGAGAAGTTACCTCCTTAGTTATGTTTTTTATAGGATATATATCTAGGTTCGAAACCTTATAACTAAATATTTAGTAAAGTTTAACTCCAAAGTATTCTCTACCTTATTCTATAGAAACTCAACATCTTTATGAGACTCCATGATTCAATCAATAATATATGGTTGAGAATTTATTTCAGAAATGTTGGATGAAGAAGATTTTATTATTCCTAAATCCATCCTTTTCACATCCAAGAAGATTATATCCCTTTCAATCATCATCCTAGATATAGTTTTCGGATCCTTTCTAATCAAAGCCTCTTCCAT
Source organism: Viscum album (assembly GCA_963277665.1). Taxonomy (NCBI): domain Eukaryota; kingdom Viridiplantae; phylum Streptophyta; class Magnoliopsida; order Santalales; family Viscaceae; genus Viscum; species Viscum album. The sequence goes on from OY728127.1 coordinate 621,307,081, forward strand.
ATTGTTTTTTTTTGGAATATGGTAATGGATTTAACAATTATAATCCTTGATTATATCTGACCACCTACATTAGATCATATTAATCTCATTATTTTTTAATATATACTTGAGTCTTTTATGGACTATATATATGTCACAGTCCTCCCCATATAGAAAATTTCAATAAATATTCAATGAAAATATCACTATAACAAATTATAAATCATGAGTTGCGTGGTTATTATCATAGGTATTTAGTTGTAAGGAGGCATATTCTATCAAATTGTCATTTTTAATTAGTACACAACCCGATACCTTTTAGATGCATCATTGTATATCAAAAATCCTTCCCCACTAGTAGGTAATGTGAGTAAAAGTGAAATGATTAGACTCTTATTCATATCTTTAAAACATTCCTCACATTTATCATTCTAGAAAAACTTAACTCCATTCCAAGTTAGTTTGGTTAGGGTGCTCAACAATTGGGAGAAGTTTCTCACAAATTTATTATAGTATCTATCTAATCCAAATATAGTATATATTTACATGAAAGATGTTAGTTCGGTACATCCTTTAATTGCATCTATTTATGAAGGATCCATAGATATACCTTTATTGGTGATGACATGAACCAAAAATATCACTTTCTCTACACAGAACTCTCATATACTATAATTTTCATATATCTTTTCTTTTATCAAAGTCCTCAAAGCAGTATTCTAATTCTCCACATGTTTATCCTTGCTATAGGAGTGGATAATAATATCATCAATAAAGACAACAAAATTTTTTCTGGTATTCCCTAAAGTCTATTTATAAAATCCATGAAGATTTATAAAGAATTATTGATTCAAAATGAAATAACAATAAAATATTTTTTCTCATACCTTGTATAAAAAGTAAACTTAGGGATATCTTCCTTATTAACTATTAAATAATAATATCCCTACCAGATATCTATCTTAGTGAAATACTAGGATAAATGTATTTAATCGAACAAGTCATTAATCTATGGTATTTAATACTTCATCCTTATCAGGAACTTGTTGAGTTCTTGATAATTAATAAATAGGTGAATTTCCCCACCCTTATTCTTGATGAAGATAACTTTTTCACCCCACGGTGAAGCACTTAGGTATAAAAACACTTTATCTAAATTCTAATGTAGTTCTTTATTTATCCCCTGAAGTTCAAAAATAACCATTCTATATGGTGTCATGTATATTTTAAATTCCCAAGGTATAATATTTATTGAAAATCCAACCTTTATTCTATGAGGAATTTTAGGAAAATATTTGGGAAACATAACAGTGTATTACCTCACAATGGGAATGTCTTCAAGGATGGTCCATTCATTAAGGATGATATTATTTTCTTTGATAATCCTTTCCACATAGAAGATCATTTATTCAATTTAAATCATTTGGGTTATATATTATTTTTCATAAGGTAATAATATCCATTCTTGAGATGTTGGTACAAAAAAATATACATCCACATCCTTGTACTTGTATATAATTTGAGGGAGATTCACGATACAAAGGGTGATTTCCTTCTCTCGTAAATTTATATTGGGTTTATATAAGGAAATTGTGTCCATACCCAGAATTGAATCAAATTACTCTAAAGGTATTATCATATGTTTTTTTGTGAAGTTCAACCAACAACTTTTGATAGGAGATGAGGTATATACTTGGGATGTAATAATTTCCCAATTTTTTATTTTCACAAATATCTTAAATTTTATAATTTTTTGTGGTATTTGAATATTTTTACTAAACTTGTGGGATATAAAATAATGTTTAAAACTATAATAAAAATGTATATTAACTATTTTTTAATGAGTAACTAGAATAAATTTCTCCACTCCATTATTAGGATCCACCTCTGTAGTTTTGATGGCATAAGTTCACCCTTTCTCTCTTGGTATTTATGGTTGTTGTCATCAGTTTCTGTTGGAATCCTTTGGCTTAGTGCATTGACTCACATAGTTTCTATGTTACTTGAATTTGAGATATTGGAAAATGGGATTTGGGTTGATTGGATCATTCCTTTATTCCATCACACTTGTGGTTTTCTCCTATTGGAAATCTCTAGTAAGGTTCTCTTCCTTCTTAAACCTAAATCATTTCATTGTCCTCTTTGGAAAAATTATAGGGTTCTTCTTTCCACTCCTTTTACAATTTGGATGTTGAAATTTTTTTCCAAAATTATATCTCTCTACCACAATGCCATAATTATGAATCACCTTCCACTTCTTATCCCCAGGTGACCCCTAAGATTCATTGATCTCTATTAAAACTTTGAGGTCACATAATAAAATTTCCTCATAGTTGTCAAAGTCTATAATGGCTAACGATTTTAATAGAATTGAGTTATATCCACTAAAGAATTTGTAAAATTTACATTAGGGGTGATTAAAATTCCAGAGGTGTATCATGCTATTCTTTTGAAGTTTTCCTTATATGATCAAATGGATTCATAATCCTTTTCCTGGAGTCAAAGGATGTACCTATCTATTCTGAGTATGATATTTTGGGGAAAAAATTTATCAAAAAGCATTTTCTGGAATTCCTTCTACTCTATCACTTTGATCTCCTCATCTACCTTTATATTCTTGAAAATTTCCATCAATGATTAGCTTCTTCATCTAAAAGATAAACAACCAGTATAACATTCTCTTTCTTATAATGTTTACAGATTGAGAATATATTTTCAATGGATATGATGCATTACTCTGTAAATTAAGGGATTAAAAGATCCATTGAAATTCAGAGTCAATTTTTTAATAAAGGTATCAATTTTAACTTACTCTTTCTTTAGGAGATTTGGGAATTCCACCTAATTCATGTTTTGATTTAAAATTAGATTCAATTAAGAAATTATAATCACAAAGTTTATAATTCCTAGTCTCATTGGTTTGGTCATATCATTTGGGAATTCATCACATTTCTCCTCAAATTTTATGTTGACTAGGTTCTTCCTATTTCCATCCACTAACTATAACAAATGGAAAATTAGGGAAAATAATTTTTAATTTATAAAACAAAAAAATGACTCTTTGAACATTAAAGGGATAACTCATAAATGATATATATCTCTTAAACAATGAATTACTAGTATTCAATCTAAGTTATCACAGATCTATTTCATAATATAAAATATTGTGCTAATTTTTGTTCCCTTAATAATGGTTTATAATGAGTTTTTGAATCAAAAAAAAATATATCCCCCAGGAGTTTAAAACTAGGTGTGTAGTAAGACCCATTATCATGCACTAGTTTCTCATTTATTTTATCTTAATATGGTGTTTTATGGGTTGTTACCCCTAGGAACATATGTACCACATCCACATCCACTTTTATTATCCATATAGGGATTTATTTTCTTGGAAACCATTTAATTAATACTTTATCAAGATTTAGGAATTTATTCCTATGTTTAGTCTTATCATGAAGTATATAACTAGATTCTTCTATTCCTAATCCAAAAAACAATAAATTTTTTTGATACCATATATGAAAGTGTGTCTTTAATAGACTTTATTTCATGATTTATTACATAAAATCACACTTAGTACAATACAAAATATTGATAAGACTAGTATATTTTGGAGATTAAGTAAATAGAACATCAATTTGATACATGGATAAAAAATTTATTGAAGTCTTCCTTAACATTCCTCTAAAATTCCATTGCTCATTTAAAACTACATGGGATAATTTGGGGACATACATAAGAAATGGATGAGCTATAAAGCCCAGCAAGGGAATAAAAAAATCATAACATGATGAAAGTGTTACTTGTTATTCTGGATGCATTTTAATGTAATATAAGATGGGTGAGAATCATATTATTTAACAATGGGGCATGATACAACTTGATAATATAAAGGAAATATAGTAATGTGAAAACTATATAAAATATGACATTATAAACATAGGTCAGGGATAACCTCCAAGACATAATAACATGGTGGAAAAATTTACATAATAGACTTGGTTTACTCACTAATCTAATACATGATGTCTTTTGGGACTAAAAATTTACCCAATTCATTTGAAACCTATATAAATCTAGGTGCACTCTTGGCCTTTATATCATGTACATGCATAAGTGTGTCATATAGATCATTCAAAATAGGATCATATTTCATTGAATTTAAACATTATTTTAGTAAGTTTGGAATAAATACATGAAATTACTCAATAAATTAAGGATATATAAGTCTATTTTAATACACTAAAGTTTAAATGATGACTGAATTAACAATACAAATGTATGGCATGGAAAATATGCAAGATAATTTTGACGGTATAATGAGTGTACAAAATTTATCATGGGAGGGATTAATAAGAGTTAAAGGGGTATCTAAAAAATTTTATATAATAATTTTAGTAATATGTATGTGTAAAACCATATTCCATCAATATTAATAGGATGTAAAAGGGTATTACATAAAGAAGTTGAATGAATAAAGAGGATATTGAGAGAATCCCTTACCTTGGGAGGATCATTCCAAAAGCATGGTAGGGGCTTTTTGAGATCTTAAGGGAACATTGTGAGATCTATAGAGAGGAACTTTATAATAATATTAATTCTACAATGGTTTTTATTGAATATTAATGGTATATGGGTGGGTTTATATAGGAAAATAGTGGGGAGTTATTTATTATTTTCCAAATGTAGGTTTTTCACTCAATACAGTAATGTAATCAAAACCACAAACCTTACCATGTTTTCTCCCATGGTTTCCTCCAAAGAGTATTGGTTTTAATTATTTTATAAATCCATCAATCTATCACATTAAAATAATACCCTTGAGGATGTGGAAGTGAATCATGTTTAAAAATAATTGATTTTAAAACCCAAAAATATAATATAGGTTTTGGAGGATTCATGAAGGGTTTATAATATTAATAAAATAAAATAAGAAATATATTATTAGAAAAGAAAAGTTAAATTTTTTCATGGATACATTTTATGAAACATATTATATCACTTTTGGGTCATTATTATGTCATAATACACACCATATATTTATACAGTATTTAATTTTTACCTAAAAATATGATTGACTTATAAATTTATGAAAAACTAATCATTGGATAATTTTGATGTACTTATTCAAAACATAATAATTAATTTATCAAAATAATTCTCTAAAAATTAGATTTTTTATTTTAAAATTAAAATCCCTATTTATTGAAAAATACTATGTTTTTTTGATAAAAACAGCTTTGTAACCCTTATAAAAATTACATTTTCACTTTATAAATTTTTAATATCATTTATATATAACATATACTATTTAATAAATATATTTGATTAAAATATAATTGAATTCATTAATTCAACCAAATAAATTTCTTGATTGAAATTGTATATTACCCAAAGTTATCATTCAATTTTTGTTATATTAAAATCTATTTTTTTATCAAACTCATTGCATACTCATTTACAAATTAAAAACAATAAGGAATAAATATAATCATTATTTTATTGAAAATAATATATAAATATTTATACTATTATGGATGAGATATGTATCCCTTTATGACACTAGAAAATTCTCTAAGGGCAAGATGTGTGATGGAGATATTATCATGGAGTGGTCGACAAACATGGTCTAGGACGTGATCTCTATGAGATTAGACTTATATCTTAAATGGTTTATCTCAACCTTTAGTTTTAAAAATATCATATCAGGATTGGTCAGGTACAAATCCCAGAGATGTTATCTCCAATGGAATATTTTATAAATGGGCTTCATAGGGAACAATCATACTAGTTGAGGTATCACTTATTCATTTTTTGTGTCCATAGGACTTTATCATGACCCTTAATATATACTAATCATATGATCATTGTTCAATGACAATATTATAAATTTTCATAATTCTTAATGTCATTTTAATTTCAACAGGATATAATAAAAAAGCATATATGGTTTCTCTAACCACAACACACAATAGGGCATTTAATTTAATCATAATGGTAACTTAATTTATAAAATCTTTGGTTGGTAAAATTTAATACAAGAAATCCTTATTGTTATGATTATTTTTTCATCTTCATAATCCTCCACCATCCTAATCCCTTCCACACTAAATTTGTTGGTATCAAAGTGGGGTTATTCCTTTCACACCGCCATTGATTGGAAGTTATATTTATTATGTTGTATTGTTTACCCTAGAACCATCAACACTATACTTTAGAATAAATTTATATTCAATTAACTTAATATTAATAAATATATTATCACATGATGTGTGTTATTCTACATAACATTAATATGGTAATGTCCTTAAATTATTTTTTGAATTCAAGTGTAATAGAAATTTACTGGTATGATTAGAAGTTGAATGTTCAATAACAATATTATTAAAAGTACATTATATGGTTGGATGAAATTTATCTAGTAATATCCCATGTTCTAGACTAGGATAAAAATTCAACGAGTTTGTAAACATTTCATTGGGTGGATGGGCCAAATCATAAATTAAGCTTCAACATGTAATTTTAAGAATTATATCACTTGAAATTGAGGTTTTTGGTTTAGTATGACATCTATGGAGGTTTCCCAAGATTTCATATGAGTTTTCTATGCATCGAGATTTGAAAGTACCCATTTTTTGTGAAGTAGAGTGAGGTGCACAGTCAGCGCACTATTATTTTACCTGTGCGAGTCAATTGTGTGTCCCCTTTACATAAGGGTTGTAATTTCTTTAAACCTTTCACCCACCTAGGAGAAATTATGTTCCATGTTGTGGAGACCCAAATTGGATGCACTAATGTTTAACAAACCACGCACCTATCACACACTCTTAGTGCCACTTAACGTGTAGTTATGAAAGATTTTTCTAACCATGCGGGCTGACCATACGAGGTGTGGCTTGTAGGAAGAGGATGCTTCACGGTTGGTGCATGGTTTTCCAAACTCTTTGGCCCTTAAGAAAGTTATAAATGACCATTTTTTACTACCTTTATTAAATGTGGTCTCCTCCTTTTTTCTTCCTCTCTGTGCACAAAATCCCCCATTTGTGGGATCTCTCCCCCTCTTCTCCTAGGCTATAGTGAATCTCTTTTGTTCGATGTCAGAATCAAGCATCACCAATCTCATTTGAATCCCATAGGTTAGTCAGGGACTCCTCTTGTTATAACCTTTGTTTACCTCACTATATGGAACACTAAATCAATTTTAAATCTTTTTCCCAATTTGAAAGGTGTTTGACGATTCTTCCATTTTCTTCCATTTCGACACGAATCAAAGGCTGATAATGGATGAGTAGATCATACCAAGAATAAAGTATGTGATCTAGTTTCTTTTTCATTAATGTTTTATCATTTATATAATATTATTATTGTGTTGCACACCATACTTTCTAAGCATTTCCTCTGTAATATAAAATTCTTGAATTAAATGGTTAAACCACCCCCATTGACTACCGTAGACGACGTCATATGGTTGGAGGTGATTACCTCAACCTAAATCACCCTGTTAAGGAGATGTGAGCTATTTTTCTTTGATTTTTATTATATTCCTTATGTTGATCCACCCCTTAGGGTGTTCTATTTAATTGTGTTGATCAAAATTATTATATTTATTAAATCACCTTTGGGATGAGATTATTTATTCTTTTTGAATGATATTATTGAATTAAATCGAATGAATTGATCATTGAAATATCAAGTTTTATAATAAAACCACCTTTTGAGGTGCATTGTATTGTAAATTAAAAAGTGAATTGTTTTATGAAATGTAGTGATGTGTCTTATGGAATTGGTATCTCTCATGGCCTTTAATGTTGTTAATTGATTGATATGGCCCAAAATTCTTATCATAGTTATTATTGTCATGATTTTTTTCTATTTTCTTGTGTAATATTATGGAAGGCTTAAGTAAATAGACTTTTATTTAATCAAAATTGAGATTATGAATGAAATTTCATAAACATGGCCATATTTATTAATTAATTTAAATTTTTAAATGTGGTATATTAAAAGGATACATAGCCACTTGATTAATGTCAGTTTCCTCTTAATGGAATGTTGGGCTAAGGGATCATAGGTGAAATGGATTACCATAGATTTTATTATTTTATTAAAAGCTCAGTTTGGGTTTTTGACATGTCATTTAAAACCCCCTTGGTAAAGGAATTTTGGACATGATGGTCCACATCACTTGGGTAGTTGAACATGATGTTTCATGCCCCCTCGGATATGAGTTTTTTTAAGACCCTTATCATTATTGACTCATAATTATGACATTGGGTATGAAATCTCTTTCATGGTGATATATGGTAATGGAATCCCTTAAAAAGACCAATACTCTTATAATTACATGAAAACTCTAGAGTTACACCTCAGGTCCTGCTTGTGCTACACTCTTTATAAATGCGTGTTTCTATGTGTGTGTGATACTATTATATAGACTCCCAAGCACTAAGATATGGGTCCATGATAATGAATGTTTATCTATGAAAATGATTGTATGATTTATGTGTATATATATACATTATTTTAGGTGTTCAGTGAAGTTTCATCTTGGGATAAAGAAGGTATTGTCTCATTAGGTGTCCCTGAGGAACCTGAGTCTGAATGGTTTAAATTTATTGATTATCATACTGTATTACTTTTCATACTCTTTCACACCTATTAAATCTATATATACATGAACCCTATTACGAATTATACACCATTTGTGGTAGCCTAAGGATTTTATATCACACCCTATTTGGGCCTCCATTAGACTGGGATACCCAAATAGACCTCATATTTATAGGACCATGTTCATGGATTGTGATCGGATTTTTTTATCCTTCTAGTCTAGGATGGAGTACCGTAGAAAATGACAGAGATAGATCTCGTGATTATATTGAATATATCTACCTAAAATTTTATGTATTTTTTCCTTTTTTAGTTTTTTTATGTACTGTGTATACCTACATGTATTTATATATGAGATAATGTTCATTCATGATCATTTAATTGTACCTTAATGATTTCCAATTATTATTTTATTCTTATGACTTGAATTGTTTCCGCTCTATTTATTATAAATATAGAGGGTATATTATTCACACAATACCTCCATATACCATCAATAATAGTTAGTATCCTCTTACATATGCATAGGAATTATTGAGGTCTTGTAGCTGACCATATCAGGGAACTGTTCTAAGTGGATTCCGGGTCGGGATGCTACATATGGTATTATGTATTTATTTCTTCTTTTTTCTTACTATATGGGATGGAAAACAAGAGATTAAGAATGTTCTAGCACCTGGTAATAGCTTGGTTCTAGGTTTGGCTAACCCACACATGAGGGAAGGATCAAGTGGCTAATGAATGGGACTATTGGTCGATATTATAGGTGGTTATCATTTCAAATTGGGTGATTGTTTTATTTTCATTGGTTATTAATTTGTGGATTTTTACCTCCTTGACTGGTATGTAAAGAGATGTAAATAACATTAATCAATCATTATAGTCACATAGAGATTCAAATTTTCATGAATATGTCTTTCCAAGTAGGTTGCATTTATAAACTACTTGATGTTGTGATAAATGTGCCTTTTCTGATAAATTAGCATTCTTATCTATATATCCTATTTAGGGAATTGATAATATGATCACCTATATAACATTCATAATTGTATGTCATAGTTCTATAAATTATTTTAACATGTTCAATTTTATACCATGATTGAGTGTTTCCATTCTTCTATAGTATCTTTCCTTGATTTTTTCCATTCTTTTGTGATTATATGCCTTATTTATCTCTTAACAATGTTTGGGTGATTTCTTCCATGATTTCCTATATCAATTTATTTTTTATAACATGCCTAGTGATAATTTTGATATAAGTATTATGAAATAATTTTTTTATCAACCTAAATGGTGTTTTAACACATATCTTAATAGATGAATTCTATTTAATAAATCGATTAATTTATTTTTGAGACCTGTACCATTGGTTTTATGGGATGAAACATAGATGGTTGAGATTAAATGGATGAAAATTTCAACTTATATAGAGTATGTGCCTTGATAAATTGGTAATGGTAACCCCTATAACTAAACCACCATAAATGGGTTTAATATATTATGAGACAAAAAGTGTGAATCTGGTTTCAGTTTCATGAATCATAGTTATAAATTATAAAGGCATGTACCTATATGTTTGGGAATGAAGATTCATCTAACTAGATCACTATATGGAATAGTAAATTTTAATTATGGAATTATAAATGAATAGTAAATGAATTATCCTGGTGGGGACCATGAATTGTAAAGGATTTGTTTGAAAAAATTAAACCAGTACATGTTAATGATAGTTAAACTTGTAATAAATTATAAATTTTAAATTCCTAAACCTATATTTTTTAGGAATGATGACCTGTATGACTAAATTATTGAAATGCACAACTGAACCAAAATAGTTCAGTTGGGGCATACTGTTTATGAGATAACTAGACTTAACCCAAGTATGTCAACCTTGATATGATTATGTGACAACCCCAATAAGGTTATGTTAAAAATATTAAATGAAATAGGGGGACCCTTGTAGGTCACCTTATCCATTTTTATGCCTTGGTACATAACCCCATGGGGTATTTCTATTTAAATGGAATGTTCTTGTTAATTGTTTAAAACCAATTATATGATGTTACATATAAAAATATTATGGAGTCTTACAGAACCAATTAACTTAATTAATAAAATCCTTATTATCTTATTTTGATCTTTACTACTAAGAGGCATCAGTTAATTAAAATTCCAATTAAAAACTAAAGAGTATTTTCCTCGGTATATTGTATATTGACATTTTCTTTAACCGATCCAGTTTTTAAAACTCATAAATCATATAAATGGTGAAAAAGGAAATTGAAAGATAAATTTCCTAAAACATTGTATGATATAATCTAAATAAATTGATTAGTATAGTTGTTTTAAAAACTTGTACTTAACATCCCATATATTCTACTTTTTAAAATGATTAATAAATAATTATTATTTAAAAACCCTAAATGTAAAACCCGATATATGTTTTTGTAGAAGGAACCCACATGTAGTTGTCAATTTTGATGTTTCCTTGGAGTAGGAATATAGACGTTGACTGTATACACCATTTAACTTCTTATTAGGTTGTATTAAACATAGAGTTTAGGCAACAAGTCCTGGTAATATTTTTAGCCATGACCTTGTTTTCATATCAGAAACTTACAATTTATTTATGGCATATCCCTATAGAGATATTATCCTCATAAAAATTAATAATTTTTAAATTCTTGTGATAGTTTTTTTAATAAAAGGTGTTGTTTTTTTCTGAGTAGGACTTCTAGTAGTAAATAGACACCCTCGAGTGAATGGGGATCATTTAATAAGTTTATCCTTGTTTAAGGCCTAAGAATACTATAATTCTCTAGTTAAGTAGGTTAGAAATGCCTCCGGAATAGTTGGCCCCTTCATAGGTCGAGTGACCTCATTCTTTTATATGGGATATCATATGCCAGGAATGTGCATCGTATATTGTGTCATTTTTCTATCATAGTGAAATGCATGGTTATACACAGTGCCTATCAACTTTAAAGAGGTAGTTTAACACTTCTATTGTATGATTGATAAGGTCAGGTGATACCTTAAGACATATGGTTACTCAACTACTTGGATAAAGGATCATGTCTTCTTGAAGGATACATTTATGGTTCATCTTTGTAGTTTATTGACATAATCATTTTGAGATAGTTATGAGTATTATACCTTTGAGATGGAAAATTGGTCATTGTGTTGTCCAAATATCTCAGGATGACATTATACAAAGGATTGTGGGTTGTGTCATAGTCTATCTTTTTATTTTTGTCTTATATGTCTGATGTTGATGACATGTGTGGAATTGACTTGGTAAGAGCATCACGTGTATGTATCAAGGTGAATATGACCTAAATCACTTTTGAGCAGCTAGTTTTTCTCTCTTAGTGTGATCCACCTGATAAAATCATTTATTCCACATCCATGAACCAAATTCAATAGGGATTGAAGGTGTGTTGTTATATTTTGTTCTGTCCTTAGTAACAAGATGATTAGGACACTATTAAGGTGTGAATAATTACATCCTTTGTGAAAAATGTTTCCTCTTGAGTAAATGGGATGCATTTGTAAGGGACCAATTGAAACTGGTCAGAATGAGTTTAACTACTTAATTTCTTATGGATTCATGTATTTAATGTGAGTTCCAAGGGAGATCATTCATTAATGGGAAATGACGTTCTAAGTAGCATGGTCAACATGGCCTTGATGGTGAAAGACCCACGGGAGTGTAAGTCGAGTTTAGAATAGGGTGGTACGAGAGATTACACCCAATGCATAAATAATGTTTGGTACTCAAAAGTTTCATGGGGTATAATTGGGAAAACTAGTTAGTGGGTTTCCAAGTGGGAACCAAGGATCGATTGTTTTTTCATGATGCTTTTGGACATGCAGACCAATAGATTGAGTAAATTAAAGGTAGGTCCCCTCATAAGGGAGATCCTAAAATCAAATTAGGTACCATGAGATGGTTGAACCATGTTTATATCTAAACACTCATGGTCAAGATACATGGGGTTAGGTGTTAGTTAAGGTCATTAATGCATGTTTTAAATGAGACCATGGAATGGAAAGATAAATACACAACTTCGATGATATCTTGGTGTACTCACAATTTAGTAATGATATTAACCCCTATCCTGACTTCATCTAGAATATGTTGAGAGAGTATTGATTATATTATGATCTAAAAAAATATAATGTGCCTTTTATTATTTATAGATGGAATCCTCAAGAGTGCTCTCCAGGATATTTTTAAAGGAATCTTTATGAGGTGGATTCCACCATAGGCGGTTAGTAGATTAACCTATTGGGAAAAAGGTCATTCCAATGTGGGACTAGTCATTAGATGTTTATTTTTGAGATTGTGCTCTATTTGGTAAAAATAACTAAGAATGGTTCAATTAGATGGTGTCACTGGAATTTGGTTACAGGCTTCAGTGAGGGTGCTCAATGTGATCTCAAGAAGCCTCTACATAAAGGCATTGGGATATATCATTTGAAAGATTTCATCCATCTAAATCGAGTGTTTTTTAAAATAGTTGGATGGAGTTGGTTTGAGGACACCACTATATAAAGGATTTATATGGTCTTTGTGGAACCATTTCATTCATGTTGTGGGTTTAGGCAAGTTCCAGGTAAGGGTCATTTGGTTTTTTAAACATGAGCTAAAGCATCATGTTTTGTGCCTATTCAGTCAAAAATAATTGTTGAGATAATAATGTGGGACATGAGTAGTGTCCTTGCTCTAATTTGAGATTATTTTTTTAGAAACATTCCAGAAGAATATTTAGAGCACTTCCCACTTACATTAATAACGAATTTCAATGGTTTTGTTGTCATAACTTAGAAATGGACATTCAATGGTTAATACCTAAGGTGGATAGAACCTTAGGGATCTTGATAAAAGATATGATGATGTGATAATTTCTTATATTACATGTACTTAGGCAAGCTTCATCTTGATGTTATAGTTCTATCTATGTGCATTAGATTGGGTTCTTGCAGTTAAACATCGTATGTTATAAATTACTCATCGAAGTGAGTTGGGTATTACAAGATGAAAAATAGCCATTTGAATGGATGTTCTAGACCTTATTAGGTCAGGAAATGTTTTATTTATTTCCCCAAGGCTTGTCAGGGATGATAAGTTCTATGGTGGGAAGATTGAAACATCCAACGTCTTGGAACATGTTAAAATATAAGAGTTTTTAAAATTTCATTATGTGGCTGGGTTGAATCTTAAATTGTGCTTTTGAATTTAATTTCAATAATTAGATCACTTGAAAGTGATTTTTATGTTGATTTTTAAGCTTTGGTAAGTGTCTCAATAGTTTAGTTGAGTTTCAGAGGTGTCGTGATCCAAAAGCACCAGTTTTTGGTGACGTGGTGTGAGGCGCGCAGTTGGTTCATGGTTAGGTTAACCATTCGGATCTTTTTCTTAAGGGACATGGTTTGTTTAAACTGTTCAAACTCTTATAAGAAACCATGCACCATTTTTCATGCAAGAATATGTGACCGTGTGAGTTGTACATGTTTTTTCTGAACTGTGTGCCTAGCTCACACCCTTAGAGCCACATAACTGGTAGTTATGCATGGCTTAGAAACACAATTTTTCATACCATGAAAACTAACCATGTGGGGTTTGGAATAAAGGGAGAGGATGATGAATAGTTAGTGCACGGTTTTCTAAATTTCTCAACTCTTAAAAGAGATGGAAACAACCTTTTTCACCAACCGTTATTATAGTGGGGCTCTTCCTTTTCTATTCCCAATGAGACATAGAATCCCCCACACATGTGAGCGCTGCTCCTCCTCTCCTAGACCATGGTGAATATCCTTAATTCAGTGTCATAATTGAGCATCATTGTCTCATTGGGATCCCCTTGGATAGTATACAACTCTTCATTCTTAAAATCTTCATTCACCTCACCATATGGAATGCTAAATCCACGCGAGATCATTTTCCCTATTTTTAGGGCCTTTGAAAATTCTTCCATTTTCTTCCATTACAGATAAAATCAAAGGCCAATAATGGATTATTAGACCATAATAAGAATTAGGTATGTGGTATAGTTTCTTTTCACTTAAATTTATATCTTTTAAATAATATTTACATTATGTCGCACGCCAAAATTTCTGACCATTACCTCTATAATATGAAATGCTACAATTTCCCCCACCCCTGACTACCTTAGACACCATCATATGGTCGGAGGTGATACCCTCAACCTACATCATCCCTTTAGGGTGATTTTAGCTATTTAAATTTTATTTTTATTTTCTTTAATATGCCGATCCACCCCTTCAAGTGTGCTATTTAATTATGTTGATTGAAATGCTTGGCTTTCTTAAATTGCCTTTTAGGGTGGGCTAATTTATTCCTCATGAATGAGATGGTTGAATTGAATCAAATTAATTTCTCATTGAAATATCTTATTTTATAATAATACCACCTTTTGAGGTGTGATGTCTGGTAAATTAAAAAGTTAATTGTTTTATGACATGATTTGATTTTTCTTATGGAATGGGTCTCCCCTAGGGCCTTTAATTTTGTTAATTGATTATGATGGTGGAACTTTCTTTGAATAATTATTTCTTTCTTGATTTATGATTGTTGGATTATGACATATTATTTCTTAATTGGGTACATGAACTTTTATTTAGTCATAATTAAGACGAAAATGGCTTGTCATGTGCATGAAATTATTTATTAATTAATTTAAATTGTTAAATAAGGTATATTACAAAGGATCCTTTGTTCCTTGTGCGATGTCATATGCCTCTTTATGAAATGTTATACTAAGGTCTCATATGGGTAATGGATTACCATAGACTATATTATTATAGAGGGACATTGGTTAGGGTTTTGGACATGGCATTTCAAACACCCTTGGTCTAGGACATTATACATGATGATCCACTTCCCTTGGGATATTGAAAATTATATTTCATTCCCTCATATATGAGTTTTGGTAATACCCTTATCATTATATAATCATGACTACGAAATTGGGTATTAAATCCCTTGAACTATGATACATTTTCATGGCATCCCTTACAGAGTCTGGTACTCTTATGATTATACATGGATGCTTGAGTTATGCCTTGGGTCCTACAAGTGCTGCACTTCTTATATATATATATATATATATATGATACTATTATATGTATTCCTATGCACTATGATATAGATCAATTCCAGTGTATGTATATCTGTGAAAATTATTTTCTAACATATGCATGTATATACATGATGGATGGTGTACAGATACATTTCATCTTAGGTTGAAGTTGGTATTGTCTGACTAGGTGTCCCTAAGGAATCTAAGTCTGACTGGTTTACATTTATTGATTATCACACAATCTTACTTTTATTACTCTTTCACACAAATTAATCTTAAACATAAAATTAATTTGTTATGTATTAGACACCATCTATGGTTTTCTAATGAGTTTATCACACACCCTATTCGGGACACTATTGCACTAGGGTGCTTGACAGACCTCATGTTTACAGGACAAGGTTTATGGATTGTGTTTTCTTACTATTATCCTTTTGGGGTAGGATGGAGTACAAGATCATTGTATTAAGTTATTACTCATGATTCTATTGAAGATGGTTGTTGATTATTTTGTTTATTTGTTTCCATTAATGGTATTTCTATGTAATAATTATACCTATATCTATTTATGTCATAGAATGTTCATACATGTTCATTTATTCATAACTTAAAATTTTTTGTCATTATTTAATTATATTGCCTTTATTTATTATTTATTACAATATATTTATTACTTATATAGAGGATAGAGTCTTCCCATTATGCCTCATTATACCCTCACTGTTAGCCATCAACCTTTGGCGTAAGGAGAGGCGTGCTTGAGGCCTAGTGGTATACTTGCTCGGGGCACCATTTTAAGTGGATTCTGGGTCTAGATGCTATATATCTCATTAGACATAGATGATTTCCAAATATCAATTATGGGAAGATTATAAGGCTTTAATTCTTATTCTCATGAATTTAAAACTTAGTCATCACTAAGAGGGGAAGTTATGAGAACTGACCCGCTGGTAGAAACTCCATATGTAATATGTTTCATTGGATATTATGATCATTGAATGTGTGTATTGGTCCTTAGACTTGATATTATTGTTGATTTATTTCATGAATTTTATACTTTGATATATTATTGAAAAATGTGATGACATATTCTCATAGTGAAGTAAGATGTGTTGGGTTCATAAAAAGTGATTTGACATTAGTGACTAAATCAAGGATGGATTTATCCCTTATAAGTTAATAGTAGTAGATATCATAGGACCTTTGATTAAAATGGAACTTTCAGATTAATTCCATATTTGTAGTGGTGTTTTTATGAACTTGAAACATATGTATATAATACATATGAAATTATACATTATACCCAATATAAGGCAGGTTTAGTGTATACGCCTCCCACCTCATAGGCTCAGGGAATTCATCTGCCAACTATTCATATATTTTGGATTATGCATCATTCCACATAGTTTCATCATTTATAATCCATTATGAATGGATTAAATAGACTGTGTTCATTTATGCAATTCAATAGATAAATCCATTGGTAATAAAAATTTGTCGATGCATTGAATAGGTTAGTGTCATACATTAAAATTAACATGTTAATGATGGTTATATAATTGGATGAGATCCCTAAATTTTGGTATGACCAATTGTTTACAAGAATCCAGATACTCTCTTCCTCCTACGATGCAATTTAACACTGGGTGAAGGTGTCACGAACCAAATCTGGTCGCCGCCCAAACTGGCACCAAACCCAGCCCGTGACATGACCCGAAGGGCGTTCCCTATCCCCACGGGCTGGCACAAGTGCCAGGGTATCATTTATTTAGGTTTGGGAACTATTTACCCGAATATGAAGTCATAAACCATTAAAAACAATCAATAAACTGAATCTGAAAATTCATACCAAATGATGTTTAAACAAAAACCAGAACTGAATACATAGGTTTAGAGTCAATACAAAAGGTCCAAAGACACAATGGAACAGAAACAAAATATCCCCATGGACTCCACATGACAAGGGGTCATCACCCCCAAGTCGTCTCCACTACTCCTCCCCAAGGATGAGGACTAACACCCTGAACCGTCAACACCCTTAGCATTTCCTTTACCTGGGTCAAAAAAAAGGTCTACTTACACCAAAGGGGTGTAAGTAGGGTGTGAGCCTAATCCCAATAGGATACCACCCTATGATTCCAAGGTGCATGCAATACAAGGTGAAAAAGCAAGCAGTTTTAATATGCAATTAAAAGCGGTGACAAATTCCACGAAATAAAACTTTAAATTGAAAACATTTTTCAAGATAAAACTTTCAGAATGTTAACACATTTAAATAGGAATATTAGATACTGCATTATAATTCCAAAGACACCCAAAAACAAGGGAAAATACCACAAATACACTGAGCAACAAAACCGGGAACACCCCTAGGCACTAGATAGTCTCAGGCCCCATGTACCTCGTACCTCAGTGTAATGTAACCATAGTAAAATCCTTTCTCGTGCACGAGCCACTAGTAGGGAACATACCCATAACCTAGTGGTCCCCAATCATCATCCACATAGTTTAGTTAGAGTTGTCGTTATCCAAATGCTAAGTGAAACAGGGACAAAACCTATCCGGTCCACTAGCCGTACTAGTACAAATCCGCCCCACCTAGGTACCCGGGCTTCCCCCCTTTGTGCTCAAACAATTTCAGGATTTAACACACATCAATTTTAATGTAAAACACCACTACTGGTCACATACACCAAATACAGTAGCTATCTCATTTTATACCACTTAAAACACACAACAAACTCTTTGAATTTGAATAAATCAATTTCACAAAATCTCGTGTAGTTTTGCACACAAAACCCCTTAAGAAACCCACTTGTACACGATGTTCACAATTGTAAGTTACCAAAATAGTAAAGGCAGACCAATAAATATCAATTAAAACAAAAAATCAATTTTTGGGCATCCTCATGTTAAACAAGAAGTGTTCTCTTTGTAAAACCTTCATTTTCACACAAAAGTGGAACCAAAACTTCACTTTCTTTACAAGCACAATTAAAACTCATTATTTGCAGCAATTACCAAAGGGGATAAACATTATAAACAGTATTTTATGCCTTATTACACATCAATAAAAACAACTAAGTATTTATAGGGCATACCCAAATAAACAAACAAAACACTTCTTTGGAAAACCCCCAATTTCACACCAAATTGGCATTTTAAATTCAATTGCAATGGAAACATCATTAGAACCAATTTTTGTAGCAATAATAAAATTATATAAATCTTAAAATATGATAAATAAAGCATGCTAATACACAATTATTGCATCAACATTGGAATCACCTACCAAATCAAATGAAACCATTGAATCCTTTGTGCGAAAACACAAACGCACCACCGCCGCACCTCAAGAAGGGTAGATCAAACCTAAAAATAGAAAATTGGACCAAGAAAACCCAAGGTTAAACCTTAGGTTCGAACCCCTACCCACTGGTCATTGTTCACTTCAATAAAAAGGGAGGAAACCCTAAAAAATAGAATGAAACCCTAATCAATTTGAAAGGGGAAAAGAAATGGACAAACTTACTTGAGAAATCTAGAATGAATCTCCCAAAAACACTAGTATCTGAAATTTAAAACGGCCAAAAATCAGGGGATGGTCTCACAAGAATTATTAGGTCATTTAGGAATTGGAATGGAGGGAAAATATTAAGAATAGAAGGCGTTATGAAAGGATCAATTTACCTCTCCAAAATCTAGAAGATTTCTGAAATCCAGAAAGTTTCGACTATTGTCGCGACTCTATCAAGCTCCAAATTGTGGGAGGAGGGCATGGGGTCGCGCCAGGGATTCTTAGGGTCGATAGGGAGGTGGAATCACCGAAATATCCATTTTAATGAATAAGATATTAATAAATTAATGAAACAATTTAAAACTGGAAAATGGGCCTTCGGGTTGGCCCAATTCTCAAATAAAAACAAAAAATCCCCCATGCTTATGGATTTATAAAGGCCCCAAATTTAAATTTGGGGTTAATATATCAGGGGATAACAATTAGGAGTTGGAATGAGTCAAAAATATTAAAAATTGAAAAAGTTATAAATGAAACAAAATTTATTTTTAAATCTGGAATTGGGCTCGCAGTTTGGCCCAATTCATGAAAACTCACCTATTCTCAATAAAACATTTGGAAAACACCAAAACAAATCATGAGTGGAAAATAAATTTAAAATAACCCTAAAATAGGTTACGTACATGACAATTCTACCCAACTTGAAAACTTTCCGCCCCGGAAAGTCACAGCAAGGTCAAAGCAACAACCAAACCCAACTGAGAAACCAATAGGTACTCTCTTGCAAGGTTTCACCCCCAAAGGACAAAACACCTCCAGTGATCAATGATGGAAGGAATACTGTCACAAACCAAACTTACACCACTTTCCTGAAACAATAAAGTACATTCAGGATTTATCCCAAATGAAAACTCCTCAAATACAATCTGAACAACACTCAATCAATTTACCCAAAAAAAAACAACAACATTGAACAAGGTTACACTTCCCTACTATAACTAAACCATTGGAAACTCTCCAATATCAATGTTTACCCAATTAATATGTAGGTAGTTAGATATCTTAGAATGATAATACCTACTTCCCAGACAAGACCAAAGAAAAAAATATGAGTTACTCGTATGGAGAGACACAAATGGGCTCCCCACCATAAGAGACAACTTAAATTGTTTTCCCGAGACAGAATCAAGACACTAATAGTGGGAGGCCCAAACATACTCTCTAGTAAAAGGGATATACTTCCATTAAATGTTTATGAAGGAACATTCATGAGAATCATAGTGGGTCTCCCCACCATAAGAACTGACCATCTTAACCGACCAGCATGGGCCGACACAGAAAGACCCAAAAAGAAATCAAAGATTTAGGAAGGGCGCAGGATTAGTCTGCATGGTTTGGGAAACTGTGCACTAACTATGAATATAATTCTTTCTACATGGCTTCCTAGCACACGACCACTAATAAACGTGCACAAAATATGTGCTCAACCATGACGAAACCATAGGTTTGAACTATTCCCATATTTCATACTAAGGATAGGACTTTGTACAAGGGTTTAAATGGCCCTGGGATTTTCCCTGACTACGAGCCAGCTTCTCTCCGAGACCTATGGCTGGAGCTCAAATGATTGAAGCATCTTCGGCCTCGTAGTTAATATTTGGAAACCCACTGAATGAGAATTCTTCTTTTCAGTGCCACCAAAAACTACACCGCAGTCCCAAATAAGTTTTCTAGTCATAACACATTCCAAACTCACTTTACCTTATCCCGATATTTCACTAAAACAAGGGCTGAGAAGATACACACACATCACAACTTGTTTCTTCAGGTGAGAAACAATAGAAGTAAAGAACACCTACACTCACATTCCTCTAAAATAGATGATTTTGAAGTTTTTCCAAGGGAGACATTTGCCCAACATAACAGGGACTCTCAGATGATTTCACTACTTTCACCTATACAGTCAATCGAGTACATGACATCGTAAGGCATCACCAAACATGACCATTTCAACTGATATAAACAATTCATGGAGAGGGACCTTATACAACATCCCCAAACAACACACAATTCTAGAAAGTGGCCACAATATCCTACCTTGACCATATTTCCCACACCGGTGGTTTAACATGAATTAATGCATCAAAGAAACTTTGAGGAACCCAAAGGTCCTCTTAGACACCATCGAGACACTCATCCACACTTACAACCAAAGAACACTTCCACCTTCGATGAATCATGAAACATTAGAAACTAAGGTTTCTTTCAACCTTCCACAATAACTTTACCACTACAAGAGGATCCAAAAATCAACGAAATGAATGGTTGTAGACTCAATCAACAATGATCGATAAAATATTCCTTATATTGATCAACTGGAGGATTTTCCAATGGCGAAACAATATGGATTGCACTTCAGCTGTGCATTAACCCTTAATGGGGGCATACCTTATCCAATGAGAGAACCCAAGGACCCAACCAATCTGGTCCATTAGTCAAAACATGCCTCAAACCAGATCCAAACACATGAAGGGAACCACCGTAAAGGCATCCCAAAACATTTTTCAAAAGAGACCACTAATCGTCCCTACAACACAACTTACTGACCAAACCCAAACCCAAAACATACTTAAAACAGGAGGGGTTCTTGGACTCAAAACATCCCACAACATCAACATTTTCCGAAAACACATAATATACACCATCCCAAAAAAATCATCAAGAAATCATGTTTTTTTTTATTTAAAAACATTTCTTTGAAAACAAATGGTTCAGCGGTAAGCGCATCCACCAATGGTACCCCATGGGCCTTACACATGCATGTTTCTATGCCACACCAGGCACCCTCCTCATTTCCATCCCGACACTCATCCAGTCATGTCATTAACCATCCCTCTTCCCATATAACCCCATGCATGTGGTTGCTCATGAAAATACCAAAGGTTAAAACAAAAATTCTTTCCACTTTTCAAAACCAAAATGGTCAACCAACACATCCTTTTTCTCAAAACCGCTAACCACGAGATCAAATTCCAACTCACATCTTACAAAACTTTTCAGAAATGCACAAACATTTAAAAAAATAACTCACTTTCAATATATTCACATCAATTTCAAAACATCTCATCCCATTAAAACACACTCTGATTGTTTAGAAAACTCTATTGGAAACACTTTTCAAAACCAACTTCAATATAGTCCCCGCTTTCAAAGAGGTGTAAGCACACCATTTTATATTTCAAAACAATTCTGAAAATTCAGTTCTGCTATTTCATAAACCCAACCATTCCCTCTTTATTTGAAAATCATTTCATAAAAACTTTACGCTTCTTAAAACCAAGTCACCTTAAAACCAAAATCCCAAGATTTCAAAACTAAAGAACACCAGACAATGCAAGAGGAAACTAGTTTCAGTGGGTGACTTGGATTTGGTTGGTGGCCATATTCCAATCACTTCACTGTCACAGAGAGTGTTCTAGGGAATATCCCCAGCTCCACATGGCTTGCCAGACCCTGCGAGGTCATTGAGACCATTAACCCAACTCTCTTTTCATTTCCCCTAATCATCATCAAACCAAGAAAACCCAAAGACATAGGCAAATCCCAACTTCCCATGGCGACTTGAATCCTGAAATGAGGTGTGGTGATCAAGCACACTACCCATAACCAGAATTCCATGTCCCAACAATCATAACTCTAGACTATGTTGACTATTTCCCAAATAACATGACTCAAATGGAGCGGACTGCCTCTGATACTATTTTGTCACGAACCAAATCTGGTCGCCACCCAAACTGGCACCAAACCCAGCCCGTGACATGACCCGAAGGGCGTTCCCTATCCCCACGGGCTGGCACAAGTGCCCGGGTATCATTTATTTAGGTTTGGGAACGATTTACCCGAATATGAAGTCATAAACCATTAAAAACAATCAATAAACTGAATCTGAAAATTCATACCAAATGATGTTTAAACAAAAACCAGAACTGAATACATAGGTTTAGAGTCAATACAAAAGGTCCAAAGACACAATGGAACAGAAACAAAATAGCCCCATGGACTCCACATGACAAGGGGTCATCACCCCCAAGTCGTCTCCACTACTCCTCCCCAAGGATGAGGACTAACACCCTGAACCGTCAACACCCTTAGCATTTCCTTTACCTGGGTCAAAAAAAAGGTCTACTTACAACAAAGGGCTGTAAGTAGGGTGTGAGCCTAAGACCAATAGGATACCACCCTATGATTCCAAGGTGCATGCAATACAAGGTGAAAGAGCAAGCAGTTTTAATATGCAATTAAAAGCGGTGACAAATTCCACGAAATGAAACTTTAAATTGAAAACATTTTTCAAGATAAAACTTTCATAATGTTAACACATTTAAATAGGAA
This sequence comes from Viscum album, assembly GCA_963277665.1. Classification (NCBI taxonomy): domain Eukaryota; kingdom Viridiplantae; phylum Streptophyta; class Magnoliopsida; order Santalales; family Viscaceae; genus Viscum; species Viscum album. Next base: position 621,330,685 of record OY728127.1, read on the forward strand.
TATTAGATACTGCATTATAATTCCAAAGACACCCAAAAACAAGGGAAAATACCACAAATCCACTGAGCAACAAAACCGGGTACACCCCTAGGCACTAGATAGTCTCAGGCCCCATGTACCTCGTACCTCAGTGTAATGTAACCATAGTAAAATCCTTTCTCGTGCACGAGCCACTAGTAGGGAACATACCCATAACCTAGTGGTCCCCAATCATCATCCACATAGTTTAGTTAGAGTTGTCGTTATCCAAATTCTAAGTGAAACAGGGACAAAACCCATCCGGTCCACTAGCCGTACTAGTACAAATCTGCCCCACCTAGGTACCCGGGCTTCCCCCTTTGTGCTCAAACAATTTCAGGATTTAACACACATCAATTTTAATGTAAAACACCACTACTGGTCACATACACCAAATACAGTAGCTATCTCATTTTATACCACTTAAAACACACAACAAACTCTTTGAATTTGAATAAATCAATTTCACAAAATCTGGTGTAGTTTTGCACACAAAACCCCTTAAGAAACCCACTTGTACACGATGTTCACAATTGTAAGTTACCAAAACAGTAAAGGCAGACCAATAAATATCAATTAAAACAACAATCAATTTTTGGGCATCCTCATGTTAAACAAGAAGTGTTCTCTTTGTAAAACCTTCATTTTCAAACAAAAGTGGAACCAAAACTTCACTTTCTTTACAAGCACAATTAAAACTCATTATTTGCAGCAATTACCAAAGGGGATAAAAATTATAAACAGTATTTTATGCCTTATTACACATCAATAAAAACAACTAAGTATTTATAGGGCATACCAAAATAAACAAACAAAACACTTCTTTGGAAAACCCCCAATTTCACACCAAATTGGCATTTTAAATTCAATTGCAATGGAAACATCATTAGAACCAATTTTTGTAGAAATAATAAAATTATATAAATCTTAAAATATGATAAATAAAGCATGCTAATACACAATGATTGCATCAACATTGGAATCACCTACCAAATCAAATGAAACCATTGAATCCTTTGTGCGAAAACACAAACGCACCACCGCCGCACCTCAAGAAGGGTAGATCAAACCTAAAAATAGAAAATTGGACCAAGAAAACCCAAGGTTAAACCTTAGGTTAGAACCCCTACCCACTGGTCATTGTTCACTTCAATAAAAATGGAGGAAACCCTAAAAAAATAGAATGAAACCCTAATCAATTTGAAAGGGGAAAAGAAATGGACAAACTTACTTGAGAAATCTAGAATGAGTCTCCCCAAAACACTAGTATCTGAAATTTAAAACGTCCAAAACTCAGGGGATACTCTCACAAGAATTATTAGGTCATTTAGGAATTGGAATGGAGGGAAAAGATTAAGAATAGAAGGTGTTATGAAAGGATCAATTTACCTCTCCAAAATCTGGAAGATTTCTGAAATCCAGAAAGTTTCGACTATTTTCGTGACTCTATCGTGCTCCAAATTGTGGGAGGAGGGCATGGGGTCGCGTCTAGTCTTCGTAGGGTAGATAGTGAGGTGGAATCACCGAAAACTCCATTTTAATGAATAAGATATTAATATATTAATGAAACAATTTAAAACTGGAAAATGGGCCTTCGGGTTGGCCCAATTCTCAAATAAAAACAAAAAATCCCCCATGCTTATGGATTTATAAAGGCCCAAAATTTAAATTTGGGGTTAATATATCAGGGGATAAAAATTAGGAGTTGGAATGAGTCAAAAATATTAAAAATTGAAAAAGTTATAAATGAAACAAAATTTATTTTTAAATCTGGAATTGGGCTCGCAGTTTGGCCCAATTCATGAAAACTCACCTATTATCAATAAAACCTTTGGAAAACACCAAAACAAATCATGAGTGGAAAATAAATTTAAAATACCTAAAATAGGTTACGTACATGACATAAGGTGTTATATTCCCTTCTACATTATGTATCCCCATGAAATGTTCCAGGATCAATTGTCTAGTGTAATCTCATCAGAGGAAAGAGGCTTTCATCTACTAATAGAGTGGTCTTTATCAATCACAAAATAAAGATTCAAATTTGTATTACACATGACCTTAGTTATGCCATTTTAGTATTTTCATTTCCATTACATGTTGATACTATCAAGGATATATGGAGCACATATATGGGTTTTTTATACTACCTGTGTTCATATGATGAACCCCTAAAACCCATTAGTGGTATTGAAGACTTTTTTCTTATTGAATAAACATGTTTCTTTCATGGTTAAATAAAGAACAAGTTTTATGAAATTTTAATAGGTTTTACACTCTCAACATTATGTTACATGAAAATATAATTTCAAGTGCACCACTCGACATTATGTTAATATGTTAACATAATGTGGAGTTTTAGGACTGGAATACATTAATTAATAAACATAGTTTTCATTGTTATTGTGGGAAAATAAAAAATTTGAGTTTTAGGTTATTTATAAATTGTTTCTAAATAATTGAAACATATATTATGGGGTATTTATAGAATTAATAATACATTTTTATAAATTAATTAACTAAAACAATTATCGATAATTTTTTTAATGTTTATAAAACAATTATTATAAATTGTCCATTAATATTAAAGAGTCAATATTAAGAATTTATTTGATTTATAAAATGTTTATAAATCATAATATATTGAATTTTGCCTTTGATCAAATTATATAGAAGGCCTTATAATCATGAAATAAAGTGTTTATTAAGAAATTATATGGGTAATTTATAAATAATTGTTAAATTACCTAAATATGGACAAAATATAAAAGATTTTATATTTAATATTATGAATTGTTCAGAATTAATTAAATAAACTTATTCAAATTAAAATGGTTATTATTTAAGATACTATTTACCCCACATGAAAATTGTTTTAATGATATATTTTTCTAGGGTTTAAATAATATTTAAGTATGTGATATTTATATTATTTAAATAGTTAAAATAAAATAAATTATATTATAAAATGTTTATAAATCATAATTATATCATATATTTTAAAGTGAATTTTTGTACATTTAATAATGTGAAGGATTTCATATTTAAAGTTTGTATAAAGTGTTTATATCCAAGATAATATAATATCTATAATGTTTATCTTAACTATAAAATGTGTATAGCAAGATATTATTTATAAATAGTTCATAAAATTTTATCTCGGGATTAATATTATTAAATTTTCATTTATTTAGAATTTATTCGTTGATTTATTCATGTAAATAATTTTTTATTGAATTTAAATATTGTTTCTGCTTTATTTATATAATGAATTACTTTTAGAAGTCATGTCCTTGAATTTCATGCTAGATGCAACTTCATAAAATTTATTTTTTCAAATACCTCAACTATAGTTTTTTTTTATAGATATGATATTAATAATAGTTAATAAATATAGTTTGTGTATATTAGGCTTTAGAGATGTAATGAATTTAGTTCTCTCTTGAGTAAAGTCTCCACAGGGAGAGGGACTTGGGATCAAACTTCCCAATGGTCTGGAGGCTTATGACTTGTTCTATAAAGGTGATGGGCTATATATCTATTTCTCTTGGATTACTCATGTGGAGAATTTAAATATCATATATCTCAAATAATTTAAAATAAAAGATAAAGTACCTTATGAATAATATTTATTCAGATATTAATGGATATAATTGGGTACTTTTTTTGGGATAGTGAAACAAACTTGTGGGTTTTGTAAATAATTTCACACTAATGTGGTGTGAATATATTAATATGGTGGATGAAAAAAGGATTCAAAAAACTAAATCTTTAGAATCATGGGCACACAATTTAATTAAAAATTATAAAGATAAATATTTCATAAGATTCAATAGTTACAAGTTTAATATGAATATATTATTTTTATTAAATTGGTGAGAGTTTTAAAATAAAAAACCCTTAAAATAATAAGTATGAGATTCCTTCCAAAGTAGCACTTGTTAAGACCTCAATCACACAACCATGTAAGTAATTTCAGAGCTGTCAACCCATGGATTATATTGTGTAAGGAAAGAAATTAATATGTGTCTTGAATTATCCAATAACTAGGCCATCCCATAGATGGATTCCCCTATATTGTATTCCAATATCCTATTATTGGTGTTTTATTTGGGTAACTCTAGTTAAAATATCCTAATATTTTTAGGCTACCTAAGAAATAGATTTGATCATTATCCATATGATTTATATGGAAATTGTGTTGTCCACTCAACTATCCAAGATTAAAAACTCTTTTGATTGGGTTTATCCCCAACCTAAATTGCTAATTGGTGAGAGAAATGAAATAGAATATATGTTTCTTAGTAAAATATGGATCTTGGATCACTGAATGAATATGATATACAGGGTTATCCTTTTTAGTGGGAGCACTTTCATTAAAATTCCTTGACGAAAAGATATAAAACAAGATACCCACTGATATACCTTTTTGAAGAATATGACTTACTATAATAAAATAATGTTTAGATTACTTATAGCCATGACCTATAAAAAAGTTATAGATTTTTATCTAGGTTTGAGAATAATTCAAGAATCCAAATGTGAATGTTATACAAATTAATTCCATCACCTCTAAGTCAATGTTATTAGATATTGGGTATGTGTCACAAATTTTTTCTAACAAATATAAACTCAGAGATAGAAGGGAATTGGAGAAGGGTGAAGTAGATCTACATGTTAGAAGTGGAGCAAGAGTTACTAATTTATAATCTAGAACTTATGACTGGAATTTAACAAGTGCATTAATAATAGAATAGGAAGACTACTATTATATTCCCACCATAAACAACAATTTTATTTATGTATCTTATTTGAAAAATAATGGATTTTTTCTCTATTAATAAAAAAATTCTTTATATAAGAATGAGTTGTTTTATAGAATTCAGAATATAATAAATGTTTTATACATTCTATACATGGATAATATTATTTTTAATATTCATAAAAATAAGGTCTTTCTTGATTTTAATTCCATCTACCTTTGGAATTTTTACCTTAGATAAATAAATAAGAAATACATTCGAAAACTCTATAAAGATGTCTTGTTGAAATAATTCTATTATGAAACATTTAAAACATTAAAATATTATTTATTGGGGAAAATGGAAAATGAAACTTTTGGGAGAAAATTTAAAAGGGATAGTAGATTATTAGATCTCATTCAAAGTGATGTATGTGGACCAATATACACATAAAAAAGTAGTTATTTAGGTATTTTTTACATTTACTGATGAATTTAGTTGGTATGGATATGTTATTTTTATGGGACACAACAATGATACTTTTTAAAAATTAAAATATTTTCAAAATGAAGTATATAATCAACTAGGAAAAATTATTAATATTCCCTTATTAGATCGGGGTGGTGAATATTTCATCCAAGAATTCATAAATCATCTAAAAGCTAATGGAATTGCTTAAAAAATCACTTTTCCTAGAACATCATGATGAACTTGTGTGTGTAAAAGGATGAATCATAGATTTATTATATGGTTTGATCAATGATGAGTCTATGTGACCTCCCTATAGAATTTTGGGGTTATTCTCTAGAGATTGCTACATTCTTAGTAAACTATATTCCCATATGAAGTAGCTATATGAGATATTGTATGGGAAATATCCCAGTTGTCTTTTATGAAGATTTATCTATTTTGAAACACTCTTAAAAATATTTTATTATCAAAATATTGACTCTAAGTCAGAAAAAAAATTATTTGTTGGTTATACTAAGGAAATTAAGTAATATTATTTCTATAACCAAACTGAACACAAAGTTTTTATGTCTCGAACTTTTGTTTTCCTTGAGATGGAATATATTATTTGAGTAGTAAGATGGAGGAAGGTTCAACTTGAGAATGTTCAATACTGAAAAATAGCAATTGGTCCTAAAATGAGGCGAAGTTGGTTCCACAAAGAGTAATAGAATAATAATTGACTCATATTACACAAAAACGACAATGGTTAAGTTGAATTTCTTAGGAACCTAATATAAATAGATTTATTGTGGATAATAATGAGGAAGTAACATTCCTAGGATATAAAATTAATACCAACCATGAGGATATTGAGAGTTATTATTCTAAAAAATTGTTAAAATCCATGGAATCTGAAATCGACTCTTTTTACACTAACCGCATTTCAAACATGATAGATGCACCTAGAAGGTAAGGACTGATAGGTTAAAGGTGGGTTTTTTATAAGAAAACTAAAATAGATGGTAGATTGTATAGCTATAAAGAACTTATGGTGTTGAAAGGTTAAATTAAAATCCATGGTATTGATTATAAATAAACCTTTTCACCTATAGAAATGATAAATTTTATTAATATTTGTCTATCCATAATTGTTCATTTTGATTATGAGATATAACATGTGGTTCTTAATTCTTATTTACATAATGATAATTTATTATAAGATATTTATATGATGTATCATAGAGGTTTTGAAGTTCCAATTGAGACTACTAAGGTGTTCAAGCCGCAACAATCTATTTATAGACTAAATAATGCTTCTCAGAGTTGGAATATCTAGTTTAACGATTCAATCAAAGTATTTCGTTTCATAATGAAAATGGATGAATCTTATGTATACATGTAAATTAGTGGGATCATATCAATATTTATGATATTGTATGTGGATGATATAGTACTTATCATAAATAATATCCTGACACTTCATTATATAAAAATATTGATGGGTAAATACTTATTGGTGAAAGAAATGGGTGAATAAACCAACAAACTTTGTATGAATATTTATAGAATTTGATCTAAATATATGTTTGGGATTATTCATTACATTTACATTAGTAAAGTGATAAAGTGGTTTATTATGGAGAACAATAAGAAGGGATCTTTACTAGTGTTTTGAGGTATTAATTTTAAGATGATTCAAAATATCTTTAGAGTTAGAACAGATAGATTGAATTCCATATGTATCTTTCATTAGATCTATCCTATATTTTGTGTTATTTACTTGAATTCATGTCACTTATACTGTTAGAAAAACAATTAAATTCTAATATAATCCTAGTGAGAGTCACTAGATTTTGGAAAATAAAATACTTAAGTACTTCAAATAGGATAAGTTAATGTTCCTGATATTTAGAGTAGAGGATGAGATATGTGAAAAAGGACACACATATGTGAGTTTTCAATCCAACAGAGATGATATGAAATCTTAATTTGGTTCATATTTTTCCTAAATAGTATAGATATCACTTCGAAGAGTTCCTATAAATCCTCCATAGTATATTCAAGTATTGAGGTAGAGTACAGAGTTTCATTTGATTTTTTGAAAGAATAAATTTGTATTAGGAAGTTTTCCTTTGAACATGATGTGGTTTTTATCATTCAAAGTGAAATCAAGCTCTACTGTGACAACAATGCAGTTGTAACTCAATCTAAGGAAACTTGGTCTCACAAAAGGACTAAACACTCCATTTTAAAATACTATATAATATTCAATATTGTTGATATGGTTTATGTACGAATTTTTTGGTTGGGTATAGAGGATAATGTAGTAGATCCATTGATGAAGTCGTTACCATGGAAACAACATGATGGTATTGTTAGGTATCTATGTATTTTATACTTCAGAGATTAATGTAATGGATATATATTGTATCATGATTTTATAATAAATTAAATATATGTATATCATTTATTCATGTGTAATCTAATTTATTTTACATGAATGGTAGAATGATTATATCCCCTGAAAGTACAAATTTTAGTTATACATAATAAATGGTCATCTTGTATTAGTGTGGGTTGTGATGAAATGTTAAGAATAACAAAAAAAAGAATATTTTACTCATTTAAAATGGTTGTATATGAGATATAAATAATATATTCATTATTTAATAAGTAGAAATGTATTTATTAGATAGACCCACTAAAGTATAACTCATGGAATTTCTTACCAACATAGTTATAATTAGGGGAGTATACTGATTATCAATCCTTATTACCTAAGGCTAGTGAGATACTTATAATTAGAACCTTCATATTTTTATACCTTTATTATGAAATTAAAAAGTTATATTGCTAATAAAGGGGTGGTTTGGTATGTTTTTATCATTTTTTCAATTGGAGAGCAACCAAGATAGGATTTTTTTCAGTTGTATAATAAGAAAAGATATATGTCCCTTGAATGAATTGGACAATAGAAGTAAGTGGACATGCTTACTTGAGTCATGTGATATGTTTCTAGCTAATTATATGAGTGAAATGTGATGTCCTAATATATTAAATTAATTTTATGTGATGTATTCATCAACCTAATTAGCCTATTTTAGAGATCTAATAAAAGATAATTTTTCATAGGAGAAACTAACATGATCCTTGTTTTTTGGTCACTTATTTTCATAGAAAAAGGGATTATAAAAGTAAATTTATTATTTATATGATTCATATTGCAATGTACATGCTTGTATAAATATATGAGTTTTTTTGATAGATATCACACCAGATCCCTTGGTAGCGTGAGTATCACTGATAATTTTCTACAAGATAGTCTTTGATTACTTCTATGGGATATGGATTTTATATTTTTTCAATTATATTAATACATGTATAGTCAAACAATAAATCCTTTGGTAAGGATTACATTTTGTAAAAAGTATTTGTTCTATAATGTAGTGAGTTTGATTAAATTTTATCCAAAAAGAGTTTCGGATAGATTTACAAAGTGTTATGGAGTTTTTTTGATGTACCTATAGATTTTATTTAAAGTGGGCGATTGTTTGTTATGAACTAAAAAACATATGTATATGATAGATATGATAGAATAAAATTTCACCCAATAAAATCTAGGTTGAGTGCAAGCATATGCCACCTCACAAGATGAATGCATGAATCTTTCACAAATTCATGGCTTTAAATACATGCATCCTTCCATATGGGTTCATATTTATAATCCACTATGAATGGATTAAATTTATTTCGTTTATTAAAGGGATTAAATGAATAAATCCAACAACAAAGAAATGTATATCAATACCTTGAATAAGGTTGATGGATTCCACTAATTGAAATGTGTTGATGATTGTTATATAGAGGGATTAGATCCCTCCTATTGGGTATGAATGATTTAATACAAACCTCTTAACACTCTCTCATTCTCAATATAGAGTTTATCACTTGGGGAAGTCACTATCACCCCTTCTACAGTTAGATATTCTAAATTAATGTTCTAGTATCCTTTATCAGATTTGATCCCCAAAAATATAGAAGTCTTTCTTCAACTGCTAAAGTGGTCTTTATCAAGCGTATAATTATGAGTAAAAGATATATTACTCAACACTTCAAGTATTCCTCTCTTATGATCTTAATTTTTATTGAATTTTTATACTATCAAGGACAGATCAATCACATATATCGGTTTACTTCTATTTACTTTCTTCATACGGTGAACACCTAAAACCCATTAGTTTGTTTATTGATGATTTCAATTCAAGAAATCAAAGATAGAGGAATCAAAAATTTATTTTGATATCACCAGTAATGAAACATGATTGATGATATATTCAGATAAACAGATTATACTACAGAACAATTTTTTGTAAGAGTTTGATGGCATTGGAACATTAATGCCTTTTTCTAAGGGTGTCTTCAATTGTTTCTAGATGTTGATATTGGAATTTAGGCCAGTCACCCTAATTCTACTAAGAAGGATACTTAGTGGGTCACACACTAAGTGTCCCCAGAACCTCATTTAAATTATATTTTAATTTAATATTACAATAAATATTATTCTCAAGATTGAAGAATAATTATTATTAGGGTTATTTTGACCACATTAATTCAGTTATCTGTTATTTGAAAGAATATATGTGAGTTTAATATTAAATAAATATTTATTCATCAGGTAGTGATTATAACATTTTTTTATTTATTGAATGAATAATACAATGATATTAATAGATTTAAATAAATATTTATAATTAATGGTTTCATAAATTTTGAGGAGTATTTATGAGATGAATTAAGGGTTTGGATAAAATGATATATATTATTTAATTTCATTTAAAAAAAATGTTAATTTATTTTTTTCATAAATTTTATTTAAATATTCATTAGTTATCACACATCAAGGAAATAATAATAATTTCATTATTATTATTTGACTTGGGGTTTTATTTAGGATTAATAAATTGGTTAAGGGACTTTTTGTAATAATTAATACTCTAAACTAGATATATAAACCCACTTATATCATTTTATAAGGGATGGAGAATTATATACATATTAAATTCTTTAGAGTATTATCTCAATACCTAGTGTGAAATTCTTTATAATGATTCTAATAATAGAAATTAATTATCCTACTACACCCTCTCATGATTTTGAGAACTAAAATAAATCATTAATGTTCATAGGGAATTATTTTTATGATCAATGGAAAATGACACAAGCATTTTGCTTTTTCTACTCTAGCACTCGGAGATCCAAAAGTGACATTACAAAGTTCGTGGAGCATGTGTGTATACTAATTGAGATACTCTACCCTTGAATCCTCATCAAGGAGATAGTATTATAAGAGTGGTCAACTGATTCAATAATAAAGAAAATTTTTTAATCAAATTTAATTATTGGTCATGTCATTTATTTTTAAATTAAATGTAAAAAAGATCCTCTTTTTGAGTATTATAGGGTTTCATTTATCAATTTTTGGGGACATTTTTGAAGGAACCAGTTAAAAATAGTGTTTATAATGGGCCCAATATTCTTCTAATGTCCCTTAAAATGTTTAATTGGTATCAAAGAATGCATATATTAATTTATAATTATTTATTATTTTCTGATTGATTAAAACTTTTTTTTTGGTTTTTTATTACTAGTTTTTCATTATTTATTATGAAATTTGATATAACATGATCATTATGTTTCATATGACTAAAAATATATGAAAAAAATTAAAATATCTCAACTAAAGGTAGTAGATATTCTGCTAAGATGACACAAATAAATGGTGTGTAACTTAAAGGCACACGCCATGTACCCAAGGTCAACTACAAAAGGATGATTCATGAAAAGAATGAAACATCATGTGGGAGAATAGTATGTGGTGTCACTACATTCTGTATATTGGTAATGTAGTTGAAACATTGTTTGATAGGGTTACACAACATGTAGTTGGTGTACATGTCATGTGACCCCACATGGTTTATCCGCATGGGAATTTCTAAGTTGTGTGGTGAAAGTATATGACATGTAATTAATACACACCGAGCATAAACTGAATCCATAAAACATAGGATAGTTATAACTACACAATGTGTAGTTTTTTTACATATAGTTTCACACATTAAATCATATATATATTATACAATGATCCCCCAGTTGTGTTTTTTTATTGACTTGAGAATAGATTACACAATGTGTAATAGGTTGTACATGCCATATAACTCATACGTGTTCACACAAATACATACTGAGATAGGTTATACTATGTAAATTAATTAAATGGAAGAAAAATTAATTACAACATTAAAACCTTACTAAACACCATGTATCATGTATAGGAACTTTGTGATGTGTTTTCCCAAGAATTAAATGTTGAGTGATTTTTGGTGGTTTCCATTGAATTAAATGAATAATTTAATTATTTTTCAAGTTATTTTGGAAATACACAACATGTATGGTAATCATACACATCGTGTTCTTCACAGCCATTACCCTGGTACACATAGAATATATTGACGGTGTTTCATATATTCATAAATCCCATGATGACTATGCATCCTGAATCAGAGAACTATACACAATGAAATATCATGACATGCCATGTGTGCTACATGTTGTATAAGTATATGGTACAAAATAACGACCATATAGAGAATAGTATCATTTCATGTGGGTGAAAATACATGTTAGGAAAATAAAATGGGTATAGACCTTGTTTCCTCCAATACATGTCATGTTTATTATGTTTAAAATGGAAGGTAATACTGACTAGATGGGTACAAACCATGTCTTAAGTTAGTACATATCATGTACATTTTAATTTTAAATTAAATTAAATTTATTTATTTTACTTAAAATTATAATGGAAGTGAATATCAAGGATATTTTGGATGGAAAATTAAGATAAATGTATTAATTAATTAATTAATTTATTTATTTATTAATTATAGAATTTCATAATAATATAGAATGAATTTAAATAAATTGTAGATATTTTTAAATACATATTTTTTTCATGTATGTAAGATCATGATCTTGATTAAACAATGTATCTGTTGGGTTTCAACAAATTTAAATATTATTAACTGGTATTGTGATAATTATTATTAAATTAAAATAATGATATGTGAATCATCCTCACTTTATTATGAATGGGTTTATATGTACATGGTTTGTTTTATATTACCCCAACCCATGGTTCCCCTCACCTATGTGTGCGTAAGAATATGTAAAGTAAGGATCTCTTAGGTTAGTTGAGATAGTATATATCATAATTGAGTTGAAACCAACCAAGGGGATTCATAGGAGAAATACGGGATGAAAAAATTCAAACCAAACTCAGTTCAAGGATTTACTCCCCTGGGATAAAGGGTTAGTTTATTGTCTTCTTTATAAAAAACCAATAGTAAAATCTCATTATTATTCCACATATTTATTTTATTTTATTTTCTATTATATGATTAACTATTTATGTTTATTGTATATTTAACAAGGTCACTTAAAATAAATAAATTAACAATCATTCAAGTTGGATTAAAATAAATTGATTATGAATAACTTATTTTACCAATACATAAATAATAAATTATATAAAATTCTCATAATATTAACAAGAATGTAAAAGGATAAAATAAAGAATATTTTTTCATAAGAAAAAACTCTTAAAAGAGATATTAAGTCATCAAACTATTCAATTACTTGAGTTAAAATAAAACCATAGTTCAAATTACTTACCTTTCCTATGTTGGGATGATTTAAATTATTTGGCATTTTTAATAAATAAAACTTGGGTTAACTAAACCATGTTGTAATCAGGGGTTAATTTCTTTTAAAGACATAGTTCACCTAGGAGGTAAGTGTTTTTGGAAATATGAGTCCATGATCTTATTATTAGAGTGTCCAATCAAAATATCACAGAACTTCTAATTTTGTAGTTAGAAATATTACCTACCTAAATGCTATCAAATAAAATTCTAGTCCCCCATATAGGTTGTAAGATGGGAAATATAGATCATTTCAAATAGAATTCCCAAGTAATATGATATTATGAATCCATTATTGAAGGGTATTTAGATTTTAAAAAATAGTTGGAGGTTAATATATTAAATTTATTATATAATATTTGGAAATCAAGGTAATGTAATAAAACTTAAATTTATTTTTATATAGAAATTGGGAAGTAATATGACCTTGATATTCTCCCAATGGTCAATATTGGGGAAATATGTTTTCCTCATCAAAATAAATTTATAGGATTGGTGCTAGTGTTTGTACATAATACTATGTTTAGAGTGGAAACTCTATGTGTTTGAGTCTCATGTTATAGATAAAGATCCATCTAAATAGGCTAGTGAGGGGGATCATATTTTCTTATGGAAACATGTAGATGGTGCATTAGATATAAAGTTCCACATTTTATTATCCTTGTTTGGTGAGATCCAGAAGCTTCATGAGGGAATAGATATATATATCATGTTGTCATATCTTCATGATCATTATTAAGAGAAAACTAAACAAGAGAGGTATGAGATCTCTAAGGAACGTTTCACATGAAATAATAGAGAAGTTGTGTCAATCATACCGAACATAGTTAAGATGATTAAATATATTCAGTTTTTATAAATTATGGGTTTTAGGCTACTTGATGAATTGTAAATTGACCTTTTTATTTTCCAACTAACTTAATTCTTCTCTATTTTATTGTGAACTATAATATAAACAATATTTAGAAGTATCTCTTGTAACTCATTACTCTGATTCAATATGAAGATTAGGACACGAGGAATGAAAAATCATTAGTCTTTATAGTTAACAAGAGGAAGGTTGGGGTGAAAAAACCCAAAGACTTTCACTTAGTCTATGGATTCTTTAAAATTGCAGACCAAGAAATGGAGGATAAAGGGGTAAGAAAATGAACAAGATGAAATTTACTTTGCATGTAGAAAGAAAGGACACTATAAGAAGAACCATAACTTAGTGAAGAAAAAAGGGGAATATTCAGGTGTATTTGTTAGTGAATATAACCATTATATTTCTATTAATAAGGTGTTATCTATATATTTTGGTTCTCAAACTTGTATTGAAATATAGTAACTAAGTAGATTCATGAATATTTCCCTAGGTGAGTTAAATCTATGCGTTTATAATGGATCCTGACTCATTACATTCGTTATTAGGAGGTAAATGTTTTTGGATTTTATATCAACTCACTCCTCATTATAAAATACAAAGGAATGGTGTTAGTCAAAGGAGGAAACATTCCTTATTGGACTTTGTGATATCAAGTATGACCCATGCTAATCATATATTATACTTTTGTGGGTATGTATTCTATACTATAGAAAACCTACTAAACTGAGTGCTAACTAAAGTGGAAAAAACATTCCATATGAGATTATATATTGAATGAAATCTATTTTGTTTCATTTACATTTGTGGGGAAGTGAAGAATTTGTTAAATATATATCTGGAAACAAATATGCACCCCAATGAAAAAAATTATCTTTATAGGATATCCAAAGTAAACAAAAGGATATTATCTATAAAACATATCATACAAAAAGTAAATTATTGTCAGAAAATCCATATTTCTTGAAAGGGTACATGTCTCTAAGAGAGGAAATGTTAGAAAGATTGACTTTGATAAAGTTTATTCTCAAGATATATTGGATTTAGAATATAAAAGAATTACATTAGGCCACATGAAATGTGTTATTCCAGAGGCACAAGTACAAAAAAGGATCACCAAATTGGTTATAGAACTAAAGAGATATGGTTTTCTATTTAATAAGGTTGGTGACTCATTATTAGTTAATGGTGTTGAATATATACCCTACAAGTAAGTATTAAGCACCACAAAAGATACATGATGGAAATAATCCATGAATTATGAGATGGATTCCATGTACTAAAAACAATTTTGGGTTCTTATAGATCTTATAGTAGATGTAAATCATGTTGTAAAAAATGGGTATTCAATAATAAATTGGACATTGAAGTTTAACATAGTTCCTATAAGGCATGGTTGGTTGATAAAGGTTTTAAGAAAAATAAAAAAATATATGAATAAACCTTTTCAATGGTTTAAATAATGAAATCGATTATAATTCTACTTTTTATAGTAGTTTATATTGATTATAAGATTATGAAAATGGATTTAAAAATAGAATTCCTTAATAGAGAAATCATAGAGGTTGTATATATGAAAAAAATAGAATGGTTTGTGGAACTAAGGTATTATAATAATTTATACAAGCTATATAGAACCATTTATGGTCTTAAGAAAGAATCAAGATCATGGAACATTTCCTTTGATGAATATATAATGGAATTTGGTTTCCTAAGGAACCAAGTTATGTATATAATTAGATATTACTATATGTTTAAATGTGTATTGGTCCCTATACTTGATATTATTATTGATTTTTATCATGAATTGTGTGTTTAAGAGTATTAACAAAAACTATGATAATTTATGCTCATGATGAGGTAAGACAAATTGGGTGTGCCATAAGTGATATGACATTAATGAATATATCATGAAAGGATGTGTCTATTGTGGGTTAATATAATTAGATATCAAAATAACTTTTATTGGAAAATAAATTTATGATTAAGACCACGTATATTCTGTTTTATTGATTAGTTCATTTCAGGAATTCAAATAAAGATATATCAAGCATATAGGTTGATGACGGAAGTAATCTGACCTAATTGAGTATATATAAAGAAAAATGGATTATATTACATAGTGAGTGTCTATAATAGGTCAATATAATTATGAAATTAGCATCTTTATGTTTTTTTTC
This sequence comes from Viscum album, assembly GCA_963277665.1. Classification (NCBI taxonomy): domain Eukaryota; kingdom Viridiplantae; phylum Streptophyta; class Magnoliopsida; order Santalales; family Viscaceae; genus Viscum; species Viscum album. The sequence goes on from OY728127.1 coordinate 621,346,700, forward strand.
CTTAACATGTTGGCAGATACTAATCTTTTATTTTTGGAGAGTTGGTTTAATGCCATTGAAAAAGCGGCCTAAAGGGTTGCACAATAAGTGTATCCAGAATCACAATTAAATTATATTTGATTTTAATATTATAATAAATATTATTATAAATACCAAGGATAAATAATTATTCAAACAATGTTGATCACATAAATTTTTTCACTATTTATTCTTAAGAATATATGTTAGTTTAATAATAAATAAATATTTATTCTCTAGTTAGTGAATATTATATTTATTTATTTATTGAATAAATGAATCCATAATGGAGTTATATTTATTTATTTAAATAGATATTTATTATTTAGTGTTTTATAATTATTAATTGGTATTAAAAAACTGAGTTAAGGGTCCAGATAAAATGATATATTTTATTTAATATTATTTAAATATTTATTTATTTATTTATTTAGAAAATGATATTTAAATATCTGCAACTTATCTCACATAAAAAAATTATTATTTTCTGTGATATTTTTTTAGAATTAAGATATTTTTTATGCTCTTTGTACAATAACTAATTATCTAATTTAGATATATAAACCCACTTATATCATTTTATAAGTGATATAAAATTGTGTGCACAAAACAATCTCCAGAGTATTCTCTCAAGCCCAAGAGAGAACATATCTAGAATGTGTCTAATAACAAATAATGATCATCCTCATCCCCCCTCTCAATATCAATAGAACTAAATGAAACCATTCAAATCTTGAAGGAATTCTTGTTGTATTCAAAAATGAGTAATATAAGTTGTTTGTTTATATATTATAGCACCCAGATATCCAAGAGCAACATTTCAAGGTTCATGGAGCATGATTTCATATCATTAGAGAGACTCTACCCTTCAATCCTTCATCAAAAAGATGGTAAACCAAGAGTGGTCATATCATTATATAATGAATAAATAATTACTACAAAGGTAATTCTTATCTATGTATTTTAATTTTAAATTATTTGTGAAAATATCAGCTTTTCAAAAACTTTAAGGTTTGATTCATCATGTTTTGAGGATTTTTTAAAATTAACTGGTGAAAAACATTAATGGGAATAGGACAAACCTCCCTCTGTTGTACCCTAGTACCATTAAATTCCACTACTAAAATACTTTTATCCATATATCCCCAATCACAACCAATTTTATGATCACTTCCATTCCCACCACATTGGAACCCCTTTTTGTCGATGACCCCTATAAAAAATTGAGGTAATGTAAAAAAACATTTAAATGTTAATAAACACAATATTATAACAATAAAGTGAGAGGAAGAAGATTTTAAAAAACATAGACTCTTTTGAACTCATTATCAAGTTAATAAGAAATTAGTCGAGTTGAATATTGAAGGAAAAAACCAAGAGAACTTGATCTATAAGGAAATAATTGATTGACTCCACTTACAAATGATGAAACAACCCTCTCCTATTAAATTTGACTAGATCATATCAGCGGGAGATATAAGGGTCACTATGGAGTGAAATTTTCTAATCTATATCACCCACTATGAGGACCATGTTATATGTGACATGGTAAAAAATATGCATGTCAAATATTTCTAGGATGACACTATCCATTTTACATCAATGCTTATTTTTCAATCAAATACAATCAAATTCATAAAAGATCACTTTAAATTAAATTTTCAATATCTAGTAATGAAGTATGTGATCAATAAAAATTTATCCTCTATCATAACTGTGTTATCATATTAACCTCAATATAAACCTCATCCACAGGTTTTTTCCTCTATGATGAACTAATTAGAGGTGACATTGATGTCCAAAATCCATCATATGGAAATGGTACACATGCACAATCGGAATGATATATTCTCCACAACCCCTTGGTAGAGATGAAATAAAACACATACCCCAATAACAATGATGATAGATAACGAAATATATAGGTAAATGCATAGTTGATACACTAGGACTAAGTTAACAATTTGGATTCCCTTTTTGAACCTGCTGATCACAAGATAATAGTTAGTGGAAGTTCCCATATTCTACCATCTAAATGATCCACTCACAAATTATAAATAAATATTATTGGTTATATCCTAATAAATCATTAAATTTATTCATGAATAAATTCAATGATTGAATATATTGATGTTTATATTTCACATTGTGAGATTCATGTTGACATGGATACAATGTTAGAAATAGATGGTTGCCCAAATCGAAAAAATATATTTAGGAAAAACCAATTTTGTCTTGAAATGGTGAAACATGAAATTTTTAACCAATGAATATTCAATGAAAAAAATATATTTGCCTCACAATTTCACCATATTTAGAAACAATACCTATTAGGAAAACATGTGGACAATAAATCATTTTGGAATAGGAATAAATGGTTTCACATCTACACAATAGATAAGTAACCATCGTGGTTTTCACAACTATGACGTATGAAACCCTACAACATATTATTATACTCAAATGAAAATTAAAATATAAAAAGTATCTCAGGAAAATTCTTTTCGAGGTGAAGGAAAATGATGCACAAAAAGATAGGCCCTTTGAATGGTCTAATTCCACCATGATTCCCATATCCAGGTTAACATTAACCCAGAATTATGTAGTTGCCTTTTCTCTATCATAATTTCCCTTTGACAACATTTTTATGTATTTTACCTATATTATTCATGATATTGTTTATAAATATTTAAGGTAGATTTGGTATAAACAATTAATGAATATTATTGTTGAATTTCATTTCTCTCAATAGTTTATCACTGATGTGTCATTATGTGTATTTTATTCCAGAAGACCTCATTTTAAGGTTTTTTCTATAAAACACTTCCACATTCACCCGTAATTCTTTTACACTAAATTTCTAGAGAAATTGAAATAATAGAGAACATGTCATATTAATTTTATAGGAAATATCAAAAGATATTACATTAATAAAAATGAATAGACATGTAATACGTTAATTCACCCTTCTCTAATGATATCTTGTTGTTTCACATAACAATATATATAAATACATTAAAAAAATTCTATTTTTTATTACATATATTTTTATACATAAAAAACTTAACCCCCCCCCCCCATATAAAAAAGTTTCTTCCCAGTATATCCCTCTCCCCACCTAAGTGGGTACCAGACCATGGGTATCAAATGTTCGTCACAAAGAAACATGTTAAAATTGGATCCCCAACCCCATCTTAGAGTTTTGTAGAATTAAATCAATGAGCATGTAATCTTGACATTAAATCAAAAAACATGGTAATAAAACACTCTCAAATTTATTTTTTATAAAATTTGTAACAAGCATCTTTGGGTTAAGTGGAAACTATAGTTTCCGTACATAGTAGAAGCACTATATGGGGTATTCGCAACTCGTATTTTTTTATAATAAATGATTAATATAAGATATACATCGATGAATAATTCCATGAACAGTGGAATTGAATCAAACAAAAATTGATGATTGAACACCAGAACCAAGATGTAAGATCATTACATATTATTTATAATTAATTAAAATAATTAAATAATTATCTTGTAATGAACTCTTTGGAAATTAATGAATCGAAAAATTTATCTATGTATTATCATCATTTTATTGTATAAAAAATCATATATTCCCTCCAGTGGTGATCCACACATCCTCTTCGAACCTTCAAATGTCACTGTAGGAATCTCTGCAAGTCAGCACGATGGATCTTAATTCTTGCATGATTCATCTTTGATCACACTTATAATATCATTATGGAAGGGTTCTCTTCAATATCTATAGACATGATAGTGTTGGTATAGGAGTATCACTCTCCATTCTTGAGATATTTTTTTAGAGGTATCTTTCTAGGGATTTGAAAGAATTCTCCCTGAACGTCCTTGTGAAAAATAAATAAAGATGGAAACAGTTAAGAAATAATGTAATTGGGTTTATGTACTACTTGGGTTAGAAAATAATAATTACCCATGTGCCCTTATTATTTTTCTAAATCCTTTCAGAACCCCATGTCTATGAAAATAATAATATTATAATTTCTTGACATGTTATAAATTCATGAATAAAATTAAATATTATTTATTTAAATAATATTCAATATGTATTATTTCCCACTTGACAGTTAAAATCATTTCTCTATTCCAACACAATATTCACCGGACTATGAATAATGGATATTTATTTTATAAAGAGATATTAATACATCATTTATAATAAATAAAAAAATATTACATTCACTAAAAAGTAAAAAAAAATATTTACTAAATATTCTTCTCAAAAATATATTCTCTCAAATAACTAGTGATGGAATATATGTGATCAACAAAATATGAATAATTATTAAACAATTTTCTCAAATAAAATTTACTAAACTTGTTAAACAATAAATTATAATATTATTTAAATGAAGTTTTGGATACACTTAGAGTGTGACATTATAGGAATATTTCTCAATAGAATTGGGAGAAGCATCACAATGTCCAAAGTTATCATATAGAAACATTCCAAAACACCCATAGAGAAATAATTTAATATCTCAATGACATAACCCCCCGTTTGGATCAATACACATGTCTATAGAAATTGAACTTTCCAATTGAAAACCATGTCCATGGATTTATTTTGGATATATAATTTCTATAAAAGGGCCTAATATGTAAATTTTAATTAAAAAATAGAAGAGATAAATCTTATCTCACAATATTCATTGATAAAATATTACTGGTGATGCACCCAACATGTCCTACTACACCATGAACATATTTCATCCTAGTTTTTGTCAATAAATAAAAGTACATGACTCGTAATATCCAATAATAATAATATTAAATTATAAGGATCAATACACATGTCTATATATAGAAACATCCAATCCTACTGGTAAGTCTTGTTCTTGTAATCTCCAACACTGGAAATTATCAAGGGAATACACCATGAGAAGGTGCTTCAATTTACTATGAGTCTCCACCCTTGATAGCCTACATAAATTGTTTTCCATTAATAGATCTCATCCAAATATAGAACATGTATCTAATAATATTATTGTTCCACTTCTTGGTTCTCATTATAGTATGGAATTGTTATGACCTTTCAGTGTGATAATTACTCATATAACATTATCACATACTATGTTACATAGAATAAAAATCATGATGCAATGATTATTTTATTAATATTGAAAAATATTAATACATGTAATCATAAAGTAAATATAAGTTGGTTCTAGGATACAACTCCAACATAATCCTACATGCACTAGAGTTAACTCGTAACAACCTTCATTTTTATATCTCTCAAATGATACAAATGATTTTGTGGATAAAATGATTTAGTGAAGGGTTTCGCAGTGTTTTCTTCCAAGAAAACACTGATTAATGTAACATCACCCCACTAAGAAAAATCCCTCAAGAGATTATTCTTTGAAAGTATGTGATTTTTATGTTGGTCTAACCTTGGGTATTTTGTAATATCCACCGCTGTAGTATGTTCATAATATATTGTGATAGAGTCATTACTAATAGGTACCACATCAATATCCTAAGAAAAGTTTCACATCCTAACAGATTTTTTAGATACATCAGAAGACTCTATATTCTTATACTCTACTATAGAATAAGTAAAAAATGATGGTTTTAAAAATTTTCATCCCACAACAACATCATTGGAACTAAAAACATATATTGAATGTGACTTTAGATCATTCTCGTCTATTTGAGAACTAGCATCAGTATAAATGCTGATGAATAGATCCCCATATTCTCTATACAAAATGAACTTATCCTTATTTCATAGATAATTAATTATATAATTATCAATAGACCTATGTTGTTTACTTGGATCATCATGATATATCTCTATTATACACAATGTGTAGTAAACATCAAGTCTGGTGCATAAAATGGAATACATGATTGATTCTATCATTGAAGTGAATATATATTACTCACTCTATATTTCTCCTCTTGTGTTTGAGGAAATATTTTCATATAAATATATATTCCATTTGACACTAGAAATAATCCCCCTTTGACTATTATATATAGAAAATTCATTTAGTTTATAGTCAATGTATGAACTTGACTTAGTCCAAAAATCCTTCTTGATCTTTCATGAATGATCTTAATCCTTAGAATGTAGGCTAATTCAATTAATTCCTTAATGGAGAAACAATTATTCAAATATTCATTAATATACTATAAGACTGGTATGTAATTTCACAGAAGTAATACATCATCAACATATACTACTAAGATAATGACCATATTGCCACTAAAACGTTAATAAACACATGGCTCACATTCATTCTTAATGAAACCAGAATATGTTATAACTTCATAGAGTTTAATGTTCCATAATCAAGATGCTTGATTCAATATACAAATGGATATCTACAACTTTCATATTTTTTTCATCACCAAGAGTCGCAAACCCTTTAGGTTGATTCATATAGATATAATCATGAAGGTTTCTATTAATGAGATCTATTTTAACATCCATCTTCCAAATTTCATATTCATGGTAAGAAGCTATAGAAATTAGAATTCTATTGGATTTAAATATGGAAAATGGTGATAAGGTTTCATAATATCCAATGCCCGGATGTTTTTAAAACCCTTTATCCATTATCCTTGCATTATAGGTACTTATTTTAACTTCCATGACTTGTTTTCACTTGAATACCCATTTTCACCCAATAGAATGTTTATCAACTAGTAGATCGATTAGAACGAAAACTCAGTTTTGATACATGGAATCCACTTCAAAATTTAGGGAATCTTGTCATCTTAAAGCTTCTGAGATATCTAATACCTCTTTGTAAGATAAAGGTTAATTATTTTCAACCGAAAATGAGTCATCATCTTCTATGACTCAAATACCATACCTCTTTAGTTCTCTTAATTCAATAATTCTCATATATAGTGCTTTTTTTAGGAAAAAATTCCATGGGGACCTATGGAATTTGTTCGTGTACCAACTCATTTGTATCTTGAGAATCAACTTCCTCGAATTCAATCTTTCTCCCACTATCCTTCATGACGATGTTCACACTCTCAAGAAAGGTGTCTTGCCTAGCAACAGGCAATTTCTTCACTAAGAAGTTATATAGGTAATATCCCTTTTTTATTTTGGATACCCAACAAAGATGTAGTTTGTTCCCAATGGTTCTATTTTGTTTCTTTAGAAGGCCTTAAAAAATACCTCACAACCCCATACATGTGTATTTAACAAAACGAATTCCTTTCCACTTCAAAACACAAAGGGAATTATATTTTCCACGTTATTTGGTACTCCACTTAGTGTGTGTATCAAAGTTTGTAATGCACGTACTCAAATTGAAAATATAAGATCTACATGAATCATCATCGAACTTATCATGTTAGGAAAGGTACAATACCACCTTTCACTTACACATTTCCACTATGGTGTGTAAGGTAGAGTCAGTGGAGATAGAATCCAAAACCACCATAGAGAGTCAAACAAACTATTTTTTGTTATATTAACCACCTAAATTCAAATGAATCTTTAATATCATATTTATGTATTGATTTTCTACTTCATTATAATATTCATTTTTTTCCCAAAAGACTCATACTCATGGCTAATCAAGTTGACATACCCATATGCTCAAAATTCATCAATAAAAAATATAAATTAATAATACCCACCACTAAATTCTACTAAAATGATTCCCCACACAACAGTGTGTACTAATCCTAGAATCTCTATACCCCTTTCACCCTATCCAATGAATGGTGGTTTTTTCATTTTAATTTATAAACAACCCTAACATATTTCACTTGTTTTAAACTTAAAGTATTCCAAATAACAATCTTGATAGGGATTTTTAAAATGATACACATTTACATAACCAAGATAGTGATTACACAACTGGGTGTCATACGAGTCATGTGAATGTGATTCATTGTCAATTTTCAATAATTGGTTTTTTTAATTTAATACATAAATACCATTATTCAAATATTTAATATCATATCATATGTTGTCTTTATAAAAGAAATGAAATTTATTTTGAAATATAAAAAACACCATCTGTATCTAATATGAATATAAAAATTATGTTCTTGGTAATAGTTGGTACATAATAAAAATATCTTAAAACTAATATCATTCATGTTGGAAATGAAAGTTGGTAGTCTCTAGTGGCTAGAGCAGCTATCCTAACACCATTGGAGGCTCCCAAATACACCTCTCCTTTAGAAATGATTTTGATTATACTTGGTTCATGTATTTGGATATATATGTGAGAAACATAAGCTATATCTAACACCAAATATGTAGACATTTAAATATTACACTCAATAATGAATACTCATTTAGCTTCACCTTTCTTCTATATGCATTTCTTCTTCCAGTGGCCTCGGTTTCCACATGAAAATATACTATTTCTTTTTTCCTTGCCTTGTCTATTGATCTTACTCTTCTTGGTAGAACAATACTCAGGATCTTTATACTTGGTATGAGTCTTTGGACCCTTTTCTTGTTATTCCTTTTCTTATTCACCATAATGATTGTGGTTTTCTCATTCCTCATGTCCTTGTCAACTTAGAGAATCAAAGTAAGAAATTATGATAGACTCATCTCAATATTTCTCATGTTATAATTAATAATAAAACTAGATAAGGAATTGGGTAGTGAGGAAATTATGATATTTTTTCTCAACTCAATAGGTAATTTAATCCTCATGATGTTTATGTAGGTTATTGGTGTAGCGGAAGCACGTTGGTGATTGTACCCAACTTTAATTTTAGTGTTAACAACGATCAATCCAAGATCCATCGCGATAATAAAATTCCAGATCATTAGAATAGAATGAAGAACAAAAAAGAAATAGGGGAGTCCCAAAACCATATAAAGGATCATCATATGTTGTTTATAATTAATTTAATTAATTGACAAGAATTACCTTCATTTAATTCTTTCTTCATTGATGTCTCTAGTCACGATCTAATGTGATCTGTCATTGCGTCATAGAATCCTAGTGTAGGATTCCTATAGTGGTGATGCACACATGCTCCACGTATCTCTGGATGTTGCTAAAGGGATATCTGGGTGCAAGTGTAGAAGAGACTTCACATACGATGTATTCCTTCGATAACCTTGATCTGGTGGAGGTGGATCTCTCTCTCGTAGCTTGAGAGTGTTCTTGGTGGAAAAATATTTCTCTCTTTGCTTGAGAGATTTTCCAAATCTGTTGTGCACACCCATTCAAAATAGATAGGCTAATGAGAAATATATAATTGGGATTTTTATATATATAGCATGTATATATTAATATACATGGAGTTTACTTTTATTTTCCATTTTTATTAATTTTCTCCACCACATTTATTAGACATTGAATAATGACTATTTATTTCTCAAAAAAATATCACTGCATTACTCACTAATAATTATATTATTTCACCCACAATATATTCTCTCGAATAACTAGTGTTGAAATAAATGTGATCAAGAATCCTTAAATAATTATTAAACCAGAGTCAGGAATAATCTTTATTCAACTTGTTAAATTAATATTTAACTGAGATACTTGGACACACAGAGTGTGTGACCCTCTAGGCCTCTCTATTAGTGGAATTAGGCAGATCATGCCAAAATTACATGGTTAGTGTCTAGAAACATGTCAAGGCACCCATAGAGAATGAATTTAATGCCACAATGATGTGTCACCTCCTACGAATGCTTACCATGTAATTTAATCCCCTTGTCATGATATCTCAAATCATGCAGGTTTCATGCTAGTTCCATCAACCCATGTGCTCGATTATTCATTCTTTAACATTCTGGAATTGAACTTGCCCATTACTCACCATGGACATGGATTTATTTAGTCCTTATCAATTCCATCAAAGGGCCTGATATATCTACTTCCGTTTTGGAACAGAAGCGATAAATCCTTTCTGGCATTATCTATTAATGCAATATCACTCGTGAAGCACCCAACGTATCCTACCTTGCTACGAATAGTGTGTCTTCATAGTTTTCATCAATATATCTAAGTGTGTGAGTTGTAATACCCATTAATAATAATCTTAAAGTCTAAAGTGAAATACACACGTCTGCAGATAGGAACATCCTATGACACTATGAAATGTGGATTTCCTACTGGTGGGTCTCGTTCTCATAATATCCTCCTGGACATTACCAAGGGCACACACCATGAGAAGACGTCTCAATTTTTCAGGAGTCCTCGCCCCTAATGGCCTGTATTATTTGTTCCCCTCAAATAACATCATTCGCTCATAGAACATATATTCAATAACAATGGTATGGCATGTCCGGGTTCCCATCATAGAAGGGATCCTTTATGACCCTTTAATGAAATAGTTATCCTTAGGACATTATCAAAAGAATTTTCACATAGAATAATAATCAAGATGTGATAAGGTATTTATTAATGAATAAAGTACAAAGTAGTTAGTTCTAGGCCCCCAATTCTAATAGTCTAATCATTCAATGTATCCAATAAGATTAACAACATGAGGCACAGTTGGCACCAAATCTCAAAGGTTGGTTGTAAATAGATAATTGGGGATATTTTATCTATCTTGTCCCACATTCTCTTGATAAATATCCTAAAGGTGAGATATCATTCTATACTTTTCCAATTCCATGTATTTATTTAGAAGATCATTGGTCATTGATGATAGCATGAAACACTATATATTTGTAGAATTTTTCAAATGTTTCTCGCAGACATAAAAATATTCATCACTACAATCTTTACCAAGAACATTAGGAATAAATTCTTCTATTATAAAAAAATTTCCTTTCATGGTGTAGGATAATGTGTAAATGCCTTTTCCACTATTGGAAATTAGTTCTGATGAGAAGGTTATCTTTCACTGGTATAGATTTTAGTGAGTAGTTTGAAGTCAAATTTATTTTCATTTCTACAAATAAGAATATCATAATTTTAGTACTTCGTCTGATACAATTAGATAATAAATATTATATTATATTTATTAATATCCCACTATTTTATCAAAACCATACATCGCTAATCGTTAGCTTCAAAATATCCCTCTTTGTTAGCCCAATCATCTTAAAACCCCTAAGATAAGGGTGAATCGGGGTATGATAAATTAAAAAAAAATCCCTTTGGATATTGTTTCAATATTAAATAAATCACTTTTCTCTCCCTTTCCTGCAGCAATATATGAGCATAAATTGAAATATACAAAAGACGCACCAATTTCACATGGTTCATCCACACTCTGATACAACCAAGGATCGTACACAAGAAATGTGTCTATGTATCAAATACAAAAAAGTGAACTGTTATTAAAAATTTTGAAGTGTACTCACTATCCCTTATGGTTCTCTACTAATCACAATTTGAAAGCACACTTCTCTCACAAATAAAGTGTGCTCACTAATCCGTCATAAGATTCTTATTTTGATCACTTAAATCAATATTTTTTCACCAAATTTTGTGCCTCATGAGTCTCTACTTTTATCCCTTAGATGAATACCTCTATACCACATAATTTATAGGGAGATTATTTTGGTTCATATAAGATTCACTTTCCTAAAACCCTATCCCAACTGTTACAAAACTATACAATTATTCATGAAATCATTTTCTTTTATAGAACCCAAATATTCCACAAAACATTGTTCTTTAGTGGAAATCTAATATTTTATGAAATTTCCTTTTTCATGAAACTGATGTTATTATGAATCCTTTGCACTAGAAAATCCTTCAAGAAATTATTTCATGAATTCTGAGTCATTATATCTTTGTTCATGCTTCCTACTCTTAGAGCAGGGTTTAGATACCTACTTATAGATATTTCTTCTCCTTCAAAAAAATTCTTATTTACACTAACTATTCAAAAAATCTTTAAAATATTTTATAAATTCCCTTTCTTCATGAAAATTTCACAAAAAAATCTCATCCAAGAACACTTATTAAAAACAAGACATCATTATGTTAATTACCTCATTCAAAAAACTCACCACATTTATGAAACATTATTTCCCTAATATGAAAAAATTTCACAAAAATATCAATCTTTCATGAATTTCATTCCATTGATATATTTTTATAATTCAATCTTAAAAATACAACTTTTAAAAAAAATCATCCCTCAAATTTTGGACCCTTAAAATTTGTCAAACACTGGGAAATAGTTCCACGTATTATGAACAATTTTATTAACCACCTCTAGTGCTTCCATACCTCTATCATAGAGGTATTTCAATATACCTAGTCAAAATCACACTAGAAATCCACAACTAAGCTTATAAACATGATATTTTAGTAAAACAATAAACATAAAAACACTAAAAAGTTACCTTGAGGAATTGTTTTCCAAAAATCTCCCCCTTTGGGTTTGTTGACAACACTACACCCTTTTCTACCAATTTATGAATTTTCTATCTATCTTGTTTACAATATAGTTCACTCTTTTATATTCTACCATAATTCTCTTCATGCGATTATAGATAAAGGCCAATGATTTTCTATACACAAACTCTAAACTCACATAATCCATGATCAGCTTGAGAAACAAGAGAAGTATACCAAGTTCATCAATGAATCAATTTTTTCTCAAAAAAACCCTTTTGAAAAAATATTTCATTACCACAGAACTATTTCATCGTCTCTAAGGAGATAATTACGAAACCTTGAGAAGAGCACTCATTCATCCCCAGATAATCTCCACTAGGTAATTTCTTTAATCATTAACCCCATAGGTTACATCATCTTGATATATCTATTTGTATCGAATATATTAATCATTTTATATTTAAAACTCCTTGATTTAAAACTACCCCTTTTTCTCTGATCCCCTATTTAATTTCTCCTCCTTTAATGAAAAAAACTTCTCACCATTTTTCAATGAACCCAAAGGTAACTCCTTTGTGGTATGGAACAAGGTAAAGAACACATATCAGTACATAGGGAATAAAACACCATACCTTAGGAAGTAGGGGTTCTACATCTACCCTCAATAAATTATATGGATTTGACTAAACTCAAAGAGTGATCCCATGAAGTTAAAATTATTCTTTAGGTAAGGAATACCTTATAATATCTAGAACCATTGGTTTTTATATAGTCCCTAACCCAAACAGCCACCCAAAAAGTGCTAATGGGTCGGGTTCCACTGGACATAGGCATACCTCCCTGAACGCCAAAGGTTTCCGACTAGTAGTGAGGGTGTAAATAGGTATAGTGGGGAGGAAATACCCTCTTGGAATTGATAATATACCAGTACAAGCATAATAAGATAACATGCATTGGAAATAAATGAATCAACCAAATTGAACCACACCCATATAGCGGAAGCATATCTAATATCGGAAAACAATGGAAGTGATAAATAAACTGAAACAATAGTGAAAAGTAAACAGAACAGCATGCCAAAAACCAATTGAAAACAATACTAAAACAAACAAGGAATACATCCATATCAGGACATACACATTAATGTACAAAGGGATCTCATGGATAAAAACTATATATACATACAAAATAAGCATGATAATATAGTATGGAAAGCTAAACAAAAGTAAAACTCTAGATAGGCGTGACTTCAAGGTCCATTCCAATCTCCATGCCAAACAGTACTATGATCCATCTTCTGAAGTTGATCCATTACCTGTATATAAAACCATAAATTCAACACACATCCTGAAGGGCCTGTGTAGGGTCTGAGATGAATCTCAATAGGATACCACCCAATGGTTCTTACCTAGTACATGTACTTAAGCATACATGAACCTCTAAGAAAATTAAACAGTAGGATTCAATAATAAACACAACCTCCATTGGTTTTTAATATCCATCAGAGAGTGTCACCTTCTTTGGACAATTCTTTAATATCAAAATCAAAGAGAGTCCTTGGATCATGGCCCAAGGTACCCCCATAGTCACAAAGTCCTAGTGAACCCTCAGGTTCCACCTCAATCTCGTACCCAGGCACCACGTGCCTCATGATACCTCAAGTCTCAAGTACCGACATCCCAAAGGCACACCGAAAGAATAGTAACCAAGTTCAAAAGACCCTTGCTTGAAAGCTCACGTCGGTCCTTGGCATGAAAATCAGAGGAACAACGATATGTCTCCTTAAATAAATGTCAAGGACCATGGCCCCAAGCACAGAAAGCCTCAGCCCCCAACCTGATATCCTCATTGCTACCAATTGAAGGCTCCTCAACTTCCATGTTACTTTCTACGGTAAGTACCCCCACACCATTAATTTATAAGCCTCAAATATCAAGGGCCACTACCCACATGAGTGGCCAAAAACACCTCATCATGGATTCAACCTGTGTCCACACAACTCAATCAACACTTCGGTCATCATGGGTGAGAAAAAATCCCCAAATTAGAACCTAAGCCACACAATCTCTGACACCTTGTTCCCCTACGACTATGTTGCTCAAATCTGATGGTCATGTCATCCAAGTTTCTCAGGCCATGCCCAACCTAACAGTCACACAACCTCAAACCAACATTCACAACTCCTAATCATGTGATCAAAACCACCCAAGTATCTTGGCCCAGAACAACTAGTGATCAACATCACTGAATCCTGTTGGAAATTCCATCCCAAACTCATCTTAGTACACACCTGTCATGACACCTTCGGGCCCATATCATGCAATTCAATAAATTGCATATATAAAATTTATACAAAATGTTTTAATCAAGAAATTAAATTTAGAAGATTGAATTTAATATCTTAAAAAATAATCACAATTTAATATGGAGGTCTCAAATTCCTCTAATTAGCTTAATCAAGCCTTGAAATTTTAAACATACCATTTTAAATTTAATCAATCCAGTTAAAAACATTTTGGAACCCTGGAAAAAATATCCCAACGATAAACAACCACTCACCCGGCCTCACTCAATCATAATAGGAATAAAACATTCCCCCGACATCTTACATGGTCTAATAGTCAATTAAATATTCTATAACAGGGTTCTAATCAAAACTCATCATTGCGTTAAAAATTCACAACCCATAAATGTCCGTGAAAACATAAAATAATGTATGAACCACCTACCTAGGAATCACAGGCGTAGGCATGTCTGATATCAATATCCTATTCAATTTTGATAGATGTAGATCTATGTTTCTGTCATTAACCCTAAAATTTTCACATATCGAAGCTATGGTCCATAAGATGAAAGATCAAGGAAGAAGATGTATGCATGGGGTTAGCCTTACTGCGGTGATCCTATATCTTACAACGTATCGAATAATGAAGTTCAGACCGATAAACGAGATTAAATCTGGGGGGAGGATGACATGGGTGGCTCACCCCCTAATGTGCATGAAAAATGAAGAAGAAAGAGGGAGAGGATGAAAGAAATAAGAAATATAAAATAGAGAGAAAAAATTTAAAAAAAGAATCTCGTATAAGTTTCACGGTTTACCCGCACGGTTTTCCAAACCATTCAGAAACTGTGAGAAAGCCACTACCTAAGGACCCAGGCTCACATTAACACCCTACATAGTTTTCCAAACTGTTCACAAACCATGGAGATGCCCTTTCCAGTTCTTCAGATGCATATGCACGACCGTCCACCTTGAATCACACGGTTTCCCTAAACCATGTGCATGTATCTTCTTCTCAAAAAACATCACTTCAGGCCTCTAATGCTACTAAAACCCTTTTGAACACTCGAGTCATTCTCCTATGCTTCAAACCAACCCAAAAACACAATTTAAGGCCAACAGAACTCTTAAAATTAAATTCCGATCCACGAGTCAAAAAGTAGCATATCCACTAATTGAAAAATTCAAACTAGGTGGGGATTTTAACCCATTCCAAAAACATGGGACATTACAATCTCCCCACCTTAACATAGCTCATCCCTGAGCTATAAAACAAAACATGAAGATGGTACCAAACATACCCATCCCATCCTAGAAACCCGGACTACCCTGGTCTCAAGGGTGTAGGCCAAATTCTTTAAAGGAGGTCCCCACCTTTGTAATTCCCTAACTCGATCAATCCTGACCCAAATCTCAAATCAATTAAGGTACAACAACCTATTTCCATACCCATGGTCCTCCCATAATGCATCATCACCCATGTACCTCATTAAGTTCTCTCGTTTCACTCCTGACACCCAATCACACCCCACACCATATCGGTGCCCGCATCGAGCTGATGACACCCAAGGAACAATGTGGTTATGCATCCAATGGATAATCAAAACAACCCAGTGCCTTGTACCTCAATTAAAAATCTGCATCCTCAATGCCACAATTCCTAAGATATCTCATGTAACCTACATTCCTCAAATTCCCCGATACCTAAGAACCTGAAAACACATATCCAAAAATTATCATAATGCCAAGCACCTAATATATATATATATATATATATCATGCATTCAAGATGATTCTTACCCACTAACTAGTGCCTTGTCAGTCCATATACAACATGTGCACCTCGTTCACAGAAAATGCACATGCCTCAACAATCCATTCCAAAACAAAAATTCCTCAACAAGCTATGCTAAATAAAAGAAAAAAATTATAGTCCCGCCAGCAGTGTACCTATAACCATCATCATCTCTCCATCAAGATCCACCTATGTCAGCTCCACGACATGCACATGGACTGAGAAAAGGCTACCTAAATCCAGACCTCTATGTGGTCCTACATCAGACACTAGCCACTGACACCATAGTCGGATCCCACCATCTATGACACATCCTCAACATACAACTGAACCTCAACTACCCTCCCCTAGTGTTGATCATGAACTTATCTCTAAATCATATGCCTACATTAGTCCCTATCTGGAGGCTCTCTAAGAAGGCTTCCTACACAGCCTCTTGATATGAAAATCCTACCCACATGCTTGGCTCTCCTTTGGAGGCCTATCACACTATTTCCAAACATTACCTATTTTTCCACACTGAAATAAAACCACTGCTGAGCTACCTCTATGTGGTCTAGCTAGGACCTTGGAAAGACCTCCCTGCTAGAACTCATCCCAACCTCACTTCCTTCAATCTAAACCATCACATGAAGCCACCGCCCGACCCAAGTGAGACCTATATGTCTAGTTACCATCGACTATTAGAACCTGATTCATAGTCTCTAAGAACAAGGATAGCATAGAGATATTTACCTTACACCCATATAGTGTGTTGTAAACCATCTTTGAAGTGCATCACCCACAAGGTTTCATCGCTTACCATACCTAGTGAAAAGAGATACAACTCGGTAAATGTATCTACATAGTCCATGATGGAAATGTTACCCTGATGAAGGCTCAAGAACTCCCAATCTCTCTTCTCCCTTAGTGTCTCGGGGAAAAAGTACTCTAAGAACCAATCCTCGAAGTCCTTCCAGGTCCATCCCTCGTGTCTGGGAGCTTGAAACTTCACATCCCACCAGCACTTATCCTATCTTCTGAGAATATATGTCAATAGCATTACCCTCCACCCTGGAGGAATCTCCAGCTTCTCAAAGGTTATATTCATGCTCTCTATCTAGTTCTCAACTGCCTATGGATCTCCCTCACCCTAGAAAAGTACCATGTTCTATGACTAGAACTCTCATGTAAGATAGGCCATCAATGGTTCTGCTCCCTAATCACCTCTCTTAATCCCCTTCAAGACACGTACTAGAATTGATCGGAGATTCTCATTAATCCATGGCCTATATGGTGTCAATCCTAGCACATGTCCTGCCTGCACTGGATCTTGAACATGTTCCTCCCCTGAGATTGTATCTATGGCTCATGCAATGCCTGCTCCTCAAGGGTCTGAACATGATCTTGCTCCTGTGGTATTGTACCATCACCCACCTGATTCTCCATCTGATCCATCTAGGAAGAACCCATTCAATAACATAAATGGTCTAATAGCCCATATATATATATAACAATATACAATGCAGATATGGAAAGGAGTAAAATGTTAGGGTATAACGACTACCCTTACTCTCCCCTATCGCAACCATGCCCCATGGAATCCCAGCCTCATGGACTCCTTACCCTCCCTCAACAGAGCCAAGTATCACAAAATGCCTGATCCAGGCCTGTTCTGACAACCAAATTTCCTCAAACTGAAGACCTAGTCTCCCAATCCTGGTGATCAAAATCACCTCATCCATAATACATACCAACTCCTATAAGATCCAGGACCATTCCTCAAGGAACATGAAATTTCACTTATATATATAAAGCATGGAATATCACATTTCCTCATAGAATTTGATATTATTCACATGATATAATCACTTCAAAAGGCATACGTTAATATATGAAATTGAAATACCCTAAAAATTTTCCTATCAAAACCAAGAAAACACACCGTGCCTCACCGGGCCAAGGTCCATATTTTCTGTCACCATACCAGGACAATGGTCCATGTCTCACACCATAACCAAAAAACATCCTAAACCAAGTGATCCACCAAGATGGAAATCATTTAAACAATAATCTCACCAAAATAAAAATAGCATAATGCACCCAAGGTAACTCAATCCATACCTTTTACATGGGGATGCAGGAATCCATTAACGAGTTCTAAATATAGTTCTGATAAAAACCTATATCTAGTATACCATAATCCCAAATAGTAATATAAAGAAAAGAGGTAAACAGAACTCCTTTGATACAATTTGAAGCATCCCTGGCCTCAACAGCCACCCAGACGGTGCTAAAAGGCTGGTTTGCACTAGCCTTAGGTGTACCTCCCCAAACTCCAAAGATTTACGACTAGTGTAGTGGGTGTAAATAGGTATAGTGGGCCAGAAATACCCTCTAGGAATAGATAATATACTAGTCTGAGCATAAAAAGATAACATGAAGTGGAAATAAATGTCTTCGCTTTCTCGAACCAGACTCACAGAGCAGAATGCAACAAATTTGATTTTTTATATTTTGATAATTATTTATACTTATAGAATTATAATCTATAGTATGATATAGTTATTTGATATTATATTTTAATAGAAAAAAATAAAATTTATTTTTTCGTAATCTTTTTTGGATATTACTTGATTAAATATATGAATATACTCGATTTTTTTTTACACATCTTGGTCAATTCTCTTTACCATTCATTGTCTTTTCTATAATCTAGACTTTTTTTAGTTTAGAATATTTAGTAGGAAAAACTAGTCAATTATGAACCTCCAAATATTCACATCCAATATAGATAAACAACTAAAGCGATAAATAAACAAAAACAATAGTAGAATGTAATCAAAACAGCATGTCAAACACCACTTGCAAACTCTACTAAAACAAACGAGGTATGCATCCATAGAAGATCATGCATATCAATATACAAAGTGAACCGATAGATAACCATTGTATCTATATACAAAATATCCATGATAATACAGGAGTGAAAGTTAAAAAGATTAAAACTCTAGCTAGGAACAACCTCAAGGTCCATACCAATCTAAATTCCAAACAATAATATGATTCGGCTCCTGATGTTGATCCATTACCTATACATAAAACTATAAAGTCTACATGCATCCCTAAGGGCCTATGTAGGGTGGGAGATGACTCTTAGTAGGACACCACCCCATGGTATGTACCTATTAAATGTGTTTAATAAGTCATAAATTTCTAATAGGAATAAAATGTATGATGTAATAATAAACACAATATCCACTGGTGCTCAATATCCACTAGGGAGTGTCACCTGCTTCGGCCAATGCCACAATCTCATAAGAAAATAGATTCCTTGGTCCATGGCCCAAGGTACCCCAATAGTCACAATGTTCTGGTGAACCCTCACGTTTTACCTCAATCTCATAACCTGGAACCACATGCCTCTAAATACCTCGTGTCTCAAGTGCCGATATCCAGAAACACACCCAAACATTAGTAACTAGGTCACATTGACCCCTGATCTAAATCTCACATCAGCCCATGGAACTACAACAATAGGAACAACGATGTCTACCCTCAAATAAATATCAAGGACCATAGCCTCAATCACGTAATTCCTCACCTCCCAACCTGATATCCTCATTTCTACCAATAAAAGTCTCCTCACCTTCCATGTGTCTTTTTATGGAAAGATTCCCCAAACCATAAATACCTAATCCATAACTATTGGGGGCCTCTACCCACATGAGTAGTCAAAACCACCTCATCATGGAGTCAACCTATGTGCACATGACTCAATTGGCACTTTGGACCTCATGAGTGAGCAAAAATCACCAAATAAGAAGCTAATTCACACCATCTCCAGAACATCGTTCCCCTACGACCATGTCTCTCAAATCCGATGGCCATACCATCCAAGTATCCCGGGCTATGCCCAATATGACAATCAAACTATCTCATACTAACGTCCAGGACACCTAATCCAATGTGCAAAACCATTCATGTATCTATGCTAATACCAACTTGTGATCAACATAACTTAATCTTGATGATCATGCCATCACAACCTCGTCATGGGCCACACCCATCATGACCCCTTGGGTATCATCTCATGTAAATCAAGTAATTTCATATATACAGTTTAAACAACATTTTTTAATTAAGAAATTCAATTTATAATATTTAATTACATGTCTTAAACAATCATAAAAAATTTAATATAGAGGTATTGAATGCATCTAATTAGCTCAATCAAGCCTTAACAATTTAAACATACCATTTTAAATTAAAACAATTCAATTAAATCCATTTTGGAACCCCCAGACAAAATATCCCAAGGAGTAATGGCCTCTCTCCTAGCCTCTTTCAAATGTAACAGATATAGGGCATTCCCACAGCATCCTACTTGGTCTCTTAGTCAATTAAATATGCTATAAGATGGTTCCACAAAAAACCCACCATTGCGCTAAAAAGTTGTAACCCCCAAATGTTAATGAAAACTCAAAACAAGGTATGCACCACCTGCCTTAGAATCATAGGTGTAGGTGCATCCAATATCGAGCTCAAATTAGAATCTGGTCGATGTAGACATGAGTTTATATCTTTAACCCTAAAATTGGATTGGATATAATTGTGATCCATAAGATAAAAGATCAAGGAAGAAGAGGTCTATGTGTGGTTATCCTTTCTAAGGTGATCTGATAGCTTCTAATGGATCGAAAAATGGAGGTTGGATAGAGAAACGAGATCTAATCTGGTGGGAGCAGGAGATGGGAATCTCACCCCCCCCCCCCCCCCCCCCTATTGTGTGTGATCAAGGAATAAGAAATAGAAATGGGAGGAAATAAATATGAAAAATAAAATAAAGGTAATTTTTCATTGTGCTTAATTTGATCTACCAAATATTAGGTTGTCCATATACACCAACACCATAATCCTTTGATTACTCTCATTGTTGAAATAGAGATTGTAATCAACTCCACCTCATTGTAAAATGTGTTTGTTCAAATACTAATCAAGTATTAAATACCATTCTCTTGGTGTTTGATTCAATACATATAAATCCTTCTTCAACAAATAATATGTTTCTCATTTTTATAAATGAGAAAACTATATGGTTATTCAATATACACCACTTCTTCTAGAACCCCATAAATAAATGATGACTTGACATCCATCTTGAAAACTTTTAATTTATTTTACACATCTATGTTTAAGAATAATAAAATTATTTCCATACTTTCAATATGAATGAATATTTCATCAACATCGATACCTCCTATCTGAGATTATCATTTACTGTAACGACCCAAAATTTCATTAATGGAAAATCCCTCTTGATCCAGTTAAATGTTTCTTTATGAAAAATGTTCTTATAAGATATCAAATTTTTTAGTTTTACTTTAAGATTTGTGACCGTTACTTTTATAGCCGTTGAACAATGATCATCTGGGTAGTTTAAATATAAGGCTTTAACGAACCAATTTTCTACTCAGACAAAGGAAGCGATGGCCTCATCTAGTAGAATTGCCCCTTACGAAGCCCATTTGTCGGAGGTCGGAAAAGAGGTGGCGTCTTTGGGCTTTTCCCTTGACCAAGCCCAAGCTGAGATTCATCAAATCAAGCTCGAACGTGATCGTCTACGGGAAAAATGGAAGTTGATAGAGATTACCACTCGAGCGATGTTATCCGAGCAACCCCAAGAGTCTGTCAACATCACACACCTTACCCTTAGGTCTTATGCGGCTATTTTAAGGGGTTATGTAACAAATAAGTAGCACCATGTTCATGTACATTATTTTTTTTATTTTTGTATATAATAATGAATATAATTTCTAGTCATTTTTGATACATTGTAATTAGTTTTTAAAGTACAAATGGTGTTTTTAGTTATTATTTAATTAAGAATTATATTTTATTAAATTAAAGGATTTTTGAATTAAATAATATTTTAATAAAATATTATTATTAATATTAAATTAATTTTTATTAAATATAAATGATCTTATAATTTTATGAATGTAATTAAAATTTTTATTAAGGTTTGAAAGCCATTTCTGTCAAAACCCGTGAATTTTTTATAAATGTCGGTTTTTATTTTAAAAGTGAAAATTCACATATTTAGAAAATTATTTAGATAAAATAAATATTATTTTTGGAATCAGGACGTCGAAATTATCCAACGGTGAATTTTTCATAATTTTCTGAGATAGTCAAATTTTTGGGTAAAAATTAAATATCATTTAAATATATAATGTGTTTTATGACATCATAATGACCCAATGGTGATGTAATAAAATACCATAATCCTTATGTTCGGCCAATATGTGTTTTATCATTAAAATAATGAGGTTTTGGGTTTTTTTGACTCACTTTTCAAAGCATTAATGGAGCCCTCAAGACTTATTCAACACTTTGCCTTTTTAAATTAATTTCCATGGGAGTGTGAGTCACCTCCACATAAGCAACCCTAATTTTTTAATAAGTTCGGACCTATGACTTGTAAAATATTGTTTTCCTCTTTCCTTTTCCAGAAACCATGGGCAAATACCATGGGATGGTTTGTGGTTTGGATTATTTTAATATAAGGGGTCCCAAACCTAAATAATAAAGAATCCTCTCACCTTTCCTATATAAACCCACCCAAGATCCCACTTCCTCCTCACTCAAAGCCCTTGAAGTTCGTCCAACCTCTGCCCTACTCTATCTAGAATCCTCTCAAGGTGCCCCAAGCTCCCAAGAAGCCTCTCACAAGCCTCTCTCTATCCTTTGTAAGCACACTTCCAAGTAAGGGGTTTTCTTCCTTTCTCGTTTTTTTGTCAATTTTCTTTAAGTTGTATTTCCCTTTTTATTTCAATTATGAATGTTGGGGTATGGTTTAGAACCTCCCCCATACTGCCCTATTATTGTTTGAATTATGGTAGAACCCTTTCTCTCTCATTAAATTCCTCCCATGTACACCTGTTACTATGCCGAAATTCCGAAAGGAACTTCTCTCTCTTCTTTTACATTCAAGCAATACTTTTGTATCATGAATCTAAATTCAATTTCTATTGTTGGGACATGTATATATATGATCTAATTACTGTACATTACATGTAAATGTTATGAGGAACCCCTTTCTCTCTCATCAACCTTTTTTATGAATTTTTATGTCACGCTGTTACGCTGCCGAAATCGCACCGATTTTCTAAGCCAATGTCTTTGTGTAGTGAATACCATGCCCATTTCTCCATCAAGGGTATTCACCTTTATGCACATTTACATATTGATTATAAAGTTTCATGTATGAATTCCACTTTCCTTTATCGTGGAAGAAATGATTATGTTTTATGAATCCATGTTTTATGATCCATGTGGCACACTTATGCATGAAATGAAATGTTTAAGAAGGGTGCGCCCTTTATAGCGCTCCAATGCATTGGGTAAAGTATAGTATCATGATACGTCATGTGCAATGAGTGTTGACTCATTCTAATTCAAGTGCAACAAGGGTTTACTCGTGCTTCAAGTGCAATGAGGGTTTACTCATGCTCCATGTGCAATGAGCCTTGGCTCATGCTAATTCAATGTTAAGTGTTGTTGCCACATTTCCATGTTATGATTATCATGCTTTATCATGCCTTTATGTTCATGTTTCTATTATGCTCTATTGATATGCCTATTGCCTAACTTGTATTTCACTCCTCATGTTATTCATTGTTTACTCCCTTACTGGGCTTTATAGCTCACCCTTTTCTTATGCATGTCCTCAGGTTATCCCATGCAATGCTAAGTACGAAGGAATGTAGTGGTCATGTAAAGGAAGTTTTCAATAAAGATGTTGTATTTCAAGTTTAAAGTTTTTATGTAATGATCCTAAGACCCAAAGACACTAAAACTCTCGATCTTCTTTGTTGTATCAAGTGAAGTTTTATGTAATAAAGCATGCTTAAGTTGTAATAAAAAGTAGGGTTTTCATATTTACACTCTAGTATTTTTTCCATTTAAATTATTTTTCCTTATTGAATCATATTTTTACAGAATACCCATTTTGTCCTGATGACATTCGTATCAATTATCCTCAAAATAATCTCACACATTTGATTCTTTTCAATTTATTTATGTTCTTTGTTCATTGCCAGAATACAATTCTCAGTTTTTATAGATTCTTCAAAATACTTTGGATCTTTCAATGATAAAAAATATTCTTGATATAGAATATTCATCCTCCTTGTTTACACTAGTTCTCTATGATCATTGATTATGTTATTCCTATTACTTTCTTCTTAGATATTTGGTTGCTATGGATATATAGGTCTAAGTTCATCCTTCTCATCATATGAATCTTCCTATGAATCTTCCCTAAATACATGAACTCCTCCTGAGCTACTCATATATTTATTACTATCCTCTTAAAACTATTCATGGATTTTATAACGATTGTTATCATTTTCTACTATAGTTAAATCACCACTTTCAACCAACTTTCCTATCCACTTGTTGAAACATTTAAGTGTTTTTATTTTCCCTGACTACCCAAGGAATATACCCACATCTCCATGGGATTCAAACTTCTTGTGATTCTTCTTATTTAGAATTAATAACTTGATTAAAAACATTAAAAATCATTTCAATGTTGTCTTCCTTCCATACCATATCTCGTATGGAGTCTTTTCTTCTTTTAGATACAATAAATCTCTATTGGATATATAGACTGATGTTAATAAAAATACCTTCTATAATTTCTCTAGAAGTTCATTTTCAATAAGTATAATTTTATCCGTATTGTTTATGATCTGATTACTCATTTCAACCACTTCATTTTGATGAGGAGTTCTCACTACTGAAACTTGGTTCCTTATGTCATGATTCTTGATATAACCCTCTACTTAGTTGTTTATGATTCCAGTACCATTATCAGTTCAAAACTTCAAAATCTTCTGTCTAAAAATCCTTTCAACTTCCCTATAATATTTTGTTATAAAAATGAATACCTTTAACTTGTGGGAAATGATAAATATCCTTGTAATCTTATTGAAATAATTAATTAAAATAATATAATTCCTCTACCCATTGATAGATCTGGGTTATATAGGTCCATAAACATTTACATAAACTAGGTCAAGAACTCTTGTTGACTACTATTCTTTTTCCTTGTACAATTATTGAATGATATTCCCCTATTGGAAATAATCATGCATGTGTCTATAATCATGTAATATATTTAATAGATCTCTATATACACCATATTTCATTATATCTTCCAAGTATAGTTGGCACAAAAGGCCAAGATATTTATTCCACAGCCTATTTTCATCCTCATTAGATAGAAAGCACATATCTTATTCTTCACTTACAAGGTAAATGTTCACCTTCATTTTATTTCCCTATAAAACAAATTCTCTATATTTTCCCTTGAAGAAACATGAATTCTTGGTAAATATTATAGCAAGATGCAGGTCACATAGTTTACCAACACCTAATAAGTTGTGACAGAGACCTTCAACAACCAATAAATCATCATTTCTCATATCTTTGTCTATGAACACTGATTTACCTAATCTAATAATATTCAAGCCTTCATCATTGTCAAATATAATGAAACCTTCCTTGTCAAACCTGATGCATGTCACCAAATCCTTATTTCTCATCATATAGGAGGTTGATCCACTATCAATGATCTATATTCCAGTACAATATGATACATTTAATGAAATCTCAACACCCATTATTTTCTCATCTCTTTTATTTTTGATCAAATCTTTGGATTCATACTTGATGTTGAATTATTTTCTTGATCTTCTTCATTGTTTCATTGACCAACTTTATCCTGTAGGGACACAAAATGATTTTCATTTTCATCTTGTTCAATGATTCCTTAAGATTCTAATTATAGATAATTTGGGTATACTTTGGTGTATTCCTATGTGTTGTTGATGAGAAATATTTAGCCATGTGTCCAAATCCTACACACCAATAATAGTGGAAATAAAAAACCATTATATGAAAATTGGACTCTATGTGTCTGTATTTGTTTCTCTTATTCTATTTAGTATCTTTTAAATATGTAACAAACATTTTGAGAATGCATCATCTTTATATAGTAATAAAACCCTATAGGATGTCTGTTCCAATGTATCATTGTTTTAGGAATGATTTATCTTTGAGTTCTTTAAAAATTATGATTTTGATTCATACCCAAATCATCTTTCATCCTCATATTGGATGCATGTGGTATAAAATCGACCATCATATATTTTTTACTTAAGATAAAATACAAATACTATCATTTTAATTAAGATATTATTGCTTCTTTTGTTGTGTTGGAACTTTGTGTTCCACTTCCAATTTTTCTTTCACCTGAGTGATTTGATTGCCCGATGTCATGTAGGGAGTCAAGATATTTTCCAAAATTGAATTTTTCTTGTAAGAAGACAACTTCCTCTTCATGTTTTTAAATATGTTTGATTATAAATTTCATTGTATTATTCAATGCATTGATAACTATAGTATATTATTCAACATTGAGCATGTACTCACCTTTCCAAAGATTTATATCATTTAAGACTTAATATTTTAAATTTCTATCTTCATCCTAGAATTCTCATCTTCATGTTTCTACATATAGATTTTGGAATCATAACCCACTATGTTGTCTTTTTTCATTTTGGATCTCTAAACATCTATTTCCTTAATATTGTTTTCTAACTCAGCCTAGAGATCAACCCTTTATTCCACTTCTCTTTATTCACTATCTTTTACTTCCTTTATCTGGTAATTTCCCACAAATTACACCATAGAATTTCCTTTTTATATTTGTAGTATTTAATATCTTCTACCTTAGTCTCTTTATAACTTTCATTCTATTTTGAAAGTATGTTCTTATTTTTTAATAATTTCCACTTATAACTTTTATAAACATTCACATAAGATGAATAATTCTTCATGGGAATATCTTTTCTATCCCCATAATCATCTTGAAACTTCTTGGGGAACGTTGTTACAAAATTTCAAAACATTCCACATTTAAAGAATCTGAGTGAAAGTTTCCCTTTAAACTTTCTTTTTCCTATTTTTAGATTTGAGGAAAGGATTGACATGGCCTCATCCACCTATTATTCTTCCTAGTTATCCTATATAGTTAGCTTCTTCATTGTCTCAAATCCCACCTCTTTGGATTTCACTTTTTCTATAGCCTTATTATCATAATTTATCATATCATATGAAACTAGAGTACTATATAAAATATTCAATGTCAGATCCTTTGGAACTTCATCATCTAGTACAAAGAATTTCATACTAAACTGAGGTGTAAGCCTTCACCGAATGCACTTGAAAATATTTAAGAATTGATTATTTCTCCAAGACCAGTAATATATTCAACAAAAACATACACCTGGTCAATGAAATCATCAATTGACTCATTAGGGTATATTCTTAGTTCCCTATTGTTTATCCACAGAACCTCCAATTTAACTTCTACAACTTTTGAGTCACCTTAATATATATTTATTAACATTTCTCACATGACATGTGATGAATTACATGACATCACCTTTCTGTATATTTTTTTTGGATAAGGATACCCCTAATGAATTGATTACTATGGAATCATAATCAAATTACCTTAGGTGTGCTTCTGATAAATCTCCACTATCCACATTGGTAGAAATACCATACAACATAGTTGTAAAGACATTAATATCTAATGATTGAAATAAATTAATCATATGATTCATCCATAACTAAAAATTATTTCCATTGAAGATCAAAATTTATTAGTGATTAAAAAAATACATTGAAAACACTAAGAGAGAAAAACTGATTTCAAATATTTACATTGATACAAATTGTTAGATTTTCCATGTTAAATACCCTAAGAGGGGATGAATTATGGAATGATATACTAAAACAAATTCCCCTTTGGATATTGTTTCATAATTAAACAAATCACCCTTCTCTCCCTTTCCTATAGCAATGTAATACCAAAAATGAACACATTCAAGAGACACAGTAATGTTACATAGCTCACATGCACTACGGAAATCCAAAGAGTACATATAGGAAATTTTTTTATGTACTAAATACACTAATTTTAAATACTATTAAAAGGTTATGAGTGGACTAATGGTCCCTCCTAGTTTACTACCAATTACATTTCGAAATCTCGCTACTCTCTTAGCTGAAGTGTGCTCATTCCTCTATCAAAAGATTTTTCATTTCATCCCCAGAATCAATATCATTTTCATATAATTTAGTATTCCATAAAGATATAATTTCATCCAATATATCAAAACCTCTTTAACATATAATTTCAAGTAAAATTATTCCGTTTCATATAAGATTCACTTTCACATGGCCCTATCCAAAATCTCATGATACATTCAATTCTTTACAAAAAAACTTCATTCATGAAACTTTATTCTTTCACAAAAATACAATATTTCAAAAAACTCACTAAACATTAAGTAATATTCCTTAATTAAACTAATGTTTTTATGAATCCTTTAGGCAATAAAATCCATTGGGTTTTCATTTAGGATTCTTCTTCTCAAAGAAGGGGGTAGCCACCAATTTATAAACATTGATCCCCCTTCACGAAACTTTCTCTCTCACCATTTATTTTATTAAAACTCTTAAATAAATTAAAAAACTCACATTATTAATTAAACTTTAATGAAACACTTTAATTAGTGTATTCTTCACAAAAACATGGTTCCATCACGTAAGTTACCGCCTATGGAAACTTGGTGCCTTCATGAAATATTGTTTCACAACAGTACCAAAATTTAATAAAACTATATATATTTCAAGAATTTAACTACTTATGAATATTTTTATGATTTAATCCTTAAACTACATATTTCATGAAACTTTTCCCTCCCTCTAAATTTTAGACCACAAAAATATGACAAAAACCATGAAATAATGCCACCTTGTATGTGCAATTTTCTGAACCACTTCAAGTTCTTGCATAACTCTATCTTAGAACATAGTCAATATACCTAGTCATAAATCATTATAGAACACTAAAAATAACCCCCAAAACCTACTTTATCAAAAAACACAATCAACCTAAAACACTATAAATTCACCTGGATTGATTTTTTTCAAACACTATTACTTGGAAATTCTAATGGAAATGATCCATATTCACCTTCACATCAACACCAATTTGGCTAGTCAAGAAATTATTATGGTTTGGGTAGGCATTAAAATATCGATTAAAATAACTCATATTTCCTTGGTCAGTTGAGTGGACTCCAAAATCATGAAATATTTGAATTTGATTTCTTCTTCTGTTTCCTCTTAGTTACACCAAGTCTTACTTTGGAAGTCATCCCATGATATAAACAATGTTAAGTATACTATAATAGTGGGTGTCATAGTACCAAATTCATCAGTAATTTTTAATTACCATACCACTTATAGTTTGAGCTATATGTGTTTTACACTTAACATTAAAGTGTTGATATTTCAATGTTCACTATTTAAATGGTAATTTCTATAGATTAATTATCATATCAAAAGTTTATAGAAGTTCTTAGGCTATATGGAGAACCTCAAGATGCTATGAAATTAATCTTAAACATATGTCCTCTATTATAGATACATAATACTGACTAGACACAGATGATGTATGAATATCATATGATGGGGTCTCATAATCATTGAGACTTCTTCTCAATTAGTTCACATTTGGTGATCTCTAGTAGCTGGGATCATGTGTACATACCAGACAATAGGAACACTAGATGTTTAAGTTTTCATTTTTTATTACTATGTAGGGCATGTGTATTGATATCTTGAATTAATATCATTATCAATGTGTGGTATTTGATCAGGTACTTTGATGCAAGGTAAAAACCATGAAAATTAATCCATAGTGAGGTAGCTTGTGTTGGGTGTGTCCTTATTGGTATAGAATTAATTGAACGATCAAGATTTAATTTTTCACTTCTAAGTTGAGGAAGTAATATCTTGGGACTAGTTGATCAGGATGGTAGTACCTTCAAAAATCAATAGCCAAGGTAGTTGAATGTGATTTTTTCCAGTTAGATCAATAAATAATAAATCTAAAAAGAATGATAACACAAGTGTGTGTCAAAATTTATGAGATAGCTAAAGACAAATATATTATATTACATAGTGTGTTTCCATATGATGGTTTCCCTTTCTATGTATATTAATTATATGTTTAGTGGAATTAATGGGTTTCTAAACTCTACTCTTAGTATGTGAATAAAATTCACTACTATCAAGATAAGGGCCTATATGGTCATACACAATAGCATATTTAAGAATCTGTCCTATTTTTTGTTAATAGGTGTATTGGACATGGTGGCTCCCACCACAGGTTCTAAAAGTTGTCCAAGTAATTGATCACTAATGAATAAATAAATTCATTATTTTTTTATTATAGAATAATTGGGATGAATTTATTTATTAAAAGTATTCACAAGGTATTAATTGAATATAAGGAAAAATATTATATGGCTGAATATTTTTTTATATACAGGGTTCATTTAATATTAGAGGGAATTTTGAGTTGAGTTAATGAATCAGTTACATTACATAATATATTTATTACATATTACAAAGATGTTATAAAATATAAATGACATTAATGATGTAGTTAGTTCATCATAACCTATCACTTATTGCTTATTTATCTGTCATTTTATTTCTAGGGGATGGGGAACACTTCTGGGTAATTTAAGCCTTCCACCATATAAGAAGGACAAGAGACTCATTCCAGTGGTTTTTTATTTCAATAAAATGAGAGCCTCTCTCAACTACCACTTTTTAGAGGGAAAATATCTCCCTGTGGGGTCGACCCAATAATGCCTTCGACAGATCGAAGGTATGGAATTTACATCATCGTTCCAACACCGAAGTATTTGTTGAATATCTACTCTGGAAACCAAAATTTGATGAATTTTGATCGTGTAGATTAAGCATGATTAGAGGATCTAGAGGGGTTCAATTTTTTATCCTTTGAGCAACGGTCATCGGTGATGAGCTCTAGTCAAGCATTCTTCATTTCGAACAAGGTATGTGTTCAGTTTTAATTGTTGTTCTTCGATTAATTCACAAGAGATACTGAAACTGATAACAGGGATTGAATACCTGAATATGACAAGCTTCATTTCTCTTGTTATTAAAAAATCTAAATCCCTGGCTCAAGAGCTTCCACTACGTTCCCCAGTACCTTTAATTGGTATTAAAGGGATCACATGCATTTTTTGAGTCAAGTAAAATTAAATTAGAATTAAATTTAAGTAGGGAGCTTTGCATCGATCCCAAAAAAACTTCATGTCAATTCGATATTATATAGCCAAGATATAACAATCTAAAATTTCAGACACGGATCGTTTTTGGATTTTTCCTAGTATTAAGAATGTGAATAACTTATATTAAATACATGTTAAAATTTACCAGAATCTCCAAAATAAATTATACTAATGATCCTATTTTATTCCATCTAAGAACTAGTTGGAATCCATCCACTGATACATTGTAGACCACAGACCCCTTCGTTTTCCACATTTATTATTGAATTTTTTAGATAAAACAATAGCCTAAATTTAGGCTGTGTAAAATATAGGGTGTCCACATGGAGACCAAAACAAAAAACATCCAAAGGAAAAAAATCAAAAAAATAAAATTCTGAAAATTCTTCGGGTACCACTTTATTTTCAATAGACTCAAAAACAATCTTCCTTTCAGAGATTTATCCAAGGGAGACCCCCCCTACTCGTGGGCCTCCACCTCCTCCTTCCCCATTTCTCTAGTGCTGACCTCAAATCTCGATAGCAACCATTGTACGTTGAGGGCTCAACCTCCTCCCACTGTTAGCATTGGATAGTTGAACCCCACTATGAACTAGGCTCCAACAATTTCTCCACCTCATGTCATTGTTCTCCTGGATTCAGGCTGACTATGGTCACTGCTACAAGATCTCTCTAACACCCAGTAGAACAGCCCCCTGCCTTTCCCATTGTTAGGCCACCCCCATCGATGTCTCTTCAAGCTCAGTGATCTAACATCTGAGGTCCCATCGGCCCCAAAATGTCCTGACCATAGGTGCCACCTATTGTTCTTGTGAGGTTATCGTCACGACCAAGTTGTGCTCATCACAGGCTGAGCCCACTGGCATTTTCATCTCCCTCTAACTAAACCCACACCCTACCACATGAGATACCATAGTTACAAGTTAACCCACTGACATAGACTCCCTTAGGTTTTATTGCACCTGATCTTCCCCACAGTGGGTCAGAGTGGGTCAACCTGACTTTGAATGGGTTTAGGCAGGCCTACATGGCCCCAAACAGCCCTACATGGGGTCTGTTTGGTCCAAAAAGAGCCTGCAAACTTATTGATTTCCTATAATAGGAATGGGCAGGTTTTGGGGCCCCGGGAAATTTTATTTAATCAAAAAGTAATTTAATTAATTTTTTTAAAAAAATATATTATTTTAATCCTTCAAAAAAAATTAATTTAATTTTTTTATAAAATTAAATTAATATTGAGACCAAATTAAATTAAATTATTTGTATTTATTTAATTCGATTAATTAATTTAAGTATCTCCCATACTTTAAATTTATTTCAATTTAGTTTTATCTCATTTTTACATTACCCATTGACTAGTCTTGAGCAGTAACCCAATATGTGTATCTCTTGTTAATTTTATTGGTTTATTTATTAACAAACATGTTATTTTTTTATACGTAGTTAATTTTTATGATTGTCTATGTATCATATTCTTCATTTAAATATGTACAAGAGCCTGCGCATCCATTAGTATTTTTTTATGTACATTGCGCTTCTTGATACCCCCCTTGTCTATGGGTGAGAACACATGTATTATGATGAAGATGAATTTTGACGTTGACTACACCAATTCTAGGTGAAAACTCATATGATATACGGACACACTAGATGGGGGACGAGCTGCATTATGAGTCCAGACCCGACTCATGTATGATTCCCCTATGTCACGGTTGATTCATTCAGAATAAATATATTAATCAATAGTATATTCTCAAGACTATTCATGTAATTTCATTTCTTTTATGAATTGTTTTTTATTTTTTTAATTTTCATGATAGTGGGAAACACATAAAATAATAAATTGAAAAATTCATAAAGAAGTCATGAATTTTTTCTAATAATTTATAGTTGTGAGTATGAAAACATAGTATAAAAATACTAAAAGAATTAGATTACATTCATAAAAAATATTTAAAAACCCTCAAATAAATATTAAGAAGAAAACACCTACCATCATTTGAATTTAAACCAAACAGTGTTCTTGGGGTTCTATTCTGCCAAAGTTGAGGGTGTCTCTTACTACCAAAGAGTTATTTTGAATGTGATGATAATACTTAACAAAATTTGATAGCAAATGAGTATCCAAAGCTAGCTCGTTACAACTTTAGAGGAAAGCATTGAGTAAATCATGTTTACCATTTTAGTGGTTGGGACTTCGCTTAACAGATCAAGGAGTCGTGAGTTAATGTTGTTGAACATTCAAAAACCTACCTAGGTACACTCTAAGTATTGGCATAGCCAAATATTTTTTTACTATAAGAACTGTTTTCAAGGGTCCTAGTGACTAGAATACTCAAGTGACTAACTATTCCAACTCTAGAACTGAGGGTTGATCATGTTTGATAATATAGTAGGAGACATTAAATGATTTAAATAATCTGTAATGTCAAATTAATAATCATTTTAAAAGTATAAATATACTATATTTCATTTTGGTGGAAAATTTGAAAGTAATACAAAAATGAAACTAAGATATTTATTAGAAAAATCACAAGTCCAAACAAGAATAAATTTCCAAGAGTAGTACAGGAACATAGACAAAGTACTACATAGTAAATTTAAGGTTCTAGTGTCCCTAATACCTATTGATCCACCTTTAAAAGTGAGGGTGAGAAAAATTCTTATAGGATACTCGTATATTACACATATGGTGGTTATGACATAATGTTATAATCAATGTTCGATGTGATTTGGGGATAAAATATTAGGTCACTGATGATTTTACATGTTGTATAATATATGAGAAGCTTCCAAGGAAAAAATGAAGTAGGATGTAAATAAGGTAATGTTTAAACTGGATATGATTAGTATTATAAGAATATATTCCTCATGGATGACTTACAAGAGGGGGTGAATTTTAGTTTTAAAATATAGTTTAAAAAAAGTAAACTAATTAACCCAAAAACCTTTTTAAGTAAAATAATTGGATCAGACTTGGCTCTAGGTCTGGTGGACTAAAGTACCATTATAAGGATTGATTTAAATATAATAGAGTTATAAAATCTTAATCACATAGGATTCATTTATATCAGATTAAACAGTTTATATTCACATTAGATCCGATTTACATATTTATATTTATCATATTCAAATATAGTATGATAAAAAAATATAATTTATATTGTGGAATAAAAAACATATAATAAATAAGAAATAAAGTAGGTATAAAAAATTAAGAATGTCTTATATATAATAAAAGAATAAACAATTTTAACCTTAAGATAAGGTAGTCTATAACAGAGACTAAATGTATCCTTTTTTGATACTTACAATAAATTTTGTCTTTCCCCAACAAGGAAAGACATCGATATGAATATTAGATCTATCTTCCTATATATGGATTCCCTAAATCTGATATATTGGATTCTTTATCTCACTATCACCATGAGCCCTCGATCAAGATGATCAAATTCTACATCTTTTTATCCCTAGAATACCTCAATCATAATCAAAACAATTGGACACAATAATAATTACAAATATGTTCATAAGGATACAACCTAATGTGGTTTCCTTAGATATATTTTCTCTAAATAATTAAAAAATACTAGTAACTTGTTTTTCACACTATGTAAGATTTATAAATAATGAGAGTGAATGTAATCCATATGCTCCAAACTCTTAGAATTAATGATAATTTATAGGTGTCTTCCCCATAATCATATTTTCTCTGAGTTCATCGTAAGGACTTTGACACCTAGAACTTAACAGCTCATAATAATCTAGAATAATAGAATGTTTGACTTCATATTGGTTTTAGAAAATTAGAGTGTAAAAAAATTCCTTACATTAGTAACAAATCATCCTTATTCAAAATTTAAATGTAGTCAGTCTGATAGAAATATTTATGAATTTAATTAAAATAATATTTATGAGTGTGAATCCAATGTTTATTTGTAACAATATCAATCTGATGTTTAATACTTTGTTAGTACTATAGACAAGCCATAAAGTCAAACATATGATCTAGTATTAGTGCATCCGATGTTTATCAGATTCAAACTCATTACGATAATCAAAATGAATAATTTTAGTTTATATTCCTTAGTAATTTATAATTATTTCTATGTATGGTAAATGATATTGTTTTCTAAAAAACAACTTAAAACACATTGGACATAAAAGTTAGTAAGCAAGTATTTATTAAAAAAAATTGATTATCAAAACTAAAGGAATGTAAAATTCATAAGTATAACTTTTAACTAAAAAATATCCCCCTTTTTGGAAAGCACAAACCCAGAACATAAAAGAAAAAAATTGGAAAAACTTATAGTCCGTTTACTTTTAGGTACTCCATATTCATAATTTTTCATTAATATTTAAATCCCCCTAAGTTTATATAATATCTGAATGTGATTATGAATATTATTAACTTCTCCTTAGGATAAAATTTACACATATGGATCATATTCTCCCCATTATCATAAAAAATCTTCCTTTATTAAATTTTCTCCCCCTTAGTAAAGAAATTATCTTTGATAAGAATTTATTCCTCTTTATGAAAAAATAATTCTCATATAAAATTTTATCCCCCTTAATCAATATTCCCACCCCCCCCCCTTTGTGATTTAAAAAAAATAGTGTTGAAAGACTTGAGTTTCATGAAATGTTAGAGGATGTAAATTAAATATGAAACAATAAAAGGAATTAACTAACACCCTTAAAATATTAAAGAATATAATACCAATTGGAATTAGAAAAACATTCAAGCATAATAAAAATTGGATGAAAATATGATTCATTAATTAATAAAAGAAAATGTTTTTCAAAAACACAACTAGAGTTTCAGATAAATTAAGCTTTCATCATAAATTTCTTTATAAAAGACTTCAACTTCTTAAAATCTTTTCATACTTGCTTATTCTTGGATATCCTTTCATCTTGGGACTAAACTTTTCCAGACATTTCTTTTTTTTTGATATTTTAAAATGATGATTTCATATTAATAATATTTGAGTCTTGTCAACTCTAAGAACAAATATTTCATCATCCCATATAAATTTTTTATTTCCATGGTTTGGTTGTCAATTTTATCTCTAAACTATTCCAAAAATTTCACCCTAGCTTACATATCTTTAGATAACTAACTAAAATATTATGAGGATTCATTTATAATATTATTTATATATTCAAAATTATTATCATGCATCTTGACATTGGCATCAATTTGGTGAGACTAATTTACCACCTTATTTTATTCCTTTCTAGTAGTTAGATAAACTTCTTGTAAAGTATTTAAATCTACCTCATAGCGAATGACACTTTCTCTTATCAAATTAAATGATTCTAATTTCGGATCAAGACATTCATGAATCATTTCTCCTCTCACTTCAATTATTAAAAAATATGGAATTATTCCTTCAAGTATATTCATATATTGATTAATGTAATAAACTCCTTGAATAGTTTTCATATTCACTGAATTTGATTCATCTTTCTCAATTTATGGAAGTGGAATTCATCTTGGTTCGGCATCAGGTATTCTTTTTTAATTTTTCATCATTTGTAACTTCCTTAGTGACTTGGTTGTTATCGACTTCCTTATCATCAAAAACCTCAAGGATCATATAATCCTTTTCGTCAACTTTTGTTTTGGAAATCTTTTCATCTTCATATTTATTAGATGAGGATTGATCTTCTTCTTTTGATGATTATTTTTTAAAACTTCCTAAATTTTATTCTTTATTATAATAAGATTGCAAGTCTAATGATGATCTCTCTGATGATCTTTTATCGGTGTGAGTCTCTTATTCATAATAATTTTCATCATCTTATTCATTTTTATCCTCTTCGTTATCATCCTTTTTATTTTCATTTTCATCTTCTTATTCTTTAATAAATTTTTCAAATACCTTATATTATCTTCCTACATCTTTTTGTTCTCTATATTTTCCTATTTTATCAATCCCTACAAATTCTTCATCCATTTCTTTATGAAACTCCTCCTCAAGTTGTCTTCTTTTTATTAAGTCACTTTTCTAGCTAGTACCAGTTACAATGGATTTTCGTGAATAACAGATATTTATTCTTCATAAATTACTTTATACTTTTCCTTTTTTGTGATAGTGAGAACTTTTAAATTTTTAAAGAGGTCTCTTAAAATGATAATTTAGTATCCAGATTTGGTTTATCGCTAAGGGATGAAGGTATTACCAGAACTACATTTTCTGAATCCTTTTCAACTCCTTTCAACAAACATTCACATCACTAAACTTTAGTTAACTTCTTCTTTTGTTTTGTTTTTCTTCATTTTCTAGAGTATCACCAGCATGTAATTTTTATTCCTTATCATGAGCCAGATCAATTCCAATAAATGGATATCCTAGATTTCAATCTAATTTCTTCTTCATCTAACCATTATGTACTTTATCCTAGAATTTCTTCTACATATTTTCTATATTAGGAGAATAAATCTCTAATTTTCATTTCTTTTTATTATAATCATCCTTATTAGATTTTCTTGAAGTTTTTGCCTCTAAAGTGGCACCACCAACCTTCTCAACAAATTTATTTGATTTTAAATCAATGAAATGTTTCGTGCGGTTTTTCATATTCTCACTAATAAAAATATTATTCCTTATCAGATTTAATTTGTTTTAATAATGAAACAAATCACGCACTCTACCATTAATTTACTAATTAAATCTATAAACATGATGATATGTGATTTTATATAACCAGTATTTAAGTTTTTTATGTTAAGAAAAATGAATCTGATGAGATTTTTCTTCCTCGTGTTTACTATGTAATCCAATATGAAAATGTCAGAGACTTCAATAGTATACAGATCTCCTTTCATTGGAATAAAAAACCCTTGAATCTAAAGGTAAATAAGCTTATAATATGTTTTTATATGATCAAGATTTATTACTTTCTCATAATGAACAAATAAATAATGTCCTGCCTTTATTTTATTAAACAAACCATGATCATCAACTAGTTTTTGTAAAGGAAAAAATTCCCTCTATCCAATGATATTCCTAGAAAACTTGTGGCTTTATTATAAAATATTTTATATCCCTTTATTTATATCATGAAAGATAGTTTCTCTTTACCTTCCTCCGTATAAAAAATAATTGAAGCATAGAAATATTGAATAGTATTTGGATAAAAAAATCAAAATCCTTCTCTAGTTTTTCCACAAAAAATGACTACCAACCTTGGAATTACATAATTTGTTCCAAATTGGAATCATACGTCTCATAAAACTCTTTCTAATAAAATTTCTCTGATGATAAATAAATTTTTATAATATTTATAATCCATCAAATTCAGAGAATAAACTAGTGATTTGGACCTAAAGAAAACTTTATCGAACAGAGAAATAAGAAGGAAGCAGTAGCTCAGGGAAAAAAGCTAGAGAATCAATATGGGAAAAAGGGGGTCCCTCCTTATATATGTAATTAGAGTAGTGGTTCATCTTCCAAAAATAATACGATGGTTGAAACTTGATTTAATCTAATCCAATGGTTGAAAAACTTCTGAATAAAATTCTAAAGTATTTTTTAACTATTAAAGATTCATAAATTTTATTGTATTTGAAGATGAATATGATTTTTTTTAACTTAGAAGAGAAAATTTTATAAAACTAAAAGATAAATAACAACAAAAATTAAAATAACTATTATAATGATAGAGTGTAAAAATTAAAATTGAAAAGAAGTACCTTTTGGAGTATAAGATCCAACGATATGATAACTTGTTCTTCTTGATTTTTGTGAACTATCATATTTTAATGATTTTAAAAATAATGAATATGAATTTTGAAAATGAAATCTGAATATGATATTTTTAAAAGTAAAGACTGAAAATGATAGTTTCTGTATGAAAAGTAATTATAATATTTTCATTGGGAAAGTTTATTATGTTAAATTTTTGAATTCAAAAAAAATTTTGTTCGGAAAAAAAATTATAATATTTTCTAAGTCTGGAAGACATTTTGAGGTTTCTAGCTTAGAATTTTTTTAAAGATATATGACTCCAAAGAACTCATTACAAAAAAAATTAATAAAAAATTAAAACTTTATAAATTTTATAAATTTTGAAAAATAATCAAATATTCCCCCCCCATATGAAAAAGAGTAAAATAATATAAGGAGATAATAAATGGGATGTATATCTGAATTATTACTTTACATTGATAATTCCCAGCTTTTGTTTAGTGTATTCAAATCTATCAGAAGGTATGGTTTTGTAAAAATATGATCAAGTTTTTATTATGTTTTGATGAATTATAAAATGATATCTCCTTTAAGTTTGGGATCTCAAAAGAAATGGTGTGTCATATATATATGTTTATAACATGAGTGATGTGTTTGTTTTTTATATAAAATAATTTCACTAGTATTATAACATAATATTTTAGTTTTATTAAAACTCAATTCAGAGTCAGTGAGTGTGATGCATCCACAACACTTGATCCCAAAAACTTCCATCTGCCACATATTCACCATCAGTAGTGGAACATGAAAATGATTTTTGTTTCTTACAAGTCCCAGAAAGTAAATAATCTAATAATAAATGAAAAGTTCCATATGTTATTTTTTTATCCATTCAACAACAACTAAAGTCAGTCTCTGAAAAACTTTTTAATTCAAAAACAATTCCAAAAGAATAAAAAAAATTATGAATCCATAGTTCACTTAAGATAATGAAAATTTTATTTTACAACATTTAGATGGTATTCCTTGGGATTATCTTGATATCTTGTACATAAGATTATGTAAAATATTAAGTCCATATGACTAGCTATTAAGTATAGTAAACTTATTATCATACCACAAAAAGTATTTTGATCAATTGTTTACCCAGTCTCATTAGGATCTAGATTATTTGAGGTAGCTTTAGAAGTACAAATACTTTTAGTATTTTCATATCAAAAAATTTTAAGAATATATTTAATATACTTATATTGATATATATAAGTTCCTCCTAGTTTTTTTGATATTTTAAAACCAAGGAAAATGTTAGCTCACCCATCATACTCATCTCAAACTCATATTTCATAAGATTTGAAAAGGAATGTGTGAAATGTTTTTGAGTTGACCCAAATATTATGTCATAAACATAAATTTGAACAATAATAATACTTTTATTCAATTATATTATAAAAAATTTTGGATTCAAGTCCCCCTTACCGTATATTTTTTGTAACAAAAATCTTGTTAACCTATTAAATCAGGCTCTAGGGGCTTGTTTATGCCCATATAAATTTTTGATAAGTTTATAAAAGTATTCGTGATGTTTTTTATTTTCAAAACTAGGAGGTTGTTAAATAAAATATTCATCCTAAAATATTCATTAATAAAATAACACATGATATCCATTTGAAAATGTTTGAAATTAAATAATGTTTCAAAGGTTAATAGAATAGGAATAGATTCTAGTCTGGATACTGAAGTATATGTTTATTAATAGTCTATGTATTCTTGTTGATTATAACATTTTTCAAAAAGAATATCTTTATTTATAATTATTATTATATTTTCATCACAGTTGTTTCTAAAAACACATTTTACTTCATTTATGGAAGTATCTTAATATCATTCATCCAAGGTCCATACTTAGTTCCTTTCAAACGCATTTATCTCATCTTTCATAGCCTTAATCCAATCCTCATAAACTAAATAATCATTAAGATTATTAGGTTTGAGTTAATATAATTAAGATAAATGTTCAATTTCATTTCTTAAAAAACACCAAGTTCAAACTTGTTAATCAAGATCACTAATGATACTATCACTAGGATGATTCCTAAGAAAAAACTAACTTCTTGGGTATTTAAATGTCAGTTCACCCACATAGGGTATAAAATATTCCTAATAAATAGATTCAAAGAAAATTTCTTAAGTTGTATCCTTGTGATAATATCCTTCAAAAAAATGTTTAAAATCAGTTTTATAAAACAAATCTAAGGAGGATATTGGAAGAGTTTATTTAAAAATAAAAGGATTGGTTTCATCAAACATAACATATACTATTTTCTCAACTGCACAATAATTTATTTTAAAAACTCTATATGCCTTAGAAGTATTGAGATAACCTAAAAATATTCCTTCATCAGATTTGGGTGAAACTTTATGTAAATTATATTTCATATTCAAGATGAATACTTTACATTCAAATACTTTGAAGAAATAAACATTTGGTTTTTAGCCTTGCCATAACTCATAAAGAGTTTTATTAAGAAAGAGTTGAATTAAAACTCTATAAATAATATAGTGATAATTTATAACCCCTTCAACCCAATAATGTTTAGAATTTAAGTATTCACTAAACATGGTTCTTTTTATTTATTGAATAATTCAATTTCTTCTATCAACAGTATAATTTGGTGAGGGGTTCTAGGTGTAACAACCCAAAGTTTTCTATTGAAATTTCCCTTCTTATAAATATGACGTAAAATAATATGAAAACACAACATAATGAACTAATAAGTCCTAAGTTATTTTTAGACATAATTTTGTCACTTCTGTGTTTGGGATTTCGAAAATCTGACATACATGGTGGCAATCAGTAAGTTATTTGGAGTCCGATAAGAAAACATAATTTTTAGTGAATAGTAACCTACCCTTATGAATAGTAACATACCATTATGAATAGTAAAATATCCTAATGAATAGTAACCTTACCTATGATAGTCATAAAATAATATTCAAGTAAAATTATGATGTACAAAGATTTTAGAACGAGTAAATGAATGTTTTAAAACTAGTTTTTAATAATAAATTACGATTTTAATTAAATATTATATTAATATTATTTAGAAAATTAGTTTTGAAAAATGGACTTCATTTTTGGATTCTACACGTCGAAAAATGGTTTGGGTGAATTTTTTGGATTTTTCCGAAATACTTGAATTTTTTAGGAATAGTAGAATCTGATAATTCACAATAAATACTAAATAATGGATTAATTGGGTCATTGATGATGATCTAATGATTTAAGTCCATTTGTTTCAAAGTCACATGAATTTATTACTATTCTTGGTTGTTAAATATTTACTATTCCTTATCTTTTGAGGAAATAATAAACTAATGATTAAAAAATATGAAAACTCTCCTCTCCTCCACATTAAACCCCCCTCACTCCATCTTCTCTTCACTCCTCCCAAGCCTTATTCCTTTCCAATATTCTGCCTAAATATCTCCCCAAGATCCTCCCCCACTTCCAAAAGCTCCTAGCCTCTTCAAAATACCAAAATATCTCCCCTTAATAGTTTTTCAAAGGAGGAAGTCTCAAGAGGTAAATTCCTCTTTCCAATTCCTTCTTTTCTTTTAAGTTCTTTTCTTTTTGTTTCTTTCCTCACCTCCCTTCAACAAAATGGTATGACAACTCCAGTAACATAAATTTAATGTAATTTTTTTATTCTAATGGGATATTTCATTTATCTTCTCTTCTTTCCCCACATTTTATTTGAAATAAATGATAGCATCGTTTGAGATGTGCTAATTTAGCATAATCACGGACAACAGTTTATCAATTTCTATTATCATCATCAAATCTGGTCATGAAATTTTTTTTGTTATGGTTGAACCAGAATATATATATGTAATATATAATATTTTGATTCTGTAATATATTTTTACAAATGGAATTAATTTATAGAGAAAAAAATGTTCTTTTAATCAAACACACCAATTAACAAAAACGGTTTTCACTTTGGTTTTATATAATAATTCAACATCACTCTAAGTAACCAAATTAAATTTAAAACCATTTAATCTCCAATATGTTCACTAATACCATATAAATTCATTTCTGGACAACCACTTCCATCTTTCATGTTTATCCAAACATGAATATAAGTTAACGGATCTTTTAAAACCAAGTAAACAAACGAGCCTGAAAAATGAAATTGAGCATTATAACTAATCAAGTAAGCCATTATTGAACTAAAAATGGTTATAATAAATAAATTTCATATATAATATGTTATTAAATTATTAATTAATAGGCATAATGTGTTTATTAGGTTCTTTGATAACAAGAGAAGAACACCAACAGATTTAAGGTAAAGGAACCTCTCATTTTCAATCTTAATCAAGTTTTTATCTATTCTATGCCTTTTTGTGTAATACCAAGTGATGGGGTATGTTTTATAACCTCCCCCATACTTCCCTAATGTTTTATATGTGATTCTAAACCCCTTATATCTCTCATAAATCCCTCTTAGTTAAACCTGATACCATGACGATAAACCTTCTACCCGAACTTCCTTTATTCCATCAGGTTGCTCTATCTTTCTTTTTACCAAAATTTAGTTGTATTTTATTTTTATTTAAAACTTCTAAATTCTGTTTATATTCTCCAAAATCATGTTCCAATATCCATGTCTCATTCTCTTTTTGGTGATATACATTCTTTTAAGTGAATCCATCCTCGATACTTCCCAATAAGCACACTCGTTTTAAGGGAACTTCCCGGATTTTTACCCAATTTCAAGTGCACTCCATCCTCTGTTTTAAGACACCATTTTCATTATAAAATCTTTATTTTTATTATGAAAACCTTATTTGTTCAATTATTTTTTTATATAAAACAAAGTCTTCTTTACTATTTTGAAATCTCTATAGTATATTCCTTAAAACCTCACAAAAATATTTTAATGCTAATGTTTCTCAAATACATTTCTTATATTTTGTCACTTATATTTGTCACCACCCTCCATTTTATATGCCTATATTACTTTATTAACTTCCTTTTATGTTCTAATCCCTTTATTTCATGGACACTTTCATGATACACTCATTGGTTATGCTTTATGTCATGATTGTGGTACCCACTTCTCTCCATGGGTATCCTTATGTTTATGAATGATTGATTATGTATGATTATTTATATGGAAAGAATATTTATGTGGAAATAATATTTATGTTTCATGAATATTCATGAAAATGTTAAGATGGGTGCGCCCAGATAGCACTCCAATGCATTGGGTAAAGTTAAGTCTCATGAGATGTGGTGTGAAACGGGATTTGCAGTTAGCCTTGACCCGTACTAAA
Organism: Viscum album; assembly: GCA_963277665.1. NCBI lineage: Eukaryota > Viridiplantae > Streptophyta > Magnoliopsida > Santalales > Viscaceae > Viscum > Viscum album. The sequence continues at coordinate 621,391,381 of OY728127.1, forward strand.
ATGGGAAATGGGATTAATGGTTAGCCTTGACCCATAATAAAGAAATTTTTTATGATTATTCCACATTTTTATGATTCCATGTTTATATGATCCCATGCTTATATGATATAATTTCATATAATCTATGTTTTTTTCATTATGCCATGCCTCCAAACTCATGTACTTAAGATGTATCCTTATATTCATTCCCTTTCTGGGATTTTTAGCTCATCCCTTTGTTCATGTGTTCCCCTATGTACCCTATCCAGATATAAGGGATCAAAGGAAGTTAGGAGTTCTTAATGGAGATTAAATAAAGAAATGTTTTTTTATCCCCATGTTTTATGTTTTATGTACCTAGTCTTCCAAGACATTAGACTTAATGATCCTTGGTTTGTACTCTGATGTATAATTATGCTTAAAATCATGTAATGTTATGTGTAAAAGTCTTGGGTCATTATTGTTGGTATCATAGGATGGTCTAGTTATTTTTGGAGATTATGAATAGAGCACCTTAGTGAGAACCTTAAGTATGAGACGTAGTATAATAAAACATCCCCAAATTTTGGTAAGTAAAGAGTAAGTAGTTTATCAAGTAAATACATCCTTATCTGGATATGAGCTGGAAGAGGCGTCTCTGGGAGAGATGTACCTAGGAGTGAAAACTCTGACAAGGAGTTTTGGGCTTGGCCTTGCTGCACTCTTGGTTATTACACTCCTGAGGGATATGCTTTGGTAGATTCGCGAGATTAGTACAAACCATTATTAAGGGACAAAAAATCCCACAAGAATATAAGTCAAGAAATAGATTGAGGATAACCTAGGTTTTAACCTAAGGAATCACAAGTTAGGATGCACTTCTTCTTTATAAGTTTATCCTTTTATGTTCAAAGTTTCCTATTTATTATCCATAGCTAAGTATTAAATACCTCTAATTATACGTTATTTTTCTTAGTTAAAGGCTGGAAATAGAAGAACACGTTCCAACAACCAATGTGATAGGAAATGTTAATATTTCCCTAATGATATGCCTGATATGATGCGAGCGGGTGCTCAAAACGTCATGGCAGTACTTTATCAGCTTGTTCGAGTTAGGAATAACAACTTGAATCATACAGAACTCCCTCTTACTCCAAGTAAAGATAACGTTGTCATAGAATCCTTCATGCAGCAAAGGCCTCCCACGTTTAGCAGATCTTCTGATCCCCTCCTCACGGAGCAATGGATTTACTCCATTTAAAAGATATTCTCTATTCTCCAGTGCACGGAAGAAGAGAAGGTTGTACTAGAAGTCTATCATTTTGATGGGGAAGCTAATCAGTGGTGGAAATTGATCAAGAATACAAAGTCCCAAGAAGAAATTGATTCCATGGATTGGGAGTAATTGAAGAGGATGTTTTTCAACAAATATTTTCCACGAACCCTCCATCTCAAGATGGAAAGAGAGTTCCTCAGACTCAAGCAGAAGGAAGATGATTTCATCGGTTCATATGAAGCAAACATTACAGGGCTTGCAAGGTACGCCTTGGGATTTTTCATGAACATCGAAAGCAAGGTGAATCACTTATTTAGTGGACTAAATCCGAGTCTACAAAAAGAGTTGGAAATTTGAGACTTTGAAAATGATGAGGATATTGTTTGTTGTGCCCTCAAGGTGGAAACGAATATTGGAGAATCTCAATGGTCTCATGAGCCCAGTGATAAGAAGCAAAAAAATGGAAAAAAACTTGGGCGGTTCATAAAACAAATCCCATGATGGAAAGAATCATGACTTTTCCCCTTAAAAAATTGTGGGAAGAAGCATCCTGGTAATTGTATAAAGGGAACCAAGAATTACATAAAATGTGGAAAGTTTGGTAATCTGGCCAAGAACTATCGAAGGGATATGAAAAATCCTACAAATCTTAAAGAAGAAAGGAAGGTTCAGATCAACACTCATCCTACAGTGCAGTGTTACAACTGCAAGGAACATGGGCATTATGTGAACAATTACCCTAAGCTGAGGGTTGTCAGAGGCAATCAACAACAACCTCCATGGAAATAATAAAGGGAATATTCTATCACTACTGCTAAGGTGGATCCAGACAATGACGTGGTGATAGGTATGTTGGTTATTCATTCAAGAATAGTAGATGTGCTATTTGATTATGTTTCTATGCCTTCTTTCATATCTTTCAAGTTTAGTAGAACTATTCAAACACCACCTCAAAATTTGGAGGAAAGGTTATCTATGAGAATAACAAATGGGGTAATAGCTGCATCCACGGTTTATAACTATTCCTAGGTTAATTTTTGTGGACTGAACCTCCCAGAAAATCTCATCATACTTCCTTTAGTGAAGTTTAATACAATATTGGTCATGTATTGGAAATATTAGTACAAAGCCAACATCAACTATCGGGAAAGGGAGATCACTTTTCACATCCTGAAGCATCCTCTGATTCTTTACAAGTGTAATGAGGAACATGCATCTCCTTTAGAATCTTCATATCAAGTGTGGATATTGCTGCCTTAAAATCAAGCATATCTAGCTCAAATGATTGAGATAAAGGAGAGAATCATTCTTGAAGACATTCCCATCCTGAGGGATTATACTGATGTATTCCTTGAAGAGTTTCCTGGTCTTCCTCCTAACCGATAGTTTGAGTTCTCAATGGAACTTATCCCTGGATCTCTACCTATATCAAAGACACCTTACAGAATGGACACAATAGAGCTAGAGGAGCTAAATAAGCAGTTGCAGGAGAATATGGAGAATGGTTTTATACACCCGAGTGATTCACCATGGGGTGCTCCAGTCCTCTTTGTCAAGAAAAGGATGGATCAATGCACCTCTGAATTGATTATCGAGAACTCAATAAAATAATTATAAAGAACAAGTATCCCCTTCCAAGGATAGATGACTTGTTCTAACAGCTTCAGAGGGCCATTTATTTCTCTAACGTGGACCTTCGGTCATGATATCACAAACTAAAGGTGAGGAAGGAAGATATACCCAAGACTTCCTTTCAAATGAGGTATGGACACTATGAGTTCCTAGTGATGCCCTTTAGAAACACTAATGCTCCATAAATTTTCATGGATTTAATGAATATAGTATTTAGATATTACCTTGAAAATTTTTTGGTAGTATTTATTAATGATATTCAGATATACTCCAAGAGAAAGGAGGAACAAGAGGAGCATTTAAAAATTGTGTTAAATACTTTGCGAAGGGAGAAGTTGTATGCAAAGTACAGTAAATGTGAGTTCTGGATAGAGAATGTGTCATTCCTGGGGCATGTTATCACCAGCAAAGGGATATCTATGGACCCTTCCAAGATGAAGGTAATTTAAGAGTGGCCCAGGCCAACTTCTATAACGGAGATCTGTAGCTTTTTGTGTCTAGATGGGTATTATCGATGATTCATGATGAACTTTTCACAATTGTCAAACCCAATGACCAAGATGACAATGAAGGGGGTAAAGTTTTTCTAGATGGAAGAATGTGAGGTAAGCTTCAAGGAGCTAAAGAGAAAGCTGATAAATACACATTTACTCACATTACCAAAAAGTGGAGAATGTTTTCTGATATACAGTGATGCTTCAAAGAAATTCTTGGGTTGTGTACTCATACAAAATGATAATGTGGTAGCCTATGCCTCACGGCAGTTGAAGATCCATGAGAAAAACTACCCGACGCATGATCTGGAGATGGAATCCATAATTTATGCCATGAAAATCTGGTGGCACTACCTTTATGGTGAGAAGTGTGACATATACACCAACCATAAGATCCTAAATTATATATTCACACAAAAGGAGATCAACATGCATCAAAGAGAATGGTTAGAGCTAATCAAGGATTACAATTGCTCGATTCACTGTCATCCTAGAAATGTGAACAAGGTAGTAGATGCTCTAAGCAGAAAAGAACTTGCTACTCTATCAATGTTATGGATTGAGAAAGACCCTATCTTCTTGGATATGCAAACGATGGAATTATAAATCATAAGGGAAGGGGATACATCCTACCTTGCCCAAATGATTGCACAACCATCCATTCAAGAGAAAATTAAGGAAGCACAAAGGGATGATGTGGAGTTACAAAAGATGGTCAATGCAGTAAAGGAAGGGAATTTGTAGGAGTTCTATATCAACGATGATGGTGTGATTTGTTTTGGAATGAATATTTGTGTGCCTTAATCACCTGGGATAAAAAAATAGTTATTGGACAATGCACATAGCTCAGAATTATCTATCCATCCTGGGAGTACCAAGATGTATCGTGATCTCTAAGAAGACTTCTGGTGGGATAACATGAAGAAATAGATTGCAGAAAATATATAGAGGTGCTTGGTATGTTATCAAGTTAAAGCAGAGTGACAAAAGTCCAAAGGGATGATGCAACCATTGCCTATACCCATGTGGAAATGGGAGAATTCCACAATGGACTTTGTCACGGGTCTCCTGAATATGTCGAAGGGAAATAATGTGATATGGGTTGGGTTTGACCGACTCACCAAGACTGCCCATTTTATCGTTATTCGGGAATACCCCTTTCTTGAAAAACATGCAAAAATATATGTAAAGGATGTGGTGAGACTCTGTGGTGTTCCACTCTCAATTGTCTCTAATCATGATCCAAGGTTCACATCTAATTTCTAGAGGAGTCTTCAACATGCTTTGAGTACTGAATTAAATTTCATCATAGCCTATCATCCCCAAACTGATGTCCAATCTAAAAATAATATGCAGACACTTGAAGATATGTTAAATGCCTTCTCTCTAGAATTCAAAGGTGGATGGGATCAGCATCTCCCATTGGTAGAGCTCTTATCCAACAATATCTTCCACTCGAGTATTCATATGGCTCTGTATAAATATTTGTATGGAAAGCGATGTAGAAATCCAACCTGCTGGGATGAAGTTAGAGAACAAAAGTTACTTAGACCCGATCTTGTGAAAGAGATAATAGATAATGTTCAATTCATCCTTAAAAACATCAAAGTTTCTTAGAGTCGGAAAAAAGAACTACGCCGACAACCATTGAAGGGACTTAGAGATCAATGATGGGGATAATGTCTTCCTTCGAATATCACCATGAAAGAGAGTCATGTGGTTTGGAAAGAAAGGGAAGCTAAACCCAAGGTACATTGGACCCTTTGAGATCCTTGACCACATAGGATTCATGTCCTATCAGCTTGAAATTCCTCCGAATATGACTCGAGTTCATGATGTGTTTCACGTATCACTCCTGAGGAAGTACATACCTGATCCCTCACATGTATTGAACTAAGAGGTGGTGCAGCTGGAAGATGATATCTCTTATGAGAAGAACCCAGGAAAGATTCTGGACTGAAGATATAAGGTTCTTTGCAACAAGACAACCCACCTTGTCAAAGTTTTGTGGAGGAACCAAAATTCCGAACAAGCTACTCAGGAACCAGAGGAGACGATGAAGGAGAATTACCCTCACCTATTTACGGCCTAGAATGTAAAACGACATTTCAAGGGTGAAATTTTAATAAGGGGGGAAGAATGTAATGACCAAAAGTTTTAAATGGAAATTTCCCTTCTTATAAATATGTCATAAAATAACATGAAAACATAACATAATGAACTAATAAGTGCTAAGTGGCCTTTAAACTTAAGTATGTCACTTTGGTGTTTGGAATTTTGAAAATAGATATACATGGTTGCAATCAGTAAGTTATTTGGAGTCCGATAAGAAAAACTTAATTTTTGGTGAATAGTAACCTACCCTTATGAATAGTAACATACCCTTATGAATAGTGAAATATCCTAATGAATAGTAACCATACCTATGATATTCATAAAATAATATTCAAATGAAATTATGATGTACCTATATTTTAGAATGAGTAAATAAATGTTTTAAAATTGGTTTTTAATAATAAATTATGATTTAAATTAAATAGTATATTAATAATATTTAGACAGTTATTTTTGAAAAAGGGACTTCATTTTGGGATTCTAAACGTCGAAAAATGGTTGGGGTTAATTTTTGGGTTTTTCTAAAATACTTGAATTTTTTATGAATACTAGAATCTGATAATCCACAATAAATGCTAAATAATGGATTAAATGAGTCATTGATGATGATCTGCTGATGTAAACCCATTTGGTTAAAATTCATATGCATTTTTTACTATTCCTAGTCATGTAATACTTACTATACCTTGTCTTGTGAGGAAATAATAAACTAATGAATAAAAAATTATGAAAACCCTCCACTCCTCCACTATACAACCATCGTCACTCCCTCTTCTCTTCACTCCTCTCAAGCCTTCTTCCTTACCAATATTCTTCCCAAATATCTCCCCAAGATTCTCCTGCACGTCCAAAAGCTCCTATACTCTTAAAAATACCAAAATCTCTCCCCATAAGAGGTTCTTAAAGGAGGAAGTATCAAGAGTTAAATTCCTCTTTCCAATCCTTTCTTTTCTTTTTAAGTTGTTTTCTTTTTGATTCTTTCCTCACCTCCTTTCACCCAAACGGTATGAAAACTCCAATAACATATATGTACTAGAATGTTTTTAGGATAATGGTATATTTCATTTATCTTTTCTCCTTTCCCCACCTTTTATTTGAATGAAATGAAATCACTATTTGAGATGTGCTAATTTAGCACATGCAAGGACAACGGTTTATCAATTGTTATTATCATCATAAAATCTGGTCATGAAACAATTTTTGTTATAGTTGAACCATAATATATATTTAATATATCCTATTTTTATTATGTAATCTTTTTTTACAAATGGTATTAATTTATAAAGAAAAATATGTTCTTTTTAATCAAACCCACCAATTAACAAAAACGGTTTTCACTTTGGTTTTATATAATAATTTGACTTCACTCTAAGTAACCAAATTAAATATAAAACCATTTAATCTCATTTATGTTCACTAATATCATATAACTTCATTTATATACAACCAATTCCATCTTTCATGTTTATCTGAACTTGAATATAAGTGAACTGATCTTTTAAAACCAAGTAAACAAACGAGCCCAAACAATGAAATTGAGCCTTATAACTAATCAAGAAGGCCTTGAATGAACTAAAAAGGGTTATAATAAATCAATTAAATATAGAAGAGTTTATGGACTTATGAATTAACAGGCATTATTTTTTTATTCAATTCTTTGATAACAAGAGGATAACACCAACAGATTTAAGGTAAGGGAACCTCTCCTTTTCACTCTTAATCAAGATTGTTCTCTATTCTATGACTTTTTGTGTAATTCCAAGATATGGGTTATGTTTTATAACCTCCCCCATACTTCACTAATGTTTTATAAGTGATTATAAACTCCTTATCTCTCTCATAAATCCCTCTTATTTACACTCGATACCATGCTGATAAACCATAATGGATTTTACTCGAACTTCCCTTATTCCTTCGGGTTGCTCTATCTTTGTTTTTAACAAAATGTAGTTGACTTTTATTTTTATTTAAAACTTATAAATTATGTTTATATTCTCCAAAATCATGTTCCAAGACCCATCTCTCATTATATTTTGGGGATATACATTCTTTTAAGTGAATCCATCCTCGATACTTCCCAATAAGCGCACTATTTTTAAGGGAACTTCCCGAATTTTTACCCAATTTCAAGTGCACTCCATCCTCTGATTTAAGAAACCATTTCATTTATAAAATTATTATTTTTATTATTATAACCTACTTCTTTCAATTCTGGTTTTATATAAAATAATGTCCTCTTTACTATTTTAAAATCTCTATAGTATTTTCCTTAAAACCGCACAAAAATGTTTTAATGCTAATGTTTCTCAAATACATTTATTATATGTTGTAACTTATATTTTTCACCACCCACCATGTTATATTCTTATATTACCTTATGATCATCCATGTATGTTCTAATCCCTTTATTTCATGGACACTTTCATGATACACTCATTGGTTGTGCTTTATGTCATGATTGTGGTACCCAATTCTCTCTATGGGTATCCTTATGTTTATGAACAAATGATTATGTATGATTATTAATGTGGAAAGAATATTTATGTGGAAAGAATATTCACGATAATTTTGAGATGGGTGCGCCCAGATAGCACTCCAATGCATTGGGTAAAGTTAAGTATCATGAGATGTGATGTGAAACGGTATTGGCGGTTAGCCTTAACCCGTACTAAAATGGGAAATAGGATTGGCGGTTAGCATTGACCCGTACTAAAGAAATGTTTTATGATTATTACACATTTATATTATTCCATGTTTATATGGTCCCATTCTTATATTATATGATTTCAAATATTCCATGTTTTTTTTTCATTATGCCATGCCTCCAAACTCATGTGCTTAAGATGTATCCTTATATTCATTCCCTTACTGGGATTTTTAGCTCATCCCTTTGTTCATGTGTTCCCCAGGGTACCCTATACAGATGTAAGGGCTCAAATTAAGTGAGGAGATCTTAATGGAGATTAAATAAAGAAATTTTTTTTAGCCCCATGTTTTATGTTTTATGTACCTAGTCTTCCAAGACACTAGAATTAACGATCCTTGTCTTGTACTCTGATGTATAATTATGCATAAAATCATGTAATTGTATATGTAAAAGGTTTGGGTCGCTATACTAGAAGATAAAAAGTTATGTTCTATACCTTTCTTACTACAAAAAGTTTGAAAATCATAATTTTCAAATTATCCATCATGATCACAGGGAATATTTATCAAGGGAATTTTTTTCTAATTTTTTAACCTTGGATAAAAAAAGTTTTGAAATAACAAAAAACGTCAGATTTATTTTTTAGAAAATAAATTCAAGTGTATCTAGTGTAATCATCAACTAAAAAATAAAAATTAGTTTTTTTTCAATACTCCCAATTTTTATAGGACCAAATCCATGTGAATTAACTATAAACCATTAGAAGCCTAAACTTCAGTTAGAGATTTAAATCTTGACTTAGGTTTCTAACCGTACTGAAAAGGGTCATAAACTTTTGAAGAATCAAACAAAACTTCTAGTAGATCCTTAACTAGTACTTTATTAGTCAGCTTAGATAGGTTTATAAGGATACAGTTTCCTAACCTTATATTCCATAACCAAGATTGATCTTCCATTTCACTTAAGAAAGGTAATTATTAGATCCTACGGTCTTCTAAGTTAACTGTATAAACATTCTCATGCCAATGGGCTGAGAGAATGAATTCAACCCTAGGACTATGTACTAAATACTTATCATTCCTAAAGTTCAGAAGGTAACCTTAATAACATAATTAACTTATGATTATAAGTTTGTCTTAATACCTTTGACAAAAAAACAAAATTGAAATTAAGGCTTTACCAAGAATAATAACGTTACCTAAACTAATAATCCCTCTTTGAGCATTATCTCTGAAAGTAAATTTTCCACCTTTCATCTTGATAATATTTTCAAAAAAGTATTTGTTACTAGTAATATTCCAAGAACATCAACTATAAAGGTACCATGCATTCATTTTTTTGGTAATTTATTTGTTTTATTGAATTCAAATACATTATACTTTTGGAACCCCAACCTTCTTAGGTCTAGTAGTGTTAGAAAACAAAAATTTAGGAATCCACAATTATTTTTAAAAAAATGGGATTTGTAAAATCCTAAGGATTTGGATTTATTGAGAGAAAAATATTTCTTCCAATTGCAACCACTTTGACATATAGTACATAAAGGGGAATTCAATGGAACAAATAAATTGTTACTTAAAATAGGTTTCTTATAAGTAAAACCCACTGCAAACATAGTACCATGAGGAATGATTTAACTATATATTTTATCAAAATTTTCTATAATAGTATTAAAATTTGATAAAAAATTTCTCAAACTTGAGATTTTAGATTTTAGTTTTACAACTAAATCACTATCATCTTTACTATGAGTTTCATAACTAATCTTTTCAAAACTATTTTGTAAACTATCTTTTTCATAAATTAATTTTTCTAAACCTTTTGAAAAATTAAACTTTTCAAAATTTGCCTTATCAAGATATTTAGAAATATCTGATTTTTAATTTTTAAAAATATTAATTTTAGAATTATCATTAACTGGTTTTTTAAAAACATTAACATTTTCATTTTCTAAAATTTTTTCAAAGAGACAGACTTCATTATAAGAATGTAATGTATTATCTTCTACTAAGGAAGAATCTTCATCTGAAGATGTTCAATTTTTATCATCAGGATAATTTTCACTTAAAGAAATATTAGTAATATTCTCACGGTTTTGTACCTTTTCTATAAGAAATTTTTTTATTTTAGTTACATTTGCAAAGAGGCTTATGTTTCTATGTCCATGACATTCATTACCAAAAGAATTATCAAAGGAATCTCTACCAGTGGCACTCTAAGGGTCAATATCCTTCAAGACTTTCTTGCCTTTGGATTTGTAATACCTTTTATAATTTGTTTTGGAATTCTTATTATTTTTGTATTTTATTTTAATATTTTGATAATCTGGTCCGATATGTACATCTTTATTACATTAATAACATATAACTTCATCCTTTTTTACATTTCTATCCTTATGACCCTTCTTATATCTGTATTGGAAATCCTTCATTCCAAAAATTTTATTCATCTTCTGAAAGAAATTAGTTGGATCATTTTTATATTCCCCAGAAATATTTGTATCAGATTGGAAAATTTCTTTCTTCTTTCAATAATACCTAACTACCTTTTCCATAGATTTTACTTTTGTTAGTAAATTTGATATGTAAGAAAAGACTACTCTGCCGTTTTTCTTTTTCTTTTTCTCAAAATCTATTTGGAGTCTACTTTTATAGTTCATAATAATTCCAATGAGATCATATATAGTAAGAATACTCACCTTTATTGTTTCATCAACAATATTTCTATTTGATCACCACTCATTGGGCATGATATCATTTATTTTTTCTATAAGGATTTCACCATCTAAACCTTATTCACTAATAGGTTGTAAGCTATTAATATTTTTTATAAATCTATATTGAATCTTTTAGAAGTTTACCCATGAATAAAAAAAGGATTGATATTTGGATATTAACATAGATCTCATGGTTTCAACAACCTTTAAGGTTCCAAAATGTGTTACTTTAGGATTTTTCCAGATACTATTAGTTGCTTCAAAAGATAAAATTTTACTATATATGATTCTTCTCATAGATCATAAAAAAGTATTTCTAACTCTATATATGTGTTTATATTCTTGTTTCTATTGATTTGTAAAAAAATTAACTTCCTTATCATGAATTTTATAGTTTCTAGTTGACATGAAATAGTTTTCATCTCCTTTGTTGATTACAAAATTCTTCACCATATACCACCAGTATTCATAGTTAAAACCATCAAAAATTGATGTTATATTGGGAATAATATTATCTATAGAACTGATACTCACTCCTACAATAAAAAAAAGTTATATTGTTTTCCACAAAATATGTTAGTGTAACAAAATTTTAGTAAAAATTTTATAAAAAAATAAAAACTTGAAATAGTAAGAAAGATAAAAATCCAACAAGTATTTGAGAAGTGGAATCTATCTTTGATACAAATTATTGAATCAGTATATCGAAATTATACTGATTAAGATTTTAAAAATATGTTCTTTACATCTAATTTACAAGTGGGGGTAAATTTTTTGTTTAAAACTTAGATTAAAATAATTAAACTAATTAACCCAAAAACTCGTTTAAGTAAAATAATCAGATTATACTAGGCCCCTAGTATGATTGACTAAAGTATCATAATCAATATTAATTTTGATATAATAGAGTTATATTATAATAATCACATAGGATTATTTTATATAATAGTAGACAGTTCAGATTCACTATATATCTAATTTATAGATTTATATTTATCATATTCAAACACATTATGATAAAACAAATACAATTTGTGCAGTGGAATATAAAATTTTTCAGAAAAAAGTAATAAAATATATATATAAATTTAATAATGACTTACATATATTAAAATAATAAACTCTTTTAACCTTAAGATTAATCTAGTATATAACCCATACTAAAGGTATCCTTTGTTTTATACTTATAAGAAAGCTTCTATTTCCTTATCAAGGAAATCCAGGGATACAATTATGGGATCTATATTCCAATCCATGGAATCCCTCAATCTGATGGATCGGATTCTCTATCTCACTATCCCCATAATCCTCCAATCAATATGATCAAATTCTTTATCTCCCTTTCCCTGGAATCCCTCAATCATAATCACAATAATCAGATGCAATAACAATTAAAAATATATACTTAAGGAGGAAACCCAGGAAGGCTTCATTATAATGAATCTCTCTAAACAATTATAAAATACTACGAACAATATATTCCTGTTATGTAAGATTTAGAAAAATAGATATTGAATGTAGTCAGCAATCTCCAAACTCTTCGAATGACTGAGTATTTATAGGTGTCTTCCCAATGATCATATTCTTATCCCAATAGTCATATTTTCTCCCATTTTCCCATAAGGACATGTACACCTATCACTTGAAATCTCATAATGATATAGAATAATATAATGGCCAACTTCATATTGGTTTTACACCATTACAGTGTAAAACGTTTTCCTTACATTAGAAAAAAAGACTTCTGTATTCTGAATTTAAACTTAGTTAGTCTAATGGATGGCCTTACAAAGGTAATTATAATAATATTTAGGAGTGTAAATCCAATTTTTATCAGTATGGGTATCATTCTTATGTTTAAGACTTTGTTAGTACTATATATAAGACAAAATTTCTAACATCTGATCCGATAAGGGTGAATCTGATTTTTATCAGATTCATACTCATTATAATGATCATAATGAATAATGTTAGTTTATATTCATGAGTAATTTTTGAATTATTTTTAAGTATTGTAAAATATTATGTTTTTAAAAAAATATTCTAAAACACTTTGGTTATAAATATTTGGTAATCAAGTATTTTAGAAAGTGTTTGTGATTTAAGAAACAAAATAAATTGAAAATTCAAAACTATAACTTTTTAATCAATAGATATGTGTAAAATTAAAAGATCAATCATGATCTTTCAATACATCGCATATTTTTAAACAATTTTATTTAATATTTGTTTAAGATTACAAAATGGAAAGTATGTAGAAAAATGCTTCATTGCTTTTTGGGAATGGTTCTCCAAGTAAATATGAACTAAAATGAAGTATAATATATAATTAGTATGCTGAACAAGTTGAAAGATATAGAGGAAAGTTCAATATAAAGAGTGAGACCAAATTCACCTACATAATTTCTATTAAATAAAAGAGGTTTGTTATCTTATAGGATATTATTTGTTTCGCATAATTTTTTGGAAGTTGAAATGCAATGAACTAAATCGACAAAGTAAGTAGTCACTTATTCTTCGGGTATATACATCAATTTCTAGTAATGTTTCTATTATACTTATTGGGTATTAAATAAAATATTCCAATCACATATGTGTATTAAAATATAGTAACCATGAAAGAATATAAACATTACAATAAGTAAGGTGTGTTCTCCTAGAGGTTGAGAGAATGGTGATTTCTAATTCAGCAATGAGAAGCACACAACTTCAAATTTCAAATTAAATGGTTCAAATTGAAATTTTGTTAAGTAATGCCAAAACATTTAACTCATTTTTACTTGGGAAACATGGGGAAATTATTCATTTTTTGGAATGAATGTTTTTTTGTGTTCAATACTCAACCAATAGTTCATTAATACTCGAATCATTGGACATACCAGATAAATAAAAAATGTAAGAATCATTTATACCCAATTGTGGAAAGATAATACTTTGTCATAAAAAACTAGGAATTTTTTCAAGGATATACCCAGTATGTTTTTAGACTCTTTAGAGTTAAATACCTTAGGTATTATTGACACACTATGTACTTAGTATTGTAAAAATAAAACATTATAAATAAAGGTAAGTCACAAATATTTTGGAATTAGTTCAATTATAGAGAATAAACTATTTAAAGGGTAAGTTAGTGTCAAATATAATTCATAATATTCCTTTAATTCTTTTTTAATAATTTTGAAACTAGGGTATGGTATATTCATGGTCATAAGATATGAGTTAATTTGGGCTAGTGTGTTGAATAACATCTTAACTAAGCATTCATGGATCATTATAATGTTGTGTTGATTTATTCTGAAATGCATATTACCTTATCTACATATAATTTTATATAATAATAAGGAGAATTGATAATGAGTCTTAAATGTAAGATAGATCAATATAATGTTAGGTGGATTAATTACTAAACATGCATTTCCTTATACACATCATATTCATGATGTTAGTAAAAGGATCATCAATGTCACAACTTATATCCATTATAGATACTTGAATTATTTTTCAAGATATGCATTGTAAAGAGAAACATTATCCTATAAATATATTCCAACTATAATAGAAAATGGATATCATATGAGTTATAGTATGATATAAATCCATTATGTCATAAGAAAATATCTATAGATTCAAATAGTTTGTTAAGGATATAAACAAATTTTCATCAAGAAAAACATAATGTGTATCTAAAGTAATTATCCTAAAAGTTTCTTAGGATATTATATAAATCCATATGATAGAAAAATTGAAGTCAATTTATAAAATATATTTCTATAAAGGGTTAATATATCTATTTGAGACAGCGAGAGAAAGTTTGAATTAGTTTTAGTCAATTTCATAGATATAAAAATAGTTTATATAGGAACAAGTTCCACAAGAGGGTGTGGAAAGATAATGTTCCAGAGAAACATACTACATTGGAAGTATGAAACCATAGTGGTGTTTTTATATTCACCGTGGCTACTGATCCATTATTCATTGAGAATAATAATTCTTATAAGTATGATGTATATATAAATTAGCTAAGACTAAAAATATCAATTAAAATTAAATAATTAATTTCATGTTTAAAGTGTAGGGGATTATTATTATTGAATATTGTGGTGGATATTCAAGTGAAAATATATATGGATGGAACAAGTGTGGTACCAATAAGGTTAAATAGTTCATACCAAATCATTATGCATAAATCAATTAGAATTTTACTTTCCATTTATAATTTCTATGATCATTTTACTGAGCATTGGATGTTAAGAAAACTAATCATGGAAGGTTTCTATAAGATGCAACCAGAAAGGGTTGGTGACACCATATAAAGCTAATAAGAGGTGAAAGTTACTCAAATACAGTTCTATATTAAATTCATCAACAAGACAATAAAATTTTCATTTGGAATGAAATTTAACCATGTATCGACCAATGGTTAATGGGAGAATCGTTTTTTTTTTTAGGTAAAAAATATATTTAATAACACATGGAAAACAACTATTGGACATATATTTAGTTAAGACTAGAATGTAAGATAATTCACCTGACATTTACTTAAAGTAGAAACCAAGGTTTTAGAGTACTTCATCAACTAAGTTAGATCTAAGGGTATCTTAGACTAATTAAAAGTACGTATACAAACAAGATATTGAAAAATACAAATTGAAATAGTTTGAGATAAAATTGTTACCAATGTCACTTGGAATAATTCTCTCTAAGAATACATGCATGGGAATACGAGGATATTGACATGATGAGTCATATTACTTGTTATTCCGTGAGGGTTCAGTTATGTATTCCATGATATGTACAAGAAATGCTATTTCCAATATATAATTTGTGGTTGGAAAATATCTGTTAAATCTAAGAGTACTATAAGTGAAGTGGTCAAAATATCCAATTTTACTAGAATAAGTAAAAAGGATATATACCATGTATATAGAGAGGAAGAGATATTGGTTATAAAGGGATACAAACTGGTCTTCCTTTATATCAATATCATTTTTAAGCTAAGGTAAGATTTGGACAATCTCATTCAATCTAGTGGTAGCCATGTCTACAAATACCGATTTCACTATAGCTTATGAGGTAGCTAAGAAGTAGTGTTTTAAAATGAAGCATTTTTTCCAATTCATGTAATCTCACCTAGTAAGTAAATTTGTATCATGGTGATAATTCTTTACATATACTAGCTAAGATGTCAAGTTTTGATAGTGGACAGAAGGATGTATATACTTGGGTTTTACATCTCGTGAGGAGTCTTACTCAAGGAGTTGACATTACACATAGTAGAATAGCCCCATAGTGGAGACATGGAAGAACCAACAACTAATTCCATGACTCATCAAAAACATGATATTAATCATGTGAGAGCTAACAAGGATTGTCAGAAAGATGGATCTAGTTCAAGTGAGAGTGTCATAATAGTGGGTTCCATATACCCAACATGATCAGTACATTTTTATTACCATACCATGTATTAAATTATTTATACATGATGTAAATTTTCAATTATAGTGTTTATATTTCTACATATACTATTTAAATGGTATTTTCTATAGATAAATTTCCATATCAAAAGGTTATAGCAGTTCCCATGCTATAATGTGAACCTCAGGATACTATGAAATTAATCTTAAACATATTTCTTATGGTCAAGATACAACGTACAGATAGTACATAGTGTATGTTGAACTATCAGGTGTCAGGGACTCATAATCAATGATACTTATTCTCCTGAAGTTCACACAAGGTGATCTCAGGTAGGTGGGATCTTGAGGACAAACCCACTAACAAGAATGCCACATGTTTTATGATTCATTAGATGTTCCTATATACAAACATATGTATGGGTGTCATGACTTAAGATTAATACCAATGTTTGTTATTTGATCGCATACTTTGATGAAAGTAAAAAGCCATGACAATGAATTTGTGGAAAATTAGATTTTTTTTCGTGCATCATTGGTGGTATGACATTGTTAGAATTATTAATATAGAATTTTTCACTTTTGAGTTGAGTAATTAATATCTTGGACCTATTTCATTAGGATGGTAGTACATTCATAAATCATTGAGAAAGGTAATTGAAGGTAAGTTTTTCAAGTTATATCAACAAAAAATAAATCTAGAAAGTATGATGACATAATTATGCATCAAACTTTTTTTAAAATCTAAAGAAAAATATATTATACTACATATTGAATGTTCATAGGATATTTGTTGTTGCTATGACTATTACTTATCTCTTAAAAGGCCTTAGTGGGTTGCTAGAATCGACTCTTGGTCTGTGAATAATATTCACTTCTGTCGAGATAAGGGCCTAAAGAGTCACACATAATAGTGTATTCTAGAATCTACCCTATTATGGTGAATACGTATATTGGACATGGTAGGCCCCACTAAGGGTTTTGAGAGTTGTCTAAGTTATAAATCACTAATGAATAAAAAAATCAATTATTATTTGAGTATAGAGTAATTCGGTTGAATTTATATTTTAGAATTATTCACAAGATGTTAAATGAATACAAGTAAAAATATTATACGAACAAATATTATTCTAATATTCAAATTTGTTTAATATTAGAATGAATTTTGAGTCAAGTGAATAACTCAATTTTTTAATGTAATATATTTATTATATATTATAAGGATGTGATAAAATATAACTGACATTAATGATGCAATTAGTTCATCCTAACATGTTATTTATTTCTTATTTAGTGGGGGTTTTATTTCCAAAGGTTGGGGAATGCTTTGAGGTATTTTGAGCCTTTAATTGTATAAGCAGGATGTGAAGATCATTCCAATAGATATTTATTCCAATGGAATTAGATCCCCACTCTCAACCCACTTTTTAGAGAGATAAAATTTGTCCCTAAGTGACTGATCTAAGAATGACTTCTATAAGAACCTGGATCTTCTTTTCAGTTATGTTTTTATTTTCAAGTTGTCTTGGAGGAAAAAGGGGAGTTTCTAAAAAATTCAGGAGTACAAGTCGTGTATTTATAAGTACATGCCATGTACTCAGTTTCCATGGGTGACCGTGGACTAGCCATGTAATGGTCGAGTACATGGTCATGTGTGGTGACCTAGATATCGCCTAAAGAAGAGGATAGAAATGGCAAGTACATGCAGTGTACTTTTAAAGACACACCATGTACTTTCTTTTTTTCATTAAATGGACCAGAGTCGAATTTGATGGAAAAAATGCACTTCTTCTCAACCAATCTAGTCTAGGAGCATCCGTACGGCCTCTAATCTTCTCTAATACCCCGACTCATCATTCGTTCTCTGAATCTATCACCTTCGATTACATTGGAATCACATCAATGAGTTCTTATTTTTTCTTGAACATCATCTCCTGATTTCTCCTATTCCACAAGATATCCTTGGTAGAACATCTTAAGTGTTTTTGTAGATCTATGGAATTCTAGGGAGATTCAAGGATTGAGGTTCACGTATATCGATCTCACGACGCCGAGGTAGGTGGTTTTTTCCTTTCCATAGTTAGTCTTTGAGTTATATTTTCAAAATTTCCCAATATCCTCATTCGGGGTATTGTGTGTTTATGGTTTTAGCCCTTTTATTTTCCTGTTATACCTTGTTTGATTAGATAAAGGTTGATTTTTTGGGAATAGGGTTATCTTTTATAATCTATGAATGTTTTCCCATGTTTTCTTGTTTTTTGACCATTTGGTCTAGCCTTTCCTGTTAGGATTCTGCTTACTTTCCTTTCCTAGTATTGTTGGGTGGAGTGATTATTATTTAACATGTTATGATACGGTGTAGTTGTTTATCCAAGTAGTTCTTGAGGTATACTTTGCCAACTAATTATCGTTTGTGCATAATTTCTTTACATGGGGCTCTGGGAACCTGGTGTAGTGAGACCAAATGGAAAATTGACGTTGAGGGCTTTCCCAGAGTGTCTGTTTTAACTGTCCACTATGAGACCATATAGGGGATTCATATTGAGTGCTCCCTCAGAGTTTCTATAGTCACATTATGAGGCCATAGGAGGAATTGGCGTTGAGTTCTTCCTCAGAGTATCTGTAGGTTATCATTAAAAGACTGTAGGGGGAATTGATGGTGAGTGATTTCTCAGAGAGTCTTTCATCACACATGACTATAGGGGGAATTGACAATGAGTTCTTCCCCAGAGAGTCTTTGTTATATCTTCTCTTGTATAGTGAACCAGAAGGGTTAGGCTATCAGAACTAGCCAGAGGTTTTCTTTTTTTTGTTTATTAAATACTTAAAATTAAATTTTTGTAAATGAAACTATTGTATTGTTCACTTTTGAGTACTTCTGTGTTCACTGATTCTTTTTTCTTATTGACTTCCATATATATTCACTTAATGTTAGGAACAGATCTTTGGGTGGTTTCCTACTGGGATTAGTCTCACACCCTATTTCGGTCATGATTTTGGTCCCAAACAGATTATATTACTCTAGGTATGGATAAGGTAAAGTGCCCTTATACTTTAGGTACTTGATTGTTATGGAGCGGGGAGCATGGGGCCAAGATAAGGCTTGTGGTGTTGTGGAGATATTTACATGATTTTGTTTTTTACTTTGGTTTAGTACAATATTACAGCATTGTGATTTGTTTGGATGTTTTTCTAGACATATGTATCATGCATAATTTATATATATGTGTGTGCTCCAGTTGTTTATTACTTCTGATGTTTACTTATTGCATGTTTTACTACTTCCACTATTGCTATCTGTTTTACTTCCACTATGTTACTCTGCAAATGAGGGAATAGTTTCCCCACTATCACACCCAATGCCCTCACTACTAGTCAGAAACCTCTAGCATTCAGGGAAATGCGCTTGAGTCCATGTGACCAACCGGGTACGGGGCACCTCTAGGAAGCTCCCAGAACTGGGACATTACAAAGTGGTATCAGAGGGATTATTTTCTTCTTGACATACTATTTGGAGCCTATAGCTAGGGTTAGGAATGAATGGGTGCTTGGTAAAAAGTTTTTCCCAAGCGTAGCCAACCTGTGTACATGAAAAAACAAATTTACCTCATTATTGCAATTTTTTCTATTTTTCCAATTTTATAGTAGATTTAATTTCACCATTGGGTGATTCACATGTTTTGTACTATTATTATTGATATTATTGAGGTTCTATTTATATTTCTACCCAATGAGATGAGGGTATGTCATCTCATGCATCATATAGGCACTTGCTAGAGATCACATGTCATGCATTCTTGTCAAGAAATTTAGGGTGCATTAGCAATTGTATGTTGTTTTGATAGAAGTTGTGTTAGATATGCATGTTTTTTTGATTGATTCCTTGATAATAATACCTACTATTTGATAGGTTATTGAATTGTGTAAATAATTAGTTTGAATGAACTCCAAACTTTGGTTCTTGAGGTGTTATGGGCCCTCATGGACCGGAATTTGGAGGATCATTTCTCTTTTATGTTTATATATAACATGTATATGATGCCAAACATTGATTCGCGGGTAGTATGGGCACTCATGGATGGTAATTTGGAACTTTAATGTTCGTTTTAGTGTTTTCATGGTTTTGGAGTAGTTTCTGAGGATTACTGTCTAGAAGAACCTAGAATACATGGTGTGTAATGATAAATACATGCCATGTGTCCTTCTATTCAGGAAGGAACTGTTTTTATTAAGTACACATCATGTGTATACGCCGTGTAGTCTCTAACTATTTCACTAGCTATGTGGGTAGAGATATTGGATTGGGAAATCTTTGGTGGAACACGTTGTGTTCCTGATGTATACGCCTTATTGTGAAGACCATGTGTCTACTCGTGTGACTAACGACACGGATGGATAAATCATAGCTTATACATGTCGTTCCAGTATTGAGCATGACGTGTGGTGTAATCATTGTATCCGACCGTCTAGAGTGAGCAATGTAACCGGACATGTGACTAATAATATGGGTCAGTGAAGTTCGTCTAATAAATATTGTGTCGGGCACTGACACGCCGTATAGACTGGTTCTAGGAGAACCATGTGGCTTAGTCGTGTAGAAGAACTTGGACAGGGGAAGAGGATTCAAGTACATATCGTGTTTTAGGACAACACGTTGTGTGTATGGGGTTTTACACATCCTGGGTTGAAAAAAGTACATGCCCAAGTGAAGACTTAAGGGAACACGCTGTGTAGGAATTATACACGTCGTGTATCCCTATTTTGAAAAACTTGATTTTTTATTTATTGTTTCCTTCCTACACTTATAAGTTTCAATCCTTGATAATATTGATCTAATGTGTGTGCTTGACCATTCAGAGTCATTCCACCGAGACGCCCCCCAGTTGTATTCCATTTACAGGGCAGGGATTAGACACCGGACATGGATGATTAGGGACTACCAGCAGATCCTCTAGTTGTGCCAGTCTTGGTACCAGCTGTTATCCCGGATACGGGTTCCAATGAATAGTTCTGAGAGGGATTTATGAGGTTTATGCAGACCTTCTAGGGAGTATAGCATCATGCCCTATCAATGGAATAATTGACGCGGGTCTTTCAGCAGCAGCATCCTCCCACTTTCTCAGGGGATGGAGGACCTTAGGCTACAGATTCTTGGCTAGAATCCATGCTGATGATCTTTGAGCATCTGGAGAAACCTCTGGAGAGGAGGGTCCATCTCACTGCTTATATGCTACGGGATCCACCAAGAGATGGTGGGATGTTATCTCAGAGGTAGGATTCGATCAGGTTATGGAGTGGGATGAGTTTCAGTGTACCATATATATCTACTTATACCTAGAGACCTTGAGGTCTGATCGAGCCCGAGAGTTCATGAGTTTAGATTAGGGTACTCTTTCATTCATGGAGTATTCTTCTCTCTTCAAAAATTTGAAGCACTGTACACCCTTTCAATGGGGAGATGATTTATTCCTTCCATGGATGTTTGAGGATGGTCTCAAGTATGATATTCGGGCTCAGGAGAACATCTACAGGTTGACTTCTATATCTTCCATAGTCAACCAGTCATTGATCACAGAGCACAACCTGAGGGATTCTGGAGCTGTGGGCCAGGACGGTTTAGTATCCAGAGTTGGCACTTCTCTGGCTGATAGTAGGAAGTGCCGCAGGGAGTCTACATGTGGAGATCCGAGTAGGCTGGATGCACCTTCAGGTAGCCAGGTAGTATGATACCAGTGTGGGAAGGTCGGGCATGCGAGGCCACATTTCCTATGAGACCTAGTGGAGTTCCAATCATTTGGAAAGATGGGCCATCTTCAGTGCTTCTATCAGTTCTTCTCACCAGATACTAGTGATAGGGGTTCTTATATGAATCCACATTCCGGAGAAGCACCACCAGTTTCTCATCATTCAGGGAACTAGAGTTCTTCCAGTTGTTTATACCGAGGTGGAGGTCGTGGGCATGGTATCCAGTCTCTAGGATTTTAGCAACAACAAGGTGGATCATCTCAGAGTGGTCAGGTAGGGTTACAGGGTCATGATGCAGGTCAAACTTTTGTAGTGGAGTAGATCCAGTATGATCAAGATCTCTAACCCTATACTATTTGAGGTATGATCCTAGTTGCCCCCATTTTATCATCTTCTCTTTTCGATATAGGGGCTTCCCATTGCTTTATATATTTTGTTTTTGTGGAAAGCCTTGGGCTCTGTATCTTTTCTTTTGTCGGTATCTTGACGTTAGGCAATCCATTGGGGACAAGAACGTCTAGTGTACAGTAGTAGAAGGAGTGCCCTCTAGAGTTTGGTGGGTGTCACATCTTTTGGGACCACTATTTCCTAGAGATTACAGGCTATGATGTAATTCTTAGAATGGACTAGTTAGTTCACTTCCAGGTTGTTATCGTATTCTATCGTTGTAGGGTGAGTTTCACATCACCAGAAGGAGGATCGTTTTTTCATAAGAGCGAATGGGATGTTCAGGAGAGAAGAGCGGGACCTGAGCATCATGGGTTGGGAGGAGTTACAACCCAGATTTCTAGTCTATATCTGAATGACCAGGGGACTTCATAGATGTACTTTCCTCTAGTGGGGGATCATTTCAAGGAATTCTTTCCAGAGGACTTTTTATGTTTGCCTTCAGATTGAGAGGTGGAGTTTTCTATTAATCTTGTGCCAGGTGCAGCATCGGTGTCCATTTCTCCTTATAGGATGGCTACACTAGAGTTGTAAAAGCTCAAGAACTAGTTGTAGGAGTTGCAGGCATAGGGTTTAATCCAACCTAGTACTTCTCCTTGGGGTTTTCCTATCCTGTTTGTGAAGAAGGCAGACGGAACCCTCAAACATTGTGTGGATTTTCTGAAGTTGAACTAGTTGATGGTGAAGAACCGATATCCCTTTCCAACGATTTATGATCTCTTTGATCATCTTTGAGGAGCCCGGGTGTTCTTGAAGATTGACTTGAGGTCTGATTACCATCAGTTGTTTATTAGACCATCAGATGTACCTCTTAAAGCATTTCAGAGTAGGTATGGTCCATACGATTATGTGGTTATGCCATTCGGTCACATAAAAGTGCATGACGTTTTCATACCACAGATGAACTAAGTGTTCCATCCATACATGGATTCTTTCATGGTAGTCTTCGTGGATGATATATTTCTGTACTGTCACACTCGACACAACCATGACACGCATCTTGATATCATTTTGAGTACACTGAGAGAGCATCGGTTATATAAAAATCTCTAAAAATTCCACTTTTGGATAGACCAAATTAACTACTTGGGTCATGTTATCTCAGAGATAGTAGTATTAGTAGACCCAGAGAAAGTGAGAGCAGTAGTTTCCTTGGAGAATCTGAAAAATTCCTTTGAGGTACGGATTTTTCTAGGGTTGTCTGGTTACTAAAAACATTTTATATAAGACTTTTCACACATAGTAGCACCACTTATGGGCCTAACTAAGAAGAGTGTGATGTACTTGTGGTCAGATTCTTGTGAGTCATCCTTTCAGAAGATAAAATGGAGGTTGACTTCAACACTGATACAAGTATTTCCAGAGCCGAGAAAGAGCTATACAGTATACTGTGATGCATCAGGTATCAGTCTGGGAGTAGTGCTTATGTACTGAGAAGGATTCATTGCGTACGGGTCTTGGATGTTGAGGACACATGAGAGGAACTACCCAATGCATGATCTCAAGCTAGCTGCAGTTGTTCATGCTTTACGTTGTTGGATACATTATCTTCTATGAGAGAATTTTGTGGTTTTCACTGACCACAATAATCTCAAGTATATCTACACTCAGCATGATCTGAATTTGAGATAGCGAAGGGGTTGAGTACCTTCAGTCCTTTGAATTTGATCTTTCCTACATGTGTGGGAAAGGCAACATTGTGGCTGATGCATTGAGCAGGAGGACTCAGATACAGGAAGTTCAAGAGGCCAGCAGTGAGTGGAAGCTTATGGATCTCTTCTCTGACATACATTTAGAGGTGCATAGTAGATTGGGTCATATGTTTCTTTATTCTATGTCTATTACCTCTACTCTACTTGATCAGGTGAGAACAAGGAAGTAATCATATTTGGAATGCCTAGTCCTATGGGAATGTGTTTCGAAACAGGACACTATTCCTGGATGGATAGTAGGTGAGGATGATATCTTGCATTTTCATGGACACGTATGGGTGCTAGTAGACATATGTGAGTAGATGATGCGAGAATTTCATTCCTCAGTATGGGTAGTTCATCCTGGTGTCACCAAGATGTATCGAGATCTACACCATCAGTATTGGTGGCCAGGTATTAAGGGAGATGTTGCTGGTTTTTTCATGGGGTGTTCTACCTATCAGCAGGTGAAGATGGAGATTTTACGACCAGTAGGGCTTTTACAATAGTTACATATTCTTGAGTGGAAGTGGAATGATGTCACGGTAGATTTCTTGAAAGATTTTCCGAGGTCGCCTCAACGGAATGAGGCAGTATGGGTTTTCGTTGACAGACTCATGAAGGTTTCCCACTTCTTTCCAATTAAGGACACCTTTAGTGTTGATGAGTTAGGAAGGTCATACATCTGAGATATTGTGCATTTACATGGGGTTACACACTCCATTTTTTATATAGGGACACACGTTTTAATTCTCAGGTCTGGTAGGGACTTCAGAGGGCTTTGGGTACACAGGTACTTCTAAGTACAGCTTATCATCCCCAGACAAATGGCCAATCCGTGCATACGATTCAGGTTCTTGAGTACATGATTCGGGCATGCATCCAAGATTTTGGAGGTTCATGGGAGAATCACATTCCTCTTGTGGATTTTTTATATAATAATATTTTTCAATAAACTATTTAGATGGAACCTTATGAGGCTTTGTAAAGTAGGCCATACTGATCACCCTTATGATGGCTGGTGTCAGGAGAGGCAGCTATGCTAGGACCTCGACTTGTCCAGAAAACCACAGAGTAGATAGAGTTGATTTGGAAGAGTATGGTTATGGAACATCCATGATAGAAGTCTTATACTAATCGACAGAGATAACCTCTGTAGTTTGAGGTCCGAGATTAGGTTTTCTTGGGTGTCACACGGAGGTTGGGACACAGGAGGATAAGGAGACAGGGTAAGCTTTCATTGAGATACGTCGGGCTTATTAAGGTGTTGGGGAGGGTTGGTCTGGTTGCTTATCAGTTTCAATTACCTCAAAGGTACTGATTTATGCGTGACATCTTCCATGTTTCTCAACTTTGATGTTACTTCTTAGACCTGTCTCATGTTTTCCAACCCGAGGAGGATGAGCTCCAGGTGGATGCATCTTTCGAAGAGCATCATATCCATATTGTTGATCAAAGTGAGAAGGTTCTCGATGGCCGGTCTGTTCCTCTAGTATGAGTGCTATGGTAGAAAGGGTGAGTATAGGACGATACATGGGAGAGGGAGGCCAATATACAATCGCAGTGGATGGAGTTGTTCGAGGTTTCTTCTTCTACGCCATATTTCTAGGGAAATTCAGGGACAAATTTATTTAAGGGGGTATGTTTGTAAGATCCCAAATCTTCTATTTATGTATGTTTTTCTTTTCTAGTTGTCTTTGAGTAAAAAGAGGAGTTTTTGAGAAATTCAAGAGTACACACTGTGTATTTAAAAGCACATGTCGTGTACTCGGTTGTCGTGAGTGACCATGTACTGGTTGGGTAGTGGCCTAGTACATGGCCATGTGTGGTGACCTGGAGACAGCCTCAATAAGAGGCTGGAAAAGGCAAATACATGCCATGTACTTTTAAATAACACACCATGTACTTTATTTTTTTCATTAAACGGACCAGGGTTGGGTCTGACAGACAGAACGCACTTCTTCTTGACCTATCTCATCCAGGATTGTTCGTACGGCTACGGATCTTCTCCAAGCCCCTGAATCGCCACCCGTTCTCTGAATCGACCACCGTCAATTGCGTTGGAATCACATCAGTTATTTCTCCTTTTTTTCTTGAACTTAATTTCTGGATTTCTCTTCTTCCACAAGATATCCTCGGTTGAACATCTTAAGCATTTTTTATATCTATGGAATTCTAGGGAAATTCAAGGCCTGAGGTTTATATATATTGATCGCATGACACTGAGGTAGGTGGTTTGTTCCTTTCAGTAGCTATTATTTTTGTTATATGTGCAAAAGTTCTCAATACCCTCGTTCAAGGTATTGCGTGTTTATGGTTTTAACCCTTTTATTTACTTGATAAGCCTTGTTTGATTGGATAGATGTTAATTTTTTGATAATAGGTTTATCTTTTCCATGTTATGGATGTTTTTCCCATGTTTTCTTATATTTGACGGTTTGTTCTATCCTTACCTATTAGGATACTGCTTCCTTTCCATGCCTAGTATTTTTTGGTGGAGTGATTATTATTTAACATGTTATGATATGCTATAGTTTTTTAGCCAAGTAGTTATTGAGGTTTACTCTAGCTTCTGGTTATCATTTGTGCATGATTTCTTTACACAGGGTTGTGGGAACCTGGTGTAGTGATACCATAGGTAAAATTGACATTGAGGGATTTTCCAGATTGTTTGTTTAAATTATCACATTACAAGACCATAGGGGGGATTAACATTGAGAGCTCCCTTAGAATGTCTATAGTAACCTTATGAGTCCACATGAGGAATTGATGTTGAGTGCTTCGTCAGAGTGTTTGTAGGTTACCATTAAAATACTATAGGGGGAATTGACGGTGAGTGCTTCCTCAGAGCATATTTTTTATATCTTCTCTTGTATTGTGAACCAGAGGGGTTAGGTTGTGAGAAATTACCTGAGGATTTATTGTATTTTTTGGTTGATTAAATACTTAAAAGTAAATGTTTTTAAATGAAACTATAGGACTTTTTACTTTTGAGTACTTTTGTGTTCAGTTATTCTTTTTGCCTATTGTATGCCATATATATTCACTGACTGTTATGCACAGGTCTTTGGGTGGTTGCCTATAGATATTAGTCTCACACCCTGTTTGGGTCATGCTTTTGGGCCCAAATAGATTATATTTCTAAAGGTATAGATAAATTCAAACAACCTTCTACTTTAAGTACTTGATTGTTATAGAACTGGGGAGCATGGGACCAAGCTGAGGATTGCGATGCTATGGAGCTGTTTACATGGTTTTCTTTTTTATATTGGTTTAGTACTGTATTCCAGCATTATGATTTGTTTGGTTTATTTTCAAGACATATGTATCATGCATCATTTATATATATGTGTGTGCTCCGGTTTTTTATTACTTCCATTGTATACTTATTCCTTGTTTTACTTCTACCTCTATTGCTATCCGTTTTACTTCTGTTGTGTTACTCTGCCAATGAGGGCATAGTTTCCCCACTATCACACCCAAGGCCCTTGCTACTAGACAATAGCCTCTGGAGTTCGGTAAAATGCACTTCAGGTTTTGTGACTAAACGGGTATGGGGAACCTCTAGACGGCTCCTGAAACTAGGACGTTGCACTTTGATGGATCAAAGGGAGAAGATCGAGGTGATTGTTGCGATGTCAAAGGATTTATTGGAGATCTATGATGGCACCCATACTTTGATTAATGGTGATCATTAAGATTCTTGAAGCATGTGTGGATTATCTAGAGGGGTTAATATTTTGATCCTTTGAGTAATGGTCTCGGGCGATGAGATATAGTTGAGCATGCTTCTTTTATAACAAGATATTTTTTTAGTTTTAATTTTGGTTCTTTAATTAATTCACGCAAGATCCATAGAACTCTAATGGGGCTTGGATCACTTGAGATTAAAAGTTTCATCAATTTCGTGATGAAAAAAATTAAGAGCATGTCCAATTGTCTTCTTCTTCTTACCCCAGTACCTTCATAGTCAATACAAAACTTCAAGTTAGAATCCCTCAATAATTGAAAGCACAGTGACTTTGGTCAGTCAAGAACTTTGAAAAATGGTTTTATTTTAACTTAAGTAGTGGTATTATATACTGAATCCATATTTATAATTGAGGTATTTTATATTTATATGTCAATTTCCCATTTTATTTTCATTACATGCTTTTTAATATTAAGTGGATTTACATAAATGATTAACTAAATCTTAGATAAAATTTATACCTAATCCAATTTATTTTAGTTCCATATTACATTCTTATTAATTCATTAATTTATGTGATCATCATAAAAACATCCATAATTAAATTAACATAAACTTGAAATAAATAGAATAATAAATTGGAATGATCATGATCTTTTACTAATTCTTATTTTATCTAGAAGTTGATAAATTAAGTGTCGACCTAGCGGAAAACACCATGAACTATGAAATGGTTTATGTTACAACTTTAAACATATCCAACTATGTATTTCTCATGTATTAGTTTCTTCATGGCTCCAATAGTGAACTGACTCCACTATCTTGGTATATCAATCTATTATATATGCTTTTACTCACTCGTGGGTGAGGGGAGCCAAATGATTGGTTAAGGGGTTTACATAAAATAAATCATGGGCTCAGGGAGCCTTACATAATGAGAAGAGGGATGATGTTAAAGACATCAATTTAATTTAATATTAATTTTAAAATAAATAAATCACATGAAAAGTTATGGTTTATGCACATGATCATCCACATACATTCAATGAATTACAAATTTAATAAAAAAATAAATCAATTCTAATCATCTTATTTGAGATAAATCATACTTGAATAAATTAATTATCTTTATTAATTAATCAATTATTTTATCTTAACTCTCATAAAAAATTTATTGATATTTTCATCCATCATATTTTTAAACAAAATTAATTAATTTAAAATTAATTGTGTATAATACATGTACCTTAGAGGAAACACGGTGAGTACCCGTTCAAACTATCCAATGTGTATTATATTCTTATCCATTTTACTCATGAGGAATGTTACATAAATAAATTATCATGTAATTTCATGGTGTGTACATAGTCAAATAAATGATACACGAAACTCGTGGTATTTACATAGCATGTTATGTTTCAATGTGTGTAAAGTAATGAATATATTGTGTCATAAACATAATATGCAGCTCAAGAAATTATTTATAAATTAATTGGATATTCAATATATATTTATAACCCATCACATGGAATATATAAAGTAAAATTAATAACACACAAAATAAATGCTTATAATTATTAATAAGTATTATAAATTAATATATAATTCTATGTAATTTTATAATATACATGGCATGCACTATCCAGCTACATGAAATGAATATTTATCACCGTATATCTATGGAACACACCTAGGGGCTCATTGTATAACCACACCATAGAAAATAATAGATTATATAGCTTGTAAAAGGGACACATGGTGTGTAGTCTCTGAGTTACACAATCACTGATCATGTAGTCCATGTAAGTAAAAACATGGCCCATATTTGACTAAAGGACTATACATGGTGTACACATATTACTTACCATGTAGTCTGGCTAACCATATTCCAGCCTAGCCTAATCAATATGTGGTGTATTAAATGTACACAATGTGTAATAAATGCACATGGATTTAATTAATTATGAATTAATTATTGGTGCATTGAACATGGGTACACAACATGTACCAATTGGATACATGGTGTGTGCTCTTATGCTATGTGGATAGAATCATCAAAACCTCCAAATGAGTTATTTGAATGTATTTCCTTTATAAAATTAATCGATTTTATTATATTTATGATAAAAAAATGAGAGATATGATCAGATCTCGTGATTTGGATTAAATAACGATTAAAATGGGATTGAAAACTAATGATAAATTCAGAAATCAATCAATGGTATTTAAAAAGTTATAAATAATTATGTGAATACTTTGATACCACTTCTAGGTTTTGGGAATAGTGTATGCACCATATGGGGAATCACCAACTCATCTTTTTTTGATAATTGATGATTAATTTAATATGTACATCAATTATGAATGGCATTACCAATGGAATTGAATAAAATATTTTATTGATGATTGATCATCATAACCAAGATACATGATTATCACACGTAATTTTAAATTAATTTAAAAAATTAAAGAATTACCTATTGGTGAACTGTTTCTCCCAAATGAATCCAAAAATGTCTCTATATTGTATCATCATTGTTTTCTAATAATAAATCATAGATTCCAAATTGCGGTGATCCACATGTACTCCAAGAACCTCTGAACATCACTATAGGAATCTCTAGGTCCTAGAACAGTTGATCCTAATGCTTTCATCATTCACCTTTGATTGTACTGAGAATATATTCAAATAAGGGTTCTCCTTGATCTCTCTGTACTAGAGATTGGCGGTGGAGGAGGATCACTATCTATTTTGGAAAGTTTTCTTGAAGAGGGAGATCTCTAGGGATTAGAGATAATTCTATTATAATTTATTTTTTCCCAAAAAATGAAAACGGAAACACTTAAGAAATAATATAACTATGGTTATATACTGCTAGTGTTATAAAATAATTGCACATGCACCCCTATTATTTTCTTTGGTAATTGAACACACAATCTCATGAACCACGACCCTAACTATTTCCATTAGACCACACCTCGAGAGGATTTAATGGGTTATTTTAAAACCCACGGTATACCACCTCCCTGAATCGATTATAAATTGATCATGAAGTTAATTCTAGGGTAACAACTCCAATAGACTCCCACTTTCACTAGACCAAACTGATAACAAATTTTATTACACTAGTTCTCACATGATACTCATGTCTATATTGAGGTAAAGCCTTGGTCAAGTGGTCTGGCTCATTTTTCTCCAAAGATAATTTGTTTACCGTAACTTCACCTCATTGAGAAAAATCCCTCAAGATATGAAACTTAAAAAATATTTACTTCGTCTATTGATATGAACTCAACTCTATTGAGATATCCACCATTGTAGTGTTATTATAATAAAATATGATAGGGTTATAAATGCTTGGTAATACATGAAGATATTGGAAAAATATGTGAATCCAAACTGCTTCCTTGTCTACATGAGTGGCCAGAATATACTTGAACTCCATGGTAGAATGTATGAAAACTAGCTACATTGAACACTTTCATATTATAACTCCTCCATTGAGACAAAATACATATATAGATTGTGAATTCAAATAATTCTAATATATCTAAAAGTTAGAATATTTATAACCCTTGATGACTAGGTATTTATCTCCTCCATACACTAAGAAAATATCCTTAATTGACCTCAGATACTTAAGGATGCCTTAAACATCATTTTAATGTTTTTAACCTAGATAGTCTTGATAACTTCCTACAATGGTCAAAGAATTAGAAACATTAAAACTCAAACATAACATGGCATATATTATAGATACTATCATAAAATATTAGGAGATCTTACTCATTATCTATCTTTATTCTTCTGTATAAGAAGACATTTTATTGGAAATATGTATACCATCTGACACTAGAACCAATCCCCTCTTGATTATTCCATATTAAACCTATTCATCATCTAATTAATGTATGTACTCTAACTTATTCCAAGATACCTCTTGGATCTATCATGTGTGATATTGATCTCAAGAATGCAGGTTTCTTCACATAAGACCTTCATAGAGAATCACTTTCTCAGTCATTTCTTAACCTCCTATAAGGATGGTATATAATTTCGAATTAGTAATAGGTCATCAATATACACTACTATGAAAACAATTGTGCTCTCCCTAAACCAATTGTAAATATATGGATCACATTAATTCATAATAAAAAAAATAATTATGGATTCATTCTATAACACACAAATATTTTTTGAAATTCTTTTCTAATTAATATAAACTTTTTGATATTTTTTGTTTCACGCCACACTAAATATAGATTGTTTTATATGAAATCACCAAGGAATTATTGGTTTGTATGAAAAAACCAAGTCAATATTTTTCTACATGAAACACTAATATTTTATTGTCGTACATGAAACACTATTTTTTCTTTTGTTACACACAATTTTGAGTTCCTTTGATAACTTTCATGACATGCATACATAGTTTTACCAAACTACAATGTACTATTAATATTAAAATTAAAATATTATTATAGTTTTCACCTAGCCATTAGAATGGCAGTTATAAATATGATTAATTAAATTATGAAAATATAATTTACACATGTATATAATAAGAATTATTTTGTGACCAATTAACTAGAAATGAAAATAGAACCCTTTTGAAAATATACGAAATATTTTTCTCAAAAACTATATTTATGAAATCAAAAATGTTTTACCTCAATAAATTAATGACACCACTTTTGATAAATTATTTTAATGAAATATATATAAATATATATATATATGTATAATATTAAATAAAATAATTAAAATTAATATTATTTTTTCTATACATGATATAAGAATAATACCAATTTGACACATAACGTTGTATATTTTTCTAAATGATAATTTTACCGCCTTTTAATAGTTCGCCAATTTTAAATATAAATTTTGAAAATTTTAAAAATTATATTTGATAAAATAAACATAATTTTTGAAATTGTAATGTCAAAATTATCTTAGGGTGAATTTTTGGTAATTTCCTTATAGGTTCTATTTTTGGATAAATTGTAAAAAATACTGAATTTTAATTCAAAACAGTATTTTCACAGAATTTATTTATATAATTAAATTATATTTAAAATTGGTTTTAAAAGTATATTTAAATGAATTATACATATATTAACGCAATTTATATAAATTTAATAAATTTCACATTGAAATTGAATATAAAAACATTTCAAACTTTTGAACATTTTAACTTTAAAAATTCATGGTCTCGTCCTATCTACAGAATTAATTTTAAATTAATTTCTGCCAACTATGTGTTTAGAATTTTGGAAAATGGATTCAATATTTTTATTCAGAATAATTTAATATTTTTATTAAAGTAAACTTATTTTTTTACAAAAAAAAATATTAGTGAAAGTAATTAAAACTAATTATAGTGATTAATGTAAAAATGAGTTTATTTAGTGGTTAAACCTCAACTTAGGGGTCCAAATAACCTAGAAACCTGTCTAAAATAAATTGGATATAAATATTTGGTCCCTATAATTCCTTTTATCAAAAAATTTATATTATTGGAGGAACATTATGTATTGGATACCTCTAGATAGTGTTTTCCTTTCTATATTTACAAGAATGTCACTCCTCTACTATAAACGGGCCCTCACCCCCCTCAATTATTCACACCTCTAAAGACTTTTTTCTCAACAAAACCCTTCCCAAATATCCTATAAAATTATATAAATTCATCCTATATACCTCAAATTGGTTATAAATTCAACTAAGTAATCCCTTTGGTGCAAACCAAAAGGAGTTTCTCAAAGAAGAGGTAACATCCTTCAACAAGCACTTTTATTCTATTTCATTCTCCTATCCTTAAATTATTATTATCCCATGCTTATATAATAACCTCAGTATCCTAAATATAATAATATTTTGTTATGTTAAGGGTAATATCTATACTCACACATACTTATATCAAATTTTATATGAAATCATAGTTCGTGTGTACGGTGGACTACCGCCTCACGAACCGATATCATTCGTTCTTCCTTTAGTACCATTCAAGGTTGGTAATAATTATATAATTACTACTTTTTTAAGATATATATTATATATATATGATATTTATGATTTATTTATACTTATTTAATTATTATATAACATATAAATTCATTATTTCGATTTTCGTAATATCATAACTTCAATTGTGTACATGTGGACTACCACCTCTTCTAAACGATGTGATACATACACACTCTACACGAAATGTATTAAAAATGGGTTTAGTAAAAATATATTATATGAAATAAATAATAATTCTACATTAATTATAATATATACATTTATTTCATTTACCTTCCTTCCTTCAACACAATAAGAAAACGAAAACATCGTCAATGCTTACGTATGGCTTACCGTCTCCATGAACAATGTATTCTATTTTATATTTCTATTTTTTATAGATTATTATAAATAATTATATAATAAATATATATGATATTTAAAATATGTTTTAAAATTTTTAAATAAGTAAATTATGATCTAATTAATAGTATTAAGAGTAAAAATTCAAATCTTATGTGAAAAACAAAGTAATTATAATCCAAAACATAATATTAATAAGGAATTGTTAATAAAAGGGTAATATGATGTAAAAATAAAATCATATATGGTATGATATATAATAATATTTTTCTATGGTATATGAATAATAAACATATATTTATTATACATACGGTTTTAATTTGTATGAAGAAATTCAAGAATAAAGTCAGGGTTTTCTCGTCTCACTTTTACTTCAGTGAGATATACGATATATTCACTACTTATTCTGGTTTTTCGGTGTATATAATTCCCTATGACATGTTATATAATAAATTTAATTTATTTAATGATATTAAAAGTTTTAATTTATATTATTCTTTCATTATTATCATGATTCAAAACTAGATCATGTGGTGAGGGGATTTTTAGTCTCACTTTTTTTCTGGGAGACTTATGCCTTATTCACCACTCATTTATTTTATGTGGTGAATATACTACCAATTAATGTATTATATGATCCTTATCCTAATATTTATGGTTATTTACATATCCATTTTATGATCTCTATTTCATGGGGTTTTATGGTTCAAAATTTACTAAATTGGTTAGGTAATTTTGTCTCAATTTGACTTCTTTGAGACACATGTTTTTTATGCACCTATATTCTTTTACGAGAAGTATATAATATCATTTGAAAAGTTTTATAATTAATATATTGCCTTTAATGATATTTTAATATTCTTTTAATGTCATTATTTCATGTGAATTAGTATTCAAGGAGGTAAGAGTTTATTTCTACAATCTCATCATTTATTGAGATTATTTATGATTGTGCTTATATTGATGAAATATTATGATCCATACCCCAGGAATTATCATTAATTTAATTATAATCTGTTTCTTAA
Source organism: Viscum album (assembly GCA_963277665.1). NCBI lineage: Eukaryota > Viridiplantae > Streptophyta > Magnoliopsida > Santalales > Viscaceae > Viscum > Viscum album. The sequence continues at coordinate 621,426,605 of OY728127.1, forward strand.
TGATATATTCAGGTAATGGTAACATTTTTAACTCTTTTTAACATAATATAATTATGAAAATATTTTAAAAAAATATATGCCTTTATTTCTCTATTTACTTGAAATTAGTTTAATTCCCAAACTATGTTTCAAAAAAATGTTTTCAAATGTTTTTTTAAATAATAAATCAAGATAATTTTAAAGTAAAATATTTTTAAAAGTTTTCATTATGTTTTAAAAGGCTTTTAAAAATGTTTTCAAATATCCTTTATAATTATTCAATGATATTTTCAAAGAAAATGTTGTCAAAATGTTTAAAAGCTTCCTTTTTGAGATTTCAAGGTTATTTTCAAAGAAAGTGGTTTTAAAAATGTTTTATGTTTTAAAAATAATTTTTCAAATAGGAAAGGATATTTTCATCAAGATATTTTTTAAATTATTTATAAATCATACTTCAAAATTTTTCAAAGTGGTTTGCAAAGGAAAGGATTTTGAAAATGTTTTATGTTTTAAAAATTAATTTTCAAAGAAAGGTTATTTGACTTAAGAAATTATCCAAGTTATATTTAAAAATATTCCTCAATATAAGAAGAATTAATTTGATATATTTTATGCTTTATTGGAGATATGATATAAGGATACCATTATTACCCTTTATTTTTTTGGTTTATGTTTAATATGACACGTTGTTTATGAAACCCATTTCTCTTCTATGGGTTATATCATGATAAAATTCTTATAAAACCTACTTATTTTAACAAGTTATGATTTGATGAAATGATTACAAAACCTATATATTTTCCATAGGTTATGATAGGATTAAATGTGTATGATACCCATTTTATTTCATGGGTTATGATATGATGTTTATAAATCCCATCTATTTTTATGGGTTATGATATGAAAGATGTTTTACTATCTTGTGGACCATGTATATAAGATTTAAATATGAGACAGGTGGGACCTATATCTCCCTCTAATTAATTGAGTAAATATTTATATCTCATGAGATATATAGGGATGGAATGAGGAGTAAAATCAGTTTAGTATGATAGAGATGGAATGGGGGGTGAACTAGGTTTAGTATGGGAGGGGTGGAATAATGATTCAAATTGATTCTGTATGACAAGTCTGGAATAATGAGTGAACTCAGTTCATTAATTCAGGGATTGAATGGGAGGTTAAACTGTTTCAGTAATGTAGGGCTAGAAGATAAAGTGAACTTGGTTCAGGAATACGGGGGTGGAAAAGGAAGTGAACCTAGTTTAGTAATACATCACTTGAACAAGGAGTGAACCCAGTTCAATAAATTTATTTAACCACTTAGATGGTCCTGGTAGTGAACCTTGACTACTAAAATAGTTTGGAGAGTTAACACATTATACAAATATTTCCTTGGAAGTAAGCCTGTATTACTATAGAAATCATTTTATATGTTTATGTGTCTGCCTCAATTCCAAGTCTGATTCCTATGTTATGCTTTCAGGGATTATTATCTTGATACCCTAATGATTCATGTCTTATGAACTCCCAATATTTATGTCATGACTCATTTATATTATATTTGATATGTATAGTATGATATTATAGTGTTAAAACCATCTTCTCATACCCTTTTTCTTGTGTTATTATTACATATCTCCCTTGTTAACCCTTACAGAGCATCTGAGATCACCCCTTTTTTAGGTTTCCTTTCCCCAGGTTATGAAGAAAGGTTTTAAGTAGAAGTAAAAAATGGTAAGATATTTATCAGAGACTTGGAAGATATTTCACCAAATTATAATAATGTGTTCCCAATTTCTAAAGAGACTAAACTATTATGTTCCTTAGGCATGTAATTTTTTAATGTGAAGAATATTCATAAAAAACTTTGTAATGTCCATGTATGTTAAGCCAGGTTCAATATAGTTTGTATCAAATGAAAGGTTTATTCAACCTTTATAGACTAGGATGATAAAACATTAGTGATATCCCTAGGTATATTTTTATTTATATTCATCGATATTTCTCTAAGGATAAGCCTAAGGTCTCATATATTTAAAAGAAGGTATTATAATTTAGGCACCATATAAGTAATTTTTATAGATTATATGGTTTTCTTATATGATAACAATTTCTCAAATTATGCTTTATGGTCTTAGTAAATAGTGGTAAATAGAAGGAACTAGGATAAAATTTAATGTCTCTTGTGTGGAAAGTATGGGAGTAAACAAATCAACGACCTAAATGGAAATCTCATGAAGAGAATCTGGAAGGTTGTATGAGTATAGTTTATATTTCTGAAGATAAATATACCATAAAAGACATTTAAGACATGATTCATATTTCATATTCTATGAAAGGGGTATTAAGGAATAAGATGATTAATCCTGGGTAATGGTTTAATAATAAAATTGGAAGATTGAAGTGTATGTGTTTTGGAATTCAAAGATTATGTTGTATGAATCATGAAATATATAAGTATTTTTAGGTTATGTTTTTTATTAATGATTTAAAAGGATATATTGAATGGTGTAGATGACATAGAAAATTAATTTAATGTAAAGGTTATATTTTCATGGAAAACACGTGATTAAAAGAATGATAACCCTTAATATTTTCATTTTGTTGAGATAATGATGTTTGGATAAATATATGAAGGATTTAAATATGTAACTTGGACAATAATTATTACCTTAGAACTGATAAAGGATTTATTGATAAAGTAGTTTATGCTATCATGGATGTAGATTATGTTATTTTTTTATTTAGTTAATATATCCAATGGACTTTAAATAATAAAGAATGTATGTTTTCAATACGGTTTTATGGTAATTAAGGTTATTACTATGTTTAAAGAGAATACAGGATAAATTTATTCACGTGTTTGGAATGTGACAACCAATATCTACTTTATGATATATAGGGATCAATGTTAAGCTGATTTTGAGAAATTTAGTGACCTTCTTTCTAATGTTTTTTATTTTCATACTTTTTAAGGGTTATAAGTTTGACCATTTAGGGAAGGGTTTAAGTTAAACTTCAGATGAGGTTTTATTGTTTAATGAATTTTCACACTATATGAGAATATATGCATATTTTATTACCTATACTAACCATTTTTCTATTATGTTAACTAAACATATATGTAATTAATTATAACTTTAATTATGTATCTCATGATCTATTAGTTATTTAGGAATGAAAATTTCATCTTTCATTCCTTGGAGTGAGATATAATGTGGGAATTAATCAGGGCACAACCAAAGGGTGAGATTGTGAATATGGAATGGAATGAAATCAAGAAATTATATCTTATTATAAAAAATTATTCAACTCTATGATAAGGATATTTAAAAATATTTATACCAATACCTTCACTTATATTGAACTAATGGTCTTATAAATTATGACATATTTATCTTTTTGAGGCCCTTAACATTCCATTGATCATTTAATTGATTGTGGTCAGTGATTTTTATCACCCTCTATAATTATTTACATTTTTATCGTATATCTAATCTTCACTTATTACCAATTATATCATACATATAAACCTACTTATGAGTTACTTTGGGTAACCATTATGGTTCCAACTTTCTTTTTTAAAGGAAGTTTTAGTATTTATTTTTACGATGTGGGTTTCTTTGAAATGAAATTATAAGTATTAATACTTTGATAAAAAATATGAATTTATAGGTAAAAATTCATTTTAAGGGGGGTATAATGTTACACCATAATATTTTTAGGAATTTTTTTTGAATTAATTTAAACTTTTTATGTTTTTCATTTTATGCCACATTGAATATAGATTGTGTAATATGAAATAGCCAAGTTATTCTTGCATTTTACAAAACACCAACACAATATTGTACTAAATGAAACACTTGTATTATCTTGTGGTTACTGAAAAACTATGTTAGGATTATGATACAAAAAATTTCATGTTCCTACGATAACTTACGTGAAATGCAAGACCTAGATTTACCAAACTACAATGTAATAATAATATTATTATTAAAATATTATTATAGTTTCCACCGAGCCATTGCAATGGAGGTTATGAATAAGATTATTTAAATTATAAAAAAAAATTTACACATGTATATAATAATAATAATTTGGTGACCAATTAACAAGAAATTAAAATAAAACCCTTTTAAAAATATAGGAAATCTTTTGCTGGAAAACTATCTTTATGTAATATAAAATGTTTTACCTCAAAAAAATTAATTAAAAAATTGGTAAATTATTTTAACAAAAAATATATATATTATATTTATTGAACTAATTAACATTCATATTGTGTTTTTTCTATACAAGAGATAAGAATAAAACAAATTTTACGTATAAAGATATATATTTTTCTAAAAGGTAATTTTACCACCTTTTAATTGTGAACCAATTTTAAATACAAATTTTGACCCTTTTATAAATTATATTTTATAAAATAAACTTTATTTTTAAAAATTTGTATTTAAAAATTATCTTAGGGTGAATGTTTGGTATTTTTATCAGAAGTTTCATTTTTTGGATGAATAGTGAAAATACTGAATTTTAATTCAAAATTTAATTTTCATCTAATTTATTTATATAGTTAAATTAAATTTTAATTTTTTTTTTAAAGTATATTTAGATATATTATACATATATTAATACAATTTAGTTCATTGGAAGAAATTTCACATTGAAATCGGGTATATAAAAATTTCAAATATTTGAACATTTTCACTTTAAAAACTCATTGTCTCTCTCGTCTCTGGGATTAATTTTAAATTAATTTATAACACAAATATGTCTATAATTCAGAAAATTTGATTCCATATTTGTAATCAAAATAATTTATAATTTAAATTAATGTCAACTTAGTTTTTTTCGAAAACTATTAGTGAAAGTAATTAAAATTAATAATAACGATTAAGGTAAAAATGAGTTTATTTAGTGGTTAAACATTAACTTAAGGGTCAAAATAACTTAGAAACATCTCCCAAAGTCATTTTACAGCCATATTTAGTCCTTATAATCTTTTTTAATGAAAATGAAACTTTACTGGAGGCCCATTATGTAAGGGATGCCTCTAAATAGTGTTTACCTTTTTGTATTCATAAGAATGTCACTCCACTATAAAATGGAACTCACCCCCCCCCCCATCACTTATTCACACCTCTCAGGACATTTTTCTCTAAAAAAAATGCCAATAAATCCTCCAAAATTCACTCCCTTCATCCTATAGTCCTCACATTGGGCTTAAATCCGACCAAAGAATCCCTTTGGTGCAAACCAAAAGAAGTTACTCAAAGAAGAGGTTACATCCTTCAACAAGAACTTTTATTTAATTTTTTTTTTCTAACCCATAAACTATTCTTATAAATTATTATATAATAACTACATTATATTAAATATACTAATATGTTTCTATTTTAATAGTAATATCTATAGTCACACACACCTCTATCAAATGAGATATGCAATCATCATTCATGTGCATGGCGGACTACCGGCCCACGAACTGATGTCATTCGTTCTAATATTTCCACATTTAGATATTTAAAATAATGATGTAATTAATATTTTTATATGATATATATTATATTTTTGATGTTTTTATTCTAAATTAATTATTATATAACACATACCTTGATGATTTTCATTTTTAGGGAATACAATAGCTTTGTTTGTGGATGTATAGACTATCACCTCCTCAAAATAATGTGACCCATTCATACTCTACAAGGAATGTATTAAGGATGGGTTTAGTAAAAATATATGATATTTATGACATAATAATTATACTATAATGATATTATGTGTGTGTGTGTTTCATTTACTTACTTTCAATACGATAAGAAAATAGAAACAATGTTTATGCATACGTTTGGCCTACTGTCTCTATGAATGTTGTGTTCTATTTTATATTTCTATATTTTATAGATTATTATAAATGATTATATACTGAATATAAATAATATTAATTTTATGGTTTACATTATTAAAATAATAAATATTGATCTAAGTAAGAGGACCAAGAATAACAAGTCAAAACATATATGAAAAACAAAGCAGTTATTACCCAAAACATAACATTAACAAGGATTTGTTAATAAAAGTGTAATATAAAGTCATAATAAAATAATATATGGTATGATATATAAGAATATGGTTATTTATTAGATTTATAATAATAATATAATTATTATACATGAGGTTTTAATGTGTATGAATAAATTCAAGACTTAAGGTAAGGGTTTACTCGTCTCACTTTTATTTCAGTGAGATATATTCTATATTCACCACTTATTATTGTTATGTGGTGTATATACTACTGTATGAAATTTTATATAATTAATTTAATATAATTAATGATATTAAAAGTTTCAATTGATTATTTTCTTTCATGAATCTCATGATTCAAAAGTTACTCAAGTCGTAAGGGGATTTCTAGTCTTACTTTTACTTCTACAAGACTTATGCCTTATTCACCACTCACTTATTATTTGTGGTGTATATAATAGACATGAATTTATTATATAATAATTATAATTAAATTTATGGGTATTTAAAAAACCATTTTATGATCTCAGTTTCACGGGGATTTGCGATTCCAAAGTTACCAAATCAGTAAGGTAATTTTGTCTCAATTTCCTTCATTGAGACACTTATTTTGTTATGCACCTATATTATTTTATGAGGTGAATATACATCAATTTTATATGTTATATCATGAATATAATTTCTTTTATGATATTTTAATATTCATTTAATGTTATTATTTCATGTTGATTATGATTAAATGTTAACAAAGTGGTAAGAGTATATTTCTACAATCTCAACATTTTTCTGGATTCTTTATAATTATACTTCAATTGAAGAAATATTATTATAAATATCTCAAGAATTAACATAAATTTTATTATATTAAATTTTTTCATTATATATTCATGTAATGGTTCCATATTTTCACTCTTTGGTACTTAATATAATTAAGAAAATGTTTTTAATAAAATCTCACTTTATTTATCTCTTCAGTCAGAAATCTGTTTTATTCAAAAACCATGTTTCCTAAAAAATTCAAAAACAAATTAAAGGATATTTTAAGATAATTTTCAAGAAAAAGTATTTTAATAGTTTTTTTGGTTTTAAAAATGTTTTCAAAATGTTTTCAAGATTCCTTTTTATGTTTTTAAATATATTTACAAAGAAAATGTTTTCAAAATGTTTTCAAGCTTCCTTTTTTATTTTTCAATGTTTTTTTCAAATAAAATGGTTTTCAAAATGTTTTATGCTTTTAAAATTATTTTTAAAATATAAAATTATATTTTCCTCAAAAAAATTTAAATGGTTTTAAAATATTACTTTATATGTTTTTAAAGTAAAATATTTATAGAAAAATTATGTTTTAAAAATTAATTTTCTATGAAATGTTATTTCCCTTTAAAATTGATCCAAGTAATATTTAAAAATACTCCTCTATATAATATTAGATCCTTTGATATATTTAATTCTTTATTGAGGATATTATCAAATTAAACCATTCTTACCCTTTCCTTAAATGGCTTATGTTTAAGATGGCATGTTTTTTATGAAACTCATTTCGCTTCCATGGGTTATACCATGATAAAGTTATTATAGAACCCACTTCTTTTCACAATTTATGATTTATTGAAATTATTATGAAACCAATCTATTATATATATGTTATTATAGGATGAAATTTTTATGATACCTATTTCATTTCATGGGTTATGATATGAAATTTATGTAGCCCATCTCTTTTTATGGGTCATGATATGATGAATGTTTTACTATCTTGTGAAATTTCAATATATGATTTCATTATGAGATGGGTGGGACATATATATATACCTCTAATTAATTGGGTAGAGATTTATATCTCATGATATAGGCAGGGTTAGAATGAGGAGTAAACTCAGTTCAGTATGATTGGGCTGGAACGAGGAGTGAACTTAGTTCAGTATGACAGGGTTGAAACAAGGAGTGAACTCAGTTTACTATGATAGGATAGTAATGAGGAGTGAAATTGATTCATTAATACGGGGTTGGAATGGGAAGTGAACATAAATTAGTAATACAGGGATGGAATGGGAAGTGAACTCATTTCATCAATATAGGTGAGGAATGGGAAGTGAACTCGATTCAGTAATACAGGGTTGGAATGGGGAGTGAACCTTGTTCAGTAATAGAATTTGTACACTAATATGGTCTTGGGAGTGAACCTTTAATACTAAGATGGTTTTCGGAGTGAACCAATTACACTAATATGGCCTTGGTATTGATACTTTACTACTATGGAAATCTATTTATATGTTTATGTGTCTGCAATAATTCTATGTCTTATTCCTATGTTATGCTTTAATGGATTATGCTCCTGATTCCCTTGTGATTAATGTTTTATGAACTAGTAATATTTATTTCATTAATCATGTATATGATTTTTGATATATATGGTATGATCTTATACTGTTATGATCATGTTCGCATACCCTTTTTCTCATGTTATTTTTACATATCTCCCTTTTTTACTCTTACCGGGTATCTGAGCTCACCCATTTCTTATGTTTTCTTTCCCTGGGTTATAAAGAAAGGTTTTAAGTAGAAGTAAAAAAAGGGTAATATATTTATAGCATATGTTGAATATCATTCAACAAATTATAATAATGTGTACCCAATTTCCAAATAGACTAAACTATTAAGGTCCTCAGGCATGTACTATTATAATGTGTTGAATATTCACAAAAAATGATGTAATATCCATGTATGTTAAGCCTAGATCACTATACATTGAACCACATTTTCCAAGATCTATAGGTTTTTCTTGTCCATAAATGGATCTCTATAAATTTCATACCTTTTTCATTTATTAGAGTCACAAACCCTTCTTTTTTGTTATATACACATCCTCCTAAAGGTTCTCGTTAAGGAAATAAGTTTTGAAATTCGTTTTCCAAATCACATAGTTGTGGTAAGATGATATGGCAAGGAAAATTCTGATGGAATTATACATGAAATTTTTTGAAATTTTTTTTTCATAATTAATTCCCTGACATAATCTAAACACATTATCCACTACCCATGATTTATAGTTATTTACATTACATTCCATGTCCAGTTTTCTCTTGAATACCAATTTACACTCAACAATTTATACATCAACTATAAGTTCGATTAGAACCCAAACATGGATTTGATATATGGAAACCATCTCATAAATCATGGATTATTGATATATTAGCTATTATGATCTCTATACTACATCCTTGTAGGAGATATGATCATTATTATCAATCAATGATGAGTCACCATCATCGGTTAGTAGAAAACCATACCTCTATAGTTATCTTACCTCTCTAGTGCTCCTATATAGCACTTGTGTTTTATGAGAAACTTCATCCATGGTCACATGTGTAATTTGTTTTTGTACCAAATCTTATGTATCATGAGCATAAACTTAATTGAGGTTATGATTTCCCCCACTATCCTCCTTGAGGATGTGCTCCCCCTAAAGAAATATGGTCTATGTTTAAATAGTTTCTTTCCATTATAAAGGGTTATATTGATACTATCCCCATGTTTCCTTTGGATACCCTATATAGAAAAACTTCATGCCTTGGGATGATAGTTTATTTCTTGAGGTATCCTTAAAATCTCTTCTCAACCCCATACAAAAACACGTGACAAAATAGGTTTCTTTTCACTCTATAACTTGAGGGGAATACCCTTTACCACTTTATTTGGTACTAATTTTAGTAATTATGATATCATATATAATTCATATCCCCAAAAAGATAATGCATGGATTTTCTGACTCACCATTGGCCTTACTATGTATAGTAGTGTATGGTTCCTCCTTTAACTAACACCATTACACTGTAGTGAAAAAGGTAGAGTGATTTGAGATAAAATCTTATACTCTCATAGAAAGTTGATAAAGTATTAGTTAAGATATTCACCACCTTGATCCTATATAATTTTCCTTATCTTCTTACCAAGATGATTATAAAAATCAATTTAGAAATATTTGAACTACTCAAAGGATTTAGACTTATACCTTATCAAGTATATATAACCATACATACTAAATTCATTGGAAAAATTTGTAAAGTAAGAGAATAAACATCTAGATTATAAAAGTAAAGGACCACACACATTAGTGTGTACAAATTCTATAATATATGTGGTCCTTTCACCTCAACCATTTAATGGTGGTTTGATCATCATACATATCAAAAAAATAATGACATATTTCAAGTTTTATAAGATCAAAATAGTATAAGTAACCAACTTGATAGGGCTTTGTCAAATTCTTATCATTTACATAACCAAGGTTTTGATTCCTAATTTTGGTGTTATATGAGTTTCACGTATTTGTTTTGTTATCAATTACCAATATTTTTTTCATAATTTAATACATAGAGACCATTATTCAACTATTCCATACCATAAAATATGATATCATCATAAAATTAGAAACCCTTATTTCCAAATTCCATCCATATCTAAACAAGAATCATAATTTATGATCTTGGTAACATTATTCATATAATAAAAATTAATTAAACAGAAATTAATCATTTCGGAAATGTGAGATAGTATTATCCAATGGTTATAGTAGTCAGGCTCACTCTATTGGTATCCCATAGATCCATCTAATCTTTAGAACCCATAAAAGTATACTTGGTTCCTATATTTGGATACACCTATAAGCACAACATGCAGTATCAAATACCCAACTTGTAGGTATAGAAAGATTATACTCAAAAATAAATGCACCTAAAACTTCCCCTGTATTATTTAGCTAGAGGAAATTCTTCTTCTAGTGGCTCTCTTTGACACATGAAAAACATATCGCATCATGTTCATTTCATTTCCTCTGTATCTTATACTTCTTGGAATGATGGTGATATAGATCCTTAAACTTGGAATGATTCTCCAGCCCCATTACCTTATACTTTCTCTTATTATTCACCATAAGTATAGTGCATTTATCACACCCCATGTCTTTATCAACATGGTGAATAAGATTAAGAATTTATTAAAGTTTTTTCTCACTATTTCTCATATTATAATTCACAATAAAACAAGAAATGTTTTTGACTAGTTAGAATAGAATGAAATCTAGGCATAGCCCATCAAGTATCTTAAAACCTCATTTATCCAAGTACACAATGTATCCAATCAACTTGACTACATGTTTCCAAGTTTTTTCCAACTCCCCAAGATTGTACATGAATAGTGAATTATAGATCTCATATCTCTTTGATCTCTCCTTCTCTTGATAGAGATATTTAAGTTAAGAAACAATGTGATACTCATTTGTATCCTCATTTTTATTTAGAATATCATTAGACAAGGAGGATGGAATAAAACATTATACATCCATTGCATCATCACCATGCCTCAAATTGAGAGATTCTTATTCCTCACTAGCCTATATTAAAAGAAACTTAGGAAGTGGGGTTTCTAGCACATATAATTTCCATTCGTGTTGTAGTATAACATGTAAGTGCATATACCATACCTAGAAATTCAAAATGGTGAGGAGGTTATCCATGTCTATTGTGGATCATGGTGATATTATCATAGTCATTTTAATTTTCATTTTCTATAAATTAATAGTATATAGTTAGTACTTTAATTTTATTACAAAAATATATTAATATATTTAAATTTAATTAAATTACATTAATCATATACTATTTTTTAAAACATAATATCCATCACCATTAGTTTTTGAATATCTTATAGCTGATATATTCTAGTGGAAAGGATCCCTATTCCTCTTCTTAAAACCCATAATTTGGCTTCACAAGTTATTTGAAGTGTTTTAGGTAGGATTAACTTTCCATCTATATTAACTCATAGTTCCTTGATCTATTGAATGGATGTAATGACCCAACCCACTTATGGAACCTTGTATAGTATTAAGCCAGGTGTTAACACCCCAAGACAACATTCAATAAGATAAGGATTGATGAAAATTGCTAAGAATGAAAAAATGAAATGTGAGGCCATAGACTAAGAACCTATAAGCTTGCGCACAACTATATCTATGCAATTTTATAGGGGAATAATGGTGGAATAAAAAATCTAGAGTATAACCATTCATGTAATAACCCCTAGGGAATACATCAAAGTATTATTGTATAATCCAAAGTGAAAAAAGTTGGAAAATACATGCCCTACTAGAAATGAAGTCCTAACCAAACAATAACTAGGAAAAAAAGTTCAATAGAACATGTCTCCTAATCTCCAAGTCTGACTACAGAACATGGAAAATTCAGTTGATTATCACTATAATCCAAAAATTTCACTAATGATCTACCTACTACCTTTATAAGAGATGACACATGTGGAAAAATCCCATGTATGGGTGAGTATATACATACCCAGTATGACACATTAGAAACCACAAAGAGATAATTATAAAGAAAAAATATAAGGCTTTTCAACCCATAATAATTGGGAAACAAAACCCAAGATATATATATATTCTCATAAAGAACCCCAAAGAATATTGAAAGGGGATCTCCATATCCACAACCTATTTGAGAATGATGAGTCTTCCTGTAGCTCCAAGGGTTCATATCCAATTCCTATCTTCGTGTTCAATTGTAAATAAATCTATATAGAGGGGGATTATCTATAATAAAATAAAATAAAATAAATGCCTTCGGTCCATTCGGTCTAATCTATATAGAGGGGTCATCACCTCACTACTATGCTCCACAACTTAGGGACCTCTACCTACTAACCATGTATTCCACGTAACCTCAATAAAAACTAAGTGGAGAGCCTACACCTCACCACTGCACTCCATGATGGAGGGAGCATTAACTCCAGTGGAGGACCCACTCCCCATAGGGCCTTGGAGATGGGGGAGTACTAATATATAGATAGAGGACCCATTAACAATGTATTATAGTTGAGTACCAACCCTACCTATGTAAATAGTATGGGGACCCATTCCTCGTGTGATAGAGTAGTATTTACCCAAGAATATCTCTGGTGAACCTGCCCGGTCACAGCCATCGATCAAGCGTCTCCTAAAGATTCATCATGCACAGAATGTCTCACCTCATATATTTTATGCCTCATAAAATAAATCTATCATATCACATATATATAACTACTCAGGATAAGATACTCATCGACCAAAATCCATGTCTTGGAGAAGGAGATACAAAAGCAAGAAGTTCCTATGATAAGTACACAGTGTGTACATGGGGTCACACGACATACGACCTTACCTCATCACCAGGTTATGTTCTCCCTTGAACATGGATTGAGTATCCAGGTCATACTACATAGAATTTACTGGTGGTACATAGTGTGTCTCATCCACTCAAGGCCTACTCGTGTCCTCCCAGTCGATGCTCATGTATATTATTTGTGCCCATGTACACTGGTCATGTCCAAGTACATGGTCATTCCCATTTACTATGTTCATTCATGTGTTCCTAGTCATGATCATTCCAATGTAATATTGGATTACTTGTCGAGCCACCAAAACCGGGTCACTTGGTGTGTAAGTTCCATTCATGTTGTGTGATCCCTATATTCACCTAAAACCCTATCTGTTGTAGCTAAGGGATGACACTTCATGTGGTATTTTGTACTATACTCTATTTATTCAGTTTTTTCAAAAGCATTAAATCTTTTTCTTCATATGGTTTACAGATCCACCCTCTCAATAACAAATACCACCATTTTACTACTCAAAACTGAATATAAACACCTCCGGCCATTGATTCCCTACCACTAGTGTCCATAAATCATAATCTGATCACCCACATTGGAGTTATTCACACATATGTCATCGTTTGGGGTCTCAGAACACATAAACATCTCCTAGAATCCATTATATTATCTTTATCCTTCCTTAAATCGTCAATCATTCTATATTTCTCACATAAACCACAAATTTGAGGGTTCAATCTTTCTCAAACCCACCCTAGCAATGTCAAACCACAAACTTGTGGGAAAATGGAGAATAACAAAAATAATAATGTGGTAAATCACATAAACAAAGGTAATAATTATTTTGGGACAATATGATCCCAAACAAATATAATAAAATATGGGATTAAGGGTGATATCATGGAATAAATAATATAAATTATTTCCAAAAGTTTAATTTATAAAATGGGATCATTTGAAGCATGGATAATCACATATCAATAAAAGAATATATGAGAATCCATGATCATTAATAAAATAAGGAGTAAAATGCAAATACTGAGTCAAGCCTCAATTACAGATTGATCATTGGTGAAGAATGTGTTCGCCAGTGATAAAGAAGATCTATTGTGTTAAGTGCCTACCTCTCGATTCACCTTGATCTGATCATTATCATTATCTGATATCAATTTGACAATAAATAATGATTCTATCCTCCTATTTAATCTCCCAAGGTTATGTGGATAACCTTAGATATTTTCTATAACATGGTATTTATAAGGGACAGTTATCTTAGGATATTTAATAAAAAAATAATTTATTTATTTTATTAAATTCACTCACCAACGATCACCCCCAATGGAATATCCTATGAAGAACAACCTAATTTCATGCCTATATATATGTATAGAATTATTTAAAGTACTAATCTAATACAACCAATTTCATTAAATTCTCCCCTCCTTCAAGTATTTTCACCCAAAAAAGCATAATTTACACAAAATGGTGGGGGTACTAAGCCCACATCTGACTCTTACACTCCTAGGAACTCTTCCACATGATCATATACTAGAAAAGTGCACAAAACAAAGGGATGGTTTGTCTATATAGGATCATCTCATATCAATCCTCAATCTCCACTAGGTACACCATGAAGTTGGCTCCAACCTTGATGTCCATCTCTCCACATTCAATAACGTGTGTAGGATCATGCACGTATCTCCTCATTTGTGACACAAGGAAGATATTATAAACTCAGTCCAACAATGGGGGAAATTATAAGAGGTAAGAAACCTCTATAAATTTTCCTAGGATCTCAAATTACCCAATGAATCTTGAGTAAAACTTTCTTCCCTAGGAAAATCTCTAAAATCCTCATCATGGGAGAATATCAAGAATGCATGGTCTCCCTACTAAAACTCCAAGGTCCAAACATGTCGATCTGTATAAGATTAAATTCTTCTCTAGTCTATCCTCATGCACTTACAAATCACCTGAACCTTCTCCATAATCACTTTCCCCATCTATATCCCAACAAGATATGTTTTTTCAATCTCAATCCTGCAAAAGGGTTACCTGTAGAGTCTCTCGTACAACACCTTAAAATGTACCATATAAATAGTAGAGTGATAACTACTATTATAAGAAAGATATACCAATGGAAAGTGATCCTCCCATATCCAGACTAGTTCCAACACATAGTCCCTTAGCATATCCTCCCACACTTGGATATTCTGCTCGGTCTGGCCATCCATTTGAGGGTGAAATGTTGTGATCATTCGTAACAGGGTCCCAAAAGCCTCATGTAGACCACTTCAAAACTATGACCTAAACCGATCACCATGGTTGGAGATGATCATCAATGGTAACCCATGATGTCGGACGGTATCCCATACATACAACTTTCCCATTAACCAAGCTCTTCTCTCAGATGGAAAGAAAGTGTTCCAACTTGATGATTTAATCCATAATCACATAGATAGTATTGTGTCCTATCATTGTCCATGGAATCCTCATCATAAGTTCATGGATATAAAATCCTATTTCCACTCCTGAATCCCCAGAGGATATTTCAAAACTTTTAGAACATAGTGATCATCCATTACCTACTGGCTAGTGAGGCATCGAGAGACAAACTCGGCGATACTATGTCTCATTTCATCCCACCAAAACTAATAATAAAGTTCCTTTTACATATTTAACAAACTGAGATTTAAATCCAAAGGTGAATTATGAAACTCCCTCATCACCACCTCATGCAAAGCAACTGGACCACCATCCATCCCTAAAAAAGAATGGTGTTATACCCTCCTTCAAAAAATCTATTTGGTGCATCTCCTAAGGATATATCATAACATATAACCTAATATTTGATGTATCCCAACCGATCCTCTCTCACACACTAAATAAGAGGAGTCACCACCATCAGATGAAGAAAATTTACACCCCTATCCACCACTAGGGTTAGATGCAATGAAGCCAACTACTCAAATGCCTCCTCTAACAAACTTGAATGGAACTTCCAACTAAAGGAATATGCTGACATGTTTTCCTTCCTAGGATTATAGATTGTATCAAAGTTATATTACAGAAAGAACCCCAACCAATTCCTTCACCTCAGGTTAATATTTATTGGACTAAAGATAAACCTAAGACTCTGGTAGTTTTAGTAAACAAAAAAATGCTCACCCAGAAGATAGTTCATCCACATATTCAGAGCGAAGATTACTAATGCCAACTCTAGGTCATGAGTCGCCCAGTTATTCTCAAGGGTTATCAACTTAATCGACCCATATTAAATAATTTCTTAAATCCTCATCAATATTCAACAAATTCCATCTCTATTGGAATTTTAAAACACTACATACTCAACACCCTCCTCTGGTACACTCAACATAGGAGCATTGTTCATCCTTCACCTCAGATCCTTGAAGGCTCCCTGACACTACTATGTCTAGGTAAATATCTTCCCTTTCCACATATAGGTAGTTAAAGGGAATGAAATCCTAGATAATTCCACCAAAAAACTTCTATAGTACCCCACTAATCCAAGAAAACTCTTCACCTTTAACACAATCTTGGGTTGATCCCAAGTAAGCAACGCATCAATCTTCATCAGGGCCATATCTAAACCATGATCCGAGATGACATGCACCAAAAAGTGAACCTCACATATCAAAAACATGAAATTTGATAGATTATCATAAATTTGGTGGTCCCAGAGTATGTAGAGGACCATCCTCAAAATATTTTCATGCTCCTCCTCTGATATTTTGTAAAAGAGTATGTAATAAATGAAGAAAACTACAAATCTATCCAAGTACGGAAATAAAATATAGTTCACAAGTGTCATAAACCCAGTGTGGGAATTTTTACACCAAAAGGCATCACTGGGAACTCAGTGTTTGTGGAGAAATCGTAGTATTACCTTCAGAATATCATCCTCATGCCCCCTCAACTGGTGGTAGATAGACCTAAGGTTGATCTTTAAGAATCAACTAACACCTATAAATTGGTCGAACAGGTTTCAAATCCTTTGAAATGGGTACTTATTCTTTATCGTATTTTGGTTTAGGTGATGATAATCAACACAAATTTTAAATATCCCAACTAAAATTTTCATGAACAAAAATAGAGGTACCCCACGGGACATGTGGGGTCTAACAAAACCCTTCTCTCAATGTTCCTACAACTACACCCTCATATCACGGAACTTGATAGGGACTATATCATATGATGTATAAAATATCTATGAGGGCCTGAGGTTCAATCAATACAAAATTATATCTCCCGCCTTAAAGGCTATCCTGGAACATCCTCAGAGAAGATGTCTATATAATCCTCCACTACTGATGGAAGACATATTCTTGAAGAGACTATTGTGCCAAGGGATAAATTATCCAATTGATGGGTGATGGGTTGCAGCTTCCTACTCACAAGGCCCACTCAGTCATCCATGAGATATCTACCACCCACAAAGGACAATCTCACACCATCTATATAAAGACATATAACTCATCTATTATGATAATAAATCCATGAAATAACCCTAGATAACTAGTCCATACCCAATATGACTATATAAGGATTCATCATAATGACCAGTAGGTCCCATAAGAAACTCTCTCTTCTGAACACCAACTCATACTACTGGTAGATTTTTGATATCAAAGAATCACTCCCAGTAGGAAACTATAAAAATAGTTAATCGGATAAGGTATCAATGGGGATCTTGACGCACACTAATTGTTGGGGCATGGAAAAATAAAATCTAACTCTCCTAATATAGTACAAAGGCTAACTAGGGTCATCTCATTTGAGGAGTTTTCTCAATTGTTCACTTAATTATTCTATCTCACCTAAACTATATTTTTTTAATTATATTATGAAAAAAATGAAATTGAGAAATGAAAGGAAATTAAAAAATTAAACTAACAATAAATAACATAATGAGATTAGTAAAAAACATCTTGGTCTTTGTGGTTTAGATCATGAGTCCCATTATTCTTCTTATTGATGTTTAAACATTGTTTGATAATTCAATTTTGGTATCTCATTCATGAATTAATATTATTTTATTTAGTGGTGTGGAATATTTAATTATTTTATCAATCTCAATTCCACCTCCTCCTATAATAAAGTTTGATGTCGCACCTCAATTGAGAGTGTAGCATCTTCCAAGACCTGGCTCTATCATATGTCATTTCATCCACTTAATTTCACAACTCCATCATATTAAGATCTTGTATCCAGTATAATGAAGGGAAAAGATTTAATAAAATAATAAAAATGAGTTTAAGATCAGTGTTGTGGTAGAAGATCACCAAACTCATATACATCACTCTTTCTCATCACAAACATAATCAAACTTAATAATTTACATACAGAATGAATGGAATTTATACTTACCTCCTTCAGGCTAATCCATGGGTTAGTCCTAAATTTTCTAGGTTAAGAGTTCATGGTGGTAATATGATAAATAATATAAGAATAAAATAAAATAATAAAAATTAAAAGAATGGGGAAGAAAAAATAAGAAGAAGAAAACACACAAATTAAATCACAAACAAAAAAGCAGAAGAAAAGAAGAGAAGAATGAGAATAATATAGAGAAGAAAAGAGGGTGTATGGGTGGAAAAAGGCACAAAATTAAGAACTATGAATTAATTATATTTTATTCACAATAATCAAAATTAAAATTACAATGAAAAAAAAACAAATGTAAAATATAATAAAAATAAAAACAAAATAAAAAAATAAATGGGTGCAACAGCTTCCCCTCCACAATATATCTCCCAAAAATTTTCACCTTTTCAGCATGACAACTAGAATAATAATACTATGTTCACTTCTTATAATATTCTTAAAATGGAATTTACAATTTACCATAAAAATTTTACTTTAAATAGATTCATAAAATAGGGGTTATTTAATAAGTAATGAGTCACACGTTTTACGGTCGATGCTTCCCAAAATATTCTTACGATGAATATCATTTAATTTAAACCTTAATTAGTGAATTACACTATTAAAATTAATTTTAAAATGATTTAATGAGTAATTATTCAGATCCAGTTGTGATAACCTCAATTGGAGGTGCATAGATAGAGTTATACCTCATTTCTTGAGGTGGATTCCACTCTATCCACCACAAAGTTTTTTAATATTCATTGATTTTTTTGGGAATTTAGATGTTTGAATTAGCTCTAGGTCTAGAAGGGAAATTTTTATCCCACAAATAAAGAAATCCTAAAAAATAAAATCACATCAATTAGATCAATATTTTAAAAGTTATGATTAAAATACCAAAGAGATAAAAAAAATATTAAAATTGTAGAATTAAGCAATTTTCATATTTAAGCCCAAAACACACACTGAATCTAAAATTGAATAAAATAACACAAATTGAAAAATATTTAGAGTTTAAATCATGTAAAAACATATGAAAAATATGAAAATATTATCTTTATCAATTCCCTCACACTTAAACCATGATTTTCCTCAAGTATAAAATCTCAACATTGAAAAGTAAAGGGCACAAATGATATCATTATTAAAACTACCAAGAAATAAAATTAAACAATCATAATTGTAAAATAAAATTATCAAAAATACATATAAAATATCAATTTAATTTCTCAATTTTCTAAGAAACAATCAATTCATTAAATTTTTTCACTTTTGAAAAAAGATGAAACTTATCCTTTAATTCATTTAAGTTCCTCAATTCATTATTATTAAACATGTCAAATCATGATTTACCACACAATGAATTCTTTTCTCTCACCACTCATGATGTAATTCAAGTAGATTTATCCTAATATCATGAGAACATTCTCCTTATCCATAGTATTCTAAATAAACTACTTTCTCGACATTGTGAAGACAAAAGTCACATAAAATCATGAGTGCATTCATTAAAGGTTAAAATGACTGTGATGCTTAAGTTTAGTATGAATTGATGTTTTAAAATTAAGGCTCAAGGAGGAGGTTTATCTCTTAAGTATATGCATGATATCAAAACAAATATAATGAAATTATCCCCTTAAAAGTAACAACTCTCATTTCACCAAAACTCATAGAAAAGGTCATGAATAATAAAACAATAATGTATGATGTGCACCTTCTTCAATATTTTTTATAATTTTATAATTTTTCTTTTTTTTCAAAACACCTTTTCATTTTTTTTCTTTTTTTGAAAGTTATTCTTTGAATAAACCTCAAATCTCCCACCTAACCACATATGATAAAAATAATAGGTCTAGTAATGGTGATTTTTTTCCCAAATCACAACCCATTGTTTTATTTTAATTTTCTTTTTATCATTTTCCATTTTTTTTAATTCAAGAGGGGAAAACAATGAAGTATTAGGAATAAATCAACCACATTAATTTATTTTAAAAATATGCACTGAAATAGTTTTTACTTGCAATTTAAATCATCCCTTCCACCATGATTTTCTTCACCACCACACTTAAACTTTAAAATATCATGCAACTACCAAGAGTTGGGTAGGAATAGATAAATATGGATTGAAGCATTTCTCATCCCTATAAAGGTCATTCTTGGTCTCTATAGTCCAAATAATGATTGATGTAAAGGAATTCTTTTAGGAATAAGTAGTTTATAAAAAGATGTCCCAATCATTTTATAAGTGTTTTTACACATTCCTAAAATTGAAAAGTTGGAATACAAGTTCGGGTCTGTAACATGTCCCAAGATCACTCAATAAATATGCTCAAGATAAAATATGAAATATTTTTTCTATAAATCCTATCATGAACGAGATATATGATTTCATAAAATCAATGAAGGCATGATTAATAGTAAAAAATCAATTCACATGAATTTTAGAAACTCAAAGCACGAAAAATGATTGGAAAATTTCATTTACATGAATTAATTAATTACCTTAAATCTTGAGTCCTCATTTTAATATCCCTTCTTTAATTTAATCATCCAATTATCCATTTTACTCATTCAATTTCATTAACATTTAAATCTAAAACATGGAATCACTGGATTTCTAAGAAACTCATGTATTATAGATAATTCAAATAAAGCATGAATTCAAGCATGGGCTTGCAATTCCAGTTGAAATATCAAAACAAGTTTTTGAAAAACACTACTGGAAATAGAGGTTTTCCCAAATATTTTATACTAATGGTTTGAAGAAACTGTTTCTATACTATAAAAATAGTAACATTTCCTGACATTTTATTAAAATAGTTGGCATTTTGTTTTTATAATCTTGATTTTACAATAGTTTTAGTAAAACTTTGGGAAATCATTAAGTATAACAATAGTTTTTTAAACCCATTGGTAAATAGTAGATTTCCAAATGGTTTTTAAAAACCATTGTAAAAGATTTCCCCTAAATACACAGAAACCCTACTTCCAGTCACCCTAATTGCAAGCGCCCTAATTCAAAGCTCCTGAAGGTCTCTCTTTACCAAAGGCTACAAAACTCATTCCACAGGATATATACATATTCAATCAAGAAATTTTTTATTTTTACACTGAAAATTAGTAAGTTATACCTTAGTTTTAATGTTCTGCATCTATTTTTTTTGTTTTCTATTTTGATTAGTCCTTAATTAGAGTTTCATGTGGTTTGTGGCATGGTATACCAAATACTTTGATTTGTTTTCTATTTTTTGTAATACACTTCAAATATAGTAAAGGGTTTTTTTAGTCATATGGTCTTGAGGTGGGTAATGGATATAAAGATGGTCCCTGTGTAGGGATTAGGGAGGGTTGGGATAGTGGTGTAGGTGGTTTTCCATTTTTTTTAGTGGGGTGATATGGTAGTTTCTATGGTCTTTAGTTTAGTTGAAAATTGGATTTGGATTTTGTATTTATAGTTTTTGTTCATGGAAAAATGGGAAGGGTAGTGATATTGAGGATGAATTGGATGTTGGTTAGGTGATGGATTAGAGTTGTGATTTTGGTTGGATTGGGTATAGGTAATTTTTAAGGTATTATATGGGCATTGCCACCCCGGAACACCCCCACCCCCACCCCCTGGATAGCCACCCCCCCCCCCCCATTAGATAACCCCCCACCCCTGGACACCCCACCCCCTTGGACACCCCCACCCCCACCCCCTGGACACCCCCCACCCGCTGGACACCCCCACCCCTGGACACCCCCCACCCCCTGGACACCCCCCACCCCCTGGACAGCCCCCCCCCCACCCCCTGGACACCCCCACCCCCTGTACAACCTCCTCTCCCTTGGATATCCCCCCCACCCCCACCCCCTTAGACACCCCCCCCCCAGACAGCACAGCTCCTCCTGGACACCACCCCACCTCCTAAGTTCTTAGCCAAGTTTTTAAATTGGAATTAACCAAGTGGGTGATTTCCCCTTTCCCAAATGGAATTTCATAAGGGACCCATAGAGACTTATAAATTGAATTTGTCATGTTTTGATAAATTTAATGGGTTGTTTTGAATGAAATGGATAATTCATGATCTTAATTAATAAAATGGTTTTAAATAAAATTACCCATAAAGGGGATGCAGGGGAGGTAGGGGGTTGTCCAGGTGTGGGGGATATCCAAGTGTGGGGCTATCGAGGTGGGGATGGGTTGTCCAGAGGGGAGGGGGTTGTAGAGTTGTGGGGGAGGGAGGTGTAGGATGTCCAAGGAGGGGTGTGGGCTATCAAGGGGGTTCGGGGTGGGATGTTAGGTGGGGGAGGGTGTGGGCTATCCAGGGGGTAGGGGTGGGTTGTCCAGGTGGGGGAGGGGGTGTGGGCTATCTAGGGAGGGGGTGGGCTGTCTAGGTGGGGGTGGGGGCTGTCCAGGAGGGGGTGGGGCTGTCTAGGTGGGGGATGTCTAGGTGGGGGTGGGGGTTGTCCAGGTGGGGTGGGGGTGGGCTGTCCAGGGGGCTGTAGGGGTGTGGGGGAGAGAGGTGTGGGATATCTAGGGAGGGGTGGGCTGTTAGGGGCACTGGGGGTGGGCGTTCCAGGTGGGGGAGGGGGTGTGGGAAGTCCAGGGGTGGGTTGTCTAAGGGGGTGGGGTGGGCTATCTAGGTGGGGGTGTTGGTTGTCCAGGGAGGAGGGGGGTTGTCCAGGTGGGGGTGGGGGTGGGCTATCCAGGTGGGGTGGGGGGCTATCCAGGTGGGGTGGGTTGTCTAGGGGGCTGCAGGGGGTAAGGGATGCTGGGGTGGGGGTGTGGGCTATCCAGGGGGCTGTCTACTCCGATACACAACAAAAAAATAGGAATCACATATAACCAATGTATAGTTTCTTTCACACATTAAGAAATTTCTTGAAGTTCCATACTAACACTCACTCTTACCCTTCAAATAATAAGTGATCTCTACAAATAAATATCACTCAAGTTCTTATCCACTATCCATATTTATCTCATACAAATTAAACATTTGTAAAACTCCATATCACCTAATGATATAACAAGGATCATACTCCCATGGGTATTTTCCCATCGAAACTTGGCTCATATTCCTAATCAACATACATAGGATCATATTTGACACACACACAAAATTTTGTAAACATAGAAAATATTATATTTACACCTTGTATCACAACATGGAATTAGCTCTTAGCTAGCCTCTCAAGGAATCAATAAGCCACATCCGTAGCTCAAAATTTGGAGGTGTGTTTACAATTAGGTGTGTTTTTTTAGAATTCATGTATGATATTTAGAGAGGAAGATAAAATCTGATCCTCGTATGATATTTGAAGGTGTGTTTACAATTAGGTGTGTTGTGATTTATATGTATGATATTCATGGTTTTCACCAACAATATTCTGGGTCATCTATAATAGGCTTGAATTCATGCTACAATGGGATAGATATTTAATTCTACAACCCTAGTTTGGGGGTTGGCACCCCCCCCCCCCCCCACCACTGGACACCCCCACGCCCTGAACCCCCCCCCCCCCCCACCAAGGATATACCCCACCCCTGGACACCCCCCCCCAACACCCCCACCCCCTTGGAAAACAACCCTGGACACCACCCCACCACCCGGACACCCCCCACCCCCACCCTTGGACAACCCCACCCCCAATGGACAGCCCCCCCCCCCCCTCCACCCCCACCCCCTAGACACCACCCCCTAGTCACCTCCCACCCCTACCCCCCTGGACACCCCCACCCATTGAACTCCCCCACCCCCTGGAACAACCCAACCCCCCTTGGACACCCCCACCCCATGGACAGCCCAACCCCCACCCACTGGACACCCCACCCCCTGGACAGCCCCCCACCCCTGGACACCACCCCACCCCCTGGACACCCAGACCCCCTGGACACCCCCCACCCCTGTGGACTCCCCCACCCCCAGAACACCCACCCCCCCACCCTCACCCCCCAGAGCAGCCACCAAACCCTTGGACACCACCACCCCCTGGACCCCCCCCCCCCCCCCCCACCCCCTTGGGCAGTGTATGTGATCACTGAAATAATTTACTAAAATATAAAATTTCTTCGATCTAAAATTTACTCAACTCCTAAATGATTATCCTCCACAAGTGTACATGATCTTGTACACTCATTTACAGTTCTTCAAAGATATTTTGTTATAGATATATTATTTTTTGCCTTTTATATTATGATTATCATATAGAATAGTGTTTCAGTTATGGTTTCATATAAAGTAAACAATTCTCATTTACATAAATATATTTTTGGTGAAACTTCAATATTATTGAATTTATTTTGATTAAATGAATTATAAAAAAATTACAAAAGGGATAGAAGTTAGATGTATGAAACCGATCGGATCTCAAGAAATTTTCAAAATAATTTGGATAGCTTTTTAGATTTTTCATTTCAGAATGCTTCAGATAGTGGTCACATACACTGCCCATGTAACAATTATGTTAGAAGACCTTGGTTGAGTTGTGAATAAGTCATCTACCAAATAACCAAATATGGTTTTCAAGAAAACTACTATGTTTGGTATCACAATGGTGAGAAAATGAAATCTCAAATTGTTGATGATCCAAATGAGAGGACTAGATTGGAGAATTTTTTATATGAAAGGTTTTGGTTTATTATTCATCATTAAAAAGAAATGATTTCAACCCAAGAAGACTTTGATATGATAACACACGATGCGTCTAATGAAAATGATGATGTTGTCAGTGTGAAAAAAATGAATGATGCGTCCACAACTCATGTATATCAACAACGTGGTAAAATGAAAAAGTTGGAATTTTTAATCTGATTGTTTCATGGGAAAACTATTTATAGGATTTCTGATACTGACATTGATTACATTCTTACCATATTGAAGGAATTACTTCTAGATGATGCAGATATTCCCTCAAACAACCATATGGAATGGAAGGTATTTGAAGAACTTGGATTTCCCAGAAAAAAAATTCATGCTTTCCTAAAATATTTTAGTTTTTTCTGGGAGGAAACTGCTGAACAAAATGATGGAATAAAATGTGGTACATCCCGCTAGAAGCCAAAAACTAATGTAACACCATCCTGTGTGCCACATAAAGTAATTTTTCACTTTCCATTGATCCCTAGACTCCAAAATATTTTTATTTCTAATGAAATATCAATAAAAATGTGATGGAATGATACCGAGAGAAAGAATACTAATGATGAGTTGGTCTTCCCTTTAGATGGATTTTTATGGAAGATATTTGATGGTCGATATCCTGATTTTTTAGATGACATGCATAATGTTTGGTTGGGTCTTTCATATAATGGTTATAACTCGTTTGGCAGGAATCTTACTTCGCACATCACATGGCTAGTTTTTATACACATTTATAACCTTCTCCCATGGTTGTGTATGAAAAAACCTTTCACTTTCATGAATATAAAAATATATATCCATTCTGATCTTGGAAATGATATAGACATATACATTCAACCTTTAATAAAAGAGTTGAAACTTCTTTGGGATGTGGGTGTGCGCACATATGGTGCATATTTTAAAGACATATTTCATATGTGTGTTGCGCTTATGTGGAAAATCAATGATTTTTTCTACTTATGCAACAATTTCTGGATGGAGCACGAAGGTAATATGATCATGTCCTATTTTTATGAAGAATACACAATCCAGAAGACTAAAACATCATTATATTTTCATTTTTATGGGACATCGATGATTCTTTCCAATGGGCCATCCATATAGAAATAATCATCGAAGATTTGACAATACCATTGAAATCAATGATCAACCTTAGTGTATGTCTAGAACTGATGTGCTTAATGAATTGAAAGATTTTATTTTTTCATTTTATAAGGGTCAAATGAATCTAGAAAGAGAAAGAATGTTTCCACTAAAACAGGTTACAATTGGAAAAAGATATGTATCTTCTTTGATTTTCCTTATTTTTCAACCAATTTGTTATGTCATTTTTTAGACGTAATGCACATTGAAAAAAATATGTGTGAAATTTTGCTTTTGATTCTTCTAAATGTTAATCGAAATACAAAATATGATTTACGATCTCGGCATGACTTGGTGGATTGGTGCATCATACTAGAATTGCATCATGTGTGTATTAGTGAAAATAAATGGAAAGTTCCATGTGCTTCTTCTGCGATTACACCTATAGAAAAAAAGAAATTTGTAGAAGTACTAGAGATTATTAAAGTTCCTGATGGTTATTCCAGCAACATTTCTAAATGGGTCAACAGAAGAGAGTTGAAGCTAAAATCTTTGAAGACTCGTAATTATCACATCCTTCTACATGAGTTGGTTTCAATAGCATTCCTTCATCTTTTTTCAATAATGTATGAGTGTATATTATTTGTTTGTACCATTTGTTTATATATCTTTGTTCTAAGAAGTTGTCCAGGTGTTTCTTGAAAAAAAATTGTTGGCATATGCCCCCATTAATTTTTTGTGAGTTAGATAAAATATTTCATCCATCATTTTTCACATGCATGTTGCGCCTGACTATCTATATTCCAACTAAAATACTTCTTAGAGGACCTATTTCTTTTCATTTGATGTACCCAATAGAAAAAATATGTACACATTAAAGTCTTATGTCTGAAACAGGAATCATCTCTAATTTTCAATCATGAACAATTTCTTGGCTCAAGAATGTATGGATTTCTGCTCTTTCTATTTTTCTGATCTTACTACAAGAATGAACAGAACAATATGAAATGAAGAACAATAGTATGAGAAAATTTAACCCAGTTTTCCATAACTTCTGCAAATAGCTAAAATTCCTGGATCGTATACATTGATGACATTAAGCCTAGAAGAGCGGGAGATGGCACATCACACTATTTTATTCAACTATGATTTGTTTAATGACTACATCAGGTAAGTAAATTGAATATATGTATATCTTATATATATATATCTCTTAAACTATTCTGATTTTTATCTACATGAAACATAAAGTAATGATAAATAGAAAGAATAGTTCTTTAACTTTGATAAGTAGGGATACTTTTCATAGCAAATAGTTTTATTCTTGGTTAAAATTAAAGGTAAAAATATTACTATTTAAAATAATTAAATCAATATTTAATTAATTTTAATATTGATTTATATTTCAGGTATTGAGTTTTCCTACTGACTCTATCTCTAGGGAAATAAGAACTTTGGATTTTGGTTCTAATTCTATGGTTCATGACTGTAAATCAACTGTTATCAATGGTTACATATTTATTATCACTAAACGAGCAAATAACATGAGAACACAACATGATAGTGTTATGTTTATTACCAAAATAGACTGTTGTTCTAGTGCATCAAATAGTAGACCGCAATTTGAAAATGTGGGTTATTATGGAGTCATTGAAAAAATAATAATATTTGATTATTATTCTCATGGATGAGTCACAATGATGAAATCACAATGGTTTGATTGGATGATGAGGTAGAACACATTTATTTATGATTTTGGATTTCAAGTAATTGATATGACTTGCACTCTTACTATCGATGAACCATATGTATTGGCATCTATGGAGAAACAAGTTTTCTATGTCAAAGACCATCTTTGACCAGAATTTGGTGTCATTATTGAAGTAATTCCAAGACATATTTGTGATGATGGTGATGATGAAATTGACACCATCCCAACTTCCATTGGAAACAATCCATTTATTACTTTTGATGACTCCAATATCTCAATTATCATAGTTGACTGTGAACCTGAAGTTGTGGTGGGAAAAATCTAAAATCATCCGTCCAAGTTATCAATTATTTTGGTTTAGCTCAACTTGGGTTGTTAAGGTTGGTACTATTCAAATTGATTTAATATTTATTACAAATATGTTGTGTCTAACTTCACCATTAAATGAATTTTCAATGTGTATTGGTTGCAATTTTATTTGAATTTCATTTTCTAATTTTGAATTTTAACTATATTCAAACCTATGAAACCAACATTTCTAACATGGTGAACATTTCAAGGATTTATTGACCATATATAAAATTAGTATAACTGCAAGACCTACATTTAACATTTCACCAGATAATGAACATGATGGTTTTTCTTCTTCTGCCAAACATGTATAGAAACATGCATCATCTACCTGGGATAATTAAATTAAATTCTTCCTTAATTTTGACAAGTGCTTTACCCCTTATGAACATGATGGTTTGTCTTCATAGTAAATAACCATCCTACTAAAAATTAAATTTCTTTATTACATATTTTTTGATTTATTGAATTCATTATATATCTATTCAATCTTACCTAAAACAATGGATAGTAAAAATATCCATGAATCCCCCTATTCTCTCTCGTTTATTTTGTTTTTTGGTTTACACATTAGTTATCCTTTTATAATTACTTCCATATTTGTTTTCAAATGTGGTAAATGAAACCAATTGAAGAGTGGTGATAAAAAAAGATGATGGACAACAATAATCACATGGCTGAGATGGGAATTCCACCACTAGAACCTATAGTGAGTATTTTATTTCAAATATATATATTAAAATAATATATAATGTCATGTGATTAATTTTTTTTGAAAAAATTTTGCAGGATCCACCTCTTAGGTGATAATTATTTGATGAGTATCCTAGTAGTGGTCCCAGTACTTAGGGTGTTCATACTAGGGGGTGGACTACAATGAAGACCGTAAAATGATTGAAAAAACAGGGCAGTAATGTTAGTGTTTTTTTGGAGACACTTTATAAATACTCTGACATAATTCATGTCATCCCTCTCACTTAGAGACAATTTCAAAATGAATTAAATTATAATGATTGAGCAGAGATATAGGTAAAAAATATTTTTATTTAATGGAATATATTATTTTTTGTATTTATATGAATTTATATTCTGTTGTTAGCTTTGGTGTAATTTCCCCGATGGTGAGGGTCCACAGCCAGCACGTCTAAAGGATTTAGGTGAGCTTCAGAGAGCCTATAAGAATGAGTTGTATATTAGATGGTGTGCTAGAGTTAGAACAGAGTTATAGGTGGTACCTATTATTGATGACTGTCCAATAGAACAATATCGGCAGATGATTACTTATTGGACGACTACCCAGTTTAAGGTATTAATCACATTTAAGGTATTTAAATAAAAAAATAATGTTTTTAATTAATACTATCTTTTGTATTATTGAATTTTATTTAGGAATAATATAGAATAAATAAAAAAACATTGATGCTAAAAAATACCTCTACACATTGGGATGTACTATAATGCCATATCATGAGAGGGAGTAAGTATGAGAGTTGTTTATAATTTTTCTTCACGACTTTCATGTTCTATTGTTTCCTATATAATTTATTTGATTTATAAAGTTGTTATATAATATTAGTTATGAAATTAATTATTGGTAACCTATTTTTAATTATGTTTTCCTACATTCAATGTCATTTTAGAGGGAAAAAATCAATATTGAAGGATGGGTGCCTCGAGCAAAAATATTTTTCTCAAGTCGAAGGAATAAAGATGGAAGTGTGGTTAATGAACTGACTCAGCAGCAGATTGTAAGTTTTACTTTGATGATTTAAAATTTTAATATATATTTTGTAACTTAATAACCTATATATATTTGTAACAGGCTGCTTTAGAGGCCCTTGATGCCCAGGAATCTGACAATTTTGGACCAAATAATCACTTACATCAGGTTTTGGGAGATGAGCACCCTAGAAGAGTACACTTCCGACCTGGGAAGAGTATAGTTACAACGAGGTATTTTCCCTCCTTAGGTATGAGTTTTAGTTCAACCGAGTTCTAGTAGGTTAAGGTATAGGTAGAACGGGCTGAAAAAAGGGCCACAGAGATGGTAGAGTAGTCTTCCAGGGAAAACACTACATTTATGAAACTAATGGATGTTTTACATCCAACACTTCCACTAGAGGCCAGCACAGATTTTGATGAATATATATCATTTATGTGTTTAATATATGGTGCACCATGTTTAGTTCTAGTGGTGTTCGAGATGATGGAGAGGAGGAGGCTGAGGCGGAGGAGGAGGAGGGATAGGAGGAGGTTAAGATGGAGGAGGAGGGAGAGGAGGAGGCTGTGGTGGAGGAGGAGGCTGAGGAGGAGGTCGAGGTAGAGTACGAGGGTGAGGAGGAGGGCATTGAGGATGGAGGTGATGATGATTGGGATGATGATGAGGATGGGGGTGAGGCAGATGATGATGGTGATGATGGTGATGGTGATGAGGGACAGAATGATCAGTTACATTTTTTACTGATATTACAGACATTTTATGTTTGATGATTTGTTGTGCATGAATATATGTGTGATTAGGTAGGTCACGTTATCCTTATTTCTTTATCTATAAATAATAAAACTTGACTTGATGATTTTTTGTGACTGATTCACCAATCCTCTAGACACCCCCAACCCCTAGACCCCCACCCCCCACCCCCTGGACACCCCCACCCCCTTGGACAACCCCCACACTCCCTGGACATCCCCCCACCCCCCTTGGACACCCCCACCCCCTAGACAACCCCTAGACCCTTAGACAGCCACCCCAACCCCTTGTACACCCCCCCCCGGACAACCCATGGACACCCCCTACCCCCATGGATAGCCCGGCCCCCTTGGACAACCCCCCCCCCCCCAACCCCCTGGTTAGCCCCCCCCCCACCCCACCCCACCCCCCTGGACTCCACCCCACCCCCTAGACACCCCCACACCCCCTAGACACCCAAACCCCCATGGACACACCCACCCCCTAGACACCCCTCAACCCCAATGGACACCGCCCCCCATGGACACCCCCACCCTTGAGATCCTCCCACCCACCCCCTGGATTCCCCCCACCCCCTGGACACCCCCTACCCCTTTGAAAATCCCCCCACACCACCCCCTGCATAGTCCCCTAACCCCCTTGGACATCCCCCAACCCCTGGACACCCCCCCAACATTTGGACACCACCCCACCCCCTATACACCCCCACCCCCCTAGACACCCCCACCCCCTGGAAACCCACCATCCCAACCCTGGACACCCCCTGGACAACCCCCACAACCCCATGGACAACAAACCCCCCACCCACCCACCCCCTGGAAACCCACCCCCCTAGACACCACCACCACCATGGACACCACCCTGAAGCCCCCCAGCCCACTGCCTAGACACCACCCCATCCCATGGATTTTCCCCACTAACACCCCCCACCCCTTGAGCACCCACTACAACCCTAGACCCCCCCCCCCCACCCCATGGAAACCCTTCCAACCCCTGGGCAACCCCCCACACCCCCACCCCACACCCTGGACACCATCCCACCACCTGGACACCCCCACCCCCATGGACAGCCCCCCCACCCCCTGGGCAGCCCCCCACCCACCCCCTGGACACCGCCCCCACCCCCCTAGACACCACATACCCCCTTGGACATCCCCCCCAACCCCCTGAACAAACCCACCCACCCCCACCCCCTAGACACCCCCACCCCCTGACACCCCCTACCCCATTGGACACCCCCCCCAAACCCCTGCACACACCCCCACCCACTGGACACCCCCCACCCCCTGGACACCCCCACCCATAAGGAATCCCTCCCATCCCCTGGATATCCCCCCCCCTAGACAGCCCTCCCCCCTCCCCACCCCACTAGACACACCCCCACCCCCCACCCCATACCCCCCCACCCCCCCCCCCAACCCCCTGGACACCGCAAAACCCCTTGGATAGACCCCCCCCCCCCCCCCCACCCCCCATGTCACATTACC
Source organism: Viscum album (assembly GCA_963277665.1). NCBI lineage: Eukaryota > Viridiplantae > Streptophyta > Magnoliopsida > Santalales > Viscaceae > Viscum > Viscum album. The sequence goes on from OY728127.1 coordinate 621,458,891, forward strand.
CCTTACTACAGCATGGCATACCACATTATCCAAAAATTCAAATCTCATTTGAATTCTCCCATGCCTATGAACAGCAATGCCATATTCAAAAACGAAAACATTAATTTCTTATATAGGGGTTATTACATTCTAAATTCTGAATTCAATTACATATGTGTTATAGGTAATTCAATATTGTATGTATCCAATTCATAATACTGTATTTCATAAGGTAATTGCTTTCTGAATTCTGAATTTAATTATTTATTTATTTAGTTAACTTATGAATTATGTGTTAATATTTATGGGTATACTTTTTGTATGTTTATACCTGTTGTAATTACCTTATAAATTATGTGTTAATTTTGTATGTTTGTTCCAGGTAATTTGATAAAGAATTATAGGTATTCATAATTCTGTATGAATTATGTGTTGTATGAATTCTGTATGAATTCATACAGAATTCTATATGTATTCTGCAGTTTTTCAAAATTCTGTATGAATTCTGCACAGGGGGAGGTAGGCCTACTGGTGGTAGTGCAGCAGGTCCAAAGGGGGGAGGTAGGGTTGTTGTTGCTGCATAAATCCTATGCCAATGGTTGTAAACCATTGGCATATGTGCGAAAATAAAAAATATACCAACGTTTTATATGAAACAGTTGGTAAAAGAATATACCAATGGTTTTGGTATAGATCCTTTTACTTTACTTTTCCCAATGGATTGTGAGGAACCATTGGTAACAGTCTATACCAACGGTTTGGAAATCACTGGTATACACATGATTTTTTATATTTCCAACAGTTTTAAACTGTTGGTAAAAATTTATACCAATGGTTACAATAAACCATTGGTATATAATCCATTTTTCATCATTATACCAACGATTCACATAGAACTTTTGGGATATGTATATCTCCAGGGCTCCATAGCCAACAATTTGGAAAACCATTGGTATAGTTTATACCAACAGTTTTCAGGCCTTTTCCAATGGTTTGAAACTGTTGGTAAAGGTAAAGTTTCCAGTAGTGAAACAATGTAGATAGTTTAAAGGATAAACATAAAAAGTGATATTTTTTTTAAATAAATAATTGGTTCTCCTCATCCATTTTTTGGTGTTTTCCTTGCACCATCATGGTTCTAAAAAAGATAATTACTCAATTAAATACATGGATCATGTCATTAAAGCTTAAAAATATAGGAGGTAGTGGGATGTATGTTGTTCTAGTTCCTAAGACTAAATTTGAAATATAAATTTTTAGAAATCATGTAAAGATAAATCTTGGTATGATCCCCCAAGTGGGAACTAAATTTTTACTGCCTCCAAAAGGGAATTACCAGATATTATTCATAATATGTTAGTCAGTGGAGTTTATTATACATGAACCACCACATGTGGCTTTTCCCATCTTTCATATCTTTCATCTTAGTGAGGAATGATCCATAGAGAGAGTACATCAGATCCTCCCCCTTTACAATTAAGTATATCTTGGATGGTGTGGGTAGGATGAGGTATAGATCAACCACTTATTTGGTTTCTACTCATGTAACCTCCTCCTTCTTTTCCAGTGATGGATGAACATGGGATGCATGAATTGAATGTTCAAGGGGAAAGTAAGAAGGTAATTTTTATTGAATAAAATTTAAATTTTAATTAGAGAAAATATTCTCCTGTTCAAAATGAGAAAACTATATCTTTATTTCCTCATCCTCAAAATCTTGGGCATCTTCATGGTCCTTGGTAAATGTATGCTCATCAAAATTAAGGATCTCAATGTGTTCCTAAATAGGTGTAGTTTCTTTTTCATAATCTTCTTCTGTGGAAAAAATGTGAGGCACCCAAATCTATAAAATCAAAATAGTAGGGTGTGATAATCAATTCAGTTTCAATGAAATTGGAATATAAAGAATTCATGAATGGTTCAACTCCCTGAATTGGTTTGTCTTGAATCTTCTTTTCAATTAAAAGTTCCTCTTAGATCAAATGTTTACTAGATGGAGGCAGGTAGTAAAGATCCTCCATTAACTCTTCAAATTCAACCAATTAGGTAGATTCTTCTTCCATATCTAGGTAGATATGAAATGCTGGTAAATCTTTATATTTTCAATGTTGGGGTAGATCCAGTATTTCCTCACATTCATTCCAAAATTCATCCATTTCTTATTGATCTCCCACATGTAGCACCCCAGGAAATTCCTTTTAATTTATCTATCAGAGAAATAGTTAATTGTGGATGAATGAATATTAAGGTACCTCCACCTTTACCTCCTCATGTTATTCTATTTTAGTGATCAGTGGTGAAATTTCATCCACCATTGTCTCAGGTTCTTACTTAGGCTCGGGGTCGGATCACTCCATTAATGTAAGGACATATTCAAATCCTCATTCAGATTTTCTCATAATTTGTTCTATGTTTTCTCTAATTTCTTGAATCTGGGATCTATTATAATCTTCATATTCTTGTTTTTTATGTTGTTGTTTAACCTATGAGTCATCTTCCCATGCAGAATAATAGTAGTTCGGATACATCATGGAAAAAAATTGGTTTTTTTATTTAGAAAACAATGAAATCTATCTAAAATGTGGGAATAGAAAAATTAAAGAAAACTAATGATTGGATCCCCAGAAATGGTGAAATTTATGATTTATGAATTTCATTTGGCATGGAAAAAGAAAATATATTCTCTTAATGAGTTATAGAGGCTCACCAGGGTAATATCACTTGAAGATATTTCTCGGATATTTAATTACTTAATCTATCTCACATAAACTAATTCTCTTAATTGGTTTAATTATATTATGAAAATGATTTTATTGATAAGAATAAGAAAATTATAAAATTAAACTAACATGTAATAACAAAATGATATTTGTAAAAAGAGAGATTGGTTATTATGGTTCGGATCATGGGTTCCGTCATTCTCCTTGTTGGTGTTTAAATTATGTTTTATAATTTAATTCTAATATCACATTCATGAATTATTATTATTTTATTTAGAGGTTTGGAATCTTTAATAACTTTATAAAACTCAATTCCACCTCCTCATGTAATCAAGGTTGATGTCACACCTCAATTGAGAGTGTGACATCTTCGAATACCTTAATCCATCGTATTTTATTTCATCCACTCAATGGATCAACTCCATCGTATGAAAATATTGTTTCCATTGGAAGGGAAGTATTATATTTATTAAAAGAATAAAAATAAGTTTTAGATCACTTTCTTATTAGATGATCACCACACTCATGAACATCATTATTTCTCATTATAAACTTAATCTAACTTGTGAATTTACATGTAGAATGAATGGAATTTCAAAATAACTCCCCTGAGACAATACTCGGGTGAGCCCCTCATTTTTTGGGGTAAGATATCATGGTGGTAACATGATAAAGAATAGAATAATAAAATAAAATAAAAAAAATAAAATAATGAGGATGATAAAATAATAAGAAAAAAACACACATATGAAATCAGAATCTAAAAAACAGAAGTAAAAAAGGAAGAAGGTGAAGAATATGGAGATGAAAAGAGGGTGGATGAGTGGAAGAAGACATAAAAATAAAAACCATCCATTAATTATATTTTATTTAAAATAAAATAAAATAAAATTACACTGAAAATAAAAATAATTTAAAAAGGATAAAAATGAAAAACAAAATAAGAAAAGAAATGGTTGTAGTAGCTTCCCCTCCAGAATCTATCTCCCAAAATTTTTCTCATATTTTGAACACTGTATGGATGAATCTTGCTAAGATAAATTATTATAAGATTATTAAAAATTAATTTCCAATTGACTATAAAAATTTCACATTAATTGGATGCATGAAATAAGAGTTATGGAACAAGTAACGAGTCATGATTTTTCTGTTCGATGCTTCCCAAAATATTCCTTCAATGTATATAATTAAATGGTCACCTTAATGAGTTAATAATGCCATGAAAATTAATGTTGAAATTCATCAACGAGTCGTCCTTTGAATACAGCTAGAATCACCTCAATTGGATGTGTGTTGACTAATATATTCCTCATTTATGAAGGTGGTTTCTACTCTATCATCCCAAAAGGATTTTAACATTCATTGATTTTTTTAGGATTTTAGATGACATAATTAGATCAACTTCTAGAAAGAAAATTTTTAGACCACAAATCAAGAAATAAAAAAAATCACATCAATTAGATTGATATTTTAAAAGCTATGATCAAAATACTAAATAGATTAATCTATTAAAATTATAGATTTGGGAAATTTTCACATTTAAGCCCAAAACACACAATCAATCCAAAATTTATATGGGATTAAATAATTGAAAAACATATTATAAATGATGAAAATATTATCACTATCAGATATATAGATCTAATATGATGGATATAGATATTAAGGAATGAATCATGCCTATGTCTACACATATGAGGGAAAGTGATCACACCTCAAGTCATCTCAAGAGTTTCCTAGTGATATCCCTCAAAATCATCAGGCTTCTCATGGGCTAAACCATCATCTCTATGATCCTAGAATGGGCCACCTAGTGGTGGTTATGGAATTAGTTCATAGCATCTCCCTCCACTAGAAACTCCTCCCTCTAGAGATTTAGCTGCTTCTTTGTCAGCACTACCTCACTAGGGGTCACTCTGACCATTCTTAGAAGATCCATGTTCATGTTGTTGCCTCTTTAATAGTGGTTAATCCACTATTTTACTATCCTCTATGTCATCTCATATCAGTTAATCACAAACCATGTTACCTTTCTCGTGACAAGCATAGCATTGCACCTCCCTTGGATAACTAGATCCTCTCTATTATCTCTAAATTGTAGATCCATGGGTCAGATTCCAAGTATGAGTATACCTCTTGAACCAATAACCTAACATATTTATCCACATAACATCTATATTCTAAGAATATATTTATCACTAGATCTTTCTCTACCACTCCAACAAAGGTAGGAATGTCTAAGGAGACTATGTTGGCCGAGATGCCTCTACGAAGACCATACTTGAACTTCTCTATCTAAAAGAATACATCTTGTACCATATTGAGGTAGTAACATGTGAGTTCATTGAACCACATGAAATACTTAGAGGAAATCATATCACTTTTCTACAGCTCAAGTATCTCCTAAATCTATATAGAGTGTAAGCATGAAGGGAAATACTCATCACAAAACAACTGCTAGAATTATGACCAGGAGATCATCATATCATCATGGGTTTGCATTATCAAACTCCATCATCTCTTTACTACCCCATGAAGAAATATGGATACAATCATAACCATCTAATCGTTCGGGTCTAAATAAAATTGAAGACTCAAATCAGTGACTCAAGAAAATACCCTACTACCTGAGGATCTATCTCACCATGGAACCTCAGTGGTATCTAATGATGGAACTCTCATAGTATGAGAAGTCTATGTGAATCATCATCCTATTCTTTTTGTACTGTCTGGTTATTGACAAGCAGTGGCACTGCTCCCTATCGTCCTAGAGGAAACACTTCATGAGGTGGCCCCTGAAATGAGGCCTCATCACTCAATGGATCATTATCATGATCTTTTATCGGTAAACTGGATGGTTATCTTCACTAAGTAATCCTGAAAGTGATCAATCCATTCCATGTATAGATGAGTATATATATAGGTATCTGACTCAATTAGGATAGTCAAAGGGCTCAATCCTATATGATCCATGTACCAATGGTTCCCTAAAATCTATGTCTTGGTATTCTGAGTTGAAAAGCATATAGTTAGAGTCATGGTGAATATATATGTTATCTTCCACACCAACACTAGATTCCCTACCCTGAAATAATCACTCAAGACATTATGAAACCATTTACCTAAGTTCCCAGCCAATACTCACCATGGGTCCCATTCTAACACAGACCTAAGGATAAACTGCTCTGATACCACTCTGTCATGACACAACCCATCGAGACCCACCTGGCCAATAAATATCTAGGTTTGAACAGTCCAAGCTCACCTCCAATAGGCTAGGGGATAGAGAAAAGCATCGTGGAGATATAAGTGAAATTGTAGGCCTTAGAATAAGAACTTTTATGCATGAACACAACCATGTCCATGGAACATTGAGGGGAATAATGATAGACTGCATCATATAGAGTATAAAAATGAATATAATAACCTACATGGAATGAATTATAGTATAAAAGTATAAACCAAATTGAAAATAGTTTAAGATACACACCCAACCAAAAATGAAGTCACAACTTAACAATAACTAGGGAAAAGATGAAGAGATACTGACTCCTGATCTCTAAGTCCAACCATCGAATGCGTTAAATCCACCCAAGTATCACTATACTCCACCAATTTCACTGCCAATATGTCTATCATCTATATAAGACAAGACACATGAAATCAAATATTGTGTATGGGTGAGAATATACATACCCAGTATGATTCCCTGAGAACCGCAAAGGGAATAACATACAGATACAATATAATTCATCTTAACCCATAATAAGATGGAAATAAATCCCAAGATATATATATATATATATATATATATTCACATAAATAAACCTAGATGAGAGGGAAAGTGGATCTCCATCTCTAAAAACCATCCTAGGATGATGAGTCTACATGCAGCTCCAAGGGTCCATAATTAATGTCCAACATCATGTGAAACCTTAAAAGAATCCATGTGGAGGGAGAATACGTTACTAATTTTCTCTAAATACAAAGGATATCTACGTCTTATCCATGCTTCCTATGTAACCTCACCAGAAACTGAGTGGAGAGCTCGCACCTTGCCACTACACTTCACAACAAAGGGTTCGATCACTCCAATAGAGGACCCACTCCCTATTGAATATAATATATGGGGAGTGATTCTCCATAGATAGAGGACCCAAGACCAATATAGTATAGGGTAGTAAAAATCCTACCTCTGTAAATATTATGGTAGGCCCACACCATAGTGAAACAGGGGACTACTGACCCCGGTATCTCTATGGTGATCCTTTGTGGTCACTTCCATCAGTCAAGTATCATATAAAGAAGCATCACACTCAGAACACATCACCTCATATTCCACAAAAAATTCCACCATCACATCCCACATGGAAAAATACATAGGATAGGCAACTCACAAGCCAAAATCTAAGTCCCTAAGAAGGAGATACAAAAGAAATAAGATCTTTGGAAAAGTAAAAGGTATGTACATGGGGTCACACACCGTGTGACCATGACTCATCTCAATTGAATTTTCTCTCTTATTCATGTATTGGGAATTAATTTCATACTACATGGTGTGTAAAGGTGGTACACAGCATGTATCATCCACCTGGGTCAGCCTATGTCCCCTCCGGCAGTGCCAGCGTACACTGGTAATGCCCTCGTACACTAGCCATGTCTGAGTACATGTTTGTGCTTGTGTAATCTGGTCATGACCATGTGTTGGGTCATGATCATAAATATTCACTCTTAATGTACACACTAACACATGGGAATTTGGTCACATGGTATGTAAGGTCCATGTCATCCTTATCTTCCCCTGAAACCTTAGTCGCAGCAGCAGTGGGACTACATGGAATTATTAATTCCAGAATACATGTTGTGTAATTAGGTTTTTCACATTTATTAAAGCATGTTCTTAAAAATGTTTCCATATCCTCCCTCTTCACCAAAAATACTTCCATTTTATGGCGCAAAACTTAAGGGAAACACCTTCTTCCATTGTTTCCTTGCCTCTGATTGCCGAAAATTTGAATCTGGTCACCCCTATAGGAGCCGATCATACATCATCTATATTTTGAGATCCCAATACCCATATCCATCAACCAAAACCCATAATCCCATCATGATCCAGCCCTAAATTTCTAATACTACTATATTTCTTGAATACACCAAGAATATGGGGGCTCTATCACACTCAGACTCGCCCTATAAATGTAGAACCTCAACCCCATCGACTAATAGAGAAGAACAAGAAGAATAATGGGGGGAAAGAACATGAATAAAGGTGATGAGTGTCATTGGAATATTTGATCCTAGACAATGATCTTAAAATTCAAGGTCATGGGTGATGCCATGGAATAAAAATATATAATGCCTTCGACAATTAAATTTATAAAACTTGATCATGCGAAGGGTTAGTAATCACAGATCAATAAAATCATATATGTAAATCTGTTCTCATCAATAATATAGGTTAGAAACCATAAATAATGAGTCATTCCTTGATTATGGATCGATCGTTAGTGAATGTGTTTTCCAGCAATGAAGATCTTTTTAGTCCATTGTCCACATCTTGATTCACCTCAATATGATCATCATCATTATTCGATCTCGGTTTTCCAATGAAGATTGATTCCCTCCTCCTCTCTAATCTCCTAGGGTTATGTGGGAAACTTGATAGATTTTCCATAACATGGTGTTTATAAGTTAGGATTAGGTTAGTTCATTAAATAAGATTAATTAAATTGTTTATTTATTTAATTAAACACACCTTCCAACTATCACATCCCATAGAATGTCCAACTCTAACCAAGCTTAGGTCCCACCCAAGGTAAACCTCACATCCTATAATCAACTATGGTCTTAGATTTTGTATCTGAGGTATCTAATAGTGGTAAAACCGTTTAAACTGGAAGAATTTTTGTAGGTTCATTAAAATATATTGATTCTTTTAATATATAATTTATGGAGTCTAGAGACACCCAAACATAGCACCAAATTGAGGAAAAACCAGATATATATAAGTAAATATTCAATGAACTAATCCTAAAAAACATGATTCATTATAATAGACTCCCCAATCCTGAAATACTAAATAAATATTTCCCCAACCTTTTTCTCTTAGTTACATCAAGTCCATTTTTTTAAATAGGTTAGAAGGAAATCCCCCATTGTTGAAAATCAAATATAATATACTCTTTTGAAAAATGGGGAAAAGGTAACTCATTAAAAACACAATAGAAAAGGACAATAAAGAGAAACCTAAAGGAATACCACTATGGTCAACATAAAGAAAAAGTTAAAAAGGATGAGTAAAGAGTTTCATCACCCCCCACCCACCCTGAATGATAATGAAATATTGAGAATGATTAAGAGAGTCCCCCCCCCTCGAAGAATTTTCACCATGCTGGTAGCACAATGAGGCAGATCACCCCTCCCACACACATAGAAATACGGAGGGAGGACCAGATGATGGATTCTAGCACATCTACCTCTCAAACAAGATTCCCACCCAATGATTCCTATGAAGAAATCATAGTATATCAACCTGATTCAACACAACTCAAGACCAAAATCACTATACAAGATCAAATCAAGGTACCCATCCATCCAATAAGAAGGACAGATGGCTAATGATGGGTGTCAGCACACACATCCCTCTTTTGAGTCTGCCCACATAGAAAGTCACGAAAAAAAATATCATTACCAACCAAATGAAATGAAACAACATCCAACACCCAAAAATACATCTACAACCCATCAACCAATAAGTTTCACATAAATAAAACCAAAAGGCAGACAAAAAAACAAAAAATCTCAAAACCCACATGAATCTTTAACTAGACTATTTGAATTCTGTCAAACAAAGTTAATTCAACCAAAAAAATTAATCTTAAAGTTACATAATAATTTAAATCACCCCAACTTGGGTTTGTCAATCACTTTTAACTATGTGGTAATTTATAACTTAAGATTTGGTAGGCTATGCTGACTTCATATTTTAGTTTGATATATTTTTATATTCATGCATAAAGCTCATTTTATCTTTCCACATGCCTTCTTAATATTAATTGGATTTCACTAAAGTGATTAATCATGTATAATAAAACATTAACACATAATATAGTTATATTTTATTCCATCTTGCATGCTTATTAATTCATTTATTAATAGATCATGCAGTATCCACAAATATAAATAATTAACTATGTGACTGATGGAAATAAAACATTAATGGAATGAGAATAAGATTATCTAATTGTTACTTTATATAGTGGATGATAAACCAACTTTTGAACTTAGGGGTAAAACCTTTAAATATATATCAGTTCATGTTTCAGCATTCGACCTTGACTCATATATATTGCCTTGATTTGATTTTCCTTGGATGCTTGACTTGTACTGACTTCTCCCACCTAGAATCTCCATCCATACATCATATTTTACTCACATATAGGTGAGGGGATATGATGTATTGGATAAAGGGGGTTAACATAAAATAAACCATGAGAATGTAGGCCCTTACATAGTAAATAGAAGGGGATGAATCATAGGCCATCAATTTTGATAAATTAAAAGTAACAAATCACATACACAGGGCTGGTCTAATCTCATGATCATCCACATATCATGAAACAGGCATACATTTGTATTATTATTATCAATTGCTTTGATTCATAAATTAATTAATATATTTCATCATGAATTTATATAATTAATTCAACTTATCTTGATTCTATCCAAAAATCCTTAACTCACAATCATCTATAATTTTAAACAAAATTAATTTCATTTAAAATCAATAATATAAACAAGTGTACTTAGAGGAAATTGTGTGTGCTTATCCAAAATTTCAAAAAATAAATTGATTTAATATATAATTATAAATACTATGAAATTTTGTTCACTTTAAAATAAATTAAACATGGGAAAAAAGTAAAATATTTTATTATATATTTAATTTTTCTCTATATAAAATGGTGCACATTGTCTACAACATACTACATGATGTGTTTTATTTTACAAGGTGAGTACTATCTTATGATCATGTCTAAAACACATGCCTTGGGATTGGGCATGTTCGATTCCATGGATGATTTCTAGGTACATGGAATGTTTTCCAAAATACATGACATGTGTCCTTGAAGTTTCACTGCATATCATTCCACATATCGTGTATCTGATATATAGAGTGCTAGGATACCCCATGTTCTTGACCATAAGAAACTAGGTACTACATGTAATGTACAATGGTTACAAGGCATGTAGTTCTTCAATTTATATTCCAACCTTCCTTGATCTACACACTAAACTACTTTTATTAGATCATAGATCTGATTTCATTGGATCTATCTGACTTTATCATGATATACAGATGTGAAAACTCTAATACACAGAATATATTTGGGAAGTAAACATTGTGTACTCTATTTTTATCTAGGTGGAACATTTTTCATCTCTAGATGGTGCTTTTTGGATGCTTATTCATTTTTAATCTTAAACATTTATTGGTTATGTCAACAAGAATGAATAAAGGAAGATATAATGATGTTCAGATTTGAAAACAAATTGATAAATGTAAAATACAATGAAAAAACATACAAATAATCAATGAATAATGAATAATAAAAAATTATAAATTAAAATTTTGGATTCTCTAATACCACTTATTGGTTCCAAGTGTAGTGGAATCACCTTGGATGGTGTGATCAAATCAAATTTTAGACTTAATTTACATGAAACTATTTTCTCACATATTAAAATTCCATGTAAAATGAAAACTGTATATTACTTTACTAGATAAAATTCCATAATCAAAAGACTAGGATTTTCACATGTAATTTATAACTACTGTATATGAAAATATAAAATTATCTCACCTTGTAATTCTCTATTCTTTGATGATCTGGTTAACTATATCTCATCGTACCATCATTTCACTACAAGAACCAAGTATAAACCCCCTTTATTGATGGTCCACACATACACTTCAATCTCTAAAAATCACCATATAATCAAAAGGTTCTAACATGGTTGATCCTGACTACTTGCATTGTTTTTGGTTGATCACGGTAGAATTCTTCTTCAAGAAGTAATAACTATTTATGTTCTCTCAAAGGAATAAAAAGAATGTAAGATAGAGAACATTATTGATCTACGTACCTCTCTCTATCAATTTTTCACACCAAAATGAATTTTGAAAAGTAGTATAATTAGATAATTATAATGTTAGGTTTTGTGTTGGAAAATTGCACACAAGGCCTTGCTCAACTCCTTACTTCTTAGCTGACCCCATTTCTAATAATCATATAATTATTATTATTAATCACTTGACATGAGAAACACTTAAAGAATATAAATAAATATCATTTGTACCATTTCTAATTGAAACATTAAGCTCATCCCGCTTTCCCTCATCTATATTTACTGATCCTTGAATAATGAATATTTATTTATTAAATAAATACCATTATATTATTCGTTGATAAATATAATAAATATTATATTCACCAAATCCTTAAAATTAAAATTTATTTTTATTATTTAATTTACTTATTATTTTTAATAACTTGTGACTAAATCTTGGTGATCACCCAAACCTGAATAAATATTATTTATTCTAACCTTTTAAATTAAATACTTATATTTAACTAAGATTTCAGATACACTTAGTGTGTGGACCTCTAGGCCTCTTTCATAGTTGCATTAGTAATGACCACTAAAAGTTCAAAGATATCATCTAGAAACACTCCAAGGATCCCATAAATAAATAAGTTAATTTCATAATGACATACAACCTCTTATAAACACATACTATATAATATAATCCCTTTATCACAATATCTCAAATCAAGAAGGTTGTACATCAATTCTTTCAACCTATATGCTTAATGTATCTTTCTTTAACTTTCTAGGAATGAACTCACCCCCTGAACACCATGGACATGGATTTACATAGGTAGTTATATTCCCATCGAAAGGATTAATATATCAGCCTCCATAAAGGGATAGAAGGAATAAATCCTTTCTCGTGATATCCATTAATGCAATATCAACAGTGAAGTACCCAAAAAATCCTACTTTTCTGTGAACATATTTCATCATGGTTTTATTAAATACATAAAATTACATGAATGAAAATATTTATTAATAATAATCTTAATTTGAAAGGATAAATACACATGCCCATAGATAGGAACATTCAATGACACATGGAAATTCGGATTTCCAATTGATGGGAATGTTCTCATAACCTATTATCTTGGATATTGACATGGGAGAACACCAAGGGATGCTGTCTCAATGTCTTATGAGCCTCCAACCACTAATAGGTTGTATCGTCAGTGTCTCGTCAGATAGTTTCATCTGGCCATATAACATATATTCAAGAATAATATTATTTTACCTCTCAATTCTCATTATATAGGGGAACTTAGATGGCATTTTAGTGTGATATATATTCATTGGACATTATCACATACAAATTTTATGAAGAGGGACAATTATGATGTGAAAATAAATTTTATTAATAATGAAAATATCTAATAAAGTACTAAGGAAGTTGGTTCTAGGGTACTAACTTCAACACGATCTCCTACTCCCAGACATTATCATGTCCCTCCATGACACATAATTGCCCCTATTGTTTCCCAAAAAACTCTCTTAATTATCATTACCCATCGAAAACATCTCCCAAATGGTGTTTCCCCCATGACACCACCTCATTCATGGGTGGTGCCTCCCCAAAAATATATGTAATTTTTTTCAAACACTTATCACCCACCCAAATCCCTACACCCTAACTCTATATATAAAACTATTTTTCTAGGGTTTTATGTTTCAATTAGATTATAATACATAGTTTAATTATGTTTATTATGATTTAGTCACTTAAATTTTGGTCATGTTCTATGTTTTTATAGTCAGATACACTAATCTAGTGGGAAGTTTCCCCCGTTATTTTTTTTATTTGTAAAGAGAAATCAATAATTCAATTGTCAATTTTTTTAATACTGACGAAGAGTTGTCGTGCACTCTCTCAAAAATATTTATAGCTAAGTGCAGCACAGGGGCTGACCTAGGTCGTTCTCTTGAGGAGCTTTTATGGTTAATAAGTCACTACTTCTATTCCACCTAATCTAATTCTTTTTTGTTGTTTAATATTTTATGAAATAAATGTAATTTAATAAAATAAATGAAATTCATAAATCATAAGAAACTTAAATTTAATTCTAAATTACTATGCAATGCTAAACAGAATGTAATTAGGGAAGAAAGGAAGTTCTCCCGAGAGAATATTCAGGGAGCACCTTCATTGGCCAGCTTCAAATATTCTTAGTGTACACACTCCATCGTATGTGTGCACACCTTATTCTACCCCTGTTGTGAATGAAAAGCCTACTTAGAGATCGCCAAGCACACCCTCCATCCACCTCCTCAATCGAGGGAAAATGGTTGTAGATTGAGAAGTTAACCTTTAGATGACCACAGTGAGGATTACACCCACTATAAATTATCTTTAGAATTAACTCAAAGAATATTAAAAAGATGGTCTTGGGTTCAAGAACCTGATTACTCCCTTGGGATATTCCTCTTATTAGTTACTCATGATCATGAGTATTATAGTTCACGATGGTAAGATGAGAGGAAGAAAAGAGGGTGAATCGGTGGACACAAAAATAAAAACAATGCATGAATTTATTAGAAATCTAAATTACAATTAAAAACTAAAAATAAAGAAAAGAAATAAAATAAAAATAAAGGTGGAATATTTGTGGCCGGCCTCCCTCGGTGGAGATCTCCTCCTTAGTGCCTTGAAGGAATGGATGAAAAAATGGGATGCTTTGAGGAGGAGGTTAGGGCCTCCTTTTATAGGCAGAATTTGTCCCTCAAATTTCTACACATTGTAGACCCTTTTAATGACATATTCACGCGTTCCACCCTTCCTAAATGTTGTTCATAAATGTCTTGGCCGTCTTATATCCAAATTTCAGCTAATTTGGAAACCGTATGTAGGAGTTATTAATTTTTCATTCTCGGTTTCTATTTTGGGATGAAGCATCCAGGAAGGTTCCTCCAAAAGAATGTCATTCAATAGCATCTTTAATGATCTCCAACATCCTCCAAATTTATTTTAGAGACGTCCCTATATGTCCTAGAGATATCCCAGTTGGAAACACATCATTCGGATATGTGTAAGCTGCGTTTTATGTCCGTTACTTTGGGTGGGTCCATGCTGTCCACCCGGAAAAACGCCAATCTTAAATGATTTTTTAGACCCTTTAGATGACCGAATCAGCTCCTGGTCCAGAAGACAAAAATGAAGGAAATAAAATAAGGATTCTAAAAAAAAATTAATCAGAAAATTTGGAATTTTATCTTTCCTGAAATGACTAAAATACCCCTGACGTAATGTTCTATAAAAAATCCATAATTAGTCATTTTTCACATTTGGGTTCAAAATAACACTAAAACCTAAAAACATGATAATTACCCATTCAATAACACTATTGTGGGATTATAAACAACGTTTTACAGTATAAAATATATGAAAATGTGAGCTTCATCACTCCCCCACACTTAAACATTGCACTCCTTGGCAATCATCTTACATCCAAATCAAAATCCACACAACAATCAAAAATGAGAAAATATCAATGATTTTATCCAAAATAGATTTCCATCATGTCTCATTTATAAATAATAATTCTCTCGTTTTCATTTCAATCATTAAAATTTGTTTAACCTCATAAATCAATCAACGTCCCAATCACAACCTACCTCACATTGATTTTTATGTCCCTCTCCACTCAAGAGAAATTGAATCTAGAGTTATACTCATACTTGAAAATCGCATGTATCACCATAGGTTTGTGAAAATTATCATTTCTCCACAGCGTGAAACATGAAAATGAATTTAATCATGAGGTCTTTAATTAATGGTTCAAATGATTCTGTGGCTTATGGTTGGTGGTAAAATGATTGAAAAATGTTCCAAGCTAGAAAGAGGAGTTTGAACTTTTAATTACAATGCATGATTAAATCAAGTGAAAACACAGGAAATTCCTCACTCAATACTTCTTGTAAATGTGAAAAAACAACCCCACCAATCTTTATGACATGGTACATGAGCCAATAAGTGATTATAATGAATGATATCATCTAAGTTCTCTTCTTTTTTTAAAGCTCCAGAAAGGCACAGCTTTATTTTCTTTTTTTTTCTTTTTTTTCATAGAGGATGAGCTGAAAAATTGAATACAATGAATGAATGAAAATTCATGCCCTTGATTTTTTGGAGGGACATGAGTCATAAAAGAATTTACAATGAGGAATTCAAGCTCATATCCATTTTTTTCTTCTTTTTTTTAGGAGAAATGGATGAACCAAATAAAGCACAATGAAATGATGACACATGCCAAATTCTCTTGTTATTCACAGCCCAAAATATTGACACACACTTCACACTACCCATAAATGATACACATCCCAATGAACGCACATGAAAGGCCCTTCCCCCACACTCAAACTTGAAATATCCATGCAAAAATACTAAAAGTGTGGGTAGGTATGGAAAAATTGGCTTGTAATGTGGCTTAAACCTATAAGGAAATTCATGGAATCTAAGGGATTACGAAGGATAAATATAAAGGTGGGTATCAGGATAAAATGTGGCTAGCCAAAGAGATGCCTCAATCATTTTAAATACATTCCATGAAATCCAAAGCTTCGAAAGATAATATTCACAAATTCTGGTTATCACACAAA
The DNA here is from genome assembly GCA_963277665.1 of Viscum album. Lineage (NCBI taxonomy): Eukaryota > Viridiplantae > Streptophyta > Magnoliopsida > Santalales > Viscaceae > Viscum > Viscum album. The sequence continues at coordinate 621,475,339 of OY728127.1, forward strand.
ATTCAAGTTTCCCTCAAGAAAGTGTGGGTATTAGGAAGAATATGTAAAAGTGGTTTAGAATACCTCACAGGATTGGAAAAAATATTTTGAGTCAGTGTTTCATGGTCATGGATTTCAAAAATCAGTCAAACTCATAAAAATGATTGACAATCCAATTCAAGAAAAATGTTTTCACATCAAAAATCATTTAAAATCCATTATTTCAAAAATCATTTCAACTCTTTATAATCAATTGATGTGTGAAAAGTGATAAGAATATTCATTAAAGCTCAAAAATCCTAAAAAAATGAAAAGCACACAAGAAGAACTAAGCAGGTTGACAATCCCCCACACTTAAATTTAACTACCCCTTATTTCAACTCAACAAAATATAAATATAAAGGTAAAAAATCAAAGGGAAGTAAAGATACAACCTGAAATTATTTTAGAAGTGGATGCCTTGAGTTAAGCTCCTAGAATCAACCACTTTAAGACTACAAGAAAGTAATAAAAATAAATAAGAAAAAATAAATAAAAAGAATGAGAAAAGGAAAAGAAAAGATATAATGCTTGGTTTAGACCCCCAAGCGGGTGTTAGGTTTTTACTGCCCCTAGTCAGGCAGTTTCAGTGGATTATCCACGATCAGAAGGTGGATGTGGTTTCTTTGAGATGAACCACCACATGTGAGTTTTCCCGATGTCCATGATTAAACACTGAAAGTAGAGAACCCCAAATATGATAAGAATGTTCCCAACCCCCGAGAAATAATAAAGAAGAAATTTGAGGTTCGAAGTGGGAGGGAATAAAAGATAAGGGTGCTCCCTGTTAGCTTTGGTGGTGTCCTCCTCCATATGGTATGCAAATTTTTGTTGAGGAGGTAGTCGCACCACCGCCACCTTCTCCGGATCTTCTTCCATGATCACCACTACTTTAGTGGTATCTTTCATATCATCCATGGTCTGCTCCATTTGTGTTGTATCATAAATTTCAAAGGAAGAGATGTCAGAAAACAATTTAGCTTGAATAAGATTAAAACATGAAGAATTAATAAAGAAATCTTCCCTTTCAAGTAATTCAGCTTGGTAATTGATCTCTTCAGGCATGACCATTGGAAACTCAATCTCAGCAGGTGCATTTTCTTCCTTATCTTCCAAAGCAAGAGTGAGGTCAAAAGGTAATGATTGTTCAATATCAAGCATGGGAAGATCATGTTTTATGTTATCTTCGAAAAAGTTATTCCAAGATTCTTCCAAAAAAATTTGACCTCCCATCAGTGCATCAGTTGGAATGTTTACTTCTGGGACCTCCTCAAGCAATGGTTGAGTGCGGGATGATGTGATTAATTCTTTTAGTAGCTCCTTCTCACCCTCCTCAGGTTCTTTAGCATAAAAAATGATGGGTGAAATCTCTTCCACCACTCGTTCTGGTTTAGGTTCCGGTTCAGGTTCGGGTTGTTCTTGGGATGCGCGTACATATTCTTCAATCAATTCTATTTGGCCCTCCAAGTTTTTCACTTTATCGCTAATCCTATGAAATTGCGCATCTAGTTCATTGTAAAAATTTTCTTGCACTTGAGGTTGATCAGTCCATGCATAATAATCATAATTTGAATACATCATGAAAAAAGAAGATTTTTTTTAGTTTTTGATATTTATGATTTTTTTTGTTGTTTTTTTTAAATTAAAGGAAAATTATTTACACAATGTGAATAAAAATAGTGAATTAAAACCACTTGGCTCCCCGGCAACGGCGCCAATTTGACGAAGCATTGTCGTGCACTCTCTCAAAAATATTTATAGCTAAATGCAACACAGGGGCTGACCTAGGTCGTTCTCTTGAGGAGCTTTTATGGTTAATAAATCACTACTTCTATTCCACCTAATCTAATTCTTTTTTGTTGTTTAATATTTTATGAAATAAATTTAATTTAATTCTAAATTACTATGCAATGCTAAACAGAATGTAATTAGGGAAGAAAGGAAGTTCTCCCGAGAGAATATTCAGGGAGCACCTTCATTGGCCAGCTTCAAATATTCTTAGTGTACACACTCCATAGTATGTGTTCACACCTTATTCTACCCCTGTTGTGAATGAAAAGCCTACTTAGCGATCGCCAAGCACACCCTCCATCCACCTCCTCAATCGAGGGAAAATGGTTGTAGATTAAGAAGTTAACCTTTAGACGACCACAGTGAGGATTACACCCACTATAAATTATCTTTAGAATAAACTCAAAGAATATTAAAAAGATGGTATTGGGTTCAAGAACCTGATTACTCCCTTGGTATATTCCTCTTATTAGTTACTCATGATCATGAGTATTATAGTTCACGATGGTAAGATGAGAGGAAGAAAAGAGGGTGAATCGGTGGACACAAAAATAAAAACAATGCATGAATTTATTAGAAATCTAAATTACAATTAAAAACTAAAAATAAAGAAAAGAAATAAAATAAAAAGAAAGGTGGAAGATTTGTGGCCAGCCTCCCTCGGTGGAGATCTCCTCCTTGGTTCCTTGAAGGAATGGATGAAAAAATGGGATGCTTTGAGGAGGAGGTGAGGGCCTCCTTTTATAGGCATAATTTTTCCCTCAAATGTAGACGCATTTTATACCCCTTTAATGACATATTCACGCGTTCCACCCTTCATAAATGTTGTTCATAAATCTCTTGGCCGTCTCCTCTCCAAATGTCAGCTAATTTTGAAACCGTAAGTAGGATTTATTAATTTTTCATTCTCGGTTGCTGTTTCTGGACGAAGCATCCAGGAAGGTTCCTCCAAAAGAATGTCATTCAATAGCCTCCTTAATGATCTCCCAAATCCTCCAAATTTATTTTAGAGACGGCCCTATCTGTCCTAGAGATATCCCAGGTGGAAAAACATCATTTTGATATATTTAAGCCGCGTTTGATGTCCGTTACTTTGGGTGGGTCCATACTGTCCGCCCGGAAAAACTCCAATCTTCAATGATTTTTTAGACCCTTTAGATGACCGAATAAGCTCCTGGTCCAGAAGACAAAAATTAAGGAAATAAAATAATTATTCTAACAAAATTTGAATCAGAAAATTTGGAATTTTATATTTCCTAAAATGACTAAAATACCCCTGAGGTAATGTTCTGTAAAAAATCCAGAATTAGTCGTTTTTCACATTTGGGTTCAAAATAACACTAAAACCTAAAAACATGATAATTACCCATTCAATAACACTTTTGTGGGATTATAAACAATATTTTACAGTATAAAATATATGAAAATGTTAGCTTCATCAAAGACCTATGACACATTCCACAATATGAATTCATATTTATGTTATGTAAGATTAATTTTCTTCGTAATGACCTTAGAGGTTTTTTAAGACTTATTTTAGGTATTTCCATGCCACATTTATATGGATTTAGAATTTTTTAAAATAATCAATGTAGATGAAGATGGTGGTCAAATGATCAATCTCTTGGTATCAATGGTTTTTTGGCTGCCAATTGGTATAATTATTTTTACAATTCATAAATATCCTATTCATGGAAGTTGTGAAAGGGTTATAAAGATTAATTATTCTATTGAAGGTATATAGATCCTTTGTAAATTTTTATTTCTGAAACATAAAATCCAATTCTTTCCACTTCATAAGTATTCCTTTGATCCTTATGCCACATTTTTCACAAATCTTTTGCATTAACTTGTCGTTTATTTCATAAATCCTGAAAATCATCTTGGAATAATTATCTTATATTTAAATTGTTCAAAATAACTAAAATTTTCATTATACTAAATTTATAATTTTTTTGTAGAAATTAACTAGATAATGTTTCCTTTAATCTGATGTGAGACATAGTACTTATATTGGCATCCAAATTGTAAATTTTGAAAGATTTTAAATATTTAATTAGAAGAAGTTTTTTGTTTTGGATCCCTAAATCAAACACCAATTTGATAAAACCTTTTTTCTTATGGTTAATTATTTATTTTTATGTATTTTTGTTCTAATACAGGGTAACATACAATTTGAAAATTAACTTTAAATTTACATGATGATTTTATATTGAAAATTTTTCTCATAATTTGATCATTCAAATTTTTTAAGGAATTATTTTAGGATAATTCACAATTCGATGCAATGTTGTGAAGGTATATTTTGGATGGTATTGTATCCTGATTATATTTTTATTTTATTTAGATCATTTATGTTTATTTCATGGTATATACTACTACCATTTGGAAATGGATAAATCTATATAATTTATGTCCTTATGTGTTAATAAGTTATAACAACCCATAGTCACGGGAATGGCTGATATTACTCTCAATTTTTAGATGCATAGGATAGATATTATACTTCAAATACATTATTGATTTTCAAAGATTCCAGAGTAGATGAATCTCTAACTCATCTATTTTGGTACACTACTATTTATTCCTAGAAATGTTGACTATTCAAATATTTATCAATAAAAGTATGAAAGATCTCTATTTTGTTTCCTATTAGGTATTTTTTTTAACTAAATACATTTTATGTATTCAAAAATATATAGGTTTTTTATAAATAAATTATTTTAAAAAAATTCAAAATAAACATATTTCCTAGTTTATCAACATTTCAAGGGTTTTCAAAATTCTATAATTATACCATGATGACACATTGTCATTTTTCATCATATCCTAAAATACATTCTACCTAATCACTGGGTAATGTTGATGAAATTTTGGTCAAGTAAGAATTTTATGGTGATATTTTTTATTTTTTATTTTGAAAATCATATCATGTATTATTATAAATAAAATTAATTGTAATATTGGATTAGGCTTCATGTCATGCAAATAATCCCACATTACAAGGGCCTCATCATAAAAAAAGGTCTCACTGCACATCTCAGATACGACATGGGGTATGTTATTTTTAAATTTATCAAAATTAGTTTACAATTTTACATATGTATTCAAAACTATATTTTTTACAAAATTACAAAAAAAGTGGAACTATCATCAACAACATGGAGTTATGAGTTTCCAGTCACCAAGAGGATGCACCTGAACTTTTCTATCTTCTATTAAGTATTTATTGTTGTTAAAATATTTAAATTTTTCATTAAAAATATTTATTTTTCATATTATTTTATGTTATGATATTTTGAACTTTGGTGTTTCTTAGTATTCAATATTTATTCATTATAGTATACAAAATATAATGATTTTTAATTGTAATTTCTAGACACGGGTAGAAATCCTTGATAGAAATATTCTACTAGGGAGTGTGGGTAAGTAATTATTCAAATGAATTAACATTCTATGATTTATATAAAAAATATTACAAATTTCATTTTTTTTGTTCAAATTTTAATTCACCAAATAAACTCTGAGTAATTATTCAAATGCGTTGATGGTGAAATGTATACTTTAATAATCTAAAATTTCCAAACATTCTCTGAATCATATAAAATTTTAGGAAAAAATTTCTTGGGTAAATTTTGAATTTTTAGGATTGATAAAAACATTAAAATGAGACCATATGTGTCATAAATTTCAAAAAACAATATACATATCCATATTAGATTATAAAGTGCATTAAATATGAAAAAAAATCAAACAGACTCTTATATACATCATATTTTTAGCATGATTGAACTTAGGTGATATGTAACCTATTGGGATGTGTGGATTGTGTAACTGACACCTGATTCCCAGATTATATTGGAATAAGAAATTTCAGTTTATAAATAATAACTTAAAATGATTCATTTGATAGTAAATAGTTTCTAAATGGACTCTGATGTCTATCAAATTTCTACACAGTGATAATTTTGGGATATGTGTCCAATTGGGATGTCTAGCCTGTGAAATTAACATCTGAATTATGATTTATCTTTGAATAAGTATTTTTTGTTTATAAATTATTTTTGTAAATTTATTCTTTGAGGATCAAATTTCATCAAACATGCTACGAATCCCATAAAATATTTGGATAATGTCTTATGATTCATTTGTGACCTGTAGGACCTAATATGTTAAATTGAAACCTGATATATCTTAAATTGAAAAAAAACAAATATGGATTCTTTTTAATCTATAAAGTGAATCAAATGTGAAATACAATACAAGCTGTCTCTAATATCCATTATATTTCATCACAATGACACTTAGGGATGTATAACCTTTTGAAATGTGCATCCTGCAAAACTAACACATAAGTCGCATGTCATCATCGAATAAGTAGTTTCAATTTGTAAATTATAACTAAAATGTTCATTTTGACATTTAATAGGTCATTTATGACATGTATAATCAAACTACCAGATAAAATAACAATCAGTGTCATAAATTTTTAAAAACAAAATAAAAATTCAAATTAGACTATAAAGTATGTAAAATATGCTTAAACGAACTCCGATGTCCATTAAATTGTGGAATAATGAACTCAAAGGATATGTGACTTTCTTGTGTGTTTCCTTTTATTTCTCTAATTTCTCATTCTAATTATCTTGAAATTTTAGGAGAATTTCCATCAATGTAAAATCATAAAAAATCAATTGTTAAATGATTTGTGAAATTTAGGAACTTGTAAACCCTAGTCATTATTAAAAGGAGTTTCTTTTATAATTTTACTCTAGTATCATTTTGTTTTTTGGTTGTTATGAGTTTTATGAGTACAAAGGGATCTATAGGGGATCAGGGAGTGTTTTGGGGGTTGGAGCCTGAAAATACAAAAAATAGTGTTACTACATAGGCCGCATGATCAGAACTAACTATGTGACCCTACCACATGGGGAATAATAGCATGTCGTATAGTTTCAAAAATCATTAAAATACCTAGTATAAACCATGAAAAATCCTATATAAAATTTTAAAGGCATTTTTCCTGGTTGGAACACATTTTGTATAACCATGAAACCTAAACATGCAAAGTGAAGTGTGTTATATAGTGAGGATCGCACAGTTAGCACATGATTTTACAAATTGTGCCGCTAATCTATGTGGCATGTTTAAAGTATTAAAATTTTATAATTTATTATTATACACCTAATTAATTAAAATAAATAAACCCCTCTATTTTCTCTCCTTGTTCGACCATCCTAATGTTCATGATCCTATATTAGTCATCCTATCCATGGTTATGATTTCTCCTTTGATTCTTGACTGTTTTAGGTGTCATTCATCCCTCTGGAAATCTAGTGGTAAGGATAACCTTCTATTTCCATATGTTCTTGATTTATTTTGTTTTTGAATAGTCTCACTTCATTATTACCTATTTGAATGGTTTTTATTTTATTTTTTATTTGCATCCATTTTAACTCAATTCAATAGCCAATATTGGATGGGTAGACATCTGCAAGTATACGTTAGAAGGTTTTGAATTAATTTCATGAAAATATATTAATTATATCAGTGTATGGGATTTCTGGCATCGCAGACATACTATGTGCTCAAACAAAAATATAATTAATAATTTTTTAGTTCTTATTCATGAAATGAAACCTCTACATAGGTCATGAGTAGACTGTGTGTGAGTTTTGACTGAGACTTTAACCACCCTTGTGGTGTGTGCAGCCATGGAAGTAAATTAAGAAAATTAAAGGGGCAACCCATAGGGTGAAATTAATGTAAAATTTGACTTTGGGTGTGTAATTGGGGATGCTAAGGATGTGATATAGGGTCTAGTCACCATGTTTAATTTACAAGGACAAATATAATTTAATTAATGGTACGTATAATGAATTACATATGTAATCACATTATAAATAATTATTTGGAATACCTTGGGGAAAACTCCTTGGATTCAGATTGATAAATAATTGTTTGGAATTCCTTTAGGAACCCCCTCCCCTTATATTTATATTATGATAACTAATGGTTTATAATTCCTTGGGGTAAACCTATCTTGAATTTGAAATGATAACTAATGGTTTGGAATGAATTGGGGAAATTCCCATTGGATTCAAATTATAATAACTAATTATTTGGACTGCCATGATGAAATCCCCCTTAGATTTAGGTTGATGACTCTTAGTTTGAAATTACTTATATAAATATCCCTTTGATTAATTTGTGCCTTTATGGGATACTATGGATATAGACATATGACTTAGAAAAAAGTAGGTATATTCAGTCTCGAGTGTCACTAGGGAACCAGAGGATTGATACTGGTTTTACATATTTATGTTTTTCCATAATTTTTTTATGCATATAAGAATGAAAAAAATTCTCAGACTAGACAAGATTTTAGATGTCATTGGTTGTGGACTACTAAATCATACACAGACCCTGCCTGATTCATCAATTAGTACCCAGGAAAACATCATGGTTACAGGACATGACAAGGGTAAGAACCCTATGATTGATGCTTGATTTAGACTACTAATATGGGCATGATATATTTTTATCGGGCTATGAACCAAGATTTTTTTGTTAATTTTCCATGTTTTTTGTGATTATTTTTATGGATTGGTGTAAATGAACTATTTTTGGGATGTATGGTGGCAGGGAATGTAGATAACTCATTTTGATATAGCATGGGTTGTGATTATTTATTGGAATTTTGCAGGATTTTTTTTCATTTCTTTATCTATATTTATAGATATTATTTTGATTATTTATGTTGTTATTTCACTCTAATATGTGAGTATAATATCCCCACCATACCACCATAGACCATCGCTACTACTCAGCATCCTCTAGAATATAGGAAGATTCACCTGAGGTCCTTAGTGGATATTCTATCCAAACACTATTGAGTGGCCCATGGATAAGTTATTATAGAATCAATGATGATTCAATAAGATTTTTTCTTTTCTTGAGGTGATTGAAAACATCATATTAGTATTTTGAAACTCAAAATCATGCATGTAATGGTGAAAACCAAATAAAATGATCTAATATTGACATGAAGTCCTTGGAAATCTATCTTGGAATTATTTTTGATATGAATGAGAAAACGGTACATCAATATGACATGTGGTGTGCTGGGAATAACAGAATAAGCAGTTCTAAAAGAATTAAAACTCTTTAAAAATGTGTGGTAAGGGTTTAAAACCAATAAAACAACCCTCTATAACTGTTAAATCATATAAAAATAAACATATATTTATTTTTAATGTGTTGGAATATACACCATTCCAATTCCAGTTATTGTTTTTGTGGGATGACTAAAAATGCCATTTTAGTGCTTTAAAATACTAAAATGTGCATATAATGGTTAAAACCATAGAAAAATACCTTGGATTCATGTGAAATAATATAAAATAAATAGAGGAATTGTTTTTAATGCCTATTAGTAGATGGAAAGTCAATATGTTGTGTGGTGTGCTCAAACTGACTGAATAAGTAGTTTATAAAAAATTGATCGTCTTTAAAAATGGTCACCAAGGTGTTAAAACCAATAAAAAAACATCGGATCACCATGAAATTATAAGAAAAACCTTATAATGATTTTTAAAATATAGGAACTGATCATGATGACGCATCAATCCAATTTTTTATTTTCCTAGGATGGTTGAAAATTCCTTTTTAGTATTTTAAAACACTAAAACAAGTGTGTACTGAATAAAACCATAGAAAACAACTTTAGACTAATGTGAACTAATAGGAAAAATTTATTGGGATTATTTGTGACATTTATAAGTCAGCATCACGTAATCTGATGTGTGATCTTGCTCATATTGACTAAATAAGCAGTTCTTAAATAATTAAGTGTCTTTAAAAACATGGTTCAGGGGGAATAAGATAAGAAAATTTCCTCCAATCACTATGAAATCATAGTAAAAAAATTATAGAATTATTTTTAAAATATAATAACTGGAGGTAAGTTAATTCAAGTTGTCTTTTTTCCAAGATGTTAGAAAATACCATTTCAGTGTTTTGAAACACTAAAATATGCATGTAATGGTGAAAACAATATAAAATAACCTTATATTGATGTGAAATCATAGTAAAATTGTATTGGAATTATTTTTGACATGTATGAGAATACAACACATCTATATGACATGTGGTGTACTTGGAATGACTGAATAATCAATTCTTAAAGAATTGATTATCTTTAAAAATGTGTGTTGGGGGGTAAAAACAAAGAAAATTACCTTTAATCACTATGAAATAATAGAAAAACAACAATATATATGTTTTTAACTTGTAGGAATTTACACCAGGATAATATGAGTTGTTGTTTACACAATATAACTAAAAATTCCATTATTGGTGTTTTAAAAAAATAAAACATGCATTTAATGTTCAAAACCATCGAAAACGACCACATATTAACATTAAATCATAGGAAAAATATTTTTAAAATATTTTTAACATGTATAAGTAGATGAGATGTCAATCCAACATGAAGTGTCCTAAAACATATATAATAATTATTTTTTAAAGATTTCATAGTCTTTTAAAATGTGCAACAGAGGGTCAAAATCAAGAAAACAACCTATAATTTCCCTGAAATATTAAGTCAAGAAACTTAGAATTATTTTTGAAATGTATTAACTTATGGATAATCTATTTGAGTTTTTGTTTTCCTAGGATGACTGAAAACACATTTTAAGTGTTTTAAAATACTAAAACATCTATATAATAGTGAAAATCCTAACAAAAGATCTTATATTGACATTAAATCATAGGAAAACTATTTTCGAATTATTTTTTATTTGTGTGATTATATAGAATGAAAATATGATGTGCAGTGTGCTCCTATTAACTAAATAACTAGTATTTAAAAAATTTACAGTTTTTAAAAACATGTTCCAGGGGGTCAAAACCAATTAAATGTCCTTTGATCATTATTAAATCATATAAAAACCCTAAATATGTTTAAGAAATATAGGAACCAAAAACTCACTAAACTGAGTTGTTGTTTTCATGGGATGATGAAAAATTAATTTTTAGTTATTTAAAATGCTAGAACATATATATAGCAATCAAAACGATAGAAAATGACCTATTATTGATGTGAATTCATAAGATAACTTTATTTGTGTTATTTTTTATATGAAATAGTATAATATAAATCAATCTAGTATAGGTGTGCTCGGACGAACTAAATAAATAGTTTTTAAACATTAGATAGTCTTTGAAAATGTGCGTTAATGGGTCAAAAACAAGAAAAAAACCTTTTCATATTTTCAAATAATATTTTAAACACCTTTTTTTTGAAATGTAGAAACTTATAGAGTGTCAATACGAGTTACTATTTTTTCCAAGATAATCAAAAATGAATTTTGGTGTTTTAAAACATGAAAATGTGTTTATAATGGTAAAAACCATATCGAACAACCTTGGATTGATGTGAAATATTAGGAAAATTATATTTGATTTATTTTTTCTATTTATCAGTAGAGTAAATGTCAATCTAATGGTTAGTATGCTCAGATTGACCAAATAAGTAACTTGTAAATATTTATAGTCATTGAAAATGTGTTGCAGGGGGTCAAAACCAATAAAACACCTTTTATTTCCTTGAAATCATAAGAGAAAAACATTAGAATTATTTTTGAAATATAATAAGTGATGATGAATCAATATGAGATTTAATTTTCCCAGGATGATCAAAACCATCTTTATAGTGTTTTAAATTTCTAAAATGTGTGTGTAAGGTTCAAACCATAGGAAATGACCTTGTATTGATAAGAAATCATAAGAAATTTTTTTTGAATTATATTCAATTTTTATAAGTAGAAGGTATGACAATTTGATAAGTGATGTGATCAAACTAGCCAAATAAGTAGTTTTTTAATATTTTGTGGTCTATGAAAACATGTTTCTAAGATTCAAAACCAACAAATGACCTCTAATTGAAGAAAAATTATAATAAAATGACCTTATAAAGATTTTTAAAACATATGAACTTACATTTCATCAATTCAAGTTTTCATTTTCCTATGATGGTTGTTAAATCCTTTTTGTGTTTTAAATCACTAAAACTTATGTGTAATGGTCAAAACCATAGAAAACAACCTCATATTGATGTGAAATCATAAGAAAACAATCTTGTAATTTTTTTAAAAGTGTTAGGGTATACTTCATTTCAATATAATGTGTGTTGTATTCATACTAAGGTAATAAGTGAATCGTAAATAATTTATAGTCTTTAAAAATGTGCATTAGGGGTTCTAAACCATGGAAATGACATTTAATCACTATGAAATCATAATAAAGTAACTATATAATGTCTTAAAAAATTATTAACTGATTGTTCATCAATTTGAGTTATATTTTTCTCAGGATGGCTGAAACTAGAATTTTAATGTTTAAAAATATTAAGACATTCACGTAGCATAGAAAACCATAGAAAATGAACTCATTTGGATATGAAATCATAGGCAAACTATATTGGAATTAATTTTTATGTGTATAAGGAAATTTAAATTCAATCTGGGAGGTTGTGTTCAAGGATATTCTAAATAAACAGTACTCAAAGATTTGAAAACCATTAAAAACATGTGTCAGGGGGTCAAAACCCAAAAAAATAACCTTTGGTTTCTATAAAATGACAAGAGAACAATAGTATAATGATTATTGAGATATAAGAACTGAAACTATGCCAATGTGAGTAATTGTTTTCATGGGATGATTGAAAAATATGTTTAGTGTTTTAAAATACTAAAACTCATATGTAGTAGTAAAAACCATATTAAAAAAACTCATATTCATATTAACTAATAATAAAAGTAACTTTGAATTATTTTTGATGTGTACAAGTATATTATATGTCAATTCCATAAATGATTTTCTAGGACTGACTGAATAAGTTATTTTTAAAGATTTGAAAATATTTGAAAACATGCGTGAGGGGGTAAAAACCAAGAAAAAAATCACTGATTAACATGAAATCATATGTTAACAACATTAAAATTATATTAGATATATAGTAACTGATGACACATCTATCTGATTTTTCATTCTCTTGAGATAATCATAAATTACTTTTTAGAGTTTTAAAACATCAAAACATGCGTCTAATGGTTAAAAACATATCAAATGACCTCGGATTGATGTGAAATCCTATAAAATGTTTCTTTTATTTATTTGTGAAATTTATAATAAAATTTCATGAAAATTTGATGTGTGGTGTGTTCGAAATGATAAAATAATCAATTTTTAAATATTTAAAGGCCTTTCAAAACACGCGTTAGGAGTTCAAAAACAACCAAAATATCTATGATGACTATAAAATCATAGGAAAATAATCATGTAATTATTATTTAAATTTAGAAACTAAGGATTTTTTAATTCATGTTTTCATTTTCTTAGGATGAATAAAAACTCCTTTTAGTGTATTAAAATACAAAAACATGAATCTGATAGTCAAAACTATAGAAAAAAACCTAAAATTGATAAAAAATAACATTAAAACTTTCATAAAATTATTTGTGATGATTATGAGAATCATTAACATGAATGTGACATGTAGCGTGCTCGGCCTCACTGAATATATAGTTTTTTATTATTTTTCAATCTGCAAAAATGTGTTTTAGGGTTCAAAACTAAGAAAATGACATCTAATTATCGTCAAATCACAGAAAAAAACCATGGAATTATTTTTGAAATTTTGGAGATGATGTTATATTAATATGAGTCTTCGTTTTCCCAGGATGACCAAAAACACTTTTTTAACATTTTAAAACACTAAAACATGCAATGGTAAAATCTATATAAAATGATCTCAAATTGAGATTAAATCTTAGGAAAACTAATTTTGAATTATTTTTTATGTTTATAAGCAGAAATAACGTCAATATGACATGTTTTTTGCTCTAACTCTTTAAATGATCAATTTTAAATGATTTATAAGTATTTAAAACATTAATCACTGGGTCAAATCCAATAAAAAAAACCTCTTATTATTATTAAATCATATGTAAAAAAACATATAATTATTTTTGAATTATAGAAATGTACAGTGATTCAATTTGTTCTATCATTTTCTCAGGATGATAGAAAATAACTTTTAGTGTCTTAAAAAACTAAAACATCTATATAATAATCAAAACCATATCAAATGACCTCATATTTATGGTTAATAATAGTAAAAATATATTTGATTTATTTTTGATTTTTATGAGCATACATCGCATCAATACAATATGTGTTGTGCACATAATGACCTAATAAGTAGTTTTAAAGATTTGAAATTCTTTCAAAACATGTTTTGGGGGGTAAAAACCATGAAAATAACCTATTCTTATCATGAAATCATAGATCAACAACCTTATAATTATTTTTTTAATATAGTAATTGATGTAGTGTCAATACAATTTTTCATTTTCCTAGGATAATACAAAACACCTTTTTAGTGTTTTAAAACACCAAAATATATGTTTGATCATCAAAACCATTATAAATAACCTCATAAAGACATAAATTCATAGTAAAACTATATTTGACTTATTTTGGACATTTATAAGTATATGGAACATGAATATAATGTGAAGTGTAATCAAAATGATTGAATAAGTTGTTTTTCAATAATTGGTGGTCTTTAAAAACATGGGTCAGAGGATAAAAAAGAAAATATATATATATATATGGTTACCATAAATCAAAGTAAAAAATCATAGAATTATTTTTGAAATATATTAATTGACAATATTTCAATCTGATTTGTTGTCTTTATAGGATGACTAACAATTCCTTTCAGTGTTTTAAAACACTAAAACATGCTTGTAAAGGTCAAATGCATATAAAATGACCTTAGAATGACATTAAATCATAAGAAAATGTATTATAATTATTTCTTATGTCTACATGTAAATGAAACATTTATATAATATATGGTGTGTTTGGACTAACTAAATAAGAAAATGTATTTTAATTATTTCTTATTTCTCATGTCATTCTTTTTATCATTTTCCCGAGATGACTAGAAACAACTTTTTAGTGTTTTAAAATAGTAAGATCTGCATATAACATTAGAATCCATAGGAAGTGACCATGAATTGAATTAAAATCATAATAAAACTATCATTGGATTATTTTGGACATGTAAAATTATAAATCATTTAAATTTTATATATGGTGTTCTTTAAATGATTAAATAAGGGATTTTTAAAGTTTTAAAAAGTTTTAAAAACATACTCCATGGGGTCAAAACTAAGAAAATGACCTCCAATTTCCATGAAATTTTAGTAAAACAACCTTATAATTATTTTTAAATTATAGTATCTAATGTCACATAAACCCATGTTTTTTTCTTGGATGACTAGAAAATTATTTAAGTGTTTTAAAACACTAAAAAGGGTACGTAATTGTCAAAAACAAAGTAAAAAACCTCATATTGAAGTTAAATCATTGGAAATATACCTTCAAATTATTTTTGAGTGGTATGAAAAGATGACATGTCAATTTGATGTACGGTGTACACAAGATGACCGGATAAAATGTTTTTAAAGATTTACCAGTCTTTGGAAATGTGTATTAGTCGGTCAAAACCAAGAAAAAATATTTTATTTCCATTAAATCCAAGAAAAACTACCTTAGAATGAATTTTGAAATGTATGAACTAATGGCATTTCAATCCAAGTTTCCATTTTCTTAGGATAAAAAATGTCCTTTTTGTGTTTTAAAATAATAAAACAAACATGTCATGGTCAAAAACATTGAAAACAACCTCTAATTGGAATGAAATATGTAATGACTTGGATTTTCTGTTTATTATTTTTAAATATTATATGGAATTATTTCGAGACCGGGCGCGAAGACGGTACATCATTCCGAGGTCCAGTGAGCCCAGAATGGTGGTTTGAACTTTTTTTTAGTTAAGTGAGTCGGCACTTGTGCGTGGTTGTCGCAGTTTCCCAACAGATGCCCGGATTAAAAATCTGAGCACACCGTTGCATCCAGAATGACGACTTTACCTAAGAATGAGGCTATCCTCGACCGGCGCGGGTCGAAGGAAGAAGTTAAGTTTTGGAATTTTTAAGTAAAAATAAAATAAAATAAATTAACCAGTTTATTTTATTTCATTTAAGGAAACATCCGCTGCAGTGCGGCAACGACGCAGCTGTTTCCTAAATTGATGGCGTGTCTTAATGACTTCAAAATTTCAAGTCAATTCCATTAATATTGTCGCGCAATTAAATGCCAAATTGTTTCCCCTTTTTAATGGGTTAAGCATTTGTACGTCGTTGGCAACGTAGAGAGAGGAACCTCTGTAGAATCCACGGCGTGTTGGAGCGATTCTTGACAACGAACGAAAATGGATCGAAACCCAGGATCGTTGCACCGACGTTGAAGGATCTTGAGGGCTACGACAGCACGGTGCCTTCGTCAACGATCAATTCCTTCAAAAGGTAGGGGTTGTTATTTCAATTTATTTCTTTCCCCATCTTTGAGTTTAAACGACGAAGGCGGATCAACCACAAACAAGTTGATCCTCGAAGTCATATGTTCTTGTGGGAGGGTTTTCATTGGGATGATTTTGGGGAATTAATCCATGCTTTTTATTCATTTTGATCTCTGCTCCATTTAAGCCTATTAACGGGAGCAGATCAACGTCGTGACGAACGACGGTGGAGGTTCGTTCCTCAATTTATTTGTTTATTGGATTTCCTCCACCATTCTTTCTCAAGCGTTCTTTGTGTTCTTCATGGGGCGACGAACAATGGATCATTGCGCATATGTTCCGCGACGCAACGATCCCAAATCGAAGATTCGACACCGCAATGACCTTGTGGAGGTGCGGTGATGATGGCGGACTATGATTCGGACCGGATCGGGAAAGGGCATTCTTCGAGCGTTCTTTACGCGGGAAGATCAAATCATGTTCTCGGGGCCGATCGGAGGCCTGAAAATGACGGAAGCGGCTTCGTGCTGTTGGGGAGACCAGAACCTGGAAGTTTTGCGGCGATCGGATGGCCGGATTGATGATCAGAGTAGCATGGGAGGCACTCCGGTGAAGGGCGTCGTTTCTGGAAATTTCCAGAATACATAGCGTGTACTTCCGAAGAACACGCCGTGTAGTTCTAGCGGTGTCGGCTAGGGTTTCAGGGTCAGAGAAGAATCACACAGCGTGTGACCCTGGTCACACGACATGTTAGACTTTCCCCAAAGCTCAGCGTGTACTTTGGGTAGTACACGGACACGGGATGCTCTACACGGCTTTAGGCGGCACAGTGTGTACAGCTCGGCAGAGGCGGCTACGTGGAGCTCGGCGTGCATCTTGGGGATACACGGACACGGGATGGAGTACACGACCATGTACTCCACCACCCGGCCAGGCGAGGTCAACAGCGTAGGTCACCCCGTGTGCAGATTTCACGGGTTGGAGTATACGGGTTGGTGACCGTGTATGGGCACATGGCCAGAGTACACGGAGCCAACCCTAGTGACCCAGATATGGTGTGTAATCCGTACTACATGCCATGTATAAAGTTTTCTACATGAACAACCTCACGACACGGGTCGTTGTACATGGGCAGTACCTGGGGTCGGACAATATGGCATGTATCATTTCTACACGCCATGTACTTTTTGGACAACGGCTTGGTCCTTTTGTTCACCGTGACTTGAACATCTTTCGTTTTTGTTAGTGCCCGTTCTTCTTGTTCCCCTGAAGGTCAGGCATCATTCCCTCATGCAAGATTATGATCCCTTCAGTATGACTTTTCTGTGATAGAGCCAGGCATCCATCTGAGAGGCCCGGATCGAGATCCTCTATCCATTCCAGACCCTAGGTAGAGTCAGGCATCGACGTGAACAACTCTACCGGGCGTTGATCCTCTACCTAGAAGGTGAATTTTGGATGAGTCACGGTATCCTCCATGGCCCTGGCAGTGATCCTCATCTATGTATCGAAATCTTTCCCACTCAGGAGTGTGTCTCCCGTAATGAGTGTAAGCTATATCTCGTAACGGTTCCCGAAGAACAGCTCTTCCCGGACGGATTTCATCAGATTTATAAGGCCCGTGGAGTGTGTTCTCCCGAAACGAGCGCATCACGGAATCTTCGGACGGAATCCCTATAGGGGGTATCAGGTTGCGTGACTTGTCTCTAGACCACGGGTCTGGGTTTTGAGTATATCTGGTTTGTTTTATATGTTCTGTAAACATATACTATGCATAACTGACTATACCTTTACTTTGTGTACTGCTTTGTGGTTTTCGGGGTCCTCTACTGAGTGTTGTTATACTCACCCTTGTACGGGCTTTTCCCGCACGTCTGGTGTCTTGTGCAGATGAGCAGCCTTTTGACAGAGTCCCAGGAGGACCAGGACAGGACCGAGCTTTATAAGTTCCCTACATGCTGAGGCGTTCCTACGGCTATGAGCGGAAGTCCCAGTAACTTTGTGCTTACAGGTTGGACTTTGCAGTTATTTAGACTATTTCTTTTGGTGGGCTTGTATTCTGGCCCAGTTTACTTTTACAGTACTCTACCTTTCGTCATACTCTATTGGTTGGGTTTAGTTGTATGCATGCATTTTTGTTCCTTAGTGTTTTACATTTTAGCATTTGTGGGCTTGGAGATGTGTGTGTGTGTGTGCAGGTACTTAGGCAATGTCTCCCATGTTAGTTACATGCCTACTCGGTGCTAGTCACCAGCCCCGGGCCAATTGGAGGCGGGCTTGGGGAGTCACAGCACAGGCCCCACTGGGACGGGTCGTGACAGAGTGGTATCAGAGGATGTCGGTTCTACCTTAGGACCAAGAGTCTGTGAGTTTGGTTGGGGGCAACAGTGTTGAGTGTTTTGGGTTCGGATTTCAGGCCAGAGACTCCGGTGTTGGTGCGGCAGCCAACGTATCCATACACCAGGACTCTGATAACCTGATTTTCAACCCGGTTCACGAAAACACTAGTTGCGGGGAAATAAAAGGTACATGCATCATATAGGAATGGGTTGTGTCTTCCATATCCTTGGTGTCAGCTATCCAGATATACTCATTGACCGTGACACATCTTGTTTCTTTACACGATGCCTCCGTGATGTGTACCCGCTAGGATTCATCAGCATGATCATGAGTATGACCCCTCAGTGAAAAGGCTTCAATACAGGGACCAGCTCCCCAGGCGTTGCCACCAGGTGGTGCACCTTCTATGCCACCGGTGGAGCAGCCAGTGGTACCTGCAGTACCGATCGGTGAGGAGCGCAGGCTTAGCGCACTCCATGAGTTTCAGAGACAGAGACCCCTCAGGTTCCGAGGCGAGCCCGACCCTCAGGCGGCTGAGGACTGGCTTGAGGCAGTGACCAGAGTTTTCTGTCTAGTGAGGACACCGGCAGACTAGATGGTGATCCTAGGAGCGAGCCTTCTTCAGGGATCAGTGGGACGATGGTGGACTCTGACCACGCAGACTCACGACGAGGAGACTTTTTCATGGATAGAGTTTGAGCAACTCTTCAGGGAGGAGTTCTCTCCGGTTACGCTTAGAGATGTGCGCATCCAGGAGTTTCTTCAACTCCTACAGGGTAGTATGACGGTGGATGACTATTCATCGAGACTCACCAACCTCTCCAGGTACTCGATGGATATGGTCAGGGATCAGTACTTCAGAGCTCGGACCTTTGAGCGAGGTCTACGGTGTGACATATGAGCTAGTGGCGTCCCTCTATGCATTTTGACTTATGATGGAGTGCTCGAGCGGGCCTTGGTGATTGAGAGCTTCTTGGCAGAGCAGAGACAGCCGCCGGCAGTCAGTAGTTGGCAGACAGGTGCAGAGACACTGACAGAAGGGAGCCGATGTCAGGCACAGGGATCTGGATGTGGGAGACGTCATAGGAGGACCCAGGACATGGGATCGATAGTCCAGGGCTCTTAGGCTGGATCCAGTCAGCCTAGGTAGAAGTGATGATATACATGCGACGGTAGGGGGCATCTCGCTAGAGATTTCCCGACATGTCGAGCTGCTGACAGGGAAGTGGTGGATGGACCACCGAGGTAGAGGCAGAGAACAGAGCAGGCAGATCCGCCAGGCGGCAGATGTGGCAGAGGAGCAGGGAGAGCTGCAGGTGGTGGCAGACGCTTCGACTTTCTTCCACCACCACCCCCAGGAGGTCCTCACCAGGCTCAAGGAGCTGGGGGATAGGGATGGGGACAGCTGCATGCGGTCGAGGAATATGACCCAGGGGCTCCAGGGATGATTCGAGGTACGATCTATGTCTTTTCTACCATAGCTTCCGTACTCATAGACACAGGTTCCAGTCATTCTCTTATAGCCACATGTCTTGTACAAAACCTCGAGATTTCGGTAGAACTGTTGACTCGATCCTTACGCTTGGAGACACCTACGGGAGGAGACTCGATGATCACACACCTTTTCAGACAGTGTGATCTTACCCTTGGAGGTGAGATTTTTGGTTGCAACCTCTTGGTGGTAGCTTCGAGGCCTTACGATGGCATTCTCGATATGGATTGGTTATCTTTGGTCCATGCCCAAATTGACTATTTTAGGCGAAGAGTGTGGTGTGTCTGCCATGATGGAATGAGGTTTTCCTTTGTTGGAGAAAAGGAAACCCAGGAAGCACAAAATGGGTTCATGCATAGGAGGGTTCAGCCGATCACTCACGAGTTGGCTAGCCTTACCCTTGGAGCAGTAGATGTTGTGAGCTCTCAGTTCCCAGCAGTGGTGGCGGAGTATGAGGACGTCTTTCATGAAGATGTTCCAGGACTACCTCCCTGCCGGGAAATCGACTTCTGCATCGACTTACACCCTGGGACGACACTAATTTACTCATCAGATTATCGGATGGCTCCCGCGGAGCCTCGCGAGCTAAGGGTGCAGTTGGAGGATTTGCAGATCAAGGGTTTCGTAAGACCCAGCGTCTCACCCTGGGCGGCTCCAGTCTTGTTTTCCAAGAAGGCAGATGGGAGTCTGAGGTTGTGCGTGGATTACCGGTGCCTGAACCAGGTGATGATGAAGAAAAAATATTCACTTCCAAGGATCAATGACCTCTTCGATCATCTAAGAGGGGCACAGTGGTTCTAGAAGGTTGACCTTCGATCAGGCTATCACCAGCTATGAGTACGGGAAGAGGATATACTGAAAATGGCTTTCAGATGTCGTTGCGGTCACTATGAGTACTTGGTGATGCCCTTTGGCATGACGAACTCCCCCGCAGTGTTCATGGGGTTGATGAAACGGATCTTCCATCTGTACTTGGACCTGTTCGTAGTAGTCTTCATCAACGACATCCTTGTGTACTCGGCATCAGAGGAGGAGCACACGAGACACCTTCGGGTGGTTCTGGACGTACTTCGGGAGCACCAGATTTATGGGAAGCTCTCAAAGTGTCAATTCTGGATTTAGGAGGTCCACTTTCTGGGACATGTCATCTCAGCAGATGGAGTAGCTATGGACCCAACCAAGGTGGAGGTTGTGTTAGCATGGGATCCACCTCAGAGCATGATAGAGGTGCGGATCTTCCTTGGGTTGGCAGGATATTACCGGAGATTCATCCCTGATTTCTCCCGGATATCAGCACCGATGATAGCCTTGACCAGGAAGGGGCAACCCTTTGTGTGGACAAAAAAGTGCCAGCAGGATTTTGAGCATCTAAGACAGAGTTTCACGAGTGCCCCAGTCTTGAGATTTCCGGAGGAGGGTGTCGAGTACATAGTTTTCTGCGACACATCAGGGAACGGGCTTGGCTGTGTCCTGATGCAGCGGAACGCGGTGATTTCTTATGGTTCGTCCCAGATTAGGCATCATGAGAAGAACTATGCGACCCATGACCTCGATTTAGTAGTGGTAGTATTCACATTGAAGATGTGGCGACACTACCTTATGGGCGAGCGGTTCATTATCTACTCTGACCACAAGAGCCTCAAGTACATCTTCTCACAAAAGGATCTGAATCTGAGGCAGAGGCATTGGCTATTGTTCCTCCAGGACTATGATTTTGAGATTATCTATACTCCTGGAAAGGGGAACAATGTGGCATATGCCCTCAGCAGAAGGTCGAGCTCACAACTGTTGAGTGAGGCGACACAACAATTATCCGCGTTACAGTTATCCTCCGTGGATGGAGAGGATACAGCTTACCTACAGTTGATGGTTATCACCCCACCACTCTTACAACGAGTTAGGGAGGAACAACTTGGGGATGTCGACTGTGTGACCTTACATGCTCAGTTATCCATAGGACATGCTCCTGATGGATATTTTCAAGGTGGGGAGCACGTACTACTTTTCAGAGGACGCACTTTTGTACCAGTGGCGTTGCAGGAGGAGGTCCTGAGGGAGTACAATACATCCCCTTTGGAGGTATATCCTAGAGTGGAAATGATATACTAGGACATCCGACGATAGTTCTGGTGGTCAGGCATGAAGAAGTTAGTATCAGAGTTCGTTTATCGATGTCTCACATGCCAGCTGGTGAAGGCTGAGCACCAGGTTCCAACAGGGTTAGCTCACCCCCTGGAAGTTCCAGAGTGGAAGTGGGATGGAATATCGATAGACTTCATGACAGTCTTACCACGGATGTCCAAGGGGCACGATTCCATCTGGGTGATCATTGACCAACTCACTAAGTCGGCCCACTTCCTAGATATCAGAGAGTAGAGTTATGTAGAGAGCTTGGGATGCCTCTATGTACAGGAGATAGTTCGGATTCATGGCGTCCCCTCGACTATAATATCAGACCAAGACACCCGCTTCACATCCCGGTTGTGGAAGCGATTCCAGGAGGCTTTTGGGACTCAGCTACGCTTGAGCACAGCGTTTCATCCCCAGACAGATGGTCAGATGGAGAGGACCATTCAGGTTCTGGAGGATATGTTGTGAGCCTGTATCTTGGACTTTGTTCGCAGCTTGGAGGACCACCTACCACAAGTGGAGTTTTCATACAATAACAGCTACCACTCCACCATCGGTATGGCACCATTCAAGGCCTTGTACGGGAGACCCTTTCGGTCACCGCTTTGCTGGACCGACCCCGGAGAGTCAGAACTCATGGGTCCAGAGTTAGTGCGAGCTACCAAAGAGAAGGTGCAGATCATCCAGGAGCGGATGAAGACTGCACAGAGCTGGTAGAAGTATTATGCTGACAGATGACGGAGACCTCTGGAGTTCAAGGAGGGAGAACACGTCTTTATTCGGGTCTCACCTCGACGAGGGTTGCAGAGATTTGGCTGAGGCGGAAAGCTATCTCAGAGGTTCATCGGACCTTTCCAGATCTTGGGCAGAGTTGGCGAGGTGGCGTACCGCCTAGATCTACCACCACAGTTGCATCGGGTACATGATGTCATCCACGTGTCGCAGCTGAGGAGGTACGTGCATGGCCCATCGCACGTCATCGACTGGGGCGAGCTGGACATCGAGGATGGAGTGACCATTGCTGAGTACCCAGTGGAGATCGAGGATCGGCAGGAGAGGATCTTTCGTGGGCGATCGATTCCCTTAGTGCGCATCCGTTGGCAGCACGGGAATCTTTAGGAGAGCACGTGGGAGCGGGAGGCTCAGATTTGTTCCCATTACCCTCATCTTTTTTAGTAGACTTTGTTTTGGATTTTCGGGGACGTAAAGCCCCAAGGTGGGGAGAATGTAATGTCTTGGATTTTCTGTTTATTATTTTTAAATATTATATGGAATTATTTCGAGACTGGGTGTGAATACGGAACATCATTTTGAGGTCTAGTGAGCCCGGAATGGTGGTTTGAACTTTTTTTAGTTAAGTGAGTCCGCACTTGTACGCAGTTGTGGCAGTTTCCCAACGGATGCCCAGATTAAAAATCTGAGCACACTGTTGCGTCCGGTACGATGACTTTACCTAAGAATGAGGCTAACCTCGACCGACGCGGGTCTAGGGAAGAAGTTAATTTTCGAACGTTTTAAGTAAAAATAAAATAAAATAAATTAACCAGTTTATTTTATTTCATTAAGTAAACATCCGCTGCAGCGCGGCAACGGGGTAGCTGTTTCCTAAATTGATGGCGCATATTAATTACTTAGAAATGGAAAGTCAACTCCATTAATACTTCCACGTAATTAAATGCCAAATTGTTTCCCTTTTTTAATGGGTTAATCAATTGTACGTTGTTGGCAACGTAGAGAGAGGAACCTCTGAAGAATCGACAGCGCGTTGGAGCGATTCTTGACGACGAACGACAACGGATCAAAACCTAAGATCGTTGCGCCGACGTTGAAGGATCTCGACGACAATGGAATCACGGAGCCTTCATCAACGATCAATTCCTTCGAAAGGTAGGGGTTTTTATTTCAATTTATTTATTTCCCCGTCCTTGAGTTTAAATGACGAAGGTGGATCAACCACGAACAAGTTGATCTGCGGAGTCGTACGTTCTTGTGGGAGGGTTCTCTTTGGGATGATTTTGGGGAATTAATCCATGCTTTTTATTCATGTTGATCTATGCTCCTTTTAAGCCTATTAATGGGAGCGGATCTACGCCATGATGAACGACGGCGGAGGTTCGTTCCTCAATTTATTTGTTTATTGGATTTCTTTCCCCATTCTTTCTCGCGCATTCTTCGCATTCTTCACGGGGTGATGAACAACGGATCATTGTGCATCCTTTCCACGATGCAACGATCCCAAATCGAAGGTTAGACACCACAAAGACCTTTTGCAGGTGAGGCGACGATGGCAGACGATGAATTGGACTGGATCGGGAAAGGGCGTTCTTCGAGCGTTCTTCACGCGGAAAGATGAAATCATGTTTTTGGGGCCGATCGGAGGCCCAAAAATGACGGAAGTAGCTTCGTGGTGTTGGGCGACTAGAACCTGGAAGTTTTGCGGTGATCGGATGGTCGTATTGATGATCGGAGTAGCATAGGAGGTGCGCCGGTGAAGGGCACTATTTCTGCAAATTTCCAGAATACACGGCGTGTACTTCCGAAGAACACACCTTGTAGTTCTGGCGGTGGAGGCTAGGGTTTCGGGGTCAGAGAAGAATCACACAGCGTGTGACCCCGGTCACACGGCATGTTAGACCTTCCCCGAAGCTCGGTGTAGACTTTGGGTAGTACACAGAAAAGGGATGATCTACACGGCTTCAGGCGGCACGGCGTGTGAAGCTCGGCAGAGGCGGCTACGCGGAGCTCGGCGTGTATCCCTGTGATACATGAACACGGGATGGAGTACATGACCGTGTACTCCATCACCCGGCCAGGCGAGTTCAACAGCGCAGGTCACCCCGTGTGCAGATTGCACGGGTTGGAGTACACGGGTTGGTGACCGTGTATGGGCACATGGCCAGAGTACACGGAGCCAACCCTAGTGACCTAAACACGGCGTGTACTCCGTACTACACGCCGTGTATAAAGTTTTCTAAACGAACAGCCTCATGACACGGGCCATTGTACATGGGTAGTACCCGGGGTCGGACAACACGGCGTGTATCATTTCTACACACTGTGTACTTTTTGGAAAATAGCTTGGTCCTTTTGTTCACCGTGCCTTGAACATCTTTCGTTTGGGTTAGTGCCCCTTCTTATTGTTCCTCTGAAGGTCAGGCATCATTCCCTCACGCAGGATTATGATCCCTTCAGCATGAATTTTCTGTGATAGAGTCAGGCATCCATCCGAGAGGCCCGGATCGAGATCCTCTATCCATTCCAGACCCTAGGTAGAGTCAGGCATCGACGTGACCAACTCTACCAGGAGATGATCCTCTACCTAGCAGGTGAATTCCGGATGAGTCGCGGTATCCACCATGGCCCTGGAAGTGATCCTCAACTGTGTATCGAAATCTTTCCCACTCAAGAGTGTGTCTCCCATAATGAGTGTAATCTATATCTCATGACGGTTCCCGACGAACAGCTCTTCCCGGAAGGACGTCATCAGATCTATAAGACTCGTGGAGTGTGTTCTCCCGGAATGAGCGCATCACGGAATCTTCGAACGGAATCCCTTGCGGGGGTATGCGGTTGTGTGACTTTTCTCTAGACCACGGGTCTAGGTTTTGAGTATATCTGGTTTGTTTTATATGTTTTGTAAACATATACTATGCATAGATGACTATACCTTTACTTTGTGTACTACTTTGTGGTTTTTGGGGTCCTCTACTGATTATTGTTATACTCACCCCTGCACGGGCTTTGCCTGCATGTCTGGTGTCTTGTGCAGATGAGCAGCCTTTTGATAGAGTCCAGGGCGGACCAAGACAGGACTGAGCTTTCTGAGTTCCCTACAAGCCGAGGCGTTCCTACGGCTACGAGCGGCAGTCCCAGTACCTTTGTGCTTACAGGTTGGACTTTGCAATTTTTCAGACTCTTGCTTTTGGTGGGCTTGTATTCTGGCCCAATTTACTTTTACAGTACTCTACCTTTCGTTGTACTCTGTTGGTTGGGTTTAGTTGTATGCATGCATTTTGGTTCCTTAGTGTTTTAAATTTCAGCATTTGTGGGCTTGGAGATGTGTGTTTGTGTACAGGTACTTAGGCA
Organism: Viscum album; assembly: GCA_963277665.1. Lineage (NCBI taxonomy): Eukaryota > Viridiplantae > Streptophyta > Magnoliopsida > Santalales > Viscaceae > Viscum > Viscum album. Next base: position 621,501,633 of record OY728127.1, read on the forward strand.
ATGCCTCCCATGTTAGTGACATTCCTACTCAGTGCTAGTCACCAGCCCCTGGCCTATTGGAGGCGGGCTTGGGGAGTCACTGTGCGGGCCCCACTGGGACGGGTCATGACAAAATAGTTGGTAAATGACTTTGAATTATTAATTATGTGTATGATTATAAGGAACCTTAATATGGCTTGTGATATGATCGGACTAACCAAATAAGTTGTTTTTAAATATTTGGTAGTCTTTAAAAATGTGCATGAGGGGGTTAAAACCAAGAAAAATATATATGATTGTCATGAAATCATAGGAAAATAACATTAGAATAATTTTGAAATATAATAACTAATACCACATTTATCCAAGTTTTTGTTTTTTGGGATGACCGAAAGCTCCTTTTTGGTGTTTCAAAACACTAGAACATGTGTAAAATAGTTGAAAATATATCAAAGAACCTTATATTGATTTGAAATCATGATAAAACTATCTTAGAAATACTTATGTCAAGTAAGAGAATACAAAACATCAATCTAATGTGTGGTGTGCTCAAACAGGCCTAATAAGCAGTTTTGAATTAAAAATGATTAGAAACTAGTAATATGGTGAAAATAAAATGACTATATACTGTTTATTGAACTAAATTTTAATTTAAATAATATAATGGGTTCTAATTATTATATTTTTTAATTTTTTTACTATATGAAATTTATTTTTAATTTATTTTATTTTTAGTTATATGAAATGATGGGTGTGGAACTTAGAAAATGATTGAATGAGGTTATTTGTAAAATCATTAAATTATATATGTTTCAGAAATATGAAAAAATTATGAATTATGGTTTTTTTATTTTTTATTTTTTATTTTCAAAAGACTAGTAGTAGGCTATATTTGTGAGCTCATTAAATTATAATTCATATCATGCATGTCATGTTATGTACCATGCTTGTTGAAGCCTCCACCTTGAGAATTATAGGTAGATATCAAGATAATCCAGGATACTAACATTGGATTATTGTGAAGAATATCATAAATTATCTAAGGTTTAATTAGTATATATTCCTATTTTATAGAATAGATGAGGAACTAGTCATTAGGGGATGTGTATATTCTAGTTTCTTTTAAAGTTATAGTGATCTAAAACCATAGTTGAGATATGTCTTCTACCTTAATAGAGGAGTTGTGAGCTATAAGATCTCAAAGAAACTAGTGGTTTCCAATTCTATAGTAGAGTCTGAGTATATTTCATCTTATGATGTAGCTAAATCAATAGTGTAGAAATGAAACCTCATATAGTATATTGATGTGGTCCTTATCTGTAAAGATGTTATCACATTGTATTATGATAACACTATAATAGTGGCCCTCACCAAGAAGTCAAGGTCACATCAACTAATGAAGAATACACTTTGAAAGTATCACCTATTTAGGGTTTTTTTCTAAAAGGGTTGAGGTCTTGGTAAGAAGAGTTACAATAGAGGATAATGTGTAAAAATTATTGACTAAAGTCTTATCTCATCAAAATCATGAATTTTCTTGTGAGAGCAAGCAGACTAAAATTCATTAGCAGTTATCTCTAGTGCAAGTGGTATTTTGTTAGAGTTGGTTCCCTAGAAAAAAATACTCTTTACTATATATTACCTATATATTCAAAAAAAATATATTAATAAATATATCATCACATGATGTATGTCCTTTTGCGTAACATTAATGGGATAATGTCCTTATAGTATTTGTCTTATTGAAAGTTCATAATATTTATCCACTATGATGAAAACCTTGAAGTGCTATGAAAATATTATTAAACATATGTTTTATGGTCAGATGATACTTATATGATTAGATAGTGATGATATTTATCTATTATGTATTGGAGTATCATAATACATTAAGACTTCTTCTCATGAATTTTTTACTTGGAAATCTCTGAGAGATGAGGTTATGAGAATAAACCTACTAATAGGAACTCCATATATTATATGAACCATTGGATATACTAATCAATGGAAATGTGTATTGGTCCCTAGACTTGATATTATTATTTATGTATATCTTGATTCACATATTTTAATGAATTAATGAAAATTGTGATGATATATGATTACAATAAGGTATGATATGTTAGGTGTGTCATAAGTGATATGACATTAATGAATAAAACAAGAAAATATTTTTCCCTTATGATTTAATGTAAGTAGATATCTTAGTCCCTATGATTTGAATGGAACTATATGATTATGTATATGTCTACAGAATTTTATTGATGATTTCATTTAAGGAAGTCAAAGAAAGATATATCATGCATATAGGTTGATGACACAAGTGATGAAATCTGCTTGATAAGATATCGAGACAAAGAGATTATATTACATGATAAGAATTTATAACAGATTGTTGTTTTTGAGTCATTAATGTCCCTATATATGTATTCCTTAACATGTTTTTAGACATTGATCTTATATTTTTGGCCAGTTATCCTAATGCCACTGAGAAATTGGTCTAAAGGGTCACACACTAAGTATATCCAAAACCTCAATTAAATTATATTTGAATTTAATATTAGAATAAATAATATTCTCAAGACCAAGGAATAATAATTATTTGGGTTATATTGATTGCAATAATTGAGTCACCATTTAATTTAAATAATATATGTTAGTATAATATTAAATAAATATTTATTCACCGGTTAATTAATATAATAATTATTGATTGAATGGATGAATGAATAATACTGTGATATTTATTTATTTAAATAAATATTTATTATTTAATGATTAGTAATTTTTTAGGAGTATTGGGGGCCTCATTAAAGGTCTAGATAAAATGCTATATTTTATTTAATGTCGTCTAAATAAATATTTATTTATTTATTTAATAAATGATATTTAAATATATAAAAGTTATCACACGTCAAGGAAATAATAATATTGTTATTATTATCATCATCATCATTATTGTTATTACTAATTTCATTATTATTTAGTGTGGGGTTTTGTTTAGGATTAAGTGATTATTGAAGTCCCTTTCTGCAATTACTAATTCTATAATGTAGATATATAAATCCACTTATATCATTTCAAAAGAGACAAAAAAAATTGTGCACAAAATGAATTCTCTAGATTATTCTCTCAAATCCTAGAGAGAACTTCTCATGATAGCTTCCAAGAACTGAGAACGATCATCCTCCTCCCTCTCAAGATTAATAGAACTAAAATAAATCATTCAAGTCCTAAAGGAATTCCTATTGTAATCAATATTGAATGACTCAAGGTTTTTATTTTTCCCTCTATAGTACATGGATTTCCAATGTAGATGTTCCAAGGCACATCAGTCACATGTGGATACCATTATACACACTCTATCCTTGAATCCTTCATCACAAAGACTATAAAACAAGAGTGGTAGACCAATTTGATAATTAATAAATAATTTCTAGAAAAGTTAATTCTTGTCTAAATAGATTAATTACAAATTTTATGTGAAAATATCCCCTCTTTGAATCTTTCAAGGCTATATTTTTCAAGTTTTTAAGTTTTATCTTAAGGATCTGATGAAAAAAATTGTTGGAAACAATCCCAACCCCCTTATTTTGTTCCCTGAGACCTTCAAATTACCATATCAAAGTCCTTTTATCCCTCTATCATCATGCACAAACAAATTTGTGGTTTCTACCACCCCACTATGTTATCAAAACTTTTTTTCAATAACCCTCAATAATAAAAAAATGTTTGCCCCCTATAGCATTTTTCTAAATGTGAATGATCATAATATGTTAACCATCAAGTTAAAGGAATAATATTCTCAACATCATTTTCTATTTTGAACTCATTATCGAGTTAATAAAAAATTATTCGAGGTTAATATCAATGGTGGAAACCTAGAAAACTCTATCTCCACAGAAATAGTTGAGAGACTCCACTTAGAAATGACATATCATATCTCAACCTCTAAAGTTGTATGGATCAAATTAGTGGGGGACATTGAGGTCATTGAGGATTGTAATGTTTTCATCTACATCAACCACTATAAGGATCATGTTGTATGTGATGTTGTAAAAAAAGATGCATGTCAGTTATTTCTAGGATCCCATTGGAAATTTTTTATTGACACTTTTCAAAATTCTCATGAAAATGTAATCAGATTCACAAAATATCATGTTAAATTCATTTCGCAATCTCTTTCAAAGAATCCTGTGATCAACCAAAATAGATCTTCTATAACAATTATTTTATCATATGAACTGCAACATGAAACTCAACCATAAGACACTCTCTCTATAACTAAACCAATAAAAGGTGACATTTATGTCAATAATCAATCAGATAGAAATGCTACACAAGCACTACTGGAAGGATTTATTATCCACACACCCTGAAAAGAGATGACAGAAAATTTATAACTCAATATGAATGAAGATGGAAGTCATAAATGTGGGTAAAGACAGATTTGATGCTCTAGGATTGGTTTTTTATCTGTCATTCCCTTCATTAACCTGCTTCTCACATGCTTATTTTTCATAATAGTTCCTACGTTATGCAAACCAAAGACTCTAATCACACACTGCCAGTATAATTTATTGGTTATATTCTAATAACTCCTAAAAATGTGTCATTAATCTAGATGGAGGTTGAATATATTTATGTTCATATTCCAATTTATGAGATTAATGAGGACTTGGATCCAAAGTTTTAAATATTCAGTCACCAAAATGGTAAAAATACAGATAGGATAAACCAACTATACTTGTAAATAGTGAAAGATGAAATTTTAAATCAATGGATATTCAAAAAACAAAATCTTTGGCTCAAACTTTCACCATCATTAGAACTGATCTGTCCGGGAAAACTCATGTGGGGAAGTGGCCATTTTAGAATAAGGATCAATGGTTCCTCATTTACACACTCAATGAACATCCTTTAAGGTTTACACCATTATAAATAAGTCATCACTATACCCTATTATTCGAATCAAATGAAAATTCTAATTTAAAAAAGAATTTAAGACAATTGCTTTCTAGGAAAAGGAGAATGATGTAGTTTAAGATAGGTCATACTGATGTTTCTAGTCCACCATCATTACCTAAACTAGATTAAGATCAAACCAAAATTATGTAGTTGATCTTTATCGATCAGTATTCTCATTAATATATGGTTTCCTTTTTATTATATTTCATTTCTATTGGATAAGGATTTTATTTCATTTCTTTTCTTTCATATTTATTCCCCTCTGACTGTGTTTTTATGCACTTTCCCTCTATTATTCATGGGATTATTTATAAATATAAAAGGGAGAATTTGTGAAAACACATTATTGGATATTATTATTGAATTTAAATCCTCTCAATAGGATATGATTGGTGTGTTGTGCGTATTTTATCCAAGAAGTTTACATTTTAAGGATTCTTTTTCCATCCTCTACTTTAACCTTTTTCAAATTTCATTCCATGATACATTATGATAGAGAGTGATATGAGAGATAACATGTCATACTAATTTTAGAGGTGAGACATAAATAGATCAAATTAATAAAAATTAATTAACACGTCATACCTTAATTCATCAATTTTTTTAAATGGGGTTTATGATTTAAAAAATGGATAGGTCTACACATATTTTTAAAATTTGGTTCACAGAGGTGTTAACCTCGTTCATGCTTCTCAGTTTTTCTAAAAAAACATGAATGGTGTTCGCACTTATCATTGTGTCACTAAGGAAGTTTCATCTTCATTCACACTTCTTTAGGGCACGGAAGGAAGCGTGAACCAAATTCACACTTCTGGGGAATTTTTTATAAAGATGGCATGAACGGGGTTTACTCTTCTTCCTGAATTAAAATTATAAATAGAGGCCACCCAACCCCCCATTTCAATTTCTCCCATCTATATTTTGTTGTGAAGATCTACTGAATTTCTTTCTCAACATATATTTCCATATTTTATGAAGGTAAAAATTATATTTAAAATTTTTAATTGTCTATTACCTTTTATTTATATTGTTTGCATGATTTATTTATTTAATATGTATGAATGTATGAATGTATAAATTATTTTTCCTTGTATGATTTAATTTTTGCATGAGTTATTGTTTTTTGTTTGTGATAATTTATATTAAATGATATACTAAACTAAAATATGGTGTTTACATAATTTAAATTTTATGTATAATATATAATTTATATTTAGGGAATTATTATTGTTTAAAAAATGTGTATGTTTGTAATTTAAATGGTGAATAATTAGATTTGAATATATTTATATGTATATATTATAATATATTATATTTAAAGTAACCAAAAATTGTATTATAATTTTCCATACACATTGGTAAATAAAGTGAAACTAGCTAAATATTTTATAAAAATTATATTATGAATAATTATTTATAAAAAATACTAGTTATATTATGTATCATATTTAAATTTATATAAATATAAAATATATTGTTCGATATATATATATATATATATATTATATTTTTTTACGATACTAAAAAAATTATTATTAGTAATAATTTTTAAATTATATTCATTATAAATAATTATTATTCTAAGTAAATATGTATAAAATATAATTACTTAAATTTTGGAAAGTTTAATTACTTCAAAAATTATATATATACTTATATATTTTTATTATATTGAATGTAATATAAGTTTACAATATTTTAATGTATATTTAACTGTAAATTATATTAATTTTATTAATTAAATTTAACAAATTTTACAATTAATAATATTTTCAGTAGTTTTGTATAAAATAATAATATTTTTATCTTGGAAACTATAGTTTTTTAAAAATATATATATAATTATATTTTAAAATAATAATAAATAAATTTGAATATATTTTAATGTGTATATATATGTTGTATTATTTGAACATAATGTTTGAAATTGTATATATTTGTAATTTAAATTCCGCATAATTGCATTTGAATATATTTATATGTATATATTATTATATATTATGTCTAATATAAAAAAAATTAAATTTAAATTATATTATTCGATACACATTGGTAAATAAAGTGAATCTACCTAAATATATATATACACACATTAAAATGTTTAAATTTTGGAAATTTTAATTACTTTAATAATTGTATATATAATATATAATTTTATTATATTGAAATTAACATATGTTCATCATATTTTAATGGTTATTTAAGTTTAAATTATATTACTTTTGTTAACTAAATTTAATAAAATTTACTATTAATAATATTTTCAGTAGTTAATTATATATATATATATATTATTTGAATATAATATTTGAAAATGTATATTAGGAATTTATATAAAATAAATCATAAATACCAAAAATGCATATATATATATATATATATATATTGATATTGATATTTAAAAGTGGTTAATATAAATATATAGATATATATGTAGATATTTATTATTTATTAGATACATTTATAGGTAAATTTATAATATGTATAACATAATAAGTATCCCAATAAAACATGTTAAGAGTATTGTGTGATGACTGATCTTGAGATAAATGACCAATTTATGATTAAAATTGTATGTCTTTTTTTATATACAGTCTCATAATTTGTAATAATTACATTTTGTCCTCATTAATGGCCTATGTGTCATCCCTATTTCTAATTATGTATGGATCTGTGTGTCTGTGTAAAAAAAATTGTATCCAAAACCCCTGGACCACCTCACTTTCATGTGATTAACATTGTAATAAAAGGGCGTTTTACAGAAGGTGTTGTTGTTTGAAGTTTTATTTCTACATCAAGAATGAAAGGACACTAATCTTTGCTGAAATATGAGATAATAGAGGCTTGAGGAGTTCCATCTTAGGTTTTTTTGGTTTATAAAATAATGATAAACCAATGCATATAAAAAATCACAATATCAAGCCACAATTATTTAATTATAACATATACAAAACTTGTTAAAAATTTTAGGATATAGTATAGATATATATAACATTTTATTAAATTTACTTTCTATATAGTCATGTCGACTTTTATAGTGAGGTTATTTATATCAATTGGGATTTAAGCTATATTTTTCCACCTTAAAGAGTGAAAAATATTCATGAAAGTACGAAAATAAATAGACGTGTGTGTTTGTGTTTGTTATTTATTATATATAGTTATAGGTAAAGTTATATTATATATAATATATTAAGTATCCCAAAAAACATGTTGCCGATATTGTATGATGACTGGTATTGAGATGGCCAACTAATGTATGATTGAAATTGCATGTTTTTTTTTTGTGTCTAATTATTTAATTTGTAATAATTGATTGATCTTGAGATGATAGATCAATTTATGAAATTGCATGTTATGTTTTTTTGTGGTTATATAATTTGTGATAATTTCATTTTCCTTTCCTCATTGGTGATCTATGTGTCATCCCTCTTTCTAATTATATAAGGACTTGTGTATCCATGTAAAAATTTTATTTATCTCAAACCCCTATACCCCCTCACTTTCATGTGAGTAACATTATAATAAAATAGAATTCAACAAGAGACTTTGTTGTTTGAAATTTTTTTTTACACCATGATTTAAAGGAGGCTGATGGTTGCTCAAATCTGAGATAATATAGACTCTAAGAGTTCCCCCTGGGATTTTATTGGTTTATCAAATAATGATAAACCAATCTATAGAAAATGTATCAATATCAAATCATGGTTATTTAATCATACACAAATAAAACATGTTAAACATTTGACGATGTAGTATATAAAATATTTTTAATAATTTTTTATAGGTAATAATGTGTGCTTCAATATACTACAATGGTGTGATAATTTATACTGATGAAGGTTTTACCTATATTTTTCTGCCTACAAGAATGAAAAATATTTTTGAATGTGTGACATTGGATGAAATTCATAGGAATATTTATAGTCATTTAAAATTGAGGGATGAATAATTTGTTACTTCAATTACATATTGATATCTTCAGTATCCCGAGGGTCTATGGAATGTTGAGTATCCTCTGGTCGATGATGAGGATTGGGTGGATGCATCATCATTGTTTAGGAAATAATTCAGTAATGGTTTAATGTAATTATATATAGTTATTTCTTATATTTATGAGTTGTGACCTACTACTTTATAACCATGCTATGTGATCTCTATTTAAGTCATATCTTCACAAAACTCTCATTCATTACCTTGTCATATGAATCTGGTGATAGAAACAAATTAAAAGGAATATTATTAGAATATAGAAATAACTATAGGGAAAATCCCAATATATACTCTTGATTTAATAAATAACAATTTATCTAATAATTAATTATATAATGATGCCTTAGGTGATGGTGTAGGTGATAATGATGTGGGGAAAACCTTGTGGAGGTTCCTTTGATAGATAAGGAATAACCAGTTAGTGGTAATCATTATGTGTTATTAACTTCCTTAGTCAAAGGAGTGTCATGTTCATAGAATTTTAATTGGTATTTAACTACACAGACTACTGAATTTCATATAATTATAGGTAATAGATATTTATTCACTAATAACACCATATATATTGGGTAGGAGTTTGAAAGTAAAAGTTCCCTGAAAAGTGTACTAAAACCATACCACCTAGAGCATCTTTTTTAATTTTTGGTTGATGAGTACAAGAAGAAAAAATACCTCTTTTTTGTGTGAAAAATGCATGCCATAATATAAATTTCAAATGCGGGTAATATATGATAATTTTTTTCTTGTTGTAAGATAACCAAATTGGAATTCCCATATACTTGTGTACATCAAATCTTATCGCAGGATCACTCTATACTTGATGCAAGATTTATACCTATTGTTATTGTAGTGATGATATGAACATTTTAGGACATTCCTATATACCTTATCTAGGAACTAATATATAATTTGTTCATATAAAATATATATAACACCCCAATATTTTATAGTATGTCTCTTTTTAAATAAATTTAATCCCTTTGATAGATTGTGTTTCACACAAAACCAAGTTCAAACGAATTATGATCTATTATTATGTGATCATTATAACCTTGTTGTTAAAATAATTGGGTGTTAATAGGAATAAAAAAAATATTAAAAGTATATGGTTTAAAATTTTATAAAATAAATTCATTGGTTATCAATAAAAATAAAAATAAAATCATTTGATAGAAAAAGTATTTTTTTTGAAAAAAAACTATTTTTTTGCAAGTAAAGTATTTATATATTAATAAAATTAATTAGTAACTATTTTTGAATGATTTTAATGAAATTTACATATTATATATTCGATAAAATTTTTTAAAATTCATCTATATTTTTTACTAGGCATACGATAAGAATAAATCCAGTTTTATACTTAAAAATTGTATTTTTCTAAAAAGTGATTTTCCTTGTGTTTTGTGAACTTATTTTAAAATTAATTTCTCTAACTTAAAGAAATTGAATCTTGAAAATTTGATTCTATATTTATAACTATGAGGATAAAATTTGGTAAATAGCTCTCTTTTATTTTTTTCAATATGAATAATAATTATGTTAACAATTATCACCTCAGTAAAGGGTAAATCGGGTTAATCTATGTTAAAACTATGTGACAAGGTCATAATATTTCATCTTAATTATTATTTGATGAATTTAATTCAACAATTATCACTTTAGGCTCAAAATTTATATGTTTAGTGCACACTTTTCCATAAAAATGAGCAATATAAAATTTAAATTAAAGAATATTATAAAATGTCACTCTATCAATTTCAAATATTTATTATGTGTCCACATAAAGACAAAATCATGTTATGAACAAATGAAAAATATTAATTTTTTTAATTATGAAATTATTTTCATGATGATAATTTATTTTTAATATCTATTGATTATATAATAACCTTAAATGCTTGCGTAACACTAATATAATATTTATTCTATTAATAAATAAATAAACAAAATGATGTTGTAAATATTAAAAGGGATATAATTTGAGTGATTTATTATTTTTTTTAAAAATTATAAATGAATATTACATATTAGTGATTTTTAAATTAATTTTATTTGAAATAAAAAAAACTATTGATGTATTTAAATTAAATTTAAATGAATAGTGTTATAATTAACAATAATGACAATTTATAAAAATAATATTTTATTAAATTATATAAAAAACATTAAAGTATTTAAATAGTAATAGGGGTAATATATGGTGCAAAATTTGACCCATTATCCATTTATGTGTAAGTATTTACCTTATATAGAAAATTATAATCCTTTAAGAGTGATAAATATGTTACCGTAGTTAATGTTAAAATAGGTTAACTAAGGGGTTAAACCAAATGGTAAGGTTTAAAACACCACTAAAACCTATCAAAATTTTATTATTTGATGATATTTAAATAATATAATACCTAGGGTTTTAATCCATGTCTATTTGGATTCATTTTTCTTGAGAATTAATTTGTTTTAATATAATATTTTAATAAATTCCAAAAGTACCCCTCACCTCAATTATAAAAGGGACCACCTGTCTCGCTTATTTAAACCAAATTTTATCTTATATATCAAAAAAACACAAAATAATACATTATAATATTTCTTATTCACATTCTACATGTGTTGTGTATCCAAAAATACCAATCTTAGAACTGTTAAGAGGATATTAAAGGAGTTTTTTTCATAGGGGTAATCATCTTAACCGATAACTTTCTTTTTGATTCTTCTCTACCTCATATAAAACTATGGTATTTATCATAAAATAATAAATTTATTATACTAAATATACTGAAATATTATTATGACTATGAAACCATAACTATATACCCTCTTTATCATCAAATTGGAAGTGAAGATATCATTTGTGCGTATGTACGACTTACTGTCAGCGTGAAGTGATACAATTCATTTTCCACCACCATATTTCATGTAAGGTTGTTATGATGGGTTTAATGTTTATATATTATAATTATTACATATTTATACCCCTTTAGTTATAATATCTCATCTAACTTCTTACCTTTCAATATGTTGCAATACAATAACGTTGTGTATACGTACAAGTGGACTACCACCTCCATAAGGCGGTGTGATTTTTTTCATTTTAATTTTAATTGGATGGTAATAAGTATGTATTTTATGAATATATGTGATTTATATGATATAATAATTAATTTTAAAATTATTATTATTATTTATTTTTATTTCATTTTATCCTTCAAAAAATGAAAACAACGTTCATGTGTACGTGTGACCTACCATCTCCATAAATGGTGTAATTCATTTTTATAACAATAAATTTAATAGATTACCATTAAAATTTTTATAATTAATATAAATTATAATTATATCATTATTAAAATTATTGAGATGATATAACCATGATCAATGTACAAATACCAAAACTACCGAACCGAAACATACATGAAAAATGAAATAGTTATCACTCGGAATAGTGATTTTAAGAAAACAATTATTAATTATTGGGTGATAAAATGTTAAAAGTAAATCATATATGGTATTATATATATGAATATGATTCTATAATATATTTATAATAAATTTTTTATTTATTATTCTATAGGTTTGAACTCATACAAAGGCAGTCGAACCTGAGGTAAGGGTTTATTTCACAATCTCACCACAATTCGGGATTGTCTCCTCTATGGGAGTCTTTTCTTCCATGTCCACATTTTCTCAAAATGTTTTAAATAATTTTTTTAATATACTAAAATAATTTATTAAATAAATTTTTATCTATTTTTTACCTTTTTAACAAAGTTTTTTTAAAGTAGTCTTCTTTTCATTTTCCAAACGAGGTACTTTTTTACTTTTACTGAAAGCGTAAAAGGAACATTTCTTAACTTATACGACAAGAATGAAAATTTCTGATAACATTAACACTATATGATTTGAATTTTATTTTATAATTTTACAATTTTCTTTTCAAATAAATTTTTTATTTAATATGTGATATGTTTTTACATTTAAAAAATTAATTTCAAAGAAAAAATGTATTTCACTTAAGAAATATTCCAATAATCTCTTTAGAGTATTTTAATCTATATAAATATCCTTTCTTGAATCTTATTATTTTTATTTAATCTAATGATACTATGACATATATCTCTATAAATATTTTATGATCAGTTTCACTGTGGGAATTATTGATATTATGTATGATAGTTCTTCTAATACGAACAATTATTGATTTTTAAGGCATGTTGATTAAGTTGTATTATTTATTCATATAAGTAATACATTGTAATTAGAAAGTGATGGTATAGGACCACTATATCCCTTATATGCATCATTATGTCTCATGAGACAAACTATATTTTGTTTTGGATTTGGCCTTACCCATTTATTTTTCAGATGTCTTGGAAATAGCCTCAACGGTAAGTTTTAGATGTCCGACATTATGCATTTCCCTATTATGTAATAAGTTATTGATGTCCATGTGATTATTTGATTTTTTATGATATCCATTGATGAATTTATAGTTTATGTGATTTTTTATATGGCATTATTTTTACCATCATTTATTCTTCCCATATTATACTTTCCTTATTTTCTTCCATTGTACGCATACACTTATTGAACATCTGAGCCCACCCTTTTATTTGTTTTCTTTTCTATAGAATATGAAGAATTTTATTATGAATAACATTTAGGATGAAATAATTATATTATTATATGTATTTTATATTTCCAATTTAATGTTGGAATCATGTTTTTATATAGTTTCTTCAATACTGCTAATCTATTCGGTCCTTTGAGATGTGATTACTTGTATATGGTTCCAATGTAATAATGTTACCACCGAATTTGGGCTACTAGGTTAAGGGTCTTAATAGTTTTTATTATATCAATTTTAGTATAAACCTTGGGAACTATATTTATTAAAACATAGATTAGGGAACATAACCCTATGGAGGACTTTGATAATATTCCCAAAGAAACCAATCTTATGATTTTGATATTAGTTATACATAAATTTTCAATATAGGTTATATGTTTCAGTACTCCTGAAATTATACATTATGATTCACAATGTTAGGATCTAATCGAGTGTATTCCATTTTTAGAAATGAATCCTAATGTAAGGAATTGAAATTGTATCAATGCATGTAATCCATGTAAGGATTTCCCTCCTAGATAAGATAATGAATATATAGTTGGAGCCACAACTGGAGATGAAAAAATTATAACTACATTACAGTGGCTAACTCAATTTATGACCAATAAATTGGATCATATGGATCAGGGTACAAATCCACAGTGTGGTGAAGTAATGTTAGACAACCTTTTGAGTTATTAACCTATATCATTCAATAGAACTCTGAATCCATTTTTAGTTGAGAAATGGATTAATTCTGTAGATAATATATTTCTCTGTTTGGGTTGTAATGAAAGGGATAAGGTTTTAAGGTAGTTTATAGTCTATCAATGGATGTAGATCATTTGTGGTCATTGATTCAGAACACTAAGGATAGGGAGGAAATAGAAAGCATGGAATTGAAGTATTTTAAAGAACTTTTCTTAGGAAAATATTTTCCTCATGAACAATGAGAGGATATGTAAAGGTAATTATTGAGTATGATATAAAAGGAAGATGAAAATTTTGCTAAGTATGAAGCTAACTTTACAATATTATAAATTCATACTATAGACTATGTATGTAATCTAGATAGTAAGATTTTCTATTTCTTTAATGGGTTAAAATCATTCCTTTGAAGAGAACTAGTCTCCCAAACCTTCATACAAGGACATAGTTTCATGTGTAATCAAGATTGAGAAGTAATTTTCTAATTCTTATTAATTCAAGTGAAATTAGGAGAAGACGAGGACGGAAAGGAAAAAAATAGATAAGGGGGAAAGGTGAAAGGGAAATTTTCTAATATGTGATGCTTGTTGAAGGAAACACCCTGATACCTATTTAAAAGGTTTTAGGTCCACTAGGTTATATACCCTATGATGGGGGTGAATTAGGGTATGAAAAATCAAAACAACTACCTCTTTTGATCATGTTTCGATGTTAGAAAAAACTTGCTTCTATCTCCTTCCCATGGTAGAGTGTGAACAGTTCTTAAAGTATGTACAGGACACAAGAATTTTACTTGGTTCACCCTCACTGGGCTATGTCCAAGGATCTTACACCGGTGATGTGCCGATGTTCCAAATCCACTATAAGCACACTACTATTTAAAAATTCAAAGTGGACTCATCATCCCTCTTATTTTACAACCAATCTCAATTTGAAAGCTCACTGCTCTCTCAACTGAAGTGAGCTCACTACTTCTTCAGAATATCTACTCATAGTTTAGAGACTTGTAGGTCCTTTCATTATCTCTAATAAATACATCCTACACTATATGTAGATGCTCTATTGAATTCCAATTTTCATCCACTGATGAATATTGTAATGCCCCAAACATTGTATGGTATGTTCTTCTTAAATTCCTTCTATTCATTAGATATCCTATATTGCATGAAGCACTAAGTCTCTGTGAAACAAAACTTTATAAGAAAAAGTTATAACCTATCCATTAAACTTAAATTTGTTGCTTTTTTGTTTTTAGTTTCAAAAAATGGCCATCTACGGTTGTGACTAGTTAGTTATTTAGAGTATGTTAGAACCAACTTGTTTTTTTGATGAATAGTAACATACCCTTATGAATAGTAATTTGAATAGTAATATTAACCTTAGGAATAGTAAACCATATAATTATTTTATTTTCTTAATTTTACAAGGTAATGTGATGTTGATTAATTTTTCAAGATGTTGAAAAATGAGTTATATATTTAAAATTGTTATTTTTGAATAAATTATGATTTTATTTAAAAATTAAATTAAAAATATTTAGGAAATTATTTTCAAAAAAAATGAGTTTATTTTTAAATTCTACATGTCGATAAATGGTACGGGTGAATTTTTGGGATTTTCCTAAAATACTTGAGTTGTTAGTGAATAGTAAAAATACAGTTTCGAATTTTTAGTAGTTTAACAACATCATAATGATGTAATAATTAATATAAAAGGGTAGTCAAATTTTGAATAGTAAAATATGACATGAGGTGTCCCAAGTGGCTACAACCATGGGTAAATACCATGGTAAGGACCATGGTTTTGCAGAAAACCACAAATGAGGTGTCCCTTTAAATTAATTAAAAACTCCCTCTTATTTACTATAAATACCCACTCATCCCTTCGTTTTATTTCATTAAAAATATATATTTCTAGAATATATGGTAGTTTTACTTCCCTATGAATCCTCACAAGGTTTCATTAATCCCCCAAGGTCTCAACCTTCATGTTTTGGTAATTACTCTTCAAGGTAAGGGAATCTACCAGCATTCTCTTTTATTAAATATGTCATTTTATGTTTTCTATTTTATTTTCAATTGTATTATATTGGGATATTGTCATTCCATATTCCCTTTTCTATAAATATTATGTAATAGTTATTAGATTCCCCATTTCTCTCATTTATATATTTTATGAAATTTTAAGTGATGTTGTTAAGATGCCGAATTTTCATGGGGGATTTCTCAATTTTTCATTTATTTTTAGTTCCTTGTTTTATTCTTCTTTTCTCATCTCCCTCATAAAAATGATTTGAAAATTAAATTACCTTAGATAAAATGGAATTATATTATTCTAATGGAATATTTCATCATCATCTCTCTTTCCCCCTCCTCTTATAATAAAAATGAAAACATCATCCGAGATGTGTTAATTTATCACAGTCAAGGACAACGGGTTCTCAATTTTCATTACCATGTTCAATTCTGGTCATGAAACCATTTTTATGGTTAAAACAAATAATAATATATATATTTATCTTATTAAATGTTCTTTAATCCTTACACACTAATAATATAAAATAATAATACAAAACAAGTTCATTATGCACAAAATCGCCAAGTAAATCAAGCATTTATCATTATATTTTATCAAACAATTCATTATCATGGTATGTAACCAAAATAATTATAAGGTAATTTATATTTCTTTAAATTTAACTAATAATATATATTAATAATTATATATTCTTAACCACATTACAAATGAACTTCTATTTATGAAAACAAGTAAGTTGATCATGAAAACAAAGGACGAAAATGATTCCAAAAACCCTCTAGACCGGAGCCGGTGCATTAATTGTTACATTGGAATGGTTAAAAGAAAATAAAATCTAGAATGAAAGATCATTTTAGTGGTCTTGAAGAAACTATATACATATATTTAACTCAAATTACATTGGAAAGGGTAACAAAATACAATAAATAACAAAAACTAATAAATTGTAACCACGGGAACTCAATAAATAGTATCCTCTTCATAACCTATTGAAGGTAAAAAAAAATTAAGGGGGTCAGATAAAATGATTAGTAAGGGTTACATATAAATGAACCATGAATAAATAATAATTTAATCATAAATAATTTGACATAATCAATATGGCATGGTGAATAAATGGAAAACACGCGCCATTAATAAACTGAGTATGAAACAGCATCTCTAGATTTTGTCATAGTGAAAACCTCATGGATAGTAATAACTGAAAATGAATAAATAGATATTATTATTAACTGTACTTCATGTATCTAGAACATTATACCACTATACCATTGAAATGGTTTAAGTTTGTGGGTAGAAACCCGTCTAATTTTTGGAAACAAACTCGGAGTGATTATCGCCAACTGATTTGTCTCATGAGACCTGTCGATGCATCGAGGGGCTATAGCGGCTCTGCCCATCATTGAAAGTACAAATTATTCTTTATACATAGAATTAATAAAAGTAAATTCTTCCTTCTCTATATCCATATAGAGTAGAGGATATGGATTTATCAATATTTCCATAGTTAAAACAACATTCCAAATAAACACAGTATGTAAAAGGGTATACGCCTTAAGACAATGATCATATCCATGAAACAATAATATGGATATATAATATATTTAAAATTTTAAATTAAAAATGATCTCAAATGGGTAGTAGATACATCACATTAGAAATATTATTTGCACAATAACAAGAAGGTCTAAATGAAATGAAAATTGAGACAAAGTCCATTACCATATTGTAATCAATCGAATCATATGACCAAAAGTCAATATTCACCAAATAAATCATGTAATACCATGAATATAAATATAATTATTATATAATATATCAAATTTCATATACCGTATGCAATAAATAAGTGGTTAACAATGGAAATCTCATGAAATTAAAAGTGAGATGAGAAACCCCTTACCTTATGCCTAAAGGTGTTCTTTAACTGATCTTAATGACTTGAATAATAAAATTTAAACTATTTAATTAATAATCCAAAAACCTCCTCAACATTTAGTTTATTTCTAATAACCTTATTAGGTTTATTCATGTTTTTTTTATGGGTTAAAGAGGTTCAATTTTATTGTTTGGGAAGCATTTTTATCCTTGGTTTTCATGATCGGCTTAATTGTATTCATGAATGAAAGTTCACTTGTAATGTGGTTAAGAATCCAGAATTGTTAATATATATTAGTAGTAAAATTTAAATATATATCTATGACCTTATAATTATTATTTTTACATACCATGGGGATGAATTTTTTTATAAAAGATAATGATAAATGCTTGATTTAATTGGCGGTTTTGTGCATAATGAAATTGTTTTGTATTATTATTTTATATTATGAGTGTGTACGGATTCCAGATCATTTAATAATATGAAATACATATATCATGATCTGGTTCAACCATTAAAATGGTTTCATTACCATAAGTGAATATGGTAATGAAAATTGAGAACCCAGCATCCTTGAATGTGATAAATTAACACATCTCTGATGGTGTTTTCATTTTTAGTATAAGAGGATGGGAAAAGAGAGATGATGATGAAATATTCCATTATCATAATAGAATTATAGTTCATGTAAGGTAAAATAATTATCATAGCATTTTTATTAGGAGATATGAGGTAAGAAGAAGAAAATAAAAGAACTCAAAATAAAAGAAAAATTGAGAAATCTCTCATGAAAATTCAACAGCCTAACGACGTCACTTAAAATTTCATAAAATAGTTTTATGAGAGTAAGTGGGTCTATCATAACTGTTAAATAATATTTAAATAAATGGGAATATGTAATTTCATATCCCAACATAATACAATTGAAAATAAAATAGAAAACATAAAATGAAATCTTTAAGAAAATATAAGTGTGGTCGATTCCCTTACCTAGAAGAGTAATTCCCAAAACTTGATGGTTGGGACATTAGGGGATTAAGGACACCTTGGAAGAATTACTTGGGAGTTAAAACTAGCAGATCTTATAGGATTATGGATTCATAATGAAAGAAAAGGAAGGGATGAGTGTGTATTTATAGTAAATAAGAGGGAGTATCTAATTAATTTAAAGGGACACCTCATTAGTGGTTTTTTGCAAAACCATGGTCTTTCCCATGATATTTTCCCATGGTGTTAGCCACTTGGTACACCTCAGGTAATATTTTACTGTACAAAATTAGACCACCCTTTTATATTAATTATTACATCATTATGATGTCATTAAACTACCAAAAACTCACAACTGTATTTTTACTATTCACAAAAAATTCAAGTATTTTAGAAAAATCCCAAAATTTCACCCTATCCATTTTTCTTAATTTAGAATTAAAATATGAACTCCATTTTTTGAAAATAATTTTCTAAATATTTTTAATTTAATTTTTAAATAAAATAATAATTTGTTCAAAAATAACAATTTTAAATCTATAACTCATTTTTCAAAATCGTGAAATATTAATCTACATCTCATTACCTTATAACCTTAAGTAAATAAAATAATAATATGGTTTACTATTACTAAATTTCGTATTACTATTCATATTACGATTCAAAAGGGTATGTAACTATTCATCAAAAAAACAAGTTGATTCTATTAAACTCCAAATAACTTACTGGCCACAACCGTTGATGACCATTTTTTGAAACTCAAAACACGGAAGTGGAAAATTTAAGTTTAATGGATAGGTTATAAATTTCTCTCATAAAGTTTTGTTTCACAAAGACTTAGTGTAACACCCCAACCCCAGAATCCCAGAGCCGGTGCATTATTTTTCTATATTGAAATGATTACAAGGAATCAAATCCCTATGGACTGAGTAGTTTAGTAATTTTGGAAAACCAGATACATAAATTATTTCAACATTAAAACTTGAAAATAAAAACAAAATATAATTCTTAATGGGAACATATACCAAACAAATATTATCCTTTTAGGTCAATCATAAAAACATCTTCATTTCCTGAGAAAATAAAACATAACAAAGGGGTGAGCTCAAACGCTCAATAAGGGTAATAAATACAGAAGAAGACATCATAAACAAAAAAAATAGGCATTGTGAATAATTTAAAACACATGAATATATAAATAATAAACTTGAACACATTATGGAAGGAATATTAGCTGAGAAGATAATGTCATAATAAAACATAGTCATGGGTATTCTACTAGTTGAATACCCAAATGAACTTTCAATTACTATCTTTATAATAAGGGAAATGTATATGTCGGACATTCTAAAATATACCATCAATTTCTTGTCCAATACATCTAAAAATTATTGAGGCCTCCACCAAAACCATAAATATTCATTTTTTCAAGGTCTCGTGCCAAGACCATAGTTTGCCTCATGAGACATACCAATGCACCGAGGGGCTATAGAAGGCCCCACCTGACACTTATTAAGTCCAATTAATTCCTCTTATGAAAGGGGATAAACATAAAAAAACATATAAATTCATATTAAAATTATCAAATGAAATGTAAATAACTTTCCCCAATCAGTAATCATAAACACTAACCATTCAGGGTAATATGGTGAACGGTTTCAAGATAGAACATCCATAGTCAAACTAATCATAGATCATTCAATAAAACATGGTGGATGATATAATAGAATATAAACCTCAATCAAGTACAAGATTAAACCAAGTATTTTTATATGTATTAAGATACCTTTAAATGATACCATTGAAAAATCCCTGAGGGAAATAATCCTTAAACATTCCAAAGTGTCTCATACCACCTTGAAACATTCAAATCATAATCCATTAGAATATAATGAGAATAAATAAACTCTTTATATGATATACAAAATGGCATTACATACACCACAAGGAATAAATAAGTGGTGAAAAATGAATATATCTCATAAAATTTAATGTGAGATGAGAAAAATCATTTTTACTTTTCAAAGAAGAGTTATTTTGGAATATCATTACTAATTGCCATGAAATAAGATTGTAAACATTAATATACTAGAAAATCAATTACTAGGACATTTAAATTATATTTTAGGCATAAATTATGTCCCACTGAAGTGAAATCATGTAAAAAGAGTTCTTAAGATTCTTTAGAAATAAATCATTTTAGAACATTTTAAGGAAAGTATTAAAGAAATTTTTAATGTGAAAAGGCATATTTGTTAAATTAAATCCAGAAATGATCCAAGATAATTTTTCATGATAAGATTAGTGTTTTTATAAAAATAATGGTTTCTTAAAAAAGATTCTGGGGTAGACTTGAAAATAGGTAAGAATTATAAAAGATCCCTTGAATCGGGTTTATATTTTAGAAATAATTTTAAAGTAAATTTTAAAAAAATATAAATTCAATAAAATAAGGAATGATTATGGTTTTAAAAAATATATATAACACTCACTAAAAATTAATGATGAGTACATAAAAATACATAACAATTTTATTGAGGTAATTAGATAATAAAAGTAACCCGGATGAAAATGGAGGTTCGGGTGGAAAACCCTTATCACTTTGTAATCAATTGATTCGTATGCCCCAAAATTAATAATACTAAAATGATGAATTTAATACCATTAAAATAAATATATTAATTAAATTTAAAATCAATTTTCATTATACATACACCATACACAAGTATTAGTAGTTAATACGGAAAATATCACAAAAATTGAAGTGAGATGAAGAAACCCCTTACCTTAAGACCATCTATGTTCTTCACTTGATCATAGTACCATAGATAACCAAATAAAATTAATTGATTAATATTTCCAGAACATATTATTTATGTAATTGATTTATTATACACTTACTAATTTCATTCATGGCCTTCTTGATTGGTTGAAGAGGTTCAATTTTATTGTTTGAGAGCGTTTTCTTCATGATCGGTATACTTATATACATGAATGGAGAATCATGTAAAATGAGGAAGGTTATCTAGAATTGAAGTTATATGTTTTTTATTGAATCTAAATAATGTTAAATGGTATTAAATTTAATTTGGTTACTTTTAGTGAATATGAATCATTATATAACTTATTTAATTAAAACTGTTTGGGTTAAAGGGCAGTTTTTGAACACAACGAACTCATTTTTCTTTATAAATCAAAAACATGTGTAAAAAAAGATTCCAGAACTATATATGAGACATCATACATATATTATATTTTGTTTCAACAATAATAATGGTTTCATGACCATAATTGAATACGGTTATAGAAATTGAAAACCCATCGTCTTTGAATGTGGTAAATTAGCACATCTCAGATGGTGTTTTCATTTTAAGTATAAAAGAATGGAAAAGGAGAGATGATGAAAAATTATTAATTTATTATGAAAACATTCTAGTACATGTAAGATACAGGATTACACACAAAATTTGGAATAAAGTTTTAGAGGAAAGAAAAATAAATGAACTCAAAATAAAAGAAAAGTTGGGAAATCCCTTATGAAAATATGATAACCTAATGGCATCACTTAAAAATTCATAAAATATATTGATGATAGAAAAAGGGTATCTCAAAATTAATATATAATATAGAAATTAAGGTTTATATGTAATTTAAAATCCCAACATAATCCAACTTAAATGAAAATACAATAACATAATAAGAGTGCTTGAAAATAAAGAGATTTTGAGACGAAACTTTTACAGCATGATGGCTATACCACATGGTTTTAGAAAACATTAGAAAGATATGATACAGGGGGAAACAATTCATAAAATACTCAAAAAATATTATATTTAAAGAATAATATGTAAATAATAACATGGTATGAAAACTTTAAATACATACCACATAAAAGAGAACTTGAATGGAAAGAAATGAAAAGAGGTGTTTACCTCTTGAAGTGATCTTCCTTGAGAGCCTCTTTAGGGGAGAGGTTTTAGTCCTCTGGCAAGACCAAAAGATCTTGGACGTGGGGAGGGACTAAGGAAGGTTATTTTTTTAGATCTTATACAATTCACAAGTCTTTATAGGATTGAAGAGAAGAGGGAGTGATGGGGGGTTTTATAGTATAGGAGAGGAGTAAATTTTGAATATTTTACTCATTATTTTATTATTTCTCTCAAGAAAACCAATCGTATTGTTTCATGTTACCCCTAACAGTAATAATTAAATTTCAGTTCAAACCAAGTGTCCTTACATCAATCACGATGTAATAAATAGTGTATTTAATTGATAATTTTTATATATGGCATTTTATTGTATTTCACTATTCATTGAAAATTCAAGTTTTCATAAATATAACAAAAATTCACCCTAACTATTATTCTACTTGTAGAATTAAAAAATGAACTCCATTTTTTGAAAATAATTTTCTAAATATTTTTAATTTTATTTTTAAATAAAATCATAATTTATTTGAAAAAAACAACATTAAAAAATAACCCATTTTATAACACCTTTAAAAATTAATCAAGGTCCCATAAAATTATATTATTACCATAATACAATAAAATAAAAATTTATGATTACATTTTATGAAAATAAATTTCCATTTTAAATTATTAAATTAATCATAAAATTGTAATTAAAATATTTGTGACATACAAAAATACCAATACTTATACTATGATAGTTTTTTTCACTTTTAAGATGTCTAAATTGTATTTATACATTCATAGGTGAAGTTTCTATTTTTTGGCCAATTTACTATTCATAAGGGTATGTTATTATTCATAAGGGTATGTTACTATTCACCAAAAAATATGTGTGTCTTATCAGACTCTAAATATCTTACTGGACAGAACTCTGTATATCAGTATTTCGAAATTCAAATCAGAGAGGTGGAAAAATTATGTTTAATTGGCTAGGTTATAACAAATTGGGGTTTGTAGAGACTCAGTGTTTCATGAATTATATATTAAATTTACTTTTTAATTATTGGGGTGTATTTTCCTTTTATAACCATTGGAGTTTACAAATCAAGTGACTGTTGGTGTTTTAACAGTCATAAAGTTTTGTAACTGTTAGAAATATTAAGTATCTTGATTATTATTATTTTAAGAATAATTAATATGAAATTTCTATAACTATACTAAATATTTTAAATACCTTAATTATTTTAAGAACTTAAGAGTTTTAAATATTTGAACACAATATTTTAGTTATATGTTTTCAAGAAAATGTAAAGTTTTGAGAGAATATTTTTCTATGAATAATTATCTAGTATCTTGATAAAATGATATGTAAATAATTATTTTATGAAGAAATATATATGTATCACATGATTTATAATATTCTCAAGTTATAACAGATTTTAAATACTAATAGGGTTTTTAAAAAATGGTTTACTTTATTATAAAAAACTATAACCATGATGATTTTATTAAAATGAATAAAATCAACGAAGTTGTGTTAATGTTTAAAATGGATTTGGAGTCATGTTTTTAAATAATGTTAAGGATAAAATGGTTATGATTTTATTAATGATATAGTATAGTTTATATGATGGTTTTTGAATTTTAATGTTTTAAAGTGTAAAAAAAGTTGAAATCGGGTTGTAATGTAATAAAAATTAATAACATTGTTATGGTTTTAATGAAAATACATTCTTTTTATACTTATTTGAAGTTTATGTTTTGGTAAAAATTTATGTGAAACCCTTGTAGGGCATCCCATAAGCTAGCCAAGGGAGGCATCTCGCACCATCTTCCTAAGGAGTGGGAGGCCGGGCTAGAGCCCCTCAGCCAGCTCAGGCCAACCATAAGGGAGCACGCACCCATACGTTCATGAGAGATCCAAGCACAGGATCAAGAGTGAAAGAGCATAGTGTACCACCATTTGGTGTGGCATGGTGGGAGGGGTGGGTGCAGAGCGCACCCGTAGTGAACCGGTATGGGGTGGTACCGGGGGAAAAGTGTTAATGTGGGTTGTTGAGTGCTTGAGTCTTATAAGGAGGACTCTAAAATATGTTCCTTTCAATGTGGGACATGAATTTTCAGCAAAAATTAAATCTCAACCATCCGATCTCACCATGTGGGGTCTGGACCATTTGATTAGTCTAGCCTTCGAATCCCCACCACCGTGGCTTTTCCTCCGTGTTTTCCAAATCCATCTAATCAGGACACGGATGAATCTCAGCATCTCTTTCCATTTTAAAACCCGCTTTCCACTGAATCCATTTGATCATAACTATGTTATAATCTCAATCGATTATATTTTTTTAAAACCTCATGAGCCACTCAATCGTCTAATCAAATCCTGGTAGATCGTGGCGGTCTGTTTCTTTCCCCCATCTCCTTCATCGCCTTTTTCTTTCTTGTGACACATAGGGCCACTCCATCCTATGTCTAGCCCTATCCTTTACTCATCATTTCCCATGACACCTCCCATATTCATCCACATTCTTCTTTTTTCATTTTTTATCACAACTAACGTGCCTCTTCTATTTTAAAAACCGAACCTCTTCAGTTTCAGTATAAGTTTCCTGTATTAAATATATATACTTTATCAGTGGTTTTATCATTTAAGTTTTTATTTATTGGTTTGTTTTTCTACTCCTCTTTAATACTTCTCTTGAGTCTTTATTTATCATATCTTGTTGATCCGTGAATTATATAAAAATATATACAGTTTATATAACTCTCGTTTGCACCCATAACCCCTCAGGTCTTCTTCCTCTCAAGCCTCCAACGAAGCTCTCCTCGACTCCACCTCATCCTTAAGCATGTAAGGGATTGTATTTTCTATGAAAAACCCTTATATATATATATATTATATATGGTCATATATATATATATATAATCTTACGGTTTATATAAGTCCCATTTCAAACCAGTTTTTAAGTCTTCTAAGTGTTGTTTATCATTGTTTAAATCATTTTTTTAAAACGTATGGAAATTGTATATGTTATTTTTCAGTTATGTTTTTTTATATAAAACCCATATATACACTTTTTATATATACAGATATATGTATATACATATGTTTAGTTATGAAATAAAGAAGTGGTGTTATGTGATTTTAGAATGCTGAAAATATATTCTATATATACATTTAAATCATGTAAGTATAATTTTTTCTTTAATTGTATTATATAAACATATATACGATTATATGTATACACTTATGGGTTTTAATCAAGATCCGAATTAAGTTTTCATAAAACCAATTTTATTTGTAATTAAATTATGTTTTGAAGTGTACAACAAAGATAAGAATTTATTAAACCATTCTTGCTTGTAAAAAATTACCATATATACACTTTTTGTTTACATGGTTATGTATAATTATTAAACCCACATCTACATGTATGAGAATCACAACCACAAAATTGAACTCATTCATATTTTTTTTTATAAGGATGTAATAGTCTTTAGAATATGCATAAATATATATATTTAGGCCTAAACACATGTAGATAAATATGTTTAATCATAATTTTATGCATCAATGTTTCAAATGAAATAATTTTTTTCCATCTAACTAATTTCACCTTAATTCATAAATAATCTACCACTCTAAAATTCTTTCAGTCATTGAAGTTTTGTTTTGTTTGGCATGCCCATTTATCAGCATATGTTTTAAATATAAATGACAGCTATCTTAAATTCAAAATTATTCATTTTGGAATATAAAATGTCTATTTTCATGAAATAAGTATTTTAGAATTTAACGGTTATCATTTTATGTGACAAAACCTAGATAATCATTTATTTTATATGCATTGGTTATCATCATATGTGTTATAGTATGTCTTCCTATACATACATGTCATTGATTAATTTTTTATAGCCATACAGTTGTTAGTATTGATAATTAATGCATGATTCAAATTATATATTTAATTTCTAAAGAATGAAATTTAACCATTATGACCATTTATGGATTAAGAAACTAAACTATTCAAAGTGGTATGGGAAACTTTGAATAATACGAATAAGAAATTAAATATTCAAATTGGTATGGGACACTTTGAATATATGACCTTCCTGGACATATGAGGAATGTGTTGGACTTAGTATAAAATGGGTTGGAGACCAGTTAATAAAAGACCTACGAGTTGGGGACTAGTTAATGAAATCCCTACAGGTTTTGGACTGGTTAATGAAATCTCCATTAGGCATCAATAGTTCTGATGAGGCAAATTAGGTCATGTAATGAGTCCTTGACACAGTCCGTCATAATAATTTCCATCATTATATTTAATTAACCAAGTGTGTATTCAACTGGAGAATATGCTTGGTTAAGAGCTTGTACTTATGAGTATCCTAAGAAGTAAATGCACATGGAATGATGTTTACTCGTCACCCATCTCCTGAATTTTAATACAAGTGATGGTAGTTTACCAGTTATTTTATGATGTACATTTTAGGTGATAAATAAATTATGACTTTGATTATGCACAACTATGATCATGTATTATTTCCATGTGAAAATTTTATACCTTCACCCTTGCATGTTTCACTTAGCATTGTTTAATTAACTCCTAAATAATATGTTTCACACCATACATTTGGTATAATCATGCTTATGATTGGAATGTGTTTTATTGTATCCATGCTAACGTTCCTTAAAATGTTCACTGATAATTCTTGGAAAACTGTTTTGGTGTGATTCATGTATTGTATTTTTCTTTAAGAAAATGTTTTATTAATATTTTTTAAAGGGAAGTTTTTCAAAAGGTTATATTTGAAACATTATTTCAAAACCCCCTTACTGGGAATTTTTGGGCTCACCCTACGTTTTCAATTTATTTTTATTGGTTTAGTGGATTTGAGTTACACTATGTGGGGGCTGCTTTGTAGAGTCTTTTCCATTCAGTATTGTAGTATTTTAATATTTGTATCTGGTTTTCCAGAACCTAAACTACAAAGATCCTCTGTATGGAACATGATGTGTAATTTATCAATATTTATTTTATAAAAAAAATACACACCATGTTTATTAACGCACTGGCTCTAAGGATTCTAGGGTCAGGGAGTGACAGTTTAAATTAAATAAATAAAATACTAATACATGACCAATAATTTCTAAAATAGTTATTTACTTATACTATGATATAATTATATCACATTACCATTTAACATGACTTATAAAGAATAGATTATTTATTAAGTTCTCGTGGTTGCGGTTTATTAGTTTCTGTAATGTATTGTATTTTTTACCTTTTATAATGTAATTTGAGTTACATCTTTGTATCTAGTTTATTCAATACTACTAAACTGATTATTCCTTTAGGATTTTCTTTCCTTTTAACCATTCCAATGTAATAAGTAATGCACCGGCTCTGGTCTAAAGGGTTCGGGGTGTTATAGTTGGTATCAAAGGATGTTTAGTAGCAAACTTGAAAACTAGATTAGAAAATGTATATTAGGGAACAAAGCCCTAAGGTAGTATTTGAGAAAAAAATACAAGAACATCCTATAATTTTGGAAAGGGATATATTATGTGGATCATTCTAGAAAATACATCCTTGTCTGGATATAAACATATAGAGGTGGCTCTGGCACAGATGTACCTAGGAGTGAAAACTCCAATAAGGAGTTTCAGGCTTGACCTGGGGTATCTTGGTACATGACAATGGGGCTTGCTACACTCTTGGTATTGACACTCCTGGGGGATATGCATTGGATAATTCACATTTTATTTACAAGCCATTATAAAGGATTTTAATGTAAATTTTTTCACATAGAAACCATGTTTATGAGATTAGATATGTATAGACATTAATTTATGCTAGGTAATTTTATAGTTTAGATTATAAAATATAATTCATAACATAATCTAGTGTATTCCATTATTTAGAGATGGAACCAAATGGAAAAAGGTGAATTGATACTCGTGGCCAATGTAGGGATTTCCCCACTGAGCAAGTCAACACAGTCAATGTTGGAGCGGATCAAATCATGACCATATTGGGAAAACTTACTTAGGTTGTGATTAATAACTATGTTACTCATGTGTTGGATCCTTTCATGCAGAATAATCCCCCATCTTTTAGTGGGACTAATAATCCAGTGGTAGTGGAGCAGTGGATCAAGTCCTTTGAAAAGATATTCATGGAATTAATATATAATGAAAATGAAAAGGTAGTGCTGGAAGTATATTGTCTCAAGGTTGACACTAATCAATGGTGGTCCTTGATCCATAATACCACTGAGGAAGAATAAATATAATATATGTAATGAAATATTCTACGAAAAATATTTCCCTCGTGAGCAACAAACTGAAATGAAGATTAAATTCCTAATCTTAAAGTGAAGGGAAGAAGTCATTGTTGCAAAGAATGAGGATACATTCAAAAGACTAGCCAGGTATGCCATAGATTACGTACGAGACTCAGAAGACAAGATTGATTATTTCATTGAAGTTCTTAAGCCACGTCATCTAAGGGCACTGTCTTCGCAAACATTTTCATCATATGATGAAATTGTATCAAGTGTCGTCGAAATAGAGAAGGAATTTTCTAGATCGAATTTGTTTAAGGGAAACCAAGATAAGAATCAATACTCTGATAACTAAGGAAAAGGTGAAGCGCCAAAGAAGAAAAAGGGAAAGAAGTAATTCCCATTATTTGATAACTGTTGAAAGAATCATCCTGGGAAGTTCTTAAAAGGAATGCGAGTTTGCTATAAGTGTAGAGAAAAGGGTTATCGATCTAATGAATGCAAGGGGAAGAAACCAGCCAATTATGTTCAATGAAAAAATTGTAGAGATATGGGACACTATGAAAATGAGTGTCCTAAGCACCAAATAAACTTTCATTATAAAATGCCAAAAGATAAAGGGAAAACTTATGAAATTACAACCATGGAGGTTGAAGTTCTCAATGATGTGGTGGCAGGTACTCTAATTGTTTACTCAAACTTAGCCTATGCATTATTTGATTCTAGATCATCACATTCATTTATATCTTCCCAATTTTCCAAGAAAACAATACATGTCCAGTTTGATTTATTAAAGGAGTTATCAGTCAAAATTCCCAGTGGATGTATCATTACAAAAAAGGTGTGTTGATCAGTCCCCCTCATGACACATAAATGTTCTTTATATTAGAACCTTATCATCATACCAATGATTGACTTTGATGTAATTCTTGGTATGAATTGGCTATCAAATTATGATGTGAAGATATATTTCAAGAAGAAGTAAGTCAAATTTTTTAAAAATGGTGTATAATCCCTTATCTTTAGAGAAGAAATCTCGCTATCTGATTCTTATCTAGATCCACCCATAATAGCTCTACAGAATAAAATTCATGGAGATGAAGAGAACTCAATATCTATTGTCAAGGAAATAAATCTTCAAATTTAAGATGTTCATATAGTGCAAGAATACATGGATGCATTTCCATAGGATCTACCCTAACATTCTCCAGAGTGTGAAGTTAGGTTCTCTATTGATTTAATTCTTGGAGAAAGACCTATATCAAAGACTCCTTAAATAATTTCCACTGTGGAATAAGTGAATCTAAAGAAACAACTAGAGGAATTTAGTGACCAAGGATTTATTCGACCTAATGTTTCTCTATGGGGATCCCTTATCCTCTTTGTCAATAAGAAATATGGATCCATGAGGCTATGCATTGATTATAGGAAAATCAATGCTATTACAATATATAATAAGTATCCTTTGACACGAATGGATAATTTATTTGATCAACTTCATGGAGCACAATATTTTTTGAAGATTGACCTTCGATCTCAATATCATCAGTCGTGTGTGAGGAAGGAATGTATTCAAAAGATATTGTTTTGAAAGAGTTATGGGCATTTTGAGTTTACATTGATGCCTTCTGGAATGACTAATGAACCCTCTGTTTTCATGGATCTAATTAATAGATTTTTCAAGAAATATCTTGATGAATTTTTTTATTCTTTATTAATGATATCCTGGTGTACTCCAAAAGCTATGAATATCTTGATAATCACTTTCAGATTATTCTAAAAACTCTTAGAATAAATGAATTATGTGGGAAGTTTAGAAAGTGTGAATTTTGGATTCAATCAGTTTCCTTCCTTAGCCATATTATCTCCAAGGAAGGAATATCTATTGATCCAGTGAAGAAAAAGGATGTTCAAGAATGTCCTACTCCATAGAACATAAATAAGATGTGTATTTTTATTGTTTTAACTAGTTATTATCAGTGTTTCATTCAGAACTTCACCTGTTTGTCTAAACCAATGTCAAAGATCACATTAAAAGGGGTTAAGTTTGTATGGAAAAAGTAATGTGAACAATGTTTTTAAAAATTTAAGAGAATATTAGTGAATGTTCTAATCTTGACTCTACCATCAGGGAATGATGGATTTGTGATCTATAGTGATTCATAAAATAAAGGACTTGCTTGTTTCATTATGTAGAAAGATAGAGTGATTTCCTAGGAATCTAGGAAGCTAAAAATTCATGAACAAAACTATCCAACTCAGGATCTTGAGTTAGCAGCGATAATATTTTCTCTGAAGATTTGGATACATTACCTCTATGAAGAAAAATGTGAGATATATACTAATCATAAGAGTTTGAAATATATCTTCTCACAAAAATAACTCGTCATGAGACAATGGAGATGGATTGAACTACTCAAGGATTATGATTTCACAATACACTACCACCCAGGGAAGGAAAATAAGGTGGCAGATGCTTTGAGTAGAAAAGACCACGAAATTATGAATAAGATAATATTTAAAAGGAATCCTATGTTCATGGATCTAGTAAAGATGGATATTGGAATTATCATGGATGGTAACACATCACTAATTTTTTAAATGGTTTCCAAAACCTCTATATTGGAAAGGATAAAATGTTCTTATACTGATAATGAGGAGTTTCAAAAGAAAATTAAAGTTTTAAATGATGGGAAGTTGATTGACTTTGTATATGAAGGTGGTATTTTGAAATTTGGAAAGAGGCTTTGTATTCCAACTGTTCTTGAGCTAAAGAGGAAACTATTTGATGATTATCAAAGCTCTAATTTCTCCATACACCCTGGTTGTACAAATATGTATAGAGATAAAAAGAAACATTTTTGGTGGACCAATATGAAGAGGAATATTTTGGATTATGTGTCAAAATGTTTGGTTTTTCAACAGGTGAACACTATAAGACAACATACTGGAGGATTCATGAAACCCCTTCACTTACCTATGTGTAAATGGGATGATATTACAATAATTTTTAATGAGGCTGCCAAATACTTCAAGAAATAATGATGCCATATGGGTCATTGTTGATCGTCTTACAAAATAAACATATTTTCTTGCCATAAGAGAAGATTTACCACTTGAATATTTAGAAAGACTATATATTAATGAAGTGGTAAGACTTCATGGTGTACCTGTATCAATTTTTTATGATCATGATCCCAATTTTATATCAAAATTCTGGAAAAGTATTCAGAAGTACCTAAATATCGATCTTCGTTTGATCACTCCCTACCACCCACAAACTGATGGAAAATCAGAACGGATTATTCAAACCTTGGAAGACATGTTAAGGTCATATTCACATGAATTTCAATGTATGTTGGATTAGTATTTACCACTCATAGAATTTTCCTCTAACAAAATCTTCCATTCAAGTATTCAGATGGCACCATATGAAGCATTATATGGAAATATATGTCGTACACCAACTTTATGGGATGATGTTGGGGAAAGAAAACTCATAGGACTGGAACTTGTTGAGGAAACAACGGAAAAGGTGAAGATTATACAAACCCATATCAAGACATCTCAAAGTAGGAAAAAGTGATATGCTAATAACCAAAGAAATGATTTGTAATTTCGAGATGGAGGTTATGCTTTCTTAAAGATATCTCCATGGAAAGGTATTATACGTTTTGTTAAGAATGGTAAATTAAGTCCCAGGTACATCGGACCTTTTGAAATTCTGGATCAAATTGGAGTCGTAGCTTACCATTTGGAAATTCTGCCAAATCTCTCCAAAGTTCACAATGTGTTACACATTTCAATGTTAAGGAAATGCATACCAAACCCAAAACATGTACTCACCTATGAATAAATAGAACTTGATCCCGATTTGTCTTATTTTGAAGAGCCTACCAAGATTCATCATACCATAAAAAAGTATTGTGAAATCGAATGTCTCATCTGGTAAAGGTTTTTTGGAGGAACTATAAGATGAAGGAATCAATGTGGGAACCTAAGGATGTTGTTAATAAGAACCACCTACATATTTTTAGGGGGCTTTATACATAAAATTTTTAGGATGAAATTTCTAAAGTAGGGAACAATGTAACACCCCAAACATTTTATGGTATATTCTTATTAAATACCTTTTATTCATTAGATATCCTATATTGCATGAATCACTAAGTATCTGTGAAAAAAAACTTTATAGGAGAAAGTTATAACCTAACCATTAAACTTAAATTTTCCACTTCTGTGTTTTGAGTTTCAAAAAATGGTCATCTACGGTTGTGACCAGTAAGTTATTTGGAGTCTGATAGAACCAACTTTTTTTTTATTAATAGTAACATACCCTTATGAATAATAATATGAATATTAATATGAACATTTGGAATTGTAAAACATATTATTATTTTATTTTCTTATGTTTATCAGGTAATGAGATGTTTATTAATTTTTCAAGATGTAGAAAATGAGTTATAGATTTAAAATTTTTATTTTTGAATAAATTATGATTTTATTTAAAAATTAAATTAAAAATATTCAGAAAATTATTTTCAAAAAAATGAGTTCATTTTTTAATTCTACACCTCAAAAAATGGTAATGGTGAATTTTTTACATTTTTCTAAAATACTTGAATTTTGCGTGAATGATAAAAATACAGTTTTCAGTTTTCAGTAGTTTAATGACATCATATTGATGTAATAATTAAAATAAAAGGCCAGTAGACTTGTGTACAGTAAAATATGACCTGATGTGTCCCAAGTGGATAAAACCATGGGAAAATAACATGGTAAAGCTCATGGTTTTTCAAAAAACCACTAATGAGGTGTCCCTTTAAATTAATTAAAAACTCCCTCTAATTTACTATAAATACCCACTCATCCCTTCATTTTATTTGATTAAAAATCCATAATCCTCAATGATCTAGTTTTTTTACCTCCCTAGGAATCCTCCCAAGGTTTCGTCAATCCCCCAATGTCCCAACATTCGTTTTTTGGTAATTACTCTTCAAGATAAGGGAATATACCACCGTTCTCTTTTCTTAAAGCTTTCATTTTATGTTTTCTATTTTATTTTCAATTGGATAATGCTGGGATATGTAATTACATATTCCCCATTCTGTCCATATTTCTTAAGAGTGATGATATACCCCTTTTCTCTCATCAAACTGTTTTATGAAATTTTAAGTGATGATGTTAGGCTACCAAATTTACGTGAGGGATTTCTCAATTTTTCTTTTATTTTGAGTTCCTTTCTTTTCTTCTTATTTCCTCATCTACCCTAATCCAAATGCTATGATAATCATAATACCTTAAATTAACTGTAATTATATTATTCTAATGGAATATTTCTTTATCATCTCTCTTTCCTCCTCCTCTTATACTAAAAATGAAAACATCGTTCGAGATGTGTTAACTTATCACATTCAAGGACAACGGGTTCTCAATTTTCATTAGCAACTTAAATTCTAGTAATGAAACCATTTTTATGGTTTAATGAGATCACAATATATGTATTTAATATTATTAAATGTTCTGTAATCCTTACGCACTCATAATATAAAATAATGTTACAAAACAAGTTCATTATGCACAAAACCGCCTAGTAAATCAAGCATTTATCATTATCTTTTAACAAACAATTCATACTCAGGATGTGTAAAAAAATAATTATAATGTCATTTATATCTCCGTAAATGTCACTAATAATATATATTAACATTTCTAGATGCTTAACCACATTACAAATGAACTTTCATTCATGAATACAAGTAATCTAATCATGAAAACTGAGGATGAAAATGCTTCCAAAATAATAAAATTGAACCTCTTGAACCTATAAAAAAGGCCATCAATGAACCTAACATGGTTATAAGAAATAAATTACATGTTTAGGAGGTTCTAGAATTATTTATTAATGAGTCTAAATTTTATTATTCAAGTCATTAAGATCAGTCAAAGAACACTTTCGGGCATAAGGTAAGGGGTTTCTTATCTCACTTTTAATTCTGTGAGATTTCCATTGTTCACAACATAATTCTTATGTGGTGTATCCACTTCCCATTTGAGATAATTTTTAATTTGAAGTTATAAATATATTTTATATCCATATTTTGTTTTCATTAATATGATTAGTTTCTTAAGTCATATACACTTTTACATATGGTATTTATTTGGAATGTTGTTTTCACTATGGAAATATTGATGAATCAATATCCACTACTCTATATGGATATTGAAAAGTCATATTTTACTAGTATTAAATCTATGTATAAAGAATGATTTGGATTTTCAGCGACAGGCGGGCCAGCTATAGCCCTTCGATGCATCAATAGGTCTCATGAGACAAATCAGTTGGCGACAAACCCTTCGAGTTTGTTTCCAAAAATAAAATCGGTTTATACCCACAGACTTAAACTGTTCTGATGGTATATTGGTATCATGTTATAGATACATGATATCCAATTAATAATAATATCTCTTTATTAATTTTCAGTTATTTCTATCCATGAGGTTTTCACTATGACAAAATCTATGGATGCAGTTTCATACTCAATTTATTAATGGCGTGTGTTTTCCATTTATTCACCATGCAATATTGATAATAAAAAAAATTATGATTCACTTATTATTTATTCATGCTTCCACTATATGTAACTCTTACTGAGCATTTGATCTCACCCCTTTCATTTTTTTACCTTCAATAGGTTATGAAGAGGATACTATTTATTGATTCCCATGGTGGCAGTTTATTAGTTTTTGTTATGTATTGTATTTTTTACCTTTTCCAATGTAATTTGAGTTACATATATGTATCTAGTTTCTTTAATACTACTAAAGTTATTGTTATTTATGTATTTTCTTTCCTTTTAACCATGCCAATGTAACAAGTAATGCATCGGCTTCAGTCTAGAGGGGTTGGGGTGTTATAAATACTCATTTTCCACTGAACACTGGGAAATAATCATTGAAATAATTTTTCAAAGCTCAATACATCAAAAATATCCCTATTTTTAAATGCTCAAACAAGATATTGCAAAGTTACTACCTCTTCACAAAGAACACACCTTTGCAGAGCACACTGCTTCACAGAGCACACTGCTTTGCAGAGCAAACTGCTTCATAGAGAAAACTACTTCTGAGAGCACAAGACTTCGCAGAGTGCACTACTTCCATAAATCTTAGACAATCCATTGTGAAGTACACCTATTTCACGAATCTATATTATCCTTAGTGAATTTCATTCATTTTATGAAGTAAACTAACTCCGCAAATCTCCTTTGTGATTCGAGAGCTATAAGTTTTTTGTGAAAAATCTCTTCACTTAAATTGGGGGTGGAGGCCTATTTATAGGAATTTTCCACTGACTCTAGAACCTTCTATGCCACATCAATTCCACATAATCCCAAATCATAGAGCTCTAAAATTTCAATCGAAATTATCTCTATTTCATGATGCACTGTGGAAATTTTTAGATCACAGATCTCGTCATAATCATAGAGCATTCCATAAATTCCTTTTCTCTACTTCTATGATGCTCATCTTAATCACATAGAATTCTCTCGAAACCTTTGAACCGTTGTAATTATCCCCCTCAAATCTCTTAATTTATGTCATTTGCAAAGCTTGTCATAATCACAGAGATCACCATCACCATTCTTCGTGTCTTTACAAAATCCACTTCATGAAATCCATATTCATGAAATTCATTCCTTTGAAATATTTTTATGAGATCTCCCAGGAAATCCACTTTTCATGATGCTCACCAAATTCCAAAGTTTTGACCCCAAAAATTTGGCAAACACTGGAAAATGGTTCCACCTTATAATTGTTCTTTTTGTACTACCTCCATATCTTCCATTCCTTTTTCATGGATCTTTTTAAACATGGTTTGACAACAATATATATGTAACTCAACCACATACCATGAAAACCATATTTTTTAGAAAACACAACCTACACAAAAATTATGCAATGTTACCTTGAGGTATTGTTTCCCAACAATCTCCCCTTTTGGGTTTGTTTACAACTCTTCTCATAATGATTCTCTACACTTTGATACCTCTTTAAATCTTCTTCCAACATCTTCCAAAAATTGCCTCTTACGATTCAGATAGTGATCAAGGATTTACTCAAAACATACTATAATACCACATGAGCAATGCTCAAAATGATAAATAAGAGTAGTATAAAAAGTTCATCAACAAATCAATTCATTTAGGTCACCAATTCTTGATTCTATTCCAACACCACCCTTCTACTTTCATCACAAACCTTAGCTATCATGATATCTAATATTTTATTGATCACTTCAAGCATTGTCAAATTTAAAATTTTCCCCCTATCACATTTATCCCCCTTTCATATTCTCCTATGTCTTTGACTAATAAATTTTCTCCCTTCTTCAATTTCTACCCCTTAAGGAACCACAATTTCTCCCCCTTTGTCAACAAACTCAAAGGTCACTCCTTTTTGGTCTGAAACATTGGAAAGAACAGAGATAATCACATTAGGGAAAAACACACCATACCTTAGGGAGAGGGGATCCCACATCCACACTTTTTAAATTGTAGGGAGTCGATTGGACTCACATATCCAGTTGATGCCTCTCAAATTCTTCCTTGGGTATGGCCTTTGTCATAATTTCCACAACCTGTATCACTGTAGGAACATAATCCAACTTCACAAGCCCTTACTCCACCTTCTCCTTAATAAAATGATATTATATCTCAATGTGATTTATCCTTGAGTGATGAACTAGATTTTTGCTAAGATTGATAGTACTCAAATTATCACATTGGATTCTGATCAAATACTTCACTTCAACTCCCATATCATCAAGTTTTTTCTTCATCCACAATAATTGTTTCCATACTTGAGTGGCCAAAATATACTCACATTATATGGTGATCAATGAAAGTAAATCTTTTTTATTTATACAAAAAAGAATATACAATCCACCAAGATAGAAATGACCTCCTGACATTGATTTTATGTCATTTTTTGATCCAACCCAATATGCATCTGTATATCCCAATAGCTCTGGATGAGATTTTTCATTATATATCAAATTGAAATCCACAGTTCCCTTGATATACTGAAGTATTATCTTCACTGAAAGCATGTGTATTTCCTTGGGATTACTTTGATATCATTCTGCTTGCCATGTGGTGAAAACAATATCAGATCTTGGTACTGTCAGGTATAGTAAACTTCTAGTAATCTACCTATATTCTATGATATTAACTACCCTACCATCATCATCTTCTGATAATTTCATCTGGGTAGTAATCGAAGTCTTCATATCTTTGGAATTTTCTATTCCAAATCTTCTCAGAACCTCCTTGGAGTACTTGTATTGAGAAATAAACATGGCATTCCTTCCTTATGTCACCTGTAAACCAAGTAAAAACATTAGCTCACCAATCATTGACATTTCAAACTCACTTTTAATGAATTTATAAAATGTCTACATTGAGATTCATCTGATCCACCAAATGTTATTTCATTGAAATAAACCAACACCATCATCCTTTGATTACTGTCATTGTTAAAATAGTGATTGTAATCAACACCACCACACTAAAATCCATGCTTTTTTAAATACTGATCAAGCCTTAAATATCATGATCTTGGTGATTATTTAATCCCATATAGTTCTTTATTAAATATATAAATCTTGTTCTCATCTTCATGAATGATAAACCCATCTGTCTTCTCGATATAAACTTCTTCTTCTAAAACCCCATTCAAAAATATAGATTTGACGTCCATTTGGAACACTTTGTACTTCCATTTCACTGTAATAGCCAAGAATAATTAGATTGTCTCTAGTCTTACAATGGGTTAAAATGTTCCATTAAAATTCATAACCTCTATCTTAACATGCCCTTTTCACACTCGTGGTGATTTTTTTCAAATCACTGCACCATATTCACTCATCTTGTTTAGAAAAACCCATTTAGTCTCCCAAGAAATTATTATCTTTTGGCCTCAAAACAATCTCCCAGGTCTGGTTCTTCTCAATCTGGTCTATCTCTTCCTTCATAGCCTAAACCCATTTTTTGTCTTTAGCTACATCAGAAAAATATTTCATCTCTACCTTAGATAAGAAATATGCCTGGTGTAATGACTTAATTATTCTTGTTTGAACAGGCGTTATCTGATCACCAATGATATTTTTCCTATAAGTTTCAGATTGATTCTTTGGATTCTTTGCATATATAGACTTGAAGTCTTACTCATCATCAGTATCCACTTCTGAATCAGAATATTCCACTTCTTCTCCCTCTATGTTTCTTGCCTCCTCATTGCTTTCATCAACAAACTATTCACTGTGTTGTTGAATATTCTCTTCATTATCTGCTACAGTGACATCATTTCTCTCAACTACTTTATTCAACAAGGGATTTCTCATTGAAAAAAACATTATTCATTATCCCATATTTCTATAGAAAGTCTTCCACCTAATTTCTTGTGAATTTTATACCATTAATACTATGAAACATCATAATTTTCTGTCCAAGCATCCTTTCAGATTCCCTCTGATACTATTTTATGAAACTAAACACATCAGACTTATGAGAAATGAAAAATAACCATGCCATTATACTATATTCATCAATAAAAATAACATAATACCTCTTCCCATAAATAGATCTTGGTGAGATAAGTCCACAAACATCATCATGCACCAATTCAAGAACTCTTGTTGACTTCTTTTTGTTTTCTTTGTACATATTTTTGATGATCTTCTCTTGTTGGAAAACATAGCATGTATGTGTACAATCACATGATAGCTTAGGTAGGTTTCTATATGCATCTCACTTCACCAGATATTCGAAGGATGGTTTCAATTGATAACTCAATCATTTATGCCAGAACTTGTTTTCTTCTTCTCTAAAGAAAAAGAACATATCTTCTTCTACACTTACAAGGTAGATATTTACTTTTGTTCCTTTTCTCTATAGAATAGATGAACTATCTCTTCTTTTTAAGATACACATATTCTTAGCAAACCTTATAGAATTCCCTGAGTCATATAGTTGACTGATGTAAAGAAAGTTGTGACGAATACCTCATTCTACCAAGACATCAGCATGTCTCATTTCTTTTCCCCCAAACCTAGCCTTTCCCAGGCCAATAATCTTTAGGCCTTCATCATTCCCAAACTTGACAGCTCCTTCTTTGTCATATTTTATGCCTATAACAAGATCCTTGTTTCTTGTCATATGGGATGTGAAGACGCTATCAAGGATCTATACTCCAGAATGATCAAATGATTTAATGGAAATTTCGACTACCACTAACTTCTTATCCTTTTTATTTTTGATCCATATCTTTGACTTCACACTCAATGTAGTTTTAAAATCATGATCTTCCTTAGAGTATGATAGAATAACTTTATCCTATAGTGCTGCAAATCGGTTTTGTGTTTTCATCTTACTTGTTGATTCTCTGATTTTCTAATTTCGATCACTTGGGTTTTTCTTTGGAACATTCCTTTGCATGATTGATGTATAGTATCAATCCATGTGCCCAAATCCTATACATAAAAAACAATGTCCATATAAATATTTTCAATAATATTAAGCTCTATTTGGTTGTCACTGTTGTTCTTGTGCCCTTAGGTATCTCTTGGATATAGAACACACATTCTGTGAATGTCCCATATTTCCACAGCAATAACACATGAGATATGGTGCATTCATGCATGTCACTTCTGCACTGATAGTTATCCCTTTGGATGTATGAATATTCTAATTTTCCTTTGTTCCCAAATAAACCTTCAATCTTGGAATGGGTGCTTCCGTTCTAACTTCAATTTTTATAACTTTTTGTTTTTGGTCAAGCCCCACATTTGTCTTAATATCTGAACATTATTTTTTCTTCTTTTCTGTTGGACCACTATTATTTACTTCCAACTTTTTGGTCTTTTTAGTGATCTGCTTTTCTGATTTCATATTGGGAGTCAATAATTTTCCTTGATCCTTAACTTTTTGTCACATATTTATTACTTCTTCTTCAAGTTCCTTAATGCATTTGATTTTTTCTTTAGCTATGTTATTCAATCCATCAATCACCCTTCTCTGTTCTTCAACTCTGAGTTGGTACTCATCAAATTTTCCTAATTCCACTAGAAATGAAGGCTTAAAATT
Organism: Viscum album; assembly: GCA_963277665.1. Classification (NCBI taxonomy): domain Eukaryota; kingdom Viridiplantae; phylum Streptophyta; class Magnoliopsida; order Santalales; family Viscaceae; genus Viscum; species Viscum album. The sequence continues at coordinate 621,543,141 of OY728127.1, forward strand.
TTCAATTTCTTTCATCAACTCAAACATTTCTTCTTCTTTTGAAATCATGTACCACTTCTGTTGGTTTTATTCATTTTTTCTCTCCACAAATATATCACCTCAAGAGTTTCTTTTAATTCATCTTCCATATCAACTTTTACTTTAACTTCTTCTTCTTATTCTTCTTCTTCTTCAGTGTTGGTTTCTTCCATATTCTGAGAACTACCAACAACTACCACCATAGAATTTTCTCCAGGATCTTTTTAGTTCCCTATATCTTCAACCTCTTCATCCTCAGACTCATCTGAACTATCACATTCTTGTGAAAGAATATAATTTTTCTTAAATAAATATCTCTTGAATTATTTATTTCATTTTTTATAGGCTGAAGACTTCTTCTTGGGAATATCAACTTCATCCTCATCATCTTCTTAGAACTTCTTAGGTAACCTTGCTAAAATATTTCCAACCTTTCCAAATCGAAAACATGCAAGTAGAAGTTTCCCCTTGAACTTTCATTTTCCTCTTTGTAAATTTGAAAATTGGAATGAAATAACCTCATCCATTTCTTCTTCTTCCTGGGAGTCTTTAATTGTGAGCTTCTTCGTGGCCTTGAATTCCACCTATTCAGATTTTCCATTTTCCACAACATCATTGTCATCATTTCTAATTTCATATGCTACCATGGTACTATGCAAGTTATCCAGTGTCAGCTCTTTCAGATCTTTATCTTCCAAAAATGAAAATTTTTAATTGAACCGAGGTGGAAGTTTCCTCAAGATGTGATTCACAGTATTTATGTATTCAATGACTTCTCCATGACCTTTCATGTCTTCCAAAAAAATATTTACCCTATCAAAGAATGCATCAATAGACTCATCAGGGATCATTCTTAGATCTTCATACTTGTTCCACATAACTTGCATCTTTTCCTCTCTGACCTTTATATCTACTTAATATATATTCAATAATTTTTCATGCACATCATGTGATTTTTTTCATGATATCACCTTCATATTGATATAATTAGATAAGGATCCCCCTAAATCATTGATTCCATTAATTTCAGCATCCAGTTCCCTTATTTCATCCTCTGATAACGTGTTTCTATTGATGTTGCCTAAGATTCCATTCATTGTTGTTGTAAACACATCCATTCCAAAAGATAAGAAGTATTGTTGTATCTTATTCTTCTATAACTGAAAGTTGCTGCTATCGAATATCGAAAGCCCTTTATGATTTGTGACCACCATTGAGAGATAGAAAAACTAATATCAACCTTTTCTTCTGATACCAATTGTTAGGTCCACTAGGTTATATAACCAAAGAGGGGGGTGAATCAGGGTATGAAAAATTAAAAAACATCCCATTGTGATCTTGTTTTATTGTTAGAGAAAACACTCTTCTCTCTCCTTCCCATTACAGAGTATAAAAAAATATTAAAACAAGCACATAACAAAACAATTTTACTTGGTTCACCCTCACTGGGATACATCCAAGGAAAATACACTAGCGATGTTCTAATGTACCAAAACCACTATAAGAGCACTATTGTTTACAAGTTATAAATGGACTCACTATTCCTATTGGTTTACAACAAATCACAATTTGAATGCTCACATCTCTCTCAACTGAAGTGATCTCACTACTTCTTCAGAAGATCAACTAATAGTCTAGATAATTTTATATCCTTTAATTATCTTTAATTAATTCATCCTCCACTATATGTGATGCTCTATTGAAGTCCAATTTTCATCCACTAATGAATGCCCTTTTTCCTCTGAGCACTTGGCAATAACCTTTGCAATAATTTTACAAATATCTCTCCTTCACAAAGATCCCTATTTTGAAAATCTCAAATAAGCCTTTACAAAGTTCTTTCTTATTTTCAAAGAACACAACTTCACAGACAACACTGCTTCACAGAGCACACTACTTCATAGAGAAAACTGCTTCATAAAGAAAACTGCTTTGCAGAGCTCAAGCCTTTGTAGAGTGCACTACTTTTTCAAATATCGTACAAGCCTTTGTGAAGCACACCTCTTTTCCAGAGCAAGATTAGTCATCACAAAGCTCCTTCCTTTCACGGACCACACTACCTCTTTATAGGATTTTCCCACCAACTCTAGAACCTTCCATGCCATGTTAGTGCCACATAATCCCATATCACAAAGATCCAAAATTTCAGCTGAAATTCTATCTATTTCATGAAGCACCATGGTAATTTTCGGATCACAGATCTTGTCATAATCATATAGTCTTTTTTTAATTTATTTTTGCCACCACGACACTTGTCGTAATCACAGATCCTTCTGTCAAAACCTTTTCACCGTTGCAATGTTCCCTCGCAATGCTCTTCATCTCTATCGTTTTCAAAGCTTGTCATAATCACAGAGATCACCGTCATCATTATTCATGTCTTTGTGAAATCCACTTCATGAATCGCATCTTCACTAAATTCATGCCTTTGACATATTTTGATGGCATATTCAAGGAAATCCACTTTTCTCAATTTTCACCAAATTCCAAATTTTGGACACCTAAAATTTGGGAAACAATAGAAAACAGTGCCACCTTGTAACTGTTATTTTTGTACCACCTCCAGATCTTCCATTCCTTTTTCATGGTTCTTTTTCAATATGTTTTGTCAAAAATATATCTATAAATTGACTATTTACCATGAAAACCTCCTTTGTCAACAAACACAACCAACCCAAAAATGATGCAATGTTACCTTGAGGGATTTTTCCCAACAAAAGGAAAAGAAGTTTTCTTCATGTGTGAAGAAAAATTATATCGTGATAGTGATTGAAAAGGAAATAAAGAAACAAACAATATTCAATGCTTCAATTATAAGGAGATGGGGAACTATAAAAATTATTTTCATATGAATTAAGGTAAATTTCCCTAAAAAAAGCCAAGGGAGAAAGGCCAAGATTTTGTGATCATAATAATAGAGATTGAAGTTTCTAAATATGTGGTAGTAGGTACTTTTTTATATCTTCAAATTTAACCAAGGATTTATTTGATCTTGGATCTTATCAATATTTTATATCTTCCATGTTTTCTAATAGAATTAGATATTTTCCTAGAACCATAATAATGTATTTATCAGTTAATACTCCTAGTGTAAGTCTCTCCATAAGAAAGATATGTTAGTAAATTCCTATTATGACACATAAATTTACCCTATTTTCTCACTTTATGATTATCCCAATAGTATATTTTGACATAATCCTTGGTGTGAATTGGATTTCAAAATATGATGCAAAAATATATTGTAGAGAGAAATAAATTATGATTTATTATGAACATGTAAAATTACTTATATTTAGAGGGGATATTTAATCATTTGATTCTTGTTTAGATCCACCCCCAGTGACTCTTTAAAATTAAATTATTAAAGAAGATAATATACAATATACATATGGAAAATATAATTTTCAAATTTAGAATGTATATATTGTACTATAATGAATTGATATATTTCCTAAGGAATTACTTATACATCCACCAAATCATGAAGTTGAGTATTTCATTGATTTAATCCCTAATTCAAGACCAATATTAAAGAATCCTTATAAAATGGACATTGTGGAATTAGTGGAGTTAAAGAAGCAACTAGAAGTGTTGTGTGATAAGGGATTTATATTCCCTAGTGTTTCACCTTAGGGTGACCATATTCTATTTGTTAATAAAAAATATGGATCTAAGATGTTTTGGATTTATTAAAGGGAAATCAATGTGATTTCAATTTAAAAAAAGTATCTTTTTCCTCTCATTGATGACTTATTCGATCAACTTCACATATAGCATTATTTGTTAAATATTGGCATTCATTTCGGGTATCATCAATTGTAAGTAAATATATAGGATATCTAGAAGACACAATTTTGAACAAGGTATGGACATTATGAGTTCAGAGTAATGAAATTTGTATTGAATAATTCAACCTCTATCTTCACATATCTAATGAAGAGATTATTTAAGGAATATCTTGAAAAACAATTGTGGTATTTATTGATGGTTTCCTAATTTAATCCAACGTATATGATGACGATGAGAATAACATGTGGTCCATTCTTGATACTCTTATAAGAAAAGAGTTATATTAAAATTTACCAAGTTTGAATTTTCATTATAGAAAATATACTTGCTTGGATAAATTTTCTCTAGGGATAGAATATTAGTTGATCCTATAAAGATAAATGTAGTCTAAGAATGGCCTACACCAGTGAATGTAATTGAGGTATGTAGTTTCATTGTTTTTTCAGGTTACTATCGGTGATTTATTCATATTTCTTCTGATTAGCTAACTTGTTAACCAATCTTACTTATAAAGAGGTTAAGTTCATATGGAAAAAGGAATTTGAATATTTTTTTGAATAATTGAAGTGGAGATTGGTGAATGATCTGATTTTGACTCTACTATCAAGATACAATGTATTTGTGATATATATCGATTAACTGAGGAAGGGGATTAGTTATGTCCATATATGAAATGATAAAGTTATTACCTATGCATCAATGCAGTTCAAGGCTCATGAACAAAACTATCCAACCCATGATCTTGAATTAGAAGTCATAATATTTTATTTGGATATATAGAAACATTATATCTATGGTAAAAATTTGAGATATATATGGATCATAATAGTTTGAAATACACCTTCTCATAGAAATACCTCAACATGATCCCAAGATGATAGCTCAAAACACTTAAGTATTATGATTTCTTAATACACTACCATCCAGAAAAGTCAAATATGGTAGTAGATGCACTGATTAGGAAATATGACAGAGTTATGACTAAAATGGGGATTTACAGGGATCCTATATTTAGGGAATTAGTAAATATAGATCTAGGAATAATTAAGTAAGGGTAAAAATCACTCCTTATTTAAATGATTTACAAAATATATTTATTGTAAATAATAAAAAGTTATCATCTTGATGATGAGAATAATCAATGGAAGATTAAAGCTATGAATGATGTCAAATTTTCAGACTTCATATATTAATACAGAATTTTAAAATTTGAAAAAGGCTATGTGTTCCATATATACCTAAACTAACAAGGGAATTATTAGACGATGCTTGTATCTTTAATTTCTATATAAACCCTAAAATAACAAAGATGTATAGATATTTGAAGTAATATTTTTAGTGGGATAATATAAAGAGGTAAAATGATGATTATGTGTCAAGATGATTGGTTTTTCAATAAATAAATGTTGAGAGGTATCATCCTAGTGGATTTATGCAAAATTTTCCTATTCCTGCATTGAAATGGGATAACATTACTATGGACTTTGTCTTTGTATTACCAAAGACTCCTAGAAATAATGAAGTGATATGGGTTATTATTGATTGACTTACCAAATCTTCACAATTCCTTGATATAAGATAATATTTTCCTATAGAACACCATAAACAACTCTATATTAATTATTTTTTAAGATTTCATGTTGCACATCTTTCAAAATTGTCTTATCACGATCAACCATTTACATAAAAATTCTCATCCTGAGATTCATTTGAGCATAGCTTATCATCATCAAACTGAAAATCAGTCAGAAAGGAATATCCAAAATTTAGAAGACTTTTTGTGGTCTTTCTCATTTAGATTTCAAGGTATGTGACACCAGTATTTAGCTTTAGAAGAGTTTACCTATAACAATATATTCCATTCAAGTATTCAAATGGCATCGTATGAAGAATTATATAGAAAGAGATTATGTACTCAAACTTGTTGGTATGAAGTTGGTGAAAAGAAGATTATAGTCCCTGAACTTATAAAGGATAAAATTTAAAGGGTAAATATTATTCAAACACATATCAAAGTATCTCAAATACTTAAAAAAGTGATATATTAATAACTGAAGGAAATATTTGGAATTTCAAGTAGGAGATCATGGTTTCTTGAATTTATCTCCATAGAAGGGTGTTATAAGATTTAGTAAGAAAGTAAAACTAATCCCCAAGTACATTGGAACTTTTAAAATCTTGGAAATAATTGGAGTTGTGGCTTACTATTTGGAAATGTCACATCGCCTTTCTAAAGTACATGATGTGTTTTATATCTCTTTGTTAAGAAAGTACATTCCAAACCCGATGCATGTTCTCACTTATGAAGAAATATAATTGAAACCTAAATTATCTTACAATGAAGATCCTCTCTAGATTATGGACTCTATAGAACAAGTGTTGAATATTTAGACGACTTGTATTGTAAATTTACTTTAATGAAATCATAAGATAGAAGAGGTGATGTGGGAACTTGAGGAAATTATGATGAGTAACTACAAAAATATATTCTAAGGTAACATTTTATAAATTTTGAGGATTAAATTTTTTAAAGTATGGAGAATGTAACTCCCGGATATTTTATGATATGTCCCTTTTTAAATAAATTTAATCTCTTTGATAGCTTGTGTTACATGCAACACTGAGTTCAAACAAACTGTGATTTATTATAATGTGATAGTTATAACCTAGCCATTAAAATTAGTATGTATGAATAGGACTAACTAAATTATGAAAATTATATGGTTCACATATTTATAAAATAAATTCATTGGTTATCAATAAAAGTAAAAATAAAATCATTTGAAAGTAAAAGAAATTTTTTTCTCAAAAAAAATTTGTGTTGTAATTTGTTTATATCTTAATAAACTAAATTAGTCACTATTAGTGAATTATTTTAATGAAATTTAAATATTATATATTCAATAAAATGTTTTAAAATTTATTTAGAGTTTTTACTAGAAAAAGGATAAGAATAAATCGAATTTTAAGTTTAAAAACTGTACTTTTCTAAAAAATGATTTTCATCGCGTCCTACACACTTATTTTAAAATTAATTTCTATAACTTATAGAAATTGAATCTTGAAAAATATATTTCACATTTGGAATCAGGATTTTTATATTTGATAAATATTTCCCATTTATTTTTTGTCAAAATTAATAGTAATTGTGGTAAAATTTATCACCACAATAAAGGATAAATCGGGTTAATATAGGTTAAAACTAAGTGATAAGGTAATAATATTTAATATTAATTATTATTACATGAAAGTAACTTGACCCATATCACCTAAGACTCTAAATTAATATCTTTATTGGACACTTTTCCATGAAAATTACCAATATAAATTTAAATCAAAGAAATTTAAAAAATGTCACTCTCTTAGTTTTAAATATATATTCTGTTTCCACATAGGGAAAAAATATTGTAATGAATGAATCAAAATATAAATTTGGTGCATAATAAAATTATATTCATGATGATAATTTATTTATAATTATTAGTGATTATATAATTACCTTAAATTCTTGTGAAACTTTAATTCAGTGTTTATTAAATTAATAGAAAAATAAGATAAATGATATTAAAAATATTTAAAGTGATATAATTTGAGTGATCTATAGTGTTCTATGAATATTTTAGATGGATATGACATATTAGTGATGTATAAATGAATTATATTCAGAATCCAACATTGTATTTATGTATTTAAAGTAAAATTAAATTAATAGTGTGAAAATTAACATTAATTATAATTTATCAAAATAATATTTTATTAAATTACTTATAAATCATTAAAATTTTGAAATAGAGAAAATTGGGTAAGATATGGTTAAAAATGTCACCCATTTTCCATTTATGTGACAATAGTTACCTTATTTCTAAAATTATAACCCTTTAAAAGTGAAAAATGTATTACTAAAATGTGGAAAATTATCACCTATAGACCATTAAAAGGTCAAGTGCTCTACTAATGTGTATAGAAGCACTCGGGTTGAATTATCAGTGATAACACTATTTTCTAAAGTTGATTGTTTTTTATTCACTTTTAATGGGGGATTTTGTATATTGAGCTTAGCTGAAATGATTGATTGATGAATATTGATTTAATAATTAGTAATAATTGTGGTGAGTTCATCATTATGGAGTTAATCTTGTGATATCCTATAGGTTTTCAAAACTTTTCATTAAATTGACATCCACTTAATGAGGGGATTTAGATGAGAACTTCCAATTGTTGGGTATTTAATCCAAGCCTTAACTAGGGTTCTAATAGTTATCATATCTCATTGATGTAAGGTTCAATATTTCTTGAACCCATGTGTATTTGTCGTTCCAATAATATTTGAAATCCACATATCAAACAAAACATGCCATTAATCCATAATATATTTTGTTTGACATACAAAATATTAATTCAAAGAATGTTAAATGAGAAAAAACTCTCAATCACTTAAAATACCCAAATTATGACTCACCCCAATGAGAGAATTACTAATCCATTTGGTTGGTTAATAATATTTCTTTTTATTTTTAGGGTGATGACTTAAAAATATAAGGAGAATAAAAGGAAAATAAAATATTTTTGCATCTAACACACACATGAATGGTGAAGGGAGTAAACATAGAATTTTTATTAAATAAGAAATAAAAATAGGAAAGGGGTTATAATATAATTTAAACTATTTTATGACCATTAATATTGAACAATAGAAGGTGTATGAGAATTATATATGATCATGATGAAACAAACATTAATATTAAATTGAAAAGTAAACAAACTTACATGATTACAAAAGAAAACTTAGGCTTGCGCATGTCCTCATGTACATAAAATATTAAAACACAACTAAATCATGTTTACTAACCAAAGAATATAAAAACCAAATTTATCCAATAATGGGTTTAAGACTATTTCACTTCTCCATAATTAATTCCATCACAAATTATTACAACAATAATGTTCTAAAAAAAATTAATTTTTCATTATAAAAATTAAAAATAGAAAATGTGGGCACTTAGAACTCACTACTCTAAATATGTTAATAATTTATTTATTGAGGTTACCTAATTCACCAAAAAAAGTGAAAATATTAAATTTTTTAATAGATATCATCTTCCATTACCTATTATAAAGTTCATGAGAATCAAGATATATTTTTTATGGGCGTTTCAATAGTTATGGGATGGTAGGAATATGATTTCTAAAAGATTGAAAAAGAGGGCTAAAACACCAACATGGAAAATGAAATGCATAATTTTTGAAATGATACAAGTAAGGTTATAGAAATACATATTTATAAGGGCATGATTTTTTGAAAAAAAGACATAAAAGAAAAATAAACTTTCAATAGAATTAAAAAAGTGAAATATGTACAGAATATACAACTTCTCCCAATTACACAAGAAAATATGATACAATTGATCTTTTTCTATTTTTTTCATTTCTTTCCTTTTTTCTTTTTTTCTCAAAATTTTCACTTGGAAAAAATCTCACACTCATCTCCCAAGCCTTTTTTGATCTCCTTGTGAAAATAATTTGAAAATTTATAACAAGATTAAAGGTTGACGGAAATTGATTGTTAACCTACACAAGAAACAACCCATTATTTTTTATTTTTTTCTTTTTTTATATTTTTTATTTTTTTTAACACAGTTCAATAACATGTAAAAAATTACGTAAACATGAATCCATTCCCAAAACTCACAGAATGAAAACCTCTCCCAAATACCAAAATTTATGATTTCCCTCAACCATATGATGATATATTGAAAATCAAGGAAATGGTTCCCAAAATGAAATCCATTCCCCCACAATTAAATTTCAATAAATTATGCAATGAAAACCATTTATATGTTGGGTGGAACAAGGTATTAGTCTTTTGATGTGGCCATCAAAAAAAGGTTCACATAAGTTTGAAGAGGTATTCAAAAGGAGTATCAATGTAAGGATAATAGGAGTTCAATTGGCTATTTTAATTCTCATGTGGTTTAGAAAATGAATTTATCATATTAATGTTTGATAAAGTAGAAAATTAAACTCTAAGGTCCAAAAACTCTAGACTCAGAATTAGGGGTAAAAAACACAAAAAATGAAAATATTTTCCTAGGTGACCTTGGAATGAAATCTTACATTGTTCCTCATGGTAGGGGAAAATAATTTTCCAGATCAAAAGTTGAGCATTCAAAATTTATTGGTCTTAACACAAAATTATTTATCTAAATTTAGGATGAAAATAAAAAATGTTTGAGATGAAAACAAGTCTTTTGACTCCCCAAAAATGGTTGGAAAATGTTTTAAAATTTAATTGTGAGTAATTGTGACTCTTTGTGTTTCTTATTTATTTTTTTATTTTTTTAGTTCTTTTAAAATATACATCAAAAAAAATAGAAACATGGTAAAATGGTTTTTATGAAGAAATTGGTAAAAAATTTGATAATTAGAGAGGAAGAAGAAGAAGAGATATAGAGAAAGAGGGGGGAGATAAAGAAGATAGGTAGATGAAGTTAAGGGGAAAGGGGTTCCCCCTACTTTGGAGTTTGTGGGTCTTTATCTCCAAAAATTAGTGGGTCTACTATAGTAGTTAGGGATATGGTGGAAGTTGATGTGGTTCTCAGGGTGTGTATCCTCTCATGGTGATTTTTTAACCGATGTAAATTAACCATGAATGTCATTTTGGAAGAAGTGTCTTGTACATTCTCTACACCAAATGGGTAAACATTAGTAATAATAAAAGGACCTTCCCAACAAGAATTAAACGTACCTGGGTGAAGTCAAAATCATTAATTTAAGATCATTACCTTTTAAACTTTAAGGAATACCTTTTTTAGGATGTGTTTTTCATGGTGTACCTTAGCCTTTTCTTGGTAGATATTGGAATTATTATAAGAATCAAGACTAAGCACATCCAATTCATTCAAATGCAACAATATATCTTCATCATAAATTTCACAATCAAAATTAAAATTTTTGATAGATCATAATAACTTATGTTAATTGCTAAATAAAAACTTTACCAAAAAACTAGCCAAAATTGAGACATCCCAATGGGTGTTTTATAGGTATTTCAATAATCCCAAATTGCTTCACCAAATCTTTCAATCGGTGTTTTCTTATAGGATTAATCTCTCGAGAACCCTTTTCAATTATCTATTGGAAATTTCATTAGTTCCATTTATTTAATGTTTTATATATAACCACATTCTTTTTAAAAAGAGGTTATATGGTCAGATTACATAAATGGGTTCCTAAGTCACTTATCAAGGCTCACAGTGTTCTAAATTGATGGAAGATGTGGGTTTTAAGGAAATCACTAATAGTATGTGCATTATAATTTCTAGTGGGTTTTCCTCAACCCACCTAGAAACATAGATGACTACAAAAAGAATGTAAGATAATCTATTAGAAGTGGTAATGGTCCCATGAAATCGATTCCCCAAACATCGAATATCTTATAGAAGATTAAGGGATTTGGGGGCATTTCATTTATTTTGAAAAAATTTCCAAACTTTTGGCATGTGTAACATGATTTAATAACTAATGTGAGTCTTTGAAGAATGAAAACGAGAATAATCTAGGGTCAAGGACCTTATGGGGGTCTTTTTGGTACAATTTATCTATCACCAAACATTGAGTGGTTTAATTCCAAGATAGATGAATGTTCATTTTTATCAACGCATCTCTTAATTACCTTGTCAGTCCAAGTTTTTCAAAGTTTATTATATTCCCAAAAATTTTATTTTGAATCACTTTTCAGATTTATTTTTTGTTATTTTTAAAAAAACAATAAAAACACCAGAAACCATTTAATTTACAATTGCGGAAAATCGTGGTATATTTGGAGTGAGATATGGGAGGGTTTTAGTAGGAAATTAGGTATCAATGATTTCAAAATGAGAAGAATTATAAATTATACTCTGGTAATCAACCATAGGGTTTTCTTTTCTAGGTATATCTTTGATCTCAAGGTCAAACTCTTGGATCATTAGGATCTAAATTATTTGCCTCAATTTGGAATTACATTTCTTAAGTAAGAACTTTAAAGTTGAATGGTCTATAAATATGATGATTTTGTCACCTACACTACTAAAAAACTAGGCTTATCCATTGTTGGTGTTTTAACTGTGCTGTCTAAAATCACTATTAAAGACCCCCTTTCTCAATGCGAGAAAAAATGTTGTTAAAGGTGATCTTTAATAGAAATTTTTTTAGAACTATTAAAAACACCTTTTATCAATGCTAAAAAAGTTCTTTTAAATGGGGTCCTTTATCATATCTTGAAAAAAGGAACTAATAAATTCCCCTCTTTATCAATTCTAGTAAAAAGTTATGATAAAATGGGAATTAATCTGCACTTATAAAAAAGTGTTGATAAAAGGAGATCTTTATCAGTGAGTCTAAAAAGAACAAATAAATGGGTGGTATTTATCATCAATTTTCTAAAATATATGATAAATACCCCCACCCCAAGCAATGTTTTTTTACAAGCATTGATAAAGGGTATATTTCAAAAACATATATATTTCATTAACGGACACCTTTGGTAGAAGCTATAGAGGTTTAGAGTCCTTATGGGATTTTTTGGATTCAATAGTGGTTATATAGGGTTCTCATGGGTCACCAAAGAGTATATCTCATCACAATATTTGATTTGATATGTGTTAGAGGAAAAACGGATACCCGTTTCAGAAGTTATGTATGTTTGAAAGGCCATCGAATGTGAAAACCCCTTAAAACCCTAAAAACCCTAAAAGGGTCATAAATTTTGGTATAGAAGTCCATTTAAACTCCAAAAATAGTAAAATAAAATCATATGAAATGAGATAAAACCATTTTATAATCAAATTATGTGAAAATTAAAGGAATAAAAGTAATTACATTTTCAAAAAAGTAAGAAATTGAATTCAAACTTCAAACAACCAAAACTTTCGATCCAAGTATCTGTTTGGGCTTTACCACATATGAAATTGAATCTTGTGATGATATCTACTATGATTAAGTATGGTACCATCTCTTTAATCATTATACCTCCTTTTTCCCCTATAAATTCTTAGAAAACCTCTGAAACCGAGTTTTTAGTAACCTACCCTGATTTTGGAAAAATAAAATGGATGTGTCTTCTAATCCTAGTGTCCATTCATCCTGTACTATATATCATATTGAAGTTAATTTCATAATCTTTGATTTGACTAGTTTTGAAGCTAAAATAGATCTTGGATCAGAAGTTATTGTTATTTAATTTTTTTTATGGGTTTTAGGGTTTTTAGATTTTCTTAATGTTTGTATTTGTTTTAAGGAATTTTAGAGTTAATATTCATTTTAAAATATATATACAAATAAATATTTATTTTAAATATATATATATAAAAACATATATATAAATATATGGATCAAAAAATATAACGAAATATATATAAATATATAGATATATCATAAAATGTAAAAATAAATTATAATATATATATATATAAACATATATATATAAATATATTCATAAAAAATATAACAAAATATAAATAAATATATAGATATAAAATTAAATGTAAAACAAAACAGTATAATATATATAAATATAAATATATATATATATAAACATATATATAAATATATTGATAAAAAATATAAAATATATATATATAGATATATAGATATATCATAAAATGTAAAAAAAAAATATAATATATATAAATATAAGTATAAGCATATATATAAACATATATATAAATATTTTGTAAAAAAATATAATGAAATATATACAAATATATAGATATATCATAAAATGTAAAACAAGAAATTATAGGGGAGTGGAAAAGTTGTTAGTGTGTAAGCTATAGGTGCCAGGTTTGAAACTCACTGGAAGCCAGGGTGTGCACAAAAGCACCAATAAAGGGGTGGGGTATGAGCTGATAAAGGGGGAAGGTGGTGGGAATCACTGATAAAGAGGGGGCCAATAAAGGGAGGGTGGGGCCTGAAAAAAAACTATAACCTTTATCAGTGGGTCCCTTATCATTTCTTTTTTAATGCTATTAAAGGGGGCCTTTAACAGTGTGAATAAAAGCGCTGATAAAGGTGGACTTTCACAATGCTAAAAAAGCACTGATAAAGGCCCTCTTTATCAGCGCTAAAAAAAGTACAGATAAAGGACCCCTTTATTAGTGTTTTTTAGCATTGATAAAGGGGGAATTTATTGGCGCTTTTTACAAGCACTATTAATTCTACCCCTTTAACATCACTTACATTATTAGAACTTCTATAGTGCTGATAAAGACCTTTTACTAGCGCTGTTAAAGGCTAGATTTGTAGTAGTGCTAAGAGATAAGGATGAAATTTATCCAAAGAAAAAAACATTTTTAAAAGTTCCTTTTCAGTGACTGTGAAATGTGATTGAGTTTAATCTAATGTATTTGAGGCATAATAGATAACATAAGGAATTGTTTCTCTTTTTTTACCAAGAATGATCCAACTAGCCCTATCAGAAGTATCACACATCAATTTGAAGGGTGAGGACTAATCTGTGGGTTGGATTATTATGTAAGATGTAAGAACATATTTGAGTTCAATGAAGGATCTCTTTTAAGCATAATTCCAATAGAATATAACATCATTTTGTAGTAAATGAGTGAGTGATAGGGAAACACTACTAAATTTTTGGATGAATTGATGATATAAATTTTCATGACCAAGGAATGAATGGATGTCTTAAACTGATGTGGGTTCAAGAAGTGATTTGGTCGCCTTAATTTTATCAGGATTGACTTGAATAACCTCATTTGAAATTGTGTTCCCTATAAAAATATCATTATTAACTATGAAGTGAAATTTTTTAAAATTCATCATAAGGTTACATTTGAAACACTTTTGAAGGACTGGAGAGGGTGAATGAATGTAGGATTCAAATGAATCACCATAAATGGTAAAGTCATCCAGGAATACCTCTATTAAATTCTCAATGAATTCAGAAAATATATTCATCCTAAACATCTGGAATGTTTCAAGAGCATTGAAAATTACAAAAGGCATTATATTATATGTGTATGTTTCAATGGGAAATGTGAATTTAGTATTTTATTATTCCTGAATTTTGATTGTGATTTGAAAGTAGCTGGAGTATCCATCAAGAAAGAAATAATATGATTTTCAAAATAAACTTTATATAATTTGATCAAGGAAAGGAAGAGGGTAGTGGTCTTTTCTTGTTTCAATATTCAATTTCTGATAATCGATGCACACATGCCATTTGTTTTTCACTCTAGTTATGACCACCTATCCATGTTCATTTGTGACAATAGTTATTCCACCCTTCTTAGGTACCATTGAAACAGACTAATCTATTCAAAATTATAAATTGGGTAGATAATACCATCTTGAATAATCTTAGTGATCTATTCCCTAACTACCTTAAGTATGAGTGGATTGAGTCTTCTTTGAGGTTGTATGATTGTCTTGGATGATTCTTTTAGATGAATTTGATGCATAAAAATGGAAAGTTTTATGCTTGGTATGCCATATAGGGTCCAACCTAAGACCTTTTTGTTTTCCTATAAAACATGAACGAGTTTGGAATCCTTAGTTTCAGTAAGTGCGGTAGAGATAATTATGTGAAAGAAGTTATCATGTAAATGGAATGAATATTTCAAGTGTGCGGGAAGAGGTTTTGGGCTGGTTTAAGCCTTTATTTGTGGTACATTGAACTTAAGAATAGTGGACAGGATTAGATTTAGTTTTGATTCATTTTCATAAAAACTATCCAAGGAGGAGAAATAGATATTAGAGTTGAGATGAGATTCTAGAGATTTTTCAAGATCATTTATATTAATGGAGTATATGAATGAAAGGTCAACATAAACTTCCCCATTTATGACTTACTTAATCATGGTGCAGAATTCAAAAACTCCTCTCTCATTATAACATAATGAACATGATGGAATGGGGATAAATCCACTCACATAATTTTCCTTATAAGTATAGATAGAGAATTCAGAGTGATCCTCTAATGGGTATCATATGGATTGAAAAATATGGAACTTGACAAGTTGGTCACCAAATTCCATGGATAAAATTCTAGTATTGACATCAATATTAGTTCTAGTTTTCATGAGTAATGGTCTTCGTAAAATTAGGGGTGATTGAGAAGAATTTTTCTTACCTTCCATGTCAAGGACATAGAAATTAGCTGGGAAGATAAGATCATTAACACATATAAGGAAATCCTCGAGTATTCCCTCAATACTATAAGTGATTTAATTTGATAACTAAATGAAAAAAATCCATTTAGTTCAAGGGGCCTATAACAAGGTTGGAGAAGATGTATTTGGGCATGAAATATATTGATGATCCTAGGTCTATGAGTGAATTATCAAAGTCAGAACTCCATATTTGGCATGGGACTATAAAGGTCCTTAGATCTTTTCACTTCATGGGTATGGACTACTAGGTTAAAATATTTTCAATGGTCCTAAGTTATCTCTTATGGGTGAAAAATTCTTTAAGAAACTATGTATACTTAGGGATTTTTTGTGGCATCTTGGAGGGGAATTTTCACTTCAATGCATCTAAACATGTCAAGAATTTCAAAATCAGACTCAAAGGGATTTTTTGGCTTATATATGGTTTGAGGAAAAGTAATTGGGTTCTAGAGGAATGGAAGTATGTGAGGTAGTGGATTCAGATTATTTTTTTGGTTTCTTATTCTTTTCTTTTTCCATGTCAATATTAAAAGGGAATTTAGTGGATCCATCATGAGGCTAAGAAATTTTCTTTCCAGATAGAATTGAAATTTTACTTACATTTCCCTTGGGGTTGGGAAATGGTTGAGTTCAGTGTCATGAAGAATTGGATTTTTTTACTGGATGTGGTGGGACGCAGGATGACCAATTTGGTTTTCAATGTTTTTGAATCTAGAATGGTTGAAGAAGGTAAGATATTCCATATCGCTTTCCTGGGGTTTCTTGGAATAAGAGGCATGACCTACATTGGTATTACCTTGATTTTGGTTCTTGGTAAAGTTCTTGTATTGGGTTGGGAATTGAGAAGGCTCTCCAGGATATTGGAATCCAAGAGGATGGTTTCTCATTTGATGTTGAGCTACAAAAGGATAATTTTTTTGGAAGTTACCACTACCTTGACCATAATGGAATTGGTTTGGATTTTGAGGAGTTAACTGAGGGTGATGAGAGATGGGATTGCCATACTTGAAGCCAGGGTTATAGGTAGAAGAAAAGGGATCAGAGTGAGGTTTGGTGGAGTTTCTAATGAACTAACCTAATTTTTTAGGGATGTTGTTCTTCTAAACATATGTTTCATTGAGATCCATTATACTAGAAAAATATGATGGATCATATTGAAGTTTTTGATATGTGTTGGTTCGATGAGTCGGTGAGCTATATATTCCACAGTTTTTGATAGATCTAGGGAATAGAGATTGTGGTGAATATGATCTGGGGTCTTTGTTATCCACTTATAGTTATCACAAAAGACCTATAAGTTTACTCATATACTCGGCCATCATGATGGGCTTATGGATTTATTATCTTGTAATTGTTTTACTTGAGAATTTTCTCTGGTGTGAAATTTTTGTGTGTTTTCAACCATATTTCTTATGAGATCTCATCATGTAGGGGCATAAATTTTTTCAATAAAAGAACCATCACTTGTGTCATCTATGAGAGTTCTCTCAATATCCAATAACCCCTCATAAAAGTATTGTATTAACAGTTAGTTGAGGATTTTGTGGTGTGGTAAAGTTTCCAAAAGATTCTTAAATATTTCCCAGTACTCACAGAGTTATTCATTAGAGAATTGATAGATACCACTTATTTCCTTTTATATTGAAGTGGTTTGATAATAAGGGAATAATTTCTCTAATAAGATTTGTTTCATTTCATTCCATGTGTTTATAACACCATGAGGTATGTAATAGAGCCATCACTTGGAAGATTCTTCTAGGGAGAAAGGAAATTCTTGAAGTTTTATTATTTCTTCAGAAGTCCCTTGAGGATTCATTATAGAGCACACCACTTGGAACTCTTTTTGGTTAAAATGTGGATCCTAATTGGTTGGCCTGTGAAAATGAGGTATAAGATGAATCAAATCCGATTTGATTTTGAAATATTCCTCAATATTTAGATATTGAATACCAAGGGGCTGGTAATTCATATAATGGGTAGTGAGTTATTTAAGGTTTTTTACATAGGATTAGACATATCATGTTAAATTGGATGGATAATGAATTTTTCTAGATTGATTTAATAATACCTAATGTTCCTCCTAAGTTAGTGAAGAATATTCTTTATTTCTAGGTCAAACAAATCCAATAGATTGTTTGAGATGTCAAACAAATCCAATAGATTTTTTTGAGAGGATATAATACATTAAAAAATATCTTGAAGTATAAGGTGGGTTTTTCTTTCTGTTTATTTTCCTTTTATGAATTTTTATGGGTAGGAAGGTTTTTATTTGTGATTTTTTTTCAAAACAAAATTGGTTTAGCTTTTTGGGAAAAATTTAATATTATTTTTTACAAAAATAAAAAATGATCGACTACTTAATGCACCATCCCCATCAATGGAACCATTTGGAGTGTGGAAAATTATCACCTATATACCTTTAAAAAATATTATTCTTTGATAATCTGAATTGCATAACTCATTTCAAATCCTCAGTGATGGTACATTTTTTAGATTTGATTGTTTTTTTTATTATCTGTTTAATGGGCGGTTTGTTTGAAAAGCTTAGATGAAATGATTGGATGATGAAGACTGATTTAACAATTTAATAATAATTAGGGTGATTCAATCATTATGGATTTGATCTTGTGATATCCTTGATATTTTCAAAACTTTTCATTAAATTAACATCCACTTCACTGGGTGATTTTGATCAGAACACCCAATTGTTTTGGATTTAATCCAAGAATTAATTGGGGTTATAATCATTATCGAATACCATTGATATAAGGTTTGGTATTTCATGAACCCATGTGTATTTTTGGTTCCAATAATCCACAAAATACACATTTCAAACAAAACATGTCATTAATCTATAATATATTTTATTTGATATACAGAATATTAATTCAAAGAATGTTAAATGAGAAAAATATCTCAATCACTTAACATCCCCAAATTATGACTCACTCCAATGATAGATTTACTTATCCATTTTGGTTGTTAATAAAATGATTTATTATTTTGAGTGTGATGTGTTAGAAATATAATGAAAATAATTAGATAATAAAAGAGTTGTGTGTTGAACACACACACAAACGGTGAAGGGAGTAAACATAGACTTTTGATTGAATAAGAATAAAAATTAGGAAGGAGTTATTAACTAAATTTAAACTATTTTAATACCAATAATTTTTCAAAATATATGGTTTATTATAATTATATATGATGATGAATAAACATTCATTAATATTCAATTAAAAATAACATAAACTTACATGATTAAAAATGAAAACAAGGAAAAACATCTGTGAAAAGAAAAGTGGGGGAGAGGTCTCCCTTATTGAAACAAGATTAATCTAAGTTATACCAGGACCTTGTAAAGGATATTTTAATTATAAATCTCCTCCTTATGTATCAAAATTCCAACACCTTTCAATGAGAATAGTGGAGTGTATTTATATCCCAAGGTGGCAGACTATTTTCATTCCCAAACTGCCCCCCAAGTTGTCTCTCCCATTTGACTATTTAGAAGGTTGAATATAGAGAAATATTATTATTCAATGTTTTATATATTCATATGTAAATTCCACCCTTATAATTTTGTGGACATTGTACTTTTGTGTCCAAATTTGTGGCTTTTTTACAAAACCATGTGTAGTTGTCCAGTTTTGAGTTGAGTTTTTTCATGGTATAAATGTGAATGAATTTATGTATATGAATATGCCTTCAAATCCAAACCATTTATTCTAAAATGTATAGATCCTATATCTTTACTTTATCACCCCATAATTAAAGCTCTATTGGATGTCTAGATTAGGAGAAAAGTCAATAAATTGTGGGCTATTTTAAAATCCAGGAAAATATTGTGGGATATAATTTCAGGGATCAATTGGGTCCCTTATTTATTTATTTATTTATTTACCTTGAAATTTTAATATAAGTTTTAATTTAATTTCCATGGATTATAATGGAGTATCCACAATTTTGGTCTTCTTTATTGAGCCCATAAAATATAAAATCACAGCTGGTCCAGTTTCCTTGGCAGATTCCTTGGGTATTCTTATGTGTTCCATATATCCCTTCAAATGTTTGGATTGGCCAAATATACAATTGAATTATTTTTATTAAATTGAATTAGTAACCATAAAAAAACAATCACTCAATTTGGATAATTAGGGTGATAATTATTATTAAAATAGTAAACTAACTCAAACTATATTAATTCAAATAATGATAAAAAATTATATTTAATATTAAAACATGGGTATTTCACACCAATTATGCAATTTTCCTTGAAAATAAGTAAAATTAGTAGATAAAAATATATTAAAAAATGAACAACATCAATTAGTGCAGTTAATGATAAAATAGGTTAACTAAGGTGTTAAACCAAAAGATGAGGTTTAAAACACCACACAAATCAATCCAAATTTTATTGGTTGATGATATTTAAACCATATCCTAACCTAGGTTATAATACATATCCATTTTGATGAATTTTTATTGATAATGACTTTATTATAATTTAATATTTTAATAAATTCCAAAACTGCCTCTCACCTCAATTATAAATGGAAATATCCTCCCTCACTTCTTTACACCACACTGTGTCTTATATCTCAACCAAAACCTTGAAAAATCCCTTCTAAACTTCTTTAAACACATTATAGAGGTGTTTGGAATCCTAAAATACCAACCTTAGTACCCTTAAATGATATTTAATGGATTTCATTCAAAGGATAGATAATCGCCTTAACTAATCACATTATTTTTACTTCATCTTTACCTCATATAAATCTATGGAATTTATTATAAAATAATAACTTCAGTATCCTAAAGATACTAAAACATTATTATAATTATGACATAACCATTATGAATCTCTTTCCCATAAAATGGTAAGATAAGGTATCACTTGAATGAACATATGTCTTACCATATCCATGTAGCGATACAATTCATTTTACACCACCATATTTCATAGATGGTTATTATAATAGGTTTAATATTTATATATGATACTTATTAAAAAACTATACCCATGTAATTATAATATCAAATCTACCTTCTTACCTTCCTATCTATTGGAATACAATAATGTCGCTCGTGCGTGCATGTAGACTACCACATCCAGGCAAAAAAGTGATTTTTTAATCATTTACATTGAATATATAGATGGATTTTATGAATATATATAATATATATGATATAATACTTATTCTAGAAATTAAAATTATTATTTTGATTTATTTTTTCTCATCCATCAAAAAATTAAAACGGTTTTATGCGTATGTATGGCCTACTATCTCCATGAACGGTGTAATTCATTTTTCTATCTATAACTTCAATGGATAACCCTGAATATGTATATAATGAATATAAATGATAATTATATAATAATTACCATTATATAGATTATATAGTTATGATCAAAGTACAATGACCAAAACTACTAAACCAAAACATACATGAAAAATAAAATAGTTATCACCCAGAATAGTGATTTCAATAAAGAATTATTAATAAATGGATGATAAAAGATTATAAGTAAATTAAATATGATAGTATATATATGAATATATTTTTGGAATGAATTTATAATAAATATATATTTATTATACAGGAGTTTTGAATTCATATAAGGTAAGTCGAACCTGAGGTAAGGGTTTATTTTAAAATCTCATCATTATTCAGGATTGTCTCTTCTGGGGGAGTCTTTTCTTCCATATCAATATTTTCACAAAATGTTTTAAAGAATATTTTTACTATCATCCAATTATTTATTAATGAAATTTTTATTATTTTTTTACCTTTTTATAAAATATTTTTTAAAAGGAATATTCATGTCCTTTTCCAAATGAGGTAGTTATTGAATTTTACCGAAAATATAAATGGAATGTTTTTTTAACTTATACAAAATGAGTGGGATTTTACATCATAATAAACACTCAATGATTTTAGGATTCCTTTATAATATTATAAGGTTATTTTCAAATAAAACATTTTATTTAAAATGTGAAAAGTTTTTAGATTTAAAAAAATTATTTTCCAAGTGAAACGGGTATTTTCCTCAAGAAATATTCTAGTAATCTCTTTAAAGTATTTTCATATCTATCAACATCCTTTATTGAATATTATATTTAGAATTTAATCTAATGATACCATAAAAAAATTTCTCTGGAGGGTTTTTGATACTCTTCACTAGGTAAAGTATTGATATTTCATATATTAGTTCCCCCAATATGGATAGATATTGATTTTTAAAGAATATTGATTAAGTTTTATTGTTTATACATATGAGGGATGAATTATACTTATTAATTGATATTTAGGTCCTTCTATAGCCTCTCGATGCATCAGAATGTCTTATGAGATAAACTATATTGGGTTTTAGTCTTGGTCTTACCCATTTATTTTCAGATGTCTTAACCAAGGCCTCAACAATAATTTTAAGATGTCTACAATTATGAATTAAATCATTATAAAATAGTTATTTATGTCCATGGGATTATTTTATTTTTTATAATATCAATGGATGATTTTCTATGGGTCGTATTGGAAAATAGTTATTGTCATTTTGGTTATTTCTAGGCATTAAGATATCCTTGTGTGCATTTAATTACAGTTTATAAATCGGTGAACATTTCGTGGGAAGCCTTTGTTGACTTTGTGTATCACATGAGCACTCTGGTTGACTCTTATAGTTCATCTTGGATGTCTGTTGGTGATTTTCATACTATTACCTGGCTTTTTGATCAGCCGATTATGGTCTCTGATATTACTAGGTTTTATATTATGGATTTTTCATTCATGGATTCTTTAATTTGTGAATTTTTTAATTTATGTATTGTTACATTTATAGTAATAATAAGAAATAATTTTTTTATATTTCATACTTTTATCTTGATTGTTGAACATTTTGTGTTCATTGGAACGTCAGTGAAATTACAATTTATATTTTAATGCCCACTACTAGATAGTGGAAAGTAAGGTCGAACCACAGGAAAGGTTAGAGAGATGTTCTTATTTTTTATTAATTTTTATAAACTATGAAAATAGTGGAAATAAAGTGATGAATGAATTGTTGAATAATGTGTGCATGATGATGTAACGTGTAGTCTTAATTTTGTAAAAACTAACTATGTTAAAGAGAAGAAAAATAAAAAATGATAATCATGATAAAATCAATTGTTCGGTAAATGTAATTCCTCCTTTTAAAAGTGATCACACAAATAATAAATCAAAAACATGTAGTATAATTCTTGATTGAGAATATTGACCAATAATTAGTTGATTTTTTATTTTTATTATCACTTGGAAAATGAATAATTGCATTTACTGAATAATTGATTTTCTCCTGATTATCATTTTTCATTTCTTTAATCTTTAAAATAGTAAGTTTTAACATAATTAAAATTTCATGTTACATCATCATGAACACATGATTCACCTATTAATTGAACATTTTATTTCCAATTTTTTCACAGTTTAGAGAAATTAATAAAAACCCTAGAACATCACTTAAGCCTTCCCTGTGGTTTCACCCTACTTTCCAGTTTCTAACAGTGATTTTGAAAATATAAATTGTAATTTGAAAGGCACGTCAATGACCAAGACATGATCAAATTTTTGCATTGTTTCTGAGGATGAACTAAATGTTTAAGACGATCTAACTTGAGGTTTGATGAAGCTATCATTGGAAGAAGAGTAATTGATCACTGCATTAACTTGGGTGTTTAGATTTGTTCTTGGATATTCTTAATTACCTAGATATTTGAGATCAGTTGAGGGAGGTTGATCTGAGCTTGAGCTCCACTGAAGTAGGATGTGGTCCATGACCCATCTTCCCAAGGATTTTTGATCTAAGAAAAATTCAAGTCTCCTTTATTTCCACAAAATATAATTTGATATTTAAAGTTTTTTTATAACCAAGATAAATCCAAGATCTTTCGTTGTCATTGAAGTTAAGATGATGAACTCAAGTGAGATGAGTATTTTTTGGGAAATGATGGAAGGTTATAGCTGAGTCTGTACCGTTTTCTCTTCTGATTGAGAATGAATTTGGGGTTTGTTGATTTTTTTGAAAAAAAACCTTGTCCATATTTGAGGTTGTGTCAATTCTTGTTTAATATGAGGATCCAAACTCAATGTTTATAGGCATAATATTTATAATAAGAATATTGTTTCAAAAAATGATTCATCAAGTCACTGAGCCAGTTGAATTTAAGTTGTTATAGGGATTGTTTTTGAATAAGATCTTGACCAATTTGAAACCCATGGATTTTTTTGTGATGATACATTTTATTGGATGTCAAAAGTTTTCGTTTATCTATGTAGTCAAAGAAGTTAGTTGGAGAGATTTTTTAAAGTCACATGGGCAGTGATAGATGGCCAAAAATTAATTATTCTATTGGATAGTCATCAAATAAGACTATATTTAGATTTTGTGACTAGGTTGAAAAATAAAAGGAAACACATGGAATTTTGTGAGATAGAACACAAATTAGAGTGAAGTTTAGAGAGATAGAATTATAGAGTAAGAGCTAGAGTGGAAAGAAAACATATTATCGACCAAGAAATCAGAGGAGCGGGAGTTCAAGGAAGAATGAAACTTCAATAGATAATATTATTTCCTCTTTATCCTTTTCTTTAATTTTTTTTTAGAGATAATATCCCATGTATATACTTTTGTTTTTTCTACTGCAAACATGTGTACCTAATTTTTTAGGAGTTTTTGATTGAAATGAATTGATAAATTTCTATTTATTGATTTTTTTCATAATAGTGCTAGTTTATTTTCTTTTAGTGAACTTATTTTCAATATTGATACGTATATTTTTCATTCTATTATAAGTACCTATAGGAGACGATAACGAATCCTTTGCTTTTTAGAATCATCCAAAGTACTAAAAATTAGAAAAGGATTATTTCTCTCTTTTCCATTAACAAACATATTTCTTCCTAAATTTTATTTTCCAATCATCTTTTTGAAGAGTTCACTTGTCACACCCCAACCTTGGAAACATCTTCATTTACTTCTTTTCTTAATCTTGGGTCTTTTTAGTTGAGGTTCGGGATGAGGTTCGATTAAAATTTTTAAATTTTGGAAGTGTGGGTGAATTTTGAACTTGTGCACAGGCAGCGCATGGTTAGTGGAAACCATAAATCCCACCCTAGGTAGTCATATGGTAGAGCCCGGTGTTGGATAGAAGCTACCGCATGGTTTGAGTGTGGTTTGTCAAACAGTGTGGTATGGCCATTCAGTCGGTCCCCTCCTAGGTAGTAGTTACTGCACGGTCGGCACACGGTTGGCCAAACCATGTGGGTTAATCATGCAGACAATACTATCTTGGGTAATGGCTATTGTAAGTTTGGTGCACAGTTTGGTAAACCATGCAGCCAAACCATGGGATTGGTCTAGGTCATTAAAACGTTAAAAACCCTATTCCTCTCTCAACCCTTTTTAACTCAAAATTAGGAGCCCTGCTCTTGGGTAACTTTTTGCGCACGAAGGGTTCTTCATAGTACCTTCTCTTTGGATCCTCCTCCTCCATGGATCCAACCTTGAAGTTCCAAAGTGAATTTTTAGGTTTTTTGGCCCCTTTTTCTCTTATTTCCCTTATCCTCTCTTGATTATTTGTTTTTTATTTGGGTTTTTCTCTCTTGGTTGAACCCTAATGGTTATGGTTTGTGTGTGGGTTGTGTTTCTTTGTATTATACGGTGTTTGAATGGTCCTTGGGGCTTAAATATATCATATTATATATTTTAACCACTTTCACACACCTTTTAGGTAGGTGTCTCTATAATTTTCTTTTACGATGAAATTTATTTGATGCTTGGGTGTTTTAATTAATTTTTAAATATGATTTACACCTTTATAATTCATATGTTTAATCTATTATGGTGTTTTCTTATTGTAATAAATTTATAAAAATGGGTTTTGAAGTGATTCTTTATTTAGGCCTATGTGTATGTATACTAAATAGGTTTGATAATATACCAATTGTGTTTTTATAGAAAAATTAGATGATTTAGATGATTTTTTCCTTAGGAATATTTTATTAAATTTTTGGATTATGGATTTGGATTTGTGTGTGTAAACTTTTAATTTATATGGATTAACAGTTGTGTTGGAATGTTTTTAAAGGGGTTATTTATACTCTTGAAATTATGTGAAATCCTTGGGTTTGGTTAAAGAGCAACTGGTGTTTTGGAAAATGATTTCTAGAGAGTTTCATGGAAACATAGAGTGTTCTATTGGATGTTATCACATACATGGGTTCACGGAGTGAACACATGGATGGGATTTCAAATGATTATGGCATTGAAAGTGATTCTCCCTCTGAACATTGGTTTTTCTAAAAAGGTTCCTCATCTTCTCTTCCTCTCTTTTAAAAAATGGTTCCATGACTCCCCAAATGACATAAAGTGGTTTCAAGATTATATTTCAAGTTATGGATCATTTGGTTTTTTATAAAGGGTGATTGATTTATAAATGATATGGAGGCCCATTTGGAATATTTAATGTGTTGTGGGTTTTCATCTTGCTTTTTAAATAAAGTTATATTTGGAATAAAAGACCATTTGGAATTGAATTCCTGAAAGTTACTATTTATATAAAATCTGAGAATGGTTGAGAAATTTTTTGAAAGTATATTTGAGATGTACATGATATAAGGCCCGGTTGGAAATTTGTAATATTGGGAAATAAATGTGGTTTTGCATTTTTGAATTCCCATTTGGCATTTTGAAATGTTTGAGAAATGTTTTATAAGACTATGTGATGTGATGTCCTTGTTAGAACTTATAAATTACTTATTATATGAATGGAACATTTATTAGGGACTTCCATACATGGGTTATAATATAGGCGGCATCCATGTTTGGGGTAGGAAAGTGTAGTGATGGTAGGTAAGGTGAGTCACACATTCAAGGGCCTCCTACTTATATAGTATACTTTTACCATGGGTTCTTAGAAGTATTTTAGAGGGTTGAGTGACAGTTACTATTCAACCCTAATTAGACAAGTTGGTACCCCCTAGATGATTTAGAGTCAATGTGTTTTGTGCCATGGGTGAGGCTAGATGAGGGCATCTAGTTGGTTATTAACTATGGAGTTTCACCATACGTCGATTAGTGGTTCCAAAATGAGTACATCTAGGGATCGCTCTTGGGATTTTTAGGAAATTACCAGGGTTTTTATTTGTATTTTCGTGTATACATTCTATTTCAACTGGTTTTTATATTTTATTATTTATTTATTTTCATCATAACCTAGTATTATTTTGATTAGGTACTTGGTTTGGATTTTGGTTTTAAATGATAATCTGTTTTGGAAATAGAACATGGCATTTGTTGGCTTTTAAAATGGGAAAATCGATGTTTGTTTAATAAAATGTGAAAACCCCAATTTTTAGAAATTTATTTCAAACTAGTGTTTAAAGGATTTCTTTTGGGAAAGGAAACACATGTATTCTTTAGTGGTTACCTACTAAGTTGTTTATCTCACACCCTAATTGTTCCACTCAGTGTCAGTAGACCTGATTTGTTTTGTAGGTTTATGTTCTTGTTCTAGTTTTTTGGATGAGCTAGCTCTTGAAGTGGTTCAGTCTTGTGGATGGTGGTGGCATTGAGTTCACATGTAGATCATGTTGGTAGTAGTTTGTTATGTTATTTTGAATTCTTGTTTGCCCACTTTTATCTCGTAATAGAATCAATTTCTTTACTTATTTGAGATTCAGTTATGGTTTTTCTATATGCTTAGTTGTTTAGTTTATTTATTTGATCCTGATTATTGGGATTAAATATTTCCCACTTGTTTTTTCTTTGATGCTCGACACTAGTTTCCAGCCTGTGGGGATCGGGAATTCCCTTCGGGCCATACCACAGCTCGGGTCAAGTGTCGGGTCAGATGGCATCCTAGCCTCGTTCATGACATCACTTGACTGTTTAGAGGACTTCAAAGACTATTAGGTTTCTCAACAAACTTTTTTCTACTACTATCAATGTTTAAGATAATTAATAAAAATCTAGAACATCTTATCGGTCTTCTCTATGGGTCAACCCTACTTATCGTTATCTAGTAGTGAGCAGAAAAATATAAATTACAATTAAACTATTGTTCCAATAACCACACCATGATAGAAAAATTTCATCATTACCTATGAAGGCTTGAACTGAGTTTTTTTGGGTAAAAAAATATAAAAATAAAATAAAAATCAAGTGAACAAATATTTTTTAAAAAAAATCCCTTAAGAATCTACAGCTTATGTTTCTTTTAATTTTTTGTTTAACTTTGTGTGTGTTGAAATTTACAATCATAACTACTACTCTGTATTTATTTTTTAAGTGTTTTCACTTTTGTGATTGATTTTTGGTAAATTTTTTGTTGACTTTTCTGTTTTTTTGTGAAATTTGTGTTTTAATTTGTTTGTATATTAAAAATGTAATATAAAAGGGGATGGAGTCAACAAATTAAAATTTTATTGTGTATATTGTATAAATTATGGACACACTTTTAGGTAGAGTGTCTATAAAAAACCACAACAAGTTGACCAATTTGAGTAAGAAAATGACATTTATGAACCTGAACCTAAAGATTATTCAAAACTAGAATAGAATATGTAGAAACTTTTTGTTAAATTTGATGATTATGATGAAGTTAATGAAGCCAAAATACAGAGTCTACAAACTAATATATTATTTACACAACAAAAAAAAAGAAAAACAAAAAAAAAAATTGAAATAAAAAATGAAGTAAATAGTTTAGAATATTTTGAGTAAAAACATGATAAGGAGAGTGGGAATGAAATTTAACAAAAAACCTATTATTGGGAAGGATGTGAATTTAAATAAAAAAAATTGTAGAAATAAATAACTCTATGAATGAAGAAAATAATTCTGATTAATATGTGAAGAACTTAAATAGAATTGAGCTAGAAAATTTTTAGAATCAACTAAATAATATTGAAGAGGAATTCACTATTCTTTACATGATTCCTAAAATTAAAAATACAAACTATTATATGATCTTTGAAAATGTGATTGATTTAATATAGGAGAACATGAATAATTAAAACTTAAATGAAAAAAATCACCCTGTTTTTTTGAAATTCTAAATAATGAACCTTAGCTTATAATTGGGAATAATTTACAAGATAAAAATATCCAAAAAATCATTGATTATAAATTTCTTGAACCTTATTTGAAATATTCTCTTCATTCTTTGGGAATTCTAAACCCAAAAATTAGTGAAATAGTTTTTTTATGAAAAGGATGAGGGATATTTTTTCTATGAAATGTTGATCGATGGTTTTTCATAACCTTTTCCTTTTTTTTGGAATTATCTAATGATTTTTTTCAATAAAATAGAGAACAGTGTTGACAAAATTGGGGAAAATTGTTTAAATATGAAGATTATAGAATCTTATTTTCTTATAACTGATTTAAAAAATTCTCCCTCTTAAATATAATTAGAACACTCAATAGAACTTTTTTTAGGGGTCATATCATGGAATTAGATCTTCAAGAAAAGTTTGATCACAAACTTGATGGTATCAGTGGAAATAATTTTTCAAAAGTAATGATTTATTTTTTTCTATTTTCAAATGAGGAAATTTTGAAAGATATTTACAATATAGTGAAACTAGGTTTTATGGAAAATAAAAAAATTTGTCTTCCCTATTTTTTTCACCATTCCTCAATTATGTCAGATTTTGAATTCCATTTTTGAGGCTAAGATTAGTTTAGAAGAGGAATATTTTATGATCCTCAATACAAAAATTGCTTAATTCTCTTTTTAAAATCATCTTCCTAGTTTTTTTGTAATTTTATCCCCTTTCACCCTAGTTTTAAAAAAAATAAAGTTAATTTTGATATAGAAATCTATGGGAATAATTCCATACCTATAGAATCACCTGGTTTACTATTATACCTTCAAGAAAACTCTTAATTTTTCAAATATGAATTAATTATAGAATTGGGAAGGACATATTCCAAGAGTGATCCTGGTGATTTTTTTCCCTGTTGAAGAGCTTAAAATATTCTTGGAAGATCCTGAAGGAGTTCCATATTTTTCACTTGAGCCTAAATGTCTTGAAAAAACATGGAACGTAAACTTGGGTGATGGATTTTATGCTCTATTTGGATACATCTTCAAGAAACACCTTAATTATAAATGGTGCCTCTTGGGGATTTTTGCAGCTGATGATAATTTAGTTTTAGTTTTCGAAAGTCTTGGTTCCTATAAATATCAATTCACTTTTAAAAATGTATGGGATAAGCACATGTGGTGATTCCTACTTCCAAAACCAAATCATCCTAGTGACTACGTTTAGTTTCTAGGAAAGTCTAGCTGGGGACTATAAATATAGCGCTATATGGGAGACAACCCATCATTGAATAATATATTTTTTATGTTTCTTTCATTTTTTATATTTATTTGGTTTTTAGTAATAAAATTACTCATCAAAATTGTTAGTTCACTATCACATTTTTATCCTACTCACTTGGTCTGGTGTTCACTATCACACTGTAAAAATTATCTTGGTCTCATTTTTTTTAATTGTCATTGTATTGGATTAATTTATTTTATTTTCCACCTTTGAAGATACTTTAATGGGAGAGATCAAGTGTAGCTAACATTCTTAAGGAGGGTGATTTTTAATTTAAACTATGAAGAAACAATGGAATAAATTTAAGGGGTGTTTATTCTTAGTCAACTTGAATATTTAATTTTGGAAATCATTTCCTCCTTTGAAATTTGTATTTTTAATTCTTCCCATGCTTGGAAATTAAGTGTGTGGAGAATTTTTTCTATTAGAAATTTATTTAGTGAGTCTATGTGAAAATGTTGGGTGTTAATATTTCTTGTATCTTCAATGTTGAAAATTATT
Source organism: Viscum album (assembly GCA_963277665.1). Taxonomy (NCBI): domain Eukaryota; kingdom Viridiplantae; phylum Streptophyta; class Magnoliopsida; order Santalales; family Viscaceae; genus Viscum; species Viscum album. Next base: position 621,573,992 of record OY728127.1, read on the forward strand.
TTGAAAATAAATTTAATCCTTACTTTTCACCCTTTAAATACCTCTAAAATGAACACTTTAATTGAAGTTAAATCACTATCTTACAGGATACATGTTTTCCTGATTAGAAAACATTTATTCTATTAAAATTTCAAAGCATGTACATTTTTAAATTTTATTTTTCATAGTGTTGGAATCTTGTGGAAAAAATGTTATTGAAATGTATTATGACCTTTAAACATTTAATTTAACTACTTAATTGAAAATTTTTATTGAACTTTTAATGTATACTTTTTTTATTACAACTTTGAATTCAACTTTGAGGATAAATTTTTGTTTTAAGTGTGGGCTATAATGTCTTCTTAAATAAACTAAATTGTGCATTAATATAAAGCCCATAATAATCCCTAAAATTTTAAAAAAAATAGTTACTAAAACTTTTATTTACATTTTCAGTTGACCAAAAAATAATTTTAAAGATTTTGATTCCACTTTGAGGAATTTAATTTCTATTAATCCATGGATTTAATTGATCACAACATTTTTATTACCATTTTAAAAAAAAATCAATAAAGGTTTGATGGAATGTTTTAAAATTTTCTTTGTCTATAAACTCTTCAGATAGAATTAAACTTATAATATAAGCATCCACATGGTTTATGAAAATAAAATACTAACACAGGTTGAGCCTTTATTATTTCGTTCTTTGATTCTTTAAGCTGCTAGATGGGTTATTTATCTTACCTATAATTATTAAACCTATCCATCCAAGTAGAGTGTCTATTTATTATTTATTTTAATTATGTGAGTCAGCTCACATGGAGTTAAAGAGAAGTTTAGACTTTTTTTTGGAAGAAAATTGATGTTTGTTTAATTATTTTCAAAAAATTCAGTTCAATATCTTTTGTAAAATAGGAAGTCGTTTTTTCACATTGATTATTGTCACCTGATGATTCTAGATCTAGGAGGAAGAAAAGCCAACCCTGATCAGATCCAAATCTTGGGATATCTAAGTTGTTGAGGTTTCCAATTTGGATGAAAAATTGATCCTGCTCATTCTTGGTCGAAACAAATATATCAGAACCCTGATTTTTTTAGTGAATATTTATTAAAGATTCTGTTGGGAGATGTATGATTTCATTTTTTTATTAAAGATGATGGTTTCTGTATTGAAGTTTCATATTTGAATCCTAAAGGAAATATTTTCCAAGATGAAGATGCTTTTTTTGAGTCTAGAATATGACTACCAAATGAGTGTCACTGAGGATGAATTCCTAATTCCAAACTTCATAACATCATCAAAAGTTGAGTTTAGGTTGTTTATGAGGAAGGTTTTAAAGATCAATTGTTTAATTTGAATGTTGGTATTATTTTTGTTATAAATGATTGGTTGATAAAGTGGAATCTAGGATTTCATCCTTGTGACTTCTAGTGTTGTGTGTGAGAGTTGAAGGTAGTATTTTTTCTAAGTATTAACACATGAGATAGAATTAAACTTTTAAGAGTTAGATGTCAGTATTTTTCATTGAACAGTGGATTCTGGTGGGAACATGTTTATGTGATGAAAAAATTATAATGTCAAAATAATTTATTTTTTTATGCACGTGTTAGAGTTAGTTGAAGAATTTTTTTAGCCTCATGGGTAGTGAAAGAAGGATAGAAATGAATTATTTTATTGGATAGTCACCAAATAAGGTGATATTTGGAGGTTGTGAGCTGGATGAAAAATAAAAAGAAACACACAGAAATTTTTGGATATGATACTCACACTTTCTGCTTTACTATTTGTTATTAGGTTTTAAAATAATTAATTTTTCATGTTCTTAATGATGATATGTTCAAATTTGGGAATCATTTCTATGGATTAAATGAATTTTGAAGATGATCTAACTCAAGGATTAATGAAGATATCTTGGGAGAAATAGTGGCTGACCTCTGTGTTAAACTTGGGTGTCTATATTTGTTCATGTCTATTTGTCACTTCCCAAATAATAAATCTGAGTCAAGGGAGGCTGATCCAAGCTTGAGATCCACTGAAGAAGTAAGCTACGACCCAACCAAGAGAATAATTCATTTCTGCCATTCTATCACTATCCATGAAACTTTAACAAATATTTCCAACCAACTCCTTCTACTACACAGTCAAATTATAAATTTTTACATCCAATAAAACTTGTCAGCATAAAACACAAATCCATGTGTCTTAAACTGGTCAAGATCTTCTTCAAAAAAATCATTGTAACAAATTAAATTCAATCATATTAGCAAATTGATGGATCATTTTGTGATACAACCTTCTTTCAACAAAGATTATTACTATAACCATATAATTTGGCTTATCATATTCAACAATAACTTTCATGACTTAAAATATGAATGAGGTTCATCTATAAAAAAAATCAATGAACCTAAAATTCATTTTCCATCAGAATCCAACACTGGACCGAATCATCTACAGCCTTACATCTCTGCCCATAAAAAATCATCTCACTTGAGTTCATTATCTAAGATTCACTAATAATGAAATATCAAGGCTTCATCTTGGTTATCAATTCATAGTAAATCATGGATTAGTTTTGATGGAACTCACAGAGAATCAACTTTTTCCTAGATCATGAATCCTTGGGAAGATGGGTCACAGCTCACTTCCTTCTTTAGACTAACTTAAGCACAGATAAATGTCCCTAAAATAATCTCTAATATCTAATAAAAGAAAAATAGTTAATAAAATATCCAAAAATACAAGTTTAACATGGAGTTCATCCATTGTTCTTCCCAAGATATCTTCGTCAAGCTTTAAGTTAGATCGCCTTCAACCTTCAGTTCATCGACGGATTCAGTGACAACAAATATGGAAGCATTGAAGTCACAGAATGGTTCTCTAGTTTTTACAACTCAATGGAAACATCAAAAGTTGGTCATATTCTTATGTATGTACAGGAATTTCAAAGTTTGGACATAAGTTATTAGGGTGATCAAACATCCCACATTGAGCACACTGCTCTCTAAGTGATTGATTTTTATTTTGAAATCCCACTTGTTTTACACTTTGTTTTTCATTATGGTTCATTATGGATTGATTTTTTTTCCTTAATGAGTTAATTTCCATACCATAACCATTATTGTTTCCTCCTATATTCACTCTTTTCCTTATAGAGTTTTTGTTTTGAGAATTTAAAGTAACATTGTTGAAAATATTTCTCAACTCCTCATTAGTTTTATCATTATAATTTCCCCTAGAAATTTAGTCAACTAAATTCCATCATGATGAGTAAAATCATTCATATAATGAATACATGAGGAGATGATATGGGAAGTGGTGATGGGGACACTGGTTAAAAATTATTTTCTCTATTTAATTTCAATAAACATAACAGTTCCAGAGACTGTGAAGAAGGTGCATCGAAACACCTAACATCCATTCAAGTGCTCTAAATAATCCATTAAACTCTCCAAAAAGATGATTGAAAAATTTAATTCAGGAAGAAATATGTTCATTGATAGAAAAAAAAAGACATCATCCTTTCCTAATTTTAATACTTTGGGTGATGCTCAAAAGAAAAGAATTCACTATCATCTCATATCATTACTTAGAATAGAATTAAAAATATATTCAAAAAGAATGAAAAGAAGTTCATTAAATGAAAATACATTATCACTATTATGTAAAAAAATAAAAATATATAAATTTATCAATTCATTGTAATCTGAAACTCCTAAAAAATTAGGTACACATGTTTGCAGTAGTGGAAACAAAAATATATACATGAAAGTTCATATCTAAATAAAAATTAAACAAAAGTAGAAAGAGGAAAGAAGCTTCTTTTTTTAAGTCACCTTCTTCCTCAATCTCCCTCTCCTCTTATTTCTATATTGAGAGTGTTTCTATTTTCCACTCCAACCCTTACTCTAAAATCCACTCTCTCTAAATTTACCTCCAATTTGTTTTCTATCTAAAAAAATTATATGTGTTTATTTTTATTTTTCATCCAGGTCACAACCTCCAAATATCACCTTCTTTGGTGACCTTCAAATAGAATAATTCATTTCTGGACTTTGGTCCCTGTCCATGTAACTTTAACAGTGCTCTCCAACCAACTCCTGCCACTGCATAAAAAAATGAAAAATTTTAACACCCCATAAAACGTTTTTGCATAAAACACAAATCCAAGTGACTCGAATTGGTCAAGATATTCTTCAAAAAAATCCCTGAAATAACTTAAATTAAACAATCTCGGTGACTTGATTAAGAATTTTTTCAAACAACCCTATTAATATAAATATTATGCCTGAAACTATAGAATTTGGATCGTCATCTTAAACAAGCACTGGAATGGATTCAAATATGAATTTATTTTCTCTAAAAACAAAATCAAAAAACAAAAAATTCATTCACCATTAAAAGAAAACTGAGGACCGACTCAGCTACAACCTTCTATCTCTCCTCACAAAAACTCATTTCACATGAGTTTGTTATCTTAGCTTCAGCGATTGTGAAAGGGATTGGATTCATATTGGTTATCAACCCACAATAAATATTGGATTAGATTCTATGGAACTCAATGAGGCTTGAAATTTTCCTATATCATGAATCCTTGTGCAGACAGGACGTGGCTCACTTCCTTCTTCAACGAAGATCAATCCCGAATCATCCACCCTTGACTAATATCCAATCTCTAAGAAACAAAAATTATCCAAGAAAAAATCTAGACACCCAATTTTAATGTGTAGATCGGCCACTATTCTTCCCCAGATATCTTTTTCAAGCCTTGAGTTAGATCATCTTCAACCTTTAGTTCATCAATGACTTCAATGAAAAAAAACTCTAGAAGCATCGATGGAACATAACGGTTCTCTAGTTTGTAAAACTTAATGGTAACAAAAAAATTTGGTCATATTATTCAAAACCTCAATAAGCATGATCAAACAAATCAATTGATTTAGAATGGTTTCATTGATCTCATTTGTAAATAAAGCAACTGATTAAAATTCATTCAATCATAGACTATTCACAATTTCAGTTGTCAAAGCAGAGCTAATATCCTTATTTGGATTCATCCATTCCTCATTAATTGACACCCTTCCCCAAATATGAACCCTATCTCTTGGTCTCAGCTTTAGTTAGAAACTCAATTCATAGAATACTCATGATTTCATTCTAGGTTCTACAAATCTGGAAAGGGCTTAGGATTTTCTTCTTTATCTCGGCATTGATAGTATGAGAAATCATCATCGTCTAATTCCCATTTTAAAACATCATATTTTCTCAAATGGTGGATTAATAATTTTTCTTCAATGGTTGAATATTTTTTTTCCTAATCTCATCCCACTTTTTGTGGCTTTGAAAATCTCATCCTCAACTTTTAAACCTTAAATCATCTATAAACATAATTGATTCTCTCCAGTTTCAAATCGACTTCCCAAGATTCATCACCAAACCCTATTCGATTGAAATTCATCATCAACATAATTTAGTATGTACCCCATCTCCATAATGGTACCCATATTCAACATCAACGGAATCAGAAATCAGTAACCTGGGAAGAAGTCTCTTCAATCATCGACGGCCTCAAGATCCATGGTCATCAAACATGATGGAATTAGATTTGGTATTCCAGATGTTCTTCTATAATATTCCTCAGAATTATAGGTTGTCCTTGAAGGAATATCAATATTTTATTCTTCTATAAGATTCAATGAATATATCAGTTGCGAAAAAATATCTTAAATATGATTTAATTTAATCACCTCGTAGGATAAAATGTCCTATTCGGAATTCATCTTACCCGATGCAGCATATTCTCTTACTTAGTTTCTCTTATATGGAAATAAAATTTATCTTATGTTGACATCAATTTATATAATGCTAAAATTATCTTATGACTAATGCTTCTATAAATATATTATGCAGACATAGAAATAAAATTATCTTATAGCCTGCACTTTAAATAATAAAATAAACTAATCTATAGAAAATAATAAATTCATAATAAATTTTAAATTGATAAATCGATGTAATATTGCCTATTAAGAATATAAGTTTACAAAAATAACATGATTAATTAATAAAGAAAAGATAAAAATTATGAAATAATTAATTATAAATAATTGTTACTAATTATTAAATCATTATTTAAATAAACTTAATTAAAATTTTCACAATAACTAGTTAATTCATATATTAATACTAAAAACATAAAGAAAATAAAAAATATGTACATAGATCAAAAACCAAAATAAAACACAAATAAATAAAATAAGACATCAATTTAAACTAAATTGATAAATAAAACAAAATTTAATAAATAAAATAATAATAATGAATTGAAATATTTAATGATAAAAACAAAAAAAATAATTATAATAGTTAACTAAATATACAAAAAAATATCCTAAAATAAATAATTGTCTATATTGATGTTAAATTAAGAATTAGAAACATGATTTGACAGCAAAAGATATGTAGAAAAAATTATCAAATTAAGGCCACATCAAATTCCCCCACACTAAAAATATGTATTCTCCTTAAACAATATTTAGTCACTTTAAATAGTAAGAAATAAATCTCAATTGGATAAATTTAAATGCCACTGAGAATTTATTTTCAGAGTGATTTTTCCTCTTGGACTCTCTTGAGTAGTGAAATATGAATTCTCCCTCAAATAAAATTTCATCAGTTCAAAATCAGTTATTTTTTTATGAAAAAAATATATTTAAAATAAAAATTTGAAGTTGAATTTAACAAGCCTAAATTTACATCCAACTGAGATTCCAAACTTCTTTTTACCTCCAGGTGAACATACAGACATAATTATAGAGATCATAATAAATAAACTTTTATTTGGATAGTGTGGAGTGAAAATTTATTGGTGAAATAAATAACTCATCCTAAATTTATATGAATAAATAATGATAAGAATGAAGTAATTTTTTCAATTTGGATTTGGATTTTCATTTCATATTTCACTTGGATGCATATCTTATGAGTTAAATTCAAATTAAAAGGTTAAAAATAAAAAAAATATAACATTTACCCAATATTTTACCAAAACCCCTTTTTTACAATAGGTAAATAAAAATGATTTACTCAATTAAATCCAAGTGGTATTAAATATTAACCTCCTCAAACTGGAAGCACAACCCTCAAATTTGAGAAAAATTTATACCCATTAAACGGTCCTAAAATTCACTTAAAAACTCACAATTTATAAAAAAAATTAAAGGGTTTTTATGGGCTCTCAATGAATTATAGTTACCATCTCTCAATTAAGACCCATCCCTCACACTTAAAACCCAAAAATGTCCTCATTTTTGAATTCAAGGTGGAAGAACAATTATGAAAGTTTAATTTCAAAATTATTTTAAGTTTAGTAGTGAAAGCTTTATGTTTAGGGTCACATTGAAGTTTCTAAATTATTTTTTCACATAAAAATAACTATCAAAACAGGAACAAGAATACCTATGAGTTATTACTTAAAAATTCAATAAAATTAATATAAATCTATAGAGAGTTTTAAATCTCACACTAAAAAATTCAAAAATACAATCAATAAATCACCAATATGATCATGAAAGGCACAAATTCATCATTCAAATTCCAAAAAATAGAAGAAATGACCAGTAGATTTTATATAATAAATTAAGAATTAAAAATCACTTAAATATGAACTCTGCAATCATTTATAACACCCCATGAAGCAAGTAGTATAATTTTTAAGTTAAACATGAAAGAGAGCATAATCGAATTGAAGAATTTGAACATTTACTTCCCTGTTTCAAAGCTTCAATACTTGATGTTAAGAATTAAACACCTCCCTTTTTTTCAATTGAGTAATTTACCCTTGTATGAAAAATTTTAGATCCTAAAATTTAAAAAACATATGAATTAAATTCCAAAATTTAATGTTCAAAACAAGAAAAAGTAGAGTTTGAGTATGAGATTTTATTTCAAGTAACTTCAGCTTGTAGCTCCTTTTGGTACTTGAAAAACAAAAAAATTATTCTAAAACATGAATTAAAATTATTCTCATCACAACACTAACAAAAGATACATTAAAAAGTATATGAAATAATTATTTATTGTCAGGATAAACAACTTTAAATACAATTCAATTTTACAGCATGTTTGACAATCAATTCAATATTATCTAACACCCATGTTCCTAAAACTGGAAAAGCAATAAAAGAGTAATTTACCACTACACAACACTTGATTAACTACATGTAATAGGAATTTAAATTCTTAAAAAAAATAGGGTGGAAGAAGACATCCTAGAAGCTCATACTAGAAGCATAAAAATTTATTAAAATTGGTCACCACATGGTGGAATGTACTAAAACTTATTTAATACAAAGAAACCATAAAAATTTATTAAAACAAAACAAACAAAAAATTAATAAATGAATTAAAATAAAATAAATCTTGAGATAACTCTCTAAGGGTTGTTGTATTTTGGTTATCTATGGTTGGATAGCCTTTAGTTCATCCAATATCAGGTGGTGTATGTGGTTTCTTTATTAGAAACTATAACATATGCTTGGACTATTTATTTTTAAGAAGGAATAGATTTCCATGGGCTTCCATACCTCTAAAGAAACACTTGACTCCCTTTTCAGCTAAAATATCCCACAAAAAACACCCCTTAGTAGTTGTGGATATCTTGTTATCCACTCCCTGAATTAATCTAGAATTAAAATCCTTAAATTTCTATAAAGGTACAATAATAAGTCAGGTGCCTATAGATGTGTGGCATGGTCCTAAAATTTATCTTCTCCACTTCCAACCACTAAATTATCAAAGAAAGGTGTTAAATGATGTTTTTTAAAAACAAATTTCGAAAGAGGGAGTTCAAAAATTCTTAGACCAATTTTTAAAACATTGTAAATCATAAATAAATCCTCTTCCAATTTACACTACAATAAAATCAACATATAGAAGTAATCGTTTTCATTTGGAGGTGGTTTAAACCATCGCCATATGGTTCTACGACGGTTTCCAAAAACTTCCACTAAAGTTGGCATCGGTATTCAACTCGCATCATTTCTGTCCATTTAGCAACAATTTTTTGGGATCCATCGCAAAATGTTTTTTTAGCGGTTGTTTTTTTGGTTTTAGCAGTGCTTTCTCCTCCCAAAAAATGCCTAAAGGATGGAAGCGTTTTGAACTGCCGCTATCTCATAGTCATTTTTTGGCAGGCAAAACCACCCCTAAAACCCAAAAAACCACCACTAAACAATGATCAACCCTAAATGGAATCTATTTAAACCGACATAAAACTATAATTTGGAATATATAGTGGTGTTTTAAACCATATCTATATATCAATTTTAAAAAAATACAACTGCAGAATCTATAGCCCTAGAGTAGCTGAACAAAAAAAGATATCCAACTATAACATAGCAAGATATAAATAACCACTATTTTTTTACATACATCCTCCCCCTACCAAATTTGAATTAAATACACCAATGTGATTATTTTCTAATATTCCAAATTGATAACATTTAGTATCTAAATCATTTCGGACAATCCATTAAAAAAGACCCTAATAAATCACTCCCAAAACTAAAAATGTATATGAAACAGTCAAAAATCACATTGATTGGTGTTCCACATTCACTACTCCATGTACCATCCCAATGAACTATGCTCAAAACCCTCCCTATCTCTATCTACACTTCCTAATACCAGCACCTATATGAAAATTATATTGAAAATTAAATAGTGTTGTATATTTAAATTTAAACTTAAAATAAATAAAAGTCTATGTACTAAATGATTTTGAAGTTGTGTGATTTACCTAATCACTACCGTCCATTGATGAAATATCACCATGGATAGATCTAGTTGTTTTTTATATAATTCAATCAATTTATTATGTAGAGTGATGATCTTTGCATTTTGTATCTTTATATGAGACTCATGTTCCTGAATTTTTCTTTTCATTGTGACAAACTCCCTTCCAACTATGGTAAAGTAGAATAACATCTCTACAAAGAGATTAATTTTTAAAATATTTTAATTTAATTAAATAATGACATTCAATTTCATCATAATGTATTAAAATTACCTTTATCTATGAATCAAAGACTTCATTTTTCAATATTGAGGTATATGCCTCCAATCAACATAGTTAATCAAATAGGTAACTAGATCCACCACCATCTGGACTATAATGTGGCTAAATAATCCTACAGAATCATTCATAGGGACCAAATAATATTAAAATGGGATAACTATATTCAATTCATTCAGATTCCAGACATATAATCCATTCAAATTTCTCTATTTAGTAACATTGTTTTCATCTTTTATGAAAAAAGAGTTAGTAGTATAAAAAAGTGAAATAAATTTATTCACATTAAAATTTGTACCTAGAAATGTCACCCTCTAATATCCTTATAAATAAATAGGAGTGACGACCAAATCCCTCACTACTGAACCTGCTAAATGGGGAGGCTTTGTCTCAGATGTTGAGAGTCAACTAGGATTAGTGAAATGCTTCTTCCTAGACATTCCTATCATTTAATCAAATGAAATTAACTTCAGAATATATATTTCAAAAAAATCATACATAAAAAATAAAAATGATAACATATGTGCATTATGGAAAAACAAAATATACATATCTATGATAATTAATGACTACAAATATAACATAAGTGGTTGATAAATTAATAGATGACTACACATACAATCATTTTGTCCATCAATCTTGTCATTGTCATGTTCAATCATTACTTCACCTAATTCATCCTCCCTTGTAAGACTAGTATTTTCAATATCATAATGGAAAAATAATTTTGTTTCATGTTTTTTATGGGATTCAACGTCAGAGGTAAAATATTCGACTTCATCACTAATATCATACAATTCTCTTTATTTTACATGAAAAAATGCACTCCACCCTTCATCCATGACATATTCAATATAATATACAACTTTCTATTGAAATGATAAGATATATAGATCATGTAATTCACAGTCACCAACATCCATAAAGTGAGAAAAGTACATGAAAGTAAATTTAAAATAATCTCTTTTAATATCCCTGGTAATATCGACCACTTTCTGTTGAATTAAACAACGGAAAAATGATTATGGTAGTATAATTTGATAATATCATTAAACATTCCATATTATCCAAATATGTAAATCATAAATATACCACTATTCTTTGCTTTCAAACCCTCTTCTCGATCAACTGTATGAAATTTAAATCCATTCACATTGTAAGCATCGAACTTTATAGCCTGTTTTAGAGGACCTCAACCCAAAAACACTAAATTTTCAAAAACCTTATCCTGAGTACCATTATTCATGACCTAAAATAAGTAATATACATTATTATATTTAAAAAATATATGTTTCAACCTAATATCCATATTGATTACAATATTTATAAACATACAAGACATGAAAACCATTCTACAAGCTCTTTATTAATATTTTTTGCTATATATTTCTCATTTCATGTTCAGACTATTATTAGTATCTTTGTTTTTATCCTGATATCTTCAATAAATGGATATGAAATTTCACTATTCAAAATCACATATCTATGTGCCTCTAACAATTCCATTTCTGTCGATGTAACATTTGAGCTCTTCCCAACTAAACGGAAAATAGCAGGAAATATTTTTGATTTATCATATATTTGAGATTGAATTAATGTGTTATCAACATGTCTAAATTGATTAAATTTTTTCTCAATATCATCAAAGTGTCTAAAATAAAAGTTAAGACACTCCTATTTCAAATAGACTTCAGAAATAAAACCTTCTGGTTGAGCTTTATTTTTCACGTATGATTTCAAATGACCAAGATATCTATCAAATAAAATAAATAAAACATAATTATTTTTTTAATTAAGTTCCAAGAATTTTTTAATTAAGATAAAAAATATATAAATAGTGTACCACTCAATTGGATACATCCATCGATAATTTACAGGGCCTCCTAATTTAGTTTCATAGACCAAATGTAGAGTTAAATGATTCATGACTGTAAAAATGATGGAAGAAATATCGTCTCCATTGCACAAAGTGTCAATAAAAATATATTCTAAAGGTTTTCAAGCTCGGATGGTTGTAGAGTTTTCCCACATTTTTTTCTAAAGAATGTGCAAAATTGGAGTACAACAGTAGTAACCTTTTCATGTAATAATGTTTACAATGCTAATGGTAGAACTACTGTAACAAAATATGTGAATAGGGAATTTTCAATACATGTAACCTACAAGGATTTAAGTCAACACACCTGGAGATGTTACTTGAAAACCCATCAAGTACCTTCATATGTTTTGAAATTTTAAGGAATGTATCTTTATCCCAATTTTTCATTGGAAAATTGTCAGAGAGAAATTTTCATTCTCATATATCCATAGATCAAGCTTTATGTTCATTTTTTGTATGTCCTTATAAGTGTTGAGATGGTCCTTCTATTCTCCATTATCATTAAGGAATGAAAAGATAAAATTTTCACAAAAATTATTCTTAATATGAATAACATCAGGATTATACCACATCAAATTAAATTCCCAAAATGAAAATTTCAAGAATATTATTTTTTTCATCCATTGTTGTGTTCCAATTTCACTTAACGATGCACTTAGAATTCATTTCCAATATCATTAAAATTATGAACCTTCCCAAATTATGCTTTAATATTACCAAGTTGTGTCAATATTTCAGAACCTTTCAATAACTTGGGAGTTGTTCTATGATCAATATAACTATTTAATTTTGACTTGTTAAACTAAAATCTATGATATGCTTTGAGAAATAATCGATGACATAAGAAGAACCATTTTTTATTGTAAGGTAGGAATTTGGGATCAAAATAAATGTTAAAAATAGGAAAAATCAAACCCATGAAATTGTACCAACCAAATAAGTTCCCAAGTCCATGGAAGTCACTAATGGTCCACATTAGACCAACGTGCATTTTGAACATTTTTCTAGAAGATGCATCATATGTCTCAACATCATTTCCCCATAACTCTTGTAATTATTCAATTGGTGGATGAAAGTATATGTCAATATCATTTCTATTCATTCATTTTCTAGGAATAATCATTGAAATAATAAAAGAGATTTATTTCATACACATCGATGGAGGCAGATTATAAGGGATCAAAACAACTGTCCAAATGCTATAACTGGTGCTCAAATTTTCAAATGTGTTGAATCCATCGACAGTTAATCCCAATAAAACATTCCTAGAATTATATAAGAAATATATATGTAATTAATCAAATGTCTTCTACGATATTGAATCTCTTGGATGTCACATTAACCCATCACTGTTATTATCTATAGAATGTCACTTCATGTGCTCATCGATTTTCGATGACTTAAATAATCTTTGTAATCTAGGATTTAAAGGTATGTAATGAAAAACTTTTGAAAGTGTGTTCTTTTTATCCTTATTTATAGTAGTATGTTGATTCATACTTTCAACATAACCCATTTAATTATATTTAGAAGAAGAAAATTTTTTATAATCATGTCTGCTTGAATCCTGTCTCAAATAAAGCATACAATCATTGGGACAAGCAAGTATTTTTGTATGATTCATACCGAGCTTGTTAAAAACTTTTTCATAACATAAAAATACTTAGGGATCTTATATTCAAGAAATGCATCATGAAATAATTACAATACCATGGAAATCGTCTTATTTTTAATTCTGTATTGTCATTTAATATGATACAACTTCAGCAAAAAAAAAGTTTTGAATATTTCAAACATCCGCAATACACCTCTTGATTCCCATCATCAACTAAATCATGAAATACATTTTTCTGCTTATTGAACTTCTATCTGACATTATTTTCCATAAAAATTAGTAGGGGGATACAATGATATGTTACAATCTTGAAATGTTTTTCCTATAGTCACAAAAACATCACTTTTTAAGTCACTATTTATAACACCCCTAACTAGTTATTATGATATATTTGGATGTTTATTTTATTGTATTTTTTGTATTGTAATACCAAAATCATTTTTTATAAGGTTTTTTATTTCATTTTCCATTGTCGATGAATATGGGGCCCATTTTTTTTACTAACATTCATGATCAAACTTTCTGTAACATTTGATTCTCCATGCCAAATCCAACGCAAATATTGAAAAAGGAATTGCTTCAATTTCAAGTGTTCATAAACTTCATCTCTCTTAAATTGTCTTATAAATTTACATTTAGGACATATATATCTTATTTTCCCATCAATGCAACAATTGAAAATTCAAAAATCTAAAAACTCCTCCAAACACTTAGCATACTGAGGTGTGTTCCTCAGTAATGTAATCCAACTTTTATCCATATATATCATAATGTACATACACTTCACAAGGTGAAACAAATCAATAAAAGAATAAAAAAATAACCATTAAACATCAGTGGATAATATATATGAAAAAAATAAATTATAAAAGATCAAATCTAGATATATCAAAACCAATTGATCCATTATCCATCAAGAAACAAGAATATCACATCACTCATTAACCCTTACATTAAAAACATTTATTATAAATCATTCTATTCACATAAACCACAAATATATTACTCATATAAAATATCATCAATATTATCAGTATGAACAACATAATAAAAATAAAGAGTCAATAAAAATATTAATACATCAAGAAATATTAAACAAAATCAAGAACCATTAAGGGGGAAAATATAACCATTTCACTTACCTATTATCCAAACAAATATCATCTGGCCCAGGTAGCTAATCTCCAGAAGTAAAAACCTCACAACTACTCCAGAGTTAAGATAAATTAATAGAAAAATAAATTTAAAATTAAAACATAAATTTTTTGTCAACTACTGGGAAACATTATTGATATTAAATCATAAGCACAATTGATAATTCACTAGAAGGACCATTATCAATTACCAAAAATTATAATTAATCCATAAACCATTAGAATTAAATGGTCCCATTTTAGAACACCCATGAATATTCACTTCCACCTAAAATCCTTCAACCTCATCCCATTGTCATCATTTAATTATCTCTATCATCTTACCATTCATGTCACCACATTCCTTTCACAGCATCATTGTGTACTATAACATTCCATAATATTCAAACATTATACCCATAATTGTTATCACATATCATCATAAATAAACCTCATTCATCATGTATTAAGGACCATATAATATAGATTATTTATCTTAAAAATAGATGAAAAAAATGATTTTTATAATTGCGAGCTACCCCATATAAAAAGTGATAAATGTGAAGAGAGTTAGAATTTTGGCACATCATAATGATTATTTTTCATGAACCCAATGAAATTTAGCACTACACTCTATAGGATACCATGTAAGTATTGAGAAGGTTCCAGTCAAATTTTACAGAATCTGGTACATCACCAGCATTGTTTTAGCACACCATCATATTGTTTTAGCACACCTCCATGAACCCAAGGTAATTTATATGTGTCATGTTATTTTAAAATATTAAATATATAAGTAGAAAAAAAAATTACAACATAACTAATAAATTTGGTAATAAGATTATTCAACATGAATTTCAAAAATTACTTAGAATCATCAACCATGTTATTTAATAAAATTATAATATATTAATTCCAGTCAGTATAATATAATCAATCTCAAAAATTAATAATTTAAGAAGCCTTTATATTTTATTAATAATTTGATCCTTATTGAAAACATGTTTTAATTTTTATATCATATAATGTTATTTACTTAACACATCATGAAAATAAAATATATCATTAATTCCCTCACTTATATAAAATGAATTAATTTGAGACCAAAATAATCCAAATGGTGTATTATATTCATGACATTATAAAATTACTCACATGATCATATAAAATAAAGATTTTAATATAATAAAATCAAAACCACAAATATCCCATGTTTTATATATAACCACTTTGAACCAAAATTAATATCTTAATTAAAATAAATATTAACCATTTTACAAATAAAATAATTATTTATGTATAAAATTTTATTAAAAACATTTATTATCCAAATAAACCAAAATTATCATTCTACCTCTAAAATTGTTAACAAAGTATGAAACTGGAATTTCTATGTGTCTCTATTACACACCCATTTAAATCATTTATTCCTAAAAAATATGACACTATATATTAAATTAGATAGATATCAATGAGGGTAATGGTTATCGATAAATAATATATATATTTATAAAACCTTCAGGAATTTTCATTCTAAAGGAGTCGACATTGAAATGAAGAAAGTGATAATGATAATGGAAACAAAAAATTATGAAAAAACATATGAAAATAACCAATAACTCATGGTATAGAATAACAAAATCCAACCAAAACTTCATCTTTCAATAATATTCAAAATTTATATTGTAAAAATATAAAAAAGTACACTACACAGAGAAAAATTACTTGCAAGCGGTGAGGTCAAGGTTGAGGGCAAGGGGGGCTCAGGGGAAACCCTATATCCAGATGAGGGAGAGTGATTAGAAAAAAAAAGAGGATAATATTAATTCATTATATTTTAATATTAAAGTTTTTAAAAGTCCATAAAAATCAATTTTAGTGAATTTTATAAATTTAACTTAATTTCACAGCATTTGTGCAATTCATGTTTAAAGTGAAAATTTGGACCCAATCAATCATCTAGATGTGGAATTAATTATATTAATTATTTGAATTTTATATTTTGGGATATTATTTATAAATTTTATTGTAACATTTTGTATTTTATGATTTATGGATGAATCCAAAGGTTAGATGGACATTTTTGTGCATGAATGCCGAAGTTTTTGGACAAAGCATAATGGGCCTTAGGCCCATCAAACAAAATTGGGGCCCACAATTAAATCCCAATGAAGATAAAATTTTAAATTTAGAAATAGAAAATTATTTGAATAATTTAATTCAAATGTGTATGAATCTAATTCTGAATTTTTCAAGGATATCCAAGGAGCTGAAGTTGACATTTAAATTATGGGCCAGATCTGAAGGCCCATAAAAGCATCCAACTATTTTGATAATAACTTCCAAATGGGTGATCCAATTGGCCTAAAATTTTAAAATATTTTCTAGTAAACCTGTACAAACATATTTTTCTTCTAACACCCCTTAATATTCTGCCATATTCAGTTACAAATTCACACATTAAAAAGGGGGATGAATCTGGATGATTTTCCTGGTCAACTACGAAATGTCCAATTTTATTTGATTTCATGCCCTCCTTTTGACTCTCATAATTTATGGGGAAGGAATATATTTATGGGGGTAGACCCTGGGATTCCAATATTCCTCTATAATTATATATTGGTGAAGGGAATTGAGATACATGTTTTTCTTTCAATTATAATTTTACCCTTTCATTTTCCAATTGAACCTTCATTTTTATCATGTAAGTTTTTCATTCAACTTTGTTTATTAATAAATGTTATTATTATTCTTATATTATTTTCAATATCAAATTGATACCATTTCCTTAATTATTGTGGTTATTCACATCATATTTTGTGAAATTTCTCACACAACAGTGGACTGGTCGTTATTTATATGTTTTTCTTCGTCAATATTACTTTATTAAGTCGACTTCCCGCTTCAATTTATTGAATAGAATAAATAGAGGGATAAACTTTTATGGTTTGATCCTAGGGAGTTTAATGGGTTGTATTTAATGTTATTTTATATTCATAAAATCTTTAATTAGTTCTACAGTTTGAGAGTTCCATTTTTTGACTTTTTTTTCTTTGTCTTCACTGACTTTAACAATGACACATTTTGACTGCTAGTACAATCCAATTACTTGGAGTGATCATTAAAGTGATAATCTAAGTGAATTGGATATTAGACTTGAAATTTTTTATTGATTAAATCAAATAATGATATTTAGGACTTATCTCATTGATTGGATACCTCTTGAATTATTGAACGGAAAATTCATAGAAAAGAAAATTCATCCAATCTAGCTCTAGTAACAACCTAGGATCGACTCATCTTCATTATTTGTTTCCATTAAAATATTTTGGTGTTTCATTATTTAATTACATCCACTCTCTTAGGTATTTTATTTTTTAGTTTCACAATTGAAATCAACCCAATTTGGCCACTTCACAGCCCAACATCCAATAAATATTAGTGTCTTAAGGTTTTATCTTTAGTCCATATTCATTTGATCTCTACTAGTACTACAAAAACTACATATACCTGTAGGGTAAATTTGGGTGTAACAAAATTTTGGCACTATTTTCATGGATCCAAGTAAGTACCTTAGACACACCTTATTTTCTCACCCCAAATTATCTACTCTCACCCCAATTTCTCTTATCTCTTCCCCTTTCTATCTATACGCATCCTAAAAATCTCAAATCCAAATCTCAATGTACTCCAATGTAAAACCTTCAAAAATAACCCAATATAAAACCATGTTTGAATAAAATAAAAAATAAATATTGGGAATCAACAATCTTAGGGAATATCTTTGATTAACCCATGAATGATTACCACACACACGTTGATATGTACAATCATTTTTATGATGAATGTTTAAAGGAAAAATTTCCAGCCCTCTCAAGGATGGTCAAAGAGATTGTTCATAAGGAACTAGATGATGTTAATACTCTTTTATAGGTGATTACCTAATAAATAATTGAATAATTTTTTGAAAAAATTAAGAAAATGAATTTGTATGTTTCATCTTTGATATCAGAACTAAAAGGAATTGAAATGATTACGGAACCTATAACAACTAAGTTTTTCCCTTCCTCAACTTTTATCGAAGAATATTGTTACACACATATCCCTCATGAATTTATTGATGAAATAACCTTATGAATTGTGATATATTAATTGGATCGAGGAATTTTTTTATGGGACTTTAAATCAGGAGGAAATTTCTTTTGTGGATTTAAAATAGGGAAAGTTGTCATCATGGATTGAATATTCTGAATATTATACCATGGATGATTTTTTAGGACCACCAATCATTGAATCATTAGGAGAGACCAAAAAAATAGAGTCCATACCCATTACTAAACTTCAACTAGACAATTTGGGGATGAATCATATTTTCATAATGAACCAATTATTTCTAAATTTCTTGGAGAAGAAACTATTTTTTATTCAAATTTCCAATACGATTTGGGAAATTTCAATGAACAAAAATTAAAAATTATTTTCCTTCCATACCCACTCAGGAATATATCCATATGTGATAACCAGGAACATTCATTTTTCATTCATTTTTCACTTGAAACCCACAAAGGAGGACTGATCCTTGATGTCTTAGGCAAGACCATATAAGCAACCAGATCATCCATTTCTGATATTCCTTGGATTTTCCCTTTCATTATAGAACAAAGCATTTTACATGTAAAAAATTACCAAAGAGAAATCAATCCCAATCAAGTGGAAGTGGAGAAACAAGGATTCCATAAAATGTTGAAAGTTGGTTTTAGATATGTCTGGGGTTTAATTCAAGCTAACGGCTTTAAATTAAGTGCTCCCCAGGAGGCAACCTAGCTTCTTCAATTTTATTTTTTTTATTTTCTGTGTTTTTTTGTTTTTTTTTTGTTAAGGTAATCCCATTAGGGGTTTCAAATATGATATGACATTTCTTATTTGTGAGATTTAGAAGCTGAACAATTTTAGTATTTTCATATAAAACCTATGATTTCTAAATTTCAAACCTAGCCATCAATCACCCCAACGAGTCTACACATGACATGAAACCAAAGTGATCAATTTATTATTAAAGGTTCATGAACAAAAAACCAGGTTATTTTATTCCATGATTTAATTTCAAATCACTCCCCCCCCCCACTCATTCTTCCAAATTCTAAACTCTCTCTTATCTTCTCTTTCAAATGCTAAGGGCTGTGTCATTTTAAGTTGGGGGAAGTGAAAATATTGGATTTTGAAAAAATGGAATTTTATGATAAAAATTAAATTCAAACAAAATCAATTAATTATATTTTCTTACATTAATTTACATTGTGAAACAAGAAAAGTGGATTTCAAATTATTTTGAATGCCTTGATTATTATTTTAATTCATGTTTAAGTTCATGAGCATAGTTTTTGGAAGGTTTTGTTGCCCGATGTGATTTTTAAATGTTAAAATTTTCATCCTCTTAATCAAAACGAAAAAATGAACATCTATTGGATTTTGGGTGTGAATTTTAGTTCTTGGGTCCCTTTCATCATTTCATGGGGTTTGGTGTCACTTTTTATTTAATTTGAGTATCCAAGAAAAAAATGAATTCATAGAGAACTTTTTTTTCAAATGTGTAGAA
Organism: Viscum album; assembly: GCA_963277665.1. Lineage (NCBI taxonomy): Eukaryota > Viridiplantae > Streptophyta > Magnoliopsida > Santalales > Viscaceae > Viscum > Viscum album. The sequence continues at coordinate 621,594,270 of OY728127.1, forward strand.
TTTTTCACTTGGGGGTTATGACTCCATATTTTTTTACCCAAATTTAGGCTTTACAACTCTATTTTAGTGCATGGAATTGAAAAAATATGTGGCGTTCGGAACTTGGGGATTATGACTCCATGGATTCTTCCCAGAGTTGGTATTTTTATCTATATTATAGTTAAAAAACATTAAAAAAGGAAAAATAAAAAAAAATTATACTCATATTAAGGTTTAATTTTATTCCCACATAGTGCTTCCATTTTTTCCCCTAGAAAAAAATGGGCCTCGTGTCTTTTGTGAGTCACAACACATCATCGAGCTTAATTGAAATTGGTTAAAATGTAGTGATGAATTTAACCAAAGGAATGGGATTGGGCTTGGGATATACTTGTGAACATAGCATATGTGAAATTATTTTTATGGGTTTCAGGGTGGTTTGGAAAGATTTATTCTGATGAACATTGTAAGTTAAAATATTTTGGAAAATGGGAATTTAATTTCACATTTTTAACATACATTTTTCTCGATACTAGAAATACTCAAGTTATTTTTGGGATTAGAAACTGAAATTGGATAATATTAATTGATTATATTTTAATATTAATGTGTTTAAAAGTCCATAAACATCATTTTTAGTGCATTTTATAAATTTAACTTCAATTCACATCATTTGTGCAATTCATGTTTAAAGTAAAAATTTGGGCCCAATAAATCATATGCATGTATAATTAATTATATTTGTTATTTGAATTTGATATTTTGGGATATTATTTATCCCTTTTATTCAAAAAAAAAATCGTTTAGTATTTATGGATGAATACCAAGGGAAGATGGACATTTTTGGATATGAATGCAGAAATATTTGGACAAAGCATAATGGGTCTTAGGCACATCAAACAAAAGTGGAGCCCACGATTGAAGCCCAATGAATCTGAAATTTCCACTATAGAAATATAAAATTGTGGGGATAATTACATTAAAAAAAATTAGAGCTAATTATAAATTTTTAAAGGAGATCTAGGGAGATGAAGTTGACATTTAAATTATGGGCCAGATCTGAAGGCCGATAAAAGTAGAACACTATTTTGAGAATAACTTCCAAACAAATGATCCAATTGACCTAAAATTTTGAAATATTTTATAGTACACCTGGATGAAGATATTTTTATTCTACTAATCCTTTTTATTTTTTCATCTTTAGTTAAAAATTCATATGTAAAAAAGGGGAATGAATATGGACGATTTTCCTAGTCAACTTTGAAATGTCTGATTTCCTTTGATTTCTCACCATCTTTTTAACTATAATAATTTATGGGGAAGGAATTTAATGATGGGGGATAGAAACTAGGATCCAAATATACCTATATAAGGATCTTTTGGTGAAATTAATTGAGATCCATGTTTTTATTTTAATTTTAATTTTACACTTTCATTTTGAAATCGCAACTTCATTTTTATCATGTAAGTTTTTCATTCACCTTTGTTTATTAATAAAAGTTCATATTATTATATTATTTTATTCTTTTAAATATAAAATTGAAACCTTTTCCTTAGAGGGTGAGTTTATTCATATCATTATTTTTGAAATTCCATACACAACGGTGGAGTGATCGTTATTCAAATGTTTTTCTTCATCAATTATGCTTCATTAAATCAACTTCCTACTTCAATTGATTGAATAGAATAAATGGAGGGATAAACTTTTATGGTTTGATCCTAGGTATTTTCATGGGGTGTGTTTAATTTTATTTGATGTTATTAAAATCTTAAAATAGTTCTATGGTTTGAGAGTTCCATTCTTTGAATTGTTTTCTTATTTGTCTTCACCGACTTTAATGACGACACATTTTAAGTGCTAGTATGATCCAATTCCATGGAGTGATCATGTAAGTGATACAATAATTTAATTGTTGATTATTTTTGAATTGTGTATGGATTAAATCTGAGAATGATATTTATGAGTTAACTTATTGATTGGATACCTCTTGAATTATTGAACGGAAAATTCATAGAAAAGAAAATACATCTAATCTAACTCTAGCAACAACCTAGGATCGACTCATCTTCATTAGTTGTTTCCATTAAAATATTTTGGTGTTTAATTATTTAATTATATTAAATCTCTTAGGTATTTTATTTTTTAGTTTCAAAATTGAAATAAACACAAGTTGGCCACTTCAGATCCCAACCTCCAACAAATATTAGTGTCTCAATATTTCTTCATCGGTCCTTGTGGATTCAATCCCTACCTATACTAAAACAACCACATATACCTATAGGGTAAATTTCGGTGCAACCACCAGGGGTTAGTGGAGCTAAAGTGTAGTAGAGTGTGGGGTTTCAGGGGGCTCAAGCACTGGCAAGGGTGTGGGGCTTGAGTGTTGGTGAGGGTGATGGACAACGGGGCTCGATCACTCAAGGGGGATTGGGGGAAAGAGGAGCATAAGTGAGCAGTGGAAACACCAGAGCACTAGCGAGGGTGTGGTGTATAGGTCTCGGGGTAGGGGGTTCTCAGGGAAGAATAAGGGGGGTTGAGGATAAAGAATCAATTTTTTAATAAATGCATAATATTTAGCAGTGATTTTGAAAAACCCGCGACTAAATTCACACAATTTTTTTAGTGGTGGTTTGATAATCCACCACTAAACTATGAATTTGGTATAGTGTTATTCATATATTTTTCATGAATTTCAGAAACCAAAATAGATGAGGTCAGCAATGATATACTGAGAAGGTCTAACTTAAAATCAAGTAGAAGGCATTAAAGTTTATGTTTTTTCAAGTATTGATTTTCTTCCAAATATTCCTCACCAATAATCTCACAACAAACAGTCACTACTTGTGAATAAAAATCACTACTAAGATTTATTAGTGTGTGATCAGGCATCATTTCGGGTTCAAGTTCCAAAATTTCATCCCCAAAGATAAACACAGTGAATTTTGAGTTTTTAATGCCAACATTAGAGAAAAGAACTCCATTTAAATAATATTGAAAAAAAAACAAAAAAAATTATATATTAATGTCACTCCTCCCAAATTGATTAACATTTTAATCCCATTTATCATTCAAATCAAGAAGGGGTTCAGGGAACAAATGATCTTCACTAGTTTTCAATTTGAAATACACTCCCATTTCCTCTTCATCAAAAATCAACTAAAAATTTGTTGGGTTTTCCATTTGAGAATGGGGAAGATCACATTCATGATTAGTTTTAAAAAATTTAGAATTATTGATTTCAAATTTATTATTCCCTTCCAAAATTTATCACACATGCAAATCATGTTTATTTTTTATTATTTCATAAAAACAGGTTGTATGATTTTTAACATTTAAAACCACTTTTCTAATATTTTACTCAACCCAAGCAACCAATTCATCAAAAATTTAAAAGTGAATAGGTTGTAGTGGAAAGATAATGATCAGATATTCTTATTCATCTTCAAAAATATATTGAAAGAGTTGGAAATTTTTTGTTCAATAATTTCAACATTTTTAGGTTTATTTTTCAACATAAAATTATCATGTTTATACTTGAAAACACTTTGGTTTTCTTTAATATGAAGAGGTTTTTTTGGCTGGTCATTAACACACTAACAAAAAAATGTTTCCATAAAATTGACAAAAAATGAATTAATTATAATAAAATTGATACCATCCTACAACATGACCAATATTAAACAAAACATAATTAAAAATATTCAATTAAAAACTTTAGAAATCTAAATGATGAAGAAAAACATAAAAAATAGGCTAAACACACACTGATGGAAAGTAGAGACCAAACTTTCAGCACAAACAGTGATAAAAATAGCAGAAATTTTTTTTAAAAGTTTTTTTATATTTTTATATTTTTATATTTTTTAGTTTTTTTAGAGCATGCTCTCTTCCCTATAGTGGCACCAAAATTTTATTGTGGGGTGTTCGTTGGTGCATCGATCAAATTACAATTTATATTTTCTTACTAACTACTAGATAGCAGCAAGCATGGTCAAACCATAGGGAGCATTGGAAAGATGTTATGGGGTTTTATTAATTTTCCTAGACTATAAAAATAGTGTAAAGAAAGTAATGAATGAAAAGGTGAATCATGTGTGCATGATGATGTAACATGGAGTGTTAATTTTGTTAAAAATAACTATGTTAAAGAGTAGAGAAATAAAAAATGACAGTCATGAGAAAATAAATTGTTTAGTAAATGTAATTCCTCATTTTCAAAATAATGATCAAAATCAATAATCAAAAATAAGTGGTCAGAATTTTGACCAAGTAGATTGACCAACAACCGATTGATTTTTCAGTTCATCATGTACAAAAATCATTCGATTGTTAAAATCAATAAGTTAAAATCAATTTACAAAAGATCACACAAATGAAGATTAAAAATATGAACTAAAACAATCAAATATCCCCACTCAATTAAACATGGTTTATGTTTTTAACAGAAGGAAAACATGATCAAAAAACTGAGATATAATAGAAGAAAAAGTTAGAGAGAAGAAATATCATCAGTCGAGTTGAAGTCAATCATGGTTTATACTCATAAAGAAATATCATTAGTTGAGTTGAAGTCAAACTCTCTTGCTTCAGCTCCGTCTCTCCCGCCCGATGAAGCGCCTTCTAAGATAAAAATATCCAATATAATGTTGGAGTCCACTCTTGTTTGATGAGTTATACATTTTATTCTCGAAGATTCCACCGACTTCATTTTTGATAACCTCACAAATTAGTGTCACTTCCCTAAAATAGGTGTCATTATTTAAACATAAACCTTTTTCCATTGTTCTATAACTATAATAAAATTCTTCAACCAAATCTCACAAATGCATAAAGATTTAATAATTTCATCTGACATGATACTTTTCTCATCCCATCGGCCTCTACTGTTCAACGTAAAATACATAAGTCCAACTCTTAAAAGTTTAATTATGGATCATGTCTTAATACTCAGCTTGGATACTACCTTAAACTCTCACACCCAACACTTGCAGGCACAAGGATAAAAGCATGGATGCTGGTTAATTTGGCTAGAAGGGTTTTTTTTAGTTTATGGGGGTAAGGTTAAATTTATTTGGGTAAATGAGTTTGTCGACACTGACCCCTTCGGCTCCCCCAACCCCCCCCCCCCCCACACACACACACACATATATATATATATTATTTATATTTATTATATTAATGATTATTATATTTAAAATTGTATATTAATTATCTTTATAGTTATATATTTATTATATTTATTTTAGTAATCATATTACTATATTCATAAATATGTAATTAGTAATAAATATGTGACTATAATAAATATGTAATTATAATAAATATCTAATTATAATAAATATATAATTATAAATATAATAAATACATAATTATAATATATTTATTATATTTATATTTATTATATTTATAATTATACATTTATTATAATTATATATTTTTTATAATTATATATTTATTATATTTAAAGTTATATATTTATTATAATCATATAATTATTATAATTAGAAATATACAATTATAATAAATTTAAAATTATAAATATAATAATTATAATAATTATATAATTATGATAAATATATAATAATAATAACTATATAAATATAATAATTATACAATTATAATAATTATATAATTATAAATATAAAAATACAAAAATATAATAATTCTATTATTCTAATGAATATTTAATTATAATAAATATTTAATTATAATAAATGTATAATAAAATGAATATATAAATATAATAAGTATGAAATTAAAATAATTTATAAAATTATAAATATAACAAATCCATAATTATAATTAATATATAATTATAATAAATATCTAGTTATTATAAATATATAAATATAATAATATAATAAATATATAATTATAAATATAATAATTAAATAATTATAATAAATATATAATTATAATTAATATATAATAATATATATATAATTATAATGTATACAAAATTATAATTATAATAAATACATAAATATAATATATTTATTATAAATATATATTTAAAATATAATTGTAATAAATATGTAATTCTGATAAATATATAATTATAATAAATATATGATTATAAGAAATATATGATTATAATAATTATATCATTATAATAATTATATAATTATAAATATAATAAATATATAACTAAAAATATAATAAATACATATTTATAAATATAATAAATATATGATTATAATAAATACAATAATTATATAAGATTTAATAAGGTTTATTTATATAAAGATAAATAATTTTAGTAATGTATATTTAAATACAAATTTATAAATTTTAAATATAAGGTTTATTTATATATAATTATTTATAAATTTGTATATAATTATTTAAATACATAAATAAACCATATTAAATTTATTTATAAATTTATATATATATATATATAAACATTATTAAAAGTATTTATATTTATTATATTTGTTATAATATTTTATAATTATGTATTTATTAAATTTATAATTATGTATTTATTATAATCTTATAATTATGTGTTATAATACATAAATAAACCATATTAAATTTATTTATAAATTATTTATAAATTTATATATAATTATTTAAATATATAAAAAAACCATATTAAATTTATTTATTAATTTATATATATATATATAAAAACAAACATTATTAAAATTATTTATATTTATTATATATATTATAATATATTATAATTATGTATTTATTAAATTTATAATTATGTATTTATTATAATATATTATAATATATTATAATTATGTATTTATATTATAATATATTATAATTATGTATTTATCATAATAAATTATAATATATTATAATTATGTATTTATTAAATTTATAATTATGTATTTATTATAATATTAAATTTATAATTATGTATTTAAATATAAATAATTATATATATAATTATTATAATAATTATAATAATATATATATATAATTATTTATATTTAATAAGGTTTATTATAATAATTATAATATTATATATTTATGATAATATATTTTTTATAAATAAACCTTATTAAATATAAATACATAATTATAAATTTAATACATAATATAATATTATAATAAATACATAATTATAAATTTAATAAATACATAATTATAATATATTATAATAAATATAAATAATTTTAATAATGTTTATTTATATATATTTATTTATTTATTTATTTATTTATAAATAAATTTAATATGGTTTATTTATGTATTTTAATAATTATATATAAATTTATAAATTTATAAATAATTATAAGTAAATAAACCTTATATTTAAAATTTAAAAATTTATATTTAAATAAACATTATTAAAATTATTATTTTTATATAAATAAACCTTATTAAATCTTATATAATTTTTATAATTACATATTTATTATAATTATGTAATTATTATAATCATATATTTATTATATTATAACTATATATTTATTATATTTTTAATTATGTATTTATTTTATTTATAATTATATAATTATTATAATGATATATTTATTATAATCATATCTTCATATAAATAATACTTATTAATTATATATTTATAATAATTATATATTTACAATAATTGTATATTTATAATAATTGCATATTTACAATAATTGTATATTTACAATAATTATATAATTACAATAATTATATAATTATATAATTACAATAATTATATATTTATAATAATTATATATTTATAATAATTATGTAATTACAATAATTATATATTTCTTATAATTTTAAATTTATATAATTATTAATAATTATAACAATTATATAATTATTAATAATTATAATAATTATATTTATAGTTATATATATATTCATTTATAATTATATTTTTATTATAATTATATAATAATTATAAAGGTATATTTATTATATTTATTATATTTATAATTATATAATTATTGTAATTATTAATAATTATATAATTGTATAATTATTGTAATTATATAATTATTATAATTGTATATTTAATATAGTTATGTATTTATTCTATTTATAATTATTTAATTATTGTAGGTATATATTGATTGTAATTGTACATTTATTATGATTATATAATTATTATATTTATAATTATATATTTATTATAATTATATAATTGTTATTTTATAATTGTTATAATTATATCTTTTTTATATTTATAATTATATAATTATTGTAATTATATTTGTATATTTATTATAATTATATAATTATTATATTTATAATTATATAATTATTGTAATTATATAATTAATATATTTATAATTATATATTTATTATAAATATATAATTATTATAATATATATTTATTATATTTATAGTTATTTAATTATTGTAATTATATAAATATTGTAATTGTATATTTATTATAATTATATATTTATTATAATTATCTAACTTTTCTAATTATAATAAATATTATAATAAATTTATTGTGTTTTTTGAGTTATTATATTTATTATAAATATATTTATTATAATTATAATTATAATTATATAAATATACATAAGATATATATATATATATATATATATATATATATATATGGGTTGGGGAGGGGTGGCGTGGAGGCGCCAAATTGGCGCTCTAGGGTAAATGTGTCGGGCGCCAATTCATTTAGCACTTGACACACCCATTTTTCAAAATAAAAAAAACATACCCCTTATATTAAGAAAAACAAGAGGACCTCCTATCCTAAATTGCCCCATGGATGACCATTCATCAATAAATCATCAACAAAAATAAATACCAGTATGAAAATTAAACAATGGATCTTTAGTGCCTTCATCATCAACACCCTTAATTTTTTTCTTCCCTATTTACGAACCCTAGTTTTTTCTTCATCCCTTAACTTTGATTCGTCAGCCAGCACTCCCATTTCAAAAGATCTAACTTTGGTCGGCTCGGGTTCTGGTCTTCCTTCACAATCTTATCGGCATCAGCCTCCATCAGCTTCAAAAGTTGAGTCGTGGTTTGGAATTCAGTTCATCCATGTAGAAAGCTTGGTTGAAAATGATTTACCATCACAAAATAAAATCCAAAGTCAGATTTACCATCTGCGGAGAGGATTTGGTCATCAGTTTATTTTCAGACTAAGCATAGGCCTCACATTTTCTCTATTTAGCAAGCTTAGATCGGTGCAGGTTTCTTAATTTTCATATGTCGCGTGAGATATTTATCTTAAGGTTGGTGCTGGTATTTATCTTATGAGAAGCATAAGATAATTAACTTACTGTCCTATCCTGATTTATCTTATGCGCAAGATGGAAATTCTTTAACGAATAGTATATTCTAATCATTTATTTTATGGAGTAAATTTATCTTACAAGATGACTTCAAAATATCTTATGTCCTAGAAAACAAATAAATAAAATTTAAGGAATTAGAAATTAAAGTAAACAAAATAAATTAATATTAAATTATAACTGTAACTTAAAATTTAAAACTTTCAAATAAAATAAAGTAACTAAAAATTAATTTAAAAATAATTAATAAAAACATTGAAAATTAACAATTAAAATCAAATTAAAAAAGTTAATGGTTGATCAGAAAATAATTATTTAGCGCGTCAACCTAAAATAAATTAGGAATTTATAATAATAATGGAAAATTAAAAAAATTAATTTAATGATACAAATAAAATTACAAAAGAAGTTAAAATAAAAACTAAATCATTAAAAATTTAATTGTTGACTTAAACTAAGAAAATAAATAATCATAAGAATTAAATACAAAACATTGAATTAATATTTTAAAAAAAAGTATAAAGTGGAATAATAAAATAAAATAATGTTCACACTGACAATATTCACACATTAAATTAAACATTTTAACATAAAAATGATAATTTACTAAATAACACAAAATAAATCTAAACACTAAAATTACACACTTAAATGCCTATTTTAGCATTAAAATACATTAAAATATCAAAAGTGATGTAAAAAATGCATGAAATAAGATCCACATCACCTACTCATTATCCAACTATGGTTTCTAATATAACTAGGTTGTGCCCTTAGGGATGACCAAAGTCTCCTCGTATTAGAAAAGAGATAGATTAGCCTCAACAATGGGTAGTGGGGCTATGATGCAACATCTGTCACATAGAAGGGAATACTCATAAAAGATGTTACCAAGTTGCAGGAAGGGACTCCACTTCACATCATCCATGATCAAGTTTACATATCTTATCATGATTGTATACATTTTTTTCATATTCAAGCATTTTCGTTAATGGATACTTCTATTTCTAGCTAGTTTAATTTATGGATTTTTTTCATCTCTACCTTGTTTCATGTTTCAATCAAAAATAATTTTTTGATATTTCAACCATTAATAAATTAAACACATGGTGAAAACAATTATCAAGAGTTTCATCCTCTAAATGAATTATCTTTAAAACTATCCTTGAAATCACACAGTCAGTTGAATATATCATGTAGTCACTTGTACTATGCTGTATTTTCATCACAGATGATATACACATCTATTTATTTATATCATTTTTCATCCTAATGCTAAATTATGAATGCTAATTGTCTGCCTCATTTTTCTTCTTGTAGTTTTTTAAAAAAAGTTTTATAAATTTTATTAAATTAACTAAAAAAATTATGATGATATAAAATATATAGATGGTGGGTCTTCCATTGCTTACATTTCTGGGTAGACATGTTCCACAGCTACTCATAGAGGGGCGTCTAGCTCCTTCTTTGAGTGTATGTAGGTATCATCATTTCCATCATGTTTCACCACCTCCTGCCATCGTCCCCCATCTTCTCCATGCTGGGTTCTACAGCGTAGCGATGTGTGACTTCACATTCATTGAGCATCATCTCATTACTGTCCTAGTGTAGAGATGAAGGACAGAGACACATACATTTCATTTTCCTGAGGGAGAGATGAATATTACACTTGAGAATGTGTCCATTATGTTGGGCCTCCCCATCGATGATGCGGGTGTGATGGGCCAAATTGGTGTAGAATGGTTTCATCTAGTTCACAAACTATTGGGCATTAAGATCTGGGATGATGGAAGGTCCATCATCGGGAGTTGATTATTCAAGCCATGGATAGATGATCACTTCACCCATCTAGTTGATGATGTTGATGAAATCACTATGTTAATATTTTCACATGCATATATTCTGAGTCTTATAGGTGGAATGATCTTCTTCAATCATTCGACCGTATTTTTCTATTTGATGTATTCACCATTACTGGAGGATTTGGACAAAACAAGGAGGTATACCTTGGGGTCTTCATGTCTTGAATGTACTTATAGAGCATTATGTAATGCATTTCATATCGATAAGATGCATATTAAAGGATTTGTTATTCTTATTCAGATGTGGATATAGGAATGCATCCCTCACTTAGTTCTGCATGCCCACGCCCCACTACCATCCGATATTTTATGGGAGTCTCTATGTAGATTATGGTATGTTTTTTCTTTATTATTATATGAAAATAAAATTAATAAGTTTATATTATAAAATATAAGTATAAAATTTTTATCCATAGGTGGATGAAGGCAAATCGATATTTAGATACTGTTATACATGGTTTACACGCTTACAAACTTATATTGGACAATCTTCGATCGGATGACATATGTGATTATTAATTATATAGTTAAATTATTATTGTGTATATTTCATGGATTAATTTATTAATTTCTTATTCGTTTTTTTGATATTTCAGGTTTCATGGATTCCATATATTGAGGAAATCATCCAGAGTCTCCCACCTTATTGTACGACAATACTTGCTACTAGATCATGCGTCGTACCTATGATTCATTTTCATATTGTGGAGTGACATCATGCTAATAATGTTATGAGGTATTTCAACTTCTATCATCCCATTCCTCTACCACCCAGTCATTTTCCTTCACTTCATTCGATTAAAATGTCAAGGAAGCAAGACTTCAACTAGAAGCAATATCTTGCATGATGTATTGAGATGTGAGACATGCGACGTGAGTCTTGATTATGAGTGGTTGATACTATGGAGACCCAATCATTTTACACATATTATTACATTAATCTTAAACACTAATACAACATAATTATTGTAAAATCCTAATGTCTTTGTAAAACTAGGTTCATATTACATCAAAAAGAACTTAAACATGGAATCTTTATTTTATTCTACATAGTGATCACCTAAAATCCAATTGATATCCTAAAATTTCATGGGATAACCTTAGCAATACATAAAGGAAGGGGTGATCTAAAAATCCAATTAAGGGAATAAACATGATAAAAAAACATAACATGTGATTCAAAGGTATAACAAGATATCATAAAAGAGAAGGATGATGAGTAATTGCATGGAAGAATATCACCAAGAACATGATATTATAAGATCGTGTAATTATAAGATCATTGCATTATAGTAAATTTGGAAACAATATATAACATGAAATAAACATGATTCAAGACTAAATTCCTATAAAATATCATATGGTGGACAAAGTCTCATAATAGACTAGGTTTTCTCCCTAACCCCATACATGACGCCTCATGAGACTAAAACTTTACCCAATGCATTGGAGAACTATATGGGAGCACCCGTCTTAACATGTCCATGATATATATATTCCACATAAAGGAATCAACCATAAGTTATAACATACGAATTACCCATTGAAATAAATTGGGTTCTATAATCTTTCTTTATGTCATAAACAAAGAAAATTTCATAATGAAGGTATTTGAGAAATGGTCATAGGGAATGTATTTCCTCATCAATGGAAGGAAGAATAAGCTAAGTGTATATGTGAGAGACATGTATTCCAAATTTAGATTCATTAAATTTCATTAAGAGAGAGATAATGTGAGTTATAGAGAGAGAGATCATAACTTGAAGGAAAGGGTGGTTTAGAGAGACCTCTTACCTCAAGCCCGACTTGTCACAAGCATTTTTTATCTTCCTGAATAAATAACTTTTGTTAATTATTTACTTTCTTAAGAAACTTTTTCAATTATATTATTCTTTTTATTTTAATTTTTACCATTTCATATTCAATTACTTCACCAATTATTTTTATGTCATATGTTTTAACAATAAACGGCTCATATGACCAAAATCACTTTGGTAAGTTCACTAAGGTCAATGAGATTATTAATTCATAATTTCTAAAATTTTAACCATAAAATAATTATTATTTTTATACACAAATTATTATTTTTAAACCAAATATGAAATATGGTTATGAGAAATTAATTACGTCACAATCATGGAGATGGTAGGTCATACATACACAAGAGTAACATTTCCATTTTTCAAAGATAATGATGGAAGGAAGATAAGTATTATTTAATATTTACAAGATGATAATTAAATAATAAATATCATAATATTTAATTAAATAATCCTACACATACTATCCATGTGATTCAGTAATAAAAATTAATCACATCGCTTCTTGAGGCGGTGGTATGTAGTACACACGAATGACATTATCATTTATTCAATGGATAATAAGGTAAGAAAGTATATGATATATAACTTTTCCAAAATAATTATTATGTAATTAATATCATATATAAACATAAAATTATTCCTTATTACCTTACATTTAAAATATAAGTGAAAAATTAATCACATCACTTCATGAGGCGGTAGTTCGTCGTACACACGAGTGATGTTATCATATTCTATACAAATGAAAAGTAAGAAAGTATCAATGATATTATAATTAAAAAAGTGTAATTATATAATTAATATTATATATGAAACATTATATACTTCAATATATCCATCCTTGAGAAACGATGATGGAAAGTGAATTACGTCAGTTCACGAGGCGGCAGTCCGCGGTACACACAAACAACGATTTTGTTTCCAATTTGAGGGGGGGAGGAAATTATTTTAGGTCATGAACTTAATATAAAACATATCAGTATATAGAATATAATTATTTTATTATATCATAATGGTTTAATAATATTTAAAGGAGGTGGATGAAGAAATAAAATGAAAATGCATAGTTAAGGACAATACCTCTTCTTTAGGGAACTCCTTTATGTTTACACCTAAATCCTTCTAAGAAGAACTTAATAATAAAACTAAGGCTTATAGGAAGTGAGGAGGTAAGTGAGGAAGATTTTTTGGTAGTAATTTTACAAATAAAAAGTTTTTTGGAGTGTGTATAGAAGAGGAGGGGAGGGGTCCATTAATAAGTGGGGAAAGGAACCCGCTAGGAAACTCCTTAGAAATTTCTCAAAAGACTCTAAAATGATAAAGTCATTATCATACCAAAAATCTTAAAAATTAACATAGATTATATATTGGGATGTATAATATTGAAATATTTTCATATAATAGGAATTAGAAAAGTGTTGGGTCATTTTTAACTCTTATATTTTTTTAACCCCCCGATAAACCCATTTTTACCTTAACTATGGTAAATAATTTTTATTGTGTTTACTATTAATTATAGTCAAAAAATAAGTTGATGTTATTATATAATATATATTATTTTTATTATAAATATGAAATACATTTTTCCAAATTAAAATCACAGAAGAGTCAGAATTTAATTTAAAATTAAACACACAGATGCGATGAAAAAGCGGGTTTTCAAAGGGAAATTTTTTTAAGTAGAGAAAGTTTTAATATAAAAATTAAATTTGTTTCAAATAACCTAAACTGGATTAATAGATATATAATTAAACTAATGTTAATTTTAATATAATTTTAAAATAAAATTGTTCTTGTAAATGCTTCAAATTAAAATGCAGTTTTAATAAAAATCTGTATTTTTTCAATATTCATCGAAAAATGAAACTTTTTAGAAAAATTACAAAAATATACCCTAAGATAATTTGGACATAATGATTTCAAAAATGAAATTCATTTTTTGAAATAATTTTTCTAAAATTATGACAAATTAATTTTAAATTAGGTGTGAAAAGAGAGACCAAACCGCCTTTTAGAAAAATACAGTGTTTTAGAAAATGTTTATTTTTATTTAAAATGGTTCTTATTTTATTTCTAATAAATAAATAACCAATGAATTTATTTTATACATGTGTAAACCATATAATTCTCATAATTTAGTTATTATTATTCATACTCGACATCTTAACATCAAGGTTATAATTGTCATGTTTTAATAATATTTTAATAGAGTATCAGGTTTCCTTTAAACTCAATGTTGCATGCATCACAAGCTATCAAAAAATTGAATTTATTTAAAAAGAAATATATTGTAAAGTATCAGGGTGTTACAGGACCAATATGTATGCATCTATCAGATCATCTGGATTATGGTCCCTAGTACAACATGTCCCCAGTGAGATATATTACGCAACATGGACGAGGCTATCATGAGTTGGTAATAATTATTTCTTCCACTTTTCAACATTTTTTTATTAACTTTTGTTAAATGCATAATTTTTTTGCAGAATTATCATATAGATAAACTCATTTACATATCTAATCCCACAAAGGGAGGCACCATTGACCAGGACTATTTTCATAGATCAATGAAAAATTTGCTTCTTCCCATGGATGATATTTATCATGATATTTTATTTGATGTGTTAGGTGATGTTGGGGGTGTTGAGTCTGATATTTTAAGAACCCGGTTCTTTTTTTAGAGGTACTGGCTTCTTCTTTTTCCTTTTCCTTAAGTGTTTTTTAGAAAATATGGAAAATGGGGGAAAATTCTAAATTTCGAAACTACACGCCGTGTACCTTGTCCACACGTTGTGTACTTTTGGTCGTGTTGGGATGAGTACACGAGGCGTGTAGCCATGCCGGCGACGAAGGGTGTAGGAACCGACTACACGCCGTGTAGTGGTACCTTACACGCCGTGTAGTCAGTCGGCGGGCTATAATAATAAGGTGGTGGTCTCGCCGCCAACTGGGCAACAGTACACGCCGTGTACTTGGGAGTACATGTCGTGTAATCATGTCGACGAATGAACAGTGTGGCGGTGCCGCCAAATGAATAGTTAAATGAAAGAAGTACACACTTTGTACTCAGAAGTACACGCCGTGTACTTTGTTTTTTCAGCTTAAAACAGGCAGTAGCCTCCTCATTTGGCAGAGGAGGTGTTTGAGCCATTTTGGAGCCAAAGGAGGAGGCCGGATCTTTGAAGATCCACCAGGCGTTCGTCAGGAATCCGTTTCAGCTTCAGACGATCTCGTTGGAACCGCACAGGTAATCCCTCTCCTCTCTTGGTACTGTTCTTACCAATTCTTCTCCTAACGTAAGTTATTTACGTTTGAATTGGTTTTGTTCTTCTTCAGATCTACGCCGTTCTTGGGCGTTTCTGGAGTCGGCGTTCGGGTATAACGTTCGTTGGCGAATAAGGTAGGTGGCTTTGTGTTTATTTTCCAACTGTCATGTGTTTGTGTGAGTTTTTGTGCCACGAACCCATGTTGGGGTGTCGTGTGGCTGAGTCCATTTCTATATTTAATGCCTATAATTTCATAGGTGATTAAATTGTGATAATAAAATGATTTTTGGGATCGTTGCTTGGATCTGAAACCACCTCGGGGTTGTGTTTCACTGTTTAGCCGTTTGGCCAGGATACCCGAGGGTATGCCTTAAATGTAGTAATTGTAGAATTTCCTTGATAGGAATTTCTTTTTTACTGAAATTTTGATATGTTGGGCATGGCCCGGTTACCTGTTTAGCCTGAGGGCGTTGTTGTGATTAGCCTGTGGGCACTGCACTGTTTAGCCCGAGGAATGTAGTTATTTCTGCCTGAGGGAAACTTCTTCCGTGCCTGTGGGCAGCTGATTATGTTCCTGAGGGTGACACTACCTATTCCTGAGGGCAAATTCTGTTATGCCTGAGGGCAGATTCTTGTTTTGGTTACTCATTACCCGAGGGTAGGAGTTTACGTGTCTGAGGACTCTAGTTGTTTACTAGAAGTGCACTGTGGTGATTTCTTAAATTAAATGGATTAAATGGATAATAAAATGGAAATATAACTGGTAAAGAGTTAATTTTGAGTACTACTTACTTATTTTCATTTTACTACTGCACACTATTGTTGCATGCTTACACGCAGTTGGGAACGGGCCTTTGGTGGGTGCCTACTGAGATATATTTCTCACACCCTATTTGGGTCATGCTTTTCGGCCCAAACAGGTTACATTTCTGCAGGTGTAGATAGGGGAAAGAGTCCCTATACAGGTACTTGACTGTTGCTGAAGAGTAGGATGGCATGGGACCGAGCCTAGGCTCGCGATGCCGCTGCCAGCTGTTTTTCTTGTTTTATTGTACTCTGTATTTTTTTGTACTGTATTGATGTATAACATGTTCTGGCTGTTTTCTTAGAACTTGTAACATGTAGCATCATCACTTATATACTGTTGGTTATCCACTACTGTAGTTATTTCAGTTGTGCATGTTTACTACTTCCGCTGTCGTGTATGTTTTATATTTTATTCCGCTGCGCTACAATTTGACAAATGAGGGCATAGTTTCCCCACTATCAGACATAGGCCCTCGCTGCTAGTCGGCAGCCTCTGGCATTTGGGGAAATGTGCTTGAGGTCACGTGGTGAACCGGGCTTGGGGAAACCGTTGCGTGGAACCCGGCTCCAGGACGTTACAAAGTGGTATCAGAGGCGTTTATTTTCTTTGACTTACTATTTGGAGTCGTAGTCAGGGATAAGACGGAACGGTAGTTGGTAATAATTTGTGCCCGGGTGTAGCTAACCCATGTATAGGGAAAATCCAGTCTACCTCGTATTTTGCATTATTTTGATTTTGCAATTTTACGGTTGATATGTTTTCACCATTGGGTGACGCACTTGGATTGTGCTGTTTATATTTTATCTGTGGGTTCTATTTAGTTGCAACCCGATGAGATGAGGGTATGCCGTCTCATGCATCATATAGGCACATTCTAGATATCACATGCCATGCATAATTTCCATGCCATGTAGGTGCATTAGAATTTGCATGTTGTTGTGATAGTTGTTGTGCTAATAAAGCATGTTGTTGTGATAGCTGGTTGATAAATACATGCCTTGTGATATGGTATGTTTGTTTGAGCTTGTTTATAGAATGGACGCCAAACTTTGGTTTTTGGGGAGTATGGGCCCCCATTGACCAGAATTTGGTGGATCATTGACTGTTTGTTGGTTATAACACATATAAGATGTCAAACTTTGATTTGTGGGGAGTATGGGCCCCCACGGGTCAGAATTTGACACTTAGGTGTTGTTTTTTGGTATTTTCTAGGTTCTGGAGAAGTTTCTGAGGCATAATGTCCGGATCCCCAGTATACACGTCATGTAGTATTTTTATACACGTCGTGTATGTTGTTCTGTTCGGGAAGAAAAATGAACTTTTTGAGTACATGTCATGTACCCTGAGTACACGCCGTGTAGTCTCTTTCCGTGTCACAAACCGTGTGGGAGGTGACACGGGGTAGGGAAGGGCTTGGGTAAAACACGCCATGTAGTTTTGTGCACGCTGTGTAGTGTGACCCAGAGTCCAGACGTGTAACTAACAACACGGGTCGGTGAACCCCTTGACAGAACAAGTCGTTTCAATAATAGACACGCCGTGTAGTTTGACCTGGGGACTCAGCCGTGTAGCTAACAACATGGTTCGGTGTCACCTCTCCCTCAACACACCGTGTACTTTTGGGACACACCGTGTAGTCTTGTCCGACGACAGACCGTGTGGAGTTAGTCGTGTGGCTGGGAAACGGGGTGGTGTACACGCCTTGTGCGGGTGTAACACGTCGTGTAGTGTCAAGCCGAGTAGTCGGACATGTCACAGACGACATGGGTAGTTGGAAAATAACACCGTACACACTGTGTAGATATTATACACGCCATGTAGTTTTGTTCAACGGAAGCCGTTTGGCTTAGTCGTGTAGAAGGACCTGGGTAGGGGAAGGGAAGTCAAGTACACGCCGTGTAGTCATTGTACAGGCCGTGTAGTCTTATTTTTCCAATTTTGAATGCCTTCTTCCTCTTGTTTCCTTTGTGGTTCCTTCGCTTTTCAATCTTAATAATCTTGAATCTGAGGAGTTCTTTTGACCTTGTAGTGTCATGCCGCCTAGACGACTGCGAGTTGTTCACCAGGAGAGCGGTGGCGATTATACTCCGGAGATGGTTGGTCATGGGCTACCAGTGGATCCTCCAGCTGAGCCAGATGTGGCACCAGCTGTTATACCGGACACAGGCATGGAGTCGCAGTTCCGTGAAGGCTTTATGTGGTTCATGCAGACCTTTCAGGGAGCACTTCAGGCCGCCATGTCTATGGCCGAGCTGACGCGTATCTTTCAGTAGCAGCATCTGCCTACGTTTTCAGAGGATGGTGGACCTCAGGCTCCAGAGTCTTGTCTAGGATCGATGCAGACTATTTTAGAGAATCTTGAGATGCCTCCAGGGTGGAGGGTCAAGCTCGCGACATATATGTTGCGTGATTCCGCCAAGAGGTAGGGGGGATGTTACCACTCAGTCAGAGCATCATAGGGACATGGCGTGGGAAGATTTTCAGGCAGTATTCTATGACTTATACTTTCCCGAGACGCTGAGGGAAGATAGAGATCGAGAGTTCATGAATCTGCAGCAGGGTGCTAGGTCAGTGATGGACTATTCTGCTCGTTTTATAGAGCTTCAGCGTTTTGCACCTGTGCTAGTGGGTGATGAGACGTTGAGAGCCAGACGTTTTGAGGATGGTCTTCGGTATGACATCCGAGCGCTGGTGAATGTTTTTAGGTTGCCTAATGTACACGAGATTGTGAACCAGGCGCTGATTACAGAGAGGAACCTGCGGGAATCAAGTGTTGTGGGCTAGGGCGGTTCAGCACCAGTTACTGGTGTTATTTCTACTGGAAAGAGGAAGAGACAGATGGACTTCCCTCAGGGCAGCAGTACCAATCAAAAGAAAGCTTCAGGTGGCCAGGTTATGTGCTACCAGTGTGTTAGAGAGGGGCACAAGAGGCCGCAGTGTCCATGAGACCCAGTGGAGTGCCAAGCTTGCGGCAAGATGGGTCATCTACAGCGCTTTTGTAGGGTGTTTCCACCAGCTAGTGATAGGGGTTCTGTGCAGACTCCACGTGCAGGAGCAGGACCAGTGGCTTCTTACCAGTCGAGAAACTGGAATACGTCAGGGCGTGCAGGCAGAGATGGTGGTCGTGGCCGTGGTATCCATACACCAGGATCACAGAGGCAGCAGGGCGGGACAGCTCAGGGTATCCAGGCTGTGTCGCAGGGTCGCGGCACTGGGCAAGCATATGCAGTGCAACAGACCGAGCAAGAGCAGGATCCCAGACCTTCTACAGTCAGAGGTACTATTCTAGTAGCTTTTGTCTTGTCTTCAGTACTTTTCGATATGGGTGCTACACATAGTTTCATATCTATACCCGTTGTGGAGAGCCTTGGGCTTGGTGTTTCTACTTCTTCTGATATCCTGATGCTAGACACTCTGTTGGGTACTAGGACGGCTGGTGTGCGTCAGTGTAAGGAGTTCACCCTTGAGGTTGGAGGGTGTCACTTCCTTTGGGACCTCTATGTCTTGGAGATGACGAGATATGACATCATTCTCGGGATGGACTGGTTGGTTCCCTTCTGATCCTTTGTAGACTGCTACTGTCGTAGGGTGCGTTTCACGTCACCAGAGGGCGGGGAGTTTCTATACAAGGGCGAATGGGATGTTCAGGTGAGTCGAGCTAGACCAGAGCATCATGGGTGAGGTGGAGTCACAGCCCAGATTCTGAGCTTATATTTGGATGATCATGGGACTATTCAGACAGATTTCCCTCCAGTTGTTGATTGTTTCAGGGATGTCTTCCCGGAAGACTTTTTAGGTCTACCTCCGGTGCGTGAGGTGGATTTCTCTATCGAGATTGTGCCAGGAGCAGCACCGGTGTCCATTCCTCCTTATAGGATGGCCACGCATGAGTTACAGGAGCTCAAGAAGCAGTTAGAGGAGCTACAGGCGAAGGTTTTTATCCGACCCAGTACTTCACCTTGGGGTTCTCTGGTCCTTTTTGTGAAAAAGGAGGATGGTACCCTTAGACTTTGTGTGGATTATCGGAAGCTGAACCATTTGACGGTTAAGAACCAATATCCTTTTCTGAGGATAGATGATCTGTTTGATCAGCTTCGTGGAGCACGAGTGTTCTCGAAGATTGACTTGAGATCCGGATATCATCAGCTGCAGGTTAGACCATCTGATATACCTCTCACAGCTTTTAATAGTAGGTATGGTCTATATGAGTACATGGTTATGCCGTTTGGACTGACGAATGCACCAGCAGTTTTCATAGCTCTGACGAATCGTGTGTTCCATCCGTATCTTGATTCCTTTGTGGTAGTATTCGTGGACGACATCTTGGTGTACTCTCACACTCGACACGACCATGCCACCCATCTTGAGATCGTATTGAGTACACTAAGAGAGCATCGTCTATATGCTAAGCTCTCAAAGTGTCACTTTTGGATGGACCGGATTCACTTCCTAGGTCACATTATCTCAGAGGCAGGAGTTGCAGTAGACCCAGAGAAGGTGAGAGCGGTAGTTTCTTGGGAGCAGTCTAAGAACATGTTTGAGATACGGAGTTTCTTAGGGCTGGCTGGTTACTAAAAATTCTTCATACAGGACTTCTCCCGCTTAGCATCACTGTTGACAGGTCTGACTAAGAAGGGTGTGAAGTTCGTTTGGTCAGAAGCTTGTGAGACATCTTTTCAGGACCTGAAAGGAAGGTTGACATCAGCATCAATCCTGATACTCCCAGAGAAGGGGAAGAGCTATACAGTTTACTGTGATGCATCAGGGATTAGTCTGGGTATCATTTTGATGTAGGGCGACCGAGTTGTTGCGTACGGGTCTTGGCAGTTGAGGCCACATGAGAAGAATTACCCGACGCATGATCTCTAGTTGGCTGTAGTTGTTCATGCGTTGCGATGTTGGAGACATTATCTTTTGGGAGAATATTTTGTGGTTTTCACCAACCACAAAAGTCTCAAGTATATCTTTACTTAGCGTAACCTGAATTTGAGGCAGAGAAGGTGGGTTGAGTACCTACAATCCTTCGATTTTGAGCTTGCCTATACACCTGGTAAAGGTAGTGCAGTAGCTGATGCACTGAGTAGGAAGACTCAGATACAGGCAGTGCAGGAGGCCAGTGGTGAGTGGTAGCTTATGGCTTTGTTCTCTGAGATGCATCTGGAGGTGCATGACAGTCAGGGGTAGACTTATCTTTCCTCGTTAGCTGTGACTTCTTACCTCCTGGACAAAGTGAGGGTGAGGTAGCTATCGGATTCAGAAGGCCTAGTTCTACGGGAGTCGGTGGCAAGTGAGGACCCTCCTCCCAGTTGGACGATAGGCGATGATGAGGTCCTGCTTTTCTATGGACAAGTGTGGGTTCCAGGGGATATACGCGAGGAGCTAATGCGGGAGTTTCATGCTTCGGCTTGGGCAGTTCATCCTGGGGTTACCAAGATGTACCGTGACTTGAGGTGTCAGTACTGGTGGCCGGGTATGAAGAGAGAGAAAGCTAGTTTTGTTACGAGGTGTTCCACCTGTCAGCAGGTGAAGGCGGAGCACCAGAGGCCAGCTAGGCTGTTACAGTAGTTGCCCATTCCAAAGTGGAAATGGGATGATGTCGCGATGGATTTCTTGACGGGATTGTCGAGGTCACCTCGGGGTAATGACGTCGTGTGGGTTGTCGTGGAAAGACTCACGAAGGTAGCTCACTTCTTGCCGATCAAGGAGACCTTCAGTGTGGACGAGCTTGGAAGGATGTATATCTGAGAGATCATACGTCTTCATGGGGTCCCTCATTCTATCGTTTCAGATAGGGAAACCCGCTTTACGTCTCATTTCTGGAAGAGTTTTCAAAGGGCGCTGGGTACACAAGTGCTTCTGAGCAATGCATACCACCCTCAGACAGATGGCCAGTCAGAGCGGACGATACAGGTGCAAGAGGACATGATGCGCGCATGCGTCCTAGACTTTGGGGGCTCTTGGGAGAAGCATATACCCTTATTCGAGTTTGCCTATAACAATAGTTTTCAGGATACTATTGAGATGGTACCATATGAGGCTTTATATGGTAGGCCATGCCAATCACCTTTGTGCTGGTTAGAGGCAGGTGAGGCAGCTTTACTGGGGCCACAGCTCGTGCAGGAGACATCTGAGCAGGTCCAGTTGATTCGGAAGCGGATGGATACCACACAGTCTCGTCAGAAATCTTATGCTGATCGCCGCAGACGACCTTTGGAGTTCGTGGTCGGGGATCAGGTTTTTCTATGTGTTTCGCCGAGGCTGGGACACAAATGGATCAGGAGACAGGGTAAGCTTTCACCGAGGTATGTGGGACCATTTGAGATTCTAGAGAGATTCGGGCAGTTTGCCTATCGGTTGTAGTTACCGCAGCGGTACCGAGCCATGCACAATGTCTTCCACGTGTCTCAGTTGCGTCGCTACCATTCAGACCTGTCTCACACCTTTTAGCCAGAGGAGGTTGAGCTTCAGCATGATGAGTCCTTTGAGGATCATCTGATCCATATCGTTGATAGGAGCACGAAGGTTCTCTGAGGCCGGTCAGTTCCTCTCGTACGGGTGCAATGGCGGCATGGCCGAGTGCAGGACGAGACCTGGGAGCTGGAGGCTGACGTACGTGCTCAGTGGCCAGATTTGTTCTGAGCTTTATCTCCGCCACCCGTGGAAGGGAAATTAGGGGACGAATTGCTATAAGGGGGGAAGTTTGTAAGAACCCGGTTCTTTTTTTTAGAGGTACAGGCTTCTTCTTTTTCCTTTTCCTTAAGTGTTTTTGAGAAAATATGGAAAATGGGGAAAAATGATAAATTTTGAAACTACACGCCGTGTACCTTGTCCACACGCCATGTACTTTTGGCCGTTTTGGGATGAGTACACGGGGCGTGTAGCCATGCCGGCCACGAAGGGTGTAGGAACCGACTACACGCCATGTAGAGGTACCTTACACGCCATGTAGTCAGTCGGCAGGCTTGAATAGTAAGGTGGTGGTGTCGCCGTCAGCTGGGCAATAGTACACGCCATGTACTTGGGAGTACATGTCGTGTACTCATATCGACGAATGAATAGTGTGGCAGTGCCTCCAAATGAACTTTTAAATAAAAGAAGTACACGTTGTGTACTCAGAAGTACACATCGTGTACTTTATTTTTTCAGCTTAAAACAGGAAGTAGCCTCCTCATTTGGCAGAGGAGGCGTTTGATCCATTTTGGAGCCAGAGGAGGAGGCTGGATCTTTTAAGATCCACCGGGCGTTCGTCTGGAATCCATTTCAGCTTCGAACGATCTCATTGGAACCACACGGGTAAGCCCTCTCCTCTCCTAGTACCGTTCTTACCAATTCTTCTCCTAACGTAAGTTATTTACGTTTGAATGGGTTTTTTTCTTCTTCAGATCTATGCCGTTCTTGGGAATTTCTGGAGTCAGCATTCGGGTATAACGTTCATTGGCGAATAAGGTAGGTGGATTTGTGTTTATTTTCCAACTGTCGTGCGTTTTTGTGTGTTTTTGTGCCACGAACCCATGTTGGGGTGTCGTGTGGCTGAGGTCGTTGCTATATTTAATGACTAGAATTGCATAGGTGATTAAATTGTGATAATAAAATGCTCTTTGGGATCGTTACTTGGATCTGAAACCACCCCGGGGGTGTGTTTCACTATTTAGCCGTTTGGCCAAGATACCCGAGGGTATGCCTTAAATGTAGTAATTGTAGAATTTCCTTGAGAGGAATTGCTTGTTTACTGCATTTTGATATGTTGGGCATGGCCCGGTTACCTGTTTAGCCTGAGGGCGTTGTTGTGATTAGCCTGTGGGCACTGCACTGTTTAGCTCGAGGGCTGTAGTTATTTCGTCCTGAGGAAAAATTCTTCTGTGCCTGTGGGCAGTTATTCTGTGCCTGAGGGCGACACTACCTACGCCTGAGGGAAAATTCTGTTATGCCTGAAGGCGGATTCTTGTTTTGGTTACTCTTTAATCGAGGGTAGGAGTTTACGTGTCTGAGGACACTAGTTGTTTACTAGAAATGCACTGTGGTGATTTCTTAAATTAAATGGATTAAATGGATAATAAAATGGCAATATAACTGGTAAAGAGTTACTTTTGAGTACTTCTTACTAATTTGCATTTTACTACTGCACACTATTGTTGCATTCTTACACGTAGTTGGGCACGGGCCTTTGGTGGGTGGCTACTGAGATATATTTCTCACACCCTGTTTGGGTCACACTTTTCGGCCCAAACAGATTACGTTTCTACAGGCGTAGATAGGGGAAAGATTCCCTATACAGGTACTTAACTATTGCTGAGGAGTAGGAGGGAATGGGACCGAGCCTAGGCTCGCGATGCCACTGCCAGCTGTTTTTCTTGTTTTGTTGTACTCTGTATTTTGTTGTACTGTATTGATGTATAACATGTTCTGGCTGTTTTCTTAGAACTTGTAACATGTAGCATCATCACTTATATATTGTTGGCTATATCCATTGTTGTAGTTGTTTTAGTTGTGTATGTTTACTTCTTCCGCTGTCGTGTATGTTTTATTTTGCATTCCGTTGCGCTACAATTTGACAAATGAGGTTATAGTTTCCCCACTATCAGACCTAGGCCCTTGTTGCTAGTCGGAAGCCTCTGGCATTTGGGGAAATGCGCTTGAGGTCATGTGGCGAACTGGGCTGGGGGCACCCGTTGCGTGGCACCCGGGTCCAGGACGTTACAGATATAGATGTACCATAGAGGTTTGTGAGTCTGATATAGATGAAAATGTGGCACGGGAGGAGAGTGTTCATCATGATTGGTCAAATGCTCCTCCAGTTCCTATTGTATATGAGTCACAACCATGGTCAGAGTAATAACCACAAACACAACCATATCCAAAGGCACAGAATCTTAGTGTGTTGGCTTATGTTGCAGTGATAGAAGCCAGCTGGTATGTGTTACATTCTTTATTATCCTCTGATTCACATATATTCTCTACACGACATAAATATTCTTCATACTAGTCAGCAATAACTCCCCTTAAAGCTAAGATAGAGTACAGGTAGGGATATTTTAGATCCACCACACATCACTTGGAGTGATGTGGAGGTAGGTGTGAGAGATACTGCACAAGACCTGAAAACGCTAGAGTATAGACATCACACATGAGCCTTAGCCCGATTGGTAAGGACTCTGTAAGTGCATCCAAGCGACCAAGGATCAAAACCAAGAGGAGGAAGAATTTCCGTTTCTGTAGCAGCTACTTTAGTAGGTACTGTAGTGGGAACAGTAGCAGGCACTGTTTGGCACTGTAGCAGCCGGAAATATGCCCCCATTTGGGCCTTCGGGCCACCGATTTGGTCCCTTTTTCCTTTAAGGCCTTCGGGCCACCCAGGCCTTTGGGTCAGTAAGGCCTTAGGGCCACCTCAAGGCCTTCGGGCCACCTTAAGTGCAGATAAAAACCAGACAACCTACAAGGAACAAGCTCTACAAGGAGGATGAGCAAGGAGATTTCACCACAGCAGAAGCTAAATGGATTGCATGAATGAGAGGGTATGGCACCTACCATCAGGACAAGCTTGTGCATGCACGGGAATGCCTTTCCGAACAGCCATACGAATGTGGAGAGCTAATTTCACGATGAAGATGCTGGAGAGAAGCAGTTTCAAGTAGTTAGTCTGGGTTGTATGTAGTGTTTGAATCCTATGAGCAATGAATTCCTCTAAGGCCTACGGGTCATGTAATACTTACGCCAACGGGCCTTGTAAGGGTTCCACCTCACCCCTTGAAAGGTGGTTTATCAAAATCAATAAAAAATGAAGGCCTTCGGGCCATTGGAGTCTAGAGTATAGACATCGACAGATACGGTGTGAATGCATTATATATACATTTAGTTGTGGCATAAAACAGTACACAAGACATAGATGTAGGTCAGAGTGATACATGTTATATGTTTTTTAAATTATTACTTGTACACTATTTAAAAAATTACTAATATATTATATTTTATTGTATAAAACAACAAATTGATATAATTGGAAATTCATACAAATATTCTTGAATGATTAAAAAACATTAATATTAATAACTACATTGGAAATAATAATAATTACTATTTTTTATTTATATTAATTATTCTTAGTATTATTATCCATATTATGTATAATAAATAATCATCTTAAATTTAATATTGAATATTAATAATATTATTATTTTGAAATCTATAAATATTAGTAATATTAATAATTATTATTATATTATTTATTATATAAGTAATTAATTAATAATAAACCATAATATATTACGAATAATATAATTATTAAGTAGTGATTTTTTTCAATATAAATTATTTTATTTATATTATTGTACAATAAATATTAGTTATAATACTATTAATTATATTAATAACATAATAATATATTATTAATTAATAATAAATATTACAATTTATAATTAATTAATATATTTCTTATTAATAAATAACTAATAATTATATCCACAAAAATTTCACAAAGATTTATAAATAAAAATTTATAGATATTAGTTGTTATATTATTAATTAATTAATAAAATAATAATATAATATTAATTAAAAATAAATAATATAATATTAATTAATAATAAATAATACAACTGATAATTAATAAATATAAAAATTATGAATAAATTACTAATATACTATATCAACATAAAATTCACAAATATTTATAAATAATAATTTTATAAATATTATTAATATTAATAATAAATATTTAACTATTAATTATGTAGATAAATAATTAATAATAAACCATAATATATTAAAAATATTATAATTCTTAAATAGTAAATATATTTTTTGATAAAAAATATTTTATTTATATTAATAAACAATAAAAAAATTATAGTACTATTAATTATATAGATAACATAATAATATATTATTAATTAATAATAAATAATATAATTGATAAATTAACAAATATATTACTTCTTAATAAATTACTAATAATTATATAAAAATGGTTATTAAATATTTATAAGAAAATTATAAATATTACTTATTAACAAATATGGAATATTTATATATAGGTGTGAATGGGGTTCATGCCTCTTTTGGCTTGTCCAAGAAGCATAAACCTCGTTCATGCTTCTTGGATAGATCAATAAGTGTGAATGGTGTTCACATTTCCTTGAACCCACTTTTAAAAATACATCGAATCCTATCCAATTTTTTATTTTCTTTTTAAATCATAAATACCACTAAAAAACTCTCTCATGATATATTTTGGTTGCACCTCACAAAAATATATATATTATTTCAATTCTTTCTATTATTTATTAAATCTATTTTTTTCCACAAAAACTATCCCTCTCCCCATCTAAGTGGGCACCAGACCCTGGGTCTCGAATGTTCGCCGTAAAGAAATGAGGTAAAACGGGCTCCCCAACCTCATCTTGGACTGTCAAAGTGGTTAATCATAGAGCATGAAATAATGAAAATAAATCATAAATCATGGAAACCGAATACTCCCAAATTTATTTTTAATTGAATTTTCAACAAGACACTTTGGGTTGAGTATGAACCAGTTACAAAAAAATTATAAATTGATCATGGAGGTGATTAGTAATTTTCTTTGGTATACTTGACCTCATGAACCAAGGCTCCAACCCTTTACACCTAGAGAGGATTAGATATATTATTTTTACATACATGGTATACACCATGATTTTATTTTAGATAAATTTATTATCAACAAATGAAATCTTTAATTAAAAATAAATGCAATAAAAATTTTAAACAATGATATACCTCTAAAAAAATTTATTTTTTTATGTAATATTTATTTTAAATGGAAAAATTGATAAAATCCATTTTGTTATAAAGATACATCGCATGGAGTCGTACAAGAATAAATTGAAGTTCTCAAACTTAAAATCTTCTAATAATTAAAAAATGTAATCTCGTTAACAATATAATATTTTTTGAAATACATTATTATAATTTTTATGTAATATATTTTGATATAATATATGTTTCTGTTTAATACCCAATTATAAATTATAAATTTTAAAAATAAATTTTATATTAAATTTAAACTCCAACCTAAATTCAAACAATATATATTATAATTATAAAATTAAAATACGATTAAAAATTTAATAATAAATAATCTTTTTATGATTGAGTTTAAAATATACTAATAAGATTAGTTGAACCTAACATGATTAACTAACTCTATCACTTTATCCAAAATGGACTTAAATCGTCTCAGGTTGGTTAGGAACCTAACCCTCAGGTTGGGGTTTTGGAAGAAAATTCCCCCATTATATATTTTTGGGGTTTTTTAATGCTGTCACTACTGGAAATTACCATCTAAATTTATACTGGAAATTCCTGTGTAAATTTCAAAATGAAATTTACACTTCAAAATTTCACTTAAAATTACAATTAGAAAATATTAATACATAAGTAAAAAAATGAAATTTTTACTGAATATTTTCATTCCAAATTTGCATTAAAAACTGGTTTAAAATTTAGGGATTCCTAAGAGTCTAAAAATACTTCATAAATCGTGTATATGTAAAATATTTTCTTCCCAAGATCCTAATTCTGCAAATTTCCAGTGCAAACATAGAATAAAAAATTCTAGTTCAAATTCACACTATAAATTACAACGAATATATGTTAATACACAAATAAAAAATATAAATTTTCACCAGAAATTTACATTGAGAATTTACACTAGAAAACTTTAGTGAATATTTCTACCAGAAACTTTTAGTGTATGGATCGATTCAAATTTCCAATGGAAAATTTGAATGTATATTTTTCACTAGATATTTTCATTTAAAATTAATAGTGCAAGTTTTCCCTAAAAATTTCCATTAAAATTTCAATGTATGATGAAATATTCAATGCAAACTAAAAATACATAAAGAAACACACACAACTAAAAATATATAGGATAATATTAAATTATATATTTCAAGTGCAAATTGTATTGTGGAAATTTTCAACACCAATATACAAACATCCAAGTAAATTTTCATTGGAATTTGGTGTTTTACATTTACATTATAAATCACCACTGATATAAATCTATAATGAAAATATTCAGTATAAATTCACAGAAAAAAAATTGACTGAATAAAAATGTACATACATACATATATGTTTATTTATAAATATAAATACACAATATAATTTTCAATTGAAAATTTAAACTAGAAAGTCACACAATTCCATTGAAAAGTTCTGATGAAAATTCACAATGAAAATTTATAATTATCAATGGAACAAATGTGTGTTGAGGAAACATCATTCTAGGTATGATCAGTTTTCAGTGTTCTTCGTTATTTATCACATGTTAGATCTATTGAGGATAGGTTTTGAATGTATCTTGGTTCGTTCTCACTTTCTGAGATCATAGGATTACCCGCTAGTTGTCTTAAAATACATTTTAAAATTTTCAGGGCTAGTATACAAAAATAAAAATAGAAAATTTGTAATGGAAATTTACAATGAAAAGGTGAAAAGAAATTTTGTATCTTAAATTTTCATTTTTAATGTCTTATAATATTATAAATGAGAGTATATTAATATACAAATAAACAATACAAAATTTCAATGGAAATATCAATTGAAAACTTCCATCAGAAATTTCCAATGCTTATTTCCTACACACCATATGTATCCTATTATAATCATATAGTTTATTTTTTTAGTGGGAATTTAAAATTAAAATTTTCAGTATATCCATACATAATGTGTTAATATTTAAAAAATAAAGTAAATTTTCACCGCACATTTTCAAGGAAAATTTTCATTGAAAAATTTCACTACACATTTCCTCTAGAAAATTATAACCCAAATTTCCACATGAATTTCCATAGCATAATTTTAATACATATTTTCCACACACCATATATTTCCTAATATAAATATATATTTTATTTTTTGAATAAAACTTTATAGTGAAAATTTCCAATAAATAAAAAATTATTGAAAATTTGATTATCAAAAAGAAAATTTTCAGTAAAAATATATTAATATATAAATAAGCAATGTAATTTTAAAATAAAAACTTATAATAACAATTTCCAATGTAAATATCCAGTGAAAATTTTCATAGGAAATTTATAGTAGAAATTTTCACCACTTATAGTTCTAATACAAATCTTACTACTCCATAAATAAAAAATATAAATTTTTTTGGGAATTTATATTAAAAATTTATACTATAAACCTTTATTAGAAATTCTCACTCAGAAGTTTTTGTTCAAATTACCACTTAAATTTTTAATGAAAATTTCTATTTAATTTTTATTATTATTATACTAAAAAATTTATTATAAAAATTCTAAATTAAATGTTTTTTAAAATTTTCAGTTCAAATATATTAACACATAAATAATGTATTGAAAATTTTAGTTACAAATTTACTATGTAAATTTCCACTACAAACATTAACTGGAAATTTACATTGCAAACTTCCACTAAAAATTTCTAGTGCAACCTTCTAATGGAAATTTAAAGGGAAAACTTCTAGTGTAAATTTGAAGTGTAAACTTATACTGAAATTTTTCAGTGTAGATATATTAATACATAAATAAGAAATGTAATTTTTCATCAAAATCTTACATTGAGGATTTACTCTAGATGCTTTTAATGTAAATTTCCACTGAAAAATTTTAGTGCAAAGTTCCATTCACATTTCAGTGTATTATATTTTTATTTATTTTTATTATTAAAAAATTAAAATTATATTTGTTTTTAATATTTAATAAAAACTATTATAAAAATTTTATTTAATAAACAATGTTATTAAATATAAAATATTTAATTAAAATATATTGATTAGATTAAAATTTTATGTCACTTAAATTCATTTTAAAACATTTAAAAATATACAAATATAAACTAACATATCCTATTTTTATTTATCATTCTTATTAATATTTTATAATAATATTTTTTATTAAATGATTTATATTTAAAATTTTATTGATATTTTATAAAAATGTTTTTAATTAAACATTTTATGGGTATACTTTATTTAAAAACATTTACATAGGAGGAAAGGTATTATGGTCCAATGGCTTCAAATTTATTAATTTGTTTTTTAAAAAATGCGGCACCAAAAAATGGATCTGGCGCCATGTTTTTATTTTTCTAGGTGGGGATTCATCCCACCGTGTAACTAACCCTTAGGTCCACACGCGGACCTGAGACAATGTAAATCCATCCAAAATATAATTAATAATATTTTTTACAATTCATGATCAGGTGCTATTAAACAAATATGTTGGTGGCCAATGTGATATATGGAGTTATGGATATGTTATTTTTCTAATTGAGACTTGTTTTAATTTAGAAAAACTTTATTTGAATCCAAATTTTGAATTTTATTCATTAACTGACTTGATATCTTTATCCAAAATTAATTTTTTACACAAACAAATTGTTTCCTTATAAACCATATTACAATACATCAAGAATATGGACACTTATTTTTAATTTTTTTATAGTGAAATTCACTGCTATGGATTAATGAAAAAATTATGTTATTCATTGTCACCACTAAAAGAACATAGATAAATAACACATTTTTATTACCATTAAACAAAACTACTAATAAATTTAACCTTTATCATCATTAAAAAAACAATGATAAAAGAACATTATTTATCAATGTTTTTTAATGTCGATAAAAATAATATTTTATCATTGGATTTTTTAGCACTGATAAAAGTTTATCTTTTATTAGTGATATTTTAAATATGATATAAAAAAAATTATTTATTTATTTTTAATCATTTACACTTATTTATAATTATATTTATAATTATAATTGTATATATATATATATATATATATTATAAAATATGTTAACTATATAAAAAATATATAAATACATTGAATATAGAAATATGAACTATATTAATACATTAAATATGGTTCATATTTAAATTTATATATTTATATTTATATTATATAATTTATAATATACATATGCATTTACAATATACATATATATTTACTACATACATATATAAATACAATATACATATATATTTATAATAATATATGTGTGTCTCCTTATATATATTTATATACATGATTATATATAATAAAATATATAAATATATTAAAATTTTACATATAAATTTTATATCTAAAAATATAAATTATATTAAAATAAAAAATTTATATTAATCTTATTTTCGTAATTTTTAAAATTAAAAAATTATCAAATTTATATTAATCAATAAAAATATTAATAATGTATTTAAATACATTAAAAAATAATGTTAATAAAATATATTAAAATTTAATTTAAATAATTATATAAATATATAAATGAATGTATATTTATTTAATTATATTATATTAAAATGTGTATATATATATTATTATAATTGTTGGTGTTGTGATGTAAATTTTGTTTGATCTTCCTAAAAAACTCATTGTGTGATAATAAAAGAGAGAGATTAGTGATGGAAATTAAGGGATCAAATCGAAGGCCTGAGTCCATAGAGTACTACTGATCCCAATTGGTGGTGGGAGGGCAGAACCCCCATGTTATTGGCCATCTAAAATTAGAGTTTTATTAGTACAAACGCGTATACATAAATATATAAATATATAATTATATAAACTATGTATTTAAGTATATTTATATTAATATATCTAAATAAGTAACAATATATAATAATAAAAATATATATTAAAAATACACACACATATATCTGTGGGTGATTATGACATTATATAACAATAAAAATCATTTTGGTAAGTGGTAAGAGTGTTTTCCCACAAAGTGGTGGTCAGGGGTTTTAATCTCACATCTCTCGAAATGAATCAGAATTTCAATGTGTGTTGTGAATTTTTTAGTGGGGGAAATTATTGGATGGAGTGTCTCTTTCCCAACAACAAAATTTTTAAAAATGTTCTTGAAACATCTATCAATGCCCAAAATTAACATTGGAAAATGCACCATTTATCAATACTTAAAAACAAAGGTAAGGTCCTCTTTTATGAGGATTTTCTTAGCACAGATAAAAGTTTCTCCTTTATTAGCTCTCAAAACACCAAAACGTTTTTATGACTAATAAAATTAATTTATATCACTTTTAAAACCCTAGTCTGGATTGGTGATTTTTATTTTAACCTAATCAAATTATACATAGTAAAAAATTTACATACACAAAATTTCATAAATTTTGTACTACCATTAAAAATGGAAATCATGATTTTTTTACTTTCTAACATGATAAAAAACATTCAAAAACATAATATAAAGTGTATCATAAATAAAATAAATCAGCGCATCTATATATGTGGTTGATTCACAATACCAATATCCATGACATTATCAAGAAAGGTTTTTCAGTGGTAAGGAAATAATATAATTATAGAAAACACAAATAATTTCCTGAACAAGATATACCTATTATAAACATCCCTTAATAGATGTGTCTTGAAATATTTTTTATGGTGGGTCAAAACTAAAATTAATATTGCAGCGTGAAATATTTAATATTGTTTAATTTTCATAAAAAACAATAAATTTGACTTTTTACATAGACAATGAATCATAATGATGGTTCCATGTGTGAAAAACTAGCACCAAGGGCGCACTAGTAATGCATAAAGTGGGAATATCAAGCATAGAATTTTTTATCATGAGAGATTGTATGTAACACTCAACATGAGAACTAGAATCTCATGTGTAAGTGTTAGTGAGTTCTTTTCTCATATTATTCAAGAGATAGATTTGAAATATTTTTTTTAAATTTTCTTCTTATAATATCAATAATGAGGTTGTAATCAATATATATCATAGTGGAATCATTTTTTTCTTTCTTAATATTTTTTTTGGAAGGCAATTCATATGATTTTTAATCTATATTATTTGAGTGTTTTCCATGATAAATATGTGTATTTGATTTCATAATATTTCATTATATTTGTATTGTCACGAACTGAATATAGTCACCATCAAAATCGTCACCGGACATAGTCCACGACATGCCCCGAAGGGAATTACTGATCCCCACGGGCTGCCACAAGTGTCTGGGTATCATGTAATAAAATTTGGTAACTATTTACTTGAGTTTATAAACAAAAAAACAAACAAATTCTATATAACAAATCTGGATTTTTCAAAACAAACCTTCTATTACAAAAATTCAGAATTGAATTGCATATTTTAAAAAAAAAATCTCAAAGACTATAGTAGATGAAGAAACCATAAATGAATAGCCTAATAACCTCCTCGTGGCAAGAGGCACCACCCTCA
Organism: Viscum album; assembly: GCA_963277665.1. Lineage (NCBI taxonomy): Eukaryota > Viridiplantae > Streptophyta > Magnoliopsida > Santalales > Viscaceae > Viscum > Viscum album. Next base: position 621,629,477 of record OY728127.1, read on the forward strand.
AGCCATCTTCACAACTCTGCATCACGAAGGACCGCTAAAAACCTGAACCATTGGCACAAAAATTTGTACCCAAACCTGCAATAAAAATAACCAAGTCTACTTACACCCAAGGGTGTAAATAGGGTGTGAGATAAATACCAATAGGATACCACTACTAGTATATTCCATGTGATAGACATTAAAAGATGAAAATCTTGCAAGTTTTGTAAACAAGAAATGCAACTTAAAATTTCTAAAAGATGCAACTTTAAATAAAAACAGTTTCAAGTGGGATACTTTAAATAATCAACACTTTTTAAAAAGAATGTCAAATATACTAAATTTTTAATCCAGACATAACTTATGATGATAGTAATAATAAATTATCTAATGAGCACAAGTAATAGAAAATAACCCCTAGGCACTAGCTCACTATGGGTCCCAGGTACCTCGTATCTCAGTGAAAGTATCCATCACAATATCTATTCTCGTGCACACGAGCCACGAGTAGGGATCATACCCATAACCTAGTGGTCCCCCAACATCATCATCCTCATATTTTAGTTAGTTTTTTCATCGTCAAACTTGCTACGTGAAACTGGGGACAAACCCCACGGGATCACTAGCATATTAGTACACGTCCACCCACCTAGATACCCAGGTGTTCCTTCTAATGCTCAAACAAGTTCCACAATCCATGAAATATTATTTTCACATTAAAATACCACTTCCAAGTCACACAAACACCAAAAATATCAAATACATATCACATAAAACTTCTTTCACAAGAAAAATTCATTTTTCACATCATACTCACACAAAACATCCTACAAATGTGTTTCGCACCTTTCTTGCAATTTGATAAAACATTTCAGCAATTTAAAAAACATTATAAAATGTTTTCCATCTTAAATCACCTATTTACCTTTTAAAAAACCATATTAAGTGAATAAAACCACCGAAATAGTACATGTACATCATTTTCCCTCTTTGTTTAACTCACTAAATCATTTTCAATTTTCATAAAACAAACCCAAGGGGTATAACCATGTTTTTCATAAAAAACCATTTCAAAACCCTCTTTCAAGGCCAAAATCACACCAATACCAATCCAAAACATACATTTAAGCCATATAAACTTTTATTAAGACAATATCAATTGCTATATAATTACCTCAAATAATACCACAAAAGATACACATGAAAAACACACATTTTCAAACAAATATGCAACTTTGAAATTAAATGCTTAATCAGCACTACCAAAAATGGTTCCCAAACCAAAAATAATGTAATAATAACATTATGAAAATATAAATTAATCAAATATAACTCATCTTAGGATGCTTAAACCTTTAACCACCTACCGAAAGTGTTGAAACCCTCAAATCTTGGTGTGAAACTTCAACTGCACCACTACCGCACCATAAAGAAGATAAATTTAGCCCTAGACCACAAGATTTAACCAAAAATACTCAAGTTTAAACCCTATGTACGAACCCTAGATTCTTCACACTTTAGAACTTCATTAAAGAGGAAATAAAACCAAAGGAAGATGGAAGAAACCAAGAAGTAATTTACTTGCTTGAAATATCTTGAGGTTTCTCCACCAAATCCTCCAACAAAAATGAGTTTCATGAGAGGTTTGAAGATCTTGGAGGCCTCCCATGGATGATAGGGTCGAATGCGAGAAGAATGGTGAGGATTAGATTTATTTCTAGGAGGAAAAAATTGGAATTTCAAAAATATTTTTAATGACCTGGAAACCTTGCACGGTTTGGCTGCACAGTTTAGTAAATCATGCGGCCAAACCGTGTAGCCTATTCTGGACACCCAAAATGTGATTTTTTTCCTCCAATTTCAGAAGCAGTATAATGGTAAACCAATGGGGAAAGATAGTCCAAGTATAGGAGATAAAATTTCACAAAACAAAGCACTCTTTTCACCTCAAAACTCACCCAACTCAGGGGTACAAACCACCTCAACAACATACCCCACAAGTGGTGCCACTAGGAGTGTCACAAATATAACTCAAAAACACCACAAAATCATACCATACATTTGAAAAAAGAGGAGGCCAAGTACCATAAAATACCCCCATGACTAAGGTTATAGATCAAGAACATAGGATACGCCAAAATTTTAGACCTGGAACACCAAGAAACAAAGAGAATGCTAAGAACCAAAAGAGGATTTGAAACAAGGCATGGAATCAAAAATCTGGGTGTGAAAATTCTCCCCACCATAAATCTTTCCACCCCTAAAAATCCACAACAATTCCAAAATCAAAAACCAAACCCACCTGATAAACTAAGATGTACTTCTTTGCCAAGATTTTCCCTTAAAGGCCAAAACACCTCCAGTGATCAATTAAGGAAGGAATACTCTCACAAACCAAAACTCACACCACTTTCTTTAAATAATCAAACACATTCAGACTTTATCCCAAAATAAAACTCCTAAAACACTATCTGGACAAGATTAAATCAATTTACCCAAATGAACAACAACATCTAACAAGGTTATACTTACCTTACTTTAACTAAACTGTTGGGTGCTCTCTAATCCCAACGTTTACCAAAGGAAGATGTTGGTAGTTAGATAGCTCCAAACGAGAATACCTACCACCAATCCAAGACCAAGGAAAAATATGAGTTACTAGTATGAGGAGACAAAAATGGGCTCCCCACCATAAGAAACAACTTGAATTTCCCCAATACAAAATCAGGACACTAACAAGGGGAGGCCCGAATGGACTCCCTGGTACAAGGGGTAGAGTTTCATTAAACTTTTCCAAAATAACTTACAATATAATCTTAGTGGGCCAGAATCATAGTGGGTTAGAATAATAGTGGGTCAACCGACCATAATAACCAACCATCTAAATTGACTAGCACGGTCCGAAATGAAATGACCCCAGAATTTAAAGAGTTGGCATGGTTGCACGGTTAGTCTACATGGTTTGAGAAATCGTTCACTAACCATGCAAAGAATTTTTTCCGAAGGGGAAAGTTTGCATGGTTACATGGGCCAAGGTGCATATCCATGTGGAGACCATACGGTAGCTACTGTCTCTTATCACACGATTTCCTAGGTTGGAACATGGTTACTATTAACCATGTGCAAACTGTGCGCTTTAATCTTACTAGCCCAAATTTCAAACTTTCCTCCAAAAACTCGAAGGAACCCAGAGTGGGAAAGTATGAACTCATGATACAACACGGAAATGAGGTCCTCCCACCTCTACCACTGAACAGGAACAACTGGAACAAGATTATGACACCAGAGGTTTAAACTTTTCTCATCTTTCATACTGAGGATAGGACTTTGTAAAAGGGTTTGACCGACCTTGGGATTTCCCCTGACTATGCGCCATCTTCACTCTAGGACCTATGGCTGGAGCTCAAATGATTGAAGCATTTTTGGCCTCATATTTAGGCTTTTGGAAACCCCCTGAAAATAAATTCTCCTTTCGATGCCATGAAAACTATACTGTGATCCCATATGGGTTCACCAAGACATAACACATTCCAAAATCAATTTACCCTAACCCGAAATTTCACTAAAAAAATTTATTAGAAGATATACACACATCACCCCTCGTTTCTTTAGATGAGAAACGTAAAGAGGAAAGGATATATATAAACACATTTCTATAAACAAAGGATGTTTAGATTTCTAGAAAGGATACACACTTCTGACAAAACAAAGACTCTCAAAAGATTGTACAACTTCACCTTTACAGTCAGGGGAGCACATGAAATCACAAGGCGTCACCGAACATGACCATTTAAACTGATAGAAATAATACATGGAGAGGGACCTTATGCAACATCCCCAAATATCACAAAATTCCATAAAGTGGCCATAACAGCTTCTCATGACCAAATTTCCCACACTTTTGGTTTAATATGAACCCCTGCTTCGAAGAGACTATGAAGGACCCAGAGGCCCTCTTAGACATAATCCACACTAATGACCCCAGACTACTTACACCACTGATGAATCAGGTAACTTAAGAAACTATGGTCTCTTTCAACCTTCGAAAAACACTATACCACTATAAGAGGATCCAAGAAATCAAAGTGTGTAGACTCAATCTACAAAGCTCAACAAAAGATTCCTTATATTGATAAACTAGAGGACTTTCCAATGGAGAAACAATATGGGCTTCACTTCAGTCATGAAATAACTCTTAATGGTGGCATACCTTATCTAATGAGATAACTCAAAGACCCAACCAAGCTGGTTCATTGGTAAATACATACCACAAACTATATCCAAACACATAAAGGGAACCACCGTAAAGTTATCCCGAAACATTTATCATAAGATACCACTAACCATCCCTTCAACCCAACTTAGCAAAGAAACAAAGAAATAAAACACCATTCAAACAATAGTGGTTCTTGGACTCAAAACATCCAACAACAAAAACATTTCCAAAAACACATAAGACACACCATCCCAAACCAGTCATCAAGACATCATTTTTTTCTTTAAAAGAATCTCTTTGAAAATCAATGGTTTGGAGGTTAGCATATCCACCAATGGTACCCCCCGAGTCTCACACATAAATTTTTCTCTGCCACACCGGTCACCCTCCTCATATCCATCCCACACTCATCCAGTCATTCCATTAACCATCCATCATCCCATATAACCCCATGCATGTGGTCGTTCATGGAAATAACAAAGGTTAAAACTAAAAATTCCTTACACTTTTCAAAACCAAAACATTCAATCAACACTTCATTTTTCTCAAGACTACTATCCATGAAATCAAAACCCAATTTTACATCTTATGAAACTTTTAAAAAGATCACCAATCATTCCGTAAAAACTCCCTTTCAATTCATGTATATTAATTTAAAAACATTTCAGCCCATTTCAAAACACTTTTAATTTCATGAAAAACTCCATTTCATAAATCCTTATTAAATTGGGTACTCAACTCTTATCATTTCAAAAAAAGATTCCAAAATTTCATAAAACTTTTCAAATGATCTCTATTTACCAAATAAAAGTCCATTTCCAAACTCCACACATGACCTCCAAAACATTCCATCCCATTAAAATCCTTTCAATAGTTTATAAAACTCTATCCGAAACACTTTTTCAAAACCAACATTAACATAGTCACTGCTTTCAAAAGAGGTGTAAACACACCATAACTAGAATGTCAAGTATCGACAATCCTAGATCCAGACTATCTTGACTCTTACCCAAATAACATGACCCAAAGAGTGAACCTAAACCTCCTCAGATACCATTTTGTCACAAATAGAATCTGGTATCCATCAAAACCGGCACCCGACACGGTCCGAGACTAGGAACAAAGGGAATTCTCGATCCCCATTGACTGACATAAGTGTCTGGGTATCATATAATAAAATTTGGGAACAATTTTCCTGAGTTTATAAACATAAAACAACAAATAAGTCCAATATAACAAATCTGGATTTTTCAAAACAAACCATCTTTTACAAAAAAAAAATCAGAATTAAAGTACATGTTTTAAAATAATTCTAAAAGACTATAATAGATGAAGAACCTGAAAATGAACATCCCAAGAACCTCCTCATGGAAATAGGAACCACCCTCAAGCCATCTCCAAAACTCTGCATCACGAAGGACTGTTAAAAACCTAAACCATTGGCACAAAAAGTGGTACCCAAACCTGTGATAAAAATAACCAAGTCTACTTACACCCAAGGGTGTAAGTAGGGTGTGATCCAAATCCAAATAGGATACCACCACTAGTATATTACATGTTATAAACATTCAAATATGAAAATATTGAAAGTTTTTTAAATAATAAATTCTAGTTACAATTTCTAAAAGATGCAACTTTAAATAAAAGCAGTTTTCAAGTGGGATAATTTAAAGAATCAACACTTTTTAAAAAGAATTCCAAAGCTACTAAATTTTACAGCCAAGCATACCGCATGATGATAGAAAGAATAAAGTATCTAATGATCACAAGCAAAGGGAAATAACCCCTAGGCACTAACTCACTCTGGTTCCCAGGTACCTCGTATCTCAGTGAAAGTATCCATCAAAATATTCATTCTCGTGCACATGAGACACTAGTACGGATCACACCCATAACCTAGTGGTCCCCCAACATCATCATAATCATATTTTAGTTAGTGTTTTCATCGTCAAACTTTCTACGTGAAACTGGGGCCAAACCCCATGGGATCACTAGCATACTAGTACACGTCTGCCCACCTAGATACCCGAGTGTTCCCTCTTATGCTCAAAAAAGTTTCACAATCCATGAAATATAATTTTCACATGAAAATACCACTTACAAGTCACACACACACCAAAAATCCCACATAAATGTCACATAAAACTCCTTTCACAAGCAAAATTCATTTTTCACAACATACTCACACAAAACAGCCCACAAACATGTTTCACACCATTCTTGAAATTTGATAAAACATTTAAGAAATTTAAAAAACATTATAAAATGTTTTCCATATTAAATCACCTATTTACATTTCAAAAAAACTATCTTAAGTGAATATAATCACCAAAACAGTACATGTAGATCATTTTCCCAATTTTTTTAACTCACTAAATCATTTTCAATTTTCATAAAACAAACCCCAAGGGGTATAACCATGTTTTGCATAAAAACCCCAATTAAAAACCCTATTCAAAGGCCAAAATCACACCAATGCCAATCCAAAATAGAATTTAAATCCCTATAAATATTTATAAAACCACTCTCAAGTGCTATAAAATTGCCTCAAATAATACCACAAAAGATACACATGAAAACACTCATTTTCAAACAAATATGAAACTTTGAAATTAAACGCTTATTCAACACTACAAAAAATGGTTCCCAAAACAAACATAATTTAATAATAACGTGATAAAAATATAAATACCTACCGAAAGTGTCAAAACCCTAAAATCTTGGTGCGAAACTTCAACCACACCACCGTCGCACAACAAGGAAGATAAATTGATCCCTAGAACACAATATTTCACCAAAAAGAATAAATTTTAAACCCTATGTATGGACCCTATATGTTTGAAACTTTATAACTTCCTAAAAGGGGAAATAATACCAAATGAATATGGAAGAAACCAAGAAGTAATTTACTTACTTGAAAGATCTTGAGGTTTCTCCACCAAATCCTCCATCAAAAATGAGTTTTATGAGAGGTTTGAAGATCTTGGAGGACCCCAAAGGCTGCTAGGGTAAAATGGGAGAAGAATTGGGAGGATTAGGTTTATTTTTGGGAAGGAAAAATTGGAATTTCAAATATAATTTTAATGACTCGGACACCTTGCACGGTTTGGCTACACGGTTTAGTAAACCATGCAGCCTGTTCTGGCCACCAAAAATGTGATGTTTTGCCTCCAATTTTAGGGGGGCCCAAGGGTGAAACCAGGGGAAATATTCCAAGGATAGGGGAGAAAATTTCACAAAACAAATCACTCTTTTCACCCCAAAATGCACCCAACTCACCCAACTCATGGGCATAAACCACCTCAACAACATACCCCACAAGTGGTGCCACTAAGAGTGTCACAAATAAAAATCTAAAACACCACAACCTCATACCATAACTTTGAAAAAAGAGGAGTCCAAGTACCATACAATACCCCCAAGACTAAGGTTATAGATCAAGAACATAGGAGTCACCAAAATTTCAGACTCATAACACCCAGAAACCAAGAGAATTCTAACAACCAAAAGAGGATTTGAAACAAGGCATGGAATAAAAAATCCTGGTGTGACATGTATGTTGTGTGAATTGATATTTTTTATGATTTTGATCCTGATTGTTATTCTAATGGTGTTATCAAGACCATCAAAGTAAAACTTGATGTCCTGACAACATCTCTCATTAGATTTTTTTTGGAATAAGTTAAACTTTTGCTTGGTATTTCTTGTGTCTTTTTTTATTGTGTTTGTTCATGGGTCTTAGAATTTATAAAACACATATAATAATAATAGGATGGGATTTTAAAAAATTAATAAATAAATTTGCTTTAAAAAAACATCCTAATTCAATATCAGGAAAACTTAAAGATCATCATTGCACCATATTGAAGTGTTGAAGAAAATACTCATAAACCTAAACCCATATCATGGTTTTTATCCCCCCCCCACTCTCACCAATGCACACACGCATAGACCTCTCCTTTCTTAGTAGGTTTTTAAACGAAAAACTAGAATGAGACTTCTATTAAGTAGAGTAGGATATCCTTGAAGAGTTTCTCATCGATCCAAAAAAACCTAAATCAATGAGTGAAGTCATATATGATTATTTAAAGAGTTTTTTTGGATTTAGAACCATTATTCACGTGAATAAAAAACTCTATGATATTAAAGTGTTGAAAAAACTCTAAAACTTTCTAGACCTGAAGAATCTCGCAACACTTATGTACCAGAACTTAGAAGTCAAATTGTATCTAAGTCACTACACCAAATTGATTCTCTCACACACTCAAACAAAAAAAAACTTATAGAAACAATGAGGGTTAAGAGTTCACTAACCAAAACAGATCACACAAACCCAAAAGGACAAAAATTGGTATTCTTCACACAGAATTCAAATTGAACATAAATTGAACATACAAGATGCAAGAATCAGAGAAAGAAAAAAGAAGAAAATTATTTACGTTCTTTGGTCCTATTGGGACCTATATTCATGATAAGAACACCACCCACACATGAGTTTTATTAATTCTCAAAACAAGAAATAGATTTACAGCATACAAGGATAAAGAAACATCAATTGAATCATTAAGATGCTAAAGCTACAAAATGAGAAGTGGAAAATGTAAAGAACTTACAATTCCAAACGCAAAGAGGTCCAACAGTACTAATATCCTCTAGCCTTATTCAAACTTTTTTACTGAATATATGTAATATTCGAGGATCTATGTGCTAGAATAGGTACTTACTAGTACTAGAATGATCTTCACTTGAGTACTTAGTTGCGTGTTTTCTTAAACAAAGGACATCTTCTTCAAAGCTCCACTAGAAGTCGTACACTGGAAATGTACCATAGAGAATGAAAACCACTAAGAATCACCATTGAGGAACCAGAATCACCAGGATAGGGTTTGAGAACTAGAGCAAGATCATGCCACTGAAATAAGAAGGAATCCTGACTGAATACCAGAGAGACGAGGGAGCAGGGGGTGATCAATTCCCCCTGACACCATCTACAGCCCACAACAACATGCCCAATTAGAGATATCTATGAGACCACACCGAATATAACATTAAACAATGAATTAAAGAACTCGGGAAAGGTGGAAAGATCATATAACATGGGAGGTAGAAGAGGTCAACAGTCAGGTATGCAGATGGTAAATATTTCCATGGTGTAAAGTGTGGGAGACAAGTCATGTATAATAGTCGAAGGAACAGGCCCACGTGGGAGGCCCAAGTGAAAATACAATGTTACAAAATCAAAAGGCCCAAAAAATAAAATTTTAGGAGATATAATTAAAGATATAATTTTTCATGCATGAATAACCAAAATGTAAATGGAAGAATAAATACATAGGCATTTTCAATATCAAAACAAATGAAAGCCTAATTTTACAAATATACAGTATTTTCAATTAAAATAATGGTGATGTTATTGAACCTAAGGTTGTAGAATTGGAACCAAATTCATCATATCTAATAAATATTTTAATTTATAAAATACCATAATTTTAGTCAAACTATCATTCTGGTTATCATTAATGTGTATCTTTTTGACACACACTATAATGGTTTATTCATTTCTGGTCTATTACTTATTTAGTTTTAGGTTTTGGAGGTATTTCAGAGGAGTATAGAGGATGTTTTGTGGTCTGTGGTAATAAATTCACCTTGTGAATGGTTTGCATGATGTGAATTGGTGATTCAAAACTTGTGAAGATGGAGAATTCACAACTTGTGTTTGGATGAGGTGTGAAACATGAAATGGATTCATTTCATGAAAGGTGAATTCACATTGTGTAATTAATACAAGCTAAGAAGACATGAATTTCAATAAAATTTATAAAAATGGGAATTCACATCATGAATGTGTTACATAATGTGAAAATTCCAGGTTCTAGGTAATTTTATAACCCTTTTAATCCAATTTATTTTCATTTGGTCATATATATGTCCCTCTCTCTTGTTCCAGATAAACCCTAGGTGACATAAAGAGATCTTCTATCCCTCTTCTCCTTTGATCCAGTCTTTGGGTTCATGTGGATTCCCATTGGAGATTTGTGGTGATTTTTCCTCTATTTCTCATGGGTTTCCTCTTATTCTTATCCAGAGATCCATTGTGGTGGTGAAGTTTTGGTTTGGGGTGTGTATGGGTTGCATTTTTTGACAACTCTTTGGTGCGGTGTAGGTACATCTATTATTTCCTTATGCAGTAGTGGTTTCTGGATAGTTTCTTCTTTACCCCATAGTGTGTAGCAAGATCGGAAAGCTTCCTTCACACAATGTATTCTCATTCTCACCCTACTTACATGATATGTATGAGATTTACATGTTTTTTATTAGATTTGGGTGGATATTAGGGGTCTTTGTAATTAGATAATTAATCTTCATGTCTAAAATTGATGGGTATGGGGAGTTATCGCATGTTTTACTACTTTGATATATGTTTTTGGTGTTACTATGCATGATTGTCTCAAATTTTAGAAATAACAATTATTTGGAGTCTTTTTTTCATTTTATTTGTTATGTTGTAATGATATTTTTTGTGTTGTTGTGTGATCACACCCTGAATAAAAGGTTAAATAATGTATATTTGGATAATAATTGGTTTCCCCTATACATATGGACTGTGTTATAAAACCCATACTAAATAAAGAAGATATGTGATAATGCTTCTGAATAATTGTGGAAGCCGGTTTTTGTTTTTATTGTGTGATTTTTATTTTTGTGTTTTCCCTACATGTTTTGGGTTGTTTTACAGTGATGTTATTGACCGGATGGGTTGGGTAGTACGCAGAGCATTGATGCGGTGGTTGGTTAACATGGATGGAATGTGGGTTGTTGTGCGGTGAGTTTGTGGTGTAGTGGTTTTGGTGTAGTGGTTATGGAAAATTGGTTATCTTGCAATGGTTTTGGAACAATGTTTTTGGTGCATGGAGGTTATGGTTGTGCGATGGATGAGATGTGTGGTTGTGTTTTGAGATATATTGGTCCATGTGATGTGATGAAAATGTTGTATGTGTGGTGTTGTAGTGGTGGTTATGTGAGTTGGTCTAGTAGTAGTGTGGTGTGGTTGTGTTAGTTTCCTGGTTAAACATGAGATGAACTAAGATGATAAAAAACCAAATGGACTGGTAAATAAACAAGTTGGACTAGAAATAGATATGTGATAAATGGATTAAACTAAATTGAATGAATGAATGAATGAATTGTGTAATGTGAAATGAAATGAATAATAAATCAATGTGGCGAAACTTATAAGTGGAAGGTGGGAAATGTTGTGTGGATTGTGTGGTGGTTGTGTGGTTTTTCATGTAGTGGTGGAAACGTTTGATACGGTTGACGTTTAGTCTGTGGTGATTATGTAGTGTGCGATAGTGTTGTTGATGTGAACCCATGGGTAGGGTATTGTTTTCTATCTATATATCACGTATGTTTATGTTATTTTATATGTTCCCCATCTTAATTGGATAACCATATCAATGATCATAGGTTTTTATTTTCAAGTGTTTTCCCCAACATCCAAGATGGTAGTGATATGGATGGCTGGATACCCCCTCTTCTTTTCTCTTCCTTCAATTGTGATGTGATGAACCAGGTCTTTATGAGCAAGATGTGATGTGTGGCCCAAGTATTTTTAGGTAGGATCTGATGTGATGTGATGTGTTGTCACAGGTATTTATGGGTGATATGTGATGTTGTGTGATGTTATATGTGGTGGGGGTCATGCATGGTAGGAAGAGGGAATGAGTTTGATTTCCTTCATGTTCATGATACCCTATCACTCTGGTTCTGGTTGGGATGTGATGTGTGGCCTAGGTTCCTACAGGAAGGATGTGATGTGATGTGATGTGTGTCCAAGGTGTATGTAGGAGGGATGTGATGTGATTTGATGTGTGTCCTAGGTGTCTGTGGGTGGTATGTGATGTGATGTGATGTGTATCCTAGGTTTATGATGGTGGTAAGTGATGTGATTTTATGTGATATGATATGTGTGGAAGGGATGAGATCATAGGACGTTTGATTTTAGGGAGTGAGAGTGAAAATCAATGGGGAAGTGGTAGCAGGGAACCTTTATTTGTTATGATATCGATGTTATATTATTATATTGGATGTGTGATTTGGTGAGAGAGCCATGGTGAGGTTGGGTATGGTTACTTAACCTATATAGTTTCTTGTTGGTTCTACTATTCTTTCATTATCATATCAGCATTCTCTTTTCTCATGTGCACTTGAGGCCTTGGTTATGACCCTACTAAGTATATATGTTATGATCACCCTACGTATCTGAACTATTTTTAGGTTTCTAGGAGGACTTTGGGGATTGATATGGACATTTCTAGCTAGGTTGGAGCTACTGTTGAGTCACTTCTGTAGATTTTTATTTTTTGTATATTGTTGGTGACTTTTATTTGTATCAGTTTTACATTATTCATGCATTATGATATAGTTTTTTTACCTTTATATTGTATACTAAAGTTTTTTGGTGATTTTTTTCCCTATCTTCTGATCCTATTTCATTTATTGAGGGTAATTCCTCCCATACTATGAGATTTTTATACCCTTGGTGTTAGTCACCAACCTAAGGCCTACTAGAGGTAGGACTCGAGGGTCATCATCTTCCCCTCTACTCATTGTAGTATCTTTCATGGGAGGGGGTCATGATAGAGTGGTATCAGAGGATGATTCTTGAGAGATGGGATGAAGTTTGGAGTTAGTCACAACAATATTTATATGGGTTGGTATGATAGTAGTGCTAATTGACCTTGGTGCATGACATAGGTTAGGGAAATCGGCTCAGACATGAGATTTTAAGGCCCCCAATGATCCAATGTATGAGGTATGAGCTTATTGAATGACCAAGTAAGGTGTACTTATTTGTATGGTAGAGACCTAGGAGAGGTACATGTATCATTATTGTTTGTCTTCATGCCTAAAATGGGTTCTTGTGGGAAAATAAAATAAATAAATAAATAATCCTTAATATGTTCTCACTGTTTTCAAGAATGGATTATGTTCAACATCTATGATTTTCTCAGGCATTTGAGGTTTAATAGGATGATCTGGTTGATCATCAAAGGGTTAACATGATAGAGGAGGAGGATGTATGACAACGATCTTTTCATGCCTTTCATCAAAAGAGTCTGGGTAAGTATGAGGGGAGTGTCTTAGATCTAGAGATGGAGCACAGGATAGAGGATCTTGAGATATCTTTCAGTTTGATCTGAGCAAGAACTGAGTTTTAGGTTCTGTAGATAGTTAGTTATATGTGGTGAGTTTCGCGTCTGTTGTAGACATTGTTTCTTGGTGACTGTAAGGAGGAAAATGTGTTGTGGACAGACTTTTAGATGGAGTTTTGTGCTGAGTTTATGTCATCAATGATGATATAATACAACATTCATGAGCTTATCTCCATTAGGTAGGGTATTATGAGTGAGTGGGAGCTTGGGATTAGGTTCAACGACCTACAGAACTTTTCTCTAGATGTTTTTTCAGATGAGGAGTCTAGATCATGGTGTCTGTAAGAGGCTTTATGCCTAGTGATTAGGTATGTGGTCACTCTATTTACGCTCCTAATGTATCTAGAGGTGAAGAAAAAGGATGAGTTTATCAATTAGATGTTATCCTTGTGTGTTGATCCTCAGAATGGTGTCCAATAGGGTGTTTCAATGAGGATAGATTTAGGTAGTGGGTCGTAGGTGTTCAGACAATCAGGGTTCTGTTTAGTGGGGAATCGACCATGATAGTTTCTTTCCCGACCATCAGGGACATGTGATTTCTGAGTACCTTTCAGCGGTTTTTCCACTTATGTTCCCAATATATTGGAGATATGGAACTTCTATACTCATTTTTTGACTATTAGGGAGTTCAGTTTCATATGGGTGGTCAGGCCTCTTTTCAATAGCATCAATTACCTCTGAGGCAATTTCAGCAGCAGGGACTATAGGCTATTGTTCAGCAGCCGAGAGTAGTTAGAGTTAGGAGAGGGAAGCCTCATGATGGTCCTTGTCCATAGGGACCAAGTGTAGAGTGTGTTCATGGAAGCTGGTTGTAGATAGGAAGAGGAGTTGGGTGTGGTTAGATGCACTAATTAGAGTCCCCAACGATAAAAAAGTTTGGAGATATTTGAGGTATGATTAGTTTATCATCTATACTTATGTGTTCTTTATTTGATTCAAGAGTCTCACACTCCTTTGTGTCTCCTACTTTGGTACATATATTGGGACTAGACATGGATAGGCTTCTAGTTCCCCTAGTATTATCGATAGCGGTTGGAGGTCATGCTTCTTAGTTTGATGTGTTCCAAGGATGTAGACTAGTGATGGGGTAGCACCAGTCAGTGGGGGACTAATTCTTATTAAATATACAACCATATGATATTATCCTTGGCATGGATTTATTGTATTACATTCATGTATTCATCAAATTATTTCAGAAAATAGTTCTGTTTTCTGATGTTGAGGGACAGTGAATGGAGTTCATTGGCAAGTGAGGTTATTGGTTGGGTGGTAGGTAAGTGGAGCCTTTTTTGTCATAGTGGGCAGAGATTTTAGTAGAATATCAGGTCGGGGGTGTTCTCAAGGTTTTGGAGGAGTTCTTGGATGTTTTAATAGAGGAGTTTATGGAATTACCTCCTCAATGAGACATTGAGTTTGTGATAGATTTGCAGTTGGTCCCATCTCCGATTTCAATGGATATTTATCAGATGACACCCACTGAGTTGTGTGATTTGAGATTTCAGGAGGATGATCAGATGTATAGGGGTTTTATCCAACCTAGTGTGTCACCATGGGGTGCTCTAGTGTGGTTCACCAAGAAGGTGGATTGTATTATGAGGTTTTTTATAGACTACCATAGGTTGAATCATGTAATGTTCAAGAATCGTTACCCTCTTCTGATGATCGATGGTCTATTAAACTAATTGAGAGAAGCTATCTGGTTCTATAAGATTGATATGTGGTACGAATATCACCAGTTGAGGGTGAAAGATGATAATGTTCATAAAACTACCTTCATATGCAGGTATGAGCACTTTGAGTTTTTATTCATGTCGTTCGGTGTTACAAATGCACCATCCATGTTCATGGGTATTATAAACTCCATGTTCCATGAGTTTTTGGACTGGTTTTTCCTCATATTAAATATTTATATCTTGGTTTACTTGAAGTCATTGGAGGATCATGTCAAGCATCTTAGATTCATTTTTCAGGTACTTAGACACAACCAAATTTAAGGAAGGTTTTCTGATTCTTAGTTCTTGACATTAAAGGTGTGTTTCCCTAAACATGTGGTGTCTTAATAGGGTGTGGTAGTGAACACATAAAAGGTTTAGGTAGTTTTTTCTTGGGAAGTACCCAATAACATGGTGGAGGTTTGCAGTCCCTTGGTCTCATAGGCTATTATTAGAGGTTTGTACTCAATTTATCTCAAGTTTCATCCTCATTCATAGTGTTGAATAGGAAGGACTAGGATTTTGTGTGGATAGATCAGTTCTAGGAAGCATTCGGTTACCTAAAGGAGAATTTGGTTATTTCTCCAGTGCTTCAGTTTCTTAAGGAGGGTGTGTTGTTTGAGGTTTTCTATGACACATCCCATCTATGCTTTGGATTCACATTGATGTAGTAGTGAGAGGTGATATCTTATGGGTCTAGGAAGTTACATCTATATTAACATAATTATGCCACCCATTATTTAGATTTTTCAGTAGTTGTGTTTGTACTAATGTTGTGGAATCATTACCTCATCGATGAGCATTTGGTGGTTTTCACATACCATAAGATAATAAGATATGTTTTCTATCAATGATATATGAATCTATTCCAGTGAAGGTAGATGGATTTTCTTCAGGATTGTGATTTTTAGATATCTTACACCCCATAGAAGGGTAATGTATTTTTTGATGTTTTGAGTTAAAATTCCAGAGAGGATGTGGCTCAAGAGTCTGTAGATGTTTGGAAAGGAATGGATAAGCTTGAAACAATGCATCTTGACATTGGGGAGATCAGGGGATGAGGTTGTCCTCATTAAATAACCGTCTATTTTTATTTAATATATTAGGTGGAGGATTCTTAGTGTGGAAACTCAGATGTAGAGGTTATTTTTTATCATGTTGGCCATTGTGATTCTCCTAAAGGATAATTGGATGACGATTAGAAATGGGTGTTGTTCCAGGGGAGGTTGTTTTTCTAGAAAATGATGCATAAGGGAGTTATATGTGAGTTTCATAGCTCACATTTAGTTGTATACCTTGGTGTGATAAAGATGTATCATGGATTGAGGAGATATCTTTGGTGGTTAGGGATCAAATAGTCAGTAGAAGATTTTGTGGTATCAGTAGGTAAAACCAGAGAACCATGTTCCGGGAGGTTTATTGCAGTCATTGGATGTCCCTAAGTGGAAATGGGAGGACATATTGATGGATTTCGTCATAGTTTTACCCTAAACCTAGGGAGGATGTGATGTGGTTTAGGTGACAGTGGACCAACTAATGAAATAATCTCACTTTCTAGTGATCTATGAGTCAAGTGTCAAGCATGTTTTGGCAATGTGGTACATGGATGGTGTGGTTAGGCTTCACGAGGTACCGAGTAACATCATCTATAATATGGGTCCTCATTTTACCTCATGATTTTGGAGGAGATTTCATTACTTTTTTGGCTCCCTTTTGCACCTTAGCACTACTTTCCAAACTTATGAAGATAGGAATATGGAGAAGACCATTCAGATGCTAGAGGATATATTGGGAGCATGCATCTTAGAATTTTATGGATCATGAGTATGAAACTCACCTTTGGTCGAGTTTTTATACAACAATAGTTATCACTCATCTATTGGTATGGCTCTGTTTGAGGTGTTGTATGGGTGGTAGTGTCGTTCTCCATTATATTGGATAGATTTTGGAGAGTCAGGAGTTCTTGGTCCTGATGTGGTTCTAAGAATGACCTAGAAGATCTAGTTAGTTTATGATTAGATGAGGGAAGCACATGACCATCATAAATAATATGATAATTGTAGGTGTAGGCCCCTGGATTCCGAGGTTAGAGACCGTTTATTTTTTAGAGACTCCCCTTAGAGTGGGCATTAGAGGTTTAGTATGGTATTTAAGTTTTCTCCCAGGTTTTTTGGTCCCTTTGAGGTATTGGGGAAAGTTGGTGGGGCGGTATATTCACTATTACAAAAGAGGCCTTTAACAGTGCTATAATAGTCCTTTATTAACACTAAAAAATCTCTAACAATCGAAGCACGGTTAAAAGCTTGAAACTTTTATTAGCACTTTTTTTAATTCAATTAAAGGGGGTAAAATCATATTTTTTCAGACATCCTTGAGCCCGACCCCTTTATCAGTGATTCCTTGACACCTTTAAGAGCACTTCCTCCACAATTATCAGTGCTTTTCACCCCACCACCCCTTTTACCCGCACTTTTAGAATTTCCAACCTCATGTGCGCCTGCCTAGATTCGAACCCTGCAAATATCCTTTGAATATGAAACACATTTACCACTACACCAGGTTGTTTTGTTGTCTGTTTAATGATATTTATGTTTATTTACATATATATATTTACTTATATATATTTACATATATATTTTTTATTCATATATTTATATAATTATTTTTAAATACATTTATACAATATGTGTGTATGTGTGTGATATATATATACTTATATTTATTTAAATATATTATATATTATATTCATTTATATATACTAGAATATGATATATATATATATTTTTATTAATACACACACATATGTATATATAGACATTATAAATATATTTTTATAATGTAAAAAATGGTTAGATATTGTTTTAAATACATTTTTAGAATATTTATTTATTTACATATATTATAATATACATTTTTACGTAAATATGTTGATATATGTATTCATATAAGTAATTTATTATAAGTAAATATAAGAAAACATGCATATATTTAATTGTAAATAAAATTATGTTGTGAAAAATTATAAAATTTAAAAACCATAATATCAATATGAATGTAATTTCTAGGATTAAATTTAGTCTCCACTGAAAAAGGGAAAAAATACCCCCTTAAATTAGGCTGAAAATCCATCAAATATTAAAAAATCGGGGTACCTATACTAAAAAATCCATCTTAGAGGCCTTGTATGACCATTTTTGCCTCTAAATATTGGACATATGTTTACCTATGTCATTAAGGGAGTATATCTCATTACAGGCTTCAATTTGATATATGGTAGAGCCCAAACGAACACCTGAATCAAAAGTTATGGTTGTTTGAAGTTCGAGTTATGTTTTCAACTTATTTTATATATTTTAATGATTTTTTTATTTTTTTTATCATTAAATTTATATTAAATGACTATTAATAAGTAATTATAATAAAATTATGAATTAAAAATATTTTTTAAATTATTTTATAAGCCATTTTTAGTAAATATATTATATATTAATTGTAAATTCCTATTTACCTTATCTAAATTAAATTTTAAAAAATATATATTATATTTATATATTAATATATTATTTTTAATGAAATATAATTTTTTTTAAAGTATACCCTTATCAGTGCTACTAAAAAAGTACTGATAAAGGGGGTCTTTATCAGTTCTTCTTAAAAAGCCCTGATACCCCCCCTATCAATTATTTTTTACAATAATTGATAAAATACCCTCTTTAACAGTGATTTTCTAAAATAAATTATAAAGGGTGGACCTTTATTAGTGATTGTAAAAAATCATTGATAAAGGTCCCCCTTTAACATCACTTTTTTAGTGCTGTTAAAGACCCCCTTTAATAACTCTAAAAAACATTGTTAAAGACCCCCTTTAGAGCACTTTTTTAGCACTAAGAAAGGGGGTCTTTAACAGAATTTTTAGAGATTGTTTTTAAAGACCTTGCACTAGATAAACCCAGTTTTTTAGTAGTGATCGTTGGAACTTCCACTACAATTGGAGAGGATCCATGAAGTATTCAACATGTCTGAGCTTTGTTAGTATCTATATGATGACTCCCACATTATTTACTGGGGGAGAGCCGGATATCGTGGATGACACAACGTTCATGTAGTATTTAGTAGAGAACGATGATTATTGAGAGAAGTTGATACATGAACGAACCATTTTCTTGGTTTGCATGTTTTGGAGGCATGGAGACCTAGAGAATGGTGCTTAGTAGTGAGATATTCAGATGCGTACCCAGTACCTAGAGTTTTTTTGAGTTTTTATTTGCTCTTTTATGCTTGTGATGTGATGTTTGGATCTTTATATGTTATGAGATGTGTTGTTTCCCATGATGTTTGATGTGTAATAAAACCCCTGGTATATGAAAATGGGAGACCCTGAATCCTAATTGAGACACATTATAATATGATGTGATTAAACCTGTGTGAGTGAGTCGGTGCCACCCAAAATGGATAGTATCTTGACATGGAGGATGGTATTCCTGAATTTATGTGCTCGGTGTGGTTTTGTGTGTTAGTTGTGAAAGTGGTTGGATTGGGTTGTGTGAAGGTTGGTGTGTTTATGTGGAAATGTGTTGGTTGTGGATGGTACCAAATGATGTAGTTTTGTGCCTAATGAGAGGTGGTGATGTGGCTATGTAGTGTATTTTGTGTGTATTTCAGTTGGTGTGTTTGGATAGTGGTAGCATTAAGGAGTAACGAGCTCCTTGAGAGGTATCTCACAGGGCGGTTGTTCATACCCCTTTACTTATGGGGTTTTCTTTTGATTCTTGAGGATGATAATTATTTGAGAGGTATATAATGTAATGGTCCATGCTATCCTGGTTAGTTAATTTTCCAATTTTGGGTGTTGGAGTTTTTTTAGAGGAGGCTAGAGGAGGTTTCATGGTCTGTTGTAGGATATTCACATCTTGAATAGTTTAAACGGAATTAATTGGTTATTAATGGTTTATGAATCAAGTGAATTCAAGACTTGTGTTTAGATAAAGTGTGAAGTGTGAAATGGATTCATGTCATAAAATGTTATTTCATGATGTGTAATTAATTTAAGTCGAGGTGAAGTGAATTTTAGTGGAAGTTGGAAAAATGGGAATTCACATCATAAATGTGTTACACAACATGAGAGTGTTAGGTTCCATGTTATTTTATAATCCTTTCAATCGATTTATTTTCATTCAGTTGTGCTTGTCTCTCTCTCTCATTTCAAATAAACCTTAGGTACCCCAAGGAGATCTTTTATCCCTCTTCTCCCATGCATTGATCCTTGGGTTCCTATGGATGCTTATTGGTGATCTATGGTTAGTTCTCCTCTCTTTCCTATTAGTTTCCTTCCATTATTATTTATAGATCCATTGTGGTGGTGTGGTTTTGGTTTGGGGTGTGTATGTGTTGCATTTTTTACAACCCTTTAATGCAGTGTAGGTTGATCTGTGAGTTCCTTGTGTGGCGGTGGTTTTTAGAAAGTTTCTTCATTTCCCTATGGTGTGCAGCAAGATCATAAATCTTCCTTGAGTTATGGGATCCTTGTTCTCACCATACTTATGTGATATGTGTGGGATTATCATGCTTTTTCTTACCTTTGGGTGGATAGTAACGGTCAACATAATTAGATAATTAATTGTTATGTCTAAAATTTATGGGTATGAGGATTTATCGTAAGCTTTACTACTTTTATATATTTTATTAGTGTTATTATACAAGCATGTTTACAATTATGGAAATAACATCTATTGGGTTCCTTGTTTGTACTATAGTTTTTATGTTGAAATGACCCTTGTTGTCTTGTTGTGTGATCTCACCCTGAATAAAAGGTTAAATAGATTATATTTGGATAATTACTATTTTCCCCTAAATATCTATTTTGTATGATAATACCCATTCTAAATAAAAAGAAATATGTGATAATTCCATTGAATAATTGTGGAATCTGGTTTGTGTTGTTGTTTTGTGCTTGTGATTGTTGTGTTTTCCCTACGTGATATAGGTTATTGTGCGATGATGTTAGTGACCATTTGGGTTGTGTAGTATGTGGGGCGATGACATGGTGTTTGGTTAGCATGGATGTGATGTAGGCAGTTGTGTGATGTGGTGTGATGATTTTGTGGTGTTGTGGTGGTGGAAAAGTGGTTGTGGTGAAGTGGTTGTGGCGTAGTGGTTGTGGTGTAGTGGTTGTGGTGCATGGTAGTTGTGTTTGTGTGATGGATGAGATGTTTGGTTATGTTGTGATATGGCTTGGTCCATGCAACATGATGGTGATGGTGGATGTGTGGTGTTATGGTGGTGGTTGTGTGAGTTGGTCTAGTTGCAGCATGGTGTTGTTGTGTTAGTTTTCCGATTAGACATGGGATGAACTATGATGATAAACAAAACAAAATAGGCTGGTAAATAAAGAAGTTGGATTAAAAATAGTTATTTGATAAAATGTTTAAGGTAAATTAAAGGATTGAAAGAATTGTATAATGTGAAATGAAATGGATAATGAATAAATGTGGCAAAACTTATAAGTGGGAAGTGGGAAATGTTATGTGAATTGTGTGGTGGTTGTGCGGTGTTGCATATAGTGGTGGAAGCAGTTGAGATGTTTGATGTGTGGTATGTGGTGATGATGTGGTGTGCGCTAATGTTATTGATGTGAAACCATAGGTTGGGTATTGTGTGATATCTATATATCATGTATGTTTACGTTATTTTATATGTGACCCACTCGAATAGGATAACCATACCAATGCTCAAAGGTTTTGTGTTCCAGGTGATTTCCCCAAAATACAGGATGGTAGTGATATAGATAGATGGCCACCCTCTCTCCCCCACTCTTCCTTCAATAGTGATGTTATGTACTAGGTGTCTACGGGCAAGATGTGATGTGATTTGATGCATGGACTAGGTGTCTACAAGAAGGATTTGATGTGATTTGATGTGTTTGGACTAGGTGTCTATGGGTGATACATGATGTGGTGTGATGTGATATGTGGTGGGGGTCATGAGTGGTAGGAGGAGGTAACAAGATTGATGTCATTCACATTCATGATACCCTACTTATCTGGTTCTAATTATGATGTGATGTGTGTCCTAGGTGTCTACAAACATGATGTGATGTGATGTGATTTGTGTGGAAGGTATGAAAGCATAGGATATTTGACGTTGGGGAATGAGAGAGAAAGATCTTTGGAGAATCAGCAATGGGTCACATTTCTTTCTTATGATCTCAATTTTATATTGCTATATTGGATGCGTGATTTGGAAAGCGATCCATGGTGAGGTTGGGTATGGTTAATTGACCTGTATAGGTTCTCGTTGGTTCTATTGTTTTTTCACTGGTGTATTAGCATGATCTTTTCACATGTGAACTTGTGGGTTGGTTATGTACCTATTGAGTATACCAGTTATGATTACCCTACATATATAAAAAAAATTCAAGTTTCCTGTAGGACTTTAAGGACTGAGATGTATATTACTAGCTACTATTTTTTAGTATCTGTCATAGATTGTATTTTTGGTATATTGTTAGATACTTTTATTTGTATTAGTTTTACTTTATTCATGCATTGTGGTGTGATTTTTGGTTTACCTTTATATTGTATTCTAGATTTGTTTGGTGATTTTTTATCATATCTCTTGATATTTTTTCATTTATATAGGGTAACACCTCCTATACTATGATATTTTAATACCATTTGTGAAAATTTCCAACCCAGGTCCTTCTTGAGGCAGGACTCGGGGGTCATCATCTCTTTCTCCTCATTGTAGTATCTTTGGTGGGACAGGGTTTTGACACATATGATTCCATATTTTGTAACATCTCTAATAAAATGTTTTCTAATGTATGTGTGTTTAGATTTTCCATGAAATACTAAATTTTTAGATAAATGTAGGGTATATTAACTATCCGAATAAATATTAATAGCAAAATTAATAAAAAATGAGTTCATAGGATAAGCCTTTAACACAAAAGGCATCTTTAATATCCTCAGTCAAGGATATGTACTCAGTTTTTTGTGGTTGAAAGGATAACCACAGACTGCACGTTACATTTTCATGAAATTGGGACTCCACAAGAAATGAAAACATTACTAGTCAATGATCTTCAAGTATCAATATTCCCTACATAGTCGGCATCTACATATTCAAATATTAATTTAAAAGTATCCACATTTTTTCCATAACATAAAGAAAAATACCAAAGTATCCATTTTAGTTCATGCCAATGTGGCGTCCCTAGAGTGGCCATAAATTTTCTAAGGGTGAAATTTTAAAAGACAATGTTAGTCCTAGTGTAGATAATGGAATACATGATTTTTCCCATTATATTAGCATAAGGTATTGTAGAAATAAACTAAATATCATCAGTAGTAGAAGGTTATTAATTCAAATACAGTTTAAAGTGTTGTACAAGAGGCACACTAACAATTTTTAGAGATTCAAATAGGTATATATTGAGAATATTTAAAATATAATAATGTTGTGATAAATAAAATAGTTTATTTAGCCTATCCCTAATTATTTCAACTCCAAAAAATTTATTAGATACACCTAAGCCTTTCATTTCAAACATTCATTTTAATTGATATTTTATAATAGTAATAAGACTCACATTTTTGAAAATAATGATCATATCATCAACATAAAACAAAAAATAAATCATGCAATTTTTAATTGATTTAAAATAAACAAAATCATCATATTGTCTCCTTATTAATTGGTTATCAATCATAAAAGAGTAAAAATTATTATACCATTTCCCTAATTCTTTTTTTAAACCATATCATGATTTATTTAAATGGAAAACTTGATTTGATTTTAATTAATTACAGTAAGAATCAGGAGGATTCATGTAAATTTTCTCATTTAAATCACTATGAAAGAAGTTAGTTTTAACATCAAGTTTTTCAATGTATAGTTCACTATAGGTTGTAAAAGAAAGTAACAACCTGATTGAAGAATTATTAAAAACTGGGGAAAAAATAAAAATAGTCTATTCCTTATCATTAAAGAAATAACTTATCAACTATTATTTATTTGAATTTTATTTTATTTTTAGTAGTTTTGTCTTATTTCCTTTTGTAAATTAACTTAGAACCAATTACATAAGCATTGGGTGGCTTATTCATAATAAAAAAAGTGTGATTTTTTCTCAATGAATGCATTTTTTATCCATGGAAAAGACCCATTATTTATCATATTTATCATTAAGGGATTTATTATAGGTCCAAGGATCATGATCAGTTGGATCTTGGGAAACATGGAAGGCATAAGAACACATATCATATTGGATAAACTGATCGAGAGGTCTAGAAACTCTCATGACTCTATTTAGGGTCAATTTATAGTCTCTATTATTAACAAGAGGTTATTTTTCAGAATATGTACCAGATATGGAGCTAGAATAATCTCGAGTTATGGGCTGAGGATCAGGTGGAGGAGGCTAAAAATAAACCTCAAAATGATCCTGAGTTTCAGTTTCTTCATCCTGTTATAATGTTGGATCACTGATGTTTGGTGTGACAGACATGGATTTGGGAGAACATGACTCATGAAACACCACATACCTACTTATGGTTCATTTTCGAAAACTAGTCTTATCAACCCAAAGTTTATAACCTTTTAAACCCTTGAGATATCGTACAATGATACATTTAAGGGCTCTATGTTCAATCTTATCGGTCTTAATATGTGCATAATAAATATATATGAAGACTCTTAAGTAGATATAAGAATGTGTCTTACCATTCCATAATTCTTTTGGTGTTTTAAACTGATTTCCAGAATAAGAGAACCAATTTATAAGGTAGAATTTCATGTTGGAATCCTCTACCTAAAAGGATTTAAGGAGACTCAAGCATGTAGGCATGATTCAGACTCTTTCTAAAATATTTTTATTAATTATTTCTACAAGACCATTTTTTGGTGGGTTTCCCTAATAGTTCTGTGTCTTTTAATACCCTCATATTCATAAAATTGAATAAATTCAGTGTATAGTTACTCTAATCCATTATATGTTCTCATGTTTTTTATATTTCTCCCAAAATTATTTTCAACTAAAACTTTTCAGGTTTTAAAGGTCTGAAAACATCATATTTATTTTTTAGGATATAAGTCCATACTTTTCTTAAGAATTTATCTATAAAAGTGACAAAATAAGAACCTCTACCATGTGTGGTAGTCCTATATGGTCTCTATAGGTCAAAATGTATATATTCTAAGGGACTAGAAGCTTTAAAGTTAGACCTACTAAAGGTGACTCTCTTAGCCTTTTTCATCACACAATCTTCACAAAATGGAAGGTTTCTTGGTGTGATGTCACTAAAAATCCCTTGATTTTTGAGTTCTTCTATACCCTTAGAGATTGTATGCCTCAAAATCATATATCATAGTATATTATTGTTAGTATTAGTGGTATAGACTCTACCCAAATGTCTTAAATGGGTCTTTCCATTCAAAACATACAACCCATTAATGAGATAACACTTTATGATAGTTTTAGAGCCTTTGGATATTTTTAGGCATCCTATTCAGACCTAAAAGTGAACCCCTTTTGGTCTAGAATGCCTAAGGAAATTAGGTTTCTATAGAGGTTGGGAACCCACCTAACATCAAGTAATGAGATGATGGATTGGTCATCTATTTTTATTAAAACATAACCTCTTCCCTCTACCTTACACCTATTATTATTCCCTAATAATACATCTCCTTCTACTCTCTCTATCAATTCTAGGAATGAATCTCTAAAAGGACACATGTGGAATGAGCAACCTGATTCAAGGAACCACTCATGATTGAGAGCATGGTTGGACACATTTGACACATCATTCATATCATAATTAGAGTCCATTATAAGGGACTAGTCAGTCGGTTGTTTATTTTTCATGTTCTTGTTTAAGCTTCCAACACTCAGGATTAGTGTGTCTGGTCTTACCATAATGAAAGAAAACAAATTTTATTTCCCTATAATTTAACCTAGGTTTGGGTTTCTTATTATTCTTGACTTTATCCTTATTAAAATATTTCCTTTTACCTTTAGGCTATGGTTAATCCCTAGTAAACAAGCTCTCTATGTCACCTTTTATTCTAGGTTTAGAATGTAATTACTTATATAGAAAGGAATACTTAACCTCTTCAAGGTTTAAGGAGTCAAAACCATATATCATGATTTATATTAAGGTTTTGTAGGCATTATATAAAGAAATTTTAAGGAACATTTCTTGATTTTAATCATCAATATTTACATTTATGTTGGCTAGATATAACATGAATTTATTAAATTCATCTAAATGGATCTTAATTGAACTACCTTATTTCCTTTTAAATGTGAACATTCATCATTTTTATAAATACTTCCAACTAAATAATCTATCATTTATAATTTTTCAAGTTTAATCCATATACCAATGACAGTAGATTCATAGGAAACTTCCCTAAGAAATTTATCTCCTAAAGATATCAGCATAGAACTATGGGCTTTAACTAAAACATCATGGGGAAAATATTGAGGTTTAATATAAGTCTATCAAGTTTAATTTATAGTTACAATATGTTTCTTAGGCCTATAAATATCATTAATTAATTCTTTTTGAACTAGCAAGGATCTCATATTAATTATCTATAGATTAAAGTCATTGCCTCTATCAAATTTATTGATTTCATACCTAGTTATTGACATGTTTACCAAAGTGATTTGATATTGAGTTCTTAAGTACAATGTTAAGAATACACCCTTAATAGTCGACCAATATCACCATATATGCATCTTTATCCAACCAGATTTGAAATGTAGAGGAGTTATAGATGTTATAGTGGATTTAATCAAAATTAGTAGATAAAATGGGTGAATTGAGAATAGATCAAAATGTGTAAATTAAATTAGAAAATAATATTGAAATCAAAAAACAAATTCTAAATTAAAGGAGAACCAATGAGCCTATGATACCACTTTATAAGGGGTAAGGTTACACTGACCAGAACATATCACACGAACCATAAAGGACTGAACTATGGATTTTGTGCACAAAATTCAAATAAAATAGAAATTGAACATACAATATTAAGTAATCAAAGAAAGAAAAAATAACACAAGGATTTATGTGATATGTTCTCATTGGTACCTACATGCATGAAAAGAAAACTACCCACACATGAGTTTTTTTAATTATCAAAAGAAGAAATAGATTTAAAGCATACAAGGCTAAAGAAATAGTGATAGAGGCATCAAGATGCTAGAACTGCAAAATGAGGAGAAAACGTAAATAATATACAATTCTAGATGTAAAGATGTCTAGAAGTCATGATCTATGTTAGCCTTAATCAAACTGTTGTATCGAATATACATGCTCACTAAGGATCTATGTGCTCATAGAGGTACTTACCAATACTGGAATGATCTTCACTTATGTACTCAGTCACGTGTCTTCTTGAATAAAGGATGTTGTCATTGAAGCTCCACTAGAAGTGGTACACCATCTGTGTATCGTAGAGAACGACAACCACTAATAATCGCCACCAACGAACTATAATCGTTAGGATAGGTCTTGAGGACCAGAGAGAGAGAATTCCACTGAAGAAAGAGAAAGGAATCCAGACCAAATACTGAAGAGATGGGGGATCAAGGGTGATTAATCCCCCCCCCCAAAACCATCTACATCCTGCAACAACATGACCAATCGGATTGATCCATGAGAACATGCTAAATAGAATGTAAAATGGCGCATTAAAGAACCTAGGAAATATAGATGACTCAGATAACATGTATGATAACAATGAGGGATGCAGGTGATAAGTATTTCCATGGTGGAAAGTGAAGGAGACGTAGACCATGTGTACAGGACAAAGGAACAGTCCCATGCGGGAGGTCCAAGCGGCAATACAATGGTCCAAAAGAAAAATCCCCACCAATTTAAATTTGAGAAGATAAAATTAAAGCTATAATTTTTTATACATGAATAACCAAAATGAAAATGGAAGAATAATTACATTGGAATTTTCAATATGAAAAAAAATGAAATCCTACTTTTATAGAAATAAACATTCAAGTTATAGCACCCCGACCTGGTTTTCCACTCAAACAGTACTCTGGGCCGGTTGGCCACTGGAACATAGGCACACATCCCCCTACACTAAAGGCTGACGACTAGTAGTGAGGTTGTAAAGGGGTGATAGTGGGGATTCTATACCCTCATATGGTGTTAATAATAATATCCAATATAAATACAAAGTAGTGGAAAGGAAAGACCATAAGATGATGGGACCATTAACCCACCGTTGAAAAAGAAATATCATACATCAATGAAAGAAAATAATAAAACCAATAATACCATTTGTAGAATAAAACATCACAAGATACCATTTATACCTAATAATGAATACAATTAAGGTCATAAAATACAATAATAGAAAGGGTCACCCATGGCCGACCTTGGTACATACATATATTAGGAATGATAACACAAAATAAAGACTCAAAATAAACTCTAGTTGATGAAGGAACCCAAGGTCCTTGCCATCCATCCCATGAAAATGGTCTGGCATGATCTCTAAGTTATAGATCATGATCTCAGTCCCTTACCTGATAACAAGAGCATAAATTCTACATGTTTCTGAAAGGTCCCATGTAGGGTGTGAGAATAAATCTCAATAGGCCACCACCAACATGTGTCTATCTTAAATATGTGATAAAGAAGGTGTATCTAAAAATAAATCAAACAGAATCACATGCATATCATATAATAAACTACTTCACTTATACTCAATATCCAAAAAGAATCAATCACCTACTTTGGTATTTTCTGATATAATGGTAGTGGAAATTATCCTTAGCATAAATCCCAAGGTATCCCCTAATGAAAATAAATCTAAGTGAAACCTCAGATCACCTCCAATGTATGACCCAACACCTCTTTCCAACTGACACATCTTGTCCCAAATCAAATAATTGATGTCTTGAAGGCATGTCTAAAGAGGTACCTAGTCCATTGGACCTCATCTCAAAAGAAGCCTTGTCAGCCCAAATCATGACTTCTGAGGCACAATGATACCTTTCATCTAAATAATAACAGCATTGGCTCAAAATCCGATGTCCTGAGGAATGACGATGTCTGTCCTCACAAATAATCTAGGCCCAATGGCCTAAAGTATGGTGAGCCTCATTACCCAACTTACAGTCTCAACAATTCCAACTAATAGATCCTCACCATCCCCTTGTCTTTCTATTACAAGCACATACAACTATACTAGTGGTCAACACTACCCTAAGATGCATTTAATGAAGGCCTCTACCTAGGAGAGTGTTAAACATGACCCCATCATCTGATTCATACTGTGTGCACATGACTCCAACGGCCTGTCAAAAAATCACGCTGAGTGGAAATCTCCAAAAAAGTACCTAATACATATCATCCTGACACCTTTTTCCCCTATGAATGTGTCTCTCAATATGATGGTCAACACCATCCAATATCACATGGTACATGCCTATAGTGTAAAAACCATCATTACCTCAACCTGATGACTATGTTTCCTAACCAGTGATCAACATCACTCATAGAATCTAGTCCAATCCCAACCTCATGGCCAATGTTGTCTCATCTAGGTGGTCAAAACCATCTCATTACTCAGGTCACACCTGTCACATTCCCATAGAACTCACAAGAAATTATATAATTAAAACAATTCAATTTAAATAAACTAATAACACCCTAGCCTAATATTCCCAAGGTCTGAAGCCTCTCACTAGGACCATACCATTTCTAGACTAGGGAAAACATTACCATAGGCATCCCATGTGATAAATAATTAATTTAAAAACAATGTTTTAATTAAATAGGGTTTCGCTCAGTCTACCCAATGGCGCACTCAAGAACACACCTCCAAAATATGATTGAAGTTAAAGATAAATCTAGGAACCAACTATCTCATGTTGGTAGATTCTCACTGATCCATTATCAACCTCTAACTCGATCCGTTTGAGAAGAAATAAACATTTTAGATGAACACCCTAAAAATAGGGTAAATCATTTTACACAAATTTAGAACACTGGAAAATAAAATCAAGAGGAATGGAGCATTTATCGATGTGGTTCCAACACACCTAACGGTGATCAAATCGGAGCTTAAATGTAAGGCAGAGCTCAAATTCTAGGAGAGGAATAAAAGAGGAGCTCCCCTCAACTATTCACAATGAATAGAGGAGAAAGGAGGAGGAAGAAGAGAAATAGAGGGTAAGGGAATTTTTTACTTTCCATGCTTTTAATGGGATTCATGGTTATCTTGCGTGGTTTGGCTAATCGTACGCCAACCTTGCGACACCCACTATCTAGGTACCCCATTTTGTATGGTTGGACCATACATTTTGTCAAAACATGTGCCGACCATGTGTGAGCCTCTGCTAAAAACTATAGAGTTATCCACATGATCGTGCACCCCCTCCTGCATGGTTTTTCAATCCATGAATAGAGAACCTATAGGGCTACAAAGTTTCTCCTAGGAGGCCGCATGGTTTGTCCAAATTGTGTGCCTCAGTCTAGACACCCTAAGAAGTTGGGTTTTCGGCCTCCGATGCACCCTAAACACAACTAAAACCCCAAGGAACTTATTAAGGGTTAAAACCCATCTAAAAACAATTCCTTGGTCCAAGGGAACTCTCATAATTAAGTTTTGAAGATCAAGGAAAGAGTTGTTCCAACCACTCCAAAAATTTAAATGGGATAAGGATTTCTACCAGCTCCAAAAACTTGGGATGTTACAATCTCCCCATATTAACATAGCTCATACCTGGTCTATAAAAAAATATAATATGGTACTGAATGTACCCATCTCTTTCAAAATAAACTTGATCTACCCAAGTCATCAAGTCAAAGGACAACTCTCTCAAGGTGCTCCCCACCTTAGGAGTTACCTACCTTGGTCACTTCTTGACCCAAAACTCAAAATAAACTGATGGTCCACCGACCATCCCTGGACTCAAAGTCCTTCCATAATGCATCGTCACTTCTGCACCTCATCAGGTGCTTATCTCATGCCCAGGTCACATTTGACACCCATCAAGTCCTATACCTTATCAGATTCCTGCCTCATGACCATGTCACACATGGAACCTATGAGGGCCTGCATCACATCAGATGCCCAAAATCAGTTCTACTGCCTTGCACCTCACAAAGAGCCTACATCACATTTATGCCCATATGATAATGCACCTCAACAGAACCCACATCTCCTCGATGCATAGAGTAAATCTTGGTGCCACACACCTCATGTATGTGTGTGTGTGTAACGCATCTAAACTGATGACAACCTAATAACCAATTCCTATTTAGTCCAAAAATACATCTTGTGCACCTCATTCACCCAAAATCATACATGCCTACAAAATTGGACATCAAAAAAATAAAAATTACTCAGTCATTACCACGGCATACCTCTAACCATCATCATCTCACTAGCCTACTCCATTCCTATAAACTCAATGGCATGCACCTAGCCTAAAACCTAAATGCCTAAAGCCTATCCTGCCTACGAAGATGCACCAACTAACAGCCAATGAACCCATTTTTGGGTTTCACTATCTATTCCAAGACCTCCATGTGTGGATGAATCTTGTCTACTAGCTCCTGGTACCACTCTCAATCCAATCTCAAAACCCTGAGTCTTCCCCAGTCCCTGACTGCCAGCTTTCTGAGAAGGCCTCCTACAAAACCTCTTGAGATGCCCAACCTGGACACATGCTCATCACTCCTTTGGTGCCTAATCACACTATATCCTCACATGACTCGGCTTCCCACACTAGAAGAACACTGTCGATGACCCAATCCTCAATGATTTACTTGATTCTTTGGATCGAATGCTCTATTGAGACTCATCTCATCCTCACTTCCTACTATCATAAGCATTGTCATTGTAATCACCAGAAGTCGTCACCCTGCTCAAATATGATCGGTCCATTAAATTTCCCTCAACTATGAGTACCTAATTCATTGCCTCTGAGAATGATACCAACCTAAATATGTTTACCTACACTCTAATATCATACTTTAATCCATCCTTGAAATTCCTCACCCTTGAGGTGTCATCTCCCACCATACTGAGTGAAAAATGAGACCACTTGGTGAAGTTGGTTGCATAGTCTATAACAAAAAATTCTCCCTATTATAGACTTAAGAACTTCTGATCTCTCTCTACTCTCAGCGTCTCAAGGAATAATTTCTCAAAAAACCTAGCCTCAAAGTCTTTCCAAGCCAGTCCCTTGTGTATGCCCACATGAACCTGCACATCCCACTGACTCTTTGTCAGTACTCTAAGAATATATGTCACTAGCTTCACCCTCTAGCCTAGGGGTGTCTCAAGCTACTTGAAGATGGTCTGAACTACCTCAATCTAGTTCTCAACCACCCATGTTCTTCCCTCACCCTGAAATAGTGGTGGGTGTTATGACCGAAACTCCCAAGTCAGGTATTCCATGGAAGGATCATCTTCTAAGTCACCCTATTGATTCCCTAGATGACATAAACCAAGATCACCCTAATCTTCTCATCCAACCATGGCTCAAAATATTTCAAATAATGTGGATGGATCACCTGTACCTGAGCCTGTGCATGTGCTTTTACCTATAGCTCATGATCTTCCTGACCCTCTAGGACCTCATCCTAAACCTCAGGGGTCTCAACCTATGCACGCTCCTACGACACCATATCCCCACCCTCATGATGCTCCAATAGTGTTATTATAGGTGTAATCCCACTAAATATCAATAAAATGGTATGAAAACCGTAATATATATATATATAATGCAGATAGGGAAAACAGTAATAGGAATCGCAATCTCAGTACCCTTACCCTCCCCCATCGCAACTGTGTCTCATGAAATCCAGCCACCTGGACCCTTACTCACTCATATCAGAGCCAAGTATCATATATAATCCCAGATTTATAGCCCCTCTCCTACCCACATTAGATTTAGGAGTCACAATTCATCCATGGTATCTGAGTAAGATTCCACCAAAGAAAGTTATGTAGGAAAACATTATTTTAGCTTCCTTTATTGACACTTTGAATAACTCACCCCCAAACATCATCCTTGCCTACTCCTATCAGATCCAGGACCACATATATATATATATAACATTCATATCAAATCACATACATATTTCATTAGAACCCAATTCCTAGTTTGGCTGAGTAAAATTACACCAAATAGATACTAATTAGTAAAATATTGTTTGGCTTCCTTTTTCAACACTTTAAACAACCCAATGCCTCTTTTTGCAATCCAGGTTCCCACTAACAATCACAAGAAACTTAATTACAGGAACACACATATATATAAACCAAATCCTGTGTGTCTATCAATAAATCATAAATAAACAACCCTTTCCATACCAGTCCAAGTGTCTATATCTCCTCCTCCCTTTCCATACTAGGCCAAGGGTCACATATCACAATATATAACAATCACATCCAAGTGCACCAATCGATATGAAAATCATATTAATTGTAAAAGAGAAAAACATAATATAAATTCCACCCTAGCAACTTGGTATATCCCTCATGCATGGGGCTATAGGCACCCAAACATGAGTTCTAAAACCAGTTCTGAAAACATCCTAATCTCCAATATACCATAACCCAAATAGTGGGATCGACTAAAAATAAAATCATATGATACCATTATTAGATATCCAACACTACTACTAATTCCTAGTCATGAACTTCTTTGATACCATTTTTAGCACCCCGACCCGGTTTTCCACTCAAACAGTGCTCTAGGCCAATTGGCCACTAGGCCTTAGGCACGCCACCTCGTATTCCAAAGGCTATCGACTATAAATGAGGGTGTAAATAGGTGATGGTGGGGAGACTATACCCTCATATGATGTTAATAATAATGACCTATATAAATATAAAGCAACATAAAAAAAATACTATAAGATGATGGGACCAGTAACCTTCCGTAACAAAAGTAATATCATACAACAACAGATGAAAATAATAAAAACAAGCATACCATTAGTAGAATAAAACATCACAAGATAATATTTATATCTAATCATGAATAAAATTAAGGTCATATAAGGAAATAATAAAAAAAATTCCCATAAATAACCTCAATACATACATATAATAGGAATTTTAAAAAAATAAAGAAATACTCAAAAGAAACTCCAACTGATACAGGAACCTAAGGTCCTTTCCATCCATCCCATGAAAAATGTCTGACATGATCCCTAAGGTCCCTCTTCTGAGCTTAGTCACTTACCTGATCATAAGAGCATAAATTCTAAACACATACTGACGGGATCGTGTAGGGTTTGAGAATAAATCTCAGTAGGGAACCACCAATGTGTGTCTATCTTACGTCTTTGATAAATTAGGTGTATCTAAAAATAAATTAAATAGTAGCACATGAATATCATACAATAATGTGTTTCCCTTATGCTCAATAACCATAACTAATAAATCACCTACTTCAGCCTTTACTGGTATAATGGTAGTGGAGAGTATCCTTAACATAAATCCCAAGTCACCGCCTGATGAAAATCGATCCAGGGGGACGCTCAGGTTTCACCTCCAATGTATCGCCCAGAACCTCATGCCAACTGAAACCTCATGTCCCAAATCCAATAATTGATGTTCTAAAGGCACATCCAAATAGGTACTTGGTACCTTGTACCTCAACTCAAAAGAATCCTTGTTAGCCCAAAGCATGACATCTGAGACACAACGACATTTGTCCTCTAAATAATAACATTTTTGGCTCAACAACTGACAGCCTGAGGAATGGTGATGTCCATCCTCCCAAATAATCATAGCTTAATGACCTCAAGTAAAGAGAGCCTCTGCCCCTAACCAATGGTCTCAGCACCTTCAGTTGATGGCTCCTCACCATACCTATGGATTTCTACAGCAAGCGCCTCCAACCATATTGGTGGTTAACACCACCCTAAACTGCATATAATAGAGGCCTCTACCCACACGAGTGGTCAACACAACCTCTTCATCTGAGTCATACTATGTTTACATGACTCCATTGGTGCATCAACCAATCACAGTGAGCATAAATCATCAACAAATCACCTAAGACACATCATCCCAACACCTCGTGCCCCTACGATCAAGTTGCTCAATATGATTTTCAACACCATCCAATATCACATGGGTAATGCTTGTAGCCTGACAACCATCATAGCCTCAACCCAATGACTAAGTCGACCAACAAGTGATCAACATCACTCATAGAATCTAGGCTAATCCCAACCTGATGACCAATGTCACCTCATCTAGACAGTCAAAACCATTTCAATCCTTGGGTTATGCCTGTCACATTCCCATGGACTCACAATCAATTTATATAATTAAAACAATTCAATTTAAATGAACTAATCATACCCCATTCTAATCTTCCCAAGGTCTGAAGACTCTCACCAGTACCATACCATTTGTAGATTGGGGAAAACATGCCTATATCCATCCCATGTGATCAATTAATTAATTTAAAGATAAGTTGTCAATTAAATAGGGTCTCACTCAATCTACCCAATGGAATGATCAAGAACTCACCCTAAAACATGATAAAAATCAAAAAAGAAGCTAAGAACCACCTACCTTGTGTTGGTAGATTCTCTCTCATATGTTACCAGCCTCTAACTTAAGCCAATTCATAAGAAATCTGCATTTTTTATTAACGCCCTGTAAATAGGGTAAATCGACTCATAGATATTCACTATAAAAAAATGGTCATCTTGTTATTTTTGAATTTATAAGGGGTTATAACCCCTTATAAAGACATTAGTGGTGTTTGTGAGAAACCATCGCTAATTTTCCCACCTACTATCATTAGAGATGGTTTTGAGGAACCACTGGTAAATTCAAGGTGACTTTAGCAGCAGTTACATTAGAGGGGGTTTCAACCCCCTCTAATATTGAATTAAATTCACTAAAAATGCTTGTATTAGAGGCAGTTATAACCAAAACCACCACTAATTTAGGGATTTAGGTACTCCCCTAATCGTGGTTACTTTAGGGGAAGACTTGAAAACCACCCCTACTAAATCTTCTCTTTTTTTATTTTTTTTAAACCTTGTCCCCAGTCCTACCCCTGCCTCTCACGTGTCTTTTTTTTAACCTCATCCCCCAATCCCATTCTCACTCATCAACCTACCTCAGCCTCCCAAATTCCCTTCCTCTACATCTAGTTTCCCCTTTCCTAGGCAGCTAGGCCTTCCCCACCTATTCCCATTCCCACGTACCCTTTCCCCTACATCTGCTACAATTTATAAAATAAATCGCCTAAAGGGTTTTGAACCTCGGATTGGCTAGACAACACAAGCGAACCATCACCCCATATTACCACTATGGAATTTGAATTTTTTATATATATTCACACATTCATATATTTATATATATTTGATTTATTATTCTAATAAATATTATTTACATCATATATTTAAATATGTTTAAATATATAAACTATATATACATTTATATAAACTATATATTTATATGTATATGCACATATGTTTATATATTTATAAATATATTCGTATAAATTATTTATATACTTAAATACATATTTATATGTTATATACATTTTTTGAGGCAATATATTATATACATTTTTATATATATAATATATATAAATAATTATATTTACATATATAAATATATATTTATAAATACAGTTATATATATGTGTGTGTTTATGTATTTATATAATATTTATATAATCAATGTACAACTATAGACTTCCTTCTTCCATCTTTGTAAATTGAATCGGATCCTTTTTATGTATTTTCCATTGTATTTTCTAAGATTTTTTACCTTTTAAAAATAAAATAATTGCATGTAGATATAATATAATTATAATATATATTTATTTAATTATTTTTATATACTTATATATGTGTGTGTGTTTGTGTGTGTGTCTGATAACAATAATATTATTAATTATTATTATTATTACACCTATTTTTTAAACAATAAAATTTAAATGTTGTTTTTATAAATACCATACATTTATTTTATGATTTATATCATTCATATATTATATTCAATACATTTATATTATATATTTATGTAAATTATTTATATACTTAAATACATATTTATATATTATATACATGTTTATTTAAATTATATATATATAAGTATTTACTTAATATATTTATATAATGTCTCTAAAAATATATTTATGTAATGTATTTCAATACATATATTTATTATTATGTACATTAATATATATATTTATTTTTATAAATTGTATAATATTATATATAATCAATAATATATGAAATATAATTTATACAAATATTTATATTATATATAATTAATATTATATGAAATATAATTTATACAAATATTTATATAATGTTATATGAAATAAAATTTATAAAAATATTTATATAGTGTTATATGAAATAAAATTGTATATTATATATAATATAATAGAATAAACATATTATTTAAAAATATATTTATTATTATAATAATATAAATTATAAAAACTATATGATGTATTTTTTAAAATAATTTATATTTATGTATAAATTTATCTAGTATATTTATTATTTTATATTATAAATAGTTAATATGATATGAAATACAATTTATACAAATATATATATATTTATGTACATAATATTACACAATTATATTTATGTATACATATAAATACAATTAAAAAGAATCATATGAATATTTTATATAATATGTTCATATAATGTATTTAAATAAATTTATATATTGTGTTTTAATTGTATATGTGTATATATATATATTATGGAAGTTCCTTTTTTTTAAATAGTGGGGTTTGCAACCCCCTCTAATTTGATATATTATATGGTGTTTTGAACTCTCTAATTTACGGAATTAGAGGGGGTTTTCAACCCCCACTAATTTAAGATATTAGAGTGAGTTTTGAACCCCCTCTAAAATCCAGCCACCCGAATCTAGCCTGATATTTAAAAAATAATGATAAAACTTTTAGAGGGGGTTTAAAACCCCCTTTAATTTAAGAAATTAGAGGGGGTCCATAACCCTCTCTAAATTCAATGATTAACAAGGGTTGTACATAACCCCCTCTAATTTTTAGAGAAAATTAATTTAGAGGGGGTTAATAACCTCATATAAATTCAATGATTATAGCGGGATTGTGCAGAACTCCCTCTAATTATACAGGAAATGAATTTAGAGGGGGTTGTGCATAACCCCCTCTAAATAAACCTCTCTAATCTGTTGTTTTTTTTGTAGTGATTTACCACATTTTATAGTGATAGAAAATGAAAAGAGAAACAATAAGATTCAATCTCTTACCAACGTAGTTCCAACGTACCATATGACGATCAAATAGGAGTTAGGATGGAGGGTGGAGCTCAAATGCTTGGTGAGGAAGAAAAGAGGATCTACCCTCTACTGTGCATGATGAATGGAGGATAAAGGAGGAGGAGGAAGAGAAATAGAGAGCAAGGGCGTTTTGGACTTTTCATAATTTTAATGGTTTGCACGGTTTGGCTAACCATGCACAAGCATCTGCTAAAAATTATAGATTTCCCTGCAAGGTCATGCACCCCCTCTAATAATATTTGCATTTTCATGCACAGAGAACCTAGAGGGATGCATGGTTTCTCCTGGGAGGCCGCATGGTTTTTCCAAACCGTGCTCTCTAGTTTTCACACCCTGAGAAGTTGGGTGTTCGACCTCTGATGTAATTGAAACCCAACTGAAACTCTGAGGCACTTTTAGAGGGTTAAAAATCATCTAAAATAATTCCTTTAGTCAAGGGAACTCTCTGAATTAAGTTTTGAAAATCAGGGAAAGAGTTGGTCCAACCACCAAACTCTGAAAATTTAAATGGGTTGAGGTTTTTGACTCGCTCCAAAAACCCAGGATGTTACACAAGTGAAACAAAGAAAATATAAAATGACAAAAAATATTTGTGTGGTTCATATTTTATTCTTACATCCATGAGATAAAATCGACACTTCATTCATCTCAAGGAAGTTACAAAGATTATAATCACAATTAGAAACTAATAGCCAATATCAAATTTTCACCGTAAGTCAACCAACACATATACAAGTGGTCCCACCCCATGTTTATAGGAGGGTCTAACCAGTCAATCGGTTCCACCATTATTTAATCTTTATAGGGGACCCACCATTGGTCATGGTAACCTATGATTTCCTATAGTTATCCCAACCACCATTTCTGACTTTCTATTAATGTGCATGTCACTCTAATGTATCATTCTGATGAAAAATTTTATGTAATTCCTTTTCCAAAAAACACCAGGAAACTATTATGTGCCATTAGCAGAAAAAACTTGCATATTTTATAACTTCTGAATGACATCACCCAACTATGACCATCTACAAACCTGGTTCTAGAAAACAACATTTGAACCACTACCTCCATTTTACTTTCACTACTTTAAACTTCAATCATGTTCTGAAAACCTAAGATTCAAAGTTTCTCCTTCCGGACACTGAGATCCCTAAACATGAAAGAGTCTTTTCATTTCTTAGAAATTTCCCATTTGAATTATGATTTCAAGGAAACATTAAAACCACTAACACTTACGAAAAAAATCAATCATTACAATTTAAACAATAAAAAATAATGTACCCTTACAACTTTCAGTCATCTTAGTCCCACCGAGGCATAATATTTCCACAAAATTTCTTAGACTAAATCCTTGGTGAGCATGTCAGCCAGATTATGACTTCTTCCTATCTTCCATAGCTCCAACACCCCATCTTATAGCATCTTCTGAATAAAATAATATTTTATGTCAATTTTTATTGTCAGTGAATGAAACACCATAATAACAATCAACTTTATTGACTTATTCCCATCTCTTACAATAAACAATTTATCCATATCAGTTTTTTTCTACTACCATGATAGCCACATATTATGCTTCCATTGTAGATAGGGATATAACTGGTTGTAATCTTGACATCAAACTCATGACTATTCCTCTTATGGTAAATAAAAATCTCATGGTACTCTTTCATGCATCCATATCTCCACTAAATTTTTCATCCAAAAAATCCCACAATGGATCATTCGTTACAAAATACATGGATATATATTTCAAACCTTTGAGATACTAGAGAATAAACTTCATAGCTTCACAATGTTCCTTTCCTGAATTCTCTATAAACTGTATGACAATTCCTACTACAAATGCAATGTCCTTCCTTATACATATCATGGCGTACATCAAGCTACCTACTGCCGATGAAAACAAAACTTTTTCCATGTAATTATCCTTATCTTATTATTTTAGTTCTTTATATTTAAATGATTTTAAGTGTATGGACAATGTGGTTGACACTGGTTTATATCTGGTCATTCCCAATCTCACAATGACCTTCCAAATATACTCATTTTGAGACAAAACCAAACTTATTATCTTCTTATCTCTCAAAAACATCATCTCCAAAATTTTCTTGGATTCCCCAAG
Organism: Viscum album; assembly: GCA_963277665.1. Lineage (NCBI taxonomy): Eukaryota > Viridiplantae > Streptophyta > Magnoliopsida > Santalales > Viscaceae > Viscum > Viscum album. The sequence goes on from OY728127.1 coordinate 621,670,046, forward strand.
ATTTTTCATCTCTAATATTTTTAACAAATCAATATTCACCTCTCAAATACATTTAATGTATGGACCCACTAAGATCATGTCATCCATGAATAAGAAAAGGATGGTAATTATCATATCCTTGAATACCTTTTGGTAAAAACAATGATCTAGGTTGATCCATATGAACCCATTATCATCTATAAAGGCACAAAACTTATGATCCCATTTCCTTGATGCTTATTTCAAGCTTTAAAGACTCATTTTTAGCTTACACACCATGTCCTTATTCTATTTTTTCACAAAACCATATAGTTATTTTATATAGATTTTATCCTCCAAATCATGGTGAAGGAATGTTTTCTTCACATCCAACTTTTCCAGATTAAATCCTTTGAAAGAAAAAAAAATTCAGAATCATCCTGATGGTTGAATGTTTAACAACGAGTGAGTAAAATTTTGGAGAGTTCCACTCCTTCCTTTCGTTGAAACCCCTTGAAAACCAACTTGTCCTTATACCTATTTCTATTATTAGCTTCCCATTTTAATTGTAAGACCTATTTGTTCTATAGTGAATTATTCCCCTATGGTAATTCCATTATCTCCCATGTTTTATTTTCATGAAAAAAATCCTATTCATATTTCATGGATAACTTCCACTTTACAGAATCTTTGAGACTAGCCACTTCTTATGGTCACTCGATCTCTCCTCCATCTGTAAAAAGTAATAAAAATTAGTTATAAACCTTTGAACTAGACATTTTATTTGGGTAAAACTATTCAATTCAACCCATAATTCTTGTTTTTACAAAACCATTTTCTCTACAACTTCACATTTCATAACTCTGGCTTCATATTCCATAGTTCTCAAGCTTTCTGGAACATATTCTGGCCTAACTGAAATCTCTGGACTTTTCGTGCTCCATGAAATTTCCAAAACTTTTGTCCTTTCGAAAATTCCATTCAGATAAACTTGGATGTATTCTGTTGATTTTTTATTCTTAACTCCATACTTTACTAATTTTCAGTCTTTCAATAAAATCTTCTCATTTAAGATAACATTCCAACTTCTAATGAAATTCTGATTGTCATTATCTCAAAGAAGTAAAAAAAAGTTTTCATTTCCATATCCCTTAAAGAAATATGTCCAGGACCTTTTTTTGAGTTTTTCCCAATCCTTGGAATTAATATGGACATAAGTGATAATTACAAAAATTTTGAGGTTAGTAACTATCGTTAGTTTTCCAGACCAAAATTTTCCCAAAATATCTTTCCCCAATGGTGCATAAGGACTCTTGTTAAGTAACACAATTGATCGCTTCTACTTAATTTTTTTTGGAAATTCTGAAATGTGGTCTTATGATCTGATATTTCTCAGTAAATGTATGTTTCATCCAATTCACTACACCATTCTGTTTTGGTGTGTTGAGTACAGGCTTCTTAAACTTGATTCCTTTTCTCCAATAAAACTTTCAAAGATCTATAATACCATATTCACGCTACATGAAAAAATTGATTTAGTTATTCTCTTTCATGTTTTACACATTTATAAAGATGACAAACATATTTACCCACATTTTATAAAAACATGATTAAATAGCACATCAGTAAATTTATTTTCATTTACCACACCAATTACCCACATTTATATGAAATGAAGGGAAATGAAATTACCCACATTTTCAGAAACATGGGTAAGTATTTTTTTTTGAAAAAATTTAACCCAATCATTTTTTTATTTTTTTTATCACTTGTTTTCCCTTGATTTCTCGCATATGTGAGCATTAATTTCCCACACATAACCCCCACATCACTACCTCTCGATCCCCCCCCCCACCCACCCACACGCACCCCCATGATTTCATGCATCTCGCACAACTCCCTCATAATTTCATGTGTCTCGTGCATATCCCCACCCCCTAGATTTAAACATTTCACATGCCCCACTTGCATCCCCTGCCTTCCAAATTTTTCATAGGGAGACCCAATTTCATGAATTCTCACCTTCCAATTTCCCAAACACGTGTACATTGGATTTCCCATGCGCACCTATCGCCTCCCTACCTCCTGATTTTTTGACACCTCATGTATGGTACCCTGGTGTTTTAAAATATTATGTTTCTTTCCACTGATCAAACCTATAACGTTGATGCACTAAATGAAGAGTCAAACTACATATTCCAACTCAGCTTTAATAATCCAAATATGCTATAAAATATTTATTTATAAATTAATATATATGTTATATAATAATATGTAAATTAATATATTTTTCATTATATATTTACATATATGTCATTATATGATACATACATACATACATACATTATTATATATTAATATATATTTTCATATAAATTAATATATATGTTATTATATATTTATATATATGCAATTAATGTTATTCTTTTTTTCTAAAAGTGAATCCCCGTGTGTGGCCTTTTCGAACCCTCCACACAAGGGAACCCCTCTCCCCATGAAGAGATTACTCTGGAAAAAGCCTCATCCTAGAAGGATTCATTGCCAGCTGATATGGAAGAGGATCTCGGAGGGCGACAGCCCAATTGGTGATGGTTTGACACAACAATTCATCAACACAAGTGGTTTGTGCTTCATTTCACACACCCAGTCAGGAATCAATTGGCCCAACAAGATGAATGGATCCTAGGGGAGGGATAAATTATCCCAATAGTAGGCACTCAGGAATCGAACATTGCACCTCTTAAAGAACATCATTGTTATGCTCCTCACCTTCATCATTACGCCACCACCGAAGCGACAATGAAATTAATGTTATTATTTATTTATAAATAATTCAATTAATGTTATTAATTATATCCAAAAGGTTAAGGGTTCAAATTGCAATGACCCCAATATTTAGGAATTTTCACATGGTGTTGTGGAAGGAACTTTAGCAGCGACGATGCCACAGTAGGCACTATTGTGGTGATAGGTACAATGATGATTACTATAACAGTTTCTGGTACTGTATAAGTACTATTCATTAAAGGGGTCTTTGAACTAAAAAAAGGTACTTCGATTCACAAGACCTTCGGGCCATCAAATTGTAAGGTCTACAGGTCATCCATTTTTCAAGGTCTTTGTTCCTTTGGGCCTTTGGGCCATGTGATTTCTGGGCCTACAATGTAATGACCCAAACTTTTGTTAATGAAAATCCCTCTTAATCTAATTAAATGTCTTAATATGTGAAATTATTATAAAAAATATTCACTTCTTTTGTTTTATGTTTTTGGATTTTAAAATACCATTAAGAATTGTGACCATTTCTAATATAACTATTGAATAGTGATCACATGATTAGTATAAATATAGGGCTTTAACAAATCCTTTTTACTTAGAAAAAGGAAGAGATGGCTTCATCCAGTAGACTTGCCACATATGAAGCCCATTTAACAGAGCTCAAAAAGGAGGTTTCATCTTTGGGATTTTCTCTTAACCAATACCAAGCCAAGCTTGAATACATTAAACTCGAGCGGAACCGCCTATGGGAGAAGTGGAAGTTGATTGAGATTACCACCTGAGCACCACCCCAGGAGTCTTTCACCATCGCACACCTTACCCTAAGGCCTTATGCGGGTGTTTTAAGGGGTTATGAAACAAGACCCTAGTACTATGACTATGTACATTATTTTTTTATATAATAATGAATGTACTTTGATTTTATTATTGTTACTTTTTAAATAGTTTTTAAAGCACAAATAGTATTTTTAGTTAAATATTCAACTAAGAAATATATTTTGATGAATTAATGGATTTTTAAATTAAATAATATTTTAATAAAATATTATTATTACTATTAAATTAATATTTATTAAATATAAATTATTGTATAATTTTATGAATGCAATTGTAATTTTTATTAAGGTTTGAAAGCCATTTTTGTCAAAACCAATGAATTTTCGATAAATGTTGATTTTATTTTAAAAGTGAAAATTAATATATTTAGAAAATTATTTAGATAAAATGAATATTATTTCTGGAATCAGGACGTTTAAATTATCCAACGGTGAATTTTTCTTAATTTTCTAAGACAGTCAAATTTTTGGGTAAAAATTAAATTCCGTATAAATATATAATGTGTTTTATGACATAATAATGACCCAATAGTGATGTAATAAAATACTATAAACTTTATGTTCGTCCAATATATGTCTTACCATTAAAATAATGTGATTTTGGGTTTGTTTGATTTATTTTACAAAGCTTTAGTGGACCCTTCAAGACTTATATAACATTTTGTCTTTTTAAATTGTTTTCCTTGAGAGTGTGACTCACCTCCACAAAATCAACCATATTATTTTAAGAAGTTTGGTCATTGACCATATAAAATATTGTTTTCCACTCCCCTTTGGTAGAAACCATTGTCTGTTTTTTGGTTTTGTTTAGTTTAATGTGAGGTGTCCCAAACCTAAATAATAAACAATTCCCTCTCCTTTCCTATATAAACCCACCCAAGCTCTCACTTCCTCTTCACTAAAAGCCTTTGAAGTTTTTCCAAACTCTTCCCTAATCTATCTATAATCCTCCCAAGGTTCCCTCAAGCCTCCCAATTTCCCAACCTTCAAGCTTTCAAAGTTACTCTTCAAGGTAAGGGATCATTTCACCCTCCTCTTTTAAGTCATGACTTCCTTTATGTTATGTCTTATAGTTCCATTTTATTATGTGGGATATTGTTCTTATATATATTTACTACTATCCATTTCATGTACAAATGATGATAGACCCTTTATTCTCCCATAAATTATTTTTCTGAAATTTTAATTGACGTCGTTAGGCTGCCGAATTTTTTGTAAAAGAAATCACATATTCTCTCTTCCTTCGAGTTTCATTTTCATATGGTATTTCCTTCAAATAACCATAAAATGATCTTATTTATTTTATTCTGTACCCATAATTTATAATTAGTTATTTATGAGTGGTTTAACTTTGTACCCTCTCTTTTTATTGTTTTCTAAAACCAATTTATATAGTCGTTATGCTGTAGAAATTTCGTCACAAATTTCACTCTCTTTCTCTCATGAAATTCTCTTGTTTTATTTATGTGAATACCCAGACCTATTTCATTTATATGGGTGATAATAAATACACAAAAATTATATATTTTAATCTGGAATTAACATACATATAACCCTCACTCCCTTTCCATGGGTTATAAATGACATAACCGTCTTATTTTTTTAAGCACATTTAAAATGTCACGATTTTGAAATGAAACCCATTTATTTTATTCTATATGGATTATTTATGAAATGTTTGATTATGATCTATGTGGATCACATGAAAATAAATACATATTAAGGGTGCGCCTTGATATCTCTCCAATGCGTTGGGTAAAGAATTTATCTCTAGAGATGACAAGTTTCACGATACCTAGGTGAATAACCTTGGTAATTTTTATGACACCTTGGGGTTGTACATTGGTGATATGTTCATGAATGTGTAAATGAAATGTTGTATCCACACATGCAAGTTATGTTTCAAGTTTTTTTCATTATTATATTCCTATACTTTCGTTGCTCATGTATTTATGTTTTTATCATGTTCTTATTGATATCACAAGTAAACTGATTCCCTTACTTTCCTTACTGGGCCTTCTGCTCACCCTTTCCTTTGATTTATGTCTCTAGGTTATAAGATGTAGTAATTATACTTAATATGAATCTATTATTAAGCCTTACTAGTGTATTAGAAGAATTTTTTAAGTTATTTTCATGTATTATGTTCCTGATTTCCAAGACACTAGACTTTAAATATCCTCTGTTTGTAAAATGTAATGAAAATTTATGCAATAAAAAAGGTGGGATGTCATAGTTGATATCAGAGGTAGGTTTAGTTATTTATGGAAATTAGGCTATGAAAACTTTAGGAAGAACCCTATAGAAAATTTTAAATATAAGAAAACTTCCTGGTATTTTGGTGAGTAATGAGTAAGTGGTTTATCAAACAAATACATCCTTGTCTGGATACGAGCAGGTAGAAGTGGCTCTGGCACAGATGTACACAGGGGTAAAACCCGAAAACACCAATTTGATCTAGACTCAAATTAGAACTGGTGCACGACAACAGGTCTTGCTTCACTCTTGGATACGACACTCCTGGGGGATATTTTTTGTTAATCGTATGATTTTTATGAATAATTAAGAAGGAATTATAGATAAATATAATTTTTTAAGAATGATGTTTTAAGACATAAAATCCTTGATAGTTAAAAATATTTTTAAATGAAATAAGTTTCTCACTAAGGTTTTATTCTCTTAGGAAATGGTGGGAAATAGGAGGAATCGTGCAAATGGTGACCGCAATGGACTATGCGCTGACGGCCCTCCGATGGAAGCTGGAATGGAAACATTCATGAGAATGATGAACCAACTGACTCAAGTTAAGGGAAATAACTTGAATCAAGTTGAGAGACCAATCTCATCGCGAAGGGAACAACTTTCTTTTGAATCCTTTATGCATCAACGACTACCAACCTTTAGTGGATTGACCGACCCATTTATTACCAAACAGTGGATCAGCTCTATCGAGAAGATCTTTTCTGTGCTCCTCTGTTCTGAACAAGATAAGGTTACCCTGGTTGTCTATCGCTTAGAATGAGAAGCTGATCAGTGGTGAGAACTGATTAAAAACACAATTCCAAGAGTGGAATTTAAATCTATGGAGTGGGAAGAGTTCAGAAGGATATTCTTCAACAATTATTTCCCTCGATCGATGAGAACAAGAATGGAGAAGGAGTTTCTCGAGCTGAAGCAGAAGGAGAATGAATCTGTGGGAAGCTACGAGATGAACATAACAAGTATTTCATGTTACACCTATAGCTTTGTAATGGATCCAAATTTCAAGGATGATAGATTCTTCAGTGGACTAAGACCACATCTACAGAATAATCTAGCCAACCGAGACTATGATAGCTATGAGGAGATCATGCAGATTGTGATAAAAGTCGAGGTGGAGTTTGGTGAGATGCAGTGGTCTCATAAACCAAATGATAAGAAGAGATCAATATAGCTCAGCTTAGGTAGTACCTTTGATCAAGGAAGAGGAGGAAAGAAAGTGCAACTTCCCACGTGTAATAAATGTGGGAAGAAGCATTTGGGGAACTGTTTTCTCGAGAGCGGGAAATGCTACAAGTGTGGAAGAGATGGCCATATTGCAAGGAATTTTTGTAGTGAGGTGAAACCTCAACCTACAAACACTAACGACAAGGGGAAGATAGTGCAAACCCTACCAAATGTTCAGTTCTTTAAGTGTGGACAACATGGTCACTTTTCCAATCACTGTCCAAATCTGAGGGAAGTGGGAGGGAACCACCATCAGCCTTAGCAAAGGTCAAGGGAGAAAGGTCATGATTTTTATATCATGACAGCTGAAGTTGAAGCTCTGAATTATGTGGTTGCATGTACTCTTGTTGTTTTCTCAAATCTAGAAAGTACTTTGTTTGATTCTGGTTCTACACGTTCCTTTATTTCCTCCAAGTTTGCAAAGAATTTAGAATCAACTCCTGATTTTCTAAAAGTAGAGTTATCAGTCAATAATCCTGGTGGGATTATCCAAGCATCATCAGTATTTAGAAACTCTGGTATTTAGTTTAGTGAGCGCAATATTATCACAAATCTAGTTGTCATTCCCATGCTGGAATTCGACATTATACTAGGGATGGATTGGCCCTCAAAGCATAATGCTAAGATCAAATGAAAAATCAATGAAATTTCGGTAGTCTTGAATAGAGAACCTACAGTTATCTTCCAAGGAGAGATATCTCAACCTGATCTTTATTTAGAAGAACCTCCTATATCCTTCTTTATGGATTTTATCAGTGAAGAAGAAGAATTAAATAAGAGTTTGAGGATAGAAAATTTCCCCATCATCCAGGAATATGTTGACGTATTTCCTAAGGAGTTGTCTAGACCTCTCCTAGAAAGAGAGGTAGAGTTCTCTATTGAACTCATACCTGGATCTCATCCAATATCAAAGACCCCGTGTAGGATGGAAAATTTAGAGCTGGAAGAATTAAAGAAACAACTCCAAGATCTTTGGGAGAAGGGGTTTATCCAACCAAGTGTATCTCCTTGGGAAGCACCAGTTCTCTTTATGAAGAAGAAGGATGGATTGATGTGGCTATGCATTGATTATAGAGAACTGAATGGGATTATAGTAAAGAACAAATACCATGTTCCAAGAATTGGTGACTTATTTGACCAACTTAGTGGATCTCAATTATTCTCTAAGATTGATATTCGTTCTGGTTGTCATCAATTGAGTATGAAGAAAGAAGATATTCCAAAAACTGCCTTCTGATCAAGATATGGGCATTATGAGTTTGTTGTTATGCCCTTTGGACTGACTAATGCACCTATAATTTTTATGGATTTGATGAATATAGTCTTTAAGAAATACCTAGATAACTTTGTGGTAGTTTTTATTGATGATATTATGATATATTCCAAAAGTCACGAGGAGAATGAAGATCATCTAAGGGTTATTTTGAAAACTCTACAGAAGGAGAGGATTTTTGGAAAGTTCAGAAAATGAAATTTCTAGTTACAAAACGTTGATTTCTTGGGGAAAATTGTTACCAATGAAGGAATCACAGTTGAACCTACAAAGACAAAATTTGTAGAGGAGTGGCCTTAGCCTACAACAATAACCGAGATTCTTAATTTCCTTGGTTTAGTGGGATATTATAGGAGGTTTGTGAAAAACTTTTCACAAATTTCTAATCCATTAACCAAGTTAACTTGAAAAGGGGTCAAGTTCATCTGGACAAAGGAGTGTGAGAAAAGTTTCCAAGATCTGAAGAAGAGATTGGTTACTACAACCATGTTAACTCTACCATCAAGTGGATAAGGATTAATTATTGTTTATTGGTTCATCTTTGAAAGGTCTTGGGTGTGTCCTCATGAAAAATGACAAGTTCATTGCTTATGCATCTTGACAGTTGAAGACTCATGAGAAGAACTATCCTACACATGATCTATAGCTAGCTACAGTCGTTTTTGCTCTGAAGTTATGGAGGCAGTATATTTATGGAGAGAAATGTGATATATACATAGACCATAAAAGTTTGAAGTATATTTTCACAAAAAAGGAATTGAACATGAGAAAAATGAGATGTTTGGAACTTCTTAAAGACTATGATTGTTTAATTCATTATCATCCCGGAAGAGCAAACAAAGTTGTTGATTCATTAAGCAGGAAAGACCCAGTTGTTCTTTACATGATGAGGATTCAAAAATATCCTTTGATAAATGACCTAGTAAAGTTGGAAATGGAAATTATAAGGGAAGGGATATCATCAACCCTAACCCAAATGATTTCTCAACTATCATTACTAGAGAAGATCAAGAAAGCTCAGAAAGAAGATCCTTTGTTACAGAAGAAGTTTGAGGCTATAAAGGATGGGAAGTTTCCTAAGTTCAATATTGATCAAGAAGGTGTACTGAAATTTCGTACAAGACTATGTGTTCTATCTATTCAAGAAATAAATAAGGATATGATGGATGAAGCTCATAACTCTACTTTCTCTATACATCCTGGAAGAAAAAAAATGTATAGGGACCTTCGTGATCATTATTGGTGGGATAATATGAAAAGGGAGATTGTTGACTACACTTCAAGGTGCCTAGTATGTCAACAAGTGAAGGCAGAGCGACAACTTCCTAATGGGGTATTGCAACCACTACCCATACCTGTATGGAAGTGGGGAAATATCACTATGGACTTCATCACTAGTCTCCCAAGAACTTTTAAAGTAAACAACGCAATATGGGTTGTTATGGACCGTCTAACCAAGACTACCCATTTTATCTCCATTCAGGAAGACTTATCTCTTGATCAACTTGCCAGGATTTACGTGAAGGAAGTGTTAAGGCTGCATGGAGTTCCACTTTCTATCATATCTGATCATGATCCAAGGTTCACATCAAAATTCTGGAGAAGTCTTCAATATGATCTAAGCACTGAATTGAATTTCAGTATGGCCTATCACCCCCAAACTGATGGCCAATATAAAAGGACTATTCAAACACTTGAGGAAATGATGAGAACATGCTCAATGAAATTTAAAGGTGGATGGGATCAATATCTCCCTTTAGTTGAGTTCTCTTATAAAAACAGATTCCATTCAATTATTCAAATGGTGCCCTATGAAGCTCTATATGGGAAGTGATGTAGAACTCCTACTTTTTGGGATGAAGCTGGTGAAAGAAATCTTCTCAGTTCTGATCTTGTACAAGAGATTACAGAAAAATTCCACGCCATCCAACAACACATTAAGGATTCTCAGAGTCGACAAAATCGTTATGCTAACAACCTTCGAATGGACTTAGAGTTTGATGTTGGTGAAAAAGTATTTTTTCAGATTTCCCCTTGGAAGAGAGTCATGAGGTTTGGGAAGAAAGGAAATCTCAGCCCTAGGTACATTGGCCCCTATGAAATCTTTGATCGCGTGGGATCAGTGGCCTATCGGCTTGAACTTCCTCCAAATCTTGCACAAGTTCATGATTTTTTCCATGAATCCCTCTTGAGGAAATACATACCTGACCCTTCACATATAATAAGCCTAGAGGTGGTACAACTGGAACATGGCCTCTCTTATGAGGAGTAGCTGGTGGAGATCTTGGATCGTAGAGACAAGGTTCTAGGCAACAAGACTACTGATGTACATGGATTTTTATATGGATTTTTACATGTATTTTCATAATTTTCTAACTTAGTTTTAATTAATTAGTTTAACCATTTTTTATATTTTTAGTTTATTTTTGTAGTTTTATAGTAATTTAGTTATTTTGATATTTTTTAGTTAAATTATATATCGATACTAGTATTTTAGTATTTTTATTAGTTTATATTAATTTTATATATTTTATTTAACACTATTAGTATTAGTTTCATTAACATTTATTTTAATTATTTTTTGTTTATAGTTAATTATAATTTTATATATTTCATTCTATTATTATTATTATTATTTTATATTAGTATTTTTATTATTATTAAAATTTAACAATTTCTTTTTTTTTAGAATTTTATTTTTAAATTTTGAATCTGAAATTTGAATTTTTTTTTTTTTACTTTCCCCCTACCCCCTACCCCCTTGACCCGCTCCCCTCCCTATTCCCCTATCGCCCTTCCCCTCCTATCCTTCACCCACCGTCCCCCACACTCCTGCTCTCAAATCCCCCATTTACCTGCTGCACCCCCTACCGCTCTCTCTCACCCTCCTAAAACCACCGACCCTTTTTCCTTGCTACAAAACCCTCACCCCCCCCCCATCTCACCCGCTATCCCTTTTCTCCCATCTATTCGGTTGGCCCTCTCCCTAAACCCACTGGAACCCGTACCCCGCCTCCACTCTCCATTCGTCGCCCCCCTGTCGCTTCCCAAGCTCAACCCCGCTACCCCCGAGCCACCTCCCCTCTTCCCCCGTCGCACCCCACTGCCCAGCGCCCTCCTCCATTCGGCCACCCCCTGCTGCTCCACTCTCCCTCACCCATCACCCCGTCAGCCTCACCCTCTCTCCTACCGAAGACCCTGCACCCCGTCGACCCTCGCTAACCCAGCACCCCGCTGGACCCGCTGCTCCCTCCTCTCATCCGTATCCCATCACCCCGCTTCCCCAGCTCCACCCCGCTACCCCTCCACTTCCCCTGTTCACCCAGCCCCTCGAGATTTCCCTCTCCCCTCGACCTCCATCCCACTCTCTCGTACCATCCTAATACCTCTCCCGGCTTCCCCCGTCGCACCATCTCACCCCCATTTCTCATTTGCAGTGCACCGGTCACTACCATCCAAGGAGCTGACCAGCATTCGCTTCATCACTCATATCCTTTGTTTCGGTGGTCACGTAGTTGGTGCGCGACGTCATCACGTGCCTATGGTTGCTGCGCACGACGAAAATAAAGACTGACACGATCATTTCTTCAGTAACGTGGTTTTATTTCACATGACATATCATTTTATTACCACATTTATTCTTTCAGTTATGATGTCGGGGTGATTTTCTTAGTGTCGGTATGTTGATCAAGTAATGAAAATTATTGTGCATGCCATGTAATGATATTGTTTGGTGGTTAATTGTCAATTAAATTTATTTTAATTGAATGTTTATCTCTTTAAATTATTTTTGCACTAAATTAACTGTTGAAATTAAAACTGGACATTTTAATAATAAGTTGACACGGCGGTTCGAGAAGGTAAACCGCATTGAACGATGGTAAGTGAAAATTGGTGACACAACTTTGTGAGAAACGGGTTGTGTCATTTCGCCGTATAGTTCGGGACTTGAACGAGTTTTCTAATTTATTTATGAAACCAGAGAACGGGACTTTAAATGAATTAAGAAATTTAATTTGATCATCTAAAAAATTCTTATATTTTTGGAACTGGTGATAATTAAACAGAATAAATATTTAATCACTTTAAAGAATACCTTGCATGGTTGCGTAGCAATTTAATTGTGACATCATCATCCCCGACACATTTTGTTGACTTAGAGTCCATCATCATTCTCATTTGCAATTTTATTTTTATCTTTTGTCTTCTCTCCTTTTAGTTTAATTAAAATGAAAAAAAAAACTCAAAAATAAGAATTCCATCAACCCTTGTCCGTCTAAACATTGTCCAGCGAAATATTTTTAGTGAACTAGATTATGTGATCTCTATGGTTTGACCCTGCTCGCCACTTTTACAGTAGCCAGTTGGTTATAAAAATTTGAAAATTGGATGCACTGCGACGCATGTATCAAATTTCTAGCGCCGTTGCCGGGGATCACGTGCACATCTAGCATTAAGAAAACTTAAAGTAGTCCTTGCTTTAGGAACTATTCGCCTAAATAGTGAATACTCGTAATTCTGATCCGTCAAAGAACAACCCATCCCTTGATCCACAACTTGAACATCAAAGAAAGGGAAAAGAACAAATCGGTACCTTGGCTACAAATGGAATTCATCCACCAGAGGAAAGCGTTGAAACTCGCATTCCAACGCTTCCTAATGGACAAGTCCACCCACTTTTCCAAAACTGTCTCGATAATCAAAGGTCTCGGACTACTATGAGATAGGATTTGTGACCCAATACAGTCGGTGTTAGCTCAGGCATAACAAGACCGAGAATTCAAGCAACGCACTTTGAATTGAATCCATCCATGATCAACCTGCTTCAACAACATGCAAAATTTCATGGATTGAGCAGCGAAGACCCTTATATGCATGTGAACATATTTCTTGAAGTCTATGAAACATTTAAATATAACGGAGTAACGGATGATGTGTTGATCCTGCGATTATTTCCATTCTCATTGTAAGGGAAAGCAAAGGACTGGTTGGAAAGTCTTGACCCCGAAACAGTTTTCACTTGGGAAGTATTGAGAAGAAAATTTCTTGATCGATATTACACAATAGCTCAATCTTTGAAAAAAAAAAAGAGACCTTGAATCCTTTTGTCAAAGTGAATACGAATCATTAGGAGAATCTTGGGAAAGATTCAGGTCTATGTTAAGATGTTGTCCTCATCATGGGATGAAGTTGTAAAACCAGTTGCAAGCTTTCTACTATGGACTTCAACCCGAGAGTAAATCTACAATCAACACAGCTACTGGAAATGTGTTCATGTAAATGGATCCTGAGGATCTGTACATTTTAATTCAAAACATGGCCGAACATAGTTTCCAGTGGCCAGAAAATTTTTCAAGAAGAAAGGCAGGAGTGCATCAAGTTGATGCCCAGACATTCATGGATGCACAATTTGAAGCTCTCAAAAATAGGATTGACAACTTGTCAGTAAACCCGCCTAAGCCAATCCATGTTGTTCAAACTGAACACTATCCACACTGTGGTGGTCCTCATGATTATCCCATGTGTCCATATTACACATCTAATACCAAGATGTTTGAAGCTAAATTTGTCAGCTATAACAAAGGGAATTATGGAAACAACTACAACACAAACTGGAAAGGAAATATCCAAAATAAAGGTTGGAAGGAGCCATCGACTACTCAGCCAATGAACCAGAACATGGGTCCACCTGGATTTCCTACTCAATATTCCTTCAGACCTTCCATGCAATTGCAAGAACAAGGATCTCAATAGAAATACCGACCCCTATTTCAAAAACAACAACAATATAAGGAACAAAATCAAACAACAAACTTGGACCCTCCTGCAATGCAAGGTCAACAAGATTAGGGAGCAACTATAGCTAAACTAATGATGTCCAATCAATCAAGGTTCGAGTTACAAGAGATGGCAACTCAAAATTTGCAGACAACAACTCAAAATTTGTAGACAACAACTCAAAATTTGCAGGCTAACACCCAAAACCTACAGTCAACAACCCAAAACTTACAGGCTTACATGCGTAACATTGAAAATAAAGTTGGTAAGATAGCCGCACAAATGCAGAACTGACAACAAGGAACTCTACCGGGAAGCACAAGAGTCAGCCTAAGAGAAGAAGCAAAAGCCATCACATTGTGAAGTGGCACACGGTTACCAGAGCACCAAATGCCTAATGTTTGACCAATAGATGAGACACCTATACCTACCACTGAGAATGGAAACTCAATAAACAAAGTAATCCAACTTGAAGCTAAAGAGGAGGAAGATCAAAACAAACTTGTAAAAACTGAAAAGGCAATAAAGGAAAAGGAAAATGAGGCACTCAATGAAAGAGTGAAAGCCCACATACCACCTCCTCTATTTCCACAAAGACTGAAGCAAAGGATGTTGGATGTTCAATTTTCAAAATTCATGGAGATTTTCCAAAAGCTTCAAATAAATATTCCTTTTGTGGAATCCATCACACAAATTCCCCACTATGATAAATTTCTCAAGGAACTTATATCAAAAAGAAGAAAATTAGATGATGTGTGAACATTCATAATACACGAGGAATGTTCAGCGGTCATAACCAGATCCATACCTCCAAAACTAAGAGACCTTGGGAGTTTCACTATCCCCTGCAATATTGGAGGATGTCAATTCGGAAGAGCTCTGTGCGAACTTGGAGCTAGTGTAAATCTCATGCCTTCTGGAATCCTTGAAGAACTGGGCATCACAGAATTAAAGCCAACGAGGTTCGCCTTGCAAATGGCTGACTGATCAGTGAATCATCATTGAGGGATTCTATAGGACGAACTTGTCAAGGTTAAAAAATATTACTTCCCTGCTGGTTTCATTTTCCTCGATATGGAAGAATACAAGGACGTCTGACTCATTCTTGGGAGATCCTTCTTAGAAACATGCAGAGCATTGGTTGATGTCCAAGAGGGAAAGTTAATTTTTAGAATTGGGGATGAGAACATAACATTTGATGTCCTAAAGGCTATGGAAAACCATCTGTAGAAGACTGTCATTTCTTGGATACGATTGAAGAATGAGATGATTTAGCAAGCGATACACTAGATCTCGTGGATTTACATAAAGAAAATAAAGATCTTACTGAATCAATAAAGGTAGTGTAATTCATCAGAAACATAGTTGAGCCTCTAGATAGACATGACTTCACTTCATCACTTGAAAAGCCTCCAACACTTGAGCTTAAACCCCTTCCATCAAACATGAGATATGGTTACTTGGTAGATTTAAACACCTTACCAGTCATCATAAATGCCAATCTTTCGAGTGAACAAGAAAGTAAATTGATCAATGTCCTATCACAAAGGAAGCCAGCAATAGGATGGATGATTGCTGATCTAAAAGGTATAAGTCCTGCCATCTGTACTCACAAAATACATATGGAAGATAATTCAAAACCTTGAAAGCAACCAAAAATATGATTAACACCTCCCATGAAAGAATTCATCAAGAAAGAAGTCAGTAAACTTCTTGATGCTGGTTTAATATTTCCAATCTCTGATAGTCAGTGGGTTAGCCCATTGCAAGTAGTACCTAAAAAGGGTGGAACCACAGTGGTTGAGAATGATAAAGAAGAATTGATAACCATAAGAACAGTGACTGGATGGAGAGTGTGCGTCGACTATCGAAAATTGAATGATTCCACCAGAAAGGATCACTTCCCATTACCCTTTATTGATCAAATTCTTGAAAGATTGGCAGGACGAGATTACTATTGTTTTCTAGATGGATACTCAGGATATAATCAAATAGTAGTGACACCAGAGGATCAAAATAAAAGCACTTTCACTTGTCCATGTGGTACTTTTTCTTATCAGAGAATTCCTTTTGGAATGTGTAATGCACCAGCCACATTTCAACGATGCATGATGGAAATGTTCCATGACATGATTGAAGAGTTCTTGGAAATATTCATGGATGACTTCTCTGTGTATGGAAATTATTTTGATGACTATCTAGAACATTTGGATAAGGTTTTGGCAAGATGCGAAGAAAAGAATTTGGTGCTTAATTGGGAAAAATCACACTTCATGGTACAAAGTGGAATAGTTTTAGGTCATCAAATTTAAAAGAAAGGAATTGAAGTTGACGCCGCAAAGATTAGTACAATATCTGAGTTACCTATGACTTCTTCAGTTCGTTCCATTCGAGGTTTTCTTAGGAACATTGGATTCTATAGACGCTTTATTAAGGATTTCTCTGTTATTGCCCAACCCCTTAGGAACCTATTGGGAAAAGATGTCACATTCCACTTCAGGCCTGAATTTCAGGAAGCATTTAAATTATTAAGGCAGCTTTTGGTTGAAGCCTTGATAATTATTTCACCTGATTGGGAGCAGCCATTCGAGTTAATGTGTGATGCCAGTGACTAGGAAGTTGGAGATGCCTTGGGACAAAGAAAAGAAAGATCTTTAGGCCAATATACTATGCTAGCCACACTTTGAATGAGGCTCAACATAATTACAAAACAACTGAAAAAGAGCTGCTAGCATTTGTCTTTGACTTTGATAAATTTCGATCCCATCTGTTGTTCTCAAAAGTCACTGTCTATACGGATCACTCTGTACTTCAGTATTTGATGACCAAGAAAGACGCAAAACCCAGATTCATTCGATGGATACTGTTACTTCAGGAATTTGAAATTGAATTCAAGGAAAAAAGGGAACATAGAATGTCTTTTCTGATCATTTATCATGCCTCGACCATGACACAAGTGAAATCAATGTCCAACTAATCAATGAAACATTTCCTGATGAACAACTCTATGCCATTGAGACAATCACACCTTAGTATGCTGATTTTGTGAACTACTTAGCTTCAGGTGTGATACATCCAGATTTATCAAAGGAATAGAGGAAAAGATTTTTGAATGAAGCACGGCATTACTACTGGGATGATCCTTTACTTTTCAAAGACTAAGTTGATGGAATGATATGAAGATGCATCCCTAAAGAAGAAATTGATAGTGTTTTGAACTTGTGCCACTCTACAGAAGCTGGGGGACACCATGGAATTCATTGAAAAATTAGCAAAGTGTTATAATGTGGTTTGTAATGGACGACCATGAATCATGATATTCATGAATTTTTCATGAATTGTGATAAATGCCAAAGAACTAGGGGTATAAGCTGGAAGCATGAAATGCCACAACACTCAATCATGGGAATTGAAATTTTTGACATATGGGGAATTGAATTCATGGGTACTTTTCCTAAATCTTTTGGGAAATCCTATATCCTTTTCTGTGTGGACTATGTTTCAAAATGGGTGGAAACTGAAGCATTTTCGGAAAATACTGCTCGAGTCGTCATCAAATTTTTAAAGCAAAACATTTTTACTCAATTCGTAATTCCAAGTCTCATCGTCAGTGACCATGGTACCCACTTCAATAATGTGCTGTTTCAGAAGCTAATGACTCTCCATGGATGTCACCACTACATAAGCACCCCATACCATCCACAGACTAATGGAAAAGCTGAGGTTTCAAACTGAGAAATTAAGGGTATTTTGGAGAAAACTGTAAATACATCTAGGAAAGATTAGGTCACCAAACTTGATGATTCACTTTGGGCCTACAGAACTGACTACAAGACACCTATTGGAATGTCCCCATATTGGTTGGTCTTTGGAAAAACCTACCACTTACCTATAGAAATGGAACATAAATCTTATTGGGTTGTGAAGAAACTAAACTTTGATTTCAAAACTACCCAAGAGAAGCGTTTTCTACAAATGAATGAACTAGAAAAGATGAGGAGAGAAGCATATGAAAATGCTTTGATTTACAAAGAGAAGACTCAAGCTTGGCATGACAAATGGATCCAACAAAGAAATTTTTCAACAGGCGACAAAGTTCTCATCTTCAACTCACGACTTCAAATCATGGCTGGGAAACTCAAGTCGAAGTGGTCGGGTCCTTACACTGTCACAATTGTTTATCCACATGGTGCTGTCACAATTTTTTATGGGAAGATGAATCCATTTAAAGTTAATGGTCAATGCCTTAAACTTTACCACACTTCGGATATGGTAGGCATCATTGAAGAACTCCAATTATAATGAGAAGTTATCCATCTGGCTGAAGACGTTAAACTTAGCGTTGATCGGGAGGAAACCTGACTGCTTCTTCATTCTTTAGTCTTTGTTTTCTTACTCTATCTCTCTCTCTCTATCTCTTTTTGTGGATGCAGATAAAATAAAAAAAATGTATAGCTCGTCTGATTCTTCTGTGGTCATCGATGCGCTTGTTCCTTCTCCCTCTGACTTAGTACAATGGATGACTCATCATCTGGTTGATATCGAGCGCCAGCTTAAGGAACTTTCATTAGAGATTCATGCTCAGCAGCTAGAACCACCACAAAGAGCACAGATTCCATTCCTCCCTCACCAGATTCACACTCACTACGCTCTGGAGGTGGTTAATCCCACTAAGGATCCCCGTGAGATCGATGACACAGCCACTAGTTCTCACAAGAGGCAGAGGAGTTCTGAGATGATAGACCAAGATGATTGAACATTATCCATTCGTCTGGCTGA
The DNA here is from genome assembly GCA_963277665.1 of Viscum album. NCBI lineage: Eukaryota > Viridiplantae > Streptophyta > Magnoliopsida > Santalales > Viscaceae > Viscum > Viscum album. The sequence continues at coordinate 621,688,934 of OY728127.1, forward strand.
AGACATAAAACTTAGCTCTTCCTGGGAGGCAACCCATGTTCCAGTTTCATTTTTTTGGTCCATTTCTTCTTTTAACTGTTCTAGTTTTTTTAAGGAAATAAAAACATGGCATGTGTGAAAAAAATTATTTACTCCTGATTTTTGTGTGCACTTGTCACTCTTCTGCATTTCTACTTCCATTTATATGATCCTTGGTGTTATCTTTATGATATGATGCGGGTATGTGTTTTCCATGTGTAGATTTTACAGGTATATCATTCCTGGAGCTTCATCAGATACAAACAGCCTCTCCACGTCTATCCTCACTTACATAGGGAAGTGTTTTATTTTTGTCATATTTTATGCTTCCAACAACACCATGTAAACAAAAAAACAAATAATAAAATTTTTAAAAAAAACGAACATTCTTTTCATTGATGAACCCACATAAAAGCCATTTTATTTTTGTCGCAACACAGTCGGAAACATACCACTTGTGTCCCTAGGCAGTTTTAGCACCTGATTCTTGTTTTGGAATTCTTTGATCCTTGCTCTCATGACTTAGATTATTGCTGATATTATTTCATGCTTCAAAAATGTTTTTCAAAAACTTGTATTTTGTTTGAGACATTTATTTTCACTCATGCTCATCTGTGTTGTCCAACATTATATTTCCATACCCGTGAGGACTCTGGCCCATTTTACATCATCTATTATTTCTATTTTTCTTGAGGGCATTTCAACCATGTTATGTCTTCTAGAACTTTCCATGTTTTTCCATCAAAGCTATAGGAATTTTTGAAAGTTTCACTAAAATGATCGAGGCATCTGTTTGATTTTTCAACCCCGTTGACCCACTGATCCACCCATACATTTTCTCTATCATATAGCCCTTATAAGCCATGAAGTAGCCTTTTAGGATGACCCCAAGACGATACCCTTCCATACCAATTTCTTGAATTTTTTCATGATAATTTTCAATCTAAGTGTGGGGGAGAGATTTACTCATGGAGAGGGTTCCTCAAGGGGCATTGAGTCATTTGATGTACATGGATTGAAATTATCCCATCCTGATCATATGAGTTATTTTTCACAGTAGCCACATTCATTACATATATTTTGATATAGGAATATAGAATCCTTTTGGTTCCAACAATGAGTACATTGGTGATCATTACGCGGTAACCCTCCCTTTTGGGGATACCTATAAAAGTGATGATCCATTACTCAGGTACTAGAGAGTTTTCTATATGACCTACCTTCATTGCGATGTTACATCGTATACGCTACTTGTCTACCATTCTTTGGGATTATTGTCTGACATTTTTTTTCATGGGGTTTTTGAGTTGATACTCACCATTTTTTCCTAACCATATTATTTGAGTGAGTTGTGTCTTAAAAAAAAGAGTGAAAAAAAGATCAAAACATTGTATTATCATATGTTTGGGGACAAGCCATGTTTTAAGTTTGGGGGAACGAGATTTTGAGGGAGACATTTGATGGAGACATTTGGATTGACATATATCATGCATTTATTTCAAGATTCAACCCTCCTTTTACCAAAAAGATGTCAAATTTTTTTACCCACCATCCCACAGCCTCAGATACATTTGAACCTCATTTAAAGTCCTTGAGATTGGTGCATTATTTAGATTTCCACTAGTGGAGATGTGAAATTCATGGCAAGCCTATATTAAGAATGCATGTGTATAAGAATTGAGAAAAACTTTGATCAAATTTTTCGAGCAATGAGTGTAATGGCAAGGTAGGTCACATGATAAATGAGTGCATGTACTTGTTTTGGAAAGAATGCAAGTGAAAGAGAAAAATGGTTTTTGAAAATTGGAGTTTTAAATGAAGCATGATATTTTATGAGGAAAGAGATTGAAGAATTTTGAACTTGTAATTTTGATGTTTTGATTTGTCTACGACCACTTGTGTTTTCTTTCTAATTGTTTTTCCCAGGAGTGCAAAAGTTTAAGTGTGGTGGATTTTATGTACATGGATTTTTACATGTATTTTCATAATTTTCTAACTTAGTTTTAATTAATTAGTTTAACCATTTTTTATATTTTTAGTTTATTTTTGTAGTTTTATAGTAATTTAGTTATTTTGATAATTCTTAGTTAAATTATATATCGATATTGGTATTTTAGTATTTTTATTAGTTTATATTAATTTTATATATTTTATTTAACACTATTAGTATTATTTTCATTAACATTTTTTTAATTATTTTTTGTTTATAGTTAATTAGAATTTTATATATATCATTCTATTATTATTATTATTATTTGATATTAATATTTTTATTATTATTAACATTTAACAATTTCTTTTTTATATAGACTTTTATTTTTAAATTTTGAATCTAAAATTTGAATTTTTTTTTACTTTCCCCCTACCCCCTACCCCCTTGACCCGCTCCCCTCCCTATTCCCTCGCCGCCATTCTCCTCCTCTCCTTTACTCGTCGGCCCCCACACTCCTTCTCTCCAATCCCCCATTTACCCAATGCACCCCCTACCACTCTCTCTCACCCTCTTAAAATCGCCACCCCTTTTTCCTCACTGCCAAACCCTTGCCCCCCCCCCCCTTATCTCACCCGTTATCCCTTTTCTCCCATCCATTCGGCCAGCCCTCTCCCTGAACCCGCTGGAACCTGCACCCCGCCTCCACTCTCCATCCACCGCCCCCCTGTCACTTCCCCAGCTCAACCCCACTACCCCTGAGCCGCCTCCCCTCTTCCCCCGTCGCGCCCCACTGCCCAGCGCCCTACTCCATTTGGCTGCCCCCTACTTCTCCACTCTCCCTCTCCCATCACCCCGTCGGCCTCTCCCTCTCCCCTGCCGAAGACCTCGCACCCCGTCGACCCTCGCTAACCCAGCACCCCGTTGGACCCGCTGCTCCCTCCTCTCATCCGCAGCCCATCACCCCGCTTCCCTAGCTCCACCCCGCTACCCCGCTGCTTCCCCTGTTCACCCGACCCCTCGATATTTCCCTCTCCCCTCGGCCTCCATCCCACTCTCTCGCACCATCCTAATACCGCTTCTGGCTTCCCCCGTCGCACCATCTCACCCCCGTTTCTCATTTGCAGTGCACCGGTCACCGCCATCCAAGGAGTCGACCATCATTCGCTTCAGCACTCATATCCTTTGTTCTGGTGGTCACGTAGTTGGTGTGTGACGTCATCACATGCCGAGGGTTGCTGCGCGCGGTGAAAATAAAGACTGAAACGATCATTTATTTTGTAACATGGTGTTATTTCACATGACATATCATTTTATTACCGCGTTTATTCTTTCAATTATGATGTCGGGGTGATTTTCTGAGTGTCGGGATGTTGATCAAGTAATGAAAATTATTGCGCATGCCATGTAATGATATTTTTTTGTGGTTAATTGTCAATTAAATTTATTTTAATTGAATTTTTATCTGTTTAAATTATTTTTTCACTGAATTAACTACTGAAATTAAAACTGGCCATTTTAATAATAAGTTGACACGGTGGTCCAAGAAGGTAAATCAGGTTGACCGATGGTAAGTGAAAATTGGTGACACAACTTTGTGAGAAACGGTTTGTGTCATTTTTTCATATAGTTCGGGACTTGAACGAGATTTCTAATTTATTTATGAAAACAGAGAACGGGACCTTAAATGAATTAAGAAATTTAATTTGAGCATCTAAAAAATGCTTATATTTTTGGAACTTGTGATAATTAAGAAGAATAAATATTTAATCACTTTAAATAATACCTTTCATGGCTACGTAGCAATTTAATTGTGACATCAGCATCCCCGACACATTTTTTTGACTTAGAGTCCATCATCATTATCATTTGCAATTTTCTTTTTATCTTTTGTCTTCTCACCTTTTAGTTTAATTAAAAAGAAAAAAAATAAAACTCAAAAATAAGAATTCCCTCAACCCTTTTCCATCTAAAAATTGTCCAATGAAATATTTTTAGTTAACTAGATTTTGTGCTCTCTGTGGTTAGACCCTGCTCGCCACTTTTACAGTAGCCAGTTGGTTATAAAAATTTGCAAATTGGACGCACTGCGATACGTGTATCAACTACCAACCTTGTTAAGGTGTTGTGGAGGAACCACAAATGTGAAGAATCCATGTGGTAACTGGAGGAGTCTATGAGGCAGAAGTACCCACACCTTTTCTCTTTTTAGGGAATGAGTTAAAATTTTGGGGATGAAATTTCTTAAGGGGGAATATTGAAATGTCCCAAAATTTTGTTAATGAAAATCCCTCTTGATCTAATTAAATGTATTAATATGTGAAATGGTTATACAACATATGCACTTATTTTGTTTTATGTTTTTGTATTTTAAAATACCATTAATAATTGTGACCATTTCTAATATAACCATTGAAAAGTGATCACATGATTAGTATAAATATAGGGCTTTAACAAATCCTTTTTAATCGGACAAAGGAAGAGATGGCCTCATCCAGTAGACTTGCCCCATATGAATCCCGTTTAATAGAGCTCAGAAAGGAGGTTGTGTCTTTGGGCTTCGCTCTTGACCAATCCCAAGCAGAGCTCGAATACGATAAGCTCGAGTGGAACTGCCTATGGGAGAAGTGGAAGTTGATTGAGATTACCACCCGAGTGATGTTATCTGATCCACCCCATGAGTCTGTCACCATCACACACCTTACCCTAAGGTATTATGTGGGAGTTTTAAGGGGTTATGTAACAAGACCCTAGTACTATGATTATGTACATTATTTTTTTATATAATAATTAATGTACTTTCATTTTATTATTGTTACTTTGTAAATAGTTTTTAAAGCACAAATAGTATTTTTAGTTAAATATTCAACTAAGAAATCTATTTTGATGAATAAATGGATTTTTGAATTAAATAATATTTTAATAAAATATTATTATTATTATTAAATTAATATTTATTAAATATAAATTATTGTATAATTTTATGAATGCAATTGTAATTTTTATTAAGGTTTGAAAGCCATTTTTGTCAAAACCCATGAATTTTCGATAAATGTCAGTTTTTATTTTAAAAGTGAAAATAATATATTTATAAAATTATTTAGATAAAATGAATATTATTTCTGGAATCGGGATGTTAAAATTATCCAATGGTGAATTTTTCATAATTTTCTGAGACAATAAAATTTTTTGGGTAAAAATTAAATACCGTATAAATATATAATGTGTTTTATGACATCATAATGACCTAATAGTGATGTAATAAAATACTATAAACTGTATGTTCGGCCAATATATGTCTTACCATTAAAATAATGTGATTTTGGGTTTGTTTTATTTATTTTAAAAAGCTTTAGTGGACCCTTCAAGGCTTATATAACATTTTGTCTTTTTAAATTGTTTTCCTTGAGAGTGTGACTCACCTCCACATAAGAAACCCTATTATTTTAAGAATTTAGGTCATTGACCTTATAAAATATTGTTTTCCAATCCCCTTTGTCAGAAACCATGGGCAAAAACCATGGGCTTGTTTGTGGTTTTGTTTATTTTAATTTGAGGTGTCCCAAACCTAAATAATAAACAATTCCCTCTCCTTTCCTATATAAACCCACCCAAGCACCCACTTACTCTTCACTAGAAGACTTTTAAGTTCATCAAAACTCTGACATCATCTCTCTATAATCCTCCCAAGGTTCCCCCAATCCTCCCAAAGTCCTGACCTTCAAGCTTTCAAAGTTACTCTTCAAGGTAAAGGATCCTTTCACCCTCCTCTTTTAAGTCATGACTTCCTTTAGGTTATGTCTTATAGTTCCATTTTATTATGTGGGATCTTGTTCTTATATATCTTTAATACTGTACATTTCATTTAAAAATGATTAGATACCCTTTCTTCTCTCATCAATTGTTTTTCTAAAATTTTAAGTGACACCGTTATGCTGCCAAATTTTTCGTAAAAGAAATCACATATTCTCTCTTCCTTCGAGTTTCATTTTCATATGTTATTTCCTTAAAATAACCATACAATGATATTATTTATTTTATTATGTAACCCTACTATATAATTATTTATTTATGATTGGGTGACCCTTTTCCCCTCTCTTTTTATTGTTTTCTAAAACCAAGTTATATAGCCGTTACGCTGTAGAACTTTCATCTCAAATTTCTCTCTCTTTCTCTCATGAAATTATCTTGTTTTATTTATGTGAATACCTAGACCTGTTTCTTTTATATGGGTGATAATAAATACACAAAAATTATATATTTTATTCTGTAGTTGAAATACATATAACCCTCACTCCCTTTCCATGGGTTATAAATGACATAACGATCTTATTTTTTTAAGCACATTTAAAATGTCACAATTTTAAAATGAAACCCATTTCTTTTATTCTATATGGATTATTTATGAAATGTTTGATTACGATATATGTGTATCACATGAAAATAAATACATATTAATGGTGTGCCCTGATAGCGCTCCAATGCATTGGGTAAAGAATTTATCTCTAGATATGACAAGTTTCACGATACCTTGGTGAATAACCTTGGTAATTTTTAGGACACCTCGGGGTTGTACCTTGGTGATATGTTCATGAATGTCTAAATGAAATTTTTTATCCACATATTCAAGTTATGTTTCAAGATATTTTCATTATGATATTCCTATACTTCTGTTGCTCATGTATTTATGTTTTTATCAAGTTCTTATTGATATCACAAGTAAATTGATTCCCTTACTTTCCTTACTGGGCCTTCTGCTCACCCTTTCCTTTGACGTATATCTCTAGGTTATAAGATGAAATAATTGTACTTAAGATGAATCTATGATGAAGCCTTAAAAGTGGATTAGAATAATGGTTTATGTTATTTTCATGAATTATGTTCTTGATTTCCAAGACACTAGATTTTAAAGATCCTCTGTTTGTAAAATGTAATGAAAAGTTATGTAATAAAAAAGTAAGATTCCATATACAAGTAATGTAATAGTTTCATCTTTACCCAATTAAAAAGAGGGTTACTTCCTTAATAAAGTTTCTTGACCTTAGTTTGTTTTGATATATAAATTAATATATATGTTATTATATGTCGCGCACACACACACACATGTGTGTGTACTATCATATGTTATTATATATTAATATATATGTTATATATTAATATATCAGTTATTATATATTAAAATATATGTTATCATATATTAAATATGTGTGTGTTTTTTTCTTATTATATGTTATTATATATTTATATATTAATTAATATATATATATATATATCTGTGTGTGTGTGTGTTATTATATATTAATATGTAAATTAATATAAATTTTATTATATATTATCATATATGTTATTATTTGTTTCACACACACACACACATATATATATATGTTATTATATGTTATTATATATTTATATATAAATTAAAGTATATGTTATTATATATTAATATACATATGTTATTATATACATGTTATTATAAATTTATATATAATTTATTATATTTTTATATATAAATCAATATATATGTTTCTATATATTAATATATGTCATTAATATATTAATATACTTATAAAATAACCACATTTCAATACACGACTAAATTTTCCACATTTATATGAAAATACAGGTAAATTTACACTTGGTCATGTTTTAAAACATGACTAGAAAGATTCAACGACCCAATGTTTTATCAATCAAAATTACCTTATTATAATTACTTCATATAATAACTTGAAACTACAACACAATGAAATACTAAGAACTATGTGACCTCTAATCATAATATTGTCACCTCTATGATTTGAATTTTGAAAATATGATATACACGGTTGCGATTAGTAAGATGTTTGGAGTCTGATAAGAAAAACTTAATTTTTGGTGAATAATAACCTACCCTTATGTATAGTAAAATATCCTTATGAATAGTAATATTACCCTTATGAATAGTAAATCATCTAAAATAATAGTATCCTCACCCATGAATGTATAAATAAAATTTAGGAATCTTATAAGTGATAATATGACTATAGTAAAAGTATTGGTATTTTTATAAGTCATAAATAATTAGTTACAATTAATTAATTAATTAAAAAGAAAATATATTTTCCTAAAAGGTGTTCATAAATTAATAATTTTATGTCCTTTGGTTTTATGATAATTTTTTAAGGCCTTATGCAATCTTTGAAAGCATTATAAAGTCGGTTATAGTTTTAAAATATGTATTTTTCAAGTAAATTGTGATTTTAATTAAAAAATAAATTATTCATATTTAGAAAATTATTTTTGAAAAATGCATTTGATTTTTGGATTCAACACATAAAAAACATTTGAGGTAATTTTTTGGTATTTTTCTAAAATACTTGAATTTGTTATGAATAGTAAGATACGATAATTCACGATAAATGTTAAAACCTAAATTTTTGTATCATGCTTGAGTCATGGATGATGAAAATGACCATTGGTTCGAACTCACATGCACATATTACTGTTTTGGGTCACAATAATCATTATTGTTTCTTGTCTTATGGAAAAATAATAAACTAATGATTAAAATATTAAGAAAACTCTCCTCCCTCCACTATAAGAAACCACCCACACTCTCATCTTCTCTTCACTCATCTCAAGCCTTGTACCTTCCCTAAATATAAAGCCACGACCTTAAAATTTACTTAATATTTAATTAAATTAATAATTCACATATAGGATCTTTTCAGGTTTAGAGTTTTAGAGAATTAAGACATAAATATTACATCTCAAAAGATTACAAAGTATACACTTCTACTAAGTTTCCATAAAATAAAAAAAAACTCTTAAAAAGAAACATGTCTAGTTCCATGTTTTAGATATCATGTCTTTCCTTGATCCCATCCTTGACCCTATTCATCTTTAAGTCCAGTGGAAAATATTTCAAAAACTTGGGATGAGCATAAAAATCCCAGAAAAGGATACCCAAAGAAGGAAAATTGTTAGTTTTTAAAAACAACAAGTAAACCAAGAATACTTTATCAAAGTAATACTTTTCACCTTTATGAAGTAGTAAAAAACTTTTCACTGAATAAAATATCATTACTTACCCTTTTTTAACCAGAAGATTACCATAAAACCCATATAAAGAACACATAACATATAAAGGTAACTTGGGACATAAACATACTTAAATGGAATAACCATATGGTCGACTTCCACACATATCACTTAATGGAATAGCCATACGGCCGACTTCCATACCCAATGCATTGTAGGTTATAATGTAACCACCCGTCCTGGTATTCACGGCACCACCCGTCGTATGGTTTATCACGTAACCACCCGTCAAATGTCCAAGTACCATTATAAAATCATAACACATAAAACAACTATAAAGGAAAGAAAACACTTCCACATTTCAAGAAAAATGTATCACTTAAATATATTGACATAACAGATCCATTATAAAAACCATTTTCAATACCAAAATACATAAAAGAGTATATGGTATTTATTTACTTTTAAAAATATAACGGCTTGTTGAGGAAGCCAAAGATCAAATAATACTCGTGGCGGCGGAAAGGTCATTGTCACCGTGTACATTAAAAAGAAACATACTTTTGTCGTTTAGTAAAATGATTTGTATTGAAAATATTCCTTTCGAATAAAAGTAGAAGTCATATGGGTTTATACACCGTATAAAAGAAATTTTTGTATAAAACAAAATATGTCTCAATGAAAGGAGACTAAGACGAAGTCCCTTACAAAGCCGGCATCCTTAGATTAAGGATAAATCAATTACATGATTATGTGTGACAAATATGAATACACAAAATATAAGTGGATATTAAGTGTAAACCAATCAGAGTTCATTCACACATAATCTTGGAAAAACAAAACCAATGACATAGATATTTAACTCAATGAAATGAGATTGAGTTATGATTTCCCATACAAGTTCGTAAGAATTTATCAATGAGATGATTATGTGTAGAAATAGTATATCCACACAAAGGTTTTTTTAAATTACAACATAGATATTCCACACATAATATTGGAATAATAAAATCAATAAGTAGAGGTTTAACGCAAATAATTGAATGTGGGTTAAGAAGTTCCCTTACAGAAATCCGACAGCCTAACGGCATCACTTTAAAATTCAGAAAATGAGTTGATGAGAGAGAAAATGGTATCTCATCCCTTGGACATAAAATTTACATCAATAAGGATATATAAGAACATATCTCAACATAATAGTATGTGAATTAAAAGACATAACAAAAGAAGTCTTTTAAAAATAGGAGGTTGAAAGGTTCCCTTACCGACTTGGGTAACTTTCGAAACGTACACCCCATGGAAGAATGGTCATACAATGAAGATTTAAATACCCATAATTGAAATTATACTAAAAAAATAGTATAATAATGGGAATTACATACACCACTCAATGGAAATTTTGTAAAACGTAGCATAAATGTCACAGGAATAAAAGTGAGATGAAAAATCCCTTACGAAAACTCAGCAGCCTAACGGCGCCACTTAAAACTTCCAAAAAAGGTTTTATGAGATCAAATAGGATCTCTCATCATATGAACATAAAAATTAAAGTAATAGGAATATAAAATAACATCCCCAAACATAAGAAATATGATCTTAAAAGAAATGACGTAAAAGATAGTGCTTAAAAAAGAAAGAGAGAGGTAGGATCTCTTACCTCGTGTCTGACATGACTCGATCGTTCTTTAATCTCCTGAATAATAAAATTTGGTCAATTTATAATTGATTAAGGACCTCCTTTAAATATTTTTATTCAGTTAAAAACACATATTATAATTTTATAATAATTGGTTAATAAAGTGAGTTCATATCATACGTTTTTGTCGATGTTCGGTACATGAGTAAAAATTGAACTTGTTGGAAAAGAATTTTCCATGTAGTTATAGGTACATAATATCCAGAATAGTATTAATGTTTTAAATATCATATATATCCAGTATATATTCATTTTATACTATTCTATAACATTTGGAGATAAAAAATTAAAAGCACCGTTCATGGAAACGGTAGGCCGTACGTACGCATGAACGCTACTTTAATTTTTTTGTCATATTAATGGAATTAAAGTTAAAAGAGATATATATATATATTATAATTACAGAATTATATCCATCATTTAGATGTAATATATGACATATATATCCATTATATATACGTACTTATAATAGTACATAACATTTAGAGATAAGAAATGAAATGTACCGTTCATGGAGACGGTAAGTCGTACGTACGCATGAACGATACTTTCATTTCTTTGGAACATTAATGGAATTAAAACTAGATGAGATGTATATATATATATATATATATATATTATAATTCCAGTATAATATATCTGTTATATGGATGACATAATTTCATCAATTTCATTCTTTATACATTCCATGTATTGCATGAACGAGTCACATCACTTGAGGGGGCGGTAGTCCACACTTCCTCAAATGAAATTATCGCATTTTCACAACATGCAAAGCATAAAGGTATGTATTAATTATAAAATACAGAATCATATATAGGAAATAAATATAATATATATCATAAATAAATATAGTTCCATCATAATGGCCACCATGAGAGGTGGTATGAGAAGGTAGAACAATCATCGTTTCGTGAGGCAGTAATTCACCATCCACGGAAACAGTATGTTCTTTAACCATTAGACGGAGGTGTGTGTTAGTTTAGCTCGAATACTTCCCATAACAAAATCCTAGTATATTTAAGATACTTGTTTTGTTACAAAATAAATAAATAAAAATAGTTTAGGGGGTTGGAGAAGCAAAATAAAACAAAAGAACACTAGGGAAGACATTACCTTTAAATCGGGTAACTCTTTTTGATTTGTGCTCAAAGGCTTCCTTGGAAAGGATTCTGCCCAAAGTGAGGCTTCTAAGAGTAATAGAGGGATTTGGAGAGACAAAATGGGCAGGGTTTGTCCGAGCCAAAGGCTTGAGAGGTGTGGGTAATGTGGTAGAGGTGGGGGCCTTTTATAAGAGGAGAGGAGGGGCACTCTTGGAAAGTTATAAAATATTACTTTATTATAAAATTAGTTTCGGATATAAAAGGTCCCACAATTATATATTTCAAGGATAAGGTAATAAGGGTTATAAATCCACCCATAAAATAGGTTTTTTACAAGTTTAAGTGTTATATTTTACCTTATCTTCTCATTTTATTTAAATCGTTTATTAATGAGATAATTGTTGCATTATCATGGTGTCATAAATAAATTAATTTATTTAATGTCTAAAAATTATAAAAAAATACTTTGATGTAGTAAATCTTTTTATATTTCTAATTAATATTTATAGTCAAAAATATGTCTTGTATAACCCCATGTAAAAAATTTTTTAGTAAAACAACACATGTTTGTGACATTTTAATTTTAACTTTAAATAAAAAGTTATTAATGTCATTTTCCAACCAAAGTGGATCCATGGGGTCCCCAAGTTGACCCATGGATTTTCTTGGTCTTAAATGACTCATCCAATAATGGTAGGACATGTGTAAAGGTCATTTCACATTATTAAAACATTATTTTTACCTTAAATTACACTAATTACCTCTAATCGCGATTAAAACTTAAAAGTTACTATTCATCAAAAAATTATTTTAATCCCATTGAACCAAATATTACATCCTAATGACAACCATGTATGTTAGATTTTTGAAATTAAAATCATAGAAGTGGTAAAGTTTCATTTAAACGAAAAATCAGTTTTTAAACTACCACTTAGTGGTTTCACTATTCATCAAAAATTGAAGTTTTTCAGAAAAATACCAAAAATTCACCCTAAGCTATATTTGATATTCCAAATTCAAAAATGATGACTATTTTAAAAAATTAAAAACATATAAATTGCATTAATTAATTTAATATTTAATTCCTGTTGTCAAAAAAAATAGCGTGTTTTTAAGAAACAATATCTTTTAAAAGATTGACACTGGTTTAAGTCAAATTTCAAAGTGAAATTAATTCCAATGACCACTATTGGATTAAATGGTAAAAATATATTATAATTTTACTTTAAACCCAATTCAAAAGATAATCTAAACATAGAAATAAATTAGATTAAAAAGAGTTTTTGAATTAAAATAAAACATTTTTCACTATTTATTAAAAAATGAACTTTATCGGAAAAATACCACAAATTCACACAAAGTAAATTTTGATGTCGCGATTCTAAAGAAGAATTTTATTTTGTCAAATATAACACATAAAATTGTCAAAAAGTGGATTTAAAAGAGGTCCGTCATCAAAAGGCGGTTAATCAAACTTTTAAAGAATATTAGATTGTTTACGCTTAAAATTGGATTCATTCGCATTTTTAATCCTCTAAAATTTATTGTAAAAAGTAAAAATATTTGATAAACATATATAATCATTTTGTAGTTAGTTCTATTCATTCCCTTCATTACAACGGCTAGGTGTTAACTACCATTTAAAATAAAACTATTTTATTATTAGAGTGCAACGTAAGATTTCTCGTAGTTGTGTATTGGGTAAGCCATCGAGCATAGAGTTCCCTTTAAATTAATATTAACATTTTATTCAAAAATATGGATAAATATGAAAATTTCATATTCTTTATTTACCTGGGGTTTTATACTAAATTCTTCCCAAATCTCTCCCCAAGCTCCTCCCCCACATCCATAATCCCTTATTCTTCTTAAAAGACCAAATCATCTCCTCTTAAGAGGATCTCAAGGAAGATTGAATCAAGAGGTAAATTCTTCTTTTCTTTTCTTTCTTTTTCTTTTCAAGTTCATTTGTTTTCTTTTATATCCTTACCTATCCTCATCCAAATGTCATGAAAACTATATTACCTTACATGTAATGTAATATTTTTTATAATGTAATATTTTTTATAATGTAATAATTTATTATCATCTATCCTTTACTCTTCTTTTATTTTAGTAGTAAAGACACCATCCGAGATGTGTTAATTTACCACATTCAAGGACGATGGGTTTTCAATTTCCATTACCATATTAAATTCTGGTCATGAAACCATTTTCATTGATGAAATAGAACATAATATATGTATTACTCTTAATCTATGGTTATGTAATCTTTCTGTACACATGTTTTTGGTTTATAAAACAAAATGTGTCCGTTGTGGTTAAAAACTGCCAATTAACCCAAAAGGTTGTCACTAAAGTTTTATATAATGATTCAACATCACTCCAAGTAACCAAATTAAATTTTCAACCATGTAACCTTATTTATGTTCAATAATAAAATCTAACTTTAATTCTGTACAACCACCTTCATCATACATATTTATCTGAACATGAATATAAGTGAACCGATCATTAAAACCAAGTAAGAAAACGGACTCGAACAATGAAATTGAACCTCATAACCAATAAAAATGGTTATAAATGAACTTAAAAAGGTTATAAAAAATATTTTTCATATATAATAGGTTCTTTAATTATTAATTAATTAACCTAATTTGACATTTCAGGTCATTAATAGAAAGTGGATAACACCATCAGACTTAAGGTAATGGATCCTCTCTATTTCACTTTCATTCAAGAATATCCTCTATGTTATGACCTTTTATGTGTAATACCTAATGATGGGGTATGATTTCAAACCTATCCCATACTTCTCTCATGATGTATAATTTATGATGAACCCCTTTATCTCTCATTAATCCCTCTTAAGTACACCCGATACAATGCTGATACTTCATAAGGGATTCTACCCGAACCTCCTTTGTTCCTTCAGGTTGCCTTATCTTACTTTTTCCAAAATTAATTTATCTTATCATTTTATGTGAATATTATAAATTATTTTTACATGTATCAAATTCATTTATCAATACCCTTTCATCATTCTCTTTTGGTTATATATGTGTTTTTAAGTGATTCCCTCCTCAATACTTACCGATAAGAAAACTTGCTTTAAGGGAACTTCCCGAATTCTTACCCGATTTCAAGTACACTATATCCTCTATTTTAAGCCACCATTGTATTTATAAAATCAGTATTTTTTATGAAAAACTTCTTTTTTCACTTCTGTTTTTATATAAAATATTGTTCCATTTTCTATTTTAAAGGCCCTATAGTACTTTCCTTAAAATCGCACAAAAATATTTTAATGCTAAAAATTCTTAAATACTTTTCTTACATGTTGTCACTTCTAATTGACATAACTTACCATGATACATTTATATTTTACATTATTAATTTCCATTTATATTTTAGTTCCTTTAATTCATGGACACTTTTATGATACGCCCATTTGTTATGCTTTATGACATGATTATGGTACCCAATTCTTTCCATGGGTAACCCTTATGTTTATGTAAGATTGATTATGTATGATTATTTATGTGGAAAACATATTCATGAAAAGTTAATATGGGTGCACCCAGATAGAGCTCCAATGCATTGGGTAAAGTTGAGTCTCATGAGAGGTTATGTGCGACGGTCATGGCGGTTAGCCTTGGCTTGTGCTATCATGTGTGATGGTCTTGGCAGTTAGCCTTGTCTTGTGCTACCATGTGTGACGGTCTTGGTGGTTAGCCTTAAATCATGATAAATTCATATTTTATATTACTTCCACATTACTATGAATTGATTTTTTTTATGATCCCATGTTTATATGTTATGATTCCATATGTTCCTTTCCTTTTTTATATCATTATGTTATGGCTTCTAACCCGTGTGTTTAAGATTTATTCTTATGTTTATTCCCTTATTGGGATTTTTAGCTCATCCATTTGTTCATGTTATCCCCAGGTTATCCTATGAAGATTTATGAGCACAATTGAATTTAGGGGATATTTATGAAGACTAAATAAAGAAATTTTATATTTAGTTCCATGTTTTCTATTTTATGTACCTAGTCTTCCAAGACACTAGACTTTACGATCCTTGGATTGTACTCTGATGTATAATTATGCTTAAAATCATGTAATTTTATATGTAAAAGGATAGGGGGTTTCTATAGTTGGTATCATAGGATGGTCTAGTTATTTTTGGAGATTAGGAATAGAGCACTTTAGTAAGAACCTTAAGAACGAGACTAAGTATAAGAAAACACCCCTAAATTTTGGTAAATATAGAGTAAGGGGTTTATCAAGAAAATGCATCCCTGTCTAGATAAAAATAGTTTTAGGTGGATCTATCACAGATGTATCTAGGTTAAAAACCTAAAAACACCGTTTTGAGCTAGACTCGAATGGGAACTAGTGCACAACAATGGGCATTGATGCACTCTTGGTTTGACACTCTCAAGGGATATGATTTGGTAAACTCATAAGCTTGGTAAAAACCATTATTAATGGAATGAAAAAAAGTCAATAAGAATATAAGTTAAGAAATAGATCAAGGATAAACTATATTTAAACATAGGGGATCACAAGTTAGGATATACTTCTCCTTTACAAGTTTATCCTCTTATGTTCAATGTTTCTTTTTTATGCTCAATAGCTAAGTATTAAAGACCTCTAATTGTATTCTCTTTTTCTTACTTAATGGTGGGAAATAGAAGAACATGTTCCAAAAATCAATGTGATAGGGAATGTGAATATTTCCCTATTGATATGCCTGATATGATGGGAATGGGTGCTCAAAACTTCATGATATTACTTTCTCAGCTGGCTCAAGTTATGAATAATAACTTTTTAATCATGCAGAACACCCTCCTCCTCCAAGGAAAGAGAAAGTTGTTGTTGAATACTTCATGAGGAAAATTCCTCCCATAGTTAGTGTATCTTCTGATCCCCTCCTCATAGAATAGTGGATTAACTCCATTAAAAAGATATTCTATGTACTCTAGTGCTCAGAAGAAGAGAAAGTTGTGTTGGAGTTCTATCGTTTTTATGGGGAAGCTGATCAGTGGTGGACACTGATTAAGAATATGAAGCCCTAAGAGGAAATTGATTCCATGGATTAGGAGGAATTCAAGAGAATGTTTTTCAATAAATATTTTTCCAAAAACCTCTATCTCAATATGGAAAGAGAGTTCCTCATAATCAAGAAGAAGGAATATGAGTCAATTAAGGCATATGAAGAAAACTTTACAAGGCTTGCAAGGTATGCCCATGGATTTATCTTAAACACCAAAATCAAGTTGGACCACTTATTTAGTTGAATAAATTCGAGACTATTAAAAGCATTGTTGATTCGATACTTTGAAAGTTATGAGGAGATTTTCTATTGTTCCCTCAAGGTTAAAATGGAGATTGGAGACTCTCAGTGGTATCGTGGGCCTAGTTACAAGAAGAGGAAAATGGAATCTAATGTGGGTAGTCCTGAAAATAAATTCCATGATGGAAAGAAGCTCGATCATCCCACATGTAAAAATTGTGGGAAGAATCATCCTATAAACTATCTAAAGGGAACTAGGAATTGCTTCAAATGTAGAAAGTTGGGATATCTATATAAAAATGGTCAACGATATTTGAATAATCCCACTAATGTGAAAGATTAAAGGAAGGTTCAGATCAACACTCATCCTGTAGTTCAGTGTTACAACTTCAAGGAGCATGGTAATTATGCAAACAATTTCCTTAAGTCTAGGGTTGTTAGAGGCAACCAACAACAACCTACAAGGGAACAAGGAAGGGATTATGCTATCACTATTACTGAGGTGGATCCAGAATAAGATGTGGTTATAGGTACACTTGTTATTCATTCAGAAATAATGAACATACTATTTTATTCTGGTTCTATGCATTATTTCATATCTTATAAGTTTAGTAGAACTATTCAAGCACCACCTCAAAATTTGGAGGATAAGTTATCTATGAGAACAGAAAATTGGGTAACTATTTCATCCATGGTTTATAACTCCTCCCTGGTTGATGTTTGTGGACTGAACTTCCTAAAAAATCTCATCATTCTTACTTTAGTGGAGTTCGATGCTATCTTGGGCTTGGATTGGATATCTTTATAGAAAGCCAACATCAACTATCGGGAAAGGAAGATCACTCTTCACATCCCAAAGCATCCTCCAATTCTTTACAAGTGTAAGGAGGAAGATGAATCTCCTTTAGAATCATTGTCTCAGGTTTGGATATTAATTCCTTATAAGAAAGCGTGTCTAGATCAAATGATTGAGACAAAGGAGAAAATCATACTTGAAGACATGCCCATCGTGAGGGATAACACTGATGTATTCCCTGAAGAGTTGCATGGTCTTCCTCCTGATTGAGAGGTTGATTTCTAAATTGAACTTATTCCTGGATCTTTGCCTATATCAAAGATACCTTATATAATAGCCACTATAGAGCTAGAGGAGATGAAGAAGCAGTTATAGGAGAATATGGAGAATGGTTTTATATGCCCAAGTGCTTCACCATGGGGTGCGCCAATTATCTTCATCAAGAAGAAGGATGGATCAATGCGCCTCTAAATTGATCATCATAAGATTAATAAAATCATTATAAATAACAAGTATCCCCTACCATGGATAGATGACTTATTCAATCAGCTTTGTAGGGCCAGTTATTTCTATAAGTTGGACCTTTGGTCAGGATATCACCAATTAAATGTGAGGAAGGAAGCTATTCCCAAGACTGTATTTAGAATGAGGTATGGACACTATGAGTTCATAGTTATTCCCTTCAGACTCTCTAATGCTCTGAAAATTTTCATGGATTTAATGAATAGAGTCTTTAGAGATTACCTAGACAAATTTTTGTTAGTCTTTATCAACTATATTATAATATACTCTAAGATAAAGGAGGAACATGAGGAGAATTTGACTACTGTGTTAAGGACTTTGTGAAGGGAGAATCTATATGAAAAGTATAGTAAATGTGAGTTCTGGATAGAGGAAGTATCATTCTTATGGAATGTTATCACCAGCAAAGGGATATTTGTGGACCCTTCCAAGACAAAGTCAATTGAAGAGTAGTCCAGGACAACATCTGTAATAGATATCCATAGCTTTCTAGTCCTAGTTGGGTATTATTGATGATTTGTGAAGAACTTTTCATGATTTTCAAACCCAATGAACAAGATGACATGGAAGGGAGTAAAGTTTTTCTGGACTTGATAATGTGAAGACTTCTTTAAGGAGTTGAAAAAGAGGCTTATCACTGTGTTAATACTCACACTCCCATCAAGTGTAGAACTCTTTGTGGTGTAAAATAATGATTAAAATAAGGTCTTAGTCCATGTGTTGATAAAAAATGATAAAGTGATATCCTATGCCTCAAGGTAGCTAAAAATCCATGAGAAAAACTATCTTATACTTGATTTGGAGTTGGCGGCTATGATCTCTGCTTTAAAAATCTGGCGGCATTATCTCTATGGGTAGAAGTGTGAGATATATAATGATCATAAGAGTATCAAATATATATTCACACAAAAATAGCTTAATATGATCCATTGAAGATGGATAGATCTCATAAAGGATTATGAATTCTCAATCAACTACCATCTCGGTAAGGAAAATATGGTGGAAGATGCTCTAAGAAAAAAGGATCTTGTATCTTTATCAATGATGAGAATTGAAAAGGATCCAATCTTCTTAAATTTTTAGAGGATAGACATGGAAATCATTAAGGGAGGAACATCTTCAATCCTTTCTCAAATGATTGCTCAACCATCCCTCATGGAGAAAATAAAGCATGCTCAATGAAAAGATGTGTAAATTTTGAAATGGTTGGAAGATGTTAGAAATGGAAAATCGTCAGAGTTCAAGATTGATGAGGAAGGAGTTGTAATATTTGGGTCACGATTATGTGTACCATCCAATCCAGAGATAAATAAGGAGCTTCTAAATGATGCACATAGCTCAAAATTATCTATCCACCCAGGGAGCACAAAGATGTATCGATATCTCTAAGAGAAATTTTGGTGGGACAATATGAAGATGGAGATTGCGGAATATGCATCAAAGTTCCTGGTATGTCAACAAGTGAAGGCTGAAAGATAGAATTATAAGGGGATGATGCAACCACTACCCATACCAACATAAAAGTGGGAGAACATAACCATGGCATTTGTCATTGGACTTCCAAGGAAATATATAGGAAACAATGTTATATGGGTCATTATGGGTCGTCTTACAAAGAAAACTCACTTTATCGTGATTCGAGAGGACTTCTCATTGAATTAAATTGCACAGATATATATCAAAGAAGTGGTAAGGCTACAATGAGTACCAAAATATATTGTATCTGATTGAGATATGAGATTCACCTCAAAGTTCTAGAAAAGTCTCCAGCATGCCCTAAGAACTGAACTGAACTTCAGTACGGCCTATCATCCTCAAACAGATGTAAAATCTGAGTGGACTATTAAAACATTGGAAGATATGTTGAGATCATGTTATATGGAATTCAAATGAGTATGATACCAACATATTCCACTGGTTGAATTCTCCTACAACAACAATTTCCACTCGATCATCTGAATGTCACCATGAAAATCCCTCTATGGGAAAAGGTGCAGAACACTGGCGTGTTGGGATGAAGTCGGTCAGCGTAAGATTCTAGGACCTGAAATGGTTGAAGAAATGGTAGAGAAGGTTAAAACCATTTAGCATCACATCAAGGCAGCCCAAAGTTGACAGAAGAGTTATGCAGACAATCGTTGAAGATACCTTGAGTTCAAAGTTAAATACTTGGTATTTCTATGCATATATCCATAGAAGAAGGTCATGAGATTTGGAAAGAAAGGAAAGCTAAGTCCCAGGTACATCGGTCCCTTCGAGATCATTGATTAAGTCATAGTTGTGGCCTATCGACTGAAACTTCCACCTACCATGTCTAAAGTACATGATGTATTCCATGTATCCCTCTTAAGGAAGTACATACCAGACCCTTCACATGTACTCTCTTTAGATGTGGTACAGTTGGAGAATGGTCTTTCTTATGAGGAGCATCCAGTGAAGATCTTGGATAATAGAGATAAAGTTCTACGTAACAAGACTACTCACCTGGTTAAAGTACTATAACAGAACCATAAGTATGAAAAGGAAACATGGGAACTCGAGGAGGCAATAAAGGAAAAGTACCCACACCTGTATATGGATTAGAATGTAAAACGAAATTTTTAGGGTGAAATTTCATAAGGGGGGATAATGTAACGACCCAATGTTTTATCAATGGAAATCCCCTTCTTATAATTATGTCATATAATCACATAAAACTACAAAACAATGAACTACTAAGAACTATGTAACCTTTAATCATAATATTGTCACCTCTATGAATTGAATTTCAAAAATATGACATACACGGTTGTGATCAGTAAGATGTTTGGAGTCCGATAAGAAGAACTTAGTTTTTAGTGGATATTAACCTACCCTTATGAATAGTAACCTACCCTTATGAATAGTAATATGACCTTTATTAATAGTAAATCATCTAAAATAATAGTATCCTCACCCATGAATGTATAAATAAAATTTAGGTATCTTATAAGTGATAAGATGACCATAGTAAAAGTTTTTGTATTTTTTAAAGTCATAAATAATTAATTAAAATTTATTAATTAATTTAAAAGAAAAATTATTTTACTAAAAGGTGTTCATAAATTAATAATTATATGTCTTTTGGTTTTAAGATAATTTTATAAGGCCTTATGTAGTTTTTTAAAACCCTATAAAGTCATATATAGTTTTAAAATATGTATTTTTTATGTAAATTTTGATTTTAATTAAAAATTAAATTATTCATATTTAAATAATTATTTTTGAAAAATGGATTTAATTTTTTAATTATAAACATCGAAAAAAATTTGGGGTGAATTTTTGGTATTTTTCAAAAATACTTGAATTTTTTATGAATAGTAAGATACGATAATTCAAGATAAATGCTAAAACCTGAATTTATGCATCATGCTTGAGTCATGGATGATGAAAATGGCCATCGATTCATACTCACATGAAAATATTACTTTATTTGGTCATAATAATCATTATTATTTCTTGTCTTAGGGAAAAATAATAAACTAATGATTAAAATATTAAGAAAACTCTCCTCCCCTCCACTATAAAAAATCACCCACACTACCCTCTTCTCTTCACTCCTCTCAAGCCTTGTGACTTCCCTAAATTCTACCCAAATATCTCCCCAAGATCCTCCCCCATGTCTATCAGCCCTTGGTCCCATAAAAAGACCAAATCCTCTCCCCTTAAGAGGCTCTCAAGGAAGATTGAATCAAGAGGTAAGTTCCTCTTTTCTTTTCTTTCTTTTTGTTTTCAATTTCATTTGTTTTGTTTTCTATACTTACCTATCCTCATCCAAATGTTATGAAAAATCCAGTTCTATACATTTACTAGAATGTTTTTGTGATAATGGAATAATTTTTTATCATCTCTCCTTTACTCTTCTTTTATTTTAGTAGTAAAGACACCATCTGAGATGTATTAATTTACCACATTCAAGGATGATGGGTTTTCAATTTTCATTACCATATTTAATTCTGGTCATGAAACCATTTTCATGGTTGAAACAGACCATAATATATTTATTATGACTCATCTATGGTTCTAGAATCCTTTTTTACACATGTTTTTGGTTTAAAAAACAAAACGTATTCATTGTGGTCAAAAACCGCCAATTAACCCAAAAGGTTGTCACTAAAGTTTTATATAATGATTCAAATTAACTCTAAGTAACCAAATTAAATTTTCAACCATGTAACCTTATGGGTGTTCAGTAATAAAATATAACTTCAATTCTGGACAACCACCTTCATCATACATGTTTATCCGAACATGAATATAAGTGAACTGATCATTAAAACCAAGTAAGAAAACAGACCCAAACAATGAAATTGAACCTCATAACCAATTAAAATGGTTATAAATGAAATTAAAAAGTTTGTAATAAATATTTTAAATATAAAATAGGTTCTGTAATTATTAATTAATGAATCTAATTTTACTATTCAGGTCATTAATATCAAGTGGAGAACACTATCAAACTTAAGGTAAGGGATCCTCTCTATTTCACTTACATTCAAGAATGTCCTCTATGTTATTCCCTTTTATGTGTAATCCATAATGATGGGGTATGATTTTACACCTACCCCATTCTTATATCAATATATATAAGTGATGATAAACCCCTTTATCTCTCATTAATCCCTCTTAAGTACACCTGATACCATGCCGATAATCCGTAAGGGATTCTACCTGAACCTCCTTTGTTCCTTCGGGTTGCCTTATCTTTTTTTTTCAAAATGAAGTTATCTTATATTTTTATGTGAATATTATAAATTTTATTTACAAGTACCAAATTCATTTATCAATACCCTTTCATCATTCTCTTTTGGTTATATACATGTTTTTAAGTGATTCCCTCCTCAATACTTCCTGACAAGCAAACTTGCTTTAAGGGAACTTCCTAAATTATTACCTAATTTCAAGTGAACTATATCCTATGTTTTAAGCCACAATTTTATTTATAAAATTAGTCTTTTTTTATGAAAACCTTCTTGGTTCACTTCTGGTTTTATATGAAATACTGTTCCCTTTTCTATTTTAAAGGCCCTATAGTATTTTCCTTAAAACCGCACAAAAATGTTTTAATGATAAAATTTATTAAATGCTTTTATTACTTGTTGTAACTTCTACTTAAAATCACTTACCATGATACATGACTATTTTACCTTATGAATTTTCACATATATTTTAGTTACTTTCATTCATGGACACTTTTATGATACGACCATTTGTTATGCTTTATGACATGATTGTGGTACCAAATTCTTTCCATGGGTAACCCTAATGTTTATGTAAGATTGATTATATATGATTATTTATGTGAAAAACATATTCATGAAAAGTTGAGATGGGTGTGCCCAAATAGCGCTCCAATGCATTGGGTAAAATTGAGTATCATGAGAGGTTATGTGCAATGGTCTTGGTGGTTAGCCTTGTCTTGTGCTACCATGTGTGGCGGTCTTGGCGGTTAGCTTTGTCTTGTGCTACCATGTGTGACGGTCTTGGCGATTTTCCTTGACTCATGATAAATTCATGTTTTATGTTACTAACACATTACTATGAATTCATGTTTTTATGATCCCATGTTTATATATTATGATTCCATATGTTCCATGCCTTTTTTATATCATTATGTTATGCCTTCTAACCCATGTGCTAAAGCTTTATTCTTATGTTTATTCACTTACTGGGCTTTTTAGCTCATCTCTTTGTTCATGTTATCCCTAGGTTATCCTATGAAGATGTATGAGAACAATGGAAGTTAGGGGATCTTTATGATGATTAAATAAAGATATGTTATATTTAGTTCCATGTTTTCAGTTTTATGTACCTAGTTCTCCAAAATGCTAGACTTTATGATCCTTGGCATGTACTCTGATGTATAATTATGCTTAAAATCATTTAATATTATATGTAAAAGGATAGGGTATTTATAAAAGACACAACTAAATTCACCACATTACTAATAAAACATGAATAAATTAAAAATTATCCACGTTTTTAGAAAACATGACTAAAAAAATACTACTAATTATTTGTTTTTTTATAGTGTATCCACCATTATTGGACCTTAAACACTTTAGCTTATTTTTAGACACTTTTTCCACCATGTCCTTCCATAGAAAAAACACTTTGAACACCTCATATTTTTTCTTGAGAAAGTAAACTCGTACTTTCATTGTTGAATCATTAATGAATGTAACAAAGTATAAATATCCACCGTTAGAATGAACTAGTGCAAACCCTGAAACATTTGTGTGCATGAGTTTTAACTTATGAGACTTATGAGTCCTGTTTAGATTAAATGACATCTTTATCTACTTTTTGAGTATTCAACTTTCCCAAGATCTGAAATATATGTGACTGAGCTTCATTATACACTTATGTGACAAGACTCTCATGTTCTTCTCACTAAGGTGCCCATGGTAACAATGACACGGCTCCAGAATTTTAGAAGTTTCCATTCTAGAAATTTTCACTCAATATGATCTTCTCAACAAATACAACATACCATCTATTACACCTATGAAACCTGAGTAATCTTCCATGCTCTATTTTTTACCCTCATTCTAAATCCTACTTCATCCAACTAACCAAATAAAATTAAGTTCTTCTATTAACCTAGTATGTGTTGAACTCCTTATAACCCTAAAAATCTTCTGTTAGACATTCATACTTTAACATTTCCCTTCCCCATGATCTTGAGAGCTTCATCGTCAGTTAGATGAACCTTGTTGAATCTTTTGGATGTATAATTACCCATACATCCCCTCTCATTTGTAGAATGGAACAAACCCCTAAAATCAATAATCCATGATTCTAAAAGAATATTAGAACTCAACAATAAATTTTCATTACCTTCAGCTACAATATTTGTGGAACTTGAACTT
This sequence comes from Viscum album, assembly GCA_963277665.1. Taxonomy (NCBI): domain Eukaryota; kingdom Viridiplantae; phylum Streptophyta; class Magnoliopsida; order Santalales; family Viscaceae; genus Viscum; species Viscum album. The sequence goes on from OY728127.1 coordinate 621,714,213, forward strand.
CTGGAACCACCCCTTATGGAATTCATCTTATGATTCTTGCAATCTTTCTTCAAGCACCTCTTATTCCCACAATGCCATCATATGGGTGTGGACCCAATTGATTTACTTTGAATTATCTATCTTGATCTATCTTCTGAATTCTTCCAACCTTTCCATTGAGAGAAATGTCATCTTACTTCCACATTGAGTGCAGTTTTGAAAGATACTTGGAATTCCTTTAGTCTTAGTTCTTAATTTAGAATGAGGTCTCTAGCATCCTCAAACACTAGCTCATCTTTCCTGCAAGAATTACTTACAACACCATCGCATTCCATGAATTTGGTAGTGATAATAACAACAAAAAATCCCACACATCTTCCATGAGATTTACTTTGACTGATTCGAGCTGAATTTGAATCGTGTTAAAGTCATTCACATGACCATCCACTAGTCTTCCTTCCAACATCTTTATATCGAATAACCTTTTCATCATTTACACCTTTTTATAGTAGTTGGATTCTAATACATGTCCTCTAGAGCATTCATCAACTCCAATGTGGTCTTAACCTCCCAGATATTTTAGGTAATATTTTGTGATAATGACATTTGTATCAATCCAAGTTCTTTTCTATCTAGCTTTTCTCATTTCGAACCCCCCCCCATTACTTCTAGTTTGACTACTTTCAATGGAACCTCAATATTCTTATGAATTAAATATTCCTCTATCAGCATCCTCCAGAAGCTGAATTCCATCCTTTCAAAAAAAATATCTAGACTTTGCCTTCTTCTGATTCCATACCTTTCAAAAATAGTTGACTCGCACTAAATAGAAAAATGTTAAGAAAAGAATGTTACTTGAAGAGTTTGTTTTAGAGGGTGAGAAGACTTGCCAAACCACAAACTCTGATGCAACTTATTGGGATTCAGAACCACTAATCACCTAGAGAAAACCCTTTGAAAGTTGAAAGCAAAGAACAAAGCTCCATAACACCCCACACTGGAAGAATCTTGCGACATCGATGTACTAGAACTTAGAAGTCAAGCCGCATCTAAGTCACTGCACTGAGTCAATTCCACTATACACCCAAACAAACACAATTCATGAAAAAAAAATCAATCGAAATAATAGAAAAAAGAAATGACAATAAAGATTTACATGGTTCAAAATTTAGTCATATATCCATGAATGAACATTTCTACTTCTTTTCATTTATTAGAAGTTACAAATATTACAATCACAATCAACAATTAAGAACCAATATCAAATTATCACAGTAATTCAACTGGCACAGGTACAAGTATTCCCACCCCACCATTATAGTGGATTCCAACTGGTCAACTAGTTCCACCATGCTCCGATCATTGCGGGGAACCCACCCTTGGTCACAGTAACCTCTAATTGCCTATAGATCACCCAAACACAACCGATGACTTCATGTTAATGTCCAAGTTACTCTTACGCATCATTCTGATGAAAAACCTTACGTAATAATTTTTTCCAAAAAACTGTTAAGAAACTCTAATGTATCATGAATATAAAAACCTTATGTTATAAGGACCCAGTTAGAGTAATGAAACACTGAGAGGGGGGGTGAATTAGTGGTACCCCTTTCACTTCTTTTAAGTTCCCTTAAAATGAGAACAACCTTTATCTCCTGTTAAAGATATACTTCCCTACTGAGAAACAAACAAGCTCACATTCAAAGGAACACAGCAATTTACAAGGTTCTCTATTCAATAAGAATAGATACGTCCTTGTTATGGTTGGAAACAATCTAGCACCATACAATTCACTAAGAAAATAATCCTTGAATTACAATGAGTAGGATATACCCTTACACTCGTGAAGCACTATGAAACAATCACTCCAGTGCGTGTGCACCCTCTTAGCACAATAGGGTAAAGTCTCTTTTCTTGTAACAACTTATGTTACCTACACTTCCTTTCAAATACACTAGTGTAAGCAAGTTCAGTACAAATATTCACTTCCTTACCCATAAGAAAGGCAAGGACTTCGTGGACTTGCGATAGATCAATTACAGTCCGAACTTCCCATTCTGAATCTCCACTCCGAATTCTTCACTCTGAAATTTATTCTTCACTCTGATTCTTCAATCCGAGTCTTCCTCAGTCTGAGAAACTCAATACGGTGACACCCAGTACTGATTCCCCATTCTGAATCTCCACTCCGAATTATTCACTCCGAATTTTAACAATCTGAGAAACTCAATACGGTGTCAACCAGTATCAAATTCTCGTTACAATTGAAACCATAATGAAACTCTGTTGGCCAAACACTTCTTTCTCTCTCTATATTATCAGAGCTTCTCTCACTACTTCATCATCACGCATTTACTTTGTACTCTGATCTCCTTTTATAGGTTCTCCAAAGTGTGCTTAGGCGGGAAACCAAAATATTTTCCCGCTCACTTAGATTCACCCAAATCTTAATTTCTCCTGAAATCTCGGAGTAATTAAGACTTTTTCAACGCTTCTAGAATCTTTTCGAATCTTCTTCAACTTCTCTTTAATTAGAACTTTGGCCTTTTCCGGATCTGACCTTGTTACACAAATTTCTCGGTATCACATTCTCGGATCCACTCATCTGTCTTCTCAGCATCACTTTCTCGGATTCCCTCATCTGTCTTCTTGGCATCATATTCTCGGATCCACCCTTCTTGATTCTTCGGAATCACTTTATCAGATCCATCCTTCTTGAGTCTTCGGCATCACTTCAATTCTCAGCATGACTCTTCACCGCTTCTTCAGCATGACACCATTTCAATTTTCAGTATGACTCTTCATCACTTCTTGGTATGGCTTTTCATTGCTTCCTCGGTATGACAAATTCTTCATTCTCAGTATGACCCCTATTTATTCATCGATACTGAAGATTTTGAATTCTCAGTATGGCTTCACCAGTTCTCAGTACGATATTCTGGTTCTCGGTACGACTTCTGGTTCTCGGTGCGACTTCACCGATTCTCAGTACGACTTCACCAATTCTCGGTACGACTTCTGGTTCTCAGTATGACTTCTGGTTCTCGGAACGGCTCTTCCTAATTCTCGGAACGATTTTTGGTTCTCGATTAGACTTCTTCGATTCTCGGTACGACTTTAGGTTCTCGGAACGGCTTTTGGTTCTCGATACGACTTCTCGATCCAACTTTTGCTTGCATCGTGAGTACTTGCATATACTCACAAATTTGAGTTACAAAACAGAAAAGCATCGTCACAATTAGTGCCTTCACATCTCCTATTAGCCAGCTTTCGAGAATTTTCAGTTTCCCAGTTCTGAACATCTCAAATCACTACGGCAAAAAAGGCATTTAGCGGCGGTTTGGTTTTACGTTTCGCGGCGGTTTAAACTGCCGCTAAATAGATTGGCGGTGGTTTTGAAAAACCGCTGCGAAATCGTTCGTCGGGAAACTATTCGTGACGGTTTTTTTATTTTATTTTTTTTATTTTATTTTATTTTATTTTATTTATTGTTTATTTATTTATTTTATTTATTTATTTATTTTATTTCGTATTTATTTTATTTATTTTATTTCGTATTTATTTTATTTATTTTATTTATTTATTTATTATTTTATTTAATTATTAATTATTTTATTTATTTCATATTTATTTTATTTATTTATTTTATTTTGTATTTATTTTATTTATTTATTTATTTTATTTCGTATTACTTTATTTACTTTATTTATCAATGCATGCCCATGCCCATGCCCATGCCCATGCCCATGCCCATTCAATATAAAGAAATATTGCGTTTGGTGAGATTTGAACCTCTAACCTCTTGCATATTTTCCAAAGACTTTACCACTCCAGCAAACTCGTCATGTGGTTAATAAACAGAATTTAATAAATAATAATAAATAATAATAATAAATAATAATAATAATAATAAATAATAATAAACAAATAATAATAAATAATAATAAATAATAAATAATAATTAATAAGAAATAAGAAATAATAAACAATAAATAATAATAAATAGTAAATAATAAATAATAATAATAAATAATAATAAATATTAAATATTAAATAATAATAAATAATAAATAATAATAAACAAATAATAAATAATAATAAACAAATAATAAATAATAAATAATAAATAATAAATAATAAATAATAAATAATAAATAATAAATAATAAATAATAAATAATAAATAATAAATAATAAATAATAAATAATAAATAATAAACAATAAATAATAAATAATAAACAATAAATAATAAATAATAAATAATAAATAATAAATAATAAATAATAAACAAAAAACAATATATAATATATAATATATAATATATAATATATAATATATAATATATAATATATAATAATAAATAATAAATACGAAATAAAAAAATATTTAGTAATAAATATTAAATAATAAATAACAGATAATAAATATAATATTATTATTAATAAATAATAAATAATAAATAATAAATAATAAATAATAAATAATAAATAATAAATAATGAATAATAAATAATAAATAATAAATAATGAATAATGAATAATGAATAATAAATAATAAATAAATAATAATAAATAATAAATAATAATAAATAATAAATAATAAACAATAAATAATAAAAAAAAATAATAGAAAATAGTAAATATAAATAATAAATAATAAATAATAAATAATAAATAATAAGTAATAAATAATAAATAATAAATAATAAATAAATATAAATAGTAAATAATAAATAATAAATATAAATAATAAATAATAAATAATAAATAAATATAAATAATAAATAATAAATAACCAGTAACAAATATTATTATTAATAATAATATTTTATTATTAATAATAAATAATATATAATATATAATATATAATATATAATATATAATATATAATAAATAATAATAATAAATAATAAATATAAATAATAAATAATAATAAATAATAAATAATAATAAATAAATAATAATAAATATTAAATATTAAATATTAAATATTAAATATTAAATAATATTAAATATTAAATAATAATAAACAAATAGTAAATAATAATAAACAAATAATAAATAAGAATAAATAAATAATAAATATAAACAATAAATAATAAATAATAAATAAATAATAAATAATAAATAATAAATAACCAGTAACAAATATTATTAATAATAATATTTTTTATTATTAATAATAAATAATAAATAATAAATAATAAATAATAAATAATAAATAATAAATAATAAATAACCAGTAACAAATAATAGATAATAAATAAATTAAAGTATATTATAAATAATAAATAATAAATAATAAATGAAACACATGAAAAAGTATGAAAAGACGTGATAATGGATGAAAAATCTTCAGAATGCATGAAAACGGATGGAGAAGCATGAAGAATGAGGCATTAGAAAGAATGAGAACGCATGAAAACTCATGAAAACTCTGGAAAACCCCTTAAGAATTCAACATAATCATCATAATAACCCACAAAAAACCATTGATAAAGATAACAAGTCATGGAAACCCAAATAAATAGTAATAAATGGAGCAACCGTTAAAACCCGTCAAAACGGCCATAAAGTGACAAAAACATTGGACTCACATTAACGGAGATAACTTATGATCCGAGAGTCTGTTCCTGATCCACGACCAGTCAAATCAAAGATCCTAAAATGATCTTCGAGCTGATAGGTGAAAGAGACCGAATGGACCGACGGATCGGAAGTTACGACTGTTTAAAAAAAACTGACGGGTAACGGGTGCTAGAAACGAGGCATTGAAAAACATAACAAACATGATACCCACTAAAAAGGATATAACTTATGATCTAAGAGTCCATGTGGGCGCTGCGACCAGTCAAACCAAAGCTTATGGAACGACCAACGATCTGGCAGGTGGAGCAGTCCGAACTGACACGCAGATCGAAAGTTAGTTCCATTTGAAGACAAGTTCGATAGGACACTGGTGACGAAAACAGGGTTTCAGAGGCCTTTGGAGGTGTTTAGGGGGTCAAAAAACATGATGCAAGCTTGCTTCCATCAAATTGGTGCGTATCTCTCTTCGCTGGCTTCGATTTGATATGTCGTAGAGCCCAAACGAACACCTGGAGCGAAAGTTATGGTCGTTTGAAGTTGGAGAACTTTTTTCAACATTCTTATAACTCTCATATCTTCCGCACCTTAGACCATCTCATAGTTTTGATTATACGTGCCTCTAGATCTCTTCATGAGCTTCGATTTGACTGGTCGTGGCGCTGCAATAGATGTCCTGATCAAAAGTTATCGTCGTTTTAGTGATTTCGGGGTTTCTTGTGTTTTTTTATTTTTTTTTCCTTTCATTTCGCGGCGATTTTACCCAAACCGCCACTATTTTGCGGCAGTTTTTTAAAAAAATGCCGCTAATCCTTGAAAATTTTTTAAAAAATATTAAAAAAATATTAAAAAAAAATTAAAAAAAGGCATTTCGCGGCGGATTTTTGGCGGCGGTTTAAAAACCGCCGCGAAATGGAGGCCCGAAACACATTTAGCGGCGGTTTTTAAAACCGCCGCGAAAAAACCGCCGCTAAATGGCCATTTTTCTCTAGTGAATTCCAGACTCTGAATTCTTTGAACACTAGGTTCTGAATGTTCAATATTCTTGGTTCCGAAACTTCAAACTTCCAGCTTCCGAATTCTTAGAAATTCAAGGTGTCTTTCCTTTATGAAAACTTCCTCAAGATCAACAAAAGACAATCCATGCAAACCATCTCTTCCTTCAGCTTGGTCCTAACAATCCCCCCCTTTGGATTTTGTTTTCAACCAAGTTTTCATAAATCACCAAACCTTGAAACCTCACGCAATGGATTACTTATAAATAATTCTAAGCCTACATGAGCTAACTCATTGTAGGAAACAAGAATCATTGACAGCAAAAACATGATATCCATAGGTAGTGAAAATTACATCTTTAGCTTCATAATTACTGTAAACAACTTCAAGTTCTTTCCTACAACCACTCCAACAAATAGTTAGAATAGTTCACATACACAAACAATGTTGAGTTCACAGCTTACCCACACCTCTTTCTTTGAACAATAGATTTATGATACAAACAACTTCTCCCCCTTGACAAAACAATCCAAAGGTAAGAAGAGAGAGGGGACGATACAACATACCTTAGCATTGAAAAGAAGGAGGTTGGACACCCATGTTCAACCTCAATCTTGAGAATGATTCCTTTGGCGGAGGTTTCGTGAAAATATCAGCAACTTGTTCAGTAGATGAAACATATTCAAGTTTAAGTTCATTCTTTTCCACATGCTCTTTGATGAAATGATATTTGATGTCAATATGCTTTGAACAAGAATGTTGGACTGGATTCTTGGTAAGATTAATTGTGCTTTGATTATCACAGCCCAAGAGCAAGGGCAGCTTCACTTCAACTAACAAATCTTCCAACTGTGTCTTCATCCAGATAAGTTGAGTAGAGGACATGGTGGAAGCAACATATTCAGATTCAGCCGTACTAAGTGTCACAGAATTTTGCTTCTTCGAGTTCCGGCCAACACAACTTTTTCCTATAAAGAACACTCCACCAGATGTGGATCTTCTATCATCAACATGTCTTGCCCAATCTGCATTTTAATATCCAAACAAATCAATGTTATTTGAGCCACTATACTTGATTCTTAATTCTGTTGTGCCTTTTATGTATCTGAGAATTCTTTTTCCAACAACAAGATGTGATTCTTTATGAGCACTTTGGAATCTTGCACATAAGGTAACAGCAAAAACAATATCTGGTCTTAATGCAGTCAGGTATAACAAACTTCCAATCATCTTTCGATATTCTTTCTGATCAACTTATTTTCCTTCATCATCTTTGCTTAGCTTTGTTCCCACTGAGATGGGAGTTGATACAGGTTTTGAGTTTTCCATCCCAAACTTCTTAAGAAGTTCCTTAGTATACTTTTCTTAGGAGAGAAAAATGAATTCTTTCTGTTGAAAAATTTGTAACCCAAGAAAGTATCTCATTTCAACCAACATGGACTTCTCGAAGACATTCTTCATTTCTTCAGAAAACCTTTCACAGCTTCTTTCATCATTCCCAGCAAAAATAATGTCGTCAACATAGACGATCACAATGAGAGAAACACCGTGGCTTTCCTTGATGTACAGATTGCTTTCAACTCTTCCTTTATTGAAGTTCATCTCCTTTAAGAAAGTGTCCAGTTTGGAATACCATGCTCTTGGAGCTTTCTTTAGCCCATACAAGGCTTTCTTCAACCTACACACATAACTTTCATTCTTCCCAACAACAAATCCAGATGGTTGTTCAATATAAAATTCTTCTTTAAGATCACCATTAAGAAATGTAGATTTGACATCCATTTGAATGATTTTGTAGCCTCATTGTGCAGCAATAGAAAGAAATATTCGGATAGTTTCTAATCTGGCCAACGGAGAAAAAGTTTCTTCAAAGTCAATTCCTTCAATATGAGAGTAGCCTTTTCAAACCAATCTTTCTTTATTTCTGATAACTTCACCTTATTCATTTAGCTTGTTCTGGAAGACCCACTTTGTGCCAATAATGTTCTTATTTTCAGGCTTGGGTACGAGTTCCCATGTATCATTCTTTTCAATCTGATTCAATTCTTCATTCATGGCTTGAACCCATTCCAGATACTCAAAGGCTTCTTTAACATCATTTGGTTCCACTTTGGAATACAAGGAAGTATGTGATATGGAATTACTTGTTCTTCTTGTTTGAACCGTGTGATGTTGACCACCAATTATGTTCTGAGCTTGCACTTGTTTCATAAACCTTGGATAAGTTTTCTGTGTGCCTTCCTCATCACTTAATATGGCCGAATCTGATTCTTTATCTTGATTAGGATTACAATTCATTGCATCCTTATCAGAATCGTTAACTTCATCTTCCTCATCTTCCTTGTCTGTCTGGACATGCTTATCTTTCCCTAGATTTTCAATGACTTTTACATCAACTGCATCCACTATTCTTCATGTTTCTTTGTTAAAACATCTATAACCTCTTCCTTCTGGTGCATAACCAAGAAAAATTCCATCTTCTCCTTTCTGCTCAAATTTTCCACTGTTTCCACCTTACTTCTTTATAATTCATGGGCTCCCAAAAACTTTAGTATGATTCATACTTGGAGTAATTCCATAGAAAATTTCATATGGAGTCTTGTTTTATTGGGGCCTGTAGAAACATCGATTTTGAATATAGATAGTTGTACTTGTATCTTGCCTCCAAAAGTAATGAGTAAGGCCATGTTCAAGCAACATGGTTCTTCCCATTTCCACCAAGCTTCTGTTCTTCCTTTCTGCAACCCCATTTTGTTGAGGTGTATATGGAGCACTATATTCATGCTGAATTTCGTGCTTCTCAAGATAGTCTTAAAATTATTTACTTTTATACTCACCACCATTATCTATTCTCAACTTCTTCACAGATTACTCACATTATTTCTCATCTTTTCTTCTGAAGTTTTTAAACATTTTCAGGGCATCTGACTTGTGCTTCATAAACATAACACATGTAATGGGAGTAAAATAATCAATGAAGTTGATGAAGTACTTGTCTTTATTTGTTGATTGTTTTCTCATATTCCCACATATATCAGAATGTATTAGTATAAAGGGTTGTTTAGAACAAATGGAAACCTTCTTATGCACAACACTTGTAATCTTTACTTTCTAACAGGTAGTGCAACACCAATATATTCTTCTTGGAAAATTTGGAATATCTCGAACATTGTCCCTTTTAGATAACTTTCTCATATTTATCTGACACATGTGTCCAAGTCTTTTGTGCCACAACTGATTTTCTTCCACTAAGATCATGTAACAAGAGTTTTGTGAATTTCCAACCTGAAACAGATTCCCTTTGGTTCGTTGTCCTCTTGTAACAATCCCCCCATCTTCTTCACTTTTCACAACAAATTCATCTTTCTTAAAGATAACTTTGTTACCCTCATCACACAATTGTGATACACTCAGCAAGTTGTGCTTCATCCCATCAACATACAGAGTTTTCTTGGACTTCAATTTTTCCTTCCCAATGATGGTTGATCCAATACCTTTGATTTTTAAAGATTCATCATTGCCAAATGTCACAGTGCCTTCTTTAAAATTCTTCACATTCTTTATCAACTTCAATTCTCTTGTCATATGTGAAGAACACCCACTATCAAGTATCCAAGGTCGTTCTTCCTTTATAACTTTTAGAGCAGTTTCAACAACAAGAGAGTTTTCTTCTTTCACTTCTTTATTCACCCTCAACTTCTAAGAATTAAGAAATTTTTGGTAACAGCACAAGACATACTATTGCAAGATGTCCAGGTTGTTCACACCTTTCGCAAATAGTCTCCAGAGGCTGGAACCTATTTCCTGTCTTGACTTCATTCTTCTCAACTTTCTTCAAGAAAATTTTCTCACTCTTCTTTCTTTGAGGAGATTGACTCCCCCTCAATTTCTACCTTTCATAACTTGTGGGGTGTCGGTAATAATGTTGATTGAACCAACACATATTCAATGTATGCCTGAATCCACCACAAAACCAACAGTACCCATAGAAGGAGTACCTTCCTCTAAAGATTTTGTACTGATATTTCTTTGTTACTCTTTCTTCAGACCCACCAACCATTCTTTTGTTAGCAAGATTGTTCTACTGGAATTCTGCCTTCTCTGATTTTACTTGTTTTTCACCAGTGTTATACTTAAGTTTCCTTGAAACTTATGAGTTTTCAGTAATAATGGTCTTGGCCACATAAATAGATTTCTCATCTTTCTTCTTCACAGAAACCACTTTATTCTTCTGTTGAATTTTCTCTGGATTTTCTTGTTGAGAGATTTCACCTACATTAGTAGTTGAGTTTTGAAAACATATGTTTCTTAATTCAACTTCTGAGAGATTCTTTTGAATGATCTCTAATTCTTCCTCTTTTGCTTTCAACTTAACTATCATGTGCTCATTTTGGTTTTTCTCATCTTCAAGAGACTTCTTCAAATATTCAAGTTCTTTCTCAAGTTCTTCTTTAACATTAGCTTGATTGCATACTGGGGAACATTCATCTTCCAACTTTTTGTTAAGTTTCTCCAGCCTTCTGATCTTTCTTAAACATTCCTTCAATTCTTCTTTCAGATGCATCTCAAGTTGAGTTTCTTCTTCTTCCGAGCTACGGCTTCCGAAATCTTCATCATTCACTGTTGCAATGAAAGTATTTTCAACACCATGCTCAACTGATTTTTCAGATTCAGCATCACTTTCTTCATCTTCTTCATTTATTGATAGAAAAATTTTTCTCTTGGATTTGAAGAACTTCTTTTCTTTCCCCGAATTTCCTTTACCACCCTGCTTCTTCCATAATTTTCTTGGATTTCTTTCTTCTTCATCACTGTCTTCTTCATTCTCCCTTCGAGGACAGTTAGCCGCAAAGTGGCCAATGCCTCCACATTCAAAACACTTCAAGGGAAGTTTTCCCTTGTATTTACCTTTGCCTCTTTTAACATTTTTTGAAAACAAGGATAAAATATCGTTAAGATTTTTACATACCTCACTTTCAGAGTCAGAGTCACCACCATCTTCTTTAATCAAGATCTTCTTAGACTTCTCCTTCTTCATGGATTTGAAAGATAATTCTTTTTCAACCTTTATCTTGGTCTTCATAGCCTTTTCTCTTCTCATCTCATAAGTAATGAGTGTGCTATGCAAATCATCAAGAGATAGAGTATCTGAGTCTCTGTCTTCTAATGAAGATACCTTCACATCAAATTTATCAGGAAGAATCCTCAAGATTTTTTCCACCACAGTAGAGTCTTTCAGCTCTTCACCAAGACATCTGATGGTACTAACAATATCGTTCACTCTGGTGAATAAATCCCCAACAGATTCATGCTCTCCCATCTTCAAGTCTTCATACTTCAACCTCCAGATTTGAAGTTTTTCCTTCTTGACTTTTTTTTTGCCTTTGTATATGTTTTTCAGTTTGTCCCATATACCTTTGGTTGTGGCCACTCCTTTCACTCTCAAGAACTCACTTTCAGAAAGTGAAGATAATATAGAATTCTTGGCTCTTCCATCATTCTCAAGAAACTTATTACCAACAGGTGTAAGTGGAACATTATCATCAATGGGGGGAAACCCAACTGTTGCAGCTTCAAGAACTTCATAACTAATAGACATGAGATACGGTAGCATTCTATCCTTCTAGATGTGATAGTTCTTCCCATCGAATACTGGAATGCCTTTATTGTTCACACAATTCAGATTCTCCATCAGCAAGAAAAACAAAGGCAACCTCCCTCTGATACCACTTGTAAGGACCCAGTTGGAGTAATGAACCACTAAGAGGGGGGGTGAATCAGTGGTACCCCTTTCACTTCTTTTAAGTTCCCTTAAAATGAGAACAACATTTTTCTCCAGTTAAAGATATACTTCCCTGTTGAGAAACAAACAAGTACACATTCAAAGGAACACAACAATTTACAAGGTTCGCTATTCAATAAGAATAGCTACGTCCTTGTTATGGTTGGAAACAATCCATCACCATACAATCCACTGAGAAAACAATCCTTGAATTAAAACGAGTAGGATATACCCTTACACTCATTAAGCATTGTGAAACAATCACTCTAGTGCATGTGCACCCTCTTAGCATAATAGGGTAAAGTCTTTTTTCTTGTAACAACTTGTGTTACCTGCACTTCCTTTCAAATACACAAGTGTAAGCAAGTTCAGTACAAATCTTCACTTCCTTACCCAGAAGAAAGGCAAGGACTTCGTGGACTTGCGATTGATCAATTACAGTCTGAACTTCCCATTCTGAATCTCCACTCCGAATTCTTCACTCCGAAATTTCTTCTTCACTCTAATTCTTCAATCCGAGTCTTCGTCAGTCTGAGAAACTCAATACGGTGACATCCAGTACTGATTCCCCATTCCGAATCTCCACTCCGAATTCATCACTCCGAATTTTCTTCTTCACTCCGAATTCTTCACTCCGAATTTTCTTCTTTACTCCAAATTCTTCACTCTGAATTTTCACAATCCGAGAAACTCAATACGGTGTCAACCAGTATCAAATTCTTGTTATAATTGAAACCGTAATGAAACTATGTCGGCCAAACACTTCTTTATCTCTCTAGATTATCAGAGCTTCTCTCACTACTTCATCATCACGCATTTACTTTGTACTATGATCTCCTTTTATAGGTGCTCCAAAGTGTGCTTAGGTAGGAAACCAAAATATTTTCCCGGTCACTTAGACTCACCCAAATCTTAATTTCTCCTGAAATCTCAGAGTAATTAAGACTTTGTCAACGCTTCTAGAATCTTCTCGAATCTTCTTCCACTTCTCTTGATTTTGAACTTTGGCCTTTTCCAGATCTGACCTTGTTACACAAATTTCTCGGTATCACATTCTCGGATCCACTCATTTGTCTTCTCAGCATCACTTTCTCAGATTCACTCATCTGTCTTCTCGGCATCATATTCTCGGATCCACCCTTCCTAATTCTTTGGCATCACTTTCTCGGATCCATCCTTCTTGAGTCTTCGGCATCACTTCAATTTTCAGCATGACTCTTCACTGCTTCTTCAGCATGACACCATTTCAATTTTCCGTATGACTCTTCATCACTTCTCGGTATGGCTTTTCATTGCTTCCTCGGTATGACAAATTCTTCATTCTCGGTATGACTCCTCTTTATTCATCGATACCGAAGATTTTGAATTCTCGGTATGACTCCTCTAGATCTTAGTATGGCTTCACCAGTTCTCGGTACGATATTCTGGTTCTCAGTACGACTTCTGGTTCTCAGTGTGACATCATCGATTCTCGATACGACTTCACCAATTCTCGGTATGACTTCTGGTTCTCAGTGCGACTTCACTGATTCTCGGTACGACTTCACCAATTCTCGGTATGACTTCTGGTTCTCGGTATGACTTCTGGTTCTCGGAACGTCTCTTCCTGATTCTCAGAACGGTTTTTGGTTCTCGATACGACTTCTTTGATTCTCAGTACGACTTCAGGTTCTCGGAACGGCTTTTGGTTCTCGATATGACTTCTCGATCCAACTTTTGCTTGCATCGTGAGTACTTTCATATACTCACAAATTTGAGTTACAAAACAGAAAAGCATCGTCACAATTAGTGCCTTCACATCTCCTATCAGACAGCTTTCGAGAATTTGCAGTCTCCCAGTTCCGAACTTCTCAAATTCTAGACTCTGAATTTCAGACTCTGAATTCTTCGAACACCAGGTTCCGAATGTTCAATATTCTCGGTTCCAAAACTTCAAACTTCCAGCTTCCGAATTCTTATAAATTCAAGGTGTCTTTTCTTTATGAAAACTTTCTCAAGATCAACAAAAGACAATCCATGCAAACCATCTCTTCCTTCAGCTTGGTCCTAACATATGTATCATGTAACTTCTACATGAAATCATTCAGTCATGGCCTTTTGCACACCTGGTTCCAAAACACAATATCTGAACCATTACCTCTATGGGACTTCTATTGCTGCAAATTTTCATCATGTTTCAAAAACCTAAGTTACAGAGTTTCTCCTTCCGAATGTCGAGAACATGAAACATGAAATAGTCTTCACATTTCTCACACTACTACAAAACCGGTTTTATCTAGATTTAGGATTTATCAGCGCTATCTAAAAGCGATGATAAAGACTCTCTTTATCAGTACTAGCAAAAACGCTGATAAAGGGGTGGGGTTTTTATCAGCGCTTGTTTTTAATGCTGATAAATGTGGTCTTTATCACCACTAAAAAAAGAACTAATAAAAAGGCCCTTTAATCAGTGCTAATAAAAAAGCGCTGAAAAAGTGGGCACTTTATCATTGCAACAAAAAAATGATGATAAAGGCTCCTCTTTATCAGCGCTTTCTTACTAGCGCTTGTAAAGAATCCCCTTTATTAGCGTTTTTTTTCTAGTGATGAGAGAGTATATTTCATAAAAAATTGTCATTCATTAAAAATAATATATTAATATATAAATATATTTATATTGATATAAATATAATATATTTTTTAAAATATGATTTAGATAAGGCTAAATACGCATTCACACTTAATATATAAGATATTTTGTGAAAATGGTATATAAAATAATTTAAAAATATTATTAATTAATAATTTTCTAATTATTATTTATTAATAGTCATTTAATAAAAATTGTATGACATAAAAATTAAATAAATTTATGAATGGGGTAAGATAAGTTGAAAACATGACTTCAACTTCAATCTACTGTAAGTTTTGATTCGGATGTCCATTTGGGCTTTACTGTAACATCCCAAGTAAGTAATGAATAATAGATATTTTTATCTATGTCTATTAATGAATTAGATAGTGTTTTAGATGCTTAAAATGAAAATAAATCCAATCTTAAGCATGGAATACACTAATATTCTTAAAAGATTGTTTTGCTGCCTTTTGATGGAAAACTCTTTTTAAATCAAACTTTTGACAATTTTATAATCTATATTTTTTAAAATAAACATATTCATTATGATTGGGACATTTAAATTTACATTGGATAAATTTTTGGTATTTTTCTGACAATCTTCATTTTTTAATAAATAGTGAAAAATACTGCATTTTACATCAAAACTGCTTTTTCATTGAATTTAATTATATAGTTAGATTATATTTTTAATTGGTATTAAAGTGTAATCTGAATATATTTTTACCATTTAATACAATGGTGGTCATTAGGATTAATTTCACTTTGAAAATGGTCATAAACTAATGCCAAACTTTTCATAGATATTGTTTCAAAAAAAACTCGCTATTTGTTTTGACAACGGGAATTATTTTTAAATCAATTATTGCAATTTATGTGTTTGTAATTTGGTAAAATGGATTACATATTTGGAATCAGAAGGTCTAAATTATTTAATTAAGACTCTTTTGTTTTTGTACATTATGAATAGTAACGACAGTAATTATCTTTAATTATCTTGATTAATGAGTAATCGGGTAGTTAAAGATAATAAAATGATATCATAATAATAAAAAAACACCACAACATGTGTCCTAAGGCTACTGGTTGTCTCATGGCCGACCATGGTATGCCTTGTGCCAAACTTGGGGTCCCCATGAAATCACTTTTGTGAGAAAGTGACTTTTTATCTTTTTATTTTTTAAAGAATGTTAAATGTAACAAAGAATGTATCACCTAAGTAAAATATTTTTAATTTTGTCTACATAAATGATATTTTGAACTATAAATAGTAATTGGAAATATAAAAATCTTTTCTACATCATAGTATTTTTTTTATAATTTTTAGACATTAAATAAATTAAATTATTTATGACATCATAATGATGCAGCGATGACCTCATTATTTGACGATTTAAATAAAATGGAAAGATAATGTAAAATATAAGACCTAAAAATGTCCAAAACCTATTGGGTGGGTATATTTCGAGCCCTTATCACCTTAGACTCAAATTATATCAATGTGGGACCTTTAAAATCCGAAACCCATTTGAAAATAAAGTAACATTTATTTACTTTCCAAGAGTGCCCCTCCTCTCCTCTTATAAAAGGCCCCCACCTCTACCTCCTTACCCACACTTCCAAAGCCATTGGCTCGGCCAACCCCTGCCCATTTTGTCTCTACAATTACCTCTATTACTCCTTGAAGCCTCACTTTGAGCATAAGTCTTCCCAAGAAAGCCTTTGAGCTCAAACCAAAGGGAGTTACCCGATTTTAAGGTAATGTCTTCACTTGAGTCCTTTTGTTTTATTTTGCTTCTCCAACCCCCTAAACTCTTTTTATTCATTTCTTTTGTAACAACTACAGTATCTTCAATATACTAGGATATTTTTATAATAATTATTCGAGCAACACTTACACACACCTACATCTAATGGTTAAAGGACATACTGTTTCCGTGGATGGTGAATTTATGCCTCCCGAAACGATGATTGTTCAACATTCTTTTAACACCTTAAAAGGTGGCCATTAAGATGTCACTATATTTATATATGATATATAATATGTTTATGTTTTCTTTAAGCTTCTGTATTTTTCATTTTGGGCATACCTTTATGGTTTCCATTATGGGTAAACACGATATCTTCATTTAAGGAAGTGCGGACTACTGCCCGCTCAAAGTGATTTGATTCGTTAAATACCATATGTAGGACGTATAAAGGATGGAACTATGATATTATATATGATATTATACAATAATTATAATATACCTTTATATCATTATGATTCCATTCTATAAAATATGAAATAGAAATGAAAGTAGTGTTCATGCGTACGTACGGCTTACCGTCTCCATGAACGGTGCATTTCATTTCTTACCTCTAAATGATTATGTAATATTATAAATGCATGTATATACTGGATATATATGATATATAAATCATGATTATAATTCTGTATATAATGGATACATGAACAACTTGTAATTATAAAGGGTTTATTTTTTACTCAAGTACCAATGATCTATAAAACGACCGTTATTAACTTAAATAATTACATAGTGTTCATGAAATGGAAATAATTGATATAAAAGGAATAATGAACTTAAAAAAAGTTATTAAGCAAGTATAGATTAACTCAAGTTTATTATTCAGGACATTAAAGAATGATCGAGTCAAGTCGGACCCGAGGTATGGGACTTCGTCTCAATCTCCTTTCATTGAGGCATATTTTGTTTTATACACAACCTTCTTTTATATGGTGTATAAACCCCTTTGACTTTCACATTTATTCAAAAGAAATATTTTTTATACGAAGCATTTACTAAATGAAAAAGGGAATGTTTTTATCATACGTATGTGGCGACAACGACTTCTCCGCCGCCGTGACCATTATTTGAGTTTCGGCTTCCTCTACAAGCCATACCTTCTTTTTAAAAGAAAAATAAATACCATGTTTTACTTTTCTTTTATCTTGGTATTGAAAGTGGTTTTCATAATGTTTTTATATCAATGTTTTGTATTTATATCTTGTGATTGAAAGGTGGGAATTTTATGTTTCCTTTATGCATGTTTTATGTGATACAATTATGTTGAGGTTCTTGGGCATTATTTTGAAGACAGGTGGTTCCGTGATAAACTAAGGGAAGGTGAGCCTGATATAGCTCTCCAATGCATTGGGTAACACGAAAGAGTGAAACGCTAAGGTTTCTCCGAAGATATTTAGGGAATATACTGTGATGGGTATTCCAAACATAACCAAGAGGGTTACTCCCTACATAACAATGTGATGAATTCCTCAAGTTACCTTTATGTCTTATGATTTCTATGATTGATTCATGATTTGATGAGGTATGTTAAAGTGCTTATGTTTTATGGGTAAAGTATGATTTCATTCTTATGTATATATGTACCCATGTTTCCTTTCCATATATTTTTATATCCCTTACTGAGCTTTTTATGCTCATCCCAAGTTTTTTTGAAATGTTTTTCACAGGTCAAGGGAAAGGTACATGATATGATGATAGTGTCAAGGAAGTGTCAAGAAAGAATTCATGCTTTATTTTAAATATGTTTCCATTGATGAGAAAAATGAATACTATCTTTATGTAACCACTTTGTTTATATGTGGAATGTAATTCAAGTTTTATGTTCTAATTCTCTAAAACTCTAAACCCGAAAAGATCCTCAATGTGTAATCTTGTAATAACTCAAGATTAAGTAAGGCTTAAGGCTGGGCCTTATAGTTGGTATTAGAGATCGGTTTAGATAACTTTAGGAGTTAGAATTCTATTAAATGATTATCCAAAAATATTTTTTTATGGTCAAATTGAAATGATATAGATTTTGAAGATTACCATGTTGCTTCATCTAAGACATGCTTGTTCAGAATGGTTTTCCACAGAGGAAACAGGGAAGCAGTGCTAGGAAGGCATGCAGAAGGAAATAACCTTCCGAATCAGCATCCTGAGATGGTCGGAATTGGAACTAAATAGTTTGTTGCAGTAATGGTGCAGTTGACTCAAGCGATAAATGGCGGTGGTATCCATACACGAGATCAGCCAGATCAACCACAGAGGAACATGTCAGTGGTGGAACATTTCATGAGGCAACATCCCCCATCATTCAGAGGACCATCTGACCCTGTGCTAGTTGAAGGGTGGATTAAAGCACTGGAGAAGATTTTCGATGTCATGGGGTGTTCATACAATCAAAAGGTTAGTCTTGCTATTTATCGTTTTGAGGGTGAAGCAGATCAGTGGTGGTCGATGGTTAAAAATATCAGGGACGCTGATGAGATTGATGCTCTCGACTGGTATGAATTCAAAGGTATGTTTCTTGAAAAGTATTTTCTTAAGGCTGTTCAACTTAGGATGGAAAAACAATTATTGGAATTGAGGCAAGAGGAAGACTCAGTGGCTACCTATGAAGAAAGGTTCACTCGATTGGCAAGGTATGCTCCAAATTTTATCCGAGACCTTGATAGTAAAATCAATCGTTTTTACTCAGGATTAAAGCCAAAATATCGAAGGGAATTAGCTTCTCGTGAGTTTAAAAGTTATGAAAAGCTTGTTCGATGTGCTGAGAAGGTGGAAATGGAGTTTGTCGATGATCAAGTGTTCTATAACAACCAATATAAGAAGAGATCGTGGTGACAGGAGAAAGGTAATAATTCTTCAAAAAAAGTCTGATGGTAAGAAAACTAAGTTTCCAGTTTGTGATAAATGTGGCAAAAGGCATGCTGGGGAATGTCTTCTGAATTCTGGAAAGTGCTACCGATGTGGTAAGATGGGACATAAGGCTCGTGATTGCACTAAAAAAAGATCAGGGTGATGGTAATACCAAATTTGATTTATAGTTAGTGAAATGTTATACGTGCAATGAGATGGGTCACTATGCAAACGAGTGTCCAAAAAAGAGCTTGAGTGATGGGAAGCAGTTAGACTACAAGTAGAAATGGGTGGTGAAATCCTTTACAACTACTTCAGCAATTGTCGGGCCATCAAATGAAGTTGTATCAGGTACTTTGTTTGTTTTTTCAGATTATGCCAGTGTGTTGTTTGATTTGGGGTCTACACATTCTTTCATCTCTGAAACCTTTTCTAGTAAAATGGGAATACCATATCAAGAAATGACTCCTGAACTTTTGGTAAAAACATTTGGGGGAAATGTTGAGGCAAAAAGAATTTATAAGAATCTTCCTATCCTTATCTGTGGAAAGAACCTACTTGCAAACCTTATTGTTCTACCTCTAGTGGAGTTTGATGTTATCCTGGGTATGGATTGGCTCTCTATTTACCATGCTAAGATTGAATGTAGAGATAAAGAAGCTTCTTTTCAGAAAGACTTTCAGTTTGTGTACAAGAATTAACCATTACTGTTGATAACTTATCAAGAGGCCAAGAAACTTGTAAAAGATGGAAATGAATGTTACCTTCCACACATCGTTGAAAATAAAGGAACTCTTCAGATTAATGATGTACCAGTGGTAAATGAGTATCCTGATGTTTTTCCTGATGAGTTGTCTGGAATAATACCAGATCGAGAAGTTGAGTTTACTGTTGACTTAGTTCCTGATGCTAAGCCAATTTCAAAACCCCCTTATCGAATGGCTCAAACTGAACTTTTAGAGTTGAAGGAGCAATTGCAAGATTTATTAGAGAAAGGTTTCATTCGACCTTGCACATCACCTTGGGGTGTTCCTGTTTTATTTGTTAAAAAGAAAGATGGTTCAATGAGACTTTGCATTGATTATAGAGCCTTGAATAACATCACTGTTAAGAACAAATATCCTTTGCCTCATATCGATGATTTGTTTGATCAGCTCCAGGGAGCTCAGTATTTTTTAAAGATTGACCTGAGATCGGGGTACCATCAGCTGAAGGTAAAGGAAGCAGATGTTCTGAAGACTTCGTTTCGTATAAGATATGGCCATTATGAATTTGTAGTAATGCCTTTTGGGCTAACAAATACACCTGTTGTATTCATGGACTTAATGAATAGAATTTTCCATGAGTTCTTGGATAAGTTTGTGGTGGTTTTCATTGATGATATTTTGGTGTTTTCTAAAAGTAAAGAGGAGCATGAAATACATTTAAGGGTTATCTTGCAAACCTTAAAAAAAAGAAACTGTATGGAAAATTCAGCAAGTGTGAGTTTTGGTTGCAACAAATTTCTTTCCTTGGTCACATTGTTTCTAAAGATGGGATAACTGTTGATCCTGAAAAAACAAAAGATGTGGAAGACTGGCCAAGACCCACAAATGTAACTGAGATTCGTAGCTTCCTTGGTTTGGCAGGCTATTACCGAAGGTTTGTTAGAAATTTTTCACGGTTATCTAGTCCAATGACTAAGCTAACTCGGAAGGGTGTTAAGTTTATCTGGACAAAAGAATGTGATGATTGTTTTCAGGAATTGAAAAGAAGATTGGTGAATGCTCCAGTTTTGGAACTACCTTCCAGGAATGGTAAGTTTGTTATATACAGTGATGCTTCATTGAAAGGACTTGGTTGTGTCCTAATGCAGAATGATCAAGTAATTGCTTATGCTTCACGTCAGTTGAAAACTCATGAGGTAAATTACCCTACACATGATTTGGAATTAGCTGCTGTTGTTTTTGCTTTAAAAATTTGGAGGCATCATTTGTATGGAGTAAAGTGTGAAATATATACCGATCACAAAAGTTTAAAGTATATATTCACTCAGAAATAATTGAACAGGAGACAAAGGAGATGGCTGGAATTAGTCAAGGATTATGATTGTACAATTCATTACCATCTGGGAAAAGCAAATAAAGTGGCTAATGCTTTGAGTCGAAAAATTAATGCTTCATTAGGAATGTTGTGTTTGGAACGTGATCCTTTGGTTAAGGATTTTATGAAATTTGGCATAGAAGTTGTTGGTGCATGATGTTCTTCTGTTTTGTTTCAGGTATCAGTGAGATCATCTCTATCAGACAGAATCAAGCAAGCACAGAAGCAAGACAGTGAGTTACAGAAAAAGGTAGAGCTGGTTCAGAAGGGTAATTTGCCTGAATTCAACATTGATAATGATTACGTTTTGAGATTTGGGAAGAGATTGTGTGTGCCTTGTGATTCGCAGTTGAAGAGAGAGTTGTTATGTGAAGCTCATAGTTCTCCGTTTTCAGTCCATCCTGGAAGTACTAAGATGTACAGAGATCTGCGGGAGTATTACTGGTGGGATGGAATGAAAAGAGATATTGCTGATTTTACTGTGAAGTGTTTGACATGTCAACAGGTTAAAGCAGAGCGGAAGTTACCGAAAGGGATGCTTCAGCCTTTACCAGTGCCAGAGTGGAAATAGGAGAATATATCCATTAACTTTGTTGTGGGATTACCGAAGACATCTCGAGGTAATAATGTAATCTGGGTTATTGTTGATCGCTTGACTAAATATGCTCATTTCCTTGCTATACGAGATATTTTTTCCCTAGATCAACTTTCCCGTTTGTATCATAAAGAGATAGTCAGGTTACATGGAGTTCCTCTCTCCATTGTATTTGATCGTGATCCCAGGTTCACTTCTAACTTTTGGAAAGGCCTTCAGAAGTTGTTGGGTACTGAAATAAATTTTAGTTCATTATTTCATCCTCAATCAGATGGGCAGTCAGAACGAACAATTCAGACCTTGGAGGATATGCTACGAGCTTGTTCGATGGATTATCAGGGAAGTTGGGACCAATATCATTCTTTGGTTGAATTTTCATATAATAACAGTTTTCATTCTAGTATACAGATTGCACCATTTTAGGCATTATATGGGAAGCGGTGTCGAACTCCAGCTTTCAGGGATGAAGTGGGTGAAAGGAAGTTGATGGGACCAGAATTGGTAGAGGAGTTGGCAGAAAAAGTTCAGCTGATTCAGAAACACATGAGAACAGCTTAGAGTAGGCAAAAGAGTTATGTAGACAACAGGAGGAAGGATCTAACTTTTGAGGTAGGTGATCATGTTTTTCTCAAAGTCTTACCATGGAAAAGTGTGATGAGATTTGGTAAGAAAGGAAAGCTGAGTCCAAGGTTCATTGGACCATATGAAATTCTGGAGAGAGTTGGATCAGTTGCATACCGGGTGGCTTTACCTCCGAGTTTATCTCAGGTACACAATGTTTTTCATGTTTTGATGCTGAGAAAGTACTTGCCAGATCCATCTCATGTTTTGAGTCCAGATGCAGTTCAGCTGGAAGAGAACCTATCTTATGAGAAACAACCAATCCAGATTCTTGACCATAGGTAGAAAGTGTTACGGAATAAGGTGATTAATCAGGTAAATGTTTTGTGGAAAAACCACATGATGGAAGAGGCAACATGGGAATCTGAAAATGCAATGAGGGATAAGTACCCCCATTTATTTGATAAGTAAATAAATTGCGGGGACGCAATTTTCTAAAGGGGGGAAGGATGTAACATCCCAAGTAAGTAATGAATAATAGATATTTTTATCTATGTCTATTAATGAATTATATAGTGTTTTAGAGGCTTAAAATTAAAATAAATCCAATCTTAAGCATGTAATACACTAATATTCTTAAAAGATTGTTTTAGTGCCTTTTGATGGCAAACCTTTTTTAAATCAAACTTTTGACAATTTTATAATCTATATTTGTCAAAATAAACATATTCATTATGATTGGGACATTGAAATTTACATTGGATAAATTTTTGGTATTTTTCTGACAATGTTCATTTTTTAATGAATAGTGAAAAATACTGCATTTTACATCAAAACTGCTATTTCATTTAATTTAATTATATGGTTAGATTATATTTTTAATTGATCTTTAAGTGTAATCTGAATATATTTTTACCATTTAATCCAATGGTGGTCATTAGGATTAATTTCACTTTGAAATTGGTCATAAACTAATGCCAAACTTTTCATAGATATTGTTTCAAAAAAACCCGCTATTTGTTTTGACAACGGGAATTATTTTTAAATCAATTATTGCAATTTATGTGTTTGGAATTTGGTAAAATGGATTACATATTTGGAATCAGAAGTTCCAAATTATGCAATTAAGACTCTTTCGTTTTTGGAAATTATGAATAGTAACGACAGTAATTATCTTTAATTATCTTGATTAATGAGTAATCAGGTAGTTAAAGATAATAAAATGATATCATAATAATACAAAAACACCACAAAATGTGTCCTAAGGCTACTGGTTGTCTCATGGCCGACCATGGGATGCCTTGTGCCAAACTTGGGGGGCCCATGAAATCACTTTTGTGAGAAAGTGACTTTTTATCTTTTTATTTTTTAAAGAATGTTAAATGTAACAAAGAATGTATCACCTAAGTAAAATATTTTTAATTTTGTCTACATAAATGATCTTTTGGACTATAAATATTCATTGGAAATATAAAAAGATTTTCTACATCATAGTATTTTTTTATAATTTTTAGACATTAAATAAATTAAATTATTTATGACATCATAATAATGCAGCGATGACCTCATTATTTGACGATTTAAATAAAATGGAAAGATAATGTAAAATCTAAGACCTACACATGTCCAAAACCTATTGGGTGGGTATATTTCGAGCCCTTATCACCTTAGCCTCGAATTATATCAATGTGGGACCTTTAAAATCCGAAACCCATTTGAAAATAAAGTAACATTTCTTTACTTTCCAAGAGTGCCCCTCCTCTCCTCTTATAAAAGGCCCCCACCTCTACCTCCTTACCCACACTTCCAAAGCCTTTGGCTCAGCCAACCCCTGCCCATTTTGTCTATCCACTTCCCTCTCTTACTCCTTGAAGCCTCACTTTGGGCAGAAGTCTTCCCAAGGAAGCCTTTGAGCTCAAACCAAAGGGAGTTACCCGATTTTAAGGTAATGTCTTCACTTGAGTCCTTTTGTTTTATTTTGCTTCTCCAACCCCCTTAACTCTTTTTATTCATTTCTTTTGTAACAACTCCAGTATATTAAATATACTAGAATGTTTTTATAATAATTATTCGAGCAACACTTACACACACCTACATCTAATGGTTAAAGGACATACTGTTTCTGTGGATGGTGAATTTATGCCTCCCGAAACGATAGTTGTTCAACATTCTTTTAACACCTTAAAAGGTGGCCATTAATATGTCACTATATTTATATATGATATATAATATGTTTATTTTTTCCTTAATCTTCTGTATTTTTCATTTTGGGCATACCTTTATGGTTTCCATTATGGGTAAACGCGATATCTTCATTTAAGGAAGTGCGGACTACCGCCCCCTCAAAGTGATTTGATTCGTTAAATACCATATGTGGGACGTATAAAGGATGGAAATATGATATTATATATGATATTATACTGGAATTATAATATACCTTTATATCATTATGATTCCATTCTATAAAATACGAAATAGAAATGGAAGTAGCGTTCATGCGTACGTACGACTTACCGTCTCCATGAATGGTGCATTTCATTTCTTACCTCTAAATGATTATGTAATATTATAAATGCATGTATATACTGGATATATATGATATATACATCATGATTATAATTACGGATATAATGGATACATGAACAACTTGTAATTATAAAGGGTTTATTTTTTACTCAAGTACCAATGATCGTTAAAACGACCGTTATTAACTTAAATAATTACATAGTGTTCATGACATGGAAATAAGTGATATAAAAGGAATAATGAACTTAAAAGAGGTTCTTAAGAAAGTAGATATTAACTCAAGTTTATTATTCAGGACATTAAAAAACGATCGAGTCAAGTCGGACCCGAGGTATGGGACTTCATCTCAATCTCCTTTCATTGAGGCAGATTTTGTTTTATACACAACCTTCTTTTATATGGTGTATAAACCCCTTTGACTTTTACGTTTATTCAAAATGAATCTTTTTTATATGAAGCGTTTACTAAATGACAAAAAGGAATGCTTTTTTCGTACGTATGCGGCGACAACGACTTCTCCACCGCCGTGACCATTATTTGAGTTTCAGCTTCCTCTACAAGTCATACCTTCTTTTTAAAAGAAAAATAAATACCATATTTTACTTTTATTTTATCTTGGTATTGAAAATGGTTTTCATAATTTTTTTATATCAATGTGTTGTATTGATATCTTGTGATTGAAAGGTGGGAATGTTATGTTTCCCTTATGCATGTTTTATCTGATACGATTATGTTGAGGTTCTTGGGCATTATTTTGAAGATGGGTGGTTCCGTGATAAACTAAGGGCGGGTGAGCCCGATATAGCTCTCCAATGCATTGGGTAACGCGATGGGGTGAAACGTTAAGGTTTCTCCGAAGAGATTTAGGGAATATACTGTGATGGGTATTCCAAATGTAACCAAGAGGGTTACTCCCTAAGTAAGAATGTGATGAATGACTCAAGTTACCTTTATGTCTTATGATTTCTATGATTTATTCATGATTTGATGAGGTATGTTAAAGTGCTTATGTTTTATGGGTAAAGTATGATTTCATTATTATGTATATATGTACCCAGGTTTCCTTTCCATATATTTTTATATCCCTTACTGAGCTTTTTATGCTCATCCCAAGTTTTTTTGAAATGTTTTTCACAGGTCAAGGGAAAGGTACATGATATGATGATAGTGTCAAGGAAGTGTCAAGAAAGAATCCATGTTTTATTTTAAATATGTTTCCATTAATAGGAAAAATGAATACTATCTTTATGTAACCACTTTGTTTATATGTAGAATGTAATTCAAGTTTTATGTTCTGATTCTCTAAAACTCTAAACCCGAAAAGATCCTCAATGTGTAATCTTGTAATAACTCAAGATTAAGTAAGGTTTAAGGTTGGGGCCTTATAGTTGGTATTAGAGGTCGGTTTAGATAACTTTAAGAGTTAGAATTCTATTAAATGATTATCCAAAAATATTTTTTTATGGTAAAATTGAAATGATATAGCATTTGAAGATTACCATGTTGCTTCATCCAAGACATGCTTGTTCAGAATGGTTTTCCACAGAGGAAACAGGGAAGCAGTGCTAGGAAGGCATGCAGAAGGAAATAACCTTCCGAATCAGCATCCTGAGATGGTCGGAATTGGAACTAAATAGTTTGTTGCAGTAATGGCGCAGTTGACTCAAGCGATAAATGGCGGTGGTATCCATACACGAGATCAGCCATATCAACCACAGAGGAACATGTTAGTGGTGGAACATTTCATGAGGCAACATCCCACATCATTCAGAGGACCATCTGACCCTGTGCTAGTTGAAGGGTGGATTAAAGCACTGGAGAAGATTTTCGATGTCATGGGGTGTTCAGAAAATCAAAAGGTTAGTCTTGCTATTTACCGTTTGGAGGGTGAAGCATATCAGTGGTGGTCGATGGTTAAAAATATCAGGGACACTGATGAGATTGATGCTCTCGACTGGGATGAATTCAAAGGTATGTTTCTTGAAAAGTATTTTCCTAAGGCTGTTCGACTTAGGATGGAAAAACAATTCTTGGAATTGTGGCAAGAGGAAGACTCAGTGGCTACCTATGAAGAAAGGTTCACTCGATTGTCAAGGTATGCTCCAAATTTTATCCGAGACCTTGATAGTAAAATCAATCGTTTTTACTCAGGATTAAATCCAAAATATCGAAGGGCATTAGCTTCTCGTGATTTTAAAAGTTATGAAAAGCTTGTTCGATGTGATGAGAAGGTGGAAATGGAGTTTGTCGATGATCAAGTGTTCTATAACAACCAACAGAAGAAGAGACCGAGGTGGCAGGAGAAAGGTAAGAATTATTCAAAAAAAGTATGATGGTAAGAAAACTAAGTTTCCAGTTTGTGATAAATGTGGCAAAAGGCATGCTGGGGAATGTCTTCTGAATTCTGGAAAGTGCTACCGATGTGGTAAGATGGGACATAAGGCTCGTGATTGCACTAAAAAAGATCAGGGTGATGGTAAGACCAAATTTGATTTATAGTTAGTGAAATGTTATAAGTGCAATGAGATGGGTCACTATGCAAACGAGTGCCCAAAAAAGATCTTGAGTGATGGGAAGTAGTTAGACTACAAGCAGAAAGGGGTGGTGAAATCATTTGAAACTACTTCAGCAGATGTCGGGCCACCAAATGAAGTTGTATTAGGTACTTTGTTTGTTTTTTCAGATTATGTCAGTGTGTTGTTTGATTCGGGGTCTACACATTCTTTTATCTCTGAAACCTTTTCTAGTAAAATGGGAATACCATCTCAAGAAATGACTCCTGAACTTTTGGTCAAAACACCTGGGGGAAATGTTGAGGTAAAAAGAATTTATAAGAATCTTCCTATCCTTATCTGTGGAAAGAACCTACTTTTAAACCTTATTGTTCTACCTCTAGTGGAGTTTGATGTTATCCTGGGTATGGATTGGCTCTCTATTTACCATGCTAAGATTGACTGTAGAGCTAAAGAAGCTTCTTTTCAGAAAGACTTTCAGTTTGTGTACAATAATGAACCCTTACTGTTGATAACTTATCAAGAGGCCAAGAAACTTGTAAAAGATGGAAATGAATGTTACCTTCCACACATCGTTGAAAATAAAGGAACTCTTCAGATTAATGATGTACCAGTGGTAAATGAGTATCCTTATGTTTTTTCTGATGAGTTGCCTGGAATAATACCAGATTGAGAAGTTGAGTTTACTGTTGACTTAGTTCCTGATGCTAAGCCAATTTCAAAACCCCTTATCGAATGGCTCAAACTAAACTTTTAGAGTTGAAGGAGAAATTGCAATATTTATTAGAGAAAGGTTTCATTCGACCTAGCACATCACCTTGGGGTGTTCCTGTTTTATTTGTTAAAAAGAAAGATGGTTCAATGAGACTTTGCATTGATTATAGAGCCTTGAATAACATCACTGTTAAGAACAAATATCCTTTGCCTCATATCAATGATTTGTTTGATCAGCTCTAGGGAGCTCAGTATTTTTCAAAGATTGACCTGAGATCGGGGTACCATCAGCTGAAGGTAAAGGAATCAGATGTTCTGATGACTGCGTTTCGTACAGGATATGACCATTATGAATTTCTAGTAATTCCTTTTGGGCTAACCAATACACCTACTATATTCATGGACTTAATGAATAGAATTTTCCATGAGTTCTTGGATAAGTTTGTGGTGGTTTTCATTGATGATATTTTGGTGTTTTCTAAAAGTAAAGAGGAGCATGAAAGACATTTAAGGGTTATCTTGCAAACCTTAAAAGAAAAGAAACTCTATGGAAAATTCAGCAAGTGTGAGTTTTGGTTGCAACAAATTTCTTTCCTTGGTCACATTGTTTCTAAAGATGGGATAACTATTGATCCTTCAAAAACAAAAGTTGTGGAAGACTGGCCAAGACCCACAAATGTAACTGAGATTCGTAGCTTCCTTGGTTTGGCAGGCTATTACCGAAGGTTTGTTAGAAATTTTTCACGGTTATCTAGTTCAATGACTAAGCTAACTCGGAAGGGTGTTAAGTTTATCTGGACAAAAGAATGTGATGATTGTTTTCAGGAATTGAAAAGAAGATTGGTGAATGCTCCAGTTTTGGCACTACCTTCCAGGAATGGTAAGTTTGTTATATACAGTGATGCTTCATTGAAAGGACTTGGTTGTGTCCTAATGCAGAATGATTAGGTAATTGCTTATGCTTCACGTTAGTTGAAAACTCATGAGGTAAATTACCCTACACATGATTTGGAATTAGCTGCTGTTGTTTTTGCTTTAAAAATTTGGAGGCATCATTTGTATGGAGTAAAGTGTGAAATATATACCGATCACAAAAGTTTAAAGTATATATTCACTCAGAAAGAATTGAACATGAGACAAAGGAGATGGCTGGAATTAATCAATGATTATGATTGTACAATTCATTACCATCTGGGAAAAGCAAATAAAGTGGCTAATGCTTTGAGTCAAAAAAGTAATGCTTCATTAGCAATGTTGTGTTTGGAACGTGATCCTTTGGTTAAGGATTTGATGAAATTTGGCATAGAAGTTGTTGGTGCATGATGTTCTTCTGTTTTGTTTCAGGTATCAGTGAGATCATCTCTATCAGACAGAATCAAGCAAGCACAGAAGCAAGACAGTGAGTTGCAGAAAAAGGTAGAGCTGGTTCAGAAGGGTAATTTGCCTGAATTCAACATTGATAATGATTGCGTTTTGAGATTTGGGAAGAGATTGTGTGTGCCTTGTGATTCACAGTTGAAGAGAGAGTTGTTATTTGAAGCTCATAGTTCTCCGTTTTCAGTCCATCCTGGCAGTACTAAGATGTACAGAGATCTGCGGGAGTATTACTGGTGGGATGGAATGAAAAGAGATATTGCTGATTTTACTGTGAAGTGTTTGACATGTCAACAGGTTAAAGCAGAGCGGCAGTTACCGAAAGGGATGCTTCAGCCTTTACCAGTGCCAGAGTGGAAATGGGAGAATATATCCATTGACTTTGTTGTGGGATTACCGAAGACATCTCGAGGTAATAATGCAATCTGGGTTATTGTTGATCGCTTGACTAAATCTGCTCATTTCCTTGCTATACGAGATATTTTTTCCCTAGATCAACTTTCTCGTTTGTATCTTAAAGAGATAGTCAGGTTACATGGAGTTCCTCTCTCCATTGTATCTGATAGTGATCCCAGGTTCACTTCTAACTTTTGGAAAGGCCTTCAGAAGTCGTTGGGTTCTGAATTAAATTTTAGTACATCATTTCATCCTCAATCAGATGGGCAGTCAGAACGAACAATTCAGACCTTGGAGGATATGCTACGAGCTTGTTCGATGGATTATCAGGGAAGTTGGGACCAACATCTTTCTCTGGTTGAATTTTTATATAATAACATTTTTCATTCTAGTATACAGATTGCACCATTTTAGGCATTATATGGGAAGCGGTGTCGAACTCCAGCTTTCTGGGATGAAGTGGGTGAAAGGAAGTTTATGGGACTAGAATTGGTAGAAGAGTTGGCAGAAAAAGTTCAGCTGATTCAGAAACACATGAGAACAGCTCAGAGTAGGCAGAAGAGTTATGCAGACGACAGGAGGAAGGATCTAACTTTTAAGGTAGGTGATCATGTTTTTCTCAAAGTCTCACCATGGAAAAATGTGATGAGATTTGGTAAGAAAGGAAAGCTGAGTCCAAGGTTCATTGGACCATATGAAATTCTGGAGAGAGTTGGATCAGTTGCATACCGGGTGGCTTTACCTCCGAGTTTATCTCAGGTACACAATGTTTTTCATGTTTCGATGCTGATAAAGTACATGCCAGATCCATCTCATGTTTTGAGTCCAGAGGTAGTTCAGCTGGAAGAGAACCTATCTTATGAGGAACAACCGGTCCAGATTCTTGACCATAGGGAGCAAGTGTTACGGAATAAGGTGATTAATCAGGTAAAGGTTTTGTGGAAAAACTACATGATGGAAGAGGCAACATGGGAATCTGAAAATGCAATGAGGGATAAGTACCCCCATTTATTTGATAAGTAAATAAATTGCGGGGACGCGATTTTCTAAAGGGGGGAAGGATGTAACATCCCAAGTAAGTAATGAATAATAGATATTTTTATCTATGTCTATTAATGAATTAGATAGTTTTTTAGAGGCTTAAAATGAAAATAAATCCAATCTTAAGCATGTAATACACTAATATTCTTAAAAGATTGTTTTACTGCCTTTTGATGGAAAACCATTTTTAAATCAAAATTTTGACAATTTTATAATCTATATTTGTCAAAATAAACATATTCATTATGATTGGGACATTGAAATTTACATTGGATAAATTTTTGATATTTTTCTGACAATGTTCATTTTTTAATGAATAGTGAAAAATACTGCATTTTACATCAAAACTGCTATTTCATTTAATTTAATTATATGGTTAGATTATATTTTTAATTGATCTTAAAGTGTAATCTGAATATATTTTTACCATTTAATCCAATGGTGGTCATTAGGATTAATTTCACTTTAAAATTGGTCATAAACTAATGCCAAAATTTTCATAGATATTGTTTCAAAAAAACCCGTTATTTGTTTTGACAACAGGAATTATTTTTAAATCAATTATTGCAATTTATGTGTTTGGAATTTGGTAAAATGGATTACATATTTGGAATCAGAAGGTCCAAATTATTCAATTAAGACTCTTTTGTTTTTGGAAATTATGAATAGTAACGACAGTAATTATCTTTAATTATCTTGATTAATGAGTAATCCGGTAGTTAAAGATAATAAAATGATATCATAATAATACAAAAACACCACAAAATGTGTCCTAAGGCTACTGGTTGTCTCGTGGACGACCATGGGATTCCTT
Source organism: Viscum album (assembly GCA_963277665.1). Classification (NCBI taxonomy): domain Eukaryota; kingdom Viridiplantae; phylum Streptophyta; class Magnoliopsida; order Santalales; family Viscaceae; genus Viscum; species Viscum album. The sequence continues at coordinate 621,746,434 of OY728127.1, forward strand.
GTGCCAAACTTGGGGGCCCCATGAAATCACTTTTGTGAGAAAGTGACTTTTTATCTTTTTATTTTTTAAAGAATGTTAAATGTAACAAAGAATGTATCACCTAAGTAAAATATTTTTAATTTTGTCTACATAAATGATCTTTTGGACTATAAATATTCATTGGAAATATAAAAAGATTTTCTACATCATAGTATTCTTTTATAATTTTTAGACATTAAATAAATTAAATTATTTATGACATCATAATGATACAGCGATGACCTCATTATTTGACGATTTAAATAAAATGGAAAGATAATGTAAAATCTAAGACCTACACATGTACAAAACCTATTGGGTGGGTATATTTCGAGCCCTTGTCACCTTAGCCTCGAATTATATCAATGTGGGACCTTTAAAATCCGAAACCCATTTGAAAATAAAGTAACATTTCTTTACTTTCCAAGAGTGTCACTCCTCTCCTCTTATAAAAGGCCCCCACCTCTACCTCTTTACCCACACTTCCAAAGCCTTTGGCTCGGCCAACCCCTGCCCATTTTGTCTATCCACTTCCCTCTCTTACTCCTTGAAGTCTCACTTTGGGCAGAAGTCTTCCCAAGGAAGCCTTTGAGCTCAAACCAAAGGGAGTTACCCGATTTTAAGGTAATGTCTTCACTTGAGTCCTTTTGTTTTATTTTGCTTCTCCAACCCCCTAAACTTTTTTTATTCATTTCTTTTGTAACAACTCCAGTATCTTAAATATACTAGGATGTTTTTATAAGAAGGATTCGAGCAACACTTACACACACTTACATCTAATGGTTAAAGGACATACTGTTTCCGTGGATGGTGAATTTATGCCTCCCGAAACGATAGTTGTTCAGCATTCTTTTAACACCTTCAAAGGTGGCCATTAAGATTTCAGTATATTTATATATGATATATAATATGTTTATGTTTTCCTTAAGCTTCTGTATTTTTCATTTTGGGCATACCTTTATGGTTTCCATTATGGGTAAACGCGATATCTTCATTTAAGGAAGTGCGAACTACCGCCCCCTCAAAGTGATTTGATTCGTTAAATACCATATGTGGGACGTATAATGGATGGAACTATGATATTATATATGATATTATACTGGAATTATAATATACCTTTATATCATTATGATTCCATTCTATAAAATACGAAATAGAAATGAAAGTAGCGTTCATGCGTACGTACGACTTACCGTCTCCATGAACGGTGCATTTCATTTCTTACCTCTAAATGATTATGTAATATTATAAATGCATGTATATACTGGATATATATGATATATACATCATGATTATAATTCTGGATATAATGGATACATGAACAACTTGTAATTATAAAGGGTTTATTTTTTACTCAAGTACCAATGATCGTTAAAACGACCGTTATTAACTTAAATAATTACATAGTGTTCATGACATGGAAATAAGTGATATAAAAGGAATAATGAACTTAAAAGAGGTTCTTAAGAAAGTAGAGATTAACTCAAGTTTATTATTCAGGACATTAAAGAACGATCGAGTCAAGTCGGACCCGTGGTATGGGACTTCGTCTCAGTCTCCTTTCATTGAGGCATATTTTGTTTTATACACAACCTTCTTTTATATGGTGTATAAACCCCTTTGACTTTTATGTTTATTCAAAAGGAATCTTTTTTATACGAAGCGTTTACTAAACGAGAAAAAGGAATGTTTTTGTCGTACGTATGCAGCGACAACGACTTCTCCTCCGCCGTGACCATTATTTGAGTTTCGGCTTCCTCTACAAGTCATACCTTCTTTTTAAAAGAAAAATAAATACCATATTTTACTTTTCTTTTATCTTGGTATTGAAAATGGTTTTCATAATGTTTTTGTATCAATGTGTTGTATTGATATCTTGTGATTGAAAGGTGGGAATGTTATGTTTCCTTTATGCATGTTTTATGTGATACGATTATGTTGAGGTTCTTGGGCATTATTTTGAAGACGGGTGGTTCCGTGATAAACTAAGGGCGGGTGAGCCCGATATAGCTCTCCAATACATTGGGTAACGCGAAGGAGTGAAACGTTAAGGTTTCTCCGAAGAGATTTAGGGAATATATTGTGATGGGTATTCCAAATGTAACCAAGAGGGTTACTCCCTACGTAAGAATGTGATGAATGACTCAAGTTACCTTTATGTCTTATGATTTCTATGATTTATTCATGATTTGATGAGGTATGTTAAAGTGTTTATGTTTTATGGGTAAAGTATGATTTCATTCTTATGTATATATGTACCCATGTTTCCTTTCCATATATTTTTATATCCCTTACTGATCTTTTTATACTCATCCCAAGTTTTTTTGAAATGTTTTTCACAGGTCAAGGGAAAGGTACATGATATGATGATAGTGTCAAGGAAGTGTCAAGAAAGAATCCATGTTTTATTTTAAATATGTTTCCATTGATGGGAAAAAATAATACTATCTTTATGTAACCACTTTGTTTATATGTGGAATGTAATGCAAGTTTTATGTTCTAATTCTCTAAAACTCTAAACCCGAAAAGATCCTCAATGTGTAATCTTGTAATAACTCAAGATTAAGTAAGGTTTAAGGCTGGGGCCTTATATTTAGGACATATCAAATCGAAGTCTGTGAAGAGATCTACGCCTAATGATTATTAGTCATGTTTTTTAGGCCAAAAAAACTCAAAAAACCTCCGAAATCGAGTTTTTAGTAGGGGTATCTCAATTTGTTAACATTCAATGGAATTTTAGTTTTGTTTAAGGGGGTCTATTGTATTTTTTTGTGGAGATTAAATTTATTCTCAGGGCTTACATTCATATTGATATTATGATTTTGAATTTTTATCGTTTTTCATAATGTAGTTTTATTTATAATTAAATATATACATATTTACTTATATTTACTTATAATAAATCAATTATATAAATACATATTTAAACATATTTACATAAAAATGTATTTTTAAATATTTAAAATAAATATTTATTATTTATTTTATTTAAAATAAAAAATTATCCATTTTATTTACATTATAAAATGCATTAATATGTATATATATATACATATACAAGTATTGAATATATATATAAACTTATATGTGCCAATAAACAAATAGATATTTCTATGTATATTCTAATATATGTAAATATTTGTATGTATGTGAGGCATATAAATGTATACTTGTGTGTATTAATGTGTGTGTGTGTATTATGCATATATATCATATATAAATGTATTTTTATAAATAAATCATTATCATTACCTTTAAATGTATTATATAAACGTATTTTACAATAAATATTTATAAATACATTATAAACAATTTACATGTAAATATTGGATTATATGTGAATATGTAAATATATATGCAGTGATGTCTGAATTTTATATCTAAATATACAATATATATATATATATATATATATATATATACAAATTCTAAAAATGTATTTAAACCAATATCTAACCAATTTTTACATTATAAAAATATATGAATATGTATATATATATATATACTTAAACAAATATATATACAATGTTTATATATACATATATGCGTGTATTAATAAATGAGTATATATTTATATTATATTCTAGTATATGTAAATGAATATTAATATATAATATATTTAAATAAATATAAGTATATATATATCACACACACAAACATATATTTTATAGATGTGTCTAAAAATAATTATATAAATACACGAATAAAAAATATATGTATATATATATATATTAATAAATAGAAATATCGTAAGATAGATAATAAAACAGTATGGTGCAGTGGTAAAAGCGTTCGAGTTGGGGGGGGTGCCCGAGCAAGTGGGTGAAAAGCGCTGATAAAAGAGGGTGAGAAGCGGTGATAAATCGTGGGGCAAGGAGAGGTCCGAACAAAAATAATTTTTTCCATCTTTATCAAAGCTTAAAAACAAGCAATCATAAAGATCCTCTTTATCAACGTTTTTTTTAGCATTGTTAAATGAAGTCTTTATCAGTGCTTCTTGCGAGCGTTGTTAAAGTAAATCCTTTAACATCGCTCGCATTATCAGCGCTTCGATAGCATTGATAAAACCTTTTTGCTAGTGGTGTTAAATGCTAAATTTGTACTAGCGTCAATAGAGTTCAGATTATATCATATAATATCACCAAATAAGAGTAAAAGACATGATTCAAATCAGGCCTTTCAGATGTATATCACATGGGGTTAAATTCTTGAATTACGAGACACAATAAGGCAGTGAACAATGAGACACAAACACATGTAATTTTCAACCTTTAATAAACTCATTTAGAAACTAATATAAAAATAAGTTGCAATTAGTGAATAAACAAACAAAAAACATATAATTGAATGCCACTTACCATTTTATCCTCCTCGTTAACATTCAATCCTTGTTCAATTTAACAATCATTCACATTAGGTTTAAACAAATTCTTGAACATGTAAATTGTTATCTGATTAGTGAAAATATCAGCAAAAATTGACATGTATTTATTTTATCCACATTAATTTGTTTGGGTTCAATTAGCACTCTAACAAAATGGAATCTTAGATTACAATATTTACCTTGTATGAGAAACTTTGTTCTTTGTCAAATTTAAAGCACTTTGATTATAAAAATTTATAGTTAGCCCTAATTTAAAAATGCGCACACAACTTTTTTTAGATTCATGGAGTCCCATTTATAACCTGGCTAATGTTATATAATAGAATCGTATTTTTTTTACAATTTAATTTCAGATTAACATCAACAAAAATAGATAAATGCAAAACCAGATAAATTTTTTTATAGTATCAACATTTGCACCATAATCAAGATCAACATACCCTTCAATTTTATTTCATAAAACATCAAATATAGAATCGTATTTTTTTGGGTAGGGGTGAATGGAAATGCATGGAGTCCGTGAGCGATTGGGCGCAGGCATCCATGACTATCAGCCGAGTCCCGTGAAGCGCAGGCAACCAACGAATGGATTCACTTTATTTAATATTAAATACTAAAAGAAAGGAGTCGGTTGAAAGCCCCGTGACCGAGGCAACGCCAAAGGCGACGTTTTTATCTCTTTAAAATAATCACATATATATAGGGAGATATGTGTTGTTTATATATACACATACATAATAAATTTATGTGTAAATATATATATTATGCATATTTACACACACGCTGTCACACACGTGCACGCATATAAATATGCATATATACTTATATACATAAATCTATACATACGCACTAATTTAAATATATATACATATGCAAATATATATTTTTATGCGCATGTATCAATATATATACACACATTCTATTTATAGCATGCATATGTATATATATGTTGTATATACTATTTTTATGTATGTTATATTTGCTGGGTTTCAAAGTGTCTTAACACCTAGAAAAAATAGAATCCACATCGGGGTTTTAACATTGGTTATTCATACGATCGACGTTGAAACCCCTATTATGGTGGCTTTTACTTAAAAACAGGTTTAATGTTGGTTATTCATATAACCGGTTAAAACCCCCGAGCATTGACATCAGTTAATATATAACCGATGTCAAAACCCGGGGTTTTAATATTTAAAAAAAAAAAAAAATTGGGTACAACCACGAAAATCGACACACACGTAAAGAAGAAAATACAGTGAAACCCGCTGGCCCGAGGACTTGACCCCACGACCACGCCCCAAACCCCTCCCCGCCCTCCCCAGCCCAGCCGAGCACGGGGGACGGAGTTTTAATATTGGTTATATGAATAATCGAGGTTTAAAGTAAAAATTTTCACAACACGCCATTTCATGTTTTTCACAGCGTGCTCTGTCGTGGTGGTTTTTAACATGGGTTATATAATAACCGATGTTAAAAAGAGTTTTAATATTGATTAATATATAATAGATGTTAAAACCCTGGGTTTTGACGTCAATTATATGAAGAATCCATGTTAAAAGTAAAATTTTAAATATTGTGCTAGCATTCAATTTTTATTTTCACACTTATAAATTTATTATGTTCGGGCACACTTTTTCTAAAATGGTATATAACTTTTCATTCTTCCTCTTTCTACATTCCCAATCTACCCCCCTCCATCATTCAAATGCTACGCCGTTCCATCAATTCTTTCTTCCGCCACTTTTTCATGATATCTATAATATTCTATCATTATTTAGTTTTTTATGATTTATTTTCTTCGTAGATATTTTTTTGATGATTAATTTTTTTTTATGAAGATGACATTTTTGGATCAAATAAAAATGCTAAAGCTTACCCATGAAATTTATCAAAATAATCTTAAAAATGTTGCACGGGTTCTTACTTGCAAAGAAAATGAATGTGAATAAATGATATTTAGATTTAGAGGACACTACCAATAACAAAAAAAGAAACCAAAGCATTGAGTTTCTTTTCCTTGTTTTCATTTTGTTTTTGTAATTTTCTAATATTTCCATCTGGTTTTTTGTTCCAAGGGAGTTATGTGCATTGAAATATATATATTTTTAAAAAATCTACAACAGTTTACGTCAATTAATTTGATAACCAATGTTATAGGTGACTTTGTTCTCAAAAGTCAAAAAGTCTCAATAGTTAGTCAAAATAAAGATTTAGACATTCGCTTATAGAAGTGATGTTAAAAAAATACTTACAATGTTTCCCGTATTTACATCGGTTGGAAAACCAATTTTGAAACACAAAAAACCGATGTTAAGGTATTATTCCACTAGTGTAACAACACTTGTTAAACACAACAAAAGGAATAAGGAAACCCAAATCAAAGATCAACATGCTAGATAAACGAAATGATGCGTACTATAAACAAAACCCTGCTAATGCCTCATGATGTAAGGGAGGCAGGTGAAGAGAGCTATGGGTATGAGAGTTTCATCCAAGGATTGAGCAGGCTTACATACACACCATCCCATGGTGAATGACCCTTTATAAATCTCTTGAGGACATTCCTTGAGAGTCCATGCATTTACTCATGTGTTATAATGCATGAGCAAATGTCTTGGCCATTTCATGAAACCTTTGCATGAATGTAGCAAACTCCCATCCGTTTCATCTTATGAAAGAGCTCTTTTATGACAACTAATGTGGAATATCACTTGAACATTAATATTTAACATCTGACCACCATAACAATTAAAGACAGTGGCATGCATACCATGCTTTATGATATGGCGAGTCGTACATTATGACTTGCATGGGCAGTGGCATAAAACAATGCCTTATAACATCACTCTATCCAAGGATTCTATATATCCATAATACATCACATGTACACGGGATTTAGGGCATATCTCCTTCAATCTCCCACTTGTACTAAAGCCTAATATATTTTTTTCCACTTCATCTTATATCATATCATATACAATAACTTGTGAAATCATATCCAAAACTCTTTTGAATATCTTCCAAAACACCTTTTGGAAAGCTATCATAAACTCCACCATGTATGTAATTCCATGAGATTTAAAAAAGAAGATTATGTTCAACATCATATAAGATACACAACATTGAGGTTAAACGAACCACATAATATTATTATGACCGCTATAACCTAGTTGTTGAATTGGGGGGTATAAATAGGATTAATCAAATTATAATATATATATATATATATATAAAGTTCTCACTATATAAAAATGTATTGATTAATTCTTAGGAAACAAACACACAATTTTTAGTAGTCATTTTTATTCTCCAAAAATAAGTTTTCTTCAAAAATAGTATTTTTTCTTTTTGCGAGCAAATATTATAATCAATTTATGAAAATTTTAGAAATTTTATTTGATAAAAGGATACCATTTTTGAAATTATCATATCAAAATTAGCTTATGGCGAATTTTTGAGATTTTTCTAAAAAGATTGATTTTTTAGTGAATAGTGGAAAATACTGTTTTTTTGTAAAACTGTCATTTTTTTTCATTGAAAACCCTATTATTATTTGAATTTGATATTAAATCAAGATAATCCTCTAGTTATAAAAAATCAAATTAATTACACACGAATCATCTTTATACTTGATTTTGGTATAAGTTCTTTTGTGGGCTTAAATTAAATCAAGATAATCCTCCTTTAGTTATAAAAAATCAAATTAATTACACACGAATCATCTTTATACTTATTTTGGTATAAGTTCTTTTGTGGGCTTAAAAACCCATTTTCCTAAAAACCGTTTTTCGTTCCATTTTATATATTTATATTAAAAGTAATTTCTATCACTTATAATAATTGAATTTTATGAAATGTAATTAATATTTGGATTCATCAAGTAAAATTTATCTTTGGATGATTTTTTGATATTTTTCTGAAGAAGTTAAATTTTTAGTGAATAGTAAAAAAGTACAATTTTTAATAAATACAGTATCTTTTATGATATCATCAAAACATAAATATGATATAAATATTTATTAAACTTATAGAAAAAATAGTGTATGATAATAATATATATATATATATATCATACAAAAATAATTCAAAATATATAAATTTGAATTTATTTGATGATAAATATGAAAATCATTTTCAGTGCCAACGCAGTGCTTGCACAACATTGGAAAAGTCAAATTTTGTATCGTAAAAATAATATCTGAAAAGGAAGAAGTTTTTTCTCAACTTTGTTAATAAATATGACGTATTATTTATTATTTTTATTTATAGATATGAATTTTCGAGTTATTAACTAGTGATTTATCCAAATGCTTGTGAAATGATTGTGCAAGGTTAGTCAAGTCAAAATAACATATTAAATAAGTTTTCATGATATAGATGTGAGTAAATATATATATTGAATGAATATAAAAGTTTCTATTGAACCTAATTAAGTTTTTTTATTATCATAATTTATTTTTAAATTTTAGTGATAAAATAATTACCTTAAATGCTTATGCAATGCCGACATAATGCTTATACAAGCAGCAGAAAAATCATGTAAATGATTTTAAAAACTCTAAAAGTAATATTTTTTGGGTGATTTATAGTGTTCCATAAATTTTAATGATATATATAACATAATTGGGATGTGTGAAATATTTTTATTTGAATTCCATTGTTATCATGATGACCTTAAAGTCAAATTAAATGAATAGTTCCAAAAACGACATTAATGATATTTTATAATAAAAAATATTTTATTAAATGATTTAAAATTCATAAAAATACTTTCTTCAGCCAAGTGAATGAGATATGGATTAATAAATCATCCATGGTCCATTTATGAGTCACTTGTGCTTTTATAATAACTTTCTTGGCCCCCAAAGAGTAAATAACATTAATATCATGATAATTGACAAAAGGGTTAACGAGGGGTTAAAACAATGTGATAAGGGTGAAAACATCACTTAAACTTGTAAAATTTTTATTGGATGAGTGTATTGTGACTCATCCTCACCCTATCTTAGAAATATATATATATTTTTCCACTTTTCCATGAAAATTAATTTATATTAATTTAATACTTTAAGTAATTCCAAGAGTGCCCATCCCATCACTTATAAATGGGAACCTTATCTCCTCTCTTACTCACACCTTTTGAGAACTCTAGTTCATCCAAGACATACCCAAATACCTTTATAACACACCTCCCCACATTATAGAGGTATTACTTTTGGTATAATACTAACCTTAGAGGGATTAAGGCGTAAAGAAAAGGAGGTTGTTTGAAGAAGAGATATAGCTTTTAACCGAATGTTTTAGTTTTATTTACTCTTCTACCTCCTTCAAAACTTATTTGATCATGATGAAATAATAAAATAAGTATCTTAAAAATAATAATATTTTATTATGTTAATGAAATAACCTACATCCATCTCCTCTTCCATCAAACAAGAAATGAAACCATCGTTCGTGTATATGGTAGATTACCACCTTGCGAGCTGATGTAATTCGTTTTCCATCAATGCCTCTCACGACTGGTTATGATGATGCATTTAAGGTATATATATATATATATGATATTGATGACATAAATATAATTCTTGAAATATAAGGTATCATCTATTTTCTTAGCATTCCATCCATTGAAAAATGATAACGTCGTTCATGCGTACGTGTGGATAACCACCTCCATGAAACGATGTGATTCGTTTTTCATGACCACATCACATGACTGATATATTGTAATGGCCCGGACAGTGACTCATTAAGGATTTTGTGAAAAACTCGGTTCCATCAAACAGTTCCACCGTTACGATGGCACTGTGACGTTGGCACCATGACGGTCGCACCGTCACGATCGCACACCGAAACGGTGGCACCATCATGGTCGCACACCGAAACGGTGGCACCGTAACGATCGCACCGTCACATTTTCGCACTGAAATGGTGGCACCGCTTACAGTGGCAGCGGGACGGTGGCACCGTGACCGTGGCACCATTAGGGTGTCTCACCAAATGGTGTCCCACCCTTTGTTTCTTTTTCCAGTTCCACTCCCACAACATATGTTTTGATGTAAAGGTGTTTTAATTCCCCTTTCAAAGCCATTAAAAGATCATAAATGATATCTAAAATCCCCCAAGATTCGAGCGTCCCTTGACTTACCAAAACATATGACTTTTTCCTCAGCGTCACACCCTTTTCCCGCACTTTCCAGTTCCGCCCCCGTTATGCATTTTCCTCTATTTAAAGGAAACCCTTTAACTCACGGTCGTTATGGACACCTCTCCGATGAGAATTATTAAATAAAAATTAATTCCATCATGTGTAACTGTCCAACCGTGTGGTGAAACCATGATCCTTCTTTAAAGCCATTCAAGATTTCATATCCCGTAACTCCAGGATCTCACCTTTTATCGCATGAGAATTCTTTCTTCTTCTTGGTTGGTCTATTTCCTTTCCTTGGTGCGTTTGGAGTCCCCCTTCCCGAGGCTAGTGGTGCACCTGTGCTGGAGCCTTTCCTGTTCACTCTTGGAGTCCTCGAAGTTCCTCCCCTGCAAATCGCACATCCCCAGTTCTTGGTACATGGAGAAAAACTTCATCGTTGATCATCCATGTAGGGTTTTTCCTTCATCTCTCTTTACTGTGTATCATGCAGGGTGGGTATAATAATGTTTCCTTCGGGGATGGATGAAACCAAACCTTAACAAAGAAAATAAATGGTTTTTAAGGAATGAAGAGGTGTTTTTGATGACGTTTTTGTACTCTTTTAACTTTTCTTATTTGTTATGAATTGTATGGGCTTATGTCCACTGAAAATCATGGTCGTTGGTGGTCTTTCCTTGCGCACTAATGAACCCATATCTTCTATGATGATTGAATGGATGTAACATGAAAATTGGTTAATCACGTAAACTCGGTTGATTAAATGGATGTCAAGTGAACAAGAATCCTTGTGTGATCACCCCAGTTAACCAAATGGAAATAAGGAACTTAATGAATGGTGTGTTTGAATCTGAAAACTCCCTTGCTCTGTCTTGGTAACATGTGTGGTTGTTCTGCTTGATGCTTGTGGGGTGATGTGGATGGGGATGGGATCGATCCCCTGTTGCGTAGTTGTTGGTTTGTGGATCTAAGGCCATGTGGGGCTATATGTTGGAGCTTGGTTTGGTTCCAGTACTTCGAGGGATCTCACAGATCCCTTTTGTTGTTGTGAATTTACAAGAGAACCAGGTGTGAATGTTTAATTTGCTGCTTGACTGTTTTTCCTTCCTTGGCTTGTGGCTATGTCTGTTAGTTTCCCTATAGTGAATAATTATTTTAAATAGAATCACTTTAATGCGATAACAAGAATGGGTTCAAAAGGGGAATTGTTTTCCGGGAATGAGTTGTGACTTGGTTATGGCTATTGTACTTTTTATGAATGAATAGTAACGAGGGTGTTTGTGTATGTGATGATTTTGGAACCCCTAGGTTGGGATGAGTTCTTGTTTACCTATATGTATAATTTAGTTCTTATGTTTCATATTTGCGCCCCACTCAAGTTGAGAACTTCGTGCTGAACACCCCCATTTCATGGGGGAGTTTTTTTCCCAACACTCCTATGAGTGGCTGGTTATTAGCTTCTTTTCTGATCCCTTTCCCGAGTAGCCCAAGACTCTTTGGGCAGGCTATGACGACCTGAGGTCCATTATAGCCCAAGATTCTTTAGGAAGGGTATGTTGTGGTGGTTGGCCTAGTTGTGTGTAGGTAGGTTGTTTTCCCAAGTGTCTTCGAGATGAGGCCCATGTGTCTTCGGGCGTGGTAGTAGTTGTTCGGGCCTAGGTGTCTTTGGGCGTGATAGTAGTTGTTCTGGACCAGGTGTATGCGGGCGTGGTTACGTGTGGTTGTGGTGGCCCAGGTGTTTATGGGCATAGCTGTAATTGTAGTGGCCCAAAAGGTTGTTGTTGGGGCGGTAGTGGGACTGCATTAAGAATGGTGGGAAGAGGTTTGACGCGTAGGATGTCTTCAATAACCATTGGAAAAGTGGTGTGGGGTACCCAAACATCAACGTGTTATTACTAGTACTTTACTTGAATTGCATTATTTGGGGAGTGTGCCTTGGTGAGGTTTGGGTGGATAGTTTCCTTGCTAGGTGCTTTGGTTATCTCTTTTTCTCACGGGGCATTAGAGTGCCTACCCACTTGTGCACAAGAGATTTTGGTTTTCCCTACTGAGTATACCTGTATAATCACCCTACGTATATAAAACTACTTTCAGGTTTCCAGGAGGACTTCGAGGGCTGTGCCAGACCCTATCAGCTCGGATGCCAGGACTGTTGACATTGCTGCTTTTCTTTTCTTTTGGTACTTCCCTTTGGAGTTTTCTTGTACCTTGTATCACTTTATATTAGAACATGCATATGGGAATGGATTGTTTTTTACTTTACTTTTACTTCCATTTTTGGTGTTGTTGGAATTTACTATCTTATATCCCGATCCTACTAAATAAAAAGGGGTAATACCTTCCATATTATGTGTGATTTTAAACCCTTGGTGCTAGTTTCCACTCTGGGGCCTATTGAAGGCGGGACTCAGGGGTCATTATCTCTCCTTCAACTTGAGAAAGGAAGGGTTTGGCAGTTTTCTGTCCCTTATCTTGTCTCGGTGAAGGTGGGTCATGACAGAATGGTATCAGAGCAGAGGTTGAGATATTGGATGGAGTTCAGGGTTAGGCACAGTGAGGATTGCATGGGATGGTAGGGAAACAATGTTAGGAAATCTTGGTGCATGAAATAGGCCAGGGAAGACTGGCTAGGACATGAGATTTTAGGCCCCCCATGATCTAATATAAGGACTCTGGACCTACGGAATGACCCAGTGAGGCTACACTGATTGCAGGGTAGAGACCCTAGGAAAGGTACATGCATCATAATGACTTGTGTTCTTGTATGTCTTGGGTATTTTGGGGATTTAAAATAAAAAAAGTCTAAGAAAAATTTAAAAGCAATCTTCTACACTACTCGGGCTTAAGAATTCCTTGTTTACCTTGTAGCTATGACACCCAGACGACGACCATGGGTAGTGCGGGAGATTGAGGCCTAAGAGGCTGATTTGGCTGATCAGTAGAGGGATGATCGAGAGGATGAGGATGACCAGTGTCATAGGATGTTTCGTGCCTTTGAGCAGCAGACCCTCAGGAAGTACGAGGCTAGTGACTCTGACATGGAGACAGAGGGTTGGCTTGAGGAGCTGGTGATATATTTCAGCTTGATCTGGGCTTCGACAGAGTACTGGGTTCCTCTGGCTATGATCTAGATGCGGGGAGCGACGCGTCAGTGGTGGATTCTCTTTCTTGGGGAGAAGAGGGAGGCTGAGGTTTCGTGGACTGACTTCAAGAGGGAGTTCTGGGTGGAATTTCTCTCTTCCATGATGAAGGATGAGAAGAGGCAGGAGCTAATCTCCCTTGACTAGGGGATTATGTAAGTGAGGGAGCTCGGGATCAAGTTCAAAGATCTCCTTTATTTTTCTCTGGAACTCTTTTCGGATGAGGAGTCTCAGGCGATATGTTTAGAGGAGGCACTCCGACATTCTCTTCAGTATGCTGTTACTACCTTCACTCTACCAACATACTTGGAGGTCCAGAAGAAGGTTGAAGTGGTGGAGAGGATGCACACGCTGGGAGGTGTGTCACTAGAGGGGATCCAGCTGGGCTCGTCAAAGGAGAAGGTCGTCAGCAACAAATATCCAACCTCAGGGCCTTCTAGGTTTCGACCGATGGGGATCAGGCCCCAATAGTTCCAGTTTCGATCTCCCGGTCCTCACCCCTTCTCTGTAGGACTAGGGATGAGGTGATTTATCTGTGGTAGTTGTGGGTACATTCAGAATCAGTGCTTGGACTGTGTGCAGTACAATGGGGGTGGGCAGGTCCAGCGCTCACCTCAGCAGCAGCAGTTTCCAGCCAGACCCTTTCAGCAGAAGTAGTAGGGATAGTGAGCTCCGACTCCTCCAGGAGTAGACATTGCATGAGGAGGCCAACCTCAAGGTGATCCTTAGGGACCTCGACCAGGGCATGGTCGGGGAGGCCACCGAAAGCCGAGGGGAAGAGGAGCTGGGTGTGGGCAGTTGCACACCGTAGAGGCAGCAGTTCCAGTGGGGCCAGAGGTCATTCGAGGTACGATCAGATTATTTAGCACTCTTGCCTGCTCCTTGTTTGATTCAAGAGCTTCACACTCCTTTTTTTCACCCAGTCTATCCCATGCTCTCGGTCTAGACGCAGAGAGACTTCCCGTGCCCCTGGTTTTGAGTATGCCAGTTGTAGGTCATACCAACTTGTCTCGTGTTTGTCGGGGATGTAGAATGATGTTGGGACCACATCATTCCAGTGTGGACCTTCTTTTACTGTCAATGTAGCCATATGATGTCATTTTAGGCATTGACTGGTTGTTCTCTATGCGTGCCGTTATTGACTGCTTCTGAAGAAGGGTCGTGTTTTCAGATGTGGGTGGACAACGTGTAATTTTTGTCGGCGAGTAGGGTTTCCAGGAGGGCGACCAACGAGTGGAGACCCTCCTTTACTTGTTAGATGAGCTATCAGTGGATTCGGTGGATACAGAGATGGTGGAAGTCCCAGGGATTGTCAGTGAGTTCATGGACATCTTCCCTAGAGAGGTGGTGACTCTACCCCCTCGACGTGATGTTGAGTTCAGGATAGAATTGCAACCCGGTGCTCATCTGACTTTGATGGCTCCCTATCGGATGTTGCCTTATGATTTTCGGGAGTTACAGATTCAGATTGAAAAACTGATGAAGAAGGGTTTTTTTTGACCAAGCGCATCACCATGGGGTGCTTCGGTCTTGTTCGCAAAGAAGGCAGATGGTGGTCTCATGCTATGTATAGACTACCGAGGGATAAACCAGGTAATGGTCAAGAACAGTTACTCCCTCCCAAGGATCAACGACCTTTTTGACCAGTTGAAGGGGGAAGGATGGTTCTCCAAGATCGACCTGCAGTCAGAACATCACCAGTTGAGGGTGAAGGAGGGTGACATCTCAAATACTGCCTTCAGGTTCAAATATGGGCACTTTGAGTTTGTGGTCATGTTGTTCGGCGTTATGAACGCACCATCCATGTTCATGGGACTCATGAACTCTATATTCTGGGAATATCTGGACCGGTTCATAGTTGTGTTTATTGACGACATCCTGATCTACTCAAGATCAGAGGAGGATCACACCGAGCATCTGAGGACGGTTTTAGAGGTCCTCTGACAGTACTAGCTCTATGGTAAGTTTTCCAAGTGAAAGTTCTGGACATGATAAGTGCACTTCCTTGGACACATGGTGTCCAAGTAGGGAATAGCAGTCGACCCGTTGAAGGTCTAAGTGGTTGTTTCTTGGGTAGCACCCAAGAACGTGGAAGAGGTTAGTAGTTTCCTGGGTCTAGCAGGTTACTACCAGATATTTGTGCCCAACTTCTCCCGAGTTGCAGCACCTTTGACAACCTTGACCAAGAAAGACCAGGATTTTGTGTAGAGTGATCCATTCCAGACAACCTTTAGTTATCCGAAGGGGAAGTTGGTTAGTACCCCAATGATGAGGTTTCTAGAAGAAGGGGTGATGTTTGAGGTGTTCTGTGATGCTTCAGGACATGGATTGGGGTGTGTGCTGATGCAACAATAGGGGGTGATCTCTTATGGGTCTAGGCAGTTATGTCTCCATGAGCGTAACTATGCCACCAATGATCTGGAGCTTGTAGAGGTCGTGTTTGCACTAAAGTTGTGGCAGAATTACCTCATCGGGGAGAACTTCATGGTCTTCACAGATCACAAGAGCTTGAGGTATATCTTCTCCCAGTGGGACTTGAACTTGCGACAACGAAGGTGGATGGAGTTTCTTCAGGACTACGACTTCAAAATTTCCTACACCTCAGGAAAGGGGAATGTGGTGGACGATTCCTTGAGAAGGAAGTCGCATAAGGATGTGGTTCGAGAATCAGCAGATGCTTGGAAGACGATGGAGAAGTTAGCTACCCTACACCTGGGTGCAAGGGTGGAGGATGGTAGAGGATGTATATTCCAGATGATAGTGCAGTACTCTCTATTGTAGCAAGTGGAGGAGTCTCAGTGGGGGGACTTAGAGGCTAAAGTGACGCGCGATTGTGTTAGCCAGGGCAATGCTCCAGAAGGATGATCGGAAGATGGCCAGAATCAGATGCTGTTTCATGGAAAGTTGTTCGTACCGGTAGAAATGCGTAAGATAGTTCTTGGTGAGTTCCACAACTCACCCATGTCGGTGCAACTAGGAGTTTCCAAGATGTATCGGGGCTTGAAGGGTCATTTTTGGTGGCCCGGGGTGAAGCGGGAAGTGATGAAGTTTGTGGAAAAGTGCCTCGTGTGTCAGCAGGTGAAGGATGAACACCACGTCCAAGGAGGTCTGTTGCAACCTTTAAATTCCACCAAGTGTAAATGGGATGACATATCGATGGATTTTTTCATGGGACTACCCAGAGTTCAATGGGGTTGCGATGCTATTTGGATAGTGGTGTACTAATTGACGAAATCAGCTCACTTCTTGGCAATCAAGGATTCGAGTGTGGTGGAAACCTTAGCACAGAGGTATGTGGATGAGGTGGTGCAGTTTCATGGATTTATGGGGTCCATAGTCTCGGATCAGGATACCCGGTTTACCTCAAAGGTCTTGAAAGGATTGCAACATGATTTTGGCACCCAACTATGCCTCAACACTTCTTTCCACCCCCAGACAGATGGGAAGATAGAACGGACTATACATACATTGGAGGATATGTTATGGGCATGTGTTTTGGACTTTGGAGGATTGTGGGTATGACACTTGCCTCTGGTAGAGTTTCCCTACAACAATAGATATCACTATACCATTGGCATGGCTCCGTTCGAAGCCTTGTATAGGAGGTTGTGTCGCTCACCCGTGTGCTGGGCAGAGGTCGGGGAAGCAGGTGTTCTTGTCTTGGAGGTAGTGTAGGGCATGACAGAGAATATTGAGCTTATACGGGAGAGGATGAAGGTGGATCAGGAATGTCAGAAGTCATATGCCGATCGTAGGAGGAGACCCTTGGAGTTCGAGGTCGGGGACAATGTGTTCTTGAAGGTCTCCCCTCAGCGTGGGCAATGGAGGTTCCACAGGGGGAGTAAGCTTTCTCCCAGGTTCGTCAGACCCTTCGAGGTGTTGCGGCGGGTCAGTGAAGTGGATTATCATCTGGTGCTACCACCGCCGCTACTGAGGGTGCACGATGTCTTCCATGTGTCTCAACTCTGTCGATATTTACATTATGATTTGCACGTCCTCGACTAAGGGAAAATGGATAACGAGGATGAAACGAAATTTGTAGAGCGACCAGTGAGGATTGAGGATTGTGATGAGAAGGTGCTTCATGGATGAACCATCCCATTGGTATTTTGTGTTATGGAGAAATGGTGGCCTTGAGGAGAGTACCTGGGAATGGGAGGCACACATGCGCGCCCAGTACCCAGAGCTGTTTTGAGTTTTGTACTTGTTTGTGATGTAGTGTTTGACATTGTTAACTATGAAATGGGATGTTTTCCTTGTTCTCTAGATGTGTGTGAAGAGTCCTGACTTTGGGGAGGGTAGGACCTGATCCCTAATCAAGACGCATTAAAGTGGATGCGGTTAAACCCGTGCAGGCGAGTTAGTGCCGCCAAAAGTAGATAATATCTTGATATGGAGGAATGGACTCCCTAATATATATGACTGGATGGTATGACTAGATGGTATGACCTTTACATGTTTGTGTGGTTACTTGAGGGAGAGGTGTTCCTAGATACCGAGGAGGTTTACTCCTGAGAGGTATCTTTTGAGGTAGTTGTTCGGACCCCTCTCTTTTCTTCGAGTCTAGTTTCGATTCTCGAGGGCGAGAATAGTTTGAGAGGTATCTGATGTAATGTCCTGGAAAGTGACTCATTAAGGGGTTTTCCAAAAACTCAGTTCCATCAAACGGTTCCACAGTGACAGTGGAATCGTGACGGTGGAACCATAGCAGTCACACCTTCATGGTCACACACCGAAACGGTGACACCGTGACGATGGCACCGTAACGATCGCACACCGAAACAGTGGCACCGTAACAGTGGCACCATCACAGTCGCACACCGAAACAATGGCACCACTTACGGTGGAACCGTAACGGTGGCACCGTGAATGTGGCACCAGTATGGTATCTCACTAAATGATGTCCCACCCTTTGTTTCTTTTTCCAGTTCCACTCCCACGACGTATCTTTTGATGTAAAAGTGTTTTAATACCCATTTAAAAGCCATTAAAATACCATAAATGATATATAAAATCCCCCAAGATCCAGGAGACCCTTGTCTTACCAAAATGTATGGATTTTTCCTCAGTGTCACACCCTTTTCCCGCACTTTCCAGTTTCACCACTGTAACACATTTTCCTTTGTTTAAAGGAAACCCTTTAACTCACAGTCATTATGGACACCTCTCCGATGAGAATTATTAAATAACAATTAATTCCATTATGTGTAACCATCCAACCGCATGGTGAAACCATGATCCGACTTTAAATCCGTTCAAGATTTCATATCCCTTAACTACAGGATCTCACCTTTTATCGCATGAGGATTATTTCTTCTTCTTGGATGGTCTCTTTCCTTTCCTTGGTGCATTTGGAATCCCCCTTTCTAAGGCTAGTGGTGAACCTATGATGGAGCCTTTCCTACTCACTCTTGGAATTCTCAGAGTTCCTCCCCTACAAGTCATGCATCCCTAGTTCTTGGCACGTGGAGAAAAACTTCATCGTTGATCATCCAGGTAGGGTTTTTTCCTTCATCTCTCTTTACTGTTTATCATGCAGGGCGGGTATGATAATGTTTCATTTGGGGGTGGATGAAATAAAACCTTAACAAAGATAATAAATGGTATTTAAGGAATTAAGGGGTGTGTTTGATGATGCTGATATACTCTTTTAAATTTTCTTATATGTTGTGAATTGTATGGGCTTTTGTGCACTGAAAATCGTGGTCGTTGGTGGTCTTTCCTTGTGCACTAATGAACCCCTAACTTCTGTGATGATTAAATGGTTGTAACATGGAAATTAGTTAATCACATAAAATTGGTTGATTAAATGGATTTCCATTGAACAAGAATCCTTGTGTGATCACCCCAGTTAACCAAACGAAAATACAGAACTTAAGGAATGGTGTGTTTGAATCTGAAAACTCCCTTGCTTTGTCTTGGCAACATGTGTGGTTGTTCTGCTTGATGCTTGTGGGGTGACGTGGATGGGGATGAGATCCCCTATTGTGAAGTTGTTGGTTTGTGGATCTGAGGCTGCGTGGGGCTGTATGTTGGAGCTTGGTTTGGTTCCAGTACTTTGAGGGATCTCACAGATCCCTTTTTTTGTTGTGACTTTACAAGAGAACTGAGTGTGAATGCTTAATTTGCTGCTTGGCTATTTTTCCTTCCTTGGCTTGTGGCTATGTCTGTTAGTTGCCCGATAGTGAAGAATTATTTTAAATGGAATCACTTGAATGCGATAACAAGAATGGGTTTAAAAGGGGAATTGTTTTCCAGGAATGAGTTGTGACTTGGTTGCGGCTATTGTACGTTTTATGAATGAATAGTAAAGAGGGTGTTTGTGTATGGGCTTATTTTAGAACCCCTAGGTTGGGATGAGTTCTTGTTTACCTATATGTATAATTTATTTCTTATGTTTCTTATTCGCGCCCACCCCAGTTGAGAACTTTGTGCTGAACACCCCCATTTCATGGGGGAGGGTGTTTTTCCCAACCCTCCTATGAGTGGATGGTTATTAGCTTCTTTTCTGCTCTATTTCCTAAGTATCCCAAGACTCTTCGGGTAGGCTCTGACGGCCTGAGGTCTATTATAGCCCAAGATTCTTTGGGCATGGTATGTTGTGGTGGTTGGCGTAGGTGTGTGCGGGCAGGTTGTTTTCCCAAGTGTCTTCAGGATGAGTCTCAGGTGTCTTCGGGCGTGACAATAGTTGTTCGGGCCCAGGTGTCTTCGGGTATGGCAGTAGTTGTTCTGGCCCAGGTTTCTGCGGGCATGGTTACATGTGGTTGTGGTGGCCCAGGTGTTTGCGAGCATAGATGTAGTTGTGGTGGCCCAAAAGGTTATTGTTGGGGCGGTAGTGGGACTGCGGTGAGAATGGATGGCATAGGTCTGGCATGTATGATGTCTTTAATAACAAGTGGGAAAGTGGTGCGGGGTACCCAAACATCGGTGTGTTATTACTACTAATTTACTTGACTTTAGTTATTTGGGGATTGTTCCGTGGTGAGATTTGGGTGGATAGTTTCCTTGCTAGGTGCTTTGGTTATCTCCTTTTCTCACGGGGCATTAGAGTGCCTCCCCACTTGTGCATGAGAGCTTTTGGTTTTCCCTACTGAGTATACCTGTATACTCACCCTATGTATATAAAACTGATTTTAGGTTTCTAGTAGGACTTCGAGGGCCATGTTGGACCCTATTAGCTCAGACGCCGAGACCATTGATGTTGCTACTTTTATTTTCTTTTGGTACTCCCCTTTGGAGTTTTCTTGTACCTTGTAGGATGTTATATTGGAAAATGAATATGGGAATGGATTGTTTTTGGATTTACTTTTACTTCCAGTTTTGGTGTTGTTGGAATTTACTATCTTATCTCCCGATCCTACTAAATAAAAAGGGGTAATTCCTTCCATATTACGTGTGATTCTACACCCTTGGTGCTAGTCGCCACTTTAGGGCCTATTGAAGGCGGGACTCGGGGGTTATTATCTCTCCATCAACTTGAGGAAGGAAGGGTTTGACAGTTTGTTGTCCCTTCTCTCGTCTCAGTGAAGGTGGGTCATGCCATATATATAAGTGTATTTAAATAAATAATATTATATTTATGATATAATCATCATTTTGTAAATATAAAATAATACTTAACTTCTTTTCGTCACATTCGTTAAAAAATGGAAATGTTACTTATGCGTACGTACGACCAACCGTCTCCATGATTCTAACATAGTTCATTTTTCATGGTTGGTTTTAAAAGTATAATTAATGTATAAAAATTATAATTATTTTATGATTATTATTCTAGAGATGATTTAATAATGAACTCTTTTACCATAGTCAACTAACTGATGTCATTTTGAACATATGAGCCGATATCATCAAAACATCCGACGTGAACTTAATTGATTAAGTAATTATATATAACATGGTAAAAATAAAATAAGAGGAATAATAAAAATGAAAAGGTTATTAATAAATAAAATAATTAACAAAATTTTATTATTCATGAAGATAAAGAATGTACGTGACAAGTTATACTTGAGGTATGATACACTTTAACTTAAAACCATGTTTTAAATGTTTTCAAGATTTATTTTCTAAATATTTTTATTCCATATCCATATTCTTAAAATTATTTTATGGATATATTTATATGGAAATAAATGAATTATAAATGAAATTTTATGTCACTTTCAACTTTATTTCAAAGGTTTTTAAAAAAAATCTTTTTATATATTTTATACACAACATTTTAAATTTCTTTACAAAAGGTAAAAGGAATGTTATATTTTAATATATATAACATCTATATTTTTTCCCACTATTGTAACCATTATTTGATGATTGAATTACTCTATAATATTCCTTATTTTATTCAAATAAAAACCCTCATTCCCTTTGTTTTGGGAATTTTAATTTTGAAAATTGGGTTTTAAAGGAAAAAGATATATTAATATCTCAAAATGTTTTTATGATGGGTTCAAAAGTGTATTTTTATGATTTTGATGATGAAAATTCAATATTTTATGAGTTTCTTGACTTTTATGGTCCTTGTACATTATTTATGATTGGGTGATCCTAATATATCTCTCCAATACAATGAGTAATGATTTTGTTCTTCGGAAAATTCTTTTGCAAGTTGACCATATTGGTTATTTAACTTGTTAGAGTTATTATAAGGGTTCTATGAAGATGATGTATCAAGGAATATACATGAATTTTATATGATTACTAATGAGTTTTCATGGAAATCATTTGATTTCAAAATTTAATATAATGATATTTTGTTTTAAAGGAATGATTATTCCCTTTTAGTGTAAAAATATATGTTTTTTATGAAAATGTTTTTTATGAGTTCTCGTGTTTTTTAAGAAACCCTCATGATTATGTTTTTTCCTTTATGTTTTCTTATAAATAGTTTTATGAAAAACTTTGGGTAGTAAAGATAATTTCATGTGTAAGTAAACGATTATTTGAGCTCAAAGTTTATTATGTTAAAGGAAAACTCTCTTTTATGATCTCATGATTTTGAAATGGACTAATGAGTTTCTTTATTACTTTTATGAACATTCACTACAAAAAGGGAATTAGTGGTGATTTTTTGTGGACTATCAACAGTTTATACTACCGTCTAATAGTATAGTGGTAGTTATTAAAACCGCCACATATTGCACGGTCGCTAGTCATTTAGCGGTAGTTTCTTTAAGTTCACAGTGATTTTTTATGTGTCATTTTTGGAGTATTTAACAGCGGTTTCATGTTTATTTAGCTGTAGTTCTTTTATTAAAAAAATATTCACAGGAAATATAAATAAAATGAAACTAACTGACACTGAACATATTAGCGGTGGTTAATCGTAACCATCGTGAAACATATTTTATTTAATGTATTTAGCAGCGGTTACTAAAAACCACTGCTAAATCATATTTTTTTTTAAAAATATTTAATAAAAAAATGTAAGTATAAAAAAACTGACATGCAATAAACCAAAACATGAATATATGATAAACCCATCATATATATGTCAAACATCCACAATCATCATAACATCAGTCTCAATCAACCCATACATCTGTCAACCAATAACTTGATCATCAATATATATATATACATATATAATATGTCCAATAACCCATGCCCAATATACATCCACATCACGACTTCCACTGCATCTATTTGCCTCAACATCATCTCATCAACTAAAACCAACCACGTCATCTCATCAACTGCAACAAAAAAGAAAACTAAAATTAAAACTAAACATAATAAATTATAATTATAGTAGAATAATTGATAAAATTTTAACATATTACAGAAACTAAGAACCATCACAGCTACCTTCTAAATAATTTAGTGGATCGGAATGGTCAACCTCCCACCTACTACCGACATCTTCCACCTACAATGAATAATAATGCGAAACGGGCGGGCCAGGGCGGGGCGGGCTAAGCCCGCACGGGTTTGAGCCCGTGCGGATTTGTCCACAAAAGCCCGCATATAATGCGAACAAAAAATTTCAAGCCCGCCCCGCCTCGCATAAACCTGCGGGTTGCCCGTGGGCTTACCTACATTTACAAAAAAAACTATTTATAATCATTTAAATAATGTATTTTTTATCATTCTTAAAGGTATTTGTGGGGAGAAGTATGAATTAACAATAACTAAAGTTTTAAATGATGTGATGGAACATTTTTTTGTGGGTTAATGGTGACATGTGGTAATGCGGATGTGGTGGTGAATTGTTGCGATAGAAAGTAGGTGAGTGATCAGTGATGGGTGATGAATGATAATGTTGGTTGTGTGGTGATGTAAATAACTAAACCTATGAATGAATTAAGTCTCTCTAGGTAACGACCAGTTTCAGAGGAAGTTATTGGTGTTTTCACGAGGTTCTATCCAATTCTCTTAATAACAAAATAAAATTAAATAATAACAAAATTAAATCGACCTATGAAATACTATGATTATAATAACTCTTATAGAATTGAAACCATGCACATGGGTGATGAATTCCATTTTTCAAGATATGGGTTGACACACCATGTGAATATGGTTAATAATTACTATATAAATAATATAATATCATATTAAAATAATAAATATAGACCTATTTGAAATTTACATGTGAATAAATGGTGAATTAATATGACCATTACGGTGAGAAATCATATGTCACCATTTAACCATGATTTTTTTATTAAAAAAATTAAATGTTAAAGAAACATATATTGTAAAAATAATATATTTTTTTAAATCGAGCCTACAGGCAAGCCCGCACCCGCGCGGGCTCAACTTGCATTAACCCGCACCCGCGCGGGCTCAACCCGCATTGGCCCGCACTCTAACCGGTCAAATTTTTTAGGCCCACCCCGCCCCACATCTGCCCCATACCCGCAAATCCCGCGGGCCGCGAGCCCGCTTTGCATCGCTAACAATGAAAACCAGAACATTTAAGAAAAGAAACGTGAAAGTGAAAAGATACAGAATACATTTAGAATGATGCACATAATTTTTTTTTATTTTTTTAACGAAAAAGAATAAAATTTAACATAAAAAATAATATATAATGAAAAAATCTTTGAAAACATAAACTTACCTATTTAAGATAAGATTACACACTTGGAACTGAAAAGGGATAAGTAAATTTTCTAATTTATTTTTAAAGCAATGTGCGATGTGCTTGAAATTTACTTAATAAAAAAAATTAAAGAATTTGATATCACAACATTTCGTATATTTCAAAAACAACTCAGTGGTGGTTTTCCAAATATTCCATGTTAATCTGAGATCATTTTCTATGGTTTAGACTATTCCACACATGTTTTAGTGTTTTAAAACACTAAAAACATGTTTAAAGCCATCATAGGGAAACCTTAATTCATAATGACCTGCCATTGGTTTCTACATTTTAAAATTCAATATACATTCATTGTCCCCTGATTTTAGGGCAATCTGACATGATTTTTCTAGTTTTGACACCGTGAAAATTATTTTTAAAGGATTTTGTACATTTAAGAAGTTTTTACTGAGTAATTACGACAACATGACACATTGGATTGATGTGTTGTCTATTTTTACATGTAAAAATCAACTTAGTGATGGTTGTACCAAGATTTAAAATCAATCTAAGGTCGTTTTCTATGATTTTGACCATTACACACACATTTTAGTGTTTTAAAACACTAAAAAACATTTATGACCATCCCAAAAAAACCATAATTTAGAATGATGTTCAATTGGTTCCAATATTTTAAAATTCAATCTATGGTCATTTTCCTATGATTTTAGGGAAATTCGACATCATTTTCTTGGTTTTGACCCCCTAAACTCGTTTTTAAAGGATTTTGTACCTTTAAGAAGTGTTTACCAAGTAATTACGACCAAATATCACTTCAAATTGATGTGTTTTCTATGCGTACACATAAAAAACAACTCAATGGTGGTTTTATCATGATTTCACATCAATCTGATGTCGTTTTCTATGGTTTTGACCATTCCACGCATGTTTTAGTGTTTTAAAATGCTAAAAATGCATTTACTCCCATCCAGGAAAATTTTAATTCAAAACGACGTGCCATCGATCTCTACATTTAAAAATCAAATCTATGGTCTATGTACCCTAATTTTAGGGTAATCCAACATCATTTGCTAGGTTTTGACCCCCCAACAATTGTTTTTAAAGGCTTTTGTACCTTTAAGAAGTGTTTACCTCAAAATTGAGCAAACAAGCTGAGATTGTTTTAAAACTTACAGATAATGATCAATAACTCATTTTGACATGAAATAATCAACCACACATAAATATGGAACAAGATGTATTCGGTATGACTCAAAATGCATGTTTTCTATGTAAAAGTTTCATTTTCGTTTTATTTAAGAATGTTTTATGTGTTCTTTGAAAATGTGTGAATGGTCTATGGAATTTAGAATTTACCTCATAGGGATGAGCTATAAGTCTAAAAATTTCCTCAAGGATCATACTGGTCATCCGCTAAAATACAAAAACTAAACCATTTTCCATTTGTGAATGCCACTTATTCTACGTTTGCCTATATGAGTCTTGTTCTTGGACTTTTTCTTTCAATCTTGCAATTTCTATTTGTAATATATTTTCATTACTAATTTATACATTAAATTATCTCCATATTTATTATATTAATTATTATCAACCTATATTACGAGAATTCCTTCATTTCCACCCTCTCTTGAAAGTTCTACTATTTTGATATTGTCAAGAAAAAACTATTTAATGTTTTGTGGTTGATGAGGTTCACTGTCACAAAGCACCAATTGATCTTCATCACACATATCATATAAATATATTTTCTTTAAGTGTACAACAACACTCCAACCTTCATGTATTTCATCATCCACATAATAAACCATCTTTTCTTGTTAATCCAAGATAAATGGATCGTGTTCTACATGCTCACCGGTATCTATCAAGCTAGAGAAGTTGATAAAAGTAAATTGTAATGAATCTTGAATTATACCCCTATCAATGTTGACCCACTTTAATTTGAATAAGACAACTGAAAACTATCCATGATAGTTTAATTCAATTATATCATTTATCTTCCCATAGTATCCCACCTCTGTAAGTGTAAATACACCAATATTTTGAATTTTCAAGTCTTCTTCATGATAAATTGTATGAAACTTGAATCCATGAATATTGTAGGCATCGAATCTCTTAGCTTTCCTTAGAGGACCTTGAGCCAAAAACTATTCATCTTCCTATAGTATCCCACCTTTAAAAGTTTAAATACACCACTATTTTGAGTTTTCAAGTCTTCTTTACAATAAATTGTATGAAACCTAAATCCATGATTATTATAGGCATCAAATATCCTAGCCCACCTTAGAGGACTTCGAGCCAAAAACTTCAAATCATTCGATATTTCATCTCGATTTCCAACATTAATTATCTAGACAAAAAGATATTAGGTGTTAATTTTAACATTGAAAAAGTAACTACATGTAATTAATATGAATATGAGTATATACTTACACGATGGGAGAACCATTCGATAAGCTCCTTATTAACAACTTTTGTTAATTCCAACTCATTTTGAGTTAAAACCCTTAATATCCTCTCTGTTTGTAGTTGAAATTATTCAATAAATGGATCTGCAATAACACTATTGAGTATCATATATCTATGTGATTTTAGCAACTCCAATTCAATTAATATAAAATTTGACTCCTTCCCAATTGGTTGTCCAATAGTTGGAAATAATGATGACTAGTTTTCAGAATGAGAATTAGTGGAGATGCCATCAGCACATGCAACATGATTGAATCTATTCTCAATCCCATCCAAACACATAGAATAGAAGGTCAAGAAATCTTCGGCTATGTATCCTTCAGAAAAAGAGCCTTTTGATTGAACTTTATTCCGCACATATGATTTCACATGACCTAAGTACCTAATGAAATAAAAGAAACATATTAAAAAAAATTTACACAACGATTTGATAAAATTGAATTAACCAATGAAAATAAAAAAATATCAACGTACCTCTCAATTGGATACATCCATCGATAGTTTACAAGTTCACTAAGTTTAGCTTCTTCAAAAAAATTAATAGTAAAATGAATCATGATTGTGAAAAATAAAGGGTGAAATAACATCTCTAAATGATGTAGTTTCAAAAAAAATCTTTCTTTAAGTTTATAAATATTAGTTGGATTTAGAGTTTTTCTACAAAGCTATATGAAAAAGGTACAAAACTCAAATAGAATCATAGATAATTTTTCAGGTAAAGTATTACACAATTCCAATGAAAACAACTGATCCATCAAAATATGTGAATCATGAATTTTCAATCCAAGCAACTTTAAATGGTTTAAGTTAACGCACCTTGATATATTACTTGAATATCCATCTGGCACTTTTATATTCTTTAAATTTCAAAGGAATACGTCTTTCTCATGATTTTTCATTGTAAAAATAGCCGAAGGATACTTTACATTCTCATTTTCCCATAAAACACAATTTATATTCATTGAATCCAAATACTTACGACCATTAAGGTGATCCTTCGATTTACCCTGCTCATTAAGTACTGTAAAAATTACATTATCATGGATGTTCTTCTTAATATGCATTATGTTAAGATTATGATGTATCAAATTAAACTACCAATAAGAAAGTTTGAAAAATATACTAATTTTCTTCCATTTTTGTATTCTAGATTCTTCACATATTACACCTCATACCCTTTTCTCATCTTCTTTAAACTGATGACATTTTCCAAATTCTTCAGTGGCATTCATTAATTTTCCTAATATTTTTAAACCAGATAACACCTTTAGTGAATTTCTCTTTTCAATATCTCCATTTAACCATGTCTTGTTAAACTTGAATTTATGATAATCATCAATAAATTGATGATGACACATAAAACACCATTTTTTTCTATGAGGTAATCGTTGTGGTTCAAAATAAAAATTACAAACTAGACAAACCAAACCAGTATGGGGATTCCAATCAAATTAATTTAACCATCCAAGAAAGTCACTAATTTTCCACATTAAAGTATCATACATTTTTAATAGTTGTCTCATTTAAGAAGCATATGTTTCCACTCCATCATCCTATAGTTCTTACAATTATTTGATTAGAGGTTGAAGGTATACATCATTGTGATTTCCAGGAATTTTCTTTTCAAGAATAATCATCAAAATAATGAAAGAATTATTCTTCATAAAAATCCATGTATGTAGATTATAATGGATAAAAAACTATCCAAATTCTATAATTAGTACTTAAAGTACCAAAATAGTTAAAACCATCAGAATCCAACCCCAAACATACATTCCTAGGATCCAAAGAAAAATCTGGATATAGCGAATCAAACATCTTCCATGATGTTGAATTTTTTGGACGTCTCATCAATAATATCCTAGTCATTCCAATTCATGTAATATGTATTCTTATATGTCATGAATAATCTTTGAAAGTACGGTTTTAAAGTAAAGAAACACAATAAATTTTCACGAGTTTTCTTCTTCTGTTTCTTCCTGGTGTTTCATTTATTTATACTCTCATTATTGTTCATTAAATTCCATCTTCTTGTATGAAATATTGTGCATTATTAATTATCAGATTCTTCTCCCCGGTAAATCATGAAATCATTAGGGCATGCATATATCTTTGTATAATCAAGTCTATGTTTTTTTGATGATTTTCTTCATCTCATAGAATAATGAAGGGATATTAGCTTCACTAAATTCATCATGAAGTAACTCTAAAATCATAAACATTGATTTGTCATAAATTCCACAAATACACTTGATATGATAAAAATTAAGTAGAAAAGACAACTTCGAATACTTGGAACACCCTTCATATAATTCTTGCTGTCTATATTCAACTAATTCATAAAAATAATTTTTTGGTCACTGAAGTTCTGAGTAAGATTAACCTGCTCATGATCAACTGAAGGTTCTATTGATCTATTAAAATCTCATAAATTGTATTCTATAAAACCAAATGAATCATTTAATAAATTTCAAACTTAATTATCCTCTTCCAGGTCACTTTGTATTTCATTGATAGTATCATCACTATTTTGACTTTTCATAACATTTGATTCACTATTCCAAATCCAAAATACATATCGATCATGAAACCATTTCAATATAAAATGATCATATACTTTGTTTCTGTTCAACCATTACTTGAATTTACAATCAGAACAAAAACATTTTATTCTAGCATCCACTGATTGGTTTGCAACTTGATAATCTAAAAATTCTTCCAAACCCTTTGCATACCAAAGTGTGTTTTGAGATAAATTAATCCAACTTTTATCTATAGTTATTGGATTGTATTCTCCCAATACATTCAGATATAATTTTTTTTTTGATAAAATAGGTACAATCAAAATTAAATATCACCCAACTTATCCATGAACTCTTCTATAGTAACTATAAAGGAAAATTTGATGAATCAAATAATGAACTTTTTCTTACTAAACTTATAATATAAAAACATGAATCAAATAAATTATTATTTCTCACAAGCATAGATGGATGATGACATAAATTATATGGCCACCACATTTTAGCATAAAGTAAACCCATGAAAATTCTAAAAGATATCAAATATTCCTTCCTAAATTAAGAGTTGGAAGATGAAGTGTATTTCTCGGTAAATATAAAATTATTTGCTCTTATAGATTTACTTTTCTTTATTTTTACTATAGTAACATGTTTTTACCTATATAAATTATGTTTTACTAAATATATAAAATAACCCCTCTAATTAAATTTTTGTCTGTTCATCCTTCATTTTTATGAATTTAATGTAATGAAATTTATAATCACGATAAAACAAATATTTAAAACAAAACATTTTATACATTGGAAAACTATTTTCTATAGAAAAATGATATTTTTACTATTATTTTATCTTAATGTTATAATGCATTGATTACCAATAAAATGTCTATTAATATAATCATATATGTTTGTAAACATCATTATAGTGTCATTATTTTAAATAGATAAATCTAATTTATTAGTCAAATATTACAACACATTAATAAAAAATTCATCAAAAATCATATTTTTATCATTATCATGGTCATCAACATTAATCACAGTAATTATACATTTATTACCAAAAAATAAACTTGATCTATTACATAATATGATAATATTGGTCTAAAATAAAATGTACATTTTATGGTTATAATTTCAATAGGTGAAGAAAACTAATTTTTTAATTTAATCGACTAAATCAGTATTTTGATTAAAATATTACATATATTTGAAAAATTATGTACAAGTGTTTTATAAACACAAAAAAATATATTTTTTGATTTATTATAAATATATTTTTATAATATAAAAAAGGCTTCAAAAAAATTTAATCCATTCTTCCATTATAGTAATGTAATGAAAGTAAATGTTTTAGAAAAATTGGTATTTTTCACTGTTTAGATACAAAAAAATTATTTATAAAAATTATGAAAAATTATTCATAAGATAATACTGACATGTTGAATAAAAAATTGATTTTTATTTTAGAAAATTAAAATTAAAAATCTTTATAATAAAAAAATTATATATATTATGAAATGTGTTTTCATAGGAAAATTACTGTTAAAAAAATATTCAACTCTATATGAGCTCACTATATGTCATGCATACCCAAAATATTCAACTATATATGTCTACCATGGCTGTAAAAGATAACACACCTCCTTCTACCACTATAGAGGATTCACCCCAAAGAACTCCATCTGTTCAGGCAATACAGTGTTTCTATTTCCAATTTTAATGCTTCCATGGATTTATTAGAATAATTATGATGAAATAATGATGAGTTATAATTAATGTGAAAGGGGTAAATTATATTGGCCGTCAAATATTCCCAATTTATTAATACTGTAGTTGTATAATCAAACTTTTCTCTATTATATGGAAGCATATATCAAATGACATCTATCCAATTAATCTAGGGAATGAATAGCCTATATGTGGGATAACCAAGTCCATACCCATAACACATTTAACCCCATACCCTATTCTGTATAGAAATAAACTCCCTATGAGAGAGTTTTCTAGGAGAAACTACAAAAAGACACAACTATAATTACCTATTCACTAACCAATAAAGTGTAATCTAATACCATGTATACATAAAATAAAAACTATAGAGATAAATTAAAATAAAATAACCCCTTGAGGAATAATGGATTTAGGGTGATTATGGGGAGTATGATTCAAAATTTAAGGGGGGAGGGGGTCTACATTACCACCGAGTAGGGGATTTTAGTTGGGGAGAGGGAGGTTGAAGGGGGGGGGGGGGGTGGGTCCGCGTCACCACTAAGGAGTGGAACCGGTCTGGGGAGAGGGTGGTAGGAGGGGGGGGGGGTGGTATAGTGACCCTATCCTTTTTACACATATTATTACATGATTTTAAGTATATTTATCTATAAAATACAACCAAGGACCATTAATTCTAGTGTCTTTGGAAGATTAGGTATATAAAACTGAAAACATGAGACTAAATAAAACATTTCTTTATTTATCCTCAATTATGAGCTCCAAAATTTATTTGATACCATACATTTGCATTGGATAATTTGGGGATAGCATGAAAAAAGGGATGAGATAAAATCATAGTAATGGAATAAACATAAGAATAAAGCATATCCCATGGGTTACAAGGCATAATAAGATAACATAAAAGGAAAGAATATTCATAAGAAAGCATAACATATGTAATCATGGTATCATAGGAGATGTGGAAACAACATAAAACATGAAATAAGCATGATTTAAGACTCATTACATATGAAGGAGCACAAGTCAAGGTTAACCACTAAGACCATTTTACACGGATCACGAGTCAAGGCTCACCACCAAGACCGTTTCACATGGAGCACGAGTCAAGCCTAACCACTAAGACCGTTTCATATGACGTCTCATGAGACTAAACATTCCCCAATTAATTAGAGAACTATCTAGATTTACCCATCATAACATGTTCATGAATATATGTTCCCCATTAAAAATAAAAATAAGGGTCACCCATGGAAAGAAATAGGCATCATAATCATGTCATAAAGCATAAAAAATGGGTGTATAATAAAAGTGTCCATGAAATAAAGGAATTAAATAATACATGGGCATTAATAAAGTAAAATATTAATATATCATGATAAGTTTTTTCAAAATTAAGTGATAACATGTAAAAAGAGTATTTAACAAAACTTTAGAATTAAAACATTTTAGTGTGGTTTAAGGAAAATATTAAAGAGCATTTAAAGCAGAAAATAGCATAATATTTGATATAAAACCATAAGTGAACTAAGAATGTTATCATAATAAAAAGATCTATTTTAGAAAAAATAATGTTGTATTAAAACATATTATGGAGTGCACTTGAAAATGGGTAAGAATTTGGGAAGTTACCTTAAATCGGGCTTGCTTATCGGGAAGAATTGAGTAGATAACCTTTTAAAAACATGAAAATCCCCAAAAAATAAGGGTGAAAAGATCTTGATACATGATTTTGGAACATATAAAAAACATTTATAAGATTTAAATAAAAATAAAATAGAATTTAATTTGGGTAAAAATAGTGAAAGAATAACCTAAAGGAATAATGGAGGTTCGGGTAGAATCCCTCACCTTATGTATGAAAAAGTTATGCACTTGATCTTGATACATGATTTTGGAACATATAAAAAACATTTATAACATTTAAATAAAAATAAAATAGAATTTCATTTGGGTAAAAATAGTGAAAGAATTACCTAAAGGAATAATGGAGGTTTGGGTAGAATCCCTTACCTTATGTATGAAACAGTTATACACTTGATCTTAATTCCATGAATAATCAAATTATATTCATTAATTAATAAGTACAGAATATTTTATACATTTAATTTACTTATTATAATTTTATTAAGTTCATTTATGTCCCTTTTTATGGGTTATTAGATTCAATTTCATCATTTGGGAGCATTAGTTTCCTTGGTTTTCATTATCGATTAACTTGTATATGTGTATGGAAAATCATGTAGAATGAGGATAGTTGTCAAGAAATGAATTGATATGTTATTAATGAACTTATATAATATTAAAATACAATTTTTTTCATAATTTATGATGATTCATTAGATAAATCATTAATGATAATCGTTGAGATTAATTTATCATTTTTTGATCATCACAAACTAGTTTCGTTATATTATTAAATATCATGTATATCTATTGGTTCCAGAACATTAAATAAGTTTAATATATATAATATAATATTTTTAAACCCTAAAAAAGGTCTCATGACCATGATTTAAGGTGTAATTTAAAGATAAAAGTACGTCGTCCACGAAGGTGGTAAATCGGAACCTCATAGATGATGTTTTCATTCTTAAAATAAAAGAGAGTGGAGAAGAGATTTGATGAATAATTAGTCCATAAAAATGATAAAATTATATTATATATAATATTATAGAGTTATAATTACACTTGGAAAAGGTTAAGTGAGTATAAGATAAGAAAATAAAATAACTTGAAAAGAAATTGAAAGAAAATAGAATAAGGTTTTACCTCTTGATTCCTTCTTCTTGAGAATGTCCTTAGAAGGAATGGTTTTGGTCTTTTGTTAAGATCAAAATCTCCTGGATGTGGGGGCGGGGCTTGGGAAGATATTTGTGCAGAATTTTTATAAGGATAAAGGCTTGAGAGGTTCGAGGAGAATAGGTGGTGATGAGTGGTATTTATAGTGGAGGAGAGATGTGTTTTCTCATTATTTTAATCAATATTTTATTATTTTGCTCAAGAAAAACAATTGTGTTGATTCTTGAGACTAAATAAAATAAATAGGTAATATTAATTTGAACCAATAGTTCTTACATCAGCCATGACTCAAGGAATAATGTATATAACTTATAATGTATATATACCGCAAATTACCGTATTTTACTATTCACCAACAAATTCAAGTATTTCAGAAAAAATACAAAAATTCAACCTAACCATTTTTCGACGTATAGAATTCAAAAATTATCTCAATTTTATGAAAATAATTTTCAAAATATGATAAATTTTAATTTTAATTAAAATCATCATTTACTTTGAAAATAAAGATTTTTAAAATTATAACTACATTTATAACATTTTAAAAAATTAATTAAGGTCTCATAAAATTATATTTTAATTATAAGACATAAAAATATTAATTTATGAATATATTTTATGAAAATATATAATCTTTTAAATTATTAAATTAATCATAAAATTGTAATTAAATATTTATGACTTACAAAAATACCAACACTTAATTAATAATTTTTAAAATATTTATTCACTTATACTATGATATAATTATATCATATTACCATTTATAAGATACATAAATTTTATTTATACTTTCATGGGTGAGGTTACTATTAATTTGGTCACATAATTATTCATAAGGTTAACATTACTATTCCAAAGGGTCAAGTTACTATTCACCAAAAAATTAATTTGATCCTATCAAAAAATAAATATTATACTGATCACAACCATGTATGTCCATTTTTTGAAATAAAAATCAAAGAAGTGAAAAAATTGCATTTAATTCTAATCCAACAGGTGTGGCGAGAAGGTGGGTAAAAAGAACATTCAAAAGTTCAATATGTCTTTATATTTAATTTCAATATAAAAACAATTCTTATTTTACCAAAAATATATATTTCATTATAACTATGTTTTATTTATGTGAAACAATTATAAATAACATTTAATAATAGTTATTACTATTAATATTACTATATTTAATGGTTAGGTTATAACTATCTTATTTAAATAATTATAATAAAAAATCATTTCTTCACAGAGACTCAGTGTTTCCTGCATCACATTCTATATTAAATTTATTTATAAATCCTTGGGGTGTTATATTCTTACCCCCTTATGAAATTTCATCCTCAAAATTTCATTTTACATTCTAAGTTGATAACAGGTGAGGGTACTTCTCCCATTTCCATCCATTGACTAGTAAAGAAAAAAAATTAGGTGGGCTTGAATACACAACTAATTATCATATAAAAGGAAACATTGAGCATAGAAGGATAAACTTGTAAATCAAAAGTATATCCTAACTTGTGATTACCTAGGTTTCAATTTAGGTTATCCATGATATATTTCCTAACATATATTATCATCAGAATTTTCTTTATTCCCTTAATAATGGGTTCGTAATGAACTCATGAATTTATCAAAGCATATCCCTGGAGAGTGTCAAATCGGGTGCGCAGTAAGACCCATTGTCAGGGACCAAGTTACCCCGAGTTAGGCCCGAAACACCTTGTCAGAGTTGTTACTCCTAGGTAAATATGTTCGAGAACCACATATACTTATAGTATCCAGATAGGGACGTATTTTCTTGATAAACCACTTAATCTATACTTTACAAAATTTAGGGATGTTTCCTTATACTTAGTATTATACCTAGGGTTATTACTAAAGGGTTTAAATTCCTAGTCTAAAAAAATAGCTAGAACATCCTCTGATTCCAAATATAGATACCTTATACTTTTACGTATATTATTACATGATTTTAAGTATATTTAGCTATCAAATAAAACCAAGGATAATTAAGTCTAGTTTCTTTGTAAGATTAGGTACATAAAACTAAAAACATGAGACTAAATAAAACATTTCTTTATTTATCCTCCATTATGAGCTCTTAACTTCCTTTTAGCTCTTACATCTACATAGGATAACCTGGGGATAACATTAAAAAAGGGATGAGATAATATCAATAAATCATAACACATGGGTTAGAAGGCATAATAAGATGACATAAAAGGCATGAATATACATAAAAAAGCACAACATATGTAATCATGGTATCATAGGAGATGTAGAAACAACATAAAACATGAAATAAGAATGATTCAAGGCTCATTTCATATGAATAATCATGTGTCAAGGTTAACCACCAAGACCATTGCACATAGAGCACGAGTCAAGGCTAACCACCAAGACTGTTGCACATGGAGCACGAGTCAAGGCTAACCACCAAGACCATTGCACATGATGTATCATGAGACAAAACCTTACCCAATGCATTAGAGCTCTCTCTAGGTGAACCCATCATAACATGTTCATGAATATGTGAAATACAAGGATTACCTATGGAAAGAAATGGGTATCATAATCATGTCATAAAGCATAATAAATGGGCATATCATAAAAGTGTCCATGAAATAAAGGAATTAAATTACACATGGACATTAATAAAGTAAAATAGAAATATATCGTGATAAGTGATGTCAAATTTAAGTGATAATATGAAAAAATATTATTTAAGAAACTTTAGAATTAAAACATTTTAGTGCAGTTTAAGGAAAATATTAAAGAGAAATTTAAAGAAGAAAAGGGAATAATATTTTATATAAAACCAGAATTGAACCAAGAAAGTTCTCAAAATAAAATTATTTATTTTATAAAAAAAAATTTTATAAGCGTACTTGAAAATGGGTAAGAATTCGGAAAGTTCCCTTAAATCAGACTTTCTTATCAGGAAGAATTGAGTAGGGAACCTTTTAAAAACATATATATCCTTGAAAAAGAAGGATGAATGGATATTGATATATTATTTTTGAAAATATACATATAATTTAGAATATTTACATAAAAGTAAAATTTAATTTCACTTGGGTAAAAATAGAGAAAGAATAACCTAAAGGAATAATGGAGGTTTGGGTAGAATCCCTTACCCTATGTCTGAAACGGTTCTGCACTTTATCTTAATGCCTTGATTAATCAAATTAGATTCATTAATTAATAATTACCTAATATTTTATACATGTAATTGGTTTATTATAATTTTACTAAGTTCATTTATGTTCTTTTTTATGTGTTATGATATTCAATTTCATCGTTTGGGAGCGTTAGTTTCCTTGGTTTTCATGATCAGTTTACTTGTATATGTGTATGGAAAATCATGTAGAATGAGGATAGTTGTACAGAAATGAATTTATTTGTTATTAATGAACATATATAATATTAAAATACCATTTTTCCATAAGTGAGGATGATTAATTAGATAAATCATTAATGATAATTGTTTAGACTAATTTATCATTTTTTGATCACCACAAACTAATTTTGTTATATTATTAAATATCATGTATATCTACTTGTTCCAAAAAAATTAATAGGTTTTAATAAATATAATATAATATGGTTTATCCATAAAAATGGTTTCATGACTAGGCTTGAAGGTGGAATTGAAAGACGAAAGCACGTCATCTATGAAGGTGGTAAACCAACACCTCACAGATGATGTTTTCATCCTTAAATTAAAAGAGAGGGGAGAAGATCTTGGATATAGAATTATTCCATAAACATGATAAAATTACACTATATATAATATACTAAGGTTTTATTCCACTTGGACAAGGTAAAGTGAGGAGAATATAAGAAAATAAAATAACTTGAAAAGAAATTGAAAGAAAACAGAAGAGGGTTTTACCTCTTGATTCCTTCTCCTTGAGAACCTTCTTAGGAGGAATGGTTTTAGTATTTTGTGAAGATAAAAAGCTTATGGATGTGGGGGAGGGTATTGGGATGATATTTTATTATAATTTGGATAAGTATCAATTCTTGAGAGTAGTGAGGAGAATAAGTGGTAAGAGGTGGTATTTATAGTGGAGGAGAGGGGTGTTTTTCTCAATATTTTTCTCAATATTTTATTATTTTGCTCAAGAAAAGCAATAGTGATGATTCTTGAGACTAAATAAAGTAAATAGGTCATTTTAATTTGAACCAATGGTTCTTGTATCACCCATGACTCAATGAATAGTGTATATAACTTATAATATATATATACACCGTAAATTACTGTATTTTACTATTCACAAAAAAATTCAAGTATTTCAGAAAAATACCAAAAATTCACCGTATCTATTTTTTGATGCGCATAATTCAAAAATGAACTCCATTTTTTTAACTTTTTCTTATAAATATGATAAATTTTAATTTTAATTAAAATCATTATTTACTTGGAAAATACATAATTTTGAAATTATAAATCCATTTATAACATTTTGAAAAATTAATTAAGGTCTCATAAAATTATCTTATAATCATAATAAATTAAAATATTAATTTATGAATACATTTTATGAAAATAAATTTTATTTTAAATTATTAAATTAATCATAAACTTGTAATTAAATATTTACGACTTATAAAAATACCAATGCTTAATTAATATTTTTTTGAAATATTTATTTACTTATACTATGATATAATTATATCATATTACCTTTTATAAGATTCTGAAATTTTATTTATACTTTCATGGGTGAGGTTATTATTCATTTGGTTATATTACTATTCATAAGGGTAACATTACTATTCTAAAGGGTCAAGTTAATATTCATCAAAAAGTCAAGTTGATCCTACTAGACTCTAAATATCTTACTGATTGCAACCGTGTATGTTCGTTTTTTGAAATTAAAATTACAGAAGCGAAAAAAATTGCATTTAATGCTAATCACGTAGGTGTGGCAAGAAGGTGGGTAAAAAGAGTGTTTAAAATTTCAATAAGTATTTATATCTAATTTAAATATAAAAATTATTTTTATTTTACCAAAAAATATATATTTCATTATAAATATGTTTTATTTATGTGAAACCATTATAAATAAAATTTAACAGTAGTTATTGCTATTAATATAACTTTGTTTAATGGCCTGGTTATAACTATCTTGTTTAAATAATCACAATAACAAGGTGTTTCTTCTTAGAGACTCAGTGTTGCATGCATTACATTATATATTAATTTTTTTGTAAATACTTGGGGTGTTATAGGGGTCCACATCACCACTGAGGAGGTAAACTGAGGGGGGGGGGGGGTTGTGGGGGTCGGGGTCATTGCTGAGGATGGAGGTAGGTCAGAGGGGTGGGGGGAATGGGGGTTTCCAATGAGGTGGTGAGGTTGAGGTCGCCGCTAGGGAGGGGAGAGGTGGAGGTCGGGGAAGGGGGGATAGGGGTTGGGGTCGTACAGAGGGGGGGGGGATTAGGGATTTTTTATTACATTTAGCGATGGTTCAATTGAAACCGCTGCTAATTGTTAAAATAAAAGAAATATAGAAGTACTTTGATTAAACTAGTTCTTTATTATATTTTTTTAACCGGATTTATTTTGCGGTGGTTACTAGAACCACCGCTAAGCAGTTATTTTTTTTTGTAGTGATTACTAAGCCTTCTGTCTTCATCCCACATATTTAAAATTATTTTTGAAGGGTTTAAGGATGAGTAAGAATATAAAATAAGTCACATTGAAAGTCATGAAGATTATTCATGAAAGAAACACTTTTCTTTATAAAAGTTTTATATTGTGAAAAAATTGGATGTTGAGTGAAAGTGTCCACTTTTTAATATATGGGTTTGTTATGTAATATTTATGACCTAATTCTCTAAAACTATAATACTTAAAGATCCTAAAAAATAAATAAAGCAAATTATTTTATAAATATTCAATTTATAGATTTTTTATGGTTGGGTAATTATAGTTAGCATAAGAGGAAACATTTAAATAACTTTTGAGATTAGGATTAGAAAAATTTTGTGATAACCTTGGGTATAAGTCTAAGATAAAGATAAAATCCTCTATATTTGGTAAAGTATATATTGTGTGATTTACTAGCAATGGAATATCTATCTGAATATTGGTAAGTGGATGTGGCTATGGCACAAATAAACCTAGGGGTAATAACTCTGAAAGGGGCAGATTGGGTATTAACTTGATTGTCATGGGTGCATGATGAGTGGGCCTAAGAATACACACCTGGATAAACACTCCCAGGGGATAATTATTTGGTTAATTAATATTTTATTTATTAACCATTATGAATAAAGAGAGGATAAAACCTATGGATTCATATGATAATCCATAGAGATATGGGATAACCACAAAGTGTTATGGGTTGATAAGTCAAAGGTTGATCATAAGTTTGATGACATAGATACCCATTTTGAGGTTTTATTTTATGGGAATAATTTGGGATAAATTTATTGAGTTTTGATAGATGTTTGAGGTATATGTCACCCTTAAGTTTAACATATAAAAAAGTTATTTGAGAAAGAATGTATTTACATTTTGAAGAATAAGTTTAAAGTTATTGATAACCTTTAGGGTTTATATGATATTTGATGTTGAGAAAATTACAGGTTACTACAATTTGGGAACATATGTCTTATCATATAGATAACCATGAGATTGAAAAGTGATTTTGTGATTAAGTTATTACTTTTATTTTGTAATAATATCACTATATTTTTTGATATCATTATATAATTAAGGTAAACAAAATATTATTAGATAAGATGAGATTTTCTTTGAGGAATAAAGGTTGAATTATCATTTGGAAGCATATATGATTTTAATATGTATTTATAGTGATTCAGGTTATTCATGGAAATGATTAGAATATTTTTTAGATTATATGATTAAGGAATATACATTTTTGGGTATATGACTTTATGAGTGACTAATGTTGATTGGAGATAAATGTTAAATTAATCTTAGAAGAATATGTGATAAAATCATTTTTGATTTTTGGGTTTCAAACTTGGTGAAGAATATTTTGAAGAATTTTAAGGTTAGTTATTTATCAAATTATCTAATTTGAAATTTGGGTGTAATTTTTGAGGCTTTTTAGATTAATGTTGTATTTCTTCATATGAAGGTTTATTCAATTTGGGAATTATCTTAACTTATACTAACCATTTTGGTTTTGGTTAATTCTTAATGATAGTAAAAATAGATTTTTATCCTTTTATGGAATTATGTGATCCGTTAGAAGTTGATTTTAGTGCTCCAAGCATGAAAAATTCATCTTAAATACTCATCATTTGGAGAAAATGATGAGATTGTGGTGGAAATTGATTAAAGGATGAAATTATAATTTTCAAATAAGTATATTTTCTTATGCTCTTAGTATAGATGGTAAAGTAAATCCTCAACTCTAGGAAAATGATCTTGAAATAAACATTTTAACTTATTACATTCATTTTTGATGATTTTTTGATCTTTTTCATATCTCTTTGGTTTATGGTTTTATGATCATTAAATTTATTATGATCATTAACTTTATTGTGGTCAATGTTATCTATTAATTTCTATAAATAACTGGAAATTACCTTTTCATCCATGTACATATTTTCTATTCTCACTAATTTCCTCCTATTTGGAAACCTTTTTTAGCGTTATTCCAAATAACCTTCATATTTTCCTTTACCTATTTTCAAAAAGATTTTTTATTAACCCTTTTTATGATATGAGTTTTCAATAAAGGAATTTTTAGATCTAAAACCCTTGATTACCAATATCA
Source organism: Viscum album (assembly GCA_963277665.1). NCBI lineage: Eukaryota > Viridiplantae > Streptophyta > Magnoliopsida > Santalales > Viscaceae > Viscum > Viscum album. Next base: position 621,788,458 of record OY728127.1, read on the forward strand.
AGTAAAAATTTTTAGGATTAAATTTATTAAAGGGGGAAAATGTAACACCCCAAGATTTTAGAAAGAAGATTATGTTTGATAGTGTATAAGATACACAACACCGAACTTAAACCAACCATGAAACATTATTATGACCATTATAACCTAGGTATTGAATTGACAGGTATGAATAGAATTAAACACATTATGAAATATATATAAAGGTACTAATCAATAAAAATTTATTTAATAATTCTTAGGAAATGTGAACTCACTTTTTATTAGTCATTTTTATTCTTTAAAAATACATTTTATTCAAAAATGTTTTTTTATGAGAGAATATTAAAATTAATTTATGAAACTTTTAGAAATTATATTTTATAAAAAATATATCATTTTTTAAATAATCATATCAAAATTAGTTTAGGATGAATTTTTGGTATTTTTCGGAAAAGATTGATTTTTCAGTGAATAGTGAAAAATACCATTTTTTGTAAAGCTGTCATTTATTTTCATTAAAAATAAAAATTATGGTTTTAAATTGATATTAAATTAATATAATAATCTTTTATTTATAAATAATATAATCAATTTCATAGGAATCATCTTCATACTTGATTTTGGTATAACCTCTTTTGTGGGTTTAAAAGGGTAGTTTTCTAAGAATTGTTTTTCATTGTGTTTTACACATTTATATTTAAATTAATTTATGTCACTTATAGTAATTCAATTTTATTAAATGGAATTAATTTCTATATTAATAAATTAAAATTTATCCTAGGATTAATTTTTTATATTTTTTTGAAGAAGATAAATTTTTGGTGAATAGTAAACAAATATAGTTTTTATAAAATATGATATATTTTATGATATCACACAGAAATAAATATGATATAAAAATTTATTAAAATTATGGAACAAATATTTTATGATTATATAATAAAAATATAATTCAAAAATAATTTAAAACATATGAACTATATTTTATTTCATGATAAATATGAAAATCATTTTCTGTGCTGACGTAGTACTTGCACCGCACCAAGAAAGTCAAATTTGTTATCCTAAAAATAATATTTTAGAAGGAAGAAGTATTTGATAATATTTTTAATAAATATAAATTATTATATATTATTTTTATGTATAAATATGAATTTTGGATTTATATAACAAGTGAATTATTGAAATTCTTGTGCAATGCTTGCACAATGGTAGAAAATTCAAAATAACACATTAAATAAGTTTTCATGAAATATATGTGACTAAATATACATATTTAATAAATATAAAAGTTTATATTGAATATAATTAATTTATTTATGTGTTGTTAATTTATTTTTAATTTTTATTGATGAAATAATTAGCTTAAATTCTTACGCAATGCTGACACAGTGGTTGTGCAAGTAGTAGAAAAATCATGAAAATGATTTTAAAACATTTAAAAGTAATATTTTTCAGGTTAGTTACAGTGTATCATGAATTTTAGATATATATATAACATATTAGGGATTTTTTTAGGTTTATATTGGAATTCAATTATTACATTGATGAATTTAAAGTCAATTTAAATGAATAGTTTGAAAAATGACATTAATGATACTTTATAATAAAAATATTTTATGAAATGATTTAAAATTCATAAAAATAATTTATTAAGACAATTAAATGGGATATTGTTGAATATATCATCCATGTTACATTAATGGGTCACTTTTACTTTGATTTTAACTTTCTTTCCCCCTAAATTGTAAACAATATTGATATCATAGTAATCATCAAAATGGATAATGGGGGGGGGGTTAAAGCACAATGATAAAGGGGAAAAACATCACCTAAAATTTTCCAAATGTTTTTGTATGATATTATTTATACTAATAATAATTATATATTAAAAAATTATCAAATTTTTCCACTTTTACATGGAAATTATTTTATATTAATTTAATACTTTAAGTAATTCGAAGAGTGACTCCCCTCACTTATAAAATGACACCTCTTATCCTCTATTACTCACACATTTTGAGAAATTTATTTCATTAAATACTTGTAAAAATACCTTCTAATATCTTTGTACACATTCTAGAGATCTTAATTTGGGTATATTACCAATCTTAGAGGGCTTAAGGTGTAATTAAATAGAGGTTGTTCGAAGAATATTTATAGCTTTTAACCAAATGTTTTAGTTTAATTTATTCTTCTATATCAATAAAATATTATTAAAAAATGATGAAATAAAAACATAAGTATATTCCATATACTGATATGTTATTATGTTGATGTAATAACCTATATCATCTCCTCTTTCATGAAATGGGAAATGAAACCATTGTTCGTGTGTATGACGGACCACCGCTTCACAGACTGATGTAATCTATTTTCCATAAACACCACTCAAATATGGCCATAACTATGGATTTAATATATATATATATATATATATTATATTAATTACATAATTATCATTTCTTAAATATAAGTGATCATTAATTTTCTTACTATTACTTCCATTGAAAATTGAAAATATCGTTCATGCGTATGTATTGATTACCACCTCCATGAAGCTATGTGATTCAATTTTCATGAAAAAATTATATCTATGATATATATAAGTGTATTTAAATAATAAATATGATAATTATGATATAATAATTATTATTAAAATATAAAATGAAACTTACCATCTTTCCATTATGTTCGTTGAAAAATGGAAACATTACTCATGCGTACGTACGACTTACCATCTTTATGATTATAACATAGTTAAATTTTCATGGTTGGTTTTAAAATTATAATTAATGTATAAAAATTGTAATTATTTATTGATTATTATTCTAGGGATTATGGAATAATGACCTCTTTGACCATAATCAACTTACCAAAGTCATTTTGGACATGTGATCTGAATAACATCAAAATATCCGACGCGAATTTAATTGATTAAGTAATTGTATATAACATGGTAATAAATGAAATAAAAGGATCAATAAACTTGAAAAAGGTTATTAAGAAATAAAATAATTAACTTAATTTTATTATTCACTAATATATAGAATGTACATGAGGATTCAAACTCAAGGCAAGAGACACTCCAACTTAAAACCTCATTTTAAATGATTTCAAGATTTATTTTATAAATATTTTTCTTCCATATACATATTCTTAAAATTATTTTATTTATTTATTTATATGGAAATAAATTAATTATAAATGAAATTTTATGTCACTTTTGACTTTCTTTCAAATGTTTTCAAAAATAATCTTCTTACTTTTTTTATACAAAACATTTTGACTTTCTTTGGAAAGGGAAAAAATTATGTGCTATTTTAATGTATATGGTGTTGATTATTTTTTCCAACCACTATAAAATTTATTTAATGATTCAATCCCTTTATAAGATTCCTTATTTTCTTTAAATAACAAATCTCCTTACTTTTTTCTATGAATTTTAGTTTTGAAAATTGGGTTTTAGAAGAAAGGGATAAATCAATATTTGAAAATATTTTGCTTATCGATTTTAAAAGTATATTTTTTTGAATTTTATGATGTAAATATAAGATTTTATGTGTTTCATGAATGTTATCTTCCTTGTAAATTGTTTATGACTGGGTGAGATCAGTGTAAATCTATAATGCATTGAGTAATGATTATGTTTTTCATAGAATTATGTTAGAAGTTGACCGTATTGGTTATTACACTTGTAAGGGTTATTATAAGGCTCTATAAAGATTATATCTCAAGGAACACACATGACTTTTATATGATTGATAATTAGTTTTTATGGAAATCATTTGATTTCAAATGGTAAGATAATGAGCTTTTTTAAAGGAAGGATTATTTCCTTTTAGGGTAAAAGGTATGTTTTTAAGAAAATGTTTTTTAAGGGTTCTCATGTTTTCCATAAAACCCTCATGATTATGATTTTTCTTTTATGTTTTATTATAAAGTGTTTTATGAAAAACTTTGTGTAGTAAAACTGATTTCATTTGCAAGTAAATGATTATTTGAGCTCAATGTTTATCATGTTTAAGGAAACTCTCTTTTATGACCTCATGGTTTTAAAATGGAATAACAAGTTTCTTTATTATTTTTATGTCCCTTACTGAAATTTTTGTTCTCATAAAAAATTTTTAAAATGTTTTTCATAGGGTTTAAGGATTAGTAATATCAAATAAGAATTCAATTTGAAATTCTTGAATATTTTTCATGAAACAAATGTGTTTCTTTATAAATGTTTTATATTGTGAAAAAATAGACACTGAATGAAAGTTTGAACTTTGTAATACATGTGTTTGTTATATAAGAGTTATGAAATAATTTTATAAAACTAAAAATTGAAATGATCCTTGAAATAAAAGAATGTTAATTCTCTTATAAAGATTAAATTTACAGATTTTTAATGCTGAGTCCTTATAGTGTATCATATCATATGAATTATCTTCTAAATACCCATAAAAATATCTTTTGGATTAACCATAAAATAATTTTAGAGAATATATCCAATTAAAACTCAATCCAAATTCATTGAACCAAAAAGTGTGATCCCACAAACCTTTATGTCATTGAAAAATAATATGGATAACTGAATCCATAAATGTAAGAAAAGAGTGCCCTCTAGCAATGTATGAGTGCTAATCAAGCTATAAAGGGATTTAGTGTGATCTTCATCAAACACATGTATCTCTATACCTATTTCCACCAATTTCATCACATCCTAGACAAAATTCTTATATGTTCCCTTTTTCCAATACATCGAGTGATCATGGGACATAGAGTATATCAATCCCATATAGAAAAATCATATGTTCTTGACTCTCTGAGTAATTACTGACCAGGTTGATGAATATATCATATGTAATTCACCTATATGGATGATAAGATCACATTTCCCTCACCAAAAAATGTAAGCACATCATATGCACTATCTTAGTTCAGTTTCACACTCCTCAATCAATCTCAACTAAGGGCCTAGATGTTACACCTTTCACACTATTAGACAAATTTATTGATGAAAAATTGGACTAGAGGGGAGGTAGGTTAATAATCCTTTTAAACTAATTAAAATTAATTAAAAAATTATTAGAGTATTATTTATACAAAAAAATAATAAATTAATTTCAGTGAAATTTTAAAATGGATAATCAGAGGAATAAAAATAAAGAACAACAACACCAATATTTTTATAGCAGTTTGGTTCATAGAGAACCTACATCTAATCTTCAATCCCCTCTAATTCAGTGAGATGAATAATAATAATTTAATAAAATAAAGAATAATTATTTTACAAGGGCAGACTCAACCTATAATATTATAGGACAAACCAAACCTTTCCTATATTTTTTAGGAATAGGATGAACCCAATATATTCTAAGGAAATACCAAACCTATCTATAGAACCCTAAGATGGATTTACCACTAAAAGAGGAGTAGTGAATAAATAGTTTCTTTTTAGGAATTAATTTTCTTTCAAATTAAACCACTAATTTTTTTAAGGTTCTCGATCCACTCAATATTATTTCTCAATCTCACCTTGTTTGTTGTTGAAATAATGGAGATAATAGCACACAATATTTACAAGATTCTATAGAAACCATAATCCTTGATGCAACTATTTATTCCCCCAATTATAGATTCTTCACTATCAAACAAGTGATTACAATGCTCCCAGCTCCAAATTAGAGACTTCTAGTGATCCAGATCCAACCATAAGACTCCTTACACTTTTGGCTCAAACCAAAAGACTTCCACTGCTTTCAGCTCTGACCAAAAGACTTCCCTTTATTTGACTCCAATTGAGAGACATATTATTCTCTTGGAACCAACTATAAAACTTCACGTGATCCCATTACCAACCATAAAACTTAAAATTTGTTCAAGGCTTGATCCACCGAATTATTATCTTTTAATCTTCCTCTATGATCTCACAAGATCTAACTTTCTTGTGTACAATTAAAGTACCTTCAACAGACACTAAATGAGTCTGTTGGGATTGATCAAATATATGATCACCTGTAATGACCAGTTACCTCAGTGTAATAAATTATCAAGATATTATTACTTCTTTATATAATATCCCAAACTCACTTAATGTGTTCAAGTTTTTCACACAAATTCTTATATATTAATTTATGCAAGAATAATAATTTCATAATTCAATCCAATTCTTCTTCAATTATCACTTCAATCTCAATAAGTTCACTTCATGCATAGAATATATAATGCATGTTAAATCTTTTAAACCCTATCACATTCATTCATTTATATTATTATTTTATGTTCTATATCAATGTTTTGAGTTATCCCAATGGTTGAGCATTTGTTTTATAATCACATGCAGGTGCTTTTGTCACCACAAATACATGAAAGAATACATGAACTATTGTTCTTGAATTCAACACTATATTCCTTGAACAAACTCTAATAGTTGTGAGTGTAACTATAAATATGAATGTATGTAAATCACATAAGTTCTTCTGCATTATTCATGTAAGTAGGTCACACATATGAATACGGTATTTAGAACAAGTTCTTATCCTATGCGAAATATAGTGTGAGTGTGCATTATCTCATAGTGTCTTAAAGATCTCACAAAAAACTAAAGTATTTGTGGAACTTGTTCTTTGAAAATCTCTTCTTGGTAATTTTGTTTCTTTACGATACCCTTGAGTGTGAGGTTCAAAAATCAAGAGGTCATGGAATCCTCTTCTCCTTTGCATAATCCTTTGCTTCATGATTATCCTCTTTCCGAAATAGTGGTTTTGTGGACACTCTATTTAATTAGAAAAAACAAGAACTTATCACAATCATAAGAACCCACCCTCACCTTGGTAATACTCTTTTTATATGTAAGGATCACCATGACTCACACCACCTTAACACTAGTAAAAATTCAGTGTCAATATTTCTTTAAAGCTCTACAAAATCTGTCTTGTCACGATATTTTAAAATACTTACTCATTCAGTGCTTCAAAAATATCTCATGTTTAATTTCATGGTTTCTTTTCTTATTTTATTTATCCTCTTATTCACATGATTATGATCACATACTTCATTATTTTTATAAGAACAAATACATGCCTAATTATCTGATGCCCAATATGCCTCTAAAACATTTTTTACAATTGAAAATAGTACATTCTTGATGTTATCTACATGAATGAAAGATAAATATTTCATTCATGGATTTTTACAGGCTCATCGTCCCATAAGCTCAATCATATAACACCCATGATGACCTAGGATTGATCATTGGTAGTCTAGTCATAAACTCCAGCAAAAAGAAACCTATCGATGAGGGATAAGGTTGAAGATGATTCTCAATAGAAACTATACAACTCAAATCAATGTAATCGAATGTCCATGGTTCCATACATATGTTTGAATGATGGAAGAATAGTAACTCATGGAGGACGAGTCCCACATCGATCAGTGCATTGGTTATAATCTGATTAACAAACAATCCCATTCCATAACACTCTCAAGATGGAAGTATGGGGTCAACACCCCCAACACACCACACACTACCTCATGGGTTGTACCGACATATGCCGACCCATCAACACCCTTGGCTCATCTGCATCACTCATACACGAGCATGCTCCTGTGGGTGTATACACTAACCCACTCACATCTACCACCATGTGGGATACCTAGATGTCTCTATTACACATGGTTGATCCTAGCTCCAATAAATTCTTGGTTGAGGTGGCTAGGTGTATTTTATGGTCGACCCTTTTTTTAAAGGCACATTCATGCACTTAGTAATATACTAAGTATGGAATACAATCCAAGCCTTCCTTAAATTCTTTATTTTATGAAATCATCATGAAAAATAAATATATTGTTGCATGGAATTATTTACGTTCTCTTATTATTCTTCAATTAATAAAAAATACTCATGTAATAATGTTTATATTTCATGTCCTTCTTAAATGTATCCCTTTTATAGTTGTAAACAATTTGAAAACTCCTTAGAACATGTCTTTTTCATTTAGGATCAACTCCAACAATCGTCATAATTAACAAGGATAATTTTAAATGCATGACATTAAATTCCATAAAATGAATCCATAACAATTATCCATGCATCAAAACTTCATACTCTCAACTCACCAAACAAATATAAAAACATCATTTAAAATAAATGAAACATTATCCCCACAAATATACCCTTTTTTATTTTGTTTTCAATATCTCTTCACATGTTTAAAAGTCAATATGTGAGCTCAAAATTTCTTCCCCTTATTTTTAATCAAATTCAAAGGATAAATGGGGTTTTTTCTCATCTCCTCAATTTTACCAAAATATGTTCTCCTCCCTTATATGAAAATTTCTTGAACACTTCTAAGAGGATGATGATATCTCATGGTTTTCTTAGCAAAGTACCTTTAATTAATCTAATCCATGTCTACATGGGATAAACCAGGGTAGAAAACAAGAGATATAAAACCAAGGATGTCTATTCTATATATATACAACCATTAATGTGAAATATTGACCATAAATTCTCAAATATCATTTTAGGGGATGTATATAATCATATTTATCAATAAAATGCCAAATCATGCCCACAATTCAACAAACAAATTAAAAAGTTCAAGTGAAAAAGATATAACTCCCCATTTGTCTCATCTTTTCATCATCCAATAAATCCCCTTTAATTGATATGATTAATAAAATTTAGAATGAGGGATGAAAGTGTGATTGTCATACCTCAACCTTTAGGTTCGAAATCTCTCTAATCTTTCTAGTTTCACTAAAATTTAGTGTAATGATAGATTATTTTAAAGTTTTCTACCCTTAAGAGATGCACTCTTTTATCAAATTTCATATAATTTAGTAGACTCCATGAAGTATAATATATTTATGCTATCCATCAGTGACAACCTCAAACATCTCCTTCAATTCCCTACATGTTAGCTCACAACACATAAAATAATAAGGAATAAGGGGGGATCTCTTGGTTTCTTAGAAACAACATTCTGAGTGAGAGATTACTCTCAATATAGACCATTATTTTCTACCAATATCATCATGGGTATATTTATTTGGTCTCTTATTTTTTGTTTTTTGTCTCATTGGTTTGACTATCTTCCTTTTTCCTATCTTCTTTTATGTAATAACATTTTCCACCATAGTCTTAAGAATCTTCAAGTTTAAAATTATGGATAACTTCTCACCATATTTCTCCTCATATTTTTAGACCACTTTATTTCCTTTATCATTATCAATATTCTTAGCTTCCTCTAATTGTTTATCCAGTTTCAATTGATTTGGACAAACAACTAGGAAATCATTCTGAACATTCAAAAACTTTTTAGAATCTTCGCATGAATTTCCACTAGTTTTCTTTTGAAACATTCCCCCTTTCAAAATATAGGGAACTTATATATCTATTATAGTCATTCAAGCCTCATCCTTGTGACATTCCAAAAAAAATATTCCACAAAATTCTTTGAGAATATGATTTTTTTGTGTAGATAACTATGGACCAGGTCTATTAACAATTTGTTTTCTATGATATTTTATCATTAGATTATCGTTGAACCCCCCATTTATTCTTTCCTCATTCCTAGTAAAGACATTTTAAACCAGTAAGAATAGGATTTGTGACCATTCTTACCACAAAACCAATAAAATACATGAAATTTTATTCCCCCAGATTGGTTACAGATGAATCCTGATATGTGTTGTTGTTGTCCTCTTGCAAATTGAGCCTCACATTACTTGGGGGGTTGTAGAATTCTTAGAATATTATTATCTTCCCTTAATGTGGAAGATTTATACTCATTTTTTCCCAAATATCCTTAGTTTTAGTTTTTACATATACAATATTATAAATAACTGATCTATCAAAATGATAAGGCGCAAATTTTCACTTCCTTCTTTCTATCTTGAGAAGATTCTACCTTGATATCAATAAATTTATTTAAATATTATATATCCTTATTAAAATCATACTGAAATGTGACACATATGTCTTGTGTCTTGAATAAATATTCTTCCCTAGTAGTAGATTTATCTTTAAGATCAAATATCAAATTATCATGTTAAATTTTTTTAGTTTGTTCTTCTTGATCTCATTAACAAAATATGCTTATTTCTTCACTAACTCTTCATTTTCTTCAACAATATGAACTATTTCCCCCTCATTATATTTAGCAGTAAATTTTTTATTTTATTCTCAATATTCTTATCTTCATTCTTGATATATTGAATCTTTACCATAAAAAATTCTAATTTTTATTCCAGATTCTACTCAAGTTATTTCCTTCCTTCTTCATCATCACCAATACGTGAAGAATCACTTCTCTTCTATACATGATAATAGAAAACAAATTCATTATATGAATAAAAATTGATGACGAATCTTGCTTGTACTTTCTCATAATATTTCTATTCTTACTGCTGAAGTTTTTCTTCTTCTTCTTACCCTATTTGTGTTTGTTAGGTCTCTCATCAACTGAGTCTGATTTTAATTCTTCAACTTTTTTCCTTTGGAAAATCTTTGGAAAAGTGTCCAGAGACACCATAGCTGAAACACTTTAGTGATTTCTTACTACCGCCCTTCCACTTTCCCCTTTTGAATCCTTTTGATATAATAAAAACAATTAAATTAAAGTCTTAATCATCCTCATCATCTAAGTCTTCAGCTTCTTCAATCTCATCGTTTTTAACTTTACATTTTTTATTACTTAAAATGCTATTTCAAAGTTTTATTTCTTCTTGAAATTTGTAATTTTTCTCATCTCATAAGCTATGAGAATGTTGTGTAGTTCCTTAAGAGACAAGTCATGTATTTCTTTTAGGGATGAATTTTTTGAATCAAAGAGATCTAGAAAATTACTCATCATTTTTTTTGAAAATAATAGATTCATAAAATTTCTTACCAAATCCCAAGATATTTCTCACAATATCATTTACCCAAGTAAAATAGTCATCTATAGTATCATCATCATCCATATTTATAACTTCAAATTTGATCCTCCAAACTTGAAGTTTGGATTCCTTGACTTTGAAATTACCTTTATATAGGTTTCTCTGTTTGTCCCAAATCTCTAGGGCTATTTGGAGACCCATGACCTTTGTGAAGAAATTTTTTATAAAGAAATTAAGATAGAATTTTGAGTCTTTCTATCTAAATATATATTTATCTTATCATATTGTGTCATGGAAGCATTATTAGAAATTGGTTGAGAACCCACTGTTTAAAAATCTCTCACTTCCAGATCAAGTGATAAGAGATAAGGTATCATCTTATTCCTCCAACTATAATAATTCTTCCCATAAAAGAAGGAACACCTTGTCAAAAACTAGGTCTGTCACGACCCGTCCTCGGGGCCCGTGCCGTGACTACCCCAAGCCCGCCTTCCATAGGCCAAGGGCTGGCGACTAGCACCAAAGGCATAAATCCCGGTAAAAGGGAAGACATTGCCTTTATAAAAGTAAACAAACACAACAGAGTAAGAAAGTGTAGTAAGCACTAAGTAAAACTGAGTACAAAAGTAAGTGCTGTAAAGTAAATGGGCCAGTATACAAACCCAACTGGAAGTACAATACAAATGAAAAGAAAGTACAACAGTAGTAAGTAAAGCAGCAACCGCCGAGTCGTCCTCCAGATATCCCACCTGAAGGGCGGGTGCATATGGTCTCCTCAGCTCCTCGGGTCCGGCTGTCCGCTCTGTGTACGTCCTATCTAGTGGACCACCTCCGAGTACCATCCAGCTCCACAAGCCTCCACCACAATCAGTGCTGTTTGTCGTCTGCATCCAACACAATGTAGTGTGGGCATAGCCCGTGCAGGGGTGAGTATATGATACTCAGCAGGGTCCCTGAGACCCCCGAAGGTCTCCCAGAATCCACAAAGGATAAACCACAAAGGAAAGATACAATCACAAAGTATCAACTGACACTACTTAGGTATATGCCCATACATATACCTAAGTCATCAATTCCAGTTGGGCTCCAACTCTCGAGCCCAAGCGTAACCCAGTTCACACAGGAAAGAAGTCAATCACACCAATGGTAATGATTAAATAGTCAAGACTCAGCTCCCACATATATACTACTGACGAAGTGGGGTGGATATGATTAGATATAGCCTCTGAATCATCTCCTCTGCCGAACCCACGTAGAATCCAAGTACAGAAGTCATCTATGCCGAACCCACATAGGATCCAAGTACAGTAACCATCACTGCCAAACCCACATAGGATCCAAGTACAGTCGTAATCACTGTCGAACCCACGAAGGATCCAAGTACAGTCGTCCTCGCTGCTGAACCCACATAGGATCCAAGTACAGTCATCTTCATCGTCGAACCCACGGAGGATCCAAGCACGGTAGTCGTCGTAGTCGCAGCCAGCTCTAGGGTTCCTGTACAGAGCGTACTCGATTCTGAGAGGGTCCGCTCCTCGAGTAAAAGGGGTCGATACATCAAATGTCATGAAGTCCAGAGTTGATGTATCCTGAAGTTCCGTCTCATCAAAAGGAACTCAACGCGACAGACGGCGCGTCAATCAGACGCCCAGTCTGAGAGATATTGGCTTTTTCGTTCCAGGGGCCCGGTTGGAAATATGCTCGTTCCAAACCCGGCTATTTACCAAAGTTGTCCAAAACTCACTTAGGGTATCGCAAAAGGACTTCCTCATCGATATAATCCCAGTTCCATAGATGGCGCGTCGATCGGACGCGTGGTCTTTAAGTTATTCACGTTTAAGTGAATAACGGGCCTAACCCGTTAAGCCCAGTGGGCTAGCAGGTCGGGTCACCCAGTTTTGGCGGGTCCGACCCGGTAGGGGTGTTGGACCGGCCCAAAGATTCGCGCGGCCCAGCCTGAGGGGCGCGACCTGGCCCAAAGTGGCGCGACCCGGCCCGGCGGGCTCGGCCCGAAGTCCGAGTGGTCCGAGGCGGGGGCGCGGCCCCCGACTGCCCGAACTTGTGGCGCTAAGAGGCGCCACCCTCCCAAACTAGACGGCTAGGCCGGAAGACCTTCTGGCGCAAGTGTCCCGGCTCGGGCGGGCTGCGGGTTTCTTCAGCGCGTCGCCCTCCTGGCGCCGTGGCTCGCCTCCGCCCGGCCTGCCGACGGCCAGGCCAGTTCTTCCGCCGAAGTGGCCCGCTCGGGCAGGCCTCGGTCTTCCGCAGCGCGGCACCGTGGGGCGCCGCAGTTTCCTCCTTCAGCCCGGTTCTTCCTCGGTTGAGCGGCCTACGGTTGCAGGTCGCGGTTCTTCCGTACGTGGCCGGCGCATGACCATCACTCCCGTCGCCGCATCTTCCAACGTAACTCAATCGCAAACAAGATTCTACGGAGGGTCGTCGGGCCGTGTGAGTTTGGCCCGCACCCTTCGCGTTAGGCGATAGTAGTTGGATGTATATAAACAACAATTTCCAACGAAGAACGGGGTATGAAAACATTCACTTCAAAGAATAAACCCCTACCTCGAATAAGGTTCGCAGTTGACAAGCGTCGTGGATGACAGTGTCGTTTCCGTCGTCGTATGAGTGCACCCGAAGAAGAATTGAAGTATCCTCTCTTGTCGTGGAGAAGAGAAAAGAGGGAGCGTCGTCGCTCTTTGTGGAAGGGAGTGCCGTTCTTCGCCGGAGGTTTGGTGTTCTTCAATAAAGGAGAAATTCCCCTCTTCCTTCACAAAAGATCTCTCTCAAAAGTTTCCCCCAACAAAACAAGTGCCAACCCAATTAAAATAAGGCTTCCCCTTATTTTAATTAAACTTGCAAAGCATTAAAAATTTAAATCACTTAATTAATTAATTGAATAGGTTCCATTAATTAATTAAGGTGTGTTGGCAAGAGTTAAAGAGGAAGAGAGAGAAGAGGAAGAGTCACATAATTAAGAGAAGTTAACAAATTAATGATGGGGGTTTAATGGGGTTTGGGGAAAATGAAAGGTTGGGGATCATGTGGGCCCCACCTCTCATATATCCACACATGGGAAGTTGGGTGGGTGTGGGCCCCACCAACAACTTCCCATGAGAGGAATTAACCTTAGATATAAAATAAAAATTTTCCAACAATTTTATTTACTTCTTAATTAAACCCCAATAAATAACTTCTCCTATCATGAAAACACAACTACGGTAAAGGTCCCCTTAGGCAATTACCGGAATTACGAGTCTATCGGTGTCCTCAGATTTCAATTCCGAGCACCGGTTCAAAATATAGAAAAACCCACTCGTTCGTTTACTGAACGTACCCGATCTAAACTTCGAAAATTGATTCCGGGAACACCGAGCCTCAGAATCAAGTGCCTTCAAAAGCCACAGACTCGTAAAATTCCAAAGAATTTAAGAAAAATAAATTTCCTTGAAATTTACAGGTCTTTACATTACTCCCACCTTAGGGATTTACGTCCCCGTAAAGCTACAACATAAACTAGGGAGACAAATGAGGGTACTGTGCACGCATCTGAGCCTCTCGCTCCCATGTGCTCTCTTGGAGGTTCCCGTGCTGCCAAAGAATGCGCACCAGAGGAATCGAACGTCCACATAGTACCCGCTCCTGTCGATCCTCGATCTCCATTGGGACCTCCGCAAATTTCGCACTGTCATCGATGTCCTGCTCCCCATGATCAATGATGTGGGTCGGGTCGTGTACGCATCTCCTCAACTGAGATACGTGGAAGACGGCATGCACCCGGTGCAATTGAGGTGGAAGGGCCAGGCGGTAAGCCACCTCGCCTACCCTGCAGAGGACCTGGAATGGTCCGATGAAGTGCGGAGATAACTTTCCGCCCCGGTCAAATCTCCATAATCCATGTCGAGGTGAGACCCATAATAAAACGTGGTCTCCATCCTCGAACTCCAGTGGTCTACGTATCCTATCAGCATAGGACTTATGTCTTCTCTGTGTAGTCCTCATCTGCTCCTGGATGATCTGCACCTTCTCTGTCATAGCCTGAACCATCTATGGTCCTACGAGTGCGGAATCCCCAGGGTCAGTCCAACATAGAGGTGATCTACAAGGTCGGCCATATAGTGACTCATAAGGTTCCATCCCGAGGGTGGAGTGGTAGCTGTTGTTGTACCCAAACTCCACCAAGGGTAGGTGATCCTCCCAACTACGACCAAAGTCAAGGACACATGCACGGAGCATGTCCTCGAGTTTCTGAATGGTCCTCTCAGTCTGGCCATCCGTCTGAGGATGAAAGACGGTGCTCAGGCATAGCTGCGTCCCAAATGCCTCCTAAAACCCCTTCCAAATCCGTGAAGTAAAGAGAGCGTCTCGATCAGAGATGATAGATGATGGAACACCATGAAGCCATACGATCTCCTGAACGTAGAGGCATCCTGAGCTCTCTACTGAGCCCTGCTTTTTGATCGGTAGGAAGTGGGACGACTTGGTGAGTCGGTCTACGATCACCCAGATGGAGTCGTGTCCTCTGGAAGTACGTGGAAGCCCCATCACTAAATCCCTGGATATCCTTTTCCAATTCTACTCCGGAACCTCTAAGGGTTGTACCAAGCCTACTGGTAC
This sequence comes from Viscum album, assembly GCA_963277665.1. Classification (NCBI taxonomy): domain Eukaryota; kingdom Viridiplantae; phylum Streptophyta; class Magnoliopsida; order Santalales; family Viscaceae; genus Viscum; species Viscum album. Next base: position 621,803,923 of record OY728127.1, read on the forward strand.
CTGGTGCTCCGCCTTCACTTGCTGGCAAGTGAGGCATCGAGAAACGAACTCTGCTACAACCTTCTTCATACCCAGCCACCAGTGCTGTCGTCTGAGGTCCTGGTACATCTTCACCACTCCTGGATGTACCTCTAGAGGGAAAGTGTTAAACTCCCTCAGCACTTTCTCCTGCAGTGCAACTGGTACCATGGTACGTCCCCTGAAGAGGATGACATGCTCTCCTCCTTCAGAAAATCCATCAGGCCCCTGCCCTGTGGAAATCTAAGCACATCGCATCTCATAGTCAATGTCCCCACACTGTGCCTCTCTGACCCACTGAAGTAGTGGAGGTGTGACTGTGAGGGACTGTAGAAAGGATGCCCCATCTCTATCCACAAAGGATATCTGCAAAGCGGCTAACTGCTCCGTCGCCTCTCCAAGTAGCTGAATGCCCGACCGCCTGCTGAGAGCATCAGCCACAACATTCCCCTTCCCAGGAGTATAGACTATCTCAAAGTCATAGTCCTGGAGGAACTCGAGCCATCGACGCTGTCTCAGGTTCAGGTACTTCTGAGAGAATATGTACCTGAGACTCTAGTGGTTAGAGTAGACTATAAAGTGCTCGCCCATCAGATAGTTCCACCACATATTCAGGGCGAATACCAATGCTGCTAACTCCAGGTCATGGGTAGCGTAGTTCTGCTCATGCTACCTCAACTGTCGTGAACCATAGGTGATCATTTCCCGCTCCTGCATCAGGACACACCTGAGTCTGGTCCCTGATGCGTCGTAGTAAACCACGTACCCAACGCCCTCCTCTGGTAGCCTCAAGATGGGCGCACTAGTCAATCTCTTCCTCAGCTCCTGGAAGCTCTACTAGAATCTATCTAACCACATGAAGGGTTTCTCATTCTTCGTCAAAGTTGAAAGCGGTACAAAAACTCTAGAGAAGTTTGGCACAAATCTCCGATAGTACCCAGCCAGACCTAGGAAACTCCGCACCTCCGTCACGCTCCTAGGTGGCTCCCAAGCAAGTACTACCTCGATCTTCGCAAGATCCACTACAACTCCCACCTCTGAGATAACGCGCCCCAAGAAGTGAACCTCTCGAATCCAGAACTGACACTTTGAGAGCTTACCATAAAGCTAGTTCTCTCAGAGTGTGTCCAGAACAACCCATAAGTGGTAGGCGTGCTCCTCCTCAGTAGTCGAGTAAATCAGTATATCGTCAATGAAGACTACAACAAAACGATCGAGGTAAGGCTAGAAGATCCTGTCATGAGACTCATGAACACTGTTGGTGCATTGGTTATGCCAAAGGGCATAACCAAGAACTCATAGTGGCTATACCGACACCTGAAGGACGTCTTCTGCACATCCTCGTCTCGAACTCTGAGCTGATGATAGCCTGAACTGAGGTCTATCTTCGAGAACCATCATGCTCTCTTGAGCTGATCAAATAGGTCGTCAATCCTTGGGAGTGGATACCTGTTCTTCATGGTCACCTAATTCAGGCGATGGTAGTCAACACATAGTCGTAAGCTCCCATCCACCTTCTTGGTGAATAGAATCGGAGAAGCCCAGGGTGAAACACTAGTTCGGATGAATCCCTTTCCCTGTAAGTCCTCCAGCTACACCCGCAGCTCACGAAGCTCGGCGGGAGCCATCAGATATGATGGAGTAGATATTGGTGCTGTCCCGAGGTACAGGTCTATATAGAAGTCTACCTCTCTACGAGGAGGTAGTCCTAGAACATCTTCAAGAAAAACGTCCGCATACTGATCCACCACAACAGGAAAACTCGGACTCTGTACATCAACCGCTCCTAGGATGAGACTAGCCAACTGATGTGTGATCGGCTGCCATCTCCTCCACGTAAGTCCATCCTGTGTTGTAAAGGCTCCCTTCTCACCGGTGAAGGTGAACCTGCTCCCATCTGTGTGGACACACCGCACTTTGTGCCTAATACAGTCGATCTGGGCATGGACTGTAGATAACCAGTCCATACCCAAGATGACGTCGTAAGGCCTAGACGCCACTACAAGAAGATCCTAGCTGAAGATCTCGCCTCCTAGAGTAAGCTCACACTTCCGGCACCAATGTGTAATTGTCGAGTCTACTCCCATAGGAGTCTCTAGCCGTAAGGATCGAGCCAACAGCTCTGTCGGAATCTCCGAGCTTCGAACTAGGGAAACAACAATAAAAGAATGACTCGCTCCTGTGTCTATAATAACTGCATCAAGGGTAGAGTAGACACAGATAGTACCTTGAATCATCTCAGGTGTGCTGTGGTCATAGGCCTCGACTGCCTGGAGCTGAGCCTGCCCCTGTCTTCCTGCTCCCTGTGGTCGGGGTGGTCCTTCTGGTGTTGGTGGTGGTAGAGCCTCGAAGCATCATCCACCACTTACTGCTCGACCAGCTCCTCTGCCTCGTCAGTCTACTCCCTACGGACCACCACGATCGAACCTATGCCTCTGCCTGGGAGGTCCCTCTACTATCTTCTGCTCCTCTGCATGGCGGGTCGGGCAGTCACGTGCCATGTGGCCCTGCCCACCGCATGAATAGCACTGCCTGCCCCTCGTATGGCTGGCTCTACTCCGTGTGCCCCGCACATCCGAACCAGTATCTTGAGGTCGCCCACCTGATGGCCTGGTCCGCTTGGACCTCTGCGACATCTGTCTACTGCTGGCTGCAGAAGACTCCGCTACGTGTTTCCCTATGGTGGGTCTCACTGCAGGCTTAGGCTCAGCAAGAAAGCTCTCCACAAGAAGGGCTCTCTCCAGTACTCCTGCCTACATCGGAATGCTAAGGGAGATTATAGAATCCTTGATCTCATGCCTCAGTCCCTGCTCAAAGCTCCGAGCCCAGAAGAATGGATCCTGTACCATGTCTGTGGAATAGCGCGAGAGGTCGGTAAATCTCGCCGAGTACTGGGATACTGTCATGCTGCCTTTCCGCAGCTGTAGTAACTCCTGGATGCGTACCGCACAAAGGGTGGCTAGAAAAAACTCCGAGTGGAAGAGGCTCTCGAAGTCTGTCCAAATAAGAGATGCCTCGTCGTGCACCTGGAGCATCAGGCTCCACCATCTACCTGCTTCTGCGTGTATGAGACTCATAGAAAATATCACCATAAGGTCTGCTGGTGTCCCTACCAATATGAAGACTCTGACGATAGCCTCATCCAATCCTCGGCTACCTGAGGGTCCATCTCTCTATGGAACCTGGGCGGCCTCTGTCGCTGAAACTCGTGCAACGCACTCAGGCAGCGTGCACTCTCTACTGCTGGGGCTGGTGGCATCGATGGCTCAGCGGGTAACGGTACTGCTGATTCCTCCACTGTAATGGGGCCCTGCACCGAGGCCTCATCGCTCGGTGGGATTCCATCTCGCACGTAACTAGGAACCCTAGATGGATACCTTCATGGGGCCATCCTTAAAAGAAACAGGTGTGCCACTGTCAAAAAGTATACCTGGTGAGCTGACACAAAGTAATCACAAATAAAACTTTTGAAACACACATGAAATCAATGTTTTCATGCACTGAGTCGAAAATCAGAAGTCAGGGTCCTGGTGTATGGATACGTCGGCCGCCGCACCAACACTGGACTCCCTGGACTGATAACCACACTCAATACTCTAAACACTATTTCTTCACAGAGAAGAAATTATTAGAGTCATGATTTCTGCGGTAGAACCGACTCCTCTGATACCAATTTTTCACGACCCGTCCTCAGGGCCCGTGCTGTGATTGGCCCAAGCCCGCGTTCCATAGGCCAGGGGCTGACGACTAGCACCAAAGATGTAAATCCTGGTAAAAGGGAAGGAATTTTCTTTATAAAAGTAAAAAAACACAACAGAGTACGCAAGTGTAGTAAGCACTAAGTAAATCTGAGTTCAAAAGTAAGTGCTGTAAAGTAAACGGGCCAGTATACAAACCCAACTGGAAGTACAGTACAACTGAAAAGAAAGTATAACAATAGTAAGTAAAGCAGCAACCACCGAGTCGTCCTCCGGATATCCCACCTGAAGGGTGGGTACAGATGGTCTCCTCATCTCCTCGGGTCTGGCCATCAGCTCCATGTACGTCCCGTCTAGTGGACCACCTCTGGGTACCCTCCAGCTCCACAAGCCTCCACCTCAATCAGTGTTGTCCGTTGTCTGCATCCAACACAATGTAGTGTGGGCATAGCCCATGCTGGGGTGAGTATACGATAATCAGTAGGGTCCCCAAGACCCCCAAAGGTCTCCCAGAATCCACAAAGGATAAACCACAAAGGAAAGATACAATCAAAAAGTATCAACCGACACTACTTAGGTATTTTCCCATACATATACCTAAGTCATCAATTCCAGTTCAGCTCCAACTCTCGAGCCCAAGCGTAACCCAGTCCACACAGCAAAGAAGTCAATCACACCAATGGTAATGATTGAATAGTCAAGACTCAGCTCACATAGGTATACTACTCACGAAGTGGGGTGGAGATGATTAGATATAGCCTCTGAATCATCTCCTCTGCCGAACCCACGTAGGATCCAAGTATAGAATTCGTCGTTTCCAAACCCATGTAGGATCCAAGTACAGTAACCATTACTGCCAAACCCACGTAGGATCCAAGTACAGTCTTCATCGCTGCCGAACCCACAGAGGATCCAAGTACAATCGTCCTCACTGCCGAACCCACATAGGATCCAAGTACAGTCGTCTTCATCGTCGAACCCAAGGAGGATCTCAGCACGGTAGTCGTTGCAGTTGCAGCAAGCTCTAGGGTTCCCGCACACAGCATACTCGATTCCAGGAGGGTCCGCTCCTCAAGTAAAAGGGGTTGATACATCAACTGTCATGAAGTCCAAAGTTTTTGTATCCCGAAGTTTCATCTTGTCAAAAGGAACTCAACACGACAGACGACGCGTCAATCGGACGCCCGGTCTGAGAGATATTGGATTTTTCGTTCTAGGGGCCCGGTTGGAAATATGCTCATTCCAAACCCATCCGTTTACCAAAGTTTTCCAAAACTCACTTAGGGTATCGAAAAAGGACCACCTCATCGATAGGATCCCAGTTCTGCAGACGGCGCGTCGATCTGACGCGTGGTCTTTAAGTTATTCATGTTTAAGTGAATAACGTGCCCGGCCCATTAAGCCCAGTGCGCTAGTGGGTCGGTTCACCCAGTTTTGGAGGGTCCGACCCGGTAGGGGTGTCGGACCAGCCCGAAGATTCGCACAGCCCGGCTGGCTTGGCCCGAAGGCCGAGCAGTCCGAGGCGGGGGCGCGGCCCCCGGATGCCCGAACCGGCGGCGCCAAGCGGCGCCGCCCTCCCAAACTGACCGGCTAGGCCGGCCGACCTTCTGGCGCAAGCAGCCCGGCTCGGGCGGGCCATGGGTTTCTTCAGCACGGCGCCCTCCTGGCGCCGTGGTTCGAATCCGCCCGGCCGGCCGATGGGCCTGCCGGTTCTCCAGCGCGGCGCCCTCCTGGTGCCGCGGCTCGCCTCCGCCCAGCCGGCCGATGGGCCGGACGGTTCTTCCGCCAAAGCGGCCAGCTCTGGCAAGCCGCGGTCTCCCGCAACGCAGCGCCATGGGGTGCCGCGGTTTCCTCCTTTGCCCCGATTCTTCCTCGGTTGAGCGGCCCGTGGTTGCGGGTCGCGGTTCTTCCGTACGCGGCTGGCGCACGACCATCACTCCCGACGCCGCATCTTTCAACGTAACTCAATCGCAAACAAGAGTCTACGGAGGGTCATTGGGCCATGTGCGTTCAGCCCGCGCCCTCCACATTAGGCGGTAGTAGTTGGCCGTATATAAACAAATATTTCCAACGAAGAACGCGGTACGAAAACATTCACTTCAAAGAATAAACCCCTACCTCGAATAAGGTTCGCGGTTGATAAGCATCGTGGATGACGGTGTCGTTTCCGTCATCGTAGGAGTGCACCCGAAGAAGAATTGACTTCTCCTCTCTTTTCATGGAGAAGAGAAAAGAGGGTGCATCGTCATTCTTTGTGGAAGGGAGTTTCATTCTTCACCGGAGGTTTGGTGTTCTTCAACAAAGGAGAAATTCCCCTCTTTCTTCACAAAAGCTCTCTCTCAAAAGTTCCCCCCAACAAAACAAGTTCCAACCCAATTAAAATAAGGCTTCCCATTATTTTAATTAAACCTGACAAGCATTCAAAATTTAAATCACTTAATTAATTAATTGAATAGGTTCCATTAATTAATTAAGGTGTGTTGGAAAGAGTTAAAGAGGAAGAGAGAGAAGAGGAAGAGTTACATAATTAATAGAAGTTAAAAAATTAATGAAGGGGGTTTAAGGGGGTTTGGGGAAAATGAAAGGTTGGGGCTCGTGTGGGCCCCACCTCTCATATATCCACACATGAGAAGATGGGTGGGTGTGGGCCCCACCAACAACTTCCCATGGGAGGAATTAACCTCCTTAGATATAAAATAAAATTGTTCCTACAATTTTATTTACTTCTTAATTAAACCCCAATAAATAACTTCTCCTAACATGCAAACACAACTACGGTAAAGGTCCCCTTAAGAAATTAAAAGTGTTGTGAGTCCATCGGTGCACTCAGATTTCAATTCTGAGCACCGGTTCAAAAGATAGAAAAACCCGCTCGTTCCTTTACTGAACGTACCCGAGCTAAACTTCGAAAATTGATTCCGGGCACACCGGGCCTCGGAATCAAGTGCCGTTAGAAGCTACAGACTCATAAAATTCCAACGTATTTAAGAAAAAAAAAATTTCTTTGAAATTTCTGGGTCTTTACAAGGTCAGGATTCCATCCAATCCGACACTTGACCTAACCCATGTTATGGCCTGAATGGCATTCCCAATCCCCATGGGTTGGAAGCTGGTGTTTGGGTACCAATAATACACTTTGGGAACAATTTCACTGATTTATATAACTATGAAAAAAAGAAACATCACAAAAATGATAATCATAACCAATTGATGTATATAATTTTTTAGATTCAATGTTTTAAAACTTTAACCAAAACCCAAAAAAATATTATAATAGAATGGGAAAAATAAAACCATCCCAAAAATCTCCATGAAACAATAGAGTCATCACCCTTAAGCCGCCACCACCAAAACATACAATAAGTGGAACACTAGAAACCAGATCCACCATCACCACCATGATACATCTTGTATTTACCTAGGTCATACATAACAAAGTCTACATACACACAAAGGTGTATGTAGGGTGTGAGACAAACCCTAATAGGATTTCACAAAAAATAAATATTCCATGCTATAAAATTATTAGATAAATTGAAATGCACATTTTCATAAGAAAATTTAAATCATTTTCAAGAAAACATTTTTAAGAAACCATTCTCAAGTAAACACTTTTAAGGAAAAACTTTTCTCAATATAAAATTTCTTTCAACATAAATGTATACAAGGTACACCATATACCAATGGATAGAACCACATCACATAAGTATCATATCACAAAATAGATCACAATGGGAAATCCCTATAGGTAACTAGCATAAGTGGGACCCTAGAAACCTCGTACCTCAGTGATAATATCCTCTGACCAATACCAACAGCGTTCTCTTGCATGAGCCATTAGAGGGGAATACACCCCGAGGTCTAGTGGTCTCTGATAATATCACATGTTTAGTTAGTGTAGTACAATCAATACTACTAGAAGAAATCAGTCCTTAGTCCAAATCATATGATGATACCAACATCATTCTCGTGAATGAGCCACTAGAGGGGATCCCTCCCCAAGGTTTAGTGGTCTCTGATCATATCACATGTTTAGTTAGTGTTGTACAGTCAATCCTTCTAGAAGAAACCAGTCCTCAATCTCGCCAAATCAACTAGCATACTAGTTCTAGTTCACACACCTAGATACTTGGGATTCCCTTTGTGCTCAAATTCCATTTAACACTTCACATAAATCATCAATTTCATACAAACATTCCAAAAATAATGAACACACAAGGAAAACACCACTTTCATAATTCGCATTGACCCAATAATCAAAGATCAAATAGAAACCACCATTTTATATAAAAAACCATTTCCATTTCCCACACACACTAAAACCATTTGGAAACACATTTCACATCACTTTCACACTTCATGAAACCCATTTGAAATAAATAGAATAATTTCACACAAGAAATTCAACCATTTACATAGGCGAAGAACCTTTCAAATCCATATTCACACTAAATCCATTTTTAAAACATACTTGACATCACTTTCACAATTCAAAAACCACATAGAAGGTGTAAAAAAAGAAAACAACATGAAACAAAAGCCATTTATTTTGTAAAACAAAATTTCATCACATTCTCACCTCAAGTTCCCTTTTGAAAATGTCTTTCGCACCTTTCACACAATGCATAAAACACATTTAAGAAGCACCACAATGAATCATACATAAAAACTAATCACTTTCCTTTAGAAAATCAACTTTCATCACATAAGCATCTCAAAACCTTTTCAAATCATATTTTGTACCACTAAAACAATCCATAGAACACATTTCTAACACCAAGCAAGCAAGAGAAAATCATCTAATAATGTAAAAGCATGGAACCACCTAACCCAAGATTGGAAACTTTTGGAAACTGGTGAAAAACCAAAACCACACCACCAAGAGACCCTATAAAGGCAATATCAAACCACAAACATAAATATTTCGTCCAACAACTTGAGATCAAACCCTTATTGGGTCAATAAACCTATTAGAAAAGAAGAACCCAAAGAGTGAGGGAGAGAAACCATAAAATAACGAAGAAACCATGAGGAAAGATACTTACTTGATGATTCCTTGAATATCCAAGGCTAAAAACACCCAAATATTGAGGATTAAGAGGTTTAAGGAGGTTTGGAGGAAGTTCTCATGGATTAAGATCTCATAGGGCTTGGATTAGAGGTGATTTAGGGTTAAATTGGAGGAGGTTAGAAGAGAAATTTTATACTTTTTAATGACCTGGATAGGTCGCACAGTTAGCCAACATAGTTTACCAAACCACGTGGCAACCATGCGTACCTCACTGTCTAAGAGGAATGAAATTTCACAGTTTCCTAGGGGAGAGCATACGACCATGAACCTAGCCGTGTGACCTAGAAAATGACACTATCCTAGGTGAAAGACTTACTTTGAAACAATGCATGGTTTACCTTAACCATTCTCCAAATGTGAACCACCTATTTCCAATCCTAAAAAATCCATTTTTCAAAAAAATCATGAAAAACTGAAGGGATAAATATAAGACCAGAAATAGAAAAAATAATACCTCAAAATAAAATCATGGATGTTATAATTCTTCCCACCATGAAAACTTTCCATACCTAGGAATTAATTCCAAAGTTTGATCAGAGAATAAAAAAAGATGCTCCTCCTCAACCCAAGACTCCCCCTCCCATGTCTCATGATCATCACTACCATGATGCCAAATAACTCAAACCAACAGTATGGACTTACCATGAATCACTTTCTCAAGAGAGTCCAAAATATACACTAGCCGCTCAAACATGGATAGATTAGGCTCCAACTCCAACTCCTCCTATTTCAACACATGGGATAGATACATATTGTACTTTCTTAGCTGAGAGAAATGAAACAAATTATGAATTGATTTCAAATGGGAAGGAAAATCTAACCTATATGGCACCTTACCAATCCACTCAGTGATCTCAAAAGGTCCGACATACCTCAACATGATCTTCCATTGCTTACCCAAATGTCAGTGACCCAGGAAAGGGTCTACTTTTAGAAACACATGACCACCCATAGAAAAATCCAAAGCTAGGACTCTATGATCAACATAAGACTTTTGATGACTTTGTGACATCAAAAAATGTTTCTTGATCAACTTATCTTTATCATAAGTTTATTTCACAAGGCTCGGTCCCAACAACAAGGTTTCACCTATCTGATCCCAACACAAAGGGGACTGACACAACTGACCATAAAGCACTTAAAAAGGGGCCATTCGAATTGATGATTGGTAACTGTTATTATATGAAAACTCTACCAACCCCAAATAGATATCCCACATGCCTTTGAAATCCAAAACACATGCCCAAAGCATGTATTCTAAAATATAATTCACCCACTCCATTTGACCATTCATTTGAGGGTGGTATGTCGTACTCAACTTAACCCGTGACCCCAATTCCTTCTAAAGGAATTCCCAAAACCATGAGGTAAAAGGGGTTCTAATCAGAAATAATTTCCAATGGAACACCATGAATCATCATTATCTCCTAAATATACAACTGACCTAGCTCATCCACTTTGGCTGAATCCATGATCGGGAAGAAATGGGATGATTTAGTTAGAAGGTCAATCACTACACAAATATCATCCCATCCCTATGGTTTATGAGGTAAGCCAACAATAAAGTCCATGGAAATCTTGTCCCACTTTCAGGTAGGAATAGGTAATGATTGAAGAAAACTAGAGGGACTTTAGTGCTCTACTTTAACCTACTGACATGTATAACACCGCGATACAAAGTCAGATACACCCCACCTCATATCTGGCCACTATAACTACTAACGCACATCATAAAACATTTTAGTGGAACTAGGATGAACGAACCATTGATAATGACATAAATCCTACATCAACACCTTCCATAATGAAAATGGAAACATGGAGGGAACCCTAAAGAAAAAAGCTCCCTCAAGAGACAACAACCATTCATAAAGAACCTCCCCACCATTTAAGAATTTCCTAGACTACTAGAACAACTCATCTCTTGTATGCTCCTAATGAATCAATTCCATAAGGCAAGGTGTCAGCTAAAAACTGGCCAAAAACACACCTCCATTGTGCTCCTTGGTCTCGAGATACATCTAAGAAAAGAGTTCCATCAAAGTCCACTCATTACTAGACTCTTTTAACACTTTCATTGAAACTTTCATTTTAAAGGATCTACTACTACATTACCTTTTCCTAGGGTATATATGATATCAAAATCGAACCACTGATGGTACTCAACCCAATGACGATGCCTCAAATTTATATCTTTTTGAGAGAAAATGTAGGCCATGCTCTTATGATCAGAATAAACCACAAATTTATCCCCCAAAAGATAATAACACCACGTCTTTAAGGAATGAATCACCAACACTAACTCTAGGTCATGGGTTGGGTAATTTTTTTCATGTGGTTGAAGTTAGCGTGAACCATACACCACCACATGATCATGCTGCATCAGCACACACCCAAGACCCATAACCAAAGCATCACAATAAACCACCTATCTATTTATAGACTCCATAAATATAAAAATAGGAGCTATAGTCAACCTCCACTTAAGCTTCTCAATGGGAACATGACATTATGAGATCCATTCAAACTTTACCCCTCCTGGTTAAGCGCTTTCATGGATGAGGAATTTCGAGATAAATCCCAGATGAACCTCTTGTAATACTCTACTAGACCCAAAAAGATTCTAATTTCAAAAAAATTATTCAACTATTCCTATGACATTACTGCACTGATCTTCTCATGGTCCACCAGAACCCCTCATTCTGAGATCACATGACCCAGAAACTTCACCTCCCTAATCCAAAAGGTTCACTTATAAAACTTTTCATAGAAATAATGATCTCAAAGAGTTATTAATACCATATTCAAATGATTCTCATGCTCCTCCTCAGTCCATGAGTTGAACAAGATGTAATCCATGAATAACATGAAAAATAAATCAAGATACTAGTGGAGAAATCTATTCATGATCACCATAAAGACCACTAGAGAATTCGTCAACCTGAAAGGCATGAAAAAAATACTCAAAATGGATGTACCTACTTTGGAAGGATGTTTTTGGAACATTAGACTCTCTAAATTTGACTTGGTGATACACATAATGAAAATAGATCTTAGAGAACCACATTTCCCCCATAATTTGATCGAAAAGGACATCAATGTGGGACAATGGGTACTTGTTCTTGATCGTTACCTTATTCAACTTATGGTAATTGATGCAAAAATGAAGAGATCCATCATTCTTATTTGCAAATAGAAATGGGGTGATCCAAGGTGAGATGCTCGGCCAAATGAATCCTTTGGATTCCAAATCATCCAACCATACCTTTAATTCCATCAACTCATTGGGGGCCATACGGTATGATGGAATAGATATAGGCTATGTTCTTAGTTCCAAATCAATGGAGAAATCCACATCCTGCTCTATAGGAAAACCCAAGAATTCCTCTGGAAAAAATTATAGGAACTCATCCACTATAGGATCTAATCCACCCCTAGGAGTACCATCATCATCCTCCAATGTGAGTAATGAGATCTAACAAATGAGATTTCTCAATTTTGTAAGTTGAGGTCCAGTACGTTCTGACCGAGGATCCCACTCACCTTGAAAAACCTGGGTACTTCCATCAGGTTCCAAAAAACTTACTCATTGATGATAAAAATTTATGTGAGCATGAAAATGTTCCATCTAATACACACTAAGAATAAATTCAAAGAGGTCCATCTCCAAAACTATGAAATCCCATTCCAACTCAACCCCTGACATGGTGAGTGTACAAGACAGATACCTGAAACCCTGATCTTACTTCTTACCAAGAAAGATTATCGAATCCGTCTCAAAAAGAATAAAATCGGTTGAAAACTTTAAAAAATACAAAAGAGGGGTAGAAATAAAATAAAAATAGGAACCAATACCAAATAGAACAATAGATAATGATGATTCAATAATAAATGTACCACGAACTGTCACAGGCCTTGCATTTGATTCCATTGGTGATTGATTGACAGAATAAAGTTGCCTTGTCTCTTCTAGACCTTGAGAATAACCATTGACCTGTAGCTCTACCCTTAGTTGACTTTACCCAGAAGAAGATCTAGCCCTACTGCTATGACCTCCAAACCAATAGCCCACTATCATAGATGGTTTTGAATAGGCTAACATCCCTCTAGAAGCCATAGATACTGTACCACTATGATATGGGTGTTCCACTTTGCAAAATCACTTCAAGTTCTCCGTGGTTCCACACTGGTGGAAAGGCCCGGGTGGAGATGAACATGCAGATCACATGTTCCCTACCTTCTAACACTAATGAAACATCACTGAACCATCACCTGAATCCATGAACGAAGATAGCTGGGAAGGATGGCCTGAACTACCACCTACCCTCTTTTCCTAATCTTCATGCTTCCCCTCCTTGTTAGATGAACTACCACTACCCACTGATGAAACTACTCCAGAGAAACCAAACATACCTTTATGATCAATTTCTATCATCATTGCATGATAAGAAACCTCAACATAAGTGTTAATATTGAACAAAAAGACACAATATTTGATTTATGGCCTCAACCCCATCTCAAACTTCTGATCCTTCAACTTTTAATTAGAAATGACCTCAGATTCGAACCGAACTAACTCTGCAAAGTGGTTAGCATACTCCATCACAGTTCGGTCTCCCTAGAGAAGCTCTGAAAACTTTAGGGACCTAGTGAAGGACAAAATATTAGGGTAATAATGCTCATTGAGGACGACCTTAAAATCCTTCCAACCCATTTTCTTATGATTCCTAGCTTGAACCACTGAGTCCCACCACTTATGACTGGTACTTTCCAACATGAATGAAGAACATGTTGAGTCAATAAGGTTTTCCTTATGACTTTTCCATTCCTTCTTGTTTTGAAAATCACAAACACCTTATCCTTAAGAAAATTTCATTTTACCCCTGTTTTACTTCCATAAGGAAAATTCCTTTCCCAAAGGAAATTTACCCCTACCTTATTTTCATTATTCATACCATAAATTTTCTAAGTATAAAACTCAGATTCATATCTAAAACCTCAGAATTGTATAATACTTAGATATTAAGCATTCTGTTTTCTGATCCGAATTCCTGTTACAAACTTTTATGAAGTTCTACTCTGAATTCCCTGTTACGAAATTTTATGAAGTTCAACTCTGAATTCTGATTATGAACTTATATAAAGTTCTAACTACGAATTCTGATGATGAATTCGGTTTACGAATTCTCATTATGAATTCTGATGATGAATTTTGATTACAAATTCTCATTACGAATTCTAATGATGAATTCTGATTACGAATTATCATTACGAATTCTGATGATGAATTCAGATTACGAATTCTCATTACGAATTATGATGATGAATTCTGATTACGAATTCTCATTATGAATTCTGATGATGAATTTTGATTACGAATTCTCATTACAAATTCTGATGATTAATTTTGATTATGAATTCTCATTACGAATTCTGATAACGGATTCTGATTACGAATTCTCATTACGAATTCTGATGATGAATTCTGATTACAAATTCTCATTACAAATTATGATTGTGAATTCTGATTATGAATTCTCATTATGAATTCTGATGACGAATTATAATTATGAATTCTCATTACGAATTTTGATTGTGAATTCTGATTAAAAATTATGGGTACGAACTTGTATGAAGTTCGACTCCGAATTCTTCTGATAAATAGAATCCGAATATACTTGTATTATAGACTCCGAATTTATTTTTTGGTTAGACTCTGAACTTTTATTTGCTTACATTCCAAATATTTGAGTTTAGTTATGTAACCATATTTCTACCTACACTTGTTCTTTTATAAAATGATTTCGTGCCTTCAGTTATAAACTAACCATTGTTTGAGTGACACATGTACAGATCCATCCAAAATTCAAGGAAGAATATGACTGTTGGAGGAGGGAGCTAACCGTTGGAGCTGAGCCTATAAATAGGATCTCATTTGAAAAGATCATAACACTTTGACAACATATTTGACATCAGTGCTTACATGCTGTTGAAGTGATTTCTAGAGAGAGAGGCTCTTATAAACTCTCACGCTTCATGCAGAAAGTTTGAACAACTTGTTCAAACTTTGCTTCATGCAGATTTTCTTCCTGCGACTCCGATTGTTGATGTGTACAATCGAGAGCTTCCGGGGATAGGAAGACAGAGGTTCCAACACCTTGAAGTTGAGGGATTCCTTGCTGAGGAAGATAGAGGTTCCAACTACCTGATAGTTGAGGGATTGTGGGGATAGCAAGACAGACTCTGATCTTCGTATTGAGGGATTACCCTGGTGTGGGTAAGACAGAATTTCTTGAAAGTATAAATCAAGGGACCTTTATCCAAGGTTGTTGGATACCCTTCTCTTTAGGTTAAAAGAGTTATTGTTTGTTACTTGTAGTGTTACTACTTTGTTTTCTGCTGTGCATTTTTTATTGTTAAGGAAAGTATAACTTTCTTATACTTCCTTACTTTTACTCTTATTTAGTTAGATTCTATACACTTTAAGGTAGAATCTTAGTTGGTGTAAACTTTTGTGAAGTTTCATTTCCGGAATCACTTTTCTGGAATCAAGCAAGTCATTAGAACTTAGAGGTGTTAAGAATTTTGGTTGTGACAAATTTTCTTAGGGATTTTTAAAAGTACAATTCACCCCCCTCTTGTATTTGAGCATCTCATACTTATATATTCGATCCTAAATTTGGTATTATAGAGTATATCATACTCAGACATACCATCTCAACAATTGGTATCGGAGGAGGTTTCTGAAATACTTATATCCACATATATGTTTTCCTTGCTCAAGTTTTTTTTAAGATAGGCAACCTCATACCCTATACCAATCTAATAATTGGTATCAGAGGGTTTGGTTCAATCTGAATTAATCTCACGATTAGATTCAGAAGAGAATTATCGGATTTACTTTCTCGGATTCACCTTTTTCAGATTCATATTTTCCAGATTCATATTTTTCAGAATCTGTTTTTTGGAATCATAGTCCAGATTCAGTTTTGATTAGAGATACTTTTGCTCTATATTTTCTTGCTTAGAATATTTTTCCTTGTTTACAAAATTTTTCTACTAACAAGTTTTTGTGGAAAGACTTTTATTAAAGATGGCAGGAATCAATGTTGGTTCCATAGACAATCTTAATCCAACCAGACCACCTATCTTTGATGGTAATGATTACAAATATTAGAGAGATCATATGAAGACTTTCATTATCATCACTAGGGTTGAAATTTTTTTTATGCTTACTGGTGGATACAAAATTCCTGATAAAGAAGTAAGTGCCTTTACAAATCAAGAAAATCATGAATATCAATTAAATTATAAGGTACACAATACTTTACTTTGTTCAATGACTAGAAATATATATATCCAAATTTCATCTTGTGAAGCAGCAAATTCTATATGGAAGAAACTTGAAGTTACTCACTTTGGGACTTCCATAGTAATTGAGACAAGAAGAGCCATGCTTAGAGCCGAATATCATGGTTTTACTTTTCCTTATAGTGAACCCATATGCAAGGTGCAATAGAGATTCATGACTATCGTGAATATTTTACAATCAATGGGTGAAAAAGGATTGGATGATGACTCTCTTGTTGACAAGATTATTGACATCATGCCAAATGAGTGGGAATATAAAAGGACTGCAATTGATGAGAATAGAATGGTTACTCAGATTACCCTTGATGAACTATTTGGAAATCTTCTTCAGCATGAGACTAGAATGAAGAGAGATACTGATATTGTGAAGAAGAAGAATGTAAATGGCAGTGTAGCTTTTACTACTACTTCCAATCATATGAAAGCCAAGACTCCTGAGAGAGTTACTAGATCCAGATCTAAGAAAGTTGTTATCCATTCTGAATCTAGTGGAAGTGAATCCTCAGAAAATGAATTAGCAAATATTGATCGAATGATGAACAAGATTTTTGGATAGAGGAACTTTCAATCTAAATACAAGAAGAAGGAAAGGAAATACATGAAAGATTCAGAAGTTACATGCTATGAATTCAAGAGAGCTGGACACATAAGACCTGATTTCCCTATGATCAAGAGAAAAGAAAGAAAGGAAAGGAATTCTGAAAAAAACTGAAAGAAGTATTACAAGTCCAAAGCTAAGAAAGTGTTTAAAGCCAATGACACATGGAGTGCCAGTGGTGGAGACTCTTCAGATGAATCTTCGGATTATGAATCTTCTGGACAGAAGAATCTTGGTCTTTTAGCCAGGTTACCTATTGATAATCATTGCTTGATGGATAAGGTACACAATTCTGAATCAATGACCAATGTTTCTTTGAATTATAATGATAGTAAATATTATAACTCTTTGGATGAAGAATCCTCTTCTGATGAAGATAATACTTTACCTACCTATGGAAAAGTTTCTAGGTTTTCCAAACTTCTTGAGAATGAGAATTCAAAACTCATGAAGAAACCTGATAAGGAAAATTCTAGGAATACTATTCTTACTAAGTAAATATCAGATCTTTCTAAAGATCTTGATAAGAAAAATTCTGATTTTGAAAATATTTTAAAAAATCTTGAGGAAGTAAGTTCTAAGAAGAATAAACTTTCTAAAGATCTAGAAAACATAATTTCTAAGAAAAATGTTTTCGAGCCTAGCTCTAGTTCAAATTTTTTGAAGACGAGAACTTAGTTATAAAACTCAAATCCAAATTATTCTCCTTGATGAATTGTTTGTCAAAATTTACCCTAGGTAAGGAAAATTTTGATAAAATGTATTCACAAATATGACCTCGAAGGAATACTTCTGGTTTTGGTTACACAAGTTCTAAACTGATTTTTAGCAACAACTACTTTGTTCCTCAAAGTAACCCATTCTGTACTAAATGTCAGTGTGGTGGTCACTGGGCAAATAATTGTTCCTTAAACAAAACCCAATCTTTAGGATTTCATAAGGCTTATTTTTCTAAGAAGATGTGGGTACCCAAAATTTTGCTTTTTGAAACATCCGGATCCAAGCAAGTCTGGATTCCGAAAATCTAATTTTTTTCTTATTTTTAGGAAAATAGGGAAAGTACCAACAATAATACTTGGTACATGGATAGTGGATGTTCTCGGCATATGACTGGCAACAAAAACTATTTTGAAAAGATTATCAAAATGAAAGGAGGAAAAATAACTTTCAGAGATAATGCTTAGGGAGAAATTATTGGTATAGGTAACATCATTCTTCTTGGAAAAACTTTTAATTCAAATGTCTTAGGGATCACACACTAAAAAGAGATATTATTCTTTAGTTTATCGGAATTCAAGATCAACTTGATGACATTTTCACAAAATCTTTACCTTCCGATAGATTTGAATATATTAAACATAAGTTAGGAATGATTACCGTAAAGTAATTTTCCTTGATCAAGTATCTATTAAACCAATCTCCTTACAGTAATAAACTCCTTTTCATAGGGGGAGTACATTTTTTATGATCTTTTCAAAATTTTTCGTTATGATCTTTTCAAAAATTTTCGTAATGATCTTTTCAAAATTTTTCGTAATGAGTTTTTTTTTAAATTTTTGTATTGAAAATTTTCGTATGGAAATTTTTGTAATGGAAATTTTCATAATGAAGTTTTTCTTAATAGAATTTTCATACTCATAATTTTCGTAATCGAGTTTTAATACTCAAAGTTTTTTCAATAAAACTTTTAGATCTGAGATTTTCATACTGAGATTTTCGTATTGAGATTTTTGTACTAAAATTTTCATACTGAGATTTTCATACTGAGTTTTTCGTAGTGAGTTTTTCGTAGTAAGATTTTCGTAGTCAAATTTTCTTCAAGAAGAATATCACCTATTATGAATAATCTTCCTAGAAATCCGAAAGGTATGACCTTCTTACTTAAGTTTTTCGTAGTCATATTTTTCATGCTGGTATTTTCTTTTCTGTTTTTCAGATTCTTTTTTCCATAAAATCTGAATGTTTTTCTAAAAACCTCAAAAGATTGGATTCAAGATTTCCTTGCGGATAGTATTTCAACCGTTAGATCTGATTAGAATGTTTCACAACTGTTAGATGGGTTTTGGAAGATGAAAGGTCACCTCCTTTGCCTATATAAATGGGACCCTCGATGGTTGTCCCACATCGAATCCAATCCCTCACATGTTGAAGTTCTGCCCTTCCTTCTTAAGACCATTCTGAATCTTTCTGTGTTTCTCCATTCTGGATGTCTGTAGAAGCCACTTCTCATGAAATGTCTACTATGAAGCCCATATCAAGTTGGTTAGTCTATAGGGAAAGGTTGATCCATCCGAACTTTTTCAGTAAGTATGATTCTCTTATTTCTAAGAATATCAAGCTCAATGGATTGGAATATTTCTGCATATCAAAGCCAGGGGATCAGGATGCTGTTTATATGGATTTTCTTATAGAATTTTATGTGTCTGTTTCCTTCTATGATGAAGATGGCAGAGAAAAATTCTCCTTTAAGAGCTATGGAAAGACTTACAAGCTTTCTTAGACCAAGGCTACGAGCTTGGTGGGGCTCTCATATGATTGAGAAGCCAAATTTTTCTCCCATAAGATACCATATGTGCAAGTAAGTTTCATCAAAGTGAAGGCTATGGAATGCCTCAGACTTAAAGAAGTCAAGACCGCAAAGATTTCCCATCTGTCTACCAATAATCTGATTCTACAGTTGTGGGTTCAAGGGTTTTTCATACCAAGAAGAGGTGACAAGGATAACTTAAAGAAAAGTGACATTTACATCTTGGATTTCTTGGTAAATCTAAGAAATATCAATCTTATAAGGCACATTCTTATTACGGTTCAGAACATCAAGAAGGGGAATTTGAAAGCTCAAATTATTATGTATCCTGCTCTTCTCTCCAATATTATTATTCGGTGTCTTGATTCTTTCAAGATTGATTGCACCTCCAAGCCAAGGAATTGCAAGGTAATGATTATCAGTGATGATACCCTTAAGAGAATGAATGTTGGTTTCTCTAAAGAGTCAGGTGAGTTCTATGATCTTCCAGAGGAGGAGGTAGAATCCAATCCAGAAAATGTAGAAAAGACTGAACCCTCAAAGAAGGCCGGTAAGAAAAAGAAGCTAAAGGAAGTGCAAGCTGATGATAAAACCCCAAAATCAAAGGAAGTCCAATCCACACCTCCTAAACCCAAAAAGCAGAAAGCCTACCTGGATGAGGTGGTAGCAAAGTGAAGAGAAGTCAAGGAAAAGAGGAAAGAAGGGGAGCCACAGTTCGGCTTGGACCCTGATAAGGCTAAGGCCTTAAAAGAAAAAGCTGCTGATGAGTTAGAGAAGCAGGCCAAGGAGAAGAAGCTCAAGAATAAAATGTATGAGGTAGAGATTGTTCAATCTCTTTTGAAGGCAACAGAAATTGCATCCAAAAATATTCCTGTTCCGAAATCTTTTTTGATGGAACAATTGCCTGAGACTCCAGGTAATCAGACTTCCGAAAATCCCAAGGAGAAGGAAATTGAGAAAGAAGTGATGGAGAAAGTTCAGAAAGTTGTGGAGGAAGTTCAACAAGATGAGATGAGTGGAGGTTTTGATGATATAATCAAGCAAGTTGAAGAATATCAAGATAAGGGAACCCCATCTGAGAAGTTGTCAATCTGGACTTCTCAAGCTGGATCCTCAAAAATTGCTACTCCGGGAGTTGTTGACAAACAAGAAGAATAAGAAGTGAAAAAATTGTCAAAAGTGAGTCATAATCATGACTTTATCCATCCTGAGGAAGTTGAATCTTGAGCTCAAAAATAAAAATATGATGAAGACAAGATAGTACAGTTATCCGAGAGTGAGCATGAATCTCCTGATGAAGAGGCCGTTCTGAAAATCAGAAAGGGTAAGAAAGTGCTTATTGACACCCAAACAAAAGATATCATAAGGAAGAAACAAGTTGTAAGATCTTCTAAAAGGAATCTAGTGGAAATAGAAGAAGAACAATATCCTAGAAAGTTGTTTGATTCTGAGTCATCTGCATTGGGACACAATTTTGTTGTTGAGTCCCTGAAGAAGTTGGTAGATACAATTCCGATCTTTCCTACAATAGACTCTAGATGCCAGATGCTTCAGCAAAACATGAATCAGAAGTTAGAATCTGTATCCATGGTGATGGATAAATGTGTGAAGATTGAGGAAGAACATAAGAATTTTCTTATCAACTACGAGGTCCATAGAAAGTCATGCAGCAAAATAACTCTATGGTCTAAGAAGATTGTTGAAGATATGGAAGAGCTTGATCAGTTCCAAAAAGATGTTAAAGAGGCCTTTGGTACTGAAGATGTCAAAATTAAAAATCATTCAGACCATTTTCAAGAAAATCTATGTCTAGAAAAAAGTTCTCAGATTCAGGATTTGAAAGATCTGAAAGGGAAGCTGAGCTATATTTTTAAAATCCTGAAAACAGAGAAGGATCTTCAGAGTGAGATGCAAGAAAAACTTGTGAAGCAAGATGAATTGAAAAAGGCTCAGGAAGAATCCATGAAGGCTTAGGAATAGGTCCTGAAGACTCAAGAATAAAGGATCATAGCCTTGGAGAAGCAAGTAGAAGAGGACCACAAATAAATGAAGAAGTTGAAGACAATTTTCAAAATGCTAATGCCCAAGGAAAAAGAAACAAAATTGACCACTCCGATATTTTGTTGTACTATTTTTTACTTGTATTAATACTTCCAATCATAATGAAATTTTCAATTCTTGTCTTGTTTTTTTACTAATATTTCAGGTACTTTATTTTTTTTCCATTCCCTCAAACTCTTTTTCAAAATCACAAAGGGGGAGAAGGAAAAATAATTCCAAAAGGGAGAAGAAAAATTTCTATGTAAAGAAGAACTATCCCTAAGTAAGGGGGAGCCTATCTAAGGGGGACTTGATCATTATGAAGATTTCTATTTTCAATATAATGAAAATTCCATTCTGAAAATCTAGAATATGATCCTTATAGTTTCAAAGCCTAAGGGGGAGTTAGTCATATTCACCATTATCCATAAACAAAGGGAGATAAGCTTTAATTTCAAAGTAAAGAAATTTATTCTAAGTCCTTAAATTATTTTTTGTAAGGATGTTTGTGATTTCCAAAAAGGGGGATATTTTTGAGTCAATAAGGTTTTCCTTATGACTTTTATATTTTTCTTGTTTTGAAAATCACAAACACCTTATCCTTAAGAAAATTTCATTTTACCCCTGTTTTACTTCCATAAGGAAAATTACTTTCCCAAAGGAAATTTACCCCTACCTTATTTTCATTATTCATACCATAAATTTTCTAAGTATAAAACTCAGATTCATATATAAAACCTCAGAATCATATAATACTTAGATATGAAGCATTTTGTTTTCTGATCCGAATTCCTGTTACGAACTTTTATAAAGTTCTACTCTGAATTCCCTGTTACGAACTTTTATGAAGTTCAACACTGAATTTTGATTACGAACTTATATAAAGTTCTAAATATGAATTCTGATGATGAATTCTGTTTACGAATTCTCATTATGAATTTCGATGATGAATTCTGATTACGAATTCTCATTACGAATTCTGATGATGAATTTTGATTACGAATTCTCATTATGAATTCTGATGTTTAATTCTGATTATGAATTCTCATTATGAATTCTAATGATGAATTCTGATTACGAATTCTCATTACGAATTCTGATGATGAATTCTAATTACGAATTCTCATTATGAATTCTAATGATGAATTGTGATTACGAATTCTCATTACAAATTCTGATGACGAATTCTAATTACGAATTCTCATTACGAATTCTGATGATGAATTCTGATTACAAATTCTCATTACGAATTCTGATTGTGAATTCTAATTATGAATTCTAATTATGAATTCTGATGACGAATTCTAATTACGAATTCTCATTACGAATTCTGATTGTGAATTCTGATTACGAATTATGGATACGAACTTGTATGAAGTTCGACTCTGAATTCTTCTGATAAACAGAATCCGAATATCCTTGTATTATGGACTCCAAATTTATTTTTTGGTTAGAATCCAAATTTTTATTTGCTTACATTCTGAATATTTGAGTTTGGTTATGTAACCATATTTCTTCCTACACTTGTTCTTTTATAAAACGATGTTGTGCCTTCAGTTATCAACTAACCGTTTTTTTGAGTGACACGTGTACAAGTCCCTCCAAAATTCAAGGAAGAATATGAATGTTGGAGGAGGGAGCCGATAGTTGGAGCTGAGCCTATAAATAGGAGCTCATTTGAAAAGAGCATAACACTTTGACAATATCTTTGACATCGGTGCTTACATGCTGTTGAAGTGATTTCTAGAGAGAGATGCTCCTATAAAATCTCACGCTTCATGCAGAAAGTTTGAACAACTTGTTCAAACTTTGCTTCATGTAGATTTGCTTCGTGCGACTCCAATTGTTGCTGTGTACAATCGAGGGCTTCTGGGGATAGGAAGACAGATGTTCCAACACCTTGAAGTTGAGGGCTTCCTTGCTGAGGAAGAAAGAGGTGCCGACTACCTGATAGTTGAGGGCTTGCAGGTATAGCAAGACAGACTCTGATCTTCATATCGAGGCCTTACCCTGGTGTGGGTAAGACAGAATTTCTTGAAATTATAAATCAAGGGACCTTTATCCAAGGTTTTTGGATACCCTTCTCTTTGGGTTAAAAGAGTTATTGTTTGTTACTTGTATTGTTACTACTTTGTTTTCCGCTGTGCATTTTGTATTGTTAAGGAAAGTATAACTTTCTTATACTTCCTTACTTGTACTCTGATTTAGTTAGATTCTATACACTTTAAGGTAGAATCTTAGTTGGTGTAAACTTTTGTGAATTTTGATTTCTGGAATCACTTTTCCAGAATCATGCAAGTCATTAGAACTTATAGGTGTTAAGAATTTTGGTTGTGAAAAATTTCCTCAGGGATTTTTAAAAGTACAATTCACCCCCCTCTTGTATTTGAGCATCTCATACTTATATATTCGATCCTATATTTGGTATTATAGAGTATATCGTACTCATACATACCATCTCAACAAAACACTTCACCCTGACTGGATTAGGAGTATCAAGAAGCTCAAATATTTCTCTATTTTCTCAATCTAATCCTCTACTTCCTAGGGTTTTGTGCTACCTCAAAATTAAGGAGGCTGGTTCTTGAGGAACTCTTGAGCTTTTTCTCTTACAAGACCTTGCTTTTATTCTCTAACCTGAGAAGTACCAGAGCCCTCTTCTTATTCCAAATCTTGGACAACCCAAACCACTACTTACACTAATATCTGATCAATTGGAGAGGGAGAACTCTCCCCAACCTCTTCCTATGGTTGCATATGAATTATCTGAGGATGCATCCTACAACAATAAGCAACAGTCACAAGGTAATACCATCAATACAATCATCAAAAAACATTCTAAAAATTTTAAGCAATAACGACAAATATAAAAAACTTCTATAAATCAAAACAAAACCAAACCCAACACAATAACAAGACAAACCACTTCTCCCTCCACCTAGTGTCCATATATAGTTCACATCCCATACATCTCACCTGGAGGAGAAATCAAACCAAATTTCCTACATCCTATGGTGACCCAATTCCTATCATGAGATGTGGTGGCCAGACACCCCAATCATAACCAGAACCTTAACCCTCAAAAATCCTATCTTTAGTCTATCCAGACTCTTCCCAAATAACTTGATTAAAAAAGCTTGAAACCTCCTCTGATACCATTTTTTCATGAACTAGGCTGGGATTCTATCTAACCAGACACCCAACCTAGCCTATGGCATGGCCTGAAGGGAATTCCTGACCCCCATGGGTTGAAAACTAGTGCTTAGGTACCAAAAACACACTTTGTGAATGATTTTACCCATTTATATAACCATGAAAAACTAATAAAAACAAACATTACAAAACTGATAATCATAAAAAAACGAGGTATAACAATTTTCAAATTAAAAGTTTTAAAAATTTAACCAAAAATAAAGAAAAACACTACAATGGAATGGTAAAAACAAAACCATCCCAAAAAAATCCATGCGATAAGAGAGTCATCACCCTCAAGCCATCACCACCAACACCTACAACAAGTGGAACACTTGCAACAAGATCCACTATCACCACTATAATAAATCTTTCCTTTACCTAGGTTATACATAACAAAGTTTATATACACCCAAAGGTTTATATAGGGTGTGATTAAAATACCATTAGGATTCCACCCAAAAGAAAGATTCCATACTATAACATTAGAAGATAAATTAACATGCACCTTTTCATAGGAACATTTAAAATGATTTCTAGAAAATATTTTTAAGAAACCATACTCAAGGAAACACTTTTAATGAAAACCTTTTCTCAAAAGAAAATTTCTTTGAACCTAAACATACATAAGTTCCATCATATAATGATGACGATAACCACATCACATAAGCAACATATCACAAAAGAGAGAACTATAGAAAATAACTATAGTTAACTAGCACAAGTGGGACCCTATAAACCTTATACCTTGGTGTTAATATCCTCCAACCAATACCAGCAATGTTTCCATGTATGATCCACTAGAGGGGAATGCATCCCAAGGTCTAGTGGTCTCTAAATCATAAGCCAATACCAAAAGTGCTCCCATCCATGATCCCTTAGAGGGGATCCCATCCCAAGGTCTAGTGGTATACGATCATATCACATGTTTAGTTAGTGTTGCAGTGTTAATCCTAATAGAAGAAACCAAACCTCGGTCTTTCCAAATCAACTAGTGTACTAGTTCTTTTTTTCCTACCTTAATACCCATGATTCCCTTTGTTCTCAAATTACATTTCACATTTCACATAAATCATCACTTTCACAGCCACATTCCTAGCATCATGAACACATAAGGAAAACAACAATTTCATAATTCACATTGATCCAAAAATCAAAGATCACATGGAAACCACCATTTTCCATAAAAAACCATTTCCATCTCCCAAACATACTAAAAAAATTTGGAAACACATTTCACATCACTTTCACAATTCATGAAACCCATTTGGAAAGACAACAAGAAGTGCACATAAGAAATCCATCTATTTCTACAGGCAAATCCCCTTTCAAATCCACATGCACACTAAATCCATTTTAAAACATTATTCACATCACTTTCACAATTTACAATCCACGTTTAAGGTGTAAAAAAAGAATCTAATATGCAACAAAATCCATTTATTTTGGAAAACCAACTTTTAACAAATTTTCACCTCAAGTGACCTTTTGAAAACGTCTTTCACACCTTTCACACAAGTCATAAAACACATTTAAGAAGAAATATAATGAGTCACACATAAAACACAACCAATTTCCTTTAGAAAATAAAATTTCATCACATATTCATCTCAAAACCTTTTCAAAACATATTTCTCACCACACAAAAAATCTATAGAACACATTTATAACACCAAGAAAGCAATCCAAAAACCATATAATAATGTAAAAGAATGAAACCACATACCTCAAGATTGGAAACTTCTGGAAACCAGTGAAAAACCACAACTGCACCACCAAGAGACCCTATAAAGGAAATACCTAACCACAAACGTCAATATTTTACCTAAAAACTTGATATTGAACTGTTATTGGTTCAATCAAACTACTAGAAAAGAAAAAACCAAAGAGGGATAGAGATAAACCCTAAAATAAGGAATAAAACATGAGTAAAGAGACTTAATTGATCATTCCTTGAATATCCAAGGCTAAAACCACCCAAATATTGAGGCTCAAGAGGTCTAAGGAGGTGTGGAGGAAGATCGAATGGATGAAAATCCCATTGGGTTTGGATTAGAAGTGATTTAGGGTTAAATCAAAGTAGGATAGAAGAGTAATTTCCACTTTTTAATTACATAGATAGGTCGCACAGTTCACCAAACCATGAAGAAACTGTGCATACCTCACTTCCCAAGGAAAATGAATTTGTATGGTTTCCTAGGGGAGGGAACATTCCCATGAACCTAGTTGTGTGACATGGACAATTTCACTATCCCAGGTGCACAATTTTATTTTGGCAGGGGCATAGTTTCCCTTAACTGTGCACCAACTATACACCACCTATTACCAAGCACAAAGACTCCATTTCGCCCAAAACTCACAGAGAACCCAAGGGATAAATATAAATAAAAAATAGACAAAACTATACCTCAAAATAGAATAATGTATGCGACACACCTCAATTGTTGACAGAATTAATATTCTCCATCTGTCAGAATGCTTCTTGGATCTTTAGAGGGTTCCTTTACTCTAATACCACTTGTAGAGCCCCAGGCTGGATTGACCACTAAGAGGGGAGGGGTGAATTGGGTGTTTCTTTTTAAAAATTCATTTTTTTAAAATTCAACCTCTCAAACTTTTTAAGGTTCTTGATCCACTAAATATTATCTCTCAATCACACCTTGTGCATAATTATAATAATGAATATAAAATCACAAAAATATTTACAAGGTTTAGAATAAAGCATACTCCTCACTACAACAAATTCTTCCACAAGTTACAGATTCTTCCCTATCAAACAAGTGATTACAATGCTACTATTTCTAACTGAGATACTTATAGTTATCCAACTCCAACTGAGATACTACTTATGCTTATAGATCCCACTGAACAACTTCTACTACTTTGATCTCTAGATAAAAGGCTTTATTTTATCCATCTCCAATTGAGAGACTCCTTCTTCCCCTGAAACCAAACATAATAATTCACCTAATCCCTTAACCAAACAAATGGATTCAAATTTGTTTAAGTCTTTATCCACCACATGATTATTTTTTAATCTTCCTCTATGAGGTCACAAGTTCTGAATTTCTAATATAAAATTCAAGCACCTTCAACAACCATTAAACGAGTCTGTTGGTCTTGAAAAAATATCCAATCACTTGTAATGAACAATTTCCCCAGTGAAACAAATGATTGGTCTATTCTCGCTTCTTTAGATGAAGTATCAACCTCACTTAATGTGTGAAAGTGGTGCACACAAATACTTCCATATTATTTTATGCAAGAATAATAATTTTACAACTCAATACACTTCCTATTGAATTCTCACTTCAATATTAACAAGTGCACTTCATGCTTGCAATATGTAATTCATGGTTCATCTTTTAAACCCTAGAATATTCATTTATTTATATTATTATTTTATGTGTTATCTAAATGTTTTGGGTTATCTCAAT
This sequence comes from Viscum album, assembly GCA_963277665.1. Classification (NCBI taxonomy): domain Eukaryota; kingdom Viridiplantae; phylum Streptophyta; class Magnoliopsida; order Santalales; family Viscaceae; genus Viscum; species Viscum album. Next base: position 621,831,875 of record OY728127.1, read on the forward strand.
GGTTGAGAATGTGTTTGATAATCACCTGAAAGTGCCTATGTCTCTGCATATTCATGCAGGCATGAATGTACTATTATTCCTGAACTCACCATTTTATTACTTACACAAACCCAAATGGGTGTGAATGTAACTACTATTATATCTATAAGTAAATCACACAATTTATTATTTTTTATCTATAAAGGTAGGTCATGAAAACCAATGAGGTTTTTAGAACAAATTATTATTCTCCTACACAAAATATAGTGTGAGTTTGCACCATCTTGTGGTGTTTGAAAGAGCTCATGAAAACCTAAATGCTTCAGGGAACTAGTTCTTCATTAAGCTCTTCATAGTTATCAGTTTCTTTATGAAACCCCTGATTGATAGGTTCATAAATCAAGAGGTCATGGAATCCTTTTCTCCTTCATTTAAACATTTTCTATGCGGTTCTATTATATATGAAATAATGGTTTCATGAATTCTCTATTTAACTAGAAAACAAAATCAATTATCATAATCAGAAGTACCCACCCTCATCTTGATAATCCTATTTTTATAGGTAAGGATCATCATTCCCCACACCACATTATCTACAATAAAACTTTCGTGTCAATTTTTCAGTAAAGATTTGCATAATCTACCATGAAAAATTATTTTAATATACCAACTCATTTTGTGTTTATCAAATATATCATTCTTAATTTCATGGAATCTTTTATTAATTGAGTTTTATTTTCATTCATGTGATGATGATCATGTGCTTCATCATTTTTATAAGCATGAACACATGCCTGTTTCTCAGATGGGGAACATGCCTCTACAAATTAATTTGAAATTGGAAGTAGAGTGTTCTTCACATTATTTTCATGCATAAAAGATAAAGATTTCATACATGGAGGTTTGAATCCACATCACCTCATATGCTCAATTATAGAAGATCCATGATGACCTTGGATTGATCATTGGTATTTCATTCATGAACACCGAAATACAGAAACCCATTAGTGATTACTAAGGTTGAAAATGATCCTCGCTAGTGATCAGATGACTCGAATCAACGCAATTAGATGACCATGTTTCTATCCATATATTTTAATGATGGGGAAACAATATCCCATGATATGAAAGTCCCACATTGATCAATTCCTTGGTTTTGGGATGCTTAATAAACAATCTCATGCTGCAATACTCTCAAACCGTCAATAGGGGATCGACACCCGCAACACACCACACACTACCTCATGGGCCACACCAAAACGTGTTGGCCTAGTAGAACCCTTATCCCATCTACACACTATCCTACTTGAGTTCTCTCTTGTGGGCCTATACACTATCCCACTCACACTCGTTTCCATATGGGCTACCTGGATGGATACCTTGCGTGTGGTTGATATTAGCTCCCATAAATCCTTGTTTGATATGGCTAGGTGGCTTGTGTGGTTGAACCACTGTTTTATTAAAGTATCATTTAAGTATTTAGTAATATAATAATTATGGAATGCAATTCCAAGCCTTCTTCAAATTCAATCTTATAAGAAATCATCATGAAAACTAAATATATAGTTTCTTGGCCTTATTTACTATCTCTTATTCTTATTATTCAATTCATCAAAAATAATCATGCAATAAAGTTTATATTTCATGGAATTATTAAAAGTATTATTCTTTTTCTGGATGTAAACAATGCAGAAACTCCTTAGCACATATATTTTCCATTTAGGATCAACTCAAAAAATCATTATAATTAACAAGGACAATTTTCCAAGCATGACATCCAATGCAATAAAGTGAATCCATAAAAATTATCCAAGAATGACCAATTTATACCATCAACTCACTGAACACATTTTGACACCCCATTATTAACAAATGAAACACTGATACTGACACTATAAATTCCTTTTACAAATGGGAAAGCATAACAGAAGTGATCATGATTTTTGGTAAGGTGATCATAATCGAGCACTACCTTTTGAATGGATATATAACCATGTGTGAACTATGAAATAAAGAAACCTCTTAAAAATAATAAAACTAACTAGACTAGAAGAATATATTGATAAAGAAAGTTGGTGCAGATTAACAATCGTCAACCCTTCTAGAATTGATGTAGAACAAATAAATTTCAAACAACCAGGAATTTCTTAGAAATTCAATAGAGTGAAATTGTATAAAACGGTGTCTCCTTTTTATTTTATTTTTAAATAATTTGGATCAATCTATATTTATATACAAATCACCATCAACTATATTCTTCAAATAAATTACCATGAATCTTCTCGCACATGCATTTCCCATTTCTTTAACATATATTTAAAACCAATGGTTAGAAAATTAAAAAGGAAATGTATTACCATTACTTTTATTTTAAAGTATCACGCTTAAATTCAATAATTAATCCCCACTGCCCATTATATTGACAAAAATGCATTATTTGGAAATAATAAAAAATAAACTATTCAAATAAAAATAATAAATTTGAATTATTTGAGTTTTATGCTATAAATATATTTGTGAATGAAGAAAAAAATTAATATTTATATGAATGTGTTTCAAATAATTAAAAAAATACTTTTAATAGTTCTATTTCTTTAATATGAATTTTTAAAATCATCAAAATAATTTAAACATTTTTTATACACATGTAATAAATCAATATATCAAGAAAAACATAAAATAGAGAAAACTAGAATTTTAGGTTTTCAAATATGCATATCAGTAAGTTTACATGCATGATACAGGTAGAATATAAATTCTAAACAATACATAATGGTAACTCATAATTCATACAGGATTCAAAAAGGTTCTTATATATCTCACATAAGGGTAAGTTGTGTAAAGGTACTCATATAACTCATATAAGGTTAATCATGGAATTTGGAAAGCTACATAAGGGTAATCAAAAACCATTCATAAAGGTAACCTATTATTTAAAAAGGTTATGTAGGCATAACTATGGAATTAAACCATTGAGTAATGGTAAAACATTTTTAATAAAGTATTCATAAGGGTAACAAGAAAGTTATACGAGATGCGTAAGGGTAACCTTGAAAATCAATAGGCCACATAAGGGTAAAAAGTACTTTTCACAACTTTCATTTGGGTAATTATGTACTATGTAAGGGTAAGGTATGTTTAATAATCCCTATATAAAGATAACCTGGATCTCTATGTAAGGGTTCACGCAAAATTGAACTGCTTATGTAAAGGTAGAATAGAATTTATAAACCTTATATAAGGTTACATGCAAGAATACATAAATGTAATAAAAATTTATAACATATTATGTTGGGGTAAACTAAGCATATGTATGGGTAACATGAAACTTAGAAGGCTTACATAAAGGTATAAAATGATTTCTAAAACATGCATAAGGGTGAAGAAAAATTAACACAAGATACATAAGGGTAAATAAAAACTTTATAAAATTATTTTTTTCACAATATTTAAACAAAAATAATTATAAAGAAAAATAAAAATAAATGATGAAAAATTAAAGAACAGTTAAATCCAACCAAATTATTTTAAAAAATAATATACTATGTATAAAAATAAAATAATTAAAATATGTAATTAGATGTAATAATATAATACCAATGATATTAAACACTTAATATAATTATACTAAAAAAACATGTAATACAATTAAAAATTTAATTAATATAATATAATTAAAATATTTAATAAAATTAAAACATGTAATACAATTAAAATATACAATTTATAATGAACCAAATAAATAGATGGATATTAAAATTATAATTCTTCAAATAAAGTTAAAATTTAACTACCATAATTAAATTAAATAATATTCCAATAAAAATTGAATAAAATGAGAGGAGGTTTTCAATTTATCAAAATAATAAAACTCAATTTACCAAAAATAATAATGTATCAATGTAACAGCCCCAACTCCAGTATGATGGAGTCTATGGATATTTTATTACAATGGTACAAATACATAGGATACAACCATTTAATAACCTTAGTAAAACTAGATACATAATAGGGTTTTACATTAAATTGAAAACAAATATGAACACATCATCTAAAAACTTGAAAAAAGTATTATTCTCCTTGAAACCCTTTTACTTATGTAATAATATTCACGGTTTCCTAGGGATAAGTAAAAAAATATAAAGGGGTGAGATCAGGTGCTCAATAAGGGGTAACATACAATGGAATCAATTATAAATAAGTCATTATGGAATGAATAAATAAACTAAGTTATGCCATTTAAAATGAATCTAAAAGAATAAATAAATCTATGTAAAAAATAATAATTAATAAATGTATGGATAAAAATAACTGATCATATAGTGATGGGAATTCATAATGTTGGATATCTTAAACATACCATCAATGCCTTATTCGAATACATATTATATAAAGAGTAAGAACACTCCCATTACCTTATCTTAATTGTCTCATGAGACCTACCAGTGCACTGAGGGGCTATATAATTTATAGACCCCCTTTTCACATAATATTCCAATGCATTCCATCATATATCAAAAGATTACATGACTTAATGTTTAAGGAAATAACATCATATATACTTATCACATTTTCTTAATGAGGAATATCGTATAATATTTTTCCATATAGAAGAATGAATTATATGGTACAAAATTATTTTCCCTAATACAATAATAAATAATGATATTTGAATTTTTACAAGGTATGAGACCAATTAAATGATAGTTAAATCCTTTATAATGGGTTCTATGTATCATGTTGATCATCTATGTATATCCCTCAGGTGTGTCAAACCAGGTATCCAACAAGGCCCATTTTCATGGACTAGGTGATGATAGATTCAATGACCAATGCACCCTTTTCAGGGTTATTAACCCTAGGAAATTTTTTTATAGAGCCACACTATTAGGTTCACTAGGTCGGATACCCTGGGAGGGTGGGGGATGAATCAGGGTATGGAAGATTAAGGCTTTATCCCTTTTGGATTTTGTTTCATTATTGAACAAAACTTAATTCTCTATTCCTCCCATAGTAATATGAAATCAAGAATAGGACACAAAATTTTTTACTTTGTTCACCCTCACTAGGATATGTCCAAGGAGCATACAATAGTGATGTTCCAATGTACCAAATTCACTAAGGCTCACGACCAATAATGAGTACAATGTTCGGGCTAGATCTTCTATGCCCAGGCTCACTACCTTTACAAGGTTTAGGGTCTGCTCATTGCATTCCCAAGGGTCACTCCCTATGACTCTTTCTCTCACTCACTACCGGTGGAAAGGGTCACCGTCTTCCTCCTACCACACTCATTTATTTGGAAAGGAATCCACACACAGTTAATAGACTTGTAGGTCAAACACAGTTTAAGGACATGTAGGTCCCTTCATTTGCATGAATTCTTGCATCCTCAACTATAGGTAGATGTTCTGTTGAAGTTCCTTTTTCACCCGCTGATGAATTAAACCTTCCCGAGTACTTCTAGATACTAGAAAATACTTTCATAAACTGATTTGAAGCTCTCACAAGCTTCATTGTGTGTTTCGTGAACCACCTTCCTCTCCCGCGTACTAAGTAATGGGTTTGGTATGCGAACCGCCTGCTCCGCGTACTGCTGCCTCTTCCACGAACCTCCTGTTTCCACAGACTGCCTCCACCTTCACTATCGCATACCTCTACCGCATACCGATTCAGCGAACCTTCATTGCGAATCACCCTATGTCTTCAAACTGTTCTCTATTCACGAACTGCCTTCACCCTGTCTTCGCAAATTACCCTCTATCCACAAACTGTTCTCTGTTCATAGACTATCTTTGCTTCCGCATACCGGATCTTCCCATATGTGTAATACTTGAGAAACTCTCCCTCTCACGTACCAGATATTCCTCCTCTGCATACCGAGACAACTCCTTCCATGTACCAGACTTCCCTCTATGTGTACCAGACTTCCTTTGTGGGTTAAGAATCCCCGCAAACATCTTCATCATGAACCACTTTTGGATTTTTCAAAATTCCCAGAGCAAAATATGTTCTCTAATGATGTTCATTCTGTACAATAATCGGTGGTATTAGCTATTCTTATATAGGAAAATCTATCTATAAAATCCGCTAAACCAAGATTTACCAAATCTTCAATCCAGCCTTCACCGCTTACCGATCCTTCTACCGCTGCGAACCACAAGCCATTTGTGAACCAATTTTTCATACGCGCTCTATGTACTGCCTTCACTCTTATGCGGTCGATCTACTCCATCGACATCACACCATCCTCATACCACATCACCTTAAGCCGTGAACCCTTGCTGTGAACTGTTTTCAATTTCACAAACCGCTTCGGCGTACCATTCCTATCGCTCCGCGTACCGCTCCCACCGCTCTGCATACCGTTCCTAGAACATGGTATGTGGTCCATGAATTATGGTACACGGTTCTCATCCTTTCAGATTTTATTCAACATTCTTCACATAGTTCACTCCCCTGAATAAATCCTTCCTTTGCCAACATCAAACTCCCGATCTTGAGACCCCAAAATTTAGAAAACACTGTGAAACTGTGCCACCTTAAAAACCTTTCTTCAGAAAACACCAAACATACTCATTTGAGGTCATATGGATTTGTAAACAAACAAAACCACACCCAAAACATACTGAGAGGACACCTTAAGGGATTTTTCCCAATAATCTTCCCCTTTGTTTCTAAACAACTCTTCTCATAACAATGCTGCAACCAGAGTCTTCATCTATTTGGAATTATCCATTACAAACCTTCTCAAAACCTCATTGTCATATTTGGATTGAGAAATAAAATTTATATTCATTCCTTACATCACTTTTAAGTGAAGGAAAAATGTCATCTCACTAATCATTGACATTTTGAACTCACTTTTCATGAATTCAGAAAACTATCTGCATTGTGCTTCATCTGATCCACAAAAAATTATGTCATTGTCATAAAACAGCACCATCATCCTTTAACTATTTCCATTGTTGAAATACATATTTTAATCAACTCCACCATGTTGAAAACTAAGATTCCTTAGAAACCGATCAAGCCTTGAATACCATGCTCTTGGTGCTTACTTCAAACCTTATAAAGCCTTCTTCAGCCAACATACTTTGTTCCCATCTTCATGAATAAGAAAATCATCAGGTTGCTCAATGTAAACTTCTTATTCTAGAACTCTATTTAGAAATGCTGAATTGATATCCATATGAAAAACTTTAAAATTTTGTTGCACAACTATGTCCAAGAATAATCTGATTGTCTCCAATCTTGCAATGGGTGAAAACGTCTCATCAACATCAATACCCTCTATCCGAGAGTACCCTTTGCACACTAGACGTGCTTTGTTTCGAATCACAACACCATCTTCATTCATTTTTTTATGAAAGATCCATTTTTTCCCTATGACATTATTGTCTGCTGGTCTTGAAACAATCTCCCATGTTTGATTCTTTTCAATCTAATCAAGATCTTTATTTATGGATTGAACCCAGTTCTCATCTCCAACTACTTCACCAAAACATTTAGGTTCCACTTAGGATAATTATGATGATTCTTGTAAAGTCTTTATCCTCCCTGTCTGTATTGGTGATGCCTGACCACCAATTATGTTTTGCCTATAAATTTTAGCTCTTCTTGTTGGTTTTTGTGATGACACTGATTTGTTCTCATCATCTGAGTCTTCTTCTGAATCAACCTCTAGAGACCGAGCATCTCTTGACATTCTCATCTCTTCATCACTGTCCTCCTGAGCCTGATCATGTATTTTATAAAGATTCTGTTTATTCTACACTATAGTCACATCATGAATTTCAACTATTTTTCCCAGCTGCTTGTTGAAGAATTTATGTGTTTTTATCTTATTTGAGTAGCCAAGAAATATCCCTTCATCCCCATAGGATTGAAATTTCATATGTTTCTCCTTATTGAGAATGAAACATTTACTTCTGAATATTCAAAAGTACTTCAATGATGTCTTCTTTCCATACCATAACTCATATGGAGTCTTTTCCTCTTTTGGAAAAATCAAAGCTCTATTTGAAGTGTATACTGCTGTCATTACTTCTTCTTTACAAAATTTCTCTGGAAGGTCTTTCTTAATGAGCATTGTTCTAGACATGTTGTTGACAATCCTATTTCTTCTCTCAACAAATCCATTTTTCTATGGAGTTCTTACTGCTGAAACTTAATGCCTTATCCCATGTTTCTTGAGATAATCCCCCACTTGGATATTTGTGAACTCTGTTCCATTATCTATTTGAATTGTCTAGATTTTTTGACCAAACATCTTTTCAAATTCTCGTCAACATCTTGTAATTCAACTAAACACTTTATATTTTTGGGTGATTATTGACACCCATTCCATTCTTCTATAATCATCAATTAAGAGGACATAATATCTCATCCCATCAATAGATCTCGGCGAAATTGGACCACACACATCAATATGCACCAACTCAGGCAATCTTGTTGCCTTTTGATCCTTTTTCTTATATGTCTTTCGAATGATCTTCCCCTGTTGGCAGGCATCACACGTATGAGTACGATCTCATGATAATCTTGGGAGATTTCGAGCTACATCACATTTCAAAAGATCTTCCAAGGATCCTTAGTTTATGTGGATAAGATGATTATTCCATAACATGTTTTCTTCATCCTTGGAGAGAAAGAACATATCTTCTTCTCCACTTATGAGGTATTGATTCCCTTTCGTATTCTTTCCTTGTAACATGATAGCACCATCATTTTCCTTGAGAATACATAATTTCTTGGAAAAATTTATGGCATGCCATGAGTCACACAATTGATTGAGAAAATCAAGTTGTGACTAAGCCCCTCAATAACCAATACATATACTCATCTCACATCTTTTTCTCCAAAATTGGATTTTCCTGATCCAATAATTTTCAAGCCCTCATCATTACCAAATCTTATGATACCTTCTTTATTATACCTGATTCCAGCCACTATATCCTTATTTCCCATCATGTGGGAAGTGAATCCACTATCAATTATCCTCGTTTCTAATTTAATATGCTACAAGGGTACTGTGTAGGTTATCTAGTGTCTGCACTTTCAGGTCTTTGTCTTCCAACACTGAAACTTTCGAATTGAACCATGGTGGAAGTTTCCTCAGGATATGTTTCACAATATTTATATCTTCAATGAATTCTCCAAGACTCGAATGTATTACAAAATAATATTTATCCTATCAAATAATGAATCAACAGTCTCATTGGGATTCATTTTGAGATCCTCATACTTGTTCCATAGAACCTACAGCTTTGCTTCTTGGGCTTTTGTGTCACCCTCATAAATATTCAATAATTTTCTCCACATTTCATGTGATGTTTTACAGGACATCACCTTTGTGTAAATTGAATTTGATAGGGATCCCCATAAAGAATTGATCCCTTTAGCATCAACATCCAATTCCCTACTTTTAGATTCTGATAAAGAACCACTATTAATGTCAGCTGATATACCATGCATAGCCACTGTGAAGACATCCATCCCTACTGAACAGAAGTAGTGATGCATTTGATTCTTCTATAATTGAAAATTATTTCCATCGAAGATTGTAATTCCTTCATGATTGACTACCTCTATTTCTAATTCTGAGAGAGAAATACTGACTTTCATCCTTTCCCCCTGATACCAATTGTTAGGTCCACTAGGTTGAATACCTTGAGGGGGGGGGGGGGTGAATCAGGGTATGGAATATTAAGACTTTCTCCCTTTTGGATCTTGTTTTATTGTTGAAAAAAACTTAATTCTATCTTCCTCCAATAGCAATATGTAATCAAGAACAAGATACAACAATTTTTACTTGGTTCACCCTCACTTGCCTACGTCCAAGGAGCATACAATGACGATGTACTGATGTACCAAATTCACTAAGGCTCACGACCAATAATGAGTACAATGTTTGGGCTAGATATTATATGCCTAGGATCACTACCTTTACAAGGTTTAGGGTCTTCTCATTGCATTACCAAGGGTTACTCCCTATGCCTCTTTCTCAGGCTCACTATCAGTTTATGGACATATAGGTCCCTTTATTTGCATGAATTTCTACTTCCTCAACTATAGGTAGATGCTCTATTAAAGTTCTTTTTTCACCCATAGATGAAGTACACCTTCCTGAGTACTTATAGATACTGGAAAAAAGTTTTTAAAATTGATTTTAATATCTCACAAGCTTCCTTGTGTGTTTCACGAACCACCTTCCTCTCCCGCGTACTGAGTACCGAGTTTGGTATGCAAACCGCCTGCTCTGCATACTGCTGCCTCTTCCGCGAACCTCCCATATTCACGAACTACCTCTGCCTTCACTATCGCATACCGCTACCACCTACTGATTTCGCTAACCTCCGCTGAAAATCATTCTCTCTCCGCGGACTGTTCTCTGTTCGCGGACTGCCTTTGCCCCATCTCCACAAATTACCCTCTGTTCACAAACTGTTCTCTTTTTGCTGACTCTCTTCTCTTATACTTACCAGAGCTTCCTATCCACATACTACTTGAAAAAATCTCCCTATCGCATACTAGATATTCCTCCTCCACATACTAAGACAACTCCTTCCGCGTACTAGACTTCCCTCTCTGCATACCAGACATCCTTTGTGGGCTAAGAATCCCCATAAACACCTTCAACGCGAACCACTTTCATATTTTTCCGAATTCCCAGAGAAAATTATGTTCTCTAATGATGTTCAATATCTACAGTAACCAGTGGGATTATCTATTCTTATATAGGCAAAGATATCCAAAAAATACGCTAAACCAAGATTTACCAAATCTTTAATCCAGCCTTCACCGCTTACCGATCCTTTTATCGTCGCGAACCACAATCCATTCACGAAACACTTTTTCATACGCGCTCCATGTACTGCCTTCACTCTTACACAGTTGATCTCTTACTTCTACATCACACCATCCACTTACTACATCACCTTAAGACGCGAACCCTCACTGCGAACCATTTCCTATTTCACGAACCACTCCAGCCTACCATTCCTACTGCTTTGCGTACTTCTCCCACCGCTCCATGTACCATTCTCAGAACATGGTACACGATCCATGAATTATGGTACATGGTTCTCATCCTTTTCCAATTTTCTTCAACTTTCTTGACATAGTTCACTTCTATGAAGAAATCCTTCCTTTTCCAATATCAAACTCTTGATTTTGAGACCCCAAAATTTGGAAAACACTGGGAAACTGTGCCACCTTAAAAACCTGTCTTTAGAAAACCCCAACCATACTAATTTTAGGTCATTTGGCTTTGTAAACAAACACAAAAACACCCAAAACATAATGAGAGGACACCTTGAGGGATTTTCCTAACCCACACACACCAATAGTATATATACATGGATTTATTTTCTTAGAAAACCACACACACATTACATCACCAAAATTTTATGATGGTTTTAGGGTTGTGTGATAGTTTGAGCATTATAATAAATTAGACAAAGTATATAATGAGAGGAATTAAGTAATATATAATTCAGAATAATTCAAAATTGATGGTAATAACATATAATTAAAAGGATTTCTATATATGAAAATTTAGATTAAAAGATAATATAACAAATAAATTTCAATTAAAAATTAAACGGGAGGATTGGGGAAACCCTTACCTCTCTTGAGATTCTTAGCTTAGATACGAACCTTCATATCGAAGAAAATCTTCAAGATTGAATAGGGAGAGAAATAAAAGAGACTACTTGAGAGGTATATGATGAGAGAAAATTGAATTGGGTGTGGGAGAATGTGAATATGGGGTGGGTATTTATTTTTGAGGAGGGGTGGTGTTAAGGGTTTAAATAATGATTATTTTTCCAATAAGGACAACCAATTTTGGGTGAAATTAATTACAATGTTTTTGGTTGAAAATTAATTTTATCAATACTTTTAAGGTTTTACAATACATTAATCACCCATTTAATTTTATGTTATTTCTTAAATATTTTTTTATCAAGAATAATGATTAAAAAATTTGACAATTTCATGGGAATTCTAATTTTCCCCTTTCAATTTTACTTTAGTATTTTTTTCTAAAATTTTATTTTGGCGATATTTTATTTTTTTTGGATTATACACTAATATATATATATTTTTCATTTATATAATGAAATCTAGATCCAAATTTTTATTGGAAATAAGTGTCTATGAATTCAATGCTGATGTGGATCCGATTGGATGGGTCTCACCACAGTAATTCAGTCATATTTTTTTTTACCATTATTAGATTGGTATGAAATTTTTATAGATGTTATATGAATTTATTTGGATAATTTCATCAATTTATAGGAATATATGGTTTTAAATTTATCATGGTCAAAAGTGTGTGTGAATTCAATGCATCCAGATGCAATGAATCTGCTAGGCTGGAAATATTTTCATTAATGATTCGACCATAACTACTACAAAACATCATTTAATAGGATGATTTTTTATGGTGGATTTTAAAGAAGTATGGTAGAAGGTCCATATAGTAATAAATTTTAATATTATTCCAATAAGGTATCTAAAAATGTTTAGAAATTTGGTATATTGAATCTGTACAGTCTATCCTAATAGAATTATTTTATATAATGATTCAGCCATAAAACCTTAAATACACGGCCAAATAAGCTGAAAATTTGAGTGATAATAGAGAATAAGTGTAAGAAATAATTTTCTAAATAAAATTTATCCATATTCATACATTTAGTTTTCCAAAAATGTGTAAAGTTTTGGAGTAAATAATTGAAGAAAATGTTTTATTAATGGATAAGAATTTATTTTATTAATGTTATACTCATAGGTTCCTAATAAATTACTTAGGAATTGATTAAATTATATTATCATCTGAAATTTTTGTTGTATGATATTATATATATTATATTACATTACATTACTAATTATAAAACAAGAATATAAATTTAAAAGAAATAAATTTCTAGGTCATTACATTCTTCTGCTCTTATGAAATTTCATCCTGGAAATTTAGTTTCGCTTCTCATGATGAAAAAAGAGGGTAATTATAAATCATTAATTATTTGGGTTACCATGATTCATTTTCTAAATTTTTATTTCTTCATAACACTTCCATGAGGTGGTTTTTCTTTTTCCTCAATACTTTCTCTCTAGTATCAAGAATCTGAACAAACCCCTTAATATAAGAAAAACCAGGTTTGATCTCTATCCCATATGTGGTGAGTACATTAGTTGGGTATAGAATTAATTTCCTTAGAATAAATATATTGAAGACTTTATGAACCTTAGATATGATGGTTGGAAATAATAAATGATAATATACAACTCTAATTCTCTCTAGGATCTCAAATGGCCCATTGTACCTTGGACACAACTTCCTCTTCTTCCTAAACCTTATAACACCTTTACATTATGATACTTTCAAGAAGATGTGACCTGTAACATCATATTACTATATTTTAGGCGTTCCCCTTCTCCTTTCTAATTTTCCTCCTTGAATGGGTTCATCTTGGGATTCTCGAGGATGGATAGCATTTGTTTAGGAAAATGGATTAAAGTTAGAGGATGTATATATTTTGAATTAATGGAGTTTGGGTATAAATGTGTTAATGGTTTTATATGTTTCTCCTTCAGTTTAGAGGATTCCCAAGGTGTTTTGGGTTTTTGTGTAATGAAATTCACCTTTTGTAGACTATAATGGAAATAAACATCATGTAATAGGAGTACACGACTTGTATGTTTTACAGGGAAGATGTTGTGAACTTGCTACATAGCGTGAAGTGAGTACACTCATTGTAATGATTACACACCATGTAATAATAAAAAGTTCAGTTTTAAATAAAAATTGATGGTTTTTTTATAATATGTTATTCTCATGGATTACATGACGTGTAAATTTATTAAACATCATGTAAACATCATGCACATGGATTTTAGGGTGGCGTGCGAGTGATAAGTTATTCATTCATCTGTAGCTCCTTTGGATCTCAACCTAAAAGTCTTATCTAGAGATTTTGGGAGTCTCCATTAGTTAAAAATTGATTTTTTTTGGAGTTTGATCACCATTGTGGTTGGTTTTCATCTCTCCCAATGAGTGAGCCTTTTAGCTTCTTCATTGCTTTGATCGTGATAGTTCTATTGCACTGTGTTATCAGATCCGTTGAACTATGGTGATTTTTCTTCTTGTTTTATTCTAGATCCTTGGTGTGTTCTTAAGGTCCTCCTTTATAGTTGTTGAATACCTTTTGTGGTGGGTTATTTTACAGGACTGTGTGACCCTGAGTTTTGAGGTAGGTGGTTCCATCTGTAGCCTCTGTTGGTGAACTGTATTTCTATTATTTTGATAAGTTATTTTATTAAATGAAATTGAATGATATGATTGATTTTATTTGTGTGATTGGAATTGGGTTTTTATAAAAGATGGATTTCCCCTAGTTTTTGTAAATGTAAAAGGGTTTTTAAAGCATTGTGAAATGGTTTTCAAAGCATTAAATGATGAAATGGTTTGAAGAATTGATTTGTAAAATAGAGTGCATATGAAGCCTTGGGTACTTAGGTGGAAGGTATAATAATAGGTCTTGTCCACTATTAGGGGATTTTCTCATGGGGATTATCTCTGCTCTCCAGGCCTGTAGTTGTAAAGATTTGTTGGACCTATTGGGAGGTCCACTTGCAGGAGTGTTCCTCTGCTCTCTAGAATCAATGCATATATCTAGTGGATTGATTTTTATGTGATTGTTTGTGTTAGTTATGAGTGTCCTAAATATCCTGACCTAGTGTGATCCATGGAGTGATGTTACCTATGCTGATTCTTGGCCAATTTGGGATTTTGATTTTGTTTTGTACTGTTTTGTTGTACTTCCATAGACTTGATATGATAAATTATGCATGATTTGTTTTATTTTGACTTTATATATTTACCAAGATATTGGATATGAAATGATTTTAAACCAATTTAACTGATTTATTTTGAAATGTGAAAAAGGGGATATTAAATTGTTTTCCATGATTTTGATATAAAAATAGTTAAACTATTATCATGCCTTATTTTCTTTAAAGTTGATCATTGTTGGATTATTGTTCAGATATTTGATATGAAACATCTAGGTGAGACCCTAATGAACCTGTTAGATCACACCCTGCATACCTATTTGGTGGTGTGTAGACCTGGTTATGTATTTCGATATAGAGAAAGGAAAGGCTTCGTAGTGAGGCAGTGAGGTTTTCTGTCAATTGAGTTAAGTTGATGGTGGTGAGATGGTGGGAGTCTTCCCACACTATCACAAGTAGTATTTGTTTTTCCTGCTTTAGTATTAATTTTTTGGTTGGAAATGTACTTGAATATTTGTTTCTTCTCTTGAGTTGTTTATTTTTTTCTATTTAGTTTTAGTTATGGAATATATTTATCTTTTCCACTATTGTCTCTATTATATATATGTTCCATGTCATTACTTCAGGTTGGGAGAAATAATTCCCTCTGGTTGTTTTTTGATACTTAGGTGCTAGTTTCTAGCCTATAGGGATTGGGAGAGCCCTTTGAGTATGTGAATTCTCTTTTAAGGAACCATTTTGAGAGGGTATCTAGGTTGGTTTTGTCATAGTTTGGTATCAGAGGCTGTATTTCCTAAAGAATCCTTGTCTTGGGATGTCTGGTAGACTAGAGATAGAATTTTTGGGACTTGAGAGGTATATTGTAGTGAGTTATTGATGAGATATTTCCATGATGAGGCATAATTTACCATGGGATGCTGGTATGTGTGTCTCATGTTTTGAGTTATTATTGTTGACCTTAGTTTTTTCTATGGTTTTTCTAGTTTGAAATGATATTTTTCTATTGTATGATCATTTTTTTTATTTTGGTGTGTAGTAGTATGCCTCTAAGGCATGTTTTAAGAGTTCCTCAAGAGGATGAAACTAATGCTCCTTAAAGAAATCCTATTATGGACCAAGTCTTTATCGAGGATATCATGTGAGTAGTTTTTAGTATTGACCAAAATGTTTCACAAGTACAAAATGTGGTTTTGGAGGTACAACCAGGATCTGTATGAGAATGGAATTGATCATGAGAGTTATTGCATGATAATCATCCATCCTTTAAAGGTATGAATGAATCTCCAGAGGCATAGGACTGGCTTGACAAGATCAATCAAATCATTAAATTCCTAGATACACCTGAGAGTATCATTGTGAAGTGCACAACATTTAGACTTGAGGGTCCCATTAAGAGTTTTTGGGATTCTATGGTATTGGAAGATAGTCAAACATTCTTAGACTAGAAGGGTTTCTAGAATCTCTTCTTATAGTAGTTTTCTAGAGTCACTAATTATGGAAATGTCTCTAGAGTTCCTCTCTTTACAACAATGAGAGTGTTTGATGTCAGTGTACACCAATCGGTTTACTGAGCTAGTTCATTTTTCACCAGTGGTTGTAAAGAATGACCAGCTGAAAGATCATAAGTACCTAGAGGGATTGAGACTGGATATCAGATCACAAGTATTTATGCTAAAGATTTCAACCTAAATAGAGACATTAGATAGGTGTATGATGGTATAAATTAATATGAAAGGGAAGTTTGGATATTTTTCCTCTTCTCTTCCACCTATTTACAACTTCAGTGATGTAGCAGGGAAAAATAGAAAGTGGAAGGATCATCACAGGAGTGGTGGAGGTGGTTCTCAGTAGCAGGCGTCCTCATCACCTTCAGTTAGTTCTAGTATCATGCCTCTAACTTTCTATCGATGTGGAAAGGTCAAACACACCCAAAGTTCTTTTCATGTACCAGAAAATATGTGTAACAACTATGGGATTTATAGTCATATTAATTTCTTCTGTTAGGGAATGTATACTCCTCTATAGGGTCCAATATTATTGGATCTAAAGTCTACTATAGCGTATTCAGATGATTTAAAGACTACTGGTCTCTAGACATAGGTATTAGGAGTGAATCACCTTCACAAAGTAGATGATTTTCTTCTGAAGGTAGATGTGGGTCTATAAATAGTGAAATGTACCATTTTTTTTCTTCCTTAATAGCGATTTATTTATTTGATATAGTTTCTTCCCACTCGTTTATATCTGGACATTTTGTTGATATGATTAACATTAAAATGGACCACATATCCTTTTTTATGGAGTTAGAAACACCTCTATGGAAGAGGAAAGAGCAAGGGTTTTAGTTTCTTTCATGTGTGCTATGAATATCTAATATAGAGCTAGTTTGAGATTTTCTTTTTCATGATCTGGACTTTTTTGACATCATCATTGAGATGGATTGGATTGTTTCTAATCAAGCTGTGGTTGATTATTATCATTGGTGTGTCTCTTTTATTTTGGCATATGGGATCTCATGAGTGTTTTAGGGAGAGTGGGATCCAATGTTAGTCTATATAGGACCTTCTTTCCTAGGGATCAAGAGTTTTTTGTTTGATGTTTTAGTTAATACTGATGATGTTTCTTCTATCACTGATCTTCTCACCATTTTTGGGGTCTTCCTAACATTTTCCTAGACAATTTATCTAGTCTTCCTCTAGAGAGAGAGAGAGGTAGAGTTTTTCAATCGACCTAGTTCCAGGTAAAAATCTGATTTTGATACATTCTTATCATATGAAACTAGTTGAGCTAAAAGAGGTCAAGATTCAATTGGACAACCTGGTAGAAAAGGTTTTTGTTCACCCTAATGTTTCTACTTGGGTAGCTATAGTGATTTTTTTTCCAAAAATTCATATGGTTCACTCCGATTGTATATGGACTATCATAATTTGAACCAGGTGACGGTTAAGAACAAGTATCCTTGTCCTTTTATGGATGATTTATTTTATTTGTTAAAGGGGGGAAAATTTATTTACTAAGATTGATCTCTATTTGGGTTATCACTAGATCTGAGTTCAGGGGTGTGATATATCAAAGGAAAATTTTAGGAGAAGGTATGTCCATTAAGAATATCTTGTGATGTCGTTCGGTATGATGAATTCTCCTATAGTTTTTTTGTCTTTGATGAATTGGATATTTCATCTGTATCTCAACACTTTTATGGTAGTGTTCACAGATGAAATTTTAGTTTACTCAAGATCCAAGTGTAAAAACAATCACCATCTAGGTTTGGTTTTGGAAATCCTTAGGAGTCACCTTTTTTATAGAAATATTTTGAAATGAAACTTCTAGATTCAAGAAGTGAGGTTCTTGGGGCATGTGATTTTGGACCATGGATTATTAATTGATCCTAAGAATTTGAAGGTTGTCTTGTCATGGGAAGATCCACATAATGAATTTGTGATTCAAATCTTGCTCAGTCTTGCTGGATACTATCAGCAATTTGTTAAGGATTTCTCAGAGTTGGTATCACCTTTGATTTCTCTTACCAGGAATGGGGAGAAATTCATATGGGACGAAAAGAGTCAGTCCTCTTTTGACGAGCTGAAAAAGACTTCTGACATCAGATCCTATTTTGATCTTACCTGATCCCATTAAAGGATATGCAGTTTTATATGATTCTTATAGTGATGGTTTCATTTTCATGCTCATACAGGATGACCATGTGGTGGTTTATGGTTCTCATCAGCTTTGGACACATGATAAGAATTACCCCACTCATGATTTAGATCCTTTTGTAGTAATAAATACACTTTCATTATCTTTTTGGGGAAAGTTTCATAGTCTTTTTTAACCATAAGTGTTTGAGTTATATCTTTTCTCTAAAATAATTGAATCTTAGATAGAGGTAGTGGGTGGAATACCTTCATAAGTTTGACTATGATTTTACCTACACCCTAGGGAAGGGAAATTTTATTGTAGAAGATATTAATTGGAAAGTTCTATCACAATATGTTCAGGAATAAAATGAAGAGTGGAACCTTATGAGTATTTTTACTTAGTTGTATCTATATGTTTAGAAGGATGCTTTAGGTATGGTTTTGACCAGCATTCAATTACCTCCATCTATCCTTAAGACCATTCTATAGAGTTAACAACAGGATGATGATTTTATAGGAATTATAGAAACCCTATATGTTGGGGAGATTGTTTTAGGTTTGTCTATTTCTTCAGATGGTATACACTATTATTGGGATCAATTTGTTATCCTAGTATTAGTGAGGAGATCGATTTTGTTTTATTTTCATAGTTATTCACGGCCTGTTCATCCGAAACTTTAAATATGTATTATGATATGAGATGGAAATTATGGTGGTTGGGGATGATGCATGATATTACTGATTATGTGTCCCACTATTACACATGCTAGAAGATAAAGGCATAGTATTTGAAACCTTTTGGTTTGCTTCAGCCTCTTCCAGTTCCTATTAGAAAATGGTATGAGGTATCCATATACTTTTTTGTTAGATTACTATGGACTACCCATGGAATAACTACTATCTAGGTGGTGATTTATTGGTTGAAAAAGTCATCTCATTTTATTCTGATTAAAGAAACTATAAAATTTAAAGATCTAGGTAAGCTGTTTGTGTTGGAAATTTTGAGGTTACATAGGGTTCCTTCTACCATTGTTTCAGATAGGGATCATAGGTTTAATTAGAGGTTCTAGAGAAGTCTCCAATAGGATATAGAGACTCAGGTCATATTGAGTACAAATTATCATTCACAAACATATGGTTAGACAGAGCCTGGAATTTAGATTCCGGAGGATATGTTTCGTGTCTGTGTCTTAGATTTCAATGGATCTTGGGATATCTATCTGGGGCTGATTGAGTTTTTTTATTACAACAGTTATTATTCTTCAATCAAAATGGATTCTTTTGAGGCTTTTTATGGTTTCCCATGTAGGTCACATCTTTTTTGGATAGAGGTGGGTAAAGATTCTTTGGTGGGATTCAGTTTGGTTAAACAAATGTTAATGAGGATTTAGGATATACATCAGCGTTTTGTTATAGTGCAGAGTCGGCATAAATCTTATGCAGATAAATGACACAATCCTTTGGAGTTTTTTGCAGGGGACATGGTTTTATTGAAAGTTTATCCTGAGTTGGGTCACCATCATCTTGTAAAATAGGGAAAGATGGACCTGAGATATGTTGGACCATTTGAGATCATTGAGAGGCTTGGGGAGGTTTCTTATCATTTTCCATTGCTAGTTCTATTGACATGTATTCCTGATGTTTTCCACATATTACAGCTCAGGAAATATCATCCCGATCTGTCTCATGTTATGAGTTGGTAAGATATTGAGTTAGTGATAAATGTTTTTGTTTTTTAATAGCCTATTGATATCATTGAATCTCTAGTGAAAGTCTTGCATGGTAATTTTATTCCATTGGTCATAGTTTTATGGTGGTACAGATTATATTCAAATGATACATGGGAGCATGATTCGTTGATTAGGGAGAAATTGCCTCACCACTTTACCAGACTTCATTATTCAACATGACTTATCAGGTATGGAAAGTATTATGGTGGAGAGTTTGTAACATCCCATTACCATCTTTCATGCATATTTCCCTCATCCTTTCTAATTTTCCTCCTTGAGTGAGTGCATCTTGGGGCTTTGGAGGATTGAGAAAATTTATTTTGGAAAATGAATTAAAGTTTGGAGATGTATGTTTTTTTGAATTAATAAAATCTAGGTATAAATGTGTTAATGGTTTTGTAGGGTTCTCCCTAAGTTCAAAGGATACCTAAGGGGTTTTTGGTTTTTATGTAAGAATATGAATCTTTTGTAGACTGTATGAGAAATACATGTTGTGTAATAGGATTTCATGCCATGTAAGTTCTGCAGGGTAGATTTTGTGAATCTGGTATATTGTGTGAAGTGAGTACATGTAGTTTAATGATTAATCACTCTGTAATAATAAAGAGCCAGTTTTAAATAAAAAGATGATGGGTTTTTCAGTTCATGTGATCCCTATGGATTAAATGACGTGTAAATGTATTACACGCCCTGTAAACATTGTGAACATGAATTTTAGGGCGACATGTGAGTGATAAGTTATTTCATTAATCTAAATCTACTTTGAATATTGAACTAAAAGGATTATCATAAAATTTTTGGAGTCTTCATTCCATCAGAATTGATTCATTTAGTGTTTGATTACTATTGCAATTATTTTGCATCTCTCTGGGTGAGTGAGCCTTTCTGCTTCTTCATTGCTTTGATCATGGTATTTTTTCTGCATTGTATTATAAAATATATTGAACCATGGTGATGTTTCTTCTTTTTTTTATTCTATATTTGTGGTGCATTATTGAAAGCCTTCATTATTATTGTTGAATACCTTTTGCGGTGGGTTTCTATGTGAGTACGTGCAACCCTGAGTTTTGTGGTATGAGGTTCTGTCTCTAGCCTATGTCAGGGAGCTGAATTGCTCTTGTTTTAATAAATTGTTTTATTAAATTAAATGTAATTATATAAATGATTTTCTTTGTGTGTGTGGAATTGGGTATTTATAAATATAACTTTCCCTTAGTTTTTATAAATGGAAAAGGTTTTTCAAATCATTATGAAATGGTTTTCAAAGCATGAAATGATGAAATGTTTTGATGAATTGATTTAGAAAATAGATAAAATCAGAAGCCTTGGTATTTAGGTGGAAGATATAGTAATAATTCTCATCCACATTCGAAGGATTTTCTCATGGGGCTTATCTCTGATCCCTAGGCCCATTTTTCTAGGGACTTGTTAGAATTGTTGGGAGGTTAACTTTTTGGGGTGTTTCTATGACCTCTAGAATTGATACATATATCTAGTTTCTTGATGCGTATTTGATTTTTATGTTAGGTATGATTTTCTAGCTATCCTTACCTAGTGTGATCCCTTTCATGATGTTACTTGTGTTGCTTCTTGGCCAATTTGGGCTTTTTCTTTGGGTTTTTACTCTTTTGTTGTACTTCCATAGACTTGATATGAGAAATGATGCATGATTTGTTTTGTTTTGACATGATATATTTGATAAGATATATGGATATGAAATTATTTGAAATTGATTTTCTTGTTTATTTGGAAATGTAGAAAAAGGGGAAATTAAACAAGTTTTCCATGATTTTGATATATAAACTGTTAAACTATATCATGCCTAGTTTTCTTTAAAGTTGATCATGCTTGGATTATTATTTAGAGAATTGATATGGAACATATGGGTGAGACCCTACTGATATAGTTAGCTTACACCTTGCGTACCTATTCGATGGTGTGTAGACATTGTTATGTCCTTCAATGTAGGGAAAGGAAAGGTGTTGTAGTGAGGCATTGTGGTTTTTTTTTCAGTTGAGTTGAGTTGCTGGTGGTGATATGGTGTGATTTTTCCCATGATATCACATAGATTAGTTATTTTTCCTACTTTGGTAGTCCTTTTTGGTTGAAATTGTACTTAGAGATTTGTTTCTTCTCTTGAGTTTTTTGGTTTCCACTATTTAGTTTCATTTAACACATATATTTATCTTTTCTACTATTGTCTATGTTATATATATGTGCCATATATTTACTTAATGTTGGGAGAAATCATTCCCTCTAGGTGTTTCTTGATGACTGAGTGCTAGTCTCCAGCCTGTGGGGATCGGGAATTCCCTTCAGGTATTTGAAGGCTCGGGTCAGGTACTAGTTTGAGGGGGTTTCTGAGTTAGGTTTTTCACATGATCACCTAATTAGAATTCAGAGTCCTTCTATCAGTTATCATTATAGTTTTTCTTTCTGCTCAAATTTTTTAATTTGATTATGAATTTCTCTCACCTTCTCATTTGTCTCCTCAACAAGATTTGGACCAACTAGATTACTCTCTCCATCCTCATCCTAGAAGGTTGGAGTGTGGCATATTTTCCCATACAAGGACTCATATGGATCTATCTTTATGCTCGAATAGAATCCATTATTATATAAAAATTCCACTGAAGGTAATCATTGGTATCACATTCCTTGTAAGTCAACTGAACATGACCTCAACATGTCCTCTAAGGTTTGGATAGTTCTTATAGACTTCCCATCAGTTTGATAATGATATTTGGTTCTCAAATGTATCTCAATGTTAAATTCATTTAAAGAGTCTTCCAAAATTTGTATGTGAAATAGATATCATGATAAAAAATAATTGATAATGGTGAACCATGAAGTCTAATAACTTCATTGATATAAATATGAGAAAGTCGTTTTAGGGGTAGATCCTCATTTATTTCTAGAAAATGTGAATATTTGGTAAGGTGGTTAACAATGACCCATATAACATCATTTCTATTTGATGTTTTAGGTATCCTAGTGACAAAGTCCATTGTGATATTATCCCACTTTCACATAGGTATAGGGATAGTTTGCATGAAATCCTTTGGATGTTACCTCTAATCCTTAACTTGTTGACATACCAAGCATCTAGACACATAATCAGAAATTTCCCGCTTCATGTTATCCCAATAGATGTTCTATTTTATATAACTATACATATTAGTAATAACAGGGTATATAGAGAAGTTTGAGCTATGAGAATCATCTAGTAAATTCCTCTTTAGATTAGGTACTCATAGCACACATAATCTTATTCCAAATTTTAAAGAGTCATCTTAAAAGGTGCACCCCACCAATTTCCCATCTTCCATGGCTTTGATTTTTTTGAATAGACTTTTCATCTTATTGAGATATATTTATAATCTTCAGTAAATATTTTTGGGAAATTACTTTCAAAAGGAATGATGTTTCTCCTTCCTTAATAATTTCCGTGTCCAACTTTTCCAACTCCTTTAATGTAAGATCATTGTCTAGCCTCATCATGGATAATTCCCCATGATCCTTTCTTCTTAAAGCATATTCCACCTTGGTTTCCTTCCAAGGGAGGTAGTGTATTTCATAATCACATTATTTAAGTAATTATATCCATCTCCTCTAATTAATTTTAATCTCTTTCTATGTGAATATATACTTTAAACTTTTATGATCAGTATATATGTCACATCTTTCACTATAGAGATAGTGCCTACATATCTTCAAAGTAAAGATCATAGCATCAAGATAAAGATACTGATTTGGATAGTTCTTATCATGGGGTTTTAATTATTTTGATACATAAGAAACAAATCTATCATTCAACATGAGGAAACAACCTATCCATTTCTTAAACTCATCCCTACATATAAAAAATCATTATTTTTTTGATGGTAAAGTCAATATGGATGCATTGATTAATTTTTTATTTAGTTCCTCAAATATTTTCCCACATTCCTTAGACCATGTGAATTTAACCCATTTATGTATCAATTTTGTTAACAGTTTAGCTAATCAGGAAAATTTTTCAAAAAATTACTGATAGTAACTAGCTAAACTAAGGATACTATGTATATCTATTATATTCATTGGTTCTTTCCATTCACCAATGACTTTTTTTAGTGAGGTAAACCAATATTACATATTTAGAGACAATATGAACAATAAAATATACTTGTTGAATCCAAAATTAACACTTACTAAATTTCCCATAAATTTCCTTCTCCCTTTGAGTATCGAGGGTGATTTTTAAATAATCTTCATGATTTTAATAGGAATTTTAGTATTTAAAGATGTCACTGATGAATACAATAAAAAAATTATCTATATTATCCCTGAATATTCTATTCATTAGATCCAGAAACATAGATGGTTCATTAGTTAATCCAAAAGGCATTACTGTGAACTCATAATGTTCATAACTTGTGAGAAAATCCTTCTTTGGTATATCATCCTTATTGAATATCAATTTATGATAACCAGAATGAATATTAATCTTTGAGAAGTATTGGGACCCTTGAAGTTAATCAAATGTATCATCAATATAAGGTAAATGATACCTTTTCTTAATAGTAATGTCATTGATTCCCCTATAGTCAACACATAATTTCATAGACCCATCCTTCTTCTTTACAAACAAGACAGGTGCTCTCCATAGTGAAACACTAGGGTTTAAAACCCATTTTTTATTTAATTCTTACAATTATTTCTTAATATTCACTAACACCATTGGATCCATCACATATGGAGGATTATATATGGTTTTTTCTTCAGGGATTTGCTCAATAATGAATTCAACTTCACAATCAAGAGTGTATCCTAATAAATCCTTTGGGAATACATCAATATATTCCTTGAAAATTGACATATCCTCCATTATTAGGAAATCCATTTTATTTATTGAATCATAACTAATGCTTTCATTAAGATGTCCCATAGTAGGTGGTTTTAAATAATACTTGAGAAATGAAGTCACCCTCTAAATGGAAGGGATTCTATACCATGCTCAGTGGTTTTAATCTTATTTTATTGATAATAAATTGTTGCATTATACTTTGAAATCCAACATATCCCAAGGATATGTCAAATTATACAATATGTATGATTATTAAATCTATAAATAGTGTAAATTCATGCATTGAAGTGTGGAATTTCTTGAAAAATATTCATTTAAATAATATTTCCACTGGGTGTTCTAATTGATAACTACCTTTTTAGATTTATATAGAAATATCTAATGTTCTTATAAAACATGGAAGATATAAAAGAGTAAAATGATTCCAAATAATTAGTTCATTATCTAATTTTGATGATATGACCAATGTACCTAGCACCACATTTTTAGGAACTTTAACTTCTATAGTAGTAATTTCATAAGCACAACCTTGCTCCTGGTGCCTCTTTTGTGGTAAATTAACTTGACATTTGGGGAATTGATTTGAATAATGTCCCATCTACTTACAATTAAATACTTTTACATTTAGGGATTCCATATTACCCTTGAATTAATGATCTTGTTTTTCTTTATCTCCAAACTTATAGCTGACTCTCATCCCCTTCAAGCAATTTCTAGTGTGATTATTCCCATAATTATTTAATTTTTTAAATTCCATACTTCCTTTTTTGCTTTTTTCTAAATTTCTACCATCATGGTGATCAACCACCCTCTTATTATCCTTCTTCCCTTAAAAAATATGAGACTTGAATAATTATTTTTAGGTCATAATATAATTATTCACAATACTATTCATATGTGGATTTTTTTAGGATACTAGTAATCATTTAAGGTTTGGTTTTAACCCATCAAAGAATCAATAAATATTTCTTTCTAAGTTGTGCTTATAATCAGAAGCATGCCACACTAGCCTTGTGAATTTATCTTCATACTTAGAAAAAAATTCCTCATCCTTCTGCCTTAAGTTTCAGAATTTTCTTTCCATTTCCACTCATTTCTCGTGAGGGAATAACTTTTCAAAGAATATCTCATTAAAAGTCTTGCAGTCCATGTGGATTATTTATTCTCACTTCTTAGTGTTTGGATTAAATAACCAACACTGGTCAAAATCTCCCATTAGATGATATACCACCATGAAAAAATTCTCCTCCCATCACATCCTAATGTAATGCAGACTTTATCTAGGGTATTTACCCATTTTTCATATACTAATGGATTTTTGGTCCCACTGAAGGATGAAGGTTGTTACTGCATGAAGCAGTCCAAAATTGATGAACCATGTTGTGGAGAAATATTTTGTTCCATGAGAGCAAGGTTATTAGTAATAACCTAGGTTAATTGAATTAAAATATTCATAATCTTCTTTGATATGATACCAGTATCATTGAATTTCTATAGAGCGAAATCCCTAAATTGATTTTGAGTGTTAACATAGTTCTTCCTTCAATTAGGAACCATTTCTAGAAAATGGTATATAATAAATTAGTGCATAAAAAACACCATGCTTTTAATTTTTATAAATATTTCTAAAAAATCCTAAGGGTTTCTCCCATGGTTTTTCATTTTATAACTAATTTATTCTAAATCTAGTTCCTAATGTTTCTATTAAACTATCCTTTGATACCAACTGTAACAACTCCAAACTCTAGTACCCTGTAGATGGTGGATATTTTATTAAAATGGTACAAATACATAGGATTTAATGATTTGATATCCTAAAAAAACTAGATACATAACAAGGTTTTACATTAAGTTGAAAAAAATCAGAATATATCATCTGAAAACATGAAAACATTATTATTCTCCTCAAAAACTTTTTACCATATGTAATACTCTTCTTGGTTTATTGGGGAAAATTAAAATAATATAAATGGGTGAGATTAGACACTTTATAAGGGGTTACATAATATTGAAGAAATTATAAACAATTCATTATGGAATGAATAAATAAACAGAGTTATGCTATATTGAATGAAAATAAAAGCATAAATAAATCCATGGAAAATAAAATAATAAATAAATGTATGGATAAATATGACTGATCATATAGTGATGAGAATGCATAATTATATACATCTTAAACATACCATGAATTCCTTTTTCTAAGACATCTTACATAAAGGGAAAGGATGCTCGCATTACCCTACCTTAATTGTCTCATGATACCTATAAGTGCACTGAGGGGCTATAAAATTCCGAGCTGCACCCATAATATAATATTCCAACGCATTCCATAATATATAAAAATATAACATGGATTAATTTTCAAGGAAATAACATTATACATACTTATCATATTTTTTTAATGAGTCATGTTGTAGAATATTTTCCCATTTATAAGAAAGAATTATATGGTATGAAATTATTTACCCCAATCCAAGAATCAATAATGATATATGAATTTTTAAAATGTAGGATTCTAATGAAATTATAGATAAATCCTTTATAATGGTTTGTATGTTTCATGTATATATTCCAATCATATCCCCTAGGAGTGTCAGACTAGGTATGCAGTATGACCTGTTGTTGTGCACTAGGTGACAATCAAGTCAAATCCCATTGCATCCTTTTTAGGGTTATTACCCCTATGTACAACTGTTCTAGATCCAATACCAGTTGTAGTCTCCAAATATATATTTCTTTACTTTGAAAAAAACACACACATTACATCATTAACATTTTAGGATGGTTTTATGGTCCTGATATAGTTAAAGAATTATAAAGGCTTAGAAAAAGGCTATAATGGGAGGGAGTAAATAATATCTCATTTGGAATAATTTAAATGGAGGGTAATAGCATGGAATTAAAAATATTTCTAGATATGAATAAGTAAGATTAAAATAAAATATAACAAATTATTTTCAATTGAAAATTAAAGGAGAGGATTGGGGAAACCCTTACCTCTATTGAGCTTCTTAGCTTAGAGATGAACCTTCAGACCAACAAAAATCTCAAAGATTTAAGAGAGATAAATGAAAGAGACTATGTGGTAGGTATATGATGAGATAAATTTGAATTGGTTTGGGATAATGGTAATAGGGGGTGGGTATTTATACTTTGCTAGGGGTGGTGTTATGGGTTTAAATAGTGATTATTTTTCCATTATGGAAAACTAATTTTGGATGACATTAATTCCAATGTTTTTAGTTGAAAATTAATTTTTTTCGATGTTGTTTAAGGTATTACAATACATAAATCTCCCATTTAATTTTATGTTAATTATTAAATATATTTTGATTAATAATAATGATTAATAAATTTTAAAATTTTATGGGAATTCTAATTATTCCCTTTCAATTTCACTTTAGTATTTTTCTTCTAAAATTTTATTTCAGTTATATTTTATTTTTTGTTTGGATTATAAAAAAATATATCTATATTTTTCATTTAGATAATGAAATCTGAATCCACATTTTTAGTGGAGATAATTGGTGATAAAGTCAATGCTGATGTGGATCCGACTAGATGGGTCTCACCATAGTAATTTGGTCATAACATTTTCCCCATTCTTATATTGGTATGAAATTTTGAATGTTATTATATAAATTTGTTCATATAATTTAATACAAATATAGGAACATATGGTTCAAAGTTTATAATGGTCAAAAGTTCATGTGAAGTCAATGAATCCATATTCAATGAATATGCAAGGATGGAAATATTTTCATCAATGATTTGACCATAAATCCTACAAAAAATTATTTAAGAGGATGAAATTTTGATGGTGGAAGAAAAATAAATATTAGAGAAATTCCACATAAGACAAAATCCAATTATTTTTCCATTAAGATATCCAAAAATGCGTGTAAATTCATTACATTGAATCTTAATAGTTTGTCTAGAAAAAATTATTTTCTAAAATGATTCAACCATAACTCATATAATACATGGAAAAATAATCTAAAATTTTGAGTGAGAAAGGAGAATATGTGGAATAAAAACTTTAATGAAGAAAAATTATCTTGATACAACCATTTATTTTTCCCAAAAAATGTACAATTTTAGAAAATATAATTGAATAAAATGTTTTATTAATGGATAATAATTAATTTTATTAATGTAATACTCATAGGTTTCTAATGAATTATTTTGACCTTAATTAACTTATATTATTATCTAAATTTTTTTTTGTGTTATATTATGTTTCTTATATTATACTATATTATGAATAATAATAAAAAAAATATAAATTTAAAATAAAAAATTTAGGGATTGTTACACCCAACACTAACAATCTCACCTTTTTTAAATTAAAAAATAAAACTTTTGATTTTAAAAAATAAAAAATTTCTCCCACTTTTTGAAATTTATCAAAAATAACCAAAAAATATTTTAAAAATTATCCCCGCATTTGAAATTAACATCCTCTTATAACAAAGAAAAAAATAAATAATTATTGAATACTAAATAAGCACAAATATTATTCACACTACTTATTTAAAAACATTAAAGCACAAGATATACTCAAATTTAGAAATGGAACCAACCAATTAATAGAAATGAACATGCATACATAAAACAGGGTAAAAAAAATGTCGGATCAACATTATATATTCAAAAATCCTTAAAAACACAATGAATTAGAGAGATAATTTTAAAAATCATAATTAAAAATTAAAAATTATTATAAAATATATTTTCCAATAAATTCCGTACAATACACAATTTAACACCCCCTAATTGATGCAATTACCCATAAAAATGAGTATGATAATATCAATTTAAGAATATATGATCCTCTTAAATTGGCGCATATATTAAAAGGATATTGAAGGAATTTTAGAATATATTTAAAATGAATTAAAAAATATATATTATATTCCAGTTAATCAACACATACAAAATAAGAACATTTTAATTGGCCACAAAGAAATCAAACAGTTAAATGCATGCCATCATACCATATTTTAAAACAAAAATTGAAAATGCACATTGTCCACAAAAGAAATAATTACTTGGGAATCTAGAATAGATTGGGTCCTATTAGATTTGAATATAATCCTTTGGGTACCCATGCTGTACAAGTGTTACTCCTCTTAACATTAAAATAAGTCTTTGAAATAATTAACTTTTTGTTTCCTAATGATTGAACATGACGTAGAAAGCAATCTAAAGAATAGTGTCCAAATGTCCCACACTTAAAACATGTAAAATTAGAACCCTTTCCATTAGTACTCCTAAAAAAAATAGTATTATACATATTAGGAATATTATTATTATAATAGAGTCAAGATCTGTCTTTATTCGTTTTATTCATGGACATCAATTTATCAAACTATTCTTACTCTTTAAAAAATGTAGAAAATTTTTCTTTAAAAAAATGCATACTTTCTAAGTTTTTCATTATATTTTTGATCATTTTCTTAATACATCCATACTATCATTTGAGCATGAAGCTGAATTCATTAGTTTTTTATTTTCCTCCTTTACATTATTTCATTATTTATCAATTATAAACATGTTATCTAAAACAAATATGAATTTCCATTCTTAATACTCATCATTATTATACATAAAATGATTATTTGTTTCATTTTAATTTATTAACTTCTAATTTTCCTTTTTAAGACTTTATATCTCTTTATAATTAGAACTTGACCAATTTTTTTTTATAATTATTTTTCTCTTTAAAAAACCTTTTATTTTCATTGAGACTATGTTGTTGATATTCGAGCATCTAGAGACACCTCCTAAGAGGAGAGTGAATCTTGAAACCTACATGATTTGAGGAGAATAAAAGTGCTGATGGGATGTTTTTAACCAGGATGATGTGATGTGAGATATGGTTTGGAGGGATTTTCAATCTAGGTTTTATGAATACTTTTTCCCCCGATACTTTGAGACCAGAGCAGGATAGTGAGTTCATGCATCTGGAGTAGGGAACAATGATAGTTATAGAATATTGGACACAATTTATAAAAATGTAGTGTTTTTTAGTGATATATCATGTTGATGAGGCATCAAGGGTGAGAAACTTCATGTAAGGTCTTAGAAATACTGTTTGATCTTAGGCCAACCTGTTCAGTTTGATGAATATTATTGAAATAGTGAATCAAGAACTAATTATAGAGCGAAACCTGAGGGAAGCTGGGGGCAGAGAGCATGGAGGTATAGTCTATTGAACTAGTGGTTTAGCTTTTAGTGTAAAGAAGTGACATTTTTAGGCTCCCATGAGATGAGTACCATCTAGGATATTAGTGCTGGAAACTCAGTTTTCTGTCATCAATGTGGCAGACGGGGATACATGAGGAATCAGTGAAATAGTGACCTAGTTGAGTGCTGAGCTTGTGATAGGATGGTCCACATAAATATTTTTTGTAGGTCCTTCCCTCTAGAAGTTAGTGTAAGGGGGCCAGCTCTGACATAAGGTTTAAGATAAGGTTTCATAGCTCTGCATCTGGTTGGGACCTAGAGTAGTATTGGTCATTTTGGCCAAAGTGGTGGGTGTGGATAAGTATCTAGGCACTAGTTGTACCTATAAAATAGATTGGGATTTATCCAAGTAGTGTGGTTGTATCACATCAATACAGTTTAGGCCAAATATATTTTTTACAACATATACCCAAGGAGTAGAGTGTCAGACCATCTATAGTGATAGGTACAATTTTAGTAGCCTCTATGCAAGAATCTTCTCTTTTTGATATAGGTGCATCTCATAATTTCAATTATGTGCCTATAGTGGAGAGCCTTGGGCTCATGATTCAGTTTTTAAGGGCATTAGGATGCTAGACACTCCATTGGGGATATTATCAGAGAGTGTATGAAAGTGCAGTGAGTTCCCCCTTGAGATTAGTGTGTGTCACTTCATATGGAATCTTTTTGTCCTTGAGATGATATGGTTTAATTTTATAATTAGGATGTAATGGATAGTTTCTTATCCAGACCACATTTATTTCTCTCACCAAAGGGTGACCTTATCATCACTAGAGGGTGGAGTTTTTATTCACAAGGGTGAATGATATGTTCATGTGAGCCGATCTAGACCAGAGCATCATGGGCTAG
Source organism: Viscum album (assembly GCA_963277665.1). NCBI lineage: Eukaryota > Viridiplantae > Streptophyta > Magnoliopsida > Santalales > Viscaceae > Viscum > Viscum album. Next base: position 621,863,971 of record OY728127.1, read on the forward strand.
GCAGGATGACATCCTAGATTGCAAGTTTATATCTGGATTATTAGAGATCGCATAAGGAATATTTCCCTCTAGTGGTTGATCATTTTAGGAATGTTTTCTAGGATGAATTTTCTATTTTACCTAATTAGAGAGAGGTGGAGTTCTTCATTGATCCAGTGTCATGAGATTCACCAGTATCCATTATTCCATATATTAAGGCTATGACGGAGTTGCAGGAGCTCAAGAATAAGCTAGAGGATTTAGAGGAAAAGAGGTTTATTTGAACTAGTACATCTCCGTGGGGTTAACCAGTCCTTTTTGGAAAAATTAAGGATGGTACCCTCAGGATATATGTGGATTATTGAAATTTGAACCAGTTTATGGTTAAGAACCTCTATCCCTCACCACAAATAGGTGACCTTTTTGATCATCTCTAAAGAGATCGGGTGTTCTAAAAAATTGATTTGATATCTAGATACCATCAGGCATGTGTTTGAAATGTATACATATATTTTACAAATTTTATTAGAATTTATGGTCTATATTAGTTTCTGTTTATGCCATTAAATCTCATTAACTTGCTAAAAGTTTTAATGGTGCTGATGAATTTAGTTTTCAGTCCTTATCTTGATTAATTTGTAGTGTTTTTTGCGGATGATATCTTGGTGTTTTCTCATAATCAACAAGACCATTCCAAACATGTTGAGATTTTTTGGTGTAACACCCCATGATTTCATGTTATTCATCTTTTTAAATAAATTTAATTTCTTTGATATCTTACGTTACACAAGACACTGAGCTTAAACAAACGACCAAATATTATTATTTGATTAAGATTGTTATCACCTAGCCATTAGAATGGAGGGAATGAATACGATTAAATAAATTATGAAAATATAGTTTACACATGTTTATAAAATGAATTTATTAGTTACCAATCAATTATAAATAAAAATTCTACCTAATTGAACATAAAAGATGTTTTTTTATAAAAAAATATTTTTATGTCCACAATGAAATTAAAAAATTGTATTAATAATTATCAGTGAAGGATATTAATAAAATTTATATGTTATATATTCAATATTTTTTTTTTAAATTTATACAACAAGTTTCATATGCTTAAGATAATAATAAATCCAATTTTATTCATAAAAAGATATATATATCTAAAGCCAATTTTTCTACCTTTTGATGAAGCGCCTATTTTAAATATAAATTTTCAAACTTTTAAAAGTTATATTTTACAAAATAAACTTATTTTTTGAAGGTGGTATATAAAAATTATCTGAAAGTGAATTTTTGGTATTTTTCTGATAAGTTTAATTTTTTTGATGAATAATGAAAAGTATAGAATTTTAATTGAAAACTGATTTTGTGTATAATTTATTTATATAGTTAAATTATAATTTAAATTTATTTTAATGTTTAATTAGTTTAATTATAAATAAATAAAACCAATTTATGTCATTGGAATCAATTTCAAATTGAAATTGGATATAAAAACATTTTAAACTTGTGAACTTTTACACTTTAAAAACCCGCTTTTCCGTTGTGTCTTCAGGGTTATTTTAAATCTATTTTTTCCAATTATATGAATTTAATTTGATAAAATAGATTCCATATTTGTAATTATAAGTTAAAAATTATTTTTTAAGGATATTTTAATTTTTATACATAAAAAATTTACTGTGGTAAGAAAATTATTTACCACAGTATAAGTAAAATAAAGAAAAGGGTTAAAGATAAAAGGTAAAAGTTTAAACTACCTAAAAATACAAATTTATTGGATAGTTGAGGAATTTATAGAACCTAAAAATTATACACAAAATTAATTAACAATATAATTTTTTGAAATTAATTCCACCTCAATGTGGTTGGATTTAATTATAAAATATTCATTATTTAGTCACTTAAACCCACCTCTCCTAAAGTATAAATACCACCCTCACATCCACATTTAGACTCAAGAGCCTTTTAGATCATAAAATATCTACCAAAAACTATCCTCAAAACTCTAAACACATCCAAGTGCTACTATAATTACCAAAAGACCAAATCTAAGGTCCTCAAGGGGTCCTCCAAGGAGGTGATATTCAAGAGGTAACTTTTCTCAAAACACCTCTCTTATTTTATATTATTTTTCTAATTTCTCTTCATATGCTTCATCAATCATGAAATAATAATTAAAAAATCATTTAAATACTTTAATTTTATGTTTCTAATGAAATATATTATATCCATACCTTTTATTACCTCCTCTTATTCTAAGAAATGAAACTATTGTTCAAGTTATGTTGATTAATCTCCTCCATGAACAATGTTTTTGTTCCTTTTACATGACCACATTCAAGGATGGTCATAAAAATATTATTATAGTTAAAAAATATTTTAATAATTATATTATATCCTATTTCATTTTTAGTAACTAATATACACACATAATATTAAATAAGATGAAACTAGTTCAGGATGTTTGGAAAAACTACTGAAATAAATTAAACATTTATCATTAATGTTTTATCTAATGAATCATCCTCATGTAAGAAATATAAATGATATATGGAAACATTAATAATTATTTAATTTTATTAATACTATTCCATTCCATTTCTTATGTTGTAATCCCATTTTACAAGAACATCCACAATTTTACATAAATGAACTGATCATGAAACCATGAAACACATGCACTTGAAACCATGAAAATTATAAAATATTATTAATTAATGGGTCATAAGATGTTATATAATCATAAAATAAGGTATTATAAATATTAATATAGTTATTTAATTAGTTAATAACATTATTTAAACCATTATATAGGATGTTGAAGAATGTTATACTAAAGGGAAGCACGTGGTAAGAGTTTTTCTCATCTCACTTTTACTTCTTTGAGATATATGCCTCATTCACCACTTATTACTTATTTATGGTATATGTACTACAATTTGACATATCATATTATGAATTTAATTATCTTAATGGTATTCAATTTTATATTTGATAATTATTAATTTTATAGGGTATACGATTCGACTTATTACAATGGGTAAGATATTTCTTAACTCAATTTTCATTATTTGGGTTAAACTTATGTTTCATTGATTATGTCATGATAAGGTTATGTGTAAAATGAATTTTTATTACATTATGTTTTATTTAAACTTGTTTTATTTTTATTTACAATGGATACACGTAATTGATGGAATTTTTCTCAATCTCTTTTCATTGAGGCATATTTTGATGTTATACACCCACATCTATTCATGAGGTGTACATGCATCCCATTTGATATCATGAATATAATTATCTTATTAGTATTCAAATGTTTAAAAGTTTTATGAGACACATTGATTATTCAATATATAATTAATGATTTGGACATGCATACACAGGTGGGGCCTGGTTATAGATAGCCCTTCGATGCATCGGTAGTCTCATGAGATGACAATATTGGAAAAATTAAATGGGTTTTTATCCATAATGATTAAATCATCTTGTGAAAGGTATTGATGGTATTATTTCATGTTACAGATACATGATTTATAATAATTAAGCATTTCCTACATTCATAATTCAATCATTATTATCCATAATATTTTTACTATGAAAAAAATCTATGGATGCATTTCATTCTCAATTTATTGATTACACGACATGTGTGTTCAATTATTTAACTTTATATATTGATTATTCTCATTGATTAATTATTTATTACACTATACTTAACCCTTAATAAGCATTTAATATCACCCCTTTATTATGTTTTATTTTCCTAGGTTTCTAAGAAGATTATTATGATTGATATTCAATGTTATGCTAAGGGGAAAACATGTGTTTTCAAATATTTTTTTCGTATTTTTTTGTTCAAAATAAAATTTTAATTTAAACTATGTATCTAGTTTACTAAGACTAATAACCTCTTTAGTACTTTGGGATATAATTTCTTGTATCTTATGCAAATGTAATAAAGTTTTGCACCGACTTCGTGCTACTAGGGTTGGGGTCATTATAGTTGGTATCAGAGAAAGTTTACTAGAGACCTTGACAACTAGATTTAGGAAATCATAGATTAGGGAACATAACCCTAAGATAGAATTTGAGGATAATTACATAAGAACATCTCAAATAATCCATGTTTATGATTATGAGATTAGCTACACATGAAATTTTCATTATGTGTTAAGTATTTCACCAGTTTTTAGATTATACATTATGTTCCATAATGTTATGATCTAATATAGTGTATGACACTATTTAGAAATAGATCCTACCAGAAGGAATGAGAACCATATCAATGCATGTAATCCATGTAGGGATTTACCTACCAGGAAAGATAATGGTGGTGAAGATGGAGTTGTAGTTATAGCTAGAGTTGAACAAACTATAAATATATGATGAATAATGTCTTAGGTTATGAGAATTTAACTTGACCATATGGAGTGGCCAAATCCATAACACGGTGTAACAATGTTAGATCACTTCATGTGACAATAACCTCAATCATTAAATGGGGCTACAAAACTATTTGTAGTTGAGCATTGAATAAGTTATTTAGAGAATATATTTCTCACTTTAGAAAGTAATGAAAGGGAGAAGGTTTTCATGGTAGTTTATCATCTCTCTAGATATGTGGATCAATGGTGGTCATTTATTCAAAAAACTAAGGAAGATGAGAAAATAGTAAACATAGAATATAAGGATTCTAAGGAACTTTTCATTGAAAACTATTTCACTTGTGAACTATGAGAATATATGGAGAGACAATTCTTGAGTCTAAGATAAAAGGAGGATAAGTATGTTTATAATTATGAAGAAAAATTTACAATATTATCAAGGCATGATGTGGACTACATATGTAACATAATAAATAATATTTATTGTTTATTTGATGGGTTAAGTCGATTCCTCATTAGGGAATTGGTCTCCCAAACTTTCTCTTCATATGAAGATATAATTTCATGTTCTATCAAGATAGAGAAAGAATTATCTAAGTCATATAACTTTAAGGTAAATAAATAGGATAAGATAATGATGAAACATGAGATAGATAAAGGGAAAAAAGGGAAATAAGGATTTTCTAAAATGTGATAATTGTGGAAAGAAACACACCAGTACATGCCTTAAGGGAATGGGACTTCATTACAAGTGTGGAGAGAAAGGTAACCAGGATCGTTATTTCATAGGAAAGAAAGAAGATATAAATGTACAATGTTTCAACTGTAAGGTGACGGGGCACTAGGAAAATGAATGCCCAAAGCATCAAGGGAATATACCTTAGAATAAGAAAAGGGATCAAGGTCAAGCTTATGCTGTTACAATAGTTAAAGTGGAATATTTAAGGTATTTGGGTTTTTGGATTCAAGAATTATGTTGTAAAAGTATTTTATCAACGATATTATGGTTATAAGAATCATGAAATCTATAAGGGCTGTACTATAATACTTCTTCTTTAAGTATTTGGAAACATGCATGTTTAAATTGAATTTTTAAGGTGATCAAGTTATTCAAATATTTGATATATGACATTAATAGTTATATTATGTTGTTTATGGAATCCAATGTTAATTTTATTTTATAAATTTAATAACCAACCTTATAAATTTTTCTTCTTTGAATTGGGAAAAACTTATTTTGAATGAATCTTAATATTAACTACTTATGGAATGGATTACGTTGAATTTTGGATATCATTGTTTGACGTTAAAGTATGATTTGTCATATTGGATAATATATGATAACCATTTTGGTTTTAGTAAATATTTAAAGGCTAAAGGAATGAATTATGGATCTTATGATTCATTAAAGTGATTCATATATGAAAAATTCAACTTGAATATGCATTTCCTATCATAAGAGATGAAGTGAAAATAGATCGAAACATAATTAAAGGATAAGATTATACTTATGACATGGAAAAATATAAAGAATGTTTATTTTATAAAGTGATTATCTGGATAGTAAAATAATCCATCAACTTAAGGAAGGCAATTTTAAATGAAAATTCAATTCGTTTAATTTTCTTAATGATAAATCAATGGAATCTTTAACCCATCACAGATTTAGGGTTTTGTGATGGTAAACTTTCCGATAACAATGTTCTCTATCACTCTCTATGAGAACATGATAGTTTTATTTCTCTTCCATGTCCTCTTTTTCACTTCTTACTATTGTTATCCTATTCAAACGAATAATTTTTTGGTGACCTTCTCATTTCCCTTCTCCTCTTGTTAAGGGGATGTTTTATTAACCCTATTGATGACGTGGGTTTCCCACAAAGGAATTTTCATGTATAAAATTTAGATTTTCAATGTGAAATTTCAAAATTAAAGTCCACGATTTATTGAAGGATGGGAGAATTTAACACCTCAATATTTTACGATATATCACTTCTTAAATAAATTCAATTTCTTTGATAGCTTATATTACACAAGACACTAGGATTAAACAAATGATTAAATATTATTATTTGATTGTGAAAGTTATTACCTTGCCGTTCCAATGGAGGGAATGAATAAGATTTACTAAATTATAAAAATATAGTTTACACATGTTTATAAAATTAATTCATTGGTTACTAATCAATTATAAATAAAAATGAGAAACAATTGAACATAAAGGATTTGTTTTTATAAAAAACTATTTTTATTCCCACAATGAAATTTTATCTTAATAAATTGAATTAATAATTATTAATGAAATATATTATTGAAATTTATATTTTATATATTCAATAAAATGTTTTTAAATTCATCCAAAAAGTTTCATAGCCTTAATATAAAAATAAATACAATTTAAGCATAAAATCTATATATTACTAAAGACAGTTTTGCCACCTTTTGATGGAGCACCTATTTTAAATATAAATTTTGACACTTTTATAAGTTATATTTGAGAAAATAAACTTCATTTTTTAAATATAGATATCAAAATCATCTTAGGTTAATTTTTTTGTATTTTTTGGATAAGTTTCATTTTTTTGATGAATAGTAAAAAAATATTGAATTGTAATTGAAAACTGTTTTGTGATATAATTTATTTATATAGTTAAATTTTATTTTAAATTTGTTTTAAAGTATAATTAGTTTAATTATACATAAATAAAACCAATTTAGGTCATTTTAATAAATTTTACATTGAAATTATATATAAAAATATTTTAAAAATTTGAACTTTTACACTGTAAAACCTGCTTTTCCATTATGTATGTGAGATTATTTTAAATCTATCTTTTACAATTATGTGAATTGGTTTTGATAAAATGGAATCAATATTTATAATTATAATATCAAAATTAGTTTTTAAGGTCATTTTAATTTTTATGCATAAAAAACTTACCATGATAAAAAAATCATTTACCGTAGTATAAGTAAAATAATGAAAAGAGATAATGTTAAAAGGTAAAAGATCAAAATATCTAAAAATTTTTTTTTATGAGTTTTTGAAGAATTTATACTCTAAATAGACTCAAAAACATTAATTAACAGTCTAATTTTTTTATATTAATTCCACCACAATGTGGTTGGCTTTAATTATAAAATATTCATTATTTAATCACTTAAACCCACCTCTACTTAAGTATAAATACCACCCCTCACCTTCCAATTTAGACTAAAAAGACTTTTATATCCTCAGATATCTTCAAAAACCTCTCCTCCTCACTCTAACCATTTCCTAGTGCTTCTTGTCTCACCAAAAGACCAAATCTAAGATCCTCAAGGGGTCCTCCAAGGAGGTGATATTCAAGAGGTAATTTTTCTGAGAACACCGCTCTTATTTTCTTTTATTTTTATACTTTAATATCATATACTTCATCCATCATGAAATAATAATTCCATAATAATTTAAATATTTAAATTTTATGTTTCTAATGAAATATAATACATCCATACCTTTTATTACCTCCTCTTTCAACGAAACAAAACTATTGTTCAAGTCATGTCAGTTAATCTCCTCTATGAATAATATTTTTGTTCATTTTACATTACTAAGTAAAAGGATGGTAATAAAACTATTATTATAGTTAAATAATATTTTAATAATTATATTTTATCCTATTTCATGTTCTGTAACTAATATACATGCATAACATTAAATTAGATGAAACTAGTTTAGGATGTTTGAAAAAACCATCAAAATAAATTTAACATTTATAATTAACATTGTAGCACCCCTAGTTTGAGGTATTTGGGTTTTTCATGAAGTTTTATGCGTTTAAGGTTCTTGAGATGAGTTTGGAAGAGTTTTGGAGAGTTTGGAATGGTTTTGGAAAGTTTTGGAGGCCTTTTTAGGGCTATATGGTTTGAGCACAGTTAGGGAAAACCGTGCAAGAATCCCAGGAAAACTCTGGTACTCAAGGTAGTGGGATCCCACATGGTTTGCACAAAGTTTTCCTAACCATGTGGTGAGGCCGTGCAAGATTCCTTAAAGGCAGTATCATCCGCATAGTTACCGCACAATTTGTCAAACTGTGTGAGCTAACCATACGGCCTGTTAAAGTTGTTTTTTTAAAAACATGAATAGTCGGGATCGACCAATTTCACTCCAAACATTATCCTACTCAATCCTAAATTGGGATTTTCGATTCTCAATGGTTTTAGGGGATCTCCCACTCATTTTAAGTGATTCTAAGGGGTTTCAAGGTGTTTTGAAGGTGGTTTATTCTAGGTAAGTCTATCCTCTTGGCTTCTTCTTAGTTTCTCTCTAGATCTAATCTTCTCCCTTTCTTGGTTTTCTAGATCTGCATCCATTTCATGTAAATATAGGGTTTTTTTACCCTAAAGTGATGATTTTATGGCTTTTTTATGATAAGGAATAGGATCTAGAGCGGTTTCAGTGGTGCATTCGTTGGATTTGTGGTGCAGTTTCTTGTGGGTTGATTTCGCCGAAACCCTAAAGGTAGGTGGCTTCTCTCTCGACTCCAATTGGTTAGAAATACTGACTTTGGTTGAAATTAATTTCTATAATTATGTTCAAATCTTGTTGGAAATCCATTTGGTGATGATTTGGGGATTTTGGGGAAAATGGGTTATTTTTGCAAAAAGGGGATTTGTTGTGTGATTTTAAAATGTTGATTTGAAAATAATTAATGGTTGATCAAGAAAAATGTTTTTTGAAATATGGTTTCCAATAAATATGTTTTTTTATTGAAATGTGGTTGGTAATGGAAAGTGGTTAAAGGGTGTTTTCAATAAATGGGTGTTTTATTGAAGTAAATTAGCTTGTGTTGGAAATTATTGATGCACTTAAGGTTTTGTTTGGTGGTAGATAAATTTTTGGAAAAATGGGGTGACCTTGATGTGATATAATTTTTGTTGGTTAAGTATTATGGCTTGTGTGAATTATGTGTTTAAAGTGGGTGGGGTGTACCACTATAAAAATGGGATGGATAGTGGAATAAAGGGACACCATCAAAGGATAAGTGGGAGAAAAGTACTACTATATTGGGAAAGGATAACGAGCATGGAGAGAAGTGCCACCATGGTTGTTTACCAGTTTGGGTGTGAGAGTCACCATTGTATGATTGTTTGTGTAATGTTATGAAAGATGGAATTTATTGGGCTAATGTGTGATGGTGCTATGGCTTATGGCATAGTTGTGGGTTTCTCTTGTTTGATAGGGCTTAGTAAGGGTATGTTTGGATTGTGGTAATGGTTTCACTATTTTATGTTTTATATAAACTAATTTATATAAATGTGCTAATGGTTCTTTACTAGTGGCATGTGTAGGGAAGTCATTTGGGGAAATCCTAATAAGTATTAGTACTCACCCCCTACTTTGGCACTTTGGTGATTTTGCAGATGTTGTGTTCCAAGACACAAGTAAGAGTAAAACATCTCATTTTGCTAGTGGTTCAACGTGATGCTTTGGTGATGTTGTGGTGCTTGGAGCAAGGATCTTGGTGCGGATCTATGGATGATGTCCTAGTTTCCTTGGGTCTTGTTGTGTAGTCTTTTTCTTGGTACTATGATATTTGGGTTGGTTTTATTGGCATTTTGGAATTGTTATAGAATAGGTTGGTTGTATTTTGGTAATGTATGGGTTGGGTTGCTTTGTTGACATGCATAATGTGGTTTTTTTGATAATGGATTGTTTGGTTGGTTTATTTTATCTTAAGGGAAAGTCGTTCCCCAATGATTCTTGAAGCCCTTGGAATTTAATTCCAGCCTTTGGTGCCCTGGGAACATTACTTAAGGCCAAGTAGCATCCCTCCACCCTGTCAAGAAAATAGCATGGGGTGGGATGTTACAAGTGGTATCAGTTTGTTCATTCCTTGGTTTTCAAGTGAAGGTAGTTATTTGGTCCTTTGGGATTGATTGTTTTTCTTGGTGTTGACATTCATTATTGGTCTATTCCTTGAGTCGGAATGGTAGCAAGGTGTAGGATTGTCGGAACTTGGAATGTATAGTATAAAAGGATATATCTAACCCTTTTATGATGAACTTGAAGTTACCAGGGAGTTGGGTACATAAGTGTTTTGGAGACACTTATTGGCATTGAATATCTCATTGTCGTGGGTGTAGCTAATGAGACAAGAAAGAAATGCATGGTAGAAATTACTTCCCTCTAGGATGGATATTTCATTGGGGTATAATGATTTATGGTGTGATACGAATGCATGGATTTTGAAAATCTGAATTGGGTTTCAAAATGGAAGGATTTTAAACATGGAAACTTGTGGTATTTTGTAAATGGCTCGATTTTCAAAATAGTTCAATATGGGAAATGTGAACTTGGGGAAAGCCTGGTTATGATAGTTTCAATGTATTGAATTTGAAAATTGTATACCCTTTATTATTAAGGGAGTGAGACTTATGGTTGTTTTTGTATTAATAGAAATGGAAATGGGTAGGAATCGTAGAGACCAACTGGAGGAAGATGCTAAAAATGTGGTTGCACCTGAGCCCCAGGTGAACCGGAAGTTAGTGCAAAGTATAATGTAAGATTTAAAGGCTATGGAAAGTGGGAATAAAGGGGATGAACCAAACCATTTGGATCATGAAGTTAAGTTTCAAAGGCAAAATTCAACCATGTTTGGGGGTGATTTGGAGCCAGAAAGGGGTGAAGTGTGGCTGAACAGAATGAATAGAATATTTGAATTCCTAAGAACACTAAAATAGGATAAAGTGAAGTTATCCACATACATGTTGGAAGATCTTGCCCTTATATGGTGGGAGCTCACAGTCTAAGCTGGGACAGACCAAGGTGTGACATGGGAGGGTTTTGAGGAGTTGTTTAATAAAAAATTATACCCTCATACATTCAGAATTCAGCGTACAACATATTTCTTCCATTTGAAGCAAGGGAACATGTCGATAACAGAATATGTGGCTAAGTTTATGAACTTAGTGTAGTTTTCACATGATATGGAAGGCAACACATCATTTAAGGCGCATATTTTTGAATTTGGGTTGACATAGGAAATTTGATTCAAGATAGAGGTGCTGTGTATAGCTGATTACACAAAAATGGTGAATAGAGATATGGTGGTTGAGTGGGATATTTTGTGGGATATAGGCGGGGGAATCATGTTGGTACCCATGGGAAATAGTGGGAACATGAACGTTGGGTTCAAGTGAAAGAGGGAAACTTATTTTCAAAGTGGGAGTATGGCTCAGAATCCGATGGTTGGATCAGTGAATCTTCCTCAGAAGCCTCAGAGTAATCCAGGATGTTTTCAGTGTGGATCTACAGGACACATCAACCAGGATTGTAAGACACAACCTCGAGCATGTCATAACTGCAAGAAGATGGGGAATCTTTAGTGGTATTGTCATCATGATTTGAGGTCGGGTGTCTATGAAACTCCTTAGAGGTCACATACATCCTATGCCTCAACGAGACGGGGGAAACACCATACCCCTTGTCAGTAGAGCAAAGTGAGTCATGGTAATTCTCAGAATACCATAATGCCTCAGCTGGGTCATAAGGATCAGAGTGTGGCAAGTAAGTAGTTGTTTGGAGGTGAGTTGGTTGTGGTGGATAATCAGTTGGGACCATCCACAATACTAGGAATAGTTCTTTTAAATTCCACGTTGATGCAAGATTTATTTGACACGGGTGGTTCATATTCTTTTATTACTTCCCGTGCTGTTAGTTTTTTGGGGTTACATGTGGAAATGATTCCTTCTATTTTGAAACTACAAACTCCTCTGGGTCAAAGAGAGTGCTGAGCTTTCCTCTATAGAGCATGTTGTTTTGTTGTGGATGACATTGAATTGATATTGGATTTCTTAGTTCTTGAGATGGATGATTTTGATATAATCCTAATAATGTATTGGTTGATGATGTTTAAGGCCCACATCAATTTCTATACATGAACAGTTAGTTTTACGACGAAGGATGGCATTGAAAAATCCTCTTTAGAGGGAAGAAGAATGAAAAGCTAGGTGCGATAGATTTTTTGGCACCAACTTTTGGCACGATCTCATATCAGTTATTGGTTTTTTCATTGAAATCAATGGAAGGTATAGAGGAGGACGTTCTTTCATCAGTTGTCGATAAGTTTATGGATGACTTTCCCAAATAATTCTCAGGGTTTCCACCCATGAGAGAAGTGGAGTTTAAAATTGATCTCCTTCAGGTGACCAGTCCTATCTCACTTCCATATTACCATATGGAACTAGCATAATTATAGGAATTAAATGTGCAATTGGAATATTTAGAGAACAACAGATTCATCCGGTCCAACACATCTCTATGTGCTGCTCCGATTTTGTTTGTTAAAAAGGTGAATGAAACTCTATGGATTTGTGTTGATTATCATAGACTTAATCAAGTTATGATAAAGAACCGATATCCACTTCCACACATTGATGATTTTTTTGACCAGTTGAGGGGAGATCAGTGGTTCTCCAATATTAACTTGAGGATAGGATATTATCAATTGAGGGTGAGGAAAGAGGATATTACCAAAACAGTTTTTAGAAGTAGATATGGCCATTATGAGTATGTGGTTATTCCCTTTGGTATAAAAAATTCACCGACAATGTTCATGGCATTGATGGATAAAATATTTTAGAGATATCTAGGTTCTTTTGTGGTGGTATTTGTTGATGATATACAGGTGTATTCGAGGACAAGGGTAGAGCATGAGAAACACTTGGTGATAATGCTGAGGGTCTTTTGGGATCATCCGTTGTATGTTAAATTGTCAAAGTGTGACTTTTGGATATAGGAGGTTTGTTTCCTTGCCAATGTTATTTATGAGAATGGTGTTTTAGTTGATCTAGAAAATATAGAGTCAATTATCTCATGGAAACTTCCAAGGAATGTTTTCGAAATACAAAGCTTCCTTGGCCTAGATGGGTATTATCAACGTTTTTTTCATGATTTATATATTTTGGACTCTCCAATGAAAACTTTTACAAGGAAGAATATCCCATTTTAATGGGATGATCTATGTTAGAAATGATTTGAAGAGCTAAAGGGTCACCTTACATCAACTCCAATATTGCTTTTTCCTGAACCAGGGAAAGGGTAAATGGTGTACTGCGATGCATTGAGATTAGGGTTGGGGTGTGTTCTAATGTAGGGGGATCATGTTGTTTCATATTGCTCACACCAGTTGAGGTTTCATGAGAAGAAATAACCAACACATGATTTGGATTTTGTGATAGTGGTTTACACTTTAAAAATGTGGCACCATTGTCTCTTCGGTGATAAATTTATTGTTTTTACTGATCACAAGAGCTTAAGACATATTTTATCACAAAGAGATTTAAAATTGAGGTAAAAAAGATGGATGGAATATCTACAGATGTTTTATTTTTACATAATGTACACACTAGGTAAGGTAAATTCGGTGGCAGATGCATTAAGTATAAAATTAGATGATTAGGTGGTGAAACATGTATGAGATCGGTGGAAATTGATGTCGGTCATAACCAGCATACGGTTGGACTGTATGGACTAGGGTGAAAGAGTGGTATTATTTTCAGTTTAGTTGGATCCTGACTTGGTTGGTTTGGTTAAAGAGGCATAAACATCTAATTCTAAGTGTATGGAAATAAGGACAAAACTCAATGGTGGGGAGACCATTGAGGGCGGGGAACAGAAGAGATATTTAGTTTTGTTTTTTTAGAATCAGATGGTGGTACTAGTGGCTTATCAGGAGGAACTTATGAGATCTTATCATCATTTCAAGTGGGCTATTCATCCTGGAATTCAGAACATGTATAAGGCATTGAAAGCTCAATTTTGGTGGGATGGTATGAAAAGGGATGTGGCCGAGTTTGTCTTTAGATGATTGAATTTTCAGCAAGTAAAGGCAGAGCGTCATTGGCCAATAGGAATGTTGCAATCTTTGCCTATTCCAATTTGGAAGTGGGAGAAAATAACAATGGATTTTGTGACAGGTCTTTCATGAATAGTCAGGAAACATGATTCCTTATGGGTGATTGTGGATCGACTCACAAAGTCATCCCATTTCATCCTGATTCATGAATCTCATATGGTGGAATATCTATCCAAAATCTATATCTAGGAATTGGTAAATAGACATGGTGTTCTAGTTTCGATTGTATCAGATAGAGATATGAGGTTCACATCTCATTTTTGGAAATCCTTACAACAATCCATTGGGATGCAATTGAAAATGATCACGATATATCATCCTCAAATGGATGTCCAATCCAATAGGATGATACAAACTTTGGAGGATATGCTAAGGGATCATGTGTTTTATTTTGGTGGTTCATGGGAGGATCACTTAGCGTGGGTAGAGTTCTCCTATAATAATAGTAATTAGGATTCAATACATATGGCTTCATTTGAGGCATTTTATGGGGTTCTATGTCATTCTCCACTATGTTGGGTGGAAATGGGTGAGACTTCGATGATTGGACGAAGCCTTGTCCAAGAGACTACATATAAAATCAAGCTGATCAGAAAGAATATGGAGATGGCTCAAAGTTATCAGAAATCATATGCGTACCATCGTCGATGACCATTGTCATTCGAGGTGGGTAATCATGTGTTTTTGAGAATCTCTCCTAGGTTCAGACATCGTTGGTTTGGAAATTCGAGTAAGTTATATTTGAGGTACATTGGTAATTTTGAGAAACTTTAGAAGTTTTGAGAGGTGTCTTATCATTTTGCTTTTCCACCATGGTTTAGTGTAGTGCACAATGTGTTTCATGTGTCACAGATGAAAAAGTATTAGCCAGATCGTGACCATGTGATTCGTTTGGATCATGTTGATCTAGTACCGAATGCTTCTTTGGTGTATGTGCCGCTTAAAAGTGTGGATAGGCAAGAGAAAGTCTTTCATGATAAAAGCATTAGTTTAGTTTGTGTTTTGTGGAAACATGGCAAGATTCAGGAGGAGACTTGGGAGCGGGAGAAAGAGATGGTTGAGCAATGGCACGAGCTCTTTCAACAAAGATATGGTTCTCTAATTTTCAAGGATGGAAATTCAAATGGTGGGGAGAATGTAACACCCCCTGGTGTGAGTTATGTAGCCATTTTTTATAAATTTTTATGTGTTTAAAGTTCTTGGGATGAGTTTGGAAGAGTTTGGGAGAGTTTTTAATGGTTTTGGAAAGTTTTGGAAGCCTTTTTAGGGCTTTACGGTTTGAGAATGGTTAGGGGAAATCGTGTGAGAATCCTAGGAAAATCATGAAACTCGAGGTAGTGGGGTCCTACACGGTTTTTATAAATACGTGGTGAGGCCATGAGAGATGGATTTGAGGTAGTAGCATCCGCAGGGTTAGGGCACAGTTTTTTTCAAACTGTTCGAGCTAACCGTGAGGCCCATTAAAGTTAGTTATTTTTTAAAACAAGAACACTCGGGATTGATCTATTTCACTGGAAAATTTCTCCCACTCAAGAATCACTTAGTATTTTCAGTTCTCAAGGGTTTTAGGGGATCTACCACCCATTTTTGAAGTGATTTGAAGGGGTTTCAAGGTGGTTTGTAGGTAGTTCCTTCTGGGTAAGTCTATCCTCTTGGATTCTTATTGGTTTCTCTATAGATATACTCTTCTCCCTTTCTTGGTTTTCTAGATATACATCCATTTCATGTATATCTAGGGTTTTTGTAGCCTAAAGTTATGATTTTAGAGATTTTTGATGATATGGAAGAGGATCTAGAGCAGTTTTGGTGGTGCGTTCGCCAGATTTGTGGTGCAGTTTCTTGTGGCTCGATTTCACCAAAACCCTAAAGGTAGGTGGCTTCTCTTTCGACTCAAATTGGCTAGACATAGTGACTTTGGTTTCAATTAATTGGTTTTGCTTGAAATTAATTATGATAATGATGTGTGAATCTTGTTAGAAACCCATTTGGTGATGATTTGGGGATTTTGGGGAAAATGGGTTATTGTTGCAAAAATGGGCTTTGTTGTGTGATTTTAAAATGTTGATTTTAAATTCATTAGTGGTTGATCATGAAAAATGTTTTTGAAAGATGGTTTCCAATAAATATGTTTTTTATTGAAGTTTGTTTTGGAATAGAAAGTGGTTATAGGGTGTTTTCTATAAATTGGTGATTTATTGAAGTAAATTGGCTTGTGTTGGAAATTATTGATGCACTTAAGGTTTATTTGGTGGTAGATAAATTATTAGAAAAATGGGGTGACCTTGATGTGATATACTTGTTGTTGGTTAAGTATTATGACTTTTGTGAATTATGTGTGTGAATTTGGTAGGGAGTACCACTATAAAAAGGGTATGGATAGTGGACGGAAGGGCTACCATCATAGGATAAGTGGGCGGGAAATACCACTAGATTGGGAAATGATAACGGGCTTGGACGGAAGTGACACTGTGGTTGTTTACCGGTTTGGGTGTGAGAGTTACCATTATTTGATTTTTTGTGTAATGTTATGAAAGATGGAATTTTTTGGGATAATTTTTGATGATGATATGTCTTATGGAATAGTTGTGGTTTTCCCTTGTTTGATAGGGCTTGGTAAGGGTATGTTTGGCTTGTGGTAATAGTTTCACTATTTAATGTTTTATATAAACTGCTTTATATAAATGTGCTAATGGTTCTTTTATAGTGGCATGTGTATGGAAGTAATTTGGGAAAATCCTACTGAGTATTAGTACTCACCCCCTGCTTTGTAACTTTGGTGCTTTTGCAGATGTTGTGTTCCGAGACAAGGGTAAGAGTAAAACATCTCATTTTTCTAGTAGTTTGACGTGATTCTTTGGTGATGTTGTGGCACTTGGAGCATGGATATTGGTGTAGAGATATGGATGGTGTACTAGTTCCTTGGGGTCTTATTGTGTAGTCTTATACTTGGTAATTTGATATTTTGGTTGTTTGTATTGGCATTTGGTAATTTTTATGGAATAGTTTGGTTGTCTTTTGTTAATGTATGGGTTGGGTTGCTTTGTTGACATGCATCATGTGGCTTTGTTGATAATGAATTGTTTGGTTGGTTGATTTTATCTTAATTTAAAATCATTCCCCAATGATTCTTGAAGCCCTTGGAATTTATTTCTGGCCTTTGGCACCATGGGAACGTCACTTAAGGCCAAGTAGCATTCATCCACCCTCTCAAGCCAATGGGATGGGGTGGGATGTTACCAAAATTTTATCTAACGAATCATACTAATGTAAGAAATAAAATGATACATGGGACCATTAATATCTATTTAGGTTTATTAAAACTATTCTATTCAATTTCTGGTGTTTTAATCTCGTTTTACAAGAACATCTATAATTTTACGGAAATGAACTGATCTTCAAATCCTGAAACAAACGCACCCGAAACCATGAAAATAATGAAATATTATTAATGAATGGGTAATATGATGTTGTAAAATCATCACATAAGGTATTATAAATATTAATATATTTATTTAAAGAGTTAATAAAATTATTTAAACCATTATATAGGAGGTTAAAGAATGATAAAGGGAAGCGTGATGTTAGGATTTTTCTCATGCCACTTTTACTTATGTGCGATATATGCCTCATTAACCACTTATTTCTTATGTACGGTGTATTTACTTCCCTATGAAATGTCATATCATGAATTTTATTATCTTCATAGTATTAAATGATTCATTTGATAATTATTACTTTTATGAGGCATACTATTTGACTGATTACAAGTGGTGAGATATTTCTTAACTCAATTTTCATTATTTGGGTTTAAATTTTGTTTCATTTATTATGTCATGATAAGGTTATGTGTGAAATGACTTTTTGGTTATATCATGTTTTATTTTCACTTTTTTTGTATATTTACAGTGAATAAACATATTTGAGGGAATTTTTCACAATCTCTTTTCATTGAGGAATATTTTGATGTTATAAACCCACCTTCTTTCATAAGGTACATATAAAAACCCTTTAATATCATGAATCTCATTATCTTAATGGTATTAAAACATTTCAAAGTGTTTTGAGACACTTTTATTATTTTATATATAATGAATACTTTGGATATGCAGACATATGTGGGGACTAGTTATAGATATCCCCTCGATGCATCAGTAGTCTCATGAGGCGACAATGTTAGCCAAATTAAATGGGGTTTTACCCAAAATGATTAAACCATCTTATAAAAGGTTTTGAAGATAGAGGTTCATGTTCCAGATACATGAAATATAATAATTAAGCATTGTCTATATTCAAAGTTCAATCAATATTATCCAAAGTATTTTCACTATTAAAAAATATATGGATGCATTTCATTATAATTTTATTAATTACATGGAATGTGTGTTTAGTTATTTACCATTCCATATTGAATATGATCATTAATTCATTACTGATTTTTCTCTACCTAACCCTTATTGAGTATTTGAACTCACCCCTTTCTTGTGTTTTATTTTCTAAGGTTTCCAAGAAGTTTATTATGATTGATATGCCGAGTTATGCTAAGGAGAATAATGGTGTTCTCAATAAAAATAATTTTTGATTTATTTGTCCAAAATGTAATTGAATTTAAAATATGCATCTAGTTTACCAAGACTACTAAACTATTCGGTCCTTTGGGATGTGATTTAATATACCTTATGACAATGTAATAAAGGAAGGCACTGACTTAGAGATACTAGAGTCAATGTCGTTACATTTTGGATACACTAAGAGAGAATCAATTATATGATAATCTAAAAAAATGTCACTTATATACAGATAAGATTCACTTCTTAGGTCTTATTATTTCTAAGACAGGAGTGTCAATAAACCCATAGGAGGTGAGAGATATAGTTTCCTATAAGAATGATATGAATGTATTTGACATATGGAGTTTATTAGGGTTAGCTAGATATTATAGGAATTTTATAACGGAATTATCATTCTTAAAAAAACTATTGAATGGATTGAATAAGAAGCGTGTGAAGTATTAATGGAAAAATACCTCTTAGAGAGCCTTTCAGAAGATGAAAGGGAGATTGAATTCATTGTCAGTCCCGATTCAACCAAAGCTGGACAAGAGCAACACTTTGTATTGTGATATATCAGGTATCAAGCTAGGAGAAGTTCTGATGTAGGGGGATAGAGTCTTGGTGTACATGTCTTGATAGGTAAGGACACATGAGAGGAACTACCCAACATATGATCTTGAGTTAGGTACAGTTGTTCATGCTTTGCACTATTGGATACACTGTTTACTTAGAGAGATATTTTTTGGTATTCATGGACCAAAAAAGTCTCGAATATATATTTACACAACGTGATTTGAATTTGACGCACTGAAGGTGGGTTGAGTACCTACAATATTTTTAATTTGATTTTGCCTATATGCCTGGTAAGGGAAATGTTGTGGCCAATGAACTGAGTTGTATGAGTCAGATACAAGCTGTTCCAGAGGCCAATAACGAGTGGAAGCTTATGGATATGATTTTAGAGATGCAATTGGAGGTGCATGATGGTCAAGGAAAGACCTTTCTTTCACCATTAGATTTGACCTCTAACCTTATGAATAGAGTGAGGATAAAGAAAATATCAGATTCTATGGGCCTAGTCCTATGAGAGAGTGCGGCAGGTGGGGACCCACCTCCTGGTTAGATCATAGTTGAGGATGAAGTTCTATGTATCCATGGTCGCATTTGGGTTTTAGTGGACATACGCGAGGAGATGTTGCAAGAGTTTCATGCCTTAGTTTGGGTGACACACCCCAACATCACTAAGATGTATCATGACTTATGCCACTGATATTGGTGGTCGGGTATGGAACACGAGGTAGCTAGTTTTTTCATGAGATGTTCCACCAGTCAGTAGGTGAAGTCATAACATCAGTGACCAGTTGGTATTTTTTAATAGTTACCCATTCCTGAGTGGAAGCGACACTACTACAAAATAGAGCTTTAACAATACTAGAAAAAGTGCTGATAAAGGACCTCTTTCTCAGTGCTAAAAAAGTACTGATAAAGGGTTTCTTTTGTCAGTGATTTTTTAGCACTGAGAAAAGGTCCCCTTTATCAACGCTTTTTTAGAGATGATAAAGGACACCCTTTATCAGGACTTTATTTTTATCTGGATAAAGGATACTTTTTGTCCACACTTTATTTTTTAGTACTGATAAATGGTACCCTTTATCAACACATTATTTTTAGCACCCATAAAGGGATCCTTTATCAGTGCTTTTTTAGCACTGATAAAGATCTAGATAAAATGAAATAATAAAATAAATAAAAAATAAAAAATGAGTTTATTAAAAAACTAATTTTTTTATTAATTAAATAATTACTGATAAAAAAGAATAAATTTATTATACTAATTATAAATTATAAATACTAATAAAAATTATATATTAAATATATAGATTTATGTAAAATTAAAATTAAACAAATAGAAATTAAAAATAAGTAAATTGAGAAAAATAATAAAAATTTTATTAATTAAATAATTATTTATAATATTAATAAATAGTATATATTAAATATTTAGATATATATACATATATATAAATATGATTTATATAATAAAAAATATTTACACTTTATATTAAATAGTAATTATATATTTATTGAATAATGGTTTATAATTAAAAATTAAAATGAATTAAAAATACTAAAAAATTGCATCGAGTATGGACATAATTGAATGTCGTTTGATTTTTCAATTTTAACATAGATCTAACATGTGTTATATTGATTTCACATATATGTTGCTAATGAATTTTTATATACAACACATGCACACACCCAAATATATTTTTTGGGAATTTAATAAATTTCAATTATTTATTATATATATATATATTTAATATGTTTTAATATTTTCAATATGTATTCATATTTATTTCAATATATATCCAATTTTTAATAATTTATATTTAACTAAAACACTCATCCATTTTTTCAATATTTTTAAAGTGTACTCCTTTTTAATTATTCAATTTCACTCATTTTTAACATGCATGCACTTAAGATTAAATATTCATTAATAATGTTAAAAATAGATTTTCAAAAAAATATTTATAAATAAATATATTTATAAATGTATATTTACTGTTTATGTACATTTATATGTTTATAATTATAATTAAATAATTAAATACATTTAAATCATTATAAAATTATAATAAATTTATTTAAATAATGAATATATTTAATATTTTTATATTTATATATATTTATTAAATATATATGAAATTGTATAAATATATATAATGGTATAAATATTATATTTTTAAAAAGTATTTATATAATTATAAATAAATAATTATAAAATTATAATAAATATATTTGAATAAATAATGTGTTTACTATATATATTTATTAAATATATATATATATAATTATATAAATATATTTAAATTTTTTTTATTTATAATTATAATTATAAATCCTTTATTAGTGTTAAAAAATCACTGATAAAGACGCCTTTTATCAGTGATAATTAATTTAATGCTGATAAAATTGTCCCAATTTATTTAAATAACCCTTACCTGTTGCGAAATTGTCACGATACTCAAGATTTCTATGAATTCCAACCTCTATTGTGCTCCTCCTCAGTGAATCAAAGATAGAATCAAGGCTTAAATCCAATGCTCAAATAATTTCAAATCTCAAATCCATGGCTCGAACGATTTAAGGGTTGAACGAATCCAAGGCTCAAACATTTTCCAGGTTTTCGATATATCTACTTTCTCTCAGATGATTCAAAGTTTCAGTCCAAGGTATCTTATTTTCTCCTTATCCTCCTCACTCATTGATTGATTGTTTGGAAAGATCTATTTGCATTTTATTATCTTCATTCTTTCTTTACCATCGACATATCCTTGTGGTCAACAATTTTTATTATGGATGTTTGGTTGAAATGAGGCAAATCTATCATTCCTTTCACTCCCCCATCCTCACCACTTTCTGATTCTGTGCATCCCACCCACCCCAACACCATTGAAGGAAGTAACTGTTTATTTTTGAGTTTTAAAATTACATTGGAATCATAGATCATTAATTAAGAGACTTCATTTCACTCTATAACCAAGAAGGGATACATGGATTATTATGTGTCTCATTTTTTTTATCAATGACCATTTAGTTGATTATAAGGATTTTAATTTTTTGGGGAAATACATTGTTAAAGATGATATTTCATATTAATGTTACTTGAACTTAGAAATATTTAGATACATACCAAGTTTATGGATGAACATAATTTCCATTGGTCAGTTGGATGAAGTAGGATTTGGCTCATGGTTCAAATATATATTATACAAATATATACTATACAAATATATAATATAAAAATATATTATACCAATATATTCTAAAAATATACTATATAAAAATATAATATACAACTATATTATAAAAATATATATCATTCAAATATGTTATACAAATATATTTTACAAATTTATATTTATACAATTAAAAAATAAAAAACTCTTATATATTTATATATATTATATTTATATATTATATATATATATAAATAAATATATATTAAATATTAAATATTTATATATTATACAAATATTTTATACAAATATATATATTATACAAACACAAATAAATATTATATTACAAATATATATATAAAAAATATTTATTATACAAATAAATATATATATTACACAAATAAGTAAATAAATAAGTAAATAAATAAATAAATAAATAAATATATCATACAATAAACAAATATATATTATACAAATATATATTACAAAAGTATATTATAAAAATATATTTTACAAATATATTATATAAATATATTATACAAATATATCATACAAATATATTTCAATAGAGTTCATTTAATGGTTGAAATTCATCATCCAATTTTACTTATGAATATAGTGGTTTTAAAAATGGGGCATGATCTCTCTTATAAGGAATAATAAGTGAAGATAATAAATCTTTGAGATAAAGTATGATGAAATATAACTATTCAAGTTGTTAAAGTTTTGTTCCAAAATCATAAGCATGGGGAAGTAACATGGGAACGAGAAGATGTAATGAAATAAAAGTATTATCATATGTTCTCATTTGAGTAATGGAATTTTAAGGGTGAATTTTTTAGGAGATGGAGAATGTATCATCCCATATTTTAGTATGAATTTTCCTTCTATATCTTTCATCTCTATCATAATCGAATAACTTGTTTCATGTGAAATATATATCTAAATAAAAAATGTTTTGTTTTGTTATATTATAATATTACAACATAAAATGTAATAAAATTTACTTTAAAAAAAATTATAAGAAAAATATAAATTAAATTATTTTTAAAACTATAAAAGTCCAAAAAATACAAGTTAATAAAAAGGTTTTATGCTTTCAATATTCTTTTCATTAGTTTCCTTTTAAAATCATATCATCAAGTATAACTATAGAAAAAATGGTAGATGTTGGAAATATGATATGAATTTTATAGAAGAAATAAATAAATGGGATGAATAATTTTGTGATAATTATTTATGGAAATATATATGAATATAAAAGGATAAAGTGGTCATTATATATTTGTTTGATATATATAGTCATTGGGTATACATATAGTCAGCGGGTTTATTAAAATTTTCATAACTAAAATGTAATCCTTATGTATAGGTGAGTAATTTATTATAAATAATGTATTTGATATGTATAAATAAATAAATATCATCCATTGAAAAATAAATATTTTTTTAAAACAATTATTCATTCTATATATTATTTGTTTTTATTTAAAAATGAAATCCCAAATATTTCGATTCAAAATTTAATAAAATGGATTTAATATTTGAAAATAAGAAATTGAATTTAAGTAAGTGTATAAATATTATTTTTGGGTTAAAAATTAGTTACTATAGAGAATAGTGAAAATACATCGGTAAATACGATAAATATGATATATATAGTAATAATTATTTGCATGTTTATAAAAAATAATAAAAAATTATCATAATATGTCCCTTTCGAGACCCCTTAAATCACATACAAGAATGTTTATGCTCCCCAAATCTCACCATAAATAGACCACGAGTTAATAACTAGTGCCAATGATGTAATTATCATAAATGGGAGACATTACCCCTTTTAGAGAACACATTGTTGTACAATTGTCACCCTCATAATCTCTATCTACCGAATAGTTATTATTGCATTTTGCTGGCTTGAGACTCTTCCCCCGTCTCGTTTATATTGTTTTTACAACTCTAATCATTAGTCATCCCATGGATGACTACTACTTAGAGTATTTCAAGCAACATAGATGAATGCCCACAACAGATGGGGGATGTGTGTCAAAAAAAAATGAAATGATAAATGTTTGGGAGATGAGATGACGAGGATGGATATCCAAACTTCCACAAAATTCTTCTCCCTCAAAACCTTTTCACCCCTGTAGTGATGGAATTTATCACTAACCTTCAATTTCCTTCCACTGCTCAATCACAGAGGTAATCTTGATGTTTGAAAAATAAAATCATTTTCTATAGAATTAATGTATTGTTTCATATTTATGTTTAATTTATTTTTTTAGTTTTACTCATATACTATTTATTTTCTTATACATGTGGATTCTTTTATTTGAGTTGGGGTGGTTTGTTCGAAGCTTCTCATGCTCGTGAGATATTAGACTTCACGCCTACAACTGAGATAATGACAATAAAGAAATGCATCAAGAATTCATACAACCATAATGAAAAGGTGAATTACTTCTAATTTAATTAATTTTTTTTTATCATTTTATATACTATTTTCTTGTTAATTTCCTTATCATTTTTATCTAAAACTTATTTATTTTTTTTCACAGATCTTTTGAGAATCCATATTTTTTCTTTCAACTATCTATAATAAGCCACAAAGAAGATAAAATGTTTCTTTCTTCCAAAGTTTCCATGATTTCCATTTCTATTTCCTTTCTTGTCAAACTAATAACATTTCATATTTATTAGTTGTTATTAGTTGAAAAATATTTCTTGTTATTGGAAGTCAAAAGAGTAGAGGGAACATGTGCTTCCTTTTCTAAGAACATCCTGTCAATATGAACTGTTGAATTTTTGACAAATAAATACAATGTAAATAATGGTAACATTATTATATAGGATTTTTCTGAGACTTAGGGATGTTTAGGAATCACCCTCACCTCAATTCGATACACGATGTAAAATTCATGACTCAAAGTGTTTTTTTTAAAATTGACATTAATTTTAGTAAAAAATATAACTGAAATACTCAAAACTGACAAAACATATTCTGATTGTTTTTATACTTTAATAAAACGATACATATGTCATTTTTGACATGTAGGAATCATCCACACCTAAATCCAATATACGATGTGCCTGATATGACTCAAAGTGTCTATTATCAGTTTAAAATCGACATTTTAGTTCAAAAAGTGTAACTCATTGAAAACAAAGAAAAAAAACTTTGACTTTATTGGTAATTTAGGAAATAAATTCATAAAAAATTTGTGACATATTGGAATCAGTATCACATCCAACCGACACATGATGTGACCAGTTTGAATCAAAGTTTGTGTTTCTAGTTTAAAATGAAATTTTAGTAAAAATGACAAGTGATGTACTTAAAACCAAGAAAAAACTTTTATATTATTTTATACTTTTTTAAAATTATCCATAATTCATTTGGGACATGTAGTAATTAGCCACACCCCAATATAATGCACAGTGTGACCAATATGACTCCAAGTACTTCTTTTTATTTAAAATTGACATTAATTTTAGTAAAAAGGAAAACTGTCATAATCAAAACCAATAAAACATATTACCATTGTTTTTATACTTTAATAAAAATATATATAAGTCATTTTTTTGTGTATAAATTATCCAAACCTTGATTTGATGCACATTGTGACCGATATGTCTCCAAGTACATCTTTTTATTTAAAATTGACATAAACTTTAGTAAAAATGACAACTGAACTTCTCAAAACCAATAAAAAACATTATTATTGTTTTGATACATTATTAAAATTATCCAAAGATCATTTTGGATGGTTAGTAATCAGCCTCACATCAATCATGTGCACGATGTGCTCGGTATGACTCAATATATCCGTTTGCAGTTTCAAATCAACATTTTAGTTCAAAAAGTGTCACTAAATCAAAACTAAGAAAACACACCCATATTTTATTTATAATTTTGTATGTAGATTCATAAAACATTTTTGATTTGTATAATCAGTTTCACATCAAACCAACACATGATGAGATCAGTATGAGTAAAAGTGCGTGTGTCCAGTTTAAAATGACATTTTAGTAAAAAAGACAAGTGACGTACTCAAAAATGAGAAAACACATTTGGATTGTTTCAATACCTTATTAAAATGATCCATAATTCATTTGGGATGTGTGAGAATTAGACTCACCTTAATCTGATGCACGATGTGACTGGTATGGCTCTAAGTGATTCTTTTTATTTAAAATTGACATTAATTTTAGTAAAAAGGACAACTAACATATTTAAAAGTGATAAAAAATATTCCAATTTTTTTGATACTTTAGTAAAATGATACATATGTAATTTGTGATGTGTAGGAATCAAATTCACCTCAATATATTACACGATGTTCTCGGTATGACCCAATGTGTCCATTATCAATTTAAAATTGACATTTTAGTTCAAAAAGTGTCACTCACTAAAAACTAAGAAAACTCACTTGGATTGTATTTATAATTTAGGAAAATGCTTCATAAAACATTTTTGATGAGTAGTAATTGTTATCACATTAAAACGACCCACGATGTGATTGGTATGAGTCAAAGTGCATGGTTTTAGTTTAAAATGACATTTTAGTAAAAAAGACAAGCGAAGTATTCAAAACCAAGAAACACATTCAGATTATTTTGACACCTTAAGAAAATGATTCATAAGTCATCTGAGACATTTAGAAATCAGAATCACCTTAATCCAATGCACGGTGTGATTGGTTTTACTCAAAGTGCATATTTTCAATATATAAGTGTCATTTTAGATTAAAATGCGCACCACATCGTCAAAACTAAGGAAACGAGCCTAGATTGTTTTCTCATAATTATATCTTCTATTACTTAATTAATTTCCTCATCATTTTTATGTTATAATTATGTAGTTAATTTTCCTAGATCGTTTATTCTGGTTTTATTGATTGTTTTTTGGGAAAATCAATTTGATACACATTGTTCCTGGTATGAATCAAAGTTTAGTTTAAAATTAACAATTTATGTTAATTTTTTTCTTTATATTATTACTAAAATTAGAATAGTTTTCTTATATAGGTGTGCTTTTTTTCTTGACTTGGGGTTAGGATCAAAAAACAAAGGAACAATAATTTTTTTGAATGTATGTAATAATATGTACTTATGTAATTGTATAAACTAATGTTTGAAATGTCTATAATATACTGTTTTTTATTATATTTGTATTTTAAATTTTATTTCATTTAAATTCTATATTTTTTCTTGATTTTTTTATTTCATGGTGTTTTTAGTGTTGCAGTGTGCTATTAAAACATAATACATTGGTGCTGTTATAGCACACTATAGCATTCCCCTTTATCATCACTTTTTTTAAGTGCTAATAAATAAGTCCTTTATTGGTGTTTTTATAAGCATCAATAAAGGTGTCCTTTATCAGCATTTTTTAAGCACGGATAAAGGTCACCTTTATCAGAACTTTTAAAAGCACTAATAAAGGGTGTATTTATCAGTTCTTCTGAAAGTGCTGATAAAGGACCCCTTGATTAGGGTTTTTTTAGTGTGGATAAAAGACCAGGGCTTTTAATATCGCTCCAGTAGTCATCACTTCTTTAGTACTGATAAAGGCTATTTTTAGCACTTTTAAATGTTTATTTTTTAGTAGTGTGGGAAGGTGCTGTGATGGATTTCATGATTGATTTTCAGAGGTATCGTTGTGGTAGTGATTATGTTTGGGTTATTATTGATAGGGCCATGAAGTTTCCCATTTCCTACTAATCCGGGATACCTTCTCAGTGGATATGTTTGATAGGTTGTATATCTATGAGATAATACAACTTCACTGGGTCCATTGCACTGTCATTTAAGATAGGGACACCTGATTTATGTCTCTTTTTTTGGAAGAGTTTGTAGAGTGATTTGGGTATATTGGTGATTCTGAGCTTGGCATACCAACCTCAGACTAATGGCTAGTTAGAGCGTATGATATAGGTGCTTGAGGTCATGCTACGGTCATGCGTTCTAGATTTTGGGGGCTCTTGGGAGAGGCATATTCCACTTGTTGATTTCACCTTTAATGATATTTTATAATTGACTATACATATGAAACCTTGTGAGGATTTTCATAGTAGTCCATAACGACCAAACTTTTGCTAGTTAGAGATAGGTGATGCGACTTTACTTGGACCGCATCTCATGCAGGTGACTTTTGAGTAGGTCCAGTTGATCAGAAAGTAGATGGATACTACACAATATCGATAAAAATATTACACCAATAACCATCAAGGACCTCTAGAGTTTAATTTTGGAGATAAAGTATTTTTATGTACCTCATCGAGTCTAGGACACAGACAGATTAGGAGACAGGGTAAGCTTTCACTGATATTTGTCAGACCATTTGAGATTCTGGAGAGATTCAGGTCGGTCACCTATCGGTTGAAGTTACCTTAGAGGTACTGGGACATGCATGAAGTTTTACATATATCTATGCTACACCATTATCATTCAGACCCATATAACACTCTACAGCTAGAGGAGGCTAAGATATAGGTAGATTCATCCTTTGAGGAGCATCCTATTCAAATTGTTGATAGGAGCACAAAGGTTCTCTTAGTCCAGTCAGTTCTTATAGTATGGGTGCTATAGAAACATAGACGTTTATAGGAAGAGACTTGGGAGTAGGAGGCCAGCTTATGTGCTCAATTTACAAAGTTATTCTTAGGCTATTCTTGACAACCCTTGAGAGGGAAATCTGAGGGAGAATTGATTTAATGGGGGAATATTATAATATCTTGGGTTTTCCTATGAGGTAAAAATCATTTTTTTCAATTTAAATTATTTTTTACAGCCTAATATGAGTACCCATTGAGGTCATGGGTGTATCAGGGGTGTCCAAGGTTTGTTTGGAGCCTGGAACCCAACTTTTAAGGGAAATTAAGGTAGGTCACATGGTTAGTATAAACTGTTTGAGAAAGGATGCTTGGTTTGTCTAACCGCGTGGGGCCTAGAAAGTGGGCTTCAGAAGCCCACACAGTTTGATGAAACCATGTGGACTGGGGTACATGCCCTTGTGAGGGACTCTACAACCTTTATAAGAGGCCAAGACATGGTTTGTACACATTTAGGAAAACCACGTGCATTAACTATGCTAGGATCCCCTTAACATAGTTAAGGGAGAATTATTGGTGCACGATTTGGATAACCATGCTACCAAACCTTACAACCTAGTATTTTAGAAAAAATTACTAGTTCTCCCTTAATGAGTTTAAAATTAAAACATTTTCTTTCTCCTCCTTTATTGGACAGCCTTGAGCACTTGGGAGACCCTTTAAAGGTAAATCCATAGATTTTCCATCAATTCTATATCCAAATTCAGAATAGAACACTGTCGGTATCATTGGATTCTTTCTATTAAGTTATTTGATCATATTATGCCATTATTTATTTGACTTCATATCGATAAAATTATTTAGGTACAAGCTAATATGCCCTATTTTCAAGATTTTCCTCAGTTATTCATTTTTCTTCTGATCTAGATTGAATCAGAAGGTGATACCAGACAAGTGCTCTAATACAGACTTATTGTTAGGGAGCTATACCTTTCCCTTAGGTTTTGGTGCTTTATGTTCCTATTTGCAGTTGTTCCGCATGCTAGACTTTCTGGTGGTTCCTCTAAAATGAATTAAACAATTGAATTGGATTAATTGGAATCTATTAGGGATTCCCACCATTTCTTTTGTGTTTTTAGAGGTTGTTTCTCCAACATAGGCCACCCATAGGGTATGCCTTTACCTTTTCCTATTATTATACCACCGTGGGATCTGAGTGAGATTTCCTAGTTAGAGGAATACCTTATAAATTAAATGAGAATTTAATTGAATGATTTGGATATGATTACCTCCTTTTTATATGTGATAACATGATGTTGTTTGATTTAATTGGTTAAATGGTTTTTGGAGAAATTTTGAAAAGAAGTGGTTAAAATCATGCATTATAATTGATTATGAATTTTTTATTAAATGAGATGATTTAAATGGTTGAGTATTTTTTGTTTGGTATTCCTTGGATCCTGATTCCATTAGATGCCATGAAAGTTTCTCCCTTGGATCTTGATTATGGTAGTGGATGCCTTAGATGAGATTGCTTCTTGGGTATTGATTCTATAGGATGACTTGGGCCTTGATACCCCTTGGATATGGATTGCATGGGATGACATTGGAAATGTGTTGTTTACATGATACTTAGACTCTACCCAGGTCTTTTCCAAGTTTCCATTTAGATGCTCCTAGTATTTGAAGAGGATTCCTTGGTTTTCTATACCTTGGACCCGACCCTTCGCAGTCTGACACTTGTGATTACACAGTGAGGCCTTTGGGGATGACTTTATTATATATAAAGTCTGTGCTAAATGATATATTGGAATATATGGAATTTCCATGGTAAATGTTTTCTTGGTTGTATGGTGTGGTCGTGGTGGATCTTTTGGTATGTTTTACATATATATCGGGTACGAGTATTAGATTACAGTTGTTAGATTGGATAGGGTGGCTTGTTTATATATTTTTACAACTCCCTTATTATAGGATATTGAATATTGTTTGTAGGGATCCTTGTTAGGCTGGACAATACCACTTAACTCGATCATTTTACATTCTGTACTGTCATATTTTTTATATATTGTACACTACTTTATCTTATATTGAAAAACATGGACTTATTATAAACATCATTAGTGGTGGCCTACTGAGTGTTATCTCACACCCTGTTTGGGACCCTATTGGGTACCCAGAAAGACTTCATAGATGCATGTAGGGATTAGGGAAATCACCCATAGTATGATGCTTGGATTGTTATATGCTTAGGAGTTGGGGAGCAGATGATTGATCTAGGATCATGATGCAATATGGGGATAATACTTTTTGATCTTTTTGAATTTTAATACATGTATTCTATTGACTATATGTTTCATTTTTTTATATGATATTACTTCTATCATTGTTATATATTCTTATCTTGGATGTTTATCTTATGTGTGGTTGATTTATTACTTCCTCTATTAACTGAATTGTTTATTTCCATTGTGATACAATCTAACAAAAGGGAATAGTTTCCCCATATACACTAATTAGGACATCACTACTAGTCGGTAGCCTTTGGAATTTGGGGAGATTCGCTTGAGGTCATGTGACCCACCTACTCAGGGTAACGAATAATGGATTCTAGGTCGGGACGTTACAACTACCAAATAATCACTCCACCATATCCCACAAAGTGTTTTTAGGACAATCTAATGGATAATAGAGATGAAATTTTGGTTGCTTGGGTAGAGTTGGTAAATTTATTAGAGTTTATAATTCCTCTTGGATATATCTATTTGATGTAAATTATTTGACATATAAGTAACATTCAGGTTGATTATTCATGGAATGTAAATTTTTTGGTGTTGATTGACGGATCTCCTCTTATATATTATCATTAAATTATTTATTGAGAGTAATTTATTAGAAACCTGTTGCGAGACCCTCAATAATTTTTTTAAAACCGAAATAAATGTAGTAATAGTGGGATCATGTTTCCTTTTGTAGAGGTCAGTGTTATGAGTGTGTTTTATTTTTTTAATGGGTTTGATTTTGTAAAAAAAGTGTGTGATATTGACGGGTTTTTAATTCATTTTGGAATGAAGTGACCTAACATTGTATATGACATTTTCCTATTAAATAATTTTTTTTCTTATCCAGTTTTTTATCTAATCATGTGAAACATCTCTTGATCACCCACCTATGATATTTTGGTTTTAATAAGGGAGTTAAATAATTACATTATTTATTTATCTTACCTTTACCATTGATAAAAAATCTTTTATCTCCACTTGTTATCACACTACTGACTATCACAATAGTGAAGAAGTTCTATGTGGTTTGTGTGTGCAAACCAGAGGAAGAGGTAGAATGAATTCAAAATGAATATAATTAAGGAAATATATAATGGACTAATCAGTTAAAATAAATCCCTATATTAATTTTTGAGATAATAAATTAAAAAATTGAATTCATTAAAAAAAATTGAGGAGAATATTCTAGGCTCTACCACTAATTGATTATTGTTCTATCACTAGAGAATTACAACAAAGAAAATGAAATAAAAAAAATAATAGGAGATGTAATGAAAAATATGGTTTTATGATTGAATAAGCAGCTTCCATTATCCTCCATTATATTGAATATCACTATATTTATAGAATTTATATAGGTTCTTCATGTGCTAAATAATTTATCCATGTGAGTAGCACGAGTTTCTTTTCCCATGATCCCAATATTTTATGGTTTTATTCCTCCAATTCTGATCCCATTTACTTCTCTTCATATTTCTTCAACATAAAAAGTTTGATGATCAAGATTTATAAAAATCAATTTATTTTAATTTATTATGTTAAAAAAATTATTCTCCCATGATCGATCTTCGTAATTCTTCATGAAGGATCAAATATAAATGGTTTGTTTCTCCACAACTTCACTGGACATTAAAGTTTGATTATAGGAACAAGACGATGCATTTGTTGGGCTAGGGATTTGGATTTTTAGAGGAATTAGAAGGTCCTAAAAACTCAGATTAAGTAAGTATAGGCTGGGTATGGGATGTTCTTGAGTGTTAAAAATGGTATTGGATTCTCTTTGTCTTCAATTTCATCTTAGATTTCATTAGGCTCTGTTTTGTTGATTTTTTGATTGGAAATTCCATGGAGACATATAGAATCATTTGGTTTTAATATTTAAAAAGGGATGGACTAAATTTTAGTGTTTTAATGTTCTTGTGCTGCAAATTATGAGATAGTGCTGCTATGATTTGGACCTAGTGCCTTCAATGTTGCATGGTGTAGTTGAAATCAATAGCCACTATCACTGAGATCCTCAATGATTGATGCGATATCCAGATACTCATTGAATTTATTCACTCAAGATTCAACATACAATAATGTTGGATAACTAATTCTTGAAATTATCCTCTAAAATCATGTTTGGTTATCCAGAACTTAATATAGAATTTCTCTAAACAAGCCATATCTATTTTCAATCCTACAGTCCATGTGCATGGAAGAAACTGTGGCCCCACCGTCATTGTCTCTACAATGGGAACACATAATAGAATCAAAAAATAATTTAAGATTATCTTCATATTTAATCAAATCTTTTACAATTCGTGTCTTCAAGGACTCATCTTCTCTGGTTAGAATAGGTGCGACACAACGAAAATCAGATTTGGTCTCATAATCACAGCGTGTGTTTAGCATGCGATCTCGGTAGTCTTCTTTGGTTAGGGAATGGTGGTGAGAAATATAATTTACGATGAGATAGATATCTTTCTATATCCCCATTTTGGAGTCACCTCATTGATCTACTCATATTTGTGGCTTCTTCAATTCACCGGTCAATCAATATTTGAAACTTAGATTGTGTTGGATATTATTTAAGCTTGGACCCACATAAACAAGTCAATATCTCTGATTTTTCATCATCTTCCTCAGTGGGTTATAGCAGTTTCACATTCAATATTCAATGGAATCAAATCTATGTTTCAGATTCTCCAATTCGTCTTTATCATCCAAAAAATATCCCTATTTTGGACATTCATATATTCAAGATTCTAGTGTTTCTTCTTCATGTGGTAAAATTTCACGCTTAAGATCCACCCTCAATACCTCATTGGTCAAGTGTGGTTGATTTATAATCTTCTAATTCAATAATATTTAGCTTCGAAATTCCAAACTCTATATCATCGGTTCTTCACTCAGGATCGAGGTATTTTTATGAAAATGCCTGATCAGTTGAAGTTTCTATTGATTTAGTTGCCGTAGTCGGTGGATGAGTGTGGTCTCTTGAAATGACTATATGGATGGGGTGGAATACATGGTTGATTGGTGAAGGGATAAGGGAATGGTTTATTTCTTCTGAGTTGCACTATCAATTCATCCCATTGTGAGATTTTCATTGGTGTAGTTGATGGGGAGATAGATTCATGCGGTTGATAAAGTTTTCCAATTTTTGAATGTGATGCCATGGTTTACTGTAGTGATGGAGGGCATGGTACCTTTGTTAATTTAACAATTTTTTTCACTCATGGTCACTCCAGAGTAATTATGTAGAAACTTCATGAGATTTATATTTTTTACATGCATGACTGGTTATAATTCTCATCATGTGGTAGCTCAGGGACTTTTACCATTTTCCAGTGAATTGGAACTGTCACTTGAGGTTTCCAAGTAGTCATTTTAAGCATTTTTCAATTATATACTCCACCTACACATTGTATTTATATATATATATATATATTTCAATTTAGTGAATGAAATAAAAATCAAACAACTAAATTCAAGTTTAATTAATTAATGGACCTTTTCAATTGATCCAAAATAAATTGATACCATTAGTTAATTTATATATTTTCAAAACACAATTTATTCTAGTTCATCATTAAATTTTTAGATTGATGTTCCAATATTAACAGTTAGAACTCAAATTTCTTAGGTAGAATAAAAAATGATTACACATAAATATTGAATTCATTCAAACAATTTAATTCCAATAATCAAAATCAAAGTATGGTAATACAATTCCTAAATTTAATGATATTTTTAAAACCATTTTTAAATCCATTGGGAATCAAATTCCAAATTAATATTTTATTATTTAGTAATAACATTTCAAACATCAAATTTAATTTATTCATTATACATAAATTTTAAAATTTAATAAAAAATAATATTTGAAAAATCAAGGAAAGTATTTTTCTAAGTTTTTTTGAAAATTGATCAAAATAAATTTTAAAATAAATTTATTCCCTTTAAAAAATTAAATTTAAACTACCCAAAAATTATTTTATGGAATGATTAATTAAATACCAAAATTTATAATCCACTAAAAATTAATTTTAAATCCAATTTTCAATGATGTCTATAATCAAAAAAATTAAAAAATAATATCAATTAATTGGGATTTAAATTAATATTGGGGTTAAATTCAATGAAAAAATAAGGAAAAAGTTGAAAATTTTGGAACTCATCACTCCCCTACACTTGAAATATTTCACTCCTCAATAATACACTGAATTAATTTATTCAAAAAGATGATTTCCTTGGATCGACCTAAATATACAAGCTGAAGAAGAAAAAAATTATAAGTTACTCCATTTTTTGAATTATCATGCCTCTTATATGGTTTCAAATCACCACCTCAATTCAATTCAATTAAGATTTCTAATTCCAAGGGTGAAAAAATTAGATTTAAGTGGAATAAAAAATTTAATATGAAATAGTTCCATTTATCTCTTTATCGCCAGTTTCTTTATCCAAAGTTCAAATTTACACATTATTGAAATAAATCAAATGAATTTGTTATAAGTTAATTGCCCCCTCTTCATCTTGGTTCAATATTCCCCTCACCTGAATGAATACATTTTGACTATTAATCACTTTATTTATTTTTTCCTAGCCATGTATATGAAAAACACTATACAAAGAAACTTATTGAAATAAATTACCCACAAAACCATTGCTTAATGTCCCAGATATTCACCATTGGATCCCAATTTACCATTTTAGTCCATTTTTAAAGGACTTATATCGATTTATTTTGATTTTGATCTATGTGGTTCTCTTTTTCATAGAGTCCACGTTATCTCAAATTAAGTTCCGAATTCCAATAAACTCATCTATAATTGTGATTCCATATAAATATTTTCATTCAAAATCCCTTTACAAGTTCTAAGGCCAAATTTCCATGATGGCTATGACATATTAACCCAAAAATTATGTATCTCTAATAATTTCAAAACCAAATGATTTATAAAAACGTTTCATGGTATTTATACCAGGAAGAACACATTGAAGTCAAATTTTACAATCTTAAAAACATTGAAAAGTTCTCAAAAAAAAAAATCAAATGAGAAAGTATGTACATGATCTAGAATCTCCATTTTGTTCTTTTTGTTTCTTCTTTGTTTTTTTGTTTCTTTATTTATTTACACTCAAAAAATATAAAAACCAAAAACATGTAGAAACTATTTTTAGACTTTGAAAAATAGATTGTTTTTTTCTATATATATATATATTAAGGCTAAAAACTCAAATGAAGACAAAGGAAAAAAAGAAAAAATTTACATCTTAATCTATTTCTTCCCACTCATGAAAAATAATATTAAACCCCATTTCATTTTAATTTTAGTATGATTTTTTTTCAAGGACTTAAAAATAAATAAATGAGTATCCAGGAAAATTTATAGGAAAGGGACAACCTGGTCTTTCTTTATTTAGTGGAGACATGAATGATGTTGGACTCCTCCATGGGTTATTTCCAAAAAGCTTCATAAAAATGCTTCAGATACTGGATATTCACCTTGAATGTCTACTTCATGTATTCTCATTTGATTTCAAATACACAAAATGAAAATGTGTTAGTCACTATATAAGCTCCAATCCACTTAGAACAATTTTTATAAGGCATCATCTTCCTTCATGAAAAGTGAACCAACAATTTATCTCTTACTTTTAAGCTTATTTTTTGTATGAGTTTTCCATACAAATGACTGAAAATTAATTTTTTATTATCATAAGTCCCCTTTTAAGGGCTGAGGGGGAACCAAACATGACTTCAATGAATTTGGACATCAGACGATGCCTCAATGGTTCAAAATCCAAAAAACCAAATCAAATAGCAAATGAGGCCCCTCCCCAACATAAAAAACATTAAGAACATTTCCCACCTTTCCAACACTGCACAATAAACTGTCCCATACCAGACGAGCCGGTACCGATGGACAAGGCCATACCCTCTAAAACATCCAAAACTGAATCGCATAAGTATTGTGAAAAATTGAAGCTCTAATCATCATCTGGAGGAGACTCTGAAGCTAATCTAGAGTCATGGACCCTTGAACGGCATATTGCATGCCAAACAGAATCATCAATCTAAATTACAACTTCAAAGACTTTATGATGTTATCACGAGTCATTTGCACCAATCCAACAGACCACCAATATCACAAATTCCACGAACATCACTAAACCAAAAAAACACCGAAATCCAATACCAGGTCATCCCCCTCCAAGACGCTATGTGGATAATGTCGTGGAACGTCGGGATAACGAAGAACACTGAAGCTATCAAAGGTACGCACCGAAATAGTCACTGATCCATCCTGAAACCAAAAGCACTCATTGGACATGAGATCTGTCGATGAGTTGATAAAAAAACTAGACCCATCATTGATCTGAGATCCTAAAGCTGAAACCATGATAGAGCCGTCGTTGATCCGTCCTGAAACCGAAACCACAACGTGGATGCTAGGACCATTGCGGAGGCAAGAACAATGCCGAATCCATAACCAAACCTAAATTTAGAGTTAACTTAAACATAATAGCCTTTTTTCTACATCTTGATAGAAAATTAATTATTTTCTTTTAGGAATGTTATTTTTGGTATGGATAAAACTTCAATTAAATTTTAGGTTTGTTTTCTAATGGCGATTTAAACTTAGTTTTACCCTGATTTTCATCCTATATAGGTAAGATAGAGGTGTTAGTAGTAAATTTAAGTAAGTTATCTCAATGCTTCTCACCAATATTATCTTTAAAACTACTGGGTAACTCAGTGTGTTTCATAGTAAAAAAAACTTGTTCTTTATTGGGATATTTTATTGAATCAATATGTTAAAATCCACAATTTATTAAACAAAATTCATTGAAAATGTCCCTTCATTAGCATTTATTTTTAATTTGGATGTCTTGAGAAATGATATACTAATAATTATAGGGGAATGAGTCTTAACTTTTTATATCCCCATTGTTAGAATATAGAAATTGATAGGGAATAAAAAACCTTGTACACTCACAAGAACATCTTCTAAAAAACCAACTGGGTAGGAAATGGGTTGGCTTGAGAGATGCACAACCAATCAAGTAGGTTTGAGTTATATAATCTATAGAGATGAAAAAACAAATAAGTAATTTCATTAATTGATTATCATAAATCACATAATTAATTGGAAAATTTAATCTCACCAATAGTGCAGGGGATTCTGAAGTTACCTAGATCTTGAAATTTGTGGTGTTACAAGTGTATTTTTTTATTTAAACTTACATTTTAATTACCTTGTTGTCTTCTCCTCGCAGTGCACATGTCTTTGATGAATTTTAAAAAACTGAAAATTTGGTGGATGGTATCTAACAAAGGAATGTTGATATCTACTTTCTTCAATATTTATAGAATCTCCTATTACAATGTATCTTCATTGGTTATATTGGGTGGTTTAACCATTACCGAGAATGAAGTTTGGGGTTGAAGTGGATCCTCCATCTTAGTCTTTCCTTTATCTTTATTCACATAGGGTGTTTTTACAGGTACCTCTTCTTCAAGATCTTTTCCAAGGGTAACTTATTTAGGTTTTTTGGGCTATCCACTTCTAGATTATTCTTCAGATGGTGATTCTATAATGCTTCCCAACTCATTTAAATTATCTAATGTAATAAAATTTATATTCCATATGGGGATTTGAATGGATTGGGTTGGAATCTTATGTGATTCTTGGTTTTTTAATTCATTAATGAAAAACAGGATCTTGTTGTTGGACTTCACAAGTTCTTTCACTATGTCCTCTATTGAGAGTTTTTGTGCTTTCCTGAGTTGGTATCTTGTAGAAGGTTTAAAATTATATATTTGAAAGGGTTGTGTCTATAAATAAGGTTTGGACCCTTACTTAAAGGGGTTTCTTTGAAGTTGTTGGTTTCTGGTTCTATATTTAATTTCTAAATAATCATTTCTTCCTTGGTTGTAGCTTGAGCACTACTGGTATTGTATTTGGTACATGGATTTATAGTTTTATTGAACTTGTGAACAACCAATAGTGTATTGTTTTGGGGATTGATAGTGTTTTCAGACCCAAGGTGGGTGTAGTAGGTAATCTTTCTCATACTTTTTTTAAAGTCAAAATTCTCAAAAGTGTGTTTAGTCCTTAAATTTTATTTTAAATTAAAGGGGAGTTCAAACTGTTTACCTCATGTACTCCTCTTTTGGTAGTTTTGGTGCCAAATTGCTGAGAATTATGTGAGATCCTTTCCATTAGATCTATTACTTTAATAGGAAACTCTTCAATCATAGATCCTCTATAATAAGTATCCAAAATGTTTTGGTAACTATCTATTAATACTTGGTAAAATAATACCAATAAGCAATGCTCTTTACAAAGTTGGTGTGGTAGGAGAGTTTAAATCCCTTGAATCTCTCCCAAAACTCATAAAGGGTATCTCCACTAGTTTTTTTTATTTAATATATCTACTAAATCATTTGAAAATTCCTTGATAGAGGGAAATGATTATAGAGGAAGGCTCTATATATTTCATCCCAGGCAGTGATCTCTCTAGGTTGGATATTATGGAGCCACTTCTTAAAAGATCCTTTAAGAGAGAAGGGAAATGCCTTAAAAATGATATGAGACTCAGTGAATCCTCTAGGTAAAAATCCATTATATACTTCTCTAAAAGATGACAGATTCTTATTAGGGTATTCTCCATACAAAAAATGAGACTTTGGATGGTTACTTATAAATATTTTTTTAATATTGTGATCATATTGATCATTCATTTGTAAATACTGGTTGCTACTCAGGTAACTAGAACAACCACACCATACAACTATTTAATCACCACACATCCACCATCTCCATCACATCATGTTTCCCTAGCCATATCATAACACAAAAAAACACACATCTCATCCATTTCACAACCACAACTACCATGTGCCACAACCACTGAACCACAACCACTACGCCACAACCATAACTTCCCACATATTATCGATGCTAACCAACCATAAATTCACTTACCCATGTACCATACAATCTAGAAAGTCGATAACATCTGCACACCACAACCACAATCCACACACACATCACACAAATCATAGCCACACACAACAAAAACATATCATAACTTCACATTTATTAAGGGGTTAATCACATTACTTCTTTATATTAGTACGAGTATTATCAAAGAAACTAGATATCTAGGGAAAACCAATTATTATCCAAATATAAGTTATTTAACCTTTTACATAGGGCGAGATGACACAACCAGACAACAAGGGATATTACATATATAAACTACATCACAAGAGAGGATTCCAAAAACCACTATTTTCTTAACTGGAAACACATAGAAATAAAAACATCAATAACATATAACAAAATAAAAAAACAAGCGATAACACCCCATACACAATAATTTTAGAGATTCCAATTAATTATATGATTACACTGACCCTTACTATCCACCAAAAGGTATGAAAAAGTATAAAGATACCAACAATATCCTATAAAAGAGTGATAATGAGGATACCCTACCTCAAAGAAGCTTTATGATATTATTGTGCACCGTAAGGAAAATAAGAATTCACCCAAGAACCACCACCACACAAGAAACTGGCGGTTCAACCATAGATCAATGACAGGAAGCCAATGATCAAAGATAGGAAGCCATAGATCAATCCCTTCCAAAGGAAATTCCAAGTTTTTAAAGAGGAAGCCTTGGATCACTTGGAAGGATATAGAGAACCACTTATGGTAGGGTTTGAGAAATAAACCTGAGCACTCTAACCTTTAAAGACATACTACATAAGGGAATTTCAGAACATGTAATCCAATATTAAGTTATGTAATACTTGGGGTTAGATCTCACTAAAAACATTCATTTCCTTTTTATTATTTAACCCATAAAACCTATACATTATGAACTGGATTTTTAAAATCTATGAAAAAATTTTACACATCATGTAAACTTTACATAGCATCTATTACCTCTTCTTATAGATTTTTAATATTCAACACCACCAGGCTTTCTCTAGGACTCCTCCAAGAAATTCCAACACCAAAAATTGGTAAAGTAACATACCAAAAAGGAACAAAAAATTACATTAGATAACTCCCAAAAAATTATCACCCTTGAGAATCCAAAACTAAGATCATAAGATAAGGGGTATGGACAACCACCATGTAAGATACCTCTAAAATATCTCATCACACCTAAATGGTACCACCAACAAAACTCTCTAAGAAAATTCCACTTAAAACTACATCATCCAGTGCCAGTCTCAATCACCACTTTTCCACATAAACATCACACAACCATATAACCAACACCCAACCCAGGCCATCAATCCACACCAATAAAAACATACAACTCATGGAATCTCATCCTCTATGTGAAGATACTATCTGCTCTGGGTGGCATTGACTTTACTGTACTTATTTAATCACATCATAGTTTGTTTATATCGATTAAGATTCAATACATCCCCTTTATATATGTAGGAACTTTATAAAAAATCAAAACATCAAGATAAGCAACACATCTTATAACATAGAAAGTTACAAACATCACATCACAAGTAAAAAAAGGAAAGGAAAAACTAAAAACAACTCTAGGTACTGGGCACACATCTGCGTCTCTCACTCCCAAGTACTCTCCTCTAGACAGACATGGATCTATAAAAAATGAAACAAGGGAATGTTCTATCCACACAACACCTTCTCTCAATGAACCTAGATCTCTACTGGCCACTCCATGAATGTTACATCATCCTTGATATCTAACTCTCCCTAGTTAATGACATGGGAGGCATCATGAAGATACCGATAAAGATGAGATACATGAAAGACATTGTGGATCCATTCTATCTATAGTGGAAATTCCAATTGATATACCACCTCGACAACATGCCCCAACACCTAAAAGGGCCCAAAAAACCTATGAGAAAGTTTACTCCCTCTACCAAACCTTCGCTTCCCATGTCAAGGAGAGACTCTCAAGAAGACAAGGTCTCCAAAATCGAACTCCAGGGGTCTATAACTATGATTGGAATATGCCTTATAATGGTTCTACATTACCCTTATCTTCTCTCAAACTAACTATATCTTCTTCATTGTGCTCTGTACTATATCAGGACCAAGAATTGATGACTCTCCCACCTCTATCCAGTGCAATGGAGAATGACATAGATGCCCATACAACACATCAAATGAAGCCATAAAATTGAATGAGTGATAATAATTTTTGTATGAAAACACTACTGAAGGTAGTAAACACGATAAACCAAAGTCCAAGATGATTTCCTATAACATATTATCAAGCGTCTGGATGGTATTATTCATATGTGCATCTATATGAGGGTGGAAAGTAGTGCTAAGATGCAACTAGGATCCAAAATCTTGCTATAATACCTTCCAGATTCATTAGGTAAAATGAGTTTCATAATCATATATGATGGTCTTCAGAATCCCATGAATCTTAACCACGTTATCCACATACCTATTCACTAAAACATCCACGACACTCGAATCAAGTATTTCCAAAAAGTGATCCATTTTCATGAATCAGTACACTATCACCCAAACTGCATCATAACCTCCATGATCCGTGGTAAACCTGTGATGAAATCAATCAAGATTTACTCCCATTTACACTTGGGAACATCCAAGGACTATAAAAAACCTCTTGTAACACTGTGTTCTTATTTCAACTACTAACAAACCAAATATATTTTCACTAAGTCCACCACTGACCATTTCATCCCTAGCCACCAAAGTTTCCTACTCAATCCACAATACACATTTTTCACACCAAGATTTACTACTAAATGTGATATGTGAAACTCAAGTAGAACACCCTCATGCATCGCTTATGGGATAGACAACCACCCCTGTAACAACCTTGAATTATGATCATCCTCTAACTATCCCTCAGGATCATCACCTTGGCCAACATAATCATGAATCAACTATGCCTCTGAGACTCTATACCTAGAATCATTTACCCACTAAATCAATAATGAATCCATGGTCATTAGATAAATAAAAACTTGACCACTACTCTATCCAATGTCATGATGCATTGATATAATATCCTCTATTCCTTTTCAAACACCCGTAGACTCCCGAGTCAAATCCTCTCAGGACTTCTGACTCAATGAAATGAAAAATAAATTACCCTTAATTATGGTGTAAGAGATCTCAAAATCATAATCCTGAAGAATCTCCAT
The DNA here is from genome assembly GCA_963277665.1 of Viscum album. Taxonomy (NCBI): domain Eukaryota; kingdom Viridiplantae; phylum Streptophyta; class Magnoliopsida; order Santalales; family Viscaceae; genus Viscum; species Viscum album. The sequence continues at coordinate 621,907,574 of OY728127.1, forward strand.
CCATCTCCACTGGCTTGGATTTTGACCCTATAGAGAGAAAACATATCATAATATTTTATGGTCTGTGAAAACCACAAAGCACTTTTCAATGAGGTAATTTCACCACTACTTTTGCATGAAAACAACTACCGCCAACTCCAAATCATGGGTGGAATAGTTTTACTTGTGGAGAAATAACTTCCCAGACTCATAATATATTACCACCCTATGACGAATTAACATGCATCCAAATAACTGATGGAACATTTCATAGAAAACATAAAACAATACACTCTCCTCAGGAAACTGAAGCACTGGAGAACTAACCACCTTCTTCTTATGGTAACCGATCACTTCTTAGAATTGGCATATCCACACAAAATCCTATTACTTCCTGGTCAATGATTCTAGATGGGAGAAAACTTGAGATTAATTGGGAAAAGACCTTGGATAATTTCTTGTGAGTCTAAGAAAACTACGAACATTTGCCACATTCTTGGGTGCTACCAAAGAAACAACTACTTGAACCATCAATGGGTCCACCACCAAACCTTTTTGAGAGACCAAATATCCAAGTAAATCCACCTACCACATCTATAAATCACACTTAGACATCTTCCCATAAATCTGGTGGTGTTAAAGGACCTGAAAAACAACTCTGAGATACTCAATATGCTCCTCCTCTAGCTTTGAGTATACCAAGATATCATTAATGAATACAATGATGAACTAGTATAAGAACTCATAGAACACATAGTTCACAAGTCCCATGAACATGGATACTGTGTTCTGAATAATAAATGAAATAACCACAAACTGGAAGTTCCCTACCTAAATCTGAAGTATGTCTTATGAATATCCTCATCTCTCACCCTCAACTAGTAATATCTAGATCATAGATCAATCTTTAAGAACCAACTTGCTCCTCTCAACTATTCAAACAGATCATCGATCCTTAGAAGAGGGTAATTATTCTTGAATGTCACCTGACTCAACCTATGGTAGTCTATACACAAACTTAGACTACCATTTTCCTTCTTGTAGAACAACAATGGAGCACCCCACAATGACACATTAGGTCAGATGAAACCCCATATGCATCAGTTCCCCCACCTGTATCACTAATTCACACAACTCCATGGGCACCATCTGATAGGTATCCATTGAAATTAGAGTCACCCCTGATTTAAAATCTATCCTGAACTCAATTCCATACTAAGGAGTAAGCACAATAACCTCATTTGGCAAAACATCCAGTAACTCCTACACAATCATAGGAACTATCCCAATCATTTCTTCTAAAGACAACTCTTCCAACTACGAAAAAAGAGTCTCCACTTTCATACCAACCAACTGATAAGCTCGATCACCAACGAACAACACTCATTGGCCCTACATATACTAAAAAATGACTTTCCTATGAAAGCATTTGATGAATTCTAACATATAATACAACTAATACAAACTAAGTATAATATCATATAGAGGTATTTTCAATAAGAATAAGTCCCCCACTGACTAGTGCTACCCTATCACCAATCTACATTCTCGGTACACATCAAAAAATGAAGCTTGTCCACCAAATGGAAAAGATAACACCACGGGAACTAGAAGAATCCCCACATTAAGTCCCAATATACAAACCAAATAAGGATCAATAAATGAGTGAAATGATCTTGAATCAAACAAGGCACAAACAAGGGTACAAAAAAAACTGATCATACCTCAAACAACTCCTGGCTCTGCTGGTGTTTCTATATCTAATGTGTGCATATGATTGCACCCAGATCCTTTACCTCTCTACTGCTAGCCTCTACCACCGTTCTCTATCTTGGGTCACTGTGGATGATGACCATCTTGAGGCTAACCTCTACCAACTTTTCCTACTCTCAGCTATTGAGAAGCAACCTGCAATACCTATTGCTAGAACTATCTCAGAGGCAACTGATACTTCTAAAATGAATCATGGATGCCCATCTAAAAATATCCTCTTGGAGTGGTTGGTCACTGAGCTTAGTGGTGACCATATCTCCATAAGATATGTCTCACAAATAGAAAACCCCAAAAAGGTGATAAAAAACTACATGTCTCTAATAGTTGGGAAAGAACGTGCCACAACTGGTTCCCCAATAAATGGAACCCTTACTTCCCAAATACCTAAGGCCCACTACTAGAAGCCTTGCTCCTTGAAACACCCTCTTGGAAACTCTACTGAATCTCAAATCCCAAGGAAAGAATATTCTCAATAACCACAACCTTTTTCTTCACCTCTATATATATTAGGAGAATAAACATTGTGACTATAAACCTAATCACTGGATGAAAAGACTCCTCTAGATACCGTGATCTGGACTCCTCATTTGGAAAAACATCTAGAGAAAAGTGCAGGATATCCTTAAAACCGATCCCAAATTCCCGTATTATCAAACTCCCCTTATGAAGGGAGAGTATCTCTTTCCTACTAGATTACCTCATTGTCGATGAAAGAAAATTTTCCTAAAACATCCTATAAAAGTTTTCCACCACACATCTTCCTCCTTTTGATCACCAAGAAACAACATCCACCACTGACACACAACTCCCCACATCTGACTAACTACTAGTGGCACCAAAAACTCATCTCGTGCTCAGATAAAACCAAAAGCGATCTATATCTCCTATATCCAATGGTATATATATATATAAATCTAAGATTCTCCCTTAATACTTAACCAAAATATTCCACTTAAAGGAAGAAAAATCCCTCTTCCATGCCTCATCCTCCACTTTCAGACCAGTCCTCTGATGATCAACCAGATTTTCCCGCTGAACCTCAACTACCTAAGAAACTCATAAACGAAGAACATGATCCATTCCTAAAAACAAGATTAACATTTTAATCATGGTATCATGGAATTTTATCAATTATTCTTTAAATTTTATTCATTTTATTTTCCCAAAACTCCCAATTCAAGTATGAACACAAGTCATTATGATTCATGTACCTATCCTAGGTCTCTACCCTCCAAAAAGGTCCATATCAATTTTTCATTTAGTAATATCATAGTCCATGCACTAAATCATGGTGGGCCCTAAAATCTTGTGTCCTAGCCAGTCTCTCTAGCCTTTGTGAGACACCATGGTTAGCTAGAACTTCTGCCATACCAACCCATGAAATACTCATTGTACCTTACTCCAAAATCCATCCTATCCTTAAAACAAAACATTTGATACCCTCTGTCACAACCCCTCCCACCAAATATTCTATAATGAAGGTACATATATAATGGCCCTCGAATCTCACATCCAGTAGGCCCCTGGTTGGAAGCCAGTACTGAGGATATAAAAATCTCACAATATGGGTGGTATCACCCTCTATAAATGAACAGGATCAGGAGATAGGATAAAAAATAGAAAAAAATCATACAGATTATATAACGGTAAACAAAAAACCATCCCACAATGCATGAAAAAAAATAAAAAAGTTACATATAAAAGTCTCTAAAGTAAATAACAAAAAGAAAATTCTACAGTAGTAACTCAATAATAACTCCAATCCAATTAGTAATGTCCATCTCATTACCCAAAGTCCCCATAGAAACCTGAAAATAGTTTATATACATAGGGTGATCATAATATGTATACTCTATAGGGACATAACCAAGGCTTAAAGTCCACATGTGAAAAGAGAATACTAATGCCCCAGTGAACAAATAGTAGAACCAACATCACCTAACCATGTCAACTATCCGAATCCAGCCTCACCATGAGTCACTCACCAAATCACACATCCCATACAATAATATAATATCGAGATCATAACAAAGAAATGTTCCCCACTACCTCTCCCCCACTGATTTTCTTCTCCCACGCCCCAACATCGAATGTCCTATGCTCCCACCCCTTCCACACATATCACATAACATCCCGCCCACACACACTAGGGCCACACATCACGTCACATCACATCAAATCACATCACATCACATCACATCACATCACATCACATCACATCACATCACATCACATCACATCCCATCCCATCCCATCCCACCGCACACCATCCCATCCCATCACATCGCATCACATCACATCATATCCCATCGCATCACATCACATCACATCACATCACATCACATCACATCACATCACATCACATCACATCACATCACATCATATCACATCACATCACATCACATCCCATCACATCACATCCCATCACATCACATCACATCACATCACATCACATCACATCACATCACATCACATCACATCACATCACATCACATCACATCACATCACATCACATCACATCACATCACATCACATCACATCACATCACATCACATCACATCACATCACATATCGAAGACACCTCAGACCACACATCACATCTCACCCCAAAGACACATGGGACCACACACCATAGTTCATCCTAAATACACATGGGAACACATGTCACATATCATCCCAAAGACACTTAGGACCACACGTCACATCTCACATGAAAAAACCTGGGCCAACACATCACTGCTGAAGGAAGAGCTGGGGAGATGGGGTATCCAACCATTAATATTTTCCATTGTAGATATTAGTGAAATCACCTAGAACCTAGAACCTCTGAGAGTTAGTAAGGTTATCCAACTCAGGTGGGGAGCATATAAAATAACATAAAGATACAAGATATATAAATATCACACAATAACCAACCTACAAGTTCACATTAACAACACTAGTACACACCACACTACCACCGCTATACCACAAATTACCCATCAGAACTGCTTCCACCACTATATGCAACACACCCCACAACCGCCAAGCAAACCTCACAATATTTTACACTTTCAACTTACATGTTACGCCAATTTTATTCATTATCCTTTTCATTTCAAGTTAAACCACTCATTCAATTCCTTTAATTAAATTTAATCCATTAATCACATTTCAATTTACACCCCATTATATTCAATTTCCAACTCATTTATTTATTTATTTCATTTAACATCATAATTTATTCCACTGCTACCTTGTAAACTAACACAACCACACCAAAAAAATATCACTATGACACCACACATCCACCAACATCATAAAATAATGTCTCTTAAGCCATATCAGAACATAAAAACCACACATCTATTCCATCGCACACTCAAAACCACCATGCACCACAACCACTACGCCACAACCATTACTACCCAAATCACATCCATGCTAACCAACCATCACATCACTTCCCCACATACCACATATCCTATACAGTAAATAATATCACCACACAACAAGAGTAAGTCACACAAGCATCACAAGAAGCACAACCATATATAATAGAAACACATCCTAGATTCACATTTATTCCGGGGTTTAATCACATTACTTCATTATATTATCATGGGTATTATCACCCAAACCAGATATCCAGGGGAAAAAAATTATTATCCAAATATATGTTATTTAAAATTTTACTCAGTGTGTGATCACACAAAAAGGGACATCACATATATCAACTATAGTGCCAACAAGGCTTCCAACAACTACTATTTTTACAATTGGAAATAAGCAGACATAACACCATAAAAAATATATAACAAAATAGAAAAATGCAATAAATCCCCATACCCAAAATTTTTAGAGATGTTAATTTATTAAATTATTTCTATGACACTTAATATCCACCAAAGGAAAGAAAAATCTTGTAGATCCCACACATAACATGTAAAATAGTGAGAAGGATGATCCCCTACCTCAAATAAGCTTTTCGATATTTCTGTGAACTATATGGAGAAGAATAAACTACCCAAGAACTACCACCACACAAGAAATTGGAAGGTCTACCATGAATTGATGATGGGATTAAAAGGATCAAGGATATAAATCCACAAATAAATCCCTATTTAAAGGAATTATATGAAATTTAATAGGAATCCTTGGATCACCTAGAAGGTGAGGGAGCAACGCTTGTGGTAGGATTTGAGAAATAAACCAGAGCACTCCAACCTTTAAAGATACACTGCATAGGGGAATCACACAATGTGTAATCCTCTTTCATGTTATGTAATACTCAGGGTTAGATATACTTGAAAACATGACTCTTTTTTATTATTATTATCCCCTAAAATCTACACACCGTGAACCAATCATGTACAAGCTATAAAATAATTTTACATGTCATGTAAACATTACATAGTGTGTATTACCTCTAATTTGTGGGTTTTAATATCCAACACCTCTAGGACTGCTCTAGGCCTCCTCCAAGAAAGTTGAACACCCAAAACTAGAAAAGTAACAGTCTGATAAGGCATTGACCATTATAGGTTGTCTCTTAGAGAGGTCAGTGTTATGTGTGCATTTTTATTTTTTTTAATGGGTTCTATTTTGTGAAGACAGTGTGTGAGATTGATTGGTTTTAATTTTAGATTAGAATAAAGTGGCTTAAACTTAGATATCCCCTTAATTATCCTTTTAAATCATTATTTCATTTTTTACTCCCATATTTTCTCTCTAATCAAGTGAAAGCTCCCTTGATCACCCTCATATGGTTATTTCAGTTAGAATAAGGGTGTACTATAATCACTATGTATCCTTATCTTACATGACATAGTGATTATAAATCTACGATAGTTCATGGCTATCACAATTCTGACTATCATGACAGTGAATAAGATCCACGTGACCCATGTGTTCAAACTAGAGGAAGTAGTTAAATGACTTAAAAATTCATAGAATTTGTGAAATCTCCTATAGAATAACAAGTTAAAATAAATCATGATATTAATAGTATAAATAATCAATTAAAACATTGGATTCACTAATATGTAAGTAAGTAGAATCAGCTCATCATAGTGACTAATAACTTAGTGTGCCATAACTAAAGAATTACAATAAGAAAAATGAAAGAAAATAGGTACAGAATATTCCTCATTATCTCTAGTTTGATGATTATATAAGAATCCCCCATATTAATCTCTTTTAATGAATAGTCAAATACTTGTAGAATGTGTGGATGTTATTTAGGTGATTTTTAATTTATCCACATGAGTAGCATGAGTTTATTTCACCATGATCCCAATATTTTTAAGATTTTTCCTAAAATCAATAGCCTACTCTATCCTTCTCATATTATCGCCATGTAAAAAGTTCAATGGTTATGATTTCTCCAAATTAGTGTATTCAAATATTTTTTTGTTAATAAATTCTTCACCCATAATCAAGTTTCATACTCCTTCATAAATTATTGAAGAAAAATGGGTTCCTAATCTATAGCTTCATTGACATCAATGTTTCCTTCCAAGAAGAAGATTAAGTATGTGAAGGTATACAAATTTTTATTTTTAGTGAAACTAGAATAGACCTACATACTATTCTTAAGTGAGGCCGGGCATGAGCCTGAGATATTCATGGGTGTTAAAACCAGGCCTGAATTCTTGACATGCTCAACATATTCCAAGTTCCCCATCATGGCTTCACCTCGGTAATTTTTTCATCTATAGGGATTCATTAGTTCAATATTTAGCATTTAAAACTTCAATGTGCTCAATTATTATTCAATATAAAACTCACATGACTAACTCAAAATCTATGATTTTGCATCATCTTCCTTGGTGGGTTGTAATGGGTTTATGTTCAAGATTTGGTGGCATTAACTCCAAGCTTTGGAATCTCCAATTCATCATTATCTTCCAATATATTTCCTTGTCTACATATCCTAATCTTAAAGATTGGGGTATTTATTCTTCCTGTGGTGAAATTTTAATCTTAAGATCTAGCCTCAGTACATCATTGGTTGAGTGTAGATGATTTAGAATCTTCTAGTTTGGTGAGCTTAGAATTTAGCAATATGAGCTCTATCTCATAATTTCTTCACCTAGGCTTGGGGTATTCTTCTAAAAATTCACAATCACTTAAAGTGGATGGGATTATTATGGTCTATTTGACTGGTGTGGTCTATGGATGGGTGTGCTCACTTGAATCGATCGCATGAATGGGGTGACATCTAATATTGATTGGTGGAGGGAGAGGGGTATGATCAATTTATTTGAAGGTTCACTGTTGCTTCATCCCTTTTTGGGATTTTTAGCGGTGAGGTTAATGGGGAGATACCTTTATGTGGTTGATACAAGACTTTTCCAATTATGGAAAGTGATTATATTGTCAAACATAGAGTTGGAGGACATGGTAGCTTCGATACTTAACCAAATGTTTACATATAGTCACTCTAGAGTCATCATGTGACAACTTCATGAGTTTTAAATTTTTTTAAACGAATTGTTAGTTATAATTCTCATCTTTTGGAAAATCAAGGACTCTTCCAATTTTCTATTGAACTAGCATAGTCTCTTACTGTTACCATGTGTTTTCTTCTAAAAATTTTCAATCACATCATCCACCTGTACATCAGATATATATATATATATTTTAGTGTTTAGAATGAAATAAAAATCAAACAACTATATTCAATGTTAAATAATCAATGGACTTTATTACTTGGTAAAAAATTAATGAATACCATTTAGGACCATGTTATACCTTCGAGTTAGGTTTCTTAAAGGAATATGTGCCTCTGTGTCTTGTATGGGTTCTCTCTCTACCCAGTTCTCAAAAGGGGCTCTTTATTTTATGTTCAATAATGGGGGATTTTCCCTCATCATTTTTAAAAAAAGAAAATAATTAAATCTCACATGTACATGAAAAATTAAAAATGAATTAGATATAAAAATTTAATAACTACAAACAATTAAATTCCACTATTAAAAATCAAGGCATGACTATATAATTAAAAAATTTATTGGGACATTAAAAACCATGTTTAAATCCATTAGGAATTTATTTCCGGATTGAAATTTTATCCTTTAGATATCACATTTTGAATATAAAATTCAATTTATTTATCCCACTTAAATATCAAAATTGAATATAATAATTATATTTCAAAAATCAAGGAATTTATTTTCTTAAGTTGATTCAAAATTGATCAAAATATTTTTAAACAAAATTTTTATCTTTTAAAAAATGAAATTTAAAGTATCAAAAAATTATTGAATGTATTGATTAATTAAACCCAAAAATTAATAATCCACTAAAAATCAATATTAAAGAGAATTTTCAATGAAGTCCAGAATGTTAAAAAGTCACAAAATCACATCATTTACCATGTTTTTTAGGTAATAATGGGGACAAATTCATTGAAAAAAGTTATTTTTTTAATTTTTGGCTCTCATCAACAGTTCTTCTCATTGTGCGCTTTATATTCTTGGCATTAATTTCCAATCCATGGATTATTGGAAGTTGGATTTGTGGGACACTTCCTCTCTTCATTACTGGGCCAAGAGTCGGTACCAATGGAGTGTGGGGTGAGGGTAATGATAATATGGATGCTATTTATCTATAACCTAATATTTTATTAGATGAGTATCATGTTTTACAAACATTTAATAAGGTTTTTTATTAAATATTCTCCCACTAAAATTATTACCGATTTTTGAATCCATCATATCCATTAGTGGTTTAAGATATATATTACACTAATATTTGGGTCACTTTATATTTTATACTAAAACCTATCTATTTAGGTAGGGAATCATCCCAATCATATCATATATCCTCCACAATCCAAACACACACACACACACACACATATATATAATTACACTTTGAGGTTATGTGGGAACCAAGTACAAAAATACTAGCAATAACCAATAAAAATATTGAAAAAATATCTTAAACCACTCAAAATCCAACTAATTTAAAAAATGTGAGGAATCAAAACTGGGTCGGTCCAGCTCAAGCCATACCCACCACTATATCTAGCCATAGAAAATGTCTCAAATGAGCAACACCTCGAGAATTATATCATAGATGAACACAACTTGTTCAATAAACTTATCATTTTGATCACCAGTGTACACTAAACAACAATGAATGTCAATCAAAACCTTTCAGTTCCTCTAACCAATAAATGAAAAATTCACAAAAATGACCACACCAAAAATTGTAACCAGATCACCATGAATAGTAAAACACAAGAAAATCTTGAGGAAATCCATCATAACAATCCACCTCTGAATGAAACTAGAGAACCTGAAACACAAAAACCACCATAAAAGCACACATCATATCCCAACCTATTACCCATCACATAGTGTTACTCCTCAGAATGTTTCAAAAAAATTTAAATAATTATTATCTAGAGAAATATCCCTCTATTGAGCTTGAAGCAAAACTACCCAAAGAGTAGTTCATAATTCCAAAACTAAAGAACTGCATAGGGAAGACAAGTGGGGGAACACTCAAAATAATAAGTCAATAGGGGGAACCAAGGAAGAAATTAATTGAAAAACCTTGAGTATTGAGAATCGATAATAATGAAAAACCCATAGTGAAACTAGAATAATGAATAAGAATAATAAGAACCCCTAAAGACCCAAAATTTTACTCTGAGCTATAGATGGGATTAGAGAATGTGATATCCTTAAATAAATGTATGTGATGTTTTATGATTGAACATATATTGGTTGTTTTTTTCTATGTTTAAGGTGTTTTTGAGGTGTGTTTGGGTACATAGAATATTTGAAATCATAATAGGAGCTCAGGGCATCAACTTGTAGATTTGGAGCTACTGGTGTTCCATTGACTATTCGGTACATACTCATTGAGTAAACGATGGTGGTTCCAAAGGACTTGTAGTTCTATAGGTCCCACTGGACTACTAGTGGGTATCCATCATCAATTTGGTAATCTAAGAATATATTTATCACCTCTACTAGGTACACTGACTTTCTAGAGGCCTAGTAATGACCAACCATTTGATCCGTTGGCCAATCAGTGAGGGCCATCGACTCACCAATAGTTCCCAGACAACCAGATCATTAAGGGTGACCCCATATTTTCATATGAATACCAATTTTTTAAATATAACTCATATTGATCTACCATTATGCTATATATATGACCACATGGTATCCCTTTTAGTAAATTCTATCTAATCATTATCATCTCTTTGACACATGAAGTCTAGATTGATCCGTCAACTACCATGAGGTAAAATTCATCCTTTCTATCCATAATATTATTATTATTATTAAATTATCCATATATATAAGAAATACTGGATATATATATGGATCCCATCTTGATATAATGAATAATTTTTTATTTTTTGATACATCCCCATTGAATATTGAGAGTTGGAGACTTTTCCTTGGGCCAAATTTGGATCTTCCATTGATGGAAGTTTTTTTAGGTAATTTGATTTGATTCCAAGACCATGTATCCATATTAATATTTAATATTATTATATAATCCCTATTTTGATGAATTTGGATTGGTTATAGAGATCTATTTGGTTCATGGGTGTGGTTCTGGTCAAGACTCTTGGGAGTGTTTAACATCTGGCATCAATGCGCTTGATGTAGGAAGTACTTACCATATAGGGCCATTGTATATAGTTCTTTGAAATGATTTTATTATGAATTCATGTGTATCTTGTGAGAACTACTATGCAATATTTCATTCTTGGTATGAACATGTATACCATAAGACCCATGCTTGATTGGTATCCATATATGTGCGTGTGTTTCCATGAGAACCTTTACTTGATACATTGTTCTTGTTCTTTTATATGTTGTTCCTTTTTTTGGATACTATAAATCTTGTAGAAACATTGATATTAGTATAAATATAGTAGGTTTTCTAGGGGTGACTATTTTACTCTTTAGAGGGGGAGCATGGGTACATGATGGTAGACCAACAACTTTGATATGGTGTAATGGTGAGTGTCATGATATGGCATGAATTGTCAATGGTGATTGGAAATACACCTAGGTAGATATCCATAAGTAAAAACGTGTTGTACATTGGTATGATGGTATGAGTCAGGGTGCGATGATAGATAAGTCTATGTTACAAGTTGGGGGGATATGTATATTGTGAAAATGGTATGAGTCAGATGTGGGAATGTTGAGTTGCTTTTGAATCAACCATACTTCTTTTATATAGTTATTAGTGAGATGAGATATATGTGAAAATTTCCAAAATATGATTCATGTGACTAATATTTGAGGCTAATATTCTATCATGGAGCTGATGTTGGTATGGTCGGGGTTCGTGGAAGCCTAGTTAGTGCATAATGACTTGAAAATTGATTCATTTTTGTGTGAAAATTTACTTTATTTATCATGAAATACACAATTATATAAATGTTCACTTGTTATTAAGGATGCATTAGTGGTGTAATACCAGGTTTATGCTCACAACCTGCATGGGAAACTTAGTGCACATGCATACTTCCTGATCAGATATTTGAGAAAGGGAAAATTCCCAGTAGTAGGGAGCTAAGGAGATCGATATAGGAGTTCAGAGTTGGTACTAGGATGGTCTCTAGATAAATGTAATAGTGTCTTTATTTATTTCCTATTTCTTCGATTATACTCCGACCTAAGATGAAACACATGGGGTCTTTGGATATTTTTATATTGTATGACCTGGATGAAACTTTTTTAGAATTTTGATATTGTTTCAGTTATCACCATATTTTTTTGTTATTATTATTTTATTTTTATCATTATAGTGTATGAATATTGATGCAGAGGTATAGTCACCCCACTGCATTGTTAGGATACTTATTTCTAGTTAGTGATCTCTTACGCATAGGGAGGTACACATGAGACCATGTGACACACTGGTTGGATGTAGTGATTTTTTCAGGGTGTTACAAATTGGTATCAAAGGAGGTTTTATTTTCCTTTTATTCTTGTATATGTTTGGAAATATTGAATAAGGAAGTTAGGATATGTGGAACTTCGGTAGGAGGGTTTCATGTATTCATGTAAAACTCATGTGTAATGGAACCATGAGTTCTCAGTGGTGGGACTGTTATTACAGTTGCGATTTTAAAGTTTTATACTAATCTTGAGTATGTTGTGTTTTTATAGTTTATAGGATTTAAGTATTTTCATACATAATGAATAGGCATATAGGAACACATTTAATATATGTTAATTTCTTGCTACCAATGGTTTTTTATTCAATTAAATGTATTGATCTATATTTATGTGATATACTGTGATGAAATTTATATTTCTTGAACACGAGAATGGTTGTTTTGTTATTTTATATATATGACCATGAATAATGTACAATTATGGAAAACTAGGCTTGATACATGAGGTAGTTATTGGAGGGTTATACTTTATCACATTGGGTATCCACCTAGGATAGGTCTATTATATAAATTCCTTATGTATTCCTATAAAATTCTTGAGTAAATATATTAATTAGGTTGCTATAAATATTCTATGCGTTCCTTTGTAATTACAAATAATTCTATCTAGAATTCATTTGATGAGACCACCAATACAAGTATGAAAAAATCCTCCCTCTAGGGAGGAAACTCCAATTCCATTAATAGATAGAGAGAAGGATTCAACTGAGCATGATCCTATACCTGCACTAGTGGTTTATCTAGTAGAACTTCTATAGATAGGAGTCTTATGCATAGTGGCTATTCAAAGTGGATGAGTTTCTACGATGATGGTCGATTATACACATGACTTCTAGCATCAAAATCCCATTCCCTTCTAGTGTATGAGAGTCCTATATGTTGATGGGGATAAGATTGAAATCATTGATGGAGACTCCAAAAGATCAATGGGGAAATCTAGCTAATTTCATGCTTCAGGGACCATCCAGGAGGTGGTGGGTTGTTATGAACTTGGTAGGAAGACATTATGGTCTTACTTGAGATATATTCAAGGATATATCCTTTGAGGAGTTCTTTATAGATACACTGAAATTGGACCATGAACAAAAGGTTATGGATCTTTAGTAGGGATCATTTTTAGTGTTTGCTTACTCTGCACTAGAGTTTCTTCGCTTCACTCCTCTATTAGTAGGTAACAAGTCAGAAAAGTCCTAGAAATTCAAGATTTTAATTCTTCCAATTATAAGGTTCTTGGTTAATATTTCTTAACTGATGACATAACCATATGTTTTATTCAAGTCCCTAAAGACCTAGAAGGGTCTAAATGAGGAAAAATCTATAGTACTTCTTTCATCCTCCACTAGAATGATGATCGGGTTATTTGGTGATTCTATGGGATCCTCTTCCAGTTGTAGGAAGAGGAAAGAATAGGAAACACACCAAGGTGGAAGAAGGTAGGCAGAGAAAAGCAGGGGACTATTTATTCTCTTTAGGGAAAGAAATTCCATAAGATGCTATAACTAGGGGTATAGGGGTCATTTTGTAGACCATGTGGAAAACAGGTAAAGGAGTGTCACTGTTGTGGAATATGGGTCATCTATAGAGATATTATTCTAAAGTGAAGCATTAATACTCCAATAGGAAGAGTTGGGGTATATTTATGTTCCTCAATAGAAAATTTGGACTCTATATATCTGAATTACCCAGGTGAGTCACACACTATAGGGACAAGGTCATGGAGCAGAGACAATCAAAGTTTATATAGTAGAGAAATTCCTAACATATAGTGGAGATGGACCATCATCTCTTCGAGTTATGGTCTTGATAAAATATATGATATATTCTAACTTTCTTGATACATAATATTCCCATTCATTTATATATGCTAAAGTTGTTTATGGACTTATTTTTCCAATCAAGTTATATTATGAGTTTTTATCCCTTGACACACCCTTGGATAGGAAGGTGGATCATATACAGAGATGTTTAGTATGTCTTTCAGTATGGAATTAGGGATGAAAAATATTTTGATTACCCCATATCATATGAAGTTGTCCAATTTGAATGAACATAAGTTGAAAATAAAGGATTTCAATGTGAAGGGTTTTATCAGACCGAGCACATCTCTGTGAGGTGATCTAGTTTTTATCTCAAAGAATGTTGATGTTAGTATTAAATTGTGTGTATACTACAATAAGTTGAACCAAGTGACCAAGAATAATGTATACCCCTTACTGAGGATCTATGAAAGACCAATGGTTCTCCAAGATTGATCTAAGATCTGGCTCCCCCATCTTTTGGTCAGAGAAGGGGATATTTCTAAGGGAGTGTTTAGAAGAAGATAAAATATTTATGAGTATATTTTCATTCCATTTTAGATGAAAAATTCAGCAGTGGTGTTCATGGATCTCATGAACATGATCCTCTATTCATATCTTTACTCCCTCATTAAGGTGTTCATTGATGATGTCCTCAAATACTCATGGACCGTGGAGATGCAACCTATACACCTAATTATTGTGTTGATTACACTTAAAGAACATCAAATATATTCTAAGATCTTCAAGTGTCACTTCTACATCCATGAGGTAAATTTTCTTGGGTGCGTAATATCTTTAGTGGGAATTTCAGTAGTCCCTGAGAAGGTAGCGACTGTGATGTATTAGGGATTCCCTAGAATGTTTTTTGAGAATATAAGTTTCCTTGAGTTGGTAGGATGATACCGATAGTTTATTTATGAATTATCTATCCTAGAATCACCTTTCACTAGACTTAACAATAAGGGGTGATGTTTGAGAATAAAAATCAGAGTGAAGACAAATTCTTGGAGCTGAAAAGGAGATTAATACATCCTCTGATCTTGATATTTATAGATCTTAGGATTAAATATACAGTTTACTATGATTGATCAAGTGTTGGTTTGAGATCTATTACAATTTATAGAGATATAATGGTGGCTTATGGGTCTCATTATCTATGACCGCATGATAGGAACTACCTGATTCATAACTTGGAGTTGGCAGCTGTGGTACATTCTATGAATTATTAGTGCCATTATCTCTTCGATGAGAGATTCTTCAAGTACGCAAACCATAAGAGATTATGTTACATATTATATTAGTGGTTGTTAAATATAATATAGAGTAATTTAGTAGAATATCTATAGATTTTTTTTATTTTTAATGGATTATTATCTAGGGAATGGTAATGTTTTCTCAAATGATCTTAATAGTAAAACATAACGGATTAGAGAGACACCTTTAGAGGAGGAATGTTGGTTTATGAGTTATTGAATGAGTGGTTGGTGGATACATTTTAGGACCAAGGGGTAATGAATTTTAGAGACCAGGAGGATTATATCATACACTTTCTATGCTTATATAGAAGTGGTAATAGGTTATGTTGGACTCTGTAATAGGGTTTCCCAGGACTCCAAGAAGTTGAGATGTTGTATGGGTGATAATTGATCAAATACAAAAGGTGGAACATTTCTTACCAATATGAGAGAATCAAACAACAGATAAGTTGAAAAATATTTATGTCTCAGATATTTTACAAATTCATGGAGTTTATAAAAACCCAAGCTATTAATACATAAATATTACACATTTTTAGATGAATATTAAATATATTTCACAAGTATTGAACCGAAGAAATTAATGGTTTAATGTATTTGGAGACTAGATATACAATGTTCTTATTTCATGGATGATCTTAAACATATCCCACAAAGATATCACTATTTAGTACTCTTCATTGAAATACCCTACCCAAACTTTTCTTCATAACTTGAGGAAAGGAAATATTAGAAAGGTTGAGGTCATATGCTTAGTAAGGGTAAACATGGGAGAAATCAATCAATGATCATATGAGAGAATAAAGTAAACATAAGGGTATGAGATCATGAATATAACTTAAAAATTTCATACTCAATCTATCATGGATCATAAACATGATCCATGCCATAAAAAATATCATTTCAAAATACATGAATCAAAAGAGTGAGAAATCATTATAAATCAGTCATGAACCGTAAGTTCAGGTCATATAAGCATGGAACCATCATAAGTATAGAAACCATTTCATTTCTCATGGCTAACTACCAACACCATCAAATCATAGTGGATCAAGCAACCCAACCCATCTCTCATAACATAATTGATCAAGAATCACCCACTTCATCCCATAGTGGATCAAGAATATTGACTTGTTTCCCATTGTGGATCAAGCACATCATCCTATTTCCCACAACAGATCAAGGAATTTGGATTGTTTCCCATAATTATATCATGAGATATACATTTTTAACCAATGCATTATAGGGATATATAATTATAGCCCCACCCATCACATCATTAAAACCATACATATTTGTGCGATAAAGTCATTAAAATTCATCATATCATCATATAAAAACCCATGAAATAGAAATTAGTTTTCATAAACATTTCATTAATCCACTATGGTATAACAAATTAAAAATAAATGAGTTTCATAAAAATATCATCATCATAATTATAAACCATCTAGAGAAATAATACTTATGTTAACATTGTATCATATTCCTAGTAAAACATTATAAACACCAAAGGTTGTTATCATTGATGAATAAAAAATCCATGAATAGATACTTAATACATTCTTGAGAAAAATTTCCTTTAAATTTTGAAATAACTTCTTTAAAATCAAAAAAATTACCCAAATAATAAATAAAACATTTTATTTTAAATTAATCATGTAAACTTGTAAAGGAAGCTTTAAATAATTGAGTGGTAATGATGGAAGAAAATACCGTTCATTCCATACATGTTAAAACAAATATTCCTTTCACATTTTTGGTAAAAAGTAAAAAGTACATCATTTCATAAAGATACAATAAAAATCCATTTAAAACATTTTTAAATGAAAAAAAGATGTGTAAAAAATACTATTTAAAATCATAAGATAATTGTAAAAACATTTTAGAAGACATTTTTAGAAAACTGTCACATGTAATAGAAATGATTTTCAACCAAAGATAAAGATAAATATGATTTTACTTACCAATATTATTTTTTTCTCTTTAGTTTTTAAAGATAGGAAAATGAAATAAAAACAAATATTATATATAAATAATGTCAGCCCAATTAGGGTAAATACTTTGGGGGGGGGGGGGGTGAATCAGGGTATGAAATATTAAAACAATATCCCCTTAAAATCTTGTTTCATTATTAAAAAAAACTCTT
Organism: Viscum album; assembly: GCA_963277665.1. Taxonomy (NCBI): domain Eukaryota; kingdom Viridiplantae; phylum Streptophyta; class Magnoliopsida; order Santalales; family Viscaceae; genus Viscum; species Viscum album. The sequence goes on from OY728127.1 coordinate 621,925,457, forward strand.
CTCTCTTCTTCCTGTAGAAATATCAGAATAAAAATGAAATCATGCAAGTGACACAACGATTTTTACTTGGTTTACCCTCACTGAGCTACATATTAGGAGCATACAACAACAATGTTCTAATTATACCAAATCTACTAAGGATCACTTCCAAATTAAAAGTTTTAGGATAGATCACTTCTATGCCGAGACTCACTACCTTTATAATATTTTGGGTATGCTCAATGCATTCCCAAGGGTCACTTCCTATGTCTCTTTCTCTGGCTCACTTCTGGTGGAAAGGATCATCGTCTTCCTCTTCCTTCACTCATTTATCTTAGAAGGGATCTACTCATAGTTTATGAACCTATAGGTCCCTTAATTTTTATGAAAAAAGGAATCCTAGACTATAGATATATTCTCTATTGAATTCCATTTTAACCTGTAGATGAAATCCACTTTTCTGCGTAATGCTAGTCAATGGAAATTGCTTTCATGAGCTATTTATGTCCATTCACAAACAACCCGATTCTTCTTCAAACAGTACTACACCACGTAACACGTATGATCCACATACCACCTCCCCTCCATTGAATCCATCTACCTTTCATACCATCCGCCTTTTGGGAATCACTTCTTCCTTAGCGGACCAACCCTTCTTCCACTAACTGTCCCTGCTTTCCAGATGAGTTATTCTTCTATGAACTCCCTCTCCTCCATGGTACATCTTTTTTTATGGGAAAAGGGCCTCAAAAACCACCTTTTATGATTTTTTTCTATGAAACAATTCACCCTTTGTAGAATTATCCCTCGTGAACTCTTCACTTCATGGAATCCTACCTCACAAACCACTTCAGTCTTTGTCAAATTTCTTCCTGGAGAGATAGTTTTCTATAATGAAATTTACTATACGTAATTATGAGATTAGAACTCCTTATATAGGTAAATAGATCTAAAAATATTTCTAATCCATTTTACCCAAACATTCGATGCGGTATATTCTTTAGCGCAGACTTCTTCTCCCACGAACCGTTTTTTCCTCCGCGGTCCGTGTATTGCCTCTCTTCCTTCAGGGAAGATGATATCTACCCTGAACAAAACCCTTCAAAGATCATAAAATAGCTGCCTAATTTCTAAAAATTATGAACCATCCCACATAACACAATCCTTCCATGAACCATTTTCCTCATACAAACAATAAACCTTCTCGTGAACCATTTTACCTATACGGTCAATGTACCACACTTTGTGGTCAGCATAATGCTGCTATACAGAGTCATTCCTTTGCCGATTTCCATTGAAGTTCCTCATTCCTCATATGTGGTCCATGAAATTTTATTCATGGTCCACGTAATATGTACTCCAATGCGAAAATCCTTTTCGAAAAACAAACTCTCGATTTTGAGGCTCTGAAATTTAGAAAACACCAGGAAACTGTTCCACCTTAAAAACCTACTTCCGCAACATCAACCATACTCATTCAAAATCATATGATTTTTTCAAAAAACTAAATCACACCCAAAAACACCGAGGGGATTTCTTGAGGTATTTTTTTTTACAATATCTCTCTTTGTGTTTGTTGAAAATTCTTCTAATTTTGATATCTCATTAAAGATCCTTCCTTCTTCTATCATTATTTTCTTCTTGCGATTAAGATAACTATCAAGGATTTACTCAACACACACTCCAAGCCCACATGACCCATGATCGATGTGATAAGTAAGATTATAATGAAAAGTTCGTTGATGAATCACTTAGTTCCATTTCAAAACCTCTCTTCTACTTTCATCATGAACCTCATCTATTGTGATAAGTATCCTTTGATTGATCACGTTTAGCATCACCAAATTTAATACCCCCTATCTCGTTTCTCCACATAGAATATTATCCCTATGTATTGACTAATAAATTTTCTCCCTTTGAATAGACACAATTTCTCCCCTTGTCAACAAACTTGAAGGTTAGTTCTTCATGGTCTTCCACAGGGCGAAGAACAAATATTAGAAAATTAGAGAAAAAGACAACATACCTCATGGATAGAGGGTTCCACATCCACACTTTTTCAAGTGTGGGGAATCAATTCAACTCCCATATCCATTCAATGAATTTCAAATGCTTCATTAGTTAAGGCCTTTTTTAAAATATCTAAAACTTGTTGCTCTTTAGGCACATAATCCAACTTCACAAGCCCTTGATCCACCTTCTCCTTGATAAAATGATATTTGATTTCAATGTGATTTTTCCTTGAGTGATGGATTGGGTTTTTGCTAATATTTATAGCACTTTAATTATCATAATGGATTCCAATTAGATATATCAATCCAACTCCCATATCCTCAATATACTACTTCATCTAAAATAACTAAATGAACACTTGAGTATCCATAATATATTCACCTTTTGCAGTGATCAATGAAATGAAATATTATTTCTTTCTTATACAAGAAATACATAAATCGCTAATATAGAATGCACCACCTGATGTTGATTTTCTATCATCTACTAAACCAACCCAATCTGCATCTATATATCCTAATAAATCATACTGATATTTTTCATTATCCATCAATCCAAAATCCATGATGCCCTTGATATAATGAAGTATTATTTTAACTAAAAAAGTGATTTTCCTTGGGATTTCTTTGATATCTTGCTGCTTGCCATGCAGAGAAAAAAATACCTGGTCTTATCGCTGTCAAGTACAATAGATTACCAATGATTATCCATTAAAAATATTTTCAAAACCTCCTAAAAATATTTGGATTGAGAAATGAATGTGCCATTATTTCCTTGTGTCACCTATAAACCAAGGAAAAACATCAACTCACCAATCATCAACACTTAAAATTCACTTTTCATGAATTTTATGAATTTATTTCATTAAGCTTTATCTGATCTACCAAATATGATGTCATCAACATATACCAGCACCATCATCCTTTGATTACTGTCATGGTTGACATATTGATTGTAATCAACCCCACTATACTAGAAACCATGATTTTTCAGAAACTAATCTAGTCCTGAATACCATGATCTTGGTTCTTGCTTCAACCCATATAGATCCTTTTTCATCTGAAAAAATATATTCTCATATTCATGAATGAGAAATCCATCTGGATAATCAATGTAAAATTCTTCTTCTAGAACCCCATTTTTAAATTCTTACTTAAATTCCATATGGAAAACATTAAACTTTATTTCCACTACTATGGAAAAAATAATCTAATTGTATCTAGCCTTTCTCTCTCCAATGGCTCTAAGGCCTTCTTTTTTATTGATTTTTGATAACCCCCCTTTCAAGGGATGAGGGGGAACCCTTACAAGGCCTGTATTATTAGAGATTACATGACCTGTAGGTCTTAAGAAATATATAGACTATAACTACATGGAACTGATCCTCCCCAGATTCTTCATTGTGATGTCAGCTCTCCACCTTCACATGGATTGTTTGGCTAGGCTTCTAGTGCATGAATAGGATTATACCGATGGTAATTTCATTCCCTCTATTTCTGAAAAATTCTCTTAGATTCTGTTCTATTAAATGCGCATGCTATAAATCCTCATCTTGAGTTTGCTTTATATAGAGTGTGTCTGGTAATTAAGCACAATTTCAGGTGCCCCGAAGGTCATGAGGTGGGTCGAAGGCCTTGAGGTGTCCCAAAGGCCTTGAAGTGGCTCAGAGACCTTGAGGTGGCCCAAAAGCCTTACTAGACCGAAGTCCTTGGGTGGCCTGAAGGCCATGAAGGACCCAAGGTCAAAACAAGTGGCCCGAAAGACCAAACAGATGAATAGTTCTGTATACTATAGTACCAAATAGTTCATGCTACAATACATGCCATAGTTATTACTACAGTAATGCTATAGTAACCATGGAAATTTTGTCTCTACCCAATTTTGAACTTGGGTCCCTTGGATGCACTTGCCGAGTCCTCACAAACTAGGATGAGGCTCTTGGGTGTATCTAGCCCTACACTAGGTGAAAATGTTTCATCAAAATCAATACCGTCTATTTCAGAGTTCCCTTTTCACACCTGTCATTCTTTGTTTCGAATTACCATACTATTTTTATTTATTTTGTTGTGGAAGATCCATTTAGTCCCAATTACATTGTTATATATTGGCCTTGAAAAAATCTCCCATGTCAGATTCTTCTCAATTTTTTCAAGATATTCATTCATATCCTTAACACAATTATCATCTCCAACTACTTCCTCAAAACATTTAGGCTCTACCTATGATAAGTATGATGATTTTTGTAGAGTCTTCACCCTCCTTGTCTGTAATGGAGTTGCATGATCACCAATTATGTTCTGTCTATCAATTTTGACTATTCTCTTCTTTCTTTGTGTAGATACTAAATGGTTATCATCCTTTTCATTATCTGAATCTTTTTCTGAATCATCATCTAGAACGGGAGCATCCCCTAATCTTCTTATATTTTCATCACTATCCTCCTCAGACTGATCATGTATTTGCGAAAGATTATTCCCATTCTCTACAATAGTTACATCATGGATTTTAACTACCTTTACAAGATTCTTGTTGAATCATTTATATGATTTTCTTTTCTTTTAGTATCCAAGAAATATCCCTTCATCTCCATAGGATTTAAACTTCCTGTGTATCTCCTTATTGAGAATTAAACACTTAATTAAAAAGACTCAAAAGTACTTTAATGATGGCTTCTTTCCATACCATAGCTCATATAAAGTTTTCTCTTGTTTTGGAAGAAACAACACTCTATATTATGTGTATACTAATGTCATCACTACTTCTTTACAAAACTTCCCTTGAAGGTATTTCTTAATGATCATTGTTCTATCCATTCTATTGATAATTTGATTTACTTTCTAAACTACTCCATTCTAATGTGTATTTCTTACTACTGACACTTGGTTCCTTATCCCATGTTTCTTAAGATAACCCTCCACTTTTCTGTTTTCAAACTCTATTCCATTATCAGTTATGATCTTCTGAATTTTCTGACCTTGAAACTTTTCAACTTCCAATCGATATCTTATAATGCAAATGAACACCTCAGACTTATGGGTGATGATTTATACCCACACCATTCTACTAAAATCATCAATGAAGAGTACATAGAATCTCCTCCCATCAATAGATCTTGGTTAAATAGGTTCAAACACTTCAATATATACCAGATCAAGTACTCTTATTTACCTTTTCTCTTTTACCTTATATGTCTTTCCAATGATCTTCCGTTTTTGACAAACACCGCACATGTGAGTAAGATCACATGATAATCTAGGAAGGTCACGAACGACATTATATTTCACCAGATCTTCCAAGTTCATTTTTCTAATTTGGACAATATTTTTATTCCATAACTTGTTTTTCTCTTCCTTGGATAGAAATCACAACTATTCTTCTCCACTCACAACATAGAGATTTTCTTTCCTACACTTTCCCTTCAAAACAAATGCACTATTTTTTTCCTCGATGACACATAATTTCTTTGAAAATTTTATTGAATGTTCTGATTCACATAGTTGACTGACACTAGGTAAGTTTTGACTGAGACCTTTAAGAATTAAGACATCATCATGTCTCATGTATTTTCCCCCAGGCCTTGATTTTAACAATCCAATAGTCTTCAGACCCTCATCATTACCAAATATTATGATACCTTCCTTATCGTACATGATTTTGGTCACCATATATTTATTACCTTTTATATGATAGGTGAATACACTTTTAATAATTCATATTCTAGTTCGGATAATTTAAAAGCAATCACTGCAAATACTTCCGATTCAACTGTCTTCTTATTTTTCATCCATGTTTTTGACTTCATACCCGGTACAAATTCATAATATTGATCTTATTTGAAGTATGATAGACTAGCTTCATCATGTAGAGCTGAAAATTGATTTTTTATTTTCATCTCATTTGATTATAGCTTTAACTAATTCTTATGACTATATTCATTCTAATTTGGAACATTTCTTTACATTATCGATGAGCAGTTTCTTCACAAGTTCCCGAATCCTCCAAACCTAAAACAGTGACCATCAAATGATGTCCTGGAATATTGAGCCTTGTATTTCTACCACTATTGGTCTTGTTCCCTTTGATACAACTTTTCAATGGAATTTTTTTTGTGAGTTTCCCATATTTCCACAATAATAACATCTAATGCGAGGTACATTCCTGTGTGGAAATACTGTACTACTAGTTCTCCCTTGGGATCTCTGAGCCTACTAATTCTGATTTGTATCCAAATCAGTCTTAAAACTCGGAGTGGAAGATTGTGGTATTACTTCAACCATTACTGATTTCTTTTTGAGATCAATCCCCATACCAGCTATATCATTTTGATCAATCATTTTCCTTTCTTGACACTCCTTTGTCTACTTCACTGGGACTCTAAATTCTAATTTTCCTTTTTTTCTGTTACCTGCATGTCCTTCTTTCCTATAATCAATAGTTTCTTCTGATCTTTCACTTTTCTTCACATACTAATAAATTTCTATTCAAGATCTTAGATATTTTATATTTTATATTTTTTAGTATTAGTCAAACTATTAATCTATATTTTTGTTATTCAATTTTGAGTTTATACTCAACTACCTTTGCTAATATTTATGGTGTTGAAGACTTCAGTTTTTCAATTTCTTTATTCATCTTAGACTTATCATCTTCTTTCTGCTACATATAAAGTTTGGAATCACAAACCAATTTGTTGGATTTATTTTTGTTGTTGTGAAAACATATATCTCTTCAACAAAAGCTTCTAATTTAGTCTAAATATCAATTATTCCTTCCACTTCTCCCTCATAACTGTCTCCTTATTCCTTTACTTGGAAATTTCCCAAAAATTATACCATAACATCTTCTTTATGATCCTTGTAGTCCTACAACTCTTCTACCTCAGATTCTTTTGAACTTTCATCTTTTTTTGAATGTAGATTATTCTTTTTGAAGAAATTTCTCTTAGAACTTCTCCTACCTATAACATTGATTGGATACTTCTTCTGGGGAATTTCATCATTGTATTCAGCATCATATTCAAAATTCTTAGAACACTTTTCTACAAAATTTCCAATCTTACCATATATAAATCATCCAATTGAATTTTTACCTTTAAACTTTACTCTTCATCTTTGCATTTTTGAAGAGAGAAATGGCATGAAATCACCCAGATTGTCTTCCTCTTGAATATCTTCAATAGAGAGTTTCTTTATGGCCTTGAATGCCTCTTATTGGGACTTGTCCTTTTCCAAAAAATCATTATCATTATTTCTCATTTCATATGCAACAAAAGTACTATGAAAGTTATCCAATTTTATCTCCTTTGGATTCTTCTATTCCTATACAGAAACCTTTGGATTAAACTAAGGTTGAAGTTTTCTCAAGATGCACTTGAAAATCATTATATATTGAATAATTTCTCCAAGACCATGTATGTATTCCATGAAAAATTCACCCAATAAAATAATGTATCAAAAAACTTGTTAGGGTGCATTCTGAGATCCCCATTTTTGTTCCATATAACCGAAAACTTTGCTTCTATGACTTTTGAGTCACCCCCATAAATGTTCAACATATTTTACCACATATCAAGTGATGTTTTATATGACACCACCTTTGTATAGATTTCATTGGATATGTATCCCCCTAAATAATTAATCCCTTTAGCATCGGCATCCAATTCCCTTCTATCATCGTCTTATAAATAACCACTCTCAATATTGGCTGATATTCCATGCATAGCTATGGTAGAGACATCCATTCCTAATGATCACAAGTAGTGCTGCATCTGATTCTTCCATAATTAAAGATTGTTTACATTGATGATCAAAATACCTTTGTGATCTAAAACCTCCATTTATTCTACAAAGAGATAACCACTAACTTTCTTACTTTCTTTCTAATACCAATTTTTATCCCAATTAGGTTAAATAGATTGAGAGTGGGGGGGGGGGAGGGGGTGAATCAGGGTATGGTAGATTAAAACAACTTCCCCCTCAAATATTACATCATAGTTAAAAAAGAACTCTTATATCTTTTTTCCATATAAATATATGAGGAAAAATGAAATAATGCATGAGACACAGTGATTTTTACTTTGTTCACCTTTACTGGGCTACATCTAAGGAGCATACAACGACAATGTGCTGATTGTACCAAATCCACTGAGGTTTACTACCAAATTATAAGGTTTAGGATATATCAATTCTATGCCCAGGCTCACTTCCTTTACAATATTTAGGGTCTTCTCTCTCCATTCCCAAGGGTCACTCCCTATGTCTCTTTCTCTGGCTCACTGCAGGTGGAAAGGATCACCGTCTTTCTCTTCCTTCGTTCACTACTCTTGGAATGGATCCAATCATAGTTTATGGAATTTAAGGTCCCTTAATTTGAATAAAATAATACATCCTTGACTGTAGATAGATTCTCTACTGAAGTCCCTTTTTCACCTGTAAATGAAATCCACCTTTCCATGTACTGTTAGTTAGCTGAAATTACTTTTGTGAACTATTTAAGTCCCTTCATGAACAACCTTCTTCCTATGCAAACTGCACTTCACCATGTAGTGCATATGCTTAATGGAACACCTCTCCTATATGAGCTACCTCCTCTTATGTGTACCATCCAACTTTCGTGAACTGTTTCTTTATTTGTGGACTAACCCTTCTTTGGTGAATTGTCCCAGCTTAATGGACAAGTTCTTTTCTACAGACTGCCTCTCCTCCACAAACCCTTTTCCTTTTCGGAAAACTTTACCCTACAAACCACCTTTCCCAAAATATTTCCCTGAACCAATTCACCCTTTTCAGAATTCTCCCTCACAAACTCTTCACTTCGTAGAATCCTCCCTCATGAACCACTTTGTACTTTTCCTAATTTCTTCCCACTGCGATGATTTTCTCTAATGAAATTCACTCTATATAATGATGAGATTATCAATCATTCTATATGAAAATAGATGAAAAAATATCAATAATCCATTTTACCCAAAAATTTGATGTGGTAAATCCTTTACCGAAGACTTCTCATCCTACGAACTGTTTTTCCCTTCGTGGTCTGTGTACGACCTCTCTTCCTTCACGACAACCGATATATTCTGCGAATAAAAAACTTCACAACTCCTAAAATCACCACCTCATTTCCAAAAATGATGAGCCATCCCACATACCAAAATAATTCAAAAAACCATTTCCCTCCTGTGAACCACAAGCCTTCTCGTGAACCATTTTCCTTATATGGTCCATGTACCATGCTTCGCGGTCCGCATAACGCGACTATGTCAAATCCTTCCGCTTCCAAATTTTCATCACTGTTTCATGTACCTCCTATATGGTCTAAAAAATATCCTTCATGGTCTTTATACTTTTTACTCCTATGATGAAATACGTCCTTCTTCAAAAAATAACTTTGGATTTTGTGGCCCAAAAATTTGGCAAATACTGTGAAACAACACCACCTTAAAAACCTTCGTTGGCAAATCGTCCATACTCATTCGTGGTCATATGGCTTTGTCAACAAAAACAATCACACCCAAACACACCAAGGGGATTCCTTGAGATATTTTTTACCAAAAAATAACTATAATATAAGAAAATTATTTAGTTTCTAGATAGGTATATCACAATATTTCATTATTGGAAGCATAATCATAACAATCTCGATAAACAATGAGATTGTAACACAAAATCCCTTCCACTTTGGTAACTTTTAAATTATCATACATATGAAATAAAAAAACTTATATGGATATATAAATTCCAATAATATTTATAATAACAATTATAAAAAATATTCATGGGAAGTATATACACCACATAAAATAAATAAATGGTAAATTTGACATGTGTATCATAGAAATAAAAGTGTGACAAAAATCCTATACCTCAAGTATCGAATTTATTCGTACATGTTAGAAACTCATGTATGATAAATATTGGTTTATTATAAATATATTACAGAACCATACTCATATTTATCAAACCATATATGATTTTCATATAATCTTTTATCACCTGATTATTAACAATTATTTGTTTAAATCACTATTTCGGTTGATAACTGTTTTGTTTTTCATGTATGTTTTGGTTTGGTAGTTTTGGTACTTTTAATTTGATCATGGATACACTATATAATGAATTATAGAAATGTTATAAATATAATATATATTTATTATATACATTTTTTAAATTCAACCATAAAATTTAGAGATGTAGAAATGGATTATACTATTCATAGAGATGGTAGACCATATGTATACAAGAACATTGTTTCCATTTTATTGATGGATGGAACCAAAGAAATGTAAATATTAATTAAAAATTAATTTTTTATATAATATATAATATATATTCATTAAATATATCCTTTTTTATCATCCATTTCAAAATAAAATGAAAAACATATCACATTGCTTCGTGGAGGTGGTGGTCCACACGTACGCATGAGAGATGTCATCATTTTCAAATGGATTTGAAGGTAAGAAGGTAGATGAGATATTACAATGAAATAAGTATGATTATGTCATAAATATATTATAAATTTGTTAAGTACATCATTATATCCTTTTGTGAGAGGCGACAATTGAAAATGAATTACATCAGTTCACGAGGTGGTAGTCCGTTGTACATGCAACTGATAGTTTCATTTCCCATTTGATGGTTGAGAAGATATATATAACTCATAAAATTAACATAAAAACATATATTTATATGAAATATACTAGTTTTATTATTTAATAATGTTTGAAGAATATTTTAATTATTTAGAAGAACAAATAAAATAAAAATTTATAGTTAAGGACTATACCACTTCTTCAGAGAACCTATTTAGGTTTATACCTAAATATTGATTAAGAGGGTTTAATAATAAAAATAAGTCATATAAGACATGGGTAGGGAATTAATTAATGTAATTAGGTAGGTATTTTTTTTGTAAAAAGGTCTTTTCAATTGTAATTGGAGAGTAGAGAAGATGACCTTTTATATGTAGGGGAGATGAATCACTTGGAAACCACTTGGAAATTTGTTAAAGGAATCCAAAATGGTAAAGTAATTACCATGAAAATTAATTAAAAATTTCCATATATTAAAAGGTGGGATAATATAATATTTAAATATAGACAAAAAATAGGATTTGGACAAGTTTATTTGGAGAACATACCCTTATCTTTTGGTATAACCCCCGGTAAACCAGTCTTTACCTTAACCACGATAATTAATTTTTACTATTTTTATTATTTATTATGCCAAAAAATTTAGTTTTAATTACTAAATAATATTAATTATTATTATTATAAATATTTAATACATTGTACCAAATTAAATTCACCAACATGGAAAAATTTAATTTAAAATTATACCCGCATACGTGATGAAAAAACTACCAAAGAAAAAGTTTTCTTAAGTATAAGAAGGTTTTACATAAAAATTGAAAACATAATTGAATAAATGAAATAAATTGGATTAGTAATTACGTAATTGAACTAATTTTAATTTTAAAACCATACTAAAACAAAATTTAACTTTACAACATCTTTAAACAAAAAGATAGTTTTTAATAAAAATCATTATTTTTCACTATTCATAGCAACATTATTCTTTTTAGAAAATTATAAAAAATTCCCACTAAGATAATTTTGAAATGTTGATTGAAAAAAATGAAATTAATTTTTTAAAATTAATTTTCAAAAATTATAAAAAATTAATTTTATTATTTGTTCAATAAAAAGCAATAAAAATTATTTTTGAGGGAAAATGTTTTTTTGAAGCATATAAATAATTTAATAAAAATTAAGTACTTATTTTTCAATACATTTCATTTATGGAAAAAATTATAATTAATTATAATTTTTTTTATTTCTATTCATACTGCTAATTTAACGACTAGGTTATAATGGCCATATTTAAATAATAACATTAATAATATATTATGATTCTTTAAAACTTGGTGTTACGTGTAACGCAAACTATCAAAGTAATTAAATTTATTGTCAAAAAATATTTCATAAAATCACAGGCTGTTATAGAGTTTCTTCTTGTATTGTATCTTATATAGAATCACATTATACATTTTGGTTTTTGGTAAGGCTTGTAGAAGACTATGAGGAATCAGTTAACACTGAGTATGACATATCATCTGTAGAATGATGGATAGTTAGAGAAGAAGATCTAGATTTTGGAGGATATTCTTAGAGCATGCATTTTAGATTTCAGTGGAGAATGGGATGATCACATATAATTAGTAGATTTTAAATACAATAATAATTTATATGATGTGATTCAAATGAAACTATTTGAGGCTCCTTATGAACGGTCGTGTCGTTCACTGTTGTGTTGGCACGAGGTAGGTGAGGAAGCTAACATTGGGTGGAGTATGGTGCAAGCGACCTCCATGAGGGTGCGTTTAATTAGAGAGTAGTTGGTTATTTATAAAAGTAGGCATAGATCATATAATGACCAAAGGATATGACTATTGGAGTTTACTATGAGAATCTGAGTTTTCTTACCTGTGTCACATCAGTTGGGGGTATCATCATTTGCAGAGACAGGAGAAGCTAGCGCCATGGTTTCTGGGACTATTTGAGATCAGAAAACAAAGCATAGTAGTTTCTTACCAATTTTATCGTACATAAAATATCTAGGTATACATAATGTATTCAATTTTTCTTTGCTTTATAAGTATGATCCCAATCCTATGCATGTGATCAACTGTGATAACATTCAATTGGAACTGACGCATCAGTTGTGGTTCACCCTTGTGAATTGTGGTAAAAAGTAAGAAATTATTGTAGTAAAGATGCTAAAAATTATTCAAGTATTGTGTAGGTGTAGATGGATTCATGTGGAGATGTGGGAATGTGAATATGATGGCCCATTTTAATGTCCCGAGTTGTACGAGCAGGAATGCTAGAGAAACTTCTCGAGGAAGTGAAATCATTAGAGGGGGAGATTGGTGACAACATCAATATAAGGAAAATTATGTTAATGATTCAGTGTATCTTTTTTAAAAAATTTAAGGTGTTTTATGGAATTTTTGAGGCCTTATAATTTGTGAAATTATAAGTGAAGGAGTTGGGGGAATTAACCATTATCTTTGGATCTACTGGTGTGCTGCTGGCTAGAAGGTACATATTCACCAACTAGCTGGTGGCAGTATAAGAGGACCTATAGTTCTATATATCCCACTAGCTAGTCGGTAGGGTAGACCGGGGTGTAATACATCCACTAGGGTCACCAACCAAATAGATACCCAACATCAGCTATTTGGTGGTGCCCATACTTTCGGGTTATTAAGGCCACCCATTCATTTCACCACGAACCCCCTTTTGATATCAGCCTCCTATTGATCAACTATTCATTCGAATTGGATGATCAGAGGGGATCCATTTTTTGATAATTTGGTCCACTCATTATCCCCACTTTGGTTCTCAAAGTCTAGATTGATCTGTAAGCTTCCAAGATATAATATTCATCTATCCTAGACTAAATATTATTCTTCTAATATTAGACATTTATTTAGGCTATGTTGTCTTGATATATTGATCTATTTATGTTCTAATGAAGAATTCTTGGTCTATTAATAGATCAATATCAAATCTAGAGATTTGGAGATCTTTCCTTATACTATATCTAGATCTTCCACTGATGGTGGTTTTCATTGGGTAAGTTGATTTGATTATAATTCTATTTCACCATCTTATTCTAGAATGTTATTTTATAATCCATTTTTTGAGAATTTATGATTAGTTATAGGGATCTATTTTATGCACACACATTGTTCAAGTGATGAATGTTGGTGGTGTTATACATTTGGAATCAATGTGATTGAGGAAATAATTCCTTACCATATAGGGTCATTGTATATAGTTTTTTGACATGATTTTATTGTGCATGCATGAATATCCCATGAGAACTACTGTGTGATATGTCATTTGTGGAATGTATATATATCTTATGATACCTATGCTTGATTATTATGTATATCTGTTCATGTGTTTCCATGGTAACCTTCACTTGATAAATTATTCATGTGATTTGATATTTTGTGACTTCTTGTTGATGTGGCATAGCATGTGGGAATATTTTTATTGGTATCGAGCTAGTAGGTTTCTCAAGAGTGACTGGTTGACTCCTTTGAGGGGAGAATGAGTACATGATAGCTGACCGATGACTCTGATATGGCATAATGGAGAGTTTCAGAATATGGAAAAACTTTTCAATAGTGATTAAAAAATAATAGAGGTGTAGATACATGAGTCGATGGTGCACATAGAGTTGATAATATGAGTTAGGGTGTGATTTTCACTTAGCCGACGGTATGATTTAGGGTGAGATGTATGTTATGATGATGTTATGAGTAAGAGATCAACACATTGAGCTAATGGGGAATTGACCATGATGCATTGAGATGGTTCTTAGTGAGATAATTCATATATGGAACCTTTCAATGATCTGAGTCATGCATCTATCATTTGTGACTACTCTTTCTATATAGAGCCGAAGAAGGTATGATCGGGATTTATGGTAGCCTTGTTAGCGTATGATGACCCAACCCTTGACTAATTAATGTGTTTGAATTTAATTTATTTACCATGGAATACACCTTTATATACATGTTGAATTATTCTTAAAGACAAATTAGTGGTATCCTACTGGGGTTATGCTCATACTATGTATAAGCAACTTGGTGAACATATAGAATTCATGAACAAGAATCGAAGAAAGGGAATAGGCCAAACAATAGGTAGCTGAGGAGATAGAGCTAAGAGTTGAGAGGTGGAAATAATACTTACTATGGATATATTCCACAATGAATTTATATATTTCCTTTTCCTTTGCTTATAATCTAATATGACCTGCCACACTGGGGATCATTGAATTTTTTTATATTGTATGACCTGATTGACATTATTACAACATTATAATACTTTTTTATTAACTAAAATGTTATTGAGTTATCATTATTTTCTTTTTTAAAATCATGGAGTATGACTATTAATATTAAGGGTATAGTCTCCCCACTACACTATTCAGAACCTCACTGCTAGTCAGAAATCTCTTTCATATGAGGAGGCATGCATCAAGTTATGCGGCACACCGTCCAAACACAATGATTCAGTCGGGGTGTTAAAAAAACGAATCTAGGACCACCATATTAGGGAGATATTCTGGTAGTACTATAGACTATAAGGGCCACCATCAGATGCTTAGATGCACCTCCACCCCTTATGAGAATGGTGTCAGGAGGAAATCCTAGGGTAATCTAAGAGTGATATAGATGATGAATTAAGAGAGAAATTATTCATCCGTTTCCCCATCTATCAAGCATATCCATAATAAGGAACTTAAAAACATCATATATTACTCTTAGATAGTCTAGAAACCAATTCTTTGTCCAATCCATTTGGTGGATAAACCAAAATCTATTCCTCTAGTAACCTAATCCAATTAGGGTCCCCCAACTAAGTGTAACCCAAATAAAGAACTGAAAATAAACACTAAATCCTGTTAGGGTCACCCATCACTTTCTTTCCTGACACCAGATAATCTTGGGGAACCCATATTTATCATGGATTATCTAGTTAGATGGTTGAGGTCAGGTCAAGTTTTTCTTTGGAAGAAATATAACACTTAGTATTTTAAGGGGATTGAATCTCACCATCTTATCTTATGTTATTCCCTTTATGTATGCATACTTCATGTTATTTAGTATGGAATCCCATTCCTACCAAAAAATTAATATGCCCAGACCATTTTGATGTAGAAGTCTTTAGATAATTCATAGTTTAGGTTACTCACCAAAAAAATATATGCCAAACAGATTTACACACATCTAAATGCATATTATGCATAAGTTAGATGAAAATTTCATGAAAATATTTAGAATTATATGAAATTAGAAATCTCCTCTTGAGTAAACCTAGAGCCATAGATAACCAACCTCACCTTTCTAGAATAAGGTATAAGTCACCAGAATAGTGGGAAGTCTGAACCAAAGTTCCTCTACTCTAATATAAATTTCTCAAGAGAGATTCCAATTCATCATAAATATAATACTTAATATGTATAAAATATATTTTTTAAACTAAATTTTATTTGATAATAATAATTAAAAACTGAAGCCAATGTAGATGGAAAAGTAAATCCACTACCATACCTAACATATAACTTTTTAAATGCATATATGATAATATATAAAATTAATTCAAGAATATAAACTAATTCATAGACTCATTCATAATATAAAAATCATATGATTGAATAATAAATAATGGGATAAATTTTAAATAAATGAAAAAGTCAGATATTTAAACATGAGATAAACATTCATGAATAATTCAAAAATAAAATCTAAGAATAAACCTAATAATTTTAGCTATTCATTATTGACATTCCATAATCTTGAATATAAACAATTTATATTAATTTCATAATATTAACTCCTTCGTATTATTCATTATATGAAATATCTTTTTAAATATATGATATTAAATGAATTACAAAAATTTTATATTTCAATTTATACCGTGTAAACTATTTACATAATCTAAATATCACATACATAAAAGTATTTAATCCTTGATCAAATCAATCATAAATATTTATTTTGATTTGGTTTAAATAGTATCCCAAATAAGTCCCTTAATTTAAATAATTCAAACTAAATATTATGAATAATTCCTAATATTAAATATAAAAATTTCATATTTAACCTTATTTTTAAATTTATAAACACTTAATAAATTACCCTTATTGTTTCTAAATAAAAAATTTATTTCTTAGTGATAAGGTATTCCGTATAATTTTGTAAAAAGGTATTTTATTATTAACACTTTATATTGTAAAATATTTATTAATAAATATTTCATAAACATTTAATTAATTAATTATAAACATTGAAAATTAATTAATTTATAAACAATTCTATAAACCAATAAATTTTACATTATAATTTTATTTTAATTTTCAAATAATTTATAAATTATATAATTCAATCCATAACTTTATTTAAATATTTTCTTTCATTATCTAATAATATATAACGATTTAGGGTAAGTTATTGGCTAAAAGTGATAGTCTAGTGGTGATTAAACTATTTAAGTGCTATCAGTCATATTTTATGAGTGATAGAACTATTCCATCCTATGATATAACTACATTTTTAATGATACACATCATTGTTGCATTGGTCATACAAAGCTCTATATTTAACACCATGATATAGTGTTATCATAAAATATGGAATCTTGATGTTGTATGTAAAGACCTATACAAATCTAATCAATTTGTACTGTATCACTGTGTCTTATATGCCATACCATAATCCATGATTCAACCATGAAAAAAATTAATCTTATTTTATTATAGGAATATGACATGTAATCAGGCTTCAAAAAAAATTCATTCTTAGTACGATTTCATGAATCTAAAGTCATGGTTAGGTTTTTATACCACTTTTTGGTTTTGAAGTGTTAAAGAACACTTGTTAAATACTATATAAGTAATAATCAAACCCAAATACAAGATCAACCATTCTATATAAATGAAACCATGGATATTATAAATGAAGAACTAGTATGTGTTCCTTATATTGATTCCACTACCTACTATTGTTGTATTCATATTCATCTCTTGTTCTTGATAAATATCACATGAGAGGAAGCCCAAAGAGATCCCTCATTGGGATTTATCCACAATCTAGGATGAATCTCTCAACATTTTGGTGGGATCCTTCTATCCTCCTTGACAAAGAGTGCTTCATGATGTAAATGAGGTAGGCGAAGAGAGATATGGGTACAGGGATTTCATCCAAGTATTGATAAATCTTATATAAACACCATAGCATTGTAAATTATCCTTTTATAAATCTATCTAAGAATCTACTTGAGAGTCCATGCATTTATTCACGTGTTATAATACATTAGTAAATTCCTCGACTAGTTTATAAAACTATTGCATGAATGAACAAACTCAAATCTATTTCATCTTATAAAATGGATATATTTTATAGCCAACACGGTATATCACCCAAACATTAACATTTAACATTAGACCACCATAACAATTGAAGACAGTGTCATGTATACTATGCCTTATGATATGGCCATTTGTACATTATGACTTGCATGTTCAGTGATATAAAACAATGCCTTATGATACCCCTCTATCACAAGATATGATGTAGCCATAATACATCATACTCATATGGGATTTTGGGAATATCACCTCTAATATTTATTCTGTTTATAATATAAACACATACATACATAATATATATATATGTTCTTATATGCGAATTTGTGTTTTTATAGTGTTTATATATATAATATAAGATAATTTTTATGTAATGTGTGTAAGTGTGTGTGTGTTTTATGCCATTTATGTATATTATATATATATATATACATATCTGTATGTGTGCCTCTATGTATTGTTTGTATGTATATACTATTTATGTCATATTTTTATATATAGTATATATATAAGTGTGTGTGTGTTCATAGAGTTTATGTATATATTTTCTCAATATAATATTTTTTATATGTAGTATATTTATATATATATACACAAAATACAATATAATAAAATCCATACACACATACATATATAAATGAGATGATATATATATGTACACATATGATCATATTGCTTATTTATATATTATATATATATATATTTTATATATGGTGTATGTGTGCGTGTATATATAATAGTAATATACATATAAACATGTTTTATTTTGTATATGTGTCTTTGAATCATGTATAGTTATATAAATAAATATATGTCAGTTATACATTAATTTTTTATAATTTTTTGAAAAAAATATTATGAATATTAATTGATAATAAGTGAATTTTAATTATATAACTAGAGAGTATGAGGATAATTTCAAAAGTTCAATCAAATTTACAATAAACCATGTGTACAACCCTTTTCTAAATATGTATTTTTGTCTACGTTGTTTCTATTCAAAAAAATTGTTTTCGCTAAATTTTAAGAACACATTATTTATTAAAAAAATAATCATAGTTATAAATGTTGAATGAAACATGGATAATAAGTAAATGTATCAAATGACTGGAATGAAAATATGTTTTTCATACCGTTTGATATCAATGTAAGTTTATACGATGATGTATATCATATTGAGGAAATGATAATAAAGGTTGAAGTTGAACTTAGAAATTGTTCAAATTTTTTTAAGATATTGATGAAATGTTAAGTGATTCCATTGTTTGATGTTATATGAAATATAAAAAACTTCTAACTATACTACAACTACATGAGCATAAATTATACAACAGTTGGAGTGTTCTAGTTTCACAAAGCTATTTTCTCTATTAAAGGATATGCTTCCAGATAACAATGAAATTCCTTATTAAACTTATGAATCTAAACGAATGTTATGTTCCATGAGTATGTTAAATAAAAAAATACATTATTTACTTAAGGAATACATAATATTTCAAAAGATTATGAATATATATATTATGGCTCAAAGTGTGATGCATCTCGATATAAGAAAAAAAATTAATTCTATTGAATGTTTTTTGATACTTTCTAATGAGTTCGATATTTCTAAGACTATATGTAAGTTTTGAGATAATAAGTTAGTTGATGTTGAACATAAATAAAATAATTCATGATATTCAACATTCACACCAAGAATATTATCCTTAGTAGAATAAAATTTATAGTGAGTATTCTGAATTTTAGAACATATCAGAAAATTTTTATATATGAATTAAATTAATCAATGTGGTTCACAAAGATTCACTCATATCACATGACTAGTTATGTTTGTAAATTATAATTTACCATGATAGTCAAGTGAAAATAAAAAATCACTATGTTTTCAACGATTATTTTAGGACTAAAACATATTAGTTTTAATATTAGTTTTATTTATGATTCAAGGATCCTTAAAGAGTTTTTTTTTTCATGGAGGAAGTCGATTACATCACGTCACTCCATGCTTGGAAATTTTAATGAGAATTTGGACTTTAGGAGTTTTTTGGTAAAAAATAGCGATGATTAAAATACTTAGGCCAAACATTCTCTGAGTGTGTTGGCTATGGGTGCTTCCCTATAGGAAACAGGGACTGAAAAAACACCCATGTGGGGAATTTTAGTAGTCATGGTTCTTGATGTATGAGGCATGGGAATTGCCATGGTGCTAGGCATGTGAGGTTCCTAAGGTGTTAATCTGGGAAGGGTGAAACACCCAGACCCCTGCCATAGTGGGACATGATTTAGCATTTTGAGAGGGCCACCAAGAGTCTTTCTCCTTGGCGCTTATTGTGGTGTGAGGGAGGGCCACCCATTTGAAATTAAAAGTGGCTACGCACATTACTATAGTTCTAGGAACATCACTATTCTATAAGGCATGCCAGGATCCTTAGGGGATGAACGAGGGGTACACCATGGAATAATGAAATCCATGGTGTATGCCATGGTGGATTTCCTAGGGTGAAATATTTGGGTGATTTTACAATTTTCCCCTATCAAATTTTTATGGGTTCCATATTTCTCCACTTTTATCTCATACATTTGACAAAGGTTTTTCCAAGTGAGGTATCTCCCTCCACCTTATTTGATCCTAAGACACTCATTCATCTATTCAAATTGGTTTAAAATTCCAAATTTTCTATTTTCTCTTATATCTTTTACCATATCCCCCCCTCTTGTTCCCTCTTATTTGGGTGTTTTTGATAGGGTTTGAGAGATTATTCCAATTGAGCATAGTTAAATCATCCCAATTTGATGGATTGTTTGTGTGTAATAGAAATTGGATGTCCCGAGAGGATAATATCATTAAATTTTATGTGATTTCGATGATGGTACAAAAACCTATATGTTTTTATTGGTGTTTCGATTAAGTTAAATTAAATTTCCTATTACATTAATTTTTCATGCTAGGAATTTTTCCTAATACATGTTGAGTGTACACCACAAACCTTTTTCTAGTGTTTGGTCATAATTTAGTTGCAAAAATCCCATTGTGTGAGTTATTAAGAAATTGTGCCTAATTATTTTAAATTGAATAATTAATTATTTTTTGTTATAATTAATTAATTTGGAATAAAATTAATTATAAAATGTTATGATTAATTTATTTAAATTTTGTTTATTGATTTAGGGCCTCATGTGATTTTTCAAGGGTAGGTGGGACTTGTACAATCTTGGGTGTGAGTCACCAATCTTCTTTAAAGGGAATAACTCCAATTAAGGTAGGTGGAAATGGTTTTATTTGAGTCTCTTGTTCATTTGGTGATTTTATGTTCATGTTCCATAATTATTATATATGTTTGTTTGTTTCATGACTAGCATGATTTATCCATAAGGTTGGGATAGAATCACCTTGTCATAACATTCAAATTGGACCACATAACATGCTAAATGATTTTATGATGTTTCCATGGTCGAATGAGTGTTGGTGTCCCTCTTTATGGGTTTTTATGCAATGAGTTGGATTTAAAATTTAAAAGATATTTTCTTATTAAAATTTAATATTAAAGATGATGTATTTTAAGTTAAAATTCTAGGGGGTAAGTGTTTATTTGAGAAGAGTTTTGAAATAGTTTTACAAAATAGAAATAGTTTTTTATTACGAATAATTTAATGGGATTTATAAAATGGCCTAACATTAATAAAATAACATGTGATACCTTTTGAAATTGTTTTTAAAAGTAAAATTGATTGATATTTAAAAGGAACTTCAAAAATCTGAGCTAGTTTTGTTCTATTTGACCTTATATGGGTGATACCGTTTTTTCTAAAGCACGTGTGCTTATGTATGTTCCCCTTTTATGATTTCCTTGTGTGCTGCTTCTTTCATGATGATATATATTATACATGTTGGACAATGATCATTGATTTTGGTATCAATGTGGAAGGTTGATCCATATGGATGTGAAAACCCCCTTAGATGATATTTATGAGTTTAAAGAACCACAGAAAATTCATAGAGAGGTTATAACTAGAATGAATGGTTGAGTTTAAGAGATAGAAATACGATTGAGTAATCCATGTTGGATTTTCATGCTATGATTTGGACAAGTAGACCTCAGTGAGTTGATCGGTATCATGTTGACCTTAGAGAGGGCTAGTGTGGGTTTTTGTTAGTGATCATTGAGGGTTTCCCCTTAGAATCTAAATCACTGTGTGAACCTAATATGGATGTAGTGATGAAAATTTGTTGTGAAATTGATAAATGACTTTGATTAAGTGATATGGGTTTAAGAATATGGAAAACCCTTATGAGATGGATTATATGAGATATTATGGGAGGGGTGTTCTTCCCTCATGACTTATAACTAAATTCTCAATGCCATGTGGAATTCCAAGGCCATGTTACTTGGGTTTTATTGCATGCCTAAGTAGATTTACTAGTTGGTTAACATAGAAGTGACCTTCTGGTGTATATATAATTCCTTGGATATTTCCTAGGTTTTTACTTATGAGCCTATGTGTATTTACATGGTGGTTAGCCAATAATCAAATGCCATGGCTTCTTGATTAACTAGGATTTATGGGAATCATCCATGGAGATTGATACTACTGGGTTGACTTGGACTTTCTCCATATAATCATAAATTTTACTATGGTTATGTGATGCCTTAGACTAGCTCCTCAGATATGGATTTATTATTATTATTCCTAGATACATCCTATACTAACCAAAATTAGTGTTATATCAGGTATTGGTTTTAATGCTGGACCGGGCCCCACTTAGTGGTTGGTGTGACATGTTTAGAGAAACTTTGATAGTGGATGAAACAATGAGGGTTAAAGATTAAGGTTTCTTAGTTGGAATCTGATTACCCAATGTGCATGTTAGTTGTGCCTTGGTATTAAATTTCTAAGTGGGTGTGTTGAATGATCAAAGTTTCAATTTACATATGTATTGCATGAACATACACTTGATCACAACAAAAATTTTTATTGTTGAAGTGTTGAATATTTTTACTGGTTCATTTTACTCAACCCTACCCATGTACATGATATAGGATTTAATTTATGTGGTTAGAACTTCATGTTTTCAGTCATGGAAAATGAATTTCTTGGATATGGACATGTGGCTCTATTTGTTGGTTATGAAGGCCATGTATTTTGAAGGATGATTATGTGAGTGGGTCCAAATTCCAGTTTAGTTTTCATTATTATTTAGTATGTATGGAAAATATGTTTTTTGTTTTTTTATATATGATGAATATTATGAAAGGTTATCCATTTCTACTCTTTTTCTTTTTCTACAACATGTATACCATTTACTGAATCCAATTATGAACTTAAGGGGCCCTTTTTCTCTAGGTTTATTTGTCTAAAGGGTTTTTGAGATTTATATTATTCAAACAAGCCATGTAAAATTTTCAATAGAACTGAGAACGACCCTTATAATCTATTATTGAGGGTATAGTATTCCAACAACTATTTCAAGACCTTATCGCTAGTTGGAAGTCTTTGGCATACATGGAGGTGTGCCTGAGGTCACGTAGTTACTTTATATGAAAATATTTTAGGTGGTCTAGACCTGGGAATTAAAAAATGTTATCAAATAATATTTTGTTATGTGGTGGTTTAATTAGAGGTAGAGTTAGGTTTTCAGAACTTGGGAGATAGATCAAGCACATGCTAGGCCATAATGACATCGGTTGAAACCCAAGTGGCTATGGTATATCCACTATAGTGACAAAAAACTCTCGGTTGATTTAGGTGTTTTTTTGGAATGATAATTATAATATGGGTTGGATGGGGCTTGGGATGAGTTATACAACTCAACTGAGATCCAAGGAGTCGTTCATGCATCCGGATAACGACATTCTTAGGGAAAGATACACACATCTATTTGTGACATTCTTGGAAATATTTTCTCATATAGATCCATTATTAATTGAAGAAACTTATAAAATAATATATATTTTATTGAATATGTTACAACGAGTGATTATATTAATATGGATTTAAGGGGATTATTTGTTTGACAGTGATGTGATTTTTTTTCTTCTATAGGGAATTAGTTTTTGGGATGATTTGTTTTTGAGAAAAACTTTGTTTTGAAATAAAAACTTGTGCAATGTAATGAGGTGTGTCTAAAATGGTTTTGAAAGTAATTTTTTGTAAAGTGGATTATTGAGATGGTTTTTTTTAAATGATTGGGAATTTTGGGTTTAGAAAAGATATACGGAAAATTGTTTGTGGAATTTAATTTTAAAATGGATTTGGAAAATGGAATTGGTTTTTAGAGAAATGGACTATCTAGGCTAGGTATTTTTATGAATTCTATTTTTGAGAAAACCCTTGGATTCCAAGGGGTGATTGAGTGGGTATTTGGAAATCGGTAGCTGATACCTATGGAAACTGAATTTCTATTATTTTTAATATTTTTGGTTGAGTGTGACTGGGATGATTGATTTGTGTGTGCGTGGATTGAACACCTTTCTTGTATGGAAACCAACGATTCAGGTTGGTGGGTGTTTTTGTATTGCTTGGCATGGTTCATAGATGGAAGTCAGTGCCTATGTAGGTTGATTTAATGAATTTTTAGGGGTTAAGTTTGAGTAACCCTGGTGGTTGATTTGTGTATTTGTGGGGAACTATGGTTTTTTTGGGAGAGTTGTTGGGATTGATTATCTATATGTGAGTTGGGTTTAATGAAAAGATCCCTTAATGCATGTTTTAATGATTTTATGACATGGACCCCTTAGTGTGCTTGTTTTAGGGGATATTCCTATGGAGGGGAGCCCCATTAAGTGTAACCAGGCCTTCTATATGGATTCTTATGGTGGGGAGAACCATAGGAGAGGATACAAACCGATCTTTAGTGTTTTTATATTTTTGGGATCAATGAGTGTGGTTGAGAACTGTCTTGGTGTTTAATGGTTGGTGTTTTATGTTGTGCTTGGGTATGATAGGGTGATCACACCTAGTTATTACACTTGTTAATGGAAAAGATGTAGGCGACAGAGGTTGATTTTTTTTTTCAATGAGGTGAAAATAAGTATACTCCTTAGTGGAGAGAATCTTATTTTTCATGGGTATATTAAACTTGAGTTGGAAAGGTCATGATGACAATGAAAATAATTTGTTGATAGTTGTGATGAAAATGGGATTATGGGGAGTGGTTAGACTCAATTTTGGGAATTTGAGTGTAGTGTTGGATGAAGTATGTGTGCTGGAAATGGACTCAGAATAGAGATGGAATGATTAGAGAGAATTAGATTAGAGGTGTGTGGCTGCTTGTAGGAAGATCATGATAGGTGGATGGGTCGAATGAGGATCCAACTATGGAAATCAAACCAAAATTTGGGTTTGAACTATGGTGTGGGTAGTTGAATGGTTTAATGATTCCTGTAGAAGTTAATGTATCAAAACCGAGAAGCATAGATGTGCATCAGTGAACGAGGCATGTGTTTTTTGGGAAAAGTATAAATAAACAGGGCACACCAAGTATATTGTAGGAATAGATGTGGTTAACAAGAAACTATATTGGGATCATTGTTTAAGATGTGGTTGAGGTGGGTTAATCATCAAGTTAAGATTTTAGAGGAGAGATGTTGTATTTGAGTGTAGTTTTTGGAGTTAAGTAGTGGAATCGAATTTTTCATTCGAATATATAACACAAAGATTTGAGCATAAATTGAAAATTGAGTAGAATGATGTCATGAACTAGTCTAGGATACCCCTAAAACATATATTTTAATTCGCCCATGGCATACCCAAGGGGATTTCCTAATCCCCACATATTGACAAAAATTTCCAAGGGAATTAGAATTTACTCATTGGGGATGATTTTTCCAAATAATCATAAATAAACATGAAACATCCCCTGAGAAGTTTAATATAAACACTCCACACATTAGAGTCTCATGTGTAGCAAGATAAATAGGTAATAAATAAGAATAACTAAAACATACATAAATGAGAAATAAGTAATTAATCCCAAAAAGATTCATAAAGTTAGAAATATGATATATCAAAAGAAGGCCAGATTGGCTAATACATGTATAACACAAAACAAAAATAATGAATAAAATCACACAACTATATCTCTAAGTGACTCTAAATATCACCCTCCACTCCCAATACCAATGATTCTCTAAAAGCAACCAAAAAGGAAAACTGAACCTAAAATTCTAATATAGGCATATGCATAAAATTCTTAATTGGTATACCAAATATTTACCCCATACATCATGTTTAACAATATATCAATTTTAAGAATGTTTGAGATACAATTAGAATAAAAATAGTTTTTAAATAAAAAATGATAACTTGGATATTTCATCCTTTTAGTGAAAATGATATTTTAAATTTCCAAGAAATAAAGAGAAGGATAAATATTTGTTAATGAAAAATGGTTCACAACAATTTTCATTTTCAAACCCATATAGAGAAACATGAAAAAATATAAAAAGTATTTAGAAAACCTGAATTTAATTAAAATATATACGTTTATTTATATTGAAAATTAAAATTAAAATAAAAATAAAAAAAATTTACATTCTAATAGTATCAGTTATTAAGGGAAAAGTAGGATTACTATGATATCATAATCAGAACTAGTAGTCATGGGAACCTAAGATCTCAAGGGAAAATATAAAAAAAACTAATACAAGATCCATCTAACCATAGATCCTCATGCAATAAAATCACCATAATGCTCAGCTCTAACCCACCTATCCTAACAAAGGGGAAAACTCTCAAAGTAGGAAATAATCTATAATAAGGGAAAGTAGTTAGAGCATAATCCTAAGCTAGTGTAGTTTGTGCTCTCAAAAGTTATACCAGATACTCTTAATTTCCATTGATGAAAAGAAGGTGATATAATAAATAATAACATATAATAATATAAATTTAATACAAAACAAAATACATAAAATATGAAACATAAGGAAGCCTCACCCCTGAAATCCCTTCAATGATCATCCCATTACATTCAAAATCAGGTGAAATATTAAATGTGTCCTAGATTATGGACACTTTCACCTATTTTAAAACAAACCAAGTGAGGGGAATGTACCAAGGGAATTTTCACTAAGAAAAACATATTCAAAAGTTCCAATCAAGAATCATAGTCATTATTTAATGATTAAGAGTTATAAAATGAATTTATAAAACTATTTACATCACATTATATAAAATCTAAAATATTTTAATTTTTTAGAAGACCATTTCTAAAGAACCAATCACACACTTTAAAAACTTGGGTAAACACTGAAAATAATAATAAAACCCAAAAAACCTCTCAGAATCTTAGAATAATTTCATTTATAATATCCTTTGAGGAATTTTATCAAACATTTAGTGTAAATGGTTCATTAAATAGATTAAAATTATATATTTAAAGAGTAAACATCATTTTCATTAAATGAAAATCAAGAAAATTATTAATTTTTATCTTTAAAAGATCCATGGACACATTTTATTATACTAATAGATATCTAAAACATGTATTTGAAAAAGAAAGAAATCAACAGTTTTAGAATTAATGATCAATAGATGATGAAACCTACCATGAATCATCGCTTCCCCTATGTGTGGAGTTAATAAACTCTTTGGAGGTAATAAAAACATTCTAAGAGTGAAAATAAACCATAAAATCAAGAAAACACCAAGAAAAATTGAATTAAGGGATTCCATAGGTCTCAATGATCCCTATAAGAAAAGAACATCAATAATTAAGAAGGAAAAGTGGAGGATAAGAGGTATACAGGGGATTAAATTGAGAAATTGAGCTCAAATCAAGAAATAAATCCATGAAATTTCCATGAGGGAATGTAAAATAGAAGGGTAATAAAGCCACATGCTATAGGGTTTTTATGGGAAAAAATTAGGGGATCCATGATTTAAATTTTGGGAGGATGGATAGGTCATTTAAATAACTTTAAATTATAGGAAGGCATGATAGCTTGGCTGTATGGTTAACCAGACCATGAACCCCTCATTGGACTCACTGTGACACCCACATTAGTTGGACACATGGTTAGAAATACCATGCACCAACCATGAAAAATAGAACTACTAAAAATTTAAATCTTCTATATGGTTTTTTTTGAATGGTTAGTACCAATCGAGAACCAACTATATTCCCTTACATGGAACTTCAAATTCTTGAAAATTCAATGGAATTTGGCCCGAGACTTAAGAAAAAGGATGAAAATTGATAAATAAATAAAATAAAAAGGAAATTCAAGATCATGGTATGATAATTATCTCCTCCAAAACACTTTCTTCCCAAAAATGTACCATCTAAACAGGTTTACCATATAATTAAATAGGTTCAACTCTTTCTAGGATAACTCAATTCTAAATAAAACCAAGGAACACCATGAACTTAACTAAATCAAAATTATCAACATTAATAGATAGGACACAGACAACTACACAACTCTTCCCCTAAAGAACCTTAATAACTACAAAAAAGTATAGGCTTTTCACTATCATCACAAATGTTAATCTTGATACTAATTTACAAATTCATCATATAAAGGAAAATAAAGAGAGACCCCAAATTAGATCATAGGGAAGACCTTGGGCCAACAAATCATAAGTTCACCTTAAAGAAGAGTTGGGTTGGGAAAAAAATACTATATCTCATAAGAAAATAAGGAACACTCAATAAGTAAATGGATAAACAATGTTATCTCCCAAACATATCTAGAATCATTCTAAAACACCAAATATCTAAAAAATACCAAAAAATCACAAACTTATTGTGAGAAATGAAAAAATTAAATAGAAAATGGAATTTTATACAACCCACATCAATTAGGTATATATATTTATTGATGTGAGAGACAATCCAAAATATAGGAAAACCCCATAGTTCATCATTGAAGGCTAAAAATTCTTACTAGACGTAATCACTACAATATGATTTTGATTTTCTTCCCAAGAGAGCGTCAATATACAAAAACCAGACATAGAATATATGAAGAGATAACTTAAGATCATAGTTAAAATAAAACTAGGACTATTAGGTCATGTATCTATGTCTATAAAAATATATGAGTACCAAATCTATATAACAAATGAACATCATCACATGGATTCAAATGAATAAATCAATAAATTAGAACTAAAATACTAGGAACACTAGGGAAGAACCTATTTGTATCATAAAATTACTTCCCATAATTAAACCTCAAGAAGAAATTTCTAATTGATGTCTTGTATATTATTTCATGAAACAAAAATTTTTACTCTCCAAACATGCACGTGATATAGAATATCCCAAAACAAATACTAATCCAAAGATTAAGAAGGAAAATAAAAAATAAGGAAAATAAAGGGACATCCTAATCAAACTTTGAAAAACTACTCCCATTAATTCACTGAATCATCAAAGAGTCCCCAATAAAATATTGAGGTTATAGTTTATATAATTATTAATGAAAGTGATTAGGATGTCAGAAATGAAGGCATTGGGTCCACCCAAAGAACAGAAAAATTCCCACTTACTTGAACTGAATGAAAAAGGAAGGTTTGAGCTATCAATCCTCTTGGAGTACAAATAATATGAATAATAGGAAAGGATATACTAGAACCCTATGAGATATGATCTAAAATGAATCCTTAAGTTATTTAATCTCTTCAGACCTTTTATAATATTTTGGGAGACATAATCTAAATAATGAAAGAAACAAAATAACCTAGTAAAATCACCAGGACTCATCTCGTAACACCCTAACCCTAGTAGAACAGGGCTAGTTGAAAATTTATTACATTGGAACTAGATACAAGCGATTACATCCTAATATATTGAATAGTTTAGTAAAATTTTGAAACTGGATACATTCTTAAATATCATATTACATTTAAAAACATAAAATAAAACACAGTATTTTATTTTAGAACATTATTATTCCGACTAGAATATCCTTAAATATCAATAATAGCAGACTTCCTAGAATCTTGGTGAACGGAAACAAAAATAAAAGTGTTATCTCAAATTATTTTTATTGGAACACATACAGTAGGGGATATCATAGAATAAAAAAGGCATGAATAATATAGATAGAATAAATGATGATCAAATAATTCCATATAAATAATTACATGAGGTTGAAACTTATACATGTATATCATAAAAATTCAATAAATCACATGGTCATAGATAACTTATTTCATAATGACAGAATTCATATTTCCAAACATATTATCATTACCATTAAGGCCTCATTCTAAGACACCATACATAAATTTGTAAGGAATATGCCAAAAACATGACATATTTTGTCTCATGGGACCAACTAAGGCATCTAGGGGTTTTGTAATTATGGATCTTCCTATCACTTAACAAGTTTAATGCATTTATAATATGGATAAAAAATATAACTTGATTGACATGCCTTAATAATTATTAAATATATGTATTGTAAGAAATAACATGTGTAATGTCGATACTTTACCTAGTAAAATGATCATAGTATATCCATATAAATATGGTTGATGAAATCATTAGATTATATCCTCAATAAATTATAAAATTCATTAAAAGGATATTGACATAGATGAATATTATTTTAAATTATCACTAGAACATTTCTTGAGAAAAATATCATTTTCATTTTTAAATCCATCATATAAAATCTAACAAGTTTCAAAATCTAAGGGAAAAAATTTTCTTTGGAATGAACCATGGAAAATTTAAAAGGAAAACTCAAAGTAAATATTAGTCTTCATAATTGGAAAATTTTTTCTTGAGGCGTATGTTAAAATAAATATTCTGTTCATATCTTTGGTAAGAGGTGACTTGTTAAAAAAAATGAATATTCCCCTTAAATATTTTTATAGAAATTCAAACATGGGTAAAAATGAATTTATTAAATTATTATATAATAGTAAAAACTATCTTTAAATCATTTTAATGAAAATATGGGCTTGGAGGAAAAATATTCCCAACCGAATAGAAATATAAAGTTAATTTTTCTTAAAAAAAATTATTTTAGCCTTTTGAGTACTTAGAGAGAGTAAAATAAAATTAAAACATGTAATTTATAGAAATAATTTGAGGAGGATAATATTTATGGGGTTTAAGAAAGAAATATCATATAATTCCACCAATATAAAATTAAATATAAACAATCTTGAATAAGGATGAGATTGTGAAATAAATCCTTACTAATTTAGTAACTTTAAAATAGAAACCCTTTGGATTAAATAATTTTAATTTTAACTTCTAATACCATTAATTATGAAGGATAACTGATATAAAATTTCAAAGTGGCAGTATATACACCTAATAAACATAAATAGGTTTATAACATCAAACATGTCTCAACAAAACAATATTTAGATGAAGAACCGTGACTTTAGGTCTGATTTTCTTCTTAACTGATTTTAAACAGCTGTATAATTTATTTAAATTTATTATAAATCAATACGAAAACCATATAACTAATTATAATATCATATATTACCCACTTATAACATTTCAACATCCATTTATTATTAATTCCTTTTTAAAATCATCATTTCCATGTGTTAATTGTTTCATTTTTCATGTATGTTTTGGTTCATTAGTTTAGGTTATTGCATCTTTATCATGGTTAAATCATCTAAAAAATGTTAATAATGATATAAATATATTATATATTCATTATATACATATTTATAATAAATATTTAAAGGAATTAAAGAAAAATAAATCACATCACATTATGGTGGTGGTAGTCCACACATACGCACGAGTGGTGTCATCATTTTTAATGAGTGGAATTATAAAAAGATAAATGATATGTAATATTCATAGAATTAAAATTATTTTATAAATATCATATTTAAATATTATATATATCATAATAAAAATCCACTAATGGTGGTTATAAAAAATAAAATACATCGCTTCGCGATGTGGTAGTCCGCACGAATGATGATTTCATTTAAAATTTGATGGAGAAAGAGATAAATAAGTGTATTTTACATCAACATAATAAAATATAAATAAAAGGGATATGATAATGTTTCTATATCATTATGTATATCATATAATTGAAGAATTTATAAGAAGAAATCAAATGAAAATACTTAGTTAAGAGTTATGACACTTCTTTGGAGAACCTCATTTATCATACATGTTAATCATTATAAGGTTGGTATTTTGATCAAACCAGGAAACATGGATCCTAGGTATAGATGTTTCTAATATATTTTTTAGGTATTTTCCAATATATAAGGCTCATGGTGTGTGATGAAGAGTGGAGAGGTGGTGTCCTTTTAAAAGATTAAAATACATTAATGTATTACTCAAGAAATGTAGCTCAAAATTAGATAATTTTTTAACGGTGGAAGATATATGATCGATATGTATAGATAAAATAGGATATATACAAGTTTTTAAGTGATTTAAACCCTTATAGTTTTAGTTTAACTCCACCGTTAATCCATTTTAACCTTTACCGTAGTATTGAATTTTTACCTTGATTACCATTTATAATGACCAAAAAAGAAAGTGGCCTCACTAAAGTTTTTAGAAATGATGATTTAAATCATGAATTAAAATTTATCAAATTAAATTTCTAACAGTTAAAAATTAAAATTAAAAAAAGACCCTCAAAACACAATGAAATATGGTTTTTATAAAAATACGTTTTTAAACCCAAAAATGAAGTTATACCAAAATCAAGTATAATGATGAATCCCATAAAATTAATTAGATTATTTATAATTAAAATATACTTATGTTAATTTATTATAAAATTAAAATATACTGGGCCTTTTAAATTTATTTATATAATTAAAATAAATGACAATTTTACAAAAATCGGTATTTTTCACTATTCACTTAAAAATAAATATTTTTATAAAAATCACAAAATTTCACACTAATATAATATTTTAATGATGATTTAAAAATGATACCCACTTCCTCAAATAAAATTTATATTTATTTTGGATATTAATTATTATGTCCACACATAGAATAAAATAAAAACCATTTTTGAAGCATAAGATTACTTTATTAAAAATTGAGAACTTATTTATTATACATAAATAGATACAGTTGTATTATATAAAAAATTTATAAACATTTTTATTAATGTGGTTATTTATATTTATACCACCAATTTAATTTTTAGGTTCTAATGGTATTTTTTTATTATAACACAGTTTACTTAATGTTCAGTGTTGGATGTTAAACATGCCATCACACTTATTATTCTTTTAAACTAAATTTTATGGGTGTTACAAAACTATCATGAATTAAAATGTAAATCTAACTCAAACTAATAACTCCAAAAAGTAAATCATAGGTACAAAACAAGTTCAAAATCTTCTTTAAACCATTTCAAAACCATGCCTCTAAGATTTAAATCTTATGCTTCATTTTAAAAAATAATTTTAAAACTAAAAAAGTTCTTTGTAAAAATATTTTCATGTTTATAAAAGAATAAAATCTATATTAATCCATTATCAAAAGTCATATTTACCAGTTTCAAAACTTCCCACATAAACTATCATGCATTTTCCAAAAATATACCATTAAAACCCATTTATAAAATTCAAAATGTCATATTCATATCAAAACATTTTTATGTACTCTTTATTGATTTGAATACCATTCATTCATCATTAAAACCAAGTTTAAATATGAAAAAAACCTATATTTTCAAATCAAGAAGAATATAAGTATAATTAAATATTCATTTAATTATTTTTCAAAACCTTATTTCACTCATTTAAAATCAAATCACAACTTATTCTGGAATTCCATTTATCAAATTAATTCTCAAGTTTTCAAAAATAAAAACCTTTCATCCTTTGAGACTAAAGTTTTATTTATAAAATTATATCAAAATCAAGTCAAATAAAATAAATTATCTATGAATATACCGTTTAGTTTTTCCTAATTATATCCATACATGACCCAATGAAATTCAAAATAAAATGGAATCCAAAAAAAATTCTAATAGGGGATACTATGTGTGAACATACTGGACACATGGTTGGGATGACTGAGTGTCAACCATGTAACTTCCCCTGGAAGGAAAATAGAACCATTTTCATTGTCACCATATCATTTTCCATACTATGTGGGGTAACTATGTGACTTTCTCTCATCATCCCTTTTCACCCCCAAAATATGATAAACCTTTGAATCTCCCATAAAACTCTAATATAATCATAAACACCACCAATATAAATTAGAACATACCAAAAATAAATAAAGGAATATCAATATTAGGGGCTCATAACTCAAAATCCCATGGTAGATCATGGCTTAAAATTTTATGTGTATGCTAGAATCTTCCCATGCCTAACTCTCGAGTCGAGTTAGTTCTATCTCTAATCTACCATCATTTCCCAAATAACATAGGGCACTATAACACCATTTTTTCATGAACTGTTTTGGTCCACCCCTGAACCAGGAACCTGATCTAGCCCATAACATACTCGATTGGAATTTTTGGTCCCTATGTGATAATGAAAATATCAAAGGGCATCTGAATATACTCACTTGGAATAATTTATTACAATAATTATAAATAAGAAAAAAATTTACTTAGAAGTTTTGCATGACCACTCCACACATCATAGTCCCAACAAGATCACCATGTGACTCCACATGTCACCCACCAACCCCAATATCACTGATTCTATATAAGAAACCTAAAAGGAAACCTAAAATTAAAATTATAATACAGGTATGGGTATAAAATTCCTATCAGGTATTACAAATCCACACCCCATGCACCGCCTTTAATAATTGATCCATTTAATGCTAGTTTAAAATAAAATTATAAAAAACATTATATTTCAAATAAAAATAGATAATATGAAGATTTCATATTTTTAGTTAAAATGGTATTTTAAATTTTTAATAAATAAATATAAGAATAAATATTTTTAAGGGAAAATGGTTCAAAACACTTTACTTATTTGAACCCATGCATAAAAATATGGAAAAAGAGGAAAAATCTATAGAAAACTTCCATTTTCGTAAAAGGGATCATTTTTTATCTTTGAAAATGAAAATATAAATGGAAATATAAATGAAAATGTAAAACAACATACATTCCAAAAGTATTAGTAATTTAGGGAAATGTTGGATAACCAACAAATCATAATTAAAACCAGTATTCCTGGGTACCTAGGAGCTCATGGGAGAATTCAGAACAAACTAATATTAGATATATCTAATCGGTGATCCCAATACAATCAAATCTCATTAATGATTGGTTCTACCCTACTTAGCCTAACTAAGGGGAAACTCCCAAATAAGGGTATAATGCATACTAATGGCCCCTAGCCAGAGTGTAATCCTAATATAGTACAACATGTGGTCCATGAATTTCCACTAGTTACTCTTGATTTATTATGTTAAATAAAATATAGGTGAACCAATAAATAAGAATAGTTAAAAATATAAATGTAGTACATACCAAAATTCATAAAATAGAAAATAAAAGAAATCCTTACCCATGAGTACCCTTTATAGACCCCCCACATACATTAAAAATCAACTATAATATTAAATGTTTCCTATATCAATGAAATTTCATAAATTTTTTAACAAAATAAGTGGGGGTAATGTACCAGGGTATTTTTCACTAAAAAAGGCTTTGTCAAAAGCTCCAATTGGGACTCATAGTCATTATTTAATAGTAAAGTGTTTTGAAATGATTTTTTAAAACCATTTATATCACCTTAAAAAATATTTAAAACATTTTAATAGTTTTGGAGACCATTTTTAAATAATAAATAATACCCTTCAAGAATTTAATAGACAATGAAAATCAATTAAAAACCTAAAAACCCTCTTAAAATCTCAGAATTTCCTTTATAAGATCTATTTTGGAATTTTATCAAGCATCCTGTGTTCATGGTTGAGAAGACATATTCAAATTACATATTTAAAGTGTAAAACACCTTTGCATTCCATTAAAATCAAGGAAAGACATAATTTTTCTCTTTAAAATATCCATAAAAACTTTTGATAATACTAATAGAAATCTAAAACATGTTTTTGAATAATAAATCAATTAATGGTTCTTGAACTAAAGGTTAATGCATGAGGTAACCTACCTTGAATAGTCACTTCCACAAAGAGATGTGTTAATTCACACATAGGAGGTAAGAATAACCCTCAAATATCCAAAATAAATCCTAAAATAGGGGACCTTGTTGAGAAAATAAAATAAAGGAATCCCCTAGATTTCCACGAACTCTATAAGGAAAGAAAAAGAAGAAGGAAATATAGATTAGAGGTGGTCCATAGGGTATTAACTTGAGTAATAAAGCTAAAAGAATGAAGGAAATAGATGAAATCCCCATGGGGTAAAGGTTAATTGAATTAGAGAAGATCCACTATATGTATGTTTGTATGGGGAGAAGAGGGGGGGCCTTGGGTTAAATTTGGGAGGGTCAAATAAGTCATTTCATCTTTTAAAATTTTTAGAAGTCTACATAGTTTGGCTATAAGTTTTACTAAACCTTGAATAATGTAACCACTTGGTCAGTAAAAACCAAGAGCCAACTATACGCCCCACCATAAAAATAAAAATTCTTGAAAATTCAATGGAACTCAACCAGAGACTTAAGAAAGTGGATGGAAATTGATAAATAAATAAAATAACATAGAAATTAATGGTCAGGGTGTGATAGATGAGATTTATAGTTAAGTATTGTTTGGGCTTCTTAGTGAAGAGAAATTATATAGTGGGGAAGTTATAAAACATTATGTTCTTATGAGTTATTAAATTCAATGATAATTTTTTTTATTTTTTTTTATTTTTGGTGTTTGGATATATTTAAAAGATACTTTAGTCCTAGTTAGATTACTGGAGAGTTTCATAGGTGTTTCAGAGATACTTAGAGTGTTTTTGACTTGGTGGTGGTTTTCCATGTTGTGGTACCCCGTGCTTTGAAATTTTAGGTGGCATTTTGGCCTTAGGAATTTCCCTATGGGAAATAACGAGGGGGAAATATCTTTGAAAAAAATTTCACTGGGTGTGTAGGCTATAGGTTCTTACTTATGGGAAATAATGGTGGTCAAAATACCCATTCTTGGTGTTTTGGTAGCCATGGTATATAGTGAATGGGGAGTGGGATTCACCATGGTAGAGAGTGTGTGAGGTTCTTGGGGTGTTTATTTAGGAAGAGAGAAATTCCTAGGTCTACTCATTCGTGGGACCTGGGTGAGTGTTTTGAGAGGTCCATAGGGAGTCTCTCCTTGTGGTATATGACATGGTGAGAAGGAGGGACACCCATTTGAAATTGTGAATGGTAAGGTGACTCACCACCATTCTCAGGGTGTTGAGGTCCTTGGGTTATAGCTAGGGGTGCACCATAGTTTAGTACAAGTTGTATTGGAAAATCCATGGTTAAAAATTAAAGTGATTTTTTTTATTTTCTTCATTATTAGGGTTCCCCCCTTCCTCCTCCTTTCACTCATCCATTTAACCAGGTGTGTGACAAGGTGGGTCTCTTCCTCCCTCTTATTTAATTAAAATCCACATTTTCTTCAATTACAGGGAGACTAAAAGGTTCATTTATCTCTTATCTCTTCCTCTTTCTTCCCCCCTCCCATTCCCAATGATTTGGATATTTTGGATAGGGCTTTGAGAGATGAATCCACCATAGTATGGTGGAATCATTACATTATTAGGTAATCTTGGTGTAGCTTAGCTAAATGATGTCCCAAGAGGATGATCACATGAGGTTTCATGCTATTTCGATGAACGTACACCAATCTATGTATTTTTCTAGATTTTTTAGTTGAATCAAAAATAAATTTATAATTAAATTAATGTTGTGTGTTAGGGATTTTTCCGAAGTCAATTCCAACAGTACACTACTAACCTTTTATGGGTGGATGGTCGTTGTTTTGGTGTGATGAAGTGTTTGGGTGATTTATTAGGAAATTATAAATAATTATTTTAAATTTAATGATTAATTATTCTTTTTTATAAATAATTAAATGTGAATAAAAGTAAATATAAAATTTTATGTTTAATTTAATTAAATGATATGGCTTGTGTTAGGACCTCAAGAGGTTTGGAAATGGATATCTGGACTTAGATGAGCTTAGGATAGAGTCTCCAAGTTTCTTTAAAGGTAATAAATCCGATTAAGGTAGGTGGTCTTGGATTTATTTGAGCATCTCTTTCATTTAATGATTTTATGTTATGGTGGCATAATTATTATATCTATCTATATGTTTGATAACCTGTGTAATTTATCTATAAGGTTGTGACGGGATTTCATCGACCTAATAGTCAACATTGACCACATAGCTTTCTAAATGGTTTAATGGTGGTACCTTGGTGGAATGAGTGTTGATGTCTCTCATTATGGTTTTAATGATGGTGTGTGTTGGATTTCAAAGTAAATAGAGTTTTATTTTTAAAACATGATGTTATAAATATGATGGATATTAAATGGGAATTTATTGGGGGGAAGTGGTGATTTGAGAAATAATTTTAAATGGTATTACAAAATTGAAATTTAGTTTTAAAAATATTTTTTAATGGGATTTATATAAGGTATTGGATGATTAATATGGAATTTTATGAATTTTGAAATGGTTTTAAAAATTGGAATCGATTGATATTTCAAAAGAAATTAGGAAGAACTTGGTTGATCTAGTTTGGTTTGTTTGACATCTTGTGGGTGATGCCCTATTTTCTAAAGAATTAGTGCTTTTATATGTTCCCCTTGATGTAATTTACTTTTGTGTTGATTAATATAAGATGATTTATGTTATGTGTGTAGGATTTTTTTTTCAATATCAAAGAGAAATATTGAACAAGATGGATATGACATATTATTTAGATGATAGATATGGGTCTGAAGGATTCTAGTGAATATTGAGGGATGTTATAACTAGAATAAATAACTGTGTATGAGAGATAGAAATGTAATCAAGGAACCCATTTATGGTGTATTTATTATGAGTTGACCTTAGGGGACTTTGATGGGTTCCTTGATATCATGTTGACCCTAGAGAGGGTTAGTGTGGGTTTTGGGTAGTGATGATTACATGTTTCACCATATAACCCAAATCATTGTTTGATCCTGATATGGTTGCAATGATTATGATAAATTATGTGGTTGAGAACTTAATTCAATTATGTGAGATGGGTTTTTGAGGATGAATAGCCCTTATGAGATGTGTTATATAAGACATTATGGGAGGGATTCTCTACTCTCGTGTCTTCTAAATAAATCCCTAATGATGTGTAAAATTCCTAGGTTGTGTTTCATGGTATTAAGAAGATGCCTATGTGGATTTAATAGTTAGTTACCTAGTAATAGACCTTATGGTCTATGTTTAATTCCTAGAAGACCTCATGGGATTTGGCCTATGAGTGTATGCGGATTTCCTCGGTGGTTACCCAGGAATTGAATGCCATGCCTCGTGGATTTCCTTGGAAACCTAAGAATCATCCATATTTCCTAATACTATTGGATTGCCTAAGATTCTTGGGAATATACCACAGAGGAATATACTTCTGAATTTTCTCATAATTATATTTATACCTATGATTATTATATTCCTTTTACTAGATCCTTGGATCTAACTTTATTTCTATAATGCTCAAAGAAATTCACAATTAGCTGGAGACAGTATGATATTAGGTATTTGTTCTGAGAAAGGAGTGGGTCCCCCTAGGTGATTGGTGGGACATGTTTAGAGAAACTTTGACATAATCCAATGTAGGTATGGTTGGGGCTCGAGGTGGACTGTTAGGCACCCGATGACCAAACATGTATATTCATTGTGCCTTTGTATTACTTTTCATGGTGGGTGTTCTATATGAGCATGGTTTCACTATATATATGTATTGCATGTACACCCACTTTATCACAGTAATATTGAGAATTGATGAGAAATTAAGGATTTCTATTGGGTTTTTGAACTCACCCTCTACCCGCATACATGGAATTGGTTTCGATATACATGGGTTGACCATCATGTTTTCTCTTATGGAACATGTACTATATGAAGATTGAAATCTAGTTCAGCTAATTGGTTTGGGAGGCCCTAAATTTAGTAGGATAATTATGTGATTTAGTCTAAAGGAAAATTTACTTTTTCTTTATTGTTCATCATGCCCTGGAGAGTGTTCCGTTTGTTATTAATATATGATACTTAATATTTAATGATATCTATTGCAAATTTTTTTTGTTTTTCTATGTCATGTAGACTTTTTATAACTTTCTATTCTAGACTATGGGGTCCCTTTGGATCTCTATTTTTCAATTGGATTTTGGTATGTCCATTATATCTATGGGTCATGATGTATTTTTTGTAGACATGGGAATGAATCTCAAACTCTATTATTGAGGGAATAGTCTCCTCATTACCATTTCAGACCTCACCCCTAGTCGGAAGTCTCAGAATATGAGGTGGAGTACCTAATGTCACATAATGTCTCTGCACGGGTTCCATTCAGGTGATCTAAAAAGGGGTGTTTCACACTTATTGAGGATTTAAATTTTTTATAGGTTACACATGTTATGGTGTATGATAATCATAATAAAAAATAATTCACATTGACATCTATGATCTTAAGTATGATAAATGAATTTCCTACTTATGGAAAATCTATAGGGTAGAACATTAAAATAAGTTTAGTTTTTCCTATATGCCAAGAAGGTACACACTTATTTAGGTTGAAACATAGTATGGAGATTGTTTTTCTTGGACATCAAATATTTTTATGCCGATGGCATGGATCCCAATTTTGGAAGAAAAAATTTGATGAGAAATTGGAAGAATATTTTTCACCTTTTCTATTAACAATCTATGAACTAATTGATAACATAAATTATGCAGTTAATGTTTTTCTTAATCATTTATCTAAAAATATTCTCATAATGGGTTTGAAAAAGTGATCAATTTTATTTGAACTGTCTTATTAAAATATTTTATATGTTAGATTTTTTTTAAATTTACTTCACATCAAGAAAAATGTATGTGAAAATTTAAT
The DNA here is from genome assembly GCA_963277665.1 of Viscum album. Lineage (NCBI taxonomy): Eukaryota > Viridiplantae > Streptophyta > Magnoliopsida > Santalales > Viscaceae > Viscum > Viscum album. The sequence goes on from OY728127.1 coordinate 621,966,369, forward strand.
ATATATGTTACTAAATACATATGATAATACCAAGGATAATACTAATGAAATTTGGTACAATATTAACTTGGGTATCAGGGAAGAGTTGGCTCTAATGACGAAGGGAAGGAAAATATTTCTTCCACTAGTGGATGACTCTATTTTTTGGTAAGAGTGATTTCAGTTAATGATTTTTAAATATAATAACAGTCATGTGGGTATATTCATAAAATACAAAACCTGAAGGGAAAAGTTTTAAAATCACATAACTGACATTACTTGATTCAATATTTTTTCTCTTGGAAATATGTCATATATTGTGGAAAATTTTCAACACACAATAATAAAACTATATTTATTGATTAAATCACTATCCAATAATTTTATTGAACCAATTAAATTTACAATATTGAAAATATAAATTATTAACACTCTAGGTGAAATATATATTTTCTTCTCTCCACCATTATTTGACATTTTGGTTCACTTTGTGAGAGATATATTATAAAGAACTAACCTTAAACATTACAAAATATAGATTTTTCAACTAGATTTAAATTCTTTAAATTACCTAATATCTTTTTGGTTTATATTTTTAGAAAATTAGGATATATATCAAACCACAAGCATAAAAAGTTGGTACAATTAGAACTGTATCTATTTCTTCTTGAATATAAATTTTTTAACACAAAACGACGACATGATTTCTTTAACAAATCTTCATAAAATTTAACATTAATTCATTATTTCTCTTATAAATACTTATAACCTATGGAAAACATTTAAAAACATGGGATGAGAATAAAAATCTTATTAAGAAATATAAAAATAATGAAAGAAACCATTAGTCCAGGAATACTTATAAACAAATGAAATCAATTTCACAGAGACATACTTCTCAACCATATATAATTACTTTGTGAAACATGAGATTTCCCTAAAACATTAAAGAACATATAAAAAACCATAAGTTTATATTGGGTAATTACTTATATTGTAACTCTAACAAGTACCTTATGATTTATAACCCTCGCAGCTACCTTACAATGTAACCCTCACGACTACCTTATGGTGTAACTATCACATATACACTTGGAGTAACCATACGACCGACCTCCAAATTATACATATCCAATGAATTGGAGGGAGATATAGGTCCCCCCATTCATCATAAACAATCCCCAAGAACCATATCATATTCATAAAACATTGATAATTTCAAAAAAAAAACATCGCTTTTTAATTTTGTAAAATAGAATTTCAAAAGAATATTTTTAAAGAAAATTCCCTTACAAATATCATATAATTGATGTGATAAATTAATATAATTAAAATAATATGTTTATAAAATGGAAATAAACATAATAAAACACAATATAAACAAAAATTAATCACCAAAATAATCTTATTAAAACATTATTAATAATGTATAAGGTTAACCAAAATAATTGAAATTGGGTTAAGAATTCCCTTAAAAATATCATATTATTGATGTGATAAATTAATAGAATGAAAGTAATATGTGTATACAATGTAAATAATCATAATAAAACATAATATAAACAAAAATTTATCACAAAAACAATCTAATTACTACAAAATGAATAATTTAGGAGGTTAACCGAAAGAATGGAAATTGGGTTATAAATTCGCTTACCATGGGTTCATCTTGGTTCAAACTTGTTTAAACCTCCTGTATAATGGTTATAATGGTGGAATTAATATTTTAATGAATCATAATAATTTTTATAACACATTATATGATCATTTTATAACATCATTTGACATATTTATTAATAATATTTTGTTATTTCCTTTGTTTCAGGTGCGTGCTTTACATGATTTCCATGGTCGGTTCATAAATTATTTTCTTATCGAATGGAAGAGAAACTTAATAAGTGGAAGGAAATGGTGTTAACAAGTTTATAGAATATTAAATGATTCCATAAATCATTTTGGTTATACGGTATGAGGATTAATCATTAAATATATCATTAGTGATATCTGTTTAGATCATTTTTGCGGTTCGTCGATAATCATGAACATGTTTCATCATATACCTTTAATATTATGCATATAAATTACTTTTAGAACATAATAGAGGTAAAATAATAAAATTTAAAAGCTTTTTAACCATTAAAATTGTTTTACAACCATCTTTAAATGAATTAATGGAAATTGAAGACACATCATCCACAATGTCGCTAAATCAACACATCACAAACGGTGTTTTTATTTTTAGAATAAGAGGAAGAGAGGAGAAATGATGATAATGAATTTTTCCATACACATGGTAAAAATATAGAATATATATAATAACTGAGATTTAATTCTTCTAGGATAAGGGGAGGTTAATAGACTATAATAAAAGAAAATAATTGAAAAGAAAATACCAGAAAATGAAAGAGGGTTTTTACCTCTTGATCTCTTCTCCTTGAGATCCTTCTTAGAGATTTTTTTGGACTTTTGGTGAGATAAGTAGGTCTTGGAAATGGAAAAGTTAATTGGGGAGGGTATTTGGTAGAATTTAGACAATTCTCAAATCCAGAGAGGTGTGAGAGGAAGAAGGGGCTAAGAGAGGAATTTATAGTAGAGGAGAGGAGGAGTTTTCTATTATTTTAATCATTATTTTAATATTTTTTTATCAAAACTACGAATAGTATAGATTCATGTTACCCAAAATAGTAAATAGTGAATTTTATTTCTATCCAAGTGTTCTTACATTATCCATGATTATATAAATAGTGTATTTAACATATAATATATATATACGGTAATTTACTGTATTTCACTATTCATCGAAAATTCGAGTATTTCAGAAAAATCCAAAAAATTAACCACAACCATTTTTTGAAATGTATAATTAAAAAATGAACACCATTTTATAAAAATAATTTTCTTAATATGAGAAAATTAATTTTTACATAAAATAATTATTTATTCCAAAAATAACAATTTTAAAACTATAACTCATTTTATATCACCTTGAAAAATTAATAAATATCTCATTAATAATACTTTTATTATTCATTAGGGTCATATTACTATTCATATTACTATTCATAAGGGTATGTTTCTATTCATCAAAAAATAAGTTGGTTTTATAAAACTCTAAATAACTTACTAATCACAACCATAGATGTATTTTTTTGAAATTCAAATCATAGAAGCAAAAAAATTTTATTTAACAGATATTTTTTAACTATATCCTTAAAAAAAGTTTCATTATGTAGAGATTTGGTGTTTCATGAATTTCTATTTATTTTTAAGACCTTGGGGTGTTACATATATGACTTTGCATTCCTATATATTTCTGATGGATAAACCCTATTTAATTCTATATGAATACACTGAAAGGGTTTGTCAAAAATAAAATATAAATAAAAGGTTATAATATAGAGTAGTATACTGTGAAAGAAAACATTTAATTATGAAAAAATACCTATTTTACATGGATGGAACTGGTTTTCAAAAATCTCATCATGATGGGAATATTGGAGGTTAATAAATTTTAAGAAGATATATTGTGACAATACCCATCAATGAGTTGGAAAACTCTCACCATTATATTTTTAATAATTTCTTAGAGGTTGTTCTATAAGATCAAACTCATATAGAAATTCATAATAATTTGAATCTAAAAGTGATTAAATTTTGATATTAATAAAAATAACCAGTATTATATTATTTTATTTCGAGACCACATTTATAAAACGTTATGCACAAATCCTAAATACTTCTTTGAAAAATTATAATCATTAACCAAAGGGCCAAGTGTATATGTATTTTAATATAATTTCTATATAATAAATATTTATAAATTCAATGTAAATGTATATAATGAACATAGTATATTGAAAAATAGTGGATCCATTCTTGTGGTTGAATAAATGTATGTATCTAGTGCCAACAAAAAGTTCCGATTTTTGAAATATGTATTACTTTGGGATAATTGAAAAAAATATGATAGTTTGACTATATTAAATTTCATGTGCCAAATTTCTGGTGTAGAATGGTTGATGATAATGTTACTGTAAAAATTAATTAATCAGAATTTGTAAAATTGAATTTTAATATGGAAGGATACAAATATGAGACCTTTATAATGGAATGATAAGTAATATATATTTTTTCACACATGATCCCATAAATAAAAATTGATCCATTATTATTTCAGAAATAAAAAATACTATAGAATTAAGCATTAATTCCTTAGAGGATGATCCTTACCATGGGTCGTTACATGATTTTTTGCTGGATCCAATGGAAATGATGTCCTATACATTTACGATGATCAGATATAAGTAATTTTTATAATTTATAGAGGTCAAAAACTCTACAACCATTAAATAAAAAAAGATTACAAATTAAATATTTAATACCACCAAGGTGTTTTATATAAAATAATATGTATATATATATATGAATTATGTTTATAAAATGTTTATGTGTTTTAATTTATTTATCTAACCCATTCTATAGAAAATGTTTTATGTTCCTCATGAAGATACTCATCCTGATAAGAAACATTTTAGTAATCTAAAAGGCGATGAAAAAATTATACTTGGTCAAAAATAATTAAAATAATAGTATCATTAGATAAAAGTCTTAGAAAAAAATTAAGTCAAGAATCAATGTTAAAAAATTTCAGGTTGGATGTAATGAGTGTGGTCAACCACCTAACCCTAACAAATCAGTCTTTATTAGTTTTATTAGGATTAATACTAATTTTAATATGCCAATCAATATAGATACTTGGAAATGTCATATCTATATTGAATCCAATCATTTGGGAAGACATTATGGAAACCTGATATTAAAAATTGTATTATTTTTCCTTTATACAAAGCCATGAAATATGGATTATTTTTTTAAAGTGTACATTTATACTAAAAATATAGAGGTTGAATTTTATTTTTATTATAATTGGATGAATATGAATGGAAAATAGTGGATTATGATCATATAATAAAAGTGTATGAGTATGGTGTAAAAGATTTTATCAAATTTTTAATGGGCCTCGTGAATATCCCTTCTCAAATTATGTAAAAGTTTCTATGTTGCTATTATTCAAAATAAATTAGTCGAGATGAATTTAGAGAATTATTGTTCTATTAAAAAATTCATCATAGTTATAAATATTGGATGAAATTTATAGAATAATCAAGTATATCTAGTGAGTGGAATAGAAATACATTTTATGAATTATATTATGTCAATACAAGTGTATAAATTTATGTACATCATATTAAATAAACGACAATGGCGGTAGTTATAAACATACAAATCATTAAAAAATGATTAAGTTTTTAAAGAAATGTTGAAATATGTAATTGTATAATTGTCATATAAATTATTCAAAAATATCAGGTGTATTAAAATTATACAACTAGAAACTTTGAAATGTATGTAGTAGTGAAAATTTTATATAGATACTTCATATGTTTGTGGTTATACTACTAGTTAACAATGATCTTCCTTATTGTACATATGGAGCTAAATGAATGTTAATTTTCATGTGTATTATATATAAAAAATACGTACTTTACTTCATGAATTCATATTATTTCAAAAAGATTATAAATCACTATAATAATTCTTCATGTGAAATTCATCTTGATATAAGAAAAATAAATCTTGTTTTTCAATATTTTTTAGAATATTCCAATAACTCTAGAATTTTGATAACTGTATAAAAGTTTGGATAATACAATTTAGTTGACATGATACATACATAAAATAATTTTTGATGATAAATTTCAAAAACCAAAATATTCAACTCAAGGAAGAAAAATGAAAATGGTAACCCAAAATTGGGAATGAGTCACAAAACATTCATTTTCAGTATTTATTTATGGAATTAGTCCACATTCTGTTTAAGACAATACTCATAAAACATGGATGATTATATTGGTAAATTAAAATTTACAATCATGGTTATGCATGAAGCACAAGTACATTATGTTATCATTTCTTATTTTATTACTGAAAAACCTAATAATATTATTGAAATTTATTTGGATGAACTTACTGAATATTTAAAATTTTTATGGAATATAGGTTTCATGGAATATGTATTTTTATTTATTTTTCTCTAACCTGAGTCTCGAAATAATGTACATCTTATGACCTCAAGTACATTCCTCAATCTTCATTGGATATAAATTAATGCAAAGGGATAAACTAAAAACATTTTGGATAATATTTCTCTCTATATACAATAAAACAACTAAAAATATTACAGTTAAAAAAACTCAAACTATTCTTAGGGAATATATCATCATATATACAAATGATGGAATATGTATAACTATCCATGTGTATAACAATAAATCTTAGTAGCCAAAAAATAAATACAAAAGAAGGTGAAAGAAGATAACTATCCTCAAAAGAATAACTAAACTGCTCTAAAGGATATGAGGTATATTTACCTCATATATCTACTCCGCTATATCTTCACTAGTGTATTTATGGACTATCACTAATAAAAAACGAAGGGATTTCTTTATTCTCATAATAATATATAATATTTACATGCCTAATAATGTATGAATATAGAAGATGAATAAAATAATACCTAGTATAATGTTTCCAATTAAATCATGGACTTTCCTCAACCAAGGTTCTTACTCAAACAAATCATTATGGTCTATGTGCATCATTAATATATAAATTTTCTATGCTTATAATCAATATAAAAATTTCAGAAAAAACCTTTTAACACAACATGAATCATTAGAAATAATATTAATAAATATAATTAATTTAATAATAAGGCTTCCCATTATTGAGCGTAAGAGTTATTTTAATGTTTTTGAGTACTTGGGGGGAGATTTTTGAGATAATACTTTTTCTCTAGAATTTAGTATTTATCTATATAATAAGACATAGTGAAGTTAAATCAGACGTGGTTAATGTGATGTAATTTTTTTGATAATGCATAAATCACATTCAAACTCAAATAAATTAGAGTCTATTTTGTGTGGGGATTGTGTTTTAGAGATTTGGAAGCGTTTGACAGTTTTTTAGAAGAGTTTATAGAATATTTGGATAAATTTTATGATTATTTTATACTTTTTTGGAATTTTTGTACTTATAGATGACAATAGAGAAGGAATAATTTTTTATGACTATGGGGTAATCCGCAAGACATCATGTGAAGCTTTTATAACTTTTAATGTGCGCATATGACATTTTTTCACTACTGGAAAATAGACCTATACCCACGGTTTTAGAAAATCGTGGGTATATGTTCGTATACTATACCTATACCCACGGTTTTCCAAAACCCTGGGTATTGGTCACCAATACCCACAGTTTCACCGAAAACCATGGGTATAGGTTTTTTTGATGACCTATACCCACAGTTTTCCAAAACCGTGGGGGAAAACTCACCTATGCCCACAGTTTTGGAAAAACCGTAGGTATAATTTTTTTTTCAAAGACCTATACCCACAGTTGGAAAAAACTGTGGGTATATTTTTACCACGTTATGGAGGCAAAAAAAAAATCTGCGGGACACAAAAAAAATTGGTGGGAAAACCTATACCCACAGTTTTTCCTCCTATACCCATGGTTAGAATAAACATATTTAAGGAGATAGAAATAAAAAAACACATAAGCCATGTAGATTTGATGGTGAGTCACTGCTTGGTAATGCCTTTGATTTCAGGATCGTGTCTTGTCAGCTGCATTTTTTCCTAATACAGTGGGTGAGAATAATATATTAAAATAAGTGTAGATATATTATACATCAAGCTATTTAACTATGTTGGTCTGTCGCTGTGTTTTTCTTAGGAAGACATGGGTTCGAAACCCGTTTCTCTCTTTTTTCCTAATACAGAAAAATATTAATATATTATGCAAAATATAGGTATCTTTTAATGTAATTTTTGTAGGTGAAGTGGTGAGGCGTGGAGTCTTAGAAGTGGAGGTCGTGGGTTCTAAACTTGCTGGAATTTTTTCTTAAAACTGGCGGTTAATATTAATATAATTATACTGATGGATATATATTAGTATAAGAAATTCAGGTAGGTTTGATGGATTGGTGTTTGGTGATCGAAGTTCAGGTCGTGGGATCAATTCTAAGGTCTGTTTTTTTCAATATATTTAAACCGACCATTTTAAAACCATTGGTAGAAGGCTGTGACACGGTGGAGAAAAGGCAATGACACGTTGGACAGATCTTTACCCACAGTTTGCTAAAACTTGGGTACAGGATATGGACCTATCCTGATGCCTTGGTATCCCTTGGTTTCCCAAACCATGGGTATAGCCTGTACCCACAGTTTTGGGGGCTATACGCATGGTTTTGAACCGTGGGTATAGGTCATCTTTCCAGTAGTGTTTGTGCATGAATATGACATTTAGTTTGGTGCAAGAGTTTAGTAATTTTAATATTTTATAGGTTTTTATAACTTCATTCTATGAATATGAATTCATATGAGAATAGTGTTAGACTTTTGTCTATGCATATGAATTTTTTTTAGATAGTGTATGAATTTGGTTTTTCATATGACTTCAGTGTTTGTGAAATCTTAAAGACCGTATAACTTTAAGGTAGTAGTGTTTGAATTATCTTATCCATGTAATAATTTTTATCTATATTTGACTTTGAAATTAGTAAAAAACCAATAATTCTTCTAGATGAAAATTTAGAATATCTAGAATTTTTATTTTGAAGAAAATTTTATTCCCACCGATGCTCAAGCTATTCATTCACGATTTAAAGAACACAAAATGGTATTTTTGATTCATGTTTTCATGAACCAAACCACCAGGGCCTGCGTGGCCTATGATAAGCTAGGTTTGATTACCCTAATCCCACCTCAAATAGGCATGGGGATGGTGACTAGATCCAGAGGCCTTAACCTAATTACCTATACACACAAACACATCTCCAAGACCATACATTACTGAGAAAGTAAAAAAAATTATATTATAAATTCATGCACAAAATATATCCCCACAATACAGTGCACAAATAAGTATTGGAAAGTGATATAAAGGGTCTAAATATAAGACAAAAAAGCTAAAAAGGATTATAACCTACTTAGAAGGAGGGGGTTACTATCAAATGCAACACTTGAAAAACACCTATGTCTATATAGACCAATCTAAGATCTGCATACTCTAAGTCCTCCAAGGACACTTTCAAATGACCTTTCATCTTCATGAGACATGACATGTGAGGGAAAACCCATGAATGGGTGTGTATAACAATAATTGGTAGGAAAATATAAAATCATTAAGAATAATGCATCAAGGGTAGTCAACTCAAAATAATATATGTTAACAATTGAGAGACATAGTAATAATAAAACTAGATATAATCATAAAAGACAACTGTTTTCAAGGGGTCTCAACCAACACTACCAGCCCCATAATTTTTGTCAAGGATTATAGGTAATTCTCATCCAGGAAGGATTTCTCTATGAGCCATGCTTTCACTGATGATACTCGTCCAAGAGGTCGTTGTTATATGTCCTTCCCAATATGTTCTCACTGAATCTCAAAATATCACCTAATTTAGGTAAGGGATCAAAACTATGGCCACTAGGGACACTAAAATACCTACTGGATTTTCCTTATAGATAGGGGATTGAATCCCCATGCATTATTGTCATTCCGATACCATGATCCCCACGCAAGAATGATAGAGGATTCCACCTTGCTCTCATAGAGGGACACGCTAAACTTTATATGATACAAAATCTATAGAGGGGATCATAATACTATATTGAGGAAACAATTATATATTGTACCCTTATGTGAAAGGATTAAATAATCTTACTAGTCTAAACCCAGTCTATACTAAAGAAATAAAGGGCTCTAAACACCATTAGAGGGAGTACATGGTGTGTACTATGGGGTACACATCATGTATTTTCAAACCTTGATATTCCTATACCTCTATGACACACAAGAAATGAAATTTTATAAATAACCAACGTTTCTTCTCTGAGTACATGATGTATGGAGGTCTTCTAACACTCTTCCCTTGTTGTTTTCCCATGCTCGTGTAGACTTGACTGTGCCTATGTACTTTGGGTTATGTTCATGTACTGTGTCTAAACCCATGTATTGGTTTGTGTCTGAGTACCATCATGTGCTTGCGTACTCTACCCAATCCCATGTTTTTGTCCATGTACATTCCTATGTGCTGCTAGAGAACATGCTAAGTCAGTAGCCATGGGAAACATGGCATGTGATATATTTTACTTGGTGCATGATCCTTAAATTTTCATGTAAACCCTAGTGCCACAACTAAGGGGTTCTACATGACATGTATCTCTAGATTACTTTCAATGTAATGAAGCATTTGTAGAAACCCCTAGTTCCTTATTATGTACATCCATTCTACCATTGCCTTTGGATCCATGTCCAATCTCTCATGGGGATTTTAGATCATTTTTCGCTGAGCCTTTTTATAACTAAAGATCTGATTCCAGCTATTTAAACCGATCAAAAAGCTATCTCCTTCACCTGTGTTGTTACACACATCATACCAAGATTAACAAGAAACACTGGACTGATCCTATCTAATTTAGATCATTATCCATCATCATAGCACCTCAATCATATCATAAATCCTGAATTGAACCTATAATATTGATCTGTTTCTATAAAGAAAAATCACACAATGATCAGAGACATAGTATTAATCAAACCATGATAAAAATAAATTTCCCAAAATTAATGTGCGAAGAAATGGGGGAAAAAATAACAAACCAAAAAATGAAGAATGAATATTGATCATTGTTTGTGTTGGACTCGATTCGTTGTAGTTAAAATGAAAAACAAGGAACCAAAAAAATAATCATCAAATCAACCATAACATGAATCAACCATTGATGTTAAAATAAATTTTTGTTAGTGGAATTAATATGCATTCAACATGGGATAAAAAAATTCGATGAATACACATAAATAAAAAAAATCCTATATTGAGTTCGAATTAGTCACTAATGAATAGAAATCCTGAGTTGTAGTTATTGGAAAAATCCATGAACTCTGTTGGTGTAGAGGATCAATACAGATGATCTAATCCTCTAATACATTGCTATACACTAATTATATCTTCCAATTATCTCTCATAATTCTTAGTTTTATGTATCTAACCCTATGAATTTTCCATAACAGTTTATTTATAGAAGATATTTAGACTTTTGGATTAATTAAATAATTAAATTAATTATTTAATTTATTTTATTATTTCTACCACAATAGAGATCAATCCCAACACCCAATGCTAATAAATATTATGTTGTTGCTAAGGTAAAAACTACATTCTAGAGTCAATGATAGTCACATATTTCTAATATAAGACTATGTCTGGGAGTTATTTCAATATTTTAGGAAAACTATGTGTGCATGATATTAATATATTTAAAAATTTCTATAACATAAATACCTATATCACTAGGCCCCAGAATATCGCACCATCTCAGTTCCTAGCTCTGAAAATAATAATAGATATATTTTAAGGATTTATATGGAAAAAATATATGTTATTTTATGCCAACCTGATGGATTTTCATCCTGAAAAGTGAAAAAAGTACAAATAAAAAAGGTGTGGGTACTGAGCTAGAAACTAGGTCTCCCACTCCCAGATTCTCTCTTATAGACTCCCATGTTTCCATCAGAAACACACTAATGGAATCAATGTCCCACAAAGAATCTTATCCTTGTGATCCTCCATCTCTATCAGGGACTCCACAAAGGTATCTCGATACTCAAATCCCATTTTGATCCTATAAATAACATATAATGGGTCATGAACATACCTCCTCAACTGCTACATGTGAAAGATGTTGTGTACTTAGTTTAACTATGGGAATAGTGCTAAAAGGTACACAACCTCACTGACTCTATGAAGTATCCATAAATGTCCATTGAAACTCAGAGACATCTTGATGTCTCAAAAAAATATATGTAATCGACATCATGGTAAGACCTTCAAGAACTTATGGTCTCCCTATATAAACTACTAAGGGCTTTGTCATTAGTCTACATAGGACTTATGAAAGATCTAGGTAGTCCCCATTCACTATTATATGATATGCACCTTGTCTGTCATAGCTCACACCAACTATGGGCCCATGAGTGCTGACTCACCCAGATCACTTCAACATAGTAGTTACCTGGAAGGTTGCTTATAAGAAGGATTTAATGGTTCCATAACCATGGTGGAATTGTAACTATTTTTCTATGTAATCTCTACCAAGGGAAGGTAATCCTCACAACTATGGAAAAAATCCAACATGAAATTCTGAAGCATGTCCTCTAGAACCTGAATGGTCCACTTAGTCTGGATATCAGTCTCGGGGTGAAAAACCATAATCAAATGCAACTGAGTCCCAAATGAATCCTCCAATCATCTCTATAATCATGATGTGAAGCGATCATCATGATATGAAATGATAATCAAGAGAATTTTGTAGATCCATACTATCTCCTACACATAATGTCATCCCAAGATCTCTTCTGAAATCTACCCTCATATAGCTAATAATTGGTCCGAATTGACGAGTTAGTCTATAAACACCCAGATGGAATCATGTACTCTAGATGTTTGGAGAAAACCCATTAGAATGTCTATAGATATCCCATCTCACTTTCACTTTGGCACCTCAAGGGGTTGAGATAACCCCTTAGGAACATATTTCCCAGTCTTTACCTCATGAAAAGTGAGGCATCATGATAATAATTTTGATTAACCTTTCTTAATGCCTCTCCACTAGAAATTATGATGGTGGTCTTGATATATATTCACCGAACTTGGATGTACTTACAAGGTGGATGTATAAAAACACTTCATAACCTCATCCTAAAATGTTACCAGTACCATCGTATAACCTGTAAAAAGAATGAAATGATCAACACCTTCAAAAAATCCATCAGGAGCATGTGAATTAGAAATATGAGTACATAATGTCTCATAGTTGGTATGTACTTGATGAACCTCCCTACATGATGTAGAAATAGTGGCGTAACAATAATAGATTATAGATAAGATGCTCCATTCTTGTTCACTAAAGAAAACTATAATGAGGATTACTACCCTGAAGCGTTGATCAATAATTTTGAGAATGATCTCCCGCTAAGGGAATTTTCCACCACATTCCCTTTCCCAGGAGTATAGACTAAATCCAAGTCATTATCATGGAGGAACTCCAATCATCGACTCTATCTCAAATTATGATCATTCTGATAGAAGATTTGTCTAAAAATATTATGGTTATAATAAATTATAAAGCTCTCACCCATAAGTTAGTGTCTCCACATATTCCAGGTGAAGACTACCAATGATAACTAAAGATTGTGGGTCGTGTTGTTCTGATAATGTGGTATCAACTATGAAGACCCGTAGGTAATCACTCCCAAACTATTCATCATAACACAACCATGTCTAATCCCTGAGGCATCACATCAAAATACGTACTTGAAAAACTCTATTTTCAACCTCAAGATGAGGAAACTCGTAAACCTCTCCCGTAACTCCTGAAAAGGCTGGAGGAAACTCTCCTTCCAAATGAAAGGATATCACTTCCAAGTAAAAGCATTCAGAGGTTCTATATTAAGGAAATGTTGAGCATGAATCTCGTATAGTATCCTACCAACCCAAGGAAGTGCCACACCTATGTAATACTCTTATATGGATCCCAAGGTAATGAAGACTCAACTTTCACTGGGTCCACTTCTACAAAATCATCTGAGATGACATTTCTTAGAAAATGGACCTCCTGAATCTTGAATTGAAACTTTTATAGCTTCCCATATTGTTGTTTCTCTTAGAGTATGTCCTAGACCATCCTCAATTATATCACGTTATACTCATGGGACACCGAGTACACTAGGACATGATCAATGTTGACCACCACAAACTAGTCCAAGAAATGCTGAAAGATCCAGTTCATGAGTCCCATGAACACTTCTAGGATGCTTTCCATGCAAAAAGGCATCACCAAAAAACTCATAATGAACAAAATAGAATCTGAATGTTGTATATGGTATATACTTTCTCATACTCAATGTTTGTGATAACCTGATCTAATTTCAATCATTGAGAACCATCATGACCCTCTCAAATGATTGAATAGGTCATCGATCCTCAATGATGGACACTTATTATTCATAGTCACCTAGTTCAGGAATTTATAATCTTTGTACAACCTCAAGATCTCATCTACCTTATTAACGAACAACATTGGGGCTACCTAGGGGGAAACACTAGGTTTCAAAAATTCCTTGCTCTTAAAGTCCTCCAACTACACCCTCACTTATCGAATCTCTATGGGAGATGTCCAATATGGTAGTGTAGATATTAGGAATGTCATAGGGCACAATTAAATAAATAAGTCTATCTCTCAATGGGGAGTTAATCTTGGAACCTCCCTAAGAAAGACATCCTCATATTCCTCCACCACTAAAGGAAACTGAAATACCATAAAATACACTTCTATAAGGGAAATACTAGATAACTGGTGAGTTATCATATGTATCCTCCTACACATAATCCAATTCTACTCCACCTGGGTTTCCTTCTCACCTATAAATGAAAATCTCAATCTGTTTATGTGGATACATCACATTCTCTAACTGGAACTATCAATTTTGGCATAAACTATGGATAACTGGTCCATAACAAGGATGATTTTGAAGACATAAGTGCTATTAAAAAGTGGTCCCATAAGAATCTCCCACCTCTAAGAGTTGTATCACACAATCAGTTTAATTGTGTGATCAATGAGTCACCTCCAGTTAGAGTCTCCAAGTGTTAGGGTTAAGCTAAGGGTTTAACTAGAATATCTAAGTCATGAAGAAGAGAAGTGTTAATAAAATAGTGTATCACACCTATTTCTATAAGAACTATAGCTAAGATAGAAAAATATATATTGTAACACTAATAATATACAGATCCTCAGGGTTATAGGCCTTCAATTTCAATATGTAACACCTTGAGTTTGTATGAACCTTTTTTTCAAGTAAGTTAAATTTATTTGATGTCTTTAGTTATGAGATACAAAAAGTTAATATTTTATTATATGCTACTCCAATATAATCTTACATTTCATGCAAAACTATGTTTAACTTATGTTACAAACAACACTGAGTTTCTATGAAACAAAAATTTATAATTATAATTTTTGAAACAAGATAGTTATAGCGTAGCCATTAATCCTAGAAATAATAATATTATTAAATAATTTTTAAATATGATTTATAATGGTTTTATATAAATAAAACACATTGATAATGAATTATATAATTTTCAGAAAAGTCTATATGTTTAAAATACTATTTCTCAAAAGAACTGCTTTTTATGTCCTTCTATGAACAATAATAAAATTAAATTTTGAAACTTTTGGAAATTTAATTTTTTAAAATAAACTTTATTTTTGAATTCATGATGTTTAAATTAGATTATGATGATTTTTTTGTATTTTTTTTGAAATATTTCATTTTTGGATGAATAGTGAAAAGTATTGAATTTTAACTGAAAACTTCCTTTTTGTATAATTTATTTAAATTGTAAAATTATATTTTAATTTGGTTTTAAAGTATATTTAGTTCAATTATACATCTATTAATACAATTAAGGTCATTTTAATTAATTTATCATTAAAATTTGATATAAAAACTCTGTAAACTTTTGAACATTTTTCTATAAAAACCCACTTTCATAACACGTCTATAGGATTAATTTCTTCCAATTATGTAATTTGAATTTGAAAAAATGTATTCCATATTTTGAATCAGAATAATTTGTAATTTCTAGTAAGTTGAACTTTGGTTTTTACCCAAAATATTAGTGAAATGAATGAAAATTAATTATAGTGATTATGGTAAGAACGAGTTTACTTAGTGGTTAAAATGTAAAATTAAGAGACCAAATGACCTTTAAACTTGAAAAAACTCATTGTATGGACATATTTATACCATATCACCAATTGTATAAAACAATTTCCTTATTGGAGGCATATTTTATAAGAGAGACCTCCCAATAACATTTACATTTTTGTATTTATAATAAATCCACTTCTCTTATACTATAAAAGGGAACTCACCCCCTAACTTATTCACACATCTCAAGCCACTTTGATCAGAGAAAAAGTATAAAAATATACTACATAATTTCTTCCCTCCATCATAGAATCCTAAATTTGGGTATAAATCAAACCAATAAAGTCCTTTGGTGAAAACCAAACGGAGTTACCTTAAGAAGAGGTTACATTCTTCCACGACCACTTTTATTTTATTTATTACTCTACCCCTTAAATTAATATTATTATATGATTATATAATAATATCAGTATCCTCAGTATAATTATATATTTTTATGTAAAGTATATGACCTACACCACCCCAAAATTCTATCAAATGGGATATGCAATCATCATTGATGTTTACCAAGGATTACTGCCTCATTAATCTATGTTGTTCATTATTCCATTACCACCTCTCAAGGTTCATAATAATGATGAAAAAAATATTTTTAGATTATATATCTGAGATTTGTTATCCCTTTATTGTTTTGGAATTATTATATAACACATACATTAATTATTTCAATTTTTTGGGTATATGATAACATTGTCTGTGGATGTGTGGACTACCGCCTCCTCAAAGCGATGTGATTCGCTCGTGAATTACATGAAATGTATTAGGGATGAGTTTAATAAAAATATGAGTTATATATGAAATAATAATTATAAATTAATGATAATATATATATATATATATATATATCATTTAATTTCTTTATCTTCAATATGATAAGAAAATTTATACAACGTTCATGCGTACGTATGACCTACAATATCCATGAATTATGTGTTTCATTTCCTATTTCTATATTTTATATATTATTATAAATTAATATATAATGAATATAGATGATATTTATTTCATGTTTTAAACTCTATAAATAAGGATATCCTAATGTAAGTAATAGGACCAAGAATAATAAATCATAACATGTATGAAAAACGAAGCGGTTATTACCAGAAACGTAAATTTAACAAGGAACTGTTAAAAAAAGAGTAGTATAAATTCAGAAGTAAATATTATATGGTATGATATACATGAATATAGTTCTATGGTATATTAATTATAAACCTATATTTATTATATATTATGTTTTAATGTGTATGAAGGAATTCAAGACTTTAGGTAAGGGGATTTCTAGTCTCACTTTCATTTCCACATGACTTATGCCATATGAACCACTTGTTTCTTTTTTTTATGGTGTGTATACTTCACATGAATTTATTATATTATTATTATACTCAAATTTATGTGTATTTAAAAATGAATTTTATGATCTCTCTTTTATGTGGTTTACAGTTCAAAAGTTACCAAATCGGTAAGGTAATTTTGTCTCAATTTTCCTTCTTTGAGACACGTGTTATGTTACGCACCTATATTCTTTTTCGTGGTGTATATACTTAATTGTAACATGTTGTATCATGAATATAATTATTTTCATAGTATCTTAATATTAATTTAATGTTATTATCTAATGGGGTTTATGATTCAACGTTACCAAAGTGGTAAGAGATTATAGATACAATCTCATCATTTATTGGGATTATTTATTATTATGATTTCATTGATGAATTTTTTTGATCAATATATCAATAACTCTCATGAATTTTCTTATCCTCTGGTTATTAATGATATATTATTTTAATGGTACCATTTTTACTCTCTTTGGGACTCAAGTTAGTTAATAAATATTTTTTTTATGAAAATTTGAATTTATTTCTCTCTTCGGTCGGAAATTTATTTTCCCTCAAAAACCATGTTTTCTAAAAATGTTTTAAAAAATGTTCTCATATTCTCATATTAATTTTAAAAGATTTTTTTACCCATGTTTTAACTTTTAAAAAAATGGATTTAAAAGTAATTTGGTTGTCATTTTATGATTAAGTATCTTTTGACTTATAACGATAATATAATTTGAACATTTGTTTTAATGTGTACAACATGGCCAAGATTATCGATCCCTGCTTTGAATATTCCTTTATAATTTCTCATATTTATTTTCAAATAAAAAATTTATTCAAAATTTGTTACTTTTTTAAAAAAAATACAAAGAGTTGTCAAGAAATTTTTTAAATGATATTTCAAAATTATTTTCCATCTAAGATGATTATAGTTGATGTTACCTATAACTTACTGGGCTATGATCTAAGGATACAATTCTTATTCATTCTATGAATGGTTTATAATTTTTATGAAATGTTTTTTATGAAACCCATTTCTATTCTATGGGTTATACCATGATAAATTATTATGAAGCCCACTTCTTTTCAGGGGTTATTCTATGATGAAGTGATTATGAAACCTATCTCTTTTCCATAGGTTTTGATATGATGAAATGTTTATGATAACCATTTTCATTTCAACGGTTATGATATATTTAATGTTCTATAATCTTATAGCACACATATGTAGGATTTCATTATGTGATGGGTGGGACCTATATCTACCTTTAATTCATTAGGTAAAGATTTATATCTCATGAGATAGATAGGGATGGAATGGAGAGTAAACCTAGTTCAGTAAAGTACTTTGTCCACTAAGATGGTATTCAGATCAAACCTTTACTATTGAGATAGTTTTGGGAGTGATTCCATTCCACTATGATGGATTTGGAAGTAATACTTGACTAATATAAAAATATTTTTATAGATTTATGTGTTCAGAACAATTCTATTTCTTTTTCCTATATTACGATTTCATGGATTATTCTTTTGATTTCGTTATGATTTATGTCTTATGAACTACCATTTTTTATGCCATGACTCATGTATATGATCTTTGATATGAAGGGTATGATCTTCAAATGTTATGATTATGTTCTCATAACATTATGTTCTTTTTATGCTTCTGTAACTTCCTTGTTTACCCTTACTGAGAATCCGAGCACACCCTTTATTTTGTTTCCTTTCCCCAGGTTGTGAAGTTATATATTATGTATTACGTGTCTTAGAATGCTGCTAGTCATGGAGAACCTAGTGGGATATAATGTATCTTACTTATAGAATAGGTTTTATGTTTCCATGTTTCCAAAGGCACTAAACTACTATGGTCTTTGGGCGCGTATTTGTGTAATGTATCAAATATTCCAAAAAAATTATATAATTTATATGTATGTTAAGCTAGGGTTGCTATTGTTGGTATTAGAGAAAAAGGGCTGCTAACATTTAGAAACTAGGATGAGAAAATCTTATTGAGATCCCTAAAGACATGTATAAGGATAAGTATAAGAATGATTCAAAGTGTAGGAAAATGTCCTCAAATTTTGGTAAAGGATACAACAAGTATGTAACACCTGGATGTTTTTTATGAAATATTTTAAATAATTTTAATTCTTACAAAGCTTGCATTGCACACAATCATGAGTTTAAGTGAACCATGAGATTCCCTTAGTATAAAATTACCATTTCAACTGATTCATTAGGTTAGTAGGAATAAATATAACTAAATTATGAAAATGTAAGGTGAATTCCTTGGCTAGCAATTATTTATGAAAAAATCTAAATCAATTATATATTTGTATTTCTGTATTAATAAATTGAGTGAATTGCTATTTTTAATTGAAATTAATGAAATATATATGTTATTTTTGGTCGGAGTGGATACTCAAGAGGGGGGTGAATTGTGTTCCTACTTAAAATTTCTGTTAAAAACTTTCTTATAAAGACCCCCCAAATATGAAAGCAGCCTAGTTAATTAAGGTAGTAGAGATATAAATGTTTAGTTGGTCAATAAGTTTCTCAATGGGTGATTAGTGATCAGTTGAATCAGTGTAAAACATTTCTTCAACTTTTGAAAGAAGTTTACAGAATTAAACACATACACACACAGAACATAACTAACTATCAATGTCAATGCAAAACAATTTTCTGTTTTAGCAATTAATGAGAAGTGGAAAATAAATGTAATAGAGTATCAAAAAATTACAGTTCAAGTATTTTTTTGAAAGTTTTCCTCGAAATAGAGTATCACAACTCCAGGTTATAGGTGTTCTGCTTCTTGATTGGACAGAGAGTTGAAGAAGGACAGATGATGTAAATTTGATCTCCCAAATGATCTTCGAGATGCTCCTGAGTTCTCGATGTGAATGTTGGATGGTTCTTCATTGATCCCTCACATAAGTTCTTTCTTTTATATTTCTCCTCTTCGCACATGTATGCATCCGCACCACCACTCTTCTTTTCTTCCTTGGTATTCTCTTTTATATTTGAGTTCTAACAATAGAAATTAGTAAATCACGTGCGGTCCTCCTCGTACCTCATACTATCCCCAGATATAGTCTCTTGATATGTCTATAATCAGCATTAATTAATTTCAGAAGCATTAAAGTTACAAAAATGACCGTTATAATAATTTTAAGAATTTGACAAAGTATGGAAGGGTAGGAATCAATAGACTAGTAACGGTAGCCTTCACAATGGCAGGGTTCAACAGTAGGTGCGTATTGATAGCCTTCATCCATGGCCTTCTCAATGGTAACCTTCGATGGTGGCCTTGCATCGGTGACCTTGCATCAGTGACCTTGCACCAGAGGCCTTTCATCGTTGACCTTTGCATCAGTGACCTTTGCATCAGTGTCCTTGCATCAGTGACCTTGCATCAGCGACCTTGCATCGGTGACCTTTTCATCGATGACCCTTGAATCAATGACCATGCATCAGTGACCTTTGAATCATTGACCTTTGCATCGGTGACCTTTCATCGGTGACCTTACCTCAGTAACCTTTTCATCGTTGACATTTGCATCAGTGACCTTTGCATCAGTGACCTTGCATACTTAGAGAAATTTTTCACTGTAAGCTTTAACAAGTGAGCAGTTAGATTAAAAGTACATAGATGATACTTTGATATAAACATGATTTTCACATAAATGATTATCCTCTAAGAGAAAAATAATTATCACAAAAATGAAACATGATTTGGGATTATCAAAACATGATTTGGGATTATCAAAATAGTTGAGTCTAACAACATCCCCTTTTTTGATAATCACAAATTATGTTCTTATTTTTGAATCAAGGTTAAGAAAATTTTCTAAATATCTTCTAAGGTGTGTATAAGTAAAATTGAACCATAGTTATTATATATAGTTTATATAAGCAATTATTTTTGTTAAATGAAAAAATTATTCCTCTTTCAAGTAACATATATATTCTCCCCCTTTGTGGTTAACAAAAAGACAGGAAGACCAAAGAGATGTCAACATAGGATTTTATTAACTAGGAAGAAAGGGTACAAAATACAAAAAGTTTACAAAATATCCCTATCAACTAAGAAATACCACATTCAATCCACATCAAATACGTCCAAGGGAGATTTTTCTTTGGAAGCGGACGAGTCAGGTTTTGAATATGGAGGGATAGGCTGAGGGATAGTATTCAGTAGGGTTGGAGGAGCTGCAAAAAAGCATCAGTAGACCTATAGTGAGTAGATATCCGAGGAATGGTGGGGGTCAAGCTTCTGATGGCCTATGTAGGAGTCATCAATTGAGTAGCACTAGAAGATCCTGAGGTAGCAGAGGAAGAAGTTAAAGCTAGAGGAATAATGAAAGGAGTTCAATCCACCTGGAGGAAGGGAAAAAGAATATTTATGAAATCCATAATGATACATCCTCCTCTCTCCATAGTTGAGATAAAATCATCCTTATTCTCCATAAATCTATCTAAGGCTGGAGTCAACTCTCTAAGCCTGCTAACCTAATCCTTAAAGGCCTGAGTGATAGGTAAAATCCTCAAGTTTTCCAATAGCATCTTAAAGTGACCATCCATGTGATGCTTAGTATAAATAATTTTTTAGTAGAAGTAAATTTTCCCTTTGATGGCCTTTCGATCTTGAGAATCTTCCCTTAAATAATTTCCCACAAGGTTATGAATTTATATTGTAGTAGAAATGACCTAAGTCATAGACTGAGGGTCTGAGGTACTTGCACCAGAGAAATTCTCCACTTCTTCTCTGACAACTAACCTGAAGGCTTCTAGATCAACCGAAGGAGCAGCTGAAGATGAAGTAGATGCACATAGAGGTGCCATAGTTAATTCCACATTCTCCTTAAAGGATTTGGTCAGACCACTGATCAGCTTCTTCACATCATTATCCTGGCCACTCACATGTGTCTCCATAGACTTCTTAAAGTCCTCAAACACAGTAACCATTTTCTATAACACACTTTTAACATATCTAAGATATCTGTCCACTTGAACTCTTGAAGCCATATAGGATTCTAAACTGGAAATAGACTACTTCAAAGATTCCATAGACTCTTCCAATGCTCTAACCTGATTGCAACATTGGTTGACTTCATGTAGCATGACTAAGTGAGAGGTAGAAACTAGTATTTCCACTAAAGATGCCATAAGTCCTTGATTGTGAGCTATTGTTCTCTCTATCTCAGTAGTTTTCTGATCAAAGTGACTCTTTAGATATGACTTTAATGAATCCAAATCTTCCTTCTTTACACAGTCTCGAGGAAAAAGCACTACTGGCTGTAAAATAGTAGTCTCTGTAACTAAAGGAATAGGAGGAATTCTAATAGGTTGGTCATTATAAGAATATCCATAGTCTAAGCTCAAAACCACAAATCCAGGGTCTTTTGAATAGTCTTCTATCCCATGAGCAACAACAATTGAACCTGTGGTAATAGGTTCCTCCCCCTCACTTGGATAATTCTCCTGAGCAACCACATCCTTCTCTACTATACCTCCTTGAGAAAATTCACCAACAGGAGGGTTTACTTCCACTTCCTCTATAGTATCTTCAACTATAGCCAAGGCAATTTCAGCTTCAACTGAACCAGTAACATCTTTATCTACATTTTATACCGTTTCTGTATGTCCTATTAGAGGAATGAGACTTAGACATTTCTCTTCACTTGAATTAGTAGCTGTCTCAAAGTCATCATGACTAGATTCAGTGTCCTCATCCTCATCTGGTGTCTCTTTAATGTATCTTAAGACATTTTCTGCCCCTTCTTCTTCACTGGTTTCTTCATCATCACTGTACCTTTGGAAAGTCTCCCTTCTAGGTAGTCTTTTTGGTTTTCTTGTCTCTTGAAAAGATACAATATTACCACAAGGATTTGAGGGAAGTTCAGGATCACTCCTGTCATCTATGGGAGAATCCTCCCTTTCTTGCACAACAAAAACCTCTTCCTCTTCATCTGACTAAGCAGGATCCACTTCGTCAGGCTTTAGACTAGGGTCTCTCTTATCCGTAGGCCTAGTAGGATGGGTAATAGGGATGAATTCTTCATACATCTTAGCCCCATCATGCACCCATCTTCTTTTCCAAGGGTTCCAGTTTAACTTCACAAACTTGAAAATCATCTTAGTAATGTAGAAGTTGTACCTTACTACAACTGTTTCCTCCTTTCTAGCAACTCCTTTCACCTTAAATATCAAGGATATCAGTCTAGCATGAAACAATGCATTAGACTTGGAATTGGGATTTGTCATATCCTCTAATTGAATCATAAACAACCTACAAAAATTTATCTTCGGTCCATGATTCAACAGATACAAGAGAAATACATATTGATATTTCAAGGTAGCAAAGTCCCCTCTCCTGGGACTCAAGACATGCTGAACAAATTTAAACAAAAACTTGTCTTCTCCTTCCATTTCAGCAGTAATGAATTTCCTTGGGATCCCATTCCCTGTTAGTTCGGCTAGAGATTCTTCATAATAGAAGAAATCACTTGTGAGAGGCACCACTCCTAAGTAGTATTCATAAATCCATTCATATTGTACTCTCAAAGACTTAGCCCATTCAAGAAATTTGAAGCTTATACTAACTCCATTTACCTTTGAAGAAATTCCATTCTCAACCTCAGTTTGCTCAAACTTTAGAGACTTATATAACCCCTTCACTAGCTTCAGGTAATAGGGTCCATTTTTGTTTTCTAAGAACTTAAACCAACCATGAGTTTCTAGTTCCATTATCACTAAAGACCTGGTCGATATGAGCCATTCTGAGCTCATCTCCTTCTCAACCATGATTTCCTTCTTCGAAAAATGAGGGATGATTAGCTTTACCACTGCTTGGATTCCACTACTCGACTCAGCTAGAGGTCTTTTTAGATTTGGCACATCTCCTTCATTACTGACCAACGGTCGCTTCAAACTTTCCATTTCAATCTGGAGTGATTCAAGGGTTTCAGTAGAAGGTGAGGTTCTTAGGTTAGGGAGAAAGAGGTTTGAGAGAGAGTAGATGTGGATCAAAATGTGGTGTGTTATTTAATTTTATCATTTAGGGATCTAAAACAAATCAAGTAAAGGAAATATGTAATACAGAAAATGTTTCAGATTCCAGTAGAGAAAATGCTAATTCCTGAGAGAATCAACTATCAGTAAGGTAACAATGGTGAGATATATCAGTGAGGTTCTAATGGTGAGGTTCTAACAGTGAGGTCTATCCGTGAGGTTCTAATGGTGAGGTCTATTGGTGAGGTTCTAACAGTGGGGTCTATCAGTGATTTTCTAATTGTGAGGTTCTATTGGTGAGGTATATCAGTGAGGTTCTAACGATGAGGTCTATTGGTGAGGTTCAAATGGTGAGGTTTCATTTGTAAGGTTTATCGGTGAGGTTCTAATGGTGAGGTTCTCTTAGTGAGGTCTAACCTTAACAGTTTATCATACCTAACTCATGTTTGATGTAATTTAACCTCTCATAATTCAAAGGCTTTGTGAATATATTAGCCAATTGATGTTCAATGCCAATGAATTCAAGAGTGATATCTCCTATTTGATAACGATCTCTCAAGAAGTGATGTCTCACATCAATGTGCTTTTTCCTAGTATGAGATATTGGATTCTTACAGATTTTGATTGCACTTGTATTATCAAACTTTATAGATACATGTTTAAATTGATATCCATATTCTAGTAAAGTGGGTTTCATCCGTATAATTTGATCACAACAACTACCAGGAGCTATATATTCATCTTCAGCAGTTGATAATGCAATAGAATTCTGTTTCTTACTGCACCATGATATTAGTGACTTGCCCAAAATGTGACATGTTCCATAGGTTCTCTTTCTGTCTAAATTGCAACTATCAAAGTTAGCATCCGAATAACTCATCAAATCAAATGATTGTCCTTTTGGATAAAACAATCCTAAGATTGTAGTATATTTGAGATGTTTAAAAATCTTTTTAACTGTAGTTAAATGCGACTCTTTTTTATTGGATTAAAAATGATCACACATGCATACACTGAATATAATATTAGGTCTGCTAGCATTAAGATAGAGCAGACTCCCAATCATACCTCTGTAATTGGTTTGATCCACTGACTTACCTGTTTCATCAGCATCCAATTTACAGGTGGTACTCATAGGTGTATCACCACCTTCATTACTATCCAAACCAAAACATTTCAAAATATCCTTAGTATATTTACTTTGATTTAAAACAATACCATTTTTATTTTGAAAATTTTGAAATCCAAGGAAAAATTTATGTTCCCCCATTAAACTCATTTAAAATTCATCTTGCATCTTTGAAAAATCAGTACATAAATAATTTTTAGAAGATCTGAAAATAATATCATCTACATAAATTTATACTATTAAAACATCTTTAGAAATCCTTTTAATAAAAGAGCAGGATCATCTATTCCTTTAGTAAAACCTTTGGAAATAATAATAGAACTAAGTCTGTCATACCATTCTCTTGGAGCTTGTTTTAGACCATATAGGGATTTAGAGAGCTTAAACACATGATTTGAAACATGGGGATTTGTAAAACTAGGGGGGTTTTCAACAAATACATCTTCAACTATATACCCATTTAAAAATGTACTTTTTACATCCATTTGATAAAGTCTGAAATTCAGATGAGCTGCATAAGAAAGTAGTATCCTAATGGATTTTATTCTGGATACAGGTGAAAAGGTTTACTCATAGTTTATTCCTTCCTCTTGACTATATCCTTGTGCAACTAGTCAATCCTTATTTCTAACTATGTTTTCAGATTCATCAAATTTATTTCTAAACACCCATTTAGTGCCTATGATCAAAGTGTCTTTAGGTCTTTCTACTAATTCTCAAACTTTGTTTCTTTAAAACTGATTTAATCCTTCTTGCATAGCTATCAACCAAAATTCTTCATTGATTTCATCATCAATATTTTTTGGTTCAAGCCATGAAAGAAAGGCTTGATGTTCAACCTGGTTTCTTAGAGAAGCTCATGTTTGTATTCCTCTATTTAGATCTCCTACTACAACATCTAAAGGACGATTCTTGAGAGTTATAATACCTCTAGAAAGAGTTGAACTAGACTCCTCAGGGATTTTTATAGGTTCATATTCATTATTCCAAGATTTCGAAAAATTTCCAAAACTGGTTGTTTTCACTAGGGTTTCACTGTCTTTATCATTAAGGTCCAGAAATGACATATCTTCCTCAAGTTGTTCAACATGGATTTTGGGTTCATGTGGATCAGTCTCATCAAATTTTACATGAACATATTCTTCCACACATTTGGTTCTCTTATTGAATACTCTATAAGCTTTACTAGATATTGAGTAGCCTAATAAAATTCCTTCATCACTCTTGGAAGCAAATTTGTTAGGGTTATCCTTAGTTTTAAGGATAAAGACTTTGCAAACCAAAAATCTAAAGTAATTTACCTTAGGCTTCCTTTTATTCGAGATCTCATAAGGGGTTCTCTTAAGAACCGGTCTAATTAAGACTCTATTGATAATGTAACAATCTATATTAACAGTTTCAGCCCAAAAATAGATAGCTAGATTATACTCATTAAGCATAGTCCGTGCAATCTCTTGAAGTGTCCTATGTCTTCTTTCTACAAATCCATTTTTTGAGGTGTTCTAGGAGTAGAGAAATTGTGAGTATAGCCATTATGTGAGAAAAAAGATTCAAATTCTTGATTTTCAAACTGACGACCATGATCACCTCTTAATGTCTCAATTCTAAGTCCACTAAGATTTTCTACATACTTGGAATATTTAATGAAGTAAGAACATGCTTCACTTTTGTGAGATAGAAAGTATACCCAAGTATATCTAGAAAAATCATCTACGAGAACATAAACATAGTGCTTCCCATTTATACTTGAAACTCTAGACGGTCCAAACAAATCCATGTGAACCAACTCAAGCGATTGAGAATTAGAAACTTATTTCATTGATTTGAAAGAAACTTTGTGCTGTTTTCTATTTGATAAGGATTACAGACTTTGTTATGTGGGAATCCCAGTTTAGGTAAGTATCTAACTAAACCTTTCCGAGTTAGTTTCCTAAGTGAGTGCCCATTGTAGTGTCCTAATCTTCTATTCCATATCCAAGATTCCTTATAAAAAACATTTAAACAAGTAACATATTTCTTAGATAAAGAATTTAAATCAACAACATATACATTTTCATTTCTAAGAGTAGTGAATATTAAATGATTTTTATAATTAGAAACATCAAATGCATCATTTTCAAACTTGAAATTGAAACCATCATCACACAACTAAGAAATACTAAGCAGATTTTATTTTAATCCATCAACAAAAAGTACTTTTGAAATTAATATAGTGTCAGGGTTACCAATATGACGTGAGCCGATGATCTTCCCATTGGCATTATCACAAAATGTGACATGTACACCACCAGCTTTAATTAAGATCTTGAAGAATTAATAGTATCTTATCATATGTCTTGAAAATCCACTATCCAAGTACCATAGAGTTCAACAGGAACTCTTTAGACAATTTTGCTGAAAAATTTATTTAGTGTCTGGTAACTTATGTACCCAGATTTTCTTGGGTCTAGAGAGGTTGACAAGTAAAACTTTGGGAACCCATACTTGTCTCACAAGTTTCCTAAAATCAACATATAAGTTTTGAGACATGAACAATTTGTTAGGACTTTTAGAATGTTCAAAATATGGTCCAGAATATGAACTAGCAGTGAACTATCCAGACATTAGAAAAAATTTATTTTTAATAATCCTTCTCCGCCCTAGTTGATATCCTAGACTTGTCGTGTATTTTGGAGCAATTTGTTTTCCCAGCATCTGAGTCAAGGTATCTGTACGTGTAGTAAATTCCTCAAGATCCATTTTTAATTTCTCTATTGATAATTTAAGTTCATTATTTTCTTTTAACTGCTAAGAACATTTTTCTTTATAAATTTCTAGATCAAACTTATAATTAGAATTCAAAGCATGCTTTCTTTTTAATAATTTATATTTATCCTTGAGTTCATTAAAGGTATCCTCAAGAATTCCATAATATTCAAATAGTTCAACCTTATTAATATTCTCATCGTTATTTGATTCACTTTCAGTCCCAGAATAATGAGCATTAGGTATATGAGAATTGGGTGATACCTCAGTTGTTTTTGTCATGAAACACAAGTTTGAATGTTTATTCTTTGCAATATAAGAAGTGTCAGATCCACTAGAGATATCTTATGAAGCACTCCAAGTATCTTTCATATCCTTTTTTATCCCTTTCCCTTGTCTTCATATTTCTTTTTAAATTTCATCTTGGGGAAATAAACATTCATATGACCTTTTCATTTACACTTATAGAAGACTATCTCATTTGTATTTTCATTCCATTTTCTATCCTTTTTACACTTTCCTTTATTATCATAAATTCCTTTAAAGTTTTCCTTTCTAAAGAACTTATTTTTGTGATAGAAATTTTTGATTCTCTTAGCAAGATGATCCATCTCATCATCACTGTTAGAGTCTGAGTCTTCACTGGTGGAAGTGTCTATAGGAGCTTGAACGTTTTCTCTGTCCTTGTTCTTTGAGGTAGAAGTCTTGAATGCTACATATTTATTTCTTGGTTCTTCATCTACTTCTTGATTTACCTTGAGGTTTTCTTCACACATCATAAGCTTTCCAATTAGTTCCTTCATTGAAAACTTGCCTATGTTAGAGGATTCTCTAATGGAAATAGAAGTTCCTCTCCATATGTCAGGTAGGCATCGAAGCAAACTCATAATATGATCCTTGATGTCCACTGGTGTCCCAAGAATACTCATGGTATTTACTATTTCATTGAAACTGAGATAAATTTCAGGTATAAGTCCATTAGGATTCATTTTAAAATTATCATATTTAACAGTATAAGTATTTAATCTCATTTCTTTAACATTAGTTGTTCCCTCATGGGAAATAGCCAAAGTATCCAAAATTTTATATGCAGTTTTATAGGGAGATATTCTATTGAATTCTTCATCACCTAGAGAACAATACAAAGAATTCATTACTTTACAGTTATTTTTATATGTAGCTTTAGTCAATTGAGACCATGTGTCCCTAGTAGTAACAGGTAATGCATGTTGTTCTTCCGTTTTGTCCCAGATTTCAGGACCCATGCCCTCTAGATACATTTTCATTTTTTGTTTCTTTTGAGTATAGTTATTTCCATTAAAGAAAGGTGTCCTATTAATAGAAACACCCTAAACTCTTTTATCAATTGTTAATTATAATTTTAAAGAACTGAAAATTTAGATATGAATTTTTTTAAGATATTTAAGATACAACTAAAATCACAGTTGAAAAGAATTTAAAAACTTGCACAATATTTCAGATAGTCGCAATAAAACTAACAATCCTTTGATACCAAATATTGGTCGGAGTGGATACTCAAGATGGGGGGGGGGGTTAATTGAGTTCCTACTTAAATTTTTTATTAAAAACATTCTTATAAAGATCCCCAAATATGAAAGTGTCCCAATTAATTAAGGAAGTAGAGATATAAATGTTTAGTTGGTCAACAGGTTTCTCAAAGGGTGATTATTCCTTAGTTGAATCAGTGTAAAACACTTCTTCAACTTTTGAAATTAGCTTACTGAATTAAACACATACACACACTAACCAGAACTAACTATCGAAGTCAATGTAAAACAATTTTCTATTTTATCAATTAATTGGAAACATAAAAAATATGAAACATAGTATCACAAAATATAATACACAGTAGAGTAAAAAAAAGGTTTAGTCTCATGTCGAGACTTAATCCTCTCCACTTGGTGATCACCTACCACTAAGTTGTTTATATTAACGATAAACTTGATACATAGAATGTATCAGGCTTTAAAACAATTTTCACAAATTTTCCAGGGTTCACACCCTCTACCATAGTTCTTAGTGGGGAAAAACAAACAATATAGACCACACATGGTCACTTCCACAGTTATACATGGGAAACAAAATGTAAGAGAAGTTTGATGTGAGGATTTTCAGTATCCTCTAGTTCAAGCACAGAAGATAGTGCGTGTAACACAAACACACACTTCTCAGAAGTGTAAAATAAAAGAAAAAATTAGAGAAAATAGAATAAGATTGTGTTTAGAAGGATCTATGTGTTTTCAGTTCAGCTCTTGACTCCTTAGATTGAATAAATTGTAGTTCATGTCTTTTTTTCTGAAAGTTGTCCTAAAAAAAGATTGTCACAACTCCAGGTTCTTGGTGTTCTGCTTCTTGATTGGACATAGAGTTGAAGAAGAACCTATGATGTAAATTTGATCACCCAAATGAACTTAGAGATTCTCTTGAGTTCACTGGGTGAATGCTGGATGGTTCTTCGTTGATCTCGTGCATAAGTTCTTTCTTTTATATTTTTCTTCTTTGCACATGTCTACATCTTCACCACCACTCTAATTTTATTCCTTAGTCTTCTCTTTTATATTTGAGGTCCGATAATAGAAATGTGTAAATCACGTGCGGTCCTCCTCATACCTTGTACTGTCCCCAGATACGGTCTCTTGATATGTCTACAATCGGTATTAATTAATGTCAGAATCATTAAAGTTACCAAATATGATCGTTATAATAATTTAAAGAATTTGAAAATGTATGGAAGGGTAGGTATCGGTAGACTGGTAATGGTATCCTTCACAATGGTAGGCTTCAACAGTAGGTGTACATCAGTATCCTTCATAAGTGTCCTTATCAACGGTAACCTTCAGCGGTGGCCTTGCATTGTTGACCTTGCATCAGTGACCTTGCATCGCTGACCATTCATCGATGACCTTTGTATCGACGACCTTTGCATCGGTGACCTTGCATCGGTGACCTTGCTTCGGTTACCTTTTCAATGGTGACCTTACATCGGTAACCTTTCATAGGAGAACTTTTCATCGGTGACCTTTTCATCAGTGACCTTGCATCGGAGAACTTTGTATCAGTGACCTTTGCATCGATGACCTTGCATCAGTGACCTTGCATCAGTGACCTTTGCATCGGGGACCTTTGCTTCGGTGACCTTTGTATCGGTGACCTTGCATACTTAGAGAAATTGTGCACTGT
This sequence comes from Viscum album, assembly GCA_963277665.1. NCBI lineage: Eukaryota > Viridiplantae > Streptophyta > Magnoliopsida > Santalales > Viscaceae > Viscum > Viscum album. The sequence goes on from OY728127.1 coordinate 621,997,668, forward strand.
ATGATTAAACAAGAGAGAAGTGAGATTAAAAGTATATAGATGTTACTTTGATATAAACATGATTTTCACATAAATTATTATCCTATAAGAGAAACATAATTATCACATAAATGAAACATGATTTGGGATTATAAAAACATGATTTGGGATTATCAAAACAAGTGCTTACAACAGTTATATTCTTAATAAAATATTTTTTTACATTCATCAAATAGATATTTTTGTCATAGGGTATGAATAAACCCTATTAGATGTATAAAAACCTATATTTTTCAAAAGGATAATTTTACACCTTTCAATGGTGAACCAATTTTAAAATAAGATTTTGATACATTAATAATTTTTATTTGAAATAATAAAAATTTTATTTGGAATAAGGGTATAAAAATATACTTTGGATGAATTTTTGATATTTTCTGATAACATTTATGTTTTGATGAATAGTAAAAATACACTAAATTTTAATTGAAAACAACTTTTTTCATGAAAATAATTTATATGGTTAAATTATAATATTGAATGGTTTTAAAGTATAAATAGAATATATTTTTATCATTCAATATAATTTATGTCATTATAATTAATTTTACATTGAATTTATATGTTAAGACATTTTAATCTTTTACAATGTTTTAACTTTTAAAACTCATTCTCTCTTTCCGAAAATGGGAATAATTTAAATTAATTACTCCAAATTATATGATTTGAATTTTTAAAAATTAATTACATATTTGAAATTATAAATTCAAAATTATATAAATATATTACTTTTATTTTTGGGCATTATGAATATTAACTTCAGTAATTTTTATTAATATGATAAAAGGATAAATTAGGTAATTAAGAGTAAAATAATATTATGAAATTACCCTAACACTTATCCTAATATCATTGGATGAGTGTGTTTAGATCTAAATCATCCTTGGGTTAAAATTGTGTCCTTTGGAAGCCACTTGTATGAGATTGAGACATTTAATTTATTTTATTTAAAGAAAAGTTAAATATGTCTTACTTAGATTTTAATAACTATATTATTTTTAATATAAGGTTTTAGAAAAGATAAATTTGATTATAGATACAAATTTAAAATAAAAAATGTTTTTATTTATCATGATAATTTATTTTTAATTTTTAGGAAGAAAATAAATACCCTAAAGACTCTTAATTTAATGATGTAGAAATTATTTAATTAATGAAAAATTAATAGAATAATTATTACTAAAGTGATAATAACCATTAAAAGACCCAAAACTTCACAAAATCTTATTGGTAGAGTATATATTGACCATAACCATCCAAGTGTCTAGTTATTGACCATTTTGAGCCTTATATATGAGATTATGACACTTATATTATTATCTTATTTAAAGTGATGGTAAACTTGTCACATTCATGTTTAAATAAGTATAACATTTTTAATGATTTATTATACAGTATATATATTCAATTATAAGTATTATTAGGAAATATATAGGATTTATCTTAATCATATTGTTTTATTTTTAAATTTTATTCAATAAATAAGCATATTAAATAATTAGACAAAACTGTTGGGGTAATTATTTTATTAAGGTTGATATCAAATAAATATTATTAAAAATATTAAAATAAATATAATTTGAGATAATTAATATGTACAATTAATTTTCTATATTACCTTGACCTATTAGGAATATTATAAAATAATTTATTTTAAGTTAACTTGTTATCTTATTATTTTTAAAAATCAATGAATTGAATAGTGTCAAAATTGACCCTATTGATTGTTTATCAAAATAATGTTTATTAAATTATTTAAAAATCATAAAACATTTTAAAAAATATATAATAATTATTATATCCTCTATAATGTTCTAAGGTATTTATTTATGGTCTAATGTACACCAAATAAGTAAATATTTCTCTCTTTTAATATTGAAATATTTGTTACCCAAGTTAAAAATTAAATTGAATAACTAAGTGTTAATTAAAATGATAATGATTAAATTGATAAAACAACTTTTCTAAAATTTATTAGTTTATGATATTACAGCCATATATTATATCATCTTCAAAATTGGGACATTTTGGATGTTTTTTATGGGGTTTGATTTTATAATAAATTAATATTTTTGGAGATCCCAAAAGTGTCCCTCACCTAAATTTTAAAAGGGCACATCCTCCCTCGCCTATTCAGTTCAATTTGTGCTGTCAATATTGGCCACCCTTATCCATTTCATTTCTAAACTTCCCTAGTAACATTCTAGAGGTTCTGGTCTTCTTCAAAGACAAACTCTTGTGCGTTAAGAGGAGATTTTGAGGGAGCACATTGAAGAAGAGGCAATCTCATCTACCTATTATTTTAAAATTATTTCTTCTTCTACATTCTATTCAAGAGTTGTTTCATTATAAAGTAATAAATATAACATCACTTATATATTAAAATGATATTATTATTATTAAACAACCATATTATATGTAACTCCCCAAGATTTTATGAGATAGTTTCTTTTTAATTTTATTGATGTTTTGTGTTGTAAGATATACCAAGATTAGCTTGCACTATATACAACACTGTATTATCTTTCAGCATACGCAACACTATACTTGGATTGTGTTACACACAATTTCAAGTTATTTTGATAGAATTCATTTCGTTCAACAATGAGTGTAGATTTTGTTCAATGTATAAAAGAACTTTGTTTGGATTATGTTATACGCAACACCAAAGGAATCTTGCACTAAACACAACACTAACTTAGATTTCATTAAACACAATAGCGAACTTCCTCGATATCTTGCATTGTACGAAATATCGAGTTTCACTAAAGAATGATATATTATTAAAATATTTTTCTTTAATGGTATATAAACTAGCCGCCATGAATAGTATTAACCACATTTTGAATTTTATATAACATTAACATTTATCTTATGTATTTTTTAGAACATGACATGAGAACAAATTCAATTTTTCGGGAAAAAGAAATATTTTAAAAAATACAATTTTCTTGAATTTTGATGGCACACAAATTTTAAATCTAGTTTTTAACACTTTTATATATTTTATTTGAAAAAGTAGACATCTTATTTGGAAGTGGGACATCAAAATTTACTTTGGTTGAATTTTTGGCATTTTTATGATAAAATTCATATTTTAATTAATAGTGAAAAATACTGCATTTTAATTCAAAACTACATTTTCATCTAATTTATTTATATTGTTAGATTATATTTTTAATTTTTTTAAAGTTTAATTGGATTTTTTATCATTTAATATAATTTTGGTCATTGGTATTAATTTCTCATTTAAATTGGACATAAATATATGTCAATATTTTGATAGTTTCTACTTCTTAAAAACCACGTTTTTGTTTTGAAAATGAGCACTAATTTCAATTTAATTAATGAAACTTCTGTGTTTTGAATTTTTTAAAATGGATTCCATATTTGGAATTAGTGGTTCCAAATTATATTAATAGGTTACTTTTAGTTTTTTTGGATATTATGAATAGTAACTACGATAATTGTTATTTATCACAGTTAAAGGTAAATCGGGTAAATTAGGGTAATGAACAATATGATAAAGATAATAAAATTACCCATGCGCCTGCAAAAATACAATTGTATGAAATCATAATTGACTCGTTTAATGGACTTTTTTCTATAAAAGTGATGTAATTATAATTAAAACAAGAGAAAGTGACAACATGTCACTCTCTTATCTCTTATAAATATAATAATTTTAATATAAGGATAAACAAGATAAAACTTTGAACATAAATAGAATCCAAAAAGATAATGAAATTATCCACATAATTTGAAGTTATTTAGAATTTTTAGAGAATAAATAATTTCCATTAGTGATGACACAATAGTGATGTAGAAATTATTTTATTGATAAAAATATTAAATAAATCGTTTTAAAAATATTAAAATAAATATCATATTAACTAATAACTGTACTCCACAAATTTTCTAAGTGACTGTGAAATATTATGAGTATATTAAATATTTTTTGTGAATTTATCTTTTGTTTTGATTTTATTTAAAGTCAAATAAATGTATAGTGTCAAAATTGACAATATTGATATTGTATAAAAATAACATATTATTAAGTTATTTAAAAATAAAAAAAATATTTAAGAATTTAAAAGTGAAAATTATATAGTCTAAAAGGTCATAAAGTATCCAATTATGGACAATTTAAAACAAATAAGTAAATATTTATAACCATTTAATATTTAGAATATTATTACCACAATTAAAATTAAATAGATTAAATTAGGATAAATCAAAATGAATAGGTTTAAAATAAAATCAAAACAAGCCTAAATTTTATTGGTTTAGAGGATTTAGACCCATCCTCGTATTATCTTCTCAATAATACACTTTGGAGGCATTTGAATAAAAAAATTAAATTGTATTAATTTAATAGTTTTGGTATTTACAATGACGCCCCTCCCATCTCTTATAAAAGGGAACCTCTTCTTATCTTTTAATCACAACTCTAAAGCTATTTTTCTCAGACAAATCTGGCCCATTTCCTCTCCTAGTGGGCCAATGTGTGTGGGCTGAGCCCCACCCATGTACGCTCTTATAAAAGGGAACCTCTCCATCTCTTTTAATCATACCTCTAAATCTCTTTTTTCTCAACCAACCCCTACCCATGTACTCCCCAAAATTCCCACACTTCATCCTAGATTCCACACTTTGTGCATAAATCCATCCTAAGGAGACCTTTTGTGAAAATAAAAAGGCGATACTCGAAAAATAGGTAATTGATTTATCAACTCTTCGAAATTCTTTTCTTCTTCTACTCCATATTCTTATGTTGTTTCAATAGTAAAGTAATAAATCCAGTATCTTTTAGATGCTTATATTTTATTATAATTATGGGATAAAATTATACATCCTTTACCCATCCTACGAATAATAATATCACCATGCATGCGTACACACAACTTACCATCTCCACGCTATTGTGTAATCTGTTATATAAAAATACTATATTTGGATGGGTATAATGATGTATATAATGGATTTAATTAATGAATATAATATGATAATTATTCTGTATAATTAATATACCATCCAATTACATACCATTTAACCATAAAAGGGAATGATATCGTTGCTCGTGCGTACGTACGGACTATCGTCTCTATGATGCGGTGAGATTCTTTCTCAACGTTTACAATTCATGAATGATTATAATATTTATATGATGAGTAAAAATAATAATTATGAACTTAATTTCATTATGGAAATGAATAAAATACATCTTAAGAATAAAAAATATGACTTACATGGAAAAATAGGAATGGGAAAATGAAGAAGTTAACACCCGAAATAATGACAATATTGAAACTTTATTAACAAAATGATATAATAGGATCATATATGATATAATAAATATGAATATGGTTTTGTTATAATTTTATAACATTCATTAACAATTATTCAAGAGTTTTGGATATATACTAATGATATCAGACCTAAGTTAAAGGATAATTTTGAAATCTAATTTTTATATGAAATTGTTTATACTTAAGTATTTACTGGGGATATATTTATCATCCAGGTCCATGTTTTCTAAAAAAGTTTTCATAAAATGTTTAATATTATTATAAGTATATTTAAAGTCATTTTTACCCATTTTTTACTTTTACTACATGGTGTCGAAGGAATGTTTCTTTTGTTTACCATACGAGGTACTTTTTGACTATTTCAGAAAAAGTACGAGGAGAATGTTTTTTTAACTTATACGAAATGAATGTTTTTTTATAGTTTCACAACACATTATTTACATGAATATTCATATAAAATATTTCAAGTTTATTTTTAATTAAATTATTTTCTTTTAAAATTTCATGGCATTTTGAGAAAATAAAATCTTTTTGAAGAAGAAAGGAAATTTTCCTCAAGAGTTTAGTTCTTGTGTTTTATCAAAATTATTTTCCATCTAAGATGATGCTATTAAATATGGTTATGTTTATATCCATATTATTAATATGATTTTATTTTGTATATTATGGAATGCTTTTTTATATGGATTATGTTATGGTGGAATGATCCTTTAGAAACCCATTTTATTTCTTGGGTTTTGCTAGAATGAATGATTTATATTTTTGTGGCACATGTAAGAATAATTTAATTATGAGATGGGTGGGACCTAGATCTACATCCAATTAATTGTGTAAATATTTATATATCATGATATATACATGAATTCAATGACAAGTAAATCCGGTTTAGTAATACAGGGCTAGAATGACAAGTAAATCTGGTTCTGTAATACATGGATAAAACGTCAAGTAAACCCGGTTTAATAATGGACTTTGTCTACTATGATGGTCTTGGAAGTAATGACTTGTATACTATAGAAATAATATTATGTGCTTATTTGTTTTCTACAATTACATATTTTATACCAATTCTATTTTATCATGGTTAATGTTCCTTTATGGTTAATGCCTTATATACTACCAAGATTTATTTCATGACTCATGATTTTGATATTTAAACTTTTTGTACATATTTATACATTCTTATGTTTATGGATTGTTTTATGTTATCAATGTTTACCCTTACTAATAATTTTATCTCACCTTTTTTATGTTTTTTTCCAAGGATATAAATAAATGTTTTAGGTAGGAAAACAAAACGGGAAGATCTTTATGGGAGATGTTGAAGATCTTTCACTGAGATAGAAGATTATGTTTCATGTTTCCAAAGACACTAAACTAATACGGTATTTGGGAATATATTTGTGTAATGTATTAAGTATTCTGAAAAAGAAATTTCATGTCCATGTACATCAATATTGGTTTATAGATTATATCTTCTATCTATCCTACAAAAAATGAAATCACCATACGTCAATACATATAGATTACCGTCTCCACGTCATGGTGTAATTTTTTTTTCACCACCACCTTACTTGGATGGATATAATAATGGAAATAATAAATATATATGATTATTATAACATGATATTGATTCTGAAATATTATACACCATCCACTTTAATACCATTCAACAATTATGGGAATGATATCGTCGCACATGCGTACATATAGCCTACCATCTCAATGATGTAGTATGATTCATTCTACACGATCTTCATTAAATGATGATTCTATAAATTAATGGAATTAATAAATATGATATATATTATAATAATATAATTTTTTAAAGTATATAAATATAACCTAAGAAGAGTAATAAGAACTTACCCGACAAAATATGCCTAAGAAAATAAAGAAGTTAACATCCGATGGACGAGTAATAATGTTATTATAAAAAAGATGATAATATGATCAAATATGATATCATAAAAATAACTATGATTCTGAAATAAGTAAATTAAATTACTTAAATCAATATACAGAAGGTCCAGATACATACAAAGGAAATCATACCTGTTGTAAGAGATAATTTTTCTATTTCATTATTATCTCAGATTATTTATACACAAGTATTTACTACGGTATATTTATCATCCATGTCCATGTTTCCAAATTATCTGTTGAAAAATATTCTTTATATTATTATTAAATTTTTAGATTCTATTTTAAGAATTGGTGAGTTTTTATTAAATGGTATGAAAGAAATATTTTGTCATTTTCGATACGAGGTACTTTTTGAATTTTCTAGAAAAACTACGAGGATAATGTTTTTTTAACTTATATGACATAAAATGATTTTTGAATTTTCATAACACCTTATTTATATGAAACTTCCTCTACATGATTTCAAGTTTATTATCAAATAAATTCTTTCTTTTAAAATTTTTGGGTATTTTGAGAAAAGAAAATGTTTCTGAAGAGGACAAGATATTTTCCTTAGTAATTAATTTCAAGTGTTATATCAAAAGTATTTTCGATCTAAGATGGAATTAATTAATGGTGTTATATTTTAAGTATAATTTAATTATTGTTCCTATGGTTTTATTATATTTATGATGGAATGATATTTATTAAATCCATTTGTTTTACATGGATTATGTTTTAGTGGAATGATGCTTAATGAAACCCATTTTATTCGTTGGTTTATGATGAATTATTTATGTTAATTGGAACACATAAGAATGATTTCATTATGAGAAGTGTGGGACCTATATCTCCATCTAATTCATTTGGTAAATATTTATATCTCATGATATAGACATTACTAGAATGGGAATTGATCTCAGTTCAGTAGTATAGCGCTGGAACGAGGAGTGAACTCGGTTCACTAATGGAATTTGTCTGCTATGATGGTATTGGAAATGGGCCTTGAATAGTATGAAATTATTTTCTATGCTTATGTGTATGAAAAAGAATTTCATGTCTTTTTTTTTGAATTTTGGGATTACATTCATTGATTCTTATGAACTTTTATGATTTATCCTATGGAATGATATCATGATTTTTCATATGCAGGATATGATTTTCAAATGTTATGTTATTATGTGTTATGATTATGATATAATTGATATCTCCATTGTTTAAATTTACATAGAATCTGAGCTCACCCTTTCATTTGTTTCTATTCCCCAGGTCATAAAGAAGGGTATTAAGTAAGATATGTCAAAAAGGGGTCTATTTATGATTAAATAAGTGGGAGACAATGAAGGTGTCTTATGAAACAGTTGTTTATGTTTCCTAATTTCAAAAGACACTATACATATATGGTCTTTTTTTTGGATTTTTTATATATTGTAATGAATATTATTCAATTTTGAAGCAATATCAATGTATGAAAATTATGGTTCGTTATAGTTGGTATTAAAGGCAACATATATTTAACCTTTAGAAACTAGGATGAGAAAACCTTAGTAAGAACCCAAAGAATATGTCGAAGTATAGGTTACAATTATAGTGTTTTAGAAATGATCATGAATAAACTAGGATAAAAACTAATGTTTCCAAAATTGAAATTTTATTCATGATTATGAGGTTTTCCTGTAATGACCAGTGTTTCTCACACTATAATTCTTGGTTTTAGTGAATGGATATAACCTGTGGGAACCACATTAATGATAAATGTGACGGGAAATGAAATGATTGTCTTCATGAGAAACAAAATGTTATAAGATCTAGAATAAAAAATCTTATTGCCATGCTCACACAAAATTCTAAAAATATGAATCATTTAGGACTACTAAATAAGGGAATAATGGAAAAAAATCATGTTGAGTCCTTTATGAGGAAGCTTCTACATTCTATCTGTGGGTCCTTTAATCAATTAGTGGCCAGAAAATGGATCAGTAGCACTGAAAATATATTTTCAGTTCTCCAATGTTCCGTCATCTTACCATTCTATCATTTGGAAGGTGAAATTGATCAATGGTGGAACCTTATCAAGAATACAAGGCAAAGAGATTAAATTTAATCCATGGTATGAGATGAGTTTATGAACTTATTTTTCAATAAATAATTTCCTCATATTATTCAAAAAAATATGGAGTAGGAGTTCCTTAAACTTAAGAAAAAGAGAAATGAATCCATTGGTACCTATAAATAAAAATTTATAGGACTTTTAAGCTAATAATCTAGAATTATTATCCAACTCGAGATTAAAATTGATCAATTATTTAGTGTCTTAAAACAAAGTATCAGAAGAGCATTATCTATAAGGGACTTCAATAGCTATTAAAAAAATCGTTCGATGTGATCTCAAGTTTGAAATGGAGATTAGAGTAACCCATCATTCCTATGGGTTTTATTAGAAGAGAAAATAGAATTCAAGGGAAAAATATAAAGACCACATTGAAAAGAAGATGAGCTTTCCACTATGCTCAAAGTGTGGAAAGAAACATGGTAGAAATTGTATTAAAGGGAATATAAAATGTTTTAAGTGTGGGAGAGAAGGTTATTAGGTTGTTTAATGACAAAGTGATGGGAAAAATATGTATAATGATGTTAATAGAGAAATGGATACATAGAATGCACCTCTTACACTTTAATATTACAAGTGTAAGGAAATGGGTCATTATGGAAATAAATTACCTAATCCAAGGGTTATTGATGATGATCGACTTCATCAATATATTAATTCCAAAGAGAAAGGAATGTCACATGTGATCACTATCGGTGATGTGGATTTTGATAATGAAGTGGTGAAAGGTACACTTTCTATCCACCCTAAAGTAGAAAATATTTTATTTGAATCTGAATCAACCCAATCTTCTATTTTTGAATAAACTTTTAAGGGTATCTCTGTATTACCAAAATAATTAGATGTTGACTTAGCTATGAAAAATCCTAAGGGAACAATGGTCACATGAAAAGTTTATAATTATTCCATGGTTGAAGTTTTTTGGAAATTGCTTCCTGCAAATATTATGATCCTTCCTATAGTAGAATTTGATGTGATTCTTACCATGGATTTGATTTCTCTGTATGGAGATCATATCAATTTCCAAGGAAGGGAATCCACATTTCATATTTTAGATAAATCTATGATCATCTATCAATGAAAGGATGAATATGAACTTCCAGTAGAAATTTATTCCATCTTATGAGTCTTGATTTCTGAAAATGAAGGTTATCTATCTCGAATTGTTGGGGAGAAACTCAAAATTAAGAATACACCCAATGTACGAGAGTTTAATGATATATTTTTAGAAGATAATTCAGGTATTCAACTGAATCGTGAGGTTTAGTTTTCAATATAACTCATACTAGATTCTATTCCTATTTCAAATACACATTATAGAATGGCCCAAATTGAGTTTCGGGAAATGAAGAAGTAACTCCAAGAGAATCTTCAAAAGGGATCAATATTCCCTAGTGAGTCACCTTGGGGTGCACCTATTCTATTTTTTAAGAAGAAAGATGGATCCACGAGACTCTGAATTGATTATCTAGAACATAAAAAGATCACTGTCAAGAAAAAATATCCTCTTCCCCGCAGTGATGACTTATTTGAACAACTATGTGAAGCTCAATAATTTTCCAATATTGATATTCATTTAGGATATTATCAACTAAGGGATAGGAAGGAGGATATACCAAAAGATGACATTACGTACAAGGTATGGAAACTATGAATTTATGGTAATGCCTTTTAGTATTAATAATTCCCCCACTTTCTTCATGGATCTAATAAATAGAGTCTTTAGATACTATCTTGATCATTTTGTGGTAGTCTTTATAGATGATATTCTTGTCTATTTGAAGAGAAAGTAATATAATGAAGATCACTTGATAATTGTATTTAAGACCATGAGAAAAAATAATCTTTATGAAAAATTTACTAAGTGTAAATTTTGGCTTCATAAAGTTTCATTTTTGGGTCACATAATCTCAACAGAGGGGATATCTCTGGATCCAGAAAAAACAGAAGTTATTAAAAGTTGGCCGAGTCTAACAATGGTAACTAGGATCCCAATATTTCTTGGTTTGGATGGATATTGTCAACATTTTGTAAAATATTTTTCATGATTATCTAATCCACTCACCAAGTATACTCCGAATTGAGTTAAGTTCGTGTGGATGGAGGAATGAGAAGAGAATTTCAAAGAGCTAAAAAGAAGGTTAGCTAGTGCACCTGTGCTCACACTGCCTTGTAGTGGAGAAAATTTTGTAATCCACAGTGATGCGTACAAGAAGGGGATGTGTTGTGTTCTCTGAAAAATGATATGTTTATATCTTATGAATTACTGAAATTGAAAAACCATAAGAAATTTTTTCCAAATCATGATTTGGAGTTAGCTATGGTAATCTTTTCACTAATGATATAGAGGCATTATGTTTATAGTGAAATATGTGATATCTATACTGATCATAAATAATTTGTAAGATCCTAAACTTTTATAGAGTTTTCTCAGGTGATATTTTAGGTATTTTTTGTTTTTACAAAAGTACCTTTTAAGGTATTTATGACATGGGGTACCTTTGGGTAGAGTCTAAGAAAATTTTAGAGAAAAAGGGGCAGTTCATGGTTGGTGCTTGTTTTGTATAAAACATACAGCTGTCTAGGAGAAACTATGTTCTCTTTAGTCTTTTGAGGCAGTATGGCATGATTAAATCATGGTTTGTGAGTCAATGAAAGGAAACAATGAATGGAACCCCTTAAAGTAGTGACTAACACACGGTTAGCACATGGTTTGTTTAACCGTGTGACTTAACCATGCATGGGCCAGTAGTGAGATCCTAAAATTGTGGATATCACTCATTTTTACCTTTTAATGACTTATTTCTCCTCCAATGTAGCCCTAACTCAGGATTTTACTTTAATAAGGGTAAATTAAGGTTCTCCCATTGACTCGAAGGGATTCCAAGGCCATCAGACCTATGTTATTCTAGATTGAAAGCCTGCAACAAAGATTTTTTCTTCTTCTGATTAGTGGATCTCATCCCAATGACTTTCCCTTTCAGTATCCTCTCGTTCCTTGATCTTTTGATGGAGGATATACATATTTATTTATATATGAACCTATTTGGTGATATCTAGATATAATATTTAAGATCTAGACCTAAATTGAATAGATATTTATATCTTGGTTTTGGTTTAGGGATTTAGATCCGAAACTCATATCTTCGTTGTTACACTGCTCAGATTTTGGTGATTTCAATTGAGAAAACGTCTATCAATGAATTGAGGTAGGTGGGTTAAAATCTATTTTCCATAGTCATGGATTGGATAAATATATGAAAATTTTAGAATTTCTAGCGTCCTTTAGAAATTTATTTTCTTAAATTGGGTTAATTAGGTTGACCATATAATTTATCGAAGAATTTTTGAATTAAATGATTAGTTGAGGAATTAATCATGAGACTAAGGGGAATACCTATTAGATAATTAATTTAGGAAATTGATTATGAAATTTAGGGATTGTAATCTAGATAATTAATCAATAGATTAATTATGAGATATCGAATTAGTTAAGTTGAGATAATTAATTGTGAATTAATTATGTGCTTTGATATTATGATCTAGGTAAATAATTGTGGGATTAATTATGATGAGTTTACATTTATAATGGGTTAATAAAATATAGATAAATTAATTATTGGGATATGAATCGTGACATTGACTAATTAATAGATTGAATTAATTAATGATGATTAAAATGTTTAGTTAATTGTTGAGTTCACTAATGTTTTTTTTGTATTTAACTAATTGTTGAATTAGTAATGGTATTGATGTGGATAATTAATTATAAATTAATTACATGTGAATGAATGGGAACACATTCATTCAAAAATTGAGATGTAAAAATGGTAATATGGTCATCATACTTATGAGTAAGAGAAAGGGAACATGGAATTCTAATGATAAGTATACATGGTAGCATTCTCATTATACTTATGAGTAAGATAATGGGAACACAATCATTTTATTGAGGATTAAGTATGGTAACATGGTCATCTTAGTTATGTTTTTGATATTGGTGACTTTGGAAATGTGGATTATAAATGTGAAATTAAAGAATGTAAATAGTGGCACTCTGAGTTGTGGCCTCACACAAGAATATTCGAACACTAAAATGAGTCAAATCAGGTATTGAGATATCCTGGAACCTTTGAATATTTATATATCCCTAAATAAGTAGGTATTAAGATATGATATTACCTAGGTAACACTTCAGGCTCCCACATGAGATGAAGCTGGTATTGGGGTACGAGTCTCCTTGGGAACCCTGGAGTTAATGTAGTTAGATAAAAATAAATGATAATGTAATAAATGTTTATTTATTCATTGTACTCATTTATTATAGAGATTTATACAACAACCTTTGTCTAGACTTGTTTTAGACACCATTGGTGGTGGCCTACTAAGTTTTACTCACACCCTACTTAGGATTCTTGATCGGTACCTGAATAGATTATAATGTTACATGACAAGATAAGGGAAAAAGCCCTAGGATGGATTACTTATGTGGGATGGAGCTTGGATGAGGGGACTCAACAAGGTTCAAAACCCCCTTGGGTAGCCATATTGTTATTGTTTTATGTTTCATTATAGTTACTTGACACTTATATTAGAATATCATGTTTTTCCTTTTAGTTGAGTATTGTATTTCCTCTTTGGTTGTCTTGTGACATGAGTATTGTTCTGGTTATATATGCTTCGAAATTTGTTTATTTATTTCCATTGGTGTTTTAATATGATAAATAAGGGTATAGTCTCCCCATGAAACTTTCCGTATCCTCTCTACTAGTCGAAAGCCTCTATCATACGAGGAGGAATGTTTGAGGTCACATAGTGAACCGGCTCGAGGCACCATCACATGGTTCTTGGGTTGGGATGTTACAAAGTGGTGTCATAGGTCCAATTTTCTTTCTTCTTATTTTGTCTTACTATTTTGTGAAAATTTAACATGAGACTAGGATGATTCAGGTCTTGGTAATAAGCTCATGCATGAGAGTTTCAAACCCATGTATGGGGGACAACCCAAGTACTTAGGGTGGGATTGTTGTTATTTTTCTTTTCTATTATAGTTGAATATTATTTAACCTTGGGTGATGCACTAATGGTGTGACGTGATTATTGTTTCTAAGAATTTTTGAGTATTGATTTGTGGCCCAGAATGGTGGGAGATTTGATTCTTCATGCATCATTCTAGGAACTTCGGGTTATTGTGACATGTGTTATTTTCCGCATGCATGGGAAAATATGTTATGGGTAAGTTATTAAACATGAACTATTTTCCTTGTTTGTGAGATTAAAATGAAAAAAATGCTGAACATGAATTTAAAAAGGTTGTAAAAAAGATGCGAAATGAGAATAATTTGGTGTCTAAATGATAAACTTGATTATGATAGTGTGTTTCCCCTTGTTAACAAAAACATAGGAGTATGATGGTTAATGGTACTGATAACACCTCAGTTTGACCATGTGGTGATATTTGGGGGAAAATAAATATTGTGACACATTTTTCTTATTTCCTCTTATATAAATGTTATAAGGTTGTGATATGAGACCTAAGACGTGTGTTTGACATTGAGAGAGTATGCATCCACCACACTTGTTGAGGGGATGACCGAGGGGCATGCTTAGGAATGATTTTTCTAGTTAGGGAACTTGAGGCACTGATCATGCTATATGAAAATGAAGGGGATCATTTTTGGAGAACTTCACTTACTTCATGTAATTCATGAAAAGAGACCTCAGGTGAGTTGTGAAAAGTATGTTTGAGTTGAAAAGGGAGTTTTAGTTGCAGAACCCTGTGAATTTTACTGGAGAGGGCCTAACTAAGGGAGTTGAATTATGAGTTGAGTCCAAAAATAAAATACTTGACCATTTAGAGACTCCAACCGAGAGGAGGGTCATGTTGGCTGCTTATATGCTATGGGGACCAGTGAAGAACGTGTGGGACATTTAGGAGTGAACTGGATAGACTGATGGTATGTTATGAAAGGAATTCTTAGAGAGGTTCTTGGAGCACTTTTATCTAGATATGTCGAGACAAGAGAAAGCTACTGAGTTAATTCATCTGATCAAGGGGAGAATGTTCATGATGGATTTTTCTGGATGCTACATAGATCTACAATGATTTTATCTAATGTTAAAAGGAGATGAGTCAGATATAAAAAGACATTTTTTGAATGGGCTTAAGTGTGAGATTAAGTCCCAAGTGAATATATTCAGGTTGAAGAAGTTTGTTGAAGTGGTGGATCATGATATCATAGTTATAGGTAACCTAAGGTAGGCTTCCAGTGCTAGATAAGTAGTTGTTACTGGATGATCTGGAGGTGAGACTTCCTAGAGAAGGAAACATCATTATGAGAACTTTATCTAAGGAAGTTGGAGATAAAGTATGTATATTTGAGGGTTAGTTGGATAGGACCTTACTAGGGCGATTTGTCATTAGTGTGGTAGACTGAGAAAATATAGTCTAAACTGTTCTCTACCACCTAAAGAGTGTCGATCTTTCGGCAAGACGGGACATCTACAAAAGTTATCCTGGTCGGAGTAATGGAATGGTATTGAAGGAGCATCCAGGAAGAGTCATAGTATGGGAAGAGAATATTATACACCATATGGGTCTAATATTTAGAGTTATACTGGATGAGGTGGTAGAGGTGGTGGACGTTCTTCTTCTGGGTAGGAGTTCCCGCATCAACAGAGTGGTGTTACTCAGGGGAACCAGACAACATCACAGGGAAGATGGTCATCATAGTTACATGCACTATATCTTAAAAATCTGGATAGTGAGGCTAGACCATTGATAGTGAGAGGTACTATTTTATTAGCTTCTACTTTATCTAGTGCCTTTTCTGACACTAGTTCCTCTCATTCCTTTTTATTTCAAAAATTTGTTGATGGTTTGTGCCTGCTGGTGGAGTTTGTGAGTGGGGTAATGACTATAGATACACCGTTGGGAGTACGGTCAAGAGGTATCTTTATATGTAAGGGATGTTCATTAGATATTTAGGAATATCATTTACTATGGAATCTCTATTTTCTTTACATAACAAACTTCAACTTGATTATAGGTATAGATTGGCTATTCGCCTACCAAGACCACATTGATTATTACTATAGGAGAGTGACCTTTTTGTCTCATAAGGGTGACCATTATATTCATTGTGAAGAGTGGGATATCTATGATTTCCAGGTAGGTACAATTAATCTACAACTGGAAGAGATCATGGTCCATGTTTCTAGTCTATTATTGGATGACAGGGGTGTTAGGAAAGATTTCCTTCCACTAGTAGTGGAACTATTTCAAGATGTCTTTCCTGAAGACCTCTTAGGGCTACCACCTAAGAGAGATGTAAAATTAACTACTGATCCCATGCCAGGGTCTGATCTAGTATATATTCCACCATATAGAATGGAACCAACTAATATTCAAGAGATTAAGACTCATTTGGAGGAGTTGAAGGATAATGAATTTATTCATCCAAGTACGCTGCCTTGGGGATCACCTGTTTTGTTCTCAAATAAGGATGATGGGAGATTATGTTTTTATGTTGATTACCAGATATTTAAAAAAGTGAATGTGAAGAAACAATATCCTATTATGCATATCAATGATCTGTTTGAACAATCGAAGTGAGATTTTGTGTTCTCAAAGATCGATTTGAGATCAGGGGATCATCAGTTGAGATTATAGACTTCAGATATACCAAGGAATACTTTTAGAAGAAGGTATGGCCCATATGATTTTTTTGTAATGCCATTAGGGTTAAAAAATGAACCAATTGTGTTTATGGATTTGATGTATAGGATCTTTCATCTTTATTTGGACCATTTTTTGGTGGGGTTTTTGGAAAACATCTTTGTATACTCCAAGACTCATGATAATCATGAAAAATATCTTGACATCATCCTGAGTACACTGAGAGAGCATCATTTATATGCTAATCTATCTAAGTGTCATTTTTGGATTGACCAGGTACACTTATTATGGAAAATTATGTCAGAGGAAGGTGTGTTAGTGGACCTAGAGATGGTTCAGGCTATGATTTCTTTGGATCATCCCCAATTTTTTTTGATATCTGAAGCTTTCTAGGATTATCTAGGTATTACGAGAGATTCATCCAAGACTTTTCCCATTTAATAGCCCCAATTTTGATCTTGAAAAAAATAGAGTAAAGTTCGAATGTTCAAAGGCTTGTGAGGAGTATACATTTTATTATGATGCTTTTGGGATTAGAATTGGAGATGTGCTAATGCAAGGAGATTGAGTTGTGGACTATAGGTCTCAGTAGTTGAGCCCTCATGAATGGAATTACCCTATAAATGACTTCAAGTTGGAAGTAGTTATTTATTATTTTAAGTGTTGGGGACACTATCTTTTGGTAGAAAATTTTACAGTTTATACAGATCACAAAATCCTGAAGTATATATTTTCACAGCATGATTTGAATCTTTAGTAGCAGAGATCGGTTGAGTATATGAAGTCTTTAGATTTGAAATTAGCATATACGCCTGAGAAGGGAAATAGTGTGGATGATGCCTTGAGCAGGAAAACTCAGACTCAGATGGTTCAGGAGTCGAGTGTAGTGTTTAAGATGATGACCTTGCTGGATGAAATGAATGTGGTGGTTTCTGAGAGTTAGGAGAAGTCTAATTTGGATTCTTTTGTAGTGGATTATACGCTTTTGAGATAGATCAGGTATAGATAATATGAGTATATGGAATTCCCATCCTTGAGTAAAAGCTTTGAAGGTGGGGAGATATATTCAAACTAGTTAATAGAAGAGGACAACACCATCTATGTAACGAATCAAGTTGTGGCACCTACAAGAATATGAGAGTAGCTCATGTGAGAATTTCTTGCCTCGAAGTGGGTAGTGCATCCAGGTGTAACTAAAATGTTCCATGACCTACAATAATAGTTTAGGTGTCCATGCATGAAAAAGGAGATAGCTGGGTTTGTGACAATATGCTTCACCTACTAATAGGTGAAGGCTGAGCATCAATGAGGTGGAGGTTTTCTACAATCATTTACCATAACAGAATGTAAGTGGGATGACATGACCACGGTTTTTAGGGGGTCTCCCAAACACTCTTAGGAAGAATGATTCTATTTAGGTCATTTTAGATTGACTCAAAAATGTAGAACATTTCCTACATATATGGGAAACCTTTAGAGTAGAACAATTGAGAGACTTTTATGTTCGGTAGATAGTCCATATGCATGGAGTGCCATAGACAATAATTTTAGATTGCGATTCATGCTTTAATTCATGCTTTTGGTAGGGAATATAGAAATAACTTAGAAAAAATTTATTGTTGAGTATGGATTTCCACCCAGATACATATGGGCAGTAGGAGTGTACTATACAAGTGCTTGAGGATATGCTATGGGAATGTGTGCTTGACTTTAGTGGGTCTTGGGAAAATCACTTGGATTTAGTGGATTTCTCCTATAAAAATAGTTATTAGGAAACTATACTGATGGAATAATATGAGTCTATTTATATTAGTCCATGTAGATCACTGCTATACTAGATGAAGGTAGGTGAGTCAGAGTTGTTGGGATCGAGTCTTGTACAAGAGACATGAGAGCAGGTGCAACTGATTCAGAAATGTATGGCTATAACTCAGAGTATATAGAAGTCATATGCTGACAGATTGAGATGACCCCTAGATTTTACAGAGGGTGATCATCTTTTCCTTGGGGAGTTTCCTTGGTTGGGTCACCATAGGATATAGAGGTAAGGCATGCTTGTGATCAGGTTTGTTTGTCAGTTTGAGATAGTAGAGAGAATCTGGTTGGTGTCATATAGATTGGATCTTCCATAGAGATACAATGCTATGCATGATATTTTATATGTATCATATCTTTAGAGGTATCACCCCTACCCTTATCATGTGATCAATGTGGACGAGGTTGACCTTGAGATAGATGATTCCTTTGAGGAGAATCTGATATGTGTGTTGGATCACAGTGAGAAAGTGTTTCCATGAAATATTGTGCTGATAGTTTGTGTGTTATAGAAACATGGACATGTTCAATATGAAATATGGGTAAGATATATAAATATGAAGGCTCAATGAACCAATTTTTTGGGATCAAATATTATAATTTCTTCGAAGTGCAGCTCGAGGATGATCTGTTATAAGGTGGAGAGATTTTAAGATCTCGACCTTTTCTGGAGTTGTCTCAGGTGTGATTTCATGTACTTATTATTTTTACTTAAGTAACTTTTATGGGAGTTATTACATGGGGTGAATTTGGGTGGATTCTAAAATTTTTTTTGGGAGAAAAATGGGTAGTTCATGGTTCGTGCATGATTTATATAAACCGTGCAGCAGTCTAGATGATACTGTGAGCTCTTTAGTCTTTTGAGGTAGTAGTTTCTGCATGGTAAAAGCACAGTTTGGGAGTCCATGAAAGAAAAACATGTGAATACCCCTTGAATTAGTGGATAACACATAGTTATCTCATAGTTTTTCTAATCGTGTGACTAAACCATATGCAAGCCAACAGTGATATCCTAAAATTGTGGATCTCACTAGTTTTTACCTTTTAATTACCCTTTTCTGCTCATATGTAGCCCTAACTCAGGATTTTACTTTCCTAAGGGTAATGAAGGGTCTTCAATCGACTCTAAGGGATTCCGAGGCCATCATACCTCTATTATTAGAGGTTGAAATCCCAAATTGAAGATCCGCTCTTCACCCGGTAAGTGGATCTCATCCCAATGCCTTTCCCTTTCATTCTCCCCATGTTCCATGATATTTTGATGAAAGATATCCTCTATTTATTTATATATAAACCTATTTGGTGATATATAGATACAATATTTTATATCTTGATATAAATTGAATAGATCTTGATATCTTGGTTTTGGTTTTGGGATGTAGATCCGAAACTCAAATCTACGTTGTTACGCTGCTCGAATTTTGGGGATTTTTGCTGAGTGAACGTCCATCAATGAATTGAGGTAGGTGGCCTAAAATATAATTACCATAGTTTTGGATTTGATATATGTATTAAAAACTATAAAATTTCTAGTATCCTTTAGTTATTGATTTTATTAAATTGGGTTAGTTAGGTTGACGAATTGATTAATTGAAGTAGTGTTGAATTAAATGATTAGTTGAGGAATTAATCACGAGACTAAGGGAATGCCCTACTGGATAATTAATTTGGGAAATTGATTATGATATTTAGGGATTGTAATCTAGATAATTATTATGCAGATTAATTATGAGATATCGAATTGGTTAAGTTGAGATAATTAATTGTGAATTAATTATGTGCTTTGATATTATGATTTAGATAATTAATTACAAGATTAATTATGATGAGTTGAGATTTAGAATGGGATAATTAATTCTAGAAAAATTAATTATGGGGATATGAATTTTGACATTGATTAATTAATTGATTGAATTAATTAATTATGATTGAAATGTTTAGTTAATTGTTGAGTTAACTAATGGATTTTTCTTATTTAACTAATTATTGAATTATTAATGGGATTTATGTGGATAATTAATTATGAATTAGTTTTGTGTGAATGAGTGTGAACATGGTCATTCAAAAATTGATAAGTAAAAATGGTTACATGTTCATCATACTTATGAGTAAGAGAATGGGAACATAGTCATTCTAATGAGAATTATACATGATAACATAATCATTATACATATGTATAATAGATTGTGAACATGATCATTGTATCAAGGAGTAATTATGGTAACATAGTCATCTTACTTACTTTTGTGATATTGGTAACTTTGAAAATGTGTCTTATAAATATGAAGTTGAAGAATGAAAATAATGGCACTCTGAGTTATGGCCTCACATGATAATATTCAAACTCTAACATGAGTCAAATCAGGTACTAATATATCATAGCACCTTTGAATACATCGAGCCCTGACAAGTAGTAGGTATTAAGATATGATATTACCTAAAGAATAATTTGGGATCTGGCATGAGAGGATGATAGTATTATGGTACAGGTCTCCTTGGGAACCCTGGAGTTAATGTAGTTAGATAAGAATAAATGATAATGTAATAACTGGATATTTATATATTGTAATAAATTTTTATAGAACTACATACACTACATTTTGACTGGAATTGTTTTAGACTCTGTTGGTAGTGGTCTACTGAGTTGTACTCACACCCCACTTGGGATGGCTAATCAGTACTCGAATAGATTATAATGTTATAGGACAGGATAAGTGCAAAGGCCCTAGGATGGATTACTGGTTTTTAATGGATCTTAGATGAGGGGACTAGACATGGTTCAGAACCCGCTTGGGGAGTCATAGTGTCTTTATTTTAAGTTCCATTATAGATACGTACACACTTATATTGGCATAACATGTTTTTGCTTTCAACTGAGCATTGTATTTCTAGATTGGTTGTCTTGTGACATATGTATTATTTTTGTTATATATGCTTCGATGTTTGTTTATTTTTTTCCACTAGTATTTTAATATGATAAATGAGGGTATAGTATCCCCATGAATGACTTACCAAACCCTCACTAATAGTCAGCATACTCTTGCGCACTCAGAGGCGTGCTTGAGGTCACCTAGCGAACTAGCTCGGGGCACAGTCGTGTGGTTCCTGGGTTATGACGTTACAAGTTTAAAGTATATTTTCACAAAAAAGGATCTGAATATGCATCTAATAAGATTGTTGTAGTTGATTAAAGATTATGACTGATCAATACATTACAACCCTGGGAAAGCGAACAAGGTGGAAGATTCTTTGAGTCGAAAAGACCATGATAGCCTATCAATGATGAGGATCATAAAAGATCCAATATTTATTAATTTTCCAAGGATGGATCTTGAAATTTTAAAGGAAGTGGAGAAATATTATATTTCTCAAATGAATATTCAACCATCTATACAAGTGAAAATTATGGAGGCACGAAAGGAAGATGTAAAGCTACAAAAAAGGTTAAAAATGTTCCTGAATTAAACCTTGACTATGATAGAATAATAAGGTTCAGGAAATGGGTTTGTATTCCTCCCATACCATAATTAAAGAGGGATATATTGGAAAAGTCTCATAGTTCTTCATTCTCGATTCATCCTAGAAGCAAAAATACATATAAAGACCTGAAAGGGTATTTCTGGTAGGATGGATTGAAAAGAGATATTTCCGAATATGTCTCTTGGTGCATGGTTTGTTAGTAAGGTAAGGTTGAGAGATAGAAGTATAAGGGGATGTTACAAACATTAGCCATACCAAAATGGAAATGGGAAAACATCAATATGGACATTGTCATCAGACTTCCCAAAACATCTAAAATCCATAATGCTATACGAGCTTAGTTGACTGCCTTATTATGTTGGCATATTTCATTTCTATTAGAGATGATTTATCTCTTGATCAGATTTCTAGGATATATATAAAGGAAGTGGTAATATTTCATTGAGTACCACTTTCCATTATATCTGATTGGGATCTAAGGTTTACCTTAATGTTCTAGCAAAGTCTTTACCGGGCTCTGGATACAGAGTTAAGTTTCATCACTACTTATCATCCTCAGAAAGACGATCAATTTGAGAGGAAAATTTAAACTCTAGAAGACATTTTGAGATCTTTATCTATGGATTTCAGAGGTGGTTGAGTTCAATTCCGACCTTTGGTGGAATTTTCATACACCAATAGCTTTCACTCAAGTATTCATATGGATCATTATGAAGTCCTCTATAAAAAGAAATGAAGAACTCCAACATGCTTGGATAAAGTTGGGGAAACAGAGATATTAGGACCTGATCTTGTTGATTAAATGGCAGAAAAGGTCATATCTATTCACCAACACATAAGAGTATCTCATAGTTGACAAAATTGTTATGCTAAAAACAGAAGAAATGTCCTAGAGTTTGAAGTGGGTGACAAGGTGTTTCTATAAATATCTCCATTAAAGGGGGTAATGAGTTTTTTATATAATGTAAAGCTGAGCCCTAGGTATATCAGTCCTTTTGAAATTCTGAATCTTGTTGGGAAGGTAGCCTTCCAATTGGAAGTTTAGTTATTATTGCGTTTTCAGCCTCTTTGGGATATGGGAATTCTCTTCAGGCTGAAGCACATGCAATTTTAACCATGATGGAGCTATGTAATAGAAGGAACATAACCATTTTAGCATTGGAAACTAATTATCAAGTTGTTCAAAGGGTGATTTTGGGTTCTGGTTTCACTCCCTATTCTATTGTATATCAAATTCAAAAAATTAAGAAGCTTATTAATAATGGCTTAGAGATTAACCACACATGGAACGTGGGAAATTTGGCAGCTGACTTTCTAGACTCTCGTGCTCCTCTTGATAATGCCTTCTCATGCTTCCATAGTCTGGGGTCATTTCCACATGTTGGGATGAGCATTGTTATTGGGGACTCACTTGGATTTCATTATTTTAGACCCCCTTAATCCTGGTTTTTTGGTTTTATATTCCTTGTGTTCGATGGAGTTTCTCTTAATAATAATTTCAATGTTGACTATGGACA
Organism: Viscum album; assembly: GCA_963277665.1. NCBI lineage: Eukaryota > Viridiplantae > Streptophyta > Magnoliopsida > Santalales > Viscaceae > Viscum > Viscum album. Next base: position 622,021,521 of record OY728127.1, read on the forward strand.
ATGAACTGCGAGATGAACTTAGTATAAAATGAGCATTTTAACCTTGCTGTTATGTTAGTATGAATAAATATAATTAACTTATGAAAATGTATAGGGAAATCATTGGCTACCAATTTTTTATGAAAAAATATAAATCAATTATATATTTGTATTTATGTATTAATAAATTGAGTGATTTACTATTATTAAATGAAATTAATGAAATATAGATTTTATGTACTTATCAAAATATTTTTGATATTCATCCAACAAATTTTTGTTCAAAAGGTATGAATAAACCCTATTTGATGTATAAAAACCTATATTTCTCAAATGGATAATTTTCCGAATTTTAATGGAGAACACATTTTAAATTAAAATTTTGACCCATTAATAATTTTAATATGACAAAATAAACATTTTATTTGGAAGTAGGATATAAAAATATTATTTGTATGGATTTTTGATATTCTTTGATAGCTTTCAAATTTTGATGAATAATAAAAATATAATAAATTTTAATTGAAGACAACTTTTTTCATCAAAAATATTTATACGGTTAAATTATAATATTTAATGTTTTTAAGTTATAAATATAATACATTTTTATCATTAAATATAATTTATTTAATTTTCATTAATTTTATATTGAATTCAGATGTAAAAACATTTCAATCTTTTGCAATGTTTTAACTTTTTAAACTCATTCTCTCTTTGTGACAACAAGATTAATTTTAAATTAATTACTGAAAATTACGTGATATTAATTTTTAAAAATGGATTCAATATTTTGAATCATTATGTTGAAATTATGTAAATATCTTACTTTTATTTTTGAGCATTATGAATAGTAACTTTGGTAATTTTTATTAATACGGTAAAAAGATAATTCAGGTAATTATGGGTAAAAATAATATTATGAAATTAAACTAACACTTGTACTAATATAATTGGATGAGTTTGTTTTGACCAAAATCATCCTTGGGTAGAAATGGAGTCTTCTGGAAGCCACTAGGATGAGATTAGGACATTTAATTTATTTTATTTAAAGAAAAGTAAAATATGCCTTACTCAAATTTTAATAACTATATTATTTTAAATATAAGTTTATACAGAAAATAAATTTGATTATAAATACTAATCTTAAATATAAAATATTTTTATTTATCATTATAATTTATTTTTAATTTTTACAAAATAAATAATTACCTTAAAGACTTGTACTTTAATGATGCATAAATTATTTAATTGATGAGAAATCAATAAAATTATTATTATTAAAGTGATAATATCCATTAAAATAGCCAAAAACTTTACCAAATCTAATTGTTTGAGTATATCTCGACCATAAATATACAAGGATAGAGTTATTGACCATTTAGAGCCTTATAAAAGAGATTATGATGCTTATATTTTTATTTTATTTAATGTGATGATAAACTTGTCACATTCGTGTTTTAATAAGTATAAAATTTTTAATGATGGATTATACAGAAGATATATTATATTATAATTATTATTATGAAATATAGAGTATTTATATTTGTCATTGTATTTTTTTTTATTTTTTATTAAATAAATAAGCATATTAAATGATTACACAAAACTGTTGCAGTGATTATTTTATTAAGGGAAATATCAAATTAATATTTTTAAAAATATTAAAATAAATATAATTTGGGCTAATTAATATGTCAAATTAATTTTATAGAAAACATTTACCTCTTATTAATATAAAAAAATAATTTATTTTAAGTTAAATTGTTATCTTAATGTTTTTCAAAATCAATGAATTGAATAGTGTCAAAATTGACACTATTGATTGTTTATCAAAATAATGTTTTATTAAATTATTTTAAAATCATAAAACATTTTTAAAAATATAAAATAATTATTATATGGTATAAAATGTTCTATTTGATTTATTTATGGTCTAATTGACATCAAATAAGTAAATATATCACCCTTTAAATGTTTAAATATTTGTTACCCTGGTTAAATATTAAATATAATAACTAAGTGTTAATTAAAATGATATGGTTTAAATTGACAAAAAAACTGATCTAAAATTTATTTTTTGATTAGATTACAACTATATCTTACCTTATATTCAAAATTTCTACATTTTGAGGTTTTTATGGGGTTTTATTTTATTATAGATTAATATTTTTGGAGATACCAAAAGTTCCCCTCACCTCAATTATAAAATGGCATCTCATCCCTCACCTCATAACTTCTATTTGAGCCTTAAAAATCATAAATACCCTAACCATTTCCTTTATAAACTTCCCTAGTTACCTGATATAGATTATGGTATTCTTCAAATACCATCTCTAGTGCCTTAAGAGGATATTTAGAGGGAGAACGTCGAAAAAGAGGTAATCTCCTCTACCAATTCTTTCAGACTTCTTCCTTATTATACTTCCTCTTAATGAGTTGTTTTATTATAAAGTAATAAATCTAGTATCACTTACATAATTATATGTTATTATTATTATTAAACAACTATATTCTATCTTCTATCCAACCTACAAAATATGATATCACCATACATGCGTACGTACGACTTACCATCTCCACACGATGGTATAATATGTTTTTCACCACCATCATACTTGGATGGGTATAATGATGGAAATAATAACAATATATGATTATTATGACATTATATTGATTCTAAAATATTATACGCCATACAATTCAATAACATTCAACAATTATGAGAACAATATCATCACCCGTGCGTACGTATGGCCTACCGTCTGTACGATGTGATGCGATTCATTCTACATGATATTACTTAAATCATGATTATATAAATGAATGGAATGATTAAATATGATATATATTATAATAATATAATTAAGTAGATTATATAACTATAAAATAATAATTGGAACAAGAACCTATCTAACAAACCATGTATAAAAAAATAAAGAAGTTAGCACCCGATGGATGAGTAATAATGTTACTAACAAACAGATGAAAATAAGATAATATATGATATTTTAAAAAGTACTATGATTCGTAAATAAGTAAATGAAATTATTTAAATCATTATACAGGTGGTTCAGATACATACAAAGAAAATCGAACCTAAGGTAAAAGATAATTTCACAATCTAATTATTATCCGATATTATTTATCCATAAGTATTTACTTTGGTATATTTATCATCCATGTCCATGTTTCCTAATTATATATTCAAAAATATTATTTATATTCTTATATAATTTTTAGATTCAATTTCACCCATTTTTAAATTTTTATTAAATGGTATGAAAAGAATATTTTTTCCATTTCAGTACGAGGCACTTTTTGAATTTTCCAGCAACAGTATGTGGATAATGTTTTTTAACTTATACAACATGAATGCATTTTTATTTTTTCATAATGAATTATTTCCATGAATATTCCTCTAGAAAATTTAAAGTTTATTTGAACATAAATTCTTTTATTTTAAAATTTTTGGGCATTTTGAGAAAATAAACATTTTCAAAGAGTAATGTATATTTTTCTCAAGAATTAATTTCATGTGATATATTAAAATTATTTTCCATCTATGATGGAATTATTTAGTAGGATTATGTTTCATGTATAATATCATTATTGTTACTATAGTTTGATTGTTTTTATGTTGGAATTTTATCTATGAAATATATTTGTTTTACATGGATTATGTTATGCTGGAATGATCTTTAAAGATACCCATTTTATTTGATGAATAATTTATGTTATTGTGGCACAAGTAAGAATGATTTCATTATGAGATGGGAGGGACCTATATATCTGTCCAATGAATTGGGTAAAGATTTATATATCATGAGATAGACATGGATAGAACGAGAAATGATCTCTGTTCACTAATACTGGGCTATAATGAGGAGTGAACTCGATTCAGTAATGGACTTTGTCCGCCATAATGGTTTGGGCAATGAGACTTGAATAATATAAAATGATTTTCTATGATTTTGTGTATTAAAAAATATTTCATGTATTACATTATGAATTTTGAGAATATGTTTAGTGATTCTAATGAACTTTTATGTCATCCCATGACATGATATCACGATCTTTCATACATAGGATAATATTTTCAAATTTTATGTTCTTATGTGTTATAATTATGATATGATTGATATATCCCTTGTTTACCCTTACTAAGAATCTAATATCACTCTTTCATATGTTTCTCCCCATGTCATGATGAAGGGTACTAAGTAATATATATAAAAAGGGTTCTATTTATGACAAAATAAATGGGAGACAATGAAGATGTCTTATGAACCGGTTGTTTATGTTTCCCAGTTTCTAAAGAAACTATACTTATATGGTCCTTTAATGGATTTGTTAAATTTTTTAATGAATATTTCTAAAATTTTAAGTAATGTTAGTGTATGTAAATTATGGGTATTTGTAGAGTGGTTTCCTAGAAATACATCCCATTCTAGATACTATAAGTGGATTTGGCTCTAGCATAGATGTACATAGGTGTAATAACCACAAAACACCGTATTGAGCTAGACTCGACCGGAAACTAGTGAAAGACAACTATAAAACCCTATGTTTTTTTATTTTTTAATAAATTAATTTTCTTCAATTTCTTTCATTCTATGCTATGCCCAGATAAGCTTGTATTATACACAACACCAACTTGGCTTGCGTTACATGCAACACTGAGTTTCTGCGTATCATCATTTTATTTTGTTAATTATTTGAAACAATAAAATTAGAGCATATCAATTATAATTAAGGGTATTTATATGAGTGACTAAATTATGAAATTGTTATTTACACATGTAAAACCCTTTTGAAATAAAAAGGAAATCTATTTCTGAAAAACCATTTAAATGTACACAAGTGTGTTTTATACCAATAAAATACACAAATAAAATTTGTTGGATTATATTAATTAAATAAATAAATATAAATAAATATAATATTATATCTACTTTTTTAACATTAATCCCATGGATATTTTATACATGATATAAAAATGAATCCAGTTTTATGCTTAAAAACTGAATTTTTCTAAAATTAGTTTTGTCATCTTTTAATAGAGAACATGTTTTAAAACTAAAATTTGATATTTTTATACATTATATTTTAATAAATTTACTTCGTATTTGAACTAGGGTTTTAAAAATTTACTTTTGGTGAATTTTTTGTATTTTTTGAAGAAGTTTCATGTTTTGATGAATAGTGAAAAGACAGAATTTTAATTGAAAGCTGTTTTTTCATCTAACTTTTTAATATAATTAATTTTTTTTGAGTTGGTTTAAAATTATTATTAGTATAATTTTACATAATTTATTCCAATATAGTCGATTTTAACCAATTTCAAACTGAAACTGGATTTAAAAACATTTCAAATTTTTTTACCTTTTCACTTTAAGAATACATTTTATTGTCCCATTAATGAGATTAATTTTGAATTAATTTTATCCAATTATTTATTTTGAATTTTGATAAATGTATTTAATATTTGGATACAAATGGTACAAATTCATAAATAGGACCCTTTTATTTTTGGACCATATGAATAGTAACTTTAGTAATTTTTAATACCACTGTTAAAGTTAAATCTGGTAATTAAGGGTAAAAAATTAAATTATAAGTGTCAGATAATGAACCTATCCCTTAACAAAATTTTATTGGATAAAATTTAATCGACCCCTAAAACCTAAGTTTTCATATGCAATTATTTAATTGACACTTATCCATGAAAACGACTTATATTTTATTAAAATCAAAGAGAGTGAAAAAAATCAGTCTCTTACTTTTAATAAGTATAATATTTTTAATTTGGGGATAATTAGAAGATATAATTTATAGTATATATTATTTGGAAATATAAAAGGTTTATATAAATCATTTAAATTTATTTTTAAATTTTAGGGAAGAAATATTTATCCCAAGTAATTATATAGTAATGATGCATTTTTTTAAAAGGTTGGGGCCGAATCCTCAATTTATTATTTAAAGCAAAGACCTCTTTAGACTGGGTAGAGGGTGACCCATTACATAGCCCGAAGGTCCAAGGCCAAGTTTCCTGAATACAAGGCTTGAAAGCCCATTTTGTGGCCCAAAGGACCCCTCCGTGAACAGTACTTCTACAGTACCCGTGCTGCTACAGTACCAGCTAGAGTACCGCCGCCGCTACAGTTTCTCCGCCGCTAGAGTGTTGCCGCTGCAACAGTTCCACGGCTACTACAATATTGCTACAGTGCCCTGCTACAGTACCTCAGAAATTCACCCTTGCCCGGATTTGATCTCGGGTCTTTTGGATGCCAAGCAGGTACTTGTACCACTAGGGGTCCCAAATAATTATATAGTAATGATGCATTAATTATTCAATTATTGAAACAATCAATAAAGTGATAATAGAAAAATTGAAAGAAATATAGTTTTACTTAATTAAGGTTTTTTATATGATTATGATATATTATGGTTTTATTAAATGAGTTAGTTATAATTTATATTTTGGTATTGATTTTCTTGAACTAAATGTAATGAATAATGTTAAAATTGACACAAATGATATATATATATATATATTTCAAAATATTTTATTAAATTAGTTAAAAAAACATAAAAATCATAAATAAGGAAAAATAGGATAAATTATGTTTTAAAATAACATAAAATTACCATTTATGGTTTAATTTACATATTATATATAAAACTCTCAACCTTATAATTTCGAAAAAGTTGTTACCGTAGTTAAAATTAATATAGGGTAACAAAGGGTTAATAAAACTGATATGTTTTAAAATTATACCAAAAAAATTTAAAATATTTTAGTTTATGGTATTATCACCCTATGATACATTATATTTAAATTTCTTCCCATTTTGTTTTATTTTAATTTAGATTTAATTTATTATAAATTAATCTTTTGAGAAATTCCAAAAGCTCCCCTTCCCCATCTTATAATAGATAACATATTGATCTCTTTTATTCATAATTAAAAACATATTTTGTTCATCCAAACTCTATAAATATTTTAAAAAATTATCTCCATTCATCCTATATGCCTTACTTTGGGATGAAATCTTTCCAAATAATCCCTTTTATGAAAATCAAAAGGACATACCCAAAGAAGAGGTAATGTTCATTAATGACTGTTTTTGTTTTATTTATTCCTTAAACCCATTAAATTATTTTTATTTCATATTTATATAATATAAAAATTATCATAAATATACTGATATGTTTTTATGTTAATGTTTTTACCAACACTGACACACATTTCTATCAAATGGGATACACAATCGCCGTTCGTGTGTGTGGCAGACAACTGGGTCACGAACCGATGTCATTATTTTTTCCATTTACACATTTCTAGGTTGGGAATAATGATGGAATTTATGTTTTTATTTGATATATATGATATTTAGGATTTGTTAATGATTTTTTAAATATTATATAACAAATACCATTATGCTTTCCATTTTGTGTAAATATGATAAATTTGTTCATGGATGTGTGGAATGCCGCCTCATCAAAGTGATGTGATTCGTTCACGCTTTACATGGATTTTATTGAGGATGCGTTTAGTGAAAATATATGATATATATGAAAAAATAATTCTACTATAATGATATTATACATATTAAATTTACTTTATTTATTTCAATATGACAAGAAAATGGAAACAACATTCATGCGTACATATGGCATAACGTCTCCATGAACAATGTATTTCATTTTCTATTTATATATTTTATAGATTGTTATGAATAAATATATAATCAATATATATGATATTTATATAATTTTTATTATTCAATAGATAATTAAATCATGACATAACTAAGAGTAAAAAAATATAACAAATCAAAACAGTTGCGAAAAACAAAGCAGATTTTACCCGAAGCATAACATTAACATGGAATTGTTAATAAAAAGGTAATATAAAGTCATAATAAAATAATATATGGTTTTAAATATAATAATATGGTTCTTTAATATATTTATAATAAAGATATATTTATTTTACTGGAAGTTTTTATGAGTATGATGAGAGTCAAGACATAAGGTAATGGATTTTTGTCTCACCTATATTTCAATGGGACATATGCCTTACACACTAATTATTTCTTTTTTGTGGTGTATATTCCACTTATGAATTTCTTTTGTGATTATTATTCTAATGAATATGATATTTTCACATTCATATAATTTATTTCTTTCAGGGGTCATATGATTCAATTGATTGTAAATTGATAAGTTATTATTTCACAATCCCATAAATAACCAGGATTGTTTCATTTTAAATAAATATTGTGGAATATTTATCATCCATGTCCATGTTTTTATAATTTTTGTTTTAAATTTTTTACTATTCTTATATGATTATTTAATGTTATTTTTAACCATGTTTTACTTTCTAGTAAATGGTTTGAAAAGAATATATTTGTCATTTTCTAAACAAGGATATTGGTGAATTTACCGAAAAAATATATGGAAGGAATGTTTTTTAACTTATATGGCTTGAATGAATTATTCCAATATAATGATGCATTAATTATTTGAAGATTAAATTACAATATTACAAGTTTATTTTTAAATAAATTATTTTCTTTTAAAAATGTGTCTAATTTTTAGAAAAGAAATATTTTCAAAGAAAAAATGATATTTTATTTAAGAATCATTTAAAATTGATCTATAAAAATTATTTTCCATCTATGATAACATTACTTGATGTTGCTTATATTTTATTGGGTATATTTTTCTAGGATACTATACCTATTATTTATATGGTTGGTTTATGTTTATGATGGAATGATATTTATGTAACCTATTCATTTTCCATGGGTTATGTTATGATTCAATGATGTTTATGAAACACATTTCATTATATGGGTTATGATATTTTGATTTTTTTATTCTTGTTGTAGAAATATTTATGGTTTAATTTATGTGATGTGTGGGAACTATATTTCCCTCCAAATAATTGGGTAAATATTTATATCTCATGAGATAGACTTGGCTGGAATGGGTGTGAACTCAGTTTAGTAAAGGACTTTTTCCAATAATATTGTCTTGGGATTGAACATTGACTACTAAGATTTTCATGGGAGTGAATAATGACTACCGAGATGGTATGGGGAGTGAAACCAAACTACTAATATGGCCTTGGCACTAATGCCTTTACTATTATGGAAATCATTTTATATGCTTATGTGTCTTCCACAATTTCATGTCTTATTCCTATGTTATGATTTAATGGATTATGTTTTTGATTCCCTTATGATTCATGTATAATTAATTTACAATATTTAGGCCACGATTCATGTTTATGATCTTTGATATGTTGGGTTTTATCTTCTAATGTTATGACCACATTCTCATACACTTATACTCATGTTTATGCTTGCATATCTTCCTTGTTTACCCTTAATTAACATATGAGCTCACCCATTTTTATGGTTCCATTCCCAAGGATATGAATAAATATATTAAGTAATATGTGTCAAAAAGTGGTTCTAGTTATGAAGTAATAAGTAGGAGATGATGTAGATGTTTTATGAATAAGTTTTTTTTATGTTTCCCAGTTTCCAAATACACTAAACCTATATGGTTTTTGTATGGTTTTGTTATGTTATGTAAGGTGTATTCTTCTATTTTAGATTTAATATCTATGTATAAAATGTATGGGACATTATAGTTGGTATTAGAGTAAGGTTTAGTTAACCTCTGGAAACTTGGATGAGATAAACTTAGTAATAACCCCAAGGATAAATCTAAGAATAGGATAAAATCATCGAGTTTTAGTGATGATCATAAATAACCTAGGATAAAACCTAAGGTGTTTTGAATTGAAATTTTATATGTAATCCCCATATATTATGTGGTTTTCCCACTATGATTAGTGTTTCCCACCATATTCTTTTTAGTTTTAGTCAGTGGCTAGGACTTGAAGGAATCTTGTTAATGCAGAATGTGATAGGAAATGCAACGATTTTCCTCCAGAGAAAGTAAATATTATGTGATATTGAATGAAACATCTTGTGGTAATGATCACACAAATTTATCAAGCTATTAATCTTGTAGGACATCCAAATGATAAATTTAAGGAACAACATTCTACTTAGTCCTTCATGAGTAAACACCCACCTTATTTCAGTAGGTCTTCTAATCCACTAGTTGTTGAAAAAAGGATCAGTACCACTAAAAAGATATTTCAAGTACTCCAATGTTCAGAATATGAGAAAATAATTTTGGAAGTCTATCATTTGAAAGGTAAAGTAGATCAATTCTGGAATATTATCAAGAATATGAGGCAACAAGGTGAAATTGACTATATGGAATGGGATGAGTTCGAGAACTTATTTTTTAATAAGTACTTTCTTCATATTCTTTGAATGAATATAGAGAATTAGTTTCTTGAGTTTAATCAAAATGATGATGAATATGTTGGTACTTATGAAGAAAATTTTACAATAATTGCAAGGTACGCTTAGGGAATTATCATCCAACCTAAAATTAAGGGGATCCATTATTCACTGGCTTAAAACCAAGTCTCTGAATGGCATTATCCAAAAGGGACATAAATAGATAGGAGGAAATCATTCAATTTTCTCTATAGGTTGAGATGGATATTGGAGTTGCGTATCAATAATATGGGTTCGATAAGAAGAGAAAAATGAAATGAAAAGGAAAATATAAAATCCATAATGAAAGGAAGATAATCATTACTTTATGATCAAAGTGTGGAATGAAACATAGAGGAAATGCTATTAAGGGGACTGATACATTCTTTATGTTTAAGAAAGAATGTCATTGGGAAATTGACTTCCAAAGTGATGGACAAAAGTTCACTAATGATTTGAATAGAGAAAAGTCTACAAAAAATGTACCTCCCACACTTCAATGCTTTATGTGCAAGGAAAATGGTAATTATAATAACCAACTCCAAAATTAGTGTATTTTCGATGATTATCGACATCAAGAACATCTTAAGGACAAATACAAAGTCCAATCACATGTGATCACTATTAGTGTTGTGGAGTATGACAATGAAGTGTTGAAAGGTACACTTACCATCCACTTTAAGTAACTAATATTTTATTTGATTATGGATCCACTCACTCTTTTATTTATAAATAATTTTATAAGGGTATTGCTGCATTACCTCAAAAATTAGATGTTGAGTTATCTGTGAAAAATCCTAATGAAAAACGGCCACATCATAAGTTTATAATTCTTCTCCGGTTGAAGATTGTGGGAAATTTCTTCCTATAAATCTTGCGATCCTTATTTTAAATGAGTTATATGTGATTCTTGACAAGTATTATATTTATCTACAAGGAGCTCATATCAATTACTGAGGAAGAGAAGTTAAATTTCATATTTTAAATGAATCTATGACCCCCATTAAATGAAAGGATAAATATGAACTTCCAGGGAAAATTACTTCTATATTTTTGGTCTTAATTATTATAAAGGAAGTTTATCTATCTCAGATGGTTGTTGAGAAATTCACTATTAAGAATACACCTATTGTACGAGAGTTTTTACTATATTTTTGAAAGAATTTATAGGTATTCCACTGAATCATGAAGTTGAGTTTCAAATATAACTCATACTAGGATCTATTCCAAATTCAAATAATACTTACATAATAGAAACAATTGAGTTGTATAAATTGAAGAAGAAACTCAAATATAATCTTAACAAGGTATTAATACACCCTAGTGCATCACCTTGGGGTGAACCTATTCTATTTTTTAAGAAGAAATATGGAACAACGAGACTATATATTTATTATTGGTAACATAACAAGATAAATATCCAGAAAAAATACCCCCTTCCTCAAATTTATGACTTATTTGACCTAATATGATGAGATCAATAATTTTTAAATTTTTTTCTTCACTATGGATACCATCAATTAAGTGTCAAGGAGGATATACCGAAGATGACATTCCATACAAGGTATGGACACAATGAATTTATAGTGATGTCTTTTGGTCTTTCCACTACCCCCGATATCTTGTTGGATTTAATAAATATAGTCTTTATAGACTATCTTGATCAGTGTATGATAGTATTTATAGATGATATTCCTGTTTATTTAAAGAGAAAGGAAGAACATAAAGATCACTTGAGGATTGTATTGTAGAACCTAAGAAAGAATAATATTTTTGAAAAATTTACCACGTGTGAATTTTGGCTTCATAATGTTTTGTTTTTGGGTCACATAATCTCAATAGAGAGGATATCTGTAGAACCACGAACTATGATAGTTATTAGACATTGTCTTAGACTAACAATGATAATTGAGGTATGGTGTTTTCTTTATTTGGATGGATATTATAGATTTTTTTTTGTGAAATATTTATTATGATTATCTAATCCACTCACTATGTTGACTTAAAATGGGTTAAGTTCCTATGGATGGAGGAATGTGAAGAGAATTTCAAAGAGCTAAAAAGAAGGCTATTATATGAACATTTACTCACACAAACCTATAGTGGAGAGTGGTTTATGATCTACAATGATTCATCTATGAAGTGTCCAGGATGTTTTCTTATGAAAACTGATATGGTGATAGATTATTCTTCATGAAAATTAAAAATACCTGAAAAAATTTCCCAACTTGTGATTTGGAGTTTGATTTGGTAATATTTTCATTAAAGATATGGAGTTATTATATTAATATATAATGGTGTGATATATATATTTATAATAAATGTTTAAAGTATATTTTTAATCAAAAGGAGTTGAATATGATCCATAGGATATGGTTGGAGTTGATTAAAGAATATGTTTGGTTAATACATTACCACCCTGGGAAAGTGAATAAGGTGGAAGAATCTTTTAGTTGAAAGGTCCATGCTAGACTATTTATGAAGAGGATAAAAAATAAAATATTTATGGATTTTTAGAGGCTAGATCTTAAAATTTTAAAAGAAGGGGAGAAATCCTATATTTTTCAATTGAATGTTCGACCCTTTATCCAAGTAAATATTGAATAGGCATAGAAGGAAGATATATAACTATAGAAAAAAGTTATAAATGTTCCTGAGTTTAACCTTGATCATGATGAAATGATAAGGTTTAAGAAATGTGTATTCATTCCTTCCCTACCATACTTGAGGGAGAAGCTATTAGAGGAAGCTCATAGTCATTCATTCTATATTCATCATGGAAATAAGAAGATGTATAGAAACTTGAAAGAATACTTATGGTGGGATGGAATGAATAAGGGTATTTCAGAGTTTGTATCATTGTACTTGGAATTACAATAAGTTAAGGATGAAAGGAATAAGTCTAATAGGATGTTGCATCCATTACCCATACCATAATGGAAATGAGATAACATCACTTTGGATTCTATCTTTGGACTCCCCAAAACATCAAATGGTTTAATGCTCTATGGGTGGTATTTGATCACCTTAATAAGTCAAAAAAATTAATTTTTTATTAAAATAATACTTATATATAGATCAAATTTCCCTGATATACATTAAAGAAGTTGTAAGGTTTCATGGAGTACCACATTCTATTGTATCTAATTGGGATATGAGGTTTACCTCAAAGTTCGAGAGAAGTATTAAATAATAACATGATACAAAATTGAGTTTCAACATTTATTATCATCCTAATATTGATGGTCAGTCTGAAAAAAAAATTCAAAACAAAGAGGATATGATGAAATCTTATTTTTGGGATTTCCAAGGTGGTTGGGATCAACATTATCCTATATTTTAGTTTTCTTACAACAACTACTTTCCCTCAAGAATTTAGATGGATCCTTAGGAAGCCCTATATGGGAATGAATTTGGATCTCTAATGTGTTGGGATAAATTTGGGGAAAGAAAGATATTGGGAAATGAGATAAGTAAAGAAATGACAGACAAGGTTATAACCATTCAACAATTTATCAAGGGAGCCCAAAGTTAGCAGAAAAATTATGCTGATAATCACCAGTGTGTTCAATAATTTCAAGTTGTTGACAAGGAGTTTCTATAGATCTCCCCCAAAAATAAGGTTATGATATTAGGAAAGAAAGGGGAACTAAGACCTAGGTATATCTTCCTCTTTGAAATTATTGATCGTATCGGGATGGTAGCCTATCTCTTGTCACTTCTTCTATATCTCTCTTAGGTTTATGATGTGTTCCAAGTATCTCTCCCGAGAAATTATATACCTAAACCTTAATATGTACTGAACTCAAAGGCCATACCACTGAAGTAGGATCATTCTTAGGAGGAAAAACCAGTTTAAATTATGGACCGTATAAAGGAAGTTCTATGAAATAACACCACTCACCTCGTCAAAGTTTGGTGGAGAACCCACCAGTCAGAGGAAGCTACATGGGAACTTGAGGATATAATGAGGTAGAAGTATCCTCATTTGTTTGTTATAGAATGATGAATTTTGGGAGAAAAATTCATTTTAGGGGGGGGGGGGTATAAACCCCCCATCTTTTAGTTTCAAATAAATTAATTTTCTTCAATGTCTTTTATTATATGCTACACCAAGATAATCTTGCACTACACACAACATCAACTTGGTCTGTGTCACACACATCACTGAGTTTCCTTGATTTTTTATTATTTTAATTATTCAAAAAAAGAAAATTATAAACTAGCTATTATAATTGTGAGTATTAATAGGATTAACTTAATTATGAAAGTATGATTTACACATGTAAACCCCTTTTGAAGTAAAAAGGTAATATTTCTCTGAAAAACTATTTAAATGTGCACAAGTGTGTTTTATAACAAAAAAATAAAAAAAATCACTCTTTTTGGATTATATTATTAAATAATATATATAAAATATTCAATATAATTTTTATGATTCATCCTATGGGTTTTTAGACATGATATACAAATTAAACCAGTTTTATGCTTAACAATTGTATTTTTCTAAAAGAAATTATATCACCTTTTAATGGCAGACTTGTTTTTAAAATTAAAATTTGATAATTTTATAAATTCTAATTGAAAAAATAAAATTATTATTTGAAATATGGATATAACAATTTAATTTGGGTGAACTATTTGTATTTTTCTGAGAAGTTTCTTGTTTGGATGAATAGTGAAAATACTGAATTTTAATTGAAAATTGATTTTTTTGACTTATTTATATAGTTAAATTATGTTTTTAATTGGTTTTAAAGTAAAATTATTAAAAATATACATAATTTAATCTAATTTAGGTAATTATAAGAAATTTTACATTGAAATTTGATATAAAACATTTCAGAATTGTGGACGTTTTCAATTTAAGGACACATTTTATCGTCCCATCAATGAGATCAATTTTAAATTAATTTTATCCAATTATGAGTTCTTAATTTTGAAAAATAGATTCAATATTTGTAATTATATGTTATAAATATGTTAAATATGACCCTTTTATTTTTGGACAATATGAATTGTATATTTAGTAATGTTTTACCACAGTTAAGGGAAAATCGAGTAATTAAGGGTAAGAAATAATATTATAAATATTTGAAAATGACCAAAAAACTTGACCAATTTTTTTTGGATGAATTGAATTCTACACTTAATACCATATCTTGGAAATTTAATTATTTAATGGAAACTTTTCCATGAAAATGAATTAGATATTATTAAAATCAATGAGAGTGACAAAATGTCACACTCTTACTTTTAATTAGTATAATATTTTTAATATGGGGTTAAATAGATGATATGATATATTATATATATTATTATTAAATATTAAATGTTTATATTAACCATTGAAATTTATTTTTAAATTTTAGTGAATAAATATTTATCATAAATAATTATACACTTATGATGTAGTAATTTTTCAATTAATGAAACAATCATTTAAATGGTACTATAAATATTAAAAGAAACATAATTTGAATTAATTAAGTTTTTAAAAGAATTTTTTATAAGATTATGATATATTGGGGGTTTATTAAATTAATTTTTTCTAGTCTATAATTAAGTATTGGTTTTATTAAAGTCAATGTAATGAATAGTGTTAAAATTGACACTTATGATATTTTATGAAAATAATAATTTATTAAATTAATTAAGAATCATAAAATCATAAACAAGGACAAATATGATAAATTATGTTACCTAATAACATTAATATACTATTTATGGTTTAATTTACATCTTATAACTAAAACTCTCAATCTTTTAACATTGAAAAATCGTTACCATTGGTGAAATTAATATAGGTTAACAAATTTAAATCAAAATGATAAGGTTTAAAATTATACCAAAATCTGTCTAAAATATATGTTTTGTGGTATTATAACCCTATAACATATTATCTTAAAATTAATTTCCATTTTGAGGTATTTCAGTTTAAATTTAATTTATTATAAATTAATTTTTGAAAAATTCCAAAAGTGACCCTTCCCTCTCTTATAAAAGGGATCCTTTTCTTCTCTTTTCTTCACAATTCAAAACCTATTTGGTTTCTCCAAAATATATTCAAATATCATCCCAAATTCCCTAAATTAATACTATAATCCATAATTTTATGAATAAACCCATCCAAAGAATACATTTTGTGCAAATCAAAAGGAGATACACAAAGAAGTGGTAATGTTCATCAACCAATGTTTTTATTTTATTTCTTCCATAAAACCTTTAAATTATTTTTTATTTTATGTTTGTATAATGAAATAAATATTCTAAATTTAATTTAATTTTTTATATGAATTTTTTGACCTATAATCACACAAATTTACATCAAATGGGATACACAATAATCATTCCTGTGTATGACAGACTACTGCCTCACGAACTGATGTCGTTCATTCTTCTATTGACACCTTTCAATGTTGTGAATAATAATGAAATTTATTTTTTTATATGATATATATGATATATTTTTTATTATTTAATTATTATATAACACATACCTTCTTACTTTCCATTTTGTATAAATACGATAAGTTTGTTTGTGGATGTGTGGACTACTATCTCCTCAAAGCGATGTGTTTCGTTAACACTTTACTTGGAATGTATTAAGTATTATTTTAGTGGAAATATATGATATATATGACATAATAATTATACTATAATTATATTATATATATTTAATTTACCTTATTTGTTTCAAAACATCAAGAAAATGGAAACAACATTCATGCGTATGTACGACCTACCATCTCCATGAATGGTGTATTTCATGTTATAATATTATCTTTTATAGATTATTTTAAATACATATATATTGAAAATATATAATATTTATATCATGTTTATAATTCTGTATATAATTAAATCATGATATAATTCAAAGGACCAAAAACATAACAAATTGAAGCACAAGCGAAAAACAAAGCGAATATTATCCAAGGCATTACATTAACATTGAATTGTTAATAAACGGGTAATTTAAAGTCATAATAAAATAATATATGGTATTAGATATAAGAATATTTTTCTTAAATAGATTTAAAATATACTTATATTTATTATATTGGATATTTTAATGAGTATAGTGAGAGTCAAGACATATGGTAAGAGATTTTTGTCTCACTTTTATTTCTCTAGGACACATGCCTTACACACTACTTGTTTCTTTTGCATGGTGTATACACCACCAATGAATTTATTTTATGAGTATTATTATGAAGAGTGTGGTATTTTCACATCCATATAATTTTATTTATTTCACTAGGAATGCGATTCTACTGATTATAAAGTGACAAGTGTTTATTTAAAAATCTCATCAATAATCGCGGTTGTTTTGTTTTAAATCACCATTACGGAATATTTATCATCCACATACATTTTTTATATATATTTTTCAAGTTTTCTATACTATTATTCTATGAAAATTTAAATTTATTTTTACTCATGTTTTAATTTTTTTGAAATGGCTTGAAAATAATATTTTTTTTATTTTTTAAACAAGGTTATTTGTGACATTAACAACAAAAATATATGGAAAGAATATTTTTTTAACTTATACAAAATGAATGAAATATTACATCATCATGATGAATTAATGATTTAAAAATTACTTTACAATCATAAAAGGTGATTTTAATATGAAATGTTTTCTATTAAAATTGTGCTCCATTTTCAGAAAATAAAATGTTTTCAAAGAATAAATTATATTTTCCTAAAGAATTATTTTCAAGTGATCCCTCAAGATTATCTTCCATCTATGTTTTCATGTTAATTATTGTTTAATGGGAAAATATTTTTAGGATACTATCCCTATTATTTATATTATTTGTTTATGTTGATGATATAATGATATTTATTTGACCCATTTCTTTTCCATGGGGTTTGCTATAATTGATTGATTTTTATGAAACGCATTTCATTCCAAGGGTTCAGATATGATAAAATATTTATGTTCTTTTGTAACACATTTTTATGGTTTTAATTAAATTATGGGTGAGACCTGTATCTCCCTCCAATGCATTAGGTAATGATTTATATCTCATGAGACTGACATGGATAGAACGGGGAGGGAACTCGTTTTAGTAAAGGAATTTGTCTGCTCGAATGGTATTGGGAGTGAACCTTGAAAAGTAAGATGGTCATGGGAGTGAATCATGACTACCCAGATGGTTTGGGGAGTGAACCCATACTACTAATATGTCCTTATAAGTGATTCATTGAATACTATGGAAATCATTTTATATGATTATGTGTCTTACACAGTTTCATGTCTTATTATAATGTTATGATTTCATGGATTATTCTTTTCATTACCTTATGATTCATTTATTATGAACTAAAAATATTGATGAAATATTTCTTGATTAGGATATTTTATATGTAGGGTAGGATATTATAATGTTATTATCACGTTTTTAAACACTTATACTCATGTTTATGCTTACGTATCTTCTTCGTTTATCCTTACTAAGCATTTGAGCTCACCCCTTTTTATGTTTCCTTTTCCCAAGGAAATGAAGAAATTGTTGTGTAATATGTGTCAACTGGGGTTCTAGTTATTAAGGAATAATCAGGAGATGATGTTGTTGTTTTATGAAAAAGTTATTTATATTTACAAGTTTCCAAAGACACTAAACCTATACGGTTCTAGAACGGATTTGTTATGTTATGAAATTATTTTTCATGTATTTTATATTTAATATATATGTATGAAATGTATGGGCCATTATAACAATGGACCATACTAGAAACCTATTTTTACACTCCAAAGAGATATGCTTTGGTAACTTAGAAACTCTTTACGAACTATCATGATGGACTTAAATAGATGATGAATATAAATGACCTAGGATAAACCTAAGTTTTCATAAGTTAAAAAAATGAAAGTTTTCATAACATGGACATCCTATAAGTGATTTTTCTTTATTATTTGGTTCCCCACTATAATAATTGTTTCTTACTCTATTCCCTTTGGGCTTTAGTCAATGGATGGAACCCAAAAAAACCACCTTAATTCTGAATGAGAAGGAAAACACAATTATTATCCTCCTGAGCTACCAAATGATATGGGAGTTGTAATGGAAAATATTTTTTCTATGTTCAATTTTTTTTTTCAAGCTATGAATCATTATAGACTTCCAAATGATCAAAAAAGCGAACACCATTCTATTTATTAAATCATGAGGAAACATCCATCATCTTTAAATGGGTATTATTATACACTTGTTTCTAAAAAGTGGATTGATACCACTAAAAATATATTTTCCATCCTATAGTGTATGGAACATGAAAAATTCATTATGGTTGTTTATCATTTAGAAGGGGAAGCAGACTAGTGGTGGACTCTAATCCCAAATACGAGGCAATAATTTTAAATTGAATCCATGGATTAGGACGAGTTAAAGAACTTATTGTTCAATAAGTACATTCTTAATGTTCTATATATAGAGACTGATAAGAAGTTCCTTGAGTTAAATCAAAGGGATAGTGAATCTATTGGTACCTACATGGATAATTTTACAAGATGTGTGAGGTATGAATATGGTATTATCATTCAACCAGAATGTAAGGTTGATAGAATCCTTAGTGGGTTAGAACCAAGTTTTCAATGGGCATCATCCATAAGAGACTTTAGCAGCTATGAATAGATTGTACACTATGTTGTCAAGGTTGAAATGTAGGTTGGATTTATGTATCAATCTCATGGGTTTAACAAGAACATTAAGATGGAGTTCAAAGGAGAATCTAAAATCCATGGAAAAAAGAAGATGACATATCCTTTATGATCAAAGTGTGAGAAGAAGCATGTAGGAAATTGTCTTAAGGGGTCTAATAAATGTTTTATGTGTGTAAATGAAGGTCACTAGGAATTTGATTTCTGAAGTGATGAGAAGAAGTTATCTAAAAATAATAATATAGATAAAGCTACACCAAATGTACCTCACCCACTTCATTAATTCAAGTGTAAGGTGAATGGGAATTATACTAACTAGTGACACAAAACAAGGGTTAATGAAGATGATCAATGTCAACAACCTCTCAAGTTGAGGGAAAATGGGAAGTATCATCTAATCACAATTTATGAAGAGGGGTGTGATAAAAACGTGGTAAAAGTTAAGCTAAACATATAATCTTGAATAAATTATCTATTATTTGATTCTAGATCTATACACTCTTTCATATCTATATAATTTTTAAGGGTATTATGATTATAGATAAATGAATAGATATGAAATTAGCTGTGAAAACACCTAATTGTATGATGATTGTATCTCAAGTCTATGATTCCTCTCCAGTTTATGTTGGTGGTAATTTGATTCCTGTAAATCTTTTCATTCTTACTATTGTTGAATTTGATGTCATATTAGGCATGTATTAGATTTCTCTACATAAATACCAGATCAATTATCGAGTAAGGGAATTTATATTTTTTTAAAACCAACCAATGATTGTCTATCAATGTGATGATAAGTATGAACTTCCTATGAAGATTAAAACTAGTATATGGGTA
This sequence comes from Viscum album, assembly GCA_963277665.1. Taxonomy (NCBI): domain Eukaryota; kingdom Viridiplantae; phylum Streptophyta; class Magnoliopsida; order Santalales; family Viscaceae; genus Viscum; species Viscum album. Next base: position 622,042,389 of record OY728127.1, read on the forward strand.
TTAATTCCCATTTAGAAGGCTTTTTTTATCTCAACTAGTTGGGGAGAAACTAAAAATTGATGATATTCCTATTGTTCAAGAATTTTTTGTTGTATTGATGGAATACTTTTCTAGTATTCCAGCAAAACATGTAGTTGAGTTCTCAATAAATCTCATACTTGGTTCAACACCAATTTCAAAGACTCGCTATAGAATGGCCCCAATTGAGTTTTATGAATTGAATAAATAACTTCAGGAAAAACTTATCAAGAGACTCATTTGTATAAGTGTGTCATCTTAGGGTTTCACCTATTATTTTTTTAAAAAATAAAGATGGATCAATGTGAGTTTGACTTGATTATTAGGAGTTGAAAAAGATAAATATCAAGAAGAGGTACCCTATTCCTCATATTTATGACTTATTTGATCAACTACATAGAGAAAAATACTTTTTGAAGAATGAATTTGATTCAGGATATCTTCAATTGAGGGTTAAAAAGGAGGATATTCCTAATATGATATTCTATATGAGGTATGAACACTATAAATATTTAGAAATTCCATTTAATCTTACCAATTCCCATTCTATCTTTATGAGTTTAATGAATAGAGTCTTTAGAGATAAGTTTGATCACTTTGTGGTCATCTTTATAGATGATATTATTATCTATTCAGAGAGAAATGAAGATAATGAAGACCACTTGAGAACTTTACTAAAGACTATAAAAAAAGATAAAATGTATGAAAAATTCAGTAAGTGTGAATTTTGGTTTCAAGAGGTTTCAGAAGTGTGCCAAGTACCAATGGATAGTTGAATGTAAGGAAAATTTCAAGGAACTGAAGAGAAGGTTAGTCAGTGCACCCGTGCTTACATTAACCTATAGTGAATAAGGGTTTGTAATATATAGTGATGCATCCAAAAGGGGATCCTGATGTTTTATTATATAGAATAACATGGTTATAGATTATTCATCGTGGAAATTGAATATTCATGATAAAAATTACCCAACTCATGATTTGGAGTTTTTTGAAATATTTTTTTCATTAAAGATATGGAGTCATTATATTTATATAGAAAAGTGTGATATATATACTAATCATAAATTTTTGAAGTATATATTCACATAAAAGAATTTGAACATGCACCAAAGAAGATTTTTAGAGCTAATAATGAATTTTTACAGATCAATACATTACCATAGAGGTAAAGTGAACATGGTTGATGATGCATTAAGTCAAAAGGATCATGATAGCTTATACATTATGAGGATAAAAAATGATCCAATATTTATATATTTGCAACGGATGGATCCCAAAATCCCGAAGGAAGGGGAAAAATATTATCTGACTTAATTGATTGTTCAACTATATTTACAAGTGAAGATTAAATAGGCATAAAAGGAATATTTAGTGCTACGAAAGAAAGATATAAATGTTCCTATGTATAAACTTGATCATGACAGAATGATAAGTTCCAAGAACAGTGTATGCATACCTTCCATTCTAGATTTGAAGGAGTTTTTAGAATAAGATCATAGTTCTTCATTCTTTATTAATAATGGAAGTATAAATATATATATATATATATTTGAAATAAAAATTTTGGTAGGATATCATGAAGAGGTATATAGCATAGTTTGTTTGTCAGTTCTTAGTATACCGGAAAGTTAAAGCTGAAAGAAAAAAGTCTAATTGGATTTTGGATCCATTACCCATACCAAAATGGAAATAGGAGAACATCACTATGGATTTTTTCATTGGAATACATGAAATATATAAAGGGAATAATGATATATGGCTAGTAGTCAATCATCTTACTAATTTAACACATTTAGTTGCTATCAAGGAAAAATTATCTCTGGCCCATCTTTCTAGGATATACAATAAGAAAGTGGTAAGATTGCATGGAGTACCACATTTCATTGTATATTATCAGGATCTATGGTTTACCTTTGAATTATAGAATATTATTTAGCAATAAATTGATAAAGAATTGAGTTTTAACACTTCTTATCATACTTAGATGGATGGTTAGTCTAAAAGAACAATTCAAATCCTAGAGGATATGTTGAGATCTTGTTTGTTGGATTTCAAAGGTGGTTGGAGCCAACACCTTCCTATAGTTGATTTTTTTACAATAATAGCTCAATAAAGAATTAAAATTAATCATTATGAATCCATTTATTGAATTAAATTTAGAGCTACAACATGCTTAAATGAAGTTGTAGAAATAAATCTTTTGAGGCCGGATATCAGTAAATAAATAGAAGACAAATATAGATCCATTCAGAAGCATATCAAGGAATATTAGAGTTGGATGAAATTTTATAATGATAATCATCAATGTTATATTTTCTTTTAAGTTGGTGATATTTGTTTTCTGAAAATTTAACATTGGAATAAGATTATGGGATTCAGGAAGAAAGGGGAACTAATTCCTAGGTATATTGATCCCTTCAAATATTTTGATTGTATAGGGATGGTAGATTATATCTTAGAACTTACACCAAAGATCTATCAAGTCCATGATGTGTTTCATGTACCTCTATTGGGGAAGTACATACCTGACCCTTCATATGTACTGAAATTAGTGGTGATACTTCTCAAGACCGATCTTTCTTATGAGGAACAACTAGTTGAAATTCTGGATCATAGAGAGAAAGTACTATGAAACAAGACCACTCACCAGGTCAATGTTTTATGGTAAAAGAACTAGTTTGAATAATCTAAATGGGATATTGAGGATATGATAATGTATAATTATCCTCATTTTTTTTGTATCAACATGATGAATTTCGAGGGAAAAATTTATTTTAAGGTGGGTAGATGTAACACCCGGAGTTTTTATGAACCTTTTTTTTGGAGTAAGTAAAATTTATTTGATGTAATTTGATATATTATACACCAAGTTAATATTAAATTATACACTACACCAAGATAATATTTCTTTTCAAGAAACACTGGGTTTAACTTGTGTTATATGCAACACCGAGTTTCTACAAAACACCACTTGATTATTAGACTTACTTAAACAATACAGTTATAAAATAACCATTAAAATTAGTAATATTAATAGTAATTTTTTTTAAATATGATCTATAATGGTTTTATATAAATAAAAATTATTGACAATGAAATATATATTTTTAGTAAAGTCTATATGTTTTGAAAATACTATTTTCTTAAAAGAACTGCTTTTTATGTCCTTTTGTGAACAACAATAAAACTTATTTTTGAAATCATTATAAATTTAATTTTATAAAACAAAATTATTTTTTGATTTCAAAATATATAAATTTTATCATGGTGAATTTTTGGTATTTTATGAAATATTTTATTTTTTGATGAATAGTTAAAAATACTGAATTTTAATTGAAAAATGCATTTTCGTCTAATTTATTTATATAGTTAAGTTATATTTTATTTTTTAAAAAAATATATTTAGTTCAATTATTCATATATTAATCCAATTAAAGTAATTTTAATATATTTCACCTTAAAATTGGATTTAAAAACTTTGTAAACTTTTGAACATTTTCTCTTTTAAAAAGCCGCTTTGGCGACACGTCTGTGTGATTAATTTTAAATTAATTTATTCCACTTATGTGATTTGAATTTGGGAAAATGGATTCAATATTTGCAATTATAAAAATTTATAATTTTTATAATGTTAACATAGTTTTTAACATAAATATTGGTGATTATAATTAAAATTAATTACAATGACTATGGTAAAAACGAGTTTACTTAGTGGTGAAACTTTAATATTAAGAGGCCAAATGACTTATACACTAGTAAAAATAATATTTTATAGACATATTTAGAAAATATACCCTTTTTTATCTAAAATGGATTGTTATTGGTGGCACATGATGTAAGGGACACCTCATAATAATGTTTTTATTTTTGTATTTACAAGAATGTTACTCCTCTACAATAAAAGGGAAATCACCCCCTAACTTATTCACATATCTAAGTACCTTTGAACCAGTAAAAACCTATTTAGATAACATACCAAATTGTCTCAATTAATATTAGAATCCTATTTTTTGGAATAAATCAAACCAAGTAAGTCCTTTGGTTCAAAATAAAGGAGTTACCCAAAGAAGAAGCAACGTTCTTCATCAAACACTTTTGTTTTATTTTTTCCTCCACCAATTCAATTATTATTATTTCATTAATATATATTAAACTAATTATCCTAAATTTGATTATATTATTTTATTTTAAGGTTACGACCTAAACCCCCATACATACTTCCATCAAATTGGACATGTAATCATTATTTTTGTGCACAAAAACAACCACCTCGTGAACCGATATCATTTGTTCTTCCATTACCACCTCTCATAGTAAGGAATAATGGCTGAAATACTATTTTTTATGATATATATATATATATATTATATTAATGATGTATTTATGCTTCATAAATTATTATATAACACGTACCTTCATGCTTTCCATTTTTGTGGGAACATGATAACATCATTTGTGGACTTGTGGACTACCGCCTCCTTAAAGCAATGTGATTATTTCATAATTTATGTAGAATGTGTTAATGATGGGTTTAATAAACATATGTGTTACTTATGAAATAATAATCCTACTATAGTGATAATATATATGTATATATATATCATTTACTCTTATTTATTTCAATATAACTAGAAAATAGAAACAACGTTCATGAGTACGTATGACTTCGCATATCTAGGAACATTGTTTTTAATTTCCTTTTTCTACATTTTATATATTGTTATAAATAAATATATACTGAATATATATGATATTTTTATTATTTTTTACATTTTAAAAATAATTAAATCATGATCAAAGTAATAGGATCAAGAATAACAAGTCAAAACATATATGAAAAATAAAGATTCTATTGCTTGAAAGGTAACTTTAACATGGAATTATTAATAAATGAGTAATATAAATTAATAAGTAAATAATATATGTTATTATATATTTAAATATTTTTATATTTAATATATAAAATAATCTTATATTTGTTATATATGTGCATTTAATGTGTAAGAAGGAATTCAAGACTTAAGGTAAGGTTATTTCTAGTCTCACTTTTATTTCTGTGAGACTTGTTATTTATTCACCAATCAATTATTTTATATGGTGTATATAGTGACCATGAATGTATAATATTATTATCATACTTATATTTATTGGTATTTACATATCCATTTGATGATATCTCTCTCATGGGGTTACGGTTCAAAAAATATCAAATCTGTAATGTAATTTTGTCTCAATTTTCCTTCTTTGAGACACATGTTATGTTATTCACATATATTCTTTTACAAGGTGTATATAATACCCTTTGAAATTTTTTATCATGAATATAATTCTTTTCATGATATTTTAAGCTTCATTTAATTTTATTCTCTTGTGGGGTTTATGGTTCAATGTTACCAAAGTGGTAATATTTTATTGATATAATCTCTTTGTTTCTTGGGATTGTATATGATTATGCTTCCATTAATGAAATATTTTCATATGTTTCTTAATAAATCTTAATTAATTTCTTATTCTATGTTTATTCATGATATATTAATTTAATGGTACCATTTTTACACTATTTTTTTTACATTAAGTTAATTAATATTTTTTAAAGAAAACTTAACTGTATTTCTCTATTCAGTTAGAAATATATTTTCTCTCAAAACCATGTTTTCAAAAATGTTTTCAAAAATGTGATAATATTATCCTATGATTTTAAATGAAAATTTTATCCATGATTTACCTTTTTAAAAAATGGTTTTAAAATAAATCTTCTTATTTTTTTCTAATAAAGGCTCTTCTCATTCCGACATTTTTCTTTCATGTATTATTCTATTGATTACCGTATGATTCATATCTTACAAACTGTCAATATTTACGCCCTAAATCATGCATATGATATTTAATATGTAGGGTATGATCTTCAAATACTTCTCTTCGGTTCTCATACACTTATGTTCATGTTATTCTTACTTATCTTTCATGTTTACCCTTACTGAGCATATTATATCACTCTTTCTTATCTTTCATTTCCCCAAGTTATGAAGATATGTATTATGTATGATGTGTCTAAAAGGGGTTCTAGTCCTGGAGTACCTGGTGAGAGACAATTTAGTTCACTTATGGACCAATGTTTATGTTTCCATGTTTCCAGAGGTACTAAACTAAAATGGTCTTTGGGAGGATGTTTGTGTAATGTATTAAATATTTTGAAAAAATGATGTAATATCTATATATGTTAATCTAGGGTCACTGTAGTTCACCTTTTTTCACCCATGTCCACCAGCTCCTTGGTCCTAGTGTGTACCAACTAGGGGTAGTGGTGGAAAAAAGTAAAAACATATTAAACCTCTAGTTTCTCTACCTTATACTATGTCACATCTTCTACACTAGGGAAATCCTTGATCTGGGATCTATCTATATCTAAAGGATCCATCAACCATCTCTCTGTTAGCTATGTAGTGGGTCGAACAATTTTGAGTGAGATATCCCCAACCATCATAAGAGAATAACTTCCTCTCCCAAGGATGACTTGATCCATCCCAAGGGCCCTTAATTGATGTAAATTTATACCAAAACCATATTTTAAGGCATCTAGAATACCCAAATCTCTATGGATACCACCAAATAACATCTTCTGTGGTCTCGTCTCCTATATTCCCACTATCGGTACCCATTTTCTCCACCTTATCTTCTAATAGTATCTTTACTACTAAGGCCTAATAAAGCACTCCAACATATATGAGAATGAAAAGAGATATCACTCCATCCTTGACATCTCAGTTTGATCCTCACTTGAGGGTTTGTTCTACGAATAATATATCCATAACCATATACAAGGAGTACCAAAAAATTTCATTCAACCTCTCCGAATAATCCACCATGGTCATAAATCCCTTCTATAATAGTAGAATATTATATATACTCATTGATTGAAATGTTTCCTGACACAACTCCCTAAAGAGATGATCAAAGTATGACCCTGAGAGAGTTGTGTTTTCATGTGAATAAGTCACCAGACTCCACCATCACCTATTGGACCACAAAATAATACTTGATACTAGGACCACCATCTAATTGACATGTGTACTCATGAGGTGGAAAACATGGGTGAATACCCATGGCTACTCCTTAGCTGCATAGGGATCTGGCTCACCCTGAAACCTTGGAGGTCAATACCTATGAAACTTGTACAATTCACTTATCCTTTATTCATCCTCTATCGATACTACTAGTGGTAACTACCACTCAATGTGTGGTGGAATAACTGGAAAACCAACTGGAGGTACCACCTCCTATACTAGATCTATAACTAAGGACTCATCACCTGAAAGATCATCCTTGTGATCATATAGTGGAATCTTGGATGGATTTCTTTATGGAGGAATATTAAAATAAACAAGACACACCACGATCAATGAGTATATCTAGAAGTTAACTTAATATTGACATATAAGCCACAACCCATTCCTATATGATGGATGTACCAATGTTTTATCTTTAAAACAATGTCTATATGTTCTAAGTCAGTAAGAAGGTTATTAGAGTCCCGTTGAATGGATATGTTGGTTGCCCCACCAATAATAGAGTCCTTGTTTTTAAATCTGAATTCAAAACAATTTATCCCTATTTCTATAAATCCCAAACCAATTTCACATCTAGATAAAAATGTTTTCTTTGTTCTTAAGCTAAAACCAGACTCTGATTCCACTCTATCACAATATGTTCCACCATGGAACACTTGTATGGTGATAATCCAAGTGTAACCACCCCAATCCCATCTCTAATATGCCAGGGGCTGGTGACCAGCACCAATGGAAGCACATATCACCCTTGGGATGCCTTAAACTTAGTACCGGTATACACACACACAACTCCAATCGTATAGAATGATAAAAAAGTTAACACAAATAATACCATAAATAGATGAACAATATATATTCCCACATCCTAATATGATTATAAGAAAATAGAATTGATAAAAATGTACACAATACAAGTCCAAATAAAAACTAAAAGGAGTCCAACCTGCTTAGAAGGAGGGGACTACTATAAAATACAACACCCGATAAACACCTCAGTCTATCTAGCCCAATATATGATCTGACTACTCTCAGTACTCCTTGGTCACTGTCAAATGGTCTGTCATCTTCATAAGATATGACATGTATGGAAAAATACCATACATGGGTGAGTATAACAATACCTAGTATGACCCCCCAAAATTAGTAAGCACAAAGAATCAAGAGTAGCAATCTCTACACAAGATATGTCAAATAGATGAGAGTCATAATAATAATAAACCTAGATATACTCACAATAGACAATCGATATCATTGGGTCTCAACTAGAACTACCATCAAAAGGATTCTACTCGAGGATTATAGATAATTCTTTTATAAAAGGGGTTGCTCCCTAAGCGATGATATCATTGACAACACTCATCTGAGAGGTCATGCTCATCTATCCCCTTCAAGATATACTTGTTTTATATTAAAATACCACATCATCCAAGAAGGGGATCACACATAGGGCCACTGTGGGACACCAAAAACCCAACAATAATATCCTATTAGATATGGGATTGACACCCTTTGTATGGTGGACATACCGATACCATAAACTCCACCATGGAACGATAAATGATTCCACCCCAATCTCACAAAGGGATACACCAAACTCTATCAAATATTGAACCCATAGAGGTTATCATAATCCTATGTTGAGGAAAAAATAATGCACTGTACCCTCATGGTAAAGGACCAAGGTATCACACACAACAAAACCTAGTCTATACTAAAGAAACAAAGTTCTCTAAAAACCCTCATAGGGAGTAAATGACGTGTACTGGGGGGTACACGAAATTTATTTCCAACCCTAGATTTTCCTGTGTCTTTCCATCTCACATAACATGTAATTATCCAAAATACAAGGTGTGTCTTCTAGATACATGGCATGTAGAGTTTGTCTGATAGTTTTCCTGCGCGTTTTTCCCATTCCTTTATACACCTGGACATGTTCGTGTGCTTTTGGTCATGCCCATGTAATAGGCCATTCCAACATACTAGGTCATTTATGAGTGTCAGATATACCCATTTCTTGGCCTTATATGTGATTGGGTACTCCTAGAGTAAACATCAACCTTCTTGCCGAGGGACACACAGTGTGTGAACCACTTCACATGGCGTGTGATCCTGAACATTTTGTGAAAACCATAACATCACATCCATGGGGTCCCATAAATCATGTGTATTTAGATTACATTCCTGGTAATGTGTAATTTTTAAAAAAACCCCAATTCCATCACATATATTCCCACACTGTGGTCAACTTCAGATCCAGCACCAATCTCACCCGAGGATAGCAGATCTCATCCGACCGAGCCTTATCATCACCAATGATCTAATTTCATGCCTTCACACAGATCAAGAAACCATCTCCATCACCCATGCTATTACCCCACATCAATCCTAGAAGAGAAGAAAATGTCTGACTGATATGATTCACCTCTAATCATCCTCCATCATCATTTCACCATGATCAAATCCTCAACCATGAACCACACCCATGGTATTTATTTTTTCCACTTAATAATGCTAGCACAATAATAAAATACCGAGTATTTGTCAAACCATATACTGAATAAATTTCCCATGATGAATGTGTGAAGAAATAGAGGAGAAAATCACAAAACAAAAAATATAAAATGGACCATGGATTTTGTTTGGGTTAGACTTTATTTTTATCCAATATAACAACGAACAAAGAACCAAATAAACAAACATAAAATAAACTATAAAATAAATCAACGATCGAGGAATGAATAGATTCTTGTTTTTAGAATTGATCTGTTTTTTCAATTGGATATCAAAAAGTGGTGAATCTGAAAAAATAAAATATCCTACATTTATTTCAGATTATTCAATAATTAAGAATTATCATACTTCAAATTTGTTGGTGAAATCCACGAAGTCCACTAGCATAGACAATCCCTGTAGTATCAATCCGATCCCCTGATTTATTTTCATATACTGATGATCACCTCCTAAAACGTCTCCCATTCATTGGATTATGTGTCTAACCCTATAAATTGAATTTAATAGTATATTTATAAAATATATTTAGGTTTTTTTCTTTAATTAAATAATTAAATACACTATCTACTTTATTTAACTATTTTTCCCATAATGGAACTAAAGCCCAACACCCAATGCCAATAAATATTATGTTATGACTAGGGTAAACCCACATTTAAATATTAATTAAGGTCTCATATTTTTTATATGAGTCTCCATTTGATGATTTTTTGAATATTTTAGGAAAATTTTAAATTCATGATATTAATATGTTTAATATATTTTGTATAATATCAATATCAATTTTATTGGGTCTCGGAATCTCACAACATCTCAACACCTAACTAGGAAAATATTACAAGATATATTTGAAGTATTTAAATTAAAAAATAGATATGTTACACATGTAAATGGAGAATAATGTTCTCACCACGAAGAAAGTAGTTGTGCTGAAGAAGAAAAAGTTGTTACTTTACAACTACTTAGTTGCGCTGTACCCAATGCCGCATCACTATAGTGACCTAGAACTGGGTTTTGAAAATAATAAGAAGAAGAGGGAATAATGAGAATATATTGAGAAATAGTTAGATGGAGCTTCCTATTTGAATTGGAATTTTAAACTTGGATGCTAACAAGATCTATTTTTTTCAATAATTTAATCATATCATGCAAAAAAGAAGATAACATGTTAAAAAATAAGAAGATACTGTTCAATACATAAATTATTGAGAATATTTTTAATAAAAATAATAAGAATAACTTTATTTGTAGTTATAATAATTAGAAGTTAAGAAACATGCGACACTACTGGTTGAAGAAAAAGAAAAAAATATGGAACTAAAAAAACACTATGGAATTAAAATTCTATTGAAGTATTTCTTATTGTTGAATGTTTTTTTATCATTTCTTTATTTTAGGAAGCACTATAATAGTTTAGAGACGTTTTACAAAAAATTTCACATTGATATTTACTACTCGTTGTACCTATATTTGATACTAGTGGGTCATATTGTCTCAGTAAAATCTAGACCATTCCAAGGAATATACATTCATTTTTAAAGGTGAACCTTTTAAATCTATTGTGTGCTTCATTTGTGTGTTTTTGGATGTGATCAACATTAAAATTAATAGGTGGTGAGGCTTTATTCAAGAATTAAACTTGAAAAGAATTTAAATAAGTAATTCACCATCCTCTCAGTGATTTACATCGATATGTGGGTTACTTTTAAATTGGTATTATATCTTGGTTCCCCTCAATTGAAATATTTGTTTAGAGTTTGGAGGATTAGAGTTTATCTATATTTTAAGAATGTTTCATTGAATTTTTTTCTATATAATGGATAATAATAATTTAGTGAAAAAGGGATTCTAAAATTTTATGCGAATATTTATCATATATATAAGTACATGATGTTTCTATACATTTTTTTATTAGTTATGATGTATTAAAAACAACAGCTTATGGATTTAAAATCTATTGCTAAATGTACTTTCATGAAGGCGATAGAAAATAAAAATATTGAAAATTATAGAAGTTATCAGGATGATATTTTAACTTCCCTTTAAAAGAGTGAATTTTTGAAAGTAATATTAATAAAAATGAAAAAAGGAATATGGGATAAAATTTATAATTCTGCAAAGGAAACACAAAAGTGAAGCACGATAAGCTGCATATTTTGTAGTTAAAGTATGCATACCTTGGGATGCATGATAATGAATATGTAGATAAATTATTCAAAAGGGTAAATAATGTTTTGATCATGATCAGAGGATTTGGTGATAAGTTATAATACTCTATAGTTTTATAGAATATCTTGTGCATCCCCCAAGACATGTTTGATGAAAAAGTTTTAGCTTTTGAAGATAAAGATCCAGGTACTGTTCTTCTTAATGGATTACACAACCTTTTAATATCTCATGTGTTAAAAGAAGATAATGCTATCAATAAAGTAAATACCAAAAGGAAAATATAATTTAAATCCTAAAAATATAATAATTAAAAGTATAAGGTGGATGAATATGAAGTCGACTATTTAAAATCAAATTCAAATATGGATTATAAGTATAATACAATGATGTATATTATCTATAGAAATTTTAGAATAAGGAATGATAAGTTCAAGTGAGATATTTCACTCCAATGTTTCAAGTATGGCATAATTGGACATTTTTATATAAATTATAAAATATTGAGAGAAGAAGATGTAAGTAAAAATGAAGAATAAAGACCAAGAAAAAGTTTCATGAATAAGATAATAAAGACTAACATGTCAATGTTTTATTCTAAATGGAGGGGAAACATTTATCTAAATAATAAAAATATAAATTTCTTATATAATTATGAATAAAGTGAAAATAGTGATGAGTATGAGGAAGTTTAGGCTTCTAGTTTTATTTATGAGAAGATTCAAATAGTTATGGTGAATAAATAGGAATTCAATATTGATGAAAGTAGTGAAGTTGGGTGTGATGATGATACTAATATGTAATTTATATTGAATAGAGAACTAAATGAATGCATTTAAAATATCTCAATATTAGAAAATTATATTGGACTTTATAAGAAAAATATTCAATAATCTCGAAGTAATGAATCTATTCACACAAAAAGAAAAATCAAAACATTTTAAAGAAGTTGATGATTTGATGATAATTATTGATGATGATTAGATATCAAATAAAAATATTGAAGAAAATTTTAAAGATAAGGGTAATGTTCAGGAATATTTTCACAAAATTTTATGGAGATAGAAAAGGAAGTGAAAAATTTCAGATTTAAATTCAAAAATTTTGTACAAGAAGTTAGATAAATATATAAATATATTATTGAAAAAGTTTCAAAGAGTAATAGGAAACATATAGAATAATAAATTTCATATACATTAGGTTTAAAAGATCATACAAATTCTGGTATAGATCCTAAGAAGATTAATCCAATTAAAAAGACCCAGTTTGTCATTAAATCTAGTGATCCTCAAATATTTTTAAATAATAGGAATTCTAACTTGAATTTAAAAAACTAAAATTTTTTACTTAATAATGTTTTAGAATAATTATAATATTAATAAGTCAGCATTTAAAAGTAATTATTCTTCACAAAAAGGATCCAATACTTGTGACTCAAAGAATAAAGGAAGACAAGTCTCAAATTATAGACAAAATTCTATTTACAAAGGTTAGTATGCTTTATACGGATTCTGTTAGTACTATGGAGTCTTTGGATATTTAAAAAATATTCATTGTTTCAATTACCAATGTCATGACATGTTTAAGAGTCTTTGGAGGTAAGGTTTTAGGGGGATCTAGTCCTGTTATAAAAAAATTTATAAATAGATTTATTATTATAGATAAAAATCATTGAATTGGTTTGAAGGTCTTGAAGAAGTTTGTGTAAGGTGTAAACAACCATGATTCCATGAAAATTATTCCCTCATACTTCTACTAGTTCATTAAAATATTATTGAAAACACTCAATATCATCATAAGAAGAAGAGAAAAGGAAGGGATAAATATTGTGGTATGGAAGTGGTTGTTAAAGCATTTAAAGAGGACAATATATGGTTCCTAGATATTGGTAGTTCCTCCCACATTATTAGTAACTAAAAAAATCATAAATAATGATTAAAAGTGAAATTAATTCATATTAACTGGGAATGATTAGTTACTCAAAATTAAAGGTGTTTGATTAGCAGTGATTGGGAATGATCATATGAAATCAAATAACACTTTATTTTTTGAAGTTTTGAAACATAATCTACTTAGTGTAACTTCATTATGAGAGAAGGAAATAAATTAATCATTCCAAATAATGGATTTTTGGTGAATATATTAATATATGGTTATATTTTTATAAGAGCATAGTGAATGCATGGATTTTTTTTCAAGTGGGAGATGATGGAAATTCATACTATGTATGTGTGAAATTATAACATCAACCATGGAATTGAAGGCTTTATCATGTTAGACAAAAGAACATAAGTAAGATAACTTGAGGAGACAATGTTTATGATATACCTATATTTCTCAGAGAGAGGAATTTTATGTTCTCAATAGGAAATAAGGGAAATATTTTTAATTCTTACCACAAGAAGGTAGAGATTTAACGAACTCATCCATTAGAGTTTATCCATTCACACTTTTGTTGTCCCATGAAAAAGAAATAGAAAAATTTAGATTGGTATTTTATTTTCATTATTGATGAATTTAATCATATTACTTGTATTATTTTATGTAACATAAATCATAGGCTCTAAAAAATATTTAGTAATTTTATAGAAGTGTTGAAAATGAGTATGGTTTTCTTTTAAAGAAGACTCAAAAATAAATGGTGACGGATATAAAATTATAATATTTCATTCCAATATTGAGAAGAATAGTATTAATCGTAAACATTGTTCACTATATAAACTATTAAAAAATGGTGTTGTTAAATGAAAGAACAAAATTTTAGTCTCTATATCTTTGACTATTTTGATAAATCATGACACATCTCGGTATTTTTGGAGACAAGATATTAAAGAAATGATTTATATTCAAAATCAGTTCTTATAAATGAAAAAATATAATATATCCCAATATGAAATGAATTAACAAATATGTATGTTTAAACTACCTAAGGTTGTTTTTTCCCGCTATTACAAAATTTAAAAGTGAAAATCTTGAAATTTTTGATGAGAAAGGTGTTGATTGGATATTCCTTGGTTATCCTCCAAATGGAATCAGATACTATTGGTATAATAGAGCGATATGAAATATTATTGACACTAGTGATGTGGAGGTGCTGGAACATACAATGAAACGAGACTAATATCTTGAAGAATGTTCATGAAGTGATGATGAAGCTGGTTTTATTAAATAACATGAAGAAGTTATAGTAAATAGTGAAATTTTAGATGAAATAAAAGTTGAGGAATTTAATTTTATCCTATTATAGTGATGAATAACTATGACAACTATCTTAGTTAAGTATGATAAAGTAGGATGAAGTTTAAAATATCATTTTAGATCTAGGATAAAAATCTCAAAAAGGGGAAATTTGAGGAAAACAACACATAGCACACTGTTTGCATAGGTTGAACCAAGAGATGTTAAAGAGGATTTGGATCATCAAGAGTGGGTTGATGGAATGAATAAATAAATAGACTATGATACATGGTAATTGGTACCCAATATTGAAAAAATAATGTTATTGGAACATAAATGGGTGTTTTGAACCATGTTGAATGAAATCGGATAAATTATGAGAAACAAAGAAAGACATGTGTGTAAGAGGTATTCTAAAATAGAAGGAATTTATTTTGATATGAAATTTTCATTGGCTGAAAGTTTAGAATCCATTATAATTTTTCTTTCTATTACATCAAAAAGTCAATACACGATTTTCCAAATGTATTTCAAGTCCTCATTCCTTAATAATGATTTGTATGATGAAGTTTATAGCCAAAAAAACATGTGGATTCTTTCTTGGTGAAGAAGATAACTGCATTTAAATGTTGAAGAAGAATCTATATGGGTTAAAAAATCACCATGATCTTGCTATTCTATTATGGGTACTTATTTATTAAAGTTGAAGTTCAAAAATGGAAGAGAGAACCACAACATCTACATCAAAGGAGATAAAGAGGTATATCTCATTGTTATTATTTATATAAATGATATTTTATTTTATATAAATTAAGGAATATTTTTTGAAAAGTTTTCTTTAGATATGAAATAGTTATTTGGAAAAGACATGCTTAGTGGGATGAAATATTTTTAGGGTTTACAAATATCTCAATAAGAAAATCACATTTTTATTACTAAAGAGAAGTATTCTTGGGAGATTATAAAGAAGTTTGATATGGAGGATTCAAAGATAGTTTCCACTACGATTTCATTGGTAACTAATTTGTATAAATATATAATAGTAAGGTAAGTGGATCCAAGATAATTATGAAAGCTTATAGGAAGTTTATTATACTTGAAATATTTAAGGTCATACATTGTCAATGTTGTTACACTTTGTGATAGTTATCAAAGTGACCCAAAAGAGTCACATTTTATGGCTGTATAGTGGATTTTTAGGTACATTGAAGGAAAAAATGTTTTCAGGATGAGATTTGACATCAAATGTCATGACCTTGCCCCCTCCAATGGTACCCCTCTAGGGTCAGTAGTGAAGAGTGGGATGTTGACCCTTGATTCTCACATCTAATAGGATACTAGTTGGTGACTAGCATTGGGGGTATGTAGTCTATACAAGTAGGAGGAACTACTATTTTTATTAAAATTTAAAGAAAAAGAGATAATATGAGGTACCAAGAATCTAAAATATGAATAAATAAATAAGAAATTCCAATACATGAATGTAATGTCATACATAATGGAATGGACTAGAAAGTACCAAAGTAAATACTATGAAGAAACCACGAACCCCAAAATCTCCTAAATAAACACTTCGATCTAGAAACACCCATCTCGATCACTAAACATCACCAACTAACATGAAAAACAATTTATATATATACGTTGGGTGAGAATATGAGTATATTTAATAGGATCCTACCCATATTTTCTCATGAAAAATATGAAAAAATCATCCTAAATCCTAATGAATAAACAAATGAAACTAAATAATCTCCTAAGAATTTAAAACTATATCCCACCCCCACCATATCTAGCTCATAAATAAACATAAATAAGTATGTAATTAATATTGATATATATATATATATATATATATATTAAAGGTACCCAACATCAACTTCCTCAATATTATGTTTCTCTCACTCTCCAACGACTCACATACTATGCTTATCCCTCCCATAAGTCATCCTTCCCTAACCCATGAAACCATATAATATCAATATCAACATCTCATTTTGTATTCCATGCTTCCCATCACATCCTTTAACCATGTAGGAGCCCAAAATCCACTATATTCCATGTATCATGCATTATACCTCTAGCTATTTTAGCCTATGCATGCCCACTTTTGAGAAGACATGGTCACTATAACAATATAAAAGTATGAGATAAAATCTCAAGCCACTACAACCCATACATAAATTTATAGTGTGGACAAGATCCATCAAAACCTATACGAGTCCATACCATATACCTTCATCCATCACATCTAGAGTATATCTATATAATATAATACATCTAAAAGAAGAGTATGGTAGAGTTAGAAGTCATCCATCCATTCCATCACTGACATAGATATTGGAAAAAACATCCCGAATACATTTGGGAGTTAGTTTCTCTATTGAATTGGGTGGTAAAACATATGAAATCATAAAATTTAAAGTTTGTCTCATGCATGACCACACTAAGGGAAATTAAATAGCCTTTAACTCGAACTACATTTATCACTCACAAGAGACCAAAATTACACCACTAAGTCCAAGGATACTATTTATTAAACATGCAAAAAATAATCAAGATTAACATCCTTAATCATTTTCACTTAGTAATTTAGAAAAATACTATTCATTAATTAAACCTTCATTGTTGATTTTTGTCAAATAAATCCAATTTTTTTCAAGCTAAATCACTTTCATAATTCATATTGAAAACCCATATTCCATCACAAGCTCATCCAAAAATTAAAGTCAAAGCATCCCACAGTTTCTCATTTAATTACGTAATATAATTTATGATTACTTCTATCAAAAAAACCACATTCCCTGAGTTTATTAATAATCTAATTACTGTTATATTATTTTTGGGTACTCTAGGACTCAACCTAAGATACTACATGAAAATATTCAATTTTTCATCCATGGATCCATATTTCCTTATAAATTTGGAAACCGTAACAAAAAGTATTCTACAAACCATAAATTTTAAATAAATCATAAAGCATCAAGAATTGAGAAATCCCAAGTCTCAAATTTTTCCAACCACCCTTAATTTCATCCAAAACACTATTTCAGACAACAGACTCTATCCTTCCATCTCCAACATCAACCCACAATTAAATCCCTAGGAAATCTCAACCTATTTTTCATCAAATATCAACAATACCATTTTATCAAAAAACAACATCAATACTCTTCTATTCTTTGGAATTTATTCATGGTTCATCATGTCACACTCATGGGGAAATTAAGTCCATAACACCAGGACATTCAAGAATTTATTAAAATAGAATGAGTCTGCTTATCCCCAAAAAATTATCTTTAGGAAAGAATGGGTTCATTTTTATATTGAATTAATGTATTAATTATACATAGGTTTAAAATAAAGAAACTACCTATAATGAATAACTATCCATAGATAGGAATCCATCATAAAGATACTTCAATCATAGCTTCCACATTATATCAATTTCATATAAGAACAATAATCGATTTATATACCTCTTCCCTTAATAATTACATTATTTCAGCTTTATTTTGTTTATAAATTTTTCAGAATATTGAAGATTCTAAAAATAAATGATCATTATAATTAAAATTCCACTATCTAGAAAATAAAGATAAAAAATTAGCAAGAAAAAATCACATGCAATCAAAATATCCCAATACTGTTATTTATTCTTAGATCCAGTCCTTATCTTCAATAGGTTAATTCCATCATTTCCTAAACCACCTAAATCATGATAATTTAACACTTTCATATAATATTAGAATTAAAAAATATACTATGGAATGACCTTGAATTTTATCAATGGAGTTTCTCTTATTAACACATAATATGTCATATTAAGTAGTATAATATTATATAATACACACACACCACATGATAAAGGAAACTAAATTTTATTATATTAATTTAAACATTATATTTAGAGAATAAATATTTCCATAATAATTTTAAGAATTAAAATGGTACAAAAATATAAAATAAGATGACAATAACCGGAAAATTTGGATATAATCGACCCTTAGAATAATCTAAATCATGAACTACAATTTAAAAATGAAGAAGAAAATTAGTAATGTAATATGAATTTTAAAAATTAAAAATATATATAAATTTGAGTAAAAATATAGGATAACTAAGAATCAATAAAATATGAAGTATTTATAGAAATTAGGGAAGCCGTATGACTATTACAAATCTGACTGTTGGAATAGTAATTTGACAATTGGAATAAAAATATGATTATTTTAATAGTAATCTGAGAATTAGAAATAGTAAAATGACTATTAAAATAGTAAAATTACAAATGGAAATGTAAAATAATATTTTGGTATCTTATAAAATTAGGATATGACATAATTATATCATGATACAAGTAAATAATTATTTTAAATCATAAATTAGTGTTTATATTTTTCTAAAACACAAATTTTTTATTTGAATTTTTATAACAAATATGAAGATATAAAAATAATTTTACTTTCAAAAAATGGGTTTATAAATTAATAATAACTTGTATTATAATGATAATATAATTTTATGAGACCAGAAATAATTTTTTCAAAGGGTCCGAAAATTGATCATAATATTAAAATTGGTATATTGAAAATAGATAAGGATTTTATTTTAAAATTAAATTTTCCATATTTAGAAAATTATTTTCATAAAATTATTTTCATGTTTTGAATCTATATATAAATGTTTATGGTGATGTTATGGAATTTTCTAAAATAGATAATTTTTTTTGGTGAATAGTGAAATAAGACAAACTATGATATTTTACATTATAAGTTAAATACATGAATCTTCGAGTAATGAATGATTTAAAAACCAATTATTTAGAACTCACGTGAACCATTTAATTTATATTGTCTGAATATTCATCACTATTGTAAGTGTTGAGCCAAATTAATAAACTAAGGATTATATATTCAAAAACACCCCTATCCTCCCCTTATAAATACCACCAATCACCACCACTTATCCTGAAATCTTATAAGTCTTAGAGATTACCAATTTTTTTTAACAATTATCTTCCCAATATCCCCCACATACTAGTACTTCTTTTCTAACCAAATGAAATTTCTAGGATCCTTAAGGGGTAGCCTAAGAGGAGATAACCAAAGGAAGAGGTTAAATTCTCGACTAACCTCTTTCAAATTTAAATTTATTCTAACACACACTTATATTTTCCATAAACCTGGACATAGTAACATTGGTAACATAGATATAATAATATTTTATTTTTATTGTGGAATATTCATCTTCTACCCTCTCTTCTTTTGATTCTAAAACAAAAATATTGTTTAAAATATGGTTGGTTCACCACCTCCTTGAACAATATTTTTTCTACACCACCTTCAAGACTGGCCGTAAAAATATTATTATGGTAAAATAAGATAATAATAAGTATACTATGACTTATTTCATGATTTTTTTATTAATATATATAATATTTATAAATATGAACTTGTTTGGTATGGTTGGTAAAACCGCCTAAAAGAATTAACCATAAAACATTAACAATTTTACTAAATGAATCATACTAATGTCAAAAACGTATATTTGAGAACATTTAAAATTTTTAAGGAAATTAATACCATTTTTTTTCAATTTTTTATTTTTTCCCATTTTGCGTTAATATCAATAATTATCCACAAGTGATTCGACCTCAAAACCAAGAAACGAACACCCTGAGAACAACACAATTAAAATTTATAGCTCATTGAAATGGTTATAAATTAAAATAATAAAATTATTTTAAATAAAATATATATGTAAAATGTTATAAATTAATTAATTAATTAATCTAATTTTATTTTCTAGGATGTTAAGTGTAAGGGCATAACTATTCTAGAACCTAAGGTAGGGGATCTCTCCAAACAACCCTGTTTTATTTAGGTTGTGGCCTTTATCCATATAAATCTCACTATCTCTCTATTTTATGTTATTTGATGATTCAAAATTATGTATATATTCCTATTATATATATACACATATCTTATTATACCTTCCTTTTATAGGGTAATACACGTTTTATGTTCATTTCTCTAATGTTTTCTCTAAAATCAAATCTGATTACGGTGATATTTTCTATCCCTTAACCTTTTTTGTAATTATAATTTAATGTATTTATTCTTATTTAAGATATAAATAATTAAAGTAATATTTTAGGTAGAAATTTTTTATCCTTACCCTTATTTTCAAATAAAATTCCACATTTATTTATTCTTTAAAAGATTTAACCGATTCTTTAAACCACTATTTTGATAGTTCATTTATATACCCAATTCTCTACCCTTAATCATGACATTTTTTTCAAATGAAAAAAATATTTTGGACCTATTATTTTTGATTTAGATGTTAATTTACAAAATATTTATTTCCTTAGTCTCTTTTGAATCTTTTTAGAATATCCAACAATTGTGATATGAGACATGAATATGCAACCCATTTCTTTAATTGGGTAATTCTTATGCATATTCCTTAAGATTTATTTCCATTTATAGAACATGTATTAATGTACATGCTATATGGGTGAAAAATTAAATCTCCAAAGAATTTGGTATTGTTTATTTCTCATGATAGGATATGTATTAGATTAGAGAGTTAACCTAATTTATAATGGGAATCTATCCACCATGTAATGTTGTCTTGGAAGTTAGCCTTGACATATGATTGTGTCATGTTATATGTTTTTTCCACTTCAATATACTTACTTGATATTATGAATCCATGTTCCTTATGTCATGATCCTGTATGATTATTCATGATCCTTATCTTTTATGATATCATGTTATGCCTTATGACTCATATACAATGCCTTATTAACATGTTTATTCCCTTAATGGGTTTTTTTCGCTCACCCCTTTTATATATTTATTTCCCAGGTTATCCTATGTAGTTTTAGGAACTCAAAGGGATTTATAATATAATTATGGAGATAATTTTTTTATTGAAGTTTCATGTTGATGTTTTATATACCTAGTTTTCCAAATACCCTAGGCCTTTCCATCATTAGTTTATATTTACTGGATCTTTAAGTTAAAAAACCATATAAAAATATGTGTAAAATGATTGGGTGACAGTATTTGGTAATGGATTAATGAATAGTTATTTTTGTGTATGAAGACTGGAATACTTTAGTGAGAACCCAAGGGATATGTCTAAGTATATGAGGCTATCCTGAAATCTTGTTAAAGTATAGAGCGAGTAGTTTCTAATAAATTATATCTCTATCTGGATACTAAAAGTGTATGTATCTCTAACATAGTTGTAACTAAGGGAAATAACCCATAAAAGGGTGTATTGGATATTAAATCGATATTCACATATTTCATGGAAAAGAGGTGTTTCTGTACACCTGGTTAGACACTACCAAGAAACATGCTTTGGAAAATTCAGAAACTCTATATAAACCAATATGAAGGAATTTAATAGATTTTTAGATTAGAAAAATTAATAGAGAAATTGCCATGGATAAACTAGATTAAGATCTTAAGGCTCATGTGTTAGGATATAGTTTTTAATTATAAGTTATTGCTTATATATTCATAGTTTCCATTTTAACGTATTTTTTAGTTTGATTATTTTCATACATTTTTTATTTACTTTATTTATGTTAATGGTGAGAAATTTGTGGAACCATGCCAATAAAAAATATGATATGGAATGTGATGATTTCCTAAATGAGATGTCTAACATTATGGGCGTAAGATCTAAGAACTTCATGGAAGTACGAGATCAACTAACTCATGGTATAAATAATATAATGAATCATGTGGAACACCCTCCTTCTACTTAGAAAGTGAAAGTTGTGTTTGAGTCATTTATGTGATTAAGACTACCAAACATTATTATATATTCTAATCCCCTCATCATGGAACAATTAATTAACTCAAATGAAAATATATTCTTTTCTCTCTAATGCTTGTAATAATAGAAATTAGTGTTGGAGGTTTATCGCTTCTAGGGGGAAGTTGATAAGTGGTTGACAATAATCAAGAAATTAAAGTCCAAAGAGAAAACTAATTACATGGAATGGGAATAATTAGAGAAAATATTTTTCAATAAATAATTTACCCAAACACTTCATCTTTAAATGGATAGGGAGTTCCTTAGATTGAATCAAACTAAAGATGAATCTATCAGGACATATGAGGAAAAAATCATAAGGCTTGAACGATACACCTATTACATTTTCATGAACACCAAAAGTAATGTGGGCTACTTATTTAGTGGAATAAAGACAAGCCTATGGAATTATTTATTCATTTGAGACTTTGATAGCTATAAAGATATAGTCTATTGTGTCCTTAAGGTTGAGATTAAGATTGGTGGCTCATAGTGGTATCATGGGTAGGGGATAAAAAGATTAAAATGGAGTTTAATTTAGGGGGATCAATAGATAAACCACACTAATGAAATAAAACTCAACTTCCCACATGTTAAAAGTGTGGGAAGATGCATCTTGAAAACTATCTCTATGAAACTGTGGAATTTTTTATGTTTCAAAAAGAGGGGCATTAGGATATTCATTTTTGAAGAGATATGAATAAACCCACTAACATTAGGGAGAAAAAGAAGTTCTAGATCCACACTCATCCTGCAATATAATATTTCAACTAGAAGAAAATGTGAATTATGAAAGATAATGTCCTAATACAAGTGTTGTCAAAGACAATAAATGACAATGACCTCTAAGTCCTAGAGATAATGGAAGTGAATATGCTATCACTACTACTAAGGTTGATCCCAAAAATTATGTGGTGATGGGTGTGATAGTTATTCATTAAAGAACATCGAACTTACTTTTGATTCTAGTTTAATACACTTGTTCATATCTTGAATGTTTAGTGGAACTATTAAAACACCACCTGAAATAAATGGGGTTGAGTTATCTGTGAGAGTAACAAATAGAGAAATCATTACATCCCAAGTATATAACTTCTCCCTATTCAATTTTTGGGGATCAAACCTCCCAAAAAATATTTTTATACATACGTTAATGGAATATGATACTATATTTGGAATGGATTGACTATCCTTATATAAATCCAACATCAACAATTGGGAGAATGAGATCACCCTTTACATCCCAAATCATCCTCCATTTTTAACAAGTGTAATGAGTAGGATAAATCTACTTTATAATGTTATTATCAAGTGTGGATATTATTTCCTTATAATATTGAATATATAGATCAAATGATTGAGACCAAGTAGAAAATCATGCCTGAAGACATGACCATTGTTAGGTATTATACTTATGTATACCCTAAAGAGTAGTTTGGTCCTACTCTTGACTGAGAGGTTGAGTTCTTAATCAAAATTATACATGGATCTATTCCCATATCCAAGGATCCATATATAATGTAAACCATTGATTTTAAATAATTAAATAATCAGTTACAAGAGAATCCAGGCAAGGGTTTCATATGCAAGGGTGCTTCACCATGTGTTGTTCTCATCCTCTTCATCATGATGAAGGATGAGTCAATTTACCTCTTAATTTATTATCAAGAACTCAAAAAAAAAAAACAATGATAAAGGACATGTATCCCCTACCATGGATAAATGACATGTCTAATCAACTATGTGGGGTATATTATTTCTCTAAGGTGGACTATTGGTCTGTATATCACCAATTAAAGGTGGGGAAGGAAGATATTCCCAAGACTAACTTTTGAATAAGGTATGAACACTATGAGTTCATTGTGATTCCCCTAGGACTCACTAATTCTCCAGTAATCTTTATAGACATAATTATAGAGTCATTAGATATTACCTCAAATAATTTTTGGTAGTATTTATAGATGATATTTTGATATCCTCTAAATTTAAGGAGGGAGAAAATAATTTGAATACTATGATAATGAATTTGAAAAATTATATGGTATATTCAATTTATTGTAAATATGAGTACTAGATTGAGGAAATATCATTATTGTGGCATTTTGTCACAAAAAATGAAATATATATGGATCTTTCTATAGTAAAGGGAATTTAGGAGTGTCCTAGACCAAAATATATAATTGATATATATAGTTTCACTGGACTTGTTTGGTATTACTAACTATTTTTGAGAAACTTTTCACAATTTCCAAAACCACTAACCAAGATGACTTAGAAGGAAGTAGTGTTTGTTTGGACTGTTGAATGTGAAGAGTAGTTCAATTAATCATAAAAGAGGCCTATAATTGCACTAGTACTCATTCCACTATCAAGCGAAGAACTTTTCATGGTAAAAAAATGGTTCAAAAAGGGATTGGGATGTGTACAAGTGGTGAATGATAAAGTGATAGCCTATTCCTCAAGGCAATTGAAAGTTCATGATAAAAACAACCCAATGACTGATTTTTGGTTGGTTGTAATGATCTTTTCATTAAATATTTGGAAGAACTATCTATATGGGGATAATTTTGAAATATATATGGATCCTAAGAGCCTCAACTATATATTAAAATAGTATGATCTTAATATGTTCTAGAAGAGATGATTAGTGGTGATGAAGAACTATGAATCATTAATCCCCTAACATCATGGGAAATTAAATAAAAGAGAAGATGATCTAAGTATAAATAATTTGGAAACCTTATCAATGAATATAATTTATATGGATAAAATATTATAAGACTTGAAAAAGATAGACATGGGGAGCATAAAGGAAAGAACATCATAATTACTTCCTCAAATTATTGCCCTACCATCCCTTCTAGAGATGGTAAGGGATGCTCAAATATATTATGTGAAAATATAGAATAAGGAGGAAGATATAATAAAAAGAAGTTACTCTAATTTAAAAATTAAAGAATAATGAGTTATATGGTTGGGGTCATGACTATGTATACCATAAAATCCCGAGATAAAGAAGGAGCTATTGAATAAGGCCCACAACTCGACCTTCTCTATCCACCCAAGGAGAATGAAGACGTGTAGATATATTCAAGGGAAATATTTTTGATACAATATGAAGAATGAGATCATAGAATATACATAATAATTTATAGCATGTTATTTCGTTAAGGCTAAGAGGAAAAATTCCAAGGGTATGATGAAACCATTACTCATTATTATATAAAAATAGGAAAACATCACTATAGACTTTGTCACTAGTCTTCGGATGAAATAAAGAAAAAATAATGCTATATTTTTTGTGGTGGATCATATTATAAAGACCAATAATTTAATTACAATTTTAGAGTACTTACCAATCGATCAACATGCAAGTATATACATTAGAGAAGTAGTGAGGCTATATGAAACACCACTATTGACCCTATCTGATTGATTTCCAAGATTTACCTATATGTTTTCAAAAATTCTATAATATGATATAAAAAATGAATTGAAATTTAGTATGGATTATCACCCCCAAAATGATATCCAATATGAGTGTACTATCCATAAACTCGGAGATATACTGAGCGCATGATCGGTGGACTTAAAAGGATGATAGGGTCCATATATTCCTATGTTTGAGTTATCATAAAATAATATTTCCACTAAAGAATCCAAATGTCTCAATATGAAGAACATTATGGGAATAGATATAAAAAACCTTCATGATAGGATGATGTTGGTGAACAAAAGATGTTGGGTCATGAAATGGTTGAGGAACTGGTAGAAAAGGTAAATACCATTCAACAACACATCAAGGACGCTTAAAGCTGATAAAAGAGCTATGTTTACAATTGTTGACAAGACCTGAAGTTTTAGGTCCAAGATAAATTGTTCCTATACATATATTCCTGAAATATAGTCATGAGATTTGGGAAAAAGTGAAATATAAGTTTTTGTTAAATCAGTGCCTCTAAGATTCTTGATCACATCAGAGCTGTGACGTATCAAATAGAACTCCCACCAATACTTTCTCAAGTAAATGACATATTCCATGAATTAATATTATGTTAGTACATACCATATATTTCACATGTACTAGATTTAGAGGCTCTACAACTTGAATATTATCTCACTTATAGGGAGTAGGTAGAGAAGGTATTGGATCATTGAGATAAATTTCCACACAATTAGAAAACTAACCAAGTCAAAGTACTATGACGATATCATAAGTACAAGGAAGAAATATGGGAATCAAATGAAGAAATGAAGCAGATGTACCCTCACTTGTTTTCACCTTAGTATGTAATATGAAAATTTGAGGGAAAAATTTATTGAGGGGGAAGAATTTAATGGTCAAGAATTTTATCAATGAAATTTCCCTTATGGATATATAATTATGGTGTATTTAGTAATATAATATTATATAATTCTCACACAACACCTGATAGAAGAAAATACATTTAATTATATTAATTTAAATATTATATTTAGTGAATAAATAGATCTATAATAATTAAATTATTTCACTTAGAGAAAATATAAAATATGATAATAATAATAAGAAAAGTTGGAAATGCTTGATCCCTCAGAATAATCATACTCATGAACAACACTGTAGAAATAAAGAAAAATATTAGTAATGCAATATAAATTTGGAAAATGAAAAAATAACTTTCAAAGAAAATATATTTTAATTAATAATGAATGAAATATGAGATATTTATAGAACGTGTGGAACCCATATGACCATTACAAATATGACTATTGGAATATTAATATAATCATTGGGATAATAATGTAATCATTAAAATAGTAATATAACCATTAAGAATATTAAACTGATAGTTATAATAGTAAAATCACCTATGTAAATGTAAAATAATATTTAGGCATCCAATAAAATGATAATATAATATTTTTATATAGTGATACTTGTATGTTTTTTAAATCATAAAATAAGTGTCTCTATTTTAGTAAAACTTAAATGAATTACTTTTATTAATATAAAAAATGTAAAGATTTAAAATAAAGTCTATTTTCATAAAATGGATTTACAAATTAATATCACGTAGTATTGTAATGATAATAGAATTTTATTAGACCATAATTAATTTTTTAAGGGGTATGAAAATTGAAAATAATATTAAAATTGGTATTTTTCAAATATATAAGGATTATTTTTTTAAAAATTAATTTTATCATATTTATAATTTTTTTCTTCCCAAAATTGATTTCATTTTTAATCAATATTTCAAAATAAAAATCTGGGTGTTTTTTGGTATTTTTCTAAAACTGTTGAATTTTTAGTGAATAGTAAAATACGACAAAATATGATATTTAACATTATATGCTAAATACATGAATTATTTATTAATGGATAATGTGATAACCAATTTCTACCAACTCACATAATAAATTTACTATGTATTTTCATAATATTCATCAATATTGGTAGACATGATCCAAAATAACAAACTAATGATAATAATATTAAAAAAGACACATCACCCCTTTATAAATACCACCCCTTTTCTTCATATCTTTTAAAAATTTGATCTTACCAAATTTCTACCCAATTGACATAAAATAATGTCCCTCACATCTTATTACTTTTTTTTCTTACCAAAAACAATTTCAAGAATCCTTAAGGGGTAGCTGAAGAGGAGACAACCAAAGGAACTTGTAAAATTATTGACTAAACTCTATCAATTTTGTTCCTCTTCTTTCACCCACTTATGTTTTTCATCAAAATATAAATAGTAACATAATTATACTAAATATAATAATATTTTATAATTATATTAAAATATCTATCTTCTACCCCCTTTCTTTACCTTCTAAAATGAATACTTTTCTTACAATATGGGTTGTTCACCACCTCCAGGGATAACATATTTCATTTTTTATAAAAACAATCAAGGATGGTCATAAAAATATTATTATGGTTAAATAATATTATAATAAAAATATTATAACTTATTTCATGTTCTTTAATGAATATATAGACACATTATTTAATAAAATGAAACTAGTTTGTGATGGTCAGCAAAACAACCTAAATGAACTAACCATATTACGTTAACATTTTTACTAAATGAATCATACCTATAATAAAAAAAATGATATTTTAGACCATTTAATTTTTTTGATGGAATTTAATACCAATTAATTTCAATTATTTATTATTATTCCCATTTTACAAGAACATAAATAATTATCTCTAAGTGATTCGACCTTGGAACCGTGAAACAAAAGACATCATAACAACGAAATTAAACATTATATCTCATTGAAATGGTTGTAAATAATCATAAAAAATTATATAAAAAAATAGATGGAATTATTATTAATTAATTAATTAATTAATTTATCTAATTTTATTACTCAAGATATTAAGTGCAAGCGCATAACTATTCTTGAACCCAAGGTAAGGGATCTCTCCAAACCAACCTAGTTTCATTAGTTTATGTCATTTAACTATCTCACTCACATTGTTTTTCTAATTTAAGATATATAATAATTATAAATTCTATATACAAGTATATTACATGTATACCTATCTTATTATCCCTTTATTTTATGGTTTAATACATTCTTTAAGTTCATTTGACAAATGTTTTAATTAAAATCAAACCTGATTAAGGGAAACATTTATAGCCCTTAACCCTTTTTTTAAAACTATTTTAAAGTATTTATTCCCATCAATGTTCTCAGTAATTAAATCAATATTTTATGGATAACCATTCTAGTTTAAATCTAGGTTTCTATGAAAATTCCATATTTATTCTCTCTTCAAAATCGTTAACAAATTCCTTAAATCACTATTTTAAAAGTTCATTCCTATACCCAATTTCGTACCATTTATCATGATGTTATTTTTCAAATGAACATTATATTTTGATACCTATTCTTATGAATTCCTATTTTAATATCCAAAAAATTAAATTTGTTCTTATATTTGAAATCATTATGAAATTTCCTTTGACTATGATATGAGACAATATTATGTAATCACTTTCTTTATATAGGCAATTCTTATGCTTATTCCTTACATTTGATTTTAATTTACAGCACACATAAGTATGTACATGTTATGATGGGTGAACCTGGATATAAATCCAGTGAATTAGGTATTGTTTATGTCTGATGAGAGGATTTTTTTGAGATGAAGGAGTAAACCTAGCCCATGACAGGACTCTATCTACGATGTGATGTTGTCCTAGATGCTATCCATGAATTATGCTTATGTCGTGTTATATGTTACTTCTAGTTTGCTATAATTACATGATCTTATTATTACCTATTTTTTAAGATCCCATATAATTATTGACAACCATTTTATTTTATGATATCGTGTTATGACTTTTTACTCATATACAGTGCTTTGTTAACATATTTATTCACTTAGTAGGTTTTTTAGCTCACCCATTTTTTTATGTATCCCATAAGTTATTCTTTTCATTTTTAAGAGAAAAAATTGATTTAGGATCTCATTATAAATATTAAATTAAGTAAATTTTATTTTATTTTCATGTTTATGTTTCATGTACCATGTATTCTAAAGACACTAGGATTTTTGATCATTGGTTTATATTTTTAATATATTTATGTCAGGATTCAAGTAAAAATATGTGTAAAAGACTTGGGTTTCTTTACCATACCTTGATTTGACGCTTCAAGTAATAATAATCATTCAATAATAGAATAATTGAGGATATAACACCACTAAATTTTAAGGGAACCTAACCAGATCTTAATCCAAATAATCCATCATTAGGTATTTCTTAAATCTCCAACCCAAACCAAAGGAAATCCATCACACAATCCTCCAAAAATAAAAAATAGAGAAGAGGAGAATATGGAGTAACTTTATTCATGAGACTATGATCTTGATAAAACAAAAGGTTTCAAATATAAAATAAGTAGCTGGAGAGTGGTGAGTGGGTTGGGGGTTAGGAAGTATTCAAAGTAAGGTGCAAAATTATAAACCATGGGAGTATCTGACCATTTATTTATAGAATAATCCTGAAATTACATCATCAAAACATAGTGAATCTTACTGGTATTTTGGTGCATTTGGTTAAATATAAATCCAATTTTATCAGTGTATAAAATTCCTTATCTCCCCCAGAAAACATGCATTTAAAAAACTATACTTGACACTTTTTATTTGAACTACAACGTGGTGCATGGTGCTTCGACCCTCCAGACAACCTATACATCCATTCATATTAGAATAGGGAAAATTCACTTATCATTCCACCTTCCCAATCCCAATATCACAACAATGTGAGACCCAAATCACCATTTCCCCTTTACTTATGCACTTGATCTTATTTGAACTTTCATGCCCCCACACCTTCCTATAGGAAGACTTTAACAAACATCACTACCAATTCTATGGGTGTTTCCTTGATGAATTTTTCTATAGAGATTACTCAATATATACCACAATAAAAAAATAGGCATGTTGGTCTCCCTGTTTCTTATAGAGACACTCATGTCACTAAGATTAGAACATACTCTTATTTTCACCTCTATTCCCTGTACCCTATGTATGTACAAAAAACCATTATCAATATAAAATCATCCACACACATCATTCTCAAAAAAGAAGGAATTTTAGGGTTCTCATTTCCAATAAGCATACATCATTAAGGAAAATACGCTATGAAAAGGTCTTACTGATCATTTCAGTCATCATAGTGCTCCAAGTGCCACATGAACTACCTCAAATGGATTCCACCATGATCAATCCTCTAAAAAATCATCAAAATTTCCAAACATCGCTTTAAAATATAAGACTCTAGAAATGGCCAACATCATGTTCAATCATACAACATGGTATCCCTCAAGATTTCCATAACTCATTTCTAGCCTATGAAACTCTTCCAAAGTTACTCTAGACACATCCCAGACATTGTAGAACATGGGGGGGGGATCCAGGAATCCACATCTTTATATTAGATACCTCTAAAATAATTATCATCCTATATAATTAAAAAAAACCATGGATGTAAAGTAAAAGGGTTATAAACATGCACCATTAGAGATACCTTTCAAGGATCCCAGTTTAACATGAACACAGTAAACACATGACGAGTAAAGAGAAAATAAACATGCACCATCAGTAACCATCAAATAAAACAAGGAATGGTATTGAATAGAATCAAGAAAATGACCGAACATCGAAGAAATATGGAAACTAGGATCATTTTTTTGACTCCTGATCCTGAGTGCTCTCCCCTAATCCACCATGTTTCCAAATGGAACAAACCAAGGGAACCACATTCCTTGACAACACCTTCTCCTCAAGGTCCTGAATCTCAATAGGCCATTCCTTGAAGGTCATATCATCTTCAAAATCATGATAACACCAATGAATGACATATTAATCACCATGAATATACTTGTGAATCTAGGATACATGAAAGATATCATGTTTCCATTTCATCTATGGGGGATATTCTAAACAATACAGAAAATCTCCATTATGTATCCAAACCTCAAATGGTCCAATAAGAAAAAGATAAAACTTACTCTCTTAACTAAAACTTCATTTCCCATGATGAGGTGATACCTTCAATAATACATGATATCCAATATCAAACATTATAGGCCTCCTCCAAGGATAAACAAAAGGATTTTAATGATCTAGAACTATCTTTATTCACTAAGGAATGTCTAATACATTCATTGTCATTCCACGCACCAATTTTTGTCCAAGAATAACTCACTCTTCTACCGTGGCCCAAAAAACTAATATTGGAAATGTGGGCTATGCAGTGCTTTGAATGAATCCATATCAATAGTGGATTGATAAATATTATTGTATGAAAAATACACCAAGGGTATGTTGGTCACCCATGAACATAAAAAATACAAAATTCATGTGTGCAACATGTCTTATAGAGTATAGATAACCTATTTTATGAAACCATATATCTATGGATTAAAAGTAGTTATAAGGTATAAATAAGATCCAAAACTATGTTGGAAAACTCTCAAAACCCTAGAGGTTAATTAAGGATCATGATCAGATATAATCATATTCAAAACCCCATGAAGTCTCACCACTTCATGTAGATTCTACCTTGACCAAACCTCCATTGAGATCAAATCTTTAATAATTAATAAGTGAAATGACTTCATCAAGTAATCCAAAATCACCCATTTATAATCATAGGTTCACTAAGATCGAGGAAATATGGTGATAAATACTATCAAAATGTTCTCCAACTTCCAAAAGGTAACATCTAATGGATAAATAAACCCATTACAGAAGTAGTTGTAAGTATTAACTCTCCTGAAAACCAAACACCAAGATAGAATCTCTATAGCTGACCTCTTCATACCAGATCACCAAAACTAAACTCACAATGTGAAATAAATATTTTCTACACCAAGATGTTTCACTAAGTGATAAATGTGGAAGTATTAGGGAACTAAATCATGCATCAATGAAGGAACAATGAAACTATCTTGAAAAATCCCCCAAAATTGATTATCCTCAAACTATCCAACATGAGAACTTCAAAAAAAATGATATCAAAAGACCTCATACTAGAAATACTTTGTTTGGGAATCCTCCTCTTGACACACTAAATATGATTGTACTATAATATAATAAATACACCCTCTAAAATCAATTTATCCCATTTCACGGTGAATCAAAGAAAGATCATCCATCACCCTCTAAACATCAGAAAAATCACACATGAAATCATTACATGAACTCCTTTTAAAATAATAATATATAATATATTATGCATATTAAATATCAAATTAATAATACTGTAATAATTCTATCCACCTTAACTACAAATAATTTCAGTCACATTGGGAAAAGACACAGCTAAGACCCTTGTGATAAGTGAAGACCAAAAACAGTTCACTAATGAGGTAATGAGCCAAAAAAATTAGAGAAAACATGATTGAAACTATATAAATATCATAAGTGGTATATTTACATTCATGATTATATAACTAATAAGATCCATAAGATATATCCTCTCTCTTCTACATTAGTACACAACTGAAGCAAAGTTTTAAATAATAACAATTGGACTGAAACACAATTAACTCCCCCGATAGATGAAGAATCATAGGAATGACTATATTATCCTTAAAATAATTAAAATAAACTTAGTACTATTTTTTGACCATGAATGACTAATACTTTCTATTCAAAAATGTCAAAAGAGTCATAATCTGAGAGGAATTTAGAAAAAACCTCTTGTAATAACTATGAAGGCCATGAAAACTCTGTAACTACACAGAATTCTTGGGAGATATCCAAGAGACAACCATATCAATATTTTAATGATCCATGAGTAATCCACGCTAAGAAAAAATATTTTTAAAGAAAGAAATCTCTTTGGCTTATAAATCACAGTTCTAAAGCTTAAAGAATATCTATTAATATCATATACCTCCCAAAACAACTTCCAAATTCTCTACATACTCATGTTCTAACTTAGAGAACAAAAGGATGTTGTCAATAAACACCACCATTAATTGATTAAAAAACTCATAGAACACTACTTTCATTATTCATACAAAAAAACTGGATTATTCATAGCACTTAATGATATCACAATGAACACATAATTCCCATAAAGACATGTAAAAGTAGTATTTGGAATATCCTCATCCTTCATCTGCATATAATGATATCCAAACTAAAATTAGATATTTGAGAACCAATTATCCCTCTTCATATAATTAAATAAATCATAAATTCATGAGAGATAATAGAGGTTCATCACTGTGACTTAGTTCAAGGGATGATGATTGATACAGAAGAACGGTCCTCCATTTTCCTTATTCACAAATAGAACTGGAGCAATCCAAGGTGACACACTAGGTCCAATGAATCCATTATATAGGAGAACAATAAATTGAATGGAAAACTACCAAAAATCAAAAGGGTATATACTATATAGAGACAGTGATATCATAGTGATTCTTAGTTGAAACTCTGTCTTGAACATCATATATCATTGATGGGGTAGTGACTTAACTTATTTCAAGAATACATTAGGGAAATCATTCACAACCCTAGGAAACATTGTTGGATGATCCTCTACTAAACTCAAAATCATCCTAAACATCAATTAATATACTAACTCAACACTCCTTTGATCGTTTTTAGGGTACCACTCACAAAAAAACACAAGTTTTTATTCATCAATGTTATATAATATGATTTTAATCTTGAATAAATCCAAAATATCCTATACCAAAATTAACCCATCCTTTTTGAGGATGACTTTTTCTAGATCTATCCACAAATAAAAAAATTATTCCCAAAGTCATAACCTCCTCTAACTATTTCTATACACATCAAAAAATATATATAAACCTATAATTAGTATATTAAATTACATACACACTATAAGTATATCCATCTAAAGTCCCAAATCATGGTGTGTGGTAGGTGTAAATAAAGAGTGGTTAGATCTTGAATCAAATAAGGAATATAGTAAAGTATAAAATAAATATATAGTACATCTCAAAATGTCTAGATTTCCCAAAGCTGGAACTTCTAAGGCATGTATCTTACCACAACCTTCCCTTTATCTTCTTTGTAACTAATGGTGAGGACATCCATGGACATACTATGCTCACTATACTTGAGGATGAGGGGGATCTTGAGGTTTTCCACCACCTACCCCATCCCTTATCTGCTGATCAAAAGTCATAGAACTCTTATCTTACTACTTCCATCATTACTAGAATAGCTAGCTATAACAATACACCTATCCCAATGGTTTTCCTAAACCATTGGGATAGGATATTTTCAACATGAATTTACCAATAGTTTAAAAATAACCATTTGGAAAACCAATCTATTCCAATAGTTTTTTCAAAACATTTGGAACTCCTCCCTCAAAATCACAATTTGTATATTCCTTTTATCCCCCCTTAATGATGTAAATCAGACTCCCCTCCTCCCATCGTGATCTCTACCTTCCTCCCTTCCAGTTTCTCTAATATTATCGGTGTGCACATCTCCCCTCCTCCCTATGGAACTTGAATTTTCATGCATGTCTCCCTTCTATAAGACCTATAGTCACTCCCATCCGGATCCAATCCAGAATCGACAGTGGCATGTTTGTCTTCCTTCCTCCCTTCCAGATCTAATTCTGAACTCCAGCTGCAGGGACATTCCTATCCTCCCAACTGGGAAAGTGATCTCATACGTGATTTATTTTGAGTATTATTTTATATTAAATAAGTGGTCTTAGAATATTTTAGTCGTTTTATCAACCATGAATTTTTTTTATTTTTAGTATAAAACACCATGAATGATGTTTATGTGTTGATAATGTTGGGTCCAGGAAATAACCAAACTCAGTTTTAATTGGTTATGAATATTTTTAATCTAGTTTATTTCAAAGTATTTTGATTTAGGAGGAGGCCATTGGGATATTATTGGATCCATGATTGAACATTAGATTGATTTTTAATCTCTACTTTATAGGTTGAAAAGAGTGTGTTGGGCCTAGAGATCTAATGGGTGATCTAGAGTAGTGCATACCCTCCTAGTAATATTTTCAAGCACATTAAATGTTTTTGAGGTCTATGTATTCATTAAAGGAATCCCAGATAAGGATGATTTTTTTCCAATTAATTAGTTTTGGAAGGTACATTACAAACATCATATCCCTATTAGTTATAGAGGACTTAGGACCATGATCGGTTCTATAGTTGAATTATAAATGAACTATATTTTCCAGTCTAGATTGATAAATTAGATTTATATATCCCATTAGTGGTTTATCATTATGTCTTTATAATATAAGGCTGATGTAAAAGTGTTTTAATTTAAATAATAATGAAAGGTTGTGAATATAAAACTCCTTTTTGGTTTGGAATATGCATCATATGTAATGTGTGTTGGTGAATAATTCTCAATAATTCCTCTAACATGTACAATATAAATGAATTATTTACCTATTATTCCACACTAGAACATGAGTTTCACTGTATTAATTTTATTCATACTTTTATTTACATTCATTTATTTTATTATTTTATTCATTTAGCTTTCAGTGTGTTTTGACTCGGCAAGGAATGTCACATGTACATGCACATGGAATAATAATTAATGCTTAAGAATATTGGTGGATGACTGAAATTTATTTATAATTATAGTTTGGTTTAGTTTGGGTTAGTTCTATTAAATTTTGGATTAGTTAATTTTTTATGCTTTATTTTGGTTCCAGTTAGTGGCATCTCTATATTTAAATTTTAAATTCCTATAGTTGCATCTCTAGACAATCATTATTTAACCATATATTGATAATAACATCTACTTATAATCAATTTAGTATATATTATTTCAATTTTAGTATATTTAAAATCATTATTTAATAATTTTAAAATAAAAATATATCCCATACATAAATAAGTATACATAAGATATTATAAAATAAACATGTTGCGTCACCATGAGATGTCACTCATAGTCAGTTTATTGATATGATAATAAATCAACTCTATAACCATCGGAAATAACTCCTTTATCCAATGTTAGGGTATAGTCTCATCATCACACCATTAACCAGTGTATTCTCATTGGATGGTTTCATCTTTGGGTGGTCTAGAGCTGTCTTCCTATTTTTAGGAGAACATATTTTTATTAATTTTTAATCACCTATAGGTGATGGGAAGTGGTGTTTGTTGATATATAAGAGAACCAGGTAAACACAATCCAATAAATAAAAAATAAGAACTGAAGATATGAAGGTCATCATATTTTATTCCATTAAAAATGATATCTCAGAAACCGATGTAATAATTAATTACATGAAACTGAAAACCAACACATATATAAGTCAATAATCCATATGATCATCTATTCGTAAAATGTATTCTGCTATAATATAGGGAATCTGTGAAATATTTTGAATGATCATGGAGGTGTACTATTTAATTTAATAGAATATATACCTACATGGAACATCATGATATAAATGATGTTTCGTTTTCTAAGTAAATCCACATTGTCTTAAAAACATTTATATCTATATGAAATTACTTAAATATATGAATAATGTATCTTATGTAATTATTTTGACATACAAAACATGTAACATGTCCATAAAAATCATGAAATTATAAGAAAAAAATATTTATTATAAATATCTAAGATCTATAAACATATTATACTGAAATTATTCATAGAAATACCTAATATGTGTAAAAATCTATTTATATGAGTAATATATAATCAAAATGTCCTAGAGAAGGCAAGGGACATGGATTTTGGATTTTTAGTGGTTAAATTTTGATCTCTTGATGGATTAGCTAATCTATATTGTGGTGGTTATCTGTAGATGTATTGATATATGTTCTTATATATTGAACATCTCATTTAAATAACAGACCTAGGTATTTATATCCCATAAGAAATTTTTTCATAATCAAATCCTTGAATCTCAATGGATTTGACACATTATTACTCATTTATATAATAGAATTAAATATCATGGTTTTATATTTATACTATTTTGTTAAATATACAGTATTTCATTACCTTTTATATTATGGTTCTCATATAGATTAGCGTGCCAGTTATGGTTTCATATAAGTAGAATATTTCTCATTTCCTTAAATATTTTTTCAATTAAAATTCAATATTATTTAATTGATTTTACAACATGATATTTTTTTTTTGAAATTTATAGAATTTTGATGTATCGAACAGATTATATCTCAAGAAATTTTCAAAACAAGTTGGAGATATTTTTTTTCATTTGAAAATGCTTCATATAGTGGCCACATACATTACCCATGTTATCATTATGTTGGAAGACCTTGGTTGAGACATGAAGAAGTTAGATACCATATAAAAAAATATGGTTTTCAAATAGAATAATATGTGTGGTATCACAATGGTGATAAAATGCATTCTCAAAATTCTCATGATCGAAATGATGGAGCTGAATTGGAGAATTTGTTAGATGGCCATTTTTTGTTTATTCATCATCAAGAGAAGGAAGGGATGCCGAACCATGAAGACTTTGTTACTATAAGGCCCCAGCCTTAAACCTTACTTAATCTTGAGTTATTACAAGATTACACATTGAGGATCTTTTCAGGTCTAGAGTTTTAGAGAATTAGATCATGAAACTTGCATTACATTCCACATTTAAACAAAGTGGTTACATAAAAGATAGTATTCATTCTTCCCATCAACAAAAACATATTTAAAATAAAACATGGATTCTTTCTTTACACATCCTTTACACTATCATCACATCATGTACCTTTCCCTTGACCTGTGAAAAACATTTCAAAAACTTGGGATGAGCATAAAAAGCTCAGTAAGGGTTATAAAAATATGTAAAGGAAACATGAGTTTATATATACATAAGAATGAAATCATACTTTACCCATAAAACATAGGCACTTTAACATACCTCATCAAACCATGAATAAATCATAGAAATCATAAGACATAAAGGTAACTTGAGGCATTCATAACATTCTTACGTAGGGAGTAACCCTCTTGGTTATGTTTGGAATACCCATCACAGTATATTCCCTAAATCTCAACGGAGAAACCTTAACATTTCACTCCTTCGCTTTACCCAATGAATTGGAGAGCTATATCGGGCTCACCTGCCCTTATTTTATCACGGAACCACCCGTCTGCATAATAATGCCCAAGAACCTCAACATAATCGTATCACATAAAACATGCATAAAGGAAACATAACATTTCCACCTTTCAATCACAAGATATCAATACAAAAAATTGATATAAAAACATTATGAAAACCATTTTCAATACCAAAAAAAAAAGTAAAACATGGTATTTATTTTTCTTTTAAAAAAAAGTATGGCTTGTAGAGGAAGCCGAAACTCAAATAATGGTCACGGCGGCGAAGAAGTCGTTGTCGCCGCATACGTACGACAAAAACATTCCATTTTTTCGTTTAGTAAAAGGCTTCATATAAAAAAGATTCCTTTTGGATAAATGTAAAAGTCAAAGGGGTTTATACACCGTATAAAAGAAGGTTGTGTATAAAACATAATATGCCTCAATGAAAGGATATTGAGACGAAGTCCCATACAAAGATGGTATCCTTGGATTAAGGATAAATCAGTTACATAACTATGTGTGACAAACGAATACACGAAATATAAGTGGGTATTAAGTGTAAAACAATCAGAGGAAAGTCACACATAATCATAGAACGACATATTCAAGGTGTACAAGTTTATCCCAAAGAATCGAAATTGGGTTAAGAGGTTCCCTTGCAATAATTAGACAGCCTAACAGCGTCAGTTCAAAATTCAGAAAAAGAGTTGATGAGAGATAAAAAGGGTATATCATCACTTGGACATAAAATTTACATCAATAAGGATATAGAAGAACATATCCGAAAATAATATTATGTGAATTAAAAGACATAAGAAAATAAGTCTTTTAAAAAGGGGTGGGTGAAAGGTTCCCTTACCGACATGGGTATCTTTCGAAACATACGCCCCGTGAAAGAATGACAATACTACATTGATGTAAATACTCATAAATGAAATAATATTACACAATGAGTAAAATAATGGTCAGTAAATACACCACTCAAAGGAAATTGTGGCAAATGTAGCATAAATCACATGGGAATAAAAGTGAGATGAAAAATCCCTTACGAAAACTCGGCAGCCTAACAGCGCCACTTAAATCTTCCAAAAATGGATTGATGAGATCAAATAGGGTATCTCATAACATTAAAATAAAATGTACAGAAATATGAATATAGAATAACATCCCCCATCATAACAAAGATGAGCTTAAAAGAAGTGACATAAAGGAGAGTACTTAAAGAGAAAGAGAGAGGTTATATCTCTTACGAAAATTCGGCAGCCTAACGGCCCCACTCAAAACTTCCCAAATGGATTGATGAGAGAGAATAGGGTCTCTCATCATATGAACATAAAAATTACAGTAAGAGTAATATAAAATAACATCCCAATAACAAGAAAGATGATCTTTATAAGGAATGACATAAAAGATTGTACTTAAAAAGAAAGAGAGGAGTAAGATCCCTTACCTCAGGTCCGACTTGACTCGATCATTATTTAACGTCCTGAATAATAAAATTGAGTTAATTTCCACTTTATTAAGAACCTTTTTCTAGTTCATTATTCCTTTTATATCACTTATTGACATGTTATAAACATTATGTAATCATTTAAGTTAATAATGTTTGTTTTTTCGATATTTGGTTCTTAAGTCGAAAGTGGACTTCTTACAATTACATGTTGTTCGTGTGGTCAAATGTTCATTATATACAGAATTATATTCATGATTTGGATATCATACATATCATATATATCCATAATATACATGTATTTATAATATTACATAATCATTTAGAGGTAATAAATGAAATGCACCGTTAATGGAGACGGTAAGCTGTACGTACGCATGAACGCTACTTTCATTTCTATTTAATATTTTTTATGGAATGGAATAATAATGATATAGAGGTATATTATAATTCCAGTATAACATCATATATAATAACTTTAAATCCATCATTTATACATCCCACATATGGCATTAACGAATCACATCACCTTGAGGGGGTGGTAGTCCACACTTCCTTAAATGAAGATATCGCGTTTACCCATAATGGAAACCATAAAGGTATGCCCAAAATAAAAAATACATAAGCTTAAGGAAAACATAAAAATATTATATATCATATATAAATATAGTGTC
Source organism: Viscum album (assembly GCA_963277665.1). Classification (NCBI taxonomy): domain Eukaryota; kingdom Viridiplantae; phylum Streptophyta; class Magnoliopsida; order Santalales; family Viscaceae; genus Viscum; species Viscum album. The sequence continues at coordinate 622,083,894 of OY728127.1, forward strand.
ATCTTAATGGCCACCTTTGAAGGTGTTAAAATAATGTTGAACAATCATCGTTTCGGGAGGCCGAAATTCACCATCCACGGAAACAGTATGTTCTTTAACCATTAGATGTAGGTGTGTGAAAGTGTAGCTCGAATCCTTATTATAACAACATCATAGTATATTTATTATACTATATTTGTTAAAAAAGAAATGAATAAAAATAGTTTAGGGGGTTGGAGAAGCAAAATAAAGAAAAAGGACTCAAGTGAAGACATTACCTTAAAATCGGGTAACTCCCTGTGGTTTGAGCTCAAAGGATTCCTTGGGAAGACTTATTCCCAAAGTGAGGCTTCAAGGAGTAATAGAGGGAATTGTAGAGACAAAATGGGCAGAGTTTGGCCGAGACAAAGGCTTTGGGAGTGTGGGTAAGGAGGTAGAGGTCAGGGCCTTTTATAAGAGGAGAGGAGGGGCACTCTTGGAAGGTAAAGAAAAGTCACTTTATTTTAAATTGGTATTCGGATTTAAGAGGTCCAAAATTGATGTGTTTCGAGGATAAGGTGATAAGGGTTCTAATTCCACTCATCCAATAGGTTTTGGACATGTGTAGGTCTTAGATATTACATTATCTTTCCATTTTATTTAAATCGTTAAATAATGAGGTCATCGCTGCATCATCATGATGTCATAAATAATTTAATTTATATAATGTCTAAAAATTATAAAAAAAATACTATGATGTAGGAAATGTTTTTATCTTTCCAATGAATATTTATAGTCAAAAATCCGATTTGTATAACCCCATGTAAAAATTGTTTTAGTAAAACATTTCATGTTTGTCTCATTTTTACTTTAACTTTAAATAAAAAGATATTAATGTCATTTTCCAACCAAAGTGGCTTCATGTGGTCCCCAAGTTGACCCATGGGTTTTATTGGTCGGCTATGACACATCCAATGAGGTTAGGACATGTGCAAGTTCATTTCATATTATTAAAACATTATTTTTACCTTAAACTACACTAGTTACCTCTAATCGCGATTAAAAAACTTAATAAGTTACTATTCACAAAAAAATTATTTTTATCCCATTGAACCAAATTTTATTTCTTAATTACAACCATGTATGTAGTATTTTTGAAATTCAAAACACAAAGATGGAAAAATTTCATTTAAACGGAAAAATCAGTTTTTATAAGTACCACTTAGTGGTTTCACTATTCATCAAAAATTGAAGTTTTTCAGAAAAATCCCAAAAATTCACCCTAAGATATATTTGATATTCTGAATTCAAAAATGAAGTCTATTTTAAAAAATTCAAATCATATAAGTCACATTAATTAATTTAATAATTAATTCCCACTGTCAGAGCAAATAGCATGTTTTTATGAAAGAATAAGTATCAAAAGATTGACAGTAGTTTAAGTCTGATTTCAAAGTGAAATTAACTCCAACGACCACTATTGGATTTAATGGTAAAAATATATTCTAATTTCACTTTAAAACCAATTCAAAAGATAATATAATCATATAAATAAATTAGATTAAAAAGTGGTTTTGAATTAAAATACAACATTTTACACTATTCATTAAAAAATGAACTTTATCAGAAAGATACCAAAACTTTACACAAAGTAAATTTTGATGTCCCAATTCTTAAGAATAGTTTTATTTGGTCCAAAAGGATATATAAGAGTGAAAAAAACTATATTTAATGACGGTTCTCCATCAAAAGGCAATAAGTGAACCTTTAGTGAAAACTAGGGCATATACGCCTAAAATTGAATTCTTTCCATATTTTATGCCTTTATCTTTTGTTGGATAAATGTAAAAACATTTAAAAACATATATAATCATATTTTAGTTATTTCTATCCATTCCCGCCAATAAAACAACTACATGTTAACTACCATTTAAAATAATATTATTTTATTATTAGAGTGCAACGTACGATTCCCAAGAAACTCGTTGTTACGTGTTGGGTACGCCATCGATCATAGCGTCCCCTTTAAAGTCATATTAATGTTTTATTCACAAATATGGATAAATATGAAAATTTCATATTCTTTATTTACCTGGGGTGTTACAGTTACTATCAAACATTAAAATCAAATGAAAATAATGACGTTGATAGAAAAAAATGAATGCTGTTTACATGAATCCAGTATATCGATAATGTGGTAAAATGAAGAAGCTAGAGTTTTTATTTCGATTGCTTCATTGGAAAATACTGTATGGGATTTATAATACTGCCATCAATTAAATTATTTAATTTTTAAATAAATTCCTTCTAGATAATGCAGATATTCCATCAAATCACTATATGGCTTGGAAGTTAGTTTTGGAACTTGGATTTTCCAAAAAAAAAAAATTCATGATTGTCTATAAGATTGCAACTTATTCTGGGATAAAAATTGTGAGTGGAATGATTGTATAAAATTTGGGACATACCGATAGAAGCCAATATATGATGAAACACAATATTTTGTGACATATAAAGTAATATGTAACTTTCCATTAATCCCTAGACTCCAAAATCTTTACATTTTAGATGAAATATCAGTAAATATATAATGGAATGATACTGAGAGAAAGAAGAATAATGATGTGTTGGTTCACCCTGCAGATGGATTTTCATGGAAGGGATTTGTTGCTCGATATCTTGATTTCACAATTGATGTGTGTTATGTGAGGATGGGTCTTTCATGTGATAGTTTTAATTTGCTTGGGAAGATTCTTACTTCTCACATCAAATGGCCAGTTTTCATAGACATTTACAACCTTCCTCCATTGATGTGTCCGAAAAAACCTTTCACTTTTATGAGTATACTCATATATGGACCTTTTGATCCTATAAATGATATATATTTATATATGAAACCTTTAATAAAATTTTTGAAACATCTTGGGAATGTGGGTGTGTGCACATACGATGCATGTTTGAAAGAAATATTTTAGATGCGTGCTGCGCTTTTGTAGACGATCAATGATTTTCCCACTTATGAAATAATGTTTGGATGGATCATGAAGGGAAAACTATCACGTTATATTTGTATGAAGAACACATGATCCAGAAGACTAAAATATCACTGTAGTTTCATCTTTATAGGACATCATTGATTCTTTCCAATGGACCATCTATATAGGAATAATTATCAAAGATTTGACAATACCATGGAGACCAACAGTCCACCTCAGTGTATGTATGGAAATAGTGTACTTAATGAATTAAAATATTTTAGTTGTTCATTCGGTAAGGGTTAAATGAAATCTAGAAATAGGAATAATGTATCCATTGAAACCTATTACAATTGGAAGAAGATGAGTATCTTCTTTGAGTTTCCTTATTTTTCAACCAATTTGTTACTTCATTTCTTAGATGTAATGTACATTGAAAATAATATATGTGAAATGTTTCTTTCAATTCTTCTAAATATAAATGGAAAGACAAAAGATGATTAACAATCTTGGTGTGACTTGGTGGATTGGGACATTAGACAAGAATTTCATCCTCAGTGTATCAATGAAAATAAATTGAATGTTCCATGTTCTTTATATGTAATGACACCTATAGAAAAAAAATAATATTCTAGAAGTACTAGAGACTATTAAAGTTCCTAATGGCTATTCAATAAATATATCAAAACCAGTTGACATAAAATATTTTAAGAAAAAATCCTAGAAGAATCATGATTATCTCATCCTTATGCAGGAGTTGATTCCAATTGCAATCATCATCTTCTGTCCAATAATGTAAGGGTGTCAGTTATTTGGTTGTGCCATTTATTTAGTGGTATTTGTGCTAATAAGTCGTCAAAGTATTTCTTTTAAAAAATGTTGGCAGAGACACCATTAATTTTTTGTGAGTTATAGAAAATATTTCCTCCATCATTTTTCACATGCATGATGCATCTAAATGTCCATATTCCAACTGAAATAATTCATGGAGGTCCCATTGATTTTCATTGGATATATCCAACTAAAAGAAACATGTTCACATTAAAGTCTTATTTCTAGAAAAAAATTCACCCCAAAGGTTCTATCATCAAAGGTTACATAGCTCAAGAATGGATGGATTTCTATTCAATGTATTTGTCTAATTTGACTATGAGAGGGAATAAATCAATGGGAAATGAATAAGAATAGTATGAGGAAATTGAACCCAGTCTTTCATCACTTCCCCAAACAGGGGGAATTACTGGATCATATACACAGATGAGATTAATCCTTGAAGAGTGGGAGATGATACATCCCAAAACTTTTTTTAAGTGTGATTTTTTGATGACTACATAATGTAAGTAAATTGAACATATATATATTATTTCATCTAATATAATTTTACATATATTTTAAACTATTTAGATTTATTTTTGATAGGTAACATAAACAATTGATAAATTGAAAGCATCATTCTTTACCGTTGAGAAGGAGAGAGAATTTACATAGAAAAGTGTTTTCTGATTGGTTAAAATTGAAGGTATAAATATTAATATAATAAATTAATAAAATAAATATTTAATAAAGTTTAATATTAATTTATATTTTAGGTATTGATTTTTACTTCTAGATCCGTCTTTAAGGAAATGAGAGATTTGGATTTTGGTCTTAATTCAATGGTTCATGAATAGGAATCAATTGTGATCAATGGGTACATATTTTTTATCACTCAATGAGAAAAGAACATGAGAACACAACATGATGGTGTTATTATAATTTCTAAAACAGAATATTATTACGGTGCATCAGATAGTAGACCCAGATATTAAAATGTATCTTATTATGGAGTCCTTGAGAAAATACTAATATTGGACTTTTACTCTCATAGTCGAGTCACTCTAATGAAATTCTAGTGGTTTGATTCGATGATGAGGCATGGCACATTTATTGATGATTGTGGATTTCAAGTTATTGACATGACTCACACTCTTGCTACCGATGAACCATATGTAATGGAATCAATGTAGAAGCAAGATTTCTATGTTGGAGATCCTATTCAACCAGAACTTTGTCTAATTATTTAAGTAATCCCATGACATATTTTTGATGATGGAATTGACACCCTCCCTACTCCCATTGTCCATGATCCATTTATTACTTATGATAAATCCAATACTTCAATTGTTAGAGTTCATTGTGAACCTAAAGTTGTGGTGGGAAATATATAGAACCATTCGTCAGTTTTCTCAGTTCTATTGGTTTAGCTCGACTTGATCTGTTAAGGTTGGTTCTATAAAAATTGATTTTATATTGATTACAAATATTTTGTATCCAACAAGACCTTAATGTTCTATTTCAATCTTTACTTGTTAAATTTTTCTTTGAGTTTCATTTTATAATATTGAATTAAACTGTTCTCAAACCTACCAAACCAAGGAAAACCTAAATAGTTAAATTGTAACAAAAAACAAGAAGAATTGAATTAAACACATTAAACTAATTGATATGAAAATAAAAACCAATGAAAATAATGACATAAAGAAACTCAAATTAAATCCAAATATTACATGCAATTTTTTTTATAAAAGTGTCATTTCATTCATTTCATGTTCTTTTATATATTATAAACTAATTTTAAGGGACATTGGTGGTTTCCTAATAATTGTTTACTCAAACTCTACTTAGGGATTTCAGTATTCTTATTGATTTCAGTCTTGGGGACCCAGCGAAGGGAAAAGGCCCCATTATGGGTGGTTGAGAAAGTTATAAAGGGGGTAAAGATGATGTTGTATAGACCATGGGCTGGATGCTAGTGTTTTTATAGTAGATTACCAATACATTGGATCTTTTTTTGGTTTTGTATTATTTACCTAACATGGAATCCAAGTGTTAGATGGGTTGGGTTTACTTGGGATTACTTATAATCTCATGGATTTTAATTATTTTTTATTTATTGGTTTATTTATTACCACTTACTTAATCGTTCTACATTGTTACCTATTAATGAGGGTATAGTCTCCCCATGATGTTCTGTAGGACCTCACCACTAATCATCGAACTCTTGAATATGAAAAGGTGTTCCTGAGATCATGTTTCATTATTTCCTCAAAATCATTGGTTCTGGTCAGGGTGATTCAACAGTATAATAATATTCTCTTCTCACGTGTGAAATCTTTCATTGCCTTCATAACTTTATTCTTAAGAGTAGGATTATCAAATATTTCTTTTCTTCTTTACTCCAAAAGGAATCATTAATTTTTTCTCTTGATTTATTTTGATGTTATGTCCTATTTACATTAGTGTAAAAATTGTATCTGGTAGGTATATACTAGAATTCATCATATGTGTGTTCATATTGGTTGTAGTTCTCACATAAATCCACAAATATGTCAAATATATCTCACATAGTCTGATTCTTTCCATTCTATGAATTATTTCAAGACGATTTATTTATAGAATTAACTCTTTTCCCATTAATTATGGCAATTTATGAATTTTATATATTGACCAATTATACCAAAGATATATGGAATAGTTTTGAAATCTATAATAACACTAATAGTTTCCCATAATTTTTTTTCCTTATAAGCTCAATCTATAAAGAAAAATATTATTGAAATCCGTTCCATATTTAGTTAGATTCACCACTATTTTGGGATCCATTTGGGGAACTTCCTCTCTCACAATTTCTCCCCTACATCCTCAATACATTATAGAGTTTACTATAATATCATTTATCCAAAATTATAAAATTTTATTAAATTTATCAATTTTTTTTTTCAATATATATTAATCAAAAATAGATTTTTCAGAGTAGGGGATAACTTTTTCTATGAGCATGATGTGAATAATTCTCCACATTTTCTTAAGATAGATTTACAAATAACATCAATTTTTTTTTGGAAAACTTATCAGATACAAATGTGGTAAAATTATTTATTCCTATAGGCTCATAGGATCCATATTGAGTAATTTCATGATTTCTCAACTTTTTGATAAAATCCAAAGACATCATGTTTAGGGAATATTTCATAGAATCAAATATCTTGATCCTTATCTCCCATTAAAATTTCATCTTTATAACTTGTTTATCATGAAACTTTCAAAACCCTTGTACAGAACTATAAAGTTATTCAATCATTTTAGGTTTTATATCAAAATGTTAATATTTAAAATTCCACATGACTTTATATAACTTTTAAAATTCATATATTGAATCAGTGATAATATCTTTAAACCCATAATTTACAAAAAATATTTTCGGTAAGACTTTAGAAACATAAAAATATATTTTAATGCAAAGTGATACAATTATATCCACTAATTTCGGTAGTTTTGTGAGTATGTTTCAACATCTAAACTCCATTGCTGAATAAATTTCCATGGTATAAACTTATTCCCATAATAGTTATTTTTCATCAAACAATTCCATGAAGAAACCTGTTATATAAGTTATGACATAAAAGGGACCTTATTCAAATAATATATAACATGAGAGTAGAAGTGTTTAACTATTTTGATCTCTTTATACTCTTCATATCTTATAATTTAATTATCAAAATGATCTCAATAAATAGATTCTACAGATCTACACTTACTACTTTGTTCAATTTTAGGAAGTGGTTGATCCTTACCTTACTTTATATTATTTCCTTTCCTTATTTTCATAGTTCTTTTGTCTATTTATTAAATTTTATTTTTTCACAAAAAGTTGATTCATGAAGCATTCTTACTCAAGAAATTGAATTTTAGAGAAGATGTAAGTTTTTTAGCTTCTTGAGGGTAAAGATAGGGAAACATGGTCTTTGATTCTTCTCTAAGTGATAGTGGATGATATATTGGAATTGTGGAACTTCCTTTAGATTTAATATATGACGTGTTTTGATTATAACACTAACTCCATGAATTGTGGTGTATAAAAAATTATCTTGTGTTTACTAAATTTTTTTCTCATTATTTATTATATAGATCAACTTCCATGTATCAATTAACATGATATATTTTCTGAATTATCCCAAATGAATTTGAATTAAAAAATAAATCAAATAAATGAAAATGAAATAATAAATGATTTATATTCTACTAGTATTCCCCAAAATACCAAAATAGGACAATATACTATTCAATTACTGAATTTAACTATAAAACACATATAACGAAGCTTGAAAAAAACCTTAAAACAATGAAAAAATTGTGAAATTATCATTTTGTAACACTTGATTGATTAATTTTCATCAATTAATTAATATAAAAAGGGTTCAAAAATATCTCACTTCCCATTCTAAACATGTTAATTTGAACATATTGTTTTTTCTAAGACATGTATTTTGTTTCGATATTATTCACACTAGATATAAAATGTTTATGTTATATCATTTCATATCCTATATTTGGTTTGACAAGTGGTATTTCTTAATCAAGTCATGACACATCGTCTTTCTTATTTTGGATACACATTATTTATGGATTTTTAATTAATTATATATATATTTCAAATACAAAAAATAAAAAACACTCAAGAGCAACAAAGTAAACATAAGGAAGAAAAAAATATCCCAATGAGTGAAATGTGCATCCCTCTTTCAATGCCCGCTGTGAGTATTTTATTTCAAAAATATATATCAATAACATTTAATGTCATGTGGTTAATTTTTCATTAAATTTTAATCAGGATCCACCATCAAGGTGCCAATTTTTCACTGATCTGACTAGTGGTTCCAGTGCTCAGGCTCGAGAGTTTAGGGAGGTGGTACTATAGCTTGGTGTCAGAATGCCTGATCACACCCTATCCCTCCCCTTAATGTACCATTTACAACACTTTATCATTTTACTGTATCATTACAAACATCCAGGATATTTTGGCCACCTATGTTTTTGCATCCATTTTCATCTGATTCTACTCACATCTATTTCCTATATCCGTATATGATTCCTACTCCTTAGCCTTATTACGAATTCTCAAAACCATATGTACCATCTTCTTTTCCTTCTACATTATTCTATTCGGGCTACTACAGTCATACTTATTCGACTGCTACTCCAACAACTTCTGACCTTGTGGAGCATACACGTAGACCCACTACATTTATACAGGTTGATGTTCTTCCAGTGCCTAGGGATCTATCGATGCCCACTAATTAGGCTGCTTGAGGTATATTTATAGAATGTTGGTAAATTTTTTATCATAATTTATTTTCATTATAATATATATCGATATAATATTTGTTTTTTCATTAATAGATGGATCTACCGATAAGCAGCATCAACATACATCCATGCATGAGGTGTGGAGACACCAAATGTAGCTGATGGTGGAATATAATGAAGATAATCAAATTGTTAGAAAAATTGGATAGGGATATAAGAGTTTTTTAGTGATGCTTTCCAAATACTCTGATTTCATTCTCGTCCATCCAATCTCCTGGTGACACCTACCAAATGTAATAGATGATAACGACTGGTCACAAATATTAGAAAAATTTTTAATTGGATTTAATATTATATTATTAATTTATTTATTTGAATTAATATTTTTGTGTTAGATTTATTTTAATTTTCCAGATAGAAAGGCAGTGAGACCAGCATGACTTATTGAATTAGGTGAGCTCTAGAGTGGCTATAAGCATGCATTGAATAATGGATGGTGTTCTAGAGTTGGAACAGATTTAAGGGCCACACCTATTATGGATAAATTCATAGTAGAAAATTATTGGGAAATTATTACTCATTGGATAACTTCTAAGGTCAAGGTATCAATCAAATTTGAGTTTTTTAAAATGAATATTACCATGATTTCCAAAAATATTTTTTTTATTGTGGATTTCTTTTGGAATCTTCAGGGAAAAAAATGAAAACAGGGATTCTATGACATACGTCGACACGTTAGGGTGGACTATGATGCTGGACCATGATAGGAATTAGGTACAAAACTTTGATGTAATTAATTTTTTATATCTCTAGAAAATAGGGGGTCAATCAGATTAAAAATCTCTTTTACAAAAAAGAACATCTAATTGGATATATTCTAAGGGAAGTCCTAAAATATATTGATCACTTTAATGAGAAATTTCTTTAGATATTTCTCTACATTGATATAGAGGTAGTCGAATCTCTTAATAGTCTTATGCTCCTCATACACACCATAGTTTGAGTTGAAACTATCAAAATGATTTTACTAAATAACCCATATAATAATGAAAACCACACATGCATATCAATAATCATTGTAACATGGATGAAAATTTAAAAAAACACCACACTTCATAAGAAACTAATAGTTGGAAATACCAAAACTATGAACAACAATTATTTATTGGATGGATTAGAAGTAAAAAAAGAAAGTTTGATCCAAAACTAAAAGAAACACACAAAGGTCATAAGATTTTATGTATGATCATAAGTATTCAAAGCACTGGATTTATGTTTTCAATACAGTGTTATACTATCATCATTTTTATTCACTAAGCATAAGCCTTTTCATTGACAACATAAGACTTTAACAATTAGGATGTTTCTGACTTTCTACTTTGTAAAAAATCAAGTTTAAAAAAATATAATATCATGATGAAATTAATTAATATGATTCTAAATATTTTTTAGTGATTAAAACATCATAATTTGTTTTTTATTAAATTAATGTGAAGAATACATGTTACCCATATGTTTAAATGGGCCAAAGCATATTAAAATTAATCTCTTTACCAATTTATTTAGTATTTTGATGATATCTATATTAAACATCATATATAGTTTAGTTATCATTCTTGGGCCTAAAATATTTTTTCCTATTTTATTTTAATGAATCAGTAATTAATTATGTTACTTATATTAGGAAAATTAAGGAATTTTATAAATTTGAATATGTTATTTATTTTCATTCTATTATTTTTCTTATTGTGAAAAATTATTTTCTTATGGTTAGGATTTTTGTCTTTTGAATCTTTGAAAATGGTTGTACAAAAATTCAATTTTAGAAATGAAGAATTGAAAATTTTTCTATTACTATAATTATTCTTCTATTTAATAATTTGAAAATCATCACATTTTCAAACTTATGGTTATCCCATGTTGATACTGACATGATAGAGTGATTAAGTTTTCATTAATAAATATTTTTATTATCATTTTCATTATAATTTTAAATTGAATATATATTTTTTCTTGTTTAATATGATTAAAATTATCATAATAATGTTATTTAAGAGTGTTTTTTTAAATATTGAAGGATGTGTTCCTAGAGAAAAAATGTTTTTCTCGATATGAAAGAAAAAAGATGGAAGCGTGGTAAATGAAAAAACACATAAGAGAATTATAAGTTTTACTTTGTTGATTACCTTTTCAATATATATATTTTAACTTAATAGTGTATTTATATTTTTAAAAATATACTTTGGAGGCCCTTGATGCCCAAGAATCTGAAAAATTTGGCCCAAAAAATCATTTACATCATGTTTTGGGAGATGATCACCATGGAAGAGTATACTGCTGACCTGGGAAGAGTATTGTACCGATGAGGTATTGTCACACTTTAGGTGTAGGTTCTTGTAATAATGATTTGGAATGGTTATAACGGGATAAAAAAATGAATGAAAAGGGTGAAAAATGGCCATACATGTGGAAGAACAGACTCAAATGTAGAAAACTAAAATTTTGAAACTCATGGAAGTATTTTTTCCATCACATTCAACAGAGACTTCTATATAATGGGATGAATATATGTTGAGGATTAGTACATTTTATAATGCATTTAATAATAGTCCTATTGGTGGTCTAGATATTGATGTACCTTACAATGGTAAGGATGACCATGAGGAAGAGGGTGAAGATGATGACGAGGAAGAGGGCAGGGATGATAAAAGGAAGAGGGAGGGGATGATGAGAAGGAAGATGGAGGGGGAAAGGATAAGGATGAGGATGAGAATGAAGATGTGGGTGATGCTGAGGATGATGGTGATTATAGTGATGGTGATGAGGGACATTTTAATCTGTTAAATTTTTGACTAATTTAAGAATTTTTTTGTGTGATGATTTTGTGTGAATGAATATATGTAATATTTTGTATATATGTTATCCTTGGATAAATTCATAAATTGATTTCCTCTGTGTAGGTTTTGTGTTATGTTGAGTATTCCCACATTAGTGGGCATTGAAATGTGTTCTATTATGAGGAGTATTCCCACAAGATTGGGAATTGCCAGTACATGTGTTCTATGCAGGCTGTTTTTAGTGGTATTGTAGGTGCTAGTGTTCTGTATAGGTTGTTATGTGCATGTTGTTTGCATCAATTGATTTTTATCAATTTATTTTATTTATACAAGTTTTATATGCAAGTTTTTTTCATCAATTTATTTTCATCAACTGATTTCTTATGTGTAGGTTGTTTTTAAGTATTCTGTGTAAGTTGTTTGGGAATTGCAGGTGCAAGTTTTTTTTCACAAGTGATCTATGAAAATTGTATGGTCATTGTAGGTGAAATTTTTCTGTGTAAGTATTATGGGAATTTCTGGTGCTTGTTTTTTTAAATTTTTTTTACGAAAGTTTTATGGGCATTGCAAGTTTTAGGTTCAAGTGTTTGTTTGCAAGTGCTCTGTGCAAGTTTTCTGGGCATTGCATGTTTTTTGGGTATTTCAGAGTGTTACTTCATTATTGTGTGTTCTATTCAAGTGTGATGGTGGAAGTTTTCTACTATAGTGGAGTGGATTGGGGTGGTGAATGTGTTCTGTACAAGTTGTTTGGGAATTGCAATATGTAGGCGCAAGTTGTAGGTTAAAGTGTTTTTCTGTAGTAGAATGGAGTGGGATGGTGGAGTGGGATACTTTAGTAGAGTGGGTAGTGGTGTTGGAGAGTTTGTGGAGGTTTGTACCAACATTAACATAACCATTGTTATACAGATTTCATCCTCCCTATACAAATGGTTCAAGGTGAACCATTGTAATAACTTCTATCCCAACCCACATACCAACTATTCAATATGATCCAATTAGAATAGGTCTCTTCCAACTGATTAAAAATGTTAAGATAAATTTATCCCAATGGTTTGAACCATTGTTTTACCTCTATTCTAATGGTTATAAATCATTAGAATATATCTTTCCAGATGGTTCACATCCATCTTTTGGGAAATCAAAATTCCAACCAGGCTCTACCAATGGTTCATACTGAACCGTTTTCATAGGGATATCCCATCGACTTATAGACTAACGGTTGCTAAAACTGTTTGGATATGCTACATTTTTACTATTGCATAGGATACTACTATAATGGCTGATCCTGAAGTCTAATTTTAGCTCCACATTGACTACCAAGGAATTCCAAAAACTATAAATTCTAATAGATATGGGTTCCACATTCATAACAAACCACACCTAATTTACTGGTAGGGGTCCAAGAAAAATAACCCCAACAAAACAAGATGATGAAGGATAGAACCGATTTCCCGGTATTTAATTTTTTTTAATTTGTATAGAAAATCAAGAACATATGGCCACAAATATGCTTCATGGACAGTATTGATGGCTCCCCTCCCAAGATGAACCATTCATGGATAGCATCCTCTCAAATACCACTTCCCACACCAATACCTAAATTTATGTCTTCAATATAAATGATGGGACCTAGAACTAGATATCAGGACTCGAAGATTCCTTGAAGTTCCTATATATTGAATCTTAATATATTATAAGGTATAAATAATAAAAAAAGATGTTTCTATATCATAAATTAAACTTTTATACACCAAAAATCCCTTGATGAAGGGTAAAAATCTTTTGTCCACAAGTCGTCTTCATAGTCAAATAAAGAAACTCATCCTAAATATGATCTCAGAACTTCTCCAATGAAATAGTTGTATCTATATGATTCATGAGGAATAAGAGACACCACTACTGAGCTACCCCAATCAATATTATCGTAAAAAATAAAAACTAGTACTCCCGTTTTGCACGAATAAAACCAAAATAAATATGTACACTTCTAACCAAGCCTCGATCTCTAGATCTGAATGTACCCCTCATACTTTTGAAGACCATGGAATTTTAACTTTCAGAGTTTCCTCCTACAAGAATCACCATCATTAAACTTAAATCTAAGACGATATACTAGAATATCTTCTATAAAAACCTAAAAAGGATGTCAACATAGAGCCATAAATATAAAATAAAAAATTTTAGGGACTCCTAAGCTCAAAATATGGAATATGCAATTTTAATTAATTAATTTTATTCAAATTAACCTAATCTCTACTGTTTAAATAATTCAAATTTAGACACAAACACTCATAATTCAAGATCCTTACCTAGGTATCTACATCGTATGAAGTATCTCTTTTCATATAATGTCCAGTTAACTTGAAGGTATTTGCATCGGATCACAAGGGCCCCTAAATACCCATGTCCTAGATATTTTACCTTGTTTACAACATGTAATAAGTATAAATGATACTATTTCCATACCATCACATGAATCCTCATTAGGGATAATCACAAAACATAATCAAATCTCTCAAACTTCATCATTGATACCATTGTTTCTAGACCCCCACTTTGCGAGTACTGCTCTTGGGATGGTAGTGAAGTGATGGATGTTGACCCCCAAAACTGCCTCCAATATGCCATGACTAAATGATTATAATCGAGGGTAGGAATTTTTTAATAGTGGGAAATTTTTTCATCTTTTTAAAAATTTATGTAATAAGATATAATTTGAGATGCTATCAGTCAACACCATGTATAAATATAGAAGAAATCATAAAATATCAATATAATGTCATACAAAAAATAATAATAAAAGTATCAAAGGAAACGTGAGGAAATAACCATCAACTTTGAAAAATCATAAATGACCACTCTGAGTTAGTAATTCCCAAATCGATCAACAAATAGCTTCTTCAAACCTATAAAACTATTTATATATATACTTAGGGAGAACATACGATTATAAATAGTAATATCATACCAAAAAACACTCATAAAAATTGTAAAATAAGCATACTAAATCCTAGCAAATAAACAAATCAAACCAACTCATCATTTATATAGGTAAAAATATATCCCATACTAATTATGTATCACACAACAATTAAGGTATAAAATTATTAAATACATATCGAAACACACACACACACATATGAAAGGTACCCCACTTCCCATTCCCCCACTAGTGTGTCACTATAATACCCCAATGGCTCATGTCCTGTGACCATAAGCTATCATATCCTATCCTAGAAAACCATATCATAGATATATAATCATCTTAACCTCCATCCCATACAACTCATCAAAAACTACAATCATGTAAGAGTCTATAATCCACCATAGACCACTTATCATGAATTTTGCATCATTAAATTATAATCCATGGATGCACACCTATGAGAAACCATAATCACCACAGCCAAATATAAGTGTATGTTATAACATCAATCCACTAAAAACCATGGATAAATTTATAGTAAGACTGAGATTCATCACATACCATGTGAGTCTATACCTTATACCTTAAGCCATAAAAACCTAGGTATGACCACATAATATACTACAACCAGTGGGAGAGAGGGGGAGAGGAAGAAGATGACTATATATTACCTCCCCAAAATGGATATTAGGGAGCACACCATGAAAAAATTTGGGTGTCGATTTCCCTGCCAAATTGGACGGGGAAGCATATGAAATCAAAAAATTAAAGAATTATATCACAAAAAACCACACTAAGGGAAACTACCTAGCATTATACTCAAACAAAAACTATCATCCACAAGACACTCAACTTACATAACTAAGGTCTAAGATACTATTTTTCAAATATACACACAAGAATAAATATTAACACCCTTATTCATCTTCACTTAGTAATTTATAAAATTACAATTCATTCATTAAACATTCATTACATATTATAGTTTAATCAATACAATTTATTTCAATCCAAATAAATTTCATAATTTATATTACAAAACTGAATTCCATCTCAGGCTCCCTAGATCATTAAATTCAAACCATCCTATGGTTTTTCATTTAATTACATTCAATCATTTATCATTACTTCCATTAACAACACCTAGTCCCATATGTTTATTTCTAATATAATTATCATTCCATAATTTTTTGGTGCTCTAGGACTCATACTAAGCTATAATATACAAAAATGATATTTCAATACATAGATGAAAAAAAATCTTAAAGTTTGACTCCATTAAAAACAATATTTGAAAAACTATCAATCTATAGGTGAGATGCCTGGTGTACTATGTAGACAAACTTGATAGGTGGGGGGGGGGGAGATCAGTTGTTTTCCAATTTAACGAATTTCATTTTTTTAAGCACATCATCCCTTTGGACAAGAACCTATTCATTTGGTTAAGACTTATGGATATATTACTTTTAAATTTACATATAAAACCACTTACATTAATTGAACGATAATAAAGTTATAACAAAACATATACATGGTTCGACCCCTCTTGGGAAACTTACTCATTGCTATGTCAGATATCATTGATTCATGGATTATATAAAATAATATTTTCATAAATAAAAGGGGATTTATCCATATATCATCATGAAACCAAGTGATACTATATTACACTATTCTTGCATCCCTATATTACATAAATTATATATAAAACACCCCACTGCATTTATTTATACCGGTGTCCCACCAGTTTCTCTTAATGTCTTGTTTGTCCTCCTGAAGTGGATCAAAATATATATAGTGATGCTTCTACACCCACAAAGATGACCTACTTACACAATAACCAAGATTCTTAAACTAAATTTAATTCTTCAACAACAAATGTAACACCCCAAGGTTTCATAGTAATTTATTTTCTTTAGAGTAATTCAATAGTTTTCACTACACGCAACACCGAGTTCAAGCGCACCATGACTTACCAAACTAGCCGTTCAAAAAGAGGTTATGAATAGTATTAACTGAATTTTTAATTTTGTATACTCTATAAAATTTTAACATCCATATTATGTGTTTCTTATAGATAATATAAGAACAAATTCAATTTTTTTAGATAAAAGAATTATTTTTCAAAAAACGTAATTTTACCTCCTTTTAATGGGAAACCCTTTTTAAATCCAATATTTGAAAATTTAATATATTAAATTTGAAAAAAATAAACCTCTTCTTTATAATAAGGTCATAAAAATTTATTTTGGATAATTTGTTTGTGCTTTTCTGATAACTTTCATATTTTGATGAATAGTGAATAACACTAAATTTTAATTGAAAACAACTTTTTAATCAAAATAATTTATAGTGTTAAATTATAAATTTGAATTTTTTTGAAGTATAATTAAATTATACTCTTATAATTTAATCCAATTTTGGTCGTTGGATGTGATTTTACATTTAAATTGGACATAAACACATATTGATCTTTTGATAGTTTTTACTTCTCAAAAAACCCGCTTTTTGGTTTTGACAACAAGAATATATTTTTTAAATTAATTAATAAAACTTCTATGTTTTTAATTTTGTAAAATAGATATAATTTTTTAATTTTTAATATCAAAATTATCTTTGGGTGAATTTTTGGTATTTTGCTAAAAACATTCAATTTTTGATGAATAGTGAAAAACACTACGTTATTGTTTAATGTCAAATTTTTATTTACATAATTATTTTTAATTTTAATTTATTTTAAAGTAAAAATAGATACATAATACCAATATTAGTATAATTTAATTCATTGAAGTCATTTCTTAATAAGATTAGATATAAAAAAATTTAGTAAACTTTTTACCATCTTTTACCCACCCTCTAGGAACATTTGCAAATCTGCATGAAACATAATTTCACTGCTTCTGTGAATTGAATTTAAAAAATCCAAGACACACGGTTGACATTAGTAAGTAAAATGTGGATCAATAGGATGAAAATAATTTTTGGTGTGTAGTAACTTTTGAATTTTATTTACTATAGTTAAAAGAAAACAGGGTAATTAAAGGTAAAAATTATATTATAATTACCCAAACACATGTACTAATTCTATTGGATAAGTGTATTTAATCCAAAATAAATATTCGGACAAAAATATTATCCTTTTTAATCCACTTGGATTTGGTTAGGACATTTATTATATTTTATTTAAAGAAGAGTTAAAAGTGTTAAATTCAAAGATTAATAACTAAAACATTTTTAATATAGAGTTACACATAAGATACATTCGACTATAAATATTAATTAGAAAGATAAAAATATTTCCTACATAATGGTATTTTATTTATAATTGTTAGACATTAAATAATTAAATTTATTTACGACACAATGATGATGCAGTAATTACCTGATTAATGAACAATTAAAATAATTGATATTATAAATATCCAAATAAATAGAAATTGAGACTTTTGAAGCATTAAAATAATTTTATAGGTTAATATTACATGTTAGGATTGATTTAAATTATTTTTTTATAAGTAATAAAGTTTTTTTTTTGACTTTCACAAAAACCAAATACTAAATAGTGTCAAAATTAACATAAATGAGTTTTTAAAACATATACTATATTATTAAATGATATAATATTCTTAAAAATATAAGGATCGTCCATAGGACTCATATAATGATATATATGTCATTAATGAACCACTTGGGGTTCTCTTGGCTTTCATAGTAAGTTTATTAACAATTTATTATAATAATACAAGAATACATGGTAAAAGTTAAACTATTTAACTAAGAGTTAAATCTAAAATGTAAGGTTAATATAGTGACCTAAACCTTTCTAAAACCTATTGGTTGAGTTTTTTTCGACCCATCCCCACCTTATACTCGAAATAAATCCTTTTGGAGCCATTATAAACATAATATGATTGTGTAATAAATTAATATTTCAAGTTTTTCGTAAAGTGACCCTCACCCCTCTTATAAAATGGTACTTCCCCTTCTCTCAAAATCACACATCCAAATCCATTTTCCTTGGCCAATCCCTACTCAAATATCCTCCCAACCACCCTCACTTCAACCTATAGGCCTTAATTTTATCATAAAGCCAACCTTAGGATCTATTTTGATCATATCAAAAAGGAACCACCTGAAGAAGAGGTAATAATCTCATCCACTATTTCAAAGTTATTTTCTTATTCCACTTCCTCTTTCTAGGTTGTTTCCATACCAAAATAATAAATCCAGTACCCTATACATACTGTGATGTTATTATAAGTATGGTACAACCATATTAATTATTCTATCCATCATATGAATGACAAATTCACCCTACGTGCATACGTATAACTTACCGTCTCCACGTCATGATGTAGCTTGTCATTCAACACATCATTATTTGGATGGGTATAATAATGGGTATAATTGATGTAAATAATAAATATAATATGTTAATGATTCTTTTTATATGATATATCATCCAATTACATATGATTTCACTATCAGTAGAATGATATTGTCGCTCGTACATACGTACAGATTACCATCTCTATGAGCGCGATAAGATCCATTCCCCATCATAACCATTCAAGAATAAATTTCATTTAATGATTAAAAAATAATTTTTATGAACTTAATATCTTTCTGGATATGAATAAAATACATAATATCCATAATAAACATGACTTATGTAACAAAACAAATAATGGAAAAAGAATCAGTTAACACCCGTAACGATGATACAACTGCAATATCATTAACAGAACAATATTAAAAGATCATATATGATATCATATTTTTATATGTGCTTCTTTTATAGTCTAATAATAATTATTTCACCATTATATATGAGGTTAACCTACCCTCGACTAAGGAAATGTAAAAGGTAAGGGGTTCTCATCTCACTTCTTATTTCCGTGAGATTCATGCGATATTTCCACTATTTCCTTTTGTGTGGTGTATGTACTACCAATGATTGTATATTTTGTGTAGTATACTATAATTTATAGGTATTTACATCTTCATTGTATGATATTTCTTTAATGAGGTGTATGTTTTTTAAATTACCAAATAGGAAATGTAATTTCCAATTTTGATTTCCACTCATTGGGTTTTACGCAAACTTCATTGATTATTTTAATCCCAGATTATGTGTGAAATCACTATTTATTTATTTATGTAGAAATTTACACTCCCCTTTGTGTGTATATAATTTTGATACACATAATCACTCAATTTATAAATTCTCAATTCATTTCTATGAACTTGATACGGGTAATCTTAACTCAATTTCCCTTTATTGAGTTAAACATCCATGTCATTGGTGTTGTTTTTAGAAGAATATATGGGAATTTACTCAGATTTATTTAGACTGAATATCCAATAATATTGAGTGTATTTATATTTTTCACACATAATTATGTCCTTGATTTATCCTTAACCTAAGGATGTAGTCTTTCTAAGGGATTTCATCTCAATTTACATTTCATTGCGACTTCTTTGTTGTTGTGCGCCAATTCACTTTTATATGGTGTACATACTGTATTTTTACATAGTATATATTAAATCCATTTATTATCATGATATTATAAATTTTTTATTACCTTAATTATGTGTATTCAAGCGTCTCTCATTTGGTTAGGAACTCTAACTAAAATATCATTTTAAATGTTTTAATGATTTATTCTTCTATGTCTTTCTTATTAATGTCCATGTTTTAAAAATAGCGTTAAGGATTTGTTTATATGGATTTGAATGATTTAATATTAAAATTAATTTCATAAGTTTAAAAGTTGTGTGGGACACTTTGATTCAAAAATATTTTTTTAACATCTTCTTGATAGATGGTGAGACTTTTAAATGTTATCAAGAATTAGGGGATATTTATCTCAAATAGTTTTACTGATTATTTTCATCTATGTCCATATCCTTCATTATTCTTGATTGAGGTTGATTTGTTATAATACAATCTTACATATTGTATTGAATGAGTTATGTTTACTGTGGATGTTCTATTTTGATACCATTCATGGTTTGTGGTTAAAATATTGAAATTTCATATGGTAGTTTTAAAATGAATATTTATATTATGTTTCAAACTTTTCATATGAGGAATGAATTGGACTTAGTAAGTGACAGGGGGATCCTGATATAGCTCCTCGATGCATCGGTAGGTCTCATGAGACAAACTAGTGTCTTGGCATAAGGCCTTGAGAGAATCTTATTTGTAGTCTTGGCATGAGGCCTTGACTATGTGGTTACGATGTCTGACATTAGGCATTCCATCATTATGAGATTGGCTATTGATTTTTCATGTGATTTTTCGACTAGTTGAATATCCATGTGAATAAGTAAATAGAATTATTTGATTTATCTTTTCCATATTATGATGAAGTTCATGTTTAAAAGGCTTGCTTTTTAGTCTTATACGTTTCCTTAAATGTTTATACTTATTTATGAAAGTTTCCATTATATTGTTATACTTACTGTACATCTGATCTCACCAATTTCTTATGTTTTTCTTTTCCCAATATGTGAAGAGGTATATTATGATTGACCTTCAAGGATAGGCTAAGGGATATGAGTGTGTTCAAAGGGGACACAATGTTGTTTTTTATTTAATGATGTAATGTAAAACTTATGTATATATCTATTAATTCCAAGGCTACTAAACTAACTGGTATTTTGAGACTTGATCTATTGTGATCATGAAAATGTTATGTAATAATGCACCAATTTTGGGTAACTTGGGTCGGGGCGTTATAGTTGGTATTAGAGGAAGTTTAGTACAAATCTTGGAAACTAGATTTAGAAAAAACTCTAATTGGAGAACATTACCCTAACATGGACTTTGAGGATTAGTATAGAATAACATCCTAGAATTTTTTTAATGTAGAAATTTTGTGAATTTTACAAGAAATACATCCCTATATGGATACGAGTGGGTAGAGGTGGCTCTAGCACATATGTATCTATGGGTAAAACCCGAAAACACCGCTTTGACCTAGACTCGAACGAGAATTGGTGCATGACAATGGGCCTTTATGCACTCTTGGTTACGACACTCCCGGGGGATATGCTTAGGATGATTCACATTTTGTTTACAAACTTATTTGAAGGATTTTAATATAATATGATAATAAATAACCTTGGTTAATCCTAAGGTGTTTTAAATTAGAAATTTAGTGTCAGGATATTCCCTAAATGATTTTATGACTATTGTTACTCACACTATGATTTATGGTTTTAGTCAATGGATGGATTCCAAGGAATTCATAGTAACATTGAACTTGATGTAAGTGGTGGGAATGATGGTGGAAATGAGAAACTAAATGGAATGTTGATAAGCAAAAAAGATATCATCTTCATGTTGAAGCAGGTTTCCAAAAATATGATCTACCACATATACATTAACCAACTCTCAAACTCAACAAAGAAGAGAAAGGCAGATAATGATAATATATCCAGTAGTGGAGACCATGGAGAAAAGAAAGCTCAATTTACATCATGCAGGAAATGTGGATGGAGACACCTCAGAAAGTGTCTCAATGGAACAAAGAAATTCATTATGCGTGGAAAAACAGACATAAAGTAAAGAATTGAAGAGGAAAAACGAAGAGTATTATGGAAGAAAATAAAAATGATCCTAAGAATCCATTAACAGTCATTTTTCGTAAATATATGGGACCTAGGCATTACCCGACTCAATGTCCCATTCTTTAGGATAACCATTAGGTCATGAAAGAACCTACGTGGAAATAAATGGACGGAGAAATGTTTAAAAGTATTAATTCTCTTTGTTAATGGGATTACTTTGGAATAGTTTTCTCTTATATGTGTAACCCTAAAATTTGTTATGTGAAAGTTCTATTTGAGGAATAATTATCTTTTATTTTTTGGATATAGTTATAAAGATCCATTTGGGTTATATGATCTTTGAATTTGAGGAAATTACTGGTTATTAATTTTTGGGATGAAAATGAGAGGTATGAGATAACATTTGTGGCTAAATTATGTAATGGTTATTTTGAGGAATTTATCTCATTTTGGAAATATTATAAATTATAGTTTTTGAAAAAGAAAAATACAAATACCGTGTGACAACCCATTACATCAGACAAAGCTATGGGAATCGAACCCCCAACCAAAGTGTGACTGGGATTTATCACCTACCATTGGACTACATGATGTTTCTGGTTAGTGTGACTAATTATTTTAAGTTAAATGATTTTATTGATCAATAATAAGTTTATTTGGGATCTTATGTTTTATTAAATGTACATCCTTAGTATAAGAAAATTATTTGGTGATTAAGTGATAAATTTTATTTTGTAAGACATTCATTCTTTTGGGAACACTATATACCTAAGAAAAATAGAATACTATAGGATTTCATTTGAGAAGTAATTGTTTATTTTTATTTTATAAGAATCTATGTTTTTTATAGAGATTCAGGTTATTAGTGAAACTGATTAACCTATCATAAAGAATACGTGAATTGGTTAATTACACAATAGTATGAGACTTTAAGAGTAGTTGATGTTATTGGGATATAAATGTTATGATTTACTAAGAAATACTATGTGATTAAATTCTTCTTAGTTTTGGGTTTCAATCTTAGTTTCAATTATATTAAAGTATTTCAAGGAAAATTGTTTATTGAATGGTATTTATTGAACTTTGGGTATGGTTTGTTTTATTTTGGAAATTAATATTAGTATTTACTTTTGTAAAGGATTATCCATTTTGGGGATCATCTGATTTTATACTAACCATATTGGTTTTGTTTAATCTATAAAGGAAAGGGAAATATATAATTCATCCTTTGTGGATTATGTGATTATCTAGAAGTAGATTCTAGTGCTTCAAGTGTGACCAAGTCATCTAGAATAAACATCGTTTGGATAAAAGATGAGTTAATGGTAGAAATTTATTAAAGGATGAATCTATACTTGAAAATTAAGTATATCTCGTTATTTTCTTAGTCAATCTAATAAATAAATTCCTCAAAATTATGAAATGAAACATAAAACGAAAAACGCTGTTCGTTTACTTTTCCTACTGGGAAACTAATGAATGTTTAGCCCATTACAAGTTTGTGGTTTTCTTGTTATAAACTTTGTCCTGATCATGTTTTCTGTCACTCTACATCCGAACTTAACTCTTAGATTGTCTTCAATATCCATTTTTTCCTACATGGAGTCCTAGTGTGGGTTATCTCGGGTGACCTTTGTACTTCTCTTTATTTCTTTTAAAGTGATAGTTTTATTGAATCTTTTTATGACTTGGGACTTTCAATGATGTTCCCAAGCCAGATTTTAAAATTGCAAGGATGTCATTTCCAAAAGTGGGGAAGAATGTAACACCCCAATATTTCATTGTAAGTTATTTTTTAAAGTAATTCAATAGCCAACACTACACGCAACACAGAGTTCGAGCGCACCACGACTTACCAAACTTGCCGTTCAAAAAGCGGTTATGAACAGTTCTAACTGAATTTTGAATTTTATATACTCTATTTAATTTTAACATCCATATTATGTGTTTCTTAGAGATAATATAAGAACAAAATCTATTTTTCAGATAAAAGAATTTTTTTTCAAAAAATGCAATTTTACCGCCTTTTAATAGAGAACCCTTTTCAAGTCCAACATTTGAAACTTTTATATATTCAATTTGACAAAATAAACTTATTATTTATAATTAGGACATAAAAAATTACTCTGGATAAATTTTAGGTGCTTTTCTGAAAACATTCATATTTTGATGAATATAGAATAATACTAAATTTTAATTGAAAAAAACTTTTTTTAATAAAAATAATTTATAGTGTTAAATTAATTTGAATGGTTTTTAAGTATAATTTGATCATATTATTATCATTTAATCAAATGTTGGTAATTGGAAGTAATTTTACATTTAAATTGGACATAAACACATATCAATCTTTTGATAGTTTTTATTTCTCAAAAACCCATTTTCTGGTTTTAACAACAAGAATATTTATTTTTAAATTATTTAATAAAACATATGTGTATTGAATTTGGTAAAATAGATATCATTTTTTAATTTAGAATTTTAAAATTAGATTTGGGTAATTTTTTGGTATTTTTCTAAAAACCTTTAATCTTTGATGAATAGTGAAAAACACTGCGACATTGTTTAAAGTTGACTTTTTATTTAAATAATTATTTTTAATTTGAATTTATTTTAAATTCAAAATAGATACATAATACCAATATTAGTCCAATTTAATTCATTTAAGTCATTTCATAATAAGATTATATATATAAAAATTTTGTGAACATTTTACTGTCTTTACCCACCTTCTTAGCACATTTGCAAATTTGAATAAAACATAATTTTACAAATTATGTGAATTAAATTTCAAAAATCTGAGAAACATAGTTGACAGAAGTAAGTATAATGTGGTTCAATAGGATGAAAATAATTTTTTTGTGAGTAGCAACTTTTGAATTTTATTTACCATGGTTTAAAGAAAATATGGTAATTAAAGGTAAAAATAATATTATATTTACCCTAACACATGTCATAATTCTATTTTATAACTGTATTTCGACCAAAATAAACCTCAGGAAAATTATATGATCCTTTTTGATCCACTTGGATTAGGTTAGGACATTTATTATATTTTATTTAAATAAGAGTTAAAAGTGTTAAATTCAAAGTTTAATAACTAAAACATTTTTAATATAGGGTTACACATAAGATAAATTCGACTATAAATATTCATTATAAAGATAAAAATATTTCCTATATAATGGTATTTTATTTATAATTTTTAGATATTAAATAATTAAATTTATTTTTGACACAATGATGATGCAGTAATTACCTGATTAATGAACGATTAAAATAATTGATATTATAAATATCCAATTAAATTGAAATTGAGACTTCGGATGCATTCCACTAATTTTATAGGTTAATATGACATGTTAGGATTGATTTAATTTATTTGGTTCTAAGTAATAAAGTTTTTTTGACATAGAAAAAAACCAAATACTAAATAGTGTCAAAATAGACATAAATGAGTTTTTAAAACAAATTATATATTATTAAATGATATAATATTCTTAAAAATCTAAGGTTTGGAGAAATGACTAATATAATGATAGATATGTCATTAATGAACCACTTAGGGTTATCTTTTATTTT
Source organism: Viscum album (assembly GCA_963277665.1). NCBI lineage: Eukaryota > Viridiplantae > Streptophyta > Magnoliopsida > Santalales > Viscaceae > Viscum > Viscum album. Next base: position 622,109,876 of record OY728127.1, read on the forward strand.
TATAGTAAGTTTATTTACTATTTATTATAATAATACAAGAATACGTGGTAAAAGTAAAACTATTTAACTAAGAGTTAAATCTAAAAGATAAGTTTAATATGGTGACCTAAACATATATAAAACCTATTCATGGAGAGGTTTTAGACCCATAACCACCTTATCCTCTAAATAAACCCTTTTTGAGCCATTATAAACTGAATATGATTGTATAATAAATTCATATTTCATGCCTTTCATAAAGTGACCCTCACCTCTCTTATAAAAGGGTACTTCCTCTTCTCTCAAAACCACCTTATCCTCGAATTCATTGGTGTTGTTTTTAAAAAAACATGTGTGAATGTCATCTAATTTATTTATACTGAATATCCAATAATATTGAGTGTATTTATATTTTTCACACATAATCATGTCATTGATTTTTCTTTAACCTATGGATGTAGTTTTTATAAGGGATTTCATCTCAATTTACATTCCATTTAGACTTCTTTGTTGTTGTGCACAAATTCACTTTTTTATGGTGTACATAATGTACTTCGACATAATATATCATGAATACGTTTATTCTCATGATATTATAATGTTTTTATTACACCATATTTTTTTATTCAAGCATCTCTCATTTGGTTAGTAACTCTTACAAAAATATTATTTTAAATGTTTTAATGATTTATTCTTCTGAATCTTTCTCATTAATGCCCATGTTTTAAAAACTGTGTTAAGTATTTGTTTATATGGACATGAATGATTTAAAATTAAAATTCCTTTTAAATGTTTCAATGTTTTATGGGAAAATTTGATTCAAAAATATTTTTTAAGAGCTTCTTGATAAGTATTGAGAATTTTAAATGTTTTCAAGAAAAAAGGGATATTTATCTCCAATAGTTTTACTAATTATTTTCATCTATGAAAATATCTTTAATTATTCTTGATTAATGTTGATTTATTATAATACAATCTTCCATATTGTATTGAATGAGTTTTTTTGACTGCGCATGTTCTATTTTTATACCATTCATGGTTTGTTGTAAAAATATAGACATTTCATATGCTAGTTTTAATATGAATGTTTATATTATGTTTCAAACTTTTCATATGATGAATGAATTGGACTTAGTAACTGACTAGTGGAGCCCACTATAGCTCCTCGATGCATCGATAGGTCTCAGGAGACAAACTAGTGTCTTGGCACAAGGCATTGGAAAAATCTTATTTGTAGTATTTGAACAAGGCCTTGACTATGTGGTTATGATGTCCAACATTATGAATTCCATCATTTTGAAATTTTCTATTATCAATTCATGTGATCATTCGAATATTAGAATATCCATTTGAATAAGTAAATCGAATTATTTGATTTATCTTTTTCATATTATGCTAAAGTTTATGTTTAAAAGGCTTGTGTTTTAGTCTTATACATTGAATTAAATGTTTATGCTTATTTAGTAAATTTTATGCTATATTGTTATCCTTACTAAGCATCTCATCTCACCCATTTCTTATGTTTTCTTTTTCCCATGATGTGAATAAGTATATTATGATTGACCTGTAGGGATAGGCTAGGGGATATGTGTGTGTACAAAGGGGACACAATGTTGTTTATTTATTTCATAATGTAATGTAAAACTTATATATGTATCTAGTACTTCCAAGGATACTAAACAAACCGGTCTTTAGAGACTTGATCTCTTGTGATCATGACAATGTTATGTAATAATGCACCGACTCTGGGTAACTAGATTTGGGGTGTTACAACACAACACATGAAACTCATTCGCTGTACTTTCCTATTATGTAGTTATTCTTAAAAATTTTCAACTGGATTATCAAACTCAGCACTCAAGTTTATAACATAAAATATATTTCAACTATCTTTTAAAATCTTGAACACTATCTTATAATTTTTTCTGGTGATGTACACTGAAGCACACAGATCTACTCTTGATCACTCTTCCTTTTCATTACTATAGGTTACAATAACTACATATCCTCATCCTACTCCTTCTCTAAATTCTTTAAGAGATTCATTTATTCTTAGCTATCTCTTAGTTTTCACACATTTAATAACTTGAATTAATCTTCTTTTAATGTATATACACATGGATGATTTATCTCTTCTCTCCTTAAAATTGACACTTCTCACGTACATGGGAAGTATAATTAAATGAGGTTTTTCATTTTGAATTACCATAAATGGTTAATAGAGTGTAAATGTAGTTTTCATCACTAAATAAATATTTTAGAATACCCATTTCAAGTTCCTAGGTATTCCTATGCTTTTATTTTTTTAACAAAAACAATATTTTTATAATACCCTCATTTAATCCACATCATTTTGAAACTCCACTGAATAAAAATGTACTTTTATTATTCTTTAGGGAAAACTTATTATTCTTCTTATAATCCCAATATATACATTTAAAATTTCCCTCCATTAATCATAGTTTCATACTTGTTTACATCACACATTTATGCATCATGGGATGTATTCTTATAGCCCAAGTGCTTCAAATGTAACTAGTGAAAAACTAAATTTGAGTCTATAAAAAAAATATCAAAAATATTCTTTTTTTATTCCTATTAATAATATTTATTTATAAATTAATCAAGGAACTAAATAACACACAATCCTTGAATCAATAATATTTTCATTATTCTTGAAAGCCATATAAATTCATTTATTCTTATTTGATGATGAGAACAATCTATCCTCCTTAGATCTTTTTCTCCCTTGGTTCAAGGATCAAAATATCAGCCTTGCATAAGGACTTTGATAAGAATAATTATTCTAAATGGTTGATAATAACTTCAACAACATCAGATTCATTATTCTTAACAATATTTTTAATTTTAGAAACTTAATTTTTCAGTCTATAATAATTTCGAATTTTCCACTGTGTATTTTCTCTTAAAGGAAAATTATTTTCATAATGTAAATGATATATATTACATGAATATAAATTATGTTACATGGTTTGAAATAAATTTTCCATTTTCAAACATATCTATGAATTTAGTGATGTACAGTCTTGTGTAACTAAATTATCGTACAAGTATGAAAAATTAATTTTTCATTTTTCAAACTCACGTGCCTCAATATACTTACGTAGTGGAAAAAAACTACACATATCATAATTAACTTACATGAATTTAATTCAATTCCAAGAAAATTACCTTATACAGTTCCTACATAGATGAATTCCCTTTACTATTTCTCAACTTCCATGCATTAGAAATCTAACATATTCAAATACTATACATTCTAGGAAAATATGTTCAACATATATGAATTCTCCAATTTGATTTTTGTTTTGTATAATTTACTTATAACTTTTTCATGATCTAGTGTAGAAATTAAAAAATTCTTACAATAAACTTATATAGGCTTAAACTGTCCTCAAAACTTCTCAAATTTCTTTAAATAATCTCCAAGCATCTTTAAGAATAGTTATTAGAATAATTCCAAAATTCATTAAGAATTGTTTGGGGGTGTTGGAATATACCAAATACTCAAATTAGATTTTCTAATTAACAATTTTTCTTTATTAAGGTAATGATTAATCAAATAAATCTAACACTATATCTATTAAACTCAGTCTTCATCTCGATGCATTTCTTAATAATTCTAGTAGAAAAAATTCAAGATACTATAGGAAGGGTTTTCTATATCTAGATATATTTATCTAAAACATTTTAATCTAGTAAAAACTTATTAAATATATAATTAAAATCACATTAAATATAGATTCAACATCGATATCATATTTCACATTCTTCACTTTAGGTGTATTGTGTAGATAATGTATTCAAGATCAGTAACACTTTTCATGGACATACAAACCATCTTAACAATCACAAAATATAATTACCACTACTTAAAATCAATAAAAATATATATTCATTGGTAGTATAAACTTAAACTTCCTTTGGGTGGATCCTTTCTTCATCACCCCTGACATATCCTTTTCCTTATTACGTTGGCAAATCAAATAGACAATAAATACAATCAAACAAGTTTTGGAACTTCAACCCCCACTTTGTGTTTGTTGAAAATTTCAATTGATTCCAAATAAAATACCATGAAAAATTTAATACTTCACTTCCAAATTGATATAAATATATAGTTGTAAGATAATCTCTCCCTTTTGACAAAGTAGTGTTCACATATTCTCCTAATTTAATATCTGATACTAACTAATATGTTAGGTAAGGTTCCTCTTAATATTTCTATCCATTTTATGATTACCATATGCAAGTATTTCAAAAATAATTTAAAACTTAAATAAATCATATTCTCCACATATAATATATTTATACTTTTGAGATATTAATTTAACTTCTCTTCGAGAGAAGTAAAACTACATGAATCATTTCTTCTCCATTATAAGTGATTATAAGAACATCATATAAACAAAAAATGATTATAAATATTACTGGATTCATATTTCTATTATATATATTCAATAAACTAGTCAAATATAAGTATATGTGGGTTAACCCATTATAGAAAAAGAGAGTGAAAAGAATAGATAACAAGGTTGTCTATATTTTCACCACATGAGATACTAATTTCTACCTTTCACTTATTAGGGGATATACATATATATTTTCATGAATGTATGTGAACCTATACTTATTTGAATACACATTTAAAAAATATTCAAGTTTATGGTCTTCCTTATATTTTTAAATAATCACCCCTTGATAAAAAAAATATAATTTAAAACATTGGTGAGGGAATGAAATCATACATATTCCTTTAAATTTCGAAGGTGCTATTAAGGTTTCCCAATTCAAGAATAAATGGTAAGACTATGGTAGCTTCAACTATTTTGAAATATCTCAAAAATGGTTGCTTTCCAACCTTCATCACCTTTAATTCCTCGTATTTAGGCACAATCATTATATAATTTTGGAATTGTATGGATCCTCTAATAACTCATCTTATTGAGTAATAGTTCTAAGATAGATTTCTAAACCTTGAAAATAATTTCATTAATGGTAGGAAATTTTTTGACCTCTCCAATCAAATATCATCTTTGGGTTTCCATATATGGACATCCCCTGGAAATATTGACTTTTAATATTTTTCAACTTTCTTCTTAGCTGTATTGGACTTATTGGACTAATAAAATAGAAAACAATAATTCTTTTCACGTGGATCTTGCTTCCTATAAAACTCTAATTGATCTGGACATATGGTAAGGCATCCTTTAGGCATATTCTCAACCAGGTTCTTGGGTGTGTATTTCTTCTTATGAGTGAATGATTTATAACTTGATATCACTAGTGATTTCCATTTATATTTAATAAAAATTATTATTAAGTCAACCATGCCATGTGTTTTAAATCACTATGAACAAACTTATTTCACTATACTCACACTTCTTTATCAGCATTTGAATTCACCTTCTTGAGAAACTTCTTTACTTATTTACAAGGAGTATCAACCACTAATATAATCTTATAATCTCTATCTTGGATAGATTTTCTGGTCAAATTTCAACTATTTACATTTAAATTCATTTCAATATTGAAATGGTCCATAAAATATCCTCTCTTACCATAATAGAAACATATTTTACCAGTTTTTTGAACACCTTATCGGAATTCTTATTTACTATCTTCTTAGAAATAAATGGATTAACAACATTCCTCAAAGATTTATATTCCAAGGATTTTTTTATTTTACCCATGCATCAATATATGGTGGTTTTATATTTTATTTAGTAATAGGATGAAACCTGGAAATATTATACCATAATTCATCAGAAAAAGACCACCAACCTTTCATAAATCACAGAAATTTTCCAGTAAATGAAATATATTTTTCATAGATAGATCTTTCCTTTTTTGTATTGTATATTTTCCTTCAATGGGGTTGATACTTTATTCATAATTTATCCCCATTTATTTTGTGATTTTATAACTTATACGTATGAACATGTTAATCTTCCAATATATCTTCAAATTCTTGAATCTCCAATATCACAAATATCATCCAAAAAGTCTTTATCTTTTACATGCTCATGTAGTCCATCTAGATCATTATAGTTTATGATTTTTGGATAGAACCCAAAAATTCCAGTTGAAATTGTTTCCACAACATGATCACCTCCACCCTTACTTTTTTTTGTGGGTTTCTTAGTATCTTTACACATAAATATTTATAAAGACTAATATTTGTTTCCTGTATTTATGAAGAAAACAACTTCAGCATTAATTGATATTAGAATGTTCTGTGACACCTATTTTTATGATATTTAATTGGATGATTCTCCATATGAACTCTAACTATTATTGAAACCATTTAGAGTCCCCTTTTAAACCATAAACTTAGTAGAGGTCTGTGTTGTGTATTTTCTTGTCTTAAATGATTAAAAATATTAGGGTTGTATTTTATCTATATTTAACAATTTAATTTCCATATCATGGAATTTCATATTGAGAGATTTATTTTTATAATAAACTAATTTAATTTTGCTCTCACATTTTTTATTCATCTTCTGAACATAATCCTAATGTATATTTTTTATCTCATGAAATGAAATATCCATCCCTTTTAACCTTTTTTATTTAACCTTATGATGGACTGACTTAACAACCACAAATCTTTTATAAATATTTTAAAATGAATAAAATAACACTTTCACAACATTCATAAATACTTATTTTACAATAATACTCATCCTAAATTCTTCATCAAATATGGGAATTATTTTGTTGCAAAATATAATAGAATATTCTTTGGATTTCACTAGCTCTGTGAGAGTGTTGTAAGAACTCATATTTCTTGCCAATTCATCTTCTATTACATCAAAATCTTCCCCTACCCATGAATTTTCATCAATGAGTCCCTTTATATATGATAACATATATAGATCTACTTAAAGTAAAATTATAAAGTGATCCTCAATTTTAGAATAAAAGTAAATAATTGATTCATTAAAATCACATTCTTCATTACTTTCTCTAGTTTCACTATATGAATTTTTATCAATATATTTATCAAAACCCAAACCACTATGACCACCTTCATATTGTTTTTTTTCTTTTCCTTCTTGAAACACATTATTTACATTCTCACCTCTTTCTTCAACTGTTTTTTCAAAGTATAAGTAGATACTTCCATGTTTATTCTAAAAAATATAGAACCTAAATTTTCCATATCAAGTTCTTCTTCAACAATAAGAAATGTACACATCATATAAATTAGTTGAAAATATATTGTATTTTTTATAACTTACCATATATTGGGAACCATGTTCTTATAATTCCATTTGTTATAATTCCATAATGATCTAATCAAAGGGAACCTATGATGTGATTCCAATTATAATACTTAGTAGAACATGTAGAAACACCTGGGGGTGAATAACCTGTTATCATATTTCTTTAATTATCATTATTCTTTTTAAAATTATCACCCCTTTGAACATGAACTTCTATAGTATATTAAGGATTACAGATCCCTCAATTTTAACCTGATAGAAAAATACACATGTTGTAATAGAAATCATGCAAAGATGGAATGTAATATTTATAAAGTTTTCCCCTCCTAATAAATGTACTCCTTGATGTGTAAAATTATTTTCAATCATTGATTATCTTCTATAATTTAATCATCAATACAAGTTTATTTTTCCTAATATCATGCTAAAACCAAGTCATTAAATATTACATAGGTATGTGATCTCTATATTATAGAAGTGATATATGCAATGTACCACTTAATTTCTATATATCAGAATCCCATGAGTTTTTGTCTATCTATTTCTTATAATCTTAAATTGGATCACAATCTATTTAGACATGTCTCCAAACCCACAAAGATGATATGCTTCCTCAACTGCATTGAGTCTTTGAATACCTGGAACTCTTTAATATCAAATCACATGAAACTCTATCTATATAGTTCCCAAGATTTTATTACTTCATCAGAATATAATTTTGGATTCTCAAACCCACTTCTCATGTATATATCCTAAAATATATTTCACCTATATTTTAATCACTTGATCATAGTATCAAAATATTTAGTCATGATGTATACTAAATCACATCTATTTTAGATTTCTTAGTCTTATTTTTCCTCACTACAAGTAATATTGGATCCTCATCCATCTTCTTATTCATGAATCCATTTCTTTTTAGTCCCCTCTCAGTTATCACACACATCCTACTCTAGGTCTACCTTCTTTTTTTGTATATATGCATAGTCAGTTTTTGTCCACTTTCCTCAATATCCACTCTTATCACATAAATGATAGGCTTCATTAAATGAATTATTAATTTTTTAATTACCATAAATGTTATACAAAGGGGTCAAATTAGCTTAAAATTCACCATTAATGATTACCCATCTTTGGTTCCCATGTATTATCATGGACTTTTTTTGAACTAAAATGATATTTTGAAAATAATCACACATAATGATCCTCATTTTTAAATTTGGATGAATATAAATATACTTTTATTATTCTCTTGGATTATATTCTTCTTATTGTTATACCACTCATGATACCTCCCTTGAAATTTATAATCCATTCGTCATAACTATTTTCATGTATATAACAATCATGTGTATGGTGTGAAACTCATTCTTCCAATGCGAGAGCTTCACATGAAACCAGTATAGAACTTGGATTGATTTTTTAAAAACATGAACAACTCAAAAATCATATTTTATTCTTGTCAATCAACCTTTTTCATAAATTACTCCCAGAACTAAAGGACACAAAAGCCATGAATCAATTACATCACCACTATTTTAAAAACTAGGTAAATTTATTTCAACATTTTTGGTTTCATAGATATTTTCTCATGATTTGATATTATTCTACCATGGTTTTAAGATCAACATACTAGTCTTGAAACTTGGATTTGATAAATGATGTTCTAAATTTTTGTCCTTGACTTCAACATCATTAGATTTAACATTCTTTAGAATCTCCAAATTATAGGAACTTGATTTTTTGTGTCTACATTAATTTTTAATTTTCACTAAGTATTTTCTCTTAAAAATAAGAAATTTTATTCTTATTAATGAGATTGATTAATAAGTATCAATTATCATATGCAGTTTAAATCCATTTTTATTGTTTCAAATTTTTAGATGAATTTAATTATATTCTAGATTCCGTAACTGAATTTTATTACATGTACCTAAAATTAATTTATTATTTTTCAAAAATGTGTGTCTAAATTTTGTTATAAAGTGGAATAGATAGATTGTGTGTAGCATAATTTACATATTAATATTCAATTCACTTCCATGAAAATGAATTCTCTTATGAAGTGTATACATAGGTAAATTCCATTTATCATTTGTCAACTCCTATACACGGAAAATTTTTCATATTAAAAGAACATGTGTTATTAAAAATTATGTTCAGAATTGATGAATTGTAATGTATTCTTTCTATGTAGTTTAATTTTCTTATCCATTCTTCATGCTATAGTGAAGGAATTTTTTAATTGATCAATTCAAATTAGGGGAGATTCAATAATCCTTAGGCCTTCTCAAACCTCTTCAAATTATCTCGGAAAATCTTCAAATAATTGTAGGAATTATTAGAATAATTTCAAACTTCTTTAAGAATTGTTATAATGATTTTCAATAAATAAAATATTCAAATTTTATTATATCAATAAAATATTTTTTCATCTCGAGTTCATACTTTATCAAATAAATCTTGATCCATCTATATTAAAATAATTCTTTATCATGGAGTGTTTCTCACATATTCCAATAGCCAAATTTCATGTTACTTTAGGATATTTTATCTATCTTTATCTTACTTTCTTCAAATAGTTTGAATCTATTAAAAAATTTTTGAATAAAACATTACAAAGTTTCTAGGTACAAATTTGACCACCAAATCCTTTTCCATCTTCTTCACTTTTGGTCCACGGTGTAGATAGTGCATTCTACTTTAGCATACCTCATCATAGGCATACAAAAAAAAATAAACATCCATCATTTGTAATAACATCTTCCTAGAATCTATCCATCTAGGTCTTCATAGGAAGTGGCATATTCAACTACCTTTGGGTTAATCCATTCTTCATCACCTAAGATATCTTCTTTTCATTATTACATTGACAAACCTATTCAACTAAAAATTAAATAAAACACACTTAGGAACTTAAAAAAGAAATTAATAGAATCAAATAATTGGAAAAATTGGTTCTAAACTCAATCTAGTAGCCCTAAGGTCTTCTTCAACACTAGTATTCACAACACATTCCATCCCATCATCACCGACAAAAATCCACCATTAGAACCCTAGGTAATTCTGGCCCATTGTTTATCAATAACTATAAATACCAAGTTATAAACAAATAAAATCAAGGATATACCATACTAGAGCATAAATTCAAGTAAATGAATAGTATTTTTATCATGACACACTCACGGGTCAACTAAGTCCATAACCCCAATGCATTCAAGCCTTTACTAATGAAGAATGGGATCTCTCATCCCCAATAAATTATCTTTAACAAAAAACATTTTGTTACCATATATAATTAATTGATTCATTATGAATTGGTTAAAAAACAATAAGATAGTTGTACTCCATAGCTGTCCATATTTAAGAATTAATCATAAACATGCTTCAAGCATAACTTTCATATTCCACCAATTTCAAAGAAGAGTGGTAATCAATTTATATTTCGTTTTCATTAACCATTATGTCATTATGAATTTATTTTGTCCATAAAATTTACAATAAATTAACCATCGTAAGAAAAAAAACCATCAAAACAACTGATATCACCCTTCATAGAAAATTAAGAGTCAACATCAACATGAAAAAATAACATTGTATCACAATATCCCAATACCATAATTCATTCTTCACTCAGGTTCTTATCTTCACTTGGATGATTCCATCATATCCCAAGTAACTAAATCATGGTAATTTCTCACGTATATATAAAAGGATAAGTAATAAATCCCCTACCTTGATTCAAAGCATCATGGAATAATCACCCTTCATTAATGGAATAATTGAGGATGAAAAACCATAAATTTCAATGGAAACATCACTATAGGCTAAGAACAAAAAATCATCATCAGGAATTACTTGAATATCATCCCAAAACTAGAGGAACCTGATTACATGATCATCTAGAAATAAATAAATAAACGGGAATGTTGAGATAAAATTTCTCTAGCTTACTTTGCAGTTTATTTGGGTTGGTTGTGTTTGTTGACAAAGTCGGTTGAAAAACATTCCATCACGATGGTTTACAATGAAAGTTATCTTTGAAGGTGTCACATTTTCGTAGTGTTTTATATTTTTTTGGGCCTCAAAATTGTTTTTTATTATGAATGTAAGGATTCTTTCATAGAAAATGGGTAGAATTCATAGAACCTAAAGGAATTCATGGTTAAATGGTCCACATAGGAATTTCACTATGAAAACCACAAAGTTATTTTGTGAAACCAAAAATCAGAGTAGAGAATTACACATTGAATTTGTGTTATGAGAACCAAAAAGAGTCACGTCATTTTCTGTTGAAGGAGGTGTATTAATGTCCACTGTAAAGGGTTGCCTTTTTTTAGTAAAGGCTATTATTTGAAGGCATCCAGAAAGGGTTTTTTTATGTGTAGGTGAAAGTGGTGTTTCAAAGGCTTCTATAATGGAATAATACACTATGTGATCTGTAGAGAACGAGCAATATGTAGTGATGATTGATCCAAAAAAGAGTTTTTGGAAATTTTTATCATCAATTTTTTCAGATTTCTTTGCATATACAAAGGATCCATAATCAGATCATTAGGTAGATGGATAATTTCATTGATAGGATTATTATTGGAAGAATTTGGCTAAGTCCAAATGTAGTTCATGAAGAAGGTGGTTCATAATGGAGGTATTTTGTGAAGGCTTATCTCATGAAGGAGGATGTCATCAAAGAAAGATCGATTAAAAGAAGGTGTTTGCGGGACACAATAATATTCAAAGGAAATGGAGGACATAAAGAATTTTCGGTACATGGTGCAAGGTTTTTAAGAAGGTTTTAAATAAATTCATAGAGGAACAAAAACATTTTACGATATTACTCCTTGTAAAGAAATCACCATGCGGTGAGGTTTATTTCATATACCGGGTGAAAAAAAGTTTCATGGAACACTTTTGGATGAAAAAATTATGAGGTTATTCATATGAATAGAATAATCATCAAAAAGAGAAGTTTTCAAACTTTATTTGACAGAGCAGTGAGCTTTCAAATTTTGATTGGTTATAAAACATAAGGGATATAGTGTCTTTTCAGAACATTGTAGAAAACTATCTTTACTGTATTTGGTAAATAAGCACATTTACCTTTTATTATCCTTGGACATATCCTAGTTTGGGTGAACATAATAAAAATTTCTAATTGTTGTGAATGATTTAATTTTGATTAATACATTGGTACATGAAATGGAGAGATGAGTGTTTTGTTTAATGACAAAATAAGTTCCAAAGGGGTAGTCATTTTAATATTTCATATCCCGATTCACCCACCCTGAAGATATTTAACCTAAATGTACTTACAATTGGTATCAGAGGGAAAGGTTAAAATCAATGTTCACTCTCAATTACTTCAATGGTGGTTTTTAATCATAACATGATTCTGATCTCTGATGGAAGCAAGTTTAAATTATGGAATAATTAGATGTTGCACTACTTTCTATCATTAGGTATGAATTTATTTACAACTATGATATTTTGTATTTATTCTATTGTGGACAGTGGAGTTCAATATTAAGTAGACTTAAGAGAATTAGATGCTGATTCCAAAGGAATCAATTCCTTAGGAAGAGTTGTATCTTACATAATATACATGAAGGTGATGTCATGTAATTCAATACATTCCATGTGGGAAAATCTTCTCAATGTATTTTAAGATGAATTAAAAGTTAGAGAATAAAAATTGTAGGTTTTGCGGAACAAATATGAGGACCTAACAATTCACCCTAACAAGTCTGTAGATGAATTCTTTGACCAGGTTAGTGTTGTTGTGGAAGAAATGCATGGTCTCAGATAAATTCTTGAAAATTTAAATATTGTTAAGTAGATATTGAGAATAATTCCACCTTAGTTCAGTTAGAAATTTTCTATACTATTAGAAAAGGATCTAATGGAGCATACATTTGATAATTTTCAAAGTAATATTATCACGTAAAAGATGAGAAATGATGATAATGAGTCTTTGGAAATAGGATTGAATTCAAGGACATAAAGAAGCTCCCTATTGAAGATGTCTAGGAAGAAGAAGAGATAGATGAGTTCTAGTTGTTCTTTTCCTCAAATATTCAAAGAGGAAGATGGAAGTTCAAAGGGAAACTTCTACTTTCATGATTTTGATGTGGAAATATTGGAATTCTTGTCGTATGGTGCCCAATGAATTTTTAATGCAATGATGATGAGGAAGTAAAAATTCCCTTGAAGTAGTGTTTAGCTTATGTGAAAGGAATGAAATTTTTTTAAAATAAATTTCTTCAAAAAAATAATATTATTTCAAAATAAAATGGTCGGTCAAGAGAATTAAATGTTAAAGATGTGGTTAACTGAAAGGATCACAAAGAAGATTCTATAGTGATAGTTATAGGTATCTGTCAGACAAGGGATGAAAGTAAAAATGATGAAGATGAAATATAAGAAAGAGTTGATATTTTGGATAAATTAGAAACCACTCTTGAGGAGATAGATATTTAGAAATCCAAAATAAAGAAATCCAACAGAGTGGTTCATGTTTTCAAGATTTATATGTAGAATTAGGAATAAGATAAGTCTGAAATAGAGGATGATATTGAAAACACTAAGTCTTCAATTCCAGAGAACTTAGAAAAGGTCATTGAGTACAAGAACAAATTTGAAGAACATAAAAGAGTGGCCGATGGTTTAACTAACAAAGTTAAATATCAAATAAAACATATTGTATAACCTGAAGATGAAGTTTTTTAAGAGTAAAGAAACTAATAAGATCAGTAGAGACTCCTGAATCCTGATATAACATTGGGAAATTAGTTCACTCATGCAATAAAAAAAATATGAAAGTGGAGAATACATGTCAAAAAAAAGGAAACAGTCTTATCCAAATTACAAGGATTGTATGGGTATTGATTATAAATTGAAAGAGGTGATGATTGATGTCAGGACATAATAACCCACTCCAAGATTAAATGAAAATTTTAGTATAAGTTAGAATTTGATGATTCAGAGATCTCAGGGGATGAAAAGTGGTGAACCAATTATATACATGAATAAACCTCATATTAGGTTTTATTGATGTGGAAAGATGGAACATTCCCAAAATGTATATTCCATATACAAATGGTAGTAAAGGGAAAAAATTTAACAAAGGTGGCCACATAGAGTTCAATATTACAATAATTATTTTAATAGTCTCTATTTCTAGTGTGGAGGATTCTAATATATGTCCAGATATTGCTCATCAATAATGCAAAGGAATGTTATGAAGAAGACCCTAAGTGGAATTAAGTATAATATAAAAGAATCATCAAATGAGTTGATAACTAAATAATGATTTTTAGCTCTATAAGATGATATTTTTCCATTATAACTTGAGGAATATCAGTAGTATTAGTTCAAAATAGGTATTAGTTCAATGAATTGGATAACAAAATATCTAGGAAGGTAGTGGTAAAAGATATTTACCTTAATGAATCGGATCATACAGGTGTAGAGATCCTTCATAGTAGATTCACATCCCATATGACATGAATTAAGGATCTTGTTATCGACATCAAATATGATAAGGAAGGTGTTTTCAAATTTGGAAATGATGAAGTCCTGAAGAATATTTGATCATGAAAATCCAAATTTGGTGGAAAATATAAGATATGTACTAATGTATTTGTTTTCAAATGTCCCAGTCAAGACTTAATAAGTGTTTTTCAATTGTCTGACTCGATTCTTACAATAATATTTACCAATAAGTTGTGTGTCGTCAAGGGAAAAGATGATAAATTTGTTTTATAAAGAATGTGAATGAAGGGGAATCTATATATTAATAGTGGAGAAGAAGATATGTTCCTTTTTATTTAGAGAGAAATAAAATTGGTTATGGAATAAAAGGGTTAGCCATAAATTCCAACCATCTTTGGAAGATATGGTCAAATGTGATGCAACTAGAGATCTCCCCAAGCTATCATATGATCGTACTCACATATGCGATGCTGGTCAACAAGGTATGATTATTTGAAATATGTAGATGGAAAAAGAAAAAAGGTAAACCATATTTGTTGAATTTGTGCATAAAAATGTATGCGTACCAATCTCACCAAGATACATTGATGACATGAGGTATTATATTCTTTTCATTGATGATTTTAGTAGGATGGAATGTATATTTGTCATTTCCCACAGTTATTATTTTTCCAGTTGCATAGAAAGATATCATGTGGACAACAATGTGATGCTTGGATAGAAGATTCTGAGTTTTTGAATTGAGAATGGTATGAAATTCATTAACAACCAAGTATAGGATTATCTTGAGATACTATGGATAAGGAATCAAGTGTCGACAGTGATAACTCCTAAAAAATGGAGGGGTTCTGAGTAGAAATTGAATCATAAGCAACATGGACAAAATAATTCTTATTGAAAAGGAACTACTAGAGAAATTATGGAATTATATAGTCTTGAAACTAGTCTATATATCCAATAGGGTTTTTTTGTGATAAAGAAGAAAAGAATTTTTATAAACTATGGTATAGAAAGAAAATAAAATTGAAATACTTTCAAATATTTTCACATAAATGTTTTATTTTCAACAAAGGGAAACATAGGAAATTTGAGTCTCATAGATATGAGGTGATATTCCTTGGATACTCAAGAAAAACAATGAATATAAATGATTTAACAAGATGATAGAAAAATTGGTTGAATGAAATGATTCCACTATAGAAGATAATGAATAGAATATTCACTAACATAGTGAACAGTTCATTAATGATAATGATGAAGAGGTAAGAATCTTAGGGGGAGTAGAAGTGGTAAATAATTATTCAGAAAAAGATACAAATTATTATTAGTAACAATCAAATCTATATCTTCAGAGAAGATGAAGATTCGAGATAAATTTTACAGGAAAAAATCATTGGAGATCAGATAGTTTCAGTTCAAACATGAAGAATAAAGTCTTTACAGTAGGCATCCTTGCTATCTTAGTTAGAGCCTAAATGTTTTTAAGAAGCATAGGTAGATGAGAATGAGGATTATTTTATAAATGAAAGGCTTATCCAAATTTAGAAGAATCATACATGGGAGATTGTTTAGAGAACTATAGATAAGAATGTCATCAGGACCAAATGGGTCTTTTTAAATAATCAAAATTAATATGGATTAGTAATCTGAAATAAAGCATGTCTAATTTGTAAGGGATACTCCCAAATTTTGGGAATATATGTTGATGATACATTTGAATGTATTTAAAGGATAAATACTATTAAACTATTCTTAGCCATTATAGTGTAACAAAAAATAAAATGTTTTCTAGATGGATGTAAAGTTAGTGTTTCTGAATGGGGTTCAAGAAGAAGAAGGGTATATCAGGGCTCTAGATGGTTTTATCATTAATAAAGATGGGAACAAATTTTTTTTGGCTGAGGAAGGTTCTATATGGGTTGAAGAAAGCGATGAGAGCATGGTATTCAAGAGTTGATTTATTTTTGAAGAATCTATGTTTTCAGTGTAGTGGTGTAGATAAAAATCTCTATTTAAAAAACGATCGTAATCAATGGATGAGGGTTCTAGTGTATGTTAAAGACATAATATTTTGTGGATAAGACAATTTTTAGTGGAAAATATTATATAATTTCTGAAATGTTTGTTCTAAATGTCATTTATTGATGAACTATGATTTTTCCTTGGTTTAAATGACACATAAGGATGGAATGGCACAATAATTTCCCAATCCAAATATTCCAAGGTGGTTCAGAGAAGATTTATAATTGATAATTCCAAGGAGAGGATTACTTTGGTGGTTACCCTGATGAAATTATCATGAGATGATGAATAAAAATATGTTGAGTCACAAAATATAGGTAACTCATTAGAATTTAGTTATACTTAACAACAAAATGACCTAATATTGTTTTTACCACATTCCAAGTAGAACAGTTTCAAATAAATCCCAAATAAATCCACATACATGGAGTAAAAAAGAATACTTAAGTATACCAAGGGAAATATGAATTTCAATTTTTTTATAATGATAAATATTAGAAACAGATACTGGGAAATAAATATAATGATTGGGAATTCTCATTAGATGATTTAAAATAAACATCATGTGGTGCATTCAATCTTACTGGATTATGTATTTCTTAGATAATCAAGAAACAATATTTCATTTTTGTGATTTTTTCAAAAACAAAATATATTGTGACTACTTAATCTTGCACATAATTATTATGTATGAAGTAGCAAATTAGTGATATGGTAGTTGAAGTGAAGTCTCTAATCAGAATCCATTATGATAATTCAAGTGCAATAAATATTATCAAAAATCTAGTACATCACTCATGGATGAATAAAATTGAAATAAAGTATCATTTTATCAAAGAGAATGTGGATTATATGATTATGAAGTTATAGTATATTCCTATAGAACTATAGGTTGTATATATTATGGAAAAGGAATTACCCAATGATAAGTTTCAATGTCATTAAATAGATCTTGGAGTTTATTTTACTCCCCACACTTGAAAAAATGTGTATATGGGTCCCCTATCCTTGAGGTATTGTGTGTTTTTCCATTATGATCTCATATGTGCATTCTTTACAATGTTGCATCCAAAATGGAGTGTCCTTTGGGTTCATTGAAAACGGGGAAAAAATATCATGACCAAGATATGGGGAGAAGGAAATTAAGGGGATTGTTTAAATCTGTTAGTTCTGTAGATGTTCGATCAAATTTTATATTTCATTATGGATGGGGTTCATGATGAAAACTATTGAATATTTTTGGAATTAAGTGGTTCGTTGATGAAATTTTCAAGCTACTCTGGTTTATCCCACTGAGCATGGATCATGTGGGTTTAGAGTGTTTGTTTATTAAATCTTTGATCACTATCTAGAATTGTATGAATTGAATTTTTTAGGAGATAAAAGAAGTTTTATTGTGGCATCAATGGGTGAATAGTGTTTAATAAACTCAAAGGGGGGAGTTTGTTGAAAAAAATCCATCAAGGTTACATTACAGTGTTTTTAGGTTATTTGTGTTTGTTGAAAATGTTGGTTGAGAACCTGACATCATGATTTTTTCCAAAGAAAGGTGTTTTTGATGGTAGCACAACTTCCTAGAGAATTTAATTTTTTGGGGAACCAAAATAGGGAATGTTTTATGGAAAAGGATGGATTCTTATATAGAAAATCGGCGAAGCACATAGAGGCTAATGGAGTTCATGGTAAAATGTACCCCATATGAAATTTCTTATGTGGACCTCATAGGGAGTTTGTAGAACCACAAAGAAAAATTAATATTTCCATAAAGCCGTTGCGCTATGTAAGTATGAAAGTGGTTCACGAAGGAGGAAGTTCATAAAGGAGGTAGTTCATGAAGGAGGTAGTCCATGAAGGAGGTAGTCTATGATGTCACATCTCATGAAGGAGGATGTCTGCAAAGAAAGATCAATTCATGGAAGGTGTTTGCGAGACACTATATTATGCAAAAGAAAAGGGGATCATGAAGAGATTATGGTATCCGGTGAATAGTTTTCATGAAGGGTTTAAATCAGTTCATAGAAGAAAAAAATAGTTAATGACATATCTCCCTATAAGAAAATATCCATGTAGTGAGGTGTATTTCATCTATTTAGTGAAAAAAATCTTTATGGAACACTTATTTGTGAAACAATTTTGAGGTGTTTTAGACTGATAAAAGAATCATCCAAAGGAGAAATGTAACTTTAATTGACAGAGAAAATAGAGTTCAACTTGTGTTTGGTTGTAAAACAGGAGAGACAATGATTCCACTCCAAAATTTGTAACATCTGTGTGGTTTAGTGAATTTGGTATATACATAAATTATATTTGTATGATCCTTTAATGTAGTCTTGTTCGGATGAAACAAGTAAAATTTCTGTCTCTCATGCATGATTTCAATTCTATTCATGCACTTATATGGAAAAGGGAGAAAATAGTGTCCTGTTTAAAGATGAAAGAAGATAAGATGCTATAGTTTTTTTAATCTGTAATTCTCGGTTTCACCCAAACTTTCAGGGTATTTTACCTAGTTAGACAAACCAATAAAAAGTAAAATAAGATAAGTGAACTACCTTGATTCATGGGACTTCGATTTCAATTTTACAAAAGGTTTAGAATCTCAGATAATTTAATGGAGAGTGGTGAGAGGGATAAGGGTTATAAAGGGTTAAAAAGATGACAAAAATCCAAAATAATATATTATATGACCATTTATTTACATTCAAATCCTAGAAAGGTTGCACCATGTCTTAAGGAATCGTACTACACCTGTGGTTCCACTGGTTAAAGAAATATATTTTTTTTCGAAAAAAATGGAATTTTTTATCTACCTAAATATTATGTGTTTCAAAAACCACCCTAGAAACATTTGATTAGAACCATTTCATGAACTACAACATGGTTTGTGGAATTTAATCCCTTTAGACAACCACTATGGCTATCCACTATGGTGTATGGAAGAGTCCCAACCCATTTCACATCACCACACCCATGACCATGATGTGGTGAGACTGAGCTCAATGTCTTCCTACTAGATCATGTGATTAACCTTCTTTGACCTTGTGCACCACCACACTCAGATTTATGGTGTGGTAGTATCCACATTTATTATATAAATACATCATCAATTAGCATACCCAACACACTAGGAATTTCTTCACTATTGTTTCCTATATGGAGAACATGATATACACCACACCAAACAAAACTAGTGTGGTGTTCTCCATGATTCTCATAGAGAGACTCCCCAATTTTCCACTCCCATCAGTTCCCCAGGGACATGTTAGCATATCCTTTAACCTAGCCATGTCTATTCTAATCATCTCTAATAATTAATCATATACAAACACCATGCCCCAAAAAATTGGTGTTTTAGAGTTATTTTTTTAATAGGCATACCTATTCAAGAAATACACCCTCTTAAATGGCTATCTATGATCTTTAAATCACAATGGTACAATAAGTAACAAATGAACGACATAAAAAAAACTCTCCTTAAGGCCAGGCCTCCAAAAAATATTCAAAATTTCATTCATTTTCTCATGAACCCAAACCACACACGAAAACTAGCACCACAACCACTATTATAATGTGGTGGCCCAAAATATTCACATAACACATTTATATCCTCTAGAACTCCTCTAAAAATTCTCTCAATACCATCAAGAACTAGGAAAATGAAAATGTCACAACCCATCCCCCGGGGCCCGTTCCGTGACTACCCCATGCCCACCTTCCATAGGCCAGGGGCTGGCGACTAGCACCGAAGGCGTATTCCCTAAAAATGGGAAGGTATTTCCATTATAACCTGTAACACACAAAACCAAGCACACAACATGATTCAAACTCAAGTAAACTGAAGAGTAAATAGAGTGAGTACAATAAGTAAAAAGGGGCTCGAATAATAGCCCAACTAGAAAGTACAAGGAAAACTGGAAAGTACAAGACAAATGATAGGTGGAAAGAAGCTCCATGATTGTCCACCATGGATCCTACCTGAAGGGTATGTACAGATCACGAATGGCCATCTCTGCGGTTCGCCTCATCTAATGTCCACCTTTGAGAAACTTCCAGTCCTAGTACCCTCATCCTCAGTCAGCTCTATCCGTCGTCTACACCAAACACAAAGAAGTGTGGGCATATCCCGTGTTGGGGTGAGTATATCGATACTCAGTAGGGACCTTGAGACCATAAAGGTCTCACAAAATCCACAAAGGATAAACCACAAATAAAGGAAACAATAGATAACCCTACTTAGGTATATTCCCATACATATACCTAAGTTATCATGTATACCCATCTCAATCATAAGGAAAACACAGAGTCCAACTCCAAATCCTTAAGCTCAACTGTTCCAAAAAGGAAGTAATGCCATGAAGGAAAATACCACACAGGTACAGCACAAAGAATAATACCACCAAGGTATTACCACGAAGGAAAGTACCACACAGGTACATACCCATCTTACTACAGGTATAACATAAGTATAGTAGTAGAGATGATTAGATGTAACTATTGAATCATCTTACTCTGTTAAGAGGTAGACCCACAGAGGATTGCTCGGTGCTGACCCACACAGGATTGCTCGGTACTGACCGACACAGTATCTCTAAGTGCTGACCCACACAGGATCTCTAGGTGATAACCCACACAAGATCGCTTGCTACTAACCCACATAGGATCGCTCTTCATTCTTCACGTCACGGCCAGCTACAAGGTTCCCGCACTATGCTCGCTTGTCTCCTAGAGGGTCCGCTCCACAAGCCTCTGGTCGATACTCCAACTGCCAAGAATTCTCACGAGGAAGTATCTCAAAGGACCGCCACACCATAAGGGTCTCAACACAATAGACGGTGCGTCAATCAGACGCCCGGTATGTAAGTTACTATCCTTTTTGTCCCGAGGACCTAGTTGGATTCGTGCTCGATCCAAACTGACTATTCCTCAACTTTATCCATATCTCTAGTGGGATATACCAAAGGTACCATCTCGCTCCAAGGATTATGGTGGTGCAGACGGTTCATCAAACGGACACCCGGTGCCAAAGATGTGGTCGAAAGTGAGTAAATGGGTCGAAGTGGGTCCGGGTCCAGTCCGACACGGCCTGACCTGACCCAGTTTGGGTTGACCCAACCCAACACGTTGGGTCTAGCCTGGCCCGCGCTGGGCGGTTCAACCCATGCTGGGTGGCTCGGCCCGCGCTGGGCGGCCCGACCTCGGCGGCGCGGGGCGGTGCGGTGGCAGTGAGAGCCATGGAGGCTCGAGGGGGGGGGGGGAGGGGCTGTCCGCAGGGCAGTGTAGAAGGCTGCGTGGCGGCTCGGTGAGGCTAAGAGGCGGTGCAAAAGGCCGTTGGTTTGCACAGAGGCTATAGATGGTGGAGGCCGCGGGTGGAATGGGGCCGCAGGACGGCGAGGTCGCGGGCGGCGGGGGTCGTAGACGATGGAGGCTACGGGCGGCATGGGGCCCCAGGACCGTGAGGCCACGGGGCCCCGGGACGGTGTGGCCGCGGGCGGCGCATGGCCTTGGGACGGCGAGGCCGTGGGCGGCGGTGGCCATAGACGGGAGATGCCGTGGGGTGGCAGCGGCCGCGGGGTGGCACTGTTGCGCTGTCGCCTTCATCGCGGCCGGCAGTGGTGCCGACCCCCATTCTCGAGTTCCACCGGTGCCAAATGCCGACACCGGTTTCCGCCACCATCGCTAAGAACAAACCAATAAATAATAATGAAAGAGGGGTCAGACCATGTTTTTTTGCCGACACCCTCCACGTTAGGGCGGTAGCAATAAACTCAACAAAATCATGAATCAAGAATGTCAAACTCTACAATTTCATATTAATCTTGGATCAAATCATTTTGGTTGGTCCGCATTCGCCATGATTTCCAAGAATGAGGAATGTAGTCGAGAAATTTCATAAATTCAATAAAAACCCCTACCTTGGAGGATTGGTGATAGAGATCATGAGATGGAAATAGTGAAGGTTAAGAGAGTACCAACAATAGTCACTTCTCCTTTCATGCTTCCGAAGTCGGTTCGAACGTCATCAATGTTCTTCAATTCTAGAGTGCATTCTTCATTGGAGAGCTTTCTCCCAAGTTCTCCCCCTTCTCTTTAGGCAACCATAAATCCCCTCCCAAGAAAAGAGGTGCCAACCTAATAAAATATGTTTTTCCAATTTTAAATTGTTGGCACAAATTAAGATAGCTTAATTAATTAAAGGAGAGTTGGAAAAATTAATTAAATGAGAGTTGGAATAATTAAAGTAGGGAGTTGTGAGTTTTTCTCCTATAATGAGGGGTTCGGGTGGTCCCCACCACCAAGATTTGAATTGGGGGTTTTACTAGCTTGGGTGGTCCCCCCCACCGAGCATTCAATTTGGGAGGTTTTAACCCCTCACAGTCCCCACCTCCATAGCCTTCACATGGGAGGTTTATTAGAAATAAAATAATTTTATTTTTTATTTTTTTTTCACTCCCACAAAAAACCCCAAAAACTATCTTTCACCCTCGACCTACTGTGGTCAAGGTGAAGGTCTTTTTAAGAGAATACCGACACTTTGAGTTCAACGATTCCCTCAGATTTCAATTCCAAGCACCGATTTATATGTTATAAAAACCAACTCGTACATTTACTGAACGTACCCAAAAAAAAGTTCATAAATTCCTTTTGGGAACAGCAGGCCTCAGAATCACTAGCCTTCAGTTTTCGCAGACTCGTAAAATTCCCATATATTTAAAACAATTACATGGAAATTCCGGGTCTTTACATTCTCTTCACCTCAGAGCTTTACATCCTCAAAAGCCACAACTCAAACTAAGGGAACAAGTGGGGGTACTAAGCACGAATATGAGCCTCCCACTCCAATGTGCTCTCCTGGAGGTTCTCGTGCTTTCAATTAACATGCACAAGAGGTATCGAACACCCTGGAAGGACCCACTCTTGTCGATCCTCAATCTCTACTAGAACCTCCGTAAAAGTCACCCCATCCTCGATGTCTAGATCTCTGTGGTCGATGATGTGAGAAGGGTCATGCATGTATCTCCTCAGCTGGGATTCGTGGAAGACGTCATGCACCCAGTGCAATTTCGTTGGAAGTGCTAAGAAGTAAGCCACCTCGCCAACTCTGTTGAGGACATGAAAGGGTCCAATGAACCTCGAAGATAACTTTCCACCTTGGAAAAATCTCCGAAAACCTTGTCAAGGGGAGAACCGTAGAAATACATGGTCTCCATCCTCGAACTCCAGAGGTCTCCGTCTCCTGTAGGCATATGAATTCTGCCTGCTCTGTGCTGTCTTCATCAGCTCTTGGATGTTTTGCACATTCTCTGTGGTAGCCTGTACCATCTCCGTTCCCACTAGTGCTGTCTCTCCTGGGTTAGTTTAGCCCAAATGTGACCTACAAGGTCGCTCGTACAATGCCCCAAAAGGTGCCATCCCAATGGTGGAGTGATAACTGTTGTTATATGAAAACTCCACCAAAGGCAAGTGATCCTCTCAACTGTGACCGAAGTCGATTACATAAGCACGCAACACGTCCTAGAGGGTATGAATGGTCCGCTCAGTCTGCCCATACGTCTGAGGATGGAAGGCGGTGCTTAAACGAAGCTGCTCTTGAAAGCCTCCTGCGACCCCTTCCATAGATGGGAAGTAAAACGTGCATCACAATCATAGAAAATTTTCAAGGTTACTCCATGTAACCACACAATCTCCTGCACATAGAGGCATAATAATCCCTCTACTAATCCCTACTCTCTGATCGGTAGGAAGTGGGCCGACTTGGTGAGTCGGTCGATGATAAAAAAAATCTACTCATGACCCCTATATGTACGTGGAAGTACTATCACGAAGTCCATGGGTATCCCATCCCACTTCGACTCTCGGACCTCCAAAGGCTGAACTAACCTTGCTGGTACCTGATGCTCCGCCTTCACATTACTGACAAGTGAGGCACCGAGAGACAAGATCTGCTACAACTTTCTCCATTCCTGGCCACTAGTGTTGTTGTCGGAGATCATGGTATATCTTTGCCACTCCGTGATGTAATGCTACAGGGGATCTGTGAAAGTCCCTCATCACTTCCTCTCTAAATGACACTGGTACCATGGTACGTTCTCTGAAAAGGATGACATACTCCCCACCTTCAGAAAATACATCAGGTGCCTGTCCTATGGATATATAAGCACGTCGTGTCTCATAGTCAATGTCCCCATGTTGAGCCCCCTGACTCGCTAAATAAGTGGGGGAGTGACTGTAAGAGACTGAAGGAAATATGTTCCATCACGTTCCACAAAGGATATCTGCAAAGTGGCCAAATGCTCCATCGCCTCACCTAGCAGTTGTATACCAGACCTCTGGCTGGGTGCATCTACGATAACGTTCCCTTTCCCAGGAATATAGACTATCTTGAAGTCATAGTCCTGGAGGAACTCAAGGAAACATCTCTGTTTCTGGTTCAAGTCTTTCTGAAAGAAGATATACATGACACTCTTGTGAGCAGAGTACACTATAAAAAACTTGACCATCAAGTAATGTCGCCACATCTTCAAGGAGAATACCACTGCTACTAACTCCATTTCATGGGTATCATAGTTCTACTCATTCTATCTCAGCTGTCGAGAACCATAAGCGATAACTGATCGCTCATGCATCAGGACACATCCGAGTCTAGTCACTGATGTGTCGCAGTAAACTACGTACCCTACACCCTCCTACGGTTGCCTAAAGATGGGGGCACTAGTCCACCTCTGCCTCATCTCCTTAAAACTCTGTTGGCATCTCTCTGACCACACAAAGGTTTTCCCCTTCTTCATCAACGCTGATAGTGGTGCGGCTACTCTTGAGAAATTTGGAAAAAATTTGTTGTAGTATCCAGCCAAACCCAGGAAATTCTGTATCTCTGTCACACTCCTGGGTGGATCCCCAGCAAGTACCACCTCAATCTTCACTGGATCCACTGCAACTATAACCTATGAGATGACATGTCCCAGAAACTGAACCTCTCGGATCCAAAACTAGAACTTCGAGAGCTTACCATAAATCTGGTGCCCTCTGAGTGTGCCCAGTACTACCTGCAAATGATCAGCATGCTCCTCCTCAGTAGTCGAGTAGATACTAATGTCATCAATGAAGACTACTAGAAAGAGATCAAGGTATGGATGAATGATCATGTTCATGAGTCCCATGAATACTGCTGGAGCGTTGGTTACACCGAATGGCCTAACAAAGAACTCATAGTGGCCATACCGACATCTGAAAGTCGTCTTCTGCACATCTTCATCTCATAAACTGAGCTGGTGATAGCCTAATCTGAGGTCTATCTTCGAGAACCACCGTGATCCCTTCACCTAATCAAAGAGGTCTTCAATCCTCAGGAGTGGGTACTTGTTATTCACAGTCACCTGGTTTAGGCGCCGATAGCCAACAAAAAGTCTCAAGATCCCATCCGCCTTCTTGGTGAAAAAAATCGGGGTTGTCCAAGGAGAAGGACTGTGCTGGATGAATCCCTTACCCTGCAAATCCTCCAGCTATACCCATAGCTCACAAATCTCCACAGGAGCCATCTGATATGCTAGTGTAGATATTGGTGTCGTCCCATGGTACAAGTCAATGTAAAAGTCCACCTCTCTGTGAGGAGGTTGACCCAAGACATCATCAGGGAAGGCATCCGTGTACTGTTCCACCACTACAGGATAACTTGAAATCTCCACATCAACTGCTCTGAGGGTAAGGCTATCCAACTGATGAGTGATTGGCTTCACTCTTCTCCGGGTAAGTCCATCATGTGCTTCAGAGGCTCCTTTCTCACCGGCGAAGGTAAAACTAGTCCCATCCATGTGAACACACTGCATTTTTCACCGAATACAGTCAATATGAGCATTGACTGTAGATAACCAATCCATACCCAAGATGAAATTGTGAGGCCTCAACACTACTACTAGGAGATCCCAGCCGATGCTCTCTACTCCTAGAGTAATCTCACACTGCCATCACCAGTGCGTAGTCATCGGATCCGCTCCTGTAGGAGTCTATAGCCGTAAGGATCGAGCCAACAGCTCCATCAGAATCTCCGAGCTCTGAACGAGGGCAATGACAATAAAAGAATGACTAGAACCTGTATCTATAAGTACTGCAGCTAAAGTGCAGTGGACACAGATCATACCTCATATCATCTCTAGAGCACCGTGATCGAAGGCCTCAGCTTCCTAGAGCTGAGCTCGCCCCTGTCCTCCTACTCCCTGTGGTCAGGGTAGACAACCTGTGGGTGGTGGCAGTAACATCTCGAATCGTCGCCCACCGCCAGCTCCTCTTCCACGCCAGCTTGCTCCTTGCAGACCTCCTTAGTCGAACCTTTGTCTCTGCCTGGGCAGTCCCTTGACTGTCTGCTGATCATCCATACGGCGGGTCAGATAGTCACGAGTCATGTGACCCTACCCACCGCATACGTAACACTTACCACTCTTAGCATTACCAGATCTACCTTGGGTTCCCTACACAATTGACCCAGAATCCTGTGGTTGTCCACATGTAGGTCTGGTCCTCTTGGACCTCTGTGTCATATGTCTACTACTAGCTGTAGAAGACTCCACTACGTGATGACTTTTAGTGCGTCTCACTACTGGGGACTACTCATAAATGAAACTATCCACTACAATGGCTCTCTCTAACACCCCCGCCTAGGTCTGGATGCTGAGCAAGATCATCTAAGCCCTAATCTCCCGCCTGAGTCCCTACTCAAAGGTTCGGGCCTTGAAGAATGGGTCTCGCACCATATCTGTAGAGTAACGTGAGAGGTCCATGAACCTCACGGATAACTGAGCCACAGTCATTCTGCTCTGCTGCAGATGAAGTAGCTCCTGAATGCGCACTGCACGAAGAGTTTCTGGAAAAAACTCATCCCAAAATAGGCACTTGATGTCTGCCAAGAGTTGCGTCACCTTGTTGTGAGCCTCGAGCATCAAGCTCCACCATCTGCCTACAAATGCCTATAAAAGGCTCGCATCAAGGATCACCATCGGATCAGTTGGTGTCCCTACCAATAAAAAAACTCTCACCACGGCCTCCATCCAATCCTCAACCCCCTGTGGGTCTATCTATCCCCTGAACCAGGGTGGCCTATGGTGATGGAACTCGTGAAACGCACTCAAGCGGCGTGCACCTCTGCTGCTGGGGCCGTTGGCATCGGTGACCCAATGGATAATGGTACCACTGGTGCCTCTAGTGGAAGAGGACCCTGCACCGAGGTCTCATCACTTGGTGGGCTATCAGTGCATACAACTCTCGGAACCCTAGCTATCTGTCTGCATGGAGGAATCCTGAAAAAAAATAGGTGCGCCACAGTCAATAAGTTATACATGGTGAGATGACTCAAGAGATCACAAAGAAAACTCTTGGAAACACACACACAATCAGTGTTTTCATGCACTGGGTCAGAAATCAGACATCAAGGTCCTAGTGTATGGATAAGTCGGCCACCAAACCTACACTAGATTCCCAAAACTAATAACCACACTCACGAAAATTAACACTATTTCTGTTTAAAAGATAGATTAGAGTCCTATGTTCTACGGTAGAACTGACTCCTCAGATACCAATTTGTCATGACCCATCCCTTGGAGGCCATGCCATGACAACCCCAAGCCTTTCTTACATAGGCCAGGGGCTGGTGACTAGCACCGAAGGCATATTCCCTAAAACTGGGAAGGCGTTGCCTTTATATCCTATAACACACACAACCAAGCACACATAAAGATACGAACTCAAGTAAACTGAATAGTAAACAAAGTGAGTACAGTAAGTAAAAAGGGGCCAGAATACAAGACCAACTGGAAAGTACAAGGTAAACTGGAAAGTACAAGACAACTGATAGGTGGAAAGCAGCTCCCAGAGCATCCATCACTGATACTACCTGAAGGGTAAGTACAACTCACGAATGGCGGTCTCTGTGGTTCACCTCGTCCAACTTCCACCTCCGAGCAACTTCCAGTCCTAGTACCCTTGTCCTCAGTCAGTGCTATTTGTCGTCTGCACCAAACATAATGAAGTGCATATATAGAACGTGCAGGGGTGAGTATAAAAATACTCAGTAGGGACCTCAAGACCCTCAAGGTCTCACAAAATGAACAAAGGATAAACCACAAAGAAATGAAACAACAGATAACCCTACTTAGGTATATGCCCATTCATATACCTAAGTTATCAAGTATACCCATCTCAATCATGAGGAAAACAAAGAGTCCAACTCCAAAGCTCTAATCTCAACTGTTCCACAAAGGAAGTAAGACCACGAAGGTAAGTACCGCACAGGTACGCCACAGAGAAGAATACCACCAAGTTATTACCAAGAAGGAATGTACCGCACATGTACGAACATTGCTCACTACAAGTATAACTTAAGTATAATATTAGAGATTATTAGATGTAACTACTGAATCATCTTACTCGGTTAAGAGGCAGACCGAAAAAAGATCGCTCGATGCTGATCCACATAAGATCGCTCGGTGCTGACCCACATAAGATCACTCGGTGATGACCCACACATGATCTCTAGGTGCTGACCCACACAGGATCGGTAGGTGCTGACCCACACAGGATCGCTCGGTGATGACCCCCACATGATCACTCATCATTCTTCACATCACAGCCAGCTACAAGGTTCCCGCACTATGCTTGCTTGTCTCCGGGAGGGTCCACTCCCCAAGCCTCTGGTCGATACTCCAACTGCCACGAATTTTCATGAGGAAGTATCTCAAAGGACTTCCATTCCATAAGGGTCTCAATGAAATAGACGGTGCATCAATTGGATGCCCGGTCTATAAGTTATTAGCCTTTTTGTCCCGAGGGCCCGGTTGGATTCAGGCTCGATCCAGCCCGACCATTCCCCAAATTTATCCAAATCTCCAGTGGGGTATACCAATGGGACCGTCTCGCTCCAAGGTTTCTGGCTCCATAGACGATTCATCAAACGGACGCCTGGTTCCAAAGATATGGACGAAAGTGCGTAAATGGGTCGAAGTGGTTCCGGGTCTGGTCCGACCCGGCATGGGACGACCCGGTTTGGGTCGACCTTGCCTGACCTGTTGGGTCTAGCACGACCCACGCTGGGCGGCCCGACCTGGGTGGCGCGGGGTGGCGATGAGGCCGTGAGAGCCACTAAGACCGCAAGGGGGGTGGGGGGTGGCCATGGGGCGGTGTGGCAGGCCGTGGGGCGACGCGAAAGGCCGCAGGCGGGGCAGCAAGGTCGCTGAGTGGTGCGGAGGCCATAGACGGCAGAGGCCGCAGGCAGCGCAGGGCCCTGGGATGGCGAGGCAGCGGGCGACATGGGCCAAAAATGGATAATGCCTCAAGCGGCACGGTGTCCTAGGACGGCGAGGCCACGGGCGGTGGGGGCCGCTGACGACGGAGGCCGCAGGGCAGCGCATGCTGCAGACGATAGAGGCCGCGGGTGGCAGAGGCCATGGGGTGGTGCCGTTGCACCGTCGCCCTCATCGCAGCCAGCGGTGGTGACGACCGCAGTTCTCGAGTTCCACCGGTGCCAAACACCAGCACCGATCTCCGTCACAATCATGAAGAAAACACCAATAAATAAGAACGACTAAGGGGTCGGTCCATGTTTGTTTGGGCCGCACCCTCCTTGATAGGGTGGTAGCACGCAACTTAACAAAATCATGAATCAAGAACGTCAAACTCTACAATTTCATATGAATCGTTGATCAACTCATTTTGGTTGATCCGTGTTCGCCATGCTTTCCAAGAATTAGGAATTTAATCGAGAAATTTCATGAATTCAATAACAACCCCTACCATGGAAGATTTTTGACGGAGATTGTGAGATGGAAATGGTGAAGGTAAAGAGAGTTCCAACGATCATAGATTTCGTGGTCACGCTTCCGAAGTCGGTTCAAATGTTGTCCATGTTCTTCAATTATAGAGTGCATTCTTCGTTGGAGATCTTTCTCCCATGTTCTCCCCCTTCTCTTTCAGCAACCAAAAATCCCCTCCCCAGAAAAGAGGTGCGAACACAACAAAACATGTTTTTCCAATTTTAAATTATTGGCACAAATTATGTTAGCTTAATTAATTAAATGAGTGTTGGCATAATTAATTAAAGTATAGTTGTCCTAATTGAAGTTGGGAGTTGAGAGTTTTTCTCCCATAATGAGGGGTTCGGGTGGTCCCCACCACCAAGCTTCGAATTGGAAGTTTTAATAGCTCGGGTGGTCCCCACCACTGAGCAGTCAAGTTGGTAGGTTTTAAACCCTCACGGTCCCCACATCCATAACCTTCACATGGGAGGCTTATTAGAAATAAAATAAAAGTTTATATTTTTTTCTCATTCCCACGAATAACCCAAAAAACTATCTTTCACCCTCGGCCTACTACTGTCGAGGTGGAAGTCTCTTTAAGCGAATACCGGCGCTACGAGTTCAACGATGACCTTATATTTAAATTCCAGGAACTGGTTCAAAAGTTAAAAAAGAGGCTCGTATGTTAACTGAACGTACCTTAAAAAAAGTTCATAAATTCATTCCCTGCACACCGGGCCTCGGAATCAGGCTTCATCAATTTTCACAGACTCGTAAAATTCCCATATAATAAAAAAAATTACATTGAAATTCTAGGTCTTTATAGAAAAAATATGGATTAAAAAATATAGTCCCTTACAAAAAATTGTATCTCGTTATGTTTGATTATATAGATATAGATTGCACAGAACATGTTGATGATAAAAGGTCTACATCTTGTGGATTTTTCTTCCTTATAGGTAAGTTTTTATGAGGGATTACTATGAATAAAACTTTTTTAACCTTAAAAAATTCTTAATTAGAGTATGTGGCGACCATTCTCTCCCCAACCCAATTTATGTGTATAGAGACTCATTTGAAAGATCTCAAGGTAGAGGCATAATTACCATAACATGTTAGTTTTGGTAATCAAAGTTCTCTAAATATTTTGAGAAAAATATTTCAACATTCGAGATCAAATAATATTGATATTAAAAATCACTTCATCAAAGACCTTATGAAAAAGAAGACATTGAAGATGAAATTTGTTCCTAAAAAGTATAAAGTGGATGATATTTTAATTAAACCATTATCGAAGGATGATTTTGATTGCTTGAGGTTGATTATGTGAGTTCAAACTTATTCCTATCAAGGACATGGTATGGTGATTCATTATCATCTATCAACTTGGTATTTGGATTAGTTTTTTCAATAAGAGATAAAAATTGACAACTTAAATACTTTTATGTTTACTCTCTTAATATATACATAGTGGGGGAGAAAAGGGGGAGAAATTGTAGGGGAGTAACCAGTTGATATGTGTTTAAACTTCTGGGGTGTGTTCTCTTAATGGGATTCATGTATTGTGAGAGAATTATTAAAATGGATATGATTTGAATTCAATAATGTTTTAGTGTGTGAAAATAATGAATTTTTTATAGAAAATAGAAAATTTAAAATCTTGTTGAAAAATGTGGAATATGTGGAATATGTGAAATATTTTTTTAACTAATGAAAAAATTAAATTGTTCTTTGACCATTTTTTATGAATATGTTACATCTATTATTTATAGGTTCTATGAAAATTTTTGCAAATTAAAATAATTATTTATTATCAAGTGGTATATCTTATGATATTTTAAGGGACATCAAAGAGATATATTGATGATTTTTTAATGTGGTATTAAGTGAGAATGTATGACTGAGAATAAATATTTTATAGAAAATGTGTTATTATTATCCTATATTTATTTTTCTACATCGAGTTCACTAAAGTAGGCTTAGAATTAATGAATCATGATTGATGGATAACTGGACTGAGTTTGAAATTGATTTATATTCCTTGGATGCCAAAAAAATCTAAAGGGGGAGACTGTTGAGCCCAATAGGTGATTGGAATTTTCATAATAATTGAGGATATTGTTTGGAAAAGGAGTTTCCCTTAGAATGAGATATTTTTCTAGAGAAGAATACATGGGGAAATTCAAGTGGATGTTGTTAAAGTTATGTATTTTATTGTTAATGCATAAATAATATTAAATGTCACAAAAAGTAACATATACTAAGTGTGGTGACTAGGTTTTGGATGTTTGGAAGTGTCTGGAATTGTATTGGAAGATTTTATAGAATATTTGAATAGATTTTATGATTATTAGAAAATGTTTTGTTTTTCTTGAGTTATGGTTGAAAATAGAAAAACCGTGAAGTTTTCGTACGAATTTGGGGTAATATATAAGAATTCATGTGAAGCCAATATGAATTTAAGTGTACATGTATGAATTTCTTAGGAGAATGAATATTAATTTGATTTGGGTGTTCGAATTTGGAATTTTTTAGATTTTAGATGTCCATATTTCTTCACACTATGTTTACGACTTCTTTTGAGAAGAGTTTCATATTTTTTTTCTTCTACATGTGATTTTAATGAATTAGATTTTGACTTTGGGGTTTTGTATGAATTTAGTGTTCGAAAAAACTTGAAACCTATATGTATTTAAGGAAATGGTGTATGATTTATCTAATAAATATGATGTTTTTGATATTTCCATGAATTTGAACTTAGTAAAAAACCATAAATTCAATAGAATGACAATTTGGAATTTCAAAAATATTTATTCAAAATATAATATCATTCAAAAAATGATCAATCTATTAATTGATGGTTTAAACATTAAAAAATGGTAATTTTGAATCAAATAAATGGAGAATAGGGCTCCCACTACGAAGAAGGTTATTGTTTTGAAGGAGATGAATACGTTACTTGTATAAATACAAAGTCATGATACAACAAGTTTCATGGAAACTGAGTGAACTAGAACCACATGTTAAAAAGAATAAGAAAAAGTGAAATGAAGGAGAAGAAGTTGAGAAATAGTGAGAGGAAGTTACTTGATTGAGTTTGAATTTTAAAATTGAATGAAAATGATATATATTGTTGCTGTAATGTGATAATATAATTGTATTATGTTTCAAAGAAGGCAGTATGTGAAAATTAAAAAAATAAAAGACCCATCTATTTAGAAATTATCAAGATTTTTCTAGATAAATAAGAGGAAGAATAGTCTATGCAATTTTCACAGTCAGAAGGGAAGAAACCTATGACAAAATATGTTGAGGAATATGTAAGAAAATCTCACTAAAAGAACTTTATGTATATCCCATTAGATTGAATGATTTATACTTGTGAAAATAGAAATTATTTTTTCATTATAACTATGTGGTATGTACAATAAAAATTTGATTTTTTGTAATATAAATATAAGGATATTATCTGCTCATTTTACCAATGTGTTAACACTAGATGGTCATACAGTTATGGTGGAATATAGATCATGTCAATGATTATACTTTAATTTTAAATCATTACACTTATAAATCTATTATGACCTTTGTATGTGGGGTTTAGAATGATCTCAATTCACTTTAATAGGTGATGAGGGATGTTTCAAGAATAAAACATAAAAATAACATAAATAACTGATTTACCCCTGTTCTAAATGATGTACACTGGTCTATGGTTTCATTTTCACCCATGAATCACCACAATGATGATCATTAAATAATAATATGTTTATATAAATATATACATACACATCATAATATAATAATTATTACCCTCACAAAATAATCCCTACCACTTTCCACTAGGAACCCAACATTGAGACCATGCCTCGATTCGATCCTTGGTTACTTGTAAAGGGATAATAACCATAACACTTTATTAATAAAATATATATATATATATATATATCTCTGTATATATATATATATTTCTTAATGGATGTTGGAACTCAATAATTCCCCTCATGTATACTAGTTACATTAAATAAACTACGTAATAAAAACAATGTAATTTTATCTCATATCCCATCATAAATTCAATATATAACAAATTACCCATGATGAGACACTATCTTATTCAGGAGAAACACCTCTATGATCTATTTTTACCAATCTTAGAGATCTGGGTGAGAAAATAATAAGTACAGAATTCATCATCCTCCATTTCAATCATGGTGATATTGGAGAGAAATAGTGTAATCCCATAGGTGAAATATCTTTTACTATAATCCCAGGATATAATGTGATAATAGGAATATATATTCAGGTGTTTCCTCAATGATTCTTAACCAAAATATATTTATGAGAATGGGGATAGATATATGTAACTATTACTATCAACCTATAACTTATAATAATGGGTGTGAGAAAAATTAATGCTCATAAGATGTCATAAGTTTATTACTTAGTACATTAGGTAAGTAGAATAGTATATACTCTGGTGTGTTATTTCCATTGAAATTTTCCAAACATCAATTTACATCATACATACAGGAAAAGTAAGTGATAAAAAAAACCAATCTACCTGATGGTGATCAATCCATTAGTCATGTGAAATTTATACATAATAATCCACATGCCATTGCAACAGCAACCCAGATTTCTATATCCTTAACATATCTAAACCCAATTACTAGTCAATTTCTTCTACAAAATTATTTCAGTTCACCAAGTCACCATAGTAAAAAATTAATATTCAAGTCATAATATCATATACACATTATCACAAGTCTTTCAAATCATCTCCATGATATTTTCACATCATTATCATACATTATCTACATTGTCAAATCATGAAATAAACCAATTCAAATGATGAGATTCAAGTCATCATTCAAAATTATCATTAAAATAAATGCATTTTGTCCATTTTTAATCCTTTTAATTAACCATATATATACCATTTAATTACTAGATTATATCTTTGTCATAAATAAAATTAACCTATACCTTCAAATAAAGTTCATATTGTCCCTCCA
This sequence comes from Viscum album, assembly GCA_963277665.1. Taxonomy (NCBI): domain Eukaryota; kingdom Viridiplantae; phylum Streptophyta; class Magnoliopsida; order Santalales; family Viscaceae; genus Viscum; species Viscum album. Next base: position 622,145,414 of record OY728127.1, read on the forward strand.
CATCGTTTTTCATCAATTTTTCCATCATAAAAACTCTAAATATCTCACATAATCACAATAAATCCTAATAATTCTTTATAATTTCCAATAATTGAAATTATTCATAGATAGACAAAGTTAACTCTCAAAATTTATAGTGATCTAAATATTACCATAATATATCTTATTTATTCATTCCATCTTGATAAATAAATATATGACTTTCCAGTTAAGTATACATCAATCAATTTTAAGTTTCACGTTGATCTCATAATTTATTCACCGTGTTATCTCTAATAATTATTATCAACATAAAAAGTAAATTATATCCTCTATTAGTAGTCGATTATATAATAATAAGTTCATTCCTTGTAAAAGTGATCCAAAAAATCATTAGGTTGTCTGATTTATTATATTTTTTCATGTGATATTATTGATTATTTAATGAGTAATTATCTTATTTTACATTAATAATCATTCATATGATCTCAAATAGACTATGTTACCACAATAAGAAGTCAAATCCAATGAAATAGAGAGTTTATAAAACCAATAAAAGTATTTCATAAATGGTTTTTGATAACAATTTTTTTCATTTTGAGAATATTTTAATATTTATGCATAACCCTCTCAAGAATCCACCATCTTCTCCCTTCATGGGATTTTCTCCAAGTGTCGATCTTTCTCTGTCACTCCCCGCTCATTTCCCTAAATCAATGTCCCACGTCACTTACTAGCATTGAAGGATTTATTTACTTCCTCTGGGTAGTGGTCATCCTATTGGGGTGATCCTCAGATCTATGATTTTTATCATACCCATCACTTCCACATGGTATTTTTTGATCTAGGTGCCATGTTAGATTCTATCTGATGGCCTCGACGAGGGGATTTATAGAGTTCTATTGAGGGTTTGGTCTGTTGATGGTGGAGAATCTCCTTGAAGTGATAGTGGATAATGGGTTTAATATAATATTATAAGAGGCATGACGATACAATTATAGAGGATGTTAGTCATCAGGGTACTTTCTTGGAACTAGGGGAGTCAAACAAAAACATTACAGATCCTCCACTATAAGACATACAAGCATTATCATTATAGTTTAGTTGTGGGAATGAATTTTGTGGGTTTTGATACTTCTTATATTTATATTCAATAGAGATGGTAGACATTGTTGTGGTAAAATCTGGTGGTTTTGTGGAGTGGATCTTCAAAAAAGGGTTTCTTTGGTTGTCAATTTTAATATAGTCTTTCATGAATACTTCTTAATGTAATTTTAGATATTTAAAAATATAACCTTTGGGTCTCCATTTGTACTTTTAACATAGGGTCTATGAGAATTTTTTCATTGGGGTTTTCTATCCTAGGGAATTTTGGATTTGTTTTTTCTATTCTTGGGCCTCTGGGATGTGTTTCATTTGGGTTGTTTTTCCATGTATGGGTTCCCTCCCAATTTAAAAATAGTTTCTTCTTTAATTTCTCAATAAAGATGATTGAACCCAACCCATATGATAATAATTTTGTGATTGGTTATTTTAATTTTTTTTGATTTTGTTAAATTTTTATATGTCACACAGTTAAAATTATAGTCCTCGAGACCTTTCATACTAACGATGAATGTTGATTTCTAGAGGTAGTGTGGATACACAGTTTGACATATGGTCAAGAGACCATTCATGATAACCATGTGCTTCTAAAAATAAATACTCAAGACTTTAATTTTCATTTTTCGACTTCCTAAGAATTTATGGAATTAAATTTTGGATTTATATTATGATATTATTGAGGGTTTTATGTAGTAATATAATTCATAAATCACTACAAAAAATCTAGTTGATTAGTTGTGGTTTTTAGAGGGGGTTATGGACAACCCCAGATAATCAACAAATTTAGAGGGGGTTAAGAACCCCATCTAAGTATTCAATCATTATTTTTGTTTAATTAATGGTCATATTTTAGAGGAGGTTGTGCCAAAACTATTATTAATTTAATAATTAGTGGTGTTACATATTCTATTTTATTTTAGAGGCACTCCACATATATTGTAGATTTAGTTTTTTTAGAATATAGTGGGAGGTTAAAAACCTTCCCTAATATCTTAAATTAGAGCGGGTTTTAAACTATATCTAATTTAAGATATTAGAGGTAGTTTTGAACTTCATTTAAAATAATAAATTAGAGGGGGTTCATAACCACCACTAATAATTGAGATTTGTGATGATTTAGAACCACCTTTAATTTCATAAAAAATTTCAAAATATATATATATATATATATATAATTAAAACACAATATGTAAATGTATTTAAATATATTATATGAATATATTATATCAATACATACGATTTTGTTTAATCATATTTATATATATACATAAATATAATTGTATAATGTGTACATTAATATATATTTATTTATATTAAATTTTATTTCATATAATATTAATTATAATATAAAAGCATAAATGTATTATATAAATATATACAAAAATATAATTTATTTAAAAATGAATCATATAAAAACCATTGTAGTTTTTATAATTTATATAATAAAAATAATAATAATAGTAGATTATAAAGATAGTTATAAACACTTTAATATAATGAGTTGGGGGTTTTTCCCCCTCTCATTTAAGAAATTATTGGGGGTTCATAGCCGTTACTAATTTTTAAGATTGGAGGGGGCGGGGGGTTTAACACCCTATAATATTTTTATTATTTTTAAAATATATCAAATTATATAATGTGTGTCCATGTGTCTTATAAATACATTATATAATTTTATTTAAATAGATTATATAAATTTATCTAAATATATTATAAACATAGTATGTAAATTCATTATATAAATATGTTAAATAAATACAAATATATATAAAACACAAATGTAAGTGTATAAAAATAATCATATAAATTTAAATGTTATATTACATTAAACACACAAACACACACATATATATTATAATTATTTTACGTACATATTATATTATATATATTATATTATTAAATATATAAAGACATTATATACCTAAGTAAATATTTATAGACAAATAAATAAATTTATATTAATATACAGATAAGTATTCAAATTAATTTATAAAATATATATGTTTGTACATAATATAACTATATAACTATATATATATATGTATATATATAATTATATATGTTAAATGTATTTATTCAAAAATATTCTTAAAATTTTATCTATATATAAATATTATATTATTTTACATTATGTTATATATATATATATATAATATAATATAAATATTATATATATAATTTTTATAATTGTATACATATAAAGGTATCTATAAAATATATATTATATATTTTCAGTCATATAAATAATATATGTATTGCATATATATAAACATATATAAAATATATAAATATGTATTTAATTATATAAATAATTTATATAAATATAAGTGTATATACATAACATAAATAGTATTATATATATACATAAAAAAATCTATTTATAGATATAATTTTATGAATTTACATTTATATAAATATAAATATATGTATTTAAATATATATATATATATATTAATACAAATTCACGTATATAAATATATAGTTTATGTAATTATTTAAACACAATAAAATATAAATGTATTATAAATACATTAAATTATAAATAAATATAGATTAATATTTTATAAATAGATACATTAATTAATATAAAATGTATATATAGGTTACATATTTAATGTATTTAAATATATTATGCAAATAATTTTTATTTTAATAAACATAAAAATATATATAAATAAAACATTGTGCATAAAATAAATATAAAATCAGTGATAGTGGAGTGGAAGGGGAATAAGGGTTTTATCCCTAAAATTCAGGCTCAGAACCCCATATTATGGGTTCTCATAGTTAAAGGGTGGGGGGAGGGTGTTTGCGTGGGCATAAGGGTTATAGGACAAAATGGGGTAGGGTTGGGTCCTACATGCACACAGACAGAATGGGGTGGAATGAGACCCCATGCATAGAGGTGGGGTGGTGGCAAGGGGGAAGCAAGAACCCCTAATTAATAAGATTTTGAAAAATTCATGTCAGAATTAGATGGGGTTCAAACCCCCTCTAAAATAACCACTACTAAATTCCACCTTACCATAAAAACATTTCATCAAAAAAACTACTAACAAGATAAGGAAAACACATTTTCAGAGGGTTTTCATAGGTTCCAATAATGTATTTAGAGGGTGTTTATAACCCCATATAATCCCAAAAATAAATCCCCCTTACCTCGGAATTTTTTGTAGTGAATTTAGTTTATAATATTTTAGTTATATATTTTAAAAATATACATGTAATTATTTATTATGTGCATCTTCATTTTATGATAATTTATAATTAGAATGGATTTTTATTTGGGTAATTGGTATTTGATATCTCTAGAGGACTAAAGAGTTATAATAATAATAATAATAATAATAATATTGTTATGGTCATTATTATTATTATTATTAATACCTCTTCTCCCCTCCTCCACCACCTCCACCTCCTCCTCAACTACTTCTATTATGACGATGATGGAGACTACTAGTCCCTTCACCATAGAAGGTGGAGAGTCACCTATTCCTATCTTCACAAATTGATAATGCCCAAAGGTGGGGGAAACCCACGGCCTCCCAACTTTTTAGTTTTGGTTCCCCATGAAGGATTCACTATTAATGTGAGGAATGACCTCATTTCTGCTTATTTTTCTTTCAATATTTATCTTATTATTTTCCATCACCTAGGGTATGTGGATGTTTTTAACATGATATGTAAAAATAGATTAAATTTATATGGAATATTATGTTAGAGGAGAATTCTATGGTCTTTTTTCACTCTATTTCTTATTTAATCACTACCATGCTAGTTCTTAGTATAAGATTTACTAATTTGTATCTTGGTAGATTATTTCAAATGGATTTTTTTAAATTTTTTTAGGATGATCCTTTAGGTACCAAAGGGGTGTATTTTGATTAAAAAACTTTCTAAAATTATTTAAACACACAAAAGGTTTGTGTTTTTCCACTTCATTGTTTTATTGACATAACCATGGATTCTTGTGGTTTTTAAATTAATCTTTCCATGTTATGAAATCTTCATAAAATTTTAATAATGAATTTTTAAAATACTTTTGATGCTTCTTTTTTTACACATAAAATAAAAGGTGTATATCAATGATTTTTTTAAATTCTAGTTTATTTACTTTTCACATACTATGTGTTTGATGAAATTTATAAAATATATTTCTAAAGAAATAACTGAATTTTTTTAATGGTTTGATTTCTTATGGATTTTAAGAATGTATTCCATGATTTAAAATTATCCCTAAAATTTAAATGGGGTCTTTGAATTTATTTAAAGTTCAATTTTATTATTGAATAAACGATCTATTTTAAATAGGTATATTTATTATGAATTATAAGGAAATAATATCATGGTTTTATTACTTTCTCAAGGGAAAAATCTTATTAGAAATGGGAGAAATATGTTTAGTGATTTATTACACACAAAATTTTATTCCAACAATTATGATTTGTATTTTAATTGAATATTTTGTTATGAAATGGTATGAATATTAATATCTGAGGGGTTATTTCCTTGAAGGGTGTTTATTGGTGAGATGATAGTTTATTTAATTTATTTTATGGAAATTTTAATTGAAATAGTATTTTTAAAAGTACATGGGAAAAACTATAGGTACTTATCATGAAATTCTAGTGAAATGTACATCTCTATATTATGATGGAACTCTATCTATCCAAAACCACTATTTTTGATTATACACACATGGGGATGAAAGAATTTTGGATTATACTCCAGATTCACTAGTTTATATTTATTATTATCGAGTTATTTCGCAACTAGTTTAACAATATGATTTGGATATTGGTCCACATAAAGTTTATTGGTTTGGGTATGAGGATCCTAAAATCCCTCCTTAGATCCCTATGTAGTTATCCAATGATTCTTGGTGATATGAGAATCTTACTGATACCTGTTTACTTTTATGATATAAAATAACATGAAATGTTATGTTGAATGTTACATTACTGGAATTTTTTTCAAATTAGATAAACAATTATTATCCTTTGTTATTTTTTTGTGATAAAATATAATGGTATTTTTTTTTTCAAACCAAAATTTGTGGTTTGACTATTAAATAGAAATGTATGAAACCCTAGAGGTATCCTACTTGGATTTGTATTCACTCTCTAAATTTACACCTTTTAGGCTTATGCATATTTTCATTCCTGATGTGTTTTATAGGTGGAAAACGTTTCCCCTTCTCTAGGATTGGACCATTGCCTCATGAATTTAGTTTTGGAGGTGGTAAGATATAAAGGCAGATATATTGAACATAGATTCATATGTGTATTTATTTTCATTGATATTAGATCATTGATATCATCCACATTATATTTATATTTATATTAGTCATTTTTATACACTATTTAAAAATGATATTGTATGGTGGATTGTATGGGTAATGTTGTTCTTATTTTTTGTCCATATTTTATTTGGGTTTGTTTAAAAATATATTTTCCACATATCATGTTAGGTCAAATTTAAGGACAATCCATTTTTAATATCTAGGTGATATTAATTATTTATTCTGTATTTATTATAAGTGAAAATCATTCCCACTCCACACATTGATACCCTTGGAACTTGTGACAACCCATGGAAATTGAGAATTCACCACAAGATAATGGAATTATAGTTCATGTATGATGGGAAGATATACATGATTACATGTTATAATGATTATATGTGAATATTTGAACATGGGACCATAAGTACTTTTAAATAATAACTAGACACATTAGAGTAAAAAAATTCTAAAAAATCATTCAAATTGTTTTCAATTTGGACCAGGAGGTCAACATGAATCTATCACAATTTTCAGTGTCAAAATATGATCTTAAACCCAACACCATATGTTTTATATTGTCTCATTCAGTTAGAGGATTCTAAGGGGAACACCCCCAAACACCCCTGAAAACCATAATGTGTACTTAAAACTAGGCACCTTGACCTCCTCCTTTAAATTCACATGATCTGGGCATCAAATGGTTCATGATACCAAGGCTCGATCCATGCTATCATGTAATATAGTGGTCATATGATCATTTAATTTATATGAATTCATTTCATCCAAATAGGTGTCATACCTACTATTATTTATATGGAAACTTCAAAAATTATTAGTTTAATTATAATGATATATTACATAAATCATGTAAAAAATATATATAAAGAAACTATAAAAATAGAACACACCTTACACTTAAGCTACCATTTCCATCCTCATCTGATGATTTTGAGTAAGATCAATTAGAGGTAGTTATACGGAATACCCCCTCAGCAGTGTATCCATTGGTTGCTGAATCAAATGTTTTATTTGTGGGATCCTTCAAACCTTCATGGTCTACTAGTACCTCAGGCATAAAATAGGTATAGAAATGCATCTTTGTCTTATAGGGTGTTTTGGATAAGCATAATGTAATCTCACATGAATATTCTTTTTCACGGTAATGGGATTCAAAAATCCCTCAAGCAAACTTCTTGATAGAGAACACATTAACTGATTTGTTATACTGAATGAGTTAATATCTCATCTAATTCAGGTTTTTTCCTGATCTTCTATAAATAAAATTTCCTTTGTGATTGAATTAAAGGCACTATTACGTATTATTATTATAGAAAACACATGATTTTTTTTGGTTTTATTATATAATATCATATTTAAAATGCCGTTAAGAATTATAACCACTGACAATATATCATTTTAATATAGATCTCATTATTATTATAAATATAGGGGTTTGATAAATCCAATTGACACAGACAAAGGAAATGATGACCTCAACCTATAGGATCGTACACTATGAAACCCATTTATTAGTGCCTCTAGGGGAGATATCACTAGGATTTCCCCTTAACAAATCCCAATATTAGATCCAATATCTAAAGCATGAGAAAAATAATTTTTGGGAGAATTTCAATCTCATAGAGATCACAGCCCAAACCATGTACACCAAACCACCCCAAGAAAATATCCCCACCACACACCTTACCCTAGGACATTTTCTGGTGTAATAAAGGTATATTTATCAATACCATAAGAAAATGAATATATATATAGTATTTTTAATAGAATAATGATTATATTTTCTTCTTCTTGTTATTACTCTATAAATAATTCTGATTTTGAATTAATAAAAAAAATTATATTTTGGGTAATATTTAATTTCAACTAAGACACTCCTTTTGATGAAATAATTAATTTTTTAAATAAATGATATTTTAATAGAATATTATTATTATTATATACTATTTATTAATTATAGTTTATAATATAATTTTATGATGTTAAAATAATTTTCATAAGTGTTCAAAATCTATTATTTTAAAACACCAAGATTTTCTCAATAAATGTCTTTTAATACTTTATAATTTAAAATTCACATATTTAGAAAATTATTTGGATAAAATAAATATTATATATTGAAACATAATTATGGAATTATACAGTTTTTAATTTTTCCAATTTTTTTACGATAGTCAAATTTTTAAGAAAAAATTCAATATAGTATAAATATGTGGTGTGTAATATGACATCACAATGAGAAAAGTGATGTAATAAATTTTATTAAGTGTATCCAAGGAAATTGTTTTGTTTCCACATTAAGATAATTTTATTTTTAGGTTATTTTATAAATTTTACAATGACTTTATTAATCCTCCAAAACCAATATTTTATTTTATGATTTTACAACCATTTGTTTAAGAACATGACTCACTTCCACATCACTAATGCTAATATTTTAATAAGTTTGTCCCATTAAATTATAAAATAATTAAACCCAATTCTATTTGATAGAAACCATTTTAAAAAACCATGGTAATTATTTTAGTTTTGATTACTTTATTATATAGAGTCTAAAACTTAAGTTTGAGAAATTATAAACTCTTTTCCTATATAAACCCACCAAATATCCCTTCCTCTACAATCGAAAACCATAGATAAAATCCTTACTCTACAATCCCATATCTATATTCCTCCCACGGTTTCACAATCTCTCAATAATCTCATCCCAAGATTTTGGAATCAATTTCTCAAGGTAAGGGTTCCTTTTCATCTCCTCTTAATTCAAGCATCTTATTCATTTTACACCTTTTATATCCAATTCATAATATTAGAATATGTTCTTAAATATCCCTTTACTTTCCTTATTATTTAAAAATTATTCATTACCACTTTCACTCTAATTAATCCCTCATATGAACGTTTATGTACCACTGTTATGATGTTGAAATTTCACCATGAGTTTCCATGCCAAATAATTGTGTAGTGAATACCCATACACATTTCCTATCAAGGGTGCTAATCTTTATGAACTTATAGTTCATTAATCAGAGAATTAAATTTATATAATCCACACTCTATTATTATAGGATTAAACGTAATGAAATATGTTTGTATAAATATGATATATTTGGAACACTTATTCATGTACATGATATGATTACGATTGGTACGCCCAGACAACGTTCCAATGCATTAGGTCATGTTTTAGTCTCATTAGATGCCATTTATGGTTTCCAAGAGGCTATCATAGGCACATTATGTTATTTTTTTTGTTGGTTAACCTTGAATTATGCTTATGATGTTATGTTTTATGTTTTTTCTAGATTCTGATGTTTCCTTTATGTTATTAGGCAATATCATGCCTCATTGTTCATATTTATGAAGGTCACCCCCTTTATGTCCCAATGAAATTGTTATTTTATAACATGTAATACTTTCCTCATGTTATTCCATATTTTTTCCCTTACTGGACTTTATAGCTCACCCATTTCTTAGGTACGTCCCTATGCTATCCTATATAGTTTTAAGAACGAGGGAATAATATGAGAATGTTAAGGAAGTTTTCAATAATGTAGATGTATCACCTATTTTAAGTTTTTATGTAATGTACCTAATTCCCAAAGGTAATACACATCTCAATCATTCGAGTTGTATAAATGTAATATTATGTAATAAATCATGAATCATTGTTTAATAAAGGAAAATGTTTTCATAGTTCATGCATCACATAAATGAATCAAAAAAACTCCCTTGAATTAAATATTATGTATGAAATACTTAATGACAACTTATGTGGAAGATTCATTCAATTGTTAACACTTTAATTTTCAACCAATGATGATCATCGATACCATCAATACCTCATTCATACTATAATCCCATTGTATGTTGAGCCAATGTATTCTAAAGATATGCATCTCATTCATATCCTAATAAGTTGATGATATCCTACTCATTATATTATTAAGGATATGTTATAATTGATATATTTTCAATAATTGTTTGAGGATATGTTGGCAATTATGTATCCTCTGGATTATTCTTAATGATATTGTAACATCCCAATATTTTATGAAATATTTGTTTCCAAATTAATTTAATTTATATGATATTTAATGTTACACGCAACATTGAGTTTAGATTTCATTACACACAAAACTGAGTTTTTACTATATTAAACAGAACACGTGGTTTATCTTGAATAACATGAAACACCAAGTATAACCGAGATGTGACGTATTATAAGATTATTATTATTTAATATGAAAGCTACTGCCCAACCATTAGAAAAGAGGGTATGAATAGGACTAAGAAAATTATAAAAATATATGGTTTAAACTGATATATAAAATTAATTATTTGGTTACCAATTTATTTGAATTGAAAATCAAAACCATTTGAATATAAATTAAATCATTTTATGAAAAACTATTTTTAGGCACACAAACATGTTTTATAGAAATAAATTAAATAACCAATTTTGGTAAATTTTTTTAATGAAATGTATATATATTATATATTCAATAAAATATATTAACATAAATCTTATGTTTTTTTCTTGGAATGATGTAAATTCCTTGACCCTGGTGTCACTAAATCGGTGCCCTGAGCTAGGTTGTCAGATAACCTCAAGCGTGCCTCCCCATATGTTAGATTTTTCTGACTACTAACAAGGGTCTAATAGGTCATGTGGGGAGACTATACCCTCTTTACCAGAGTAATACACAACAAAAAACTATATAAATAAAGAAAACAATAGGAAATAACCAATAACAAGCATAGTCAAACATCTCCCAAACTGAGTAAAATTCTCAAGCAATAGTAAATATGTCATGCCACACTACAATGCCATGTGAAAAAACCAAAAAATAAAAACAAACAATAGAATCCCCAAAATAGTCCTGACTCCAAGACTGAAACCTTATCCATGAATGTCCCATGTCCAACTCAACTCCATAGCATATGGACCTTTCCCTTTTCCTCACATGCAAGTATGAAATCTGCTCTGGTTCCCAATGGAGGCCTGAGAAGGGTGTATGTATAACTATGTAGGCCACAAAAAATGGTGTCTAAAAAATATCTAGTCACATAGACAGTGAATGCAATTATAAATGAATATAATGAAAGGGAAATACAATTCAGGTCCACTAGTCATCAATCTCTATTTAGCTAAAACTAACCAAGGTTCCAATTTATTATGTCTATTTTATTAGTAGTTCATCATCAATCTGGAATCTCATAATTTAGAAATTCACATCATTCTCGCAAGGTTCATGGAATTTATCATTTCAAAAAAGAGAAGAAGTTATGTCCCCATATCACTTGGGATGGGCATATGAAATGATAACCACACTTACCTTGGAGTCTTAGTCTAGGTATTTTCATTGAATACAACCATTGGGGGCATAGAGCATTAGTCCGACTCCCCAAATCATGCATTCCTAGGTAGGTTAGAGTATCATTCCAACCCTACCCATGGGAGGAGGACCTGTCCTTTATCCCACCACAAAGACATGTGAAAATTCTTATCAATCCATTCAACACACATAAAATATATCACAACTAAACACAAATAATACATACAACAATCATAATCCATAACAATCAACATGGTAAAATCATATTTTTCCATAACCCATTAACATATTTCCATTTACAATTCATATCCATTTAGCCAAATCCCCATCATCATGACTTAACCCATTAAGTACACTCAACAAATCCCATACATTATCCAATATTCATCAATTACTATACATTTTCCCATTTAACCCATTTATCCTTTCTCAAGCATTTTCCTGCTTATGCATTTCAAGTAAAATTCTTATATCAAATTCCAAAAACACATAATTATATTCAACCCATTAGCTATACCCCATAATTCATATGAAGTAACCTGTTAAATATATCCATTAATTCCCTTATGCAAACCATTTATATGCTCTTCAATTCATAGGCCATTTCCAATTTAGCACACACACCATTTCATATATACTAATTCTTTTGGGCATCTCAACATAATTCATAACCCCTTTGACACAATCCCATTTAACTCAATTAACTCATTTCTAAGAAATGGAAAACAACCCCTTAAGATATCACCAACTGAGGTATAACTATCAATATTCCAAATTCAACTCAACTAACCACATTATCATGTTTCACAGTGGATCTATGTTATTACACATCAACTCCAACCCTTATATTTTCAGTTCCTAGGTTTGGAATTATCGGCGCATTCCATGGGTGGCCCTAAAAAGTTATATTCTTCATTGATGAATCCCAAAGGGAGTGTGAGAGGTCCATCTCATCATTTAGACACCCAAATCACCAAATATCATGAATGGATCTAAATAAAAATAAGGGGTAACCAATAAATAAACCCAGACCTACAAAAATATCAAATAAAACTATGGGATAGAACTTTTAGACCACTTAGCTTGAATCCGTTGAAGAATGTCCCTTCAATAGAAGCCTTATATCCTAATTGCACCAACCCATTATTCCAAATCCTATATATCATCAGAAAAGAGGGTTTTAGATATTTTGAAGTATATGGGAGAAACATGTAAACCGTAATCTAGAAGAGCAATAAATGATGAGTTTGGACTTACCCAGGGCATTGATTCAAAACCAACAATGCTCCAAATGTCCTAGGATTGAAGGTGAATCTCATCTTAGAATATTGGGTTTTCCATGTTTGTCCCAAGGGTTTCAAGAGAAAGTGAGGTAGAAAAGTATGAGATAGGGTAAAAAAATACCTGGATATCATTGTAGTAAATTTTCCAACTTTACTAGACTTCATGGTTTACCCTCACAGTTTGTGTCACACCCGGATTTTCAATTCCATGCTTTAGTTCAAATCCTCTTTTGGTTCTTAGATTTCTCTTGGATTCTAGGTGTTCCAGGTTTGAAATTTTGGTGTCTCTTGTGCTATTGATCTATGCCCTTGGTATTGGGGGTTTTTATGGTAATTGGAATTCTCTTTTTTCAAAGTAATGGAATTAGGATGTGGTGTTTTGAAGTTGGCTTACTGACACTCCAAGTGACACCACTTTTGGGGTAAGTTGTTGAGGTGGTTTTCACCCATGATTTGGATGAGTTTTAGGGTGAAAAGGATGGTTTATTTTGGGACATTTCTCACCTACATTTTTCCTATCTTTCCCACTTGGTTTACCACTTTCCCCCCTTAATTTGGTGGATTAATGAATGTTTTTGGGTTCCCAGAACATGCCACACGGTTTGACCACATGATTCCAAACCGTGTAGGAAAACCGTACAGGGTTGTCTATGTCATTAAAATGTTTTTAAATTTCAAAATTTTCCCTTCCGGAATAAAAAAATCCACACATTATTATCCATTAATTCTCTACCTCCATGTCCAGCCTCCAAGGTCTCTCCCCCTCCCTTGGACTTCATCTTTGAATGGAGATTTTATGGGGGAAACATCAAAATTATGAAAGTAAGTCATTATATCTTCAATTTCATCCATTTATTTAGGTTTTCTTCCACTCTATTTTGAAGTTACTCTTGTCTAAAAACCAGGGATTTGTATCTAGGGTTTTTCTTCAGGGTTCTTGGTCTAATATTGAGGTTTTAGGTTAGTTTTCAATCCCGTGTTGTGTGGCCAAGGTGCGGTTGAGGTTTCACACCAAGATTCCTGGGTTTGACTCAAAAGGTAGGTGATTCCATTTTTAACCATTTTATTATGAGTTATATTTATTGGTTTATTAATTTATCATGTTTCTAATCTATTTTTTTTGTGGTGAAAGAAAACTGTTCTAGATGGATTTGCTTAAGAATTTAATTTTACAGTTGCATTTTAGCTTGAAACTGGGTACTTTTCATGTGTGAATCTTGGGGAAATATGTGGGTGTATTTTTTGACATATGAAAGTGGTTTATAAGTGTTGAAATGGGATAAGAAATGTGTTTTTTAATGCCTTAGTGTCATGTGGTTTTAAAGTGGGTTTTGTATGGGTTTGATTTGTAAAACCTTGTTATACTTCTTGAGAGTATTTTAAGAAAATGTGTGTTTTCATGTGTATCTTTTGTGCTGTTACTCGGGGTAATTTTATGATACTTGTGAGTGGTTTAAAAAATTTCTATAGGGATTAAAATTTAGTTTTGGGTTGGTATTGGTGTAATTTTGGTGGGGAAAGAGGGTTTTCAAATGGATTTCATGTGTATAGCTAGGGTTTACTCCATATAATTGATCTATGAATGTTTTGAATTGTTTAATGATTTATATAAGAGAAGAAGCCATATTGGAAAACTATTTTGGTTAGTGTATATTTTTAAATGGCCCATTTTAAATGTGAAAGGGGCTATTTTGTGATGTGTTCCATCTTAGAAATGTTTTATAATTTTTAAAGGATTTACTAAAGTGTGAAAGAGATGTGAACGTGGTGTGGGCTGTTTTGTGAGGGTGTGATGTGAAAAATGATTGTTTTGGTAGTGGAGTATTATGTGGCATGTGTGTGGGATGTTAATTTATTTTCAATATCTTGGTAAGGTATTATAATTTTTTTAAAGGATTTGTGGAAGTGTTAAAGAAATGTGAAAAGTTTTGTGAGCTATTTTGGCGTGAGTTTGATTTCAAAATCAATTTGAATAAAAAGGGGGATGATGTGACTTGTGTGATGTACATGTGGACTGTTTGGTGAATTTGTCATGTGAAAGTGGTATTTGAATGTGAATATTATATTTATTTCCTTGTCGAACTGTTTTGAGCACAATAGGGAAACCCATGTATCTAGGTGCCTGGACGTGGACTAGTATGATAGTGATCCCATGGGGTTTAGCCTCAAGTTCATATAGCAATATTGATTCTTAAAACACTAACTAGACTATGACGATGATTATGGGGGACCACTAGGTTATCTGTATATTCCCTACTAGTGGCTCATGCACGAGAACAAATATTTTTGATGGTTACTTTCACTAAGATACATGGTACCTAGGACCCACAACAAGCTAGTGCCTAGGGGTTATTTTCCATTGCTTATGATCATTAGTTACTTTGTGCTTATCTTCAGTAAACAGTATGATAGTCTAAAAAATTCAGTAGATTTAGAATTTATTTTAAAAGTGTTTATTCTCTAAATTATCCCACTTGAAAATAGTTTTTATTTAAAGTTGCATCATTTAAAAATTGTAGCTAGCATTTAATGTTTTGAAAAATTTCATGATTTTCATACCTAAATGTTTATCACATGGAATCTATATATGGTGTTATCCAACTAGGATTTGTATCACACCATACTTACACCAATGGGTGTATGTAGACTTTGTTTTTTGTCGCAGATTTGGTTATAGTTTCTAGTGCCAGTGGTTCGAGTTTCTAGCAGGTCCTTCGTGGTGCTGTCATGGGGAGATGGCTTGAGGGTGGTTCCTCTAGCCATGAGGATGGTTCTTAGGCTATAATTTTTGGTTTTTCCCATTTTTATAGTCTTTTATAGTTGTTTTAAACTATGTAATTCAGTTCTGACATTTTTAATGGATGGTTTTATTTGAAATATCCCGATTTGTTTTATTGGGTTTGTTTGTTGTTTTAAGTTTATAAACTTGGGTAAATTATTCCCAATTTTTTGTTTATGATACCCAGACACTTTTTCCAGCATTTGGGGATTGGGAACACCCTTCTAGCCTTGTCATGGGCTGAGTTTGGAGCTAGTTTTAGGGGAAACCAGATTCAGTTCTTAAAAAAATGGTATCAAAAGAGGTTCAAGTTAACTTTTTTGGTCATGCTATTTGGGGAACAGTTAGGACCATCTTGAGTTAGGATAGTCAGGACATGGAATTAAAGTTATGGGTAGTGTTCCTAATCACCACACCTCATGATGAGATTAAATTCTCCTGGGTAAGTTGGGATTTGTGAGAGTCCTTTGGTTTTCTTGGTTTGATGATGATTATGGGAAAAGAAAAGAGAGTTGGGTTGATAGTCTTAGTGAGCTCGCAGGGCCTGGAAAGCCATGAAGAGTTGGGGATATTTCCCTAGAACACTCTCTTTTATGGTTAACTGATTGGAATATTTCCACCAACTATATGTCCATTTCAACCACCTAAGCTAGTTTCCCCTCACATCGTGTTGTGTTATTTAGTTTTGAAATCATGGAAGTTTAGTTTTTAAGAAAAAATGGCATGGTTTTAAGAAGAGTAAAGTTTTTGTGAAATATATTTCTAATAAAGAGGGAATGGTTTGATTTGTGAAATGGTGGAACTGAATTTTCAGAATTCTTTTCAAATGGGAAATGGTGTGTTTACGCCTCTTTTGAAAGCAGGAACTATGTTAAAGTTGGTTTTGAAAAAGTGTTCCCAATAGAGTTTTCTAAATTATTGAAATGTGTTTTAATGGGATAAGATGTTTTGAAATTGATGTGAATAACTTGAAAGTGAGTTTTCATTTGAATTATTGTTCCTTTATAAAAATATTGGTAATATGTAATTTGGGTTTGATTTCATGGTTAGTGGTTCTGAGAAAAAAGATATATTGGATGAATGTTTTGGTTTTGAAATGTGGAATGAATTTTTTTAAAACCATTGGTTTTTATGTAAGTGACCACATGCATGGGGTTATATGGGATGACGAGTGGTTGATGTCATGGATAGATGAGTTCCTGGATGGATATGAATAGGGTGCTCGATGTGGCACATAAAAATGTATGTGTGAGGCCCATGGGGTACCATTGGTGGATATGATAACTATTGGACCATTTGTTTTCCAAAATATGATTTTAAAGGAAAACATGATTCCTTGATGACTGGTTTGGGATGGTTTGTATTCTGTGTTTTGAAAATTTTGTTGTTGTAGGATGTTTTAAGTCCAATAACCCCTCCTGTGCGAACTGTGTTCTGGGTTTGTGTTGGTCAGAAAGTTGGGTTGAATGGATGGTTAGTGGTCTCTCCAGAGGAATGTCTAGGAAGTATTTACGATGGTTCCCCTCATATGTTTGGATTTGGTTGTGGTACGTCTTGACCAATAGACCAGCTTGGTTGGGTCCTTGGGTTCTTTTGTTGGATAAGGCACTCCCCCATTAAGGGTTAGTGCAATACTGAAGTGCAACCCAGATTGTTTCACCATTGGAAAATATTCCAGTTCATCAATGTAAGGAGTATCTTCTCGATATTCATAGAATGTGTCTATTCCCCTTTCCTTTTTGGTTTTTATGATCCTCTTGTAGTGGGAGAGTGCTCATGGAAGGTTGAAAGTGTTATTAATTTCTTAAGTTACCCGATTCATCGAAGGTGAGGGTAGTCTGGGGTTGTTAGTGTGGATGGTTTCTAAGAGGGAATATGGGTACTTTGTAGTCTCTTCGAAGCAGGGGTTTGTGTTAAACCACCAGTGAGGGAAATATGGTCATGAGTAGATATTATGACCACTTTCCAGAGTCGTGTGTTGTTTAGGACAAGGATTAAGATCCCTTTCCTTGTATTGTTTCAATTAGTTGCAATGGTCATGTTCAGTGATTCCTTATGATATCATGTGCTGATTTGAATATAAAGGTGAAGGTCGTGCAATCCTTTGAGAGTCTCTATTATGTTGGGAGTATGACTCCCTTGAAAAAACTTCAAATCTTGTATTTTGGATGAATTCTTTTATATGTTTCCTTACATTCTGTTGTTTATCACCCGAAGAAACAAGGTGTGATGTGCGTGAAACCTCTAAGCCCTTGTTTTAGTGAAATTTTGGGTTGGGATAAAGTGAGTTTTGGAGTGTGATATGTCTTGGTAAACCCATCAGTTTTTTTAGTGTATTTTTTTGTATCATCAGGGTAAGAAGTTATGTTCATGGGTTTCCCAAGACTAACTGTGAGGCCGAAAACCCTTTAATCATTTGAGCTCTAGGCATAGGTCCATGAGAGAAGCTTTCATGCAGTTAGGGGAAATCCCAGGTTTTTTCAAACTCTTGTAAAAATTCCTGTTCATAGTATTAAATATTGGAATATTTTAAACCTCTGGTGTCATCATCATGCTTATGTTGTTCCCGTTCGACGGAAAGAGGTGGAGGGCCACACACTCATGTTGTCGCCCAATGTCCTTCCATTCCTCTTTGGTTTCTATTGAGTTTTTGGGGAAAGGATTGAATTTTTGGATAGATAGGTTGATCATATGGTTTTCTCATGGTTATTTTTAACCATTCCCCAGAAATCCATTCATGTAGAAGGATCCACCCAATTAGCGCACGATTTCCCAATCTATGCACATTGAGCGTGCTACCGTTCCAACTATTTAGGTTTTGGGATCTTTCCATTCTAGATCGTGTTGGTCGGTTATAATGGTTGGTTCTTAGGGTGAGTAAACCCACTATGAACTTTATGTAAGTTCTTTTGGAAAGGTCTAATGGGAGATTACCCCTTGTATCAGGGTGTTTGTTCAGGCCTTCCCCTGCTAGTGCCCTGATCTTGTATCAGGAAAATTTAAGTTTTTTCATATGGTGGGGAGCCTATTTATGTCTCCTAGTACTAGTAACTAAGATTGGTCCTTGGTCTTGTCTTGGTGGTATTTAGTCATTTTTTGAGCTATCTAAGTACCTAAATCTTCCTTGGGTAAACGTTGGTATTGGGGAATGCCCAACGGTTTGGTTAAAGCAAGGAAAGTGAAACCTTGTTCGTTATTGTTCTTCGATTGGGTAAGTTTCTTGAGTCTTGTTTGGATAGTGTTTGAGGATTTTACTTTTGGGAAGATATCTAAATGTGCTTGATCGTTTCAGGAATGTGGTGTATGTTTTGGTTTGTGAGATTATTCCTTCTTTAATTGATGACTGGAGGTATCTTGTCCTTTGGTGGTGAAACTTGGAAAGGAAGTCCATCTTTGTTTATCATTTGGGTTTGGTTTTTGGTTTTTGGTTTTTGCCTTTCTTTGGCTTTCTAGGGGAAGAAATATTTATTGTGGGTAGAATTTTCACACCTGGATTTTCAATTCCACGCTGTGGTTCAAATCCAATTTCAGTTCTTATCTTTCTCTTGGTTTCTGGGTGTTTCGGGTTTCAAATGTTGGTGTCTCTTGTGATATTGATCTATGAACTTGGTATTGGTTGTTTGGTATGGTAATTAGACTTTTATTTTTTCAAAGGAATGGTTTGAGGTTGTGGTGTTTTGGATTTGGCCTAATGACACTCCAAGTGACCCACTTGTGGGATTAGTTGTTGTGGTGGTTTGCACCCATGAGTTGGAAGAGTTTTGGGGTGAAAAGGATGGTCTATTTTTGGAGATTTTCTACCCTATCCTTGGCCTATAATTCCCCCTTGGTTTCCCCCTTGGACCCCCTAAATTTTGTGGTTTAATGATGGTTTTTGGGTTTTGAGAATAGGCCACACGGTTTGGCAACACGGTTCCAAACCGTCCAGGAAAACCGTGCAGGGTTGTCCAGGTCATTAAAATATTTTTGAATTTCCAACTTTTACCCTCTAGAATAAACCCAAATCCTCTCCATTATTCCCCATTTCTTTCCCTACCTCCATGACCATCCTCCAAGGTCTCTCCCCCTCCCTTGTACATAATCTTTAAAGAGATATTTGATGGGGGAAACATCAAAATTATGATAGTAAGTCATTATATCTTTGATTTCCTCGATTTTGTTAGGTTTTCTTCCATTATTTATTTGTAGTTCCTCTTGTATAATAACTAGGGATTCATACATAGCATTTTTATTTGAGGTTCTTGGTACAATATTTAGGTTTTAGGTTGGTTTTCAATCCCTTGTGGTGCGGCGGAGGTGCGGTTGAGGTTTCGCACCAAGATTCAAGGGTTTTGACTTAAAAGGTAGGTGATTCCATGAGTAATCTTTTTATGATGAATTATCTAGCTTGTTTTATTAATTTATCATGTTTCTAATCTAATTTTTGTGGTGAAAAAATTATATTTGATTGATTTTCTTAAGCGTTTAATTTTACAGTTGCATTATAGCATGAAATTTGGTTCTTTTCATGTGTGAATCTTAGAGAAATATTTGGGTGTATTTTGTAAAATATGAAAGTGATTAATTTGTGTTGAAAGGGGATTCCAAATATGATTTTTAATGCCTAAGTTTCATGTGGGTTTATACTGGGGTTTTGAATGGGTTTGATATGTAAAATATTGTTATACTTCTTGAGAGGATTTTATTAAAATGTTTGTTTTCATGTGAATCTTTTGTGGTGTTATACGATGTAATTTTATGACACTTGTTAGTGGTTAAAAAATGTCTCCAGGGATTAAAATTCTATTTTGGGTTGGTATTGGTGTGATTTTATCTTGGAAAGAAGGTTTAGAAATGGGTTTCATGTGCAAAATCTTGGATATACTCCTTAGAATTATTCTATAAATGTTTTGAATGGTTTAATGATTTATGTAAGAGGTGAAACAATATTGGAAAACTATTTTTCATTGTGTATATTTTGAAATGGTCCATTTTAAATTTGAAGGGGGATGTTTTTTGCGGTGTGTCATCTTGGAAATGTTTTATAAAAAATGATTAAAGGATTTACTGAAGTTCGAAAGAGATATGAATGTGGTGTGAGATGTTTTGTGATGGTGTAATGTGAAAAATGTTTTTTGTGAAAGGAGTATTATGTGACATGTGTGTGGGATGTTATGTTATTTTAACCATCTTGTAAAGGCTTTATAAAATTGTTTAAAGTATTTGTGGAAGTGTTAAAGAAATGTTAAATGGGTTGTGGTCTATTTTGTTGTGAGTTTGATTTCAAAATCAATTTGAATAAAAAGGGTGATGATGTGACTTGTGTGATGTACATGTGGACTCTTTGGTGAATGTGTGATGTGAACGTGGTATTTTCATGTGAAAATTATATTTCTTGGATTGGTGAACTTTTTTGAGCTCAAGAGGGAAGCCCGAGTATCTAGGCGGGTGGATGTGTACTAGTATGGTAGCGATCCCGTGGGGTTTGGCCTCAGTTTCAAATAGAAAGATTGAAATTTACTACACTAACTAAACTATGATGATGATAATTGGGGAACACTAGGTTATGGGTATGTTCTATACTAGTGTATATTGCACAAGAACAAATATTTTTGATGGTTACTTTCATTGAGATATGAGGTACCTTGAACGCACAACGAGCTAGTGCATAGGGGTCATTTACCATTGCTTGTGGTCATTAGTTACTTTGTTCTTACCATTGGTATAAGGTAGAATTGGATGGAAAATTCATTAGATATGGAATTTATTTTAGAAGTTTTTATTCTTTCAATTACCCCACTTGAAAGCTTATTTTATTTAAAGCTGCATCTTTTAGAAATTGCAGGTAGCATTTCATGTTTTGAAAACTTGAATGCTTTTCGCATCTAAATGTTTATCACATGGAATATCTTAGCGGTGGTATCCTACTGAGATTTTAATCACACCCTACTTACACTTTTGGGTGTAAGTAGACTTGGTTGACTTTGTTGCAGGTTTGGGTAAAGATTTTAGAGCTAGTGGTTCAGGTTTCTAGCAGGTCCTTTGTGGTGCTGTCTTGTTTAGATGGCTGGATGGCGGTGCCTCTTTCCATGAGGATGGTTTTTGGGATGTCATTAGTGGTTGTAGTAAATTTTTATAGTCTTTAATAGTTGTTTTAAACTATTTAATTAATTTCTGAAATATTTTAAAGGATGGTTTTATTTGAAAAATCCAGATTTGTTTTATTGGGTTTGGTTATTGTTTTATGTTTATAAAATCGGGTAAATCATACCAAATTTTTATTTTATGATTCAAGGGAACTTGTGCCAGGCTATGGGGATTGTGAATTCCCTTCGGGGAATGTCATGGCCTAGATTTGGTACAAGTTTTGATGGTGACCAGATTCGTTTCATGACAGTTTTCCAAACCATGTGAAAAGTGTGTGTGCATCGCTATCCCAAAATCACCATTTCGAAAGGTATCTCGGGAATTCCCTATAGTTAGATTAACCATAAAATAACCATGTGAAAGCCTATGTACATGGTTTCATGGTAGTATGGTTACCTAGGATTCTTCGCACGGGTTACACTAACTGTGCACAAACCGTGCAACATGCCCAAAAAAACTCAATTTCCCTCCTCTTTCATGCCCTGAATAGCCGAAATACCCCCGAGCCTTCTCATGAACATTGATAAACACATATCGAACCAAATAATAGGACTTAAAATAAAACCTAAACAATAAAATACCCTAAAAAATCTGGGATCTTACACATGAGATAAGAATAAATCAAATTTTATGCTTAAAAACTATATTTTTCTAAAATACAGCTTTATCGCATTTTGCGAGCTTAAATTTTAAATTAATTTTTAAAAAATTTGAAGTTTTAATCGAAAAAATGAAAATAATTTTTAAAATTAGAATTTCAGAATTATATTTGGGTTATTTTTTTATAATTTTCTAATAAGATAAATTTTTCAATCAAGAGCGAAAAATATTGGTTTTTATAACAAAGTTTTATTTATTTTAAAGAGTTTAAAAACATCAAAATGATTTTAAGATGATTTTTAATGGAAAATTAGTTAAAATTTTAATTTAATAATCCAATTTAGTTCATTGGAATCAATTTTATATTTAATTTTGATATAAAAACTTTTAAAACATTTGAAGCTTTTCTATTTGGGAAACAATTTTTTTTCATCACGATTGCGTGGTTAATTTTAAATTAAAAATTTTCAATTATTTGAATGGAATTTGAAAAAATGGATTAAAAATTTTGAATCACTGTATTTAATATTATATAATGTGTAAAATTTATTTTTTATCTAAATAAATAGTAAAAATATTTAAAATCAATTACCACAGTTAAGGATAAAACTAAATTACCAAAGGTTTAGAATGAAAAAATAAGAAGAAAAATAACCTAGAAACTTATCAGAAACCAATTTTATATCAATATTTCTACATTATAGACTATAAAGTTCTATAATGCTTGATTTTGGATCTTTTTTTTCTATTCAAACATGCGTACACTTTATTCTTTTCAAAAATTCAAGTGTTTTCTCTCCCCCACTTATAAAAAGACACCCCTCTCCTCTCCTCTTTACACTTCCTAAACCATTTCGTTTAGCCAATAATGGCCCAAATAAATTACTTAAATCCATAAACCAATATTATATACTTTTTTTATTATGAATCTGTTGTAACAAGGATTTAGGTATAAACCAAATGATACTCTCTAATAAAGAGGTAAAGTTCTTAAACTTGTGTTTTTGTTTTATTTATTCTTACACCTCATCAAAATATTATTAAACTATTTTAATATAAAAAAAACATTATATAACATACAATATTATTTTATTATCTTAGTGGAATTACCTACATCTATATCATCTTCTATTAAATGGGAAACAAAATCGTCGCTCATGTGTACGGTGGACTACCTCATTGCGGATCGATGTTATTCATTTTCCATCACCACCTCTCTCTGAAGGATATAATTTTGGATTTAATGTTTATATAATATATATATATATATATGGAATTATTATACCTATATAACTATGATTCTAAATATAACTTCTTACATCCCAACTCGTAGGAAAAATTAATTTCTCTCATGTGTATAAAGGACTACCACCTCGCGAACCGAAGAGATGTGTTTTTCATTTATATTTTACTTTGATGGTAATATGGATAAATTAAATAAATATATATGATATTTTTAACATAATTACACTTATGGAGTTATTATATCACATATAACTTCTTACTTTTCATTATGTGGGGGATACAATAACATTGTTCTTGTGTATGGCAGACAACCCCCTCGAAAAGTGATGTGATTCATTTTTTAATTAATTCATTCTATGGAAGGTTATAAGGGTAAATTTAATGGATATATATTATATATATGAAATAAAAATTATGAGATATAGTTAATATCTTATTTTAAATTATTTGTTTCATCCATTTTGAAAATGGAAACATCGTTCATGCGCACGTACGACCTATCGTCTCCATGAATGGTGTATATGATTTTCTATCTATAAATTTTATGGATTACTATAAATACATATATGTTAAATTTTAAATATATAATATATTTATATCATGGTTAAAATTATGGAGATGATTTAACCATAACCAATATATGAGGAATGAAAATGATAAATCATAACATATATGAAAAACAAAAGGATTTATTACCTGAAATGTGATTTTAACAAAGAACTGTTAATAAATGGGTACAAAAAGGCCATATATAAATCATATGTGGTATGATATATATAATTATGGGTTTTAATTGATTTATAAAAAATATATATTTATTATACCTTAGTTTCGAATGTGTATGCAGGAAGTCTGGATTTATGGTAAGAGATTTTTGTCTCACTTGTATTTTTTTGTGAGACCCATTCTATATTAACCATATGTTAATTTTATGTGGTGTGAATAATGAACTTGAAAGTATTTTAATACTAGTACCTCGCCCGTGTATATGCATGAGGCTATAATTCAAACCTATTTTATAAAAATGTATTAATAGTTTGAGTAGTTAATAATGGGAAATAGTTAAAAATATGTTACATTTACAGCTTCAGTGAATGAAATAATTGAAAATAATTGAAAAAAACATGTATCTTAAAATATAAGTGAAAAGGAATCAAAAAGGAAATAACATTATGGGAAAAGATACATCAAAACATGACTTATCATTATGTATATATGATAATAGAACCATCATTTTCACCATGGAGTTATTATAAAACATAATGTATTTGACATATCTAATAAGAAATGATAAAATGTAAAGTGAACACCTAAATTGAGTATATAAGAGTGAATCAGAATCTATAGATCATTTCATATAGACATGCCTAGAACTATATCATACTAATCTGAAATGGTATCCATACATGGTCACCCACTTCCAGTTTCCAGCTATGTTGTAGTAGGTTTTTGAAAACTATTTACCATCTTCCTATATTTTGCAACACAATAGACAACATAAAATGAATCACTTATGATTTTAAGGATCACGATATAATTTAGAGAATACCTTATTCAATTAGGAACTGATGGAAGAACCTTTTCATGAGTGACCAAAAGAAATCATTTATAATCAAGTTAGTGTGTTGATCCCTTAACTTCCAAAATCATGAAGGAAGAGAAAAAACAGTGAATAATATAAATCAACAAACTTACCAAAGTTTGAAATTGGAATATAGTATGACCTCTTTTAATTAATGTTTTCCTTTCCTATCATAATAAATTAACGATTTGAAACATTTTTCTAAAAAGAAAAAATCATCCGTATTAGTAATAATAAACAACTGCAATCATAAAGATGACATGATTTAAGAATCATTATATCATGCTATTCATTTTTAAGGATCATGGTTGAATTTAGAGGATACCTTGGTCAATATATTTATTTTCATCCAATATATGCATTTTATATCTAATTTCCTGAATATATAATCTGTAGGGGGAGAATACATATTCACAATATCATAGTTTCTTTGAAATAGCAAGATATATTTTCATGAACAAAAGAAATACCATAAAAATGTACACCGCATAAAATGAATCATTATTATTTTGGATATCTATACATCTGGTGCTGTAATGAATAAGAGAACTACTTAAAAATGAATAATCTAGTAACTCCTAAACATGAATAATATAAGTATAGGAAACAGTTAATTTCTGAATAAATGAACTATAAGAAACAACTATCATGATTAGAATAACTACCTCAAAAATATAAACCATAGTGAATACCTTAGTTAGTTAGGCTTCACTGATAAACATGCACTACTATCATGTTGATATAACACATTTGTAAAATGAATAAAACATCTGTAAAATGGAGTTGTTGTGGCCATGTACCTGGAAAAAATAGTTCACACTTGAATGTTGGTATATTAGTTACATATTTTTTCATGATCAACAGTAACATATTGGGCAACCCTCTCTATAAAAGACATAATGAAGGAATACAAGTTATAACAAGACTAACTAACTCGAGGAAAATATTATGAAACAGAGTAGTAAAACTTAGTCAATGAGCAGTATAAACTACAAGAAAGTTGTTCCAGATCCAATAAATGGATATTATATCAACTTCAGACTAATCTTGAATGTGTAGAAATAATTATACCCTTTTCTTTCTCCACCAGGACCATCAAATTTTGCATCATAACTTCATTGAAGAAATAAAAATTAATTTACATAGAAGAGTATTAGTCTAACATTACACTCCATTTACATCATCTGTAGAGTCAAGTAAGTGAGCTTATTTAGAGGTCATTTTTGATAAAAAACACCTAAAATAAAATTCACAAACATATAATGAAATCCCATACATCATTTAGTATATATATAAAGTATCCATCATAAAAAGACCATGTTTTTATTTTCAAGGATTTTTCATCTTCGAAGTTCAAAAAAGAAAGAAAATTTATACCTTCAAGCATACAATGATTCCGGGAATCAAATACCTACATCCCAGCTAGTGCTGATTTTGGAATCCTTTTGTACTTCAGTGTGTCGAGTTTTTCTGGTTATTTAGGACAATAAAAAAATTTCCTATGAAAAAATGATTATAATTGTCCTAGGAATATGGAATAAACATGAATAAACCACAGTGGCTGATGAAGACATCACCTTGTAAAACATCCACTGATGAAATTAAAAACCTTGTCCACTGCTAAAACATAGCATATGATCCATTTTTCAAAAACAACTACCACAAGTGATATATAGTCCAGCTACCCATTTTTCAAAAACATGTATCATAAGTGATACTTAGTAAAAGTAAACTAACAAGTGAGACATAATAAAATGATCGACTACTTTAAAATGTCATTGCATGTCTGTTCCATGATGTTTTATTCCTCTAGAATCAAGTTATAGTAAACTCTATCACATTATATGTAGGATCGAAAGCCAACATTAATATTGACTATATGGAATATATTGAAAGCTTAAATTAGTGGTACATATTATAGCAATAAAAGTGTATAAAAAATATTCACATAGTTAAGAGAGTAGAAAAAACAAAGATAATTTCATTATATCATTGTACTGAATATTAAGCCTCAATATCTTCCAACATACTCAATAATTTTATTGGATTACAGTTGAAAAAATTATAAATTTAATGTTTAAAAATAAGGGTAAGTACTAATGAAATATGTCTAACAGTTTAGGATGGGCATGTCTGATTTATCCCTACACATAATAAATGAAGGAAAGAATTATTAAAATGGTCCACCATTGGGAGGAAAAGAATATGTAATTGTCACATGATCCATGGAAATAGCCCTACCTTCCAATGGTCAAAAATTGGGAGGAAAATAATCTGTAATTGTCACATTATTCATTAATATATTTGATTTACCCTATACTTATTAAATTAACGGTTTGTATGGTAGAGTGATATGTCTCTAAAATTAATAGAGTATACGAACCTGATTACACACAACTCAAGAGTGGGATATTCCTGTTAGTAAAGTTCATTGGTCAAAAATAATTACATCAAAGTATATCTCTCATGCTTCATGGAAGCTAAAAGATAAACAAAAGGACAAGGATACAAAAAATTAAGAAACAAATATCACCATTTGTTATATTCCAACTCAAATAACATATTCAATTAACAGATTTGAAAAAAATGATAAAACTAATGAACTGCTTCCAAAAACAACAACAATGGAAAATATCATCTAAAAAATTCCATTAGTTATGAATAAATTTTATCATAAAATGGTGGATGAAAAAAGATGAAGTTCACATTAGATTATTTTTTTTTCAAAAGTTACAATTCTGGGGAGAATCAAAGTTTGATATAGAAGAGATATTTCATAACAAATTCATATTTAGAATACGCAAGGTACGACTGCAAGAATACTAAACCAATAATGTGTATGGAAAGTGATCGACCTTCAGTTTTCATCTGCATGCTCATAAACAATTATTCGAGATCACCATACGATCTTCCAATTTTCTCCCACTCTGGATGATGTAAGTGGGGAATTTTGAATCCTCATCATCTTCCTCATATGACCCTGCAACAAACAACATCAATATAGAACACAACACAAATCGATTGCAATTTGACATAGATGGATATCAAAATGATTCAGCGTTGGTGAGCTGGGAATCACAGCCTATGGTGATTCTGGTTCTAGTTCATCCCTCCTAGATAAAGTCAGAACTTGGTTTGCTTTAGCTCCTGGCTACAAATCCCTATTCATCAGGTATGGGTGGCATCGACCCTTCAGATTGTCAATTACAATGACAACTGGTCCCATCTTTCATCGATCAGATCACGATCTCAGTTGACCTCAACGGAAAAGAATCATCAATAATGGTAACTATTTTGGATATCAATCATATTCTTCAAATTAGAACTGTATCTTGGATGCGACATGATCTTTGGGTTCGTCAGCCTAAACATCAACCGCAGACTAATGATTGTTGTGGAGGTAGAGGGGGATAACGGTGAAGGTGCGAAACCTAGGTCTAGAGGAAGGAACCGTGAGTAGTGCTAGATGATAGTAACAGGAAAACATAGGAGAATGAAGTGGAACTCCATAATGGGAGGGGTAGGGATTGGATCTATAGAGAGTGGTGATTCATGTATCATAACTTATACACTGCATAATATTTTCTGTTGCATGTACATATAAACTATTGAAATAAATGTTCAATAAACTGGAATGTGCACAGTTCATATAAAATACATATTCCAAACTAAAAAACTAAAAAACAAAACAGTTTGAATAAAATAATGGTATACTCAAATGTTTCGCACTATGTGTAATAAAAAACAATCGTTATTTCTTTTATTCCAAAAAACAGACCCATATATTAAAACAACTGAAACATCTGGTTGACACATATTCACTGACTACTTCATTTAAAACATATTCAGTGAATACTTCATTTAATACTGACTCATAAATAAAAAAACAATTTTCTTAGTTTTCACCTACATTAAAAAAACTGAAACACATAACTTGATGATTTTTCATCATTATAAATGAAGCAGTCAGGGAATGACACACCTATGTAACCCCCTGCACAACACTGGATTCCTCTTCATCCAGCTACTTCCATTCCAAAATCTTTTCACGTTGACATGCATTTCTAGCAGTATGAAATTAAGAGGTCAAAAATTGAGAGGAATAAAATGAATTGATGTTCATTTCATCATTTAAGGTAGTGAAAGTTAGAGTAATATCATGGGGATCTCATTATATGGATACCTTCATATGTTCCAGCTCTATATAAATTCACATGATTTAGCTGCTCTATTACAAACATATGAGCATTGAAAGAACACCAAATCAATCAAAATAATATCACATAGTGAACCTATTTTATATCAGACTATAGGTAGAAAACTATATCCAACCAATAGAAAATTTTGTGCTTTAATTCTTTCCAGTTAGCAAGGATTAGTTTGGAAGGTCCTGTAAAAAAACCTCAATGTACATGCATCATAAAAGAAGCTGTATGAATTTAAAAATAATTAATAAAAAATTGAAATTCTAAATCTCCCTATATTCCGGAATATGTTTGATGAATTATGAAGTGGTTCATGTATCTTAACTTATACATGCTCTAAAAAGTGATTCATGTATCTTAACTTATACACTGCATAATTTTTTATGATGCATGTACATATAAACTAATAAATGCCCAATAAACTGGAATGTGTACAGGTCATATAAAGTACATATTCCAAAATAAAAAACTAAAAAAAAATAGTTTGAATTAAATAATGGTATACTTTATTGCTTCATACTATGTGAAACAAAAAACAATCAATATTGCTTTTAATCCAAAAAACAGACTCATACCATAAAACAACTAAAACATCTGGTTGACACATATTCACTGACTACTCAATTTAAAACATATTCACTGAATGCTTCATTTAATACTGACTCATAATTAAGAAAATCAATTTTATTAGTTTTCACTTACATTAAAAAAACTGAAACACATAGCTTGATGATTTTTCATCATTATAAATGAAGCAGTCAGCGAATGACGCACCCATGCAACCCCCTGCACAACACTGGATTCCTCTTCATGAAGCTTCTTCCATTCCGAAATTTTTACATGTTGACATGCATTTTCAGAAGTATGAAATCAAGAGGTCAAAAATTGAGAGAAAGAAAATGAATTGAAGTTTGTTAATCATTTAAGGCAGTGAAAGTTAGAGGAATATCGCGGGGATCTCATTCTATGCCTACCTTCAAATGTTCTGTCTCCATATAAAGTCACATGCTTCAACAGCTCTATTACAAACATCTGAGCACTGAAAGAACACCGAATTAGTCAAAATAATATCACATAGTGAACCAATTTTATATCAGACTATAGGTAGGAAACTATATCCAATCAATAGACACTTTTTGTGATTTAATTCTTTCCAGTTATCAAGGATTAGTTTGGAAGGTCCTGCAAAAAAAACCTCAATGTACATGAATTAGAAAATAAGCTGTATGAATTTAAAAATAATTAAAACAAAATTGAAATTCTAAATCTCCCTATATGCCGCAATATGTTTGATGCATTATGAATTGGTTAATTTATCTTAACTTATACATTCCCTAAAAAGTGATTCATGTATCTTAACTTATACACTGCATAAATTTTTATTCTGCATTTTCATATAAACCAATAAATTCTCAATAAACTGGAATGTGTACAGGTCATATAAAGTACATATTCCAAACTAAAAAATTAACAAACAAAACAGTTTTAATTAAATAATGGTATACTCTATTGTTTCATACTATGTGCAACAAAAAACAATCATTATTTATTTTGATCCAAAAATCAGACTCATACCATAAAACAACTGAAACATCTGGTTGACACATATTCACTGACTACTTCATTTAAAACATATTCATTGAATGCTTCATTTAATACTAACTCATAATTAAAAAAATAAATTTTCTTAGTTTTCACTTACATTAAAAAAACTGAAACAGATAGCTTGATGATTTTTCATCATTATAAATGAAGCAGTCAGCAAATGACACACCTATGAAACCCCCTGCACAACACTGGATTCCTCTTCATAAAGCTTCTTCCATTCCGAAATGTTTACATGTTGACAAGAATTTTCAACAGTATGAAATCAAGAGGTCAAAAATTGAGAGGAAGAAAATGAATTAATGTTCGTTAATCATTTAAGGTAGTGAAAGTTAGAGGAATATCATGAGTATCTCATTCTATGCCTATCTTCATATGTTCGAGCTCCGTATAAAGTCACATACTTCATCAGCTCTATTAAAAACATTTGAGCACTGAAAGAACACCAAATCAGTCAAAATAATATCACATAGTGAACCAATTTTATATCATACTATAGGTAGTAAACTATATCCAATCAATAGACACTTTTTGTGCTTTAATTATTTCCGGTTATCAAGGATTAGTTTGGAAGGTCCTACAAAAAAACCTCAATGTACATGCATCAGAAAAGATAAAAAATTCATTTTTTCTATATTTCTCATAAAAGAAGAAAAGTGAATTAAATAGACAAAAAATATAGATTTCATAGTAGGTTGTGGGTGATGAAATTCCTATACTAGTTGTAGGGGTAGGGGTAACCAACAGTACATATTTAGGGTTTACCATAGTCAGAGGAAATTGAAATCGCTAGCCCATGGTGGTTTTTCAGTGTAGTCAGTGGGAGCAGGAGCCAATGTAGGTAGATACAACATAAGAATTAGGAGGGGGAGAACTTGAAGCTGGAGGATCCATAGCCATAGGAGACCAAACCGGAGGTGGAGGTGGATCAAGAACCTGCAAGAGTAATAACGTACTAGCCAGTCCAGGTTCTTGTCTAGAGCAGAGGGTTGTATCCTTTTTTTGGGGAAAAGTTATCACAGTACAAACACCATTAAAGGTGTTAATCTACAGTCACATTAAATAAAATACTAAGGGAAAATTATCAACATGAAACTCATTTATCATCGATATAAAATTCACTGGAATAGAAATAATGGGATCAGGGGTATCGTATATCATGCACATAACCCGAGGGAATCCAATTTTCAGTAGATAGTGAATACTCTGTTTTTTCTATATTCATGTCATGGATGAAGAAAAACAAATTTTCAAATAGGAACATTTCATGAGAACAATATGGCAGTTATTTTTCTCCTTACAGCACTTCTCTTCAAGATTAACTTAATCTACAAAGAGATCAGTTGACTGTTTGAGAAGAAAAAAAATTTACATCATTGTTCAACTAAAATACATGTGTAGCATAAAATGTCCAGACCAAATGAATTGTCATATACCACCTTGAATTTTTCTACCATTGCACCATCCATTAGTCACGATATTTATATTTATCTACAATCATATGTTCAAAAAATTCAAATAAAAATGAATTATCAATTCAAATTGCATAATTCAGGACACTTGCCTTGTTTGGATCATAAACATAGCATTGTAAACTATCGGTTTAGGAAGGGCATGTTAGATTTATCCCTGCACATAATAGATGATGGAAATCATTATGAAAATGGTCCACCATTGAGAGGAAAATAATATGTAATTGTCACATTATCCATGGAAAGATCCCTACCTCCTAATGGTATAATGAAAATTCATAGATAATCTAATAAAAATACAAAAAAATTTGTCAAATGAAAAACACATATTCAGAAGTGATTCAGTTTTTTATAGTGATCATCCACATAAAATATTACCTTTTATAATACAAAGGGACATTGGATGGTGCATTAAATGGAATTAATCTCAAAAGAAAAAACTTCACCTCCACAATGACAGCTAACTTCATCAATCCACCATGGAAGTAGTTTTGGAAGAGCTTCATAATTTTCACTTGAAACATAATACCTCTCTCCATAGAATCAACTGAGTTTTTGTATACCCTTCCATGCAAGAAATAGGATATTTGTTTCATAAAATCAGGAAGTGGAAACGTATCCATGATATCAAGGAGGGAAAATTAACTAAAACATGAAAAATTACCCAAATAGAACCTATTAAAAGGATGACCAACTGTTGTAGAGGTATGGAATTGAACTTGTTCGAGATGAAAAACATAGTTTGGCATAACTTGATCAAATTCAGTGATTTGGTTTTGTTTCAAATTGAATTATAACAATCCTAAAAGAACATGTTAGTAGCACGAAGTAGGAAATGAAAAATATGACTCGATACATGTAGATATGTGAAGTTGTTTGGGATAGAGATAAACCTGAATCAATATCCATGACTTATCTCTCGATGGATTCCATTTTAAACAAAGGAGAAGTAAAGATGTTAGAAAACCTGAGTTTTGATGATGACATCCAAACAAAAACCTGGAATCAAGATGTAACCCAATGAAAATGTGTTGTTGAGGATGTAGAGGGAGCTGAGAAATTGGTTACCAAGCTGAGCCGTTAGCAGATGCAGAGCACCACCCGTTCTGATTGAGAGACGTCGACACTAATTATTTTCAGATAATCCTATGTAGATTCCAATAGTATCTTCGTGAATAATATAGAAAACTATGTCATGTACAAGAAGCAATATTCTTCTGAAATAGAGATGGTGCAGGTTTCTGAGAATTAAGGAAATAGAAAGAAATCTGTGTACCACACAGAACAATGGAGCACTCCGAAGGACCTCCTTTTACCATCGGATTAATTTTTATCTAGTGCTTCCAAACTCAGAGACTAACCTGGCGATTTCTTACAGGGGATACATAGAAGAAGAAGTGCTCATCCATGACTTCACGATATCTGTGAAGAAATGGGTGACGAGGCCTCGAATGTCGACGATGGTAAGCCTGAGGAGGTTTTCCAGGCTGGGGATGGTAACTGTGTTGATTCCAGGGACATTTTGCTGGAGGAGATAAGAAGAATCGAGCACCAGTGAATTGAATTGAGTAGGGACAAAACCCTAGTCGAGACTGGAGAACCTCGGTTAGAAGCGGAGCTGATAGGAAGGGTATGAGCAGGGAGAATCGAAATAGGAGTAAGTACACGACGCTCTGGGTGGTATTTTTGGGATAGTCTGAGCGAAGCTGGAGACGTGGAACAATGTGGAGGTGTCACATCTTCCTAGAAGGACCCATGTTTAGTAAATATAGTGGATTATTATTCATAAAATTATGGTGATTTACATTTCCATTTTTTGATATCTCTTTCACAAGGTTTATTGTTCAAATTATTCTATAGTGTTAAGATATTTTTGTGTTAATTTTCATTTTTTGAAACATATGTAATGTTGTGTAACTATATTATTTTAATAGGTGTATATAATACCACATTAAAAATTAATATCCTGAATTTATTTATTCTCATGATATTTATTGTTTTATTTTGATGCTATTATTGAATGGGGATTATGATTCAAATGTTACCAAAGTGGAAAGGGTTTGATGTTACAGTCTCATTCTTTATTGGGGTTGTTTATGATTATGCTTTCAATAATGAAATTTTATGACCTATTTATAAATAAGATCATGAATTTTATTATATTATTGTTTTTTTAAAATAAATGATTTAACTTAATTTTTCTCTCTTCATGTACTCATGAGTCTAAAACAATTTTTTAAAGACAATTGACTTTAATTCTCCCTTCGTTCAAAAATTCTTTTTTAATTTCATATCTATTTTTCTAAAAAAATGTTTTAAACTTCCTATAGGATTTTTTAAAGTAATTTTTTCCATATTTTAATTATTTTTATGATTTTTTTTTAAAAATTAATCTTGATTTCATTTTGAAAACAAGGATCTTATGGATTTTACCAAAAATATGAAAGGAATCTTTGTTTTGGCCTGCCCGACATGAACAGAATTTCCCACAATCATGTTAATTATTTTATTTTAAGATTGATTAATAATTTTGAAATGTTATTTTTGATGAAAATTAATTCCAAAATATTTTATGAATTTATAATTTTAAAAAGGGGGATTTTCAAAGAAATACTAATTTTCTCAAGAAATGATAGAAGTGATTTTTCTTTGAAAATAAATTTTAATCTTAGTTGACATAATTTGTTGTTAAATAATATTTAAAAGGGATTTGATCCAATGATACCATATTTATTATTTCTATAGATAGTATATGTTTATGATTAAAATATTTTTCCGAAACCCATTTTTTTCCAAAAGGTTATACTGTGATGAAATGTTTACAAAATGGTTTTATTTTCATGGGTTATGATATTATGGCACACATATATATGATTCTCATTATGTGATTTTTGGGTCCTATATTTCCCAATAATGCATTGGGTAAAGCATTGTATCTCATTAGATAACAATGGGAAATAGTCCAATGGGGTTGATCCCCCATGAGAAATAGGGGATGAGGCACGATCCACTATGTTTTATGGTCTTAGACTTTAACCTAGAAAAAGTAAATGGTTTATATACCTATGTTGGTGCCACGATTTTATGAAATGAGGTCATTTTTGATGAATTATGACGATTTCATACTCTTATGAATAATGTATTTTGAAATGATACTGATTTCCTCCATGGATCATGTTTGTGGTCAATAATAGGTTGGGTATGAACTTTGTAAGTTCTGTTCATGATGCCATACTTGTATACATATCTTATGATATCATATAACCATAGAATGATATCTCCCCTGTTTACACTTACTAATTATCTAATCTCACCCTTTCTTATGTTTACATTCCCTCAGGTTAGGAAAAATGGTTTAAAACTGGGTGTGTATAAGAATATTACTAAATGGGAAGATCTTTGTTGGAGACATTGAAGAAATTTCATGAAATAAGAATATTGTGTACCTAGTCTCTAGATAACACAAACTGTTATAGTCCTTGGGAAATTATTTTTGATATGTATTGAATATTCATCTAAAAGATGTAATATTTATGTATGAGAAGTTTGGGTCTTTCCACTTGGTATCAAAGTACGGTTTAGATAACCTTTAGAAACAACGATGAGAAAAATTTAATGTGAACTCTTAGGATGATCAGAAGTATATGAGAACATCCTAATGTTTTGTTAAGGAAGAGGTTATGCAGTTTTCCTAGAAATAAATCCATATACAAATACTATAAGTAGACTTGGTTTTAGAATATATTTACCTAGTTGAAATAACTTTGAAAAAGGCATGTCGAGATTGACTATAGAATTACCATGTATACGAAAATGAGACTTACAACACACCTAGTTTGGAACTCCCAAGGGATATGCTTGGGATATTTCACATTTTAATTATAAAAAAGTATTAAGTATTTGAATAGATGATAATTACAGATGACCTAGGATAAACCTTGGGTTTCATAGATTTAAATGAATATAAAATTATTTATATATCCTATAACTGTTTTTTTTATGATGATGTGTTTTCCTACTATGATTATTGTTTATCACACAATTATTTTGGTATAATTAAATGGATAGAACCTGAAGGAATTGTGTCAATTTTGAATGTGATGGAAAATATAATGATTTCCACCTAATAAACGAAATTTTATGGGTGCTGTAATGAAAAATAATATTTCTATGCTCACAAAACATTCTCAATATATGAATCATACTAAACTTCCAAACAAGTAAAGGAGGGAACAACATTCTGTTGATTATTTCTTGTGAAAATGTCCACCTTGTTTTAGTGGGTCTTCTGATCCACTAATTATTGAGGAATGGATCAATACCACAAAAAATATATTTTCAATTGTCTGATGTTCAGATCATGAAAAATTCATATTGGGTGTCTATCGTTTTGAAGGTGAAGTAGATCAATTATGGGACCTTATTAAGAATACATGTCAAGAGAAGGTAATTGAATCCATGGAATGATATGAGTTTAAGATAATATTTTTCATTAAGTATATACATCATATTCTACAAATAAGGATGTGGAATGAATTTCTCAAGCTCAATTATAAGTTTGGTGAATCTATGATTACCTAAAAATATAATTTTATAGAACGTTGAAGGTACACTTCTTGGCTAATAATCAGCCCTGAATGAGAAAATTATTGATTATTTGGTTGCCTAAGACCAAGTATTAGAAAGGAGTTAACTATAAGAGACTTTATTCACTGTGAATAATTTATTTGATGCAAACTAAAGGAAGAAATGGCTATTAGAGATTCTAACCATTCCCACAGTTTTGATAATAAAAGGAACATCTAGACTCATGAGTACTAGAATAAATGACATGGTTGAAAGTAATTAAGTCACTTACATGCCAAAAATGTGGTAATAATTGCTTAGTTGTTTTTTGGAAAGGAACAAGGGGGTGGTAAATGTGTGGGTAGCCTTTCCATTGAGATAATTAATGTAGAAGTGATGAGTTGAGGTCATTCAATGAAATAAATGGAGAAAGATCTCAATAGAGTGCACCACCCAAAATCTAGTTTCTCAAATAATACGAGTTTTGGAATTATTCAAATAAATTCCTTAATCAAAGGGATTAGGTGGATGATAATTCATAACAACCTCTAGAGACAAAGGAAAAAGGGAAATATTATAATATCATAGAAACTAAAGTGAGTCATGATAATTAGGGAACTCCATAGTGGGGGATTTCATATTGGATTTTTTTGAATGATTTATTTGAATATCATATTATGCATACTTTAGAGAAATTTTATGTGAGTATTAGCATTAATTATCTCAATCTACATATATTTTATAATAATAAAATACCATTTGTGTTTCTGAGACAACTTATGATCCCTTATTAGTGTGAGGATGAACCAGGATTTTCAAGGGAATGGTTTTTGGAAAGGAAAACCGATTATTTAGTGAATGAAATGAGAATTATCTTCTAGAAACATGTATGGACTTATTGTGACATTTTATAAGTGAACAAGGTATATAATTTTTGATATTAATATTTTTGAGTGAATAAAATTCTTATAATTTTGATCATGGTAGCATATAAGAACAAACCATTCAATTTTGGTAAGACATGTTTTAGAGGATCCTTATGGTTAAATATTCATGGAATGGATCGAGTTGAACTTTGGGTGTTGTTGGATAACTTGTGATAATTTTTTTTTGGTTTTGGTAAATTTTTAGATGCTAATAGAATGAATTATAGATTTTATAATGAATTTTGGGATTTATTTTTGAAAAATTCATTATGAATATTCTTTTCATAGAAGAAGTGGAAATTGATTGAAGAAAAAACAAAGGATGAAATTGTGATTATGATATAAAGAAAAGTTGAGCCCTTAATATATAGGTTCATTGGATATCCTAGATCGTATCAGGACAGTATCTTATTGCTTGGAACTTATAGAAATCCTCTCTCAAGTCCACAATGTATTCCATGTATCTCTCAAGATGAAGTACATACCGTATCATTCACATTTACTAAACATAGGGGTCATAATGCTGGAGAATGATATTTCTTATAAGGAACAACTAAAGAGATTTTGGATCATACAAAGACAATGCTATGAAACAATAAAACTTACCTGTTCAGTGTTTCATGAAAAAAAACCAGCTTCAGGAAGCTACGTGGGAAACATAGGATGTAATGAGGAAGATGTATCCTCAGTTTTTGGTACCAAAGGGATGAATTTCAAGGAAGAAATTAATTTTAAGGGGGGTAGAATGTAACACCCTAAGATTTTATGAAATATATTTTTCTAAATTTTTTATGATATATTCCATTAAATGAAACACTTATTTTATCTTTCATTACTTGAAACACTGAGTTTATATTTCATTACACATAACACTGAGATTAGCTTACATTACATGAAACACCTAGTTTAAACAAAACATGACATACTATTAAAATATTATTATTTAATATAAAAGTTATCACACATCCATTGAAATGGAGAGTATGAATAAGATTTACTAAATTATAAAAATGTATGGTTTATTCTTATATATAAAATTAATTCTTTGGTTACTAATTAAAAATAAATTTTAATAAAAACCATTTGAAAATAAAATAAACCATTTTTTTCAAATACTATTTCTTGGTGAACAAACATGTTTTATCACAATAAATTGAATAAATTACTTTTGGTGAAATATTTAAATGGAATTTATATATTTAATATATTTTTTTATCATCTATCTTTTTTTATTTTATTCATGAGATAAGAATAAATCTAATTTATTCTTAAAAACATATTTGTCTACGAAGAAGTTTTATTACATTTTACACAGTTATTTTTAAAATTAATTTTTGAAATATTTGGAAAATTTATTTGAAAAATTGAATTTAATTATTTAAATCATAATTTTAAAATAATATTCGGGAGAGTTTTTGGAAATTTTATGAGAAGAAAATATTTTGTTGAATAGTGAAAAATATTGTTTTTATTAAGAATTTTCATTTATTTGAAAGCATTTTAAAGCTTGAAAATTCTTTTAATATGTTTTTATAATTAAAATTAGTTCGATTATATATTTACTTATCCAATTTATGGACTTGGTAGTTAAACTTGACAAATTAAATGGTTTCTATACCTATGTTGGTGCCCTATTTTTTGAAATGGGCTTCTGGTTAATGAATTAGGATGATTTATAAATCTTATTAATCATGTATTTTGGAATGATAATACTTTCTAGCATGAATCATGTTTATTATTTATGACAGTTTGAGAATAAACATTGAATGTTTTGTTCCTGATCTCATTCCATTATTCTTATCTTCTATTTTTATATGATAATAATTTTATATCCCCATTTTTAACCTTATTGAGAATGTGAGCTCACCATTTCTTACGTTTCCCTTCCCCAAGGTTATAAATATTGGTTTTAAATAGGGAATGTTTATGAAGAGTTATAAAAGGTATGATCTTTGTGGGAGACATTGTATATATTTCATGAAATAAGAAAGTTGTATACCTAGTTTCCAAATACACTAACCCATTATGTTCCTTAGGACTATATAATTTTTATTTAATATTCTTCTAAAAATACTTAATATTTATGTATAAAAATACAGGGACATTATAGAAACACTAGAAGATATATATATTCATGTCTAGGATTTAAGGAATACAATCTAGTTCAATCTTTCTATTAAAATAAATTGTAATTTTTTTCTATTTCAACTTAAATTGTATCATATACAAAAAATGATGATAATATATCCAAAACTATTTTGGTTTCTTCAAAAAAACAATTTGTAAAGATATCATTAACATCATATTGTATAAAATCATATGTAATACCGTGTGAATTCCCATAAAATAATCATTTAGATTAAATCTAAAACACTATATCTTTGATTCATACAAAATTCGGATTCAATGAACCAAAAATGGTTAACTAGCAAGACTTTTTAACATTGATGAAAAATATGAATCAAGAGTTATATACATGTTAGAAAATAAGATCCTTAAGAAAAGCATTAGTTCCACTCAAGCTAAGTAGTGATATGACTTCATCTTCATTAAAAACATGTTTCTCTATACCTAAATCCACTAATAACATCACAAGACAATTTTATTTTCATGTAAGGTCCCGTATTTCTAAATTCCTTTATTTTTCATTTTTCTAGGGCTTGGAGATGTCAATATGGAGGTCAGAGGAATTTTTAATGTCAAAAGAGATTTTTGTACATTTATATGGTCAAGACATCATATTGGTTTATTTGTTTCTATATAATTGGAATATTATTGGAGGATTTAGAATGGGGAATGCCTTTTTAGACTTGAAAGGTTGGAGTTAGGTCATAGAGCTTTCCATTTTGCATTGGAGCACACCACAACAAGGGAAATGAATTATCTTAGAAAATTTCCAGATAAGTTTACTTAGGGTTACTTATATGAGACATGAGGATGGGGAAATAACTTGGGAAGTCATGTTGAGTATGGAAGGATGGATCTAGTGATCTATGAGTCCCACAGTCAGACATTTGTAGTGTGAAGTTTTCTGTTACATAGTGATGGGAATGATCAGGATAAAACACATTGGTTTTTTGGACAATATAGTAGTGGTGGTCATGGTGGTGATGAAAGTAGTTTAGTGAGAGTTTTAAATGTTAAAAATCCATGGGGTTCAAATTCCTTAAAAACCAGATATTTCTTTGAATGAGGGAACCATGGGTGTGTTAGGAATTTACCATACAATAGTGAAGTATTTTTTTATTTCTCTATAAATAAATGGCCCAAGAAGACTTCACATTTTATCTACTTCTCTTGTACCATATAAAACCCCTCTACTTATAACCACCCTCCAACCATTATATAAATATTATAAACCCCAGGGATCATAGGATCAATGTCTCAGATCAACATATATTTCTCTTTCTCACCTCATTATCATTCCCCTCTTCTTTGCTTCTTTCAATAATCTATTTTGGTAGGATTCATTTGTTTTGGGTTGAGGTTTAAAGTTGTTATTGATGTTGGTTTCTCTTCTTAAGTTCCTATGGATATTCCAATATTTTTGGTATTATTTTCTTTTATGGAGATTTTTCCTCAATTTTTTATTCTTGATTTGAGAATACCGATATTTTAATCAGGGTAGGGGATCTGTTACTTCTAATTTTTATTAATGAAAGTGTGAATTTTTCATGATTTATCTTCCTATTTAAACTGATGTGATTTCCCTTAACAAGATAATAATATGAATAATAGATCAGATGTTAATTTTGTAATCAAAATTGTTCAAATTGTAATGAACAAATAAAATTGTTGCATGTTTTAGTTTAATTTATTCATTGGAACTAATCACATGACATGGAATAATTTTTTCATAATTAATTGAAGAGTTTAATTAAAACATGAATCACATGCCATAAATTAAAGGGTCAAGTATCTTTATTCCAAAAATTTAAAAATCAATGATGTTATCCCATGATATAGTGTTATATATATATTTTTGTAATGAGAATCATTTAAAATTCTATAAATTAATGAGTTTAAAAGAGTATGATCACATGTTCTAGTTACTTAATATTTATTTTATGTAATTAAATCAATGGATGGGTTCAGTTTTGAGAACACTTATTGTTCATATTTTTATACTACCCCTTGATGTTTACTAAGATTGTGTGACATATGCTTGGAAATGTTTTTATTGTTGGTTTTTATCCTATTTATTTGCTTGAAACTATTTCAACATAAAAACAAATGATGATAATTAAGGGAAAAGGCATGAGAAAAGTGATTATAAATCATCTTGGATTTTATTATTTTAATTAATTATAAAAAAAAAATTTGTATGGTTTGATATTAACAATATGTTACCTTGTTTAGATAACCTATTATTAATAAACTAGTTAACAAAATATGAAATAAAAATAGTTTTTTGATCAAAAATAAATGTTGGGGTCTGAATGAGAGCATTTTTTATCGTG
Organism: Viscum album; assembly: GCA_963277665.1. Lineage (NCBI taxonomy): Eukaryota > Viridiplantae > Streptophyta > Magnoliopsida > Santalales > Viscaceae > Viscum > Viscum album. Next base: position 622,187,987 of record OY728127.1, read on the forward strand.
GGAGGTTTTGATGCATTGATGTTATGAACATAATTCCTTTTTTCTTTATATGTGAAATAAATTAGAAATGTATATATCATCTAGGGATTTAGAGCATTATTTATTTTTTATGATGAAATTATTTTTGTTAGGAACATTGATGAGAATTGGGATGTAGGCCTCGCAATATATTGATGGTTGATTTTATGAGTGATAGAAGGGGAGCCTGAGCTATAGTGTTGGTCTATTATGGTGATAACATGATATCTTTATGATATACGTAATGGTTTGGTACACCTGGGAAGTCATGAAAAGTTTAGACCACAGAATTCTTATCGATATATAGTTAATATTGCTTGATGGTTTATTAATGTGTGATTAATAGGCCAATGTAAAATTGATGTTTTATTTTACTTGATCTGTTTAGAACCTTGGGACATAGTTGATGCAACACACTGTGAGTGAATTATTTAGTTTATAGATTAGACTGGGTCCTAGATCACCTAGATGATTGAGAAACAATAAATGATCTAATAAATTAATGAGTCTAGGTCAAGGTGTTAAAAAATATGATGAGATACTTGAGAATAAGAAAGGGAATTAACAGTTTCATCAACCATCAACTTAAGAAGATTAAAATTTCAATGTCAGAAAATGTTAATATGGATTAATTAATTTTTAATTGTTTAATTAATATTGAACTTGATGATTGTATTACTATCTGATATCTATTCCTTATCAGTGGCATCCTAGGGTCCTATGTGATGATAAAGATAGTTGAGTTTAAGGCTATATAGTTTCCATTAGTGTGTTTTTTCATGATATTGTACTATATTTTTGGATTTTAAATGCTAACCCACCCATTTCAGTAGTGTAACTGATACCCAAATCTTTTGGGTGGTGTTTCCTCCAACATCTAGGATGGTGAGGGACTAGATGGATAACTTATCCATCTCCCCCGCTCTCCCTTAAGATGTATATCAGAAGGTATATGCCATGATATAATGGATTACCATATAGGGTGTGTTCCTATTAGGTCTATAATGGATCACTATTTTACTATAAATTTATGTGTCAGCAAGATTGATGTATAAGACATATTTATATCCAAACATGGAGATCACAGATTCTGATTGGTGTAGTTGTATGGGATGTAATGGATTGAGGTATAAAGAACATATGTAGGTTGTAGTGGCTTTTAGATATAAACTTAGTTACTATTTGGATATGATGACTATGAGAGTATATGCAATAAAGGATTCTGTAATGGAAGTGATACAATGCACATGGTGAAGGATTACTTATATAAGGGATGAGAATATGACATATTCATTGGGAAAGGAGAGTGAATTGTTTTATAGAAGTGGATGGAGGGTACCATTGGAGGTAGGGTTCATGAAAATTCATATTGCCCCTTTCTATAAGACATCAAATGATCATGAGACACTGATTATGTTAATACCATAGAATGAAACCTCATGTTCTCTACACTAAGAGTATATACATACTGGTTGATGAATAAATCACCTATCATTCATCTTTATGGATGCGTATATCACATCCCCATATCCTAATTGATAATAACATCCTATTTTACTATCTAGGTGTGGTCACACACTCCTCAATATATCCTAAACATTGAAACAAATGTTATAGTAGTTATTTGAGAGGAAAACTCCCATATTAGTTGAGCTCTAACCAGTTACATAATCAACAACAAACAAAACCACCACATTATTTTTTAACAAGAAATACATTGCGTAGTAATGTTATCAAAGTATAAATGTTCTCATACTAGGTATCTTAGTAATATCAGGTTATGGGAATCCTATATAGTCTATGCATCCCTAGTATACTAAATAAATAGTACATGACTATCCACATGGTATACATAGCAGGTCAACCCAAGAAAAAAAAATGTTTTCTTGCCTCATGATGACATTACATGTGTCATGATAGAATTATAGACATTCCATACTTAACATTTCCTTGTAACCCATTGTACTATGTGATGACCATTGGTTAGAGATAAATCAAAGTCATACTTTAAGAGGTCAATTATCATTACACATCAAGAAATGTTTATTTATATATAAATATATTCAACCAATGTCAAAAGATGATAAGGTGGATATTTTATTTTATATAATACATATTATGTTCCTAAACGATTTTAATAATAAATAAAAATGCACTACCTAAGAATCTATCTATCATATCATATAAGTTAGAATATTATATTAATCTTATATTTGGCACACTTTCTATAGTTTTGTTACCTCATTAGATATAAATGTAATTACTGCCACATCCCAACTTTTCCATATGATAAAACCCTCCCACTAAAATGTTTATAAAGTAATATATATAAAGAAATCATGTTTGAATATTGATGATATTTAGGAATTATATTCCTAATTTTTAACTCCTAGAATATATTCAAACTTATTAACTTCATTACATTAAATGATAGAATGTAAAATTTTTCTTTCTTTTTAGAACTCTTTATTACACTATCATCTTTGATACCATTTTCCATTACAAGTTTCCTTGAAATAATTTATTAAATAATGTAACTATTTATTTTATAACGTACTAGTACAACATCAACTTCTTCTGGTTAAAGTGACATTCGATTTTGTTTTCAATTAGAAATATTATTTCAAAAATAGAATTATTAAAATTCTAGATGTACTTAAATATAACTCGTAAATTTTTATTTACCATCACATATCATTAAATATTTAAGATATTATGTTATAAATAAATTAATTTTTAAACTCGTATAAATTATATTTGTTATCTTTGATAATTATTAATTTCAAATACACTCCCACTAGATTTTTAAACACTATATTCTATTGAAGCTACCATTCTAAAAAAAAAACTAATTAGGGTCTAAAAATAATAGTTATATTTATTTAGTTGGAATATTTAACAATAAAACCATTTATTTTGTTTTATATATTTTAATTGTTGTGATCTTATATGTTTCATGATTTTAATAATAATTATGGTAAATTAATGTGTTTTATGAAGAAATATGCTTATAATTGAGTATTGTTTTATTTTATAAACTATTTTAAAGCCGTAATTTAATGAAATAATTATCTAAAATACTAAATTATTTTTAGTGTGGCCAATTATAATTTTTTGTTTATTTTTTCAAGATAATACAACTTTGAATTCAATATTAATTAGGTGTGTTTTTATCAATTTTTGGTAACTACTATTTTAATCTGTTAATTTTAAATTTTCCACCAAGTTTTTATTTATTGTTTCTATTTTTTTATTATTTTAATTAATTTTAAATTTAATCATTTAAATATTATTTCTATTGGAAATTTTAATTAAGAGAATTTATTTTGTATTTTTTTTGTTTTGAAATATTAATTTAATACATTAAATTAATTTATATTTATTTATTTCATTATTAAATTATTCTATTGTTTTATTTTTATTACTTTATAATATATGTGTTAGGAGGTGATTTAAATATTTCTAGATGATCATATAAAAGAATTATGTGTTTTAATAAGATAATTTCAAATAGTTGTGTATTAGATAAATTTAGATTCTAACACGTATGAGAAATGGGTATGTAATAATCTTTCTAGACATGTTTCCATAAAAGAATTAGATCATTTTTTGCATCAGAAAATTTGGGTTCCTCTGATTGAAATGGGGTAATATATTTTAATCATACATGTTATAGAAGTTCCCTCAATGTAAGATATTTTTGATGGTCCACATAACAGAAATACCCCACAATATAATTTTTCTTATATAGTTATTTAAATAAAATATGTAATCGCTTCAAAAAACATAGAGATCATCTTCAAGCCATTCCTTTCTAAACACATATTGAGCCTTGATATTTATCAGTTATGAATAGTCATCTAATTATTTCTGTCCTATGTTTAATTAATACTGAACTCCCAAAAAACAAACAAACAAAGCTAATACAATGCCAGGGTACTGAAGACCAACACCGAGCTGCCAAAAGATAAGTCTCACAATATTATCTTGGAAGAACATAAATAATATGTGTTGATATTGAAAACCATGATCCTAATCAACCTCACCATAAAAGAAATAAAAATGAAAAAGACATGACAAATCCATGTTAAGATAAAAATTCAAGTGAAGATTTTAGATCTGGGCATGTACTAATGATGCTGACGCAATAGCTCCCGATGAAACCAGATCTCAGAATATGAACACTTACATAAGAATCCTAGTTGATCATGATAAAAAGATTTAAAAATGTTTATTAATGAGATTTTAAGATGAAATATTTCATCAAATCTCACCATATTTAGGGATTTATTTCCTTGGTCAAAGCTCATTTAATGTTGATTTTGAGATCGATGAAGGAGACACTATTTTGACATGGAAAAATTCATAGATGCATGTTGTCGAACCTAATTTGAGTGATGAGAAGGTATATGATTCAAAAAATATAATGGTACTCACATTTATTGAATTAGACCCTAGTTAAGGATGATTGAAGATGAAATAATTTGTTTTGGTATGGAACTGGAAAAAGTTTTTTGGTTTCCCAATGAATCCAAGGCCAAAGCTCTGATACCTTTCAGGATAGTTTGTCGAAGGAAAAAGAGAATGAAGTCACTAATTACTAGATCTAAAGTATTTTTTTTCACGATGTCTTTGTAGAAATGGTTTTTAGGGTTAGGAAATTTACCCACTTACCAAGATAAATCCAAATAGAAGTTGATAACCATTTTTGGTGAATATAGTAGATTTATAGGATCTAAAAGAGTTATTTTTAAAAATCAGTTCTCTATTAAGATTTATATGTCAGTTTAAATATATTTTCATGTGAGATGATGGGATGGTTTTGGATGTATGATGCACCCAATGATATGGATTTAATAATACTATTTCACGCATTTTGGATGTTGAAATTACTCAATGAATTCATATTAAATGTAGATGCAATGGTGATTAGAGGACGTGTTTTTTTCTTAGATAGTAATTTGGAACATAATTAAGAGTTGAAGGGGGTGAGTGTGAGTATGGTTCTGGAATATCCAAGTGATATTTGTGATTTTTTAGTTCTGTATGAAGCTAAAGATTTGAGAAATGGAAGTTGGTTGATCGGGGTGAATAGATTTAGATATTCACTTTTGTTTCGAACAGTTGAAACTTTTGATTTTAGTGAATTAAAGAAACGATTATTGAAGATCACCAGGTGGTCCAGATGAATTCTAAGTTGGATGATCACCCTACATATTTTCATTTTTAAGGAAAATTTTTCTCCAATTGGAAGTCATAAGTAGAAGAGAGGTAAATTATAAGAGATGCTGCCACCTGGGATGGAATAATAATTTTTTTTGTGAGTAATTAATGTTGAAAATTAGCAGTGATGTAGTGTTTTTTGGAATGACTTTATTAAAGTAATTGTGATTAAATCAAAGTAAAATAATAAAAATACTTCTATTGATGATAAACTTTTTAATTGAAAAAGGTGAGTGATTGTGTAGAATTAAAATGAATAAGAGAATCATTTTATTTTGGAGGAGGATTAATTAAAAAACAAGACAATATTAGATAAAGGATGGTCTTTTTCCAAAGTGGAGTGACGAGAGAGGAATTAAGAAGATCTTCCAAATAACTTATATAATTTCTAATATAGATGAATATCAATGGATTTCTTTGCTTCCTAATCTTGAGCAGATAGATTCCTTATGGCCGAATCAGGTAAATTCAAATAGTGATTTCATTTTGGCCTTCAATTTCTGGAATATTTTACTATAATATATCTCCATATTTTTGTTTTTTGAATAGTTGGTTGATGTTTTATGATCAATTTTCTTTTCACTTAGTGTTATTATTTTATATTCCTTTCTATGATATATACATTTAAAATTAGAGTGTGTTGGTCATAGAGTGTGGACTATAAACTTAGTTAGGTTCAAAGTTTGAAAATTGAATCTTTTTTTTAATTTCTTAAGTCTTGATGGAGAATTGGGAGCACAATGGGAGCCCAATTGTGTCTTGGTGAGTGATGATCTTTGAGAACCTCAACTAGATCCTAATTAAAGAATATAAATTCTATTTTATTTGTTGATGTACTTGACTTTTTTGAGAGGAATGAGATGAATGTGTTGAGATTTTAATTTGTTCCTCGAGAGGGTTCCAATTTAACTAATTTGAAGAGATAAAGAATGTTTTCACTTAAAGATATGCTAGATTTGGATGTTTCTATTATCTATTATTTCTTGATTTACCATTTTACTATCTTTATGATAAAAAATTATATTTTTTTAACAAAACAAATCCCCTTAAAAATTTAGAAAATAAAATAAATAATAAAATCATGAAAGAAGAAATCCAAAAGGGTATTCTCATTAATAGACACCATTAACTGCTACTATATTACTATTCTTAGGTTTTAATTTTTTAAGGAGGTTTAAAAATGAAATAAATATTCATGCTTCAAATAGTGAAATTTTATGGGTGGCTGCCAATGGGTTTTATAAAAATAAAAAAAATTATAATATTTTTTTTAAAAAACAAACAAAAATAAAAAAATTAGTAAAAATTATGAAGATGTAAAAAAATATTTAAAATTAAAAGTCATAAAATTATTACAATTTAAGAAACATAAAAATAGAAAAACCAAATAAATAAATAAGTTTCAAAATTTGAAAACCTGGAATGTTTGAAAATTCGAAAAAAAACTATTTGGGGAAAAATTATAAAAATTAAAAAAACTCCAAACTTTAATATGGATGGACATGTAACTCTAAAGGATCTCACTTATCCTAACTTGGAGAATCAATACAACTATTTATTATATACTTAAATAGCTCTTATATTTCAGACAAGATTAGAAATGATCCATCACCTAACAAAATTCCATTGTTCACTAGGTATTGATCCATAGAATAACCGACAAGAATTCCAGGTTGTTTGTACCACCATGAAACATAAAAGTGTGAGTGAGGATAAAATAAATATGATTGAATTGCATTTTTATTATATGAGGGTGGTTAATGAGTGATTTTACTACTCATATTCCACCTCAATAGGGAGTTGTCACAAACTCAAGAAGTTCTTCCTTGAAATTGTTTTCACTTCCTCAAGAACTAAATCACTTATAAAATACATTTTTGTCCTTTGTAAACTCCAATGGAAAAAATTACATGAATACTGGTTGATTTTTAAGAAGTTGTTCTATATCTTCCCTCATCACCAAATTTCCAATCATCCCCTTATCCAGTATTTTTATGAAGTATTAGTCTTCCTAAATAGGAGCATGATTGATGTTTCCTATAAAGGAGTATTGGTAGATAATACTCCTATTGATGATAGAAACCTCATTTCTTACATGGTCTAGAATTCACAACAGTTCAATACTAAGGAATTAATTAATGTTTGCTCAACTATATAAGTGTTTTCATATAATTACAATAATAGATGTATATAGAGTCTACTAAATGATCTTGAAAGGATGATAAGATCGACATTGAATAACATTATCCATTTATAATCCCAACTATGACTAGTCTATTTCATTCAGATGTATTTTGGATTTTTAATTCTACTAATCGGTTTAATGATCAGTGTCTAAAATGCAAGAAACTTCTGAATCTTATAATAGGATATTTACTAAAAAACATTCCAAAACAACCCAAATTGTAATTTCCCAAAAATAAAAAACCAGTTTACCAATAAAAAATTTCAATCTATACCTTATTTAATGAAACAAAAAATTTAACCATGTAAAAATAAAAAATATAAAAAAATATAATTAGGCCTAATGATCTACCAACCTACAATTTATAGCCGAAAAAATTTGATCTATAGCCTTGGTAATGTCATAATTATTTTGAAAATGAAGTTGGTGGGAATTTTTTAAACTTTCAGAATTAAGAAAACTAAAATCTACAAGGTAACCATAGAAATGATTCACACCTTGAATAAATGGTTAAAAAGAAATAAGATAACTCTAAAAAATAGGTGTTTGTAAAAAAAATGGTGACACAAGTGGGTCATATGACAAAAAAAATATGTTTTTTGAAAAATCAATGATATGGGATTTTCCATCAAAATATGAAGTTAACTCAAAAGGATGACATAATTTAAGTGAAATAATTCTAAGAAGTGGAAATAAAATTCAAAACCCCCAACCTAAACATATTAAACAAGAGCTTTAAAAATATAGTTTTACTTCTCAAAATAATTGGAAATCACATGAATATGTATAAGAACCTATATTTGAATCTTTTAAACTACCCAATGAACCTATTTTACAACTTGATAAACCTATTAAATAACCTCATACCTAAAAAATAGTCAAACAAGAAAATGAAATAGAAATAAAAAAATTAATATTAAAATAACCTATAGTGATTTTATAAATCAATTGGGATCCTAAAAAGGGGAAAATAAAGTAGAAAATGATATAGAAATATATAATGGGTCGTCACTTTATCCTTTGGTTATCCCTCCTGCAAAAAAATGTTGAAACTGAATTGGATAAGGAACTAATTAAAACTTTTAAAAAATTCTAGGTTAATATCCCTTTGTTAGATGCTTTGAAAGTGATCCCTCATTATGCTAAATTTCCTTAGGATATGTGCACTCACTAACAGAAGTACAAGGGGTGTCGAAAAGTTAATTTGTTATGAAATATTTTTCTAAAATCCAATATTCCCTCCATATTAAGAGGAATGAAACAAGAAAATTATATCTTCCATGTATCATCAGTAATCATAAATTAGAATATGTAATGTTGGATTTAGGAGCCTCCAAAAATTTTATTCCTTATTTTTCCTTTTCATCTATGCTAGTTGGAAAGACTAATCAATATGGTATTTTCATCTACCTAGATAATAGAATATTAGCTAAGCCAGCTGAAGTTATTGAAGATGTGTTCATAAGAATTAAATACCTTGAATTCCCTGTATATTTTTAAGTTTTAGACATGGAGGATAGTATATTTGGTTCATGTGTACCATTAATTTTAAGAAGGCCATTCTTGAAAAAATCTAACCAAATTATCAATTCTCAAAAATGGAATCTATCTTTAGTTTTTGGAGGTAATATGGTTAATTGTTTAATCATTGAATGAATGTAACAACCTCTGGAAGACTATTCTACACACAAAGTTAATATTATTTATTAGTTACATACAATGTTGTTCCCTTATTTTGTTTAATATAACCAACTGTTTCATTCTTATGAAAATGAAACATTTTCCAATAATGATTGTTTTCAAAATAAATGTTATGAAATATACTATATTGATGAATATGAAACTAAAACTATTTTTTAGAAATTTTGAAAATTTTATCAATTAAAAGGATGAAACCTTTACTAAATTTAATGTAAAATATTTAAGCACTTATCCGAGTTTCTAAGATTATGTAATTCTATTGGAAATTACAAAATTCTGTGTGAATTGAACCTAAAATGGAATAAATTAACATAAATTCATTGGAATATGATAGAGATTTAGATAATTATTTTTTTTCTAAATCTTTTTCTTGAAAATAAATCATTTTTTACACAAATCCTTCTTATAATTTTTTTGAAAGTATCCTTTTTTTGAAAATGAATATGAAATGTATTTTTAAGAATAAAAAATATATATGCATGAAAAAAATGCACTAATAGTCTAGAGTTTTGAAATTATGCTATTCTTGGGAATGATTTAATGTTTCAAAATAAACATTAATAAATCTATTAACCCATTTTTTTACAATGAAAATAACCTACACACACTTGAACTTAATCCTTTCCTGAAACACTGAAATATTCTTACATGGATGACAAAAACAATTACCCATTATAATTTCTACTGGGATATCCAATGAGTAAAAAAGTAAACCCTGAGTTCTCCTTAAGAAGATTAGGAAGGCTGTAAAATGACCTTTAGAATATTTTATTAGGATAAGTCCTTCACTGCTCTTGTATAGGATTCCATTAAAGGATTATTCTGAACTAGTTAAACAATTTTAGAATTGATTGAATCCTACCTTCATTGTTGCTGTTAAAAATGGAGTGAATACTTTATTTTTTTGGGATATAATTTACCCCATTTATAATATTTTATGGGTAAGTACGGTTTAGATTGTACCAAAAAATAGTGGAATTACATTTGTTAAGAATGAATTTAGAGAGATTCCCAACAAGTGGATGATATGTATTGGTTATAGAGGCTGAACTTAGTGACTAGAAAGGACAAATTTAGCTTCCTTTTTTATCTAATTAATTAAATTTTATATTTTTAATCCCATTATTTCTTCCTAGATGGTTTTTAGACACATCTAAATTTACATAGCTCCTCAAGAATAAGATAAAATAACATTCACATTTCCTTTTAACCCCATTAATTATTAGTTAGCTCCTTTTGGAATTTTAATACTCATTCAACCTTCAAATTATATATGTTTAGAATTGTTTTGAATCTCATGAAAAATTCATGAAGGTGTTTATGGATGATTTATGGGTATGGTCCATCTTTTGATATCTGTATGAGAATTTTTGGGGCTATCATTATAGTGTGTATTCATAAGAGCCTTTTTCTAAACATTGAGAAATGACATTTTATGGTTGGTAGTGGAATTTTACAATGGAAAAGAAGTTTCTAAGCTTCAAATTTGGATGGATAACTCCATGGTTTACATCATATCTTTACTTAATTTTCATATGGTCGTAATGGATATTATATCTTTTCAAGGTCATGCAAGATTTTATAGGATGTTCATAAAAGACTTTATAAAAACTTATTTTCCATTAAAAATCTATCTTAAAAAATAAATACATTTTCCATTTGATGAGAAAATTAATTAACACTTTAATTAACTAAAACAGAATCTATTGAATCCTCCAATAGTTTAACTACATAATAATGAATATCCTTTTAAGATAATGACAAATGATTTATAATTATCTTCAGGTTTTGTTCTTGGGCAATCATTAGAGAGTAAATCCCCAGTCATTTCTTATGCTTCTAGAACTCTTGATGATATCCAGTCAAATTAATCTACATATATAAGGAGTTGTTAGCCATTTTTGCCTAGGTTAGTTTTGGAGATATCTTTTTGGGATCTAAAGTTGTAATCATCACATATCATTAAACTATTCGACATCTCATGAATAATAAATAATTAATACTAAGGATAGTTAGATAGATCTTGTTGCTTTAGGTATTCAACATATAGATCCAAGATTTAAATGGAATTGAGAACACCATAGATGATCATTTGATAAGGATATATGCTGAATTGTTTCAAGATAAATAATTTTTGGAACATATTAGAGAGTTTTTACCTATGGAGAAATTATATTCTTCTACTATTGAAAAGTGTCAATTGTTTTCAAATATTGTGAATTTGATAGTTACTAAAATTATTACTCCTTGGTTTTCTAATAAATTGGTTAATAAATTGACTTTTGAGAGAAGGGAATACATTTGAATTGATCTTACTTGTTTCATTTGTGAAGTTATCAAATTTTTAGAAGATGTATCCCGAATTCAATTTTTTTTTTCAATTTTGAAATTTTTCTATTGTCTGAACTATGGTGGCCAATTTGGTCAACATAAGACAACTAGAGAAGTGTTTGATTCAGTCCTATTTTGGGTTACCATTTTCCAAATATTCTTTTTAGTTTTGTAGAAATTCTAAAGATGGTCAATTCCAAGAAATATTTCTTAAATACAAGAGATTTCAAAACAATATTTTTTGTTTTTTTATACCTTTAATGTTTGAGGAATTATTTTCATAGAAGCTTTTCTAAGCTCATTTTGTTTTTTAACATTCAACTCATGTTATAATTTTTATCGAAGTAGATTGAATCTATTACGAATAGAAAAAAATTATTTTAGAGTTGTGTCTCAGATTTTCAAGAGAAATATGTTGTGTATATTTTGGATTCCATGGTTTACTATCATAGACCAAGGTACTCATTTCTATAATAAAAATTTCAAAGGTTTTTCTAAATGATATGGGGTTGTTCACGAATCATTTTCACCCTAACATCCTTAATCAAATGGAATGTATGAAGTGTTGAAATGAGATATTAACCATTTCATCAAGAAAATTCTTAACCCAAGTATAATGGATTTGAGATTAAGGCATGATGTTTGTATATCGTAATAAATAACTACCTATAAGATTACCATTGGGATTTCACCTTATAATATTGTTTTTGGATGCAATTTTAATTTTTCTGTAAAACTAGAGTATTAATATTTTTGGACTATCAAATCATGAAATTTTAATTTATTTGAAACTAGAGGAGAGTAGAAGTTGTGTTTATAAGAGTTTGAAGAAATAAAAAACAATTCTAATGAAAATGAAATGATTTTTAAGGAGAAAACAAATTCTATTCCTTATAACCGGATATTAATGAAAGAGTTCCTGATTATAGACAGTACTATTATACAACTCTAGTCTTAATATTTAACTTGGTAAATTACATTCCAAATTGATGGTCCTTTTACACTAACTCATGTTTTCACTTTTGGTGCTGTAAATATTTTAGATCCTAGGATGGATATTCTATTGACTTTTAATGAATATAGACTCAAACTATTTAAGGAAGGTAATAAGGAACCTCTAAGGGAGGAATTCATATTGCTAGAAGTTAAATATCAAAAATTAATTCAAGATGAATCTTCCCTTACTTATGGTTTTTTACTTTGATTATTTGCAGGTAAAGGTACTAATATTTTGTAGTTTTGTGATTTTATTTTTTATTTATTAAGTGTTCATTTATAGTAAATAAATTTAGTTTGATGGAAAAATGATATTCCTATTTTTCACCCTATGGAATAAACATTGATATTACCTCTAGTTTTTTGAGAAGATACTTTATATTTGTCATTATATGGATAAGTTGAAATGTAGAATACTAAATCATCCCTCTTACTTTCTGAACTCTTTTTATTTTTTTACTTGAAATGATATTTCTTAAATCTAATTTAATCTCCTTCCATATTTAAAATCACATAGATTCTGCACTGGAGGTACTTTTTTAATGTGATGAAGGGTTGAATTTATGAAAATTTAAGAAAGAATAAATCTTCTAATTATGGGGTTTTTTCAATAAAATTGTACTCAATTTTAGGATTTATAAAATCTTCATGATGAAAACTCTTTGAATTTAATTGATTAAAAAATTGAAATTGAAATTTTTTACGATTAATTATGTGATGGAACATGCTGTTTATTACCATTAAATTTTTATTTTTAATTATTTATTTGTGATAAATATTCCTTTCTTCTCTAGAAAAAAACTTGGACACCTCCTTGAACATGAACTAGTATAAAATTCATATTTTTGAGCAGAAATTTTTATATAGAAACTAGTAAAAATGTATTGTGAATTCTCTCAGTTGATAGATTGATTTGCGTGGAAAAAGTACATTGAAATTTATTGTATCCCTTTGTAGATTTTTTATTCTACATAATTTCTAAATCGTTGTTGATATTTAAAATTTAATTTACTTGCTTATCCCCGTATGATTCAACATTTGGAACAATGTTGATCTTATGAATAAGGAAATTGTTTTTTAATGTTATAAACTATACCACAATTTGAGACCATCAGAAACACCCTTAATTATTTCAAAATAGATTTTTTTTGAAGTTACAACTAATCATTTTAAGTTTTTAAAAAATTTTCAAATGATTTAATGATTTGTAGACAATTTGAAGATGATAAATTTTTAATACCCATTGGAATTAGTTGTGTAAATCAATTTTTATTTCTATCTTTAAAATCGATTGACTTTGTTAAAATATTGCTTTAATGTTATAAAATTATCAATTCCCTTGAATTCTTTGAATTGGATTGAAAATCATAAAATATGAATTCAAATGAATTACAAAATGAAAATCATAATCCTAGATGAATTTTTTATTTTCTTAATTAATTTATTGGATGGGTTATTTATTCTCAAATTTAATTTATTATTTTTTCTCATCCAAACAGATTTTCTAATTTTTTTTTATTATTATATGAGTTTGTACTCCAGTAGGCAAAGAGAACTTTGAACTATCACTTGAATGGAAATTTATGTATTTTTAATCTTAATTCAAAATTTTGATGTTAATTATCATTGTAATAGGGGAATCAATTTCTTACTAAAATGTAAAATTTTATTGATGGTAAATATTTCCACTACTTGATAAACTTCTAAGGGGGAAAATCATTTTGAAAACAACTTTTTTGTGGAAGTACATTATTTCTTATATAAGATTCATTTCATTTCAAAAAAATTGAATCATTTTTTTCTTGAGGAAATGAAAAGTCTTAGTACATGGGAATTGGATTTAGTATTATTTTATTCCAATTCACCAAATCAATAATGGATAATTAATGTGATTTTATGTATAAATATACTTAAAATTGAGTACTTTTACTAATTTAGTAAATTGTTATTAAAAATTAAATTTAATTAAATAATATTATAAATGTTAAATTATGTTTTAATTTGGTCAATAATAATGTTTTTTTATTTTGTTTTTTAATTAATAAATTCTTGAAATCATTGTTAATTAAGCTCATTTTAATTTATTTTTGGTACTAATTTTTTTAATCTCTTATTCTTGCTCTTTCCACCAAATTTTTAATTATTATTCATATTTATTTTTCTAATTTTCAATTTATTAACTTAAATATTGTTAATTTTGAAAATTTTAATTAAGTCTATTTTTTTTGGATTGTTTTAATTTTAAAATTTTAAATTAATATGTTAACTTATTTTAAATTTTTTTATTTAATTATTAAATTATTAAAATATTTTTTTAATCATAGCATAAGTTAAATGTAAGGAGGTTATTGAAATTTTTCAGTCGATCACAAAAAAGTTTGAAGAATTTTTGTAAGATAATTTTGTAGAACCATGTGGTAGATAAATTTAGCACATATACCATATGAGAAAGGATATGTATAACTATTTCCAGACAAGTCTGCATAAAATAATTGGAATATTTTTTTATTCAAAAATTTGGGTTCCTATTAGGGAATTGGATTAATATATTTTAATCTTCTTCATAAGATAAATCCCTTTATCATAGGATATTTTTGATGGCCCACTTAATATAAATATTGTGTAAGATAATTTATCTTACACAATTATTATTATTTTTAAATCCAAAATCATTTCAAACCATATTGATATCTTCTTCAAAATAGGTCATACTAAAATCATACTAATCTTAGATACGAATCATTGAATAATTATCATCTAATTAATTTTTTTTGTTCAATAAATTACAATATCTATAGACAATGATAGAAGAAGCTGATATGGAGATAGGGTACAAAAATCCGACATCGAGTTTCCAAAACCCAGGTCTCCTAAGATCACTCATGAAGAACATAAAGTCTATATGTCATTGTTGAAGACTTAGAACCTTTTAAATATCGTCATTAAGGAAATATAAATTAAGAAGATGAACCAAATACTTGTTAAGTTAAAAATACAATTTTAGATTTCAGATTTGGGCATATACCAATGAATCTGAATCTGTGGAGCCTAATAAAACCCGATCTCAGAAGATAAAAAAAATTCTTGATGGCCCTAGCAGAGAGAGATTGCGATCTTGAAGAAGGTTTTTGAACAGATTTTTGAGACTAAATATTCCATCAAAGAAATTATTATTTTGGGATTTCCTACCTTGGTTGAAGTTTATTTGATGCTAATTTTGAGCACAGTGAAGGATCCATAGTTTTGACCAAAAGAAAAGTCTGAGATGCTTGTTTCCAAACTTGACGTTGGGAATTAGAATATGTATTCTTACAAATATATAATAGGACTCACATTTTTTTAAGATGAACTTGGCTGATGATGGTTGAAGAATAGATTCCTTGTTTTTTGCAGTGAGTTAAAATAGTTTTTTTGGTGGCACCCAGCAAAGATAGGGATATAGCTCCAATTTATTGTAGATAAGTTGCTCAAATGGTGAAGAGAATGGGGTCACCTATGGATGGATATCATGTATGTTTTTCCATTATTGTTTTTTAGAAGGGTTCTATGGCTGGAGTAATCCACTGATTGAGTCTATACCAAGTGGAAGATAATTCCCATTGATGAGGAATTCAGTTGATTTATAGGATCTTCAAGAGGTTATGTTGAAACTAGTTCACTATGATTATTTTTATATTTGTTTTGATCTATTTAATGGTATTATAATGGGATTATAATGTATGTCCAATGAACCAAATGATATGACTACAAGAACAACGTTTCCTGAATTTTGGAAGATTTTAAAATGTTTCATTTTGGTAAAAGGTATTGTATTTTTATCAACTGGTTGGTTTGATCATCATGGGTAGTTTCAGGAGATGGTTTTGAGTCTATTACTAGAATAAAAGGGAGTTTTTTGTTTTTTAGATCTAGTTAATGTTGAACCAATGAGAAATAGAAGTCATGTGATTAGTGTGAATGGAGTTAGAGATTCACTTGTGATTCTAGGATCATAAAATTTTGGGATTAGTGAATTAATGGAATGTTGATTGAAGACTAAATTGTGTTCTATATGCATTCTAATTTATATTCATGTGCTGTATATTTTTGTTGATTTATGGAAACAATATCTTCACATGTGAGTCATATGAATAATAGCTATAACGACTTGTAGATGTTGTTATATAGACATGAATAACAATAATTTTAATTGATAAATTAATAATGAAAAGTAGAATTAGTGTAATAATCTCTTAAAAAGATTTTATTAAAGTAATAGGGATTTAATAAAAGGAAAAAGAGAAAAAAAATACAACCATTGAAGTCATATTTGTCAAATTATAAATGTGAGTGATTGTGTACAATTAAAATGAAAAGGAGACTAATTTTATTTCAAAGGGGGATTAATTCTAAAAATGAAAAAATATTAAAAAAACATCAACATTTTACAAAGTAAAGTGAATGGATAATAAAGCAGATATTCTATTGGGATTCTGCGACTTCTGATGTGGTTTAAGATCAAAGGACTTTTGAACATCAATATTATGAGTGGCTAAATTCAATGTATCCAAATCTTATAGATTCAAATAGTAATTTCCTTCCAACATTCAATTTATTTAATATTTTATTTTAATATCTCTCAGGTTTGTTGTTCGTTAAACAATAGATTGACGTTTTAAGATATAATTTTCCTTCATGTCATGTTCTTATATTCTCTTATATTATATGATCTAAATATTTTCAATAAATGTGTGTGGATTATAAAGTGTAGGATATTAACTCCATCTGGTTAGGAGTTCGATGATTGACCCTCACTATTTAAATTTCTCAATTATCAGTTATGAATTGTAAACATAATGGGATCAAAATTGTGTCTTGGTGCTGAACGATCATTGGGTACATTGACTGGCTCCCAGTGAAAGAAGGTAAAAAAATGAAATTTTAGTTTAAAAACATGAATTTTCAAGATGAATGAGATGAATGAGTTGATATTTTAATTTTTTCATTAAGAGATTTTCTGTTTAAATAATTTTATGTGATAAATAATTTTTGGTATATGAGATCTACTAAATTTTTCCTATCCTCTCTTATCTGTTAACATTCTACTACACAATTCCAACTATTTACACACACTTTTTACTTCTTCTTTCTAGCTACTGTTTTTTTTGTATTTTAATTCTTTTTTGATATAAACATATAATTTTTTATTTTATAGTAATAGAGATCACCTTAAAAATTAAGTAAATAAAATAAATAATAAAATTATGATAGAAGAACTCCTAAAGAGTAGTCTTGTTAGGATACATAATAGGTTTCTACTATATTGCAGTTCTTAGGTTTTAATTTTGAAGGAGGATTAAAAATAACATAAAAACCCACAATTCATTATTCAATGTGTTTATATAATTTTCTACTAAATTGAATATAATTCCTTAAAATCGGATTCTAATGGGTGGAAAAAACATCTTCCTTCCCATTTTAACAAATATCTAAATAAAAATATTATCCTATATAATTTGTTTTTATCTTTTTATTATTCTTATATCTTGCAATAGAATTTGATAAATCATTAATTATGTGTATACAATTAATTATCTCATTTTTTATAATAGCTCTTTTCAATGAATAAATTCTCTTAACTTATAGGAGAAATGATATAAAGAAACACATAATTTTAAGATTCATTTGAGCTTGATATATTCATATACTTTATGTATATACACTTTATACATCATTTTAATGAAAACTAACAAGATCTTATAAATTCATACCTTGATTTTGAACTCATATATGCTCAAAACATTCGTAAATTATACATTTAGTATGGTATACACATGGAAACCAATGAATTAATTTTTATAATAAAGATAATTTATATAGAAATTCCATGGAGTCTAAAAAATCCCTTTATGTATCGTGAAAATTATATTATATTAAATCATAACTCCTCCCTTCTTAATTTCACTTGGTATCGATGATCCAAAAATAAATTCTCGAGGAAACATTGTTAGAATCTTTAACTAATATTTATTTCCAGTTTAATCTTTCACCCACTTGTACTATCATCATGGAACAAAAGCCTAAACATAACAAGACTAGTTTATCTATTATCACGAATTGAGTATATTGTGTAATATTTTTTTGAACTCATTCATCTTATCAGGAAATTTCCATCTAATAAAACAAAATTAATTCTATAACCAGAAGAAGACTCATGGAAATACTCAAGTGTCACCATGTCATACCCAGTAGTACATATTATTTCAAACTAATGTCCCTTAGATTATTTTTTCATAATAATTAATTTAAAACCCCATGTGGATCAATATAAATTCTTAAGAATCTAGATTAATATTTTGAATACGTTCAAAACTTGGTCACTGTAGAAGGTGTTTCCTTAACCAATAGAATTTATTTTTCTAGAATTAAATTTCTTATGATACTATTATAAGGAGTTACTTTAATAAGGGTGCTTCTTGCAATACGATTTATCTCAAATAGATATTTTATGATGATGTTATTTATCTTCAATTTTTTTACCAGATGAGTATCATATTCTATTACCACTGAATAAGGAATATTATTAAAATAGGTTCCCACTAAAACGATGACCCCTTTAAAACTCATTATATCTATTTGAAGGAAAAGATTTATATTTCACTTTGAAATAAGTCTTTTTTGGAGTTCCTATAACCAATTTTTTATTTAGTTATGGAAACATAATAATATCATAAATGACTCTTAGATATTTGAGCAAAAAACTCCTTGTCCAATCCATAATGTGGATAAACCCAAATCTATTACCATATTTTCCTAAAAATCTGTGTTTCCTAGCTATGTGTGAAACAAATTAAACACGAAGAACAAGACACCTAACCATTAGGCTCACACAGTTTCTTTATTTTCTCACACAAGATAATTTATGAGAACCTAACCATTAGTTTTACTCATATAGAATGATTGAGGTCATGACGAGGGTCTCTTTAAAAGGAATATAACACTTAGTATTTCTATGGGGATTTACTCTTGATATATTATTTCATGTTATTTCTTTCATGTATGCATTATTCTTCTCTTTTATATTAGAATCCTATTCCATCCACCAAATCAATATGTTCAATCCATATTGATGTGAAACACTTTACCCCACCCACAATTTTTTTACATACCCAAAAATAGTATCAAAAAAATTACACATATCCCAATACATATCATGAATGAGTCATATAATATCTCAATTTAAATGTTTTTTATTATATAAAAGTAATGAAAACCACATGAGTAATCTTAGAGTCCAGATAGAAAACACAGCCATTTAGAGAATAAGGTATTGGCATCTAGGAAAGTGGGAAGTCTGAACCAAATTCCATATATCCAGGGATACTTTAATCAAATGTTAATCTAATTCATTATAAATATAACACAAAATGAGTATAAACTATATTTAATAATTAAATTTAAAATTATAACTTTAGTTACAAAATAAATTCAAAGATGTTATAAACAAAATCAATTATCATACGTTGCATAAAACTACTTATATGCATATATGATAATCTCTAGAAGTTGTTTCAAAATTAGACTAAAACATACATATATTCATTATATAAGAAAATATTTTTCAATAATTAATAAAAAATAAAATTATAAACACTCTTAATTTTTCTTATAATAATGGACTTTTCATAATCAAGATTAGAAAAACTTCATATTAATTTTATAATATGGAATCTTCATATTATTCATTATATGGAATTTTATTGAAATATATTATATCTTATAAATTATAAAAACTTTATAATATAACTTATGTTTTTGAAATATTTTTCAAAATTTAAATATCATATACTTAATATTATTTAAACCTTGAAGAAATCAAAAATAAATACTCTTTTGATGCACTTTAAATTTTTTCTCAAAATAAGCATTTAATTTTAAAAATTAAAATTTATTATTATAAAATATTCAAAATTAAATATAAATACTTTAATTTTTAACCTTATTTTTAATTTATATACAATTTATAAACTAACCATTCAGTTTATAGATAAAAATTTTATTTCAAGATCATAAGTTGTGCCATAAAAATTAGTATAATTTATTTTTTAATATCAACATTTAATATTGGGAATATTTTTTAATAATAATTTCCTAATAATTTATTAATTATTAATTAATTATTTACAATTAATTAATTTATAAACAAATTATAAACTAATAAATATCTCGATAATACCTTTTATCATTATTTGTAAAAATTTTATAAATAATAAAACATTATACCTCACATTACTTTATCACATAAAAAATATTGAGGTATAGGTCAGGATTATATTATCATATATCCTAATATCATGTTTTGAGTTGATATTATGTTTATGAAAGAACATAGTGTCAGGAGAAACACCACACATTATATTATCTCCCATCTTAATGTCAAGTAAATAATTTATAAGACTCATTTTTTGTGGAATGTGATTCAACTACATTTTCATATAAAGTACAATATGCCTTAAAATAAAAATTATGTTATAGGTATAATGTAATACCAAGACATAGTGTAGATTATGTTTTCAAAAAAATCATAATATGGGAGAATATCTAGAGAATATGTTATCATATAATATATTTTCAAGGTCTTGTAGTGTCAATTGTGTTATCTTATAATCATAACTTCAGGGTATATATTTATATTATGAATTTTCTTAAGTTATTCACAAGTAGGATCACCTCGCATTATGCTATCCCAAAACATAGTTTCAAGATGGTTGTTCTGTATTTTAAAACACGATGTCATGAATTATAGATCATGGTCTGCTCTGATACCCATACCGGTCTTCATAGGGGTCTAATAAAATTAATCAAGAAAAGTGAAAGTCATAAAGAAACCAAAATTGAAATATTTATGTATGATTAGCTAAAACATAAAAAATATTGAAATGAAGAAAATGTAAAAATCATGAATACCTTAAAATGAATCTTCCACTTACATCCTCAGATGATGAGTTTAAGGTAGATCACCAAAATGCATTCATGATATATCCATCCTCTATAGTGTTTCCATGGGTAGTTGAATCAAATTTCATTCAAGTGGCATCCTTATATCCCCAAATCATGTTATCACCTTGATCATAAAGGATATAGAAGAATAGATCCTCATGTTTTAAAGAGTTTTGGATAAGCATTGTTCATTATCCCTTGATTCTTCTCTCACATGTCTTTGTGATTTATAGATACCTTGAGGATGATACTTGATAGTGCATGTATTTAATCACTTTTTATAACAAAAGAGTTAATACCTCATTATATTCATGCATCTGACTAATTTTTGAAACAAACCCCCTTATGTTACATCTTAGTGAATGGTTTTTAATGATAGAGTATATCTATGATTCATTTAAATATTAACACTTTTATGCCCGACCACCAACAACTATAGATACCAACAATATATCATCTATAACATAATAACACCATATATTTATAAGACTTATTCTAAAGATATTCATATCATGTATACTCTAATAAATTATTTCTATAAAACTCTTAACCCTTTTCTTAAGGATGCATTGGCATCAATGTATTCTCAAGCATTACTTATGGATACATTGGAAGCGCTGTATCCTTAAGTGTCAACTTAAGGATATGTTAGTAGCTTCAAACCATCAAGCCTTTGATATGGGGAATATCATCTTTTTTTAGTATCCTTATAAAAAATGGAACATGTGGAACTTTAAGATCAACCTAATTGAAGATTGTACAGTCAAGAAATCACCCCTCACTCATTACCAATCTTTGCAGAACCACAAACTTGATATGCTTTTGGTCAGCACGTGCAGTCGAATACCTTGAGGGGTGATGTATCAAATAGATAATTTTTTTTAACTAGTAGGTTCATCTCATCATGCAGATAAAAAAATACAATTTATGAACAATTAATCAAATAATAAAACCAAAAATTTTTAGGGATAAGGTATAATTAAATAAATCTTCTCTCCTCAATATGATTCAATTCATGTGTTATATCATCATATTCTTGGCCTTATTTGATTTGTTTTTTATAATATTAAAAAATATTTCATTTGAAATATAGATCATTATGATTTGAATTTATTCTCAATTTTATGAAAAATGACTTAAATATATGTCTAAAAAATATCTATAATACTAAAATTTATAATTTCAATGAAATTATATAATTAGAATCATCTTATTATAAGGATTTGGAATATATATTTCCTGGAATATAAATTTTAATTCCAGGAATTAAAATATTAAATAAATGTGTTTGTAGAATAAAACTTCTCTCTAGGTGTATCCTCAATCCAAATCATGAATTGATATCATTATATTTTTATAATATTCATTACCATTTAATATTCACCATACTTAAATTTCAACTCACAATTATAATCCTATAGGGGAGAACAAAATATTATATGGAATTCTTAGGAAAATAACATAAAATGATTTTAAATCAAATAACTATAGTATTCATTAATAGATCCATTATCTCTAAGAAATTATTATCATATTGGTGGTTTATTATATCTATATAATTTCCTAGGTCTAGGTTTCCATTCTAATTAATATAAAATATGATTATATAGAGAAATTTTAGGTTAAATATTATTTCCATAAATAAAAAAATCAAAAATAGAATAATACTCTTGTTGATTATGTGGTACTCACATTATTTTAGTAAAAGCAATCGAGAATTATAAAAAATTGTTTGAGGATGAAACTCTATATGATCATGATGTCCACCAGTAAAGATCATGGAAAAAGTGGCTTAAGATAAAATCTAAGAATTGTTTGGATGTTTCTTCATCTATTATAGATTTCATCAGAGTAATAGACTCCGAGAGGTATGTCAAGGGACCTGTTATTCTTCATGTAAGTTTGGATGATAAGGTAAAATGAGATAAATCTAAAATATTTTCATAGAGGTACACTAACCACCCCGGGTCATGTCTTTGCATGTAATGAAATATTCTTATAGAAGGAAAAAATCTAATTAGATCAGTCAGGATGAAGGGCTTTAGAGTTGGGGAATTTTTTTAATACTTTTTGGCCCTTCTATTTACTAACCTAGATTTAAAGATTGGAAATATTTTTTGTGAATTATGATTGGAAACAAAATCTAACTAACCTTTATTCGAGGGGAAGATAAAAAAATATTAAGTAATTCACTCCATTGATTGATTTTCTTTCTGATATTAATTATAAATGATGTAATACAGTTTTATCTGCCACAATATAGGGTTCTATGTCATATATTACCTCATTAAAAAATTTTTATTTCTTTAAAAATTCATGAAAAATACTAACACATATTATGAATCTCAAATAATTATCAAATATCAAATAATAATTAATACACCTTTTCAAATTCAATAAATAACTATATTTTCTAATTCTATAACCCATTTAAAATAAAATTATAGTTTTTCCATTATTAGTATAAAATAATTATTTTATTTCAAAAATTACTATGGCAATCTATAAAATCACTATAATATGTCATTTATTAAATATGAGTTTTAAATAATATAATAAAAATTAAATGAGTTTCAAATAAAGAGCATAACATTATTCATTATCAATCCAAAGTTGTAACCACTTATCTTAGTAAATTTTGGAATCCATAGTCACATAATATTTTCAAAAATTCTCATAGTTCTTGTTTCTAATATAAATAGATTCAGTATAATAAATAATGTTACCAATGAATGAAATAAAATTTAAACTATATCCAAATTTTAAAAATAGTTTGTGTCATTATAAGAAGTAACTCGGAATAATAAATTCCCTAAAACATTAAAACATATCATTATCAAAAAGTAATCCAAGAATAAATGATGTGAGAACCTAGATCTTATTTTTATGTATGGATCTTGTTTTCAGGTTGTTTTTGAGGGAAAAGGAAGAAATGAGGATTTTATAAGTACACACAGTGTACTTATCTATACACTCCGTGTACTCGGTTGCCACAAACATCCACGTAATGACTATGTAACAGTAGAGTACATGGTCGTGTGGTGACCTGGGAGACTGCTTAAGTTGGGGGTTGGTTAAAGCTACGACACGACGTGTAGTTTAATTGAACACACTGTGTACTTTTATTTTTATTTGATACATTAGAGTTGGGTCACGCCTTATGCTCGTAAAAATCTTCTTCTAGCCATGATTCATATAGGGGCATGATAGAATGACTAACGAACTCCAAAACACTCCCGATTCTCTATCAGAGCTCCAATTGAGACACCGTTGGGTGCGTTGGAATCCCACTTATGAGTTCTCAAAACTCTTAGAGCCATTATTCCTGACTCCTTCTCTTGATTGAGTTATTTAATGTTGATAATTTTCCACCTTTTTGTAGATTTATGCTGATCTAGGATGATTCAAGGGCCGAAATTCAAGTATATCGATCGTATGACATCGAGGTAGGTGGTTTATGTATTTCATTGTTCATATTTGGATTATATGTGCTAAAAGTGCTGCATACCCACATTTGGGGTATTTATCAATTTTTAATTTAACCATATTTATTACCTTCTATGGTTTGACTGATTGACAAAGTTATGTTACTTATGTGTAAAGTTGGATATCTTGTTTATTGGAAACCCCCATCGGTTTGTTTCCCTTGATTGATTGTTAATAGATTTGTTTTTATAGTTGATGTTTCATAGAGTGATTCAAAATTCAGTAGTTTCAAACCCAATAAGTGGTATTAGAGATTATGGTTAACAAAGACCAATTAAATTAGAAAAAATATCTTTAATTAATTGTATTTACAATTTTATCTATTGCATTTGCAGTTCTTTATTTTGAAAACAATCGAATCCGAAGAAGTTAAGGTCCATATTGATAAATTTTATGTTATGAACTTTATATTTCAGAAGATGTAGATATAGGATTATCTATTATAAGAGGACCTTGATCTTCTACTGAAAGGATTTAGAGAAAAACTAGTGTAAAAATAGGAATGGGAAAAACATTATAAGACGAGATTAAACTTTTTTGAGTTGAAGAGCACGTTGGAATTGACGAAGGCTCTAGCCAATATATTTAAAAATAAAAAAATGAAAAATTTATTCATGTTGTGATGTTTATTCACTATAAGGATACTAATTCAGTAAGTGTTATAAAATAATTTGGTTTATAGTTTATGAAACAGTCATGTTTTGATAACTTATATAAATATAATTAATATCATAGGCTATGACATTACCATGTCAATATAGGAATAGATATGCCTCTATCTTATGGTTTGATATCATTTAGTACGGGATATTTGGGGTGAGAAAAAAACCATGTATTATAAATGGTTTATTTACTATAATGAATTAACAGGTTGATTCAATTTTTTCCTCAAAAATCATTGGAACATTCAATTAATATGAAACACAAATAGGTGTTCATTATGGTAACTCATGTCGACTGTCAAATGTTGGAAGCTAACCCTATACTCCATTCATTAAAATATGGGACCTATATAAGGGATATAGATCCTCTCATTGGTAGTGTGTGTTGATGTTATGTGTTATCAAATATATCTTCAACCATATTCTCTATTTTTCATCACAGTGGATGTACCATTACAACTTTGAAGTATGAGGGGTACACTCAAAGCATACAAGGGTTCTAGTGACTGATGTATCTCCCATATATACAAGAGTCCTTAAGATATATATCGATAGTCTCTATCAAATTCCCTCCATCTATATTATTAGAGATTGTGCACATTATGATTTATGTTTACTGATTTATATTCTCAATCTTCATTTCATATTGATTTGATGATGATAGATCAGGATTTCAAATGGTTTTATTTCACTATTCTGTTCATGAGACGTCATAAAAAATTCATTTGTAAAGAAAGAAAAAAGGATGATCATGCCAATAACATTAACAAGATTTAGAATCTCTTATAATCTGTATGATTAAATTTTATAGATTTATAATGGGCTTTCTTTTGTTTTCTTATCTCCCATAATCTTGGGTTGTGATAGTTATCACAAGGAGAAATTATTATGGAATGACCAATATTATTTTTGAGGATGTTTATGATCTTATTATGAATGAGTAGAGTAGATGAAGATAATTACAAGAACCTATTTTAGTTATGATAAATGTTCAAGGTATAAAATTTTTTGTTCATTGTGGTGGCCATAATAATTAGGTAGAGAAGTTAAGCAAAAGATGTAGAAGTAAGTCGATTGGGTCGAAACCTATATGTTGGAATTATTGAAATAAAGGGAACATAAATAAGGATTTCATATAATAAAAAGATAATTATACAAGGGTAGCTTCTATAATTTTTCTTAAAATTATAGTTTATAATGAATATAGTTTACTGATAAGTTTGGATATTTTTTTAGAATAATGGATTGTTTATTCTACGGATTTTTTCTATTTTTTTTCTGAGTGAGTATTCAAAGTAAACTATGTTTTTATAATGTTATGCAAGGTCTATCATGTTGATGATTAATCTATTGAGATCATTTTAAGTAATGATGTTAATGTCTAAAGTTCAAGAAAATATTTTTAGAGTTATAAGATGTTTAGCACATACCCAAATTATGGAAGAAATTTATTTCCATAGGATATCTTGATGAAGTTGGGTTTGACATAATATTTATATAAGGAGGGTGAAATATATCTTGTATATCCATAGTGGTGGATAGATATGTTAATGTTTTTACTTTTTATCTGATGTGAATATTGGATAGAACAATCTTTACTTGAATGATATCTTCTGTAAGTCTATACTTGTAGAATTGTAATATTGGGTACTTAAGTGAGAAAAAAATGCGAGTCTTAGTGTCTAAATGGGTAATAATGTTCATACCCATGAATTTGTAACTTTTAAGAGTTATATCCTAGGAAATCAAATAAGGATTCCATTTTTCACAAATGTAACCAATAAATTAGATATTGTAGCTCATATATATAGATTTTTTTGGGGATTTCTCTTGTTTACTTTCATAGAAGATCATTATGTTTTGTAAACTTTCTTGAAGTTAAAATGAGGAAGGTATGATTAAAATTTATTAAGAAAAAATACAAGGAGTTCAGAGCATTTTTTCAATGGAAAAACTGGTTTTAAATTATATCATTTTCTTAAAGTATGATAATAAAGGTAATTATAGTAGTAAGTAATTCTTATGGTGTTTCTAGAGAAAGGAAATACTATTTGATAATATTACATGTGGGAATATATAAAAAAATAGGGTGGTAGATATGATACATAAAATAATAAATATGAAGTCTCTAAGAATAAATATATTTATAAGGTTCATAATAAAATTTTGTATTGAATCTATCAGTTTTTCTACCTATCTCATTAATAGGTGCCCTTCCACACCTTTGGGGATAGATATTCAGAAAGCATTACGGTTTGGAAAACTAGTGGAATACTGACACCTTAATTTTTTAGACATGTCACATATACCCATGTCGATGAAACATAAATGGATAAGCTATAATTAAGAAAAATTATCAAACAAAAATATCACATATTAATAGACTAATTTTTCATTACATAACATAAGAATCGATTATTGAATTGATTAGGTCTAGTGCCTTTGGAAACATTGAAAAGAAAACTTGTCCACAAGCGAGCTACATCGTCTCCCACTATGTTCTTTTTAACCAACACCCTTTTTATACATATCATACATTATTCCTTTCATCATAACCTAGGAAAAGGAAATATAAGGAATGGTGAAATTAAATGTTCAACAAGGGTAAATAAATGATATATCAACATATCATGAGCATAAGGGTATAAGAAAATGAGAATAACATTTTCTAATCGCACCTTTCATATCATAGATCCTAGCCATGGAATAAATTTTGGTAGTTCATAAGACTTGAATCATAATGGAATCAAAAAATATAAACCATGAGAACATAACTTTGGAATAAGGCACAAATTTTTGGCATACACATAAGCATAGAAAATAATTTCTATAGTATTTAAAGTATCATTGATAATAAAATCATAGTGGAATTGGTTTACTTCACAAACCATCATTGTAGTCATGGTTCACTCACAAGACTATAATAGTTTATATAGTCCCTTAGTAAGAAGAGTTCATTCCCCTTCCACTCCTGCTAATATCATGAGATATCAATATTTACCCAATTAATTTGAGGAAGATATAGTCCACATATATCACATAATGAATATCACAAATATGTGTGAGGTAATATCATAAAGCAATCATAATATCGGAACCCGTGAAAAGAAATGGGCCTCGTAAACATTTCATCATAACATTACCTATGGAAAGGAAACAAGATTCAAAGTCATTTCTTAATTTCATCAAATCATAACCCAGGGAAAAAGATGTGGGTTTTATAAGAATCATTTTCTCAAAAAAATAAACCATTTAGAAAAATAATAATAATTTTATACATTCATGATATCCCCATAAATCATAAGTGACATCAACATATGTCATCTTAGATGGAAAATGATTTTGAATGAAAAATCACTTAAAACATTTCTTGAAGAAAATATATTTTCCTTGAAAATAATCTTTTTTAAAATTAAATATTAATAGAATATTATGTAACTCTTTTTATTTTAAAAAAACATGAAAAATAAAAAAGGAATCTTTAATAAATGATCATAACATCGAGAAATTTTTTTAATACAGTACATGTTAAAACAATGATTCCATTCAAATTTTGAGAAACTCCAAATGGGTCTTGTTTAGAAAATTTTCTAAAGATTCATTTAAAAAAAAATTAAATAATGGGTAAAAATTTATTTTTTAAATCAATTGTACAATGTTAAAAACATTATTGAAAACATTTTGAGAAAACCTGGCTTTGGAAGAAAAAGGGTTTTGACCAAAGAAATAAATAAAGATGAATTTTATTAAAAAAATTTGAACTCCTGAGTACATAAAGTGAAGAAAATTAAAGGAAAATATATATTCTTTTGAAATAGCTTGAGGATAATAAATTTCAGGAGTTTCTTGAGAAATATATCAAAATATTTAATCAATGGAAGAGAAATCATGAATAATCCCATTAAATAATGATATGGTACCATAAAACTCTTAAAACTTTGGTAACATCGAATTATAATAACAACAAAATATTAACATTAAATTAAACTTAGAGTATATTAATTCATGATATTATATGTCAAAGGGGCTGTATATACACCTTATAAAAGAATATAGGTGCATACCATAAAATATATCTCAATGAAGTCAAATTGAGACAAAAATCTCTTACCACTATGGTGACTTTTGAACTATATACCCCAAGGTAGAGAGATCCACAAATGGATATATAAATACCAATTATTTTTAGAATAACTGTAATAAATTATTTTCTTTGTCATTATATACACAATATAAAATAATCATGTGGTGAATATGGATTTTGTCTCATAGAAAATAAAAGTGAGAGAAAAATCCCTTACAATAAGTCTCCACTTCATTGATAGACATTAAAACCTACTGTTTAATAATTATAAGATTAATATAAATCTATTATAGAATAATATTTATATATATCATACCATATTTGATTTAATTATAACCTTTTATTACCCATTTATTTACAATTCCATGTTAAAATCACATTTCATGTGGTAACTACTTTGTTTTTGATGTATGTTTTGAATTTTTTTCATGAAACCCTCCCCCCAAATTGTACCCCTCCTAGACTGAAAATGAGAGAAGGGATATGGTTATTACCTATGTATCAACTCTATTAGGCTATAAGTTGGATACTATCACTGAGGGTTTAATAATAATATATTGGGGGGCTTTACCCTCTAAGAAAGCTTATAGGAGAGAGAGAGAGATAGAGAGTTGAGAATGATACACCAATCCAAACCTTCTCAAACAAACAAATGCACACATGTATAAATTCAATGTGAAAACATGTATTTTCAAAAAATAATACAGAAAATTAAATGAAAACTAAATGTACCAAATGGTAAAGATGGCTTCGACCAGAAAGCCTGAATATCTCTTGAAAAACCTCAAGCTAGTAATATCAATATCGATCTCAAAACTACACAAGAATAACTTAAAAAGTGTATATACATGTAGAGTGGGAAAAAAGTGTACTTAATAGGACCCTCATTGGAGAAAATCATACAAAAGATAATGAAATCACAATAAAGAAGAATGAGCTATATCGAAACTAACTTGTAACTCCCTGACCCCAGTAGACCGAAATCAGTTCATTATTTCATTACATTGGAATGATTACAAGGTATTCGTATCCAAAAGTACCAAATATTTTAATAGTTTTGGGACACTATATACATACATAGGTTGAACTTACCAATTGAAATGAAAGAAAACATATAAATTTTATTGGGAATATCCACAACTCTAAAATTATCTGTGCAATTCATTCACAATACACTTATTCACATGCTGGGAAAAAAAATAAAAAAAGGTGAGATCAAATGCTCAATAAGGGTTAGAAATATAGTGGAATATATTATAAACATTAACATTAGTCTTGTTGATTAATTGATAACACATGGATTAAAAAAATAGAAAATTAAACATAATTTGGAAGGAATATGAGGTGAGTAAATATCACCACAATGAAACATAATCAGGGGTATTATACTAGTCGAATAACTATATGAAATATGAATTTATTGATTCATAATATGAGAAATGAATATTCCAGACATTCTGAAACATATCATCAAGGCCTCAACAATGACATCTAAATATGATTAAGGCCTCATCCAAAACCATATCTAAAAATGGGAAAGGCCTCGACCAAGTCCATATATATTTGTCTCGTGAGACCTACCGATGCATCGAGAGGCTAAAGCAGGTCCTAACCATCACTTATTAATTCCAATGCATTACTAATATGAAATGGGTAAACATAATCAACATATAAATTCATATATAAACTAACATTTGAAATGTAAATAACTTTACCCAATCATTTAACATAAACTCTAACCATTCAGAGTAAGACGGTGAAGGGTATCAAGATAGCACATCTATAGATAAACTAATAAAAAACCCTTAAAAAACATATTTTAGATGATTACATAAGATATAAACCTTAATTAAGTACATGATTCAATAATGGATGTTGAAAAAGATAAAGATACTTTTAAATGTGACCATTGAAAAATTGTTGAGGAAATAATCCTTAAACATTCCAAAGAGTCCTATAACACCATGAAACATTCAAATAATATTCCATTAGAATATCATGGGAATAAGGTGACCTTTGATATGATTTTCCAAAGGATAGTACAGAAACCACATGCATTTAATAAGTGGTGGACAAGGAATATACCTCATAAAAGTTAAAGTGAGATGAGAATAATCATTTTTACCTTAGAAAGAAGAGTTATTTTTGAAAAGCATTGGTATTTTTCGTGAAATAATTTCATACACATTTATATCCAAGAAAAGAAAAGTCAATGTCTCTGGAATTATATTTGAGGGAAAAGTTATGTCTCACTATAGTGATTTTCTTTAAAATAGTTCTTAAGTATCTTTAGAAATAATAGATTTTAGAGCATTTTAAGAAGTTTATTAAATAGAATTTTAAAGTGGAAAGAAACGTTTGTTTTTATTAAAACCAGAATTGAACCAATATATTTTTTTCATGATAAAATTATCAGTTTTATAAAAGTAATGGTGGATTAAAACATATTATGGTGTTCACTTGAAAACGGGTAAGAATTCGAGAAGTTCCCTTGAATTGAGATTGTTTTTTCGGATTAAATTTTGAATGATCCTTTTAAAACATGTAAATAACCATAATGTAAAGAAGGATTCTGGTTGGTAAACAAAAAAACAAATATATGTATATATATATAACATTAAAATAGAATTTATGTGGAGTATATAAGAATAAATAATAATTTAATAGAGGTAAGTAGAGAATAAGAGTAACCTGAACGAAAATGGAGGATTGGGTAGAAATCCCTTGCCAATTTTTAATAAAATAGATTCTTATCCCCAAAATTAATAATATTCAAATGATACATTGAATACCATGAAAATAAAGAGATTAAGGATATTACACATCAATTAGTAGTATACACAAACCATTCACAAGTAATATTATTGAAAAAGAAATTTCTCACAAAAATGGAAGTGAGACGAGGAAACTCCTACCTTAAGTCCAAAAGAATTCTCCACTTGATCTTAATGACCTGAATAATAAAATTTAAGTTCATTATTTAATAATTATAGAACCTCATATTTATTTAATTGATTTATTATAACCTTATTAAGTTCATTCATGGCTTTTTTTAAGGGTTAATAGGATCAATTTCATTATTCGTGTCTCTTTGTTTCATGATCGATATACTTATATACATGAATGGATAATCATGTGAAATGAGGATGGTTGTACAGAATTGAATTTATGTGTTATTATTGAAAAACCATAATTTTACGTGGTTGTAAATTTTATTTGGTTACTTGGATTGAATATGAATCATTATATAAATCATTTAATGATAATCGTTTCAGTTAAGTAGCAGTTTTTGAACACGATGAACTCATTTTGAATTATAAATAAAAATAATGTGTAAAAAAAGATTCTAAAACCATAGATGAGACATAATAAATATATTATATTTAGGTTTAACCATAATAATAGATTTATAACCAGAATTTAAAATTGTAATAGAAATTGAAAACCCATCATCATTGAATGTGTTAAATTAGCACATCTCAGATGATGTTAATTTACAATTAAAATAAAAGAAGGGTAAATGGGAGATGATAATAAATATTACATAATCATAAAAAAATTATAGTAAATTTAAGGTAATTTTTTTCATAACATTTGGATGGGGAGAGGTGATGATTGAAAATAAAACAAAGGAACTTGAAAAGAATGTAAAAGAATTGAAAAGAGGAATATACATCTTGAATTAATCTTCCTCAAGAGCCTCTTTAGGGAACAAAATTTGGTATTTTTATGAGACCAAGGGATGTTGGTTGTTGGAGAGGATCTTGGGAGAATATCTGAGTATAATTCAGACAAGTAAAGTGGCCTCATAGGAGTAAAGACAAGAGGGGAGTGTGGGTGGTTCTTATTGTCGAAGAGAGGAGGGTTTTCAAAATATTTTAATCATTAGTTTATTATTTTTCCATATCATAAGAAATAGTAATGATTAAATGACCACAAATAGTAATATGTGCATGTGTGTTCAAACGAATGGCCATTTACATCATTCTTGACCTAAGAATGATGCATAAATTCATTTATTTAGCATATTTTTTAATTTATCAAATTTTACTATTCTCCTAAAAAACAAGTATTTTTGAAAAAACCAAAAAAATTCACCTAAACCATTTTTTGATGAGTAGAATATGAAAATAAACTCCATCTTAGAAAATTAATTTTCTAAATATTAAAAATTAATTTTTTATAAAAAATAAATATTTAATTGAAAAATACATATTTTAAATTTAAATATGATTTTTTAATACTTTTCAAAATTAACAATGATCTCATAAATTTATCAAAAATTTATTGGGAAAAAAATATTTATTGAGGAACATGTTTTAAGTAAATGAATTTTATATCCATTTATTAATTTAAAACTATAATTAAATATTTATCACTCACAAAAATACCAATACTGAATCAATAATTTATAAAATGTTCTATTTCATTTATAATGTTTTTAAATTTTATTTATACATCCACATGTGAGGTTACTATTCATAAGGGTATATTACTATTCGTAAGGGTACATTAATATTCATAAGGGTTTGTTACTATTCGCAAAAAAATTAAGTTTGTTCTATCAGACTCCAAAAATCATCTTAAACACAATAGTATATATCAAATTTTCGTAATTCAAATCACAGAATTGGAAAAATTATGTTTATTGGATCAGTTATAAAAAAGTGTTGTTTTGTATAGAATCAGTGTTTCATGCATTCAATATTAAATTTATTTGTAAATCCTTGGTGTGTTACAAACACATCACCTAAACAGGTATACCAAGTTCCTAGCCTCACCATGGATAACTCTGAAAATGTATCACATAAAAGAGAGCATGTGATATAATAATGAAGCATCATTGGTACCCAATTATATATTCCCCACTGGTTATTTCACTCTTCCCCAATGTTGCATGTTCTGAGCCATATCACTTTAAAAGAAGCCAACCCAAAGACACCTGGGAAAGGCATCACAACATGAACCTCATGCCTCACATCCTCACATCATCACATTAACCCATATCACATCAACATATATAGTAACAAATTAGTTTCTAGGAGCCATCACGACTTATATAATGTGTATCATACATCAGGCATTATACTTCAATCCATCACAGTCCATGCACTGAGTAAGTACTTCAATCCATCAAAGTTCATACACATCATTCATATAATGATCCTTTAGTTACTATATCTAAAGATACATGTTTTTGAAACAACCACAAGTCATTACCACCCTCTATACACATATTAGGTGAACCTAACTATCGTGCATACCGAAACACATGACTACTAAGAGAAGAGATTAGGTCTTGAGGGGGTAGTCATCCAACCATCGTCCTAGGAGGATGTTAGGGAAAATACCCTCCCAAAGTCGACTAGGTATAAGTCACCTTAACTGACATGGGTGGGAATCACATTAAATCAGAAAATATATAGTACACAATATTTCTAAAAAAACAAAGTATAGGCATAACCTAGTCTTAGAATCAAGTCCTGAAAATGTCACTCAGACTCTCGGTTTCCACTGATAAGACCAGATATCCTATAACCATATGGGAGTTTAAATGTTCTACATTAATGAATTCTTTCATTTTTATCCTTTAATCCTATTTATTAATTAAATATACAATATATTAAACATTATAATTATTTTAATATATATTCCTTAACTGCAAGTGTAAAGTCCACTCCCTCCAAGCATAATCAAACAGAGTCCATTGTTTCTCAAGATTAACATCCTTCCACCATTTTCATTCCAAAAAAACCATCCCCATTGGTCATGAATTATTCAGAATTATTTTTATCATTCCATAATTCAGGTACTCCAGGAAAACCATCCTAGGATACAATTAAGTGGAAACAACAACCATGAACTTCCAATTTCCTTAATTAGTGGGGATAAGAATACAGATAAAGCAAAAAAGTGAGCCTTCAACCATTAATTTTTTTTATGTCAATCTAGAATCTTGCTTTATCACATCAATTTGTAAGACCAGCTTCAACCCTTTTCATCATCTCAAGTGAAATCTATGACACTCACATGCATATCCCATAGTATCTCGATGTCCTAGATTTCAACTGCTACCACATCATCAGGGCCTCCCCACCCACATCACATCATCCATCCCTACCTTAGCCATTATAAGTTTAAATCAAATCCTAAACTCCCCACCCCATATAACATCACATAGAAAATCTGACATATGGATCAAATCACAAAATCTATAGGAAGCATACAATTAATAGTCAATAGGGAAATCTAGGCTCCATAAAAGGCATCCATCCTTCACACATATTTGAGCTCTCATGACCCAAAACACAAGGCATAATACCTTCTCAAGAAGATGTGATACTCCAGCCCTATAGGTTATCTTTTTCAAAAAACTTATTTTATTCCATCTTGAATTAACATACACAGTATTAATAGGTTCCATATATAGGAAACGTAAGGTATCAAGCTATAAAAATCTATCATAATTTACAAATTTTTTTAGAATTAAACCATATTTTAAAACGTTAGAGAAGTAAAATTCTCAATAACATTAATTTTTATTATTATAAACATTCTTAAAAATAATTATCAGGATTCACATTATTTATATATTCCATTATCATGGAAAACACCATTAATTGAGTATTCACATTGAATCAATTTAAATTACCATCAAATTATAAGAAACAACACATTCATTTGACATTAATTTTCTTTAAAAAAATTTCTAACTAAAGGAAAATTACCTAATTTATGTTCTATACCATTTTACATCAAGATAAATATTCTAATTCATACCATCAAACTACATGATAATAATAATAACATAGATGGAACACTATCTATAAAATCAATAGGCACAACATTATCATGGTATTAAACATCGACCTACAATTACAATCCAATTAATGATTAATCTGGTTAAATATTTATTAGGTTAATTCCATTTACATCTAACGGAATAACTATTAAAACTTTATGATCTCACATAAATAAATTGGATAAACAATGAATCCCCTTCCTCAAAGACGTCAACAATATTTTCACAAGATTATACTCACATTTTAGAACCCGATCACCCCTCCCGCAAGAGATGCATCCCTTCACGGACACCATGCCCCAACCGCACGAACCAACAACCAAGAACACTTCATTCTAATTTCATAGAGAAACAACCATCAAATGGAAATAATAAGGTGTAGGATACGAGCTAAAGAACTATATTATAAGAGGTAGAATATACCTCTGATCACTACATATCAAAGTAAAAAGGTCAATAATAAATCCTTATCGAAGGTATTAAAGAATGATTGGTGAAAGCATCAATGATCACATAGAAATAGAGATATATTAATAGGGTATGAGAAAAATAAAGGCAATGCAGCTTAGAAAGGAATATAACATCGTGGATTTTCATGGAGTGAAACCTTTTCATGTCATGAAAGTATTGTGTTTTTTGTTATACCCAAAAACATTCTTCCTCAGATCATTTAATCCCAATTTATTTCACATCTTGAAGCACCTTGTGAACTAGCATTACACAAGACATGAACTACATATTCACAATGTGAAATAGTACATGTCATGGATTTTCCTTATTTCTATCTTTTATTAGCCAGACACCTCTAGATCCACTCGAGGAGTCCTCTGAGAGAAATTGGATTCAGAAACATGAAAAAGGGTAGACAAGATTGATTCAGGCCCATACATTAGATACCTATCAATATATTCTAATCCATGAGAATCAAAAAACAAAACTATATAGGAAACAAAAAGGGGTTGTATGGAAAACCACCTCGTGGGATAACTCTCAAGGATCTCTTCATCATAGGATCTCAATAACCACGTAATAGAAACAATGAGAAACCATGTATTAGTAATAACCCACTCTTGAACACTCTCTTAGGGGAGATACCTCTCGAACAAGAGTAAGGTTGTCATTAAGAAATAAGAGGGAACCTTCCCATAAAATAGAGTGGTCAATATCCATAAAATGAATAATGTAAAAAGAAAAGACCCAAACATAAAAAAGATTAGGGTATTGAGTGAGAATTGTTGACTCACATTACAAGGTACACTACTCCATATACCCATTATACCATAATACATGGACCAATAGAATATAATTCCCTAGAAAACATTTCTCCTAGAGGTCCTAGATCTAAAAATGATGCTCCTTGAATCTCATATTATCATCAACATCGATTTCGCACTATTCTATGGCAGGAGTGTGATCATTAAGATCACAACGGAGCTGAAACATATTGAAAACGTCATGTATTATGATCATATATTGGGGAAGTTCTCTCTAATATGACACAAGTACAACATGAACCAACACCTCATAAGGTTTAAAAAATAGGGGAGAAATCTTTCTCCCCTGACCAAACCATCACTTACCATAATGAAGATTTTCCTTCCAAAACACATGACCTCTAATGTTGAACTCTATATGTATCCTCCTATGATTGACATAGGATTTCCCATGATCATGAACTACATTCATCCTCTCATAAATTACATGAACCATCTCTATTATATTCTGTACTAGATTTATCCTGAAAATTTCTTCCTCTCTGACCCTTGTCCAACATAGTGGAGAATGACATGTGTGGCCATAAAAAACATCAAACAGTGCCATAAGAATGGTGTAGTGGAAAATATTATTGTAATTAAACTCAACCAAGGGTATGTGTTTCATCCATGAACCTCTAAAATCAAAGACAAAACAGTGAAACATGACTTTATGTTTCTGGATGGGTCACTCTGTCCAATTGTCTGTCTATTGATGGGAAGTAGTTATAAGGCATACCTAAGGGATAAAATCATACTAGAGACCTATCCAAACCCTTTAGGTCAAACTAGTACCTCTGTAATATATTATTATCCTTAGGAATCCATCGAGTATCACCACATCCTCCATATATTTACTCGAGAAAATATCAATTGAGACCAAATATGTGATCAATATAAAGTGGCCTAATTTTATAAAATGTTCCACTGTCACCAATATAGAATCATAGAATCCACGATCTAAAGGTAAACTAGTAATGAAGTACATTTAGATGTTATACCGCTTCCTATGGGGAAAATATAAGGGATGGAGCAAACCACCAGGAACACAGTGCTCAATCTTCACCTTCTAATAAACAAACATTGAGAAACAATCTCTGAAACGTCGTGCTTCATCCCAGGAAACCAAAACTGACCCTTCAATGATGGGTACAACATTTTAATGTTGGGATTTACTTCCAAAGGAAATATATAAAACTCATGGATAAATATATCATGCATCCTCAAAAGAATGAAAATATTTCCCTAGAATAACACTCGGTGTTGTTCATCCTCAGACAAACCATTAGGGGAATTGTAAAAAACAACTCTGTCCCTCCATACTTCCTCCTCAAAATCCACTAGCTGAAAATCCTTGACCTGATTCAAGAAATAGAATTTCACCATCATCTATAAAAGACAATCTCTACCTCCAAACTCTCCTATATATAGAGGCATCACTATGATTTTTTCTATCAATCTCTAGAAATATCCATAATCACACCCAAAATCACTACATCACATCTTGATCATCACATCTGTAACAAATTTCCCCTTTCCTGGAAAATACCAATTCTAAAAGTTTCAATACTATAATAATTCTATATGTCGATTTAAATCCTAGTTCAAGTCATTCTAGGATAAGAAATAAACCAGGCTCTTATGGTCAGTAAAAACCATAAAACATTCACTGATGAGGCAATGTTCCCACAAATTGAAAATAAACACAACTCCTGCCAACTCAAGATCATGGGTGGAATAGTAACACTCATGGTGCTATAAATACTGATAAATATAAGAAATAACCAATCTATGATTCATTAGAAAACATCCTAAGACAAGATGCGAAGTGTTACAAAAATCATCAAACTGAATTCCTACTCACAAACAAAGGATTGAAATGAAGAAAAACATATCCTTTAGGTACTCAAAATTCTCATAAAAATTTAGTCCACAATAATACTTGATCCATTCTGTACAAGTCAATAAGAGGTTTTATAACCCAAGATAAATTGTCTATGAACCTTATGTAAAATCAAAAAAACCAAGAAAAATCTACAACCCTTCTACTATCTTGGCGGAACCTAAGAAAAAACCTCCTCTATCTTCGAAGGAACTACAACTAATCCCTACTGGGACATGCCATGCGACAAAAAACAGACATCACAGTTCCAAAACATGCACATAGACAACTTCTCAAACATCGACTCATGATGAAACTCTTGAAATAACCTGTATTTTTACTCTATCCTCTTCCACAGTTGCAGAGAACATAAGGATCCCATTGATTAAAAACACCAAAAATATGTCCAGGAACTCTTGGAATAATGAATTCATCAACCCTAAAAACATATATGGATAATTCATCACACCGAATTACATTAAAAATAAATTTTAATGCCCCTAATGACCTCAAAAAGTAGTCTTATGAACATCCTCATTTTTCACCCACATCTAATGATATCTTGACCATAGTATGATATTTGGGAACCCACATTCTCACTTAATATGATCAAATAAATCATCAATCCACCGAAGAGGGAAGTAGTTATTCACTGTCCCTTAGATAATGCAATGATAGTCAATATAATTACACACACCAACATCAGTATTCTTTATGAACAATACTAGTGCACCCCAAGGAGACACACTCAGTTGAAAAAAATAGACTATAACAGTCATCGATCTATACATGAATATCTCACAACTCATAAGAAATCATCCTTTAGAGACACATTGAGATAGGAGACACACCTAGCTATATATTGATCCCAAACTTGATCTCCCATCGACGAGGTAATGATACAAATTCTTATGGAATGAAATTATGTTACTCTTGTATGACCTTGGGAAACCCTAATTACTAAACTTCTAATGAACTCAACAACAGCTTGACTAACAAGTAAGAAAAGGAGGGGATATGCTTCTAATGCATCTGAGGGTCTCTCTCACCAGAAAACACCACTAGCTCTCCATTAGAATTAGAGAGCACAACCTAAATTTTGAAGAAATATACAATATTCAACATCAAATATAACCAGTCCATGATGAGGATGATGTTATATGGATTTATATGTAAGTA
This sequence comes from Viscum album, assembly GCA_963277665.1. Taxonomy (NCBI): domain Eukaryota; kingdom Viridiplantae; phylum Streptophyta; class Magnoliopsida; order Santalales; family Viscaceae; genus Viscum; species Viscum album. Next base: position 622,228,768 of record OY728127.1, read on the forward strand.
TAATAAATCTCCCGAAGAGCGGTGTTACCTCCAAACAAGCTCACAGTCTCTTCATAATTCATATAATTCAGATCAACCTCCAACTAGTGTAGTCAACACCAAGGTAACTGGAAGCCTCTCTACATCATGTCCCAAAGCATGGATGATGGTTGGTGATATAAATGGGTGCATCGGTCCTAAATAAAAAAAAATCATGCACCCATGTAGAAAAAAAAGAAAATGGAACCTAGAATGATGTCTGGCTCACCCGGTGCTGGAAACGCTAAAGCATGAAGTTGACAACAAACTTCTCTACAACCTCTCTGAACATTCCAACAACCACCTACGTGGACCTGATATTCTATACAAGGATAAGGATCATCTCGATGCTATAATATTATTAACCCATATTTTATCTACTGATCAAAAACTAGAACACATACCTGCTACTTCCTCAACTAAAACATCATCAATGGAGGAACCCGATGTAGAAAACCTAGTGAACACTAACTACTCAAAAAATTCAATACTCTCTCTCCCCTGATGAAAATGAAATCCAAAAGAAAAAAATGCATAAGATCCTTTGTTTTAGGTTTGAGATCCACCTCTTATAGAGAAAAAATATGGTTAGGGTTAGGCCCTTCTCTAATATGACTGAAAAATATAATATCATGATAACTAGGAACCCCACAACAAAGATATGTTCTCGAGGAATACCAATTAAACCCCTCTCATAAAGATATGATTTCGGAAAACATCCTCTCAATAACATCTTATCTTCCATCAACTCAAGATACATCTTTAGAATAAATAGGGTGACCTAGCACTAGATCTCTAGATGCAAAGCCTCCTTCAAATGAACTACCCTAGCCTCCTCATCTAAAAAAATGTTTCAAGCATACAATAAAAGTGCCCTGAAATAGATTCCAAACTCTCACATTATGGAACTCTTCTATCGAAGTGTAACACCCCAGAAATTTACAAATAGATTTATTATAGAATTCATAGATCACTAAGACTCTACAAACACCACTTTGTCATAACCTAGCCAAGTAAACATAATTTTGTCACTCCTATGATGGGAATTTCGAAAATCTGGCATACACATTTATGATTAGTAAGTTATTTGGAGACCGATAAAGAAAACATAATTTTCAGTTAATAGTAACCTACCCTTATGAATAGTAGCATACCCTTATGAATAGTAAATTACCTGTATGAATAGTAATCTGACTCTTATGAATGGCATCCATATCGATGAATGTATAAATAAATTTAGGCACCTTAAAAATGAAGATGAATATTTTAAGTGTTTATATTTTTTGATTCAATAATTATTTTAACTAAATATTTAATTAATAATATTTAGAAAATTATTTTGGAAAAATGTACTTCATTTTTGGATTCTACACATTGAAAAATGGTTAGGGTGAATTTTTGGTTTTTTCTGAAATACGTGAATTTTTAATGAATTGTAAAATACATTAATTTATCATATAAATACATTATAAATTAAATTAACTATTCCTTTAATCATGAGTGATGTAAGCACCCAAATCTCGAACTCACATGAATATATTACTATTATTGGTCATGGAATACTCACTATTTCTTATCTTGAGATGATATAATAAATTAATTATTATAATATTAAGAAAACTCTTCTCCCCTCCACTATATAAACCACCTCTCACCCCTCTTCCAACTACACCACTAAAGCATCAATCCTTGCCTAAATTCTTCTCAAATAGCTCCCTAACCTCCTCCCCCACGTCCCAGACTAGATGGTCTCACCAATAGGCCAAAAACAAAGGCCTTAAAGAGTTTCCCAAAGAGGAGTACTCAAGAGGTGAACCTCTCTTCCTTTTTCTTTCAATTCCTTTTTCAAGCTCCATTATTTTGTGCTCTCTTCTCACATCCCATCAGAAAAATTCCATGATAATTCTTATAACTTAAATGTACTGTATTTTAATTATTCTAATGGAATATTTCAACACACTCTTATTTTCCCTTCCTTTTATTCTACAAATGAAAACACCATCCGAGATCTGTTAATTTATCACACAGAAGGAAGACGGGTTCTCAATTTGCATTACTATCTTCAATATTGGTCATTAAACCTTTTCAATTGTTGAACCAAATCATTATATATGTATTTTATCTTTTTTAATGTTCTGTAATCCTTACACACTCATAATCTGGAATAATAATTCAAAACAAGTTCATTGTGCACAAAACCGCCACGCCAAATCCAAGCGTTCTTCATTAACTCTTTGAATGAGTCATCTTCATGGAATATAACCAGAATCATTATAAGATAATTTATATATCTATAAGGTCATTAATAATAAATATTAATGATTTTGGATGTTTAACCACATTTCAAATGAACTTCCATTCATGAATACAAGTAAACGAATCATGAAAATGAAGTAAGAAAATACTTCCAAACAATAAAATTGAATATCTTAAACCCCTCAAAAAGGACATTAATGAACTTAATAAAGTTATAACATATCAAATAAATGTTTATTAGGTTCTTTAATTATTAATTAATGAAGCTAAATTTTATCATTTAGGTCTCTAGGAACAATCAAGAATACCTTCGAGCATTAAGTAAGGGACTGCTTATCTCAATTTTCATTCTTTGAGTTAAACATCTATTGCATTGGTTATACTATTCCAAAAATATGTGTGAATGACATATTATTGTTTTATATTGTATATAATCTAATATTTTTTGTATTTTTATTTGTCACACATAAATATTTCATTGATTTATCTTCACTCTAGCGACACAATCTTTGTAAGGGATATCTTAACTCAATTTCATTTCGTTGAGTTAAACATCAAGGTCATTGGTTTTGTATTTTACCAGAATATGTGTGAATGACATAATATTGTTTTATTCTATATATCCAATTTTATTTTTTTGGTTTATGTTTGTCACACATAATTATTTCATTGATTTTTCCTCAATCTAATGATATGTTCTTGGTAAGGGATCATCTCTCTCACTTTTGTTCAAGAATCTCCCCTACATTGGGATCTTTTATTTTTAATACCTAATGATGGGGTATGTTTTTGAACCTTTCTCACACTTCACTTGTGATGTAAAAAAAATTGGATACCCCTTTACCTCTAATTAATCCCTTGCAAGAACAATCATTACCATACCGAAATGTATTTAAGGGGTTTTTTCTCATCTCTCTTTCAATTCTATGGGATTTCCATTGTTCACCTCTTATTTCATATATGTGGTATAAGTGTACATACATTTGATATATATTATAATGATTATCTTTATATTCATGGTATTATGTGATTAATTTTGTGTTTATTAACTTTTGGTCATACGACTCAATTGATTACAACGTGGTATATAGCTTTGTCTCAATTTTCACTTCATTGTGACTTGCTTAGTATTGTGCACCTACTCTCTCTTATGTGGTGTACCTAATTCAAATTTGAGATCACTTATCAATTGAAATTATATTCCATTTAAATTTACATATTCTCATATCTTGGATATTAATGTTTTCTAATATGTATACCATTTTACATATGCTATTTATTTTGACTGTTGTTTTGACTGTGGAAATATTGATGAATCCATATCCACTATTCTATTTGGATAATGTAAAGGCATATTTATCTTGTGTTTAATCTATGTATAAAGAATTATTTGGACATGCATTGGATGGTGGGGCCCACTAAAGCCCCTCGATGCATCGGTAGTTCTCATGAGGCAAATCAGTTGGCGACAAAACCTTCAAGTTTGTTTCCAAAAATCAGACCTGTTTCTACCCACAGAACTAAACCATTATTATGGTAATATGGTATCATGTGCCAGATACATGACATCCAATTAATAATAATTCTCTTTATTCATTATCAGTTATTACTATCCATGTGGTTTTCACTATGAAAAAATCTATAGATGGAGTTTCATTCTCAGTTTATTAATGACGTGAGTTTTTCATTTATTCACCATGCCATATTGATTATGTCAAATTGTTTACAATCCAGTTATTATTGATTCATGATTAAGATATTTTTAACCCTTACTGATCATTTGTGCCCACCCCTTTCATTTTTTACTTTCAACAAGTGATGAAGATGAGATCATTTATTGAGTTCTAGTGGATGTAGTTTTTAGTTTTTGTTATGTATTATATTTTTCAACCTTTTCCAATGTAATTTGAGTTACATATATGTGTCTAGTTTCTTAAAGACTACTAAAATGATTATTCCTTTGGGATTTTTATTCTTTCTATCCATTATAATATAATATGTAATGCACTGGGTCCAGTCTAGAGGGGTCGTGGTGTTACAGTTGGTGTTAGAGGAAGTTTAGTAGCAAACTTGGGAACTTGATTAGAAATTGAAGATTAGGGAACAAATCCCTAAGGTAGTATTTTAGGACAAATATAGAATGAATTCCCAATATTTTGGTAAGGAAATGATTATGTGGATCTTTCTAGAAAAAACATCGCTATCTGGATATGATCAGCTAGAGGTTGTTCTGGCAGAAAAGTACCTAAGAGTGAAAGCTCCGACAAGGAGTTTCAGGCTTGACCCGAGGTATCCTAGTACACGACAATGGGACTTGCTACACTCTTGTTATTTTCACTATTGGGGGATATTCTTAGGATAATTTGTATTTTATTTACAAGACATTATTAAGAATTTTAATATAATTTTTTCTTTAGAGAAACCATGCCTATGAGATTAACTATTCATAGAATTTTAATTTATGCTATGTAGTTTTCAAATTGAGAGTATAAATTATGATTCATAACCTCATATAGTGTATGAAATTATTTATAAATAGCGTCTAATAGAAGTAGGGGAACCAATAATCATAGACATGATTAAGGATTCTATGTTTTCGTTTAACATATGGTTAGTCTCTATGTCTATTCATAAAGTTAAATCATTGTTTTATAGCTTTTCAGATCAAGGAATGTTAGTTACAAATGGAAGGAGGAGGATCTCAAACGACATTCCAATCCCTTCATGATGAATTTTTGCAATAAGTATTGAAAAGTCATGTCCCAACAATTTTATAACATTTTCTAACATACAAATCACTTACAAGTAATTGTTTGAGATATCAAACACCTCCACTATACCTTGATACCATCATGGATTAGGGGTTGCATTTAATCAAATCATATTTTCTAAATATTCTCATATTTTCAAGAAAGTTAAATATTATCAAGGAATATTCAAATATTTTACCTTACCACAAGATTTTGAAGCATATTATCATTTTAAAAAGGGGGTTGAATAAGGATACCCTTGCATAACAAATTTATATTTCATTTTAAAATATAATCTTTCAGCACATACTTATGGAATTTTAAAAGGACCATTGACTGAAAGTTTCAACTAGAATTTGTTCAGACTCTTTTATAAAAATCATGTATTATTAGATGTTTCAAAATTATATTTCATAAATGATTTTTTCCAAAATTTTTTTCTGTGAACACACATATGACCCAAGTCGTACAGGGTGTATCTAGATGAAGGAAGAAAATGATTTTGAAGGTTATCTAAATCATTTTTTCAATGTATGGACCTTATATTTATGGGGGAAATATGATGATGAAACCAGATGGACACCTCGATCATGGTACCCTCACTTTTTAATAAGTAAATAAAATTTCGAGGATGAAATTTCCGAAGGTGGGAATAATGTAACACCCCAAGAGTTTAAAAATAGATTTATTATTGAATTAATAATTCACTAAGACTCTATAAACCCCAATTTTTTATAAACTAACCATGTAAACATAATTTTGTCACTTATATGATGTGAATTTTGAAAATCTGACATACACGATTGAGATCGGTATGTTATTTAGAGTCCGATAATAAAAACATAATTTTCAATGAATAGTAACCTACCCTTATGAATAGTAACCTACCCTTATGAATAGTAACTCACCATTATGAAAAGAAATATGGCTCTTATGAATGGTATCGATACCCATGAACATATAACTAAATTTAGACACCTTAAAAATGAAGATGAATATTTTACGTGTTTATATTTTTTGATTAAATAATTATTTTAATTAAATATTAAATTAATCATTTTTAGAAAACTATTTTTGAAAAATGGAATTCATTTTTGGATTCTATAGATCTAAAAATACTTAGGGTGAATTTTTTGTATTTTTCTGAAATACTTGAATTTTTGGTGAGTAGTAAAATACATTAATTTACCGTATTAATACATTATAAATTAAATTAACTATTCCTATAATAATGAGTAATGTAAGCACCCCAATCTCGAACTGACATGAATATTTTACTATTCTTGGTCATGTAATACTCACTATTTCTTTTTTTTGAGAAGAACTAATAAATTAACGATTATAATATTAAGAAAACTCCTCTCCCCTCCACTATATAAACCACCCCTCACCCCCTCTCCATCCCACACCACTCATGCTCAAATCCCTACCTAAATGCTACTAAAATAGATCCATAACCTCATCCCCTACGTCCAAGACCTTCTGGTCTCATCAAAATGTCAAAAACAAAGTTTTTAAGGAGTTTCTCAAAGAGGAGTACTCAAGAGGTGAACCTCTCTTCCTTCTTCATTCAATTCCTTTTATAAGTTCCATTGTTTTGTTCTCTCTTCTCACCTCCACTCATCCAAATGCCATTATAATTCCAGTACCTTACATATAATGGATTTTAATTATTCTAATGGAATATTTCATCCTGATCTCTGTTTTTCCCTTCCTTTTATACTATAAATGCAAACACCGTACGAGATGTGTTAATTTATCACACTCAAGGAGGAAAAGTTTTCAATTTGCATTACTATCGTCAAGACTGGCCATGAAACCTTTTCAATAGTTGAACCAGATCGTAATATATGTATTTTATCTTTTTTATTGTTCTGTATTGCTTACACACTCATAATATGGAATAATAATACAGAAGAAGTTCATTATGCACAAAACCGCCAAGACAAATCTAAGCGTTTATCATTAAATCAATGAATGAGTCATCCTCATGGTATATAAACAAAATCATTATAAGATAATATATATCTATATAAAGTCATTAATAAGATCTATTAATGATTCTTGATGTTTATCCACATTTCAAATGAACTTCCACTCATGAATTCAAGCAAACTAATCATGAAAACCAAGTAAGAAAATGTTTCCAAAACAATACAATTGAATCTATTAAACCCAACAAAAAGGACATTAATGAACTAAATAATTTTATAACATATCAATTACATGTTTATTAGGTCATGTAATTATTAATTAATGAATATAAATTTTATTATTCATGTTTTTAGGAACAATCACTAATACCTTTGAGCATAAGGTATGGGATTGCTTAACTCAATTTTTCATTCCTTGAGTTAAACATCTATTTCATTGGTTACATTGTTCCAGGAATATGTGTGAATAACATATTATTGTTTTATACTGTATATCAACTTATATTTTTTGGATTTTTTTTTCACACATAAATATTTCATTTATTTATCAACACTCTAATGACACAATTTTTGTAAGGGATATCTTAACTCAATTTATATTCATTGAGTTAAACATCAATAACATTGGTTTTGTATTTTACCAGAATATGTGTGAATGACATATGATTTTTTTATTCTATATATCCACTTTTATTGTGTGGGTTTTTTTTCACACATAATTATGTCAATGATTTTTCCTCAATCTAATGATATGTTCTGGGTAAAGGATCCTCTCTCTCACATTTCTTCAAGAATCTCCCCTATGTTGTGATCATTTATTTTTAATACCTAATGATGGGGTATGTTTTTAAACCTTCCCAATACCACCCTTATGATATATAAATAGTGGGATACCACTTTAACTCTCATTAATCCCTCGCAAGGACACTTGTTACCAAGCCGAACTGTTTGTAAGGGGTTTTTCTCATCTCACATTCAATTCTATGAGATTCCCATTGTTCGCCTCTTATTTATGATATGTGGTATAGGTGTACTGTCATTTGATATATATTATCATGATTCTATTTATATTCATGGTATTCTGTGATTCATTTGGCACTTATTAACTTTTGGTCATACGATTCAATTGATTACAACGTGGTGAAGAGCTTTGTCTAAATTTTCACTTCATTATGACTTTCTTAGTATTGTGCACCTACTCTTTATTATGTGGTGTACCTATTGCCAATTCAATATCAATTTCCAATTGAAATTATATTCCATTTAAATGTACATTTTCTCATATCATGGATATGATTATTTTCTGATCTTTATACCATTTTACATACGGTATTTATTTTGAATGTTGTTTTGACCGTGGAAATATTGATGAATCCGTAACCTCTATTATATATAGATAATTTAAATTCATTTTTCTATTATGTTGAATATATGTTTAAATAATTATTTGGACATGTGGAAGCGGGTGGGGCCAACTATATCCCCTCGATGCATCGGTAGGTATCATGAGAGAAATTAGTTGGTGACAAACCCTTCGAGTTTGTTTCCAAAAATCAAATGGGTTTCTACCCAGAGAACTAAACTGTTTTTATGGTATTATGGTATCATGTACCAGATACATAATGCCCAATTAATAATAATTCTATTTATTCATTATCAGGTATTACTATCCATGAGGTTTTCACTATGAAAAAAATATATGGATGTAGTTTCATTCTCAGTTTATTAATTTCATGAGTTTTTCATTTATTTACCATGCCATATTGATTTTTTAAAACTGTTTACAATTTAGTTATTATTGATTCATGCTTCTACTTTTTGTAACCCTTACTGAGCATTTGAGATCACCCCTTTCATTTTTTACTTTCAACAGGTGATGAAGAGGAGATCATTTGTTGAGTTCTTATGGATACAATTTTTAGTTTTTGTTATGTATTGTATTTTGTAACATTTTCCAATTTAATTTGAGTTACATATATGTATCTAGTTTCTTCAAGTCTAAAAAACTTATAGTTTATATGGGATTTTCATTCCTTATAACCATGCCAATATAACTTGTAATGCACCAGCTCCAGTCTAGAGGTGTCGGGGTGTTACACAAAGGGTTAACAGATCCTTGAAACTAGACACCATCACCTTCAAATAAAGGAAATCTGGTAAAAAATGATCATATAACATATCCTATGAGACTGTCAACTCCTCACGATCCTCAAGGAATAAGAATCACCACTAACTTTATGCTCCATGAAGCATTGCCACAGATAACCAAAACCATTGCTCCTTATGAGAATAGATAAAACTAAGACCTATATCAACCTCCTCCAACTAGACTTTAGGGGATGAATAAGAAAAAAATACCTCAAATATCTATAGAATCATGTGATGAGACTATAATAGCATACTCTTCTAAGTGTGAATATCACTGACCTCCACTATGTGGTGATCTGTAGCACATCCTGCTGAATATCTTAAACATGAACCTAATGGGGAAATCAGTCTTGAGTCACACATGAAACAAGAACAAATTTTTAGAGATTAAAAACATGGAATGTGGAATATTTTACATTAATTAATTATTTATTATCTTTCTTCAATTTTAACCTATCCTATAGTCTACCCATTTCAGACACAAAAAAATAAGAATGATGTCAGATCCTTTCAAAGGTGTCAACACTACAATCAATATCACTTCATTTAGTAGGCTTTGTAAACTTAATGTTCTATGCATCAAATCATAGGGATCCTTAAATACCCATGTCTCATCATGTCTCTCATCCATACATTTATTACTAAGATTATCTGACACCATTTCACTACCATCCCATGGAATGTCACTTGCGACTAAATCCAAACTTTATCATATCCCTCAATATAAACATTTGATACTACTCTAGAATGACATCCACTATCAAAAGTGTATCCCTCATTGGATATCAATGAGAGAAGTGAGATGGTTATTTCCTGAGTCCTACCTCAAGTTGGCCTTGGGTTGGTGTTGTGTCCCACAATGGGCGTCACTTAATGGTTCCCTGAGGCCATGTCCAAGAATACCTCAAGTATGCCTCCCTAATAAACATAAGCCTCATACTAACAATGGGGGATCAGGGTGTGTATATGGGAAGACTATTCCATCATTGATCTTAGTGGAGTGAAAAAATATATTTAACAAATGAGAAGTAGTAGAAGAAAATACTATATGACCAGAACAACAATATACCATTAGGGAAACAACAATAAGAATAGATAAACAAAAACAACAATAATAATAATGAATAATAAAATAATATAAATAAGAAAATAGCAAAAGATAAATAAATAATAGGTAATAATGATAATGATGTTTCACTTCCCAATACAAAATGAGTACATGGGAAACAAGGGATACAAGAATATGCCACATTCAATAAAAAACAAAAAAAATAAGCTACTACTAGAATAACATGCATAGGTTTGATTCCTTGATCCTATTATCCATCATAGGAAGTCAATAAAACATTGAAAGCAGGCCACTTCCCTTTATCTGTACCTAAAAAGATGAAGTCTTCTTGATTACCAAAGGCAGTACAAGTAGGGTGTGAGATATAATTTTAGCAGGTCACCACCAATGTTGTCTAGATAAATCCAGTTCATGCAATATAAAATAAATAGTGTTCCAAAAAGATTAAATTCAAGTAAATAAATAAATTAATAAATAAATAAATAACTAAATAAATAAATAAATCCTCGGTCTGAGCACCTAAAAGGATACCCAACCAATTTCTCCTGATTCATCCTATTCTAGATGTCTGAATTATGTGAACCTGAATGAGATAAGAGGTGTATCCATGGTCAACATATATTGAGAAACCAAAAGAAATATGACCAAAATCCTATTATTTTTCTTGCTGGTCAGACCCCTATGGTATCGTTAAATCATTCTCATTATTTATTATCATAAGTAAAACATCACATTTAAAAAAAGAAAGGTGATCTTTCAAATAAAACACAACATCACGAGCCAAACAAATGAAATATAAATGGAATTCTGAGGGTCCCTATAGGATCCTTCTAAATGAACAATACCCTAGAGTCCCTCCAAGGTGAGCCTTAGTAGCATACCATGTATCACACTTGGTATGGTAACCTCTGATTCTGTACTAGGTATCTCACATAGGGGACTATGTTCCACCTGAGGCATGGCATAACCATATTTCCAACAAGGCAATCCATTTTTTATACCCTAGGGAACTGATTTCACCCAAGAGTAAGATTAACTCATGGAGAGACCATATATAGTAAGCTATGTATCATTCCTAGTGTATCGTGTAGATCAGGATACTAAGCATAGTGAGTCTATCCATTGAGTCCTTAAGTCGGGACCCATGTTCTCTTATGACCCATAAGAAAAAAAGGTGTGACATTTATATTCACAAGTCATCAACAATAATTTCATTATGATATGCTAATCAAGAGAAAATATTAATTCTATATGATACAATCATATATGGAACATGACATATGGAAATAAGAACGAGGTCTAACATATAATCAACAATAAGGAACACGGTATAAGGAATAAGCATAAAACATTTTATTTGGGTTTCTCAACCAACTTAACCCAATTATTTTCATTCAATGAGTTCAACCAAGTCATAAAGCATAGATATTAAATATATTTCTCAAGAAAGGAACCATTAGCTATGGAGTATGAGCATAAGACAGAAAAAAGCATAAAACATAATGCTTAAGCGATGGAATATAAATCACATGACACCAAATGAAGTCCTAACTAATTACCTATAATTCATATCAATTTAGTTTATAGATTTAGAAAATTTATCAATGGTTCAAACCACCCAAAATGGTGTTCATGAAATTTAGGATTAAAGGCATTCAACTTTAAATGAGTAATCACACCCATTAAAGTAGAAATGGTATAGGTGATCAAACAACTGGTTGATTCACAACTCACTAGGGTCTTACAAAACATGGTAATAGGTTCTATTTAATTTATTTAAAAGTTATAGGCATCACTAGAATGTTTTGTCATGAAAAACAGGGTCGCACCATATGGAACACAATAAAAATTCATGAAAGTAGCTAGACCGCCAAACATTGGTTTAAAGAAGATCAATCATCCATTATCAACCCTCGAATCAATCTAGAATAAAAGATACTAAATTAATTTTCCAACAACAAGAAAATAGGGAATAAGGGTTCTTAACTAAATAGCACATCAATGGAGAAGGGAATTTGGGAATAAAAGAAAGAGGACTGTAGATCTTACCTCAGGCTCTCTGATTCTTCTGATGATGAGAAATTTGGATCTCATATGATGGAGGTAGAAAAAACCCTATAAAGAGGAGGATGAGTAAACATAATAGGCCACTGTTATTGGAGAAGAATGGGGGAGGAAGAATATTTCCGTGGTTAAAACATTTCAAGAGAAATGTTGTAAACTCATCCACATAGATAGGGGCACATGATTTGGCTTCATGGTGGGCCAAACCTTTCCACAACCATGCCGAAGGCCACTATATGGGTGGTCTATAATCTTTCCTAGCCGTGTTCCTAAAGATGCGTGGTTGTAGAAAAACTGTGCATCCCCCAACACCCCACTATCTCAATCCAAATAGTTTAGGTAAACCTTTTTTGATAGAATCTTTGTTTGTCCTAACTATGAATCCCTGTCTACCATTCTAGATTTTAGGGCTTCAAGCTATGAATAATACCTAGGCACCCTGATGACCTCCTTAAATCCATTAGGAATCATTATTATGAAAAAAACCAATGAATTTAAACAAAAAATAATAATTTTTTGTACATATGAGAAAATAAAGACGTTACAAACACTCCTCTTTAAGACAACTAATCCCTGAGTTTCCCTTATTAGGGAGGAAAAATGTCATCCGAGAAATGTTTCGGCCACTATGTGCATACTTTGGCTTCCCACTCCTAGGCCGCATCTTGCGCACGTCTATGATGAAAATTCACATGGACTATATGAACTAACCTCTCTCTAAGATCCTTCATGGTATGGTCAAAGATTTGTATTGGATGCTTCTTAAAGGACACGTCCACCTCCATCTCAATATCCTTAGGGTCAAATGAATGAGACATGTTAGGATGATATCATTAAAGACATGATACATGGAAGAAATCATGTAAGACAGGTTCCTCTAAGGTAACTACATCCAATTAGCTACCAGCCTAACCCTCTCTCCTATCAAGAAAGGCCTAACATATCTAGGTGATAACTTTACCTATCTATGAATTTTTCTACGACAGAATCTTGGTGGAACACACTGAGACACCTGATGTCCAACCTCGAACTCTAGAATTCAATGATAACAATTTGTATAAGACTTATTCATAGAATGAGTTATAGACATATTATTATGAATCATATGGACTTTATCTAAAGTCTCATGAATGTGTTGAGGATCCGGTAGTAGTGCCTCACCTATGTCTAACCATCATAAAGGTGGAAGACAAGACCTACTGTAAAGGGACTCATAAAGAGACATCTGAATCATTTCCTTATTGATGTTATTGTATGAAAAATCAACAGGAGGTATGTGATTTTCCAATGAACCAACAAAATCAAGGACACATTCCCAAAGCATGTCCTCTAATACCTATTTTGTATGCTCAAACTACCCATCAACTTGAGGGTGATATGATGTACTCAAGATAACCAGTGAATCCAATTACTTAAGAAACCCTTTACAGAACAATGATGTAATGTTGTATTATTGATATTATATGATAGAATGAGGAAAAAAATTATGTATTCCAATATCATGGATGTAAATTATTCCTAGATCGTTAATAGAGAAGGCCTCTTGTATAGGTAGGAAGTATGAAACCTTGGTCATCATATCAGTGATCACCCATATTGCATCACTACTTCAAGGGGATATCGGAATACCCATCACAAAATACAAGGTGACTTCATTAAATTTACACTATGGGATGGATAGAGGCTGCAGGTGTACAATAGGTTGCTGGTTCTCTGCCTTAACTTGTTGACAAATGGATCACTTAGTTATAAATCAAGAAATCTTCTTCTTCATACATCACTACTAATACTGCCGATGTACATATCTATATATCTTGGTAAGGTCATTGTTAACTACACAAATAGATGAATGATATTATCTTATCAATTCTTCTTTTATATCATAAGGTGACAAAACATTCCCACAAAAAAGTAGAGTCTCATTCTCATTAAAAACCCAACCAAGGGGTGGGTTCCCACCTATGACACTTTCCCACAAGACAAGGACCTAAAAATCATATAATTTCCCCATAAAAACCCACTCGAAAGGATTATAGATCACTACCAGAGATTCTAAAATAGGTCTGAAACATTGTTCCAAAACCAGCAAGTGCATCTTAAAAAATAGTGTAATAATTTTCCCCTCACTGCGATATTTCATGATGGATTGTTTATGAGTTTTCTAGATCATGGATTTAGCCATAGCATTACCCTTTCAGGGTGTATAAGAGATCTCAAAATCAAAGTATTTCATGCATTGAAATCACCTATATAGCCTCAGATTGAGGTATCACTATGTGGATATATACTTGAGACTTTTTTGATCTCTGTAAATAATGAACCTCTCTCCAAAAGTCTAGTTCCCCCAACAGCGTAAGGCATGAACCATGATAACTAGATTGAGGTCTTACGTAGCATAATTCCACTCATGCGACATCATCTACTTGGACTCGAATGGAACAACTATGTCACATTGCATAAGAACTATACCCCACCTGATTCTTGAAGAATAATAATAAACAATATAGGTTTTTCCTGGCATAGAAATAATTATGATTGGCATAGAATTAAGTCTCCAATTAAAATCTTGAAAATTTATCTCACAATATTCAGAACCGAAGAATTTCATAGTCTTCATAATCAATCATGTAAGAGACACTATTATGTGGTATACATATCGAATAAATATCATGAAACAACCTACCATCGCTAATAAACTATGCATGTCATACACATTCTTGGGATACTCCCTAGAAACCACGATCCTCACCTTCTCTAGGCCAATAGATAAGACTATTTCTAAAATAATATAACCGTATAAGTGAACCTTACTGATCCAAAATTGAAATTTATTTAACTTCACATATAGATTATTCTCTCATAGTGTATTAAGCATGATCTCAGGATGGTTGGCATGGTTGTGTCTGGTGCGAGAATACACTGAGATGTTTTCTAGGAATACCATGATAAAGGATTCATGATACAGGTGGAAAACCCAGTTCATCAGATCCATAAAGTCTTCTGGAATGTTCATTAGATGATATGGAATTACCAAATACTTGTACAAACCGTACCAACTTCAAAATATTGTATACATTATGTCTGATAGTCCCACATTCACCTGATGGTATCCCAAACTTAAATTGATCTGGGAGAAAACTACTGATCCTTGGAGATGGTCAAATAGGTCATTGATATGAGGAATTGGATATAGATTCTTCACCAAAATCTGGTTCAACTGGTGAAAATCCATTCATAACCTTAATTTACTATCTTCCTTCTTATCAAAAATGACTGGTGAAACCAATTGCGATGTGTTGGGTTAGATAAAACCATTTTAATCAAAATACTTAAGTTGCTAATTGAGTTCTTGGATATCTATAGATTCTATACTATAAGGAGGAATTGACCCTGGTGACACACCTAGAACAAGACCAATAGTGAACTCAACCTCTCTCTTAGGAGGTAATCTAGGGAAATCGTCTAGGAAAACATCCCTGAAATGATCCACAATAGGTGTGAATTCCACAAAATACATCCCATGATTGCTCATAAAGAGAATTTTCATCTAGGATGTCACTCTACCTAGCCTAGTATTCTTTGATCTAGAATGAATTTCCTAGATATCCCATTATCCACTATGAATGTGCATGCAACCCTTAAGTGAGGTAAAATCCACCCACTGACGTTAACAATCCACCATGGTTTGTTAAGGAAGAAGCTATTCCATACCATGAATGACATATAAGTCATTAATCTTGAGGAATAAAAAACCAAAGAAGAATAAATACACACCTATATCAAGGGGGAACTCTTAGCACTGGCTTATACCCATGATATGACCTCTAGCGGCATGTTAAGAAACATAAAACCCTAGAAGTACTCAATTGTAAGGACTAGAATTTCCATAACCTTAGTAGATATAAAATATTGTGATTCACCTATATCAAAAAATAAAAAACTAAAGTAGATGCTACTAAAATAGTACCTCTATCCAAAGATGGACCTAGATTCCATTCCATAGGCATAGGATGCACTGCATAAATGTGTCCTGAACCACGGCCCTGAGATGCTACTTGACTAACATGGGATGGTCCGCTCTGCTAACGTTGAACCTCTATATCATGACTACCTTGTCCATAAACACCAACACCTTAGAATTTTTTTTGGTATAAGACTAACTCCCAACCGTACACAGTGTCCTGGATCTCATACCTAATAGAGGTGTTCGTACAGATCCTCTATCAGTAGAATTTGGAGGAAAATAATAGAAAAATCATTTAAGGCAAAACATACTGCTGGAATTTCAACACTCGAATGGGTTCCTTATTCACTGGTGTTTTTTATTTATTGGTCTTCCACATTAGTGAAGCACCATATTACTGTTAGTTTACGTAGTTTAGCTGGTACTTCCCCCACATGCACCCTCAAAACAACACTTCATGTAGCCTAATAAACCATTACCCTTCCTTAAAACTAAATAATCCAAACTTACATTACCATATTATATGAAGTTTAATTATATAAAAAGGCCCTTGTTCACTATATCTATAACAATAGTTTATCAAAATAAATTCACCTATGATCAGACAGTATACACAAAACCATCCTCAAATTGAATGGTAATCTGATACTCATCAACAGTTAGAGTCAGATAAATTCGATCAAGCTCAATAAAGTAAGAAGAATACTCTATCAAGGTCATAACACCATACTGAAGATGTTTTACCTCCCTTTTACAATCCTCTCTTTGAGTTTGTAGACAAAAGTGATCATAGGGAGCTATCTAGAAGTCTTCCCATACCATACCCCAATAACTCTCATCCTGATATATGATTTTACACCAAATATTGGGGGAATAATGAGATATTTAGGTAGTGATATTGACTATTATCTCTAGAGGTGTCTCAATATGGTTTTATATTGATATCATAGGGTAAGGCTGAGGAACACCTTGCATTGACAACATAAAGCTGAACAAACAATCACAGAACTGAGAATCGTCTCTTAGTGGAAGCTCTACCGATGGTTCTTGAGGTGGAACTATAGGAGGAACCATGGGTAGATTAGGTACCACCAACTATAGAGTATTCTCATCAACACCTTCTTGGAATAGAACATGAGGATGTATGGGTGAAATAGATTTATAATTTCCAAGCATAACCCTGATATAGTAATTATAATTGGTAGAAAAAATGATAAAGAAAGGATAGGTACAATTCCTTTCTACAAAGAAACCCACCCCTATGCCTACTCCTAAATCTTGGTCTAGGTGATAAGAAAAGTTCATTGAAGGATCATAAGAGAAACATCCTACTGCCCACTACTATGATCAGGTCAGGGTCAGGGACTCATGTTACACATATAAGATGACCATTTAATTTTAAAGGTTATATTTTTTCGAATTGAAATTCATTCATGTATTTAGATTCCATAAATGGTTGAGTTAGATAGATCAAGATTTCAAATTTATAAGGGATCATAAAACTTATAAAATGGAATATTGAGTCCATTTAATCCTAACCATAACACGTTCCTACTAGTGAGACTAATGGTCCATGGATCAATATTCCATAACCGACTGCTTAAGGTGTATACTTTAACCTATGTTGCAAAACACTCTTAGGTTATGGATAGAAGTTTTAGTGCCAGTTATGTTTTCTCATTCCTATATGGATTTGAAATACATTTACCTATATAATTGTAAAAGAACTACAATTAAAACACACATCACATGAAATGCATGCAAAAAGTAAATATGGAATGACATAATGAATGGCATTTTATTCCTATGGTTCTTATCATCATGTATTATTTTTAATATTCCCTTATATCCTCGGGATAGGGTAAAGCAACCCCTAATATTAATAATTTAATCCCTAATAATAATAATAGCAGAAAATATGTGCATAAAACAATGGTGAAATACATGGCAATGTTAGAAGCAAATGAAATAACAACATTTAAACATCCTAGGTAATTTGGGTTTCCCCTATACATGGGTTAACTTCCCCCATGAACATGATCACTACCAAATTATAATACTCTTATTCTCCTATATAAGGTTAAATAGTAAAAAATGGTAAAATAGCCTCTAATTCCACTTTGTATTGTCCTGCCCTAGATGCCAATTAATGGTGCCCCATGATAGTGGCCACAAGACCTCAAGAACATCTCTCTGAATTCCAAAGGCTGCCAACTATTAGTAAGGGACTAGGGTGTGTTAGTTAGGAGAATATTCCCTCATTAATCAGAGCAGGGCACAACAGTTTATATATATATATAGACAATAAATGAGAAGACGCATAAGAATACATTATACGACCAGACCAGTAACCCACCATATAAGAAACCACAATAAGAACATATAGCTTGCAGTAGAAATAATAATAATAAAAATTCATACAAGATAAATAAGAAATTTCTTGAAGCTAAAAAAACAATAGTTAAAAATTATAATAATTATTAGTATGTGTCATGTCCCTATACAAAATAAGTACATTTGAAATAGGGGATACATGCATATACCACATGCTATCAAAAACAAAATAAAAAAAATAAAAAAAGAAGAAGCTACTACTAGCACCATGAGCATATTCTTGTTCCCTCTCTCCCATTATATATCATAAGATAGTCAATAAAACATTTTTTGTGGTTCAATTCCATTTATCTATACCTACAAACATGAATCCATCTTGGATACCAAAGGTGGCCCAAGTAGGGAGTAAGATATAATCCCAGTATGCCACCACCAACGGTGTCTAGATCAATCCAATTAATTCAATATAAAATGAATAGTGTTCAAATAGAAATAAATTTAAGGAAATAAATAAATAAATAAATAAATAAAACCTTTGTCTAGGCTCCTAAAGGGATACCCAACCGATATCACCACTTCAGCCTAAGACGGATGTCTAAACCAAGGGAACTTCTATGAGATATAAGGTGTATCCATGGTCATAATATGTAGATAAACCAAAAGTGGTCCTAACCCAAGAATGTTCTTTTTCATGGTGGTCACAACCCTATGGAAACATTCAATAATTCTTATTCCCTAATAATAGAAGTAATGAATTACATATAAAACAAGGGAGGTGATCTGCCAAATCCAACTGACATCCCGATCCCATCCAAGTCTATCCATATAGAATCTCAAGGGAAACAACAAGAGCCTCTAATGTGACCAATACGATAGAGTCCATCTAGGGAGACCCATAATGGAATCCCTTGTATAACTATTTGTAAGGAAACCTCTGAGTGCATACCAGGTATCTCACATAGGAGACAAACTATCACTCGAGGCATGGTATAACCATCTTGCGAATTAACCCATCCCCAGTTGCCCCCCTAGGGAACTAATGTCACCCAAGAGTAAGAAAAACACCCATAGATACCATAAATTGCATTCCAAGTATCTCTCCCGACATGTCAAGTAAATCCAGATACTGAGCACGATGAGTCTATCCATGGTGTCCTCAATTTGGGACCCATGTTCTCTCCTACCCATAAGAAAGTAAGGAATGAAATTTATATTCACATGTCATAAAAACTCATTTCATCATCACATGATAATCAATCTAGGAATGTTATTCTAGATTATACAAGAATCTATGTCCCAAGACCTGTGGAAATAATCCCAAGGCATAAGATGTAAGCAAGAAACAAGGCATAAGGTATAAGACATAAGCATAAATCCTTTCATTTGTGTCATTTTACCAATTTAACCCAATTATTTTATTTCAATGATTCCATACAAGGCATGAATAATATGGATTAAATAGATTTGATAAGAAAATAACCGCAAGGAATGGAATATATATATAATTTTGAGCAAAGGCATAAGGCATAATGCATGAGCGATGAAATATAAAGAATAATGCACCAACTAAATACCTAAATCATTGAATACAATTCATATCACTTTAATTTATATATTTAGTGAATTTGTAAAAGGTATAACAGACCCTAAAGTGTGTTCAACAAATTTATGTACAAAGTCCTCATGCCTCAAAGGATGAGCCACGCCCATTAAAGTAGAAAAAGTCTAGGTGATGAACCATCGAGTTTATTCACCCTAAATAGGGTTTTACCATACATGGTAATGAGTTCTATTTAATTTATTAAAAAATTGAGAGGAATCACTGTAAGGTTTTGGTATTTGAAAGAACAACACCCCATATAGAACACAACAAAAATTCAGGAAAGAAGCTAGACAACCTACCTTTTGATGTATCGAAGAAAACCTATCCATTATCGTCCCTTGAACTGGGATTTAATGGAATATATCAAAGAAATCATCAAACACCTTTAAAATAGGGAAAAAGGGGTCTCAACTAAAAATCATAACAATGGAGAATAGAAATTGAAAATTGTATTAATAGGATTGTATAGCTTACCTCAATCTTTTTTATTCTTAAGATAGAGAGATATTTGGATCTAGTATGAAGGAGATTAAAAAACCCTATGAAGAGGAGGAGGATCCTATAATGTGGATACTACTAGAGAAGAGTGAGGTAGAAAGAGGAAATTTTAGGCTAAAAAGTGTTAGTAGAAAATTTGTAAAATCACCCACAGTAATAGGGGAACATTGTTTTTCCACATAGTTAGCTAAACCATGTTCCAACCGTGCAGAAGGCCACTGTATAGGTGGTATTAATTCCCACATGGATGTTAAATTCAGGTCACATAGTTTTAAACAAACCGTGGGTCCCTTAACCCCCCACTATCTCAAGCCGAATGGTTAGGGAAATAGCACCGGCTAGCTGGCATAGTTTCTTCTAACCGTGGGGCCTAGCCAATCATTCAATTTTTCAGGGATCTGGGCTATAAAAAATCCCTAGAAACTACATAACCTCCTTGAATCCCGTCATCATAATTATTTGGGACAAAAAAGGAAATTAAACCAAAAATAAATGGTCAAGAACTTTTATAAAAGCTCGGTTGTTATAGTTGGCTTATAGCACTGAGGGTATAATAATCATACAATATGAGGTATTACCCTATAAGAATTAATGTGGAAGAGTGATATAAGAAGGATACCAAAATTAACACCTCCTCAGACATACATATATATTTATATATAAATAAGTCCCATGTGAAAACCTGAAATTTCATAAAGAACTATAATAACTAAAAGGAAAACTATAATTACCAAAAGGCAATGAAGTTAGGGAACCTTAAGCCCAAACAGATCCTATAAATTATAGAGCTAGTAATATCTGTCGTGATGTCGAAGATAATATACCTAACCTAAATAATTTTTTATGTATATATCTGGTGTGAATAACATTATAACTAGTATTATCCTCCTGAGATCCTCTCATGAAAAAGATGAAGAAAGCTTGCAGAAGGATAGGGAACAATATTGAAACTAACTCTTCACTTAAATAATTATACCATATTCCCAGCCCCACCATGGATAAATCTATCTAATTATTACAAACAGGTGAGGATGTAATAAAATAATGAACCATAATGAGTACTCTTCTCCATCTTCACCAATAGTCTTTTTCTCTACCCGAACGTCGCATGTCTTAAGCCATCTCTCTCCAAAATAAGACAGCTTGGAGACACCTGGGAAATTAATCACAAAATGTACTACTCATAGGGTTTTATACCTCAAGAAATATCATCCCATACAACAAGTAAGTACCTCAATCCATCAAAGGACATAAAAAACCAATTATGTTTTTATATCCACTATATCCTGTATGACATGTACTATTCATAGGGTTTTATACCTCAAGAAATATCATCCCATACACCAAGTAAGTACCTCAAGCCATCAAAGCACATAAACCTAATACCTATAATAATCCTTTAGATTCTATATTTGGAGATACATGTGTGTGAAATTACCAAAATCCATTAAAAACCTCTATAGACATATATGGAGAAACAAACTGTTGTGGATAACATAACATGTAACAACCCAGTGAAGAGAGAGGGTCCATATAGGGTAGTCCGCCATCCAACCTCCCATTGGGATGTTAAGGAAAATAGAATCCCATATCCCAATCAGTATTTTTCGACTTAATTGACATGGGTTGGGAATCATATGAATTCACCGAATATAGATGATATAATATATCTCATAATAACACTATGGGAAAAAACTAGTCTTAAAATCAACTTTAGGAAATGTTGCTAAGACCCCCAACAACTACTACTAAGAAAAAATATCTTATTAGCACACAAGAATTTACAATAGCTACATTAATTAATTCTTTATTTTTAGCACTTATTTTCATTAATTAATTAATTATACATTAAGTTAACCATTAATATTATTTTAGGACACATTCATTTACCACCAGTTTCAAGACCATGCCCTCCATGCGTAATCCAAACGGAGTCCACATTTTCTCAAGGTTTACTTCATTCCATCATTTCCATTTGAAAAACACCAACCCCCCGTGTTAATAATTATTAAACATTATCAAAATCATTCCATAATCTAGGTACTATAGTAAAACCATCCTAATATACCACTATATGGAAACATAAAACCAAACACATCTATCTACTTCAAGTAGTTGGGAAAGGAACGCAAATAAATCAAGCAACCCGACTATCGACTATTAAACAGATTCATGCCAAGCAAGAATCTAGCCTTATCACATCAATGAGTAAGACCATATTCAACCCATTCAATCATATTTGGTTTCATATATGATACCCATATGCATATCCTGTTCCATCACATCATCATATGTATCAACTACATCCACATATTAGGTGCCTCCCCATCCACATCACATCAGCCATACCAAGATCTGCCATCCCAAGATCATATAACATCCAAGACTCCCGACACTATATCACATCACATAATGAATTTCACATCTAGACTATATCAAAAAAATAAGAAATAAAAAAACTAGAACTATCTATAGGGAAATATAGTCCCTAAAAAGGCATTTATCCTTTACACATCGACGAGGCCTCAAGACTCCAAACACAAGGCAATCAATTTTCTCAAGAAGTCAATCAAATCAAAACCTAGTAGACATCTTTATAAAACAAACTGTTTTTATTGCATATTGAATTAAACAATAAATTAATCATAGGTTCCAACAATAGGAAACCCACAAAATCAAACTGTAACAAGCTACTAAAAGATAAAAATGATCTTAGTGTTAATTTTTTTTATACAAAAATAGATAAGTACCATTCTCCTTAAATTGAATTTTCATTGTTATCAACATTTTCAATAAGAATTATCATTCTTCACATTATTTATCAATTCCATTATCAGGGAAGAAAACCCTTAATAATAGATTCACATTGCATGGATTTCAATTATAATAAAATAATAAGAAACACCATATTCATTTGAAATGAATCTTCATTAATTATTTAGCTAACTAATTCAAAATTATCGACTTTAAATTCTTTACCATTTTCCTTCAAGATCAAGATGATAATACCTAGCATCAAAATACATTCTAACAAGCATAAAATTGACTGCACAATATCTAGAAAATCAAGAGGGAAACCCTTATCATGGTATCAAACATTTATCTTCCATTACAATCCAATTCATTATTAAGAGAATAAATGAATCTCCTACCACAATGGAGTCGACATGATTCATACAAGATTAGACCCACATTGTAGATCTTGATCTCCCCTCCTACAATAAATATGTCCCTTTATGGATTATGCATCACAACTGTAAAAAAATAATTACCAAGAAAACTCTTTTAGAATGATGGAGAGAAATGAACATCACATGGAAAGATGAAGTGGAAGTATCTATATCAAAGGACTATAAGAGAAGAGGTAGAATGCACCTCAAATCACTAAAAATTGAAGGAAGAAGGCTAAGAATAGGTCCCTATCAAAACGATTAAAAAAATATTTTAGACAGTATAGAGGATTTATTGGAAATTGAGAGAGATACATAGGGTTTGAGAAAAAATGAGGCGCTTCAGCTTATAAAGGTGTACGGTAAAGAATATTTTGATGGTGTGAAACCCTTTCAATGTTAGAAAGTATCATTTTTTAAGTTCCATATAAAATGTAACCTTAGAAAATTTAATCTCAATTTATTTCACTTACAGAAGCACTCTGTGAACTAGCCATACAAAAGACATGAACCACATATTCACAACATGAAACACTTAAATATTGTGAATTCTCCCTATTTTAATTTTTTAGGATCCAAATACCTCCATACCCACTCGAGGCCTCCTTCGACCACAATGGCATTCAGAAACAAAAAAAGGATAATAATAGGTGGCTTAGGTACCTTACATTAGATACCTATTAAATCATTATTGTCCTTGAGAATCCTAAATCATTTTTAAGGAGGAAATAAAAATTGGTCATCCAAAAATCCACCCCATGATATACTTCTCATGGACCTCACCATTATAGGAGCTCAATCACATAATTAGAGGAACAACACGAAACTATGAAACATCAAAAAATATCTCCTAAACACTCTCCTAGGGGAGATACCTATCAACCAATAATAAGGTTATCAATAAGTAACAAGAGAGAACCATATTATAAACCATAATGGTCAACATCTATAAAATGAATAATGTTACAAGAGAAGAGACAAACATAAAAAAGTTCTGGGTACTAATTGAACATCTACGACTCATATTCTTAGGTGCTCTCTTGGATACCACTACGAAACCACAAGACCTACACCTAGGTAATAGAATTTCTATAGAAAACATTATCCTTGCATTCTTGGATCTCAAAAAGGTCTCTCTTGGAAGGTTAAATTTTCAGCAACATTGACCTCAACCCAATCGATGACATGTGGTTCATCATAAAGATAAAAATGTATATATGAAACATGAAAAACATCATGTATTATGATAATCTATGGGGGAAGTTATATCTTATACACCACAACTACAACATGATCCAAAAACTCAGAAGGTATAATAAAAAAGGGATACAACTTACTCCTTTGATCGAACCTCCACTTCCCATGACGAGGGGTCACTTTTTGGAATACATGATCTCTAATGTTAAACTTCAGAGGTCTAATCCTACGATCTCCATTTGTTTTCTAATTATCCTATGTTTCCTTCATCATCTCATGAATTAAATTAACCATCTCTATTATATTCAATAATAGTTTTAGCTTGAGAATTGCTGTCTCATTGTCCCTAGTCTAGGATAGTGGAGAACATCAAGGTCAGATATATAATGCTTCAAATGGTGACATACCAATGGTGGGGTGGAAATGGTTATTGTATGAAAACTCAACCAAGGGTAGGTTCCACATATAAGAACCTATAATATCCAAGACAGAAGTGTGCAACATTTCCGTATGTGTCTAGATTGTTCCCTCTTTATAATAATCCTTTTGTCGATGGAACGAAATTAAAAGGTATAAATGTGAGCCAAAATCATTTTGGATTCCACTCTACACCATGGAGGTAAAATGAGGAACCTGATCAGAGATGATCATCCATGGGACTTTATGGAGTTGCGCCACCACCTCCAGATACTACCTTGACAAAACCTCCTCTAATATCAACTCAATGATCACAATAAAGAGTGATGATTTCATAAAATGATCCATTATCACCCTTATTACATCATAGAATCCCTAATCTTGAGATACACTGGTAATTAATTCCATTGATATGTACTCCCACTTCCACCAGAAAAATATAAGGGATAGAGAAAAACACATGGAAGATAGTGCTCAAACATCGCCTTTTCATAGACCAAACATCGATAAAAAAACACAATAACTACAAGATCTATCCCAATCTACGGAAAATGAGCTCTCAAAGATTGGTATATCTTTGTCACACCAAGAATTTCCTCCAATGTTATGCTATAGAACTCTTGGAGAACAACCTCACACATTGATGATGGAATGAAATGTATTCCCTAAAACAATAGCTAGTGCTACTTATCCTCAGACCAACCATCAAGGGAATCACTAAAAAAAAATTTTCCCCCATAACTCCACCTCAGAATCCTCTAATAGGGACTACTCCACCGACTGTACCAAAGAAAACTACAACATTATTTGGAAAAGATAACCTCTACCTTCAACCTCTCCCATATATAGATGTATCACTAAAAGTAATTCTATTACTCTCTAGGAATATCTATATTCATGCATAGAATCCCTATGTGACTTATTGTTCTACACATCGACAATAAAATTTACCCTTCTAGACATATTTTAAATATTATGTCTTAATATTATAGGAATTCCATCCATTAATGATGATTAAATTTCAATTCATGATGGGATAAGACATATCTCAGGATCTTATGGTCTATAAAAACCACAAAATGATTGTCGATGAGGTAATGCTACACAAGTTCAATGGAAATACAACAACTAATAACTTATGATAATGGGTGTCAAAGTTACATTCATGGGAATGTAACTACCGATACCCATAAGAAATAAGAAATATCTATTTTATAAGAAAAAATGAAATCCAAGTTGTGAGGCATCATAAAAAACCTAATACGAAACTCATTTTGCTTGAAAAAAGAATAGAGTACTAAAAGACATCTCTTTAAAGTACTCAAAACCTACCTAACACTTTTCAGTCCACAAGAATACACGATCCTTTATACAAAAGGCTATTAGAGGAGTAAAAAAATGATAGAAATTTTCTACAAACTTCTTATAATAGCCTATACGACCAATTAAACTCCTCACCCCTACCATAGTCTTGGGGATTACCATGAAACAAAAAACTATATATTTAAAGGATCTATATGTAATCCTTAATAGTACATGAAATTACATAAGAAATTGACTTCACAATTCTATATCTCACACTTATTAAACATCCTGAACTACTGCTTGTGATGAAGAACTCTCAAAATGGATCATAGATTCCCAAAATTATCCTCCTAAAACATGGTGTATAGAAGGATTTCGTCTGTGAAAGACAAAAAAACATATATAGTAGCTCTTTTAACACTACCTTAATCAACACCATGAACACAAATAGGGAATTAATCATCCCAAATTACACTAAAAGAAACTCATAATTCCCATGATAATAATGGAAATCAGTCTTATGAAATTCCTAATCCTTCACCCATATCTGATTATATCTTGACCACATATTTATCTTTGAGAAAAAAATTCTTCCTCAAACTGATCAAATAAATACTGAATCCATAGAAGAGGATAGTGGTTATTCACTTTCACTTGGTTCAAGTGACGATAACTGATAAAAAAATGCAAAACACCATCAACCTTCTTTGTAAACAGAACTAAAGCACCCCAAGGAAAGACACTTGATCGAATACAAACATGATGCAATAGTCATCAATTTGTACATTCTGATCTTACAACTCGTAAGGTTCCATCCTATATGGATCCATAGATATACAAAACACACACATTTTCAGCTCAATCCCAAACATGATATCTCTTTGAAGGGGTAATGATAAATCCTCCTCCGAAAAGACATTTGGGTACTCTTATAAGACTCTGGGGAACACTAAGTACTAAAATTATGATGAAATCATCACCAACTCTTACATAATGGAAGATAAGTATGGAACATTTCTCTGACCCATTCAAGGGTCCCAGTCACTAACAAACACCAGTGACTTTTCACTAGCATGATATAACACAACCATCCTCATGATGTAATCCTAGATAGCCTATAATGAATAAAGACAATCTACAATGAGGATGATTTCATATAGATATATCTATAATCATAGGAAATAAGACTTAGAACATTGCTGTAATATGTCTAGATCATATTCTCTATGTACTTCATACAATTCAGATAGAACTCCAATTAGTGTAGAAAATGCCAAGGGAAATGGAAGCCTCTCTACTTCAAGTCCCAAACAATGGATGAGGGTCATGAATCCAAAAAATCACGAATCCATGTAGTGAATAAAAAAAGTGTACCTCAAAAATGTATGGCTCACCCAATGTTGGAAATGATAAAGCATAAAGCTGGCCACAAACTACTCCGTGACCGCTCTGACCCTTCTAATGACTGCATCCACCACCGTTATATACTATCTAATTACAAGGAGTGTCTTGAGGATTTACTATTCCTAACCCATATCATCTCTACTAATAACAAATTGAAACACATTGCTTCTATAACCATAGCTGAAACAACCTCAACAGAGGAAGTTGAAGTGAATCAACAGGCTCACAATGACTATTTAGAATGGTTTTCCACTCTTTCCACTAATGAATATAGCCACCAAAATAAAATAATATGTATGATCATTTGGAATAGGTCCTATAGCTTCCTACCCCATATAAATGAGATAATGAGGAGTGGGACCTTCCCCCAACTGATTGAAAACACTTATATCTACAAAAATGGGAACCCCAAACCAATAATTTGATTCTTGAGGAATTATGATAACTCCCTTATCTTGAAAATCCTATTTAAGACAAAATCTAATTAATAAAATCTAATCTCAAAAAATCCTTGAGATTTATATTTAGTATAAATTGGATGATTTGGTACTAGATCTCTGGATACAAATCCTCTTAGAAATGATTCACACTGTCCTCCTCATCTGGTAATGGGTTTGAATCATATAGTGGAGTGGTCCTAAAATGGATAATAAACATTCTCATGATGGAACTCTCTTGTCAAATGGTAAGTATATCCAAATAAATGGCCATATTCATCATGATAGTAAGGAACACTTCTTGAAACTCACATAACAAAATTTCCCTTGAGTTTGACAACTCCTCGTAATCCTTGAGGAATAAGAACCACTACCGTCTCATTTCTCTATAAAACATCGTTACAAACAACAGAATGTAGTGATATTTCTAAGAATAGATTGAAATGAATGATATATCATCCTCATCCAACCAAAATTATATGGCTAAATCTTAAATTTACACCTTCACACTTCTACAGACTCTAGAAATGAAAATCTTAGGGTGTCCTCCACCATGTCTCGTCACCACTGACCTCCACTCTATGGTGATCTAATACACATCCTTTGGAAAATATTCAATGTGAACCAGATTGGGATGTCGAATATGATGCATACCTAGAAGATTAAAAAAATTTTACCGCTCCTAAACCTTGAATATGTAATATTTGAAATTAATTTATTATTTTTTATCTTGTTAATGTTTTAACCTATCCCAAGGTCTATCCATTTCAAACACAGACCCAAAAAAGAATGACACATTATCCTTTCCTAGATCTCTACCCTAAAACTAGTATCACATCATTTGATATGCTCAATAAAATTAATGGTATATGAAATATATCCTAGGGGTTCCTAATTACCCATGTCTTAGTTGGACCCCCCATGTTTTCATTTCTTACTAAAATTATCTCACACTATTTCACTACCAACCCATGATATCTCACATGTTCCAAACTATAAACTCCATACTACAACACAACATGAATCTATTATAGCAATCTTTCAAGTCCCCTCTTGGGACTAAAACGAGAGAAGATAGAAGGTGATGACCATATTCCCACATTCAGTAGGCCCTGAGATTCTGACTAGCACAAAGGTTATACTAATCATATAATGGGAGGCATTACCCTCT
The DNA here is from genome assembly GCA_963277665.1 of Viscum album. Taxonomy (NCBI): domain Eukaryota; kingdom Viridiplantae; phylum Streptophyta; class Magnoliopsida; order Santalales; family Viscaceae; genus Viscum; species Viscum album. The sequence goes on from OY728127.1 coordinate 622,258,507, forward strand.
CTGAAATCACGTTGAACAGAGATATAAGAAGGATAAAACAATAATTTTTTTTTTCAAAAAATATATATAAAAATAATTAAATCCCAATTGAAAACATTATATTTCATAAAATACTATAACAACTGAATGAAAAACTACAATTTCCAAAAGGTAGAGATTGTAGGGTCCATGAAGCCCAAATAGCTCCTAGAAAACCATGAGCTAGTAATATTTAACTCAATATCCAACCTACTCAGTAAGACCTGAATAGTAGTTTATATATAAATAGGGTGATCATAATAGTAAACTCAATATCTTCTTCCTCATATCCACTCAAGAAAAAGATTAAAAAAGAATGGTAAAGCACATTGAACAATAGTTAAACTAACCCTTCACCTAAAAATGTATACAATGTTACCATCCTCACCATGGTTAATTACCACCAAGTATCACAAAAAATAGATCATGTAATATAGTAATTAAACATCAAGGGTACCCCACTCCTACTTCCCCACTGGTTTTATACTTATCCCCATTGTTGGAAGTCCAGAACTGTCTCTATCCAAAATAAGAAAGCCCAGATACAGCTACGCAAGGCATCACAACATGAACCGTATTCATCACAGATTAACATTATCCTATATCACATCACCATATATAGTAACCAAGTAGTTTCTAGGAGCCACCATAGACCATATTACATGTATCATACAAAGGGTATTACACCTCAAGCCATTAAATCCCATAAACTGAGTAAGTTCCTCAATCTATCACATCCACTACATATTGTACCTATAATAATCCTCTAGATAATATATCAAGAGATATATATGTATGAAATAACCACATGATATTATATAACACTACACACATATATCAGGAAAATAACTGCCAGGTATATCATCAAAAGTTACTACCAAGAGAAGAGAGTGGGGTGGGAGGGGGTAGTATGCCATCAATTCTCACACTAGGATGTTTTGGAAAATACCCTCCCATATTCCATTGGGTGTCAGTAACCCTTACTGAAATGGGTGGTAAAAACTATGAAAACACAATGTAGAAAAAAATATAATATAGATCATAACCACACTATAGAAATAACCAAGTATTAGACACAATTGTAGCTAATGTTTCTCAAAATCGTTGTTTCCACTACTAAGACAAAATATCCTATAAGAACACAAGAATTTAAAATATTTAAATTAATTAATTCTTTATAAATTTATCATTTTATTATGTTAATTAATTCTTTAAAAAATAAATTTAACATCAACATTAATTCAAGACACATTCATGAACCACTAGTGTGAATTCCACCCCCTCTATGCATAATCCAAATCGATTCGCCAGTTTCTCAATAATTAAATATTTCTAGACTTTTCATTCTAACAACACCAACCCTATGGGTTAATAATTATTAAACATTATTAGAATCATTCCATAATTTAGTTACTCTAGGAAAACCACCCTAAGATACCACTAAGAGGAAACATGGAACTAAGAATCTCGAGCTGCCTCGAGTAGTGGGGAAAGGAATGTAGATAAAACAAGAAACCCAACCCTCAACGACTAAACCGATTCATGTCAAGTAACCATTAAAATTTATCAAATAAATGGTTAAGCCCAACTTCATCCCCCTCCATCATATCTGGTGCCATATCCAACACCCACATTTATATCCAGATGCATGTTCCCATCACAGTCTCCAACTGATACTACATCATCCAGGCCTCCCCACCCACATCACATTAGCCATCCCAGGCACATCCATCCAAGGTTTATAACACATACAAACCTCCCCACCCAATATCACATAACATAAATAAGATCACTTATAATACACATGAAAAGGTAGTAGGAAACAAACAAGAATGGTAAATAGGAAAATATAGTCTCTAAAATTAGGCATACAACCTTTATGCATAGATGAGCTTTCATATCTCCAAACACAAGGCAGTGGGCCTACTAAAATAGTTGGGCTACTCAGGCACTAGAAATTTTCATTATAAAACAAATAGTTTTTATTAAATCTTGATTTAACTGATTCAATATTTATAGGTTACAAATACAGGCAATGTAATGTATCAATATATAAAAACCTATCATAAGGTAAACATTCTTTTAGTATTAAAATCAGTTTCAACAAATTTAGAGAAGTACTATTCTCATTAATATGACTTTTTATTATAATAAACATTCTCAAAAAGAAATATAATTTTTCACATTCTTTATTAATTCAATTATTATGGAATAATACATTTAGTTAATCCTGTGAATTGTACCAATTTTAATTACCATAAAATTATAGGAAGCACTATATTCATTTGAAATTCCTCTTCTTTAATTATTTATCCAACTAATTATCAATTTCCAACTTTAAATTATTTACCATTTTCCATCAAGATAAACATTATAATCCATACCATCATAAGACATGATATTAATTATAACATATATTGAACACTATCTAGAAAATCATGAGTCAAACTGCTATCATGGTATCAAAGATCGACCTACAATTTCAATCCAATTCATTGTAAATCAGGTTAAATCTTTATTAAGTTAATTCCATTTATATCCAAAGATCTAAAAATACCCAATTTCAAAATTTCACATAATAAAATAGTTGAATAATGAATCACCTACCCCAATGGCATCGATTCTATTTTTTATATTGGACCCACACCGTAGGTGCTGATCAACCCTCCTGCAAGAGTGATATCCCTCCAAGAGCATTGTACCACAACCACACCAAAAAAAAACAATAAAATTCTATTAGAATTGTGGATAGAAACCTCCATCAAATGGAATTAAGAAGATGTAGGACCTAGATCTTTGAACTTCCATAGAAGAGGTAAAACTTACCTCAGATCACCATGGATCAAAGAAGTAAGGTAGAGAATAAATCCTTATCGAAGGGATTCCAAATCTTTGAGAGATCCCACCAAAGATATCCTGAAAATAAAGAGATATATGTATTTTTTGTGAAAACCCAAGGGGTGGAAAAAAATAAAGGCATGCTAAGAAATGTATTTTTATAGTGAGAAACCCTTTCACATCATGAATTATCATATTTTAAGTTATTCTAAAAAATGTGTTGCCTCAGACCATTTAATCTGGATTTATTTCAAGTCATGAAGCTCCCCGTAAAATAGCCCTACAAAATCCGTGAACCACATATTCATTATTTGAAGCACTTAAACATAATAAATTCTCTATAGTTCCATATTTTAGTATCCAAACACCTCAATACCCCTCTAGTCATCCTCTGAGAACCACAATCTACAGAAATGTGCAAAGGGTTGGGATAGATTGATACATGCACTTATATTTGTCAGTTTTGGTAATATTAATTCAATAAAGGTTAAATAAACTACATAATAATAAAATTTATATAAATATAATTTATATTCAAGGATATGAATTTAGATTAATCCATAAAAGTTAGAGATATAAACTGAAATACACCGTTCATGGAGATGGTAAGCCATACATATGTACGATCACTATTTACATTTTCTCAATAGAAAGAAATAAATAAAGGTAAGTAATATATTAAAATTATAGAATAATTTCTACATCATATATATCAGATATTTTCTTTAAGACAATCCTTATTTCTACCCATGTAAATTGTTAATGAATCACATCACTTCGCAAGGTGGTAGTCTATCATACACATGAGCGAATTTATTTATTCTCAAAGAATAGAAAGTAAGAAGGAATATGTGATATAATAATTATATAAGTATAATAATATCATATATATCATATAGAAAAATTTTATCCAACATTATATCTATCTATGAGAGGTGGTGATTGAAAAAAAATAATATTTGTTCACATGATGATAGTTCGTCGTACACACCAATGATTATTTTTATCCCATTTGTTGGAAGTGGAGATGATTGTAGGACATGAAGTTAAAATAAAGAAAAATATAAACTTATATAAGATACATAGTATTTTATATTTTTATGGAAAAATAAAACTTGAAGGATTTTGAGGAAGAATTTAAATAAAATGCTCGGTTTGGGACGTTACCTCATCTTCTAAAAACCATTTTTAGTTTTCACAAAAAAATCCTAGGTTGAATTAATGAAAAAAATAAGGATTTTATAATGAGTGTAGAAAAATTAGGAAGATATTTGGGTAGTTATTTTCCATTACTAATGGTATTTTAAGTGTTAAGAGGAGGGGAGAAGGGGTAACCTTTTAGAAGTAATGTTAGTGGAATGCATGTAATTTTTTGAAAAGTTAAATGTGTATCCACGTTTTTCACATGATACAAGGATAAAAAATTGAACAATATCAAGACTCATGCGTGAAGTGTTTTTAAATATATCTATAAAATATGTTTTGGATAGGTTTTTGGTCATTTTTTTCTTATCTTTTTTGTTTAAGCCCCGGTAAACCCAATTTTATCCCAACGATAGTAAAATATTTTTACTATTCATTATGGTAAAAAATTAATTTGAATTTATTAGATAATATAAATTAATCAAATACAAAATATGGAATCCATTTTTTCAAATTGAAATTATGGAAGTGGAAAATTTTAATTAAAAATTATACTGATCGCCATGATGAGAATTTATATTTCCAGAGAAAAAGTTCAAAAGTTTAAAATGTTTTAATAAAATGATACTATAATAAAATGAATAAAATAACCAAAATTGGATCAATATATACATAATTTAACTAATTTTATTTTTAAACCATTTTATTTAAAAATTAACTTTAGTAATTATTTATATTTAAAGGATTCTTTTAATAAATCCTATATTTTTCACTATTTGTTGAATAATTAATGTTTCAGAAAATAAAAAAAAATACTCAAAGATAATTTAAAATGATTGATTTATATAATAATTTTATTTTATAAATTTAATTATGTAATTTTTTTTAAAAAATAAATTTTATTATTGTTTAAAAAAAATAAATAAATTACATTTGGTTTAGAAAATAGTATTTTTGAACCATAAAAAGACTTTATTGTTAATTAACTAATTTTTATCAATATTTTTTATTTATATAAAACCACTATTAATAATATTTAAAAAAAATTATACATATTCATGAATTCATGTTTAACATCTAGATTATAAGGATAATGCTTAAATAATGATATTAATAATATACCATGGTTTATTAAAACTTAGTGTTGTGTGTAACACAAGATATCAAAGAAAAAAAATTTATTCAAAAAAATATATTTCATTAAATATTAGGGTGTTACATTATAGACCCATTGAAATTAATTTTACACTCAAAATTATTTCACTTTGATAAAAATAGATAAGGATACTTATTCCTCATTATATCCTCAAGTTCCCACATAGCTTCCTCAAACAAGTGTTTTCACCAAATTTTTTTGACCAGGTGACTGGACTTATATCATTGAAGCTTCTTTGCATGATCCACCATATGCACTAGTTTTTCCTTATAAAAAATATATTTCTATAGAGATATGATCTTTGTGTTTAGTACATGTGAAGGATGTGATATTTACTTCATCAAGAGAGATACATAGAACCCATTATGAACTTTATAGGGGTTTAGTGGAAGTGCAAACATATAGGTTAATATCCTTAAATGTTCAAGAATTTAAAAGTGACCTATATACCTCAGGATTTGTTTTACCTTCTTTCCAAATATCATTACTTTTTTTCCAAATATAAATTCATAGAAACACTTTGTCATCAACTTAAAATTCTTGATCACATTGCTGATTGTTATTATAACATTTTTGAAAACTCTAAGACACCCTAATGTGCTTTTGAATGGATATAAACTTATCCACCATTTCATTAAATATCTAAACTCCCAATAGATATCATTCTATAAATTAATTCCATAACATTAGGGATCTATATTTCATTTCTATAAAGGTATTAAAAAATATCCATATGAATGTTCATGTGAAATCAATTATTATAAGAAAACTCAACTAGAGGAAGGTGTTTATCCAAAACAAATCTGAAGTCAATAAAACATGATATAAATATATCATCTAGTGTTTGAATTGATTTCTTGGAGTAGACATGTATTTGAGGATTATTTTTTGTGTTGAAACTCATCTTTATATCAATATATTTCTAGAGAATTCACTATAACATTAACAGAAAACTTGAATCCTGATAAAATATAATGGAATGTGGTAATCTATGAAACCAAAACACTTATTTAATGTATATCTTGGAAAGATGATACATAGAGAAATATTCTCTGAAAATTATGAAGTTTTCTAACTTTCTAAGATGATCTACTATAACCCATATAACATTAAACCCTCTAGATTTTTTAGGTAGTCAGATGAAAAAAATCCATGGTGATGTTTTCCCATTCCCATCTCGGTATGGATTGGATAAAACAACCCCTTATAATTTTGTCTCTCAGCCTTAACATGATAATATACCAAGCATTGAGAAAAAAAATCTAAAAAATCTATATTCAATCCATCACACTAGAAATACTCATTAAAATATCATTACACCCCCATAATTATAGGATAAATAGATAATGAATAATTATGAGCCTCCTTTAACAACTCCTTCAAATACAGTATGGATAGAATACATATATGATTCCTAAACATCACCATTCCATCATGATTAAGGTTAAAATCAAGAACATTTCTAACCTTATTTTCCATATCTACATCCTCCTTTTGTGCCTCCTTAGTCTTCACATTGATAAATGGTTGAACATTCAGCTGAGAAAGATAACATCTCCACCATTTCTTTTGGATTTTCATATCAATCCTTTGAAAATATTGAGATATTGGATATTTTATGATCCTAACAATTGATAATCTATCATGATCCTTTCGACTCAAATCATCTATCACCTTGTTATATTTCCCAGGGTGAAATGTATTGAGCAATAATAATTTTTAATGGAACCACCATGGTTCTTATCAGATGACCTTAGAAGGTACAACATGTCCCATTATATTACACAAAACCACATGGGTTTCGATTCCCGTCATAGGGATATATAAGAAACCCTTTTAATGGGTTTGATCTTAACTTAAAAACATATATTTCTTCCATATATTGTGATATCTTCTAGAGCACCCCAATTGTGAAGCTTTAAAACATAACATAAATTGCAACCAGTAATGAAAATTGGAGAACCTATTTTCATACAAATGTTTTCCTTGATTCAGGATTTTGATTTATCTCTCACATAGAGGGGATGAATATTATTAATTAGAAAGATTTTAATAATATGTATTAAATATTTAATGGGGTCCTATAATAGTAAAAAATACCCCTTATAGGATGATACAAATTCTTATCCTCTCAAAAAATATGTGACCCACTGGTATGACCTAGTGACTAACTGCCTTTGGAAAAATGGTCTATAGAAACTGATAATTTTGGGGATCATGGCTATGCATGAAATAAATTGGCGAACCGAACATTAATCCTTCACTAATGAAAAAGATCAATTATCCAAGATTTTACATGTGATGCTGCATTAATATGTTCTTTGTTTGTTATTTTACTCCAAAAGGATCCTAGAATCTTTTAAATGGAATACTGAATGAACCATATCACATAAAATTCCATAGAAAGCCTACTAAAAAAAATCCAAACACGTCAGTTTGATACATGTCATAAAAATATCCCTTAGAAATATAAATAGGATATCATCAAGGTCATAGTACCACCACTAAATATATTGCAATCACTAACCCCATTTTTCAAATTCTAGTCGATGAATGACCTGTTATGGGAGTATAATCTCAATGGATCTATCCCAACTCTGGTGGTGGCTATTGAAAGCCTCTTGGAGATGAATCCCTATAGAACATTCTATCAGTGATGGATTTTAAGGGATAAATTAATTCCTATCACTAAATCTTACCAATTCATGGTCTTTTCAGTCGAGTGAAATAAAAAGTATTCCCCTTACCTTCTAGAGGTTGAAAAGTTCATTGACTATATCTATATGACTCATCAAGAGCTACCCAAAAGGGTTCCTACTATAATAACCCGACATTTCACTAAATAATTATTGTAAATAAGTATTATATTAATATAAAATTCTACACACAAAAAATAACTAAAATTAAACAATGATAGATTAAAATAATCATTAAAAATTATAATATAGCCATTAAATTAGTGTGAATAAAAGTAGGTATCCATATTATGAAATATATGAAGGAATGAAATGACATTAGGAAATGAAATTCCTCTGTATGTAGCATATTTTTCCAATCAAGGAAAGGAATTAGATTCTATAGGGTTCAATCCACTATAATCCCAGAGTAAAATCAATCAATTTAAGTATGAGTAAAAAAAATATGCATTATAAATTCAATATCATTTAAATTTCTAGGATATCTATGCTAGAATAATCACCAAAATTATCTGCCACCTGTGTATACCTTGTGCATAGATGTTATGCAGAGATACTAAGGGGATATATAAATAAAAATTTGGATGATATAGATATTTAATTTTAAATTTAATAATTTATTTATTCCTTTTATTTTTTATATTTCATATTTTGTAATTTTAAATAAAAAGGAAGTTTATTTTTCTCTGAAAACAGTTGCCCCTTATATTTCTTTTTTCAAAGATAAATATAAATATTTTATATTTTCAATTTGATTAAATGATATTAAAATTAAAAAAATCTTTCCAATATAAATTTATGGTAAATATTTTTGTTTTTTTTAAATAATTAATTTTTAGATGGATAATGAAAAATATAATTTTTTACAAAGAAGTGACTTTTATTAGTTTATTAGTATATAACTGAGATTAATAATTTTATAAAACCTTTTAATTTATCAAATATATATTTAATAAATTTATTTATGAATTTGAAATATATATTTTTTTAAATTTATAAAACCTTTGTTTAACCTTATAAAAAAAGTAAATATTAATTGAATTAAAAATCTATTTTTGGTATTTTCATTTAATCAAAAAATATTTGGTTAAAATTTCCATTTAGATTGATTTTAATGCCACAATTTATTTTATAAAAAATTAATTCGTGACATGAAAATAAAAATCATTAATAATTTTATCCTACACATAAATTTTAAGCCTAAAAATCCTATTTTCCTAAAAACTATTTTTATTCATTATGAGAATTTATTTTAATATCAATGTTTCACACCATTATAATTTTTTTTTGATAAAATTATTTTCAAATTTTAAAAAATAAGATTTAAATTATATGAAATTTTCAATTTAAATTATGGTCTTTAAAATTAATTACTAATGTTGAAAATTAATTACCCCAATAAAAGTGACAATGGTTAAACATAATTTACTAAGAGTAAAATGACCTAAAAAATGTTAAAATCATCTTTACACATGGATGGTTGAGGTTCTAATCAACCAAAACTCACATATCCTTCATTTTTTCTCTATTTATGAACTTTTTTCCCCTAATTAATAGCCTTACATTATTGATAATATAAAGGCTGCTTTTAAAATTTACCTCATATTCACTTAAAAAATGAATCCTTTTCACACTTCATGTGACACCTTTACCTTAGAATTACTTCCTAAAACACAAAAGCATTTCCCCTCCTAAATTTCATAATATTTCCCTTAATGCATTAGTATTAATTATTTATCAGGAGGAATTTATTTCTAAATATATATTATAGTGAAATATCAAGGTTCTAAATAAGATAGGTGTACAAACAGAATAAATATGGAACAAGGTAACAGTTTGTGGTAAGTATATTTTATTACATTGATTTACAAACATTTTTATTGAAATATATCATTCCATGTTTTATTTATTCAAAATAATGATTAATTTATATTGTATTTTCTCATTCCTTTATGGGATTTCATAATTCTTCCTTATAAAAAAATTATCAAATGATTTATACCTTTAAGATTATGCTACATGTTATGGATTATTATCTCAATATTCACTCATTAAGACATATCTTTTTTATACTGAATGTTTTACATGGAATTTTATATACACTAACATTTAGTATTTTTAGATCATGATTCTCTTATATTTTATAATATTCATTATTTTATTCAATGTTCATTATTACAAGGGGGTTTGAGTAAAAACTTTCAAACCATATAAGGGGGTTTTCAGGACTCAACTTCTTTCTCAAGTCTTAATTTTTCATTTTTTACTATTATTTTAAAATATTAATTCTTCTATGGTGATATTACAATTCCTCTCTTTGGGGAGGTGACATTTTTTATTCAAATCATCACCTTGATGAATTTATTTCAAAAAAAGTTTATCGTCATTGAGAATAATTCCCATCCTCTATAATGAATATTCCCATCCTTTTTCATAATTTCCCTTCCCAAAAATTTCATGCATTTTAATTGAAATTATAATTATGTTTAATATCATGAAACCCTCATATTTATCTTGTATTATTTTCAGAATTAACCTTTAATATCCATTTTAGAAAGTGGGATTTCATCAAAAGTGTTTTAAAAAAGGGAAACATTATATTTTTTATTTCATGAAATGTTTCACCTCCATAAAATTATTTAACCATGAATATATTTTTAAATACCATGTTTCTTTTATATAAAACTGTATTATTTCAATTCTAGTCCAAAGGAAATTTATAAGGTATTTATTTTCTTAAAATATCTAATGCTAAATTCAAAAATCTTCACCTTTACAGTTTGTTTTTATTCAAACTTCCCCTTGACCATTCTAATGAATTCTAATCTATGGGAACTCATGTTTAAATTCCTATGTTTATTTATTAAAACAAAAACAAAAAAATTGATTTAATTTTTTATTATCGTAGAAATCCTTATGATATATCCTACAATTATTATTTATGACAAGATTGTGAAACCCACTTCTTTATCAGGGGTTTTATCGTAATTATGATTTAGATATGTATTATTATCCTCATGTGGCTCATGTATGTATATACATATTATGTTTTTAATTTTGTGATGGGTGGGACCAAAAATATATATCCCTATAATTCATTGGCTTGGAATTATATATCATTATATGTTATGTATGATATTAGTGAGTGGATCTAATCCACTATGGGGATTTGTACACTATGTTTCTCAGAATTGGGGTGTTAACCCAATACTTGTGGTATGCCAATAATATTATATTGTGTAGAAAGTTTTTGGGAGATACAGAAGACATGTTATAGATTAAGTATTTACTTATCTAGTAGGAAACATTACCATTAATCGATAAAGACATGGGTTTTGTGAGTTAAATTTTTATCTAAATTTTTAAAAAATATAAACCTAAAAAATATGAGGTTTGCATTGTAAATAAATATTTTAGTTAAGTGATATAACTATATAGTCACATCCTTGAGGCGTCATAGTTGGAATAAAAGTAGGTTTTAGTTAATTTTATTGATTTGGATTTTAGTTAAGGATAAATTTAGAGTTTATAAGATAATATTGGTCATAATTTCAATGTTATAGATAATAATTTAGTGTATTTGAGTTAATATTGAATATTCTGGTGACTGATATGTGATAACATTGTTGAAAATCCAAGGGATAAGTCTATGTATAGAATAATATCTTGAAATTTTAATAAGTTTTGAGTATGTGGTTTTCCTAGTAATGAAATCCATGTATAGATACTAAAAGTGGATGCATGAATTGACATATATGTACCTTGGGATAATAATCCCGAAAGCGTTTAATGGGTATTAACTCAATCATCTCCTGATGCATGGCAATGTTGCCTAACTTCACTCCTAATTTGAAACTTTAAGAGGATATTCTTTGGTTGACCGTATTTTCTTTATAAAAAAATATAAAGTATTTATTCCCTACTTTTTTAAGGGTTTAGGATGATAAGTATGTGAAAAATCAACTTAAGGTAACCTAGTTTAAATGAATAATGATATAGGTTGAACTAATAGTTATATGAGTTGAATTAAAATAATTATAGGTTAACGTGATAATATAATAAAATAATACATCTTGTGGTTAAAACTTTCCCTTAATATTTATGATTATAATATTATAATATTAATTTTTATCTCACCACTATTATACCCATTTAGGTTTAGTAATGGTTGGAAATAAAATGAACCATGATTGTGAGGGACAATGTAGAGGTTACCTCAACAGACAAACCAATAGAATGGGATCCCGAGTAAGAAACCATATGATTATTCTAATCTAGTAATACTGAAATATAATTAAAAATGTGAATATATTTGATGTAAAAAACAAACATAATAATAGATGGATGGGGTCTCATGGTTGTACATGTAATAAGGATAATGATGGAAATATTATTCAATTCCATGCATGTTAGAAAAGTAGAAATAACCATGAGGGAAATTTCAATAAAAGGATGATTAGATGTTAATATTTTGGTGTTGAAGATCATTGAACTAAAAATTGTATGGGAAAGATATAATCTATAAAAATCATTTCCTTAGAATATGTAAATATGATATCCTGTAAATCAATTTCCTAATCCAAGGGCTAATGATGAAAATATTCACCAATAATTTCTTAGACCATGGGAACAAGGAAAATCATATGAAACAATTTATACTGAAGTATTAATTTATTGGTCAGTATATATTTTTTACCTATTTTTTTAAGTTTTAAACTATTATATATTTAATTATAAATAAACATTTTTAGTTTTTTTATTATTATATCCATATGTATCTTCTTCAAGGCTTATTTACATTACTTCTTAATAGGATTCGATTAGGAATGGATTATATTTATTTAAAAAGGGACCCTATAAAATTTAATATAGGGAAATATCAATTAATATACTATATAAAACCTAAATCAACTATGAGTGTATGGTCAATTAGAAGATTCTTAGAGGAATTACTCATATTTTATGAGTTTTAAAATTGGGAGCATGCAATTATTTCAGGGGGGAAGAATGTAATGACATATATTTTCAATAAGTATTTTTTTAAATTAATAGCATGTTAATACATTGTTATAAACAAAAAAAATAACAAAAACAAACCATGATTTGTTTAAATATAAAATTATCATTATAATATAGTTTATAAATTTGTTGGTATGGAATCAAGTAACCATATTATCAAATCTATAAAGGAAATAAATAAAATCGGGCAGCTAAAGTCTTCCGTATAGAGTTTATTTTTACATGAATGGAAAGGAAGTAGCATCACTAGGGTTAAAAACAGACTAAACCAAATATTAAATCAAATAATTATAGTATGATAGAAATCATATGTTATATAAATTCATGTCTATGTAAAATACCATGAGATCTGTGGTAGTTAAATCGCCGCCCTAGACAGCCACTAATGCAGACCTTATTATTTGGTCGTACACATGGATATTGAGGGGCTATAAAACTATAAATTTAGATTATATAAACATTTAATTATTAATTTTATTATTTATTTCGCACATGTATTTTTTTATTTCATATTTTGACTTTTAAATAAAAATGGAGTTTATTTTTCCATAAAATCTAGTTTTAATTTTTATTTAATTTTTAAAATATAAATCTTCCCAATTTAGAATTTGAATTTGATAAAATAAAATAAATTTTATAATTATTCATTTCAATATAAAAATAATGTTAATTTTTTATATTTTTCTAAATTAATTGATTTTTAGATGAATAGTGAAAAATATAGTTTTTTTCCAAAATAATGAATTTTATTAATTTACTATTATATAAGAGAGTCTTATTGTTTTATACAACCAATTAATTTATAAAATATTTATTTAAGAAATAATGGTATCAATTTTAAATATATTACATTAAACTTATAAAACTTTCGTTTGATCCTCTAAAACAATTAATATTTTAATTCTAATAAAAAAAATATTTTGGGTTTTCTCATTTAATAAAATTTAATTTAAGTATAATTCAGGTTTAGATTTATTTGGAAGCCAAATTGTAACATTATGGTTTTTCATAGAGGCATTAATCCTTTACATTTTAGTATTTTTTTGGGCACTGGTAGATATATCAGTTAAAATTATTGTGTTTTTGAGAGGTTGCAACAGAAGAGAGATGGACACTATTTGTAGGATAGTCTTAGAGTGAAAATTTACAATTTACAACATAGTTTCCATATTAAAGCATTAAATTGAAAAATTATTCTATATATGGTTAGGGTTGACCATATGGAGAGAGTATTTACTATGTAAACCCCATATTTACATCATTTATACTATGTATATCCTGTTAACAAATCAAGGAAATACCTTTTTTCACCTTTTCTTCTTTTAAACCTAAAATTTATTATTATTCTTCTTATTTTAAATAGTAGTGACCATAATTGGATAGATCCCACATCCCTATCAATATTACTGGAAACAAATATTTTATACAACAAAATAATCACTCATCATTCATCACTTTGAATCCACCTCGGTAAGAACTCCAACCAGCTTTCTTTATTTCTTCATTTATTTGGCCGTATAGGATGTTAAATCCATGTCAGATAATATTCCAAATATTCATAATTTTTATCAATTTTTCTAATATCTACCATTCTATAAAAATTTAAATGTTTATAATGGATGATGCATCTACTAACCATAAATGGAAGGTGTTCTATACATTTTCACTAAAAGATTTTGTGTTTATTGTTTTTCATCATTATGTTTCACACCAGACTTTCCTGACATTTCTCCCAAAATAAAAAAAATCGTTTAATTAATTTTTTTAAAGTCAATTTATATTTTCTATGGTTAAATTATATATGTTTGGATGTTGAAAAACATAACCCAAACCATCCCTTTAACAGAGTTAAATTATACACCTTAATGGACTAGGTTTCCCTGATGACCAAAAAACCACTAATTTTAGTTTTTCATGGTGGTGGCTAGTGAAATAAATAATATTTAATTAATTGATTGTTTATCTATTTAATGACATGAACGATATAATGAATTGAATATATGGCATGTATTATGTCACTTGTCATTTATTTGTAATCTCATATAGATTTGAATGCATCTTTACCTTATGAAATGGACATGAAAATCCGTATTGTTTAATTCTAATTCTTGGAAATGATGTTCTATATTTCTTATTTAGTGTTATTGTACATTATTCTTAATAATGATTATTTAGAATTAGTTTAAGTTATTTAACATATTAATTTCTAGTAATCATTGGAAACAACAACCCTCAAAGATTATTTCATACTTTTAGACTTGATGAGCCATATTGGTTATAGTAATTAATATACAAGATGTTCAATCTTATTTATAGCTGATTGATGGTCATGGAGTCATATATGTATTATATATAAATAAATGACATGCTTTTACTTTTTATTATTATTGTTATTATTATTATTATTACTATTATGAAATAATAATATTTTGTTAGTGGTATTCTAACTTAGGCTGAAGTAGGTATTATTAGATGGGTGTCCGACGAGGAAACTATACTAACATGGTTTATTTGTGTACTAATTTTATTATTATACTGGAACACTGATTCCTATGTATCACAGGATAGATTAGTTATATACACTATCCGTGTTGGCATAATAAGTTTATCTTATACACTATTCAATTCACCAATGGGTACCTAGATAGATTTCATGGATATAGGCAGGGATAAGGGAAACCGTCATGCTATATATTCATAATGTTCTATAATATAATGGAGTACAATATAAAAGGACCAAGCATATACCTATGATGCTAATATAGATTTATTTTAGTTTCTTTTTCATTTTTTTACATCATGTGTTATATTCCTACTTCTCAGCTTCACCGTGTATCTTCCATTTTGTATAGTATCATGGAATTCATAATTTTGTATACAAGTTTGAATACTGTTTGTTTTTGTTATTTATTTAATTTAGATGATTTATTTTATTATACATCTTTATATATTTCCTTTAATACATATTCCAATAGGTTTTTATGATATTTTACAAATTTTCTCCACTTTCACAGGGATGGCATAGTATCCCCATCATTCCCCCTTAGACCCTCATTGTTAGCTGGTATCCCCTAGAGAACAAAGATGTGTGCTTGAGTCCATGTGGCTAACCAGACGAGTCACTAATATATGAATTGGAATTTTGGTTCTATAAGGTGGTATCAAATATTTTTTTTTCTTTTAATTACTATTTTTGGGTCGGTGGATGAGATACTAAGAAGGTGTCTGAATTTGGTAAGGAGTCTATGCCTAGGAGTACATACAGGAAAAGTCCATGTTTCCTGGGATGAGACTTGTTATTAAAGATATTTCCTATTACTTTGTTAATGATTTATCCATTTAGTAAAACACATTGTTTTTTAAGTTTATTGTCTTTATTAGTATGGTATTTCTATTTACCATTGGCTATTATAGAAAAGAGGTATAATCTCATGAATCATTATAAGGACGTATTGATTAACATTCAATGCATAGTCCATGCCATATTTATTTTAGTATGTGAATTTCTTGAAGTATGTTTAAGTGGATTGATTGGTATATATATTATATAACTACCATTTATATAGGATTAATAAGATAAATAATGGGATAGTTAATGTTTTTTCATCATCCTAAATGGGGGTTTCCTAAATATCATGATGGGTTAACCTTAACTAACCAATTATAACATGTTTTATGGATGAACCATTAGTATCATGGGATAAAATATTAACTAATTTAGATTACAATAATTCAAACTATAATTTATAAATATATTAAATCTATAAATTTGGAATGATAATTCATCTCATAAAATTATCATATATGGACGCTTTTATCCTGAGGGTGGATTTAATAGGTCTGGTTGTAGTTACATCACATGCCAATTGTGTCCTATAGTGGTATAATTTTATAACTTGGGAATGTTTTTTGATATAACAAAACCATGATATATATATATATATAAATATATAACTTCCAATTTATTAAAATTTTAATAAAATATTTACTATTAAATGGGGATGCAAATTTGAACTTAAAGGGATTTTTTGTAACAACCCCTATATTTCTGGACCTTTTTTTTCAAATGAATTATATTTCATTGATATATTTCATTAAAATAAGTCAAATATTCCTTTCACATGTAACCTACGTGCCTTTCTCTACATGAAACACTGACTTGTCATGCGTTATACGCAACACTGACTTTCTACCCAACATCGGTTTATTGTTATAATTATTTGAAAGAGAAAATTATAACCTAGACATTAAACATAGTTATATGAATAGTAATAAATACATTTAATATATTTTTTATAATGGTTTCACATAAATAATATATATTGAAAACAAGATATATAATTTTTGGTAAAGACGTTATATGTTTTAAAATAACATTTTCTTAAAGAAACCACGTTCTATGTACTTTAGTGAAAAATAATAAAATTAATTTTAGACACTAATATAAATTTGATTTTTTAAAATGAAATTATTTTTTAAATTAGGAATTTTGAAATTATATTAGGGTTAATTTTTGGGATTTTTCCATGAAACTTCATTTGGGGTGAATAGTAAAATTTCTACAATTTTGTTAAAAATAACCTTTTCTTTTTGAATAATGATTAGTGTAAAAAAATATTTTTAATTTGTTTTTAAATTATATACATATAAATTATGAATATATTAATCCAATGTTGTTCGTTGAATTCTATTTTATATATTAATTAGATATTCAAACTTACTGAACTTTTACGTGTTTTTACTTTAAAAACATGCTTTATCATCCCATGTGTCTGATTAACGTTAATCTTAATTTCCATACTTATATGATTTTAATTATTAAAATTGGAAATAAATGTTCTAAATCAGTATAATATTTATGGTCTAATAATATCAAATAATTATTTGACCAAAAATATTCATGAAAGTGATAAAAATTAATTACGACTATTAAGGAAAAATTAAGGTTAATAATGGACTAAAATTTAATCATAAGGAGTAAAATGACCTCAAAACATGTAAAAAATCCTTTAGATGATAAAATTAGAAAATTCATCCTCTTGGTTCTAATGTTATGGGTTATTGTGATATTATTTAACGGAAGTTACCTATATAAAACATTAAGGAAGGAAAATACAAAAAGGGAAGTTTCCTTGCCTTTAACTTATATAAAACATTGAGATATGTAAAAAATTGATTATAAATAACATTTTGAAATATATATGGGTTATTTTTATCATATTAATTTATCTATAATTTTTATATATGATTTAGTTACTTAAAATTATTAGGAAACACCAATGTAGTGATTATTTAGTTAATAATTAACTAAAATAAATGATACTATAAATATTGAAAGTGAACTGAATTGATTGAATTATTGTCTTTAATTATTTTTTAGAGGTAAATATCGTGTTATTAATATTTAAACATAATATATTTAATTAAAATTTTAGTTTTATATTTTAAAATTAAAATCAAATAAATAATTTCAAAATTGACATTATTGTTATTTTATTATAGATGAAATTTTATAAAATGGATTAAAATTAATAAAAATCCTATATTCATCCAAGTGATTTTTAAAGGATAAAAAATATTAAAAATTTTATATTAATGGACCAATTTTTCCTTTATAATTAATATATTATCCCATACATTGTAAACACATTCTTAGCATAGATCAATTTTAAGTAGTGTTTTGCGCATCACAAGTGCTTGTTTTAAAAGTTAATTTCCAAAAAACATGAGTTTTTAATTATTTAAATTAATAATCAAATTTACAATTATGTAGAATTATATTTTATAATAAATATAACTTTATTTTAGTCCCAATGGTTAAATTACATAGTTTAGAAAACAAGATGCTTCTATAAAAACCAAAATAATAAAATTGTGGAATCTTAGGTGTTAAGGTACCAAATTATTATGATGAACATATTTTTGTGCGGCATGCACTTTTTTTTGAAAAAAAATAAATTACTCCATTATTTTTCAATTTTTGAGACACATTAGTTAAAGGATACCTCCAATTATTGAATACATTTTGTTATTTATAAGAGTTCCAGGCCCCCTCCATTATAAAAAGACAAGCACTCTACCCCATCCTCACACCTATCAAGCTACATAGTCTCATCCAAAATATGAAAAAATTGATCCTAAACGTACCTAACATTGACATATAATCCTCCAATTGGTAGGAAATACTTTCTAGGAGTCCCTTTGGTGCAAACCAAAAGGATTACCTCGATTAAGAGGTAACACCCTCCCTCAAACTCATTTCTTTTATTTTCATTTGCGACCCACTAAAATCATATTATTATATACTTGTATAAAAAAACCAGTATCATAAATATAATTGGTTATTTTTATGATAAGTTCCAGACAAAAACTTACACACACATCCATCAAATTGGAAAGGAATATACTGTTTACATGTCGAGCAAACTACCACACCACAAAATGATGATTATTCATTTTTTCTGGTATCGTATCTCATGGTGCAAATAATGATAGACACTGTGTTTATATATGTTATATATTTTATTTATTATTTATTTAATCTTATTTTATAATTTTTTCAACACATATCATAGTACTGTCCATTTGGTGTAAATACAATCATTTCATTTAAGGAAGGGTGGATAACCGGTCCCTCAATGCGATGTGATTCATTCAAAACATACATAGAATGTAATAAGGTTGAGCTTAGTGAAATAATATGATATATTTGAAATAACAATTCTAATATAATTATAATATATACACATATACATAAATTTCATTTTCATTAATTCTTTCCGTATGACAATAAAACGGTAGCTGCATTTATTTGTAAGTACGACCCACCATCTCCATGAATGGTGTATCCCATTTTATAATTCTTTAATATATAGATTTTTATAGAAAACATATACTGAAAATAATTGATATTTATATCACTATTTAAATTTTTCAAATCATGATACAAGTATAAGGACCAGATATATAACAAACTAGGACACTTAGGAAGAACAAAGCAGATATTACATGAAGTGAAACCATAACATGGAATAGTTAAAAACTGGGTAATACAAAGCCATAATAAAACCATATGTGGTATGAAATATAATAATATAGTTATTTTATAGATGTATAATAAAATTATATTTATTATACAAGAGGTTTTAACGAGTACTAAGAGAGTCAAGACACAAGGTAAGAGAATTTCATCTCCCTTTTTATTTCCATGAGATACATGCTTTATTCACCACCCATTCCTTTTGAGTGGTGTGTATAACACAAATGGATGAATTATATGATTATTATATTTAAATTTATGTTTATTTAAAAATAAATTTTATGATATTAATTTCATTGGATTTATGTTTAAAAAGTTACCAAATTGGTAAAGTAGTTTTTTCTTAATTTTCCTTCTTTGAGACACATGCCATGTTATGAACATATAATTTTCCATAAGGTGTAAAAACTAACATTGAAATTTTATATCATGAATCTAATTATTTTAATGATATTTTAATATTAATTTAATTTAATTTTATTAAATTGGTATTAATTTTCAATGTAACCAAGTGGTATATGGTTATTGAAACAATCTCGTCACTTTTCAAGATTGTTTTGATTATGCTTCCATTGTATAAATTTTGTGATACATCTCTCAAGAACACACATAAAATTTCTTATCCTCTAGTTATTCCTAATAATTCATATATTCGTACCATTTTCCCCTATTTGTTAAATAATATAGTTAAAAAAATGTTTTTAAGAATGCCTGTCTTTTCCCTCTATTTAGTCAGCAATAGGTGTTCTCTAAAACTATGTTTTCTAATTTTTTTTGAAGATTTATTTACTTTTTATGTATTTTCAAAGAAATGGTTTTCTAAATTTCTTTCTAGTTTATTTTATAATTTTTCATAGAATACTGTTTTTAAAATGTTTTCATGCTTTATTTATAAGTTTTCAATATGTTTTCAAAGACCTGGTTTCCAAATATGTTTTCAAGAATTATTTTTATGATTTCAAAGTATTTTCAGTGAAAATTTATTTAAAAAGGTTTTATGGTTTAAAATTCCTTTTTCAAAGAAGAAAGGATATTTTCCTCAATAATTTTTTTTAAAATATATCTAAAAATTATCTCCCATCTATATTAACATCTATTGATGTAACTCATGCATTTCTAGGAAATGATCTAAAGGTTATATTCCTATTTTTCCTCTGAATGGTTTTTGTTTTGATGGAATGACATTAATGAAAACCCGTTTCTATTTCATGGGTTATATGCTTATGAAACCCATTCCTAATCCATGCATTATATGTTTATAAAACCCATTTATCCTCATTGGTTTATGACATGATAAATGATTATGAAACCCACATCCTTTCATGGTTATTATAGGATAAGATGATTACATAACCTTTATATTTCACATAGGTTATGTTATGATTAATATTTTATGACACCCATTTCATTTCATTAGTTATGATATGATCTATTTTCATGGATTATGATATTATTTTTAGAAATATTGTTCCACATGTATGTTTGATTTCACTATGAGATGGGTGGGACCAATATCTCCCACCAATTCATTGGGTATTGATAAATCTATATATGATCAAAGGGTACACAACTTATATCCCATAATGAAAAACAAGAAGGTACACAGGTTCTATACCAAGCCTAAATGTAAGAGTGTACTCATGTTGTAGCCTGATCCCAAAAACAAGAAGGTACATGGGTTATACCCAATCCTAAAAGTAAGAGGGTGCACAAGTTGTTTTACAAGAACCAAAACATGAAAGTACACTAGTTTTCACCCAATACTAAATGTAAGAGGGTACACATGTTGTTTCCCAAGAACAAAAACAATCAGGCTCATGGGTTGTAGCTCAAAATTTAAAGAAAGAGGGTAAGTGGGTTGTAGCCCAATCCCAAAAACAAAAAGGTACATGGGTCGTAGCCCAAGGGTACCATGTTATGAAGTTCTGGGTAGGATTACTTGACATATGATATTCTATGTTTATGTGTATGCTACAAATACAATATATATTTCCAAATATATTCTTTCATGACTTATGTTCTTTATTTAATTATGATTCTTGTATTATGGACTGCTAATATTTATACCACAATTCAGGTTTATGACCTCTGATATGTAGGGTGTGAACTTCTAATTTCATGATCACATTCTCATACCACTATGCTGATGTTTATGCTTACATTTCTCCCTTTTTTACCATTACTGAGCAACCAAGATCACCCCTTTTTATGTTTCCTTCCCAAGGTTATGAAGATATGTATTATGTATGCTGTGTCTATGAAGGTTTCTAGTCACGAATAATCTAGTAGGAGATA
Source organism: Viscum album (assembly GCA_963277665.1). Taxonomy (NCBI): domain Eukaryota; kingdom Viridiplantae; phylum Streptophyta; class Magnoliopsida; order Santalales; family Viscaceae; genus Viscum; species Viscum album. The sequence goes on from OY728127.1 coordinate 622,280,711, forward strand.
ATGGAGTTATATTATATACCACTTCTTATATATCCATGTCTTCAAAGGCACTAAACCAATAAAATCTTTGGGCATCAGTTTGTGTTATGTTTTATGTATTCCTCAGAAGTGATGCAATGTGAAAGTATGAAAAGAAAGGGTCACTATAGTTTTCCTATATAGCATGTGTTTTAAACCCCATATATCACAAACTTTGATATATTTTGTGATAGCATGAACCAAATTTAACTTTACTAGTGGGTGGTGGGATTATCTATTATGACCCTTTATAATCATCTATGTCACACATACCAAGCATTGGGGACAAGAAGATTCTATTTAATCTTATATTTGAAGGATATGTACTTATAATTTTATTTTATTTCTATATCATTTCTATTATCAAATTATATTATGATGTGGGGGGTTTGAATTATATAATGATTCCAACATGATGATCTTAGAGTGTATGCCTGAAAGGTGGTGATGATGATGCTCTAAAAGTGGTGGGTCCTGGGTCACCAATATTTCCTCCTATAGATTCACATTAATCACTAATTTTTATTCATGAAACAAGTTCCAATTATAAAATTTTAGGAGTATTCTTAACACTAGTGTAGTCTATATGGGGAGGTCCATGATCTATCCCTTCTATGGCAGAGTTGACTAGGGAGTCCAAGCTACAACACCCAACAAATTTTTTAGGGGAAAGTGGACCTCATGCTGATGAATCATGGATGAAGGACATGATATCAATCTTTGTAAATCATAAGACACCACTTGATAAGAGATTGAATCTGACCATCTTCATGCTATGGGAATATTCCATGATCTGGCAGGATGTTATCATGTAGGCTGATAAATATCAGGCTATGGTTTGGAAGGATTCCAAGATGGCCTATAATGATTAATTCTATCTAGAGACTATGAGAAATGATTTATCTAGGGATTTCATTCACTTGGGTAGGGTAAATTATCTATTATAGACTATTAATCTCAATTTATAGTGATTTAGTATTTCACACCAATTCATCTGGGAGGGAGCTATCCAGAGCTAGTAGATTTGTGGATGCAATTAGGTTTGACATCCTATTGTAGGTGAATATCTTCTAGTTTACTACCATATTGGGTATTGTTAACTAGGATTCATCATCAAGTGTTATGAGATAGAGATTGTGGATTTTATCAGAATGTGTACTCTAGTGAAAGGAGTTCCTTCTTGAGGTAGGTGACTACCGTTCTGTATGGGGCCTTTTCATCCCTATGATAACTGGTTTTGACCTCATTATTTGGATATAGAAATTGGTTCCTTACCATGAGAATATTTATTTATATATCTATAAGGTGTTTTAACATCACCTAAGGGAAGTATCAATAATAAAAAGGGTGAATGGGATTTATAGGACAATCTAGATGGGCTAGAGTAGTGTGGTCTTGGTCGAGTGACAACCTAGAATGCTTACCATTATTTGAATACTCAGGGAATGCGACATGAATATTTTCCTCCCATAGTTAATGTAAAGACCCAGAAATTTTTTGGAATTTTTTTTCTTAAATTCATGGTATTTTTACATGTCCGCGAAAATTTACGGCGCTTGATTCTGAGGTCCGGTGTTCCCAGAATCCATTTCTGAAGTTTTGTTTAGGTACATTCAGTAAACGTACAAGTGTAAATTTATAAATTTTGAACCCATGCTCAGAATTGACATTTGAGGGCACCGTTGAACTCACAACATCAGTGATTGGTTAGTGAGACCTTCGCCGTAGTTGCGTTCTGACGATAATAGACGTTATAGATTGGGGTTTTAATAAAATTAAATAAAAATAAGGTGATAAATCATTTTTATTTTCTGGTAGTTAAAACCTCCAAGAGGAGGTTAGTGGTGGGGGCCACTACACCATAACCTCCCATGAGAGGTTATGGTGGTGGGGCCCACCCACAAATAACCTCCCTTGGGAGGATATCCTTGGTGGGGCCCATGTAGGCTTTAAACCCCTTTTAACCCCCCATTTATGTGGGAGAAAACTCTTCACCTTCCCCACCATTTAAGTGAGCCAACCCATCTCATTTATTTGGTTAAGTTTCACAATTTAATTAAAATACTTTTGAATTCTTGCCAACCATTAAAATAATAGATAGTCTATTTTTTTTGGTTGGAAATTCATTTGGTAGAGCTTGAGAGAGGGATTAGAAGTACTTGGAGAACTTCATCCTTCCAATGAGGAATGCCACTCACCACCGAAGAACGGAAAACTCCTTCTTCGATCCTCAACCATGCCAAAAGAGAAGGAGTCAAATGCAAAGAACACAGTCTTCGACTTCGTCCCCTCCGAACGCTTATCCACCAACGATGGATATCCTCTTCCTCTTCCGACGTTGATGAATCGACGCCACCTTTCCCCGACTTTTTCAAAGCTCATTTTCATATGAGGTAGGGTAATTTTGAGTTTGAATTTGTTCCGTTATACATTGTTCAATCTTGGATAATAAACTACCGAATGATATCAACGTAACATGGAGGGCACAGACAGCACAGACACGGCCCGAACCCCTCTCCCTTTGATTGTTTTTGTTTGTTGATGACATCGGCAGCGCAATGGTGCTGCCAGAAGGATGTATCGTGGCAGAGCAACATGACCATTGTCGGGAAGGCCACGAAGAAAACCGACGGCGCAAGGGCCGTCGGGTTGTCGGAGGGGCGCAACACCGTCACACCATGCGGGCGGAAGGGCCGCGGCAGTCGGAGGTGTCACAGTGCCGTCGCGCCGTGTGGAGAAAGGGAACCACGTCCAGAGGGGCCGCGATAGATCAGGTGGAGCGAATGGCCGCTTGGCCAGCTGGAGGGAGCGGGACCCAATGGGTCCCGCGTGTACAGGACGGGCGGCACCTGGCGCTGGTTTTGGATCACACCCAAATGGAAAATTTGTTCGGAAATCCAGGTTGGTGCACGGTTTCTCCCCTAGCCAGAACTAAGGTGGACCCCCGCCGGGCCCCCGTGTAGCCTGGCCGATCGGGCCGCCGGGCCGACCGGGCCACCAGGCCATCCGGGTCGCCGATCCAACTGGGCCGCTAGGCCACCATCGGGTCGGGCCACCCCCTCGGGCCGGGTCATCTTTGGGTCGGCCCGCACCGTCGAGTCGGGCCACCGTCTCAGGCTGGGCCACCCCTTAGTCCGGGCCACTCCCTTCAGGGCCGGGTCGGACCTGCGGACCCGGTCGGACCCACGGACCGGGTCGGACCCGCGGACTGGGTCAGACCTCAGTCCGGAACTGATTAGCCCAAATACACATTTTCACCAGTATCTTGGGATACGGGTGTCCAATCGATGAAGCTTCTTTAGAGATGGAAATATTAGAGTGAAAAGGTTCTTTTGGAATACCCCACTTGGGGTTTAGAAACAGTTTGGGTACGATCAGGTTGGTTTGAACCTAAAAAATCCATCTGGGCCCCTGGAACGAAAATTCCAATAACTAACAGACCGGGAGTCTGATTGACGCGCCGTCTGTTGCGTTGAGATCCGTATGACAAGGTAGACCTTTGAGAAACTTTTGTGTGGGATTTCGTGATAGTTGGAGTATCGATCAGTTGCTCGTGGTGCGGATCCTCCCGGAGACGAGCGAGCGGTGTACGTAGACTTAGTAGCTGACTGAGACCTGACGACTGCTGACCTTTCAACTCAGAGTGTTTTGACTAGCCCAGTGGGAAGCGCCTCTGTGTGATGATGTAGACCCACAGTGGGGGGCACCTCTGTGTGACACAGCAGACCCATGGTACTCTACAGGAGTAGTACCTCAACAGGTTACGAGGGGGAGCGCCTCTGTGTGACGCGGTAGACCCACAGTGGTGAGCGCCTCTATGTGACGCAGCAAACCCACAATACTCAACCGGAGGAGTACCACAACAGTCCAGGAAGGTGGTAAGTGCCTCTGTGTGACACAACAGACCCATTTTACTCTATAGAGGGGGAGTACACCATCATCTAAGATTCTGACTGTTTGACTATGGATGTTACTTGCTACTATCCCAAGAATGAAATCCTTGTTTGAGCTGAGTCTGTGACTTTTTTGCTTACCTCATGATTGAGATGAGTTACTAGAGAAATTAGGTATATGTATGGGTATATACATAAGTAAGGGTTATTCGATGATTCTTTACTTTGTGGTTATCCTTGTTGGGTACTGTGAGACCTTGAGGGTCTCGGGGTCCCTACTGAGTATCGTTATAGTCACCCCTGCACGGGCTATGCCCGCACCCCGTTGTGTAAGTTGCAGAAAACATACATCACTGACCGAGGCAGAGATTTGTAGGACTGGACGATACCCGAAGGTGGACCACTCAGAGTGACGGTGCACGGAGCGGACAGATGGACATGGAGTGGTGAGGAGGCCATCTGTACCTACCCTTGAGGTAGGAACCCCCAAGGACGACCTCGTAGCTGCTTTACTTGCTTTCAGTTGTACTTGCTTTCAGTGGTACTTGCTTTTAGTTGTACCTGTACTTTACTGTTGAGCTTGTATTTCTGGACCGTTTTACTTTTCAGCACTTCTTCTGTATACAGTATTTCTTAGTGTTTTCCTTCCTTTTGTGTACTCTGATTGTGTGTGTTTACTTTTTATAAAGGAAATTCATTACCAGCTTAGGGACTTACTTCTTTGGTGGTATTCGCCAGCCCATGGCCTATGGAAAGCGAGCTAGGGGTAGTCATGACATGAGTCCTGAGGATGGGTCATGAAAAATTGGTATCAAAGGAGTCGGTTCTACCGCAGAACTTAGGACTCTGATCATTATTTTCTGTGAAGCAATAGTGTTTAGGGTACTAAGTGTGGTTTTTAGTTCAGGGAGTCCAGTGTTGGTGCGGGCGGACGACATATCCATACACCAGGACCATGATTAATGATTTATAACTTAGTGAACGAAAGCACTAATTACGTGTGGGTTTTCAAAAGTTTTCTTAATTCAGATCAACCAGGTCTGCTCACCAGGTATAATCTTTTGACCGTGTCAAAACTGTTTCTTTCAGGATTCCTCCCCGAAGAGCCCCGAGAGTCGTACGCTCTAACATCCCACCGAACGATGAGGCCTTGGTGCATGACCCTTTACAAGTGAAGGCACCAGTGGTACCACTTCTCGTTGTGCCACCGATGCCATAAGCCCCATCAGCAGACGATGCATGCCGTTTGAGTGCGTTTCATGAGTTCTAGTGCCAGAGGCCGCCCAGGTTCTGGGGAGAGACGGACCCACAGGCAGATGAGGATTGGTTGGAGGCTATGGTGGGAGTCTTCAGGCTGGTAGGTTCACCCATAGACTACATGGTGATCCCTGCTGCCGGTCTCCTTTAGGCACCAGCAGGCAGATGGTGGAGCCTGATGCTCTAGGTCCATGTTGAGGAAACACTACTCTGGATAGATGTCGAGAGCCTATTCCAGGTGGAGTCTGTTCCAGCGACCCTACGAGTAGTACAGATACAAGATCTACTGCATCTATAGTAGGGAAGCAAGACAGTGGCACAATACTCAACGAGGTTCACTAGCCTCTCATGATACAATGCAGATATGGGGCGAGACCGATTCTTCAGGGGCCGAACCTTCGAGCAGGGGCTCAAGCGAGAGATCAGGGCATCAATGATGTCCCTCAGCATCCCGACTTAGGTGGGGGTGTTAGAGAGGGCCCTCCTAGTGGAGAGTTTCCTTGCTAAGCAGTCTCCGACAGTAAGACCCACCACTACTCAACTTACAGCAGAGTCTTCTGCTGCTGGCAGTAGACAGATGACGAAGAGGTCCAAGAGGACCAGAAATACGGGTGGATGACTGCATGAATCAGGATTGGTTGTTCGGGGCACCCGGGGTAGAGACTTATATGCCAAGAGAAGACAGTGCTACTCATGCGGTGGGCAGGGTCTCAGGGCTCGTGACTGTCCGACTCGCTGTTCAGATGATCAGCAGACATTAGAAGGACCTCCCAGGTAGAGGCAGAGGTTCGATCGTGGTGGTCCACAAGGCGCATATGGACGTGGCAGAGGATCTGGTCGAGCAGCTAGTATTGGGCGATGTTATGAGGTGTTACCACCACTATCAGGAGGACCTCCATGACCGTAGGGTGTGGGAGGACAAGGGAGAGATGAACTTTAGGCATCTGAGGCTTACGACCATGGCGCTCTGGAGATGATTTTAGGTACTATTTGTGTCTAATATACCTTAGCTGCAGTTCTTATTGACACAGGTTCCAGTCATTTGTTCATAGACTCTACCCTTATTCAGAGCTCGGAGATTCCTATGGAGACGTTGGCTTGATCCTTAAAGCTAGAGAATCCGACAGGACCAGACTCGACGATTACGCACTAGTGATGGTAGTATGAGATTACTCGAGGGGGAAAGATCTTCTACTGGGATCTCCTCGTAGAGGTGTCGAGGCCTTATGTTGTCATCTTGTGTATGGATTGGTTATCTATAGTCTATGCTCAGATTGACTATATTAGGCGCAAAGTGTGGTGTGTCTGCATGGATGGGGCCAGGTTCACCTTCACCAGTGAGAAGGGAACCTTTGCAGCACATGACAGACTTACTCAGAGGAGGGTTCAACCAATCACTCACCAGTTGTCTTGCCTTATCCTTGGAACATATGATGTGGGGAGTCCAAATTGTCCTCTAGTAGTGGACCAGTACGCGGATGTTTTCCCTAAATATATTCCAAGACTACCTCCTCGTATAGAGGTTGACTTCTATATTGACTTGTACCCCGGGACGACACTGATATCTACTCCAGCATATCGAATGTCTCTTGCTGAGCTTCGTGAGCTGCAGGTACAACTTGAGGACTTGTAGGGGAAGGGATTCATCCGGCCCAGTATTTCTCCCTAGGAAGCCTTGATTTTATTTTCCAAGAAGCCGGATGGGAGCATGCGACTTTGTGTTGACTACCTTCACCTGAACTAGGTGACCGTGAAGAACAAGTAACCACTCCCGAGGTTTGAATATCTCTTTGATTAGCTCAATGGAGCATGATGGTTCTCGAATATTGACATTAGATCAGGATATCACTAGCTCAGAGTTTGAGATGAGGATGTGCAGAAGACGAAATTCAGGTGTCGGTATGGCCACTATGTGTTATTGGTTATGCCCTTCGGCATAACCAACACTCAAATAGTGTTCATGTGTCTAATTAATTGGATCATCAAGACATACCTCAATTGCTTTGTCGTAGTCTTCATCGACGACATTCTGATCTACTCGTCTACTAACGCGGAGCATGCCTACCATTTGTAGGAAGTACTGGACACACTCTGAGAGCATTGGCTTTATGGTATGCTCTCAAAGTGCTAGTTTTTTATTAGAAAGGTTAACTTCTTGGGAAATGTCATCTCAGAGGCTGGAGTTACAGTATATCCAGTTAAGATTGAGGCGGCTTTTTCTTGGGAGCCACCCATGAGTGTGACAGAGTTACAATGTTTCCTGGGCTTGGTTGGATACTATCGAAGGATCATCCTAGACTTCTCCAATGCTGCAACACCACTATCATCCTTGATGAAGAAGGGGAAACCCTTCGTGTGGTTGGAGAGATGCCAGAAGAGCTTTCAGAAGCTGAGGCAGAGGCTTTCTAGGGCCCCCATCTTGAGGCTTCCAGAGGATGGTGTAGGGTACGTAGTCTACTGTGACACATCAGAGACTAGACTTGGGTGTGTCCTGATGCATGAGCGAGTAGTGATCACATATGGTTCACAGAAGTTGAGATAACATGAGTAGAACTACACTACCCATTATCTAGAGTTAGCAGTAGTGGTCTTCACCTCGATGATGTGGCGTCACTATCTGATGGGTGAACATTTTACCGTGTACTCTGATCACTAGAGTCTCAGGTATATCTTCTCTCAGAAAGACCTGTACCTGAGACAACAATGATGGCTCGAGTTCTTCCAGGACAATGACTTCGAGATAGTCTATACTCCTGGGAAGGGGAACATTGTAGAAGATACTCTTAGTAGGAGATCTAGTATACAACTTCTAAGAGAGGCGACAAAGCAGCTGGATTCTTTAAAGATTTCTTATGTGGACCAAGATGGGGACGATTTCCTACAGTCTCTTACAGTCACACCCCAACTTCTTCAGTGAGTCAAGGAGGCATAGCATGGGGACGCTGACTGTGAGACAAAACGTGATCAGATATCCATAGGGAAGGCACCTGATGGGTTTTCTGAAGGTAGGGAGAACATCATCCTCCTCAGAGGAAATACCATGGTACCAATAGCACTTCAGGAGGAAGTGTTTATGGAGTTCCACACATCCCCTCTAGCAGTACATCCAGGAGTGGCGAAGATGTTCCAGGACCTTCGACGACAGCACTCGTGGAAATGTATGAAGAAGGAAGTAGCTGATATTGTCTCTCGGCGCCTCACTTGTCAGCAAGTGAAGGAGGAGAACCATGTACCAACAGGCTTGGTACATCCCTTAGAGGTCCTAGAGTGGATGTGGGATGGGATATCCATGTACATCATGACAGGTCTTCCATGTACATCCAAGAGTCATGATTTGATATGGGTGATCGTTGACCGACTCACCTAGTCGGCCCACTTCCAACCGACCAGAGGGAAGGGTTCAGTAGAGAGAATGGGATGCCTCTATATGCAAGAGATAGTGCATTTACATGGAGTAACTTATTCTATTGTCTCTGATCATGACACACAGTTTACTTCCCGACTATGGAAGGGGTTGTAGGAAGCTTTCAGGATGTAGCTTCGCTTGAGCACCGCCTTCCATCCTCAGATAGATGGATAGACTGAGCGGACCATCTAGACCCTTGAGGACATGCTCCGTGCATGTGTCCTCGACTTTGGTCGCAACTGGGAGGATCACTTGCCTTTGGTGGAGTTCGCCTACAACAAAAAATATCACTCCACCATCGGTATCGCGCCTTTTGAGGCCTTGTACGGTCGACCTTACAGATCACCACTATGCTGGACATACCCAGGGGAGTCAACACTAGTGGGAGAAGAGAAGGTTCGCGCTACCATGGAGAAGGTGCAGATCGTCCCGGAGCATATGAAGACTACATAGAGTAGAAAGAAGTCGTATGATGATAGGAGGAGGAGACCACGTCTTTCTAAGGGTCTCACCTCGATGAGGTCTATGGAGATTTGGCCAAGGTGGCAAGTTATCTTCATGTTTCATCAGACCTTTCCATGTCCTTAGTAGAGTAGGAGAGGTGGTTTACCGCTTAACTCTTCCACCACAGTTGCAGCGGGTGCACGACGTCTTCTACGTATCTCAACTGAGGAGATATGTGCACGACCCTTCCCACATCATTAACCACAGGGAGCTGGGACATCGATGAAAGGGTGACATTCATGGAGGTTCCAGTGGAGATTGAGGATTGACAGGAGTGGGTCCTACGTGGACGGTCGATACCTCTGGTGCGCATTCTCTAGAAGCACAGGAACCTCTAGGAGAGCACATGGGAGCAGGATGCTTAGATGCGTGCTAAGTATCCCCATTTGTTCCCTTAGTGTGAGATTTATCTTACGGGGGCGTAAAGACCTGAGGTGGGGAGAATGTAAAGACCCGGAAATTCTGTGGAAATTTTTTCTTAAATTCATGGGATTTTTACGAGTTCGTGAAAATTTACGGTGCCTGATTCTGAGGTCCGGTGTGCCCGAAATCAATTTCTAAAGTTTTGTTCCTATACGTTCGGTAAACGTACGAGTGGGAATTTATAACTTTTGAACCAGTGCTCAGAATTGAAATCTTAGGGAACTATTGAACTCACAACTTCAGTGATTTCTTAGTGAGACATTCACCGTAGTTGCGTTCTAATGAGAATGGAAGTTAGATATTGGGTTTTTAATAAAATTAAATAAAAATAAGGTGATAACTTATTTTTATTTTGTGGTGGTTAAAACCTCCAAGAGGAGGTTAGTGGTGGGGGCCACCACACCATAGCCTCCCATGAGAGGTTATGGTGGTGGGGCCCACCCATAAATAACCTCCCTTGGGGGGATATACATGGTGGGTCCCACGCGTGCTTTAAACTCCCTTTAACCCCCCATTTATGTGGGAGAAAACTCTTCACATTCCCCACTATTTAATTGAGCCAACCCATCTCATTTATTTGGCTAAGTTTCACAATTTAGTTAAACTCTTTTTGAATTCTTGCCAACCATTAAATTAATAGATAGTATCTTAATTTTGGTTGGAAATTCATTTGGCAGGGCTTGAGATATGGATTGGAAGAACATGGAGAACTTCATCCTTCCAAAGAAGAACCCCACTCACCACCGAAGAACAACGAACTCCTTCTTCGATCCTAAACTGTGCCGAAAGAGAACAAGTCGACAGTGAAGAACGCCGTCTTTAAATTTTTCCCCTCTGAATGCTTATCCGTCAATAACAGATATCCTCTTCCTCTTCCGGCATTGATGAATCGACACCATCTTTCTGCGACTTCATCAATGATAATCGTCATACGAGGTATGGGAATTTTGAGTTTGAATTTGTTCCGTTCTACGTAGTTCAATCTTGGATAATAAATTTCTGAATGATATCAACGTAACGTGGTGGGCATGGACTGCACAAACATGGCCCGACCCTCCCCATTTGATTGTTCTCATTTGTTGATGAAGGTGGCAGTGAAATGGCGCCGCCGGAAGGATGGGCCACGACGGAGCAACGTGACCGATGTCAGGCCGGCCGCGAAGAAAACCGGCAGCACAAGGGCTGCCAGGTCGCTGGAGGGGTGCGACGCCGTCGCACCGCGTAGGTGGAAGGGCCACGACAAGGAGGTCTGTGGCAGTCGTAGGCGAAACGGCGCCATCGTGCCGCACAGAGGATTCAGAGGCCGTGGACAAGTCGGGCTGCGGTGGAGCGGCTGGCCTCTTGGCAATCCGTAAGGAGCAGGACCCAGTGGGTCCCACGTGTACTAGACCGGACCCACCTGGGGCATGTTTCGGATCACAAATAAATGTCAAAGTCGTTCGGGAATCCAGAGGGCATGCGGTTTCCCCCTGGTCGCGGCTAAGGCGGACTCCCGCCGGGCCACCGGGTCACCAAGCCTACCGGGCCACCGGGTCCCCAGGCCGACTGGGCCGTCAGGCCGAACGAGCAATCGGGCCGTCTGGGCTGTTGGGCCAACCGGGCCGCTGGTCCGCCGTTGGGCCGGGACACCCCCTCGGGTCGGGTCGTCTTCGTGCCGGGCCGCCCCCTCGGGTTGGGCCACTATCTCGGGCCGGGCCACCCCTCGGGCTGGGCCACTCCCTTCAGTGCCGGGTCAGACCCGCGGACCGGGTCAGACCACAGTCCGGACCCGATTAGACCGAATTAACATTTTCACCCATATCTTGGGCTACGGGTGTCCGATCAACGAACCATTTGCGGTGACAAAAATCATAGAGCGAGATAGTTCTTTTGGAAAACCCCAATTTAGTGTTGGACACAATTGGGGTATGGTAGGGTTGGTTTGAACCTAAAATCCAATCAGGCCCCTGGAACAGAAATGCCAATAACTAACAGACCGAGCATCCGATTGACGCACTGTATATTGCATTGATATCCCTATGATGAGGCAGAACTTTGAGACACTTTTGCATGAGATTTCGTGACAGTTGGAGTATCGATCAGTATCTTGTGGAGGGGATCCTCTCAGAGACAAACGAGCGGAGTACAAAGACTTGGTAGCTAGGTGAGACCTGATGACTGCTGACCTTTTGACTCGGAGTGTTTCAACTAGCACAGTGGGAAGTGCCTCTGTATGACGCGGCAGATCCACAGTGGGGAGCGCCTCTGTGTGATGCAGCAGACCCACGATACTCGACAGGAGGAGTACCTCAGCAGGCTACGAGGGGGAGTGCCTCTGTGTGACGCGACGAACCCACAATGGGGAGCACCTCAGTGTGACATAGCAGACCCACGATACTCGACATGAGGAGTACCACAGCAGTCCAGGAAGGTGTGAAGAACCTTTGTGTGATGAAACAGACCCACTGTACTCTATAGAGGAGGAGTACACCATCAGCCGAGATTCCAACAGTTTGACTATGGATGTTAACTGTTACTACCCTAAGAATGAAATCCAAGTTTGAGATGATTCAGTGACTTTTGTGTTTACCTAATGATTGAGATGGTTTACTAGAAAACTTAGTTATTTTCATGGGAATATACCTAAGTAAGGGTTATCTGTTGATTCTTTACTTTTTTGTTATCCTTGTTGGATACTGTGAGACCTTGAGGGTCTCGGGGTCCCTACTGAGTATCGTTATACTCACCCCGGTACGGGCTATGCCTGCACCTCATTGTGTTGGTTGCAGATGACGGACATCACTGACTGAGGCATAGAGTAGTAGGACTGGACGATACCCAGAGGTGGACCACTCAGAGTGACAGTGCATGGAGTGGACGTACGGATGTGGAGTGCTGAGGAGGCCATCTGTACCTACCCTTTAGGTAGGAACCCCAGAGGATGATCCAGTAGCTGCTTCACTTGCTTTCAGTTGTACTTGTTTTCAGTTGTACTTTCTTTCAGTTGTACTTGTGTTGGATCACTTCTTTTATTTACAGTATTGCTTAGTGTTTTGCTTCCAGTTTTGTACTCTGATTGTGTGTATTTACTTTTTATAAAGGCAATGTCTTCCCAACTTTGGGATTTACGGTTTTGGTGCTAGTCGCCAGCCCCTCGCCTATGGAAGGTGGGATTGGGGTAGTCGCGACATGAGTCTCGAGGATGGGTCGTGATAATTAATTGATTCAGGGACATATTATGAGATTATTTTCTTAGGATACCCCTGGGAGAGAGGTGGTAATTACCACTGATCTACTGTTAGGCGCGACACCACAATCCATTCCTCCTTACAATATGGAAGATATTGATTTGTATAATCTCAAGAGAAAACTATAAGGACTTAGAACCTAAGGATTTTATATGACTCAATACTTCAAATTGGTGTTCTATTATACTTTTAGAAAAGAAGGATAGTGGAACCCTTAGGTTGTGTGTTGATTACCTGAAATTGAACTAAATCACCATGAAAAACATGCATCCTTTACATCATATTGACGAACTATTTGATTAGATTTGAGGAACGAGGGTATTATATAAAATTTATTTGAGGTTAGGCTATCATTAAGTGATTTTCAGCTCATTAGATATACCATTTATAATATGTCATAGTAGATATGGCTTGTATGAGTATTTGGTCATACCGTTTGGTCTCACAAATGCCCCCAAAAATTTTCATGGATTTGATTAATCTACTTTTCAATCTATATTGGGATACGTTTATAGTATTATTTTTGGAAAAAATATTGATGTACTCACATACTTGACACAGACATGAAGACATCTTGATATCTTATTCATTTCTCTGAGAGAGAACCATATGTAAGATAAGATAAAAAAATTATAGTTTTGAATCAACAATGTTCTCTTCCTGGGTCATATAATATCAAAATAAAGAGTATTTATAGACATAGAGAAGGTGAGAGCCATGGTTTCTTGGGATAAACCCAAGAATGTATTTTACATGTAGAGTTTTTTCTGGAAAAATGGATATTACATGGGATTTATATTGGATTTCTAATGACTATAAACACAACTCATAGTCTTTACCAAGAATGATGTCTTGTTTACAAGGTTGGAATCATGTGACAAAACCTCTCATGAGTTCAAATGAAGGATTAATTTAGTGTTGATCCAGATTTTAACTGAGTCTAGAAGAGGTTATTTGGTAAAATATGATATATTAGGTATTTATCTTGGATCCATTCTGATATATATATATTGATTTAAGGCACATGGGTTTCAGCATTTGTAGCCTCTTGAGAAAAATTACCCAACACATGATCTCAATTTTGCAGTTATGGTTCAATACTAATGTTGCTGGAGGAAAAATTTTCATAGAGAGTGATTTTTGGTGTGCATTTAACAACAAAAATACAAATAAATATTCACCCAGTGTTACTTGAAACATAGACAAAATATATGGATTGAATAACTATTGTATTTTTATTTCGAGATTACTTGTATGAATGATAATGGTAATGAAGTGGATGATACTCTAAGATGAAAGACTCAGAAAAAAGAAGTTCAATAGACTAGTAGTGAATGATAGATAATGGAAATATTATATAAGATATATATTAATATCAAAGAGAATAATGGTTGTCATATTCTTATAGCTTTGGCGGTAACCTCTTCACTTCCTCATAGAGTGAAGATAAGGTAGATTTTTTTATCATAAGGTATTGGTACCAAGGAAGTTCATTTTAGGTGAGGACCCGCCAACTTATTGGGACATTAACTAGGTTTAGATCCTATTAATTCCTAGGTGTTTATAGTTTCCTGTAGAAATCTTATAGGAATTTATGTGAGAGTCACATGCATCGTCTGTGGATTTAAATCCTATTCATACCAAGATGTACTATGATTTGTTCCACTGGTATTTGTGTCCGGTGATTAACATAGGAATATATTATTTTATTATAAGATGGTCCACCTATTAGTAGGTGAATGCGGATCACCAATGGTGAGCATGACCTTAAAGGAAATATCCTATTATTGGGTAAAAATGGGATGATGTTACCATGAATTTCCAAATGAGTTTTTTGATATCACATTGGGGTAATGATGTAGTGTGGGTGATCATACATAGGTTGAAAAAGGTCTCTCACTTCTTACCTATTAGAGTGACCTTTTCGGTGGACAATCTTGGAAGGATATATGTCTGGATGATCATAAAAATTCATGGAGTTACATGAAATATCATATTAAATATTGATTCCAGACTCACATCATGGTTCTAGAAGGGGTTGCAGAAGGCTATGAGTTCGTGGGTATTACTGAGTACAACCTATAAACCTTGAACCAACAGTTAATCCTAACATACAATTCATGTTTTATACGACATGTTCCAAGCATGTTTCCTTGAATTCGATTATTCTTCAGAGAAATATTTAACTCTTTATAAAATTTATTACAGTAATAGATTCTAAAAAATGATATTGATAGATCCTTTTGTGGTTTTATATGGAAGATCATTCTGTTCAAGCCTATTATGGTTAGAGGTAGGAAGTGAATCTCTATTGGGACCTCATCTTTTTCAAGATACCTAAGAGTAGGGAAATATTATTAGGAATAATATGATTATTTCTCATTGTATAAAGAGGTAATATGTGGATCATCGCCACTGAACATTGGAGTTTGAGGTGGGATATTGAGTATTCTTGTGTGTCTCATCTAAATTAGTGCATCAATAGATTAAAAGTTAGGGTAATTTACTACCACATTTAATCACACCTTTTATGGTTTTGAAGTAGGTAATACTTGTGACTTATTGGATAACACTCTCTCAAAGATACATGGGAATGCATGCTGTCTTTCATGTTTATCATATCTGCTATTATCTTTCAGACCCATATCATGTTTTTGATCTAGAGGATATTGAATTGGATTTTTATGCTTCTTTTTAGATCATCCTATTCATATCATTTATCAACACAAAAATTATCTTCAAGGTAGGTTAGATCCTCTCGTAAAACTGTGATTGAAGAAAAAACACATAAAAGTTGACACCTATGAGTGAGAGGATTACATGTGTGCACAATGGAAAGAACTATTTTCATATGTTGCTCCACAACCCTCAGAAAAGCTACTCAAGGATGATTTTTTTTAAGGATTGGAGGTTTTAACATCCTAATTAATTAAAGAGGCATAAATCCATTAATATTGAGTCTTGGTTTGTACCCTGGTAGATAAATTAATTGTTCTTATGGGGTTTTTGAAAGGTTATAATAAAAGAGAGTATGACACTATATCAAGGATAGTATTACGATGTAAATTATAAATTTATACTAGAAGATTCCAATTTATTGAATAAATTTAAATCTTATGCCATAAATGGCACAAGTATACCCCAAGGAGAGTATATTTATAGAATAAATCCCATATTTATGTCATAAATTCCATGAGTATCCTTTTAAAAAATGGTGGAATTACCTTTTCTACCTCCTGTTATTTTAAACATATCTTTTTTCTTATTATTATTTTACAAATTAGTGGACACAATTGGAGAGATCATTCTTCTCCATATCAAGACATTGAAATAACCCCCTCACATGACATCATAATCACTCATAAATCATCATTTTTAATATATCTTGGTATTATAGTCAATAATCTTGATTCATTTCATTATTATTCTTGCCGTGTGAATTCTAAATCAGTGTAGGATAATATGCCCAATTTTAAAGGTATTTTTCTATTTCTCTGTTTTATCTCATTATTTCCTAATTTTAAGAATAATAATGGATGAGGAGTGTACTACCAATCTATGTTTGGTGGAAAATAGATTTTATTTAAAACTAAGTGTGTTTATAATATATCACCATTGCCCTGTATTCCAATCCTTCTAGATGTTTCTCCCAAAATTAAAAAACCCTTAAATTTACTCTACACCCGTGATTTAAAAATTCTATGGAACAATTATATGTGGATGGAGGTTAAAAACCTCAACCAAAACCATCCCTTTGGGTGAGTTCAATTATAAACCATAATTCACTAGTTTTCCCTAATTAAAAAACACCACTAAAGTGTGTTTGGTTTTGTGTTGGCTAGTGAAATACATTATATTGAATTAATTGAATGTTGATAATTATTAGGTATTGGATGGTAGAATGAATTGAATATATTTCATGGATTATATCCCTTATCCTCGTTTGGTAATATCACATGGATATGAATGCATGTTTTCATTTGGAAATGGACATGGAAATCCATTTGGTTTAATTCTATTTAGTGTAAATGGAGTTACATATTTTTTATTTAGAGTTATTGGACATGGAACTCTATATTTATTAATTATTATTGATGTAAATTAAATTCCATATTAATTTTGAGTAATCGTTGGAAGTGATTATCCCTATTCATTATTTCATACATATATACATGATGATCCATATTGGTTAGGGTAATTAATGGACATGACGTTTCATCTTGTTTATACCTGATTGATGGAAATCACATTCAATATGGCTTATACATAGTTAAAGGAAATGTTTCTTCTTCTTCTTCTTATTATTATGAAAAAATAATGATTTCTCAATAGTATTAAGACTTTTTCCAAATAAGGTAGTATCTGATGGAGGTCCCATGAGGTTCTTTGACCGATGTGATTTATTTATTTACTTATTTTGTTATTATACCTTCACACTACTTCATATGTATTTATCAACTAGATTACTTATATAAATCATTGGAAGTGACCTACTATTTTTATCTCAGACCCTATTCAGGTCACCAATTATTACACATGAAAACGTTTTAGATACAGGTAGGGATAAGAGAAAGTGTCTAGCTATGGAAGCCTGATTTTTTGTATGAGGATTGAGTATGAGAGAGGAAGACTGATCATAAGATTGTCATTATATTGGATATTAATTTTGGCCTCTTTTTAATTTTTATAGAGTGTTCTTTAAACCTTATACTCTATGTCACTATGAATACCACATTTTATATTGTATCATGACACTCATCATTTTTTATATGATATTTAATACAATTTTCATTTTTCATTTCATACATTTTGATGATTTTTCTTCCACTAATGCATTATATTTTTCATTATTACTTCACATTATGGTTTATTCAAATATTTAATTACTATTCTTCACTCTAATAATAAGAGTATAGTCTCTCCACTATTCAACCTTAGAACCTCTTTGTATACCACAACCTCTACCGTCCGAGGAGGAAATCTTAGGGCCATATGGGAAACCAGACATGCTACTTATCTATGAACCTGACCATGGATAGTACAGAAATAAAAATTATTTTTTATAATACACCATTTTATGTATTGAAAATCAAAACCATTGATAATTTTATCCTACACATAAATTTTAAGATGAAAAAAACAATTTTACTAAAAACTGTTTCTATGAGTTAAAAGTGGGTATTTTAAAATTAACATTTCACCATATTGGAATTTTTATTGATAAAATAATTTCGAAATATTAAATTATAAGGTTAAAATTATTTTAAAAAATAAATTTAAATTTGGGTTATTACAATTATCTTCTATAGTTGAAAACTATTTACTCTGATAAAATAAACAACGGTAAAATTGCTTTATTAAGTGTAAATGGCCCAAAACATGTTAAAATCAAGTATTGAAATCGATGGTTGAGGTGTTGCTCAAAATAATATCACAACCCCTTCCTATGTTTTACTTTTTTGATCCTTTTACTCTTGAATAGTAACTTTAAATTTTGGAAAATGTAAAGGGTGCTTCCATAATTTCTCTCATATTCACATATAAAATGGGATCATTTTACCACTTTAGGTTAAAACTTTCCCCTTTAATTCCTTCATAAAACCCTTTAATACATCTCCTCCTATAAGACTCTCTCATTATAATAAGCCTATAGACTCAATTATTTATCTTAATAACATCATTTACAAGAAGTCATTAAAAATAATGTTCCTGGTACCAACAAAGGTATGTGCATAAGTACATAATGAATCAGGAACAAGGTTACGATTTTTAATAAATCAATATTATTACATTGAGTTAAAAACATTCTTATTAAACTCTATTATTCCAATATTGATATTTTCTTACAAATTTATAATTTTTATTGTATTAACAAATTATTTTATATTGTTTTAAAATTCTTCCTTATAAATTCATTATCAAATGAGTCTTACATCAATGATTATTTTACTTTTAAGGGTTTCTTATCTCACTTTTTACCCATTAAGACATATTCCTTATTATGAACCATGTTTTATTCGGAATGGTGTATCTATTTATATTTAGTATTTTTTAATCTCGATTCTACTGTATTTCATGATATTCAATGTTATATTCATTGTTCTTTCTCTCATAGGGTGTGAATCAAAGAGTTAAAAAGTTGTAAGGCTCTTTTATTGACTCAAGTTCATTCTTGAGTCATAATGATTCATATTTTACAATGATTTTACAAGATAGGTATATTATATATTGATATCATAATTACTCTCTCTTGGGAAATCGAAATTTGTGATTCAAATCAATATTTTGATTAATTTCTTTCTAAAAAATTATATCATTCTTGAAAATAATTTACAAGATCTATAAATATGGATTCCCATTTTCCCCAAATTTACCTTCACAATAATGTTATATTTTTTGATTAGAAACCTAATTATGTTTTATCTTAATTGACCTTCATATTTTTCTTCTCTTATTTTCAAAAGAACATTTTATTATAATTTTTATGATGTGTGATTTCAATAAAGGTGTTTTTAAAACACCAAAGGGAACCTTTTAGTTTCTTATAATATAAAAAGTTTCACCTCCATAATTTTTTTATAATTAATTTCATTTTAAAATCTGCAGTATTATAAGAAAAACCCATCTGATTACAATTCTAGTCTAAAGGGAAATTACAAGATATATTCTTCCAAAAAATATCCTACGATCATTTTGAAAACCATCACCTATGAAATTTATCATTACTCTCACTTATCCCCGACCATTCTCATGAATTTTAAAAAATTGGAACTCAGTGTTAAAGACCTATGTTTATTTTTTTAATATAAATATCCAATAATATTAAATTACATATTCTCCCACCAGTCTTTATGATATAGCCTTTATTTATTATTTGGTACAATATTATGATACCTACATATTTATCATCGGTTTTATCATGCTTATGCTTTATATATGTATTACTTTCATCATGTTCCACATGTATTAATTTTCATATTATTATTTAAATTAACTGATGGATTGGAACATAAGTATATATCCCACCAATAAATTGGGTAAAGGATTTTATATCATGTGTCACGAACCATCCTGGGTACCCTGGTAACCCGATAACTGAGTCGACCCTAACATAGCCCTTAGGTCATTCTTGATCCCCACAGGTCGATGACTAGCACCTAGAATTACACATCATGCTAGTGGGAATGATTATTCCACAAGAACACGGAAGCAAAAGAAACAAGATAGTATGCATAACAAAAAGAAACTCTACTGGGAGTAATGTACCAGAATAAAAAGAGGCACAAAAAGCCAAATTACTACAACCCAAGTACTAAAATGGAAAAAACAACCCCAATTTCCCAAAGGACACAACTCACCAAGACCAAAGATCAACAACTGGATCCTCCTCCAAGAGGTCCCTTCCCTTTTCTCAATCCTGGAAGAAGAAAGTCTACAAACACCTGAAGGCAAAAGTCGGGTGTGAGCCTAAGCCCAGTAGGATACCACCAAAGATTTTGTAACAAATACCAAATATAGATTATCCAGAGAAAATCTTTCAATTTTCAAATAAATAGGTTAGGCAATTCAAAAGCATATTTTAACAAAACATGCTATACATTTTCAAATGATGAAAATATTTACTTTAAGCAAAGGCTTTACAATGATGGAATATTTTTAAAACAATGGCTTAAGAAAAACATTTATGTAAAAAATTTTATATAAATTGAGCAGGCATGTAAAGCAGTTCAAAAGCATTGGAATACATTTATAACTAAAATATAAACAAACAAGTGAGCAACATGGTCATCTGCCAAAAGGTACGATAGTATTAACCAGTTATATGATTCCGCACTCTCTATGTGAACTCAGCAAAATGTGTATACACATGTCCCTATGACACTGGCCAAAGGAGACTCGTCACCAACCCATCAGGTATGTGACCCGCCGCAAGTATGTTTTAGAACGTTGTCGTAGCGTTGAGTGTATCTAAATAACTCACTAACTACCTAAGGCTTGAATGCGCTCTTTCATGATGGGCGAACTATTTTAAACTTGCTTAAAATATGACCAATCCCATTATTCCATGTCAAAATTTCCAATTTCATTCCATTTAAAACCAAAAAAGGTTTTATTCAAAACATGCCTTTTCACAAGATAAAACAAATGGGTTTCTATCAAATCATTTTAATCCATTTTCAGTAGCTTGAAATCTATTCAAAACCAATTCCATCATTACAAAATTTATTTCCACAATTAAATTCAACAATTTAATTGAAATCATTTCCATCAAATCCACAATTTAAATTCAACAATTTAAATCGGCCAATTTCTATAAACACACCCAATTCAATGGAATTTGGGTTTTCCAAATTTCCATGAAAAAAATATTTCAAATATCTGAAATCACCAGAATCATGTTTTTATCAATTTAATTGAAAGGAAACTTGATCAATTGGATTTAAATCAACAATTTAAATAAAACAAGAAAATACAATGTTAATCAATTTGGAAAGTCGGGACGGAACCACCAACCTCGAATGTTTTAACCAAAACCACAATGGTGGAGAACACTCAAGAAAACCGGGTTGCTTCTTTAAGAAACCGCCTTAGTTCTCTTCTCCTAGAAAGATCAAGACCAAAAATCCTCATACTTGGTTCCAAAGTTAGATCTACCCATAATGGGCGTAGATCTAAGAAATTGAGAGAAGAGGAGAAGTAGATCTAAGTAGATCTAAGAAACCGATCAAGAACGATGAATAATGATCACATACCTCAAGAATCTGGCTTCAATTTACCAAGATGAGCCTTTGGATCACCTCTGAAATGATCGGAGAACCTTCTATGACCTTAGGAGAAGACAAATACCGAGTTAGGGCCACTTAGAAGAAAAAACGAGGCACTTAGAGGAAAAAACCGAGTGAGATCCACAATTTAAGGATCTCATTTATGTGGCCGCATGGTTAGTTCACTGGGTTTGACAAGACGTGTGCTAGCCAGGCGTTAGCTTCTTCCTCAGCCATCCTTCTCGCACAGTTTGGCCGCACGGTTAGATAAACCGTGCACTGCCAGTGTGGAAGCTACTGCCTCCAAGACCAACTGCGCACGGTTTGGCCGCATAGTTTAGACGACCCGTGCACCTCCTGTGTGACTTCCCCTTTGCCCCAAAACTACATTTAGTGTTCCCTCGACTCTCCCGAGTCACTACATCAAAACATAGGTACATAGAAACATCATAAGTACCTGAAAACGTAACGTGATTTTACAACCTCCCCACCATAAGACCTTTCTGTCCCTAGAAAGCCTAAGAAGAAACCTCCACGTCAAAAAGATGAGGACCCTGCTCTCTCATGAGTGACTCTATTTCCCACGTATCATGAGAATCAGAACCATGTTGCCAAAGTACATGGACTAGAGGTATCGTTCTCCCAGGAAGTACCTTGGTCTCAGAATCAACAACCCTGACTGGTCGTTCAGTAACAGATAAATCTGGTTCAATCTCAAGATCACTTCAGATCATAACATGAGATGGATCAGAGAGATAATTTCGCAACTACGATACAAGGAACACATTATGCATCGACGTCAGCTGTGGTGGTAGAGATATATGGTAAGCAAATTTCCCTATAAGACCAATAGCCTCAAAACGTCCCACAAAATGAGGAGCAAGATTCCCTTGCCTCCCAAGCCGTTGATGACCTAATTGGGGTGAAACTTTCAAGAACACCTAGTCAATAACTCAGAAATCTAAAGGTTTATGACAATGATCAGCATAAGACTTATAACGACTCTGTGCTATCAACATCCTCTGATGAATCAACTGGATCTTAGCTGTCATCTCTTCGACCAAACTCAGTCCTACCAGAGAACTTTCACCAATCTCTAACCAACATAAAGGAGATTTACTAGGACAACTGTACAATTCCTCAAAAGGATCCATTTTTATCACAGACTGATAACTATTGTTATAAGAAAACTCAACCAGCCCCAAATGATCATCACAAGACCCACCAAAGTTGAGAACACATGCGCGGAGCATATCCTCAAGGATCTGAATAGTTCTATCTGTCTGGTCATCTGACTCTGGATAGTAGGTTGTGCTCAAACAGACCTGAGATCCCAGTTCCTCTTGAAGGCCTCTCCAAAACTGAGATGTAAACTGAGGATCCCTACCAGAGACTATATCAGACAGAACTTTGTGAAAATGAACAAATTATTTCACATAGATATTTCCCAACTCCTCTACTTTGGTTGTGTCTCGAATAGGTATAACGTGAGCTGACTCAGTCAGTCTGTCGATCACAACCCATATCATGTTCTTCTTTCTCTAGGTTTGAGGTAACCCAACCACAAAGTCCCTAGAGATTTTATCCCACTTCTATGTAGGGACTGGAAGTGTTTGAAGAAAACATGAAGGTTTTTGGTTCTCGGCTTTCACATGATGGCATGTATATCAACGAGATACAAACTCAGCAATGTATCATCTCATACCTAGCCACCAAAACTGACGCCACATGTCATAGAATATCTTCGTGCTTCCTGGGTGTACAACACAGTAAGAGTTATGGAAAACCCCCATCACATCCTTCCTTGCCGCTAATGGCACAACGTAACAGTTTAGATAACACAAAACACCCTCTTTGGAGAACGACCACTGTGTGTCGGTCTCCCCACCATAAATAGAGTCCCTAATTCTATAGAATTCATCATCCAGTTGTTGTTCCTGAATAATTAACTCAAGGAGAGAAAAATTCAATTGAACACTGTCTAAAAAAACTTCATACCCCTTCCACTGAACTTCAATACGCAACTAAGCAAAAACGATCCATCAAACTCCACTCTTTCAAAGATTATTTCACATCCTATGATGGAAGTTTCCTACTTAACGCATCTACAACTACATTCCCTTTCCCTAGGGTATATGCAATGTCAAAGTCAAAAGATTTCAGGTACTCCACCCAACGCCTTTGGTAGCGATTAAAATCTTTTTGAGAGAAGATATAACTCAAGCTCTTGTGGTCTGAATACACAATAAACCTTTCTCCATAAAGGTAATGCCTCCAAAACTTAAGTGTGTGCATTATAGCTGCAAGTTCAAGGTCATGGGTAGGATAGTTATTCTCATGAGGCTTAAACTGACGAGACCCATAGGTAATAACATGATTACCTTGCATAAAGAAACATCCCTAACCTGAACCTGATGCATCACAAAAGACAACATAACCTATCCCAGCCTTAGGAAGAGTTAACACTGGTGAAGTAGTCAAAATATGCTTTATCTCAACAAAATAACTCTGACATTTATCATTCCAGGAAAAATTCACTCCCTTTCGATTCAGAGAATTCATTGGAGAAGCTAACTTTGATAAGTCTTTAACAAACCGACGATAATATCCTCCTAAGCCCAAGATGCTCCGAATCCTGAAAATATTTCTTGGTTGTTCCCAAGTCATAACAACCTTCACATTTTCAGGACAAACTGATATTCCTTGTTCTGACACGACATGTCCCATGAATTTCACTTCCTGAATCCCGAAATCGCACTTTGAAATCTTGGCATAAAGTCTGTGATTCTTTAGAAGACTCAGAACTGTTCTCAGATGATGCACATAATCCTCCTCATACTTGGAGTAGACAATAATGTCATCCACAAAGACTACCACGAATTAATCTAGATACTAATGGAAAACCTTGTTCATCAAAGCCATGAAAACTGAAGGAGCATTTGTTAGGCCGAAGGGCTAAACAAGGTACTCATAATGGCCATACCTACTCCGAAAAGTGGTCTTATGAACGTCAGATTATTTTATCCTCAACTTATGGTAACTATATTGAAGATCAATTTTTGAAAACCACTTAGCCCCCTTCAATTGATCAAATGAATCTTTAATTCGTGGTAACAAATATTTGTTCTTTATCATAACTCGATTGAGCTTTCGATAATCATCTTATAAGGGTACAAAACCATCAACCTTCATGGAGAAGAGAACAGGTGCTGCCCAAGGTGACACACTCGGGCATATAAAACCTTTCTCAAGAAGATCATATAACTAAGACTTCAGTTCATTTAGTTCATCTGGAGCCATTCATTAATAGGGAATAGAAACCAGTTGAGTACTAGGCATTAAGTCAATAGAGAAATCAACCTCCCCTTGATACCACTTTGTCACGAACCATCCTGGGTACCCTAGTAACCCGATAACTGAGCTGACCCTAACATAGCCTGAAGGGCATTCCCGATCCCCATGGGTCAGCGACTAGCACCTGGTATCACAAATCATGTAAGTGGAAACGATTTTTCCACAAGAATGCGGAAATAAAAGAAACAAGACAGTATGCATAACAAAAAGAAACTCTACTGGGAGTAATGTACCAGAATACAAAGAGGCATGAAAAGCCCAAAGTACTACAAACCAAGTACAAAAAATTGGAAAAACAGCCCCAAGGTCCCTAAGGGCACAACTCACCAAGACCAAATATCAACAACTGGATCCACCTCCAAGAGGTCCCTTCCATTTTCTTGAACCTGGAAGAAGAAAGTCTACAAATACCTGAAGGAAAAAGTAGGGTGTGATCCTATGCCCAGTAGGATACCACCAAAGATTCCATAACATATGCCAAATATAGACTATCCAAGGAAAATCATTCAATTTTCAAATAAACAGGTTTGGTAATTCAAAATCATATTTTTTAAAAAACATGCTATACATTTTCAAATGATGGAAAAAATTACTTTAAGCAAAGGATTTAAAATGATGGAATATTTCTAAAACAATGGCTTAAGAAAAACATTTATATAAAATAGTTTATATAAATTCAGCAGGCATGTAAAGCAGTTCAAAAGCATTGGTATATATTTATATCTCAAATATAAACAAACAAGCGAGCAACATGGTCATCTACCAAAAGGTATGATAGTATTAACCAGTTATAGGATTATAAACTCTCTATGTGAACTCAGAAAAATGTGTATACACACGTCCCTATAAAACAGGACAAAGGAGACTCGTCACCAACCCATCGAGGATGTGACCCACCGCAAGTATGTTTTAGAACATTGTTGTTGTGTAGAGTGTATCCAAATAACTCACTAACTGCCTAAGGTTTTCATGCTCTCTTACATTATTGGAAAACTAATTTAAGAATGCTTAAAATACGATCAATTCCATTCTTTTATTTCCAAAGTTCCAATTTCATTCCATTTAAAACCAAACCAGGTTTCATTCAAAACATGTATTTTCACAAGATAAAACCAATGGGTTTCTATCAAATAATTTTAAGCCATTTTCAAAAGTTTGAAATCCATTCAAAATAAATTCAATAATTACACAATTTATTTCCACAATTAAATTCAAAAATTTAATTGAAATCATTTCCATAAAATACACAATTTAAATTCAACAATTTCAATCAGCCAATTTCCACAAACAAACCCAATTCAATGGAATTGGGGTTTTCCAAATTTCCATGCCAAAACTATTTCAAATATCACGAATCACCGAAATTGAGTTTTTATAAATTTAATTGAAATAAAACTTGAGCAGTTAGATTTAAATCAACAATTTAAATAAACCAAGAAAATGCAATGTTGATCAATTTGGCAAGTTGGGACAGAACCACCTACCTCAAAGGTTTTGACCAAAGCCACAACGGTCGAGAATTCTCAAGACAACCGGGTTTCGTCTTCCAGAACCCTCCTTAGATCTCTTCTCATAGAAAGATCAAGACTAAAACTCATCATACATGGTACCACACACATATATCTATCCATAACGGGCATAGATCTAAGAAACCAAGAGTAGAGGATAAGTGTATCTAAGTAGATCTAAGAAACCGATCAAGAACGATGAAGAATGATCACACAGCTCAAGATTCCGGATTAGATTCAGCAAGAGGAGCCTTTGGATCACCTCCGGAATGATGGGAGAACCTTCTCTGACCTTAGGAGATGAAAAATATTGAGTTAGGATCTCTTAGGAGGAAAAACGAGGAACTTAGAGGAAAAACCGAGAGAGATCCACAATTTAAGGATCTCATTAATTGGCCGCACAGTTAGTTCACATGGTTTGAAAAACCATGTGCTAGCTGTGCGTTAGATTCTACCTCGGCCATCCTTCTCACATGGTTTGACCGCACAGTTAGACAAACCGTGCGCTGCCCGTGCGGAAGCTACGACCTCCAAGACCAACTGCGTACGGTTTGGCCGCACGGTTTAGACAACCCATGTGCCGCCCATGCAACTTTCCCTTTTCCCGAAAACAACATTTAATGTTCCCCCAACTCTCCCAAGTCACTACTACAAAACAGAGGTACATAGAAACATTAAAATTACATGAAAACGTAACGTGATGTTACATCATGATATGTTATGTATGAGATTAGAGAGTGAACTTAATCCCCCATGATAATTTTTCAATAATGTTTATGGGAATGTTGAGTGAATAAAATCCACCATGGAACATTTTAATATATGTTTATGTAAATGGTGAGTTAGCCCAATCCATAATGGGAATGTTTCCATGATGATAGACATGGAAATGAGCCTTGAGTTATACAATGATGTCATGTATTATATTGATGATATATATTCAATGATTCTATGATATTATTACATCATTTCCCTATATCTGGTTTCCATTATTAGGACCATCCTCTTATATTTATTTGGAATGAATTATATATTTTAGGTTCATATTCCTTGGTTAAATTCTCATACCCCTAAGATTATGGTATGATCACATATGATATTTGATTGTAATCTCTTATAATTACCCTTAATGAGTGTTTGAGAACACCCTTACTTATGTTTCATTTTCCCAAAGTAAATAAGGGATGTAATACATGTGGTATTCATAGGATATTATCCTATGTACTAAATAGGTGGGGATTTTTAAAAAAATTTATGGATTAGGTAGTTCGTTATATAGTAGGAAAATGTTTATTATTTTAAGAAGACCTGGGATTTGTTAGTTAATATTTTTGACAAATTCAATGAAAATTTAAAACTAAAAGATATTGGTTTTATATTGTAATTAATTATTTACTTTATAATATGCTATTATATGGTAAATTCCTCAGGTCATCATACTAACCATCCATCGTTGTCTCAAATTCCAAATTACCCTAGATTGACAAAAATACGTGATGGAGGCCACTTTAGAGATGTTATCTCTAGTTTTACAACTAAGGATCTTAGGAGGATGTATAACCATGTATTTGATCTATTGAATCATAGTAACATCCTCATATCACTATTACCTCTTATAAAAATGAATACTACCATCATATTCTAATAATATATTGGGAGGTGGATTATACACATGTTTCTATTCGGACCCATGAAGCCTTACAGTATATCCTAACAAACATTAATAATAGGATTATATTTATTATTTCACCTATAAATACCACCAATATATCTATATGAAAATCCAATAAAAGAACCATATTCTAAACCATACATATGAAGCCTGCTAACATATCCTGACATAAACTAAGGAGTAGGTTCACATTATTTCTTTCCCACATAAATCCCACTTATATATCTTGATTAAGACCAATAACCAGGCTCATATCTATGTTCAAACTTATAAAGCCTCCTAAAATATTATTACAACTACCAAAGAGAAGTAACATTTCTCTTATCAAATCCATGAAGTTTCCAACATATTTTGATGGAAATCAGGTAAACTAATCACATATTTGTTCATAACCACACGTCATATTAGAATATACCAATTTTAAACTAATATCCTCCTAGAAAGGATTTTACTCACAATATTTTATTCCCAAACCATGTGTTCTCGATTATGATCATGGTTCCGAATCTGATTTCCACCCAATTACATTTTTAAGGATGTATCATCTAGGGAAATCTGTAGTCCATAAAATACTCTACACTTTTTTACATTAATGAAATTGAGCAACATCATCATAATATTAGAGTGTCCTAAGGATCAATCAGGTCTTTGTAAATTGTATAAGGAAACTATTTCCAAATAGGACCTTCCCATGGTTAGATGATCATCAAATTGGGAGTTCATTCATTGAGTACCCATCAAAAAGGCCATATTATAGATATGTTAAGATCGATCATTAATTTCCACCTCATGAAGTCAATTTTAGAGTAAATCCCATAAATCTAAATATTAATAAAAAAGGAATCCCTACGCATTAATAATCTTCGAAGACGTGTGGTCATAGAGGTCATCCTTGTAGATACTGAAACATTTTTTTTGGATATCATCCCAAGAGCATGTGTTTTAGTTGTTATGTTTATGAAAGACACTTGAATGTACTCCCCAAATAGAAAACCAACAATTTTATAACCCTAGAGGTTTTCCCTATGGAATATGTTAAAATTTTACTCCCTATGATAGAGCCTTAATAAAGAATGTATGTCTTTTATATGATGGAAGATTAGGAACCAAACATCAAGGTCCTCCCCCTGGAGGTTATTACGAAGGACCTCCCCATATTGACATATATTCTCAGTAAAAAGATACTATGTTAGGTAGAACTTATAAATATTTCCAATATGTTATGAGAATTTTATAAATTCATGTCCTAATAAATAAAATTCCTCACCATTAATCGGTGACATCTCATACTTTTCAAAAGGTATCCCATGGTGATAATCATCATCTGTAATTCCAATAGACCATGCACCCTTTGAAACAACTAAAGAGTTTTTGAATGAACACTCTAATTTTGAAAACTAAAATGTGATATGACCATTATGGTCATATTAGTTTGAATAATCGATCATAGAGAATATAGGAAATAGAATGCTCATGTAGGAAGTGTTGGATGAAGAAAAAATGGTGGTCATGTTTTAGCCTATAGTCACTCTCCAATATGAAATATTAGAGGTATCAAAAGAGGAGTAAATACCCTAATCTTGTAGAAACTTTGGGGAACCCATTAATTAAATTAAGATCATATAACTATATGATGGGTAGTACACAAATCATGTTCATGAGATAAATCAATTTTTCACCTTGTAGATTTTTATTCTTTTTAGTGGACAAAAAATCCATGATTGGGGAATACAATGAGTTTATCCATCATCTCTACCTCAATAGTAAAAAGGATATCTGATAAATAATCACTTCACCCTAATTAATGTCTAAATAAAATGGTGGGGAAAATAGAACAATATTTTTTAAACTCCTCTGACAAGATAAAAGGATCATCTAGGAGTGAAACTTGTAATGACCTCACTTCAGTCTAGCCTCAGGCTATAGGTATTCATATGTTAGTAGGTTAATCCAATGAAATCTTATAGTTTTTTAATCCCATAAAATACATACTCTATAGGAGAGATACATTGAAAAAATTATTTATTATGTTTAAAAGAATGTCAAATAGGCTTTTAGTCTAATGAATGTATATCCTACTATGATAGAGAAACCCTCGACTGTGAGAATTTCTTACCACGAGAAGACACTATATCCAACTCAATATAGGAAAGAATCTTAAAATTATAAAAATAACATGATAGAATGTTCCTAAAATTCTTTTAAAATAAACCCCATCTCAAATGGTTGGTTGAATTTTAACAACCATTTCCCCCAAAAGAATCATAAAAAATAAACAGGGAAAAGGTTTTCATTATGGAAGAACAAAAACTATCTCAAATCATAAAGGTGGAGAAATTATTACCTCCCTATAATTTGAGAAAGTTGGTATTTTATATAATCTGAAGAACTTCTTAGTATGAGCCCTTATTATTTCTACCACATCAAAATCCATATTATTTATCAGAAATATGTCATGTGAAAGTATTTTAAAACTCCCTTAGGATTAACTCCCCTAATCCTCATACATGAGATCTTTGAAGAGAGTGAGAGAAACCTCAAAGGGGATGGAAGACAAAATGGATTTCAAAAAATTTAGATATTACAACAGATTATGATATATTCCTTGATGAATATGAAGTGAATAATCATTCCCCTTAGTAAAATGACGTGGATGAGGACTTTATTCACATTGTATGGTTCACATCAATGATTTTTTTTGATGTAACCCATGTTAATGGGACACATAATGACATCGATATAAAAGAATGTGATGAGGAGGCATCCATACAATATGTGGTATAGATTGAAATATATGAAATAGTAATGAATAGATGATCAATATCATCTAGTTACACAACATAAAAAATATAAAAAATACTACTCTTGGATGGAGATTAGTATTAGAATCCTAAAAGACTCAAGGATTGAATGAATAAAATTTATTTGTTTCAAAATAAAAATTATCAGGATTATTCATCATTTACCTACAAAAAACATGAGAAATTTTAAATGACAAGTATTTATAATAAAGTTGGCCTAAGTGATATTCTTAATTAATACCCCTACTAATAAATATTGTGGAATAACAGTAATTTTTGATTCATCTTCAAGGATACAAATGAGAATATGGTTGAATCTAGACATTTCATGTTGGGTAAACCCCTAACACAAGTAACTTGCGTCTCTACCATACCCTAAAAGGAAATAGAAAGTGTAATGTGGCCCCAGATAGACAAATGTAGAAATTTTATTACTATATGACCTAGAATTAAAAGATTGTTACCATTAAATACTCAAGGATTTACTGAATCAAATTAAAATTGATAACCAAATTGAAAACATTCAATTTTATGATTAAAATCAAAATGTGGGATAATATGTTTTTCCTAAAATATTGATCATAATTATGTCCCCTACTTATAATCAAAAAATGAGTTTCTAATATAATTACAGCTATAACCTAAGACTAAATCTAGTGATCAATCTCATGGTAGGAATAATTAGGCCCTAGTCCAGAAATATGAA
Organism: Viscum album; assembly: GCA_963277665.1. NCBI lineage: Eukaryota > Viridiplantae > Streptophyta > Magnoliopsida > Santalales > Viscaceae > Viscum > Viscum album. The sequence continues at coordinate 622,312,245 of OY728127.1, forward strand.
ATTTTGAAGTATCTCACTATCATCCCATCTATTCTCTCCATATTTTATTCCATTAATCATTAAAAATTACTCATGGGATACCTGATTGAGTATCTTCCAAGACTATAGGATTTCAAGATTAAAGTTTCTACATTCAATACATATCAAGTATAAAATGGATTCTTGGAATGTCATATAGTCATTTCATTTATGAAACAAGACCAGGATGCATCCATATAGGGGAAAATTTTTCCATCATACATATATAGAAAAATCTAGGATATCATCATTCACTATACCATTATTAATAATTCTTATGAGATTAATCTCATCCCAATATAGACCCTTATATGTTTGGGATATAATGAATCTAACTTGTCTTCTTCTATCAAAAAAATTTCAAGAATTTGATATGAGTGAATATAGACCACTTAGAAGGATTAATAAAAAAACCTAATTCAGTGATATCATTTATGAATATATATTTATACTAGTATTATATGAAATGAAATTCAATGTCATTTTAGGAAGTAAATGGTTCCACATGCTCACATCAATGCTCTCATCATATTATCAATGTATTATATATTGTATTGGAAGAATTTAATGGTACTGTATAATGACAATTCCCCTTTTAAATTATACTAAAAAATATATAAACATAAAGTTCTTAAAAATAGATGTAAAGTGGCTGATGGTATGTACTTTCACACACTTTGTTTCTCCCAATGGCCTAGAAATTGGTCCCATCAATGCATGGAGTGAACATAGAGAATACTATGTGTTTCCAATTATCCAAATTAAAGTAGAAACTCTAGATCTAGGAAGTACTTATGTAATATGGATTATATTTACTATGGAATTAATCCCCCAGATCAGTTTACTATCATATAATCTTCATGTGGGTGCTTCCATTGAGTATCCCCCACTAGGAGAGGGGAGGACCATCGTGCTATCGATGTTGACCATTCCAGCCATTGAATGTATTTATTTAAATGTGGTTCTAATAGATATTCTATAAACCCATCCAAGGAACATTGATAATATATATGTGGAACATATAAAAAGGGAATTAGGTTTAGACACTATCTCCTCCATTCTAACAGTGTTAGATGAACCAGAAAAACTCGACCATTCTATGACAACCAATATCTTTAATTAATTTACTTCATGAACTATTACATTAAGATACAGATAAAAAATACAAAAATATTGAGAGTTACAGAGTCTTTGGATATTTATAAACATACCAAAATAACATGAAATTGGTATTCAATGAAATTATTTACAAACTCGATAACATTCCCTTATATTTCGTTGATCTTCTAATGCCACATGAGATAACCTAGAGATGTATATAAGAAATGTGTTTTCTATACGGCCCAGTAAGGGAATGAAAAAAATAATAGTATAATGTAATGAATTTCATGTTAGTCAAGATGTAAAACATGATGACAAATTTATATGAGAATCATAATCATCAACAGAAATTCATTATATAAGATGATAACATAAAGGAATTAAGGAAATGTGGAAACCAAATACAACATGAAAAAGTAATCATAAATCAAGGATAATTATAAATAAATCATAACACAGTGTTCTTAAGATAACTTCTTATCCACCATACACGGTATCGGAATAGACAAAAACATTTGTCAATGAATTGGAGGTCTATATAAATCAAGGCCCACCTGTCATATTTATGTAATGTACATGTATTTGTTTGACACAAAGATCATAAAACCTAAGAACATATTAATTTTTTTGATATCATGATTAATGTGTGTGGGTTATATACCTGGAAGTAAACAGATAATAAAGTATTTTTACCACTAGGTGAACACCCTTAAGGGGAAATGGGGATGGTTCATCACAATAGGAATGTTTGGCATGAAAAATCACTGAATACATTTTGAAGCATTATGAGTGTACATAATGGTTCATGGATTGGTTTAATGAGAGTGAATGGAAGTATATCATTACATGTAAAATAAAAGATTAGTAAATTGATATGTAAAAAAACATTACAACATATAAAATTGGATATAAAAAGACATAATACAAAAATAGTACTTGAATGAAAAGGAAGAGGATGAGAATACCTTGCAAGGAGAGGGTATTTCTAAAAACATGGGAGGAGTTATTTAAGATATTGGGAACACCATGTGAGGGAATTATATAGGTAGATGGTTAATAAATTAGTTATAAATGTGTTTGAGTGATGTGGAATGAGAGGTTGAATGGGTATTTATTTCAAAAGTATAAGTAATTATTTATTAATTTATAAACATAGGTTTTATACTCTGATAAAATAAGAAAAACCACATACCTTACCATGGTTTCACCCATGGTTTCTATAAAAAAAAGTGTGGTTTTAAATATTATAAATTTTATAATCCAAAATCAATAAAATAATTCCATTTTTGATGTGGAGGTGATTCATGTCCATAAATAGTTGTTTTAAAACATTAAATATATATTATAGGTTTGTAAGATTCATTAAAGGTTTGTAAAATTAATCAAATAACATAATAAATTATTTATTTTTTATATAAAACCTGTTTTTGTAATGGGATTCCATTTATAATATTTATTAAATCAATTTTGGGCTATTATTATGCCCTAATACAGACTGTATATTTCAATCGTATTTAATTTTTACCCAAAAAATTTGTTGTCTCAAGAAATTATGAAAAATTAATCATTAAAAAAATTTATGTGGTGATATCAAGAATAATATTTATTTTACCAAAATAATATTTATTTTATAAAAACAATTTTCTAAATATGAGAATTTATACTTTTTAATAAAAATCCTAATTTACAAGAAAATACTAGTTTTAAGACACTATCATATATCAGGACCTTATAAAAATTATATTGGACTTAATTAAATTAAATTCTAATATATATTTTAATAATTATTTTTTAGTAAAATAATTTCATTAAAATAAAATTTAATGCATTTTTTTTAATTTACAAATTTTTTTATTGGAATTACATATTTTTCAAAAATAAAAATTCAGATTTCTTCATATCGTATTCTAAATTTTATCAAACTTATTATATAATAATGTATAAATTAATAATGAAAAGGTATAAATATAATAATAATTTAATTAAAAAAGGAAAATATAAATTCAAACTACTAGGTTCTAGATAGATAACCCATTATTACACCAATGTACACCCTAAGGACAAGGTGTGCCATGGTTGTACTTTTTTTGTGGTGGTTTGACGAAAATGGGTTGAGTTGTGAACTTTATAATCTTGAACTAATACTATAAATATTTCTTCTCGAGTTGCAGTTAATTAATCTCATCAAGTTCATGGTCAAGGGAAACCACCAGTCACTCTATCTCCGTCATAAGATCCTATAAATGGGCTTTATAAGGTATGCTCTTGCTATTCAAGGCCATGAATTAATGCTTCAGTTTAAATTAGACGTTATTATCACCATTAATATATACTAATATTAATAGTCACTTCATAATGAATATACTATCATTTTTTATGATTATTAATGATATTTTATGTCTGACAAGTTAATTATGGCTATATTTTATAATTGTGTAAAATAAAAAATGCATTGCATGTGTTTCCTATGCCTATATAACTTAATAAATAATATATTCATTATAAAAGAGTATTTAATTTATAAAATACTGGATCATTAAATTTTTATACCTTTACAAATTTCATCCTTGAAATTTAATTTCATACAGTAAAATAGATAATGACACTTTGGTTTCATTTCCACACCCATTTCCCATGTTACCTCCTCAAACATATGGTTTCATCACAGTAATTTGACCAGGTGAGTTGTCTTGTTTTGAAAAACATTGTCTCTTGATCTGAGATCTTCACTAACTATCCCCTGTATGAAAAATCATTATCCAATGATAAGAACATAGGATTCCATTCATGTTAATGTTTTGGTATATACTTCCATAGTAATGATACATGGTTCACATCATGTACTTGAGTAAGGCTACATGGGATTACTAGTCGATATGTCATAACTCTTATGTGATTAAGGATTTAAAATGGGATGAAGTTTCTAGGAATAATATTTTCAGTCATTCTAATTCTCTTGAATTTCTTCCATGGTGATATATGATATGAAAAATTATCTCTGATATCAAACCCTCTATCTCATCAATAATTGTTTGTGTTTTATTTCTATCAAATCAATACATATTACATGTGATGAGGAATATTTTGAACCTTATCTATGATTACATGGATAAGATTAGGTCCCATTAACTATGTATCTGCAACCTCATCCCAATATGTTTGATTTGGACACCTCTTCCCATATAGAGATTTATATTATCCCATTTGAATGGTAGAATTGGAACCATTGTCATATATAAACTCCAAAATAGGAATTTGTTAATGCCATAATCCATGGAAATCCATTGAACATAATCACAACATATCAGATGGAGTTTGAATGGTTATCTCAGAATAACCGTCCATCTATGTGTGATAAGTAGTTCTAATACTCATCTCTTTATTCAATTATTTCTATAAGATTCTATATAAAATTATGGTAAACTAATAATATTGGTTTGATATAATTGAGGGAGTTACTTCATTTAGTATTATCAATTATGTTTTATACATCATAGTGAGTTATTGAAAAGGGAAACATTCCTTGATAGAAATGAAATTCATAGACATATTAAGGTAGTGGATTACCACCAAATTGGAGTTATTCTCTTTTGATTTCATAGGGATTCCTATGAAAAAAGAAATGGTTATTTTTTTCCATTTCCAAACTACTAGGGGAAATGTTTGCATCATTCCATTATAATTTATTCATTCTGCTTTAACTTGTTGGAATACCAATCATCAAGATATAAATTTGGTACTCTACTTTTTCATGTTGTCTTGCTGGATGTTTTTCTTCAGATTTCTATACATATTATTTTATCCTAGATGAATAGGGAAGTACGAGCTATTAAAATTATTTAGTAGTTCACTCTTTAGTTATTGTTCTAATTTGAAACACATCCTAGTTCTAAACCCTATAACTCTATCTTATGAAAATTTAAACTCAAGAATATTTAGTACATTTATATGTATCTCCTCATTGTATTTTTAATCCTCCTCATCATATCAATAATGAATGGTTGAAAAATTAATTCAGGAAGGTAGAATAAATTTATTTTAATTATTCCCATTTCCATCCTTTATATATCTAACAAAATTAGATTCATTTTTTTCCTCATCATGGATAGGTTTATAAGTTCATTTCTACAAAGATCATCCACCACATTATTCACCTTCCTATGATATTAATGGATTGAAAGGTAATAATACTTTATCAGATTGAACCACTTTAGTTTTGGATTATTGATGTACATTTTTTGAATATATATTTTTTATTTTTATAATCCTTTTATGTGTCTCACTTATCCCTTTAGGGACACTGTTTCTAAAAAATCAATGTGAATATCACTATAGAAAATATAAAATTATGTGTTGGGTAGATATTATCATTAATATTTAGTTTAATGGAATCATAGACTATCTAATTTTTAGTTATCACAAGTACAAAACCCAGTCCCTTTTTGGGAACATCATTTTAGACCACAAATCCTTCCCCACTAGCAGGTAATTTGAGCACAGGTTTAGGGGTTAACTTCTATTTTAACTCTTTAAATATATCCTAAAATTTATTGGTCCAAACAAAATACACTACCTTATATGTTATCTTGGTTGGTGGGTGTTAAAAATATGAGAAGTTTTTCAAAATCAATTACGGTATCTAGATAATCCATGTAATCTATGAATATTCATCATAGATGTTGGTTTGGGTCATCCTCCTATTACCTCTATTTTCAAAGGATCCAAATATATCCTTTTTCTAGTGATAAAATTACACATGGATGATACTTAATATATCTAAAACTCATATTTATCGTTCTCTACATATAACTTTTCCATTCATATGGAGCTCAACAGAACATTCAAATACTTCTCATGTTCCTCATTACTTTTGGAGTATACATGAATATCCATATAAATAATACCATAATTTTTTCAAGGAAATACTTAAAGGATATATTCATTAAGTCCATTAAGATAGGTGGAGTATTAGTGAGAACAAATGGAATCACATTGAACTCATATATCCCATAACTTATATAAAACTTATTCATAGTGATATCATGATTCTTGACCTTTACTTCACAATATATCAACTGAAGATACACCTTAGAGAAGTAATGGGATCCCTATAACTAATTGGGAACTCATCAATCTGTGGTATAGGATACATTTTGTTTATCATGATATTTTTGAGGTCATTATAATTAATTTAAAGGAGTATTGGAAAATATTTATTCTTTATAAAAATGACAAGTTCACCCTATGGTGAAATACTTCGGAGTATAAACCTTTTATCCATATTTAATGCAGTTTCATCATCATATCTTAATGTTAAATATTTTACATTTTCTATTTAGTTGTGGATATTTTAAAATATTTGGGTAAAAGTTTAATTGAAAAATCAACCAATATTTTAGAAGGAAGACCAGACAATTATTTCGGAAACACATCATATTCCCTTACAATGGATATGTTATCAGGGATGCTCTTTTCTATAGTCTTAGTTATTTGAGCTAGATATTCTTTCTCATAAGAAAATAATATCGATGATTAAGGTGATTATTAAAAAGGATATCCTTTATACTCTTTATACTTATATAGAATTAGAGGGTGAATCATGATACGAATGGTCATTTCCTTCTTGTTGAAATTTATGTTTGGTCTATATAAGGAAATCTAATCCATAATGAGAATAGTATCAGATTATGCTTAAGGAAGTATCATGAGGATGAATAGGAAATTCATACCATACATATTGATAGGGGTTAAGTTATATACTTGGGATTTAATAATTAATACATTCTACATTTTCACTACTAGCTTGATTTGCATATTTTAAGGTGGGGTTTGGATTATTCTTCTAAAATCTCATGTTATAAAAGACTGTGTAAAACTAGAATCTCATTGCATGCTCACTATCTTTGAATTAATAACTAGAAGAACTGTCACTGATCCATTTTCTTGACCAACCTCATTAGTTGTGATGAAATATTTTAGCCAGTTCTCTATAGGCCCTATTGTTTATTATTGTCTATCATCTTCAAAATCCATGGATTAGAGCATTGGTTAATTTTTTTTCTCATTATTTATAATTTAATCATTGAAAAATTTATTTAGAGTTAACTATAAATTTCCAAGATTTTATCACATCAGTTGGTCTCTCCCATTGGAATTTACTATCTAGTTTCCCTTCCATACGATATATAATGAATTTAATTGTCCCCTTTTTGAAAATTTTGAGGCAATTATTCTCACTCATTTGATAAGTGGGATGTGGGGATTCTATAGAATTTTTATATTTCTCTATGACCGCCCATAATTAAACCCCAATTTCACTTCATATATATAGAGACATGAGACCTTTGAGATTTTTTATGTCTATTTTGACTTTGGGGGAACAACATTGAATTTCATTATTGTTTTCAAAATCTTGAATTAATATAGATATTTTTAGAATAATATTTATCCCACTAAATAAGTGGAAAAAATTACTTTTAGGGTCAATGATATAGATAAAGGAATATCAAGAAATTCTTGTGATATTATCCTTATATTTCCTAACGGATTCATCATTCTTTTTCTTGAGTCCAAGGAAGTACCTCTTTATTTAAAGTTAGAGAGTGAGATGAAAATATTTATCTAAATTTTTTTAATAATTATTTCTACTCAATTTCCTAAATTTATTATTTGCACATTATATATTGGATCAATATCCACTATTGATCAACTTCTCACTGTATATAATAGAGAAAAAACAACCTTCTCTTAATTATAGCGTCGATCGATTGAGAATGTATTTTAAATAGAGTTGATCTATTATTCTAGGATTATGGATCATTAGATACACTGATATTCATAGGAATTTATCACTTGAAGGTGTTAATTACAACATGATTTTTCTTAGGTGGAAGTGTATGTTCCCCCAAATTAATTTTTAATTTCAAAACATTAGTTAATTGTGTAAGTACTGACATACATTTCTCAAATACTTTCCCCTTCAGGTTGGGAATATAATTTGGGAAATCATAACATTTTACATCACATTGGTTGTTGACTTGATCTCTACCATTTCTATAATTTAATAAAATTAAGAAAAATTAGGGATGAAGAATTTCTAAACTATTAAATAGATAAAAGGAAAACTATGAACATTGAAGGAATAACTCATAAATGGAATTTATTCATTGACCTATGAATTTCTAGGAATTAATCTAATTTATCTATGGTCTATTTTCTAACATAAAATTTCATATTCATTTTTCTTCCCTCCATAATGGATCATAGAAATATTGAGAATTTAACAAAGAAAATCCCTTAGGAGTGTCAAGCTATGTTGCAGTAAGGACTATTTTTCATGGACTAGGTGGGGATCCAGTTGATATCCAACTTTACCATTTTAGGTATATTACCCCTTGGTACACCTATCACTTCTGCATATCCACTTCCAGTACCCAATTATGGATTTTGGTGCATGGAAACCATTTGATCTATATTTTATAAAACATTTAGGTATGTTTTATTCTATGTATTCTTATCCCTATGGTTTTCAGTATGGTTTTATTATAGTAATCCTAAATATTACAAGACCCTAATTTGAGGCAAACTATGAAAACCCATATATTTTATATAGTTTATTTCCAAATTTATTACATAAATATACACATAATATAATCACAAAATATAGAGAGTCTTAGTGACATTGGGTAATTAAATAGACATCATAATATCTTGAAATAGGGATATAATGAAATTATTAAAAAAATATAGCATGACCATATATTACAATGTTTTTCTAATGATGTAGGAGATAACCCTGATACATATATAGGAAAGGTGTGAGCTATAAATACTATAAGAGGAAAAAATCATAGTATAATGTAATGTAATACATATGATTTATGAGGAATAACATGATGATATAAAAGGTTAATAATTGTAATCATAGATATAAAATAATAATATAAAATGGTAACATAAAGGCATCATATAAATGTAGAAATAATATAAAACATGAAAACAAAAACAAAATTCCATGACAATTTCCAAGACATCATAACATATTGTGATTAGTCTATCCACCCATGCACCATATATGGTATCTGATGGGAGAAAAATATTACCCAATATATTTGTGGGCTACATAATTCTAGGATCACTTTTCATATTCATATCATGTACATGTATTTGTTTTCCAAATAAATCATACAAAATTAGAACCTATTTCATTGATTTTAAAATCATAATTACAGATTTTGGGTTATATACTTGGATATATCTAAATAATGAAAGATAATTACCACTAGGTTGATAACATTGGGTGGAAATTGGGATGGGTTTTCACAACACAAAGGTTTTCTATGGAAAATCACAAAATAATTTTGACTGTATAATGAGAGTACAAAATGGTTCATGTAAGTGTTTAATGAGAGTAAAAAGTTGTCTCTCATAACAAAGTAAACATAAGAAAAATAAATATATGTGTAAAAACAAATTATTTATTGATAAATTAGATGAAAAATTAGTTAATATAGAAAAAGTATTTGAATAAAATGGAAGAGGAAGAGAATCTCTTACGTTGAGAGGGTGTTTATAAAAGATCGAGAGGAGCTTCTTAGGAGCTTAGTAAAAACATGGGAGTGATTTCGAGAGGGATGGATAGATGGAATTCACACTCAATGGGTTTTGAGTGAAGTATAATGGGAGTTTGGGTTGGTATTTACAAAATAGGTGAGGGGAATTATTTGTTAATTTCTTAAAATAGGGTTTATATTATAAGAGATAAAATAATAAATAACACATAACTTCACATGTTTTATGACTATAGTTTCTTCCAAATAGGGGTTGGTTTAAATATTTTATTTGGTTAATAACTGAACTCTATAAAATAGAAGTATTAATGATGTGGAAGTGAGTCATGTTCCTAAAGTATTAAATTTATAATCTTTAAATATAATATCATTTTTTGGGGATTAATTAAAGGTTTGTAAAATTAATCAATTAGTTTTAAAAATTCAATATTTTAAAGAATAATTATATTTTTGGTCATGTACTCCATTTATAATATTTATTACACTATTTTTTGGCTATTATGATGTCATAATATTTAATTTATTTAATTTTTACCAAAAAATTATAATATTTCATATAATTATGAATAGTTCGTTATTTTTAGCTTAAAAATTAAAATTTGAAAAAAAATTTATTTTACAAAAATAATTTTTTAAATATGGGAATTTAAACATTGTAATGAAATCCTTACTAACTATAAAATACATGTTTAATGGATTTTATCATCTTATGAAGCCTTAAAAAAATTAAATTATACTTCATTAGATTGTATTATCTTATATATTTAAATAAACATTTTTTAATTAGATAATTTCATGAAAATACAATTTATATAAAAATTTATTTCATTTTTCATGAAGAGTGTTTAATTGAAACTATATATCTCTAAAAAATGTAATTCTGATTTCATCCTAGTAAAATGTTATTTTCATCAAAGTCTTTATATATTTATATATAAATTAATATTGAAAGGGGTTAAATATAATCATAATTTTATTGAAAATAATGTATAAAATTGATAATATTGGGGTCTAGATACATAACCAATTATTACACTAGTGTACAACCTAAGGGTAAATTGTGAGATGATGATACTTTCTATGGGTGGTTCAAAAAACATAGTTTGGACAGTGATCTAGATAATGTTTAAATTATCCCATAAATGGGTTTTCTCATGTTTCAGTTATTGAATATCATTTTTGGATTGGTCAAGGTAAAATCCTTGTAATTCCATCTCCCTCAAAATATATAATAAATGGGATTCATAGGGTATGATTCTATTGGAAGGAGCTATTTATTATTCCTATTGAGTAAATTAGATATTATTATCACCAATAATGTTTACACATATTGATGGTCACTATAGAATAAATTTTCATCAGTAGTTATGATGATTAATTTTACTTCTAATCTGGAGAGCAAAATTATGGGTATATTTTATAACATTATAAAATTAAAAATATAGTTCATGTGTTTTCTAAATCTACATTAGTTAATTAGACATTTATTCATTCAAAAGAGTATTTAATTTATTAAAGTAAGGGTTATTTGATATTTTGATGGAGGATTTAATTTTTCATGCGGTAAACATTACCCCACATCATCCCATAGATATAAAGAATCTAGACCATCTTCTAATTTAGATAGTTATGAGTAAGAGGATAATAGAATCAGTGATGATCCTATAATATTCAAGGAATGTGTTTTTACATCCAATGATGAACTCAGATAGGTTAATCTTGGTATAAAGGGATCTATGCAACCTATATTGATTAGTTCCACCAATAACACCAAGGGACATGAAAATTAAATCTCATTTCTGAAGAAAAAGCAAGATATCATTGCATGGAACAACATAGAAATTCTTAAGCTGGATGCCTAAGTTTCCACCAATCACTGAGGTTTCTCAAGAAACCATTATGGCTATAAAATGTATGTGTGGGGAAAAAATCCAACCCTTGCTTAAAAAGAGACACACAATGTTGATAAACACATTAAATATGACAATATTAAGGAATTTAAGTACTCTAAGTGGTAAACCGACATAGACCCTATCTTGAAAATAAATAGAGGAATTAAGGTTTTAATTAATTTTGTGGACCATAACCATCACATCCCAAAGGGTTGTATCCATGTCTCTATAATGGAACAACTAATTGATGCAATAACAAGATTCCAATCACTCTAACTTTTGGATGGGTATTCTGGATTTAAGTAGATTTGTGTAGCCCTTGAGGATAAGGATCCCACCACTTCTAGGGAACAATAACAGGTATATTATGAATTCGTAATTCTATCCATGTTGATCAACAATGGTTCTACATATTAACATGCCATGTGCCATATTTGAAATCAATTTCTGGGAAAATAGTGGAGTGATTTGTGGATAATATTTTGGTTTAGTATCAAAAATATTGTGTTCATCTTACCAATCATGGGATAGAATTAAAAAACTATGAAAACATATCTTAAAGACAACCCCCCTAAAATTCACTTTTCATGTAACATATTGAAAATTAATTGGATTCATGGTATGCCATCATGAAATAAAAGTATAACTTGGAAAGATCAAAGTGATACTCATTATGCCTCCTCTTCAAAACGTCTAAAAGTTAAGGGGAATTAATGGAAATATTTTAAATATGTGGTGGCCCATAGCTAATATCAATGAAAATAGCATTCCCATATGATGTTGATGAAGAAATGGTTCACCAATGATTGGTAAAAATATTATCATAAATCCTTCGATCATATAAAATGGTACCATATACTCCCACCAATCATGATACTTCCTATAGAATAGATGCATGTCATCATTTATGTAGAAAATTTATACAATCTATTGGAACCTATTTACTCAAAATAATGATATGGGAAATGAAAAAAGGCTCTATAATTTTAATATAGAATTTTTTTATAATGTGACCAAATATTATGATATTGAGAAGAACTACCTTGTATTTTTTTTATCGTACATAAATTAAGATTGTTTTAGAAACGACAAATGATTCACTAGGAATCATGTGTGGACCTACTAAAATACATCCCAATTCATATAAAGTTAACTAGGTGTCTATCATGAAGGGTGGTCATCCTAAAATATTATTACATCTAATTCATATTTCAAAAGGTGATTAAGGTAGAATAATTATCCAATTTATTCACCATAATACCTATCCTAAATAAGTCACTATTTTACAAGATACTCCTTGATGAAGAATTCTTATCCACCAATGAAACATCCCATGCATGGTAAATATATTTTTATAGAGATTCTAGTATCATAACTCAGAGATGGAGGAATAATGTTAATCTTAAATGGGTTGTCTTAGGGATTATATTAATAACTTTAGTAAAATAAGTTCTACCTTAATCCTTTCTCCTATATAAAGGGTGAACCATAAATGGGGTAGAATTCCAGACCCTCATTGAAGTCTTGGAACAAGATCAAAAAATACCAGTGGCTTGATTGACTATCAAGTGTGATACAGAGTTGGTGATCATGTAAATTAATTAAGACTAAACCATCGTGATAGAAGAGTTAATTCACATGATTGATTATGCATGAGTAAAATTGACAAAAGTTTCCTTGAAACTAGTATTGTCTCACATCCCACGTTCAAATAAGTCCCAAGTAGTTGCATTGGCCATTGAATCTATATCATAATTAGATCTTGACCATTACTAAATGATCATTCAAAGAACATATATTAGCATGATTTTACCATTCTTCAGTAGTTATATAGAATAAATACATTAATATAATACCACCCATAGTTAAATAAAACCTTTATATTTTATTATTTATTCCATAGTTTTATGGATACTATATATATAAGGACAACGACTAAGATGAAGAAAAAACTTTTTTGTAGTTTTAAGAAAATCAATTTGGAAATATGAAAAATATTCGATATTTTGAAATATTTTTAAAAGGAGTATTTTATAGAAATAAGACAAATGTAATTTACTTTATAAATCATAATTATATAGGGTGGTAGTATCTTATAAAAGTAAAAGGGAGTGGAAGGATGTATTCACTATGAAATCATTAAAATTTGAATTTAGAATATATTTTAACATATTTCTTAGAAAAAGTTATATTTCAATTTTGAAAGTTTTGTTTACAAAAATTAAGTGAAAATTTTGGAAAACATTTACTATTTAAAATGAAAACTTAATAATAAATCCTCGAAAATACATACAGTTTGTCAAAATAATTTTTGGGTGGAAGATAAAACATGCGGTTTTGAATGAGTAGAAAACCTTTTTAACATTTTAAAATATATTTTTTGAAAACCCCCATCATAAAAATATTAAGAAAACACACTTTTAAAATAAGATAAGTAAAATATATATTCCCCATGAGATAACACATAATTATGTTTCCAATTTTATTGTAGATCATTTATGGGAATGGAAAATATGTATAAGGAGGGGAAATCATCATTAAAGAGGATGAGAATTGTTTTTAATGACAATATAATTTTTAGGGAAGAGATTCATAAATGTAAAATATTTAGATTAAAATTAATTCTCCTTAGAGTGGAAGAGTAAATACTATGAAGTAAAATTTTATAGCGGATTAAATGAATCCATGGAGAAATAATTTCTATTTGAAGCACTTTAATTAAATTAAAGAAGTTGATTTTGAAAAATACTAACTATAATGGAATCATAATAATCAAATGAATATGTGAGATTTTAATTAACTCTGAAATAAAGTATAATTAAATTAAATATTTTCATTATAATTGAATGAAATAGGGAATTGAATAAACTATTTAAAAAAGTTATGGTTTACAAAATCAACCATACCTCATGATTTTTCAAATAAGATAAGTAAATCCTTACACATTTAGAAATGTCTGAGTCATAATAACTTTATGGTTATGGTTTAAAATTAAAAATTAAATACCATAAATAATTATAGGATAAAGATATAAAATATTAATGGGGTTTTTCTTGAACCATTCTAAATAAAACAAGATTTATAATGAGAAACATGTCTCTAGATGTTAAAATTTAGGGATGAAACCCTTACCTAGTTTCCCCGCCTAGTTAAATTCAATTTAAGATCCTATATAACAAACATAAATTTATTTTTATTCCTATTTTAGAAAATATTTCTTATAAATGACCTTTTATATAATTCATTTATAATTATTCTCTACTTTTACATTAGTTATTTATTATCTATTTTCAATATAAGTAGTGAGTAGTCTTGATCATTTATAAATAGTTTCATAATAATAGTTTTTTCTTCCTTATTAAACAAAATCTTGTTGTTAACACATCATAAATGGTATTGGAAATTATTTTTTTTATAATTTTTATTAATATTTATAATTCTATTGCATTGTAATTTTTTTATTATCCTTGTAGGTGAAATAAAAAATGAGCATGTTTTAAGGATTTTCAAGGAATGGATGTTGGTGTATTAATTAATGATTTCAAAATTAATTTTTTTTACTATATAAGAAAAGTAAAATATTTATTTACTTATTTATAACAAATATGATAATTAATCATGTTCTCATAGTCATCCATGAAGTAATTTTATAGAAATATTCTAGTAGGTGATTAGACCAACCCAAACATGAACATACCTTAATTAATAGATGATTATAACTATGAAATGATTTTATTACTAAATAATATCATAATATTAGAAAAATAATGATTTTATTTTTATAATTTTCTGGTTTTAAATAACCTTTCATATAGATTCAAGTAAATAATAAATAATCTAGACGAAAAGTAAGATATGTTACTTTGTAAAGGTGGTAATCCGTAAAACCCATAATCAAAATTTTCATTTTGTAATGAATGAGAGGAAAATAAGGAGGATAATAATTTATATTTTTATAATGATATTATATATTTTACATTTTTATATAGTTTTATTATTATAAGCAGTTAATAGAGGTGGGGGTGAAAAGAAGTCATTACTTCGTGGAGGTAGTGGTCCACACAATCCCTGAATGACAGATTAACTTTTCTCAAAGGAAATGGGGAAATGTGATAATATTAATTCACTTAGGACAATAAAATTTATTATAAAAAAACATATTTCATAATATAGTAATTAAATATTCATTTGGGATATTATAAAAGAAAAATAGAGAAGTTATGGGAAAAGTAATCACATTGAGGGCTTGGGGTTTCCCTTGGAAAACTACTTCGAAATGGATGTCTTTAGCCAATATATTATGGACAAAGTATCAAGGATAAGGAATATAAATAATGTTGAAGGAAAATGGGTATATTTTAAAAGGAAACAAATTTTCAGGGTGTTCTTGAAGGGGTGGAGACATGCCACTTTTATAAGTGGTGAGAATGACATTTTGGTAAATATGTCAACTAAATATAAATAAATAACATGTTTAATATGTCCAAAATAATAAAAAAATTGGGAATTAATGGAGTATGGGATTATATAAGTTCAATTATCTCTAAAACATTTATTTTTTGATATATTTTAAACATGTTTTTTATGTACTTTACTCTTAGAATTTTCACTTTTACCAATTTTGGTTTTACATTGATAACTAGTTTTTACCAAAGTAATTTACTTTTTATGAATAAATATAAATTATAAATTATTTAATATTTGGACATAATTTTTTCAAATTTGAATTCATTTTTATTAGATTAATTTTCTTTGGGTAATAAATATTTATTTTAACATTAGCGCATGTAATGTGTGAAATCATGTTTCTTGAAAAGTGTATTTTTTTATATTAAATTTTATCTGTAGGCCATAATTTTCAATGTATTTTATTTTTAGTATATAAATTTTTTTAGTATAAAATAATAAAATTAATATGGATTTAAAATTAAGGAAAACATAATTTTACCAAAATAAGATTTAGTTGAAAGAAAAGACAAAAACAATTTTTATTAGAAAATGTTGCATAGGTTGTTAAACATAGTTTTTCTAAATTCATAATAGTTTTATAAAAATCATTATATTTATCCTCTATCTACATATTTGATCAATTAAATGGTTTTATATGTATATAGAAATTTTTATATTGTGATAAGGTCAAAAACAATTTTTGGTAAATATTATATATATTTTTTCTAAAATAAGATATTTTAGAAAAATAACAAAATTTCATCTACTGAAAATATCGACATGATGAATCCATAATTTTTTATTTGAACTTTTAAATTCCTAAAATTTATAAATTCATATTTTAAAAGATTATACAAAATATAAAGAGAAACTAGTTTTCTAAAAAATTAAATTTCTTAACTATAGGTGTCTTTAATCATATTTTATATACATGTCTAAATAATTAAATTATTACATATTCATTAATGAATTTAAAAATTCCCTATAATGTTCTTTTAAATATGAAAAATTATGGTAAATTATAATGTTTTTACAAATGGAATCCTTTTTAAAATAAAATATGAATAATTATATGAAATCATTTAGATTCATTATTATTGTTATATTTTATAATGATATTATTCATTATGTAATTTTCCTACATCATAATTTTTTGAGTGTAGTGTTGCATTAGTTTTTTGTTATATTTGTTACAATAGTCTAAAGGCATTATCAATTAAAAGGATCTAAAAAATCATGTCTTTAAAATCTACCCCATTAAATAAACTTTTATCTATTAATTTTAATTGTTACTAACCGATCGAAGAAGGTGAGTGTATTCATAAAATATTTATCATTTATGGTATAAAATATAATGTGACATATACCATAATATCTTAGGATATATTAATTTAATTATCATTCCTTAAAAAAATATTCCTTCATACTATCAAATACTCAAGTATGTATATAACATAATCATACAGTCTCCAAAATATACCTTTTAAAAAACTATATGAATTTCCAAGTCATTAAAACATATAGAAACCATATATTATATCATAAATTAACACTATATTTAACCCTTATATAGTATTAATCTAAATATCATAAAATAACACACAATAAAAAATAAGTACATTTTCTTATATTTGATGGTAAAATAATTCCTCAACATGAAGAAAAAATAAACATGAAAATGAAAATGTTTTCCTTTTTATAATTATTTCATAAGAATGATAGTTTTTCAGTTTCTAATTATGTATTATTTTGTGGTCATTAATTTTCTCATTTCTATGTTCTATATCAGTATATATTATTATTTTTACATTATCTTTCACCTCCATGTCCATATTTTCACTACCCAATAATTATATCCTTATTTGGTGTAATATACCCTCATTTTCTTAGTACATCCCTATTTGAGTTTTGTATGAAATGTATTTTTCTTGCTTCTTCCTTGTCTTCAAACCATGGTAAATGAGTCTTATTTTGATAAGGGGATCCATTGTTCGGGAAAATTACCAATTATATAAGGGTGTATGTTTATTTGAATTAATGGAATACATGTATAAATTTGTTAAATGGATTTACGAGGGTTTTAAATGGATTAGATTGACTTGGTGGTGGTTCGGGCTATTTGAAAAAATCCAAGCTGAAAACTATTTTCTAGATAATTAAAAACCGTGTAACATTCCCTAGAAATAGGTCATTAACTAGTTCATGATGTGTAGTGGTTACACCTTATGAACCTAATTCATATTTTTTAATGTTGAACATGTTAAATATTTAACTAAGGTGATGGTTTTTTCAGTGTAATCCATTAAGAAGGAATACACAATGTGTAAATAAATTACACAACTTGTAATTCTCACGAGGAGTAGTTTTATGTTGTGTCAAACGCCTATTTCTCATTATACCATTTTTTTCATCCCACCTCTCAAACCATAGGTGATTCTCATCGATTTGGATGTGATTTCGTTAGAAATGAACATCACGGTTTGGTGTTTGATCCTTGGTAGGTATCTTTACTTTGGACTTCTTTCCCATTCCTAATTCATCCACTGAGGAGGTGTTTTATTTTAATTTCCACTATAGAATCATGTTGATATTATTTCAGTGTGACCTTGGTTCATTATTCAGAACATATTTTCATCTCTTCTTATTGGAGATTCCTTTTAGAAGTGTTGCTACATCACCAAATAATGGTAGGGGTCTAAAAACTAACCCTATGGTCTATATAATTTTTCATGTATGTGGAGTTTTATGATTATGAAAGCCTACACTTCTGGAAACTTCATCTTTACCAATGTATTTAAACTGTTGGTAAAGGATGGAAAACTTTCGGTATAAACTATACTAACGGTTGTCCAAACCGTTGGGTCTTGAGCCATATTGATAGACATATCCCAATGGATCTATGAGAAACATTGTGATATATCTGAAAAATTGATTATATACCAAAAGTTTATCGAAAATGTTGGTATAAATGTTTACCAATGGTTTAAAAACATTGATAATATAAAAAATCATCTCTCTACCAATGGTTTGCAAACCATTGGTATGGACTTCTACCAACGGTTTCCCACAAACCATTTGTAAATATCAAGTAAAAATACCTATACCAATGGTTTTTAAACGTTGTTATATAGTTTTACTAATGGTTTTTTAAACTATTGGTATATAATTTTCCCAATGGTTTACATAAAACTTTTGGAATAAGTTTTGTTTTTACAGATATTCCAATAGTTGTAAACTGTTGGCATAGCCTTTATGTACATGCATCAGCAAGTCGACCTCCCCCTGTGTAGCTACATCACTTCCACCAGCTTCCTCTAGCCGGCCTGCCTCCACTATTCTGAATTCATACACAATTATCAATACTTTCATAATACATACATAATTCTATATGAATTCATAAAACAAACAATTCATACAGAATTATGAATACCTCCAATTCTGTATTTAGTTACCATATACACACATGAGAAATTAACACACAGTTCATAAGGTAATTACAACAAGTATACATATACAAAACGTATACCCATACACCATTAACATATAATTCTTAAGTTAATTAAATACATAAAGAATTCAATTAAAAATTCAACGGGTTGGGGGTTTTTTTCTGGGGTTGGGGTGGTTGTCATGGGGGTAGGGGGTGTCCTGGGGGGGGGGGGGGTCTGGGGGGATGTGGGGTGTTCGGGGGGTTGGGGTGGGGGTTGTCCATCATGGTGGGGAGGGGGGAGGGGTGTCCATGGGGGTGGGGTGTACAGGCGGTGGGGGTGGTGTCCAGGGGGGTGGGGTGGTGTCTAGTGTTGGGGGGGCTTTCCAAGGGGGTAGGGGGGTGTCCAGGGGGTGGGGGTGGTGTCTGGGGGGGGGGGGTCCAGGTGGTTGGGGGGTGTCCAAGGGGTGTGGGGGAGGTGTCTAGGGGTTGGGTGTGTCTAGGTGGTGGGGTGGTGTCTAAGAGGGGTGGGGGGCCATCCAGGTTGTTGGGGGGGTGTCTATGGGGTAGGGGGATATCCATGGGGGTGGGGGTGTCCAGGGGGTGGGGGTGTCTAGGTGGTGGCGTGTTGTCCTGTGGGGGCATCCATGGGGTTCTAGGGGGGGGGGGGTCTATAAGAGGGTAGGGGGTGTCCAAGGGGGTGGTTTGAGGGGGGGGGGGCTATCCATTGGGGTGGGGCTATCCATGGGGGTGGGGCTATCTAGGGGGTGGGGGTGTCTAGGTGGTGGGGTGGTGTCCAGGGGGTTGTGGGGCTCTCTAGGGGGTTGGGGGGTTTCTACGGGGTAGGGGTGTCCAGGTGGTGGGCGGGCTATCCACAGGGGTGGGGTGGTGTTAACGGGGGTGGGGGTAAGGGTGGGGAGGGGGGGTTCAGGGGGTGGGGGGAGGTCCATGGGGTTGGGGGTCTTTACAAGGGGGGTCTAGGGTGTTTGGGGGGGGGGTGTCCGGGGGGAGGGGTGTCCAGGGGGTGGACCGACGGTCCATGGGGGTGGAGGGGCTATCTAGAGGGGTAGGGGTGTCCAAGGGGGTGGGCGGGCTGTCTATGGAGGTGGGAGGGCTGTCTACGTGGGGGTTGGGGTGTCCATGGGGGTTTGGGGGTGTCCACAGGGTGTTGGGGGTTCCATAGGGGTTTGGGGATGGGCGGACTATCCATGAGGGTGGGTGGGGGGGGGGGATGTCCATGGGGTGGGGGGTTTTCCATGGGGGTTTTCTGGCTGTGCAGGGGGGTAGGGGTGTCCGGGGGTTGGGCGGGCTATCAAGGGGGTGGGGGATGTCAAGGGGGTACAAGTTGTCAAGTGGTGGGAGTTGGTGTCCAGGGGGTACGGGGTGTCTAGGGGGGGGGTGCGGGCTTTCCATGGGGTGTGGGGTGGGGGGCTGTCCACCGGAGGAGGGTGTGTCCAGGGGGTTGGGCAGGCTATCGACAGGAGTGGCGAGGCTGTCGGGGGGGGGGGGGGATAGGGTGTCCAAGGGGTGGGTGGGCTGTCTATGGTGGTGGTCGAGCTATCCATGGGGGGTATGGGCTGTCCAGGGGGTATGAGGTGTCAAGGGTGGTGGGCGGGGTAGTCTAGGGGGGTACAGGGTGTCCAGGGGGTGGGGCTTTCCATAGTGGTGGTAGGGCTGCCCAGGGGGTAGGGGATGTCCAAGGGTGGTGGGTGGGTTGTCCACGGGGTTGTGGGGCTATCCGGATGTGTGGGCGGGCTATCCATGGGGGGTGGCGAGGTTGTCCATGGGGTACGGGGTGTCCAGGGGTGGGAAACCAGTCCAAGGGGGTGGGGGGCTATCCAGGGGGTACGAGGTGTCGAGGGCGGTGGGTGGGGCTATCTAGGAGGTACATTGCATCCAGGGTGGTGGTGGGGGGTGTCCATGGGGGTGGTGGGGATCTCTAGGGGGTAGGGGTATCCAGGGGGTGGGAGGTACTGTGCACGGGTTGGGGGGGTCTGTCCATAGGGGGAGGGGTGTCTAGTGGTGTGGGAGGGCTATCCACGGGGGTGGAGGGGCTATCAAGGGGGTAGGGGGTGTCCAAAGGGGGTGGTCAGGCTATCCACGGGTGTGGACGGGCTGTCCACGGGGGGTGGGGGGTTTTCCAGGGAGTACGAGGTGTCCAGGGGGTGGGTGGGGCTGTCCAGGGGGTACGAGGTGTTCAGGGGGTACATGGTATCCAGGGGGTGGGCGGGTTGTCCATGGGGGTAGTGGGGCTGTCCAAGGGGTAGGGGTGTCTAGGGGGTGGGATATCCAGTGGGTATGGGGTGTCCAGGGAGCGGGCGAGCTGTCCAAAGGGGTGGGGGATGTCAATGCCGTAGGGGGTGTCCAAGGGGGCTGTCCACGAGGGTGGGGGCTATTCACGGGGGGAGGGGTTGTCCAAGGGTGTTCGGGCTGCCGACAAGGGTGGCAGGGCTATCTAGGGGGGGTACAGGGTGTCGAAGGGGTGGGCAGGTTGTCCACGGGGGTTGGGGGGCTGTCCATGGGGTGTACGGGGGGTGTCCAGGCGGTGGGCGGGGCTGTCTAGGTGGTACGGGGTGTCC
Source organism: Viscum album (assembly GCA_963277665.1). Classification (NCBI taxonomy): domain Eukaryota; kingdom Viridiplantae; phylum Streptophyta; class Magnoliopsida; order Santalales; family Viscaceae; genus Viscum; species Viscum album. The sequence goes on from OY728127.1 coordinate 622,334,281, forward strand.
AGGGGGTGGGCGGGATGTCCACGTGGTGGCAGGGTTGTCCAGAGGGGTAGGGGTGTCGAGGGGGGTGGGCTGGATGTCTATGGTGGTGGTGGGGCTATCTAGGGGAGGAGTGAATCAGTCAAATAAAATCATCAAGTTAATTTTTATTAATTATAGATAAAAAATAAAGATAATGTGACCTACCTAATCACACATATATGTAGGCATAACAAATCAATAAACATCAAAGTTTAGCAATATCAGTCAAAATGTAATAGATCAATCTATCCCTCATCACCATCAGTATCATCACTATCATCATCAGCCTCACCCTCATCCTCATCGCCATCTCCATCATCATCTCTACCCTCCTCAAATCCCTCATCCTCGCCCTCTTACTCAGCCTTGGCCTCCTTATTTTCCCCCTCATTCGCCGTAGCCTCGTTCTCTCCGTCCTCCTCCACCTCAGCCCCCTCCTCAGTCTCCTCCTCCTATGACCCATCCTCCTCCTCACCATCATCTCAACTACCACTAGAACTTCCACCTGGTGCACCATATATAGAACACATCGATGAAATATATTCATCATAAGCTATGGTCGCCTCTGGTGGTAGTGTTGGACAAAAAAATTAAATCAGTTTCATAAATGTAGTGTTTTCTATGGAAGAATATTCTTCCATATCTATGGCCCTTTTTCAGCTTGTTTTACCTGTTCCTTAACCTACTGGAACTCAGTGTCACTAAAATTCATACGTGAGGTGGTCCAATACCTCGTAGAAACTATACTCTTCCTAGGTCGACAATATACTCTACCAGTGTGCTCATCTCCCAACACCTAATGTAAGTGATGATTTAGCCCAAAATTGTCAGGTTTTCTAGGAATTAAGGGCCTCTAAAGCAGTCTTTTATAAATATACATATATTATTAAGTTTCAAAAAAGATATTGAAATATTAAATCTACAAAGTAAAACTTAAAATTTGCTGTTGAGTCGGTTTATTAACCGCATTTCCATATTTCTTCCTTCTACTCGAGCAAAATAGATTTGCTCGAGGCACACATACCTCTATATTGAATTTATGCCTCTACAATGACATTGAATGTAGAAAACCAAAATTAAAAATAGTATACCAAAAATTAATTTCATAAATAAAATTATATAACAACTTTAGTAATAGAATAAATTATGGAGGAATTAATATAAAGTTAAAGACATAAAGAAAAATTATAAACTGTCATACCTACTACCTCTCATGATCTGGTATCATAGTACGTCCCAATATGTGCAGGTATTTTTTAGCATCAATGTTTTTTTGTTTCTTTTGGATAATTCTTAAATAAAATTCAATAATTAGTATAAATGAAAAACATGAAAATTTTCATTTAAATACCTCTAGTGTTATTAATACCATAAACTAGCAAGTCGTCCAATGAGTAATCATCTGTTGATACTATTCCGATAGACAATACTCCATGATAGGGACCGTCTCTAAATCTGTTCCAACTCTTACAGGACATCTAATATACAACTCATGCTTATTACCTCTCCAAATCTCACCCAAATCCTTTAGACGTGCTGGTCGTGCAACCCTCACCACCCCATTTTTATTGATATTTCATCAGACATAAAAAGAGTCTGGAATTTGTGAATCAATGGGAAGTGTGAAAATACTTCATGTGGAACTTGGGATGATGTTCCATTAGCTTTTGTCTTCTTGAGGGATGTACCACATTCTATACAATAAATTCGTTCAGTGTTTTCCTCAAATAATAAACTGTAATCATTCGGGCAAACATGAATTTTGTTTCTTGAATATCTTGGTTCCTCAACTAACTTCCATGCCATATAGTGTTTTGAGGGAATATCTGCATCAACTAGAAGTAAGTCCTTCAATTAGGTAATAATTTAATTGATTACTGTATTATAAATCCCATACATAGTTTTCACATGATAAAATCGGATAAAAAATCCCAGCTTTTTCATTTTACCACTCTGTAGATATACTGGAGTCCTGGCAGCATCATGAAATTTTTCCACCCTGAAAACATCATCATTTTCATTAGACGGATCATGTCTGATCATATAAAAATTTTCTTGGGTCATAATCCTTTATTTTTCATGATTAACAATAAATAGAAACTAGTCATATAACAAATTATCTAATCTAGTTATCTCATTTGGATCATCAGTAATTTGAGAGTTCATTTTCTCCCCATTGTGATACCACACATAGTAGTTTTCTTGAAAACCATATTAGGTTATGTGGTATCTAACTTCTCTATGGCTCAACCAAGGAATTCCAACAAAATTCTAACAGGGGAAGTGTATGTGACCAGAATCTGAAGCATTGTGAAATAAAAAATCTCAAAAGCTCTCCAAATTATTTTTTAAATTCAGTTAAGATGTGATCGGTTTCATACATCTAAATTCTATCCATTCTATAAAAATAATTTATAAGTAATTTTTTCAAAACCAATTCAATAATGTTGACATTTCATCGAAAATATATTTATGTAAACTAGAATTTTATACTTTATATGAAACCAAAACTGACACACTACTCTATATGAGAATCATAATATAAAAGACAAAAAATAATATATTTAAAAAAATATCTTTGAATAACTATACATGAGTGTAAAAGATCATGTACAATTGTGGAGGATAATTATTCAAGAGTCGAGTAAATTTTAGATCAAAGAAGGTTTATATTTTACTAGATTATTTGAGTGATCACATACATTGCCCAAGGGGTGGGGGATGTCTATGCAGTGGGGGATATCCTGGGGGTGGGGGGATTTCCCTGGGGTCGTGGGTGACCAGGGGTGGGAGGTTTCCGGGGGGATGGGGGTGTCTGATGGGAGGTGGGTGAGTGTCCGAGGCAGGGGGTGTCCACGGGGGTGGGGGCTGCACAGGGGGGTCAGGGTGTCCAGGGGGTGGGGTGGGGGGGATTTTCCAGGGGCTGTCCAGGGAGGTGTGAGGTGCCCAGGGGGTGGGCAGGCTATCCACAGGGGTGGATGGGCTGTCTAGGGGTGGGTGGGATGTCCATGGGGGTGGAAGGGGCTATCCAGGGGGTACGGGGTGTCCAGGGGGTGGGTGGGCTATCCACAGGGGTGGAAGGGCTGTACAGTGGGTAGGGGGGTGTCCAGGGGGGCTGTCCATGGGGGGGGGGGTTCCATGGTGTAGGGGTGTCTAGGGGGGGTGGGTGGGTAGTCCACGGGGGTGGAATGGCTATCAACGAGGGTTGTGGATGTCTATGGGGGTGGTAGGGCTGTCCACGGGGGTTGGGGATGTCCACAGGGGTGGCGGGGCTGTCCAAGGGGGTAGGGGTGTCCAGGGGTGGTGGGTGGGCTGTCCACAAGGGTGGGAGGGCTGTCCAGGGGTAAGGGGTGTCCAGGGGGTGGGCAGGCTGTTCACGGGGGTGGCAGGGATGTCCAATGGGGTTGGGGGTGTCTAGGGGGTGGGCGGACTGTCCATGAGGGAGGGGGGCTGTCCACAGGGGTGGTTGTGCTGTCCATAGGGGTTGAGGGGATATCCTAGGGGTATGGGGTGTCCAGGGGATGGGGTGGTGTCCAGGGTGGTTGGGGTTGTTTGGGGGCGGGTGGAGGCTGTCCACGAGGGAGGGGTGGTGTCCAGGGGGTGCTGTTCATGGGGTTGGGGTGGTTGTCCAAGGGGTTAGGGGTGTCTAGGGGGTGGGGGGAGTTTAGTGGGTTGGGGGCTATCCAGGGTGGTGCTGTCTAAGGGGTTGAGGGTGTTGTCCATGTGGGTAGGGGTGTCTAGGGGGAGGGGGTGGGGGTGGGGGTCCAGGTTACATTGATAATCAGGAAGCACAATTTCATAACCCTGTAAACCTATAATTACCACCGGAGATGGGTTCATGACTCACCTGTCCAACAAAAACCTATCACTATATAATTATCCAAAAATATCATGAAAAATAAAACACTCTAATATTGATTCCTAATTCCTATAATTAAAGAAAAAACAATATAATCCAAGCAATTGCACAATAGCACCTCAGGTGCACCACCAAAGACTTCCAATACTATCAACTCGTGGTGAATAATAATGTGTACATGACCATGTTATTTTGTTTCATGAAATATATATCAGAGAGTAAATAATTTTTAGGCATGAACAACATTAATGAGTTCTATGATGGTTATACTACTTTATTATGGGTGCCTTCATAGGATAGAAAATGATAAAAATACCTTAATAATGCTTTATAACTACCTAAGAAAATTGTGACATGAATTCCAACACTCATTTTGAATTTCAAAAAATATTACAAGTGTATGACCCAACAACTTGATGGAGTAGGAATAAATGATCATGTAATAGAGTAAATTATTGTTCTATCACCATTCACACATGAAAATGACCCCAAAACCACTCTACTAGTTCAGGTGGAAGCACCACTTAATTTAATGAATTATAGTGTGGGTATCATCATCTTAAAGTTAGAGTGTGATATTTCAAAGACAATATTTAGGGGTGTATTCAAAATTAATGAGTATCTTATCATTCCACTAAGGATAAAAAATTCTATAATTGTATTATTTCAAACCAAAAAAATTATGTTAGTAGACCTTAAATTTAAAATAAACCAAGGATAAAATATCTTAGGATCATATTGACCTCTTCAATATCAATCAAAATTATCCTATACTGATAAATCACAACAAAACCGAAAACTAAATTGATATATTTCTTGTGTTCATAAATGGATCATAATACACTGTAAATTGCAGCAAAATGGAATGAAAAAATCTAAAATAAATTAAGGCACACATATAGATTTAAAATGGAATAACAAAAATTACTTGAATCAGAGACATATGTCCGGTTGTAAATTTGAGTTATCACCCTCGAGAGTAGTTTGGAAAGTAGTGTTCGAACCACAACATAAAATGATATATGACTTCTATTCCTAAGGGGATCATAATACACACCACATTACATCAAAATGGAATAAAGAAATATAAAATAAATGATCTCACACGTACATATTTAAAGTGGAAGAACAAATCATTTTTTAAACTAGATTTACTGTGCTGGGAAGTAGGGTTCGCGTCGAGATTTAGGGACAAATCTTCGGGTTGGTTGAGCTTTATGGAAAAATAATCAAGATGGTATGTTGATCTCTCATTTAGGGAAAACAATTCAAGATATTTTGAGTTCTAGATCCCTATAGGGTTTTAATATTTGGGATTTTCTTTCCCTACAGTTTTAAAAAACCATTGGAAAAAGTTATCTTATTCCAATTGGTTTACAACCATAGGGAAAAAACTCTTCACAACTATACCCAATGGTTTTTTAAACTGATGGGAATAACTTCTTAATCAGTGCAATACCCAATAATTTTTTTAAACCATTGGGAAAACAAAAAAAACCATAATATACGAATGGTTTTACATAACTGTTGGAATAGTTGCCTTTTCCCAATAGTTTTTTTAAACTGTAGGGAACATTGTGTTGGTATAGGTGGGATTTCCACCAGTGGTAGATTGAACATTAAATTATTTAAATGAATAACTATATAATTAATTGGATCCATTTGGATCCCATTGATAGAGACCTAGCATATGTCTACCTAGTGTGAACGAACCCCTTCAATATATATATATGAATTAGAAAATGGATTAAATTGTGTTTAGTGTGAAATGAGATTTAAGTGATTTCTTGACTTAGATTCACCTTGGAAATGGATTTATTTATTTAAATGACTATCATGTGAATGGGTTAAGACTAAATTGATAAATAAATTGTGTAACTAAATGATAAATAATAATTTTTAGAATTTACCATTGAGCTATGTAATGTGAAATTGTGATATCCTTATTTCCATGGAATCTGTTGTGACTCATTATATAATACTTATATTGAGATGGATATGCCACGTCCCATTCTATGATGTTATATTGAATGGGATCTACCTAGTTCTATTCCAAAATGCATATTTTGAGCAGGCTATGACTAGTCCCATACTTTAATTCTTATATTGAGCATGATATTTATAGTCTTATTATGTAATGATTATTTTGAGTGGGATCTTCCAAAAATCATGATGAAATGAATATATTGTTGGCTTAGACTAGTTGATGGTGACATTCTTATATAGTGGGCTATGATCAGGATGCAGAAATGATAATATAGAGGGCTATGTCCAATATTTTGAAATTATTGTATAGAAGGATTTTCATAGATATTGTGAATATGCTAGGGATTATGGTTATAGTTTTCATGGTTGTGAAAAATTCTAAGATACATTACAACATGGTTCCAAAGAAGGCTGATTTCTATATTATATTAATTTTTTAATTAATTCACCCATTTATTGATTTATTACATGCACTTATTATTAGAATCTTATTTTTTTACATGGTGGTGTCAGCTTACTGAGTTTCACTAACACCCTATTTAGGCTTCCTTTTGGTTCATGAGAAGATTACATGGATATAGGTTTGGACAAGAGAAAAGGATATTTTTTATGATTTATTGTATGATGGATGTAATGGTGTTTTGGAGATGGGGACAACATGGAGTTTGGGACATGGGTCTTTTGAGATTATATTTTTTCATATAATTTCCTTTTATTTATATTGCTTTCAGTTTTTCATTTAGATACAAACCAGCCTATCCTTACATAATTGATCATTATGATTTAGTGATTGTTATTTCTCTTCTCGGTTGGTTGTTGTACTATTTCCATTTTTCTATGCTACACTGGAATTGTTATTATTTTATTTTTCCATTATTTCATAACTATATGCTAAGGGTTATAGTCTACCCTCTATCTTCATCACACCCCCATTGTTAGTTGGTGGCCTCTATCATATGGGTAGAAATGCTGGTGGTTTTATAACCAACCCTTCCTGGTCACTTGGGGAAGTGCCAAATAAGGGGATGTTACAAAGTGGTATCATAGTAGTAGGATTTTCATTATATTTAATTACTAATTGGGAAAATCTATAATGGATAATAAAATGTGTTGGGATTTGGTAATAAGCTTGTGCATGAGAGTAGAAAACCATGTATGAGAGAAGATTCAAGTGCCCAAGGATGAGATTTTTGTTTATGTTGTTCTCTTATTACAATAGCTACTATTTCACCTTGGGTGATTCACATGTAGTGTAATGATATTGCTTCTTTAAATTTAAACTCATGGCCCAGAATGTTATGATATGAGTATACATCCACCATGATAGGCATATAGGGATATATATTGACTTGCGTTGTTCAAGATTGTAACAGATTTACTATATGCGGTATATTTTCATTAATGGGAAGTGATATGAGATTCCTATTATATATTATAAATGGTAATTAATGAACTATTTTTTTGTTTATAAATCACTATAAGGCCAGGTTTAGAGAGATTATGAGTATTGGTTATCTCTTGTTGTCACTAGTTGAGGTTGACCTTGGTTTTAGCCAGTGTTCTAAGGAGTGTGTTTATATTCTATAGAGAATTCCTCCTTTTAATATTCAATATGAGTGTCATGAGGGTGGAAATAGACACACTCCTATCAAATATAATCTATATCTTCCAATGGATCCATAGGATCAGATGGATGTTCAACATCACGAGAGATTCTTGGGTGTCATGCTATTGATGAAAAGGTTGAATGTCCTCACCATGCCTTCAATGTATGAGATGAAGAGGGAGTTCCAACTATATCATTCACCTATGTTAATTTAGGAGTGAGGAACCCTGGAAGGTGAGTTCTAGATTAAGTCAGTCCAAATGATCTTAATGATTATCAAGACAACAACAGATATGAGGGTTAAACTTTATGGGTATATGCTCCTTAGGCCTACCAAACATTGTGTGGATATTCTAGACAAGGATGGGTAGTAGGAGGAGTTATCTATGATGAAATTCAATTTTTATTTATTGATCCATTTATATTTAGTTATATTGATGGATTAGAAGGCCCAAATATTCATGCAACTGACAGAGGAGGTCATGTTAGTGATGGAATACACCAGATGTTTCCCTAACCTTCAAACTTTTTCTCTATTTTTAGTTGAAGATGAGATCTATTGCGTGAGGTATTTTTTGGATTGGATTATATATGATATCTGAACATGGGAGAAAATTTTATTTTTTAACATCTTCTTGTATGTGATAGATCATTCACTCATCATACAGGGGAATTTGAGAGATTCCCTGAGTATTAGACATGTAGTTTTAGTAGGGAAAACTAGGATCTCTTCTTATGGTGGTAAGAAGTTTCATTATGAATGTTTTCACCAAGGAAACAATGGTAAGATAAGTTATGGAAGTGGGTATATCTATCATAACTATGTTCTATTTTATTGATTTTAGTGTTCAATGTTGGTCCACAAGCAGCCTCAGTATTCATACCCTACATTGGAGTGGATTTCTTGCGGAAGGATAGGCCACCTACTATGGGTCTTTAGGGAAATCTAGTAAAAAAATAGTGGTAGGGTATAATAATATTTACTAGAGTCTGGAAATGACATAGCTACACCTTAGTAGACAAAAATCTGGACTTCCACAAGAAATTCCAGTCAAGAAAGGGGATGTGGAATACCAATACAGGAACAAAAATTTCTGGTAGGGGGAATACATCAAGGAAATCAGACAGAAGCATAGGGAAGAGAGACTAGTAAGTTTCACATTATGTTGACTACTATAGCTAGTGTATATTCATGACCATCAACTAGTAGTGGTATTATTTTTGTATCATATACCATTTATTTTTTTTATACAGGATCTGCACATTCCTTTTTATCTACTCTTTTTAAAGATTGTTCGGATTTGGTTTTGGAAATCATGGATAGTTATGTGGTTATATACAATCTATTGGGAGTGTGGTTAGAGAATATAAAATTATTTAAGAAATTTTATCTAGAGATTTTTGGTTACTATTTTTTTGGGAACTATTTTTGAGGGAAATGATAGGTTTTTTTTGATTCCTGGTATGGATTTGATAGTTATATAATAGGATCATATTGACGGTTACTAGAGGAGAGTTGCCGTTATATTTCTATAAAGATAAATATGTTCTCACTAGGGTGAGTGGGAATTTATGAGATTCATGAAGGACCAATTTTTTATAAATAGTATTATTACAAGGCTTCGATATAAATCCTTGTTCTAGATGATGGTTGAATGAAGAAAGATTCTTTTCTACCAGTGGTAGAACATTTTCACAATGTATTTCGTAATGAGTTCTATAGATTAATTCCTATGTGGTAGATCAAGTTAGTGATCATGTTGGTTCCAGGAGTAGATCCAGTTTCTATTCCACCTAATATAATGGTACAAGAAGAAATTCAGGAGTTGATAGTTTAGGTGGGAAATCTGAAAGATAATTGTTTCATACATCACTATACAACTTTGTGGGTTTCTCATGTTCTTTTCACCAAGAAAGTTAATTGGACTTTGGGGTAATGGGTGGATTATCATGGATTGAACTAAATGATGTTAGGAACCAATATCACCTTCCATATATCAACTATCTATTCGATATTCTAAGAGGTGATAAGATATTCTCCAATATTAATTTAATATATGGATACCATTAGTTGAGGGTGAGACCATTGTACGTACATCAAAACAGATTTTAGGAGATAGTATGAATGGTATGAGTTTGTAGTAACGTAGTTTGGTTTGACCAGCGCTCCAAAGTTAATCATTTCCTTGATGGATTATATCTTTCATCCTTTTTTGGAGCAGTTTTGGGTGGTTTTTTCATTGACATCTTAGTGTACACCTATTCTGAATATGATAATTCCAAACATATGGACATCCTCTTGAGTACATTTAGAGAGCATCATATTTTCAAATAGCTAACCAAATAAAGTTTTTATCTTGGTAAAGTGAACTTTTGGGTCATGTCATCTCAAAGGTAGGAGTGTCAGTGGACCATTTTTTCATAATATGTTAGGAGTGACACAAGAATTTCTTTGAGATTAAGAGCATTTTGGGTTTATCATGTTATTATCGGTGCTCTATCTTGGAGTTTCCTTGCCTCAAAGAACCGATGTATGGGATGGCCATGAAGGGGGTGGAATTTGTTTGGTTGGATTCTGAAAATATATATTTTTATGATATGATGATTTGGATGATCTCAAAACCTGTCCTCACTTTACCTCTACTTGGTAAAGCATATAATGTGTACTGCGATGCATCAATAGTCAAACTCAAAAAAGTTATGATAAAGGAGGATTGAGTGGTTACTTATGGATCAAAACAATTAAGACTATATGAGAGGAATTATCCTACTCCCGATCTAAAATTGGAAGTGGTGGTACATTCCCTAAGATTCTAGATACATTATTTTTTGTGTGATAGGTTTGTAGTGTACATGATCCATAAGAGACTTAGGTACATATTTTCTCAGTGGGAGAAGAACCTTTGATATAAGTGGTAGGTTGAGTATCTATAGACTTTTGACATTGAGTTGTATTATACACCAAGAAAGGAAAAAATCATTTTGGATTAATTGATCTAGAAGATTCATATAGTGGCAGTGATAGACTCTTGTGAAAAGTGGTGGATGACGAGACTCCTTTTAGACATGCATCAAGATGTTCCCGAGTCTCAATGACAGGTATCTCTAACCTAGAAATCTGTTATACTAAATATTTTGGACTGGACAAAGATATATTAGTTATCAGATCTAGAGGGAATAGTTTTGAGAGAAAACTTACATGGTAGGGATCCACGAGCGTGTTGGGATCTTGGAAGAATTAATTCTATTATTTTCCATATCTGAGTGTAGGTCCCTTCATGTTTTCATGAGGATATTATGGGATTGTATGGTTATTATAGATGAGAGGTTTATCCTAGTTTGATAAATATGTATCATGATCTTCATAGACAATTTTGGTGGTCAGGAATAATGAAAGATGTAGTAGGATTTGGGGTGAGATGTTTCACCTGTCTGTAGGTGAAAGACAAGAATTAGTAGTTATCTAGTCTATTGTAGACTCTTCCCATTCATGAGTTGAAATGGTATGATATCACTATTTATTTTATGATAGGATTATCCTGAAAAAAAAAATAATGATGTAGTATGTATGATCTTGCACTAACTAAAGAATTTATGCCACATATTACCCATCAGGGAGACCATCACCATTGATGATCTGGAATGTATATACATGCGTGAGATATTTATGTTATGTGGTTTCATATGGAGTATCATTTCATTAAGATATCATTATTTCATTTCATGTTTTTAAAAAGCTATTAAAAAGGATTTGGCATCTTAGGTTCTCTAGAGAACAGCCGTTAATCCTCAAAATAATGATCAATCTGTGTGGGCTATTCTAGATGTTTTGGATATGCAACAAACTTATGTTTTGGATTTTAGTGGTTCATAGAAGTAACATATGGTACTATTAATGTTTTCATATAATAAAAGTTTCCATGAATTTATCCATATCAAAACATTCATGGTCTTTTATGGAAGGCTATGTCATTGTCCTCTTTGTTATTTAGAGGAATGTGAGTCAGTGCTTGTTGGTCCTAGTTTGATGCAAGAAATGTTTGATTAGGTTCAGATGATCATTGGGTGGTTTGTGATCGCAAAGAGTATACATAAATCATATGTTGACCATAAAATATGATACATAGAGTTTGTGTTTGGTTATCATGTTTTCCTTCTTGTGTCACCTAGGTTGGGTAAATGTCGTATTAGGAAATAGGGAGTGATTGGGAAAAGGTTTGTTAGGTAGTCTGAGATAGTCTACAAGTTTAGTCTAGTGGGAAACTGATTATCCCTTCCATAACACTATAGTGTGATGCATGATGTGTTTCACTTGTCACATTATTAGAGATATTATCCCTACCTTTATTATGTGGTAGAAATTGTGGATGTTAGGATTTGTGATGATGCTTCCTTTGTGAGAATTTGATATGGATTGTCGACCATAGTGAGAAGTATCTATGTGGGAGGACTCTTCCTCGAGTTCGTGTGCAGTGGATGTATTTGGGCATGTTCAGGAGGAGTCTTGGGGGAGGGGGTCTAATATGAGAGCGTAGTGGATAGAACTATTCATGGATACCCCATAATGATTCTTGGAGGAGCTCGTGGACGAGCTGTTATATGTTTGGAAGGTCGTAATATACCACCTTTTTCCAGGTACAACCCATAACGGTTTTTCAGTAAAAATTATTTTGTTGGTTTTTTTTCCTTCAAACATTTGTGGCAAAGTATTATTTATATTCGTTGAGAATTTGTTGGGGAAAATGACATAAAGTTCCTATATATATGTTTATTTTAATTAATGGAGTCTATTTATAAATGTTTCAAATGGGTTTATCAGTGTTTTCCATGCTTTGTAAGTATTTTAAGGTGGTTCAAGATCTTTTACAGAATATGGGATGAAAATAGATTTTTGTAAAATTACACATCATGTATATGTTACATGATGTATACCTTCCACTAGACATAGGTCATTAACAAGTTCATGATGTGAATTGGAAACACATCGTGAAACTAATTAATGTCATATAAATCTTCATTGAGATAAATATTAACGTTAGGTGGCCGGTTTTTTGGTGTATCCATTTAAGAAGAAATACATGACAGGTAAATGGATTATACACCATCTAATTATTTTTATGAGAAATGTTTTGTAGTTTCTTATTCTTATTTATCATTAGATTATTTTCTCTACCCTCATGTGAATTTATTTAAGACTCTTAGTTATTCTATGGTGGTTAAATCACTTCAAAACGTCTGGGATTGGTGTTTGATCCCTAGTAGGTCTATTTTATTTTGTCATATTCCCGATTCATCATTATTCCACAAAAGTAGTGTATTATTTTGATCTCTACTGTGGAATTATATTGATCATGCTTTAGTGTGTTCTATTTTATTTCTTGTGAACATCAAAACCTTATTACTCATTAGTGATTCCGATTGGAAGTGCTACTAAATCACCAGATATATGTACGGGGTCTAGCACCCAACCTCATGGTCTGCTTTATTTTACAAGTATATATAATATTGTGATTTATCAAACCTAATATCTGAACTAAATTAATTAAATGATGAATTGGAAAATTCATTGGATCCCTTTGGATCTAATTGATATCAAACTTGTTAATGGATACCCATTGGTTGAGCGAACCATTGAATATGTATATGAATTGGATAATAGGATAAAGTGTGTTTAGAATGACATGAGATTAAGGTGATTTACTGATATAGGTTCACCTTGGTAATATTTTTTTACTGAAATGGATGGAATGTGAATGGGTTAAGTCCAAATTGAATAATGAAATTTTAAATTGAAAGATAAATGGTAATTTGTAGAATTTACCACTGATCCATAAGATGTGATATTGTGATATCATTATTGATATGATATGTGGTGATTCCCATGATATAATAATTATTTTTTAGGGATATACCCAGTCCCATAGTGTATTGATTATATTGAATAGGCTTTTCTTTGTCACATGTTGTACTGGTTGTATAGAGTAGGCTACGCTTAGTCCTATTCTGTAATGATAATATTGAGTGATCTCTACCAATTCCCATTATACAATGATTATATCGAGTGAGATATACCTATTATGAACTTTTAATGGTAATATTGATTGATTTAGTCTAGTCCTATGCTGCAATTATTAGATTAACCGGGCTCTGCTGAGTCCCATGTTGAAATTATTATATAGCAGAATTAGCCTAGTTTGATGATGAAAATATTATATAGAGGTATTGGTGTAGTTGATGCTACAATTATTACCTAGATGGTTATGCTCAAGATTCTAAATTGATTATATAGGTTGTAGGATCAAAAAATGATTGTAGATGCTTAATTACAGAAGTTGGGGGGGGGGGGGTGAATTATAAGTTTAAAAAACAATCATTTTTAACCTTAATGATAACAAGGTTTAAAAAAGTTAAACAAGATAAATTAACAAGGCCTATTTTAGTTCTATTAAACAAACTTGATTGGTTTTAGAAATATGGTTCCTGAAATTAAACTTAAGGAAAGTTTACAAGGTTATAGAAATATGGATCCATAAGTGAAACTAAAGGAAAGTTTACAAGGAAATGATTCTACCAAAAAGCATATAAAATCTTTTTAATTAAATTACATATGAAAACAAGAATGTATAAGAAATTTATACTTTCTTGATTTATCAATATGTAGCAGAAATAAACTTGAAACAAAACAAGTAACAATTATGAAATATTTTAATCCAAAGGGAAGGGTATCCAACAACCTTGGATAAAGGTCACTTGATTTATACTTTCATGAAAGTCCATATTACCCACACCAGGAAAATCCCTCGATAGGAATATCGGAATCTGTCTTGCTATCCCCGCATGCCCTCAAACTATAAGTTAGTCAACACCTCTGTATTCTTATCCCCGAAAGTTCTAGAACTTTAAGGTAGTCCGAACCTCTATCTTCCTATCCCCAGAAGTCTTCAATTTTACTCAACAACAATCAGAGCCACACAAAGCAAGCTGAACAAGATGTTCATTATGCCCAAGGAATGAGAGTCTCTCTATCTAGAAATCACTTCAACAACATGCAATCTCTAGAGTGATTAACAAGTTATAAACTCATTCAAATGAGCTCTTATTTATAGTCACTTCTTCATCAGTTGACTCCCTCCTACAACTGTCATTTTTTTCATTGAATCTCGAAGGGTCCTATACACGTGTCACTAAAACTTTGGTTAGTTAGAAACAGATTGTACGACATCATTATATAACTAAAACAAGTGTAAGAAAAAATAAGGTTTCTTTAAGAAATCTATTGTTTATATTCTATGGAAAAATAAAGTTTGGAATCTAACCAAATAAGCATTCAAAATCAATAAGACAAGGATATTCGGTTTCTATTTTCCAATCTATTTGGAATTTATATTCTGCCATTTTCGGAGTCTGAATTTCAATGAATTTGTTATCAGAATTGTAAGGAATTCGAAGTCTGAATTCTAAGGAATTCTGAGTCCCAATTGTCCTGAATTTGGATTTTGAATTCCGATGAATTTGGATTCAGAATTCTAATGAATTAGAAGTCTGGATTCTATTGAATTCAGAGTCTAAATTCTAAGGAATTTGGTGTCTAAATTTCAGAGAATTCGGAACCTAAATTTCTAAGAATTCGGAACCTGAATTTTAGAGAATTCAGAACCTGAATTTCAGAGCACTCTATATCCAAGCAATTATAGAATTATGGGGTTTTATATATGAAACCTAATTTTTACATAGTAATAAAATGGGTTATATTTAGAAAGATTATAAAGTTAATAATGAAAACAAAGGTAAAGATAAAATTTTCTTGGAGAAGGAAATTTTTTATTAAGATAATTGTTTGGGAAAATACAACTTTCCTTAAGATAAAGTGTTTGTGATTTTCAAAACATAGATGAATGGAAATGTCATAATGAAACCTTATTGACTAAATAATCTCCCCCTTTTTGGAATGCAGAAACATCTGTACAAAAAAATAATATAAGGAAATATAATTTTTCTTTATGAACATAAAAGAAAAAATTATCTCTATTTACTTATAGATAATGGTGAATATGAATAACACCTCCTTAGGATTTTAAATCCCTAAATATCGTATTACTGACTTCCTTAAAGAGATTTTTCTTTTTCTTGTGTAAGGATATATTCTTAGATAAAACCCCCCTTAGATACACTCCCCCTTACTTAGGGAATTATCTAATTTACATAGTACCTAGTATTTATTTTATCATTCCTTTCTTCCCCTTAGAGATTTTGAAAAATGAATGAAGGAAATGGAAAAAGTTATGGTACCAGAAATATTAGTACTATACAACAAAACATATAAAGGACAAACAAAATTTTCATTACAATTGAAAAAATTTGTACAAGGAATAAAATATAACAAAATATCAGAGTGAAGGAAAATATCATCCTTATA
This sequence comes from Viscum album, assembly GCA_963277665.1. Lineage (NCBI taxonomy): Eukaryota > Viridiplantae > Streptophyta > Magnoliopsida > Santalales > Viscaceae > Viscum > Viscum album. The sequence continues at coordinate 622,350,166 of OY728127.1, forward strand.
TTTCCTTCAGCATAAGCTTCTTTACAATGGTATTCATATTTTTATGCTCTTATGATCCTCTTCAAAATTCTTGAGTAACTGATCCTGATCTGCATTTTTCTTTTCAAGTGCATTGATTTTTTTCTTCATGGGCAATATAAATTTCTTCTTGAGACTTCAAAATATCTTCTTGCTTACTAATCTTTTCATCGAACTGAATTCTATGATCTCTTTTCCTTTTTAGATTCAAATCCATGGAATTAAGCTTCCCATTCATATCCTTAACTTCCTTCTTATGGACTGTTTGTTCAATATTGAGATTCTCATCAAAACTTGAAGTAAGGTCTTTGATCATGAAATCTTCGGTATCAAAAGCATCCTTGACATTGTCATGAAATTAATCAAATATTCTTATCTCTTCAAATTGCTTCTTTGACCACTTTGTGATTTCCTTCCACATTCTTATGTGTGCATGATACCCAATGTAAAAAGATTTAAAGTCGATCTCATGTTTGAAATATTTATCCATAAGAATGGAAAAATAATCTGATTTTTAACTAAATGAGGGCTGAAGCATCTGGCACCTCGAGTCTATACTCATAAACAAAGGAATTATATCAACCAAATTCTTCAATGATTGGACCAAAAAGTAATTTCTCCAAGAGGATGATTCTGAATCAGATTCTTTGGGCAGTGAGGATTATTTTTCTTTCTCTTCAGATTTTTTCTTTGATGAACAACCAACATATTTCTTTGTTACCATGGATTTCCTCGGTGTATCAACCAACACCTGTTTTCCCTTATTAGTTATCAGAATGATCTCTGTTTCTTTTGGAGATTCATGTTCACTATCTGATAGTTGAATTGTATTATATTCATTAACTTTTTCTTTTTCAGCATCTACGACTAGATCCTTTTTTTGAACAAAATTATGGTTGCTGATTTCATAACCAAATGGTTTATTCACTTCTTCCTTCTCTTCATCCTCTTTTCCTTTTGAAAGAATTTTGGAATATTCATCCTGAGATGTTCAGATTGAAAATTTTTCGAAGGACTCTCCTTCTCATGATATTCTTCCACTTTTTTTATCATATCTTATGTATCATAACTTTTTTCCTCTTCTTCTCCTTCGACCTTCTCTTCCTAAAATATTTATTAATCATATTCTAGTTCTAAAATCTAAATTTTATTTACCGAGGCCACTGGAAGTGATTCTTGCAGAAAATATTTTGTTACCTATATTGGTTTAGAAACTTTCTCAATATCCTTGAGAAGAGATTGAACAATCTCTGCTTCTGGAATTTTCTTCTTTTTTTTCTTCTATATTTCTTGCTTCTCAAAATCCTCAGCAGCCTTAATTTTTAATGGTCTTTCCTCTGTATGATCCAAGACAAAACTAGGCTCCCATTTTTTCATGTTCTTCATATCATCTCTCTACATGGAACCCAATTCATCTGGATAAGTCTTTTTCTTCATAGGTTTTGGAGGTGCAGATTGGGTTTCCAGAACTGCATGAGTTTTTTCATTCACTTCTAGTTCCTTTAGATATATCCTCATTCCACCTTTCTTAGAAGTCACAGTCACCTGTAGTTTCATTGATAAAGCCTCTATTTTAGATTCATATAAATCATAGAATTATCTATATTTACTACTGAATCCAACCTTAATCCTTCTTAAAGTATCATCACTAATCAACATTACTATAAAATTTCTTAGCATAAAGCTACAAGGAATTTTGAATGATTCTACACAAAGAACTATTATCATGGAAAGAATAACCAAATACATATTGATTTGTTATTTGAGAGTCCCATTCCTGATATTCAATATTGTAATGAAGACATACTTCACCAAATTAATTTTCCTGAGGTTCAGCAGAAAATATAGAAAATAGATTTCAGTTTTATTTAAAGAGTCTTTGTCTCCTTCTCTTAGAATGAGAAAACCCTGAACCCATAACTCAAGAATCCAAAAATTTATAGAGAGATGAATAATATTTGATGTCTTCACTTCTATTAAACCAAGGCACTAAAAATACTTCTCTTTACCAAATAAACTTGATATATCCAGTATCTCAGGGGTACCGAATTCAGCTTCACCCTCATATGGAATTCCAATCAAGTTAGCAGCCTTATTGTAGGAAAGAGAATAGGATTTTCCATTACTCTTAAACAAAAACATGTCTCTCCCACCTTCACTAATGAAACTTACCGACTCATATAATTCTACCAAAAACTCCAAATAAATCGTATCATGTGCCTTTGGTTTGGATTCACGTTAGCTCTCCCAGCCATTCAACTTGATATTCTTCGAAACAATAGAGTCACACATATCAAAGAACATCAGATCTACAACCAATTTTCTATAGATCTTCCATTCAGAAATTTCATTAACTGATGACATTTGTCTTTCGGGAGAATCTTGCAAAGACATTCAAATTTGAGGACACTAGAAGAATTCAGAATGAGCCTTAAGTAAAGAAGCGTAGCTTCAGTATGCGAGAGTTTAAAAAATGATGTGGGGAAACCATCAGGGGGACATTATATGGGCATCTGAGGTGACACTTCATATTCCAAAAAATATCCAATGGTTGAAATAAGCTTGATATGATATGAAGTTTGAGATAAATTCCAAAGGAGGATTTTGATAGGTTCAGTTTTTTTTTGAGTTTTTCAAGATAAAAACTATGATTTAAGGAATGTGAATCTTAATTTTTTTAAACAAGATGGAAATTCCCATAAGTAAATAGTTGATAATGAAATTTTAATAAGGGAAACATACCTTTCAGATTGCTAGGAAAATTATCAGTAATAAGGAAAATTCTTCTTAAATAACTTTTGATTACGAAAATTTTAACTATGAAATTTTTTTAAAAATTTTATTTTAAAAAATTTGATTATGAAAAATTTTAATTATGAAAATTTTTTATTATGAAAAAATTTGTTACAAAAAATTTTGATTACGAAAAATTTAATTAAATAAGAAAATGTATTCCTCCTATGAAAAAGAGTTTATTAATCTAAGGAGATAGGTTTCAACAAAAAGATAATATGGAATATTAGGTTACAGAAATCATTCCAAATTTTTTTAATTTATTCAAATCTATCAGAAGGTAATAATATTGGGAAAATATCAGCAAGTTGATCTTGCCTTCTGATAAATTGGTGAATGGTGTATCCTTTTGGTGAGTGGTGTAACACCACAAGATTTCATAGTTAGTTATTTTCTTTAATGTAATTTAATAGTTTGCGCTACACGCAACGCTGAGTTTGAGCGCACCATGATGCATCAGTAGGTCTCATGAGAAAAAATAGTGTCTTGGCACAAGGCCTTGAAAAAATTATTATTTTTAGTCTTGGAACGAGACCTTGAATATGTGGTTATGATGTCCGGCATTATGCATTCAATCATTATAAAATTAGCAATTGATATTTATGGTGATTATTTGACTAGTAGAACATCCATGTGAATAATTAAATGGAATTATTTGATTTATCATTGCCTTGTTATAATGAAGTTTATGTCTAAAAGGCATTTCTTTTAGTCTTATACATTTCCTTAAATGTTTATGCTTATTTATGATAGTTTCCACTATATTTTTATCCTTACTAAGCATCTGAGATCACCCCTTTCTTATGTTTTCTTTTCCTAGGATCCGTAGAAGTATATTATGATTAACCTATTGGGATAGGACAAAGGATATGATTGTGCTCAAAGGGAACAAAATGTTTTTTTATTCCATGATGTTATGTAAAACTTATGTATGTATCTAGTACTTCCAAGGCTACTAAACTAATCAGTATTTCGAGACATGATCTATTGTGATCATGCCAATGTTATGTAATAATGCACTGAATCTGGGTAACTAGGGTTGTGGGATTACAGTTGGTATCAGAGGAAGTTTAGTACAAACCTTGGAAACTATATTTAGAAAAACACTAATTTGAGAACAATACCCTAAGATAAACTTTGACTATTGGTATATAAGAACTACCTAGAATTTTGGTAATATAGAGATTTTTTGAGTTTTCTATGTTATACATCCATGTCTGTATACGAGCTGGTAGAGGTGGCTATGGGACATATGTACCTAGGAGTAAAAACTCTGAAAATAAGTTCAGGGACTGACCCATGGTATCCTAGTACGCGACAACGTGCCTTGCTGCACACTTGGTTATGACACTCCTGGGGGATAATCTTAGGATAATTTAAATTTTCTTTACAAATCGATTTGGAGGATTTTAATATAAAATGAGAATAAATAACTTTGGTTAATAATAAGTTGTTTTAGATTGAAAATAAGGTTTCATGATATTCTATAAATGATTTTATGACTATTTTTACTCACACTATGCTTCCTGGTTTTGGTCAATGGTTGGAATCCAAGAAAGTCATAGTTACATTGAACATGATGTACAAGGTGGGATGGATGGTGACAATGAGTAACTAAATGGAATGTTAATAGGTGTAAAAGATATCGTGTTCATGCTGAAGCTGATTTCCAAAAATATGATGAACAACATATATAATAACCAGCTCCCAAACATAACAAAGAAGAGAAAAGTGGAGAATGATAAGAGCTCTAGTAGTGGAGACCATGGAGAAAATAAAGCTCAATTTCAATCAGGTAGGTAACGTGGAAGGAGACACCAAATAAAGTGTCTCAATGGAACAAAGAATTAATTATGTGTGGGAAAGAAGGACATAAAGTAAATAATGTATGAGGAAAAATGAAAAGTACAATGATTGAAAATAAAAATGTTCCAAAGAATATATTTATTGTCATTTGTCGAAAATATAGTGGACCAGGGCATTAACCGAGTCAATGAACTATTCTATAGGATACCAAAAGTTCAAGGAAGAACCTATGTGAATATAAATGGATGGAGAAATGTCTAAAAGTATTAATGCTCTTTGTTGATGGGATTACATTGGAAGAATTTTCTCTTGTATGTGTAACCCTGTAGTTTGTTATGTGAAAATTCTATTTGGGGAAGAATTATATTTTCTTTTATCGATATAGTTATAAAGAACCAATTGGGTTTATATTATCCTTGAATTTGAGTCAATTATAGGTTATTACTTTTTGGTAAGAAAATTCAAGGTATGAGATATCATTTGTGGTTAAAATATGTTGTGGTTATTTTTGAGGAATTTATCTCATTTTTGGAATGTTATAAAATTATATAGATTTTGAAAAAGGATAACAAACAGACTGTGTGACAACCTATTGTTCCAGAAAACGCTGCGGGAATCGAACCCACAACCCATGGGAAACTGGGATTTATCACCTACCAATGGACTATGTGAAGTCCCTGGTCAGTATGACTATTTATTTTTAATTAAATAATTTTATGGATCCAGAATATGTTTATTTTTGTAACATATGATTTATCCTCAGTATAGTAAAATGATTTTTTTATTATGTGATAAATGTTATTTTGGAAGGCATTTTCTCTTTTGGGAAAACAATTTTCACAAGTAAAATTGATTACTATAGTATTTGTTTTGAGGAGTAATGGTAGATTTTTATTTTGGAAGTATGTATGTTTTTAATGTGTACTTATAGAGAGTAGTTTTATTTATGGAAATGAATAACCTATCATAGAGAGTATGTGATAAGGTTAATTACTTTTAAGTATGTGGCTTTAAGAGTATCCGATTTTATTTGTAGATAAATGTTAAGATTTATCATGGTAGACTATATGATCAAATCCTTAAAAATTTTGGGTTCCATCTTAGTTTGGATTCTTTTAATGAATTTTAAGGATAATTGTTTTCTTAATGGTCCTTGTTGAACATTGGGTATTTTTTGTTTAATTTTGGAGATTAAGAATAGTATTTATTTCTATAAAGGATTATCCTTTTTGGGGATCTTCTGGTCTTGTACTAACCATTTTGGTTTTGGTGAATCTCTAAAGAAAAGGGAAATATATAGTTCATCCTTTGTGGATTATGTTATTCTCTAGAAGTATATTTTAGTGCTTTAGGTGTGACCAAGTAATCTTGAATACTCATCGTTTGGAGAAAATACGAGTTAGTGGTAGAAATATAATAATGGGTGAAAATATACTTGAAAATTAAGTATATCTCTTTTTGTTCTTAGCCAATCTCATAAATAAATTCCTCAACTTTATGAAATGAAACTTAAAACAAAAAACATTGTCTGTTTACTTTTCCTACTAGGAAACTAATGACCGCTTAACCCATAACATGTTTGTGGTTTCCTTATGTTAACTTTATCATGATATGGTTTTCTATCACTCTTCATTATAACACAACACTTAGTTTATCTTCCATATCCCTGTTTTCCTACAGGGAATCCAAGTATGTGTTATCTCAGGTGACCTTTGTACTTGTCTTTCTTTTTTATTTGATAGTTTTATTGACTCTTTTTTCTATGTGAGACTTTCAATGAAGCTCCCAATCCCAATTTTAAAATTTTGAGGATGCAATTTCTAAAATTGGGGAAGAATGTAATACCCCATGATTTCATAGTAAGTTATTTTCTATAAAGTAATTCAATAGCTTGTGCTACACGCAACACCGAGTTCGAGCATACCATGAATCAGCAAACTAGCAATTAAAAAAGATGTTACAAATAGTATGAACTAAATTTTGAATTTTATATACTCCATATAATTTTAACATCCATATTATGTGTTTCTTAGACATAATATAAAAATAAATTCACCTTTTCAGATAAATGAAATATTTTTGAAAAAAAAGAAATTTTACCAACTTTTAATGGAGAAAAATTTTTAAATCCAATATTTGACACTTTTATATATTCAATTTGACAAAATAGACTTTTTCTTTTGAAGTGGGACATAAAAATTTAGTCCGGATAAATTTTCTGTGCTTTTCTGATAACATTCATATTTCGATGAATAGTGAAAAATACTAAATTTTAATTGAAAATAACTTTTTTTAATCAAAATAATTTATAGTGTTAAATTATACATTTGAATGGTTTTTGAAGTATAATTAGATTATATTTTTATAATTTAATCCAATTTCGGTCATTGGAAATAATTTTACATTTAAATTGGACATAAACACAAATCAATCTTTTGATAGTTTTTACTTCTTAAAAACCCACTTTCTAGTTATCACAACAGGAATTAATTTTAAATTAATTAATGAAACTTACATGTCTTTAATTTTTTAAAATATATATATTATTTAAATTATAAATACCAAAATTATCTTTGTATGAATTTTTGGCATTTTTCTAAAAACATTCAATTTTTGATTAATATTGGAAAACCGTACGTTATTATTTAAAACCAACATTTATTTAAATAATAATAATCATTATTAAAATTTATTTAAAAATAAAAGTAGATACATAATACCTAAATTAGTTCAATTTAATTCATTGGAGTTATTATATAATAAGATTATATGTATACAATTTTATTGAATTTTTAACGTCTTTTACCCACATTCTAGGCACATTAGTAACTTTTCATAAAACCTAATTTGACCCCTTATATAAATTTATTTTAAAAAATTTTGAGAGAAATGGTTGACATCATTGAGTAAAATGTGACCCAATCATATGAAAATAATTTTTGGTGAATAGAATCTTTTGAATTTTTGTTTACCACAGTTAAAAGTAAATAGGGTAATTAAAGTTAAAAATGATATTATAATTCCCCTAACACATGCCCTAATTTTATTGGATATGTGTTTTTAGACCAAAATAAACCTTTGTAATAAAATATGACCCTCTTTGATCCACTTGGATTAGATTAGGACATTTATTATTAATTTATTTAAAGAAGAGTTAAAAGTGTTAAATTCAAATTTTAATAACTAAAATTTTTAATATAGGGTTATACAAAAGATAAATTTAACTATAAATATGAATTAGAAAGCTAATTTTTTTCCATGAAATGGTGTTTTATTTATAATTTTTATACATTAAATAATTAAATTTATTTATGACACAATGATAATGCAATACTTACCTAATTAAGGAAAGATTAATATAATTGATATTATAAATATAACAATAAATGTAAATTGAGACTTATGATGCATTACACGAATTTTCTGGGTTAATATGACATGTTTGGATTTATTTAATGTAATTTTTTTATGTAATCAATATTTGTTGACTTTCACAAAAACCAAATAGTAAATAGTGTCAAAATTTATATAAATGAATTTTTAAAACAAATACTATATTATTAAATTATATAATTTTCATAAAAATATAAGGTTTGGAAAAACGAATTACATAATGATATATATGTCATTAAGGAACCACTAGGGGTTCGCTTGGTATTTTATAGTATTTTTATTAACCATGTAATATAAAAATTGAAGAAGACATTGTAAAAGGTAAACTATTTAACTTAGAGTTAAATCCAATAAATAAGGTTCAAATGATGACCTAAACTTTTATAAAACTTATTGGTTGAGATTATTTCTAACCAAAACCACCATAGACTATAAATAAATGTATTTTGATCCATTATATGATCAATATGTTATTATAATAAAATAATATTTCAAGCTTTTCTTAAAGTGACCCTCACCTCTCTTATAAAAGAGCACTTACCCTTCTCAAACAATTACACTTCCAAAGCCATTTGGATCAGAAAAAACCTTATCAAATATCCTCTAAACTACCCTCACTTAAACCTATAGTCCTTAATTTGATTATAAATCCAACCTAACAATCCCTTTTGATCAAATCAAAAGGAAGAACCCGAAGAAGAGGTAATTTTTTCATCACCTTTTCAAAGTTCTTTTCTTCTTCCTCTTCCTTCTTATTTGTTGTTTCCATACGAAAATAAAAACTCCAGTACCTTCTACATTATGTGATGTTATTATAAATATGTTAGAACCATATTCATTATTCTATCCATCCTATTAATGGAAAAGTCACCATACGTGCCTACGTACGGCTTACCGTCTCTACGTCATTGTGTAGTTTGTTATTCAACACGTCATTATTTGGATGGGTATAATAATGTGTTTAGTTAGTGTAAATAATAAATATAAAATGTTAATTATTCTGTATATATGATATACCACTCAATTACACACGATTTCACCATTATAAGAATGATATTGTCGCTCGTGCATATGTATGGATTAACGTCTCCACGAACGCGAGGAGATTCGTTCCCCACTGTAACCACTCAAGAATAATGTTCATTTTATGATAAAAATAATGTTTAAGAACTTAATATAATTCAGTATATGAGTCAAATACATAATATTGATAACAAAAATGACTTAAGTAAAAAAACATATAAAGGAAAAAAAATCAGTTAACACCCGAAATAATGATACTACTAAAATTTTATTAATAAAGAAATATTAGAAGACCATATAAGAAATCATATTTATATATGAGGGTGTTGTATAATTTAATAATAATTATTTAACTAATATACCAGAGGTTAATGTATCCCGGACCATGGAAGAGTATAATGTAATGTTTTTTCATCTCACTTTTTATTCTCGTGAGATTCATGCTATATTTTCCACTACTTCCATTTGTGTGGTGTATGTACTCACCATGATTGTATTCTTTGTGTAAAATACATTAATTTATGGTTATTTACAACTTCATTGTATGAACCATATTTCATGGGTTGTATGTTTGGTATGTTACTAAATCAGTAAGGGAATTTCTAATTTCAATTTCAACACATTGGGTTTTACGCAAACTTTATTGATTTTTTACTCCATGATTATGTGTGAAATAACTATTTATTTATTTATGGAGTAATTTACACTACCATTTTTGTGGTTATACTTTTTATAACCATAATAACTCCATTTATAAATTCTAAAGTCATCAATTTGAATTTAATAAGAGTAATATTTACACAATTTCCATTCATTGAGTTAAACATCCAAGTCATTGGTGTTGTCTTTACAAGAATATGTGTGAATGTACTTTGACTTATTTAAACTGAATATAAAATCATATTGAGTGTATTTATATTTTTAACACATAAAAAATTCATTGATTTATCCTTAACTTAAGGATACAATCTTTATAAGGAATTTCTTCTTAACTTACATTCCATTGAGACTTGTTTCTTGTTATTTGCCAAATCTCTTTTATATGGTGTATACACTATAATTTGACATAGTTTATCATGAATCCATTTATTCTCATGATATTATAATGTTTTGATCACCTCAAATATTTTTATTCATGTGTCTCTCATTTAGTTATGAACTCTAACTGAAATATCAATTTAAATGTTTTAAAGATTTATTCTTCTAAATCTTTCTCACTACTGTCCTTATTTTAAAAATGTTTTTTAAGTATTTATTTACTTTAATATGAATGTTTTAAAATTAAAATTACTTTTAAAAGTTTTAAAGTGGTATTTGACAATTTGATTCAAAAATCTCTTTTATACGACTTCTTGATAAATTGTGATACTTTTATATGTTTTCAAGAAAAAAAGGATATTTCTCTCTAATAGTTTCACTGATTATTTTCATCTATGTCTATATCCTTATTTATTCTTGATTTTGGATGATTTATTATAATAAAATCTTACATATTGTATTTTATGAGTTATGTTAGACTGGGAATGTGCTATTTTTGTACCATTCATGGTTTGTGGTTAAAATATTTACATTTCTTATGTTAGTTTTAATACGAATGTTTAGATTATTTCCCAACATTCTCACATGAGGAATGAATTGGACTTAGTAAGTGACGGGTGGAGCCCACTATAGCTCCTCGATGCATCAGTAGGTCTCATGAAACAAACTAGTGTCTTGTCACAAGGTCTTGACAAAATTATTATTTGTAGTCTTGGCATGAGGCCATGACTATGTGGTTATGACGTCTGACATTATGCATTCCATAGTTATAAAATTGGCTATTGATATTTCATGTGATTATTAGACTAATAGAATATCCGAGTGAATAAGTAAATTGAATTATTTGATTTATATTTTCCATATTATGCTAAATTTAATGTTTAAAAGCCCTGTGTTTTAGTCGTATACATTTCCTTAAATGTTTATACTTATTTATGATAGTTTCCACTCTATTGGTATCCTTAACGAGCATTTGAGATCACCCCTTTCTTAGGATTATTTTCCCAATATGTGAAGAAGTATATTATGATAAACATTTAGGGATATTCCAAAGGATATTGTTGGGTTTAAAGGGGAAACTTCGTTGTTTTTTATTCTATGATGTAATGTAAAACTTATGACTGTATCTAGTACATCCAAGGCTACTAAACTAATCGGACTTTCGAGGATTGATATCTTGTAATCATCAAAATGTTATGTAATAATGCATGGAATCTAGGTAACTAGGGTTGAAAAATTACATGTGATCCCTAAGAAAGTGATGCCTAATATCTATGTGTTTTGTATGAGAGTGATGTGTAGGGTTTTTGATTATGGAAATGGAACTAGTGTTATCACACAATATCTGTGTTTTGGTAAAACTCATGCCATAGTATGTGGGTTTGTGTTGCATCCACAACACTTGGGCATAAAAACTTAAAAATGCTAAATATTCAGCTTTAGTAGTGGAAAGTGCTACCGAGTGTTTCTTTTGGACTGACCACACAAATAATGATTCTCCTAAGAAATGAAAAGTTCCAGGTTTACATTTCCTATCCATTTTACCGCCACCAAAATCAGCATCTGAAAATCTTTTTAAGAAAAAATCATTTCCAAAAGTATAATAAAGTCATAAATCCACGGTTCCCTTTAAATAGCGAAAAATTATTTTCACTGCTTTTAAATGGTATTTCTTTGGATTATATTGATATCTAGCACAAAAGCATACCGAAAAAATTATGTTTATTCGACTTGTTTTCAAGTATAGAAAACTTCCTATCATACCTCTAAATGATGTTGGATCTACTAGTTTACCTGCTTCATCAAGATGGAGATAATTTCAGGTTTCAATGGGAGTACTTATACTCTTAGTGTTGTCATATTCTTACATTTTAAGAGGATATTTAATAAACTTATCTTGAGATATATAAGTTCCTTTTGGTTATTGAGAAATTTGAAAACCCAGAAAAAATGTTAACTCACCCATCATAATAATTTAAAACACAAATTTCAATAGATTTTCAAATGAATCAGTTAAAGATTCCTAAGTTGAACCAAATATGATGTCATGAACATAAATTTAAACAATAAATACATTTTTCTTATCTTTATTTATAAAAAGGGTTGCATCAACAATCCCGTTACCAAAATTGTTTTGTAACAAAAATCCTATAAGTCTATCATACTAGGATCTAAGGTCTTGTTTAAGTCTATATAATGCTTTGGTATGTTTGAAAACATGTTCAGTGTAAATACCCGGAATTTGAATGTAATTTTTTTTATATGAGAATATTACGAGTCCACGAAAATTGTCGGCACATGATTCTGAGGACCGGAGTGCCCAAAATAAATTTCTGAACTTTTTTTGGGGTATGTTCAGTAAAATGCTAGTGGGTTTTTGTATCTTTGAACCAGTGCTCAGAATTAAAATCCAAGGACACCGTTGAACTCGCAGTGCCAGTATTCGCTTAAGGATACTTTCACCTCCACGACAGTTGGTCGAGGCTGAATGTTAGTTTTTGTGTTTTTCGTGAAAGAATAAAATACAAAAAAAGTTTAAAATTTTTATTTGTTGAATCCTCTCACATGTGTGTTATGATGGTGGGCACAACATGAACTAAAACCTCCCACATGGGTTATGGTGGTGGGGACCACCCGAGCCTAAATCCCCCAATTTGAATTCCTCAAGGTGGGGACCACCTGAACCGTCATAACGGGAGAAACTCTTAAACTCACTCTTTAATGTGGATAAGTCTCTTAAACTTCCCCCACATTAATTATTCCAACACCTCTTGATCAATGGTGCCAATTAAAATTAAATTAATAAAACCCAATTCAATTTATATTGGCTATTCTTTTGTTGGGAGAAGTGTTGGAAAAGCAGTTTGAGAAACTTTTACCCTCTCCAACGAAGATAACCTCCCAATGAAGAACGACCACTGGAGATCGAAGAACAAGTAAACCGACCCCGAGCTGGATCGGAAGCACCTTGCGGAGGAAACCAACGTAGGACATCTTCGACGACAACGAACCGATGATCAGGGAAATGCCGACATCACCGACTTCAACTGTTTCAATGTCAACAAGAAATCAATGAAGGGGTTTAATTCTATGTGAATAATATTTCCCATGTTCATTCCCTCTAAACAAAGAACAAGGATCAAATCTCTCTAACTAGTTGATCCATGTATGTTTTCTTTTGCACGGTTTGGAATAGTTATTGAAAGAGGTTTTGGGGTTTGATGTTTTAAATATCCTCCACACACATTCTTGATTCCAAATTCCTGAACCTCTTGCTACCGCTCTAACATGGAGAGTGCTGGCCAAACAAACAAGGCCCGACCTCTCCGCATTTTATAGTGATTATTTATTAGGTTCTTCGTGACGAAGGTGATGAAGCGAATGTGCCGCCTGACGGAAGAGAATCATGACTTGTTTCCGCAGCGGTGAAGGATGGACGGCCAGCCGAACTGGATGCCGGTGAAGGTGCATCGTGCGACCACGCCGCGCGGAGAGGAAGGCTAGCCAACCAGCCAGCCGCGGCCCCGCGCCACCACATGCCGCCCCGCGGTTTCCCTCCGCCCCATGCCTCGCGGGCGTCCGCCACCCCTCAGCCCCATGGCCCGTGGCCCGTGACATCCTCATGGACATGTGCCGCCCAACGGCCCCGCGCCGCCCGGCGGCCCCGCGCCTCCCCGCGGTCGCCCACCGCCCCGCGACCCCACGCCGCCCCTCGGTGCTTCCCGGACATGCACTGCCCCGCTGCCCCACGCCGCCCCGCAGATGCGCACCCCCAGCGCCGCCCCGCGGACCCGCGCCCCCCATGCCGCCCCATAGATGCGTGCCTCCGTGCAGCGTCGTTAGCCCCCCCGGCCCCCCGGCCCCGCGACCCCGCACCACCCTGTGGCCTCACCACCCCGCTCCGACTCGCAGCCCCGCTCCGGACCGTGCTGCCCTGTGGCAGACCGTCGCATTGTGGACCTCACGCAGCCCTACGACCCCCACACCACCCCACATCCCCATCACTACCCCATGGCCCTCATGCTGCTTCGCGATAGATTGCCGCCCTGCGGCCCCTGTTCTGCCCAGCGACCCTCGCACCGCCCCGCGGAGAACTGCCACACCGTGGCCCTCACATCGCCACGCGACCCCCACACCACACCGCCACCAGGCTGGGCCACCCAGCATGGGCCAGGCCAGATCAAGTGGGCCAGGTCGACCCGAACCGGGTCGGGCCGTGTCATTTCGACTAGGTCAGACCAGACCTGGACCAGTTTTGAACCATATGCTCTTTTGTCCATAACTTTGGTATCAGGCGTCCATTTGACAAACCATTTACAGAACCATAAACCTTGGATTGAGAAGGTCACTTTGGTATACCCCACTAGAGATTTGGATAAATTTGAGTAATGGTCGGGTTGGTTCGCGCATGAATCCAACCGGGCCCTCAGGACTAAAAGGCTAATAACTAACAGACCGAGCATCCGTTTGACGCACTGTCTGTTGCGTTGAGACCCATCTTACATGGTGGTCATTTGGGGATACTTATTCATAGTAATTAGTGTCAGTTGGAGTATCGACCAGTGGGTTGAGGACCGTACCCTCTTGGAGATTAGTGAGCTTAGTGCGGGAAGCCTGTAGCAGGCTGGGGAGATGTACTAGGATCCTTTGTGGGTCTGACGACGTACTGGAGATGTTACAGGACCCTGTTTGGGTATGAAGATGTACTGGAGATGTACTAGGATCCTGTGTGGGTATGAAGACGTACTGGAGATGTACTAGTATCCTATGTGGGCCTGACGACATATTGGAGATGTACTAGGATCCTGTGTGGGTCTCACAACATACTGGAGATGTACTAGGATACTTTGTGGGTCTGACGACGTACTAGAGATGTACTAGGATCCTGTGTGGGTCTGACGATGTACGGACGATGTACTGGGATCCTGTTTTGGTCTGAAGACGTAATAACATTGTACTAGGATCCTGTGTGTGTCTTACAACCTACCGATGATGTACTATGTTCATGTGTAGGTCTGATGATGTACTAAGATCCTTTGTGGGTCTGATGATGATTTAGGATCCTTCGTGGGTCTGCCTCTTAGCAGAGTAAGATTAATTAGTTGTTATATCTTATCATATCTACTACTGTACCTATGTTATACCTGGTGTGAGCTATGTATGTACTTTGTGGTTCCTACCTTTGTGGTAATCCTTCGTTTGTGGAATAGTTTAGCTTGGAGATTTTGAGTTGGAACCTGTGTTCCTTCATGGTCGAGATGGGTATACTTGAAAACATAGGTATATTTATGGGCATATACCTATGTAGGGTCTTTCAGTTGCTTTCATGCTTTTTGGTTTATCCTTGGTGGATTTGGTGAGACACTGAGGGTCTCGAGGTCTCTACTAAGTATCGTTATACTCACCCTTGCATGGGCTATGCCCACAACTTGTTGTGTTTGGTGCAGATGACAGATTGTGCCAATTGAGGCTGAGGGTACAAGGACTAGATGGTGCCTAGAGGTGGTCCATATGGCATGTCAGAACGCAGAGGATATAGGAATATGTGGAGTTCCGAGGAGGCAATCTATACCAACCCTTTAGGTAGGAATCCCGGAGGATGACCCAATAGCTGTCTTTCTTTTTCATCAGTTGTATTGTATTTCTATTGTACTTGTACCTTTACAGTTTGTCTTATGTCCCAGCCCCTTTTACATTCAACAGACTTTTTTCTATACAGTTTACTTGTGTTCTAATCTTCATGTGTACTTGATTGTGTGTGTTAATAGGTTATAAAGGCAATGTCGTTCCAGTTTTAGGGAATACACCTTTCGGTGCTAGTTTCCAGACCCTGGTCTATGGAAGGAGGGATAGGTATAGTTACAACATGGGCCCCGGGGTATGGGTCGTGACAAATTGGTATCAAAGGAGTCATTTCTACCATAGAGCATATGAATCTGATCTTTTAACAGCAATAGTATTAAGTGTAGTGAGTATGGTTATCAATTTAGGGAATCTAGTGTTGTTGTGGCGACAAACGTATCCATACACCAGGACCCTGACTTCTGATTTCCAACTCACTGCAGGGAAACACTTATTGCAAGTGTGTGTGTTTTTAAGATTTTTATTTGAAATCTCTTTGAGTCAGCTCACCAGGTATAACATATTGACCATGGCGCACCTGTTTCTTTTCAGGATGCCTCCATTTTGACAGCTATCTACGGATTCAGATATAGTACGCACTAATAGCCCATAGAGCGATGAGGCCTCGGTGTCAGGCCCTCTTCCATTAGAGGCACCAGTAGAAGCACCAGTGATACCACTACCTGTTGGACCACCGATGCCACCATCCCCAATAGTAGAGGGTGCACGCCGCTTGAGTGCATTGGACGTGTTCCAGAACCAGAGGCCACCAAGGTTCAGGGGAGAGACAGACCCACATGCGGATGAGGATTGGATGGAGGCCGTAGTGAGAGTCTTCTGACATGTAGGGACACTAGCTGATTGAAAGAGCGCTGTCGTGGGCGCCCTCAAATGATTAGTGTGATTTGGGGTACTTAAGTGCAGCAGAGTGGCTGACCAAGGTCGTCTCTCAAAGGAAGAAGTGAATTTAACAACTTATTAGAGGTATTCTAAAAAAATAAAATAAAATAGAATAGAATAAAAACACTACTTTAAAGGATTGGGGTTTGTTGTAGTTTATGAATCTAGAAGAAGTTTGCTGGAAGAAGATTGTACAAATTTTTTTTGTTTTTAGTTTTGAAATGAATTTCAATTTAAATGACACAACAAAAAGATGTTTTTTTTAGAAATCTATTTAAAAAGCGTAATCCATCTAACTCTACCTCTTCACTTTATTATTAATCATTATCATTTAAATTAACATTCACTTAATTATGATCCCTTAATTTGTTAAATCCCGAACCCTACGAGAATTAACTTTACCACAAAGATGATGTGAATTTAAACCTAGGCTAACTTTGGAACGTGTAATCGCAGCACCCTACTTTGATTGATGTTCTAAGATTAGCTTATGATTAGTGGTAAATTAAGGCACATATCCATTCTGGAAATGAGGATGAATTGTGTTTAGGGATTATATTTGAACTCTACAAATTTATCCCGTGTGGTCTTGTATTACCGATTAAGATCGCGCTCTCACAATTTACACAAAATCCCGACCTCGCGTGTTTTTGTGTTAATTGTTCAATTGCTTGCTTAGTTTCTTACAATTTAAAAACATAATTCATGGATCATATTAAGTGAATTACAGTAGCTCATTGATTCAAAATAATTAAATGAAGAGGGTAGAAGATAGATCGATTACTAAAAGACTACTCTTCCATGGGTGGCGTAATCATCGTAGAAGCGTTTTGCATGTGCAAAGGTTTAAAATGGGTATAACCCAATAAAGCTTCTACTAAAGAATTCCAGACCAATTAGGAAGATTAAGAGAAGAAGAAATTTAAACAAAACAGAAGAAAAGAGAAGAAATATAAGAAGAGCAATGAAGTTTATTACACAAATGAAAACATTACAAAATGAAGAAGAGAAGGAGGCTTCGATGAGGGGATCCTTGCTTCAAGAGCTACCCCTCTTACAATGGTTGGAGAATTTGGGTGAAACAAATTCTCCTCTGCCTCCAATCTCCCAATGCACGTCCCAACCCCTCCAAATGAGAAAAACTCCAATTTATAGATGGGAGGGGAGGAGAGGTTACAAGTGGTTTCAAGTGTGAATGTGGAAATTCGGCCAAATATTTTATGCCACTTTTCACCGCCAATTTTACCACCAAAACGCGTGAATTGGCCGGCCTTCCAGAAGGATTATTTGTGCCACATCTTGTTCCAGATCTTTCCTCAAAATTTGGGCTCAATCGAAGCTCGTATGTAGAGTATATGGCCCAAATACATATCCTTCTCCATTCTGGCGAGCCCAGCCCAACTTTGACTTCATGACCCAATTTCAACAACCAAATGAACTCTTTAGCTTTAGTGTCCTGAATATATGTTGTAGATAATTAAGTTAGGAACACTGTTACAAAATTTCAAATTAAAATAATAAACATAAAAATATATATCTTTGAAATACTACAGTGTACTATTAAGGGTAAAACTGGAATTTTCACCAAATTTTCAAATGAATGATCAAATCCCAAATATTTTATAAATAGACATGTTTAACACAATGTGAGGAAATTATATCACTTATTATCAATAAAATATTCAATAAAATAGTGTTTTATCAACTCCCCCACACTTACCCTTTTGCACACCTGGGCAAAACCTCATATCAAGTAAACATCAATATCAAATCAAAACCAATTTTAAAACACATATCTTTAAGATCAATCAATTTCACACCAAGAATAAAAAAGATATCATGCCTCATAAAAAACCTTATTTCAAGTTCTCCATTTATTTCATTCAATATATTTCCACTTCATTTATCCTCCCATGCACAAAACACTTACCTCGCTTGAATTTTCTCTCATCACTCAAATATCAATTTTTTTTTGCAATGTCTTTCTCATCCAAACTCATACAAGGGTCACCATAGGCTTGATAGATTCCTACATCGCTACCCGATGTGATTCAAGGACATATGTTTATCATGAGGACTTTTCAGGGTTTTTCTGTGGCTTTCGGTTGGTAGGATTAAGATGCGAAAAACTCTGAGGCTGAATGAGGAGGGCTTGACTCTTTTAAAGCAAAATTGCATTAATCTAATTTTCACTTAAATATGGTCTTCTCTTCAATCCCCATAGTATCAATTCAGCTCCATCATCATGAAAATTCATGAAAGGTTTACACCATTCATCATTTCAGCATAAAAAATGTCAATCTTCTCAAACATGATTTTCTTGAAAGCTCCAGATGGGCACAGCTTTCCACCTCAATTAGAAGCTCCAGAAAAGGTACAGCTTCACTTGTCATGAAAGCTCCAGAAAAGGCACAGCTTTCAATATAATGACTTTCTTTAGCAGCAAACACATCTCTTCAGAATTTAATTTTCCACCCAAAGTATCACATAATGTGGTGGCACAACACAAGACAACTTCCCCCATACTTAAGCTCAACTAGATTATGCAATTTCACTTCAAGAGTTGGTTGGATAGGGAAAATTGGCTTGTAATGTGGCTTAACCTAACAGGCTGTGCATGGCTTCTAAAGGCTACAAGGATTAAATATTCAAGGTAGGCCATTATAAAAAAGGATTCTTTGAAATAGGGGTTTTAATACCAAACAAATGCCTCAATCATTTAAACACAAGTACCTCAAAACCTCAAGTTTTGACAGGAATAGATCAAATTCTGGTTAAATCAAGTATGATTTGGTTCTCTCAAGAAGTGAGGTGAATGTAAAGAATATGAAAATAATGGTTTAGAATCCTCATAGGAAAGTGATTTCAAATATAAAGACAGTGAGATTGACATGGGATTCAAAATTCAGCGTACTTTGCATGAAATTACTAAATATTTGAACTTGAAACAAAGTCATTTTAGCATTCATTTAAGCTTAGTTTCAAGGGGTAAATTGTTTCACTTATTGATATGGATTTAAAAATGGTGATGAGAATCATTTCAGATCAAAAGTTTCAAAAACACACAGAAAATTGTAAAATAAACACACAAAATTTGAAAAACACACAATTTTTTTTGGTTTTTTTTAACAGGAAAACAATTGAAATTACTAAACTAAAAGGTTCCCTCCCCCACACTTAAAATATTGCATTGTCCTCAATGTGAACCTATGAGATGATATATGCACATGAAATTCAGAATTTTTAAATAGGACAAATAATATAAAAGTGAAAGGGTTAGGAACAGCCTGATGTGATCAAGTGATGATGGGGTCATGCAGTGTGATAAAATCCACTGCATCAGTAGGATGTCCCTCAATGTATCTCTTCAAACGTTGCCCATTGACTGTAAAGCTCCTTCCAGTGTCCTGTTATGTGATCTCCACTGCACCATAAGGAAAAACATTAGACACAATATAAGGACCTAACCATCTGGAACGCAACTTACCAGGCATCAACTTCAGTCGTGAACTATAGAGAAGGACTTTCTCTCCAACATGAAACTCCCTTTTTTGGATCATTTTGTCATGAGCTGCTTTTGATCTTTCCTTGTAGATCCTTGAGTTCTCATATGATGACAGTCGAATCTCCTCAAGCTCTTGAATTTTCAACTTCCTTTGAATTCCAGCTTGGGCCAAATCCATGTTGCATTTCTTTATAGCCCAATATGCCCGATGCTCGACTTCCACTGGGAGATGACATGCTTTCCCAAAAACAATCCGAAATGGGGACATACCAATGGGGGTCTTGTATGCTGTCCTATAAGCCCACAATGCATCATTCAAGCGCTTGCTCCAATCCTTCCTATTTGGCTGCACGGTTTTCTCCAAGATTTGTTTCAACTCACGATTTGAAACCTCAGCCTGGCCATTTGTTTGGGGGTGGTATGGTGTTGATGTTTTGTGTGTCACCCCATACTTTCGAAGGAGGGAAGCAAAATTCCTATTGCAAAAGTGTGTCCCTTGGTCACTGATGATGGCCTTTGGTACTCCAAACCTGCAAAAAATTTGTGCTTTGAAAAAGTCCACAACAACATGAGAATCGTCAGTCCTGGTGGCCTTGGCCTCCACCCATTTACTCACATAATCAACAGCAACCAAAATGTACAAAAATCCAAATGAACTAGGAAAAGGACCCATAAAGTCGATGCCCCATACATAAAAAATCTCATAAAATAGTATGGGTTGTTGGGGCATCTCATGTCTCCTAGAAATGTTCCCAGTGTGTTGGCAACGAGAGCATGACTTACAAAACACATGGGCATCATGGAATAATCTAGGCCAATATAATCCAGAGTCCAAAACTTTCCTAGCTGTCCGTTGGGGTCCAAAGTGTCCACCACATGCAAGTGTATGACAGAAATGCAAAACAGTCTCAAACTCATGATCGGGAACACACCTCCTAATGACATGGTCACTACACATGCACCATAAGTATGGATCATCCCAAACATAAAACCTGGACTCACTTTTTAATTTTTGGACTTGATGTTTCTTTAAATTTGCTGGGATTTCAGAAGCAGCAAGGTAGTTAACTAAATCAGCATACCAAGGATGTGTACCTGAGATGGTATAGAGATGCTCATCAGGGAAAGTGTCCCGAAGTGGTACCTGATCCAAGGTGTCATCCTCTAGTGTGTGGGTAAGCCTACTCATGTGGTCTGCCACCAAATTCTCTGATCCCTTCTTGTCCTTTATCTCAATATCAAATTCTTGAAGAAGGAGCATCCAACGGATAAGTCGTGGCTTTGCATCTGGCTTCTTTAGGAGGTACCTCAAAGCTGCATGGTCAGAAAAAACAACTACTTTAGAGCCCAATAAATATGAACGGAATTTATCTAAAGAAAATATGACAGCAAGAAACTCCTTTTCTGTGGTAGTGTAGTTTGATTGGGCTGAATCTAGTGTCCTCGATGCATAGGTGATCACATGTGAACGCCCCTCCACCCTCTGAGATAAGACAGCTCCAACCGCGAAGTTGGAGGCGTCACACATAAGCTCAAATGGAAGGTCCCACCGTGGGGGCTGTATGATAGGTGGAGTGGTCAGACACTTCTTTAGCTCATCAAAGGAAGTCCTACAAGAATCATCAAACACAAATTCAGAATCTTTTTGAAGTAATCGTGACATAGGAAGAGCGATCTTACTAAAATCTTTGATGAAGCGCCGATAAAATCCTGCATGCCCTAGGAAAGATCTAACATCACGCACACATGAAGGATAGGGTAAGGATGAAATAATTTCTACCTTAGATCTATCAACCTCTATCCCATGTTTTGACACCACATTCCCTAAGACAATGCCATGCTCTACCATAAAATGACACTTTTCAAAGTTCAGGACCAGATTCTTCTCAATACAACGATTCAACACATTTCCCAAACTACTTAGACATTCATCAAATGAAGACCCATACACTGTAAAATCATCCATAAATACCTCCATGGAGGTCTCAATAAAATCAGAAAAAATACTCACCATACATCTCTGGAAGGTACCTGGGGCGTTGCAAAGTCCAAATGGCATCCTCCGGTAGGAAAATGTGCCAAAGGGACAGGTGAATGTAGTCTTCTCCTGATCCTCTGGAGCTATAGGAACCTGAAAATATCCAGAAAATCCATCCAAGAAACAATAGTGTGTTTTCCCAGCTAGTCTCTCGAGCATTTGATCAATAAATGGGAGGGAGAAATGGTCCTTGCGAGTGGTCTGATTTAGTTTCCTATAATCAATACACACACGCCAACTGTTTTGCACCCTCATTGGAACTAAATCATCTTTCTCATTTTTAACAACAGTAAAACCAGTTTTCTTAGGCACAACCTGAATTGGACTTACCCACTGTGAATCTGAAATGGGAAAGATTATACCTGCCTCGAGCAATTTCTCAACTTCCTTTTTAACAACT
Organism: Viscum album; assembly: GCA_963277665.1. Taxonomy (NCBI): domain Eukaryota; kingdom Viridiplantae; phylum Streptophyta; class Magnoliopsida; order Santalales; family Viscaceae; genus Viscum; species Viscum album. The sequence continues at coordinate 622,372,702 of OY728127.1, forward strand.
TCCAGGAGGGTGGGATTGAGTCTCCTTTGTGGTTGTCTCACCGGTTTAGCCCCATCCTCCAAGAGAATCCTATGCATGCAAATGGAGGGGCTAATACCTGATATGTCAGCCAAGGTCCACCCAATCGCCCTGATGTTCTCCCTCAAAATATTCAAAAGCCTTTCTTCATGTTCAAAAGGGAGATTGTTAGCAATGATAACAGGTAATCTCTCACCACTCAACAAGTATGAGTATTTCAGATTTGGTGGCAATGGCTTGAGTTCTAATGAAGGAGGGTGTAGTATGGATGGAGACATTGAAGGAACTGAAATATGTGCACAAAGAGCATCAGTATCAGAATAGACATCATCAAAATCATAGAATAAAGCATCAAATCCATCAGCATACTCAACAGCCATTTCATAATCAGAGTGAACATGATCAAAATCATAATATGAATCCACATCAAAATCAAATTTTAGAGAGTCTTGTTCATTAGAAACAGGTGTGGAAGTTCTCTTAGTCATTAAACCAGAACCAATACTCATAATCTCTCTAAGTATAGGACAATCCAATTCCATGTTGTTTTTACTTGGTGGTTCAAAATGGGAGATAACAAAAGCAGAATGGTCCTCTGAGGGGTACTTCATGGAATCCATAACATTAAATATCACAACTTCATCTCCAAACTCCATGGAAAGTGTACCCTCATTTACATTTATGATAGTTTTTGCAGTTTTGAGGAAGGGTCTACCTAAGATAATGGGGGCATGAGAACTTACCTGATCATCCTCCATGTTAAGAACATAGAAATCCGCTGGAAAGATCATGTCTCTTACCCGGACAAGTACATCCTCAAGGACTCCCGCTGGATATGCCGTAGCTCTATTCTCCAATTGCACCACTACTCTTGTTGGCTTCAACTCACCAACCTGCAAGGAAGAGAATACAGAGTGAGGCATCACATTTATTGAAGCTCCTAAATCACAAAGAGCATCAGAGAAGTGAAACTCCCCTATGGTACATGGGATGGTGAATGTCCCAGGATCCTTGCACTTTGTTGGCATTGCTAGAGTTGGTGTAATGAGTGCCGAGACATTCCTTCCAAGGTTGATCCTCTCATTTCCTTTGAGCCCTCTTCGATTGGTACAAAGTTCTTTTAAGAATTTCGCATACCTTGGAATTTGATTAATGGCTTCAAGTAGAGGAATGTTGATCTCCACATGCTTGAATGTGTCCAAAACCTCCTTTTGCATTGCTTCTTCAGCCATCTTCTTGGTTTGAACAACCCAGTTTGGAAAAGGAAGGGGTTTAGGAGGAACATCATCAATCTTTTTCTTACCTTTATCATTCTCCTTGGATTGCTCATCAGTTGGTATGGAATGTGGCTTCTCTGAAGTTGAGGTGAATCCCGGTGGAATGGTAGGTGCAGATGTATCGTTCATTTGCTTCCCACTTCTCAATGTGATGGCACTAACATTCCCCTTTGGATTTGGAGTGGGTTGGGAAGGTAGATTTCCAGAATTCTTACTCACAAGTTCATGGAGGGCGGTGGCAATCTGACTCATTTGAGTCTTCAACTCTCTCAGCTCCGAACCTTGACTCTTCAGCTCATTCTGTTGATTAAGAACAATTTGTTTCAAAATATCATCAGTGTTAGAGTCTACCTTGTGTTGGATATTCCCTTGTTGCTGACTCGTTGATTCTTGGGCTTCAAATCTCCTTTGGGGTTGTTGGAAACCCTGTTGGTAAGGTGGAGGCTGCTGGAAGTTTGGTTGAAAAGGGGGCCTTTGTTGTTGTCCAGAGCCATACCTCATGTCCGCTAGATCTTTACACCCTTGGTTGTATGTTGGATCAAACTTCTTTTGGGGATATGGTTGTTGTTGTTGCTGCTGAAATGGTCTCCCAGGGAACACTGCTGCACAATATTCTGTTTCTTGGAGTTGTGGGCAACAGTCAGTTGGGTGGCTTGTCTCAGTGCAAATACCACAAGGCCTTGAAGGAGGGGGTTGGGATGTCTTTTGAGCCAATGCAATCTGCCTCACCATAGTTGTCAATTCTTCTAACTCAGTGTCAATCAAATGACTTTCAAGAGAAGAAGGACTTACTTGATGTACTCCTCGAACATGTGGTGTACCTCTATCACCGAATTGTTGGGAGTTTTGGGCCATTTTGTCGATCAATGCTCGCGCAGCTACTGGTGTCTTGTCCACCAATGCTCCTCCAGCCGCAGCATCTACCATGCTCCTCTCCATGAGTGTGAGTCCTTCGTAGAAGTATTGGATGAGGAGTTGCTCACTGATTTGGTGATGTGGGCAGCTTGCACACAACTTCTTGAATCGCTCCCAGTACTCATACATTGACTCCCCTTGTGCTTGCTTGATCCCTGATATCTCCTTTCGAATGGATGTGGTCCTTGATGCTGGAAAAAATCTATGCAAGAAAAGACGTTTCAAATCGTTCCAACAAGTTACATCTTCGGGTTGTAAATAATACATCCAGTCTTTTGCAGCTCCATCAAGTGAGAATGGGAATGCTCTTAGTTTGATTTGATCTTCAGAGACATTTGTAGGTTTTAGGGTTGAGCAAACCACATTAAATTCTTTCAAATGTTTATTGGGATCCTCACCAGAGAGGCCATGAAACTTTGGAAGTAAGTGAATTAACCCAGATTTCAGTTCGAAGTCCGATTCGAGATTTGGGTATGCAATACAATTTGGTTGATAATTAATATCAGGTGCAGCCAATTCTCGAATGGTTCTATTATGTTCATTTCCATTGTTTCCAGCCATTGGTTCTTGTTTTATGGTTGAATTTGAATTTCTTCCAATTTCAATGTTCTGATATTGGAGTAATTCTCCAACTGGTTGAATGTTGAAACTTCCCGTAGACTGAGAATTTCTGATTCCTTCCCTAAGGCTATGTTCAATCTCAGGGTCAAGATCTAAGAGATCTTTAGGATTAGTTCGTGTCATAGATCAAATAAAAATGAAAAGAAAGAAAGTGGACCATAGTAAAATAAAAATGAGAAGTTTGAGTTGATGGTCCAAAAAGAAGTAGAATAAAATAAAAGAAGAAGAAGAAAATTCAGATTGGGTAAAGAAGAAAGAAAGAAGAGAGGAAGAGAATAAAATTTAAAATAAAATAAATACCTCTAATTGGTTGAAATAATTACTTGCCTCCCCGGCAACGGCGCCAATTTGAAAGAGCGCTGTCGTGGGCGCCCTCAAATGATTAGTGTGATTTGGGGTACTTAAGTGCAGCAGAGTGGCTGACCAAGGTCGTCTCTCAAAGGAGGACGTGAATTTAACAACTTATTAGAGGTATTCTAAAAAAATAAAATAAAATAGAATAGAATAAAAACACTACTTTAAAGGATTGGGGTTTGTTGTAGTTTATGAATCTAGAAGAAGTTTGCTGGAAGAAGATTGTATAAATTTTTTTTGTTTTTAGTTTTGAAATGAATTTCAATTTAAATGACACAACAAAAAGATGTTTTTTTTAGAAATCTATTTAAAAAGTGTAATCGATCTAACTCTACCTCTTCACTTTATTATTAATCATTATCATTTAAATTAACATTCACTTAATTATGATCCCTTAATTTGTTAAATCCCGAACCCTACGAGAATTAACTTTACCACAAAGATGATGTGAATTTAAACCTAGACTAACTTTGGAACGTGCAATCGCAGCACCCTGCTTTGATTGATGTTCTAAGATTAGCTTATGATCAGTGGTAAATTAAGGCACATATCCATTCTGCAAATGAGGATGAATTGTGTTTAGGGATTATATTTGAACTCTACAAATTTATCCCGTGTGGTCTTGTATTACCGATTAAGATCGCGCTCTCACAATTTACACAAAATCCCGACCTCGCGTGTTTTTGTGTTAATTGTTCAATTGCTTGCTTAGTTTCTTACAATTTAAAAACATAATTCATGGATCATATTAAGTGAATTACAGTAGCTCATTGATTCAAAATAATTAAATGAAGAGGGTAGAAGATAGATCGATTACTAAAAGACTACTCTTCCATGGGTGGCGTAATCATCGTAGAAGCGTTTTGCATGTGCAAAGGTTTAAAATGGGTATAGCCCAATAACGCTTCTACTCAAGAATTCCAGCCCAATTAGGAAGATTAAGAGAAGAAGAAATTTAAACAAAACAGAAGAAAAGAGAAGAAATATAAGAAGAGCAATGAAGTTTATTACACAAATGAAAACATTACAAAATGAAGAAGAGAAGGAGGCTTCGATGAGGGGATCCTTGCTTCAAGAGCTACCCCTCTTACAATGGTTGGAGAATTTGGGTGAAACAAATTCTCCTCTGCCTCCAATCTCCCAATTCACGTCCCAACCCCTCCAAATGAGAAAAACTCCAATTTATAGATGGGAGGGGAGGAGAGGTTACAAGTGGTTTCAAGTGTGAATGTGGAAATTCGGCCAAATATTTTATGCCAATTTTCACCGCCAATTTGACCACCAAAACGCGTGAATTGGCCGGCCTTCCAGAAGGATGATTTGTGCCACATCATGTCCCCGATCTTTCCTCAAATGTTGGGCTCAATCGAAGCTCGTATGTAGATTATATGGCCCAAATACAGAACCTTCTCCATTCTGGCGAGCCCAGCCAAACTTTGACTTCATGGCCCAATTTCAACAACCAAATGAACTCTTTTGCTTTAGTGTCCTGAATTAAGATTGTAGATAATTAAGTTATAAACACTGTTACAAAATTTCAAATTAAAATAATAAACATAAAAATAGTTATCTTCGAAATACTTCAGTGCTCTATTAAGGGTAAAACTGGAATTTTCACCAAATTTTCAAATGAATGATAAAATCCCAAATATTTTATAAATAGACATGTTTAACACAATGTGAGGAAATTATATCACTTATTATCAATAAAATATTCAATAAAATAGTGTTTTATCAACTCCCCCACACTTACCCTTTTGCACACCTGGGCAAAACCTCATATCAAGTAAACATCAATATCAAATCAAAACCAATTTTAAAACACATATCTTTAAGATCAATCAATTTCACACCAAGAATAAAAAAGATATCATGCCTCATAAAAAACCTTATTTCAAGTTCTCCATTTATGTCATTCAATATATTTCCACTTCATTTATCCTCCCATGCACAAAACACTTACCTCGCTTGAATTTTCTCTCATCACTCAAATATCAATTTTTTTTTGCAATGTCTTTCTCATCCAAACTCATACAAGGGTCACCATAGGCTTGATAGATTCCTACATCGCTACCCGATGTGATTCAAGGACATATGTTTATCATGAGGACTTTTCAGGGTTGTTCTGTGGCTTTCGGTTGGTAGGATTAAGATGCGAAAAACTCTGAGGCTGAATGAGGAGGGCTTGACTCTTTTAAAGCAAAATTGCATTAATCTAATTTTCACTTAAATATGGTCTTCTCTTCAATCCCCATAGTATCAATTCAGCTCCATCATCATGAAAAGTCATGAAAGGTTTACACCATTCATCATTTCAGCATAAAAAATGTCAATCTTCTCAAACATGATTTTCTTGAAAGCTCCAGATGGGCACAGCTTTCCACCTCAATTAGAAGCTCCAGAAAAGGCACAGCTTCACTTGTCATGAAAGCTCCAGAAAAGGCACAACTTTCAATATAATGACTTTCTTTAGCAGCAAACACATCTCTTCAGAATTTAATTTTCCACCCAAAGTATCACATAATGTGGTGTCACAACACAAGACAACTTCCCCCATACTTAAGCTCAACTAGATTATGCAATTTCACTTCAAGAGTTGGTTGGATAGGGAAAATTGGCTTGTAATGTGGCTTAACCTAACAGGCTGTGCATGGCTTCTAAAGGCTACAAGGATTAAATATTCAAGGTAGGCCATTATAAAAAAGGATTCTTTGAAATAGGGGTTTTAATACCAAACAAATGCCTCAATCATTTAAACACAAGTACCTCAAAACCTCAAGTTTTGACAGGAATAGATCAAATTCTGGTTAAATCAAGTATGGTTTGGTTCTCTCAAGAAGTGAGGTGAATGTAAAGAATATGAAAATAATGGTTTAGAAGCCTCATAGGAAAGTGATTTCAAAAATAAAGACAGTGAGATTGACATGGGATTCAAAATTCAGCGTACTTTGCATGAAATTACTAAATATTTGAACTTGAAACAATGTCATTTCAGCATTCATTTAAGCTTAGTTTCAAGGGGTAAATTGTTTCACTTATTGATATGGATTTAAAAATGGTGATGAGAATCATTTCAGATCAAAAGTTTCAAAAACACACAGAAAATTGTAACATAAACACACAAAATTTGAAAAACACACAATTTTTTTTGGTTTTTTTAACAGGAAAACAATTGAAATTACTAAACTAAAAGGTTCCCTCCCCCACATTTAAAATATTGCATTGTCCTCAATGTAAACCTATGAGATGATATATGCACATGAAATTCAGAATTTTTAAATAGGACAAATAATATAAAAGTGAAAGGGTTAGGAACAGCCTGATGTGATCAAGTGATGATGGGGTCATGCAGTGTGATAAAATCCACTGCATCAGTAGGATGTCCCTCAATGTATCTCTTCAAACATTGCCCATTGACTGTAAAGCTCCTTCCAGTGTCCTCTTGTGTGATCTCCACTGCACCATAAGAAAAAACATTAGACACAATATAAGGACCTAACCATCTGGAACGCAACTTACCAGGCATCAACTTCAGTCGTGAACTATAGAGAAGGACTTTCTCTCCAACATGAAACTCCCTTTTTTGGATCATTTTGTCATGAGCTGCTTTTGATCTTTCCTTGTAGATCCTTGAGTTCTCATATGATGACATTCGAATCTCCTCAAGCTCTTGAATTTGCAACTTCCTTTGAATTCCAGCTTGGGCCAAATCCATGTTGCATTTCTTTATAGCCCAATATGCCCGATGCTCGACTTCCACTGGGAGATGACATGCTTTCCCAAAAACAATCCGAAATGGGGACATACCAATGGGGGTCTTGTATGCTGTCCTATAAACCCACAATGCATCATTCAAGCGCTTTCTCCAATCCTTCCTATTTGGCTGCACGGTTTTCTCCAAGATTTTTTTCAACTCACGATTTGAAACCTCAGCCTGGCCATTTGTTTGGGGGTGGTATGGTGTTGATGTTTTGTGTGTCACCCCATACTTTCGAAGGAGGGAAGCAAAATTCCTATTGCAAAAGTGTGTCCCTTGGTCACTGATGATGGCCTTTGGTACTCCAAACCTGCAAAAAATTTGTGCTTTGACAAAGTCCACAACAACATGAGAATCGTCAGTCCTGGTGGCCTTGGCCTCCACCCATTTACTCACATAATCAACAGCAACCAAAATGTACAAAAATCCAAATGAACTAGGAAAAGGACCCATAAAGTCGATGCCCCATACATAAAAAATCTCACAAAATAGTATGGGTTGTTGGGGAATCTCATGTCTCCTAGAAATGTTCCCAGTGTGTTGGCAACGAGAGCATGACTTACAAAACACATGGGCATCATGGAATAATCTAGGCCAATATAATCCAGAGTCCAAAACTTTCCTAGCTGTCCGTTGGGGTCCAAAGTGTCCACCACATGCAAGTGTATGACAGAAATGAAAAACAGACTCAAACTCATGATCGGGAACACACCTCCTAATGACTTGGTCACTACACATGCGCCATAAGTATGGATCATCCCAAACATAAAACCTGGACTCACTTTTTAATTTTTGGACTTGATGTTTCTTTAAATTTGCTGGGATTTCAGAAGTAGCAAGGTAGTTAACTAAATCAGCATTCCAAGGATGCGTACCTGAGATGGTATAGAGATGCTCATCAGGGAAAGTGTCCCGAAGTGGTACCGGATCCAAGGTGTCATCCTCTAGTGTGTGAGTAAGCCTACTCATGTGGTCTGCCACCAAATTCTCTGATCCCTTCTTGTCCTTTATCTCAATATCAAATTCTTGAAGAAGGAGCATCCAACGGATAAGTCGTGGCTTTGCATCTGGCTTCTTTAGGAGGTACCTCAAAGCTGCATGGTCAGAAAAAACAACTACTTTAGAGCCCAATAAATATGAACGGAATTTATCTAAAGAAAATATGACAGCACGAAACTCCTTTTCTGTGGTAGTGTAGTTTTATTGGGCTGAATCTAGTGTCCTCGATGCATAGGCGATCACATGTGAACGCCCCTCCACCCTCTGAGATAAGACAGCTCCAACCGCGAAGTTGGAGGCGTCACACATAAGCTCAAATGGAAGGTCCCACCGTGGGGGCTGTATGATAGGTGGAGTGGTCAGACACTTCTTTATCTCATCAAAGGAAGTCCTACAAGAATCATCAAACACAAATTCAGAATCTTTTTGAAGTAATCGTGACATAGGAAGAGCGATCTTACTAAAATCTTTGATGAAGCGCCGATAAAATCCTGCATGCCCTAGGAATGATCTAACATCACGCACACATGAAGGATAGGGTAAGGATGAAATAATTTCTACCTTAGATCTATCAACCTCTATCCCATGTTTTGACACCACATGCCCTAAGACAATGCCATGCTCTACCATAAAATGACACTTTTCAAAGTTCAGGACCAGATTCTTCTCAATACAACGATTCAACACATTTCCCAAACTACTTAGACATTCATCAAATGAAGACCCATACACTGTAAAATCATCCATAAATACCTCCATGGAGGTCTCAATAAAATCAGAAAAAATACTCACCATACATCTCTGGAAGGTACCTGGGGCGTTGCAAAGTCCAAATGGCATCCTCCGGTAGGCAAATGTGCCAAAGGGACAGGTGAATGTAGTCTTCTCCTGATCCTCTGGAGCTATAGGAACCTGAAAATATCCAGAAAATCCATCCAAGAAACAATAGTGTGTTTTCCCAGCTAGTCTCTCGAGCATTTGATCAATAAATGGGAGGGGGAAATGGTCCTTGCAAGTGGTCTGATTTAGTTTCCTATAATCAATACACACACGCCAACTGTTTTGCACCCTCATTGGAACTAAATCATCTTTCTCATTTTTAACAACAGTAAAACCAGTTTTCTTAGGCACAACCTGAATTGGACTTACCCACTGTGAATCTGAAATGGGAAAGATTATACCTGCCTCGAGCAATTTCTCAACTTCCTTTTTAACAACTTCCAGGAGGGTGGGATTGAGTCTCCTTTGTGGTTGTCTCACCGGTTTAGCCCCATCCTCCAAGAGAATACTATGCATGCAAATGGAGGGGCTAATACCTGATATGTCAGCCAAGGTCCACCCAATCGCCCTGATGTTCTCCCTCAAAATATTCAAAAGCCTTTCTTCATGTTCAAAAGGGAGATTATTAGCAATGATAACAGGTAATCTCTCACCACTCAACAAGTATGAGTATTTCAGATTTGGTGGCAATGGCTTGAGTTCTAATGAAGGAGGGTGTAGTATGGATGGAGACATTGAAGGAACTGAAATATGTGCACAAAGAGCATTAGTATCAGAATAGACATCATCAAAATCATAGAATAAAGCATCAAATCCATCAGCATACTCAACAGCCATTTCATAATCAGAGTGAACATGATCAAAATCAGAATATGAATCCACATCAAAATCAAATTTTAGAGAGTCTTGTTCATTAGAAACAGGTGTGGAAGTTCTCTTAGTCATTAAACCAGAACCAATACTCATAATCTCCCTAAGTATAGGACAATCCAATTCCATGATGTTTTTACTTGGTGGTTCAAAATGGGAGATAACAAAAGCAGAATGGTCCTCTGAGGGGTACTTCATGGAATCCATAACATTAAATATCACAACTTCATCTCCAAACTCCATGGAAAGTGTACCCTCATTTACATTTATGGTAGTTTTTGCAGTTTTGAGGAAGGGTCTACCTAAGATAATGGGGGCATGAGAACTTACCTGATCATCCTCCATGTTAAGAACATAGAAATCCGCTGGAAAGATCATGTCTCTTACCCGGACAAGTACATCCTCAAGGACTCCCGCTGGATATGCCGTAGCTCTATTCGCCAATTGCACCACTACTCTTGTTGGCTTCAACTCACCAACCTGCAAGGAAGAGAATACAGAGTGAGGCATCACATTTATTGAAGCTCCTAAATCACAAAGAGCATCAGAGAAGTGCAACTCCCCTATGGTACATGGGATGGTGAATGTCCCAGGATCCTTGCACTTTGTTGGTATTGCTAGAGTTGGTGTAATGAGTGCCGAGACATTCCTTCCAAGGTTGATCCTCTCATTTCCTTTGAGCCCTCTTCGATTGGTACAAAGTTCTTTTAAGTATTTCGCATACCTTGGAATTTGCTTAATGGCTTCAAGTAGAGGAATGTTGATCTCCACACGCTTGAATGTGTCCAAAACCTCCTTTTGAATTGCTTCTTCAGCCATCTTCTTGGTTTTAACAACCCTGTTTGGAAAAGGAAGGGGTTTAGGAGGAACATCATCAATCTTTTTCTTACCTTTATCATTCTCCTTGGATTGCTCATCAGTTGGTATGGAATGTGGCTTCTCTGAAGTTGAGGTGAATCCCGGTGGAATGGTAGGTGCAGATGTATCGTTCATTTGCTTCCCACTTCTCAATGTGATGGCACTAACATTCCCCTTTGGATTTGGAGTGGGTTGGGAAGGTAGATTTCCAGAATTCTTACTCACAAGTTCATGGAGGGCGGTGGCAATCTGACTAATTTGAGTCTTCAACTCTCTCAGCTCCGAACCTTGACTCTTCAGCTCATTCTGTTGATTAAGAACAATTTGTTTCAAAATATCATCAGTGTTAGAGTCTACCTTGTGTTGGATATTCCCTTGTTGCTGACTCGTTGATGCTTGGGCTTCAAATCTCCTTTGGGGTTGTTGGAAACCCTGTTGGTAAGGTGGAGGCTGCTGGAAGTTTGGTTGAAAAGGGGGCCTTTGTTGTTGTCCAGAGCCATACCTCATGTCCGCTAGATCTTTCCACCCTTGGTTGTATGTTGGATCAAACTTCTTTTGGGGATATGGTTGTTGTTGTTGCTGCTGAAATGGTCTCCCAGGGAACACTGCTGCACAATATTCTGTTTCTTGGAGTTGTGGGCAACAGTCAGTTGGGTGGCTTGTCTCAGTGCAAATACCACAAGGCCTTGAAGGAGGGGGTTGGGATGTCTTTTGAGCCAATGCAATCTGCCTCACCATAGTTGTCAATTCTTCTAACTTAGTGTCAATCAAATGACTTTCAAGAGAAGAAGGACTTACTTGATGTACTCCTCGAACATGTGGTGTACCTCTATCACCGAATTGTTGGGAGTTTTGGGCCATTTTGTCGATCAATGCTCGCGCAGCTACTGGTGTCTTGTCCACCAATGCTCCTCCAGCCGCAGCATCTACCATGCTCCTCTCCATGGGTGTGAGTCCTTCGTAGAAGTATTGGATGAGGAGTTGCTCACTGATTTGGTGATGTGGGCAGCTTGCACACAACTTCTTGAATCGCTCCCAGTACTCATACATTGACTCCCCTTGTGCTTGCTTGATCCCTGATATCTCCTTTCGAATGGATGTGGTCCTTGATGCTGGAAAAAATCTCTGCAAGAAAAGATGTTTCAAATCGTTCCAACAAGTTACATCTTCGGGTTGTAAATAATACATCCAGTCTTTTGCAGCTCCATCAAGTGAGAATGGGAATGCTCTTAGTTTGATTTGATCTTCAGAGACATTTCTAGGTTTTAGGGTTGAGAAAACCACATTAAATTCTTTCAAATTTTTATTGGGATCCTCACCAGAGAGGCCATGAAACTTTGGAAGTAAGTGAAATAACCCAGATTTCAGTTCGAAGTCCGATTCGAGATTTGGGTATGCAATACAATTTGGTTGATAATTAATATCAGGTGCAGCCAATTCTCGAATGGTTCTATTATGTTCATATCCATTGTTTCCAGCCATTGGTTCTTGTTTTATGGTTGAATTTGAATTTCTTCCAATTTCAATGTTCTGATATTGGAGTAATTCTCCAACTGGTTGAATGTTGAAACTTCCCGTAGACTGAGAATTTCTGATTCGTTCCCTAAGGCTATGTTCAATCTCAGGGTCAAGATCTAAGAGATCTTCAGGATTAGTTCGTGTCATAGATCAAATAAAAATGAAAAGAAAGAAAGTGGACCATAGTAAAATAAAAATGAGAAGTTTGAGTTGATGGTCCAAAAAGAAGTAGAAGAAAATAAAAGAAGAAGAAGAAAATTCAGATTGGGTAAAGAAGAAAGAAATAAGAGAGGAAGAGAATAAAATTTAAAATAAAATAAATACCTCTAATTGGTTGAAATAATTACTTGCCTCCCCGGCAACGACGCCAATTTGAAAGAGCGCTGTCGTGGGCGCCCTCAAATGACTAGTGTGATTTGGGGTACTTAAGTGCAGTAGAGTGGCTGACCAAGGTCGTCTCTCAAAGGAGGACGTGAATTTAACAACTTATTAGAGGTATTCTAAAAAAATAAAATAAAATATAATAGAATAAAAACACTACTTTAAAGGATTGGGGTTTGTTGTAGTTTATGAATCTAGAAGAAGTTTGCTGGAAGAAGATTGTATAAATTTTTTTTTTAGTTTTGAAATGAATTTCTATTTAAATGACACAACAAAAAGATGTTTTTTTAGAAATCTATTTAAAAAGTGTAATTGATATAACTCTACCTCTTCACTTTATTATTAATAATTATCATTTAAATTAACATTCACTTAATTATGATCCCTTAATTTTTTAAATCCCGAACCCTACGAGAATTAACTTTACCACAAAGATGATGTGAATTTAAACCTAGGCTAACTTTGGAACGTGCAATCGCAGCACCCTGCTTTGATTGATGTTCTAAGATTAGATTATGATCAGTGGTAAATTAAGGCACATATCCATTCTGCAAATGAGGATGAATTGTGTTTAGGGATTATATTTTAACTCTACAAATTTATCCCGTGTGGTCTTGTATTACCGATTAAGATCACGCTCTCACAATTTACACAAAATCCTGACCTCGCGTGTTTTTGTGTTAATTGTTCAATTTCTTGCTTAGTTTCTTACAATTTAAAAACATAATTCATGGATCATATTAAGTGAATTACATTAGCTCATTGATTCAAAATAATTAAATGAAGAGGGTAGAAGATAGATCGATTACTAAAAGACTACTCTTCCATGGGTGGCGTAATCATCGTAGAAGCGTTTTGCATGTGCAAAGGTTTAAAATGGGTATAACCCAATAACGCTTCTACTCAATAATTCCATCCCAATTAGGAAGATTAAGATAAGAAGAAATTTAAACAAAACAGAAGAAAAGAGAAGAAATATAAGAAGAGCAATGAAGTTTATTACACAAATGAAAACATTACAAAATGAAGAAGAGAAGGAGGCTTCGATTAGGGGATCCTTGCTTCAAGAGCTACCCCTCTTACAATGGTTGGAGAATTTGGGTGAAACAAATTCTCCTCTGCCTCCAATATCCCAATGCACGTCCCAACCCCTCCAAATGAGAAAAACTCCAATTTATAGATGGGAGGGGAGGAGAGGTTACAAGTGGTTTCAAGTGTGAATGTGGAAATTCGGCCAAATATTTTATTCCAATTTTCACCGCCAATTTGACCACAAAAACGCGTGAATTTTCCGGCCTTCCAGAAGGATGATGTGTGCCACATCATGTCCCCGATCTTTCCTCAAAATTTGGACTCCATCCAAGCCCGTATGTAGAGTATATGGCCCAAATACAGAACCTTCTCCATTCTGGCGAGCCCAGCCCAACTTTGACTTCATGGCCCAATTTAAACAACCAAATGAACTCTTTAGCTTTGGTGTCCTGAATAAAGGTTGTAGATAATTAAGCTAGGAACGCTGTTACAAAATTTCAAATTCAAATAATAAACATAAAAATATTTATCTTCGAAATACTACAGTGCACTATTAAGGGTAAAACTGGAATTTTCACCAAATTTTCAAATGAATGATCAAATCCCAAATATTTTATAAATAGACATGTTTAACACAATGTGAGGAAATTATATCATTGATTATCAATAAAATATTCAATAAAATAGTGTTTTATCACTGATCTCATGGTGATCCTTGCCGCTAGTATTCTTTAGGTAGAAGTAGGAAGATAGTGGAGCTAGATGCTCTAGGTTCACGACGATGTGACACTTCTCTGGGCAGATTTGAAGAGCCTGTTTCAGGAAGAGTTTGTCTGAGCGACTCTTCGCGTTGTGTGTATTCAAGTGCTTTTGTATCTATAGTAGGGAAAAATGATTATGGCTCAGTACATAGTGAGGTTCACTGAACACTCATGATACCCCAATGATATGGTACTGGACCCATTCTTTAGGGCCCGTATCTTCGAGTAGGGGCTCAAGCAGGGGATCAGGGCTTCGATGATCTCACTCAGCCTCCCGACGTAGGAGGGGGTGTTAGAGAGATCCCTATTAGTGGAGATTTTTTTTTCCTGAGAAGTCACCAGGAGCGAGAACCACCACCAGTTGTCATGTAGTGGAGTCTTCTATAGCATGAAATAGACAGATGTCATAGAGGTCCAAGCGGACATGGCATACAGGTGGAAGACCACATGATTTAGGATCGGTTGTGCGGGGAACCGAAGATAGAGCCAATCATGTGAGGAACATGCAGTGTTTCACATGTAGCAGGTAGGGTCACATGGCTCATGACTGTCTGACCAGCCATACGAATTATCAACATACGTTCTAGGGACCGCCCAGGCAGAGAACGAGGTTCGACCGCAGAGGTCCGCAAGGAGCAGGCAGATGTGGCAGAGGAGCTGGATGTGTAGCTGGTGGTGGGTGATGATTAGAGATGTTACCACCACCAGAACCAGGAGGTCCACCCCGACCATATGGAGCAGGTGGACAGGGGAAAGCTCTGCTCCTGGAAGCTGAGGCCGACGATCACGACACTCCAAAGATGATACGAGGTATGATCTGTGTCTACTCCACCTTAGTGGCTGTACTTATAGACACAGGTTCCAATCATTGTTTTATTTCCACTGTCCTCGTTTGGTTCTTGGGGATTCTGATGAAGCCTTTGGCTCGATCCATACGGCTAGAGACTCCTACAGTAGTAGATTCGATGCTTACACACTGGTTTAGGCAATGTGAGCTTACTCTAGGATGCGAGAGCTTCGGCTGGGATCTCCTAGTAGTGGTGTCGAGGCCTTACGACGTCATCTTGGGTATGGACTGGTTATCTATAGTCCTTGATCATATTGACTGTATTAGGCACAATGTGCGGTGTGTCCAAACTGATGGGACCAGGTTTACCTTCACCGGCGAGAAGGGAGACTTTGCATCACATGATGGAGTTACTCAGAGGAGAGTGCAGTCAATCACTTATCAGTTGGCTAGCCTTACCCTAGGAGAGGTTTCTGTGGAGAGTCCAAGCTATCCTATAGTGGTGGACCAGTACACAAATTTCTTCCCTGATGATGTTATGGGTCTACCTCCTCACAGAGAGGTGGACTTTTACATTGACTTATACCCCGGGACGACACCGGTATCTACACCAGCATATCGGATGTCTCCCATAGAGCTTCGTGAGCTGCGGGTATAGCTGGAAGACTTACCAGGGAAGGTATTCATTCGGCCCAATGTTTCTCCTTGGGAAGCCCCAATTTTTTTCGACAAGAAAGCGGATAGAAGCTTGAGTCTTTGTGTCAACTATCGGTGCCGGAACCAGGTGACCGTGTAGAACAAGTACCCACTCGTAAGGATCGATGACCTCTTTGATCATCTGAAGGGAGCACGGTGGGTATCAGAGATAGACCTCTGATCAGGATATCACCAGCTCAGAGTACAAGACGAGGATGTACAGAAGATGGCTTTCCGATATTGGTATGGCCATTATGAGTTCTTGGATAAGACTTTCGGCATGACCAACACCACTGTAGTGTTCATGGGACTCATGAACATTATATTTCAGCTATACCTTGATTGATTTGTAGTAGTCTTCATCGATGACATTCTGCTCTACTCAACTAGGGAGGAGGAGCATGCCTATCATTTGCAGATTGTTCTGGACACACTCCAAGAGCACTAGATTTATTGTAAGCTCTCAAAGTTCCAGTTATGGATCTGAGAGGTGATCTTTCTGGGACACTTCATCTCAGAGGCTTGAGTTGTAGTGGATTTAGCAAAGATTGTGGAAATACATTCTTGGGAGCCAACAAGGAGCGTGATGGAGGTATGGAGTTTCTTCGGTTTGGATGGATACTACCAGAAATTTGTGCTAGATTTCTCCAGAGATTCAGCACCTTTATCCACATTGATAAAGAATGGGAAACCCTCTATGTGGTCGGAGAGATACTAATGGATTTTTTTTGGAGATGAGGCAGAGGATGACTAGTGACACCATCTTGAGACTAATAAAGGAGGGCGTAGGGTAAATACTCTACTGTGACGTATCAGGGACCAGACTCGGATGTGTCATAATGAAGGAGTGAGCAATGATCTCTTATGGTTCTTGAAATCTAAGACAACATGAGCATAACTATGCTACCCATGACCTAGAGTTAGCAGTGGTGTTCTTTTCCTTGAAGATGTGATGACATTACTTGATGGGCGAGCGTTTTACAGTGTACTCTAATCACAAGAGTCTCAGGTATATCTTCTCGCAGAAGAACCTGAACCTAAGACATCGACGTTGTCTTGAGTTCCACCATGACTATGAATTTTAGATAGTCTGTACTCCTAGGAAGGGGAATGTTGTAGTAGATGCACTCAGTAGGAGATATGTCATATAGCTGCTAGGTGAGGCGACAAAGCAGTTGGCCTCTTTGTAGATATCCTTTGTGGAATGAGATGGAGCATCTTTTCTTCAGTCTCTTATAGTCACTCCCCCACTTCTTCTACATGTTAGGGAGGCACAACATGAGGATACTAGCTGCAAGGCACGACGTGGTTAGATATCCGTAGGATAGGCACCTGATGGATTTTCTGAAGGTGGGGAGCATGTCATTCCCTTCATAGGACACACCAGGGTACCAGTGTCACTTCAGGCAGAAGTGTTGATGGAGTTCCACACATCCCCTCTAGCGGTACATCCAGGAGTGGCAAAGATGTACTAGGATCTCTGACGATAGCACTGGAGGCCGAGAATGAAGAAAGTAGTAGCAGAGTTTGTCTCTCGGTGCCTCACTTGTCAGCAAGTGAAGGCAGAGCTTCAGATACTAGCAGGCTTGGTTCATCCTTTAGAGGTCCCAGAGTGGAAGTGGGATGGGATATCCATGGACTTCGTGACAAGACTTCCACGTACATCCAGAGGTCATGATTGCATTTGGGTGGTCGTCTAACGACACACCAGGTCAACCAACTTCTTACTGATCATATAGAAGGGTTTAGTAGAGGGATTGGGATTCCTATATGTGAAGGAGATTGTGAGACTACATGTAGTACCCTCGACAATTGTCTCCGATCGCGATGCATGTTTTACTTCTCGGCTATGGAAGGGGTTACAAGAGGATTTCAAGATGCAGCTTGAATTGAGAACCGCCTTCCATCCTCAGAAGGATGGCCAGAGTGAGTAGACCATTCAGAACCTCGAAGACGTGCTAAGTGGTTGCTTCCTCGACTTCAGTTGCAACTGGGAGGATCAATTTCCTTTGGTGGAGTTTGAATTCAACAATAGCTATCAATCCACCATTGGGATGACACCTTTTGAGGCGTTGTATGGATGTCCTTGCAGATCACCTTTGTGCTGGGCTGACCCAAGGGAGTTTGCACTCATGGGACCAGAGATGATATGGGCTACCATAGAGAAAGTGCAGATCAAGCAGGAGCAGATGAAGACTGTACAGAGTCGGCATAAGTCTTATGCAGATAAGAGACAGAGACCTCTAGAGTTCGAGGATGGTGACCACGTCTTCCTATGGGTCTCACCCCAATGAGGTTTACGGAGATTTGGACAAGGAGTAAAGTTATCTCCTAGGTTCATTGGACCATCCAGGTCCTCAACAGAGTTGGAGAGGTGGATTACCGCTTAGCTCTTCCACCTTAGTTTCACCGGGTGCACGACGTCTTCCACGTATCCTAGCTGATGAGATACGTGCATGACCCTTCTCACGTATTTGACCATGGTGATCTGGACTTTGATGATGGGGTGAATTTTATGGATGTTCCAGTAGAGATTGAGGATCGACAGGAGAGAGTTCTCATGGGCGGTCAATACCTCGCGTGTGCATCCGCTGACAGCATAGGAACCTCCAGGAGAGCACATGGGAGTGGGAGGCTCAAATTAATGCTCAGTACCCCCACTTGTTTTCCTAGTTTTGTGATGTGGCCTTCAGGGACACAAATCCCTGAAGAGGGGAGAATATAAATAACTAGAATTTCTATGTGATTTTTTTATTATATGGTAATTTTACAAGTCCTTGAAAATTGACGGCGCCGGACTACGAGACCCAGAGTTCCTAGAATGAATTTATGAGATTTTTTTCACGTACATTCAGTAATCATGAAAGTGTGTTATTTTAACTTTTGAACCGGTGCTCGGAATTGAAATTAGAGGACACTGTAGAACTCGCAGCGCCGATATTCTCTTAAGGAGACTTTCACCTCGACCTCAGTTGGTCGAGGGTGAAAGTTAGTTTTTGTGTTTTTCGTGAAAGAATAAAGTAAAATAAAAATGTTTAATATTTGTTTTGTTGAAACCTCCCACATGTGTGTTATGGAGGTAGGGAACACCTGAACTAAAACCTCCCACATGAGTTATGGTGGTGGGGACCACCCGAGACTAAACCTCTCAATTTGAATTCCTAAATTTGGGGACCACCCGAACCCTTAAAATGGGAGAAACTCTTAAACTCTATCTTTAATGTGGAGAAGTATCTTGAACTTCCTCCACATTAATTATTCCAAAACATCTTGATTAATGGTGGAAATTAAAAATAAAGTAATAAAACCTAATTTAATTTTTATTGTCTATTCTTTTGTTTGGAGAAGTGTTTGCAAAGCACTTGGAGAAACTTTTACCCTCTCCAACTAAGAACACCTCCCAATGAAGAAAGACCACTAGAGATCGAAGAACGGGTAAACCGACCCAAAGTCGGATTGAAAGCACCATGTGGAGGCAACCAACATTGGAAGTCTTTGACGAAAATGAATCGACGATCTGGGAAACGCCGATGTCACCGATTTCACCCATTCCAACGTCAACGAGCAATCAAGGAAGTGGTTTAATTCAATGTGATTAATATTTCTCATGTTCTTCCCCTCTAAAAAAATAATGTGGATCAAATCTCTCTAACTATTTGATCGGCGGATGTTTTCTTTTGCGGGTTTGGGAATAGTGATTGATGGAGGTTGTGGGCTTTGATGTTTTAAATATCTTCCATACACATTCTTGATTCAAAATTTGCGAACCACTTGCTATAGCTATAACATAGAGAGTGTGGGCCAAACAAACAAGGCCCGAACTCTCCTCTTTTTCTGGTGATTATTTATTGCGTTCTTTGCGAAGAAGGTGATGAAGCGACCGTACCGCTCGACGGAAGAGAACTGCCGCTTATTGCCACAGTGGTGAAGGATGGATGGTCGACCGAACTAGCCGCTGCTGAAGGCGCGTCGCGCGGCCGCGCTGCACGAAGAGGATGGGTGGCGAACTGGTGAGCCACGACTCTCGCTCCACCCCGCGGCCTCACACAGCTCTGTGGCCCCGGCGCCTCCCCGTGGCCGCACGCCTCCCCGTGGCTGCGTGACACCCCGCAGCCCCGCGCTGTGCTTCGGTCCTCGTGCTGGCCCGCGGCAGACCGCTGCACCGCGGCCCTCACACCGCCCTGCAACCTCACTCTGCCCTGCGGCCCTTGCACCGTCCTACGCCCCGAGCACCGCCCTGTAGCCCCCGAACCACACCGAGGCCATCATGCTGCCACGTCGTACTGCTAGGTCAGGCCGCGCTGCCGGGCTGCCCAGCGCGGGCCGGGTCGGGCCGACCGGGTCGGACTGGACCCGGACTAGTTTCGACCCATACGCTCTTCTGGCCATAACTTTGGCCCTGGGCGTCCGTTTGACAAACTGTCTGTGGCACCAAAAAACATGGAGCGGGACGGACCCTTTGGTATACTCCACTAGAGATTTGGATATTGTTGATGAATAGTCGGGTTATATTGATCACGAATCCAACCAGGCCCTCGGGACTAAAAAACTAATAACTCATAGACCGAGCGTCCGTTAAATGCACCGTCTGTTGCGTTGAGACCCCTATTACATGGAGGTAGTTTGGAGAAAATCCTTAGTAGGACTTATTCGTTGTTGGAGTATCTACCAATGGCTTGTGGAGCGGAACCTACCAGAGACAAGAGAGCTTAGTGCGGGAACCTTGTGGCTGGCTGTGGAGATGTACCGGGATCCTGTGTGGGTCTGACGACGTACTGGAGATGTACAAGGATCCTTTGTGGCAATGACGACGTACTGGATATGTACAAGGATCCTGTGTGGGTCTGACGGCGTACTGGAGATGTACTAGGATCCTGTGTGGGTCTGACGATGTACTGGAGATGTACTTGGATCCTGTGTGGGTCTGACGACGTACTGATGATGTACTAGGATCCTGTTTGGGTTTGATGATGTACGGATGATGTACTGGGATCCTGTGTGGGTCTGACGATGTACAGACTATGTACTAGGATCTTGTGTAGGTATGACGATGTACTACGATCCTTTGTGGGTTTTATGATGATTTAGGATCCTTTGTGGGTCTGCCTCTTAACAGAGTAAGATGAAATAGTGGTTATATATAATAATCTCTACTACTATACCTATGTTATACCTGGTGTTTGCTGAGTCTGTAATTTGTGGTACCTACCTTCATGGTATTCCTTCCTTTGTGGAACCATTGATCTTGGAGATTTTGATTTGGAACCTGTGTTACTTCATTATTGAGATGGGTATACTTGATAACGTAGGTATATGTATGGGCATATACCTAAGTGGGGTTTTCAGTTGATCTGAAGCTTTGTGGTTTATCCTTTATGGATTTTGTGAGACCTTCAGGGTCTCGGGTTCCCTAATGAGTACCGTTATACTCAACCCTACATGGGATATGCCTGAACCTTATTGTGTTTGGTGTAGACGGCAGACATCGGTGATCGAGGCTGAGGGTACCAGGACTAGACGGTGCCCGGAGGTGGACCATACGGTGTGTCATAACGCAGAGGAGACGGGCAGATGTGGAGTGCTGAGGAGGCGATCTATTCCTACCCTTCAGGTAGGAATCCTGGAGGATGACCCAATAGTTGTGTTTCTTTTTCTTCAGTTGTATTGTATTTCAGTTGTACTTGTACCTTTACAGTTGGGATTGTATCCCGACCCCTTTTACTTTAAACACTCTTTTTCCTATACAATTGACTTGTGTTCGTATCTTGTTGTGTTCTTTATTGTATGTGTTTAACGTTTATAAAGGCAATGCCTTCACAATTTAAGGGAATACGCCTTTCGGTGCTAGTCTCCAACCCCTGCCCTATGGAAGACGGGCTTGGGGTAGTCACGACACTGGCCCCGGGGGACAGGTCGTGACATTAAGGATGTTTTGTGTCTTCAAAACTCGAAGGTTTTCAATAAAATCTTCCTATTAAACATATATGTTTAGGAAATCACACTTTACATCCATTTGATTTTTTTTGAAATTAATGAATGATGTAGAGGCAAGTAAAATACGAATAGATTTAAGTCTATCCTCTAGAGCATATGTTTCTTCATAGTCTATTCCTTCTTTTTGATTATAGTATTTAG
This sequence comes from Viscum album, assembly GCA_963277665.1. Taxonomy (NCBI): domain Eukaryota; kingdom Viridiplantae; phylum Streptophyta; class Magnoliopsida; order Santalales; family Viscaceae; genus Viscum; species Viscum album. Next base: position 622,394,461 of record OY728127.1, read on the forward strand.
TTACTAATATAGCATTATTTCATACAATTATTCCATTTTCATCACTTTTATTTCTAAAGACCCATTTCACTTCAATTACAGAAGTTTCCTTAGGTATTCCAACTATGGTCCAGAATTTGTTCCTTTTGAATTCATTTAGCTCATCATGCATGAGTTTTATCCAATCATTATCACCTAAAGCTTCATTAGTGCTCTTTGGTTATAATTGGGAAACAAATTCTAGATGTTATATTTCATTTCTTAAGGATCATCGAGTCCTTTCAAGTTGATTTACATCACCAATGATACTATCACTAGGATGATTTTTAAGAAATGACTAATTTCGGTTTTATAATACCTATTCATCAACATTTGATAAGTTATCTTCTGGGGTGAATGCTTCAGAAAAATTTTCTTGAACATTTTCCATATCATAAGGATCTTTTATCAAGGGTGGATAATCAGTTTTTGAAAACACATATGAAGATATAGGATGAGGTTGTTTAAAAATGAAAGGACCAGTTTCATCAAATTTAACATCCAAAATTTCTTCAATGGTACAAGTAGTTTTATTAAAATCTCTATAATCCTTAGAAGTTGTTGAGTATCCTATGAAAATTCCTTCATCATATTTGGGTGTGAATTTCTGTAAATTATATTTAGTATTCAGAATGAATACTTTGCAACAAAATAATTTGAAGTAAGAAAGTTTAGGTTTTCTACCATTCCACTATTCGTAAGGGTTTTTGTTAAGGAAGGGTCTAATCAAAACTTGATTTATAGTATAGCAAGAAGTACATACAGCTTCAGCCCAAAAGTTGTTAACTATAGCATATCCACTCAACATGGTTCTTGTTATCTCTTTAAGAATCTGATTTCTTCTTTCAATAACACCATTTTGTTGAGGAGTTCTTGGTGATGAGAAGTTATGAGTATTGCCTTTTTTATTACAAAATGTTTTAAAATCAGAATTTGGAAATTCTCCTCCTTGATCAATATGAATAGTTATCAATGGAAGGCTTTTATAATTTTTAACATGGGATCTAAAAATTTTGAAATAAGAAAAATCTTCCGAATTCTTTGTTAGAAAATAGACCCATATAAATCTAGTGTAATAATCTACTAAGACAAATACATAATACTGGCCTCCAGTGCTTCCATTTTGTGTTGGACCAAAAAGATCCATATTCACTAATTGAAAATCATCAGAAGTTGATACTTAACTGATTTATTTAGAACTTTATTTATGTTGCTTTCTATATCGGAAAGGATCACAAAGTTTTGAAGAATCAAGGCTATGTTTCGATAGATCCTTAACAAGTATTTTAATTTAGAGTTTTGATAGGTTCCTAAGGTTAAAATTTCCTAACCTTATTATTCCATAACCAAGATTTATCTTCCATTTCATTAAGGCAAGATAGATCATGGTTTATATGGTCTTTTATGTTTATTGTGTATTCATTCTCTTGCCTATGGATATGAAGAATAAACTCTTACTTGGAATTGTGTACTAAACAGTTGTCATTCCTAAAATTCACAAGGTAAAATTCCTCACACAATTGACTTATGCTAATGAGGTTGAGCTTAAGAACCTTAACTAATAAAACATTTTAAATAAATTATCTTCCAAAAAAGAACAATGTCACCTACTCCAACAATATCTCCTTGATCCATATCTCCAAAAGTTTGTTTTCCTCCTTTTTCCTTGATAATATTTTCAGAGAAGTTCTTGTTACCAGTCATATGCTGGGAACATCCACTGTCCATGCACCATGTATTGATATTGGTACTTTCTTTATTTTACTGAAAATGAAAAAAGATATACTTTCAGAACCCAAACATTATGGGATCCAGAAATTTCAGAAAGTAAAAATTTAGGTATCCACATTTTCCTAGAAAAATAATCTTTATGAAAACCAAAAGACTGAGTTTTATTTATAGAACAATTTTTTGCCTAATGTACACCACACTAACATTTAGTGAAGAATGTAGCACTTTGAGGAATAAAATAGTTATCATTGAAATCTGGTTTAGAATTGGTATAACCAAAACCAGAATGGTTCTTTATTAGTTGAATTTGGGAATATATCTTGTTAATGTTTTCCTTAATAGAGGTAGTGTTTTATAAACACTTCCTCAAGGAAAATATTTCTGACATTAGTTTTACAACTAGGTTTTTATCCTCAAAACATTTGTTTTATAACTTGATTTAGTATCTAATATATTTTTCTTCGAAATAACATTTTCAAAATGCTAAGAAAGATTATCCTTCTCAGAAATAACTTCATCAATAATTTTTTAAATACTTTTAAAATCAAAATATTTCTTATCAATATATTTAGAATGATTTGATACTTATTTGTAAAAAATGTAAATTCTATACTTTTACTTATCAATATTTATCTTGAATTTAAAATTTTTATTCTCAATATGTTTAGAAAACCTAGACACTTCTTTATAAGAAGGTAATATATTATCTTTTGATGAGGAATATTCATCATCTGAATATATATAATATTTATCATTAGTATAATTTGAATTCAAAGATACATTAATGATAGATTCAACATTGTGTACCTTGGAAATTAGACAATTATTTTCAATGGGTAATCTGGCTAGTCGACCAAGATTCTTTTGACCTGAAGATTCGTATTTTGAGGATTCAGCTGAAGAGTCACCACCACTAGAACTCCTGGTGTCATTGGATTTCCAAAAATTCTTAGATTTAGCTTTGTTAAACTTCTTTCTATTTCTATCAGAATGACTTTCCTTTTTTCCTATTTCTTAAGAATAGGACAATCCGACCTAATACACCCTGCTCTTTTGCATTCACAACAAGTGACTTTCGAGTATTTCTTGTATTTTATTTATTTCTTCTTATATCTATAATGAAAGTATTTCTTTCAAAATATCTTTTTAATCCTTTAAGGAATATTATCTAATTCATTTTTAGATTGCTCAATTTCACTTGAATCAGATGAAACAGTTAATTTCTTAGACATAGATCTTGTAACCCTTTTAGGATTCTTGGATTAAGTAGTAGTAAAAGCTACAGTTCCATTTCAATTATTCTTCTTATTCATATTAGCATCTCTTTTCCTTCTTGTCTCATATTGAATAAGAGTTCCAAAAAGCTTATCAAGTGTAATTTGAGACACATTTTTATTATAATAAATACATGTTCTCTTAGATTACCACTCATTAGGCATGATATCCATAATCTTGCCCACAAGAGATTCATCATCTAGACCTTTCTCACCCATATATTGTAAGCTATTGTAAATTTTCATAAACCTCTATTTTACTGTGCACACTGGTTCTCTATAAGGAAATATAAATCCATGATATTCTTCTCTAATCATACATCTTCTAGTTTCAATTGCTTTGGATATACCAAAATGTGTAACTTACACTTCCATCCAGATGCAACTTGCGTCTTCCAAAGAAGAAATCTGACTATATTTATTCTTGATCATGGAACCCAACAAAGTATTATGTAACTTATAGTTTAGTTGATATTCTAAATTTTCTTGATTGGTAATGTTTTTGACTTCCTTGTTAGGAATTTTGTAATCTCTAGTAAGAAAGACAATATATTCTACACCATTATTAATAAAAAAGTCTTTGTACGATCTCTCTAATACTCATAATCATTCCCATCAAATATAGGTGGTCTAGTTGGATTTAGATTTTCCATTAAATGAACACTCAATCTACCATTATAAAAAAATATCTTTCCACAAAAACTTTTTAATAGTAAATGATTGTAAACAAAGATAAAAATCCCTAAGTGAGGAAAAAATTAAGAATAATGAAAACTTGAGCAATAAAACATATATGTGAATACATGTATTTCAGAGACCAGTTATGATACCAATTGTAGGATCAAAATATGAATGTAGATGGTCAAATAAAAGAGGTGGGGGGGGGTGAATTGTAAGTTTAAAAAATTTATTTTTAACATTAAGGAAAACAATGTGTAACAAATTGAAACATAATAAATTCACAAGTCCTATTTTAGTTCTGCTAAAAAAACATTCTAGGTTCAATAAATAGGATACCAGAAATAAAACATAAGGAAAATTTACAAGGTTATAAAAATATGGTTCTTGAACTGAAACATAAGGATTTTTTACAAGGAAAAGATTCTACCATAATATGTATAATTTCATTTAATCAGAGTACCTAAGAAAACAATAAAGTATAAGAATGTTATACATTCTTCAATTATGAAAATGAAGCGGAACAAAACATGAAATAAAACAAGAAACAAGTATGAAATCGTTTAACCCAAAGAGAAGGGTATCCAACATCTATGGATAAAGTTCTCTTCATTTATACATTCAAGAACGTATATCTTACCCACACCAGGTTAATCCCTAGATAAAAATATCTGAATCTATATTTCTGTCACGGCAAGCCCTCGTACTATAAGGTAGTTGGCACCTTTGTCTTCCTATTCCATGAAGTCCATAAAATTTAATATAATCGGAACCTATGTCCTCATATCCTTGGAAGTCCTCGATTGTACTCAACAACAATCAAGTCATAAGAAAGAAGAAAAACAAGATGTTTAGTACACATAGGGCATGAGAGTCTCTTTCTCTATAAATCGCTTCAACAACATGCAACCTTTAGAGTAATAAATAGGTTATAATATCATTAAAATGAGATCCTATTTATAGGAACTTCTCCAACAGTCGACTCCCAACTCCAAAGGGAATATTTCTCCTTGAATCTCAGAGGGACATATACACATGTCACTCGAACAATGGTTAGTTACAAACTTATTGTATGAAATCTTTTCCTAACTAAAACATGTGTAAGAAAAAATGAGGTTGCTTAAAAAAATGTTGTTAAGTGTCTAAGGAAAAATAAATTTCGGATTCTAAAAAAATAAACATTCATAATCTATAATACATGGATATTTGGATTATATTTTCTGATGAATTCGGTGTCTAAATTCTATAGTTTCCGGAGTTTGAATTTCAATGAATTTGGCATCAGAATTATAAGGAATTTAGAGACTGAATTCTGAATAATTTGGAGTATGAACTTTGAGGATTCAAAGTCTCAATTTTATAGAATTTAGAACATGAATTTCAAATAATTCAGAACATGAATTTCAGAGAATTCAAAATCAGAATATCAGAGAAATTGAAACCTGAATTTCAAAGAATTCAGAACCTGAATTTCAGAGAATTCAGAAGCTAAATTTCCAAACACACTATATCCTAGGAATTATTGGATTCATAGGTTTTATATTTGAAATTTAATTTTTTACATAGTAATGAAATGGGTTATATTTATAAATATTATAAAGTGAACAATGAAAACAAAGGTAACGATATAATTTCCTTGGAGAAGGAAAAATTTTCTTACTGAGATAATTCTTAAGGAAAATAAAATTTTCCTTAAGATAAAGTGTTTGTGATTTTTAAAACATAGAGGAATGGAAAATTCATAAGGAAATATTGTAGACTCAACATAAAAGACTATGCCTATTCTACTAAAATTATTATACACTTGGATTTACCTAATTATTGTGAATATGAAATGGATTATGGTTATGGTTGTTGTGTTTGTGATACATGCTTAAATACAGTCCGAAATGGAGATAACAAATTATGATTTTTTTTGTCATATTAATTTATTAGTTAATTATATTATTTATTGGTTTTTTCTATACAATTATTATTATACTAATTCTGTTTAGACATTGTGTTGTTGACCTACTATTTTTTACTAACACCCTATTTGGGATTCCATTTGGTACCTGGGCAGATGTTATGGATGCAGGGTTGGATAGTGGAAGATCCTTGTAAGGGAATCAACTAATCATAAGTAAATAAATGTTAGAAAATAGTCATAACAATGGGGTGTAAAAAGAGTAGGAATAATGAACATGAACAATGAGACATGATATAACATGGTAATAATAACTTGGGAAATGTAGGAATAACTTAAAACACTACTTCATAAACATATGTCAAGGATAGATGGATAAGAAAACATGGTGGAAAAAGTCCAATAAAAGAACTAGGTTTATTACCTATCCCAACATGACATCTCATGTGAGTAAAAATTTCCCAATGCATTGGAGTGCTATATAATGTTGGGCGCACCCATCAAATTCTTTTATTTCTCATCCGTAAGTGTTCCACATAGATCATAAAACATGGAATCATTTATTATCAAATTTTATTAAACAAAAATGGAGTGTAAAATACATACATGTAATTCCCATGTAAAAGAGTTATACGTTTATAAATGTGAATACTCATGATATTAAATGGGTTTGGTATTCACTACACAGTTTTATTGGTATGGAAAATCATAACGAAATTTTGTTACCATAATGATGTCACTTAAAATTCCTAAAATGGGTTGATGAGTGTGAAAGTGGTCTATATGAAATTTTAAATAGAATTTATATTAATGGGGACACGTAATAAAATATCCCATCATAAATAAATGAAGATAAAATATTTAAGGTAATGTAGATACTGGAATAAAGAGGAGAAATGAAAAGATCCCTTACAAAATTTTGGCATCGTAACAAGTGTAAATAATGTTTATTGGGAGGGATTGATGTGAGTGAAAGGGGGATGTATTAATTTATACATATAATGGAAAACAATGGGTATATGTAAGAACATATTTCATTATAGTTAGATGGAAATTAAATGACATACCGTAAAAGAAGTTCTTGAGAAAAATAGGAGTGTAGAAGATCCCAAAATAAATATCAAAATTGTAATGGGTGTACATAAAGGTTAATGGAAAGAATAAGGAGGGTGAAATGGGTAAATAATCACATGGAAATAAATTTTAAATTAATATTTTTGAAGAAAAAAAAACAAAATAACCACAAATTTAAACTAAGAAGCATACAATAAAAGAGGCGCTTGAATGGAAATGAGAAGTGAGGAGTCACTTACTTGAGTATGGGACTCAAAATTCTTGGGAGGATCTTCTTGAGAGCATGGGAGTGCCTTTCGAGAACTCTAGAGAGTAGAGGGAAGAGTATGGACCTGATACAAGGAGTTTGAGTAAATATAAATGGTATCTTTTTTGGGTTTATATTAGAAATGAGGGGGATTTCATTATTATTTAGGTTTTGGAGTCTATATAATAAAATAAAAAAACCATGCCATGGTTTTTTACCATGGTTTCTACCCAATGAGAGTGGTTATAATAATTTTATAAGTAAAAGGGAAGAAATTAATGAAATGATTCATTTTCTTTTGTGGAGGTGAGTTACACTCTTAAAGAAAGGATTTTAAAACCAAAAAATATATTATATGTTTTGGAGGATTCATAATGTCTTTATAAGATAAATCACATAAAATTAAAATTACATAATTTTCAATAGAAAACAAATATTTGGTGATGGATCTCATTTATAGTAATTTTTACATCACTTTTTGGTTATTATAATGTCGCAATAAACAATGTATACTTATAAAATATTTAATTTTTACCAGAAAATTGAACTATCCAAGAAAATTAAGAAAAATTCACAATTGGATAATTTTAAAATTATAATTCCCTAAAAAAATATTCATTTCATTTAAATAATTTTCTAAATATTTGAATTTTCACTTTTAAAATAATATTGTACATTTATTGAGAAATGTTCATTTTTTTTAAATGAACAGTTTTCAATCCCTTATAAAAATTTCATTTTACTTCATAAAACTTATATGATCGTTCATATTTTTTAATAAAAACATTTTAGTAAAATAATTTTTTTTAATATCCATTGATTCATCAAAATAAACATCTTAATTAAAATTGAATAATAAATAAAATAAAATTTTCATTTTATCGTATCAAAGTATATTTCCTATCAAACTGATTACATAATAATTTTATAAAGTAAAGTCAAAAAATATATTAATAATATCAATGAAAATAAAACATAAATACTAATACTGATAGAGTAATTTTTTAGTCTTTGTTCAATTATTTCTTCCCTTAATTAACATATTTTCTTTTTATTATAGTAATTAATTTATACTACATTTACAATTCAAATTGTAGACAAGATAAGTTTACCTTATCAACTAATATTTTTTGTGATTATTATAAAAATGGAATAAATTTTATCAAAATCAATTGATAGAGGTTTCATAAAATATTTTTTTTTAAAAACCTGTATGCAAGAAGAAACGCTAGTTTTTTCAAAAAAAATACATTTTTAAAGGAAAATGATATCACTTTAACAATAAAACTAACAATATTAATTATAAGAATTTTAATTAATACATATAGATATATAATCTTAAAATTTCCTTATTAAATTTACACATTAAGGGTTATTTTACACATTTAAAGTAGATATACATTATGAATTTTAAAATAGTTTTTAGAAAAAATGCATTTTAGTCCTAAAAATAAAGTATTGCTAAAATTACATTTAAAGATTATTTAAATGTAAATAATTGAATGAAATATATAAAATATATAAATTTTTTACATTGAAATCAATTTAAATAATCACTAAACATTTAAATTAAATTATTTATGAAAATAAAATATAATTTTATATAAAAACATTATTTTTTAATATTCACTAAAAAATCTATTTTTTTGAAAAATATCAAATTTTCTCCTAAAGTTTATTATTATGTTTTTATATAAAAAATGGAGTTCATTTTATCACATAGAATTTTAATATTTTCTAGAATATATATATATATATATATATATATTCAGAAAAGTAATAAAAAATATTTTTGAAGAAAATATGTTTTGAAGAATGAAAAGTCATCACAAAAAATTTATTGATTATTTAATAATAATTTATCATTATAATATATATATATATATAGTTTATCATATTCATATCAATGAATTTAATGAAAGGTTAAAATGGTCGTATATAATTAAAAATTGTTTGTATGGGTTCGATGTTACGTATTGCATACGCTATCGAAAATACTTTTCTAATTTCAAAAATTAGGCCATTACATTCTTACCTAATTTACTAAATTTCATCCATGTAATTAAAACATGACCTCAGAAAGAAATTTTCTGACACATGATAATATCTTTATTTCAAAACCCACACTCTAAAATTGGTTAATAAAACATCTTCTGGAAAAGAAAGAAAGGGTAGTATGAAGGTCTACACATAACAAAGATAGATAGTATGAGAAAATTATTCATAAGTGAAAACATAGAACGAGAAGAGAAACCTAACACCAGATAATTGGTTCAGTGTGATAGAGAAAATGGTCAAGATAATGTCAATGACCACAATACTATAAATATATTATGGATAAATCACCATCAATTAATCTTAATAATAATAATATGAAATAATTTTTTATTCAAGATTATTATTATAGAGTTCGGGAATTACATTATCTTTTAGTCTATAAACATAAGGAAATATAATTTCTTGAAATGTAAAATTAATTTTAATAAAATCTCATATTTATCTCTAAATAATGAGATCTAAAGTTGATTTTTATGCCTTAATAACTATAAAATTATAACGTATCACAAAACAGACAATTGAATAATAATATATACTTCCTACTTTTTACTAAATGTAGAATGTATAGCGTAAAGTATAATAACGCCTTAATATAAAAATTGTACAAATATTCCTAATGGTTTAATATAGATCATTACTTATATAAATACCCATATATAACACCAATATCTTCAAAATTGAAGACTGTTTTAACCCCAAAAATTATCTCAAAAACATTTATTTTAGACCTCAAAAAACATAAGATCATTCATCTTCAATAATCCTAATGGGTTACATTTAATTAACCAAATAAAACATCTCCAAAATTATCATTAATCACCCCAAAATCAAAAAAAATGATCATATAATATGTTTCCAAAAAATAATAATACTAAACATTCATTATGTAAATCATTAAAAGTTATATATATGATTTTAAAAATAAGATTATACTTAGACATATCATACCAAGTCTCTTTAGTTTTATTCCCAATTCAATCACATATTAAGGGTTATCAATCCATAAATCACGTATTTTCTCAAATATCACTTTATCACTATATCACTTTTATAGGTTATCAGTACCATTCAATGTTAATTTCATGTCCTTAAAGAAAAGAGAAAACTATGGAACAATCATTAGATGTTTCCTGATTATTATTTCCCTAATTTCAGTGATATATCACTTCTATAACATAAATCTCAAATAGGAATATCTATGCACATTAATATTTACACATCAATGATTTTCATAGCATAGGTCCTTCCATAGTCTTAGAAATTTAATAAAGGTAAGGTTTATTGTAGTAAAATAATGTCTATAGTAGTGAGGAGTCATCTTAATCCTTGTAATTTTATAAAATTAAATGGTGATTAATGGTTTGGGAGGGTTTGTTCCTTCCTCTAGTGATTTATATTGGATTTTTAAAAGGGAAACATTTACATAAATGAGATAACAAAAAATTACACAAAGGGAATTGTAAAAATATTTTCAATATGAACTTTCACATAAACATCAATATGTTATACATAATAATAGAAGTTTTTTGTAAAAGAATTTCAGATGGTGACTTGATTTTCTAATAAAACCAAAATTAATACTCGTATGGAATGAATTGAAATACCTCATTGAATAAAATACACAAACTTCATTCTTCACTACCCATCTAAGAAAATGACTTTTCTTTTTCCCTCCAATATGGAGATTATTTATGTTTGTCACGCTTCTCAACCTGTGGAATAGAGATTTGTCTCGGATAATGACCAAATTATCGACATTTGTGACATATTAGTTTATAAGGTATTGTTGATTGAAAATTATTCCTATACATCACATAACCTTTTTTATGTCAATTGGTAAATTAATTCCCTATCAATCAGCACTTAAAACATTTCACAGCCGCTTTGTGGAATTTCACTTGGTGCATCTTTCCACAATTGTTACATAAATGAAATTGGGTACTCTTTCCCATATAACATTTTATTGATGAACTAACTAGAGATTTAATCGTACAATTATTTAATTTATTAGGGAATTCAAAAATTTATATGTTTTTATTTGTTATTTTTTATAGTTGTTTTGGAAAAATCACAAGATGTCTTACTTGATCTCCCATTATGTTAGGCATCTCATAGGGGTTGTCACCCCTTTCCCCTTATCATTGGTTGTTCACATGATTACACATATTTCTAGCCATTGTATAGAATTAATGGAAAATTATGGATGAGTTTTTTTTCTTTAAACTATTAAACACATAAACGAGGAATCCAATTAAAATAAGGGGATAACTTTGAAATTACATATATTTCTTAACTTATGATTTTATACACTTTAATCTATGTTATGGATGATATATTTTGAAACATATATTATTATAGTAATTTTTCATTATTTTAATAATGGATGATAATGACCTTATGAATTTATTGAAGAATATCCCCTAGAAGTGTCAAACTAGGTGTGTAGTAAGGCTCATTGTCATGTACCAGGTTTCACTGAGTCAAGCACGACACACCATGTCAGAGTTTTTAACTTTTGATACATTTGTTCTTGAACCACATCCACTTGTAGTAACCACATAGGGATGTATAGTCATGATAAACCATTTAATATTTTCTTACCTTTATATATGTATGCTTTATTATACACATTCCTATCCCTAGGGATTTATCTAGAGTTTTATAATCCTAATCCCAAAAATAATTAAAATTTTAATATGATACCAACTATAAAAACCATTTTACTTTTTAAAAATTAATTCATTATTAATTATATACAAGAACATGAAATAAAACCCAAAATATCTAGAATCGTTGTGTATTTGGGAATTAGGTATGTAGAATAACTTCTCAAACATGGGATACAACAACATTATAACAAATTCCATAACATGATTCTAAAATTCCATTGCTTTTAAAACTGTATGGGATATCCTGGGGACAAAAAAATGGGTTAGATTTAATGACTAGTAATGGAATAAAAATTCCACAAGGAAATTCATGTTAGACAATATTCATATGAATGGGGAATAAAAATAGTTGTATTTATAAAAATGAAAAATGAGACATGATATAACATGATAATCATTACACTGGAAATGTGACAACAACATGAAACACTGCATCATAAATGTATGTCAGTGATAAAACACCCAGTAAACATGGTGAAAAATGTCTCATAAATGAATCAGTTTAATTACCTATACCAATAAGACCCCTCTTGAAGCTAAACATTTTCCAATGCATTGATGTGCTATATAATTCTGGGGGCACCCATCACATTCATTTCACTCTCACGCTTATATCTTCCAAATAGATCATAAAATATGGAATAATTTGTCATCACAATTTGTTCCATGAACATGGATTGTGTAAAACGTATACTTTTGTCCAAAGGAAATGAGGTATAATTTTATAAAGTTGAATACCTTGATAAGAAATTAGTGTGGTATTCACTACACAATTGGGTTGTCATGGAAAATCATGGTAAAATTTCAACAGCTATAAAATGGGATGATGAGAGTTAAAGGGGTATATAATCCTATGTAAAAAATGGAAAGTAAGGGGGATCTGTAATAACACATCCCATCATAATGAAATGAAGATAAAATAGATAAGGTAAAGGAGATACTTGAATTTAGAGAGAAAATGAAAATATCCCCGACTAAATTTTGGCATCCTAATGAGTGTACAAATTGGTTATTAGGAAAGACAAATGAGAGTAAAAGGAGGATATCATAATTAAAATATGAAATGTATAGTAATGAGTATATTTAAGAAGACAAAACAACATAGGAAAATGGAAATTAAATTACATACTATAAAAGAATTTGTCGATAAAAAGAAGAGAGTGGATGTTCCCTTACTAAATTTTGGTATGGTAACAGGTGTACGTAAGGGTTCTTAGGGGGAATAAAGATAGAAAAATAGGAATCTCATCACATGGAAATAAAAATAATGGTAATAAAATTATATATAAACATAACCAAACAACCAAATAATAGAAACTAATAAGTGTAACATGAAAGGGGTGATTGAATGGAAATGAGAAGAGAGGGGTCCCCTGAGTGTGTGAATCCAAATGCTTAAGAAGAGATTCTTGAATGATTGGGAGAACCTTTTGTGGACTCTAGAGAATGGACAGAATATTATGGATGTTATCTAATGAGTTTTAGTTATGAGAAATGGGAGTTTGAGTAGATTTATATAAGAAATTCATGGGATTTCAATAACATTTATGTTTTGAATTCTACATAATAAAATAGACAAAACCACAAACCAACCCATGGGGTTTTCCAATGGTTTAATCCAAATGGGACTGGTTTTCATTATTTTATATGTACAAGGTACTAAATTAATAAAATTATTCTCTTTCTTATGTTAATTATAGTCACACTCTTAATGAAATGATTTTAAATTCTTAAAATATATTATATGTTTTGGGGGATTCATTATGGATTTTTGAGGTAAATCCCCTAAAATGAAAATAAAATAATTTTATAGATGAAAAATATATTTATCCATGGATCCCACTTGTAGAAATTATGGTATAACTTTTCCGTCATTATGATGTCATAATACACAATGTTTATTTATATGGTATTAAATTTATACTAGAAAATTAGAATATCTTTGAAAATTATGAAAAATTCACAGTCAAATAATTTTGATATTATGATTCCCAAGAATAATATTCATTTAATAAAAATAATTTTCTAAATATTTGAATGTTCACTTTTAAAATAATAATCGACATTTACTGAGAAATTCTATGTTTTTTTTGAAAATAACAGTTTTTTAACCCTTATAAAAATTACATCTAATATAAAAATATTATATAATAATTTATATTATTTAATAATAATAGTTTATCAAAATATTTTTTTATAAAATCCAATAATTAATCAAAATAATATTCTTAATTGAAATTGTATACTAATTAAAATTAAAATTTATGTTTTATCACATTAATGCATAATTTTTATCAAACTCATTACTTAATTATTTATAATGAAAAAAATAAATATATTCATAATATAAATAAAAATAAAATAAAAATATACATATTATTAGGGTTCATTTATTTCTAGTATTTTTTAAATTTATTTTACACTTAATTAATGTATTTTCCTTTTATCGTAGTAATTATTATTTTCTACATTTATTATTCATATTGTAAAAAAGATAAGTTGAGATAGTTAATATATTTTTATTTTTATTATTCAGAATATAGAATAAATTTTATCAAAATCAATTGACAGAGGTTTCATAATCTAAGTTTATTATGAGACCTGCAATCATGATGAAAATTGGTTTTTCAAAAAATAATTTTTTTTATGGGAAAGATGATCTGACATTAACTATATAAATTTTAATCTTAATTACATGAATTATAATTCAAAAATATAGATATATAATATTAAAATTTCATTTATACCATTTCTCAAAAGGGTTTATTTTAATTAATCAAAATTGATATATGTTATTCATTTCAGAACAAATTTAAAAAAAAATCATTTTAATCCTAAAAATAAACTGGTACTAAAATCCTATATAAAGATGATTAAAATGAACATAATTTAATAAAATATAAATATAAATTTTTTATTTTACCTTGAAATAATATTAAATTAATAATTACACTTTTTTTATTAATTTATCTAAATAAATGATATATTTACATAAAAACAACATTTTTCAATATTCACTGAAAAATCTATATTTTTAAAAAACACAAATTTTCACCCAATTTTATTTTTTATATGTTAACATAAAAAATGGAGTTAATTTTATAAAATGAGACTTCTAAATGTTATAGATTATATTTTTCTTTCATAAAATAAATTGATATCATTTTTGATGAAAACACATTTAAGTAACGAAAAGAAATTTCAAAAAAATCATTGATTATTTTCAAATAATTTATCAATATAATACATAAATATTTCAAAATCAAGTTAATCGTACTGATATTAGTGAATTTAATGAAAGGGTAAAATGTTCATATTTTTATAATTATTGTTTGTTTGGCTTCATTGTTCCATACCACATACACTCTCAAATATTCTTTTCTCTTTCAAAAACACGGGGCTCTATATTGGGATTTTACATTTGGGAACCTGATTATGTGTTATTTTAGGTATAAAATATTTTTTCCTCTTCCCACTTTCAAATGATATTTTATTATCCCTTTATATGATGTGATTTTTTAACCAAGGTATTTTCAAAAATTAAACGAATTATTACTGGTATAAAATATATATGATAAAATTTATTTAAGGGGGAGTGTGGGAGAATTTAACACCCAGAAATTTAGTTTTTAATTATACTATGCTCGATATCTTACTTGACATGCACCACTGATATTTATGCAAACCACCATATATTATACAAATACTAGTCAAATGTGACCATTATAAACTAACCATTAACATGGCGGTCTGAATAGAAAAAAAAACCATTATAAAAAATATGTATAATGTTTTATGTTATATAATTAATTTTTATTTTTTTATAATAAATAATTACAAAATTTTCAGTGAAGTTATTTTTTGATTTGAAAAAATATGTTCTTCATATATGGTGTTTATTACATTTTGTGTGTGGGAATTAAAACTAATTTACAAATTTTTTATAAAATTTATTTGAGGGAATTAATATTTATTTTGAATTCATCATTTCAATATTATCCTAGGGGGATTATTTTTGATTTTTTTCTATAAATATTAATTATCATAGAATTGTTATGAATTTGGGTTTTTGGAAAGGATTCATTTTTTTTATAAAATCATGTAATTTAATATTTTCATTATGATTTTAATTTGATACTAAAATAAAATAAATATTATTTACTTATAAATAAAATAATTAATTACTTATGGACCCTATTATAAATTATTTTGATACATGTTCCTTTTTGGGCCTAAAGACATATTTTTCTATAATCTATTATTATACATGAAATATATTTTTATCTTAATAAATTAAATAATTTATTTTTAATTTATTATTTTAGTTAAATTTATATATTATAAATTTTATAAAATATTTTAATGTTAATTTATTAGTTTTTACAATGAAAGGATTGAATGTAAATTTCGTTTTATGAAAATAATTGATGTGTTCAAAAAAAATGTTTTCATTTAGTTTTTCATATTTATTAAAAAATTATAATTTTATACTTATAGAAATTAAATTTTAAAAAATTTATTCCGTATTTGGAATCCTAATTTATAAATTTTTTTAATAAAAGTTTCATTTTTGGTCATAATTAATAGTAAAATCAATAAAATGTGTTACCATGGTTATGGTTAAAACAGGTGTACCGGAGGGGGGGGGGTAATTTAGAGATATAGTTAATAATCCCATATAAAATCAAATAATTATTATTATTTGAAGATATATAGAACATATATTATATTAAATTTTATTTCTTTTCAATTTGGAATAATTATACTTGATAGATACGTTAATTATATTTAAATTTTTATGTAATTCCATGGGTTTCCTCTCCCTCATTATAAAAGGGAAACTCCTATCCTCCCTTATTCATATTTTTTTTAAACATCTATATCAGTTAATACCAACCCTAATAACATATTTATATCTTGAAATTGGTCCTAGAAATCATTTTCTTCTCCTAATACCAATCTTTTAAGGCATGAGGAGTTACAGAAACGAGTTCACTCAAAGAAGAGGTATAAATCATAACATATCACTTTAAATTTTATTACTTATTTATCCTCATATAAATATTTTTTATACATAATTTTTTTTGAATATAGTATCATAAATATATTTATATGTTATACTGATTATTTACAACTATTTCCCACAAACTTTCAATCAAGTAGGAAATGATAGTATCACTCATGTGTATGCGTAGACTACTACACCACGTAACGATACAATTCATTTTCCATCACAATATTTCATGGTTGATTATTATGAAGGATTTAATATATATATATATATATATTATTTATGAAATATTTTTGATAATTTAACTATAGTATCTTATCTACCTTCTTATAATCCCATTTGTTGGAAAACCTTAACGTCGCTCGGGCGTATGTGTGGACCGCCACCTCCCTGAAGCGATGAGATTAATTTTTCATTTAAAATTTAAATTGATTGTATTAATGATAAATTTAAATAATATATATTATTTTTTTAATTCAGTAATTGTTTTTATATTTTTGAATTTTTTATTATATTTCTTTCATTCTTTACATTACAAAGTGGAAACATCACTCGGGCATACATACAGACTGCCATATAAATGAACGATGCTATTAATTTTTCTACATCTTCCTTTATGGATAGTAAAAAATATTTATATATTAAATATCAATGATATATGTATCATTATTGAAATTCAAGAAATTGTAGAACCATTATCAAGTTATAAGTACTGGAACTTCCTAGCATAAAATTTCATGAAAAACAAAAGTGTTAACCCCCATAAATGATGATTTTAATATTGAATTACAAATAAATGGGTGTAAAAATGTTATAGTTAGATCATGTATTTTGTTATGGGTATTAATATTATTTTTAATATATTGATAATAAATTTCAATTTATTATACAGGAAGATATAGTTCTTACGAAATTGGATTCACTGGGGGAAATGATTCACCCTCTCAAATAGTCTTCTTTGGGATGTGTATTATGTTATACAACTATATTATTTTATTTTGTGTATCTATTGAAACTTTTATATGTCATATAATTAATATAAATATCATCATCTAATTTAATATTTTATTTTATTTTATTCCTTTTATGGGATGTATATGTCAAGAATTACCAAATTAATAAGGGTTTTACATTACAATATCATTTTTATAGAGATTGTTTATTGTTAAATTTATGACGATGAAATAATATGAAATATATCTAAAAATCATATTGATTTTTAGTCTCCAATATTTATTTTTTTAAAATAAATACATTTCTTTCATTTTCCCCCCATTAAGTACTCATGATACCAGAAGAATATTTTAAGGAAAACAGACATTGTTTTTCTCTTCGATTGATAATATCTATTTTCTTTTTCCATATTTTATATAAAATGTTTTCAATAATATATTTACTATTCTCTAATTATTTATTATATAAATATATACACATGTTTTACTTTTAATAAAAATTATCAAAAGAAATTTTTGGTCATTTTCTAAATGAGTTACTTTTTACCAAAGATATGAAAAACTTCTTGTTTTAATGTATAATACACACAAAATTTTTAAAACAAAATATAAAAAAAATTTCATTGAAAATTACTTTTAAATTTTCCATATTAATTTTGAAATAAATATTTTCCTTATTATTTTTGATATTTTTCTATTTATAATATGTGATTTCCAGAAAAAAATGGGATATTCCCCAGGAGATGTTATTGTGATATTTGAAATGAATTTTCCATTATTGAAAGCCTCCTTTGATGTTACTTATTATTCACTAGGTATTTTATTCTATGACACCGTCATTACTCCTTCCCTTTAGGGATTATTTTTATAATGATGAAATATTGATGAAACCCATTTTATTCTATAGGTTATGTTGAGATGGAATGATAAGTGGCTTCATATTCCAATGGAATACATATATATATATATATATATTTTATGATTATGTGATGGGTG
Source organism: Viscum album (assembly GCA_963277665.1). Classification (NCBI taxonomy): domain Eukaryota; kingdom Viridiplantae; phylum Streptophyta; class Magnoliopsida; order Santalales; family Viscaceae; genus Viscum; species Viscum album. Next base: position 622,413,076 of record OY728127.1, read on the forward strand.
GGTCCCTTATAGCCCTCAAATTATTTGGGTAAATATTATTGATTTATTAGATGAAAGGGTGAACATGAGGATATCACAAGCCCAAAAGAGTGTTGAAAAGAGGTTATCCCATGCCCAATAGAGGGTATATGGGCGTTTATCCGAAGATCGAAGAAAGCAATTGTGTGAATGAACCAATATTGACAAGTCAAAAATGTATTGGTGGGTATCCTTGAGATAATATTTATATAAATATGATAATTCCACAATTTATGGTACCCTTTTATGACATAATATTATGCTACTTTTAATCCATAATAGCTCTTGTTTTTTGATTCCTTTATGATTAATGTCTTACGAACTGAAAAAGATTTATTTCATGACTAAAGATTATGATCTATGAATTACTGCATATAATTTCCAAATGTTAATCTCATGTTCTCATTCTACTATAATCATTTTATTCATATATTTTTTTGATTTATATATACCATATTTACCATTAATTTGCATCATAGATTAAATTTTTTTATCTTTTCTCTTCCCTAGAATATGAATAAAGGTTTCTAGTATGTAATATCTAAGAAGGGTTCTAGTTGTTAATAACAGAGGTGGAGATGATGCAGATCATTTATGTATGAGCTATTTATGTGTTGATGTTTCCAAAGACAATAAACCTTTATGATAATGGATTGGATCATAATAATATATAATTGATACTCATATAATAATTTGTAATATTAATGTATGAATTGTATGGGTCACCACAATTATCATTATCATTTTTATTTTAATGAATTTGTTCTGAAAGTGGAAAACTTTTGGTTCAATGGGACTCTTGAAATCATAGTGTGACTCTATTCTGTTGGAGATTGTATACTGTGACCACTTGGGACTACAGTGTAAAATAATTATTTTGGAACATAACTAATAATTTCAAGGATAATGAAATCACATTGAAATTAAACCTTGAAGAAATATTAGTTCTTTATGATATTTACCCGAATGGCCCGAAGGCCTTATTTTTTATTTTATTATGGATAATATCCCTTTTAATGGTTTAAGGGGAACCCATACATGGCTGATAGGCCAAAGGCACAAGGCCCGACAAACCCACAATACATGACCTGAAGGCCGAGAGGCATACCATGCCCAATACATGACCCGTAGGCGCAACCCACTTGAACTGCCCCTCCCTAGATTTCTGCGTCATTGAACACCTAGCTCCCCACCTTGCATTGTTGATCGGATATAATTGCCCCGTACAAAGCTGCATGGTACCTGGTCCGGATGGCAGCTGCCATACCCTCTCATTCTTCCAATCCTATTAGCTATGCATCTGGTGCCTTCAACTCCTTTTGATCTGATCCTCTTCTGGGGAATGTTCTGTGTGAATGGGGCTACTCAATGGTCTACGTGGCCCGAAGGATCTGTGGGCCGAATTCCTTTGATGACCTGAAGGCCCTAGAGACCCGTAGGCCCAAACTGGTGGCCCAAAGGCCCAAATTGGGTGAATAGGTCCAGCTAATACAATACCGAAAAGTAACTGCTATAGTGACTACTACAGTACTACTATAGTACTACTACAATAAGACTGTATCATATACTAATAGTTCATTATTGGTTGAAATAAAATAAATTAAACCACAAAATGTCACCATTGATTCAAAACCCCTTCTCAGTGGTACAACACTATCACAGACTCTACACATGGTATCAAAGCTAATATAGGTCTCCTCAATCAAGATTAATGAAGTGATGAAGATGGATATTCTGAAATATATAAACTAAAAAGATGTGCTTATATTCAAGGTAAATAATTATTATAGTTTGAAGAGTGAGACATTTCCCTATCTATTTTCATTTATCCTTGAATCTAGATATGTAAGAAAAATAATATTTACCCCAATTACAGAGGATGACCTTATAATAATTTTTTATAAAATATATATGGTAGTTGATTGAAATGATTAGATTTATATTTTTATGTCCCTTTTTGATTTTTTTTCAAAATGGTTATGGTGATTTAAACTGATAAAGAAATGTAGGACAAAATTAAATGAATTTTTGAAAGAAAAATGAAGCCACAGAAGTGAAATAAAAAATTTGTATGATAATATTTGATAATATTAGGATTGATAAAGAAGAAAAAATTGATGAATAATATACAAGAGTCCATGAATTTTTCAAAAATATTTTGGGTTTTGGGGAAAAACTGCATGATTCTGCTATTGTAAGAATATTGATCAGAAACATTATAGATAGGTGTGATTTGAATTCAATATTTTAGAAGTCAGGAAGGATATTTAACCATATGAATTTTATAAATTTATTAATTCGTTTTAAATGAGAAATATTACATCCTTTAAAAATATGACTACTGATGACATGAACTTTAAGGCCATGGAAATTCTCAAAATTAGAAATTATGAATATGAAGAATCATGTGAATAGGATAATGAAGAATAAGTGGAAAATTATAATAAAATTATTTCTAATATATCAAATAGATTTAAGAAGAAAATGAGTAAGTGTATAAGAAAAGTTTTTCTGAGGTATAATAATTGAAATAAAATTTTACACATACCATAAACTGTCTATAAATGTTGTTTTCCTGTACATTACAAAATTGGAAATAATGATAATCCTTTTTAAAAGAAATTGGGAAACAGATAAAATGTTTCAACAAAAATGAGTGGAATCTTTTAGAAGTTATTTAAAATTAAAATAATAAGTTTTATGAGCATTGAAAAAGATACCCAATTTACATCATATGGATTATCAAAATATGGAACCAATTTTATAGACCTTCTTCAAAAAGGTTTAAAACTTCAAAAAATTAAGTTGAAGAAAGTGAATGAAAAAATCCTAAAGACATGATGAAGAATGTATTATAATATTTTCTTAAAAAAATCATGAATTTTAAGAAGTAGAATAGAATTATTTTGACAAAAATAAAAGATAATTGGGGGAATGAATGAATATATCAATAAATCAAGAATTATTAATTCAAATAGGTGGAATGGTAAAATCTAGTAAAATAACATGAAGAAAATACTTCTCCAAAAAATTAATAACTCTTCAATACATATTCAGAATGTCTTGAAGCTCAAAATTATTTGAATATGGCTAAAGAAGATTTCAACAACATAGTTGAGGTTAATTCTGAATCATCACAAGAAGGTGAAAAGAGGGTTCTAAAGAGGTAGATTAATTCAGATCCTAATTTAACTCAAAAAAATTGTATCATCTAAAAATATGTTCACTAAAACCAAATCTGGACCAGTTTTGACAAATTATACATGTGGCAGACCCTTTTTTATATCAACGGAATAGAGGAAAACCATAATAAGATCATTTTCTTCTAATAAAATGATAATTGATAGTGTTAATATTTTAATTATTTTTCATAAGTTTTTCAATGACTTAATCCCTCTTAATTAGTAAATTTGAGTATATTTCCTTCATTTTAGTGTTTTTGGTGAAGTTTGGACTTAATTGTGAAAATTTCTTAATTCTGAAAAATTCATAGTCTTATAGAGCTTCAGTTTTTTATGCATAAATTTTACAATTCGGATCCAAATTAAGTGATTCATTTTAAGGATTTCATTTCTATTAGTCTTCATCTTTTTCTTCTACACATAGACCCAATTCTACACATAATAGCCCAAAAAAATTAATCAATTGTAGAAATATTTATGGCTAGTTTAATGGACCCCACCATATTAAATCAATCATATCTCATGTTACCTACCTTCAAATGATATGAATGTTAATAGTTTCAACATAGGAATCACAAGAGATGGTTCAAATTAAATTTAATATTTTAAGGATTTCATTAAGGAATCTTTTGAGATCTTCCATGTGGAGTGGGTGAAATAGTGTTTGGATTCCAGGAATGGGAATATTCATTTATTGAACTATATATTTATTTAAACCAATAAAAATAATTTGAAATTTTTATTTTAGATATCTAAAATCATTCAAATAATATTTTTAGAAGACAAATCTATGTGTTTTGGGTTGATGGAGGGAAGAACTGTATAAAAGAAATGGCGAACAGATTCTGGAGGAGAAAATTTTCTGTTCTTTGTTTTCTCTCCATTATTCATCCCTGTTTTATAATGAGTTCTTCTTCCACATTATTCAAAATTACCGTTACTATGTTGGGGTAAACATTTGTGTGATTTAATAAGGATAGGTTTTCAATTTTTTAACTCATGTGTTCTTTATCATAATGTTTTAAGATCCTTTTCTCTCATTGGAGAAATCAGTTTCAATTTATTACAAATATTTTTATTGTAACGCCCCGACCCCAGTTACCCAGAGTCGGTGCATTATTACGTAACATTGACATGATCACAAAAGGTCATGTCTCAAAAGACTGATTAGTTTAGTAGCCTTGAAAACACTAGATACATTCATAAGTATTACATTACATTATAAAGTAAAACAAAACTATAAAAATATCTTGTCTTCATATCACCTCATACTATCCCGGTAGATCATTCATAATATACTTCTTCACATCCGGGATAAATTAAAACATTGAAAGGGGTGAGCTCAGATGCTCAGTAAGGATAACAATATAGAAGAAGCTTTCATAAATAAACATAAACATTTAAGGCAATGTATAACTAAAACAAAAGCCTTTTAAACTTGAATTTTAGAATAATATGGAAAAAGTAAAATGAGATAATGCCATTTACTTACACACATGGATATTCTACTAGTCTAATAATCACATGAAATATCAATAACCACTTTTATAATGATGGAATGCATAATGCTAGACTATCATAACCAAGTAGCCAAGGCCTCGTGCCAAGACTACAAATAAGAATTTGTCAAGGCCTCATGCCAAGACACTATTTTGTCTCATGAGACCTGCTGATGTATCAAGGAGCTATAGCAGGCTCCACCCATCACTTATTAAGTCCAATGCATTCCTCATATGAACAGGTTTAAACATATCATAAACCATAACATAATCGTATCACATAAAACATGCATAAAGGAAACATAACATTTTCACATTTCAGTCACAAGATATCAATACAACACATTGATATAAAAAACACTTTCAAAACCATTTTCAATACCAAAATAAAAGAAAATTAAAACTTTGTATTTATTTTTCATTTAAAAAAGTTATGGCTTGTAGAGGAAGCCAAAACTCAAATAATGGTCACAACGGTGGAGAAGTCATTGTCACCAAATACGTACGACAAAAAAACATTCCTTTTTGTCATTTAGTAAAACGCTTCGTATAAAAATATTCCTTTTGAATAAACGTAAAAGTCAAAGGGGTTTATACACAGTATAAAAGAAAGTTGTGTATAAAACAAAATATGCCTCAATGAAAGGAGATTGAGACGAAGTCCCATATAAAGATAATTTTTTAAATAAAATTGACCTATTATGTGTATTCACTCTAAGTATACAAAAAATAAGAATAAATACAATATAGGACATAATAATATCATGAAATAATTTGAAAGTAGGAGATTAACCCAAAGAACGGAAATTGGGTTAAGAAGTTCTCATACCTCATGTCCGGCTTGAATCGATCGTTCTTTAACCTCCTAAATAAAAAACTAGAGTTAATTTCAACATTCTTAAGAAACTTTTTCTAAGTTCATTATTCCTTTCATATCACTTATTACCATGTTATGAACAACATGTAATTATTTAAGTTAATAACAGTCGTTTTGCCGATCTTTGGCACTTGAGTCAAAAATAAACTTCTTATAATTACAAGTTGTTTCTGTGGAAGAATATCCATTATCTCCAGATTTATATTCATTATGTAGATATAATATATATCATATATATCCAGTATATACTTTCATTCATAATATTACGTAATATTTAGAGATAAGAAATGAAATGCACCATTCATGGAGACGACAATCCGTACGTACGCTTGAACACAACTTTATTTATATTTCATATTTAATGGAATGAAATCATAATTATATAAAGGAGTATTATAATTCCAGTATAATATCATATATAATATCATTTACTTCATCTGTTATACGTCCCACATATGGCATTAACGATTCAAATCACTTTGAGGGGGCGGTAGTCCGTACTTCCTAAAATGAAATTATCGCCTTTACCCATAATGGAAATCATAAAGTTATGCCATAAATGAGAAATACAGAAGCATAAGGAAAACATAAACATAATATATATCATATATATAAATAGTGTCATCTTAATGGCCACCATGATAGGTGTTAAAAGAAGATTGAACAATCATCGTTTCGTGAGGCATAAATTCGCCAACCACAGAAAGAATATGTTCTTCAACCATTAGACGAAGGTGTGTGTAAGTGTAAATAAAATAATTCTCATAAAAACATCCTAGTATACTGAAGATACTGGTTTTGTCACAAAATAAAGTAATAAAAAGAGTTTATGGGGTTGGGGAAGAAAAATAAAACAAAATAACATAAGAGAAGACAATACCTTAAAATCGGGTAACTCTTTTTGATTTGAGCCAAAGGATTCCTTGGGAAGAATTCTGCCCAAAGTGATGCTTCTAGGAGTAAGAGAGGGAAGTTGAGAGAGTATTTAGCAAGAGTTTGGACGAGCCAAATGGCTTGAATTTGTGAATAAGGTGGTAGTGGTTGGGGCCATTTATAAGAGGAGAGGAGGGGCCCACTTGGAAACTCATGAAATGTTTCATTATTATGAAATGGTTTTAGGATATCAAAGGTCCCACAATTATATATTTTTAGGATAAGGTGATAAGGGTTCTAAATCTACCCATCCAATAGGACTTTGACAAGTGTAGGTCTTAGATTTTACATTATCTTTTTATTTTATTTAAGTCGTTAAATTAATGAGGTAATCGCTGCATCATCATGGTGTCATAAAAACTTAAATTATTTAATTTCTAAAAATTATAAAAAAAATATCATTATGTAGGAAATCATTTTAGCTTTCTAATGAATATTTATAGTCTAAATTTTAACTTATATAACCCCATGTAATAATTGTTTTAGTAAAACAACACATGTTTGTGACAATTTTATTTTTACTTTAAATAAAAAGTTATTAAGGACATTTTCCTACCCAAGTGGCTCCATGGGGTCTCCAAGTTGACCCATGGATTTCCTCGGTCGGACATGACTCATCAAATAAGGGAGGACAAGTGTCAATATATTTTCATATTTTTATAATATCATTTTTACCTTAAATTTCACTAATTACCTTTAATCGTGATTAATTAAACTTAAAAGTTACTATTCACCAAAAAATTATTTTAATCCCATTGAACCACATTTTACTTCCTAATGAAGACCATGTATGTCAGATTTTTGAAAATCAAATCACAGAAGTGGTAATGTTTCATTTAAACGAAAAATCAGTTTTTAACTACTACTTAGTGGTTTCACTATTCATCGAAAATTGATGTTTTTCAGAACAATGCCAAAATTTCCCCCTAAGCTATAATTGATATTCTGAATTCAAAAATTATGTCTATTTTACAAAATTCTAGACTTATAAGTTTCATTAATTAATTTAATAATTAATTCCCACTGTCACAACAAATAGCGTGTTTTTATGAAACAATATATATCAAAAGATTGACAATTGTTTATGTCCAATTTCAAAGTGAATTTAATTATAAGGACCACCATTGGATAAAATGGTAAAAATATATTATAATTATACTTTAAAACCACTCAATTGTATAATTTATCACTATAAAATATTTTGATTAAAAAAGTTGTTTTTAAGTATTTTTCACTCTTCATCAAAAAATGGAAGTTCTTAGAAAATACCAAAAATTCAACATAGGATAATTTCGATATTCCGAATCCAAAAATGAAGTCCATTTTGAAACATAAAATATATATAATTTCAGAATGTTGGTATTACTATTCATAACAGCTACTTTTATTGGTTGCAGTGTGTTAGAACTCGAGGTTGCGTACAACACACGCTGCTCTATTATTCAAAGAGAAGCGTACCATGGAAGCATGGGGTGTTACATTCTCCCCTCCTTCAATAAATTGAGTCCTCTCAATTTGAAATTTTTCTTTGAAAGTAAAAGGTTGAAAATAGAAAATACCTTTGTGGAAAACCCACATCGGAAATATGGTTAATATAAAATATAACCTTAAAAGAATGAAAGAGAAGTACAAAAGTCACCCGAGATATCCCATACTAGGATTCTATGAAAATATGGATATTGAGGAAAAAAACCATCAAGGTCTGATGGAGAGTTGTATAAAATAGGATTAGGAGAAAGTTAACTACAAGAAAATCACAAACTTGTGATTAATTAAATGGTCATCGATTCCCCAATTGTAAAAGTTAACCGACAACATTTTTATTTTAAGTTACCTTTCATAAAGTTGAGGAATTTATTTAGGAGATTTACTAAGAACATAAGGAAATATACTTACTTGTCATGTACACTTTCATTCTTTAAATTTTTTTACCACAAACCCATCTTTCACTCCAAATGTTAATAGAACTCAAAAATATTCTATTTATCATAATTGTATAAGGTTCCAAATATTAACACATACCATTTAGATTAGGGATTTTTTTTTGTAATAACTAGGGAATTCATGTAGGATAGTGGTAGGTAATAAAGGCATGTCACACTATGGTTGTGGGTTCGATTCCTACAGCTTTTTCCGACGCGACAGGTTATCCCCCAACCTGCAGGTTTTCCTTTTCCTAAAATTATACTATTATAATATTCCAAAAATAATCTTCATAAATGTTTTAACCTTCAAAAATACTATCCAAAGTTCAACTTCATCCATTCCAACCTTTATATTTATCCAAAATACCTCCATTCAGACTTTCTCTAAAAGGTCTCTAAATTCCAAAATCAACTGTATCATCAGATTCCTTAAACAAACTAAAGTTTCTCTTATTGTCACATATAAAAATATGATTACCTTCATAATATTAAAGCCTTAATGAAAACAACAAGTACTTCAGTACAATCCTTATATATATAATATTATTCTTATAACCAGAATATAATCCTTGAGTCCAAAAGCACCAATACATTAATTATTCCACTTCAACTGTAGTAACAGCATAAGATTTTCCTTGATCCCTTGGCCTTTTCTGGGGTAAGTTTCCCTGACGCTTAGGACATTCATTTTCATAATGCCCCATTTCCCTACAATTGTAGCATTCAAAATTGATATCCTATTTCTTTACCTTGCAATCACGAGCCTGGTGACCTTTTTCTCCGCATTTATAACAAACTCCCATTCTTTTTAGGCAAGTACCGGGGTGATTCTTCCCACAATTATCGCTTAATAGAAAATCGTTCTTTCCCTTTTTCCCTTTATCTGTCTCTTGTTCCACCGTTCTCTTATTCTCTTACTTTACTTTGTTGTCATAGGATGTAGAGAATTCATTTTCTGTCTTCATAGCACACAAGACCATATCTTCGTATGTTGAGAAAGATTGTGATACTAAAGCTCGATGGAGAAATGGTTTTAACCCATCAAAGAAATGATCAATCTTACTTCTTGGGTTACGTATATAATTTGTACCATGCCTCGATAACCTTGTAAAGTTGGCCTCATACTTTGTGACATTCTCATCTTCCTTTTGTCTCAGACTCAGAAATTGCCTTTCCATATCATCTCGATGGTCACGGGGAAAGTATTTTTATAAGAAAATTTCCTTAAACTCCCTCCATTGGATACTTGATACTTCTTCATCTTCCTTTGTGTTTTGAATCAACAACCAATATTGATCGGCTTCTCCAGTGAGGTGGTAAACTTCCATGACAACCTTATCCCTTTTGCTACTCCCCAAGGTGTGGAATATTTTCTCTAAGGAGTTTATCCACTGCTCAGCTACTAATGGATTTGTACCCCCATTAAATATTGGTGGTTGTTTCCTCATGAAGCGGTCTAACATTGATCCTCCACGTTGCGGATCAGGGTGCTCCATACGAGTAAGGTTATTATTCATAATCTGAGTGAGTTGTCCTAGTATGGTGATAAGTTAATCAGCACCAGTTGTGTCTCCATCTCCACTATAATTATTTTGAGTAGGTGGGAAATCACAACATGGAGTGCTTGCATTGATATAGTTTCCATTCCTCCCACTAGGTGCCATTTCTAAACAATGGCATAAACTAGATTAATTTATGAATCAAACTACATAATTCCATACTTGTAAAACACTTAACATAAATTGAACTATAATCATAAAAATGTTTTCTTTGAGGAAGTATATACTCATAACCCTTCATAGTGTTTTGTAAATAAAATGAGAATTAACCTAAGCATATCCCCTGGGAGTGTCGTAACCAAGAGTGCAGCAAGGCCCGTTGTCATGCACCAGTTCCCGTTCGAGTCTAGCTCAAAGTGGTGTTTTCGGGTTTTACCCCTAGGTACATCTGTGCCAGAGCCGCCTCTACCTGCTTGTATCCAGACAAGGATGTATCGCAAGGAAAACTCACAAAATCTCTATAATACCAACATTCGAGGAAGTTCTTCTAGACTAATCCTCAATGTTTATATTAGGTCTATATGCTCCAATCAGAGTTTATCTAAATCTATCTTCCAAGATTAGTACTAAACTTCCTCCGATACCAACTATGATGCCCCGACCCCAGTTACCCAGAGTCGGTGCATTATTACGTAACATTGGTATGATCACAAAAGATCATGCCTTGAAAGACCGATTAGTTTAGTATCCTTGGAAACACTAGATACATTCATAAGTCTTCTATTACATTAAAAAGTAAAACAAAACTACAAAAATATATTGTCTTCATATCCCCTCATACTATCCCTGCAGGTCATTCATAATATACTTCTTCACATCCTGGAAAAATTAAAACATTAAAAGGGGTGAGCTCATATGCTCAGTAAGGATAACAATACAGCAGAAGCTTTAATAAATAAACTTAAACATTTAAGGCAATGTATAACTAAAACAAAAGACTTTTAAACATGAACTTTAGCATAATATGGAAAAATTAAAATGAGATAATGCCATTTACTTACACACATGGATATTCTACTTGTCGAATAATCATATGCAATATCAATAACCACTTTCATAATGATGGAATGCATAATTCCAGACTATCATAACCACATAGCCAAGGCCTCGTGCCAAGACTAAAAATAAGATTTTGTCAAGTCCTTGTGCCAAGACACTAGTTTGTCGCATGAGACCTGCCGATGCATCGAGGAGCTATAGCGGGCTCCACCTGTCACTTATTAAGTCCAATGCATTCCTCATATGAACGGGTTTAAACATATCATAAACCATAACATAATCGTATCACATAAAACATGCATAAAGGAAACATATTATTTCCAAATTTCAATCACAAGATATCAATACCACACATTGATATAAAAAAACACTTTCAAAACCATTTTCAATACCGAAATAAAAGAAAATTAAAACTTTGTATTTATTTTTCATTTAAAAAAAGTTTTGGCTTGTAGAGGAAGCCGGAACTCAAATAATGGTCATGGTGGTGGAGAAATCGTTGTCGTCGCATACGTACGACAAAAAAAAATACAATTTTGTCATTTAGTAAAACGCTTCATATAAAAATATTCCTTTTGAATAAACGTAAAAGTCAAAGGGGTTTATACACAGTATAAAAGAAAGTTGTGTATAAAACAAAATATGCCTCAATGAAAGGAGATTGAGATGAAGTCCCTTACAAAGATCATTTTTTAAATAAAATAGACCTATTATGTGTATTCAATATAAGTACACAAAAAGGAAGTATAAATACAAGATAGGACATAATAATATCATGACATAATTTGAAATTAGGAGATTAACCCAAAGAACGGAAATTGGGTTAAGAAGTTCCCTTACCTTGTGTCTGACTTGACTCGATCGTTCTTTAACCTCATGAATAATAAACTAGAGTTAATTTATACTTGATTAAGAACCTTTTTCAAGTTCATTATTCCTTTTATATCTCTTATTACCATGTTATGAACATTATGTAATTATTTAAGTTAATAACGGTCATTTTGTCGATCTTTGGCACTTGAGTCAAAAATAAACTTCTTATAATTACAAGTTGTTTATGTGGTAGAATATCCATTATCTCCATATTTATATTCATGATGTAGATATCATATATATCATATATATCTAGTATATACATTCATTCATAATATTACGTAACATTTATAGGCAAGAAATGAAATGCCCCGTTCATGGAGACGGTAAGCCGTACGTAGGCATGAACACTACTTTCATTTCTATTTCATATTTAATGGAATAAAATCATAATGATATAAAGGTGTATTAGAATTCTAGTATAATATCATATATAATATCATTTACTCCATCCTTTATACGTCTCATATATGGCATTAACGATTCAAATCACTTTGAGGGGATGGTAGTCCGCATTTCCTAAAATGAAATTATTGCGTTTACCCATAATAGAAATCATAAAGGTATGCCATAAATGAGAAATACAGAAGCATAAGGAAAAAATAAAAATAATATATATCATATATAGAAACAGTTTCATCTTAATGTCCACCATGAGAGGTGTTAAAAGAAGATTGAACAATCATCGTTTCGTGAGACATAAATTCACCAACCATAGAAACAGTATGTTCTTTAACCATTAGAAGAAGGTATGTGTAAGTGTAAATCAAATCCTTCTCATAACAACATCATAGTGTATTTTCTATACGGGTTTTGTCACAAAATAAATGAATAAAAATAGTTTCAGGGGTTGGAGAACAAAATAAAACAAAATAACATAAGAGAAGACATTACCTTGAAATCGGGTAACTCTTTTTGATTTGAGCCAAAGGATTCCTTGGGAAGAATTCTGCCCAAAGTGAGGATTCTAAGAGTAAAACAGGGAAGTTTATAGAGTATTTGGGTAGAGGTTGGCCGATAAACATGGATTGATGGTGTGAATAAGGTGGTAGTGGTTGTGGCCTTTTATAAGAGGAGAGGAGGGGCACTCTTGGAAACTCATGAAATGTTACATTATTATGAAATGATTTTCAGATTTCAAAGGTCCCACAATTATATATTTCGAGGATAAGGTGATAAGGGTTCTAAATATACCATTAAAATATGTTTTCAACAAGTTTAAGTCATATATTTTACATTATCTTTTCATTTTATTTAAATCGTTAAATTAATGATGTAATCGCTGAATCATCATGGTTTCATAAAAATTTAAATTATTTAATGTCTAAAAATTATAAAAAAATATCATGATGTAGGAAATCTTTTTATATTTCCAATGAATATTTACATTCTAAAAGTTAACTTATATAACCCCATGTAATAATTGTTTTATTAAAACAACACATGTTTGTGACAATTTTATTTTTACTTTAAATAAAAAGTTATTAATGTCATTTTCATACCCAAGTGGCTCCATGGGGTCTCCAAGTTGTCCCATGGATTGTCTCGGTCGGCCATGACTCATAAAATAAGGTTAGGACAAGTTTCAAGATATTTTCATATTTTTATAATATCATTTTTACCATAAATTTCACTAATTAACTTTAATCGCGATTAATTAAATTTAAAAGTTACTATTCGCCAAAAAATTATTTTAATCCCATTGAACCACATTTTACTTACTAATGACAACCATGTATGTCAGATTTTTGAAAATAAAATCACAGAAGTGGTAATGTTTCATTTAAACGAAAAATTAGTTTTTTAACTACTACTTAGTGGTTTCACTATTCATCAAAAATTGATGTTTTTCAGAACAATGCCAAAATTTCACCCTAAACTATAACTGATATTCCTAATTAAAAAATGATGTCTATTTTACAAAATTCCAAACATATAAGTTTCATTAATTAATTTAATAATTAATTCCCACTGTCACAACAAATAGCGTGTTTTTTTGAAACAATATATATCAAAAGATTGACAATTGTTTATGTCCAATTTCAAAGTGAAATTAATTTTAAGGACCACCATTGGATAAAATGGTAAAAATATATTCTAATTATACTTTAAAACCACTCAATTGTATAATTTATCACTATAAAATATTTTGATTAAAAAATTTGTTTTTAAGTATTTTTCACTATTTATCAAAAATTGGAAGTTCTCAGAAAATACCAAAAATTCAACATAGGATAATTTTGATATTCCGAATCCAACAATTAAGTCCATTTTAAAATATAAAATATATAAAATTTCAAAAAGTGGGTATTACTATTCATAACACCTACTTTTATTGGTTGCAGTGTGTTAGAACTCGAGGTTGCGTACAACACATGCTGCTCTATTATTCAAAGAGAAGCGTACCATGGAAGCTTGGGGTGTTAAATTTATTATCATATACGACTGTATTTGATTTTAGATTATATTATATTTTTTGATTTGGTCAATGTTCAATTTCTCCCCCGACTAGGATCTACTCTATATACAATGGAATAGATCGGTTCTCAGTGGTGAAGTACACAGTGATCACCGGTACTTGTGTGTAGAGTTATGAACATTATTAATTGATTCAGATATACAAGACCTGATTGGAAATTGGCTATCTCAATTGAGGGTATTCTCTATAACTTTATCATACAATTGAATGAGAGTAGACCAATATGAAATTTTATTATGGCTTATTCTCAACATTACTATTTCATTAAGGGAGTTAAAATAAATGATTGTTGATTCTCAATGTTATCGAATTAGTATAAGAGAATATGATAAGTTAAACTATGATAGAATTACAATTGGAAAACTAACCCAAACCTAATCTCCATCTCATATAATTGTCTTCAATCACTTGATTTATCATTTTTATTTTCATATTATTCTTTGTTTAGTTTCATTGTTTTCATTTCAAAATCAAACAATTTCAAAAACATCCCCATCTTTGTTCTCTTATTTTGTTTGATAGATTGATTGTTGTGTGTTCCTCTCTATAGGATACCTAGTTTAATTACTGTACTATATTTTAAACTAGAAAAATATTGTTTTTTCTACACCCTATGACAATCACATGTCAAAACATGGAACCGTTTCTGGGGAGGTAGTGCCAAAAATCCTAATGAAAATATTTGACTCTTTTAAAATTAAAAAGAAACATAATATACATTTTTTCATGATGTTTTCAAATATTTATTTCTTTAATTCATTTAATAATTACTCCCCAAGTGTAACTAGTAGCTGATGATTGTTATGATATAATTAATATGCAAGAACATAAAAAAGACATAGAACAATTGGAGAGAAATGTATGAATAGTATTTGAATATGTCTGTGCATTGATGGAGGAACCAGAACCTAAGAAAGAAACTGAGGATTCCATGATAGAAGAATTACCTACTGAGATATGGGTGGAATATCAATAATATTTGGATGTATTCTATAATGTGTGTGAATAAATAATTGATCCTCATATTCCTTATAATGTAGAAGATCCTGAAGCATTGAAGGAAGACACCACCAACCTGGTGGAATTTGAGGAAAAGATGAAGGAGCCTGACTACCTACCAATATACTATGAAATTCAACTACAAGAGTGTAAAGACCCGAATTTTCCATGTAATTTTATATAAATTATATGGAATATAACGAGTCTGCAAAAAATTTACGGCATGTGATTTCGAGGCACGGTGTGCTCGGAATGAATTTCTAAAAAACATTCATGTATGTTCAGTGAACGTGCGAATGGGTTTTTGTAACTTTGGAACTGGTGATCAAAATTGAAATCTGAGGGCACCGTTGAACTCAAAGTACCGGTATTCTCTTAAGGAGAGCTTCACCTAGTCTACATTAGGTCGAGGGGAGAAGTTAGTTTTCCATTTTTTTGTGGAGGAATAGAAAAATAAAAATATTTAACATTTTTATTTTTCTAGTAACCTTTTTGGGGGCTATGGAGGTGGGGACCACCCAAACTAAAAACTCCCAATTTGAATTCATAGGTGGGGACCACCCGACCCTTAAACTTCACTTTAATGGGATGTAACTCTTGGACTCCCTCCACTATAATTATGCAACATTAATTAATTAGTTAATTACGGAAAGTCCATATGTGCCAACAAATTAAAATTATTAGACATATTTTATATGGGTTGGCTCCTCATTTTGCTGGGGAGAAATTGTGGGCAAAAAAGAGACATGGAGAGAGCTCTTGGAGAAACCCATCCTCCAACGAAGAACAAGTCCTCCAAAGAAGAACACGCTGTCCAATGACGAACATCTTCAATGACAACGAACCGATGTCCGTCGTTCCGTCCTCACCAACATCAACAAACCTTCTATGTAGGGGTGTGTTTTAAATTGATCATCATTAATATTTTTCTCATGTTGAATCACCTCCCTTGAGCCGCTTTCTACTGCTCTAACATGGTGGGTATGGGCCAAACGAACATGGCTTGACCTCACTGCAAAAATCGTTGAGGATCATGGTGTGATCTACGCGATGGAAGAGAATGGCAATAGACACCGGTTGGGCATGAGAACGGAAGCTGACTGAAAAGATGGAAGTGGTGGAACCGCACTACCAGGGAATGGCCGATGCCCGTCAGTTGCGGCAGTGGGCGGAGGCCGGCTGGACGATGGGGGCCGTGGCGCGCATCCGCACAGTCCCGTCGAGAAAGGGTCGTGGCTTTGTGCTGTGGTGGCGAATGGAGGGTAGCCGAAATTTCGCCATCTACATAGGGTCGGTGTAGGAGGCGCTACCGGGAGGAGATGGTGGCCGAACATTTAGGCCGACCGAGTTGAACCGAGTTGGAACCGTGGCGGGTCCCGCGTGATGTTTGGCGACCGAACGGCTTCGACCATTCAGTGATTGAGAGCGGGGGGCGTGCGCCCCCCCCCCCCCCCATATGCAGCTAGGCGGCCTGCCCAGTGTGGGCCGGGCCACCCAGCGCGGGGTGGGTCAAACCCTAGGCCAGGCCTGGGTCAGTTCAACCGGAACCGGACCAGTTTCGACCATATACAATCTTTCGGCCATATTTGGAACTACCGGCGTCCGTTTGAAGAAAAATCTGTAGATCCAGAAACCATGGAGTGAGAAGGCCATTTTGGTATACGCCACATAAGTTTTGGATAAAGTTGGGGTGTGGTCCGGTTGGATCAAGCACGAATCCAACCAGTCCCTTGAGACTAAAAGGCTAGTAACATTCAGACCGAGCATCCATTTAACACACCATCTATTATGTGGAGACCTTATGACATGGTTTTACTTTGGGATACTTCTTCACGTGACTTTGTGGTTGTTAGAGTATCTACCTATGGCTTCAGGAGTGGATCCTCTCAGAATCAAGTGAGATTAGTGCGAGATCCCTGTAGTTGGCTGTAACATGAGAAAGGGATCCTTCGTGGGTTTGTGCTTGAGGATCACTCATGGATCCGCTCTAAGAATCCATGTGAGAATACTCTAGCATCTGGTGTTGGTCTACTGTACTAGGATACTATGTGGGTCTGAAGATGTACTAGGATCCTGTGTGGGTGTGCAATACTAGGATCCTATGTGGGTCTGAATATGTATTATGATCCTGTGTGGGTCTGCTGTACTAAGATCTTGTGTGGGTTTAACTATGAACTAGGATCATGTGTGGGTCTAATTATTTACGATCCTACGTGGGTATGCCACTTAACAGAGTAAGATGATTTAGTAGTTATATCTATTAATCTCTACTATTATCCCTAAGTTATACCTGGTGTGAGCTGAGTCTTTACCTTTGTGGTATTCTTCTGTGTGGCATACGTGTGTGGTACTTACCTTCATGGTGATACCTTTGTGGTATTCTTTTGTGTGGTGTACCTGTGTGGTACTTGCCTATGTGGTTATCTTTCCTTCGTGGAACAGTTGTAATTGGGATAAGGAGTTGGGGCCTTGTATTTCCTCATGAATGAGATGGGTAATATTTGATAACTTAGGTATATGTATGGGAATATAACTAAGTAGGGTTATCACTGGTTTACATGATTTGTGGTTTATCCTATGTGGAATTTCTGAAACCTGGAGGGTCTCAGGGTCCCTACTGAGTATCTTTATACTCACCCATGCACGGGCTTTGCCTGGACCTTATTGTGTTTGGTGCAGACAATGAACAACGTTGATCGAGGCTGAGGGTACCTAGACTGGACGGTGCCCAGAGGTGGACCATACGGTGTGTCAGTATGCATAGGAGACAGGCGGACAAGGAGTGATGAGGAGGCGATCTGTACCTACCCTTCATGTAAGAACCTCAGTGGGTGACCTAGTAGCTGTCTTTCTATTTCTTCAGTTGTATTTTATTTCTAGTTGTACTTGTACCTTTACTGTTGGGCTTGTTTTCTGGACCCTCTTACTTTCAACACTCTTTTTTCTATACATTTTACCCGTGTTCATGTCTTTCTTTATTCTTGGTTGAGTGTATTTACAGGATATAAAGGCAATAACTTCCCAGTTTTAGGGGATACGCCTTTCAATTCTAGTCGTTAGCCCCTGGCTTATGGAAGGCGGGCTTGGGGTAGTCATGCTACAGACCTTGGGGGATAGGTCGTGACAAAGATAAACATTCCACTGAAAAATAAATTGAACTTGATACACTTAAGGGAGATAATATTTTTATAAACTATTTTCATTGTGATGTCATAGAAGATAAATTGAGTACTAATTCCCCCTGTTTTAAATTTCCATATTTAGCCAAAATTTTTTCCTTTGTGTATTAGGAAGAAAAAATAGGTACTCCTAATAAGGAACATACGGAGTTCTCTGAAAATGATGAACACTTCTTGGATGGACTTCCAGAGCAAACGAATGTAAAATTTCTTGGGGAAAAAGAGACACATGATTTTTACCTTGAAGGGGAATAATTTGATATTGATTCATCATGTTTTAATTTTATTCAAATAGAATTACACTCTGATATTTCCTTTCACTATTCTTTTCTGGTAGCATACATTGATAAACCACTAGATAATGAAGAAGAGGATGTGAAATTGGAATACAAGAAAGGGGAGGACTCATTCTTTACACTAACCCCACTATTAAAAATTCATATGATTTTAATGGGGGTGGATTTTGTATAAAATATCCATGAATTCCTCAATAGAAAGGAAAAAGTGAATGATGGAAAGAAGTATATTTGTTGGTTCAAGAGTAAGAAACATCACCCACCATCAGATTGGGGATATCTGACTAAAACATACCATCTAGATGTAGTCCAAACCCAAGGCCCACATGGGGGATTAGACAATGATCTATCCTTCTTTTCTCATAAATTTTTTATTTTTTGTTATTTCTATAAATATCTTATGTTTTCTTTAGTTCTTTTTTTCTTGTAGGTATTCAGCGTGAAACACATTGGACCTTAACTCAATGTTGCACTACCAATTAGTCTTGTTGTACCTCTTCTTTACACTTTCTTTTGTTGTTGTGATTCCATAAAGATCATACTTACATGTTGAATCCATTCTAATGAATTGTGGAAATCACATCATTTATGTGTGGGGGATGGAACCTTTTTAGTTTAGTATTATAGTTTGTTTTTTCCCTATTTTTAAAAAAATTATATGATTTTTCAAATTTTAAGGGTTTATTTTTTTCAATATTTGTTTCTTTTTAAACACTTCAGCAAAAATGATTATCTTTGAAAATTTTAAAATCAATTTTCTTGAGTGAAATAATATATTCTATGAAACTGAGAATAAATGAATGCTAAAAATGAATTTGTTTCATGTCCAAATTATTAATAATTTCATGAAATGTACTCTGATTATTAAATCGTATACCATATATCATTATCTATATCATTGAAATCACTATACTATAATGTTTCTGAATCATCGTTTTCATATTCTTTACATTCACCTCACTTCTTGAGAGAACCAAATCACACTTGATTTAACCATAATTTGATTTATTCCTATCAAAACATGAGCGATTAAGGTATTAGTTTTTTAAATGATTGATGAATTTATTTGGTTTTAAAGCCCCATTTTCGAAATAATACTTCTAATTCTATACTACCTTGTACATTTAATCTTTTTAACCCTTAGAACCCATGAACATCCTATTAGGTTATCCACATTACAAGCCAGTTTTCCTTATCCAAACTGAGCTTGAAGTGAAATTGCATGATCTAGTTGAAATTAAGCATGGGGAAGTTGTCTTGTATTGCGCTACCTCATTTAGAGATACATTGGGTGAAAATAAAAATTTGAATATAATTTCTTATTGCTGAAAAAAATAATTCTTGTGAAAGCTGGGCCTTTTTTGGAGATTTCATGATAAGAGAAGTTGTGTCATCCTAGCTCTTCTTATGGAAGAATAATGTTTTGTCATTTATGGATCTTTTAAGAAAAATTATTTTTGAGAAGATTGAAATTTTTCCAGATGAAATTCTAGAAATGGGTGAACATTACATGAGTTTTCCTGATGACAGAGCTAATTTCCTCCTTAAGGGTGTGAGGGGGAGACCATACTTGAGTAAATAGTAGAATAATGCAATTTTGATTCAAAAAGATCCAAGCCCTTCTCATTATTTCCCAGAATTTTTAACATCTATATCCTACCAACCGAAATCCACAGAAGAACCATAAAAAATACTCATGATAAACACATGTCTTTGAATAATATCTATTGGGGATATAAGATTTTATCATGCCTATGGTGACAATTGTATGAGTTTTCATGGGAAAGACATATGCTGGAGAAAATTAACATTTATTTCATGAGTGAAAAAGAATGTTAGGTAGGTGTTTTGTGTGCATGGTAGGAGAAATGAAGAGGAGATATATTGAATTTTCGGAAATTATGAAATTTAAATATTTTTTTTAGTAATCATGATATATATATTTTTCGTTAAATTGTTGATCTCATGGGTATGTGTTTTAAATTTGATTTGGTTTACTTTTGATGTTTACTTGTCCCGGAGTCCAAGTGCTTTGTGTGGGGGATTGATAGAGTTAACATTTTCATTATTTTTCATATATTTTTCAATTATTTATTTCCTCCCAATTATTCAACTTTAGTATATTTTCATCATTTAAGTGTTTTTGGTGAATTTTGGACATAATTTTAATTTTTTTTAATTATTCAAAATTCATATTTTTCTAAAACTTTTATTTTTCGTGCATAACTTTTACAATTTGGATCCAAATTAAGTGATTCTATTTTTTGTATTTACTTTCCCATGGGATTAATATTTTTCTTCTGGACCTAGACCCAATTTTATACACAATGGATTATAAAAATCAATCATGTTGAGAAATATTTTTGGCCGACAGAATGGACCCACCATATTAAATCAATCATATCTTATATTAACGAACATAAAATGATATAATTATATCTTATATTAATAGATGACTCAAATATAATGGTCCAAATTAAATTTACTAATTTATGGATGTCATTAAATAATCTTCTGAGTGCTTCCAGGTGGAGTGGGTGAAATAGTGTTCAGAGGCCATAGAAATTCATGTTTATATATTCATCCATATCATTGTTTAAACCGGTCCAATGTGTTTGAAAATTTGAGAATCGATATCCAACTTCATTACCAATAACTTATAAGAGGATTATTCTGTGAGTTTTATGTGTATGGTTGGAATAATTGAAGAAAACTTCTGGAGGACAGATTCAGGAAGAGAAATTTTTTTGTTTTTTTGTTTTCTCTATTTTATTATTCTTAGTTTTATAACAGGTTGTTATTCACCCTTATTCACAATTAACCTTACCACGGTGGGGTAAAAATCTATGAGATTAGAGAAGAATATGTTTTCAATTTTTTAATTCATGAGATCTTTCAATTTAAGTTTTATTATCCTTTTCTATCTTTTGAAAAATTGGTATCAATTTCTTATAACTTTTTTGTTATCTTATATTATTTTATTTGATTTTAGATTCTGTTATGATCATTTCTTTGGTCAATGATCAATTTCTCCCTCCACTAGGATCTGGTCTATATATGAGGAAATATATTAGTTTTTAGTGGTGAAATACCCAGTGATCGTCAGTATGTGTTTGAGGAGTAGTGAATGATATTGATTATTTTGGAAAAGAAAGACCCGATTGGGAATTGCCTAAGTTAATTGAGGGTATTCTCTACTACTCTATCACACAATGGAAGTAGAGTAGACCAAGATGATATTTTATTATAGTTTATTATCAACATTAATATTTGACCAAGGGAGTGAGAAGAAACAATTATGGATTCCCACTTTTATCGACATAGTAGAATAAAATTGGATAAGTTGAACTATGAAAGAATTACAATTGGAAAACCAACCCAAATCTAATCACCATATCATATAATAGTTTTCAATCACATATTTTGTTTTTTCCACACCCAATACACAAACTTGTCAATAACCAAAATATAGGGAAAAAATAACAACAATTTGAAAAACTAAACTATTATCAATACAAAAGTTAATGGTTTAGAGAATATTACCAGTGTTGTGGTGTTTTTGGGAACAAACTATTTTCTTGCTGGTATAATATATCCCTACCATATATGAGGTAAGAAACAAGGTGGAGTTACCTGATAGAATTAAAAAAATTACCAATGTGATCGAGATGAGAACCAAATTTCATATTTTCTCGAAAAATAGAAAACAATGTGGCATATGTGATCAAAATGGTTTTATAAATATGGAGTAAATGGATAATCTACCTTGAAATATTCCCATGAGTGAGAAAGGAAAGGTAATTCAGATGATAAATAATGAAAAATCATGTTTCATAAAATTTCCATTGGAGGAAAGCATGTGAAACATGTCATGGATACATGATAGTGGGTGTTCCTATAATATGAATGGATATATAAATGTTTTAAGAAACATTAAGAAGTTGGAAGGGGAGAAGTAGATTTTATAAATTATTTCCCCTAATTGTAATAAGAGTTGGATTAGTATAAATTGAATCTCAAAATTATAAGTCCATGATGTTTTATATAATGAAAGGATAAGTAATAATTTAATAAATTCCAATCAACTCTATGATGATGAGAATTAGGTGGTATTAAATGAAGATACATTTTAAATTAACATCATAATGTTTGAAAGGATTATTACTTGAGGAAGAACAAAAAATGGTAATCTGTTGGAATTGGTTACCATACCAATACCTATTACATGAGTTCCAAAGAGGAAAAACATATGGAATATTAGGGTTGGTTTTCTTAGCTATAGAATTATGAGTAAAATTTCAATAAATTATACTATAAGAGATCTTCAGAAAAGAAATAGAGATAAGGATGATATCTGTTAACCATTTCAAAAGTTGAAAATGGCTCACAAATATCATAAAGAACAAGACATTATATCTACAAGACCACTTGAGCTTATTCACAGTTACTTATGTGTTCCCATGAGATGAATTTATACCAAATGTGATTTATAAATAATTAAATTCATTTATTATTATACTTGATTTAATAATTTTATTTTTATTGTGCATAAGATAGAATCTATTCAAATGTCCAATTTATTGTAAAAAAGAATATAAGGAGCTTAGACACTATGTTAAGGAACCGAGATCATGTAATAGAAGGGAACTTATGTGTGGGTATTTTAAAATATATCTTTTTAAACAAGGAATGAAGCATAAATATATCACACATTATACTCCCCAACAAAGTCGGGTAGTTGAAATAATGAATAGAAGCATAGATGAGATGGGAAGGACAATGTTAACTTAACAAAAAATCTAAAATTATTTATAGAGACAAGTTGTATGAATTATTGCACAAGTACAGAATATGATTCCACTAATTTCAGAGGCAAAAACTAAACTATATGATTTTTTCATAAAATAAATTCAATTTATAAATATTTTATACTTTTTGGTAGTCCATTCATTAAAAAAAATAAAAATATAAGAAAGTTAGAAGAAAATAAAGAAGAAAGGATCATCAATGGAAATTTATCTTATCTCAGTGGATACAAATGATGGAATAAAAGGTTTCATATGAATTTTATTGTTTTTATAAAAAAATTGATGAAATCTGAAGCACAGTGAATATATCAGTGATAGAATATTTTGAAAATTACAAATAATATAACATGAAAACATTTATTTAGATGAATTATGAAGTAAATGAGAAGTTTATAATCATATTTTATAAAAAATATAAACAAACCAGTGATAAATATATAGTTCCTATAAATGATTAGAAATAAAATAATATATTCAAGAAATATTTTGATGTTGAAGATATCATTAATAGTCAATAAGATCTTGTACAAAGTAGAAGGTGATTGAGACTTGAAGATCAAGATAAACTCATTTCACATATTGGACTCATATATTAGCTGGAGAGGATTAGAATGAGGTGTAGATATAAGATATGAATGAGAAAATGATCATATTTAGAACACATCTACCTAGGATCTTATTCGAAGGCATAATAATAGAAATGTTAATAGAACTAAGTTTGTGTTTATAAATAAAATCAATGAAAGGTGAGGTATAGAAAAATAAAGATAGGATGGTGTTCAAAGGTAATTCTAAAATGTTATACATTGAATATAAAGAAAAATTTTCTGTCATAGTAACTCTGGAGACTATTAACATATTATGGGTAGTGTTAGTGAAGAAACATTACAAGTTTTTTAAAATAGAGGTAACATATATCTTTTAAATAGTGATATTTATGAGGAAGAATACATTGAAAAAACTTAAGGTTTCAACTTAAACAATGATTGAAGTATGGTATGTGGGATAAAGAAAACTTTTTATTGACAGAGTAGAGAAACTTGAGACTAGTGTTTTAAATTGAATGGTTGCATATGGTACAGGTAGTTAACATAAGGGTAGATTGATGGTGACCTCTATTTGAGAGATATTTCCATAGGTACTATCATAGTCATTTTATATGTGGATGACATCATATTTTATGAAGACAAAGAGTATATATGTGTATAATTTTCCAATGAGATGAAGAAGAAATTTTATATTTTCCGAATAGATAAAATGGAATATTTTATGGGACTATAGATTGATTAGGTGGCTGAATATTTATTTTTAAATCATGAAAAATATGATATATAATTATTGAAAATATTTGGTTTAAAAGATTCAAAATAAATGTCAAATACAATTTCTATTAGAACCAAATTGTGCTAGGATAATGATAGTATAAATTTTAAACCAAAATAATTTATAAAAATCAATTGGATAATTCTTTACCTAACAATATCAATGGAAGATATAAATTATGTATTGACTCTATGCACAAGGATTCAGTTTAATTATAAAGAGCCTCACATTCAAGCTTCTATGATATTTCTGACATATGTGAAATGAAAACTAAAAATGGGATACTATATAGATATAGTGAAAATTTTGTCATGTTTGTATTTGTAGATACAGATTGGGTAGGTGATTGTTCTAACAAAATATATATTTTATGTGGACCTTTCTTTCCAGGAGAGGGATGTGTAAGATGGTATAATAGAAAGGATAATTTGTTGAAACCTTGGTGAGAATGTCTCTATTAAATATGCTCATACATAGATGATTTGGATACAAATACATACAACACTTTGATTGTCGAGGCTACAATGTCACTTAAAATTACCTATGATAATCATAGTAGTATTTCTTTTTCCACGAACCCAGTTCAACATCTTAAAACCAATGAAATTGATATCAATTATAATTTCATAAAATAAATTTTGTTCTATAGAGATATAAAGTTTTAATATATATCAACTAAAAATTAGATTTTGGAATTCTTCACCAACAATATAACGAGAGATAGGTTTTTTGAATTTAGGCTAAAAAATCATGTTTAGTCTTATCCTCTCAGATGATGTTTTAATTATGTGACCCACAATTGGATTTGGTCTCCATTTTGAAAATGGAATAAAGAGTCCTTATTTTTTATAGGAATAGTGGTAACATTATTTATCTGTGAATCTGAAGCTGTGATAGTTATAAAGATGGGGTGAAATATGAATGAGAATCGAGTAGAGAATCCAAAGTCACTTTGTCACAAATACATTATAAAAGTGAGATATAATTCTCTAAATAAAATTACCTTATCTTTTATTGTGGTGTTAGGATATTTTTCATTGATAATGTTTGTTATTTGATGGATCTTGATGCAAATTCTTTGATGTGATACATTGGATGTGTGACAACCCTTGATTTTATGTTATATTTCACTTTAAATAAATTTATTCAATATCATGATTTTAAAATAAAAATGAGTATCAATAAACTACTAAACCAATTAAAATATAATTTTTTTAATTTATCTTGTAAATATTATCTTAGGTCTAAATTTTGGGATTGTTTTGTTATATTTCTTTTTTTTTCCGCTAGTGAATATTGAAAAATACTGATTTTTGTAAAGCTGTCATTTATATTAATTTAAACAATATCCATAATGATTTGAATTAAATATTACATTAAAATAAGACTGATTTATTTATAAATATTATAATTAATTACATTTGAATCATTATTATACCTAATTTTATTATAAGTTCATTTTTTAACTTCATAGGCATTTTCATGATATCTATTTTTAATCGCATTTTGTAGATTATTTTAAAATTAATTAAATTACACTAATGAGAATTTAATTTTATAAAATGGATTCCATTCTATGAATTAGGAGGTTTAATTTTGGTAAATATTTCCCTTTTATTTCTGGTCATTATGAATTGTAACCCAGATAAAATTTATCTCCTTAGTAATGGGTAAATCTGGTAATAAAGGTTGAAAATAAAATTATAAGGCGCTAAAAATATATAATGTAACATAATTTATTTGATTTTATGAGTCTATTTTAATATATAATAATCCATACATCAAACATATGACCTTGTTTTGTAATTTATCTATTATTTTTACATTTATAAATTTTCAGTAATAGATAATGTCAGAAATGACATTCTCTTACCTTTAATATATATAATATTTTTTGAAGGGGTTAAATATATGTTTTTTATTTCACAATATTTATTATAGTTATGTATTTTTTTCTCATGTTAAATTATTTTAATTTTTTAGTGACTAAATGATTAGTTTAAATTCTTTCACAATGCTGACATTATATTTATTGAATTAGTAGAAAAATAAGGTAAAATATTTTAAATTTTTTCAAATTAATATATATTTGATGAATTATAATGGTCCATGAATTATATAGACACATATTATAAGTAATTTATTTTTTAAAATATTATATTTTGATTTAATATTTTTCTTGATGTATTTAATATCAAATTAAATGAATAGTAAAAAAATGACATTAAATATATTTAATAATAAGGTAAAATTTATTGAATGATTTAAAATTAATAAAAATACTATAATTAGACAATTGAATATAATATAGTTTATAATATAAATCATGAAACATTTATGGGTATTTTGGCCTCTTTTGTTAAAATTAATGACCCTTAAATAGTGGAAAACATTTAATTTATTGTAATTGTCGAAAGGGTTAATGAGGGGTTAAAACTAAAAGATAAGGGAAAAAACATAATCAAAAAATGTAAAATTTTATTATATAATATTATTTTGATTTATAATAATATTATATTGTAAATATATCAATATGGTCCTATTTGGACAAGGGAAAAAATTTATATTAATTTAATACTTTATGAAATTCCCAGAATTACCCTCCCCTCACTTGTAAAAGGGAACCCATTATCTCTTTTACATAAACCAATTTGAGAAACATAGCTTATCCAAAACCTAACCAATTATCCTATAAACTGATCTATACATGAATTATTGGTTCTTTTATTCTTTAATTTTTATTCCAAGTGTCCATAATAAGGGATATAAAGGAAGTCTACTAAAGAAGATGTAATCATTCTCACCGACTCTTTCAAGTGTACTTCTTCTTTTACTTCCTATTAATATTTGTAACCATAATAAAATAATAAATATAGAATCATAATTATATTTATATTTTTTTATTATGTTATAGCTATTTTTAATCTCTTTTCCTTTTATGAAAATTGAAAACATTTCTCTTCTGTATGTATGGCTTACCGTCTCCACGTAATGGTGTAATTTTTTTTTCATCCCCACTTTACATGGATTTTTATAAATATGGAAATATGATTGTATATAATATTTTTTAAATAATTAGTTATCTCAAATTATAATATCATATCTACCTTCTTTCCTTCCGATCTACTAGAAAAATAATAACATTGCTCATGTGTACGTGTGGGATACCACATCCACAAAGTAATACGATCCATTTTCATGAATAATTTAAATGAATGGTAATAATGGTATATTTATCCAATATATAAGATATATATGATATAAAAAGGATCCATTAAAGGTGATTTATTATATATTATTCTTTTATTCCATCCTTTAAAAAGTGAAAACAATGTTCATCCGTATATACGACTGACCATCTCCATGACTGGTGTAATTAATTTTTTTAATCTTTTATGGATGATTTTAAATATGTATATATTTAATATAAATGATATTTATATTTTTAGGAACATTATATATAATATTTAACCATGATCATGATGTGAGGACTGAGACTATTGAATCAAAACATTCCTTAAAAACGAAGTAGTAAACACCTAAAATAATGATAATATTAAAATATAGTTAACAAATGGGTGATAAAATGTTATAAATGGATATAATATGCTATTATAGATTTGAATATTGTTATTTTATGTAATTAAAAAAAATTAACATTTATTATATAGGATGTTAGAGAGCTAGTGAGGAATAGAAAACATGAGGTACGTGGTTCCTAACTCAATTTTCATTCACAAGGTTATACCAATACATAATTGACTATGTTATGCCAATATTACGTGCTAAATAAACTTTATTTGTTTTATATTTTATTTAAAATTTTATTTTTTCATTTATATTTTCTTTAAATAATTATTTCATTGATTAATTCACACTATATAATAATGTTATCTGTAAGGTATTTCATCTCAATTTCTAATCAATTGAGACATAATTGGTATCATAATCCTATTTTTATTTGGTGTGTATACATAACCTTTTAGATATATAACATTAATATCTATTTATTCATTATTATTAACATTTCAATTTATGTTTACTATTTTATGATGTTTCCATATTTATTTTTTGAAATTTATTATTTTTGGAACATGAATTACACTAAGAAATGTTTAAAAGAAAATCCAGTCTTGTTTCTTTTTTTGATTTGGTATATTTTTCATCCATGTCAAAATTTTTCAAAATTAATTTTTATTTAGTAAAATTAATTTTTTTCATTTACTTGTTTAAAATTATCAAAGGAATCATTTAATTGTTTTTTGAATGGTTTGTTTTTTAATATCTGTACAAAAATTCAAAAGGAATATTTTTTTAATATATATGGTGCTGATGGATTTTCATTATTCTATAACCATTTTACACTCTTTAGATTGATCTGTACTTTTTCAAAGGTTTTACTTGGATAAATATTTCATAAAATCTTTTTTGAATCCATATCATTTATTCTTACAATGACATGAATTTATTTCAAAATTTATATTTCTGATGAATTTAAGGTCATCTTTTATAATGAATCATTCACTTTTTTGTGATCACATAACATTATAAATTATATTTCATTTAAATATACATCATGGATATGATTATTTCCAAAAATTTATATAATTAATAAATATGGTGTTTTAATTTGAAATATATATCATTTACTTGGGAAATATCAATAAATCCATATTTGTTACTAAATAAAAATATTTTTTGATAATATATATTTTTTATGAGTTGAATTTATCTTTTAAAATATGAGGAATTCATTTTACAAAAAATTATGGGTGGGTACTTTTTATATATTGACCCATGATGCATTAACAGGTTTCATGAGACAAATTAGTTGGCCAAATTAAATAGGTTTATAGTGTATAAATACCCATCAACTAAACTATTATACAAAAATGATTTAGTGATATACATATATTGGTGTCTAAGATCATGATGTAAAATATTAAGAATTTCCGTCATGGATAAATTAGTTATTACTATACATGATATTAATGCATTGATATTATAATTGGATTCATTTTAGGCCCATGCTATCAATTAAATGACATGTGTTTCAGTTATTTACCTTATTTACTCATGAGAGCTTCAATTTCACATAAATCTTAGTGAGATTTTTATATCACCCTTTATTTTTTTCCTTTTATAATGGATATAACTTGGGATATTGTGAATAATATCAAGTATGAAGGAGTTTTTTCTATGTGTTTTATATTTCCATTGTAATATGGGAATCATGAATGTATTTAGTTCTTGAAGAATAATAAATTTATTGGACATTTCGGATAAAAACCATTGTATATTATACCAACATAATACAGTAGACATTGGATTTGGGCAACGAGAATTTTTGTTTATAAAATTATTAATAGAAAATTCTTAGTATAAACAACAAGAAATCAATTTAAAATGAACATAACAAACATGGGAATTCAGATAATCCCTTATAGAATTAGATAACTTTTTCTTATGGAGGGATTTTTATTTTTTATATCATTATTCAGGATGATAATGATCAAATTCAGTGTGCATAATTATATAGTGATGGATCCTAATTGTATAATGGAAATCAATAATTATAGACAGTGTCGACATTGTCTTTCTAAGTAAGCTAAAACAACTGGCATTAGAACATAAAGGATCATGCCTATATTAGGGAAGATTAATAAGGTAATGATAAATAAAAGTTACCGAATGGAGAAAAATGTTGTTCGAATGTGTGATTACTCTATATTTGGTCCCATTAGGAGACATAATCCTACATCATTTAATTGAAATATTAATCCACTGATAACTAATCAGTGGATTAAGTCCCTTGAAATGGTTTTTTAGGATTTGGAATGTTATATTGGATATTATGAATCAAACTGTGACAGTATTTTAGTGTGACAATAAAACTGAAATCCCAATAAAAATTTCTTACATCATATGGGTTTTACAAACTAATCCTAAGGAATATTTATCTCGGATGGTTAGAGAGAAACATAACGTGTAGTATAAGCCCGTTATATGGTAGTTTGTTGATGTCTTTCCAAGACAGTGTCACATTCTTCCAATAAATCATTATATTTGGTTTTCTATAGAACTCATATTTGTTGTTACTTCTATTTCAATGATTCCATAGAGAATAGAACTAATTGTGTTATAGTAATTAAAGAAGAAAATCCAATAAAATCTTGATAAGGATTCCTAAAAATCTGTGTAATTCCCTAGGGTGCACCTTTAATTTTTCCTAAGAATAAGGATGGGTCATTGAGTCTTTGGATTGATTATCAAGACATTAACACATCACTATTTAGAGAACGCATCCTTTAGTCCATATTGATGAAATATTTGATTAATTATTGGGAAGTAAATATTTTTCTATGATTGATCTCTAATTTGGATATCATTATATATGGTTCAAAAAGGAAGAAATTCCCAAAAACCCCACTATATAAGGTATGAGCATTAGAAATTTTTTGTAATTCTATTTAGACTTACAAATGAACCTTTTATCTTCCTGGATTTAAATAATATAATATTTAGATATTAACATGATCAGTTTTTAGTAGTCTTTATAGACAATATTTTTATATATTTAATTGTCTAGGAAGTGAATAAAGGACATTTGAGATTTTTTTTGAAAACCATTAGGAAAGAGAAGATATTTTACAAAATTAAAAATATTTATTTTTTTCTAAAAAATACTCATTATTTGTCTGTATAATCTCAATTGAGGTTATATGAGTGAATCATTCAATGAAATAAGTTATTAGGAAATGTCCTAGGCTAACAAAGGTAATTGAGATATATATTTTTCTTAGGATTTTTAGATACTGCCAAAATATTTTGAGATAATTATTATGACTATATAATCCACTAACCGTGTTGAACTGAAAAGGATTTAGTCATTGTGGACAACAGTTTTTGATGAGAATTTCAAGGAATTAGAGAGAAGGTTGGTCATCATACTTATGATTACACTAGTCTTGAGAAAAAGGGTTTGTGATATATAATGATACTTTAATAAATGGATTGAGATGAGTCCTCATGTAGAATTATATAGTGATCACTTATTCATCCTATAATTTTAAAATTCAAGATTATATATACCTAAATAATGTTTTAGAGTTGGCACTAGTACTTTTTACATTGATGATATAGATGCAGTATCTATATGGTGAATGGTGTGATATATATTCAAATAATAAAATCCTGAAGTGTATATTTAGGCATAAATAGTAGATTATTAAAAAATAATATGGTATAATTTGATCCAGGATTATCACTTCTCAATACATTACCACCATGGGAAAGAAAAATGTGAATGATTCTTTGAGTTCGAAAGATTAATTTAGTTTTCCCAGGATAAGGATTTAAAGATATCCAAAATTTATGAATTAATAGAAGTTTTATCTTGATATATTGTGGAAAGTGTATATGTATTATATTTATTAAATGAATATTCATCCATAAATTCATGAGAGTATTAAGAAGGTATATAAGGAAGATGTTGAGTTACAAAATAAGGTAAGTAATGTTCTAGAGTTTAACTGTAACCATGATAGAATGATAATGTTGAGGAACAAAGCTTGTATCCCATTAATACCTGAGTTGATGAAGGAGAAATTGGATAAAGTCCATATTTCATCACACCCTAATCATCCTTGAAGTAATAACATATAAAGAGACCAAATATACGATTTATAGTGGAAAAATAAGAAAACCTATATTTCTAAGTATGTATCTTGATGTCTAGTGTGTTGGAAAGTTAATGGTGAGATATAGAAGTATAAGTAGATTTTACAAAAATTATATATAAAAGGATGTAAATGGTAAAACATTACCATGGATTTCCTCATTATACAACCTAAAACAAATAAAGGGAATGATGCTATTTGGGTTGTAGTTGATCACTATATTAAATCAGAACATTTATCACTGTCGTTTATTTTATTTGATAAAAATACCTATAGTTTTGTTGAATTCAATATTAAATTATCACAAGACACATTTAGTTATAAATAATAAAATTAATTACATTTGAATCATTATTATACATATTTTTAATATAAATACATTTTTTGGATATAAAAGGAAATTTTTAGAAATATTGTTTTTCATTGAATTTTGTGTGATTAATTTTTAAATTAAATTTTTAGCACATATAAGAATTAAATTTTATAAATAGGATTCCATATTTGGAATTAGGTTGATAAAACCAAGTAAATATGACCCATTTATATATTTTTATTATGAATTGTAGCTGTGGTAAAATTTTCACATCGGTAAATGGTAAATCTGATAATTAAGGTAAAACATAATGTGATATGGAATTAAAATTATATCCAAAAGTTTCATTTATTTCAATTTTTTGTGACTATTTTAAATAATAACACCCCAAAATTGAGTATATATAGTTTTTTTAAAATTTATTATTGATTTGTAATTTTATAATATATATGCAAAGTATAAAGTCAAAAATCCCGTTATGATTATTTAAATATCTATAATATTTTTTTGATAGAGATAAAAAATATATTCTCATTTATATATAGTTATTTAAAATTATAATTAAATGGTTTTATAATGGTAATTTATTTTAATTTTTTTATTAAATAATTATTTTAAATGCGTGCATAATGTCGATTCAATATTTATTCAATTAATAAAAAAAATATTATAAATGAATTTAGTTTTTTTAAAATTAATATAAATTGGATAAATTAATGTGTTACATAAATTTAACAGATCAATATGAAATTTTATTCAATTTTTAAATTAATATATTGGAATTTTTTCTTTTATTGTTGTATTTAGAGTCAAATTAAACTAGTAGTGTCAAAAATGATAAAATGATATTTTATAATAAATAATATTTTATTAAATGATATAAAATTAAAATAAATTATATATTCATCCAATTGGATGATATATGGTATAATAATTCTACTAAATTTCATTTATGGGTTGTTTTTACACTTATGGTAACATTTTGACCCTTAAATGGTGGAAAACATTAAATTTAATGTAATTGTGATAAGGGTTAAAAAGTGGTTAAAACTAAAATATAATGGTGAAAAATACCAAAACATGTCGAAAATTTATTGGATGAGTTGATTTTAACTCATAATCATATTATCTAATAATTATATCAATTTAGATATTTTGGGATCTGAATAATTATTTATTTTAATTTAATACATTAAGAAAGTCACAGAATGACCCTCCCCTCACTTTTAAAAATAACCCCTTTCTCTCTTATCTTTACATCACGTTGAGAATCCTAGTGTAACACCCCTAGCTTCCACGGTACACTTCTATTTGAATAATACAATAGCGTGCACTGTACGCAACACCGATTTCAAGCACACCACAACCTATCAAACTAGCTGTTTAGAAAGTAGTTATGAATAATAATAATAACTTTTTTAATTATATATATATCTCATATAATTTTAAAATGCATATTTTTTGTTTCTTATACATAATATAAGGACAAATTCAATTTTTCAGAAAAAAGCTGTATTTAAAAAAATTGCAGTTTTCCAACCTTTTAATGGAGAATCCTTTCTAAATCTAACATTTGACACTATTACATAATCAATTTAATTAAATTATATTCTTCTTTAGATTCAGGATATACAAATTTTGTTTGGATATATTTTTGGTGTTTTTATGATAACTTTCATATTTTGATGAATAGTGAACGATACTAAATTTTAATTGAAAACAAATTTTTTAATCAAAATAATTTATATGGTTAAATTATAAATTTAAATTTTTTTGATGTATAATTAGATTATATTTTTATCATTTAATCCATCATTGGTCATTAAGAGCAATTTTACTTTTAAACCGGACATAAACACATATTAATCTTTTAATAGTTTTTACATCTCAAAAACCCACTTTCTGGTTTTGAAAACTGGAATTAGATTTATATTAATTAATTAAACTTATATGTTTTCAAATTGGTAAAAAAGACATAATTTTTTGATTCAGAATATGAGAATTATCTTATGTTAATTTTGTGTATTTTTCTGAAAACTTTTAATTTTTGATAAATAGGGAAAAACACTTTGTTATTGATTAAAAACTGACATTTTATTTTAATAATTATTTATTTTGTTTTAAATTATTTTATGTCAAAATATATATATAATAACTATATTATTTCAATGAAATTCATTGGAGTCATCTTATAATAAAATTAGATGTATAAAATTTTATTGAATATTTTAACATCTTTTACCCACCTTCTAGGCACGTTTACAAATTTGTATAAAATGTAATTTTACCACCTTAGTGAATTTAATTTAAAAAATTCTAAAGACATGGTAGACATCATGAAATAAAATTTGGTTCAATTAGATGACAATAATTTTTGGTGAATTGATACTTTTGAATTTTATTTACCACGGTTAAAAGTAAATAGGGTAATTAAAGGTAAAAATGATATTACAAAAACCCTAACACATGTCATAATTCTTTTGGATAAATTTATTTCGGCCATAATATACCTTAGGAATAAAATATTTTCCTTTTGGCCCACTTTGTTTAGATTAAGAAATTTTTCATTATTTTATTTAAAGAAGAGTTAAAAGTGTTAAATTCAAATGTTAATAACTAAATTTTTTTAATAAATTGTTATACAGAATATGATTTCGACTATAATTATTCATTAGAAATATAAAAAAATTTCCTACCTCATTGTATTTTGTATATAATTTTTGGACATTAAATAATTAAATTTATTTATGACACAATGATGACACAGTAATAACCTTATTAATGAAAAATTAAAATAATTGATATTATAAATATTAAAATAAATTGATATTGAGACTTTTGATGCATTAATAAAATTTTATATTTTACTATTACATGGTAGGGTTGATTAAATTTATTTTTTTCAAAAAAAAATAATTTTTTGACTTTCAAAAAAACCAAATACTAAATAATGTCAAAATTGACATAAACGATTCTTTAAAACAAACACTATATTATTGAATGATATAATAGTCCTAAAAATCTAAGGCTTGGCCAAAGGACTTATATAATAATATATATGTCATTGATGAAACACTTAGGGTTCTCTTGGCAATTTATAGTAAGTTTATTAACAATTTAATATAAAAATCCAGGGAGACATAGTAAATGTTAAACTATTTAACAAAGAGTTAAATCTATAAGATATGGTTAATATGATGACCTAAACCGGTCTAAAACATATTGGTGGAGAGTTTTTCGACCCATCCCCACCTTATCCTCAATATAAATCCTTTTTTATCCATTATAAATATAATATTAATGTATAATTAAAAAATATTTCAATGTTTTCCTAAAGTGAAGCTCACCTCTCTTATAAAAGGGTACTTCCACTTCTCTCAAAATCACACCTCTAAATCCATTTGGATTAGCCCAATCATGCTCAAATATCCTCCAAAATACCTTCAATTCAACCTATAGGCATTACTTTTATCAAAAAGCCAACCTATGGAGATCTTTTTTATCAAATCAAAATGAAGCACCAGAAGAAGAGGTAATTATTTCACCACCTCTTTCAATGTTCTTTTCTTCTTACACATCGTCTTTCTCAGTTATTTCAATACAAAAATAATAAATAAATTACCTTATATAAACAGTGATGTTATTATAAATATGGTACAACCATATTCATTATTCTATCCTTGACAAAGTCACCAAACGTGCATACGTACAACTTGCCGTCTCCATGTTGTGGTGTAGTTTTTTATTCAACACTTAATTATTTGGATGGGTAAAATAATGAATATAATTTATGTAAATCATAAATATAACATGTTAATGATTTTTTAATAAGAAATACCATCCAATTTCATACTATTTCACCATCAGTAGAATGTTATTGCTGCTCGTGCGTGCGTACGAATTTCTGTCTCCAAGAACGCGATGAGATTAATTCCCCATCATAACCATTTAAGAATAAATATCATTTTTTATTAAAAAATAATGTTTACGAACATAATATAATTCTGGATATGAATGAAATACATCCCATCCATAAAAAACAAGACATACATAACAAAACATATAAAGAAAAATGAACCAGTTAATAACCGAAATAATGATACTAATGGAATATTATAAACAAATCAATATGAACAGATCATATATGATATCATATTTATGTATATGGTTCTTTTATAATTTAATAAAAATTATTTAACAATTACACAAGATTTTAACGTACCCTCAACTGAGGAAAATTACAAGGTAAGGGGTTTCTTATCTCACCTTTATTTTCATGAGATTTCCATTGTTCACCACTTATTTATTGCATGTGGTGTATTGAAAAATGAAAATTGATATATATTATAATGATTCTATTTATATTCATGGTATTCTGTGATTAATTTGGTGGTTATTGACTTTTTCTCATACGACTCAATCGATTACAACGTGGTAAGGGGTTTGCATCTCACTTTTATTCATGTGAGATTAATGCAACATTTTCCACTATTTCCATTTGTATGGTGTATGTACTGGCCATGGTGGTATTCTTTGAGTAATGTAATTTAATTTATGGGTATTTTAATATTCATTATATGATCCTTATTTCATGGTATGTATGTTTTGTGTGTTACCAAATCAGTAAGGGAATTACTAATTTCAATTTCCACTCATTGGGTTTTATGCAAACATCATTGATTATTTTACTCCAAGAATATGTGTGAAATCACTATTTATTTATTTATGCAGTAATATACACTCCCCTTTGTGTGGATATTATTTTGAAACACATAATTACTCCATTGATAAATTCTCAAGACATCAATATAAACTTGTTATGAGTAATCTTAACTCAATTTCCATTCATTGAGTTAAACATCCAAGTCATTGGTGTTGTTTTTACAAGAATATGTGTGAATGTACTCTAATTTATCTACACTGAATATCTAATCATATCATGTGTATTTATATTTTCCACACAAAATTATGTCATTGATTTATCCTTAACATAAGGATACAGTCTTTATAATGGATTTCATCTCAATTTACATTCCATTGAGACTTATTTGTTGTTATACACCAATTCACTTTTATATGGTGTATATACTGTACTTTGACATAGTATATCATGAATCCATTTATTCTAAAGATATTATAATGTTTTGATTACTTCAATTATTTGTATTCAAGGGTCTCTCATTTGATTAAGAACTCTAACTAAAATATCATTTAAAATGTTATATATATTTAATCATCTAAATCATTCTCATTAATGTACATGTTTTGAAAATGGTTTTAAGGATTTATTTACATATAAATGAATTTTTTAAAATTAATATTTCATTTAAAAGTTTCAAAGTGGTATATTACACTTTGATTCAAAAATATATTTTTAATAGCTTCTTGAGAAATAGTGAGACTTTTAAATGTTTTTAAGAAAAATGGGATATTTCTCTAAAATTGTTTTACTGGTTATTTTCATCTATGTAAATATACTTCAATATTCTTGATTGATGTTGATCTTTTATAATATAATCTTTCATATTTTTTTGAATGAGTTATGTTTGACCGTGGATGTTCTATTTTTATACCATTAATGGTTTGTGGTTAAAATACTAACATTTCGATGCCAATTTAAATACGAATGTTTATGTTATGTTTCATCCTTTTCATATGAGGAATGAATTGGACTTATTAAGTGATGGGTGGATCCCACTATATCTCCTCGATTCATTGGTAGGTCTCCTAAGACAAATTGGATTCTTGGAACAAGGCCTTAACAAAATCTTATTTTGTAGTCTTAGAACGAGGCCTTGACTATGTGGTTATGATGTATGATATTATGCATTCCATCCTTATGAAATTAGATATTGATATTAAATGCGATTATTCAACTATTATAATATCCATGTGAATAAGTAAATGACATTATTCGATTTATATTTTCCATATTATGCTGAATTTTACATTTAAAAGGCTTGTTTTTTAGTCTTATATATTGCTTTAAATGTTTATTCGTATTTATGAAAGTTTCCACTATATTTTTAACCTTATTGATAATGTTATATCACCTATTTCTATGTTTTATTTTTCCAAGGATGTGAAGAAGTATATCATGATTAACCCGAAGGAATAGGCTAAGGGATATGAGTTTGTTCAAAGGGAACAAATGTTGTTTTTATTTATTTCATAACGTAATGTAAATCTTATGTATGTATCTAGTACATCCAAGGATACTAAACTAATAGGTCTTTTGGGACATGATATCTTGTCATCATAACAATGATATGTAATAATGAACCGACTCTGGGTAACTATGGTCATGGCGTTGCAGTTGGTATCGACGATTGTTTAGTACAAGCCTTGGAAACTAGATTTAAAAAACTCTAATTAGAGAACATTACCCAAAGATAGAAAATTTGGATTAGTATAGAAGAACATCCAAAATTTTTGGTAATGTAATTATTATTTGGGTTTTCCAAGAAATACATCCCTATCTAGATACGAGTAGGTAGAGGCAGCTCTGGAACAGATGTACCTAGGGGTAAAACCCGAAAACACCACTTTGAGTTAGACTCGAATGGGAACTAGTGCATGAAAACAGGCCTTGCAACACTCTTGGTTACGACACTCCCAGGGGATACACTTATGATAATTGACATTTTCATTACAATTTGATTTGAATGATTTAAATATAAGATGAGAATAAATA
This sequence comes from Viscum album, assembly GCA_963277665.1. Classification (NCBI taxonomy): domain Eukaryota; kingdom Viridiplantae; phylum Streptophyta; class Magnoliopsida; order Santalales; family Viscaceae; genus Viscum; species Viscum album. The sequence continues at coordinate 622,452,711 of OY728127.1, forward strand.
ACCTTTGTTAATCCTAAGGTGTTTTATATTGAAAATAAGGTGTCATGATATTCTCTAAATGATTTTATGACTATTTTTACTCACACAATGATTTCTGGTTTTACACAATGGATGGATTCTAGGGAAGTCATAGTAACATTGAATATGATGTATAAGGTGGGAATGGTGGTGGAAATGAGCAAAAAAATGGAATGCTGATAGGCATAAAAGTTATCATGTTCATACCAAATTATTTTTCCAAAAATATGATAAAAAATATACATATTAACCAACTCCCAGACTCAACAATGAAGAGAAAGGAGACGAATGTTAAGAGTTTCAGCAGTGGAGACCATGGAGAAAAGAAAGCTCAAATTCCATCATGCAAGCAATGTGGAAGGAGACATCCAGGAAAGTGACTCAATGGAATAAAGAAATTATTTATGTGTGGGAATTAAAGACATAAAGTAAAGAATTGCTGAGGAAAATTGAAGAGTTATATGGAAGAAAATAAAAAATGATCCCAAGAATCCATTTACAGTCATTTTTCGTAAATGTAGGGGACCTGGTCATTACCTGAGTCAACTCCCTATTCTATAGGATAACCTCCTGGTCATGGAAGAACCTATGTGGAAATAAATGGATGTCAAAATGTTTAAAAGTATTATTGATATTTTTTGATTGGATTACATTAGATGAGCTTTCTCTGGTATGTTTAACTCTATAGTTTGTTATATGAAAATGATATTCGAGGAAGAATTACCTTTTCTTTTTGGGATATAGTTATAAATAACCATTTGATTGCATATGATCCTTGAATTTGAGGCAACTACAAGGTTTTAATTTTTGGGATGTAAATGAGAGGTATGAGATAACATTTGTGGTTATATTATGTTATGGTGATTTTTATGAATTTATCTCATTTTGGGAATTTTATTAAATAAATTTTTTTAAAAAGGAAAACACATAGACCGTGTGACAATCCGACGCATCGGAAAAAGATGGGGGAATCGAACCCACAACCAAAGTCCATCTGGGATTTGTCACCTACCACTGGACTATGTGAATTCCCCAGTCGGTGTGTGTAATTCTATTTAGTTAAATGATTTTATTGATCAATAATAAGTTGATTTGGGATATTATGTTTTATCAAATGGATATCCTTAGTGTAGGAAAATAATTTGGTGATTAAGTGATAAATGTTATTTTGGAAGATGTTCGCTTTGTTTGGAATACTATATGCCTAAGGAAAATTGAATACAATGTGATTTCATTTGAAGAGTAATGGTATATTTTTATCTAGGGTATTATTTTGGATTTATAGTGATTTGTGTTATTTATGGAAATGATTAATCTATCATAGAGAATATGTTATTATGTTAATTACTTTTATGTATGTGACTTTAAGAGTAGTCGATGTTATTTGGAGATATAATTTAATGAGGAAGACTAAATAATCAAATTCATCTGAGTTTTGGGTTTCAATATTAGTTTGTATTATATTAAAGCACTACTACAAATTTTGGCTATATCCACGGGCCTATAGCCACAGTTTTATAGGTCTCTTGCTATAGCTTTTATATTGCCACGGTTAAGTTCCATCTCTGTGGCTAAATCAATAATACCCCATGTGTGAGCGTCTTTTTTTTCCAATGTATCTTGCTCCTCCTCCTCCTCCGATCTGCAACCCTCCTCCTCCTCCCCTGATCCACAGCCCTCCTCCTCCTCCCCCGATTCACACACCGCGTAGCCCTCCTCCCCAACGACGTCTCCTCCTCCCCGCAACCCTCCTCTCCTCCCCCGATTCGCAGCCCTATCATCGTGCAACCCTCCCCCCTAACGACATCTCCTCCTCCCCGCAACCCTCCTCCTCCCACAGTTCGAAGCCATATCACCGCGCAACCCTCCTCCCCGACGATGTATCCTCCTACCGACGATCTCCCCAACGATCTCACCATGTAGCCCTCTCTCATAGTGGCACCCTCCTCCTGACGATATCCCCGACGATCTCCTCGCCTGGTTGCCCACCATGTTTCGGGATATATGGTATTGGGTAAGAGCTATCTCAGTTTTTTATTTTTCATGATGGGAATTGGCTTGGGTTTTTGTAGTCTATGCACCATGAGTTAAGTGTTGTTAATGTTTCAGGAAATCGATAATGGAATGAGAGAATTTAGATATGTTTTGGTGATCAATGTAGGAAGGTTGATGTGGATGGATAACCACTAGGAATTATCAGGGATAATAAGTCTTATGGGGTGGAGTTTTTAATTCGATGTATCTATACAAGGGTTGGAATTTAGGAGGATTACCAAATTTTGAAATTGTGCATAGTCCTATTTTGAGTTGGGAATTGGATTGTAATTATGATGGTTTGAGTACCCCAAATAAATTTTTTTAGCCACAAAATAAAGGAATAGAATGTGGTATTGAGGGTTTGAGAAATATCAGTGGAATCTTAGCATGGTACGGTAGAAAGTTGGCTACAAAGTACTACCACCATCTAGCCCTTGGTTAGTCACTAACTCATTGGTGGCCTGGGTAGCAGCTTGGTTCCATTTTTTGGCTTAGCTACCAATCATTGTGGTTTTTATAGAATAAAATACAAAATTATTCCCTTAGTTTTTTAAGGATTATTCCCCTCTGTTCCCCTATATTTTTAGCACACAACCAGGGGCTCTGAACCCCTATCCCCCCCTTAACACCCCCTTAATTTTAGATGGTTTCAGATTCATTCTTAGGAGATTTGAGGGAAAAAAACCGCATATCCTCTTATCCTTCCTCATCACTTAAATTGGACCTTTTCTTTTAGGATTTTTGGTGCCAATACCACCAAAGCATGGTGGAATCATCCTTATATCATAAGTATTTGATTTTTCTTATATATGGGGAATCACAAGAAGACCTATTAAGGTTTTTCATGTCATTTTTATAGAGGTAAGTGGTGACACCAATCTTTTTATGTTTTTTTCCTAAAACTGAAACTGGTTATTATTTTTCATGGGATCATTGGTTTGGTCTTTGGATAAAAATGTGGTCCGAAGTACACCATGGGTATTTTATAATTATTTTTTGGGGTTTTAATATTGTGATAGATTCTGGTAGGTTTTTCTATTCTTGTTCCTTTATAGATAAAAGTTTTTAATTAATTATAATTCATTAAAATTAACTGGTTGAAATTTCATGGTTTAATTTTGGTACCTGGTTGGTGATGAATGACTTGGAGAACCTAAGTGGAAACTGTCAACCAATTGAATAAATTTGAAATGTTTATTTAACAGTTGGTGGTCCTTTTAAGTTAAAACTTAGTTTCTTATTCTTTTAGAGTGTATGCATGATTCAGTCTAGCTAACTTTATCTTTATTGATATAATTTAATTAAAGTGTTTGAATTTAAGTATTCCCTATTTCAATGACCCATTAAATATTCCTTGGGACTTTTTGATGGGTAGTTTCAAATGGAATTCACAGTGGATTAATTACTATGAAATAGATCGATTTCATTAAATGCTGAAATTTTGTTTTGAATGGATTAATTGGAACATGGTTTGAATCGATGGTTGTGAAATGGAATTTCAAAATCATCGATTATTATAAATGGTTAAACCTTTGGGTAAAACGTAATATAATGGTATGTAGGTTTCTTATAAAGTGTCCACTTTTTTAATGGAATGGTATTTATGAAATGGGTTGAGAATCCCAAAACATTTAAATGGAGATGAAGTGGTTTTATGATAATTGAAGTTGTATAATTGAATGGTTGTCTTGAGAGTCCCAAAACATTTAATTAGGGATTTTTTTTGATTTTTGGGTTCCTTGTATTTTTGTTGTGTGTTTTGTATTTCATTGAGGTGGATTAGAGTCACCGTTGATGAAGGCTTACATGTGTATGAATAGGTAGGCATATGAATATATAAGTTCCCCCTTTATATATATTCAATCATGGAATTATGAATATATATATATTGTGGCTAGGTGTTCTTATATATAGATATGAAAAATGAATATGCGTGTCAGTGTAAAGGGGTATATTCAAGTATAAACATATATCTAAGGACCCCTTTGTGTATATTTTGCCATGAAAATATGTACATAGGGTCTAGGTGTCCTTATATATATGTTAAGTTGAATATACGTGCAAGCGGAAAAAAAGGAAGATTCGAGTTGTCATTGTCAAAAGAAAACGTGCCTTGAGGTTGAGGTAGGGTCCCTCTCCTAGCTTATTTAATTGAAGAATGTTTTAAATTTCATTTATTTGCCTTATTAATTTTGCATGTTTATATTAAATTGAAATTCTTGAATAAGTTTTAGTTAAGATAATTGTTTCGTTTGATAAATAAGTCATGGTTTTGTAATAAAACCCCTCCAACGGAGGTGCGCTATCTGCGAAAACTCACAGTGGTATACCTTGCTTAACATTAGTGCATTGGTGTTTTCCTTATACTTGATGTCATTGTTAGTCATAAAGCACACATCATACTTGACCCTTTTTATATCCCTGTAGGGGGTTTCCCTCTTTTTATTAAAATGGTTGCTTGAACCAAGACACTCTTTAAGTACTGTTAGACTTTTAAGATGGGTCCCAGGTTTTGTGACCATGTCACATGGCATGTGATATTTAAATCCAACCAAAAGCCCAGTTCCATAGCCCAGGGGTCCCAAAATACTAGTAATGTCAGTTTACATGTTATGTAACCTGTGATTTTCTTGATCCCATGGGGAATTCCTCTAGGTATTCCAACACATTAATAGATCTCCAAACCTCACCGAATTAGGTATATCAGGGGTCATCCAATCCTCTAGTTGTAACATCCCAAGTAAGTAATGAATAATAGATATTTTTATCTATGTCTATTAGTGATTAAGATAGTTTTTTAGAGGCTTAAAATGAAAATAAATCCAATCTTAAGCATGGAATACACTAATATTCTTAAAAGATTATTTTACTGCCTTATGATGGAAAACCCTTTTTAAATCTATCTTTTGACAATTTTATAAACTATGTTTGTCAAAATAAACTTATTCTTTATGATTGGGAAATCAAAATTTACTTTGTGTGAATTTTTGGTATTTTTCTGACAATGTTCATTTTTTAATGAATAGTGAAAAATACTGCATTTTACATCAAAACTGCTTTTTAATCTAATTTATTTATATGAATAGATTATCTTTTGAATTGGTATTAATGTGTAATATGAATATATTTTTACCATTTAATCCAATGGTGGTCATTGGAATCAATTTCACTTTGAAATTGGACTTAAACTAGTGTCAATCTTTTGATACTTATTGTTTCATAAAAACACGCTATTTGCTCTGACAACGGGATTTAATTATTAAATTAATTAATGTGACTTATATGTTTTTAATTTTGTAAAATAGACTTAATTTTTCAATTCGTAATATCAAATATAGCTTTGGGTGAATTTTTGGTAACTTTCTGAAAAACTTCAATTTTTGATGAATAGTGAAACCACTAAGTGATACTTATAAAGACTGATTTTCCGTTTAAATGAAATTTTGCCATCATTGTGTTTTGAATTTCAAAAATCCGACATACATGGTTGTCATTAAGAAGTAAAATGTGGTTCAATGAGATTATAATAATTTTTTGATGAATAGTAACTTATTAAGTTCTTAATCGCGATTAGTGGTAATTAGTGTAGTTTAAGGTAAAAATAATGCTTTAATAAAACAAGATGAGCTTGAAACATGTCCTACCCTCATTGGTTGTGTCATGGCCGACCAAGAAAAGCCATGGGTCAACTTGGGGACCCCATGGATCCACTTTGGTTGGGAAATGACATAAACAACTTTTTATTTAATGTAAAAGTAAAAATGACACAAACATAATATGTTTTACGAAAACAATTTTTACATGGGGTTATAAAGATCAGATTTTTGATTATAAATAGTCATTGGAAATATAGAACGATTTCCTACATCATAGTAGTTTTTTTATAATTTTTAGACATTAAATAAATTAAATTATTTATGACATAATAATGATGCAACGATGACATCATTATTTGACGATTTAAATAAAATGGAAAGATAATGTAAAATCTATGATCTACACATGTCCAAAACCAATTGTATGAGTGGATTTCGAACCCATATCACCTTATCCACGAATTATATCAATGTGGGACCTTTTAAAACCGAAACACATTTTCAAATAAAGTAACATTTCTTTACTTTCCAAAAGTGCCCCTCCTCTCCTCTTATAAAAGGCCCCCACCTCTACCTCATTTCACACACTCCTCAAGCCTTTGGCTCGGACAAACCCTGCCCATTTACTCTCTCCACATCCCTATCCTCATCCTAGAGGATTCCCTTTGGGCAGAATCCTTTCAAAGGAAGCCTTTAGGCTCAAATCAAAAGGAGTTACACTTTTAAAGGTAATTCATTCTCTCATGTTCATTTGTTTTATTTTGTTTCTCCAACCCCCTAAACTCTTTTTATTTACTTCTTTTGTAACAACACCAGTATGTTCAATATACTAGGTTGTTGTTATAAGATTTATTTGAGCTACACTCTCACACAACTACATCAAATGGTTAAAGAACATACTGTTTCCGTGGATGGCGAAATTCTGCCTCCCGAAACGATGATTGTTCAATACTCATTTAACACCTTCAAAGGTGGCCATTATGATGTCACTATTTTTATATATGATATATAATATGTTTATGTTTTCCTTAAGATTCTGTTTTTTTTCATTTTGGGCATACCTTTATGGTTCCCATTATGGGTAAACACGATATCTTCATTTTAGGAAGTGCGGACTACCGCCCCCTGAAAGTGATTTGATTCGTTAATACCATATGTGGGATGTGTAAAGGATAAAGTTAATGATATTATATATGTTATTATACTGGAATTATAATATACTCTTATATCATTATGATTCCATTCCAGAATATATGAAATAGAAATGGAAGTAGCGTTCATGCGTACGTACGGCTTACCGTCTCCATGAACGGTGCATTTCATTTCTTACCTCTAAATGTGATGTAATATTATAAATACATGTATATGATGAATATATATGATATATATGTTATCCAAATTCTGGATATAACGATCCTTTGACCAAATTAACAACATGTAAGTGTAAGAAGTCTATTTTTGACTTAAGAACCAAATACCGACAAAATGAACACTATTAACTTAAATGATTACATGATGTTCATAACATGGTATAAAAGGAATAATGAACTTGAAAAAGGTTCATAAGCAAGTAGAGATTAACTCAAGTTTATTATTCAGGAGATTAAAGAACGATCGGGTCAAGTCGGATACGAGGTATGGGACTTCGTCTCAATCTCCTTTCATTGAGGCATATTTTGTTTTATTCACAACCTACTTTTATATGGTGTATAAACCCCTTTGACTTTTACATTTATTCAAAAGGAATATTTTTTATACGAAGCGTTTACTAAACGAAAAAAGGGAATGTTTTGTCGTACGTATGTGGCGACGACGACTTCTTCACCATCGTGACCGTTATTTGAGTTTCGACTTCCTCTACAAGCCATACCTTATTTTTAAAAGAAAAATAAATACCATGTTTTACTTTTCTTTTATTTTTGTATTGAAAATGTTTTTCACAATGTTTTTTGTGTTGTATTGATATCTTGTGATTGAAATATGCAAATGTTATGTTTCCTTTATGCATGTTTTATGTGATACGATTATGTTATGGTTCTTGGTCATTATTATGAAGACAGGTGGTTCCGTGATAAACTAAGGGCGGGTGAGCCCGACATAGCTCTCCAATGCATTGGGTAACGCGAAGGAGTGAAACGTTAAGGTTTCTCCGAATAGATTTAGGGAATATACTGTGGCGGGTATTCCAAATGTAACCAAGAGGGTTACTCCCTACGTAAGAATGTTATGAATGCCTCAAGTTACCTTTATGTCTTATGATTTTTATGATTTATTCATGATTTTATGAGGTATGTTAAAGTGACTATGTTTTATGGGTAAAGTATGATTTCATTCTTATGTATATATGAACTCATGTTTCCTTTCCATGTTTTTATAACCCATACTGATCTTTTTATGCTCATCCCAAGTTTTTTTGAAATTTTTTTCACAGGTCAAGGGAAAGGTACATGATATGATGATAGTGTCAAGGAAGTGTCAAGAAATAATCCATGTTTTATTTTAAATGTGTTTCCATTTATGGGAATGAAGAATAATATCTTTATGTAACCACTTTGTTTATATGTGGAATGTAATGCAAGTTTTATGATCTAAATCTCTAAAACACTAAACCCGAAAAGATCCTCAATGTGTAATCTTGTAATAACTCAAGATTAAGTAAGGTTTAAGGCTGGGGCCTTATAGTTGGTATCAGAGGTCAGTTTAGATAACTTTCGGAGTTAGAATTCTATTAAATGATTATCCAATTTTTTTTTTTGAAATGAAATAGCATTTGAAGATTACCATGTTGCTTCATCTAAGACATGTTTGTTCAGAATGGTTTTCCGCAGAGGAAACAAGGAAGCAGTGCTAGGAAGGCATACAGAAGGAAATAACCTTCCAAATCAGCATCCAGAAATGGTCGGAATTGGAACTGAACAGTTTGTTGCAGTAATGGCGCAGTTGACTCAAGCGATAAATGGTGGTGGTATCCATGCTCGAGATCATCCAGATAAACCGCAGAGGAACATGTCAGTGGTGGAACATTTCATGAGGCAACATCCACCATCATTCAGAGGATCATCTGACCCCGTGCTAGCTGAAGGGTGGATTAAATCACTGGAGAAGATTTTTGATGTCATGGGGTGCTCAGACAATCAAAAGGTTAGTCTTGCTATTTACCGTTTGGAGGGTGAAGCAGATCAGTGGTGGTCTATGGTTAAAAATATCAGGGACGCCGATGAGATTGATTCTCTTGACTGGGATGAATTCAAAGGTATTTTTCTTGAGAAGTATTTTCCAAAGGCTGTTCGAATTAGGATGGAAAAACAATTCTTGGAATTGAGGCAAGAGGAAGACTCAGTGGCTGCCTATGAAGAAAGGTTCACTCGATTGGCAAGGTATGCTCCAAATTTTATTCGAGACCTTGACAGTAAAATAAATCGTTTTTACTCAGGATTAAAGCCAAAATATCGAAGGGCATTAGCTTCTCGTGAGTTTAAAAGTTATGAAAAGCTTGTTCGATGTGCTGAGAAGGTTGAAATGGAGTTTTTCGATGACCAAGTGTTCTATAACAACCAGCAGAAGAAGAGACTGAGGTGGAAGGAGAAAGGTAAGTTTTCTTCAAAAAAGTCTTATGGTAAGAGAACTAAGTTTCTAGTTTGTGATAAATGTGGCAAAAGGCATGCTGGGGAATGTCTTCTAAATTCTTGAAAGTGCTACCGATCTGGTAAGATGGGACATAAGGCTCGTGATTGCACTGAAAAGGATCAAGGTGAAGGTAAGAAAAAATTTGAATTACAGTTAGTGAAATGTTATAAGTACAATGAGATGAGTCACTATGCAAACGAGTGTCCGACAAAGAGCTTGAGTGATGGGAAGCAGTTAGACTACAAGAAGAAAGGGGTGGTGAAATCCTTTGCAACTACTTCAGCAGATGTCGGGCCATCAAATGAATTTGTATCAGGTACTTTGTTTGTTTTTTCAGATTATGCCAGTGTGTTGTTTGATTCGGGGTCTACACATTCTTTCATCTCTGAAACCTTTTCTAGTAAAATGGGAATACCATCTCAAGAAATGACTCCTGAACTTTTGGTAAAAACACCTGTGGGAAATGTTGAGGCAAAAAAAAATTTATAAGAATCTTCCTATCCTTATCTGTGGAAAGAACCTACTTGCAAACCTTATTGTTCTACCTCTAGTAGAGTTTGATGTTATCCTGGGTATGGATTGGCTCTCTATTTACCATTCTATGATTGACTGTAGAGCTAAAGAAGTTTTTTTTCAGAAAGACTTTCAGTTTGTTTACAGGAATGAACCCTTACTTTTGATAACATATCAAGAGGTCGAGAAACTTGTAAAAGATGGAAATGAATGTTACCTTGCACACGTCGTTGAAAATAAAGGAACTGTTCAGATTAATGATGTGCCAGTGGTAAATGAGTATCCTGATGTTTTTCTTGATGAGTTGCCTGGAATAATACCAGATCGGGAAGTTGAGTTTACTGTTGACTTAGTTCCTGATGCTAAGCCAATTTCAAAACCCCCTTATCGAATGGCACAAATTGAACTTTTAGAGTTCAAGGAGCAATTGCAAGATTTATTAGAGAAAGGTTTCATTAGACCTAGCACATCACCATGGGGTGCTCCTGTTTTATTTGTTAAAAAGAAAGATGGTTCTATGAGACTTTTCATTGATTATAGAGCCTTGAATAACATCACTGTTAAGAAAAAATATCCTTTGCCTCATATCGATGATTTGTTTGATCAGCTCCAGGGAGATCAGTTTTTTTTTCAAAGATTGACCTGAGATTTGGGTACCATCAGCTGAAGGTAAAGGAGGCAGATATTCCGAAGACCGCGTTCTGTACGAGATATGGCCATTATGAATTTGTAGTAATGCCTTTTGGGCAAACCAATGCACCTGATGTATTCATGGAATTAACGAATAGAATTTTCCATGAGTTCTTGGATAAGTTTGTGGTGGTTTTCATTGATGATATTTTGGTGTTTTCTAAAAGTAAAGAGGAGCATGAAAGACATTTAAGGGTTATCTTGCAAACCTTAAAAGAAAAGAAACTGTATGTTAAATTCAGCAAGTGTGAGTTTTGGTTGCAACAAATTTCTTTCCTTGGTCACATTGTTTCTAAACATGGAATAACTGTTGATCCTGCAAAAACAAAAGTTGTGGAAGAATGGCCAAGACCCACAAATGTAACCGAGATTCGTAGCTTCCTTGGTTTGGCGGGCTATTACCGAAGGTTTGTTATAAATTTTTCACGGTTATCTAGTCCAATGACTAAGCTAACTCGGAAGGGTGTTAAGTTTATCTAGAAAAAAGAATGTGATGATTTTTTTCAGGAATTGAAAAGAAGATTGGTGAATGCTCTAGTTTTGGCACTACCTTCTAGGAATGGTGAGTTTGTTATATAAAGTGATGCTTCATTGAAAGGACTTGGTTGCGTCCTAATGAAGAATGATCAGGTAATTGCTTATGCTTCACGACAGTTGAAAACTCATGAGCTAAATTACCCTATACATGATTTGGAATTAGCTGCTGTTGTTTTTTCTTTAAAAATTTGGAGGCATCATTTGTATGGAGTAAAGTGTGAAATATATACCGATCACAAATGTTTAAAGTATATATTCACTCAGAAAGAGTTAAACATGAGACAGAGGAGATGGCTAGAATTAATCAAGGATTATGATTGTACAATTCATTACTATCCGGGAAAAGAAAATAAAGTGGCTGATGCTTTGAGTCGAAAAAGTAATGCTTCATTAACAATGTTGTGTTTGGAACGTGATCCTTTGGTTAAGGATTTGATGAACTTTGGCATAGAAGTTGTTGGTGCAGGAAGTCCTTCTGTTTTGTTTCAGGTATCACTGAGATCATCTCTATCAGATAGAATCAAGCAAGCACAGAAGCAAGATAGTGAGTTGTAGAAAAAGGTAGAGCTGGTTCAGAAAGGTAAGTTTCCTGAATTCAACATTGATAATGATTGTGTTTTGAGATTTGGGAAGAGATTGTGTGTGCCTTGTGATTCACAGTTGAAGAGAGAGTTGTTATGTGAAGCTCAGAGTTCTCCATTTTCAGTTCATCCGGGCAGTACTAAGATGTATAGAGATCTGCGGGAGTATTACTGGTGGGATGGAATGAAAAGAGACATTTCTGATTTTACTGTGAAGTGTTTGACATATCAACAGGTTAAAGCAGAGCGGCAGTTACCGAAAGGGATGCTTCAGCCTTTACCAGTGCCAGAGTGGAAATGGGAGAATATATCCATGGACTTTGTTGTTGGATTACCGAAGACATCTCGAGGTAATAATGCAATATGGGTTATTGTTGATCGCTTGACCAAATCTGCTCATTTCCTTGCTATACGAGATACTTTCTCTCTTGATCAACTTTCCCGTTTGTATCTTAAAGAGATTGTCAGGTTACATGGAGTTCCTCTCTCCATTGTATCGGATCGTGATCCCAGGTTTACTTCTATCTTTTGGAAAGGCCTTCAGAAGTCATTGGGTACTGAATTAAATTTTAGTACAACTTTTCATCCTCAATCAGATGGGCAGTCAGAACGAACAATTCAGAAATTGGAGGATATGCTACGATCTTGTTCTATGGATTATCAGGGAAGTTGGGATCAACATCTTTCTTTGGTTGAGTTTTCATATAATAACAGTTTTCATTCCAGTATACAGATGGCACCGTTTCAGGCATTATATGGGAAGCGGTTTCGAACTCCAGATTTCTGGGATGAAGTGGGTGAAAGGAAGTTGATAGGACCAGAATTGGTAGAAGAGATGGCAGAAAAAGATCAGCTGATTCAGAAACACATGAGAATAGCTCAGAGCAGGCAGAAGAGTTATGCAGATAACCGGAGGAAGGATCTATCTTTCGAGGTAGGTGATCATGATTTTCTCAAGGTTTCTCCTTGGAAAAGTGTGATGAGATTTGGTAAGAAAGGAAAGTTGGGTCCAAGGTTCGTTGGACCACACGAAATTCTGGAAAGAGTTGGATCAGTTGCATACCGAGTGGCTTTACCTCCGAGTTTATCTCAGGTACAAAATGTTTTTTACGTTTCGATGTTGAGAAAGTATATGCCAGATCCATCTCATGTTTTGAGTCCAGAGGTAGTTCAGCTGGAAGAGAACCTATCTTATGAGGAACAACCGGTCCAGATTCTTGACCACAGGGAGAAAGTGTTACAGAATAAGGTGATTCACCAGGTAAAGGTTTTGTGGAAAAACCACATGATTGAAGAGGCAACATGGGAATCTGAAAATGCAATGAGGGATAAGTACCCCCATTTATTCGGTAAGTAAATAAATTGCGGGGACACAATTTTCTAAAGGGGGGAAGGATGTAACATCCCAAGTAATTAATTAATAATAGATATTTTTATCTATGTCTATTAATGATTAAGATAGTGTTTTAGAGGCTTAAAATGAAAATAAATCCAATCTTAAGCATGGAATACACTAATATTCTTAAAAGATTATTTTACTGCCTTATGATGGAAAACCCTTTTTAAATCTATCTTTTGACAATTTTATAAACTATGTTTGTCAAAATAAACTTATTCTTTATGATTGGGACATCAAAATTTACTTTGTGTGAATTTTTTATATTTTTCTGACAATGTTCATTTTTTAATGAATAGTGAAAAATACTGCATTTTATATCAAAACTGCTTTTTAATCTAATTTATTTATATTATTAGATTATCTTTTGAATTGGTCTTAATGTGTAATATGAATATATTTTTACCATTTAATCCAATGGTGGTCATTGGAATCAATTTCACTTTGAAATTGGACTTAAACTAGTGTCAATCTTTTGATACTTATTGTTTCATAAAAACACGCTATTTGCTCTGAAAGTGGGATTTAATTATTAAATTAATTAACGTGACTTATATGTTTTGAATTTTTTAAAATAGACTTCATTTTTGAATTAGTAATATCAAATATAGCTTAGGGTGAATTTTTGGTAATTTTCTGAAAAACTTCAATTTTTGATGAATAGTGAAACCACTAAGTGATACTTATAAAGACTGATTTTCCGTTTAAATGAAATTTTGCCATCATTGTGTTTTGAATTTCAAAAATCCGACATACATGGTTGTCATTAAGAAGTAAAATGTGGTTCAATGAGATTATAATAATTTTTTGGTGAATAGTAACTTATTAAGTTCTTAATCGCGATTAGTGGTAATTAGTGTAGTTTAAGGTAAAAATAATGCTTTAATAAAATAAGATGAGCTTGACACATGTCCTAACCTCATTGGTTGTGTCATGGCATACCAAGAAAAGCCATGGGTAAACTTGGGGACCCCATGGATCCACTTTGGTAGGGAAATGACATAAACAACTTTTTATTTAATGTAAAAGTAAAAATGACACAAACATAATATGTTTTACGAAAAAAATTTTTACATGGGGTTATAAAGATCAGAGTTTTGATTATAAATAGTCATTGGAAAGATAAAAATATTTCCTACATCATAGTATTTGTTTTATAATTTTTATACATTAAATAAATTAAATTATTTATGACATAATAATGATGTAGCGATGACATCATTATTTGACGATTTAAATAAAATGGAAAGATAATGTAAAATATATGATCTAAACATGTCCAAAACCAATTGGATGAGTGGATTTCGTACCCATATCACCTTATACACGAATTATATCAATGTGTGACCTTTTAAAACCGAAACACATTTTCAAATAAAGTAATATTTCTTTACTTTCCAAAAGTGCCCCTCCTCTCCTCTTATAAAAGGCCCCCACCTCTACCTCATTTCACACACTCCTCAAGCCTTTGGCTCGGCCAACCCCTGACCATTTACTCTATCCACATCCCTCTCCTCATCCTAGAGGATTCCATATGGGAATAATCCTTTCAAAGGAAGCCTTTAGGCTCAAATCAAAAGGAGTTACACTTTTAAAGGTAATTCATTCTCTCATGTTCATTTGTTTTATTTTGTTTCTCCAACCCACTAAACTCTTTTTATTTACTTCTTTTGTAACAAAACCAGTATCTTCAATATACTAGGATGTTTTTATAAGATTTATTTGAGCTAAACGCTCACACAACTACATCAAATGGTTAAAGAACATACGGTTTCCGTGGATGGCGAAATTCTGCCTCCCGAAACGATGATTGTTCAATACTCATTTAACACCTTCAAAGGTGGCCATTATGATGTCACTATTTTTATATATGATATATAATATGTTTATGTTTTCCTTAAGCTTCTGTTTTTTTCATTTTGGGCATACCTTTATGGTTCCCATTATGGGTAAACACGATATCTTCATTTTAGGAAGTGCTGACTACCGCCCCCTGAAAGTGATTTGATTCGTTAATACCATATGTGGGATGTGTAAAGGATAAATTTAATGATATTATATATGTTATTATACTAGAATTATAATATACTCTTATATCATTATGATTCCATTCCAGAAAATACGAAATAGAAATGGAAGGAGCGTTCATGCGTACGTACGGCTTACCGTCTCCATGAACGGTGCATTTCATTTCTTACATATAAATGTGATGTAAAATTATAAATACATGTATATGATTAATATATATGATATATATGTTATCCAAATAATTAATATCATTCTGGATATAACGAACCTTTGACCAAATTAACAACATGTAAGTGTAAGAAGTCTATTTTTGACTTAAGAACCAAATACCGACAAAATGAACACTATTAACTAAAATGATTAAATGATGTTCATAACATGGTATAAAAGGAATAATGAACTTGAAAAAGGTTCATAAGAAAGTATAGATTAACTCAAGTTTATTATTCAGGAGATTAAAGAACGGTCGGGTCAAGTCGGATACGAGGTATGGGACTTCGTCTCAATCTCCTTTCATTGAGGCATATTTTGTTTTATACACAACCTTATTTTATACGGTGTATAAACCCCTTTGACTTTTACGTTTATTCAAAAGGAACATTTTTTATACAAAGCGTATACAAAATGAAAAAAGGGAATGTTTTGTCATACGTATGCGGCGACAACGACTTCTCTACCGTCGTGACCGTTATTTGAGTTTCGGCTTCCTCTACAAGCCATACCTTCTTTTTAAAAGAAAAATAAATACCATGTTTTACTTTTCTTTTATTTTGGTATTGAAAATGGTTTTCACAATGTTTTTTGTGTTGTATTGATATCTTGTGATTGAAATGTGGAAATGTTATGTTTCCTTTATGCATGTTTTATGTGATACGATTATGTTATGGTTCATGGGAATTATTATGAAGACAGGTGGTTCCGTGATAAACTAAGGGCGGGTGAGCCCGATATAGCTCTCCAATGCATTGGGTAATGCGAAGGAGTGAAACGTTAAGGTTTCTCCGAAGAGATTTAGGGAACATACTGTGATGGGTATTCCAAACGTAACCAAGAGGGTTACTCCCTACGTAAGAATGTTATGAATGCCTCAAGTTACCTTTATGTCTTATGATTTCTATGATTTATTCATGATTTTATGAGGTATGTTAAAGTGCCTATGTTTTATGGGTAAAGTATGATTTCATTCTTATGTATATATGAACTCATGTTTCATTTCCATGTTTTTATAACCCATACTGAGCTTTTTATGCTCATCCCAAGTTTTTTTGAAATGTTTTTCACAGGTCAAGGGAAAGGTACATGATATGATGATAATGTCAAGGAAGTGTCAAGAAATAATCCATGTTTTATTTTAAATGTGTTTCCATTGATGGGAATGAAGAATACTATCTTTATGTAACCACTTTGTTTATATGTGGAATGTAATGCAAGTTTTATGATCTAATTCTCTAAAAATCTAAACCCGAAAAGATCCTCAATGTGTAATCTTGTAATAACTCAAGATTAAGTAAGGTTTAAGGTTGGGGCCTTATACTAGTCATCACAGATTACCATTCATTTCTTTAAATATTCTGAGAAAACATCCTCTCGTGCCATCCATATCATCCTATTTGAAACTAAGTGGAAGATGTTGCCCCACATATGTTGCTGGACCGGGCCAACATGCTACAGTCACGCCGCTGTCACGCCGTTGTCACGCCGCGAACATGCCGCGGTCATGCTGCGGTCACGCTGTATTCACGTCGTGGTCACGCCGTGGTAATGCCGTGATTTGGCCCTACTCCAGCCACATCCAGCCCACACCAACACCCTTCCACCTTCATTTCAGCCCACTGCCACCAGCATTTCAGCCCGCAACTGCCCCTGCCACATTCGAATCATCCCGCACCATCCCCCCAGCACCTGCAACCAGCCCCTTCCACCAGCATTCCAGCCCCCTTCCACCTTCATTTCAGCAATCACCGAATTATGTATATCAAGGGTCATACAATCCTATAGTCATCACATATTAGCATTCATTCCTTTAAATATTCTGAGAAAACATCCTCTCATACCATCCATATCATCCTATTTGAAACTAAGTGGAAGATGCTGCCCCGCGAATGTCGCTAGACTGGGAAAACATGTTGCGGTCATGCCGCGGTCACGCCACAGTCACACCGCGGTCCCGCCGCAATCACGCCGCGGTCCCGCCATAGTGACATCGTGGTTAGGCTGCAGTCACGCCATGATTTGGCCCTGCTCCAGAACGACGCCCTGCAGCAGTTCCCAGTGATAGTATTCCATGAGTCTTGTGATCAATGTTGAGACTTACTAATCACAATTTTTGTTGGTGGGGAGATGACTAGAATGTTTCACCTCCTCCTCTCATTCCCTTCGCTCATGTACGGAAGATGCTGCCCCACGGATGTCACTGGACAGGGCCAACACGCCGCGGTCACGCCGCGGTCACTCCGCGGTCACACCGCAGTCATGCCGCGGTCACGCCACGACAAAGCTGTGATTGGGCCTGATCCAGCCACACCCATCCCACACCATCCCCCTTCCAACTTCATTTAAACCCACTGACACCATAATTCTAGCCCACAATAGCCCCCATGCCACATTTGAATCAGCTCGCACCATCCCCCCAGCACCTACAACCATCCCCCTTCCACTTGCATTCAAGCCCACACAAGCCCCCATCCACCTGCAATCCATCCCGCACCATTTAGGTCATGCCCTTTGGATTAAATAATGATGACACTACATACCAACACTACACACATTATATCATTAATACCATCTTAGAAAGAATAGATTAATGATTTTTTTAATGACATGGTTATCAAATATGAATAGATATGTGATTATTTCAAAGATCTTTAAACAATATTTAACAAGTTGCAGTAGCACAACCTAAACATTAGTATGGTAAAATGTGTTTTCAGGGTAACTCTAGGGAAATTCAATAGATTTGTGGTGTGATACCACGAAATTGAGTTTGAATCTAAAAAAACAAGTTCAATTTTATCAATTTCACTCCCTCAGATTCTTAAAGAATTAAGGGCGGTCTAGGGGAACCTTTCTTACATTTATAACTTCATAGCTAACCTGGCTGACATGTCTCTACACTACTGTGAGATGTTGTTTGGAAGGGGGAATAATAAAGGGAGGATATTGTTTTTTAGAAAATGGATCTGCTGTGCAGATACACGGCCAGCGGCCATCGGCCTCGCGGTGCGACCACAGGTAGTCCTTTCGGGTAATCAGTGGTATCCATCTAATATACTTAAGCATATGAGGTCGGCGAGGTCAGCCCAAAACTCCATGCAACCGAAGAGTTTGCAGGTCATAAATGGTGTTAGACGTCTCACCATCCTGGACCACTGAAGCAGCGTACACGTCCCTGTGGATGGAGATCATTCCCTTCTGGATAGCATCATGTGCACCATAAAATAGAGCCATGATCCTCAAATCCCACATGGACACAATGATTGCCACAATAGTAGCAGTGAAGAGGTTTACCAACTGCTCACTACAGCGCATATGTAGCAGACCGGGAATCAGATCTGTAAGCAGAATGCCAGAGTCCACTGCAAGCCCAAACAACATTCCCAGATAACTCTAGAGTTATCGAGCCTGGACACACTCCATAAACACATACTGTGTGGTGTCTTCTACAGCCCTACATAAGGCACACCTGGAGGCCATCTGAAATCCAACTCACTTCAAATTTTCAGAGGTTGGAATTCTATTTTTCTAGATTATTCAAAGAAGGAGAAACCAGGATGGCCGAATGAATGGAGCCCTGAACTTCATAAGCCAGGTTGGGGCGTGGTCAGTACCACCACATGAAATCATGTAAAAATATTTGAGGTCAAAAATCCCAATCCTGCTATGAAGCTAGATCAGTTTTTCACAATCCATAAATGCATAATTATTAACTTGAGATAACACATATTTAGAAATATTCAAATCATGTGAAATATGATATTAGAGAAAACCTAATATGGACAATGAAGCAACTTCAGATGAGACATTCATAGAATACAAGGGCTGATCCTTCCAGAAGGTGTTCTAGAAACTATGAGTGGAGTCTCTACTAACCAAACATTTAGTATTCGGCATTATCATTGCATATTCTTGCTTAAGTGAAGCCCATACCGAGGATTAAAGGTAGTATTTATATCCATTATATAGCCATTTTGTGAACCTTCTTGACAGAAACGCATCATCAACATCAGTTGAGATGAGCCTCCAAGTGAATTATCCAATTTCGACCATCATTAATGGTACGAAGATCCTTGACCCATAATCCTCCCATTTCCACAGGTTTTATGTATTCTTTCCACTTCACTGTGACCAACTTCCTTTCAAAGATTTATCATGTCCATATAATGTTTCTCACCAGGCTTTGATGTTCCTTAATAATCCCTCACTGCCATTTGTATCAAGTGAAAGGGAAAGGATCCCCTCTTCACCCCAAGATATTGAAAGGGAAAGGATCCCCTCTTCAACCCAAGGTATCAACTGATCCTATTCTTTTTTCCAACAAGAATTCCATAACCAAAAACAATTGAAGATTTGTCCCAGCTTATGGCCTGTCCAGCCACATCCTCATAGTGAGTGAGAAGAGCCTTTATATAGGATATGGTTCTCTTTGGAGCCTACCCCAGAAATACAATTTCATCTTCATAAAGAAGATGGGGGTGGGGCATGATCATTAAAACCAGATCTAATCCTCTTATTAATACCCATATGAGAAAGCTCATTTATGCATCGTCTTATGTAATCCTCTGCAATTGCAAACAATATACCCGATAAGGGGTCACCTTTTCATACACCCCATGAGGAAGAGAAGAACCCTCTCAGTGCACCGTTAACAAGAATTGACATCTGTGAGGATCCAAGAATAGTGTTAACTAGGTTCGGAAATCTATTTGAGAACCCATGCCTACGAAGTATCTCAATGAGAAAACTCCATTTATGGGTATCAAAATCCTTAGAGATGTCAATCTTAAGAGAAAAGTTCCCTTCCTTTGACTTCCTTCGCATGAGGTTAACACTCTCAGAGGCCATGAAAAGGCATTGCTGTATATTCCTTCTTAGATTTATTTAACATATTAATGTTATTTGAAGTCTGAGAAATACCAATAGTATGATTGAAAAAAAGGGGAGGAGATGCACCTGAAATATTTGTAGCAAGGTTGTCATGTGAAGTACCTGAATGTTTTTCCAGCTTTTGTCTAGAACCTGGGGGAATATGTGGTGTGTCCACCAGGTTCAGTTTCTCTTGATAAGATGATATTATACACCTCTAATTCTTGACCAATTCAATAGGCATATTTGGTTTGGCATCTTTCTAATCTTGCAAACCCGAGGCAACCAAATTTTGATTTGGGTAACTGTCCAGAGCAGTCTTTGAAACACCCAGAACTTCAGGTGTCATGGCCATCTCCATGGGAGATGCACTATACTAACCAAGTGGGGGATAAGGGGTATGTTCAGAGCTAAAGTTATTCTCCACATAAGTGTCACTTCTCAAGTGTAAACCCCCAAGAGGGTTTCATTTGTTCTACTTATAGTCATTATTCAAAATCGGCTTGGTCTGGTCATCTTGTCTGTGAAGTAGTGTGCCAACCTGTTTTGATTCACATCCCAAAGAAGAAGAAGGGTATGAATATTGAACATTGTCAATCTTAATAACATTAAAAAGATCATTATAAATGTGATGTGATTTTTCAACTTTATAGGGGTCCAAAAGAGTATCCCCTACAGCTAAAACTGCAAAGGCATGGTTTGTCGTAATATGCAGGTCTCTAGGTAGTGATGAGCCTGTATGATCACATGCATTCAATGCTGATTTAATGTTCCTATCCAGACCCAAAGGTGGGTTTGAGTGGCCTTGAATGCTGGGTGAATTGGTAAACCTGATATAAGAAAGAGTAAGCGTAAAGAAATCCAATAGAACAACCTAAAGCCACCGAGAAAACCAGTAAACCCATCATCTCCGTCACCACTAAACCCCAACCTCCCAACTTTCAATCAACAACCAACCCCTAGTGGAACTGGAAATAGTAATAGCCCGCTTGACACCAGAAGAACTCCCCACCAAGAAGAAACCTACTATAATCCAATAACACAAGCCAATAGCACATGTACTAGAGAAAAACCCAATAACAATAAGAGTTTTAGCAGTAAACCACTCAACAATAATAGCACCAACACCTATAAGCCAATAGAAATGTCCAACCACTAGGAATGTACTCAAATTTACATCCCAAGCCACCAGCACCAACCCATGCCACTCCTGCAACACACCCCATCAAAGAGGCATCCTGTACAACACAAAAAACCCAACCAACAAACCATTTACCAACTCACAGTCATCAATAGAACCCAATCTCTATTTAAAAACCAGTCCACGGAAATGAAACCTACAACACCTCTAATCCAACAACAGCTATAACTTTTTCCTCTACACCCATCCATCACCAAACATCCATCTTGATGTTCCTATCTAGAAGCTCACAGAACTACTCAACAACATCTCCCAGTATCTATAGCACCAGAAATAATCACCAAATAATTTGGAAATCTCCCAGCAGCCACACCACCTCCTTTGATTATGTATTCAATGAATCAAAATATTGTTCAACTTTTTATTTAGATGATTGTCCTCTATCAATAGTGGGATAGGATTGATCTCCAATTTTCTAAATAGAGGCAAAGAATGCATTCTCAAAAACCACTTTAATATCAGTATGGATAAACTGTTCCATGTCTATGTAATCATTTATGATAGAAATTGATTCGATTTGGACTATCATTTTAGTGTCAAAGACTACTAATTGATCTTGATGATTTATTTTATCATTCTCTTTAACTTGTTCTTCAGTAAAAGACCTTTTATTCTTATTTTCATCATGATTGATAATAAAATCCTCTTTCAATTTTATGTTCTATGGTTGAGTAATTTCACTAGACACTGAAACCACTATGTTTTGTGCAAGAACTGTTGTATCATAAAATGTAGGTTTATTTTTCTTATTATTCCATATTACAAGGGCCGCAAACTATTTTTACCCCAAATGTTATTCTATAGATTGAGGTAATATATTTCAGGTTCTATATTAGATATGTTGTATCTAATTCTTTTTCTATTTTCTTGAACTTGGCAATCTATTATGGACATTGAATTATCTTCTTCTTGAATATGAACTGATGGTCCAGATCCTAAAATTACTCACCCCTCCTATGAAATATGACCCAATCTTTGTTGGAATTGTTCACCAAAAGTTAATATTTTCCGAATCACATAATCCCTACAACAGACCACCCAACCCACCTACAATATTCACCATCAATAAAACCCAATTTCCTATAACCTTAAAAAACCACAAACCATCCACCTGCCACCCAACCACAACACTGCTCCCCTAAACACAAATAATTACAATCATCCCACCCAACTCCAAACAAAACCCAACCCTCATTGCCACTCACACCAGAATAGCTTCTGCAACCCAAAAGGATGCTGAAAAGAACCCATCCAATAAAGAAAACCTTCCTCTAGGAACAACAGCCCTAGTCCATACACAACTCGAACCACCTACTACTTCATGAACCTTGAAGCCAAGGAAACATTCTACAATATCATGGCACCAGACCACCACATTCGACCACTCAAAGACTCAAGAAAACAATATCCTAACAACATATATGAAAAATACTAGGCACCAAAGGAATTCCCAACCAGTCAACCACAAACTCAACCACAACTATCAATAACAAATCCCCTACATGTAGCCATGTAGCCGGAAAACCACAATCGAAAAAGAATCCAATCAACCAAAAACAATAAATCCCCGCTTGAATCACCCACACCATGAACCCTATCCTCTATAACTGCACCAAGAATAATAACATGTGACTCTATCCGCACCACACTAGAAGACCCTCTAGAATCATCTCCACACACTAAAATCAGGCATCCTCTACACAGGATCCTTGCACTATAAACATCCCAGACCCACCCAACACCATAATAGCAACAAGAAACCCCACAAGAACATTTCCTGCATGACCATAGTTATTTACGGCACATGGAACACAACGGACACTGGCGCCCCCGGCACAAAAGCGCACGACACGGCACACGGCGCGGCGCAGGGCGCTTGGCAACATTAACTTGTGGTGAATAGAAGAGACACATACATATATCAGCAATAGAAAATAATAAATTATACAACAATTATATTAATATAAAATATTTTTGTCAATAATTCATATTTCATCAATCAAAAAACAAAATTCAACAATGACACACAAAATAGGAAATGCAAACAAAGATTAAAAAATATAAAATTTAAGGACCGAGGGTTCTCTCAATATCAATCTTGGAATCAGTAGGAGAGACTTCGTCATCCCCAGATGATTATTCCCTACCACAGGGCATCTCTTCAACATCTTCATCTTCTTCACTTGTTTCATTCTCAATCTCTTCCTCTTGCACTTCTTCTTCTTGTTCTTGAATAGTATCTATTGATTTCTTTTGTAAACACTTGGTGTGAGAACTTGATGCTCTAGTCATATGGGCCAATTCTTCTACACTGGAAGCCAAATCCACATCACCCCATGTCAAATCATTGTCATCAAAAACAAATTCATCAGCTGCATCATGCTCCTCATCCACGGAACCAAGCTACCACTCATTGTAGTCATCAATTTCCTTCAAAGAGATAGGGTCAATCGAGTCTCATTCATTGAATCCATGCATCAAGGATCTATTATACTTGATAAAAACCAAGTCATTCAATTTTTCTTGTGCAATCCTATTTCTCCTTTTTGTGTGAATATTTTAAAAAACACTCCAATTTCTTTCACAACCTGAAGCACTTCATGTAAGACTGATCACTTTTATCGCCAAATGTCTCAAGTGTGAAGATGATGCACCATTAGTTTCCCACGAATCAGAAGGTGCCCTCAATTTCCTATTTCTTATTTCCATATTAGTGCCAAGAGTTCCCAATTCCTCTCTATATTTTATCAAGTCTTCAACAATCTTATCAACCATTACTATATCGGGTGTCAATCATTGAATGCATTTGATCAAACCCATTTTTACCTCTCATCAGCATCAATGTAAGGATGATCATAGAAGAATTCTGGATTCAAAAATTATCCTACAGCATGCAAAGGCCGATGAAGTTGAACTTCCCATCTTTGATCAATTACTTTGAAAATATCTTTATATTTTTCTTATCTATTGTTGAAGGCCTTTGAAATTGATTCTTTTGCTTGATCCATGGCTTCATATATGTATCCCATAGGAGGATTTCTTTCCCCATCAACCAAATGAAGCACTCCAACAAGTGGAGCACCCACTTTGAGAGAATAAATGGCATTGTTCCAAAAAGAGGCACTTTGCACAATCAAAACAACATATTTCCCTTTCTTCTCCTTTGCCCATTTACTTTGATTCCATTCATCAAAAATGAACATATTCCTCAAATTATCTTGTTTGGTATACTTTCTAGAAAGTGTGATCATTGTAGTGGAAAATCTAGTCTTTCCAGGTCTAAGGAGCTCCCTTTTAGCAAGAATAGTAATTTTCCAAATATCTTCTAAGATGAGGTCAATGCAATGAGCAGCGCACGGGGTCCAATACAAATTAGAATAAGTTTCCTCCAATAATCTCCCAATTAAAAAATATAAAATAATGAACTCATATTAGTAAGTAATAGAGATCATTGAAAAAAAAAATAAATGTTTAAAAAAATATCAACGTAAGTATTGTTGTCAATAATGATATTTACCAGCAAAAATATTATTTGATGCACTGTCAGTGACAACTTGTATCACATTGGATGGTCCAACCTTCTTGAAAAATTTATCCAAAAATCAAACATCTTTGTTCCGATCTTTATATAAGAAGAAGCATCAACTGATTCAATTAATACGGACCCCTTTGGGCTATTAACCAAGAAATTTATCAATGTTCTCTCCCTTCGATCTATCCAACCATATACCATGACTGAACATCCTTTTCTTGCCCACTCCTCCAAAATTCCTTCAACAGTAAATTTTTATGTTCTAATTACCTTTTAAGAAATGGAATTCTTACCCCATGGAAGCTTGGAGGTTTCATACCTGGTCCGCATTGTCTAACTGCCTCAACAAATGCCAAATTACTATCATAATTTACTACATTGAAAGGAATTTCGACATCATACATCCTTCTTGCAAACAATTGGCAATCATGTTGTCTTTTCTCTTTCTTGTATGCATCCATGACAGTTGTTTTCCTAACATTAGAAAATTTTCTTTGTCATACAACTTCTTCTGGACTTAGAGTGAAAAATTCATCTATAACTCCCTTTTCCTTAGATATAAGATCGTTATTGCTTACTTTTTGAGAACATGATCCTTGTGGAAAGAAACTGTTACTTGAAATAGCTTTCCTTTTCTTTCCACCATCAAATATTGTATTTTATAGACCTTTCACCACTTATTCTATAAAATCATCATCAATTGCATATATCCCAGGACAGACTATATTCCTTTTTTCCTTCAAAGCCCTTCTCTCTTCAGCAATTTTTTTATCTCCACTCTCACATGTTCCGAACAATTTTGGCTTGCGTTTGTGTTTCTATATCAACTGGCCAAATGTTTTTTGGATCTTGTTATACCCCCCTTTGTTACTTTTCCACAAAATTTGCATGTTACTAAATTTTTATCTAAAGGATCTGTTAACATGCAATATTTCCAAGCTGGTTCTTGTTGCCTTTTTTAAACATTTTGAAATATCACAATTCCTGAAATATTTATAACAAATAATTACATATTTTAAACCATATATCTAAATAAAAAATAAACAAAAAATAAAAAAACACAACATAAAAAAAATAACAGTGAACTTCCCTCAATAGGGAGGATAACTGCAATTGAGAAAAAAACATTGAACTGCTACCCTCACTGAAGGGCGGACAATAGAAACTAAAAAATAGAAAACATAAATAAAATTGAATAAAAAATTCAGTACTTGGGTTTCCGCCTGCGCCTACCTCAGACGAGGAGGGGTGGGTCGTCATGGTCGGTCAGCCTCGATCAGAAAGCAGGTGTCGAGGGAGGGGGCTGGCACCGAGGGGCTGGGTCACGTCTCGTGGGAAGAGGAAGGGAGGAAACTAGAGGTATGTTTGGGTTTTTTTTAATCGGGCGGGATAGGGTATGATGTGGGTTAAAAAACGCAAAAAAAAAATGTTTTACTTTGGCTCAGTGGCGCGCACCACGCCACTGCGTGCCGTGGTTCCCCATAGCGCGTGCCACTGAGCACCTTTCCAAATGCACCATGGTGAAGCCATTGCTTGGTGCGCGACTTCCTGGCGCGCACCATGGATCGATGTCTCACCATGGCGCACGCCATTAATAACTATGTGCATGACCCACACAAGCTAAGGGCTCTATGAAGGAGGTCTGGTGCAGGAGGGCTGTTGCAGGAGGGCTGGTGCAAGAGGGCTGGTGCAGGAGGGCTGGTGTAGGAGGGCTGTGGGTATTGTATACCAGCTAAAGGTATGCGGGGCTGGTGCAGGAGGGATGTGTGCAGGAGGGCTGATATGTTATGTCATCCGCCGAGTGTGGCTTGGTGCCTTTGAGGTAGGGTCCCTCTCTCAGGCGGGGGGGGGGGGGGGGGGGGGGCTGTCCAGGCAGGGGTGGGGGTGTCCAGCAGGGGTGGTGCTGTCCAGGCAGGGGGTAGGGGTATTCACTAGGGGTGGTGATGTCCAGGCAGGGGGGAGGGGTGTCCATGAGGGAGGGGGGTGCTGTCCAGGCAAGGGGGAGAGGTGTCCAGGAAGGAGGGAGGGGGTGCTGTCCAGGAAGGGGGGAGAGGTGTCCAGGAGGGATGAAGGGGGGGGGGGGGCTGTCCAGGCAGGGGGGAGAGGTGTCCTAGAGGGAGGGAGTGGGGGTGTTGTCCAGGTAGGGGGGAGGGGTGTCCAGAAGGGGTGGTGCTGTCCAGGTAGGAGGGGTGTCCAGAAGGGGTGGTGCTGTCCAGGTAGGGAGGGACTGGGGTGCTATCCAGGCAGGGGGGAGAGGTGTCTAGGAGGGAGGGAGGGGGGGCTTTCCTGGCAGGGGGGTGTTGTCCAGGCAGGTGGGAGGGGTGTCCAGTAGGGGTGGTGCTGTCCAGGCAGAGGGGGAGGTGTCCAGGAGGGAGGGAGGGGTGGGGGGGGGGGTGTTGTCCAGGTAGGGGGGAGGGGGTGCTGTCCAGGAAGTGGGAGAGGTGTCCAGGAGGGAGGGGTGCGGTCCAGGTAGGGGGAGGGGTGTCTAGCAGGGGGTGTTGTCCAGGCAGGGGGGAGAGGTGTCCAACAGGGAGGGAGGGGGTGGTGTCCAGGAAGGGGGGTGTCCAGTGGGGAGAGGTGTCCAGGAGGGGCGGGGGTGCTGTCTAGGCAAGGGGGAGAGGTGTCCAGGAGGGAGGGAGGTTGTCTAGGAAAGGGGGAGGGGAGGTGTCCAGGAGGGGGGTGCTGTAGGGGGGGTGGGCTACCACATTAGATGATTTCTTCATTCCATTCAGAATAACTTCTATACTACACATATTGATTGTTGTAATGAAATCATATATCTCTTCATTCAACATCAATCAGTACATAACAATTTTTGGGAACCATATTTCTATTTAGCTCCACTGTAACTTAAATATCATTATGACTTGTACTTTGTACAACCACTCATCAATCTCCCATGTTGGCATAAGATGATTAAACTGTTATTAAATTGGGGGGGGTGTCCAGAGGGGGCTTTGCAGGGGGGAGGGGGGGCTATCCAGGGGAGGCCTTGTAGGGGGGAGGGCTATCCAGGGGAGGCTTTGGAGGGTTGGGAGGGGTGTTGTATAGATGAGTCATTGCAGGGGGGAGGGGGCTACAGTGGGGTGGGCTGTGTAGGGGAGAGGGTTGGGGCTATTTGGGGGGGGGGCTGTCCAGGAAGGGCTTTACAGGGGGGAGGGGCTGTCTAGGGGGGGGGGATTTGTAGGGGGGAGGGGGGATGCAGGGGGGGTTGTCTACTGCAAGGGGAGCGGGGGGGGGGGGGGGGGGGGGCTGTCCAGGGGGGCTTTCCAGGGGAGGGGGCTATAGGGGGGAGGGGGGATGCAAGGGGAGTGGGGGGGGGGGGGGGGGGGGGTTGTGCAGTGGGGTTGTGGGGGGGGGGGGTATTTTTTTATGGATTTTCAGACCCTATAGCCACAGTTTAAAACCATGGCTATTGGTTAATTTCCACGGTTTTTAACTGTGGATGTAGGTCTAATTCCATATTTTACAACTATGGAAATAAAGTGTGTTTGTCCTCTTGTATAGCCACGGTTCTAAACCATCGCTATAGTGATATTACCACGGTTTGAACCATGGCTGTATACCTATAGCCACATTTCAAACCCTGGATATAGATCTAGAGCCACATAGCCACACCAAACATAGCCACTATTCATCAAACTGTGGCTATTACCTATAGCCACAGATTGAGGACCTATAGCCATGGTTTAAAACCATGGCTATAGCCTGAATTTCCAGAAGTGAAGGATTTTATGGACAATTTTTTTATTAAATGGTATTTATTGACCATTGGGTATTGTTGGTTTAATTTTAGAAATTAAGATTAGTATTTCATTACCTAAAGGATTATCCTTTATGGAGATCATCTGATCTTGTACTAACTATTTTGCTTTTGGTTAATCTCTAAAGACAAGGGAAATATATAGTTCATCCTTTGTGGATTATGTGATTCTCTATAAGTTGATTCTAGCGCTTTAGGTGTGACGAAGTCATCTTGAATGCTCACTGTTTGGAGTGAAAGATGAGTTTGTGTTAGAAATTAGTTAAAAAATGGAACACTAGTTATAATGTATTTTTTCTATCTCTCTTATTCTATGAAGAAATTAATTCTTAAACCTTAGGGAATGGATCTAAAACCCAAAAATGTGTTATTCTAATACCTTACATTATTCATCATAGATTTAGGGCTTTGACGCCCTCAATTTTCCATTCAATTATTTGTGATTGATGACCTCAATCACTCACTATAAATATTTACATTTTTCTTCCAATTATAATTACCATCAATGTTCTTTTATTCAAAATCCTATTTTGGTGGTGACTTTTCATTTATCGTTGTCTCTAATTCAGACTAAATTTTATTAACCCTATTTTTGATGTGGGTTTTCCACAAAGGTATTTTATATATTTTTTAACCTTTTATTTAAGATGAACAATTTCAAATTGAGAGGTTGAAATTTATTTAAGGAGGGAAGAATGTAACATCCCATTCTTCCATGACACACTTCTCATTGAATAATACAATTGTTTGTGATGTACAGAACACCGAGTTCACGCACAAAACAACCTATCAATCTAACCGTTCAGAAAGTGGTTATGAATAGTAATAACCACAATTTATATTTTATATATATCCCATATAATATTAACATGAATATTTTGTGTTTCTTATATATAATATAAGGATAAATTCAATTTCTCAGTTAAAAAAATTATTTTTAACAAAATGCATTTTTCCACCTTTTAATGGGGAAAATTTCTATATCCAATATTTGACACATTTTTATATTCAATTTGATGAAATTAAATTCTTATTTAATATAATGACATTAAAATTTAATTTGGATAATGTTTTGGAGTTTTTCTGATAACTTTAATGTTTTGATGAATAATTTAAGATACTAAATTTTAATAGAAAAAAACTTTTTTAATGAAAATAATTTATAGTGTTCTATTAAAAATTTGAAAGGTTTTGAAGTATAATTAGATTATATTTTTATCATTTAAACCAATTTTGGTCATTGGAAGTAATTTCATTTTTAAACCAGACATAAACACATATCAATCATTTGATACTTTTTACTTCTCAAAAACCCACTTTCTAGTTTTAACAACTGGAATTAATTTTAAATTAATTAATACAACATCTATGATTTTAATTTTTTAAAATATAAATCAATTTTGGATTCAGAATATCAAAATTATCTCAGGGTGAATTTTTGGTATTTTTCGAAAAACTTTCAATTTTTGATGAATAGTGAAAAACATTTTGTTATTGTTTAAAAACAAACTTTTTATTTAAATAATTATTTACTTTATTAAAATTTATTTCAATTCAAAATAGATAAATAATATATATATTAGGTCAATGTAATTCATTGGAGTTATTTTATAATAAAATTTGATGTATAAAATTTTGTTGAATACTTTAGCGTCTCTTACCGACCTTCAAGAACATTAGCAAATTGGCATAAAATGTACTTTTAGTACTTATATGAATTGAATTTAAAAAAATCCAAGATACATGGTTGAAATAAATAAGTAGAATTTTTTTCAATAAGATAAAAATAATTTTTGGTGAATAGAATCTTTTGAATTTTATTTACCATGGTTAAAAGAAGATAGGGTAATTAAATGTAAAAAGTATATTATAATTACCCTAACACATGTCATAATTATATTGGATACATATATTTAGACAAAAATAATCCTTATGAATAAAATATGATCCTTTTGGTCCACTTGGTTTAGAGTAGGATAATTATTATTATCTTATTTAAAGAAGAGTTAAAAGTGTTTAATTAAAATTTTAATAACTAAATAATTTTTAATATAGGGTTATTTATAAGATAATTTCAACGATAAATATTCATTATAAATATAAAAAGACTT
Source organism: Viscum album (assembly GCA_963277665.1). Classification (NCBI taxonomy): domain Eukaryota; kingdom Viridiplantae; phylum Streptophyta; class Magnoliopsida; order Santalales; family Viscaceae; genus Viscum; species Viscum album. The sequence goes on from OY728127.1 coordinate 622,483,423, forward strand.
CTTATATAATGGTATTTTATTTATAAATTTTAGACACCGTATAATTAAATTTATTTGTGACAAAATTATGATGAAGTAATTACCTTATTAATGAATGATTAAAATAATTGACATTATAAATATTAAAATAAATTGATGTTGAGACATTTGATGAATTAAAAAAACTTTATAGGCTAATATTACATGTTATGGTGGATTAATTTTTTTTTTGAAGAAATCATATTGTTATGACTTTCACAAAAACCAAATACTAAATAGTGTCAAAATTGACATAAATGTGTTTTTTAAACAAATACTATATCATTAAATGATATAATAGTCCTAAAAATATAATTTTATTAAAAAGGACTTATATAATAATACATATGTCATTAATGAACCACTAGGGGTTCTATTGTTATTTTATAGTTTGTTTATTAACCATATAATACAAAAATACAAGGAGACATGGTAAATGTTAAACTATCTAACAAAGAGTTAAATTTAAAAGATATGGTTAATATGGTAACCTAAAACTATCTAAAACCTATCAGTTGAGTGGATTTAGATCCATACCCACATTATCCTCAAAATAAATCCTTTTGCATCCATTATGAACTGAATATTATTGTATAATAAAAAAATATTTCAAGGTTTTCCTAAAGTGACCGTCACCTCTCTAATAAAAGGGTACTTCTCATTCTCTCAAAATCACACCACCAAAGCCATTTTTATCTACCAAATCCCACTCAAATATACTCTAAACTATCCTCAAGTCAACCTAGAGACCTTAATTTGATTATAAATTCAACCTAAGGAGCCCTTTTGATCAAATCAAAAGGAATCACCCAAAGAAGAGGTAGTTATTTCATCACCTCTTTTAATGTTCTTTTATTCTTCCACTTCCTCTTTCTTTGTATTTTACATACCAAAATAATAACTCCAATACCTTCTACATACTTTGAGGTTATTATATATAGATGGTACAACCATATTCATTATCCTATCCATCCTATCAATGAAAAATTCCCCATATGTGCGTACGTATGGCTTACCGTCTCCACGTCGTGGTGTAGTTTGTTATTCAACAATTAATTATTTGGATGGGTATAATAATGAGTATAATTGATGTATATAATAAATATAACATGTTAAGGATTTTTTATACAGTCCAATTACATATGATTTCACTATTAATAGAATGGTATTGTCTTTCATGCGTACGAATAGATTACTGTCTCCACAAACGTGATAAGATTCATTCGCCATCATAACCACTCAAGAATAAATGTCATTTTATGGTTAAAAAAAATAAGGTTTAAGAACATAATATCATTCTATATATGAATCAAATACATCAAATCCATATAAAACCTGAATTACGTAAAAAAACATATAAAGAAAAATGAATCAGTTAACAACGGAAACAATGATACTACTGAAATATTATTAAAAAAAGACATATTAAAAGATCATATATGGTATCATATTTATGTATATGGTTCTTATATAATTTAATAAAAATTATTTTACCATTATAAAAGAGGTTAATTTACCCTCAACTATGGAAAAGTTCAAGGTATGGGGTTTTTTATCTGTCTTTTAATTATGTGAGATTTCCATTGTTCACCACTTATTTATTGCATATAGTGTATTGTGTACTGAAATTTGATATATATTACCATTACTTTATATATATTCATGGTATTATGTGATTAATTTGGTGTTATTAACTTTTGGTCGTACGAATCGATTGATTACAATGTGGTAAGGGGTTTAAATATGACTTTTATTAGTGTGAGATTAATGCTTCATTTTCCACTATTTCCTTTTGTGTGGTGTATGTACTTCCCATGGTTGTATTATTTGTTTAATATAATTTAATATATGGGTATTTAAATCTTCATTTTATAATCCTTCTTTCATGGGATTTATGTTTCATATGTTTCCAAATAATTAAAGGAATTTCTAATTTCAATTTCTACTCATTGGGTTTTACACAATCTTTATTGATTATTTTATTCCAAGATTATGTGTGAAAACACTATTTATTTATATATTTTTTAATTTACGCTCCAATATTTGTGTATATCCATTTGATACAAATAATTAATTAATTGAAAAATTCTAAAATTATCAATATGAATTTGATAAGAGTAATCTTAACTCAATTTCCATTCATTCATTTAAACATCCAAGTCATTGGTGTTGTTTATTCAAGAATATGTGTGAGTGTCCTGTGACCATTTTACACTGAATATCCAATAATTTAAAGTGTATTTCTATTTTCCATTCATAATTTTGTCATTTATTTATCCTTAACTTAAAGATATGGGCTTTATAAGGGATTTAATCTCAATTTACATTCTATTGAGACTTCTTTGTTGTTATGAGCCAAATCACATTTATATGGTGTATATAATGTACTTTGACATAGTATATCATGAATCCCTTTATTCTCATGATATTATAAAGTATTTATTACCTCAATTATTGAAAATAAATCATCTCTCATTTGGGTAGGTACTTTATCTAAAATACCATTTTAAATGTTTTAAATATTTATTCTTCTAAATCATTCTCATTAATGTCGATGTTTTAAAAATGGGTTTAAGGATTTATTTATATGGAAATGAATGTTTTAAAATTAAAATTAATTTTAAATGTTTCAATGTGGTTTATGAAAATTTAATTCAAAAATCTATTTCTAACAACTTCTTGATAAATAGTGAGACTTTAAAATGTTTTCAAGAAAAGGGCATATTTATCTTAAATAGTTTTCTGGTTATTTTAATCTATGTCAATATACTTCATTATTATTGATTGAGGTTGATTTATTATAATAAAATCTTCATGTATTTTATTTAATGAGTTATGTTTGATTGTGGATGTGAGATTTTTATACCATTCATGGTGTGTGGTTAAAATACTACCATTTTTATACTAGTTTTAATACGAATGTTTATGTTTTGTTTCAACCTTTTCATATGAGTAATAAATTGGACTTAGTAAGTGATAGGTGGAGCCCTTTATAGATTCTAGATGCATCATTAGGTCTCATGATACAAACTAGTGTCTTGGTACAAGGCCTTGAAAAAAATATTAATCTGTAGTCTTGGCACACGGCCTTGACTATGTGGTTCTGATGTCCAGTATTATTCATTCCATCATTATGAAATTAACTCTTGATATTACATGTGATTATTCGACTAGTAGAATATCCATGTGAATAAGTAAATGGGATTATTTGATTTATATTTTCCATGTTAAGGAGATGTTTATGTTTGAAAATAATGTCTTTTAGTCTTATATATTTCCTTAAATGTTATGCTTATTTATGAAAGTTTCCACTATATTGTTATCCTTACTAAGCATCTACGCTCACCCCTTTCTATGTTTTATTTTTTCCTAGATGTGAAGAAGTATATCATGATTAACCTGTAGGAATATACTAAGGGATATGAGTGTGTTCAAATTAGATATTATGTTGTTTTTATTTATTTCATGATGTAATGTAAAACTTATGTATGTATCTAGTACTTTCCATGATACTAAACTAATCAGTCTTTCGGGACATGATCTCTTTTGATAATGCCAATGATATGAAATAATGCACCGAGACTAGGTAACTAGGGTCATGGAGTTACACCTAGATCAAACAAATTCTAGAAAATTCTATTATAAACTTATCTAGCCATGATTTATTGGTGATTTTCTTCTTTTTAGTCCATTCCAAGTGTCCTTATTAATAGATATAAGAAATTATACTAAAGAAGTGGAAGTCTCCTTTACCGTGTCTTTAAAATTAAATTCTTATTTATCTTCCTATTAATGTGGTGTACCCACCAAAAAAAATCTAGAATAGTAAATATAGTAATATGTTATTATGATTTTGGTAAATCATTTTCCATGTATTTTCTATACTATGAAAAGTGAAAACATTGTTTGTGCGTACCTTTGGCTTACCATTTCTACATAACAGTGTAATTTTCTTTTCATGTCCACTACTTAGATGGTTAGAAATATGGAACTAATGGATCTATATAATATTTATTAAATAATTATATTTCTTAAATTATAATATCTTATATACCTTATTAACTTTGAATATGTTAGAATATTATAAGTCATTCGTGCGTACATGTGGACTGCCACCTCCACAAAGTGATGGAATCTGTTTCTATTTTCCAATATACATGGATGGTAATAAGGACAAGTTTAAGTAATAAATAATATATATATGAAATAAAAATAACCCTTCAAAGAAGAATAATGATTTACCTATCTCAAACCCTTCCTCAAAAAGGAATCCCTTCTAGGATAACAATATTGAAATAGAGAGGATGACCCATGAGTCCTGCCTACAGTTGGCCGGGAGTTGGAGAATAACACCATGTTTATAAGAACTCGTGATATTTTAGTCATTAACCACTATAATAAAACAATTTTTGGAGGTAGGATGAATCAACAAAAAGAAATTACATGAAATAATATAAATAAACTAAAAATCATCCCACAATTTATGTGCAAATAAAAAAACTACATATAAAATTCTCTACGAACAAGTACCAAAATGAAAGAACAGGCATCGAAAATGTAACCATACAATGTTATGAGCTATAAATGTCCAAAAAATCTAAATAATCCTATTGCAATCATAAAAATTAGGTTATATATTTAGAGTGATCTTATAAGAATTCTTAGTTGGGTAACCAAAGTAGCTTGTGCCCATGTGAAACAATAATACTAATAAAAACATGGGAAAACAACAGAACCAAATAACATCCAATCTAGTCGACTACCCAAACTCATCCCCACTTAAGAACACTCCCCAAATTAAATATATAAGTATAATAACATAATAATAAGCATATCAATAAAGTGTACCCCACATCTCTTTCCCACTGATTTTCTTCTCTCACATCCTAATATCGTAGGTCATGTTTCTCTGATCTATTCCTCATATCACAACACTACAGAACCACCCCACATCTAGACAACATCACATTACATATCTACCATTTACACCCAGTCCATCACATTAAAGCATGCTTGAAGGCACATGGGCTATCACATAACACCTCATCCATAATAGTAAGTAGGGTATTTGGGAATCACAAACACCAATGACATCAACATTCTTTCCTCTTACTACCATGAATGACCCACACCATAATCCATATAATTATCTCACATCCCACTCACAGACCCCATATCCATCACATCAAATTACCAAAATTTCACTTTTGAATTCTATCCATCATAACCCTTGTATATCAACCTCTTATGAAAGGGAGAGTGGTAAAGAGGTGCCAGTTGACTATCTGTCATTTCCACAAGGATGTTGGAAAAAATGCCTCCCACATATATACATATATATATGGGTGTTAATATGTAGTGCTTGACATAGGTGGGGTGAAAATAGGAATAAAAATTAATATAAAAATATATTTAATAACAACAAAAACATTCCTAACCTATGGGTTCATGAAAAAATGAGGTAACAACCAATCCACAACATTACCCACTTTCACTGACCCCTCTAAATGAACCACATCACATAAATATTCAATCCATGAGCATCCATTATAAATTTAACCATTTTCCAGAATATAAATTTGACAACAAAATCCCATTTAAATATCCCACTCATGTACTATTTCTATCCCATTAATTCATTAATTAAACTTTCAAACCACAAAACCCATCATTAATTAATTTTTTAAACAATACCATTTCAAATCGTTATCATTAATGTAATTATGTTACTTTTTGGAAAACTAGAATACTAGAGACCGTCAAAATTATATATACCCGGTCATCCTTATTCCAATAATCTAACATATCCAACATAATATAGATAAACACCTCCTTATAACAACGTCTATATCACCACCACTTTCCATAAAAACTGCCTCATAGAATGGTTACAAATCCCATTACCCCCCATACTACAACCATACATCCCAAATTCAAAAATAACATAATAGTTTTTCGCATCACCATATAAAATTATATAGATTTATCAAAGGACTATCCAATACATAAATATCTTTAATTTCGTGAATTATAAAAAAAATACAAATGACCAAGTGTAGAAAATTTATTAGCTGAGTATAACTGGTTAACCACTTATTCAAGGTGGTTTCACAACAATCAAAAACCAAGGATTCACATAACATATCCAAATAGAACAAATAGGGGCTACCGACAACCATGATTTCCAATGGTTGAACAAACATGGATAAAATCAATATAACAATATCAAAAAGCTGTAAAATCATATGGAACATTCCCCACCCTGATTGATTAAATTAAACTAATTTTTTATCATAATTAATTTGGTTTATTATATCTTACCAAAAAAATAAAGCATAAAACCCTCCAATAAATTTTATATGATGATAAATGAAGTGATCCCATAATTGTAATAAATTTTTTTTACCCAATTTATAGCACCAAAATAGGGGCGCCCACACTAGAGGCAACCACCTATAGGACACTCAAACCAAATACAGCAATACAGTTCTATGAATCTAAGGTAAAAGGTTTAGAACCTCTTATATCAAGAGAATTTATGATGAATAGAAAGGTGAAATGATTTTTTAGAATGAATAGATCCAAAACTATTGGGATTTGATAAGGTTTTAATTGATCATGAAAGTTAGATCTTATAAAATCCCCACAATATACACATTTTAAAGGATCTAAAATTTTGATAAATAGATTATATAATTATCCTCCTTTAAAAGGACTTTCAATTCCATCAAATAAGTATTTAAAACATTTTTTCTAAAAAAACACACAAGTAAAAAACTATAAATACTAGAAAATATGGAAGTCGCTGAAGTTGGGTGATACTATTTGGTGGTACGTTAAAGGTGCTACCAATATGTGCTACTTATAGGGTGCTACAACCAGGAGCTGCTTCAAGTGTGGTACCATCAGGTAATACCTCTAGTGTTGTTCTAGGTTAAGGTACTACCACCAGTGTGCTATCATTAGGTGATATCACTAGTGTGGAACCTTCATGTGACACCAACATGGTGTTACCACCAGGTTATACTTCTAGGGTGATTCTGTCAAGTAATACCACCAATGTTCTATAATTAGGACCTTCCATTGGGTTCTACCATAAGAGTGCTAATATCTAGTGATACTTTATGGAGTTACTATTTGATTCTACTGGTAGGATGATACTGGTAGTTGCTTCTACCATGGTGCTATTATAAGGTTTAACCATCAGGTGGTACCTACAACCTCCAAAACACCCCATTTTCCTCAAAAACACCTATAAACTCTTCCCTTAATCCTCTAAACACCTCTATAATTCCCCTTGAAACACTAGTGACCTATTTTACCACATGTCAATGGGATGGATGTTCTATAATATTACAATATATTTTTATCAAACTATTATTTCCCCCACGAATCATTATATATTTGTACAGAAGATGGAAGATATCCAAACATCCCTCCCACGTGATATATCTCTAACATATCGTTACATCTGAAATACCGCCACTAAAAAAATCATCAACCAAATGAAAAATTACAAATCACGTCACAAAACCACCATATTACCATCTCAACCTCGACATGGGCCAAGAAAAAAACACCCAAACCATCTCACAATAAATCCCCAAGAACAAAAAAAATTAAATTCCATCTCCTTGGTCAAGATACTCTCTGATTTGTGTGGAAATGAATCACTTGAATGGTTTAAATAAAGTAAATGTATGAAACATCATGATTATGAATTGGGTTGGTCCTAATCTAGATGAATTTAATTCTAGACCACACATCATATCAAAAAGGAATAAGAACATATCATATAAACATTAAAGGTCAAAAAATCAAATCAAATTATCAAAATGAAAGAAAAATAATCAAAAGACTCAAAAAACATTAGCCACTAAGTACGAATATACATGTTATGCTCCCAAGTACTCTTCTATAGGACACCATGCCTCCACAACACATAAACTAAGGGAATGGTTCATCATTACAATACCTTCTCTCGATAATCATAAATCACTGATGGATGATTTCTGAATTTCACATAATCCTTAATATCTAACTCCACCATTTCAGTAACATGGGTGAATCATATAGATATCGAAGAAAACAAGAGACATGGAAGACATTGTGTATTTAGTCTAGTCATGGAAGATATGACAACCGGTGAAACACCTTTCCAACATGACCCCTCACATCGAAGGGTCCAACAAATTGGGGAGAGAGATTATCCACTTCCAAAACTCCATGATCCATGTTTAAGGGGGAACTTAAAGAAAAATGGTCTCCAACTTCAAACTTCAAGTCCCCCATGATAAATATAACACCTTTTATCTTTCCTTGTGCCTATTTAATCTTCTCTCAAACCAAATGAGGATTCTCTTTTATTCTCTACACCAAATCAAGATCAAGAACTGAGGACTCCCCAACATCATCCAAAAATAATAGAGAATGAAATGGCCACCCATATAATGACTCAAACAGGGCCTTAATAATGGATGAATGATAGTTTTTATTAAAGGAAAACTCAACTAAAGGTGTTATTGTTCCCAAGATCTACAAAATTTTTATTTTTTTATCTTCAACACATCCTCCAATGTTTAGATAGTTCCCTCCCTCTCTCTATATGTCTATGGGTGGAATGTATTATGAAGGTATAATTGAGTTCCAAATTTTTTTTGTAATCACCTCCATATTTTCAATGTAAAACATGGGTCTCAATATGAGAAAATGGACCTCAAAACTCCAATAAACCGCAACACATAATCTACATACCTTCTTTCCAAAAAATCCATGAAGCCCATACTCTTGATTGCTGGGAGGTGGGATGATTTCATCAAATTCTAAATGATTACCTAGATAACATCAATACCTCTCCATTATTGGGGTAACCCTATGATGAAATCTATTGATATTTTGTCCCATTTCCACTTAGGAAAATCCAAAGGCTACAATAAACTTACAAGAACATAATTCTTATCCATTACCTATAGAAAAAAAAGACATCAATCCATAAAATCAACCACAACCTATTTATAATTATACCACAAAAACAAAAGCCTCAATCCACTGTACATATTGGAAAATACTGGGTTTACTAAAAAGGTGGTCTTTGAAACTTGTTAAGGAATCCCTCATGCATCACTACTAAAAATGATGTCCTCCCCTAAAACAAAATCCCGTTATGACCATCCTCTGACAATATCTCTATAGAATCACCCTATATAACATTATTATGAATCACTTATGTCTCTAAGACTCCCTACTAAGACTCCACCACCAAAAATATCATATAAGACCACACAGTTATTAAAAACAATAAAACACCACCATTAACTACCCTATCATTCAAGTGTATGGATGGAAACTACTTTATCTCTTTCCAAGAATCCCTATACTCCATGAAAATAATTGTTCATGTATTACTAGTCAAAATGTCTGCCACAACCCCCCCCCCCCTTCCCAAATTCTATTTGATCTGAAAATAATATTCAAGAAGAAACTCCATCATCCTTCGCTATTTGAGATTTTTATTATACTAAGAAAAGGAAGACCTCAAAATCTTGTGATATATAATGACAAAACATTCTCCCAAATGATATAATTTCACAAAAAATATAGTGAAAACATAACACCCAGTAGATTAAATTCATGGGTGGCATAATTATTCTCATTGGGACACTACTTATGAGAACCACATGAGATCATCGCTTTCTGAAACCTCAATACACATCCCAATCCCAAAATGGAAAAATCATAAGGAAATCAAACATAATCCCCTCTTCTAGTAACTTGAGAACTAAAGCATTAACCAAAATCCCCTTTAGGTATTAAAATACAGACTAACACTGAAGAGTCTAGATAAAACCCTAAAATTTACTGGACAAAGCTATCATCAGTGCTGAAAATACCTGAGAAATAGGCCATGAACCTTCATTAATATACTGATCAACCTAGGAATTTAGGGACCTCTGTCAGATTCCTAGGTACTTCCCAGGAAACTACCATCTCAACAATTGATGGGACCATGTCCACACCCTAATGAGATACCACATGCATGAGGAAATGCACCTCTCATGTATAAAACATAGACTTGGAAAACATTCTATTGAGATGGTGGCATTGAAGAACCCATAAGACGTGTATGAAATTATCGAAATAATCCTCCCATATATTTAAGTATGTTTTTATTTGAATCCTCAAATCCCACAACGTATTGGGTTCTATCTGAAAAGGATCCATTGAAATCAGAAAATAACTATGTTATAAGTCTATCCAAAAATTGATATCACATAGAGGGGTATCATCACAACCTTTTGGGGAAAAAAATAGAGAATCCCCATGAAAAACCTAGGATCCTCCACCATCCCAAAAAACAAAGATTCCATTTAAAACACACCAATTAATGAAATAATGGTCTATAAATATCTAATACTTACATGAAAACACCAATGTCCAAAGAAAACCTTATACTATCCATCCACATATAAGAACACCACTCTCTTGTTGAAACTATCGATAAGAACATACATATAATATAACTATTCAATGTCAAGGAAGGAACTGTTCGACTACATTAAAAGAAAGAATAGGTCACCATAGGACTGATGTGGCTCCATCATCAATTTACACCCCCAAAACACATCAAAAAAACTGTTCTAAACTCTAACGGGTGTAGTTAGCACTTGGAGAATAAGATTCCTCACTACATCTAGTCCCAAATAATGGAGTGGATTCATTGAATTATAGAAAAGATCATGAATTAAAAAAATAAAAAACAAGGATAGATGATAAAATGGTCATAACTCTAATGATCTTTTGCCCTATTTTTGATGTTGGCTCCACTACTTGAAACTAACCATACCCATATCATATAACTCTATATTGATATCTACATCCATATCCATGAATAGGTTGAGGTCCATGAACATGAGGAACATCCTAATACCATCTTCTAAAATACCCATCCACTCTAGTTGCAGCACAATCCTAATACCCCTACCATTGAAATGGTTTCACTGGAAATCACTGTAGAGGCTAACAATATGCATCAATTCTCCCACCAAACTGAGCTTGAAGGATCACATGGCACTAATTTTTATGATTGATAAGAAACCCACAAAAAAACAACATTTCCTTGAATACCCCCAAGATGATAATGAAAATCATTAGCCTTAGAAGGCTGTAAATGAAGCAGCTGAGGTCAACTCTCTGATTTCTAAAATCATAAAGTCCCTTGTCTCTAAAAGTTGATGTTGGGAATTCTCTCACTTTTGGAACCCCAATGGCCCCTATCTCATAGTAAATATCATTTTATGTGCATGTTATCTTTTTCATACCCATTATTCTGAACTTCCAAGTTCATTGAAAATATAAATGGAGTTATTTTATACTATATAAAAAAGATAGAGTACATAATCTAGACAACGAGCATGAGACTCCTCATTTGGAACAAGGTTATTGGTGAAATGAAATAGATACTTCATCTTCATCCAAAACTTTATCCATAAAAGGATCCCCTACTGAGGGGAGTGAAACTCTTTCATATTTAGTTCCTTTATGGTTTGCAAAAGAAACTTCACCAGGAGATCATTTTGAAATTCAACCTACGAAACATCAACCTCCTTTTTCTCCCCAAGGCACAGTTTCCACCGATGATTCAAAAATACCCACATATGAATAACGTCAAGGGGACCCAATACTTCACAAGGGACTAGATCATACTAAAATAGATCTCCATATTATCTATCTAGCTCTCTATCTCCATATAAGAAACACTATCCTCAAACTTCCCCAAAGACTACTATTTAGGGGAACACAACATTCTCTGTCACTAGTCATTCTCCTTAATGAGATCAACCCTCCAATAATCTACCATATCAGTATACTGATCCCCTACATCTGGATCTACACACAAATAATGACCAAGGGACATTTCTTAAAAGGAAATAAATGATTTCCTATTCTTGGTAGTATGAAATTTCATTAAGATTTAATTAATTAATTTAAACATATTTTAACATTCTTAGAACCAAAACAACTGAATTTAGATAAGAACACATGTCATAATTATTCTTGCACCTCTCTTTGGACTCTACCCTAAAAATAGGTCAACTTAGTTTTGTTGTTAAGTATGTTTAGAGTCCTTTTATTTGATCATGGTCCCCTTTACAATATTGTTTCCTAGTTAGTCTCCTTGGCATAGGTTTCATACCATGGTCAACTAGAACTATTTACATACTAACCCATTCCATCCTAATCACACCAAACTCATAATTCCATCAAATATTTCAACAACCAGCCTCTCATACCTCTTTTCTAGGATTACCTTCCTCTAATGGTACACCTCCATTGCTAGTAATGAAGAAAGGGAGATGATGACCCATGAGCCTATCCTATAATAGGCCTCAGGTTGTTGAATATCTCTGAGGGTATAAAAATATCATGATATGGGAAGTATTAAACTATATAATAAAATAATATTTGGATATCAGATAAATTAACTGTAATAAACTACATTAAATAATGTAAATAAACAAAAATCATCCCACAATTTATGTGTATGTAAAACAGATACATATAAAAGTCACCAAGAACAAGTAGAAAAATAAAGTCCATGGTAATGACACAACAACTATCCACTAGTCTGAGATAGTAATGTTCTCCATGGTCCTCATAGACCACCAAAAAATATAAAAATTAGTTTATATACATAGGTTAGCCATATAAGTATACTCAGTAGTGTAGCAAAAATCTTATGTGAACATGTGAAAATATTATATTAATGCACCCATGATAAAAAAATTACCAAAAAACACCTAATTAGGAAAACTATGTAAGCCATCCTGACCAAGGAGTACTCACCATATGACACATCTTAGTTTAATAACATAATAAGAAGCATATCGATAAAGTGTACCCACACCAATTTCCAACTGATGTTCCACTCTCACACCCACACATCCAAGGTTCAAACACTCCCATTTATTCCGCATATCTCAACACTAAACCAATACCCCACAAAAAAATACCATCACATCGCATATCACCCATAGAAACATAGGAAATCACGTCACACCTCACCTTAAGACACCTAAGATATAACATCATATATCATCCACAATAGTTACTTAGGTAGTTGGGTATCATTTACCTAGCGAACATCAACCTCCTGACCTCCTCCTACCTTGAATGGACCCTACCATAAGCCATATAGTCATATCAATTCCAGCCCACAAAAACTTGGTCCAGCACATAACATAAACACTATTTCAGTTCTAACTTCTAGCCATCATATCCTGTTCATATAAACCTCTCATAGAAGAGAGAGTGAGAAAGAGGGGGTATCTATCAATCCTTTATTGGCACTAGGATATTTGGAAACACTCCCATATATATATATATATATGGTTTTCAAAATGTAGTGCTTAATGTGGGTGGTATGCATATTGATTTCATAGTGAATATACAAATATATATAATAGCCACACACACAAGCCCAACATATGGGTTTAGTACCAACAATGGTTACAAACCAAACCACAACATTAGCCACTTTCACTACAGCCTATAAATAAACCACACCACACAACAATCATAAGCAATGATCCACCATTAAAAACTAATCCATTTCCCATATTACCCATTTAAGGACCAAAACCAGTTAAAAAACACACATTACATATTTCTATCTCCTTAATTCATTCATTAACCAATTAAACCGCACAACCCATTGTTAATTCATTCATTAACCATTCCCTTATCAAATAATTATAATTTATATAATCCCTTACTACATGATAAACTAGTGTAACACAGAACATCACCAAAACATAGAACTGATCATTCTCATGCTGATAATCCCACATAGATATCATCACAACCACAACCATCTCCTCACCACACCCACCATATCACCACCACTTTCCAACAAAACTACCACACTACATGGTTACACAACCCATTACCCCATTTTACCATTACCTCACAACACAAATTCACACATACGATAACACTTATTCACATGCTCAAATTAAATTTTCATGGTCTGACAAAGGGTTCCCCATTACTTCTTCATTATTATTTTATGGGTATTCTCACACAATACATATATCTTGGTGTAACCGGTTTATTTGCCGAGTATAAGTGGCTAAACATTTATTGATGGTGAAAACACAAAAGTGAAACAACAAGGCTTCATAACACTTTTCAAAACATCACAAATATGGTCTACCAATAGACATGTTTTTTAGTGGTAAAACAAACATAGATAAAATCAATATCAAAATGTCAAAAATATATAACCTTGATTCAATTAAAAAGATTTATTATCTTCATTAAACTAGTGTATAGTATCCTCCCAAATGATAATAGAAGCATGTAACCCTTATGAATTTTAAAATTGATGATAATCCAAGTATTCTCCTATCTAAAATAAATAAGCATTACACAATTTGATGCACCAAAAATAGGGGGCACACACACATGAGGAATTAATCTACTGGGAAATAGAACCAACTACAATAATAGAGTTCCATGACTCAATGGGAAAATGATCCAGAACCTCCTATTCAAGGGAAATCATTCCAAAAGAAAAAAGGAAATATATTAACTTTAGAATATATAGATCTGAAACTATTGGGGTGTGATATTTTTTTAATTTCCCCTTAAAGGTGGATCTCATAAAATATATATGGTATAACCATTTTTAAAAGCAAAAAATTTTATGAAATGAATGATATTATTATCATCTTTTATTTTTTTTATTTCCATTAATTAATCATTTACAACCATTTTTTATAAAAAGATGTCCATGTGGAAAAAAAATAAATTTTATAAAATATTGGAGATGCTACTATTGGTTTGTACTGTTAAGTTCTACTGCAATGTGCTTCTACCAGTGTGCTTATGTCAGGTTATACTGCTAGGGTGATGTCATCAGGTGATAAGGCTGGCATGCTACTATTAATTGATACCACATTGTGATACCAAAAGGTGATGTCTCAAATGTGATACCATCAGGTGGTACTTCTAGTGTGCTACCATATTTTTATACCACCAATGTGCCTCTATCAGGATCTACTACTAGGGTGCTACAATCAGGTGCTAGTACCAGTGTTCTACCGTTAGGTTCTACCTCCATAGAGTTACCATCCGGTGCTAGAACATGTTTTCTAGAATAAGGTTCTATCATCAAGGTGGTAATATCAGGTGCCATAATCATGGTCTATCGCCAGGGTGATACCATTAGGAACTATCACCTATGTTTTACTATCAAGTGATACCACCTACCTCTGAAACATCCCTTTTTCCTCTAAAACACCTCTAAACTCCTCCCTTCCTCCTCAAAACACATGTAGAATTAACCTATACACCTCAATCATAATATTTATAAAAAATTAATGGGACAAAATGTTTGGTTTGTAACATTAACTTTATTTCATTCCCTTCTTTCAAAAGTGAAAACAATGTTCATGCATATATACCACATACAATCTCCATGAACGGTGTAATTTACTTTTATAAATTTAATGTATGATTAGAAATATCTATATATTGGATATATTTAATTTTTTTATTTTGAATAAAATTATGGAGATGATCGAACAATCATCATTCGCAAGGACCATGACTACCAAATAAAAATATATATTAAAAACAATGTAGTTAACACTCCAAATAATGATAATAATAAAATATTATAAACAAATGTTTGAAAAAATGTTATAAATGGATCGTATATGATATTATAGATATGAATATGATTATTTTATATAATTATAATATTTTCAAACATATTATATAGTTGGTTAGATGATATACAATGGAAGTAAAAATTGTGGTATGGGGTTTCTTAACTCAATTTTAATTTGTTGGGTTATACTTCTACTTTATTGATATTGTTTTTCCATGATTATGTTTGAAATAAAATTTGATTGTCTTATATTGTATTTTCTCTTATATTGTTTGGATTTACATTTTTCTCACATAATTACTTAATTTATTATTTCTCATATTAACATTATGATATTTGTAAGAGATATAATCTCAATTTCCACTACATTGAGACATAATTATTATGATGCACCTATTTACTTTCAAGTGGTATATATACTCCAAAATTGAGGTATTTAAAATTAAAATCAATTTATTTATGATGATTTATGTTTAAATTTAATTTCAATTTCTTAAGGAGTTTTTATATTTTCTTCAAATATTTCCTCTCTTTCTGAGTTGAATCAAGAAAAAAAGTATAATATAAAAACGAATATTTTTTTGATTCGGTGTATTTTACTTCCACATCGATATTTAAAAAAAATATTTTTAACAAATTATTTATATTTACTAAAATAAATTTTATGTTACCCTTTTCTTTTTGATATTTTTGAACGTAATCCTTGGAATGATTTTCAAAAGGGTTTTCTTTGACATTATTTACAAAAAATTCCAAAGGAATTTTTTTTAATGTATATAGAGTTAATGCATTTTCCCACCACCATAGTAATTTTACACTATTTATATTCATATAAAATTTTTAAAGGGTTTCACTTTGATAAAACAATTAAGAAACCTATTTTTAATCCATTTTATTTTATTCTAAAAAATGCATATATTTATTTCAAAACATATATTTATGATGAATTGAAGGGCATATTATATCATGAAACATTTAGTTTATTGGGATAATTTTTAATTAGACATTAGTTTTATCATAAATATCTTTCATTGAGATTATTGTTTAATAAACCATAAAAAATTTGTGCATATGATGTCTCACATTGAAATTTATTTTTTTCATTGGGGAAATATGGATAAATTTATATTTTTACTCCATACAGATATTTATTGGTATGTAATGTTTTATATGTATTAAATTGATCATTTAAAATATTAGGAATGACTTTTTCATGTAGTGAAGATTGGGGATTGGTTATAGATATCCCATTAATGTATTCATATGTCTCGGTAGAAAATATAAATTGGAAAAATTACAAGGGTTTCTGGTGTATAACTACCCATTGATTAAATTGGACTTGAATAGGGAGGTGGTGGTATATATATCATGATATCGAATCTAAATTATCTCATTCATTAAGAATTTATAAAATATTATCCAGGAGATCATTACATTTATATTATCTATAGACTCATTTATTTCTTATGTTGTTTATTAAATGGAATGGGTTTTAGTTTTTGACCATGACATATTGATTATGCCTTATTTATTCTTCATATATTATCCTTTACATAATCTTTTGTAAAAATATTATATCACATTTTTTTCTTTTCCCCTTGATATAATGATGATATTGTGAATAATATCATAGATATAAGAAATTGATTTCTATTTATTTTATATTTCCAATTTAATATTGGAATCAAGTATATATCTATTTCATAAAGTCTACTAAAATGATTGGTCCATTGAGATGATACAATTATTATCGTATACCTTTGTAAGAATCTTTACACAAGATATGAGTTACTATAGTTAGGGAATCTACCAATTGACACAAAACCTAAAGGGTGAGATTGAAGAACCTTTGGAATTGTTGAATGAGTCCTAATATTTTTCAACAAATTATTTGTGACTGTTTTTAGGACAATATTTTAGGTGAATGGGAATGAATATATTAATCATTAATAGGCATGATGATAGGATAAATAATGGTGTTTTACATATTTGATAATAATTATGATATTTTAAGAAGTAAAAATAATTTTACATGAAGGATTTTGTTGGAGAAGGGTTTGATTTATATGTTTTAAGTCATATTGAATATTTTTATTTAAAATGGAAGAAAAAGTCTAGTCCATCTAGCCATGATGTGATGAGGTTAGAAAATATATTCCTCAAAGGGTGGCCATCATGGATGCATGGTGGGAACACGTGAATTAGTATGTGTGAATTAGTGTGGAAGAAAGGTAGTAGGATGACTAAGTGCTAAGGATCATTTCTTGTGTTTTAAAATCATTGGAACTAATAAAATAGTGCAACCCATATAGAAAAACAATTTTTGATGAAAATATGAATTTCATTGTGAATTTAAATATATGTTTCACATGAGGTTTCTAAATAGAACATTATTTTTTCAAATAATGGCCCATAAAATGAAGACATGCACTTTATTTCCTTCCTCAAGATTTTAGTTTTCTCTATTTGCTGTGATTGAAAAAACCATATAGGTTTAGCTCACACATTCCATGCATGATTACATTTATTTCAAATTGAGTGTTCATTATCTACATGGTAATCCATGATATCATGAGTTTTCTTACATGAATTATATTCTTAACAATGAGAATATAAGATAGCTATCACGCATCTGAATGCATTCTTGTGTTTGAGAATTTTAAATGGGTTGATGCAAATTCTTATTATCATATTCTTGTTGTTATCATAATTCAAACAGGAAGAATATTTAATTGAATAGGAGAAACTATATTTATAGAGTATCAAGGAACAACATATTGAAGGATAAGCATAAATCAAAGTCGTATGGAATGGAAGGGATGCATTGTGTAACTAGTGATCGAGTCACTACATGATATGATATTTCGAGAACGAGAATATTTCACATGAAATAATGAATATTTTAGTTTCAAAATATTGAAAATTTGTGCATAAAAGGTTTTAAACATGTGATGAAATATGTAACACACCAAGATTTGAGAATATATTTTCCTTTAAAATGAAATTTCATTAAGAGATTGTTTCATAAGGGAAATCAAACTAAAAAATTCCATGACAAATTGGATGAATATGATAAATAAAAATTATAAAAATAAAACCACTATTAATTGAAAATATTATAATCAATTATAAATTCATAGAAAGTTGGATTAAGAACACTAATAGTTTTACAAGGGAATTTTCAATAAATACAATTTTTCTTTATATTTTAATTTAAAATATAAATTTATAAATTTTAGAATTTAATTTTTTTTAAAATAAACTACCTTTTTGAGATAATAATGTAAAAATTATCTTAGATTGAATTTTTTATATATTTCTAAAATAAGTTTTTAGGTGAATTACGAAAAAATACTTATTGTAAAAATAATGTAACTTTAATGAAATTATCATAACAAAAGAATGATTGTATTTTTCTGAAACCTTTTTTATAAAATATATATATATAAATAATTTTAAATAATTTATAAATAAAATTTTCATTTTATATAAACCTTGTTTAGCATTTTGAAAGCATAAGTAACATTTTACTATAAAAATGTTTTTTATTTGATTATATTTAAATTTAATTTTACCCACTTGTAGAAATTAAATTTAAAAAATATATTTCATATTTTATATCTTCATTTCCATATTATTTAATAATTTAAATTTTATTTTTCTTCATCAGTGTATAATTACGATTATAAATGTTAATGATCATGATATTTGTGAAAAGATCATTTTCAAAGAATTGTTTTATTAATGTTGTGTAGTTTTTATCATAAAAATTAATTGATCTATTTTATAAAATGAATTTTATATGATTTTTAATTATATATAAAAATCTATTATCAATAATTTTATTGGTAATTAATTTATTATAATATTAAGAACATTAATAGTGAAAACAATTTTTTACAAAATTGTATATATATATATATACTGAATATATTAATTTAAATATTAATTTTATCTCACATATAAAGTGAAATATAATATATAGTGCTAAAATTTAGGTTAATAATATACAATTTCTGTGAGAATAGATACCAAATGTTTGTATTAAAATATAAATTTACTAGGGAAAAACTAGTTATCACAATAAAAACCAGAATGCTAAAAATGTTACAATATAGTGGTAAAAATATTTAATTTACTTAAATAATGTGTGTAAATGAATTTTGGAGATTTTATCCACCTTATATCTACCAAAATTCATTATTTTATACTTTGAGAGACATTTAACATTGAATAGTGTCAAGCCACCTTAAAAAAATTAATCAGTATTCCTGAAAATAAATTTTCGTCACATATAAATAGAGATCATTGGCACCAAATTTATGCACTATTTAAAAATAATTATAAATACCATTACAATTCTATAGTCTCTCATAAACTCTCTCCCCACACGTTATAACATTTTTATTTCCAAAACAGAAAGATAAGGTTCCTTAAGGTGTTACCCAAGGGAGAATATATTATGAGAGATGAAATGTTCTCAACCAAGATCCCTTAATTGTTTATTTATTTTAGAAAATAAAAAATATTAAATAATTTAATTAATGATAAAAAATTACTAATTATAATCTAAAATATTATTGTACTAATGGAATATTAGTTTTTTACCCTCCTGCCAACTGTTTGGAAAATGAGACCATTTCTTATGTTATGTGTGGACTACCGCCTCTGAAAGAGATGTGATTTGTTTTTTCTAACCACCATAGATGATTAGTTAAAAGGATGAATATTTTTAATATATACTATATTTAATTTCATATTAATATTATGAAAATATAAAACAATTCCTAACTCCATTAGGTTCAATGCAAATGAAGATGCCACTCATGTGTATGTACAGACTACAACCTCTACGAAAGTGATATATTTCATTTTTCCACTCTAGTTTTTATTATTTATCTAACTCTATTATATTATTATTGAAAACATTAATAAATTATAAATTATAATATTATGCATTTATAAAAATTATATTATTCCAAAATATTTAGTTTATTAACCATACACATCTATAGATTAAGAATGTTCTCGTTTGGGTCAGTTTAACTACCTAGTTGAGGAATGAAATAAATTTATATCATAGATTAATATGGAATCATAAATACTAGTGTTTTTGGAGATTAATGAGAAAATAATGTTTAGTTTATTGTTTTGGAAGGATTATATTAATTTCTATCTTATTATTAATACCACCCTTTATTCGTGAAAAATTCCTGAAACAGGATCACCACCAACATCATTTTCATGAATCATAACTAAAATACTTATGAAATAAAATTTTAACATTAAAAATACCGCACAAAAAATTATCAACACCAATAACATACAATGATGAAAATAAAATATTGATAAATAATAATTGTTTTGTTAATAAATATAAATTTAGATTATTAATGATTATTGGTATCAATAGTTTTATGAAATTGGTGATTAAGATATTTATATTTTTTATAGGGAGAAAGAGCATGTTCTACTAAGAATGAATAAAAATAAGAGCCTTTCATAACTCAACATCCTTTCATTGAGAAGTAATACTTCTTCTTGAACTCCCTTATTACATGTTTGGTACATTATACCTTATGAATGTATTATGATGTATTTACTCTTTTTTCTATGGATTTACATCCCTATATTTTAAAAACCATTCAAAAATGATTCCAAGATAAGAAATATGATGCTTGAAATTATTTTTGGATCTTGATTTTTCTTTATTGAGATATGATTGCATTAACCACTAGTTTACTTTTTTGATGTATATATTATTGATGGATTAATTATTGTCATAATTTTCCGTCCATTTAATAGATTTAAAATTATATCTCACATTAAAAATTTCATGGGCTTTCGATTAAAAAGATAACAATGATGTAATGGTATTTATTAGGTCAATTCCCTTATTTTAGTTGTAACGCATCTCCATGAACTTATTTATTCCAATATTGGTTTATTTTACTATAACATTTTATTTCAGAGATATTTTTATTCCTGTTTTAGTAAAATGAATGTTTAATTAAAATATTTTAAATTGATTAATTTATTCCTAAAAATGATATTTTTGAGAATAATTCTGTTTTTATTTAATGACATTTTCCCCTTATTGTCATTATTTTCTTTTCCCACCAATGTTCTAATTTATATTTGGAAACCCAATTATGTGTCACCTCATTTTAATTTATATTTACCTTATCCTATTCACAAAATTAATTCTTATCATCCCTTTTTTATGATAAGGGTTTTAGAAAAAATATTTTTATATAATTAATTTTTTATGTCGTGATTGTATTTTTATATCCCACTCTATATTTCTTCTAATATGATATATATACTATGTAAATGATTTTTTATTTAATATACATATTAAAAGTAAATGTTTTAAAAAAATTCACACCACATATTTTAATATTGCAATAGAATTTTCCCCACATATTTTTCTTTTACAAGTATGGTAAAAATATTTTCAAAAAACTCTTTTTTAGTTTATATCATTATATTTAAATCAATGTTTAAAAATCTTCCTTTTAATATTTAAAAAAAATTCCCAATTAGTTTAACTCATGATGATTTTTATAGAAACATATATATTATTCTATTTTTAGAAAATAAATCATTTATTTTTAAAAACAATTCTTGATTTTACGTGGGATTTTAAGAAATGTGTTTTTAAGAAAGAATTATTCAATATTTTTATGAATTTATAAATAATAATTTTGAAATAATACATCTTTTATAAAATTTATTTTAGGAAAACCCATTTTAGTTTCAAATGGTAACATTTATAATGTTATGGTATGCTCAAAATATTTTTTATTAGAGAATATATATTTTAGAAGTTTACAAGAATTAAAAAAAGGGATATTTATACCTATTTTTCAATGTGATTTATCCTATTATTTTTAAAGGTTGATTGAATTATATATCAATATCCTTATGTTTTCCCAATTCTACAGTTAGGATATGTTATTATAATATAATACACCTTCTTTATCCAGATGGATTATGAAATGTTCCATGAATATCTTTATAAAAACCATCACCTAATGAGTGGTTTATTAATTGATTTTTTAAATATGAATGATTTATTTCATGTAAAACACATAGTATTGGAATATTAATTGGTGGGGAAATATATATCCCTCCAATAAATGTTTTAAGGATTGATATATCATGAGATAATGAAGTGCGGACATTCTAGGATTTACTGAAAACCTAAATAGTTAGATATCTTGGATTATGATAACTTCATAAAGGATTACACTTCTTAAAAAAATATCATAAAATAAATAATAGAATTTATTTTGATTAAGCTCACAACATAAAGGGTTATACTTATTGGATTATACTCAAAAAATAAAGGGGATTCCTTCTTGTATATTCTCACATTATAATGATTCCATGTTCTTATGTTCGGTGCCATATTTGCATATTATGCTACATTTACATGAAATTTCATATTTTTTTATACTTGTGATTATTCTCCATGTATCATGTTTAAATCTCACCTTCTTATTTAATAGCACATGAATGTTAATTTAATATTACATGTCCTTATATCATGACTTATGGACAACTATTATTGTTCCATATCATTTATAATAATATATTTATCCCATTCTCATGTTTCCTTAGAAGTCTATGATCTAACCCTTGATGAATTGATGATATTTTCTCCCTTACAGAGCATTCGAGCTCACCCATTTCTAAGGATTCCATTCCCAAGGTCATGAAGATATGTATAACCTAGGAGGATTCTAGAGTGAGTTTAGGGTGGTTCAATTTTGAATTAATATTCACAAGTTTCATAAAATAAGTAATGTATGTAAACAATCCTAAAAGACAGTTAACCTTTGTTTCATGTGATTTTTTAGAATGTATGCGATTTGATATTTAAATTATTGAAATATATGTATATTTACATTGACATATATCCGTATTAATTAAATCCCGTGTGTCAAGTATTTTGTTTTAGTATACGATCTATGCTTCTGGGTCTGGGGAGCCTCGGTTGGTATCTGAATATATTTTAGTTATTTTTGAGGTTTAATATGAGACAAATTAATCAAAAATATATGATAAGTCAAGATATTGGATAACAATATCTAGTTTTGGTAATATATAGTGTATATGTACCTCTTAGAAGTTAAATCCATGTACGGATATTAGAAAGTGGACGAGACTACGAAACAGAAGGACTGAGGGGTAATCACCCTAAAATGACTTGTTGAGTATTAACTAAATCTTCTTTTGTTTCCTGATGAGTGGGTCTGTGATTTTACACCTTTATAGAACCTTATGAGGGATATAAATTAGTCAATAAAATACTATTTATAAATCATTATAAAGGATTTGAGATCATCATTATGAAAGGATAGTGAAGCTAATAATAATATTTCCATAGACAACTTATGATAAACTTAATGAGTTATAGGCTAATGCAGTTATATCAAATTATAACTAGAAGTATCAAAGGTTGTCATAAAGGTTTCGTTGGATAATAAATCATTGGATTATTTTTTTCATATTTATATAATCAATTAATATTAATTTATTAGATATTATCCTAATTTTTTTTGATTTTATTATTTTGTAGGAAATAGGATCATGAAAATGAATATGTGAAATGTAAATTCATAGAGACTCCTATAACCAACCAATGAATCATATCTAGTAAATAAAATTTTGATATAGTAAAAATATCAAAAAATTCCCATTATATAGGAATTGATGAGTCTCCCAGTATCTAAGTTTGATAGGATGATATCCTACCAAAAATATATACATTGTTTTTCATATGGCTCCCTTAAATTCATTAATTATATAGTTATAATGAAAATTTCAAGGGAACTATTTACTTAAGTGGAATAATGTAAAACCTCGATATTTGAAAATATATTTTCCATTAAATAATAATTTTATCAAAAGATTGATTCACAAGGAAAAAACAAAATACAACAATCCATGACATATTAGATGAATATTATAAAATAAACGTGGCTTCAGCCCCAACCTTTAAAAAAGAAGAATATTATAAAGAAAATATAATAATAATAATGTATTTTGTAATTTAAAATATTTGATCAATTAAAAATTCATACAAAATATTATTTTGAAGACGTAATGTTTTAATATGGAAATTTTCAATTAAGGTATTTGTTCATTGTATTTTAATTTAAAGTTAAATTTATAAATTTTGGAATTTTAATATTATTAAAACAAATTAATTTTTTAATTAATCATGCTAAAATTATCATAGGGTGAGGTTTTTATATTTTTATAAAATAATTTATTTTAAATGAGTAATGAAAAATATTGAGTTTTCTATTTCCATTAGTTTTATAACAATATCATAATAAACTAATGACATAAAATGTTTTAAACCCCCTTTTTAATAACCATATATATTTATAAAGTAAAATAAATAATTTTAAATAAAAATTTTAAATTTATAAAACTAATTATTAACATTTTGGAAGATTAATTAATATTTTACTCTAAAAACTTGTTTAATTAGATTTCATTAATAATTAAATTTCATCTGTTGCACAAATCATATGTTACAAAATAATTTTTATACTTTAGATCATAATTTTCATAAATTTTAGTAATTTATATTAAAATTTTGGAAATAAAAGTATATTTAAAATGATTAAAATTAAATTCCTTGATAATGGTGAAAGGGTTATTTTTAAAGAATTTTTTTATTAATGTTGTATAGTTTGTATATAAAAAATTAAATTGATCTATTTTACATAATATTATTGATGTGATATATAAATATATATAAAAATATAGTATCACTCCTTCAAATTTTTATTAATGATATAATATATTATGAACACTTAATGACATAGAAGAAATTTTTATACAAAATAGTTTCTCTATATATTTATTTTTTTAATTTAAAAGTTAATTTTTTTCTTACTGTAGAAATTAAATTAGATTATATGGAGCTTAAATTTATGTTATATATATCAATTTTTTAATATAATTTTCCTTATATATAATGACTAATAATTATCATATATATAGATGACATCTTAATAGATGGATATTCATTACATATAAAAGTGATCTACAGTGGAATCATATAGCTATAGTGCCTTTGTAAAATTGGGTACATAAAAAACTCATTCCTAAGTGAACAAAATCACTTCGCACTAATTTATTCATAACTTGAACCCTTCATAGATGTATCATACATAATACCATTAATCATATCCTAGGAAAAGGAATCATCTGAAAGGCTGGACTCAAATTCTTAGTAAGCGTAAAATGGGAGATATCAACATAAAGGAGAATAAGGGAATGATGGGATTTTAATAAAATTTTAATAATATAAAATGAATATAATAGATCATAAACTCGATTCATGGAATAAATCATGGAATTTCAAAAGACACGAATCATAGATGATTCAATGAACACGATCCATGAAAGCATAAAATTAGCTTAAGACATTTAATTATTGCATACACATAAGAATATGAAATAATTTCATTGCCAATAAATGATTATTTTTTAGGCTATCATAATGTAATGAACTCAATTCACAAACCCTCATAGTTGTAATGGTTCACTCCCAATACTATCATAGTGAGTTTCTTCCTTTATTTAACTGGGGTTACTCCCTATTCAATTACTTTTTATCCCACGAAATATCTTTCATTTCCCAAGGCATTAATGGGATATATAATTTCAGAACCACCCATCACATGATGAAAATAATTTTTATGAGGTTTTATAAGGTAATAATAAATGCATCATATCATCAACAATAGAAAATAAATGGGTTTCCGAAACATTTTCTCATAACATTACCCATGAAAGAAAATAGGGTTTCATAATCATAACTCGTAGAAAATAAATAGGTTTCATAAACACGTTTTTAATATAATAATAAATAATGGAGATAATGAATAGGTAGTGTAATGTCTCTATATTTTCTATCTATTATTTTTAAATGTTTTATGAATTATTTTTGAGACCAGACCTGTCACGACCTGTCCTCGGAGCCCATGCAGTCACTACCCCAAGCCCGCCTTACATAGGCCAGGGGCTGGCGACTAGCACCAAGGCATAATTCCTGGTAAATAGGGAAGGCATTGCCTTTGTAAAGTAAACAAACACCACAGAGCAAGCAAGCAGAAGTAAACACTAAGTAATAACTGGGTACAATAGTATGTGCGGAAAAGTAAGTGGGCCAGTATACAAACCCAAACTGAAAGTAAAGTACAACTGGAAAGGGAAAACAGCAACTGAAAGTAAAGCCGCAACGTTGAGCCATCCTCTGGAAGTCCCACCTGAAGGGTGGGTACAGATAGCCTCCACTACTCCTTGGGTCCAGCCGTCCGCTCCGAGTACACCCCGCCCAGTGGTTCACCTCCAGGTACCGACCTGCTCCTCATGCCACTACCACGATCAGCGATGTACGTCGTTTGAAACCAACACAACGTAGTGTGGGCATAGCCCGTGCAGGGGTGAGTATAAGCTACTCAGTAGGGACCCCAAGACCCCCGAAGGTCTCCCAGAATCCACAAAGGATAATCCACAAAGGAATGATACAATCACGAAGTAATATCTGAAATTACTTAGGTATATGCCCATACATATAACTAAGTCTTCAATTCCAGTTCGGCTCCAACATCTGAGCCCAAGTTCGATCACATCCACACAGGATAGAACAACACAATACACATAGTAAAGCAAGTCAAGATTCAGCTCATACAGGTATACTTCTTCGTAAGATGATAGAGATGATCAGATGTAGTTACCGATTCATCTAAGCCGTCGGACCCACACATGATCGATAAGTACTAACCCCCACAATGATCCACAAAGGATCGATAGGTAACTAACCCCCGTGATGACCCACACAGGATCGGACCCACACAGGATCTGTAGGCGCTGGCCCACACAGGACCGCTGAGCGCTGAACCAGACATGATCTAACCCACACAGGATCGGTAGCACTGATCCACGTAGGATCGCTGAGTGCTGAAGTCGTCGCCGTTGAATCCACGAAGGATTTCTGTACAGTCATCATCGTCGTCGCAGTCGCAGCCAGCTCTAGGGTTCCCGCACACAACAAGATCGTTTGGGAGGGTCTGCTCCACGAGCCGAAGGGCTGATACATCAACTGACACATAGTCCAGAGTTGATGTATCCAAAAGTTCTGTATCGTCAATAGGAACACAACGTCAAAGACGACGCGTCAATCGGATGCCCGGTCTGAGAGTTATTGGCGTTTTTGTTCAAGGGGCCCGGTTGGGTTTTAAGTCAAAACCAACCCGACCGTAACCCAAATATGTCCAAACATCTATCGGAGTAATCCAAAAGGTCCATCTCACTTAGAGGAATCCATCAAAGTCAGCGGCACGTCAATCGGACGTCCGGAGCTTAAGTTATAAGCATTTCCGCTCCAAGGGCCCGGCTGGATTCGTGTACGATCCAACCCGGCCAAACCCAAAGTTCTCTGAAACCTGAGTGTAGTATACCGAAACGACGGTCTCTATCCAAGGATCGCATCGTAGCTGACGGTGCACCGATCGGAGGTCCGCAACCCATGTTATGGGTAAAAGACCATGAGTGGTTCGGTATTAGGGGGTTCAGGCCCGATACAACCCGGCCCGGTACCCACTAGGTCGACCCGACCCGGGTCCGGGTCCAGCCCTCTTGGGCATGGCCCGGCCCGGCTGGCGCGGCTCGGCTGGTGCGTCCTGGTGCTGGCCCAGGCCAGGTGGCTCGACCGTTTCGGCCGAGTGGACAGGGGTGCGGGGGGACCCGCTGCCCCCCGCCTGTTTGTAATCCGCGGCCCCCATGTGGGGGGCCCCTCATGTCCGGATATCCGGGGGTTACAAACCCCCGGCTCTTCCTTTGTCCGGTCGGCCCACTCCGGCCAGCCGGCTGATGCACCACGGGACCGGCGCTGGCCGATCCCCCTGCTCCGATGCCGGCGGCCCGGAACCGGCCTCCGGTCCCAGCTCCGCCGCGGCCTTAGATCGTCCAGCGCGGCGCGACGACGCTGCGCCCCTCCACCGCGACCCCACTCCGGCTGCGGTGTCTTCGGGTTTTTCCGGTGCGGCGCAACGGCACCGCGACTTGGTTCGATTTTGAAATGCGCAACACGACGACACCGCGCATCCTTGCCACTCGTTCCTGCGCAGTGCGACGACATCGCATCACTTTCCTTTGAACCGCGACAACACAAAATAATAAGGGAGGAGGGTCAGCTATGTTTGTGTGGTCCGGCCCCCTCCCGTTAAACAATAGAAAGAGGTCCAATTGAACAAGGATAGATGACGGAAGGAATTCACGAAAAGAAACGCATAAAACCCCTACCGCGAGCATAGCTTGAACGGAGGTTCGTCGCGAAAATAACCGTCGCAGAAGGAGGCGTCGCGAAAGGAGAATCGTCGTGGAAGAAGGCATCGTTGGCATCACGGTACATGGAGTCACATAGTCGATCTCTGAGGATTCGGCGTTCTTCGTCGGAGATCGGTGCGTTCTTCGCGTTCTTCGACGAAGAAGATGAAGATCTTCAATCCTCCCTTAGCTTTTCTCCCAAACCTCTCAAGCAACAAGTCCCAAACAAAATAAAATAAGTACCTCACTTATTTTATTAACATAACATAAGTTTGAAATTCTAAAGTTGAATTAATCCACTCAATTAATTAACCCATGTTGTCAAATTAAATGAAGGGTTATGGAAGGTTAGGGAAGATGAAGGGGTGGGGTTCGTGTGGGCCTCATCACCCTCCCAACCCCCCATGGGAAGTTGGGTGGTTTCCCCCAACTTCCACCCAAAGCTTTAAACCACTTAGTGGAAAATAAAATTGATGCTCAATTTTATTTTACCTTACACAAATTTTTAACAACTTCTCTCATGTAAACGCTACTCCGGAAAAGGTGTTCCTAAGCAATTACTGGCGCTGCGAATCCATCGGTGCCCTCAGAATTTGATTTCGAGCACCGGTTCAAAAATTAGAAAAACCCGCTCGTTCGTTCACTGAACGTACCCGAGCTAAACTTCATATAGAAATTCCAGGCACACTGGGCCTCAGAATCAAGTGCCGTCAGAAACCACGTTCTTGTAAAATCCCAAAGAAAATTAAGAAAAAATTTCAATTGAATTTTATGGGTCTTTACATTACTCCCATTGTAACACCCGAGGCTTTTATGTTATATAAATCATCAAAGGGATATTTTTCTACACACAACACATTCTTGGCTTGCTTTACATGAAATCCCGACCTTCCTCGATAGCTTGCGTCGTACGCAATACCGAGTTTCACTAAACAAGGATATACTATTAAAATATTATTAAAACTAGCCGTTATGAATAGTAATAACCACTTTTTGAAATTTTATAAATTTTATTTTTCAAAATGGACTTCATTTTTGGATTCGGAATATCGAAATTAGCCTAGGGTGAAATTTTGGTATTTTTCTAAAAAGTTTCAATTTTTGATGAATAGTGAAACCACTAAGTGGTAGTTAAAAAACTGATTTTTTCATAAAACTTAATTTTACCGATTATGTGAGTGGAATTTCGAAAATCCGAGAGACACGGTTGATGTCAGTAAGTTAAATGTGGTTCAATGAGATGAAAATAATTTTTTTGGTGAATAGTAACTTTTTACTTTTTTACCACGGTTAAAAGTAAATAGGGTAATTAAGGGTAAAAATGATATTATTATTACCCAAACACATGTCCTAATACTATTGGACAAGTTTAATTCTACCAAAAACAACCTTAGGAATAAAATATGACCATTTAGGCCCCATTGGATTAGATTAGGACATTTATTATTAATTTATTTAAAGAAGGGTTAAATAGTTAAAATCAAAGTTTAATAAGTAAATCATTTTTAATATGGGGTTATACATAAGATAAATTCGACTATAAATATTCATTAGAAATATTAAAATATTTCCTACATAATGGTATTTTATTTGTAATTTTTAGACATTAAATAATTTAATTTATTTATGACACAATGATGATGCAGTAATTATCTTGTTAATGAAATATTGACATAATTGATGTTATACATACCCAAATAAATGTAATTCGAGACTTTTTATTAATTACACTAATTTTCTAGGTTAATATGACATGTTAGTATTGATTTAATTAACTTGGTTCGAACTAATCATTCTGTGATGAGTTTCACAAAAATCGATTACTAAATAGTGTCAAAATTGACATAAAATAGTTTTTAAAACAAATATTATATTAATAATTGTTATTTTACTCCTAAAAATCTACGGTTCGGCTAAATGACTTATATAAGGTTATATATATTAATAATAACCAACTTGGGGTTCGTTTGGATTCATATAGTAAGTTTTTTAACCTTATAGTATAAGAAAACAAGAAGACACGGTAAAAGTTAAATTATCTAACTTAAAGTTAAATCTAAATGATAAGGTTAAAACTGATAACTAAACTTGTCTAAATTCAATTGGATGAGAGGATTTCGACCCATACCCACCTTAGCCTCGAAATAAATCAATTTGGAGCTATTTAAAACCGAACTTGACTTTATAATAAAATAATATTTTTAGTTATTCCAAAGGTGCCCCTCTCCTCCCATATAAAAGGGCACCTCCTCCCTCTCTTCCTCACACCACTTTGAGCCTTCAAGCTTGGCCAAACCCTACCACTTTCTCCTCTCCACTTCCCTAGAGACATCCTAGAGGTCCTGTTCTTCTTCAAAGACCAATTTTAGTGCCCTAAAAGAAGGTCTCAAAGAAGCACTTCAAAGAAGAGGTAATGTCTGTTACCGATTCTTTCATCTTTATTTCTTCTTCCACTTATTCTTCTTTAGTTGTTTCATTATGAATTAATAACATCAGTATCACTCATATACTGATATGTTATTATAAGTACGAAACAACCCTATTTCACCATCTATCCATCCTACGGAAAAAGAAATCACCGCGCGTGCATACGTACGGAATACCGTCTCCACGTCGTGGTGTAATCTATTTTCCACCACCAACTTACTTGGATGGGTATAATGGTGTAAATAATGACTATATCTGACTATTATAAAGTGATATTTATTCTTAAATAGTATACATACACTCCAATATAATTCCACGATCATAGGAACGATATCATCACTCGTGCGTACGTAAGGAATACCGTCTCCACGATGTGATGCGACTCGTTCTACATGATATTCATTGAATAATGATTATATAAATGAATTGAATGAATGAATATGATATATGTTACACTAATACCATTCTGGAAATGAGGTATCTATAACCTAAAGATAAGAATAAGAATTTATTCGACAAAACACGCATAAGAACAAAAAGTTATAAACACCCAAATAACAAGTAGCAATGAAATATTACTACCAAGAAGCTAAGAATATGACCATATATGATATCATAACAATAATTATGATTCTATAATATGTAAATAACATTATTTAAATCATTATACAGGAGGTTCGGACTCTTATGAAGCAAATCAGACCTAAGGTAAGGGAAAATATCACAATCTCATTTTTATCTGAGATTGTTTATACTTTGGTATTTACTGGGGTGTATTTTATCATCCACATCCATGTTTCCTCAATATGTAATATTATTTCCATCCACCTATAATTGTTTAAATCCTATTTTACCGTTTGGTGAGTTTTTAGTAAAATATATGAATGGAATCTTTTATCGTTTTTCGTACGAGGTACTTTTTGACTTTTCCGAAAAAAGTACGAAGAATGTTTTTTAACTTATACGACATGAATGGATTTTTAAAACATTATTTCCAAGAAGCTTCCTTTACAATTTTTAAAGTTTATTTTTAATCAACTTCTTTTAGTTTAGAATTGTATGACATGTTATGAAAGGAAAAGTGTTTTTTGAAGAAGAAAGGATATTTTCCTCAAGAATGGAGTTCAAGTGTTTTATCAAAATTATTTTCCATCTAAGATAATAAAGGGTTCTGTTTCTATCCCGATTATTGCATTGATTTGATTATGTTGTGATGGAATTATTTTTATGAATTCCTTTATCTTATATGAAATTTTTTATGATGTCACAATGTTTAAGAATCCCATTTTTATTACATGGGTTATGCAATGATGTATGATTTATGATTTTGTGGCACACATAAGAATGGTATCATTATGAGATGGGTGGGACCTATATCTCCCTCCAATGAATTGGGTAAAGATTTTATATCTCATGAGATAGACATGGATGGAATGGTAGGTTATACTGGTTCATTGAAACAGGACTGAAACGAGGAGTGAACTCAGCTCAGAAAGGGACTTTTTCCACTAAGATAGTCTTGGAAATGAGTCTTGACTAATAAGAAATGATTCTCTATGATTATGTGTGTATTCCACAAAGTTTCATGTTTTATGTTATGATTATTGGGATTCCATTTCACTACTATGATTTATACCATGTTATGAAATTATTCTCTCTTTTGCAGGTTAAGATTTCCAAAAGTTATGTTCTTATGAATATGATGTGATTGATATTTCTTTTGTTTACCCTTACTGAGCATTTGTGCACACCCTTTTGTATGTTTTCTTTCCCCAGTTCAGGAATACGGTTATTATGTAAGATATGCCAAAAGGGACTATAGATATGATGAAATAAATGGGAGACATTATAGAAGCTTTATGAACCAGTTGTTTATGTTTCCCAGTTTCTAAAGACACTATACCTATACGGTCTTTTTGTGGTTTTGTTATATGATGTAATAAGTACGCTTCAATTTTGAAGTATTAACAATGTATGTAAAGTATGGGTCGTTATAGTTGGTATTAGAGGAAAGGTATAATCAACCTTTGGAAACTAGGATGTGAAACCCTTAGTAAGAACCCTAAGGATAATTCTAAGCATAGAACACAATCTTAGTGTTTTATAAATGGCTATGAATAACCTAGGATAAGATCTTAAGTGTGAAATTTTATTCTTGATTATGTGGTTTTCCTATTATAATTAGTGTTGCTCGCACCATTCTTCTTGGTTTTAGTCAATGGCTGGAACCCGAAGGAACCATGTTAATGCGGAATGCGACGGGCAATGCAATGATTGTCCCCCTGAGCAACCAAATGTTATGGGAGCTGGAATGAAAAATCTTGTAGCCATGCTCACACAACATTCTCAAGCTATGAATCATGCAGCACTTCCAAACGATCAAAGGAAGGAGCAACATTCTGTTGAATCCTTCATGAGACAGTTTCCTCCTTCATTCAGTGGGTCTACTGATCAATTAGTTTCTGAACAATGGATTAGTACTACTGAAAAGATATTTTCAGTTCTTCAATGTTCTGAGCATGATAAAGTCATCTTAGCAGTGTATCATTTTGAAGTTGATGCTGATCAATGGTGGAATCTTATTAAGAATACAAGTCAAAGGGATGAAATTGAGTCCATGGAATGGGATGAGTTCAAGAACTTATTTTTCAATAAGTAATTCCCTCGTATTCTACGAACAAAGATGGAGAAAGAGTTTCTTGAACTGTAGTAAAAGGATGATGAATCTGTTGGTACCTATGAAGAAAATTTTACAAGACTTGCAAGGTACGCTTCTGGTATTATTATCCAACCTGAGAGTAAGATTCATTGATTTTTTAGTGTCTTAAAACCAAGTCTTTGAAGGGCCTTATCCATAAGGGACTTCAACAGCTACGAGGAAATCGTTCGATGTGCTCTCAAAGTTGAGATGGAGATTGGAGTAACCCATCAGTCATATGGGTTTAATAAGAAGAGGAAAATGGAATTCAAAGGAAAATCTAAAGAGCACACTGAAAAGAAGATGAGATTTCCCTTATGCTCAAAGTGTGGAAAGAAACATGGAAGGAGTTGTCTTAAAGGGACAAGTAAATGTTTCAAATGTGGAAAGGTAGGTCATCAGGCATTTGAATTCCGCGATAATGGGAAGAAGATGTCTATTGATGCAAACAAAGGAAGGGATACATAGAATGAACCTCCTACACTTCAATGTTTCAAGTGCAAGGATATGGGGCATTATTCCAATAAATTCCCAAATCCAAGGGTTGATGATGATGGTCGACGTCAACAAACTCTTAAGGCTAAAGACAAAGGAAAGTCACATGCAATTTCTATTAGCTATGTGGAGTACGATAACGATGTGTTGAAAGGTACACTTACCATCCACTCTAAAGTAGAAAATGTTTTATTTGATTCTGGATCCACACACTCTTTTATTTCTGAAGAATTTTCTAAGGGTATCACCATATTACCTCAACAATTATATGTTGAGTTAGCTGTGACAACACCTAATGGCATAACAGTCGCATCAAAAGTTTATAATTCTTATCCGATTGAAGTTTGTGGGAATGTGCTTCCTGAAAATCTTGTGATCCTTCCTATATTGGAATTTGATGTGATTCTTGGCATGGATTGGCTTTCTCTACATGGAGCTCATATCAATTTCCAAAGAAGGGAAGTCACATTTCATATTCCAGATCATTCTATGATCGTCTATCGATGCAAGGATGAACATAACCTTCCAGTGGAAATTAGTTCCATCTTATGGGTCTTGATTCCACTAAATGAAGGTTATTTATCTCAAATGGTTGGTGAGAAACTCACAATTAAGAATATGGCCATTTTACAGGAGTTTAATGATGTCTTTCTGGAGTAATTACCGTGTCTTCCACCGAATCGTGAAGTTGAGTTTTCAATAGAACTCGTACCGGGTTCTTTGCCTATTTCAAAGAAACCTTATAGAATGGCCCCAATTGAGTTGCAGGAATTGAAGAAGAAACTCCAAGAGAATCTTGATAAGGGGTTCATAAGCCCTAGTGCGTCACCTTGGGGAGTACCTGTTCTATTTGTTAAGAAGAAAGATGGATCAATGAGACTCTGCATTGATTATCGAGAACTTAACAAGATCACTATCAAGAACAAATATCCTCTCCCACGCATTGATGACTTATTTGACCAACTACGTGGAGCTCAATACTTTTCCAAGATTGATCTTTGTTCAGGGTATCATCAATTAAGGGTAAAAAGGGAGGATATACCAAAAACGGCAATCCGTACAAGGTATGGACACTATGAATTTATAGTGTTTCCATTTGGTCTTACTAATGCCCGTGCTATCTACATGGATCTGATGAATAGAGTCTTTAGAGACTATCTTGATCAGTTTGTGGTAGTCTTTATAGACGATATTCTTGTATATTCAAAGAGAAAGGAATAACATGAAGATCACTTGAGAATTATATTGAAGACCCTGAGAAAGGAGAAGCTTTATTCCAAATTTACCAAGTGTGAATTTTGGATTCAGAAAGTTGCATTTTTGGGTCACATAATCTCAAAAGAGGGGATATCTGTGGATCCAGCAAAAACAGAGGTTATCGAAAGATGGTCGAGACCAACAACAGTAACTGAGATCCGAAGTTTTGTTGGTTTGGCTGGATATTATCGACGTTTTGTGAAATATTTTTCACGATTATCTAATCCACTCACCAAGTTGACTCGGAAAGGAGTTATGTTTGTCTGGACGGAGGAATGTGAAGATAATTTCAAGGAGTTGAAAAGAAGGTTATCTAGTGCACCTGTGCTCACACTGCCTTGTAGTGGAGAAAGGTTTTTGATCTATAGTGATGCATCCAAGAAGGGATTGGGGTGTGTTCTTATGCAAAATGATATGGTGATATCTTATGCCTAACGACTGTTGAAAATCCATTAGCAAAATTACCCAACACATGATTTGGAGTTAGCTGTGGTAATCTTTGCATTAAAGATTTGGAGGCATTATCTTTATGGTGAAAGGTGTGATATTTATACTGATCATAAAAGTTTAAAGTATATTTTCACACAAAAGGAGCTGAATATGCGTCAAGGAAGATGGTTGGAGATGATTAAGGATTATGACTGCTCAATCCATTATCACCTTGGGAAAGTAAACAAGGTGGCAGATTCATTAAGTCGATAAGACCATGCCAGTTTATCCATGATGAGGATCACAAAAGATCCAATATTAATGGATTTACAACGGATGGATCTTGGAATTATAATGGAAGGTGAAAAATCTTATCTTCCTCAAATTAATGTTCAACCATCTATACATGTGAAGATTAAAGAGGCATAAAAAGAAGATGTCGAGTTACAAAAGAAGGTGAGAAATATTCCTGAATTCAACCTTGATTGTGATGGGATAATAAAGTTCAGGAATCGGGTTTGTGTTCCTCCCATCCCCGAATTAAAGAAGGAGCTACTGGATGAGGCCCATAGTTCTTCATTCTCTATTCATCCTGGAAGCACGAAGATGTATAGGGACCTGAAAGAGTACTTCTGGTGGGATGGAATGAAATGATATGTTTCTGAATATGTCTCTTGATGCTTGGTTTGTCAACAAGTTAAAGCTGAGAGACAGAATTCTAAGGGGATGTTACAACCATTACCCATACCCGAATGGAAATGGGAAAACATCACTACGGACTTTGTCACAGGACTTCCTAAAACATCCAAAGGCAATAATGCTATCTGGGTCATAGTTGATCATCTTACAAAATCTTCACACTTCATTTATATTAGAGAGGATTTCTCTCTGGATCAGCTTGCCAGGATATATGTAAAGGAAGTGGTAAGATTTCATGGAGTACCACTTTCTATTATATCTGATCGGGATCCGAGGTTTACCTCAAAGTTCTGGCGAATTCTTCAGCATACTCTGGATACAGAGTTAAGTTTCAGCACTGCTTATCATCCTCAGACAGACGGTCAGTCTGAGAGAACAATTCAAACTCTAGAAGATATGTTGAGAGCTTGCTCTATGGATTTCAAATGTGGTTGGGATCAACACCTACCTTTGGTAGAATTTTCTTATAATAATAGCTTTCACTCCAGTATTAAGATGGCTCTTTTTGAAGCTCTCTATGGAAATAAATGCAGGACTCAAACTTGATGGGATGAAGTTGGGGAAAGAAATCTATTAGGACCTGATCTCGTTGACGAAATGGCAGAAAAGGTCAGATCTATTCAACAACACATAAGAGCAGCTCAGAGTTGACAGAAAAGTTATGCCGACAATCGAAGAAAAGACCTAGAGTTTGAAGTGGGTGATAACGTGTTCTTATGAATATATCCCTGGAAGAGAGTCATGAGATTTGGAAAGAAGGGGAAGTTGGGCTCTAGATATATCAGTCCTTTCGAAATACTGGATCGTGTTGGGAAGGTAGCTTACCGACTGACGCTTCCACCGAATCTCTCTCAAGTTCACGATGTGTTCCATGTATCTCTCCTAAGAAAGTACATACCTGATCCTTCACATGTACTTAGCTCAGAAGTTGTACCGCTGGAGTAAGATCTTTCTTATGAAGAACAACCGATAGAGATTCTGGATCGTAGTGAAAAATTCCTACGAAGCAAGACCACTCGATTTGTGAAAGTTTTATGGAGGAACCACCAATTAGAAGAAGCTACATGGGAGCTTGAAGATATGTTGAGGGAGAGGTATCCTCATCTGTTTGTTACAAAGTGACGAATTTCGAGGGCGAAATTCATTTTAAGGGGGTAGAATGTAACACCCGAGACTTTTATGTAATATAAATCATCAAAGGAATATTTTTCTACACACAACACTTGCTTGGCTTTCTTTACATGAAATCACGACCTTCCTCGATAGCTTGCGTCATACGTAATACCGAGTTTCACTAAACAACAATATACTATTAAAATATTATTAAAACTAGCCGTTATGAATAGTAATAACCACTTTTTGAAATTTTATAAATTTTATTTTTCAAAATGGACTTCATTTTTGGATTCGGAATATCGAAATTAGCCTAGGGTGAAATTTTGGTATTTTTCTAAAAACTTTCAATTTTTGATGAATAGTGAAACCACTAAGTGGTAGTTAAAAAACTGAATTTTTCATAAAACTTAATTTTACCGCTTCTTTGAGTGGAATTTCGAAAATTAGAGAGAAATGGTTGATGTCAGTAAGTAAAATTTGGTTCAATGAGATGAAAATAATTTTTTGTTGAATAGTAACTTTTTACTTTTTTTTTACCATGGTTAAAAGTAAATTGGGTAATTAAGGGTAAAAATGATATTATTATTACCCAAAAACATGTCCTAATTCTATTGGACAAGTTTAATTCTACCAAAAACAACCTTAGGAATAAAATATGACCATTTAGGCCCCATTGGATTAGATTAGGACATTTATTATTAATTTATTTAAGGAAGGGTTAAATAGTTAAAATCAAAGTTTAATAAGTAAATAATTTTTAATATGGGGTTATACATAAGATAAATTCGACTATAAATATTCATTAGAAATATTAAAATATTTCCTACATAATGGTATTTTATTTGTAATTTTTAGACATTAAATAATTTAATTTATTTATGACACAATGATGATGCAGTAATTATCTTGTTAATGAAATATTGACATAATTGATGTTATACATACCCAAATAAATGTAATTCGAGACTTTTTATTAATTACACTAATTTTCTAGGTTAATATGACATGTTAGTATTGATTTAATTAACTTGGTTTGAACTAATCATTCTGTTATAATTTTCACAAAAATCGATTACTAAATAGTGTCAAAATTGACATAAAATAGTTTTTAAAACAAATATTATATTAATAATTGTTATTTTACTCCTAAAAATCTACGGTTCGGCCAAATTACTTATATAAGGTTATATATATTAATAATAAACAACTTGGGGTTCGTTTGGATTGATATAGTAAGTTTGTTAACCTTATAGTATAAGAAAACAAGAAGACACGGTAAAAGTTAAATCTAAATGATAAGGTTAAAATTGATACCTAAACTTGTCTAAATTCTATTAGATGAAAGGATTTCGACCCATACCCACCTTAGACTCGAAATAAATCAATTTGGAGATATTTAAAACCGAAATTGACTTTATAATAAAATAATATTTTTAGTTATTCCAAAGGTTCCCCTCTCCTCCCTTATAAAAGGGAACCTCTTCCCTCTCTTCCTCACACCACTTTGAGCCTTCAAGCTCGGCCAAACCCTGCCACTTTCTCCTCTCCACTTCCCTAGAGAAATTATAGAGGTCCAGGTCTTCTTCAAAGACCAATTTTAGTGCCCTAAAATAAGGTCTCAAAGAAGCACTTCAAAGAAGAGGTAATGTCTGTTACCGATTCTTTCGTC
Organism: Viscum album; assembly: GCA_963277665.1. Lineage (NCBI taxonomy): Eukaryota > Viridiplantae > Streptophyta > Magnoliopsida > Santalales > Viscaceae > Viscum > Viscum album. The sequence goes on from OY728127.1 coordinate 622,523,263, forward strand.
TTTATTTCTTCTTCCACTTCTTCTTTTTTAGTTGTTTAATTATGAAGCAATAAAATAAGTATCACTCATATACAGATATGTTATTATAAGTATGAAACAACCCTATTTCACCATCTATCCATCCTACGGAAAAAGAAATCACCGCGCATGCGTACGTACGGAATACCGTCTCCACATCGTGGTGTAATCTATTTTCCACCACCACCTTACTTGGATGGGTATAATGGTGTAAATAATTACTATATATGACTATTATAAAGTGATATTGATTCTGAAATAGTATACATATACTACAATACAATTCCACGATCATAGGAACGATATCATCACTCGTGCGTACGTACGGAATACCATCTCCACGATGTGATGCGACTCGTTCTACATGATCTTCATTGCATAATGATTATATAAATGAATTGAATGAATTAATATGATATATGTTACACTAATAAAATTCTTGAAATGATTTATCTATAACCTAAAGAGAAGAATAAGAATTTATTCGACAAAACACGCATAAGAACAAAAAGTTATAAACACCCAAATAACAAGTAGCAATGAAATATTACTACCAAGAAGCTAATAATATGACCATATATGATATCATAACAATAATTATGATTCTTTAAAAAGTCAATAACATTATTTAAATCATTATACAGGAGGTTCGGACACTTACGAAGCAAATCAGACCTAAGGTAAGGGAAAATATCACAATCTCATTTTTATCCGAGATTGTTTATACTTTGGTATTTACTGGGGTGTATTTTATCATCCACATCCATGTTTATTCAATATGTAAAATTATTTCCATCCACCTACAATTGTTTAAATCCTATTTTACCCTTCGGTGAGTTTTTAGTAAAAGATATGAAAGGAATCTTTTATCGTTTTTCGTATGAGGTGCTTTTTGACTTTTCCGACAAAAGTATGAATAATGTTTTTTTAACTTATACGACATGAATGGATTTTTAAAACATTATTTCCAAGAAGCTTCCTTTACAATTTTTAAAGTTTATTTTCAATCAACTTCTTTTAGTTTAGAATTGTATGACATGTTATGAAAGGAAAAGTGTTTTTGAAGAAGAAAGGATATTTTCCTCAAGAATAGAGTTCAAGTGTTTTATCAAAATTATTTTCCATCTAAGATAATAAAGGGTTATATTTCTATCCCTATTATTACATTGATTTGATTATGTTGTGATGGAATTATTTTTAAGAATTCCTTTATCTTATATGAAATGTTTTATGATGTCACAATGTTTAAGAATCCCATTTTTATTACATGGGTTATGCAATGATGTATGATTTATGATTTTGTGGCACACATAAGAATGGTATAATTATGAGATGGGTGGGACCTATATCTCCCTCCAATGCATTGGGTAAATATTTTATATCTCATGAGATAGACATGGCTGGAACGGTAGGTTATACCGGTTTAGTGAAACAGGACTGAAACGAGGAGTGAACTCGGCTCAGAAAGGGACTTTGTCCACTAAGATAGTCTTGGCAATGAGTCTTGACTAATAAGAAATGATTCTCTATGATTATGTGTGTATGCCACAAAGTTTCATGTTTTAAGTTATGATTATTGGGATTCCATTTCACTACTATGATTTATCCCATGTTATGAAATTATGCTCTCTTTTGCAGGTTAATATTTCCAAAAGTTATGTTCTTATGAATATGATGTGATTGGTATTTCTTTTTTTACCCTTACTGAGAATTTGAGCTCACCCTTTTGTATGATTTCTTTCCCCAGGTCATGGAGAAGGTTATTATGTAATATATTCCAAAAGGGACTATAGATATGATGAAATAAATGGGAGACAGTGTAGAAGCTTTATGAACCAGTTGTTTATGTTTCCCAGTTTCTACAGACACTATACCTATATGGTCCTTTCGTGGTTTTGTTATATGATGTAATGAGAATGCTTCAATTTTGAAGTATTAACAATGTATGTAAAGTATGGGTCGTTATACCCATCTCAGGGCTTTACGTCCCCGTAAAGATACATCAAAAACTAGGGGAACAAATGTGGGTACTGAGCATGCATCTGAGCCTCGCACTCTCAAGTGCTCTCCTGGAGGTTATCGTGCTGCCATCTGATACACACTAGAGGAATCGACCGTCCACATAGGACCCACTCCTGTCGATCCTCGATCTCCAATGGAACCTCCGCCAAAGTCGCCCCATCATCTATGTCCAGCTCCTCGTGGTCAATGATATGTGTCGGGTCATGTACGTATCTCCTCAGCTGAGATACGTGGAAAACGTCGTGTACCCGGTGCAACTGAGGTGGTAGAGACAGGTGATAAGCCACCTCGCCAATACTACTGAGGACCTGAAATGGTCTGTGAAGTGTGGAGACAACTTTCCGCCACAGCCAAATCTCTGTAATCCACGTCGAGGTGAGACCCGCAAGAAGACGTGGTCACCATCCTTGAACTCTAATGGCCTCCGCCTCCTATCAGCATAAGACTTCTGTCGGCTCTGAGCTGTCCTCATCCTCTCCTGGATGACCTGGACCTTCTCTGTCATGGCCTGGACCATCTCCGGTCCCACAAGTGCTGATTCCCCAGGGCTGTCCATCACACAGGAGACCTGCAAGGTCGGCCGTATAATGCCTCATATGGTGCCATCCTGATGGTGGAGTGGTATCTGTTGTTGTATGTGGACTCCACCAAGGGTAGGTGGTCCTCCCAGCTACGACCAAAGTCGAGGAAACATGCGCGAAGCATGTCCTTGAGAGTCTGAATGGTCCTCTCTGTCCGACCATCTTTCTGAGGGTGAAAGGCGATACTTAGATGTAGCTGCATCCCGAATGCCTCCTGTAACCCCTTCCAAAGCTGGGAAGTAAAGAGAGCATCTCGATCGGAGACGATAGATGATGGCACACAATGAAGCCACACAATCTCCAGAATGTAGAGACGTCCCAAGCTCTCCACTGAGCACTACTTTCTGATGGGTAAGAAGTGATACGACTTGGTGAGTCGGTCGACAATCACCCAAATGGAGTCGTGACCTCTGGAAGTGCGTGGAAGTCCAGTCACGATGTTCATAGATATGATGTCCCACATCCACTCCAGGACCTCCAAAGGCTGCACATAGTCTGCTAGTACCTGGTGCTCTGCCTTCACCTGCTGGAAGGTGAGGCATCGAGAAACGAACTCTGCCACAACCTTCTTCATGCCCGGCCACCAGTGTTGTCGTATGAGATCCTGGTACATCTTCTCCACTCTAGGATGTACCGCTAAAGGGGAAGTGTGAAACTCTCTCAGCACCTCCTCCCGTAAAGCAACTGGTACCAAAGTACGTCCTCTGAAAAGGACATCATGTTCTCCTCTTAAAGAGAAACCATCGGCTGCATGTCATGAAGATATCTGCGCAGGTCGCGTCTCACAATCAGCATCCCCACACTGTGCCTCTCTGACCTGCTGTAGAAGTGGAGGAGTGACTGTGAGTAACTGAATAAAGGCTGCTCCATCTCTATCCACGAAGGATATCTGCAAAGCGGCTAGCTTCTCTGTCACCTCCCCAAGTAGCTGAATGTCCGTCCTTCTACTGAGAGAATCAGCTACTACGTTTCCCTTTCCAGGTGTATAGACTATCTCAAAGTCATAGTCCTGGAGGAACTCGAGCCATCTCCGTTGTCTCAGGTTAAGATCCTTCTACGAGAAGATGTACCTGAGACTCTGGTGGTCAGAACAGACTGTAAAGTGCTCTCCCATCAAATAATGTCACCACATCTTCAGTGCGAATACCACTGCTGCTAACTCTAGGTCATGGGTAGCATTGTTCTGCTCATGCTGCCTCAACTATCGTGATCCATAGGCGATCATGGCCTGCTGCTGCATCAAGATACATTTGAGTCCGGTACCTGATGCATCGCAGTAAACTACGTACCCAACTCCCTCCTCCAGTAGCCTCAAGATAGGCGCACTGGTCAATATCTGTCTCAGATCCTGGAAGCTCTGCTGACATCTGTCTGACCACACAAAGGGTTTCCCCTTTTTCATCAAAGCTGAGAGTGGTGCCGCAACTCTAGATAAGTCTGGCACAAATCTCCTACAGTACCCATCTAGTCCCAAGAAACTCCGCACCTCCGTCACGCTCCTGGGTGGATCCCAAGATACCACTACTTCAATCAGCACAGGATCCACCGCAACTCCCACCTCAGAGATGACGTGTCCCAAGAAGTTGACCTCACATATCCAGAACTGAAACTTCGAGAGCTTTCCATAATGATGGTGCTCTCGGAGTGTGTCTAGTACAACCCTCAAGTGGTTGGCATGCTCCTCCTCAGTCATCGAGTAAATCAAAATGCCGTCGATGAAGACCACAAAAAATCGATCAAGGTATGGGTGAAAGATCCTGTTAATGAGGGCCATGAACACTGCTGGAGCATTGGTTACACCAAATGGAATAACTAAGAACTCATAGTGGCCATACCGACATCATAAGGCAGTCTTCTGCACGTCCTCATCCCGAACTCTGAGCTGATGATAGCCTGACCTGAGGTCTATCTTCGAGAACCACCGTGCTCCCTTGAGCTGATCGATGAGGTCATCAATACTTAGTAGAGGATACTTGTTCCTCACTATCACCTGGTTCAGGCGACGATAGTCGACACAAAGTCGCAAGCTCCCGTCCGACTTCTTGGAGAACAATATCGGGGAAGCCCAGGGTGAAACACTAGGTCAGATGAATCCCTTGCCCTGCAAAGTCCTCTAACTGTAATCGTAGAACTCAAAGCTCTGTGGGAGCCATTCGATATTCTGGGGTGGATATCGGGGCTGTCCCGAGGTACATATCAATATAAAATTCTACCTCTCTGCGAGGAGGTAGTCCTAGAATGTCGTCGGAAAAAACGACTGCATACTGATCCACCACTGCAGGAAAACCAGGACTCCGCACGTCAACTGCTCCTAGGATGAGGCTAGCCAACTGATGAGTGATGGGATGTCCTCTAATCTTTGAGAGTCCATCCTGTTCTGCGAAGGCTCCCTTCTCACCGGTGAAGGTGAACCTGCTCCCGTCGGTGCGTACACACCGCACCTTGCGCCTAATATTGTCGATCTGAGCATGGACTGTAGATAACCAATCCATGCCCAAGATGACATCTTAAGGCCTCGACGCCACTACAAGAATATCTCAGCCGAAGATCTCACCTCCTAGAGTAAGCTCACACTGCCGGCACCAGTGCGTAATCGTCGAGTCTGCTCCCGTAGGAGTCTCTATCAGTAAGGATCGAGCCAACGGCTCCGTAGGAATCTCCGAGTTCCAAACAAGGGCAGCGGCTATGAAAGAATGACTCGCTCCTGTGTCTATAAGAACTACATCAATGGAGGAATAGAAACTGATAGTACCTAGAATCATATCGGGCGCGATGTAGTCGTAGGCCTCCGCTACCTAGATCTATGCCTGTCTCTGCCCGCCAGCTCCCTGTGGTCGGGGTGGACCTCCTGGTGGTGGTGGTGGTAGAGCCTCAAAGCGTTGCCCACCACCTGCTGCTCGGCCAGCTCCTCTGCCTCATCCGCCTTCTCCCTGCGGACCGCCACGGTCGACCCTCTGCCTCTACCTGGGTGGTCCCTCAACAGTCTGCTGCTCCTCTGCATGGTGGGTCAGTCAGTCATGAGCCATGTGGCCCTGCACGCCGCATGCGTAGCATAGTCTGCCTCTCAAAAGACTGGCTTCGTGCTGTGTGCCCTGCACTTCTGAGCCACTTTTCTAAGGTCGTCGGCCTGAGGGTCTAGTCTGCCTGGACCCATGAGTCATATGTCGACTTCCTACTGTAGAAGAATCTGCTACGTGCCGCCCTATGGTAGGTCTCGCTGCTGATGTAGGCCCAGCAAAGAAGCTCTCGATCAAAAGGGCTCGCTCCAGTACCCCTGCCTGAGTCGGAATGCGGAGGGAGATCAGCGATGCCCTAATCTCATGCCTCAATCCCTGCTCAAAGGTCCGAGCCCGGAAGAATGGGTCCCATACCATGTCTATTGAGTAGCGTGAGAGATCGGTAAATCTCACCGAGTACAGGGCGACCGTCAAGCTGCCCTGCCACAACTTTAGAAGTTCCTGGATGCGCACCGCACGGAAGGTGGCTGGGACGAACTCCGAGTGGAAGAGGCTCTAAAATTCCGTCCAGAGGAGAGATGCCTCATCATGCACCTAGAGCATCATGATCCACCATCTACCTGCTACCGCGTGCAGGAGGCTCGCTGCGAGGATCACCATGAGGTCTGTTGGTGTCCTCACTAACCTGAAAACCCGAACAACTGCCTCTATCCAATCCTCGGCTGCCTGACGGTCCATCTCCCCATGGAACCTGGGCGGTCGCTGGCACTCAAACTCGTGTAGTGCACTAAGGCAACGTTCTTCGTCAGCGGTTGGGGCTAGTAGCATCGGTGGCTCGGCGGGAAGAGGTACCGCCAGTGCCTCTGCTGTAAAAGGCCCCTGTACCGAGGCCTCGTCGCTCGATGGGCTATCGTCACGCAAAACACTCGGAACCCTAGCTGGCTGCCGTCGTGGGGCCATCTTGAAAAGAAATAGGTGCGCCACGGTCAAACAGTATATCTACTGAGCTGACACAAAGTAATCAAAAATACAACTTCAAACACACATGCAATCAATGTTTTCGTGCATTAAGTCAGAAATCAGAAGTTAGGGTCCTGGTGTTCGGATACGTCGGCCGCCGCACCAACACTGGACTCGCTGGACTGATAAACACACTCAATAATCTTAACACTATTTCTTCACATAGAAAAAGATCAGAGTCCTGAGTTCTGTGGTAGAACTGAACTCCTCTGATACCTATTTTTCACGACCCGTCCTCGGAGCCCGTGCCGTGACTACCCCAAGCCCACCTTCCATAGGCCAGTGGCTGGAAACTAGCACCAAGGCGTAATTCCCGGTAAATAGGGAAGGCATTGCCTTTTTAAAGTAAACAAACACCACAGAGCAAGAAAGCAGAAGTAAACACTATGTAATAACTAGGTACAATAGTAAGTTCGGAAAAGTAAGTGGGCCAGTATACAAACCCAAACTGAAAGTAAAGTACAACTGGAATGGGAAAACAACAACTGAAAGTAAAGCCGCCACATCGACCCGTCCTCTGGAAGTCCCACCTGAAGGGTGGGTACAAATAAACTCCACAGCTCCTCGGGTCCAGTCGTCTGCTCCGAGTACACCCCGCCCAGTGGTTCACCTCTGGGTACCGACCTGCTCCTCGTGCCTCTACCATGATCAGTGATGTCCATCGTCTACAACCAACACAACGTAGTGCGGGCATAGCCCGTGCATCGGTGAGTATAAGCTACTTAGTAGGGACCCCGAGACCCCCGAAGGTCTCCCAGAATCCAAAAAGGATAATCCACAAAGGAAAGATACAATCACGAAGTAACATCCGAAATTACTTAGGTATATGCCCATACATATACCTAAGTCTTCAATTCCAGTTCGGATCCAACATCCGAGCCCAAGTTCGATCACATCCACATAGGATAGCACAACACAATCCACAATGGAAAGCAATTCAAGATTCATCTCACACATGTATACTTCTTTATAAGACGATAGAGATGATTAGATGCAGTTACTGATTCATCTAAGCAGTCAGACCCACAGAGGATCGATAGGTACTAACCCCCGCAATGATCCAAAAAGGATCGATAGGTAACTAACCCCTGTGATGACCCACACAGGATCAGACCCACACAGGATCTGTAGGTACTGGCCCACACAGGACCGCTGAGCGCTGACCCACATAGGATCTAACCCACACAGGATCGGTAGCACTGATCCACGTAGGATCGCTGAGTGCTGAAGTCGTCGCCGTCGAATCCACGGAGGATTTCTATACTGTCGTCATCGTCGTTGCAGTCGCAACGAACTCTAGGGTTCCAGCACACAGAAAGATCGTTCGGGAGGGTCCGCTCCACAAGCCGAAGGGTTGATACATCAACTGACACATAGTCCAGAGTTGATTTATCCAAAAGTTCCGTATCGTCAACAGGAACTCAACGTCACAGATGACGCGTAAATCAGATGCCCGGTCTGAGAGTTATTGGCTTTTTCGTTCCAGGGGGCCGCTTGGTTTTTAAGTCAAAACCAACCCGACCATACTCCAACTGCGTCCAAACCTCGATTGGAGTAATCCAAAATGTCCGTCTCACTTAGAGGAATCCATCAAAGTCGGTAGCACGTCAATCGGACGTCCGGAGCTTAAGTTATAAGCATTTACGCTCCAACGGCCCAGTTGGTTTCTTGTACGAACCAACCCGGCCGAACCCAAAGTTCTCCAAAACCTGAGTGTAATTTACCGAAATGACCGTCTCGATCCAAGGATCGCATCACAACTTATGGTGCGCTGATCGGAGGTCCACAACCCAAGTTATGGGCAAAAGACCATGAGTGGTTCGATATTAGGGGGTTCGGGCCCGGTCCGACCCGGCCCGGTACCCCCTGGGTCGGCCCGAACCGGGTCGACCCGACCCGGGTCCGAGTCGACCCGACCCGGGTCCGAGTCCAGCCCTCATTGGCGCGGCGCGGCCTGGTGGCTCGGCGCGCTGGCGCTGGCCTGGGCCAGGTGGCTCTGCCGTTTCGGCCGAGCGGGCAGGGGTGCGGGGGGGGGGGGGGGGGGGGGGGCGCACTGCCCCCCCCCCCCCCCGCCCTTTTGTAATCCGCGACCCCCATGTGGAGGGATGCTCATGTATGGCCGGCCGAGGGTTACGAACCCCCGGCTCTTCCTCTGTTCGGCCGGTCCGCTCCGGCCAGCCGGCTGATGCACCATGGGACCGGCGCTGGCTACTACCCCTGCTCCGATGCCGGCGGCCCGGAACCGACCGCCAGTCCCAACTCCACCGCGGCCTTAGTTCGTCCGGCGCGACGCGATGGTACTGCGCGCCTCTGCCGCGGCCCCGCTCCGGCCGCGGTGTCTTCAGGTTTTTCCGGCGCGGCGCGATGGCGCCGCGACTTGGTTCGATTTTCAAATGTGCGGCACGACGGCGCCGCACATCCTTGCCGCTCGTTCCCGCGCAGTGAGACGACACCACGTCTCTTTCCTTTGAACCGAAACTACAGAAAATACTGAGGGAGGATGGTCGGCCATGTTTGTGCGGTCTGGCCCCCTCCCATTAAATGATAGCAAGCGGTCCAATTGAACGAGGATAGATGACGGAAGGAATTCACGAAAAGAAAATCATAAAACCCCTAACTCGAGCGTAGCTTGAACAAAGGTTCTTCGTGAAAATAACCGTCGCGGAAGGAGGCATCGCCAAAGAAGAATCGTCGCGGAAGAAGGCATGGTTGGCGTTGCGGTACATGGCGTCGTGTAGTCGATCTCTGAGTATTCGGCATTCTTCGTCGGAGATCAGTGCGTTCTTCGCGTTCTTCGTGTTCTTCGACGAAGAAGATGAAGATCTTCAAGCCTACCTTAGCTTTTCTCCCAAACCTCTCAAGCAACCAGTCCCAACCAAAATAAAATATGTACCTCACTTATTTTATTAACATAACTTAAGTTTGAAATTCGAAAGTTGAATTAATCCACTCAATTAATTAACTCAAAGTGTCAAATTAAATGAAGTGTTATGGAAGGTCAGGGAAGATGAAGGGGTGGGGTTCGTGTGGGCCCCACCACCCTCATAACCTCCAATGGGAAGTTGGGTGGTTTCCCCCAACTTCCACCCAACGCTTTAAACCACTTAGTGAAAAATAAAATTGATGCTCAATTTTATTTTACCTTCCACAAATTTTTAACAACTTCTCTCGTGTAAATGCAAATTCGGAAAAGGTGTTCCTAAGCAATTAACGGTGCTGCGAATCCATCAGTGCCCTCAGAATTGGATTTCGAGCACCGGTTCAAAAGTTAGAAAAACCCGCTCGTTCGTTCACTGAACATACCCGAGCTAAACTTCGGATAGAAATTCCGGGCACACCGGGCCTCAGAATCATGTGCCGTCAGAAACTGTATTCTTGTAAAATCCCAAAGAAAATTAAGATAAAATTTCCATTGAATTTTATGGGTCTTTAAAAGACCCTGAGATTACGTGTGATTCTTAGGGTTGGGGTGCCAGAAACAAATGATTGAAAAATATTTAAATATTAAATAGCACCCTTGTGTGGTTTTACTAAAAAAGTAGAATAAATCCTAAATGGGTACTCATATCAAAAATATATGGGGCACTATTGAGTTCAATACCATGGATTTACCCTTGGAACATCCTAACATTGGTCGGTGCAACTCATTTGTGGAAAGTCTTCACATGCGTTTAAATGGAAAAAAATTTGGAATTTTTTTTAATTCATCGGCACAATGACAAAATTATATTATTATTTCTAAATAAACCATTTTCTAGAGATCCATGGTTAGACTCGTAACCCTTGAATCCATTGGAGACCTTATAGAAGGAGACCTGGATAATTCTCTCGAGCATACGACAACAAAACATAGAATCTGTGATTGAAGAACAATGATCTTGATGGATCTCAGAAATGGCTATGATGTAGTGAATTTTATTTATTAGAAAATGATCTTAATCCATGTGGAATGCATTATTTGTATTTCCTTTCCGCATTATTGATTCCTATCAAAAATGAAGACCAATCCATCAATATATTAGCCCACGGTTCGATCATAATTGTGGGATTTTTTCGGAGTTGATTCTTGATAATTGTTTGGATTCATTTACCATTCTAATTGAGTGAACCCAAGTCATGTGAACATCGATCTAGGTTCATACCTATATATTTTCGTATGCTTTTGTCCCCCGATTCATGCCTTATTCATTTCGCAATATTCTTTCTTCCACAACATTTAAATCTTAGTTGAAAATCAGTTTTTGTGACCTTGATTCTTGGTACAACAATTTGAAACCTTAGATCTGACAATAGGATGACTTGAAGGAGGTGAGACAATGGGTGTGATAGTAGACCAAATCACGGTGAGTCCCAGATACACGTTCTTCTGTGTAAATGAAGAATGCATATGATTGCATTTTCATAGCTGTTTGAAGTCCCAAAACCTATCGTTTTGGTATTAGAATGATAAAACAAGCTTGGATATGATGTATCATTATGAACGAACCACATGGAAGATATCAGGATGATAGGCTAAGGCGAGCGACATGATGGAGGTGAGTTCCAGGAAAAACCAATACACATGATGTGCAGTCCCTACTACATGGAATGTGTACACAGTTTAATGACTTGGTGTGTACCCTATGAGGCATTGGAACATAGGGTGGAGTACATGGGTTGCCTACACGGAGTGTACTCCCACCACATGGAATTGTATGGACCAAGTACAAGGGATGCACCATGTATTGGTACACAAGTAGAGACACACGAGCCAATGTGGTGTATTGGCACATGGCCAGAGCACATAGATAGACCCTAGATGCAAGGACACAACTTGTAACCCTTCAACACATTGTGTACCCCACTTCTACACAACACAGGTTTGAATGGCACATGCTATTATAAAGGGGTAGTACCCAGGGTCATGGAAAAGAGTGTGTGACCCTACTAAACACCTTGTACACATTCTTATATGTACTTTTTCTCATGTCCTCTATGAAAAGGACATGTTGTTTTTTGGGAATGTCTGCTTCTATGTTTCATTGAAGGTTGGTACGAGTCATTTCCTACTCATAGGACTATGATCCCTTCTATTTGAATTCCTAGATCGAGTTGTTTTAATCCCTTGAGTGGCCCAGAGCAGGATCCTCCATTCATTACTTTGTTCCGAAGGTGATGTTCTTAGTATCTATGTGACCAAAATTATGCGTGCACCAATCCTCTATATAGAGGGTTAATCTAGATTGGGTTTTTGGTATCATCAAATGTGCTTGGATGTGATCCTCATATGTTGTATCATATCTCTCTTTAGATCTATCAAATTATCATTCCCTTGGAGAGACCCGATGATTAGTACCTATTGTATGGACTTCATCAGTGTTGTTAGACTCCAGAGTGTGTTCTCCTAGATGAGTGATTTGTGGATTCTTCGAATAGAAATACTAATGTTGGTATACTATGGACATGGTTTACCTCTATACTATGTGCCTTGAATTCAGTATATCTAGATTTTATTACTATATGTTCGATATACATATACCTATGTAGATCTCACTGTATCATTCATTTTTTGTATTACTTTGTGGGTTTGGGGTGTCCTACTGAGTATTGATATTCTCACACTTTCATGAAAGTTTACCACATGTGTTGTGTCTTGTGTAGATGATTAACCTTTTACGGGGTCCTATGTAGACTAGGACCAGAAGATTCTTTGTCAGACAAGAGAGATTGAGGTGTGTTCCGAGATCAATATATAGTAGTCTCAAAACCTTTTTCATACAGGTTCGACTTATGTTATAGACTTCTAGTGGTGTGATTGTATTTGTAACAATTTACTTTACATTTCTTTCTATCGTACTCTGGTAGTGGGATATAGTTGTATGTGTGCATTTTTTTTACTTAGTGGTTTTTGGTCAGAGAGGAATACTCAAGAGGGGGGGGGGGGGTGAATTGTGTTCCTATTAAAATTTCTGATTTAAAATATTTCTATTAAAATCCCCCAATTTAAATAACAAGCTAAAATGTAGTGGATTTGTAATATAGTAAAGGTTCTGTTAGGTTTTAAAGATATTTATTAGTTCTAAGTTAATCTAATCTGAAGATTAAATTAGCTTTTGAAACTAACCTACTGGTTTACAATAAATAAAAACACATTCTAGTTTAACTATCAATGTAACATTACAATAAATTTATATTTAAAGTACTTAGTAGCGGAATATTAAAAATAGTTTTAAATAAAATAAAAACACACAGAATCTTTAAAAAAGAGGTTCAGTATCAAGTAGAGACTTAGTCCCCTCAAACAATTTTTTATAAACTATGATCGACACCCAGGATCGAGGTTTTAGAAAAGTGCACAGACTGTCCAGGTCCTCACACCTCTACCACAGTTCTTCATGGGAAAACTATCCAACATCACACAGGCTGTCCAGGACACACTTGACCTCTACCACTATGCACAGTGGGATACAAGAGTGTGAGGGAAAGATTGAGTGTGGATTTAGAAATCCTCTAGTTCAGCATAGGAGATAGTGGGTGCTTAAAGTACAGAGCTGTCACGAACCGTCCTTGGTGCCCGTGCCGTGACTACCCCGAGCCCGCCTTCCCTAGGCCAGGGGCTAGCTACTAGCACCAAAGGTGTAAATCCCAGTAAAAAGGGAAGACATTGCCTTTATAAATGTAAACAAACACAACAGAGTACGCAATTGAAGTAAGCACTATGTAATACTAAGTACAAAAGTATCTGATGTAAAGTAAATGGGACAGTATACAAACCCAACTGGAAGTATAGTACAACTGAAAAGAAAGTACAATAGCAGTATGTAAAGTAGCAACCACCGAGTCGTACTCCAGATATCCCACTTGAAAGGGTGGGTACAGATGGTCTCCTCAGCTCCTCGGGTCCGACCATCCGCTCCGTGTACATCCCATCTAGTGGACCACCTCCAGGTACTGTCCAGCTCTACAAGCCTCCAACTCGATCAGTGTTGTCCATCATCTACATACAACAAAATGTAGTGCGGGCATAGCCCGTGTAGGGGTGATTATATGATACTTAGTAGGGACCCCGAGACCCCCGAAGGTCTCCCAGAATCCATAAAGGATAAACCAAAAAGGAAAGATACAAACACGAAGTATCAACCAAATTTACTTAGGTATATGCCCATAAATATACCTGAGTCATCAATCTCATTTTAGCTCCAACTTCCGAGCCCAAGCACAACCGAGTACACACAGGAAATAAGTCAATCACACTGATGGTAATGATTGAAAGTCAAGACTCAGCTCACACAGGTATAATACTCACGACGTGGGGTGGAGATGATTATATATAGCCTCTGAATCATCTCCTCTACCGAACCCATGTAGGATCCAAGTACAGAAGTCGTAGCTGCCGAACCCACGTTGGTTCCAAGTATAGTAACCATCACTACCGAACCCACATAGGATCCAAGTATAATACTCATCACTGCCGAACCCATGGAGGATCCAAGTAAAATAATCCTCACTGCCAAACCCATGTAGGATCCATATACAGTCATCTTCATCATCGAACCCATGGAGGATACCAGCACAGTAGTCGTCGTAGTCATATCCTGCTCTAGGGTTCCTGCACACAGCGTACTCGATTCTGAGAGGGTCCACTCCTCGAGTAAAGGGGTCGATACATCAACTGTCATGAAGTCTAGAGTTGATGTATCCTGAAGTTCTGTCTCGTCAAAAGGAACTCAATGCGACAGACGACGTTTCAATCGAACGCCTGGTCTGAGAGATATTGGTTATTTCGTTCCAGGGGCCCAGTTTGAAATATGCTCGTTCCAAACCTGGACGTTTACCAAAGTTGTCCAAAATTCAATTAGGGTATTGAAAAATGACCGCCTCGTCAATAGGATCCTAGTGCCATAGACGGTGCGTCATTTAGATGCGCAGTCTTTATGTTATTCATGTTTAAGTGAATAACGGGCCTGACCCGTTAAGCCCAGTGGGATGGCGGGTCGGGTCACCCAATATGGCGGGTCCGACCCGATAGGGGTGTCGGACCGGCCCGAGGGAAAACTCAGCTCGGCTCGAAGGATGAGGCCCGACCCGGCGCGTCATGGCCTGACGCGGCCCGGCTGGACGCGGCCCTGCTGAGTGCGCATCCCGGCTAGCTTGGCCGGCCGGACGAGCGGCTCGGCCCGAAGGCCGAACGGTCCGAGGGCGCGCGGCCCCTCGACTGTCCAAACCGATGGCGCCAAGCGGCACCACCCTTCCCAAACAGGCTGGCTAGGCCGACTGACCATCTTGCGCAAGCAGCCCGGACATCGGGCCGCGACTCTTCCGCTGCGGCACCCTCCTGGCGCCGCGTCAGCCGGCTGGTTTTCTAACGTGGTGCCCTCCTGGTGATGGGGCTCCCCTTCGCCCGGCCTGCCGGTAGGCCGGTCAGTTCTTCCGCCGAAGCAGCCCGAAAAGCGGGACGTGGTTTCTTCTGTAGAGCCGGCGCGACAATGCCAGCTTCCTCCGCCGCATTCCCGGCATGGCGCGATGGTGTCGTGATTCCTCCACCTTCAGTTGCTGATTCCAAAAATAATAAACAAGATCAAACAGAGGGTCGTCGGGCCGTGTTCGTTCGGCCCACTCCCTCCGCATCATGTGATAACAATAGGTCAGACAAGCAAGATGATCAATGACGAACGAGGCACAATTTTAATCCATTAAAATTGATCTTGATTCCCCTACCTCGACAATTGATGTTGTACATCGGGCATCGCGAAAGATGGCATCGTGAGGTGAGGATTTGTATACTTCATCGGAGTGCGTCCGGGGAGGAAGTTGAATATCCTCACTTGTCTTGGAGAAGAGAAATGAATGTGCATTGTCGTTCTTTGTGGAATCGGCGTTCTTCGTCGAAGGAGACATCGTTCTTCGTCGAAGGGCTGTTGTTCTTCAAAATCTCAAAGCTCTCCCTATTCTCCTTAGCACAATGAAATCATTCCCAAAATAAAATAATTGGCTTCTCCTATTATTTTATTATCACATGAAATTTAAAAATATTCAAATTCAAACCACTTCATTAATTAATTGGTGTGGTTGAATTAATTAAATTAATGTATTGTAAATTAATAAAGAGAGGGAGAGGAGGAGGTGTGGGGTCTCATAAATATGGAAGAGTTGTCAACATTAAACAAGGGAGTTTAATGGGGGGGGGGGGGTTAATGAGAGTTACGGGGAGTTTAAAGAGTGTTATGGGAGATGAAAGGTTGGGGCTCGTGTGGGCGCCACCTCTCATATAACAACACATGGGATTTTGGGTGGTTGTGGGCCCCACCAACAACATCGCATGGGAGGGTTTAACTTCCAAGGTTATGAAAATAAAATTGTTCAAAAAATTTATTTATTTTAAACTAATTCCTCAAATAATAATTCTCAACATGCTTAAAATGAAACTGCGGTAAAGGTCCCCTTAAGCAATTACTGGTGCTGCGAGTTCATCGGTGCACTTGGATTTCAATTCCGAGCACTGGTTCAAAAGATAGAAAATCCCGCTCATTCGTTTACTGATTGTACCCAATCTAAACTTCGGAAATTGATTCCGGGCACACCGGGACTCAGAATCAAGTACCGTTAGAAGCCACAGACTCGTAAAATTCCAAAGTATTTAAGAAAAAATTTTCCATGAAATTTCTAGGTCTTTAAATTACTCCCACCTTAGGGATTTACGTCCCTGTAAAGCTACAACATAAACTAGGGAAACAAATGAGGGTACTGAGCACGCATCTAAGACTCTTTCTCCCATGTGCTCTCCTGGAGGTTCCCGTGCGGCCACCGAATGCTCATCAGAGGAATCAACCATCCACATAGGACCCGATCCTGTCGATCCTCGATGTCCACCAGGACCTCCGTGAATGTAACCCCGTCATCGATGTCTAGCTCCCCATGGTCGATGATGTGATTCGGGTCATGCACGTATTACCTTAGCTAAGATACGTGGAATACGTCATGCACCCGATGAAACTGAGGTGGAAGGGCCATGTGGTAAGACACCTCTCCTATCCTGTAGAGGACCTGGAATGGTCCAATGAAGCGCGGATATAACTTACCGCCCCTGCCAAATCTCCAAAATCAACGTCGTGGTGAGACCTGTAAGAAAACATTGCCACCATCCTTGAACTCCAGTGGTCTCTGTCTCCTATCATCATAGGACTTCTGTCTGCTCTGTGTAGTCCTCATCCGCTCCCGGATGATCTGTACCTTTTCTGTCGTAGGTTGAACCTTCTCTGGTCCTATGAGTGTTCACTCCCCAGGGTCAGTCCAGCACAGAGGTGATCTACAAGGTCGGTCGTACAATTCCTCGTAAGGTGCCATCCTGATGGTGGAGTGGTATCAATTGTTGTACGCAAACTCCACCAAGGGTAGGTGATCCTCCCAGCTGCGACCAAAGTCAAGGATACATGCATGGAGCATGTCCTCGAGGGTCTGAATGGTCCTCTCCGTCTGGCCATCCGTCTGAGGATGCAAGGTGGTGCTCAGGCATAGCTGCGTCCCAAATGCCTCCTACAACCCCTTCAAAAGACAAGAAGTAAAGGGAGTGTCTTGATCACAGAAGATAGATGATGGAAAACCATGAAGCTGTATGATCTCCTGAACGTAGAGGAATCCCATGCTCTCTATTGAGCCCTTCTCTCTGATCTGTTGGAAGTGGGCCGACTTGGTGAGTCGGTCTACCATAACCCGGATGGAGTCGTGTCCTCTGGAATTACGTGGAATCCCCGTCACGAAATCCATGGATCTTATGTCCCACTTCCACTCCAGAACCTCCAAGGGCATTACTAAACCTACTAGTACCTGGTGCTCCCCCTTCACTTACTGGAAGGTGAGGAATCGTGAAACAAACTCTGCTACAGCCTTCTTCATACCCGGCCACCAGTGCTATCGTCTGAGGTCCCGGTACATCTTCGCCACTCCTGTATGTACCGCTAGAGGGTAAGTGTGAAACTACTTAAACACTTCCTCCTACGTTGCCACTAGTACCATGGTACATCCCCTGAAGAGGATGACATGATATCCTCCTTCAGAAAATCCATCAGGTGCCTGCCCTGTGGAAACATGAGCACATCGCGTCTCACAATCAATGGCCCCACACTGTGCCACTCTGACCCGCTGAAGTGGTGGAGGAGTGACTATGAGGGACTGTAGAAAGGCTAACTCATCTATATCCACAAAGGATATCTACAAAACGGCTAACATCTCTGTCGCCTCTCCAAGTAGTTGAATGCCCGATCTCTTGCTGAGAGAATCAACACCAACATTCACCTTACCAGAAGTATAGACTATCTCAAATTCATAGTCCTGGAGGAAATAGAGCCATCGTCGATGTCTCAGGTTTAGGTCCTTTTGTGAGAAGATATACCTGAGACTCTGGTGATTAGAGTAGACTATAAAGCACCCGCCCATCAGATAGTGCTGTCATATCTTCAGGGCGAAGACCACTGCTGCAAACTCCAGGTCATGGGTAGTGTAGTTCTGCTCGTGCTTCCTCAACTGTCGTGAACCATAGGTGATCACTACCCGCTCCTCCATTAGGACACAGCCGAGTCCGGCCCCTGATGTGTCGCAGTAAACCACGTACCCAATGCCTTCCTCCGGTAGCCTCAAGATGGGTGCACTGGTCAATCTCTTCCTCATCTCCTGGAAGCTATGCAGGAATCTATCTGACCAAACAAAGGGTTTCCCCTTCATTTAAAATCTTAAAGCGGCACTGCAACTCTAGAGAAGTCAAGCACAAATCTCTGATAGTACCCAGCCAGACCTAGGAAACTCCGCACCTCCATCACGCTCCTAGGTGGCTCCCAAGCAAGTACTGCCTCGATCTTCGTAGGATCCACTGCAACTCCCACCTCCGAGATGACGTGCCCTAAGAAGTGGACCTCTTAAATCCACAACTAGCACTTCGAGAGCTTACCATAAAGCTGGTGCTCTCGGAGTGTGTCCAGTATAACCCGTAAGTGGTAGGCATGCTACTCCTCAGTAGTCGAGTATATCAGTATGTCGTCGATGAAGAATACGAAAAAAAAGTCAAGGTAAGGATGGAAGATCCTGTTCATGAGACTCCTGAACACTTTTGGTGCGTTGGATACGCCGAAGGGCATAACCAAGAACTCGTAGTGGCCATACCGACACCGGAAGGCCGTCTTCTACACATCCTTTTCTTGAACTCTGAGCTGATGATAGCCTGACCTGAGGTATATCTTCGAGAACCATCATGCTCCCTTGAGTTGATCAAAGAGGTCGTCAATCCATGGGAGTGGATACTTGTTATTCATGGTCACCTGATTTAGGTGACGGTAGTCGACACATAGTCGTAAGATCCCATCCACCTTTTTGGTGAACAAAATCAGAGAAGCATAGGGTGAAACACTAGGTCAGATGAATCCCTTTCCATGTAAGTCCTCTAGCTGCACCCGCAGCTCACGAAGCTCGGCGGGATCCATCCGATATGTTGGAGTAGATATCAGTGTTGTCCTGGGGTACAGGTCTATGTTGAAGTCTACCTCTCTGCGAGGAGGTAGTCCAGGAACGTCATCAGGAAAAACGTCAGCATACTGATCCAACACAACAAGAGAAATCAGACTACGCACATCAACCACTCCAAGGATGAGACTGTCCAACTGATGTGTGATCGGCTACCCTCTCCTCTGCGTAAGTCTATCCTACGCTGCAAAGGCACCCTTCTCGCCTGTGAAGGTAAACCTGGTCCCATCTGTGTGGACACACCGCACTTTGCACCTAATTCAGTCGATCTGGGCATAGACTGTAGATAAACACTCCATATCCAAGATGATGTTGTATGGCCTAGATGCTACTACAAGAAGATCACAGCCGAAGCTCTCGCCTCCTAGAGTAAGCTCACACTGCCGGAACTAGTGCGTAATCGTCGAGTCCACTCCCGTAGGAGTCTCTAGCCGTAATGATCGAGCCAACAGGTCTATAGGAATCTCTGAGCTCTGAACAAGGGCAGCAGAAATAAAAGAATGACTCGCTATTGTGTCTATAAGAACTAAAGGAAGGGTGGAGTAGACACATATAGTACCTCAAATCATCTCAGGTGCACTGTGGTCGTTGGCCTCGACTACCCAGAGCTGAGCCTGCCCCTGTCTGCCAGCTCCCTATGGTCGGGGTTGCCCTCCTACTGGTGGTGGTGGTAGAGCATTGAAGCGTCGTCCACCACCAGCTGGTCGGCCAACTCCTCTACCTCGTCTGCCTGCTCCCTGAAGACCACCACGGTCGACCCTCTACCTCTTCCTAGGAGGTCCCTCTAATGTCTACTGCTCCTCTTCAAGGCGGGTCGGGCAGTCATGAGACATGTGGCCCTGCTCGCCGCATGCATAGCAATGTCTGCCCCTCGTATGACTGGTTGTACTGCGTGTTCCCCGCACATCCAAACCAGTTTCCTGAGGATTCCCACCAGATGGCCTAGTCCGCATGGACCTCTGCGACATCTATCTACTGCCGGCTGTAGAAGACTCCTCTACATATCGCCCTGCGGTGGGTCTCGCTGCTAGCGTTGGCTCAGCAAGAAATATCTCCACAAGAAAGGCTCGCTCTAATACTCTTGCCTGCGTCAGAATGCTAAGAGAGATCATCGAAGCCCTGATTTGATGCCTCAGTCCCTAATCAAAGGTCCGGACCCGGAAGAATGGGTCTCATACTATGTCCATGGAGTAGCACAAGAGGTCGGTAAATGATACCGAGTACTGTGCTACTGTCATGATGCCCTGCCATAGCTGTAGTAACTTCTGAATTCACACCGCACGAAGGGTGGCTGGAACAAACTCTGAGCGGAAGAGTCTCTCGAAGTCCGTACAAAGTAGAGATGCCCCGTCATGAACCTGGAGCATCAGGCTCCACCATTTACCTGCTGCTGCATGAAGTAGGCTCGCAACAAGGATCACCATGAGGTCTGCTGGTGTCCCTACCAATATGAAGACTATGACGATATCCTCCATCCAATCCTCGGTTGCCTGAGGGTTCGTGTCTGCCCGGAACCTAGGCGGCCTCTATCGCTGAAACTTGTGCAACGCACTCAAGCGGCGTGCACTCTCTGCTGCTGGGGCTGGTGGCATCGGTGGCTTAGCGGGTAATGGTACCGTTGGTGCCTCCACTGTAATGGGGCCCTGCACCAAGGCCTTGTCGTTTGGTGGCTTCCATCTCGCACGTAGCTCAGAACCCTAGCCGGCTACCTACGTAGGGCCATCCTGAAAAGAAACAGGTGCACCACGGTCAAAAAATATACCTGGTGAGCTGACATAAATTAATCATAAAGAAAACTTTTGAAACACACATGCAATCAATTTTTTCGTTTACTTAGTTGGAAATTAGAAGTCTGTGTCCTGGTGTATGGATACATCGGCCGCCGCACTAACACTGGAATCCCTGGACTGATAACCACACTCAAGACTCTTATCACTATTACTTCACGGAGAATAAATTATCAGAGTCCAGAGTTCTGCGGTAGAACTGACTCCTCTGATACCAATTTGTCACAAACCATCCTCGTGGCCCATGCTTTGACTACCCCAAGCCCGCCTTCCATAGGCCAGGGGCTGGCGACTAGCATCAATGGCATAAATCTCGGTAAAAAGGGAAGGCATTGCCCTTATAAAAGTAAACAAACACAATAGAGTATACAAGTGAAGTAAGCCCTAAGTAATACTGAGTACAAAAGTAAGTGATGTATAGTAAATGGGCCAGTATAAAATCCCAACTGGAAGTACAATACAACTTAAAAGGAAGTACAACATCAGTAAGTAATGCAGCAACCACTGAGTTTTCCTCTGGAAATTCCACCTGAAAGGGTGGGTAAATATGGTCTCCTTAGCTCCTCAGGTCCAACCGTCCACCCTGTGTACGTCCCGTCTGGTGGACCACCTCCGGGTACCGTCCCGCTCCACAAGCCTCCACCTCGATCAATGTTGTACGTCGTCTGCATCCAACACAATGTAGTGCGGGAATAGCCCGTGTAATGGTGAGTATACGATACTCAGTAGGGATCCCGAGACCCCTGAAGGTCTCCCAGAATCCACAAAGGGTAAACCAAAAAGGAAATATAAAAACATGAAGTATCAACCAACTCTACTTAGGTATATGCCCTTAAATATACCTAAGTCACCAATGTCAGTTCGGCTCCAACTTCTGAGCCCTAGCACAACCCAGTCCACACAGGAAAGAAGTCAATCACACTGATGGTAATGATTGAAAGTCAAGACTCAATTCAAAAATGTATACTACTCATGAAGTGGGGTGGATATGATTATATGTATCCTCTGAATCATCTTCTCTACCGAACCCACATAGGATCGATGTACAGAAGTCGTTGCTGCTGAAACCACGTAGGATCCAAGTATAGTAACCATCACTACCGAACCCACGTAGGACCCATGTACAGTTGTCATCGCTGCTGAACCCACAGAGGATCCAAGTACAGTCGTCCTCGCTGCCGAACCCACATAGGATCCAAGTACAGTCGTCTTCCTCGTCGAACCCACGGAGGATCCCAACACGGTAGTCGTCACAGTTGCAGCCAGCTCTAGGGTTCCCGCACACAACGTACTCGATTCTAGGAGTGGTCGCTCCTCAAGTAAAGGGTTCGATACATCAACTGTCACGAAGTCTAGAGTTGATGTATCCCGAAGTTCCATCTTTTCAAAAGGAACTCAATACGACAGACGACGCATCAATCGAACGTCCAGTCTGAGAGATATTGGCCTTTTCGTTCCAGGGGCCTAGTTAGAAATATGCTTGTTCCAAAAAAAGATGTTTACCAAATTTGTCCAAAACTCACTTAGGGTATCACAAAAGGACCGACTCATCGATAGTAACCCAGTGCCGCAGACGACACATCGTTCGGACGCACAATCTTTATGTTATTCATGTTTAAGTGAATAATGGGCCAGGCCCGTTAAGCTCAGTGGGCTGGCGGGTCGGGTCACCCAGTTTAGAGGGTCCGACCCAACAGGGGTCTCAGACCTGCCTGAGGGAAAATGCAGCTCGACCCGAAGGACACTGCCCAGCCCGAAGGGCAGCGACCCGACCTGAAGTGGCGTGGCCGGGCCCGGTGTGGCGCGGCCCGGCCCGGCCTGGCGCGGCCCGGCCCGGCGGGGGGCAGCCCATCCCGGCGGGGTGCGGCCCGGCTAGCTCAGCCTGCTGGCCAAGTGGTCCGAGGGGGCGCAACCCCCTGGATGTCCGAACCAGCGGTGCCGCCCTTCCCAAACCGGCCGACCTTCTGCCGCAAGCGGCCCACACGGCGGGCTGCGACTCTTCCGGTGTGGTGCCCACCTGGCATTGTGGATCTGCTCCACCCGGGCGGCTGACGGGCCAAACGGTTTTCCAGTGCGGTTCCCACCTGGCACCGCGGCACCCCTTCTCTTGGCCAGCCGACGGGCCGACCGATTCTTCCGCCGAACTGGGCCGTGGTTTCTTCCGCACAGCCAGCGCGACAGCGCCTTCTTCCTCCGCCACGCTCCCAGCAGGGCGCGATGGTGCCGTGCGTCCTTTGCCTTCGGTTGCCGATTCCAAAAATAATAAACAAGATCAAACGGAGGGTTGTTGGGCTGTGTTCGTTCGGCCCGCGCCCTCCACATCATGTGATAAGAACAGGTCAGACATACAAGATGATCAATGACCAATGAGGAAAAATTTTAATCCATTAAAATTGAACTTGATTCCCCTACCTTGATAATTGATGTCGTACGTCGAGCATCGCTGAAGATGGAATCGCGAGGGGAGGATTCGTTGACGTCATCAGAGTGCGTCTGAGGAGGAAGAGACATCACCTCACTTGTCACGAAGAATAGAAAGGAAGGTGCGTTGTCGTTCTTCATGGAACCGGTGTTATTCATCGAAGGAGATGTCGTTCTTCGTCCGAGGGCCGATGTTCTTCAAAATCTCAAGAGCTCTCCCTATTATCCTTAGCACAACGAAAGCCCTCCCAAAATAAAATAATAGTCTTCTCCTATTATTTTATTATCACATTCAATTTAAAAATATTCAAATTCATAAAAATTCATTAATTAATTGGTGTGGTTGAATTCATTAAATAAATGTGTTGGCAATTAATAAAGAGAGGGAGAGGAGGAGGTGAGAGGTCTCATAAATATGGAAGAGTTTTCAACATTAAACAAGGGAGTTTAATGGGGGGGGGGGGGTTATGAGAGTTACGCAGAGTTTAAAGAGGGTTATAGGAGATGAGAGGTTGGGGCTCGTGTGGGCCCCACCTCTCATATAACCACACATGGGAAGTTGGGTGGTTGTGGGCCCCACCAACAAATTCCCATGGGAGGGTTTAACTTCCAAGGTTATTAAAATAAAATTGTTCAACAAATTTATTTATTTTAAACTAATTCCCCAAATAATAATTCTCAACCCGCTTAAAACACAACTGCGGTAAAGGTCCCCTTAAGAAATTACTGGTGCTGCGAGTTCATCGGTTCCCTTAGATTTCAATTCCGAGCACCGGTTCAAAATATTTAAAGACCCGCTCGTTTGTTTACTGATCGTACCAGAGCTAAACATTAGAAATTTATTCCGAGAACACTGGGACTCAGAATCTAGTGCCGTTAGAAGCCACAGACTTGTAAAATTAAAAAGTATTTATGAAAAAAATTTCCATGAAATTTCCGTGTCTTTACAAGAGAACACGCACTGATCAAAAATGTAAATAAATAAAACACAAAAGATCTAAATATATAGAGATGTGTTTAGAATTCTCTATGTGTTTTCAGTGAAACTCTGGACTCCTTGGTTTGATCAGAATTTGTTCTGAGTCCTTCTCTTGTTTTTGTCAACAAGGTGTTGTTTTTTTATTTGACTTCCAGGTCCAGCTTGATTAGCCTGATCAGCTTGAGTGTATGTGTAGTCGTTAAAGATCTTTAGTATTTTAATATTCAGGTTCTATAGGTTCATCATGTGTTCTTCCTTATTATTCTATGTATGTCTGTCCTTGTGTATATCCAGAAACTTATTTTATATGTGTGTTGAAGGACTTCTTATTCAGTAGGTCGAGGTTCTCTTTTTATATTCCCTGAGCTCTGGAAATAGTAATTATTTGTACGAGGTACGGTTCCTGACATGACAACAACTATCATTAGTTAATATCTGATGAATTAAGTTAGTCAAATATGACCGTTTCTTGTAATAAAAAAAGTTAAAGAAGTGACACAGTGTCGGGTGTCTGGTGGTCTCTATAGACTCTGCTGTCTTAACCCATGTGGTGACAACCACTAGGGATATAGGAAAAATTGTTTAGGGTTTTATGAGGGAGGAAACTTATTCTCAGAAAGAAGTAAAGGACAAGGTGGATTACTATTTCCAATGGGTCTACACTAAACATCAGTTGAACAATTACTTGAAACTCTTGTTAAGAAAATTTGAAACTCCCTCCTATGACTCAAGCTTTCAAAGAGAAAGTGAGTAAGCTCAGGGAGCTGGCTCCAGCTTTAGAAAAATTCCTGGAGAACAATGATGACTTCATTTATACTATGGAGAGAAGATGATGGATTATCATGGATTTCAGAAATCTCTTTCTCCCCTTTTTTCAGGCTGATGCACAACCAGTGATTGTACCGCCAACTTTACCAGCATCTGGCTCTCCTACTTAAACTTTTAATGTGACCCTATCTCAAGCTATCAGAATTATAAAACTAGTGATTACTCAAAGGAGTACCCACTATTGGCTAGGAATAGTTTTAGTTTCTTAACCTCTAGTGGTCATTTCTGGGGTTCCCAAACCTTCAACGGAAGCTACCCAGCCCGAGTCTACCTCAGATCCTAAAGGAAAATCCAAAGTGGACATTTAGGAAGTGTATTGAGTGGGTCTAGATGAATTTTATAGGGATCATTTGTACCTTGTATACTGTTTTTGTAATCCTTATATACATCTGACTCCTTAATAAATACCTCTTTTACAATCTCTTTGTCTCCATTTTTACCTATGCTGCATACTTACATTATTTCTCCTTTACATTGATAATTTTATTTGTACCTCTGGTCCATACTTCTGTTGTCTAATTTTCATTTGATAAACAACTTTATCTCTTATCTTTTACCTCAGATTTCCCATATTTTTTGTTCCCTGATACATTCCTTACATCTCTTATTTTTTCTAATCCCAAAGGGGGAGAAATATTTCCCAATTGTGGGATAAATGATAAAGGGGGAGGATTATTTATTAAAATAGGGACATATGTCAGACATGGATATAAATATTTTATTTTATTTCTCTTATAACTCAATTTTCTCTAATAAATTTGAACTAGAGAATTTCTATTTATCTTTGAAATATATTTTACCTATGTAGGAACACACTGAGAAATAAAAACAATTGTATTTTTGTCTGATACATTTGGATTACATGCCATAATTCGTGATTATAAAAAAGAGGGAGATTTTTGGACTCACCTGTTTTGATAATATCAATAATGATTAATTATGGTTGAGAATCCCAAATGATTTTTATTGATTACGTTTTTCATTACTTTAGTTACTTTTTAAGTGCTAAATTTTAAAAAATATAAATACTGTTGAATATGTTAAAATGATATATCTTTCTTTCAAGAACATTCGGTTAATCAAAAGTTCATTTACTTTGTAATATTTTATTATAACTTATTCTGTTGATAGTTTGCATAAATAGACAAATAACTACCGATACAGAAAGGTCACCGGTATGCAGATGAGCTACCGATACAGAAAGGTTACCGGTATGCAGATGAACTATCGATATAGAAATGTCACCTTTATGCAGATGAGCTATTGATATTGAATGGTCACTGGTATGTAGACAGTTATAGTTACACCTGAGCTACTAATAGAATAACTCTACCAGTATGCACAAGTCGACCGAAACGGAGTGACAACTAGTGTTATGTAGTCTACCATTACAAGCTCACCGGTATGGGTCACTGGTACATAAGTCTACAGCTATCGAGAGCTACCGTTAAAGGATGTCACTGCTACATATAGTCATCGGTACTTGGAGCTACCGCTACATACAACTACCATTACAGAGTCCACCAGAATCCCAACACTGTGTTAGTGGTTATTTAATTTCAACATTATGTGGGCTTGGAGATGTGTGCGTGTGTATAGTTACATTGAAAATTCTTATTATGTTAGTGATATGACTACTTAGTGTTAGTCACTGGACCCTAAGGTATGGGAGGGGGGCATAGGGAGTCACGACATGGAACCCACTGGGATGGGTCATGATAAAGTTGCATCAGAGGTGGTTTATTCTATCTTAGGACTGGGAGTCTATGAAATTGGTTTGGGGAAATAGTGTTATGTGTTTTGAGATTGGCTATCAGGCTAGGGACTCTAGTGTCAGTGCGACGACCGATGTGCCCATGAACCTGGAATCTGATAACTAACATTTCAACATGGTACATGAGAAGACCAGTTATAGGAAAAAGGAATGGTAAATGAATAATATAGGAATGAGTTGTAATTTCCATGTCCTTCTTCAGTCAGTTATCAATATATACTCATTGACCATGGAACATATTGTTTGTTTCTGAATGCCTCTGCAATTTATACTATCTTGGTTTCAATATAATGATCATAAGGACAACCCCTTCAGTGAAGAGGGTTGGATATATGGACTAGTTCCCCTAATGTTACCTCTAGGTAGTGATCCAAACATATTGACGCCAATAGAGTAGGACATGGTGCCCACAGTACCAACAGACGAGGAGCATAAGCTGAGTGAGCTTAATGATTTTTAGTGATAGATAAACCTATGGTTCTGAGGTGATCCTGACCCATAGGTGGCTAAGGACCAGCTTGATGTGGTGACCCTATTTTTCTATCTAGTCATGACATCAGTAGATCAGATGGTCGTAATGGTGACGAGCCTTCAACACAACATCATAAGATGATGGTAGAGTTTGACTACCCGGACTTACGATGAGGATACTCTCTCATGGACATAGTTTTAGTGCCTCTTTAGAGAGGAGTTCTCACTAGTTACACTGAGGTATGTTAATATTCAATAGATTTTTAAGATCTAGCAGGGAAACAGGTCAGTGGATGATTATTCATCACGATTCACAAATATTTCATGGTACATGATGTATGTGGTTCTATATCAGTACTTCTGGTCTCACACCTTGTAGCAACGTCCACATATATACAACTGATCTAGTTTTATCCCTCTTTGAATTTCTACTTATTTAGTGGGGATTGAGTGAGATTTGGTGGTTGAAATATTCTTAGCTGATTAGATACAACCGATGATAGTCAACAGTTGGAAATTAAAAGTAGAGACTTTGACAATAGCGATTCTATGACAGTCCCAAGGACATGAATGTTAAGTGTTTTTTTGGAGTAGGTCCTATTATAGAAGACCTATAGTTCATTGATCACAATGGTGGGTCCAGTCAGCCTAGAGATATGTGGTGTGATTTAGGTGTCGGCAGGGGGAATCTCACAAAATATTATCCAACCCACCGTACTACTGATAGAGAGAATGTGGATGAACCACCAAGGCAGAGACAAATTCTGTATTATAAAGATATAAAAGGTTCCAAATGTGGAAGATGAGGTGGGAGAGTAGTAGGAGGATCTAGACATTTCTATTTAATACCACCACCACCCTCAAGTGTTCTATTCCAAGCTTAGGGAGATGGATTATTGGGGTGGGGTAGCTGTATGTGGTTGAGTATTTTGATATAGAGGATCCATTGATGATTTTAGGTTTGATCCGCGTCTTTTCTACTTTAATGTCCATACTGATAGATATAGGCTCTATTGATTCCGTTCTCAACAAAAATCTTGTACGAGAAATATAGATTTCAGTTGAACTATTGACTTGACCCTTATTCTTGGAGACACCAACTAGAGGAGGATCAATGATCACACACTTATCTTGATTGTATGACCTAACCCTTGGAGGTGACAGTTTTGGTTGGAAGATATTGGTGGTGGCATTGAGGCATTACGACATCATTCATTGTATGGATTTATTATCTGTAGTTCGTGCCCAAATTAATTGTTTTTGGAGAAGGGAAATGTGTATCCAAATTGATTGAAAAATATTTCCCATTCTTAGCAAAAAGGTAACCCAATCAGAATAGGATGTAGTCATGCATAGGAGGGTGTAACCTAAAACTCATCAATTGAATAGCCTCAACCTTTCTGCAGTGGATTTTATGAGTTTCTAGTTTCCTATAGTAACAGAAGAGTATGAGGATGTATTTCTTGAAGATTTTCCATGTTTACCTTCACACCGAGAGAAATAAATCTACATTTATTTACAACCAGGGATGACCCTGATATCTGCACAAGCATATCAGATGGATCCCACAGAGCTTCACAGACTAAGTGTGTAGTTAGAGGACTTATAGGGGAAGATGTTCATGTGACTCAGTATTTAAAATTGGGTAGACCAAGTTTTATTTTCCAAAAATACATACAAGCTATTGAGGTTGTGTGTGGAATACTAGTGTTTAAATCAAGTGACTCTAAAGAACAAGTATCTACTTCTAAGGATCGATGAACTCTTTGATTAGTTGAGGGGGGCTTGATGGTTCTTGAAAGCTGGCCTAAGATTAGGATATAACCAACTGTGAGTACAGGGTGAGGATATATTGAATATATCTTTCATAAGTCATTATGGTCATTATGAGTACCTGGTGATGGAATTCATCTTGAATAACTCCACAAAAGTGTTCATGGGTCTCATGAACTAGATCTTTCTTCCTTAAATAGAATAGTTTTTGGTAGTCTTCATTGATGACATTCTTGTGTACTCGACAACCATGGGGGAGAACGTGAGACACTTATGGATAGTTCTGTACATATTCTAAGAGCACAAACATTATGGGAAAATAACAAAGCACTAGTTTTGGATTTAGGAAGTAAATTTTTTACAAAATGTCATCTTAGTGGATGTAGTGGAAGTGGACCCAACCCTGGTCGATGTAGTGTTTTCATGGGATCCACCTAAGAGTGTGACAAAGGTATATAGCTTCCTCATCTAGTTTCCTTTTACTATATATTAATATATGATTTCTCATGGATATTAGCTCCTATGAAATCATTGACTTGAAAGGGGAATCCATTCTTATGGAATGAGAAGATCCAATTTTCTTTTCAGCAGTAGGGGTAGATTTTGACGAGAGCTCTGGTCTTGAGATTTCTGGAGGATGTTGTCAATTACATAGTGTTCAGCGATGCATCAGGTACCAGGAATGATTATGTCATGATGCAGAGGCAAGTAGTGATTTCCAAATGTTCATTCCCATTGATACCACATCTGTAAAACTATGTTACCCATGATCTTTATTTAGAAGTGGTAGTCTCTGTGTTGAATATGTGGCGACACTACCTTATAGGAGAGCCTTTTACTGTCTAATATTTCCATAAGAGTCTCATGTATATATTATCTTATAAGGATATAAACTTTAGATAGATTTGGTGGTAATATTTTCTCTAGGATTATGACATAGAGATTGCTTATGCTCCATGAAAGGGGAACATGATTGAGGACTCTCTCAAAAGGAGATCTAGTTCGGAGTTTCTTGAAAATTCATCATAGATGTTGGACTCAATATTGTTATCCTTTTTTGGATGGATATGGAGAAGATTACCTCCAGTCAATGGATGTCACCCCTACACTCATACATCGAGTCAGGGAGGCATATCTTGGGGATATCGAATTTGATACCATATGTGCTCAGATATACACAAGACATGCTCTTGATGGATATTCAAAAGGCGGGAAGTGTGTAATTACTTTTAGTGGATGCAATACGGCAATAGTGATGTTTTGGAATTATGTTTTGGGAGTTTTTCATAAGTCCCCTTTGGTGTTATGTCCAGGCATGGAAAAGATATACCAGTACCTACAATGTTAGTTTTGGTGGAAAGGGACGAAGAAATGAGTTGCAAGGATTTTTACTCGATTCCTTACATAACATCAAGTGAAGGCTAAGCACTATGTTTCAAGGGGCTTATTTCAACCCCATGAAGTGACCAAATAAATGTGGGATAAGGTATCAGTAGAATGTGTGATAGGTTTAACACCTACATCCAGGGGACATAATTCCATATGGGTGACAATATACCGACTAAACAAGTTGGCACACTTACTGGCTATCCATTTGAAGAGTTTAGTGGAGAGATTGGGAGACCTCTATGTTCAGGAGATAGTTCGACTCCATGGATTTCCGTTGAAGATTGTTTATGATCGTGATGATCACTTTACATCCAGGTTGAGGAAGGGATTGCAGGAGACATTTGGGAGCAAGTTGCACTTAAGGAAAATGTTTCACCCAAAAATTGATGGCCGAACAGAACATACCATTCATGTTAAATATTACAATATATGAGATTAAATGTTAGACATTGGCCATAGTTGAGAGGATAACCTACCACAAGTTTATTTTACAAAGAACAATAGATACCATTCCACTATTGATAGGGAAACAATTAATCCTTTTTGTGGGTGACCATGTAGGTTACCAATTTGTGGGACTCACCCAGGATAATTAGAACTCATGGGACCAGAGTTGGTGTGAATTACAACTGAGAAGGTGCATATCATCTAAGATTATATGAAGACTACATAGAAATATCAGAAGTCTTATGTTGATAGGTGATGGTGGACTTTGGTGTTAGAAGAAGGAGACCACAAATCCTTATGGACATCACCTCGACATGGATTATAGAGATTTAGAAGGGGAGAAAAGATATCCATGAGGTACATCATCTCATTTCTGATACTGTGCAGTGTTTGGGAGGTGGTATACTTCTTATCTCTACCTCTAGAGTTAGAATAAGTACATGACGTCTTGCATGTTTCATATCTGTGGAGGTATGCACATGACCCATTGCACGTCATCAACATGGGTGAGCTGGACATCAAGGATTGAGCGACTATTTTCTAAGTACCTAATAGAGATTGAGGATTGACATGAGAGGACACTTCATGGGTGATCGATTACTTTAGCACGTGTCTAGTGGAATCAGGGGTATCTCGCAGAGAGAACTTGCGCGAGTGGGAGGTTCAAATTCATGCATGATACCCTCATCTTTTTTTATCATTCCTTGTTTTGTTTTTTTGAGGTCGTTAATGAACAAGGTGGGTGGAATTTAATGTCTCATATTTTTCCATGTATTATTTTTATAAATTATGTTAATTAATTTTGTGACAAGGTGTTGAGATGATTTGTGATTCTAAGGCTTAGGGTGCATGAAACAAATGCTTGATAAATATTAGAATATTAAATAGCACGTCCATGTGGTTTTCCAGAAAAAGTGGAATTAATCCTAAATGGGTTCCCATATCAAAAATCCAAAGGCACCATTGAGTTAATAATAGAGTATTTATTTAAGGAACAATCTAAAATTGGTCAACGTGGTTCATTTGTGGAAGGTTTTCATGGGTGGTTAAATAAATAAAATAAATTTTGAAAAAATTTAATTTATTTTCTCATGGTAGAAACATAGAAGCATTTTTATTTTTCAATAAACCCTTTTTTAGAGATCCATGTTTAGCATCATAACATTGGAATACTCTAGAGACTGAGGAGAGAGAGATTGAGAGAATTCTCTCAAGAAGTTGATGACCAAATATTGAATTGGAAATTAACAAACACCGATACTAAAAGATCTCACCAAAGGCTATAATTTGATTAATGTTCTTCCTCAGCAAGAAATCCAAATTTAGGTTGGATGAATTATTTTTATTTACTTTACCCATTCTTGATTCCTATAACAAACACAGACTAATCGACAAAACTATTATCCCCTATATCGATCTTATTTGTGGGATTTATCAGGAGTTGACTCTTGATAATTTTTTGGATTCATTTATCATCATTACAGTGATTATCCAATAATGAGACGAACATCGATAGAAATTCATAACTTTTGATTTGTTGTGAGTTTCTCTCACAAGTTTTTCATTATTTATTGTGTGTTCTTATTTCTTCCTAAACGTTGAATCCCTTATGAAAAATCGTTCATTTCATCTTCGATTCATGTCACAATTATTTGAAACCCTGGAGTCGGCATTAAGAAAACTCGATGGAGGTGTGTTAGAGGGTGTAGAATAAGATCGAATGATGGTTATTGACAAATACAAATTCTTCATTAACAAT
Organism: Viscum album; assembly: GCA_963277665.1. Classification (NCBI taxonomy): domain Eukaryota; kingdom Viridiplantae; phylum Streptophyta; class Magnoliopsida; order Santalales; family Viscaceae; genus Viscum; species Viscum album. Next base: position 622,555,978 of record OY728127.1, read on the forward strand.
GAATAATGCATATGATTTCATTTTCTGATCCCATTGAATGCCTAAAACCTATCAATTTAGTTTTAGTGTTGTGAAATGAGTTTGGATCTGATGTTTTATAGTGAATGGTCTATTAGATTGAGATTCAATTAATTAGTCGAGGCGAGGAGGAGGAATAAGACACGTTTTTGGAAAACCTGATAGACATGGAATCTAATACCCACTACATGGCGTGTTTCCTCAGTAGAATGACTCGTCATGTACCCTAGAAGGTACATATAAATAGTGTGGAGTACATGGGTTTCCTACATGGTGTGTACCCCCCCACATGACATGTCTTGGACCAAGTACCCACAGTACCCCATGTACTCATACAGGGTTAGAGAAACACGGGCTGACGTTGTGTATTGGCACTCAACTAGAGTACACAAACCGACCCCGGATGAAAGGACAGGACATGAAACCCAACTACAAACTGTATACCCATCCTCTAAATAGCACAATTTGGAATAACATAGGCTATTATACACTGGCAGTACCATAGGTCTAGGGACACAGTGTGTTGCATTATTAAATCCTGTGTGCCCCCTCATACATGGATTTATTCTCTAGTACTCATTTTCTTTGACATGTTTTGTTCAGGTCACCCCTTCCGTGTTTCCCTGAAGGTCGGTATGAATCATTTCATAGTCCTAGGACTGTGATTTCTATAGAAAGACATCATGGATAGAGTTTTTTAGAATCCCCAGAGTGGTCTAGAGTAGGATCCACTGTTGATTTCATCATTACCTTAGAGGATTTATTGGTATCGATGTGACCAACACTATATGGGTGTAGATCCTCTACTTAGAGGGTTAATCTAGATTTATTTGTTGGTATAAACCCATGGGCCTCACTGTGATCCTCCTAAGTTGAATGATATCTCTCATCAAATCTATTAGCATATCTTTCTCATGGAGAGACCAGATGATTGGTACCTCTCAGACATATTCCATCGGTGTCATCAAATTCAAGAGTGTGTTATCCCGAATGTGTGTTTTAAGGAATCTTAGAATTGATATCCTATGGTTATTATGATATGGTCAAGGTTTACATACAAAATATTTGTCTTATATTAAGTATATCTGGACATTCTTGTTATATGTTATGTAGACATTTACCTATGTAGACCTAATTGTATATTTCCATTGTTGTATTCTTCGTGGTTTTGTTGTGTCCTACCAATTATTGTTATTCTCGCCCAAATATAGGATTTCCCACACATGTCATGTATTATGTAGAAGATTGACCTTTTGATAGGGTCTTATGAGGACCATGAATAGATAGTGCTTTCTGAGACCAGAAATAAGAATGTGTGTTCCTAAAACTACCGACAGTAGTCCATATACCTTTTTCTTATAGGGAGGAATCATGTTACATACTTCTTTTGGTGTTCTTATATTTGACCATATTTACTTCACTTTTCTTTCTTTTATACTATGGTTTTGGGATATATTGGTATGTGTGCATTGTATACTTGGTGGTTTTTTTAATTCAGATTTTTTTGGCTTAAAAATGTGTGGATGTGTCAGGGTAAATAATTAATGCCTCCCATATTAGTGATATGCTGACTCGGTGATAGCCACAGGCCCCTGGCCTATTGGTTGAAGGCTTGGGGAGTCACAGAATGGGCCCCAATAGGATTGGTCATGATATGGATAGTATCATTGGATCATATCCCAAATATATCATAAGTATAATAAATTTTTTTTTTTGACATTAATGAATATAAATACCCTTAAAATAATTTTAAAAAAATTCATGATGAAAATAACTTTTCCACTTCAAAAATAAATTTCTGAAATTTAAATTTTTTCCCAAAGAAAAAATAAAAAAAAATTATTTAAAAAAGTAGATAATTTAAAATGAATATTTAAATTATTTATAATTCATGATGGTGATAAATACCATTCTTTTAATACATATTATAGAAATATTTTCTTTTATATTTTTAATAAAAAGTCAAAATTACAACATTTGCAAAATGACATGAAAAATCATTTTAAAACATATATTAATAATTAAAATAATAGTAAAAAGGTGCATAAAAACATAATATTAATATATTGAGAACATTCTTGGAAGAATTTTTATAAAACATAGATATGGAAGAAAAAGTATTTCCGGCTAAAAAGAGAAATAAAGTAAGTTTTGAATAATTTTGTTTTCAGTATCTTGAGTACATAAAGAGAGGAAAATGATGTCTTAGTAAATAACAACATTATAATAAAATTCAGGAGTTTCATGAGTGGCACATCATAAGATTTCATCAAGAGAAACTTAATCATTAATTATCTCGATAAACTATGAAATTGTTACATAAAACTGTTACCACTTTCGAACCATTTGTATCATAAGACCCATGAAATATAGAACCTAAAATGGAAATGTAAATACACATAAAATACATAATAATAACCCAAAAATAAATTTGTAGGTATTATATACAAAACACGTAGGAATTAGGTGGTGAATATTCCATGTGTCCCATAAAAATAAAAGTGAGATGAAAATCCCTTACCTCAAGCCTTTGTTCACGTTCAGAAATGATTTATAATAAATATAGTTTTATTATAAATCTATTACAAAACCATAATCATATATATCCTACCATATATTGTTTATTTTTAACCATTTATCACCCATTTATTAAAAATATTTTTTAAAATCAATTCTTTGGGTAATAACTGCGTTGTTTTTCATGTATATTTTGATTCGGTAGTGTTGGTACTTGTAGTTGGATTATGGTTTCATCATATAAATAATTATAATAAATATATAAATATAATACATATTCATTATATACATATTTAGAGTCATCCATAAATTTTTGAGAGATAAAAATGAATTACATTGTTAATAGAGATAGTAAGCCGTACGTACGCATAAGTTGTCTGTCCATTTTATGGTGGATGGATCAAAATAAAGATAAATAATATTTCAAATTTATAGTATTATTTTGTATCATATATATCATTTATATTCACTAAATATATTTTTATTATAATATATGTCAAAAATAAAATTAAAAATGAATCACAAATCTTTGTAGAGGCGGTAGTCCACACACACGCACAAACGACGTAAACGTTTTACAATGGATTGGAAGGTAAGAAGGTTTATGTGATATCATAATGAAATCAGTATAATTATTTCAAAAATAAAATATATATACTTTTAATACATCCTTATAACCATTCACAATATGTGGTGGTGGAAAACGAGTTATATCGGTTCCTGAGATGATAGTCTGTTGTACAAAAGATCATCAATTTCATTTCCCATTTAATGGAAGAGGATATAGATATAGATTATGGAATTAGAATAATAAAATATAATTATATTAAATACAATTTTTTTATTTCATCATATTTAATTAATTTTTTATTTATATGGAAGAAGAAATAAAATTAAATGCATGGTTAAGAACTATACCTCTTCTTTGGAGAACCTCTCAAGGTTTATGCCTAAAGCCTTCCTAGGACTATTTTTTTGACATACAAAGAGTTTATAGGTTCTGGTTATGGATATAATTAAGTGATTTGGGAACTTTTTGACCAATACAAAAGGCCCTTAAAGTGTCTAGATGATAGGATATGAGCTATCCTTTTATAAGCAGTGAGAGGAAATCCACTTGGAAATTTCATAATAATTCAAAAAAATAGAGTAATTATGAAGGAAAATGCTAAAAATGGGAATATATTAGAAGTTATTACAATATTCAGTCTAAATAATACATTAAAATTGTATTTATATAAGTTTTATAGGAATACATACCCTTATCTTTTGGTTTAACCCCTAGTAAACTTCTTCTAACCATAAAGACCATAATTAATTTTTACTATTTTTACTATTTAGTGTGAAAAAAGTTATGTTTGACTTATTAAATAATATTAATTATGATATTTAAAAATATGGAATCTATTTTAATATATTAAATTCATATATCTTTTAGAATTTAATTTAAAATTCGACCCATATACATGGTGAAAAAAGTATTTTCCAAAGAAATATTTTCATAAGTATAAAAAAATATATAAGACAAATCATCATGAAATTGATTAAAACAACATAAATTGGATTAATAATAATATAATTTGACTAGTTTTTATTCTATACCATTTTAAATAAAATTTTATCATTGTAAATTATTTTAAATGAAATTAAAAGTAATTCCCTGACCCCAGTTATCTAGAGTCGTTGTATTATTTTAATACATTTGCATGATACAAGGAAATCATGCATTGGATGACTGATCAGTTGAGAATTATTGGAAATATATTACATAAATTAACATCACATTAAAATTTCAAACATAAAATACAGCATAGATAGTTCTTTGAGAACGCCATTTTCCCCTTTTAGCTTAACCCTGTATATCAATCATAATACTCATATTGGAAATCCTAGGAAAATAAAACATAAGAAAGGGGTGATCTTAGATGGTCAGTAAGGGTAAAAAATATAGCTGAAGATAACATAATCAATAGGCATGGTGAATAATTTAAAACACAAGCCTTTACAAATAATAAACCTGAACATTTTATGGAAGAAATATGAGCTGAGTAAATAATGCCATAATAAAACAAAGTCATGCATATTCTACTAGTCGAATAACCAAATGAACCATAAATATTATTATTATAATGAAGTAATGTATAATTCCAGATATTCTAAAATATTTTTTCATGGCCTCGTCCAAGATGTATAAAAGTAATAAAGGCCTCGGCCAAAACCATATATCAAATTGGGAAAGGCCTCGAACAAAACCATATATCAAATTGGGAAAGGCCTCAGCAAATTCCACGTCTAATTGTCTCATGAGTCCTAATGATGCATCGAGGAGCTGTAGTGGGCTCCACACATCACTTACTATGTCCTATACATTCCATATATGAAAAGGTTGACACATAACATAACATTCCTATTAAAACTAGCATATGAAATGTCAATACCTTATCCATAAACTGTGAATGGTATAAAAATAACACATCCATATTCAAACATATCAAAAAACCATCAATACAATATAGAATATTTGTATCATAATAATCAACTTCAAACAAGTTTAAAATCCATCAATTGGTTTTGGCATATAAGAAAATGATTTGTAAAACTCTTTGAGAGAAGTATACATTTTTCATGAAAACATTTAAAAGTAACACAATCTTGAAAGGAATACATATAAAGTCATTTTTTTAATCAAAGTGTCCCATACCACTTTGAAACTTTTTAATGGAATTAAAATTTTAAAATCATTCATGTCTATATAAATAAATCCTTAAAAATCATTTTGAAAACATGGACATTAATGAGAATGATTTCGAAGAATAAATATTTTAAACATTTAAAATGATGTTTTAATAAAAGGGTCCCCTAAAAATAATACCATTGAAAACCCTTTTAGGAAACATGGATATGGATAATAAATATGTCCAAGTAAAAACTTTCCCATAAACAATCTCGAATAATAATAAGATTAAGGAATTAACCCTTACCTTGTACTTTCCATTGGTCGAGGGTACGTTTAACCTCCTATATAATGACCATGGTATGTTATTAAATTTTACCAAAAAAAATATTCATATTTATTATACCATACATGATTCATTTATCACTTTATACAACCCTTTTAATAATTATTTCCATGTTAAATTAACATTTTGGGTAGTAATCACTTTCTTTATTGTATCTCTTTTAACAATTATTCTTGATCGTATCATTTAGATCATGACTTAAATACTTCCAGATTATAAACCATGATTTATATATCATATATATTTAAAATATAAATATTTATAATTGATGTATATATGAAATTAAAGGTACTGTTTATGGAGACGATAGGTCATACGTATGCATAAACGCTGTTTTCGTTTTCATATCGTATTGAACAGAATTAAGGGAATAAAATATATGTAAGTAAATACCTACATAATTAAATAAATATATATATATATATATCCAGTAGAATTATTATGTAATATATCACATATTAATAATATATATTTTTATAATCATCGTTGAATGCTGAACGTGGGAATGAATCCCATCACGTCGTGGAGACGGTAATCCGTTCGTACGCACGAGGGACAATATAATCTTATGGATGGTGAAATCATATAAAATTTGATTGTATGTCACATATAATGAATAATTAACATGTTATATTTATTATTTACATTTTTTATACTCATTATTATACCCATCCAAATAATGAATTGTTTAAATAACAAACTATAGCACGACGTGGAGACAGTAAACATTACGTACACACGTATGGTGACTTTTTCATTTAGAGGATGGATAGAATAAAGAATATTGTTGTAACATATTTATAGTTACATAAAATTATGTAGGAGGTACTATAGTTATTTTTTTTTGGTATGGAAATGAAAAATAAAGAGGAAGTGCAAGAAGAAATGACCTTGAAAGAGGGTGGTGAAATTTGTACCTCTTCTTCGGGTGTTTCCTTTGGAGTAGATCAAAAGGGCTCCTTCGGTTGGATTTTGGATCAAAGTAATGACACTATTTTGATATGTGGGATGTTGGGAGGAAATTTTTTCAGGGGTTGGCCGATCCAAAATGTCTTTGGAGATGTCATTTTGAGAGAGGGGGAAGTTCCCTTTTATAAGAGGGGTGAGGGTCACTTTAGGAAAAGATTAAAATATTAATTTATTATACCATAATTTTCATTTTATAATTTCTCCAAATGAATTTATTTCGATCCTTATATTGTTATCGGTTGACATACTCTCAACCAATATGTTTTAGACAAGTTTAGGTTACCATTATAACCATATATTTTAGATTTAACTCTTAGTTAAACAGTTTAGCTTTTACCAGGCCTTCTTCTATTCTTACACTATATGGTTAATAAACATACTATAAACATCCAAGAAGACCTCAAGTGGTTTCATTAATGAAATATATAATATTATATATTACCTTTGTCTGATCCTTATATTTTTAAGAATATTATATCTGTCAATAATATAGTAATTGTTTTAAAAATTAATTTATTTCAATTTTGACACTATTTGGTATCTTGTTTTTTGTGCAAGTCCTAAAAACCATATCACTTCGAAAAAAATTATCTAATCAACCCTAAAATGTCATATTATCATAGAAAATTATTTTAATCCATCCGAAGTATCAATTTACATTTATTTGGTTATTTATAATATAAATTATTTTAATATTTCATTAATAAGGTAATTACTACATCATCATTTTGTCATAAATAAATTAACTTATTTAATGTCTAAAAATTATAAATAATATAACATTATTTAGGAAAATATTTTAGATTTCAAATTAATATTTATAGTCGAATTTATCTTTTGTATAACCTTATATTAAAAATGGTTTTGTTATTAATCTTTGAATTTTACTCTTTTAAAACGTCTTTAAATAAAATAATAATAACTGTCCTAATCTAATATAGGTGGACCAAATAGGATCATATTTTATTCCTAAGGTTTTTTTGGTCGAATTTTACTTATACAAATACAATTAGGAATGTGTTAGGGTAATTATGATATCAATTTTACCGTTAATTACCCTATTTACTTTTAACCGTGGTAAATAAAAGTCAACATTTACTATTCACCAAAAAATATTTTCCTTTTATTGAACCAAATATTAAATACTGATATAAACTGTGTCTCTTAGATTTTTGAAATTTAACTCACAGAAGAGGTAAAATTTAGTTTTATGTAAAATTGCAAATGCTCTAAGGAGGTGTGTAAAAGACGGTTAAAAGTTCAATAAAATTTTTATATATCTAAACTTATTATAAAATAACTCCAACGAATTACATTGAATTTATATAGGTATTATGTATATATTTTTACCTAAAATAAATTTTAATAAAATAAATAATTATTTAAATAAGAAGTCAGTTTTAACCAATAACGCAGTGTTTTTCACTATTCATCAAAAATAGAATGTTTTCTGAAAAATACCAATAATTTATCCTAAGATAATTTTGATATTCAAAATTCAAAAATGAAGTCCATTTTACCAAATTCAATATATAGAAGTTTCATTTATTAATTTAAAATTAATTCTCATTGTCAAAACCAAAAAATGGGTTTTTAAAAAAGTAAAAACTAACAAAAGATTGACATGTGTTTATGTCAAATTTAAATGTGAAATTATTTATAATGACCTAAATTTTATTAAATGATAAAAATATAATATAATTATACTTCCAAACCATTCAAATGAATAATTTAACATTACAAATTATTTTGATTCAAAAAGTTGTTTTCAATTAAAACATAGTATTTTTTACTTTTCATCAAAATATGAAAGTTATCAGAAAAGTACCAAAATTTTTTCCAAATTTTTTTTATGTCCTACTACTAAATAAGAAGTTTGTTTTTTCAAATTTAATACAAAATTTTCAGATATTTCATTTAAAAAAATCACCATTAGTAGGCTGCAAAATTGCATTATGGAAAAATCCTTCCTTGATCTGAAAAATTGAATTTGTTCTTATATTATGTCTAAGAAACAAATAATATGGGTGTTAATATTATATAGAATATATAAAAATCAAAATACATTTAATACTATTCATATCATTTTTTTGAACGACTTGTTTGGTAAGTTTTGGTGTGTTTGAACACATTGTTGCGTGTAGTGTAAGCTATTGAATTACTTTAATGGGATAACATAATATGAAATATTGCTGTGTTAAATTCTACTCTCCTATAATAAATGGTTTCCTCACAATTTAAATTTTTTTTGAAAATAAATGATTAAAAATTTGAAAAATACCTTTGTTGAAAACCCAGTTCGGAAATTGGGTTAATAAAATTTAGTCTTGATAAAAGGGAAAGGGAAATGAAAAAGTCACCAGCAAGTTAGGGTTTTGGATAGGAAAACATTAGTGGTAATTACAGACACATAAATGGAGGAAAAGCATAAATATTTGTAGAAATTGATTGAGGTCATTAATCAAAAACAAGTGTAAAATCGAGGGCCTCAAAGCCATCAATCTAAGATGATTTATAATATCATCGATTCAATAAAACCTAAGGTATTAGGATAACAATTTTTTTTAATATCCCTTACCTAATGTTTAGGAATTAATTTATTCATAGAATAATATATATATATATATATATATATATATATAGACACACACATGACAAGTAGAGTTCCATCATTTAACTAATTTCTACCACAAACTCATTGTTCACACCAAAAGATAATAGAAATCAAAAATATTATATTTATCCAAATCATATAAGGTTACAGATATAAACCATGAATAAAAATAATTTATAATAACCAATGACTTCCTATAGGCTAGTGGTAGGTCATAATTACTTGTCTCACTTTTGTTGTGGGTTTGATTCATGCAGCTTTGTCCAACGCGATGGGTAATTGCCCGACCTGCAGGATTTCCTTTCTCTAAAACTATAGTATTGTAATATTCCAAAAAATTTATTAATAAATACTATCCAATGTTCAACTTATCCATTCCAACCATTATAGATATGCAAATTCCTTCTGCCCAAATTCGCGCTAAAAGATCTCTAAATCCCAAAATCAATTGTAACATCAGATTCCCCAAACAGTGTAAAGTTTCTATTATTGTCACATACTGAAAATATGATTACCTTCATCATATTAAAACCTTATTAAAAACAAAAAGTAATACAATATAATCCTTATATATATCACATTCTTCTAATAACCAGAAAATAATTCTTGAATCGAAAAACACAAATACATTAATTATTCGACTTCAACTGTAGTAAGAGCATAAGCTTTTCCTTGCTCCCTTTTCCTTTTCTAAGGTACGTTTCCTTGGCGCTTGGAACATTAATTTTCATAATAACCCATTTCACTAAAATTTTATCATTCAACTTCGACAACCTCTTTCTTTCCCTTTCAATCATGAGCCTGTTGACCTTTTTCTCCACATTTATAACAAACTCCCATTCCTTTAAGACAGACACAAGGGTGCTTCCTTCCACAATTATCACAGGGTGGAAACTCAACTTTTCCCATCTTCCATGTTTCCTTATTTCCTTTACTAGAGTGTTCAAAGAATCTCTTCCTCTCTTTCTTTTCTTTAATTTTGTAAGACATAGAGAATTCCCTATCTTTCTTGATATCACATGAGACAATATCTGTGTAAGATGAGAAGGATAACGAGACTAATTCTTGACCGAGAAATGGTTCTAACACACCCAAGAAATGATCAATCTTAATTCTTGGGTTACATATATAATTTTTAGCATGCCTTGCTGACCTTGTAATGTTAGCATTATACTTTGTGACATTATCATCCTCCTTTTGTCTCAGACTCAGAAATTTCCTTTCCATATCCGCTCGATGGTCACGAGGAAATTATTTTTCTAAAAAATATATTTAAAGTCCCTCCATTCTATACATGATACTTCTTCATACTCATTTTTGTTTAGAATTAATTGCCACAATTGATCTGCATCTCCTGTGAGGCGATACACTTCCATGACAAATTTTTCCCTTACACTACCCCAAAAAGTATGAAATATTTTCTCTAAAGAACTTATCCATCGCTCAGCTACAAATGGATTTGTAGACCCATTTAATGTTTGTGGTTGTTTCCTCATCAATCATTCTAACATTTATCCACCACGTTGTGGATCAGGGTTCTTCATACGGGTAAGGTTATTATTCACAACCTGAGTAAGATGTCCTAGTATGGTGATAAGGTGATCAGCACCAACTGCATCACCAGTTCCACTATAATTATCTTGAGTAGGAGGGTAGTATCTACATAGATTATGTGTGTTGATATAGTTTACATTACTTCAACTAGGGGCCATTTTTAAACAATAGCATACAGTAGATTAGTTTTTGAATCGCAATACATAATCCAAACTTGTAAAACATTTAACATAAGTTGAACAGTTTTTGGATGTAATCCGTAATAAAAAAATGTTTTTTTCGAGGAATTATATACTCATAAATACTTCATAATGGTTTGTAAAAAATATTAATTATACTAAGAATATCCCTTGGGAGTGTCGTAACCAAGAGTGTGGAAAGGCCCATTTTTATGTACCAGGATACCCCTAGTCAAACCTGAAACTCCTTGTCAGATTTTTCACTCTAGGTACATCTGTTTCAGAGCCACATCTACCTGATCGTATCTAGATAGGGATGTATTGCTTGGAAAACACATGAAATCTCAACATTAACATAATTCTAGCATGTTCTTCTATACTAATCTTCAAAATCTATTTTAGGGAAATGTTCTCTAATCAGAGTTTATCTAAATCTAATTCCAAGGTTGTTGATAAACTTCCTATGATACCAACTGTAACACCCCAACCCCAATTACCAAGAGTCGATGCTATATTTTATTACATTAGAATTATACAAGGAAATCATATCCTGAAAGACAGATTAGTTTAGCTGTCTTGGAAATAGATTACATAGATCAACTTCACATTACAATTTTAGACATAAAATACAGCATAAATAGTTCTTTGAGAATACCATCATTCCCTTTTATATTAACCATATATACCAATCATAATACACTTCTTCGAAATCCTGCGAAAATAAAACCTAAGAAAGGGGTGATCTCAAAAGCTCAGTAAGGGTAAAAAATTTAGTGCAAGATAAAATAATCAATAGGCATAGTGAATAATTGAAAACACGTGCCATTACAAATAATAAACATGAAAACTTTATGGAAGAAATATGAACTGAGTAAATAATTCCATAATAAAACATAGTCAGGGGTATTCTACTAGTCGAATAACCACATGAACCATTACTATGATTATCATAATGAGGGAATGTATAATGATAGACATTTTGAAACATTTTTTCACGGCCTCGACCAAGATGTATAAAAATAATTAATTCCTTGACCAAAACAATATATCAAATTGGGAAAGGCCTCAGCTAATTCCATGTATAATTTTCTCATGAGACATACCAATGCATTGAGGAGATATAGAGGGTTCCGCCCGTCACTTACTATGTCCATTACATTCCTTCTATGAAAGCTTGAGACATTACATAACATTCATATTAAAATTATCATACTAAATGTCAATGAATTATCTATAAACTTTGAATGGTATAAAAATAAAACATCCACAGTCAAACATTTCACAAAACCTTCAATACAATAAGGAAGATTTGTATCATAATAAATCAACTTCAAACAACTTTAAAATTCCTCAATGGATATTGACATATATGAAAATGATTTGTAAAACTGTTTGAGAGAAGAATTCATTTTTCAAGAAAACAATTAAAAGACACAACATTTAGAAAATAATACATTTAAAGAAATTTTTTAATAAAAGTGTCTCATACCACTTTTTAACTTTTCAATGGGATTAACATTTTAAAAACATTCATGTCCATATAAATAAATCCATAAAAAACCATTTCAAAAATATGGACATTAATGAGAATGATTTAGAAGAATAAATATTTAAAACAATTAAAATGATGTTTTAATAAAAGAGTCCCTTAAAAATAAACCCTTTGAAAACTCTTTTATGAAACATGGATATGGATAATAAATATGTCCTTGTAAAAACATACCCATAAACATTCTCAAATAATAATGAGATTGAGGAATTAACCCTTACCTTGCAGTTTCCTTTGGTCGAGGGTACATTTAACCTCTTGTATAAAGACCAAAATATGTTATTAAAATATAACAGAACCATATTAATATTTATTGTATCATATATGATTCATTTATTACTTTATACTAACCATTTAATAATGATTTCCATGTTAAATTAACATTTTGGGTAATAATCGCTTTCTTTATCGTATGTCTTTTAACTGGTTATTCGTGATCGTATCGTTTAGATCTTGAATTATATACATCCAGAATATAAACGTTGATTTTTATATCATATATATTTAGAATATAAATATTTATAATAGATGTATATTTGAACTGGAAGGCATCGTTTATAGAGACGGTTGGCCATACGTATGCATAAACGTTGTTTCCGTTTTCATATCTTATTAAACAAAACTAAGTTAATATGGTATACTTATGTACATATATATATATATCTTCAATAAAATTATTATTTCATATATTGCATACTTATTAATAATATATATTTTTGTAATAATCGTAGAATGGTGAATGTGGGAATGAATCTCATCGCGTCGTGGAGATGGTAATCTGTACGTACACAGGAGCAACAATATCATTATATAGATTTTGTAATCGTATGTAATTGGATGGTATATAATATATAAAAAATCATTAACATGTTATATTTATTATTTACATTAGTTATACTCATTATTATACCCATCTAAGTAATGGATTTTTTGAATAATAAACAACTCCGTGATGTGGTAGTTAGGGTTTGGCTTAGTGGTAAGCACCCCTTAATTATACATGTAAAATGGGGGTTCAAAACCCATTGGGATCCGGCACTGTAGTAGACTGTAATGTACTATAGCAATGGTGGAACTGTAGAACCAGCGGGCACTGTAGTAGTGGCAGGTCACTGTAGCGGTGGCAGGGTACTGTAGCAGTGCGGGTATTGTAGAAGTACTATTCACAGAATGGGCCTTTGGCCAAAAAATGGGCCTATGGACCATGTAATGGGAAATATTCCCACTGAGCCTTCGGGCTATGTAATGGGTCTCCCTATACCCAGTTAAAGAGGTTATTGCCTTGCTTTAATAATAAATGAGGCTTCGGCCCCAACCTTTTAAAAAAACTACACCATGATGTGGAGACGGTAAGCCGTACGTACACACATATGGTGAATTTTTCATTTATAGTATGGATATAATTACGAATATTTTAGTACCATATCTATAGTAACATCATAGTATATTGGAGGTATTGGAGTTTTTATTTTTGTATGGAAACAACAAAGAACGAGGAAGTGGAAGAAGAAAAGAACATGAAAGAGAGTGGTGAAATTATTATCTCTTCTTTGGGTGTTTCCTTTTTAGTTGATCAAAAGGGCTCCATAGGTTGGATTTATGATCAAATTAAGGACCCTGTGTTGATTTGGGGTAAGTTTGGAGGATATTTGGGCAAGGTTTGGCTGAGCCAAATGGCTTTGGAGGTGTGATTTTTAGATAATGGGAAGTTCTCTTTTATAAGAGGGGTGAGGGTCTGTTTTTGAAAATATTAAAATATTATTTTATTATACCATCATATTTAGTTTATAAAGGCTCACAATGAATTTATTTCAATCCTTAGGTGGTTTTGGGTCGAAATCCTCTCAAATAATAGGTTTTAGACAAGTTTAGTTTACCATTTTAACCTTATCTTTTACATTTAACTGTTAGTTAAATAGTTTAACTTTTACCATGTCTTCTTCTTTTCTTACACTATATGGTTAATAAACATACTATAGAATTCAAATAAAACCCCAAATGGTTAATTAAGGACATATATAATATTATTTATGACCTTTTTCTGAACCTAATATTTTTAGGAATATTATATCTTCCAGTAATATAATAATTTTTTAAAAAATTAATTTATTTCAATTTTGACACTATTTGGTGTTTTGTTTTTGTGATAATCCTAACACCTTATCACATCAAAACAAATTTATCTAATCAACCCTAACATGTCATATTATCCTAGAAAATTATTGGAATCCATCCAAAGTCTCAATTTACATTTATTTGGATATTTATAATATCAATTATTTTAATATTTCATTAATTAGGTAATTACTGCATCATCATTGTGTCATAAATAAAAAAAAATTATTTAATGTCTAAAAATAATAAATAATATACCATTATATATGAAATCATTTTTTATTTCAAATGAATATTTATAGGAAAATTGATCTATTATATAACCATATATTCAAAATGGTTTAGTTATAAACTTTGAATTTAACTATTTTAACTCTTCTTTAAATAAAATAATAATAAATGTCCTAATATAATCCATGAAGACCAAAGATGATCATATATTATTCCTAAGGTTGTTTTTTTAATTCTACTTATCCAATAGTATTAGGAAATGTGTCAGGGTAATTATGATATCATTTTTAACATTAATTACTCAATTTACTTTTAACCGTGATAAATTAAAGAGAAAAATTACTATTCACCAATAATTTTTTTATCTTATTGAACCAAATTTTAAATACTGATATTAATGGTGTCGATCGGATTTTTGAAATTCACCTCATATAAGTGTTAAAATTATGTTCTATGAAAATTTGCAAATGCTTCAAAGAGGTGGGTAAAAGACGGTAAAAAGTTCAATAAAATTTTTATATATCTAAAATTTTTATAAAATGACTCCTATGAATTAAATTGAAATTATATAGGTAATATGTATCCATTTTTACAAAAAAATAAATTTAAATTAAATAAATAATTATTTAAATAAAAAGTCAGTTTTAACCAATAAGGAAATGCTTTTCACTATTCATCAAAAATTGATTGTTTTATGAAAAATATCAAAAAAAAATTACCCTAAGATAATTTTGATATTAAAAATAAAAAAATTAAGTCCATTTTATCAAATTCAAAACATATAAGTCGAATTTATTCATTTGAAATTAATTCCCGTTATCAGAACCAAAAAGAGGGTTTTAAAAAATGTAAAACCTAACCAAAGATTGACATGTGTTAATGTAAAATTTAAATGTAAAATCATTATAATGAACTAAATTGTATTAAATTATAAAAATTTAATCTAATTAAACATAAAAACCATTCAATTGCATAATTTAAAGCTATAAATTATTTCAATAAAAAGTGTTGTTTTCAATTAAAACATAGTATTTTTCACTCTTCATCAAAATATGAAAGTTATCAGAAAAGTACCAAAAATTTTCCCAAACTAAATGTTTATGTCACAATTATAAATAAGAATTTTATTTTGTTTAATTTAATATTATAGTGTCACATATTGCATTTAAAAAAAACATTTGTAGGCGGTAAAATTGCATTTTTGAAAAATACTTCCTTTATCTGAAAAATTGAATTTGTTCTTATATTATGTCTAAGAAATAGATAATATGGGTGTTAAAATTAAATATAATATATTATATTTAGAATTACGTTAATAAAATTCATAACTGCTTTTTTAACGGATAGTTTGGTAAGTTGTGGTGTATTCAAACTAGGTGTTGCGTGTAGCATAAGCTATTGAATTACATTAATGAGATAACATACTTTGAAATCATGGGGTGTTACAATAACTTTCATAATAAAAATCATTATTTTTCACTATTCATTGAAAAATTAATCATTTTAGAAAATCATAAAAATTATAAAGTAATATAATTATTACTTGTTTTTTTGATAAATGTTTATTTTTTGAAATATATTTTCTAAATTGGTATAAATTAGTTTTTGAATAAGTGCACAGTATGTGAAAAACCCAATTATAAGAAAAATAATGGTTTTAATTAGAAAAATAAATATACTCTTATCCCTAGCCTAGAAAAATTATTTAATTAATGATAAAAAATTATATTTAATAAATAGAATATAAATATCATTAAATTAATTCACTAATAAGGACAACTTTAATTTATGAAGATACAAACACTCTATGGGTATAAGAACAGTTTTTTTATAAAATTATTTATTTTACTTTGAAATGATTTTTATTATAATTTATAATCATTTAATAATAAATTAATTTACTTTATATACGTGTAAAGCCTATATTTTATAAAATTTAGTTAATAATAATCTTACCATCTAATATAATGAATATTTTTAAAGAATCACATTAAATAATAATATATTAATAGTATATCATGGTATATTTAAACTCGGTGTTGTGTGTAACACTAATTAATGATGAAATTAAATCTATTTGAATAACATATTTCATAAAATCTTAGGGTGTTAAATTATTCCCTCCCCCCCTTAAGATACATTTACCCATAAAATTTAATCACTAGGCTATAAAAAACTAAGTATGAATATGCCTCATCATTTCATCAGGTTCATATTTATCTTCCTTAAATTTTTTATCTCACATAAAAACTATAACCAGGTGAGTGGTATTGTTTTATTTCACTTTCACTCTATGATTTTAAGTCTCTACCTATTATTCCTCATAATAAATATCTTTATCTAGCTGTATAACCGCTGATTTTAGTATATGTGAAACAAGCAAGTATGTAATTCCTCAATAGAGTGACATATATAACTTCTTGAACATGAGGGAGGTTCTGTGGAAGTGCCAAGAGATAAGATACTATCCATACTCGATCAATAATGTTAAATAGGACAATAAGAATAGGGATCAAAATTGTTTTAGTCCTGAATCCCATAACAATATTCCTTGCATAAATTCAAGTAAACACATTGTGATTAATATCAATGTCCAAATCTTAATAATGAATGTTATCCTAATTTTCATGTCAACCTTGTGCTAACATTATGTGTTACTGAATCGCTCAAACATTATCAGTAAATTTTTTAGCTATCTAATTTCCCAATAGATTTATTTCTCCATCTTCATCCCATTATATTGTATTTCTATACACCATTCCATATAAATATTCATATGGATCCATCTGAATGCCTGGTTTAAATCTATTTTTTTATGAAATCATAACTAGTGGAAGGTGTTGATCCTAGAAAGCATAGATATCTATAGAACAAGACCACAACATATACAATATGGTTTGGACAGTTCAATTATACTGACCATCCATATGAGGATGATACAAATTTTTGAAAATTATCTATATGTCGACCTGATGCTAATGACTTCACCATGACATTGAGGTAAATCAAATATTCTTATTAGATAAAATAGAGAATGACACTCTAATAAACCTTTAAAATTCATTAATATATAATATGGAAATCTAATAAAATGAAAAATAATTTTTATTATCAATTAATTTTTCATACTTTATAAATTTATTGACTAAAACCCAAACAAATCTATGGTCTTTAGATGTTTTGGGTAGTCTAGTGACAAAATCCAAGGTGACTTTTTCCCATTTTCAATCATATATAAGTAGCGGTTATAACAACAACTTATAATTTTTTCTTTTAGACTCAATATGACGATTTAACAATAAATGAGACACGTAATCGATAATATTTATCTTTATTATATCCCAAAAAATACTCTAGATATTTATACATATTCATACTTCCAGGATGAATAGAGAATAATGAACTATGATCCTTATCTAATAAGTCACTTTTTAAATCTGGTTTGAAAAAAATATAATTATTTATTAAATTTTACAATTCCAAAAAATCAAGGTTGAACTAAGATAATTTTTTGAACTTCATCTGTAGCTATACATCTTCCTCTTGTGCATCTTTAATCTTAACATGTATAGATTTTTGAACACCCATTTGAGAAATACAATATTTTCCCCCTTTATTCAAGATTTCTAGTTCCATAAATTGAAAATCAATAAATATTTGATCTTTTATGATCCATATAATAGTAATGATAGCATGATAATTTATACTATAAGCATCAACCACCTTTTTCTCTTTCCTAGGGTGGCAATGTGTTGTGTAATCATAATATTTAATCAGCATTAACCATCTTCTTTGGTGCATATTTAGCTCATTTAGTGTGAATGTATACTTTAAACTACTATTATTAGTATATATTGCCTAAAAGTCACTATAAAGATAATTCCAACATATATATATTGAAAAAATTACTGCAACTAACTCCAAATCATATCTTGGGAATTTTTGCACTTGAACCATTAATTATCATGAGGCCTAAGTTATAACCCCACCATTTTTCATGAGAAAACAATTTTTTTCATATTTTATGCGTCAATATATATTTAAAACTCTTATCCATTGAATTATAATGTTATCATATGTTGAATAACATATCTTATCATTAGTTCCTTGAATTTTTTCACACATTCATATCTCTAAAATAACCCAGCTCACCTTTAATTTAACTTGGTGAATGGGTGGAAAAACTGTAAAACATTCTACATAAACCATATATAATATCCATCCAATCCAAGAAAAATTTGGATCTCAGTCATAATGGTTGGTTTAAAAAAACATTCAATATCCAACATATTTTATGGGACTATTGATATACACATACATGAGATTACATGACCCAATAATGAAATAGTTTGTGTCCAAAAGATACACATGATAAATTTTTAATATATCATATTCTTCCCAAGGATAATTTGTAAAATCATAAAGTAATATTAAATATTTACATTATTTCTCAATATATAAGAATATAATCTATGAGAACTACCAAAATGTTATTAAGCTGATCTACAAAAAATCAATAAATTAAATCCATAAGGATTGTGGGGGAATTCATAAGATGAAATGAAATAACTATATATTCATTTTGTTCAAAAATTGTACGAAATAATTTATTTTGTATATCCTACTTCTTGAACCTCAATTAATTATATCCAGAATGAAGGTTATCCTTAGAAAAATATTGATATCCACATAGTTGATCAAAAAAGTCATCAAAACATGGTAAATTATATGTGTTCTTGTTTGCTATCATTTTTAATTTTTGATAATCATTACCAAGCCACATCGATCCATAAATATTATTAAAAAAATAAATGGGTGAACCCCAAGGTGAATTTTTTTATTAATAAATCCCTTATCAAGATTCACATGTATTTTTTTCATCAATTCATGCATCTTAATCAGGTAGATTCTATAGGGAATCTTACAAATGGGTGTAGCACCAGGTATGAGTTCTACTAAGAAAAAAAAATCACTATTTTTTGTAATAATAAGAAATTATTCTTGAAATACATATAAAACTCCCCCATAATAGGAATATCTTTGACATGGAGTTTTCCCCAACCATCTATGAGAAACACCCCTTTCAAATAAGAATCAAGACCAATAAAATGGATGTGATTTCCATTGGAAGTTCATATTTAGCATCATATTGATATATGATCATAGGTTGTTTTTGAATTTCAAACATGAATTACCTTACATGGAAATTGATGTGGGATTTATATAGAATAAGCCAATATATTCCTAAGATAACATCTAATTGAACAAGAGGAAAACTATCATGATTTTTAGGAAGCATATTCCCATAAACCTTAATTGGAAACAAATAATAAAGTTGAGTTGAAATCATCATATAATTAAGGGTTTTCAATACTAATTCAACATATAGTCATTAGGGTGGATTTTTATTTCCATTGAAAATTATTCATATATGAAAGATTGGATATATCCATTTTCAAGTATGACATTATTTGTTCTATATTGGATGATAAGTGTACCTTTCACCGTGTCATTATCATACCCCTCATTAGAAATGGTGATCACATTGGATTTTCCTTTATCTCTCAACATAAGAGAATGTTGATTTAGATCATCATCATTAACCTTTAGATTTGAGAACTTGTTAGCAGAGTTCCCATACTCCTTGCATTTGAAACACAATTGTGTTTGTGGTGAATTGTGTAGTGATTTATCTCTATTCATCTCATTATCTATCTTCTTCCCTTAGTTTGGTATTTGATTTCATGATGAACATATCTTCCACACTTGACACATTTACCAATAACCATAAAATGGTTAACTCCATCTATCCTTCCACACTATGTAAATAAAGTAAGAAACATCTTCTTATCTCCTTAGTTTTTTGAATTTAGTTTTAATTGGATGTTTTTTGTAAGGGAAACCAAGTAATTATAGGTAACACGAATACCCATTTCTTCCTCAATAGAACATCAAAAGATTTCTTTATAGATATTGAAGCCCCTTATGGATAAGTGCCTTTAGATACTTGTTTTTAAGCCACTAAAAAATCAATTACCCATACATTTATGTTGGATGATAATACCATAAGCATACCTTGAAAGTGTTTGTAACACCCCAAGTTTCGACGGTTCACTTCTCTTTGAATAATACAATAGATTGTGTTGTACACAACTTCGAGTTCTAACACCCACCACAACCAATCAAACCAGCTGTTATGAATAGTAATACCCACTTTTTTAAATTTTATAAATTTTTTCATTCAAAATGGACTTCATTTATGGATTTGGAATATCGAAACTATCCTAGGGTGATTTTTTTGTATTTTTTAAAAAACATTCAATTTAAATGAATAGTGAAAAATACTAAACTTTAATTAAAAACAACCTTTTTAATAAAAATAATTTATAGTGATAAATTATAATATTGAGTGGTTTTATAGTATAATTATAATATATTTTTACCATTTAATCCAATGTCAGTCATTGGAAGTAATTTAACATTTAAACTAGACATAAACAAGTGTCAATCTTTTGATAGTTATTATTTCTTAAAAAAACACGTTATTTGTTTTGACGAAGGGAATTAATTTTAAATTAATTTCGGCCACTTATATGTTTTTAATATATAAAAAATGATTCCATATTTATAATAAGGAGGTCTAAATTTTTTAAATATGTAAATTTTATTTTTAGACATTTTGAATAATTACTTTGGTAAATATTTTATTTACCATGGTTAAAGGGTAAATCCGGTAAATAAGGGTTAACAAATTATATCATAATAATATTAAATTACCCTAACATGTGTGTGAACCCTATTTTATGAAACATTTATGACCATGGGAATATTTGGGTCTATTTTGGGACCCCATAGAGCCACTTGTAATTGATAATGACACTTTATATTAATTAAGTTAAAGTAAATACAAAAATTACATAAGCATATATCTTTTAGAACATTTTTTTACATAGGGTTATATATGTTATCCTTTAGACTATAAATATTAATTAGAAAGATAAAACTATTTCCAACATAATGGTATTTTATTTATAATTTTTATACTTTGAATAATTAAATTTATTTATGACACAATAATGATGCAGTATTTTCCTTATTAATGAACGAATCAAATAAATGGTATTATAAATGTTACAATAAATACAATTTGAAAGTTTGGATGCCATAAAAAAATTTTATAGGTTAATATGACATGTTTGGATTGATTAAATGAATTTTTTTATAATTAATAAAGTTTGTAGGACTTTAACAAAAATCAATTATTAAATAGTGTCAAAATTGACATAAGGGAATTTTTAAACCAAATATTATATTATTAAGTTATATAATATTACTAAAAATCTAAGGTTCAGATAAAAGACTTATATAATTATAGGTGTATCATTAATGAACCACTTTGGGTTCTCTTGCAGGTATATAGTATGTTTATTAACCATATAATATAATAATACAAAGAGACATGGAAAATGCCAAACTATTTAACTAAGAGTAAAATCTAAAATTTATGGTTAATATAGTGACCCAGACCTGTCTGAAACCTATTGGTTCAGTGGTTTTCGACCCATAACCCTCATAGACTTTAAAACAATACATTTTGGAGACATTATAAACCGAAAATTAATTTATTATGAAATAATATTTCTAGCTTTTCCAAGGGTGCCCCTTACCCCTCTTATAAAAGGGAACCCCCCCTTCTCTCTAATTCACATCTTCAAAGCCATTGGTCTCAGCCAACCCCTACCCAAATTCCCTATCAAATGTCCTAAATTATTTTTACAGTCCCTTATTTAGTCATAAAGCCAACCTATGTAGCCCTTTTGATCAAATCAAAAAAAAGAACCCAAAGAAGGGGTAAATATTTCATCACCTCTTTCAGCTTATTTTCTTATTCCACTAGTTTTTTTGTTATTAACATTATAAAATTAAAACTATTTTATATTCTATATAATATGATGTTATTATGAATATGGTAAAACCATATTAATTATTCTATCCATCCTTTGAATGACATGTCACCATTCCTGCGTACGTACAGATTACCGTCTCCACGTCGTGGTGTAATTGTTATTCAATACATTATTATTTGGATGGGTATAATAATGATGATAAATTCATGTAAATAATAAATATAACATGATTATTATTCTTTATATATGATATAAATCCCAATTATATATTATTTTAATATCAAAAGAATGATATTTTCGCTCGTGCGTATGTACAGATTACCGTCTCCACGAACACGATAAGATTCATTCCCCATCGTATCCATTCAAGACAAATTTTTATTTGATGATTTAAAATAATGTTTAAGGAATTTATATCATTCTGGATATTAATAATCTACAACCTATCCATAACAAACACGACTTATGTAACTTCACACATAAAAGAAAACAAGTACGTGAACACTCGAAACGACGATAATACTAAGATATTATTAACAAAGTAATGTTATAAGATCATATATGATATCATATTAATGTATATAATTTTTTGAATAATTTAATAACAATTATCTCACCATTATATATGAGGTTAACCTACCCTCTACCATGGAAAATTACAAGGTAAGGGTTAATTTCACAATCTCTTTATTATCCGAGGTTGTTTTTACGTAAGTATCTACTGGGACCTCTTTATCATCCACATCCATGTTTCATAAAAATGTATTTCAAAAAATTCTTACTATTTTATAGATTATGGTTTAAAGTCATTTATACCCTTTTTTGACTTTTTAAAGGAATCTTTCCGTCGTTTTCCAAAGAAGGTACCTTTTAACCTTTTCGACAAAATTAAGGTAAGAATGTCTTTTTTTAACTTATACGGCGGGTGCGGCTATTTTCCACCATTAGAAAATCATAGAAGATTCACTTACAAGATTATAATAATATTTTCAAATTAAATTTTGTCTTTTCTAATTATGTGACTTTTAAATTATTAAATTTTTTTGATATTTTTCTTAAATAGTTTTGATTTCATCTATGTCAACATCTTTTGTTAGATTTTAAGCTTACTTGAAGTTGATTTATTATGATAAAAAACTTCCATATTTTATTGAAGGTTTTGTGGTATGTTTTAATTTGTATGTGTTATTTTTATACCATTCATGGTTTATGGAGAAAGTATTGACATATCATATGCTAGTTTTAATACGAATTTTTATGTTATGTTTAAAGCTGTTCATATGAGGAATTAATTTGACTTAGTAAGTGACGGGGGGAGACCGCTATAGCTCCTCGATGCATCGGTAGGTCTCATTAGACAAAATAGTGTCTTGGCACAATCCCTTAACAAAATCTTATTTTTAGTCTTGGCACAAGGGCAAGACTAGTGGTTATGAAAGTCTGGCATTATGCATTCCATCATTATGAAAGGGGTTATTGATATTGCATGCGATTATTAGACTAGTAGAATATCCATGTGAATAAATAAATGGAATTTTTTCATTTTATTTTTTCCATATTATGAAGAAGTTCAAGTTTAAAAGGATTTTGTTTTAGTAAAACATTGCCTTAAATGTTTAGGCTTATTTATGAAAGTTTCTGCTATATTGTTATCCTTACTGAGCATTTGGGCTCACCCATTTCTATCTTTTATTTTTCCCAGGATGTGAAGATGTATTTTATGAATAACCTACAGGGATAGTCTAAGGGGATATGAGTGTGGACTATGGAGACTATGTTGTTTTAGTTTTTCATTTTATCATGTAATGTAAGACTTATGAATGTATCTAGTGTTTCCAAGGTTACTAAACTAATTGGTCTTTCGAGAAATGATCTTTTGTGATCATAACAATGTTATGTAAAAATGCATCGACTCTTGGTAACTAGGTTCGGGGCGTTATAGTTGGTATGAGAGGAATTTTAGTACAAACCTTGGAATCAAGATTTAGATAAACTCTGATTAGATCACAATGCCCTGAGATAGAATTTGAGGATTAGTATAGATGAAATTCCTAGAATTTTGGTATTGTATAGATTTTGTGAGTTTTCCAAGCAATACATCCCTGTCTGGATACAAGCTGGTAGAGGCGGCTCTGGGACAAATGTACCTATGGGTAAAAACCAAAAACACTGCTTTGAGCTAGACTCGAACAGGAACTAGTGCATGACAGTGGGCCTTGCTGCACTCTTGGATACCACACTCCCAGGGGATATTCTTAGAATAAATCTCATTTTATTTACAAACCATTAGGAAGGGTATATGAGTATATACTTCCTCAAAGAAAACAATTTTTTTATGATTATGGATTATATCCATAAACTGTTCAATTTATGTTATGTGTTTTACAAGTTTGGATTTATGTATTGTGATTCATAAATTAATCTAGTGTGTTCCATTTTTTAGAAATGCCGCCTAGTGTAAGGAATGAAATCCGTATCAATGCACGCACTCCATGTAGGGATTTTCCTCATGCTCAAGATAATTATAGTGGAGCTGGTGATGCAACTAGTGCTGATCAGCTAACCACCATACTGGGACAACTCACTCAAGTTATGAGTAATCACATTACCCGTATGGAGCACCCTGATCCATAGCATGGAGGATCAATGTTAGATATCTTCACGAGGAAACAACCACGAAAATTCGATGGGGGTAAAAATCCACTAGTAGCTGAGCAATGGATAAATTCCTTAGAGAAAATATTCCACGCCTTGGGGAGCAGTGAAAGGGAGAAAGTTGTCATGGAATTTTACCTCCTCAATAGAGATGCTGATCTATGTTGGTCATTGATTCAAAACATGATGGTAGATTATGAAGTATCAAATATGGAATGGATGGAGTTTAAAGATATTTTCATAGAAAAATAGTTTCCTCATGACCATCGAGTAGATATGGAAAGACAATTTCTGAGTCTGAGGAAAAAGGAGGACGAGAATATTATGAAGTATGAGTGTAACTTTACAAGAATAGCAAGGCATGCTGCAGATTATATATGTAACCCAAGAAGTAATATTGATCGATTCATTGATGGGTTAAAACCGTTTCCCCGTCGAGCATTAGTCTCACAATCCTTCTCATCATACGATGATATTGTCTCATGTGCTCTCAAGACAAAAAAGGAATTGTCTATGTTTTACGACTTTAAAGTAAAGAAGGAGAAGAAGAGATCTTCTGATCACTCTAGAAATGGAAATAAGAGGAATAATGGAATAGTTAAATATCCATCCTGCAATAAATGTGGGAAGAAACACCCCGGTACTTGCCTGATGGGAATAAGAGTCTATTACAAGTGTGCACTACTGGAAATTCAGGCTATATCCATGGTTTTAAACCGTGGCTATATGTCTTTAAACCATGGCTATAGGTAATAGACACAGTTTGAGGAACCAAGGCTATGTTTGGAATGGCTATAGGCCTGGAATTATAGCGACAGTTTGGAACTTTGGCTATAGGTCTAGAGCCATGGTTCAAACCACGACTTTAGGTATACAACCACAGTTTTAACCATGGTAATATCTCTATAGCCACGGTTTAAAACCGTGTCTATACTATAGGAGGGAAAAAATACATTTCCATGGTTAGAAACCGTGGAATTAGACCTATAGCTACAATTTTTAACAATAGAAATAGTCCTATAGCCACAGTCAAAAACCGTGGCTATAGTGTCTGGAAAACCATAAAAAATCTAGGGGGTGTCCGGGGTCTGTCCAGGGGGTGTCCAGGATAGACCCTGGACACTCCCCAGACAGACCCGAGACACCCCCCAGACAGACAATGGACACCCCCCAGGACAGACCCTGGACACCCCCCAGATATTCCTTGGACACCCCTCAGACAGACCCTGGACACCCCCTGGACAGACCCTGGACACCCCCCAGACAGCCCATGTACCCCCCATACCCTGGACACCCCCAGACCTTGGACATATCCCCATGGACACCCTGGACACCCACCAGACAGACCATGGTCACCCCCCGACAGACCTTGGACACCCCCCGGACAGCCCCTGGACACCCCCCAGACCCTGGACACCCCCAAACCCAGGACATATAACCATGGAAAGCCCAGACCTCCACTCCCCTGGATAGTCACCCCCACCCCCACCCTCCTGGAAAAACCCCGGAACCCCCTAAAACCTAGACACCACCCCATACCCCCCGGACAGACCTTGGACACCCCCAGATAGACCCTGGACGCCCCCCAGACAAACCCCGGAAACCCCCCTGACAGACACTGGACACCCCCCGGACAGACCCTAGACACCCCCCAAGACAACCCCTGGACACCCCCAGACCCTGGACATATCCCCCTGGATAGCCCAAACCTCCACTCCCATGGACAACCACCCCACCCTCCCCCCCCAAAAAACCTAGACACCAACCCATACCCCCCAAAACCTGGACACCACCCCATACCCCCCAGACCCTGGACAGATCCCCCTGGACAGCCCAGAACTCCACTCCCCTAGACTGCCACCCCCAACCCTCCTGGACAGACCCGACACCCCCCAGAACATGGAGACCCCCCCAGTCCTACCGCCCTACTCGTTTCCCCTCCCCCTGCCCCTACCAGCCCCCACTTGCACCCCCTACCAGCCCCCACTTGCACCCCCTTCCAGTCACCTCCCCCTGCCATTTCCCCCCCTACCCCACCAGTCAGTCCCCTCCAAATTAAATTATACAGAAAATCTACTTATATAATAAGAATTAAACAAATCCAAATATAAAAAAACACATAAATGCACTTTCATGAGTCTCCCTAAAAGACAAAATATCAAAGAAGTCTAGAACCAGCTCAAAAGTACCTATAACCCAATGTAGAACATAGTAGTGCTCATCCCCTAAAATTTTCGTAAAACAAAACATCTTAGAATATTCACAAAGAATATAACAAAATAAACAAGAATAGTGTATCCCCCCTGCTGGACTCCCCTGGAAAGCCCCCCCCCCCACTATTGGACCCCGCCTGAACAACTACCCCTGGGACCCCCCTGGACAGCCCCCCCAACTGGACCCCCTGGATAGCAGCCCCCCTACTGGACCCCCCTATACAACACCCCCCGGACAGCAGCCCCACTTGCTGGACCCCCCTGGACAGCAACCCCCCCAGACAGCAGCCCCCCTGCTGAACCCCCCGAGATAGACCCCCCCACAGCTGGACACCCCTGAACAACTACCCTTGGACCCCCTAGATATCCCCCCCACTGCTGGACCCCCCTGGACAGCAGCCCCCCCAGACAACAGCCCCCCTGCTGAACCCCCCTGGTGGGAGTTTTAGTTTTTTATGATATATTACTCTATAACAGTGGATGCTGGTGTAGAGTGTCAATATTCTATTTTTTTACTATTTTTGGTCCTGATGCTGGTGTAGGTGTGTTTTGGGTGATGTCAGGGTTTCTAGGAGGTTGTGTTGCTGTTGGGAGATTTCCAAAATATTGGGTGATTATTTTTGGTGCTACAGATACTAGGAGATGTTTTTGAGTAGTTCTGTGAGCTTCTAGATAGGAACATCAAGATGGATGTTTGGTGATTGATGGGTGTAGAGGCTAAAGTTATGGCTGGTGTTGTCTTAGAGGTGCTGGAGGTTCTGTTACCATGGACTAGTCTGTTAACAGAGATTGGGTGCTATTGTTGATTGTGAGTTGGTAAATGGGTTGTTGGCAGGTTTTTTTGGGTGGTGTAGGAAGCCTCTTTGATGGGGTGTGTTGCAGGAGTGGCATTGGTTGGTGGTGGTGACTTGGTATGTAAATTTGAGTACATTCCTAGTGGTTGGGCATTGCTGTTGGCTTATAAGTGTTGGTTCTATTACGGTTGAGTGGGTTACCGCTAAAACCTTGATTGTTATTGGGTTTTTCTCTAGTACATGAGCTATTGGCTAGTGTTATTTGATTATAGTAGGTTGCAGCTTGGTGGGGAGTGCTTTTGGTGTCCAGCGGGCTACTACATAGACCCCCCTCCCCTGGACAGACCCCACGCACACCCCCGGACAAACCCCCACCCCCCGGGCAGCCCCCCAGCTTGGACAACCCCCCCCCCCCCAAGAAAACCCCACCTGGATAGCATCCCCCTCCTGGACACTGAACACCCCCACCCTACATAAACCCCCTCCCCTAGACGACCCCTCCCCCTAGACAACCCCCCTCCTGGATAGACCCTAGACACCCCCCAGACTGACCCCAGACACCCCCTAGACCCCGGACACCCCCCAGACAGACCCTGGACACCCCCCTAGGCAGACCCTGGACACCCCCCGGACACCACCTGGACACCCCCCAGACCTTGGACAACCCCGAACAGACCCTGGACACACACCAGATAGACCCTGGACACCCCCCACCCAGACCATGGACATCCCCCACCCAGACCCTCGACACCCCCCAGACCCTGGACATATCCCCATAGACATCCCAGACCTCCATTCCCCTGGACAACCACCCCCACCCTCCTGGATAGACCCTGGACCCCCCCCCCCCGAGAACCAGGACAACCCCCCCCCCCCCCCCACTACTGGACCCCCCTGGACAGCAGCCCCCAACCCCCCTAGGCAGCAGCCCCCTGAGAAAGAACACCCCCCCTGCGGACAGAAACCCCCCCTGCTGGACCCCCATGGACAGCAGACCCCATGGATAGAACCCCCCTGAACAGCTGCCCCCCCCTGCTGGACCCCCTAGACAGCAACCCTGCCTACTTTGGATGCTTCTTAAGGTTGAGGCTGGGAGATGCTGGGTTTATCCAATAGAGACTTACAAAGATTCTCATAGTGGGGTTATAGGGTTCTTGTGGAGGATTTAGGAGGTGAGGTTTTGAGTTTCGTGTTGCTATTTGGAATTATAGGACCTTTGAAGATGGGTTTCAGCTGGGGGTGTTGCTATTTGGATTTTTTGACATGGTTTAGTACAAGATACAATTACATAGTGCATGGTGCTGGTTGGTTTTTCCCTGAACAGGTTGAAATTCTTGTCAATGGTAATAATGGATGCGGTCCAGGCACTGCCCATCTAGCTGCATCTGACCCAGCTGGAGTTTTTGTATAGGTTCCTCCTTCCAAAGTGGCTAGGAAAAAAAAGGATAAAAACACTGACCCCTCCCATCTGAAAGGCATGAACATGTTCAATCCCTTGAGTAGGATGTTCTGGTCTGATGAAATGGAGTAGGCTATTGCTGAAATGATGACCAGCCCTGAGGTTTCTTCTGGTGTAGATGCTGCTGCCCTGAAAGGGCAGGCTGATGTTTGTGATGCTAGTGGATATAAAGAGAGCAGTGAGGCTGAAAAACCTTACAAGGACTCCAAATCTGCCTCTAAAGGAGGGAAGAAAGGTAAAGGTAAGAAAGGTAAAGTGAAAAGTGCTACAGAGAAAATAGAGGGCCCCCATAAAAGGGGCAGGGCCCAGCTTTAATGAGGATGTTATATTGGAATTGTCAAGGGCTAGGAAATCCCCATACGGTCTAGGACCTTCGACATTATATCTTGACCTATAAATCGATGCTTGTTAGTATTACAGATCCAATGAATATCTTTTACAACTATAAAGGCTTAAAATGGAGTTCCCTTGGATTTAATCTGATATACAACAATCAGAATAGCTCGACCATGGATCACTTGGGGGTCCTGAGACATGATAGAATTCAAATTAACTCATTTTTTAGTAGAACCTAGAGTATTTTGATAATTTGTAACAATGCTGGACAAAATATCTCTATCTCTTTTGTCTATGCCTCCACTTCTTATTTGAGGAGGAGGGAGCTATGGGTGGATCTTAAAGCTACATTACTAAGTATGTATCAGAGGTGGATTCTTGTTGGTGACTTCAACACTGTCTTGATGCCTGAGGAAAAGACCGAGACTCATTTTAATGGGACAACAAATTATGAATTCTCTAAGTGCATTGATTCCTGTAATTTAATCCAGATCCCTCTTGTTATTACTGACTTTACATGGTGTAGATACACATGGGAAGGAAAGAAGGCCATCAAACATGATAGATGCCTTGTGAAAATTGATGACCAGAATGATATCCATGGGGTCTCTGGATTTACTCTTCCCATGTATCAATCTGATCATAATCCAATTATTGTGGATTTCAATTTTCAGAGGATGAGGTCAGTCCCCACACCCTTTCTGTTTAATAATACTTGGATTGTGACAGGAATTCTAATCTCTTCAATAGATTTCATAAGGAGATAAGAGCGTGTGCTGGAAAAAATGTGATCAGAATTGGTAACCACATTTATTCTGATGAAAATGAGATTGCATCAGCTGTTGTTGACTATTTCAAAGGAATATACTCTGACTATAGGAAGCCCTGCTCTTATAACATGGTGGACAACATCAACCCCTGTATTGATGAGCATATGAATCAGTTTCTCACAGCACCCCCTTCAAAGGGGGAAATCAGATCTGATTTCCTCTCTCTTAATCTTGAGAGTGCCTCGAGTCCGGATGGCTTCACTAATAAATTTTCTTATGTTTTACTGGGATATTGTGCAGGATGATGTTGACCATGCTATAAGATATTTCTTCTTTCATTCTTATATGCCCCATGGGATGAAATCATGATTCATTTACCTCATTCCAAAGAAGGATAATTCTCTTGACATTAAAGACTTGAGACCTATTTCCCGTGGGAATATAATACCTAAACTTATGACCAAGATCATCATGTGCAGGATGGGTGGACTTGTTGGTGGCATGATCACAGTGAATCAATTTGGTTTTGTCCCTGGTAGAAACATAAAGCAATGCCTTTTCATGGCTTATGAGAGTGTTAACCTCATGAGATTGATGCCAAATGAAGGGAAAGTTTCTCTTATGATTGAAATCTATAAGGATTTTGATACCCATAAATGGAGTTCTCTCATTGAGATACTTCGCAGGCATGGGTTCTCGAATAGATTTCTAAACCTGGTTAACATTATTCTTGGATCCTCACGGATGTCAATTCTTGTGAATGGTGCACCGAGAGGGTTCTTCTCTTGCTCATGGGGTGTATGAAAAGGTGACCCCTTATCAGGTATACTGTTTGCAATTTCAAAGGATTACATAAGACGATGCATCAATGAACTTTCTCATATGGGTATTTATAAGAGAATTAGAGCTAGTTTTAATGATCATGTCCCACCCCATCTTCTCTATTCTGACGACATTGTATTGTTGGGGCAGGCTTCAAATTGAACCATATCCTATATGAAGGCTCTTTTCACTCACTGTGAGGATGTGGCTGGACAAGCCATAAGCTGGGACAAATCTTCAATTGTTTTTGGCAATGGAATTCTTGTTGGAAAAAAGAACAGGATCACTTGATACCTTAGGGTGAAGAGGGGATCCTTGCCCTTTAAATATCTTGGGGTGCCTCTTTTCTGGGGAAGGGTGAAACGATGATATCTGGAAGGGATTTATGTTGGAATTACTCATCATATTTCTAGTTGGAAAGGGAAATCTATGTCCATTGCTAGAAGGGTTTGCCTCGTGAACTAAGTTATTACATCCAATTTTTTTACTCATTATCTCTTTACAAATGGTCATGAGGGCTTATTAAGTAAAATCAAAGCCTAGTGAGAAACTTTATATGGGAAAGATCAATCTTTGAAAGGAAGTTGGTCACAGTGAAGTGGAAAGAATGCATAAACCTGTGGAAATGGGAGGATTAGGGGTCAAGGATCTTTGTAACATTAATGATGGCCTGGTTGGAAAATTCACTTGGAGGTTGATCTCAAATGATGTTGATGATGAGTTTCTGTTAAGAAGTTTCACAAAATGGATATATAATGGATATAAATACTATTTAATCCTCATTATGGGCTTCCTTTATGCAGGCCTATGCAATGATAATGCAGGATACTAAATGGTTGGTCAGTAGCGACTTCAATCATAGTTGTTGGAACACCTTCTGGAAGGATCAGCCCATGAATTCTGTGAATGTACAATCTGAAGTTGCTTTATAGTCCATCTTGGGTTTTCTCTCATATCAGATTTCACATGATTTGAATATTTCTGAATATGTGTTGTCTCATGTTAATAATTATGCATTTATGGATTGTGAAAAACAGATCTGGCTTCATAGAATGATTTTGATTTTTGACCCCCAAGAGTTTTAAAAGATTGCATGTGGCGGTACTGGCCACGCCCCAACCTGGCTTTTGAAGTTTAGGGCTCCATTCATTATGCCATCCTGGTTTCTCCTTCATTTAAGAATCTGAAAAAATAGACTTCCTTCCTCTGAAAATTTGAAGTGAGTTGGATTTCAGATGGCCACCAGGTGTGCCTTATGTAGGGATACAGAAGACACCACACAACATGTGTTTATGGAGTGCGGCCAGGCCCAACAACTATGGAGTTTTCTAGGAATGCTGTTTGGGCATGGACTCTGGAATTCTGCTTACGGATCTGATGCCTGGTCTGTTGCATATGCGCTGCAGTGAGAAGTTGGGAAACCTCCACACTACTGCTATTATGTCGGTCATTGTGTCCTTGAGGGATTCGAGGATCATGGATCTATTTGATGGCGCGAATGATGCTGTCCGGAAGGGAATGATCTCCATCCACAGGGATGTGTACGCTGTGTCTGTGGTCCAGGATGGTGAGACGTCTAACACTAATTCTGACCTACAAACTCTTAGGTTTCTTGGAGTTTTGGGCTGACCATGCAAACCTCAGATGCTTAATTATATCAGATGGATACCACCGATTACACCGTGCCACAATGTTAATGTTGATGGAGCTGCATCCAGTGCGGCAGGTCTAGCTGGATGCGGAGGAGTTTTCTGCCATTTTCAAGGGTTTGTTAAGGGATGATTTTATCACTACCTTGGTCTTGGAACCGCTTTTGAAGATGAGCTATGGGCTATGATTCATGCGATAAGGCATGTTGTCCAATTTAACTGGAAATGGCTTTGGATTGAATCTAACTCAAGGATTGTAGTACATGCACTAATTACTAGAACACGTAATGAGCCTTGGCGTGTGCTGCCTTAGTGGGTTGAATGCATCGGCCAAACCAATCAAATACATATGGTTGTTTCTCATGTGTATCGGGAGGCCAATAAAGTTGCTGATACACTGGCAAAAAAGGCCATACTTGATCTTGATATGATGTGGTCTTTCACGGCCCCTGATTATTGTGCTCCAATGGTGGATGCAGATAGATGTGGTGTGTTGCACACTCGCTTATGTAATAACCCCTTGTATGCCTTACTCATTTTTATTTTATATATTTATTTTGAGGACCGACTCATGTCGGATCCTAATCTTCTTTCATTATAAATTACCCAGGTTATAAAACTAGCTATTGTAGTTAAAAATCAAAATGGTAATAATAGATATACAAAGAAGATAATGAATATCATTTTTATAACATGTTTTTCATTATGTATTTGAGGTTTTCATAGACTGTATAACCCTCAAAACCATAAATTATCATATTTTGTTTCACAGGAGGAAACAATTACCTCCAAATAGTAAATACTTTTGAGTATTTATAATAATTTTACCCCTCCTCAACTATAAATGGGCACTCAATCACCCCACTAATTTACACCTTTAAAACCATTTGGATTGAAGAATTTATACCCAAATCACCTACCAACATCCCTAACCAAATCCTAGAATCTGTATATTGGATAAAAATCCAACCCTATGTGGATTTAGTGAAATACTAAGGAAGATGCCTCAAGAAGAGGTCATGTTCATCAACGATCATTTTCATTTTATTTCTTCCTCCACTACCCGAAAGTAATCCTTGTGGTCGCACCGCCTGGCCGATGGCTGCCGCCCCTATATCTATACAACAGATCCTTTTTCTAAAAAACAATGTCCCCTTTATTATTCCCCATTCCAAACATAATCTCACAACAGTGTAGAGACATGTCAACTTGGTTATATATGAAGTTATAAATGTATGAAAGGTTCCCCTAGAGCCCCCTAAATTCTTTAGGAACCCGAGGGAGTGAAATTGATAAAACTGAACTTGTTTTTTTAGATTCAAACTCAATTTAATTTTATTACACCACCAATCTATCGAAGTTCCCTAGAGTTACCCTGAAAACACATTTTACCAAATTCATGTTTAGGTTGTGCAACTGAAAATTTTTAAATATTTTTTTAAAGTTCTTTGAAATAGTCACATCTCTATTGAGACTTGATAACCATGTCATTAACAAAATCATTCATCTATTCTTTATAAGATGGAATTAATGATTTAATGTGTGTAGTGTTGGTATGTAGTGTCATAATTATTTAATCCAAAGGGTTCGAACTAAATAGTGAGGGATGTATTGCATGTGGCTGGGGGCTGGTGCGGGCTCGAATACAGGTGAAAGTTGGCTGGAATACTAGTAGAAGGGGGCTGGTTGCTGGTGCGGGGGGGGGGGGGGGGGGGGATGGTGCAGACTGATTCGAAGGTGGAAGGGGGGGCTGTTGCGGGATGGAATGCTAGTTGAAGCGGGCTGAAATGAAGGTGGAAGGGGGCTGGTGTGGGTTGGATGTGGCTGGAGTAGGGCCAAATCACGGAATTACCGCGCCGTGACCGCGGTGTGACCGCGGTGTGTTGGACCGGTCCAGCGACATCCGCAGGGTAGAATCTTCTGACTATGAGTGAAGGGAGCAAGAAGAGGTGGGGCCACATTCTGGTCGTCACCCCACTGGTAGAAATTGTGATTAGTCAGTCTCAACGTTGATCAAAATACTAATGGAATACTATCACTGCGAACCGCCGCAGGGTGTCGTCCTGGAGCAGGGCCAAATCACGGCGTGACCGCGGAGTGACCGTGGCGTGACCGCGGCGTGACTACGGCGTGACTGCAGCGTGACTGCAACATGACCGCAGTGTGACCGCAACATGTTGGCCTGGTCGAGCAGCATCTGTGGGGCAACATCTTCCACTTAAATTCAAATAGGATGACATGGATGGCATGAGAGGATGTTTTCTCAGAAGATTTAAAGAAATGAATGCTAATCTGTGATGACTAGAGGATTGGATGACCCTAGATATACCTAATTTGGTGAGGTTTGGAGATCTAGAAATGTGTTGGAATACCTAGTGGAATACCCCATGGGATCAAGAAAATCACTGGTCACATAACATGTAATCTGACATTACTGGTACTATGGGACCCCTGGGCTGTGGAACTGGGATTTTGGTTGGATTTAAATATCACATGCCATGTGAAATGGTCACACAACATGGGACCCATCTTAAAAGTCTAACTGCACTTAAAGAGTGTCTTGGTTCAAACAACCGTTTTAATAAAAAGAGGGAAACCCCCTAAAGGGATATAAAAAGGGTCAAGTATGATATGTTATTTATGACAAACAATGACATCATGTATAAGGAAAACATCAATGAAATAATGTTAACCAAGGTATACCACTATGAGTTTTTGCAGACAGCGCACCTCTGTTGTAGGGGTTTTATTACAAAACCACAACTTATTTATCAAACGAAACAATTATCTTAACTAACACTTATTAAACAATTGAAATTTAATATAAACATGCAAAATTATGAAGGCAACTAAATGCAATTTAAAAAATTCTTGAATTAAATAGGCTAGGAGAGGGACCCCACCTCAACCTCAAGGCGTGTTTGCTTTTGAGGATGACAACTCGAATCTTCCTTTTTTCCTCTTGCAAACATATGCAACTTAACATATAAATAAGGACACCTAGCCCCTATTTACATATTTGCATGGCCTAATATGAACAAGGGGATCCTTAGATATATGTTTATACTTGAATATACCCCTTTACACTTACACACGTATGAATTTTTCATATCTATATATAAGCACACCTATCTCCAATATATATATTCATACTACCATGAGTGATTATATATAAAGGGGGAACTTATATATGAATATGGCTACCTATGAATACACATGTAAGCCTTCATCAATGGTGACTCGAATCCACCTCAATGAAATCCAAAACACAGAACAAAAATATAAGGAACCCATCAATTAAAAAAGAACTAATTAAAATTGGGCCATAGAATAAAAATGGAATAAACCTTACCCAAATCTTGAACTCATTGTCTTCTATGGTGGTGGATAGAACTGGTCTTATCATAAGAAACCACCTATAAAAAAATAGTGGGAAAAGAAATGAGATATAACAACTTCTTATATATATGTGATCAGTGTGTCAACTGTACATGATAAATGATACATGAATCCATAACCAATAATGAACAAATAATATTCAAATTGATATGTACATCCTAATACTAAATAACATGATAATTAATAAAGCTCTTTATTTTTCAAACATCACCTTCAATTTCCTATTCAAAAATCAAAAATCAACAAAATATGAGAATAATGTAAACCTCCATAATCACTAAAAAGCGAGAAATAGGCATTAGAAATTGTTCTTAACCTATAAAATCCATTCCATGAATCTATAAAATTCCTAAAACTTTTCATGACAATATCCTTCTTAATTTTCTAGATTGAAACCTCATTTTTTAGCATGTTCTTCTTCTGGAATTCACCTTTATTCTTAGTTAATATAGGTTAATGAATATTATAAAGTAGAGAACTTTCCTTCTTTAATTGTAGCCCCCCCCAACACAGCCCCCCTCCCCCCAACACAGCCCCCCCCCCCCCCCCCCCCCCCGCACCAATCCCCCCTATCCCCCGCACCAATCCCCCCCACCCAGAACCCCCCCACCCAGCCCCCCACACACCTTTTGAGATCAATAAATTATGTATGACTCCTTTGGGTATAGGGACCCTACTTTTTCTCAAAATGAGGATATTATCATCTCCAATGTGAAGGAAATTTCATTTCATACTATTGAGTAGGTTGAAATTTTCTACTACTCCACTTTGAAGGCTTATGGAAATCATGTGAAACATGTGAAAATATAAGGTCCCACCTACAGATGGACTGGGTGGAGCATGTTCATCTAATCTCTCCTTATAGGCAAGAAGTGGCCATATCAGTGGAATACTCTATAATAAATTAATGATAAATGTCATTTTCCTCCTAGATAATCTTGAGTTACAAAACCAAGAGCCCAAATGTGTGGGCTTTGATACTATTTTTTAACAACTATGACCTAATCACCCAAGCATCACTGGGTCAGGTCTCAACAACATCTTAGGCATACATCCTAATTTCCAAGGGTTGGTATAAATTTCAAGGGTTAGAAGACACTAATGTGGGAGGTGGTTTCTCCCATGGGAAGGAAATATAAAAAAGGGTATTCTATACTAAAAATTAAACATTACCCTTGGGGTAAGTAGAATACAAAACCCAAGTAATGTTGGGTTTCACCACAGGTACCTGGTCATCCAGATATATAGACAATAAGAGGGGGTGTATCTATATAAACATGAATATGTACTTCAACCTGGTTTCAAGAGTCATTAATACACACAAGATAATCTAAAAAAACAAAAACAAACACCATGCATAGAAAAACTCATTCAAACAATGCCTTACAAGGTGAAAGTGATAAAAAATGTGATTTTCTCATAGTGGTCAGACCAAATAAGGATGAATGGTCAAAAAATTTGTGTTCGCAAGTGTAAACTCCCAGCCCAGTGTTCAAACCATTTGAGAATGATATTGTCTTAGGTTTCAATATTTAATAGTGAGTATTTTATTTATAAGAGTTGATGCACAAATATATGTTTCATTAATTAGAAAGTGATGAAAGCACTATCATTTGAGATGAGTTCAATCATGCTATAATCGGGTGCAAGAGAGACCTAATCTGGCCTCAATATGGTCTAAGGAAGCCCGCAATATGGAAGAAATCCTATCTTGTAAGGAGAAACCACAAAAATAAGATCATATGAATACCTTAGGGTTTGGCCGAACTCACACCACAACGTCGAAAATGCATCAGCAGGGAGGTTGGGAGGCCGCATCGAAGCCACGTCGGTGGGGAGGTGGGCTGGCTTCGGCAAAGCATTGGAAGAGGAAGAGGAACGCCGATGGGGAGGTTGGGGGATCACATCATCGGAGGAGAATCATCCCATGGTGGGTGTCCATGTCGTCTGAGTAGAATGATAGATGTTTTGGGTAATAGCGCAAGGCGAGGAGGGTCGAAGGGAGTAGGGAAGAAAGGGAGGGAGGTGGGGATCGTGAGTGGGGAGTAGGGTAGAAATGGGATGGGGATCATGAGAACACAGGAGGAAGGTGATGGGGATCACGAACGTATAGGAAGAATAGGGGTAAATCCATGGGTATTTTATGACCCGTGGCGTTACCTTAACCTATAGCCATGGTTCTTTTAAACAATGGCTATATAAGTGTGGCTATATCATCAATTACTAGTACTCGTGGTGAAAAAGGCCACCAAGATCATGATTTCAAGGGGAACAAACAAGCTACCGATGTTCCATACTATAATTTTAGGGAGATGGGACATTATGAAAATGAATTTCCAAAGCGTCAGGGGAACTTACCATAAAAAAGGCCAAGGGATCAAGGCCAAGCTTATGCTATCACTACTGTTGAAGTAGAAGCTCCGAAAGATGTGGTGTCCAGTAATTTAATGGTTTCCTCAAGTTTAGAAAATGCATTATTTGATTCTGGATCATCGCATAATTTCATATCTTCCCAGTTTTCTATGAAAATTAGATATTTCCAATTTGATTTAACAAGGGAGTTGTCAGTTAAAACTCCTAAGGGAATTGTCATCGCAACAAAGTTTTGTGAATCCGTTCTCATTAGAGAATATAAATGTTCTTTATCTGCAGATCTCATCATCAAAAGCATGAGTGAATTTGATATAATCCTCAGTATGGATTGGATTTTGGACCATGATGCAAAGATTTATTGTAAGAAGAAGGAGTTTAAGATTTTTGATGATGATGATAAAGAACACCTTATCATTAGAGAACAATCGTCTCCACCTAATTCTTATCTAGATCCACCCCTAGTATCTCAACTAAATTCAATTATTGGGGAGGAAGAGAATGAAATAATTGTGGGTGAGGAATGGAATGTTAAAATAGAGGATGTACCTATTGTGAAAGAATATGTTAATGTGTTTCCAGAAGATTTACTTGGACATCCTCCTGAATGAGAAATTGAGTTTTCCATTGATTAAATTCCTGAATCTAGTCCCATATCGAGGACCCCTTAGGGAATGGAAACTGTGGAATTATTAGAATTAAGAAACAACTAGATGAATTGAGTAATAAGGTATTTTTTCACCAAGTGTTTCTCCATGGGGAGCCCCTGTCCATTTTGTTAAGAAGGAAGATGGATCTATGAGGTTATGTTTCGACTACAGGGAGATCAATGCTATAAAAATAAAGAACAAGTATCCCCTACCTTGCATTGATGATTTATTTGACCAACTGCATGGAGCTCAATAATTTTCAATGATTGAACTTTGATATGGAAACCATCAGTTGTTTATGAAGAAGGAAGACATTACGAAGAATGAATTTCGAACCAGGTACGAGCATTACGAGTTTACAGTAATGCCTTTTGGATTGACTAATGCACCCTCTGTGTTCATGGATCTAATGAACAATGTTTTCACAGAATATCTTGATGATTTTGTAGTGGTACTTATTGATGATATCATGGTATACTCCAAAAGATATGATGATTAGAAAAATCACTTGGGAATTATCCTGAAGACTCTTAGAAAACATGAATTATTTTGGAAGTTTAGCAAGTGTGAATTATGGATTCAAGAGATTTCTTTCTTGGACATATTTTCTCTAAGTATGGAATCTCTATTGATCCTTCTAAGACAAGAGTAATCCATGAATGGCCAGCACTGAACAATATAATTGAGGTACATAGTTTTATTGGTTTAGCAGGTTATTATCGATGTTTTGTCTTGAATTTTTCCCGGTTGGCTAACCCATTAACAAAGATCACACGTAATGGGGTTAAATTTGTTTGTAAAAAAGAGTGCAAATAATGTTTTGAAGAACTGAAGAGAAGATTAGTCAAAGATCCTATATTGACTCTACCATCAGGGAATGATGGGTTTGTTATTTATAGTGATGTTTAAAAGAAAGGACTTGGTTGTGTCCTTATGCATAATGATAGGGTTATTGCCTATGCGTAACGACACCAAAAAATTTATGAGAAAAACTATCCTACTCAAGATATTGAGTTAACTGCTGTAATCTTTTCTTTGATGATATAGAGACATTATCTCTATGGTAAAAAATGTGAGATATATACCAATCACAAGAGTTTGAAGTATATTTTCTCATAGAAAGAACTCAACATGATGCAAAGGAGATGGCTTGAACTACACAAGGATTATGATTGCACGATACACTACCACCTGAGGAAGGAAAATAAGGTGGAACATGCTTTGAGTAGAAAGGATCATGGAGTTTTGAACAAGATGAGAGTTGAAAGGGATCCTATTTTCATGGATCTAGTAAAGATAGATATGGGAATAACCATTGAAGGTGAAACATCAATGCTTTTTCAAATGGTTGCCAAACCTTCTTTACTAGAAAGGATAATAATTTCTCAGGCAGATGATGAGGAGTTTCAAAATATGATTAATGCTGTGAATGATGGAATATTGAGTGACTTCATATATGAAGATGGAATTTTGAAATTTGGGAAGAGACTCTATGTTCCCGGTATACCTTATCTAAAAATGGAATTATTGGACGATGCTCATTGTTCCTGTTTCTCTATACACCCTTGGAGCACCAAGTTGTATAGAGATTTGAAGGATCATTTTTGGTGGGACTACATGAAGAGGGAGATTACTGATTTTGTGTCAAGATGTATGGTTTTTCAATAAGTGAAAGCTGGAAGGGAACAACCTGGAGGAGTCATGCAACCTCTTCCCAAACCTGAGTGGAAATAGGATAATATCACGATGTTCTTTGTCATGAGACTACCAAAGAATCATAGAAGGAATGATGTAGTATAGGTCATTGTTGATCGGATTACCAAGTTAGCACATTTTCTTGGTATAGGAGAAGATTTACCACTTGAACGTCTAGTAAGACTATATATTAATGAAGTAGTGAGACTTCATGGAGTACCCCTATCGATTTTTTCTGATCTTGATCCACGTTTTACTTCAAGATTTCGGAAAATTCTTCAGAAAGCCCTGCATACTGAGCTTCGTTTGAGCATTTCTTACCACCCCCAACCTGGTGGACAATCAGAACAGACTATTAAAACCTTATAAGACATTTTGAGATCATGCTCACTTGACATTCAAGGTATGTGGGATAAATAATTACCTCTGGTTGAATTTTCCTACAACAATAGCTTCCATTCACGTATTCAGATGGCACCATATGAAGCGTTGTATAGAAAGAGATGTCGCACACCCACCTGTTGGGATGATGTTGTTGAAAGAAAACATGTAGGCCCAAAACTGTTGGAGGAAACGATGGAAAAGGTGAAGGTAATCCAAAACCACGTCAAAGAAACTCAAAGTAGGCAGAAGAGCTATGCTGACAACCGAATGAAGGATCTTTAATTTCAGGTAGGAGATCATGTTTTCTTGAAGGTATCTCAAAGGAAGGGTGCTATACGTTTTGGTAAGAAGGGAAAACTAAGTCCTAGGTACATCAGACATTTTGAAATTCTAGAAAGAATTAGGGATGTTTCTTACCAATTGGCAATGATGCCAAATCTCTCAAAAGTTCACGATGTGTTCCACGTATCATTGTTGAGAAAATACATGCCTGACCCAACGCATGTACTCACTTTTAAGGAAGTAGAACTGGATCCCAATCTATCTTATTGCGAAGATCACGTTAGGATTCTTGATACCAGAGAACAAGTGATGAGAAACCAGACGACTCGCCTGATAAAAGTTCTATGGAGAAACCATAAGATGGAAGA
Organism: Viscum album; assembly: GCA_963277665.1. NCBI lineage: Eukaryota > Viridiplantae > Streptophyta > Magnoliopsida > Santalales > Viscaceae > Viscum > Viscum album. Next base: position 622,598,497 of record OY728127.1, read on the forward strand.
CGCAACGTGGGAACCTGAGGAACTTATGATGAAGAACCACCCGAGTCTTTTTACACTGTAATCTTCTAGAAATTTCGAGGATGAAATTATTTTAAGGAGGGGAGAATGTTACACCCCATTCTTCCACAATATGCTTCTCTTTGAAAAATACAATAGCATGTGTTGTACGCAACTTCGAGTTCCAACTCCCACCACAACCAATCAAACTAGCCAATATGAATAGTAATACCCAATTTTTAAAATTTTATAAATTTTATCATTAAAAATGGATTTCATTTTTGGATTCAGAATATCGAAATTAGCCAAGGGTGAATTTTTGGTATTTTTTAGAAAATATTCAATTTTGATGAATAGTGAAAAATACTAAACTTTAATTAAAAAAAATTTATATCCAAATAATTTATATTGATACATTTTAATATTGAGTGGTTTTAAAGTATAATTAGAATATATTTTTACCATTTAATTCAATTTTGGTCATTTGACATAATTTCACATTTAAACTAGACATAAACAAGTGTCAATCTTTTGATAGTTATTATTTCTTAAAAAACACGCTTTTTTGTTTTGACAATAGGAATTAATTTTAAATTAATTTCTGCCACTTCTGTGTTTTGAATATAGAAATATGGATTCCATATTTAGAAGTATGAGGTAAATTTTTTTAAATAGATAAGTTTTATTTTTAGACATTTTGAATAATTACTTCGGTAAATATTTTATTTACCATGGTAAAAGGGTAAATCCGATAAATAAGGGTAAAAAAATAATATTATAATAATATAAAATTACCCTAACACGTGTCCTAACCCTATTGGATGATACATTTCCGACCATGGGAATCCTTGGGTTGATTTTTGGACCCCATGGAGCCACTTGTAAGTGATAATGTCACTTTATATTAATTAAGTTAAAGTAAATACAAAAATGACCTATGCATATATCTTTTAGAAATTTTTTTTACATAGGGTTATATATGTTATCTTTTCGACTATAAATATTCATTAGAAATATAAAAATATTTCCTACATAATGGTATTTTATTTATAATTTTAGAAATTGAATAATTAAATTTATATATGACACAATAATGATGCAGTATTTTCCTTATTAATGAAAGAGTCAAATAAATGGTTATATAAATGTTACAATAAATACAATTTGTAAGTTTTGATGTCATATAGAAATTTTATATAATAATATAGCATGTTAGGATTGATTAAAATAATTTATTTCAAATTAATAAAGTTTTTAGGACTTTTACAAAAAACAATTATTAAATAGTGTCAAAATTGACATAAAGGAATTTTTAAAACAAATATTATATTATTAATTTATCTAATATTCCTAAAAAACTAAGTTTCAGAAAAAAGACTTATATAATGATAGGCGTATCATTAATGAACCACTTTGAGATCTCTTGGAGGTATATAGTATGTTTATTAACCATATAATATGAAAATACAAAGATACATTGTAAATGTCAAACTACTTAATTAAGAGTTAAATCTAAAAGTTAAGGTTAATATAGTGACCCAAATCAGTCTAAAACCTATTAGTTGTGTGGTTTTCCACCCATCCCAACCTTATACTTTAAATAATCCATTTCTTAGCTATTAGAAACCGAAAATTATTTTATTATAAAATAATATTTCTGGTTTTTCCTAAGGTGTCCCTCACCCCTCTTATAAAAGGGAACTCCCCTTCTCTCTAATTCACATCTTCAAATCCATTTGGCTCGGCCAAACCCTAACAAAATACTCTCTCAATTGTCATAAATTCATCCTAGAGGACCTAATTTAGTCATAAATTCAACCTATCGAGCCCATTTGATCAAATCAAAAGGAAGAACCCGAAGAAGAGGTGAATATTTCATCACCTCTTTCACGTTCTTTTCTTCTACAACTTCTTCTTTCATTGTTATTATCATTATAAAAAAATAACTCCAGTATCTTCTATATATTGTGATGTTATTATGAATATGGTGCAATCATATTAATAATTCTATCTGTCCTCCAAATGACATGTCACCATATGTTCATACATACGGATTACCGTCTCCACGTCGTGGTGTAATTGTTAATCAATACATTTTTATTTGGATGGGTACAATAATGATGTGTAATTATTGTAAATAATAAATATAACATGATAATGATTAGTTATAAATGATATAACATCTAATTATATATTATTTTAATATCAAAAAAATGATATCATCACTCGTGCGTACGTACGGATTACCGTCTCCACGAACGCGGTGAGATTCATCCCTAATCATATCCATTCAAGAATAATATTCATTTGATGATTAATAATAATGTTTAAGGAGATGATATCATTCTGGATATGAATAATATAAAACCTATCCATAAAAAATGGCTTATTTAACAAAACTTATAAAAGAAAATGAGTAAGTGAACACCCGAAACGACGATAATACTAAGATATTATTAAAAAAGAAATGTTAAAATATCATATATGATATTACATAAATGTATATAATTATTGAATAATCGAATAACAATTACCTCACCATTATACAGGTGTTAACCTACCCTTGACCAGGAAAAGTACAAGGTAAGGGTTAATTTTACAATCTCTTTATTATCCGAGGTTGTTTTTACGGAAGTATCTACTGGGAGCTCTTTATCATCCACATCCATATTTATTAAAAATATATTTCAAAACATTCATAAAATTTTATAGACTATGGTTTAAAGTCATTTATACCATTGTTTTACTTTTTATAAGATGTTTATAAAGAAATCTTTCCATCATTTTCCAAAAAAGGTTCTATTTAACCTTTTCGACAAAATTAAGGTATGAATGTCTTTTTTTAACTTATTGGGCGAGTGTAGCTATTTTCCACCGTTATAAAATCATATAAGATTCCATTAAAAGATTATAATAAAATTTTCAATGTAAATGTTTTCTTTTATAATTATGTGACTTGTAAATTATTTAAAAAAATGAGATATTTCTCTTAAATAGTATTTATTTCATCTATGTCAACATCCTTTTTTGGATTTTAAGATTATTTGAAGTTGATTTGTTATGATACAAAACATCTATAATGTATTGGTGGTTTTGTGATATGTTTGACTGTGGATGTGTTATTTTTATACCATTCATGGTTTATGAAGAATGTATTGACATTTTGTATACTAGTTTTAATACGAATGATTATGTTATGTTTAAACCTATTCAAATGAGGAATGTACTAAACTTAGTAAGTGGCTGGTGGAGCCCGCTATAGCTCCTCGATGCATTGGTAGGTCTCATGAGACTAACTAGTGTCTTGGTGCAAGGCCTTGACAGAATCTTATTTGTAGTCTTGGTACAAGGCCTGGAATATATGGCTATGAAAGTCTGGCATTATGCATTCCATCATTATAAAAGTGGTTATTGATATTTCATGTGATTATTTGACTAATAGAATATCCATGTGAATAAGTAAATGGAATTATTTCATTTTATTTTTTCCATATTATGCTGAAGTTTTAGTTTAAAAGGATTTTTTTAGTTATACATTGCCTTAAATGTTTATACATATTTATAAAAGTTTATGTTATATTGTTGTCCTTACTGAGCATCTGAGCTCACCCCTTTATATGTTTTATTTTTTCCAGGATGTGAAGAAGTATTTTATGAATGACCTGCAGGGATAGTCTGAGGGGATATGAGTGTGGACTATAGAGACTATATTGTTGTAGTTCTTCACTTTATCCTGTAATATAAGACTTGTGAATGTATCTAGTGTCTCCAAGTCTACTAAACTAATTGGTATTTCGAGACTTTATCTTTTGTTATCATGCCAATGTTATGTAATAATGAATCGACTCTGGGTAACTAGGTTCAGGGCATTACAGTCTTGTAATATTTTTCTCATATCACCAATATATTTTTCATCCATACACTCTATCTCATGGAATGACCTCTACATTTTGTATTTTGAATATAAATAAATTAATCATCTAAAAATAATTTTTTAAAATAATCCCAATCCATTGATTTAATTTCAAACTACTTCCTCATATTCTCTTTAAGAGACCACCACTGATTTTCTTATCCATAAAAATTGTAGATATTTATAATTAAATTTCAAATATACAAACATTAGCGAATGAAAAATATATTTTATGTGTTACTGATCCATTATTCAGTAGCTAGTGGATTAATAGAACCACTAAAATAGGGTGGATGTTGCATCATGAAATACTCAACATAACATAGTTCCATCCATTTATCATTTGGATGTTCAAGGTGATTAAAAGAACGAGAAAGTTGTTTGAGAATTAAAATAATGTTTTTCATTAGAGCTACCAAAACGTTTTGTTTCTTATGAGTAAAATCATTTCATTTTCCATAACATTAAACATTGTCATGTTTTTTTAGGTTTTATCTATTGGATGAAACCAAAAATTATAGTGTGAGTAAAAATAATCATAGTGAGAAACCAAATGATCCTGAAAAATAATTTTATGATGTCAAAATCATGAAACCGTATTTTCAATATGTGACACCTTAGGCTTAGGCTAGGTTATATATGGTTTTAATCTATTAAAATCATTAATAGTGGTTTATAACGAAAATGAGAGCTATCCCAAGAATATACCGCAAGAGTGTCAACATAGGTGGGTATTAACGGAAGAACCAACCTGAACCAAAATGATGGAAAACATATACTCAACCACAGTTTTAGGGTTTATTACCCCTAGATTCATCTATTCTAAATTCACTTCTAGATTTATTATCCAGACATGGATGTTTGTTTTGAAATCCAAACTCTTTTCTTTCCCATAACTTTGGTTTTTGTCCAAATGTTAGGATTATCCTAAGGGTTATTATTAATGTTTTCTCATAATAATTTCATATTATTAACCAGTCATTTTTATTATACCCAATATAATAGAGCATAATTTTGATACATATATATAACATCTTAATATATGGGTATTCATTACATAACAAAATGATCGATTCCAAAATCATATTGGTCTTGTACCTTTGGTAACATGTTTACAAAAACAACCAGTTCATAAGTGAGATACATAATTTCGAACCAAGTTATTCATAACTATAACACTTATAATACATATAATACATAATACCTTTCTTTATAACCTGAGGAAATGAAACATTAGAAAGGATGATCTCGGATGCTCTAAAATGGTAAATCAGGGATATATGAAGAAAATATGAGAATAAGGGTATGAGAACATGAGAATAACACATAAAAATCATAACCTATATATCACAGATCATAAAATTGAGTCTTAACCTCAATCATGTAAGTTAAAAATGAATTAATAATTAAGGGATTAAATAATATATTACATGAATCATAAGGGAATTGAAGAACATAATCCATGAGAGAAAAATGTTGGAATAAGACATAAAATTGTGGAATACACAAAGTATAGGAAAATATTTACATAGTAGTCAATGAATATTTACAGGTCTACAAAAATTTAAGGTGTTCAATACTCAAACCATCATATCATTAAATTATCAATCATATGACTAACATAGTGGACAAATTTCCTTACCAAATTAGGTTCAATCTTTATTCGAGTCTTGTTTATATCATGAGATATCCGTCATTAATGAACACGTTGGAGCGATATAAAAATCTTGTCCCACCATTGACATAATAAAAATCATTCAAATTTGTTCTAAAAGAATATTAAATATTACCATATAAAAAGATATATAAATTAACAGGGTTCATAAACTCTTCTTCATAGAATAACTCATTTGAAAGAAATGGGTTTTACATATATAACCTATAGAAAAGAAATAATGTTCATACACATATTTTCATCATAATTTTTAACGATCTATATAAATAATAATGACGGTATAAAAAGATTATAAAACTATTAGATCATATGTATAATCAAGGATTTTTTTTTAATTTATAAAAAATATTAGCATTAAAAGTCCATAAAAAATATTTCCAAAGGGAAATCCCTTTCCAGCTAGAGAATCTCTGTTTATAACTAACAATTTTAGAAAATATTAATGGAAAAATTTTATTTTAAAATAAACTTGGAAACTTGTAATGTAACTATTAAATAATTATTTAGTCATGAAAGTAGGAAATATTATTCAAACAAAACACCTTAAAAAATATTCCTTTCACATTTTCAGTAAAAAGTCCAAAGTACCTCTTTTAGAAAATGACAAGATGATTAATTTTGAAAATTTTTATGTAAAAATTAAAAAACATATGAAAAGGGAATTTAAATAATCATTATAAAATATTAATAACATTGTAAAAACATTTATAGAAAAAATCAATACAAAAGGAAGATTATTTTTGACCGAAGAGAGAAATAAATTCGGTTTTTCGTAAAAACATTATTTCTGTCTCATTAGTAATTAAAGAGAGAAAAATTAAAGAAAAATTTTAATCTCTAAAAATAACAACAGTAGAATAAATTTCATGAGATTCGTTAGTGTTATCTATAAATATATACCCATTATACACCTAATCATAAACAATCAAAATAAATAATGTGATTGGGAAATAAAACCCTTACCGCTATGGTAACATTTGAATTGTAATCCCAATTAATTAAAGAAACTCAAATTGACATTTAAATCTAAAAAATTTAATAATAAGTATCATAATTTTAATTAATGGGTATAATATAAAACATATAAAAGAAATAAGTTGTAAATATGGCATGTGTTCGACAGAAATATAAATGAGATGAGAATCCCTTACCTAAATCCTCAACATCCATCATACAAATTCAAACCTCCTATATAATACAAATATTTTTAATTTAAATATATTACAAAAATATAATTATATATATATCACACCATATTTTATCTAATTATAACCTTTTATCAATTATTTATTAACAATTATTAGTTAAAACCACTATTTTGGGTAATAACGACTTAGTTTTTCATTTGTGTTTTGGATCGATTGTTTTGGACCTTGTATTTTTATTGTGGATAAATCATATAAAAAATTTTATAATGGAAAAAATAACATATATATTCATTATATATATTTGGATTCATCTATAAATGATAGATATTGAAAAATTAATTCCACCATTCATGGAGATGGTTGACCAGATGTATGCATAAATAATACTTCCATTTTTTCAATGGATTGGAAAAAAGAGGTATATAATATTTTACCTTTAAAAAATAATTTTATAGAATATATATATATATTCAATAAATATTTAATGATAAACATCAATTTAAAAATAATATGAAAAAAAATCAATTCATTTCATAGAGGGGGCAATTAATACATACACACAAACAATGTTTTCAATTTTAAAAACTTTTTAATGTAATAAGGTATATGTGATGTTATAATTATAAAAGTGTACTTATTTTTTAAATATCATATATATAATGTTGATACATTATTACATCCCTCAATGAGAGGTTGTGATAGAAAATGAATTATATCAACTTGCATGTAGTCTTCCATACACACGATCGACTTGTTCATTTTACATTTGATGGGGGAGGAGATTGATATTGGTTATGAAATTAAAATAATAACATAAAATCATATGGAAAATACTATTTTAATTATTTCGTCTTATTTGGATAATATTTTAAGGATGTTTAATAGTAAATGTAATGAAAATGCTTTGTTAAGAACTGTACCTATTTTTCATAGAACCTCTTTAGGTTTATACTTAATTACTTATAGGGATGATTTTATGATAAAACAGATGATAGCTCATGGGGATGGATTTATTGAATGGATTTTTTAATTTATTGGATGAAGAAACAGTCGTACAAAGTTTTAATTAGAGAGTAGATGTGGCATTCTTTTATTATTGGGGGTGGGAACCAACTAGGGAATTTCGAAAATGTTAAGATAATTTCCAAGAACATGGATTCTAGAAGGATATATAATTAATGTTGGTATAAAATTATGTTTAAATAGGGAAATATAATATGATTTAGAAAATTTTTCTTCAAATATATACAATTATTTTTAGGTTTAACTCTCCACTAAACCCGTTTTAACCTTTACCTCGATAATTAATTTTTAATTTTTTATTATTAATTTTGACAAAAATTGATGTTATAATTATTAAAAAATATAAAATATGAAGATTAAAAATATAGAATCCATTTACCAAATTCAATTCATAGAAGTAGAAAATTTTATTTTTACATTTTACCCACCACCACAGGTAAAAAGTAGTTTTCCAAAAAAATGTTTTAATAAGTATAAACTAGTTTTTATATAAATATTCAAAATTAATCTACATAAAATTAAATAAATTGTAATAACTATAATTTAATCGTACTAATTTTTCTATCAAAAAATTTTATAACAAAATTTTCCTTTTTAAATTCTTTTAAATGAAAAGGCAATTCTTAATAAAAATCAATATTTTTCAATATTCGTAGAAAAATATTTTTTTTCCCAAAATTATCAACAATTAACTATAAGATAATTTCTAAATTTTTATTTTAAAAATGTAGTTTATTTATTGAAATACATTTTATAACAGTAACAAAAATTAGTTTTCAAATATAGGCGCAAAGTATTTAGAATTTTTTTTATAAAAATAAAATTTCAATCAAAAAATTGATTTAATCTTATCCCAAGACTAGAAAAAATATTAAATGAAAAGTATTTTTTATTGAATATTAATTCATAAATTTAAATAAATTTATTCACCAATAATGTCTAATTTAATTAATGAAGATAAGAATTCTTTACATTCACAAATATATTTTAATTTTTTTTATTTTTAATGGAATTTAATTATAATTTACAATAATTTCATAAAAAATGAATTTATTTTATGAAAATTTAAACCAAATAATTTTCATAATTTATTTAATCCCATTCATACCTTCAAATTTGACAACTATGTTACAAATGTTAAATTAAATAATAAAATTTTAATAGCATATCATAGTTCTTTAAAACTTGTTGTTACATATAACATAAGTTACCAAATAAAATAAATTTATTTGAAAAAAATATTTTATAAAATATATTAGTATAACATTATATTTTTAATAAAATATAAATAAATTGTTTTAAAAAAAGTTACCAAGGTAAAACCCAAAATTTCAAAATATAAATATTTATTTAAAAAGTAAGGTATATTTACAAAAAACCCATTAAAAGTAAGGTATATTTACAAAAATCCCATTTTTTGTCTTATAACTGGAGACCACTACCCAAACATTCTTTGCCCTTTCCTAGGAATTATCTCTACCAAAACATTGAACTAATCCATTAAAAACTCTCTCCCACTTCCTAAAACCCTTATTACCTTTAAATACCAAGCTGTAGTATCCTGATGTGCTTCCCAATGAAGAACATCCTATGGGAGAAGTAATGTTTTCAATGAAGCTCTCTTTATTACTTCTTTCTTGTACCGTCTAAAAACTATTATATCGATGATATTTTGATAAAATTACTATTAATTATAGTATAAAATGATAATATTATAATGAAATATCGCTTTTCCACCTTCCTCCAAACTATTCAGAAAAGGAAGCATCTCTTGTGTATTATGCAGATTGCCTCCTATATAAGCGAGGTGATCCATTTCTAAAAAAATAATAAAATATATAGTTCAATGGGGGAATCTATTGAGTAAATATTATATTGAAAACATTATTAAGATTATGAAAATAATAATCAATTCCTACCTTTTTTCTTTCTAAAAAACAGATGCATTACCCATGCATAAATATAGAAAACCAGCTCAATGAATGTGTGGAATTTCAATTTAAACATTAGTCCTTTATTATTGATCAATATCAATTATAATCTGATTTAATACCATAAAGATATATAAATAATATAATTAGTCCTATATAAAAATATTAATATTCCAAAATAATAACTTTCTTAATCATAATAATTGATAGTTTAGGGATTGTACTTGTTTGGGTCGATTTAACCACCTAATTGAAAAATGATACAAATTTATATCACTGATTAATATGGAAAAATAAATAATGGAATTATTAGTAATTAAGGATAAAATATTTTTTATAGCTGTCATAAGATTGTATTTATATTTATCTAATTGTTAATACAACTCTTTATCCATTAAAGAACATCCAAAAAAACCTCTCAACGAACTTCATCATCAATAATCATATCCAAAAAACTTTTTAAATTAATTTTAAAAATTATAATTCATTATAGTATATATCTTCTAGTAAATCTATATATCATTTAATAATGAACGTTGAATCTATAGACAATAATTGAAATATCCATTAAAATGCGAGTATAAAGCATACTATCAAAACTAATAACAACCTAAAATGAAAATAAAATTCATCAAAAAAAAATATTTATAATGAATAATTATAAATTATGTTTATAAAGTTTATTGGTATGAATACTATTTCCAAATATATTATTAAGATAGTTTTTTTCTTATACCGAGGGTTAGAACATGTTCGACTGACCAGTAATAACGGTAAGAGTTTTTTTAAATTCAATATGCTTTCATTGAGTTGTAATGTGATTTATTAAACTCTATTATTATTGTTGGTTACTTCATAAGTTATTAATACTATGATTTATTTAATATTTTTCATATTATTATTTCCATTTCTCTCTTATAAACTACCATTAAAAAGATTTCTTAGTTAATAAATCTGATGTTTTGAAGGGTTTTTTTCATCATAATTTTTCATTATTAATATATAATTTGTAGTCAGATATTTATTATATTTTCGGTCTATATATAAAATATGAATTTATTTTACTCATATTTTTTTATTAAATTTATTGTATTTTATAATCCATATCACATTTTATCTTATATGGGGGTTTCATTCAATTATATAAAAAATTTCGTATTTTATCTCACTTAACTACCATTAATGATTTATAAGAATTATTCTTGAACATATTTCATCCACAATTGGTTATTTCCACATTAAGATTTTATTTCAATTTTATTTATATTACTCTATTGGAAGAATGAATTTTTAATTCAATGCTTTCACCAGGATGATTAAGTTCCTTAAAATAAATATCATCTTTGAGAATAATTCCTATCCTATTTAACAAAGATTTTCCCTTCCACTTCTTTATTTTCATTTCAATCCAATGTTATCCTTCATATTTACAGACAAAATTGGAGTTATCTTAGGTAAAATTTCCATTTTTTCCTATTTTGAGAAGGATTTTTAGGAACACTTTTTCTAACATGGGTTTTCAATTAAATTATTAATTAGTTTTCTTTTCTTGATTGTATAGTATAAATTTAATTCAAATTTCATCTAATTTTTTATACTTTTCAAGGATCCATTAATAAATATACTTATTTATTTTAAATTGTTTCATCAATTTTCCCATCAACCTTTTGAAAATATTTTTTAATGTTACTCGTAACTTCATCTTCCATGACAATGGAAAAAATGTTTTCTAAAAATTCTTTTATTTTTTCTCATGCCGTTTAAGAATTCACATTTATGATGAGTATTTTTAATATTTCAAAATGTTTGAATAAATAATTTTAAATTTTCATGAATTTAAAAATAAAAGTAAATATTCTTATATTTTGGAGAAATATAATATTTACTTTAAAAGAAATTCATGATTTGAAAAGAAATTTTAAATTCATTCATTTTTAGGAAATAATTCTAATGTGTTTTTACGTGTTCTCAAAGAATGTTTTTGAATGTATATTTCCCTTATTAATTATTTTTAAACCCCTATCTGTTATAAAGAGTAATTTTTAAAAAAATTTCCAAGATCAATGTATTTTATTTTAAATAATATATTTCCATGGATTTACGGGCATTTCATTGTTTGTTTTTTGTCCTTGTTTTTAAAATTGATTTATCTAATAATTTTAAAAAGTAGTTTTACATCTATATCAACATCCTTTCAAATTATTTTTCTTACACTTGGGATTTTCATTATGATACCAACCACCTTCTTTCTCTGGATGTCTCATTAAGTTATCTATGAATTTCATATTGAAAAATATCTCTTTTCTATGGGTTCGTTAAGTTATTTTAATAATATGAATGATTAATATCAAGTGGCACACATAAGTATGGATTATTGTTGTTTGGGGTTATATAAAGCTATAAAATGTATTTATTTAGGTTATTTATCGCATGATATAAGGATGTGTGGACATACATGGACTTGTTCAAAACATAAAGAGTGAGCCTTATTGGATTAAAATCACAACAAAAATGGTGGGTGTCCTATGATAAACTGACAAAATATAATGTGATCCTTAATATACCACATAAAAAAAATTAATTTTTATACTTATTATATTAAACTCACAACATAATGGGTGACCCTTCATGGATTACTTCCTCAACATATGGGTTGGGCCTTCATGTATATGTTTATAATATAATGATTTCATATTATTGGGTCTTTTGCCGTATTTTCTTCTTATTATATGTTACCATGACATATAATGCCACACCCCGACCATATTAGACACTCAAATAGTGATATTAGGTAGGGAACCACTAACCATAGGCACTCCTCCTAATACCCTAATGGCTTCCAACTAGAAGTGGGGGAGTAATTTAACATGTTCGCGAGACTATACCCTCTGGGATGGATAATAAAAATGATTTGAGTAATAATGGGTAACATATAGAGGAAGTAAATAATCAAAAGTCATGAACCAGACCTGAATAGAGGATATAAAATCAGTAATGATCAATAATAGGATTAATAATAAATAGAATCAAATGATGATAAATAAATAGATGAACATGCCTTCACCACATTGAGTAATTAAAAAGAACCAGCATGCATTTCATAACAAGTCTTACGTTTCTATATTCAAAAGGGTAACCAATGGATAACCAATAGTACCCATATACATAACATGAAATATGATAAAATAGAGTAAAATAAAATATAAACTACATCTAGGAATGACCTCATCATCCAATGCCAAATTCCATTCAAGAGACTACTTAGATCAAGTTCCTATGGACGATCCTTTAGCTAAATGTATATTCATAAAGTCTACATGAATCTCGAAGGACCCATGCCGAGTGTGAGATGAATCTCTGTAGGGTACCACCCAATGGTGATCATCAAGAATATGTGTTTTAGTTGGAGTGATATAACAAATTAACAAAGCATCTTGATGCATTATATATAAAACAAAAAACTTCTTTGGTGGTCAAAATCTACCTAGAAGTTTCAACTGCTTCCACCAATGCCCGAATATTAGAAGTGAAGAGGGTCCTTGGTCTATGGCCCATGGTACACCTAATTTTAAGCCTAGGTGAACCCTCAGGTTCCACCTCAAACAAGTATCCCGACACCACATGCCCCATACCACCACATGTCTCAAGAAAGAATCAGCATTCTAATGGAACACCCATGTAAATATTAACCAGTCCCACAGACCCCTACTTAATATCATCCATCGAATCAAAGCCTAAAATCTGGAGGAACAATGATATATGAACTCAAATAATAACCACCATTGGATAAAATCAAAACTTATATAGGAACATTGATATCCATCCTCAAATATTAATCTAGGACCATAGCCTCAAGAACGGTGAGCATCATCCCCCAACCAATAGCCTCATCATTATCAATTGAAGTCTCTTAACCTTCCACATGTATTTATATGGAATGTACTCCCCAACCAATTTCTATGCCACTATAACAGGGGCCTCTAGGAAAAAAAGTGATCAAAACCACCTCATCATGGAATCATGCTCTGTGTACATGACTCAATTATACACATTAGTCATCATAGGTGAGTGAAAATTACAAAAAAACATAATTCACGCCATCAATGGATTCTGATGACCCTATGACCATGTCACTCACAACATATGGCCTGTCCATCCCAATATTTTGGGCCATTCCCAACCTGACAACCTCACCACCTCTAACGACATCCTCAACACACAATCCTATGGTCAAACCACTCATGAAATCTGATCTAATCCCAACTAGTGTTCAACATCACTCAATCCTAATGTCATAGCCTCCTCATCCTTATGCCAAGCTAGTCACAAACCCTTAAATCTGAATATCTCATTACACAAGAAATGAATATATATATAGTTCAATTTAAACTAGGAATTCAATATAATAATATGTAATTTCTTATATAAACAATTATAAAAAATTAATTTAGTGTACTTGAATTCCTCAAAACTGATTAACGAAAAATATTCAATTAACACAAATAAAATTTAAAGGGTTTTGGCACCCCGACCAAACCACATGTGAGGACCCAACCCCATAATACCCGGAGCTGGTGCCTTGAATCATGATATGTAATTTTTAACAAAAACATGTACTGATAAATTACACATCATGTCCCATACATTGGATCGATTCGGTTTAGGTTCTGGGAAACCAGCTAAATCTCAAATGCTTCCTCAGATGAAAACTGATATCTGAAAAATTTTCATTTAAAAATGTATGGTGATTATACAAATACCCAGTAAGGGGTTTTAAAAAAACATAATAAAACAATATAACTTTTGGAAACATTCTTTAAAATTTCTATAAAACATTTTCATAAAAATGATGTAACACTTACAACATAGCATAACAATTGTCTAAGATATATAAGTGCACAATTAAAAAGTATACTAACAGAATTTCAAGGGAACATGATTCAATTATAGGCATGCTCATTCAAAATAAGTGAAAGGCATTCAATTTTAATCATAATGACATGTGAATGTGCAAGTACACAATTAATAACTAATAGTAATACAAGATCAGAGTTTTGATTAAAATAATAACTTCAATTTCATCCTTTACTACTCTGAAATATACACTTGATAATAAATCTCTAAGTACTGCATAAATACTATTCCATAAGATTTATTTCTTCTCGTTCTCGTAAACATAAGATCTTTAACCAATAATATTCTACTAGTTTAATATACTTGTGGTTAATTAAATTACATAGCCATAATGAGGAATGCGCATATGCTAGACTGTGTCAAGGCCTCATCCAAGACATCTAATGATTAAGGACTTGACCAGAATCCATAACTCGTTGTTGGGAAAGGCCTCGACCAATTCCTCTTCTAGTTGTCTAATGAGATGTACCGATGAATCGAGGTGCTATAGCGGTCACCACCCATCACATACAAATTACTATTAATTCCTAATATCTCTAAATCAAGGTGCACATACCACTTTTATTTATTAAACAACTTATCACATTTCAAATCCAAGTGTCACATTTTAATTGGTTACATAATTCCCATTATTCAAATTGTCCCATAACTCCTTGAGTAATTAAAGTTATCATTTCACATTATTCAAAGTGTCCCATACCAATTCTAATAATTAAATTATTATTTCATAAATTATCATGAGTGATATATGTATAATAAAATATTTGAATTATCACATAAATTAATTACATTACAACTCTTCCATAAACATTCAATGCATTAGAATACATGTTTAAGACTTCAGATAGATATTATTCATGCTCAATTCATGTGCTGATAAATGGAAATGACAATGGACTAAATCATAAAATGTCAATTATAATTTATATAATGATTTTTCTCAACAACATGCATAAAATAATAAACATTCTTTGTGCAAGTGATATTAATTTAAAACTCACAAGTAATGAATGGTTTGGGTTACCTCATAAAATGATAGTTCCTTAATTTTCGAAATCCTTTATTCACAGATATGTATATTTATAGTTTAAATTGAAAATTTTTAAATTAATATAGATGTCATTTGTACACAAGCATGCGCTGATAAACGATCATGTCATAATAAATGGAGATACCTTATGTTGTATAGAATATAAGGTCAATTAATTTGCAGTGCAACATTTGTTTTATGTAATGCATACATTCATGAGAATTTAATTAAGCACATAAAAAACATACTTTAACCACTGAATTTTTTTAGGCCAATTTAATTCGGATTATGGTTCACACATATAGGTGCATACATATAACCATATATATATATGTGTGTAAAATTATGTATATTCTGCACCCACTTATATCGCTTTGAATCAAAGATTTTTCGAGTTTACAATCAAATACATATATAAATATATTTGTATGGTGAATAAAATCTTTTTACCCCATACTTATATTTTAGATATATATATATATATATTTGTCATGGATTTAAATTTGACAAACATAAATTGATTAATTATATCTTAAATACATCTCAATCAAATATACGTTTGAAAAAAAATATTTCTCCTCGTATGAAGAACAAGACAACAGATGATATAATTAAAATAAATAAATAAACTTCTTTAATCTTAATAATTTTTTTGCACCCTTACACAATTAAATCTTTTTAATAAAATATATAATCTTCTCAATTGATTTTCAATAGAAAAAAATGGAGAGAACCTTTTAAATTACATAAATAAATCTTCTGATAATTAAATATTTAAAAATTAACAGTCTCCCCTCACAGTAGATTCTCAAAACATAAAAGATAATTATAAATTAATTTATTTATTAAAAATTATGGTATTTCCAAGCTCAAACAGTTTTATATTACAAAATTTCAATATTTATTTCATCAATTAAATTATGAATAGTTATATAAGAAAATTAGACACTTACAATTTAACTTTTAAACTAAACTTTAGTGAGGATAAAATCAAATAATCCATTACACAACCTTAAATGACACCCAACTTTTTAAAATTAAAATAAATAAAACAAATTTGATAATTCTCCGCTCATTATTATTTTGAAATTTAAATACTGTTATTGAAAATAATTTCCACCCATCACATTCTAAAACATCATTGTAAATCAACAATTAATATAATTAAAAGTGGGTGGATTATAACTATATGAATGTGTGTGTATATATATATATATACTAGTGTATAAATTCATGTTGGAAAAAGGAAGACAGTGTGTATTGAAACCTTTCAAGGAAACAACCTTAAATATAAATTATTTAGAAGAAAATAATCCCTTACGTGAACCAGAAGATAGAGTGTATAATGAAATAAATAAATTCCCATTACAATGCATAAGATCATAAAATAAATAAATATTCAAGAAAAATATTTAACCCTTACCTTGATTTGATGAAGAGGATCTTGGAAAACAATGATGATATCAGAGGAGACTTTTGAGGTTTTTTGAATTATAGGAGTGGAAAGAACCGAGGGGTTCTTAGGGGTGCAAGGGTTGTGTTTTTATAAACTATATTATACTTTCACAGAATATTTTGTTTCCATGTACATAGGATTCGAGGCCTATATGGATTATAAAAATACTAGGGGGTCTGTCTTTGTGGAAAGGGAATAAGAGGTGGGGCCATCGGCTGTCAAGGGTAAAGAATACAGTGAAAAATAGGGTTTAGGGGTAACTAGTGCAGCATAAATGAGGTAGAGGAAGAAGACACCACAGAAAGAGATGAACCGGAAGAAGAGTGGATGGCCTAGATTGGATCTGGACTTGATCCAATGTTTTGGGTGCATCTGTGGGTTTTAAAGGTGATAGAAGGCTCAAATTAGATCCCTGGATAGATCACACAGTCCTGGATCGTTGGAATGTTTTAAAAATATGATACGACCAAGATTTGATCTGCGCTAGATCAGATAGTGTACGAAAACATATATGTATTCTGTGGTTGTGGAGGGTCGAGCGCTGGATCGATATTGATGGCCCAGATCGCACGTGACGTGATACAATGGGCCATATCATATTTTTCCGGAAAATCCTTGTCCAACATCGAATCGGTGAGACATTCACGGCTTCTTTATAAGCATAAGACTCCCGACAAGTGTTTGGAAATCACAACACACATGAGGGGGCCTTATACACAGGCTCCCACCTCCCCATGCAGGCCTTGGTCTACCGCTTCCTAATTGTGTCCTCGCGCCCATGGTGGCGTGCTCATGCACTTATGTGCTCCTATGTGCCCTTTGGGGAAACTATGCCAATGCTCGGGCCGGCCCGAGCTAAGGCTGAGGGCTAGGCTAAGCCACCAAGCGTGACCTACCTCCCTTATCCTAGCTAAAAGGTCTATCCCTAAAGGGATTTTTTTTATAAAAACAGACTTCCAAATATATGTTCATAAGAAAATTAATTCATTTATTTTAACTATATATAGATAATAAATTAAATTTTATAAAACATGACTTTTTATTTAAATGTTAAATGATTAAAGGATGTAATTTAAATTATACTTTCTCTCAAAAAAGATTATTATGAAGACTATTTATAAACACTAAAGTTTTAAATAATAAGATATGACTTCCATACATCCATATGAAAACTTCTTATAGTAGTATTATAGAATTCAAACATAGTTCAATTAAAAATAAAACAAACATAGTGTAATTAAAACATTGTTTAAGCATTAATAATGAAAAAATTTACAACATCTTTGAAATATTCATAAGGAATTTGAAATCCTTATCTCATTTGAAAATCATTTAAGTGTAGTTCAAAATATTATACCATGTCCTTTTTAATGTTCATAATTAGAGGTTGTTATATAATTTTCAATCCATAACTTAAATATTTGGAAAACTAAATTGTACATAATTTTTTTAATTAATTCACCAAAAGGTAAATGGATATAATTATAGAAATTGGAATTCAATGGCCACCCATGGAAACAATTGAGTTGATGACTTATAAGGCCATGTCACAGGGTGTCCTAATTTCAAGGAAATTGATTAAATGGCTCTCGTCATTCCATTGGTGCTTAGAATGGCTGCGGTGGCTTTGGCCGTACTAATGTTTGTTATGATGATCCTAAGGACCCTTGTTTTCTTCTAAGGATTATTGTTGTTTTGTGTGGTCTACCGGTAATTTTGATAGGGTTTTTAATAGGCATTTTTGGGTAGAATGGTTTCTTGTGATATTGGTAAATTGTAAACACTTTGGTCTCTTGTTCAAATGAAATGCCTTTTGTTTATCTTATAAATTTTGATCAGTTTAAAATATATTTAAACAAAATAAAAGAATACTATTATCAATATATGAGATATGAGTTTTGGGGTGTTACACCACCCTAGGGAGAGACAACCTCATACTCGACCTTGCTCAAGTGAAATAAGAATTGGGCATGCCAAACTACATCCCATGGGTCACAAAATCATTATAATATAAATTAAAAAATATATTTGGGTCCCACTAAAAATAACCAAAATCATGCTAAAATCTAGACCACCCAAACATCTTAGAAATAATTTGATAAGCACCACATACCTTGGACCTATAGATGTTGGAATATATGATTCTGAGATTCTATTCGAAGAGTATTAGCATAGATATGAGTTTCTGTCACATTCCCTTAAAATGGGAAAAAATGAAAAAGAATATATTTAACACTCCACAAGGTGATGGATAAACAAATAAGAAGGGAGGGTGAGGTTAGTGTTACTATTATGACTTTATTTCACTGGATGACGATGAAAACGATGCACTGATTGAGGGGTTTCTCATGTTGAAGATGGGGAAGAATGGAGGGATTCCTCCACAATTGTGAATGACCAAGAAGGGAGAGAGAGAGGGATAAAATAATGGAAATAAGGAAAGAAAGAAAAAAAGAAAATAATAAAAAAACACATCATACAGGTTGCACAGTTTACCCACACAGTTTTCTAGATAGTGCGTAAATTGTGTGGGGAATAATGTTGATCTTCTTCCAAAAAGATAACCCTCACATATTTTTCCCATAGTTTGACCCAACCATGATCAAAAAATTTATGATAATTCTATGAAATATTATAATAACCACATGCGCCTCCATCACATAGTTTATCAAAACCATGAGGCAGTTCAAAAAATGAGCTGCACAGTTACTTGGAAGGGTCCACACAGTTTACCCTAAACCATGAGCCCTAACATGAAAATCCAAAAAAGGAATTTGGGCCTCCAATACCCCAAAAAACTTATTTAAATACCAAAGGCTTATACCAAATATGGAAAATCAGGTAAAAAATGATATAGAGGTGATTGAACTCTCAGAATTGAGTTCCGATCATCAAATTGGAAATGGCATAGCCATTATTTCAACAGTTCATATTGGGAGTGGTTCTCGACTTAACATGAAAACCAAAGACATTAATATCTCCCCACCGTAACATATCACTTCCCTAAGATATCAACAGAAACTTAGAAATTGTACCAAATGTTCCCATCCTAGTAAAAGCTAACCTAAATTACACCGGTCATAAGGGTACATGCCAATTACCTCAAGAGGGCTTCCAAGGCTATGAATAGTCTATCCTGGTCCAATTATACCAACTGATCAAATCAATAAAGTGTCCAACAACCATTTCCTATACCCAAGGGCCTACCATGATGCATCATCACTCCATCAAGTCATCTGGGGATCCTATATCATACATGAAATCCATTCACATTCCGCACTGCATCAGTTCTAACCTCAAGCCCATGGCACATATGAAGATTTGAGGTCCTGAACCAGCTTAGTTACTCATATAAGATCCAGTTCCTTGCACCTAAATCATGTACTGGAATGAAACAATGCTTATTTCCTCACACCTCATGTAAGTCCCACATCACCTCGATACCCTATTGCCTCACACCTTAGTAACCAGTATCCAAAGATTCTAAATACGTAGAACCAAGTTCCTCACACCTAATATATATATATATTATGCATCTGATATGATACAAACATACTGAACAACATTTGGTCTGTACATTTAGATACCACATGCATTTCATGCACCAAAATTTACATGAATCAATAGGACATGAAAAAGAAAGAAAATCATAGCCTTGTCCAAAGCATACCTATGACTCTAGTAGGCTCATTATCTAGATCAGACCCTAAAAGGTCCACGATGTGAAAAATGAATGAAGCATGACTTCCTGAAGCATGGAATACCTGTGATACTACCCTACCCACTAACTAGTGACCCCAATGTTAGGGCTTGCTGTCTTTATCATGACCTCTCTTTGTAGAACCTCTAAATATATGCGATTTCTCCACATGAATGGAACTATTTTAGAGGCTTCTCACAATGAGTTCAGACATGTCCCAAATACCCAAACATGAGGAAAACTAATGAGGATCCACCACAAGGGGATCTACTCGAGTCCTTGGCCTGACTACCCTGCTGGAACTTGTCCCGAACTAATTTCCTTCCCTTAGAAGTGTAACTACAAAAATCACATGAATCAACGTTTTGGATCAAGTAAGAATTTTTTGTAAGGTTTCCCTTATATTTGAGTGACTGGATTATTTTCTCGAAAGATGAGTCCATTATAAAGATTATTACCTTCTCATGAATGGCATGCTGTAAACCATCCTCAAAGCGGCTCACCATGGAGTTGTCATCACACACTATATTGGGTGAAAATAGTGAAAATTTAGTCAATGTATCATCATAGTACATGATAGGGATTTTATCATATTGAAGGATTAATAAATCCCAAGTCTTTTCATCTCTTAGAGTCTCTCAGAGAAATTGATTGAAGAAATAGGCCATAGAATCATTTCATGCCAAACAGTTCTCTCTACCAGCATGCACCTACACGTCTCACCAATGATTTTTTGGACCTCTTAATCATGCACATTTCTAGCTTCACCCTCTACCCTAGAGGTATTTCGAGCTTCTTGACGATCATCTCCATGATCTCTATACGGGTCTCTACTACATTCCAACCACCCTCACCCAAAAAAATCGGTGCTGCAAATGGTACTCTTCTACCTGATCACCTTGATAGATGCCATGAAGAACATACACCGGGCTTGCTCAGAGCATCTCATCAAGACAGCTCCAAAATGCTGAAAAATATGGCAACTGCCCCACCTGCACTTGGACTAATGTTTTAAGATGTCCTTAAGCATAACCAAATGCCTTTACCTGCTACCTGAACCTATGGGAAAAGAACCTAATCATGATCATATAGAATTGAATAATCACCTGCTTGACACTCAATTGAACTATCTACAAGGGACTTGCAGAATACAAAATATGGCCAGAGAACCCACACACACACACACATATAATAGATATATATAAGACAGATGGGGAAGGAATCAAAAGGAATCATGACCTCACTACCCTTACCCTTCCCTATTGAAATGGTTCCCCATGGAATCCTGGCCTCTTTACCCACCCTCGAAAGAGATACGTATCATATAATCTCTAGGCCATGACCATCCTAGAAACCATTGCTCCCTCAAACAGATCACTAAGTCACATAATATTGGGGGATCAAAATCAACTCAACAATAACACCTGCCTTCTCATATAAGAGCTTAGAAAAAATATTTATCCCAATCAATTTCATATATATATATATATAATATACGTCACAAAAAATTACTTATTAAGATACATCAAATTTAAAAATGAATTTTATATTTATCAGATTGAATAATCATTTTACATGGAATACATGAATTTTTAAAATTAAAATACCCTAAAAAATTTTCTATCGAAAGAAAAAAAATTAAAAAATCAAAATATACATTATCTTTCTATACCATGACAAGGTTTTAAATCCTCCCATACTTTACCAGGTAAAGGTTCACATATCAAAACACGTTTTCAATTCACATTCCTAGTGAACCACCCATGGTGGAAATCAAATAAACTATAATCTAGGAAAAATTAACTTCATTTCCCACCCAAGGTAACATAGAACGTTCCACATAATTGGGCCTACTAGAACACAAGCATGAGATCTAAACCCAGTTATGACATAACCTATTATCAAACCTACCGTATACAAAATAGTAATACCATGAAAAAGGTAAAATAAACTCATCTGATACCATTTTTAGCATACCCAACGCAATTATCCACCCAAACAGTGTTATCGGGACAGGTTCAACTAGCCATAAGCATGACTCCCCATATGAAAAAGGCTACCGACTAGTTTTGATGGTGTAATTTAACATTATTGGGAGACTATACCCTATGTTAATATATAATAATATTGGTCATATTAACAATGTGTATAATTCAGAAAAAAAAAGACACAACAAACTCAAACAAGACATACTAAGTGGATTAATAATCAATAATGATAAATAACATAAGAAATAATAAATATAAGTAATAGAAGATAAATAATAATATCAAGATTCCAACACCACTTTTAGTAACTAAAAAAATAATCAAGCATTCTATAATAAGTCTTACATGTCAATATACAAAAGGTGCACCCATAGATAAGCAATAGTATCTACATATGAAATAAGCATTCTAATAAAATAGATTAAAATAAAATAGAAACTCCACCATGGAATGACCTCTTGGTCCCATACGAATCTTCATGCAAGAAGCAACTAACATCCATCTCTTAAGGCTAATCCTTTACCTGAACGAAAATTCATGAAGTTTACATGCATCCAAGAGGACCCATACAGGGTGTGGGATGAATCTTAGTAGGGTAACACCTTATGGTTCATATGAATCATATGTGTTTATGAATGTGTGATATAACAAATAAAAAAAGTAGATCAATGCATTTTAAATGAAAAACCTCACTGGTGCGAAACAACCACCAAGAAGTTTCACCCACTTCAGCCAATGTTGGAATCTCACAAGTGAATAGGGTTTTCTGGACTATGGCCCATGGTACCCCTGTTGTCAATCCCAAGTGAACCCTCGGGTTCTAATTCAAATAATTATCCCAACACCATGTGCCTCATGAAACTCTCTGTATCAAATAGGTACCAAAAACCCGAAGTCATGCCCTACTAAATATTAACTGGTCCCTCAGACCCCTTCTCAAAAGCATCATTTGGCTCAAAGCCTGGCATCTATAGGTATAAAATTATCTATCCTAAAATAATATCCACTTTTTTATTAAATAATCATGTCCATATGAATGATTATACCCACCTTTAAATACAATTCAAGTCCCACATCCTCAAGCATGGAGAGCCTCAACCCACAACATATAGCCTCATCACTATAAACAAAAGGCTCCTCAACTTCTACATGTATTTCTATAGAAAAAACCCAAAAAAATTTCTTAATCCACACTAATGAGGAACTCTAACCACACTAGTGGTAAAAAAACTCAAGATAGAGTCATCTTGTGTGAACATGACTCAATTTGGTGCTTTTATATCATGGGTGAGTATAAATCACAAAATAATTAACCTATTCAACAGCATCACTAGAACTTCATTCCCATGTTACTATACCACTCAAAAATTATGGGCTTTTCATCATAACATTATTGTCCATGCAAAACATGATGGAACGTCTAACTCAAATGATGTCGTCGATGCCCAATCCAATGGTCAAACCACTCAAGCTATCCAAGATAATCCAAAACAGTGATCAACATCATTGAATCATGATTTCTTGGCCACCTCAACCTTGAGCCCACCCCATCACGTCCTCTTAGGTCCAAATAGTTCATTTAAAATGAAAATAATATATATATTTTTCACATTAAAATGGAAAATTAATTTATTAATATTGAATTTTAAAGCTAAACAATCAAAAAAATTTAATTTTGAGGACTTGAATGACTTAAATTAAATAAACCAAAAGAATTTAATTAAAAAAAATTTAAAGGGTTTTGAACCCTCGAACAAACCACTCTACGGAGAGATGAACACTAAACCATCCCCCCTCAAGCGATAAATGAATTGGGAATGCTAAATGGCATCCAATAGGTCACCTAAACATTTAATATGAATAATTATATATAATAGGGTCCTGATCAAAATAACCAAAAACGAGCTAAAACCCATACCACCAAAAGGTCCAAAAAATACAAAACATGATACACACCACCTAACATGGACCCATAATCATAGGAACATCATACACATAGCTCTAATTCAATGAATATTTTTGTATATCAGAGTTTATGTCACATGCATTAAAAATGGGGAACAAAGATTCATACAGATTTAGCACTCTGTGAGATGAGAGAAAAATAAAGAAGAAGGGCTGGTGAGGTTAGTTGTACCGCTAAGGCTTTATTGCACCCAATGACAATGAAAATTGAGCACTAACAAAAGGGTTATCTTAGGGTGAATAGGCGTAGGAATGAAGGGCTTCATCCATGACTTTTAATGGCTAAGATGAGAGAAATAAGGAGAAAATAAATGAAATAATAAAAATAGAAAAACTAAAAAAAACACTATGCACATGCTGCACAATTTACCCACATGGCTTTCCAAACCATGCGAAAAACATGCGAGTTACAATCATGGGATACTTCCCCAAAGGGAACCCTAACATAGTTTTCACATAGATTGAACTAATCATGCTCAAAACATTCATAATAACACTATAGGAATCACAGAGAACCTTCCACACCTGTGCGCCTCAAAAAGATACTTTATCCAAACCATGTAGCAGTTCAGAAATGTGTCGTATGATTATCTGGAAGGGGTGGCACTTTTTACCCTAAACCATGATGCATGACCTGCAACTCCAAAATAGTCCTTTGGGACATCAGCACTCCCAAAACCTTCTCGAAGCGCCAGAGGCTTCAACCAAATCTTAAAACTCAGGTAAAATCATGATAAAATTCTGATGGAACTCTCATAATTGAGTTCTGGTCATTGGATTAGAAAATCGAATAACAACTATTTCAAAAATTCTAATCAGGAGTGGTTTTTGACCCTACTGAGAAACCCAGGACATTACATATAATATTCTTATATACTTGTGATTATACTAAATTGGTCATGATTTTATCTCTCACTATTATTACATGATATATATATGTTCACTATAGATTACACGTCTATCTGTCATAAATATTACACAACTATTCTTCTTCTATGGTCTTTTTAATAAAATATTTCTTACCTGATAACATTTTCTCATAAGATTAAAATCTAACAGTTTATGACACAATGATAATTTTTACATTGCTGTTCATTTTAGATCTCCCATTTCTTATGTTTCTATGATCCTTAAAGATTATAGAACATAAATTATTTTGATTTTATAGTTATTATGATATGTAATGTTTAATTATTGAAATGTATGTATGATTCAATAGAGTAATCTCACATGGTAATAGGGCCGATGGGCAATGCAAGTGTTTTTAGCACTAGATCTCGAAGTGATGGTTGGAGGAACCTAAATGTATTCATATATTTGTTTGATTGAAAATTTTTATGAGAACTTATGGTGACATTGACGTTATATATCTTATATAAAATCCTCAAATCATCTCTTTCAATAGATGAAATATCTATGAGGGGAAAATAGAGACTATTTTTAGCTATAAGGTGTTCTCTGTTTGAGTTAGTGAATACAAAATGAAATCTTTACACAAAAATCCTTTAGTTTATATAATCAATGTAATGGAATTTACATGATAAATCCATGAAAATTGTTTCAATTTCATGAAGAATTTACCTTCTACTCTATGCTATACTCACCTATTACTTTATTATACATTGTGTCCACTTGTTATTGTAATGGAAAATAGGTGATTGGGGAATTTAACTAATAAAAATAAGGAGTGGGGTATCAAATTGAGTACAATCCATGAAAGAATATTATGTATTTTTATGAATTATTTATTTTTTCATCTATGTAAGGATGATAAATTATATTAGAGTGGATTAGATTGTAATATGTCAAAAAGAAATTATTTAAAAGAACGAAAATTATAAAAAGTAAATAATGATTCAACCCCACTTATTTGTGGTGAAAAAATAACAAGTTCACATCAAATAACGTAGATTAAGACTTAGATATTAATAATATAGGTTTTTCATACTATTTATGTAACACCCTGAGATTTTATGAATTATTATTTTTTGAATTAATATATCCTAATTGAAATTTTTTATTTCTCAGAACATCGAAAATAGATTATTTTATATTAAAGAAATATGTTTGGATTCCGTTATGTGTAAAAATATGTTAGTCATGCACTACACGAAACATAATATTTAGCATTCAATATAGAAAACCAGGTGGTTATCTTGATTTATACAGAATAATTACTTTATTAGATGGCTGCGTAACACAGAAGACCAAGTTTTACCAAACAATAATACACTAACAAAATTTTCATATTTAATATAATAAGATATATCTTATATATTCAATTAGATGTTATTAATAATATTAAATAATTCATGAAAATATAATTTTTTAAAAAATATAATATGAATTCATAGGTTACTAATTAATTAGAAATGAATTTTAAAACTGATTGAATATAAAGGGAAATATTATTATTTTTATGGCCACAAAGCTGTTTTACCCAAATAAATTTAATTAATTACAATTTTTGAGTGATATTAATGTGATATATATTTTATATATTCAATAAAAAATATATATTCGTTCAACAGATCTGATAGACATAATATAGGAACAAACCCAATTAAATGCTTAAAACCGTATATTTTTTATTAAGGCATTTTTATAGCCTTTTAACAGAGAACCCATTTGGACCCAATTTTTGGAACATTTATAGAATAAATGTGTCAAAGTAAACTTCATCTTTAAAATAGAAACAAAAAATTAATGTTTGGACAAATTTCTTCTATTTTTCTGTAAGGATTCAATTTTTAAAGAATATTTAAAAATACTAAATCTTAATTCAATACTTATTTTTCATATAATTTTTTTATTAGGATAAATTATATTTTAAATTTTATTAAAAGTTTAATTATGTCATATTTTTATCAATTAATCCAATTTAGGACATTTTAATCAATTTCACTTTGAAATTTGGTATAAAAACTTATTAATTTATGGACGTTTTTACATTAAACACCCGCATTGTCATCCCAAATACGGGATTGAATTAAAAATAATTTCTCACAGTTATTTGATTTAAATTTGGAAATTTGGAATACATTTTTTTAGTACAAATAATTTCTAATTTCTAATAAGATAAGTTTAGTTTTTCAAAAAAAGTGTATGTTATAAAATTAATTACAACAATGAAGCGGAAAATTAGATTAACAATTTACTAAACCATAAATTTAGGACCCCAATGGACCAAGACACTTGAACAAGATCCATTGGATAGCCATATTTCTACCATATCCTCCCTTTAAATTAATTTTTTCCTTTATTTTATCCACTTAACATGTGTAAAATGTGTGTGGAATTCCTTTGTCAAAATATTACAAGTGTGGCAATTCTCTGCCATTATAAAAATCTATATCTCCTCCCACTTATTCACACCTCTAAAATATCTTTGGTTTCTCCAATATTTACTAAAAAATCCATCCAATAAAACCCCCCTTCCTCCTTGGAACTTTCATTTGTGCTGAAATCCTTCCAAGGAAGCCATTTGGTTCCAACCAAAAGGATTTACCTCATTAAGAGGTAACTTCTCCCTCAAGATGCTTTAGTTTTATATCAACTCTATACTCCCTAAAATCTACTTATTAATGCTTCATAATAATAAAATTTTAATAATTATACTAGGATTTTATTTTTCAATGGGTTCTACTAGAAAATTAACATACTTCCATCTAATGGGTAACGAAGATATGATTTACGTGTACATTGAACTACCGCCTCAAGAAATGATGATTGTTCATTTTTTATTCACCGCACCTCATGGTGGAAATTATGATGTAAAATATATTTATATATGATATATATGGTATTTATAATTTATTTATTCTTATTTAATTTCTTATTGGTAACATTATGATATTCTTTTTATCTTGTGTAAATATGATAATTTCGTTTGAGGAACTACGGACTACCACCCCTCAAAGCGATGTGATTTGTTCACACAATAAATGGAATGTATTAAAGACGTTTTTAGTAAAATTTTATGATATATATGTAATAGTAATACTTATTTAATGATAATATATATATACACACACACACACATAAATTTCCTTTCCTTTCCTTCTTTCAATGAAATAATAAAACAGGTAGCATTCATGCGTACGTATGAACTACCGTCTTTATGAGCGGTGTATTCTATTTAATACATATATATTCTAAAGAATATTATAATAAAAATATAATGTATATAAATTATGTCTATATCATGGTTTACATCCTTGAAATAAGGATATATTCATAAAGACCAAACATATAACAAATTATTACACAAGAGAAAGACAAAATGAATATTACCTGAAGTGTAACATTAATGTGAAATTGTTTGCTGCCGAAAAAATTCATCCATCTTGGCCTTTGGGCCACAGGTTTAGTCCTTGGGTCCTGAAAGGCTTTTGGTCCACCCAAGGACATTGATCCAGTTGTTTTAGAAGGCCTTCTGGCCACCACAAGGCCTTAGGGCCACCCTATGGCCTTCGGGCCAAATGAATGAAGATGTACCAATCAGACTATAAGGGACAAGGATTCAAATTAGGACTCAGGGAAAGATCACTCACTGGAGCATAGATAACCATAATTAGAATAATGAGAGGGTATGTCATTGCCATTAGTTTCGAGCCTGTGTAGATTTTCATAGGACAACTAGCCGACCGACCCTACAAAGGTTTAGTACTGATATCATGACATATGATGGGGAAGAGTAGTTCCATGTTGTCTTATCTAGGTGATTCCCTCCATGACATACGGGTCATGTATTTTTATTTAAGAAATTTGTACCTGTAAGGGTTCAAACTCACCCCATAAAAGGTGTCTTATCAAATTAATAAAAAATGAAGGCCTTTAGGATATTCCGACCAAGACACAAGGTTATGGAATTTCATATCACTTTTTATTTTCAAGCGATACATTCTTTATTCACCACCCATTCCTTCTGAGTGGTGTGTATACTACCCATGTATGAATTATATTATTATTAGACATAAATTTATGGGTATTTTAATATCCATTTGGTGATATTTCTTTCATGGATATTATGTTTCAAAAGATACCAAATGAGTAATGTAATTTTATATCAATTTTCTTTGTTTAAGACACAAGACATGTTATGTGCCTATATTTTTCTATGAGATGTATGAACTACCATTAAGATTTTATATCATGAATATATTTATTTTCATGATATTTTATGCTTCAATTAATTTCATCTTCTTTTATGGGGAGTATAGTTCATAGTTACCATGTAGTAAGAGTTTATAGAAATAATTTCATCGCGTCCTGAGATTATATATGATTATGCATCCTTTAATGAAATATTTTGAACCATCTATTAATAACCCTGTTTAATTTTCATCTACTGTTATTATTTACAATATATTCTAGTATTGGTACCATTTTCCTCTTTTTTTCATAATATAGTAAAGAAATTGTTTGGAAGTGAGTACGCTTTACCCTCCAATCAGTTAGAAATCTATGTTCCTTAAAAACCATGTATTCTAAAAGGTGTAAAAAAATATTATATTTTTCTAAAATGATATTTAAAATATAATTTTAACCATTATTTAACTTGTTTTTAAAAAATGGATTCTAATATGGAATATTCTTGTCATTTTACAGTTGAGGTACCTTTTTATGATTTTTATGGCGCAAAAAGAATGTTTGGCATGTAGAGATTTAACTCCCATCATGACAGAAATTCTCGTGAATCTACCTTGAGAATATTAAAATTTTATTGTTTTTTAAATAATAAGGTATTCCTAATATTCTAGATTTTTTTTAAATTATTATAAAATAAATGGTTTAAAAAAAGTTTTCATGCTTTATTTAACTATTTTAAGTCTATTTTTAATAAAATGGTATTCAAGAGGTATTTTTGTTCCAAAGTGTATGTTCCAAAGAAAAAGGATATTTTTCTTGAGAAATATTTTTAAAATATATTTCAATATTATTTTCCATATAATATGGAATCCTTTGATGATACTCATGACATAATGGTTATATTCTTATTATTTATTGAATGGTTTATTTTTTGATGGGATGATTCTTATGAAACCCATTTCTGTTCCACAGGTTATATATTTTTGAATCCTTCTTCTTTTCATGGGTTATTTTTTTAATGAAATTACTAGGAAAATGATAAAGTTTCTTTATGTTATGATGTTACGGAATTTTAATGATACCCATTTTATTTCATGGGATATTATTGTTGATTATGAAACCCATCTCTTTTCATGGGTCACTATATGATGTATGTTTTACTATCATGTGCACATGTACGTATGATTTTTTATGTGATAGATGGGACCTATATCTACCTATAATTAATTGAGTAATGATCTATGGTATATATACTGAAATGGTTCATGAGTTTTTCCCTAATCTAGAAAAAATCAAGCTACACAGGTTCCAACCCAGGCCTTAAAAAAGGAGCCTCATGAGTTGTTTCCCAAGATTGAAAATAATTAGGTGCATAGGTTGTATCCCATGAATGAAAGAAAGAGGCTGCATGAGTTGTAGTTCAATCTAGAAAATAATAGGGTGAAAGGGATATTATCCCAAGACTTAAGTAGGTTCACTTGTCATAGCTGGAGCCTATCAGGTTTTGATGGTCTTGGTAAGTATAATGGACATAGGATTTTATATGTTTATTTGTATTCCACAATTTCATCTTTTATTCTGTTGTTACACTTACATGGATTATGTTATTTATTTTATTATGTTTCATGTCTTATGAACATCCATTATTTATAACATGATTCATGTTTATGATCTTTGATATGTAGTTTATGATATTTAAATGTTATGTTCACATTTTCATGCCCCCATGCTTATGTTTTTTCTTACAAGTATCCATTATTTACCCTTACTAAGATAATGAGATCACTTTTTTGTTTCCTTCCCTAGGTTATGAATATATGTATTATGAATGATGTGTATAATATAGATTTTAGTCATGAAGAACCCAGTGGTAGATAATGTAGCTCAATCATGTACTATTGTTTATGTTTCCACATTTCCAAAGGCACAAGACTAGTACAGTCATTGAGCGTCTGTTTTATATTTTTTTATGTATTCTACAAAAGTAAGGAAATTTTATGGTATGAACAGTTGTGATTGATATAGTTGGTATTAGGGAAAATATTTAGTTATCCATTGTAAACTATAATGATAAGACTTTGATGAGATCCCTAGGTATATTTCTAAGCATTTGTCTAGGGCTATCTCTTAGGATAAGTAGAAGGATGAGTTAACATTTAGGAAAATGTCCTAGAAATTTGGTAAATAATAGAGTGAGTAGTATACTAAAAAAACATCATTGTATGAATACTACAAGTGGATGTGGATTTGGTACATATGAATCTTGGGGTAACAACTTTGGAAAGGTGTTCTGGGTCTGATAGAACATCACTTGGTACATGATAACGAGCCTTTCTACACATATGGATTGACACTCTTGGGGGATATGCTTTGGTAATTTTAATTCTATTTATGAGCAACCATAAAGAATTTAATTTAATTATGACTAGGAATAACCATTGATAATCCTAAGTATTTATAGATTAAAGAAGTAGGAGCTATAATTTAGGCACCCTATAAGTAATTTTCATTGATTATACGGTATCCCATTATGCTAAATTTTTATTAAAATATGTTAATGGTTTAATAAAATAAAGATAACAATAAGGAACATGGTTATCATTTAATAATTTATATGTGAACTTTATGGGAATTATTATAATCAATTTCCCTTGGGAAAAACTTATAATGAGAATCAAGAAGGTGGTATGAGTATTGATTATACTTAGGAAGAAAAAGAGAAAAAAATGACATGTAAACGCTATGTGATTTACTTCTAGTATTTTTTACATTAAAAATAAGAAGCATGAATATATTGAGGATGATAAGACTTAATACATGAATCATATTTCACATTCTAAGAAAGATGTAATAAGGAATACATTTTTGAACCTTGTGTAATGGTGTAAGAATAATGTTGTATGAATGAAGTATTTATGTTTTGGAAAGCAAAGATTTTATTATATAAATCCTGAAATCTATACTTATTCTTAGTATATGTTTTAATTAAAGATTTAAAAGGATATGTTGAATATTTATGAAGACTTTGAAAATTGGCATATTGATTAAGTGAAGGTAACCCTTAATGTGATTAATATGTTGATAAAAATATTTTAAACTTTGATAAAGAGATGATTGATTTGGATAAATTAAATTGTATAACACTGATTACCCTAGATCTAATTAAGGATTTTTTGAAAAAGTAGTCTATGTCATAATGGATGGATTTTATAACCTCTAGGATTTATGGAATATATCGAGTAAAATTTAGAATAAGGAAAAATACTTGTTTTCCAAAAGAATTTATAGCAATTCAGGTTAATAGCCAATTTAAATATAATATTTGATCATGGTATTCAAATATTTGGAATGTGAAAACCTAGAGATAATTTGTGATATTTTGGGGGATAAATTCTAAGGGGATATTATAACCTTATTTCTATTATTTTGTATTTGAACCTTTTATAAGGTTTATAAGGCTATCCATTCAATAAATGTTATCATTAAACAGTGGAGGAAGTATTTATGTCTTTAGATTTTATTGAAAACCATCGGAAGAAGGCGATTTAGTGGTTAGCCTTATTTCAAGGATGTCCATCTTATTTATTTTTTAAATTAGATTAGTATGGATTTAGAAAAGGGAATCATGTATGTCAGGTAAAAACCTATGATGAATGGCAAGGCCGCGGGTCTTGAACCTAGGACTGAAGGATGATACAGGTTCTATGCCAATCACAGACCTATGTGATGTCCAGGTTAATATATAATTATTTTTCATGAGTAAGTATTTATGAGGAAATATTAGTGTAACATTTTATGTTTAGTAGTTAATGTATTAACCATATTGATGTTAAAGGATATATAGAGATAAATAGTTATACATTTCATTATTTTATTAGACATAAGAACTGATAAAAGGATTTTTTTAGTTCTATAGGGATCAAAGTTAATTTTCTGTCATCCATTTCTTGAAGTAATGAAATAGATGAAAAATAACAACTATATAATTAAATTTTATTTATTGAAATATATCAAGTAAGTATATTTCCTTATATTCTTGTTTAATAAAATAATTACTCAATGTTAGATTAATAAAATGATAATTTTTTTCCTAGTACCTAATTTTTTATTAAACTGACGGACTTTTAAATGACCCCAAATTTATGACATTGAGGCACTAATTTTTTTTGATCATTCATATGTTTGTGATTTATGACCTAAATCACTCCCTATAAATATATATTCTTTTCATCCATGTCCAATATTCAATCCCAACATATGTCCTCATATGTGGAAACACAGTTATATGTTACTTTGGGTAACTGTTATGGTCGAAACATTCCCCGTTTAAGGGATGTTTTAATATTAATTTTTATAATATGGATTTCTATGAATGAATATTTAAAGTATTAATCCCTTAATAAAACAAATTAATTTTATGGAATAAATTTATTTTAAGAGGGTTAGAATGTGACAACCCCAGAATTTGTGAATTACGTTTTTCAAATTAATTTATCCTTTTTGATATTTTATATTTCACACAACCCAAAAAATAGTTTATTTTATATTAATTAAGAACTATAAACATCATAAATTTTATATTTGTCTACATAGAACACTAATTTTAGCTTTCATTATATGCAAAAATTACTTTTCTCAATGTCTTACGTAACATGCCAGACCGAGTTTTACCAAACAATAATATATTATTAAAATGTTATTATTTAATATAAAATGATACAACCTAGTCATTAAATTAATAGTTTTGAATAGTATAATGTAATTTATTAAAATATATGGTTTAAAAAAAATATAATCTGAAATTATAGGTTAAAAATTAATTAGAAATGAATATATAAACCGATTAAATATGAAGGGAAATATTATTTTTTTGTCATCACAGAGTTTTTTTACCAAAATATATTAAATTTGTTCAAAATTATTGAGTGAGATTACAGTAGTATATATAGTATAAATTTAATCAAATATTTTTTATATTCATTCAATATATTTAATAGACATAAGATATGAAAAATCCTAGATCAATGCTTAAAAACCTATTTATTTATAAAGGAATTATTACCACATTTTTTTGGGAACCCATTTTTAATTATAATTTTTTTTTAACTTTTATAGAATTAATATGTCAAAATAAAATTCATATTTGAAATAGAAACCTAGTAATTATGTTAGATATATTTAGTTTTTCAATTTTTCTGTAAGTTTTCCTTTTTTTATTTACAGTTAAAAATACTAGATTTAAATTTTAAACATCCATTTAATATAATTTTTTATAATGATAAATTTTATTTTATATTGGTTAAAACTTTTAGTTAGATCATATTTTTATTACTTAATCCAATTTAGATCATCAGAATCAATTTTACTTTGAAATTGGGTATAAAAACATAGCGAACTTTTGGACATTTATACTTTAAAAATCCACATTTTCATCCCGTATGTGGGAATAAATTTAAATTATTTTGATCCAGTTATGTGATTTGAATTTGTAAAATTGACTCCATATTTGAAATATTCATAATTTATAATGTTTAATAAGGAAAAATTAATTTTTTACCCAAAATATTAGTGAAAGTGATTAAAATTAAGTATAATTATTAAGAGTAAAATTAGGTTAACAGAGTAGTAACCTTATATTTAAGATCCTAAATGACAAATAAAAGTGTATAGAAGGAATTTAATGACGATATTTTGATCCTATACTCCCTTTTCTCAAATTTAGTTCATTATTGGATCCATTTCACATGTGATAAACATGTATGGAATTCCATTGTCAAGACATTATAGGAGTGCCACTCCTCCACGAAAACAATGACTCATATCCTACGACTTATTACCACATATTAAACCACTTATATTATGCAATGATCTCCCCAAATATCCTCCAAAAAACAATCCATTCATTATTGAAGCCTAGCATAAATCCTTCCAAGGAATCCTTTTTGTGAAAGTGAAATTGATCTACCCGATTAATAGGTAACACCCTCCCTCAAACACCTTTAGTTATATTTCCCTTATCCACTACCTAAAATATAATTATGAAATTATTTTATTAAAAAAATAGTAAAAAAATATTCTATGATGTTTTTATGCTATGGTTTATACCTTTACATAAAGACACTTCAATTTAATGGGTATCAAACATACTGTTTATGTGTACGGTGAACTACCGCCTCATGAAATAATGATAGTTCATTTTTCTTTTATGACCACTCATGGTGGACATTATAATGGAAACTATATTTAAAGATGATATATATGATATTTATAATTTCCTCATTTTATTATATTTTAATTTATAACATACCTTTATGCTTTCCATCTTGGGTAAACACAATAATTTCATTTGGGGAAGTGCGGACTACTACCCCCTCAAAGCGACGTGATTCATCCACACACTACATAGATTGTTTAAAGGATATTTTTAGTGAAATTATATTATTCATATTACAAAATAATTATAGTTTAATGATATTATATCCATATAAACATATATTTCCTTTGGTTTCCTTCTTTCAATACATAAATAAAATCGATCCAATGTTCATGCGTACATACGACCTACATCTCAATGAACAGTGCATTCCATTTTATACTTATATATTCTATTGAAAAATATAATGTAAATACAATAAATATAAATTATATTTATATAATTGTTTATGTTATTGAAATCGTGATATACATATAAGGTAAAAAAATAACAATTTAGGACACAAGCGAAAAACAAAGAGAATATTACTCCAAGCCTAACCTTAAGATGAATGTTTTTAATGGAAAGTAATATAAAATCAGAATCAAACCATATATGTAGTTAGATACAACAATATAGTTCTTAGAAATATGTATAATAAACTTGTATTTATTATATATAATGTTTTAATGAGTATGATGAGTTTCCAGACACAATGTAATGGAATATCATCTCAGTTTTTATTTTCATAAAATACATGCCTTATTTCCTACCCATTGCTTTTTGTGGTCTATATACGTTCAACGAATGAATTATTTATTTATTAGAATTAAAAAATTGTTTATTTAAATATCCTTTTTATGATCTTTATTACATGTGGTTCAGGTTTTTAATGTTACAAATCTGTAAATTAATTTTGTCTCAATTTTCCTTCTTTGAGTCACATGCCTTTTTATGCACCTATATTCTTCCACGAGGTGTATAAAATGAATTTATCTTGTAATATCTTGAATGAAATAATTTTAAAGAAATTCAAAGTTAGTTTAATTTAATTATATTTCTTGGGGATTGTATTTCAATGTTTCTAATTAATAATAGTTTACTGAGTCAATGTCATTGGTGAATGAGATTATTTATGATTATAAATATTTTGATGAAACATTATGATACATATCTTAAGAACACTCATGAATTTTATTATCCTAAATATATTCCTTATATTTTAATGTATTGGTACTATTTTTACACTCTTTGGTACACAATATAGTTAATAATGTGTTTTTAATAAATCCCAACTATTGCCTCTCTTCATTTAGAAATCTATGATTATTCAAAACCATTTATTCTAAAAAGTTTCCAAAAGTATTATATTTTTATTCTATTATATTTATAAGATATTTTTACCCAAGTTTTAAATTTTAGAACAAAAGGGTTTTAAATAAGGAATCTCCTTTTCATTTTCTGGTCGAGGAACCTTTCTAATAATTTTATGGTAAAAAAGGAATGTTTAGTGTGTATGAATTTTTCCTTCGCCATAACCGACATTACCTTGGAACTTCCATTAAAAGATTAATTTTTTTATAAAATGTTTTCCTAATTTTCTATATTTTTTTCAATTTTTTTTAAAAAAATGGTTTTCAAATTTTTTAATTATTTCTTTACAAGTTTTTAATATTGTTTTTAAGAAAATGGGTTTCAAAAGGTTTTATGTTTTATAGTTCCTTTTTCCATGAAGAAAGGATATTTTACTCAAGATATGTTTTTAAAAGATATTTCAAAATTAGTTTCCATCTAAGATGTCATCTGTTGATGATACTTATGATCGAAATTTTCTATTCATATTATTTGTTAAACTATGTATGTTTTGATGGAATTATTATGATGACACCCGCTTCTCTTCCACAATTTATTTTCTTTTGAATAATTCTTAATTTAATAGATTATTCTTTAATGAAAAGACTTGGAAACATATCTAGTTTATATAGGATATGGTGTGATGAAATTTTAATTATACCCATTGTATTTCATGGGTTATGTTTTTTGTTTATGAAATACATATATTTATTTATGGGGAATGATATGATGAAAGTTTAATTATATTATGGAACAAGTATGTATGATTTTGTTATTTGTGAGTGGGACCTATATCTCCCACTAAGTCATTGGGTAACGATATGTGGTATATGAATTCAAATGGTACCTGGGTTGTAGCCCATGCCAAATAACAAGAAGGTACATGGGTTATAACCCTAGCCTAAAAATAAAAGGGTGCATGATTTGTAGTCCAATCCTAAAAATAAGTAGGTGCACAGGTTTTTCCCATGCTTAAAAGTAAGAGTGCACAAAGGATGTAGTAAAATCTGAAAAACAATAGGGAACATGGGTTGTTAACACACGCATAGAACTGGTACACAAGTTGTAGCTCTAGCCTAACATGTTTTCAAGGTATTGGCAGGTCATCTTGATATATGATTTTATATGTTTATGTGTATGCCACAATTACATGTTTTATTCCAATATTATTCATTTATGGTTTATGTTATTAATTTTCTTATGATTTTTGTCTAATAAATTTCCAATCTTTATTCCATGATCAACATTTATGATCTTTGATATATTGGGTATGATATTATAATTCTATTATCACATCTTCATGAACCTATAATGATATTTATACTTAGACATCTCTATTGTTTACCCTTACTGAGAATTGGATCTCAATGGGAGTCCCCACGCCATTTTCATTGTAGAAAGCATAAATAATGGATCCAACTTTTATGATGAGTATAATAAGGGTTTTAGTCATGGATAACGTAGTTGGAGATTTTGTATCTCACTCATGTACCTGTTTTTATATTTCCATGATTTTATGGGTACTAGACTAGTATGGTATCTGGGAATTTGTTTTTAAATATTTTTAGGTATTCTTGAAAATTTATAAAATGTTAATGTATAAAAAAATAGGGTTTCTATAATTTATGAGATACTTATTATATTTTAATTACTTTTATATTTTTATTATCTAAATTTTTGTCATAAAACAACTTTAATTTCTCTAAGTATAACTGTAAGAAGGAGAAATTGTGTTAACAATTGAAACAATTGGAAATGCAGTGATTTTCACACTGAGAAACCAAATGATATGAAAGATGTTGTTGACAGTCTTATGGTTATTCTCACCCGAATATTATGATTTTTTCTTAAAAACATGAAACTTAGCAAACTAAAAGACTCTTGAAATAATATAAGGATATAGTTTTTTATAATTTAAGGAGAAAATGATAATATAAGGAAAATGATTTAACAACATATGTGTCTAAAATATGCTAAAAATAACCCTAGGTAATGTCTCCAAGGGACACAAAAATTACTCAATTGTGGTTTTATTTTCCATTAATATCATGATTTTCGAATAGAAATAAAGAGGTTGAAATATAAAATGTAAGGTTTAAAGGTCCAATATAATGTTCCTCCCAAATATCAATGCTTGAAATGTAAGGAGTTTTACAACTATGAAAATCCATTCTCTAACCCAATGTGCTAATGAGGATAAAAGGTATAAGAAACCTCTAGAGTAACAATGAATACCCAATGAAATAACTACCACTAAAGTAGATCATGATAGTTAAGGTAAAATTGTCCTCTAATTTGTATTTTTGGGTGTCTTATTGGATTCTAGTTCTAAACACTTTTGTATACCTAGAATGTTTTTTAAGAGCATAAAATTACCACCCCAATGATTTGACATGAAATTATTGATGAAAAACTCTTGTTATAGGATTATTTTATCAAAAGGTGTTGTTTGTGGGAATGTTATTCAAGAAAATATTATTATTTATCTCCTAGATGAACATGATAATGTTTTTAAAATGGATTGGTTATGTCCTCATAGAGTTTATATTGATGAATGAAGTAGGGAAATAATATTTTATATTTCATCACAGTTTATGATCATTAATTACTGCATGTATAACTAAGATCCCATTATAATGATTACATTCATTATTTTTCTATTAGTAATAAATCAGGGGATAAATTTTATTGTATTACCCAATATATATATGTTGATATTTCATTATAAATTATATATTGAGTCATGAAAATATTTATAATATCTTCACCCATTTTCATTAGCTAAGAAAATTTAATAGTGGTCGGATGAAATTTTTTGTGTGTGTTATAATCTAGCACCCAAATATTTTATTATAAAATTTATTTCAATAAAATAATTTTTTTAATAGAATCCTTTACATACAACACATATCCCAAACGAAACACAATACATTTAATTAACATAATATTATAAAGATAAAATATGATATTTATAAATTTTCTATTGAATTGAAATTTATAAATAAAATTAACCAAATTATGAAATATATAGAAAAAATAAGACATTTTAACACTAATTAATTTATAATATTCAACTATTATAGATAAATGAAAAATAATATCATATTATGATAACATTTTTATTTTATTGAAAAATTTATATTTCATGCACTACAAATTTTATTTTTAGAGAATAAATATATTTTGGTTTAATAATGATCATTTATATTATTTCTATGAATAAAACATTATCTCTAATTTAATAATTAATTTTTAATAAATAATAATTGGAATAATTAATATTTAAAAATTCATTTTCTTATAGAAATAAAATTTTCATTATATTTTATTTTTCTTTTTAAATGAAAAATTCCTGAACATTAAAATCAGAATTTTAAAAAACAATCATAATTTTTGGATGCATAATAATAATATTAGCTTAGGATTAATATTTGGTATTTTTTTAATCGATTATTTTTATCTAAAAAGTGAGAAATAATATTTTACAAATATCACGAATTTTATGACCTAATTATGATACAAGAATAACATAAAACATAGGAAAATTTTATTGATTATATATATATTATACATAAAATTAGACATTTATAAATATTTTTTTAATTTATAAACATACATTTTACATTTTTGGAACATAAATTATTATATTTTTGGAAACAACTTTATCCATTATACATTAATTATTTTAATATATGTTTTCCATACTTTTAGAAATGTAATATTGTAAAATTGTTTTTAAATTTTGATTTATAATATTCAAATTATTAAATAAGATTAAATTTTTTAATTTAAATATGTTATTATTGTAAAATTAAATTATTGTAAACAAGTTAAATTAAGGGGGGAAAGCCAAATATATCTCAAAACATACCATTTTTAAATTATTATATTTTTATTGAAAAATAAGCCGCATTTATCCATTATTTTCATCTTTTAGTGCCACTTTGACTTTAAAGTGACATAAAATTAATATAAGGTTAT
Organism: Viscum album; assembly: GCA_963277665.1. NCBI lineage: Eukaryota > Viridiplantae > Streptophyta > Magnoliopsida > Santalales > Viscaceae > Viscum > Viscum album. The sequence continues at coordinate 622,639,855 of OY728127.1, forward strand.
GATTCTCTGCAAACATTCCACCCCTATCAGTTATTTAATGTTCCCTAGAACAAACCACTTCTCCACATAGAAAAAATCATTTTAACATGAAAAAATTATAGACAGACCCCTTCTTAAATCTCTCACCCTTGTTCAAGGTGTTCTGGTCACACTAAAAGACCATTCAATGAAGTCTCAAATATATTTCATATAAAGAAACATTGAAAACATTAATAACTGTTTTTTCATTTCAATTAATTTATTTATTTTTCTACATCTAAAAAATTTATTATACCCATTTTAAAATAATTAAATCAGTATCATAATTATAATAAAACATTAATTTTTTATGTAATAAATATTTTTTACCTTCCTCATAATCATTTGAAAACTGAAAATGTTTCTTGCATGTATGTATGGACTACAGCCTCCATGGATGATATATTTAATTTTTTATCAGAGCCACACTCAGATGGTTACAAGAATTAATGAATTTACTAAATAATATATCTATTTTTAACTCTGTTTCAATAAAGACAGATTATTTTCTAAAATATTTTATTTCAATAAATTGAAAAAAATTAAAATATCTCCCACACGTATGTGTGGAGTACCACCTATATGGATATCAGGACTAATTTTCCTCATTCCCTTACAAGGAATTTCATAATAATTTATTTTAAAAATTAAATGATATTATTGGGAAAAATATTTCATCATTATGGTTTTAGTATGTTGAGGAAAAATGAAACAATCATTATAAAGTAATCCATTGATAATAGTTATTTACATGAAAGAAGCTCATCATGAATTTTCTATTCATAAATCATAACTAAAAATATCTTATATTGATATTGGAACATTGAAATAAATTTATTAAATTCTCTAATGTTATCTTGAATAATCCTTGAATGATAAATTGTTGTTAAATGAATAGGGTTCAATGTCTCCATTAAAAAACACGCACAAACCAATTAATATATCTAACATCTGATGACAAAGATAAAAAAATAGATTATGTGTATACGGTAAGTTATGATAACTAAAAATTATAAATTTTAATATGTTTTATTATTGTTGATTAAAGATGTTATTATGATATTTATGTTTATTATATAGGATCTTCAAGACATTTTTTGGAAGGAGGCAGTTAAGGTATGTGTTTTCACTAAAATGTCCTTCTTAGTGACAAGTTTTATATTAGGAACATATTTTTGGATATATGGTGTATATAATTCCTATCTAGACTATTGTATCATAATTCACTTTTATTCCAGTTAATTAATGTTCTATTTTTATATTATATTTCAAAATTTTATCATTAAAAAAGAACCCAATTCAAAACGGTTTCTATTTATTTTTTATTTTTTATGGAAGAAGATTTATTCAAAAAAAAAATATATTCTTCGGTCTATAAACTACCATATTAATGTTATTATAATAATTTTAATCAATTTTTTGGGATTTAATACACCATCTCATGCTTTATGAGTCATGGTATTTGGATTCAAGAGATTCCAATGTTATAATGGATATGTAAACTCTAGCATACTTTCATTGAGATAAAATTATACACCTTGAACTTATTTATCATATGATTAGTTTCTTCCACAATAAAATTTTAATATATGATAAATTCTCATTCTATCTATGAAAATTTATATTTTAAATTCAATCTCTCTTCAATAATTTTTTTCTCATAAGTATAACATTGTTAGAATAATTTCAATAATTTTAATGTCTATCTACTTATATATTCATAATAATTATTCATATAATATGTTCTTATTCAGTATTTTTAAATATAGATAGGTGTTTATTATTTTTATGTCTATATTACAATTTATCAAATTATTATATGATGTTTTATTAAAACTTTTTTATGAGGGTTTCTGTAATGTAATTTGGAAAATGTTGAAATGGTTTTTTCCTTTCCCGAACATTCATTTTATCTTCCACTCCAAATTTACATTAGATAAAATTTATATATATTTAAATATCATTTTTTTCATTTTTTTCTAAAAAATGATTGAAAAGGTATATTTTTCATTTTCTAAAAAATGGTATTTTAAAAAGTTACTCATATCTTCTTCTTTTTAGGAAAACATTTAAAAATGTTTTCTATAGAGTTATTTATGTTTTTCTTCATTTTTCATAAATGAATAATTTTTTTTGGAATCTAGAAAATGAGTATCCCATCAACTCTTGTGCCTTTAGTGTCTTTGGCGGCGATTCCCTAACCTGGAGATGCCTAAGGTTTCAGCCCCCTCCTCCCCAGTGAGGGGGTTCGGGGGGGGGGGGGGGGGTCGGAGGGGGATCCTTCCTTCTTCCTCGATGGATCATCCCTTCATCCCCTTCACTGACCCAGATTACCTTCATCCTTTCCCGCTAGTTCCACTTCTCTCTAAGTCCCTAATCCTTCATTAAGTCTCACCCTAGCATGCAATTTCTAAAAAGGTGTTCAACACAGATTTAGATCTTCATAGTTCAATGCTTGTGGATCAATTCAAGGGTCTCCAGCCATTGGTTGATGATTTTGACAGATTTTTATTCAATTTGTGGGGTCTTCAAAACTAAGAGGTGGTGGGTCTTCTTGATTGATGTCAATTGATGAGTCTATTTTCATCAGAGGAGGATTTGGATGTTGCCTTGTCCAGTACTCCATTAGTGTGGGATGGAATTGAATTTTTATTCCTACGATGGTCCTTTTATTTCAACATGAATCATAATTCTCCTTCTTTTGTGGTGTGTGAATGTTTTCCAGCCCTACCTTTGCCTTTCTATAATCCTTCCATTATATGTATGCTCAGGAATACAGTTGGAAGGAATTTGTGTTTTTTGTGTCGCACAACTAAAGTTTTTTCCCCAATTTTTCCTCGCTAATTTGTTGTGTTTGATGATTAAAACCCTCCAAAAGAGTGGATGTGGATTTTGATCAGATAAGAGCTATGATGGAAGAAGTGGGTGGTGTTCGACTCCCTACCAGTGTTCTACTTGAGATGCAATAGGCTATTCCATTTGGCCTCAGGATGTCGTCGCATGAACTGTGATATGCCAACTTTGGTGTAGGTGGATCCAGTGGTGAGACCCAATCACCGGAGAGTGATGTTTTGTGTGCACATAATGAGGCACACAGGGAGGCTCCAAAGGAGATAGAAGTGGTTAGGCTCCAGGATTCTCCAGTTGTGGAGGCCAATACCCGGGTGGCTCAGATGCAGTAGCCTCCCTGGATTTCTACAGTGGCAGTGAAGAATGTGAAACCTAAGGAGGTATAACCGTGGGTTCTAGACGTCTTTTACAGGTTGATACATGATTTGGGTATCAATAGAGTTGAAGAATATGGTCCCTTAGAATTGTTTATAGTTAATCCACCAGCTAAATCCAACTCTACAGATGAAGGTGATGCGATTTAGATAGGTAGTGATGTTCAATGTCTTGTTGGATTTCAAAGTAGAGGCTGGGGGACACTAATAAGAAACCACAGTTTATGGATCACAGATATGAGAAATCCCTTGGAATAAACTTGGTGAAGTGGATGTATTTCTTTTAGGCTCTAAAATCTCACAGGGGTAAAGGGAAACTTGATGGAGTGAATTTCTTGATGCCCTTAGAACCAAACACCATTGGTGCTACCCATCTGAATACTGGGTCTATGGGATGAAATATGGATTAGAGAATAAGGCAGGTAAGGAGGAGTCTCTATGAGAATAGAGGCCCCTCAAAGAAGGCATGACTATAAATATGGGGATCCATTTTTATTTCTTGGAAGTTCAAGAACCTCTATTGTCTTATAAGTATGATTTTTAAGCGATGATAGTTATAGTCACACTTTAGTGGATAATGTGAATCGATGTCAAGGGAAAGGTCCTTATAGTCCTCAATGGAAGAAAGGGAAAATATGTACTGGAGATTCAAGGAAATGTATTGTGGTTAAGGGAAATGTGAAAGGAATGCATAGATTACTCTCACATTCCAAAAACAATGGAGACTATGTCAGCCAAGAAGGGTAGAAACAAGGAAAGAAAAACCCTATATAATGGGGAATGTTAAGAATCAAGTAGGTTTATAAGAGGATGAGAAGAAGAGTATGTGGGGTTCTTGAAACATATCCTGCACTCTGAGGAAGAAATTATAGAGAAAGACATATGACCCAATGTCTCGGAATAAGAGCTCAAGAGAATTTATGAATGAAGGTTACAAGTTGATTCTATAGAAGAGAAAGACGTGTTGTGAGATAAACAAGAAATAATACTAGCTTGATGCTTCAATCAGTGTAAAATCATCTCAGTGGAATTTCATCAGACAATGGAAAGGATGATTACTCACCTTGAAGAGCTTATCATGAAGGATCCAGATATGCAGGTTAGTACACTGCATTGGGAACTTTATAGAGTATCTTAGTCAAGTAATATTAGTCTTGTGAGGCTCCTCAATTTGGGTGGTTAAATTTTTGAATCGACTGATCAACTCTTGATTTAATTTTATCAGATAGTATATATAAACGATATAAAACCCATTTTATTTCCATATTAATATCACTATATAGTATATTAATGATTTAATATTATTTTTTATATATATGATATTTTGGGGTCCTATAAATCCCTTGAATTCATTGATAATGTTTGTAAATCATGATATCAAAAGTTTACAAGTGATGTTGCCCTAAGCAGAAGGGTACATTGGTTGAATGTCCCATCCTAAGTGAACACGGGTGTTAAGCCCATGCCCAAGGGTGTGTGGATGGTAATAAAAAAATTAATATGGTTTTTAGGTGGTAATACCAAGACTACTTGTGTTATACCTAGATCAATTAACATTTTAATGCATTCAAAATGTTATGATTACCTATGATTATGATTGTGCCACATTTTTATTCCACATGCCAATTTAATTCTCTATGGATCGTGATTTTATGTCATGTTTCTATATTATTATAAATTTTTATATGATTAATCATTTTAGATTACATGTACGTATATTATATGTATAAATCTTATTGGTTCATTTTTTAATAATATATTTCTCCTTGCTCATGTTAATCATATGCTCATGATCTAACTCTTTTAATGAATCATTGTTTTTTCCCTTATTGAAAATTTCAACTCACCCCTTTCTTATGTTTTCTATTAACCAATTTATGAAGATGAGTATAACCTAGGATATTTCTAGAAGGTGATATCATATATTCTTATTATGGAGAAATGGTTAAAAGCGTTTTAAAATTAATTGGTTAAAATGGTTATATATAAACTCAAAATACAAAAACCTAATGGTTCTCATGATTTAGTAATATTATTATGAGAGTTATTGTTAACGTAAAATATATGAACTTTTATCATGGTCCATAACACTCATTATAGAATCTATTTTATACTAAATGTGTTTTTAGCACCAGACCAGAGAATGCGGGTACGAGGAATCTCAATGTTCACTATTAGATTAAATTGTATTTATTTCAACCAGATCCAATTTAAATTTGGTGAAATTTATTAAAACTTATGAAGGAATTTAGCACCACATTGAGGAAGATAATAATGAAAGATTGTAAATGGAAATATTCTATAAATAAATCCCATAATTTAAAATGAAAATATATTCATTCATGAATGAAGGATCCTTTGTAGTGTCAAATCCATATTCCTTCAAAACCATATGGAATCATTCAAGATTTTAAATCCATTTATAGAATAAGAGTGGTTTTAATTTGAAACTGTATAACATCATTAGTGGATGGGAACCAGTTTTTTATGTTGTATTAGATATCTTTCATAATATTATAACATAATTTTGTTAGACACACACTTTGTGACACTAAAAAAGTGATCTTTCATGTCTCTTGAAACACAATTATCAGCATACGTCACTTTTTTGTATCATTGTGATGATTTATTATAGTTGTAAAACATTCAATCATTTTAATTTCGTATATTAATCTGATGAGGTCATCCAAAAAACCACAATATTCCTATGCGGTGGTGGTTCGGGTTATTTTAGGGAGCATATTAACATGAATCGATTATAAATATGTACATAAAATACAAAAAATATGAGGCACCATGTTTTAAGATTATATTTTTCATATGTAGTGTGAAGTATTATTGATAAACCACATTGTATATGAATAATTTATGTGGCATGAGACTCGAGAGGAAACAATGTCTCCTAGATAACTTTATTACTTAAACTAGAGAGAGGGGGGAGTGAATGAAAATGTATAAAACCATCATGATAATGACTTTACCACATTAGATCACCACAAGCCTTCCAATATAAATTCCACGGGAATGGATTCCAATGAAACTAATTCTGGTAGGATATCTCACATAATTCATTCACAAATAACATCCTTTTAACATCACATATTTAGGAACCCTAACATTCTCATATAAAACTCCAATTTTATGTGAAATGTTGTCCCATTAATGATCTTGTTATCCCCTTATATGTGGGTTATATCATTGTAACTCCACAATTGTACCATCTCTTGTTTAGTTACCAATATATATAGTGATAAAAAATGGGCACTCATGCAGATGTAGCACAATGAATGTTGGTCAGAACATTTTTTCAAACATTCAACATTACACGACATTCAACGAAATTGTACATAGTCTATTATGTAATATGGTAAAATATTTGGATTATGACCTCATCATAGGATCATTAACTACAATATGGAATGGTACTTTTTTAAAACATTAAAAGGAACAATATAAGTCTCCAAGTATTGAATTTAAATAGAACATCACAGACCCCAAATGCATGAACTCAAAATGAATATCAACTAGTCATAGAAACATGACCTTATAGGAAATCACTATGGCATTTATCACATGATCTTAAAAGTAATAAAATATCATTTTAATTGGGTCTAAAATACCATAATTTTGATTGATTTGATTACGATAACCATGGGCCAGATCCTAATGCCACAACATCTACTACATCTTCAAATAGTAAAAAATTACAGAGAACCCTAGCTTCCTATCTTTAAACCATACCATAATTATAATGTTGTATAGTAAATATGTACAACCCCTTATGTATACATACATTCACACTAATAGATTGTATCAATATATCACTCACACAGAGGTAATATATATAAATATTTTTGAACATTTGTACTAATATGTCTTAAATATTTAATAATGTCATAATTTAAGAAATAAGGCCTCTTATGCGATGAACCAACTTCCAATCCTATCTAACAATTTTCAACCCAATGTTGCACCAGTATGTCCTAATAACTTATTTCCTTTATAAATAATGTCTAAAAATGTTAAAAGTAATGGGAACATGGGACCATTGAAAAAAATTACCTAATACACAAAAATAGTATATAGCCATTATTGACGATGTAAAGGAAATGATTTGGATAAAATGAATATTGAAAGAACCAAGAAGGGTTTAAGAGAATGGGTTGTTGTTTTATGACAGGCAGAGCATGATCAATCTAGAAAAGAATTGGTTGTTTTATTTAAAATAAATACACATTGAAATGAAGAATCATTTTATTGAGAAATAGTTACAGCAAAGGGCGATAAAATTAAAAAATATTAATGGATGTGAAATAATGGATTGTATGCTTACCATAGTCAAAGTACAAGAGAATATGGGCAATTACTCTACCTCAACTAGGTAGGGATAATTAAAAATAAAAATAATAGACAATATTAATTGTTTTGGGGAGAACCTACGTGAATGAAAATTTCCCTAAGTGACATAGATGACTTGAAGCTAAGGTAATGTAAGACCTACAATATGATAAAATAAACATAATATTTGTGAATAGTGTGGGAAAATACCATATGTTTCTATAGTACTGGCCAAATCTATGAAAAATGAAAGTCATTATCTAATAGGGATGTCTAATTAGTGAATGGTAACCAGTCAATATAATGGAAATTACAAGTTTTTTCATTACTATATTGGCACCATGACTGAGAAGGAAAGAAAGTATTCGATAAAAATGGAGACAAATATCAATCATAGTAGGCATTAGACAAGTGAAAAAAGTATTATATCAACCCAAAAATGATTTATTTCTCTATGCAAGGTTGGATAATCATGTATTGAAATATGAATAATTTTCCTACAAGGATATGGGGACCATGTTAGATATTTAATCATAGTTATTGATTATAGTATGTAATGATTTTCGATGATGTTATATGGAACACGTGAGTAGGATTTATGAAGAAAAAATCATAAATATTTAGAAATTTACTTTGATGGAGATCTGTAATCGAAAATAATATTAGATTAAATATTCAATTCATGAGGTATGTTAATGGTTTTGAGTATAATAGTAAATATTTAATGAAATTATAATAGATAAATGTTTTTATGTGTGATAAAATATTATTAATTACACTATAATCAAATTCCATGGTATAATAGATACACAAGAAATTGAATGAAAGATAATAGAGTAGGTGTCTATATTATCGTTTTCTGATGGTGTTTTTTGTATAAGAAGTGAAATTCATGGAATAATGTCCCTTAGGAGTTTGTCGTTACCAATTGGGAGTGAATATCCTATGGAACATTTAACTAGTATACTGATGGATGTTTCACACATTAAATCTTTTAGATTTATCACCCATGTTCTTTTTGTTTCTTGAGAAAGAATCAAGGTAAAATATATGTCCAAAATAAGTTTATTTATGGGGGTATGATGTTATGAAATTTCTATTTAGACATTAGGATAATAATTTACTGATGGTTATTAAATGTAAAAATATATTCTTTGATAAAGGATTCCGGTACACTCATATTCTCTAAGTGAAAGAAACTTTTAAGAACCAATGGTCAACGAAATATGTATAAGTTGATTTGAATGGGCGTTTGAAAATATGAATTAGTTAAGGAGTAATAAATGTACAAAGGTATTTAAAAATTCAAGAAGACCAAAAAATATCATGCTTTAGTTTTACTACGAATGATATATGTTCCAAATATTTTTTGAAATATAAAATAAAGAATGTGATTCTTGAAAGAAGTAGTGGAGATTAAGGTTTGATTGATGTGGTATAATAGGGTTAGAATACCAATTTAGAGGTTTAATTAGAAAATTCATTATTTTATTCTAATAGATGGTGTAGAACCTGAAACCGCATGAGTGGAAATAAGTACGAGTTGCATGAAATAATGGGAGTTAGAAATCAAAAAAAAGTTATTGATTTCATCCTTATGAATGGAACATGAGAACTGATGGATGTACAAATGGTGAAGTGGTCACTAAAAAAAGTGTTTAAAAAGGTTGATGGAATAAAAAAGTGATTGTAAATTGATTTGGCTGAGGATAGTAAGGAAAGTATATAACTAAAATCAATTGAAAAATTTTAGTGAAATATTTTTTCTAGCAGTGAAGCATATAAATATTTAATCTATGCTAATAATGGTTTCATAAAAAGGTATAAATCTGGAGAAATTAGATATAAATTTGATATTACTTAAAAGTGATTTTTTTGTGGGAAACTTTCATTCCAAAATAAAATCCTTTAAATGAAACTAGAAAATTGGATATGGTGTTCCAGAATAAAGGAAATTTCTATACCCTAAATATATATGAAAAAAATACATCCCCACCAAGACATATCGATATTTCTAAAAAGTGTAACATTTATTATAAATAAATATTCCCTTTTAGGGATGTTTTTTCCTTTTAAATTTATTGGGGTGGGGTAATATTACCTTTTAGATCTAGGGAAGCATCAAAAAAATAAATTCATATTTTTATAATTATGATAAATTGATAAATTTTATATTATATATTTTCATTAACTATATTTGACTATATAATTATATTGATTAAAATATTTAAAGTATTATAACTTAATCAAACAATATTTTTTATGTTAGTTTTATTTTTTTAATTTATTTGAATTTTTTAGAACTAATATTATCCGTATTTTTAATATTTGAAAAGATGTATTTATTTTTTAGAATTATTTTTAATAATATTTATAGAGACATTTTTTATTTTTCTTAATATTTTGTATAAGTTTGTTTCCCCATAGAGATCTCTAATTTTAGAGATGTTGAATGGGAATGCATCATTCTTCCCTGTATATGAGGAAAGACAAGGGAAAAGTAAAGGCTTAATGGGATTGAGGTTTATAATGGTTGCCATGATCCATCCCTACCCCACCCTACCCCACTATTATCCTTAGGGTTGAAACAAGAACCTAGATAATTAAATGAAATATTGGATTATTTTCTAAAAGTGAAATATTTTATTTGGTGTAATGTAAAATTCTGTTACATTAGAGTCTTTGATGAAATTTTTTCTTAATCCTAATTTTTTATCTATACAACATTCATCTAGTGGTTTTAAAAATTAAGTAAACAATAGATATAATGTAATATTGGGATATAATATTCTAGATGAATGGTATTAGAGTAGAATAAAGGATTCTAGGGATAATTATTAGTAGATATTGATAGGTGTAAACATTAATGTCTTATTATATTGACTATAGGGAAAATATTTTATAAATATTTTTAATGTTAGGATAAAATTCAATTTCCTCAACATTGGCCAATCACAAATATCTATCCATATAGAAGTCACTAAGAATGAATGATAAAGAAAATTTTATGGTAAGAGTTTCATATTAATCAATAGTAAGATGTTTGATTTATTCCATGGTTTATATCAATATTTACAATACCTTTTTAATTAGAGTTATCATTAGATTAATATTGAATCAAGGGAATGATGAGTAGGGTATTTTGAAGTAAATAATATAATATGTTAATGGTATTATGGAAATATATATTTATTTTTATAAATAATATGATATATTTAATTGTTGATGTGTACTTTGGAGGATATAAGAGTAGTTAAAGAAGTTCCACCACAATTAGTTAACTTAAAGAGTTGATTTTGAGAAGGTTCTATTGGAGGAAATTCGAAATAAAAAAGGGAATAATATTTCATTCTATGATATTTTGAACTCCATCAATATTTATACATATCTAGTGTTAAATTTATGTATAGAACATATTGATTTGAAATATAACATTATTATGAATCATCTATAGGATATAATTTTGAAACATTATAAGGTTTTAGAGAGGGAAAATTTTGTATACATTCTAACAAAACTCTTTGTATGAATAATTTGAGGGAAATAATAGACCTCAGGGAAACGTAGATGAGGGGATAAAGATCAGAAGAAATATTATATAATAAAATATGGAGAGGAAGATATTTTTAGAAGGTTTATCAAGTAAAAACTTGATATATAATTAAAGTTTAAGATTATTGATGTGGGAATCTTGTTTCTTAGTTGGAGCACTATTGGAGCATCAATCATGTAACACCTTGTGATTTTAGATAATTATCATCATTAAAATTTTTTATGTGTTTTATATCTTGTGATACATATAAAACAAAACATATGTGAATAAATATTTATTAAATTATAAAATTAAATATATTGTTAGATCATAAAATTATATTGATAAAATAAAGTAATTTGGAAAATAGATCTAATTCCCTTTTGTTTCTTGAGAATCTATTCTGAGATGTTTTATACAATATTTAATTTTTGTTAAATTTACTACTTTGAGGAATGATATCAATTAAATTCATTTATAAAATTGAATTAATAACTAATAAATTAATTAATTACATCCATTAAATGGTTAATCAATGATTATGAATACTACTATAATAATTCATGGATAAACGAAAATGTTTTATTTACAGATAATATTTTATATATTTTACTTCAAAATAGTTTTTCTATTTTAGAGTATCAATAATATAAAAAATTATTATTTATACATTTATAAATATTATTTATCATTAATACATTGAATATAAATTTGTTATAAATGAGTATGAAATCATTTTATGGTAAAAAGAGATATTTTCAAAAAAACTATTTTATTATGGTTATAGTGGATTTTATCTTAATAAATTAAATTATTCTCTCTTAATATATGTTTTTACTGAACATTTTCGATAATATATTAAATAAAATAAATTAATATTAATATAACTGTTGTTAGTAGGAATGAAATGAGATAAAAATAAGTTTTAAACTTAATTTTTTTTTCTAAAAATGGTGTGAATGATTTTTTTTGCATGGAATTAAAAATTAATTTCCATCTCCTTTAGAAATTGAATCTAATATAATAGATTTCATATTTCAAATCATCATATAAATATTTTAAAAGTTCAATTTCATTTTCCTTTCACAAACAAAGTTTCCATGTTGAAAATTTATTTCATCACGGTATAGGTTAAAATGAGTTAAGCTAAGAGATAAGGATTTTAATATTGCAAAAAATGTATATTTATTTTAATGGATGAGTTTATTTCTAATATCCCCAAAATTGTTTTTGGAATTGGAATTATTTGGTTCCATTTAGGAATGAAATTGAGTTCATTTTATTTTACGTTAAGTGTATTTACAATGGTTTCACTCCCATCACCTAAAAGATGAAATCCCTCTTGTCAATTCTCTACACATTTTGGGAACTTTATCTAGAACAATCCCTTCCAAAACAACATCCAAAAGATATTCTTTAGTCTAAGTCTCACAAAAAGTGTTACATCCTGATAAAGGTGCAATACTATTTTAAATTTAAGATGTAATGTTTTCAATTCTGTAGGTTTTTATAGGAAGCACAGTGGAATATGCAGGCAACATTGGATTACTAGTGGCTATAAAAGGCAACTATCGATATAATTTCTTTAGAAAGAGACAAACAAGGATAAAGTTTTCCACCATCTTGAAGATGGGGACATATGGCTATAGGAATATTTCCTATATCCACTAGTTGCCTAGTAGGCCAGCCAGTAGCCCCTACTCTTATATAGTGGCCATTGGCTGACATGGTGTGTCATCTTATGGCAGTTATTTCAGGGATATATAGTCTTTTTATTACATATAAATCCATATTTAACTCATTAATACATCTTCCCCATATCTAATCTAACTAAGGATCTTATAGAGGATTCCTTTTAGAATATTTTTCCTTTAACTTGTTAGATTTGAGTTTTGATCCCATATTGATGAATTTTCATCAAATTGGTAATTTATATTTTATATCCTATATTATTTATTCATAAATTTTATTTTAATTAGATCTATGATATATTGATTTGATTTAACTATGGTGTGATGTTTTCTCTCTTATTTTTATAGATCTATTAGGAATTTGGATTTTAGGGGCCAGATCTTATATGGTTGGGTGAATCTATTTCTTTAAATGAGGTATGTGATCTCTTACATTATCTACCAACCATGTGATTAAGTAATATAAATTATATTTTTTGGAATAAATTCTATAGTTCTCCCTTAAATTTTATTTGGGTTCCCCTTCCTTCTGCAGCATGGATCCCACATTTTGTTCTATGTGATCAATTGTGTGGGGAAGGTGGTTCCTTATCTAGTCATTGATTAGAGAACCACACATGCTTTGGATTTAATTGGTTTATAAATGATTATTGGAATACCATTTGATATTTTTTATATTAATGCATAAATTATTCTTCATAAAATATGTTTTACCCTTTTTTGAAGAAGAAAGAGGTTTTCAATCATGATTTTCACAAAAAAAGATTTTGAGAAATTTTTTTACTAGAGGAAATAATCCATTTTTAAATTTTTGTTAAACACATGATATTGGAGAATTGGGTTCGAAGGAGGGGGTTATAAAATTTTTCCTTGAATTTTCTTTGTAGGTGAATCACACAAGGGGGATCCACTTATTTTCTATGTCTTTTGTTATATAGACATGTTTCTCAAACATCATAAGAGGTTTATCCATGGGGAGTTACTATATTCCCTAGGTCCTATTATTCTAGGCTCTTATTGTGATTACAATAATAATTAACTTAATTACTATTATATAAGAGGCATTGAGTTTTCAGGACTATGTTATCCTTGTGGTGATCTTCACTATTCAGTTCCCCATTTGTCTTTGCTTTTGTAGTAGATTTTACATGGAAAATGATACATGCATTGATATATAGTTGATTTTAAAATTTTATTTTTACTATTTTTTATGGAATATATTTTATAACTTTGTAAGTGGTAAATGTTTTTAAAATTATTTTTATATAAATGTTATAAATATATTATCATTCAAGGATTTTCATATATTGAGCATGTTGGGATTATATGATACAGACCAGCCATGAAACACATGGAGGGGATCCTACAAGGCTAGTTTTTCTAAAATACTACACACTCCATCAATGTCGTGTATACTTTTTTATATAGGAAAATATGAGGTACCATATTGATATTTTGGTGTTTCACATCAACAAGGCATGGGTATCTCTTGGTGAGACAGTGGGATGTCACCCACGTATCACATGGAGTAGTTATTAGTTGATTGAGTTGTTTTTGTTTTGTGTTGTTCTTGGAAATGTTCCTTGGAAATAGATTATTGAATTATTAATGTCACTAAAACTATTGATTTATAGTAATGTAAGATATCCTTTATTTTTATCATTCTCTATAGTCATGCCATGATGGTTATTTCATGTTGTGAAAATTGCCCCCTTTGGTTATTATTGGCCGATATAGAGTTAGTCACCAGACCATGGGGATTGAGAATACCCTTATGCTGTTTCATTGGACTAGTTAAAGATCTTGTATTTTCGGTTTTTGGGTTTGGTCCATGAAACAAATACCAAACTAATAATGGATAAGTTGTAAGCCAAAGTAGGGCTCCCAATGAAGAGGTAATTTTCTTAACAAATTTCTTACTTAATTATTTCTTCTTCCACCTAAAATAACTATATTATATATATCCTGGTATGATGAAATTTATATCAATATAATAAAATTTTATTATTATCTATCAATAACTATAATCTATTTCCCATCAATCTAATAGAAAATGAAAGTGTTTATAATTTTTACATGAAGACTACCCCCTCCGTGAAGCGATGTAAATATTTTATCATCACAACAAATCATTGATGGTTATATTGATGAATATAATGAATATATATATAATTTATTTAGTCCATAATTATTATTATGGTTATAGAAATTAATATTTACCATTCCCTCTTTTCTTCCATTGAAATATTTTAACATTACATGTGCATATGTGCTGACCACAACCTACATGAATTGATATAGTTCATTATTCATCACCAAATTACATAGATAGTTATAAAAGAACTTATAATGAATAAATACGATGTTAATGATATTATTAAGAATTTAGAGATTATTGATCTATGATTATAGTTTTAGGACTTGAATCACTAAACCAAAACATTTGTGGGAAACAAAACATTTGACACCCAAATTAGTCAAGATTCATTCCCCACTAGATATGACTTCTTGAAGAACAATTTTATGGTTTTTCTTATATACAGTTAAGAGAATTATAAATTTTCATTTTGAATATATTATATTTTTTATAAAAATATTTATGGAATATTTTTGTCATTTTTGGAATTGATCATTTTTGAATTTCTTTACAAATGTGCGGAAAGAATGTTTTTTAATTAGTTTAATCATGAATGGAGTAAACCAAAATCATGGAATTAATTCATCATAAATTATACATTAAAATTTTCCATGGTTTTATAATGAAAATAATATTCCCAAATTACTTTTTTAAAAAAAAATTAATGTTACAAAAAATGATATTTTATTAATTTTTTTAATGAAACATTATATTTATTTTAGAGAAGTATTTTCCATCTCTCCCATCATCAATTAAATATTTATATGTTTTTTTATAGATATGATCTAATGATACCATTAAATTCCATTATCTAGTTGGATTATGATGATTATGTTTTAACAATTCTTCAATGAAACTCATTTCGTTCTTATGGGTTAACTAAGAAGTGATGAGATGATGAATATTTTTACGTTCTTATAGAATACATATGTATGGTTTATAATTATATGACTGATGGGTCCATTACATCTCTCTAATAACAGGGAAATATTAAATATATCAAAGGTGGTTATGCTAGACCCAAAGTGGTACATGAGTGATTTTACCAATACTAACAGGGTATACAAACCATTCTACCAATCCCACGAAGGTACTCAAGAGATTATTCCCTCACCACTTTGTTATGAATGTCTTGGTGGGAGGCCATAACAAATTATTTCTATTATAATGTGTATTACATAATGTTATTCCCTGTGACAATGATATTATCTCATGACTCATTATTAATTATTGATGATTATTTACTATTATGAATCTTTCCTTTCGTTATGATAATGCCTTATGCAATTAATCATGTTTTAATGTATTTGATTTTTTGGTCTTTATTTTTTATTCTAGGATAAAACTACCATACCATTATGCAAATATTATTAATTATGACTGTTTTTTTGGTGTATCCCATGTTTACCCTCATTGGGATTATAGTTAGTTTTGGGGATTATTTTATGAAGAATAAGAGTGTAGAAACTAAAAAAACTATGTTTGATGCGATATATGTTAAACATATAATGTCATGGATTTATTGGAGGTTTAATAGCTCATGAAATATTAGGAATGATTTTAATTATCATTTGATTACATACTCTGATTAATGATGTTTGATACTGACATAAGCCTTTTTAGTGTAGTAACATGTTGAGAACCTAAATAAAATAGTGAAATTTATTCTTATTATGTATATTTAAACATTAAATTTAATACTTGAATATAGTTCTAAATTTATTTTATTTCTGAAGTGTTTTATAAGAGTATCACATTCTCATATCAACGGTTAAATATCTATATATCGGTTGAAACACATAATTGTATAATGATTGCATGTCTAGTTTATAATTCCCATCTAAAAGATATTTTTGAGATTTATTTTCCACCGAATCATGATATTAAACCCATTTTTGAATTTTAAGTTATTTTAGGCATGGATTGGATCTCTCTATATTTTTCCCAAATAAATTATTGAGGAAGGGATGTATTATTTTATATATTTAATCACCCTATGATCTTATATTAATATAATGATGAATAGGACCTTATAATCAAAATAAAATCCATTATATAGGCCTTACTAATAATTAATTAGGTTCATTTATCTCAAATGGTTATAGAGAAGCACAACATTTAATATAATCCTATTATTTGATAATATTCTAATGTATTTCCCGAATACGTTCCAAGATCTCCCCCAAATCATGAAGTAGAATTTTCAATAGAAATAATACAGAGGTATTTGTTAATTTTAATAAATCATTATAGAATGGACCTAGTTTAGTTAGACTAAATAAAGATTAAAATAAAGGTGAATCTAGAAAAGGGATTATTTTCCATAGTGTGCACCATGGTGTGAACTAGTTATTTTAGTTAAGAATAAATTTGGTTTAATGAACATCATCATTGATTATATACAAAATAAAAAGATCAACTTCAATAAAAATTATCTAATAACCAATATTGATGACGTGTTTGATTAACTATGTAGAGATCAATAATTTTCAACTACAAATCATGGATTTTGATATCATTAATTAAGGGTATAAATAGGGAATATAACCAAGAAAAATTTTCATACAAGGTGTAGTAATGATACCTTTACATTGGTTCCATTTTTAATTAATAACCCCCTATATCATCATGGATATAATGAATAATGTGTTTATATATTACATTGATAAGTTTTTAGTAGTCTCTATAGATGATATTCTCATATATTTCAGTCGAAATGATTAACATAAAGATATTTTGAGGATCATCATTTAGACCTTGTACATGGAGAATAAATATGAAAAATTTAACAAGAATTATGAGAACAATATTATTAATCATAGGTCCTGAAATTACAAGGGATTTTATATTGATGGAACCGTCAAATATAGAATTTATTGAGAAATGGGCTAAACGAAAATTGTGACTAAAATATACATTTTTCTTGGATTAGATGAATATTATTTTCTCTTTGAAGAACATTTCCCAGAGATATAAAATTCACTAACCATGTTTATTCATAATGATCCTTGTTCCTTTGGACAGATTAATGTTAATTCACCAATGCATAATGTTTCCAATAGTGAAGAAGGGTTTGTGATATATATTGATACATCAATGAAGGGACTATAAATTGTTTTTATATATATTAACTTGGTAGTATCATATGCCTCACAAAAATTTATTGTTCTTAATAAAAATTACCTAATTCATCATTTAATGTTTACAATGTCCTTTTATCTATGGAACCATGCGGCCGATCGAGTGCATTCAGTGGCCAAACCAATGACAACACTCTTTCGTGAACATGGAGGTGGAGTCGAGGAACCAATAATACTACCATGGATATCTTTCATATAGTTTTGAAACATCAACTCGTCCTATTGCTACTTAGTGTATGGAGACGGTAGCTATACTTGTAGTATGAAGGCCCCCATGAGCTCGCTCTGAACCACCAATCACCCAAGTTACCAGGAAACTCACCACTAACTCTATCACCCCATATCGTCATGGCATAACTGACCCATAAGTACTCTACTCTAATAGTACTTTCCATTCCTCTTCATCCTACCTGTACCCCCACCCTTTGGGCCCATCATACGAGTGGGTCGTTCGGCCACCTCGGTGCTATGCCAATTGAGGCCCCATATCCATTCCATGGCCTTCGAGTTCACTCAGTAGGGTTAGTGTGGTATATGTGCCTTCGGCCTTAACCAACCTCAGTAGTAAGAACACAACCACCACTCTATGATCCCGATGACCATTCCAACATATCTAGGACAATCAAACGATCATACACTAGATAGACAGAGTACCTAACCCTGTTTCAGGTGCCAATTTGTCTTTCTGGTGTTGGACTCGTGAGCACACTAATGAAAATATAGAGGTATAATATTTTTAGTGAAAGGTGTGATATATAAAATGATAATAAAGTTTTGATATAAACATTAAAACTAAAGCAGATGAATAATATTTAAATGATATATTTGGAGTATATTAAAAAACATGACTACTCAATACATTATTACCATGTTAAGGAGAACAATATGGTTAACTATCTGAGTCAAAAGGACCATATTGGCTTGATTATGGTATAGATGGATAGAGATACAAAACTTAGGTATTAAAAAAATATGTTCCATGAAATTATAAGGAATCAGTGTAAATAATTAATTTCTCTTATTACTATCCCATCATCTATCCTTTTGAATATTAATAATGTTTTTGAAGAATATTCGGATCGAAAAAAAGGTAAGGAATATCCTAGATATAAACCACAACGAGAATGGAATGTCATGATTAAAGAGCCAAATATATTACATTTTAAAACTAGAATTTAAGAAGGATGTACTAGATGAATAATATATTTCATCATTCACAATTGATCATCGAATAAAAATATTTATAGATATGAAAGAGTATTTATGGTGGGAAAACAAGAAAAGATAAATTACTGATTATGTATTTCGATTCTAGGTATATCAACGAGTTATTTCATAACATTATAGGTCAATGGGGATGATGAAACCATTATCCATATCTATATAGAAATATTGAAACATTACCATAAAATTTTTATAGTAATTTCCAATAAATTTTAATTATATAATTTCAATTGTCTTGTAGATGATTTATTTACAATGTCATCAAATTACCTTATAATTAGGGAATATTTCTTTCTTTATATAAAATCTAGGATATATAGAAATAAAGTGGTATGGTTTAATATTATACCATTCTAAATAATATTTGATAGATAGTCAAGGTTTACCTTGAAGTTCTAGAGAAATTTTAAAAAATCAGAAAACAAAGAGTTGAATTTTTTCACTGTATATCATCCTCAGACAGATGATCCATTTATGAAGATCTTTCAAGACTAAGAAGATATGTCAAAATAATTCTATATATATTTAAAACAATTTCATGATAAATATCTCACACTATTAAAATTTTCATAAAATAATATATTTTAGTAAAACATTTAAAAGGAGCATTATGAATCAGTTTATGGAAATAATAATACATGTCCAACATAGAGAAATGAAGTTAAATAATAAAAGCTATTTGGAAATGTACTATATGAGGAAATTTCCTAGAAGGTTATAGATATTTAATTTCATATCCATGAATACATAAGTATAATTAAATTTTATGATGGGAATTGATAAAGTTATCTAGATTTGGTATTTGGTGGCATGTTATACATATAAATATCTCCTTGTAAAAGTAATGAGGTTTGGAAATTAGAAGATATTGAGCCTCAAGTATATAAGTTTCTAAAACCTTCCTGATCATATCTAGATGATAGGTTATCTATTATCACTTAAACTAAACTTATATTATGTTCATGATGTGTACCTTGTATAACTTTTGAGGATGTAAATGCATGATCATTTATATGTGTTGAACATAGAGGCTCTATAGCTAGAGTGTGATCTTTTTTATGAGGTCCAACCAATGAAGATTTTGGATTGAAAAGTAATTTACTTAAAAAATAAGAAAAATAACCTTGTCCACATTTGGTGGATAAACCAAAAATTTGAGGAAGATACATGGGACCCCAACGATATATTGATAAAAAATTTTCCTTATATTTTCTTATTTAAATAATTTATTTTTTATGATGAAATTATTTCAAGGGTGTAAAATGTGGCACAATGAAGTATTATTATATATTTATGTGAAATAAAATTGAGGTGTCAAATAGATTATGATGTAATAAAAACTAAAAATTTTTATACAATAATTTATTAAAAAATAAAAATCAGTGAATTATCCAATTGATAAATTAAATTGATAAAATAATTGGCATTGTGAAATGGAAAAAATTCACATAAGGTTCTTGAGAATCCATTTAAACTATTTTGTTCAATTACTCATTATTTATTAAATTTATATGTTTTTTGGAATGATATCGATAAAATTAAATAATATAATTAAAGTAATAATTATTAGAATCAATTAACGATATCCATGAAAAGGTTAAGTAGTGATATATAATACTAGCATAATAATTCTTGGTTAAATATAAATATTTTTATTATAAAAATTGTTTTATATATTTTATTTAAAACTAAAATATTGTTATTTTTTGCTATAAAACATGTGAAAAATTATTATATATATATATTTAAATTAACTATAATTCACAAATTGATTTTCAATTTGGCCTAAATAATTTTATAATCATTTTAAGGTAATCCCAAATATTTTTCAGAAAACTCTTTTTTTAATGTGTGAAATGAATTTTATAAAAATAAATTAAATTAATAAACATTTACAAATGATATTAAGGAAATTATTAGAGAATACATTAAAACAAATAAATTATCATTCATATAATGGGTTTTAATACAAAATGGATGAGAATAAAATTACTTTTTTTTCTAATAGATATGTTTCTTTCTAAAAATTGTTTTTATGTTTTTTGGAATTAATATTAGAGTTTTTTATTACATATTTAAAAATAAAATATTATAAAATGAATTCAATATTTGAAATAATTATATTAATTTTCTATATAATTTCACTTCAATTTATGTTTATAAAAATTAGATTCCATGGTAAATATTTATGTCACCTTGGTAAAGGTTAAAATTGGTTAAAATAAGTTAAACTAAGGGATCAAACATTAATATCATAAGAAACAAAAAATTATTTTTGTAGTTGAGTATTTTTTAACCTCACTTATCCTTATGAATAATATTTTTTATTTTTTTTGATACTTTCTCAATATAGATACTATATATTATTTTGAATTTAATGGTATTTACAAGGATGCCATTCCATTCACTTATGGAAGGGAATCCCTTCTAATCGCTTTTACACATACTTTGAAAACCTTATACCAACTGATATAAAAAACATAACTTCCATAATCTTCTATAAATTTCTAAGATGTTTCGGAATCACTAAAAGACCAACCTAACAAGGCATAATGAGCAAAATAAATGAGTATACTAGAAGATGAAGTATTTTTGTTAATTTAGTCCTCTAATGTTTATATATTTTTCCACCTCCTATGAATATATTATATCGATAAAAATAGTATGAAATGAGAATTATAAATATAATAATATTATATTATGTTGATTAAATGACCATTATTAACTTCACATTAATCTAATAGAAAATGAAAGCATCGCTCTTGTGCACATCCAGAAAACATACTCTGTGGATCGATGTGTTTAATTTTTATTCATATCCTATAACAGATGGTTATAGAGAAGGATATAAAGAATATATATTATTTTTATAACATAATTGTGATTATATAAATATAAATTATTTTTTTACCTTCATTTCTTTCAATCCATTAAAAAATAAAAATGTCACCCATGAGTACTTGTAGATTAGCACACTCCCAAAGTGATGTAATTAATTTTTCCTCACAAACATACATGGATGGTTCTTAGAAAGTATATAAATAAAAAATATGTTATTTTGGAAATTATAAATTCTTTTAATAATATGAAACAACGATCTTGGTGTGAGTGCAAGAATCTCTAAACCGAAATGCTTGTGAAAAAATAATACTTGATACTCAAATATTTATTTTGATGACGAATTTCAAATATATGTGTAATTTGAAATTATTGGGAAGTGATATCCAGTTAGATAAGTATTAATACAATTTTTATATATTTATAAAAAGTTTATATATATTATGTAGGATCTTACATAGCTTTTGATGAAATTTTTGAAAGATGGTACCACATTATGTTAAAATCTCACTTTTTATCCATTGTTTATAATTTAATTTCCTTTACGAGAAATTTCATTCTACTTACATTATAAAACCAATATATTTCCTTCTCATATGGTTTTGATGATTTCACTTATTCTTTTCATTTCCCCCCAATTTGGTACTCAAAAGAACCAAATGAATGTTTAGAAGAAAATCCTACATTATTTATCCTTATTTTTCCTTGGAATCATTATTCCCATATCCATGATCTAGAAAATAGTTTTATGGAATTTTTAATTTAATTTTAAAATATTTTTAATATCATTTCTCAAATATATTTTATTTTATTTTATTTTATTTTCATAAAATCTTCCCTTTTTTCTTTATGGGTCATTTTTACTTCCATTACAAAATTTTGAAAATAATGTATTGATAGTTTGAAAACGTTGATATATTTTCCCACCATCATGTCCTTTTGTCAACATGAATATTACTGTATAATTTTCTATGGATTTACAATGATATATTATTTCCATTTTTAGGGTTTTCTTTTCCTAAAATGTTATAAAAATGATATTTTATCTTTTTTACAAAATAATACTTCTAATACTTTTATAGAATTTTTTATTATTATATTAATATCATTAAGGAATGATATAATTTACTGGGGATAAGATCATATGATACTATCAACATTATTTATCTGGGTTTATTATAATGATTGTTTTAATAATTTTTTCATTAATTCAATTTAATTCCAATGGGTTAATTAATCTAGGATATAATGATGGATATTTTTGTGATATTATGTAATAAATATAAACACTTTATTACTATGTGATTAGTGATTATGTTATAGATCTTCAGTGCATTGGGAAATGGTTTATATCTCAATAGCTAAAATGGTATATAGGGTTCTGCCAAATCTGAAGAGTGTACTAGGGCAGTTATCCAAAGAACAAGTTGGTATATAGGTGGTTATCCCAAGTACTCACTAAGGAATATTAGTGGTCGGCTTAATCCCAAGAAGGTTCGTAAATGGTTATCCCAATCTTATTATGTGATAAATGTCTTAGTGGGCAGCCATGGAATTAAATTTCTATTATTAATTGTATTCCATAAAAATATATCTTATTTTTATGAATTTATTTCATAGATCATGATTCATTTTTGATGATTCCATAATCAAATGAATCAGGTTTTTAATTTTGAAAAATAGTTATACATTGACTCATGATTCATGGATTAAAACTTGTTGGGTATGAATTAATAAATTAGGAACATGTTATCATACACTTATGACTATCCTATGATGACTTAGGATCCTTGATTGATATTTCTCAAGTTTAATATTACCAACCATCCAATCACACCCATTCTTATGTCTCCATTTCCTCAGGTTATGAAGATAGTTTTTTAGTTGGATATTTCAATCTAGCGTACTCTTTTTGAATATATTTGAGGGATTTGTTGAGTATATTTTGTGAAATATGTTAATTTTGTACATAGTCTACAATGAAATGGTAAATTTATGATCATGGAGCTTTTATTAACAATATAAGCAATTAATATTCATTTAAAATGATGTATCATTGATGTAAGTGATGATCAGGCCACCCAAAGTTGATATATAAGAGTGTTCATAGAGTAATCATGGTTAATGACTAGTTTTAAATGAATGATCAATGTTGGAGTGTTTTTTATAATGGATGGAAATATTTCCAATGAATAGATGTTATTAAATAGTGTAGTTTAGTTTTCCAAAATATCATCTTTAATGTCAGTGAAACTAGTTGGAGTAACAAAAATTGATAAAGGGATGAATAATATCCAGTCAACGTGATGATAAATGAATGGATAGAGGTTTTGAGTATTTCATATAAATTTTTGGTCCCAATAATGTAGTTCACAACATTTAATTTCATTACTCAATTAGTTATTAGTGTGATTAGTCATAAAATAATTGTTTATATATCCACTATCTTCTAGTGGATTAGAATGTTTCTCCATGGACATAGGGAATTTCCTAGACAATGTTATATTCGTTATTTATCATTATTATTAGATTTTTCTTACATTATACTACTACAGATGGTCATTTTTTCCATATTCTTGTTTCAATACTATCCATGGTTACTTGATTAGATAAATAGTTATCAATTTTCATAATATATATTATCATTAATATTTTCATAAGGTTTTCAAGGGTTGAACCTTATTACTAGAAAAACAAATGATTCCCTTATATATAATTTTCAATGTTATCCTAAGTAAACATTACATGTTTCTATCTCAAGAAAATAAAACAATTATTTGATACCAATACATCATATTTAAGCATACTAGTAAATGAATATCCCCAGACTAATACTAGTAGGGTAATGGATAAATAGTAGGGATGCAATATCCATACTAAAAAATGAGAAGAATTACTAGTGAATATAACTTATCTCCTCTAAAAAACAATATCAACCACAATGGAATAAATAATTAAAAAATTATTTAAGCTAAATAATCCGTATATGAAAATGTATCCATTTTTCAATTTAATGAAATCAAATAAATAAATAAACAAATATAAAATATCCAAAAAGAATGTAATGAATTATAATAATGAATATGGAAGAAACTGATATTGTCATCTTGAAATTGGTTCTAATTCTTCAAGTACCATAACTCTAAAAAATCTGTAGTTTTCAAGATCATCCACCTGCTAAACCCACTAATCTATATAGATGATTGAGAGGAAACATTCATGTGAGAATTTCTGGGTAATTATAAATACTTCGTATAACTAGACTAAATAATGTTCTAACTCCTTCTAATCACTTGTTTTTGAATGAATCAACTTTATAAAAATTAATAATGTGCATCATCCATATAAAAAGGGTATGAAGAAACAAAATACCATGACACAAATCATCAATAAAAACATTAACAACAACAATTTATTTCATTACTATATTTTCCATCTATCACTATTATCTTGGCCACTAAATAAAAAATTGTTATTAAAAATATACAACCATACTTAACAATATCATAATAAGAACCCAATATTAATCTAAGACATTCTATTATACACCTAAAACCGAGACCTCAACACATGCCTTAATCAACCCCTAGATACCAAGAGAGGGTACTAGACACATCACTATAATATTTTAGAGAATAACATTATGTTTCCCTTAATATATGGTAAAAAATTTCCACCCCATATACATATAGTAATTTTATAATGGAAATTAAATAATATTAAAAAATGATCTTATATATCACATCCCATTATAAATATTAGATCATATGAATCAACCATGATACACAAATGTCATAAAATGAAATATCACCTCTATGAATAGCCATGTGCCATAGAATCATATCAATGTCTAGTATTCCATGATCCATGAATTGTGCATGATAACATAATAAGTACTCAGTGTTTGATCATCCATGTTGATCATAGAGATATTTGAAAGAAAGTGTGTAAACATGGATAGGCCAAGATGAGACTATATTTTTTATCAATAAGTGATGCTTCCATTGTAATAATGTGTTGGAAATATGATTCGGAAATCCTATAATGAATTTGAGTTTGATGTTTCTCATATATTAATGAAAAAAGGTATTTAATTCTTATAGATAAATAAGAAAGAGAATTACTTCGTATTAGAACATCATCCTTGATAGGTCATAAGTTAGTGGCCCTTATATATGATGATTATTTATCTACACTTTGAGGTAAAAATAAGTAATAAATGTGGATTATTGTTTATTTAACTAAAATTTCCTAGATTAGATGGGTATCTTACTAATGGGGTGAGATTTATACCCTATATTATTGTAGATAGGGTAACTAGAAGCTAGATAATCTATCCATAGGGAAATGAATATACCACTATTTTATTAGGTGAAGAATAATCATTGCATAATGATTTTTTTTGAATTTACAATGGATGTGAAACCTCTCTTAATAAATGATATGGTTCTGAGGTTATTTGACTTGAGTTTGGAAATTAGATGTTGGATAAGAATTTGGATAGGTATGGTTCCCTTAATAATTAGTTAATAATTTTAGAAAATATTATTGAAATGTAAAACACATGATAGAGGTAAAATTAAAAATACATTAAGAAAACGTTGTACAACTTTTGGGAATTTATAGACATTTTTTGAAAAATAGGTCTGAATTTTATATGAATCCTGTAATACATATAAATTAGTCTAATAATATTATTTATGTTCCAAATTAACAAAGTATTTTAAAAACAATAAAATTTTCATTATTGGATTGTATGAATTTTATGTCTTAAAAAATTAAATTTCCACCTTGAAAAATGGAAATATAAAACCATAAAAACGAATTGATGTAATTTAGAAGAGCAATTAACTACATTATAAATGTATGTTCCATTTTAGAAGAGTTTTTTAATACCATATAATGTTAATGGGTTACTTTAGATGAGTAATTTATAAACATTATATTAGTACCGATGACATAATAAGAGAAGATGAGGTTCTCAGAAGTATAATAGAGGTGTTCTAATAAATAATTAGAACTTTATATGAGAAAATTACTTTGAAAAGTTCTCATATTTATGTTATATTTTGAGAGGATTTCTACATCAAATTCCTTAATTCTATGTCAAGATAAATTCTTCCATGCACACAATGAAGAATTTAGGAATGAATTAAATGTGTTTCACATTTATGGGAATACTATTAATAATTATATCATATAAAGAACATATATTGATCATTATGAATTAATAAAAATGGAAAATTTTTCAAGATAGTGTGAGAATAATTCAGTGAGAATTCAATTAGTATAAATCAACCAGTTTTAGTAATAGATATTATTGTCCATTAATATTTTTCTATATTCTATATATGAAATATTGAGGAACATATTCCCCATAGTTCATCAAATATAAAAATATAATATAAGAATAAGAATGTATAGATCGATATTGTTAGTTTAAATTAATTTTATTTTATTAGAAATTGAAAAAAAAAATCATAGAACACTATGGTTTGGAAAAATCTCAATCCAGTCAAAAGAGAACGTGATAATGCTTCAATTATAAGATTAAGAAAATATCGAAGTATAATACCCTTAATAAATCCTAGGGCTATATATGAATCTATTAAAAAGGATAAGAATGTTTAAGATATAATAGAGTTGTTGGAGGAAATCATGATCAATATATAGAAAAATATTTTAAAGGAAGAGAATTTATGATGTTATAATATATAAGATAAGAGTGGTCAACATCATGATCATATATTTTAGAAAGGATCCATATACGGACTATGTGAGGTAGTTATCAATGACTAGGGGATTACTATGATTGGAATGAATTTCCCTTGACCTATTAGTTTATCACACAGTAATAATCACATCACATCATGCTCAATGGAATCCTACAATTTCTTCAAGTATCATACTAGACATATTTATATTTCCAAGATTATTTCACTGATTAGGGTGAAAAAAATCATAGTAAAGAGAATTAATTCCATGAAAGGGAAAAACCATTTAAAAACAATCGTTTCTAATGACTTTATTTATTGAATTATTTGATTAAGGATGATATATGATTGAAGAGTTGACTAAGATGTTAACCCATCATTTAGATTAATTTGAATGGAAAATAAATCATTAAAATGATCTCTAATTCACCTCTCCACCTATGAGTGGTCTAATGTGACTTGCGAACTTTATATGGAATCATAAATAACCAGATTTAATCTGAAACAAACAAAATTAAGAGATGAATTTAGGTTTCCTTATCCAGGGAACAATGAAGTTAGATTTTTTAGTATCAACATGGATGTTTCAACCAAAACATTAAAAAACTAAGAAAATAAAGAGGAAAAATAAGTTATGGAATAATTTCAAGTTGAATATGGGTACACTATTAATAAAAGGTAGTAAAAGTGGTAGTATGTCTTGTCAAATTTTCAATAATAATACTTAGGAAGTAACAAGTTTACATAGTGAAGAGGAAAAATCTACTATATTAGTTGTAATTTTTTTACAAGGTTAAGGATTACGAGAAATAGGATCTTGGGGATGATTACCCCCACATATTTGAGTTTAATCATGAACAATAATATGAAAATACTCAACTATTCATATAAAAAATGATATGAATAAATTGTTAACATCGAAATTCTAATTTTGTAATTCTATCCTCATGGAAAAAAATAAAAGGAAAAATATCTATAGATAATAATAAAAGATAATCAATGGATATATAATATTTAAAATTCAATATTGATGAGAAAGATCAAGAAAATACCCTTGTATTGGAAACAATCATCAAGACTCAATTAATTTCAAGGATACCCATTCATAGATCAACTCTAAAAATATCAAGTATCCTGAATATTTTATGAATGAGGTAAGAATGATGCATGAAAGTTGGATTTATGAGATGAAAATGGTGTGGGAAGAAGGTTTCTGATTTTTTGGGGATGAAAGAATTCCAATAAAATGAAATATTTTGAACTTGAGGTAAAATTTGAAAATTTTGAAATAGTAAAAATGAGAACATCCCAAATAGATAAAATGAGAGGTGATATTAATAAAAAATTATTTCGAGGTTCGTATTCTAAAATAAACTCACATTAGTGGATACAAGAGCATGAAATCATTCTCTAATGGATCAACAATGAGTTATTATAAAATGATAACCAATTAATTGATTATGTTTATTCACACTAATTCTGCTATAGATGTATAACAGTACTAGTCATATTAACCATATTTGGACCATTATGCTAAATATTTTGGAGTTCATACCACATGGAATTTATTCTATCCCTATTCATTTAGGTCACTAGTCCTATAAGTCAAAAATAGATAGGATATTTTTCCACAGGGACTTATAGTTCATTAAGAAGAGTAGATCCTGGCTTACTAGAGAAACCCCATAATGATAGATCAAACAAGAATTAGCCACCATGTGGAGGAAACTATGACTTGTACTAAAAGAAGGATGTGGATGACATGTGATTAGCATTCTTTTTTTCACAAGGGAAGTATATGATAGCAGAAAAAAAGGTCAATGAGATGATGCATACCCACATTGGTATTAGGGTGGGGCTACTCAAGTGTAGTCAGTGGTAAATATATTGTAATGGGCTTTCAACCCATGGGCCTTTTAGAAATGTAGTTCATTATTTGTACCTTTAGACATATTATTCATGCATGTGATACTTATTAACCTATAAATAGAGAGTATTACCTATAAAATAAAATTGAAATCAAATTCCATCATACCATTTCATCCATAATTTGAAATTCTTATCCACACTATATATTTGGATAAGAAAGTTAGATTCATTGGCCATTATTTGTACGGATTAAAGTTTAGCATTTGAAATATTGAATTTCCCCCAAAGGTTTAACATATAATTAATATTGTATACAATAATTTATGGGGAGAGTGGGTAGATTTTATAATAGGGAAACTTCTATAAGAGAAGTGTAAAATTCATAGAAGATGATGGGAATATCATCTAAGAGATGATTTCAATTATTAGACAATTTTATTGAATACTATAACATAATTTGTTAGACTTATGGATAATTATTGTATATAAAAACCAATCACATAGTAATGATTGATGGAAATAGAAATCCACAATAGTATAAAAAATAAAAATTAAAGATGATTCTATTATAAAGAGTTTTAAAAATAAAATAGTTCAGAAATGTTGTACAAAAATTACATAGAAATATAAAGAAGATATCATACCAATGAAGGAAATATTCCAATTTTCTAGAAAGAGAAGTGTTTTAATAGACCATTATGAATTATGCATAAAAATTTTAATTTATGGAATAATTTTTGGATCACATAGGTAATGAATCCATGAGAGAGACAAAAGGATTATTTTGGTGGTGGAAATCCAAGAAGAAGAGGAAAATAAGCTCCCTGCAATGGGAAATAAAAAAGGTGTTAAGAAATCAGGTGATGTCTTGGATAAGGATATATATATATTAATGGGTAATTCATTAGAGTCGTCTATATACTATATAAATATACTAGAAAATGTATAATGCATAATCAGGTGAATGTTCTAAAGGGAAATACGTTGTTTAACATGGTGTCGATCACTAATTCCATGAGAAAATATCGAAAAATGATTCAATAAGAGTTATTGAAGAGATAATTGGAAGGGGAACCATCCTGGAAACTCTATTAAGAGCTCCATGACTTGGTTACAATGAAAGAATACGATAATGAAATATAAACTTAAACCATCCCTAGCTAAATATATATTTCTTACTGAAGTAAAGCTGCCTATTTCTCAAAAAAATATATTAAAAGATATGTAATTTCATACATACAATGATGAACCATGATAAAATATTAAATAAATATATCATGAGGAATCCTTTCGAAAATATTGTTAATATAGGATCATTTTTATAGGAAACAATCAACATAGATGCTCTCACTAAGGTGAAAGGAACCCCCTCCTTATTGCCTTATCTATTTTATTAACTATACTAACAAGAAGGGAATTGGAAGATATGTTTTATGGAATTTTTAATGAGTGTTATGATAATTGTATAATATGAAATTATAGGAATCTATCATGTAATATTATAATGATAAAGAGCCTCTAGAGTGGATCCTTTTTGGGGGATAAAACATGAAGGGTTCTCTAGAAACATGTTCTTTTATGTAAATATATAATCTCGATAATAACTATATATAATTGGATGTTGTGGTTTGAAATCATCGTTTTTTATTTAATTTGATAATTTTATATATTTTCCATAAGGGAGATTTAATTTTTATAAGAAATAAAATATGAATGGGTAGTTATCTATATTACAAATGAAATTTATGATGTATTTATTAAGGACGAGTGCATGTTTTATAATTATGTATTATTTTTTATATAAACCTATTGAGTGAGGAATATGAATATGGTATATCCTGACCAGATTATTAACTAAAAAGGTTAATTATTATATGAAACAAATTTTTTTTCTAAATTGGGTTATCCCATGTATACTTAGGGTTGAATAACTAAAATACAATTAAAAAAATGATTGTAGTCCCATCCTTCTTTCAATATTAGATTAGACAAAATTTCTAAATAAAAAAGTGAGAAGAATATATTTTGAAATATTAATGAAGATGAAATGATATGATATGTGGAACATTTTCGTTAAAATTACACTTGTTTTTATTATCAATATGGAAGATTTGGAAGGAGAAGAGATATTGAGATACGAGATTAGTGTTATTGAAAAAAATAAAAAGAAGAAGAATAAGGAAACCAAGTAAGGTTATAATTTTTTTATAATAATATTATATTCAATAAAAATGGGGAACTCTCAATATGTGTTGTAATGTATGCGATGTAGTTTATTAAGATGTTTCTCATATATTATTGAAAAATTGTATTTTATTCATATTAATGAATAGGTGAGGGTATTTTGACTACTTGAAACGTATAAATGGACGGGTTCAAGGTTAGTAGCCATCATTAGTGATATTTTTTGATTGTTAATCATGTTAACTATATGTGTATTTTATACAAAAATTGATTATACAGTTAATGGGGGAGATTGAAACATTTTATTATTGAATAAAATGTTAATTGGAAAGTACAGAATCCATCCATAGATCCCTAGAAATTTCGACTACTATATCTAGTTATTTAGAATATTGGGATGATTATTTGAGTCAATTTATAATTGTTGGTAAATACGTCTAATTATTTGAATATATTTTGAGGCTATTTGGGATATGTTTGGAAATTATATGTTAGAGATTAATTTGTCTATGTCAGGTTCAAGTAAAAAATTGTTTATAATTCCATAAGGCTTTTCTGAAACACAAATTTTTTCACAAAGGGACACATTTTAGGTATTCATAAAGTATTTATAATAAATAATTGTCTTCATAAATGTTTTGAATGAAAATACATAATACATTTTTAATGGGCCCATGAGATATAAATTGTATTATGAAAATACTAGTACTGGAAAAAATGGAAAAATGAATGAAAAAACATTAAGAAATTATTAGATAACATATAAGAATTTAATTTCTTATAAAAATTAGTGACCACCTTTAGAAAAATAAAATTAAAACTTCATAATGATATTGGAGTTACTTAGAATTGTTTGTATCAACTTTTTAATATATATTTATAATTAAAAGAATATTTTAATAAATCAAAAAATTAATGAAATACTTCATATAAGTCATTTGGGGACTTTAGACGTGTACTGGGGACTTTAGAGCTGTTGATAAAGATATCAGAAGAGTACCAATGGAATTGAGATGAGTATTTACAACAATGTAAGAGTATTCTACTTTTTAAATTTCTAATATTACCAAAACTTGTTGAGAAATGTTTTACACCTTGAGCAAGAGTACCAGGTAATAACTTATTTTACAACACCCATGTTGAAGAAATTAAAAATTAATTATTATATTTAGATTTTGTAGAGAAGAAGATTTTTATATTTTAAATTGAATGAAGAATAATGTTCTAATATTTATTTATAATTTAAAAGGAAATAATTTACTAAGATAGTTTGATAAATATTCAGTGAGAATTCATAATGGATAAATCCACTCGTTTGAATTAATGGGATCACCATCCATCAAATTTTTTTTAGTTTAGAGAAATCAAATATTGAGAAATATATACACATTAATTTAGTTAATGAAAATTGATAATAGGATAAGATTAATATAGAAAATTGTGTTACTACCCATAAAGAATTTTTGTGTTTCAAAAATAAGAAAAATAAATCTTATGAGAATAATTTGTTGGAAAAAACATTGATGAATCAAATTAAGAGAAATTGGTACCTTTTTAATAGAATATCATCTATGTGTTGAAGTAGAATATATTAAATGACATCCAATAGAATCATATACAATTAAGAAGAAAGATAATACATTCTATGACTGGCATGTTTTATAGAAGAAATTAATGTGGAATCTACTGACGAAGATTGATGAGGAAGAAAAATGATGACATAATACTAAAAATATATGTGTGGAAAAATTACAACTCATAATTTTTTGAAAGGATACATTAAAGGATTGTTTGAGGTATTTGACACCAATAGGACTCCATATCAGATATCTGGTTTTAATAGTGTATAGGTTAGTATAAAGATCTATAATGCGGTGCTCGAAGGCTTGATGGGATGTTGTAGAGTATGGTATGATGCATTGTTATGGTTATGATGAACAATAGGATATATATTGATTCATATCAAATTTAACCAATTGTGTATATAGTATATGAATATGTGATCTTGGAGAATGAATAATCATAAAAGGCATGGTATTTCCTTGATCAGCACAAACTTGATAAAAAAAACAATAGAATGTACCATTATTTCAATCATTATTTAAGTAAGGTCAGGGGAAACAAAAAGAGTAGAACATGGTATTATTTAGCCTTATTGGTCATTTTAAAATGAAAATAAATCATAAAAAGGATCACATATTAACCCAATCATCCTCTCAGTGATCTAACTACACCTAGCCACTTCAAAACACTTGAGTGAATCATTATCTTCCTTAAAACTAGGATAGTGTGTGAGAGTAGGAATAATAAATTAGGCGTATCAAAATTACTATCTAACCTAGACACATGGTATAGAGTAATAATATATATACAAAAAAATCATAATATACTTTTATTATTTTTCAGTGGCTAGGAAGATGAAAAATTCTATGAAGTATCCATTGATCTCTAACAAAATATATTGGAAAAATATATGAGTGGTTAATCTGGTGAGAAATGTTAATTTACATTTTGGAATCTTCTAGATTAAATAAAATATAAAAATAAATTATTTGATCAATTATATCACACAAATGAACCATGATTTATCCATTAGTCACATGGAATATTCCCATAATAATTTATTATATTTTCTAACAGCCATTTGGATTTCTATATCCTCAACATATCAATAATATAAAATTTCCAATTTCATTTAAATGAGTGACTAGATTCAACAAACTTCTATTATAATGATATCAATATCCACATTATTAAATAATTTCCTCATTATGAAATCAAATTTATATTATTATGAGTCTTTTAAAGAATCATCATAAGATTTCCACAAAATTGTTATACCTTTATATATCATTAACCAAAGAAATAGACCACATAAAATTATGAGATACATGTAATTTTTATATTTTTAAATTATAATAAATTCATGTTATGTAATACCAATAAAATTTAGTTTAACAGAAAAATAATCTCAATTAATTTATTGACATGCAATATAGAGCATTAAGATAAAAGATATATATTATACAATTTTTTTATTTAATTCTGAAGTGGTTATTGAACTGGTAGGTATGAGTATAAGTAGCTAAATTATTAAATATACTTATATTACTCCAACTGAATAAATATTTACTGATTAATTCTTTGGAAATAATCATTCAATTTTTCAATGAAGTCATTTTGTGTTTCAAAAATAAATTTTCTTCAAAAATTATTTTTATTGCATTTTGTGTGGGGGGAATGTTTCTATTTTATTCTAATTTTAGAGAATATATATATAAATTAACTTAATTTTTGAAATAATTTTTTTAAAATAATCTTGGTGTGTTTTTTTGATAATTTTCTCAATATATTTATTATTTAGATAAATAGTGAAAATAATTATTTATGTTGAAAAGTAAATTTCTTTTAAATTAATCAAAAATACCAATTTTTTAAATGGTTTTTAAAAGAATAATTTGTTAATTAATATCATTAATAACCCAATAATGTAAATTTTATTTAGTTTTACCTGATATTTTGGAAAATGAACTTTATATAATTCATAAGAAATTTTTTCTCGAAAACTAATTTTAATTTCTTTTTTGGGTATAATTTTAAATTAAAAAATAAAATACTCATGAATTTAATATTAAAATATGGATTCCATATTTAAAATAAATATTATTATGTTTTTAAATAGTTCAAATTTATTTATTTTAATTTTGATTTGTAACCTTGGAAAATATTTTTCACCTCTATATATGTAAATATGTAAAAGAGGGATAAAACTTTGGGATATGGATTTAAATTTTTATGAATCTTGAAATTATCCTATTAGATGTGTAGAGTTATGATATACCTTTCCTTTAAAAAAAATTATGTCCACTTGGTTCCATTTATCATTGATTATATCCATTATTTTATTATAAGAAAAGTGCAAATTCAAATTATCACTCTAAAGACATTAATGTCTCATATTTTTTTCTCATAATTATAAAAATAGGATATGAATGGTTATATTTTTTTTATTAGAAATATGAATTAATTTTTTCAACATTTTTATTTATTTATAATTTTTAGTGGCTGAATAATTACCGTAAATGTCGATGTTTCAACAACACAGTATTTCTTAAATTAATAGAAAAATAAAATAAATGGTATTAAAAATTGTAAAATTAATAAAATTGGGTTAAATTATTACATTATAAAGATTTTGAAAATAAATATAAAATATTATGGTTGTTTTAATGGATTATATTCAAATTAAATAACATCCTTGATGAATTTTATGTCATGGTGAATGAATAGTTTTAAAAATGAATGTAATGATATTTTATAATAAACAATGTATTCCTAAATGGTTTACAATTCATAAATATCATATCTTCAGAAATGTTAATTGGATTTTGTTTAAAAATTCATAAATTTTCCATTTATGGGTATATCTTCTTTTTCTGGTAACATTCTTGACCCTTAAAGAGTCATAGAATTTTATATTTTGGTAACTCTGAAAAGGGATAACATGGGTTAAATTAAAATGTTCTTGGTGAAAAAAATGACATAAACTTGTACAAGATATATTGTATTTAATGATTTTATCACATCCTCACCATATTTTTTAAATATATAAATTTTTATCTACTATAACTTTAAAACTAATTTATATTAATTTATTATTTAATGTAATTTATTGAGTTCTACTAGTCTCCTTAGTAAATAAAACTTAATCTCCTCACGTCCTCACAAACGTTGATAGATCTAGCTCAACCAAAACAGGAAATATTCAGTTATAAATTTCCATTTTTTGGTGTATATGCTTCACATGAATGAATTTTATGATATCTATCACGACAATTATGAGAATTTATAGATATATATAATGATATATATTAAAAAAATTTATTTTGATTTTACTAATGTGGTAAGGGTTTATCGTCTCGAATTGTCTTCTATTGGAAACATGTAATGTTATAAACCTATCTTATTTTAGGAGTTTTATATACACCACCCTTTTACATTTTATATCCTAAAATTATTTTTCATGATATTTAGTGTTCTATTTTATGTTACTATATCATGGGGGAATATAATTCAAAAGCTACCAATGTGGAATGATATTTATATTACGATATCATTGTTTATCAGGAACGTTTTTGATCATGTTTTAGATGATGAAATTTTATGAATGATATCTCAAAAATACATTGAATTTTAGTCTCCTATATATATCTGTAGATATTACATGTTTCCATTAATTTTCCTCTCTTTAATAAATTAAGAGACCACAATTAAGGGAAACAAAATTTATTTCTATATTTAGTTGAAAATAATTTTTCATTTAATTCCATCATTACTAAAATTGTTTCCAGTGATCTTTTTAATATTATATTATGATTTTATATTATAATATTTACCAATTATTGATTTTTTTTAAAATTAATATTATTTTCATTCTTCAAATGAGGAACTTCTGACTTATTACCAAAAAAGTTGTTGGAATCTTTGTTTTAACATACATGGAAAGAAAAAAATATCTAACTATCATGACCACTAAATGATTTTCATATTCCTTTAAAATTGTACATGGTTATTCTAAATGATTTGTTTTTATTTTTTGGTAATTTTTTAAATATTAAATATGTTATTTTAAAGTGAGAAGGGAATTTTCCACAAGAAATTTTATTGTGATATTTTAATGCACTTATTAATATATGATAAAATAATTTTATTTTATGATTTATTAAGGATACGAAAAAATGATTCAATCTATTTTTATTCCTTGTTTGGATTGTAATATTTATGAAAAATTATATAAAACATATTTATTTACAATGGATTTATTATTTTCTAATGAAAATTTTATGAAACCAGTATTTTTCGAAGGGTTATGCTATGTTGTTATGATGAAATATTTTTGTAAAAAATTTCATTTCCATGGGTTATGTAATTATTAATGTTTAAATATCTTGAAGAAAAAATATTTTTTATTTTTAATTATGTGAATCATGGGCCTAGTATTATATTCCCCTCTAATGAATTGGGTAAATATAAGTATCGCCTTAGTTAATAAGGACCGTAATAGAATGTTATTCTAGTTTAATGAGGGAATATTTCTACAAAGATAGTATGTGGAGTGAACCTTTTATAAATATATGATGGAATAGAGAGTGAACCTAATATAATATGATAGTTTTTTTGAGTGAACCATGACTAAGGATATGATGAAATGTGTTATCTACCCAAATCCTTTATGATGGTCCTAAAAGTGATCCTTGACTAAAGAAATTATATTCCAAGCATTTTTGTATATGGAAAACCTATTTTTTACGACAATGTTATAATCCCATGGATCATATTATTTGATTACTTTATGAATATTTTCTTATGAACTACCAAGATTTATTCCATGACTCCATGTTATAATATATGATATACAAGGTTTGTTTTTAAAATACTAAACCCATTTTATCACAATCATGTTCCCAATTCACGTTTAACTGATCGTTGATATATCCATTTACTACCCTTACTATTCATATAATGTCTACCTTAATTTTTCTTCCATTCTTTAGTATATGATGAAAGACTTCAGTAATGACATGTATAAGAAGGTTTC
Source organism: Viscum album (assembly GCA_963277665.1). Classification (NCBI taxonomy): domain Eukaryota; kingdom Viridiplantae; phylum Streptophyta; class Magnoliopsida; order Santalales; family Viscaceae; genus Viscum; species Viscum album. Next base: position 622,678,362 of record OY728127.1, read on the forward strand.
CAGTTGGGAAAAACTAGGTCTGTGATGATGTAGATCATTTATGAATAAGTTTTTTATGTATACATGTTTCCAAATAAAATAAACTGATATGATTCGGATATGAATCATTTTGTAATTTATTTAATATTAATCAAATGAGATTTAATATTAATTTATGAAATGTTTGTGTAAATATAGTTATTACAGATCAAGGATTAGTTAATAATTATAGATTAGGATTAACGAACATTTGTAAAAAACTATATATAAGTATAATTATTAGAAAAAAACCTAATTTTGTAGAAAGATGGATATTAAATGGTTGTAATATAAATATATTCATATCACTATACTATTATCGGATGTGGTTTTGAAACAGATGCATCTAGTGGAAATAACAATGAAAAAAGTTTTTCAATAGTATCTCGACCACCATTCTGGTGCACGGTGAGTGTTTCATTATTACACACCTTGTTTGACACTCCTGAGGAATATTTTTGGGTTAATTAAAATTTTATTTATGAATATTTATGAAAGATTTGGATAAATTATAATCATTTTAAATAGAGTTTAATCCTTTGGTTTAATAGAGTGAAAAGAAGTTTTCATGTTTTAGAAATCATATGAATGATTTTTCAAGATTTATTAATATGAATATTGTTTCTCGCACAATGTTTTTTTGTCTAAATCAATGAATGGAACTGGGAGGAATTGTGTTAACACTTAATGTTAAGGAAAATGGAATAGATTTCCTCCTAACAAATATAGTGAAATAGGTTCTAGAATGATAAACCTTATATTATTCATAATCATCAATCTTGTTTTATGATTAAAAACATCAAATTGGATGTGATTCCAGAAACACATAATAAGAGAAATTTTTTTGTTTCATGATGATATTAGCAGGAAGATGATTATGTTTCATAAATTTATGTTATATGGAAAGAAGAAATTATGAAAATGTATTAGATAAACAAGAATATGTTTTGGGAGTGTAAAATTAGGACATGAATCAAGTAATTACAAAGAAAAAATTTATAGTTTAATGGATGGATATGAATTTCATGTTAATGTATAATTTATATTTAAATATCTAAAGTGTTGAAAATCTGGGAATCATCTAAGTCAAATGAGTAATCCAATGATTTATTTCTAGATCAATGGATTATATATGTTATTCCGATCATTAACGTTGAATTATTGAAGTGTTTAGGTATTGTGATTAAAGAGTTAAGATATTCAAGTTATAAAAATCATTAATCTTATAAGGATTTTTATGAAATATGTTTCCATTAAATATTTTAAAACATGTGTTCAAAGGTACCAATAAAAAATATAATTGATTTAGTGGTATATTTAAATCTTTAGAGGAACCGTGATTTAGTAAAAGATAACCTTAATTATGTTCCTCATGTTGAGTTAATTATGTTTATTTGGGATAATGAGTTTATTGACATTGATGATGTAAACTATATAATAATGGTAAACATGAAATTTCTTAGAGACTTGATGAAAAAGTGATTTTTTTTCATCTTTGATAAAGTTTATTTAGTTTTTTATTTATGAAATACATTAAAAAATATGTGATTTCATTGGTGTTTTTGGTGATTCATATTATCAGTTTGTTTTGATAGAATGTGTGATCTGTATTTTCTAATGTCTCTTATATGAAATTTTGAGCTAATTTATTTTATCTTGCAACAAATTTTTCATCAAATCATCCATAGTAATGGGTTTATTAATTTTGAGACACATATTTTAGGGTATCCCTAAGGTTAGATATTTATTGAATTTATTATGTTGACCTTCGGGGGTCATTGTTGAGGTTTTAGAAATTAATGTATTATCTTATTCCTTATTAGATAAATTTTGCTAAGAATATTTTATTAAGAATTTATTGAAATAAGGAATGATTTTTCATTCTTTTATGGATCGCATGTTCCCATAAAAATCAATTTTTGTAATTCAGGAATGAAAAATACATCTTTAATGATCATATTTTGTTATAAGAGATGAAGTGTAAATTTATCAAAGCACAACCAATGGATGAAATAGTTCTCAGGAAATGTAAATAAGTAAAATATATTTTTAAATTTTAACTATATTTAGAATAAAATAGTACCTTAACATTAGGAAAATGATCTTAAAAATAAAATTTTATCAATTTACGTTCATTTCTAATTAATTGATGAATTTTTCACCCCTCCCTGATTTATGGCAATTTGGTTGTTGTCTTTCTCTGAACCATGTTATCTATCACTCTATACTAGTAATTGGATGGCAGTTTTCTTCTCCAAGTCTATATTCTAAGATTATGCTATTTTTATCCTTATCTAGGAACCCAGTTATCTGTTATTTCTGGTTACATTTATCATTCAAACTCCCCGATTTTAAAATAATGTTTATTATCCTTTTATTGGATATGAGCATTCAATAAAGTTATTTTCAAATATTTAACAATTTTTGACCATGATAAAATTTAGGGGGAAAGTTTTATTTAGATTTTGATGTAACACCATGAAAATTTAGATTAAAATAATAATAAGCTTGTTGTCTTTCTTAATACACAACACCGAGCATTATGAATATTGAAATGTATTATAAAAATATTATTATCTAATTGTGACATAGCCATTGACATGGAGAGTATGAATATCAATTAAAAAGTGAAATATATTCATATTATTCCTGCTCAATATAAATATTTTTATTAATGCATATGAAATGTGAACTCAATTTTTAGTAAATTCATTTTATGCTTCCAAAATGAATTTCCTTCAAAATACTTTTTATTTCAATTTTGCTTGGAAATTATAATTGATTTAGCAATGTTTTAAAAATTTTGGTTTACAAAAAAACATCATTTTTAAAATCAGCATGTTAAAATTATTTTAACTTTAATTTTTAATAATCTTTATAAAATATTGAATTTTTCATGAATATTGAAAGACACTTTTTTTTATAAAAAAACATTTTATTATTTTATTAATTAAAAATTCCCTATAAAAAACGGTTTTAAAATTAAATTTTGATAATTTATATTATTAATAATCCAATTAAGATAATTTGAATTTATGTTATGTTGGATTTTGGTAAAAAAAAATTAAACGTTATGAAACATTTTTTTCGGGAAATCTTATTTTTGTTATGTTTTAGAGGTTTGATTTTAAATTAAATTCATACACAAATATTTTAATTGAATCTTGAAAAATGGTTAACATATTTTTAATATGGAGGATATATTTTTGATAGATCCCTTTTAGTATTGGTGACTATGAATAATAGACTTGGTATGTATTTGCCACCACAATATGTGTAAAATGGGTTAAATAGGGATAAAACATTAACAAAACGCTTTATTATTATTTTTAACAATATAAATTATCCTAATGGAAGATTAGTCTTAAAAAATAACCACACATTTTTCCTAATACATCGAAATTTGGTTCCATTTTAACATTATAACCATTATATTATTTTATAAAAAAATGTAAATACAAAATATCACTCTCTTGAGTTTAATATATATAGTATTTTTACACAAGTATAAATAGAGGATAAGATGAGTTATAAATTTTTTTAAATATTAATTAATTTTTTTTATCACAGATATTTATTTTCAATTTTAGTTGGATGGATAATTATTTTAAATTCTTATGCAACACCGAAAAATATTTATTTAATTAATAGAAAAATAATGTTAATAATATTAAAAAAAATTAAAAGTAATATAATTGAGGTTAATTATTGCCTTCTATGATTTTTAGATATATTTATATATATAACATATTTGATATTTTTCTAACGTTTATGTTTAAATTAAATAACTACTTTGATTAATTTAAAATTAAAGTAAATGAATAGTTTCATAAATGAAATTAATGATATTCTACGATAAAAAAATATTTTATTATATGTTTAAAATTTAATAAAAAAATATATTCAAAAAAATTAAATGGATATGTTTTCAAATATAAATAATGGTCATTAATGGGTCAATTTTATTTTCACAGTAACATTTCTGGCCGTTAAATAGTAAAAAACATTGATATTGTGGTAATTATCAACTGGTGGAATGGGGATTAAAAATGGACAAGGGTTTAAAAAGCACATAAAATTTTCAAAATATTATTGTATTTGATGATATTGAATTATAATCACAATTATTTTTAAATATATAAATATGGAGCCACTTCAACATGAAAATTTATTTATATTAATTCAATAATTTATGGAATTGTAAGAGTTGCCTTATCATAACTCATAAAATACACATTTTATCTTCCCTTACACAGATTGATCTATAAAACTCAACTACAACCAACACAATTATTTTTTAAAAACTCTTATCTATGAATTATAGGTTTTTTCACCTTAAAATTCCATTTCAAGGGTTCTTAAGAAATGATCTAAAGATGAAATACCAAAGAAGAGTTAATTGTCTTACCTTAACTATTTAAAATTATTTCTTCTTCTACTTACTATACATATATGGTATTTATCATAAAATAACAAATTTTCTATCATAAATATAATATTTTTTTATTATGGAGACACCATTATACACCCTATATTATATCAAATGGGAAGGGAATGTGTCACTCATTAGTACGTGTGGACCACCACCTCCCCATAATGATAAAATTAATTTTCCATAATTATATTTCATTAAAGGATATTAAGATGGGTTTAGTGTTTGTAAAATATATTTATGGAAAAATAATAATATTTTTAATTACAAAACCATACCTACCTTCTTAACTTCCAATCCATAGGAAAATGACAACTCCCCTCGTTTATATGTGTGGACAACTACCTAAATAAAGTGATGTGGTTCATTTTTTGATTCCTATTTTCATGTATGGTAATAAGGATAAATTGCGAGATAATATATATATATATTTATATAATAATGATTATAGAATGGGGATTTTCAATTTATCTTTCTTTTTTCCACTCATTAAAAAGTGAAAACAACATTCATGCATTTTCACGACATAACGTCTCCATGAATCATGTAATAAATTTTTTATACATACCTTTTATATATGAATAAAAATATATATAATTAATATGTATTAAATTTATGACAAAGATAATATTTAGTAGATTATTAAACCATGGTTAAATTACATGTATCGGGAATACCAAATACAAATTGTCTTGAAAAATGAAACACCTGACACCCAGAAATAATGATTTTTGTAGGAAATATTTAATAAATGGGTGTTGAAATGTTATAAGTTGATAATATATGGTATTATAATTATGTAAATTATTATATTATATTATTATACTAAATTTATAATTTTTTAAAAAGTGTTTAGAGATATTTCAAATAATGTTAAACATGAGGTAAGGGTTTCCCATATCACTTTTAATTCAATGGATCATATGCCATATTCACCATTTGTTTCCTTTGTGTCTTGTATGTGATACTGGTTAATGTATTATAAGACACATATCATGAAAATAATGGGAATTTAAAAATACATATAAGGGTATATATTTCATGAGGTTTTGATTTGGAAGTGGACGAATTGGTTAGGGTTTACAATCTCGAATTTTCTAATTTGGGACATATGTTGTGTTATAAAATGATCATATTTTAAGATATGTATATACATACATTTTGACATATAATATCAGGAAAAAACATTTTTACTTGATATTTAAAGCTTAATTTTATTTTCTTATTTCTTATCAAATATTATTCAAAATTTACCAATGCAGTAAGGGATTTATGTTATAATCAAATTTTTTTATTGTGACTGCTTATGACTATGTCACCAAAAATTGATATTTTATTACCTATCTCTCAAGAATATGATTATTTTTATTCTTATATAGTTATTTATAGATATTAAATGTTTTCCATTCATTTTCCTCTCTTAAAAAACTCTAAATACCCATGGAATTATTTTATAGAAACCGAAATTATTTCCCTCTTCAGTCAAAATTTTATTTTTCTTCCATAAAAATGTTTTCTAAAAATATGTTGAAGAATGTAATTAGTACTATATTATGATGTTATAAAGTTATATTTACATATTATTAATTTTTATCAATTTTTTTAAAATTAATCATCCAATATTCTTCAAAAATATGTACTTTTGAATTCTTACATAAAATGTGAAATGAACATTTGTTTTTAAGTACACGACATGAAAGAATTTAAATCTATCATGAAAGATAAATTATATAAATATTCATTTAAATTTTTCTTGAATATTTTTCAAAGAAATGATTTTCCATAATACATGGAATATTATATATTTTAAATAAGAAATTTCAAATTTAAATGAATAATTTTCGCACAAAATGATTGAGTGATCCTTTTAAGGATTTACTCCTCTATGATAACATCCTTTGATAATATTAATGATTTATTAGGGATAAAATTCAATGATACCATCCAATTATATTATTTGGATGCATTATGTGGATTTAATGGTTATTCTATAAAACCATTTTATTTCTAATGTGTTAATTAAGTTCTGAATAAATGATTATGAAACCTAATAATTTCACTAATAGAAAATGAACTTATCAAAAGGGAAATATACCCACATTTTAGGAGAACCAAGTGTATAGAGGTCATTTTCAAAGCCTATACCAACTGTTTTTTAAAAACTTTTGGTATTGGTTGGTCTATACAAATGATTTTGTAAAATCATTGGTATTGGCTTCAAAAAATTTGAATCCAACTCTGACTCCTCCTCCCATCCTCCTTAGTTGAACTACACTACGCTCTCATATGTATGAACATCCCCCTTCCCTCGAGGGACTATGGAAAGCCTCCCCCCCCCTTTGATGAGTATGGCCATCGGATAGCCCTCCTTCGGTGAATTCATCTGCCCCCTTCTATCCTTAGGTGGTGTTTGCTATCCCACTACACTCTTCACATGATTTTGACCCCCACTATTTGTTTGAAGATTTTTTCTTACATTATTTGATAGGTAAAATTTTATTCTCTCCTTTTTTCTCTATAGTTTTTAAATTTTTTTCAAGTGTTTTATTGAAGTTTAGATGGTTTGGTTTTTTTGTTTTTGGCCAATTTTTAATTTCATTCACTTATATTGATTTTTCTCATGTGGAAAATTAGTGGAATTTGTTTATTGAAATAGGAAATGGTTATTTATAAACCCCATATGTTTGAAAAAATTATATGTTTTGTTTTTATATTGAAACACACATGTTTTTGGTATCATAAGGAAAATTATTCTTCCAAAGTGGGTTAATTTTTTGGGTTAAAATGTGGATTTATTTTTTTGATAGTATTTTTGGATTTAAAATATGAAAATATGTATCCCATGAATTGTGTGTCTATAAATATTTATGAATATAGTTTGTTGTGTAATTTCTTTGGCATGGAATTTTGTTCCGTTAAGAAAAATTCCTATTTTGGCTGTATGTATAAAAGTGAAGGCCTAGTTGGAACTTTGTTAATAGTTGATCATTGACTAATCCCTTTTGTTCCCCATTTCTTTTGTTTTTGTTTTTCATATCCATATGATGGATTCTTGGTTTCATGCTGCATGTTGTGATTGTGTTTTGGGGGTCACATTGTTTGTAGTGAAGGACGTGGGAAGGACGTGATATTGTTGTTAGCCCCAGTGGGTCATTATTTTCTAGTGATGTTATTATTGCACATGGATTAACATTGTTTTCATTACCAGAGGATATTGAGGGTTCTAAATGGGTTGTAGTGGTACTTTTTTAGTCTATTAAAGGTTTTTCATTCGATACACCCATTGTAGTTGTATATGAAACCTTTTTTTTCGTTTTTCACTAAGGATACTTCATTTGATTTACCTTTTCATGAGTTTTTGAGGTTATTATTACTGTAATTTAGTTTTTTTCTTTGAATGATAATTTTTTTAGTATTTTATCATGTTGTTTCATTTAGTTATATTTATTTCGACTTAGAAAAATGGGTTTAGACATGTTAAAAATGCAAAACTTGGATTTGAATTATTATTACTTAATGATGTTATGACATTTCTTGTGACTTCTTTGAAATTGTAGTTTTATGAAGGATTTATAAAAATAAATTCTAAAAAATTTATGCTTCATTATTATAATGATTTTTCCAAATAGTTCAAAACATTTAAAGATGAAACTATTTGATCCCGATCGACAGGTGCGTGAGTGGGATTTGCCTTGTTTTCTTCCATTAGTGAATATAATAATTATAATGTTTTTCTTATGCATTACATATAATGTCATGTTAATATTCATTATGATTTTTTTAAAAGAATTTAGTTCCACAAGATTTGAATCCTCAACCAGCTAGCATGGGTCTGAGTGGGGATTTTCATAGACCTAGATAGAAAATCCGTCATACAAATCCCCACACTAACCGACATGCGGACACCCCATCACCACACCTTTCCATCCTCTATTAGAGTCTCCAGGGATGTTATTATCCATGAATTCAGCATCATCTTATCTAACATATTATTAACATTCCATGTCTATGCTGCATCTACGGATGATCCCCATGATGCCTCCATCATCTTATTTAGGCTCTACATCCCATACCATGTCTACAATGCCTCCACAGATGTTCCCACCATTACCGTACCCATATATGATGATGTATCGCCAACATACTACCCATATTATACATCTTCTACACCTTCACCAAGTCCTACCATCCATCCAACATTTGAGGTGACTTTTCCTTTTGATTTCTCTCTTATTCAAAGAGACCACCCATGGAATGCATTTGAAAAAACACTTCATTAGTAGGATACTGATCCATAAAAACCAAGAGAACCATCATAGTCTACTGAGTAGTATAAAGTAGGTTTTTTTATAATTGAATCAAACAATATCACAATTTTCATGTTGTACAGTGACTTATTTTTTCTTCTTGCCCCCTTATTTTTTATTCTAGGGTATCTGCTAATTTGCAACATGGGTGCACTAATATGATGAATTATTAGAATCACCAGGTACAAATAATGGTTTACTATAATGATGAAAATAAGATATATGGTGGCAATTCAAGGCAGTGTAGAATTTTTATGGCCACTTTATCCAAATAGAATAATATCATTCTAGTTGAACCGGTCTCAGAGAGACAACTTAGTAAAGAAATCTAAGACAACACATAGGATAATATATGGGTATTTTTTATAAATTTATATCTATATAATTATTATATTTATACGAAAAAAAATATTATTTCAGAGTCAGTTTAACTTTTCCAACATAGAATCTTCTATGAAATAAAGTTTGATAGATGTTGGGGAGTTACACTATCAAACATGCATGAATTTTATTTAGGTTGGAAGAGAAGTGTAGGTTCTGACTGTACCCACATTCTCCGCCTATCCATAAAGCTAATATAAAAAAATGACTGCACATTTTTCATCTAAGGAATTTAAGGTATTCCAAATATTTATTGTTTTTTATATAAAATTGAATTATTATTACATTAAATGGAATCTTTTGAAGTGTCAGGGAAAACACAAAAAAATAAAGATTCAATGACATATATTCACACATTGGGGAACACTAAAATGCTCGATAAAGAGATGTTCCAGGTACTTTAATATGAATTAAAATAATTTCCTTATTTATACTGTAACTTAGTTATATTTTCATGCTAAATTTTATGTTTTATTGTCATTAATATCTTTTATAAAAGTCTAAAATACCCTATTCAAATTGCCATTTGGCCAAATGGCCAGTAGGAAAGTAGGATTATAGGCAAATTGGCTATTAGGAATAGTGGATTAATGTCCAACTGACCTATATTTCAAATGAACCATTAGACTATAGACCAAATGGAAAATTGGCCTAGGAAAAATCTCCAATTGGCATGTAGGCCTAATAGGACAAATGAACAATTGACATATATGAATAACTACCAATTGGAAAATAGGCATAATGGAAAATCAGAATATAGGCGTAACGAAAAATTGGATTTTAGGCATAATGGCCAGTCAGAATATTAGCCATAATAGCCAACAGGCCTATTTGGCATAACGTACAGTTGTCTTATTAGGCATAATGGCTAATTTTCCATTGGTCATAATGTCCAATTGGCCTATATGCCTGATGAACAATTTTAATATAGGCCTAAAGGCCATGTGGCCTATAGGATTAATGACTAATTTTACTATAAGCCTAATAATAAATTGTATTATAAGCATAATGGACAATTTTATGCTAGTCCTAAAGGAGAATTGGCCTATAGGCCTAACAACCAATTGGCCTTTAGACCCTATTACCAATTTCCATATAGTCTTAAGGGGAAATTGGAATATAGTCATAAGTGATAATTTTTTTAATAGGACTAATGAGCAATTAGAGTATAGGAATGATGACCAATTGGCCAATTATACCTAAGGGACAATTGACCCATTAGACTAATGGCCAATTTTCCATAAGGCCTATAGGCCAGGTGGCCATTAGGCCTATTGGAATAATGTCCAATAGGCTTATACACATACAAGACTATTTCCCTTTAGACCTATAAGTTAATCTGTCAATTTCCATATAAGACTAAAAGTCAATATCCCTATAAGTGTTAGTGACAATTGGCCTATTAGGCCAATCAGAAAATTGTTCGTTAGGCCTAATGGAATAATTTCCAATTGGCATGTTAGGCCAAATGTTTAATTTCCTTATAGGCCTAATGGCCAATTGGCCTATTATGCCTATATTCTAATTGGTGGAATTTCCATATGGGATTAATGGTAAATGAAAATATAGGGAAAAGGTTCAATTGATCTATTAGGCCCAACGAACAATGGGATAAAGGATTAATGACCAAATGGCCAATTATGCCTAAAGGCTAATCGACCCATAGGCCTAATGCCCAATTAGACATTAGGCGTATAAGTCGATTGGTGATTAGGACTAATAGCATAATGTATATTTTTCCATTAGGTATTAGGGACAATTCGCCTATATGCATAATGATAAATTGGCCTAGAGGCCAATGACCAATTGGCCTATTTGGCCCAACAACCAATTGGCATATCTGGCATAACGAACAATTGGCATATCTTGTCTAATGAAAAAATTTCATTTTTGCTATATAAAATATGTTTCCTTTAAGTCTATAGGTCTAATGAACAATTTCCCTTTAATCCTAAGGGACAATTGGCATATAGGTCTAATAGAAAATTCTCATATTAGGCCAAACTTCAAATTGGACAAAAGGCTTAACAACCAATTTTCCCAAGTGCCTAATGGATAATTAGTCAATTGCCCTATTGGAAAATTGGAAATTAGGCCTAATGGAAAAATTTCCAATTGTCCTATTAGGAATTATGACCTATTTTTCTATAGGCCTAAGGGCCAATCATATATTAGACCGAATGAAATAATTTCCAATTGTCCTATAGGCAGAATGGAAAATTACACTATAGGAAAAATAGACAATTATCCTATAGGAATATTGTCTAATTGGCCTATAGGTCAAATAGGCCTAAGAACCAATTAGACTATAGGCCTAACGACCAGTTGGATGACATGCCTAACTGCCAATTGGCATATAGAACAAACCTCTAATTGGCATATATGATTAAAGGCCAATTGGCCTATTAGGCCTAATGACCAATTGGCCTATAGGCCTATCACCCAATTAGACTATAAGAATAAGGGCCAATTGGCCTATATACGCCTAATAGGATAATTTGCTGTTAGGAATATAGGCCAATTGGTCATTAGTCCAATAGGCCAATTGGCTTAATAGCCTATCAACCGATTGGAATATTAATCATAATGATTAATAGGAATATAGGCCTAAGGGCCAATTGGACTATAGGCATAAAGTCCAATTTCCCAATTTTCTTAAGGGACAATTTTTATATAGGTATGAGGGAAATTTGGCTTATAGGCCTAAGGGCCATTTGGCCTATAAGCCTAAGGGCCAATTGGCCTATTTGGACTAACTTTCATATGGACATTAGGCATAATCTCCAATTGGCCAATTAGGTCTAAAATAAAATTGGCATGTATGCCTAATGGAATAATATACAATTGGCCTATAGGTCTAATGGGAAATTGGCCTATAGGCATAATGGACAATTGGATGAATATGCCTAATGTAAAAGATGTAAAATTGGCATGTATAACTAATTTCCATTGAACTATATGCCCAAAGGCCAATTGGCCCATAGAAATAATGGGAAATTAGAATATAGACCATTAGGTCTAATGGAATTATTTATAATTGTCTGGTTCTAATGGAAAAATTTCTATTAGTCTTAATGGCCAATTGGACATTATTCAATTAGGATTAATGTACAATTGGACTGTAGGACTAATATATAATTGGTTATTATACATATAGGCCAATTGGACATAAGGATTATATGAAAATTGCCCATTTGGCCTATAGGAAAATTGTCCATAAGGCCTATAAGACAACTCTGCATTAGGCCTATATATCAATTGGCCTTTAGCTATAATGACATAATTTCCAATTGGCCTACAGGCATAATGGACAATTGGCATAAAGTCCAAAGTTAAAATTTTTAATGAATATTTATCACATTACTTGTGAATTTTTCATTTATTTAAAATTTATTCCATTTTTCCATTATTCAAGATAACAAAATTTTTATATTGTTAATATGTGTATACTAATCAATGTCATTTTCAATAATCTATATTGGGAATCAACATTTTTCTACCTCAAGATAAATTGTTTTTCTCATATAGGAAGAAAAAAATATAGAAGTGGAGTAAATGAACAAACACAAGAATAGATTGCATGTTTTTTAATATATATTTCAAATATATATATGAAATTAGTAATTAAATATATTTTTTATATTTTCAAAAGACATCCTTAGAGACACTTGATGAAAAATAAGATTCCAAAATTTTGTTGAACGATGATTTAAGAAAGGTTTTAGGAGAAAATCACCAGGGAAGAGTCTAATGTTGACATAGGAAAAACATCATCCCCAATATGTATCAGTCCTCATCAGGCTCCTCTCATGGTTCCCAGACTGTCAAGATACAAGTTTCCGATGTCGAAGTAGTTTAACTAATAGAAATATATTTAGAGGAGTATGAAAGAAGTAAATAATAGCGTAAATGATGTATGATGATCCCCAAGAAATTCCAAAAATATATATCATTTATCAGTTAGTCACATCCATCATAGGATGCTATTAATATTGATTCATATATGGAATTGATGCATTATTAAAATGATTCCTTGAGTGATTCTTATAATGGTCCTAGAGGTAATAGAGATAATGGTGGTGGTGGTGATGTTGTTGATGATGTTTCTGCTCCAGATGATGTTGTTGGTTAGGATGTTACTACTATTGATGAGGATGTTTCTTGATGGTGAGGATGAGGATTTTGGAGATGGGGAAGATATTGATCACATTAATTTTTGACTTATAAGTAAGGATACTTTTTAAGTATTCTAATAACTAAAATTGCTTTTTTATAGATGAATATGTATATTTTACTATGATATATGGTTTGAAAATTATTATAATAATGGTTTGATACTAAATTTTGAAAATGTGCACTAAATTGAATGTATATTTTTTGGTTTATTTTATTTATTGGTATAAGAATTTTGGGAAGAAGGTAGTGGGTTGCTTCCAATTGCATGAATAATCCTATACCCACAGTTTCTATAACCGTGGGTTCATGTTTTCTAATGTAATAAATATACCGACAGTTTGAATGGAATGGGTATATAGATAAACCCATGGTTTATTATATTCGTGGGTATACGGAAATATATCTCACCAATACCAATGCCTTTATTGGCCATAGTTCTCAAAACAATGGGTATTTCCTAAAACAATGGTTTGGGGGCTATACTCATTGTTTAAAATAGTGGGTATAAGTGCCCTTTACAATAGTGTTTTCCATAGGTTATACCTTGATTTCGAGATGAAATGTTTATTAAATAGATTTTATATCTATGGGGTTTGAAATAATGAATATTTTATTATCTTGTTATACACATATATTTTATTTTCAATATGTGATAGGTGGGTAAGATATTATTTGACCCTACATTGCATTGGGTATAAATGGATATCTCGTGTGAAAGAAAGGACTGGAATATGGAGTAAACTATGTTCAGTTGGGGACTTTTTTCAGTATGATAGTATTGGGATTGGACCTTGAATAAGGATATGAAATACTAGGGAGTGAATGCAATCCACTATGACATTCATGGGAGAGAACCTAGATTAAGGATATGATGGAATCAGAATTGTACCCAATCCACTATGATAGTCTTGATAGTGTGCCTGGACTGTGTAATTGATTTTCCAGGCATATGAGTTTTCCATAAACATATGCAATATTCCAATGTTATGGTATCGTGGAATATTTTGTTTAACTGCATTATTATTATTGCTTGGCGAATATCCATGATTTATGAAATGACTCAGGTTTATGATATATGATTTGAAGGTTACAGTTTATAAATATAAAGAATGTGTTCTCATACCCTTATCCTGATATTATTTTTAAGTGATCAATGATATATCCCTTGTTTACTATTATGGAGATTCTGAGATCACCCATTCTTTTATGTTTCTTCCCTATGACATGAATAAATATTTCAAGTATGATAATTTTATAAATAGTGATAGTTTTTAATAACTTTGAAGGAAATGATGTAGAACTCTTATAAACATGTCGTTTATGTGTCTAAGTTTCCAAAGAAACAGAACATATAAAATTAGGGACTGGACCATTATGTTATGCATTTAATATTCATCTCATCATATATAATATTTCTGTATAAAAATTATGGGTTTCTATAGTTTCTCTTCATTAGATTTTCATGACATCACGTAAAAAATAACATTTAATCACTATAATATATCTGTGTCATTAAAAATCACAAGTAAAAACATAAAATAATGTTCATTATAGAATTAATAATAATCACCCTATATTATTTATTTCATGGGGACTCTAAATAGTTCAAAACATAACAAAGAATCATCATCTTGTCTAAAAAGTTCATGTCATTCCTGTTGTTTATAGCGAGTCAAAATTTTCAATCCAATGTGAGAATAAACAAACTATTACTATAATATATATTCATTATTTATATCATTTTAATAAATAGATTTATGAGATTCTTCAGAATTTTACTTTTCTTTATCTTGAGTATCACATTTATCACATAATTTATCCACTGTGTTTTCTTTAACAATTATTATAATTATCAAAAGTTAATAATATAATCAATGAGTATCCCATGCTATAATATGAATCTAAATACCATTAAAATTGATCAAAATTTTTTAGGGTATTTGAGTCATCATTATTACTCACATTCAATCATTGATGAAATAATAAGGAACATCTTATTTTACATTAAGAATCAATCATTCCATCACAAAAAAAAACAATTTCACTAGCGTGATGAATCTAATTCAGAACCACTTCATGTCCACATCAGTAATTGATTTATTTAACCAATGTTAAATACAAAAATATATCAACACATACTATTTATTCCATTTAGACAACAATTAGATAAAATAACAACCAAAATTCCCTAAAATCATCGAAATAGTGTTCCATTTGGTCTAGGAGATCAAAATGCATCTAATATAATGTTATGTGTTCAAATATGATCCCGCACAAGCTCAAATGCACTATTACATGCCTCTCTCCATAAATATGTTCCATATGGAACCCCCAAATGCCTTAATTGACACCCCGTGCATGTCACATTCTTCCCATGTGCTTCCTTGGCCACCAACATTAGGTTTTCACAATATTGGATAAAAATTTCCATGATCACAAGGCTTGATTGTTTCCACCACAACTCCAATGGGAATTATACCATATGGATTAAAAATACACAAATTTAACTTGTAGGTTTCATCCCCCCATTGAAATTTATTTCTATTTTTCCCATTCATAAACATCTAAGAAAATATCAAAGGGTGAGAAAATCATATATCTCTTACCATTCAGATTATCCACACCAAATTGAAGTCTACCATTATCTATAATAGTTCTACATTATTCAGAGCTACATGTGACATAATACATAGAGATAGAAAGTCTAAAATTGATAAAAAAATATTCATAGTCAGTTAATCTCATTATGATGATCATAAATATTCTGTTGTAAAAAATGATTAGAATGATAATGTTATATATTATTAGAGAGAAAGTGCACTTCCTAAAAATAGTTCTCAAATATACTTTAATCCTCCCATAAAAACATCAAATTCATGAAATCATTAGATTAACTTCATTACAATATAATCAATGGTATATCATTTGTTATATTAAACAATATATTTTTATTTTTTTCACCATTATAAAAATAGAATTAAAATATATTTCTAAGACATTACTAAAAATGAAAATAAAAATATCCCAAAACTTATAGAATTATAATAATTTCAATTCAAGGATTTAAAAAATATATTAAATCAATAAAAAATTTCAAATTATCCCCTCTAAGTCATATATATTATTTTAGGAGGAATCAACCTAACTTTAAGAATAACCTCAATCCCTAGGTTACATTGATGTCAATAAAATTTAATAATATTATTTACTAATTAATATATATTATATGTGAATTTAAATTCATTATACAAATTAAGTATGGAATAAATAAATATATGATGTGGAATATATTAGAAATAAAATAAATATAAATTATATTAATAAACCAAATAGTTCATTAAAAAATTGTGATCTATGAATAATATCTATTAATCATTGTGGTTTCCACTATTTTGAGAATTCTATAGTTTCAGGTTTCTATTCCATGTGATCTAAAATTAGATTATAAAAAAAATTATGCAAAATAATTTTTAAATAATTATAATAATAATTTAATGATTCAACACCAACATTTAAAATTCCAACAGCGCTTGAAAAATTCAAAAATATCACAAAAGAAGATACTCCTCATTCTAGACTCATTGAAGAAGTATATTTCTCAATATAATATCCCGTTAGGTAAAAAAAGAAGACTTTTACCCTTTTAACTTAAAAATAAATATTTTTTAAAAAACATCCCTTGTTATGAAATGAAAAACAAAAAAATATGAATTAAAAATTTTGTGTGTTAAATAATCCAATAAAATAAAAACTCCATTAAAATAGTGAGTCTATAATATGTAATTTCCAAACTAATGTCATAATTAATATCCTTTGTAAAATTTGGTTTCCATAGTCACTCAATATTTTTTAAACATAACACTATGTATGTTTCAACAAAGACAAGGAAAAATTATTAAATAAGACACTATCAATTCATATATTGTCTTCCATAGTTACAATTTCTAATTAAAATTTAAATAATTATTAGAAGGAACTAATAATTCCAAAAAAAGTAAAGAATCATTACAAAACAAATTGAATAAGGAGACCATTTATAAACATATAGTTTATATGAAAATAATAATAATTCTAATGAAACTAAAATCACTCAAGAGTTTAATATTTGGAACATAACTCTTCAAATAGTACTTTTTTAAAATATTCAAATCACCCAAGCGTATCATTTTATTTTCTCTACAGTAATCGATTCTACTTTCATAACATTAAATCCCAACAATGGAATCCAATGAAATGTATATTGGAATATAAAAGGTAATACATACTTGGTATAGAGTTTTGGAGTCATCACATGGTCAATGCTTATTAAATTTATCTAAATATTGAATATACCAACATAAATAATGTAACACCCGAGACTCTTATGAGAAATATTTATATAAATCATCAAATAAATATTTCACTACACACAACACTAGCTTGGATTTCTTTACACACAATCGTGAACTTCCTCGATAGGTTGCGTTGTACGCAATACCGAGTTTCACAAAACAACGATATGCTATTATTAAAACTATCTGTTATGAATAGTAATACCCACTTTTTGAAATTTTGTAAATTTTATTTTTCTAAATGTACTTTATTTTTGGTTTCGGAATATTGAAATTTGCCTAGGGTGAAATTTTGGTATTTTTCTGAAAACATTCAATTTTTGATGAATATTGAAAACACTGGGTTACTATTTAAAAACCGACTTTTTATTTAAATAATTATTTATTTTCTTTAACTTTATTTTATGTAAAAATTGATATATAATACCTATATAAGTTAAATTCAATTCATTGGAGTCATTTTATAATAGTTTTAGATATATAAAAATATTATTGAACTTTTCACCGTCTTTTACCCACCTCCTAGGAGAATTTCCAAATTCACATAAAACTTAATTTTACCGCTTCTGTGAGTGGAATTTAGAAACTCCGAAAGACACGGTTAATATCAAAGACTTAAATGTGGTTCAATGAGATGAAAATAATTTTTGGTGAATAGTAACTTTTTACTTTTTTTCCACGGTTAAAAGTAAATAGGGTAATTAAGGGTAAAAATGATATTATTATTAACCTAACACATGTCCTAATTCTATTGGATAAGTGTAATTAGATCAAAAACAACCTTAGGAATAAAATATGACCATTTAGGCCCACTTGATTTAGATTAGGACATTTATTATTAATTTATTTAAAGAAGGGTTAAAATATTTAAAATCAATGTTTAATAGATAGATCATGTTTAATATAGGGTTATACATAAGATAAATTAGACTATAAATATTAATTAGAAAGCTAAAAATATTTCTTACATAATAGTATTTTATTTTTAATTTTTTGACATTAAATAATTTAATTTATTTATGACACAATGATGATGCAGTAATTATCTTATTAATGAAATATTGACATAATTAATGTTATAAATACCCATATAAATGTAATTTGAGACTTTTTATGAATTACAATAATTTTCTATGTTAATATTACATGTTAGTATGGATTTAATTAACTTCTATTGAACCAATATTTCTGTTATGATTTTCAAAAAAATCAATTACCAAATAGTGTCAAAATTGACATAAAGTAGTTATAAAAACAAATATTATATTATTAATTTTAATTTTATTCCTAAAAATCTATGGTTCAGAAACATGACCTAGATAAGGTTATATATATTAATAATAAACAACTTGGGGTTCGTTTTTCTTGTTATAGTAAGTTTATTAACCATATAGAGTAAGAAAACAAGAAGGCATGGTAAAAGATAAATTATCTAACATAAAGTTAAATCTAAATGATAAGGTTAAAATAGAAATATAAATTTGTCTAAATTCTATTGGATGAGAGTATTTAGACCCATACCCACCTTATCTTAGAAATAAATAAATTTGGTGCTATTAAAAACAAAATATGTCTTTATAATAAAATAATATTTTTAGTTTCTCCAAAGGTGCCCCTCTCCTCTTTTATAAAAGGAAACTTCATCCCTCTCTTCCTCACACCACATTGAGCCTTCATGCTCAGAAAACCCCTGCCAAATTATCTTTTCCATTTCCCTAGAAACATCCTAGAGATCCTGGTCATCTTCAAAGACCAATTTTAGTGCCCTAAAAGGAGGTCTCAAAGAGGCGCTTCAAAGAAGAGGTAATGTCCGTTACCGATTCTTTCAACTTTATTTCTTCTTCCACTTCTTCTTCTTTAGTTGTTTAATTATCAAGTAAAAACATCAGTATCACTAATATACTGATATGTTATTATAATTATGAAAAAACCCTATTTCACCATCTATCCATCCTACAGAAAACGAAATCACCGCGCGTGCGTACGTACGGAATACCGTCTCCACGCTGTGGTGTAATCTATTTTCCACCACCACCTTACGTGGATGGGTATAATGGTGTAATGAATAAATATATGTTATTATTGTAAAGTTATATTGATTCTGAAATAATATACATACACTCCAATAAAATTTCATGATCATTGGAACGATATCATCGCTCGTGCGTACGTACGGAATACCGTCTCCACGATGTGATGCGACTCGTTCTACATGATCTTAATTGAATAATGATTATATAAATGAATTGAATGAATGAATATGATATATATTACACTAATACCATTTTGTAAATGAGGTATCTATAACCTAAAAAAGAAGAATAAGAATTTATTTGACAAAACACGCCTAAGAACAAAAAGTAATAAACACCCGAATAACAAGTAGCAATGAAATATTACTAATAAGAAGCTAAGAATATTACCATATATGATATCATAAAAATAATTATGATTCTGGAATAAGTCAATGAAATTATTTAAATCATTATACATGAGGTTTGGACACTTACGATGAAAAGTGGACCTAAGGTAAGGGAAAATCTCACAATCTCAATTGTTATCTGAGATTGTTTATATTTCTGAATTTACTGGGGAATATTTATCATCCACATCCATGTTTCTTAAATATGGAATATTATTTATATCCTCCTACAATTTTTTAAATCCAATTTTACCCTTCGGAGAGTTTTTAGTAAAAGATATGATGGGAATCTTTTGTCTTTTTTCGTACAATGTACTTTTTGACTTTTCCGGCCAAAGTACGAGAAGAATGGTTTTTAACTTATACGGCTTGAATGGATTTTTAGAACATTATTTCCATGAAGATTCCTTTACTAGTTTTCAAGTTTATTTTTAATCAACTACTTTTAGTTCAAAATTATATGACATGTTATGAAAGGAAAATATTTTTGAAGTAGAAAGGATATTTTCATCAAGAATGGAGTTCAAGTGTTTTATCAAAATTATTTTCCATATAAGATAATATAGGTTTATGTTTCTATCCCTATTTTTATAGTGTTCTGATTATGTTATGATGGAATTATTTTTATGATGTCCTTTTATCTTATATGGATTATGTTATGATGGAATGATGATTAAGAATCCAATTTTTATTACATGGGTTATGCTATGATGTAAGATTTATGATTTCTGGCACACATAAGAATGGTATAATTATGAGATGGGTGGGACCTATATCTTCGTCCAATGCATTGGGTAAAGATTTATATCTGATGGGATGGACATGGATGGAACTGCAGGTTAATCCGGTTCAGTGAAACATGACTGAAATGAGGAGTGAACTCAGTTAAGAAATGGACTTTGTCCGCTAAGATAGTCTTGGCAATGAGTCTTAACTACTAAGAAATAATTATCTATGATTCTGTGTGTATTCCCCAAAGTTTCATGTTTTAATTTATGATTATTGGGATTACATTTCACTACTATGATTTATCCCATGTTATGAAATTATGATCTCTTTTGCAGGTTAAGATATCCAAAATGATATGTTATTATGAATATGATGTGATTGATATTTCTTTTTCTTACACTAACTGAGCATTTGAGCTCACCCTTTTGTATGTTTTCGTTCCCCAGGTCAGGAAGATGGTTATTAAGTAGGATATAGAAAAAAGGGACTCTAGATATGATGAAATAAATGGGAGACAATGTAGATGTTTTATGAACCATTTGTTTATGTTTCCCAGTTTCTAAAGACACTATACTTATACGGTCCTTTCATGGTTTTGTTATATGTTGCAATAAGTGTACTTAAATATTAAAGTATTAACAATGTATGTAATGTATGGGTCGTTTTAAATAATAAAATTTCTCATGTCTGGGATTTATAATACATTAAAAAGTAATTTTATTAAAAAATAAAATTTCAAATATAAAAAATCAACATCTAGATTTCATTATAAAAATTCATCATTTTAAAATCAACTACATAAAATTTTTTAGATGAATACTTTTATCATATATGATAGTTATAAATTGTGACATATAGATACGTTATTTATGTAATATGATGGATCTAAAATATTCCATAAATTTCATTACAATACATTGTATATTACATAGTGTACACGATATTTATTTAGTATAAATATCATATATTAGTTATTTTGGAAGCTATATATGTTGAATATTTAACATAATTATCCTATATTCCATTTTAAATAGCCTATATAAGAAATTTATTAGAAATAATCATCATATATATTTGATTTTTTAATAATATTCATCAAGTATAAAGACCTAATAACACATAATAATAAAAACATTAGAAAACAACATCATCTATAAATCCAAGTGAAACTAGAAATAATAGTATATTCATATAAAAATAAATTGGAAAATGGAAAAAAACTCATCTGAAATAAATTGAAAATAAAAAATAAAAATAAAAATTAAAAAGATGATTTAAATCTTATTAAAAATTATATTGTATAAATAATTAAATAATGATATTTACTTGGAATAAATGTGGGATAATGTTGTTAATTTTGTAATTCATAAAACTTCATAGTCATGTTATTCAAAATATAAGAGAATGATATTTTTTAAAAATATTTTTTCATCATATTGTGTCTAATAAATTCCATAAACACACCCACACACAGATACATTACTTGATATTTTGGTTTTCTCAGAGTTATGATATTCATTATTTAAATATTTTTAAAATACATGTAGTTTATAATAATTTACCATTTTTGAAAAATAAATATTTTAATGGTTATCACACACACTCAATAATAATTTAATATTAATTAGAAAATTAAAATAATAATAAAATATACTGTGAATATTTTAAATTGAACAACATAATTTTAAAATAATATATGACTGCAACCCCCAGAAATTTTAAAATATGAACAACACATTCGATATTAAAGATGTCACACAAAAAATAATCATAAAAGGTAATATAAAAATATTATATTTTACCATATATTTACTATTTTAAATAATTAAAATCCATTTTATACATTCTAATGTAAGCAATACTGAGTTTTCCTTGAATTACCCACAATAGTTAGTTTCTATGATAACATACTTTACAAACAAGACCAAGTTTTACAAAACAATTAGATACAATTAATATTATTATTTAATATGATAGTTAGTGCCTAGTTTTTAGAAATAAAGGTATGAATTTTGTTAACTAAATTATGAAAATATATTTTTTAAAAATTATTATTAGCTATTTATTGATTAAAAATAATAATAATTATTATTTAAAATAAAATAACTGTTTTAAAAATTAGTATTTTCTAAAAAATATAGTTTAGTTGTGTTTGGTGCAGATAATTTAAAATTAATTTTTATAAATAATAAATCATTTATAATATAAAATATACTTCATTTTTATATCTTAATATAAAAATATCTTATCGTGAATTTTTGGGATTTTTATGAAAATATTAAATTTATGATTAATAATGAAAAATACTAAATTTTAAATAAAAGATTCCTTTTTAGTTGAAGTAATTTACATTTTAAAATTATATTTTGAATTGGATTTAAAATAAAAATATTTTAATTATTTAATTTTAATCTAATCTAGTTCATTTTAAGCATTTTAATATTTTATGTAGATATAAAAACAATGGAAAATTTTGAACAATTTCATGTTAAAAACCATATTTATAATTGTGTTTACGGGTTTAATTTTATAACAATATTTTCTACTAATTTGTATACAATTCAAAGAAATGGATTCAATATTTGGAATTATTATAATTTTTTTTCATAACAAGGATAAATTAACACTTTACTAATGCAATTAGTAAGAATAGTTAAAATTAATTACAATGGTTAAGGTTAAAAACGAGTTTACGAACAGATTAAACATTAAACCTGAGGGAAAAGGACCTAAAAACATATTCCATACCCATTTGATGGAAATATATCAACCATATACCATCTAGTATCTATAATAGTTCATTATACGATCCTAGTTACATGAAAAATATTTGGGTGGAATTCACTCTGTCAAAACAATTACAAGTGTGCCCCCCAGCCCCTAACAAATTTCCACCCCATCTCCATCTTTATTAACACCTTAAAAAAAATTGGATAAGAAAAAACCAGCCCAAATCACTCCGAATAATACCTATAAGAATCATAAAAGAAAAATCATCTTAAAATTACTTCTTTGGAAGGGTAGAGTGCAATAAAAATGAGTATATCTGATGAAATGGTAGCGTTATTCAATTGGAGTCTTCATTTAATTTCCATCTCCACCTACTTACTTTTTTTTCAAAAAAAGATGATATAATAACCTATTAATGACATATGTAATTATATTTTTTTATGGTTATAACCTAAAAACACATGGACATCCAACAAATGTGTCATAAGTTCAACATTCATATGTTTGACGGACTACCGCCTCACGAACCGATGGCTTTCATGTTTAAATGACCACCATGAAAGGATGGATATGATAAGGTATAAAATTTAAATATATGATAATTATAACTTAATTATACCTCGTTAGTCACTATTTCATATATATAATTTCTCTTTCCATTCCATTTAATATATGATTACATTCCTTGTGTTTACAGAAAACTACCTCCTCACGTAGCAATGTGATTCATATTTTACAAAAGTTTCACATGGATGGGGATAAAAATAATGTAAATAATTATATGTGATAAAAATTACATAATTATTTTATTCAAAACATATTTATAATTCTATAAAGATAATATATATCACTTTCATTCTTTTCTATTCCCACACATAACAATGCTAACATCATTCGTGTACATGTGGATTACCACCTTCCTGAAAATAAGTGACTCTCTAATGGTCACCAAAACAAATGGATGATATAAAAAAGACTTTAAAATGTTATATATTATATTATTAAAATTATTTATTGTTAAAATATTACTTACATCTTTTATATAATGATCACTGAATAATGGAAACATTATTAATACTGATATAGGACCGACAGTCTCCAAAATTGCAAAAATAATTAATTTCCCGAAACCATATTTAATGATTGGTAATAAGAATATAATTGAAATAAAATATGATAATTACATCATGATTAGTTTTCTGGAGGTTATGTAACTATATAAAATATATAATTAAATTATATCTTTCATAACAAAACTTGTATGACAAAACAAATTTGTTTACACCCGAAACAATGAAAATAATGAAGGATTAACGAATGCGTGAAAATATTAAATAAAAGGATAATTTATAAGTATTAATATGTCTATTTAAGGAATTAATTTCATTACTAAAACCATTATACTATAGGTTAATGCATGTTCTTCAAAAATGAAGTGCAGGGAAAGGGATTTTTAACTCATTTTCCACTTTTTAGGTTAAACATCAATGTCGTTGATTATGTCATACTATGAGTTTGTGGTTAACAAAGTTTTATTATGTTAAATTTTATTTCAATATTTTTTATGTGTATATATATTTAATAAATATAATTGATTCATTTATTAATTCATACATGAATATTATTATCAATTTAATGGTTAATTACCTAATCTCATCCTAATCGACATTGTTTATTCTTGAATATTAGTTGAGGGAAATTACATGACCATATCATAATAAAACATTTCATTTTCTTCTCCTATAGTAATTAACGAACCATTTAAGGTAATATTACCATTCCCAAAATTTTTTAAATAAAATATGTTTAGAAATGTTTTTAAGAAAATTTGTCACTATTTCCCTTTTCAGTCAAAAATATGTGTTTTCCCACAACCATGTATTCAAAAAAAATGTTTTCAAAAAAGTTTATAACTTTTAAAAATGTTTTATTATATCTATTCTAACAAAATTTAACTCTTTAAATGTTGTTTTCATAGGAATCATTGTGTCATTTTCTAAAAAAATCATTTTGATTTTTAACAAAAAAATGAATGAAAATCTTATTTTAATATATACAACATAATGAAATTTATATCATTCATGACCACTAAAATGGTTTAAATATTAGTTTAAAAGTTTAAAAGTTTGTTTTAAATGAAATTTATTTTGAAAATATTTTCTGAAATTTTATTTGTGAAAAATGATTTTTGAAGAAAATTATTTTTCAAAATGATTTTAAAATTGAGAATGATATTTTTCATAAAAATTCATTGAAGATATTTTTATTATATTTCTATTTACCAATGAAAGTAACTTCATTATTACTTAAAATTTATATTTTTTATTAATACTATAATTATTCTTCCATTGGATGGTTTACGATCATTTTTACCAAGGATAATATTTACATTCATTTCCTTGTCTTAGTATCAAAGTCATTAACATTCTCCTGAATTATTATCATTACATTGAAAATTAATTTACAGCTAAATATCCATGTTATTTATCATAGATATATATTTTTTCTAAATAAAATTCTATTTTAACATATGATTTATTCTTTAAATTTTTCTAGTCTAAATTGGGAAATATTGATAAATCTATATCCTATATTCAATAAAGATTTTTTATAAGGCACATATTTATGAATTTAATAGATTATTAGATATTTGGAGAAAGATTTTTACTAACATAAAATTGGATGGGGACTAATTAATATAACCCCCCAGTAGATCTGTAGTCTCAGGGGAAATCATTAGTTGTACAAACCCAATGAATTTGTAACATATATGTTTTAAATTGTCTTGTGAAATGACTTGAATGTAGTATTCTAAACTGTCTAGTGAATGGTATAGATGGTAAATGTATCATGAATCTAGAAAATATGGCATCCAATAATTAACCATCCCCTTCCCTATGTATTCATTCATTACTCTCCATGGTACTTTCACTATGGTATTATATATAGATGCATTTCATTATTTATTATTTATTAAATGGAATGTTTCTTCACTTATTTACTATTCCCTAGTGATTATTCCTTATCATGTTATGATGGTCATCTTATTAATTAAATGAAAAAAATTAGTTATTTACCTTTACAAATATATTTTTCCTTATCAAGTTAATTAAACAGAATGTGTTCTCTATTATTTACCATTCCATGTTGCCCTTTCATTATCTTATTATTTAAATGGAATGTGTGATCAGTTATTTACAAATCCTTGATGAGTATGACTATTTATTGATGATATATTCTCCTTTAAGAAACCCTTACTGAAAATTTTATCACACCATTATTCTATTTCTTTCCCCATGTATTCAATGAAGATCACTATATTTGATATGCCAGGATATACTGGAGGGAATACAGCTATTCTTGATTTTTATTAATTTTTCTATTAAAGTTTAATGTAAGGATCAAGTATGTTTTCAGTTTACCAAGCCTACAAAATTATTTTGTCCTTTAGGATCGAATTTTATGTATCTTATTCTAATTTAATGATTTTTAACACTGGATGTAGGATTTTGGGGTCAGGGTCCCTACAATTTATATCAGGGAAAGGTTGGTATATCCATTGGGAATTAGATTTAGGAAAACATAGATTATTGAACATAATCCTATGATATAATTTTAGGATAATAATAAAAATAACAACCTAATATTTTGGAAAGTATGTCATTATGTGGGTCTTCCTAGAAATACCACCCTTTCATGATACTTTAAATGGACATGGTTTTGTAACAGAGGTACTTTGGGTTAATTACTATGAAAATGTTGCATTAGGATTGACTCAAGAATTACCTGGTACCCAATAACGATCCTTATGGTGAACCTATTTTTAAAGCCCCTTTGGTATATTCTTAGGATAAATAATATTATCATTTCAAGCCATTATAATGGATTTGAGAAGATTATGACAATGAATGGCCTAGATTTAACTAAAGCTGTCTTAGATTCAAAGAAGGTGTCATGATTTATAAATCCTATAATTGATATTATGGTTAAACACATAGATAAAAGAATATTCTTTGTAGAAATTAAATGGATGATGTATTTATTTATTGGGATACATGAATTAAATTATATAAGTTCTTTACCAATTATATTTTGGTTATAAGAATCTTGAAATATCTAAGGTTTTTGCTAAATTTTAGAAGCATATGTATACTCATTAACATAAGAGTTATGGATTCCATTATTATTTATGAGTTTAAGATATATCATATGTTCAAAGTTATAATAAATATTTTTTATTTCTCCTATGATGGGTGTATACCCTTATTAATAATATTTTGGGGAAATAATAATACAGATGTATTTTTTTAGTGGAAAAGTTACTTGAGAAATAACTCTATATTTTGAAATAACATGTTTAAATTTATTGATAACATTTAGGAGTGATATGATCAATAATTAGATTATAATAATAGTTATATAATATTGTTAGACTTTGTGGAAATTAATAATTTGAATTTAAAACCATAATAAAAGGATATTTGATGATTAATTTTATTTCAAGGGTGTCCATCATATTTGTTTGGGAACTCTATAGGAATTAAATTAATATAGTTTTAGAAAAAGGGGAACCCAAATGTACAGTGAAAACTCATTACATCCAAAAACGTTGTGGGGTTGGAACTCCTGACTAAAAAATGAAAATGGTTTTGTGACTACCATTGGATTATGTGATGACCTGTTTAATAAATCATTTATTTTAGCTGAACAAGTTTAAAAATAAATAATAAAATTGATCTAGTGGAGTTACTATTGATTTGTAGTGATTAATGTATAATATTGGATAGAATTTGATAACCATATTAGTTTTTAAAATTATTTAGAGTAAAACATAATGAATTTTTTATGGATCTTATGATCTATTAAAAGAAACTTTTTGAGCTCTATGCATAAAGATTCCATTTTTTGTCATTCTTTTCTTTGAGTAAATAGATAAATAAGAAAACAAATCGAACTAAAACCATAAGGATAAAATTTTTCTTATGAAATATAATTGTATCAATTATGTAAATTTATTTATATTCAAATACAGTAAAATAATTCCGTATCTTTTGGAGAAGTATCTTGAATAAAAAATGTTATTCTATCACATTTATATCCTATGAATCCGTTGGTCTTTTTAATCATTACAGATTTGTAGTCTTGAGGTCGTTATGTTTCCTTGGACGAACCATTTTCATGTGATAAATGTTTTAAATCACTCCTCATATGTATCTCGGGGTTAGGTTTCCCTTCCATGTCCATCTTTTCATTTCCTCCATATGTTCTCCAACATTGAAACAAAGTTATTTCATTATTTATTATAATCTTTGTACCTCTATTTATATTTTTTTAAGAGTATATATTTTTTAAACATTTCATAATGAGGGGTTTTAAATATATTTATTTTCAAATATCTAACCCTTGAATACCAAAATATAATTCAAATTTAATGGAATAAATTTATTTAGTATTAGTAGAATTTAACACCCCAGAATTTTAGAAAATTAGAAACATATTCGATAACATATATGGAAGACAACACCTAGAATAAAAGAGAATATGTCATCATGGGAATTTATGATATAGTTAAAATTTTAAATTAATTAAATATATTATATATATTTCAATGAAATAAACACCTAATTTATCTGGTGTTACACACATCAACAAGTTTTTTTTGACAAACCAAAGTTATATGAAATATCCAATTTTACGAAACACGCATATATTATTAATAATATTATTTAAAATGATAGTTATCTCTTATCGATTGTAATATCGGGTATGAATTGGAAAAAAATAAATTATGAAATTATATAGTTTACACATTATTATTTTATATATATTAAAATAATAATATAATCATTTAAAATAAAAATAAATGTTTTTGGGAAATTGTATTTTCTTAAAAGACTGTTTAGTAACAGTTGGAACACAAAATTTAATATTAAAATATTCCACTTTTATAAATTTTATACTAGAAAAAATAAATATTAAAATTTAAATATCAAAATTATCTTTGAGTTTTCTTTGTTTTTTTGAAAAGATTATTTTTTGATGAATATTTTAAAAATACTGAATTTTAATTGAAAATAGAATTTTCATTTAGGTAATTTAGAATATTAAATTATATTTTGTATTTATTTTAAAGTAAAAATAGTTCAATTATAACTATACTAATAAAATATTGGTCATTTTAATCATTTTCATATTGAATTTAGATATAAAAACCTCATAAGGTTTTGAACAATTACACTTTAAAACCCCACATTCTCATCATGCTTATGCGATTAATATTAAATTAATCTTTCCACTTATTTGAATTTAATTATTAAAAATGGAATCCATATTAAGAAAAAAAATTTATAGTTTCAAAAATTTAAAGATAATTTTATTTCAAATTTTTTCAGTAAAAAATCTAAAATTAATTACAGTGATTATAGTAAAAATGAGTTTACCAAGAGATTACACTTTAAGAATAGGTTTCCAAATGACCTAGACACATTTACAAACCCCATTTTATGACCATATATGAACCTTATACTATATATTATAGTTAAGTGATCATTATTGGGTCACGGTGACATGAAAATAATATGGGTGTAATATGCTCTTTCAAAAACATTAGTTGTATGCCACTCTACCCACTTATTAAAGGTCACCTCCTCTCCTCATTCCATCACACCTTAAAAATTAAATTTTTTAGAAAATAACAACAAAATAAATATCTAAATTCCCTCTAAATATCTTATAATATATATCTTGGACATAAATATATACCATCAAGGGTTTAGTGCAAACTAAATGACGATAGCCGAAGAAGAGGTAATGTTCTTCAATGAGCATCAACATGTTATTTACTTCTCCACCTCTTTAAATTATATTAAATAAATGATTCTATAAAGACCTCAGAATTGTACATATAATTATATTTTGTCTTTTAAAGTTAAAACAAATAAAAATGTTTACTTCTATCAAATCAGTTATGAAATCATCGTTCCTGTGTACGAGAGACTAGTGAATCACGAACAAGTGTCATTCATTTCCCCCCAAAAAATATCTAAATGATGGTTATGATTATAGATATAAATTATATATGTGATAATTATAACATTATTATACCTCTATATTCACTATATTACATATTTAATTTCTCCTTCCATTTTGTAGGAGATACAATAACGTCTTTCATTTGTACGACAAACTACTACCTCATGAAGCGATGTGATTCATCTTTCACCAACGTTTCACATGGAAGGTGATAAATATAATGTAGATTATTATATATGATATACATAAAATAAAAATAATATTAATATAGTATTTATCATTATGTTAATATAATACATAAAACTTTATTTCTTTTGTTGTCACTCATGTAAAGATGGCGACGTCGTGTGTGAACATGGGGACTGTCGGCTTCACAAAATGATGTGAAACTATTTTCATCTTTACACCACATGGATGATATGTATAAGTATATAATCTGTTATATATTATATGTTGATAATTATTTAAAAGAAAAATATTACTTACCTTTTTTCAATAATGATCATTGAAAAATGAAAATGTTACTCATGCATACGTACAACTTACCGTCATTGTGATCATATCATAATTCATCTATAAAAACCATATTTTATTGTTGCAATTAAGAGTATAATTTATTTATAAACATTATAATTATTTCATAATAATTATTATTTATTTTATAGACCTATATAATATATAAAAAAACTAGAACATTCAGAAAAAAACACACATGACAAAAGAAGGTAGTTAACACCCGAAATAATAAAAATTATGAATGATTACTAATGAATGAGTGAAAAGAAGTAATAAAATAATAATGTTTAATTATAAAAGTGGTTCATTTATAAATTAATAAAATTCCTGAAACCATTATATTTGAGTTTAATAAACTACTAACCTAAATAAATCAATTGGTAAAGGATTTATTAACTAAATTTCAACTCATTATGTAAAACATATAATTCTATGATTATGTCATTCTATGATTATGTATGTGATTAATTTTTATTATATTATATTTTATTCACAATTTTTTATGTTTATTTATAGTTCATACAAATAATATATTAATTTATTAATCCTCATATCAATGTCATGATCATTTTATGGGTTTATTTAACAATCTTAATCAAATCAAGATTATTTATTATTAAATACAACCTGAAAGAAATTACATGAGAATTACCTAAAAAACACATTCATTTTATTCTCATATGATTATTAATAAACCATTTAATTTAATAGTACTATTTTTATAGTCCTTGTTTATTAAAATATTTTAGGAAATGGTTTCAATAAAATATGACTTCTTTTCTCCCTTCGGTCAAAAATATGTTTTCATAGAATTTTTTTTCAAAAATCGTTTTCAAATATTTTTTACAATTTAACAATAATTTATCAAAATAATTTTCACCAATTATTAATCTTCAGAAAATTTTTCAATGGAACCCATATTTATTTTTCAAAATGACATCCTTTTTATTTTATGGAAAAATGTGAATAGAAATATTGTTTTAACACGTACAAAATGTATAGAATTTCCAACCATCATGACCAATATTTTATTTATGATTGTTTTAAATGTTTCAAATATAATTTTCAATGAATATTAGTTTAAAAATGTTTTCTAATTTCTTCTAATGCTATTTAAAAAAACTATTTTTCAAAAATAATTTTCAAAATGAAAAGGATATTTTCATCAAAAATATTTTGATGATATTTTTTAGGTATTTATCTTCATCAATGAAAAAACCCTTGATTATTAGAAAACTGGATATATTTTTTAGTTATACTTTCCTTATTATCCCTCTTTATCAGTTGTGATCATTTTTTCCAACATATGTATTGACCTTTAATTCCTTAATTATATATAATATTAATTAAGTTTTCCTTGAATTATTCAGTTTCCATTGAAAATTAAATTTCCCCAAGATTACTATATAATTAGTCGTGGATATTTTTATTTCCTGAGATGTATACCATTTTTACATATGATATTTAGATGAAAAGTTATTCTAATTTCAGGGAAATTTTGATAAATCCATATACCTTACTCAATACAAATATTTTATAGGGATATCTATTTATGAATTAAGTTGATTATTAGATAAATGGGTAATTCTTTGTACCAGTATGACATGGTTTGGGGACAACTTAATGAAATAACCATGATCCATAGTTAGTCTCATGAGATAAAATTTGTTGGAAAACCCCAATGAGTTTGTAAAAAATATGTTTTACAATGTTTTTTGAAAGGTCTAAATAGTAGTATACTAAACCGTCTTGTGAAAGGTCTTGACGGTCATGGTATCCTGAATCAGAGAAACATGGAATCCAAAACTTATTCCTTTTCTTTAGTATATATTCATTTATTATAAAATAAGTTATTTTCAATATTATATAATCTCAGGATATATTTATTTATTTGATATTGACTAAATGGAATTTTTTCTTCAGTGGTTTGACTTTTTATATTAATTAATACTTAAAACTTATGTTGTCAATTTTTTGATTATTTGGAATGTGTATTTAGTAATTTATATTTCTATATTTATTTTTTTCTTTATCATGTTAGGTAAGTTGAATTTTTGATTAGTTATTTATATTGACATGTTGATTTTTACTAATCTAGTCATTCAAATAGAATGCGTGTTTAGTTATTTACCTTACTACATTTATTATGATTATTGATTCATGATAGATTATAATATAAAGAACCAATATTGAGAAGTTGAGCTCAACCTTATTTTTACTCATTTTCCCAAAGGTTCCATGAGGCGTACTATATTGTATATGAAAGGAAATTCTATATGGAATAATGTTATTCATGAAAAAATAATATTTTAATTGGGGTGTTCAAATGTAATGTAAGTCTCAAGTATGTATTTAGTTTACCAATTATTATAATATATTTAGTCATTTTGAATGAAATTACTTGTATCTTATGCCAATTTAATGAAGTAAAACACCCATTTGTTCTCTTGTGGTCAATGTCACTATAATGAATCCAATATTTTTGAATAAAATATTAAAATTTAATATATGTTAAACAAATAGTTTTCTGTAAAATATTGTTATTGTTATCAAAATCATACATCAATATCCATTTTTGTTTATTCATTGAGATGATGAAAATAGACTTCATATATGTTTTAATTCATGTGTTTGATAAATTATTTTATAGGTATATGAGTGATATTCATTGGAAAATTTATTTCTTTTGTATAGAGAAATTCATTAAAGGAAAAAAAATAAAAAGATGCTGATAACCATTACGCAGTTTGTATTAATGTAAATTGCATCATAATAAATAAAAATACTTCGTAAAAAATATATGAGGATATCCCTCATATTCTATTTTATGTATTATAGAAATTTGTGTGGATGTAATCCACTTTTTATAGTTGAATGGGAACCTAAAAAATGAAGAAATTACCCCCACCAAGGAAATTGGTGAGCCATTAAAAAAACTTTAAAATGTTAGAATTGTGTTCCAATTTAAGACTCAATTCAAGATGAAAGAAATCACAATTTGACTCATCATAGGTGAGGTCCATGAATAGAGTGAACATATTATCCCATATATTAACATTCCCATCCATATTAATTATCCCATCATTAAATCGACATAGGAAAATACATTTTTGATTTTTGATCCAAACCATTTTTTATTTTTTTGTTCTGATTTAAATTAATATTTTATACATCATTTCAACATTATCATAAATGAATCAAATAATGGATTCATCTTCTACTATCTCAATGAAGTGGAGAGTAAAATACCACAAGGGAACATGGTGTTGGAACCATGGTCGTTATTTGCATGAATTGGAGTATGGTTTGTGTTTGTTGTCAATCCTTAGTGGAAGTTAAAAATGTGTGCCAACAATGTGATCATACAGAACAAGCAGATAACAGTATTGAAGGTGGCACCAGTTTCTAGTGTTTGCCAAATTTTTGGGCCTAAAAATCGACAAATGGAGAAAAGTGGTTTTGGAAAAGAGACTTATGTGACATTGTCTGGAAGAAGAATAAACTTTCACACCTTTTGTTTTTCAAGATCAGAACATGAATATATGGAAAAGGGAGAAGGTAACCCATGTTTTATGTTTGGTCGCACAAGTGAATTGGGCGGCAGAGAGTTGTGCACTGAGGGAATACTCGTGCGCCGTCTTTCGGGGTATCTAAAAGCCTATAAATAGAGTTCGAAACCTCCTCATTTTGTATGAAGTTCAGACTTAGATAAAATCATAGCTCCCATCGCGCAGGTGTTGTGGTCTAGCAAATGGTGGTGGGTCGCGCCAGTTGAAGTTGCGTGACAGTTGTTTGCGGTGCATCCAAGGTGTTTTGTGCGAGAACGGGGTTGAGTCACCCAAGTTTGGAGTTGGTGAAGGAGGTGTCACACATATTGTTTGGTGACACTTGCACACTAGGATTTGAAGAAGCGTGATAGTTCATAGTTGCACACCAAAATTGTTTTGGGTGTAAAAGGATGTGAGTCGTGCAAGTTTGAAGTTGAAGAAATGAGTGTCGCGCAAGTGGAATAGGTGAACTTGTGTGCCATCTTGAAACTTGCGCGCTGGGCTTGGAGAAGTGTGCTAGGTGTGGTTGAAGTACGCCAGTCTTTCTGGGGCTGTGTGAAAGCTGAAAGTTTGCCCGATACTGTTGGTGAAAATTGAGATTAGTCTATAGGTGGAAGTTGGACTTCAACAAAGAATCTACATACAACAGAAGATGTATTCATTAGAGACGATAAAGAGACCTTCACCTCTTTAAACTTAGTGGGACTTGACCAAAGTCAGTGAGCCAGGGGGAGTCAACGGGAGTGACCCGAGGGATGCCGAAGGGTATCCCAGACCAATTGTAAAGGTAGTGCGCCTAGGACAGAGTGACTGTTCCCAAACCATTATAATCCAAAATGAGTGAAGGATAATGTAATTTGGTATGACAGATAACCTATCAGTGTATGCTCCTTGGACGTAGACCTTAGTAGTGAACCATGTAAAAAGTGTTGTGTAATCTCTTTGCGTGTGAATGTTTTATTTATTCTGATATCTATCATACAGGTTAAACTAGTTTCTTCCAACGTGGGAACAAGATCCATCAGTTTAAAAGAAAAAGTTGACACCCTGATTCACCCCTCCTCTCTCAAGGTGTCTCAGGGTCCTTCAAGTGGTATCAGAGGGATGATACTGGTGTTTGATCTGTTTTTTTACCACCATGTAAAATTCATCCAGTGTTAGGGGAGTTCCCCTCTTTGATGGAAGTAATTTTTAGATTTGGAAGAATAGAATGAGATCTCATCTAAGATCACTTGGAATGGATGTTATGTTTTCTTCTATGAAATGTATACATGTTACTGATCCAACAGGGCTGGATATGAC
Source organism: Viscum album (assembly GCA_963277665.1). Taxonomy (NCBI): domain Eukaryota; kingdom Viridiplantae; phylum Streptophyta; class Magnoliopsida; order Santalales; family Viscaceae; genus Viscum; species Viscum album. Next base: position 622,714,286 of record OY728127.1, read on the forward strand.
TGATGCATATATGAAAATTCTTGATGCAGATGCTAAAGAACATAATTCTCTCACCGCAACACTTTCTGATCAGATACATCTAAAAGTGAGGAGTTTCACCATAGAAAAGTCCATGTGGGATAAACTTGAAAATATTTATGAAGGATATAGAAATGTGATGGAGGCAAAACTACAAGTCCTGCACAATAGGTTCGATGATCTGAAGATGCATCCTGATGAGAATGCAGATTCCTTCTTCAATCGAATTACTGAATTGGTTAGAGAAATTCGGGGTATAGGTGAAGAAATCAAAGACGTAGAAATTGTGAAGAAAATATTAAGAAGACTTACACCCCTTTACAATGCAATGGTTTCAGCCCCTGAAGAAAGATATCTTTCCAAAATTCTCTAGATGATCTAGTGAGAAACCTGGTGGCATATGAAATGAGGGTCAAACCAGAAGATGCTACGACTCGAGTGAGCAAGGAAATGGAATTTAAATGCATTGAGAAACTTAAAATCTCAAAAGATAGTAGTGGTGAAGATGATGGGGAAAAAGAAATTCTTTCTCTCATTTCAAAGACATTCTAGAAGGGAAAGGCAAATTCAAAGGGAAGTTACCTCTAGCTTTCTTTCATTGTGGAAAAGTGGGTCACATTGCCTCTTAGTGTTCAAGAAAGATGAATGAAGAGAATAGCGATTCTGAAAACATTGAGAGGCCTTAGAAAAGGGATTTCAATAGGGTAGACTTCAAATCAAGAAAGAAAGTAACAAAGAAATTTTTTTTCTGTGATTAGGAAGAAGATGATAATGAATTATGTGATGAAGAAGAAGCAAATTTTAAAACTGCGAACCATGATTCCATGATGACCACTGTTGAGAAATAAGAAGATACTGGTGGAGAAAATTAGATGAAAATTAGTGTTGATCCTGAGTTGAAAATTAAGGATGCTATTAGTAATCTTAAGATTAATTGAAAGAGTTCCAATAAGAAATCAATTGTAGAATAATAAACTAAATATGTTGATCAACTTGAAGCTGAAATTGAACAACTGGAAGAATTTGTGAAGGTACTGTCTAAAATACTAGAAAGCAATGATGATGTATTGGATTTGATGCTGGGAATTGAAGAGCATGCAAAGGACATCAATGAACTCACCTCTAGACTAGAGGAAAAGTCCAAGACTGTTGAGCGTCTTGAGGAGGAAGTTGTTACTATTAAAAGTAAACATGAAAAAGATTCAATTTCAAAAGAATGAAGGAAGAAAATATAGTTTGTCAGGTTCTCATATGCTAAGATGTATGAGAGAGAAAAATTTGGCTCTAATGGAGTTGAAAATATTTTAAATGATCAAATACCTTTCTGTATGGGAAATAGTGGAATTGGTTATGAGGAAGAGTCGTCTTGTGCTGCAAATAAAGGTATCCATCATAAAGGTAAGATAAAATTGGGTGTTGTGGAAAAGTCATATGAAGTGATGAAATAGAATCCCCTCATTTAATTTGAAAGAAGAAAAGAATATTATCCTCTAGTCTCCTTGAAAAAGGTGCCCTCAAACTATTATCCCACCGAAGAAGGAATGAGGATAAACAAAATTGAGAAGACATTTCTTCACATGAAGTGTCAGTTCTATGGATATTTAGGCCATAACATGTCTTATTGTGAAGAGGCAAGAAGTTATATGAATGGTGAAGATATGGGAGTTCAACATATGATAACAAATTCATATCCAAATTCTTTTAGAAGAAACAATTTCTATGGATATTGTTTTCGTTGTTCTAACTTTGGTCAAAAGGCTGTTAATTGCAGGCAGAGAATTGACATGGAAACATTATACTGGAGTTCAAGACAAGTAAAATCTCGTCAACAAGATAGTTTTTCTCTTACAAATAGGTTTTCTCCTCTCGAAGAAGACTTCGACTATGAAAAAACAATGTACACAGATGAGATAATTGAAAGGTCATTAGTGCTCTATACTCAATCCAATTTATCATGGAATGAAAGGAAGAAATTTGAGAAATCCAACCTTGTAGAGGTGGCCCTCAAAGATACAAAAAGAAACAGTACCTAGATTCTGGACAGCGGTTGATCATCTCATATGACAGGTAATGCTGGCTTGTTAATAGATATCAAAAGGAAGGTTGATGGTACAATATGATTTGGTAATGATAGAGCTCTAAAATTCAAAGGTAGTGGAAGTACTGAGTTAGCTAATAGAGAGCTAAAGAAGACTGAAGTCCTTTATGTAGATGTCCTATGTCATAATCTACTCAGTGTGAGTCAACTCTGTGACTCGGGACTTATAGATACTTTTAATTAGAAAGGCTTCACTATCAAGGGAACGATAGGTAATTCACTTATGAAGGGATGCAGAACCGAAGGCAACTTGTATCAGGTTGATAGTAAAGAAAATGTTTGTTACATGACTGTTGAATAAGAAAACAATTTGTGGCATCGGATGCTGGGACATATCAATCAACAAGACATGGGGAAAATGTCAACATTGAGGATTGTCAGGGACATTCCCAACCTGAAGCGTGAGCATGAGAAGTCTTGTAATGCTTTCATTCATGGAAAGTTGGTCTGCATTTCATATCGGCCAAAGAAAAAAAGGGCATTCATCTTCTTGATCTAATTCATATAGATGTATGCGGGCTGATAAATGTTGCCGGAACTCATGGAGAAAGTCACTTATTCCTTTTCATAGATGATTAAAATAGAATGGCATGTGTTATATTGATTCACAGGAAACAACAATTGCTTGACTGCATGAAAACATATCGGCGAATCGCCGAGAATGATACTGGATGAAGAATGAAAGTGTTGCGATCTTACAATGGAGGGGAATACACATCCATTGAATTTGAAAATTACCTAGAGAAGCATGGGATACAACATAAGGTAGTTGATGTGAGAACTCCACAAAAAATGGATTTGTTGAACGTAGGAATCAACATGTGAACAACATGACACGAACTATGCTGATTGAGAGTTGTATTCCATGACATTACTGGAAAGAGGTTGTTCAAGCTGTAGTGTATATTCAAAATCAAACAGGACATTATATGGGTGAGACAAAGACATCATATGAATTGTGGCATGGAAGTAAGCCCTCTTTGAAATACTTTCGTCTTTTTGGAAGTAAATGCTTCATCATAAAAAAATAAGTAAATCAATTGAAGTATGGTGACAATGTAGATGAAATAATTTTCCTCAGATACTAAATGAATAGAAAAGACTGCAAGTGTTTCAACAAGAAATTAGGAAGGATTGTGGAAAGAAGTGATGTTAATATAATTGAAGAGAAAACCGCAAATGCTTCAAGGATGTCATATGTGGATGTGATATAAAGTGCGGAAGAAAGTGAATGTGAAGAAAATAAAAATATAGAAATAGAGGAAGCTGTACAAAACCCTCCACAGTCACATCCTGATGTTGACTCAGAAGAAGAATCAGAAGAAGAAACTATGGCTGGAGAGAATGAAACTGAACCTCACAGGAGAAATTGAAGAGTTGAGACTGATCCATCTAACATAATTGGGGACATGAGTGCACCCACAAAAAATAAGGAGGATGAGGATTAACATGCAATCTGCATTTCTGTCAGTTGTGGAGCCATCCTCTATTGAAGAAGCTGCAAAGGATGAATCATGGGTGAAATCCATGAATGAAGAGTTAGATCAGATTGAACAGAATCAGACATGGGATCTTGTCCAGATACCCGAAGGTCACAATGTGATTGGTACAAAATGGATCTTCAAGAACAAGTTTGATGAGCATGGAAGTGTTATTAAAACAAGGCACGACAGGTATATAAAGGATAATCCCTGATTGAAGGCGTTGATGTTGAAGAAACCTTGGCTCTAGTGGCTAGGTTGGAGTCAATCAGGGTTTTATTTGCCATGGCACTCCAAAGAGGATATATAGTATATCAAATGGATGTCAAGACAACATTCTTGAATGGTGTACTCGAAGAAGAATTCTACATTGAACAACCAGTGGGTTTTTTTCTTGGTACTGATGAGACAATGGTCTGCAAACTGAAGAAATCTCTATATGGTTTAAAGCAGGCACCACGAGCATGGTATTCCCGACTGGACTCGTATCTCAAGAAGCTGTAATTCAAAATAAGAGGAGTAGACCAAAATCTATACGTGAAGAATTCTCCAAAAGATCAGTTCATGGTTCTAGTCTATGTTTATGACATTATATTTGGTGGCAGCAGGCAGAAATCAGGGGATGGATTTTCCAATCACATGAAATCAGAATTTGAAATTTCTATGATTGGGGAGCTCACATATTTCTTGGGGATTCAGGTGATTCGAAGGCCGGATTACATTTTCATTTTTCAAGAATTGTACGCAAGGGAGCTACTAAAGAAGTTTAATATGCCAGACTCCAAACCAATATCTACTCCGATTGTAGTTGGAACCAAACATGGAAAGCATGAGGATGGGGTATCTGTAGACCCCACTATATAAAGGAGGATAATTGGGAGCCTACTGTACCTGACAGCGACATGACCAGATATTGTATTTGCAACCTGTCTAGCGGCCCACTTTCAGTAATCCAAAGGAGGAACATATGAAATCAGTAAAAATAATCATGAGGTAGATTCAAGGTGCTCACAATTGTGGCTTACACTTTTCTGCAAGAATAGACAGTGAATTATCAGCATTTTCTGATACTGACTGGGATGGAAATGTAATGGATCGAAATTCCACTAGTGGTGGAACATTAAATATTGGGAATTAATTTGTTGGCTGGTTGAGCAAAAAATAAGAAAGTACTTCTCTTAGTACTGCTGAAGCTGAGTATATCTCTACCAAAAATCCATGCACTCAACTTCTATGGATGAAGTAGAAACTAACATAAATTGGTGATGAGGTGAATCAACCAATGGTAATTTATTATGATAACAAGAGCATAATTGATCTGACGAAGAATCATGTTCAGCATTCTCATACAAAATATACTGAAATCAGGTATCACTTTATCAAAGAAAAAGTTGAGCAAGGCGTGATTAGAATGGATCATGTGGGAACTGATGAGCAAGTGGATGATATACTGACCAAGCCACTGTCAGCGGCTATGTTTGAGAAGCATCAGTTAAACCTCGGTGTTCAGCCTCCTCCCAGTGCTTAAGGGGGTTATAAAAAACCCATCTCCCTAGTTATGTTAATTGTTTTTAATCTGTTTATGGATGTGATTCAGGTTGGTGGGGGAGATACTATCCATGGGGAGTGTGGTTTGAGCTGAACAATAAACAATTATCGGTCTTTGGGTTTGTTGTCATTGGGGGATAAAAGAATAAATTCCGGCATGTAATGCTTTTGTGACACATTGATAATTCAGTGTTGGTGATTGGATGGGAAGGAACACATTGGACGAGAAACGAATTCAATCTTCCTCCATTGTTTTCAAAACTGAGCATTGCTCACATAGACTTAGATCATCGGTTGAGTTGATTCTTGCATTTGTGGTTTGCCTACGACTGGTGCTCTATTGAATTTATTTACTTATTGACAACAAACCCAATGTGGGAGATTGTTGAAAACATGGTTGTTCTTTGCATGAAATGGAGTATGGTTTGTGTTTTTTTTCAATCCTCAGTGGATGTTGAGAATGTGTGCTAGTAATGTGATCATACAGAACAAGCAGATAGTAGTATTGAAGGTGGCACTAGATTCTGGTGTTCGACAAATTTTTGGGCTTGAAAATCGAAAAATGGGGAAAAGTGGTTTTTTCAAAGAGACTTGCGAGCCATTTTCTTGAAGAAGAAGAAACATGAGCACCTTTTTTTTCAAGATCAGAACATGAAAATATGGAAAAGGGAGAAGGGCGCCCAAGTTTTATGTTTGGTCACGCAATTGACTTGCGTGGTAGAGCATTGCGCGCCGAGGGAATAATTGTGCGCCATCACGTAGGGTATCAAAATGCCTATAAATATAGGTCGACCCCTCCTCATTCAGTATGAAGTTCAGACATAGATAAAATCAGAGCACCCGTCGCACAGGTGTTGTGGTCACGCAAGTGGTGGTGGTTCGCGCAAGTCGAAGTTGCGCGACAGTTGTTTGCTGTGCATCCAAGGTTTTTTGGGCGAGAAAGGGGTTGAGTCTCCCATGTTTGGATTTGGTGAAGGAGGTGTCGCATAGGTGGTTTGGTGACACTTACGCACCAGTATTTGATGAAGCGTGACAGTTCATAGTTGCGCGCCAAAATCGGTTTGGGGGTAAAAGGATGTGAGTCGTGCATGTTTGAAGATGATGAAGTGAGTGCCGCCCTAGTGGGAGTGGTGAACTTGTGCGCCATCTTGAAACTTGCATGTTGGGATTAGAGAAGCGCGCCATGTGTTGTTAAAGTACGCTAATCTTTCTGGGGCTACGTGAAAGATGAATGTTTTCCTGATACCATTGTTGAAAAGTGAGATTAGTCTACGGGTGGAAGTTGGACTTCAAAATAGCATCGATATACAACATAGGATGTATTCATTAGTGATGATGAAGAGTCCTTCATGTCTATAAACTGAGTGGGACTTCACCAAAGGCAGTGAGCCAGGGGGAGTCAAAGGGAGTGACCTGAGGGACACCGTAGGCTATCCCAGAACAATTGTAAAGGCAGTGAGCCTGAGACAGAGTGACTGTTCCCAAACCTTTGTAATCCACAATCAGTGAAGAATAGTTGAATTTGGTACAACCGATAACCTATCAGTATATACTCCTTGGACATATCCCTTTTTGGTGAACCAAGTAAAAACGTTTTGTTTCATCTCTTTGCGTGTGAATGTTTTATTTATTCTCATATCCATCATAGAGGTTAAACTAGTTTCTACCAACGTGGGAACAAGATCTGTCAGTTTAAAAGAAAAAGTTGAAACCCTAATTCACCCCTCCCCTCTCAGGGTGTCCTAGGGTCCTTCACAAGGGTGGTTTCATTGTGATAATGTTCTTATAATACCTTTCCCTTTGGGTTTAACAACAATTATATAGCCTTGAAAACTTCTATAAGACCCAAATTATGTGTAGAGTTCCCCTGATTATCATAAAGTCTTGGTGTATTGAATTTCTCTCCCATCCCATCAATGATCGTGGACCACTTTAATGATATTTTCACTACCTAACATGGTAACCAATATCTTATGAAATTTGGTGTAAATCATAGAGTGTGTATCCTTATTCCCTAGGGTAAAATATAAACAACTAATATAATTATTCGATTTTCCACTACTTAATCATCAGTAAAAGTAGTCGAAACAATTAGGTCATCCAATAGATTCTGATAATTCCTTGAAAATGTCCTCCCACTCATCGGAAGACCAATTCAGTCTATCGTATCTTTATATAAGATGTTTTTAATTTCCAAAATCTTTCAATAGAACCAAAAGAGACTCTAAGATTCCCATGAACCTAGCTTCATTTTCCACTATTTTTTGTTTCTTATTATTCCTTGAAAATAATTTTTTCATGCCTTATTTGTAAACCCCTACCTTTTATGAATATTTATCATACTCATTTATAGGTACTATTTCTCTTTCTGTTGAGTAGTTTTTTTGGGGGTTTACATTGGTGTGAGTTTAAATAAAAGATTTTACAAAACCCGATGAATGAGTGGAGTGCAGGATTGGTGCATGGTTTTCCATAAAAATTCTCCTTGCCCAAAAAAATTGTGCAACCCAGGATAGAGTTGTTTTTTCATGGATGGTTCCTGATTTTTCAAACCATGCACCCTAAAAGGGGAAACTGTTCACCCCCAGAAGAGGTGCAAGTTTAATGCACATTGTTAGGGGAAATAATGCGCCTTGAGAAGGAAACCATACATATGAGAAATTAATCCATGTAAAATTAGATTTAAAATTTCTCGATCCCCCATTATAAAACTGATTCATCCCTAACTCAACCCCTAGTGCCTCTTCATAATTTTAGAGCCTCCCATAAAGACCTCAGGCCTTTATGACATCTGTTCTCCAAGAACCAATGCATAAATTTAATATCTTCACCCTCCTGGTTTATGAACCAAATCTCCTTCTACATCATTATTATGTTCGAATTTGGGATTTTTTTGGTGAGTGTATATCGTTAAATTGTGTTAGGTGGTCTATAATTTAAATTAATACAACACGATTGTAATTATTTGTATGAAATTGTAGAACTTATATTAGCTATAGAATAATTGATTTAATGATTGAATTAATTAATTGGGGAAAATATGAAATTGGGGGTTAATGAGATTGTAGATTATGAATAATTAATTGTTTAATTAATTATGAGGGAATTGAGATTGATGAATCGAACAATTAATTGTTGATTTAATTTTGGGATATTGAGTTTTTATTATGAATAATTAATTTTTGAATTAATTATCTCATATTGACATTGTGAGTATTAATAATTAATTGCTAAATTAATTATGGTATATTGAGTTCTTGGGTATGGAAAATTAATTGACTAATTAATTATGGGATATTGAGACTGGAATGTTGAATGACTAATTTTTGAATTAATTATTGATATTGGAATTGTAAATTAGAATAATTAGTTGATGCATAAATTTGTGTATGTTGAGATTGTGAAATGATTAATTGATTGTTAAATTAACTAATTGACATTATGTGATTAATAAATTTTTTAATTAATTAATGAAATAATATTTATGTAAAATTTTTCAGTGTGATTGATTAATTGGTGAATTAATTAACATGATAAATTGTATATTAGACATGGTCTACTACATCCAAATACAATAGTGTGATAAGAATGGTTGAATGGTAACAATTGAATTAAAATGTGGTAATTGTGTGCGGGAGAATGTATTCTTCAAAAAAAACACATTGGGTGATAAGATATGCTGAATGATAATAATGGCGTTCACATGTGATAATCTTGTGTGGGACATGGTCTGCTGCATCAAAAGACCATAGTGTGATAAGGTATGACTAATGGTAAAAATGGAATTTATATTTTAATTGTGATAATGAATAGTAACATGGGAATTCCGTTATATGATATCCCTTGGGTATAGTTCAGACACTAACATTGGATGAAGTAGGTATTGAGAGTTCAAGATTCCTTGGGAACCCAAGTGTTATGTGGTTAAATAAATAAGAAGTGAATTTGTGTAAATTATTTACTATATTAATTTTTTTTATTTATTAAATTTCATACACATGTTATTTATTGGATATTTTTTAGATTCCATGGGGGGGTGGCCTACTGATTTTTACCCAAACCCTACTTGGGATTCTTTATCGGTACCTGAATAGATTTCATGGTTTCTTGACTAGATAAGGGAAAAAGACTTATGTTGGATGATTGAGTCAGGAATGAAAATTTATGAGGGAACTGGATGTGGTTCTAGACACAGATGGGGGTTCTCAATGTCTTTACTATTGAGTTGAATTTTGTCATTTTTAATGTACATAATCATGATATATTTTACTGTTCAGTTTTTTTTATGGATCTTCTAGTTTGGGTCATCTTGTGATACTGGTATTATCCCGGTTATGATTATATTTCACTTAGTTATTGTTTATTTATTTACATGGGTGAATTACTCTGATAAATATGGTATAATATACCGATTAATGATATTATACTCTCACTTCTAGTTGGTAGACTCCATTTTACGGGGTGGCGCGCATGAGGTCATGGCCTACTGGCTCTAGGCACCGATGTGTGGCACCTGAGTTGGGACATCATACATTGGTATCCAAGGAGTTTCTTTTCTTTTCATTTTTATTACTATTTGTCAACTTTATAAAGAATAATAGTATGATTCTGGACTTGTCTAAGAGCTCATGCATGGGAGTATCTAACCCCCATATGAGGGTAAACAAAAAGAACCCATGGTGGGATTGTTTTTATTAATGTTTGCGGTTATAGTTGAACGTTATTTCATAATGGGTGATGTACATGATGTGTTAAGTGATTATTGTTTCATTTATTTGTTGATATTTGACTCGTAGCCCAGTATATAACAAGAGTTTAGCTTTCAGGCATCATTCCAAGAGCCCATGATTATTTTGAAAATCATAATTTTTGGCATGCCAGGGAATACATTTCATGGGTATGTTGTTGAATTTGAAATTTTTTCCCTTTCTTGTGATATTGAAATAAAAATGGTTACTAACAAGAAACTAATAAATATTGTAAAACTATTCATGATGAGAATAAATGGGTGTCTAAATTAGAACCATGAATAATGAGAATGTAATTTTCCTTGTTAACTAGGACCTAGGTGTTTGACAGTTTAGGGTTGTGATATGGCCTCTATTCTTACCGTGTGACAAATTTAGGGGAATTGACTTGTTTTTTCATATTTTTTCTCCCATAAATGTTTAAATATTTGTTTTGTGTCCCGTGACAAGGGTTTGGAATTGTAGAGATATGCCTCCATGATGACGTTTGGTGGGAGAAAAAGAAGAGAAATGGATGGAGGATATCCTGTAATAGTGGGGCTAGATGCACTAATAATGACCGGTGAGGAAGAAGGGGAGTAGTTTCATTAGAACATAACTAGCTTCATACAGTTTATGGGAGGCATCCAATTAGGGTTTTGAGGAACTTGTATCACTTGAAACATGAGTTCAATTTGATTCAACCTCCTACTTTTAATGGAGAGGGTTGAAATAAGGAAGTTGAGTTATGGATTGAGTCCATATAGACTAGCCTTGATGATTTGGAGAATCTTACTAAGTAGAGGGTCATGTTTTTCTGTTACATGCTACAAGGATTAGTGAAGCACTGGTGGGATGTTCAGGCTTAGACTGTATAGGCTGAAGGAATGTTATTCAAGTACTTTATGGAGAAGTTCCTAGAGAACCTCTATTTTGAGACGCTCATAAAGGAGAGAGTGGAGGAGTTCATGAGATTGAATTTGTGGAGTATGTATGTGATTGACTATGATGGGAACTATAAAAACATGAAACACTTTTCTATAATTTTGGTAGGAGATGAGACAAATATAATGAGGTGTTTCCAGGACATGGTTAAATGTGAAATCAAGTCACAAATAAACCTTATTCGATTAGAGAGGTTTCTTGACGCGGATGATTAGGCTATCATAACTATGGGAAACCGGTGAGAGGATTCCAGTGTAGGATATGTGGAAAGAGATGGATAGTCTGGAGGTATGAATTCTGAGGGAGAAACGTATCACAACTAGAATGTTTGTTCGGGTAGTGGGAAGTGGAGTACCCAGACAAAGGGTTCTGTTTCTCATGATCTAACTCTAATTATCTTCCACTAGTGTGTTAGTTCGCGAAACATCTATAGATAGAGACACAAATCACCCATAGGATTCTGAGGCTTCATCAATATTTGAAATCATTATTGGTTCTCATGTAACCCATGACAGGTATGCAGTTATTGGGAATCTAGATAGAGCTAGGTTACAGGAAGGGGATCTTGAGCACCATATCAGTCTTGCAGTAGGATTTCTACTGGACAAGGTAGTAGAGGAAGACATGGTGCTTCTAGGAACTATATCTTGTGTCATTGAAGTAGTTTTGAAAATAGGACTCAGGTTTAGTCAAATTGAATAAGGGTAGGATAGTTAAATTCTATTCATCCTACACATGTGGATTGTGATGCAGGACCATTGATAGTAAGAGGTACTATTTTTGTATCTTATATGCTATCTAGTGATGTATTTGATATTGGTAAATCTCACTCATTTATTTCTAAACATATTGTGAATGGGTTGAGGCTTGGGGTGGAGTTTTTGAGAGGGGTGTTGATGATAGATACAAAGTTGGGAGTACGGTCTAAAGATATCTTCTTGTGAAAGGTGTGTTCTTTTTAGGATTGGGAGTAAATTTTTCTATGGGATCTTTAAATCATGAAATTTTAGTATTTTGAACAAATTTTGTGTATGGAATGGTTAATAGCATACTAAGACCAAATAGATAGTCACCAGAGGAGAGTTAAATTCACATATCCAACATGTGATAGTTACATTCACCATAGAGAGTTGGATATCATCGAGAGCCGTATAGGTCCAGTTCACCAGCAACTAAGGATATTGAAACCTATGTTTATAGTTTGTTTCTAAATGATGGAGGTGTAAATCAGGATGCATTCCCACTTTTATTTTACTAGATTCAATATGTGTTTCTTGAAGACATTTCAGGGATACCACCTAAGAGAGATACTGAATTTAGGATTGAGATCATGTCGGGGGATCATCCAATTTCTATTCCACCATAACGAATGGAACCAACAAATCCTCAAGATCTGAAGACTCATTTGGAGGAGTATGTGGATAGGGGGTGTATCCAAACAATTTATTCTCATTGGGGTTCACAAATTTTGTTTGCAAAGAACTCAGATGGGAGTTTGTTATTATGTGTCAATTACAGGAAGTTGAACTATATGAATGTGAAGAACTTGTATCCTCTTATGCATATTGATGATCTTTCTAACCTATTGTGGAGATTTTGTCTCTTTTCCAAGATATACATGAATTCAGGGTATCATCAGTTGAGATTTTAGACATTTAATATACCAAGGGCTAGATTCAGAAGAAGGTATAGTCTACATGAGTTCATTTTAATGCCATTTGGGTTGACAAAAACAATAGCAGTGTTTATGTCCTTTATTAATAGAATCTTCCTTCCATACCTATATCAGGTTTTGGTGGTGTTGGTAGAGTTCATATTGGAGGACTCCAAGATTCATGTGGATCATGTCCAATACCTTGACATGTTCTTGAGTACAGGAAGATAGAATCATCTATACACCATTTTATATAAGATTTAGTTTTGGATTGAGTACACATATGGTGTAAAGACCTGTAAAATTCAAGGAAATTATTTTCTTAATTTTCTTGGGAATTTTACAAGAACGTAGTTTCTAATGGCCCCTGATTTCGAGGCCCGGTGTGGCCGGAATCATTTTCCGAAGTTTAGCTCGTGTACATTCAGTGAACGAACGAGCGGGGTTTTCTAACTTTTGAACCGGTGCTCGGAATCAAATTTTGAGGGCACTGATGGCATCACAGCGCCGATATTTTCTTAGAAACGCCTTTTCCAGAGTTGCGTTTTCTCGGGTGTGGTTTTTAATTTTTGGGGTTAAGTTAAGAAATAAAATAAAGTGGTGCGACAACTTTATTTTATTTCACTTAAAGCCACTTAAGCCAAGTTAAGTGGATAGGGTGGAACCCAAAATATCATACGCACTTGGTAGGATATTTATGAGGTGGGGCCCACATGAGCCCCACCGTTTCTTCCCTCCTAAGTAACGCACCCGCAAACCCCCTCTTTAATGAAAGTCAACCATGCGTTTTTCTAGTTAAGAAACGCCCCCTTAAATTGGGCAGTTAAATTGTTACAATTAATTCTTCGAATTAATTGTTCCTTTCTTAACTTTTGATTTTCAAATTCTTAAGTTTATAATAAAATAATAAGAGGACTTATTTTATTATTGTTGGGGGTTTTTGTTGTGTTAAACCTTTGGGACAACAAAGAGAGGATTCTTCGTTCTTCGACGAAGAATGCAAAGAACGCTCTACCGCCAACGAAGAACGCCAACCTCCGACGGCGAGAGACGCCTTACTCGGAGATCACCCAATGCCAATGGTGAACCTCTTCTTCCGCAGCGATCCTCTTCTTCCGCGACAAACCTCTTCTTCTGTGACGGTTAATTTCGCAAAGAACACTCGTTCGACGACAACGTTGAGTAAGGGGTTTTATGTGTTTCTATTTCGTGTTTTTCTTCCTTCGTTTTTCCCTTTTCAATTGAGCCGCCTGTTATCACATTAATGGGAGGAGGTCAGACCACACGAACACGGCCGACACTCCTCCCCATTTTGATTGTGGATTTTTGATGCGGTGAACAAGGCAACGCAGGGCCGAAGCACCACGCATAAATTGTAAAAGGTAGAGCAGAGAAACGCGGCGCCGTCGCGCCGTGCCATAGAAGATGAACAAAGGATGCGGCAGCATCGCACCGCGCCGGAGGAACTCAGAAGCACCGCGGCCGGAGCGACGCCGCGGCGCCGTCGCGCGGCGCCAGACGGACGAAGGCCTCGGCCGGTTCCGAGCCGCAGCGGAGTAGGGGAAACGGCGGCCGTTTCCGGGCCGCCGGCGTCGGAGCGAGGGGACCGGGCCCTGCTGGTCCTGTGATAGCGGCAGCCGTCCGACCATCCAGGCCGGCCGGTTCGAGGATAAAGCCGGGGGTTGTAACCCCCAGACGACACACTGAGCGGCCCCATTAATGGGGCCGTGGTTTACTTCACGCGGGGGCAGCGCCCCCCACCCCGAAACAGTTCGGCCGTTCAGCCGAACCCCTGGCGGCGCGCCAGCGTGCCGCGCGCCGGGCGGCTGCCCTGGCTGGTCCGCCGAACCGGACTGCCAGGTTGCGCCGATCCAGCCGGGCCGGGCCGCGCCCAAATGGGGCGGAACTGGACCCGGTTCGGGTCGACTAGGTTCGGGCCGACCCTAGGGGTATCGGGCCGGGTCGGACCGGGCCCGAACCCCCTATTACCAAACCAATTTCGGTCTGTCGCCCATAAATTAAGCTACGAGCCTCCGATCGATGCACCGTCAGTTATGATGCGTTCCTTGGATCGAGACATCCGTTTCAGTATATCTCACTCAAGGTTTTGGAATACTTTGGGTTCGGCGGGGTTGGTTCGTACACGAAACCAACCGGGCCCATGGAGCGGAAATGATCATAACTTAAGCTCCGGACGTCCGATTGACGTGCCGTCGACTTTGATGGATTACTCTAAGTGAGACAGATCTTTTTGCTTACTCCACCCGAGGTTTGGATGCAAGTGGAGTAAGGTCGGGTTGGTTTTGACTTAAAAACCAACTGGGCCCCTGGGAAGAAAAATCCAATAACTCTCAGACCAGGCGTCTGTTTGACGCACCGTCTGTGGCGTTGAGTTCCTGTTGACGATACAGAACTTTTGGATACATCAACTCTGGACTATTTGTCAGTTGATGTATCAGCCTCTCGTCACGTGGAGCAGACCCTCCCGAACGAGCCTGCTGTGTGCGGGAACCCAAGAGTTGGCTGCGACTACGACGACGACTGTACAGAGATCCTCATTGGATTCGACGGCGACGACTACAACACACAGTGATCCTACATGGATCAATGCTATAGATCCTGTGTGGGTCTGATCCTATGTGGATTTTTGCGGGGGTTAGTTGCCTATCGATCTTTTGTGGGTCAGATCCATTGTGGGTCATTGCGGGGGTTAGTTACCTATTGATCCTGTGTGGGTCCGATCCTGTGTGGGTATTTTCGGGGGTTAGTACCTATCGATCCTTTGTGGGTCCAATGGCTTAGATGAATCAGTGGCTATATCTGATCATCTCTATCATCATGCGAAGAAGTATACCTGTGTGATCAGAATTCTGTTTTGCTTTCCTTTGTGGATTGTGTTGTGCTATCCTGTGTGGATTACGTTTTGCTTTCCTATGTGGACTGGGTTGTGATTTCCTGTGTGGACTGGGTTGTACATGGGCTTGGAAGTTGGAGTGTACTGGAATTGATGACTTAGGTATATGTATGGGCATATACCTAAGTAGTGTCGAATGTTACTTCGTGATTGTATCTTTCCTTTATGGATTATTCTTTGTGGATTCTGGGAGACCTTCTGGGGTCTTAGGGTCCCTACTGAGTAACTTATACTCACCCCTGCATGGGCTATGTCGGCACTACGTTGTGTTGGTTGTAGACGACGGACATCGTTGATCGTGGTTGAGGATTGCGGAGCAGGACGGTACCTGGAGGTGGACCACTGGACGGGACGTTCTCGGAGCGGACGGCTGGACCTGAGGAGTTGTGGAGGCTATCTGTACTCACCCTTCAGGTGGGTTTCCAGTGGACAGCTCGACGTTGCGGCTTTACTTTTCAGTTGTACTTTACTTTTAGTTTGGGTTTGTATACTGGCCCACTTACTTTTCCGCACTTACGGTTGTACCCAGTTTTTACATAGTGTTTACTTCTACTGCTTTCTTTCTCTGTGGTGTTTGTTTACTTTAAAAAGGCAATTTCTTCCCTTTTACCGGGAATTACGCCTTGGTGCTAGTCGTCAGTCCCTGGCCTACGGAAGGCGGGCTTGGGGTAGTCACGGCACGGGCCCCGAGGATGGGTCGTGACAAATTGGTATCAGAGGAGTTCAGTTCTACTGCAGAACATGGGACTCAGATCTTTTTCTATGTGAAGAAATAGTGTTAAGCATATTGGGTGTGGTTATCAGTCCAGGGAGTCCACTGTTGGTGTGGCGGCCGACGTATCCATACACCAGGACCCTGAATTCTGATTTCCGAATTAATGCACGAAAACATTGATTTCATGCGTGTTTCAAGTTTTCTTTGTGATTACATTATGTCAGCTCACCAGGTATACTATTTGACCGTGGCACACCTATTTCCTTTCAGGATGACCCCATGACGGTAGCCAGCTAGGGTTTCGAGAGTTGTGCATGACGAAATCCCACCGAGCGATGAGGCCTCGGTACAGGGCCCTTTGACAGCAGAGGCACCGGCGGTACCTCTACCCGCCGAGCCACCGATGCTTCCAGCCCTAGCCGCTGACGATGCAGGTCACCTTAGTGCACTGCACGAGCTTCAGCGCCAGAAACCACCCAGTTTCCACGGGGAGATAGTCCCCCAGGCAGCCAAGTATTGGCTGGAGGCAGTGGTACGAGTTTTCGGGTTAGTGGGGACACCAGCAGACCTCATGGTGATCCTCACAGCGAGTCTACTGCACGCGGAAATAGGTAGATGGTGGAGATTGATGCTCTAGGTGCGCGATGTGGAATCTTTCCTCTGGACGGACTTTGAGAGCCTCTTCCGATCGGAGTTCGTCCCAGCCTCCCTCTGTCCAGTGCGCATCTAGGGGCTTCTTCAGTTGCGGCAGCGCAGCTTGACGGTCGCCCAGTACTCGGCGGGATTTACCGATCTCTCGCGCTACTCGACAGACATGGTATGAGACCCATTCTTCCGGGCCTAGACCTTTGAGCAGGGATTGAGGCATGAGATCAGGGCATCACTGATCTCCCTCAGCATTTCGACTCAGGCAGGAGTATTGGAGCGAGCCCTTTTGATCGAGAGATTCCTTGCTGAGCCTTCATCAGCAGCGAGACCTACCGCGGGGCGGCACTTAGTAGAGTCTTCTACAGTAGGCAGTCGAAGGATGAATCATGGGTCCAGGCATACCAGATCCTCAGGCAGATGACCTCAGGACACTTTCTCATCAGTGCGGGGCACACAGCGCGGAGGCAGTCTTTCGGGAGGCAGACAGTGCTACACATGCGGCGGGCAGGGTCACATGGCTCGTGACTGCCCGACACACCGTGCCGAGGAGAAGCAGACGGTTGAGGGGCCACCTAGGAAGAGGCAGAGGGTTGACCGTGGCGGTCCGCAAGGAGCAGGTGGACGAGGCAGAGGAGCTGGTCGAGCAGCAGGTGGTGGGTGATGCTTTGAGGCTCTACCACCACCACCACCAAGAGGTCCACCCCGGCCATAAGGAGCTGGCGGGCAGAGACAGGCACAGCTCCAGGCTGCGGAGGCCTATGACCACGGCGTGCTCGAGATGATTCGAGGTACTATATGTGTCTATTCCAACCTTATTGTAGTTCATATAGACACAAGAGAGAATCGTTCTTTCATAGCCGCTGCCCTTGTTCGGACCACGGAGATTCCGACAGAGCTGTTGGCTCGATCCTTACGGCTAGAGACTCCAACGGGACCAGACTCGACGATTACACACTGGTGCCGACAGTGTGAGCTTACTCTAGGAGGCAAGAGCTTCGGTTGGGATCTTCTTGTAGTGGCGTTGAGGCCTTACGACGCCATCTTGGGCATGGATTGGTTATCTACAGTCCATGCACAGATTGACTGTATTACGCGGAAGGTGCGATGTGTATGCACCGACCGGAGCAGGTTCACCTTCACCGGCGAGAAGGGAGCATTCGCAGCATAGGATGGAATTCCAAATAGGAGAGGACAACCCATCACTCATCATTTGGCTAGCCTCATCCTTGGAGAAGCTGACGTGCGGAGTACTAGTTTTCCTGCAGTGGTGGATCAGTATGCGGACGTCTTCCCTGACGACGTTCCAGGACTACCTCCTCGCAGAGAGGTAGACATTTATATTGATCTGTACCCCGAGATAGCCCCTATATCCACTCCAGCATATCAGATGGCCCCCGATGAGCTTCAGGAGCTATGGGTATAGTTGGAGGACTTGCAGGGCAAGGGATTCATCCGACCCAGTGTTTCACCCTGGGCTTCCCCAATATTGTTCGCCAGGAAGGCGAACGAGAGCTTGCGACTTTGTGTCGACTATCGTCGCCTGAACCAGGTGACAGTAAGGAACAAGTATCCACTACCGAGGATTGATGACCTCTTCTATCAGCTCAAGGGAGCACGGTGGTTCTCAAAGGTAGACCTCAGGTCAGGCTATCATCAACTCAGAGATCGGGATGAGGACGTGCAGAAGATGGACTTCAGATGTCGGTATGGCCACTATGAGTTCTTGGATATTCCATTCGGAATAACCAATGCTTCGAAAGTGTTCATGGGCCACATGAACATGATCTTTTATCCATACCTTGATAGATTTGTCGTGGTCTTCATCGACGACATTTTGATATACTTGACGACTGAGGAGGAGCACGCCTACCACTTGCGGGTTGTACTGGACACACTCCGAGAGCACCAGCTTTATGGAAATCTATCGAAGTGTAAGTTCTAGATACACGAAGTACACTTATTGGGACACGTCATCTCTGAGGTGGGAGTTGTGGTGGATCCTACGAAGATCGAGGCAGTGCTAGCTTGGGAGCCACCCAGGAGCGTGGCGGAGGTGCGGAGTTTCTTGGGACTAGCTGGATACTATTGAAGATTTGTGCCAGACTTCTACATAGTTGTGGAACCACTCTCAGCTCTTATGAAGAAGGGGAAACCCTCTGTGTGGTCAGACAGATGTCAGCAGAGATTCCAGGAGCTGAGACAGAGATTGACCAGGACACCTATCTTGAGGTTTCCAGACGAGGTAGTAGGGTACGTAGTCTACTGCGATGCATACAGGACTGGACTCAGATGCGTCCTGATGTAGGAGAGGGCATTGATCGCATATGGATCATGTCAGTTGAGGCCGCATGAGCATAACTATGCTACCCATGGACTGGAGTTAGTAGCAATGGTCTTCGCTCTGAAGACATGGCGACACTATCTGATGGGCAAGTGCATTACAGTCTTTTCTGACCATCAGATTCTCAGGTACATGTTCTCTCAGAAGGAACTGAACCTGAGACAGTGGCCATGGCTCGAGTTCCTCCAGGACTATGACTTTGAGATGATCTACACTCCTGGGAAGGGGAACGTGGTAGCCGATGCTCTCAGTAGGAGGACTGGAATTCAGCTACTTGAGGAGGTGACAGAGCAGCTAGCCACTTTGCAGATATCCTCCGTGGAAAGAGATGGAGCAGCCTTCCTTCAGTCTCTCACAATCAACCCTCCACTACTACAGCAGGTCAGAGAGGCATAGCGTGGGGACACTGACTGTGAGACGCAGCGTAGGCAGATTTCCTCAGGACAAGCACCTGATGGTTTCTCCATTGGAGCAGAGCACGACATCCTTTTCAGAGGACGTACCTTGGTACCAGTTTATTTACGAGAGGAGGTGCTGAGAGAGTATCACACTTCCTCTTTGGCGGTACATCCTGGAGTGGCGAAGATGTACCAGGATCTCAAATGATAGCACTGGTGGCAGGGCATGAAGAAGTCTGTGGCAGAGTTCGTTTCTCGATGCCTCACCTGCCAGCAGGTGAAGGCAGAGCATCAGGTACCAGCAGTCTTGGTACAAACATTGGAGGACCTAGAGTGGAAGTGGGAAGGTATGTCTATGGACTTCGTGACTGGACTTCCACGCAATTACAGGGGTCACGACTCCATTTGGGTGATTGTCGACCGACTCACCAAGTCGGATCACTTCTTACCCATCAGAGACTATGGCTCAGTGGAGAGCTTGGGACGTCTCTATGTTCAGGAGATTGTACGACTTCACGGTGTTCCATCATCTATCGTCTCTGATCGAGATGCTCGCTTTACTTCCCAGCTTTGGAAGGGGTTGCAGGAAGCGTTCGGGATGCAGCTACGTCTGAGCACCGCCTTTCACCCTCAGACAGATGGTCAGACAGAGAGGACCATACAGAATCTCGAGGACATGCTCCTCACATCTGTTCTCGAGTTTGGTCGCAGCTGAGAGGACCACCTACGCTTGGTGGAGTTTTCGTACAACAACAGCTACCACTCCACCATCGGGATGGCACCATACGAGGCATTGTACGACTGACCTTGCAGATCTCCTTTGTGCTGGACAGACCCTGGGGAGTCAGCACTTGTGGGACCAGAGATGGTCTAGGCCACGACAGAGAATGTCCAGGTCATCCAGGAGCGGATGAGGACAGCTCAGAGCCGGCAGAAGTCTTATGCTGACAAGAGTCAGATTCCACTAGATTTCGAGGATGGTGACCACATCTTCTTGCGTGTCTCACCTCAACGTGGATTACAGAGATTTGGCCGAGGCGGCAAGTTGTCTCCACGCTTCATCGGACCATTCCAGGTCCTCAGCAGGATTAGAGAGGTGGCTTATCGCCTGTCCCTACCACCTCAGTTGCACAGGGTGCACGACGTCTTCCATGTATCTCAGATGAGGAGATACGTGCATAACCCGTCATATATCATTGACCATGGGGAGCTGGATGTTGATGATGGGGGGACTTTTGTGGAGATTCCGGTGGAGATCGAGGATTGACAGGAGTGGGTCCTACGTGGACAGTCGATTCCTCTAGTGCGCATCAGATGGAAGCACGAGAACCTCCAGGATAGCACTTGGGAGCGGGAGGCTCAGATGCGTACTCAGTACCCACTTTTGTTTCTCTAGTTTTGATGTATCTTTATGGGGACGTAAAGCCCGAAGGTGGGAGTGATGTAAAGACCCGTAAAATTCAAGGAATTTTTTTTCTTAATTTTCTTGGGAATTTTACATGAACGCAGTTTCTGACGGAACCTGATTCCGAGGCCCAGTGTGGCTGGAATCATTTTCCAATGTTTAGCTCGGGTACATTCAGTGAACGAACGAGCGGGGTTTTATAACTTTTGAACCGGTGCTCAAAATCGAATTCTGAGGGCACCGAGGGAATCACTACGCTGGTATTTTCTTAGAAACACCTTTTTCGGGGTTGCGTTTGCTCGGGTGTGGTTTTTAATTTTTGGGGTTAAGTTAAGAAATAAAATAAAGTGGTGCGACAACTTTATTTTATTTCAGTTAAAGCCACTTAAGCCAAGTTAAGTGGATAGGGTGGAACCCAAAATATCCAACCCACTTGGTATGATATTTGTGAGGTGGGGCCGGTATGAGCCCCACCGTTTCTTCCCTCCTATGTAATGCACCCGCAAACCCCCTCTTTAATGAAAGTCAACCGTTCATTTTTCTGGTTAAGAAACGCCCCATTAAATTGGGCAGTTAAATTGTTACAATTAATTCTTCGAATTAATTGTTTGTTTCGTATCTTTTGATTTTCAAATTCTTAAGTTGATAATAAAATAATAAGAGGACTTATTTTATTATTGTCGGGGGTTTGTGTTGTGTTAAAACTTTGTGAGAACAAAGA
The DNA here is from genome assembly GCA_963277665.1 of Viscum album. Taxonomy (NCBI): domain Eukaryota; kingdom Viridiplantae; phylum Streptophyta; class Magnoliopsida; order Santalales; family Viscaceae; genus Viscum; species Viscum album. The sequence goes on from OY728127.1 coordinate 622,735,899, forward strand.
GAGGATTCTTCGTTCTTCGACGAAGAATGTGAAGAATGCACTACCGCCAACGAAGAACGCCAACCTTCGACGGCGAGAGACGCATTCCTCGGAGATCACCCAACGCCAATAGCGAACCCCTTCTTCCGCGGTGATCCTCTTCTTCCGCGACAAAACTCTTCTTCCACAATGGTTAATTCCGCGATGAACTCTCATTCGACGACAATGTTGAGGTAGGGGTTTTATGTGTTTCTAGTTTGTGTTTTTCTTCCGTCATTTTTCCCCTTTCAATTGAACCGCATGTTGTCACATTAACGGGAGGATGGAGGACCACACGAACACGGCCGAAACTCCTCGTCTTTTGGATTGTGGATTTTTGATTTGGCGAACAAGGCAACATGGTGCCGAAGCACCGCGCAGAAATTGTAAAAGGGAGAGTGGAGAAATGCGGTGCTGCCACACCGCGCCATGGGAAGCAACAAATTTGTAGCGCCGTCGCGCCGCGCCGTAGAAGATGAACAAAGGACGCATCAACATCGCGCCGCGCTGGAGGACCTCAGAAGCACCGCGGCCGGAGTGGGTCTGCGGCGCCGTCGCACCGCGCCGGATGGACGAAGGTCGCGGCCAGTTCCAGGCCGCGGCGGAGCAGGGGAACCGGTGGCCGGTTCTGGGCTGCCGGCGTCGGAGCGAGGGGACCGGCCCCTGCCAGTCATGTGATGGCGGCAGTCGGCCGGCCAGCCGGGCCGACTGGTTCGAGGAGAGTGCCGGGGGTCGTAACCCCTGACCATCCAGCTGATCGGCCGCATTAAAGGGGCCACAGTTTACTTCATGCGGGAGCAGCGCCCCCCCACCCCGAAACGATTCGGCCGAACCCCTGGCGGCGCGCCAGCGCGCCGCGAGCCGGGCAGCTGCTCTGGACGGTCCGCCGAATCGGATTGCCAGGCCAGGCCGCACCCTCCAGGCCGGGCCGCACCCAAGCGGGTCGGACCCGGTTCGGGTCGACCCAGTTCAGGCCGACCCTGGGGGTATCGGGGCGGGCCCGAACCCCCTATTTCCAAACCAATTTCGGTCTGTCGCCCATAACGTGAGCTACGGGACTCCGATCGATGCACTGTCAATTGTTATGCAATCCTTGGATCGAGACAGTCGTTTCGGTATATCAAACACAAGGTTTCAGAATACTTTCGGTTTGGACGGGTTGGTTTGTAAACGAAACTAACCTGGCCCTCGGAGCGGAAACGCTCATAACTTAAGCTCCGGACGTCCGATTGACGTGCCGTTGACTTTGATGAATTCCTCTAAGTGAGACGGATCTTTTGGCTTACTCCGCCCGAGGTTTGGATGCAGGTGGAGTATGGTCAGGTTGTTTTTGACTTAAAAACCAACCGGGCCCTTGGGATGAAAAGCCAATAACTCTCAGACTAGGCATCCGTTTGACACACCGTCTATGGCGTTGAGTTCTTGTTGACGATACGGAACTTTTGGATACATCAACTCTAGACCATGTGTTAGTTGATGTATCAGCCTTTCGGCTCATGGAGCGGACCCTCCAAAATGGGCTTGCTATGTGCGGGAACCCTAGAGCTGGCTGCGAATGCGACTACGACAACGATTTTACAGAGATCCTCAGTGGATTCGACGTCGATGACTACAACACTCAGCGATCCTACGTGGATCAATGCTACAGATCCTGTGTGGGTCCGATCCTGTGTGGGTCAGCGCTCAGCGGTCCTGTGTGGGCCAGCGCCTACAGATCCTGTGTGGGTCCGATCCTTTGTGGGTCTTTGCGGGCGTTAGATACCTATCGATCCTGTGTGGGTCATATCCTTTGTGGGTCATTGTGGGGGTTAGTTACCTATCGATCCTGTGTGGGTCCGTTCCTGTGTTGGTCTTTATGGGGGTCAGTACCTATCGATCCTTTGTGGGTCCAATAGCTTAGATGAATCAGTGGCTATATCTGATCATCTCTATCGTCATACGAAGAAGTATACATTTGTGAGCTGAATCTTATTTTGCTTTCCTTTGTGGATTGTGTTGTGCAATCTTGTGTGGATTACGTTTTGCTTTCCTGTGTGGACTAGGTTGTGATTTCCTGTGTGCACTGGTTTGTACATGGGCTTGGAAGTTGGAGCGTACTAGAATTGATGACTTAGGTATATGTATGGGCATATACCTAAGAAGCGTCGAAAGTTACTTCGTGATTGTATCTTTCATTTGTGGATTATCCTTTGTGGATTCTGGGAGACCTCCAGGGGTCTTGGGGTCCCTACTAAGTATCTTATACTCACCCCTACACGGGCTATGCTCGCACTACGTTTTGTTGGTTGCAGACGACGGACAACGCAGATCGTGGTTGAGGCTTGCGGAGCAGGACGGTACCTGGATGTGGACCACTGGGCGAGACGTTCTCAGAGCAGACGGCTGGACCTGAGGAGCTGTGGAGGCTATATGTACTCACCCTTCCGGTGGGATTTCCAGTGGACAGCTCGACATTGCGGCTTTACTTTTCAGTTGTTTTTTCCCTTCCAGTTGTAGTTTACTTTTTGTTTGGGTTTGTATACTGGCCCACTTACTTTTCCGCACTTACTGTTGTACCCAGTTCTTAATTAGTGTTTACTTCTACTACTTTCTTGCTCTGTGGTGTTTGTTTACTTTACAAAGGCAATGCCTTCCCTTTTACTGGGAATTACGCCTTGGTGCCAGTTTCCATCCCCTGGCCTATGGAAGGCGGGTTTGGGGTAGTCACGGCACGGGCCCTGAGGACGGGTCGTGACATATGGGGTCACATAATCTTGAAGGAAGGTGTGTTAGTGGACCCATAGAAGGTTTGGGAAGTTGTTTATTGATATCATCCCAAAATTAGTTTCTATATCCATTTCTTTTATGGGTTAGCAAGATGTTATTAGAGATTCATTTTGGATTTTTACGATTTGGGAGCACCACTTTCATGATTTACCACAAAACATGAAAAGTTTGAATAGTTGAAATAATACAAGAATGCATTCTTGGAGTTGAATAAGTACTTTTCATCCGCACAACTCTTGATCCTATATGATCTAGGTGAGGACTATACGGTTTCTTGTGATGATTCTAGGATTGTAGTATGTATATTGTTGATATAGGGGATTGAGTTGTGGCATATGGGTATTAGTAGTGGAGGCCTCATAAATGTAACTACCCTACACAAAACCTCGAGTTAGATATAGTGGTTTATGATTTAATTTTCCAGGGGAATTATCTATTGGGAGTGTAGTTTATTAAGTATAAGGATCAAAAGAGAATGATGTACACATTTTTTCCGCGATATTTGAATCTCTGATTTTAGAAGTGTACTAGTTATATGTAGTCATTTAATTTTGAGCCAACATATATTCTTAGAAAGTGAAATAGTGTGGCTATTTATTTGAGTAGGGAAACTCGGAATAAATAAGTTCATGAGTCTAGTGCGGAGTGGAATGTGATGGATTTTCAAGAAGAGATACATGTGGTGGTTTAAAAGAGTCAGGAGTAGATGCATCTTGTATCAAATTCAGTATTGTGTACACTTTTTTGTCAGATTAAAGACAAAAAATTTGAGGATATAAAATTATTTAACATGAGGGAAATACAAGAAGGTGGGGAGTCACCTTAGGATTCATGAATAGATTTGGATTAGATCATCTTTGTAAAGAATCATGTTGTATTACCTATGAGTATGTGGGAGGATATGATGTGTGAGTTTCACTCCTAGAAGTGGGAAGTACATCCAGGTGTTAACAAAATATACTAGGACCTACAAACACATTTTTTGTAGCCATTAATGTAAAAGGATGTAGTATGGTTCATGACATGATACTACATATATTAGTAGGTGAAGTGTGGGTATCAATGAATTTTGGGGTTTCTACAACATTGTTCATTCAACAATGGTAGTGAAATTATATTAGCATGGATTATATGATGGGTCTCCTAAGGATGCTTTAGAGGAATGATGAAATTTGGTATATTGTCGATTGTTTGATAGTGATGAAACATTTATACAAGTGATAGAGACCTTCTCAGTTGATTAGTTTGGAGGGTTGTATATTCCAGAGATTTTCCATAGGCATGGGGTTCCAAAAATTATAGTTTTACATAGTAACTCGAGTTTTACTTCACACTTTTTTGGGGAATACATAATGTGCTTGGTACATATGTTATTATGAGTACAACCATTCACCCATAGGAATATGAAAAATCATAGTGTATTATTTAGGTGCATGAAGGTATTATATGAGCATGTGACAGAGATTTTGGTAGATCTTTTCAAAAGCACCTAGATTAGGGGAGTTATCCAATAACAAAATTTCGGAGACTACAATACAGATGGAACAATACAAGGATATTAATGGTAGACTCTACAAATTATCTCTATTAATGATGAAGGTAGGTGATTCATAACATTTTAGACTTTGTATCATGTAGGCGATGTTGGTACAGGTGAAAATCATTTTGTTATGGTTTTTATTAGGATAATGTCATATATTGGCTGAAATCAATGTCCCCTATAGTTTATAGAGGGAGATCATTTATTATTTTAGGAGTCACCAAGATTGTTTCACCATAGGATACATAGGTAGTGCATGTTGGAACCCATGTTAGTTGAACCATCTTGGTTGTAGAGAGAATTGGGTCGGTGCCATACCGTTTAGATCTTCCACATATATATAGTTTTATATATGATGTTTTCCATTTATCACAACAGTGACAGTATCACACTAATGATTATCATGTGGTCAAAGTGGATGATTTTGGGCTTGATATAGATGTGTTGTTTAGATAACATTTGATACATGTGTTGGATCATAGTGAGAAATTGATGTGGGGAAAGACCATGCTGATAGTTTCTGTATTTTGGACACATGGAAATGTTCAAGAGGAATCTTAGGAGAGAGAAAGAGATATGAAGGCTTAATGGAAAATCATTTTTACAAAAAAATTAGAGATTTTTGGGAGTACATATTTGGGAAGATATACTCAAAGGTGAGGTGATTATAATAACCCAGCCATTTCTGGATATGTAATAGGCTCATTTATGAGTACTCTTTTGTCAATGTGTTGATTAATTTTCATTTGGGTTTTACTTAATGGGGTGCTTGGGTAAATGTTTTTACAAATTCATAGAAATGTGGAAGTTAATGGTTGGTGGAAAATTTTCTATTACCATGTTCCTTGGTACATTAAACCAAGAAAACATGGACAAAGAGGTTGTTCGCAGCTTCCACACGGCGTGTAAATCTATTTTACATAAAAGGAGAAACTATGTACCCCCATGAAGTGGAAGGTGTTTAAGGTGTAAATTGAGGGTAAATTGTTCGACCGAATTATCAAACCATGCACGTGGGATTTTAATCCCATGAAAAATATATTTAAAATTTCTTGAGCCCACATTTTTACCCCTATTCACCCCTAACTTAACCCATAATTACTTTTTGTGATTTTGGAGCCTCCAAAACAAATTCCAAACCTTTTTTACATCCATTTTTTCACAATCCAAATAATATAATTAATATCTACACCCCTATTGGTTTGATATCTTGATCTCATTATATGTCATTATTCTACTTGAATTGGGGAATTTTGTTGGCCAGCGCATATCACTAAATTGAGGTTGGTGGTCAATAATTCAAATCTTAATGACATTATTGCAATTATGTTTATGAAAGTTTATAATTTCTTTTAAATGATTAATAGTTGAGTTATTTTCTGAAACAAATAATTTGGTAAATAAATTAATTTATAAAAAATGTGAAATCGGAGGATATGGGAATTTTAGATTATGAAAAATTAATTGATGAAAAAATTATGTGGGAATTGGGATTGTAGAATTAATAATGGGATATAAAGATTGGGAGTATGAATAATTAATTTTAGAAATAAATAGGGGGTATTGTGATTATGAGTAAGAATAATTATTTATTGAATTAAATATGAGATATTGAGATTGTGAGTATGAATAATTAATTGATTATTTAATTATAAAATATTGAGTTCTAAAAGTTTAATAATTAATTTTTGAATTGATTTTGGATATGGTAATTGGGAATTAGAATAATTAATTACTGAGTTATTATTGGACATTGAGTTCTTGAAATAATTAATTAATTTTTTAATTTGTTAATGGACCCAATGTGATAAATTAATTTTCGTATTAATTAATGAAATAATAGGTATGTGAAATTGTTGAATATGATTAATTAATAAGTGAATTAATTAATCTGGTAATTTTGGGAGGGACATGGTCTATTGTATCTAAATCCAATAATGTGATTAGATATGTTTAATGGTAAAAATGGTTTTAACATGCGATAATTTGTGTGGGATAGGGTCTACTACATCAAAAATAATTTGTGTGATAAGATATGTTGAATGGTAACAATGTCATTCAAATGTGATAATCGTGTGTGGGATATGGTCTGCTACATCAAAATCTCTTAGTATGACAAGATATAATGAATGGTACCAATGAAATTCAGAAGTTCATTGTGAAATTAATGGTAATAAGGGAATTCAGTTATATGATCACCCTTGAGGGTAGTTCAGTATTTGGAATGTGATGAAGTAGGTATTGATTCTTCATGTGTCCCCAAAAACCCGAGTGTTATGTTTTTAAATAATGAATAAATGAATAAGTGTAAATTATTTACTATATTACTTTTATGTGTTTTTTATAAAACTGAATAGTCCTATTATTGACGGGATGTTTCTTTAGATCATATTGGCAGTGGTTTACAAAGTTGTTCTCACACCCTAGTCGGGCTGCCTGGTTGGTAATTGAATAGATTTCATGGCTGTATGATGGGATAAAGTAAAAGGTACTTTGTAAGATAGTTGATTCAGGATAGAGAATGGATAAGGGAACCATAGATAGTTTGGGACCCACATTCGAATTTTTAGTGTCTTTAAATTTTAGTTTCAATTTGACATTTTGAACATATATCAGTATGACATATTTTTTTATTCAGTTATGATACTGTACTTCTAGTTTTGTACCTCTTGTGATTCTAGTTTAAACTTGGTAATGATTATATGTCATTTAATTGTTGATTACTAATTTTCATTTTTGTATTAATATGATAAGGATGGTATTTTTTCCCCATTACTAAAATTAGACCCTTAGTGCTAGTCCGAAACCATTAGCATAAGGGGAGGCATTCTTAAGGGCATGTGTTGAACCGGATCTGGGCACCGATGTGTGGCATCTTGGCCAGGACATCACATTATTTCCCTATTTTTTAGTGGGATTTTGTAGATAGAGAACTGGTTCTGTAGAAAAAAACAACTTGAATGATTCTCTTAATGGGACCCTCACTATGGATTGGAGCATCCTTACACAAGTAAGAACCATAACTACATGAGAGTGGATTGATGATTGATTCTACACTATGCTTGTTACTTAATGTCTGAAGCCTCTTATGAACCTACCAAATATATATTAATAGAATCCTTATAAATAGTAGTTCAATACACACATATAGAATATAGTTTCAATATTTCTATAAAAAATGAATCTAAATCATTATTCTATAATTTAATGACATTATCCACTATGACGTCAACTTTTTTAGTGATCTATTCCATTACTTGTAAAAAACAATACAAATCAAGCGAGGGGTCACCAATAACCTATGGTGTCATTATCCCAATGTTGTCACTAGATATCTCCACAATCACACTAGAATGTAATATAGTATCACCAGTTTCATTTAGTGGTATTATGACACCTCTTAGGGTACATGATTTTGGCAATAATTTCAATTGAGAATCTTTCTTTGGCACTAGATGATTCACCACACTTTTCCATCCCTTTAGTCCAAAATCATCATTGTTGTCTCCCAACATGAATGAGATTATTTTTTGGCCTAAAACATATTGAGATAGTAATACCACATTAACTTCATATTAGAATAATATTTTCAATTCCATAGATGAATATTCATGAGGATCACCATAGTTATATCTCCTAATAAATTTGATTTATTTTTCCCTAAAAAAACACATTACCCAATACAATATTCATAGGGTATTTATTCTATATAATGAAAATCTCAAAAAATAATAATCCATGTGAAATAAGGAGGGGTTTGATAATGTAAATATTGATGAAGATCCAAGAATCAATTGGGCTTCTTATCGTGTTATTTTGAGTATTTGAAGATAAGAAATTTCCCTATGAGAAAGAAAAATTTTCATTTTAAAAGGATTTAGTGATATTAATATTCTTTTTGGAAATCCATACTAAATAAAAAACATCATAGGACCCTAGTCCCATGAACGATCGAATGAACACCTTAACAACATGAATCAGATTGAACAAAATGCATCAGTTACATGGGACCGAGCTAATAAAAAAATTTATCAGTATAACTTTTTATGAGTAAGGGCTAATAATCTAGATGAGAAACCACAACATGACATCACTTGCATCAATATGTGTTAACATGATTTTATAAATCATGTTTTAAAGGAAAATGAATACTAAACCTATCTAGAAGGGATATATGATGTAGATGTTATACTTCCTTAAATAGGAATAGAGATAACTCCTCCACTAGTTCCTTTTTAAATATTTTAAAATATCTTATAATGATCATTATAATAGTAAAATCAAGATAGGTAAATTCAGATTCCTCTATTTTTCCCACACCTTGTGCCTAGGAGGGGCTATTACATCCATCATCAAATTATTAGTGAATCACAACCATTAATTATATATTCATTATAATATATCGATTATATTATAACAGATATCAATCATTATTTTTTCTAAATATGTTATCAGGATCGATTTTAACATTATATAATTTTGTATGTAGATTTTTTAACATCCACAATGATTATTTCTTCTTAAATAACTAATATTATATTTTAACTTTACATTAAGTAGAGTTGTAACATTTTAAAAATGTTTATGAATTTTTTTGAATTATATCTATAAATTTATAATTCTTTTAGAGTCTAAGGAATGTCATCGGAGGGTGTATAAAGTGGTATAATCTATGATTGGGTTGGTAAAATGAATGTGATTAGATCACTATGAAACTCCTTAGAGAAATAGATCACTATAAACTATCTTTACTTGTAATATAGTAATTTTTTTGGTCCATGATGGTGTTGTACTAGACACAACCTCCGAAAACTGTATCAAAAGAACCAACACTAAAGTGGGTATCGACTCGAATCCACATTCAATAACAAAAAGAATGAAAAATATGAACAATAACACCCCCAATTTTAAGTAGTTAAAAATATTTTAATGTATTATTATTTTTGGATGAAAATTGGATTGGTTTTAGGATGATCTGGAGGGATTTTTAGAAAATTTGGATAGTTTTTTTGGTGTTCAAAATTGGTTCATATTTGAGGTAAATTATGGGGAATCCATAGGTAACATTGTAGAAATAAAATGAGGCTCCTTTGGAATAGACAAGGATGAAACATGGTTTGGGTAAACCATATGGCCAAATTTTACATCCTAGATGGGGGTCTTGGGGTAGGCACATAGTTGGTACATGGTTTGGGTAAACCGTGTGGATAGATACTACAGATTTGAAAATTTTTAGCTAGAATAATATATATGGATGGAACATGGTTTTCCAAACCATATTTCCTAAACATGATTCCTTAGGATTTAGGTAATAAATTTCCCATGATTTTCATGTTTTTACAAAACCATACATTCAAAAAATTCATCACTTTAATGAGTTTTTAAAATTTCATTTTCAACATATACCATCCAATTAATATCCCATTGTTTCACTAATTTATATGACTCTAGAAATAGGGATCCAAAATTGGATATTTTTTTTGGTTTTCATTACTCAAGATCTAAATATATTTTATAATATGAGATTTTATCTTAGAAAAAAAATTAGGGTTTATAGAGATGATATTTATATGGTCAACATGTGATTTAATATTGTTCAGTGTGTTGGAGGTATATAAAACATCACTCACAATACTTATACTACTATCGTGGTAGTTTGATTTTTAATTTTAAATTATTGTGTTTCATCATGATAAATGATTTTGGTAAATTGTTGTTGGATTTCATTGTTGGAAAAAATGGAATTTTGATAATAATTTTTGGAGATTATCATAATATAGTGGATGAAAGGGTATTTTGATGATTTCATTCTAAAAATGATTATTTGATTTATGATACACATCAATTTTATTTGGAGTTAGTTTTCAAATGTTTTTTCATGAATTGTGGTGATAAAATGTTTCATTGAAAGAGTTGTTTTGAAATAATGGTTTTATGGTTTTAAAAAGGGTTTTTGGGTGCTCATAATGCATATTGAATGGGAAATGTTGGAGTAGACTTGGTCACTATACCCGAATTTGGGCACACTTGATTTTACCACATGGTGAGGTCTTCTTTCTAGAGGGATGTATTTCCCATATCAAGTTACTCTATTCAGTTAGTCCCACTTTTATAATATATAAATTTGTTTGGTGGCATGGATCTCTAAGGATTTGGTTTTTTTCTTAAATGTGTGTGCATTTTGTTTAATTGGGTGTGTGAGTTATCATGTAGATTAATTTGTCAAAATAATTAGTTAAAACGGAAATTTGATTTTTAGTGTGAGTAATGTATATGGGTTACTATGACCATGTTAATTTTCATTATGATTCTTTTGTATCTTATGTAAAATTTGTTCTCTAATTTTGTCATTCTTAGTGGTATGTATGGTATGTATTTGGTAGATTTTATAATACATTTTGCAATCATTCCCTTATATATTCTTCTTAGTGTGTATGTAATCATTGTTCAATGTTCTTCAGGGAAGGGGAGGACCTTTTACTTCATTAGAGTGGAATAATTATGCTGTGATCATTGGGGATGGATCTAGGATCATGGTGTAAGTAGAAATTTGGGGAATTTAAGAGTTCCATTTTTTTCATTGTTTTCCTTTTTTAGTATCTGATGTTGTTTTCTTTTTAGAAGATATTTTTTTTGTCTCCCATAATAATGATTATTTATTAATGTTATATATTGGTGTTTTTCTATGTTTTATTCATGTATCATATTTATATATTTACTTTTAATAAAATTCTATATATGATTTCATATTCATGGTAAAGTAATCCCTTAATTATTTAATGAATCTATAAGAATTTATTTTTGGCTACTTATTTTTTATGGATGCATTTTAGGTCAGTAGAGTTCTGATCATATCCATGGAATCATATTGGGGTCAAGATGTTACAAATGGTATTCATGTAGTATGGTAAATAAGTTGGGAGCATATAAATGGATATGTAATGTGTTGGGACATGGAAAATAGGACACATAAAGTTATAACTAACCTCGTTATATTGAACATCACATTGCTAGGGTGTTCTATGTACCAAATGTATTGTTAATAACTTATATGAACTTTTTTCAACTCATATTCATGGGTTTAAAAAATGATATTAGGGAACGATTCTTTAATAAATGGACTTATCACCTAGTCATAGTTATTCATGTGGTATTTTATCAGTTATGATATAATAAATTATGACATGATAATTTTTTTTATGTAATTTGTTTCTATGCCTGTGAATGGAACTAGTAGTTTCTAATAAATTGATTATATAATATGGAAAAATAATATTTTTCTCAATGATACATGTTTATTATTTATATAATTAATTTGTTCTTATAAATTTTATGTTATTTTATTTTTTAAAGGAAAATAAAACCGCTGTTTAATTGAGTCTTATGAAAGTAATGATTCTTCATAGAAGTAATTGAATAAATGTTGTTTGAAATTGATATTTTTCTAAGAGAATAAAAAAAATTTCATGTTGATTACCTAAATGAACGATTAATTTTTTTAATTTCATATTTTAATAATGTTTGGGGACATGTATTTATATTTTAACACATTAAATGATTATATAGGAAATCATTTCAACAACATATTTTATGTTTTTTATGTATAGTGATTGATTAATTTAAATTTCATTATTTAAATTATTTTATTATGGTAACATTAATTTGTTAAAAGTAATAAAAAAACCTTAATTTTTGTTGTCTTCGGTTAGTTGAGAATGTATTAAAATGAATGAAAATATGTTTTTATTCCATTATATGTACATAATTAGTGATGCATGTCTAATATAATGAGTAACATAACAATTAAGATTGTAAGTTTTTATATGTGATATCCTATATTATGTTTAAAGTGTTTTTGGAATCATAAAATTTTTAGTTTAATAGTCATTATTTGAGGATAAATTTTATTACATGTTTGAAAAAGTTTTTTATTTTAATCAGTAATAGAGAATAATTGACAGGAAATATTGTTTTGTAGCACAATATTTAATTATAGACCATCATTACCTAGAATATGGATGTAAATCAGGTGTTACAAGAATTCATCATTTTTAATTTCTGATAATAACTTAATATATTTAAAATTATTTAAAATCCTATGTAACTTGTTATTATTTTAAACTGGTATGTTTTACATGAGTTGATATTGCATTTGAAAACTCATTATTTAATATGAAATGGTCTATTTATATTTTTTAAATTTTTATTGTTGTTGTTCAAATTATTTGTATGATTAAGAAATGATATCTATTGATAAGAAGGTTATAAAATTAATTAATTAAATTGGAATTTTTTTTATCAGTGGTTTATTTTATTATAAATTGATTTTATAAAAAAATTATTTCACGGGATCTTTTATAAATAATTTTACATGTGTTTAAAATATAGAAAGAATTATAAGTGTTTTCAATAAATGTGTCTTGGGAAAAGTAATTAATTCATATAAACCCTTTAATTATTTTAGAACTCTATAGCTTTATGAATGGATTTTAGGGATTATTTTAATATTTTGAATTTATTAGTGGAATCATGATATTGAAAAGGAGAAAAGAATATAATTTTGAGTTGTTGTGTCCTTTGAAAATTATTTCTATATATTTTTTATCACAATTGTTTTAATAGTTGCTTTAGTAGTGTTTATTTTGATTCTAGGGATTGTTGTGCTTATTTTGTGACCAGCATAATATATGGAATAATAAATTAGGTTTTTTTTGGAAATGAGGTCTCATTTGGTTAATATCAAGGAAAACTACAAAAATTGGATATCATGGGATTTAAATTAGTCATAATGATTAATTACCTTTTTGATTGTACACTTTTATAAGAGTTCATGTTGTTATATATGGATATCAATGAAATAATTTTTTGGGATGAACTCAATGGTAGAATTCAATTCTCATATAGATTTATATGCCCACTGAATCACTTCTATATCTATTAATGAAGTTTCTATCTTTTCATAGTAGAATATGACATAGTTATTCTAGGTGTAGTAAGAGTAATAAAAAATATAGAACTACTTATTATCAGTTGGAAACTAAGAAAATATTGAATAATGATGAAATAAATTAAAGGAATATTCCTTATATTATATATCAATATACTTAACGTAAAACTCCCAAAAATCCTCTTAGTGGGTGGATGTGTGAGGATAAATCACACTTAATCAACATATGCTAGACTAGGATAACGATACCACTAGATTCATTAAAATAAGTTGTTATTCCTTTGATGAAATTTAGAGGATGGTAATTTTTCTATGAATATATAAACATCCTATATTGATTTGTTAATGTCTAATATTCATCCTGGAACACGTGAATGTTATTACTCATGTTTAACTTGCAGACTCGTATCTTCTATGCTCAGTTGTCCATTACTAGTGATTTGTTTATGATATATATTTTTAGTCCTTGTAATTGGTTATTTTGGAATGTATTATAATTCATGTTAAATTTGATTGTGTTTTCATTACTTTATATGTTTATGTATGATGGCTCAATGATGTTCTAGATCCAAGATGATTCATTGGTTAAATAACTAACATGAACATAGTTTGAATAGAATAGGATGATTTGATAATTTTCTATATGGTGAATCTCATTAATTATAAGGTTGATAAATTCCATGGAAGATCATTTTTCAGACTACATTAGATATATCAGTAGACCAACCCCTCAATGGTGCGGATTTGTCAATGTATAGATGAAGAATAATAATTTTTTCATGCCTTTTCGTGATCAAATTGATATTCCTCTTTCACTCCAGAAAAATAATTTGAGACCCAACATCCCTCAAGTGGGTTTTCCATCCATGTATTGGTATTTTATAAAACAAAATTATTGGCCACTTGGGGTTAGTTACAATAAGAATGTATTTTTGAAAAATCATGGAATGGTGAACCATACCATTCAAAAAGTGAAGGCCAAACACCAATGACCAATTATCATGTACTGATTATTATCTATAACTTGAGTATAGTGGAAGATAGTTATTCTTTAATTTGAAATTATCATTATAGATATTATTTAGAATTAATATTTGAAAGTGGTTTTAGTTGAAAAACTCACTGAGTATCCACATTTCATCCCAACATAGAAGACACATTTTATAAAATATTAATAAAGTATTATGTACCTAAAGTATTAATGTTTTAGAGTGTAATGATTTTTGATAGCATTGATAAAAATCATTGTTTAACTTCATGGAATATTTAGTAATTTCACTAAAACCTAGAAACTTATTTTAATAGGATGTAACATAGAATCCTCATACAGATGTGCTGTTAGACTGATCAATTTAACCAATGAAAGAGCTGGTAATATAAAATATAGTGGTTCATGGGATGACTATTTTATTTTAGTAGGAATACATATGAAAATACTTTTCTTTTAAAAAATTCACTTGATTATATTTTTATCATTTCATGTTCATCTATATAAATATAGACTTTTCATGGTGAAGGTTGTGAATAGTTATTTCCTTGACGAGGCACCATGGGAGATCATTTTATCAAGATTTATCCCATATAGAAAAACATAAAAATGGATTTGAGTCCTTATAGATGTTATTTGAATCATCTTTGGGCTCCATTAAACTTATAGGAAAGTAATTATGCATTTCTGTAACACCGCAACCCCAAAAGCCCAAAGTCGGTGCATTATTTTAATACATTGGAATGATAATAAGGAATCCAGTCCTGAAATACCGATCAGTTTAGTAGTATTGGAAAATAGATTACATACATGTACGTTACATGACACATTAGAAAATAAAACACAACATAAAGGAAACTTTGAGAATTCCATTAATCCCCTAGCTTGACCATGCTTATCAATCATATTACACTTCATGGAATCGTGGGAAAATAAAACATAAGAAAGGGGTGAGATTAGATGCTCGGAAAGGATAAAAATTTAGTGGAAACATTCATAAATAAGCATAAACCTTTAAGGAAATGTATATAACTAATAAAAAAACTTTTATACATAATCTTCATCATAATATGGAAAATATAAATAAAATATTTCCATTTAATTATTCACATCAAAATTCTACGAGTCAAATAATCACATGAAATATCCATATCCAATCTCAAAATTATGGAATGCATAATGCCAGACTTCATAACCACATAGTCAAGGCATTCTGCCAAGACAAAAAATAAGATTTTGTCAAGGATTTGTTCCAAGACACTAGTTTGTCTCATGATACCTACCGATGCATTGAGGAGCTATAGTGGGCTCCACCCATGACTTGCAATGTCCAATGCATTCATCATATAAAAATGTTTAAACATAACATAAACATATACATTTACACTGGCATAAAAAATGTCCATACTTTATCCCTAAACCATGAATGGTGTAAAAATAACACATCCCAAGTCAAAAATATCACAAAACCTTCAATCCAATATGGAAGTTTTGTATCATGATAATAAACTTCAAAAATAATAAAATCCATCAAAGGATGTTGATATAGATGAAATAAAAACTTTTTTAGAGAAATATCCCTTTCTACTTTGAAAAAATTTAAAAGTAATATAATTATAATAGAAAAAATTTATTTTCAAAATATTATTATAAGATTCTATAGGATGATTTGACAATCATATAATTGTGGGAAATAGACACACATATCATATAAGTTAAAAAAGATATTCTTATCTTAATTTTGTCGAAATGTTCATAAAGTACCCTGTTTGGAAAATGATAGAAAGATTATTTTCAAAACATATATGGCCAAATATGGGTATAAATGACTTTAAACCATTGTATAGTAAATAGTAAAAATGTCTTGAATGAAATTTTTAAGAAAACATGGATGTGGATGATAAATAAGTCCTAGTAGATACTTACCTAAATACAACCTTAAATAATAAAGAGATTGTGAAACTAACCCTTACCTTACACATTCATTTGGTTGAGGGTACGTATATCCTCATGTATAATGACCATAGTATGTTATTAACTTATACCAGAATTGTATTTATATTTATTATATCATACATGAGTCATTTATGACTTTATACTACCCATTTAATTATTATTTCAATGTTAAATTAACATTTCAGGTAATAATCACTTTCTTTGTCGTACGTGTTATAACTTTTTATTCTTGGTCGTATCATTTATATCAGGATTTAAATACTTACAAGATATAACACATGATTTATATATCATTTATATTTAGAATAGATATATGTTTAATAGATAGATATAAGAAATGGAAAACACCATTTATGGAGACGGTAGGCCGTACATACGCATAAACACGGTTTCCTTTTTCATATCGTGTTGAATGGAAGTAAGTGAATAATATATATGTAAGTACATACATACATACATACATACATATATATATATAATAAGTAGAATTATTATGTTATATAATACATACTTATTAATAAAATATATTTTTATAATCATCGTTCAATGGTGAATGTGGAAACGAATGTCATCGCGTTGTGGAGACTGTAATCCCTACATATGCACGAGCGAAAATATCATTATATTGATGGGGAAATCATATGTAATTGGGTGGTATATCATATATACAGAATAATTAAGATGTTATATTTATTATTTACATAATTTATACTTATTATTATAACTATCCAAATAATGAAGTGTTTGAATAACAAACAACACCATAACGTGGAGACTGTAAGCTGTACGTACGCACATATGGTGGATTTGTCATTTATGGGATGGATAGAATAAATAATATGGATTTAATATATTTATAATAACTTGAATGTATGTAGGAGGAAATGGAGTTATTATTTTGGTAAGGAAACAACAAAGAAAGGGTAAGTGGAAGAAGAAAAGAACTTGAAATAGGGTGGTGAAATTATTACCTCTTACTTGGGTGTTTCCTTTTGAGTTGATCCAAAAGGCTCCATAGGTTGGCTTTCTGGTAAATAAAGGACTCTAGGTTGATTTGAGGGAAGTTGGTAGGATATTTGGGAAATGGTTGGCCGATCCAAATGGATTTTGAGGAGTGATTTGGAAAGAATGGGAAGTACCCTTTTATAAAAGAGGTGATGGTAACTTTAGGAAAAGTTTGAAATATTATTTTATACTAAAACCATTTTTGGTTTCTAATGGATCAAAAATAATATATTTCTATGATATGGAGTTTATGTGTCTAAATTCACTCAACCAATAGGATTTATATAGGTTTAGGTCACTATATTAACCTTATCTTTTAGATTTTACTCTTAGTTAAATTGTTTACCTTTTACTGTGTCTTTTTGTATTATTACAAACTATGGTTAATATACTTACTATAAACATCCTAGAGAACTTCAAGTTGATCATTAAATATGTATATAATATTATTTAATCCCTTTTTCTGAACGTTATATTTTTAGAAATATTATATAATTAAAAAAGTTAATATTTGTTTTAAAAACTCATTTATGTCAATTTTGATAGTATTTAGTATTTGGTTTTTGTGAAAGTAATCACAACATTATTAATTCATAAAAGATACATTAAATAAATAATAACATGTAAAAATCACTAGAATATTCGTGTATGTTATAAATTTTTTTAAATTTTATTTATTTTAATATTTATAATACAATTTATTTGATTCTTTAATTAATAAGGTAATTACTGCATCATCATTGTGTCGTGAATATATTTAATTAATAATGTCTAAAAATTATAAATAAAGTACCATTCTGTAGAAAATATTTTTATCTTTCTGATTAATATTTATAGCCAAAAATATAACATATATAACACCTTTTAAAAATTGTTTCACAAAAAGATATTTGTTTATATCATTTTTGTCTTTACTTTAAATTAATTAATATAAAGTGTCATTATCCCTGTAAAGTGGCTCAATGTGGTCCCAAAATAGACCCAAGGATTCCCATGTCGGACATGTCTCAACCAATATGAATATGACAGATTTTTTGTTATTTAATATTATTATAATAATATTTGTCTACCCATATTTACCAGATTTACCCTTTAACCATGTAACATAAAATATTTACTCAAGTAAATATTCATAATGTCTAAAAATAAAAGATACCCATTTACACAATTTGGAAGTCATGATTCCAAATATGGATTCCATTTTTCCAAATTCAATACATAGATGTATAATAAATTAATTTAAAATTAATTCTCGTTGTCAAAACAAAACGTGTGTTTTTAAGAAATAATAAATATCAAAAGATTAACACTTGTTAATGTCCAGTTTAAATTTGATATTACATCCAATGACCTAAATTATATTAAATGATAAAAATATAATCTAATTATACTTTAAAACCATTAAAATTTATAATTTAACAATCTAAATTATTTTGATAAAAAATGTTTTTAATTAAAATTTAGTATTTTTCACTATTCGTCAAAATAGGAATGTTATCAGAAAAGTACATAAAATTTATCTAGAGTAAATTTTTAAGGCTCAGTTTTAAGGACTAATTTAATATCATTAAAGATAGTATATAAAAGTGTCAAATATTGGTTTTTAAAAAATGGTTCTCTATTAAAAGGCGATAAAATTTCAATTTTTTTTAAAAATGATTCTCTTATATAAAAAACGAATTTTTTCATATATTATGTCTGAGAAACACCTAATATGGATTCTAAAATTATATGGAGTATATTAAATTCAAAATTCAGTTAATATTATTCATAATTTTTTTGAACGACTAGTTTGGTAAGTCGTGGTGCACTCGAACATGGTGATGCGTGTAACACATGTTTTTGAATTTCTTTGAAGAGATAGCATACTATGAAATCTTGTGGTGTTACATTATACCCTCCTAAAATATACTATGTCCTCATAATTTGAAATTGTTATTTGAAAATAAAAGGATAAGAATAGAAAAGTACTTTTGTGGAAATCCCACATCAGAAATTTGATTAATAAAAGTTAATCATAATAAGAGAGATAGGAAAATGAAAAAGTCTCTAGAAAATTATAATCACAATTAGGAGAACATTAGTGGAAATTAGAGAAACATAATTGGAGGGAAATGTAAATATTTATAGGGAGTGATAGAAGTTATCAATCACAAACAAGTGTAAAATTTAGGGCCTCATAGCCATCAATCAATGATGATTTAAAATATCATCAGTTCAAAAAATCCTAATGTATTAAGGTAACAAATTTTTGGTTTTAAAAACCCTTACTTAAAGTTTAAAAATTGATTTATTCATTGAATAAGAGTAAAAAATATACATGACATGTAGAGTTTCATACTTAAACTAATTCCTACCACAGACTCATCTTTCACTCCAAAAGATAATAAAATTCAAAAATATTCTATTTATCCAAATCCTATAGGTTTCCAATAATAAATAATTTGTAATTCCTATTTCAGACTTTTAAAAGAAACTAAATTATATATACCATGACATCACGTATGCTAGTGGTAGGTGATCCACCCTTGTCACCCTTCAGTTTGCTGGTTTATGTCTCACGGCCTTGCCGGATGCGACGGTTTGTCGCCCGACCTCTTGGTTATCCATTTTTTTAAAATCCAAAAATAATCTCAAGAAATGATGTTACCATAAGAATAGCATCCAATGTCAAACATAATCGATTCCAACCATTAGAATTATCCAAAATACTTCTGTCAAACACACAGTCCGAAATTTATAATGATGGTAAACACAATGAAGATCCTTTTTTCCAGGTAATAACATCTGAATACTGTTATGATGTATTATTTTAAAAAACTATAACTCCATGAATTACCATAAAACCTTATTGATTAAATTCATGCTCCCTTATTCCTTATAGAATACTATATATACTCCTTCTATCTAAAAAAGAAGTAAATTAAAACAATGATGGATTATACGAATCATTAATCAGATTCAAGGTAGTCCAGAATATCCTATATAATTTATCCAAATCAATTGTATATTATTTCAAAATCACTACCTTAGTATTAAAACCATACTATGGTTTATATTTATCTTAACCATATATTTTCCAAAAAATTTAACCTACTATTGAGTCACATTTCTGGGTTCCACACAATCTGAAGTCCTTAATGAAATAGTACTGTTGTACATTCCTTATATACATTATAATTATTATAACATGTACATCAGTAATTCAATACTCAAATGAAACAATAATTCAACAACATAAGAACTCTAATAATTCCTCTTCATCTTTGATAGTATCATAATATGAATATTATTCAACAACATCTTTTGTGGAATACTTTGATGATCTAGAATTACATTTGTGTAGTGTCCCAACTCCTTGCAAATGAAAGCATTATACATTTTCAACCTTTTTCTTACCCTCACAATTACGTACTTCGTGTCCTTTTTCTCCACACTTATAACAAACTCTCATTCCCTTCAATTATTTACCATGGTGATTCTTTCTATAGTTATCACATATGGGAAAACTATTCCTTCCCCTCTTCCCTTTATTAGAATTTTTCTATACCATATTTTTCTTCCCTTGCTTCCCCTCAAAGCCATAGGACTCATAGAATTCTTTACTTATCTTATTAATACATGATACTATTTATTCATATGATGTGAATACGTGGGAGACTATTTCCCTTTTAAATGTAGGCTTAATACCATGAAGGATTTGATCCTTATAAATCATTCGATCATGCGTATTGCGGGAATTCAAATTCCTTCTACTAGGTGCCATTTATAAATAAGGGCATACACCATGTTAGTTTAGGAATCGCAATGCAAAATTCCAGACATGTAAAATTCCTAACATAAATTGAAATGATAATGCATATAATATATAATTATAAAATATTTTCTTTATGGAAGTATTTACTCCTAAATCCTTCATAATGGCTTGTACTGAAAATGTGAATTATCCTAACCATGTCCCCCGGGAGTGTCACAACCAGGAGTGCAGCATGTCCCGTTGTCATGTACCAGGATACCCTATGTCAATCCAGAAACTCTTTTTCAGAGTTTTGACTTCTAGTTACATCTATACCTGAGCAGCCCCTACATGCTCGTATCCAGAAAGAGATGTATTTCATTGAAGATACACAAAATTTATATATTATGAAAATTCAAGGAATTTCTTCTATACTAATCCTCAATGTCTATATTAGGGTAATGTTTTCTAATAAGAGTTTATCTAAATCTATTTCCAAAGTTGTTGTTAAACTTCCTTTCACTACTTGAAAACTAACCTATACCAGTGGTTTGGAACTGTTGGTATAGGCCTCCAAACCGTTGGTATAGCCTATACCAACGGTTTGGAGAACCGTTTCGAAGTAAGCCGTTGGGATAGGTATATACAAAAATTTTTGAGAAAACCATTGGTAGAGACCTATACCAATGGTTTTGGAAATAGTTGGTATACATAATATGAAAATATATACCAACAGTTCCAAAAAACCGTTGGTACATGTATTTCAAAAAAAACATTCACTGGGATTTGATCCCAGGACCCCTAGTTTATCATTGAACTACCTAACCACTAACCTAACATGACTTTTGTGAACATAATTACATAAATCTAAATATTTATTCTCATAAATATTTTACGTTTTGATTTATATAATGTTCTCGGTAAGAATATCTGATAAAAAATCAGAGTACCTATACCAACGGTTGTCAAAACCATTGGTATAGACCTATACCAACGGTTTTGGAAACTGTTGGTATAGGTTCTGTGATTCTTGGGTGACGTTGGTATATGAGGTGATGTTGGTATATGGGGGACCTATACCAACAGTTTGTCCAAACCGTTGGGATATGTACCCACACTTTCCCAATGGTTTGGCCAAACTGTTCGGAAAGGGGCCACAAAGTATACTTTTCCGAACGGTTTGGCCAAACCGTTGGGAAAGCCATACCCTTTCCCAACGGTTTGGCCAAACCTTTGGGAAAATTGGAAACAATTTGGACTTTTCCCAACTGTTTGTCCAAACCGTTGGGAAAGCCATACACTTTCCCAACGGTTTTGGCAAACTGTTGGGAAAAGTGACCTCAAAGTGGGATTGCCCAACGGTTTTTCCAAACCGCTGGGAAAGGGGACCTATACCAACGGTTTTTATAAACCGTTGGTATAGAAGCATTTGGAAAGGTCAGATTTCCAGTAGTGTTTGATACCAACTGTAACTCCCCAACACCAAAATCCTAGAGTCTGTGAATTATTTTAATACATTAGCATGATTACAAGGAATCAAGTCATGAAAGACTGATCTGTTTAGAAGTCTTGAAAATTAGATTACATACACAAACATTACATTACACATTAGAAAATAAAACACATTATAAATAATCCTTTGAAAATTCCATTAATCCATTATCTTAACCCTTCCTATCAATGGTAATACACTTCTTGGAGTCCTGGGAAAATAAAACCTATGAAAGGGGTGAGATTAGATGGTTATTAAGGATAACAATATAGTAGAAACTATCATAAATAAGCACAAAAATTTAAGGAAATGTATAAAACTAAAAAAAGCCTTTTCAAATTAATCTTCAGCATAATATGTCAAATATATATCAAATAATTCCATTTACTTACTCACATGGATATTCTACTAGTCGAATAATCAAATGAAATATCTATAGCCAATTTCAAAATGATGGAATGCATAATGTCAGAATTCATAACCACATAGTCAAGGCCTTATGACAAGATTACAAATAAGATTTTGTCAAGACCTCGCTCCAAGAGACTAGTTTGTATCATGAGACCGACTGATGCATCGAGGAGTTATAGCGGGCTCCACTCGTCACTTACTAAGTCCAACACATTCCTCATATTAAAAGCGTGAATCATAACTTAAACATTCGTATTAAAACTATCATACTAAATGTAAATACATTATCCATAAACCATGAATTGTGTAAAAATAACACATCCAAAGTCTGAAATATCGCAAAAAAATTAATACAATATGGAAGTTTTGTTTCTTAATAAATCAACTTCAAACAAGCTTAAAATCCATCATAGGATGTTGACATAGATAAAATAATTTTTTTCAAAGAAAGATCTATTTATATTTTAAAATAATTTAAAAGTCATATAATTATTAAAAAAATTAATTTTATAATATTCTTTTAAACTTTTATGGGAAGCTTTAACGATGATATAGCGACGAAAAATAGCCACATCTACCCTATAAGTTAAAAAGGACATTCGTATATTAATTTTTTGGAAAATGTCATAAGGTACCTTGTTTGGAAAATGACCGAAAGATTTCTTTCAAAACATATATGGTCAAATAAGGGTATAAATGAATTTAAACCATATTATAGTAAATTGGAAAAAAATATGAATTACATTTTTCTGAAAACATGAATTCAGATGATAATGTGGTCCGAGTAGATAATTACGTAAAATAAACATGGATAATAAAGAGATTGTGAAATTAAACCCTACCTTGCGCTTTCCTTTGGTCGAGGGTACCTATAAACTCCTATATAATAACATAGTATGTTATTAAATTATACCAGAACCATACTCATTTTTATTATATCATACATGATTCATTTAGGACTTTATACTACACATTTAATAATGATTTCCATGTCAAATTAACATTTCAGGTAATAATCGATTTCTTTATTGTACATGTTTTAACTTGTTATACGTGATCGTAACATTTAGATAATGATTTACATACTTCTAGAATATAACACATGATTTATATGTCATATATTTTTAGAATATAAATATTTATAATAGATAGATATATGAAATGGAAAACACTGTTTATGGAGACGGTAGGTCGTGCTTACGCATAAACGATGTTTCCGTTTTGATATCGTACTGAATGGAAGTAAGTGAATAAGATATATGTAAGTATATATATATTAATTAGAATTTTTAGGTCATATATTACATACTTATTGATAATATATATTTTTATAATCATCATTGAATGGTGAATGTGGAAATAAATCTCATCACGTCGTGGAGATGGTAATCTGTACGTACGCACGTGGGACAATATCATTATATTGATAGTTAAATCGTATATAATTGGATGATATATAATATATAAAGAATTACTATAATTTTATATTTATTATTTACATTAGTTATATTCATTATTATACCCATCCGAATAATTAAGTATTTGAATAACAAACTACACCATGACATGTGGACGGTAAGCAGTGCGTATTCTGTTATGGTGGCATTGTCATTTATAGGATGGATAGAATAAAAAATATGATTCTATCATATTTATAATAACATCACAATATTTATTATTACAGTAGTTATTATTTTAGTATGGAAAAAACAAATAAATGGGAGGTGGAAGAGGAAAACAACATGAAAGATGGTGGTGAAATTATTACCTCTTATTCGGGTGTTTCCTTTTGAGTTGATCAAAAGTGCCACTTAGGATGGCTTTATGATCAATTTAAGGACTCTAGGTTGAATTGTAAAAAGTTTTTAGGATATTTGGTCATGGTTTGGTGGAGACAAATGGCTTTAGAGGTGTGATTTTGAGAGAAGGGGAAGTACCTTTTTATAAAATTGGTGAGGGTCACTTTAGGAAAAGATTAAAATATTATTTTATAATAAAATAATTTTCGGTTTCTAATGGATCAAAAAGGATTTATTTGTAGTTTAATATGGGTATGGGTCAAAAAACCGCTCAACCAATAGGTTTTAGATAGGATTATGTCACCATATTAACCATATCTTTTAGATTTAACTCTTAGTTAAATTTTATAACTTTTACCGTGTCTTCTTGTATTCTTACACTATATGGTTAATAAACATACTATAAACTTCTAAGAGATCATAAAGTGGTTCATTAATGTCATATATAATATTATTTAATCCATTTTTCTGATCCTTTTATTTTTAAGAATATTATAGAATTTAATGATATAATATTTGATTTAAAAACTCACTTACATCAATTTGGACACTATTTATTATTTTGGTTTTTTTGAAAGTCATAACAGCTTTATTTATTTGAATAAGATACATTTCATCAATCCTAACATGTTATATTCACTTAGAAAATTCGTGTATGTCATAAAGACTTTGAAATTAAATTTATTTTAATATTTATAATACCATTTATTTGATTGTTTCGTTACTGAGGTAATTACTACATCATCACTGTGTCATAAATAAATTTAATTATTAATGTCTAATAATTATAAATAAAATACCATCATGTAGGAAATAGTTTTAGATCTCTAATTACTATTTATAGTAAAAAATATAACTTACATAACACTTTATAAAAAAAAATTACTAAAAGATATATGTTTACATTATTTTTCTATCATAAAGGTTGGGGTCAAGCCCCTTTATTAAAAAAGAAAAGAAAGTAGGAGTCCCTTTTGAAGGGTAAGGGAAGACCCAGTACAAGTCTATAGGACCAAAGACACATATTTGCAGACCATGTGTTTAGAGGACACATGTTATGGTAATTTAATAATATTATAAAAATATTTTTTTACCCTTAATTACCTAATTTTCTCTTTAACCATGGTAAATAAAATATCTACTGAAGTAAATATATATAACATCTAAAAATAGAAGTTACAAATTTAAACAATTTGTACTTCCTGATTCCAAATATGTAACCCATTTTTCAAAATTCAAAACACTGAAGTGGAATAAATTAATCTAAAATTAATTCTTGTTGTCAAAACGAAATCCATGTTTTTAAGAAATAATAACTATCAAAAGATTAACACTTATTTATGTCCTGTTTAAATGTGAAATTACATCAAATTCCTTAAATTATATTAAATGAAAAAAATATTATATAATGATACTTTTAAACCACTCAAATGTAAAATTTATCACTCTGAATTATTTCTATTAAAATGTTTTTTAATTAAAATTTAGTATTTTCACTATTCATCGAAATATGAATGTTATCAGACTAGTACAAAAAATTTATCCATACTAAATTATTATATCCTAATTCTAATGTATAATTTAATTTCATTAAATTGAATATATAAAATTGTCAAATATTGGATAAAAAAGGTTCTCCATTAAAAGCCGGAAAAATTGAAATTTTTTAAAAACACTTCTTTTATCTAAAAACAATGAATTTGTTTTTATATTACATCAATTAAATACATAATAAGGATTATTAAATTATATGGAGTATATATAATTCAAAATTCAGTTAAAACTATTTGTAACCGCTTTTGGAATGACTGGTTTGGTATGTCTTGGTGCGCTTGAACTCGGTGTTACATGGAGTGCAAGTCATTGAATTTATTTGAAGAGATAACATGATACGAAATCTTGGGGTGTTACAATTTTTATTGGTATTTACAACAATAAGGGACTTTCACATAGTTAATAAAAGTAAATTATTACCTCTCTTTGTTAAACATTTTGAGATTATTTAGTGTAAAAACAAGGATAATTAATTGTTAAAACTACCTCCCCATTTTAGCATAGTGAATACTATTTTTCACTTCTCTAAAAAACATAAATATGATCATGAACATATTCATAGAATAATGTGACATTAATTTCCCATAAGATAAATAACCCATTTATGCACACCTCAATGGGTATTTTACACTGAAAAGAAATGATAT
This sequence comes from Viscum album, assembly GCA_963277665.1. Classification (NCBI taxonomy): domain Eukaryota; kingdom Viridiplantae; phylum Streptophyta; class Magnoliopsida; order Santalales; family Viscaceae; genus Viscum; species Viscum album. The sequence continues at coordinate 622,762,758 of OY728127.1, forward strand.
ATTGAGAATGATGCATAACTACATTTTGTTTGATATAACTATATGGGAAAGTCTCTATGTAGATTTTTAATTATAAAAAATTTATACTTGATAAATTGGTTCAGTATTTCTAGTTCCAAAGAAGAGTATATCTTTTCTAGGATGGAAAACCCATTGGTAAATAGAATATTAAATATCTTATTTGAGACATTTAATAATTTTATCTTGTATTTTTATGTTATGAAGATTATGATATTGGGTTTTTTATGTTCCAAAGGTTTACTATATTTTTCATCGCAGTTGATGGGTGAATGGTTGGTAGACGATTAGGGGAAAACATGTCGAATCACTATGTAACCCTTAATAAGAAAATAATGGGACTTTGGGTTGGTTCATAGTTCATGATTTTTTTGGTAAATCAAGTGGCCAAACCAAGTGGACCTTGTTGGGGTAGAAAAATAGATAATCCATATTATAGGTAAACCATTATTCTAAAATATAAAAATTTAAAAACATTCAGACTGCAACATTCCAATGGTTAGTACATAGTTTTCCTGAAATTTCATCTATATGACCCAACCATGGGTGTTGTATTATAGAAATCACATGACATACCAAACTAGGTTTCCCTAAATTTCATTACATTAGGGAGTTCAAAAAATTTATTTTAACCCAAACTGTCCCTCAAATCTATCATTTATTCCCTCCTTGAGAGGTATCCAAAACATAAGAACTCTGTTTTGTTAATTTCATGGATTCATTCACTATAAATGTACATATCATGTATTCATTTATATTTTTCCTAAGAACAAAAAGATAGTCTATAGTGACTAAATATATTAGGGTAAATGGTGATTTCATCATGGAAAGCTTGTTTGAGGTTAGTGGATTCTCACTCACACTACACAATTCGATAACAAAGAATCCCATTATTTTAAAGTTAAATGATTGTATTTACTTATCCTAATATATTTTGATAAATATTTGTTTCATATTCTCTTTGAGAAATATAGTTTTCAGTTAATAATTCATTGTGATTCGTGTTATGTGGTTGAAAAAAATAGTCTTGGTGATGTTTTCCTAAAATGAATATTTTGATATATGAAAATTTTGGAATTGTTAAAGACATAATGTGATTGTATAAGATTATTTATTATTTCCATAAAATGAATATTTTATAAGGGTGATTTAAAATAATGGTTTCATGAAATTGGAATGGATTAATGCTTGTTCATGATGCATATTGAAATGTCCTTGTTAGTTTAGACTTGGATGGGGTAATGAAATTGGGTCATATGAAAAGGGAAATGTTTTTTTGACATGGATATTGTTCCAAGATTGGGGTACACTAGATTGTGTCTCAAAGTGATGACATGGGTCTCTAAGGATAGTTTTCAATTATGAGTTGGATTGTTTAGTTAGGGAAGCATTAACAGGTGATAAATTAGGTTTGTGGCATGGTTCAATTAGGGGATTGTTTTTTACATATCTTGTTAGTGTACATATAATGGATTTGTAATTTATTACTAGGTTTATAGAGATAAAATAATTGGTTAAAATGAAAATTATTCTTTTTTGAGTTATTTATAAGGTTTATTATTTCATTGATTATTTTTATGATCCATATTTATTATTTTATATAAAATTTGAGATAAGTTTTTCTTGTTTTATGTAATGTGTGTGTAATCTAATGGGGTGTGGGTGATTTACTTCTAATTTGGGAACTCTCCCCCGATATATACATCATTATGTTTATATATTATTTTTTCAACTTGTTTTAAATAATGGTATAGAATCATATTGCACAATAATGACATCATGATGTTGTGGTATTTGGTGATGGTGATGGGAAAATTTAAGTAGTAGTCTAGTAAAGAACAATAGAGTGCCATGTTGCAAATTTTTCCCGTTATTGAGTCCTCTGTCTTAGAGTCTTATTAGAAGATATCATTTCCTTTTGTGACTCTAATTATTTCTTGTCTCCAGGTATTGGTGTTTGGTCATATACTATTCATGAATTATTTTTTTATATTTTATAAGGGGTTTTTTTGTTTTAGGTTTAGTTATATGAAAGTGGAAATCATCCCTTAATTATTTAATTTATCAAAACCAATTAATTTAGTGAATTTTGGGTCCAAGGTATGGACCTATGTTTAGTTGATTTCTAATTTCTATCAATGGAAATTGACTAGGGTTAGTATGTTATGTGACCATAGAAACCATTATACCAATGGAAACCTGAAATATAGAATTTTTAACTGTATTTCCAATAAAGTATCGAAATAATTGTTTTTGAAAACATGATTAATGAAATACTAAAAACTATATTGACCAACTTTACCAATATAATAATGAAAAGGAATGATTAATATAATTAAATAAAATTTTTACAAAATATACCCAAATATGAGATCATAAAATCATGAATAGTAACTTAGACTATATTCATGTAGAAGTGGTAAACTAATCCTCATAAAAAATTCAACACATATGTTGTCAATGAAATAAGTCTCAATAAAAATTAAAACCCCAGGTATAACATAATATTCCCAAATAAATCAAAATTGGAAGAAAAAAAATAAATAAATAGGGAAATAAAATAGTTTTTAATTAATATAGACAAAACAAACTTGGATCAAACTAATGAATCTTAGTAGGAGTTATTAGAATAAAGTTAAAAAGGAATGACTCTTAGAAAAAGTATATTTTATCTCATGGATTTAATATTAGTTATTTTTAAGTTATATGAATTTCATAATAGAAAATCCATTAATATCAGATATATTAATAGCAGACAATAAAACCCCATTGTTTTTGGTTTTCACATTATTTATTACAATAACCAATATCAAAACCTCAACAAATAGGGTCTTAATTTCAATAATTAATGATGTTTAAAACCCAATAGTTGAGGGTTTTAAATAATTTATAATAATAAAAATTATAACAAACCTTGGGTTTTAAGTGAATTTATATTATAACCCATGAAAATGTAATTTTTAACGTTGGTTATATAATAACTATCATTAAAATATTTAAAAAAAATTAAAACACACACTTCGTTATTTCATCATCACTTTGTCAAAACATGATTTTCTAACACCCTACCCTCTATAAATCATAATATAACTCTATTTTCATTAATTATAAGTACAACACATCTGTACTCCTATTTATTTGGATAATTTAATCATCCAAACACCATTTTAAAACTCCCTTAATTATGTTAATTCTTCCTTTTCCTCATATATCCACCCTCTTTTGTGTTCATCCTGTACTTTTAAATTTCACCATATTGGGAGTATCTCCTCCTTAATTTATCAATTGGAATATAATTTTTTCTAATTTTTTATTATTTATAATGTTCTTTTACATTGAAATAGATTTTATTTATGTATAATTTATGATTGATATAAATAAATAATCAAATGTTTATATATATATGATTATAATTTATATATATATTTATAAATGTTGAAATAGTTATAGGTTTATATATTTATATATTTTTAATGATTTGTAAATATAGATACATATATATTTATAAATATAGATCTTTCTATTTTTATATGATATATAGAATGCACACACAGACAGAAATATATATATATATATATATATCGAAACTGATAGGTAATTGGAAGATTTTGACGAAAAGCACTATCATGAGGGTTAAAAAATTAATTAAATAGAGGATTTCACTCATGGTGTTACCCAATTAATATATTTATGATACCTTAACATCGGAAGAATCATTCTATCACACCAAAGAAATTTCTCAACAGTTTTTAAAAGAGAGAGAATGGTTCCAAAGATTTTGATAACTCTCATTCCAATTGGGATGATATAATAAAAGATATAATAGGTGGTAATAAACAAACTATTAAAGTTTAAATAGAGAGAGGTTGGAGTAATAAAAGAGATTTTGGTATAATATATTAAGTACAATATTGATAATTAATGTTTATTTCCCATTAAATCAGGGGAAAATACTAAAAACACACTCGACATAATGAACTACTAATGCACTACCAAGAGGATACAAAGGGGTTTTTCCTCAAGTAATAAAATAAAAAAATATTGAATCTATGTGGGTATTGATTTAAAGAACTCAATATAATATGGTCACAACCAAAAAATACTCTGGATCTGCTACTACAAACCATGTAATAAATAAAGGTTTTGGTAATCCGTTATTCACCATAATTTGTTTACAGAATTTATGGTAGGATGATAAAACTTTTTATAGATGAGAAAAATGGAATGGATTAATAAACAACATAAAATTTAGTATAAAATATTTAATTGATGGAATATTAGCTTTGAATTATTTATTAACACCAAGGAGAAGAAGACCTACTATTTCAAGGACCCCATAAAAGATGATCAAGAAAAGTGGGTTACTTCCATTATGTGAATATTGAACCAGGAGGAAGACACTATGTTTTAATTTTTTTCAGAGGGGAGTAATGATGTCTTATGAAATATAGTTTTCATTCTATATTTGACTTTCTATATGGGTTCCCAGTAATCCTTTATAATCGGGTTATACTAAATATAATAATATTTAATTACTGATTGTATATATATAAATTAGATTTATATATAAATTAATATATGTTAATATATTTCAAATTTATATATTTACATTTTTATATTTATCTATTTTTATATATTATATTAATAACATTATATATGTATATATTTGAAAGTTTTAAATATACAAATTTTAATTATAAATGTGTTTATGTTTGTATGTTTATATATTTATATGTTTTAAATTTATCTATTAATATATATATATATAATTTGTAAATCTTATAATATTTTCATATATTGTTATGTCATTTTATTTAATTAATGGATTATAATTGGGAAAATTCATGAAACAATAGAGATTAATATGAGAATTTGGGTTCCAATTAATTGGAATTTTCTAAAATTAATATTGAAAACAAAGAACATAGTTTAATAAATTTATAGTGTTATTAGCAGTTCATAAAATGATTATCACAGAAAAAACAAGTGGTTAACAGGAAAAATATTTTACTGAATTCTTTAAACATTTGAAAGAGTTACTTCAAGAAGGAAGTATGCCTCCGAATACCCATTATTATGAAAAAAATATTATTTATATTGGAATTGTGACATTAGAAACCACATTCCTCCACAATTAATGTGAACTATATAAGTGGAGATATGAAATTTTATAATGATATTCTAAATATAGTAAAGAATTATATAAAATGTACAAGAGATATAACTATGACTAATTATCAATTCCAAAACTGAAACATCTAGAAAAATTAATATGGTATCTTCAAATGATTCATTGTTTGATCTGGTTATCTTCATATTCATTGTTTTCATATTGTATTTCATGGATTATAAATGAGTGAATTTCTAATGAAATCCTATTCCAGCCTACAAATTTACTATAATATAAGATATTTGATCAATAATTTCATGAGTTTGGAAATTATGTTTTAAATAAAATAATGGTATTATGAGTAGATGAAATTTATTAGAAACATAGACTCAATATCCCACAAATTTCATATCAGGAAATATTATATGTTTAAAACATTTAACCAAAGGAAATTATAATGAAAAAACATGATATGATGAGATTGATTATTTCTTGACTAATACTATAAGGACCCATCCTTCAATATTACAAAATCTTGAATTGTGTTAATAATTCATATTGAGGTTGTTTTTGGGTTTGGAGTTTTAGAAAATTAGGCCATAACAATAAAATTACATCTCAAGTATTACAAAGAATACATTTCAACTTATTATACTTTTTTTCATAAAATTAATACTCTTAAAAGAAAAAACAATTATTTTATTGATATAAATATTCTTGAATTCTTCATTTCTCTTACCCATCCTTATAACCTTTGAAAAACATTTCAAAAACATGGGATGAGTACAAAAATCATAGTAGGGGTTATAAAATAAGGAAAGAAAACATTAGTCTATAAATACATACAATCAATGAAAACATAATTCCTTTAACATACCTCAAAAAATCATAAGATTCCTGAATAACACATATAAATCATAATACATAAAGGTAACTTGTTGCATATATATCACACTCACACTATAGCTCTGACAGCAACATATGGAGTTATGTTTGGAATATCCGTCACCGTATATTCCCTAAATCTCTTAGGAGAAACATTAACATTTACCTATGTCACATTACCCAGTGCATTGGAGAGCTATCTCGGGCTCACCCACCCAGGGTTGATCGCAGAACCAGTCGTATGCGTAAATAATGCCCATGAACCACGACATAATCATAACACATGAACATGCATAAAGGAATGATAACATTTTCACATTGGAATTTACAATATAAAATTTTTATATATTTACAGAATCAATACATTATCAAAATGATTTTCAAAATCAAAATATGTAAAAATAGAATATGGTATTTATTTTCCTTCTAAAAAACATTACGGCTGGTTACAGAAGCCAAATATCAAATAATACTCACAGCGGAGGAAATTCCTTTATCACAGCATACGTTAAAAAGAAACGTTCACATTTTCCTTTAGTAAAACGCTACGTAGAAAAAGATTCTATTTAAAGGAAATTAAAATTCATTGGGGTTTATACACAGTATAAAAGAATTCCAAGTATAAATCAAAATGTGCCTTAATGAAAGGAGATTGAGATGAAGTCCCTTATAAAGATTGAACCACTATAGTATGAAATAATAAATGACATAATAATAAGTGGAAAATATAAATAAACCCAATATCAGTTAATATTAAGTGTAAAAAATCAAAGGTCATTCACACGTATTCATAGCATGAAAAAATCAAGAATTGATATTTAACCCAAAGAATTGAAATTGGTTTAAGAAATTACATTAAACAAATTAGGCAGCCTAATGACATCCCATAAAAATTCAGAAAATTATTTGATGAGAGAGAAAACTGTCTCTCGTCACATGTACATAAAATGGATATCAATAAGTATATAGAATAACATATCCCAGCATATGAAAATTTAAATTTAAAGACATAATTGAAAATAAGTCCTCGATTAAATTAGTACGGTGAAGGGTTTCCTTACAATGATCATTTTGTAAATAAAATTGGCTGATTATGTGTATTCACTATAAGTACATACAATTAGGTATAAATACAAGATATGATTTCAAAATTAATTTCTCACATAGTCATAGCACGACATAATTAAGAAATATAAAATTAACCCAAAGAATGGAAATTGGGATAAGAATATCCCTTACCGATTGGGTAACTTATGAAACATAGACCACAAGAAAGTAGGATCATAAAATAAAGATGTAAATACCCATAAATTAAGTTATATTACAAAAATAATATAATAACGGGCATTAAATTCACCACAAAAAATAACATAGTGGAAAATATAGCATGAATCTCATGGGAATGAAAAGTTAGATGAAAACCTCATACCTGAAGTCTGACCTGTCTTGTATTTTACTTATTCTTCCCGAATAATAAATATAAGTTAATTTTTAATCACTTCAGAACCATTTTAAAATTTATTATTTCTTTTATATCACATATTAACTCTCTAGAACAATTAGATAATTATTTGAGTTCATATCAGACAACTTGTTGATGTTTAGAACTTGAGTCAAAAATGAACTTGTTATAGTTACCAATTGTCCATGTGGTCAAAATTAAATTATCGCCATATTTATATTCATTTTTTAAATATAATATATATCATATATATCCAGTATATATTTATTTAGAATAGTCCATATCATTTGGATATTTGAAAATGAAATGCACCGGTCATGGAGATGGTAAGTCTTACGTACACATTAACGCTACTTTCATTCCATTTTTTTCATTTTTAAAACAATGAAAACAAAATTATACATTTGTATATTGTTATTACAGTATAATATAATATTTTATATATGTTACAAAAGTTCATTAACACAATATTTTATACTTTCCTTGTATGGTATGAACGATTCATATCACTTTTTGGGTTCAGTTGTCCACATTTACTTAAATGAAATTATCGAATTTATCCAATATAGAAACCATAAAGGTATTCTATAAATTAAAAAACCCAAAGAATATACAAAATATAATTATAATATATATATCACATATTAATATAGGGCCATCATAATGCCCACCTTGAGAGGCGGTATGAGATAATTGAACAATCATTGTTTCATGATGGAGTAGATCGTCGTACACCGAAACAGTATGTTCGTATCCCTTTAATGGAGGTGTCTGTAAGGTTAGTTATAATATTTCCCATAAAAAACATAGTTTATTTAGCATACTGGTGTTTTTATATAAACAAATAATAATAAGATCATTGAGATTGATGAAGTAAAATAAAAAAAGAGAACTTCAGGGAAGACATTACCTTAAAATCCGATAAGTCCCATTTGTTTTGAACCAAAAGGCTTTCTTGAATTGCCTTATATCTAAGGTAGGGATTTTAAGAGTAATAGAGGAATGTTGGGAGATTATTTTTTTAGATTTTGGATGATCCAAGGGGCATGAGAGGTGAGAGTAATTGGTTATAGTTGGTTTCCTTTTAGAATATGGAATACGGGCTCTTTCGGAATGTTTGAAAATATTATATTAATATAAATTGAATTTCAATTTCAAAAGGTCCCAATATATTTAAATTAGTAGATAATATTACTATTATTATTAATCCTCTAAACCATTATATTTTTGGCATGTTTTGGTTTCATTTTTATCCTTATCATTTTGCTTTAACCGATTAGTTAACTAATTTAACTTTTACCTTGTATTTTGGTATATTCATACCACATGGTTAATATCATTACTATAAAATTTTAAGTGAGCCAAAATGTAACATTAATTACATTTTTATATCATATATGTCATTTTTCTGAATCATTTTTTAGGATTATTTTATCATTCAATAAAATAGTATTTGTTTAAAATTATATTTATGTCAATTTATAATCTATTCAAATCCTCTCTTTTTAAAAAATGAAATCCAATTTAATAGTTTCAAAGAACCTTCAATAATTCATAGATAATAGGTTATAATCATCCTCAATATTTGTTTATGGCCTAAAATTTTTCAAATAAATTTATTTTAATATTTATAATCTCATTTATTTAAAACATTCAATAATGAAGTAATCATTACATCATGATTGTGTCATAAATAAATTTATTTATTTTATGTCTAAAAATTATAAATAAAATATCATGATGTAGGAAATATTTTTATCTTTATAATGAATATTTATAGTCAAAAATATCACTTACATATCCAAATATAAAAATTCATTTATTAAAAGATATATGTTTATATTTCATTTTCCTTAACTTTAAATAAATTTTTATGAAATGTCATTTTCATGTACAAGTGGATCCATGGGGTCCCAAAATCAACCCAAGGAATCCCATTATTGGACATGTATCATATCATAGGGTTAGGAGACATGTTAGGGTAATTTTATAATATTATTTTTACCCTTATTTACCTGATTTACCCATTAACCATGGTGAGTAAAATATTTACTAATGTTACTATTCTTATTGTATAAAAATAAAAGTTACATATTTACACAATTTGGACCTCAAATTATAAATATGGAATAAATTTTCCCATTTTCAAAACACAGAAGTGATTGAAGTTAATTTAAAATTAATTTCTGTTTTCAAAACCAAACAGCCTATTTTTAAAAATAATAACAATCAAAAGAGTGACATTTGTTTATGTCCAATTTCAAAGTGAAATTACATCTAATTATATTTTTAACATAAAATGTAGTATTTTTCAAAATTTATTAAAAATTAAACTTTTTCCAAAAAAAAACTAAATATTTACCCAAATTTAATTTGGATTTCCCACTTCTAAATAAGAGGTTTATTTTGTCAAATGAAGAATATAAAAGTGAGAAAAAGAATATTTATAAGGGGTTCTCTATCAAAAGGCAGTAAAACTACCTTTTAAAAATATTAGAGTATTTATGCTTAAAATTGGATTCATTCTCTTGTTAAGGATCTAAAATTTATTAGATAAATTTAAAGACATTTAACAAACATATTTAATAATATTTTAGTTAGGTATGTTCATTCCTGCTAATACAACGACTAGGCCTTAACTACCATTTAATATAATAATATATTATTATTTTTTAGTATGACTCAACCATGGGTGAAACATGATATTTCTGAGAAACCCATTATTTCTTGTCGGGTATGCCATTAAACATAACATCCAATTTATATTTAAATTAATATTTAATTCACAAATATTAATAAATATGTAAATATCATATCCTTTATTTTCATGGGATGTTACATCTTTCCACCTTTTAGAAATTTCATCCTCACAATTTTAAAATTGGCCTTGAAAACATCATTGAATGTCCCACATCAGAAAAATAGTTGATAAAACTATCACTTTAATAGAAAGAAATAGAGGAAAAAAGGTCACCCTAGATAACTCATACTAGGATTACGTGAAAATATGGATATGGAAGAGTAAAATAACAATCAAATTATGATGGAGAATAATATAAAACATGATTAGGAGAATGTTAACAACAAGAAAACCACAAACTTGTGATTGGTTAAACGGTCTTTGATTCCCCAATAAGAAAAGAAAATAGGAAAATTGATTTTTTTATGTTAAATTTCATAATTTTTTTGAATTTATTTATGATATTAATTAATAACATAAGGAAATATACTTACTTTTCAAGTAGAGTTTCATCCTTTAATAAATTTCTATCCTAAACTCATCGTTTCTTTAAACGATGAGTATTTAGAATGACTTGGTCACATCTGAATTTCTAAAATAAACTTATATAGAATCACATAATCCACATAAGAGGAACTATAAATTTCCCATGTGTTTAGAAATTAAACAACACCAAAATTATTAGTACAGGATCAGATAATCCCCAAAAAGGATAATCGTTTATAAAAATAAATACTACTCTTAATCTAAAAAATTCAACAAACAGTACCCAATGTTAAACAAATACAATTCAATAAAAAATTGTCCATCAAATCCAATAATATAATCAAAACTATGATTGAAACCCAAATATTCAGAAGGATTTGTTAACCAATTCGTCCACGATAAATCTTAACATTTATCTCCAAATAACATCAGCTACTCTTAAAGTCTCATAATTAAAAATAATTAACCTAAACACATATTCTCAAAAATAGTTTTATCATTTCCATAACTAACCCAAATTGCTTTAAGTCCACAATAAAAACATAGATTTTTCCAAAATAATATTTCACCATTATTCCTCAAATGAAATCCTATAGTATACTATTTTCATTAGGCATATAGTTTTCCAAAAAAGAGAGAATGTTTTCTAAAATAAATTTTATCACATAATCACCAAATCATAATCCTATACTAAGAATATCCATATGACAAAACATAAGTTTCCAAAATCAACTTACTCTTGATACATAATATCATTTAACTAAAAATAATTAGTCATACTGACCAGGGACTTCACGTAGTCCACTGGTAGGCGATAATTCCCAATTTCACATTGGTTTTGGGTTCAATTACCGCATCTTTGTCCAACATGAAGGGTGGAATACATGTTGTTCTTTTTTAAAAACTATATAATTTTATTACATTCCAAAAAAATGAGATAATTGTCTAAAAAATAACCATAACATATTTCAACCATGAATTTTATCTAATACCTTTCATTTTGCATCCCAAATTGTGAAAACCATTTATCACCTCAAAAACAGATGATTATATGATCCCCTAAGGTTATCAATTAGTTCCACATAATAAAGGATACATTTTTCTCATATCCTACGATTCAATAATATCAAAACAATAGTTAAGAAATAATCCACAACTTTCATTGGTCATTTTTAGTTTCCTCATCCTCAATTGGAATGTAATTAGGTATTGGTAAACATATATTTATGTAGTCCGGATGATTCAACTCCCAAAACTTCTTTGTAGGAAATCTATTTGTATAATTACCATGCCCACAAAATTTAAAACATTCAATTGATCATTCTGAAAGAACTTCATTCCCTTTCCTGGAGTCAACTGGATGCTTTCTTTTTCCATTGAAGATTATTGATTTATGACTTTTATAACCACATCTGAATCATCTTCGCGTCATTTTGAAGAATTTTCCTATGTGTTTCATTCCACATCCTTGGCACATAGGGTTTTGAATATGCATACCTTTAGGATTATTACCTTAACATCCATTGGGATTCTATTCTCTCATATATAATGCCTTAGAGAAATCACTATGGTTCTAATAGTAAACCCTAACTCCAGATAGTTCATTGAGAATAACCATAAGTGTTATCATTATATCTCCCATTTCATTTGGTTTCTCATTCAAAAAACCGTCACAGTTTTCTTCACATAAAATTTTACTTTGGTGCCTTCTAGATCCATACTTTTACTAAAACCAAAAAGGCCAACGTGACTATATCAGAAAAATCATCATATACTATCCTATGTGGAGGGTAAACACTAATATATACTTATTCATGTTTTCTTAAACTCATTCTATTTAACTAAAATAACTATTACTCTTTTTAATATGATAACTATTTTGGTTATGCCACTCCTTCATAAATAACACCATAACCACTAAAGTTATCTAAATAGGCCTTCGATACCAACTATAAGGACCCAACCATAATCATTAAATAATCATTAATTAATTTAATAATTCGTATTCAGGATATTTTCAGGTTTATAGATTTAGAGAATTAGGCCATAACTATGACATTACATCTCAAGTATTACAAAGTAGAAATTTCTACTAAGTATCCATTTTTTCAAAAAAATACTATTAAATAAAAATAAGAATTTTTTTCTTGATATAAATATTATTGAATTATTCCTTTCTCTTACCCTTTCATATACCCTAGGAAAAACATTTCAGAAACATGGAATGAACATAAAAAGATCATTATGGTTTATAAAATAAGGAAAGAAAACATTAGTCCATCAATACATACAATCGATGAAAACATAAGATATTTAACATACCTCACAAAATCAAAAGATTAATGAATAACATATAGAAATCATAAATCATAAATGTAACTTTTGGTATATATATCATACTGACTTTGTTGCTTTCACATTTACATAGGGAGTTACGTTTGGAATACCCATCACAGTATATTCCTTAAATAAATTAAAAGAAACATGAATGATTACCTCCATCAGGTTACCCAATGCATTAGAGAGCTATCTCGGGCTCACCCACCCTAGTTTTATCACAGAACCACCAGTATGCGTAAAAAAACCCAAGAACCAAAACATAATCATAACACATGAACCGGAATAAATGAAAGATAACATTTCCACCTTTTAATTTACAATATAAAATTTCAAAATATTGACATAATAAATAAATTCTCAAAACCATACTCAAAACAAAAATACTTAAACAGATTATGTGGTATTTATTTTCCTTTTAAGAAACATTATGACTTTTAAAGGAAGCCAAATATCAAATAATGCTTGTAGCGGTAGAAAGGTTATTGTCACTACGTGTGTTAAAACAAATTCCCTTTTTCATTTAGTGAAATGATATGTAGAAAAATATTCCATTTAAATGAAATTAAAATTCAAAGGGGTTTGTACACTATATAAAAGAATGTCCTATATAAATCAAAATGTGCATCAGTGAAAGAATATTGAGACAAAGTCCCTTACAAAGATTGTACCATTAGGTTAAAAATAAATCAATAAAATAATTATGTGTGAAAAAATATAAATAACCACATATAAGTGGATATTAAGTTTAAAACAATCATAGTTCATTCAAACATATTCATAACAAAACATAGTCAATAATTGGAAGTTTAACCCAATGAATTTAAATTGGGTTAAGAAGTTCCCTTACAAAAATTTGGCAGTGTAACGACGTCGCATAAAAATTCAGAAAATGAGTGGATGAGAGAGAAAAGGGTCTCTCATCACATGGACCTAAAATTTACAACAAAATGTATATATAATAACATATTCCAGAATTTGAAAATTGAAATTTAACGACATAACATAAAAGAAGTCATTGATTGGAAGAGTACGGTAAAAGGTTCCCTTTCAAAGATCATTTTTAAAATAAAATAGATTGATTATTTGTATTCACTATAAGTACACATAAATAAAGTATACATAAAATATAGTATATAAAAATTCATTTTTCACATACTTATAGCACGACATAATTATGAAATTGAAAGTTAACACAAATAATGGAAATTGGGTTAAGAAGTTCCCTTACCGATTTGGTAACCTATAAAAAATAACCCACATGAAAGAAGGATCATACAATAAAGATGTAAATATACATAAATAAATGTATATTTCACAAATAATACAATAATGGGAAGTACAAACACCACAAAAAAAGGAAATAGTGTCAAATATAGCATGAATCTCACGGAAGGAAAAAGTGACATTAAAACCCCTAACCTCAAGTGCGACTTGTCTTGTATGTTTATTGTTCTTCCTGAATAATACACATAACTTAATTTATACTCACTTTAGAAACTTTTTAATGTTTATTTTTCCTTTTATATTACTTATTACATTTCTACAAAAATTACATAATTATTTGAGTTCATATCAGAAATTTTGTCGATGTTTGGAAGTTGAGTTAAAAATGAAAATGTTATAATTACAAATTGTCCATGTGGTAAAAATTCCATAATCTCAATATTTATATACATGTTTTATATATAATGTATATAATATATTTCCATTATATTTTTATTTAAAATATTCCATATAATTTGGATATATGGAAATGAAATGCAACATTCATAGAGATAGTAAGTCATACGTACGCATGAAAGCTATATTCATTTCTTTTTTTTCATTTTTAATGAATGAAAACCAAATGATACATAGGTATATTATTATTACAGTATAATATAAAATTTTATTTATGTTACATATTTCCATTAACACTATCCTTTATAAATTCCATATATGGTATGAAAAAGTCATATCACTTTGAGGGGGCGGTATTCCTCACTTCCTCAAATCAAATTAACATATTTACCGATTATAGGAACCATAATGATATGATATAAATGAAAAATACAGAATCATAGAGAAAATATAATCATAACATATATACCACAAATAAATAAATTTCCATTGTAATGGACAACATGAGAGGTGGTAGGAGATAAGTGAACAATCATCGTTTCAGGAGGCAGCAGTTCATCGTACAACGAATTATTATGTTCGTATCCATTAGATTGAGGTGTGTGCAAGTGTAATTTGAATCCTTCTCATAACAAAAATATAGTATATTGAGGATACTGGTGTTTTTATATAAACAAATAATAGTAATAACATAGAGAGTATAGAAGTAAAATAAAAGAAGAGAACTTGAGGGAAGACATTACCATTAAATCGGGTAACTCCCTTTGGTTTGAACAGAAAGGCTTTCTTGAAGTGACTTCTTTCTAAGGTAAGGATTCTAGGAGGAATAGAGGTATTTGGGAGATTATTTAGGAAGAGGATGGATGATCCAGGTGTGGTGAGAGGTGTGAGTAGTGGTCTAGAGGTGGTGTCCTTTTATAATTTGGAGGAGGGTCTCTTTAAGAATATTTCAAAGTATTATTTTATTATAAACTAAATTTTGATTTCAAAAGGACCCAAACTCATTAAATTCGAATATAATATGAATATTATTCTAAATAATCTAAACCAAAAGGTTTATGATAAGTTTGGGTCTCATTTTTAACCATATCATTTAGCTTTAACATTTAGTTAACTTATTTATCTACCATGTCTTCTTGTATATTCATACCATATGGTTAATATAGTGACTATAAAATTAAAAGTGACCCAAAATGGATCATTAATGACATTTTTAATATCATATATGTCATTTGGCATAATATTATATTTTTAATATTATTTTATCATTCAATAAAATAGTATTCATTTAATAACACATTTATGCCAATTTATAAACTATTAATATCATGAATTTTAAAAAAATACAAACCAACATTGTTCTTTTGAAAACCCTTCATTAATTAAAATATTATAAGTTATAATAATCCATAAAATTCATGGATGGCCTAAAATTTTTCAAAATAAATTTATTCTAATATTTCTAATCTCTCTTATCTAAAACATTCATTAATGAGGTAATCATTACATCATCATTGTGTCATATATAAACTTATTTATTTTATGTCAAAAATTATAAATAAAATATCATAATTTTGTAAATATTTTTAATATTTCTAGAAAATATTTATAGGTGAAAATATCACTCATATAACCCAATTTAAATGTTGATTTACAAAAAAAATATATTCATGTTTCATTTTCCTTTAAATTATTTTTTATAAAATTTCATTTTAAATTACACGTGGATCCATAGTGTCCCAAAATCGACACAAGAATGCCCATTGTTGGGAAGATATCAGCCAATAGGGTTAAGACATGTGTATGGGTTATTTGATATTATTAATTTTTACCCTTAATTACCAGATTAATCCTATAACCATGGTAAATAAAATATTTACTGAAGTTACTATTCCGACTGTTTAAAAATAAAAAATACATATTTACAGAATTTTGACCTCTTGATTCAAAATATGGAATTAATTTTTTATAAATTCAAAACAAAAAAGTTAAAGAAATTAATTTAAAATTAATTCTCGTTGTAAAAACCAAATAACATGTTTTTATTAAATAATAACTATCAAAACATTGACATTTTTATATCTATTTTCAATGAGAAAATACTTACAATGAAAAAAATTGGGTTAAATGGTAAAAAAAATAATTCATTCACACTTTAAAATAAATTAAAATGAAAAATATAACTACATAAATAAATTCTATGAGAAGACAGTTTTGACTTAAAATGCAGTATTTTAACTATTTATTAAAAATGAACATTATCAGAAAAATACCAAAAATTTACCAAAAGTAAATTTTGATATCTTTCTTCTATAGAAGTAGTTTATTTGGTAAAATGTATCATATATAAGTTATAGAAACTATATTCAAAATGGGTCCTCCATCCAAAGGAGGAAAAACTACCATTAAAAATATTAGTGTATTTATGCATAAAATTGGATTCCTTGTCATTCCAGGAATCTAAAAATTATTAGATAAATTTAAATACATTTAACAAACTTGTATAGTCATATTTTTGTTAGTTCTGTTCATTCCCTCCAATAAAACTACTAGGCGTTAACTAGTATTTAAAATAATTTATATTATTATTTTTTGGTATAACTCAGCCTTCTGTGCAACTTGAGATTTCAAAGAAACCCATTGCTGCATGTAGGAAAGGCCATTGAACATAGCGTCCCCTTTAAAGTAAAATTAATATTTAATTCACCAATATAAAAAATATGTAAATATCATATCCATTATTTAACTAGGGTGTTACAAATATAGTAGGGAATTGATATCGGTGTTTACCATTAACCATTGATTGATGATTTCAAATTTCTATGGGTGGAATCTGTTGATGTTTTTTATTTATACCAGAATGATTATTTTCTTTTACCTGATATATTAAATATAAATATAATTTAATTACATTAAAATGGAAACTTATCTATATAAAATTTTAATAGATATTACATAATCCAAATTTTTTATTATGGGGGTCCACATCATCAATTATTAATTGAGAGAATGAGAGTGTACATTAGACATAAAATATTATTAAAAATGGGTCATCCATTTTGTAAATTAAAAATGGAATCTTAACGGTATGAATGATTTTAATTCACCACCCACAACCATATTAAAATAAATAATATACCCATAATGTGGAAAACAATGATGTTACATTTAGGAAGAATGAAATTTAGTCCATTAGAAAAATAAACTGAAGAAATGTTCTATATTATTTGATACAAATTATTAGAGATTTTTTGTGGTAAAACATAATAATAATGTTATATATTTTGAGATAGAATATTTTATAGTATGATTGGATATTTTTTGACATAAAAGGGAATAAAAAATTATGGCCTTTATGAAATATTAGACTTAATATCTACGATAATATGTTGTTAGTTAGAACACACTATTAAATGAAAAAATATGTAATGACGCTAACCCCAATAACATGGAAATGGTGTTTGATTTATTATTTATGTAAAATAAGAAAGTAATTTCATCCCAAACGACTAGATAATTTATTCGTGTTGGTAAACATGATACATAGTTGAAATTAAAATTAAATTTTAAAACATAAAATACAAAATAAATTTGTAAATTCCATTATTCCCCTTATCATATCACTGCATTCAAATCACAAAAAATATCCTCTGGTCCTAGGTGAAAATAAAACATAATAAATGAGTGATATTGATGCTCAAAATGGATAAATTTAAACTGAAAGCCATGAATAAATATGTCACAATAAAAATTTCATGTTATATAACAAAATACATCACATTTAATCAATAAATTAAGCATAATATGGGTGGAATAAATGATGATAACATGATTAAAAATAAATAATCACATGAGTATGAAAACATATCAATTTTTATTCTATATAAGCAAATAATCTATTGGAATATCTATAAATGAATTCATAATGATAGAATACATAATTCATATCATTAAAATGGTCACAATATATCCTCAATATAGTTACATTCATGATCTATCCCCATGAAATATTAAATCTATGGGTAGAAACCTATCAAATTTGGCTAACTCTGTTGTCTCATTAGACCTATCGATGCATCGAGGGGAAATAGTGGGTCCCACCCATCACATACAATGTCAGTGGGTTTTCCAACCTGATTTGGGTGGAAAATAAAAAAATATAAACATTTATATTTAAAAGACATTATATGAAATGTGAATGCATTCCCCAATCAATAAACATTACAAAAAACCATCATGAGTAATATAGCGAATTATATAAAAATTACTCATACCCAGTGAAACAGATCATAGATCATCCAAATAAAGTATATGGATGACATTAAAAAAAACATATCCCCATTGCATCTTATGTATAATAAATTTTTTATGTAATTTTTTAATAAAAATACCATAAAATTATCTTTAAAAAAATTGAGTAACATTTACTTTTCAAGTTGAAAATAACTTTTTTTAATATGTAAAACATTTTGAAAATAATTTTTAATGAAAATAACTTTAAAAAAAATAAATATCTAGTATATAAGGGGAAATATTATTTACATAAATATTTGTAAACATTTAAATGATGTTATAATTAAATGATAGTCATGATGGTGGGTAATTTCACATACACAGTTTAAGGTAAACAAAATATTCATTTTGAAGTGTAAGAAGGATGAAAAGTAAATTGTTTGGAAAAAGAAAAGGATTTTCCTTTTAAAATAATTTGTAAAAAGAAAAAATGGGTAAAACATTCATTAATAAATAACTTGGATTAGATTTGAACCATTTTTGAAAATATAGATTTGGATGAAATCAAATTTCTAATCTAAGAAAGAAATGAGGTTCCATTTTTTTTAAAACATTATATCAACAATTTTAAGTACCAAAGAGTTTACAAAATAATATTAAAAGAAAATATAATGGATAATAATAGTTGGATAAAATTGAAATGGGCTGAATATATATTTATCAAATAATAAATTTTAATGTAAATACTAGTATAACTAATAACGATTAGATTGGATTGTGAAATAAACCCTTACAATGATCAAAATATTGATCCAAGAAATTATCAATGAATAAATTATATATGTTATCATTAAATAAAAATAAATAAAATTTAAAAGAAAAAATAAGAAAATAAATTTTCATTGTACATATAATCATATAATATCAACAACAATAAAGAAGTATTATTACCCAATGAAAGGAAATCCAGTTATGAAATTCCTTACTACTAAAAAATTTTCATATAAAGTTACCTCAGTCAAAATTATTCAAATTAAAATATAAAATACCATGAATTTTTAAGTATTAATGATATTGTATATTAAAATGGGTATTTTATACATTATATAGAATAAATTAGGCGCATAACATTAAAATATTCCTCAATTAAATGAAATTGGGAAGAAATCCATTACCTCAAACTTCCTATTGGTTGAACATGATTTAAACTCATGTATAGTTGTTTTAAAAATATAATTTTTATAGAACCATATTAAAAATTATAATTTCATATATGATCCCTTTATAACATCTTATCAAATTTTTATTAATAACTTTTCTTTATTTGCATTGTTTAAGGTGTTAATTTTCTTGTTTTCTTAAGTGTGTATTGTCCTGAAAGATCTGGATCAAGATAATATTATATATCTCAAACATATAAAGAAATATAATTTTTAAGTAACTGCAATTTTATTGCGTCAATAATATATTTAAATCTAATAATCAACTATGGTAATGGAAAATTTATTGGGTTACAATCATTGAGACTATAGGCCGTACATACTCATGAGTAACGATTCTATTTCTCAATGATCATTATAGAAAGGGGTTAAGTATTATTTTATCATTATATGAATGAATATAATATCATATATACAAAATTATATCTAAAAAAATTAATATTTATATTTATATAATACATTTGGTTTTGTGGTGAAATGTGAGTCACATTGTTTCTTGAAAGAAATAGTCCACATGTACATGAATGACATTATCATTGATCGTTAGGTGAAAAGTTAAGAAATAATGCAAAATAAAATATATTTTTAGAATGATAAATATTAAATGAATATCATAATTAATTGATGTATATATAATATATTAATGAACTTTTTTCTTATAACATTAATTGTAAATCATTAGAGAAACATGAATCACATCGCTAAGTATGGCGTTAGTCCATCGTACTCACAAGGAATGATATTTTACCTCATATGGATTAGAATGGAATAATATTTTTAAATGATATAATTCCACTATATGTATAAAAATGTTATAAATATCATATATATACTTTTGATTCATCATCATATCCATCCATGAGAGGTGGTAATGAAAAAACGAAAGACATTTGTTTGTGAGGTGGTCATCCTCCGTACACACAATTGATGATTTTATAAACTATTTTATAGAAGTGGAGATTGTTTTAGGTCATGATATAAATAGAAAAAAATCATAGTATATGTAATATACTTTGGTTACTATATAAATATGGTTTATTAAGGAATTAATGTGGTGGAGGAAGAAATAAAATAAAAATGTTCGTTGAAGAATGTTACCTCTTCTTCTGGTATCCTACTTAGGATTTACACAAAATCCTTCATAGGGTGATATTATCCCCAAAATAAAGATTCTAAGATTATTTGAGGGATTTTTTAGGTGATTTGGTAACGTTTTTTAGGAACATAAGGGGTTTTAGGGTTGTAGTGGAAAAGAGTGTGTGTGGCCTTTTATTAGTAAGGTGGGGTGGCACACTTGTAATTTTTCAAAAAGATTCAACCATACCCACCTTTTTATCTTGTCATAGCCTCTAAAATTGGAAATTATAGATCTTAGAAAATATAAGGTCTAAATATGGCAAGAAAATGGTTTTGGTAAAAGAAAAATTAGGTCATTTCTAATACAGATCATCTTAATTTAACCCCCAATAAATCAATTTTTTACTTAACCACAATAAATGATTTTTCTAGTTTCACTATTTATTAGTGTCATAAATTATGTTGAATTTATTATAAATTATAAAGTATAAATACTAGAAATATTTAATCCATTTTTATAAATTATATTGACATAGGTGAGAAAATTTAATTTAAAATTAGTCTAACAAACATGATGAGAATGTAGGGTTTTAAGGGAAGTTATTTAATAGTCTACAAAGTATATATATATATATTAATATGATAATAATTCCAATGAAATAAATTGTATTAATTTATATTAAATTGAACAAAATTTACATTTAAAAAAATTCACAATATACTATGATATTATAAATTATTTAAATTACAATTTATTTTTTAATAAAAAATCATTATTTTTTAGAATTCATCAAAAAATGAGCCTTTTTAGAAAATACCCCAAATTTACCAAAAAGTAAATTTTAGTTTTATTTTAAAAAAATTTAGTTAATTTTTCAAATAATATTTGTATAATTGTTTAATATTATTTTTTTATGTACAGAAAGAGTGAATAATCCATGTTTTAGAAAAATGTAGTTTTTTCAGAAATTATTATTTTTACATTTAAATGATTCATATATTATTATTATTAAATAGATAACTAATAAATGTGTGTGAAGAATATATTTTAAAAATTTATTTATTCCCATTTAACCATCCATTATAAAGTCAAACTAGGTCTTGCATGTAACACAAGATATAAGAGAGTCTCATTGTTTCATGTAACACATGATAAAATCTGTTTTTTGTGTAATATACACAATTGAATTAGATTTTATTCTATTATTATTTTAGGTTATTACATTATCCCCACCTTAAATAAATTATGTTCTCACAATTTAAACAAGATCCTGATAATTTGGGGTTTGATATTTGGAAAATATTTTCTTGAAAATACACATTGTAAAAAGGATTAATAAAACTTCCCTATAATAAGAGGGTTATAATGTATAAATGTAATATTTAATAAAACATAGCTAGGATTCAATGTAGATTATTGTTGGTGGGAAGTGAAGTAATGGAAATGGAAGGAAATCATAAATAATTATAGAGTGTGATTGAGGTTATAGATTCAATGAAAGTGAGTGAGTAATGGAATGTTAGGGGCCTAAAAACCATAAATTTTTGATGATTTAAAGAATATTTAATTTATTATATATTACTATTAATAAAATACAATTTTTTTTCAATACTCTTTATCCTAAATTAGTATCATTCTTTTTCTATATATTAATTTATGGAAATATAATTACTTGCTACAATTCAATTTCATATGAACAATTCCTTTATTTGAATTTGATTCATTAAATTACCAATTCAGCTCTTAATCCATCAAATTAATATACAAAAAATGAATTATATATTCTAAAGGAACTAAAAGTCACTTTGAATAGTTTGTAATATCCAAAAAGTGTGACACGTATTTTCTTCTATCTCTAAATATTTTCCAAAAAATATGGCAAGAAAAAGTTTTACAATATAATACATTAATCTCAATACATCAATAATAACACTAATGGTTCATTATTAATATTTATTCATCAAATATTTTAACTGATATCAATGACATATTATCAAGGACATCGGGTAGGTAAATGGTGGGATCTAAACCTTTAACATCCTCCAGTTGTGGGTTAAAGACCCGTAGAATCTCGGGAAGCATTGGGCTGTCACCGAGCACATGGGCTGTCCGTTTTCAAAACTATATTAATAAAATTCATATAAGTTTACAAAAACAATTATGGATATCCAAGAAATTAAAATATTCATTATGTAATATTTTTTAAATAGGTTTACAATAAACCCTATTTTTTACAAATAGTTTAGTAATATTATTGGACTATTATTACAATGTCATTGAGGATCATACGAGCCGTAAATGTAATCAACATGTTTAAACATATGTCTTTAAAATTTAAATGGATTATTCATGAAATAATGTTTCTACTAAAACATATACTTTCAATAATTTTCTCTGAAAATATTTTATCTAGGAATATTTCCATCACATAAAACCTAAAACGATATGTTTTAGACTTTATGTTTATGATCAATCATAGAATCATAAACCCATGATGATTTCTATGAATTTTACATTAATAAATAAAAAATTTATTCTTAAATTAAACAAAATCCATATATTCTTCATTAATTTTATAACAAAAATACTATTGGTAAAAATACTTCTACAATTTAATTGTTGAATCCAAATGCACAAGTATTTCATCCATTTAAGTTCAACAATGTACTTTCCTTGGTCTATTGGTTAACCATCAGAAGAGTACATTGACTCGGATAGTTCATAGGTTCATAAAATTTAATACAATAAACTATAAATGGATCCATATGATTATATTAATTTTCTTACATAATATGCTTCATTTTTTCTCAACGATTACTTACTTTATGTATTTTTTCCACAGATAAAACATTATATCATTAATTTTGGACACTTAATTTTTAATATATGATAATTTATGTTGAAACTAGCTCATTAATTTTCATAATATAATAAAATCCCTAATAATATTTTGTAATGAAAATATTAATTATCCTTTCCATATCCTATAAGAGTGTCAAACCGGGTTTGTAATAAGACCCACTGTCATGAACCAAGTGATGATCAGTTCAAGCCCAATGCACCTATTTTGGAGTTATTACTTTTATGTACATCTATGGAAAAACCACATTCACTTTTAGTATCCTCATAGGAAAGTATTTCCAGTAAAAACAACATAATATAAACCATACCAAAACTTTTCTACGTTCCTCAATACTTATACTCAAATTCTACAATAGGGTTGTCTTTCTAAATCTATATTTTCAAAAATATAGTTTCCAAGGATTCTGTTAAACATTATATGATTCCAACTATTGTGACCATATCCCTATTAGCCCAGAGATGGTCTTTGATTTATTAAATATTACTAAGATACAAGGAATCACATCCAAAAGGATCAAATAGTTTAAAAGTCTATGAAAAAAAGATACAAAATTGATACATTAATTACATTTGAAAATAAAAATTAAAAAATAATTTATGGAGAATATCAACATTCTCAATAAAATATCCTTCTATATCAAATATAGTATAATTCATGGATTCCTTGGAAAATGAAAAAAAATAAGTGTTGGATAAATTGTTTAGTAATGGTTAAGTACAAGATAATAAATCATGAATCCATAGGAATTGTCAACATGGAAAGGCAAGTACCTAAAAAAATCAATTTAATCAATAATATGAGAATGAAATGCATCTTGAGATAACATTAAGGGGACAGTCTCATGGAAAATATTATATTTTATATTAAATACGATAAGGTAAATAACTGAAAACATATTTCATTCAATCAATAATATGAGAGTACAATTCATCCATAGATAATATCATTTTAAAAATATCATGGATAATAATTTGAGAATTCTTAATTAATGAAATGATTAATGATTGGATTCCATGTCTCAAGAAAATGAAACCTTGAACATCAATATGTCTCATATTATAGTTTAAACTAAATTTAAAAACCCATTTATTGTCAGGTTATTGTTTTGTCTCATGAGATATACTGATATATTATGGGACTCTATAATACTGGGCCCCACCCATCAATATAGGCACAAATAATTCCTTATATGATGAATAATAAATTTAATTCATGAACTAATATTAATTAACATTATATATCCATAAATAACCATGGTTATTGATTTATTAATATTTCCCCTTTTAATAAAATAACATGCAATGTAAAACACCATATATATAAACTATATATGTTTCAAAAAATTGCACATCCCTGAAAAATAATATGGATAATTATTGGAAATTTAATTTATAATGATCATTGGAAAATGCGTATTTCGATGGGAAGAAAAGGACTACAAAAATGAAATAGGGAAGTTAATTTAAATACTATCATTTGTCAAAATAATAATAAACCATCCATAGAATTAATAAGGATAGAATGAATACAACATGGACCCTTTAGAGTCTGAATAAATGGTTGATTTCATTTATGGATATAAATACCATAAAAATAACATTTAAAAAATTCTTTAGGAATATAACATTTTCATTTTGAAAATGATTTTTTAATACATGAAATTTTTTGAAAAAACTTTTTCTCTGAATACCACTTTTAAAAACTAATGTTTTTTCTAAATATTAGGGAAGATATTCCATAAACAATCCTAGAAATTTTTCCAATAGAATTTAAAAAATTATTTTCATGATGGTGTGTAATTCTACACATGAGAGATAAATTCCAAGGAACCTTCCATTTACACTGTAAAAAGTATTAAAATTTTCATTGTTTAGAAACTAACATGATAATTACATTAATTTTTTAAAAGTCAGAATTAGTAAAAAATTATATAATAAATAATTTTTAGTTGTTTAATCAAAATTTAGAAACATTTTTTGAAAACACAGTTTTGAAAGAATGAAGATTTTAAACCAAAGAGAGAAATGAAATCATATTTTATTAAAAACTTTTTCTCAACAATTTTAAGTAGCTAAGAGGGGAAAATGGTACTATTTTTTGAAAATATTATTAATGAAAATATTATAAGAAAATTAAAATGTTTATTATAAATTTATAAAATAATTTCCATCAATGGAGATACAAATATAAATAGAAACGTTTGATCGGTGGAATTGTGAAGTAAACCCTTACAATGATCATAACATTGATTCGAGAATTAATAAATGAATCAATTATTAGCATAAAATATAACCAATAATAAAACAAGTTGAAATACAATATAAGATAATAAAAATTCATTATACACATAATCACATAATATCCACAACAATAAAAAAACTTATATTACCCAATGAAAGGAAATTGAGTAATGAAATTATTTACTGCGTGTAATTTTCATGTATAGTCCCCCCAGATAAAATGATTGAAATTGAAATATAAATGTTAGTCAGAGTGGATACTCAAGAGGGGGGGGGGGGTGAATTGGGTTCCTATTTAAAATTTCTATTTAAAAGATTTATATTGAAACCCACCAATTTAAATAATAATCTAAACTATAGTGACTTTGTAATACTATAAATGTTCAGTTAGGATCTCAAGAAATTGATTAGTTCTCAGTTAATCTCATCAGACGATTAGATTAGATTTTGAAACTAACCTAATTTTTTACAATAAATACAATCACTTGCTAGTTTAACTATCAGAGTAACTTTAAAATAGATTTATATTTAAAGTATTTAACAGCGGAATAATCAAAATAGTTTTAACTAAAATAAACATGCACAACAGTTTTAACCAAGAGGTTCAGTATCAAGCTAAGACTTAGTCCTCTTAAACAGTTTATATAAAACATTGATCCACACCCTATATTGGGGTTTGCAATAATACTCAGATGATCCAGGTCCTCAAACCTCTACCACAGTTCTATGTGGCAAGGAAATAATAACAATAGCACACAGGCTATCCAGGTCCTCAGACCTCTAGAAAAATCCATAGTGGTATACAAGAGTGTAAGGGAAAGATTGATTGAAGATTTAGAAATCCTCCAGTTCAGATTAGGAGTCAGTGTGTGTTCAAACAGAGAGAAGCACACAGTACTCGTAATGTAGATAAATGGATGATCACAGTCGAGCAAGAAAATTGAGATGAGTTTATAATGCTCTTGTGTGATGTTAATGTAGTTCTGGACTCCTTTTGATTTAATAAGATGAAGCTCTGAGACCTTCACTGGAAGTTGTATGGAAAATAGAGTGTCATGATTCTTCTTGTGTTCTCCATGAAGTTCAGTCGAGTGAAGATGTTCTTTAGACTTCGAATATGCGTTTTGTGTTTAGCCGTGTCAAGTTGCATGCAGCGAGCCTTTCTTCTAAAACTCCCTCGAAGTATTTTCTTTGTTCTCTTGATCACTTCCATACATTTTGTTTCTGTATTACGCGCATCCTGATTCTTGGTCACACATCGCTTTTAACGTGGGATTCACATGTTGGAGCCGACAGGTTTCATTTGTTCTATACCTCATACCTCGTACTAACTGATGATATGTCTACAATAAAACATTGATTATGTCAGTGCATTAAAGTCATCAAATATGGCCGTTATAAATTAAAATGAAAAACGACAAAGTAGTTTAAAAAACGGTGTCACAGAAAGTCATGGAAACGGTGTCCCGTTCACATGGTGTGTAGATTGATCAGAGTGTCTGTGTGGTACGGTGTCTTGCAGTCACGGTGTCTTGTTCACGATGTCTCAGGGTCACAATGTCTTATACACGGTGTCTGGCATTACGGTGTCTGGCTTCACGGTGTCTTGACCACGGTTTCTGGCTTCACGGTGTCTTGTTCAGGGTGTCTAGATTCACGGTGTCTTGTTCAGGGTGTCTGGATTCACTATGTCTTGTTCACGTTGTCTGGCTTCACGGTGTCTTATTCATGGTTTTTGGCTTCACGGTTTCTTGTTCACGGTGTCTTGTTCATGGTGTCTGGTTTCACGGTGTCTTGCTTCACTGTGCCAGAAATACATAGCCAGTGGCAGACTCACGGTGTCTTAGACTTTCCAAAGTAAATATGTGCAGACTTAAATAAAGATGATAATATAAATAATTAGACTTATTCATTTGTTAAAGAAGGTATTCTGAGAGTAGATTAACGATAGTAAAAAGTAAGTAAACTGAATATAGAACAATTAAGATCTTGCATGGATCTAAATAAAGCATGAGAAAACATTAGATATAAATACACATGATCTATATTGAATTATATTTAGAATCATTAATACATGATTAAATAAGTTTTGTCATCATTAAAACATGATTAAAACATGAGGAGTCCAACAATCTCCCCCTTTTTTATAATCAAAAATCATATATAGTTAAAGAGTATATAGGATTCAGCAAAAATATAAATTGATAACATAATATATAGAAACTTCTCCCCCTTTGGGATTATCAAAAAGATTAAATAAGAGAGGGAAAAAAGGTTCACAGTCCATTAATTGTAAATAAGTGATAGTACATCGATAAAAAACAATACACTAACAATAACATCCCTATAAAAAAGAGTAAACACTGTTATTCTACAAGGGCTGGCCTTCTCTTTGCCTTTTGCAGTAGTAGAAGAGGAAGCCATAGAGGCAATGGTTGAGGTAGAAGAAGGTAGAGATACAGTTGGTAAAGAGGTTAAAGGAAGGCCTTCAAATACAGAGGGAGCCAAGGTAGGAGCAGTTAAAGATCTATGCAGTTGCTGATCAAGAATCACATGCCTGATCTGACTGAGGGCTTAGCTGACAAACACGGTGGTTGAGGCTAGGGCAGAGGTGAAGGTAGGTAGGCCTAGTCTGAGAGGTGCAGCTGCTGGAGCAACAATATATGTACTCTGAACATGAAGATAGTGCCGGAGGAGTTTGATGAAATTGGTAATGATCTCTCAACCATACTACATTGATTTCTCAAAATATTTCTTGTTCTCCATAAACTTTTCCAACAATCGAGTAAACTCTGTGAGTTTTTGGACTAGCTTCTTGAAAGCATGAGTCATAGGAGGAATCCATAGATTTTCTACAAGGTACTTTAAATGGTTTGTCATATCAGTCTTGGAGAACATTATGTTGAAGTAGAAATACAATTTCATGGAAATCACTTACTAAGAATCATTCACAATTTTGGAGTGGATTTGTACTAAGTCAAGAAATCTATCACTATTTTTGACTAATTCAGATAAATAAGCTGCATTAAAGCCACTGAAGAAATTATGAAGCTTATCTTTAACTACATATTTGAGTAGATCACTATCCAAGGATGGTTTAGAGGATTTATTAGATGCATTGACCACTGTGGTCAACAATTTTAGTTGATTCAGCACCTTTTGAAGACATCATGTGTACACATCAGTGATTTTATTGAGGTTGGAAACATGCTCTTTCATTTCAATTAAAATTTTCTTATTCCTTTCAGCAATCTTTTCATCTAAGGATTCAAGATAAGGTTGAATCTGAGACACACTAACTTGTGGGATTTGAGGAGCAGCAGGTTCTACAGGAGGAGTATCATATTTAGATCTCGAATGTAGCTCTTTCTACATGTCTTTGATCATACATCTTAAGGACTTAACTTAATTACTGAGAAGATTATTTTGAACTCTTACCTCTTGAATCTCATGGAGCAACATAGGTTGTATTTTCTAAATAATCCTCTCCAATAATAGTGTGGCATCTATCTCACTTAATTTTTTCACAGGAAGAGGTTGGGTATTCATGAGTTTCTCAACTCCAGATAAGAGTGTATCTACAAATTCCTTCAGATCATCCTTACTCACAAAGGATGGCTGTTCTGATAAGGGTTCAGGAGAAGGAACGGGTACAGGTTCAGGTTCCTTATTAGGTGAAATGTTTGAGATTTATTTCAACTAAAATTATGAGGAAATATCAAGCCCGGTTGCTGTAACCTGTTGAGATTCATTCACATCATTGAAACTAGGAAGTATGTACTGAATGTTTATTGGACTTGACTCAGTTGGATGTGAGGCTTCAATAGACTCAAGATTTGGATTTTCTCCCCCTCAACAAGTGCCTCTTTCTCAGGACTGAGAGGCATAGGCGATTAGTCTAAATCCACAGACTCAGCTCTAAGTTCCTCACTCATTTTCTGTCTCACCAGCTGAAAATCTAGCTCCATCCGTTCTTCAGCAAAATGTATGATTTCAGGAATAGATTTTTCCATAGGGAGTTCCTCAAGATTAACCTCTTACAGAATAGGTAACTATTCCACAATAGGCTCTTCTATTTTAGCTTCTTCCCAGGCATTCTTTTCTAAATATTTGGCAACAGATTCTGTTATAGCCTTGGGTTGAGTTTCCAAACTAACAGCTTCTTTAGGAGTAGGTACTTCTTCTTCAAGAACTTCCAGAGAAATAGTAGCTCTATCTTCCTCAACAAAAATAGCCTCCTTGGATGGCACATCAGCCTCTTCTTCCACCTTTTCAGGATACTCAAAAAGCTCATCTGGTTCCAAACCAGGATCAGAAATGCCTTTCGGCCTTGAGGGATAATCCACATGATTGAATTTCTCATAAACCTTATTATTTTATTCCAACCATTCATTTTTTCAAGGATTGCAGTTTATCATCATTATTTTGATAGTATATTTTGAGAGGCAATACTCATATTCCATAGTCACATCCTCATTAGGTGCAACCGATCCTTTTTCAAGAAGCATGGATGATATAAGCTGAGAGTAGAACAGATAAGTTGACTTGGATGTGATATTTATCAACTCACACATGTTTTGTATGATATACTTGCATAGGTTGATCTTATGTCCATTTTTCATGAGATGAATAAAAAACACATCTTGATATTTTAACATAGAAAAATGACCTTTTCATGGACTTATCAAATTTTGTACAAACATAAAAAGAAGCCTTGTTTCTCCATCTAATTCAGCCGTGATGGCTCTTCTATGGGTTCCATTTCTAGTTTGGGTTTTCAGAGCATCTTCTAGATCAAAGTGATCACTTGAAGGTGGATTTCCTCTCTAATAATCCTCACATATACCTTCATGAGGTATCCTAAGGCATGTATCCCATAGCCTCGAGGAGAAAGAATATCTCCGGCCATTGACCCAGCTTCTTACAACATAACTTTCACCAGAATCAAATGATAAATATACATATTGATAAAATTGAGCCACTAACCTAGGATAGATTGGTCTATCCTCCATCTAGAACCATTCTAACCAACCTTGTTGTTCTAACACTTTCAATACTTACGACTTACTAGACAGAAGACACTTGGAGAAAATTTATTTCTCAGGTACAAAAATGTGGTTTACCAGATTCGAATTTAAAGGCCCTTCAGGTGTCAACTTAGGTGAAATATTCTTCTTATTCGAGCTATACGTCTCTGGTGTCAATGGTGACAGACGATTCATTCTTGGAATTCATGGATGGTTTGAGCGAGAGAAAGGTTGAAAGGATGAAGAAGGGTTCGAAAAGAGTAGGTAGAAGAAATATCGAGTGAAGAATTGAGTGATAATTAATTTTTATCCTTTATGAATACCAAACGTCAAAAAAATTAAAACACGGGAAACATAGAAGAGGTGAAATAATAATTACCGTGACAAGAAAATAAAAAAAAATAAGAAGGATTTTTAGGGTGAGACCGTGACTGGTCATGACAGTGAGACAGTGAGAGAGTTTCACGGTGAGACTGTGAGTGAGTTTTCAGTGCGCGTTATGGTGAGACATTAAACGTCAGATCGTAAGTACCAAATGATAATGGTGAGACCGTAAAAATAAATTATTATGGTGAGACAGTAAACTTTAGAGAAAGTAATGAATAATCTGTAATCATGAAACAGTAATGTATAACACAGTAAGATATCGCATATTAAGACCTAAAACAGTAAGAATCAAGGACTCTATTCGAGATTTATCATGCCTAGTTCATGTATGATGTAGTCTATTCTCTTAGAATTTATTGGTTTAGTGAATATATCAGCATGTTGATATTCAGTACCAATGAATTCCAAAGTGATATCACCTTTTGGATATTGATCTCTCAAAAAGTGATGTCTTACATCAATATGATTTTTCCTAGAATATTAAATAGGATTCATTGAGAGGTTAATAGCACTTTTGTTGTCACAATTTATAGGTACATGTCTGAATTGATATCCATAATCTAGTAATGTGTGTTTTATCCAAAAAATTTGTGCATAATAACTGCCAACAACTATGTATTCATCTTCTACAGTAGATAATGCAACATAATTTTGTTTCATACTACACCATGATACTAGTGACTTTCCAAAAAGGTGACTTTTACAAAGGTACTTTTTCTATCTAACTTACATCCACCAAAGACAGCATCAAAATAACTAACTCAAATGTTTTTCCTTTAGGATAAAACAGTCCTAGATTGGGTGTATGCGTGACGTATTTGAAAATTCTATTTACAACATTTAAATGAGTTTCCTTAGGGTTTTCTTGAAAATTTGCACACATAAACACACTAAACATAATGTTATGACAACTAGCAGTTATGTAATGTAATCTTCCAATCATTCCTCTATAAGTGGTTTGATCAGTAGATTTTCTATCTTAATCAAGATCAAACTTACAATTGGTACTCATGGGAGTTTCACTACTTTTAGTGCTATCCAATCCAAAATGTTTTAGATGATCCTTTGTATATTTACTTAAATTTTAAATAATACCATTTTCATTTTGATAAACATGAAATATAAGGAAATATTTGAGTCCTCCCATTAAACACCTTTCAAATTCGTTTTTCATCAGGTTAGAAAAATCAAAATATAAAGAATTCTTTGAGGATCCAAAAATAATATCATCTACATAAATTTGAATAACTAAAACATCATTCAAAATTCGTTTTAAAAAAATATTAGGATCAACTATTCCTCTTGTAAATCCTTTGGAAAGAATAAAAGTACTTAATCTATCATACGAAGCTCATGGAGCTTGCTTTAAACCGTATAAAGCCTTTGATAGTTTAAAGATATGATTCAGAAAATGAGGGTTTGTAAATATAGGGGGTTGTTAAAAAAAACATCCTCAGCTATATACCCATTTAAGAGTGCACTCTTGACATCCATTTGATACAGTTTGAAATTCAGATGTGCATCATAGGCAAGCAGGATTCTAATGGCTTCAAGTATAGCTACTGGTGAAAAGGTCACTTCATAGTCGATTCCTTCTTCTTGACTTTAGCATTATGCAATAAGTCTAGCCTTGTTCCTAACTATGTTACAAGCTTCCTCAAGTTTATTCATAAAAACCCATTTAGTGCCTATGGTCAAAGTGTCCTTATGTCTATCTACTAATTCCAAGACTTCATTTCTCTCAAATTGACTTAATTCTGTCGGCATTGCCATCACCCAAAACTCCTCATTGATTGCATCATTGATATTTTTAGGTTCACGTAGTGAATGAAAATCTTGATGTTCAACCTAATTTCTTAGAGAACCTCTCATTTGTGTCCCTCTATCTAAATATCCTACTACAATATCTAATGGATGGTTTTTAGAGGTCATAGTTGGTCTAGAAAATATTGTCTAGAGATTTCAGGTTCATTTACTGGTTTAGGTTCAATAGAAGCAGACTCTAGAGCATTTCCAGAACTGGTTGTCTTAACAACATGTTCACTATTTTTGTCATTAGGTTCTAGAATGGACATATCTTCATCAAGGTTTTCAAGAGGGGTCTTAGGTTCATGTGGATCAATTTCATCAAATTTGATGTGTACATATTCTTCCACACATATGGTTCTCTTATTGAATACTCTATAGGATTTACATTATATTGAGTAACCTAGGTAAATTCCTTCATCAATATTGGATGAAAATTTGTCAATATTACCTTTAGTATTAAGGATAAAGACTTTGCAACCAAAAACTCTAAAGTAGTTAGCCTTAGGCTTCATATTGTTCCAAATCTCATAAGGGGTCTTTTTAATAATTGGTCTAATCATGACTCTATTGATAATGTAACAATCTATATTAACAGATTCTGCCCAAAAGTAAATTGGTAAATCATATTCAATGAGTATTGTCCTAGAAATATCTTGAAGAGTACTATTTCTTCTTTCTACTACACCATTCTGTTGAGGTGTACTAGGAGCAGAGAAGTTGTGCCAATAACCATTATGTGAGCAATAAGATTCAAACTCTTGATTTTCAAATTCATGACCATGATCACTTCTCATGGTCTTAATCTTATGTCCACTAAGGTTTTATATTGACATGAAGCATTTAATTAAGTAAGAACAAAAATCATTTTTTAGAGCTAGAAAATATACCCAAGTGTACCTAGAAAAATCATCTATAAGAACATAGACTTAGTGCTTTCCATTTAAGCTAGAAACTCCAGATAGTCCAAATAAATCCTTGTGAACCCACTTGAGAGGCTGAGAAGTAGAAACTCAATTCTTTTAATTGAAAGAAACATTATGTTACTTTCTGTTTTGATAGGGATTACAAATTTAGTTAGATGGGAATTCTATTTTAGGTAGGTCTCTAACTATGTTCTACCTAGATAGTTTTCTATGTGAGTGTATATTGCAGTGTCCTAATATCCTATGCCAAAGACAAGATTATTTATGAAAGGCATTCAAACAGGTTACATTTTGTTTAGCTAAATAATTCTAATCAACAACATAAATATTTTCATTTCTCAATGTAGTAAATACCAAAATATTTTTAGAATCAAATACATTGCATGAATCATTTTCAAATTTAACAATGAAACCATCATCAGAAAATTGATAAATTGTTAACAGATTATACATTAGTCCATCAAAAAATAAAACTTTAGATATTAATATTGAATCAGTGTTACCAATCTGGACTAGTCCGATGATTTTACCTTTAGAGTTATAACCAAAGGTGACATATCCTCCATCAACCATGATTATTCTTTTGAAGCATGAAAAGTACCCTATCATATTCCTTCAGCATCCACTGTCCAAGTACCATGTATTCCTACAGGAACATTTTAAGTAGGTTTCCTATAACACAACTTTAGATAGAAAATGATTTTGGTACCTAGATTTTCTTGGGTCAAGACAGGTTAGCAAGAAAAAATTTTGGTACCTAGATGTGTCTAATTTGTTTCATATAATCAGTTGTTTTATAAGATTTTGATAGATAATTTTTTTTGATCTATAACTATGTGGGTAGTTAGTTTAGACATAATAATTTCAAAAAATGGAACTAGCATCATACTATCCTGATTTTGGAATAAATATATTCTTTGTAATCATTATTTGTCCAGGATGGTACACAAAACTTGTAGTATATTTTGGTGCTACATGTTTTCCTAGAATTTTTATAAGTGTGTCCTTTCCATTAGATATTTTTTCTAAATCTTTCTTGAGTTGCTCATTAGAAAATTTCAGTTTAGTTTTCTCTTTGAGTAGTTGAGCATTATTTTCCTTTTCTACTTCTAGTATAGATTTGATAGTGCTAGTTAAAGCATGCAGTTTCATTAAGGATTTATACTTGTCTTTCAGCTCATTGTAGGTGTCCTTTAGCATGTAACAGTATTCAAATAATTATTCACTAGACCTATTTTTAGAATCAGAATCAGAATTATCTCTAGAATAATAATAATTTAAAGCAGGAGTATCAAATGTTACATTAGATGCATTTTTTATGAAAAACATATTATCTTTTTCAAAATTTTCAGCTTGAGTGAAATTAGAATCACATGAACTCTCTTCTAAAGCACTCCAGGTTGCTTTCACAGCTTTATTGTATTTTTGGTCCTTGTACTCATATATCTTCTTTTATTAAAACACCGTACAGTCAGCTTTCACATGTCCATTCCTCTTGCATTCCTAGAAGACTATGTCATCACTTTTATCTTTCCTTTTCTAATATGTCTTCCAATAACCTTTATTTTCATAACTTCCCTTGTAATTGTATTTTCTGAAAAATAATTATTTTTTCTATAAAACTTCTTAAATCATCGGGCTATCTGAGCCATTTCAGTATCACTATTTTATGGGCTCTCATCACTACTAGAACTATCACTTACAACTTTAATTTTCTCTTTGTCCTTGATTTATGAATCAGAGGTCTTAAAGGATACTAATTTCTTTCTTGGTTCATCATCTTCTTCTTTATTTACTTTCAATTATTCTTCATACATAATCAACTTACCAATGAGCCTCTTGACAGGTATCATTCCAATGTCACATGATTCTATTATTAAGACTGATGTGCCTCACCATCTTTCTAGCAGGTTTCTTAGTGTCCTCAGGATTTTATCCTTTTGTTGGAACAAACATTCCTGATTAGCCCATTGTATTAACTATCTCATTAAACCTGAGATACATATAAGAAATATATTTATCAGATTTCATTTTAAAATTATCATACTTAATAGTGTGTGTATTTAGTATCATTTATTTAACATTTGTTGTTCCCTCATGGGAAACAGCCAGAGTATCCCATATTTCATAAGCAGTCTTAGAAGAAGATATTCGATAACATTATTTTTCTTCTAAGGCACAATACATGGCATTCATTACTTTATAATTATTATTGTAAGCAGCTTTAGTAGGTTCATCCCATGTAGTTTTAACAGTTTCTGCAATCTTATACTGATTCTCTATAGCAGTCCAATTGTCAAATCCCATACTTTCTAAATGAATAATCATTTTTACATTCCAGTGGGAATAATTTACAACATTAAAGAATTGTGGCATGTTGGTAGTTACACCTTCTAATTTATTATCCATAAACATATTTTAGAAAATATATTTAACGAGATAAAATTTAGAAATAACATAAATTTTGAGATCTTTATGATACAACTAAAATCACAGTTGAAAAACTTTTCACAAACAAATAGTTTTGAAAGGTTTTTTAATATCCCTTCGATACCAAATGTAGTTATGAGTGGATACTAAAGAGGGGGTGAATTGAGTTCCTATTTAAAATTTTAATTTAAAAGAATTATATTTAAACCCACCAATTTAAATTAGAAGCTAAACTGTAGTGAATTTGTAATATAGTAAAGGTTCAGTTAGGATCTCAAGAGATTGATTAGTTCTTAGTTAATCTAATCTGAAGATTATATTATCTTTTGAAAATAACCTATTGTTTTACAATTAATACAAACACTTCCATGTTTAACTATCAGATAAACGTTAAAATAGATTTATATTTAAAGTACATAGTTGCAGAATATTCAAAATAATTTTAACTAAAATAAACATGTATAGTTGATTTAACCAAGTGGTTCAGTCTCAATCTGAGACTTTGTCCTATTAAAGAGATTATATAAAACATTGATCCACGCCCTAGACTGGGGTTTACATTAGTACTGAGACTGTCCAGGTCCTCAGACCTCTACCAAAATTCTATGTGGGAATGAAATAATAACTACAACTCACAAGATGTCTTGGTCCTCATACCTCTACCACTATCCATTGTGGGATACAAGAGTGTAAGGGAATGATTGAGTGAGGATTTATAAATCCTCCAGTTCAGATTAGGAGTCAATGTGTGTTCAAATAGAGAGAAGCACACACTACTCGTAATATAGAGAAAAGGATGATCACAATCGAGCAAGAAAATAGATATGAGTTTATAATTCTCTTATTTGATATTAATGCAGTTCTGGACACCTTTTGATTGAAGGAGATGAAGCTTTGAGTCCTTCTCTGGAAGTTGTGTGGAAAACAGAGTGTCGTGATTTTATTTGTGTTCTCCATGAAGTTCAGTCTAGTAAAGATGTTCTTTAGACTTCAAATATTCTTTGTGTGTTCAGCCATGTCAAGTAACATGCAATGTGCCTTTCTTCTGAAACTTCCTCCAAGTATATTATATGTTCTTGTGCTCACTACCTTACTTTTTGTTTCTGTATTTCACGCATCCTAATTCTTGGTCACACTTCTCTTTTAACTTGGAATGCACGTGTTAGATCTGATAGGCTGCATGTGTTGTGTAGCTTGTACCTCATAATGTATGATGATATGTCTAAAATGAAACAATAATTATGTTAGTGCATTAAATTCATCAAATATGACATTCAGAAATTAAATTGAAAAATGAAAAAGTAGGTTAAGAAATGGTTTCATAGTATGTCATGGAAATAGTGTCTCGTTCACATGGTGTCTAGGTTGATCCCGGATTCTGAGTGTCACGGTGTCTCACAGTCACAGTGTCTTGTTCATGGTGTCTCCAGGTCACGGTGTCTTGTTCACAGATTCTGGCATCATGGTCTCTAGCTTCACGATGTCATCTTCATGGTGTCTATCTGCACGGTGTCAAGTTTACTGTATCTGGCTTCACGGTGTCTTATTCACAGTGTTCGGCTTCACGGTGTCTTGTCCATGGTGTCTTGCTTCACAGTGTCTTGTTCACAGTTTCTGTCTTCACAGTGTCTTGTTCACGGTGTCTAGCTTCACGGTGTCTTGCTTCATGGTGCTAGAAATACATAGCCAGTGGCAGAGTCACAGTGTCTTAGACTTTCCAAAGTTACTATGTGAACACTTAAATAAAGATGATAATAGGAAGAATTAGACTTAATCATTTGTTAAAGAAGGTATTCGTAGAGTAGATTAATGATAGTATAAAGTAAGTAAACTGAATATAGAGCAATTAATATCATTCATGGCTCTACTTAAACCATGAGAAAAGTTATGATATAAATTCACATGATCTTGATTGAATAAGATTTAGAATCATTAAGACAAGATTAAATAAGATATGTGATCATTAAAACATGACTATAACATGATGATTACAACAATAAAATACCATTAATTTTTATTTTATTTATCATTTTACAAATGAAATTTTATTTTTATACACCATATAAATTTTTTTAAGTGAATAACTTTACAATATGCCTCAATGACATGAAATTGAAGAGAAATCCATTAACTCATGATTCGTTTTGGTTAAGCATGCTATAACCTCATGCATAGTGGTTTAAAACAAGTTATTAACTTATTCTAAAACCATATAAATATTTTAAATATCATATATGATCCTTTTACAATAAATTATCACATGGTCATCAATAATATTTCATTATTTTCATTGTTCCAAGTTTCAATTGCCTTGTTTTCTCAGGTGTACCTTATCATGAATGAAATGATAATTTCTTATATTATACAATTTAATAATATCCAAAATAGTTATAATTAATAATTATAAAATATTAAAATCAATTATACTTTTAAAACTAATCATGAAATATGGTTATGTAAAAATGACTATGTTACAATCATGGAGACGGTATGTCGTACACACACATGAGTAATGTTTCCAAATTTCGATGATATTTATGGAAATATGGTTAGTAATAATTAAAATTTACAGAATAATAACAATATCATATATAATATATAATAAAATTAAAATAAATAAATATATATATATCATCCATGTGGTGTGGAGATGCAATGAGAGTGACCTCATTTCATGAAGGTAGTAGTCCACATGTATAAGAACAGTGTTATCATATTTCATTTAATGGAAATGTAAGATAGTGATATATAATATGATTTTATAAAGATAAATATCAGTTTAATACAATAATTATTTCATGAATATCATATATAATTATTAACATTATCCATACAACTTTCCATGTAAAGAGGAAGTGAAAGATGAATCACATCGCTTCACGAGGCGTTAGTCCGCCATACACATGAAAACGTCATGGTATCAAATAATAAATGGAAATTAATTACATATTAATGATATAATTAATATATAGGAATAATTATGTTATAATTATAATTTATATTGTTTTGTAACCATCATCATATCCAAGTAATGGGGGTAGGAATTTAAAAACTAGTGACGTCACTTAGCGAGACGGTAGTCGACTGTAGAAATGAACTACAATTTTGTAAACCATTTGATGGATGTGTAGTTAGTTTTATTTGATCAATCTAAAAGGAAAAAAATATATATATGGAATATATTAACGTTATTATGTCCTTAGTTTTAAAAAAAATCTGAAGTAGGTGGAGGAATAGATAACGTAAAAATGCTTGTTGAATAACTTTACCACTTCTTGAGGAATCCACCTAAGGAATGCACAAGAAGCCTCCATAGGGTATCTTTCTATTAGAAATAATGATTCTAGTACACGAGGATGGAATTTCGGAAGTTATTTGGGTAGGTATTGGCTAAACGAAAAGGGTTTGATGGTGTGAATTATAGAAGAGACGATGTGTCCTTTTACATGTGAGGTGAGTGGAACACTTGTAATTTTTTGAAAAAATTAAATCATAACAACACTTTTATCATGCCAAAATCCAAAAAAATGTGAAATTATATATCCTATAATATATAAGGTCTAATTATGTCTATAAGGGTGTTTTATAACTTTATGGTCATTTGACAATAATATTTTCAATTTAACCCCATAAAAATTAGTTTTTACTATATCTATTGTAAATATATTATACTATTTTCACTATAAATTTTGGTGAAAAATTAGGTTGAAATAATTATAAATTATAAATTATTATTATTATTCCAAATAATTAATCAATTTTTAAAAATCCAATTCAAATATGTGGTGAAAATTAATTTAAACATTAGTCCAACAAACGCAATGATAAAACATTGTTTTAAAGTGAAAATGTTCAAATGTTTAAAAAGTTTTTATTTCTAAAAAATTATTAAGATAAAAATTAATAAAATTTTATTAATTTATTGTATTTTTATTTTAAAACAAATTTATAATATATTTCAATATCATATGTTATTTAAGAAACATAGTTTTCCATTAAAATTTATTAATTTCATAGTCATCAAAAAACAATACGTTTAAAAAAAATAAAAATTTAATCTAGGGTAAATATGATATTATTATGTAAAAAATTATGTTTATTTTTCAATTTCTTTCTAAATGTGTTAAAATTTATATTTAAATATGGTTTACAAAGTGTGAAAAAATTTAATTTTAGAAAAATGTTGTCTTCAGAAATTATTTATATTATAATTATTTTTATTTTTTATTTTTTTTACTATTCAATATATATGTAATAGAAATGTGTAAAAAATTTATTTTAGTATGTTATTAAATCCCATCAATACCATCAATTATAATATAATGGAAACACTTATCAAAATAAATAATAATGTTAATAGTAACCGTTGTTCGGTAAAACTCAGTGCAGCGTATAACACACGACATCGATGAAAATAACTATTGTATATAATGAATGATAAAATCAGTGTTGTATGTAATATAAGATACTAGGTACTATTTTATTCTTCTATAATTTTGTACTATCAGAAAATATCTTCTCGTGATGTGAAACACATTAAGAATTAGTGAAAATATGAATTTATATCAATTTTTGTATGTCATTAAAGTATCTAGTGGGTATTTATAAATGTGAAAAAATTGGTTTCAATAATGAATATGATGTTAATAGGAATATAATATCATTAATTTTAGGTATTTAGGATAAACTATTACTAGTTACATTTCATTTAGTATTTTTTATGACTACCATAAGGTCCATTATTAGGTTGTGATATATTTTCAATTCCATTTG
The DNA here is from genome assembly GCA_963277665.1 of Viscum album. NCBI lineage: Eukaryota > Viridiplantae > Streptophyta > Magnoliopsida > Santalales > Viscaceae > Viscum > Viscum album. The sequence goes on from OY728127.1 coordinate 622,804,402, forward strand.
TAGAAAATTAATGGATTTAAATTTGTAAAATGTGTTAGAAAATGAATCCATGCTCATAATTGTTTCGCATAGTGACATATTTTACACCATTATTATATTGAAATAATGTATTATCTGTTGATTCATTTAGTAGAATAGATATGGATATGTAGGAATGATTATTTACATTATATTAATCCATTTATATTATATATTAAATTCCTAGAGTTTTATATTAAAAAGATGCATCATCTAAAGGCATGAATTATTTAAACATATATACCAGATTTGGAGTCTATGTTTTATAATGACTTCTATTATAAATTAGAGAAAATTAGTCTCATTATATCTCCAAATTTTATAGTCGATAGTGAAGTTAAGTGGATTCATGGATTAAAATTATTGTTAATTTTACATGATGATGTTATGTAAGAACATTTATAAGTTTTGGAAAACATCATGGATGTTTAACCATATACATCACTACATATTGTTTTATTGAAGTTATGTTATCAAAAAACAAAATAAAATACTTTGATAAATGAGTAGAAAAATACATTTGTGTCATGGTTTAAAGATAAATTTAACACCGGGTCATCTCTATCAGAAACCATGATGTCCTTAGCCATGATACAATGTATTAATGGGATCACATGGTCTGGTTTCGATATTAATGATAACACATTATACATAAAAAATTAGGGTAACAAGTGTACCATACAAATATTGATGTAATGGTAGTCACTAGAGTATTGAATTTTTAGATTATAAAATATAAAATACCAATTTAAACATAAATAAAACAATTTTGAGTTTTTGAGGATGTATAAAAAAAATTACATTAAATGTTTTGTACTAGTGTTTTATTCTAACTATGTTGATAGTAATAGTGGTGTGAAATATGATGGTTATGGAATCACACATTTTATTTTTTATTATTTAAGTGTAAATAAGAACAAATTTCCTTGTAGAAAATTGTAAAGTATATATTTTATGTTATTGAGTCATCAAATGATCAGTATACAATCATTTTTGAGTGGAAAGAAATTTTTTTGGAGATGTTGATATTGGGAATGCAGGGGAATTATATAGGATTTCATTTTATATTACATGATTATATAAGGATTATATTGATAGAAATATAGACATTTTCCATGATATATGAATTGATCACATAGAAGCGATATAATAAAAAACATTATTACCCTCTTAATTATTAACATAAATATATATTTTATTATTATTTTGTTAAAACATACACATATAAAAAAACTATTTTTTACTTACATATTTAAATCTATAGATGTTGAACATTTATTCTATTTTCCTTAATGATTTTTATATTTATATGATAAATTATATATTTTTCTATAGAATAATATAATCACTATAGTTTCTCTATGAATATTTTTCCATCATTTTCAGGTATATTCTATTATTCAGATACATTAGTTAATAAAATATTTATAAATTTTCCTCATATTTTGAACAATCATATTTTTCATATAATAATAAACTATTCTAATAAAATATATGTATATAGATGTAAGTTTTATTATTTTTATCATTTATATCATTTATATTATTTTTTATATATATTAGTTTAAATAAATCATTTTTTGTAAAAAAAGTAAGACATAATTTCATTATCGTGTCTATTAATTTTTATTCCTAATTTTTTAGTATGTATTTCTATCAATTTTATTAGCTAATAGTATAGATATAATTTTTGTAAGGGTCTAGGTCCACTTAAAGTACCAATTTTTGTTTTTTTTGAAACTCTTGGTTCTTAAAGGAGTTCTTAAATATAATGGGAGGTGATTGGAAGCAGAATACTGGATGTAGGGTTAATGCATGATGTACAAATGTTTGTGTCAAGTATGTTTAGTTCAAAACCTATGTGAGAAACATTTACATCCTGTAAGTTTTTCATGTCTTGTAAAGAAGGATTCACTGAGTGTAACATTATGTATAAATTTTCAATATTAAATGCTTCTAGGTGATAAAATTTTCAATGAGATCTACAGCCCAATATTTACATGAAGTGAAATGGGATTTCTTTCCATGTAAATTACCTTTCCCCACCCCTAAAAATGAAAAATCATATCAGGTTTTCCTCAAGCCCTATGGCCAGCGACATTCTCTCTATGGGGATCCAAGGTACATTATTTCTACATTTTCTGTTGGGTTCTACCTCATCAGTCTCATTTTCTATTATTTTGTTCCACTAAGATATGGTTCTTGACCTCTACTATTTAAAATGGAGATTTTCATGATTTTATCTTCGATCAATTGTGCCGTAGTTTAAATGGAGGTATGCAACTTCTTATGGGATAGGTGATTGAGATACATGAAATTGGCCTATTCTTGTATAAATAATATTGACACCGTTGAGGTAGGGTATTGATGGATATAATATTTAGTTTTTTGAAATCATAAATTGATCATGATTAATCCCCTTGGATGGAAATTGAATTAACATAATAATATTAATTCAGAATAAATAAAATTTGATAACGATCTCAGGTTAATGATGTTGTTTCCTTCTATGGTGATAGCAGTATACCACTTGATTTTCAAGATATAGTGGTATTTATTATATTACATGTATAAATATTAATATTCTTGGAGTATTATATTGAATGTTTTAAAGAAAATAATGCTGAAATTAATTGATAATAAATTTCTTAATGGATAATTAAAGGAGAGGCCTGATTGAATCTGTTTTTTCTTATAATTTCATAATTATAAGATTGATATAATGTATATGTGTAATTAAAAAGTTCATGCATTTGAATAATGGAATTAATAAATTATGTGAAAATGTTGATGCTTGTTAGTTAAATGAATTGTTGTCATGTTAAAGAATAGTAATTCCAAAAATGTATTTGAAACTCTAATGTCTATTTGTAAAATATTTTAAGGTATCAATTTAATTAGTTTAGTTGCTTGATATTGCTTGATACATCAGGTTTTCCATAGATATAATATGGGAATAATGAATTGGATAATTCAAGAAGGAATAAGAACTAATTTTCTGAAAAATAGTAATTTATAGATAATGGGTTTCCCATTTTCATGAGAAGGCTATGCTCCTTATGTTGGAGTTATGGTAGCTTGTTTATGTGTGAACCAAAAATTGCTTGTTTGAGGGCCCAATTTCATTGTAAGCTAGGATTTTTCGTTTTTTATTATCTTTTTATATGATATTGATATGGATGAGCTTAGGATGGATTGTTTTATAATGGGAGGGTAGGGCAGAATGTGACATTGTGCGTGTAATGGTTGGGTCGGGGATGACTAATGTGATATGGGGGAGGGAGGCCTTGATTATTTGGCAATAGTTAAGGCCTTTCATAGTGAGGTGCATCAGGATATGCATGTGAGATTCAGGGATAAAACAAGAGATTTCAGATCAAGATGAATTTGGGATTACCCATTATTACTTTGGATAGTGAGATAAGGGATGCCCGCTTATAAATTTTCTTAATGATTTATGGCCTAGTTTCTAGTTTATTTGCTTCCATTCCCCCACTGCATGAGGTAGCTGGATGTGATTGGATACATATTTTCATTAAGAGATAGTTTAGAGTGGTTTTATAGTGTACTTGGATTATGTATTGATTCTAATAATTAATTAACAATTCTTAATATAAGATGTTGGTGTTGATGGAATGAAAATTATTTAAAGATGTTAATCATGAGAAACTGTGTACTCTAATTGGATAATGCCCAGAGGGAATATACATTACTGTAATGATTAATATAATTTAATGTGTAATAAGATTAATGGTTAATTAATTTATACATAAATAAATATCCAATGAAAATTATTAAAATAAAATATGTAATTCAGGTTGCTCATTTAGATTTTCCTTTTTATCGGATAATTGGTCTTAGAAATTGTAGTTGGGAATCAGAGTGAGGTTAGTTTCAATTGTTTCTAAGGATAGGATATAACCATAGTGTTTTTGTGAGAAATATTATATCAGGTATATTCAAAGATTTCATATGCTCCCTAACCCTATTGATAAGGGAAATAAACTCCTAGTGGACTATGGGAGGGTGTTTTCCCCAAAAACTCGGTGGGAGGATTGATGAGTGACTACACCCTATGTCCCCACTCTCTTTTTTGGGTTGTTACTTGTATTGGTATTTATGATGGTTATTTTACCCATGTATGTGTGTAGAGGCATATAATGGAACCCGAATGGCCCGAAGGCCTACATTTTTATTTATTTTTGATAACCCCCTTTCAAGGGATGAGGGGGAACCCTTACAAGGCCCGTAGCCTCAGAGATTACATGGCCTTTTGGCTTAGGAGATTAAATGACCCAAAAGAGTTAGGGAATTCAACCAGACTATCTACAAGGAACTAACCCTCCCCAGCATCTTCATCATGATAGTATCCAATGTATTTTTATAGGTTTGATGTGTATAGGTTGTGATAGATTGAGGTACTTATATGTTTTATGGTATGTGATGGCTTGAGGTATAATACTCGATGTACGATACACATTATAAAGGATATGTAGGCTGCCAAAAAAAAATTTCTTACTATATATGGATTTTTGGATTGGATAATGTGATGATGTGATTTATGAGCTTCATGTTGTGATTCCATTCCTAGGGTTTTTTAGGTTAGCCTATATTTTTATGAGATGACTCAGACAGTGAGACATTGTGATAGAGGTCTAAACTACTGGAGAATCTAGAAAAGGTTAACCGTTATGTTTCATTGTTATATTATATGCTATGTTGTTTGTGATTTTTTGTGAGATTTAGACATGGAGGCGTTAGGAACATAATATACCGGTTTAGGTAATGAGTAAGTTTAATTATTTTTTATTGTAATTTAGTATACATTCTTTTTATTTTTTATGATATTCTCTAGGGAGGATACAACTAAGTATACTATTATACTCACTCTACATATATATATATATATATTTATATACCATTTTTAAGTCTGTTGGGGTAGGTGGGAGATCAGCCTAGATATTTCTAGCTCGTGGTTTTTACAGGTTATATTTGGGATATGTGGTTCTTTCAATATTTATCAGTTTAGTATTTTTAGTTTCCCTTTTACTTGTTATATAAATGTATTAAAAGTAATATTCTGACATGGGATTTCTTTATATCATTATGAGCATGCTTTTTTTGTGTATATGTCTTATCTCCCATTTTTCATGTTATCTTAGAGTTTAATTCATCCCATATGAATGTTTATTATACCCCCAATTCTAGTCACAATACGGGGCCCACTGGAGGCAGGACTCAATCAGTCACTATCTCTCTCCCCACATTGTGATATCATTGTGGGAAGGGGTCATGAAAATGTGGTGTCAATGGTTATGGTTTGAGGGATATGATTGATTTGGACGTTGTGAAGTTGCGAGGTTTCATGGGTTTGTATGGAAATAGTTTTATCTAGGACATGTAAGAGATGCAAACATGGGAGAGTGGACGAGACATGGGTATTTGGATCCCCTAGTGATATGATTCCTAGAACATTAGGTTTACTAATCCTAATAAATGTGGTGATTCATACTGTAGGGTAGTTACCTATGAACAGATCATACATCATTGTACATTTCACCTATAGTTGAAATAGTTATTCCTTTTCATAGGTTAAATCATTAAACAAGATGTTAAATAACTAATTAATTAGTGTCAAATATTTCCCAATTCCATGTTTTAGAGCTTTATCATTTTTTTTCTTTCTCTACGAATGGCTCGTGGTTGTATTCCTCATTAGGATCACACAAAAGATGTTTAGAAGGATGTTTCTACACATCAAAATAGAGTCAATATCGATGATGATGAAATGTGGAGGAGGAATCTACATATGTTTCTGAAACATTTTTTATAAGTGTAAGAGATGTCATTGAGATTCATTTAGAGAAGACTATTTTGAGGAGGCTGAGATAACTTCCAGTTTTATGTGAGCGTAGACGGTGAATTGAGTTTTTTTGCCTATGATTATTCTACATGAAGATTTGGTGAAGTGGTGGTTGTTATTCCTTGGGATTATGAATGAGTTAGTAGTCTCAGGGGATAATTTCAGAGGGTAAATCCTATAAGTGTTGTTTTCATCTACTGTGAGGGCAGATAGTCACTAGGAGTTTCTTAAACTTTGGCAGTGGAGTTTCAATGTTTGAGTGTTTGGGATCCCATTCCATTCTCTACTATAGTATTATTTGACCAGTTTCTTGATATGGTGTCCAGGGTATGGGGTTTTAAAAGACATTGGGATCATAGATCAAGTGATCTGTCACCCCATTTTTGCAAAAGATATATCTTGAGTTGAAAACAAGAGAATATTTTTTAAAGTATGCTGAATAGAAACATATCATTATGAGTGAGGAGTATTCAGAATTTTTTGTGAAAAAAAATTTGTGGTTTAGGGTTCTTAGTTGTTAGGGAATAAGAGTTTTAGGTCATCCAGGGTATGTTATAGACCTCATTATTTCAGTTCTCCAAGGTAGGTGGATCTTATACCAATAATTATAGATTAGAATCATCATTTTATTATGTAATTCAATGTCATTGGAGGAGAGAGTTCCCTATCATTATGAGAATTCATTGTGCTCTAGGTTTTTTACATTAGGTTCCACCATTGAGGTAGTTTTAGATTAGGTAGTAGAATCAGTGTGCTCTGGATTGTGATCAATATAGGGGAAATATGGAAGGCAGAGTTAAATCAAAAGATTCTCCTTTTCCGTAGAGTGTAGAGAGTGGTTTTAGAGGTGGTAGTCATGATATTAAAAGTGGTCATGGAGTTGGTAGTTTTTAGCATGATGATTTAGCATTTAATATGCCAGCTGATCTAGACATCATTTTATATACCCTTATCTTATTTTATTAATATTTTCATTCATTGTTTTACTTAGCAGAGACATGCTCTTTTGTATCACCTTCCCTTATCCATGCTTTAGGAATTTAATAGAGGGGGTTTGAATTCTACTGGTGTTGACTATTCTAGTTGGATGTTGAGTTGACTTGTATGATATATGTAGAGAATGTGATCTAGTGTTGGGGAAGCACCACCATTAGGGGGACTACATGGGTTTATGAATACATCACTATGATATCATTCTCCACAAGGATTGGTTGTATCCAGTAAATAATATCTTGGATTTTTAGGAGGTAGTTTGTTTTCGATGATGATGATGGTGATCCATTACTATATTTTGGTGATAATGACCCGCATATGGGTGAAAACATGTTTTTTCCTTATCTAATTTCAATTCCAAGATGAATCGGAAATCATCATATATTTAGAAACTAGTGTTTCCCTTGTTTATTTAAGAGTACTGCGATGTCCTCTTGAGAAGGTTATAGTGATACCCTTGATGGGAGATCGAGTATCGGATTAGAATACAATTATACATGTTTATTATCTCGATGTATCTAGATCAGATGGATCCTTCTATGTTGGGAGAGCTATGAGTACATCTTGATGTTCTATTGTAGTGAGATTTTTTTAGCATAATGTTTCACCATTGTGTGCACCAGGTTTTTTTGTGAAGACTTCTAATGGGTTTTTTGGCATTATATCCATTATAGTTACAAAAACTAGGTGATAGTGAATAAGTACTATCCTCTTCAACATGTTTATTATTTATTCAATCAACTGAAAGGTGAGAGTTGGTTCTTGAAAATTGAGCAGGGGTTAGGATGACATCTGATGTGGGTGAAGGATATGGACATTCAAAAGACTACTTTCCAGTGTCTTCATGTGAATTATGAGTTCATTGTTTTTATATTTGGTGTGATGAATGCTCTACCATTTTCCATGGGGTTGATAAATGTAGTATTCAAAGATTTATTGGATAGGTTTTGTGTGGTTTGGAATGATGATATCCTTTCATACACTTCATCTGAGAAAGAGTATATAGAGCATCTTTATTCCATTTTTAGAGTTCCTCTTCATGAAAAACTATTTGGTAAGTTGTTGATGTTTGAATTTTGGGATTGTGAAATGTGTTTATTAGGGAATGTGTTATCCCCATTAGGAGTTGATCATAGTGGATGTTCTTTCAAGGATGTATCTTGAGGAGGTGGTTCCACTCCACTGAGTCCCAGGTGCGATTATATCAGACCAGAATATATTTTTAGCTTCTATGGAGAGGATAGGTATCCATAATAATTTTTTCTCAGCTATAACATATAATTACTTTTCATAAATTGGTGTATGGTCATGTATATATGACCATATAGTATCATGAAGACATGTTACACACATTTTTCATAGATTTTGGAGGTTCGTTGACGAGGAACCTTCCCTTGGTTGTGTTTGCTAACAATAATTGTTTCCACTCCACCATTTGTATGGAGCCATTTGAATTATTGTGTGGAAGGCCTTTCAATTCTCTATTGTAGTTAATTGGGGAAAGAGATAAGAAAATTCTTAGGATAGAACTGGGAAAAAATAAAAAAGCAATGGTTCAAGAAATTCATAAGTAGACGAAGGCAACATAGTGTTATGAAAAACCCTATTTCGATCGCATGTGGAGGCATATAGAGTTCAATGTTGGAGATAATGTGTTTTTAAGGAGAATCTTGGTCATGGGTAGTGCAGGTCTGGTCATGAGAGTAATAATTCTCCCCTTTTGTTCGGTATTTAGATGTGTTGTGTCATGTTAGAGCCTTGGGTTATCAGATAACACTTCCCCTACAGATGAGCTGGAAAATTGAAATTTTTGGTGTGTTGTAGCTCCATCCTTATCCTCATGACGACAATCATGTAATTTATTAGGGTATGAAAATTGTTGTTGATGTTGATGATACCTTTGAAGAGAAACTTTAAGAGATCTAGGAATTCAAGGAGAACATATTACATGGGTGTGTTATTTAATTTGTTTATTCCTTGTGCTATAAGAATGGAAGGGAGTATAATATTTAGGAACGTGAACTGAAAATTAACACTTCATAGCCTGAGTTTTTTAGTTATTTACTTGTAATGTTGGTTCCTTATTGATGTTGGCCTTTATAGTTTATAAGATGGTGTCCTCTAATTTCTTATTCTGTCTTGACTCCCATTTGAGAGGTATCTCCCTCGAGAGAGTGTTTAGGCTATCTTTGTAGATATTGTGTGGGTTTTTTCTTATTCCTCTAATGAGGTGGTTTAGATAATGAGATATAAAGGTCCTTGAGAGGTATATCTCATGGTGTACGTTCAAATTAATCAATTAGGTTTACTCTCTAGTTTGGTTTTGGATTATCGAGGATAATAATTATTTTAGAGGTATCAAATTTCAGGGTCTGGATTTTCTTAAATCAACCATTTGTATGTTATTATGATCACTGTGGTCAAGGGATGACTATAATAGATCTATAGGTGTTCATATATTAAAATAATGAATTTAATTTGTTTAATGTCATGTATGTTCAATTCATAGCTTGGGTGAGAGACATTCACATCATGTAAGTCATTCAATGCTTATGAAGATTGGTTCCTAGGGTGTTTCACGGTGTGAAACGTTTTAGGAATAAATTCTTTAAGGAAATGAATTTTCCATCAAGAATTCATGCATAACATTTAAACAATAAGAAAATGGGTTTCACCCCATGTAAATTCCCAATTTAGCATGCCTATAAAGTTAAAAATGGCTCATGTTTTCCTCAAAAACTATGGCCATCAATGCACAATCTTGCATTCAAGGTGACCAGAGTCCCTCATTTAAGCAATTTAGGGATTCCTTTGATGGAGGTCAGTTCCCATTATTCCATATTCAATTTTTGGTTATCTGATGTGTGTTCTCTTATTGTATTCTAGTAGGCTCTCCCTCATCAGTCTCATTTAATCCCATTTAATCTCCCCATGATATGAAACATAATTATTTATATTTATAATGGTATTTTTGAGGTTTTTTTTCCATAATTGTTTGATGAATAATCCTTGGAGGGATGGAGATTTTTATAGGAAAGATGATAGGGATCTACGATGTTGGTTCATTCTCATGTAAAGAATGTCATTTCCTTTGAAGGAGGAGATTTTTTTCTTCTCTATTTATTTACATGAAACCATAAATATACCATGATTTATTACTTTTGATGAAAATGGAATTAATCTTATAATATTGAACCGAATTACTGAAATTTTACAGTGACTTAATCTTTATTATTTTTTTGACGTGATAGCAGTTTGCCTCTTTATTTTATAGATTGTGGGATATCTATGCTATGATTTATTATCATTACCTTATGAATAGATAATCTTTTTGAAATTGACAAATAATGTAATTTTAGAATTAACTAATAAATAATTGGATTATAACTAATTAAATAAGAGGGTAGTTTGAATATGGGGTTTCTTCTAATTTTATAATGATCAAATTGTTTCAATGCACATATTTAATTGAAAATTTACATCCATGTCATTAATGGAATTTATAAATAATTAGAAGAATGATGATTGTTGTTTATGAAAATAATCAAAGGAATATTAATGAATTTTAATTGAACATTGTTTTTTGAAATAATATAGTATAATTTGATGCATATTTCAATTAATGGTTTACTTAATTTAGTACCTTGATATAATAGTACGCCTTAGGTTTACCATAGTTGAAACTAGTGAATAATGAAGTGGTTAAATCAAGATTGAATAAGAATTTATTTTTTGAAAAATGTAATTGATAAGGAATTAGTTTCCCTTTTGTTGAGTAGGTATAGTTCCAAGGTTTGGATCCACGAGAGCTCATTTATGTGTGAAGGATAAATGCCTTATTTTAGGTCATAGTTCTCATAGTAGCTATGATTGTTTGTTTCATACTGGTTTTTTGACGTAATCCTGATAGGGATGAGTCTATAATATATATTGAGATATGGGATTAGGAGGCCTAGATTTGATGTTTTTCCTAGTATGTCTGATCTGATATGGGGCGGGGAGTCCTATATGATGTGGTAGTCATTGACGCATGTGATTTAAAAATGCATCATGATAGGCATGTGTCTGTTGGGGATGACACCAATGATAAGGGAATGGTATGAAACAAGGATTACCTATTTTTGAAGTGGACAATGAGTTCTTGGATTCAGGCATATGAATTATTTTAATGGTTCCATGTTTCCTGTTTATCAACTTTAATTTTCCTACTACTTGAGGCACCAAGATGTGCTTTTTTGTATATTTCCTATTGTTTGTGGCTTAGGATTTATTACCTAGAGTACCTATATTATGGATTGATTCTAATGATGAAAAAATAATTCATAACCCATGGGGTTAGTATTGATGGAGTGAAAATGATGAAAAGATGTTAATCTTGAGATATTACAGAACCTATTTTGATTATAACTAGAGGGTATATAATTTACACTAATAATTAAATATAATGTAACATGGAATAATGTTAGTTATTAATTTTTGAATTAATTAAATTAAATAATGAAAATAAATGAGTAAATTAATATTTTTGTTTTAAATTCGTGATTGTTTTTAGGATATTTGGTCTTGGTAGTGGCACCATAGAGTCTGAGTGATTTTGATGTTGTTTATTCTATGACAAGGTTATTTATATATTTTGGGTGTATGAAAAATTATATCATGTAAAATATTTGATTTTATATGCCCCCACACCCATGTCATTTAGGGAAACATACTCCCAATAGACTCTAGGAGGTTTTTTTCTCTAAAATCTAGTTGGGAGGATAGATGACTGGAAACCCCCTATGGCCCCTCTCTCTTATCTTGGTAGTTACTCATGATGGTGTGCAAAATTGTTAGTGCACCAATATTTGTGTGTAGGGGTATGTGTTGTATTGTGTATATTTCACACAAATGTATATCAATATATAATATTCAAAGGATAATATAGGTATTATGTGTATAGGCTGTGAGTTTTTAGGTAATTACTCGGTGTATGGGCTTTTTTGTGAAGATGTATAATACCCAATGTACGATAGAAGTTATACAAGATGTGTTATCTTCCAAAAAATAATTTTTTACTATATATGGATATGAAGATGAGATTATGTGATGATGTGATGAATGAGGAGCATGTTTTGATTCTTTTCCTTGGTGTTTTCGAGAAAGATTATTTTGGAAAGATATGTTTTAGGACATGAGACAGTGGTGCAACGCGGGAAACTAGTAGAGAAGCCCGTGCAAGGTGACCTTGATGATTAATTTTTATATTATATTTTGTCTTGTATGTGGTACTTAGTGAAATTTTTCAATGGTGAGTCTTCGAACATAGTATACCAGGTCATATTATGACTTACTTTCTATGTTGGTCATTGTTCTTTAGCATGATTTAAATATTTTTTCACTAGCAGCTCCAAGGAGGACACTAAAAATAATATTTTTATTCTCACCTTATGCATATATAAACTATTTTTATTTATTTTTTAACGAGTTTGATATCGAGCTCTATGTTTCTAGATCATTTTTATGAGTTATTTGGGGTTCAACTTCAATACAATTTTTTTGTATTTTTAGTTTTCCTATCAGTTTTATAGTACTTTCTGACATGGAATTTTTTCCATTGGGATTTCATTAAACATGTCTCAGTAGTTGTTGTTTAGTGTAGTTATATTATCTAATTCTTCAATATGATCTCATATTGTTCCATTCTACCATAGAATGTTTATTATACCATCAGTACTATTCACCAACTCAGGTCCCATAGGAGGTGGGACCTCGGTAGTCACTCACTCTCTCCCCCAATTGTGGTATCTTTGAGGGGAAGAGTTTCTGACCATTTTCATTCAAAATATTCATATTTTTTTACTTATGATTCTAATTTATTTTTTTATATAATAGTGCTTCTCATTATTACACATTCTTATATGTTGATCTTTTTTTCTAATTTTTTAAATTATTTTTTATTATTATCAGTTTTAGTTAAAAAAATTTAGTTGAATATGTATGCCATCATTAATTTTCTCTCAAATGTGAAAATTTATATTTTGTTAAATCTAACTATAATTTAATTATATTCACATATATATAGAAAAAGTTTCCTTATATTAAAATACATCTATATATACAATAGACATGGAGTTAGAGATATTGTCTTAGGTGTACATATATTCATACAGATATACATTCAAATATGAAATCATTTATTTCAATTAAACATATGTTTGATTGAATTATTTTCATATATTTTTTATTCTCTATTGAATATGGTACCTATGGTTTTTAGATGATGGATTATGAATTAACAAAAACATTTACTTTCTCATGGGGATCAAATATTGTTAATTTTATTTGGTGGTAAAAATAACCCAGTAAGACCCCATTCCATTGTGTGTAGAATTATATATCCATATAGAGCTATTTTCATGTCTGAATTTTTTATTATGATTGGTGGACTGTCCTTCATAAAATGAATGAAAGGATGTGAGAGTGTGCAATAGTAAAACATATCATCAAATTTTTTGATAATTTTTTAAATATTACATATTTTATATGACTGAAATTTAATATACTGCAGGAAATATTTATTTCCACACTGGTTTTCTACATTTTAAAATCAGTTTTATCCACACTTAATCTAGTGATATTTTAAATAATAGTTTTGATGTCCATTATAACAAAAATTCGATCTAAAAAATTACTGAAAGGGTATTTAAGGGGCCTTTCAATGTCAGTTTTTTTAAACCAGTGTTGAAAATATATTTCCACATCAGTTTTATTATTAAATTCCTAGGAAAAAGATCACAGAGAAATTTCAAAATCAATTTTTTATAAAAACGATGTTGAAAGTATTATTTTCTTAACCTAGAAAAATTAAAATATTGATTTAAACATTGTATTTTACAAAGAACTGATGTTTAAAGTCCACATGAAAAAAGTCACATAAGACTTTCAATGTTGGTTTTTGTTAAAAATGTAAATTAAAAGGAAAATTATCTTGATTCAATATTGGATTATATAAAACATATTGTGGAAAGTATATTTAAAAACATAAAATACATTAAATCACATCTGTAAAAAATATCCAAATAATTGAAAATACAACAGAGAAACACCATATACAGCCAATAAAAGACCTGTAAAAGAAAAAAAAATAACCACATAATTCATAATTTTTTAAATAAATATTAAATTTTTGAACTATAATAGAAAGAGGGAGACTTGATAATTTTTATTTTAACCCAACTTTTCTATCTTTGAAGCATTCATTGGAGATCATTAAGTTGATTAATCATTCTAATAAATAATGTATAAAATCAAATTGGTTGAAATAATGTACACTCAATCCATCAAGAATCACCATTATGAACACATGAAAGGAAATATAATCAAAGATGAAGAGTTTTATGTGTATAATAAGTTAATAATCTGTAAATAGACCCAGAAATCTAATAAAAATAGGTTAAAACTCATCCATCAAGAAAAATCTTCTTAATTAAAAATTATAATCAATATAAAACATACAAAAAATAATAATAATGATTGATATTGATTTTATAAAAACATAAAACCTTTCATCATAAAAAAAATTGAATTAAGAATCAAAAATAAATTAACATCACCTTTTTCTCAATTTAAATTTCAAATTTCTTCAAACTCAATCCTAAATCATTTAAATATATCACAAAACTAATGAAGTTCATTTTAAATTATAAATACTAACGTTTAGAATTAAATATAAATTAATCTTTAAATTATTTTTTTTCAAACCCTTTTATTTTATTTAATACCTATTATATTTTTAGTACAACTTAATATTAAAACCATAATTTTTTACATTATTAGACTTTAATTTTATTATATCAAATTGATAAACCAAAACAACCATGATGTTAATAATTTTTTTAAAAAAATGTATAACTCTAATTATATATGTTAATAAAAAATTTCACAGTTATGAAAAATAACAAAAATTTAACTAAACCAAAAATACATTATAATTATAAATATATTTTATTTTTAATTAAGAACACAATATAAATAGAACCATTTCAAAAAAAATTAATTTTTTTTTAAAATATTACCCTATTCATTAAAATAGTTAACTCAATGATATCACAAACTTGTTATAACAAAAGTATCAATTTTTAACCCTTTTGATTGGAAAAGTGTAATATTAAACATAAATAGTAAAAAAACACCCATCCAGAAACATATTAAAATTTTAATATAAATAATATAAAAATAACTTTTTTGAAATACTTCCATTCATGTGGGTTTTAAAAAGAAAAAGAAAAAAGCCTATGTATGTATATGAAAAACTATTTAACTACAACCAAAAATGACTATATATTATTAAAATTATTTTTTATAATTCCTATAAAGTCATGTCTATTAGGATACATAATCATAAATGTTTTTTAAATTTATTTATAAAATGTAATATATAAATTTTATATTCTTTTCAACTTGAAACTAAGAAATTTAATCAAGGAAAACTTGAATATAATTTTATAGTTTTTTCCATAAAATTTAATACTAAGGAAATATAAAACCCCTAATAAAATATTGGTTTCTAAATCTAATATTTTTATAATAATAAAATTTAATATCACATTAAAAATTCACTCAATAACAGCGTTAGAAATAATTTATCTGTTTCATTTTTTCAATAAAATTCAAGGAAATTTTTAGGTTGTAACATAAAATGATAATTTATAACCAAAACACAATCCAATACCTAAAGCAAATAATAAATATTTTTAGTTTTAAACACATGGTCAATTTCCCATGAATGCTAAATAAAAAGTCTCATCATTCAAGAAAATTTTTTAATGAGTTAGTTTATGTATGAAATATAAATAAAATCCAAATTTAGAATATTATGTCTTAAAAAATATTTATTTTTCATGAAAAAACATAAATGTTTTTCTTAAATCAATACAGATATAAGAAATAGTAAAAAAATAATAAATATAAAAAATAAATCGAAATTAATTATGGAACATTTGGTTTTTAATTTGATGACTAATATTAAAATATATCTATACATTATTTGATTTATGTCAGAGTGACTATTTTTATGACTTTCCATGTCTAAACATATTGTTTCCAAATCTTTAGTCCTTTCAGTTATGTAATTAAAATTTAATATCTGGGAACTGTAACTCATAGTTATCTGATCACAACACTTAAATCCCATTAAATAATAATATTGAAATTAGTAAAAATCTTCATAAAAAATAAAATTTATACGGAAACAATGATAAACACTTTATAGAAACAATATAACAGTCATATGCAAGGAAATATAAATTATTTTTTCATTTAAAAATGTTAAAAGGAAGTATCCATCTATAATTCAATCAAATGAAACTATGTAATCATAAATAATAAAAAATGATATCATACATAACATTCTTATCAAATTAATCTAATATATTAACACTACTGTAACATGAATGGTTAATTCTACATGGAATGTTAAAATTGAATACCTACAGATATAAAAAACAACAAGAAAAATTTCAAATAATGGATTGAAAAAATCGTAGGGACCATGAAGGATTTATTCTCATTTTTCTATGACAAGGGATGAGTGTTATCATTTAATACCTGAAAGAAGATCCCTAGATGGGTAAATGATTCGGGATTCATAGATCTTAGTAAATCCAAGGTAAAAAGGAAACAAAATTGAGGATTAAATTCAAAAAATTAAAGGAGGGAGAAAAATAGAAAAAATTAATAGTACATCACATTTTGGTTCTGAAAAACATGATGAACATATTTTTAAATTATTAATGAATATAATTGATTTCAAATTAGCATTATCATGAAACTGAGTAATAGAATCGATGAATTTTGATAGGAGGAGTAGATTCCATGAGGAAAAAAATTTATACAAAGACGATGAAAAAGGATTAATGTACGTACTGAGATGATGATTTTGAGTATATGACCAAAAAACATATAGGTTGAAGTAATAGTAAGAACCTAAAATTCACAAAACAATAAATAAAAAAAATAAATGGAAATATAAAAAAATGTGTAGTTTACTATTACAATTTACGGTGGTGGTTCTGGTGGGAATAGATTATAACATGAACATGGGTAAGTTCTTTATTTGTATTTGACTCGAACTCATTGAAATTTTTCAATAACAACGAATGCAAAAATATTATACCAAAAAATATATTGATATAAAAACTAATCTAATTAATATAACTAAGCTTATAAAATTATTCATTGTCCCAAATGTGATGATCTCAAACATGAATATTAAAACAAAATAACTTCATTACACCCTTTATTTTTTATGAATACATTACAATTACGAAACATTAATAATAAAATAATAACCAAAACATATATTTTTAATAAAAAACATATATTCTCAAAAATAAGTTATATTTATTCTTACATTCAAACTGATTCATTTATTTAGATTATATATATACAATTAAACATTGTTAAAGCATTTCCATGACCAGTATTTTCATATATCAATTGTCAAAAGACGTATAAACAATAATAATTAAGAAAAATAACATCTAAAAAAGAATAAAAATTTCTTGTTTAACATTTTTTTAATGGATTTATGTTTTCTTTCCTAATACGTTAACTTAAAAAAAGATAATACCTATAAAATAAAACATATTGTACCAAATAAAATCCAAAAATATGTTGCATAAATACTCATTTATTTAAAAATAATTAAAAGAGACATACTTAAAAGATATGAAACCTATAAAAAATAGAATACACAAACTTTAAATAGATAACAGTGGTACAATTAGTCAATTTTAAAAATTAAATTAAAAGATAAATACATAATAATTTTAAATTTAACCATGGATAATTTTTTTTCAAAAAAGAAACCTGTAAAAACAAATAAAATATACAAACCATAAAGAAAAAAATAATAATTACTAATTTTTAAAAATTAAATAAAAGAGAAAAATATTCTAATTTATATATTAACTATAATTTAAAAACAGATTTCAAACAATAAATATTTTTATGTTCTTCATTTTTATTTTTATCAATGTAATTTAAAATATTAGTCTATAATAAATTTTATAATATTAAATGAAAATTGATATAAAACCTAAACTAATTAATATAATTAACCTTATCCAATTCAGTTATCATCACAGTTTTTATTAACTCAAACCTGAATCTTAGAACCAAATAAGGGTATTCCAACCTTCGTTTTCTATAAATAAATTTTAGTTTTGAAACATTAACTTGAAAATAAAAAACAACACACACACAAAGAGAAATATATATATATATATATATATATAAGATAAAACAGTTATTATCCATTTTAAAATATATTTACCAACAATTTCATTTAGTTGATTTTATTTTCCTTATATATCAATATTTTTTCATAGGTAAACCATTTTCCTGACCTAAATTTTCATATATCAATTATAAAAACATATATAGATAATAAGAATAAAGAATACAGATATTTAAAAAATAATCAAACATACTTGTTTTGCAATATGGTAGAAGACTTATGTACTCCACTTAATAAAATATATTAATTAAAAGAATTACCATGTAAAATAAAACTCAATATAGCAACTAAAATCATAATAAAATTGTTGTAAAAACTCACATATTTATCATTAAAAAAATGGGAGAGGCTTTATAATTTAAATCAAAATAATATATAAAAAATTGTATGTGAACATACTCTGAAGATGGGTATGTTTTTCATTCATATGTGACTTGAAATCATTGAAAATATATAATAAAAATTGAATTTTATATGATTAGAAAATATAATATTTTGAAATAAGACATAAACCCCCAAATATACCATTCATTCTAAATTAATAACATCAAATGAGTTGTGATTATATCATACATGAATCATAAAATATAACTACCACATTCCACCCTTTATTCTTGATGATGACACAACATTTATGAAACATTAAATAGAATAAAAAAACAACACACGCAGACACACATAACCAAAACAAAATATTATCTAATCTAAAATATATTTCAAGTCACTTTAGTATATTGGATTGTACATAGATTCATTATTGGTAAGTGATATTTGTTAAAAAAAACATTGGCTGGTATTATCATATATAGAAACTACGAAAATATGTTCAAACAATAATAAAATAAAATAAAGAACTTATAAAAATAATAATAAATTTTACCTACCTAACATGATGATATTTTTTCTTAAACACCACCTCATAAGGATAAAACCCAATATAATGTTCATTCATTTGGGTAGAATACCCATAACATCCAATTAACTATATAATATAAAAATTTTACAATTAATGAAATAATAATGAATATTAGTTCATATACATATTTGTATTCTTACTCACCAAGGAATATAGAAACCAGAACCCAATATCAATATTTGATAATCTCCCATATATATATATATATATATTACTCTTTTTAAGGTATTCACATTTCTTACAACACATGGAATGTATTATGAATATATAAGACCATAAACACCGGTGGTATCATTTTCAATATGAAGATTCTTTAGATGAATAATTAGATAAGTTATTTTTGTACACTTAAAAACAAATTTATGAAAAGAATGAAAAAATTACACATAAATTTACATACACAAAAAAGTACTAATAAACATGTACATAGAGCTCAAAAATAATAACTACATGGATGATATATCTTCTAAATATTATTAATTTATTGTCTATTACACATATATCTGATGCCATTTGAAAATAATAAATATTATCCAATGATGTATACACTTATGATAATCTTTTTAATGTATATGAAATCACATATGCATATGATGTTTTTTGTTCCTAAACATTTTTTACCAACTATTTATATAATAGATACTCCAATATAAATTAAATTTTGTAAAACATTATAATTAATTTTCAATAGGTTGTAAATAATATTTAAAAAACAACGCATACCTCAAATATTAGATAATGAATAATTTAGAGACTTGAAACCCAGTAGTTTGAATCTAGCGTCATACTGCATTACTTTGGCATAAGATACAAGGAATCATATCTCAAAGGTAAAAGTGATTAGTTGTATTTTTAAACTAGATACATATATGAGTCTTATATTATATTTGAATACACATATTAAAACATATTTTATTTTATAATAAAATTATTTCCTCAAGAATATTCCTTCAAATCACACATAGTACACATCATGTATTCCCATGAAAAGATGAAATTAAGAGTGGGAACAAAAAATTAGTATTGTTTCAGTATTGCAGAAGCTATCATGAATCAATAGGTATAATCAATTTGAAATATTGCCAATTTATAATAATTTGACAGCATGTTTTCCTAGTATATGACACATTTAGCATAAATTCTTTTCACAAGAATGTTTTCCATACTACTTTCCAGACCATTCATAAGTTAATTTAAAATATACTGGGTACAAACACATAGGGTATTTTTCTAACTAATTTCATCTCATGAGACTACCGATGAATATAATGGATTATATTAACCGGTCCCCATACCAGTTCATACATATATAAATCAATTCTCATATGTCAAATAATTTCTATAATTCATAAATTGTGTTACTTATCAAATATTTGTATTGATTAAAGGATAGAGATTAATAAATATTTCCCTAGTTAATAAATAACAATCAATGTAAAAAATGTATGTAAAAATGACATAAATTTTAAGAAGTAATCAAATCCATTATAAATAATATGGATATTTATGGGAAGTTTAATAACTAATTATCAGTTAAAAGTGAATATTTCAAGGGAAATTTAATGACTACAAAATAAAACAAGTAAGGGAACTAAAATAATCCCCTTAGTCAAAATAGTCATAAACCGTACATTGGAATATTAAGGATGGTATTAATATAATATATAATTATTTAATTAATAATAATATGCCTTTTTGATTTTTAATAGAAATTAAATAAAATTTCTTTAAAAATGTACTTGAAGAAGAACACTTTCAATTTTGAAAAACATTTTAAAAATAATTTTCATTTTTAATCAATTCTTAAAAATTAAAAGTTCACAAATTATTTTGAAGATATAACTCTTTGAAAATAATAATTTTAACCTTATAATGTTATCTTTAAATCATTGGAGTGGTCATAACATCAGAAAATTCTATTCATGTAGTACACATTTAATCAATATTTTCTTTTAATTTCTCAATAAAATCCAAATAGTAATTGTTTTAAAAGTGACATAAGATTTCTTTTAAACCATTTTTTAAAGAGTAAAAATTGGATAAAAGACATCTAATAAATAATTTTATAATGTTATTTTTATTTAAGAATAAGTTTTTGAAAGAAAACTGATTTTCGGCCGAAGGGATGAAAAAAGTCAAAATTTACTTAGAACATATTATAAGTCATTTGAAGTACAAAATAATATAAAAATGGTATGATTACTTGAAAAATTATAAATAAATAGTGGATCAGAAAGATAAATGGGTTTACTAGTAAATGGTCAAGTACTTTCCTTCAACTAATATTCACAAATAAACAATCCTGATTAGAATGAGATTGTGAAATGAACCCACAAAATGATCATTAAATTTAACTGAGGGTTAATAAATGATTCCACTATTTGTTTAACAGGTAAATACACATAAATAATTTTGATATCCAACATAATATTATCCAATGTAATTAAATATATAGTCTAATCATGGGTTAAACAATGAAGTAAAATTTTAACCCAATGAGTGGAAATTGAGTTAAGAATTCCCATACCCCTTCGTAGCATTTAAATTAAATCCACTTAGATTAAATAATTAAATATGAAACATAAAATACCATTACTAATTAATTATTCATTATATTTCATTTTAATCGGGTAGTATACACTATATTAACGTAATTATGTTCCCAAAATTATAATATACCTTAATGAAATGAAATTGAGGAAAATTCTCTTACCTTACGCAACATTTTGGTTGAACATGATTTAAAAACCTATTTAGTAGTTTTAAAATTTTTATTAACTTATTAAATTACCATATTAATTTTTATAATATCATATATTACCCTTTTATGACATCTTATTACAGGTTCACTAACAATCATTCATTACATTCATTAATTTGGGTGTTAATTGCCTTGTTTACCCAACCGTGTTTCATTATAAAGATTATGGTTCTTGACCATATTATATAGTTATATAATATCAATAATATTAATCATCACATAATTATAATATTTTTACATGAAATTTACTTTTAAAATCAATAATTAATTATGGTTTGTAAAAAGGATGTACATTATGATCATGGAGATTGTAGGTCATATGTATACCAGAGTAACATTTCCATTTTTCAACGATCATTTTGGAAAAGTGGTAAGTAATATATTACCTTTATATAATGATAATGATATAATAGATAAAATATTTTACACTTATATGTATAATCCTTTTGGTTTGGTTATCAAAATAGTGTCACATTTCTTCGTGAAGGTGGTAGTCCACATGCACAGAAATGATGTTATCTTCATTACATGAGTGAAAAGGAAGGAAATAAAATGTTATATATTATCTATAAATAATAATAAATATGACATTAATAACATAGTTATTTCATATATATATATATATAACATATAACAATTTAAATTGTCTGTATCACCTTCTATGTGAATCATTAGGGAAAGACAAATCACATGACTTCATGGGGAGTAGTTTGTCGTGCACAAGAGCGACATTATCATTTATTATATGTAATGGACAGTGAAATTATATATATGATATAATAAATTTAGAGGTATAAGTATTTAATTGTTATGATACATATAATCAATATTTATTATCATACCCAACCATGAGAGGTGGAAATGGAAAAAACAAACGACATGGTTCACAAGGCGGTAATCCTTCGTACAAACAAACAATAATTTCATAACCCATTTGATAGTAGTGGTGATTCTTATAGCTCATTAAAATGTTATAAAACATCATAGTATATATAATATAATTACTCTTTATATTAATATAGATTAATAAAAATTCAATAAGGTAGAGAATGTTGTAAAATAATGATTCTCATTGAAGAACATTAACTCTTCTTCGCATATCCTCCATAGGTTTTCGGTAAATACATTACTAGTTGGATTTATTCCCAAATTAAGGATTTTATAATGAGGTTAGGGATTTTTAAAAGTTAGTTATGGAGGATTCAGTCATGAAAAATTTATTTATAGGTATGAAGAAGTGATGGGAGTAAGTTCCCATTTATAGTTGATGTGGAGTGACATTTTCTGCAAATAACCACATTTATTCTCTATTAGGAGGTAAATATAGTGTCTCTACCCTTTTTCATATATCATTACATTATTTTATGAATAAATAATTATCCCTTAAAAATAATGGATCTTAAATTCTAGTGTATTTGGAAAACTAGGTACATAAAACTAATAACATTAAACCAAAATATAACCTTATTTCAATATATACATCCTAACCCTATTTATGAACCTACAACTAAATGGTATAACTTGGGGAAGACCTATAAAAAAGGGATGATCTAAAAAACCAAATAGGGGAATAAAAATGAAAATAAATAATTACATATGGGTTAAAAAACATTACATGATGACATACGAAGCCATGTAACATGAAAAAACATAAGGAATCATAACAAATTGAATTTGGAATAATATGATCATAGAAACATAAGAGTATTATAATGTTATATAAATGACATCAAATTGAGTCAAGGATAACTATGAATACTATATCACATTGTGTACAATGTCCCAAAAAGTAATTTGGTTTAATCCCTTTCTGAACATGATGTAAAAGGAGACTAAACATTACCAAATGTATTGAAAACTATCTTGGAACTCCCATCATAACATGATCATGAATATGGGTGCCACATAATAATAAAACCTAGGGAAAAAATTGGTAATGTAATCATGTTATATGCCTATCCAATGGGGGTAACTTAATAGTGTAAATGAAATAGTGTATTTAATTTATTCACAAACATTCATAAGAGAAAATTGGAATAGATCATGATATATGATGTCCAAATGAAGTGAAACCATATTAAAAGTTTGTTTATGAAACATTATAGAAGACACGCTTTTGTGTGGTTTAAGGGAATATACTGATGAGACTTTATAGAGAAAAAAATAAATAAATATTGTAGAATACCAGAAATAAACTAATACATTTTGTAATGATTAAAAGACTAATTTTAGAAAAATATTTTTGTCTTAAATTAAACTATGGAGTGTATTTGAAAATGGGTAAGAAATTTTTCATAAAATGTACTTAATGTTCAGTATATCACAATTTTATTCATTAATAATTTAATTAAGCTCTTGTGAGAAATTTTTTATTTATTAAATTTTATTATGTTCATTTATTACAATTTTTATGGTTTATATTGTTTAATTCTATTGTTTTGGGTGCATTCGTTTCCAGATTTTGTGATTGGTTCCCCTAAGATAAATTAGAAGAGTTCATGAAAATTAATGAAAAACTCTAGATGTGGAATTATAAGATATTTATGAACCTCCATAATTTTTAATGGATCCATATTTCATTTTTTTATGATTTAATAGATAATATTTTAATGGAAATGATTATTATATTTTATAGTTTTTCCATCATCATGAACTAGTTTTCTTTATTATTTAATATTTTTTATATATATTAGTTCCAAAACATAAAAAAGTTGTAATTTACATTTAAAATTCTGTTAAAAACCATTATAATGTTTTTTGACTAGCCTTGAGGGAGGTAATTGAAATCTTGTCATCCGTGAAGGTGGTGAATCGACACATCACTAACTATGTTTATGTTTTTAAGATAAGAGGAAGTGGAGATATTTTATGATATATATACAATTAATGTAGTAAAATTCTAGTATTTGTATGATACCAGAGTTATCATTTCACTTTAGATATCATCGAAATTAGGAGGTAGAAAAATAATGAATTTAAAAGAGAAAGGTGGAGGATTTTACCTATTGTGTGACGTCTCCTTGAGAACATCCTGAAGGCACAAGGGTATAGTTTTTTATTTAGACCATAATCTTCTAGATGTGGGGAAGAGGCTTGATAAAGTAATTGGTTGTAATTATGAAAATATTAAAAGCTTTGTATGTGTTAGTATAAGTAGTAGTGAGGGAGGTGGTATTTATAGTGGGAGGATAGGGGTTTTTTTATTATTTTATTCATTTTTTTGTTATTTAGGGTCAAAAATATCAATTTTGTTGATTCTTATGACTAAATAAGATAAATGGATTATGGTAGACCAAAAAATGGGTGCTTACCTTAAATATACATCATTAATGACTCAATAATTCATGTATTGGTTATGTACCATAAATTATAGTATTTCACCATTCAAAAAAAATCAACTATTTTTGAAAAATTAAAATAATTGACCCTAAATATTTATTAAAATGTGGATTTAATACATGGATCCATTTTTAGAAAATAATTTTCAAAATATGTGAAATTTAATTTTGGAATAAAATCATCACATAGCCTAAAGATAATTATTTTAATATTATATCTAATTTTATGACACTTTAAAAAATCTTATACAGAGTCATAATATTATATTATAATCAAAATAAAACAAAATATTAATTTATTAATATTTTTTATAAAAATAATTTTTTTAAATCGATATATTAATTTTAAAATTATAAATAACAATTTAAAAACTTTCAGAAATACTGACCATTAATTTATCAATTTGGAATCATTTATTTACTTATTAAAGGATATAAATATATAATATTTTCATTCATAATATTTATAATTATTATTTATAATTTAAAAGTTGAGGTAACTGTTATAATGGCTATATTTCAATTCCTAACAGTCACACTACTCAGCCAATGGTCAAGTTACTATTTCATTGGATTGGGTTTTGTAATTTTCATAAATACCAAATGTATAGTTATTTATTTATGATAATAAATTATTTACTAGGGTAGTTAAGTGATGTATTATATTTTAATAAAATTACATAATTATAAGAAAGGAATCTACATTGATAAAATTCTTGTTCATTATAGTGAATCATGCCTCAAGTTTCTCTAATAATCAAAATAAATTGGTGGAATGATTATTTGATCCAGACACACCTCAACCACATAACAGAACTCATTCTTTGAACATTTGTTTCCACAACATATTGTTTTCCTTATTTTTAACAGTTTTCATTTTTTAATAGGGGAACTAGTTTTCTAACATAAGAAATTTATCTATTAAGACTTAATTAATCTGAGTCTTTATAAGAACATAAATCTTGAATCAGGTATGGATCATGAAATCGAGTGGTTTTTGAGGAAAAATGAAGAAATTAGAAATTTTCTAAGAATACGCCAGTAACTTCTGTATGCATGTTGTGTACTCGGGTACAACGTGTAACCATGTACTGGTCATCTAATGATCAGGTACACGATCATGTGGTGACCTGGAAGTCTGCATAAGTTGAGGGTCGATTAAGGGCACTACATGGCGCGTACATTTAATTTACATGTCATGTAGTTTTCTATTAATTTCATAAATTGGAGAGGGGTCACGTCTCATCCCTAGAAACATCTTCTTCTTCCCTTGGTTCATACAATATAGCTTCATAAGGGCCAACGGACACTGAACCCCTCCCGATTCTCCATCTGACCTCCGATCGGGACAATGTCTGGTGCGTTAGAATCCCACCTGTGAGTTCTCAGATATTATAGTGCCTTTCTTCCAGATTCCTTGTCTCTCATAAGTTATTCACGGTTGACATTTTTTTACCTTTTTGTAAATCTACATCATATTAGGCAGATTCTAGGGCTGATGTTCAAGAGTATTGATCTAACGATAACTAGGTAGGTGGTTTGTTCCTTTTATTGTTCGTATTTGGATTATATATGCTTAAAGTGACACATACCCACGTTTGAGGAATTTATTGATTTGTAATTAAGCACTTTTTATCAACTTATATAATTTATTTAATTGATAATGGGTAGTTTCTTATGTGTAAGGTTAGATACATTGTTTACCGTAAACCCATTGGGTGTGTTTTTTATAGTTTGACTATTTGTAGATGTTTGGTATAGAATTCCTTTTTGGTGTTCTATTTTTTCCATTATTCTATTTTTTAGGATGGAGTTTATTATTTATATGAAATGATTGTAGTATTCTTTGTTAATGTTTATCCATGTGGTAGTTATAGATTACATGTGTTGCTTTGATATGATATAGAAACTATTTTTTTTCTAATGGACCGTGAGAGCCTTGCTCCAAGGAAACTATGGGGGTTTTCGTGTTTATTTATATAGGACCATGAATTCTGTGGTGTAGGTTATGAACCAAGGGTATTGAACATGAGATATACCATATAGGACATTTATATGTTATTGATTCCATGTGGACCCAGGGGTATTGTCCGTGAGAGCTTCTTAGGTGGTCATTAGTAAATGATTAGTGCTATGTTAGACTAAAGGGGGTAGATTGTGGGAGCATCCAAGAGGTTTTTTATTAAATTAATTTTTGTTATGTTATAAAATGGGGCATTATAATGTGTTAACATTTCCAAAATAGCAATTATTAAATAATTGGATGATGGTGATGAGTCTGGCATTCCAAAGCACAAGCTTGGAATCAATCTTGATTGTTTAGATGGTCTTCTGAGACATCTGTTGTTACTATTACATAGGGGATATCATGTTTAGGCTAAATCCCATGGTTTATATGATTTAAATGATGGAAAATAAATGTAAATGAATTTAATTTAAATCTGTATGATTGTTTACTTTTGTGTATTTCCTAGTTTATTACTTCATTTCTGCATATTACCTACTATATACATTCACTAACAGTTAGGAATTGATCTTTTTGTGGTTTTATACTTGGATACATCTCACACCCTATTTGGTTCATGCTTTTAGACCTAAACATATTATATTATTACAAGTATAGATAATAAAAACACCCTTCTTTGTTAGGCACTTGATGATTGTTGGCGTTGGAGAGCATGTGACCCTTTTGAGGCTTATGATGCTATTGAAATTTAATTATTTTTTGTACTTGGTTTCATTATTTTATTTACATCATTTTTACTTGTTTGGCTACTTTCATATATACATGTGACATACGTCATTTATATATGTTCCAGTTGTTGTATTACTATCAGTCTTCCACTATTTATTTCTTTTTTTGGTATTATTGCTTCCATTATTGTTTAATATTTTTATTCTACTATGTATACTCTTCCTATGAGGTCATTTTTTACCCATTATCACATTGTGGCCCTCGCAGCTAGTCAGCATCCTCTGGCATTTGGGGAAATGACGTTGAGGTCTTGTGACCAATCTCGTTTGTGGCACTTTTGGGTAGCACCCAGAACCTAGACATTACAAAGTTGTATTAGATGAAATTTATTTTCTACTTTTCCTAACTATTTCGAGCCAATAGACTAGTATTAGAAGGAATTGGAAGTTGGTAATAATTTTTTTAGGAGTAGCTAACCCCTGTATAGGGAAAATACTAGTCACCTTGAATATTGAAATTTTCTTGTTTTTCAAGTTTTATTGTTGATTTTATTTCATCATTGGGTGATTCACTTATATTGTGTTGTTACCGTTGATATTACTGTGATTTTATTTCACTTTCAACCCGATGTGATTAGGGTATTCCATCTCATGAATCTTAATGGCACTTTTTAGAGATCACATTAAATGCATTCTTATCATACCATTTAGGGTGCATTACTGATTTCATGTTGTTGTGAAACATTTTTTGTTAGATATGAATTCTATTGTGATAGATTCGATGATAATATACCTCCAATTTATATAGGGTATCCGTAGACGTAATGTTTCTTTTGGATGGATTCCAATCATTGGTCCCTATGGTGTTATTGGCCCTCCTGGATCAGAATTTGGTGGATCTTGTTTGACCTTTAATTGAATTTTTTCATGTTATGATTAGAAGAAAGATGCCAAAATTTGATTTGTGGGAGTGTGGGATCTCACATGTCAAAATTTTCATGCCTTTGAAATAATTTTAAATTTTTAAGGGTTATAGAGAAGTTTCGAAGGCTGAATATCTAGAAATGTAGACAACACACCTTGTGATGTTTTGAATACACACCATGTGTTCTTTTGTTCTATAAGAAATAACATCTCTTTTTTACACATTGTTTACAGTATATACACGCCGTGTAATGTATATATGCATTATGTACTAGTTGATCGTCTGACTGACTGTGTGAGAAGAGTCATAAGGTTGATAAAAAAATTTTAGAACATGTATTCTAATAGGTGTACACACCGTGCTATAAGAGACCATGTATCTGGCCATGGGACTAATGACACGAGTGTATTAAATTCAGGTGGTACAAGTCATGTCGATGTTGAACACCCACAATCGGAATTTACTATGTATCCAGCCATGTGACTAACGACTTGGGTGGATGGAACATAAGTAGTAAACAACTTGTCTGGGGTGAAAATGCCATGTATTATTACACTAGTAGAGAGCCATGTAGTTTTAGTCGTGTAGATGAACCTGGGAAGGAGGATAAAATAATGTACATGTTGTGTCTCTAGATGAACACGTTGTGTGTATGGGGAGTTACATGACCATATTAAGCATAAGGGAACACATAGTGTAGTGGTTCTACATACTGTGTAACCCTATTTTGAAAATATGAATGATTTCCTTCTACAATTCCTTTCTTGAACATATAAGTTTTTATCCATGATAATATTATACGGAGGTGTGTGCTTGACCATGCAGATTCATGTCCCCAAGAAATACTCCATTTGAACGCTAGGTATTGGGAAATGATTAGACACCAAAAAATTTAGATCAGGTACTACCAGAAGATCCTTTCATTGTGCCCATCTTGGCCCCATATATTATACTAGATTCAGGTGCTGATATACAATTCCTTGAAGGCTTTATAAGGATGATGTAGACTTTTCAAGGAGCACCACATCCTCCCCAGACTATGGCAGAGTTGACACAGGTTTTCCAACAGCAACATCCTCACCCCTTTTTAGGGGATGGAGGACCATAGGCTACAGAGTCATGGTTGGAAGCCATGAATTCTATCATTGTGTACTTGGAGATTCCTACAGAGTGTAGGGCGAAACTCGTGATGTACATGATATGTGATTCCACAAAGAGATGGTGGGATGTTCTCTCAAAGATGGGACATCATCAGGATTGGGTTTAGGGAGATTTTCAAAGGAAATTCTATGATTACTTCTATCCTGAGTCATTGAGGACCGCAAAATCCTGGGAGTTCATGAATTTGGAGTAGAGAACTCTTTTGGTGGTAGATTATTCTTTTAGTTTTACAGAACATCAGTGATTCACACCAGTTTTGGGAGGTGATGCTTTATCTTTGAAAGGTGATTTGAGGATAATATCATTTTTGTCATCTGATCATAGGGGAATGTTTTTTGGATGAATTTAGTGACTGCAATAGTAAATTAGGCACTAATTATCAAGTTCAATATGATGGAGTTGGGATCTGCGAACAAGGTCTGTTAACAACCATGGATGGTACTTCTTCGTTTGATAGCAGGAAGCACCATATGGAGCCTTTATCTGATGATTCCACTAACATGGATATATCTTCAGGTATCCAAGAGATGTTATACCGGTACAGGAATAGAGGGCACACAAGATATCAAATCTAGAGAGACCCTGTTGAGTGCCGAACATATGGAATGATGGATAATCTTCATCATTTCTTCCATGTATTCTCATCAGCATCTAGTGAGAGGGGATCTGTTATGAATCCATGTTTAGAAGTAGAACCAAAATTTTCTCATCATTTAGGGAACCGGAGTTCATCAGACCATTAAAGATTAGGAGGTTTCCATGGATACGGTATCCAGATGTGAAGTTTTCCACAATAGTAGGGTGGATCTGATCAGGATAGTTAGGTTGGGTCGATGGGCTGCTGTATTGATAAAACTTTTGCAGTAGAGTAGACCCAGTAGGAGAAGGATCCCAAGAGTTCATGAGGATTGAATTGAGATATGGTTATCATCAGTTTCACATTAGACCATCAGATATACCTCTTATAGAATTTTAGTTCAGGTATGATATATACAAGTATTCAGTTATGCCGTTAGGTCTCACGAATGCGCAGGCAGTTTTCATGGAACTGATAAACAGATTGTTCTGTCTTTACATGGATTCATTCATGGTAGTTTTCATAGAAGATAAGTTGGTGTAATCCCTCACTCTACAGGACCTTGTCACCCATCTTGAAATCATATTGATTGCACTGAGAGAGAATTAGTTATATGTTGTGTTCTCAAATTATAACTTTTGGATGAACCCAATTCACTTCTTGGGTCACATTATCTAAGAGACAGAAGTATCAGTAGACCCAGATAATTTTTGAGTAGTATTTTATTGGGAGAAACCGAAGAATGTCTTTTAGGTATGGAGTTTTATAGGGATGGAAAGTTAATACAGGAATTTTATTCAAGACTTCTTAGGCTTAGTAGCGCCATTGACTATCCTGACTATGAAGGATGCAAAGTACCTGTGGATAGATTCATGCAATTCATCATTTTAGTAGATGGAAGGGAGATTGAAATTAGCACCAATACTGATTTTTTTTGAATTTGAGAAAGAGATACACTATTATCTGTGATTCATCATGTATCGTGCTGGGAGCAATGCTTATATAGGGGAATTATTTGTTGCATGCGAGTCTTAGCAATTGAGGCCACATGAGAGGAATTACAAGACACATGATCTTGAGTTGGCTATTGTTGTGTATTATTGGAAATGTTGGAGGCACTATATTTTGGGAGATCATTTAGTGGTATACACTGACCAAAAAAATCTTCATTATATCTTTACTCAGCATGATATGAATTTGAGATAGTGAAGGTTTGTTGAGTACCTTCTGTACTTTGACATTGAACTTATATATACGCCTAAGAAAGGCAGTGTAGTGGCTGATGCATTGAATAAAATGACTCAAATATTGGTAGTTCAAGAGGCCATCCTTGAGTGGAAGATTAAAAATCATTTATATGAGATTCATTGGGTGGTGAATGATAGGTAGGTGAAAACGTTTTTTTTTCTATAGTTGTTACCTATAGTCAACAAGATCGAGTGTGAATGAGGCAACTTTCAGATTCTGAAGGCCTAGTCCTATGAGAGAGAGTGTAACTAGTGATGACCCTACTCCTAGGTAGACAATAGGTGAGAATGAGGTCTTGCATTTTAAAGGATGCATATGGGTATAAACAGACATGAAAGAGGTGTTTTTGGGAGATTTTAATTCCTTAGTATGGGCTGTTCATCCTGGTGTCACCAAGATGTGTCGAGATCTACATCAGCAGTATTGGGGACCTGTCATAAAGAGGTATGTAGCTAGTTTTTCATGAAGTTTTGTACATATCAATAGGTGAATTTATAGCATCAGCGACCAGAAGGGCTTTTACAGTGGTTACCCATTCCTTTGTGGAAGTGGAATGAAGTCCCAATGGATTTCGTGATGGGTTTACAAAGGTCACCTTGAGAAAATGATGTTGTATGGTTCGTTGTTGATAGACTCATGAAAGGTTCACATTTCTTTCCAATCAATAAAACCTTCAAAGTTGATGAGCATGGGATATTTTACATACGAGAGTTTGTAAATTTTATAGGGGTTTCAAATTCTATCGTTTTAGACTAGGATGTCATGTTTACTTCATGTGTATAGTAAGGACTAGAGAGGTCTTTGGGTACATAGGTACTTATGAGTAAAACTTACCATCTCAATATATATGGACAGTATGAGCACATAATTCATGTTTTAGGAGAAATTTTTGCGCATGCGACCAAGATTTCATGTGGTCTTAAGAGAGATACATAACCCTAGGAGAGTATTCCTATAATAATAGTTTTATGAAAATGATTCATATGGCTCCTTATAAGGATTTTTATGGTAGGCCTTTTCGATAACCTATATGTTGGATGGATGTTAGAGACGAGTCTATTATAGGGAATCATCTTTTCCGTGAGACCATAGATTAGGTTGATTTTATTCATAAGAATATGGAAACTACAAAATATCACTAGAAATGTTATACGAATTAAAGGATATTACCTATAGAGATCGAGGTCGGAGATCAGGTTTTCTATAATGTCACATCAAGGTTGGGACACATTAGGATTATGAGACAAGGGAAGATTTCACCGAGATACATCGGGTCATTTGAGGGTTTGGAGAGACTCGAGTCGGTTTCCTATCAGGTGTAGTTAGCATAGAAGTACCCTGAAATGCCAGACTTCATTCATGTATCTCTGGTACGACATTACTTTTTGGACCCGTCTAACATTTTTCATCATGTGGAGGTTGAGTTGGATGTGGATGCATCCTTAAATGATAAACCTATTTGGATTGTGGCTCGTTGAACAAAGGTTCATTATAGCTAGTCTATTCCAATAGTATGGGTGTGATGGTAGCACAAGTGAGTACAAGACGTGACTTGGGAGAGGGAGGCTGATGTAAAATCACAGTGGCTAATGTTATTTGAAGATTCTTCTTCACCACCCTTAGAAGATAAATTCAGGGAGAAATTTCTTTAAGTGGGAATGTTTTGAAGAACCCAAATATTCATTAAAATATGGATATTGAACTCAATTTGTTTTGAGGAAAAAGTATAAAATGAGAAATTTTCTATGTACACGCCATGTACATTTGTGTGAACGTTGTGTACATCGGTACCACATATAGCCACGTACTGGCCATGTTACAGATGAGTACATAGTAGTGTGGTAACCTAGCAGACCACTTAAGGCAGGGGTTGGTTAAGGTAACTACATGTCATGTACGTTTAATGATCATGCTGTGTAGTTTTATTTTTTTATTCGACAAATTAGAGCAGGGATTATTCTCATCCTCAAAAATGTATTCTTCTTCCCTTGGATTGTAAATGTGTGTGAAAGATGGGCAAAAAAATTCTGAACCCCTCCCGATTCTCCATCCGACCTTGGTTCGAAATGCCGTATAGTGCATCAAAATCTTACTAGTGAGTTCTCAATTCCCCTATAGAATTTCATCTAGATTCCTTCTATCTCATGAGTTGTTCATGGATGAATGTTTTTTCACTTTTGTAGATCTATGTCATATTTTTCAGATTAAAGGTCCAACGTTCAATAGATTTGATCATACAACATCAAGGTAAGTGGTTTGTGACTTTCAATGTTCATCTTTCTATTATATATGTTTAGTGTTCCCCATACCCACATTTGGGGTATTTCCTGATTTGGAATTCAATCCTTTTTATCCCTTTCTATTGTTTAGTTAATTGATAAAGTGTAGTTTCTTGTACGTAAAGTTAGATACCTTTTTTATGGGACACCCCTTGGATATTTTCCCCCTATTTGACTACTTATGGTCATTTGGTCTAGAATTCATGTTAAGTGTACATTTCGTTCCATGCCTTGGTTTATTAAGAAGAAGATGATTATTTATATGAAATGCGTGTGGTATGTTTTTGAATGTTTATCCATGTGGTAGTTAAATATAGCATGTTTTGCTTCTATATGATATGCACACTATTTGTTTTTTCAATGGACCGTGAGAGCCTTGGACTAAGAAAACTTTGGGGGTTCTCATGTTATTTATACATGACCATTAGATCCTGGGGGGAATTGACTGTTAGAGCTACCAAGGAGGTTGTTTATATGTTATTGATGACATGCTGACCAAGGGGTATTGACTGAGAGAGCTTCCCATGTGGTCATTTGTAAATGAATAGTGCAATATTAAACCAAAGGAGTTAGACCTTGAGAGCTACCAAAAGTGTTGTTATTAAATGAATTGTTGTTATGTTACACTAGGGGGATTGGACTGTGATAAATTTCCCAAAAGGGTTGTTATTGATTAATTGAATGATGGTGATGAGTCTACGAATCCGAACTACAAGGTTAAAGTATGTCTTACATTAGTTTTTTAGAAAATTGTTCGAGACATCTATTATTACTATTACACATGGGTTACATATCTTAGGCTAGATCCCAAGGTTTAAATGAATCAATTGATGAAAAATAAATGTAAATAAATGTAATTTAAAACTGTAAGGTCTGTTACTTTTGAAAATTTCCTAATTTATTAATTCACATACAAATATTACCAGATATATATACTCACTAACATTTATGAACATATCTTTTGGTGGTTTCATACAAGGATTCATCTCACACTATTCATGAGTCATGCTTTTGGATCCAATAAAATTATATGGTTGTAGGTATAGATAAGGGAAAAACCCTTCATCGTTAGGAACATTAATTCTGCTAGAGCTGAAGAGAATGGGACCATGTTGAGACATGCAATGCTGTTGGAGTTTACTAAGAACATATACATTTTTTTAGTATTTTATTTCCAACATTGTGACTTGTTTGACTACTTTCCTAGATACATGTGACATGCATCATTTATATATGCCCTAATTGATATATTATTATTATTCATTCACTGTTTATTTTATTGTAATGTATAACTACTTCTGATATTTTTTACTATTTTCTTTCCACTATTTATAATCATCCAATGCAGTAATATTTTCCCCAATATCACACTGTGTCCCCCAGTGGTAGTCGGAAGCCTCTGGCATTTGGGGAAATGTGCTAGAGATCATGTAACAAATCAGATTTGGGGAACCATTGGGTGACACCGGGAAATAGGATGTTCAAAAAATTTTAGGCAAATTATTCATAATTAATCTAAATATGACATGGACTTTATAAATAAAAAATAAAATGGCTGTTGGATGCTATATTTAACTTGAGTTCATGTAATGCGAAAATGTACTGATTTAACCTCAACCACACTGATAAAGTTTTTTACTATTTATGGGATAATATATTCATTACAAAAGGATTATTGGTACATGAATGAATCATAGATGATATTTATTATCTTTTAAAAACCACTTTTCATAATATATGATTTTTTTCAATCTAAATCAGTGTGTAAAATATTATTTTTTTATAAAATAACATTACTCTGAATTTTGACATTATTCATTTAATTTCAATTTAAAATTATCAATAAAATGACAGAATATGAATAAATTAATTTAACATATGTGTAAATTGATATATTTATCAGAAAAAATTAATGGAAACCAATAATTCATTCTATATACATCACTTTTAATATTTTTAGTTTCATTTATTTTATTTTATTTTCATATTAAAAATTACTCTCTTGGTGTTTCTTAAGAATTTTAGGTAATTATTTCATATTTAAATATTAATGATAATTTTTTATGATAATAATACTTATTTACATTTCCAAATACTATTTATCACTAAACCGATTTTTCCCATATCCCAAAGCATTATAGATATGAAAAAGAAGAAAGGTGTCATTTTTCTCTTTCTACATACACAACATATTAAATGAGTCATATTCAATGTAAAGTACAATTTAACTTCCATATTTATGATCATTTTATGATAATGGAATAAATAGACTCATTAAATAAAAATTGGATAATATTTTATGTTATTTTTAGTCTTATCATTCTAGTTTAACCCCTCAATAATTTGTTTTACTATAACTATTAAATTAATTTTTCTGTATTCACTGTTTTTATGGTAAAAAATTTAGTTGAAAATATTAGACATTATAAAATATTATAATTCAAAATATGGAGTCCATTTTAATAAATTAAATTCAGAATAGTGGAAAATTTTAATTTAAAATTAATCCCACAGATGTGACAAGAAATAATGTTTTTAAAGTGAAAATGTTCAATAGTTTACATTGTTTTTTACTAAATATAGAATGAAAATTATTTCAAATAACTAAACCGGATTAATTAATATAAATTTTTATTAAATTTAACATAAAAAATATTCAAATTATAATTTTAAATTATAAATTATTTAACCAAAAAGTCAGTTTTCAATTATAATTCAATATTTCATAACTATTCATAAAATAAAAAAATATTTCAGAAAAATCACAAAAATTCACCCGAAAAAAATTTAGTATACAAATTTCTAAAAATAAGTTTTATTTCATATAAATTTTATTGAAATAGTAAATATTAATTTTAAATTATGTACATCAAGCGTGACCTAACAATATTTTGGGAAAATACTATTTTTCAGAAAAAATTTCTTTATCTTTTAAACGCTGATGACTATTATTTAAAATTAAAATATAACCAATAAATGTGTGTAAAAAAAATATTTTAATATGTTATTTAATCAATTTCATACCCTCCATTCCAATTTACAAGCAATATATGTGATATTAAATAATAATATTAATAGTATTTTATTTTTTGATAAAAATCAGCCATGCGTGTAACATGAGTTATAGAAGAAAGTCATTGCTGCGTGAAATAAAATAGAATCAAAGAGCATCCTGTAACACAATTAGAACATAGTATATCCTAATTTTTAATCCGTTGAATATAATGAAATTATTTTTAATATTTAATATATCTTAACATTTCAAGATGTTACATTACTTTATACACTTATAGTTGTGTATCATACATGCTATGGTATTTGATGTTCATGTTTTAAAATTTTTGGGAGTAACATTCTACCCACCTAATATAAATTGTGTCATCCCAATTAAATCTTGATCATGGTAATTTTGGGATTCTTATTTTAAAATTATGTTGTTGAAAAACCACCATTGTAAAAGTGTTAATAAAAAATAATCTTAATAAGAGAGAAATGAAAGTATGAAGGTCATATGGAAGTACAACTAAATATGTTTCCATGTATAAGAACATAAAGAAATTTGGAGATATATACATGTAAAAAATCATAAATAATTATAGGGAGTTATTGAGTTCATTAATCACAAGAATGTGAATGATCAATGGAATGTTATGGTATTCTCGGCTTTCATGACTCGGCCTGATGGGGATCATTCCATGACTACCCCAAGCCCATTTAAAATTGACGAGGGGATGGGGAATAGTGTTGTGTAAGAATTTCACACACATGGGATACCATATCCTAATGTTCTTATAAACTTTAACAGATCTCCAAGCCCGAACAATGCTAAAATGTAAAACATGTAATACAGATGCATGCATACATCTTGGATCCCACAATAAGAGTATGATAATAATGTATTGAAAATGATAAGGATGGAAAAATAAATGAGAAAAAGAACTGTATAGATTTTATCATACCCCTAGGGTGAGGACTATAATCAATTTGATAAGACCTAGAAAGCACCTCGGGTTTTTAAGCTCAAGATATGCTCCACCAACTCCTCCTATTTGGACACCACCAATTGGGATCTCATCTGCAAAAGTGAAAACAAATGTGGGGAGAGAAAATTCATAGGTGATTATAACAATGCCCAGTGGGGAACCCTGAGAATGATAAACATGAATCTCAAGAATATTAAACTCATAAGAAATATATAACAATCACTTAAAAAGAAAAGAGAAAACCATATTTATAATTAGGACGGACACCGTGCCTCCAAGAAGTTGCAACGAAATTTATAAACACAAGATTTTTCTTGAATAATTATTATTAAAGTAGAAACAAATCCATGACCACTGATATCACTATAGACAATATTCAAAGAGGTCACTATTAAAGGACCTCTCCTAAGAAATCTCAATTTTCATATAAGACCCTGATACTCAGAGAGGGGGTCACACCAATGAATGTTGGGTGACAACACAAACCTACTCGGGATCAACCCACTATATAAGGGATTTTTTGAAAATGATATTATGACCCTTGCGGATATGACCTTATATATTGAGGAAAAACACACATTTCAAGGAGATAATTCCAATTCCACAATCCCAATGAAAGGTATAAACAGGATTAATGAGCTCACTTCATTATCCTGGAGTGACACCACAAACTCTATCTAAGACTCATCCTTTAGAGGGGATCATAATATTAATATGTGGAAATAATCCTGCACTATAAACCTATGGTAATGTACCAAGGTAACACACTCAACTGATATGGGTCCAGACTAATGAAATGGAGAGTCACAAACACCTTCAAAGGGGGTACATGACTTGCATGTTTGATCCACGATCAGCTTGTGTGGTGATTCCTCACACGACATGTAAATATATAAATACCTGGCATGTAAAAATAGTAAATATTGTGTAAATTTAACCAGACAAATTTCTTATGGAATCTTCCCTTGCCTGTGTAACAACGATCATGCCCCTGTATAAACACATATACACTAGATAGTGCCTTTGTACACCTGGCCATGTCTGTGTTCTCCGGTTCTGTTCTTTCACATGGTTGGCGCATTTTGATGATTCCTATGAGATAAATGTTGAGCATACTTCATGGGTAATACAAAATTTGATATAGGTCACACAATTTGTGATATTTAACTCTTCGTGAATACCCTATCAACACCAGGGGGTGCCACAGGACATTGATTCTGGATTACATGTTTTGTAACCCATGATTTTAATGATCCCACAAGATCTTCATTTGAGTATCCCACAGACACTACAATCATAATTCAACTTGGGTAATCATATATCGTGGGTCATCCAACCATTTCCAATTTTGATCACTAGGTTCTCGAGTTTGATCTTCGCACAAAACAACGCTATTGAGCCATCTATCACTATCACATGTCAAAAATGTGAAGAATGAGAACCGAACAACATTTCCAACCTACCTCTAATCATCTTCTATTATCGTCGCACCTCGATCGTACCATTGTTAAAAACCTTATCCCACGATATCGATCTGTTTCCTTGAAAAAAGTTTGTACAACGATGAAATACCAGTTATCCATCATACGAATGGCCAAAAAAAATTCCAATGACAAGGGTGAAAAGAAACAAGGGAGAAATTCATAAACCATATGATGTAAGGAAATAATATATAACTTATTTCATTCAACATCATTCCATTGACATATATTTAGATTAATGAAGATGGATAAAAATCAACTGACAATATAAATTCATCAATTAAATCAACCTTCAATGCATGAATCAATTCTCATTTGCGGAATTAATCTACATTCAACTGGGAAAAAAATAACATGATTCAATTTAGAAAATAAAACATCCTAACAATAGTTTAGATTGTTCAATGAAGTAGAACAACCCCATTTCACTATCTTTATTGGTGAGATACACACAGTCCATTACACAATAATTGATGATCCATGAACTAGTCATCGTTCTCCCATGAAATCCCCTCCAACACTCTCTAAAGAATCCTCTTGATTTACAGGGTTATGTGGATATCCTTGGGAATGATCTATAAGATTTTTTTATAAACCGTAAATTAGTTCATGGAGATTATAATTAAATAATATTATTTAATTTATTAATTTATTGAAGAAATCTCCCATGACCACGCTCAACCGAAACACCTAGTGTGCCTTATGTTTATGTCACATATAGGGAAAAAACACACATTTTGAACTCATGCATGTTCTTGGGTTTCTAATCTGGGCCCTCGTTCTAGTGTTATTTTACTTTTATAGAAAAACATCATGAAGTTGAAATTAATACATTTAATATATTTTTAAAAACAATTTAGGTAAACTAGGACTTAGATTCTGACACTGTCTCAATGCTGGACACCTAAAATAATCCATATAATATTCTAATTTTTTGCATAGAAAAAATAGTGTGGTTTCATTCTATCCAATATGGATATTATTTTCCTAAAAAGTGTGAAAACTACTCAATTATAAGAGGTAACTAGGATCAAATCTTGGTCTCCATCTACTTGGTGTTCCCCTTAATATTTCCATTCTTTCTTTGGACAAACACTAGTGGAATTTATCACCCACAATACATCGTCTACTAAAAATCCCTGATCTTCATTATGTACTTATCATAGGTAGCTACATCCTCAATGTCAAACATTCCCTAGTTTATAAAATGAGCCCGGTCATACATGTACCTCCTCATCTGCGTGACATGGAAGATGTCTTGTAACCCATCAATCTATTATGGTAGAGCCGGCACATATGACACCTCACTTACTGTACACTTTATGTGGAATTGGACAATTAATCATGGTGATAACTAGCCACTGCAGAGAAATATTTGCAATCAATGTCAAGGTGAAACCTCTATGAATACATAGTCTCACTCCTAGAATTCTAGAGGTCTCATTCCATTGTACACATAAGACTTATGATGGATTTGTGTAGTCCATATCCAATCATGAATGATTTTCACCTTCTCAGTAGAAGCTTACACCCTTGTCCCATTATTGCTGGCACACCTGGATCAGTCTAACATTTTGGGGAACTGTAGGTTAACACATACAAAGCCTAAAATAGTGACATAATAATGTTGGAATGATAAATATTTTTGTACTTCAACTGAACCAAATTAATATGATCCTCCAAACTATAGAAAAAATCCAAAATTAAAAACCCTAATATGTCCTCCTCGACATGAATGGTCATCTGAGTCTTTATCTTAGTTTGGGGGTGAAATGTTGTGGTCAAATGAAAATGAGACTAGGAGGCCGCTACTAATCCTCTTCATGTCTGAATGGCCCGAAAGCCTTCAATTTTATTTATTTCTGATAACCCACCATTCAAGGGATGAGGGGGAACCCTTATAAGGCCCGTGGGCTAAAGGATTACTAGGACCATATGCTTAGGAGATTACATGACCCAAAGGTCATAGGGAATTCCACTAGACTATCTACAAGGAACTACCCATCCCCAGCATCTGTGTCATGATAGTAGCTCTCCACATTTGCATGGCTGTCTGGATAAGCTTCCTCTGCAAACAAAGGCTGGTACCGATGGCATAGCCATACCCTCTCATTATGACAATCCATTTGGCTCTACTCTGGTGAGTACACCTACTCTGAATCCTCTTCTAGGGCTGCTCTTTTTTTGTAGTGTGTTTGGGGAACCTGCATGTGGCCCGAAGGCCTTGAGGTGGCCAAAGGGACTTACAGGTGGCCCGAAAGCCCTACTGACCCAATGGCTTAGGTGGCCCGAAATCTTTAAGGACTCCAAGACCAAACCGGTGGCCCAAGGTGAATAGTTTCAGCTACTACAGTACAAAACAGTACCTGCTATAGTGACTTCTATAGTGCTATTACAGTACCCCAAAAATATGCCTCTACCTGGTTTAGTACCTCGGCCTTCTGGATGCACTTAAGGATACCTCTCCAATTGGGCTGAGGCTCATGTGCTCTGGTAATCCTCTCGAAAATTGTGATGTGAAGTTAGAATCATGGTCTGAAACAACCATCAAGATAAATCCATGTAAATTTACTATATTCTTCATTTACATGTCTCCCAATATCTATAGTGAACTCTTCTCTCGAATGGATAGGATGTGACCCAACTTGATGAGTCTTCTTTGATCACACAAATGGAATCATGTCCTCAAGACGTATATGGTATCCTTGAACGGATTTTCGTGGGTGCCTCATCCCACTTACACTCTAGAAAATCAAGGGGTTGAGAAAAACCTACTGAAACATGTTTCTCATCCTTCACTTGCGGACAAGTGAGGCACTGAGAGAAAAACAATGCAACACAACTCTTTATGTCTATCCAAAAAAATGGACATCAAAGGTCCAGATACATGTTTTCCACATTTGGATGTACCACCAAATTGAATGTATGAAACTTCTCAATCACCTCCTCTCACAAAATTAATGATACCATCATAAATACACTAAAAAGGATAACATGATCCCCACCTTCAGAATCTCTCTCAGGAGCTTGTGTTGTGGATA
Organism: Viscum album; assembly: GCA_963277665.1. NCBI lineage: Eukaryota > Viridiplantae > Streptophyta > Magnoliopsida > Santalales > Viscaceae > Viscum > Viscum album. The sequence continues at coordinate 622,846,961 of OY728127.1, forward strand.
TCTAATCATGTACAGTATCTCTATAGGTATCACAAAAAATGATCATCCATGAAAAACTATAAAAGATTTGGGGTGAAAACAATTGAACATAGAAAGGAGGAGCCATTTGTGTCCACTAAAATTAACTATAATGAGGAAACCTGTTCCATTGAATCCACCAACAACTGATAACAATATCTCCTCTTGAGATCATTTACCAAAATGTTCCCCTTCCCCAGATTATGAAAAATTTATAAGTCATAGTCATATAATAACTCTATCCTTTTAATCTATATCGTGATAATAGGCATTCTGTAAATGGTATGCATTAGAAAATTTTGATTATAGCAAATGAAAAACCACTCTCCCTTCTGGTAGTGTTGCCACAACTTTTATTCGCGGAATTCCACTACATGAACAAGGTAATGGGTCACATAGTTTTAATTTTTTAGTATCAGCTATCATTAAACATTGCTAATGAAATCCTTCCACTTTATTATAAAAAAACATAGGCCAGTCCCTAATTCATCATATAACACTATGTACTCAACCCTCTCCCTTGGAAATATCAAGATGGGAGTTCTCGTCAACCTCTTCATCAACTCCTAAAAGAAATTCTATAAGCTATCGATACACATGAATGACTTCCACATTAGGGTAACATTTTCATGGGTGCTTCTAATTTGGAGAAATTAGGTATAAACCTCCAATAGTAACCTACCAACTCAAGAAAACTTTTTACCTCTGTAACACTATTGGGTGGCTCCGAAGCTAGAACTACCTCAATCCTTGCCAGGTACACTACTAAATGTACCTCTGAGAAGAGGTTTCCTAAAATGTGGACTTCCTAAATAAAAAAAAATCACACCTTTATAGCTACTTACGAATCTAGTGAACTCAAAATGTTTCCATGACCATCTCAAGTGGACCATGGGCTCCTCCTTGGTTGTTGATTACACTAAGTTATCATCAATTAATACCACCACAAAATGGTATATGAATGGATAAAAATATGTTTCTCGGGTATGATGAACAATGTTGGGGTGTTCATTACACCGAAGGGCATGACCATGTACACATAGTGACTATAGATACATCTTAATTCCATCTTCAATATGTTAATGTCCTATACTCACAGTTGGTGATAACATGATACGAGGTAAATTTAAAAGAACCATTATGCCCCTAACAACTGATCAAAAAGGTCTATGATCCTCAATATTGGATACTAGTTCATCATGTTCTCCTAGTTCAAGCCTAATTAATCTAAAAATAACCACAATCTGTCATCCTCCTTGGAAAATAACACTGGGGATGCCCAGGGAAACACTGAGTCTCATAAACACATTCTTCTACAATTTCTATAATTGTACCATCATCTAACAATGATCTATGGGGGGGCCATCTGATTTGTTGATGTTGACATAAAGTTCATCCTATGTTCTATGTTAATGTATAAGACTAGATTTCATCAGGGAGGTAATCTTGAAACATACTTAGAAAATATGTCACTATACATCACTACAACTTTAAGGAACTAGTATCCCACAACAACCACTACACCAAGAGTCATTCTAGCCAAGTGGTGAATAATCAGGTACACTATCCTATGAATGATCCTAACATTCTCTTCCAAGGAATCCATTTCATCTACAAAATAAAAACGGCATCCCATCATTATAGACACACCACATCCTCCACATAAAACAATCAATCTGGGAATGAAATATGGATAACTAGTCTATAGAAAAAATGATATCATAACATATCATCACTACTACAAAGAGATCCAATACCATGATATTACCACCATGAATTGGATCACAATTCCAGAAAAAGTTTGTAATCAATGTGCCCCATTCTATTAGAGTCTCTATGCATAATGGTTGAGAAAAAGGATCAATCAGAATCGTAATGTATCAAACCATAAAAGCTGAAAGAAAGTAATGACTTAGACATGTGTTCATAAATACAATAATTAATGTAGAAACGACACAGACCATACCTCATGTCATCTATAGAGAATCAGAGCCATAAGACTCCATAGCCTATAGAAATCAATGTCCCTGACCACCAACACCATGATCCAAGCATGGACTAGCTTGATGTGGTGATGGTAATAGGTCAATCCTTTGACCAACTCTTTCTTCAATACTGACACCTCTACCACTTTCCACTCTTTATGGATCACCTTGATCCTACCTCCACCTCTACCTCAAATTTCCCTCAACTATCTCTCGATTAGGTGTATAATGGGTCAGAAAATCATGAATCAAATTTCCTTGACAATCACATGAGAAAAAATTCCTCACCCTCTGATGATTCAAACCATACCTAGACCCCTACACCACTAATCCAACATCCTAGAATTTCCTCTTGAACTGTCTATCAGCTTGGGTCCTTGTGACTACCATTGGATACCTACATACAATGTCTTATCTCTTAGATGCCCACTACAATCAACCACTCTCAGAGCCTTCTCCACAAGGATTTTCCCCACCACCCATGATTTTGACAACACTCAAACTTAAGTGGGAACAAAAATATATATATCACTAAATCCATGATATCCTAGATTATTCCTTGATCAATTATTAGTTCTCTAAATAATAGATCCAACACCATATCATTAGATTATTTATAGACACATGTAATCCTCTCCATGTACTCCCCTAGAGTCAAAATAACATACTATAAAAGAATAAGTCATGGATTCACAAATATCAAAATGTTGTTGGGTAAAACTCCTCCTTAAAAGGTGCTTAAACTATAACCCGGATAGAGCTATCTTATCATTTGACTAAGTCCCAAACCACTACCATCACCGATGAGAATCCTACAAAATGATGACTGCATGGAACTCAATCATATATGTAGGTGTCTTTATAAAGATGAAAACACAAAGGACTACCTCTATGAATTCCTTATCCACTTCATATTCTATATCACCCCAAAACCTAGGTGGTCTCTATCTCTAGAATTCAAGTATCCCACTCAGCTTGTGTAAATCCTCATTTTTCCCTGATAGCACTAGATTCTGCTCAACAGCTCGTGGTATGATGGTAAATTACCCAGAGGTTCTAGATTCGATATATGCCCCTATAAAAAAGCCTCATCACTCAGTGGACCATACCCATGACTAATAAGTGGATTCCTAGATGGCTATGTTCATGAAGGCATCCTGAAATTAAAAATATGTACAATGGTCAAAGAATATATGATGAGAGAAAACTGAAGAACAAAATGGGATCTGCCACCCACTCCTATAATATTCATATACCAATGTTTTCACATCAACCAATTCATGTATGTATTGAGTCGAAAGATAGGTCATCAGAGTCCTCGTGTATGGATATATCAGATTCCATAGCAATATTGGGATACACATCAAGAAATATGAACTCAAAATAGCTTTCATTATTGCCCCAACATAATATCACTGACGCTGGTCTTAATCAATAACCAACTGATTTGATACTAATCTATCATGAACTGACTCTAAGGGGCCCAATCCATGACTACCCCAATCCCACCTCAATTAGGCCGGGGGATGGAAATCAGTTCCATGTAGGAATATCATTGATATGGGAGGATTTTTCCTAATATACCTACGCACACACACTCACACACATCTATTCCTAACCAATTATGAAATTTAAAATAGCCAATACTAATTCATGTATACATCTGTGATACCACAATCACAGTACGACATCAAAGTACTGATAACGTTAAAGAGGAAAAAATATACCCCAACCAAAAAATGTGGATAGACCTAACTGTTACGAGGGATATGAATAAAATCAAAGAAAACAACCTAAAAAACAACACATATTTTCCATGTAATCTATCATCTATCCTATCTCTTTCCACAATGGACACCATCAAATGGGTCGTTGTCTGTTTAAGACACAACAAGCATGGGATGATCCCATGTAGAGGTGAGTATAATTATACATAGTAGGACACTTAAAAATCCATAATCCCATAAAATCAATAAAATTTATACCATAACAAGTATATAACAATAAATTAACAACAAATAAGGAAAATATATATATACACCGGAAGGACACTACTACTCTAAGAAGTCACAATTGTGATGATATCCAAACGATTATGCTCAAATCAATTCACATTTCAGAATAATAAACTTATTGATTGAAAAAATCAGCAGAGAAAACCATCCAAGAGGTTAATATATTTAGGCACATATTAAGAATAACCATTGGCCTTAGAAGAACCTAATACCTTGTCAACAGGTCTCACCCAGGACCACTGGGAGACATGAAAACCCCCAATCTAGATCAACCCTTTATGTAGAAGATCATACACCAATGATACTGAAAAACCAATTGATAGAGAATGCTATATGGAGGATGAAATCTCTACTCAATATGGATACACTGATTCAATAAATCCAACCTATCATATAGAGATGATATGGGATCATACTCCAGTTGTGTGGAGGGACACCACAAACTCTATTTTGGACTTATCCTCAAGAGGGTATCACAATCGTGATATACTGATGTAATTAAACACTTTACCCTTGAGGTAATGGACCAAAAGAACTAAGTAAATTGATACTACTTAAGAATTAAGAATCTATAGGTGACAAGAACCCTAATAGAGTGTATATAGTGTGTACAATGGGTATATAGTGTGTTTATTCAACCTTTTGTCTACTTGAATGGAGATACCTCATAGAACATCTAAATATCATAATAAATATCACGTAGGGATAATACATGGAAATGATATAATAGTATAAAGAAGTATTGAGTCATCCATTGGTTCCCATGTAGCACTGGATGTACTCGGGCACCAACCTGTGTGCACCTGGCAATGCTTGTGAACACTTGGCCGCGTTCATGTTCTCAAGCCATGTACATCTACATGGAACTACCTTACTAGTATATCCTCTGGGATACATTCAATGAATGAAAAATGGTTTACACAATATGTGATATTGGTCACATGGTGTAGGATAATGAACTCATTGTGGAAACCCAAGTGCTACACAAGGAGGTCCGAAACATCGTTTAATTCCGAATAACATGCCATGTAACCTAATATTTTTCAGATCCTCTAGGGTCTTCTTCCACATCTCATGTGAATTCCACAATCAAAATTCCAACCAAGGAATAATATAATGAGTATTTTTTACAGTATCCATAGTCAATTTCTAAGAACTATGGTCAAATCATCTTAGAAAACACCATCGTCAAGCCATCCATCATTATTGAGAAATCTAAATCAGGAAGAAAGGGACTAGAAATTAATTCTGATCCACCTCAAATCATCACCCATCATTATCAAAACTTGTTCATACCCCTGATCATAACCCAACCCTGCGATATCGATCAGTTTCACTGAACAATGGTAGTGCAATGATCCAATTCTAGGAATTCCTCAAACCATAAACCAAAGAAGATTCCGACGATGAAGATGGAGAGAAACAATGGAGAAATCCTCAAACCATTATTCTTGATCAACGAACATCAACATTTGGTAATTTTTTCTCAATTATTTTTGTATATTTAGATGAAAAAAGAGGGATAAAAAATAATGAAATAAATGAATGCATCAATTAAATAGACCACTGATGCATGAATGTATTCTTATTATTGGAATTTATTCGCGTTCGTCTAGGGTAAAATAATGGGATGGAATTGCACAAATAAAACATCATACCTAGAGTTTTGATTGACCATTAATGAATTATTTCTACAAGATTATTTCATTGGGGAGATCCACACGTTCTGTTGAATAATAAGGGATGATCCAAGAATTGTTCGTCTTTCTCCAATAAGAAGATTCTCCAAGACACTCCAAAGGCTCATCTGGATTTATGGGGTCTTTATGATCACCCTAAAAATATTAAATAAGAGTGTATTTATTACCCATAAATTATGTCAGTGTGATTTTAAATAAATTAATTAAATAAATTGTTTAATTTATACCAACATCATCGCACGAACACGCTCAACCCGAACACCAGACTTTCTCCAAGGTTATGTCATTACTATGGTTAAAATATTGTTATGAACTCTACAATGTCATCAAATTTATGATCTAGACCACCATTCGATTGTTATTCCAATTTTCTGGAAAATTTTACTTTTATGGCATTAATATATTTAATATATTTTCAAAATAAATATTGGGAAAACACAACCTCAGAATATTATGTTATCTCAAAATCTGGATCCAAAAATAATCTATATAATATAATAATTTAATAATTGAAAAACTAGTCATTAAAAAAATGAAAAAATTTTGATGATTGAAAAGGACATCTGCTTCAGTAGATATGAATATAATTGGATAACCTTTTCATTTCAATGTTCTTTTTACTAATGTGGATGAATTGTTTTACTGTCTATGAATATAAGTAAACATACTCAGATGAGGAATTTCTATTTTATCAGTGTAGTTTGATCTTTTAGTTGTGATTCGATCAATTTAGAATCCACTACATTTTATAAGAAATGAGTATCCATTAAATATTATTTTCCTTAATCATTGAAATTTATCTTTAATGGGTCATAATATCCATAGAAGAGTGAAAATTCATTCAACATGTCTTAACACATTTTCCAAAACCAATATGGTCAGCACAAGTCACATTAAAATGATATATATACCAGAAAATTAACAACAATGCTTCTTCATTAAAATTTATTTTTCATGTCATTTATCATAAAACTATAACATATTTACCAGTACATCACATTGGCTAGTGGTTTGAACAAATCCATTATCATCCTTATGTCATGGTTTCAAGTCCCACCACCTTTCTTAATGTGATGGGTTCCACCCAACATGCATGCTTTCTTATTTATATTTAGTTTATTATTATAAAAATACCAAAAAGAATATGATGGGCATCTCTGAAATAAAATTAATCATTAAATTTCCCTTTTTTACTATAGTTTTAGTACAACTTATTAATTTTTATTCAATGTATAATAATCATATAGGAATATTTTTATAGTTCAATTAATGCTCGTATTAAACTTAAGGGTATCAATATCTTTAAACATATGTCTAAAAAATTTAAAGGAATTATTCATCAAATAAATTTTCCTCCAAAACATAAACATACCATATATTCTAAAAAATATCATCAATATTATTATACTATCATAACATAAAATCTCAAATGATCTATTTAAGACTTTGAATTTATTTTCAATCATAAACTCAAAAAACCATGATGGTATTCAAAACACGTATATTAATGAAGAAACATCTTGTTTTAAAATTCAACACAATCCTGATATGTATCATGATTCTTATAACCAAAATATTATGGAAAATAAATTTTAAAATTTAAAATTCGAATCCCAATAATTAATCCATTCTATTTCAACGTATGTCCTTTCATGTTCTACAAATTAACCTATGTCATTTATTTTCATTATTTATTCAAATCCATCATAATGGATTGTAATGTAAATTTGAATTATCCTAAGAATATCCCTTGGGGTTGTGATACCAGGTGTCAAGTAAGGCTTGTTGTCATGTACCAAGTAATTCTTGAGTCAATTCCATCACACACTTTTCAAAGTTATTCCCCTGAGGTACATATGTGGTAGAACCACACCCACTTGTAGAATCCATAAAAATATTTATTTCAATGAAAAGCAACTTAATATCTACTTATAAAAAACATTTGGATGTTCTTCTATAGTTTTCCTAAATGTATATCATATGGTTATGTTACCAAATATATGTAAATCAAATTATAGTGCCCATTGTTACCAATAACAACTCTAATAAAAACAGTAGAGGCTCCAACCCAAATAGCTTGAAGATTGTGTCATGCTTTATTTAATTGGAATATAGTACCCAGAATCAAATCCTTAAGGACCAAATAGTTTTGTAATGTAGGAAAACTAGTTATATAATTTATTCTTTAATTAAATTTGAATATAAAAAAATAATTTTATTGGAAAGAATAAAATTATTTTCTATAGAATATCCTTTCATATCAAACATTATACACTGGAGGGATTCCTAATAAAGGAAAAAATTAGGGTGGCATCAATTGATCAGTAAGGGTTAAGTATAGTGGAATCTATCATGAATGAATAATAATAATAAATATGGAAAGGTAAATAACTGAGATCATGTTCCATTTAAATAAATTGACTACTTAGATAAAATGAGGAATAATAAATAAGTAATGGTAAAGAACTAGACACACATTCCATAAAATAAATAATCTGAGAGTGAAACTCATCTAGTGATAATTTCTATCTAAAAATATGAACGATAATAATGAAAACTGAAATGTTAGGAATTCTAAATTATCAGACACTATTATTCCCAAGTACATGTACATTTACCATTAATAAGACTCACAATAATGTTTATCATACTATTTTCAAGACCTTTAACAAGGAAATTCAAATCATACTAGTTACAAACACATATGATTTGTGTCCAAATGATTTCATCTCATGAGACTAATGATATATCAAGTGGCAAACATTAACTATTCCTCAACCAATTTCATAAATTTAGAAAGTATTCCGCATATTTAAAATATTTTATTTAATTAATAAAAAATATTCCTTATCAAAGAACTATATTGAATAAAAGATACAAATTTATCAATATTTACCTAGTTAATAAAATAACTATCTAATTGGACACCATATGTAAAGATGGCATATGTTTGAGGCAATAAACATATCCATGATAAATAATGTTTAAATTTAGGATAAATTTAAGGTTTCATTGTTAATGGAAATTTAATATTTCCTAGGGAAGTTAATGACAACCAATGAATCATGGAAGTGAATGGAAATACTAACTTGGAAAAAATAATCATAAACCAACCAAAAGAAGATTAATGAGGGTAGAAATACAATATATCCAAACTGAAGTAATAATAAATATATTTTTAATTTATAAATATAAAAAACATAAACTATCTTTAAATTTTTCTTGAGAATAATATCTATTTAATTTTGAGAAACATGTTCAAAAATACATTACTTTTAAAGTCGTTTATAAAAATTAAATATTTAGAATACATTTTGAAAATTATTTTCCTTGAAAATTACCATTGAAATGTATAATTTAATATTTAAAAATGTTGACTTTTCATGAAGGATGGAAATTTATTTCATATCATACTCATCAAACAATGTTTTCTATTACTTTTTTGATAAATAAAAAATATGCATTGTTTTTAAAGGGATATAGGATTCCTTTTTAAACATTCGAAAAGATAAAAAATTGGTGTAAAAGAATATAATAAATAATTTTCAAAATTAATGAAAATAATTTTTGAAAACATGTTTTTAAAGAACTGGTATTTGAAAAAACATATTTCTGACTAAAGAGAGAAATGAAGTCATATTTTCTTTCAACAATCTATAAAACACTTTCTATACCACTGAGTGGAGAAATTTTATTATTATAAGAAAACTATCTTGAAAAATATAACTGGAAAATGATATGTGGTTATTGGGAAATGTTATATTAATATTCACCAACATAAATTGATGAATAAATAATCTCTATTAGAATAACATTTTGAAATGAACACTTAAAATGATATAATATCGATTATTTGGATGTTATGAAATGAACCCTTAAAATGATCCTGAAATTGATGTGAGATTGAATAAATGAAATGATTATCTATATAAAATTTAAATCCACCAAATTTTTAAATATAATATAATATATAAAAAATTCAGTTGACATTTAATTGTAACATGACATAATCAATGAATTAGAAGTCAAATCCACTTATAGAAAGTTAAGTTAAGAATGACCTTACACCTTGGAATCATTTAATTCAAATACCATTATATGAAATAATTAAATTTTAATCTTAAAATAAAATTAATAATATATTATTAAGGATATTATATGTCATAAGAGTTTTATATACACTATATAAAATACATTAGGTGTATAGCATTATAACATGTATAAATGAAATGAAACCGAGTAGAAATCCATTACCTTGGGTTCCCTTTTGGATGAATGTGAATTAAAATATTCCTAAGTGGTTTTAAACATTTTATAAACGTATTATAAAACTGTAATAATATTTATAATATCATATGTTATCCTTTTATTATATCTTATTATCTTTTGATTAATAATCATTCATATTTTTCAATGTTTTAGGAGTGAATTTCCTTGTTTTCTCATGTATGTTCCATCATATAAGATCAATTTCAGGCACATAATATATAGTTTTATCATCTAAAAAATAATAATCATGAAATAATATGACATTATTCATAAATTTTACTTCAAAAAATCATTATTGATGGTTATGAAAAGTGAAGTATATTACGATCATAGAGACTGCAGGTTATCCATACGCTTGAGTGACATTTTCATTTACAACCAATCATTATTGAATAGAGGAAAGTAATATATTACCATTAAATAATTATAATTATAGGATACATATCATACCATATACTTATATATGTCATCTATGTAGTTTAGTGAAGGAAAGAGAGTCACATCACTTCATTAAGGTGATAATACTCTAGTACACCAACAAAGTTATCATCTTTACACGAGTGACAATGAATGAATGGAAATGATATATATATATTTAATAATGATAAATATTTCAATAATATCATAATTATATCATTTTTATTTAATATCATCATTTTTATTTTCTTTATCACCATCCATTTGAAGTGTTAGTGAAAGACGAATCACATTGCTTCACCAGACGTTAGTCTGTTATTCACATGAGCGACATTTTGATATCTCCTATGGAATTGATGGTAGAAAGATATATATATATATATATTATATAGTTACATTATAAATTTAAATATTCCATAAATATAAAGTATATATGTATGTATCTATACTTTAAATCCATAATCACATCCACCCTTGATAGGTAGAAATTGAAAAACTAAACGACATCGGTTCATGATGCTGTTATCTTTCATAAACATGAACTATGATTTAATAACACATTTTATGAAAGTGGAGATTATTTGAGGTCCTTAACATAATATAATATGATCCCAATATATTTACGATATTAAGGTTATTATAATGTCATGCCATAATATAAATTTAAGGAGGAAGAGAAATAAGTGATGTAATGATGTTTATTGAATAACAATGGCTATTCTTTAGGTATGATACTCATGTTTTCACTAAATACCTCATATGTTGATTTTTTGAAAAAAATTAATTATTATAGTATTATTTTATGGAATTTGGGAATTGATTTGGGTATGACTTGGTTGATCCAAATGGCTTGAGAAGTGAGGGGAGTGAGTTCCCTTTTATTCCTGTGGTGGTATGATTTCTTTAAAAATACCTAAATGTATTCACTATTGGAAGGTAAATCAAACCTAAATCTCATCCATGAATTATAAAACAAATGTTATAGATGATATGGTAAATCCAAAACTTCGCTACACAGTAATACACATGTTTTAAGTAACCATTTTCTAAGCTACTAATCTTCTTAATTTTTACCATTGTAGTTTTCCACTACATTTACTAGTTTTCAAACCCAGGTAATTTATACATTAAGAGTAAATTGAAGAGAAAAATATGAGATAACTTATACCCACTAACTATTAATATTATATCAAAATTTTAAAATAATAATACATGGTATTTTAGAAATTAATTTTAACTCAAAAACATGTAATTTGAAAAATAACTACATTAACATTAACTTGTCCAAAAAAATATTTTTACTATTTAGGGGTTAATTTTATCATTATAAAAGAAAAATTGGTCAATTAAGGAATCATGGTTGGAAGGAATTAAAAGCTAAAAATCCTTTCGATGAATATAGGATTTCAGATATTTTAAAACATTTAATAAAATATAATTTGTTATAAAATAACATTATTTTAAATTTTGATAGTATTCACCGAATTTAAAATTAAATATTTCAATAAAATGATTTAATTTGAATATATTTTGACCCCACACCTATAAAATGATAAATTAATCCAAAAAATAATGGATTACAATAATTCATTGAATTACTTCAATTTAAATATTTTTAGATTCATTTATTTTATTTAATTATTAACTATACATTTCAAATGTTGGGTTTTCTTATGTATTTTACATAATTATTTCATCAATAAAAATTAAAGATATAATATTATTATAAAAATATATATATCAATACTGACGCCATCGTTTTACACATAACATTAATTTATATTAATCATAACAAAACGTCATATTACAGTCCAAGGATAATAAATTCTTATGTCTTTGAGGAATATATACAAAAAACATAAAACCCAGGTCGAAAAAAAATCATTATTTAATATTAAAAAAGTGATCCTAACTTCCTTTGAGCCTTGAAAACTGCATAGGGTTCCTTGGGGATCACATGAACAAAGGGATGAGCTGAAAACCTTGTAAGGGAATAAAAAAAATTAGAACATGGGTTAGAGATCATGAAATAACGATATAAAATGGAATATAAAATCCGAAAATTCAAATGTGGGATCATATAAACATTGAATCATAGAAATATGGAAGAAAAATAAATCATGAATTTAGAATGAGTCAATGATCATTACACATAGACGAGTGGAAGTCTTTGTTAAACACGAAGACTTTTGCACATAGGAGCACTAACCAAGGATAATCGTCATGACCATTGCATATAACGTCTCATGAGACTCAAATTTACCCAATGAAATGGATTTATATCTAGTCTCACCAATCATAACATGTTCAGGAATATTTTTTCCACATTAAGAATCACACATAACCAATCCTATATAAACATAAGAGTGACAATGGAAAGAAATGAGTATCATAATCATGTCATAAAGTATAATGAATTGGTTTATAATGCAAGTTTCCATGAATGAAAGTAATTAAAACATATATTGACATTCAAAAATTATGATTATCATATATCATGGCATGTGATATCAAATAGAATTTACAACCTTAAAAAAAGAGTTTTTAAGATGTTTTAGAATTAAAACATTATAGTGCAGTTTTAAGGAAAATACTAACGAGAAATTAAAATATAAAAGTGAGTAACATTTTTTATAAAACCAGAGGTGATATAAGAGTGAATTAATAATCAAAAAATTGGAATTTAAAAAAATTATGGATGCTTAAAACATATGGTATATTGCACTTGAAATTGGGTATGACTTCGGGATGTTCCCTTAAAACAGGATTGCTTATCAGGATGTATTGTGGAGGGAATTACATAAAATCATGAATATCCCCAAAAGAGAATGGATATTGGATCTAGATTCATGAGTTTTTAAATATAAAAAAAATTATAATATATACATGAAAAGAATATAGGATTTTATTTGGGTTAAAATAGAGTTAGAAAAACCTGAAAAAATAATATAGGTTCTGGTAGAATCCCTCAACGAATATCGACATGGTACCAAGTGTACATGGGATTGAATAATGAGAGAGAAATGTGTTTCTATTGTTTTATACAACAGGAGGGATTTATGGGGTGGGGTGATAAAACATACCCCATCATTAGGAACACTACATAAAAAGAGATAACATAGAGGAGATTTTTGAATAAAAGTGAGAGAGAGAGGATCCCTTACCAGAAGTCTGATGATGTTCTTAGCTTGATCTTAATGACCTGAATAATTAAAGTAGGTTCATTAATTAATAATTATTGAACCTAAAATAATTTTTATTTATTTATTATAACATTATTGTGTCCATCCATTTATAATTACAATTACTTAAGAGGATCAATTTAATTTTTTGGGAGCGCCTACTTCCTTGGTTTTAATGAGCAGTTCTCTTATATTCATGTTCGGATAAACATGTATGATGAGAATGGATGTCCATAATTGATGTTATATGAAATTAGTGAAAATAAAAATGATTACACGGTTAAAAAATTCATATAGTTATTTTTAGTGAAGGTGATTCATTATATAAAACATTATTGTTAAATTCTTTGATTAATTTGGTGATTTTTCTCATAATTAACTTGTGTTATAATATTGATTTACATCATATGTGAAATAGGATACTAGAACATCACATAAGATAAAACAAAAATTTAATAGTATGGTTCAACCATAAAAATGGTTTAATGACCATAACTAAATATGGTAAAATAAATTCATAACCTGTAATCCTTAAATGTGATAAATTAACACATCTCAGACAGTGTTTTCTTTTATTTTGTATAAAATAATGGTAAATGAGAAATTATAATGAATTATCCCATTATCATAAAAACATTCCATTATATTTAGGTTACTAGATCTTTAATTCCCTTTCGATGATTATAGGTTTGGATATAAAAGAGAATAAAGGAACATAAACAAGTAAAAGAAATGAAAAGTGGAATTTACCTCTAGATTTAATCTTCCTTGAGAACCTCTTAAGGGTGGAGGATTTGGTCTTTTGAGGAGACCAAGGGATGATGGAAGAGTGGGAGGAGTTTGGTGAGAGATTTTGATTGAATTTTGGTAAGGTACATGGCTTGAGAGGATCTAAGAGAAGAGGAGAGTGTGGGTGGTTTTTATAGTGGTGGGAGTGGGTTTTCATAATATTTTAATCATTAGTTTATTATATTTCCATAAGAAAATAAATAGTAATTATTCTTGTGACTGTAAAAGTAAATAGTGAATGTGAGTTTGAGATAGTTGCCTTACATCAGACATACATCAGATGATGACATCATAATTAATGTAATTTGTATTTAATGCAAATTATCATTTTTTACTATTCATAAAAAATTATGTATTTCAGAAAAATCTGAAAAATTCATCATAAAAATTTGTAGATGTCTATAATATAAAATGAAATTAATTTTTTTTAAAAAATATAGAAATATTATTAATTTAATTTTCAATTAAAATCAAAATTTACATGAAAAATAAAAATTTCAAAACTATAAACGATTTTATACTCTTTTCAAAAATTACATAATGTCATATAAAATTATCTTAAAACCAAAATACATAAAAATATATGAATACATTTTATGAAAATAAATTTTCTTTTTTATTTATTAAATTATTCATAAATATTTAATTAAATATTTATGACTTATGAAAATACCAGCACTATTATATTTTCACATATAATGTGGATAAATTTTATTTATACATTCATTGGTACGATTAATATTTACATGGATAATTTAATATTCATAAGGGTCATATTACTATTCATAAGGGTAACATTACTATTCACAATTGTAAGTTACTATTCACAAATAATTATATTTGTCTTATTGGAATCCAAGCATACTACTGATCGAAATCATATAAGTCAGATTTTTGAAATTCAAATCATAGAAGTGCCAATATTATGTTTCAAGTTCACATTGTTCTTAGTAGTTCATTGTGTTTTGATTTCATGGGATTTCATGTGATTTAATGAAATGATTATAAGTTGGGAACATACATTGATTAAACATTTAGTCATTACATTATTCCCCCCTTATGAAATTTCACCCTCGAAATTTCATCTTACATTATATGCCATAAATAGGTATGGGTACACTTTTTTCATTACCTCCTCTACTTACCATGTTTTCTATTCATACATATGGTTGTGCTATAGCACATGGACCTGGTGAGTTGTCTTATAACATTGAAATCTTTCTCTAGTACCCAAGATCTTCACTGGATTACCCTTATATTAATCATCACTCCCCATTTGTACCATCACTAAATAGACTATAAGTGAAGGATCTAGTATGTACTAATTTAAGAGGGATACATGAAAGGCATCATGTATTGTAGACATGGTAAGTGGAACTTACTGTCGATAGGCCACAACCCTGACACGGTCAAGAATCTCAAAGGGGCTGATGTACTAGGAAAATAACTTTCAATTGTTCTCAAACCTCATGTCATTGTTCCATAGGGATATGCATAAAAATACCATATCTCCATCCTTGAACTCATGGTCTCATCGACGATTGTATGCATAACTCTTTTATAAATTTTGGGCTTCCATGACGTACTGATGAATGGTTTTCACCTTCTCAACCTATTTTCAACTATTTTTGGTTGTTGTAGCATATGCTCACCGACTTCATCCCACACACCAGTGTTATGAACCTTCTCTTATAAGGGGCTTCATATGATTCCATTCAGATGCTTGAGTGGAAACTATTTTTCTAGGAGAATTTAACTAGAGTAAGATGTTGGTTCCATTCTCCATTGAAGTCCCTAGAACATTCTATCAACATATCTTCTAATTTCAGAATAGTTCAATCATATTGGACATCAGTTTGAGTATGAAAGGTTGTACTGATGTTCTCTTTAGTGCTTATATCATGTTGGAGACTTTTCCAGAACATCAAGGT
Organism: Viscum album; assembly: GCA_963277665.1. Taxonomy (NCBI): domain Eukaryota; kingdom Viridiplantae; phylum Streptophyta; class Magnoliopsida; order Santalales; family Viscaceae; genus Viscum; species Viscum album. The sequence continues at coordinate 622,863,267 of OY728127.1, forward strand.
CAATATCTAATCTCTGTTGGATATAATAGATAGTGGTACTCCATTCACCCTCACAACTTCTTTGATATATATCCCATAAAGTTAATTCAATTAGAAACCCTCTCGAATTGCGGTAAACGAAGTTGTCTTGGTAAGACGATCCACAATGACCCAGATATCATTGTTTCCTCTATATTTCCTTGGAAGTCCAGTGACAAAGTGCATGGTGATGTTCTCCCACTTCCATGTTGGAATGGGTAGTCGTTGCATAGTCCCCTTTGAATTCAATCATTTGGCCTTCACATGTTGGAATACTAAGAACTTTGATGTATATTTATAAATCTCTTTCATCATATTGTCCCACCAAAATTTCTCTTAGATATCTTGATACATTTATGTGCCACCTATGTGAATAGAGAAGGATGAGCTATGTGCGTCATTCAAAAGATCCTTTTTATCTATCGATCAGATGGTACACATTATTTTTACCCAAATCATACAAATCCTTCCTCATTAATAATTAACTCAGAGGATTTACCATTTTTAATGGCATTCACCCTTTTCTTTATTTATACAACTTTTCTTTGTGAATAATTTATTTTCTCCATGAGGGATGGTTGAGCCATCATTTGAGATAGGATTGATGGAGTTCCTCCATTAATTACTCTCATTTCCATCATCTAAAAATATAAGAGGATTGGATTATTTTCAATTCTCATCATTGGTAATGATGCGGGATCCATTCTACTTAGAGATTCTTCCACCTTATTTTCCTTACCAGGATGGTAGTGGATTGATAATTTATAATCCTTATGAGCTATATCTGTCTTCACTGGTGCATATTAAGATCTATTTTTGTGAATATATATTTGAGATTATTTTGATCAGTATATATCTCACACTTCTCCCCATAGAGCTAATACCTCTAGATTTTTAATGAAAATATCTGAGCCTCCAACTCCAGATCATTCATAGGATGGTTTTTCTCATGGGTTTTCATCAACCTTGAGGCGTAGGCAATCACTTTATCATTTTTATTCATAAAAAATACTAATCCATTCTTTAAATAATCATTGTACACTGCAAAGATTTCTCAACATGTTGGGAGTTTGAGTACGGGATCAGTGATAATCCACTTCTTCAACACCTTAAAATGGTATTCACATTCCTGAGTCCAGACAAACATTACTCCCATCCATGATTGCTTGGTTATTGAGTTTGAAAATATTGAAAAGTTATTCCCAAATCATCGATAATACCTAGCTAGACTAATAAAGATGAAGATCTCTGTTATAGATGTTGGCATGGGCCAATCTTCATTTCTGTTCTATTAGAAGGGTTCACAAATATCCCTTTGCTGGTGATAACATGCCCCAATAATGATTCTCCCTCCATCCAGATCACACCTTTACTATAAATTGTATATACCTTATTCCTTCTCAATGACTTTATAACTCTATTCAAATACTCCTCATGTTCCCCCATACTCGTGGATAATATTATAATATCATCAAAAAATACTACCAATTTTTTTTGGACGTAATCAATGAAGACTCTATTAATTAAATATATGAATATTTATGGAGCACAGTGTGTCTAAAAGGCATCACTATGAACTCCTAGTGTCTATTTGTCGTTTGAAAGGCAGCCTTTGGAATATCTTCCATTCTCACCTTTTATTGGTGATATCTTACCAAAGGTCTGCCTTAGAAAAATAAGTGGCCCCATGAAGATGATGAAACAAGTCATCTATCCATTGAAGGGAATACATGTTATTTATTATGATTTTATTGAGCTCCAGATAATCAATGCAGAGGTGCATCGATCCACCCTCTTTCTTGACGAAGTGGACTGGTGCACCCCATGGTGAAGCACTCCGGCATATAAAACCCTTCTCTAAATTCTCCTTTAATGGATTCTTAAGATCTTCCATCTCCATTGTGGGAATTCTATAAGGTGTCTATGATATAAGTAAGGATCCAAGAATATGTTCAATTGAGAACTAAACCTGTCAGTCTGGAGGGAGACCAGGAAACGCCTCAAGGAATACATGACTGTAATCCATTTTGATGGGAATATATTCATGCATCATTCTATCCTTTGTATCAATGATTTGATCTATATATTCCAGCTCATAATGAATTAATATCCACAATTGATACAATGAATCTATATAAGATTCATCTTCCTTCTTACACTTGAAAAAAATTGGAGAGTTCTTTGGGATGTGAAGAGTGATCTCTCTTATCAATAGTTGATGTTGAATGTGTATAATGATAGCCAATCCATGACCAATATAACATCTAAGTCCACTAAAGGATGTATGAAAAGGCTTTCTAGCAGGTTCAGTCCACAAAAATTTAACAGGGTGGAGTTATAAACCTTGGAAAAAATAATTTCAGCATTCACTATTCTCCCAACATACCCTATAAGTTTTATACTTGTGTTTGAATAGTTATAATATACTTTCAAGATATATAAGACTGTGTAGAACTATAATAAAATAATATGTTCTCTATTATGGAATGAATAACTATTTTATTTTTCTCCACATCATTTTTTGGCACCACATCAGCAGTAGTGATAGGATAAAATCTTCCTCATTGCCTTAGGGGTTGTTGCTGATTTCCTCTGATAACCCTTTGATTTGCGAAATTGTACACATAAATCCCATGATACTTGCAGTTATAAACCTAGACCACTGGATAAGAAATTATCTAAACCACCATTTCTTCTTCTATATTATTGGTATTCTTCATATATCATCGGGATTTTTTATCCAGATGTCCCATATTTTCACATTTAAAGCAATTCGTGGTTCCCTTTAAAAAGTTCCTTGGATACTTCTTCCCACAATATCTACAAGTGGGGTGGTCGGGCTTCTTTCCATTATGAAATATATTTATGGAACCACCCACATTATATTCTATTTTATTTTTTTTGTTTTTGGGCTCATGATACCATTGAGAGTCTCCAGTCTACATTTCAACCTCAAGGGAACAACATACAATCTCCTCACAGATATAAATGTCTTGAATAGCCAATGCTTTTAATAAACTCGGCTTTAGTCCACTAAATAAGTGATCTACCTTTCTTTATGTGTTCATGAAAAAGACAATGGCCAACCTTTCAGGCCCTGTAATATTTTCTTCATATGCCCCGATTGACTCATATTCCTTATGATCGAGTATGAGGAACACTCTTTCCATATCGAGAAGGAGGGTATAGGGAAATTATTTGTTGAAAATATTCTATTTAATTCCTCATAATCCTTAAAATCAATCTTAATATGGGGAGTTTTATCCTTGATCAGTTTCCACCACTGATCAGCTTCCCCATCTGAACGATATACCTCTAGTACAACTTCCTATTATTTTGAGAAATAGAGGGAAAGAAATATCTTTTCAATGGAGTAAATTCACTGTTATTTTAGGATGGGATTAGAAGATACAATAAAATGGGAGGGTCTTGCAGTATAAAGGATTCTACGGCAACATGACCTTTCATTGGGGGAGGAGGTAATTCCATGTGATTCATGTTATTATTCATAAATTGAGCCATCTTTTCATGTACAGTCATGATGTTTCAATCATACATTCCCATAATATTTGGAAAACCATTATGGAAATATTCCCATTCCAAATCACATTGATTTTTGGAACGTGTTATTATGTTTCCTACTATTAACTAATAAAAATAAATTACAATTAGTGGGTTGGAATAATTATCTATTGAGAATAAGAAAGAAACATAGAACATAAAAGGATAAACTTATAATGGTGATGTATATCCTATCTTGAGAATCCCTAGAATTAAATCTTGGTTTTAATTTATCTATTACTTAACATAAATTATTATTTATTTTTTTATTCCCTTAATAAATATTTTTACTAAGCTTATTAATTTACCAAAGCATATCCCCAGGGAGTGTCAAACCAAGAGTGAAACAAGGCCTATTTTCATACTCTAGTTACTATTCTATTCTAGCTAAAAGGGGTGTTTTGGGGTTTACCCCTAGATACATATGTGCCAAAGCCAAATCAACATGTTTTTATTTATACATGAATGTATTTTATTGATAATCCACTAAATATATACATTCCAATATTTAGGGGTGTTTCCAACATTTTGTCTCATCCATAAGGTTCTTACTAAAATTTCATATTCATAATCTCCAAAATAACTAAAAAATCATCTAATTATAACTATAGTGACCCTATATAATTACACATATCTTTACATAATTTTAATCATAATGAAACATAATATTACAAACCAAGGATTATAAAGTCTGGTGTCTCAGAAAACTAGGTACATAAAATATAAAACATTGGTCTAAAAATACATCTTTATTTAATATTCATAAAGATCTCCTAACTACCATTGATACCTTACATCTTCATAGGGTGACCTAGGGATCACATAAATGAAGGGACGATCTAAAAGCCTAGTAATAGAATAAAAATAAGCATAAGGCTTTACCCATTGGGTTAGATATAATGAAATAATTATGGAAAATGGCATATAGAATCATATCATATAATCATGGTATAATATAAACATTGAATCATAGAAATATGGTACCATCATAAATCATGAGTTTAACATGAGTCAAGGCTTATTTCACATAGAGGAGAACAATTCAAGGTGAACTACCAATACCATTGCACATGGTAGCACAAGACAAGGATAACCACCCAGACCATTGTACATAACATCTCTTGAGACTCAACTTTACCCAATGCATTGGAGTGATATCATGGGTAAACCATCATAATATGTTTATTAATATGTTTTTCACATTAATAATAAAACATAAACATAAGGTTACTGATAGAATGGAATTATTATCATAATAATGTCATAAATCATAATGAATGAGCGTATCATGAAAGTGTCCATGAAAGAAAGGAATTAAAACATAAATGGACATTAATAAGGTCAGATAATAATATATCATTGTATTTTTTTGACAAAAATAAATGAAAACAAGAAAAATAGTATTTTAGATATTTTAGCATTAAAATATTTTAGTTCGGTTTTATGGAAAATACTAACGAGTATTTAAAATAGAAAATGGGGTATTATTTTATAAAAAACAAGATGTGATCCTAGAAAACATTCTTAATAAAAATATTTTTTAAAAAAACCATGGACTCCTAAAACATATAGAAGAGTGAACATTATATTGCAAAATGAATTCATGGATTTCCATTAAAATGGGTATGATTATCAGGATCAATTGAGGAGGGAATTACAAAAAAACATGTATATACCAGAAAGAGAATGGCTAATGGATCTTGACGGATGATTTTGGAAATATAAACATAAATTTGAATATCTGATTAAATATAATATAGGATATTGTTTAGCTAAAAAGAGAGAAAGAAAAACCTGATGAAATAATAGAAGTCTGAGTTGAATCACTTATTGAATATCAACAATGCAATAGGTGTACTTAGCTGGGATTAATGAGAGAAAAAGTGGACTATCATATTTTATACATAATAAAGGATGTATTGGGGGGGATTCAAAATCATAACCCAACATTAGGATCTAAACATAAAATGACATGACATAGAGGAGATTCTTTAATAAATGAGAGACTTAGAGGGTCCCTTACCTTATGTCTGATGGCGTTGTTCACTTGATCATAATGATTTGAATAACCAGATTTGGTTAATTAATTAAAAATTCATTACCATACACTATATTTTATTAATTTGGTATAACCTTATTATGTTATTCCATGTTCTTTTTGATTTGTTAAGAGGTTCAATTTCATTATTTGGGAGTGTTTTCTTCCTTTGTTTTAATGATCGACTCACTTATATTCATGTTTGGATAAACAAGTATGTTGAGAATGGTTATCCATAATTGATGTTATATGAAATTAGGGAACATAAAAAATATTAAATGGTTATAAAACGAATTTCTTTTTTTGGAGTGAAGGTGAATCAATATATAAAACAGTATTGATAAACACATGTATTAATATGGGGATTTTTCAAATAATTAACTTGTTTTATATTTTTATTTTACATCATGTGTAAAAACATATTACAGACATAAAGTAATATAAAACACATATATAATAGTCCAGTTAATCTATAAAAATGATTTCATGACTAGAATTGGAGATGGTAAAAGAAATTTATTACCCGTCATCCATGAATGTAATAAATTAACACATCTCAGATGATGATTTCTTTTCGTTCGTATAAAAGAATGGGAATGGAAATATGATAATGATTTATCCCATTATAATAAAAAAATTTATAGTACATGTATGGTATTGGATTTTTCATACCATTTGTATGAAGAGAGGTTAGGAAGAAAAGATAACAATGGTACATGAAATGAAAATAAAAGAAAAGGAAAGAGCAATTTTCCTATTGATTTATTCTTCATTGAGAGCCTCTAAAAGATAGAGTATTTTGTCTTTTGAGGATAAAAAGGGCTTATGAATGAGGGGGAGGATCATGGGGAGATATTTTGGAACAATTTATGGAAGGAAAAAAGGAATGAGAGGACTGAAGAGAAGAAGAGAGTGTGGGTAGTTTTTATAGTGGAGGGGAGGGGGTTTTCTTAATATTCTAATCATTAGTTTATTATTTTCAACAATATGTACAAGTATTAATGATTCTTGTGACCAAACAATGTAAGGAGTGCATGTGAGTTCTTGATAATGTCCTTTCATCAGCCATACATCAGTTGATGACACCATAATTGATGTATTTATCATTTATCGTATATTATCGTATTTTATTAGGCATACAAATTCTTATATTTTAGAAAAATATCAAAAAATATACCTAGAAATTTTCAATATAGAGAATCCAAAAATGAAATAAATTTTTTAAAAATAATTTTCCAAATATGATTAATTTAATTTTTAATTAAAATTTTAATTTACTTGAAAAATTCAAATTATAAAACTATAACTGATTTCATAATTTTTCAAAATATACATAATGTCTTATAAAATTACCATCAATCCCTAAGTCATATAAAAAATAATTAATGAATATATTTTAGGAAAATAATATTTATTTTTTTAATTATTAAATTATTCCTAAATTTGTAATTAAATATTTATGACTTATAAAAATACCAACACTATTATTTTGTCACATTTTAATATGGATAAATCTTATTTACACTTTCATTGGTAAGGTTACTATTTACTTGGCTGATTCACTATTCATGAGGGTTACATTACTATTCATGAGGGTAACAATACTATTCATAATGGCCAATTACAATTCAAAAAAGTTATGTTTGTCTTATTGAACTCCAAACATCCTACTAATCGCAACAATGTAAGTAAATTTTCAATATTCAATAAACAGAAGTGAAAATATTATGTTTAGAGGTCGCATTGTACTTAATAGTTCAACTTGTTGTAATTTCATTTTGTTATATGAAATAATTATTATAAGGGAATTTCCATTGATAAAACAATGGTTCATTACAATATTTCAATGTAATGTATATTACTAAACAAATTTTGTTTTTCCCCTATAACAATGCATCTTAGATATTAAAAGGAAGAAAGGTACCTTTTTTCCATTTTCTTTACTTACCTTATTATATGTTTCATAATCAAAGGAAAGTAGAAATAGAATTCGGTTTTCTAAGAATTTTATTTCTAATGTAGAATTAAACGTACTCAAGAATATTTAGACACTATATACATTTATTTTTACTCATATCATTCTAGATTAACTCCCAATATTTCTATTTTGAACCTAATTGTGGAATTTAATTTTTTCCGCATTATGTATTAATTCATTTATAAAATAAGTTGAAAATATTAGACATTATAAATTATGCGTATTGAAAATAGTGAATCCATTTTTCAAAATTTAATTAAGATATGTAAAGAAATTTAATTTAAAATTAATCTCGGAGTTGTGACGAGAAAGATGGTTTTTAAAGGAGAAATGTTGTAAAGTTTACAATGTTTTTATATCTAAATTAAATATTAAATTTATGAAATTTACCTCAAATAGATTAATTGATTTATAATTGATCTAATTTTACATTAAAACCAATTCATAATATATTTTATCCTTATTTATTAAAATGAAAGGGTAGTTTTCAATTAATATTCACCATTTTCCACTATTCAACCAAAAATTAATTATTTTAGAAAAATAAAAAATATCCATCTAAAATTAATTCTTCTATTATAATTTCAAAAATTAATTTTAAATTTTCAGATAGATTTTTTAAAAGTTTATGAAATTATTTTAAAATTATACACACGATTCTCAACTAAAATGTTTTTAAGGAAAGTATTTTTTTTGAAAAATTTTTATTTTAATTTAAAAGATGATCATTATTATTTATAATCAACTGGTAATGAATAAATGTGTGTAATATATTTATTTTCATATTCTTGTTAATATTTTTAATACCATCATTTGAAAAATTAAGATGATAATTAGTATATTAAATAATAATATTTATATTATTATTTTTCTTAGTAAACTCGGTCTTTCCTATAACATAAGTTTTATAAGAAATTCATTTTTACATGTAATCAAAGTGAAAATCATTTTTTCATTTAACACAATCTAAACTCAATGTTTTGTTAATATTAAGCTATAGAATAGATTTAAATTTTTTTAACATTAAAATATGTAGTCAATTCATAGGATGTTATCTTCCTCTCTATGGATGTAGTTGTATGTCATACATGATATATAATCTTATTTTATTCTTTTAAATTTTTGAGGAATTATAATCAAGGTCAAGTGGATGAATTAAAAAATGAATCATACAATCTCCCACAATGTTAACCTCCTAAATATGCAATGGCGGTGGACCAGTGTCATCAATAATATCCTCTAATTATATTAGTACCTGACCCAAATGCATTGGTCGATGATGTATAGAATACAAAAAAACATGTATAACATCATATGATAAAATATATACATGGGAATCTGCAACATACTACTCACTGTATATGGTTGGGTCCAAATGAGGATGTGGAAGATCAGAGTAGGAAGGCTGGGCTGGTTACACAAGTTGTGCAGCCAGTGTAAGTTGTGTATGTTATGAATGTCTCATCAATTGTTCAATTGTATACTAAAGAATTGATTGAATTTGATCACCAATGGATAGTCGTAGGTATTCTTGCTCATATATTAAGGATTATATTTCTAGGTCTCTTGATTTATTACATTCATGAAAACAATCATTCTTAATACTAAGAACCAACTCATATCCCGAATGCAACTTTGGTGTTCTAGATTTACTAAATGAGTATCTAGGATGTCCATCCTACCATTATGGATAAATTCCCCTGCATAAAATTTTCTTGATGGTCACATTAAAATGATAAATTAAAATGTAATATTAGATTTGTTAAATAAAAAAAAGTCAACTTTCATGAAAAATAAATTTTTAATAGTTCTGTTAGATACTTCTATAGATTCCTCAATAAGATACATTTCCTTAATTATTATCACTCTTTAATATTTTTCATGTCCGGTTTGGGAAGATGCAATATTTAAGTGGACCACTACTAAAAAACAATTATATTGTGCTCTTAATTCATAATTCATGTTTTATATCATTTTCTCCTCCAATAAATGACAACATCCACCAGATTTTGTATGATGGTATACGTTATTAAACTAGATATCATGATGATATTTCCTAGAATTACATTATATAAAAAGGAAATAACAACTAATAATGTAATTTTAAATAAATTTTATAATCTAAAATAATTTTCATACCAGATATTATCCTTCATATCAAGTGGAATAAAATTTCTTCCATTTATTTTCATCTAACAACCCCTACTTGAGTTATGGGGTTTCATTCTATAACTTCCCAAAAACATAATTATGTGTCAATTTTTCTTTAAAATATCTTAATCTATGTACCAATAATGAAATAAATCTTTTTTTTAATTTCATTCATTTCATCAAAATTGATTATAATCATGTAATTTAATAAGATAAATATTTTTAATTTGAAATATATATTATTAAAAAACAAGATAAAAATAAATTGATTAAGATAATTTACTAATATCGACTCCCAAATATGCCTTTTCACCAACTAATTAAAAAAATTCAGATCATGAAATAAAATTCAAATCATGAAATGGATCTTCATAATGATATAAATGAAAAATTTTGTTCCATTTTGGGACAGATGGGTTACTATTATCATCAAAATTAATATGTATTCAATAGTTTCCATGGGATAGTTAGAGTTTTTGTAAATGTGTAATCTCATTTTTACCAACTCTTAAAATACTTTTATTTAAGTAGATGGAGAAGACTCTTCCATAGGTGGCACATGAGTATTACTATATTTGTTTTTTATACATTAAAATATTCTTTCATTAATAATTATACTATAAAATATTTAATTATAATAAAAAAATATACTTCCTCAAATTTCATTCTTCCTCTATATTTTTCATTGAAATATAAAATTATATGAAATTCTATGTACTAGTATACCATAATACATCATCATATTTAAAAATAAAGACTAAAATGACATTTATGTAATAAAATATTGTCAATAATGTGTAAGATAATAAAATAATAATGTCATGATTTCTTTTAAAAAATGTGATTTAATATATTAAATAAAAAAATTATTTTTAAAATTATAGAATTGTATATAAATATATATATCACAATTAATTTTTTTCATTCTTGCATAAATTTAACCAAAACATAATGATTTACGTCCACTAATTTAGTCTAAAAATGTTCAATTGTAACTTTTGAATATAAAATTTAACACAAAAATCATAAGAACCAATAATATGTATAATTAAACATATAATAATTAATAAGAAATGTGTTTTTACGCATGTAAATTTCAAAAAATGAATAAAGTATAAAAAGTGTCCTCAATAATTAGGAATGTAATTTTGTGTTTTCCCAAACCCCATTATCATTATCATTTCATATTGACATAACTATTTCTTTATTATTGGGATTATTATCATCCCAAAATCGCGTAATAGATGAATAATCCTCATATAAATACATAACATCATCATCAACCTCATCACCAAAATGAATTACTGTCCTATAGAAAATGATGGAAAAAATGATCATTTGGGGGATAAATGACATAAAATATTTTTTGTGTATTTTTCTTCAAGATAAATGGTTCATATTTAAAAATAAATCATGAATCTCCAACCCACATAAAACCATACTCATCATGTTTTTCACCACTATTTCTATCAACCTAGTTACAGTTAAACACTATGACCCAATGTTTTTTATAATTAGTTTCAATATATCCTCAGGAACTCCAAAATATATCATTCATACATAATTTTTGTATTTATCTTTTTTCACTCAGAAAATGAAGTTCTTCAATAATTACCATTACCATACTATTTTGAACGGTTCTCTTTACATCCTTATTTTTTATTTAAAATGTGTAAATGTTAATATGAAAACCCGAAAATGTGATCACCTTAAGAGACAACCCCTTAAAAACCATTTCAATGTTTCTAATATATGTATATCAATGATGAATACCTATTGAAACCACGAAACAAATTTATTTTTATACTAAAAAATCAATAGATTTTTATTTCCTTTCAAATATCATTTCCATAATTTAGCAATATATGATGATATATTTTGTTAAACCTTATCAGTGTTGTTTAAAATATAAAAATCTATATTCATCACGTCATCACATGGAATGAAAATTATCTCTAATCATAGAATATCTATACCTTTATAATAAACTATCATATGTTGAGATTTAGGGAGACCAATATGATCCACTTCATAAAAATAATCATTATAAAACTCAATCACTTATTTCGTTACATATTTTTGAACAATATTGGCCTCTATTTGATATTGTTTTTTAAAATATCCAGTCAAAGTTTTCATATATATTTCAAAAGATACATCTAATGTAAATTGATTATCCCACATATTCTTATCTCAGGCACTATATGAATCAACATATGAACCCTTATATCAAAAAACATAGGTGGGTAATACATTTATAGTTGGAAAAGTATAATTCCATTTCCATTCTCTAACACTTATAACATATTAGGGTCAAAAAAATTACAAAAAATAGATTTGAAAAAATTACATAACCTGATGACAATATATATGTTTGGTGTCGAAAATATAACACATAGTGTGACTAGTATATGTTCTTTCATCAAATAATTGATAGTCATGATATTTAATACCTATTAATTTACAATCCTTCAATTACACCATATTCTTTAAAATTTATTAATACAAACTAGTTAATTTAATACCATGAAGACACTAAAAAAATTCTATTTTTCACACTTTCTTATTGTGTGAAAATAGACAAGTGAATATGTTATGTTTCCTTTCATATTAGGAGATAACTCAAAACTAATTTCCACAGACATCATGTCCAATCTAGTATTAAATCCATCGTTTTTATTTCATTTTATGTCTAACATATATCCAACCAAAATGTCACATATGTTTTTCTCAACATAAATAATGTCAATGTTATGTTTTATCTCTAAACATATCTAATATGTTAGTTTGAAAAATATGAAATATTTCTTATAGATAATTTTTTGAGGACCACACCATCCATTATTGCAAAATATGAAATCAATATTTTTCACCGTGTCAGAATATTTTTCAACTAACAATGGTTTTGGTGGAATATTATATTCTTGAAAACCATTAAATTATTTTTTCAACATACAATAAGGATGATCAATTAACACAAATGTTGATATAACAAGTACACTACATTTCATCCTTTCAAAATTTGATAATATGACTTTTCTTCATCCAAAATAGGAAAAGATTTTGGTGCCATGACATTTCATCAAGACATATTTCCATACGATGGAAAGATAATGTAGTAATAATTATCAGAAAATATTTTGTTTTTTATACATTAATAATTTCTACAATTGTATCACATATGAGTTTAAAATCATCAATAAATGAATAAATATAGACAACAATATCATTTAATATATACATTGGTCCATAAATCATCAGTCTCTTCATAATATATTTTCCCCATATATATCTATAGTGAAGATTCTTAAAAGACCAATAAAACAGGACTTGAACTATGTTGGATATTGAGGCTCTGATATAGATTCATTCCCACTATGCACTATCCCATTATGAGACGTAGAACATCACTTCCAAAAGCATGAATTTTTTTATCATTTCTCTTCCACTGTGGTGAACAAAAATGAAGATGTAAGTTACCACATGAGATTATCTCATATTTATTCCATCTTTACACTATTTTCATCATTTGAAAATGGAAATATAATATTCAATTGTGTAATTAATATAAGGTAAAAAATTGATTTAGAAGGTGGTTTGATTCTAGTCTATATGGATGAATAAAGGATGAAATATTGGAATTATAGGAAGAAATTATTGGAAGGTACTAAATTGTTGTAAATGGTGGTTTGATGCTAGTACTTAATAAGGAATTAGAGTTAAAATTTTCAAATATATTATATTATGATGTCCATATTTTAGGTTTTTCTGAATATTCATATTTATTATTATTTAAAAAAAATCAATTTGGAAATCATGTATGTTTTCATACCCAAATACCATCGGACTAAGCATTTTATTTTCCTCAAAATTGGAATTTGGAAGTCTGTTTCCTTCAGGAAGTATCTTTTTTAAAAGTTCATGAACTTAGAGAAACTGTTATCACCCCACCCATTGATTGAATTCATATTGAAAAATCTCAAAACAATTTATAACTAAGTATATTTAGTGCAACATGATATAAATGTTTTCTCAGAATCTTCTTAAAATAATTTAAATGTTTATGTTTTTTTGATTGTTTCAATTACAACATCATGAATAAATTATTCAACATGATCCTTTTTATCACTCTTGATATTTTCATTAAAATTAAATGTTGTATTTTCTATTCCTTCAATATTCCAGATCTAATGAGTAAAATTGTTGTTAAAAACATATTAAATTATAATATATTTAATTTCTATGGTATTTAAATGTCTTATATTCCAACATTTCACACATAGATAGAAAATAAATTCAAAATTTTTAAGATTATTTTTTATCAAATTACAATAAATTATCAACTCATTATTTTGTATTAATTAGTGGATATTCATAAAAATATCCAATTTTGACCCATTAAATTCCAAAAATTACAATATAAAATTTGAATATATTAATAAAAAATAGAAAGTATATAAAAATAGATTAACTTTAAAAGAAAAAAACTTAATCAAAATAATAAATTAATTATAACCATTTAATCAGGAAAAAACTATACATAATGATCAAAACAAATTACACATAATTTATCTTAAAAATGACAATCATTTATACATTATTTAATTTCTGAATTTATACAAAATAAATATCAAAAAATAAAAAATAAATAAAAAACAAATATTCATAAATTTTAAAATAGAATATATATAATAAATAACAAAAAATTACCATAATAAAATATTATCATAATAAACAATAATATATAATTTATCATACAAACAATTATTATAATAAAAATAAACATTAAAAATTAAATTACAAATAATAACGAAAAATTGAATTTGATTTCCAATCAATTATACAAAATATTGTGAAAAAAATTATACTAACATTTAAGAATAAATAACATACAAAACATTATGAAAAAATAATGAGAAATATTTTAAAAGTAATTATTATTAAAAAAAATCATCACAAAAAATAGTTAAATATAAAATCATATAATATCTTATAAAAAATCTTGATAATAGAAAAATAAAAAAAAATTATATTCAAAAAATAGGCGCTTGATAATGAAAAAAACCTCCTAAATTTTTATATACACATCCAATTTATGTGAGAATAGTGAAAATTCAACACTATTAAAGAAAAATGAGTAAATAAAAGATGTTAAAAAAAGAACCAACAAAAACCTCAAATTGTGGTTATTAGTTGACTATAATAGATTGAGGGTCATTAAATAGGAATTAAGGAATAAGGAATAAAAATAAATAATGACAAATGTTGATGAAAATCGAAATTTATAGATAATAAATGGCCATTGAGTTTTGTTGAAGCCTTTAGGTATTATAATAGATTGAGTCTCAGTTGTGAGAGAGGGTTTTGAGTGAATGGAAAATAATAATTCCAATTTTCATTATATTTTGAATGGTCATTTAACTTCGTATTTTTTGAATAATGATCTAAAATGGTTTATGAAAATGAAACTTATTGTTTGTTTTAAAATAACCAATGATAAAAAGTTATTATTTAATGTATTTTTTTTAAAACGACATTAAAACAACATAGATACTATTATTAACATTGGTTTTCATTATATCCAATGTTAATTTTTTAAATAGATTTTTGTGTAAGAATTTCTGAAACAACATCATTAAAATTAATATAAAAGACATATTGATATAGGATTCCCTAAAAAATGACGTTACAAGTTTTCCATGCCATTTTTAACATTGGTTTATATAAAACAAAGTTCAAAATACTGATTGAAAATATTATATTTCTACTAGTGATCTATCAATATTAGATAACATTTATGTTTCCTTATACGAATAAAATTAAGAAGTTGTTGTTATCTTCTGATGAAATTAGATGGAGGGATTTAGAAAAGTTTGACTTCATTTTATATTTCCGAAAATTAACATAATAATAATCCATTCGTAATTGTCGGATTTTTAGATACAGAGTCATGGGATAAGTTTGTTGATAACTTGGTAAAGGAATCCTTTCTGGTATAGTAATTATTGTTTATAAAATAAATATTATAATTATTTTTTAATTATATTATGGGTCATTCATTCATTCTTATATAATAGACCTATATTTGGTATATCTACGATATTGAGATATAGAACATATAACCTCATGCATATTCGTGTAGATGGAATACTTTACGGGTGTATCAAAATATTGCTAAAAATTTTGTTTAATTAAGAGATAAATCTTTATGTTAACCCAAACATGTTCATTTTGGCCCTCTATGTCCCCCAAATTAGAATAAAAAATAGAAATGGTCCTAGATGACCGATCGAGGGAATTTTCTAACCAATCCATAAAAAACGTTGTCAATAATATTATATGAAATAAGTTAGTATTTTTCTTAAATATTAGTATTTTTTAAATTATTTTAACTAATATATAACATTATTATATCATTTTATAAATCCATTTAAGGGAAATATAACCATTAAACATTAATAATTTATGGTAGGATATATATTCCAACATATTATTTAGAAAATCCATAACACCTGGGCCATGTTAGTAGAAATAGGATGGGTTTCAACATTATATTTTTTTTTATTTTCAACATTATAACGTCAAAGTAGATTGAATACAATGTAGAAATATTATCCTTGAAGGATGAGAGATAATAGATGAATCTGTCTATCTATAGTTTAATTTGATCACATATACATGCTATATTTGAATAATAGGAGAGGAAAACACAACAAACATAGCTTTCCAACCCAGATCTTTGACCTTCTATTTCAGTCCCAACATTATACTATGAGTTTGATGCTAAGGATCCAAATTTAGATTTTGTAGAATATGTGATATCCATTTGTATTTGTTGTTTTATATTGTTTTCTATTTTTTTTTCATAAAGAACTTTTCTTTTAATCATTATATAGTGAATTAAATTATAATTTTTAATGGTTTAATTATATTACAACAATAGTTATTTTTTAAAATGATTTTGAAATTAATTTCAATATCAATTTTTATAAAAAAAATAACATGAATAGAAACATTCACCATTGGTTCTAATAAATAATATGATGTTGACAGTTTCTAATTTCATTCCGGTTTATGTTTTAATAAGTGATCTATATGAATAATCGATTTCAAACACAATGAAAATCACTATATCTATATTTTCACAAACCAAGAAAGATTAGGAAAAGAGAGTAATCATATATGAGATGTTGTTTCAAGGGTATGTTGAATGTAAACTCATATGAAATGATATCATTTCTTTCATTTAATAACACCATGTAATGTGCATTATATTTCATGTCCATACTGTTATTTTATATAACTCAAACATGGGATACTCAATTCACATTTCTCAGTAGATAATTTCAATCTGGATGTATGTGTGTGGGACATTAACAAACTAATAGTCAATTTAACATGATTCCTAAGAGTACCAAGATAAATATATTGCCACATACTGTTAGCATGTTATCTAATTAAAAGAATATAGTTTCTATACTAAATTACAATTATACATATATCCATTTATATTTCAAAAATATTAGATAACAAAATAAAATAATTATGAAAAACAAAAGGAAAACAAATTATATGAATAACCAAAGAATCATCCATAGGGATGAGACAATATACCATACATTTAAGAGAAATTTACAAAACCCTAATAACCAATAAATTGAACATAATAATTATCATTTAAAATTTCATCTTAGTAAACAACAATTTAAAAAATAACCAAAAACCAACAATAGATAATGTTTAGGATAAAAATTTCTGATGATATTCTAAAATTAACCCACAAATATAGTGACCATGAAACATAAATCCACTCTAAATGAATACCATGAATTTTAGACAAAATATTTTATTTATTACAATAAATAATACCTCAATCACCGCATAACAAAACACTGGTGACTAGAATTGGAATACAAATACAAAACTTCTTTTTGAGTGGGAAAATAAATCCCCCTTCTTTGTAATGTCTTTCAACATTCTCTAGTAGATTAAAATTTCATTCCCGTACAAAATATCGATAGATTATATGATGTGAACTTGACATTGAAGTTTAGAGAGAGAGGGAAAACTTTTGTTTCATTCTACATGAAGAACACCCTTGATTCCTCATAGAATCGAGGGATAATAATGATGTGAAAAGGAAGACTAAGAGAGGCTATAAAAGAGCTCTCATATAGATAGAGAAAACAATATTAGAAGAAGAAGAGGGGTAGAAATGGTAAATGGGGAAATCACTAAAATGACCCCACTAATAATCATAAAAGGTACCAGGGACATATCTTGGAAGCACCTGGTACATGATGCACCTACATGCCATAAAGGAATATATCAAAACTATTAGGTACATCAAGGAACCTATTGTTCAAAAATAATGGTGTAATCAGTCTAGGGGAAGTAATAAACCCCTAAATATATATTCAAAAATTTATCTATATCAAAAAATACCAAAAAAGTCACCCCCAATCACTTGTGATCCAATCCAAATCCAAAATAAATCCTCAAAAGGAAGAAAATCATTTAAATGAGATCATACCTAACTCATCCATAATCAGAAGCTAGTCTTCTTGATCACTAAATTAAGGACATAGGTCATTACAACCTCCCCATAAAATGGCTTATCACCCTGATAAGTCCTATAAGACATTAACCAAATGAAACACTACAATTATATATCAAATACATGAACCTAGTCATTTACTATATACGTAATGCACAACTCCAAAATCTATCTTAAATCAGAATAACCCAAAAATACTTTAACCCAAATCACAATACTATAATAATATAATAAATTATTTACCAAAAATAAACCATGAAACAATTCCAAACTCAATCATAAAATTTATAGTTTGTAACTCCAAAATATTATCCAAAACATTAAAATCTATAAAACACTCATATCGATAAACATTACAAAAAAACCATAATAAAATCAATGTGAAACCTAATCACTCACCATAATTATAATGAATTACTAATAATGAAAAATCATGAACTGAACAAAATGTTTTAATTCCGAATTGGAATAGTATTATCCTTTTGTTATTAAATATACAAAGTAAGTTACTCCACACTAAAATATTCTACCATGAGTTTTCTATACCTAATATACCATTATGTAACCATTTATAAAAGTTTTTTATTTAACAAAAAGTTTATATATAATCAATTTTATTTAAATGACTACACAATTATTCATTTGGTTAAACACCACATTTTATACAGTAAACATATTTTTAATCCCAGGTTACGAGAATCAAATTTCAACTAACATTATTTATGTTTTATTTTCTTTACATTATAGGTTAAAAATCATACATTGAATTCAATTTTCATTTATAATAAACGTTTAATTTTATTTCCCAATAACATTCCCATTCTATTTTAAAAAATGTTTAGTTTTATGTACAAGTGCCTTTCTAAATCAATCATTATTAAAATAATTATATGGAAAAACAAACTTTGACCCTGCATTGTTTCAGGTTTTGACCTCTCAATGGAATTTAGTTTAAAAGATTATATACTTTCCTGACACTAAATGTTATTAAATTTTGATTAAGAGCGACTCAACCATTATTTTTAAAAAATTTAAAGGAAATAAATATAGATATAGTCACTTCCTTAACTTTATAAAGAACGATTTTGTGAAAAAAAATCCATATATTCAAAATAATAACAATGCTCTTGTAATTACTCACAATAGTTAATAAAGACATAATTTAGACATGATGGAGAAAATGAAAACTATAATGATTATGTTATTTATTTATTAAATAATTCTATTTATTTCTCCCTAGACTTTGGATAGGGATATTCTCCATGGTAAGTTATTTATAAATTGAACAACTTACATGATCAGTGACATAATGAAACATTAAAACAAGTAGAATAATCCAAGGAGATTAAAAAGAGGAAATGAGCATCCTGATCAATAATAGAACATAAATATAATAAAAATAGTTTCATGCTTGATGAGAAAATATAGAAAAACAAAAAATCATGCTCATTTCAAGAATACATATAAGTTAAAATAGAAACAAATTGGAAAGTGTAATGTTATATAAATCAAATATACTTGATAGGGATTCATATTAACCAAATAATAAACAATATATAGATAAATAAATAAATATAGTTATATGAAAACATTATTTATATATATTTTTGATGTTTGAGTTAGTACAATCCTATTTTTGATTCTAACTCCAATATAAACAAACACTAGAAGAGATGTAAAATGATGTGTGATCCTACATGTTACCACCTATTATTTCCCTATATTATGCATGGACCAATATAGTGTTTGGTACTAGATGTTACCAAAAAAATTTCTCAGGTTCCATTTTATAATTATTGAAGATAAATATTGAATTCATAGTCAAAACTAGGGTTCATACCATGTTCACAGACATTCCCCTATAAAATGTGTTTTCACCCCAAAGAGGCCTCTCAATCCTTTTTATAGTTTATGTGAGAAGAACCTAAATAAAAAAACTATAATGAGAAAATGTAAATCCCATTAATCCCAATTTTAAATTGTTCTAATTATAGAATACATGTCTTAAATATCTCTATATCACCTGTATCAAGATGTTATTGAACCCACAACAACTTCCTAATCCTTAAGAAATAGAGAAGAGTGTTGTAGTTCTAGACATAATAATGGGTAATTTGTTACCTACATTAATTATATAAATAATTCAAATTCTAGTTCTATCAGAAAACTATACTAAATTTTCTATTTGTTTGAAATTCCCTAAATGTTGTTCGAAACCAAATAGAACACTAAGGAAGAAACTATAATAAAAAAATAACAATTCTATATATGTATGAACATAAAATAAACCCAGATGTTTTTAAAAAATAATAATAATAACAATAAATTAAATAACACCCTATAGATCCTCATACCCCATGAAATAATGGCGAGTAAGAAATGTTAAAAACACAACCTCTAATCACTACACCAATAGCTCCAATTATAATGTGTATACCAACCCTACTCTAAACTCAAGAATAATGAGAAATGTTAAAAACAACCAAAATAATAGATATACCTGTAGAAAACTATAATTTAAAAAGTAGGTATCTACGTCCATATATGTGTCTATATAGGGTTTGGGAATATACATACATAGTAGGGTACTACAAACAGTGTGTTAAAATAATATTTAATAAGGAAGTGCATGTGTATAAATTTATACACATTGATACACAAAAGAAACATAACACATAAACACATACATATATTAAAATTCACTTATAAAACTAAACAATATTATAATAATAGATTAAAATTGGGATAAACATAGACTAATGTACAATAAAAATAATATCGCCCTATAATGGGAGGATCTATATCTATACTACATTCTTGGAGCCTCAATTTATAATTTGAGATAACTTATCACTACCATCCCCTATAGATGTTCGTGGAGATACCATTATGTAACCAACACATGTACATATATAAATACACATAAAAAATTATATGTGAGAAAAATAATTTGGGCTCATAGTAACCTATTCATGGGGAAATGGAATCAAATATAAATAGCTAATGAGATTTTATGGTCGATCGTAGGGAAATTGGGATTTGGAATAAAAATTTGATGTGTTGTAAGCCTTTCCAACATCATTAATGTATATAATTACTCTAGGTATAACACCTATTCCCAGGAGTTTAAATATTACACAATGAGTTAGAAGGAATTTCTAATAAAGCTATAACAACAACATACAATATCCCCACAATACACATGCTCATTATCAAGTGAGAACCATGGAATTAAAAAATATGTCAAAATTTTTAATCAACAACAATATCTATACCAAAAAACATACTAAATAAAATAAAGATATAAAATAAAATATATAATAAACCATAGTCAATAAAAATATACACATTTTTTATATTATACAAGTATGAACGTAATAAATATGAATTACATGCTTGGTAAAAGTAGTAAACTATTCCAAGGACATACTAAAACAAATAAGAAGACAAAGATGATAGTGCCAATTGAAAATGAAACACTTGATTAAACATAATATATCCCTAAGATTTCAAAGAGAGAATATAAATAAAGAAACAATCAGTTAAATATAAAAATTCCAACTTTTCTAAGATAAGATATAGAAAAAATAATTTCACGTTCCCTTGTAGGATTGATTAGGATGAAGTGAATAAACAATAACCTATAATACTATGTATAAGTTAGTGAAATGAGATATATTAAAAATGTGTTTGTTCTAGGATCTATAATATTAATAAAATAATTAAACTAACATTTGAAATAGGTCATTATATTTATAGGATCATGCTAAATAATAAAACCATAAATAAAATTGAATGATTATTTTTTTTAATTTTTTTAAAGAAACCAGGATTAAATAAATTTAGGGATTTAATTAAGAGTTTGTTTCCAAAATATTATATTCTCAAAATAATTAATTACATAAAATTCTATACAACATAATTTTTTTAAGAACATAGTTATAGTCATGCTTCAATGTTAGGTTACTAAAAAAACCATTTGTGTATTCATAAAAATTCACCAAATTATGACTTCTAAACACATCCACCACCAAAACACCTATGAAATATAATAACCATATATTATCTATGATTCATTAATCAATAATATTTTGGGGGTTATGTTGGAATATTCTAATTCCATTAATAACCATGTGCTAGATTCAAAGAGAACAATGGTATGTATATATATATATTAATTTTTTTTTGTTATAACTCCCCATGAGATAAGAATATATTTTCATTAAATAATAATATATTTAATAGTGTTTATTATATTAAAGACTGAGTATAAATGAACCGTGATATACTATATAAATAATATAATTTAAATATGACTGTTATAACCCTGCCATTAGTATAGTGTAAATGAATAGAAATAACAGTGTTATAAAATATCTTATGATCTTTGTTCTTTAATAAATTTATTAATCAATCATATATTTATTATAAATTTCTCATAAATGGATATAAAATATTTTCTAGGTATAAGGTATTGTGTTCTTGAAACTATTTTATATACATAATATATTTTTATATTATTATATTAAATTATTCAATGTAGATAAATAATTATAATTAAATGTTTAGATTATAAAATGAATAAAATTCATTTAAATTCATTTAATTTTGTGTATTAGGTATGGAATGAGAATCAAATAATTTTATAAATTAAATATTCTTATTTTAAATGGTTTTATTTTATTATCTTCACTGCTATCATAATTAATATATTTGAAATTTTGATAATTTATTTGAAAAGGAGGGAATATTTTTGGGTGGATAATATCAAAATTATATCAAATATAATTTATTGGATTTTCCCCAAAAGCATTACATTTTAGAAAATAGATAAAAAGTCTATTTTATAGAAAATTATCATGTCACTTCATTAAATAATGTAATTTGAATGTATCATTCAATTTGTTTTGTTATAATTTAATGTAAAATATCTTTTATTAATAGTTATCTAATTGATTACATAGTAATATAAATTATGTTTAAAATTAATTTTTTTTCTAAAACACATTTTTCTAGGAGTGGTTTTTTATAACGTAATAATTTATTATATTAAAATTAATATATTCTAAATAAAGAAATTTAATCAGGAAAAATATGTTCGAATTTTGTAACCATGTGAGTAAAATTTAGTAATATGATCAATTTTATGTTGACCAATACGGAATAGTAAGAATTTTGAAAAGTTTTTACCTTGATAAAGGGTAAAATATGTCTATTATAGATAAACCTAACTAACATGGTCACTAAATATCATCTACATTATTGTTGGATGATATTATTTATAATAATATCACCTTATCCTTAATTGATTTATTAATTTTATCACTTTAGTATTACTAATACATTTATAATATTTAAAAGGTAAGAAAAATACTAATTTTACAACTCCCCTAACATATAAAAGGTAATACTTCTCCAGTTTCCCTCACACTTCATGTTCCATTGAGCATAGAAAAATACTTCTTAAATATATTCATAACATTCCCCTACATGACATAGAATCTATTGTGTCACCAAAATTCCTTCATGTAAGGCTTAAGGTGTAAGCTA
The DNA here is from genome assembly GCA_963277665.1 of Viscum album. Classification (NCBI taxonomy): domain Eukaryota; kingdom Viridiplantae; phylum Streptophyta; class Magnoliopsida; order Santalales; family Viscaceae; genus Viscum; species Viscum album. Next base: position 622,887,120 of record OY728127.1, read on the forward strand.
AATGAGTTTTTCCTAAGAATATGTATAATTATCAATCAAGTTATTTTATTTAATTTATACTTATATCTCTTTCATAAAAATCATAACCCGAATTATAGAATAATATTAGCATCTAAAATTTACAATTTTTTATGTTTATATTATCACCCATTTTCAATTATTTTCCTCCAATCTACAATGAAAACATCACTCTTATATACATATATAATTCCATATCCACATAGTTGTGTAATTACTTTTTTCATCAATGACTCATATTCATTGATAAAATGATTGATCAAATTAATATTTATGATATCAATGATATAATTATTATTTTGAAATACAATATAATACTTAAATTTTTTCCTTTACATCCATTGAAAATTTTTAGCATCTCTCGTGCGAACATGTGGACTACCAACTCCATGAATTGATGTAATTCATTGTTCATTACCAAATAACATAACTTTTCACAATGATTTTAATAAATAAATTATTTGAAATTTAAAACATATTTATGATTTTTGATATATTAAATTATTATCTCTTTTATTTCTTTTCCACTTTCACAAAAAAATGAAACATTGCTCAAGTGTATGTACCAACTACCATTTCCATGAATTGATGAGTTTCATTTATCTTTTTTTCATACTCATTATGGTTGTATTTTATAATTATAAAAATTAAATTGATGTGGATTAAAAATCACATTCATGTTATCTCCTTCAATTTTATTTGGATTCAAAATTAATGAATTATGTAAGGGATTTACTTAAAATCATAATTTTAATTTTTTTGAAACTCATTTTAATTTATATCAATTATTATTAAAATGTTTTAGGAATTTAAATATTATAATAAAACTTTAATTTCATTTCATTTTAAAAAAATAATTTTAATTTTTATAGTGGTTTAAAAAGGAATCTTTTTAACACTTTCTATACATGTTATTTTTTCAAAATCATCTGTGGAATCATTTTTTATCAAACATGACATGATCAAAATTTCCCCCCATCATGAATATTATTATTTATGATGATTAATCTTATTTTTTCATAATAATTAATAGAAATTAATATTTCCAATTCTTCTTTAAAATTTTCATTTTACGAGTTTCCAAATAATTTTGTTGTCTTTTTTTAGCATAGATCATAAATGTGTTTTTTATTATGTGTTAAAAAAATTATTTTTTGAGATTCTATAATGAAAATTGATGATTATATGTAGTTTATGTATGATATGGTACTTTTAAATTATTTAGGATGATAGGTGACCATGATAATTCACCTAACGCACTGGGAAAAGTGACAGTGATAATGAGAATGTAGATACTCTTTTGTGTCATGTTTGAATTAACTCGGAAGGTTATTCCATTTATAAAGATTCATATAACACCTGGAGAATTAAAAATGATAAAATTATGTTAGATTACATTTATAAAACAAGAAAAAATTCTTAGATAATAATTTTACACACTAAGGCATTATTATATATATATTTAAATAATTTCAATCTCTTCGATAGAATGAGATGCACGCAATATTAATTTTAAATAAGACATAATACTTTATTAAAATATTATTATTTAAAATGAGACCATTAGAACCTTTATTTAATTTATATTTTTATTAATATTAATGAATTTATTATTAAAATTATGGTTATATTTTTATTATAAATAAAATAATAATCATATAAACTAAAAACAAATGTTTTCTTAAAAACTGTATTTATTCTAGAAGACTGTTTTATTTTGCTTTGCACAAATAATATAAAACTAATTTATACCATTTTTAGAAAATTTATTTGATAAAATTAAATTAATTATTTTATTAATAATATTAAATTAATATTTTGGTGAATTTTTGGGACTTTTTGAAATTATTCATTTCTCACTAAATAGTTAAAAGTACTGATTTTTATTGGGAAGTGGAATTTTCTAATAATTTACACGGATAAATTATATATTAATTTTTTAAAAGTAAAATTAGTAAAATTATAAGACAATTTAAATTGTTTTTTTTCATTATTATAAATTTAATATTGAATTTTGGTAATAAAACAAAATTTTGTTTTGAGAATTTTCTCATTGAAAACATGCTTTTTCATCACATCTACATGCGTAAATTTAAATTGGACTCTTTCACTTATGTGAATTGAATTTGTAAAATTGGATTCCATATTTTGAGTCATTATAAAGTATATTATTTAATAATTTCAACTAAAATTTTGACCATTATAAATTGTGAAAGCAGTAAAAATTAATTACCAAGGTTAAGGTAAAATCATATTTACTAGGGTTAAACTAAACAATATTGGTTAAAATTTCCTTAAAACATATCCATATACAATGGAATGAAAATATTTAGTCATTATTAAATAAAATTCATGATAATTAATAATCATTTACTATTTTTGAATGACTAAAACATTGTTGTAATTGACACTTTTCCAATGTTCCATGGGTGCCCTCTCCCCAAATTATAAAAGGCCAACCCATATTATCCCCTATTTAGAGTCGAAAATATATATATTTTTTTAAATAACTTTCCAAATAACATCATTAATAACTAAAATACATCATATCTTCCATTATTTGTGATAAATCCTTCATATATAAGATTTTAGTGAAAACTAAAGAAGTTGTCTGAAGACGAGGTAACATTCTTAAAAGAGCATTTTTAATTTTGTTTCTTATTCCACATCCTTAAAATATTATCAGTCAATTATTATAAAATAACATAATTATTTTACATATAATTAGATGTTATTATGTTTTTTTAATGACCCACATCTAGTATTTCTCCCATCAAATGAGAAATAAAACGTCTGATCATGTGTGTAATGGACTATCACCTCATGAACTGATGTAATTTGTTTTCCATCACCACTGTTCAAGGATGGATAAAATTATGGATTTAAAGTATTTATGTTTAATTTATTATATTATTATAAATATTAAATATTAATATTTAATATAATTTCTTATGTTATATTCTGTTTAAAATACAATAATGTCGCTCTTGCATATGAAATAATACTGTCTCATGAGGTGATGTGATTTGTTTTTCAATTATACTTTTTGTAGAAGGTAATAAAGATAATTATAGTTATTAAATGTGATGTATAAGAATTTAAAATTATTCCATAAAATCCATATATAACCATATTACTTTCCCATTTACGAATTAAGGAAATGATAATGTCATTCGTGTGTACGTACAACTTACATTCTCCATGAAGTGATGTGGTCTATTCTACATATTCAAATTTATATAATTATTCAAAAAATTTAAATAAATAAAAATTATATATATGAAAATATTATTATTTAAGGTATTATGAAACTATATAATATACAAAAAAACCTTAACTATCCTAAAAAAACATCCATGACAAAATAAGTAAATAAATACCCAAAATAATGAAAATAATGGAATATTATTGAAAAATGGGTGGTAAAATGTTTTAAAAGAATTATATATGATATTATAAATAATACTATTTATCTCATATTAATTAATAAAATTATTAAAGAATTATATAGGAGGACAAATTATGACCAATGAAAAGGAAGTGTCAGGTAATAGACATCATTTCGATTTCTATTAATTTAGGAATATTATAATGTTATGTCACAAATTTATTTTATATGGTTAATATATATACCATTTTTATATAATATCATTATAACCTCATAATTAATGTTATTTTGTTTTTTAAATTTTATAATTTCACCTAAAGGTATTTGAATTGAAAATTACCATGTGGTAGGGAATTCAATAACTCAATTTCTTTTCATTGCTTTATATTAATTATTTATTGTATTCAACGTTATAAGATTATTTTTCATATAAGTAAAACTAAATTATTATTTTTTATATTTTTTTTATGAATATAAAAATTTTATACATGTAATTAATTAATTACATATCACTTAAACCTAATTAACTCTGTAATGGTTTATTTTACAATCTCATTTTAATTAGGATTAATTATACATGAATTACCATTGAAAAAAATTATTTTAAAATTTACAAATATATTTTTTATTTTCTTCTCATAAGGTAATTCATGACTCTCTCTTATAATATTACAATATTCCTCTCTTTGGTAAATATAATTAATTAAATAATAATTTTAAGAAAATCCAACTTAATTTCTCTCTTTGATTGAAAATATTTTTTCATCAATGTCCATGTTTTCTTATAATAATTTAAAAATGGTTTTAACATTATAAAAATTATTTATTAAAGAAATATTTACCCATAAATTAATTTTTATAGAATTTTTTGAAAGGAATATTCAATTTTTTCCGATAAAATTTCCATTTAGATTATACCGAAAATGTGAATGTAATATTTTTTAATGTGTACGACTTGTAAAATATTTCCCTCGCTCATGAACACAGAATGTTTTATAGAATATTTTACAATTTTGAAATTTTATTTTTGATTAAACTCATTTTCAAAATATCTTGTGAACATTTTTATTTAAATGGTTAATTTTAAAATGAAAATTATATTTTCTTAAAGACTGTTTGTAATGAAAATATTATGGTATTTATATTACTGATGGTAGAAAACACATCATTTTACTTATATTTGACTACGGATATTTGGTATTGATACCATATTTATTTTTTATATGGGTGGTTTAAGATTATTTTAACTAAAAGAACATATTTTCATTAACTTTCATAATTCACTTTTGTTGTCATTACCTTTCCCTTGAAATATTCACTTTTATGTGATGATTGTGAATTTAATTTGTACAGAAATTTTATATTACTTACTAATGATATTCTTATAGATTTAATTTTAACCATTTATACATATGGTGTTTTATAAAGAAAGATATTTGATTCACTGGAAATATATTGATAAATATGTTTCATTTAATAAATATAGATATTTTATGTTATGGAACATTGTTCACGAAATAAATAGATTATTTGACATATAAGGACAACATTGGTCATGTAGATAAAGGTGTGTCCTGGTTATAGAAAGACCCTCAATCCATCAGTAGTATCTTGAGATAATTTTTTTGTTTAGACTTAGTTAAATGGGTTTCCAGTGTATACCTAAACATAAGTTTTTAACTATCATGTGAAAGGTATTGCCATTTGAGGTATATTGATGCCTAAGATCACGACATAAAATAAGTAATCAATTTCATCAATGGGAATTAAATTAATATCATCCATGATATTTCCGTAATTATATTATCTCAAGTTGAATTTCATTATCATTTATTGATTACATGAAAAGTGCGTTTATTTATTTTCCTTGCCAAATTGATTATGAATTATCTTTTCATGATAGTTATGTTTTTTATAAAATGGAATTTTTTTCGTAGTTATTTACATTTACATATTAATAATTCATTATCTAATCATGATATTAATGTAATTTATTAAATGGAATGTGTGTTAAGATATTTAGATTTCCATGTTCATTAAGCTTATTTATTCACAATCGCTTCCACTATACATAACCCTTTCTAAGAATTTGAGCCCGTCATTTTTTCCCTTTTCCTATAATCTAATAAGTGTCTATAAATGATATTCATGTATAATCGTGGGAGAATAACGATATTCAAAAAATTAAGTTGTAATATATATATTCAAATATAATATGGGATTCATATATGAAATTAGTTTACCAACACTACTGTTGTATTCCATCGAATGAGATGAGATTTCATATATCAAGATCCAATGTTATGATATAGACACCAAATCCATGATGCCAGGATTGGGGTTTCTATATTTCATATAAGGGGTTTATGATGATAATTTCCCAAGATACCATTATAAAATTGCAATGCCTACAAATTAATTTTCACTGTATGATATTGATTTCATATGATAATAAAATAAGATTATGTTTAATGGAATATTTATACCCCCTTTAAGGGTGGAATATATATTTTTCAAGAACATGATTTCATGAGTAATAATGTTTTACAAGAAACCATCATTATTATGATTTTTATATTAATCTTTATAATGATATGTTTTATGATTTTTTTTTTGAATTAAATTGGATTTATTGAGTTTGTAAATAATTATATTTAACTAATTGTTCATTATATTATTGGGGAAATTTATATATAATTTAATTATTTTTAATATTTAATGACTAGTTAGTTTCTTTCTTTATATCCCTTACTATAAAAAATTTAGTGATCCCAAGCTTTCAAATGTTTTTCAAATGGATTAATGATGAGTGTGATGTAATGGACCAGAACTCTATGGTCCATTACTTTGTGAAAATTAGGGTTAGGAAGAGGCCGCCTGTGTATCGTGGGGAAGGATTTAACTGATGGGAGAGAGGGATTAATTAGGAGATAAAAATGGGCGTCAAAAATAAAAATTATTATTAATGATAATGATGATGACCCGTTGATGAAATTGAAAGAGGATTTATTACTATTATATTAAATAATAATGGTAACAGTGGCCTTTACTGTTTTATTAATTAAATGGAACGGTTTTAATATAATATGAGCATAACAATGGTAAAATAATTTAATGGGATTAAATTAGAAAATTAATGATGGGTGTTATTTTTATTAATTTTATTAATAATAAAGTTGATGTGAGAAATGGAGTTAGGCGTTATTTGGGAGAATAAATCATGAATGAAGAATTAGATTTGAGAGAGAAAAGAGAATAAGATAAATAAATTAAAATAAATTAAATAAATCAATCAAGGAAGTGATGGGGTGTGTTGGGCATGGAATAAGTAAGGGGAGGCACCACTTTTTTTGGAGCATGAGGGAATTCTGGAAGATTGGAAAGAGATTGGAGAGAGAAAGAGTTTAAAGGAAATAAAGATTTAAAAATTAGTGCAATAAAATAATTAAGTTAAAAAAAGAAAATAAATCAAGGTGGAATAGGGTTAGGCACACCAAATTGAGTGATTTGGGTGTGACATATATTTTTTTGAAAAAAATCAATTTAAAAATTAATAATAATATAATAATTATATTATTATTTTTGTTGATAACACACTTTTTTGTCCGTAACTTATTCGTGCGACCTCGGTTTTACAAACCGTCAGCGGTAGTGTGACCCTGACTTCGAGATAGAATTTATGAGTCTAATAAAGGATGCCTTTTTGGGTTTTCGTATTGGGTACCCGAAACCCTCATGAATTAATAGATTTAATATTATTATTAAATCTTCGACCCGCCATATCTCCCGTGTGCGACGTCCGATTGAATTCTTGTCAGTGGCGATGTGATCATGTTATTAATTTGATCGATTCATGACTAATGTGGGATATTAAATTATGGTTCATGGATCGGGTCCATGAAACACCCAGTAATAATAAATATTCTTTTTATTACAGGATCTTCTATTCAACATATCTCCCTTATACTATGTTGGAATGTCGAACTGTCTGTGAAGTTGCCACCCTAAAATTACGAAGGATGATTCAAAGACCATAAATCCTATATTAATTATTCCTATGGCTCTGGATATTTTTATGTGGTCAAACCACGTGGGTTATTGTGATCCACTTTTAATGGGGAATTACGTGTATCTTAAACTGTCGCCCCATTAAATATTTAAAAGGGAAAATATATCATCCTCCCTTGTTCTTCCTCTTTGTTCTTGGCTATGAGATGCTAGAACCATTTAATCCTTCCCATGGGAGTTGCACAATCAAAATTTACTCATCGGATCGGTTCCGCTCTATTTTGGTGCAACCAAGCTTTATCGACCAATCTTCGATATATGGTATGTTTTATCATCATTCCTTAGGGTATAATCTCCTCCTTTTTCTCCTTTCCATGTTATAGCATGTAATCTCCATGCTTTTAATGGGGTTTTCATGGGGTTTTCATGGTGCGGTCGTACCGTGGCATCCTCGGGTGGATGTAGTTGTGGCGAGAGGAGGATCGTGACCTGTTGTGTGGATAAAGAATGTGACAAACTGTTTGAGGTAGGGGATTCATTTCTTCTCTTTCTTTTACGTGCAACTGTATTGTTAGCATGTTTAATCCCACTAGATGACAATATAATTGACATAATAAATATTTAAAATGGATAAATAAATTAATATCTATAGTATGTTATTGCCTCTTGTTTTTCTAGATTGTGTGATATCTATGCATTCCTTGCTTAGCTGTTTGTTCTCGATGGAAATAGATAATGAACATAAACTGGGATTAATTGATAATTGTTGTGTAAAGATAAAGAGGCATGAAAATGAATCTGGTTCTTGTTGTAATTTTAATGTTAATCAAATTGGCGCATTAAGCATGTTTAATTAATTGTGATATCTTACTTATTAGGTTTCCTGAAATTGGAACCTACAAATAATATCAGTTAATCCAAATGGATTAAAGAACTGATTGTTTGATAATTCCTTAAAGGGTTATGAGTTACCCTCTTAATTGTTAAAGGGCCAAGATCCTAATTGATGTGATGCTTGTTTTCTTATTTCTTGTGTTGTGATGTGATCATGGATGCTCATTGTGATATGTGGGGGCATGGAGGCTTTTGGTTGTGGCATAAGATGATGCCTAGAGTGGTGAGATGCATCAGTTTATTCTTGTGGGAATCAGGAAGGAGACTAGGGATGATGTAATGGAGTGGATGTGATTAATGGATGCTTGCTAATTTTTTGATTGGTAGTTTATCTTATTTACTTTTCGCCGCTACTCAAGGAAGCTGGCCTTACTCACCCTTCTTCTAGAAATAGGGGTAGACACATGGGGTATTACACCTGCTTTCCATGTTTAGCTTCTCAAGGAAGGATGGGTATATGCACTTGATATAAGCAGAAAAGACTCGATGGTTAGTACATCTACTCACTGTGTTGAGACCCTTTTTGTTTTATAGCATATAATGTTTTTCTAGAATTCCTGAGAATGTGTGAAAGTATTTTTCTATAACGAATAATTTAATAAATGGCGTTAACCCATGGGAATGGAGATGCTGAGACATAATGATGAGGTTGTAATTTTTTGAAGGAACAATTGACCTTGGGTGTGATGCTAATTAAATTTAAGGTGGAATTTTTCATGGTTAATTAATGTTTAAAGAATTAATTAACTTATAGTGGAACTGATAAAAATCGAATGAAGTAATCAAATAAATCTCTTTAAATGGTTGTGTGATTATAGGATACCTAGTCTTATATGTAGCCACCCAGAGTCTGAGAGACGTTTGCGGCAGTTGTGTCTAAGAATAGGTAATTACCTTAGTGTGGTTGTGAGATATAATATATTATGTAATTTTTGTGTTCTATATGGTTCTCCACTCTGTCAGTAAGGGAAACTGACACCCTGGGGATTCTGATCCCTGGGGGGTGTTTTCTCCAACATTCTGATAGAAGGGTGAATGGATGACTACCCCCTTTGCCCCTACTCTCTTCTCTTGGTAGATACTTCTGTTGGTAGGCACATCGGTTAGTCTTACCCATATATGTGTGTAGAGGGCTATAATGGCTTGTGGTTATTGACACACATATATTCTGGATATAGTATCATATGGACTACTATAGGCATAACATGTATAGGCTGTAACATCTTGAGTATCCTTACTCGGTGTATGAGCTGTAATGGATTGAGGTATAATACCCGACATATGATACACGTTATGCGAGCTATGATGGCTCCCAGAAACTACCCGGTTACATGGTTTGTAGACGTGGTGGTTTTGGTTACACGAGGTGCATATGTGGTTGTTTTGTTGCAGGAAGTACAAATCGTGGTGCTAAGCCCATGTGTTTGCGGGCATGCCTTCTGGAGAGAGATTCCCATGATGTGTGACATTGGGGAAAAGCGTCAAACCAGTGGTGAAGTAGTAGCGGGGTACCCTTGATATTCTTTATTATATGGTATATTATTGTATGTGTTACTTTGTGAGAGTAGCCTTGGTGAGGTTGGAAACTTAGTATACCTATTTAGGTGACAAGTTTGCTTCACTTGTTGTTCACTGTGCTTTCATTACTTTGCAGGGGAGGCTTTGGGGAGGATCCTACTGAGTATACTGATATACTCACCCTACGTATATATAAACTATTTTCAGGTCACTTGGAGAAAGTTGGAGATCAATATAGTTTCTACTAGCTTGGAGTTGTAGGAGCTGTTCGAGCTTGTGTTTACTATTGTGTTTACTTTCTTTGGAGTAATTGTAGTTTTCCCCATTCAGTTATAGTACTTCTGCATGATATTTCATATGTGTACTCAGATTTTCGTTTATATTGTACACTGATTTGGAGTTGATTGGTGTCTATCTTATCTCTCTCTTCCGCATGTGTTCTCTTAGAGGCTAATGCCTTCCATTTTGTGTGTTATTATACCCTTGATGCTAGTCACCAACCCGGGACCTACTGGAGGTAGCACTCGGGAGTCATTATCTCCCTTCTCACATTGTCGGCCTAGGAGGGGTACACTTTGTGGGGTGGGGGTCATGACAGAGTGGTATCAGAGCACTAGTTGAGGGATATGATGGAGTTTGTAGTTAGGAACAGGTGATGTTGCATGTGTTCGTAGGGAAACAATGTCATTCATGTTTAACAAGTGAGGTAAACACTGGAGACCGGTTGAGACATAGGAGTTTAGGGACCCCTGTGATTTGTTGTACAGACCTTTTTTTTACAATGGCTACTAAACATGGTGATACTAGTTACAGGGTAGAGACCTAGGAAAGTATCATTCATCATTATTCTGTGTGCTTGTGTTTGAATGGGTAGACCATGGGATAGGTTAACCTAAAATGAAAAAAAGAAAATAATTAATTAGTTAATGTTGAGTCTTCCATATTCCAGGTTTAGGAGTGACACACTCTTTCATATCACCTACCCTTGTCCATGCTTTGGGACTTGTGGTAGAGAGGCTTCCACTGCCCTTGGCGTTGAATACGCCAGTTGGAGGTCGAGTTGATTTTTTTGAAGTATGTAGAGACTGTGAGCTAGTGTTGGGGAAACACCACTCTTTGGGAGATGCCCTATGTTTACGAATACAACCATATGATGTCATCCTTAGCATGGATTGGTTTTATTCGGTGCAGGCTATCGTGGATTGCTTCAGGAAGAAGGTCATCTTCATTGGTGCAGATGGAGAGTAAGTGGTGTTTGTTGGTGAGTGAGATCCTCGGATCAGTTATAGGTGTGTTCCATCCTTATCATCCATTATGGCTGAAATGATGCTGAGTTCTTCAGAGGTTCAACAGTTGTCATTTCCTAGGGTCGTAGAGGAGTACCCTGATTTCCTTCCAGAAGAGTTTGTAGCATTACCCCCTCAATGAGAGATCGAGTTTGAGATCGAGATATAGCAAGGAGAATCTATTATCTATATGTATCCATATAGGATGGCCCTTTCTGAGTTAGGAGAGCTACGTATACAAGTTGATGGTTTGTTGCAGTGCGGTTTTGTTCGGCCAAGTGTGTCATCATAGGGTACGCCAGTTTTGTTCGTGAAGAACACTGATGGTAGTTCTGTGGTTGTGTGCCGATTATCATCGATTTAAATAAAGTGACAATAAATACTCTCCATCCTCTTCCGCGGATTTATGACTTATTCGATCAATGGAAGGGTGCATGTTGGTTCTCAAAGATCGACTTGCGATCAAGATATCATCATATGCATGTGAAGGATGAGGATATAACAGAGAATACTTTCCGTTATCTTCATGGGCATTATGAGTTTGTTTTAATGTCATTTTGCATGACGAATGATTCAGTTCTATTAAAGGGACTGATGAATGTTGTGTTCCTTGAGTTCCTGGACAAGTTTGTGGTAGGGTTCATCGATGAAATCCTTGTGTACTCCACATCTAAAGGAGAGCATTCAGAGCTTCTATGAGCCATTTTGGGAGTTCTTCGCCAACATAAGTTGTTCAGGAAGTTGTCGAAGTGTGAGTTTTGGGCTCGAGAATTCTGATTCTGGGTGCATGTTATGTCCCAACAGGGAGTAGATGTGGATCCATCGAAGATAAAAGAAGTTGTGTTTTGGGAAGCCCACAAGACAGTGTTAGAGGTGCGAAGTATCCTTGGTCTCACAAGATACTACAGGAGGTTCGTAGCCAATTTCTCACGAGTTAAAACTTCATTGACAGCTTTGACTAGGAAGGATCAGGAATTCATATGAACTGATTAGTGTCAGGAAGCTTTCGAGTATCTAAAGGAGAAGTTAGTATGTTCTCCAGTCCTTTTTCTTCCAGCTGAGAGAGTTCAGTTTGATGTTTTCTATGATGCTTCACATCTGGGGTTCTGCTATGTTCTCATGCAGAAGAGGTCAGTTGTTTCTTATGGGTCTTGGCAGTTGCGTCCCCATGAATGCAACTATGCCTCCCAAGATCTTGTGTTGGTTGTCGTGGTGTTTTCTTTGATGTTGTGCAGATATTACTTCATCTTTGAGCACTTTGTGGTTTTCACAGATCACAAGAGTTTGAGGTATGTTTTCTCCCAGTGTAAATTGAACTTACGAAGGCATCGGTGGATGGAGTTCTTACAGGAATACGACCTTGAAGTACCGTATACACCTGGAAATGGGATTGTTGTAGCTAATGCACTGAGCCGAAAGTCATGTAGTGATGTTGTGTGTGAATCCAGTGATTCCTGGAGAGTAATGGAACAACTGTCATCATTGCATCATGATATGGGAGACGTTGGGGGTAGAGGTTGTCTTTTTCAGATGACGGTACATTCATCCCTGATGCAGAAGGTGGAAGAGTCCCAGTTGGGGGATCTAGAGGTGGAGGTCTGTAGAGACCGAGTTGTTTGTGGTGATGCCTCTAATGGTTGGTCGGAGGAAGAACAACACCGAGTGTTGTATCATAGAAGGCTTTTTGTTCCCCTGAAGATGCGTGAGACAGTTCTCAGGTAGATCCATAGTTCACCCTTAAAAGTAAATCCAAAAGTGAAAAAGATGTATCGATCCTTAAGGAGTCTATTTTGGTGGACTGGGCTGATGTGTGCGGTTGTGGAGTTTGTGTCTCGATGTTTAGTCTGCCAGAAGGTGATGGCCGAACACCATGTTCCTGGTGGTCTTCTCCAGCCATTAGAGATTCCTTAGTGGAAGTGGGAGTACATCTCAATGGACATTGTTACAGGTTTACCTCATGCTTCGGGTGGACATAATCTTATTTGGGTTGTAGTCGATCGTTTAACAAATTCATCCCATATTATAGCAATCTATGATTTAAGATCAATGGAATTTTTGTCGAGGCAGTATCTAGAGAAGTTGGTGAGACTTCATGGAGTCCCTAGGACGATCATTTCTGATCAAGATCCTCGTTTTACCTCCAGGGTGTGCAGAGGTCTCCAACACGCTTTTGGTTCTCAGTTATGCCTTAACACTGGTTTTCATCTTCAAACGGATGGTCAGACAGAGCGAACCATCTAGACTCTTCAAGACATTTTACGCTCTTGTGTTCTTGATTTTGGAGGTTCATCGATGAGGCACTTACCCTTGGTGGAGTTCTCTTACAATAATAGTTTTCATCCCACCATCTGTATGGCGTCGTTTGACGCCTTGTATGCCTGACCTTGACGTTCTCCATTGTGCTAGACTGGGGTCGGAGAGTTAGAAATTCTTGGACTAGAAATAGTTCATAATACAATAGATGTGGTTCAGGTGATTCGTGAGAGGATGAAGACAGCGCAAGATCATCAAAAATCATAAGCTGATCAAAGAAGAAGACCCTTAGAGTTTAATATTGGGGATCATGTGTTTCTGAATGTGACTCCCCGTCGTGGTCAGCGATGGTTTGGTCATGGAACTATGTTTTCTCCCAGGTTTTTTGGGCCTTTTGAGGTGTTATCTCATTTTGGAGCTATGGTGTATCATGTAGCAATTCCCCCGTAGATGAGTCAGATACATGTTGTTTTCCATGTATCATAGCTCTGTCGTTATCTTAATGATGACTCTCACATCATCAATTGGGGAGAGATCGATGTTGATGATGATGCAACCTTCGAGGATCTACCTATGGTGATCCAAGAACGCAAGGAGAAGGTGTTGTGTGGGCGTTCTACCCCCTTAGTTTGTGTGTTGTGGCGACACGGTGGCATGGTGGAGAGTACCCGGGAACATGATCACAGATACGTGCTCAGTACCAAGATTAGTTTCATATTTAACTCTTGTCATGTAATGATGTTCCTTTTGTGGGTAGACCTTTCAGGTGTTATTTATGAATTTATTTTATTTCTTTTCTGGCTTGCTCTCTTTTGATAGGTATCTCGATGGGTGTTTGTTCGAACCCCGTTTCATTTTTTTGTCTCTTTAGGTTGGTTTTGAATTTTTGAGGATGAGAATGTTTTGAGAGGTATCTGATGTAATGGCCCGGAATGCTCTGGTCCATTACTTTGTGAAAATAAGTGTTAGGAAGAGGCCGAGTGAGTATCATGGGAGAAGGAGTTAATTGATGGGAGAGAGGGAGTAATTATGAGATAATAATGGGCATCAATAATAATAATAATTATTATTAATGATAATGATTGAGACATGTGGATGAAATTGAAAGAGGATTTATTACTATTATATTAAATAATAGTGGTAATGGTGGCCTTTAGTGTTTGATTAATTAAATGGAATGGTTTTAATTTAATATGAGTATAACCATGGTAAACTAATTTAATGGTATTAAATTAGAACATTAATGATGGGTGTTATTATTATTAATTTTATTAATAATAAAGTTGAAGTGAGAAATGTAGTTAGGCATTAATTGGGAGAAGAAATCATGAATGAAGAATTAGATTGGAGAGAGAAAAGAGAATAATATAAATAAATTAAAATAAATTAAATAAATCAATCATGGAATTGATGGGGTTTGTTGGGCATGGAATAATGAAGGGGAGGCACCACTTTTTTGGAGCATGATGGAATTTTGGAATATTGGAAAGAGATTGGAAAGAGAAAGAGTTTAAAGGAAATAATGATTTAAAATTTAAATTAATAAAATAATTAAGTTAAAAAAAAGAAAATAAATCAAGGTGGAATAGGGTGAGGCGCACCAAATTGATAGATTTGGGTGGGTCATATATATATTTTTAAATAAATCAATTAAAATAATAAAAATAATATAATAATCATATTATTATTTTTGTTGATAAAACACTTTTTTTGTTCATAACTTATTCGTGTGACCTCGGTTTTAAGAAATGTAAGCGGTAGTGCGACCCTGACTTCAAGATGGCATTTATGAGTCCAATATTGGATGTCTTTTTCGGGTTTTCGGATCCGATACCCAAAACGATCATGATTTAATATATTTAATATTATTATTGAATCTTCGACCCACCATAACTCCCGCATGCGACGTCCGGTTGACTTCTCGTCATTGGCGACGAGATCCTGTCATTAATACGATCGATTCAAGCCTAATATAGGATATCAAATTATGGTTCGTCCATCAAGTCCACAAAACACCCAATAAAAATAAATATTGTTATTATTACAGGATCTTGTATTCAACATATCTCCCTCATACGGTGTTGGGATATCAAACCGTCTGTGACGTTGCAACCCTGAAACTAAGACGGATGATTGAAAGACCATAAATCCTATATTAATTATTCCTATTCCTTAAAATGTTTTTACTAGTTCAAACCAAGGGGGTTAATGTGATCTGCTCTCAATTGGGAATTAAGTGTATCTTAAACCGTCGCCCCATTAAATATTTAAAAGGGACAAGACATCATCGTCACTTGTTCTTCCTAATTGTTCTCATCTATAAGACACTATAACCTTTCAATCCTCCCATGGGAGTTGCACAATCAAACTTTAATCCTCGGATCGGTTCTGCTCTGTTTCGGAACAACCTAGCTTTATCGACCAATCATCGATATATAGTATGTTTTATCGTCATTCCTTTGGGGGTTATCTCCTCCTTTTTCTCCTTTCCATGTTATATCATGTAATCTACATGATTTTAATGGGGTTTTCTTGGGGTTTGGTTGGTGTTGTCGTACTGTGGAATCCTCGGGTGGATGCAGTTGTCACGAGAGGAAGATCGTGACCCGTTGTGTGGATAAAGAACATGATGAACTGTTTGAGGTAGGGGATTCATTGATTCTCTTTATTTTATGTGAAACTGTATTGTTAGCATGTTTAATCCCACTGGACGACAATGGAATTGACATTATAAATATTTTAAATGGATAAATAAATTGATATCGATCTTATGTTATTGCCTATTGTTTTGCTAGATAGTGTGATATCTAGGATCTCCTTGCTTAGCTGTTTTTTCTTGATGGAAATCGGTAAAGAACGTAAACTGGGATTAATTGATAATTTTGGATAAAGATAAAGAGGTATGAAAATGAATCTGGATCCTGTTGTAATTTTAATGTTAATCAAATTGACGTAGTAAACATGTTTGATTAATTGTGATAGCTTCCTTATTAGGTTTCCTGAATTTGGAACCTACGAATAATATCAGTTAATCCAAATGGATTAAAGAAATTATTGTTTAATAATTCCTTAATGGTTTATGAGTTACCCTCTTAATTGTTAAAGGGCCCAGAGACCAATTGATGCGATGTTTTTTTTATTGCTGTTTATGATGTGATGTGATCCTGAATGGTTGTTGTGATATGTGGAGGCATGGAGGCTTTTGGTTGTGGCAGTAGATGATGCCTAGAGTGGCGAGATGCATTAGTTTATGCATGTGTCCATCAGGGAGGACACCAGGGATGATGGAATGAAGTGGATGTGATTGTTGGATGCTTGCTGATTTTCTTGATTGGTTGTTTATCTGCTTTACTTTTCCCCACTACTCAAGGTAGCTTGTCTTACTCACCCATCTTCCAAAAGAGGTGAAGACATGCGGGGTATGCCACGTGCTTTCTGTGTTTAGCTTCTCAAAAAAGGATGGGTATATGCTCTTGCTATAATCATAAAAGACTCGACGGGTAGTACATCTACTCACCGTGCTGAGCCCTTTTTGTTTTGTATCATATAATGTTTTTCTAGAATTCCTGGAAATGTGGGAAAATATTTTTTTTATAATGAATAACTGAATAAATGGTTTTAACTCATGGGGATGGAGATACTGGAACATAATGAAGAGGTTTTAATTTTTTGAAGGAAAAAATTGACTTTAGGTGTGATTCTAATGAAATTTAACGTGGAATTGTTCATGGTTAATTAATGTTTAAATAATTAATTAACGTATAGTGGAACTAATAAAAAGGAAATGAATTAATCTAATAAATATCATTAAATGGATGTGTGCTTGTAGGATACCTAGTCTTAGAACCAGCAGCCTGGAGTCTGTGAGACGTTAGCTGAAGTTGTGTCTAAGACTAGGTAATTCCCTTAGTGTGGTTGTGAGATATAATATATTATGTTCTTTTTGTGTTTCTCTACGATAATCCACCCTTTCAGTAAGGGAAACAGACACCCCTAGGATTCTGAGACCTGGGGGGTGTTTTCCCTGACATTCTGATGGGAGGGTGAATGGCTGATTGCCCCCTTTTTCCCCGCTCTCTTCTCTTGGTAGATACTTGTGTTGGTTGGTATAGTAGTTTGTTTTCCCCATATATGTGTGTAGAGGGATGTAATGGCTTGTGGTTATTCACACACATATATTCTAGATATAGTATCCTATGGACTAATATAGGCATAATGTGTATAGGTTGTGACGGCTTGAGGATCCTTACTCAGTGTATGGGCTATGATGGATTGAGGTATAATACCCGACATATGATACAAGTTCTGCAAGTTGTGGTGGATCATGGAAACTACATGGTTACTTGGTGTGTGGAAATGGTGGTTTTGGTTGCATGAGGTGAATATGTGGTGGTTTTGTTACACGAGGTTCATATTGTGGTGCTTAGCCCAGGTGTATGTAGGCATGTATTTTGGAGAGAGATGCTCAGGATGTGCGACGTTGGGGAAAAGTGGAAAACCAGTGGGGAAGTAGTAACATGGTACCCTTGAAATTAATTATTATATGATATATTCTTGTATGTTTTATGTGGTGAGAGTAGCCATAGTGAGGTTGGGAACTTAGTGTACCTGTTTAGGTGACTAGTTAGTTTAACTTGTTGTTCACTGTGCTTTAGCATGCTTTATTTACATTGCATGAGAGGCTTTGGGGAGGATCCTACTGAGTATACTATTATACTCACCCTACGTATATATAAACTGTTTTTAGGTCACATGGAGAAGGTTGGAGATCAAGCTGGTTTCTACTAGCTTGGGGTTATAGGAGCTGTTCGGGCGTGTAGTTGCTGTTGTTTTTTTACTTTCTTTTGAGTACTTGTAGTTTTCCCATTTCAGTTCTAGTACTTTTTCAGGACATTTCATATGTGTACATGGTTTTTTGTTTATATTGTAGTCTGAGTTGGAGTTTATTGGTGTCTATCTTATCCATATCTTCTACATGTGTTCTCTTAGAGGGTAATGCCTCCCATTTTCTGTGTTACTATACCCTCGGTGCTAGTCGCCCACCCGGGGCCTACTGGAGGTGGGACTCAGGGTTTATTATCTCCCTTCTCACATTTCTGGCCAAGGAGGGGTACACTTTATGGGGAGGGGGTCATGACAGGGAACTGTATAAATGTTCATCTTATAGTAATGGGGATTCAACTAGAACATGGAAAATAATTTTTTGAATAAAATTATATATTTAATTTTAAAAACCTATTTTAGGGGAATATGGGTATTTAGTTGATGTTTTCATCTTTTTAGGGAATTTATATGTAATAATATTTCCTAATTATCAGAAAATATAGCCCAAAATTATCATGTGATTATAAGAAAATCAAATCATTACTATTAATATCATGGGTTTATTGAGTTATTACATGTAATAGTTGGCATCTCAGAAAAGGTTTATATAACTTTTGATGTTATGATACTATTTTAGCATCGATTAAATGTCTCCTATAACCTCAAATGTCACTATGTTGTGAAGAATTATTGTTTTTTACACAATAAAAAGTGTATAATAGAAGATGTAATTTTTAAGGTTATCTTATAGTTTATATTATTCAAATGATGGTTTATCTTGCTATAATCACATTAATTATTTTTTTGTTTAGAAACTATCTTTAACAAGAAGGAACCAATATATAAATGTCTTTTATGAAAAATTCAATTATTTTACAAATGAGGTACCATCTGGGGTAAGAGTAAGAGTTAAATCTCATGATGTACTTCCTAATAAACTAAATTGAGAAATTATTATCAAGTTGGACCTAGGTGAGTTTTCTAATTCACAAAATAAGAAAAAAATTGATTTTCATAGATGTTTATTTGACAAAGATCATGAAGGTAAAATGATATACCTTTCTACATGTCAATAACGAAGCAAGAAGATCCAAAATAAAATTGTCAAATTATAAAAAATTTGTTTCAAATCTAGAGATTATTGGAATTATAGAGATATATTATTCTAGGAGTAAATATTAGGAATGAGATTAGTAAGATCATTAAAAAGGTTTGGAAATGTTATATGATGACGAAGAAGAAAAAATGAATAACATATACATAGTATTCAGTATCTTAACAATTTTTAATACATTTTTTTGTAAGAAACCTGATTACGATGAGATTGAAAAATATTAGAACATGAGTCATATTTTTTGTTTTTGTAATGAAGTAATAAGGAATACAATAAAAATTATGGTTAAAGGATTATGATTAATGTTTCATGATTGAAGTATCAACGTATAGGGTTTCAAGAGTTATTATGTAGTGATATTTTATTTAGGGATTAATAATTTTTAAGGATTAGTATTTTTCTAACTCTTTTGGAACCATTTTTATTTTTTATGTAATGAAAGTACATTGTGAGACATTTATTTATTTTTATAGATTATTAAGGTAAATACAACCATTAATTTTAACATGTTTTTTTGGGAAAAATTATTCAATGAAGAATTGTTTTATATTTTCTGGACATAAGTAAAATGGTATTGGTAAAATTTTGGGTTATGATAATCTATAATGTTAAGGAATTACAATTATTTGTGATAAAATGTTATCACATTTTTGGAACATATATATTGTCATAAAAGTATCTATTGGATTTAAAAGTGATTTTTTGAGTAAGTGATTATTTTTTTAATATGTTTAATATTTTGGGATATTATATAATTAATGTAAATGGATACTATTGGATTATATGTGATTTTATATCAGGAATAAAGTTTTAGTTAACTTTTGGAAGAACAAATTTTTTTAATGGTGATTTTTTTGGGAAGATTATTAATTTTTTAGAATATATGATTTGGGAATATACATTCATGGTATATCGATTACTATGTGTTTGATGATATTTTAAAAAAATGTTACATTGATCTTGGAATACTATTTGATGAAATCATTCTAATATTTGGGTTTCGATTTTTGTGAGACACTTTTAATGAATTTTATGGTTTGTTAATGGTATAATAATTTTTTCCATATTTGGATGTTATTTTTTTTGGTTTTGGATGTATGATGGTTTATTCATAAGGGATATCATATTAACATGTACTAATTAATTTTTTTTATAATCTAAATTGTTATGAGGAAAAAATATTATCCTTTTATTGATATTTTGATCTAATGAATGCAAATTTTAGTGGTAGAAACTTGAAAAATTAATCACATTGAATATGAGATGATATATAAGTGAGAAAACTAAGGGGAGAAGTCAATATCATAGAGTTTTAATAAATAAAGTATGTATGTTATTTTATATGCTCTGTCTTAGTGGTAGAATAATTCCTCTACTAATTCGTGAAGAAGAAAAATTTACCGAATATCAATGTACACTTTCAGAAGATCATTCACAAGTATATGTCGCAAAATTGGTAAATGAAAGTTTTATTAAATATTTTTTAAATGATATTTTTCCTAGTCCTAAAATATGTCTCAATTTAATTTTCAAAATGAAGAAGTATAGATATTTTTTAAATGGTATTTATTTCCAAAAATTTATATTTATCATCCACTCATAAGATATGATTATAAAATTAATTCAAATCTAGTCAATTGGACATGACATATAATTATGAGGGTGTAATTTTTCTAAGGGGTAAAATGTAACACCTAAATATTTTTGAATAAATTTTCAGTAAATAATAAAATATTCATTGGTGTGTGGTATACACAACACATACCTTAATCAAATCATGATATACTCTATGAATATTTTTATTTAAACGTATATATTATAACAAAACATCGGTTTGGTGGTATGAATTCACATGAATGTTTAATGAAATAAATATATAAATTTTTCAATTAATAAAATGAATAATCAATCGTAAATTTATTATAAATTGGTTAGAAATTATAATAATGTTTTTAATAAAAATAAATATTTATTTACGAAAAGTTTTTTTATGTGTTCAATGTATTTTCCACTTAATTTCTTATTATTTTCATATGAATAAATGACTATAATGAAATTTATAGGTTATATATCCAACAAAATTTATGTACATTAATTTAATTATTATTATTAGTGAAGGAATGATAATTATGTCATTTTATTATTTAAGAATTCATTTTCCTCAAAAAATGGGTTTTATTACTTTTTATGAATGAATATTATATAGAATTTCATTAAATTTTTAAAATTTTATTTCATAAAATGAATTAAATTTTTGGATTCATCATAGAAATATTATCTTTGAATTAATTTAAGATTTTTTTTTGAAAAATTGATTTTAGAGTGAATACAAAAAAATGACAGTTATTTTAAAAATTATAATTTATATTATTTAAATAATTTAATTTATAAGAAATATTATATTATTTATTTGGATTTAAATTTAATTATTATCCCTTGGATTTAATATTTTCTAACTATTTTTATATGAATCGACATCATAGTTTATTTTGGTATAAGTTCATTTGTATTCATAGAAATTTTTTTTTTAATAAATGGATTTTTATTATGGTTTGAAAACTCATATTAATGTTATTTTATACCACTTATAAATAAATAATACTGAAAAACGGATTTAATATTTTGAATCCTATGTTAATCTTTATAAATATGTGAAATTTTATTTTTAATTATATTAAATAGTAACCGTAGTAATATGTTTTCATTGCAGTAATGGATAAAACATGTTAATTGAGGATGAAAATAAGTAATAAGGTCAACAAATATCATTTTATTCTTGTAGGATGATATTATTTTAATCGTTATAACATTATATTGTATTTTTATGTTTTTTAACCTTTACAATGAGTCATACATTTATAATATTTAAATATTAAGAATAATTATAGGCTTGCCGCCCCCATAACTTTTTAAAGGGCACCACCTCTCTTATATTAATCACACTTATAGAGACATTTTAATAAACTAGTAACTTAAAAATACAATTAAAAAATTCATCCCCATGATATAGTGTCCTTTTTCTTCTAATAATTCCAACCTAGAAGGAATTATTTATAAGTCGAAGGAGGTTTTCCAAAGAATAGGTATAACTTTTAAGTGAGATATTTTAAATTTTAACCCCTATACAATATTTAATCCTATAATTAACATAAATATATTAAATAATCATTACCTCTATAGTATTTCAATTTTATTATATTTATGTTATAAAAAATTTTAAATATCTTTTTTATCCTTTTAAAATTAGAAGCATGGCTCATACATATGTATGGACTACCAACTTTAAATAATGATATAACTATTTTTTTATCACCACCTAGTATCGATGGTTAAAATTATGGATAAAATAATTGTCTATGATTTTAATGTGATTATTTTTATTTAATATATATATATATTATATTACTCACCTTCCTTCAGTTTCAACCATTGGAAAATTATAAATTTTCTTATGCGTACTTGTGGACTACCACCTCTATTGTAATGTCTCGGATAATCAGTGTATTTTTTTCTTATATATAATTATTATGAGCCTACACACTTTTATGGCATGTGATTCCAAGGCATAGTGGGATCAAAACAAGATTTTGAACTTTTTAATGTATGTTTATGTAAACATTCGTGGGGGTTTTTCAAACTTTGGAATTGGTGTTCGGATCGAAAATATGAGGGCACCTTTGAATTATAAATTCCCGGATTTTCAACGAATGAAATTAAGTTAGGCTGAAAATGTCCCAACAAAAATGATAATTTTCAGAATTTTCAATGAAAAAAATGAAATAGTGTTATGTTTTGTTATTTTTCTTTTCTCATCCTTTGAGCGGCAGACATCGACATTGTAGCGTAGGGATGATGTTCATTGATGATGCTCATTAATGGCTTGATAACTCACAATGTATTGACATGTTAATGATTTATAACAGTGATGATGTTTTATAAATGAAATAGTGTAATTATGTGACGTCACAGCTTAACAAAAATGTTGCGATGTGTTTTCCCTTTATTATTGGTTGAAGTGTTGGTGGAAGGGGGAATTAGAATATGAGGATTCTATGAAAAACCTCCAATGAACTTCCTCTCCAACGAAGAATGACAAACACCGAAGAACATGAAACATATTCGTCACACCTCAAAGAATAGCTCTGGAAGCGACGAATGATGTCGACATCTTGAAACCTCGAGGACGTAACGATGTGACAACGAACATCAAAGAGGTAGGGGTTAAATATTTGCATGCTCTTCCCTGTTATAATTCTATAATTTACTGTTATAAATCAACCCACATATAGGATGATCCGCGAATCATGCGTTTAGGTGGGAGGGTAACATTTTTTGGTATTTTCTTAAAATAGGGGTGAAATTATCGTTTGTTGATAGGTCTTAAATCCCTAGATCTCCCAAGATTATAATCCTATAACGCAGAGGTCATAGGCCAACACGAATATGTCTTAAGACCCTCTTCCATGTGCATTTTTTTTGGACACACCCTCAATGTGGTGGCATAATGATTCCAGGGCCTTTTCGGTGAAGAGGAAGTTCCCTAGAGATAGAAGACGTAGGTGCCATGAAGAACGGACCACAAGAGCACGTTCGGTGGTCTGATAAACATCTACCTGCCCGCTGGCTGAACCAGTGGTGGTGGAAGTAGCCCACCGAGGCGGTTGGTGGTGGAGATAGTGGTGCATCCATCTGCGCACTATGGCCAACTAGACATAGCTGCAACGTGGAAACACAATGCCAACCTGGCACCGCGTAGGAAATGGCCCACGTCCGGGTGTCCAAGAGGCTCGGTGAGGTACGGTTTCTCGACCGTAGCAGGAGGGCACCACACATCTCCAGGGCTAGTGGAGGTCAGATCAGGTAGCCTGCTGCATCCCATCCAAGAGGTACGCCACTACCACATACCGTGTAGTATGGGCTTCGGGATGGAAGGTCGCACCCCTTGCTGGCGGGCCGAACCTGTGGCCTAGTGGGATAGTCGCAGGGCCCAGCGGGCCGGACCATTGCCAATAGGCCACACCTATGTCGGTGGGTCAAACCTGCACCTAGTGTGCTGAACAATCAGTAGCAGGCAGGACCCACGCCTTCGGGCTGGGAAGGACTAGATCGGGTCATCGGGCGACCCAGTGTGCTGGACCCTCTTCCAAACCGGGCAGGGTCCAACAAGGCTTGTTGGGCTTAGACCACTGGCCAGGCCGAACCAAACCGACTCATACCCAAATCAAGTGAGGTCGAGTCGGTTGAATCTAAACTGGGTTATTTCAGACCCTTGGGATGGGGTTTTTTGGTCGGTTTGACAGGGTCAGATTGGACCCAGACACAACGGGCCCCAATTTACTAAAACGATAATAACATGCAAACCAGGTGTCCGATTGATGAGTTGTTTTTGGAGTTGAAATCCTCAAGACAATTCCATTATTTTTTAATTCCTTTAAGATGTGTTTAATGAATTTTATATTTAACTAATGGCTTTAGGAGTGGTTCTCTTAGGCGTGCTATGTAAGAAACCCTATAGTTGGATGAAACTAGAAAACTTCTAGTTTTTTACAATGTGTGACTCAAATATGGCCCAGTGGGAAGAAATTATGTGTGAATTTTTAGGTCCATAGTGGGAATCAATTATGTGTGACTTTACAATCCCATAGTATGTTACGAGGAGGAGTATCTCAGTTGGCCTTGATTAGTGGGAAGAACATCTATGTGACTTTTCAAGCCCATGGTACGTGATGTGGAGGTGTACCTAAGTAGATCATGTATAGTGGGATTAAATAATGTGTGACTGGATAGGCCCACTTTACTCAATATAGGAGGAGTTCTCTATCAGCAGAGGTGTTCGATGACATGACTAATGATTCTTCTATCACTACCCTATATGTATACCTAGTGTGAGTTATATTGTTCTTCGTGCTTTCCTTTCAGGATAGACATGTGGTCTTTAGTTTTTGATTTGGGATCCCTATAGAGTATATTGTTACGCAGACCTATACGCACTTCGCCCAGACATGTTGTTTCTAGTGCAGACGATAGACATTTCGATAGAGGCTTTGATGGACCAGGACCCCAATGTTCTTAGGTAGACGTGACCGATGAATTCTAAGACCATGGACATGGAGTCCTAGGAACATGAAGGGCATAGATAGATCAGGTGGACATGACATTCTACATAAGATTCAAGCATCTAAACTACTCTCAAAATCAGGTGGGGTTTCATGCGGATGGCAATCAAAGATTCCTTTTTGAATATTTCTATTTTCAGTTCTATTGTTGAGTATGTAATTTGGCCCAATTATATTATTTATATTTTTACTAAGCAATGTTTTAGTGACACTTGTTTCCTTTTCAGTGTGTGGGACATGGTAGGGTGTGTGTATGTGTTCATACAGGTACATAAGAAAATTCATCCAACATGCTGGATGATGCCTTCAACACTAGTCGCCATCCCCAGGACTTCGAGAGGAATTCATGGGGTCATCATGGTATATGACCCATTAAAAGGGTTGTGAAAAACCCATATCAAAGGGTGGTTTGTCCTAACACAATGATTGGATGTCTGTGTTTTGTTTTAGGGATACAATGTTATGTGTTTCTATTCTGACTTCCTGATTCGGGGAATCCATTGTTGGTGTGGTGACCGATGTATCCACACACCAGGACATTGAATTATGATTTTATACCCTATAAATGAAAACAATGGTTGCATATGTGTCTCCTTATGTTATTTTTAATAATTTTAAGCTCACCAGGTATAACCTTGTAATAGTGGTACATCAAGATCTATCTCAGGATTCCTCTATGTGGATGACCATCCAGGATCCTGATATGAGGTTGTGAGGACAACCCACCTAGCGATGTGGCATACGTTCAGGGACATGTTCTAGAGTTGGACGCACAGGTTTGTGCACCAGTGCAACCACCACCATATAGTCACCATATACTACCAGCGGTTCTGGTAGATGAAGTGTGCAAACTCAGTACCCTACATGTGTTTCAGAGACAGAGACCTCCCAGGTTCAGGGGAGATATAGATCCACAAATCACTGAGGACTGGATGGAGGCAGTGACATAGGTCTTCTGCATAGTGAGGACACAAATAGACTAGATTGAGATCTTAGCAGCAAGCCTTCTGCATGGCTCATTAGGAAGATGGTGGAGCTTGACCACCTAGAAACATGATGAGGTGACCCTCACCTAGCCAAACATCGAGTTGATTTTCTGGGAAAAGTTTTTCCCTGCGACCATGTTCTCTATGTGCATTCAGGAGTTTCTTCTCCTATGGTAGGGAAGCATGATGGCAGTCATATACTCATATAGTTTCACCGATCTATCGTGATACTCTCCATATATGGTAGAAGACCCATTCCTCAGGGATCGAGCATTTGAGAAAGGACTTAGTCAGTACATTAGGGCATCAGTGTTGTCTCTCTGCATCCCTACTCAGGTTGGGGTGCTAGACCAGACCCTTCTAGTAGATAAATTCTTGGCGGAGAAGGCTCCCACAACTAGAGATACCATCAAACCCTAGGTTGTGGTGTCTTTGGCAGGTAGCAGACAGCAGGTGCGAGGGACCAAGCGGTCCAAGGCTTTCAGAGGATGACCCTAAGAAATTAGGGTCAGTAGTGCGGGGCTCCTAGACCATTGGGTTTCATCTTAGAACTAGACTTTCCTTCTCATGTGTTTGGTAGGGACCCATTTTATGTGACTACCTGAACCACCATAAATACAACATGGAAATAGTTGAGGGGCCACCTAGGTAGAGGAAGTTGTTCATGTGAGGAGGTCTGTAGGGTAGCAGATGTTGAAGGGGAGTAGGTCGAGTAGTAGGTGGTGGGAGATGGTTTAAGGTGTTACCACCACCACCCCCATGTGGTCCACCCCGAACTCAGGGAGTAGGAAGACAGGGGTGAGCATAGATTTAGGTAGCGGAGGCTTATGACCACGATACATTAGAGATGATTCTAGGAATGATCTATGTCTTCTCCACCCTAGTTGTAGTTCTTATAGATATAGGTGCTAGTCACTCCTTCCCTGCCACACCTCTCGTTCGGAGCTCAATGATTCTGCTGAAGGCATTGGCTCTATCCTTATGGATAGATACTCTTACAGGTGGGTATTTTATGATTACACACTGGTGCTAGTAGTATGAGCTTACTCTAGGAGGCGAGAGCTTTAGCTTAGATCTTCTAGTAGTGGCGTTGAGGCCATATGATGTCATCTTGGGTATGGATTGGTTATCCATAGTTTGTGATTATATCGACTATTTTAGTTCTACATTAATGTGTGTAAATGGAGTTGTGACTTGGTTTTACTTCATCAGCAAGAATTAATCCCTTACAACATAGAACAAAATTTATCTGAGGAGTAAAATGGACACTCAGTAGTTGGCCAGCCTCAACCTTTGTGCAGTGGATGAGAGGATTAGATGCATTCCTGTAGTGGTGGAAGATTACAAGTATGTTTTTCTTAAATATGTTCCTATACTACTTCCTCATATGGAGGTAGACATTTTCATCAACCTGTACCCAAGGATAGAACCGATATCCACATCGACATATCAAATGGCTCCTGCAGAGCTTCACAAGATGAGGGTATAAATGGAGGACTTGTTGGAGAAGGGGTTCCCAAGGCCTAGTGTTACACCATGGGGAGCCCCAGTACTTTCCTCCTAGAATGATGATGGGAGTTTGGGGCTATTCATGGACTTAAAATTCTTGAACCAAGTGAATTTGAAGAACAATTATCCACTACTGAGGATCGATGACCTCTTCAAGCAACTAAAGGGATTGAGGTGGTTTTTGATGATAGACCTCTGATCGGGCTATCACCAGCTTTGGGTACTGAATGAGGATGTACCGAATGTAGCCTTTAGGTGAAGATATGGACACTAAGAGTTCTTGGTGATGCTTTTAGGTTATAACAACTCCCCTACAGTGTTTATGGGACTCATAAATAGGATATTACAACCTTACCATGAATGTTTTTTTGTGGTCTTCATTGATGACATATTGGTGTACTCAGCGTCAGAGGAGGACTGAGCTACACGCCTACGAACATTCTCAGATACACACTGAGAGATCCAACTTTATGGAAAGCTATTGAAGTGTTATTTTTGGATCCAAAAATCCCACATTTGGGGACACATCATCTCAGAGGATATAATTACAGTAGATCCGATGGAGATAGAGGCAGTGCTTTCTTGAGAGCTATCCAGGATTGTGACTGATGTGTAGAGATTCTTGGGGTTTCCTGGTTACTATCGGTGGTTTGTGCCCAACTTTTCTTGAGTAGGAGAACCCTTAATGGCTTTGAAACTAAAGGTAAAACCCTTCATGTGGATGCAGAAATGTCAGTAGAGTTTCTAGGAGCTAAGGCAGAGACTGACTAGTGCCCCCATCTTGAGACTACCAGAGGAGGGCGTTGGGTATGTATTTTACTGCGATGTATTAAAGACAAGATTTGGTTGTGTCCCGATGCATGATTGAGCAGTTATCGCCTAAGACTAATGATATTTGATATTTCATGAGAAAAACTACGTGAAAATCAACCAGGATTTAGCAGTAGTGGTCTTTGCCTTGAAGATGTGGCCACACTACTTGATGGGTGAACAGTTTATAGTTTACTCCCACAACAAGAGTCTTAGGTATATATTATCCATGAATGAACTCATCCTAAGAGAGAAATGATGGATAATATTCCTCTAGGACTATAACATTGAGATAGATTATACTATTGGGAAGGGGAACATGGTAGAAGACCCACTCAGTTGGAGGATTGGTTTGAAGCTGTTGTGTGAGGCGACAGAGTAGTTGGTCGTGATGCAGGCATCCTTCATCAATGATGGTGATTCTTCTTACCGTTAGTCAATGACTGTTACTCCTCCACTCATACATTGTATCATGGAGGCACAACTGGTGGATGTTGACTGCGAGGCCTTACGTTCTCAGTTATCCTAAGGAAGGGCTCCTGATGGATTTTCGATAGGTTGGGAGCATATCATCCTTTTAAGTGGGAGTGCAATACATCCAATGAAATTGTGGTAGGGGGTATTGAGGGAGTTCTATACATACCCTTTTTCATTACATCGTGGAGTGGAAAAGATGTACAAGGACCTCTGATGTCAGTACAGGTGGTTCGGGATGAAGAAAGTGGTGGTCGAGATCATTTGATGATTCCTCACTTTTATGAAAGCAAAGGCTGAGCATCAGGTTCTTGAATTCTTGGCCCAACGACTTGAGGTACCGAAGTGGAAATGGGATGGTATCTCGATAGACATTTTGATGGGGTTACCACACTAATCTAGGGGCTACAAATCTATCTAGGTTATTTTTGACCAACTCATAAAGTCGGATCTCATCCTATCCCTCTCGGAGTAGGGACCGGTAGAGGGACTGGGATTCCTCTATGTATAGGAGATAATGAAGATTCATGGGGTTCCTTCGATGATCATCTCAGATAATGATTTTCACTTTACATCTTGGATATAAAGGGGATTATAGGAGGAATTCAGGATTTAGTAGCTCTTGAGCACATGTTTTCATCCCCATATAGATGGACATACATTGTGGACTATACTAACCTTTGAGGACATGCTATGTACTTGCATCCTGGATTTTGGTCGTGGTTTGGAGGACCACCTAAAACTGGTGGAGTTTTCATTCAACAACTTCTATTACTACCACATATGTATGGAACCATTTATGGCCTTTTATGGGTGGCCTTACAT
This sequence comes from Viscum album, assembly GCA_963277665.1. Classification (NCBI taxonomy): domain Eukaryota; kingdom Viridiplantae; phylum Streptophyta; class Magnoliopsida; order Santalales; family Viscaceae; genus Viscum; species Viscum album. The sequence goes on from OY728127.1 coordinate 622,917,143, forward strand.
ATCACCCTTATGCAGGAAAGTGCTAGTGGAGTCAGCCCTCACGGTTACGAAGTTGTCACGGGCTACCACCGAAATGGTGCAGATCATTCAGGAGCATATGAGGATTGTACAGATACGGAATAATTCTATTTCCTAAAGGAGATAGAGATCTATGGAGTTTGAGGATGGATATCATGTATTCCTTCGAGTCTCACCCTAACAAGGATTGTAGAGATTGGGTCGGGGCAGCAAGCTCTCTCTAAGGTTCCATAGAACATTTCAGATCCTAAGGAGAATTGGTCAGGTGGTGTACCACTTAGCTCTTCCCCCATAGATGCATAAGGTACATGATATTTTCCACAGGTCGTAGGTGAGGAGGTACGTGCATGATTCACTGCATGTCATCAACTGGGGTGAGTTGAAAATTGATGATGGAATGTCATTTGGGGAGTTCTTGGCGGAGATTGAGGATCTAAAGGATCGGGTCTATTGTAGTTGGTCGATTCATCTAGTGCAAGTTCACCGGAAATATGGGGATCTCATTGAGGGAACATGGGAGTAGAAGGCTCGGATTCATGCTTAGATCCCCCATCTGTTTCATCATTTTTTTTTCTTTTGGGGACCTAAAGCCCATAAGAGGGGAGATTATAATATCTATAAAATTATATGATTTATTTTAATTAAATGGAATTTTTCTGAGACCAAACACAATGAAGACACGTGATTTCAAGGCATAGTGATCCCAAAACAGAATTTTGAACCTTTTTTAAGTACTCTTAAGTGAATAAAGAAGCAGTTTTTTCTAACTTTTGAACTGGTGTTCGGATCAAAAATATGAGGGTACTGTTGAATTCAAACTGTTGGGATTATCCTAGAAAGGAAATAAATTCAACATGTAAGGGCCGAATGAAAAGGTCAATTTTTGGAATTTTCAAAAAAAAATTAACTTTAAGTTATTTTATTTTCCTTTTCTCATCTGTTGAGCGAAAGATGGAAATGTTGTGGTGCAAAAATGAGCGGAATTGATGAGTCTCATTAATTTATTATTAACTCTCATCGTAACAACATTTTAATGATGCATAATAGTGACACTGTTTCATAAATGAAAAAGCGTAATGACACAACGTCGCAGCATAAAAGAAATGCTACGACGTGTTTTCCTTTTATTTTTGGTTGACGTGTTAGTGGAATGAGGAATTAAACTTCCAAATATTCTCTAAAAAATATGTGATGAACTTCTTCTCTAGAGAATAACTACACACGCCGATAAATACTAAACATCTTCGACACACCTCAGTGAACTTTGCCAAAAGCGACGAACGATGTCGACGTCCTGAATCCTCGAGGACGTAACATTGTGGAAATGAACATTAAATAAGAAGACATTTAATTTGTGCAAGTTATCCCTTGATCTTATTATAGAAATGATAAAGGTGGATCAACCCATTAATAGGTTGTTCCGAGAATCATGCATTTTTGCTGGAGGGTATTTTTTTTGGGATTTTCATTAGCTGGGGTAGAAATAATCCATTTTTTATAGGACTGAAATCCACTGACATCGCATGATTATAAAAATATAATGCATAGGTTTTGGGCCGACATGAACAAGGCTCAATCACCACCACCATTTTTGGTCATTTTTTCGCATCCACAATGTGGCGACAAGAGTATTTTAGGTCGTTTGCGGTGTAGAGGATGTTCCCTGAAGAGTGAAGGTGCAGGAGGCATGAAGTACGGACCACCAAAGTTCGTCTGGTGGTCCATCAAACATCTTCTTGCATGCCAGTGTAGAAGGTGGCCACAACCAACTAGCCATGGTGGCAGTAGGGACAAGTGGCCTTTCCTGGCAGTGTGTGGATGGACGGCCTACGTCCAGGCCCACTAAGTGGATCGGCGAACTGGGGCTGCTCGACCGAAACATGAGGTCCTAGCGCATTTGTGTGGCCAGTGGGGGCCAGATGTGGCAGCTGGCCGCATCCTAGCTAGGTATTTCCCCACCAGTCTGCACCGCACGTATCGGGATTTGGGCTAGCGGGTCACCCCAACAAGTTGTCATGTCCCATGCTTGCTGGCCAATCCCGCACCCTGTGGATGAGATCCACACCGAAAAGAAGAATTAATTCCGACATGCCAAACACATTCCCTTTGGGCTGGACCGGACAAGACTGGGTCACCAGGTGACTTGACAGGCTGGACACTCAGCCAAACCGGGCCAGGTCCAGTGAGTCCCATTGGACCTGGACCACTGGTAAACCGGACCGGACAGACCCAAACTTGAATCGGCTCAGGTTGAGTTAGTCAAATCATAATCGGGGTATGTCGGACCCCCAAGGAAAGGTAAGTTGGGTCTGTCTGAACGGGTCAGACCCGACCAAGCCACAATTGTCCCCTATTTACGAAAAACCTAATAACATACAATTTAAGAGTTTGATTGATGATCCGTTTGCAGAGCTGGGACCCTCTTCATGATGAAGATCTTTTGGGATTCCCTGAGGAGGCTTTCATGTATGTTGAGATGTGAATAATTCCTTGAGTAGTGGTTCACCAAGGTGTCCTATATAAGGAACCCTATAGTTGGATGAGACCTAAGGACTACTGATTTTCGACTCTATGTGACTCGACTATGTCCTAGTGAGAATCTATTTTGTGTGAATTTTCAGGTCCACTGGGGGAACCACTTCTCTGTTACTTTGCAATCCCATGGTACGCGATGAGTAGAAGTACCTGAGTTGGTTAAGATTAGTGGGAAGCACTTTTGTGTGACTTTTCGAGCCCATGGTACATGATGAGTAGGTGTAACTATGTAGTCAAAGGTTAGTGGGAATCAATTATCTGTGACATGGAAGACCCACATAACTTGATAAAGGAGGTGTTCTCTAGCAGTCGAGATGTTGAATGATTCTTCTATCACTACCCTAAATGTAAACTTGGTGTGAGTTGTCTTGTGCTTCGTACATTACATTGAGGATTGTTGTGTGGTATTTCCTTTTTTATTTTTGGGTCCCTATTGAGTATTTTGTTACTCACCCCTACTCAGGCTTCACTCGCACGTGTTGTGTCGGGTGCAGATGATCGACGTTTAGAAAGCGACTTTGGTGGACTCGGACCCTGATGTTTTTAGGGATATGAGAATGACATATTCTACGATGGATAACATGGTGGCCTAGGACCAGGTGGGGCCTTATAGGATATGGTGGACATTACATTCTACTTCGGAATCTAGCAGCTACACAACTCTCACGATTAGGTGGGGTTTTCTGCTAATGGCCATCAGAATTTCCTTTTTGTACATTTATATTTTTAATTCCATTATTGGGATTGTATTCTAGCCAACTTATATTAGTTATACCAGTACTCAGCTTTGTTTTAGTTATACTTGTTTACTTTATCAGTGTGTGGGACTTGGTTGGGTGTGTGGGTTTATACAGGTACTCAGGAAAATGCCTCCCACTTTTTGGTGGACACCTTCGACACTAGTCGCCAGCCCCAAGTCTTGAGGAGGTGGGAATGAGGTTGTAACGACCCATTCCCTAAGGGATGGGTCATGAAAAAGTGGCATTTAAGGGAGGTCGGTCTATCCAAAAAGACTGGGAGTCTATGTTTTTGTGTTTTCGGGAAACAATGTTGATTGTTTTGAGTCTGAATTTCAGATTTGGGGAGTCCAGTGTCGGTGCGGCGACAGACATATCCATACACCAGGACATTGAATTCTTGTTTTTGGATCTATACATGAAAAAAATAGTTTCATAAGTCTCTCCTTATGTTCATTTGAATAAAAGTCAGCTCACTATGCATAACCTTCGAACTATGGTTCATCATGATCTATCTCATGATGCCTCCATGTGGACGATTGGCCTGGATCCCTATACATGGTTGTGGGGATGCCCACCAAGAGATGTGTCATCCATTTGGGGACTAGTTATAAAGATGGCCCCAGCGGCTAGTGTACTGGTGCAACCACTACCTGATGGTCACCATCTACCATCGATGGTTCATGTCGATGACGTGCGAAGACTCAGTGCGCTGCATGAGATTTAGAGACATATACCTCCTAGGATTAAGGGAGATGCAGGTCCTCAGGTCACAGATAAATGTCTTGAGGTAGTGATGCTGGTCTTCTACTTAGTGAGGAAAATGTCTGACTATATAAAAATCTTAGTAGCCAGCCATCTCTGGGGATCAAAAGGGATATGGTGGATCTTGACCACCCAGACACACGATGAGGCGACCGTCACATGGGAAGACTCCAAAAAGATTTTCTAAGAGTTGTTTTTTCTATGACCTTGTTCACTATTCACATTCAAGAGTTCCTTCACCTACAAAAGGGGAGCATGATGGTGGTCAAATACTCAATAAGGTTCACTATGTTATCTTGCTACTCGATAGATATTGTATGAGATCCTTTCTTCAGGGATCGAGCCTTTGAGAAGGGACTCGGGTGAAATATTAGGGCATCAGTGCTGTCTCTCAACATCATTACTCATTCTAGGATGCTAGAGTGAGCCCTATTGGTTGATAAAATTTAGGCGGAGCTAGCATCCACAGCTAGATCTATTAGCAGACCCCATGTGGCAGAGTTTTTGGTATGAAGCAGACAACAAACGCGAGGGCCCATGTGGGATTGGTCTTTAAAAGGAGGACCCTAGGACTCAGGGTCAGTAGTGCGGGGCTATCAAACTTGAGGGATTCAGCCGAGAACCGGGATTTTCTTCTCATGCAGTGGGTAGGGACACATGGCATGTGATTTCCCAACCCAGCTTATAGATGACCAGCAGAATGTTCCGGGGGCATTGAGGCAGAGGTAGCAGTTTGAGGGAGGAGATCCATAAGGCTGCATATATGGTAGGGTAGTAGGCTAACCAGAAGGCGGTGGGAAATAGTTTGAGGTGTTATTGCCACAACCCCTAGGTGGTCCACCCCAACATTAGGTTGAAGGTAGACATGGGAAAGCACAACTTTAGGAAGTGAATACTTATGCCCATGGTGCTATAGATATGATCTAAGTTATGATATATGTCTTCTCAACCCCAGCGATAGTTATTATAAACAAGGGTTCTAGTCACTCCTTCCTTTCCACAGCTCTATTTCGAAGCTCAGAGATTCTGGTGGTGCCATTGGCTCGATCCTTTTGGCTAGAGACTCCAAAGAGAGTGGATTCGATGATTACACAATGGTACCAACAATATGATATTACTCTATGAGATGAGTGTTTCATCTAGGATCTCCTAGTAGTGATATCGAGGCCTTACGACATTATCTAGTGTAGGGACTAGTTTTCCAGAATCCATGATTAGATCTACTATTTTATGTGTACATTTCTGGGTGTATGCATCTATGGGACTAGGTTTTCCTTCACCGATGTGAAAGAAATCCTTACATAATTGGATGAACTTTCAAGGAGGAGGGTGCAACCCATCACTCACTAATTGTCTAGTCACACCATTGGTGCAGTGGATGAGAGTAGTACAGGATTTCGTGAAGTGGTGGACATGTACGAGGATGTTTATTTTTTGAAGTTCTTCCTGAACTACCTCCACATAGAGAGGTATACTATGGAACCAACCTATACCTCAAGATAGAACCAATATCGACACCGACATATTAGATGGCCCCAACAGATTGTCACTAGTAGATGGTACTACTAGTGGTCTTATAGGATAAAGGATTCATAAGGCCTTGTGTTTCACCATTTTCAGACCTAGTGCTTTTTTCCAAGAAGGCAGACGCGAGTTTGAGGTTGTAAGTGGAATTTTGGCACCTTAACCAGGTTACTATGAAGGAAAATTATCCATTACTAAGGATCAGTGACCTTTTCAATCAGCTGAAGGGAGCAATCATGTTATCAAATATAGACCTTAGATCGGGATATCAGTAGCTTTGGGTACATGATGTGGATGTTCCGAAGACATCCTTCAGGTGCTGATACGGCCACATTATGTTCCTAGTGATGCCTTTTGGGGGGACCAATTCCCCAGTAGTGCTCATGGGACTCATGAACATGTTCTTCCAGCCCTACCTTGACCGGTCTGTTGTGATTTTCATTGATGACATCTTGGTGTACTCGGCGTCAGAGGAGGAGCACACTACAAAACTACAGATAGTGTTGGATACACTCTGAGAGAACTAAATTTATGCCAATACCTTTATGTGTCAGTTTTGGACCCAATAAGGCCAATTTCTAGGGAACTCCATCTCAGAGTCTACAGTTTTAGTGGATCTTTTTAAGATAGAGGTGGTGCTTTCTTGAGAGCTATCCAAAAGCGCGACTGAGGTGCAGAGCTTCTTAGGGTTGGCTGGTTACTATCAGAAGATCATACCCAACTTTTCCAGAGTAACAGAACCCTTAAAAGTTTGGTCATTAAAGGGAAAACCCTTCACTTTGATGGAGAAATTTCAATAGAGTTTCTAAGAGCTAAGGCGGAGACTAACTAGTTCAACCATATTGAGACTACCAGAGGAGTGTGTGGTGTATGTAGTTTATTGCAATACATCAGAAACTAGAATGGGTTGTGTCCTGACGCCGGAGTGAGTAGCGGTCACATATTGCTCATGATAGTGGAGACAACATGAGCAGAAATACACGACCCATGACCAAAAGTTTGTAGTAGTGGTATTTTCCATGAAGATGTGGCAGAACTACTTGATGGGTGAACGGTTTATGATATACTCTAACCACATGAGTCTCAAGTATTTCTTCCCCTAGAAGGACATTAACCCGAGACATTAGTGATGGTGAAAATATATTCAATATTATGAAATTAACAAATATATAATCCTAGGAGGGGGAACTTGGTAGAAAACATAATCAGTAAGAGGTCCGGTTTGTAGCTTCTGAGTGAGGTGATGAATCAGTTAACCAAGATGCATGTATCCTTCCCAAATGATGGTTAAGCTTCTTACCTTAGGTATATGACAACAACTCCCCCACTCTTACAATGATTCACGGAGGCACAATTGGTGGATGTTGATTGCAAGTCCCAATGTGCTCAGTTATCCTCAGGACAGGCTTATGAGGGATTTTTGATAGGTGGGGAGCACAAAATATTTATCAAAGGGTGGCTCACAGTTCCAGTGACATTGCAGAAAGTGGTTTTGCGGGAGTTACAAACATCCCATTTGACAGTACATCATAGAGTGGAGAAGATTTACCAGGACCTCCGATGTTAGTACTGGTGGCTTGGGTAGAAGAAAGTAGTGGCCGAGTTCATTTCATGATGGCACCCTTTTCAGAAATTGAAGGTCGGGAATCATGTTCCAGTTTGATTGTCCCAACCACTTGAAATAATGGAGTGGAAAAGGGATGGTATCTTGATGGAATTTGTGACGGGGTTACCACACACATCTGGGGCCCCAACTATATCTAGGTAATCATTGAACAACTCACCATGTCGGCTCACTTCCTACCCATATGGTAGAAGGTACCAGTAGAGGGCTCGAGACGCCTATATGTCCCTGACATAGTGAAGATTCATAGGTTTCCATCAATGATCATCTCATTTAGTGACACTCGTTTTACATCCTTACTGTGGAGGGGATTACTAGAGGCATTCAGGATTCATCAGTGATTAAGAATTGATTTATATACCTAGACGGATGGTCAGATGGAGCGGACCATATAGAGCATGGAGGAAATTATATGTTCTTGTGTCCTGGATTTTGGTCGTAGTTGGGAGGACCACCTACCACAGTTGGAGTTTTCAAAAAAAACAACAATTATCACTCCACCATTGGCATGGAACCATTTGAGGCATTTTAGATCACACATATGCTGGATAGACCTTGGGTAGTCGACAGTCATGGGTCCAAAGTTTTTAGGGGATACCACTGAGAAAGTGAAGTTCATCGAGGAGTGGACGAGGACTGCACAGTGCAGGCATAATTCTTTTGCTTATTGGAGACAGAGACCCTTGGAGTTTGAGGAGGGCGATCATATATTATTTCGGGTCTTATCCCGATGAGGATTCTGGAGATTTGGTATGGCATCAAGTTATCTACGAGGTTCTTTATAACTTTTCAGATCTTAAGAATTTTTGGGGAGGTGGCGTACCACCAAGCTCTTTATCCACATATGCACCAGGTGCATGATGTTTTCCACATGCCACAACTGAGGATGTATGTTCATGATCCATCAAACATCATCAATTGGTGTGATCTGGACATTGAAAGTGGAGAAAAATTTGTGGATTACCTAGTGAAGATAGAGGAATGATAGGAGTGGGTCCTATGTGGGTAGTCAATTCCTCTATTTGTAGTTCAGTGGCACCATGAGAATCTCTAGGAAAACACATGGGAGCGGGAGGCTCACATTCATGCTCAGTACCCACATCTTTATGATTAGTTTTTTTTCCTTTGAGGGACGTAAATACCTATTCTAGGAATAATATAATGTCTTGAAAATTATATATTTTTATTATTATATGGAATTATTTTGAATCACATGCTTTGACGACATGTGATTCTGATGCCTAGTGATCCCGTAACACAATTTTGAAATTTTTTTATGTATGCATATGTAAACATGCGGGTGGGTTTTTCTATCATTTGAACCAATGAGCTGATCGAAAATCTGAGGGCACTTTTGAATTCAGAATCTCAGGATTCTCTTAAGAAGTCGTTTACTTCAGCTGACAAGGGCAGAATAGAAAAGTTAATTTTCATATATTTCAAAAAATAATAATAAAATAACATTATTTTTTTATATATATTCTCATCCATTGAGAGGAAGCTGGTGATGCTGTGGTGAAATGACAAGTCACATTTATTAGGCTCATTAATGTCTCATTAACTCGCAATATAATTGTGCTTTAATAATGCGTAACAGGGAAACTATTTCATAAATGAAGCTACATTTTGACGCGACAACACACTGTAATTAAAACACTGTTATGTGTTTTCCTTTCATTTTGGGTTGACACATTGGTGGAATGAGTAATTAAAATGAGAGGATTCTCCGATGAACCACTGACTAACTTCCTCTCCAACGAAGAATAAAAAACACTAAATAATATCAAACATATTCGATGCACCTCGAAGAATGTAGATGGAAGCGACGAACAACATGGAAATATTTAATTTTTGAGGACATAAAACTATAGAAATAAACATAAAATATGTAGGGGTTTAATTTGTGTATGTTCTTCCCCATTCATGTTCTAGAAATTACGAACACAGATCAACCAACAAATAGGTTGATCCGTGAATCATGCATTTATGCAGGAGGGTAATTATTTTTTTTATTTTATTCAAATGGGGTTAAAATTATCATTTTTTTGTTGGATTAAAATTCCTATACTTTGCATGATTATTATCCTCTAATGCGAAGGGTGTGGGAAGACACAAACAATGCTCAAGCACCATTGCAGTGTGTGTTCTTTGTGGATGCACCATCAAAGAGGCAACCAGATGATTCTGGGGCCTTTGATATGAATAGGATGATCCCCAGAGAGCGTAGGTGCATGATACATGAAGAACAGTCCATTAGATCATGTCTGATGCTCTTCCAAACATCTTTCGGTGTGCTGACATCAGCAGTGGAAGATGATCGAGGATGTGGTGTTGCTCTTGTCGGTGTGCCGCGATGATAGGAGCTCACGAATATCTAGTTAAGGTAGTTGTGGAGAGACACGGTTCCTTCATGGAATCACTGGGAGGGACGAGTCACATATAGTATTCTCGATAAGTTGTGTCCACTCTACTGTGGAAGAGGGCCACCATGTCTGTGGGTCTAGCGGATGCTGGGTGTGGTAGTCGGTCGCGTCTTGGCTAAGCAGTGCACCACCTGCCCGCACCGCATGGGCCGGGATTCGTGGTAGCAGGCTACCCCCCAGCCACCGAGCTGGACCCACAACGATTGGCTATACCTATTCCCCTCAGGATGGGTTGGATTAGACCAGGTCGCCGACTGACCCGGTGGGCTGGACCCATGGCCATTCCGTATCGGGTCTAGTGAGGCCCATTGGGCCAGGTCAGACTGGACCGACGCAGACCCGATTCAGGTTAAATTGAGTCAGTAAAATCTAGACCATGGTATGTGGGACCCCTAGGCTGGGTTGGTTGGGTCTGTCTGGCCAGGTCGGACTGGACAGTGATGCAACCGGTCCCTTTTTACTAAAATGTTAATAACATACAAACTCAGTGTCTGATTGACGAGCTATTTATGATGTTGGGACCCTCTCAATGAGACAAATATTTTGGAATTTCACGAGGAGTATTTCCTAGAAGATAAGATGCGATGAGTGGTTTGAGGAGTGGTTCTCCTAGGCACGCTATGTATGGAACCCTACAGTTGTCTGAGACCTGAAGACTATTGATTTTCGACTTTATGTGACTCAACTATGGCCTATTGGGAAGCATCTTTGTCTGAATTTGTAGGACCATAGTGGGATGAAATTTTGGGTGACTTTGTAAGCCCATGGTACATGACGAGGAGTACCTTAGTTGGCCAATATTAGTGGGAAGAACTTTTGTGTGACTTTGCAGGACCACAGTAAATGATTAGGAGGTGTACCTAAGTAGTCCAAGGTTAGTGGGAAGAAAATTTGTGTGACTTGGAAGACCCACTATACTAGACTGATGAGGATTTCTCCAGCATATGTGGTGTTTGATGATGTGGTTGATGATTCTTCTATCACTACTCAAAATATATAACTGGTGTGATCAATCTATTGCTTTGCTCTATATTTGAGGATTGATGTGTGGTTATTCCTTTATTTTTGGGGTCCCTACTTATTATTTTGATACGAACCCATGCATGGTCTTCTCCCTCATGCATTGTGTCTGGAGTAGATGATCGACGTTTCGAGGGATACATTGGTTGACTAGGACTTAGAGGTGCTCAAGGAGAGGAGACAGATAGATGTTACGACATTGGACATGGTGTCCTAGGACCATGCATTCCCTAGGAGGATCAGGTGGACATGACATTCTATTTGTCTACTAGTAGCTATAATACTCTCATGATCATGTGGGATTTTCCGCTGATGGCCCTCATTGATTCATTTTTTTACTTTTCTATTTTCAGTTCTTTTGTAGGGTTGGTATTCCCACCCACTTATATTAGTTGTACTTGTACTCACCTTTGGTTTAGTTATACATGTTTCCTTTTCAGTGTGTGGGAATTGTTTCGGAGTGTGTGTACGTATATGTACTTAAGAAATTGCCTCCCACAAGCAGGATGACTCTTTTTGCACTAGTCTTCATCCCCTGGATTTCGAGAGGCAGTCTTGAGGTAGACAGGACATGGCCCCTGTGGCATGGGTCATGACATCTATAAGCGATGTGATTCATTTTTTTACTGAATCACATGGATGGTCAAAAAGATGAATCTAAGGCATACATATTATATTTATAACATATTTAAATTTATTAAAAATTAATATATTATCTTATTAATTTATTTTCTAATATTTAAAAAAATTGAAACATTACTCATGTATAAATGTAGACTACCGTCTACATGAAATGATGTGGTTTATTTTTTAGGAACACCTTCCACGAAATCAAACAATAGTAATTTTAGTGAAACAATACAATATTCATAATTTTTTTAATATTATATATATAATTTAATCATAAAACATTTTTCCATGATAAATGGATTAGTTTTATATTTTGGTAGTAAAACGAATGACCCCAAAACTATTGATGTGAATTGATATGATTTTTAACTAAATAAGACATGTTAATAAATGAAATAGAAGTTAAAAATATATGGGAATATAATTAAATAAGGTTTTAGATAAAGTAAAAATAATAAAATTTTATTATTTAGTAATGTAAAAGATGTACTTGGTGAGTCAAGAGTTGAGGTAATGTGATTTTTGTCATAATTCCCTTTTGTCGAGGCATATGAAATTTTTCCACACATGTTATCTTTTGTGTGGAGTAAAAAATTATATGTGGGTATATATATATATTAAAATTATATCAATAACATTATTTTATTATAAAAATCATTTCCTTGCATTCTACATCAATTATTTTTAAATAAAAATTTACTAAAGTTGTTTGATATTTTATTTAAAATTGTGTATAAAATGTTTTAGCATTTTCATTCTATATATTTTAATTATATATCTGAACTTCTAAAATTATTTCAATAGTTTCACTATTATAATAAAAAACTAAATAAATTTAATAATTCATTTGAAATTTCATATTTTATTTGAAAAAGTTAAATTTTTATCATTTTATATACATTATATTTTTTAAAATGTCTGAAAAAATATTTTTATAAACATATATGGGATGGATAGAATTCATTTACATCATGAAAATTATTCATCAAAAACATTACCATAATTTTTTCTTCATATATGGTAACAAAAATAATTTATTTTATTTTTTGATAGTGATATAGGAATATAAGTGTTTTTTAATTTTCTGGTCCTTTTAAATATTCTATTTTTTTTGGTGTTATAATTATATATCCTTAATTCATTTGGTAATGTGATGAATTTAATGAGAATTAAGATACTCTTAGGGAATACATTGGATTTAACTGAGTAGTTTTTTCAATTTATATGGGTTATTGTAAGGTTTATATGGTGATTATTAGTCATGGTACCTAAATGAATTTTCATTATTTTCGAAAACATTTTTATTAATGTCTTTTTATCTCATATGGTATTCAACAGAGCATATGTTGAAAGGAAATTTTATGTCCCCTTATTGGGGAAAATTATGTTTTTCATTAAAAAGTAATAACGTGATTCCTTGTTTTATATGAGACCCCCATGATTATGAAGTTTCCTTTAAGGAAGGTTATTATATGTTTTATTAATTTTTTTGGGAAGTAATGTTTATTTATTGATAAATTAAATGATTATTTTGGGATAATGGTTCATTATATAAAATGATATTTTCTATGAAATTTCATGATTTATAAAATACAGTAATGTGAAAAACAATTTGTATCACTTAAAATATTTTTTAATCCTAATAAAAACTTTTTAAATGTTTTCCTTATGGATTAAGAATGTATTGATTTAATATAATGTCCTATCTATCCCTTATTGGGATCAATCTTAACCAAAGAAAACATATTTTGAATGAAACAAGAGTTAAAATTGATGATTTCTAGTTTTTAAAAAATTGTTATTGAGTGGAAGTGTCAATTTTTTATATAGTTTTGATATGTCATAGTTTTTCATAAATCATTTCAAATATAAATCTAAATGATCCCTTTAATTTATGTAAATCCATATTTAATATTAAAATTACTGGTTGATTAATATATGAGTAGCTCTATTTAACCAATATAGGACTCCTAGACTATAGGCTTTCCTAGAGTAGTTTAACTCCATTGTGACATGAATATATATAAATTTTACTATGATTAACACCAAATATGATTTATGTCTTTTAAGGTTAATAAATTTATATGAAAATACAAACATGATATACTCAAGTCATATTCCTTAGTAAGAAATTTGAATAAGGAAAAAAGGTAATGTGGGATTAGGTGAACAATAGTCAATATAGATTTGGTTCCAAGATAACTAACACAAATTGATTTAAATTACATAGTATCATGTGAATCCATGAACAATATTGATAGTTTAAATAATAAAATATAAGTTGATAGACAAAAAATTTATATTTTCAAAATATAAGACAGATTTATTATTAATTATTTGGAAAAACATAAGGTAAGAATGTTCTGAGGGAATCCCAAGAATCACAATTGGTGATTATATTTTATACCTTAGATTTTGGAAAATGTCAAAAAAATTTAAAAATCACTATTGATAAAAAACTATTTATCTAATCAATTTTAATAATAATTATTAACCAATTATATAACCACCATAAACCAAAAATAACTATAATATAATATAAACCTTTATGACAATGTTAGAAATGTAATCCCAAAACTAATAAATTCAATACTGAACAAAATATCCCTAATACATCCTTTAATTTCATTTTAAATTAATAAATCAGTAAAGGAAGTCAAACACTAATAATATTAAAAAACATAATGATGAATGAGAATTGGAATTTCCGAAAAAGGTCTATTTAGGAAAGAGAATTTAAAAATTCATGGTTTTATATCAATTTTGTCATGGTCCGATGAAGTATATCTCAAAATATCCATATATAGTTGTAGATATTAGTAAAATTCGATTGGATATTAAAGAGGAGAGGGATATATGGAAGACTCGCATTTGATTTCGCATTAATAACACCCATAAATCATCTTGTAATGAAGTTGTAATGAAGAAGGGAAAAAGGAAACTGTGATATTACATGAAGGAGATCTCATGTCACAAGAGAAAATATAATTTAATGGAGAAGAGAAATAATAGGAAAAGAAAAAATGGTCTAATAATCAAAATTCCCTCACTATGAAATCATTTCTAGACCAATTACGAACTTGATGGAATCCTTGAACTACCATGGCCCCTTACTGGTTAAGTGGGCACCTGATAACATTCCACTAGATAACTAATTTCACATATATTTATAAAATATAAGGGTAACATATTTGAAGGCACTATTAAACCCCCAAAATCTTGATCAATCCTTGAATCATATTATGAAAACTTAATAATTCACCCAGAACACACATGATAAAATAAAAATCCCAGAATTATAAATGAACCATTGACCAAAGAGAAAAAAATCAAATGATCCCACCACTTATTCATAAAAAAGATGCACCAAATACATTATGTCACTCAAATTTAGACATGGGTCATTAAAACCTCCCCAAAATAAGAGTTATCATCTCGAAGTAGTCTCGAGATACATTTAACCAAAGAACAAATGCCTATTTTTCCCTAATATATGAAATGATTTATGTGCGAGGCTTATGATACATTACTCCCAAATAAATCATATATCTCCAAAGACGATAAATTAATTATCAAAAATCACAATACCATAATCCTATAATAAATACTGAACCTAAAAGTCACCTGAAGATGTTTCCTATTTCATTCATTAAATTTTAAATTTCTATCTACCATGTTTGGAAAAATATTTAGAAAACCATTATATCATGATATAATTAACCATGAAACCGTAGAACCAAAAAAAATTAAAGAAAAAACTAATATATCACCATGTTTCTGATGCATGACACTAAAAACAAAAACAAGACAATAAATAAACATTATGGTGTCAACACTATATGATGAACCATAACCATTTTCATCCTCTAAAAACAAACTATGTTTTTCTAAATGGCTAGGTCCCACCAATTATTGAAAAACAATTAAATCCGTTCTTATCAAATGGATTAATTTAACAAAAAATTAATAGAAAACATTATTTCATTTCCAAAAATTAACTCATTTTTGAAAAAAAATTTAATAAAATTTAATAAAAATATTTGTTTTGGGATGCCCTTTATTGCTAATAATTTTTTGAAAGTTTAATTTCATTTAATGTAATATAGAAAAATATTCATTAAATGAATATTATTTTATTTTTTAGAAAAGATTAAATTACATTTTAAAATATTTTTTCACATATATTTTCAAAAAAACTATGTACCAAATAACATTATTTGATAGAATAACTATTCCTCGGAATATTATTGAGGGAAAATTTTCTTTCACTCTAACTCATAAAAAATCATGACCAAAATGTTACATTTCAATTAAAAAACAAATTTTTTTCCACACACTGAACATGAAAACTAATTTTTTGGAGACCCAACCATTATTCATCAAAATAAAAATGAAAATAAATATAGATCATGTAGCTTCCTTAATTTCAAAATGAATAAAATTATTAAAAAATTTCTGTTAAGTAAAAATACAAAAAAATCATCATGATTAGTGACACTAGGTATGACAAGATCAATGTTTAAATGAAAAAAACAATGATAGTTGGATTGAATTATTTATTTCCATTTTTTAGTTTAACACTAAAGAGAGGATAAACATATTTTATAATTGTAAGAAACATATCAATACAAAAAAATTAATGCTCTATGATATAATAAAATCATAAAATATGATTCATTCCCACTAGATATAAAAAATTGAATTAAGAATATTTATTTATAATAAAATATTATACGAAAAAAATATTTTCACAATTAAAGAGAAAATATTTCCTACAAAAAACTCATTCTTATTATTGAATTACAAATAGGCCAGAATACTTGTTAATAGGAATTATTAAAATCATCTTAATAAGAGGAACTAATTAGGGATTTTATTTTAAAATATCACCAAAATATATGTATATATTTTAAAATAGAATATATATATATAGTTTATGTTAATTCAAACCTCTAATTAATTATAACCTTAATATGAAAAAAATGAAAACATACAAATTAGCATTGAAACCTACTTCTGCTTACGTTTTATAGCTTGACATGATGCATGAAAAGATACAAATTTTTTCTATTGGATGAGTCAAAAATACAGTCATCATGTTTCCTTCCATCATCCATGAGATACGTTATGAAATCCCCACTCGAACATATGGTGTCAACAAAGTTCCCAACCATTTGATTGTAAATAGAGGTTCATATGAAAAAAGTATCAAACTTCATTTTTATAGGCTAATCCAATTACCATACATTATAGGTCTTTTTTTTGGAAAATAAAAACCTATTTAGTCACATTTCCACTGTAATAAAACTCATAGTATCACTTGCATGAAATCATGAATGGAAATATAATCTGGATTTTCTTTATCGTAATGGTACTCTTCAATACCTATAGGTTGGAAACTAGTTTAATGAGTCTCAATATATATATAGGGATTGATTTGGGTTTTTTTATTAATGAGATAAATCAGTGAAACATTTTATCATAATTTTAATATTACACTTCTATGAGTTTGATTAACAAAAAATGATTCCCAAAATCGTATAGGTCACCAACTAATAAAATATAATAAAAATAAAACATTACTATATATATGTATGCATATAATACTATTCCACTTTAAATTTACCAAAATATAATACAAAATCGTAATAATAATTTACTCAAGAGGACCATAATACCTAATAAAATAAGGTGTTTGTGATGTGAAAAAAATATCCTACCATCATATTAATATCTCCAATTATGAAGTTTGAACCAACCGTAATCTAAATGAATTACCATATATCAAGACAAAAATGAACACAAAAATTTTCATACTTGTGGGTTCCTAATATGTGGAATGTGGATTTTCATTTCTATTAAGGTGTCTACATTGTGTGTATATATTTATATACATAATAGGGAACCCCCAATAATGTCTCAACATTATAAAGAATAAATATATTTATAACTAAAAATGTACTTTAATTTATATTTTGATATTCTATCTAAGGAAAATTAAAAAATGTATACTAGAAAATCAATAGTTGGAAAATAATAGAAAATATCCATTAAAATATATACCCTCTTATACTGAGAGGATCCAAACCTGTTCTACTTACATTTTTACTCCACTCAAAATTTTAGAAGTAATATCCTCACCATCCCCTTTGGGAGGTAGTGATAGTAACAATATTAATTTCACAGAATAATATATATACACACATAGATATGTGAATGTGTGAAAAATAATTCATAGTTCTAGAAAACCTATACCAAGTGAAAGGTAATCATGTATAATGAGTTTGGAAAATCTTGTAGCCTATCCCATGGAAAAGGGGAATGAATATAATGAGGTTATAAATTGAAAAACAATTCAACACCACCAACCTGAATACTCAGTCATTGTATAATAACCCATACCATGTGTTTATCAAATACATCATTGAATGGAAGACATACTCATGTATTTTATTTTGACAATATACAATATCTATATAGTATTTATTCTCATTATCATTATAGAACCATAAAATTCAATAGGCGTTAAATATGATTCATGAAACATGAATTATATATCAAGAAACAATAAGAATATTATAAAAAAATAATTTTATTAATATAATAAAACCAAAACCTCATTAAATATTACCAATTACTTAATTATACAATCATGAATTCAACCAATAATGAATACATGAATGGATGATGTAGTAAACTAGACCAATTACTTAATAAAGCATTAATGAAACAAAAAATTCTAGTTTTATTATAAATTGGAACCAAAGGTACGTCATAATCTATCCCAAAGACATCATAGCTAAAATCCAAACATAGAAATTTTTAGTGAAATATAATAGTGTAGATTTTTTTTGGATAATCTAAACTACAAAAAATGGATGTTTCATAGTAGGCATGCTTCTATTTAGGTGAATAATGTATTAAAAATAATACATAGCAAACTATTTTGAAATTATATATATTACAACCATTTTAGATCATGTTATTACTTTATTATGAAATTATTAAAATTTGAATTTAATATAGGTTATTGTTTTTATTTGAACCTGTCATAAAATAATGATGTTTTCACCCATTAATTTGTATTATGGTAAATATTAAAATGAATAAGTAAAGGCGTAATGAGAGAAAACTATTTTAGAAACATTTTTCAAAATAATGTTATGTATTAAATCAAACACAGTTTTGACTATTATTGAAACATGGAATTGGTTGTCTATTAAGGATATTTGAGTATTAAAATATTTTTTATTTTTTATTTTAACGAACTTCCTACCACCCTGTAAACCAATAATCCACCTCCCCATAGATGAACTCTCTTAACCAAAGGATATTTTTATTTTATTGACTAATAAATCATTTAATTTTAGGTACAAAGAGGTTGTTTACATTAAATATTTAATGTCAGACAAGGTAAAAACACTATTTTTATATTATAACAAAATTATAAGGTTTGGTAAAAGAGGGGACTCCTAGATCAAAAGATGTACGTATGTTGGTTTTATGATAATTTCACACTAATGTCTATAATTTTACCTTAAATAAAAAAATGGGTCTCTAAAAAGAAATGTAAATAATATTATATTTCATTACTGAAACATGGGTAACATAAATAAAATTCCAGGTAAGGAAATTTCAATGAGGAAATAGTATTTTGTGTGATTAATAAAATGTTTTTAATATTGAGTGGTTCATAATATAATTATGAATAAGATACTGACTCTATGATGTAGCATGGAGATATGTAGAAAAAAAATTAGTTTTCATTCTAAAATAACAATACCATGATTTCTAGTTATATTTCCAAAATATAAGATAACTTTACTTCTTTTGTTAAAAAAACATTTTATAGTTGGGATGTTATAGACATAAAAAAATAACAAATAAGAGGGATGATACAACCTACTATATATTTTTGGGATCTTCAACAAATATTCATGATCACCATGGATCAAAATATAATTATAAAATTATATTTCATTACAAATAACACTTAGAAAAAGTGTCACCATTGACCAATAATAACTAGAATCCAAGATAAACCTATATAATAAACTCCAAAATTATCCCTAAAATATAATGACATCATGAACTAGATATATGTATAAATATATTCCTTTAATGTTTTTCCAAATCTGTAATATTTAAAAATATATGAGACCAAAAATCAACATAAAGAATGGAATGAGAAGTGGTAGAATTCCAACAGAAGCCTATTTTAAGAAAAAAGAGTGGATTATCCAATATAGTAGATGAATTAAATAATATACTTATAAAATTTTTAATATAAACCAATGAAAAAGTGTGAGGGATTATAGGATTATGATATGAGAGGGACGATGGAAGAGATAGGGAATAATTACCTATTATTTATATGAAATAACACATTTAAATCCTCATTTAATCAAGGTACATTGAGGTCGGGATAATGAATACCATAGAGGATATAAAGTGACTCTCCAATAACTAGTTAAATGGAATTTTGAAGAAAAAGAGAAGGAGGAAGACAAGGGGTTGTTGTGAAATTCTAAAAAAATCCTACTAAAAAATTATAGATGCTTCTAGGTGTCTGTTGGTATCCATATGAATTCAAGGCATCTTCTAGGTCTATGTGGTGCATAGTGTCACCTGTAATGAAAAATTCTAGGTGATTCTATTCCCAAGGCATGGTTGAACCCTGAAAATCCTGACTAAACATTTAAACATATTTAAAAACATGTAATAATACAAAATACCCAAAGAGAAAATTTGAAGAAAAATGACCCCTAAACCGGAATAAAAATTTAACCAGCCACCATCCTACATCATCAAAAAATTACACCTAAGGAATTAGTCACCATAGTTAATACATGAGACATTAAATCCACCCCTAAAATGAAATACCATCTCCAATAAGTATTGGGATACATTTAACGAAATAAAACGTACCCTAAGGTATCTATTACATGAACCAATGCTTCCACTATACTCATGATGCACAACTCCTAAAAAACAATAAAGCAATAAAACCAAACAACTCCAAATTTTAATTCATCAAACCAAAATCATATAATTTATACCAGACCCGAAACACATTTAAATACTGAAATATATTCATCAATAAAATTTCTAATTATTAACTCCAAGCTCTTGTACTAAATATAAAAAATAATAAAATACTATTATCCAAAACCACATGGATAAGGTGTCATACACATATTAAAGTATAAAATAATCATTAACTATTCATTTGATTGTTGAGTCCTAAATAATATCAAGACACTAATCCAAAACAATATGAGTACCCCAAAGGATGTACCATCATCCTTTTGAACCTCAGGATGCATTGTTTGTTACTTCTCACCATAATATTCTAGTAGGTTCTACATGTCTCAAACCTCTCATTAAATTATTGTTTATCAATTTTATTATTTTATCATATGGTTCATTCAAAATATTTCATCATTAAGAAACTAAATATTAAATTATTTATATAAATTCTATATTTTTCGTAAAAATAATTATTAAAAATCAATGTTATAGGAAGCACTTCTGAATTAATATTTTTCATCTAATATTTTAATATTCATTTTCCTTATATGATAGGATAGAAAATAATTATACAATTATTTCAATATCTATTTATAATCAAAGTAAAATTTCATTTAAATATAAATATACCATTCTAGTTTTTTAAAAATTCATTTTTAAGTATTATTAAATTTTAGAAAAATTATTTATTAGATCATATATTATAGAAAACAATCATTCCCAAACCCCCATTTCAGGTCAATACCTAAAACAGAATCATCATATCAAAAACCCCAAGGTTTCACATATAGAAAGGATATTGAAATATTTTTAGTTGGAATCAAATAATATTTTTTATAATTAAAGAAGAAAATAATATTTTTAAGGAACTTTTTTAACTTTATAAATCAGAATGTCAAAAAAACTTCTTTTACTTGAATATATCATCAAAACACACGTGATTACTCCAAAAAGGAAACACAATCTAAATTTATACAAAACAAAAATGCTAATAACTATAATTATGGACTGAAAAAATTTATAAAAAAATTATAATAGGTTATTTTGAAAATAGAGGATATGAACATTCTCAATAGTAGGATATTAATTATGTTAACAACTTAGAAGCATAATGATATGATGAAATCAGAAAAAATGAACTATGATCAATAGATGTTACTAAAACTTTTCGAGAAGAATTCTTAATGAGACAATATTACAAATAAAAAATCAATTTTCATGCTCGAATTGAAAACATTAAAGGGAAACAAATCTTTCTTAGTAGTGAGTTAATATACTGGCTATAATAACTATCAATAGGAAAATGAAAAGACATACCAATTAAACTAATTTGATATGGGTTCATATTGATATAATCATGAACAATATATATATATATATGGAAATGTAATTTTATTATTATTTATGTTTTAGTAAATAAAAACTATTAATTTATTTTATCTACAATATAATTAAAAATAAATAAACATGCAATATGGAATGTAATACTATGTATTTAATGTTGTTATTGACTAATATAATGCTTGAAAAAAAATTCAATGTTCAGATCTATACCATTCATAGAACACACCTATCAGGATCCCCTCTATAATACAAAGTATAGTATATGAAATCCCCACCCAATCCTATGTTTTATACTACATTTGAGGAAATCCACTAGTAAATGCAGTTTCTACTTTTTAGGGGTCCACAATTCGTATTTATGAGTTAAATATTACTTATGGAAAAGATAGATTCTACCTAGTTAAATTTAAATATCATTAATTCAAACAAATCTCTATTACCAATTTTATAGATTCTAACTTGGATTCATGTGCGAGACTGGAATAAGGTTTCTATTTACCCATGGGGACTACACAATACATAGGGGAGGGTAACTAGCACCATGAATCATAGTATACATTTTAATAATTATTTAACCAGTTTTATAAAAAAAACAAAAAGCCATTAAAATGTTCTATTAGAATTATATCGTGGATCATTCACAAATAAAATGTTCTAATATTTTTTCCAGAAAAGAAATAGGCCAAAAAGGTAGAAAATATAATGAAGACAGTCTGTAATTATCTTTATGTATGCACATAGTACAAACCCACATACCATACACAAAAATACTAAAAGACAAAATAATATGCCACCCATGCTTTTCCAAGGACTGAATGTAACAAGAATTAGTATGCGATGTTCCAAATTCAATGTTCAACCACCACATTAAAATATCTAATTTTGAAGTGGGTACCAAACATGATCTAGAAAAAAGAACAAAAATCATGTAAAATATGAATACTATAATCAATTTATATGTTGGAACCTAAAGTGCATCATGTGGCGGTAAATGTCATTTAACATTTGTATGTTGGTGTGGTACAAACTAAGAGTTTGTTTTTCTCATTTTACAGAAATTATATTTTATATTTCAAATATTAAAAATCCTCTAAGAATTTATATTATTTTTAATACATTTTAATTACATTTTTATTGTATGTCAATATAGTAATTAAATATATCAAAAATTTTATTTATTTATATTTTATTAAATTTATTTATCATTTAATTATTTTATTTTTCTATAAAATAAATATCTCATTTTTTATGATTTTTCCCTAAAATTATCTAAGTTTTAAAACTCATTATTAACCGTAATGTCATTTTTGAAATCTATTATTTACCATTAAGTAATAAATTTTTACCGTTACGCACATTTTTTAGTACCTTTATATAGTCTCTATATTTTTTTCACTACCATTACATTACTTGTTTCAACATTTTCATGAGATTACTTTGTACCTTTATGTTATCCTTTTTGAAGTCTTTTTACCCACACTCATGAAGTGATTTATGCTTATACAAAATTAGTAAATTGTTTTATTCCATTACATAACATGCTTCAAAATTTATGTGAGATAAAAAATTGTTGTATTAAATTTAAATGGTCTTATATATACCCATTCACAATTCTTAGGGACTCTTACACATGGTATGTAATCTACTAGTTACCCATACAAAAGTTTTAGTTACCCAAACAAGAGATCTTAACTACCATTACATAAATTCAAAGGATACCTTTATAAACACTCTAAGGTAAACTTAATGCATGAAGTTTAAATTTATCTATATTGTTACATAGTATATAGAATTATCTTATTAATTTACCTAGCCAATACAAAATCCTTTTTTACAATTACATAACGATTTTAAATTACCTTTCAGTTAAATTAACCACTTAGTAATTCTGATTTCTTCCTGTATTCTATGATTCTCATTTTTCATGGTATTTTTTATTTTTGTATGTTCAGATCACAATATTTAATTGTTTGAATAACTATATAAATTCATATTAATTATATGGATTCTATAAAAAGTGTTTTAAAATATTTGTAAACATATTTTTATGAAGATAAAATATGTTTTCATTATTTCAAATTAAATATCATCACAGAACAAAAATAATTATTTATTTTTAAATATAAATATTTTTGATTTTTTTTTATTATAAATTTTTATTAAAAAATAATAAAATTATTAAAACATTTATATGGTCTTCAATGTGGTGTTATTCACTACCCAATTTCATTATATCTTTATGCACGTTTACCGAATTTTTTTTAAATTATAATTTTTTAGAATGATGTTGTTGAATTATCATCATATTTTCAATGATATATTATTTTGGAAGTGTTTTACTATCCAAATGATGATTTTAAATTATTTAGTATTTTTATTAATGGTTTTTTGTTTTTAATGAGTTGTAGCTGATTATTTTGCAATGATAATATTCTTATTTCTCATTATCTCTCTTCAATAAATCAAATGAAAATGTTTTTATAATTTCTATAATTATTAGTTATTAATTGATTAATTTTTTTCTAAACTATGATGAGATCAATTTATATTTCAAAATTTATTTTGAGGTCTTTTTAAATGGTTTAACACACACATATTGAGATACAACTTTTCCACTACATTACGAATACATGAAACTTTATAACCAAAAGTGTTTTCAATATTTATGTCAAATATTAACTCATCTACTAGATTATCTCTCAATTTCTATACCTAAAATTTCTTCGGCTTCTAATACAATGTTGTGATCAACAGATCCAATTAACAAGAAATATTACATGCTTGTATTTCTCTTCCCTACGTTTCATTCTTATTTTCTTAATTATATGACACTTGTTTCTTTTATTCATGTGTTAACTTATTTAAATTAATTTTTACCTACAAAATAAATTTATTTCATTGTGTTTTGACTCCACAATTATATCTTCATTACCATTTTGGTTGTGAAATTATCAATCTAATGTCTTGGTGGTAATTAGTTTTTGAATCCAAATTTAAAATCTTCGTGTCATTGTTATACATAAACTAGAAATATTTTTTTTGTAATTTGGATATTATTATGGTAAAAATAAATTACTATTGTTCAAAATATACCTCTTTATAATTATATAGGCATAAGAGTATAGTAGGTCCACTTTCAATATAAATACTATAAAACTCTCATTGTTATTAATTTTATTTTTCTGCTGCTAATTAACACTTTCAATTTCCACGATTATAAACTTTTCTAATTAATAAATCATTTTTGAATTATTTATATTGTATATTAACCCCCTTTAATCAATCATTTAACACCATATATAACCAAAAAATTGGTATTATAGTTTGAAGCATTGAAGAATTTTCTATTTAGATATGTTATATTCATTTATAACCTTTTGTTAGACCTCACAGTCTAAGGATAAGATCAATATAATGATATGGACTAATGAAAACAATGCATATTTCTTTAAAACCTCCTCTATTTGATAGTAATAGTTAAAGTTACTGGTAATCTATAATAGATGCATACCATTAATTGTTAATCAATTAGCACTCGTAAATCATGGAAAAATTATACAAGCTATCATAATCTGACCCACATAATATTATATGAAATGATTATACAAAATATGTTTTGAGTTATAATGTAGTAAATATTTTATATTGGGATATTAACAGAAGTTCTTTTATTCACATGTCAACTTGTATGAAAACACGTGATATCATAAAGATTCAGTATGTTACTCACCTTCATTTAAAGAATATGATCAGAACCAAACATGGAATTCTTTGAGTGCACAACCTAGATTTCATGATGGGTGTATATGAAAATGCCAATAAAATATTCCATTAACTCATAATTATTATAAAGGGAATAAATTCCATTGGAAATTTTTTAATGAACCCTGTACTTGTTTAACGCTTCCCAAGATATGTACCATTGAAATGACATTCAAATAAATTTAATATTTGTAAAATTAAATATTTCAAATAATATACATTAGATCAACTAATAAGATCACTTCTTCAATATAAACAAAAATTAAATAATATTTTGGAGGAAGAAACTTAAATTTGGAAAATATTTATTTTAAATCACCCAAAAAATCCACTTCCAAATCATTCA
This sequence comes from Viscum album, assembly GCA_963277665.1. NCBI lineage: Eukaryota > Viridiplantae > Streptophyta > Magnoliopsida > Santalales > Viscaceae > Viscum > Viscum album. The sequence continues at coordinate 622,942,901 of OY728127.1, forward strand.
TATTTGAGGCACATGAATGTGATAAATGATAAATTTAAAATATAATCATTGTCTTTTATAATTCGATAGATAAAATGTTAATGAATTTTCTTATAAAAAATCATAAGGTTGGCCATTATGGAATTAAATAAACCTCAAGTAATAATTATAGTGTTTTATAAGTAACCTTTATGAATTTAAGAAAAGTTACATATTTAATTAGTTATTCCAAATAAAAAGAAATATGTAAATGATAAAAAATACAAAAAGACTTATGTGTATATAATTTGTGGAGCTTCGCCAATTAATCTGATTCCATTAATGAATGTAGAAGTAAAAATGGGTTGGCCAACATTTGTTTGTTTGTGACTAAAAACAAGAAATGAAATGATTTGGATTTTTTTACTAATATGAAATTCATGGATATAAATTTAAGGAGTTTTATAAATTCAATGAAAATAATCTGAAAGATGATTGTAGAGATAATATGTAACACCCCAAGCTTCTACGGTATGCTTCTCTTTGAATAATACAGTAGCAGGTGTTGTACGCAACTTCGAGTTCTAACACACACCACAACCAATCAAACTAGCCATTATGAATAGTAATAACCACTTTTTAAAATTTTATAAATTTTATATTTCAAAATGGGCATCATTTTTGGAGACAGAAAATTGAAATTAGCTTATGGTTAGTTTTTGGTATTTTTCTGAATACTTTCAATTTTTGATGAATAGTGAAAAACACCTTGTTATAGTTTAAAACCGAAATTTTATTCAAATAATTATTTATTATATTTAAATTTAGTTTTTAGTAAAAATAGACATATAATACCTATATATGGTCAATGCATTTCTTTGGAGTCAATTAATAATAATTTAAATATATAAAAAATTTATATAACTTTTCACCATATTTTACACACCTCCTAGGAGAATTTGCAAATTCACATAAAACATAATTTTACTGCTTCTATGAGTGGAATTTTGAAAATACGAGAGGCAAGGTTAATTTAAAGGAGTAAAATGTGGTTCAATAAGATAAGAATAATTTTTGGTAAATAGTAACTTTTTAATTTTATTTACCACAGTAAAAAATTAATTGCATAATTAAGGGTTAAAATGATATTATTATTACCCTAACACAGGTCCTAATCCTATTGTATATGTATAATTCGACCAAAAACATCCTTATTACTAAAATATGAACCTCTTTGGTCCACTTTTATTAGATTAGAACATTTATTATAATTTAATTCAAAGAAGATTTAAAAGAGTTAAAATCACAATTTAATAACTAATTTTTTTTAATATAGGGTTATACAATAGATAAATTCAAAAATGAATATTCATTAAAAATATAAAACGATTTCCTACATAATGGTATTTTATTTAAAAAATTTATTCATTAAAAAAGTTAATTTATTTATGACACAATGGTGATGCAGAAATTACCTAATTTATGAAATATTAAAATAATTGATATTATAAATATCCAAATAAATGTAATTTGAGACTTTTTATGAATTAAAATAATTATAATGGATAATATGACATATTAGGGTTAGTTAAATGAATTTTTTTCGAAAGAATAATGCTCTTATGAATTTAGAAAAAACAATATACCAAATAGTGTCAAAATTGACATAAAAGAGTTTTTTTAAAAATATTATATTATTAATTTATATTATATTCCTAAAAATCTATTTATCTTCCAAATGAAGTATATAATGATAGGTTCATCATAAATGAACCACTTGGGGTTCTCTTGGATGTATATAGAATGTTTATTAACCATATAATATAAAAATAAAAAGTGACATGGTAAATGTCAAACTATTTAACTAAGAGTTAAATCTAAAAGAGAATGCTATTATAGTGAACCAAATCTATCTAAAACCTATTTGTTGAGTTGTTTTTTACCCATCCCCACCTTATCCTTTAATAAATTCATTTTTGAGACCTTAAAAAGTGAAAATGACTTTATTATAAAATAATATTTCTAGATTTTCTTAATGTTCCCCTCACCCCTCTTATAAAAGGGCACTCCACCTTCTCTCTAGTTAACACCTTCAAAGCCATTTGGATCGGCAAAAATCTACCCAAATACACTCTAAACTGTCCTCCCTTCATCATAGATGCCTTCCTTTAGTCAGAAATCCAACCTAATGATCCCTTTTTATCAAATCAAATGGAAGAACCTTAAAAGGTGGTAATAATTTCACCACCCTCTTTCATGTTCTTTTCTTCATCAAATTCTTCTTTCTTTGTTATTTCCATTATAAAATAATAAATCCATTAACATATATATAAATTAATGTTATTATAAATATGTTACACCAATATTCATTATTCTATCCATCCTTTTAATGACATGTCACCATACATGCGTACGTACGGAATAGCATCTCCACGACGTGGTGTAATTGTTATTCAATACATTAATATTTGGATGGTTATAATAATGATATATAATTAATATAAATAATAATTATAACATGATAATTATTCTGTATATATGATATACCATCCAATTATATATTATTTTAATATCAAATGAATGATATTGTCGCTCGTGCATACGTACGGATTACCGTCTCCACAAACGCGATGAGATTTATTCCCCATCCTATCCATTCAAGAAAAAGTTTCATTTGATGATTAAAAATAATGTTTAGAGACATGATATCATTATGTATATGAATAATATACAACCCATCCATAAAAAATATGACCCACATAACAAAGAATATAAAGGAAAACGAACACGTTAACACCCAAAACGACGATAATACTAAGATATTATTAACAATACAATGTTAAAAGATTATATATGATATCATATTAATGTATATGATTCATGTAATATTTAATAACAATTATTTCACCATTATAAAGGAGGTTAACCTACCATCGACCAAGGAAAAGTACAAGATTAAGGTTTATTTCACAATCTCATCATTATCCGAGGTTGTTTATACGTAATTATCAACTGAGACCTCTTTATCATCCACATCCATGTTTCTTAAAAATGTATTTCAAAACATTCTTACTATTTTATAAAATATGGTTTAAAGTAATTTATACCCTTATTTGACGTTTTCTAAGATGTTTATAAAGGAATATTTTTGTCGTTTTCCAAACAAGTTCCTTATAAACCTTTTCGAGAGAATTAAGTTAAGAATGTTTTTTTTTACCTTATACAGCAGGTGCGGCTATTTTCTGCTATTATAAAATTGTCAAAGCTTCCCTTACAAGCTTATAAGAATATTTTAAAGTAAATTTTTTATTTTATAATTATTTTACTTTTAAATGATTAAAAAAAGATATTTATCTCAAATAGTTTTTATTTCATCTATGTCAACATCCTTTGATGGATTTTAAGCTTATTTGAAGTTGATTTGTTATGATACAAAACTCCCATATAGTATTGATGGTTTTGGGATATGCTTAACTATGGATGTGTTATTTTTATACTATTCATGGTTTATGGAGAAATTATTGACATTTCTTATTCTAGTTTTAATATGGATGTTTATGTTATGTTTAAACCTTCTCATATGAGGAATGTGTCGACTTAGTAAGTGATGAGTGGAGCCTGCTATAGCTCCTCGATGTATCATTAGGTCTTAGGAGACAAACTAGTTTCTTGGCCGAGGGCATTGACAAAATCTTATTTGTAGTCTTGGCACACAGCCTTGACTATGTGGTTAGGATAGTCTGGAATTATGCATTCCATCATTATAAAAGTGGTTATTAATGTTGCATGTGATTATTCGACTAGTAGAATATCTATGTGAATAAGTAAATGGAATTATTTCATTTTATTTTTTTCATATTATGATGAAGTTCATGTTTAAAAGTCTTTTGTTTTACTTATAAATTTCCATAAATGTCTATTCTTATTTATGAATGTTTCCACCATATTGGTATCCTTACTGAGCATCTGAGCTCACCCTTTCTATGTTTTATTTTATCTAGGATGTGAAGAAGTATTTTATGACAGACCTAATGGGATAGTCTGAGGGGATATGAGTGTTGACTATGGAGACTATGTTCTTGTATTTTTTCACGTTATCATGTAATTTAAGTCTTATGAATGCATCTTGTGTTTCCAAGGCTACTAAAGTAATCGGTTTTTCGAGACTTGATCATTTGTGATAACCCCAATTACCTAGATTCCGTGCATAATGTTAATACATTGGCATGATTATAAGGAATCAATTCTCGAAGGACCAATCAGTTTAGCAGTCATGGAAAATATATTACATACATGAATTTTACATTTCACTTTCTAACATAAAACACAACATAAATAATCATTTATGAACGCCATTATTCCCTTAGCTTAACCCTGTATGTCGATCCCAATACACTTCTTGGAATCCTAGGAAAAATAAAACATAGAAAGTGGTGAGATCAAATGCTCAGTAAGTGTAAGGAATACAATGGAAGATAACATAAATATTAACCATGGTGAATAATTGGAACCACATGCCATTACCAATAATAAACCTGAATCTTTTTATGGAAGGAATACGAGCTGTGTAAATAATGCCATAATAATACATAATAATGGGTATTCTACTAGTCGAATTACCAAATGATCCTTCAATATTATTTTCATAATGAGGGAATGTATAATACCAGACTTTAATTTCTGTGTCAGGGCCCCATTCAATGACCTATGGGATAACTGTAACCATACCCAAACTCGGAGAGCCTCTTTAACCAGACTCCATCCCAGAGAGCCTCTGTATCTGGACTCCATCCCGGAGAGCCTCTCTAACCGGACTCCATCTCAGCGAGCCTCTATAACCGGACTCCAACCCAGAGGGTCTACTATAACTGGACCCTAACCCAGAGGGCTTACTTTTACCTATGCCCAACCCGGAACATACTAGTCCAATACATTCATCATAAGAAAATGATGAAATATAACATAAAAATTCATATTAAAACTAGCATATGGAAAGTCAATACCTTAACCATAAAACATGAATGATATAAAAATAACACATCCACAATAAAAAATATCACAAAAATTTTAATATAATATGGAATTTTTGTATCATAATTAATCAACTTCAAATAATCATAAAATCCATCGAAGGATGTTGACATAGATGAAATCAAAACCTTTTTTTTGAGAAATATATCTTTCTATTTTGAAATCATTTAAGAGTCACATAATTTATAAATAGAACATTTATTTTGAAAATATTATTATAAGCTTGTAAGGGAAGCTTCAACGATGTTATAATGGTGTAAAATAACCGCACCAGTCGTATAAGTTAAAAACATTCTTACCTTAATTTTGTCGAAAAGGTCATAATTACCTTGTTTGGAAAACGACAGAAATATTTCTTTATAAACATCTTATAAAAGACAGACAAGGGTATAAATGACTTTCACCCGTAGTCTATAGAATATTAAGAATTTTTTGAAATAATTTTTTTATAAAACATGGATGTGGATGATAAAGAGGTCCCGGTAGATACTTATGTAAAAAAAACCTTGGATAATAAAGAGATTGTGAAATTAACCCTTACCTCGTTGTAATCAATCAATTCATATGTACAATAGTCAATAAACACCAAATCAATCACAAAATATCATGAACATAAAGAGAATCAAGATAATATATAAAAAATGGAAGTAAAAAATTCACCACATGAAATAAATAAGTGGTGAACAATGGAAATCTCACGGAATTAAAAGTGAGATAAGAAAAGCCATACCTCGTGCCGGACTTGACCCATTCGTTCTTTAATATCCTGAATAATAAACTAAAGATAATTTCTACTTTCTGAAGAACCTTTTTCAAGTTTATTATTCCTTTAATATCACCTATTACCATGTTATAAACATTATGTAATCATTTAATTTAATAACATTCGTTTTGTCAATATTTGCCACTTGAGTCAAAAATGAATACCTTATAGTTACAAGTTGTTCACATGGTCAAAAGTTCATTATATCCCGAATAATATTCATGATATATATTTCATATATATCATCTATATGCAGTATATACATGTATTTATAATAGTAAAAATCATTATGGGGTAAGAAATTAAATGCACCGTTCATGGAGACGGTAAGCCGTACGTACGCATGAATGTTGCTTTCATTTCTATTTCTTATTTAAATGGAATTAAAACATAATGATACATAGTTATATTAAAATTATAGTATAATATCATATATAATATCATTAATTCCATCCTTTATATGTCCCACATATGTTATTAGAGAGACATATCACTTTAAGGGGGTGGTAGTCCTCTATTCCTCAAATGAAATTATCGCATTTACCCATAATGGAAACCATTAAGGTATTATATAAAGGAAAAATATAGAAGCATTAAAAAAACATAAAAATAATATATATCAAATATAAATATAGTGCCATCATAATGGCCACAATGAGAGGTGGTATGAGGTAATTGAACAATCATCGTTTTGTGAGGCATTAGTTTTCCATCCACAGAAACATTATGTTCCTCACCCATTAGATGGAGGTGTGTGTAAGTGTAGTTGTAATACTTCTCATAAAAACATCCTAGTATATTGAGGATACTGGTGTTGTTATAAAATAAAGTAATAAAAATATTTTAGGGGTTGGAGAAGTAAAATAATATAATAGAATTTAAGAGAAATTGTTACCTTCAATTGGGTAACTTCTTTTGGTTTGAACTAAAAGGACTTATTGAAGTGCCATATTCCTAAGGTAAGGATTCTAGGAGGAGGTTAGGTATGTAGGGGGATTAATTTGACAGAGTTTGGACTATCCCAAATCCTAGAGAGGTGTGAGGAATTGGATAGAAGTGGTCTCATTTTATAAGGGGGAGGAGTGACTCATTAGGAATGTGTGAAAATATTATTTTATTATAAAATGATATTCGGTTTCTAAATGTCCTAAAATAATTAAAGTCAAAGATAAGATGACTCTTGGTCGAAATAAAATCATCCAAAAAAAATTGGACAAGTTTTGGGTATTCTTTTAATATTTATAATCTAATTTATTTAAATCATTTATTAATGAGGTAAATACAAACTCATTATTGTGTCATAAAAAATTTAACTTATTCGATGTCTAAAAATTATAAAATAATACCATGGTGTATGAAATCAATTTAACTTTCTAATGAATATTTATAGTAAAAAACCATACTTATATAACACCATATAAAAATTAATTACTAAAATATTTTTGTTTTTTTCAATTTTTCCATAATATCATTGGCATGATTACAAGGAAGAAAGGTTTTTTCATGATAACATTGGTGGATAGTTTTTCTCATTATTTTTTAGCTGACGTAATTCGTAGGCAATAACACTATCATTCTGCATAAGGACAAAACCAATTCCTTTCTTTGAAGCATCACTATAAATAACAAATCCATCATTCCCTGATGGTAGAGTCAATATAGGAGCATTGACTAATCTTCTCTTCAAATCTTCGAAAAATTTTACACAATCTATTGTCCATACAAATTTAACCTCTTTACGTGTGAGCTTCGTCAATGGGTTAGCCAATTAGGCAAAATTCTGGATGAAATGTCGATAATAACCTGCTAATCCAATAAAACTGCGTAACTCGGTTATACTCGTTGGTGCTGTCCATTCATGGATTTCTCTGGTATTAGAAGGATCGATAGAGTTTCCATCCTAAAGACAATACGGCCAAGAAAATAAATGTCTTGATTCTAGAATTTACAGTTGCTAATGTTCCCATATAATTCATGTCTTCTCAGAGTCTTTAGGATAATGCGCAAGTGATTTTCTTGATCTTCGTTTCTTTTGCAGTATACCAAGATATCATCAATAAATATCACTAAAAAGTCATAAATATATTCCTTGAAAACTCTGTTCATTTGATCCAGGAAAATTGAGGATGCATTAGTCAGCCGATAAAACATTACTGTAAACTCGTAATGCTAGTACCTAGTTCGAAATGATGTCATTAGAATGTCTTCCTTCTTCACACACAATTGATGGTATCACGATCGAAGGTCAATCATTGAAAAGTATTGATCTCCATGCAGTTGGTCAAATAAATAATCAATGCAAGGTAGAGGATACTTGTTCTTTATTGTCATAACATTGATATCGCTGTAGTCGATACATATCTCATAGATCCATTTTTCTTCTTAACAAAAAGGACAGGGTCTCCCCATGGAGAAACTCTAGGGAAAATAAATCCCTTATTACTCAATTCCACTAGTTGCTTCCTTAGTTCCACTAATTACACAGTGGCCATTCTATAAGGGGTTGTTGATATAGGTCTTGAACCAGGAATTAAATCAATGAAAAACCCAATTTATCGTTCTGGAGGATGTCGAGGTAAATCTTCTGGAAACACATCAACATATTCTCTCACAATAGGTACATCCTCTATTTGAAAATCCTTTTCCTCACCCACAGTAATTTCATTCTCTTCCTCCCCAATAATTGAATTTAGTTGAGCTACTGGGGGTTGATCAATATAAGAATTAGGTGGTGACGATTCTGATCTAAATATAAGGTGTTCTTTATCATTGTCATCAAAATTATCAACCTCTTTCTTCTTGCAATTAATTTTTGCATCATGGTCCGAAAGACAACACATACCAAGGATTATATCAAATTCAATCCTGGGTATGACGATGAGATCAGCAGATAAAGAACATTTATATTCTCTAATGGGAATTGATTCACAGAACTTTGTAGCAATGATACTTCCATTAAGAGTTTTAACTGAAAACTCCCTTTTTAAATCAAATTTGAAATATCTAATTTTCATAGAAAACTGGTAAGATATGTAACAATGTGATGATTCTGAATGAAATAAAGCATTAGATAAACTTGATGAAACCATTAATTTACCTGTCACCATGTCTTTAGGAGCTTTTACCTCAGTAGTAGAGATATCATAAGCTTGGCCTTGATCCCTTGGCCTTTTCTGAGGTAAGTTACCCTGACACTTTTGACATTCATTTTCATAATGTCCCATATCCCGTCAATTTTATCATTACACATCAGAAGATTCTTTCTTCCCCTTGCATTCAAGAGATTGGTGGCCTTTTCACCACACTTGTAAGAGACTCCCATTCCCTTCAAGAAAGTACCAATGTGTTTCTTCCCACATTTACTGCATGATGGATATTCAACTTTTCAATCATTCCCCTTATTTCCATATCCAGAGTGACCAGTATATCTCTTCTTCTCTTGATTTGCTTTAATGTCGTAAGACTTAGAGAATTAGTTTTCTATCTTTGTAGCGCATGAGACAATATCTCCATACGACGAGAAGTATTTTGAGACTAATGCTTGATGGAGGAACGATTTTAAACCATCAAAGAAACAATCAATCTTACTTCTTGGGTTAAGTATATAATCTGTAGCATGCCTCACAAACCTTGTAAAGCTAGCCTTCTACTTTGCTACATTCTTATCCTCCTTTTGCCTCAGACTTAGAAATTGCATTTCCATATTTGCTTGTTGGTCACGAGGAAAGAATTTTTCTAAGAAAAACTATTTAAAATCCTTCCGTTCCATATTTTATACTTCATCATCTTTCATTCTGTTTTGAATCGATGACCACTATTGATCAACATCTCCAGTGAGGCAGTAAACATCCATGATAAATTTTTCCCTTTCACTACTCCCCAAGGAATGAAATATTTTTTCTAAGGAATTTATCCATTTCTCAGATACTAATGGATTTGTACTCCTATTGAATATTTGTGAGTTGTTTCCTCATGAAGTGATCTAACATTGATCCTCCACGTTGTGGATCAGGATGCTCCATATGGGTAAGGTTATTATTCATAACCTGAGTGAGTTTTCCCATTATGGTGATTAGTTGATCAGCATCAGTTTCAAGACAAGCTCCACTATAATTATCTTAAGTAGGATGGAAATCCCTACATGGAGTGTGTGCATTGATATGGTTTCCATTCCGTCCACTAGGTTCCATTTCTAAAAATTGGCATAAACTTGATTAGTTTATGAATTGAAATACATAATTCCAACCTTTTGAAACACTTAACATAAATTGAAAGTTTTATGGATATAATCCATAATCATAAAAATATTCTCTTTGAGGATGTATATACTCATAAACCTTTCATAATTTTTTGTAATTAAAATGAGAATTTTCCTAAACATTTCCCCCGGGAGTGTCATAACCAAGAGTGCAGCAAGGCCCATTGTCGTGCACTAAATCCCATTCCCGTTAGGATAATTATCATTTTCTTTATAAACCATTATGAAGGGTTAATGAGTATATGCTTCCTCAATGAAAACATTTTTATGATTTTGGATTATATCCATAAAATTTTAAATTTATGTTCAGTGTTTCACAAGTTTGGAATTATGTATTTCAATTCATAAACTAATCTAGTTTTGAAATTGTTTTGAAATGGAGCCTAGTTGATGGAATGGAAAATGTATCAATGCACTCACAAAATGTAGGGTTTTACCTCCTACTAAATATAATTATAGTGGAGTTGGTGATTCAACTGGTGTGGATTAGCTAATCATCATATTGGTAAAACTCAGTCAGGTTATTAATAATAACCTTACCCGTATATAGCACCCTTATCTGTAGTGTGGAGGTTCATTGTTAGAATTCTTCATGAGGAAACAAAAACCAACATTCAATGGGAGCACAATTCCATTAGTAGATGAGCAATGTATAAATTCCTTAGAGAAAATATTCCATGCCTTGGGGAGTAGTGAAAGGGAAAAAGTTATAATGGCAGTTTACCGCGTCACTGGAGATGATGATCAATGGCGGTAATTGATTCTAAACACAAAGGAAGATGATGAAGTGTCAAATATGGAATGGACGGAGTTTAAAGAGATTTTCTAAGAAAAATACTTTCCTCGTGACCATCGAGCAGATATGGAAAGGAAATTTCTAAGTCTGAGGCAAAAGGAGGATGGGAATGTCGCAATGTATGAAGCTAACTTTACAAGGTTAGCGAGGAATGCTGCAGATTATATACGTAACCCAAGAATTAAGATTGATCGTTTCTTTCATGTGTTAAAACTGTTTCTCCGCCGAGAATTAGTCTCACAATCCTTCTTGTCGTATGAAGATATTGTCTCATGCGCTATCAAGAAAGAAAAATAATTCTCATAATATTACGACTTTAAAGAAAAGCAAGAGAAGAAGAGATCTGCTGAACACTCTGGAAAAGGACATAATGGGAATAATGGAAAAGTTGAATATCCATCCTATTGTAAATGTGGTACGAAACACCCTATTGATTTCTTGAAGGGAATGGAAGTCTGTTACAAGTGTGGTGAAAAGGGCCACTAAGCTCGTGATTGCATGGGGAAGAAAGATGCTATTGATGTTCATTGCTACAATTGCAGGGAGATGGGACATTATGGAAATGAATTTCCTAATCATTAGGGAAACATACCTAAGAAAAGTCCAAGGGATCAAGGCCAAGCTTATTCTGTCACTACTGCTGAGGTAGGAGTTCTGAAAGACATGGTGGAATGTAATTAAATGGTTTTCCCAAATTTAGAAAATGATTTATTTGATTATGGATCATCACATTGTTTCATGTCTTATCAGTTTGCTAAGAAAATTAGATATTTATAATTTTATTTAACAAGGGAGTTGTCAGTCAAAACTCCTAAGGGGTATATGATTGCTACAAAGTTATGTGAATCAGTTCTCATTAGGGAATATAAATGTTCTTTATCTTCTGGTCTCATCGTCATACCCATGATTGAATTTTATATAATCCTCGGTATGGATTGGATTTTGGACCATGATGAAAAAATTAATTGTAAGATGAAGGAGGTTACTATTTTTGATGATGATGATAAAGAACACCTTATCTTTAGAGAATAATCATCACCACTTAATTCTTATCTAGATCCACCCCCATCAGCTCAACTAAATTCAATTATTGGGGAGGAAGAGAATGAAATAACTGTGGGTGGGGAAAGGAATGTTCAAATAGAGGATGTACCTATTTTGGGAGAATACATTGATGTGTTTCCAGATGATTTACCTAGACATCCTCTATAATGGGAAATTGAGTTTTCCATTGATTTAATTCCTGGTTCAAGGCCTATATCAAAGACCGCTTATAGAATGGCCACTGTGGAATTAGTGGAACTAAAGAAAAAACTAGAGGAATTGAGTAATAAGGGATTTATTCACCCTAGTGTTTCTCCATGGGGAGCCCCTGTCCTTTTTGTTAATAAGAAAGATGGATATATGAGGTTATGTATCAACTACAGGGAGATCAATGCTATAAAAATAAAGAACAAGTATCCCTTATCTCGCATTGATGATTTATTTGACCAACAACATGGATCACAAAACGTTTCCAAAATTGAACATTGATCTAGATACCATCAGTTGTGTGTGAAGAAGGGAAACATTCCGAAGACAACATTTCAAACTAGGTACGGGCATTAAGAGATTACAGTAATTCCTTTTGGGTTAACTAATGCACCCTCTATTTTCATGGATTTAATGAACAGAGTTATCAAGGAATATCTTGATTACTTTGTGGTGGTATTTATTGATGATATCTTGGTCTACTCTAAAATATACGAAGATCATGAAAATCACTTGTTCATTTTCCAGAAGACTCTGAGAAGACATGAATTATATGGGTAGTTCAACAAGTGTGAATTCTGGCTTAATGAGATTTATTTTCATGGACATATTTTCTTTAAGGATGGAATCTCTGTTGATCCTTCTAAGACAAGAGAAATCCAAGAATGGCCAGCACCAACAAGTATAACCGTGGTACACCATTTTATTGGTTTAGCAGGTTATTATCGATATTTCGTCCGGAATTTTTCCATATTGGCTAATCCATTAAAGAAGCTCATACGTAAAGGGCTTAAATTTGTTTGAAAAAAATATTGTGAATAATGTTTCATAGAACTGAAGAGAAGATTCGTCAATTCTCATATATTGAATCTACCATCGGGGAATGATGGGTTTTTTATTTATAGTGTTGATTCAAAGAAAGGACTTGGTTGTGTCATTATGTAAAATGATATTGTTATTGCCTATGCATCACGACAGGTAAAAATTCATGGGAAGAACTATCCTACTCATGATCTTGTGTTAGCTGTTGTAATATTTTCTTTGAAGATATGGATTCATTATCGCTATGGTGAAAAATGTGAGATATATACCGATCACCAGAGTTTGAAGTATATTTTCTCAAAAAAAGAACTCAACATGAGGAAAAGGTGATGGCTTGAGCAACTCAAGGATTATGATTTCACAATACACTACCTGTCGGGGAAGGCAAATAAGGTGGCATATGCTTTGAGTAGAAAGGATCATGGAGTTTTGAACAAGATGAGAGTTGAAAAGGATCCCATATACATGGATCTAGTAAAGATGGATATGGGAATCACAGTGGAAGGTGAAACATCAAAAAATTTTCAAATGGTTTCCAAACTAACTTTACTAGAAAGGATAAAGAGTTCTCAAGCTGATGATGAAGAGTTTAAAAAGAAGATTAAAGCTGTGAATGATGGGATGTTGAGTGACTTTGTGTATGAAGATGGAATTTTGAATTTTGGGAAGAGACTTTGTGTTCCCGATATACCTGATCTAAAAAGTGAATTGTTTGACGATGATCATAGTTCCAATTTCTCGATACACCATGGGAGAACCAAGATGTATAGATATTTGAAGGAAAATTTTTGGTGGGACAACATGAAGAGGGATATTTCTGATTTTGTGTCAAGATTTATGGTTTGTCAACATGTGAAAGCTGGAAGGAAATAGCCTGGAGGAGTCATGAATCCTCTTCCCATACCTGAGTTGAAATGGGATCATAGAACGATAGACTTTGTCATGGGACTACCAAAGACTCCTAGAAGGAATGATGCAATATGGGTCATTGTTGATAGTCTTACCAAGTTAGTACATTTTTTCTATAAGGGAGGATTTACTACTCGAACATATAGAAAGACTATATATTAATGATGTTGTGAGACTTCATGGAGTAACCCTATCGATTGTTTCTGATCATGATCCCCATTTTACATCAAGATTCTTGAAAAGTCTTCAAAAATCCCTGGATACTGAGCATTGTTTGAGAACTACTTACCACCCCCAAACTGATGGACAATCAGAACGAACTATTCAAACCTTAGAAGACATGTTTAGATCACGATCACTTGACTTTCAAGGTATGTGGAATCAATATTTACCTTTGTTAGAATTTTCCTATAACAATAGCTTCCATTCAAGTATTCAGATGGAAGCATATGATGCATTCTACAGAAAGAGATGTCGCACACTAACCTGTTGGGATGATGTTGGTGAAAGAAACCTCTTAGGCCCAGAACTGGTGGAGAAAACGATGGAAAAGTTAAAGGTAATCCAAAACCACATCAAAGCAGCTCAATGTAGGTAGAAGAGTATGCTGACAACCGAAGGATGGATTTGGAATTTCAGGTAGGAGATTATGATTTCTTAAAGGTATCTCAATGGAAGGGAGTTATACATTTCAGAAATAAAAGTAAATTGAACCCCAGGTACATAGGGCCTTTCGAAATTCTAGAACAAATTGGGGTTGTAGATTATCGTTTGGAAATGCTGCCAAATCTCTCCAACGTTCACGATGTGTTCCACATATCCCTGTTAGGAAAATATATTCCTGACCCAATTCATGTACTCATCTATGTGGAATTAGAACTGGAACCCGAGATGTCTTATTGTGAAGAGTCTGTCAAGATTCTTGATACAATAGAACAAGTGCTGAATAACCAGATGAATCATCTCGTAAAGTTCTGTGGAGGAACCATAAGATGGGAGAGGCAATGTGGGAACCTGAGGAACATATGATGAAGAACCACCCAAGTCTTTTTGGGAAGTAATATTTGGGATATTTTGAGGACAAAATTATTTGAAGGAGGGGAGAAGGTAACACCCCAAGCTTCTACGGTATTCTTATTTTTGAATAATACAGTAGTGTGTGTTGTATGCAACTTTGAGTTCTAACACCCACCACAACCAATCAAACTAGTCGTTATGAATAGTAATACCCACTTTTTGAAATTTTATAAATTTTATCATTAAAAATGGACTTAATTTTTGGATTTAGAATATCTAAATTATCTTAGGGTAAATTTTGGTTATTTTTATGAAAACATTCAATTTTTGATGAAAAGTGAAAAACACAGAATTATAGTTTAAAATAGTATTTTTATTTAAATAATTATTTATTTCATTTAAATTTATTTTATGTAAAAGTAGACACATAATACATATATATGTTCAATGTAATTCATTGGATTAAATTTATAATAATTATATATATATATAAAATTTATAGAACTTTTCACCGTCTTTTACCCACCTCATTGGAGAATTTGCAAATTCACATAAAACATAATTTTACCGCTTCTGTGAGTGGAATTTTGAAAATATGAGAGACATGATTAATATAAATGAGTAAAATGTGGTTCAATAAGATAAAAATAATTTTTGGTGAATAATAACTTTTTATATTTATTTACCATGGTAAAAAGTAAATATTGTAATTAAGGGTTAAAATGATATTATTATTACCCTAAAACATGTCCTAATCCTATTGTCTTAGTATAATTATTCCAAAAAAATTCCTAGGAATTAAATATGAACCTATTTGGTCCACATGGATTAGATTATGACATTTATTATTATTTAAATCAAAGAAGAGTGAAAAGAGTTAAAATCACAGTTTAATAAATACATTTTTTTTCATATAGGGTTATACATAAGATAAATTCGACTATAAATATTCATTACAAAGTTAAAAATATTTCCTACATAATGGTATTTTATTTATAATTTTTAGACATTAAATAAGTTAATTATTTATGACACAATGGTGATGCAGTAATTACCTAATTAATGATATATTAAAATAATTGATATTATAAATATCCAAAAAAATGTAATCTGAGACTTTTTATAAATTAAACTAATTTTATAGGTTAATATGACATATTAGGGTTGGTTAAATGATTTTTTTGATGAAATAATTCTGTTAGGAATTATGCATAAACAAAATACCAAATAGTGTCAAAATTGACATGAAAGAGTTTTTAAAACAAATATTATATTATTTATTGATATTCTATTATTAAAAATATATGGTTCAGAAAAACGACTTAAATAATGATATGTGTATCATTAGTGAACCACTTGGGGTTATCTTGGAAGTATATAGTAGTCTTATTAAGAATATAATATAAAAATACAAACTGACATGGTAAATGTCAAACTACTTAACTAAGAGTTAAATCTAAATGATAAAGTTAATATAGTGACCCAAAACTATATAAAACCTATTGGTTGACTTTATTTTGATCCATACTCACCTTATCCTTCAAATAATCCATTTTTGAGCCATTATAAATCGAAAATAATTTTATTATAAAATAATATTTATAGCTTTTCCTAAGGGGCCCCTCACCCCTCTTATAAAAGGGCACTACCCCTTCTATCTAATCCAGACCTTCAATGCCATTTGTCTTGTCTAACCTCTGCCCAAATAACATCTCAACTATCCTTACTTCATCCTAGAGGCTTTCCTTTAGTCAACAACCCAACCTAAAGAGCCCTTTTGATCAAATCAAAAGGAAGAACCCGAAGAAGAGGTAATAATTTCACCAACTTCTTTCATGTTCTTCTCTTCTTCCACCTCTTCTTTATTTGTTATTTCCATTCTAAATTTGAGTTTGGAATCTGGACACTATGTGGTTGTAGTTTTTCACTTTATCATTTAATGTAAGACTTATGAATGTATCCAGTGTTTCCAAGGCTACTAAATTAATCAGTCTTTCGAGACATGATCTTTTGTGATCGTGAAAATGTTATGTAATAATGCCCCGACTTTGGTTAACTGGGGTTGGGGCATTACAGTTGGTATCATAGGAAGTTTAGTAAAAACCGTGGAAGCTAGATTTAGATAAAATATTATTATAGCACATATCCATAAGATAGACTTTGAGGATTAGTAATAAAGAACATCCAAGAATTTTGGTATTGTAGTGATTTTGTGAGTTTTCTGAGCAATACATCCCTGTCTAGATACGAGAAGGTACAGGTGGCTCTAGCACAGATGTACCTAGGGGTAAACCCAAAACACCACATTGAGCTAGACTCAAACGGGAACTGATGTATGACAATGGGCCTCGCTGCACTCTTGGTTACGACACTCCCATGGGATATGCTTAGGATACTTCTCATTTTATTGACAAACCATTATGAAAGGTTTATGTGTATATACATCCTCAAAGAAAACATTTTTATAATTATGTATTATACAAATAAACTTTTCAATTTATGTTAAGTGTTTCACGAGTTGGAATTATGTATTTTGATTCATAAACTAATCTAGTTTATGCCATTGTTTAGAAATGGAACCTAGTGGAAGGAATGGAAACCGTATCAATGCATGCACTCCATATAGGGACTTCCCTCCTGCTCAAGATAGTTATAGTAGAGTTGGTGTTGAAACTAGTGCTGGTCAGCTAGTCACCATACTGGGACAACTCAATTTGGTTTTGAATAATAACCTTACCCGTATGCAGCACCCTGATCCACAGTGTGGATGATCAATGTTAGATCGCTTCATGAGGAAACAACCACCTATATTCAATGGGAGTACAAATCCATTAGTAGCTCAGTAATGGATAAATTCCATAGAAAAAATATTCCATGCCTTGGGGAATAGTGAAAGGGAAAAAGTTATCATGGTAGTTTACCACCTCACCGAGATGCTGATCAATGGTGGTCATTGATTCAAAACACAAAAGAAGCTCATAAAATATTTAATATGGAATGGAAGGAGTATAACGATATTTTCATAGAAAAATACTTTCCTTGTGACCATCATGCAGATATGGAAAGACAATTTCTGTGTCTGAGGCAAAAGGAGGACGAGAATGTTGCAAAGTATGATCCTAACATTACAAGGTTAGTGAGGCATGCTGCAGATTATATACGTAACCCAAGAAGTAAGATTGATCATTTCATGGATGGGTCAAAATAATTTCTCCAACATTCATGAGTCTCACAATCCTTCTCATCATATGAAGATATTGTCTCATGCACTATCAAGACAAAAAAATAATTCTCCAAGTCTTACGACTTAAAAGAAAAGAAAGAGAAGAAGAGATCTGCTGATCACTCTGGAAATTGAAATAAGGGGAAGAAGGGAAAAGTTGAATATCCATCCTACAGTAAATGCGTGAAGAAACACCCTGGTACTTTCTTGAAAGGAATGGGAGTCTGTTAAAAGTGTGTTGAAAAAGGCCACCAAGATCGTGATTTCATGGGGAAGAAAAAATCTACCGATGTTCACAGATATAATTGTAGGGAGATGGGACATTATACAAATGAGTGTCCAAAGCGTTAGGTTAACATACCTCAGAAAAGGCCGAGGGTGCAAGGCCAAGATTATGTTGTCACTACTGCTGAGGTAAAAGCTCCGAAAGACGTGGTGGCAGGTAATTTAATGGTTTCCTCAAGTTTAGAAAATTCTTTATTTGATTTTGGATCATCGTATTGTTTCATATCTTCCCAGTTTTCTATGAAAATTATGTATTTCCAATTTTATTTAACAAGGGTATTGTCAGTCAAAACTACTAAGGGAAGTATCATTGCTACAAAGTTCTTTGAATCAGTTTCCATTAGTGCATAAAAATGATCTTTATCTACTGATCTCATCATCATACCTATGATTGAATTTTATATAATCCTCGGTATGGATTGGCTTTCAGACCATGAAGAAAAAAATTTTTAAAGAAGAAGGATTTTACCATTTTTGATGACGTTGATAAAGAACACCTTATCTTTAGATCATAATCATCACCACCTAATTCTTATCTAGATCCACCCCCAGTAGCTCAAATAAATTCATTTATTTGTGAGGAAGAGAATGAAATGACTGTGGGTGGGGAAAGGAATTTTCAAATAGAGGATGTACCTATTGTGAGAGAATATGTTGATGTGTTTCCAAATGATTTACTTGGACATCCTCCATAACTGGAAATTGAGTTTTCCATTGATTTAGATCCTAGTTCGAGGCCTATATCAAATACCCCTTAGAGAATGTCTACTGTGGAATTATTGGATCTAAAGAAACAACTAGAGGAAATGAGTAATAAGGGATTTGTTCTCCCAACTATTTCTCCATGGGGATCCCCTATCCTTTTTGTTAAGAAGAAAGATGGACCTATGAGGTTATGTATCGACTACATGGAGATCCAGAATATAATAATAAAGAACAAGTATCCCCTACCTCACATTGATGATTTATTTGACCAACTACAGGGAGATAAATAATTTTCCAAGATTGAACTTCGATCTAGATACCATCAGTTGTGTGTGAAGAAGGAAGACATTTGGAATAAAACATTTTAAACCAGGTACGGGCATTACGAGTTTATAGTAATGCCTTTGGGGATGACTAGTGCACCATCTTTTTTCATAGATCTAATGAATAGTGTTTTCAAGGAATATATTGAGGAATTAGTAGTCTTATTTATTGATGATATATTAGTATACTCCAAAAGCTACAGTGATCATGAAAATCACTTGCACATTATCCTTAAAACTCTGAGAAGACATGAATTATATGAGATGTTTAGCAAGTGTGAATTCTGGCTTCATGAGATTTCTTTTCTTTTCCATATTGTCTCTAAGGATGGAATCTCTGTTGATCTTTCTAAGACAAGAGCAATACATGAATGGCCAGCACCAACAAATATAACCAAGGTACACAGTTTTATTAGTTTAGTAGGTTATTATCGACGTTTTTTCCAGAATTTTTCCTGATTGGCTAACCCATTAACAAAGCTCACACGTAAACGGGTTAAATATGTTTGGAAAAAAGATTGTGAAGAATGTTTTGAAGAACTGAAGATATGATTAGTCAATGATCTTATATTGACTCTACCATCATGGAATGATGGTTTTTTTATTTATAGTGATGCTTCAAAGAAAGGACTTGGTTGTGTCCTTATGCAGAATGATAGTGTTAATCCATGTGCATCAAGATAGCTAAAAATTAATGAGAAAAACTATCATACTCATTATCTTAAGTTAGCTACTGCAATATTTGCTTTGAAGATATGGAGACAATATCTCTATGGAGAAAAATGTGAGATATATACCGATAATAAGAGTTTGATGTATATTTTCTCACAAAAATAATCAACATGAAGCAACGTAAATGGCTTGAACTACTCAAGTATTATGATTGAACTATACACTACCACCCGGGGAACACAAATAAGGTGGAAGATTCTTTGAGTAGAAAGGATCAGGGAGTTTTGAACAAGATGAGAGTTGAAAATGATCCTATATACATGGGTATAGTAAATATGGATATGGGAATCATTATGGAATGCTGAAACATAAATACTTTTTCAAATGGATTCCAATCCACATTTACTAGAAAGGATACATAGTTCTCAGACTGATGATGAAGAGTTTCAAAAGAAGATTAAATATTTGAATGATGGGAGTTTGAGTGACTTTGTGAATGAAGATGGAATTTTGAAATTTGGGAAGAGACATTGTGTTCCTGATATACCTGATCTAAAAAGGGAATTTTTGGATGATGCTCATAGTTCAAATTTCACTATACACGTTGGGAGAAAAAATATGTATAGAGATTTGAAGGAACATTTTTGGTGGGACAACATGAAGCGGGAGATTTCTGATTTTGTGTCAATATGTATGGTTTGTAAATAGGTGAAAGATGGAAGGAAATAGACTGGAGGAGTCATTCAACCTCTTACCATAACTGAGTCGAAATGGGATAATATTAAGATGGACTTTTTCATGGGACTACCAAATACTCCTAGAAGGAACGATGCAATATGGGTCATTGTTGATAATCATAGCAATTCATCACATTTTGTTGCTATATGGGAGGATTTACCAGTTGAACGTCTAGCAAGACTATATATTAATGAAGTTCTGAGACTTCATGGAGTACCCCTATCGATTGTTTCTGATCATGATCCCCATTTTACATCCAGATTATGGAAAAGTCTTGAAAAAGCCATGGATACTAAGATTCGTTTGAGCACTACTTACCCCCCACCCAACTGATGGAAAATCCGAGTAAACAATTAAAAACTTAGAAGACATGTTGAGATCATGATCACCTGACTTTCTAGGTATGTGGGATCAATATTTACCTTTTGTAGAATTTTCCTATAGTATTAGCTTCCATTCAATTATTCAGATGGCACCATATGATGAGTTATACGGAAAGAGATGTCGCACACCAACCTGTTTGGATGATGTTGGTGAAAGAAAACTCGTAGGCCTAGAACTGGTGGAGGAAACGACAGAAAAGGTGAAGGTAATCTAAAACCACATAAAAGAAGCTCAAAGTAGGTAGAAGAGATATACTGGAAACCGAAGGAAGGATTTGGAATTTCAGGTATGAGATCATGTTTTCTTGAAGGTATCTCCATGGAAGGGAGTTATACGTTTCAGTAAGAAAGGTAAATTGAGTCCCAGGTACATATGACCTTTCAAAATTCTAGAACGAATTGGGGTTGTAGCATATCGTTTGGCAATGCAGCCAAATATCTCCAATCTCACGATGTGTTCCATGTATCACTATTGAGAAAATACATTACTAACCCAACGCATGTACTCCCCAATGAGGAATTAGAAATGGAACCCGATCTGTCTTATTGCGAATTGTCTATCATTATTTTTGATACAAGAGAACAAGTGCTGAGAAACCGGACGACTCGTCTGGTAAAAGTTCTATGGAGGAACCATAAGATAGAAGAGGGAACATGGTAACTCGAGGAACTTATGATGAAGAACCACCCAAGCCATTTTATGAAGTAATATTCTGGAAATTTCGAGGATGAAATTATTTGAAGGAGGGGAGAATGTAACACCCCAAGCTTATACGGTATGCTTCTCTTTGAATAATACAGCAGTGTGTGTTGTACGCAACTTCGAGTTCTAAAACACACAATAACCAATGAAACTAACAGTTATGAATAGTAATACCCACTTTCTGAAATTTTAAAAATTTTATCTTTCAAAATGGACTTCACTCTTGGATTCGTAATATCGAAAATATCATAGGGTGAATTTTTGGTATTTCTCTGAAAACTTCCAATTTCTGATGAATAGTGAAAAACATAGAGTTATAGTTTAAAACCAAATTTTTATTTAAATAATTATTTATTTTATTTAAATTTATTTTAGGTAAAAATAGACATATAATACCTATATAATTTCAATGTAATTCATTGAAGTCAATTTATAATAATTTTAGATATATAAAATTTTTATAGAACTTTTCATTGTCTTTTACCCACCTCCTTGGAGAATTTTCAAATTCACCTTAAACATAATTTTACTGCTTATGTGAGTGGAATTTTGAAACTCTGAGAGACACAGTTAATATCAAGGGGTAAAATGTGGTTCTATGAGTTAAAAATAGTTTTTGGTGAACAGTAACTTTTTACTTTTTTTTACACTGGTAAAAATTAAATTAGGTAATTAAGGGGTAAAAAGATATTATTATTACCCTAACACATGTCCTGATCCTATTGGATAAGTAAAATTTGACTAAAATCATCTTTAGGACTAAAATATGAACCTCTTTGGTCAACTTGGATTAGATTAGGACATTTATTATTATTTAATTCAAAGAAGAGTTAAAAGAGTTGAAATCAAAGTTTAATAACTAAAACATTATTAATATAGGGTTATACATTAGAAAAATTCTTCTATAAATAGTTATATGAAAGATAAAACTATTTCCTACATAATGGTATTTTATTTATAATTTTTAGACAATAAATAATTTATTTTATTTATGCCATAATGGTGATGCAGGGATTAACTAATTAATGAAATATTAAAATAATAGATATTATAAATATCCAAATAAATGTAATTTGAGACTTTTTATGAAGTACACTAATTATCTAGGAAAATATTACATATTAGGGTTGGTTAAATGAATTTTTTTCGAAGTAATAATACTTTCATGAATTTAGCAAAAAGAAAATACCAAATAGTGTCAAAATTGACAGAAAAGAGTTTTTAACAAAAATATTATATTATTAATTGATATTCTAATCTTAAAAATCTATGGTTTATCCAAAAGACTTATATAATGATAGTTGTATCATTAATGAACCACATGGGGTTCACTTGGAAGTATATAGTATGTTTATCAACCATATAATATAAAAATACAATGTGACGTGATAAATGTCAAACTATTTAACTAAGAGTTAAATCTAAATGATAAAGTTATTATAGTGACCCAAACCTGTCTCAAACCTATTGGTTGAGTGGTTTTAGACCCATCCTCACCATATCTTTTAAATAATCCATTTTTGAGACCTTATAATCCGAAAATTATTTTATTATAAAATAATATTTCAAGCTTTTCCTAAGGGGATCCTCACCCCTCTTATAAAAGGGCACTCCCCCTCCTCTCTAATTCACACCTTCAAAGCCATTTTGATCACCCAACCTCAACCCATATATCCCCTCAACTGTCCTCCTTTTATCATAGAGGCCTTCCATTAGACATAAAGCAAACCTATGGAGCCTTTTTGATCATATCAAAAGGAAGAACCCAAAGAAGGGATAATAATTTCACCACGCCCTTTCAAGTTATTTTCTTCTTCCACTTATTCTTTAATTTTTATTTACATTAAAAAATTTAGTGTGGACAATGGAGACTATGGTGTTGTATTATTTCACTTTATCATGTAATGTATGACTTATGAATATATCTAGTGTTTCCAAGGCTATTAAACTAATCGGTCTTTCGAGACTTGATCTTTTGCGATCATGACAATGTTATGTAATAATGCACCGACTTTGGTTAACTAGGGTTGGAACATTACAGTTGGTATGAGAGGGAGTTTAGTAAAAACCTTGGAATCTAGATTTAGATAAACTCTGATTAGAGCACATAGCCCTAATATAGACTTTGAGGATTAGTATATAAGAACTTCCTAGAATTTCGGTATTGTAGAGATTTTGTGAGTATTCCGAGAAATATGTCCCTGTCAGGATACGAATAGGTAGGGGCTTCTCTGGCACAGATATACCTAGGGGTAAAAACAGAAAACACCACTTTGAACATGACTCGTACGAGAATTGGTGCACAACAACGGGCATTGCGGCACTCTTGGTTGCGACACTCTCGGGGGATATTCTTAGGATAATTGTCATTTTCTTTAGAAATCATTATGAAGAATTTATGAGTATATACATCCTCAAAGAAAACATTTTTATGATTATGGATTATATCCATAAATTGTTCAATTTATGATAAGTGTTTCAAAAGATGTAATTATATATTTTGATTCATAAACAAATCTAGTTTATGCCATTGTTTATAAATGGCACCTAGTGGAAGGAATGGAAACCGTATCAATGCACGCACTCCATGTATGGAGTTCCCTCTTTCTCAAGATAATTATAGTTGAGCTAGTGATGCAACTGGTGCGGATCTGCTAATCACCATACTGGGACAACTCACTCAGGTTATGAATAATAGTCTTACCCGTATGGAGCACCCTGAACCGCAATGTGGAGGATCAATGTTAAAGACCTTTATGAGGAAAAAAACCACCATCATTAAATGGTAGTACAAATCCATTAGTAGGTGAGAAATGGATAAATTACTTAGAGAAAATATTCCATGTCTTGGGGAATAGTGAAAGGGAAAAAGTTATCATGGTAGTTTACCGCCTCACTGGAGATACTGATCAATGGTTGTCATTGATTCAAAACACAAAGGTAGATGATGAAGTATAAAATATGGAATGGAAGGTGTATAAAGAGATTTACTAAGAAAAATACTTTCCTCTTGACCATCGAGCAGATATGGAAATGCGATTTCTTGAGTCTGAGGAAAAAGGAGGATGAAAATGTCCAAAGTATGAAGCTAACTTTAAAAGAATAGTGAGGCATGCTGCAGATTATATATGTATCCCAAGAAGTAATATTGATCGTTTCTTTGTTGGGTCAAAACCGTTTCTCCATCGAGCATTAGTGTAAAAATCATTCTTGTCGTATGAAGATATTGTCTCATGCGCTATCAAGATAGAAAAATAATTCTATATGTCTTACGACTTTAAAGAAAAGAAAGAGAAGAAGAGATCTGATGATCACTCTAGAAATGGAAATAAGGGGAAGAAGGGAAAAATTGAATATCCATCCTGCAGTAAATGTGGGAAGAAACACCCTGGTACATTCTTGAAGTTAATGGGAGTCTGTTACAAGTGTGGTGAGAAATTCCACCAAGCTCGTGATAATAAGGGGAAGAAAGATGCTATCGATGTTCAATGCTATAATTGCATTGAGATGGTACATTATTCAAATTAATGTCCTAAGCATTAGGGTAACTTACCTTAGAAAAGGCCAAGGGTTCAAGGCCAAGCTTATGCTATCACTACTGCTGAGGTAGGAGATCCGAAAGACATGGTGGTAGGTAATTTAATGGCTTCCTCAAGTTTAGAAAATGCTTTATTTGAATCTAGATCATATCATTGTTTCATATCTCCCCATTTTTCTAATAAAATTAGATATTTCCAATTTTATTTAACAAGGGAGTTGTCAGAAATAACTCCTAAAGGAATTATCATTACTACAATGTTCTGTGAATCAGTTCCCATTAGGGAATATAAATGTTTTTTATCTGCTGATCTCATCATCATACCCATTATTAAATCTGATATAATCCTCGAAATGGATTGGCTTTCGGACCATGATGCAAAAATTTATTTTAAGTAGAATGAGGTAACTGTTTTTTATGACGATGATAAAGAACACCTTATCATTAGAGCAGAATTGTCACCACCTAATTTTTATCTAGATGCATCCCCAGTAGCTCAACTAAATTCAATTATTGTGGAGGAAGAGAATGAAATGATTGTTGGTGAGGAAAGAAATGTTCAAATATTAGATGTACATATTATGAGAGAATATGTTGATGTGTTTCCATATGTTTTAGCTGGACATCCTCCAGAATGAGAAATTGAGTTTTCTAGTGATTTAATTCCATGTTCAAGGCCAATATCAAAGAACCCTTATAGAATGGCCATTGTGGAATTTGTTGAACTAATGAAACAGCTTCAAGAATTGAGTAATAAGGGATTTATTCACCCTAGTTTTTCTCCATGGGGAGAACTGGTCCTTTTTGTTAAGAAGAAAGATGGATCTATGTGGTTATGTATCGACTACAGGGAGATCAATGCTATAACAATAAAGAACCGGTATCCCCTACCTCGAAATGATGATTTATTTGAACAACTTCATGGAGCTAAATACTTTTCAAAGATTGAACTTCGACCTGGATACAATCAGTTGTGTGTGAAGAAGGAATACATTCTGAAGACAGCCGTTTCAACCAGGTACGAGTATTATGAGTTTACAGTAATGCCTTTTGGTCTGACTAACGCACCCTCTGTTTTCATGGGTCTAATGAACAAAGTTTTCAAGGAATATCTTTATGACATTGTAGAGGTATTTATTTATGATATATTGTTATACTCCAAAATCTATGAAGATCATGAAAATCACATGCGCATTATCCCGAAGACTCTAAGATGACATGAATTATAAGGGATGTTTAGAAAGTGTGAATTCTGGCTTCAAGATATTTCTTTTCTTGGCCATATTGTCTCTAAGGATGTAATATCTGTTGATACATATAAGACAAGAGTAATCCAAGAATGGAAAGAACCAATGAGTATAACCGAGGTACAACGTTTTGTTGGTTTAGCGGGTTATTATCGACATTTCACCCAGAATTTAGCTCGAATGGCTAACCAATTAACGAAGCTCAAATGTAAAGGGGTTAAATTTATTTGGACTAATTATTGTGAAGAATTATTTGAATAATTGAATAGAAAATTATTCAATGCTCCTATATTGAACCTACTATCAGGGAATGATGGGTTTTGATATTTATAGTGATGCTTCAAAGAAAGGACTTGGTTGTGTCCTTTTGTAGAATGATAGTGTTATTGCCTATGCATCACAACAGCTAAAATTCATGAGAAAAACTATCCTACTCATGATCTTGAGTTATCTGCTGTAATATTTTCTATGAAGATATGGAGACATTATCTCTATGGTGAAAAATGTGAGATATATACCGATCACAAGAGTTTGAAGTATATTTTATCACAAAAAGAACTCAACATGAGGAAAAGGTGATGGCTTGAACTACTCCAAGATTATGATTGCACTATAAACTACCACCAAGGTAAGGAAAATAAGGTGGAAGATGCTTTGAGTAGAAAGGGTTATGGAGTTTTGAAGAAGATGAGTGTTGAAAAGTATCCTATTTTCATGGATCTAGTAATGATGGATATGGGGATAACCAAGGAAGGGGAAACATCAATACTTTTTCAAATGATTTCCAAACCATCATTACAAGAAAGAACAAATAGTTCTCAGACCGATGATGAAGAATCTCAAAAGAAGATTAAAGCTTTGAATGATGGGATATTGAGTGACTTTGTGTATGAAGATGGAATTTTGAAAATTTGGAAGAGACTTTGTATACCCAATATACCTGATCTAAAAAGGGAATTGTTGGACGATGATCATAGTTCAAATTTCTCTATACACACAGGGATCACCAATATGTATAGATATTTGAAGAATCATTTTGGGTGGGACAACATGAAGAGGGAGATTGATGATTTTGTGTCAAGATATATGGTTTGTCAACAAGTGAAAGGTGGAAGGGAACAGCTTGGAGGAGCATGAAACCACTTCCAATACCTGAGTGGAAATGAGATAATATTACGATGGTATTTTTCATGGGACTTCCAAAGACTCCTTGATGGGAAGATGCAATATGGGTCATTGTTGATCGTCTTACCAAGGCAGTAAATTTTCTTGCTATAAGGGAGGATTTACCAAAAGAACATCTAGAAAAACTATATATTAATGAATTTTTGAGACTTCATGGAGTACCTCTATCGATTGTTTCTGATCGTGATCGCCGTTTGACATCAAGATTCTGAAAATTTCTTCAGAAAGCCCTGGATACTAATCATTTTTTCAGCACTGCCTACCACCCTCAAACTGATGGACAATCAGAATAAACTATTTATAGTCTAGAAGACATGTTGACATCATGCTCACTTGACTTTCAGTGTATACAGGATCAATATTGACCTTTGGTAGAATTTTCATATAACAATAGCTTCCATTCAAGTATTGAGATGGCGCCATATGATGCGTTATACGAAAAAGATGTGGCACACCAACCTGTTATGATGATTTTAGTGAATGAATACTCGTAGGCCCAAAACTGGTGGAGGAAACGATGAAAAAGTTGAAGGTAATCCAAAACCACATCGAAGCAGCTCAAAGTAGGCAGAAGAGCTATGCTAAAAACCGAAGGAAGGATTTGGAATTTCAGGTAGGAGATCATGTTTTATTGAAGGTATCTCCATTGAACGTAGTTATACGTTTCGGTAAGAAAGGTAAATTGAGTCCTAGGTACATAGGACCTATCGAAATTCTAGAACGAATTGGGGTTGTAGCTTATCTTTTGGCAATGCCTCCAAATCTCTCCAAAGATCATGATGTGTCCACGTGTCACTGTTGAGAAAATACAGGCCTGACCCAATGCATGTACCCACCTATGAGGAATTCGAACTGTAACACGATCTATTTTATTGTGAAGAGCCTGTCAAGATTCTTGATACAAGAGAAAAAGTTTTAAGAAACCAGAAGAATCATCTGATAAAATTTCTATGGGGGACCCATAAGATGGAAGAGGCAACGTGGGAACCCGAGAAACTTATGGTGAAGAACCACCCAAGTCTTTTTATGAAGTAATATTCTGGAAATTATGAGGAAAAAATTGTTTGAAGGAGGGAATAATGTAACACCCCAGGCTTCTATGGTATGCTTCTCTTTGACTAATACAGTAGTGTGTGTTGTACGCAACTTCAAGTTCTAATACACACCACAACCCATCAAACTAGCCGTTATGAATAGTAATACCCACTTTTTAAAATTTTATAAATTTTATCATTCAAAATAGACTTCATTTTTTGTTTCAGAATATCGAAATTAGCTTAGAGTGAATTTTGGATATTTTTCTGAAAAAAATCAATTTTTGATGAATAGTGAAAAACAATGAGTTGTAGTTTAAGATAGAATATTTATATAAATAATTGATTATTTTACTTAAATTTATTTTATTAAAAAATAGACACATAATACCTATATAATTTTAATGTAATTAATTTTAGTGAATTTATAATAATTTTAGATATATAAAAATTTTATTGAACTTTTCACCGTCGTTTACCCAACTCATAGGAGAATTTGCAAATTCACATAAAACATAATTTTACCACTTCTGTGTGTGAAATTTAGAAAATCCAAGACACATGGTTAATATTAAGGAGTAATATTTGGTTCTATAAGATGAAAATAATTATTGGGGAATAGTAACTTTCTACTTTTATTTACCACGATAAACAGTAAATATGGTAATTAAGGGTTAAAATGGTATTATTATTACCGTAACACATGTAAATAGGTTCATATTTTATTACCCCAATCCTATTTTCTAAGAATAATTCGACCAGAAACATCCTTAGGAATAAAATATGAACCTATTTGGTCCACTTATATTATATTGTGACATTTAATATTATTTAATTCAAAGAAGAGTTAAAAGAGTTAAAATCACAGTTTAATAAGTAATTTTTTTAATATAGGGTTATACATAAAATAAATTCGTCTATAAATATTAATTAGAAAGATAAAAATATTTCCTACATAATGGTATTTTATTTATAATTTTTAGACATTAAATAATTTAATTTATTTATGACCCAATAGTGATGTAGTAATTACTTTATTAATGAAATATTAAAATAATTGATATTATAAATATCCAAATAAATGTAATTTGAGACTTTTTATGAATTACAATAATTTTATAGGTTAATATGACATATTAAGGTTGGTTAAATGAATTGTTTTTGAGTCAATAATTCTGTTATCAATTTAGCAAAAACAAAATACCAAATAGTGTCAAAATTGACATAAAAGAGTTTTTAAAACAAATATTTTATTATTAATTGATATTTTATTCCAAAAAATCTAAGGATCTTCCAAAAGACTTATATAATGATAGGTGTATAGTTAATGAACCACTTGGGGTTTTCTTGGATATATATAGTATATTTATTAACCATATAATATAAAAAAAAGTGACATGGTAAATGTCAAAAAATTTAACTAAGAGTTAAATCTAAATGATAAAGTTATTACAATGACCCACACCTGTCTAAAAACTATTGGTTGAATGGTTTTCGACCCATACACACCTTATCCTTTAAATAATCTATTTTGGATCCATTAGAAACCGAAAATGATTTTATTATAAAATAATATTTCTAGCTTTTCCTAAGGGGCCCCTCACCCCTCTTATAAAAGGGAAAACCCTTCTCTCTAATTCACACCTTCAAAGCAATTTCTCTCAGCAAAACTCTGCCCAAATACTCTCTCAGCTATCCTACCTTCATCCTAGAGGCCTTCTATTAGTAATTAATCCAACCTAAGGATCCCTTTTGATCAAATCAAAATGAAAACCCGAAGAAGAGGTAATAATTTCACCACCCTCTTTCTATTTCTTTTCTTCTTCCAATTCTTATTTCTTTGTTATTTAAAATCTAAAATTGAGGGTGGACTATAGGGACTTTGTTTTTGTTGTTTTTCACTTTATCATGTAATGTAATACTTATGAATGTATCTTGTGTTTCCAAGGATACTAAACTAATCGGTCTTTCGAGACATAATCTTTTGTGGTCATGACAATGTTATGTAATAATGCCCCAACATTGGTTATCTGGGGTCAGGGCGTTACTGTTGGTATCTGAGGAAGTTTAGTACAAACAATAGAATCTAGATTTATATAAACTCTGATTAGTGTACATAGTCCTAAGATATACTTTGAGGATTAATATAGAACAACTTCCTAGAATTTTGGTATTGTATAGATTTTTTGAGTTTTTTGAGCAATACATTCCAATTTGGATACGAGCATGTAGAGGCAGCTCTGGCACAAATGTACCTATGGGTAAAACCCGAAAACACTTCTTTGTTGTAGACTCAAACAGGAACTGGTGCATGACAACGGGCCCTACTGCACTCTTGGTTACGACACTCCAGGGGGATTTTCATAGGATCATTCTCATTTTCATTACAAACCACTATGAAGGGTTTATGAGTAGATAATTTCTCAGAAGAAAACATTTTAATGATTATAGATTATATCAATAAGTTTTCAATTAATGTTAAGTGTTTCAAAAGTTTAGAATTATGTATTTCTATTCATAAACTAATCTAGTTTATGCCATTTTTTAGAAATGGCGCCTAGTGGAAGGAATGGAAACCGTACCAATGCACACATTCCATGTAAGGATTTCCCTCCTACTGAAGATAATTATAGTGGAGCTGGTGATGCAACTAGTGCTGATCATCTAATCAACATACTGGGACTACTCACTCGGGTTATGAATAACAACCTTACCCATATGGAGCACCCTCATCCTCAGCGTGGAGGATCAATGTTAGATCGCTTCATGAGGCAAAACCACCAACATTCAATGGTAGTACAAATCCATTATTATCTTAGCAATGGATAAATTCCTGAGAGAAAATATTCCATGAATTGGGGATTAGTTAAAGGGAAAAAGTTATCATGGAAGTTTACCGTCACAGTGGAGATGCTGACCAATGGTGGTCATTGATTCAAAACACCAAAGAAGATGATGAAGTATCAAATATGGAATGGAAGGAGTATAAAGAGTGTTTCTTAGAAAAATACTTTCCTTGTGACCATCGAGCAGAAATGAAAAGGAAATTTCTGAGTCTGAGGCAAAAGGAGGATGAGAATGTCGCAAAGTATGAATCTAAATTTACAAGGTTATCCAGGCATGCTGCAGATTATATACGTAACCCAAGAAGTGATATTGATCGTTTCTTTGATGGGTTAAAACCTTTTCTCCATCGATAATTAGTCTCAGAATCCTTCTCGTCGTACTAAGATATTTTCCCATGCGCTATCAGGACAGAAAAATAATTCTCTACGTCTTACGAATTTAAAGAAATTCTAGAGAAAAAGAGAACTGCTGATCACTCTGGAAATGGAAATAAGCGGATGAAGGAAAATGTTGAATATCCATCCTGCAATAAATGGGGGAAGAAACACCCTGGTACTTGGTTGAAGGTAATGGGAGTCTATTACAAGTGTGGTGAAAAAGACCATGATGCTCATGATTTAAAGGGGAAGAAAGAAGTTACCGATGTTAAATGCTAAATTTTTTGAAGGATGGGACATTATGCTAATGAATGTCCAAAGCATCAGGGAAACTTACCTCAGAAAAGTAAAAGGGATTGAGGCCAATATTATTCTATCACTACTGCTAAGGTAGAAGCTTCGAAAGACATGGAGGCGAGTAATTTAACAGTTTCCTCAAGATTAGAAAATGATTTATTTGATTCTTGATCATCGCATTGTTTCATATATTTCCAGTTTTCTAAAAATTTATATATTTAAAATTTTCTTTAACATGGGAGTTGTCAGTCAGAACTTATAAGGGAAGTATCACTGCTACAATGTTCTGTGAATTAGTTCCCATTATGGTATATAAATGTTCTTTATCTACTGATCTCATCATCATACCAATGATATAATTTGATATAATCCTCGGTATTTATTGGCATTTGGGCCATGATGAAAAAATTTATTGTAAGAAGAATGAAGTTACTATTTTTGATGACGACGATAAAGAACACATTATCTTTAGAGAAGAATCATCACCACATAATTCTTATATAGATCCACCCCCAGTAGCACAACTAAATTCAATTATTAGAGAGGAAGAGAATGAAATGACTGTGGGTGAGGAAAGGAATGTTCAAATAGAGGATGTACCTATTGTGATAGAACATGTTGATGTGTTTCTAGATGATTTACATGGACATCCACCAGAATGAGAAATTGAGATTTCCATTGATTTAATTCCTAGTTCAAGGCCTATATCAAATACCCCTTATAGAATGTCCATTGTGGAATTAGTGGAACTAAAGAAATAAAAAGAGGAATTGAGTAATAGGGTATTTATTCACCCTAGTGTTTCTCCATGGGGAGCCCCTGTCGTTTTTGTTAAGAATAAATATATGTCTATGAGGTTATGTATAGACTACAAGGAGATCAATGCTATAATAATAATGAACATGTATCCCCTACCTCACATTGATGATTTATTTGACCAACTTCATAGAGATAAATACTTTTCAAAGATTGTACTTCGATCTGGATACCATTAGTTGTGTGTGAAGAAGGAATACATTTCGTTGACATCATTTCGATCTAGGTACGGGCATTACGAGTTTACTGTAATTTCTTTTGGTCTGACTAATGAACCCTCTATTTTCATGGATCTGATGAACATAGATTTCCAGTAATATCTAGATGACTTTGTAGTGGTATTTATTAACGATATCTTGGTATAATCCAAAAGCTACGAAGATCATGAAAATCACTTCTGCATTATCCTCAAGACTCTGAGAAGACATGAATTATATGGGAAGTTTAACAAGTGTGAATTATGGCTTATGGATATTTTTTTCTTGTCCATATTGCATGTATGGATGGAATCTATGTTGATCCTTCTAAGACAAGAGCAATTCAAGAATGTCCAGTACCAACGATTATAACTGAGGTACACAGTTTCATTGGATTAGGGGGTTATTACCGACATTTCATCTCGAATTTGGCCCGATTGGCTAACCCATTAACGAAGCTCACACGTAAAGGGGTTAAATTTGTTTTAACAAAATATTGTGATGAATTTTTCGAAGAACTGAAGAGAAGATTAGTCAATTCTCAAAAATTTACTCTAACATCAGGGAATGATGGGTTTGTTATTTAAAGTGATGCTTCAAACAGAGGACTTGTTTTTGTCCTCTTGTAGAATGATAATGTTATTGCCTATGCATCATGAAAGCTAAAAATTCATGAGAAAAACTATCCTACTGAAGATCTTTTCGTTAGCTGCTATAATATTTTCTTTGAAGATATTGAGACATTATCTATATGGTGAAAAATGTGAGATACATACCGATCAAAAGATTTTGATATATATTTTTTCATAAAACGAACTCAATATGTGGAAAAGGCGATGGCTAGAACTACTCAAGGATTATGATTGCACTACACACTACCACCCGAGGAAGGAAAATAAAGTGGCAGATGCTTTGAGTAGAATGGATCATGGAGTTTTGAACAAGATGAGAGTTGAAAAGGATCCTATTTTCATGGATCTAGTAACGATGGATATGGGAATAACCATGGAAGGGGAAACATAAATACTTTTGAAATTATTTCCAAACCATATTTACTACAATGATTAAAGATTTCTTAGACCAATGATGAAGAGTCTCAAAAAATGATTAAAGTTATCAATGATGTGAGATTGAGAGACATTGTGTATGAAGATGAAATTTTGAATTTGGGGAAGAGAAATTCCATTCCCAATATACTGGATCTAAAAAGGGGATTGTTGGATGATGCTCATAGTTCCAATTTCTCTATACACCCTGGGAGTACCATGATGTATTGTGATTTGAAGGAACATTTTTGGCAGGACAACATGAAGAGGGAGATTACTGATTTTGTGTCAAGATGTATGGTTTTCAAAAAGTGAATGATGGAAGGCAACGACCAGGAAGAGTAATGTAACCTCTTCCCATCCCTTAGTGGAAATGGGATAATATTATGATTGACTTTGTCATGGGACTACCAAAGACACCAATAGGAACGATGCAATATGGGTCATTATTGATCGTCATACCAAGTCCACACATTTTCTTGCTATAAGGGAGGATTTACCACTTAAACGTCTAGTAAGACTATTTATTAATGAAGTTGTGAGACTTCATGGAGTACCACTATCGATTTTTTCTGATTGTGATCACCATTTTAAATCAAGATTCTAGAAAATTATTTAGAATGCCCAGGATACTGTACTTCATTTGAGCACTTCCTGCCACCATCAAACTAATGGACAATCAGCATGAACTATTCAATCCTTAGAAGACATTTTGAGATCATGCTCACATAACTTTCAATGTATGTGGGATCAATATTTACCTTTGGTATAATTTTCCTATAACAATAGATTCCATTAAAGTATTGATATGGTACCATATGATGCGTTATATAGAAATAGATGTGGCACACCCACCTGTTGGGATGATGTTGCTGAAAGATAACTCGTAGGCCCATAATTGGCAGAGGAAACGATGGAAAAGGTGAAGGTAATCCAAAACCACATCAAAGAAGCTCAAAGTAGATAGAAGAGCTATGATGACAACCAAATGAAGGATTTGAAATTTCAGGTTGGAGTTCATGTTTTCTTAATGTTATCTCCATAGAAGGGAGTTATACATTTCGGTAAGAAAGGAAAATTTAGTCCCATGTACATAGGACCTTTCGAAATTCTAGAAAGAATTGGGGTTGTAGCTTATCGTTTGGTAATGCAGCCAAATCTCTCCAAAGTTCACGATGTGTTCCACATATCACAGTTAAGAAAATACATGTCTGACCCAATGCATGTACTCACCTATGTGGAATTAGAACTGGAACCCGATCTATCTTATTGTGAAGAGCCTGTTAAGATTCTTGATACAAGTGAACAAGTGCTGAGAAACCGGATGACTCATCTAGTAAAAATTCTATGGAGGAACTATAAGATGGATGAGGAAACGTGGGAACCTGAGGAACTTATGATGAATAACCACCCAAGTCTTTTTGATAAGTAATATTTTGTAAATTTCGAGGATGAAATTATTTGAATTAGGAGAGAATGTAACACCCCAATCTTTTACGGTATTCTTCTCTTTGAATAATACAATAGCGTGTGTTGTACGCATCTTCAAGTTCTAACACACACCACAACCAATCAAAAGTGCCGTTATGAATAATAATAACCACCTCTTTAAATTTTATAAAATTTATCTTTCAAAATAGACTTCATTTTTGGATTTGGAATATCGAAATTATCTTAGGGTGAATTTTTGGTATTTTTTTGAAAACATTCAATTTTTGATTAATAATGAAAAACAATAAGTTATAGTTTAAAACCAAATTTTTATTTAAATAATTATTTATTTTATTTAAATTCATTTTAGGTAAATATAGACACATAGTAACTATATATGTTCAATGTAATTAATTGGGGTCAATTTATAATAATTTTAGATATATAAAAAAGTTATAGAACTTTTCACCGTCTTTTACCCACATCCTAGGAGAATTTTAAAATTAACATAAAACATAATTTTACCGCTTCTGTGAGTTGAATTTCGAAAATACAAGACAAAAAGTTAATATCAAGGAGTAAAATGTGGTTCAATATGATAATTGTTTTGATGAATAGTAACTTTTATTTTTATTTACCACGGTAAAAATTAAATAGGGTAATTATGGGTTAAAATGATATTATTATTACCCTAACATGTGTCCTAATCCTATTGGATAAGTATAATTCGACCAAAAACATCCTTAGGAATAAAATATGAACCTATTTGGCCCAATTGGATTAGATGAGGACACTTATTATTATTTAATTCAAAGAAGCGTTAAAAGAGTTAAAATCACAGTTTAATAACTAAAACATTTTTAATATATGGTTATACATAGTATAAATTCTCCTATAAATATTCATTAGAAAGTTAAAATTATTTCCTACAAAATTTTATTTTATTTATAAATTTTATAAATTAGATAATTTAATTTATTTATGACATAATGGTGATGAAGTAATTACTTAATTAATGAAATATTAAAATAATTGATATTATAAATATCCAAATAAATGTAAATTGTGATTTTTTATGAATTACACTAATTTTGTAGGTTAATATGACATATTAGGGTTGGTTAAATTCATTTTTTTCGAATTAATAATTCTGTTATGAATTTCGGAAAAACAAAATACCAAATAGTGTCAAAATTGACATAAAAGAGTTTTGAAAACTACTATTATATTATTAATTGATATTTTATTTCTAAAAATCTAAGGATCTTCAAAAATACTTATATAATGATAGGTGTATCATTAAGGAACCACTTGGGGTTATCTTGGTTATATATAGTATGTTTATTAACCATATAATTTAAAAATACAAAGTGACATGGTAAATGTCAAACAATTTAACTAAGAGTTAAATCTAAATGATAAAGTTATTATAGCCACCCACACCTATATAAAACCAATTTGTTGAGTGGTTTTCGACCCATACCCACCTTATCCTTTAAATAATCCATTTTTGGATCCGTTAGAAAAAATAATAATTTATTATAAAATAATATTTCTAGCATTTCCTAAGGGGCCCTCACTCCTCTTATAAAAGGGCACTCCCCCTTCTCTCTAATTCACACCATCAAATCCATTTGGTTCATCCAACCTCTTCCCAAATACACTTTAAAATGTCATCCTTTAATCCTAGAGGCCTTCCTTTAGTTAGAAATCAAACCTATATTTCCCTTTTGATCAAACCAAATGGAAGAATTTGAAGAAGAGGTAATAATTTCACCATATTCTTTCAAGTTCTTTTCTTCTTCCACGTCTTAATTCTTCGTTATTTCCATTCTAAAATTGAGTGTGGTCTATGGAGACTATGTTTTTTTAGTTTTTTACTTTATCATGTAATGTAAGACTTATGAATGTATATAGTGTTTCCAAGTCTACTAAACTAATCGATCTTTTGAATCATGATCTTTTCTGATCATGCAAATGTTATGTAATAATGCACTGACATTGGTTAACTGGGGTTGGAGAATTACAATTGGTATTAGTGGAATTTTAGTACATACCTTGGAAGCTATATTTAGATAAACTCTGATTAGAGCACATATCCCTACGATAAAATTTGAGGATTAGTATAGAATAAATTCCTAGAATTTCCTTATTGTAGAGATTTTGTGAGTTTTCCGAGCAATACATCCCTATCTAGATACAAGCAGGTAGAGGAAGCTCTAGCAATGATGTACCTAGGGGTACAACCCAAAAACATCACTTTGAGCCAGACTCGTATGTGAACTGGTGCACGACAACGGGCCTTGCAGCACTCTTGTTTATGACAATCCTAGGGGATACGCTTAGGAAAATTCTCATCTTCCTTACGAATTCATTATGAAGGGTTTGTGAGTATATATTTCCTCAAAGAAAACATTATTATGATTATGAATTATATCAATAAACTGTTCAATTTATCTTATGTGTTTCGCAAGTTTTGAATTATGTATTTCGATTCATAAACTAATCTAGTTTATGCCATTGTTTAGAATTGGCGCCTAGTGGAAGGAATGGAAACCGTATCAATCCACACACTCCACGTAGGGATTTCCATCCTGCTCAAGATAATTATAGTGGAGCTGGTGATGCAACTGGTGCGGATCAGCTAATCACCATACTGGGACAACTCACTCAAGTTATGAATAATAACCTTACCCGTATGGAGCACCCTGATCCGCAGTGTAGAGGATCAATGTTAGATTGCTTCATTAGGAAACAACCCCCAACATTCAATATGAGTACAAATACATTAGTAGCTGAGTAATGGATAAATTCCTTAGAGAAAATATTCCATGCCTTGGGGAGTATTGAAAGGGAAAAAGTTATCATGGACTTTTACCGCCTCACTAGAGATGCTGATCAATGGTGGCCATTGATTCAAAACACAGAGGCAGATGATGAATTATCAAATATGGAATGGAAGGAGTTTAAAGATATTTTCTTAGAAAAATACTTTCCTCATGACAATCGAGATGATATGGAATGGAAATTTCTGGGTCTGAGGAAAATGGAGGATGAGAATGTCGCAAAGTATGAAGCTAACTTTACAAGTTTACCAAGGCATGCTGCAGATTATATATGTAACGCAATAAGTATGTTTGATCATTTATTTGATGGGTTAAAACCATTTCTTCGTCGAGCATTAGTCTCACAATCCTTCTCGTCGTATTAAGATATTGTCTCATGTACTATCAAGATAGAAAAGGAATTCTCTAAGTCTAACGATTTTAACTCCACGCAAGAGAAGAAGAGATATGCTGATCACTCTAGAAATGGAAATAAGGGGAAGAAGGGAAATTTTGAATATCCATCCTGTAGTAAATGTTGGAAAAAACACCATGGTACTTTCTTGAAGATTATGGGAGTCTGTTACAAGTGTGGCTATAAATTCCACCAATCTCGTGATTACAAGGGGATGAAATAAGCTACCAATGTTCAATGAAATAATTGCCGAGTGATGGGACATTATGAAAATGAATGTCCAATGTATCTGGTAAACTTACCTCAGAAAAGGATAGGGGATCAAGGCCAAGCTTATGCTATCACTACTATGGAAGCAGAAGCTCTGAAAGATGTGGTGGAAGGTAATTTAATAGTTTCCTCAAGTTCAGAAAATTTTTTATTTGATTTTGTATAATCACATTGTTTCATATCTTCCTAGTTTGCTATGAAAATTAGATATTTCCAATTTAATTTAACATGAGAGTTGTCAGTCAAAACTCCTAAGGGAAGTATCATTGCTACAATGTTCTGTGAATCAGTTCCCATTAGGGCATATAAATGTTATTTATCTGCTGATCTCACAGTCATACCCATGATTAATTTTGATATAATCTTTGATATGGATTTCCTTTCAGACCATGATGCAAAGATTTATTGTATGTAGAAGGAGGTTACTCTTTTTTATGATGATGATAATGAACACCTTATCTTTAGAGTAGAATCGTCACCACCTAATTATTATCTAGATCCACCCCCAATAGCTCAACTAAATTCAATTATTGGGGAGGAAGAGAATTAAATTACTGTGGGTGAGCAAAGGAATGTTCAAATAGTGGATGTACCTATTGTGAGAGAATATGTTTATCTGTTTCCATAAGAATTACCTGGAAATCCTCCAGAATGAGAAATTGAGATTTCCATTGATTTAATTTCTAGTTCAAGCCCTATATCAATGACCCCATATATAATGGCCACTATGGAATTAGTGGTACTAAAGAAAAAACTAGAGGAATTGAGTAATACAGGATTTATTCTGTAACAGCCCGAGATTTTATGAAAAATATTCTTTCACTAATGTCTTGTGTTGTACGCTACACCAAAAGGAGCTTTCACAACACGCATCCTTGACTTGCCTTGCATTACACGCAATCGCAACCTTCTTCGATAGTGTGTGTAGTACGCAATAACGAGTTTCACTAAACAGCGATATGCTATTAAAACTAGCCGTTATGAATAGTAATAACCACTTTTTGAAATTTTGTAAATTTTATTTTTCAAAATGGATTTCATTTTTGGATTCGGAGTATCGAATTTAGCCTAAGGTGAAATTTTGGTACATTTCGGATAACTTTCATATTCTGATGAATAGTGAAAATTACTAAATTATAATTAAAAACAACTTTTTAATCGAAATAATTAATAGTGATAAATTATTAATTTGAGTGGTTTTAAAGTATATTTAGAATATATTTTTACAATTTAATACAATGTTGGTCATTGGACGTAATTTCACATTTAAACCTGACATAAACAAGTGTCAATCTTTTGATAGATATTGTTTCGTAAAAACACGCTATTTGTTTTAATAGCGGGATTTAATTATAAAATTAATTAATTCAACTTCTATGTTATGAATTTGGTAAAATAGACTTCATTTTTGAATTCGGAATATGAAATATAGCTTAGGATGAAATTTTGGCATTTTTCTGAAAACATTCAATTTTTGATGAATAGTGAAACCACTAAGTGGTAGGTTAAAAACTGACTTTTGCATAAAACTTAATTTTACCACTTCTGTGAATGGAATTTCGAAAATCCGAGAGACACGGTTAATATCAAGGACTAAAATGTGGTTCAATGAGATGAAAATAATTTTTGGTGAATAGTAACTTTTTACTTTTTTTTTACCGCGGTTAATAGTAAATAGGGTAACTAAGGGTAAATATGATATTACTATTACCCTAACACAAGTCCTAATTCTATTGGACAAGTGTAATTCGACCAAAAACAAACTTAGGAATAAAATATGACCATTTAGGCCCACTTGGATTAGATTAGGACATTTATTATGAATTTATTTAAAGAAGGGTTAAAATAGTTAAAATCAAAGTTTAATAAGTAAATAATTTTTAATATGGGGTTATACATAAGATAAATTCGATTGAAAATATTAATTAGAAAGCTAAAAAGATTTCCTACATGATGGTATTTTATTTGTAATTTTTAGACATCAAATAATTTAATTTATTTATGACACAACGATGATGCAGTAATTATCTTATTAATGAAATATTGACATAATTGATGTTATAAACACCAAAATAAATGTAATTTGAGATTTTTTATGAATTCCACTAATTTTCTAGGTTACTATGATATATTAATGTTGATTTAATAAACTTGGTTCGAACATATAATTCTGTTATGAATTTCACAAAAATCATATATCAAATAGTGTCAAAATTCACACAAAATAGTTTTTAAATCAAATATTATATTATTAATTGTTATTTTATTCCAAAAAATCTAAGGTTCGGCCAAATGACTTAGATAAGGATATATATATTAATAATAAACAATTTGTGGTTCGTTTGGCATGTTATAGTAAGTTTATTAACCATATAGTGAAAGAAAACAAAAAGACACGGTAAAAGTTAAATTATTTAACTTAGAGTTAAATATAATTGATAAGGTTTAAAATAATATCCAAACATGTCTAAATTTGATTTGTTGATGAAATTACAACCCTATCTCATCTAATCTTCGAATATGAGTCATTTTTGGCGGTTTTTAAGTGGGGTTAGATTTATTATAAATTAATATTTTTAAGAATTCCTAAGGTGCCCCTCTCCTCCCTTATAAAAGGGCACCTCCTCCCCCTTCCTCCTCACACCAATTTGAGCATTCAAGCTCGGCCAACCCCTGCCATTTTCACCTCTCCACTTCCCTAGCAACATTCTAGAGGTTCTGGTCTTCCTCAAAGACCAAGTTTAGTGCCCTAAGAGGAGGTCTCAAAGAGGCGCTTCAAAGAAGAGGTAATTACCGTTACCAATTCTTTCATCTTTATTTCTTCTTCCACTTCTTCTTATTAGGTTGTTTCATTATGAAGTAATAACATCAGTATCACTCATATAATGATATGTTATTATAAGTATGAAACAACCCTATTTCACCATCTATCCATCCTACGGAAAAAGAAATCACCGCGCGTGCGTACGTACGGAATACCGTCTCCACGCCGTGGTGTAATCTATTTTCCGCCACCACCTTAATTGGATGGGTATAATGGTGTAATGAGTAACTATATATGATTATT
Organism: Viscum album; assembly: GCA_963277665.1. NCBI lineage: Eukaryota > Viridiplantae > Streptophyta > Magnoliopsida > Santalales > Viscaceae > Viscum > Viscum album. The sequence goes on from OY728127.1 coordinate 622,985,330, forward strand.
ATAAAGTGATATTGATACATAAATAGTATACAAACACTTCAACACAATTCCACGACCATGGGAACGATATCATCGCTCGTGCGTACGTACGGACTACCGTCTCCACGACGCGATGAGATTCATTCTCAATGATTATCCATTCATGAATGATTATAAAGTATATATAATAAGTACTAATGAAATATATGACATAATAATGATACTGTATTTATGTATATTTATATGTATGTCATCTAATTCCATTCAATTCAATAAGGAAACGGAAACAGCGTTCATGCGTACGTACGGACTACCGTCTCCATGAACGGTGTATTTCATTCCATTATCAATATATTATATATATATGTATATTATGAATATATATTATATATAAATCATGTTTTACATTCTGGATATAAGTAATCATGATCCAAGTAATCATATTAACAATTACAAGTTAAAAAGACGAACGACAAATAAGACGATTTTACCCAAAATGCTACTTTAACATGAATTTACAAAAGACCGGGTAATATAAAGCCATAAGAGAACCATATATGATATCATAACAATGAATATGATTCTGTAATAAGTCAATAACATTATGTAAATCATTATACAGGAGGTTCGGACACATACAAAGCAAGTCGGACCTAAGGTAAGGGATAAATTTTCAATCTCATTTTTATCCGAGATTGCTTATACTTAAGTATTTACTGGGGTTACGTTTAACATCCATGACAATGTTTTCTAAAAATGTTTTTATAAAATGTTTACCATTCTTCCATGAATGTTTAAAGTCATTTTTACCCTTTATTGACTTTTTACCACATTGTATGAATGGAATCTTTCCTTTGGTTACCATATAAGGTACTTTTTGACTTTTCCGAAAAAAGTACGAGGAGAATGTTATTTTTAACTTATACGGCGTGAAAGGATTTTTACGGTTTCATAACACCTCATTTTAAAGAAGATTCCTCTACAAGATTTCATGATTATTTTCAACAAAACTCTTATCTTTTGAAATTGCATGGAATTTTGTGAAAAGAAAATGATTTTAAAGAAGAAAGGATATTTTCCTCAAGAATTCATTTCGAGTGTTTTTCTCAAAACTATTTTCCATCTAAGATGACATTATTTGATATGTATGTTTCAAGTAAAATGTCTCTATGATTTAAATGGTTTCAATATTCTTATGATTTAATGATATCAATTGTTTATGGATTATGATGGCATGATGTTTAAGATTCCCATTTTTATTACATGGGTTATGCAATGATGTATGATTTATGATTTTGTGGCACACATAAGAATGGTATCATTATGAGATGGGTGGGACCTATATCTCCCTCCAATGCATTGGGTAAAGATTTTATATCTCATGAGATAGACATGGCTGAAATGGTAGGTTATACCGGTTCAGTGAAACAGGACTGAAACGAGGGTTACTCGATTCAGAAAGGGACTTTGTCCACTAAGATAGTCTTGGCAATGAGTCTTGACTAACAAGAAATGATTTTCTATGATTATGTGTGTATGCCACAAAGTTTCATGTTTTAAGTTATGATTATTGGGATTACATTTCACTTCTATGATTTATCCCATGTTATGATATTATGAGCTCTTTTGCAGGTTAAGATTTCCAAAAGCTATGTTCTTATATGATATGATTGATATTTCTTTTGTTTACCCTTACTGAGCATTTGAGCTCACCCTTTTATGTTTTCTTTTCCCCAGGAGATAAAGAAAGGTTTTAGGTATTAAAAAAAAGAAGATCTTTATGGGAGATGTTGAAGATCTTTCACCACGATTAGAAGATTACGTTCCGAGTTTCCAAAGACACTAAACTATTACGATCCTTGTGTGTTTGTATTTTTGTTATGTACTAAGTATTCCGCAAATGTAATGTAATGTCCATGTACGTCAAGATACGGGTCTCTACAGTTGGTATCAGAGGCAAAGGAGGTAGGAATGTATCCGATCCTTGGGAACTCTCACATGTGAGCATTGGACGAAGCATGGATCTCCGCCCAAGGGCTTCATGAGGAAATGGCTGCCACTGGGGATGGTGGTGTGTCCCGCCCAGGGGGTGTAGCCGCCCATGGAGTGCCCTGATAGGTATCAATTGTAGTCCACTGGAAGTAATTCTAGACCGTTACAGTTGGTATCAGAGGAAAGGTTTAGTCAACCTTTGGAAACTAGGACGCGAAAACGTTAGTGAGATCCCTAGAGATATTTCTAAGGTATGTCTAGGGATGTCCCTAAGGATAAGTATACGTATAGGATATATTCCTAGAACTACGGTAACGATCTTAGAATTTAACCTAAAATGTTAGATATTGAAGGTACTCCCCCTTTATTATGTTGTTTTCCCTAGCATGATTTTTTCCTCTCACACTATTCTTTTTGGGTTTTAGAAAATGGCTGGAAACAACGTGATTCACGATAATGGAGGATATGCTGGACAATGGAATGATATTTTTCATGAGCAACCAAATGAAATGGGATTTGGAAGTCCAAAAATCATTATTATGCCGAATCAGCAATCTCATAATATGATCAATAAAGTAAAATTTGGTAAGTTTCCTGACTCGGCTAATAAGAGAAAGATGGAGTTTCATGATGATCATAGAGGAAAGAAAGTTCAATTTCCCCTATGTATATCATGTGGGAAGAGGCATCAAGGAGAATGTTTCAAAGGAACTGGAAGATGCTTTGGGTGTGGAAAAGAAGGACACAAAGCAAGTAAGTGCAAATGAAAAGGTTCAGTTAACACCATGGATGAGGATAATGGTATTGCTACGACATCAACAATGGTTAAATGTTTTAAATGTGGAATGTACGGGCATTATGCAAACCAATTCCCTAAGGGAAAGTCTCATGAAGATAATCAGTATGGTCGTATAGGAAGTATTTATGTTGATGATGATGAAGAGACTACAAATGATATGTGAGATGAAGGAATTGTTGAAGCTCGGTCAATGGTTTAAGAATGTAGTGGAATGATGACCTGTTTATCATGTGTAATGTTGTATAATTAATCTCATGGTACTATGGAATAAAGAGACATCTAAGGATTGTTACACTGTTGTCCTTCCTTGAGTTTTGAAAGTGTATAATTAATGGTACAAGTATCCATGAAAGGTTATTCAGATATTTTTGGAATGTAGATGATATGCGCATAATGAAGGGATAAAGAGCAAATGAAATGTTTGACAGTATTCATGAGCTCATGATTGATATAAGGACTAAGTGATATCATGGTTTGAGTATATAGAATTTTGAGGATATTTGTAGGTGGAAAGTGTTAACTTTTAACTGCATTCATGTTTTCACTAAGGTATTCAAGAGAATACATGATTAAGGACTTTGAATGTTTGGAATGTGACCAACAAAATATATCTTATGATATATGGGGATCAACGATGGTATTAAATCTCTGGTAATTGTTTTCACTATGTTATGAGAGTGGACTGCAGTATTATGGATAAGCCTAAAGATTGGAATGGATTATGTTGGACATAAGTGAGTATTGTTTAAGGATAGAAGTTTTTTTTTCGATATTATTGATGGGATGTTATAGTAATGTTGTTTTAGAAAAAGGAAAACCTACAGGACGGGCGACAGCCCATCGCTTCGGACAAGGCTGTAGGAATCGAACCCACAACCGAAGTGCGACGGGCCTTTATCGCCTACCACTGGCCTACATTAAGTCCATGTTTAGTAGAAACTAGTTTTATTATATTAAGCAGTATGATATATGAAGTATAAGTCCATTTTAGGAACCATATGTGATTAATCTCACTATAGATCGACTTATGTATATAATTTTTGCTAACCTTTTGTTTGAGACAGATGGAATGAACAGTCATTCTATCACATGATCTGCTAACACTTCACGAATAACAAATTCAACTTCATTTATTTAAGAGATGAAGTGGAAATTGTTAAAGGCACGAACAACAGTGAGATTGTACCAAAATAAAGTAAGTATTTATTCTAATTCAAATTCTTTAACTTTAGGGAAATGATCTTGGAAACCAAAAATGTTGTCCTAGTTCTCTTATACCTGATGAATCAGATGGTACCTTAGATCGTCACAAATTTATGGATTTGTGATTACTGGCTTTTCCATAGCCATGTTCTCTACCACTCTCCATCAGAACATGATGGTTATATTTCTCTTCCATATCCATATTTTCACCTATGTGGAAACCCAGTGATTAGTTTATTTGGGTAATCGTTACATTACATACTTTATTTTTTAAATCCAAGTTTTGGTAATCTTTTTTACGATGTGGGTTTCTGTTAAAGAAACGTTCGAATAGTAAACCATTTATAACCCCGACGAATTTCGAGGGCGAAATTCATTTTAAGGGGGGTAGAATGTAACAGCCCGAGATTTTATGAAAAATATTCTTTCACTAATGTCTTGTGTTGTACGCTACACCAAAAGGAGCTTGCACAACACGCATCCTTGACTTGCCTTGCATTACACGCAATCACAACCTTCCTCGATAGTGTGTGTAGTACGCAATAACGAGTTTCACTAAACAGCGATATGCTATTAAAACTAGCCGTTATGAATAGTAATAACCACTTTTTGAAATTTTGTAAATTTTATTTTTCAAAATGGATTTCATTTTTGGATTCGGAGTATCGAATTTAGCCTAAGGTGAAATTTTGGTACATTTCGGATAACTTTCATATTCTGATGAATAGTGAAAATTACTAAATTATAATTAAAAACAACTTTTTAATCGAAATAATTAATAGTGATAAATTATTAATTTGAGTGGTTTTAAAGTATATTTAGAATATATTTTTACAATTTAATACAATGTTGGTCATTGGACGTAATTTCACATTTAAACCTGACATAAACAAGTGTCAATCTTTTGATAGATATTGTTTCGTAAAAACACGCTATTTGTTTTAATAGCGGGATTTAATTATAAAATTAATTAATTCAACTTCTATGTTATGAATTTGGTAAAATAGACTTCATTTTTGAATTCGGAATATGAAATATAGCTTAGGATGAAATTTTGGCATTTTTCTGAAAACATTCAATTTTTGATGAATAGTGAAACCACTAAGTGGTAGGTTAAAAACTGACTTTTGCATAAAACTTAATTTTACCACTTCTGTGAATGGAATTTCGAAAATCCGAGAGACACGGTTAATATCAAGGACTAAAATTTGGTTCAATGAGATGAAAATAATTTTTGGTGAATAGTAACTTTTTACTTTTTTTTACCGCGGTTAATAGTAAATAGGGTAACTAAGGGTAAATATGATATTACTATTACCCTAACACATGTCCTAATTCTATTGGACAAGTGTAATTCTACCAAAAACAAACTTAGGAATAAAATATGACCATTTAGGCCCACTTGGATTAGATTAGGACATTTATTATGAATTTATTTAAAGAAGGGTTAAAATAGTTAAAATCAAAGTTTAATAAGTAAATAATTTTTAATATGGGGATATACATAAGATAAATTCGATTGTAAATATTAATTAGAAAGCTAAAAAGATTTCCTACATTATGGTATTTTATTTGTAATTTTTAGACATCAAATAATTTAATTTATTTATGACACAACGATGATGCAGTAATTATCTTATTAATGAAATATTGACATAATTGATGTTATAAACACCAAAATAAATGTAATTTGAGATTTTTTATGAATTCCACTAATTTTCTAGGTTACTATGATATATTAATGTTGATTTAATCAACTTGGTTCGAACATATAATTCTGTTATGACTTTCACAAAAATCATATATCAAATAGTGTCAAAATTGACACAAAATAGTTTTTAAATCAAATATTATATTATTAATTGTTATTTTATTCCTAAAAATCTAAGGTTCGGCCAAATGACTTAGATAAGGATATATATATTAATAATAAACAATTTGTGGTTCGTTTGGCATGTTATAGTAAGTTTATTAACCATATAGTGAAAGAAAACAAAAAGACACGGTAAAAGTTAAATTATTTAACTTAGAGTTAAATATAATTGATAAGGTTTAAAATAATATCCAAACATGTCTAAATTTGATTGGTTGATGAAATTACAACCCTATCTCATCTAATCTTCGAATATGAGTCATTTTTGGAGGTTTTTAAGTGGGGTTAGATTTATTATAAATTAATATTTTTAAGAATTCCTAAGGTGCCCCTCTCCTCCCTTATAAAAGGGCACCTCCTCCCCCTTCCTCCTCACACCAATTTGAGCATTCAAGCTCGGCCAACCCCTGCCATTTTCACCTCTCCACTTCCCTAGAAACATTCTAGAGGTTCTGGTCTTCCTCAAAGACCAATTGTAGTTCCCTAAGAGGAGGTCTCAAAGAGGCGCTTCAAAGAAGAGGTAATTACCGTTACCAATTCTTTCATCTTTATTTCTTCTTCCAGTTCTTCTTATTAGGTTGTTTCATTATGAAGTAATAACATCAGTATCACTCATATACTGATATGTTATTATAAGTATGAAACAACCCTATTTCACCATCTATCCATCCTACGGAAAAAGAAATCACCGCGCGTGCGTACGTACGGAATACCGTCTCCACGCCGTGGTGTAATCTATTTTCCGCCACCACCTTAATTGGATGGGTATAATGGTGTAATGAGTAACTATATATGATTATTATAAAGTGATATTGATACATAAATAGTATACAAACACTTCAACACAATTCCACGACCATGGGAACGATATCATCGCTCGTGCGTACGTACGGACTACCGTCTCCACGACGCGATGAGATTCATTCTCAATGATTATCCATTCATGAATGATTATAAAGTATATATAATAAGTACTAATGAAATATATGACATAATAATGATACTGGATTTATGTATATTTATATGTATGTCATCTAATTACATTCAATTCAATAAGGAAACGGAAACAGCGTTCATGCGTACGTACGGACTACCGTCTCCATGAACGGTGTATTTCATTCCATTATCAATATATTATATATATATGTATATTCTGAATATATATTATATATAAATCATGTTTTACATTCTGGATATAAGTAATCATGATCCAAGTAATCATATTAACAATTACAAGTTAAAAAGACGAACGACAAATAAGACGATTTTACCCAAAATGCTACTTTAACATGAATTTACAAAAGACCGGGTAATATAAATCCATAAGAGAACCATATATGATATCATAACAATGAATATGATTCTGTAATAAGTCAATAACATTATGTAAATCATTATACAGGAGGTTCGGACACGTACAAAGCAAGTCGGACCTAAGGTAAGGGATAAATTTTCAATCTCATTTTTATCCGAGATTGCTTATACTTAAGTATTTACTGGGGTTACGTTTAACATCCATGACCATGTTTTCTAAAAATGTTTTTATAAAATGTTTACCATTCTTCCATGAATGTTTAAAGTCATTTTTACCCTTTATTGACTTTTTACCACATTGTATGAATGGAATCTTTCCTTTGGTTACCATATAAGGTACTTTTTGACTTTTCCGAAAAAAGTACGGGGAGAATGTTATTTTTAACTTATACGGCGTGAAAGGATTTTTACGGTTTCATAACACCTCATTTTAAAGAAGATTCCTCTACAAGATTTCATGATTATTTTCAACAAAACTCTTATCTTTTAAAATTGCATGGAATTTTGTGAAAAGAAAATGATTTTAAAGAAGAAAGGATATTTTCCTCAAGAATTCATTTCGAGTGTTTTTCTCAAAACTATTTTCCATCTAAGATGACATTATTTGATATGTATGTTTCAAGTAAAATGTCTCTATGATTTAAATGGTTTCAATATTCTTATGATTGAATGATATCAATTGTTTATGGATTATGATGGCATGATGTTTAAGATTCCCATTTTTATTACATGGGTTATGCAATGATGTATGATTTATGATTTTGTGGCACACATAAGAATGGTATCATTATGAGATGGGTGGGACCTATATCTCCCTCCAATGCATTGGGTAAAGATTTTATATCTAATGAGATAGACATGGCTGAAATGGTAGGTTATACCGGTTCAGTGAAACAGGACTGAAACGAGGGTTACTCGATTCAGAAAGGGACTTTGTCCACTAAGATAGTCTTGGCAATGAGTCTTGACTAACAAGAAATGATTTTCTATGATTATGTGTGTATGCCACAAAGTTTCATGTTTTAAGTTATGATTATTGGGATTACATTTCACTTCTATGATTTATCCCATGTTATGATATTATGAGCTCTTTTGCAGGTTAAGATTTCCAAAAGCTATGTTCTTATATGATATGATTGATATTTCTTTTGTTTACCCTTACTGAGCATTTGAGCTCACCCTTTTATGTTTTCTTTTCCCCAGGAGATAAAGAAAGGTTTTAGGTATTAAAAAAAAAGAAGATCTTTATGGGAGATGTTGAAGATCTTTCACCACGATTAGAAGATTACGTTCCGAGTTTCCAAAGACACTAAACTATTACGATCCTTGTGTGTTTGTATTTTTGTTATGTACTAAGTATTCCGCAAATGTAATGTAATGTCCATGTACGTCAAGATACGGGTCTCTACATATTCACCCTAGTGTTTCTCCATGGGTATCCCCTATCCTTTTTGTTAATAAGAAAGATGGATCTATGAGGTTATGTATCGACTGTAGACAGATCAATGATATAACAATAATGAACAAGTATCTCCTTCCTCGCATTGATGATTTATTTGACCAACTGCATGGAGATCAATACATTTCAATGATAGACCTTCGATCTGGATACCATCAGTTGTGTGTGAAGAAAGAATACATTCGGAAGACATCATTTCGAACTAGGTACGTGCATTATTAGTTTACAGTAATGCCTTTTGGGTTGACTAATTCACCCTCAATTTTCATGGATCTAATGAACAGAGTCTTCAAGGAATATATTGATGAATTTGTAGTGGTATTTAATGATGATATCTTGCAATACTCCCAAAGTTACAAAGATCATGAAAATCACTTGCGCATTATCCTAAAGATTCTGAGAAGAAATGAATTATATGAGAAGTTTAGCAAGTGTGAATTATTGCATCAGGAGATTTCTTTTCTTGGCCATATTGTCTCTAAGGATGGAATATTTATTGATCCCTCAAAGAAAAGAGCAATCCAAGATTGGACAGCACCAACGAGTATAACCGATGTATGCAATTTTATCGGTTTAGCTGGTTATTATCGACGTTCCGTCCAGAATTTTCCCCGATTGTCTATCCCATTAAAAAAGATCAAACATAAATGGGTTAAATTTTTATGTAAAAAATAATGAAAAGAAGGTTTCAAAGAACTGAAGAGAATATTAGTCAATGCTCCTAAATTGACTGTACCATTGGAGAATGATGGGTTTGTTATTTATAGTGACACTTCAATGAAAGGAATTGGTTGTGTCCTTATGTAGAATGATAGTGTTATTGCCTATGCATCACGACAGTGAAAAATTCTGAGAAAAACTATCCTACTCATGATCTTGAGTTAGATACTATAATATTATCTTTGAAGATATGAAGACATTATCTCTATGTTGAAAAATGTGAGATATATACCAATCATAAGAGTTTGAAGTATATTTTCTCATATAAAGAACTCAACATGAGTTAAAGGCGATGGCTTGAACTACAGAAGGATTATGATTTCACTATACACGACCACCTTGGGAAGGAAAATAAGGTGGAAGAGGCTTTGATTAGAAAGGATCATGGAGTTTTGAACAAGATGAGAGTTGAAAAGGATCCTATTTTCATGGATCTACTAAAGGTGGATATGATAATAACCATGGAAGGGAAATCGTCAATAATTTCTCAAACGATTGCCATACCTTATTTAATATAAAGAATAAAGAGTTCTTAGACCGATGGTGAAGAGTCTCAAAAGAAGATTAATGATGTGAATGATGGGTGATTGAGTGACTTTTTGTATGAAGATGGAATTTTGAAATTTGGAAAGAGACTTTGTGTTCTCAATATAACTAATCTAAAATGGGAATTGATGGGTGATGCTCATAGTTCTAATTTGTCTATACACCCTGGGAGCACCAAGTTGTATAGAGATTTAGAGGAATATTTTTGGTGTGACAACATGAAGAGGGTGATTGCTGATTTTGTGTCAAGATGTATGGTTTGTAACAAGTGAAAGCTGGAAGGAAACAACCCGAAGGAGTCATGCAACATATTCCCATACCTGAGTGGAAATGGGATAATATTACAATGGAATTTTTCATGGGACTACCAAATACGCCTAGAAGAAACGAAGAAATATTGGTCATTGTTGATTATCATTCCAAATCAGCCCATTTTCATGCTATAAGAGTGGATTTACCACTTGAACCTCTAGTAAGACAATATATTAATGAAGTTGCGAGGCTTCTTAGAGTACCCCTATCAATTGTTTCTGATCGTGATCCCTATTTTACATCAGGATTCTAGAAAAGTCTTTAGAAAGACCAAGATACTGATCTTCGTTTGAGCACTGCCTACCACCCTCAAACTGGTGGACAATCAGGACGAAATATTCAAACCATTGAAGATCTTTTGAGATCTTTCTCACTTGACTTTCAATGTATGTGGGATCAATATTTACCTTTGGTAAAATTTTCCTATAATAATAGCTTCCATTCAAGTATTGAGATGGAACCATATGATGCATTATATAGAAAGAGATGTCGCACACCAACCTTTTGGGATGATATTGGTGAAAGAAAACTCATAGGCGCAGAAATGGTGGAAGAAACGATGGAAAAGGTGAAGGTAATCCAAAACCACATCAAAGCAGCTCAAAGTAGCCCGAAGAGCTATGTTTACAACGGAAGGGAGGATTTGGAATTTCATGTAGGAGATCATGTTTTCTTGAAGTAATCTCCATAGATGGTAGTTATAATTTCTGTAATAAAGATAAATTGAGTCCCAGGTATATGAGACCTTTTGAAATTCTAGAACGAATTGGGGTTGTATCTTATCATTTGGCAATGCCGATAAATATCTTCAAAGTTCACGATGTGTTCCACATATCACTATTGAGAAAATACATGCATGACCCAACACATGTACTCACCTATGAGGAATTAGAACTGGAAACCGATCTGTCTTATTGCAAAGAGCCTGTCAAGATTCTTGATACAAGAGAACAAGTGCTGAGAAATCGGACGACTTGTCTGGTAAAAGTTCTATAGAGGAACCATAAGATGGAAGAGGCAACATGGGAACCCGAGGAACTTATGATGAAGAACCACCCAAGTCTTTTTTTGAAGTAATATTCTTGAAATTTCTAGGAAGAAATTATTTTATGGAGGGGAGAATTTAATGCCCCAAGCTCCTACGAGATGTTTCTCTTTGAATAATACATTAGTGTGTATTGGACGCAATTCAAGTTCTAACACACACCACAACCAAAAAAACTAGTCGTTATGAATAGTAATACCCACTTAATGAAATTTTATAAATTTTATCTCTCAAAATGGACTTCATTTTTGGTTTCGGAATATCGAAATTAGCTTAGCGTGAATTTTTGGAATTTTTATGAAAACTTTCAATTTTAGATGAATTGTGAAAACCACTAAGTTATAGTTTAAAACCGAATTTTTATTTAAATAATTATTTATTTTAGTTAAATTTATTTTAGGTCATTATATACGCATAATACCTATATAATTTCAATGTAATTCATTGAAGTCAATTTATAATAATTTAAGATATATAAAAGTTTTATAGAACTTTTCACCGTCTTTTAACCATCTCCAAAGAGAATTTGCAAATTCACATAAAACGTAATTTTACCGCTTCTGTGAGTGGAATTTTAAAAATCCGAGAGACATGGTTAATATCAAGGAGTAAAATTTGGTTCAATAGGATAAAAATAATTTTCAGTGAAAATAGTAACTTTTTACTTTTATTTACCACGGTAAAAAGTAAATAGGGTAATTAACATTTAAAATGATATTATTATTACCCTAACAAATTTCCTAATCTTATTGGATAAGTATAATTGTACCAAAAACATCCTTAAGAATAAAATATGAACCACTTTGGTCCACTTGGATTAGAATAGGATATATTATTATTTAATTAAAAGAAGAGTTAAAAGAGTTAAAATCACAGTTTATTAAATAAAACATTTTTAATATAGGGTTATACATAAGATAAATTCATCAATAAATATTCATTAGAAAGATAATAATATTTCCTACATAATGGTATTTTATTTATAATTTTTAGACATTATATAATTTAATTTATTTATGACGCAATGTTTATGCAGTAATTATCCAATTAATGAAATATTAAAATAATTGATATTATAAATATCCAAGTAAATGTAATGTGAGACTTTTTATGAATTAAAATAATTTTATAAAATAATATGACATATTAGGTTTTGTTAAATGATTTTTTTTCGAAGTAATAATGCTGTTATGAATTTAGCGAATACAAAATACCAAAGAGTGTCAAAATTGACATTAAAGAGTTTTTAAAACAAATATTATATTATTAATTGATATTATATTCCAAAAAAAGACAGTATCTTCCAAAATAATTATATAATGTTAGGTGTATCATTAATTAACAACTTGGGGTTCTCTTGGATGTATATAGTATGTTTATTAACCATATAATATAAAAATACAAAGTGACATGTTAAATGTCAAACTATTTAACTAAGAGTTAAATCTATAAGATAAAGTTATTATAGTGACCCAAACCTGTCTAAAACCTATTGGTTGTGTGTTTTTCATCCCATCCACACCTTAGACTTTAAATAATCCATTTTTGAGCCATTATAAACCGAAAATGATTTTATGAAAAAGTAATCTTTCTACCTTTTCGAAAGGTACCCCTCATCCCTCTTATAAAATGGCACCCCCTTCTCTCTAATTCACACCTTCAAATCCACTTGGATTGGCCAAAATCTACCCAAAAAACCCTCTCAACTGTCCTCCCTTCATCCTAGAGGCCTTAATTTAGTAAGAAAGCCAACCTAGGAGTCCTTTTTATGAAATCAAAATGAAGAACCTGAAGAAGATGTAATAATTTCACGACCCTCTTTCAAGTTATTTCTTCTTCCACTTCATCATTCTTTGTTATTTACATTCTAAAATAATAACTCCAGTATCTTCTATATACTGTGATGTTATTATAAATATGGTACATCCATATTCATAATTCTATCCATCCTTTGAATGACGTGTCACCATATGTGTGTACGTATGGATTACCGTCTCCACGTCGTGGTGTAATTGTTATTCATTAAATTATTATTTGGATGGGTATAATGGTGATGTGTAATTCAGGTAAATATTAAATATAACATGATAATGATTATGTATATATGATTTACCATCCAATTATATATTATTTTAATATCAAAGGAATGATATTGTCACTCAGGCGTACATACAGATTACTGTCTCCACGAACGCGATGAGATTCATTCCCCATCGTATCCATTCAAGACTAAATTTCATTTGATGAATAAAAATAATGTTTAAAGACATGATATCATTCTGGATATGAATATGATACATCCCATCAATAACAAATATAACTCACCTAATAAAGAATATAAATGAAAATGAATCCATTAACACATGAAACGACGATAATACTAAGATATTATTAACAAAACAATGATAAAAGACCATATATGATATAATATTAATGAATATGATTCTTGTATAATTTGATAACAATTATTTTACCATTATACAAAAGGTTAACCTAACCTTAACCAAGTAAATGTATAAGGAAATGGTTTACTTGACAATCTCTTCATTATCCAAGGTTGTTTATACGTAATTATCTACTAGGACCTCTTTATCATCCACATCCATGTTTCATAAAAATATTTTTCAAAACATTCTTAATATTTTATAGACTATGGGTTAATGTAATTTGTACCATTGTTTTACTTTTCATAATATTTTTATGAAGGAATATTTCTGTCATTTTCCAAACAGGGTCCTTTTTAACCTTTTCGACAGAATTAAGTTAAGAATGTCTTTTTTAACTCATACGGCATGTGCTGCTATTTTCTGCCATTATAAAATCATTGAAACTTCCCTTACAAGATTATAAGAATATTTTAAGATTAAATATTTTCTTTTATTATTATGTGACTTTTAAATGATTTAAAAAAAGAGATATTTTTCTCAAATAGTTTTGATTTCATCTATGTCAACATCCTTTGATAGATTTTAAGCTTATTTGAAGTTGATTTATTATGATACAAAACTTACAAATAGTATTGAATGTTTTGTGATATGTTTGACTGTGGATGTGTTTTTTTATACCATTCATGGTTTATGGAGAATTTATTGACATTTTGATGCTAGTTTTAATACAAATGTTTATGTAATGTTTAATCATGTTCATATGAGGAAAGCATTGGACTTAATAAGTGACGGGTGGAGCCTGCTATAAGTCCTCAATGCATCGGTAGCTCTCATGAGACAAACTAGTGTCTTGGCACAAGGCCTTGACACAATCTTATTTTTACTCTTGGCAAAATGACTTGACTATGTGGTTATGATATTCTGCGATTATGCATTCCATCATTATGAAATTCGTTATTGATATTTCATGTGATTATTATACTACTAGAATATCCATGTTAATAAGTAAATGGAATTATTTCATTTTATTTTTTCTATATTATGCTGAAGTTAAAGTTTAAAAGGATTTTGTTTTAGTTATACATTTTCTTAATTTTCTATGCTTATTTATAAAAGTTTCCACTATATTGTAATCCTTACTTAGCATCTGAGCTCACCCCTTTCTAAGTTTTATTTTTCCCAGGATGTGAAGAATTATTTTATGACTAAACTACAGGGATAGTCTCATGGAATATGAGTGTGGAATATGGAGACATTGTTGTTGTAGTTTCCCACATTATCATATAATGTAAGACTTATAAATGTATCTAGTGTTTCCAAGGCTACTAAACTAATCTATTATTCGAGACTTGATCTTTTGTGATCATGCCAATGTTATGTAATGAACCGACTTTGGTTAACTGAGGTTGGGGCATTACATAATATGATATAAAAATAATTAATAAAACTAAATAATAGTCTTATTTTATAATGTGAGAAATTAAATTAGGGGAATGATACTTTTAATGGGGAATTTAAAAAATCGAAAAATTCCAGTTCATGTTAAAAATCAATATTTTTGATGATTTTGATTTTATTCAAAAATAGAATGGTAATCGGAAAATGAAGCTGCTAGTTTAAATTTTTTTTTATCCAATTTCATTCAATATGAGGAAAAATATGACCTAATGATGGGTAGGATGAAATTAAATAATGACATAACTTGTATTTTTTATAATATTCAGATTTGAATGTTTTAAAAGAATAATTTTATTAAAGGATCTATGAGAAATGTTCGTTATAAAACATTTTTTAATGTTGTATGTATAGAAACTATGCTAATAAGTTTTCATTAATATTTCATCAATCTCTTAGTTATACCATGAATAATAACCTAAAAAATTTATCTTCAGTATTTTCTATGAATAAATGTTTTAACAGTGTGGGTACCAAAGAATTATATTGGTGACCTAGTTGAAAACAAGATAGATTTCGTAAAAAATCTATCTCTGTAAAATTTGTCTTTTTAGAATAACCAACTTAAGAATACCAATAACACATGGTAAATAGACAATGATTGATCCATAGAGATTACTAATGTCTTATCAAATTTCCTCAATTATACTAAATGCGATAGAGGTTATTTCCCTTTTAAAGATAATTCTAAATGAAAGGATAAAGTATTTGTTAAATAATGTATTTATAATATTGTTTTTATTTCTAAATTTTTATACATTTACAGTTTTAAACAATAGATAATTATTTTTTCATAGTTTTTAAAAAATAGAATTTGTTTTAAATTTGAGGACAATAACTGTTTATTTTTTAAAAATGAAAATGTGGTATTTTATGATAATTTGAAGAAAATATTTATTATAATTTTTTTTGAATTAACTGGAAATAACATGAAGTGTCTTATTACTACAGAAATGGATGATATCACTACTGGAAAATGTACTTATCCCCACGGTTTTCACCAAAACCGTGGGGATAGAGCCCCGTATACCCACGGTTTTGGAAAACCGTGGGTATAGGTGAATTTTGATGACCTATACCCACGGTTTGCCAAAACCGTGGGTATAGGGGGCTCTATCCCCACGGTTTTGGAAAACCGTGGGTATAGGTCATCAAAATTCACCTATACCCACGGTTTTCCAAAACCGTGGGTATAGGGGGGGTCTATCCCCACGGTTTTGGTGAAAACCGTGGGGATAGGTCTGGGATAAAATACCTATACCCACGGTTTTTCAAAACCGTGGGTATAGGTCATTTTTGTGTCCGCGGGAATTTTTTTTTTCCGCGGGAAGGAATTTTTTTTTGGCGGGAACCCTATACCCACGGTTCTTCCCTCTATACCCACGGTTTTTATAACTATATTTAACTAAATAGATATATATATACATATATGTGAAGTTAGGGTAGTGGTTAGATGCGGTGTTTGCAGCGAAGAGGTTGCGGGATCGAAACTCGGCGCCTGCATTATTTTAGGACCTATACCCACGGTTTTGAAACCATGGGTAAAATCCATTGAAACCGTGGAAATTCTCTATGTTTCGGTGACACAGTGGAAGGACACCTATACCCACGGTTTTCCAAAACCGTGGGTATAGGCTGGGGACCTATACCGACGGCGTTCCAGCCCGCGGTTCCCAAAACCGTGGGTATAGGCTATACCCACGGTTTTGGAGGCTATACCCACGGTTTTGAACCGTGGGTATAGGCCGTTTTTCCAGTAGTGTATCTTATAGAATTAAAGGGTTGTACATTTGAACTTTGAACAATTATTTTTTTCATTAATGGATTGGTGTAGGTGCTACCCAATATGAATATTTGAATTAATTTTACCTGTGATTCTTATTTTAAATGTATAAATTATAGAATTAATTGTAAATATCTTAATGAAGATAGAACTATGATAACTCTTGAATTATTATGTATTTTTTTATTTTTCCCATGAAAAGTCATAGTATTAGTCTTAATAAATATATTATTGGGATTTTTTACGATTTTATTATATTTTATCACACTTAATTTTTACAACACAAAAGAGAAATCTTTTGTATATTTATTTATTTCTTGAAATCTTATTTAAAAAAGTTATTTTATTATTTCTATTAGAAGTGATAAAGGAGGTGAAATTTTTAATTTTTATTTGGAAATATTTTTGGGAGATAATTATTCTGTTCTATAATTATTCATCTCCTAAAATTAAACAATGAAATAGGGTCCTAGAAAAATAAAATAAGACTTTACTAAAAATCAGTCAAACTATGATATCTGAGTATTGTTTTCCAAAAAAAAATTCAATTGAATCTATTAATAGAACTATTTTAAATAGTGTTTTAATTATAATGTTTTTATATAAACACCCTTATGAATTTCTAATGGTAAAAAACCTGATTTTATTTTTTTAATGTTTTCGTTGGTAATTATTTTATTTCAAATAATATAGAAAATCAAGACAAATTCACTACTGAAAATGAAAACATTTTTTTAATAGTTATTAAAATGTATATAAATATTTTGATGTTAATAATTAATCTAATATGGTTGTAGAAGATTCTATTAAATTTAAATATATTGAAGATTTCTCGAAAAAGGATTTAAATTTTGATGATTTGCATAAATATTATAAGGATTTTAATTTAAGTGAAGATAAAACTCAATAAAAAGTACATGTTGTGGGGGAGCCAAATTATTATCATTCTACTGAAAAATATTTAAATTTTGATAAATATCACCATGTTGATAGTACAATTGGAAATTTTGATTCATATTTTTATAGTAGAAGTACTGTTTAAATTTTTGTGTGAATTCTTCTTTTGTTTCGGATAGTGTTCCTAATGATGGTTTAGAAGCATGGAATGATGTTAATTTTATTATTATTATACATGAAGAAATTAATGAATTTTATTGAAAAAATATTTTTACTTTAGTAAATCCCTCTGTAGATGAGAATTTTATTGGAACCTAATATATTTTTACAATAAAAATGGAAAATGATCATTAAAATGATAAGAATAATGATAGGCTTGTTCGTCAAGTCTATTTTCAAGAAATAGGAATATACTTTGAAAAATAAATTGTACATATTATTTTCATTTATTCTATTTTAATTTTATTATATTTTATATTTTTTGATGTTTATAAATTATTTCAAAAGGATTTTAGTTGCATATTTTAGTTTGTTTTTGTCATGATGATGATTAGGTATCATAACCCAAATGTTTTAAAAAAAGAAAAATTTTCGTTATAAATTTATTAAATTATTAATTTAATTATACGGTCTTAAAAAATTACCTCATTCTTGTAATGAGATTATTACATAGTTTTTATTGATAAACTATTTGAATTCCTTTAAATAAGAACCTAATTTTTTATCAAATGAATTGGAAATAATATTTTGGTTGTTCAGATTTATTTTGAAGATATTTTTTGGTCACTTCAAATCATTTAATTTGTAAATAATTTTATAAATTTATTTATATTTATTTTTGAATGTGTTTTATGTGTGAAATGAATTTTTTTAGTTCGTTAAATTAATCTTAACATTGATGGTATTTTTCAAATCTATCAAATTCTTCTAAATATTTACTTAATCATTTTGATCTTCATTATTGTAAATATTTTAAAACCCAAGTGACTAGTAATAGTAAATTTGGTACTGATGTTTCTATAATATCAATGAATTATTAATTATTTATCAGTATTATTTTATTTTTTGTGTATTGAACTACTTCAAGACCTAATATACTATTTATTATTTTCCTATCTTCTATATCTCAAAATTTCATGAGGAATATCAACTAAAGGCAGTGAAAAGTATTTTTAGATATGTGAAAAGAAATTTTAATACTATGTAGTTTTATTTAGGAAAAATTAGGGAAATTTAATTAGTTACACTAACTCTGATTTTGAAGGATGGATAATTTATAGAAAAACAAGTTTAGGCATGTGTCATTTTCTTGATAAAAATATAGTTTAATGGTGTTTATTGAAATAAAATTAGAATAAATTATCTACTACTTAGAGTGAATATATTTATTTGGTGTCATATTGTTCTCAATCAGTATGGATTGAAAAAATTATATATTTGTATTTTTTTTAAATACCTATTTATTATGATAATACTTCTGTTATTTAAATTTTGAAAAACCATTTTCTACAATCTTTAATAATGTATATTCACTTGAGATTTAATTTTGATTGAGATTTTTATTTTAAATGAGTTATTATTTACGGAATATTTTCCTATTGAAATTCAACAAGACGATTTATTTACAAAATATTGGGATTTTTATAGATTTGAGAAAATAAAATTTGAACTTGGAAAGATGTAAATTTACTATAAATTAATATTTTTTTATTTAGTTGTATAATTAAATTTTAATTTAAATACATTATATATTTAATTAGGGTAACTTTTAAATTGGTAGAGAATTATTAAGAAATACTGTACATTTTGTAATTTTAAACAATGAGGTTTTTTATAAATTTAAGATTTTGTTAGCCTAATTTTGGAGTAATTATATTTTATTTTTTGAATATTACAAATTAATATCTGTAATAACAACGATTATAGTAACCTAGAGTCAGTGTCTTAATTTATTACATTGGTTTAAGAAACACGGAATAACTTCCCCATTGAAAAATAGTTTTTTTTCTTTGTAAACTAGATACAGACATGATTCCCATATTATATTTTTAAAAAATGAAAAAAAATTATGTAAAATTATTGTTACCTATAGAATATTATTTTAATTTCCTTATTAGTAAATTTATGATATTCTTTGAGAGGGAAACTATATAAGGTTGAGCTAAAATGCTCAATAAGGGTAATGTATAGTGTTATCAATCATGAATCAAAAAGAATAATCATAGCATGGTAAATCACTTAACACATCGTCCAATTAAATAATTTGACTTCAATAATCAATATATAAATTTAAATAACATAAAAACACATTCCAATTTATCAATAACAAGATAATAAAAAATTAATATGATATAATCAAAATTGAAATGTAAATAACTAGAATAACATTCTAACCAATCAATAAACTATGAATGAAATGAATCCACAGATAATATCCTTATGAATATCTCATGGATAAAAATTAATGAATTCTAAATGAATAAAATTATTAATTATTGGACATTATGATATCAAGAATCCTGATACCCTTACTCGTAAGACCATTCTCAAGATAGTATAAAACATATCGGTAGATATACACTTGAAACCCATTTAACTAATGCGGGCTAACAAATTCATCTTATGTGACTACTGATGCTTCGAGGGGATATCAATAACAATGCCCCACCTATATATTCTTCTCTAAATCAATCCTCATATATCAAATAATTGATTTAATTCCTGAAAAATATTCCTTGTCAAGAAATTCCTTTATTGATAAAGGAATACAAATGTATCAATATTTCCCTTGTCAAAAAATAAACATCAATATAAAAAACATTATGTTGAAATGATATACTGTTTAATTGATAATATTGTCTATGATAATTAATATTGATATTTTCTATAAATATAATGTCCTATGATCACAAGATTGTGGATATTTCATGGTAAAGTTAATTACTGTAAAAATGAATCATGATGTTATTTTCATTAAATTCGTCGGTAAAAACAATCCTACACCATCCATATAAAGAATAAGGTTGGTATGAAAATAAAATATCCCTAGTAGAGTATATTTAAAATAAAGTGTTTTTGTCATTGATGAATAGAAATAATAAAAAACATTTTTAAAACATTATTGAGGAAAAGAACTTTTTAACTTAGAAAATTAGTTTTTAAAACATAAAATTTCTAAAATATTATGAATTTTTTAGTGTTAGAAATAATTTTATAATATTTTAATTTGTGATTCAAATAAAACTGAGGTTATTATTATAATAAATTATATACATGTCATATAAGTAAATATTACTTTTTGTCACATAATAATAAAAATAGAAAAAAATTCATTATGGAGAAAGAGACAAGAAGATTACTTTCGAACCATTCTTTAATAAGCTAAAAAGGTTAAAAATTTCGTTAATAGGTCATTTGGATCATTCTATATCATTTTTTATTCCTTTTTTAAATAAATAAACATTGATTAAAAATGATTTTTCACTGAAGTTAATAATGCAGTTGAATTTTATTTTAAAAAAATCAATAATTTTAATGAAACAATATTGGGAAAATTGTTCTACTACTTGAAAAAAAATTGAATAATGATATTAGCATAAAATTAATGTTTTTATTATGAAATGATCCAATAGATTACTTCACTGAAAATTCATGAATAAAAAATCACGATTAAAATGAGACTGTGAAATAAACCCTTACACAGATCATAGTGTTCTAGTGAGAATTAATCAATGAATAAATTACATGTATCAAATGTAAATGCCAATTTAAAAAGTGTAAACAAAACAAAATATATTCAAAAATATGTACTCAAATAATATTACAATATTAAAGACAATGAATAAGTAAATAACACAATTAATAGAAAATGAGTTATGAAATTCATTACCACTTGGTAATTTTCAATTAAAATACACATGGATAAAATTATATGAATTTAAAATTATAATGACATAAAATATGAGGTATTAATTATATTACATGTATAATTAGAATTATATACACCATATAAAATAAATTATATTTGTGACATAACAATATTACTCAATGTAGGGAAATTATGATATAATCTTGTACCACATGGTAACATTAAAATAAAATGACATTTGATGATATAAATAAAATTAAAGAATAAAATACCATGAAATATGAATGATTCATGATATTACATGTAAAATGGGTTGTATGAACATCATATAATGTAAATTAGGTTCACTATAAGAAAATACGCCTGAATGAAGGGAAATTATGATGAATTCACATATCTCACACTTCAGTTTTGTTGAAACCAATTTAAAGTACTATATCGTTATTTTTATCATTTTATATATTTATTATTGATCTATATTAATATTTATAATATCATATATGATCTAATTATAACATTTTACCTCCCATTTTCTAATAATATTTCATTATTTTCCTTTTTTTTAGGTGTCAATTACCTTATTTTCTCATTCATTAATTTTCATGAATGTTATTGTCATTGGGTGTTTGATCTTGATCAATAGTCTACATAATAATATAAAGGTTATAAATATCCTTTTTAATCATTATATACATTTATAAAATCATTCATGAAGGTTAGAAAAAAAATGAATCATATCTTTTTGTGGTGATAGTATGAAGAACATTCATACAAGTGATGATATCATTTCATTTAAGAGTTAAAGGATAATTATTTTTTGTTAATAAATCATTAACAATCGTTTTAATTCCATATATATCACATATATTTATTAAATTTATACAAATTACTCTCTATGAAATAAATAAGTGAATAACCAGTGACATCACTTTGCGAGTCAGTGGTTCATCATACAGATGAGTGACGTTATCATATTTTGAACTACATTGAAAGTAAGAAGGTTTTTGGGATATTATAAATATAGAAGTATAATATATTGTAAATATAATATAAAATTTTTATCAATAATTATATCTATCTTTTAGTGGTTGTGATGTAAAATGAATTACAATGACTCGCGAGGTGGTAGTTTGTCGTACACATGATAAACTATTTCGTTTCACATTTGATAGAATTGGAGGGGGATAAAAATTGTTCACATGACATAATAATATAAATGTATGGGGATATTATGAGTTCATTATATAATTATTTTTCAAAAATATTTTATGTAGGTGGAGGGAAAAAAAATAAAAAACCTGATTTATGAACGTTACCTATTCTTTAGACAACCTCTTCTGGTTTGCACCAAAATCCATCATCGATGGTATTTATAGTAAAAAATGGATATAGGATATTTTAAGTGATTAATTATGTTATTTTTGTTTGTAATTTGATTTAAAAATGTGTTTGTATATGTGAATTGATTAATAGGAGGGTGGTCTTTTATAAGTGGGGGAGAGGATAAAGATGAGTTTTTTTGGAATGCTTCATTTACCCCAAAACTTTTATCATACCTCAGGATGAAAAATGGTCATTATAGAACCTAATAGGTAAAAGTGTGGCAAAATTTCTAGTTAGTTGATTTTAGGAAAGTTGGTAGGTTATTGTAACCCTTGTCATATTTTTGTAACCCCCAGTAAATCGGTTTTTACCTTAACCACCAAAATTAATTTTTACTATTTTTCTAATAAAAAAGAAGTAAAATTCATTTGAAAATATTATATAATATAGTTTTTATGATTAAAAATATGGAATCCAGTTTTAAATTTCATTTCACATAATTAACATAATACATCTTAAAATTATACCCATATACTCGACAAAATAATTGGTTTTCCATGTGAAAATTCTCTTATGTGTAGAATGTTTTATTGTTATAACTCAAATTAAAACTGATTGAAATGGCCTAAAATAGTTATGTTTAAATATAATTAAACTATATTTACTTTAAAATCAATTTAAAATATAATTCATCATTTTTAACCATTTAAATGAAAATTGTCGTTTTCAATAAATATTAATATTTTTCAATATTCTTAAAAAAATAAATCATTTTAGAAAAAGAGACAAAATTTATCCTAATATATTTTTTATATTATGATTTTAAAAATAATTTTCATTTTTTCAAATAATTTTTTTAATGTGGTAAAAATTAATTTTATATTATATGTGTAAATCATGATTAAATTGTCTTTTAAATAATACAGTTTTTGAGAAAACAATTATTTTTCATTCAACTAATTTTTATATTATATATAATCAATATATATCCTTTGAATTTATTTTATAATTATTTAAGCCATATTATTTTTATAATTTAGTTTGCACTATTCATACCCAACAATTTAATTGTTATTTTATAATGATATTCTATATTATGGTTCTTTTCGCCATAGGTTTTCATATTGCATACACAATCGAATGAAATGTTCTTATATTATAATTTGGTGTTGTAAAATTATCCCAACATTAAATAAATTGTTTTTGGACAATTTTATCATGGACATAAAAATAAATGGTATGACAATTGAAAATTAATTTTTTGAAAGCCCATATCATAAATATGGTTAATAAAACACCCTCTTAATTTGAGAGAAGGGGAAGTTAAATTGTAATGAACAAAACTTGACACACATGGAAATTAAATTTCTTTTTATGGAATACAAAATACATGACACAAAATGATACCAAAGACCATATTAGTATAGTTCCTTTGGAATCATGGAACATAATCTTCTAACATGGTGAAAGAGATTTAACATCTACAGTAGAGAACATCCGTTTTCCTACCTAAAACCTTTCTCTATATCCTAGGGAAAATAAAACATTATAAGGGTGATCTCAAATTCCCAATGAGGGTAAAAATAGATATCATAAAACAAAACATAAACATAAGAATTTAAAAATTAGAACATAAAGTTTAAATATCCAAATCATTATGCATGAAATAAATGTTGGCAGTACACATGGCATAGATCCTAAAGGAACATTAACCATGATAAAATGTATTTTTTATAAATCATGAAATTGTGGAAAACAAATAAACCCATAATATTATTTCCATAGTATATAAGGCATTGCTTCCAATACCATCATAGTGGAAAAAGTCCATTACTGAACCTGGTTATTTATCGTTTCATCCATGTATTACATAACCATATTTTCATAAAATTCTCGTCCTTTATTACTAAAACAAATTTACCTACCCTTACATTAATTTCTATCTCATGAGATATAATTCTCTACCCAATAAATTGGAGGGAGATATATGTCCCACCAAAATCATAATGAAATCATTTTTAAATTTTCCATAAAAACATAAATCATTCATCAAATCATAACTGAAGAAATAAAATTATTTTCTTAAACATCATTCCTTCATAAAAAAATCCATATAAGATAAATAAATTTCATAAAAATAATTAACTCATAAAATAGACAAATAAAAGTAATAATATAGATATAAACATGTACATTTGTCAACTGAGATGGAAAATAATTTTGATAAAACACTTGAACATAATTCTTGAGGAAAATAACCATTCTTCCCCAGAAAAGATTTATTTTCTCAAAAATCCATACTATTTTAAAATAAAATAATTTAACTAAAAATACACTCAAAATATTGTAAATTAATCTTCATGTAAATAATGCATCATGAAATCATAAAAATCCATTCATTCCATATATTATAAAAAACATTCTTCTCATACTCTTGACAAAAAATTCTAGAAGTACCTCATATGGAAAAAAATGTTCGATTCCTTCTATAGAGTGTAATAAATTTACATTAATATGTAAATTTAACTTTAAAAAATAATATATGGATATAAATAATATTATATATAATTAGGAAACATGGATGATGAGGATAAGTGTTTCCTAGTATATACTTATGTATAAACAATTTTAAAAATAATGAGATTGTGAAATTACCCCTTACCTTAGGTCGGATATCCTTCATATACATTTGAACCTATTGTATAATGGTTAATGTATGTTATTAAATTATACTATAATGATATTCATATTTTTTATATCATATATGTTCCAATTATATCATTTTTTAATAGTGTTTCTATATTTCCATTATTTCTGGTGTTAACTACTTTGATTTCCCATTCCGGTTTTTCCACATAAGTCATGATTGTTATTATTAAGTACTATTTAATTTATTTTCAAAAGAAAAATATGTTCATAATAATTAATTTTACTCATCATATAAATTTTATAATCATACTTGATTTTTTAATTTGGATAATGAATCTCATAGTGTCTTGGAGATAGTTGGACGTATGTACGCACCAGCGATGATATAAATCTCCTTACAGTTTAAATGGTATAAAATTGGATTGTATATGAGCTATAAAAAATAATAATAATGTTTTGTTAACTATTTAAATCCATTATACCAATAATTATACCCATCCAATTAATGTATTGTTGAGTAACAGATTGCACCATGACTTAGAGACGGTAAGCTGTGCGTACTCACCTGTGGTGATATTGTAATTTGAAGGATGGATTAAAGGTGGTATAAGGTTATCCCATAACTATATTAAAATGTAAAAAATTATAAGATACTATATTTATTAATTATTCATGAAAACAACATATGAAGAGGAACTATAAGAAGAAAATAATTTTGAAAGTGGTGAAAAAATAATTACCTCTTTTTCAGGTATCTCCTTGTGGTATGCAAAAGAGGACTCAATAAGATGGATTTACGACCAGATAGTGGACTATTGCATGATTTTAAGGAATTTGGGAAGATATTTGGTTAGGTTTTGCTGAGGAAAGTTGATTTGGAGGTGTGATTAAAAGAGACGAAAATGTGCCCTTTTATAAGAGAGGGGAGGGGAACCATTGGAATGTATTGAAATATTAACATATGATAAATTGATTTTATGTTTATAATTATAAATAACACATTTATATAGAATATAAGATGAGTATGGGTCTAAATTTTCTCAAAAAATAGAATTTAGATATGTTTTGATTTTATTTTACACCATATCATTTTGATTTGGCCTGATTTAATCTATTTAATTTTATATGTGGTAAAAAAATTATAAATATTAAATGGTTATAAATACTAACTTATGCGTTTTAAATTTTCTCAAAAAATAAAATTTAGACTTCTTTTGATTTTATATTACACCATAACATTTTGATTTGGACTGATTTAATAAATTTAATTTTATTTGTGGTAATAATATTATAAATATTAAATGGTTATAAATAATAACATATATGTTTTAAATTTTCCATGTTTACCCTTACTGAGAATTTAAAAAATGAAATTGAATTTCTAATTATTTTAGTGTTAATAGATCATACAATATAATGATATGTCATTTCATATGTATCAACAAAAAGGTTATCACAGGTAAATAAATATGTCTAATTCCACCTATAGTGAGATAATATATTAATCTAACAAACTTCAATCTAAATATAACTTATACTATCCATAAATGGTTAATCATTACATTCATTCCAAAAACTGAAAATCAAAAACTTTAGAAATAGTGATGTCATGGTTTGAGTATATGTAATGTTTTTGGAATTTTTGGTGTGTGGAAAGAGTTAACTTTTACAGAATTCATGTTTTTCTAAGGTTCTATAATAATTTATCTTCTCATAATGTTTCAATAGAATAGATAATTAAGGTATTAACATGTTTGGAATGTGAAAATATTGAAATACTTTATGAGATATGTGAACTAAATCAACGTAACAGTTATCTCCCATATCCCATAAGGTAGTTATTGGTTGTCACATTCCAAACATGGGAATACCTTAGTCATGTGTTCTCTATGAACCTGATAATAACATGAATTATCACAGAACCATAGTAAAAACATGCATTCGAGGAAAATTTACTCTTTCAACACACCAAGATACCAAAAATTCTTCATACTCAAACCATGATATCACTTTGTATTTACATGAGTCATGAGGTAATTAATACTATAAAACATTTCATTATCTCATTTTCCCTTTATTATACATATATAAGGTGCATTACAAAAATATTTCAATCAATTTTCATGGTCACTAGTACCATATACTTATGGAAAACCATAATGGACCATTACATAAATATTCTAATATTCCATAAAACAATAAAGTGATTCTATGACATTATTTTGGTATCTAATTTCATAAAAACCAAATTGTTCTACCACTTCATTGCCATACTCAATATCACCAAAGGTGATCACATGTGATTTTCCTTTGTGTTTTCCCTTAAGAGGTTGTTGGCATCGAAAATCATCCATAACCATTGGATTAGGGAATTTGTTAACATAAAGCCCCATTTCCATGCACATACAGAAATAAAGTGTGAGTTGTATGTTCTCTGTAGTCTTTTCACTATTCACATCATTAAAAACATTTTTCAACCACTTGATGAACTTATTTTCTAGATGCAAATCTTTTTCTTGTATCTTTAGGAAAAATCAACCATGATTCTATCCACACATTTATCATAAGGAAACATTCATCTTATTTTCACCATTGTTTTGATATTTTCCCTTAAACTCCATCATTCATTTCTTGTAAAACCATGAGATTTATAGGAAACAAAAACATCCATTTCTACCTTTATAGCTCAATGATTTTTTTTTTCATTTCTACTAATGTCTCTTATAGGTAATACCCTATAATGAATTCATTTTAATTCACTAAATAATGGATCAACTTTAATTTTAGGCTGGATGATCCCATTAATGTTTTCGCATCAATGTTTCAAAAGGTAATATAAAAATTCACTCTCATACCAACTATAAAGACACAAACATGATTCAAATGGACATTAATTTTTTTTTTAATATATAATACATGAAAACAACTGATTCCCAAGACCATATTAGTTTGTTTCCTTTTGAAACATAGAATATAATATTCTATCTTGGTGGATGATCTTCAATATCTCCCCTAAATATCTTACCCTTTTTTCTAACCTAAAACCATTATTTATATCCTGGGTAAATCAAAACATAAAAAGGGTGAGCTCAAATGCTTAGTAAGAGTAAACATGGAGATCATAATACAATCCATAAACATAAGAATGTAAAAACATGAACATAATTTTTAATTTCAAAATCATGAGTCATGAAATAAATCTTGGCAGTACGTAAGACATAGATCATAAAGGAATTTTAACAATTGAAAAATAGCATTGGAAAATACATGGAATTATGGAAAATAAATAATGTTGTAATATTATTTACAAAGTTTCAAGGAATTTCTTCCAAGACTGTCATAGAGGACAAAGTCCATTATAGAACTGCGCTTAAATGCCATTCCATCCATGTATTACTAAACCAGATTTATTTTTTTCTCCAACCCTGTATTACAGAACTAGATTAACCAGATGTTCCATTGATTTCAATATCATGAGATATCAAAATTTACCCAATGATTTGGAGGGAGATATATGTCCCACCCATCTCATAATTTAATCATTTTTAAATTACCACAAAAACATAAATCATTCATCACAACATATCCCATAAAATAAAATGGGATTCATGAACATGATTCCATAAAAACACAATCCATATAAGATAAATGGATTTCATAAAAAAATCCCATCCTAAACCCAGTCTAATCAAGGTAATAATTGGGATAGAAACAGAATCCTATGACTTCGTAGATGGAATTTTTTTTGATTAAACTCTTGATCATAATTCAAGAAGAAATTATACATTCTTCTCTAATTTTTTTTTCTTTTGACAAAATGCCACAATATTTTAATAGAAAATAATTAAATTAAAAATACAATTGAAATCTTGTAACAGAATCATTTTGGAAATAAGGCATCATGAAACAATAAAAATCCTTTCATTCCGTATAAGTTAAAAACATTCTTTTAGTATTGTTGCTAGAAATGTGAAAAAGTACCTTATATGGAAAAAAGTATGATTCCTTCCCTACCATTTAATAATAATTCACAAATGGGTAAATTTTACTTCAAAAAATAGTATATTAATATAATTATTATTATAAAATATTTGGAAACATGGATGTGGATGATAAATGTACCCCTGTAAATACTTACATATTAACTATCTCAGAAAATAATGAGATTGTGAAATTGTCCCCTAACAAAGGTACAATATCCATCATAGGGATCAAAACATCTTTTATAATGGTAAAATTATGCCATTAAATTGTCCTACAATCATATTCATATTTTTAATAACATATATGATGCTATTATATCTTTAGGTTAATAGTGTTCCAATATTTCCATTATTTCTGGTGTCAACTGCTTCGTTTTCCAATTCTTGTTATCCCATGCATGTCATGATTATTATTCATAGGATGTATTTAATTCATTTTCATAATTTAATTAACTTCATAATTATTATTTTTACCCATCATATAAATTTTATAATCATTATTGAATTGAAAACATGGTGATTGAATCTCACCACATCGTGGAGTCGGTAGGTCCTACTAACACATGATCAACGATATCATTCACTTTGATGGTTAAATGATATGGAATTGGATGGAATATTAATTATAATGAGTAATAATCATGTTATATTGATTATTTTAATCCATTATAACCATTATTACACTCATCCAAATAAATTAATTTTCAATAATATATTTCACCACAGTATGGAGATGATAAGCCGTACATGCGCATGTAAGGTGATATTTTTATTCGTCAGATGGATGAAATGAGGAATAATGTTTCCCCAGTACTATTTTATCATATCAAAAAGTATAAGATTCTAGATTTATTTCTTTAGTATAAAAAAAACATAAGAACAGGAAGTAGAAGAAGAAAGTTACTTTTAAAGAGGTGATAAAACAATTGCCTATTTTATGGGTATCTTTTTTTGTATACAAAAATGAACTCCATTAAATGGAATTATTCCAAAAGGGTATCCTCAAAGATTAAGTTAGGGATTTTTAGGAGATTTTTGTAGGGTTTTATCAAGCCAATGGTTTTTGAATGTTTAATTTAATGAGAAAAGGAGGTGTCCTATTATAAGACATGAGAGGGGTACCTTTGGAATGTATGGAAATATTAATTTATTATATATTTATCTTTAACTAACAATGTTCCAAAACTCATTGATCTAGAATATAAAATGATTATGGGTCGCAATACTCACAACCAATAAAATTTAGAAATGTTTTCATTTTATTTTCAACCTTATCAATTTGATTTAGCAATATTTAATCTATATAATTTTATTTGTGGTAATAATATTCTAAATATTAAATGGTTATATATATTTACTTTGTGTTTTTAATTGTCAATAATTGTATAATTTATGAAATTACAGAAAATATAATTTTTAATTTCTAATTTTTAAATATTTTTTTAAATAATTTGATAATATGTTACTTTTATAAACTACAAATACTGTCAATTAAATCACTATTCATTTATTTAACTTTAAATAAAACCCACATAGAGGATACATTTGGAAAAAAATATTAAATACACTCATAAAACAATAGTCACCTATAAAATTTGGGGATAACATTAATTAGCTCATATGATATTTATTTTAATATTTATAAAACCATTTATTTTATATTTCTATCAATAAAATAATTTTTTCATCACTATTGGGTCATCATTAATGTAAATTATGAAATCTCTAAAAATTTAAAAATAAATTCACATGATGTATATTATTTCATTATATTTATAAAGACTATTTTTTTCTATGTTTTATCAAGTCTATCACCCCATTAATATTCTTATAGTTTTAAGATATACAATAGTGACATGTTGTCACTTTGTTTTGTTTTAATTATAATTAAATAAAATTCATAGAAAAAAGTAAATTAAATGAATAAATTCAACCCTTAGGTGATATTGGTATAATTTTATAAATGAAATATTATTTTGGTAGGTGTTATGGTAATTTTATAATCTTTATCATATTGTTTGTAACCCTATCTTACCTAATTTACCTCTCACCATGGTAAATAAAAATTACCATATTTACTATTTATAATATCCAAAAAAATAAAAGTAACCTATTAAAATAATTTAGAACCACATATTATAAATATATAATCAATTTATAAAAATTCAAAACACAATTTATTCAGTAATTAATTTAAAACTAATTCAAATAGTCAAAACCAGAAAGCTGGTTTTTAAGAATAAAAACTTTTCAAAAGATTTGCATGTGTTTATGTGAAATTTAACGGTAAAAGTACTTCCAATGACCAAAATTGGATAAAATTATAAAAACTTAATCCAATAATAATTTAAATCTAATTAAAAGATAATCTAGAAATACAAATAAAATAGTTGAAAAGGCAGTTTTGAATTAAAATACAGTATTTTAATTAATCATTAAAATATGAATTTTATGAGAAAAATACCAAGATTTCAACAAATTTAAATTTTAATATCCCGATTCCAAATAATAAGTTTATTATTTCATATTTAACTTATAAAATTGTCAAAAACTATATTTAAAAAGGGTTTTCCATCAAATGGTGGTAAAACTTTTTAAAAAAAATATATTTATTTTAACCATAAAATTGAATTTGTTCCTATATAATATTCTAGAAAATAAATAAGATTAATGTTAATGTTATATAAAATTAAAAGTTTTATTAACACTATTCCTAAAGTCAAGATTATATCCCATTAAATAGTAATATTTTAACAATATATCTTTGTATAGTGAAACTCGGTATTGCATACAATAAAAGCTATCGAAAAGGTTTCACTTACATGTAATGCAACCGAAGTTATTGTTCGATTTAGTAAAAGCATCCATTGGAGTTCCATATATCATAATCTAGTCATTTTTCTTTTATATAATGACCAAAATATATACTCAGTGTTCCGTGAAATGAATTGTATCAAAAGAAATTGAAATTTTGTGTAACACAAGCCAAGTATAGTGTTCTGTATACTACAAGATAATATGGTGTCGCCTATTGTGCAAGCTTATATTGGTGTAACATACAATATAAGGCATAAAAAATTAAAAAATAATATATCTCATAAAATCCTAGGGTGATACAAAAAAAGTAATTTGGAATAACTCGCAAATATGTTTCTATTTATGAGTTAATAAGTTGAATACAAATATGTGTACATGGAAGAATATAGTAAATTTTTATAAGTACTGTTAAAATTTATTGATTATAAAAAATAGAATGATCAATGGAATTTTAAGGACCTAAAACCCATCAATCGGGATAATTTAAATGATCATTTGATTCAATTATTATGAAGTTAACAAGATAAATTTTTTTCTAGATCCTTTTCATACTTTTGAGTAATTGTTTCACTATATAATAATATAAGGAAATATACATACTTTATATATTTCTATTTCATAAGAAAAATTCCATCCATTGGTGGTGCATTAGTATATTTTCAATTAATCTCTCCCTCCATGAAATGAATATCTAAAAATGAATTCATCATTCCAAAAGAAATAAAATTAAGTTTTATTGGACAACGAGATGGATAATAAAATGTTAAATTCATTCCTCATGTTTCTAACTATTTCCCAATACCAATATTATTTTTCAATGATATCCAATATTTTTCGTCGGAGTGGATATTCAAGAGGGGGGGGGTGAATTGAGTTCCAATTAAAATTTTTGTTTAAATGATTTGTATTTAAACCCCCCAATTTAAATAACGACCTAAACTGTTGTGAATTTTTAATATAGTAAAGGTTTGGTTAGGTTCTCAAGAGATTGATTAACTCTCAGTAAACATAATCTGAAGATTAAGTTATCTTTTGAAACTGTCTTATTGGTTCACAATAATTAAAAACATGTGCTAGTTCAACTATTAGAGTTACTTTAAAACAAATTTATATTTAAAGTACTTAGTAGCGGAATATTCATAATAGTTTCAACTAAAATAATCATTCATAGATGTTTTAACCAAGAGGTTCATTCTCAATCTGAGACTTTCTCATGTCAAATAGTTTTTATAAAACATTGTTCCAGACCCTGGATCGGGGTTTGCAATAGTACTCAGACTGTCCAGGTCCTGAGACCTCTACCACAGTTCTACGTGGGAAAGCAGCAATAACAACAGCTCACAGGCTATCCAGGTCCTCAAACCTCTACCACTATCTAGAGTGGGATACAATAGTGTAAGGTAAAGATTTAGTGAGGATTTAGAAATCCTCCAGTTCACCTTAGGATGTGTTCAAACAGAGAGAAGAACACAATGCTCGTAATGTAAAGAAAATGATGATCACAGTCGATCAAGAATATAGAGATGAGTCTATAATGCTCTTGTGTGATGTAAATGTTGTTATGGACTCCATTAGATTGAAGAAAATGAATCTTTGATTCCTTCTCTATAAGTTGTGTGGAAATTAGAGTGTTGCGATTTTACTTGTGTTCTCCGTGATGTTCAGTCGAGTGAAGATTTTTTTTAGGCTTCAAATATGCTTTGTGTGTTCAGCCGTGTCAAGTTAAATGCGGTGTGCCTTTCTTCTGAAAACATCCTCCAAGTATGTTTTTCATTCTTGTGATCACTTTCTTACATTTTTTTTATTGTGCATCCTGATTCTTGGTCACACTTCTCTTTTAACTTGGAATGCACATGTTGGACCCGACAGGATGCATGTGTTCATTACCTCGTACCTCGTACTGTCTGATGATATGTCTATAATGAAACATTAATTATGATAGTGTATTAAAGTCATCAAATATGACCGTTTGAAATTAAATCGAAAAACGACAAAGTATATTAACAAACAGTGTCACATTAAGTCATGGAAACGGTGTATCCTTCACACAGTGTCTATGTTGATCACGGTGTCTGAGTGTCACGGTGTCTCGCGGTTACGGTGTCTTGTTCCCAGTGTCTCAGGGTCATAGTGTCT
The DNA here is from genome assembly GCA_963277665.1 of Viscum album. NCBI lineage: Eukaryota > Viridiplantae > Streptophyta > Magnoliopsida > Santalales > Viscaceae > Viscum > Viscum album. Next base: position 623,019,870 of record OY728127.1, read on the forward strand.
TGTTCACTGTGTCTGGCTTCACGGTGTCCTGTTCATAGTTTCTTGTTCATGATGTCTGGCTTCACGGTGTTTCGTTCACGGTGTCTAGCTTCATGGTGTTCGACTTCAAGGTGTCTGGCTTCACAGTGTCTGACTTCACGGTGTCTGGCTTCATGGTGTCTAGCTTCAAGGTTCCAGACATAATAGAAAGTGGTAGACACACAGTGTCTTAGACTTTCCAAAGTAACTATGTGAAGACTTAAATAAATATGATATTAGAAAGGATTAGACTTAATAATTTTTTAAAGAAGGTATTTTGAGAGTAGATTAAAGATAGTATAAAGTAAGTAAACTGAATATAGAGTAATTAAAATCTTTCCTGGATCTTCTTAAAGCATGAGAAAACTTTTGATATAAATACACATGATCTAGATTGAATACGACTTATAATCACTAATACATGATTAAATAATATTTTTAATCATTAAATCATGATTAAAACATGAAGATTCCAACAATATCCCCCTATTTGATGATCAAAAATCATGTATAGTTAAAGAGTATATAGTATTCAACTATAAAGATAAATTTCTAACATAATATATAGAATCTTCTCCCCCTTTTGGGATTATAAAAAATATGATCTATGAGGGGGGAAAAGGGTCAGAGTCCATTAACAGAAAATAAGTGACATTACAACAGAAATCAATACCCAACCAATAGGATCCCTATCAAAAAGAGTAAACCATGTTCTTCTTCAAGGGTTGTCCTTCTCTTGGCCTTTTGAAGTATTATAATAGAAATCCATAGGTGAAGTGGTTGAGGTAGAAGAAGGCAACGATGTGGTTGATAAAGAGGGTAAAGGAAAGCCTTCAAATAATGAGGGAGCCAAGGTAGGAGCAGTAGAAGATATAGGTAGTTGCTGATCAAGAATCACATGACTAATCTGACTGAGTGCTTGGCCGAAAGACATGGTGGTTGAGGCTAGGGCAGAGGTGAAGGTAGGAAACCCTGTTCTGAGAGGTGAAACCTCTGGAGCAACAATAAATGTACTCTGAACATGAAGAAAGTTCCAGAGGAGTTTGGTGAAATTAGTAATTATCTCTCCACCATACTACATGGATTGCTCAAAATCATCCTTGTTCTCCATAAACTTGTCCAACAAATGAGTAAACTATTTGTGTTTCTGGACATGGTTCTTGAAATCATGAGTCACTCGAGGAATCCGAAAATCTTCTACAAGGTACTTGAAATGGTTTATCATATCAGTCGTGGAGAAAATTCTGTTGAAGTGGAAATCTACTTTCTTGGCAATCTCATGGTGAGAATCATTTGCAATTTTGGAGTGGATTTGTACTAAGTCAAGAACTCTATCACTGTTTTTGAATACATCAGATAATGAAGCCGCATTAAATCCACTAAATACATTCTCAATATCTTATTTAACTACAGATTTGAGCAGATCGCTATCCATGGACGATTTATAGGATTGATTTGATGCATTGATAGCTGTGGTCAGAGATTTTAGTTGATTCAGTACTTTTTGAAGATATTTTGTGTACTCATCAGGGTGTTTATTGAGTTTGGCAACAAGCTATTTCATTTTATTTACAATTTTCTTATTCCTTTCAGAAATATTTTCATCTACGAATACAAGATATGGTTGAATCTAAGACACACCAACTTGTGGTATTTGAGGAGAAGCAGGTTCTATAGGAGGAGCAATAGATTCAGATCTCGAATGCAGCTCTCTCAGCATGTCTTCGACCATACTTCTTAGGGAATTAACTTCATTACTGAGCAGCTTATTTTCAACTCTTACCTCTTGAATCTCATGCATCATATTATGATGTATTTACCAAATAATCTTCTCCAATAATAGTGAGGAATCTCTCTCACTTAAATTTGTAACAGGAAGAGGTTGGGTATTCATGAGTTTCTCAACTCCAGATAAGAGAGTATCTCCAAATTCCATCAGATCATCCATACTCACATAATATGGATATTCAGATAAGGTTTCAGGAGTGGGAACTGGTATGGGTTTGGGTTCCTTCTCAGGTGCAATTTTTTAGATTGATTTCAACTTAAATAGGGAGGTAATATCAAGACCAATTGTTGTAACCTGTTGAGATTCATTCACATCATAGAAACATGTAAATTTGTACTGAATGTCTACAAAACTTGAGTCAGTTGGATTTGAGGCTTCAACAGACTCACGAATTGATGTTTACTCCCCCTCAATAGTCCCCTCCTACTCAGGATTGAGAGTCTTAGGATCTTGGTCTCAATCCATAGACTCTGATCTAAGTTCCTCACCCATTTCCAGTCTAGCCTGTTGAAAATATAACTCAATCCGTTCTTCAGCAGAAGGTATGATTTCTGGAATAGATTGTTCCACAGGGAGTTCCTCAAGAATAACCTCTTGAAAAATAGGTAACTCTTCCACTATAGGGTCTTCTGTTGTTGGATCTTCCAAGGAATACTTTTCTGAATCTTTGGAAACTGATTCTGTTACAGCCTTGGGTTGAGTTTCCAAACTGAAAACTTCTTTAGGAGTGGGGAATTATTCTACAATAACATCATGATAAATTGCAGTTCTATCTTCCTCAACAACAATAGTCTCTTTATGTGGCACTTCAACCTCTTCTTCCTCTTCATCAGGATACTCAACAAGCTCATCTGGTTCCAAACAACGATCAGAAATGTCTTTCGGCCTTAAGGGATAATCCACATGATTCAATTTATCATAAACCTTATCATTGTCTTCCCCCCATTCCTTTTTCCAAGGATTCTGGTTTACCTTCATTATTTTGATTGTATTTTTTCAGAGGCAGTACTCATAGTCCATAATCACATCCACATTAGGTCCAACCACACATTTTTTAAGAAGCATGGCTGATATATGCTGAAAGTAGAATAGAGAAGCTGACTTGGATGTGAGTTTGATCAACTCACACATGTGGTGTATGATATACTTGCATAGGTTGATCTTATGTCCATTTTTCATGAGGTAGATCAAAAAAACATCTTGATATTTTAACACATCAAAATTACCTTTTCTTGGACTTACAAAATTATGTACAAACTTAAACATAAGCCTTGTTTCTCTATGTAATTCAATATCGATGGCTCTTCTTTGGGTTCCATTTCCAGTTAGGGTTTTTAGATCATCTTCTAGATCAAAGAAATCAGGTGAAGGTGGTGGTACTCTATGATAATCCTCGCATATAACTTAATGAGGTATCCTAAGGAATGAAACCCATAACCTCTAAGAGAAATAAAATCTCTCGACATTGACCCAACACCTTATAACATAACATTCACTAGAATCAAATGAGAACTATACATATTGATAAAATTGAGCCACTATCCTTGGATAGATTGGTCTATCCACATTCAAGGAGTATTCCAACTGACCATGTTTTCCTATAAATTTTAATACTAGCGACATACTAGATAGAAGCCACTTGGGGAAAATTTCTTTCTCAGGTACAACAACGCCGCTTACCAGATTCAGATTTGAGGTCCTTCAGGTGTTAGCTTAGGTGAAATCTTCTTCTTCTTCGAGCTACGCTTCTCGAGTGTCGATGATGATGGTCATTTCATTCTTGGCATTCACTAAAGGCTCGAGCGAGAGAAGGGTTGCTGGGATAAACAATGGTTTGAAAAGAGTAGGTAGAACAAACCTCGAGTGAAGAATTGTGTGATACATTCATAGTTTTATCATTTAGGAATACCAAACGTCACTAAAATTAAATCGTGTGAAACATAAAAGAGGTGAAATAATAATTAATACAATATGGGTTTAAAGAAAAAACATAAATAATAATTTATGGCGAGACCATGAGTGGTCATTACGGCGAGACTAAGTAGGTTTCATGGTGAGACCAGGAGTGCGTTTTTTAGTGCGTGTTACGATGAGACAGTAAACGTCAGATAGTAAGTACAAAATTCTAATGGTGAGACCATAAACCTCAGAGATAGTAACTAAGAAACTATAATCATGAAACAGTAAAGTATAACACAGAAAGATATAGCATAGTAAGACCGGAAACAGTAACAAGAAAGGTCTCTATTTGAGATTTACCATTCCTAGTTCATGCATGTTGTAGTCTATTCTCCCAGAATTTAATGGTTTAGTGAATATATCAGCACGTTGATATTAAGTATCAATGAATTCCAAAGTGATATAACCCTTTTGATAATGATATCTCAAAATGTGATGTATTACATCAATATGCTTTGTCCAAGAATGTGAAATAGGATTCATTGAGATGTTAATAGCTCTTGTGTTATCACAATTTATAGGTACATGTATGAATTGATGTCCATAATATGGTAATGGGTGTTTCATCCACAAAATTTGTGCACAAAAACTTCCATCAGCTATGTATTCAGCATCTGCAGTAGATAATGCTACCGAATTTTGTTTCTTACTACACCATGATAATAGTGACATGCCTAAAAGGTGACATGTTCCAAAGATTATTTTTCTATCTAAATTACAACCACCAAAATTAGAAACAGAATAACTAACTAACTCAAATGTTTGTCCTTTAGGATAAAATAGTCCTAGATTGGGTGTATGCTTGAGGTATTTAAAAATTCTCTTTATAACATTTGAATGAGATTCCTTAGGGTTTTATTGAAAATGAGAACACATACACACACTAAACATAATGTCTGCACGACTAGAAGTTATGTAAAGTAAACTTCCAATCATTCATCTATAAGTGGTTGGATCAACATATTTTCCATCTTTATCAAGATCCAACATAGATGTGGTTCTCATGGGAGTGTCACTACATTTAGTTCTATCCAATCCAAAATGTTTTAGAAGATCCTTTGCATATTTACTCTGATTTAAAATAACTCCATTTTCATTTTGAAACACATGAAATCCAAAAAAATATTTGAGTTCTCCAATTAAAATCGTTTATAATTAATTTTTCATTAGTTTATAAAAATCAACACATAAATAATTCTTCGAGGATACAAAAATAATGTCATATACATAAATTTGAACAATTAAAACATCATTTTAAATTCGTTTTATAAAAAAGTAGGATCAACTATTCATTTTGTAAATCCTTTGGAAATAAGAAAAGTAATTTATCTGTCATACCAAGCTCATGGATCTTGATTTAAACCATATAAAGATTTTTATAGTTTAAAAATATGATTTGGAAAATGAGGGTTTGTAAATCTAGGGGGTTGTCCAATAAAAACATCCTCAGCTATATACCCATTTAAGAATGCACTCTTGATATCCATTTGATATAGTTTAAAATTCAGATGTGCAACATAGGCAAGTAGGATTTTGATGGTTTCATGTCTGGCTACTATTGCAATGGTCTCTTCATTGTCAATTCCTTCTTCTTGACTATAGCCTTGTGCAATAAGTCTAGCCTTGTTTCTAACTATGTTACCAGCTTCATCAACTTTATTCCTGAAATCCCACTTAGTGCCTATGGTCAAAGTGTCCTTAGGTATGTCTACTAATTCCTAAAATTTATTTTTTTCAAATTTATTTAATTCTTATTTTATAGCCGCCACCCAAAATTAATCATTTATAGTAACATTGATATTTTTAGGTTCAAGCGATGAAAGAAAAGCTTGATGTTCAACCCGATTTCTTAGAGAATTTCTAGTTTGTGTCCTTCTATCGAAATCTCCAACTACATCATCTAAAGGATGGGTTTTAAGGGTCTTAGTTGGTCTAGATAAGATAGGGCTAGATATTTTAGGATCATTTACAGGTTTGGGTTCAACAGTATCGGATTCTTCAACATTTCCTGAAATAATTGTCTTAACAATAGGTTCACTATTTTTGTCATTAGGGTCTGGAATGGACATATCTTCTTCATGATTTTCATGAGGGGTCTTATGTTCATGTAGATCAGTTTCATAAAATTTGATATGAAAAGATTCTTCTACACATTTGGTTATCTTATTGAATAATTTATAGGCTTTACTTGATATTGAGTAACCTAGGAAAAATCCTTCATCACTTTTCAACGAAAATTTAACAAGATTATCATTAGTATTAAGGATTAGGACTTTGCATCCAAAAACTCCAAAGTAGTTAACCTTAGGATTCCTATTCTTCCAATGCTCATAAGGGGTCTTTTTAGGAATTGGTACAATCAAGACTCTATTGATAATGTAACAAGATGTATTAACAGCTTCAGCCCAAAATAAAATTGGTAAATCATATTCATTGAGAATTTTCATAGCAATCACTCGAAGAGTCCTATTTTTTCATTATACTAAACCATTCTGTTGAGGTGTTCTAGGAGCAGATAAGTTGTGACTATAGCCATTATGTGAGCAATAAGATTCAAACTCTAGATTTTGATATCCATAACCATGATCACTTCTCATTTTCATGATCGTAAGTCCACTATGGTTTTCTATAGACATGGAATATTTAATAAAATAAGAACACAAATCACTTTTGTGAGATAGAAAATATACCCAAGTGTTCCTACAAAAATCAACTACAAGAACATATACATAGTGATTCCCATTTAAAATAGAAACTCTAGATGGTCTGAATAAATCCATGTGAACCAACTTGAGAGGTTGAGAAGTAGAAACTTCTTTCATTTATTTGAATGAAACTTTTTGTTTCTTTCCCTTTTGACTGGTATTACAAACTTTGTTTGCCAGGAATTCAAGTTTAGGTAATACTCTAACTAAGTTCTTCCTTTTCAGTTTTCTAAGTGAGTGTATAATGCAGTGTCCTAATCTTCTATGCCGAAGAAAAGATTCTTTATGAAAGGAATTTAAACAGGTAATATTTTGTTTAGCTAAATAATTCAAATCCACATCATATACATTTTCATTTCTCAATGTAGTAAATACCAAAATATTGTTAGAATTAAATACATTGAAATCATCATTTTCAGATTTAACATTGAAACCATCATCACACAATTGAGAGATTTTTAATAGATTATACTTTATTCTATCAACAAATAGAACTGTGGATATTTTGATTGAATAAGTGTTACCAAACTGGACTAAGCTGATGATCTTTCCTTTTGAGTTATATCTAAAGGTGAAATATCCTTCATCAACTTTAATTAATCTTTTGAAGCATGAAAGTCTCTTGTCATATGCCTTGAGCATCCACTATCCAAGTACCATGTCTTCCTACATGAAATTTTTAAGTAAGTTTCCTACAACACAATTTTAGATAGAAAATGATTTTGGTACCCATATTTTCTTGGGTCCAGACAGGTTAGAAATCAGAACTTTTGGTACCCAGATTTGTCTAATGGGTTTCATATAATCAGTAGTTTTAAAAGACATTGAACTATAAACTTTGTTTGATCTATAACAATGTGAGTAGCTAGTTGATACATAAGAATTTCTAGAACTATAACAAGAAGCATAGACTCCAGATTAAGGAATCAATCTATTCTTTGTAATATGTCTTTGTCCTGGCTGATAGCCTAAACCAGTAGTATATTTTAGTGCTACTTGTTTTCCTAGAATTTGTGTAAACGTGTCCTTTACATTAGTAAATTATTCTAAATCTTTCTTGAGTTTCTCATTAGACAATTTCAGTTCAGTATTTCCTTTGAGTAGTTGAGAATTATTTTTCTTTTCTACATCTAGTATAGATTTGACAGAGCTAGTTAAAGTTTTCTATTTCTTTAAGGCTTTATACATATCTTTCATCTCATTACAGGTATCCTCTAGCATGTTACAATATTCAAATATTTCTTCAATGGAAAAGTTTTCAGAATCAAAATCAGAATTATCTCTAGAATAATAAAAGTTTAGAGCAAGACTATCCAATGTTATCTCAGATGTGTTTTTCATGAAACAAATATTAGCTTTTTGAAATTTTTCATCTTGAGTGGAATCAAAATCACTTGAACTGTCTCTTGAATCACTCCAGGTTGCATTAATAGCTATCTTGTATTTGTTGTCCTTGTAATCTTATTTCTTTTTGTACTTTAACTTCGGACAGTCATCTTTCACATGTTCTTTCCTCTTGAATTCATATAATACTATGTCCTCAATTTTATCAGTCCTTTTCCAATAATTCTTCTAATGACCTTTATTGTCATACTTTCTCTTGTAGTTGGATTTTTGGAAAAACTTCTTTTTTTCTATAAATCTTTCTAAATCATTTGGATATTTGAGCCATTTTAGCATCACTGTCGGATGCACACTCTTCACTAATATAACTATCACTTGCAGCTTGAATTTTCTCTTTGTCCTTGATTTTTGAAGCAGAGGACTGGAAGGCTACTGATTTCTTTCTTGGTTCATCATCTTCTTCTTTGTTTACTTTCAGTTCTTCTTCGTACCTCATCAACTTACCAATGAGCTCCTTAACATGTAGCATGCCAATGTCACATGATTCTCTTATTGAAACTGATATGCCTCTCCATATTTCTAGAAGGAATCTTAGTATCCCCATAATTTTCTCCATTGCAGGAATAACTTTTCCTAGTGAGCTCATTATATTAACTATCTCATTAAACCTGAGATACATATCAAAAAATAGATTCATCAGATTTAATTTTAAAATTTTCATACTTAATGGTGTATGTATTTAGTCTCAATTCTTTAACATTGGTTGTTACCTCATGGGAAATATCTAGAGTATCCCATATTTCAAAAGTAGTCTTACAAGTAGATATACGATTAAATTCTTCATCTCCCGAAGCACAATACAGGGAATTCATTGGTTTAAAATAATTATTGTAAGCAACTTTAGTATGTTCCTCCTAAGTAGTTCTAACAGTTTCTGGAATCTTATACTGATACTCTATAGCAGTCCCAATGTCAAATCCCATAATTTCTAAATGAATTTTCATTTTGATTTTCCATTGGGCATAATTTTCACCATTAAACAACGGTGGCCTATTGGTAGCTACACCTTATAGTATATTATCCATAATAATATTTTAGAAAATATATTTAAAGGGATAAAATTTTGAAATGACAAAAAAATTGAGATCTTTTAGATACAAAAAAAATCTCAGTTGAAAACTCTTCACAAATAGAGTGTTTTGAGAAACTTTTATCCAACCTCTGATACCAAATGTTTGTTAGAGTTGATACTAAAAGGGGGGAGGGGGAATTTAGTTCTAATTAAAATTTCTATTTAAAATATTTCTATTAAAATCCCCCAATTTAAAAAAAAGTTAAACTGTAGTGAATTTTTAATTCAGTAAAGGATCAGTTAGGTTCTCAAGAGATTTATTACTTCTTAGTTAACATAATCTGAAGATTAAGTTAGCTTTTCAAAATAAATTTCTAGTTCACAATAATTACAAACAATTTCTAGTTCAAATATCAGAGTTACATTAAAATAGATTTATATTTAATGTACATAGCAGCAGAATATAAAGAAAAGTTTTAAGTAAAATAAACATCCAACATAGTTTTATCCAAGAGGTTCAGTCACATGATGAGACATAGTCATATCAAAAATTTTATATAAAACACTGATCTACACCATGAATTGGGGTTTATAATAGTACACAGACTGTCCAGGTCCTCAGACCTCTACCATAGTTCTTCTTGGGAAAGCAACTATAACAACAAATCACAGGCTGTTCAGGTCCTCAGACCTCTTCCACTATCCATAGTGAGATACAAGAGTGTAAGGGAATGATTGAGTGAGGATTTAGAAATCCTTTAGTTCCGCTTAGGAATCAGTGTTTTTTCAAACAGAGAGAAGAACACACTGCTCGTAATGTAAAATAAATGATGATCACAGTCGAGCAATAATATAGAGATGAGTTTAGAATGATCTTTCATGATGTTAATGCAGTTCTGGACTCCTTTTGATTGAAGGAGATGAAGCTTTGAGTCTTTCTCTAGAAGTTGTATGGAAAACAGTCTGCTTGTGTTCTCCATGATGTTCAGTTGTGTGAAGATGTTCTTTAGGCTTCAAATATGCTTTGTGTGTTCAGCAGTGTCAATTTTCATGCATCATGCCTTTCTTCTGAAAACTTCCTCCAAGTATGTTCTACGTTCTTGTTCTCACTGCCTTAAATTTTGTTTCTGTATTGCGCATCCTGATTCATGGTCACACATCAGTTTTAACTTGTAATGCACATGTTGGAGCCGACATGTTGCATGTTTTCTGTACATCATACCTCGTACTGTCTGATGATATGTCTACAATGAAACATTAATTATGTCAGTGCATTAAACTCATAGATGTTGACCGTCAGAAATTAAATCGAAAAATAACAAAGTAGTTTAAGAAATGGTTTCATAGTAAGTCATGGAAATTATGTCTCCTTCACACAGTGTCTAGGTTGAACATAGTGTCTTAGTGTCATGGTGTCTTGTGATCACGGTGTCTTGTTCACAGTGTCTCTGGGTCATGGTGTCAAATTCATGGTGTCTGGCTTCACGGTGTCTTGTTCACGGTGTCTTGTTCACAGTTTCTGGCTTCACGATGTCTTGTTCACGGTGTCTGGCTTCATAGCTTCTAGCTTCAGGGTGTCTGGCATCATAGTGTCTAGCTTCACGATTTCTGGATTCACGGTGTCTGGTTACATGGTGTCTGGCTTCACATTGTTTGGCTTCAAGGTGTCTGGCTTCACAGTGCCTGGATTCCCGGTGCCAGAAATACATAGCCATTGGTAGTCTAATGGTGTCTTAGACTTTCCAAAGTAACTATGTTCAGAATTAAATAAATATGATATTATAAAGGATTATACTTAAGCATTTGTTAAAGAAGTTATTCTGAGAGTAGATTAAAGATAGTATAACGTATGTAAAATGAATATATAGAAATTAAGATCTTGCATGGCTCTTCTTAAAGAATGAGAATACTTTAGATATAAATACACATGATCTAGATTGAATAAGACTTAGAATCATTAATACATGATTAAATAATATTTTTGATCATTAAAACATGATTAAAACATGAGGATTCCAAAAATATAATACATTCATCTCTAAACCACAATTTTAATAGCACTGGTCCATCATTAATATATATCCAAAAATCATTTAAGTAACAAAATTACATATTAACCAAAACATCACATAGTTCATTGGAAATCACAACACCATTGTCTCTATTTGATTGTGGGTTCATACACTATGGCCTTTCTGGATGTGACAAGTTGTAACATAAAATGAGAGTTTTCCGTTTTCTAAAAATATATTAATATATTTCCTATTATATTATTTAGGTGTAACAAACAATAAAAACTCCAACATCAAGATAAGATCAACCTTAAAGGCTACCAATACCAGTAAACTTAATTGAACAAGATGTAATGTCTCTCTTAATTAAATAAAATTTTTACCAAAGCATATGATAAAGAAATAGGTTTTACTTCCCATATTGTTGTACAAAAATATCCTTAATCAAGTAATATTACTTCAACAAAAATTTTCATAAGTGGGGGTTTAAGACATTTAAATTATGATCTAGCTTCAACATATAAACCCAAGATCATTTTCATAACTCTTAGGATAGTGATGTCTTATGTGTTTACAAAATGTTAGAAAATCCTTAGTCATTTAATTATTCTTGTGACCAAAATTTCATTTGTAAAAATATGTAATATATTTAAATCTACAATACCAATAAAAAAATACACAATCCATTTTATTTCAATTCACGTCCTTCTATTTTTGAGGTGTTGTACTTTAAATGAAGGAATTGAATCGAATAAATCATAGGATCTCCGTATAAAAAAAAACTAAATATTGTCCCCTAGGATGATATTTATTTCTTCTAATCGAACTCCTTATTATTCCTCATCAATTATTTTCTTTAATCCAATATATTCCACATGGAAATAATTGTCTCATTCCACTAAGACAATTTCCTACGTGCTTATTTCAAAAAAAAAATCATTGGGGAAATTTATCCATCTTTCCCCCATGGTCTCAATCACTCAAGCTCACACTAAACTCCATCCTTCTCGTATTTGGTGGGTTATAAAGTTGGTTAGGCTATTTTTAATTAGTCATATTTTATGATAAATGACTCGGAATAATCATGTTATCTTTCACTCAGTTCATCATCCCATATTATTTATCATAGACACCAAATTTTACTTTATATTCAATGTTAACATGATTCCTTTGGGTTCTATCCATTGAATAAAACCAATAATCATAGTTTGAGAAACAATAATCATAGTGGGAAAACCATAAAATAATAAATAGGATCTTCAAATTGTGATACATTATTTTAAATCTATGTCATCTAATATTTATCCTCGATGATTAATTATAACAATATTTTCAAATACATTTTAATGGAAATGTAAAATTTAAAAATAATATACCCTAGGAGTGTCATACGAAGTGTGAATTAAAGACGATTTCAATGTACCTGGTTAAACTACAGTCATGCTCAACACACCTTTTTAAGAGAAATTACCCCAAGGTATATCTATTCCAGAACCATGTCCACACTAGGATGTATTTTTTATGAAAACTACATAATCTCAACCTTATAATAACTATATGATATTTTTTCTATATTTATCCTCAAGGTATCTCATCGAGGTATGTTCCCAAATATGAGCTTTCCAAAATCTAATTCAAACGGTTTCAACGGAACTTCCTCCAGTTCCAACTATAAAGAACAATAATCTGGTTACCTAGATATGGTGTCTTATTTTATTACATTGGAAAATGATACAAGGAATAATATATTGAATGAAAAAAAAGTATAGTAGTCTTGGAAAACTTTAATACACAAGATTAAAATATTTTATTTGAAAACAAAAAATATGACTTTTCCTGAGAATATCATTACTCACAATTGAAGATCACTATATATAATTATTAGTAAACTCTTCTGAATCCTAGGAAAGGGAAAAAAATAAATGTGGCATCTAATGTACAACAAGGGTTATGTACAAGAGAAGCTTTTGGTAATAAATATGCATAATCTTGGAATGGTAAATTACTAAACACACATTATATTAAAATAATTTGATTCACATAATCATTACATAATGATCTATAAATTAAAATACATTTAATTTAATCAATAACATGACTATCATAATTGGATAAGTAACAATCAATATAGTAAGTTAAATTACTTAAAATACATGCCATTTGACTGATAAACTAGGAATAAAATGCATATTGAGATACTACAATTGTGAAAATATCATGGATAATAATAATGATATACTAATCGATGGAAATGATTAATTATTGGACTTCATTATCTCTAGATTAATGATACCTATACAATCATGTCCTTTTTCAAGTTAGTTTAAAACTGATGGGTAGGTATACACCAGAATTTTATTTTACAATGTTTAACCAGATGATTTTTCTCATGAGAATACTAATGCATTGAGGGGATATTTATAACCAGCGCTGCTTATATCTACATGTCCAAATTGATCCTCATATATCTAATAATAAATTTAATTCATAAAAAATATTCCCTATTAATAAATATCCATATTGAGTAAATAATAAAAATTTGATGATATTTTCATATAAATAAAGATAAATTTACTATAAAAAACATATATGTAAATGATATATGATTTTACGAAAATTTACATCCATTAAAAAAATTGTGGATATTTAAAGGAAATTTATTGTCTGATGATCTTAGGAAAGCGTATTTTTCAAGGGATAATTAATGAATACCAAAATGAATCAATAATATGAACTAAAATACTTTAATTGGTGAGAAACTCATAAAATATATATAAAAGAATAATTATGGTGACAATAAAACATAACCCCAATGTATTATATGTTAAATAATGGGGTTTTTCATCGATTAGTAGAAATAATATAGCAATAAATTTGAAAACATTCCTGAGGAAAATGTCCTCTTATATTTGAAAGTCACTTTTAAAAAACGAAAATTTATAGGATATTAAGTGAAAAAATTTGTTTTAAATGTATATTAATAAACTTTTAAATTACACCTAAAAAATGAGATTTCATTATGGTAGGAATTTTTTTACATGCTGTATAAGTAAAATCATTTCTCCCACACTGTTCAAAAAAAAATCGATAAATGATCCACTTTTTGGAAGTGACAAAAATATTTATTTTAAACCATTTTTTAAAAAGTAAAAAATATGTACAAATTATTTAATATACAATTTGGAAAATGCTAAATCTTATTTTAATTTTTTCCTAGAAAATATTTATTTGGATGAAACCATATTTTTTGTCAAAGTGAGAAATGATGTCAAATTTTATTTAAAATTTGTTCTCAATCATTTAATGTAATAAAAAGTTAAAAAATGATAAAATTAGTTGAAAAAATTATGACTAACTGTAGGATACTAAAATATATGTATTTATTAGCCAATGATCATATAATTTCATTCAATATAAATTCAAGAATAGAGAATTGTGATTAAAATGAGATATTGAAATAGACTCTTACAAGGATCATAATGTTGAATTGATAATTAATAAAGGAAAATATTATTTTTATAAAATATAAATCTACATAAAACATGTTTAAATGAAAAATAATATATTGAAAATTCCTTACACACATAATTAATCAATATAAAAGGAAACTAAGAAGTAATATACCCTAATAAAATAAATTGAGTTATGAAATGCTCTACCAATTGATAATTGTTAACTAAAATAACTATGGGATAAATAATTAAAATTTAAACTTATAATACCATGAAGTATTTTGGATTCCGGATATTACATTTAGAAGGATCATTATATACACCATATAAAAGAAATTATGTGCTTAACTTTAAAATCTACCCTAATGAATAGAAATTGAGACAACATCCCTTACCACATGGTATGCTTGAAATAAAATTACCTTGGATGAATAAGGTAAAATTTAAACATAAAATACCACTAAATATGAAGAATTAATGATATTCCATGTAAAAGAAATACTATTATCAGCATATAAATAAATTTGCTTCTTAATAAAAAAAATTCCTCAATAAAGGGAAATTGAGACGGTGCCCCTTACCTAATGCTTATTTTTGGTTGAACATACATTAACCTCATGTATAGTGTAATTAATAATAAAATTAAATTATACTAGAACCATATTTAAATTTATACTATCATGTATATTATTATTTTATTATTTTACCACTTGTTTTTCTAATAGTATTTAATTTTATTTATTTTTTGGGTGCTAATTTCCTTATTTTCTCATTCATGATTTGTCATGAATGTATGGTTATTTGGTATATGATATATATACATAATCTATATAATGATATTAAATTTATTTGTATATCCTTGACTAGTTATTTATATTTTTAGAATCATTTTCAATGACTAGATATGAGAAATGAATCGCATCGCTTATTATATACGTTAGGCCATACATAAGCGTGACTGATGATATCATTCCACTAACGAGTGGGGGTATAAGGAATTGGGTGATATATTAATCTTAAATAAATAATATAATATAATATACTTCACATATGTTCATTAAATATTTCTATTACTTTACATGTAAAACATAAGTAAAATACGAATCACGTGGAAAGTAATATCATAAATATAATATAAATATGTTAATTCCATTATTATATACAACAATGAAATTTTTTGATGGGAAATAAATTATATCATTCCCTGAGGTTCTAGTCCACAATAGACATCATTGATGGTTTCATTTACCAAATTAGGGAATAGAAGAAATATATAGGTTATAAACATAACATAATAACATATCAATATAAGAAAGATACTAGGGATATAATATAACAATGGTTTAATAATATTTTATTGAGGTAGAAGAATAAAAAAAATTAAACCACTTGTGAAAGAATGTTACCTCTTCATCAGAAATGGTTTTTAGGTTTGCACCAAAATCATTCCAAACATGACTTTCTTATTAGCAAAATGAACCTATGGTGCTTGGACAGTAGTATGTATGTGACATGGTCAAAACATGCCTAAACTAAATACCTTAGTAACTATTAATAGGGTAAGAGATAGTGTATCCATTTATAAGTGGGGGAGAGGGCACACATGTAATTATTCACATGATTCAATATCACCTATAATTTTATCATTAAAAAATCCACCAAAATGGTACATTATATACCCTTATCAGTGAAAAGTTCTAAATATGGACATAATATATATTTTTAATGAGACATTAGGTCATTATAACCCTTTTATGTTTATTTTATCCCCTTTGTAAATCAGTTTTTACCATAAATGTGGAAATTAATTTTTACTACTTTTCGATTCATAATTGAAAAAATAATGTATACATTATCAGAGGATACAAATTATTATGATTTATAATATGTAATTTATTTTTCAAAATTAGAAATTTAGAAATAGAAAAGTCCAAATAAAGACTCTACACATAAACAAGATTAATATTTGATTTTTTAAAAGGAAAATTATATAAAAATTATAGAATGCTTTTATATAATAATCAAACAAAAAATGAATTCCAATTTATTAAATTTTTTAAATTTTAATATAACTGAACTAATATTAATTTAAAAAAAATTTAAAATAAAAATTATCTTAGTGAATTATCTAAATGAGTAAGATGTTTCCAATAATATCAGAATGTTTAGTATTCATCAAAAAATGAAGTGCATCAGAAAAATTTAAATAATTTGTCATATTCATATTTTTTTATCTTAATTTCAAAAATTAATTTAATCTTATCATATAATTTTAATAAAATTTACAAAAATTAATTTCAATACATTCTTGTAAAGTCCGACTAACACATCTCTAGAAAAATACTAATTTTTCAGAAAATATTTCTTTTTCTTTCAACAGATTATTATTTGATTTTTAATATGTTGATATTAATGGAATTTATTTTAAACATGTGTAAATAATATATTTTTTATATTTTAGTTTGTAGTATTCATACCCACAAATTTTCTAGATATGTTATAAAGATATTATATTTTATTATTCATTTAGACTCAGGGTTGCGTGTTAGATAATCTATCAGATAAAATATTTTTATTTTAGAATTATAGGTTGTTACACAAATACTTTTTTTATTTTTAAAAATATTATTTTACTTTTTTTTTAAAATTATGTAAATATTTTAATTTAATTATATCCAATTTTCTCTTTGAATATATTTTGTAAAATTAATTTATCATTTAGATTATTTTTTATTTATTATTTGGTTTTTATGAAAAACAAAAATCATGTTTTTTTATTTCATTTAATATTTTTTACTTACCATTATGAATGTTTTAAAACTCATTCATCCTCATAACATAGTTTCTAAATGTTCATTACCATTGCAAACAAATCCTTTTTCCATTACACATGTTTCAGACTAACGTTACATTATAATTTTTTTTTCATTTCCCTTATTAAATGTTCTTATAACATTTCATCATATTATATGTTACCTTTATATGAGGATTAATAAAGTATTTATACCCTTTCATAAGAAGTTATTTACCCTGATGCAATATATGTATACTCTCTTTTACCTTTAAATAACATGGTTCTACCCTAATGCGACAGATACAGTTGATGTCTAACATTTTTATTGTATTATATATACCCTTACATAGAACCGACTGACCCTTTTGTAATTTATTTACTGCTATAGTTACTCTTACACATGTTTTAAATACCCTTACATGAGATCTCTATACCTTTACACAACATCTAAGGATTCTGTTATACCTGGAGTTTAAATTTCTATATACCTTTACACAGATAAATTTACCTTTATGCAATATATGGAAGTCTATTATTATAGCTATGAAATTAATTAAAAAATCATTTTTACCTTTACAAATGGCTTCTAAACGTACTTTATGTGAATATTACCCTTACATTGCCATGATTTCTATGAGTATTCTATTTTTTTAATTTTTCTGGGTATTTTGGATTTTTATATATTTTTATTATATATTTAAATTCCTTTAATCACGATAAAATATAATATTAATTATATATATACTATGTGATGTGTTTTCATATTATTATAATCATGTTTTCATGAATACCAAATATTTTCCTATTATTTCTCCAGAACAGTCACCATGGAATCATAAATCCATATTTATTATTTTTTAATTTATTTTTCATTTTTTTGATTTCAAATTCGTATTATATGATAATAAAATTATTAAAAATATATTTATTGTATTAAATTAATTGTTATTCATTATTTAATTCCATCATATCTATATTCATGTTTTTTGAAGATTTTTAATTTTTATTTTAATGAATTATTTTGTATAATTATAATTTTTTATTCATCAAACTATTTTTTAGAAGAATTTTTAATTGTTACATCAATTAATTTGAATTAGTTTTAATTAGAATTTATATTAATGAATTTTTAATGAGTGTGATGTGATTATCTTTTAAGAATAATACCCTCCACTATCTATCTCTTTGATAATTTCATTTATTATATCATTGTAGTTTCAATATTTTTGAATTTATTTTTCAATAAAGTTTCTCAGTTATGTGGATTATGTTTATGTAATATGAGATTTGAGAACTTTGTGGTCAATTCCACAAAAGCATAGAGAGATACTACTTTGCAACTTTATTGCTGCTACATGATGCTTCATAACTTCACGTGCTCTAGAAATATGTATGAAAAATTACCTAATCTAGTTGATTTTCTCTCAAGGGTTGTATGTAATACTGCTCCGTATTGTACAACATTGAAGAGATAATATAGTCAAATTATCATGAACCATTAACTATTTCATTGGTTTTGGTTTTCTTATTTTTTAACACCTATTCATATCTTTTAGGAACTCTCAATTTTATTCTTATTCTTTTTTAAGAAAATAAATATTTTTCATTGGGTTATGACTGCCTAATTCAAAATTCATGACCATACATGTTGTGGCTCGCACTGCCTAAAGATAGGGTTGTAATTTTCTTAAGACTCCCCATAATAAATTTTGGACTATTGGTTATACTTCCATTAGATAAAGTATGTTTTAATTAGGTTATGACTCTCCTAAAAAATATGTATTGTGAAAAATATATCTCACCCTAATAGATATTTGAATGTTTGAACTAGGTCCTCCTTAGAATAAACTACAAGAGTGATCCTTGTGTTATTTATATAATTTCTCTACTACAAATTATCTTTTTTAATTGACTTTGATAATAAATTTATAAAAATAATCAAAACTTTTAAAATATTTAATCTGGTTGATTGACCTCCCATTAGTCCATTTGTCTCCACAAATTTTGACGTAACACCTGTGAGAATATACATACTCAACAACAAACTGTCATTGGTGTCTCATAAAAAGAGTGAATAAACATTTGTTTTCAAAAATAAAAACATATTCTCATTTACATATAAATAAAAAAATTAGATTTTGGATGAATTAAACATAATATACAAAATACTTAGAGTGGTGGAATTTATAACTAACATCCAATATAACTAATAACCTCTATTCTTGCGAGATCAATACCTATACATCCTATTCTGAGAATTGACTCAAAATATGATATTTTATATCAGTCTAAACAAGTGTTGGAGGTACAATTTATATTTTATATAACCTAAAAATATATATTTTAATACCCATATATACATGTTGATGTGAAAAAAATTAAGTTAGGGTTTAATATACCCATTACATAAGAAATATAATCAATTATAATGAGTCAATGAAATATTAAAGCCCATCCAAAAGGGAAAGGGGATTGGGTATAATGAGTGGCTGGAATTTCAAGCTCATCACACACAATCTTCCTGTATTCATAGTCAAGGTATATCAATCCTTATCATTATTTTAATATATACATACCTAGTAAGATGACCTACTATTTTTATTTAATAATATTATATAAAATTATTCTAATTCACAATATGATTATTAAGAAATAACCATGCTATTTAAAAAAAATTGGACATACTTAAAGACAAAATATTTTCAATATCAATTAACAGGGTAAATAAAATAATGACTCAAAATTTTTAATCGAAAGAAACCATATTCAAGATTAATAAACATAACAATTAGATAATACAAACATCAATATAACTAACATGGATTACATTCCTATAAATATATTGAACATGTCTGAGGAAATTTTAAAACACATAAGAATTCAAACATGCTATAGTCAATTAGAATATAATAAAAAAGTATGTAGTACTCTTTCCCCATGATATCCTATATAGAAGAAAAATTATGAAATGGTTATATAAATTCAATACTTTAGAATTTTCCGGGATATTCTAAACTAGAAATATCAAAATGAACCTGATTATGAGTTCTTAGAATAAATTAAATAAGGAATAACAAATAATCCTAAGTATATATTTGTGAGAATATCTATATTTTGACCATGTAGATTCATGTTTATTTTTTATTACTAAAAGATTAAAAATGAAACATTTTATTTGATTCTATATTTATAAGAATATATTTCTAATGAATGAAGTATTCATCCTTGAAACCATATTCTAGTAAAATGTTACAATGAATAATGAAGGAATAAATAAATGAATTTAATTTAGAAAATTGGCCTATAAAAAACCAGTAAAAAATTCATTCATTATATTTCCCAGACTTTAAACTATTTTAGATACCTAATAGTGATAAATTGCCAAGGTTAGGTTTCTATTTAATATTTTAGGATTTCCATGTATAATCACATGTATCCTCCTTCTAAACCAAACCACTACCTCACCATCAAATGACTCACTTAACCTTATGCTAAGTGGGATTAATTAATTTTTATGTCATTCAAATTTATGCAAGAATGGGTGATTCCCATTATAAAATTTAGGATAGAATCAATTAATAACGAAATATCTATATTATAAAAAATTAATAATTTTCATCAGAAGACTATAATCCTAGGTTATATGATTTCTTAAGTGAAGTTGGACACCAATTTAACACTAAAGGCTCTAATTTTATCCATTATTAACACTATTGATGATATAGAAAATGTCAGATAAATTTGGTTTAATGAATTAACTCAATCATTGGTTTTTTTATCTAATATTCTATGGTAGTTTATTTAAATAAAGACAAATTATTCTACGAGATTAATTAAACACTATCCAATATATAATGGTTCCCAATATAACTAAGAGAAAATGAATTCCTCTATATAAAAGCATGCAATCCAATACATATTTTTATAATAAAATATTATTGTAAACTAGTTGATTTATATTTTTAATATATATATAACTATAATATTTTTATCTTTAAAAAAGAAAGGAAAACATATTATCAGAAAAACATGTGGGTCACTCAGAGGGATGAGAAATCCTGCAATATATTTTGGTCATCTTTAATAAATCTTAATTCTCCAAAAAGAGAGACAATGAATTATCAGAAAAAATATCACCTTTAGAAAACCCAAAAACATAATCACTATAATCCAAGAACCTAAAATCTATGATAAACTTATATAATAAACTAAAATATTAACATGAAACTATAAAAACATCAAGAATAAAATCCCTTTAATAATTCCATTAATATCTAACAAAATAATTAATCTCTAAATAATTTCATTACACAATCATATCAGAAATATATATTTATCAACTAGTTATAGAATTTCAAAAGAATCCTACTTTCAGAAATAGAAGTTGAACACCCTATGTTTCAAAGTAATTATACCATGCTCTGGTTGAATTCATTTTAGAACCCTTGAAAATTTAATAGATATTAGGAGAATAAAGTATAATTGGGAAGAGGGAATAGGGAGGGAAGGCTATCCAATGATTTTGGAGGAAGAATGCATATATAATCAATAGATAGTAAGGAGGAAAAAATGAAGTGTAATAGGGAACATATATGTTCAATGTTATGACTATAGTACTTTAAATTTGAAAGAAAAGAGATAAATTTGGAAAGGGGGTTACGGGAGGAACAATAAAATAACCCTCAATAAAAATAATCACATATGCTACTAGGAACGTGGTAGCACACCCCAAACACTATGTCTAATTCCAGGTCCCACAGGTACCCAATGGTTGTCCATTGTGAACATAGTGTAGAATTTATTTCTAAAATTTAGGTTCTATCTTTATGAGACACCCCATGTCTCTTATCACCCAATTTAACTCGGAACCTATACGAATAAGTCATCATAATTCATAATAAAAGACCTGATATCAAAACCAATGTGAAAAATTGAAAACCAACCCCCCAACTAGAAGAAAACATTCATACAATCATGCACCTAATTCATCAAAAGTATATACATAGGCCATATTTCAATCTATTTGGATTATAAGACATTAAAAGCTCCCCATAAATAGGCATGTCACTCCAATAATGTCATCGGAGTTTTTTATATTCTTGTTGGTACCCTGGAACAAACTTCTATAAACATTATGATTTTCATGTATTCATTGTTTTATATTTTAATAAACTACTTATCACATTATTATTGTTATTTTTTGTGAATTAATATGTGATAATGTCTTATGGGTAACATTCAACATGATAGTCCACAACTATTCGCCACTATTATGAGAACCTTGATGTTCCATGATTGTATTCAAAAATATATTTTCAATCGATATATGATATCATTTGGTGTGATACGAATGAAATAGTTTATCAAGGGTTTTGACTCATAAGACATTGAGGTGATTTCTGATGTTGTACACCGTTTGTAATTTTCAATGCTAGAGATTATGAGAAAAAATCACTCTAGTATGAAATCTTAATTTATGGGTTTTATTAGATTTTATTATCTATATACATGTGTATGTTTTCTCAGACATTACTATTATTGTTAATGGATATTATTACTTTCAAAATTTTCTGTTTTTATGAAAACCATAATGACATATGTTCATAGTGGTTTAAGATATATTGGGTGTCTAATAAGTTATATTTAATTAATAAATAATTAAAAAAAGGATTTATCCCTTTTGTATATTAACTAATGTTGATATCACTGTCTTGTTGATAGGAATGGTAGAACATAAAGAAATCAATGAAAAATGTTATCTATGAGATTTTTAATATTTTGAATGTTAAGGAATGAAATATCATTCATATAGGTTGATGAAACCAACATGTAACATTCTTTTTTAGAGATATTATGCTGAAGATAATAGGTTCCATCACAATAATTCAAATGAGGTTTTACACCATTTTGAAATTATATTTCTTTCTATAGTTTCCTTATCATTTTTTAGATGATATCTTTGGACTTTCGGTGGATATACCTTATTACATTGATAAAAAGGTCCATAGGGTAAGGAACTATGAAAAATTAGATCCTAAAATAAACAATATAAGTATTTAACATGTTGAATAAATAATATTACCATACATGGTTAAGTAATTATTTATGTTTTCTTGATCACATATATTCAAGAACTAGTTAGTGAATAGAATATTTATGTGAATAATCTTCACCAAATATCAATTATTTATTTAGTGAATATAATATTTAATTATTTATTTTTGAATAATATAATGATATATATTTATTAAAAAAATTGTTAGTATTTAAGGATTATAAAAGATATTTGATAAATGGTAGACAATGTATAATTCACTGGTTATAAAGAATATATATATTACATTTATCAGTTTTCCACATGTCACTAAATCATAATAATAATATTATTATTATAGAAATTGGGTTTGGAACAGGGTAAAGAAATAATATGGTTTATGGGAAATTATTATATACAAACCCCAGAACTGTTTCAGTAAAAAAATTACTTCTAACTAAAAATATACCTATTTTTATTAAACAATCACATCTGAAAAATCCTATCAATCCCAAAATTATTCCTCTCAAAAAATGATCATAATAATGGAGATCGATTCATCTAAACCACATGTTTATATTGTGGTTAGAATAAGGAAGATCCTCATTTGACGAAATTATATTAGAGTTCAATGAAAAAAATTAGGATATTTCGCATTAGAACGTAGTGTTTCCAACAGTTTCACTCAAAGGATCATGGTGTACTTTTAGATCACCATTGGAGTGAATATACATTGGATTCCTATGATTAAATGATAGTTTGGATTGAAAATATTTCCAGAATGATCAACTAAAAAGGAATTCAACATAATATAATATTTTACATTCTTCAATTAATCATATATCCATATGTTATGATCCATCATTTTGGTTCTGATGTTTTTTCCATCAATTAATCCTAAAATTAATTCTATTTTTCATGATATTCTATATCATTAACATATTGAAATAATAATTGATTATGATAAAAAAATAATTAAGTATTACCACCCACCACTTCCATTAAGATTATAAATTTCAAGTTGAATCATAATGGTGAAATAATAATTTATAATTATTTATGTATAATTAATTTAATTAAGCATTTATCGTTAGTTTTCTATGATAAATTAACCATCATATAAATATTAATGAAAACATCCCAATATCTTCTTCTACATCATAGAAAATACAATCTAATACAGATCAATTAAAAAGGGGTAACATTTAGAGAACTCATATAGATTTAAAAATTATTATGGCTGGATAACACAAAGTACATAGTGTGTAACCTATAAGTGCATATTTTGGAAATGTTTTTAATGAACTAGGATGAATCATGATTTAAGTTAGAGTATCACGCATTTATTTCATAGGGTGGATAATTAATAAACCCTAAATGTTAACCTCCTTATCATAGCCCACAGTTATCCAGAATACATGATGTGTAATATGCATACAAGACATCCATCCAACATCCTGAAGACC
Source organism: Viscum album (assembly GCA_963277665.1). Lineage (NCBI taxonomy): Eukaryota > Viridiplantae > Streptophyta > Magnoliopsida > Santalales > Viscaceae > Viscum > Viscum album. The sequence continues at coordinate 623,044,515 of OY728127.1, forward strand.
TTCAATTTTTTTATTAAAATAATACCCCCTTTTAAGGGAAGAAGGGGGAAACCCAATATGCATACAAGACATATAGTTTATTAGTAAAAGGAAAGCCACGTGATAGATGAGACTAGTATCCATGTCACTTATAGACCACATTCTGTGTTTCCCGTGTAAACACCATCTGTTACATTAATTTACATGGAAATCCAACATGCCTAGTCTCATGGATTTTTTTGTAGATATAAAGTGGTGGGATATTCATGACATTTATCAGGATAGTATAATCCGTGTGTTTCAACTTTTTACATAGAATTTAAAATTAATATATTTTAAAATCAATACCATATTAATGATTGTTCTAAAAATCATTTATTTGACTTATACAATCCATTTAATGTGTTATATATATATTATGTATATTTAATTTCAATGTAATATTTGAGACTACATGTCTTGGATAAGTCCCTATATACAAATTACTCTACATACATTAAAATCATAACACAAAACATAAATAACAATTATTTCCGTGTCATTTATTTTACAGTGCATTCCTTGAAATTACTTTATAAGATCTTTATAATACATTCCATATGAGTAAACAGTTTATGCAAATCATACACCCTATGTATTATGGAGGGGTACACATCAGGTTTCCACCAATGATATATATTTTTTATATAGTATGTTATAAATAAATTATTTAATCTTTTTAAGATATTGATGCATAAGAAACTCTAAAACTATTTACTGAGAATTATGATAAAATAGTTGATTAATTAAAGAATAAACAGAATTTATATGATCATAATTTATCTTATATTATTATTAATTTGATTTAATTATAGTTTATTAATTTAATAATTTTCTATATGTAGGTGGGTGGACATTATATTATATGATAACATTATATAATATCAGTTTCCTTTTAATTTATTATAATTAATAAGTTAAATTATTGGCCTACTTGTTGTTCACCCTCTCATTTTTTAGTGGAATGAATTTCCAAGGGTTCATTTTATATGAAACCACAATACCAATATTTTGGTTCCCATCACTTACATGTGAGTAAAATTTTAGGTAATTGATAGATCTTCCAAGGGAGTGGAGATAGTTTAGTTTTTTGACATGAGGTGAATCCAATTTATGGGACACATGGGTGGATGCATAGAAATCTGTAAAATAAAGTATGTCATGGTTCATAGTGTTTCCCCGTTGGCCAATGGTTAATTAAACATAAAATAGGTAAAATAACCGTTAATAAAGTCTCATGATCTTACGAATTCTAATTATTTTATTTCTGTCTAGTTGAATAGTTATTTACATTATGGATGTTGTTTCATGATGAAATTAATTAATTAATGAACCATCATGAAATATAGAGATACAATATGTTGGATTATGCATAATAATTATCTAATTGAGGTTTAATCTTTAATTAAGTACCATTAATATTAATAACCATATAATAAAGATAAAAATGCCGATTTACACAAAAAGATAAAAAATAATCAAATTAAATATATTATTTTTATATAACCTTCCACTATTTATGTTAATATAAAAACATAGTTCAATGTAATTAATTGAAATATCTTGGGTTTATCCAATTATTATTGAAATTTTTAGTTTTGAGTTAACATAGTTTACATGAAGTGTTTACTTCCAAGGTAGGCTATGGCGTAACTCAGTGGTATGGGTAATAGAAATATAATTTGAGGATTTTAGGAAGGTGGAGTCCAATAAATATATCATGGAATTGTGAGTTAATACACCTGAAAAAAATTAATATTTCTTAAAATATTTCAAATAACATGGGTATACAATTTTGGGGTAATGAAATGTGGAATAAGGTTCTTTCATAGTAAAATGTACAAGAAATAAGATATTTGAAAACCAATTATGAGTTCTTTTTGGTTTTGATAACATATTTATAGATTAATAAATTTAAGAATAATTATCAAATTTTATAAATGATATAATTTTATAAATTTTCACTCTTCTGAACAATAGAAATGATAAGCCATATGAATTCATGTAGATAACAATGATCCATACTTGAGAAGGATAACCTATCCATAACAACTTATGTCAAGGGTGGAAAGGGTTATTTCACCTTATTTTACACCAAGAAAGGAAATTATATGTGCTAAAAGATATCACTCCAAAGAAATATGGCTATGTAGATATTATGAAAACATTGTCTCTATAAATGAAATGTTTATATGATGTGACATATATTCAATGTTTCATTAAATCGCCTATGTTCAATGAGATTTTGAAGCAACATAGTGATATGGATTTGTATAGTATATAGATTCACAATTGTGATCTCTATCAAAAGAAGGACAGTAAATAGAGATATATGATCACCAATTTTCTATTCATGTGTATTCCTTGAGATTCTTCACTGGTTATGCCTAATGTAGTCAAATTAATTTCCATCAAAGAGAAATTAGAAATCGTGGGCATTGAATTCCCTAGTGAGATAAAAAAAAATCATTTTATCCTCTCTGTTGAAATCCTTTTATAGTTTTATGTTTAAATATAACACATGAAATAATAATAAGAATATTGAAAATTATAACTCTCATTCACCACGTTGATAAGTAATAGAGCCTAATAAATCCATATTCTATATGGTGAAAAATGAAAGGAAGAAAAATGAAAAGGTGTCGAAGACTCATAATATGTCTAATACTATAACAACCAAGGTAATGATAGAATAAATCAATTAATTTTTTAATATTATTCGTAAATTAAATATTTATATTCATTATAAATATATTATAGAATTTTTTAAATATAAATAGATATTTTTTTATTAAATCTAATTATTATAATGTTTAATTTAAAATGTATAATTTTTAAAATATTTAATTTTAATTTGAAAAAATTAATTTCATTTTTTATTTCATAATGACAGAATTATCTAAGGATAAATTTTTGATAATTTTCTAAAAACTTTATTTTTCATTTAACAATGAAGAATTCAAAATTTTATTGAAAAATAAATTTTATTTTAGATAATTAAAAAATTAAAATTCTTCTAGTTTTAAAATGTAATTGGTTATTTTTTTGAATATAAAAAAAATCCAATTATGAGTTTTTAAATGAAAATTAAACCTGAATTAATTAAAAATATATTTAATATGTAAAATACGTTTTTATAGAAAATCACCCCTTTTTCATATTTTTTACCGTTTTTTTGAATTTTATTCTCCCAATTATATGTTTTTATTTTTTTAAAATTTATTCCATATATGGAATTAGTGGGTGAAAATTTGGAAATGTGGTACCTTTTATTTATTATCAGTATGAATAATAACCCTATTTTTTTGTTACCACAATATAGGATAAATCCAATAATTAAGGTTAAAAATACTATGATAGAGACAAATGATTGAACCTAACACTAGACTAAATTTTATTTTATGATTATATATCATAAATAATCATAAATTTTTTTATATTTTTCCTTTGTTTCATTATGTATTTTTTAGTGATCTTTATAATATTTTATAAAAAAAACTGTCAAACATGTTACACCTGTTTTTTATAAATATAATATTCTTAACATGGTGATATTATATTATATGTTTTGTTATAAATTTTTTTTTGAAATATAAATAATTTATCCTCATCTTGTTATTCTTTTAATTTTTTTGAAGAAATAATTACCATAAAACATACCCAACACGGAGAAATTAATTATTCAACTAATTGAAAAATAAAACTAATGAAATTAAAAATAATAAACATATTATAATTTGAATGAATTATTGTGTTCCATGATTATTGTAAATATTTATGAAATTTTGAAAATTTTGGATTCATTTTATTCAAATTCCATTTTTTTCTTGTTGTTTAAAATGTAAAATTACATTAATAGATACAAAATTGATATTAATGTCATCATATAATACATGAAATTATATTAAAGTATTTAGAAATAAGAAAAATATTATCATCATCCAAGGGAATTTATATGGTTTAATAAATAATACATGGTCAATCTATGAAACTCTTTTCCATTTATAGTAACTATATTAAACACTTAAGAGTAAAAAAAATTGACATCACAATAGTTTTCAAAAGGGTTGAGGAAGGGTTAAAACAGAAAGATAAGTGTAAAAATGAGATCCAAAATTGTTCAAATTTTAGTATATGAGCTGATTTCAAATCATCCATCCTTATATTTTAATATTATATATTTTGATCCATTTTAGAAAGAAAATATATTTATATTAATTTAATATTCCTGAAATTCCAAGAGTTACCCTCCCCTCTCTTATAAATGGTAACATGATCTTTTCATTTATTCATCCATAAAATCATTAATGTTCATCTAATACCTAAAAAAACCCCATACATACAAATATACATCATAGAGTCCTTAGATATGAAATAATACCAACCTTTGTGGTATTTTTTTTAATAAAAAAAGGTTTAACAAAGAAGAAGTATAGTTCTTAACCAAGCATTTTTGATTTATTTGTTTTTCCACCTCATTCAAATTATAAATAACTATGATTATATAATGTTTTTATATAAACTATTCTAATATTTTATCATGTCAATTTAGTATCCTAGATCCATGTCCAAAAAATTAACTAATCGGAATTAAATCAATCCTTTTGTGTGTACGACATACTATCACCTCCCGAACTAATACAATTTTTTTCAATCACAGTCTCCCATAGTTGGTTATAATGATTTATTTAATGTATATATCAATATATCATATTCATTATATATTTTTCATTATTAAAATAAAATGTAACAACAATTTTTTTCTCTTTTAATTCACTAAAAAATAATAACGGCATTTGTGCATACGCACAACTTAACTTCTCCATGAATATAATGTAGTTTATTTTTCATAACCATCCTTCATGACTTGTTTTAAAAGAATAATTTATTTATAAAATTACAATTATATTGGGATTGTAATTCTATATATTATTTAATAATTACCTTATTTACCATAGTCATCCAACCTAATTCATTTAGGACATATTAACTTAATATCATCCAAATAACCAACATGAACATAATTGATTATGTAACTATAAATAACATGGTATTTAGTAAAATTAAATGAATAATAAAAATTTAAATAGATTTAATTTAATTATATAATTAACATTTGTTTATTACTAATAATTATATGTAACATAACTAAATATTTGGGTACAAAGTAAGGGAATTTAATTCAAAAATCATCATTTAATCTTTCTCTTAAAATTTATTTTCATAAATTTCCAAAAAATTTAAATACTTTTATGGAAGTATTCATAAGGATATAAAATAATAATTTATTATATATTATTTATCTTATGACTTTCTATAAAAAATTTCAGAATCAATATTTTTATGGAATGTTTGGAATATCTTTACAAATGAAAAAAGTGATATTTTTTTAATGATTACAATGAGAATGAACTTTTCCACTAATGTATCCATTATTTTATTTTTGTATTCCTTTATAATATTTAATGTTTTATTCAAATAAAAAATCACATTCCCATTTTTTGGGTATTTTGGTATAGAAAATCTATTTTTAGGATAAATAAGTATTTGGATATCTAAAAGTTTTTTGGTTACCTGTTTAACAGTGTTTTCAATGGTTTTTGTGATGAAAATTTGAAGAGTAAAATATTATGTTCATTATATGCTAAGAGATCATTATATACTTTAAATGGGTTATCCTACTAGACCTTATATGATGGCTCTATCCCAATTATTGGTCATAAAAAATGGGTGATCCGCGTACATCTTATATTAGTGGTGGACCAAAGTAATGTTCCAACGCATTGGAAAATGTTCCTTTTCTTAATAATATGGAAATAGGTAGTTAGCAATGTTTTTCTCCTATAGATTAAACTATTCTCATATTACTTTTGAAAATAGTTCAATAAATTTTACGAATATGAATCTTTATGTTTACAAAAATGGTTTTCAATTATTTTCTTTGGGTTTTGATTATATTCATTGATTAAATGTGGGTGTTTATAAAATGGAAAAGAGTTATAATATTCACTCTAAAAAATTATGATAAAAGTATTCATTTCATGGGTTTTATTGGTTTTTAATGGACTAAAAAAATTTATTTGTTTATGTCCTTTCCTGAGATTATTTTACTCATCCATAATTTTAAAATATTTTTTGTAGGTTTAAAGACGTGTAAGGAGAAAGAATAAGTTATGATAAATTTTTTAATGTTTTTTCATGAAATGAAATCATGTTTTATTTTTAAGGTTTTATATTATGAAAAAATAGATACTAATTAGAAGTGTTCAAATTGTAAAATATAGCTTATTATGTATGAATTATATCCTAATTCAACAAGACAGTAAACGTGAAATGATCATCAAATATAAGATAATTAATTCAGGATTCAAGATGAAATATTAGGTTACTGTTAATGATATTTCTTTATATTTGGTATCATAGGAAATTTTTAGAGAAATTTTGGTGTTAGGATAATGATATTAGAATACCCATAAAATAGTTTAATTAATGTTTAACTTGAAATGATATAGAATTTTAGTATTACTATGTTTCTTTGTCTAAATTATGTTTTTTTTAATTGTTTTACATTGATTAAATATAAAAGTTGTTGTTGGAAGGTAAAAAGAGGGAAATATCATTTCAACTCAACAACTAAGAAGGGTTGGAATTGGAAATGTGTATTTTTTTACATGGATGTAATATTTTATAGATGTTATAAATGGCGGTGGAATATAGGATAGAGAGAAGCTATATCAACCTCAATGGAATATGTTGATAGTGTACCACATTATGAGGCATATCATTCATGTACATAGATGATCTTCTTACCCCATGGTAACTGAGGCATCGATTAAATTCATATAAATGATAATTGATGTCATGGGGTTTTTGGATCAACAAAAAGTAACTATTTAAATTTTTCATTTTCAAGGTGAAATTAATTGAATTGGTTTTTTAAGAATACCATAGAGAGTGATGATCTTGATGACATGGAATGGGAAAAAATTTACGAATATTTTCTTATAGATATTTTTTACAATGATTATTCTCCTTTGGATGGAGAATTTGATTTTAGATTTAATGAAAAAAATAATGTTTGGTGGCCACATCAAAAGAAAACATCATAATATTTTCTAGGAACATTATATATTATATTTTAGACACTGATAGTAAAATTAATATATTTTAATATGGATTGAAACTGTGTTTAGAAAAATGATTTAGTGACAAGATAATAGTAATGTCCTATGAATTTTGTTCATTGTTCTGTTGAATTCGAGCACAAGTTTACAACTCTTCTATTCCGTGAGATGAAAAGTGAATGAAATGGTCAATGTGTAATTAAATTGTAAAGAAACAAACTAAGAAGCATGAATGCAATCCCATACCATTTTCAAGTGTTTAAAGGAAATTTCAATGATTTTTTATAGGATATAGAATGTGTGTCTAATGTGGTCATTTCATTAATTAAGATTAGGAATATAATGAAAAGTGTCCTAAATAGTCAATGAATAGGGTAATTGATAGCCACTCAATGGTGATATATTTTAGTAGAAATGCATTGGTTAATTGTGTAAAATTTATTATTAATTTGCCTATAAAATATATAAGTGATCCTCAATAGAAACATAAATGCGTGGAAAAACAATTTGATACTAATATCATTAATGATGATTCATTATATGAAGAAGTAATTGGTATGATACATTGTTATTCGAATTATGATAATTACCTGATTGACTTCGGATGTTTTAAAACCTTAATTTTTAAGGAATTTCTAGTCTTAAAAAGAATATAATCCCGTGAATAGAAGATATATATTTTTGAAAAAAACAATATGATTAATTATTAAGTTGATCATGATTTATAGAAATATTCCTATTGTAATTAGTGGGAAGGTACTTCCTCCAAATCATGTTGAAATTTCCATCACAGATTCTGATATTTTTTTGTGTACATATTGGATTTTAGTTTATCTAGATAAGATATATTTCAATGAAATTTTTTTATAAGTTATTTCTAAAAATTGATAAGATACAAAGAAGAGCAGAAATTGATTAGTGAAGACAGTGAAATTTATTCTTCACATGGTGTTAAAAAGAAATCAACTATATAAATCAATGACATCAAATTAGTAAATATATGTAGGGATGGTGTTTATAATGAATTTTATGATTCTATTCATTGTTAGTAGGATGTGTTTTCAATTTAAATTAGACATGATTCAATGACTATTTTAATGCCCCCTTATTGAATGAAACAAGTATAAATTCAATACATTAAAAAGTTAGTGTATGAGTTTAGAGATAAAGGCTCCATTCATCATATAACTTCACCATAGTGTTATCCTGCAATGTTTATTAAAAATAAAGAAGGTTCAGTGAGATTATTCATTAATTAAATATATTTTATGAAAATCACCCTTAATAATAAGTATACATTACCTCATATTGTGATTTTATTTATTCATCAATAAAGATGACATTTTTTGAATATAGATCTTAGGACATGGCACTGGAAGATAAAATTATATGATGAAGCTATTTTGAAGATATAAAATTGGTCAAGAAATGGGAGTTATGAGTTTTTAGTTATTTTCTTTGGGATATCTAACAAACCATGTAAATCTATGGATCATATAAATAGATTTTTGCATTAGTTTTTCAAAAAAAATTGTGGTAATGTTTGCTGTTGATTTATTGGATTATTATAAAAATTATTAATATCTTAAAATAAAATATTGAATTGTATTAGAAACTATTAATGAAATAAAACCGAATGTAATATTTAATAAGTGTATATTTTTATAGAAATTTTATTTATTGTGCATATTGTTTTTAAATATGATATATTGGTTTTCCTTTATGAAACTAATGTTTCTAAGCAATGGGAAAGACTAAAAAATATCACAAAGATTAATAGTTTTATTATTTTAGTAGTTTACTAATGTTGGATTGTTGAATACATATAATGGTTATCTATCCAAATGAATATGTCAAATAAAAAGGAGTTAAAGTAATCTAGATGAATGAATGTGATGATTATTTTAATGAATTAAATTGAAGATTAGTGAATGATCCAATTTTATCATTTCCCTATAAATATAATGAATTTTTTAATATAAATTGATGATTATTTAAAGAGACATGGTTGAATTATTATGTTGAATGATCAGGTAATTTTTTATTCATTATAGAAACAAAAGCCTTATGAGTTAAATTTTCATGCAAATGATATATAATTAGTCACACTATTTTTTATATAAAAATTTAGTGACATCATATATATGATATGTATTGTGAAATATATATTTCTCATCAGTGTTTTAAGTATATATTACCTCATATGGATTTGAACATGAGACAAATAATATGGTGGTAATAATTAAGGAATATTTTTTCTTGATTCATTGTCACCATGGGAAGGAAAACAAAGTTGACTATGTTTTGAGTGAAAAAATTATCCATTAACTATGTTACATTTGTAACACGAATAAATGGTTAATTATTTGACGAGTTTTATCCAATAATTTCTAGATAAATAAAATTATCTTTTTTGTTTCTGTACATTCATGCCCATCAGAAAGAATTAAACATGCTTAGATGTAAGACCAAGAGTTACATGGTAAGGTAAAATTACTTAAGAAGGGAATTCTTGATGATGTTAATGTTGAAAAATAATGTGTTTTGAGATTTAGAATAAATGATTTGTTTGTGAAATGAAACTCCTAGTTGAAGAGACATATGATGAGAAATTCTTACAGTTCACCATTTTATATCATCCTGGAAGAACTAATATGTTAAAAAAATATGGGAGTATTATTGGAGGGATAAAATACCAAGTGATAATAATAAATTTGTCAATAAATTTTTGACTTATTAATTGGATAAAGTGGAAAAGTAATTTCAAAATGGGATCACTAATCCTTTTAACTTCCAGAGTTGAAGTGGAAAATATCTCCTTGAATTTTGTAGTGGGATTTCCCAAGGCATCTTAAGGTCATAATACAACTTGGGATATTATTGATTGATTAACTAAATCTGTGAATTTCATTCAATTTCAAGATAATATGTATTTATATGAGCTCTTCTATGGTATAATTCTAGAAGATATTTGGGTTACATATATTTACTCTCCCCATTGTTTCAAACCACTATCCCAAGTTCTTCAAAAATATTCAAAAATGTTCATAATTGTTTTGGTATAAATTAAAATTTATTAAAACTATGCACAGTCTATATGATGGTAAATATGAGTGGATGACTGATAAATTGGAATCCTATCATCACGGTAGTTCAAGGGATTAAAGGGGGACTTGGGATAACCATATTTCTTTGGTTTGGTTTTATTATAATAGTTTTCTTCCTTTCAATATGCAGAAAAAACTTCTAAAATTTTAAATAGAAATAAAAGTCTAAATTCTATTTTTTGTGATGAATTAGTTGAAAATTAGTTGATAGGAATATATTTGGTATTATATATATCATTGAAAGTGAGGATAATTCAATAAAATATGAGGACAACATTGAGTAATATGAAAATATATAAAAAACAATCAAAGGAGAGAACATTCTTTTGAGCTAGTTGATCACGTTTTTCTTAATGTATATATACTGAAAAGTGTTCTTAATTTTGTTAAAAAGTTGAATCTAATACCGCGGTTCATGACACAATATGAAATCATATATAATGTTGGATTAGTATCAAAAAAATTAGGCTTTCTTCTGAGTTTATCCAATGTACACAACATTTTTCTTATTTTATGGTTAAGGAAATATTTTCTTGATTCATATCATGTTTTGAGACCTAAAGTTGTTGAATTAGAAGATAAAATTTCTTTGGGGTACCAGTTGGATTAGATTTTTTACATTAGAGAGAAATTATGTTTGAATGACATAATTCAATATGTTATGGTTTTATGGAAAACCCATATGTTTGAAGAAGCAACATGACTATAAGAAAATTCTAGGAGGGATAGATATCCCTGCTTTTTTGAAAAGAGAACAATAATGTTAGGACTCAATTAAATTTTTTTTATGAATGTGACAGCCTAGTTAAAGATATAATTTTTTTCATGTTTAATAGTATTCATAAAATATATAGTTTGATTTATTATAATTATATTATGTAATTTTTTATATTCAAAATGGAAATAGTTTGAATAAAAATTTTTATATGTTTTTATTTAAATATATAGATATAAAATAATAGAATTTTAATTTTATAAAATGAATTTAATTTCGGAATTTATCTTGTTGAAATTATATTAGGTTGAATTTTTGATAATTATCTTAAAAATAGATTTTTCAATGAATAGAGTAACATATTTATTTTTATTGAAAATTATTTATTTTTTGGATTATTTTAAAATTAACATTATAATAGTTTTAAAATTTAATTATATTCATTTCATTTTAAAAAATTAATTTTTTTTAAATGAACTTCATTCCGGAATTTAGTATGAAAACATATTACACTTAAAACTATGAACTTTTCTAATAAACCAAATTTTTATTTCATTTTTCTAGTTCAATTTGAAATTGATTTTTCAAAATTCTATGTCTTTAATTTTAAGAAACATGTTCCATATTTGAAATAATTTTTTCTAAATTTTGAATTTTTTCACATTAATATATGTTCAATATTAATCATAACCTTAGTAGTTGTTGTTACCAATATTTTGGATAAATAGAGTCATTATGGATTAAAATAAAATTATATTGAGTGAATAATGAGGATAAAACTTGAATAAATTTTATTGGATGATTATATACCATCCATAACAATCTAAAGTAAAATATATTGCGTTTTTTAATTTTTATTTGATCAAGACCTTTATAATATTTTATGTAATGAAAGTTAAAAAATGATATAGACTTGTTTTTAATAACTATAATATTATTATCCAAAAGATAATTTCGGTATATATTTGACTGTAATTAATTTTTGAAATTAATATTATATATCTTCAACAAGGTATTTTTTAAAATTACTTGTTAATAAATATTTATCTTAACATCTTTTACATTGTAGATGTTGCAATTGTTTAATTTATAGAAAAATAAAACAAATAATACAAATAATATTATAATAGATATAATTTGATGGAATTATTATGATCCATGATTTTTGAAGATAATAATTACATATTTTGGGGAATGGATTCATTGTATTTTGATTCTATTTTTGTCTTGTAGTAGTAAAAAACATGTTAAATGAATAGTTCCAAAACTCACATTCATGATATTTTATAATAAAATATATATTTCTAAATAATTTAAAATTTCATAAAATATTATATATGGCATGTTAATGTTATATGTTCTATTTAATTATCCATAGACCATTTATAAGACATTTTTCCATTTATAGTAACTATTTAACCCCTTAAGAGTAAAAAACATTTATATCTCCTAAATTATTAAAAGGGTTAACAAAGGGTCCAAAAAAATGATATGGTTACAAATGAGATCCAAAGTGGCCCAAATTTTATATGATGAGTGTATTTTTACTATTACTCAATTAATATTTAAATATTATTAATTTTTATCCTTTTGGATATCAAAATTAATTTATTTTCAATTATTATTTTTATGAAATTACTAGAGAGACCATCCCTATATTATAAAGGGATTCTCTTCTTCTCATTTCATCACTCATCATAAGTTTTTTGTTTTAGTAAATACCTATAAAAGTCACATCAATAAATCCTTATCCACATGTCATAATCCTTATTTATGGTATAATACCAACCATTGATGTCATAAGGTGTAAAGAAATGGAGGGTGTCAAAAGAAGAGGTATGGTTCTTAATTGAGCATTTTTATATATTTTATTTTTAAAATCTTACACAACCATGACTGAATAATAAAATAATTACCCCCCATATAATGATATTTTATTATTTTAATGGAATAACCTATATCCATATCCAAACATAATCAAATGGGATTGAAATTCAATGTTCATGTTTATGGAGGATTATGGCCTTGCGAACCTATGTAATTCATTTTCCATCACTATATCTGAAGAATTGTTTAGTAGTGTATTTAATTTATATTTTTATATATGTCATTAATGAAATAATTTCCCCTATTTATAGATAATATGACTCCTATTTTCTTACCATTTCATTCACTAAAGTATTAAAATTACGTTCTAGTGTACTTGTGGACTACCACCTCCACAAATCAATGCGATTCTCTTTTTGTAACCACATTAGATGGATTATGATTATATGTATATTTAAATATATAATATGTTATTTATGATATAATGTTAATTTTTCAGGGAAAAAATAATACATACCATCTTTCCAAAGTTATCCTAGAAAAGTATAGATTTTACACAGGCATGTGTACAACTTACCATCCCAATGATTATAAGACAGTTCATTTTTCATAACATTTTTTGAGCAGTTTTAAATGTATATTTGAAATATAAAAACTATAATTATTTAATCATAATAATTTATTAAATTATTTTAAAATGACCTCATTTACTACATTAAGAAGACCAAAGTCATTTTGGATATATGGACAGAATTTTCTCCAAACAACCAGCATGCATTTAAATTATTAAGTAATTTTTTATCAGCTGTTAGTAATGGAAATAAAAGGAATAATAATATTTGAAATTGATCTCATGTATGTAAATAATTAACATATTTTTTTAATTTATGGTGATATGAACACACGTGACTTTCTGGACAAATTGTAGGAGACTTTCTTTTAAAAATCCTCTGTTATAGTGTTCCTTAAACTATATATTTTCAATGAAAATATTTTTAAAATTATTTTATCGATTATTTTATATCGATTTCAAAGAAATATAATGGGATTTTTATGTTTCATTTTACATTCATTCAATTGTATTCAATAGGAATAATTTATATTGAATTTTCTGAATTTTTATTAAAAAATACAAATAGAATGTTCTATTTTAATATAATGGGAGATGATGAATTTTCCCCTGGTAACCATTATTTTATTTTTACCTTCTAATACATGATATCATGTTTTCTTAAATGAAATTCTATTTCCATTTTCTAGGTATTTTTTTCTTGAAAATGAGTTTTTAAATAAAAGTGTATTTTGATGTCCAAAGGAGTATTTAATATGACAAAAAAAAAAATTCAATTGTTTTTGGTAGTTAATGTGCAAGAAGCGATTTTTATTTTAGGGTATTCTAATAAAATAGTTTTTATATTTGGTTTGGTTCCTTTTCAATTAGGAAAAAATATATATTTTTTATATAATGTGGATGCTTAATGACGTAATAGAGGTTATTGGGGTATTCGGGAATTATTCCGAGCTTGGAACCCCTAATAGTGGAGAAAATCACTCGATCACATGGCTTGTAGAAACCATGAGACCCAGAACACATAGAATCCTGTAAACATGTGGGGTAGGATAATGGGGTGAGCCAGAGTGCTACATATTCCTTAACTATTCACGAGGGGTTTCATGTTTGAGAGAAACATATTTAGTTTTTAGCAGACAAGAATCACATGTTTGGGGCATGGTTTTCCAAATAGTGATGCCTTTCCAAGAGAATTTTCCCTTAGTATTGAAGTGGAAACATGATTGGTATACTCTTTGGACAACCATACAACAAAACCCTGAGATCCATGTTTCTAGATATTTTTAAAAACTCCCGTAATAAATCATTTTCACACACATACTTGCACTCCTTTATCTCATGTGGACAGAGAAGTCACCTCTCCCTTTATTGAGGTCTCAATACCTTATTCAGTAGATTTTGATTATCATGACATGTCCCTCGGGGCCCATGTTGTGTCTATCCCAAGCTCGCTTTCCATAGGCTTGGGGTTGACAACTTTCACCAGAAAGGCATTTCCTTAAAAGTGGGAAGGCATTAACATTAAACCTGCAAACACACAGACCAATAACACGACAAGAAGAAAAACATGTAGTAAAAATGTAGTAGTAAAAGTGTATACTAAAAGTAAAGGGGCTGGAATAAAATCCCAACTGAAAAGATATAACAACAAAAAAATAGCTACTGAGATCATCCACTAGTGATCCTACATGAAGGGTAGGTACAACTCGTCTCTGCAGCTCTTCACGTAAACCAGTCACCTCGACGTACCGCATGGTCCTGGCTCCCTAATGTCACAACAAAGATGATCATCTTCTACAAAGGAAACAACAAGGTGCAGGAAAATACCATACATGGGTGAGTATAGAAATACCCCAAAGGGACCTCGAGACCCCCGAAGGTCTCCCAAAACTCAACAAAGGAAAAACCACAGAGCATGACCTCAATCACAAAGCACAAATTAGAGAAAAATCACACCATGTACTCAACTCAATGTTCATGAATAAAGATGATTAGTATTATTCTATATCATTTCATTCCATTAGGATGTTTCCACAAATGAACAATAAAGGAGTAGTTCAATTGTCGATCTACACAGGGTCAAATGATGTAGGTCCACAACAGGATGCTCTAAGGTCAGTCCTCATCGGGTCATGCACAGTTGATCCACACAGGGTCTCTAGAATGATGATACACATGGGGTCGCTAAATTTCTGATCCAAAAAGGTTCGCTATGATGCTGATCCACATAGGGTCACTATGATGTAGATCCACACTTGGTCGCTATGATGTTGATCCACACAAGGTTGCTTTTCAATTTACAGCCAACCATAAGATTCCCCGCACCTAGTGAACACGAGTTCTGTAGAATCTACACCTCAAGATATCGGTCATGTTTAAACTTCCATGATGTTCCAAAAAGGAGTAACCCAATGTACTGTCATGTTATAAGGGTTCTAATTCCAAAGACGGCGCATCAATCGGATGCCCAGTCTGTGAGTTATTGGCATTTTAGTGCTGAGGGATAGGTTGGATTCAGGTACAATACAACCCGGACATACTCCAACATTCTACAAAACTATGGTTGAGTATCTAAAAATAACAGTCTTTCTCCATGGATTCTCTCACCGTAGACGGTTCGTCAAATAGACGTCTAGTTTGAGATATACGACCTTTTAAGCATATCGGGGCCAAAAGGGTCCGGGTGCGGATAGACCCGGTCGGACCAACCTGACCAGCCCCAACCTAAGCCAACTAGACCCAGTCTAGGTCTGAACAGGGTCCATCCCATCCTGGCCCGAACTGACTGAGCTCGTCTGTCGGGTGACAGTGCGCTCGACCCACCGGGCCATGGACTGTCCTGACCTGCCGTGGCTAGGGGCGGCCTATCAGGCTGCGCGGGGTCAGCTACCCCTTCCCGAACAAACATTTTGTCCATTCGGTTTGCAACGGTGGTGCAATGAGGCACCTCCCCACCTTTGAATGGGACTTGTGGGGCATGGTTCGAAGTCGCTGCCTCTATTCGCGGCGTGCAAGGACGTGTCGCCCTGCTGCCAATGCAAACAACCAAAGCTGTCCCCCATTGCTATATGTCGCAACACCTACTAGTGACACATATCCTCCATGACCAGCGAGAGAAAGACATTGCCGTCACCTTGGGGTTCTAGTCTCCATCACCGACATGTATTCCATGATCCCCCAAGTGAGCTCATGGTGGTCATTTCACTATAGGAAATTTGGGCTATACCCACGGTTATAAACCGTGACTATAGGCCCCAAAACCGTGGCTATAGGTTATAACCACGGTTTCATGAACCGTGGCTAGTTTTGGCGTGGCTATAGGGCTAACCCTATAGCCACGGTTCAAACCGTGGATATAGTCCTATAGCCACGGTTCAAAACCGTGGATATAGGGTCAGCCCGATAGATTCCAGTAAAAGCCATGGTCACCGTGGATAAAGCCCTATAGCCACGGTTCGGAACCGTGGGTATAGGGATTTCCACCGCATAAATAAAATCCAGCACGGTGAACCATGCTGGATGTTGGGAGGACTGCCCTAGCAGCCCCCACCCCCTACACTTGCACACCTCCCTGCCCCCTCCCCTACCCTCCCACCTGCACACGCCCTCCCCCTGCCCCCCACCCACCCCCCCCACATGCACACACCCCTCCACCTTCCCCAGCACACCCCCCTGCCCCCACCTACACACCCCTCCCCCTGCCCTAGCACACCCCCTAGTTCATCTATAAAAGACCATTTACATGAGGTTAATAAATTCATGTTAGATTTTTACAATATTAACGTTTATGTAGATAATGAGGATCCAAAATGATCATATTAATCACTCTTGAAAATAGTTATAGAACACTTGTTATGACCATGATGTATGGTTGAGTCTATTTAACATTAGAAGATATCAAATCATCCCATCTGTCTAAGGAATTGAATTCTAGAACAGTAAATTTTACCCCGATGTCCACACCGCTACAGTGCCTGTCGGTGTCGGTCGGTCAGCTCGACCCACGACTGTTGTGGGCCACAAACATTTGGACCCTCATTAAGAGAATGTGTCCATTGTGAACTCAATTAGGTATAACTGTTTGGCAAGGTGGATGTTCTTTGGACATGCCAAACAAATTGACGCATGCTAGGGAGAACTGAACGCCGACATCCTTTTGGTTGAGTGTTACGATCACAAAAGGGATATGATATGTGCGATACAATTTCCACTTGAAAAAAGGAGAATACCATACAAGAAATTCTCTCTTTCTTGTACCTACATTTTTCTATGCGGGCATAGGAGTACAGACTCACCTAGAGGCACCATCAGCTGGGGAGGATGTGATCATCCTCCTCCAATGAGTGCTACATGAGATGAGGGGATTATGGAAGGAATTTCATCTAGAACATCCAAAAGAAGACATTGAATTTCCATCACAATAGGCTGATCCTGTTCAGACGACATGTGAAGAGGATGAGGATGATATGGTTCGGACGACATGTGAAGAGGATGAAGAAAAAGTGGAATTACCAAAAAAATATTATGTGATACATATAGAATAAAATATGCCAGAGAATTCCAAACCAATGTTCTCAGTTCAATTGAGCCTTTGTACCACCTTCTATGCACGTTTTGTGGAAAGATGGATGAGAGGCAGCGCTTAGAGAAGATATAGTTTAGGGATGAGGAAATACGAAAAATTATAGAGCAAACCATTCAATGTTTCTCTAAGGAGGAGTAAACAGAATCCTATCCAGAATGGCTTGCCTCCCATTGCGAATGTTGTGAGGATAAAAGTTATGCGAGATGCATAGAGAAGGTGGGGAATAGAGGTGAACAACTTACTTTCTAATCTGTGTAAAAGACAATCAATTTCATACCTCATATTTGAGATGAGAAGAATATATAATGGAAAAAGTTAATTTAGATCAGGAAGCTAATCTTCCAATAGTTGAACCTTATTTTTTTTGAAGGAATTCATTTGTACTGGTGGAGATTTTGTTAGTGTGATAGCTATTCAAACATGGGAGTTGGGTATAGTGTTGTTGAAACATAAAATTTTTCTACTGAAGAAAGGCCCTTGAAAAGAGGCTTCAGAATCACAATAATGATTTCCTATGGAAGTGGAGATTGTTGAGTATGGAAAAAATAAAGCAACAGAAATTAGTATATCCAAGATGTGTGGATTAACAGCAAGTTCAATATTCATCACATGAAACAGAAATTTCATGTAAATAATGTCTCCAGTTTTATGAACAATAAATTGACTTGGACACCGGTTGGAGAAGTCTTGGAAAACAAATTAATGATATTTGTGTTCGGAGCTATCAACTGTTTAAAGATTTTAATTTTAAAAATAGTAGCAAGGGGTACATTATAGACTATTCAATAGCTTATGGACTGGACATGATTCAACTACTACTTAGTTTTCCTTCACTTGGTTCGAAGTAGGAACTAGTTATGTGCTACCTCATGTTTACATTTTTTGAGTGTGTATTCCATATAAAGACTATAAAAATTTGTGTATACGCTTTAGGTTTAGATGAACTAAGGGATATTACATAAGACTTCCCCCCCCATCTAATAGGCCTCGAGATGGTGGCTTTGGGCCAGCTTATAAGGGCATTTTTGCATAGGATTCATTTACTAGAATTTTAAGTTGGTAGGGGGGCGGTCTGCCCCCTGCCCCTGCCCCCTACTCTGCAGACCTACCCCCTGCCCCTGCCCCCTACCCCGGCCCCTGCCCCTGCCCCCTGCCCCCTACCCCCTTCCCCCTGCCCCTGCCCTGTAGACCTGCCCCATGCCCCATGCCCCCTGCCCTGCAGACCTGCCCCCTGCCCCTTCCCCCTACCCCTGCCCCTACCCCTGCCCCTGCCCCTACCCTACAGAACTACCCCTGCCCCTACCCCCTGCCCCCTCCACCATGCCCCCCATCCACCCTACCCCCTGCCCCTACCCCCTGCCCCCTTCCCCCTGCCCCCTGCCCCTGCACCCTACCCCTGCCCCCTGCCCCCTGCCCCTGCCCCCTGCCCCTGCCCCCTTCCCCTGCCCCCTGCCCCCAGTGATTCAACTCTTTTTCCTCCTTTAGTTAGACCCAATACATTTGAATGGTTATAACCCCCAATGTTGAGCCTCTTCAATAACTGGTCCCCCTATTCACAAGGTCATTCTTCTTATCTTGATCAATTATATGATGATTTCATGATCTTCCTCAATGATATTTCTATATTTTATTTTCTAATGTACAACTTCAAATATCACGGCGTGACCGTGGTGTGACTGCGGCGTGACCACAACGTGTTGTCCTGGTCCATCGACATCCGTGGGGCTGCATCTTCCACTTAGTTTTAAATTGGATGATATGGATGGAATGAGAGGATGTTTTCTCAGAATATTTAATGAAATGAATGATAATCTGTGATGACTAGAGGATTGGATGACCCCTGATATACCTAATTCAGTGAGGGCTCGAATGCTGGTGGAAGCGGGCTGGTTGTAGGTGCTGGGGGGATGGTGTGGGCTGATTCAAAGGTGGAAGGGGGGCTGTTGTGGGATGGAATTCTAGTGGCAGCGGGATGAAATGAAGGTGGAAGGGGGCTGGTGTGGGTTGGATGTGGCTGGAGTAAGGCCAAATCAAGACATTAACACGGCGTGACCGCGGCGTGACCCCGGCGTGACTGCAGCATGTTGGCCCGATCCAGTGACATCCGTGGGGAAACATCTTCCACTTAGTTTCAAATAGGATGATATGGATCGAATGAGTGAATTTTTTTCTCAGAATATTTAAAGAAATGACTGTTAATCTGTGATGGCTAGAGGATTGGATGACCACTGATACACCTAATTCGGTGAGGGATCGAATGCTGGTGGAAGAGGGATGGTTGCAGGTGATGGGTGGATGGTGTTGGTTGATTCGAAGGTGGTAGGGGGCTGTTGCGGGCTAGAATTCTAGTGGCAGCGGGCTGAAATGAAGGTGGAAGGGGGATGGTGTGGCCTGGATGTGGCTGGAGCATGGAAAAATCATGGTATTACCACGGTGTGACTGCGGCGTGACCGCGGCGTGACCGCAGCGTGACCGCGGCGTGACCGCGGCATGTTGGCCCAGTCCAGCGACATCCGCGGGGCAGTATCTTCCGGCCAGGAGCGAAGGGAGTGAGAGGAGACTGGAATGCTGGTGGAAGGGGGATGGTTGCAGGTGCTGGGGGGATGGTGTGAGATGATTCGAATGTGGTAGGGGGGGCTGTTGCGGGCTTGAATGTTGGTGGCAGTGGGCTGAAATGAAGGTGGAAGGGGGGTTGGTGTGGGCTGGATGTGGCTAGAGAAGGGCCAAATCACTACATTACCGCGGTCAACGCAGCGTGACCGTGGCGTGACCGCGGCGTGACCACTGCGTGACCCCGACGTGTTGGCCCAGTCTAGCGACATCTGGAGGGCAGCATCTTCCGGCCAGGAGTGAAGGGAGCGGGAGGAGGTGGGGCAATTGAATTGCAAAAACCAAAAAATGATAATATATAGTATTATACAAAAAATTCTAGTCAAATTAACTGCACTAATAAAAAACATACTAATATGACTAGAACTAAATCAAACATCATCATGCCAATTTGAGTAAAGTGGAACCAAACCAAATGGTTTTGAAAAAGATAAAACTGAACCAAACTGAAAATAATGTAACCAAACTGACTCAAACCAATCAAAACTGACTTCAATAAAGTATAATTGAGCATGACAAAAATCAAACTAATAAAATATACCTTATTGGATCTAAAATTAATTTAATCGAACTAAATAGCCCCAAATCGAACAAAATGAACCTCTTAAAATTGACATAAACCAAAAAAAATGAACACAATAAAAAATAACTTAGCAAACCTAACCTGGCCCAAACTGAACCAAGGAGCCATGCCATGTGATTAACTTTTAGAAGGCCTCATGCCCGCAGGTTGAGAGGATATCCCAGTCATGTAGTGCTTCACTGTCCTCAACAAGATCCAAAATGCACTGCAAAAAGATAGGGAATCCAAAAATCAAAAAAACCCAAATTAAAATTGAGCCAAAGAATAAAAATGGGAGAATCCTTACCTGAATCCGATGCTGAACTCACTACATTCTATGGTCATGGGTAGAATCGACCTCATCATAAGTAACCACCTGTAAGTAAATAATAGGAAAATATTAAGATATAAGAAATTCTTATATATATGTGATCAATGTGTCAATTGTACATGATAAATGATACATAACTCCATAGTAAAAAATGAACAAAGAATATTCAGATTGATATGTAAATCCCAATAATGAATAACATGATCGTTAATAAAGGGTTTTTGTTCAAATGAAATCCAATTTCATTCAATACATACACAATAGAAGAGTTGGAGTAATATTATTATATATCTACTGAGTTTTCCATAATGGAGTAGGTTGCACCACTATCAATGGGAAACATGAAAGATATGGGGGGATAATGATGCAGTTTGACACCCCTTGGGCTGTGTTGTATTTTTTGGAAAAATGTGTGTACTTTTCCCAAGATGATTTGTTGAAAGATGGGGAGATTAATGGACACCCCTAAAGTGAGTTTGATTTAGACGTGTTGACAATGAGATGTGGTGGACAAAGAGTGGTGACGCAGCTTGGCCATGTGAGGGAGTTCATATATTTAAAACTATAAATGTAGGTTTCTTCATGTCCAGCATGTAAGCTTACACAATATCAAGATGCTTCATGTAACAAATTCTCTAAGGCCTGGAAATTTCTCAATACCCATTCAGAATGATTTATTTCTATTGACGGAAACTTCAGATCCCATAAATAGGCCATTAATCCCTCCATGTTTCCCATTGCCTCTAAAATAGGGTATATAGGAAATCTATGGGGATGAAAAACAAGGAAGATAGCTCGTATCTTTTGTCATGGGGATGTAACTTCTATTTTGATGGGTCATGCCCAGAATCATCAATATTTTCCTCTAAAATAGGGTATATAAAGCCATGGCTATATTTCCCCACATTCCATAAAAAACAGCCCCCCTTCCCATGCCCCCTTCCCCAGCACACCCCCTATCCCCTTCACTTCCCTCATGCCCACTCCCCCCCCAGCCCACTGCACACCCCCCAGCCCACTGCACTTCCCCCCAGCCCACTGCACACCCCCTTCCCACTGCACATCCCCCCACCAGCCCATAGGACATGTTTGATATTGCATGCCAACAATTATTTTATATGGTATATTAACTTCCCTGCTTTATTTAAGCATGATGAATATATTTAATTCATTCATACTTCACTTATAGAATTGATAGGTGCTCATGGGGGGCAGAAATAATAAAGGGCTAGTGCATCTCATTTAACAAAAATGTTACAATCATTAGACAAAGATCCAGTACCATTGTAAAGGATAAGTGAATCACGGGTGTCTCCTTAGATATCCAATATGTCTGCTTCTATATTTCCCCCCCTCCATGTGTGAATAACCTTCATACCATGATCAATGACGAGACTAGATTTCCTGATGAGGTAAGTAAGGTACCAAGTATATGTACACATTTACATGAGAGTGTCTACAAGAATATTGGAATTCGATTCCATTACCCCAATGCCTTTGTTAAACAGTCTGTAAAAGGATATGCCACTGTGAAGGGAGCAATTCGATCCCTCCCATTTTTTATTATTGGTCTTCCAAAAAACCTATCACATAACTTTAAAACTCAT
Source organism: Viscum album (assembly GCA_963277665.1). Classification (NCBI taxonomy): domain Eukaryota; kingdom Viridiplantae; phylum Streptophyta; class Magnoliopsida; order Santalales; family Viscaceae; genus Viscum; species Viscum album. Next base: position 623,067,572 of record OY728127.1, read on the forward strand.
GCTATGATATTTCCTTTCATTACCCTTATACTCCACCCCTGAAAACCAAGAGTTGATAAAGTCCATGGGGGAGCCTCTCTGTAACAGAATACTAAGGCACTGACCAACAAGATCCTAACTGAACCAAGCCCACCCATATTCTAAGAATAGGTGTCTGTACGTCTCCATGTTTGAACTCTTGAAGCACTAAAAACATTAGGCTAGGGGGATTCATTTCCTTTTCACATTTTTATCCACTAATAATACCTTATTTCTGATTAACCAGAAAAGGAAGTTATGTTTGGTGGGTATGTCCTTGCACTATAATCGGTCCTCCCAATCATCGGTTTCCTGGTATGGTGGATTAAGGGATGGAATCTATTCACATTACATCCAAATATATTTTTTATTAAGGGAAACACATAATCTATTCATATTAGGAAAAAAATAATAAGTTTATATGAATATTCAACAATTAGAAGTATCCTCCAGTTGTATGCTTCCATTCATGTTCTTCTGTGCATCATTGAGAATGGTATTAGTAAGACTAGGGTTTTTACATGAACGTTTAAACAAAATGTCTGGCGTTGGGTATCTAGGAATGTATAGATATTATGCCTCCCAGTTTTCCTTCCAAACCATGATATCCCCCTCCTGACAACCTAAGGATTTTTTTTATCCAGTAAACCAAAATCATTAGCCATGCAGTAGGCCAAGATCAAGAGCAATATTTAATTCCTTTTCAAACATCTCCAATCATTCCCATCGCTAGTGGGAGGGGTCTGGTTGCAGGTGGTGGGGGGATGGTGCGGGCTGATTCGAAGGTGGCATGGAGGATGTTGCGGGCTGGAATGCTAGTGTCAGCAGACTGAAATGAAGGAGGAAGGGGGCTAGTGTGGGCTGGATATGGCTAGAGAAGGGCCAAATCATGGCATTATAGCGGTGTGACCGTGGTGTGACAGCGGCGTGAACGCGGCGTGACTGCAGCGTGCTGGCCCGGTCCAGCGACATCCACAGGGAAACATCTTCAACTTAGTTTCAAATAGGATGATATGGATGGCATGAGAGGATGTTTTCTCATAATATTTAAAGAAATTAATGTTAATCTGTGATGACTATAGGATTGTATAACCCATGATATACCTAATTTAGTGAGGGCTCGAATGCAGGTGGAAGGGGGCTGGAATGCTGGTGGAAGAGGGATGGTTGCAGGTGCTGGGGGGATGGTGCAGGATGATTCGAAGGTGGTAGGGGGGCTGTTGTGGGCTGGAATGCGGGTGGAAGAGGGTTTAAATGAAGGTGGAAGGGGGATGGTGTGGACTGGATGTGGCTGGAGCGGGTCCAAATCACGACATTACCACGGCATGACCGCGACGGGACCGCTGCGTGACCGCAGCGTGACCGCAGCGTATTGGCCCGGTCCAGCGACATCCCCAGGGCAGCATCTTCCACTTAGATTCAAATAGGATGATATAGATGGCACGAGAGGATGTTTTCTCGGAATATTTAAAGAAATGAATGCTAATATGTGATGACTAGTGGATTGGATGACCCCTGATATACCTAATTCGGCGAGGGCTCGAATGCAGGTGGAAGGGGCTAGAATGCTAGTGGAAGGGGGGATGGTAGCAGGTGCTGGGGGGATGGTGCGGGCTGATTCGAAGGTGGAAGGGGGGCTGTTACGGGTTGGAATTCTGGTGGTAGTGGGCTGAAATGAAGGTGGAACGGGGCTGGTGTGGGAAGGTTATCGCTGGAGCAGGGCCAAATCATGGCATTACCGCGACGTGACCACGGAGTGACCGCGGTGTGACCGCAGCATGTTGGCCCGGTCCAGCAACATCCACAGGGCATCATCTTCCACTTAGATTCAAATAGGATGATATGGATGGGATGAGAGGATGTTTTCTCATAATATTTAAAGAAATTAATGCTAATCTGTGATGACTAGAGGATTGGAGGACCCCTGGTATACCTAATTCGGTGAGGGCTCGAATGCAGGTGGAAGGGGATGGAATGCTGGTGGAAGGGGGCTGGTAGCAGCTGCTGGGGGGATGTGCGGGCTGATTCGAAGGTGGAAGGGGGGCTGTTGCGAGCTGGAATGCTGGTGGAAATGGGATGAAATGAAGGTGGAAGGGGGATGGTGTGGGATGGATATGGCTGGAGCAGGGCCAAATCAAGCCATTACCACGGCATGACCACGGCATGACCGCAGCATGACCGCAGCATGACCGCGGCGTGACCGCAGCGTGTTGGCCCATTCCAGTGACATCCGCCGGGCAACATCTCTCACATAGTTTCAAATAGGATGATATGGATGGCATGAGAGGATGTTTTCTCATAATATTTAAATAAATGAATGTTAATATGTGATGACTAGGGGATTGGATGACCCCTGTTATACCTAATTCGGTGAGGGCTCGAATGAAGGTGGAAGGGGGCTGGAATGCTGGTGGAAGGGGGCTGGTTGCAGCTGCTGAGGGGATGGTGCGGGCTGATCCGAAGGTGGAAGGGGCTTTTGCGGGATCGAATGCTGGTGGCAGTGGGCTGAAATGAAGGTGGAAGGGGGCTGGTGTGGGATGGATGTGGCTGGAGCATGGCCAAATCATGACATTACCGCGGTGTGACCGCGACGTGACCGCAACGTGTTGGCCTGGTCAAGCGACATCCGCAGGGTAGCATCTTCCACTTAGATTCAAAAAGGATGATATGGATGGAATGATAGGATGTTTTGTCATTATATTTAAAGAAATGAATGCTAATCTGTGATTTACTAGAGGATTGGATGACCCATGATATACCTATTTTAGTGAGGGCTTGAATGCAGGTGGAAGGGGTCTGGAATGCTGGTGGAAGTGGGCTGGTTGCAGGTGGTGGGGGGATGGTGTGGGCTGATTCGAAGGTGGAAGGGGGGCTATTGCAGGCTGGAATGCTAAGAAATGGTAAAAAGATATGGAATGTAAAATAGGTTCTTTGTACATTAACCAATTTTGGAACTTATTAGATATACATGAAAGGGTGATAACATTTCGGTGAAATTGGGATTTCTAAATGAGAACTGACAAGGATTGTAGTTTCTCTAAATATAAATAAAACCTAATTGTAAAATGTTACAATATAATATATAGTATTGAAAATACATAAACTATTTCACCTACTTTGATGATATATTATATTCATATATATCACATATACTCACATTGATTATGAGATATATCAAAAAAATTTCTAAACAACTTTACATGTTGGGAATTTAGTTTTGGATGTTTATATGATATAGCCTAAAGGTTTTAAAATACCAGCTGATACTTTTATATTATGAAATATGAAATGATATTTGATATAACAGACAATAATATATGTACTTTCTTTAGATTCAAACCACAAAATAATCCTTTTAAAAGAATAAAATCCATAAAATATCATTATATATAAAGAAACACTCTGGGAATTGGTCCCTCATTTTTGTAGGTCCAATTACTAATTCAAAGCCTCATGACCAAACATTAAAGCTGTTACATACCAACTCACCAATTTCTCTGTTACAGAACATACATTATCCCTAAAATTAGGAAATTATTTATTCTTAAGTAAGTATATAATATTTAAACAAACTAAAATACTAATCCACTAATCCATAAAAAATTAAAAGAGTGTATTCATAACAAAATAGATGTTCAAGCATTAAAAAATGAAAGAATCTTATATAGTAGGATATCTGCTGATTTAAATCATACATGAAAATGATGAATGTGTTATAGAAAAAATTGAATGTAATAACAGGATATTATCGTATGCATGGGGTTTGGACTCACACCTATATGACCAAGTGATTATTTTATTACACAATAACCTTTATCTTCATTTCATTATTGTACATTTATTTTGTTGTACCCAATTTTTTCTATATTATTTATTGTCAAATATTAGTTATTTGTTCCTTCCCAAATCACATATTTTATTCATGTTTTCATTATTTTAAAAATAATCAATATTATAAGTTAAATAATTGAAAATTTCATAATGTTTTTGTAAAATTCATTATATAGATAACCCATGGTATGATCCAAATATCAGTCATTGAAAAATAAATTAATATTTTATTAGGTTTTTATGAAAAAGTAATTTACCAGTCAGTAGATTCACCATTAATGTAAGATATTTTAGCATAAGTGAATTAGAACTAGAAACTACTAGAACTAAACAAGATGTGTTTTTATTAAGAATTACATTGTTTTCAAAATAATGTTCCTACACACGTAGTTTAATTCATATATGCTATGGAAATATTAGATTTATTGTTTCCAAAACGTCATTTTCTATTGCGGTGTAGTGTTTTGACAGTGCAGGGTCGATCCTATAGGGGGTATGAGGTGGAAGACTTGATCTAATTATAGAACCCTTTTGGACTTGAGTCCTCTCATGATGATTTTCTTTGGGAAAACATACTCAAAGATAACTGGGTTTGGGATCGGAGATAAGGAAGTGATCGAGATCAATTTTTGGGGTCATGAAAAATGATGATCGTAATTCTAAATCAGTATGTTCTCAAGGTTTAGGCTTTAAAGAAAGAATATTCCACTAGTTTATCTTGGTAAAATCATGTATATCTATCAACGAGGATGTTATTTTGTGTTCTAGAGATAACTACATAATAAATTCAATAAGCATGTATTCTATGGTATAATTTTTCATAGTCTACTGGTAATATCCTATTCTACATCAATTAGGTCAGGCCAATTCTTTTAAATATAACATGGTCATGGTTTCTTAATCTAACGTAATTTACAATTTTTATTTAACCTAATTACAAGTCCTTATGATTAAAAATATTATAATTAATGATTAACAAGATTCAAAAACCCCTACTCGTGATCACTAACCAAAGAAGTGTAGTTAGTCATGGTATAACCGATCACAAATTAGCGAGAAATTGAAAGTATATTTTACATGGAAACAAATATTGAGTTTAAATGACTAACATTCATGTAATGATTAGGATTAAAAAATTAATCAACATTCAATTGGGAATAAGAAATGTAAATATCAAACCAAGAACAATTTCAATCAACATCATATTTTAAATAATATTAAGAATGAGTACAACACTAATTCGATGAAGATTGATGAGATAATCAATGAATGCACATATAACAGTGTTTGAGATGAAAAAATGGATGAATAACTTCATTAAAATCAATCCACAGTGGATGAATTAAATTAAATAAATGAAAATACTTGATGAAATTCGAGTTTGGGGAGAGGGTGCTGAACGATAATGAGAGAACAATAAAGGAAAAATGAAAAGTGACATCCCTTTTGTACTTGGTGTGTTACTGTGGGAGAGTTCGTCAGGGAGGAGGGTGCCGCTGTGGGAGAGTTCGTCGGGGAGGAGGGCGCCACTGTGAGAGAGGGCTGCACGGTGAGATCGTCGGGGAGATCGTCATGAGGAGGATACGTCATTGGGTAGGAGGGATGTAGGGTGATATGGCTGCGAACCAGGGGAGGATGAGGAGGGTTGTGGGGAGGAGGAGACGCCATCGGGGAGGAGGGCTGCACGGTGATAGGGCTTCAAATCGGGGAAGGAGAGGAGGGCTTCAGGGAGGAGGAGACGTCGTCGGGAGGAGGGCTGTGCGGTGTGCGAATCGGGGGAGGAGGAGGGCTTCGCGGTGTGCCAATCGGGGGAGGAGGAGGGCTATGCAGTGTGCCAATCGGGGGAGGAGGAGGAGGAGCCCGATAAAAATTGGGGGAAAAACGACGAAACTTATTTATCCACGAAAATAAAATTTAATCGTGGCAATATAATGGCTATAGACACGGACCTATAAAAACATGGCTATAGGTCCGTGGCTATAGCCCAGATTTCTAGTAGTGTTTTTTCCTTCCAATTATGCTTACGGGCCTCTGGGGATGTTGTTGTCATTGCGTGGCTACTTGATTCAAGATTCCATTGAGTTGAAAATCTGTCCACAAAGAATGCAACAAAAACCAAAGCGGCAGAGGGTCTGGGCCTTGTATATTAATCATGCGCCATCTGTATTAGAAACATATCAAGTAGGTAGTAAACAATATATCACATTTATAATGATTAACCCCATTCAAACATTTCCATCAACAACCACCCATAATTTCATACAAATCACAGATCAACTCATTTAGGATGATCTGTGTTCATCATGTTTTTCTAGAATGAGGGTTTGAATTAATATGTTCACTTAGATTTAAACAAAAATACATACCTTGAAAACATAGGGGATGTTATGGTTGTAGAATAATTATCTATGTTGGTGGAAGCCACCAATGTTTGTCGATCCCAGATTGATTCCTCCAACAACATTGTTCAAGTTTTTGTTCTTGATCGTTGGCACTTCGTCAGAGTTTTTTGGATCTATGATAGAATTCCCCCACTATCCACAAATCCTCTTTTTTTCTAACCTTTGAAATAATTAAAAGGACTAGTTAAATGTTTAACTCTCCTTTCAATTAAGGGTTCATTAATTGCTGGAATTAATGAGCCTTATTAATTATACGAGGGGTGGTTACACAACCAATGTGTAACCTAGAATTTATAGTTCCTCATTAAATTCCCAACCACATATGTGGTCCCCATGACTATCTCTCACGAGATTGTAGAAAACTAAAATAAAATATAGGATATTTTATTATTCATTCAAAAAACTTGTAAATCTATCTTTTTCACCCAACCTACTATGGTCATAGTTAAGCATCCCCTAAGAGAAACCCATCACTATGAGTTCAACGGTGCCCTCTGATTTCAGTTTTATGCACCAGTTCAAAAGATAGAAATTCCCACCCGCACGTTTAGAGAAGGTACCCTAAAAAAGTTTAAAAATCATTCCCGGGCACACCGGGACTCAGAATCAAGCACCGTTAATTTTTATAGACTCTTAATAATCTGAAATAATGTAAAAAATAAATATATATAGAATTTTCGGGTGTTTACATTCTCCCCCACCTTAGTGATTTTCGGACCTGAAAGTACAAAAAAAGTAGGGAAACGTATGGGGGTATAGAGAATGCATCTGAGCCTCATACTCCCATGTGCTCTCATTAAGGTTCTCATGATGCCTCTAAACCAGAACCATAAGAGTCGAACACCCATGAAGGACCCGCCCCTTTCGATCATCTATCTCCACCGGGAACTCCGCAAACGTTTCCCCATCGTCGATGTCCAGCTCACCCAGGCAGATAACGTGTGAGGGATCATGAACGTGCCTCCCCAACTACGACACATAGTTTATATTATTCATTCGGTGCATCTTTGGGGGAAGAGCTAGATGGTACGCCACCTCTCATACTCTACTGAGGAGCTGTAAAATCCAATGAACCTCAGTGCTAGCTGGTCGCCTAAGACAAACCTCTATAATCCACATTGGGGTGAGACCCTTAGGAAGTCATGGTCTCCCTCCTCAAACTCCAGGGGTCTCAGTCTCCTATCGTCATAATACATCTGTTGGCTCTGTGCAGGATTCATCCTCTCATAGATGATTTGCGCCTTCTCTATAGTAGCATGTACCAACTCCGGACCCATATCTGCTAACATCCCTAGGTTTGTCTACACTATTTGTGATCTTTATGGTCGCCCATACATGGCCGCAAACAGAGCCATGCTGATGATGGATTGATATCTTTTGTTATAAGAGAACTCCACTAGTGGACGGTGGTCCTCTGAACTGTGGCCAAAATCAAGGATACAAGCATGAAGCATGTCCTTGAGTGACTTTCTGGTCCGCTCTGTCTGACCATTTGTCAGAGGAAGAAAGGTAGTGCTTAAATGTAGATGATTCCCAAACTCATCATGAAATCCCTTCTATAATCGGGATGTAAAACAAGAATCACAAGATGATATAATAGCCAATGGCACCCTTTGAAGTTGTATTATCTATTTTATGTAGAGGCCTCGCAAGCTCTCAATTCATTCCTACTTTCTAATAGGTAGGAACTTGGCCGATATGGTGAGTCAGTCAATGATCACCTAGATGGAATCATGGCCTCTAGAAATATGTTGTAGCATTGTCATGAAGTCCATGGATATACCATCACAATTTCATTTTGGCACCTCAAGTGGTTGTGCTATGCCTTCAAGAACATGATGCTCATCCTTCAATTACTGATAAGTGAGGCATCATGAAATGTACTCCGCAACTGCTTTCTTCATCCATGGCCACCAGTACTGACGTCAGTGGTCTTGGTACATCTTCGCTACACCAAGATGTACTGTCAAAGGGGTTGTATTAAAATACCTCAATACTTCCTCCCATAGCATCATTGTTACCATAGAGTGTTCCCTAAAGAGTATGATGTTCTCTCCACCTTCAAAACATACATCGGGAGCATGTACTGAGGATACCTGAGCATGTCGGGCCCCAAAGTCAATGTCCCCAAGTTGTGGCACCATTACTCGCTAAAGGAGTGGGTGAGTAACAATCATAGACATTAGGTAATATGCACCATAACTATAAACGAAGGATAATTGCAATGCGGCTAGCTACTATTTCGCCTCACTAATCAACTATAGACCATACATCCTGCGGAGTGTGTCTCCCACCATGTTCCCATTCCCAGGAGTGTAGACTATTTCAATGTCATAGTCCTGGAAGAAATGTATCCATCATCGTTATCTCGGGATCAGATGCTTCCATGATATGAAATACCTGAGATTCTTGTGATTAGAGTAAACAGTAAATTGTTCACCCATCAAGTTGTATTACCACATCTTCATCACAAAAACCACTGCTGCTAACTATAGGTTATGGGAAGGGTTGTTCTACTTGTGATGTCTCAAATACCGTGAGCAAGAGCTGGTCACTGCTCGCTCCTGCATCCGGACACAACCTAGTATAGTCCCTGATGCGTCATAGAAGACTATATACCCAACGCCATCTTCTGGTAGCCTCAAGATGGGGACACGTGTCAGTATATTCCTCACTCTTGTAAACTATACCAGAATCTCTCCATCCAAAAGAAGGGATATACCTTCTTTATCAAGGAATAAAATGGTGTCGCAACTATTGAAAAGCCAGTTACGAATCACCAGTAGTAACCAGTATATCCAAGGAAACTCCACAGCTCATTCACACTCAGGGATGGCTCCCAAGATAGCAATGCCTCTGTCCTTTCCTAATCCACTGGAACTCTAGCATCCGAGAAACTGTTCCTCATGAAGTGTAAATATCATATCTAGAACTGGCACTTTGATATCTTTCCAAAAATTTGGTGCTCTCGGATTGTATATAGAACTATTTGTAGGTTCATGGTGTGCCCCTCCTCCGATGATGAGTATATCAAGATGTCTTCACTGAGGACCACCTCAAAACGATCGAGGTATGGATGGAAGATCTTGTTCATGAGTCCAAGGACCACTGATGGGGTGTTGGTCTTTCCGAAAGGCATCACCATGTCATCATAGTGTCTATACCAGCATTTAAAAGCCATCTTCGGTACATCCTCATCTCATATGCTAAGCAGATGATAGTCTGATTATAGTTCTATCATTCAAAACCATCTAGCTCCCTTCAGTTGGTCGAATAGTCTATCAATCCTCAAGAGTGGGTACATTTTATTCTCGGTCACCTAGTTCATGCACCAATAGTCCACGCAAATCCTTAGGCACCCATATGCCTTCTTAGCGAACAAAATTGGGGAATCCCATGGAGAAACATTGGGCCTTCTGAAACTCATCCTTTGTAAGTACTCCCACTGTACCCGCAACTCACAATGATTTGTGGGAGCCATCCAATATAATGGTGTAGATATCATTGTTGTACCTGGGTACATGTCGATGTAAAAGTCTACCTGTTTGTGAGGAGGTAGTCCCAAAACATGATCAAGAAAGACATCTGCATAATTTTCCACCACTACAATATAACTCAGACTCCTCACATCAACTACACTATGGGTAATTCTTTCCAACTGATAAGTGATCGGCTACACCTTCCATTGGAAAATTTCATCCCATGCTACAAAGGTTCCCTTATCACTGGTGAAGTAAAACCTGGTCCCATCCTCATAGACACACCACATTTTGCACACACAAAATCAGTCTAAGCATGGACCTTGGATAACTAGTCCACAACAAAGATGACATCGTAAGGCATCGATGATACTACTAGGAGATCCCAGACAAATCTCTCACCTCCTAGTGTAAACTCACACTGCCGTCACCAGTTTGTGTTCGTAGAATCCTCTCTTGTAGTAGTCTCTATTCATAAGGATCAAGCAAACATCTCTACCCAAATCTTAGAGCTCCAAAAGAGAGCTGTGGAAATGAATGAGTGGCTGTAAACTGTGTTTATATGTACTGCATCAAGGGTGGAGTAGACACAGATCGTACCTCAAATAATCACTGGAGCACCGTGGTCATAGGCTTCAACTGTCGGAAGTTATGCTCGTCCCTGTCCACCTGCTCTCTGAGGTCGGGGTGGACTACCTGATGGTGGTGGTGGAGGAACCTAAAATCACCACCCACCTCCTACTATACGTCCTGCTCCCCTGCCACATCCTCTCCCCTACGAAGCTCCTCGCTCGAATCTCTACCTTTTCCTCAGCGGTCCCTCGACTATTTGTTAATCATCTGTATTGAGGGTAGTGCTATCACAATCCATGTGGCGCTTCCTTCCACACGTGAAGCATAGTCTATTCCACTTCTATCATGATCTACCATATGAGTTCCACACCTCTAACCCTGGGTCCTGGGGTCATCGTCCAGACGGTCTGGACCACTTGGACCTCTACATCATCTACCTACTGCCTGCTAATGATGACATGGAAAACTATCATATGGTGGTGGCTCTCACCGTCAGTGCCTGCTCAGCTAAGACACTCTCCACTAATAAACCACACTCGAGTACTCCAGCATGTGTTTGGTTATTATTTAATATCATCGACACTCTGATATCCCACCGGAGACCTTGTGAATGGTCCGAGCCCGACAGAAATAGTCTTGTACCATGTCGGCAGAGTAGCGCAAGAGGTCAGTGAATGTTGCATAGTACTGGGCTGCATTCAGGCTGCCTGCTTATATGTGTAGGTGCTCTGGAATACGTATAGTGCATAGTGTTGCTGGAAAGAACTCCACCCTGAAGATTCACTCGTAGACAGTCCATCTGTTGGTCGCCTCTTTCTGTAAATGGAGTGTCAGGATCCACCATCTCCCCATCATGCCCTGGAAAATAGTAGAACCAAGGATCACCGTCTTCTCTGCTGGGGTCCCAACAAGGTGGAAAACTCTAGCCATAACCTCCATCCAGTCATCATCTATCAAGGGATGTGTCTCTCCTGAAAACCGTAGAGGCCAATGCCACTAGAACTCACGCAACATGATTAGTCGGCGTGCACCGTCCACCGGTGGGGCTACTAAAATCCATTTCCCAATGGTTAGTGGTGCTGCTGCTGCACCACCCGAAGGTGCTATCGCTGTAAGAGGGCTCTGAACCAAAGCCTCATCACTCGGCGGGCCGTCATCATGAAATCACTCTAGAATCCTAGCTGGATGTCTACATGGGGGCATCTTAAAAAAACAAGTGTGTCACGGTCAATAAGTTATACCTAGTGAGTTGACTCAAAATAGAACAAAAGAAAAACATTTCAAAAACAGACGCAATCAATGTTTTCGTGCACCAAGTCCGAAATTAGAATTCATGGTCCTAGTATATGGATACATTGGCTTCCTCACCAACACTGGACTTCTCAAACTTAAAACCACACTCGAAACACTTAACATTATTCCTCCATTGGAATGATCAGAATGCTAGTTCTTCGGTACAACCAACTCCTCTGATACCAATTTGTCACGACCCGTCCCCCAAGGTAGTGCCATGACTACCTCAATCCCACCTTCCATAGGCCAGGGGTTGGAATGTAGCACTATAAAATAATTTCACTAAAGTTTGGAATGAATTTTCCTTAATCGTGCTAACTCACAGACCATGAAGACGACCTAATGCAAACCACTTAGTATAACTGTAGTAGAAAAAGTTTTTATTTAAAGTAAAGGGACCGGAATATGAACTAAATTAAAAATATAGGAATAAAATAGAAAACATCTCTTGAGATCATCCCTGAGGGATCCTACCTCAAGGGTTGGTACAATATATCTCTGCAACTCTGCACATCAACTAGTCACCTCTGTGTACCACTTACTCCCGGATCCCAAAAGTCTCATCCATGCAGCTCGTCATCTTCCACGACCCAAAAAGGTGAAGGAAATTACCATGAAAGGTTGAATATTACAATATTTAGTAGAGACCATGAGACCACTAAAGGTCTTCCAGAATTCCACAAAAGAAAAACCACAATGGCTGACCTCAATCACAAAGCACAATGTTGAAACAACTCACACTAGGTACTCAAATCAAAGATCAAGAATTATGATGATTAGTCTTATGCTATATCATTTTATTCCATTAGGATTCTTCCAAAAGTGAACCATGATAGACTTGTTCCATTGAAAATCCACACTAGGTCGTATGTCGCTGATCCACAATGGGCTGCTCAAGGTAGGTCCTCGTCGGGTCGCACACTGCTAATCCACACATAGTCGCTAGAATGATGATCAACCTGAGGTATCTATGTTGCTGATCCACACATGGTCACTATGATGGTCATCCAAATTGAGTTTCTATGATGTGGATCCACACATGGTTGCTATGATGAAAATCCACCGAGGGTCTCTCTTCAATTGACAGCCAACCAAAGGATTCCCCGCACTCAGTGAACTTGAGTTCTGTAGAATCTTATCCTCAAGATATAGGTCATGGATAGACTGCCAAAAAGTTCCAAAAAGGAGTAAGACAAAAGAATACCATGTCGTAAGGTTTCCAAACCGAGAGACATCGTGTCAATCGGTTACTCGGTCGGTGAGTTACATGAATTTTAGTGCCGAGGACCTTGTTGGATTCGGGTACGGTCCAACCTGGCCATACTCCACCAATCTATAAAAATCAATTAGAGTATCGATAAAGGACAATCTTGTTCCATGTATTCTAGCACTGTATACAACCCATTGAATGGACCTCTGGTTTGTGAGATATGACATTTTAAGCGTATCTGTGCTGATAAAGGATGGGGTTCGATCCGACCTGGTCAGACTGACCCAACCCGATCGAGTTCGGGGCCACCCAACCTGGTCTGGGTCTGACCTGAGTACTTCTCCACATGCCCGAACTAGCTAGGTCCAGCCTGAGTGGGCTGGGCCATGACGGGATCATCCTACTGGGCCACAGACCGGCCCGACCCACCATGGCTAGGAAGGACCCACCGGGCTACGTGGGGTTGGCTCCCTTTTCCCAAATGGACATTTTGTCCATTCCGTTTTGTAATAGTGGTGCGACATGGAACCCCCCATAACAGTAGGACCCACAGGGCGCATGACCCCTTCTAGTGGCTCGACGCCACATCCTCCGTCCACGGCGTGCGAAAGTGCGCCCCCTGCTGCAAATGCGGTCTGCCGACACTAGCCCCGCCTGATGTCCACCACGACACCTATGAGCACCACCTCTCATCCATGGCCAACAAGAACCGGCCGCCACCATCTCCTCCCTGTGCGGCGTCAGCGAAGGGTCTTCCGTGGTCCCCTATGTGAGCTATAGTGGTCCTTTTTTCCTTCTGATTGTGCCAACGGGCCTCCCAGAATGTTGTCGTCACTACGTGGCTCCTGGATTCAATATTCCATCGAGTTGAAAATCGACCCCCAAAGAATGCAACCAAAACCAAAGAAATGGGGGGGGGGTTTAGGCCATATTCATTTTTCCCATGCCCTATGCATTTCCATCATATCAAGTAGGAAGTATACAATACACCACATAGATAATGATTAACCACATTCTAACATTTCCCTCAACAACCACCGACAATTTCATATGAATCACTAATCAAAACATTTTTGTTGTTGTGTATTAGTCATATTTTTCTTCAATGGGTGTTTGAATTAATAAAATCACTAGGATTTAAACAAAAATACATTCCCCAAAAACATAGGGGTTGTCGCAGTTTTGGAAGAAGAATCTATGTTCGTTGAAGCCGCCTGCATTTGTCGATCCTGGATTGATTCCTCCAATGACGTCGTTCAAGCCTCCGTTCATGATCATTAGCACTTCATCAGAGTTTTTCATTTCTATGTTATAATTGCACCATAATCCACCAATTGTTCTTTTTTCCAACCTTTTGAATAATTGAAATGAGGAGTATAGTGTTTAACTCGCCTTTCAATAAATGGTTCCTTTGTTGGTGTAATTAATGAACCTTATTAATTATATGAGGAGTTGTTACACAACCTATGTATAACTGGGAATATAATGTCCCTCATTAAATTCCCGACAACCTCTATTTTCCCAAACACCATCACTCAAGAAGAGGTAGAAAAATAAAATAACAAATATGTTATTTTATTATTCAATCAAAATGTCCATAAATATATATTTTTTACCCAACCCACTATGGTCGAAGTTAAGAATCCATTAAGGGAAAATTGACATTGTGAGTTCAACGGTGCCCTCAGATTTCAATTTTGAGCACTGGTTCAAATGATAGAAATTCCCCCTCGCACATTTACAAAACGTACATTAAAAAAAGTTTAAAAATCTTTTTTGGGCACACCGACACTGAGAATCAAGCGCTTTCAATTTTTAAAGACTCGTAATAATCCAAAATCATTTAAATAAATTATATAGACTATAAAGGTCTTTAAATTGATCATGAATCATTGTAAATATTCTGATTATAGCATTGTTGGTGTTGTTTTATGCACAACATCAATTACTTGATTCCTTGTCATTCTTCGGTCATCTTTCTATTAATGATGAAATCTTGATCCATGCTCTTATGACCTATTTTCATGGTTTTGATCTTTTATTCATATATCATTCAATCATAGCTAAATTAATGGCTAATATTGGATGTGGAGAGTCCTATGACCCAAAATAATGTTTTCTATAACTCACCCCTCATGTTTTGCAAATTTATAAATTGTTGTAATTGTCCGCAAATCAATTTTATTGGTAATGGAATATTTAATTTTTTATCCTTGCTTTAAATAATTAGAAAAATGTTACAAGACCCTTTTTATATTTTTTTTCCATTTTTGGAGGTTACATACTCAATTGTTACAACCCAATTAGGGTGGCTTCCTTATTTAAGAATTTAGTATCTTGTAAATATAATATGCATCACCGTTCAGGTGATTCAAGACCGGACCACGATAAAGGTTTGTGTCTAATTAAATCAATGAAGTGATAAGGAATGAACCTACTAATTTTAATCACCATTTTCATAAATGATTTTTTTATTTCTAAATGGTTAAATCCTTGTAGTTTCAACTTGACCCTTAGAAGATATGTTTTCTAATTAATTAATGAATGTTTAAATGGTCAATTGGAAAGTATACTATGAGTATGAATTGACCTAATTAAATGTAATTGAATAATATGGTTTCACATATATAGATAAATGTTTTACAATTATGGAAGAAAAAAAGTGAACCTATTGAATTTATGATGAATTATATGAATTAATAAAATGGATGCATGCCTAGTTATGCCTTGTCACACTAATTTAAGGAAAAGGCATGAAAGAAAAAACATATTAAAAGGAGAGAATATTAAAAGGCATAATTTATTAAATGTATTAATTATAATGTACCAAATGAATACTGAAATTGACAGTATTATAGGGGTTGTAAAATATGATCTCACCATGGATTCCCAAGGGAAATACATGAGCACTAATGGATTCCATTCCGATTTATGTATACCTATTACCGTGTTCGATACCCACCTTCAAAACTAATCCCAGAACACATGTGGGAGTCTGATATGAAACCATAGGATCCTTTCATTATCTTTATAGGTTTCCTAGGATACACTTCATGGATCCAAGATATCTTCTTCGAACATGAGGTGCCTTGGATACACCCTTGGTCATAGTCACTACTTGTCCCTTTGTAAACTAGATAAATTCACTAGTCCTAATAAATACAATGTTATTGTGGATTTACATGGGTGACTCTCATTGGACTACACTTTTACCCATATAGACAATATATAGATCACAACTGAGTTTCCTCGACCCTTGAGGACAAGGATGACTTAGAATTTACCTCTAATCCTATTCATTATTGATATCAACAGAATGCCTTGTTATACAATGGATCATTCACTGTTAATATCATGTTAGGATTCTAGAATTGATTACACCATAGGTGAGTTACTATATAAACTGGAACATAAAAAATTAGTGAAATGATTACATGATCAGACCCAAGCTAATGTGGATGTACTTTCTTTGGTATTTACGTTACTATAATACAAAATATTTTTTTTTATATTCATTCTTGCACTGTTTCAATTTAGATTACATTGATTGGATGTTATAGATTCCATTGGTGATGGCATACTAAGATTTTCCTCACACCCAATCTAGTTTATCATTGGTACCGTGTAATATTAAATCCATGTAGGTGTTGACAAAGGGATGCACTCTGCCCAGGACTCCTGATATAGCTTTCTTTCATAGGATATATCTTGGTAGAAGATAACCAAGCTACATTGTGGTATGATCTGATAGTTCTTGCCTTACATTTTATTCTTTTGTATGGAATTAATCTACTGCTTCCTTTTATACAGGATTTATAGTTTTATAAGGACATAAAATGTTCTATTAACTTTTCTACACTATTATCAATTTGACATATTGTTAATTATTCTATTTGCTTCTATATTTACATCTGTTTATTCATATTTGTTCTTCTATTTACTTGATATTAAATTTATCCATTGTTCTACACTCCGGTAATGATGTCATAGTTTTAGAATGGAAAAACCCTAGTCCATCACTGCTAGTCTTCAACCTCTTGCATTTGGGGAGATTTGCTTATGGTTATGCAGCCATCCCAAAAAAGGGATCCTTTGAGTGGAACTCAGGTTTGGGATGTCACAATGTCATATTGGAGGAGTTCCATTCATACTTTATAATTTTTATACAATATAAAAGGGATAATAAATTCTTTTTAATTGACTATAAGTAGTTCCTAGGCATCACAAACCCATGTTCGATGATAACACTGAGTTTTCAGAAATATGATTATTATTCTGCTTTTTCCTATTATAGTTTATATCATTTAAGAATCAAATGATGCACATCATTTCGAATGGTTATTATTATAATTATTGAAAAAATTATTTCATCCTTTTCCTTATGATATGTGGGAAAAGATAATTGATAAATTCAGAAGAATAGGAACATTGAATTCCCATTCCATTCATATTCAATGTCTTATAGGTTGATTTTACTTCATTCATTAGCTTATCATGCCTATGATTATTTAGTAAGACTTGTAATATATATATATATATATATATATATATTATTTTTCCCTTCCTGAGATATTATTGAGTGATTACAAGTTTCAATTGTTGAGGTGTATGTACCCTTGTGGGTTGGAATGGGTGGTTTATGGAGTTAATCCATGCTATATTACACATTAAATTCTCAGACAGAATCTAAATGGCGATAAATTAAAATTAAATGGGTCTATATTTTAGTGACACGTTGTATGGGCCTTGAATTATTAGTACTAAAAATATATTTTAATCAAACATTGATATAAATTTATATGTAATTGAAACTCAAAAAGTAAAAAATGACCTAAAAATGAAATGGTTTCCAATAAGTGAAAAGGAAAGGTATAGTAGACCCTTCACTTACTGTAGACCCAGTAATTTAAACATGGAAACATAGGAATACCCATCCATAAATGTTGTTATTTGGGATAGTATAACTCATGTTGCGATCCCTTATTTTGATTTTGTTTGGCTAGTGTATTTATATTCTTCAAGAATGTTCAAAGGTGTCTGATCGGAATCATTAAACAAATTTTACTAAGGAATCCTCCTTCAATGTTATTTGAGGGTGGAAGCTACCATGCTATAGACATGGTGGGAACTAAGCTGATAGAATATCCACCTAGTCTGCCACCTGAGGCCACACCTGTTATACATGATATGGGAACTAACACTCATCTTTATGAGAGTTTTCCACATAAATTGTAGTCCATGATGGGTGCTCCATGATCTGTACCTATGAAGTCTAATTTGAACAATGCTTTCATGTATCTAGATTCTTTTACATTCTTAGGCGGTGGAGTTCCACAGGCTTCTCATTCTTTGATTATGTCCATCCAAATTATCTTTGAGCATCCAAATATTCCTATAGAGCGAAGGGTAAATATTGATACTTACATTCTTCATGATTCGGACACTCCTCAGTGGTGTGTGATTACCAATGATGGTCACTATCGTGGAAAGGTAAGGGATGATTTCCAGAGAATTTTCTATGTGTATATTTTTCCTCAAACAATGATAAGTGACCATTCCATAGAGTTCATTATTCTCAAGGAGGGTTATATGATTGTCATGGAGTATTCATAATGTTTCCATAATACAATACACATTGCACCACATCATGATATTAGTGGGAATTATTGAACTAGACACATAGAGGATGGACTTTAGTATTCCATTTGTATTTAGTTGTATGTATTTATCCTATATACTTCGTTGATATCATAAATTAATATATTCCAACCAATCGATACATGAGGGAAGGTGGTAGTGTTGGAACAGATGAGCAGTGCCTTGGTTGGGAAATAGTTTTTATGGTAATTGGAAACAATCCCTCAAGGTTTCACGTTAGAGGATTGGTGGTAAGAGTAACCACATTCGAAGCTCTATTGCATTCCATAAGAGTGGATGACAGGCTCATCTATATCCTTAGTGTGATATTGACCCGATGGAGTGTAATGTTTGTTTATGTATGTGGATTATTCAAGGATTTTGTCAAATAATTATATTTTCTTCTAGTGAATTTCTTTTCACTAGATCCACCTTATGGGGAAGGTTATTTGAAACCATATCATTTAGATAATTGGAGTATCAGGGGCTTGATTTAATGAGGAGGATTTCATGGTCATGGAACCCAAACCCTATATCATCAGTTCCAGTTGAGTGGTCATACACATTGTAGTCTAGCTATTATATAGGTACAAAGATCAGGAAGGTTTCATGAATTATATCCAACACCCATATATCATATTTTCAAACCATCGATAGTATATGGTATTATTCTAGTATCCACCACTACAATATCTTCTTTATTTATACTGGTGATTCACACTCTTCTGTCCCATATTATATAATGGAATGTGTTGGGATGAAAATATTGTATTAATGCTATTTAATGACCATGGACACACCATTTGGAGTATGGAAAGAGGAAATATTCCACTTTAGAGAGTGTGCCATTGAGGTAGGCAGTTACCCTTCCATGTTGGAACTCTTTGTACTCAGGATGAAGGGATTTTATATCATTCTCAGTATAGATTGGTGGGTCAAATATCAGTCCATTGTAGTCTACTATCATCATAGGTTATAATTTACATCCCTACAGGGAAGAAGTTATTAATAAAATTGTGGGTGGAATTCCCATTCTGTTATAGTTGGACTTGAGAATCATGAGGTAGGTGGAGGGACCATCTTGATTGTAAATATTTTCATGGATGATCAAAATTTACATCATGCGGAATTCACTCCGATTGTATATCATTCTAGAGATGTATTTGAAGATATATTTTTGGGCATACCACCTGAGAGAGTGGTATATTTTATGAATGAACGTGTTTTAGGAGTATCTCTAGTGTATATTCCTCTATATAGGATTTCAATTACTGAGCTCTCATATCTCAACAAGTAGTTGGAGGATTTATAGGCCTGTGGCTTTATATATCCTAGAACATTCTCCAAGAGTTTACCCATTATTTACTCAAATAAGGTGGATGATACACTTTGTTTATGTGTGGATTATTGATAGTTGGAAAATCTTATAGTCAAGAACATGTATCCAATTCCTCTAATAGATGAAAATTTTAACTACATTTTAGGAGATAAGGTATTTCCATAGATAGACCCAAGATCAGGCTATCATTAGGTACAAGTCACAACTTTAAAAATACCTCTTACGTTTCTTTTCTATAAGTAAATTCTGTATGAATATCTCTTTATGTTGTTCAGTATTATGAGCATTCTTTCCTTTTCATTATGGATTTGATGAAAAGTTTTTTTTCTCCCATGTATAAATTCTATGATCTTAGTCTCTACAGAAAGAATCTTGTTTTATTCTCATAGTCATAGAGTCCATGCTATGTATCTTGAGATCATTCTGAATATGCATATAGAGGACCACCTTTACACCATGCATGTTATGTGACACATGAAGATAGAAAAAGTAAATTGTGTTGGTCATATTATATAAGAATCGTGAGTATCCATTGTGCCATATAAAGTGAGTACTTTTGTTTCCTTGGAGCATCCCAAGAACAAGTTTGATATACGATGTTTATTGGGGATTACTGGATGTTATAGGAATTTTATACAAGACTTATCACACCTTTATACTCATCTTATTATTATTATTATGAAGTGTGTTATGTCGCTGTTGTTAGAGGATAATGAGAAATCCTTTTAAGGGATAAATGGAACGCTTGTCTCGAAACCTATTTTAATTCTTCCAAATCCTTGAAGAGTTTGGCTAGTGTTATGTGAGGCATAAATCATTGGAATTGGATTATTTATGATACAGGTGGAAGGATTCATTGAATATGGATCTTAGTAGTTGATGACTCATGATAGAAATTAATTAACTCATGCCATTTATCTAGAATAAATTATCCATGAATTTTGTTATAGGAGAAACTATCCGATGAGGGAGAACACTATGGTGTATACAGACCAAAAGATCCTCAAATATATCTTTACATGACTTTAATTGAATCTCATATAGTGAATATGGGTTCAATATCTTCAATCCTTTAATTTTCAGCATACCTTTATGAATAGAAATGTAAATGAAATAGATGATTTACTGATTCAGAAAACTCAGGTGAAGCCATACATGAATATATTTATGAATTGAAATCAATAGACCTGTTTTCTAAACTAGATCAGGAGCTTCATGATATTCTTATGTAGCCTTATCTTGAATCAATGGTAGTTATGTCTTCCCTCATTGAGAAGGTGAATAGTAGGAAGTTGTCTGATCCTGAATGCTAGGTTCTCTAGGAGAATATTTCAGGAGATGACCTACCTCCTTATTGGTCTGTGGAAGACGACGAAAACCTATATATACATGAAATAGTATAGGTTATTATAGATATGAGAGAGGAACTGACGCATAATTCCCACAGATATTAGTGGTATGTTCTTCAGGGAATTTTCAATATGTATCAAGATATGAGATATAGGTATTGGTCGCCTAGGATGAATTGTTAGATAGAATGCCTTATCAGTAGGCATTTCCCCTATCAGAAGTTGTTCCACCTATCCGTAGGTGGCCAAGGAACAACATTGACTTAATGGTTTTTTACAGCCTCTACTAGTTCTAGAATAATAATGGGATGATGTTTCCCTGAAATTTATAATAGTCCTACAAAGGTCACCTAGAGGTTGAAAAAAAAATTCGTCGTTGACTGAATGATGAATGTAACCCACTTATTTAATGTTAGGGAGGCTTTATCAATTGATGGGTTAGGATGAATGTATTTATGTGAGTTCATATGAGAATAAGTGGTCAATAGTACTATTGTTGCTGATTGGGATTCCCATTTCATGTCATGTTTCTAGAAGGTGTTGCAGAGAGATATGGGTACATAGGTTCTTCTGAACACTTCCTTTCACCCACAGACCAATGGTCAATCAGAATAGATGATACATGTATTAGAGGATATGATCTAATAATTAAACATTGATTTTAGCAGTTATTTGGTGAATCATATCCCTATCATAATGTTCGAATATAAAAATCGATTTTACGATAGGATTCATGTGTCTCCTTTTGAGGTCTTCTATAATAGTTCGTTCCATTCAGAACTGTGCTGGATATAGATACAATATGAAACCCACTAGTTACTCATATCATGTAAGGGACATTAGAGTAGGTTCAGCAGATCCTGATGAAAATTTATTTTGTTCAATCAAGATAGAAATAACATGTCATCCACTATTGATAACTGCTAGAGTTCGAGGCTAGGGATCATGTTTTTCTATGGGTATCTCCCTATCTGAAGGATAGATGGATACAAAGGTAAGGTAATTTTTCATTGTTCATTGTTGAGAAATTTGAGATTCTAGAGATATTAATTTTTATAGGATATCAGTTTCTATTACCTCAGATGTTTCATTCCATGCGTTCCACATTCAACAATTCACATATTTGTTGGTACAATGGGGAAGCATATCAAATATTTGATCCTGAGGTGGTTGAATCATATTACAATGATTCTTTTTAGGAGTATCATATATGCATCACTAACCAGAGCATGAAGGAAATACATTGCTATTCTATGCCTTTTCTATATGTGCAATAGTATCGAATCCATGTAATGTATGAGACCTAGGATTGGAAGGATGGCGTACATTCCTACTATCGAGAGTCGTTCTAAGACAGGGTTTCCCAACCCATGGAATATGGACTCCGAAATGAGTTACTTTAAGGAGGAAATTATGCAAGAACACAATTTTTTATCTTACATGTGGGTCCTTTTTATGTATTCTAAGTATTTATTCTTGACGTAATGTTGATTACTAATAATTTTAAAGAGTCTATGTGGGTGTCCATTGTTTTTTGATATCGAAACCCCAGAATGTGGAGAAAATAACTTGGTCGCATTGTTAGTAGAAACTGTGAACCATTGTCACATAGTATCGCCTAACTGTGCATGGATGGATATTGGGTTGAAGTAGGGAGAAAAATTTTCACTAACTGTGCTCCAGGGGATACATTACATTTCAAAACAATGAATTTTTTTTTGCTGAGGAGTATCGCATGGTTGGTGAAGAACGTTCTTGTTTTTGTGGCCTAACTGTGATGGTTCCCACTTAATAAAGCAAAGAAAATATGGTTGGAACATCATTTGGCTAATCAAGTGTCCAATCCATGTGACACTTGTTTTTGGGAAAATTAATGAAAATTACCATATTGAAATTTTTTAACACAAATCCTTTATCTTTTTTATATAGAGAGGGAAAATTTCTATTATTCCTTTTTTAAATCTCTAAAATCCCACTTTTATAGATATTGATCATGAACCACTATCCATACTCTGGTTCAATCCCCAATCATCATGATGGATTCACATCAGTAATTTCTCTATTCCTTTGTATGCATTCATCGTTCTTCATTCTATCTAAGATTCTATTTAATTTTAGGCTCATATTTCCTATATATAGGTTGTCGATCCATTCATTATATATCATCCATTCTAGGAAAAATTTATGTTTGATATTAGATGTGGAGTTTTGTACAATCCAAATGTAGTTGGTTTATAACTCATCTATCATGTTTTGCCATTTTATAAATTACTATAATTGTTCACACACTGATTTCATCTAGTGTGGCCTATTAAATTAATGTTCCTTGACTATAGAAATTAGATCCATGTTCTTAAACCCTTGTCATAAATATTATCCAACATTGGAGGTTATATCATCAACACCGAACACCCCATGTAGGGTGCTTTCCTTATTAATTATTTTAATAGCATTTTAAGCTTATATGCACCACTATTTAAGTGTTCCTTGACTTGACCTTGACAAATGTATTATTTTAATTAAATCAATGAGGTTCCAAGGACTAAAACTTATAATGGAAAACCCCATTTATTAAATTAATTACTAATATTTAAATTGTTATCACATTATTGTATCATATTTTCCCTTCTAAAGTATGTGTTCTAAATAAATATTGACTGCTTAATTGGTTAATTAGAAAATATACTCTATATATGGCTTGGACTAATTACATTTAATTGATGAATAGGGTTTAATGTTCATATTAATTAGTTTCATGCTTATGTGTGGTAGCGCATTGAGCAAAATTTATTTAATATGAATTATATGAAATAATTTAATGGCCTCATTCATAATTATGCATTTCGTTACTAATTAAATGGGATGACTTAAAAAATGAGTTATTTAAAAGAGTGAGTATTACCTGGACAAATTTATTTAACTAATTGATTATAAGGTTATTAAATCATACATACCATGACTTTATTATTGGGGTGGATAGACTCGAGCTCATCGTGGATTCCGAAGTGAATCCCATGAGAACATGTGGACACCATTCCAATTCGAGGATAACAGTTTTCATTATGGATACCCACCTTAGAACCCGATACATGCCTAAGATTGGATGCATGATATGACACTGAAGGATATCTCTATTTTCTTTATATGATGTCTTGGATATACTTCTTTGATCCAAAATGATGACTATAGATAGGAGGCACCTTGGATACACCATAGGGCCTAGTCACATTCTATCCCGCTTTACATTGGATTAATTTCACAGACTAGCTTATAATTATGTTATTGTGGAATGCATTGGGTGATGGGCATTGGATTACACTATTTCCCATATAGATAGGCTGTAAATTATTAAGGGGTATTATAATCTCTTATGTTAAAAGATTACATAGATATTACATTGGATCAAATTCATTATTAATATCATCAAGTTTTCTTATTATATCTGGATCCTTCACTATTATTATAATGTTTGGTTGTTAGTGCTACTTATAACTCAGATGAGTTACTATATAAACTGGAATATAACATTTAATGAAATGAATACGTTGTAAGACCCTAGATGAAGCTGAATCAGGTACATGGATATTTACAGTATTGTACAAAATTACATTTATATATGCATGCATGCACTATTTTAGTCTATTTTACATGGACTACATATTATAGATTTGGTTGGTGGTGGCCAACTGAGATTTATCTCACAAACAATATAGGATACCATTGGTACCCATGAATATTAAATGTATATCAGTTTCAGAATAGAGAAGTTTCCTGCCCTAGACACTAAACATTTTTTGTTGTCTTAGGATAATGCTTGATAGTAGATGATAAAGCTAGAGCTCGAGGGGCATGGATAGTTTTTGGATTCATTCTTTATTCTTTTGTATAATATGAATTTCCTACTACATTGTATACATGTTTACTAGTTTTAAAAAGACATGACATACACAATCAGCTTTTGTATACTATTCTCAATTTCACTTATAGTTAAGTATTAAATCTGATTATTCTGGGATATATTTAAACTTATATTTTTTACACTATTAACTAGATATTAATTTTATCTATTTTAGTACTCTATGGTAATGAAGGAATAATATCCCCATGGATAGACCAGAGGCCCTTGCTACTTGTCAATAGACTCTGGGGTTTGGGGAGATTCACTTGAGACCGTGTGGACAATCAGGCTTAGGGATACTTTTAGTGGAATTTTGGTTCGACATGCCATAGATATGGAAATTGATAATTATATATACAAAATATTTGAGCACTCCACAAAATAAATGATGGGAGTGTTTAGATTGCTACCCAATGAATTGCGTAATATTCCTTGAATAAATAGGAAATAAGGATGGATTTGAGGGAGGGTTCCTCCTGTTGATTTAACTAGGATTTATTTATTTCTACCATGAGATTAAATATTGGTTCTGAATATGATTTTATATGTAACCAAAAATGGGTTTCTAATTTATTTCAAGGGATATGAATTGATAATTTTAGAAAAATGTGGGTCTGTTTTTCATACGAAAATTATTTATTTCAATCCCCAAAAAAATATTTTGATAAATGTAAAAAATTTCTTTGGTTATCATTATTTTCAGTAGATTTGTGTACTTATTCTTTTTTTGTCCATTATTGATTTTTTTGTGCTATTCCAACAATTTTAAATTTTTTTCACAAGGTTTATGGAAGGCTAATGACAACGAATAAGCCAAGTTGAAAATCGTGATGTTTTTTCACGAAAATAAAGCAGTTTTTATTTTAAATATTTTATATTATGATAAAAATGGGTACATATTATATATGTATAAATTGTAAAATATAGGTTGTTATTTATGATTTAAGACATAATTCTCTAAAAATATAAACTTAGAGTGACACTAAAATGTAAGAGAATGAATTCATGATTTAAAAATAAATACTATGTGATGTTTAAGGAATGGATTTTAAATGAATTCGTTCAATTTAACTTTTGAGAAGAAGAATTTTCAAAGGAAGGTATTGGTGAAAAATTTAGTATGAATTAAATTTTTATATTTTGGCCAATGGAAGAAGAAATTATCCCTAAATAAATTGTATTAGAAAGATATTTTATAATGTAATTAAATATTTTATATATACACATTGAGTATTATATCATCTGGGGGTTGTAACAAGATTATATATATATAGGGACAAATTAGATTATGAAATACTGATATTTGAGAGGTATATATTTGAGAAGAAATTGGATAAAAACTTGATACTTTAACTACATGACATTTCCCCCTTCTATTACTAATTTGAATGATTTTATTTTTATAGAATTTATATTTTAGGCATAGTGTTACTATAAACATATTCTTTGATTCTCTCCTAGGTATGGATGATTTTTTTTTAATTTTTTGAAATAAATAATGCGTATATTACAATGAAGATAATAGTTATTATAGGAAACAATTAAATAAAATTATTTATCTTTTCAATTACAGAAAAAAAGATATGGAAATGAATAGTGAATCATTTTCACATGACTCTTATAACATCCAGCTATAGAATAACCATACTCATAAAAAAATTGGAAATATTTGACAGAGATCTGTCAAGATGTTTATTTAAACTCTTTGGAGATAAAACTAGAAGAAATTTTTAAACCTTTTTTGAATAAAATATAACCAAACATTATTTTATTAATAGGATGAAAGATCCAAAAATCATCCTGTATTGACAGAAATTGATGTGTATAAATATTTTCTAATAGAATATAGAGGTTGATAATCTTATTTCATAACACTTTTAGATAACAAGAGTAGATATGGAAATATCTAAATGATTATTTATAAGTCAATGAGCTTTAAAAATTAAAATATTTCACAATTTATATAGAAGAAAACATTGTAATAATATAAATTAGATTCGATTCAATCGTGGTGGTGAATATCGTCACCAATAGTTTTTCGACATTCCATGGTTGTTTGGGATTCTATCTCAAATCACATAACCTTATACACCTAAATGGAATAATGTTAGTGAATCAAGGAACAATACCTCAATAGACAGGTTAAGGCTGATGATTATTCATGAAAATATAAAATTATTCTTTTTGGGAAATGTGATAAAAACCATGGAAGATTAACTAAATTGATTACCAGATAATGACCCAAATAGTATTCCCTTTGAAATATGAATTAAAAAGAGAATAATTCTTTAAGATAAATGTGTACAGTGATGTGAGACATTTGTTAAGGCTAACTATAGAATACTGAGGAAACAAATATATATTTTTATGGCATCATTATGAAACAATGGGGTAATATCTACACAACCTCTCAGAAAATAAGGGGACTAAAATAAGACGTGAAATTTTTCTTGTGAGTGAGAATATCATAAATAAGGATAGTTTGAGTGTTAATTACATAGATTAAGATTATCATTGAGATACACAATAGTTGTTATATAAGAGTATTCCATATGTCCTCATTGAAGAAGTTATTCTTGAAAAGAAGTACTACATATGACTAACTAAGAGGAAAGGGAACAATAATTATACTGTTTTATAATCACTAAATACGGTGAATCATTATTGAGTAATACTAATGAAACTATCTCTTATAAATGTGTAGTAGAGATCATTTAATATTTAATAAAAAATCTATGAATTTAGAGATGGATTCCTTGTGTATGAACAAAATTTAAGTACCAGTCAATCTATTTATTTAGGCAATGGTTTTTGGGTGTAAATAATTATTTAAGAGAAAACTATACATGTATGGTAATTTCAATTACAACAATTGATGAATATTATCTCATGGGTTTAAAAAAATTTAAGTCATTGAATAAGAATAGGACATTTCTCCAGTTTCTATATTTAAATCCATTAAGATTCTATTTTCTATAGAATTATACCATGACTGTTAAATTTGGTAGATAAAAAAATATTTCGTTAATGTGAACCTTTTTAAGATTTCTATTGGATAGAACTATAAGTGTTTATGACCCCATGTAATAAAAAATTAGTTGATATTTATATAGATCCACTTATAGATTGAAAAAACATCTAATCGAATGGAAATTTTGTTTGATAATGCTATATAAGAATTTTGTTTCATTAACAATGAATTTGAGATGTATGTTTAAGAAAATATTAGTAAGATTGAATTCATTATTATAGTAGTATATTTATATGTCATGTAAATTATTTAAAACAATATACCAATATAATAGTTAGTTAATTACTAGTTAAATAAGTGTTTCTCCCTAAAGGCCTTGGATAAATCATCGCTCAAGATCATTCATGATAGACCAAATTTGCAATTTAGAATATATCAATGTTCCGTCATTGATCATTTTTTAATGATATTTAGTATGGAACAACATAAAATTGGATTGGTTCTAGTTCCACATGGTATATATCATACTAGTAGAAAAAGACCTCAGATAGAGTAGTATGTATATAGAATTACTAATATCCCATATGTTTCAATAATATGATTTACCATCTACTCCATGTTATATAATAGGCTTGACATTTCATATTATTTGAGCATGATTGGTAGATATCACATTGATCCAAGTGAACAATAATGGTTTCATGTTAAGTCTATCCTTATGTAAATAAAGAATAATTAAGACATGTTCTTGCTGTACAGATTATTCAAAGAGCATGTCATCATGGGATACATTGTTTCAAGAATTAAAATATATTAAGATAATATAAATAAATAGCAAGGATGTGTGTCTAGTCTGAACAGAGGAGCAATGTACTGGCCGAGAGTAATGCATCCTATTTTGAAATATTCAACAGTAAAGTCTATGTATAGAGTGGATTTTGAAGAATCCAAAAAAGTTTTTTGGATATGAAAAATTTTCAAGGATATAGATGTTGTACCTAATATTAAACACTCTAAAAATTATATTGTTAAAGTATTGATGCTGTGGCACTAACAAAGGCACTATGGTCACACCAACGGAAAATGAACATACTCAATAAGTATTACCTCTTTGGGAATTTTTCATAGAGGGTTATAGATATAGAGACTAGTGATTCCATGTAAGAGAAAATGATGTACAAATTGACATAATCCTTGTCTATACTGAAGCATTAGAATCATTGAAGAGATTTCATACTAATTCTTATAGGCATCTAGATCTTCTGTATGTTCTTTCTGGTTGGAGTTGGTGATGTAGAACCAAATTTTATGTAATTTAGGATTTCAAATAATTTTTTTTGAATAATAAAAAACTAATTAGCACATATTTATTTTTCTATTACATATCATAAAATGTGATAATTTGATTAAAATAACTATCACACTGAAAGGTCTTAACAGTTCCCCACTATAATGAGAACGAACATGTAAAAAAAGTATTTATAAAAAATAACTTCTGTAGAAATATGTTATCATTTTATGGGGTTAAATGATACAACCTATCAAGGTTGGATACTCATCATACATTGAGGTACAGTCATTTAGTGTATTCCCTCAATAATATCAATTACATGAGTATGTATAAATTGACTGACGAGAATGCATTTATAATTTATGCATGTCACTAGAGTTTCATATCTATGTATGTGTTTTTTTATCCTTATACATTAAAATTATTAGTCACATACATCAATGTATTGATAAAAAAAGTATGGAATATCGTCATAGTGAAATAGAATATGTTGGGTACGTCACCAGTGCTATTACATTAATGAATAACGTGCGAAATGATTTTTTCCTTATTTTATTTAAAAGAAGTTGTTATTAGAGAAATTTTTTATAGAAATATAAAACAAATATAAATTCATGTTCATGGTTTTCAATAAGAAGAATCATTTCTCAATAG
Source organism: Viscum album (assembly GCA_963277665.1). Lineage (NCBI taxonomy): Eukaryota > Viridiplantae > Streptophyta > Magnoliopsida > Santalales > Viscaceae > Viscum > Viscum album. The sequence continues at coordinate 623,097,517 of OY728127.1, forward strand.
TCAAAGAATGAAAAATTCGGAAATTTGTATAATGAAACAAGAATATAACATGCATTATGAGATATATCATGAAAAAGAAAATATATTTCATAGTAGGTTTTTGTATTAGGCTGTATGTAATTGTGACATGAACTTCATTATCTAAGGGATCCTTAGAAAGTTCCTAGACACTAACATTGGACATTGGGAAACTCCACCTAATTCCATTGAGAATGAGCCCTAGAGGGGAACATACAAATTGTATCTAAAACCTCAGTTAAATATTTTTATAATTTAATATTTCTAATAAATATTATTTCTGAATGTGGTTGAATAGACATTAATGTTTTCTTGAGCTCATATAATAAGTCACTAGTTATTCAATAGAATATTTTGGATCAAAATATTTATGAAATTTATATTTATTTATAAGTGCAAAATTATGTTCTTTATATTAGTCATACAAATTTTCATTATTCAAAGATTGATAAATATAAGAGAGGAATGAAGAATTGAGTTTAAATGATGAATGAGACATGAAATTATTTTTAAATTTTCTAGTTATAAATTTTTATGAAATAATAATAATATAATATTTATTATTGGACTCATGTTCAATGGGGATGAAGGAACTAATAATGGGACTTGGGAAATTATTATTTTATAAACATATGATTATTTAAATTGAATTATATTATTTTTAAACTAAACACTAAATGTTTTTGTTGGTGTACACAATAAAATATGAATAATTCTCTAAATCCATGAAGAGTTTCACTCCATGAACAGTCATAATAATGTGGATGGATCCTCCTCCACTACAATATCAATTATGGATAGAAAATGAAGAGTCATTGGAATTGATAAATGACGTGATCCAATTAGAATGTAATAGGTGTTTGGATATTCTATGCTAGTAATCAGAGAATTATATTAGGTCAGTCAAAGGATTTTGATTCACATAAGGATCATTTCAGGAGGTAATCTACAAAATATTTTTATAGAGAAATGATAGTTCATAGTAGGGAAATATTTAGATTCATTAATGAAGAAATTATTCATCATACGGTAGATCATTAATTTAATAAATTAATTATACAACATAATGTGATGGTCTGGTATTTTGGTTCAATCATTGTTTTGTTAATTAATCCATGAATTAATTCCCATAATAATGATATTATACATCAAGTGTATCTTGGAATATTAATATATTATGAAAAAATATTAGGTTTGAATGCCTTATTAGTGATTCCACTATTCAAAGACAATTCATTTTACCTGAAGAACCACTACCTATTATTCTCTTATATATTAATAATGTTATCAACTATAATAACTTTAAAAAACATTTAATGAAACGTTAATTAAAAAAATCCAACTAAATTTTCAACCAAATTCACCAAACTATTATCATATCACTGAAACACAACCAAAAAACATATGTCAAAATATATCCAAATTCCTCTATCATATTCTATATTCTAAACATCTAAATTTGACCCAAAACATTAAAACCCATTATATTATGATGTCTATAATTATATCATGAGTCCTTCAAAACTAGATCAATGGAAAAATAAACTTTTCACCATGATTATTACACATGACAACTAAATCCAAAAAACCTCTACAATATGTCGACACCAAAGGTTGTACCCTTTTTCATTTGATCCAATAGATATAATTTACTCACCACTATATGACTCTAAAATTAGAAACATGTTCCTAACCAACATTTAAATTATATTTTATGAAAAATATGTATTCAATAAATGATTTATATAAATTATCTCTTCATTTTAAAAATGATAAATTAATTTATTTATGTAAACCATAAATTTAACATTATAAAATAAATACAAAACATAGTTCATTAGAAGTAATTCCCATAAAAAATTTTAAAATAATATATTTTATATTATTGTTTTGGTACAAATAATTAATATATTTAATTGATTTTACCTTTAAAATAAGTGTTTAATTGCATTTAATAATCAAATTTCCAGTTAATTTTCACAGCCAATCAGTTAGAAATACAATTATTTTTCTAAATCACTATTCATTAGAAAATGAATTATGGGAAACTATATTTCAAAAAAACTCATTTCAGGTCATAACTAAAAATAAAACATTCATTTCAAATTACTATGAAATTCAAGCACAAAAAAATGTGTAAACTAGTATCAAAGAGACTCGGCCCTGATTTATCATAAATCACAATGAAAATACATATAGATCAAGTCACATCAAGAAAATCTTTTTTTAAATAATAATATACTTGACATGGTCAACCAAATAATGCCTAAAATAAATTTAATAAACAAGATAAATGTCACAACACATTCATGAGTTTTAGCATGATTAAACTATCATTTAATTAACGGTAATAAATGAGAGTGTAATATAAACGAACAAATAGAATTATAGATTACATAATACTTATCAAAAATGGTTTTCCATCTGTCAAAAGTTCATGTAATCCAATGAAAATATATATTATAAATGGAAACAAACTTCTTATAAGAATGCTGAATAATCCTCTAAGATAAAAATAAACTAGTTTATCTTTATAAAGAAAGATATATATGTTTTTTATTAACAAAATTACAAATAGACATTGGTCTGAGAGTCTCGAATCCATAGTATGGATCAATCAGATATGAAATGAAGTGTCTCATAAAAAATGATATCACACAATCCATTCACAATCCCATCCCAATAAGGCTGTGCACTATAGATTTTAAAATACAAATAGATAGAATTAATATATCAAAAATGATGCAACACCTCCATGTATAAATAACGTCATCTAAAATGTAACAAAAACCCCTTCAAAAGAATCTGACATTTAATAGTAGAGGATTGATACACTGATGGATCCTCTAGTGTCCAGATCCAAACTAATGTTTCTAGATTAATATTTCAACATCCCACAAAGTTAATATCATGATTATTATTTCACGTTTGAAATCAATCAGACTATGAAAACTCAAAAAACGAGGTTTTGAAATGTAACTAAACCATCAAATAAACCCCATCCATCAGATTTAAATTTCACGAAATAATATAAATTACATCTTCAAAGTTTTCTATATTTCAACATTTTTTATCCAGAATCCGAACATTCTTTGATTACATTCATATCCCCATTGAAAATTATATTATTAATGTAAAAAAAATTAGTTAAAAATTGAATGTGAAATCACCCTAGAAATCCACTGTGATGCATCCTATGAAGATAGTTTCTCTAGAAATACGACTTATCCACTAGAGATTAGTTATATAGTCAAACAATCTATGAAAAATGATCCAACTTCTCTAATACTTTCAAGAATAGTATTGATGAAATAGAAGTAATAACTGATCCCCAATTATTTCTTGTATATCCTAGGATGGCTCGTGATTTCCAAAAAAATGATTGATTATTAATAAAAATTAATCTAGGATAACCAAAAACCCTTCAAAACCTAGTAGTCCACAAGCCCCTGCAATTATTTATCTATTATAGACAAGAATATATAAATAACTTCAAACATATAGATAAGAAAAAACCATCGAATATAAAAAAACAATATCATCACATAATCTCAAAATTGATCACATCTTCAACAAATGAATCAAGAAACCTCCCTACATCATAAAACATTGACTTCCATGTGATAAAATATCCAAATAAGTTGGATTTAGATTAAAAAAACAGAATAATTTTTTACAAAAAAAGAATTCCAATGGTCAAGAAAACCACACAAAGAATGAGTATTACTACAATAAAATAACCCTTAAAAACCAAGCATATTATTCAACAAAAAAGCAGTATCCATGTAAAAGGAAATATTGTTCCATCATCTCAAAACTTATCCATCCATCAGTATATGTATCTATATTCTAGTAGACATCATAAATTGGAGGAATCCCACTTCAAAAGAATCTGGCCCGAAAATAAACCTCCTTTCTATGATTCAATTATTGAAAGAGAATAAAGATTCAATTTTTTTTAGTGTTCTAAACAAAAACACAACTCCACTATTGAGCACCATTTTACATTTTGATCGAGAATCATGACAAGAAGAGGTTCCTAAATGCATTAGGAGAACCAAGGGAGTAATAATTTGAGTTATAACCAAGGTATTTATTTGTAATTAAAATTATTATTTCTCTTAAATTCCCCCAACATTTTAGGAATAATCAACTTTTAAATTATAATGTATGTTTTCATTTAAATTTTCCATCTTGTTTTTTCATAGAAAAGGTTTATCTTGCTCATCCATCCAAGATTTCAGTACATGCCCTAGTTCCTCCTTTATCATTCAAGAATCATTCAAATAGCGGTCAAAATCATCATAAATTTTTTTGATTTCTGATGGATTTTTTCTAGAATGTGAGACAGTTGGAAAATCATCAAAAGGATAAGGGGGGATATCTATCTTTTGTGTCTTAGTGACATCAAGGGATCAAGCTACAATTGTTCTTTCAGTATTGGAATAATATATATGTTTTTGAGTTTTCCAAGAATTCACTATGATGTATCCATATGAATCAATCATAGGTTTTGAGATACCCTAAATATCGTAATAAAAAATGAATGAATAATTAGATGAGCTTATAATCATCAGATAATAAAACATTTTTATCAAAATGCAAACTCATGTATTCCCGTTGAGAATTTTGAATATAACATGAAATATCTAATACTAGAGGGTCAATTATGCTATAATTTTCATTATATTTATTGAGAAACAAGGTATTACTTGAGGAATAATCAAGTCCAATAAGGTAAACAAGAGAGGGACAATACATAGAAGGAACCAAGGAAAACTAGTTAACTGACTTACCATTAAAATTCCTATTATGTGTAGAGAATGCATGAGCCATGTATTAATGCTCTCATTTTTCAACCCAGGTTGACGTAATTTAAGTAATTGGAGGACCATCCATTGGTATACATCCAAATTATCTTACATAATGTCAAATTATAACAAATTTACTATAATGTGTTAGAGTATTTTCAATGAAAATATCCTGAAGGAATTGAGTTTCTCCATTTTGGATCCAAATGTTGGGTGGAACAGGATGCAAAATATCAATTTCAAAAAAATATCACAAAAATAGTATGAGATAGGAGTATTGCATCATTTTTAAATTTAATATTTTTTCTAATTTAGATATAAATTTAAATAAGAACATATTCCTTGAACAAGTAGAGTGGAATTCTATGGGACCCAAACTAGATCAGGCTAATGGGAGGCTCAGAGATAGTGGGAAAATCATGGGAAATTTCAAATCATTCACGAATCAGCCACAAGAAGACTAAAATATTCATGTTCAAAGTAGTTATTAATCATTTAATGACCTAAAATGAAATGTAACACACAATGAACACAACAGACATACGTGAGAGTTTTTGGATAGAATCAATTCCATGGGTTTTCATATGATATAAAGTGAGGGTCTGTGCCTAAATCATTTACCCTCAATTACAGTGAATGGATCAGAGGAAACATTTTTTACCACTTTTTTCAAGAATAAAAGTGATTAAGGACCACTATGTTGAAATTTTATTAGCTCTATGTGTGAAGAGATAGGATCTCTATGAGCATGTAACTGATGATTTCTCTACCGAATGATGTCCATGAATGAATTATGATTTGTGCAAGTAGTTATTCATGGTTAATTCTATGTTGCTATCTTTGGAGAGTCCATCATTTCCAGTCACTTATTGAACTTCATAAAACAATATGATATAAAATAATTTTCATTACGTGAACATGATAGCAAATATCCTTTGATTACTTTAACTGTTTATCATTGTATCCTTGTGTAGATAACCAATGCAATGAACCGCTCATTCTCATTGACTTGAGAGCACTAGGAGTTATTAAATGGGCTTAAGGGACATCCCCAAGATTCCCAAGCTAGAAATAAATGCTTAATGGGTTCAAAAAAAAGTGAGGGATTATTGACCCTTCCTGAAATAAACCAATAAACCAACAAACCATTACCAAACCATTCACTCAAGGATGCTGATGAAAAGAAAGACATCTAAATAATTTAATGTATCCAAAAACAACATCAAAGAGATGAACAATGGAAGCCCAAACAAGTATCAAATTAAACAGAAGATAAAAAAACTAATGGATTTCAAGAGACCTCAATAATCCATGCTCCACGAGATCCAAGCTCCACAATCACCGAACAACCCAAGTATCATGAGGTAGTGATAAAAATGTGTGAAACGTTACCCTTTCCCCTGTCCTAGAAGATAACATCTAGAAAAGCACCATAGTTACAAATTATTGGTGATTATAAAAATCAGTACGGTTTTACCCCAATGACTTCTCTACGCACGCCACTTTGACAGAAAAGTAAGCCACATTTATATAAAATAGTTTATATAATAAAATTTACCAAAACAGTTTATAATCAAATATAAACAAGTTCTAAAAACCGTTTGTCACAAAGTGAAAACAAAAATAAATAAAAGAAATTTCTATGAAGTTATTTTTCCATAAAAATAACTAATAAATGCTTTAAAACCAATACTTCTTATCATTTTGCGTACCCATTCCACAGTTCACAATCCCCCCCCCCCCACATGCATGTTTCGATTGACAGTTCCATACACATTAGTAGTCTCTCATCCAATTACCTTATGTACCAATGACACACGCCCCTGATCCAGGGTCACGTCCCATGTACCCAGTGGTACTGATCCCGTATTAAGGTCCCATTAAGCATGAACTCACAAAAACACAATTTATGCCAAATATTTCCATTTCCAGAACATACAACTCTAACAAAAATGAACTTTTCTTGGAATCCAAACCACAACCAACATCAATGTGACCTTTAATTTCAATAAAAATTCCATTTTATTGAAAAAATCCAATCCAATTCATGTGACAACAATCCAAAAAACCCTGTTTTGAAAATCCATATTTTTAAACGAATAGCAAAATAACTTTACTCAAACATCCAATTTTCCAGATTTCATAGCCATCACTCAAAATTGTTTCCAAAAAGTGTTCTACAAAAAAATAAAAATAAATTCAATCCCATAAATTAATTTTCAAAGAATTACAATAAGATATACTAATTGTAGTCGAGAAAGAAGCCTCCTACCTCAAAGGATTTGATAAATACCTCAACGAATGAAGAACACAAAAGAAAAACTGGTCGATTCTCTAAGAACACGCCATAGATATCTTCCCCAAGGAAGATGAAGACTAAATATCATCCTATTTTACATCCACACACCTAGATAAATCCATAATTAGTGTTCATCTATGAAAACAATAGAATTGGAAAATTAGATCTAGGTTGATCTAAGAAACCGATTAAGAACAAAGAAGAACGATCACATACCTCAAGAAACCAGATTTGATTCACCAAGGCAAGCCTTCATATCCACTTGGACCGATGGGAGAAACATATTTGTAATTAGGGGAAGAAAAATCACGAGTTAGGTCAAATTTTGGTAAAAAATGAGGGAGGTATGGAAAAAAACAAGTGAGGTCCTATTTTAATGAATTTTGTTCTGACTCCACAGATGATTTTATAGTACAGTTAGCCAAACTTAGAGCTGAATGTGCAGTATCCCCTTCCCACACAGCTTCCCTTGCATGGTATCCAAAACCCTACTCCAACTTTCCTAGAGCTACTTCCTCAAGAGGACCACTAAGCATGGTTAGGCCGCAATGTTAGGAAAACCATGCACTGCACGTGCAACCTTCCCATAGCCCCACAAAATCATTCAATGTTCTCCCAACTCTCCAAACTATAACCCCTACACTTTATAATCATAAGAAGCATCAATTAAGGGTTACATAGTTGAAAAGGGGTGGGGGTACAACATTATCCCCACTATTTTTCTTTTCGTCCGTGGAAAATAGAAAACCTTCACTAATCTGAAAGCGTTTTGGACATTGCTCTTTCATTTCCCTCTTGTGTTCCCATGTCTCTTCCAGAATCTGACAATCATACCATTAAACATGCACCACACCAATGATGTTTTCCAGAAATACTTTCCCTTTCTTATCCACAATCCTCACCAAGATATATATCAACAAAGCATCCAGATCTAGGTTGATGTGATCTAATATGATCACATGGTCATGATCGGGCTGATACATTTTCAACTGAGATACATGGAACAAATTATGCAAAGAACTGATCTGTGGTTGTAATTCCAACCAATATACTACCTCTCCAATCCGTTCTAGTACCTCAAAAGGGCCAATATATCTAGGAACAAACATTCCATGCATCCTAAAACTACGATGTATAAGCCTTGGATATATCCTCAAGAAGACATGATCACCCACAACGAGTGACAATTGTCACCAACAGTGATCTGTATATGATTTCTGATGACTCTGAGCCATCTCCTTCCACTTTCAAATCAACTAGATCATCTCATTTGTCTATTGGACATGGGTCAACCCAAATAGTGAAGTTTCACCTGTTTTCAGCTATCATTGTGGAGAATGACAAGGATGCCCATAGAGTGCTTCAAACAGAGTCATGTGTATCGAATCCTTATAGTCATTACTGTATGAGAACTCCACTAATGGTACATGATCCTCCCATGAACCACCAAAATACATTACACAATCCCACAACATGTCTTCAAACAATTTTAAAATCCCCTGGAATTTCCCATCCATGTGAGGATTTGCAAGCTATGATGATATTCAACTAAGTCCCAATATCTTGCAGTATGGATTTCTGGAAACGGGTTTTGATCATTGGATCTCTGTCTGAGACTATTGATACTGTTACTCCATTAATATTTACCACTTCTCAAATATATATTTTTTACAGATCCTCCATTGTGTGTGTTTCATTAATTTGAATGAGTTGGACAGACGTGGTAAGTTGGTCCAATATCACCCAAATGTCATCATGTTTTTTAACCGTTCATGGAAGTCATGTAACAAAATCCCTCACTATCTGCTCTCATTTCCACACAAGAATAGGTAAATACTTCCACATTCCCATGAGTCCTTAATGCTCTACTTTAACTTCTAAAAAGTTAAAAACTACAAGACAAACTCATCCATAGTCCTATTCATGTTCTTCCACCAATACTACACCTTTAGTGCCTTACACATATTTTTTGTACCAAGATGTACTACCCATCTCGAATAGTGGTAAGAATGAAAGAGTTGTTCTTGGAATGTCATTGGTACAATAATAATATATATGAAACACAAAACTAAACTCCAATCAAGTTCCCTGCCCTTAATGGTCTCCCCACCATTGAGTTTTGAACTCACAACCATACATTATGCATCAGATTCTTCTGTCTCATTGGATATATTTACAAAATAAAGAACAAGCATAGCTAAAAATAAAACTACCACATCACCACAGTCTTCACATTCCACATGCATTTCATCTAGGATGGACATCAACTACCATTCATCGGAAGGTTCTCTCACCAACTGAGCATATGAATTCCTTCTCAATACATCCGCTACAGAATTTCCATTCCCTAGTGTGTACATCAAGTCAAATTCAAAAAAATTTATTTATTCCAAGCATTTACTTTCCCTCATAATCAAATATATCTATTATAAAATATTCTTCAGGATTTTGTGGTCTGTGAACACAATAAATTTCTCACCAATGAGGTATTGTGCCCATGTCTTCAAAGCATGGATGACTACATCTAACTGCAAATTTTGTGTTGGGTAATTATTCACATGCACCCTCAACGACCATGAACTATAAGAGAACACATGTTCTCATTTCATGAGAACACATCCCAACCCCAATCCCAAGGAATCATTGTACACCACATAACCTTGTCCTAATTCTGGAAAAATCATGATAGGTGCCGATTTATAAAGATCATTTAGTTCTTGAAAAGACTTATGAAATTACTTTATCCATTATAATGGAGAATTATTCTTTTTCAGAGCTATCATTGGTGATGATAGTCATGATAAATCACACACAAACGGTTGGTATTAACCAGCTACACCAAGAAAACTTCATATCTCAAATAATTCTTCGGTGGATTCCATGAGATAACAACTTCTATCTTTTCAGGATCAAAAAATATACCTTTATCAGAAATGTCATTGGAAAGGAAACATACTTAATGTATCCAAAAATAAAAGTTTGATAATTTTTCACTCAAAAAGTGATCTATAATGATTTATAACACTATTTCCAAGTGAAACTCATGGTCATCCCTTGTATTTGAATACCCCATAATGTCATTCACAAACACCACAACAAAAGAATCTAGATATTGCTGAAATAATTGATTCATCAGATCCATGAAGACTTTGGTTTCATTCATAAGAACGAATGGAATGACTACATATTCATACTGGCCATATATGCATCTGAAAGATATATTTGGAATACCTTCCTTCCAAACTCTCAATTGGTGATATCTTGACCGCAAGTTAGTCTTGGAGAACCACCATGATCCCCTTAACATATTGGACTGATCGTCAATGCATGGAAGTGTATATCTATTCATTATCATATCTTGGTTAAGCTTATGATAATCAGCACATATCCAAAATTTCCATTATATTTTTTAACAAACAAAACCGGTACTGCACAGAGATATGTACTTGTTCTAATGAAACCCTTGCTTTCGAGCTCCTCCAACTACAATTTCAATTCCATTAACTCTATTGGTGATATCCTGTATTATTTAAGGGAAATGGTATTGGTCCTTACAAAGAGATCAAAGATAAACCCTACTTCCCTTATAGGTGGTTAACCTAAGAAGTTCTCATGAAATACATCTATAAATCTAACCACAACTATTGGAAAAATATATCCGTCAACAATCATCTGCTCAGCTACATAAAATTTTATCATCGTTGCACTATTCTCATTGTTTCCTTGCTGAGATTGATGTATTTGAGGAGTCATAGTATTTCTATAATCACCACATCTATCTCTACTCCGCTGATGAGACAGATTCTTTTGTCCACTCCCTATCGAAGCATATGATGCTTGTGATGCTTGGGAAGTGTCTCAGCACCTGACCATGGAGCACATCAAAAATAGCACTAAAGATTCCCCATATGCTTGCAGTTATCACATAATCTATGTTGTGTCATAAATATCACATTATGTAGTCATTAAAACCATATTGAAAGTAGCCTTCTTTTCATTGGGGTCGTGGAGGAAGGTTCACTGATCTAGCCATCTGGTTCTGATTTCCACTTCCACATAGGAAATAGGTGTCGCTTTTCATTATTTTCTTAATGGTTTAGTTCCCACCATTTTATATAGGAATACTCATTCCTCCACACATAGATCCTGAGATATCACATTAATCAACAATTTATCTTTTCACCATCTCTATATAATCTGTAATATAGAGCACTGAAATATTCGATCAAGTCTCATAATGTTGCTCTGATTCAAAGATGTGTACCTTCAAAGATGCACTTGTCGTAACCTCATGTAATAATAGATCAAATTACGGATTTTAGAGGCATACTCTATGATATAGGTACTCTCTTGTTTTAGGCTGAAGAAGTTCATTGTTTTTTGGATCTTGAAGTAGTGAGGATAGAATTGTTTGTTGAATAATTTCCCAAAATCCACCCATATCTGGCCTTTTTCCAATTTATCATGCACCACTAAATCCCATCACTATATTTCAAGATCCTCAAGCATATACGTCACCATTTTGACATTTATCTCTACTGGTGTTCTGATGAAGTCAAAGAAATGACTTATCCTACTCAACCACACCTCCACTTTCCTGAGTTTAGAATCACCCCTAAAGTTAGGTGGATTATGATTTATTTACTAGATGTTATGATCCACATGTCATGGACCATTCTGTTTGTTCCTCATATCTAAAGCATTAAAATAAGGGACAATACTCTGAACCAGATCATGGTTCACCCATAGATCATGTGCTACCACATTCTCCGTGGCTTCTTCTGGTTGGTTTTGACGGCGCCTACCAGGTTCCATTCTCTGAAACAGCAACACATTCCATCAATCTCACTCTTTAGAAACTGATGGCTTATCATTTAAAATTTTATCACATCAAATATCAAAACATTGTTTCTTCAACATGATTTTTTTTTCAACCATTTTTGAAAAATTCTTTTTTTTATTTTGAAAACAAAACCATTTTTAAAATACACCAAGTATCCTCTTTTCAAAATCTTTCATCCGAAAACAAATTCGGCATTTTTCAATAATTTACTCCTTGAAAAAATTCATAAATAATTACTCCAAATGAAATATGTAATTCGAGAGTGATGTCGCTCCTCTGCAATTCGTATCATGATCATCTCATTGTCTAAACCCATGATAATTACATTCCAAGATCATAGAACTATATCTAAAAACTTGTCTACCCAACCCCTCGGTAACTTTAAGTTCAACATAAAAGGGATAGCTACAACCTTTTATGCTACACATTTCAAGTTCCGACAATCCTACTGCTATCTATGATTTTATCCCAAAGTATAGAAAGGAAGGAATTACAACTCCAAGACCAAGAACACCGATGACCATTTATTATGCAAGGACCGAACAAGCTGTTAGCATGTGTACCATAATGGAAAGACCATATTGATACCATTTTTAATGAACCTCCCATTCTCATTGGCTAGATAGCACAATGAGTCTTTAGATGGCCTTATGTGGCATCACCAAGATGCCAATGGCTGGAAATAAATGCTGAGGGGATTAAAATTCAAGTGGTAGATGTTTTATAGTTTAAGAAATTGACCAATAAACCAAAAACCGATAACAATACCATTCAATTGACGATACATGAAAAAATAAAGTCATCTAAATTATTTCAGGTATCTCAAAACCACATCAAAGTGAAAAAAACATAAAACCAAAATAGTATCAATATAAAGAACAGATATAACAACTAAATACTCTCAAGAGACCAAAAGACTCCATGCTCCACAAGATCTATGCTCTACAATCAATGAATAGCCCAAGTATCATGTGGTAGTTCCAAAAACATGGGAAACGTTACCCTTGCCCCTTTCCTGAATGATAGCTTCTACAAAAGCACCAAAGTGCAAAATCTGGGGTGAATATAAAACCTAGTAGGTTTCCCCCAAATGACTTTTCTACTCATTCTACTAGGATAGAAAATATAGACATATATATATATGGAATCCAAACACCTAGATCTACCCATAATAGGAATAGTTATAAGAAACCAAGAGAAAAGCATAAGTATAGCTAAGTAGATCAACGAAACTGATCAAGAACGAAGAAGAACAATACCATAACTCAAGAATCTATCTTCGATTTCCCAAGGGAAGCCTTAGGATTTCTTAAATACCAATGGGAGAAACTTATTTGGACATAAAAGAAGAAAAAACCCGAGTTAGGGCCAGTTCGGGTAAAAAATGAGGTAGTTATGGCAAAAACTAGTGAGATCATATTTTAAGGATCTCATTCTGACATCATGCATGGTTTGACCGCACGATTAGAAAAACTATGTGCAAACTATGTGGTGGACCCTACTTTCATGGATTCCTCAAGCACAGTCTCCTAAACTATGCTACTAACGTACTGAAGCTACTACGTCAAGAGGACCCATGTGCATGGTTTTGCTGCACGGTTAGGCAAACTGTGCGCCCCAAGTGCGACCTTCCCTTAGCCCCACAAACTCTTCCAATGTTCTCTCTACTCTCCCCACTATCACCCTTACATATTTTAACAATAAGATGACCCAAGTAAAGGTTACATATTAGAAATTTAGGGTAATATAACCAAGATATTAGAATATTTGATTTCTTAAATTCCATGAAAACTCAAGTAGTTTATCACTAAATAAGTGATAAGCACAACCTCTATAGTAGGATATTAATCACCATAAAATATTAAATTATTAGTGATATTATGAAATTATAAAAAATTAAAAAATATCAGTGGATATTATTAATAAAAACCCATCATAATGATTAATAATAAAAAATTAAACATAATAAAGAAAGATTAATTATTGGTGGAAGAAATATAGATGACAATCAAATAATTCTTATTTGTATACTAATTAATAGATAGAAGTTGGATTCATTATCAATATGAAATTCATTCTAAACCAAAGGGACTATAAATGGATTAATATTTACCAAATAATCACCAATATATATATATATTATGTATTAGTTTATAGAAACCCTTAATTAATTCCAACAATAATATAAAAAACATCCTAAAACATGTAATATGACATGAAATCATATGTGTCCCTACCTATTGTTTACTAATACGATAGATGATCCAATATAGAGTTTTTCTCTAGGGTAAGCCCTAAAACACTTATCGAGTTCCATTCCACATTACTTGATTTGTTATATGAAATAAATACAAGATCTTATGGTTCTTCCCTAGTTCTTAAACATCCCTTAGAACAATTATCTTATACCATAATGAGTTTCACATAGCCTTTTTGTGTGTTACTTATTATGACCCAAAATCATGGCTCTTATTTACCAATATGTAAATCCATTTTGTCAAATTTTATCCATAATACAACTTCTTTCCTACTTGACTGATATTCCCATATGACTTCTAAATCCATATTTTACAAACCCCAAGGGTTCTTCCAAATATAAAAGGGAGAGTGAATAGTAAAATGGTTCTCAATATACATTCTAGGAATGATTTAACCACTTTTATTGAAATAAAACTTTTTGTATAGGTACTATTAAAATTACTTCATGACTCATCCATGAGTTACATGTTCAAAAAACATAGCACGAAACTGAACAGTTAACCAAGGAAGAAACCTTAAAATAAATAAACTATAACTCTATATATTTTTTTAATAAAATATTAACCACCATATATTTTACTAAAAATTTAAACATAAATTTACTAATAAAATAACCAAATATAGTATAGGTCTTAATTAAACAATGTGGAGTAGTTCATGTGGATGTGGAAACCATGACCACTACATCTATAGCTCCATCACTAAAGTGGGTATCAAACATTCTCTTAATGAAAATCCAATGATCAAGATAATGATGTCCATAGAAACCAACAAAAATGTGTGTACCTAAAATACTAATTGTACAATAGAATGTCACCATATGTTTCTAGTTATGGTGTAAATATATAATACACAATAGTTAACCACCAATTACGTGTTAACCCGATATCTAATAAATGTGAGTATGCCTAGAAATGTCTACTAATTTATATATATGTACTTTTAAAAAAGTGTTTAAATACATATCAACCATAGGAAAATCATAGAATATCATCTAATACAACTGATAACACCCAATATCTAGAGGATATATATATATATAATTATTCAAGCATGGACTCTGAATCGAAGAGAACATACCAGTACTATCCCCAATGGGAGGAAACTCATGATCCCGTATATAATACACACATATATATATACGCACCCAGATATGTATTTATATTATGTAAAATAATTAACTTTCCTACTGAATTTTATTTGGTGAATGGTAATGTGGTATAAAAATTTAGGTGAATATTTCATCCCATATAAGATAACGGGGAATGCGTATAATGAGTATGGGAGTTGCAAACCTACACCACACCATCAACCCATATACTCAGTTGTAGTATGATAACCCAATACATGAGTTTAACCATTAAATCCCATATTGGTAGGAGTGATCAAGAAGTCTATGAAATAAATTTACAATATCATATTAATACACATGCCCATCATCAAGATGTAACCATGCTATACATGAAGCCCTAGACATTAATATTGTAATATTAAAAGATATATCAATCAATAGGGATAATAAAATAACTCAACATTATTCTTAATATAATATATAAATATAAAACATCAATATACTAAGCTATATTATAATATAATCATGGAAGTTACCAACATGTATTACATTCATGAAAGAATAAGTAATCAAGTCCAATGACATAATAAAATATATAAGCAGTAAAACATTCTAGTGTTATTTTATAGAAAAACTGAAGTTATGACATACACTATCACAAAGAAATAAATTTCAGAATCCAAACTAGTTAATAGATAGGGAAATATAATAGTCTATAAATGTACACGATTATAAAAATGAGAAAAAAACCTAAGAACCGAAGTACACATTCTTAGAATAATTTTAATAAGGCATTTATGATAATTCAATGTACATGTTTTTGAATTTTTATATATTTTAACCTTGTTGGTTTAAAGTATTTATTTATTACTAAAATATTAGAAATTGTACTTTCTAATGAATTTATTATTTATAAAATAACAGTTTTATAGAAATTGGTTATCACCAATGAAATCACTTATCTAAAAATAATTTAAAATAAGAATGAAATGATGAAAGAGAGTAATTTATTTATTAATTATTTTCAAAAGAAATTATTTTCAAAATAAAATTATATATATATATATATTCCCACACATTAAACATTCGTAAAAAATGTTAGTGGTAAAATTTCATATTTGCGTGATTATTAAAACCATTATAATTTTCCGAGAAAATCACTTCTTTCCCCATTATAAACCAAAAATCTACCATTACACATAATAAATATCTGATCCAATTGGGTATTATGGAATTTTAACATAATATAAGTTCAATATAAAGCCGGAAGATGTTATTAACATTATAAAAACATTTCAAACTCATGAAAGATCACGAAATTTAAATTATAGCAAATTAAAAACAATCTAGACTATAGAGAGCACATATCTCAAAGCTATTACCAGTTGTTTTTTCCTTAATTTCAAGACAATGGTTCTGCTCTTCCAAAAACAATTACATCAATGTGGTAGTATATAATTTGAGGTCATTGTGGTCATATGAAATAAATTAGAAAAAGGTTACTCCAATGACATTATTTGGTTAATATTTTCAATGAAGGATTTTTTTCTGGGGATTAAACAAACACATTTCTAATATATCAATGTGCGAAAGATAACTATGATAAAAATACTTTCTCTACGTAGTATCTTATGAACCCATTAATTTTTTTCTATTAATATAGTGAAATAAAATTATAAATCCTTCCATTTATGTTTTAAAAATAGAAGATAACATATTTTTTTAAAATTTGGGGGGAATGTTATAGAAACATTAAAAGAATCAATTATAGTGCTAAGAAAACCTACCATATATTTATAAGAGCATTACCAAATCATCACAATCATTAAGGTTTACATAATAAATATCAAAAAATTAATAAATAATAAGATTTAATTAATGAATCACCATAAAAAATGAATAAACAAAATATAAATTTGACATATGTTATCAACTATAAAAAGTAACCAACAAATATAATATACTCATGTACAAAATAAAACTCCAAAAGTATTAATTTATTTTTAGGAAAAATATGTAAAACTCTAAAATAAATTATAAGTCAATAACCTATTAACAAATCAATGATGTAAGAGAGATAGAATACTCACATAGTCTATTTTTCGGAAAGGGGATAGGAATAATAGGTGTTTTGTAGGAATTGAACAAATTTAAGTAGAACTAATCATAGAATCCATAAAATATTAGGAGTGATATGAATAAAAGGATATTATACAGAATGGGGAATGAGTGTCAAGACTTAAATTTTATACAATTTGAATAATACACTTTAATTCTCCTTGAATTAGTAGATATGAAATAGGGTAAGTGGAATACTGAACGAGGCCTTGTTTGTGCTCTCATGTGGTTGCAGAAAAACAAGTTTGATAGATATGAGATTAAAGTTGAAATGTGTTTATGGTGGAAATAATCAAAACAATCCTTATAAAATAACATGGAAAATAGCTACCAAGTACCTAGTTTAACCTCTAAGAGTACATGTTCTTTTCCATTTCCTTTAGATAAATGATATAATTCCACTAGTTATCATGTGTCACCTATAGTTCTAAACTATTTATTGAACATATTTGGAAGCAATCTTAAACCATTAAACTCTTTAAAACCCATGAAATGTATAAAAAACACTTAATAAATCAATCTCAAACACCTGATATTGATAAAAAAATTTGCTGAATAATTTATGGATAATAATTGAAATAACTCTCTAAAATTTTTATTTATTTTATTATTTATGGAAAATGTTTTATTTTTATCATAAATTTTGAAATAGCATGAAAATTACATTTTTATTTTTTAAGAACACACTACTATTTTTACTTAATGATTTACTGTTTTATGAATGTAGTCATTTTCTTTGAAACATTTTTCATTCAAATTTTTATATTTCAAATTAATACTGTGTATTCTAGATCTATGGATTAAATAAAAGAAAATGGAAATAAAGTCAAAGAGAGATTCGATTCATTCAAATGGAACCACCCTCAATTAATCGACCATAACATTTTAATTATTAGTTTTTGTAGGATCAAAATTTAATAGATTTTAAGTAAATTAATTTAGATAATTTCATTCAACTGAAGATTCACCTTGTTCATAATTTATTGCAATAAAAATGCAGAACAATGATTTGTAACATTTATACAAAGAATTACACATATGCATGTTTTTTCATTTGAAACCATTTACCCCCCTCCACATCTATTATATTTTTACAATCTTGGGGAGGGTTTTCATGGATTTATAATTTAATGGATAAAGGTGGTTTTTAAATTACACCACATTATCAATTTGAAATAATGGTAGATTTATAAAAAGATATATTCCATGTTGTCACTCCATGCCCACTTATACTTTTCATTACTTTCGTTTTATGATTTAAATCACATTTAATATTAAATAGAACATATTTATTTTTCTAATTTTATCATTTTACTTTTCATCATGGTTCTATAATACATGATTTTTTTGAGAATGGGTTATACCCTTACAAAATATTTCTTATACAAATAGTATTCACAATAAAAATTCCACCCATGATAGTGTAATTATTTATTATGTTTAGTCTAAATATTACATTATTCATTTGTTTTTTGAATCCATTTTCTCACTATAATTCATCAAAATATGATAAATGAAATTATTTTTTAAATTATAGATCACTCCAATGTTTTTCACTTTGTTGGTTGAGTGAATTATGAGAGGGAATTTTTTTTTTCAAAATTTAACTAACCTGAGACTGATTCATTAGGATAGATTTTAATTTATATACTCAATTATTTGTAATTTTTTGAGCATTCCACTTATTTGATGGTATATTAATGTCAATATTTCATTGGTATGACCATCAAAGTAGCGTTCTGTATATTAAAATCCCAATGTTAGCGTAGCATTTTTCTATTCTAATATTTGTGGTGGCAATTTCTTATAAATAGCTCAGCAGTTAAAAAATTAATGAACCCTATTTTAAGGAATTTCATCATAAGGGATCATGTTTAGTGATTAATAAAGAGGTATATTTGTTATACCACAATCATCAAAATTTTTATTTTTAATTATAATTGTTTTCCCATTTGGTTTATTTTATTCTGATCTCACTAAAATAAACCCCCATATTTGGTTCCCTTTTTATTTAATTTCATTATTCTTAGAATATATTCATGAATTTTAATTCACTTACTCATAAGAATAGATAGACCAGGTAATCCATTGTTCCATACATAGTAATAATCAAAAATATTTTAAGAGTTTGTGACAAGGATCATCAAATTAACCTCATTAATAAGGAGGAATGTGTTTTCTTACACCCATTCTAGTACGTGATTATGATATTAATTTTAATAGAAATGAAATTATAAAAATAAAATTCCATTTTTGTGAATCTTCTTAGGGAGAAAGACTGGTAATTATATTTAAAATATAAAATGGTTTTAAAAGTATACTTGTATGTATGTGCATAAAAATAGGTTATTAGACAACTCGAGATATTGAAAAATAACCCAATTTTAGATTTCTTGACTGTGGATCTCATTGGGTCCTCAAAATACCTTAAAAATATCTATAAAGAGGATAAAAAACAAAAAAAAAATAGATCATTCCTCTTAATTTTGAATAATATATTTTTGTGGGGGAAAATAATATACATAACCATTCTCTCACACACAATTCTACCATACTCATAGTGGACATGTAAGAGGAAGAATCAATCAGAGATGATAAGTTAAAATGAGTGGACATAACATTTGATTCAGTATATTTATTATTTTACATTAGTATGAAATTACTTTTACTAAACACATCTTATAATGGATTCAAGTCAACCAAAAAATTTTCTGGTTCTATGATTTATAATCAAAACACCTCTTGGAGGATAAACCATGATTATCTTTACTTTCTTCATATAATCAATTCAGAAATTTTTAGAAATTCTATTTTTTTATTCTCATAGTTTTATAATATGGTAATTATGAACTTAAATCAAACCCAATAAATGAAAAATAATCTAGATTTTATTTATCGAGTTTATTATTTCCATCCCTCTACGATATTGGTTTATTTTAATTCATATGGGTAATTTCTTTTAATAATGGGAGATGTGATTAAATTTTTTGTAGCTTGTTTATGATTTTTATTTTTTATGTTTCCCATTGTAATTATTGTTATTTATGAAAATGAAAAAAAACATGTTATTTTACCATTACATCGATGAAACCTATAATAAAGACTTGTCTTATTTTTATAATTTAATGGGAAGCCAGATAAAAATGGTAAATATTCATCCTTAGTGGATGATTTTAGAATAAATGTAATTTTGAAAATAATATGTTTGGTTTTTAAATTTATATAAAATATGATATTTTTATATCATTATTATTGTGCATTTTGTGAGAAAAATGTGTCATTTAATCTCTTAATACTAATTCACAAAAAAATATTGAATTTTGAGTTTTTCCCAATGGATTGAATATATAATAAACCTATATAATTTTTGTATCTTGTAATAGGGTATTTCCATGCATAAAATTTTATTTTGATCAATTTTTCTTCTATGAAATATTCAATTATGTGGCTATACAAAACATATGACTATTTTACTCACTTTTTTAAGGGAAGAATAAAAAATAAACCAATATAAGGAGTGATGTAATGCAACACATATGGATATATCTTGATAAGGACCTTAATTTTTCCCTTTTAAGAATTATTAAATGAGTTGGGTTAAAAATTGTATTTCCATAGTCGTTGAACAGGTTCAGGGGAATTAAATAAATAATGTATACAATTCTTACATGACCTTAATATACTGAATAATGAGTAGAGATACAATCCTGAAATTATTCGGACAAACACATATGAAATTTATGGAATAGAGCACTCAAATCATATTTAAACTAAAATATATTAATTGATACCATGGGATCTAATTATGATATAATTTTTAAGATGACAGATTTAATTTTTTTTATTGACTCATGTTTTATGATTATATTTTTATCATACTTGCATACATATATTTTTAATTTTAAACAATTAGTTTGGTATTACAAGACATGTGTATTTTAAAAGGAGAATAAAGTGTATGTGTGTGTGAGGTTACTCAGAACTTCACTCATGTGTTCAGTATTAAAATAAAAATATTTTTTAGTAGGCTTATATAAATAGTGAGATGTTTGAAAGTAAACATACATATATTTCAATAAATTTAATACTAAATTTCACACAAAACTCGTATACTTATAATGACAGGTTTAATGTTTTGGAAAATTTGATAAATAAAAAAAATAATTTAAAAATGTTATGAACATTTATCTATAATAAAAATAAACTATTTTCCAGTATAGAATTCTCATTAGTAAAACTCATATTCAGTGCAATTGAACTAGAAACCTATGAAATGGAGAGATCAAAAGCACTATATGTAAAAAATCATCAAAATTTTAAAAAGGGTAATATTATAATTATATGAAAAATCATGGTCAACAGAGAAATATATTGTTAAATATAACATAGAAAAATAATAGTTCTCAATAAATCTTGATAAAAGTACATGTAATCACAAAGGAATATAAATTTACCTTGGTATAATAGAATTAAATACAAAACTTGAGACATGGATAAAAATCAAAGTAACATGATATTAAAACCTGACATGTCATTGAATCACAACATATCATGTAATTATGTAACTAATATTACAAAAAATATATTTTTGAGAAACAATAAATGGATTTAAACCATTTATATTGTGAAAAAATATTATCATATCCACCATTTAATTTGGGAACTATTATATTCGTTTTTATTATGCATTTTGAACATATATGTTCCTATTCACAATTTATGTTCTTAAAAATCCACAACTCTCCATGATTTACATTGGATAAAATCTAAGCATTTATACTATTACTGTGGGGAAACAAATCCATGGATTCATATGAACTATTTTGTTAGAAAAGTACCGATTATGGTTTTATATTGTAAAATAATTCACGAATTTCCACACTTTGTGCTGTGAAAAAAATTTAATCCTATCTATACTTTATTATATTTGGAGAAATTAAATAGTTACTAATTAATTAGAGATATTTAATGTATACATACCATATTATAGAATTATCGAAAATAATCCATATTTGGGATTTATCTAACCTGTATTGTCTTCATGATTTATTATACAGAAACGGTCTCATTACATTGTTAAACCCAATCCATCCCAAGGAATTATTTCTAACAAAGTAATAAATAATGATAATCCATAAACATGTGTTACACATAGAGAACCATTTAATCATGGAAAGTTATAAGTCCATTTGAATGAAATTGTGTTTCATATCAATTCATTATTGTATCACGTAATGTGATATCAAAACTAGATCAGTGGATAATAAAATTCACATCACTAAAAATGAGTTTTTCATAATTGAATTTACAATTTGATTCAAAAATAAAAAAATACAAAAATGTTATATCTTTTTATGTTAATTTGAAAAATTAATGCTACATTTTTATCAAATAAAGCACTGTAAAAATAAAAAATATATTTCCCATTTTGAAATGATTGTGAACTCCATAAAAAATCAATAAAAATACTTTCTGATTAATATTGTTTAAAATACCATTTAAGACAAAAGAATTATATTATAAAATAAATTATTAAGGAAAGTGTTTTTTATAAAATTGCATTGAGAAAATATAAAAATATTAATGAATTATTTCCTAAAACAAATGCCATCCAAATCCTTTTTAAAATCATGAATTCTATTTAAAACACATCCTTTAACTTTAGAAATATTTCGGATTATTTATTTATCTTTTTGATGTAATAAATTGATTAAATCATTTGGAAAACAATTTTAATATATTTATTTAAATATCCAAAAATATTAATTCCTATATGATGAAAGAAACCCTAAAATATTTTTTTATAAATAAATTTTACCATACTCATAAAATTTGATGTTATTGGCCACGCTAAAAAATATTTTTCAAAATGGTGTGGTTTGTTTGGGAAACCTGTTATTTTATATAAGGCATTAAATCATGGATCCTATAAAATTATAAAAAGGTTATCAATGGAAATTTGTAGAAGAAGATACAATGTAATATAATGAAAGTAAAACATTTTTAGTATTTTAAAATTACATTTATTGAAACACACAATGTAAAATGGAATAATAAATATTCATTTTAATTTGAGAAAAAGGGAAATATTGATCTAAAATGATGTAATAGATAATTGGTTATAAAAATTAAAAGGATAACATTAACTTGAGTTGAAAACATGGATGTTGAAGATGAAGAGATTATATGGGAAGTATGATACATATTCTTAACAATTTCACACTTTTATGAGGATATAATTCATCAAGGAGGAAGATTTCAATAATAAGTTTAAGTTTCCCTAGAGATAAGAAAAAATTAAATATTAAATTTTAGGGTGTAATAAAACAAACATACAATTGAAAATATCAAAATGAAACACTATAAGACATTGAAAGGGGGTTTAGTTAACTAAACCATTACATCATTGTTTTATTTTTTATTTAAAACCTATGAAATGTAGAATATGCGATGGACTCATAAATCCCATATATAATAAAAAAATTAAAATAAATGAAATTAATTGAAAATATAAAGACCAAAAAAAGGAAAAAATTTGTTAATATTAATCATATATTATTGAATAAAAATTGAGATTATAAACTCCTACAATAATGGTAACATAATTATACAAAAAAAATAATAGGGTGTCTATGAAATGATCATTGAAATATCATGAAATGAATGATTTTAAATATATTTGATTGAAATAAATATTTCAGTACACCATATAGAAGAAACAATTGTTCGTAATTTCAAAAAAAATATAATGGAATTAGAAATAGGGAAAATTATCATTAACAAAATGTTAGCATGATAAGTGGTGTACAATGTCATAACAGTGGAGTGGGTGAATTGTGTTTTTAAAATTTTCTCTATTTAAAACTACCCTCTCTAAATGTCTACAAATTTCCGATATTCACTTTTCTATAACAATAGTTATAATTAAAATATTTTTAACAAGGGAAAAATTCCACATGATTTATAGTGTTTTGAGGTATATAGAAACCCAAGTCCACTCCACTAAAACAAAACTCCTCGAATTTGGTAACATTCACTAATCAAACCAGTTTTTGGGGTATTAAAATGAATAGTCTATGTAGTGATCACTTGATATAATGTTATAATAACTTCTAACTAGGTTTTCCCTTCACATGATATGTGCATGGTAATAGAAAACACAAAACTAGGAGTAAAAACCTTAAATAGAAGAATGAAAAAGTATGACATGAGATCATTAAAAAATTGAACATAGAAACTAAAATTTAAATAATACATTTATAGACAGATATAATACCATCAACAATTTTCTCAATAGGTTCTTCAAATTCTAGAGATAAAATATGAATATAACAACATCGTTAGATTCTAAAATATTTCTCATGCAACAATATATGTTTTGAAAATTAGAGCATATAGATGATTTCCCACAATTAAATGTTATGTTTTTATCTAAAAATATAATAATTTTAACATATTATAATTTTTAAAGAGATCATGTGATCAAAAAAATTATCCTAATAATAATGATCCCATCTTTTCTAAACAATAAAAAACCTGAGGTAATTTGTTATAGATAATTACATTTTTTTAGAACATTCTATTCTATAAATATGACCATTATTTAAACCATAGTTTCTTAATTTGGTTATCATTATTTTATTATATAGATAAAATAATAATTTTAATTTCTCAAAGATTATGTAATGGTAGTAAGTGTCCTAAAATATTTAAATAAATACAAAAAAATTAATATTCAATTGATTTTAGGAAAGATTACATTTTTATTTTTACGAATATACTATGAACTAGGGATAAAAAATAAATCCATTATAAGAAAATTTGATCTAAATAAGATAAATAATCAAGAAGTACTCTTCTAATATAATAATTCAATCATTATAGGATAAATCATCTTTAGTAAGATACATGATTTACCAAACTATTTATTTTGTCTGTGTGTATGAAATCTTTATTTTGAAATTCTATTAGATAAGATAAATCATTTATTCCATAATTTCATTTACTTACCTTCGTATTTTATAAGATAAATTAATTTAAACAAAACATAATTTCAGCCTAAGTGATGTGACTTTCCGTAAGAGGAATGAATTTTCCAAAATTTGAATTTTGGTGAGGTTGACTAGTTTCCCTAAACATACATATTTATAAAGACACATTCCTTACGGAATTATTCAGTCAAAACATAAATCAATGAAGTGTGTTAAGAATAATTAAATAAACAAGGGAAATGATTTTGAAACAATTAAGATAATCAATTTAGAAAAAATAATGAGTATTTCATTAGCATCAAAATATCAGTGACTTTATGAGATATGGTGGAACAATATATGTATATCTCACAATATACCCATTTTGATAATAAAAAATACCATAAAATTGAAAACACAAAATAATATATTACTGAGTGATTAGTGAAAAATAATAGAATGAAAATACTGGGTTAAATCATAAATACAACCTCAAATACTCACCATTTTGGGACATAAAAAATGACTATAAAATTATATTATGACAATAATTATTATTGAATATTAACAAGTATAAATTGTGTGAATATATTGAAATAAATGGAATAAGGGTTTAAATGGACTGAAAAAAGAACAATGATCAATGAAATAATTGATGAAAATTATTGATGAAAATAAAAATCCATTCATTGACAAATGTCTAAAAGATATCAATAAAATTTAATATAATGAAATTCAATTATTTTAGCTTGGTTTTGAGAGTTATATTTTTTTCTTGGAGTTTTTTAAATTTCTTGAAGCTATTAGGGTGGTATGGAAGAGGTCTATGGAGAAACATCAACACTTTTACAATTAATATTATGAACAAATACATCAAAACCAAACTATCCATTGATGTCCACTTTCTAATAAAGAACAGAATATGTGGTACCATCCCTAATTTCAGTGAAATCATACTTGAATATGTCCCTATTGTAATTATCCAAAGGAGTGAAATGTGAATTTAATGAGTCTATAGGAGCATCATTAAGTGTTGAGGCTTCATGAAGGGGATTCTAATTTTCCATTACATATAATGTAGCTAGATCGAAAATCTAATATAAGAAATATGTATTTGAAATATGGTGATATAGAATGGTAAGTCCCTGAGAACATTGTACAAACAAATGAATGAGTGTTTCTATCCACATATCGATATAATTTACCAATTCAATATAATTTAATCTCATATGAGTAGTGAAATATCACCATAATTTCATGAAAAGGGTACTTATGAAGCATTAAATATTATAATTCTTATAAAATTAGTTGATCATCCACCTTAACACATCTATCTACACATCTAAGAGACCATAATTATTGTTTATAGGGGTTGGGACATGTGGAACAACATGATGAGGGACATCCACACCAACATCATTTCTCTTTAGGGTACCGGGTCACACATTGAGCTCTAAAAATGGATCTTATATGGCTGATGAAGCATCAATAGACTGAGACTTGGGAACTAACTTGTGATTTTCCTTGATCTAATTCTCTTGGTATGAAAAAAATGTAACATTGGATTCTGGCCATATTTATAAGGTTGGTCATAATAAATTTGTGTCCTTTTGGGTTATTGATGAATTCTAATCGACTGAGAGAATATTACATTAAAAAATACCTAACTCTTTCAAGGACGTAATAGAAAATTGATGGGGATGTTTTGGAAGATTGGGATTGATTTTTTTTTTCAGTTGAGAAATATCCTTGAACAACATGAATATTTTTGTGTGAATTGAAATCACACTTCCTTGATATTTTCCTTTTAGTCATAGTATCATGTTCTAGAAAAACCACATCCATCATATCATCCACAATAAAAATATAATTGGATCCTTTTTTACATAGTACATTATATGGGGCTCCTTTGCGGGAAACAAATTCAATGGAAAAATTCTTTTGAAACTGTAAAAATAAATATTTTTTAGTAGATTTGGTAAATACATTTTTACAATTTTTAAATACTATAATTTTTATACCTTCATCCTATACAATTAGACCATATTGTATTTCGAGACTATGTTTTCCTTAAGAGTTTATAAATCAGTTCTAAATTCATTACATATTGCCTCTAAATAACAATTTTATGTTAACAAATTATCCAGAATTATAAAAATTAGTTTAGCAATGTTCAGAACATTATGAGTGTTCATATCAAAGATACTAATATCATCATCATCATAGACTAGGATGTTAAAATATCATTATTATTTTTATTGAGTTGGTTTTGCTTAATTTTTTATCCTCTTAGTACCGAAAGGAACAAAATATTTAACTTTTTTTTTTTTGATCTAAAAAATCACTGATGAAAAATATGATCATCAAAATTTTAAGGATCCTTTTAATTTTATTTGGTATTGAAATATCAAGTAGTGGACGTGAATTGTAAAATATATTGATAATTATAATATAGCCTTTTCCAATAATATAAAGTATAGTGATGGTTGTAGATAATACTTATTGAGTATTAAAAATTAAAGAAACATTGTCTAATAAATTTCTTTATATATGATCACCTATAAGGATTCAAGGTGAGATGTCATCTACCTTTGCTATATGTAGGACATGATGGTATAAGAATGATTTATCTCATTGGTCAACTTATTTAGTTCTCCCAGCAACATCATATATAATCTATTAAAAATTAATAACACTAACTATTAATCTATTGGAAATTGGTAGATCATCGAGATGATTTTCCATTTCTATTTTAGTGAAACTTATTCTATAATTTTAGTAAAAATAATTTTCCAATGATGCTTACCCTTAACAAGAACATGATCAACTTCGACATAATTATTATATCTGATAGTAAATAATTTCGTTACTAAATTACTTTATAATACACCCTATACATGTGTAATCATGATATGATATCTTTTTAATCCATGAAATTGGGGGGAAATGAACTCACTTAAACAAACAACATCCTAAAATAATATTTTTGTATATTTGCATCCATATTGTTGTAATATCAAAAACTTATTATAGACATGATAGTTGTTCCATAAGAGATATATGAGAATAATTTTTATTGTATATTAAAAACTACAATAAAAAATATCATGGAATAAATCCTATAAAATTCACCATTATATGGATCAATCAAATGTTAGATAACATCAATGAAAAATTTCCTTTTTGGGTAATGTTTTTGATGAATTTCTTCTCAATATTCAGTAATCCAAAAAAATATTTCATGATTTTAGGAGTTGAAACATCCTCTATGGAAGTGAGAGAGGTATTGAAGTAGTAAAGACTCAACCCTTGATTACCAGAGCTGGTGTATTATTTCAATACATTGTCAGGATTACAAGGAGTAAAATCTCAAAGGACCAATCAGTTTAGTTGTCCTGTAAAATAAATTATACACATGAACCTTACAATATAATGGAAAACATAAAACACAACACTGATAATTCTTTGAGAAAACCATTACTCTCATAACATTACCCTACATATCATTAATAATAAAATTCCTGGAATACTAGGATGATAAAACATAAGAAAATGGTGAGCTCAGATGCTCAGTAAGATTAAACAATTAAATAGAAGATATCATAAATAATCATAAACTATTATGGAATGGTATAAAACTGAAACACAAGCCTTTTAAACAATTATTGAGCATATTATGGAGATAATAATTAAACTAATTTCATATAATAATAAACTTGGATATTATACTAGTCTAATAATCAAATGTAATATCAATAAAAAATCTTATAATGAGGGAATGTATGTAGTAGATCATCATAAACTTACTATCAAGGAATCATGCCACGACCATACATAAACATTTAAAAACCATACTTGTTTGTCTCATGAGAATAATTGATGCATCAGTGGGATTTCATTAACTGGTCCCCAACCCATATGGATATCACTAAGCAATACCTAACCTATCACTTACTAAGTCCAATTAATTCCTCCTAAGAAAGGATTAAAACATAACAATCACAAACAATTGTATTACAATTATCATGCAAAATTTTAATACATAAACCATAAACCAATAATTATACCAAAATAGGACATCCATAGTCAAAAATATCATAAACCATTCAATATAACATGGTTGATTTTAAGAATAAAATCCAACAATATATGCTGACATAGATGAAAATAATCTAATAAAATCATTTAATCTCGTTGAGAGAAATATCCCTTTTTTACATTAAAAACATTAAAATGCCAGGAAATTTTTAACAGAATATATTTATAAAGTGATTTTTGAATAAACTTTTCTCATAAGAATTAGAAATTTTTTAGAGGAATGTAAATTTTATAACATTCATTTTCATATAAATAAATCCTTAAAACAATTTTGAAAACATGGACATTAATGAGAAAGATTTAGAATAATTAATAATTAATAAATTTAAAATAATGTTTTAGTTAAAAATTAACTTACATAAAACCTTAAAAATATTAATTTTTTAAAACATTATAATAAAAATTAAAATAAAGATGAAAATTTTATATAATCTTTTTATTTCCATATAAATAGTTATGTAAAATAATATCAAGACTATTAATGTGGAGAAAGGATTATCTCATTAAACATTCAAAGAATCTCATACCACTTTGAACATTTAAATAATAATCCAAATAAATGAATAATTAAATACGTTGAAGATACATGTATTTGTGATATCAAATATAATAGGAGTAGTACATACACCACACACAAGAAATATGTGGTGAACTTGGCTGATATCTCATGAAAATTAATTGTGAGGAAAAATTCCATTACTGTATGCCTGATACTATCCGTACATGACCAAAAATATTTTATAATGGTTCTAAACATTTTATCAAATTATAAAAGTGTAATATTAATATATATGATATCATATATGAATCTTTTACAACTATATATTACCAATTTATTAACAATTCCAATTTAGAGCAACGTTTCGGGTAATAGTCGCTTTGTTTATGGTACATGTTTTTAATTTTTATTGAAGACCATATTTCATATATCCAGATTTAATTAATTAACTAATATATAAATTATTTATATATCATTTATACTAATTATATAAAAATATTTAATAGATAGATATATGGAAGAAAATACATTGTTCATAGAGACAGCAAGTCGTACGTACAAATGAATGTTGTTTCCATATTATTATAATATCTAATGGGAGAAATAAAATGAAATATCTGTATATATATTATTATATTAGTATACTTATTTCATAAAATTCATTATTATTCATTATATATATATAATCATTCTTGAATGGTTAATATGGAAGGTAAATCCTACTGGGTTGTGGAGACGGTAAGTCGTACATACACACAAGCGATGATATGATTTTGTAACTGTAAAGGTGGTAAGTTAATGGATTTTATATTAATTATAAATTATAATTATCATGTTATATTGATTATTTATGTCCATTATATTCATCATAATATCCAACTAAATAAATAAGAGTTGAAAAATAGTTCAAACCACCACATGGAGATTGTATGCAGTACACACACACACATGGTGATAATAATTTTAATAGGATGTGTAAAAGAAAAAATATTTATATCCCATAATCATAAAAACATTTAAAAATATATTAAATGATGTATTTAAAACATTTCTATGTAAAAAAATTAGGAAAAGGTAGTAGAAGAATAAAATAACTATGAAAATGTTGGTAAAACAATTACCACTTCTTCGAGTGTATCCATTTTATTTTTCCAAAAGGACTCCCTAGGTTGGTTTTAAGCTCAATTTATACACTCTAGTATTAATTTAGGAATGTTTTTATGAGTAATAATTAGGTTTGGGCTGATCTAAATGGATTTAGAGGAGTGAATAAAGAGAAGGGGATGTTCCTTTTATAAGTGAGGGGAGATGCGATTTATGAAACTCAAAAACTATTAATTTATTATAAATTTATATTCAATTTGAAATTACCACAGGGAGAGTTATTTATAGGATAATATTAGTATGGGTTTAAATAAACTCAACTAATTATTTTTATATAATATTAGGTCTCAAAATTAAGATTATATTTTGTGTTTAACCCTATGTTAAACAGTTTAACTATTATCATGTCAAATTTTCTTTTTAAACAATAGGGTAACAATAATTATGACGAAATAAAAAATGAACCCCAAATTTAGTCATTTATGATGTCCATAGCATTATACTAGTCATTTATACGGACATAATATTTTATGGCTTTTATATCATTTAATACAATAGTATATATTTTAAAATCTCAATAATGTCCATTTTGATACTATTTAATACACAATTTTTGAAAAATTCATAAAAAATTTATTACTAATAAGAAAAGGAATTAAAACATCAATAACATGTTAATTTATTCTAAAAAATTATTTCTTGGCTTCAAATATTTCAAATCATGTTTGTTTTAATATTATTTATACCATTTAATTGATTTTTCCATTAACAAATCAATTACTTCATAATCATCCTGTCACCATTTAATTTAAATACATAATTTATAAAATTATAAATAAATTAAAATGATTTATATATATTATATATCTTTCAATATACTATTTATTGTTAACCATATCACCTATGTTACATCAAATTAAAATTTAATTTGTTATTAAAATTGAAATATATCATTTTTAAGTCTTCCTTTAATAAAATATATTAAATGTAATCATCTAAAAAACGTGGATTAAAAAGGAACATATTTCTATAATAAGGTATATTTTGGTTGGGCAATACACATCCAATGGAATTATGACAAGTGTTTGGGTAATTTGATAATATTATAACATTATTTTTAACTTTGATTTCCCTATTTTTCGTTAATAGTTGTAAATACAATTTTAATGTCACTCATCACCAATAATTATTTTTATCCTATTAGACAAATATTGTTACATAGATTACAACCATATATTTCAAATTATATAAATTCAATTCCTATAAACTATAAAATTACATTTAATTCAAAAATCGTATATCTGGCTAGAAGGCGGGTAAAAGAGACTTCCAATATTTTAATAAAATTATATATATAATATTATTTTTAAAAAAACATATTCTAATGAACTACTTTGGATTAATATATTTATTATATATCTATTTTTACTTTATATTAAATTTAATGTAAATAATTATTAAATTGAAAAAGTTGATTTTTAAGATAAATTCAATATTTTTCACTTTTTAATAAACATTTGAAAATTGGTATAAAATAAAAATAATTCACCATAAGATAATTTTTATTTTATGAATTAAAAAATAATAACTATTTTTCCTAATTAATTTTATAAGAATGTCTAAAATTACTTTTATTATTTTTCACAAAATTCTATAAAAATTAGTTCCTTTAAAAAAATAGTATTTCTAAACATATATCTATTTAACCAAATCATATACATTTCAATATAATTATGTTGTATTTATGTGAATAAAATTTAAATAACCTTGAAAAATTATTTTTTTACTATTTATATTATTATATTTAGTATATAAGATATAAATATATAATTTAAATAATTATAATTCTAAGGTGTTGTCTCACAGAAACATAATCTTGTGTGTAATTCAAGTCAAGTTAGTGTTGAATAAAATAAAATATATTGATTTTCATTAAAATATAATTAATAGTGAAATCTTGGAGTGTTTCATTCCCCTCTTGTTGAGTAAATTACATCAGTACAATTTGAATTTTGGACTTCAAAAATAAATGGTTTATACTAGATAATACCTTTATGGAAACCCCACATCAGAAATAGTGTTAATAAAAAGTCAAATTTAAAATAATGAAACGAAACTACCAATGTTACCATAGATAACATATAGAAGGGGTCCATGTAGGAAGACATGTACATAAATGAAAACCCAAATCATTATGTTTTTATAGAGATTGATATAGAACATGATTAGGGGAGAAAATTATAAATCACGAAGCTCTTAATATTTAATGATTTAAGGGAACATTTAATTTATTAGACAAAAAGTAATAGGATAAATTTTTTGATTTCAATATCCTTTCACTAGAGATGAGGAATTAATTTTATTCATATACCAAGAATACAAGGAATAATACTAACATGACAAGTATAGTTACATCCTTTAACTAATGTCTATAACAAACTCATCTTTCTCTCCAAAAGATAATAAAAATCAAAAAAAAATTCATTTATCTTAATCATGTAGTGTTCTGAAAATGATCTTATACTGCATTTTTATACTGTTTAAATAATGAAACCTATTCTATACTAACCAAGAAATCTTTTTGTCCAGTGGTAGGTGATTCACCCTTATATCCCTTCAGTTATGGGATCAAGTCTTGCGAACCTTTTGGATGTGACGGTTTATCGCCCGACCCACGGGTTTTCATTTTCATAATAATATGTTAATATAAATTAAAAAAAATATTAATAAATTATTTCACCTTAATCAATATGATATGATGTTCATCTTAATACATTAAAACCTTTAAACTTATCTATAATACATCTGACCATACTTAATGTCCAAAATTTTATAAGGTCTCTATATTTTTACAATAAAAATAACATAATGCCAATATTTTTTTTGTAACATACCAATCATGTGAATACTTTTATCATGCATTCTCTTAAAACATTGTAATAAACTAAATTATCAAAAATACATTATTGAATACATTCATTATATCTTATTCCTTAAATAAAACATTAAATATTGGATATACTCCTTAAATCCAAAGTTGATGTAAACTCCAACAATGGTGGAATAAAAAACCATTAGTTAGTTCCAAAGTAGTTAGAAATGTCTAATTTACCTTATTCAAATCAATGGTCTGTTTATTCCAAAATCATTACCTCAACACTAGAAATGTATTAAGGGTTATATTTCTCGAAAACATATATTTCCCTAAATGTTTTACTTTTT
Source organism: Viscum album (assembly GCA_963277665.1). NCBI lineage: Eukaryota > Viridiplantae > Streptophyta > Magnoliopsida > Santalales > Viscaceae > Viscum > Viscum album. The sequence goes on from OY728127.1 coordinate 623,131,830, forward strand.
ACTGAGTCTCTTTTCTTAGTACCATACAATCCCAAATCCTTAATGAAATAATAATACTATAAAATCCTAATATATTCCTTAATTTTTTTAACCAGTGTGTTTCTAATAAAATATTTAAATGAAATAATTATGGAATAGGCATATTAATCATTCCTGTTCATCTATAGATGTTTAAAAACATGATCATTATGAAATTAAATTTTTTTTGAGTATATTCATTTGATGCTTGAGCCATTGACTTATACAGTATCCCATCTCTGTGTAGTGGAATAAGTGAACAACATAATTATTTTTATTTACCTTTGAATCATGATCGTTATGGAATTTCCCACCACAATCGAAGGGGACATCTTTTTCAATTAAGTATATACTAGGCTGTTTGTATCCACAATTATCACATGTGAGAAAATACTCATTTCCCTTCTTGCATTTATACATATTTTGACATCCCATTATCTTATTTTATTTATTTATATTAAATTCATAAAACTTTTAAAATTATTTACCTACTTCATTACCAGATGATATTATATCTTCATATGATGAGAGTACTAGGGAAACTATTTCCCATCCAATTGATGACCTAAGGCCTTGAATGATATCATCCTTCATACTATTTTGATTATGTTCATTGGTGGAGTTCACATTCCTTTTGAAAGGAACCATTTCTAAACAATGGAATATATTGGATTAAATCATAATATAATTTGTAATCCCAAAACTAGAGAAATACATAACATATATTGAAAAATTTATGCATAGCATAATCTCTTAATAAAATAACTGGTTTATTTGGGGACATATTAACTCATAAATAATTCATATTTTTTTTTAATGAAAATGTGAACTATCATAAGAATATCTCTTTGGAGTGTCCAACTAGGTGCACATTAAAGCCCATTATCATGCTCTATGTTACCCCAACTTGAGCTCAGCAGACCTTTTAAAAGTTATTACTCATAGGTACATCTATTCCAAAACCAAGTACATTGGTTGTATCCAGATAGGGATGTATTTTCTAGGACTACCCAAATAATATCTACACTACAAAAAATATAGGATCTTCTTCTATACATATCATCAAATTCTATCTTAAGGTTATATTTCGTATTCTTTAATTTCTAAATATAATTTCCACTTTATTTTTAAACTTCCTCAGATACCAAAAATAATTCCTTGCACCTATATTCCTAATTATGGGGAATTATTTTATAAAATTTTCATGATTATATAGAATCTAATCCTAACGGACTGATTAGTTTACAAATTTCTGGATAATAAATTACGTTCATGAACTGTACATTAAAATTAAAAACATAAAATAAAACATAGAAAATGATTTGAGAAAACCATTATTATCACATCATAACCCTACATATCATTCGTAATACACTACTTGGAATCCTAGTTAAATAAAAATTATTCAATGTTAGAAGTATAAATAAGACAACTATTTGGGGATAACCAAAGGTTATATTTAATTTTTTCATTTATTTTATTCTCCAATTTAATTTAATTTATTTTTTATTTTTTTCTTTTTGTTTCAAAAGGCAGCAATTATAATCTTAACTCCAACAAACCACTTGAAAATAAACCATATTAAATTTCCATTTTTATTTGATTCTACATATAATCCACCTACCCATTATTTAATATAAATTGTTAGTTTCATTAATGTGTGGTGGATTTGAGTTATTTTTGGATATATTCATTATAAATTTTATTTATTAATGTGCTTTTACCCTTCTAATTATTGTTTTCCAGAAGATCATATCATATTCCATTAACATTAGTGAAACCAATAGAAAATGACAATTTTGATTTTACAACATTATTGGGGTCCTGTTTTTATGGGAATTTTTTCATCATTGGATATTTATTTTATAAAAAATTGATGATCTTAAATTATATGGTTGATGGTGTTTTTATAAATCATTTTATATATTAACCTCATTATTTTTAGGGAATTTGTTGGAAAATTTTATTATATAATCTCACCACAAAACACCATACACAATTGTGACTTGAATTTTTTTATTATAGAACTCATTGTACAATCATGATGAGTGACTTGTTTTATATTATAACAAGGTTTTATATATGTTTGTTTCTCTTCTGATTAATTGAATTTCTATACCAGATCGACCATTATATATATACCTAACTTTTGAATGTTTTACTGCCAATTTTTTTCAAAATAAATACAATAAATAGGAGAGTTCTGTAATGTACAACGCGTAACAATATCGAGGTCAAGATATTAATGTTTGAATTATAAGAATGATCAATAGAGTGGGTTTTGAAATTTGATTATGGATGATGTTGAACATGATTAGTGTAATAGAATCTAGTATGGTGACATGTTTAACCTAGCGAGAAAATATATTGGACAAATTTTACATATGTAGGAATGATATGGTAATCACACACACGAGTAATTTTTGCAATGGTGGATTCATAACATGGTTCAACCTAATTAGTTTATTTGATAACATTGGTTTATGTTTTTATAAAAAAAATTAGAAATTGTATTTCAATTTTTTTAGATTGAATCAATTTTGTGATTATTTAATTTGTAATATTACTAATCATGGATAGATATGTGTCAACAAATTCCATTTTTTATTACATGGCATATGAATTTATCCTGTAGAGAATTTACATGATGTCAAAGGTTGAATGGATTTAGTAGACTGACCCCACCTGACTAATTTAGGAATAAATTTTTTATTCTGGATTAGATTGGGATGAAAATTTAAAGGTGCTACATTAATAATTCTAAAGAATTTCATTCAGCTAGATTAATCCCATGTTCTCATGGAATGGTTGTCTCAAATTCAACTCAAATAAGAGAAAGTTTTTGAGAAAAAATTACAAATATTCTATTTTGATCATTTCAAAAACTAACCCCAATAAATTTAATTGATTTTTTATAGTCTGAGATGTGATATGATGGATTTGGCAGGAATTGAATGAATTGGTATTGAAACACTACTCCACTCTATCAATATGGATGAAGGGGGGATTTTTACAAGGATTCTTTTCAAGAAGGCACTCTTATACCGCTCATACTTTGGTATACTTTTTATCTGATCTTGAAATATTTTATAATTTTCAAAAAAATACTTTCTTGTAATGGTATTTTATTTTTATTCATTATAATGAAATCCAAGAATTAAAAAGATATTAGATTATACATTTTCAAACTCTTTCTTATCTGTATTCTCTCCATGATAAAAATTCACCTAATGGGTGTATAACTGTTTTTGAGGTTAGTGTAATTAATAATCCAATAATTATTAATTTTAATCTATGAAATTAATATAATTTATACAAATATTATTAATGAAATGAGTTTATATAGTCTAGATCAATCGAATGTTTTTCACTTTAACCACGAGGTTGAGCTTGTGTGAATCCTATGTTTGAAATTTTCATAGCCAAATTTAGTGAACATGGAATTGATTAATTGGGTTAGAGTCTAATATACATAACCAATATATCATAATTTTTAGTGTGTATGTGTTAACATATTATAAGAATTATCATAAGTTGGTTTTGGGACTATCATCAGAGAAGCATTGCCTGATTTATACTTCTAATGTTAACAAAGGGTTTGTGTTCCAATATTTCTTGAATTATTTTATTCCATAAGGTTATGGTGTTAAAAAATTATGGAATCCTATTTGAATGATTTTGATCATAAGGTTTCATGGTTAATGATTAATTATGTTATTGATTAGGTTAATAATATATTTTGATATTATTTCTTTCAAAAGGAATTATTTACCCTTTTATATCATTTTTTCCTAAAATCACTCAAATAAACCACCCATTTGTGGTTCCCATTCTATTTTTTTGTTTTTTTCTTTAAAAATATTGATAGATATTTATTTCACTTACTCAGGATATCCTATATTCAACACATAGTGAAAATCACAATTTCATTTGATATAATGTTTGAAAACACTAATTAGATATCCAATATAACTCAAAAAATGAAATGGAATTCTCCATCAAAAAAAATTCAAATATAGTGACTCGAAATTTATAAAAATTACTCTCTTGGGGAAATAACTAATTATATTATAAACATTAGTCACTATAGATATCCCTCAGTAATTATTTAGAAAGTATTATGTATATAGGCTTCACAGTAATAAGATATTTTCATTATTTATATTTTCGACAGTTGAAAAAATTGTTTAGAGGTTGTATAGAAATAGGTTTTATTGGTTAATTTTAACTACATTTAGAAAAGTTTTATTCTTACTATGAAACACTATGGAATTTAAGAATAATTCTTCCCATATTCATTGTAATCTGAATAAGCAATTAATTACCTAAATTTTTTTTATTCTAGATAAAAACTATATAAGAAATATGGTGATGGGTTATAAAAATTAAATATATCTAATTGGTGGTCGTGATAATTTATGTGATATATTAGGAAAAATTATTGATATTTTAATTTATAAGGATATTTAAAAAAAATTAAAAATTATCATCGTATGTTTAGGGATTTATAGCATACCAAAATTTCACTTTTTTATGGGATCTATGATTAAAACCTTTAAATTTTATGGTTTGAAAATTTAAAAATAATATGTAAATTATAAAATATGGTTAAATGTAAATCTATTTATATTATTTTCTGAAATGATCATAATTGATAAAATAAATTCTGCATATTATAGTCCATAATTTAAAATTTTATTTTAAAAATATAATTTTTTTGTGGTTTTGATAAGTCATTCAAATAAATAAAAATTAAATGATATTAAAATAATGTAAATTTTTTATTTTTCATCATTCACTCGTTTAATTTTTTTAATGTAAAAGAATATATTTTTTATTTTATAATTATTTACTTGTGTGTTATTTTAGGTTAATTATTTAATAAATATTTTTCTTATTATTTAACTATTAAACACATTTAACATGTGTTTCTTGATAAAAATGGGGACATCTTGTTGGTTATAAGGAATGTATACCTTGGGGTTTTCCAATAGATACCAGTTGGATTGAACAAATAATTCAATAACTCGCTACCATATGCACCAAACACTATATAAAAATCTAATTGGAACACATTATTTATGGTAGATGGTTAGAAAATTTTTATATCATAAATTGGGTTCTTTTTATAGATGGGAAAGTTTCCATTGATCTCTTAGTACTCACTAGATGTCCAATGATTTCCTACCAAATTACTCCCATTTAGCCACATTATCTATCATTCTTCAAATTTGTTCTCTTCCATCATTTGTTTCAAATTTTATCATATTATATTAATTATTTTTAATCATACTTGTGAGAGTGAATCATTTGCTTTTCTAAAGAAACCCATCTTTATCTTCTTTTTAATTCTCAGTGGTCACTATCACTTAAGTGTTGGAACATGTATTTGATATTAAAATTATTTGGTATAAAGGGGTGAATTCAATTTTATATTTCTAAAACTAAAGCTAGTTCATAAATAGATTCATCAAAGGATTTATGATATGATACATAAGGACAAGAAAATGTGTTTTTGGGAATACTAATTTAAAAAATATTGTTCTATTTCATTTTTTCAAAACTCTTTAAATTATTTTTTGGTTAAATTTATTGTTTTTGTTTTCAACGCCTTGTTCATTCATATCTTACAAAAAATAGGTAAAAGACCCATCTTTTTTTCTCTGTTTAAATCATTTTTATGAAATGATTGAAATCGATTGAAAAAACACTAATACTCTTTCGAATACTAAGGGAAAATTAATGGGATATGAAACATTTACTAATGTAATATATATTATTTACAAAACAAATCACGCATCATCATTTCTCAATGGAATTGGGTATATTAGTTTACTAAATTTCTTGCTCGGTTACACTGCTACTATGGAAATGATGTAAAAATAGACTACTGATCCTTCATTATGTTTATATTGTGGTTTATTTCAATGTGTTAGTTAGAGATGATTCACTTTAATTAATTATAAATATAATAAAGAGTATCAACATTTAAGTACAATGGTGTTCCCAATAATGTTTGTTGAAGTTTGTATAATGATCCTTCAATGTAAGTTAAAAGGTCACATTCTATAATTTTTGATGATGTAGAATTGAATGAAATAATTTATGAATGGTTCTTCCTTGATTTAAGATCACATTCTATGTTTCACATTGTTTATAAGAATATTTATAGGTTTAAGAACATTAAAAATTAATTTTCATGAAGAAATTATTAAATGTAGGAGGGAATGTCCTTATTATTTTCAGAAATAATTTTGATAATGATATGTAAAAATTCCTTGGAAAGTATATTTATATTCTTCATGAAATATATTTTAATGAAGGAATTTTGGTTGGTGTGAAAAATTTCATACATTGAAACTATACTATGTATTTTTGAGTGGGGATTTTTTTTCAAAATTGGGCCAACCAAAGAACCCAAGAAGGGAAAGATCAACCTCATATGGGATATAGAATCTACCACATGGAAGAATGACCATGAAAATTAATCCATGGAAGTATAGGATAGTGATTTCATGGGTATGAAGGTAATTTTTTCTTAGATAACATATGGATTTTTACAATGTTCCTAATATAATGTGAATAGAATGAATGGAGGTGCTTAACGGACAATCCAATTGTGTATAGTGGATTGGTGATAGTTGTTTGTGCAAGGGTGTTCATTGTGTTGACCCCGACACCTACAAAAGAGGTTGAAGGAATAAAAATTAATTTTAATAATTCCATGAAAATATGAAAACCTACTGTGGGACTTTACAACATGAGAAGAAATATCTCTTTTAAAATAATTTGGACATAATGAAGTCCATCCTATATTTTTAGTATAGTCATCCGATCAATTGTTCAAATCATTTTCAATATGAAAGTTACCCTTTCATTGATCAGTCCATTTATTAGTACACATATTTTTAATTCAAAAAATGACTTCTTCTATAAGTTTAGATCATCAATATGTTCTAGAATGAATAGATTTTGATTTCATAAGATCTGAAAGTAACATTTATAAAAGGCTTCACTCTTAATATAAATAATCATATGAAGATTTAACATATCATATCAATTAGAATTAAATGATGTTACATATGATTATTAATCATGGTTAAGGATGATGAATGTGATTTTTTTTTCATATGAAAATGAGGAATCATCATATAAGAAATTTCACCAGGATTTTTTTGGGTCATGATGGTTCTATGTGAGAAATGAACATTTAATTTTTTTTTGAGATCTTGAGGAATTAGAAATTTTTATAGAAGAAACATGATTTACATGACTATGAATGAGTCCCTACATAAAATTTTTATTTGAGATTACATGGGTAATGAAATCTATAAATGCTATGTAAATGATCTGAGAGAAACTTTTAATTGTTTTTAGATATCTCATTTTACATTTTTGGAAAATAAAGAAACTAGTGGATACTTGGAATCATGAAGATGAAATTTCTTGCTATCAATAGTGCGAAGTGGTTCTGTGATCCACTTAGTCAGAAAATATTGTTTCCCACACTCATTTATGTGAAGAAATAACCACATAATATTTTATGCTATAAAAAACATGAGGGTTACAAGTATATGAAATGATATATTAGTGTATTAACATTTTTACATGAAGACAATGTTATTTCAATGTTCTGTGAATTCATATAGGCTTCGAAAATGTGAATGATACATAGATAATTTTATTAAATGAAATATAGAGATTATACAAAGAGATAATCCAGAATGAAATAAAAAATAATAATTAAAGGAATAAATAAAATCATACATACCACATATATGATTTCTGAAATTCTAAAAATAGTGTGCATAAATCAATAAATGTTTGAGTTATTCCATCCATGATACACATTATAAATGTGTGAGTCCTTGATGAGAAACATTTTCATAATACATATACATGATTTCATGAATATATATTCATATTTAAAATTTTATGCATTATATTTATGAAAATGTGAATTAATGATATAATTTGATACCATACACTCCAATTAATATTTCAATTTCTTGAAGAATATGATTCAACCTTTCTGTGTCATTGAAAATCTGACAAATGAATTTAAAATATCGTTATATATTGAGATGTTCAAATGTAGAAGAAACAATTAGGATAAATTTGATATATTTCTATTATCCATTGGACAAAAGGATAACATTGTTATTTATTGAATATATAATATGAGATATCCCTCTTTAATTTTTCATAATATATTTATCCTTTTAATTGATTCATTTTGAGGAAGATAATTACATTCATTAGTGTCTATGAAGGATGGCTTGTTATATATTGGTTATCACTTCAAAAGGGAAATGTTGATATCCCCTATTATAATAGTTCAAAGATAAATATTTCATTGTACGTGGTCAGTGCATGGGAAAAAAATTCAAGGTCATACCCTTACTTATGATTTTATTGATAATTTTAGGAAATCTATGTGTGAGTAGGATAATAAAAAATGTTCACTTGGTACATAGTCATCCATATTAGAGGCTCAAGTAATTAACAAATCATGTGTTTACTTATGATTTATTATTTTCATGTGATTTTTTTCTAATAGCTATTAAAGAAGAGAATAAAATCCATCACTAAATTATTTACTGAGGTATAAAAAAGTAGAATAGTATCAAATTTATAAATTTTCATCCCACTCTAATTCACCCCCCACTTAACATTGTCAACCAAACTTGATTCAAAAAATTGGTATCAGAGAGACATTTCACCACTCAAATTGGGTTACCTGAATTTATTGTTATTGATGATTTTAATTATATCCTAAATTCAAAATGGAGGGAAATATTAGATGTGTGATATCCACTATAGATATGAATTATATATCAGGTATGACTTTAAATAATTAATTAAAGAAAGAGTTGAAAAGGAGAAAAAGAATTTACTCTTTCAAAAAGGGGATGATGAATTCATTTCCCATTGAATTATTTATGAGAATCATGGGTCATTAAAGAGAGTATAAGATCTTATAGTATAATATATTATCAAATAAATATAAAATTTTTCTTCCTAGGATGATGATTATGAGTTATCCGACTTGTTTTTCCATGATTATCCAACAACAGAACCAAGATCATGTTGTGAAGATTAATCCACATTTTAGGTGATTTTAAATAAATAATGAATACCATGAAATAAAAGATCACTCATATTGAATAGGAATCATTTATTAAATAGAGTGAAATTTTATAAATGTTGATGATATGTGTTATGGTTCCAGGTGTAGAGTAAACTTGATGTTTTGGGAGATATATTAAATTTTTTTATTATTGAGTTTCCCAAAACCTTGAGTGGGGATCTGGGAAATTAAATTTTTAAATAATTAATTTATATCAGATGAAATGAAAACCATGTATTATGATATTTGTTTGAATTGGAAGTTTATTGTATGAAACCACCTAGTCAAATATCATTCATTGTTCTTCAAGGATCCCTGGGAAATTAATTCCATGATGTTTTTTATGATTGATATACAGGGTTAATCTATGAGAATAGGTAAATTACGAAAGTATTATCTATGCTGTATTTTATGTTTTAAATTTTAATGTAATTTTCATTTATGTACTCAATTTTACAAGGCATCTAAACAGATCTTTCATTCAATATGTGATTCCTTGAAATCGTTCCAACGTATTAAAATAGTTCCCCATCTCCATGCTTCATGGGCTGAGAATTATAGTGGGTATCAAAGGATGTTTAGAAACAATCATTGATATTATATTTAGAAAACATAAATTATAAAACGTATCCCTATGAGTTAATTTGAAGATATGTCTATGTATAGGGCATCATCCATTAATTTTTGTAGTAGATAACTAAGTGTAATCCTATGGAATATGGACTGAGAAGAAGATTCCACCATTTATAAATCCTAAAAATTATTTTTCATGACAATATCATTATGATTAGTGTTTCTCACATTATGATTTGATTTTTTGGTAAATGGTTAGAATCAGTATTGTTTTACATGTAATGGTTACATTGTTGATAATGAATAGGTTAGAACAAAAAAAGGATAAATAGGAGGTATTAAAGAATAAGATATTGAATTATAGCTAATGTTTTAAGTGTGATGTGGGATTATTAAGATCGTTTTGTATCCAGATTCAAGAATCATTAAATTAATGGTTCTATGGATATAAGATTCAAGAGATATAAAAGGATTCTACTATATTACTTATTATTTAAGTATTCAGAATCATAAGAGTATTCAATAAGGATTTAAAGGTGATAAAATATTTGGTATGCAATATTAAGATAAATATAGTGTTCTTTGGGGAATCTGATTTTAATATTGAATTTGAAAATTTAGAATTTTTTTTGGAAAATGAATTTTGAAGGATGGATTTTTTTCGTGTCTTATGATTTGATTCGGTTAATTTGAACATTGGATATTATTGTTTGAGGTTGAATTATTATTTGGTGGATAATTTGGGCAAACAATTTTTTGATTCAATAAAAAATATATAGGATGAAAGAAGAACTTGTGAGCATTATGATTTATCAAAATTGCTTCAGGGATGAAAAATTACTTTTTAACTTTCATTTACAGGTATAATGGATAAAGTTAAAATAAATAGAAGCACAACTGAAACATAAGATTATTCTTATGACATCTAAAGAAATAAATTAAGTGCCTATTTGAATAGAAATATAATTATTCAACTCTAGGTAATGGATCTTGAAACCAAAATTAATATCCTTGTAATTTTTCCTATGAATCAAATGGCCCCTTAGATCATCATAGATTTATAGCATTGTGATATTTAACTTTCTCCAAACCCTGTTCTCTATTACTCTCCCTAAGAACATGATTCTTAAATTTTTATTTCATGTCTATGTTTTCCTACATGGAAACTTTTTTTGTGTAATATCTCGTAACCTTGACACTTTGATTTATTTATTTTATTGTGGAAGTTTTATCGACCCTTATTCTGATGTGGGATTTCAATAAAAGAATTTTTTATAGTTAGTCCATAATTGTCGAAAACTAATTTGAAAATTGGGATGAAATTGTTTTTTAAACAGGGTTGAATGTAGCACCCAATGAGTTTACATTATGTCTCATTTTAAATTTAATCCACTTGATATCATATGTTGTACGCATCACTGAGTTTGTGCACACCCTGATATGTTAACCTTGCTGTTTAAATAGTGGTTACTAATAGTAATAACCGCATTATGAAATTAATAATTTTTTGAAAAAATAGATTTAATTTTTGAATATGAATATCAAAAAAATCTTTAGGTGACATTTTGGTATTTTTATAGCAATTTTCATGTTTTGATGACTAGTAAAAAATAATTCATTATTGATAAAAACTAACTTTTTCATTTATAAAATTATTTAATAGTAGATTTATTTTAATATCACAATAGTAAAATAATATATATGTTAATCCAATTTGAGTTATTGGAATATTTTTTATATTTAAATTAGATATAAAAATTTGTCTATCTTTTGAACGTCTATTTTAGCCACATTCGAGCCACTTCTCCGAAATTAACAGTAAACATAATTTTAAAATTATTGTGACATTAATTTAAGAAAATGATCATAATTTTTTTTATTTAGTATAAAATTATAGGTCTAATTTGGCAACCTAACTTTTGATGAATAGTTACTTTAGTATTTTTTATTCCATGAGTATGTGTAAATAGAGTAATTAAGCATAATAATAATATTCTAGACAATATAAAATCACACTAAAACTTATCTATTTTAATTTAATGAGTGTTCTTAAACCAAAATAATCCATGGAACGATTTTGGGTCCACATGGAGCAATGTGGATGACACTAATATATTTATTAAATTATATTTAATGATAATTCTATTTTGTTAAAATTTGGTTTCAAAAAAGTTACATATTTTCCATATGATGTTATATAGGTGATATGGTTGACTATAAATATTCATTAGAAATATAAATTTTTATTTACATCATGGAAACTAATTTTTAATTTCATAAAATATATAATTAAATTAAATAGTGACACAATGATGATGCGATAATAGATTTATTAAAAGACGAATCAAATAAATGATAATCATAATATTATAAGAAATATAAATTAAAATATTTTATGGTGTAAAAGAATTATTTGGATGACTATGAAATGTTATGGATGATTTAATGTAGTTCTTTAATGAATCAAGTTGTTATTATTTTATAAACAGTCCAACAATGAAGAGTGTCAAAATTTACATAAATGAGATTTAAAATAATTAATATTTCATTAAATGATATAAAATTAATGAATAACATTATTCTTGAAAAATAACTAGGATATTTTAATATATTCCTTATATTATGAAATTGGGATTTTTTTTAATTTTATAGTAAAAAATTATGCCTATAAACAAGTTGTCATAGTATGAATTAAATTGTATAACTATGGGTTAAATGAAAAACGATAAGGTTAATTATGATTCCTAAACAAGTCTATATTTCATGGCATGAGAGTATTGAAATTCATACTCATATTATATATGAAATAACTCACTTTGGCGTTATTTGGAAATGAAATTAAACTAATAATGAATTAATTGTTTTGGAGTTTCCCAAAGTACACATCCCCTCTCTTATAAAAGACTACCTCTCCTTCACTTATATTCAAACCTATAAAAACCATTGGATTGGCCAAAACATGAAAAAATTAATTAAAACACCGCATGTACACCTTGTGACCATAATTAGGGTATAAATCAAACCTCTTAATTCTATTTGTACAAATCAAAAATTACATACTCGATGGACATGTAATTGTTTTACCAATTCAATTCAATTTCTTTTCTTCTTCTACATACTCTTTTTATTATTTTTCCATAATAAATTAATTTCTCTTGTATTGTCTATATTCTATGATTTTACTAGGATTATAGGAAAACCATATTTCTTTTTTTACACATCCAATGAAAAACAATATCACTATGTATGAATATATATGATTTACCATCTCCACATTGTGGTGTAACAGGTTTTTCATCACTATTTCGTTTAGATGGGTATAATGATTAATATAATGGATATAAATAATAAATTTTAAATGAAACAAATTATATATAGTTAATATTTCTTTCAATTACATTCCATATTACCATTAAGTAAATGATACTGTCGCTCGTGCGTACGTGTAGCTTACCATCTGTATGATTTATGAGAGTCATCCTCCACATTAATCATTCAAGAATTAATAAATATATATATAATATAATTAATTACTATTAAATATAATAAATAATAATGATACTATAATATATATATACATATACACATATATGTCATTTACATTCATACAATTAATACGACAAAAAATGGAAATAACGTTCATGCAAATGTACGACCTACAATCTCTATGAACGGTGTTTTCCATTCTATATATATATATATATTATAATATACTAAATATATATGACATATAAATCAATTTATACATTATTAAAATATTTAAATCATTATCTATGTAATAAGATAATGAATAAAAAGAAAAACATACGATAAAAAAGAAGTTATTAAACGAAATTTTGCATTATCATGGAATTGTTAATTGATTTCAATATAATGTCATAAATGAATCATATATGATTTCATAAATATTATTATTATTCCATTAGAATTTAATAATATGTTTAAAACCATTATACATGATTTATGTACATGTAAATAGATTATGAGTCCAAAGGTAATGAAATTTCATCCCCCATTTAATTTTTGTGAGATATTAGCCTTGATGACAACATATTTATTGGGTGTGGTGTATTTAGATCCCCTATTATATTTCATATAACGAATTCATTTATCTTCATGGAATTCAATTATTTATTTGAAGATATCAGGCTTATGATTTAATTATTGAAAGTTGTATGGGATGCTTTAAATGTTTAAAGAATTAATACTCTCTCTATTTCAATATTCTAGATATTACCAAAAATATTTATCTTCATATATAAAAATAATTATAAAGTAAATATTATTTATATTTTTAATTTCACTCCATTATTTTCAGAAGCAATATTTTTAAGGTTTTTTAATGGACTCTTTAAATATAACTTCATTTTAAGTGTTTTATGATTTATTCTTCTAAGTATTACTAATTTATTTCCATGTTTTAAAAATTCATTTTATGATTTCATTTATAAGGAAATTAATATTTTAAAATGTTAATTTTTTAATTTATCTCAAATGTGTCAACGTGGTATGGGATAATTTTATTCAAAAATATATTTTTTAAATGTATTATTTTATAAATTCAGGGCATTCAAATAAATTATTTAAATGAAAATGTGTATTTTTAAAAGATATTTAAAATGATTTTATTAGATTATTTTCATATATGTAAACATGATTAGTTGATTTTTTTGTTTGATTGAGGTTTATTTATTATGAAACACCCTAGATTATTTTATTGAATGGTTAATGATTAGTTTGAATATAGATGGGATATATTTATATCAATCATTGTTTATATTTAAATTATTCACATGTAATATTCTAGTTTCTCAATGAGCATGTTTATGTTGTTTATGTTTTCATATTTAGAATTCATTAGACATTGTATGTACTGGGTGGGGAAATATATAGACCCACGATGCATCGGTAGGTCTCATTCTATGAAATCAGTTGTTTAAAACCCCCTTAATGTTTTTTTTTCAAAAAGTTTCAAATTCCCAGGTGAATATATTATGTCACATATTATATGGGTTTCAACTAAAATAATTATAATAAAATGTGGAATTATTTTAATAGTAGATATCTTGAGGATAGATCTAGATAGTTCATACATCAAACATTAATAAATCCCTTCACATTGAGATTATTTTTTGATATTAAATTTGATTATTTGACTAGTAAAATATCCATTTGTATGATTAAATTGGATTATTTGATTTATTATTTCCATATTATAATTGTGATTATGTTTAAAAGGATTGTGTTTGGGTTTTATAACATTACATAAAATTTTATGTTTATTTATAAAATCTTGTGTTGTATTCTTTACCCTTACTGATAAAATGTGTTCACTACTTTCTTATGTTTTATTTTTCCAGGATGACAAGAAGTGTTTTAGGATTGATATGAAGGGTTAATATAGGATAATAATGGTGTTCTCAGCATTTTATCTATTTCTTATTTTATGTTTTGAATTGAAATTTAATGTTAATTTATGTTATATATTTTATAATACTGTTAAACTGACAGGTCCTTCAGGATTTGATTCCTTGTTCTGGTTTCAATGTAATAAAAAAATGCATGGGCTCCAGTTCCTGGGTCAAGGATTAAAAGGGAGGATCTTCCCAAAAAAGATATGGGTTTGGTACATGAAATCCTTTTTCATAATTCATCACATCATTCCACTTGGAAACTTCGACGACACTTATGGATTCATTTTGGATTAGAGTGTCATTACTATCAATTATGAACATGTTTCTATCCTCAGTGACTAGAAAACATACTATTATTGTTCCCTAACATCTCCTGTACTCTTATATATTACTTTAATCTCTATAAAAACTTATTCTTCCATGAGGATTTTTGGATTTTTTTTATTTTCCAGGTCTTGGGTATCTTGATCATGGAATTCATCAAACCCTGTCTCACACCCAAAATATATTTTAGAGATTACACCCCTCAAAAATTTTTGTGTCATATAATAAACATAACCATTTATTATGAAATCTTATATAGGTAGTATCCCTCTATTTGTATTGGATAACCTATAATGGTGAAATTTTTTCTTTGTGGTATATTCTTCTTACCCATAGTGATCTTAAAAAACGATTGACAACCTCACACATGTATGTATGACAAGATGGCTGAGTTTCCATTTTTATAATTGGTATGGAATATAGTCTGTCACATTAGTTTTCACTCTGTTTACTAAGTATTCGTTTATTTTTAATGTATATCCACAGTAGGATAATATGAGACTTGCGTGACTCATTATTGGTCTCACTACGTAAAAAATGGTGTGGTTATACCTTTTTCATATAGTGTTCCCCTAAGGCCTGTAAGGATGTGTGAGTTTAGAATGTATCCCGAATACTTACAAATATATAGTGAAGTATTGATTAATAAATTATTTACCGTATTATATATATATTTCATGAATATTTTTATCAACATGGTTCTCAACATATGTATTGTATTCCATGAATTTATCAAAATAATCTAACTTACACCTCATTAAGTAGACATATACATATTTACTAAAATCTTCAATAAATTTTTTGAATTATGATTACCAACCCATTTACTCAATAGGAAGTGGTCCACACACATCAGTGCGAACTAATTAAAGAATAAATTTACCCCATTAATAATTTACACTATATGGGGATTTGTCCACTATTTCTTTTAATAATATGTGGTAAACACAAAGTGGATTTACTTCAAAACAATCAATAGATAAATCAGGATGTAATATATTCATGTTTTTCTCTTAAATAATGGATGATATGATTCTAATGTTGGGTGTGGTATGACTCATGTGTGATATATTCCTTTTGATTTCCATTAACATGTTTTTTCAATAAAACAATGAAGGATAATTATTTAAAAATGACATAATATAAAGATGAAATTTTTATAGAAGCAGAATTTTTTTCACAAATTTGAAAAAAAATCTATCCATATAACATCTGTAAAGAAAAATTATGTTTTTCATAATAGATGGAACATAATAAAAACCATTCAAACCCATGATCATTCTAGTTGGCAACGTGAGTTGGTAGCCCTAGATAACTACACATGAATGTTTATCTATGTTTTCTACTTAGATATCTACCTCCCCTAGTACAGTCTTTATGAATATACATGGTTCATAGGTTTGAATACATAATTGAGCTTGAAAATATTATCTAACACCAAAATTTTCGAAAAATAAAATTGTACTAGATAAGAAATACACATGATGAATCCAGTTATTGGTTGGGTGCATGTGTTCATCTACTGGACGTTATTTCCACATGTAAAATAGACCACATCAAATTACTTTGAAGATCCATTGATCTTCCTCTTCTTGGACAGGATTTAAAAAAGTCAAAAAAAATTCCACCACTTTCCATTCCCATTTTTCGACCAAAAGGAATGATGCCTTTTCCAGTTCTATGTCATCATCTTCTTGGAGAATGATAGTAAGAATATATGAACAAGAATTCTAAAGCTTGTTCATATTAAAATTTACTAAATTTCTAGAGATGAATTAGGGTAGTGTGGTAATAATGATATTAATTCCATGTTCTATGGGGAGTTTAAAACCAAGAACCTCTACTGGATCTATATTGAAAATGATCTTGATATTGTGAGGCCTTACTGATGAACCCTCTCTTGGATTTATCTAAAAGATATTAATGGAAATATCAAACCATTTTTATGTAGATCTCTCCTAGTATAGAACATATAGGTACTCATGTAATATATTTTCATCTATGAATTTTTGATACATCATGAGTTCACTAGGTGATGAAATCATTAAAAATTGACCATTTACCAAATTGATCAAATGTTTTTCATATTCAAGGAACAATTCATCACTGGGATCCTTGGTAGGTAGATTGACCATTGAGGAGTCTAAAACAAAAGATATATGTTCATGGTGTAGAAAAAAATAAATGTATATAAACAACTCTTGGATGTTACCTCAAATGAGTATGTTGTCATTCACCAATATTTACCATATGGATAATGTGGATGATGAGCTTTCCATTTTGTTCTATAATGTAACAGCAGATTATTTGAATTTTTTATTGATTAAAAATAACATATGAAATAATTAATTTATAGATTATATTAACTAAATATTCCACTATTTTATTGTGTATCAATATTCATATCCATTGAACATAGAATGTCTAGTTTTTAATACATTATATAATAAAAATATATATTACATTTCTTGATGATCTAGAATTTGATTATGAAAACCATACTAATGTAATTAGGAAGGAGGCCATTCAAACTATAGGCTTGAAAATTCTGGATCTCCTGACTGCATTCCTCTATCCTGAAATCATGACTTGGATTTCATGAACACATGCCTCGTAATTTTTATTGAATTGACATTGGCTATTAAAATAAAAAAAATGGAGTTATGCTAACCTAAATCTCTCATGAAAACTCCCAATAAATGTAATTATAGAATTCTTCCATGTACTACATTTGAATCTATGATTTTTTTTCTTATAATGTAATGGAATTCATAGTCTTACTTAATATTTGGTTATGGTATTTATATTAATTTTGCAGAAATATGACGCTATTTTATCCATTACTTGTCTTGTTTATATAAAATGCATGATACTTAATTAATAAATCATATAGGATAAAATAGTTACTCATTATCAAATTTTTTAATCCAAACACTGATCATTAATTCATTTATTTATGTGATCATGATCTTTCAACAAAAAAATAAATAATTGGATAGATATAAATAAATAAATAATTAAATGAATCATTCATGATATTTATCTAATAGTTTATTTAATGAGTCGACATTAAATAAAATAATGACCTTGGGGAAATAACCTCAAATTTTTATCTTGGAATGAGTTAGATAATTCCACATTTTCACCTATGTAGCATTAGGGTTGGAATCATAATAGATCCATCTTGAAGTGTCTCAGGACTCCATAGGCAACTCCATTATGTTCATGTATTTATAACTCACATGTAGGTGTAGAGAAATTTTTTTTAGTAAAATGGGAATTTCATTATTATCCTTGGACATATAATACCTACATAATAATATTTGGATGCATGACTCACAGGATAATATGATTAATATTGTAATAAATAATTGAAACCCCATGAAATTAATTAGAATAATTTAATTTCAATACATACACTTGTCTTGTTCTATCCAATGAATTGTTGTACATGCAATGTATATGAATATTAAATGGATATCACTGATTTATTATTCATTATTTATTAGTTTTATAAACACACTTGGATTAATTAATAAACCCAATTTCATTTTAAATTCCATTCGAATCATAGTAAAGATAAGAACCATTAAACGAATTAATGAAAAATAAATGATAGAACAAATAGGTATAGATTTATTATAAAAAATTAGTTTATCATTTTAAATTCTTTTAAAAATATATAATATTTTCCAAAAAAAATTTACAATCAAATCAATTTAAATTTAATGATGAAATTATCAATTTAATGGAATTTGATTTTTCTAGTAATTATGATACTACATGGTCTGTACAATCCAACTATATGATGTGTAAATATATTTCTCTGTATCGGAGTCACATGCCTGGGGCATTGGAATATTGACTGGACCAGACTATAAGGTGTGTAAATTCTAGCTAACAGCCATGTTTCCTATTGTACTATCCCCACAAAACTCCATTAGGTCTTCAGTGTGTATCTCGGTGGGATCACATTATTTATAAATTCCAACAACATGACTTGTTTTCTGAATTTCATGTACCCATGAAACCCACCAAAATACATGGCATGTTATCCGATAAGAGACTACAAAATATGTTCTTCTAGCTTCATTACATGTATCTCTAATTCCATCTGTCCGGATAAAAAGACAATGTACTATGCATATATCTTAAATAGGGTAATTGATGAACTACACACTGTGTACACCGCATACACATTGAGTAAAATATAAATACTCGATTTTTTAACACTCAAACAGTTTGACTGTTTATAATGATCAATCAAATTGTACAATTTACACCACCAACTAGTGTAGACTACAAGTATTGTGCAACATATTAATTTCAAGTAATCTGAAAACCATTTTCCTGTATTTTTAGCCAATATGCAGTGTATACCATGTTTAATAATATTTGTAATTCAATTTATCCCACAACACATCATGATTCATCATACTAGGGTACACAAGAAAAACTCCAGATACATTCCATGTAACACTGCCTTGTCATTAAAAAAATTATGTGGTTTCTGTTAGAACCATAGGTTGTTATTTAGTTATTCATAGACCAGTATGAAAATGAAACACTGAATGAACCAAATTAATTTGTAGATAACATGTCAACTAAAAGTGTGTAAAGAATGAATATTATGAAAAGATAATTCAACCCTGATTTCATATGAATAAAAAAACAAATAATTAATTATAATTTTAAATGTGACCCTCTAATACAACTTAATGGTTTTGGGACTAGGGGAAACATTTAGTGGTTAGTGATATATAATAATATCTTTTAATATTTATTTTCCCTAATCCCTAAGTGAGGATATCGAACATCAAATTTAAAAATAATTTATTTAATAACAGAAGGAACAAATAACATAGACAATGATCATTCATCAATGTGGATATTGATCATTTAAAAAGTTATTTTTATATTTCCTCATTGTGTTTTGAGGATCCAAGTATAGAATCCCAATAGTGGTGATCCATATTTTCTAGTTTGAGCTCCACAGAACTCTAATAAATCTTCTAGTGACTGTGTGAAGGATCATTTTCTTACTTTGTTTGTCTTGATCACATTTTTTAGTCTTGATGTAATATGTCATGTGTATCTCATTCCTGAGAGAGAGATAGGAGGGGTCCAAATATAATTAATTGTTCACAAAAATTATCTAGTTTCTATTTATGGATGCAATATAAAAAAGTAACAACTATATATTTATAAAGATTAGTTTTATTTTAAAATAATTATTAAATTAAAATCTAGCTATTAAATACTATAATATTCCTTAATAGAAATCATTCCAAATAATAATAATAATAATAATAATAATAATATATTGTGGTGAGAACAAAATTGCAAAATTAATAATATATTTTTACTAATTTGTTGATTTATATTTATCACTGGAATCCGTCTTGGTCTACTCGAACTCCTCAATAATTTATTGAATTCTTAAAAATATACATAATGTAAATATTTAATTCATCAAAAAATAATTGATACTAATAAAATTTTAATTAAATACCTCCTCGACCTTGAAAATAATATTTATTCAATTAATTAAATTCTAGTATATATTAATCTAGATCATGAGAAACATTTATTATTTGACCCTATCAGATTATTTCTTGTTGAAATTAGGTAGCCATGACTAATATCCTCAATTAGTATCTTGAAATGGGTCAAGGAACCTATGAAAAATAACATAAGGTCTTAATGATGAAAACCAAATATGTATACTTATTATATAATGTAATACATTTATCGACATATCTCATTAAGAAGATTCCACATCCATGTGACCGACCTGTATTCTTGATATGTTCTCATTTGATTATCTGAAATAGTCTTGTCATTACACCGTGACCGAGGAATTTAGGGGAAAATTTCTTTTCCAATCAAATAGATGAGATATTATATTCCATAATTATTAATGGTAAAAAACCTTCAGAGACATATCTATTAATTTCATGTCAATTGTGAAGCACCCAACAGACCCTAATTTACCATGAACATCTCGAATCACCATTTTCATTAGGAAATTTAAGTGTGTAATATCCCGAGTATTTGGAACGGTTCGAATTCCTCAACCATTTTTATTCTTCAAAGATTATTGGGACGAAAAAATTATTTAAGGATATTTGGAACAAAATACTAAGAGATTCATTGAGCTAATTCATATCTTCTGGATGAGTCGTGATTCTTGTAAAGTTCCTTGGAATTTAATGTGTGTTTTTGGGGATTTAGAGGCCAAAACCCAACATTTATAGGGTATATAGGATGAGGTACATAGTTTAAACAAACCACATTGCTTAAAATGAGATATTGGGAAGCTCGTAAGGTTCACTAGGTAGATTTGGTAAAAAATGTGCAGGTGGGGGTTCCCAAAAGTGAGAAATGTCTATAGATTTTAGTATTGGTGATTCAAATGGTTGTTTCAATATTTTAAAAACTGTGCTTGAAAATTGTGAGAGGTGTGGTACATTAGTTGTAGGTGTCATAGGATTTTCCCATGTTTAGATAACTTGTGCGAGCTTTTCCATGCACCACATTAAAAGTGAAAAATTATTAAAAACACATTCCCCCAATTTCTTATTTTCCATTCAATTTTTCATATTTTTTATACATGGTAGAAATGAGCCCCTCATTTTCTTCTCCCTAAGGTGTTGAGAAATTTTCCTCATTTGAGCTCTGATAATTGATCCATCAGTGCCTATAAATATTTCATGGAAAGGGATTCAATTCAATGGTATTTATTTCTCTCCATACGACATGATAAATCCAAGTGAGCCATTTTCCCCAATTTTTAGGGTGTTCTTGAAAAATGTCAATTTCATCCAAATCATCTTGAGTATGTGGCAAATATCAGAAATCAGAGTGTCTAACAAAGTGATGTTCGTGTTTTTTATATTTATCTATGAATTTTCTATTTTATTAGGGTGTGTTATTAGGTTCATCACTGGGTAGTCTTAGTGAGACCTAATAAATTGAATGTTTTTCATTAAATAAATTAATTGAACCAAGGATATTCTTATGGATATGATCATTTGACACTATAAATTGCATGAGCCAAGTGAGGGGATTTGGACTATGGAGAGATCATGATGATTTGGTTTTTATTAAATAAAATATTTCATAAAAAAAACAATGGTTGCATGGGATCTTGATGGGCTTGGCCTGAGAATTGAGATGGTGTTGACAATCTAGATGAGGATACATGTTTTTCAATGTTGAAAAACTCGCATTCTTTGAGTGATATTGATCATAGGGTGGAAGACTTGGTTGTTGGGTTGATGCGATGTGGTCATCGGGTTACAAGAATGTCCCTATTGTGCAAGATAATGACTGAATGAATAACTCAATAGGGGGGAATTGAGTTCTTAAAATATTCCTCGAAATATATAACACACACATTGAAGAATAAAAATTTCATTTTAATTCTTAATATTATATGCATCAAAAATGTAAAACATGAAAAAAGAAAACTCGACATGAAAGATTATTGTGGTTTGGGGAATATAAATCCCATAGTCCACTCCACGAATGCTCAACACCTCAATAGGTATAGATATCCAATGTTAGATAACTGAAACCATATTTTATTCTCATCACATTATTCATTCTACATACTCACTTGGTGTTGTTTCTATCATTTTATTATTTATACTATTTTAACAAAAGAAAAGGATAATTATAACAGTCCAATGATCTATAAAGATGTTATGATAAGATAGGATAATGTGGGAATATTTGTAATCCTTCCAAATTTTGATCTTCTTTTGCGACAACAACGTTATAGTTTTTCTCATTCTTTGAATTTTCATGTTCATGGTAATTCTTATGTAGTACAATCTTACATTAAAAATATATTCTTCAACGGATGTAGTCAAAAGGTATGAACTGACTTATCTTGATATTAGTATAGATAATGAAAAAATTATATAGTATCATATCTTTAGAGGGTATTGTTTAAACACAATGGTCTTTATCATATATCCTCAAATTATATAAATAATTTTGTCATTGTAAGAAAGTATTCAATGCATTGTGACATAATTATTCGGTGTTTGATAAAGTATTAATGATATAACATTCAATTTTCCGCAACTTCTTCTGTATATTAAAATTGTTTTCATTTTGGTTTCTCAGAAAATAAAGATGTTCCATAAGCTTGGTAGGAAAAAATAATTGCATAAGATAATTACCTGAACACACAACGTATGATGAATACAATCTAAAACACTAAAAACATCTCAGAATAAAAATTTCAATATTTTGAAAAATGATATCACATAGAACTGAGTTGTATTTCAATCTATACACTTTAAAACAATATACCCCTTTTTTATGATATTGAATCCCATTCAATGGGAAAGAATATCTTTGAAATTTGATTTATATTTTTTAGAAAGGAATTTATTTTTCTTTTATTATACAAAAAAAATTCCCTTTGGAAATAAGAAATAATTCTGTAATATAAGTGAAAATTTTAATTTTCCATTTCTTGTCCCCTATATATGGATATGAAAAAATTCTATGAAATAAAAAATTTATACTATATATAAATATCAGTTAACAAAAATAGTTTTTTAATAAGCACTAGTATATAATGAATAATTGAAATATCATAATAAGAAAATAACAAATGATAAGGATTGAAAAAACTAAAGATTCTAATGGTAAATAATTAACAATGATATACATCAAAAAAATTGTAAATGAACTTTATAGTTGTAGGATTATTAAAAAACCATAAGGTAAGTTATCATAAAAGTCAAAATGAAATATTAGAGTAAACTGATTCAGATGTTTAAATGCCATATATGTTGTTGGATAATTAAAATGTATTAGAAAGGCCTACCCATCATGAAATAAACTCCATTAACTTCATGGGGGTTAAGTATAAACTATTCTACTGAATATAAATTTTGGGAGGTGGTTTATTGAATGAGAAAGGTTAGTCATGATCTAATAAAGATAAAGTAAGATGATATTCAACCATTATAACAATAAAGTATCCTAATGTTAGTGCGGATGCTCGAAGACCAGCACAATCTCCACGAGGAAACCTGATTAGTGTTCATTGAATGTTGTGGGAAACCTATTGTTCCCTATCGATGTAAATGTTATCTTAAAGAGTAAAGGGTAGTTCAAATAATATTTTAAGGAATAATGAATATGTATCTGCTTAAAACCATTGAGTTCCCTAGGATGATCCACCAATGGATCAAAAATTTCATTCAGACGCTAGGAGACTTACAGATAAGGATCAGAAAGTTGGGGTCCTGGGATCCTCCACTAACATATTTTAAAAAGTGATTTGGAAAAATCATTAATTATTCTATACAATACATTCATAAAAGGTGTCTATAATAATTGTGAAACCATTTCACATCAAATGAGATGAATTTTCAATAAAATTATTATGGTATCTGTTCATTGAAAAACCAGAGATCATGTTCTTATAAACATGGACATAATTATTTAAAATCCCCATGATAGGCATTATTTCATTTTCCATAGATGGCTTATCTCTGTTGGGTGATTCAACCAAAGCATCAATGTCCATTTCATTTGAATATATTAGGATTTATTTAAGGTTGTTCATCACTGCTCGATGATGATCATCAATATTATTTTTACTTTCTGTAATGTTTTTCATAAGGGATCCATCTAACCTTACATGAATGGAATGATCGAAATTATATCTTTATTTACATACATGGAGTTTTCTTGAGATTATTAAATCCTTTTTCTAATCATAGAGATTATATCTTGTGTTTATTTATCAATATCTCCAAAATATTCCTTTATCGTATCTTGAAGTATATTCAGATTATCAACAACTATTTTTTGGTTATTTTTAAATACTTATATTAACCCAAATTAACACTGACGTGAATCAATAGCTTCGTTGATATATTCAATATCTTGAGATAGTCCCAAAATTTTTGACTGAACATATGTACTAGGCTTGGTTCTAGTAGTAGGTCATTCTATCCATTTTTCTAAAATAGGTTGTCTAAATAGTCTAGAATTAATAATTTCATCTCTAGATAGAATCTGTTCATATAGCGATATTTCTAGATTATGTGACTCAAAATTTTAATATTTTAGGACCTCAACATCAAATTCATTCTTCGATGGGATTTTTTGATCTTTTTCAGAGACAGTTCTTTCAGTTTCTTACATTTCATCATGATAAATTTGTTAAGGAATAGGGGAACCCCTATCATGTTGATCTTTATAACTTACATCTTGTATGGGTTGAATTTTAGTGACATGGTGTCCTGGTGATGTGATTATTCGATAACATTTACTCATGTTACTTCATTATAAGCAATTGAAATCTCTTGAGAGTGAGTTTCAAAATTAATAAGAGAAATTATGTTCATAACATATATTGTCTTTTCTTGACCAATTTTCAACATCCGAGTGATAGCTATTGCAACCCTTTCATAATGGATCTTGGATGGGTAGAAAGGTAAGAGTATGATGGGTGATATCCTAACACACAGCTTGAGGACTAGTAGGAATGATTATCCTAACAATCATTCTAAAATTAATAGTTCATTCTTCCTTATCACTACTTATTTTGGTCTCATAAAAATTAGGTTTTTATTCAACTACTTTTGGTGTTTTATCTAAATTTGAATTCTCCCCCTAAATTTGACCAGGTTACATTTTACACATTGAACAATACGAAATTATATTTTTTAAAGATAAATCCCAAGGCATTCCACTATTTATAAAAACAATAGAATTTTGTTTTGTCAAACCCTGGAATTGTGTTTCATTATATTCATCCAAGAAAAATCTATTATTTCAAAATATTTTGGTAATAATTCTTTCATAAGGATAGATGTTTAGGGAATTATTTTGAACATGGTACATATATCACAGTATATATCATGCTATGTTGATAGGTTTTTTAGGAAATAATAGATAAAGCATTGAAATATATTGATTTCTTTTTTCTCAATCTCACCATTTTTTATGTGACCACGCACTAATTGAATTTGAAAAAATCATCATTTTTAGTAAATGTTCTTGAAAAT
Source organism: Viscum album (assembly GCA_963277665.1). Lineage (NCBI taxonomy): Eukaryota > Viridiplantae > Streptophyta > Magnoliopsida > Santalales > Viscaceae > Viscum > Viscum album. The sequence goes on from OY728127.1 coordinate 623,158,334, forward strand.
TGTTTTCATCAAATAATGTTTTCTAAAAATAGATTTTATGATTTGTACTAGAGTAACATAATATATATAATTTATAGAGGTATAGAAGAATTAAGATCCTTTAGTAGGAACATTAATTGCTTCAACCAACCGAATTGATGTTTGGGAAAAGTCATTGTTCTTCACTTTTTCAATGAATATGTCTTCATTATCACCGAAATTAAAATTCTGATAATTATATAACTCATGATATTATTACATAAAATCTATAGGGGTTAATGATATATCAGAAATTTACTCCCACTCTTGATGGTTTATAACCAATTTTAAACAACATATCAGTTCTATCCAACCATTTGTAATTTATTTCTCTTCCACTAAAGATGTTTCTTGATATCCTATATCTTTTTATCCTTCAAGATGAACCACCATCGGCTCTTTTGGTTTTGGCCATTTACTGAGGGTTGAGGTATTGGATGGAAGAGAGGGATAGGGTAACAAGGTATGAGAGAAGGTACAGAAGGGCCCAAATAATTATTGTGTAAATTCTTGTATAGAGTTGATACTCAATCACCTTTTTTTGTTTGCGATAGACAAGGTGTCACACCATAATGTTAGAGTAATTATAACTAAATATAAGTGATTTCATCAAAAGGATGTGTCTATTAATCATAATCAAGTTACAATAATTTGTATAAATAAATAAAATAACATGCTTACTATATATATATAAGAGATATAAAGAATAAAATATTACATGATAAAATTAAACACACCTAATTCCAATTTATTTTTATCAAATATATTAGTAGATATGGGTTTAGTAAAGATATATTATATTAAATTTTCTATGAAATCAAATTTCCAAGAGATATTTCTTTTCTATGAATAATATCTTATGAAATTATTTCTTACGTCAATTCTCTATGTTCTTGAATTTTTTATTGGATTCTTTGAGTTGTTAACATCATTCATGTTATCACATCTGATTGGATCACAATTGAAATTAAATCCAAAATTAATTAAGGTCTGTTTAGTCCAAAAAACCTATTCAGAACAATATATGGAGCAACATATTCAGCATTAGTAGTTGATATAGTTGAAAAATGCTGCTTATTACTTGACCAGGACATGGGAGTTTTACCGATTAATTGATAGGTTCATGGAGTGATTTTACAATCTAATGTACATCCTGCAAAATCAGCATCCAAAAATTAAATCATATCAAATTCATTGGTTCTTGGGGAAATAATAAAAGGGGTTATTGTTTCATTTAAATATCATAATTTTTTTCATAGAACTTAATTGCGATTCTTTCAGATTAGATTGAAATCATTCACAATGAATTACAGAAAAAATAATGGCTTGTCTACTAATTGAAAGGTATAATAAACATCCAATGATTCCTATATACAATTTTTTTTTCAATTTCCTTTACAGTTTCATTTGAGTCAATTTTGATATTCGAACTGATTGGAGATTAGTAAGAATTATTTCTTTCAAGATCAAACTTCTTATGAAATTAATTTCTGTGTTTTCATTGATTTAAAATATTTCCAAAATCCTTTGGAAAAACATGAAATCCTAGAAAATGGTTTATTTATATTATAATGATAATTTAAATTTATTTTTTATATGTTTTGAAAAATCATTGAATTGATTTTTATTTATTGATCTAAAAATAACATCATGTAAATATATTTATACTAGTAAAATATAAAAAAACAAGTTTTATTAAATGGTGAATGATATGTTGTTTTTGCTGTAAAATTATTTAATTGAAGAGAACAACATAATATTTTATACCATGCTCTTGGACCATATTTATGTCCATATAGATATTTGGAAAGTTTAAACACACAATTTATAAAGTGGGGATGTTCAAAATTAGGATTTTGTTCTATGTAAACATCCTCCAATGATAGTGAATTTAAAAAAGAATATATTACTTACATTTCATATAATAAAAAATACATATAGGATGCATATTAAAGAATAATTATAATGGTTTATAATCTAGATACAAGAAAAAACATCTCTTCATAATCTATTCATTTTTCATTTTTTATCCATTAATAACCAATATAACGTTATTTTTTATTGTTTCATCGTGGTCATCTTTGTTATTTTTAAAAACCCAATTTGTAACAATTATAGGATGGATTGAGGGACATTCAACTAATTACCATACTTTATTTATTTTAAATTTATTTTTCTCTATATGCATTGATAAAACATAAGTTCCATACAATAAGGATTCTATTATGGTTTTGGGTTCTAATTGTGATAGAAAGTATTTGAATTCTACTAAATGTATGACATTTCTTTTAGTTCTTACACTTTCATCTAGGGTTAAAATAATTGTTTTGAGATGATTTTATTTATGGTTTTTAGGTGTTATAAGAAGGATACTTTCTAGATCTCAAGATTCTTCTGTAATTGGATTTTATTTAATGCAATCATTTTATAAATCACTAGCCATGTTTTCATGAAAGAAATTTTTAGGTTTCATGATTTTGACTGTATCATTTTGATCATTAATTTGAGCCATTTTGTGACCGAAATGTTCACATTCATCAATATTCAAAAGAGATGATTCTTCAAAAATTCCTTTAAATTTTATTGAAAACACATTAAGCTATAGATGTGATAGTTTTCCCACATAAGATACCTTCAATAGTATTTGTATTGAACATTAAATATAATACTTGGTGTATAATATGTGAATGTTACATAAAATAATTTGATGTATCCTACCTTGGGGTTTCTATTATTCCACAAATCATATGGTGTTTTATTTAAAATAGTTATTATCAATACTCTATAGGTGATATAACATGTTCTTTTAATCACATCAACCAACAAAAATTGGGCATTATATATTCATTTAAAATTGTCCTAGAAACATCGTGCAATATACTATCTATTTTTTCAACCACACCATTTTATTTAGGATTGATAGGGGTAGATAATGTATTTTTAATTCATTACTTGGAGTTGTATGATTTAAATCCATTATTCGTAAAATCTTTTCCATGATCACTTTTAAAGACAATATTTTGACATCCTTTTAAATTTTCACACATTTACAAAATTTAATAAAAATAGAATAGGATTCAATTTTATGTCTTAAAATTTAAACCCATGTAAGTCTCAAATAATCATGAACTAACAATTAGAAAAATGACTTACCATCAAGAATTGCAGTTATAGTCCGTCCGAAAAAATCCATGTGAATATGCTCACGATGTCTAAAAGAAGAAACATCTTAAACCAACATGGAATATGACTTATGTTTCTTGTACATTTAACATGCATCACATTTTTTACTTTCTGTCCAATATATGATAATTATTTTCATAAATAAAATGATTTTTAGATAATTTTCTCAAGGAATTAAAATTATAATGTCCATATCATCTATTCCAATTAAATGATTCATTAACTTTAGAATTTAAAAAAAATTATATTTTGATTACACAAAAAAATAAGATCAAATGTGTAAAAATTGTTTCTTCTAGGAGATGATAACATGATAAATTTATCATTATAAACTAAGTTCATGTAAATTTGAAAAATAAATAGAATAACAATCGTCACATTGTTCAGAGATACTTATTAGTTTGTAATCCAAGTCTTCAATATAATATAATTTGTGGAAATGTGTTGACTTTGGATTTCCAACTAATCCCATGAAAACAAATTTTTCATTTGAATTTCCTCTATATCTGAAATATCCTATATCTAATTTGTATTGGGTATGAAAATTGGTATAGCCTACAATAATATTCCATGAAAAATAACTATCTATGACCCTTTTTGTATTTATTTTCATACAACTAGTTTCCTAAAAAAGATAAATAAAGATACTGATTTCTTTCATACCCAAATATTTTTTGGGTTATAAATGTTTGCTATAGGAGATCTGGGTATCAAGACATGCTTCTATTTTCCAGGAATCATTGGAGATTGTTTCGAAAAATCCTTTTCAATATTTTTTTTAAATTCCACCAGTTAAGGTTTTTTGAATCATAAATATTTTCAAAGTCCATATTTCACAGGAATAAACGAAAATAACGTGAAGGTGATTTTTTTTAGAATAGGTAAAAAAATATTTTCCATATAGATTAGATTCCTCACAATTTCTTAAAATTCCAATTTTATTTTTGAATATTATTTTTCCAAATAATTTTGTTTAAATAGTATTACAATTATCTAATAATTGTTACAAAATATTTAAAAAATTGAGCTTATATCAATAGATTTTCAATTGTTGTGATTTTTTAGAAATCTAGACAATATAATTTTTTAGTTGATCTATAAGTTCTAAAATATGAATTTTTTACTTTCCTTATTCAACAATGATTTTATTATAGTAAATTTGAAGATATTTTCTTTCATGATTTCATACTTTGTTTCCATTATGTTGAAATATTCATTAAATTATTTATATGTGAAATCATCATTTTTCAATCCGCATTCATGATATGAAGTGTTGTATGAATGGACCTCATATTATTATTCAAAAAAAATATGTTGGTCTTTTTATTTATAGTTTTAGCTTATGAATCTGATGATGTTCGTTTAATATAATCATCACAATCACTCTAAGGGGCATTTATGGATTTATTAGACTACTTATTTCCAATATTCATGAATTTTTTTTATTACTTACTTTCAAATTTTATTATCGTATAGTCAGGCTTGATGTGTCATATACAATTTTCATTAAAAGAAACTCAACTATTTAGTCTTTTCACCATGGTTTCTATACATGAAGGATATTCCAAATCCTCATCTATTGTCATATAATTTTTTGAACATTCATTAAATTTTAAAAATAACATCATTAAATTATAGTTTTCTTGAAATGTATTCTTCTTCAGATGCTTCATAAATTTGTTAAATTTCATTTTTTTTCTATAACCAAGGGAGTAGAGGCCTTCGATGAATTTTTTTCGAGGATCCTCATTTTAAGTTTCCATCTCAACATCATACTTCATAATATTTAAAAAGATATCATTTATCTTGAAATCTTTTTTCTCCCTACATTGTCGGAAAGATACTAAGATTTAACTCCACCTTGGGAGTAATACTCTAAAATCTTTTTATTCTTGTTCAGGTTCAGTGATGTGAATTCCTAGAGTAGCAATGTTATTCAAAATTTCAATGAGTCTTTCATTATTTTGAATAATAATAAGTCCTTAAATCATTTTGTAATTATCAATCTTCCGCTTGGATATATCATATTTAAGAGCATTCACATTGTCAGTACCTTCATATGCTACTACTATAATAGTGAAAATATTATAGGCTATTTGACATTGAGATATTTTGATGAAATAATCTGGTCCTAACCCTCAGATGATCAAATTTTTGCATTTGAATTTAGATTATAGTTTTCTTCATCATCATGATCCCATGTTTGAGGTTCTTTATTTTGAATTTCATTGGTCTTTACATCTTTATGATATAATTTAAGACTGAAAATCATTTGATATATGATCATATTTGATTTCTAGAAGCCATAGAATTCACTATTGTTGTGAAAATCCCTAACTATAATCATGCCTTCTATGTTAGTATCCATAGAATACATTTAAAGATTGAAATTTGGGCTTTTAAATTTGATTTTTGTGAAGTTGAGAGTCTCATCCAATGGTAAAAATTGTTTTCCTACATAATGATAGAATTAATAACTCAAGAGGCGGGTGAATTGAGTTCTTTAAATATTCATAGAAATATATATCACCCACTTCAATGAAATAAAATCCCATTTTAATTAAAAAGTTTATATTTAAAGGAAATGAAAATCTTATTGAAATAAAGTTGAATGAAATGGTTTAAAAACTTTTTTGGGAATAAAAAACCCCTTTTCCACTACACAAATTCTCTAATCCTTGATATTGGTGATTTTCTCGAAACATTCCTTTTACTGGTGCTCGCATATAATTATACAAAGTATTAACATAAAATAGAGGTCCAAGAGATATCAACCAATATCTACCTTTACAAAACCTATCTACATTCATACACACTCTTACACCTAGTGCATGAAAATATTTACTGTGATAAAAGGATTGAGAAATGATTATAATACACATTTGCAAGTAGTAACTGACTGTAGATAAAGATCATATTGAGAAAAGTTAAAATTCAATTATAGATCAGGATGACATTTAGTAAAACTAATGGAATAAATAAGTATAAAAATGTATGAATTTATTTTAAATATATATATCTCAAATTTAAGATAGGGAAATCCTTATTTTTTTCCCTTTAAAATCATTGATAAATATGGTCAGTACGTGTTGTTACCATCAATTCTTTATATATTATATTTTTAAATATTGAAAAGGAAAATTAAATGGGATAAATAATATATGAAGTGATTCTAATGTGATATTATAATAGGATTATGTATCCTATCCATCAAAATATGGAATTGCTTTCATGACTCCAGGGTCAAAGATTATATCATTCTCAGAGTTTTTCTATTTATGGTATGCCTTATGTAGTCTGATAATTTTTAAATATATATTATTCTCATTATGTACTCAAAAAGTATGAATTAAAATATCATGAGATTTTTTAATATAATAAAGACATTACATACAATCTAATATTCAATTTATATCTCGTAAAATTACAATTCTTCATCAAATATCATTTGTTAATATAAGGAATCTGGTTTGGTAAGATATTATTCGATGCATTGTAGGATAATTATTTGGTGTAATATAATGTTTTACTGACATGGAATTCACTTTTCTTAATATTATTTTGCCTATGAGCATTATTTTCATTTCTATTTCTAGATAACTACTGATGTTCCTTATACGTTGTATGAAAAATTACTTGTGTAGGGTAATTTCATAAACACATAGAATAAGATCAATAAAATCTAAAACACTATGAAAATTTGTTTGAATTAATGTAGGAATTTTTTGAATCATCAAAACACATAAAGAGAAGATTTATTGGATTCATTTCATTTTTCAACAGACTCGTCTGATATTGGCTGGTGTTGAAAAAAAGATAGAGAGATATGACAATATGATAATGAGGTTTCAAGCTGATCTAGATTAATTACGTTGTTTTTGATTTCTGAACACCATGATTGGATGATGCACAATTTAGTGTCAAGTGAAAATTGATGTGAATCAGATGATGAGGTGGTGTTGAAACTTGAGTGGGTATATGCCTCTCGTAGATATGTATTTGGATAGTTTCAACCATTAATATTGTTGGAGTTTCTTTCCATAAAAATCCACATGGATGATGAGGAGTCATCAGTTGATAGTGATGATACTGACAGACGGTATTGAGGCTCAACATATACTGAGGCCATTGGGCTAGTATTTATTTCAAGAATAAATATCTCTATGCCTCAGAAATCATGCGTCAATCTGATTGGTATTAATCATAGCTACGTTTTGGGGACCAAATACATACTTGATCATTCCTTCATTATGTTAGCAGCTTTATAATGACATTAGGGTTTGGTTGACATGGGTTCCAATGGATTTTTACAGTAGATTCATAGGGACTCTTCATCATTCACTATATCAGGTTGTGACTTAGGCTATATGATAAGAATCCTCCCACTTCATTTATACCAGTAATAGACTATAAGTGATTTATTCCATGTAGTTGTTTAAACTAATATAATATGGTTATATATTATATTATACAAGGTTTTTTGTTTATATTTTAGTAAACCAACATAATCATCAATGTAAGGTAGAATCATGTTAGTGGTGGACCACTGAGATTGTTTATCAAACCCAACATGGTCCCTTCGGGGTGCATGTATAATTAATGTATTTGAAATGAATTTGTGGTTCAGTAATAGGATCTAGAACATAGTGATTTCATTGGTCCTTTTTCATGGGATGGATGGAAAGGGACCCTAGGTTCCTGCATTAGCTAATGTTACCTTTTCAGATTTATTTTTGGTATCATCCTGCTTATATATGCACACACTAAGGTTAGACACATGATATCCTCAATTCTTTATGTATTTTATAATATATCCTTCTTTGACACATTTTCTAAAAATGGTATTTGGTGATGTTTTAATTATGAAAATGGTATCTAATCTTGTTTATTATTATATCTTTTACTTGCTTATGCTATAATGGGTTACTATGTGGTTGTCTTGTTATCTCATTTTCTACTAATATATTTAAATATTTAACTTTTTATCATTCCAACTAGATGTTATAGTATAACCACTATCAACTCATTACATTCTCACTACTAGTCGCCAGCCTTTGGCATACGTGGAGGCATGTTTAAGGCCTAGTGGTTAACCATACCTTAGAATTGTTCAGGAGAGAAAACATTTCTGGGTGTTATAAATGGTATAAGAGGGGCGGTTTACTTATTTTTTTGACTTTATATTTTTTATGGTATATAACATTCTAGGATATTTTTAGAACATTTTTTGATATCATGTTTGGGTGCCTGCAACCCCATGCATGGGGGGAAATACCATTTTTATATAGGTGAGAAATTGTTTTTTTTTTGTATTTTTCTTTTTATATTTTACATTATTTACACAATGAGTTGTGAATATGGTTGTGATTATTATCCATTATGATATGTGACCCTCTATATGGTTTGTAATGGGAGGATTTGGACCCCTGGATGGGTATATAAAGGGAGTTTTTTGTTATACCATCATGATAGGCACATAAGATGATTGATTTATATATGTGTTCCTATGATAAATTTATTGTGATCATCATTGGGAACCTAAATTGATGCAATAGGGGATATGTTGATTAATGTGTCAAAAAGGATTCTACGTTGTGTTTTATTTCCATGCCTCTCTTTGGTGGCATTTTACACAATTAACAAAGACATGTGGTTCTAGTGAGATATTGATTTGATATGAAATGATATGTGATATGTATGTATGGGGATAAGTCTAATGTGAGAATGAATGGATTTATATATTACACATGTCTCTAATGTGGGTAGGCGAGGGGCCATGAGGCTTGATTTATATGTGACAAATGGCTCTGATATGCGAAGGTATAGGGACAAGAGGTATGTTGTTGTGTGACATGGTTGCGATGGGGGGAGTGTAAGGGTAATTTGATTGTTCTTCCTAAGAATAATATATATCTTCATTATATATATATATATTATGGATGTTATTCAATTATATTTCTATTTAGTGGATTCTTCCTAGACTGGATGTGGTGGACGTCGAAAGGGTGATGATTTGTTTCAACTTGAGCAGTCACTGGATAAGACACATGAGGGTCGAGATGAGTCTCGAGAGGGTAATGAAGATCACGATTCATTGTAAAAGGCTCTGGTTCATGAGGTTATGATGATAGATTTGACATACTTTGGGTCATGTCTAGGCGATTAGCTCAGTATAGGCCTGGTACGTGTCATCCAGGGGATTCATAGGGGATCTCTGGGAGTTTAGCCTTCGATGGAATACTTGACTCATGTGTTCTAGTGTAAGAACACACTACTATTTATGTGTGAGTGTGTAACACATGATAATGAGAACAATATCAATTCAATGCAGATGATCTTCCAACAACATTAAGAAACCATAGTATGGAGGGTGAAGCTGGAGATACATATTCTATGAGGGAAATGAAGTGCTGGTGGGAAAACAAAATTTAGGTAGTTATACACGATGGAGTACCCTATAAGAAGATTGATCCTAGGCTCTTAAAACAATTATTTCTAGAGGAATTGATGGTGGAGGGGGTGGAGTTCATAATTCTACAATAGTGATACACATATTTCAGGAAATCTGAAGCTACTTTTATTGTTTTTCTTATTTTACACCCAGTATAGTGGGTGATTACAGCCTGAGGGTGATGTTTTTTGAGGATGGGATACAAGACACCCTCAGGGTGTAGGTAAACATCTTCTGAATGGTCTCATTCGTAGAGGCTATGAATTGGGCACTAATATATGAGGAAAACATAAAGGAATGGTAAAATTTAATTTGGGTGAGGGAATCAGGTGATTACATTGGTAATGCTTCAGATATAAGGAAGAGAGGATTATGAGAGTCTTAATCGGGCATTCAAACCATAGAATCGAGTAGACCTCTTGAGATTGGCTCATAGATTGTGTACTTCTACTATGGGAATTGCGGTCACGTGTATACATAGTGTGGTGTGGGGCAGAAGGGGTGAATATCTTAAATACTAGATAAGAATTTTGGGAGATTATGCAGGAAGCCTTCTTAGATGATTTTTTTCTAGTATATGGGTTTACTCTGGGTTCTATGTATGGATCAATGGTTTTACTAGTAGTTTATAGCCTTGATTTAGCTGCACATGGATGTTATTGAAGAGGTAGTGGTACCTAGGTATGGGATTTGGGGTCGACATCTATTGTAGCTCTATAGGGCGGTTAGTCTTTAGGCTGTTCAGTTTTAGGATTGGTGAATCCCATTAATATACTAGGGTTAGAAAATGTTGGCTCTCTAATAAAATTCATATGTATACAATGGGTGTGACATGAATGTTTTTTTGGAATATCCATTGTGATTGAATATCCATTTTGGGTGTATGCGGTTAAGTAGATGTACATTTGGTCTAAACAGCTACTGGTGGGTAGGATGGTATCATCTCAGATGTGCTAAATGTATGTATATGAGGTGTATGGAACCAAGAATATCAATTCCATCAATGTGTTTCATGATTACATGAGGTACACTGGAAACTAGGAATAAGTGTGATGAGAGACCTATGTGTGGGGTGATGTGGGATCTTCTTATGGAAATATTTTTAGATTTGTGACCTTATAGGTGCCACATGCGACATGGGAATGAGGGTGGGTGGAATTTGAGGTGATGTGGTACATAGTGGGTGTAGGATGTGACACTTTCTAGATGTGAGAAATCGATGCGGTGTTGGAGTGATTATGTGACATGAGAGACTTTTTTATTATACGGATGACTGATATACCATCATTTTTATTATCATTTGATTTATAAAACAACCAAGGTATGTAACTCCTAAAGTGGGTAGATCTTTAGAAATTTTACCTATGCCATGATGTTGGGGGTAGACTGGCATGTTCTTAATGTAATGGTTATGTATGGAACCACTTCTAAGTTTTGTTCAATATCTGGAGGATGAGCTATAATAATGAAGATACATTATAAGATCCTAGGTTTTTGGAATGGTTCAAATTCGTCACCCATTTTTAATTTTTTGGAGTATGGTCAGCATTCCAACTAAGTTAGTTATCAGTAGAAAATAATTTTGAGATTTTTTTTCACCTGTAGAATTTATTCTTGATGAGTATTAATTCTAAAATTATTCCAATGGGTTTGAAGTGGGTTTAAGGTGCATTATAGGTTGAAAACTCAACTTTTTGAGGATCATAGACTGAGGTCATTAGTTTAAAAATGTAGAAACATCCCATGATAAACTATGTTGCCCTATAGGTTCACTCATCATGGATTGAAAAATAATTCAAGAGGGGGATAATAACCATATAAAAACACTTGTGTTTTTTTAAGAGGTGATTACCATGTTTTTTATATAGAATGGAATTTGGTGCAAGACAATCGTGAAATGTGTGGTACATTAGAAGTGGGTCCCTTATGGTTATCTAAACTGTGTGAGATAACCATGTTCCCCATTAAATGTGTGAAATATAAAAAATTCACATTCCCCCTATTTTTTTCAATTTCTTTCCTTTATCCACCATATTCGGACACATAAGCTGATATCCCCTCATTGTTTCTACCCTAGGTGTTGATATATCTTCCTTGTTGGAGCTCTGATATTCGATCCATGGGTGGGTGTAGACTATTCTCGACAACGCCTTCAATCCGCATGCATATTTTTTTTTCTATTCACTCTTTTTATGGAATGTTAAATCGAAGAAAACCATTTTACCGTATTTTTTTATGTTCATCTAAAATGATGATTTCATTCGAATCAGATGAAGATAGATTCTATGATCAGGGGTTTGTGCTTCTACCATCATGAGGTAGGAGGTTCTAATCTTTCACCATGATTTAAATATTTTTTAGGGGGTTCATTATTGGGATCACTATAGGTTAGTCTGAGAGATAAACTATAAATTTCATCTTTTCATTTTAAATAATTAATTGAAACCATAAGCTTCATATGGGAATTTTCATTAATGGAAACAAGTGTTATGTTCATAGTAATAGGATTTGTACTTTTTGGTAATTAGGCATGGGGGTTGTTTGTTAAATTATTTAATTATATTAAATGGTATGGTTCCAAGGGAACATGATCTGATTTTCACATGTATTGAGATGGCACTGAACAAATGGATGGTTGAACAAGGTACATTTAGATGGGTGGTGCTTGGATTTTATGAGTGATATTAATCATGGGTTGGGAGATGTGGTCAGTAGATGGATGTAACATGTTCATCAAGTTATATGAATGGAAGATATTTTATTTGATGTAACTTTCCATCAAATTGATCAAAATGTTCACTATTAAACTAGTTTCCAGAATTATGTGGATTAGGTTAATCGTTGGTGATTACCTCCCACTATGATTGGAGGATTCACTAATTGGAATCATGTGAACACATATAGGACTTAGATGATGAGGTAGTTCGGAATACACATGTGGGTAGGGGACTCTATTATATTTGGAATATGATAGTGTTAACAATCAGTATGGTTGGAGGTTATTTCCATACAAAGCCACATGGATGGTGAGGATCCATCATTTTATGGTGATGAGACCATCAATTAAGGGATGGGGATTTCCATGTACTAGGGTTTTTGGACCAAGATTTATTTAGAGGAAAGGTATCATTGTTCCTCAAACGTCTGACTTCGATTCAATGGGGATTCTTTCGAGCTTTGATCTAACGACCATATACATTATATAGTTTTCCACTGGCACATAAGATTCATGATAATTAAATGAGGTGTCGGTTGAAACATGGTGTTTTGGATAAATTTACATGAGGTTTATGTGGGATATCCAACATTCTATACATCAGTGGGTTCTTTGGGCTATTATGGATACTCCAACTACATTTATACTTGCGAAGGACAATTTAGGTGATTACGTCCTTGTGGATGTTGATGATAATTGAATAATTTGTTATTATATACTATTACTTTTATATTTTGGTACACCTGATTAATCAAATATGTAATATAAAAACACATTGGTGGTCACCAACTGAGATTCTTTCCTACCCACAAAAGGACCCTCCATGATGTGTACATACTTGATGGCTTTGAGATCAAGTGAATGTTATGGAAAAGGAGATATACCTTAGTGATTGTGTTCAATCTTTTTCATGAGATGGATGTAAGGGTAGTTTTGGTTTATTCATTAGTTGGAGTTACCTTTTGAGTTTTTCTTACAATATTAGCACGATTATATATGTACATACAAAGGTTCATCACAATCAATCCCCATTTATTTATTTACTTTCATTTATGACTTCTTTTAACACATATTCTAAATATGATAACATATGATGTTTTAATTTTGAAAATGGTATCTGATCATGGTTATTATTGTTGATTTTTCTTTCTTCTGCTATGCTAGGGTGATGGTCCCATTATCATATGTCTTATTTTATACTTCTATTTTTATCTATTGATCATTATTATTGTCAAAACCTGAGGTTATAGCTTCACCTGTATCACCTCTTTACACTAATACCACTAGTTGGTATCATTTTTCATATGATGAGGTTCATTAAAGGCCTAGAGGATAACTGAGGTTGAACACCATTTAGCTGAAAAAATGGGTTGGTGCTCTACAAAGTGTGTGAATAATGTGAAAAAGTAGTGATAATATAAAATTATAAAAATAATTAAAAACTCATATATTGGAATATCTGATGAATCCAAAACATGTGAAATTCATAATGGAGGATCCATCCCATAATCTCTCATCTGCAAGATTACAAGGTGATAAATTCAAATGGAAGAAGGCTCATCCATGTACAAGTAGTCATAATTAATATCTTATTTACTATGTGTCCCAAAACAATACGTTATACAATCAAAAAAACATTATTTAACAATATGATCATAACAGTTCAAGGTTATCATCATAATAGGAAATTGTTATGAACAAATAAATTTGACAACTACTCAACAAAATTATTACATCAGAGTCCTGTAGAATAATTAAAAATATGAAAAAAAAATTATTAATATTAATTACATAGAATATAAATGTAATAAATATAAAAATAGTTAGTCCGTGGAAACAAATAGAAACATTTTCAGGTTATCGCTTGGAAATTTATTAAAAATGTTAAAGAATCATTGAACTAGAAGGATCCTATTCTAGTGTTAGAAATTTTCTATTTGAAATAATCAAGAAGAAATATGAGTCCTTTTATAGTCTTGTAGGGAAGATAAATGAATTATATGAAAACAATAAGAATATTATTAATGCTAATAATATTCATCTTAAGATCCAACAAAATAAGATCACAGAACCTGATAATTTTCTAAAATATAAATATAAAATTAATGATATCGAATTTATAATGATAATGAAATAATTTAAAATATGATTATGTTAGTGGATGGTGAAAAAATATAAAATAAACTTTATTGAACATGGATTCAAACTATAAAATATTGAAACAATCAGGTTGAGTCTTTATAATAAGATAAATGAAGAGCTATTACAATTTGGGATTAAAAAAGGAAAACGTTTATATAGGATTATTAATGTAAATGATCTCTACAAAATTGAGATATCATATTGATGTAATTCATGGATCAATCGTATATTATCTCAACGAAAAAGAAACCATCTACATTGAATAATTATACTTATGTTAATTTTGTTTCTATATATAATGAATGTTAACAATTAAATTTTTTTTAAAGGAGGATGATGAAGGGAAATTAAGAGAGAAAATTTTCATTTGTGGTGAAGAAAGAGTAGTGTCACTGAATATGTTCCTCTATGTAATTTCTTAGAAGAATAGAATGAAACAGAAACATCAGGCATGTCAATTAGGTGATAATATTACTCAAAATTGAAGATAACAATTTTTTTACCACCATTATTATTATTAATTATTATAGAACATGAAAATTTATTTTCGTTATAATATTTTATTATTTTAAAATAAAAATAATCTTTCATTAAGGGGGTAATGTAAGTCAGAAAAAATGTCCACTAATGAGAGAGTTTTAGTTACCGCTTATAAATATATCTGAATATTTGAAGAACCTCAATGTTATTGTCAATGGAAGTTGTCACACTGAAGAATTATTAATTTATAAATTTGAAAATTCGGCCACTAATATATTTTATAATAAAATAACCCTTAATAAGAAGAAGAAAAATTATACATTGGGTGATAATCAGAGGATAATTGATGTTAATAGAAAACCATGGAAGATCTAGAGTACTTCCACTCTAGAAAAGTTGTATACTTATTTTTTCTGGAAAAGGGGGTTTCACTATGGATGATTTTAATATGGAAATGTACACCATGATGAATATAACTAAACATAATTAAAAAATTGTGAATCGTGTTCTAGAGATAAATAAATAACCTAACATGTTAAATATCACACCTGAGATGCCTTGTGAATCTACCAAGATTATTGTACATATTCCAAATGAAATATTTTTAATTTTTCAAAATGACGAGTAATGAGTAATAATAATAAAATAAGAGATATAGAAAGAAAATAATAATGGAATTGTATTATTCAACATGTCTTAAAAAATTAATTATAATGTTTTAATAAATAAAAAAATAATATTAGAAGTATTGTGTGGATTGTGCGTGATGGATGAACACATCTTATATGAATGTCTATTTGTAACAGTATATAAAGAATAAATATTAAAAAAGAATCCTAAATCACTAAGTGATTATTTTTCATTGAGTTCTTATGTGAAAATGGAAATTCTACAAAAAAATATAAAAAATAAATCAAGGACACCATGCTACTCAAAAAATCAAGAAAATATAGAAGCATCGGTGTGATGAGTTCAACCTCAAAAGAAGATGAAAATAATGGGGTCTTAGGGTTGAGATTATTTTATCATCCCTATTTATAGAATTGAAAACAAAATTATATCCACCTTATTTCCATATAATTTTTCTTTTTTCATTAATTACTTGTAATAAAAAGTGATCCTCTTATTAAGTTGGAGAACAAATTTAAGGAATTCATATTTATATATCTTAATTATGGAATATTCATTAAAATATTTATTTATGTAATCATATATGATTGATATATCTACTCATATATTTAATATATTTTTGTATAAAATGATCATAGATCAACTATGATGAGGATAATCAATCCCCCTAGCTTATCTATATTCTTGATCTTATATCATTGAATGAGATCAAAAAATTGGTATTTACCATTAATTAGTATTCACAAGAACAAAAAATAAAAAACTATATATTTATAGAGTTAATATAGATGTTTTCCCTTGAGGTGAAGTCACTAAATAATTTCCTAGAGTGTTATATTACACAAAAAATTACATATATGAATGTTTTTTTCCATAATGTAATTTATATAGTAAGTTTTCCTACTATATTATCTATAATAAATATATGAAAATAATCTATGAACATAAGCATAAGAAATTTAAAAAACAGATGATGTAAACAATAATGAATTGTTTATGATATTCAATGAGTAAATTCTAGAATATAACATGCATATTATAATTGAATGTTTTTCATATGTGTCTTAAGATAAGTGAAATAATTTCTTGTTGATTTTATATTTATATTTTCATTAAAATTTTTATTAGATATTTTCGTCTTTCATTATATAAATTGGTATCACCAATTAATATCAAAATCTAATTAGTTGAATAGTCAATGAAAAAAAGTTCAATTTTTTCCATACTGGTTTGTATCAAATTTTAAATTGAGAATAGAAATCATTAATTTCTAAATTAGATCCTCTGGTTTTCTACACAGGGTTAGCCCATGTAGTCATAAAATGGAATGATTAATGGTCAATTTCATATAAATCAAATGATTACACCCTCTGAAGGATCTTTACATCATTATCAATAATTGGAAGAGAATAAAAATATATAAAGAATAAATAAATAGATCATATTGACATATCATTTTCTACAATATTGTTGATATGAAATATAAAGGGGGAGATTGATGACAATAAATTTTGTTTTTGGTTTGTTTTTCAATGAGTTAATAATTGATTATGTCATTCATGTCAATATGAGTTTAGTATATAAGAACATCTTGGATGTTTATTTATTTTCCCAATTATATTTTTGATGTACCGAATAAGTTACATCCATATAAGTTCAAATGATGCATGAAATATTTTTGGATGAAGTAAATTTATGTATGATGATTTATAAACTAGTATTCATTTATATAAGAACATGTATTAAATCAAAAATTATTTTGAATAACATATTAAGGATGAATAAAATGAAAATATTAATTTTAGTCCACAAATATTTAAATTAAGTAATGAATTAATCATATTAATTTCATGAAAAAATTCGAGGAGTGGAAGTAGAAATTCAAAAAAATTATATTTAAAATTTCTAATAAAAAATATTTTGAGGATGGAATTTTTGTTTTCATAAAATATTATGTAGTTGGTAATTGTACCATGTATATTTTTGGGGGTATTTTTTTTAAAAATAATAGGCCTAACAAAGCTGTCCATAGAGGGACAAATAAACCATATATAGGATGTAGTATCTACCAAATTGGATCTTTTCCTTGTATCGAATCCTATGGAGGTATAGAAATTTTCCTCCAATGTATGGAAGGTTGTTATAGAATAGTTTCTACAATGGAGCACATAGGTATGTTAATGGTGCATGATGTGTTTGTATGGAGATGCTTGGGTGAAAAAGAAATGGTGTGCCATAACCCAACGATGTGTGTTTGTGTTGAGGTGTTATGGGGTGAGGATGGAAGAGGTGGAAGGAATACCGTGTAATATTATGTTCGAAGAATAAAGTGAAACCATTATGTGGTACTCAAAAACTAAGGATATTATATCTCTGTTAAAATAATATAGGCATAATGAAGGCTTCAAAATCTATTTTTTAATTTACATCTGAATAAGAGAGTATGTTATCTTCTACCTAGATCTATTTTATAAAATCCACCCGATCAATAATCTGTGTTATCATTAACCTACAGGTTACACTTATGGGGATTGACCGTCATGTTGTTTCCCTTTTGTTGCATTTGACAACCAATTTCCTCCATATCTGATAATCATTATGCCGAGATCGAATGAATGGATCTCATGAAAACAATACAGAATCCTATATTCTTACAAGCTCCACATTATAGAAAATTGATCATTTGAGGATGTCCCAAGACTAAGAAGGATGAATGAAATGAAGTTACATATAATTATAATGCATGGTTGAGGATGATTCAAATGAATATTTTACATATTGACATGAAAATTCATCACATATGTAAGGACACCATGATTTTCAGAAACCCATAGGTTCTAATTTGAAAATAAACATTAAAAAATACCATTTTCATTAGGAATATATATTTTCTATAAACATGAAATGTTTTACCAGAATTTTAATGTGTCCTTGAAACAATATTTTTTAGAAGTGATGACATGGAGAATCTCATCTATGAATAACATTGTAACCATGTGGATATAATCCACTTATTGTTTTGATAAAACTCATTTCCCCATATTTAAAAACATAAAAATTGTGTTCAAATCAACTTCATAAGTGATATGTTCCGTATTCTGATTAGCATAAATAGGATTAAAAAGATACTCAGCTACATGATGAGGAGGTTTTTCAATCTAATTTTCATGAATAAACAAATGTGTTCTCTTTCATTATTGAAAAACACTTGAGAGTTATAATAATAATAAATAGTGTCTCCTATATTGAAAATCTAACATGAATAAAATGTTATATAAAAGATTAACGATGTCGTTATATTTTTGATGTCACAAAGGCACCACATATATTGGAATGAAAATTAGGGGGATAAAACAATGAGATCAACATGAACGAAATAAAATAATATCTTGAATGGAATAAAAAACTCATGTATAGTGCATATATTATTAGAGAAATTTTAAAATAGTGTGCATATATTTTTCTAATGTTGATTTATTCTAAGAATGAAACACTTTATACATGCATGAGACCTTGTTGATATACCATTTTTAATAAATACACTTGTTTCTAGATAGAAACCTTAAGATTTAATATTTCATGCACTAGGTTTCTGGAATTTTCAAGTTAGAAATAAGTAAAATGGTGAAATTAAATTATTCAAAGATTGATGTGAAAAATATATTTTTTGACTAAAAATTAAAATTTTAATTTCTAATTAAATTTAATAAATATGATGGAAACCCCTCAAGACCATCATAAATGATTAATTAGAATAGTATTAAATCGAAAAATCATTAAAAATGAGGCTAGGATTGTTGGAATCACTTACCCAATACTGACCCCATTGAAGTTCCATTACCTTCATATTCAGATCCTCCTTGATTAAATCCTCAAAATAGATTACCTTCTTATCCAATGTATGGATGCACTCATCTACATTTACCTTCATTTTATTGAACCCCGATGAAACAATTCGAGCCTCATGGTTGATATAGGACCATTCGTCCTTATTAATATCAATTTGGACATATATTTAGAATATTTTGTTAAAATCTCCATCTAGGGAAATGATCTGAAAATATCATTCTAGAATTGCTTCCATATAATAAATAATAAGTGAAATATACTTCTCATTATCCCTATTAACCTTTCCTACCACATCACCCATCTCTTGGTCCATTGTGTCTCCACACTTGGCATTTATCTTTTCACTGCATAGTTCCAATCCCTTATTTCATTATGGTTCTTGAACTCTTAGTTCACATTACATATCCTTGGATATTATTATTGATCTTGTTTCTATAGGCTTGGGAATATGGGAGTACTCTTTTATCTAGTTATCCTTTTCCCCTTAACCTCAATACAACCCCCACATCTCATTTCCCCTTTTGTCCCTTATTCTTTCTTGTTCTGTGAAGTCCTTTTATCTTTTTCCCTCAAAATTGTCTATATATAATTAACTAGTAATCTAATCATCCTCCTCCTATAATGGTGTCCACATTCCCAATTCATCCAGCTATTCCAGAACTAGGCATGAAACCTCTAGGTATCCAAATTAGTTAGATAGGGTAATAGATGTGGAAGGACTCTTAAGAGTTATCCTACTCGATAACTTTAGGGACCAGTCATTATTTCCGAGGTCAATATTAGCTTTAGTACCTCTTCATAGTTGCCCGAAAATTCACATTAAATCCATCGCCAATTCCCATATTCCCTGCCCCTTGGATCCGATCTTGTCCAGACTGGACCTTCACTTCCAAATTATGAACATCCAAATTCATATTCAAATTTTTAATAATATTTACAACCTTTGGATTCATGAATAATTCTCTTACCTATTTGGTTTTGATCAACCTGACATGTAACCTTAGTGCATGTGTCATATATTAGAGAAACATGGTTTAAATGTGGGGTAGGTGTCATATTCATTAAAGAATTGACCACCAAATCAATATTTTTCTCAACTTTCTCAGTTGATTCAGAGGGATAAGTAAATAAATAGGGATACTTCTCTTTGAATTTGTACCCCCCATCAACCATAATTCATGAAAAGGAGACATTATTATCAGAGGAGCTAATTAGAGCCTCCCCTCTATCTACGTATATAGTTTTTCAACAACCAGACCACATAAATTCTCTTTCATAGAAATGGAAAAATGCAAATCTATATCCAATCTAGGAGGTACATCTAATTTTTCATTATCCAACAGTCATATAGAATATTTCTCATTGGGGACTGAGCTATGAGATGATTGGAAATCCATATGAAGATGGCATTGTAAATGATATGAAAAAAAAACTAGTTTCCAAAAAATCATAGTTTAAAGGAAATATAATTCTTCACTGACCTCATTTCCAACAGGTTCAACAAGAGGCTTAGAGATATCCACTTCCATGCATATTGATAGAGTGATATGATTGCATAAGGATCTCGAATTCTCATTGAAGGAAAGATAATCCCAATGATATTACCCGACATCTATATAGTAGAAGGGTTATGGAAGGGAATGTGAAGGCCAAGAATACATTCCAAAACTTATATAGTGGTGAAGTCAAATTTCTAGTGAAACTCATAGATCCATATTATTATGAAGAAATGTGACCATTTGTAGGATTGAATCTCCTTGGACCATGTAGTGGAAAGTTCATCATTACAAGCAAAGTACATGACAACACGACGAGGATTCAAAAGACCGAACAAGACATATTCATGGATGGTCCAAGAGAAATTGAAAAATCTATTGTAATTTTTGATTGAAGGGTGATGAAGAACAAAGAGAACATATAGAGACAACCCATGGAGTGAAGAGGCCTCTTTGAACTCCTTTAGAGAAAAAAGAAGTTAAGGTGCACCCCGGTGGGTAGTGGGGACTTTTGTGAAACCATGTATAAAGGGAATATCAGGGAGGGAGGAAATATTTTTGAATGTTGAGACTTTTTGTGCATGGAAGGAGGGGGTTTGGGTGAATCGGCAATCACCAACACTCGAAGGATAGGCCTCAATATCTTCAGTTCCATGGGGGGTAATGTTATGAGTGGAGGCTCTTTTGGTTGATGTAAATAATGAATTTCACTATTTGTACATCATATAGAATTTGACAATACAATTTAATATATCATGATGTTTAATGATGCTAAATTGGAGAATATGAATTAGTGATCAATTTAATATATGCCTATTACAATTTTCAGCAAATAATAACATTCATATTTCCAGAATAAGACATTGAAACCTATTGGTTTGTTCATAATCTAGGACAACCCTATTGATTATTGTTATATATATATATACCGCCTTTTGATTGAAAAATTTCGATAAAGTTGATCAGAATCCTTGGTGTATATTATGGAAGAACATTTAAGAACACTTAATCACAAAAGAAATTGATAATATCCTTCATTATTTTGATTCGATGATACATCCTTCACTGCACCTAATGGGAAATTGTAAAAGAGTTCACAGTCAAACCCTTTCTGGTGCATTTCATGATAATAAATGGAATTCTATGTTGCAGTGGGATAATAACCACTATTAAAGCAAGATATATTCCTCAATATTGTACATGAATCTCTGATAAAATAATATATTTTCTTGTGTAATATAATTTATTTATGAATAATTTATAACCACTTGTAAAAAATAAAATGGAATCATTAACTTAATAAAAGAAATAGGTATTAAATGGGATAATTTTATTATAGATACAAGAACCCATCCAACACTTATTTATTCCATCCCCCTCTCAGTTTTGTCATCCTAAAGTGATACTAGCATGGAATTCCTAGGTTATTATGACTTTTGAGATATAATGGAATTCCATGAATTCTATTTCTTTTTTCAAAACATATTGTCAATGTAGTTTCATTTATACATGATATAATTCTCTTGAAATTTTGAAATTTATGGATCATAGACATCTATGACAGAATAAATTCATGTACTATGTAATTTAATTATATAGTGAATTTGATAAATTTATAAACCAATCTATAAAATCAGTTGAAAACTAATTAATTTTTTGTGTTGATATTATCAATGAAATAAAATATATTAATCACATACTTTTAATATATTTTCGTGACCAATGATTCTGAAAATATATTCCTCATACCAATATTTAACTCTCTAATACAATTTTATTCCAATTTTTTCAATTTCTTATCAACTGATATTTAAATGTAACATGGAATTTTGATATTAGCTATAATATTTGAGACCCAATTGAAAATGTTAATCAACATATCATAGATTATCACACATTAAAGAGACATTATTCATTACAATATATAAATACTAAATTTCATAATTTTAAATTGACTAAACTAACTTGATTTTGGAATTCTTTATAACAAAGTCTTCTTACTATAAATTTTGATCATTTTTGGAAAAGGATTGATTTTACAACCTCTTATAAATAATTTTTTTATATCAAATCAATCAATGCATTTAAAATATATATTCCTGTTCTTATTATCTTATATATAAATTTAAAGGATTAAATCATTATTTCTATAAAAAAATTACGCATTTATGTTTATTTATTTTAAAACTCACATTTCCCACACATTGATATTTTATTTTAATAACTGAATTTTTAATTTTTAATTAGAAGGCTAAAATTATGTAAAAATTTTATCGTTAATATTTTTTATTAAAAGTAGTTATTAAGGAAAAAACATATATCCAAGGTAAAAGAAAATAAGGTTAAAAATTATAAAGTTCAAAAATTAATTAAAATATTTAAAGTTGAATACAAAAAACGTTTTAATGTGATTTTAGACCCAAAATCATTTTACATTCCTATTTTGTAAATTTTGATTCCTTTTTTACTAGAACATTAGGATAACATTATTGAAAATATAATAGTTACACCCAAAACTACCCTTCCCTTCACTTATAAAATAGTAAAACTCCCACCACATCAGGGCACATCTTCCCTTCAAATATCTATTGAAATTCTCCAAATCTATCCTTTTATATATCCATCAAATTAGAAAATTCTTTTTGTCTCATTTAATTATCATTACACCTTCTTTTTCATGGATAATTCCAAGGAAAATCCATGTCTCTGTCGTAAGTATTGTCAACTACATTGCTTTCTACATAATTTTCATATTTTACATTAATTATAGCCACACTTATATAATATTATTACTATAATATATATACTTTAATGTTTCTATATTCAGGTTGTTATCATTGTCTATTCATCTACACAATCAATTATGGACAACAAAGAAGACTTTTGTGTGCATTGTGAACTACCACCTCCACAACACATTGTCTTTTATTTTCCATGACTACCATACAAGCATATATCTAAGAACCATATTAAAGTTTAAAAATGATTTTATGATATAATATATGTTAATTTATTTAAAATATTCTTTCCAATTAATTATATGATTACAAAATTATCATCGTTTGTTTAATCATTTAATCTAAGCATACCGAGAGGATAAATTTTCATTCAAATTATGTAATATTTTCATATCAATGATATATTGGTAAATTTAATTAAAATATTGATATATATAAATAATAATCCCCAAAGAAATAATTATTATTCTTGTACAATGATATCACACAAAAACCACCGTATAATCCTTCATTAAATGAGGTTATGTTCATGTTTGGGTCCGTTTAACCACCTATATGAACAATAATTTAAATTTATATCCTGAGTGACTATGGGAAAATAATTTATGATGTTATATAATATAAATATATAAATGACTATTTTTTATTATATAGTTTTTATACTAATATTTAGTAAAAGAATTAGGAAAACATCCTTTGATTGTCAAGAATCAACAACACGTGCTTGTTGTCATTTTTTCTCCATGCATAATGATTAAAAAACAATTAATAAAATTTCAAACTTATAAAATAATTATAAATCATATATAATATTAATCATAATGATATAATAATTTATAAATTTGTAAGGATTATAAAGAAAAAACAACTATTATGAAACCAGTATATATGATGAAAACAATAAACACCTAATGTAAAAATAAAACAAATTAATATTATAAATGATTTATTATGAAGAGTATAAAGAAATATTTATATGATTAAGTTTATAAAATAATTTATTATGATATCAATGTATATGAAACATGGGGATCAATTATATTTGTGCAATTTAGGATAATAGGTAAGTGTTTTCCATTTAAAATTTATCTATTTAGTGCATGTTTGGTATTATGAAACAAATTCCAATTATGTGGTGTATGTAAATCCTATTTGAGATGTAATGTGATTATATTTATTAACTAATGGTTTTGAATTTAGATTTTATTTGATATATTAGAATTATTTTTCATTGAATTATTATCCAATATATAAATTGGTGGTTTCCATCCAAATTTTCCATCTTTAGGTCACATATAATATTTACCACTTATTTCTATTTGTCTAGTGCATACAATTCTATAGAGTACTTTTATAAAATTAATCATGGAATTGAAGGGATTTAAAAATCTATAGTTTCTAACATACCTCATACTATATTTATTTAAGAGTCACTAAAACTGTTGTTAAACTCATTCATTTCCAAGGGAAAACTGTACTACATTTTTGTAATGTAAAATCATGTATAGATTCTAAGAAAATACACCCCTTTATGATTACTAGAAACAATATATGAATATGGATTAGATGTAAAAAGGTTTAATCACCCTGAAAATGGTTGTTTGTGCGTTTACTCAATCATCACTATGATTAATGATAATTGGGGGTAAGAATACACAGCTTGAGATTTAATATTGTGGGATATTATTTATACTATTCACACAGTCATAATGAACCATTATATAGGAATAGTTTACCATTTATTTGGTCTGAAACTAATGAATACAGGTTAACCCAACTTGTATATTCCATGTATTACCCAAAAAAATGACAATATCATCACCCTTATATTTCTCTAATTTGGTGACAACATATTACCTTGACGATACCCCATGACTTCCATGTTGATTAAGTGATTTTATCTTAGACATCCATAATATTATATTAAATTGTTAAGTATTTTATTTTTATAGTTCTCATTAAACATACATCCATTTTTTATTCAGTATGAAGTTTCTCATGGTACATTATGAATGGATTCTATGAAATTTATGGTGAATGCATTGGACCAAATCAGGTGATGAGTAGGTCCGATAATTATATACCCCCTAAATTCATCGACATGCCAAATGAGAAAAAATGGTTTTTTTAATAACTCTTCACATAATTGGATTTTTATCTTGTCATGGGTCCTTTATGGTATGTTTTTATGTCAAACATTATGCTAAATATCCTAATGAGATCAATGATAATTAGTAAACATGTTTTCATTTCCTTTCATTGATAATGAATACTGTTAGTTTTGCGTGTTTATTAATTAATGTTGTATAATTTTTTATTTTATATTACTTATTAGAATATTAATGCAATGGAATATTTTACTCTATGGTAACCCTTACTGATCATATGAGCTCTATGTTATTACTTTTTCAATTATTATGAAACATAGAGGAGCATAATGTGTAGTATTCATGGATAGAATGAAAGGGATAATGACATTCCACAATATTTTTATGATGTATATTTTGTTTTGAAATGTATTGTTGTATGTATATGTTCTTCCAAGAATAAAATTCTATTAAATACTTTAGGATCTTTTGTTCAATAAATAATATAATTTATCTAAAAACTATGGGTTTATAGATTCTATAATGTAAGAGTTATTATCAATGAAAGTTAAATAGAAACATTGGAATTTTTATATAGGGGAACCATGATATATGGAACATGTTCAATAACATACCATTAATATTTCTAGGGAATTATTTTTCAAAATTAAAATGAATTTTATTTTATAGTTCAAAATCATTATCTCAATTTTGTATGAAAATACATGAGGAGAAGGAACAATCAGAGGAATGAGAACTGTATATGAAACCTTCATCAATGCAGGGATATCCCCAATGAATAAGTTAATAAAAATAGAGTAGAGGATAATAAATTCATAACTATACATGGGTGGTTGACCATGGTTATAAATATTAATATTTCCTGAAAAGAATATAATACATATCTAAAAGATGGTAATACTATATTGGAACACTTAATGTTACAAAAACTATAAATATTCTTATGGTTCTACTAGTCCATTCTTAGTCAAATAATGAACGAAGTCCATAGATAATATCATTTTCAATTTTTGATGTGGTGAAAGGGAAAAATCATTATTATGCACTATCATATTAAGGATGGTGAAAACTAATGGTGGTAGCTGAAAACACTAAAGAGAATGATTTGATCATGTACATTGATTATGGTACTTCTAAAAATGTACTATATGAAAAAATATTCCCCATGTAGAGAGATAAAAATTGGATATATAGTTCCTCAATAATAGAAAAAGGACGATGAAAATATTGCTACGTATGAGGATAACACTACATGTTTAGGTATTCATTCCGCAAACTATATATATAGAGTAGATATCATGATAGATGATTTCAATATTTTTTTAATATTGATCCTTTGAAGGATATTGATATCCAAGGTCATTTCATCAGAAAAGAGTATAGTCTTAAAATCAATTAAGAAAGAAATTTAATTATATAGGATGTATTCATTTTGTGAAAATCATGAGAAGAAGAGGCTTGGAAATCATCAAGGGAAGAAAAATGTGGAAATATGGAATACATTTAGTGTGAAATTTCCCTGATGTGATAAATACATTATGTAATAACTTGGCTATTATAGAAGTGGAAGAATGTTAAGTTCAAAGTATAGAAGAAATACCATGAACCACTCTAATGTAATGAAAAAGAAAAAAACTATTAATGACAAATGTTTTGACTTTATGGAGAATGGACATTATCAGAACCAATGAAACAAATATCAAAGAAACATTCCTCAGAAAAGACATTGGAAAAAGTCTTATAATATGATATTATAATAGTTGATATTAATCTTATAAATGAAACTATGGCTTGAATTTTGAGCATTTCCTTTAAGATATATAAATTTTTATTTGATTCAATATCTTAACAATCATTAATATCATATATGTTTTAAAATATAATTAAAACGTACCTATCTCTATATTAAGAGATTTATAAATTTGGAAACAAAGAGAAAATCTTATAGAAACAATGATGCGTCAGGAAGATCTAATTATGATGCGTGGGAGTTCCCAATTTGATAACAAGGTTTCCATACCTATGGTATAATTTGATAAGATAATGAATATATATTTTATTTCAACTTATAAAGCTTAAATTTATTTCAAAGTGAAGGATATTACAATTCATGACTCTGACGTGGAATATCATGTCTTTAGAGGGTAACATCATCGACTAAATAATGTATGGATCCTCCCCTAGTATGTCCTCATGTTTAAATTTTGGGTAAGTCTAAAGATTAGGTGTGTCATATGGATGATTAAGGTATCCTAAGGATAGAGGATGTATGCATGGTATAAAATTTTATTGTTGTATTTCAAGAAGAATTATCAGTTCATCTAGTAGATTATGAATTTGAGTTCTCGATTAAAATGATTCTTGATGAAAATCTTATATCTAGAACTCCTTGTTGAATAGAACTAGTAGATTTGGTGGACTTGTAGAAATTTTTATAGGAATTGATTGATAAAGGATTTATAAGACCTATAATTTCACCTGTCTGAATCCGTATTTTTTCATGAAATATAATGATAGGTATTTTGGATTATTAATCAATTATTTGGAGATCAATTCCATTACAATAGACAATTAGTATCATTTCTAAAATATTTATGAATTATTTATTCAACTTCAAGGAGAACTATACTTTTCAAAGATGCATATTCACTCTAGTTATCATCAATAATGGGAAATTATGTATGATATATAAAAGACAATATTTCAAATGATGTATAAACATTATGATTTTATAGTAATTCATATTTTATTGAATAAATAATCTTTTATATTTATGAATATGATTAATTGATTAGTGATGGAGTATATTGATAAATTTATTGTGGTACTCATTAAAGATATCATGATATAATATAGGAGATATGAATATAACGATAGCCAAATTAAATTAATTTTTGATACCCTTAAAATATAAATTATTGGGATGTATTGTAAGTGTGAATTTTCACTCAATGATGTTTTTTTCTTTGATGTATTTTCGGAAAAGATAGAATATTTTTTCCCTTTAATGACAATGTAATTCAATGAATTTCCTAAAAAGATGAATAGAACTAAGATCCAAATATTATCAAACATAGTAGGAAACTATTGTAGAGGTGGAACTATAGCAGCCGCGGCAGGGCACTGTAGTAGTGGTAGGAACTGCAGGGTACGGTAGCAGGCACACACTGTAGCAGTACTATTCACAGAATGGGATTTGGGCCCAAAAAATTGGTCCTACATTCCATGTAATGAGATAAATGCCCACTGGGCCTTCGGGATACGTAATGGGTCTCCCTCTACCTAGTTAAAAGAAGTCTTTTCTTTGCTTTAATAATAAAAGAGGCGTCGGCCCCAACCAAAAAAAAAATGATAACTCAACCAGGACTTCATTTGGTTGGACAACTTGTTAACCAGGTTAACTTATAAAGTGGTTAAATTCATGTGGTTAAAAGAATTTGAGAAATGTTTTGAAGAGACTAATAGGGGGATAATAAATTCAATAACATTAAATCTACCATCAAGTATGAATGGATTTGTAATATATAGTGACACATCTTAGAAATGAACTGGTTGTGTCCTTACGTAGAATGACAAAGTGACTGGTTATGCATTATGGTAGATGAGAATCCGTGAAAATAATTATCCAAAATGTGAGAATTTTCTAGTGTCTAAAATATTATATTTGAAAAATGTATGACTCTACATATTTTTTTTAAATATTATATATGTATATACCATTAGCGTTTCAAGTGTATCAAATATCAAATGAAACTCCCATGGTTAATAGAATATGGTTGGAACTTCCTAAGGATATGATTTCTTGACATATTGAAACCCGAAAGTGGGAAACAAGGTTAGTGAAACATTAAGTTGGAGGGACCATGGAGTTCAATTCATGATGAGGATTAGCAACGACCCTATATAAAGAGATCTAGTAAATATGGTTATGGTTACTTTTTTGAAAGGGGTTCCATTATATATTTTTAATGAAATTATAAAACCATTCTTACAAAAAAGTTAGAGATGTTATTGTAAAATGAGAATCAACAATGTAGTATTATATTTTCTAGTGATGCGAAATTTTATGAATTCATATGTAATGATACAAAGCTAAATTTCAAAAATAAATTACGAATTTCATCAATAATGTAGTCGAAGAGAGAACTGCAAGATGAAGAACATACCTAAAATTTCTATATACACCATTGTATAAAACATTTGTATAGGTATTTGGGTGAACAATTTTTATTGGATAGAAGGATGTAGAAAAAATGAAATGTGTTTATATTCCTAGTGTGATAGTAGGTAGATGAGGAAATGTAACATCCTAAAGTAGTCATGCATCCTCTGAAAATACCAAGGTTGAAGTGTTATACTATTACAATAGAGATTTCAATAGAATCCAAAATCCTCTAGGGATAATCGATTTTATATTAGAGAACCTTGACCATCTTAGTTGTTCTATTTATTTCATAGAAGTAAGATAATATCTATAACATCATCACCATTCATGGACCTAAATCAAGGAAATCATAAGGATTATAGAGAACCTCAAACAACTGTATTTGATCCTAAATCATGGTTTATATCCAAATTATGGAATATTATTCAATGGAATCTAGAAACTGAGATATATTTATGAATTTTATATCTACCCAAAACTAATTGGAATTATGAAAAAAACATCAATGCATTAGAATACATGTTTAGATATTAATCGCTTGGATTACTATGTATTTGGTAACAATATATTCCATGTGGAATTTGCGTA
Organism: Viscum album; assembly: GCA_963277665.1. Taxonomy (NCBI): domain Eukaryota; kingdom Viridiplantae; phylum Streptophyta; class Magnoliopsida; order Santalales; family Viscaceae; genus Viscum; species Viscum album. The sequence continues at coordinate 623,188,898 of OY728127.1, forward strand.
TAATAATGGACTCTATTAGGGAATCCAGATGGAACTATATGAATCATTTTTTGAGAAATGATTTCATACTCCAACCTATTGGGAAGAATTTTGGTAAAATATTTCATAAAGTATAATGATTTCTGGTGAAATGATTGGTGAAGTATGTAATATATAAGATCATATTCATACATCCTAGTACATGTTAAAGATTATTGGACGAAATATATGTGGGAAATGGGATTTGATGTTTTGGATCATGTTTTCATTATGGTTTCACAATAAATTCGGTTTTTTTATTTAGTGATAACAATATGTTAGAACCAATGTATGTTTGGCCTTTTGAAATTTTAAAAAATTAATTGGATCTATAGGTTATCAACTAGATATATCAGGGAACCATTCTATTATAGAAATCATCATAAATTCTTTGATATAAAGGAGATAAATTTTGGATGTAATGAATGTTCTAACATATCAGGTAATAAAGTTGGATATTGAATTTTTCTATAAAAAAGTGTTTCTCCACCTTATTGACACAAGAGATAGTGTATTGTGGATTTAGAAAAATCAATTGTTGATGATACTTTGGGGAAATCACAAACAATAAGAGGAGAATGGTTTATTGAAATTGTTTAATATTTTCATATCCATTTATAATACTTACAAATTGTTCCTATTATAATTTATCTCACCAATAAAAACTAATTAATATCAATATGATTCTATAATAATGATTTGGAAACCAAACCTCCTCATTATCATTCTTGAAATTAGTTTTTTATGTTTGGGTATGTTTTATAACCTATTTGTAAAATAATATGATGTTATATAATAAATAGCTATGGGAACATATTGGATCCTATAATTTAATATAATAATTATAATAATTATTTTCTTTTTTATTTTAGATATGTTATATCAATATTTAGTTTATCGATAATGAAAATTCCCTTTAATTGTAAAAAATCATTGAAACATGTTTCTCATAGAATTCAACATCAATAATGAAGTCTACAACACATGTTAATTGAATTTTATACATCATAAAAAATATGAATAAATCATTAATAGTATAATTTTTAAAATATTAATAATTATCATTGGTAATTTAATGGATACAGATACGACTATTGTCAAAATAGCACAAATGGTCCCAATAATAAACACCTGATATGAAAATAGGTAGAGTTAATATAGGGAATAAATATCAATAAATTGAATAAATGGAAATTGATATGGCTGTTTTATATAATAATGAGATATTTATATATGTGATTCTTATATATTATGTTATTGTACATTAATGGTATCCAGGACAAGAGGTATAGTTTTCCCATCTTAAATTTCTGTCATTGTGTAATATTTTGTATTATAAACCTAATTTAATTTATGTGATAAATAGAATATTATTTAATATTTAATTTCATGAAATTAAATTATTATATTAATTTTATTATCAATTTAATCCCACCCTTTTATGAGGTTTTCATTGCAATTCTAACCAAAAATAAGTGGGGGGGGGGGTTTAGTCCTAATATACATTCTATAGAAATCATGTTATATTCATCTCCAATTTCATTTTGGGTGGTTCTTAAATTTCAATGCAATAAATTTACCATATTCCTCATGGATTTTAATTAAATTATTATTCCATATTATTACGCCTCCCTCATATCCATTTGATTCATTAATTTCCAAAAACATTGTAAAAGACAATCATTTCTGTGGTGGAAAAACAATCCAATGTTTTTTTATTGTAAAATTATTTGTAGTTTCTAAGAAAATACATAGCTATATATATAGTATAGGGTGTATGTGGATGATGAATATATTTACTTTGGGATAATCACTCCAAATACGGATTGTTTGAATTTAATCACTCATCTTCCTGATGCAGGATGAATGGGTCTAAGAAAAAAATCATAGAGAGACACTCCCATGGGAAATGATTACGAATATTCACATGTACCAAAATAAAAATGAAATTTTATTTCCATACCATTTATTTAGATCATAATAATGATAGATATTATAACCAATTACTATATTATAGTATGAATAAAATACGCATTGAATGAACAATCTTTCATATATTTCATTGATACAGTTGATACCTATTATATTTGTGATACCCCATGATTTCAAATTTTATTAAATAATATTTTATAAGAAATAACCATTATGCAATTTAAAGGGGCAGTATTTAAAAAATTTATTTCTTATTATACTGACATATAATATTTTATTCACTAAGAGGTTCTTAAGGGAACTGTCTGAATGGTTCTGAAGAACATTAAGGTGAATATTTTGGACTTAATTTGCAGATGGATTGAGGCCTAAAATATATATCCATCTAATTCATCAACATCTATCAAGAGAAAAAATAGCATGGGGTTTGCTATACTCCTCTTCCCATTAGAAGATAAGTGGAAGGAAACAAGGACTTGAAAATAAACTTTTCTGTTCCAAAGTATTCATTCCATCAGTATGAGATCAATTATTTTTGATATCAATGATTAATTTATTTTCATAGAAATATCATTCACTATGTTTTAGATGATTATAGATTCATTTTGTATATTTATAACATCTATATCTCATTTTATAGGGTTCTGTTATCAATTATTCTTTTATATGATACACCATGTTGAGAATTTAAACTCACCCATAATTATTTTCATTCCATGGAATCCCAAAGGGGAAATTTGTGTTATTTATAGGGATATTATTTAAGGTAAAATCCTGTACTTGAAATATGTTATTGTTTTGTCACATATTTTGAAATTTATTTTATGTGTCCATATTATCCTTTTAGAATATTAAAATTTTCTATCATTCAATAACTCTTTTATTTTTTTCTTATGATGTAATTTAACTACTAGATTTGGGTTTATGATGAAAGTGATGTTATAAAGGCCCTCAATGAAATAAATCTAAATTACATATTAATTTTTTGTAAAAATTAAAATCATAATTATTATCAATATCTATACCATGATATGGATTCCATAACAACATAAAAATAAATTTATATACATCACCAATCATCAAATTATCATAATACCTAATGTAATTAATTAAGTAATTGTTATTAAATTATTTGAAAGTCATTATGAAGAGTTTAATTAAAAAAATTAATATATAATATTCCATTTTTTATTAATATGGTAAAATTTTCATACAAAAAATTCTATTTCGTGATAATAAAATATTTTATTTATTTCATAGCTCGTAATATGTTTCATTTTGAATATATCTACAATAACCACTAATCTTAAAATTACCAACATTTAAATTTACCTTAGAATAAATCACTTAATGATTAACATATGAATTTATTTTGAAATTTGAAAAGAGTTCCCTTATATTTCCAAAATACTTCTATTATCAATCCCTCTAATGAATTTGTTCTAATTATGTTTTTATGATTACCCATTTTAGTAGACTTACTAAAATCTAGTGATTTTAAATATAACATTCATCCAAACCGGATTTTCCCTTTTCCCCCTCTTTATTGTATAATATACCTAAATTAGATTATTCTAGAATCATAAAAGGTTATGATAGAAAAAATTATTAAATACATTTTTGATGGATTTTCATAATCTACGTTATGAATTTTTTTACTATTAGATAATGTAGTTGATTATTTCATTGGTTTTATGTTAAAATCATGAATCTCAATAAAATTAATTTACATAGAGCTTATACTAAGTAATATATTGTTATGTCTGATGATGAAGCTAATAATTTTGATAAATTCATTAATAGAATTCAAGTAATTAACTTATATAAATTGATCCACACTATTTAATTTTCAAGAGATGAATTTTTTAAAAAAATATCTATCTTCGTAATTGTTTTATATGGGTATTGAGAAAATGTTAATAAATTATGACATTAAATATGAAAAATCATTTTGATTTGATTCTCCTGATTTGAAATGATTCTCCATAGATATAGATATGATAACTATTATAATATTCACATGTACAACAATGTCATCATGACTCCATAGTAATTATTATGCTATTAAATGATACGATGATTGTCCCTTTCATGTTTTTAGTACGAACTAATTTAAAATTCTATTGATAAACATATTATCATCCCACAAATCACAAAACAATTATTATTCCTATAATAGAATCATGTAAAATATTTTTTTTGGTATTAATAATTTTTCATGAAATATTTAGTTCATAAAAAAACATGTTCATATGGATGATTATATAATGGATATGTATAGTGTTATAATCAATCGCAAACAACATCATCCTATTATATCTATCACTAATTTAATTTCATATCCCTTCCAATAGATGATAAAACCATTGATATATAGTGGTTAAATAATTTCAAATGTAAAAATATATTTCTTTTATCTCCTAAAAATATTTTACCCATTTAATTTTAAAATTAATAGTGTAAATATTTACGAGTCTTAATTTTACTAATGATTATTTTATGATGTCAAACATTCATATATCCATGAATTTTTTTTTAAAAATATAATTTATTATCATTATGAATAATTGTATGAAACATAACCCACATATGTTCATGGTATCAAATAAATTTATGTCTTGCATAGATATGTGTTTTTGATGAATTTTGGAGAGGAAAATAATACATAAAAAATAATAATAATTAATATAATCAATATTTACCTTATTAGAGAATATTCAACGATTACATAATTTGTGTGTTGTCCAATGTAATTTTTTATAATATCTTTCAATGCCTCTATACTATTCCATGGTTATTAATAAATTATGCCTCATTTTTTTATAAGGATATAAAATATAATGTTATTATGATTTAGGATTTCATGGATTATCCTAGAAAAAGAAACCCACAACTCATAAATTTTTATCAAATATTAAAACCATAAAAAATAAAAGAAAGTTTACCTAGAAATTAATAGTTGTATAATAAGTGTAATAGAATATTTGATTTGTCATTCCATTATGATATTTTAAATAATAAAACCATTATATATATTAGTATATTTATTGTCATCATATAATTTTGTATACATATAAATTGTAAACATGATATCTGCTCTACTGGTCATGAGATTAATAATGCTTCTTATATTTACTCTTTATATCATTTTATATACTAAATTACTGGGTAATTCTAGATATATAATTAAAATAACACTTATTTTTTTCTTCATAAACATTCTAGAATCTGATATAAATTTCATACTAATATCATTTTAATATTTTTATTGATTTATGTATTCAAAAATAATTTTTTAAAATACCATATATTGGAAATAAAATATAATCACCTGTTAAATAATTTGATATTATTTTTCTTTTATAATATTAATATCATTAAAGAATGATTACAATGGAAAAAGGATATAATTATATAATCATATATCAATGGAGCATATATATGATTTAAAAAATTATACAAATAATGGGTGGTAAGATTTTAAATTTTTAAATTTATTTTTTAAAAGAAGGTGAAATATATTTCATATCAAGATTAATTTGATTTTTTTAGAAAATCGATGGATTTGGTTAGTGAAAAAAAGATTAAAATAATCTCATTTAGAAATCTAGATAATATGACAAAAAAATAAGAGAAAATTTCTCTCTATAATTTATTTATTTTATTTCACTATATCCTTATGATATTAGTGGAGATTTTTTCTTTACATTCATTCTTGATTATTGAAAATCATTCTATAAAATTCATTTTATTACGATAAAATTTTATTTTATAGAATACACACAAACTCCAATACATTATTCCTAGATATTCATTACATCCTTATATATAGGTATTTCCCAACATAAATAACACAATGATTCTGTTGTATTATCAAGAACATTATTTGAAATAAATGTGGAATACTCACACATGTTTATCATAGATCTAAATGTACGAATCTAAGATTTTATATCTCTACTGACTCTATTAATTAGTTGACATTCTAGATTATACCAGGCTCTGGGTTTATATATTTTAGGGTCATTTATTTTTTGAGCAAACAATCTATGGACAACTCTATAAAATTATGAGGATTATTCATGATCAATTACTAAAAATAATTATCAATAAGATTAATGTAAATAGTTTGTTCCAATGGGATTATCACATCAATATTGATTTGAAATAATTCTCCAACGACAATAGTTATTTTAACATGAACTCGGTAAGACTTAATAATTATATAATATCCTAATAACAGTCATTTATTAGATACTCTATCTAATTTAACTGAAAATGACTCTATGATAAAGGAAAATAATTTACCACCAAATAATTATGAACATATAAAATTTGGATTTATTATTTTCCACAATTTACAAGGTGGTTTCATGAAAAATATTCCACTGTAGAATTATTTTTATGAAATAACATGTTTTGTTTTCCCATTTATACCAAAATTAAAAAACACGTTATTCTAATTAAAAATGGTTCATAAAATCTCTAGAATAACTCTATTTTTCCATTCTACCACTCTATTTTTGTGAAGGTTCCGTAATATAATAATTTTTTGAGTATATCAATTTTAATAGGATATTATACAAAAATCATGACTCTAGAATTATCCTCATTGATCAATTCATATAGAGACATTGATAAATCATTCCACTATTGGAACCAAATTACAATAGGAATAAAATTTAAAAATGGTTGCATTATTATTTAATAAGAAGAAAACCCAAGTGGATACAATATATTTAGAAAAAACTAAAAATGTTAATATTGTCCCAATAAAATTAGCTTCTTCATAAGGTCTATAAAATTTAAAATGAACTATCTATAATGCTATACTTTTACATATATCATTATCCATCATAATATTTATCTTATTTTGTTTACCATTCATACGGGGATTTGAAACCATGTTTATTTCCACTTTTATGCCTGGGATTCAAAAAAAAATCTATTTCTTTACAATTTTATAATGTAATTAAAATTATAATTAACTAATATATTATTACATAAATAAATAAAATTTTAAATTCTATATAGAATGTTCATCGATATTTATAATGTAATAATTATATTTTCTCTGATTAGTAAAAATAGGTAAATCATTCTAAATGGTAAGGAATATTTCATAACTAGTTTAAAAAATATGATATCAATATATAACTATCAAAAGAAAGTTAATTTATATTATAAACCATTAATATAAAGTAACATTATTATTGTAATGGATCTAGTAACCCTAAACCGTTATAAAAATAATGCTTAATAAATCATTTCCTTAATTTGTTTCTTAAATGATAGATACTAAAATTGCTTTTAACATCAATTTTTTTATAATCGACCTTAAATAAATTTAATGAAATTTCAATTGGAAGTTACACTATTCAATAATAATAAAAATTTATTCTTATAATTTCTTTTAAAACAACCCAATATAAAAAACAATAATTATTAATAATTTCATAGCTATGAAATACCACTATTATTCCAATAGTCCTATTTGATATGTCATCCATGATTTTGTAAATCTAATCCTATGATGTCTATTCTTAGAGACATCATCTCTTCATTGAATATCTCTCACTACCCATCATTATATAAAATAAAATCATTACTAGTTACCTAAATACAACACCTTCTTTCTCAACCTTCAAACACTACCCCAGAAAGGATTCTCACCACCACCATTCTTTGATCAATGTCATGTCATTACAACTACATTGATTTCAAATCATATATATTATATATTTTGTATGCATTTTTATCAAATACATGGTATGTTTCTTTTTTTATAAACTAGTTGATATTTTATTACTTGGAATCAAAATATTGAAAGTCGTAATTGATTGTTTTTATAGATTTTACATCTTACTACTTTATAATTAGTTGTTGTTTCTGTTTTTTTTGAAATTTTATGCCATCCATTTCATTTATATATAATTTGTATTATATTTTTCATTATAAATAGTTATTAATTTATATTTTAGTATTTGAAATTCTAAATGATAAATATTAATTTTTAAAAAAATTATTTCATTATTTTTAAAATCATTCGATTATTTTGATTTTAAATAATGAGTTTTTAGAACTAAAAATGAAATGAATTATATATTTATATATGTATAAATATAATTAAATAATAAAAATTTAATATTACCTTTAATATTGTTAATATATTTTCAACTCATTTATTTATTTATAGTTTTAGAAAGAAACTTAAATAAATTAATGTTAAATATTTAATTCATTTTAAATTTTGATATTATTTAAATATATATTTATAATATTGTTTATATTTTAGGAAAATTTATTTATTTATTCCTTTTTATAATGTTTTTAATAAATTAAAATTAGATAACTATTTTATTTATTTATTAGTATATAGAATATATATTACTATTAATAACAATAGTCAATTTTTATGGCATTTATTTATTTAGAATTTGAGTAATTTTTTATGCTTCCAAATACAATATTTATTTTTTTGTGTTTTATATTAATTATTAATATTAATATTAATATTGTAACTATATTTTAAAATTGTTAATTTGAAAATATTTTTAAGGATTTTTTAATAATTTCAAATGGAATAATCTGTTTATTTATGTTTTAATATTAATATTACTACTAGTACTACTATTATTAAGATGTATTAATCATTAATGGCCATTACATCCTATAACCTTTATTATATAGAATTTAATTTATGGTTATCCTTCTACAAAAGTAGATCATTAGTATGTGATGTAATCCATCAATCATTAATTGTAATAGATAAAAAACTATGACATTGAGAATGAATTAATGATTAATCATAAAACTTCATGTCCCACAATTTTAGTTTATTGAGAAACAATATTTTGATAACTAAGTTTTAATAACCCTTATCACTAAAAAACCTATAAATAAAGTCATCCTAAAAAATCATCATTAATGTTATTTATATTCTTAAAACTAATATGACTAGATTTGTAGCTATAAAATAATACCCTCCATATGACATTGACAAATTTATTTTCAAAAATACTACTAGTCAAATGATAATTCATAATATAAACATTTTGTTTCATAATCAATTTACATTTCCACATATAAACAAATAATTAGTACTCCAATTTAAAAATATTGTTTAATTTAACAAAATAAATGATATATCAATAAAATAATGATTAGACATCATTGAGATTAATTGGCTACAAACAATATTGATGCTTTAATAAAAAAAGGATCCATATAATTTCTGTAACCAAGTGGAACAACGTAATTCAATGGAAAAAATTTGATATTTTGGAACCATATCATTGATCCTTTCACACATTCTTTCAAATACAAATCATCTACAAAAAAGTGGATTGATTTATTGTAATAGGATTTTCTATTTGAAATCTCCCCATTGTGATGGAAACCCCCTTTTCTATACAGAAGGTTTCATCTTAATCCTTTTCAAGATTGAATAATATCATAATCATATAAAATGTGTGAGGGTACTTCCAGTCCTCTCATTACTTAAATAATTTTGAGATCACCTACATTAACTATTTTTTAATAGATCGGTTGATGTAATCATCATACATATAAAATAAGACTGTAGAGAGTGGGTCCACCATCTAAATTAATGATTACATGAAAATTAACATTCAGGATTAACAATAATATTAATTATAATCCTAAAAACATAAATTAACCTATCACATAGTTGATAAATCCTTTATCAAAGCCATATTTTCCATGTACATGAATGATAATGCTCCATTTAATTCAAAAAAGTGAATTTAAAATAAATTGTTTGATGAAATATTAACATTTTTAACAGTCACCGCAAGTTGTTTTATAGATTATAAGGAATAAAATAAATAATAGACAATCTTTCAACTATTTTTGAAACAAAACTGATTTGTGGAAACCAATTTTTATACAACCAGTGAGTGTTGATTCTTATGAGTATTTATATTTGTTTTTCTTAGAGTGTTGGAGAAGAAATTTAGCCATCACATTGAGATACTATTATTATTCTGAACATTAAGGTTCTAAAGAAATAATTTTGAATTTCTTAGGATAAATAAATGTTGGAATATGAAAAATGGATTTTGACAATGTCTCTATATAATATTGAATAACATCAAAACGATCTCAACTAATATTCATAATAAATTAGATATATCCACACTTATATAATTTATTCCATTGAAATAATATTTGATTTTAGTATTTATATTAAGATAAATTGATTATACTCAATGATGGGTAATTTGAGAATAATCCCATAATTATAAGTAAATCCTTAATATTCGCTTGTATTAATAATATTTTCAAAGTAACTAATAATAAATTTCCTCAAAATAATACTACTATCAATAAATTTAACACCATATATGAGTTAATTAATATGTTTAAGAACATTCCAAGCCTTATGATGGGCATGATGAAAGTATTTATTTTGATATCCCCCATTATAAATATTACATTATAAATGTATTGAAGAAAATGACCATTAATTTTTAGAATAAAAAAAATTATCATCAAGATCAACAACCTTGTATAAGTCAGCATAACAACTGCTAAATAACAATCATTCCATTTATATATAGATTATATTTATTTGTACTATGGTTTATATGTTTCGTCTCTTTTGGTGGTATTGTAAAAAAAGGATTATTCTAGAAAATGTTGAATTTAAGACAATTTACATGTATTCTTGTCACAAATTTTTATTAATTGAGTAGAAGTGTGAATATAGTAAAGGTTTTGTTATAGGAATAAAATTCATACCCTTTTTTAAAATACTTCATATTTCTAGTAATTTCATGTTGCATAAAGGATCTAGTAAATTTTTATTGAAATCCCCAATGGTTGAATGAATTAAATTGAATATGGATGGCGTGTTTCATGAGTGATTATGGTTTTTGGGATATGGTTGTGTTTACTAATAATCAAATGTGGTTGTACTATTATAATTTTATGGTGCATGCAAGGAATTTTTTACCATTAAAGAAAAATTATTGGTGGAGATTAATGTCAAAAATATTTCATGAAGAAATATATAGAATCAAAGAAATATAAATTGAATAACATTTTCATTAATAAATTTTATATTATCCATGGTAAAGGATTTATAGTGGATAAAAATACGCATTTGGTTTGAATAAGTATACTTTAATCCAAGAATTAACATCATCGACACACACTTTAACAGAGAAGAAAATTCATTTTCTAATCAGGGTGTTTACTATAATTGTGTTATTTGGATAGATTGTTTCCCTTTAGGGATAGATGTACCTATGGAATATGAGAAGGAACAAACTATTATACTCCATAATTATTTAATTTTATTTTATTAAATATATATTTTTTTGGTCTCATTAACAATCATGTTTTTCAATAATATTAGTATTTATATTTTTTTTCAAAATATTAATGTTCATAATATTTTAAAAATTATTATTTTTAACTATGTTATTTCAATGTAAATTTGAAAATGTCGTTAAAATATATAATAAAATTTTATAGTTTCTATATGTTATAATGAATAACAATTGGATTACTAGAAGATAGGCACGTGAAAATTATGAGGAGGGGTTAATTATATTCTAGACTTATCTAAGTGGGATGTTTACAAGAATGAACCATTTCATTATCAATGCATTAAATATTTTAATTGCAGAATATTTGGATCTATATAATTAAACAATATTTGTATTCTCAATGGATTTAAATTGAGTTATAATGCCTAGATATTTATGGGGGAAGTTGTTTATAATTGAAGATATTATGATTTTATATATTTTTAAATTGATAATTCTATTTAAATAGTTGAAATTCATAAATTTATTGGAAAAAATACACTTCATAAAACATTGGATACTCTATTAATGTATGGGGACACTGAGAATATTTTTGTTTAGCGTGTATTGAATTTATAGTCTAATAAACTATTTTGAGATTGGTAGTTGTGAAATCCAAGAATTGACGAAGTGATGAGAGTTTTATAAATTTTCCACACCTATCCAATTATAATATATTAGAAGAAAAATCTATTATAAATTAATATTGAAATGTTATAAAATATTATAATAATGGGATTGATATAAAATAAGAAATATTCATGTCTTAATGGACATAAATGTTTTTGATAATGGAAGAGATATTTTCAATCCTATTCCAATGAGTTTTAAGTGGTGTTAACTTTGAGTGAAGCTAATTGGGATTAGGGTATCATAATGAAGCATAATATTGGGTTTTAGATAATTGACTATACAAATATAAAAACACCACACCAAGTGTATTATGTTTTAGTCATTGTTTTATCTTATGTAAAACATGCATGGTAAAATGATTTATTGATCTATTTTGTTGGCCATGGTGGTGGGAAAATGAATTTAGCATTGGAAGAACATATTTATTGATGTTGTTTCAGTTTTAGGATTATTTTTATAATAGCTAAAACACATTCTTATTCATCGAATATCCATAAATGATCCCCATTCTGTCCTTAATATTTCATCCAACACAATTAAGAGTTTATTAATTCCATTTTCAATCATTTTCCCTAGATTAAATCACTTTATTTACATTTATATTTGTATAATGGTTATTTTTGGACAATATTGATGTGATGACAATTTTTGGGAAACAATATTCTTCTTAAAATTATTTTCATCATTTTTTAGATATATATTGTTCTTCCTATGGTCGTTCTAGGGCATCAATTATTCCATCCATTCTTATTCTTCTATAATTGGGTGATTCGAAGAATAATTATAGTATCTCTTTCTTATTTGAATGAATTTATACTATTATTAATTATTCAATTATTGAACTTCACTATTATGTCCTAGACATGAGTTCTTATTGTAGTATAAGGATGAGATTTCATATTCTATATCACCATATCATTTATTGAGGATAATTATATTTCTATGGTGTCTTATTACTGTTTCTATTTATATTTATCATTCTTTTTTTCTTCTATTTTCACTATAGATGATATATATATATCACCTTCTTTACCCGGATAGGAGGACCACTTATTTATATGATTTTTGTTAGGTATATTATTTTTATAACATTTTCTTGTTCTTATTTGAGCATTTATTTAGAATAAAATTTATATTTTTATGGAAATAGTTATAGGAGTTCATGGTAGGTTAGGTTACTGATATTACTTTGATAATTTAGTTCTGATGACGAATCCCTTGAAAACATTATCATTGTTGTGGAAAACCTTGAGGGAGGAATCTATTTACTATATTGAGCCCTTGTGTACAATTTTTTCCATGATATTTAATTTGGGATTATTTATTTACCATATATTATATTAATATAATTTGTGATTTTTTAAAACATAATACTAATGTTTGATACTTGAAAACATGTGTGTGTAGACAAAGAGTAGAGTCCCATTGTGTGAAATTATATTCCCATGTGTGAAAACTATGTTTGATGTACTATTACATGAGATATATGTGACTAATATGATTCCAATATTTCAATTATATGTATATGGTATATTCAGAGTTCCTATTCTTTTTTAATTATACCTAAGTGAATGTTTTAGTCATTATGGATTGGTAACCCTAGAGAAGGATCCTATTCCGGAACTGATTGTGATGTGATAATAGGATTGAGATAGAAAATGATGCATGATGTCCTTTAATTGACTATCATGAGGTACTGGTGATCATATATGAATTTACTTGAGAGGATATTAGTGGATTTACTATTATATGTGATCCAATTAGAGATAATTAAATACGGTATGATGACCTCCTATGGTCTGACCTATAGAATTGGATCTTGTAGTACCGATGAGTGAGAGACAAGGAATGATGAAATTGGGTGGTTTGAATTGATTTTTTTAGTCTTATCATTACCATGCGATATATGTGGTGACATTGTGTTTGGACTTATTTCATGAATTCAATTATAACATCATTTTGAAAAATAGTCAAAATATGTATGTCCAGTTGATTTATGGAGTCTTGGTTAGTGTACAATCTCCGAGTATGACATGTATGCTATTCTTTACGCCTATATTTATTTTCCTGGAATAATCATGTTATAACAATGAAAACCTGTTATGGATGCAATGGTGGTGTTGTAATAGGTTTTATTACTCATAGCCGATAGGGGAATCCAAACACTCCTGAAGTCTTAGTGTACAAATATATTGGAAAGGGAAAGTGGTCTCCAACATATGGTTGAACTAAGGATAATGAATTTGGTAGTGATATTGAGATGTACATTAGCTCATTCCATAGTGTTATTATTTATTTATTTTCAATCTATATCCATTTATTTTCTTACAACAATGGAATACTTGTTTATTTAATTTTCATACATCAATTCCATCTATTATTTCATTTTGATGAAATGGTTGTCCTCATTTAATATGAATATTATTTTTATATTTATTTCTATATAGATATGATACTCATGGTATATTCTCCAAACTAATGGCATTTGTACCCTCTCTTTTAGTTTTCCACTGCTTATATTTTGGGTGGCAAAAATGAAGTATTGTGGCTCTTCCACTCAAACATGGTGGTTTAGGTCATGGAATCACAAAATAGAATAACAGATAATTTTAATTTACTTTCATTTAAAAACACTAGGAAATAGTACAAATGGTATAGGTTTTGTGTGACCCTAGTAGGGTATTTTTCATATGGTAGGAAATATAATGTCAAATAGTACACTGAGTTACCATTAATGGTATTATTGTTACCACTTTATTGGTTTTGGGGTTCATTCATGCATCATGATTACTCACATAGGTTCACATTCCATATATATATACTTATTGTGTGATTTCATTCTAGTTCATTAATTTTATGCCATTATATTTGATACATATTCATGATATAGATCATTTATTACTGAGTGATATATCAATATTTCATTCCACTGTGATATTTCATTGATGGAACTAGTTAGTAGAACCTGAACATGCTATTTGATCTAAGAGAAGGGATGTGCCTTGTGATAGAGAACCACGATTAGTTAAAGAAGGTATTTGCCTTGAGTAATATGCATGGATAGAGAACCATGGTCAGTTCAAGAAGGGATGTTCCAAAGGATGTGGGTATCCTCCTAAGAGAATCATTGTTTGATCCCATAGATTGGTTAGAATTTTTTTTAACAACATTATATGTTCTAAATGTTTCCTTTTAATTTAAAATGTTTCCTCCCCAAATAATAATAATATGATGGTGTCTCTGATGGTGTCTTTGACATCATTGAGACACCTGAGGACAAGATGTTGATATTGAAAGCGAAAATGCTAGTGGGTCCCACTAGGGGATTTTTGGTAGGATAGTATAGGCAGATATATGTGAGGGTATCACATAAGTGACATTAAATAACCTTTTATTTGAGGATTTATATTTTGGTATGAGGAATCTCGATCCAGCGTTGGCATCTATTATGTTTTTTCAATGTTTGATGATAGTTTTTTCTTACTCATAATGTTTCATAGTGTTATTTTTCATCTCTCCCATCTTATATAGGATAGAGGTCTAGAACAGCATGAATATTGAGATCATCCTTCATCGAGTGTTTATAATTTCAGAAAATAATTTTGAACTAAAAACTAATGTAGGGGCACATAATAAGCCCTAAAGGATCAAGTAGGTCTTTGAGGAGGAACGATCCCTGGGTATTCTAAAATACTTCAATTGACATCCTAGTAAGATTTTTGGATATAAGAAGAAGAATGTAGATGAATCCCATATTAGGAGAAATATATAGCTAGGGAAGAGTAGAATCACTTCATGTCCATTAGTAGGAGGAGGAGGTCTTCGTTGTTCCAATAGTAGATAGATTGGGTATTATAGTAAAATTTTCCCAAATATAGAGATCAGGTGTTCTCGGTGTGGAAATAGAGGGTATCAATAATGATTTAGATCAAACAATTCATAGATGAGGTATTTAAGGGGTTGAATTGGACATGATTAGGGAACTAGAGATGTGGTTTAGGTATCCCACTATAGGCTCAAATTTTTATGGCACATGAAGGTCACACATGTTGGGGGAATTCTCATAAAACTAAGGTAAGATGAGTATATTTAGTGGATCTAACTCTAGAAGATGGTTTAGAGGGACCATCTTATTTTTTGAGGTATAATCTTGATCCCCATTACATTTCCTACTTCTTTTTTTGATATTAGTGTTTCCCATTACATTGTATATAAAAATGTTTTTGATGGTCGACACATATCAGCCGTGTTATCTTCTATGTTAATTTCCCTTGACACACTATGGTGAACAAAAGTGGACCATCTTTAGTGATTACCAAAGTTTCCTATAGTAATATTTTTCTTATGGGGATATTTGAGACTTCATGATTATAGAGATGAAAATATATGATGTGATTTTCAGTATGGACTGGATCTCCATCTTCTGATCTGACAGTTATTTCTATAAGAGTGTAGTGTTTTTACATTTTCCATGGGATAGAAGTTGGTGGCGACTAGTGAATGGGAGTTGGGATTTGGTATAGTGGGTTAAGATATGATCCATTATAGGGAAACCCATGAAAAATGGGGGTTCAAAACCCATTGGGTGCAGGGTACTGTAGTGGCACTGTAGCAGCGACGACACTGTTCATCGGCAGGGCACTGTAGTGGCGGCGGTAATGTGCGGTACTGTAGCAGACGGGTTACTATTGAAAGAATGTGAATTGGGCCAAAAATTTGGGCCTACGGGCTATATAATGGGCTATAATCCCACTGGGCCTTTGGGCTATGTAATGGGTTTCCCTCTACCCAGTTAAAAGAGGTCTTTGCTTGATTTAATATTAAAAATGAGGCTTCGACCCCAACCTTTAAAAAACAGTGATGATTTAAGGCTTTTCTATTTAGAATGTAGATGTGATAACCCCCCCCCCCCCCAATTCAAATGTTTTGGGTATCTATCATGATTTATTTATAAAAAACTACACATGACCTCCCCCAAGATAGAGAATTTGGGTTTCAGATAGAACTCTTTAAACATGCATAAGCCATTTTGATACATCCTCTTTCATTGGAACCGTATGAGTTTAAATAACTCTAGGTTTAATTATAGAACATGTAATGGAATTTTTTATCAGGATGGGTAAATAAAGATGGGATATAGAGGTAATGTTAACAAAGAAGGTGTAAGGTATTCTTCAATATTACATAGATTATGAGAATCTAAATCATGTGAAAGTTAAGAAGTGGTACCTCATATCCTTGATCAATGTTCTCTATGATATGTAATGGGATCATAGAAGTTATTTATGATCGATCTTCTATCGACCTATCAAAATCTATAGGATATAGATTGAAAAATCATGATTGTGTGATATGAGAGAATGTATGGGATATATGAGTAGCAAGTGAAACCATTTTTCATAATGAATGAAATTATAGTTTCAATGGAACTCATAAATATAATCTTCTACACATATAATTAGGAATTCATCAAGGGGTTCATTTACAACATCCTCATTTAATCAATGATGTCAATGTATCATTTCACACATATCAAGATAGTTTTAAGAAAAACATTGTGAAATAGAATTTATGAAAATCCATTTAAGTTATTTATTTTATTTAGGTTGTTAAATTATACGGGAATTTAGTTTCTGAGATAAGTATATAAGTGAACCAATAGAAATTAGAGGCTTTGTTGTCCTAGAAACAACACCAAAACACATTTTTTATTTTGATCATTGTAGTTTTAGTGGGATTATATATATTTTTTATCTAGGAATTATCCCATTTATCATCACTGATAAATGCGGTGACAATGAAATGGGTGAACATTCCTTTGTTGGAGTAGTGTGAGGTGGATTATCTTGAGATAAAGAGGTGGTTAAATATAATGGCAGTTTGATTTCTCTTGATCTAGTACTTTATATGATATTTATTTTAATGAATAAGGTGGTGGTTTTTTGGTAGTTCTAATGTATGTGGATAGAGTAGTATCTTATGAGTAATGTCATTTGTGACCTTTTAGAATAACTATCCTATGTAATACATAGATCTAGTATAAATGATTTCATGGTTTGATTTTTTGGTGGCACTATCTCTTCGGTGAGATGTATTTTTTCTTATGTGACCACAAGAGAATTTGTTATTTCTTCACAAAATGTGTCCACAATTTGAGGTACTATCTTAGGGTATAGTACCTTCAATAAATCATCTTTGAGAAGGGATACACACTAAGAAAATGTGTTATTATTATACAGGATCTTAGTTTTAAGAGAAATGTTTCTATGAAGCCTGGTGGGTGACCAATGGGGGAACAATGGCTCCTGATGAGTTTTATTTCTAATTGGATGATGTATTCTTCAGATGATTATTGAATGATGATATGTTTACCATTAGTGATCAAATAATCATTAGTGGATTGGATGATGGATGCTATGGAAACTGATCCAGACCATGTTGTGATATAAGAAAAAATAACTAGTAGTGAGCTGATGCCTAGGTATTAATTGAGTGGTGGTGATATGATGATTGTACATGTGAGGGTTTATATCCCATTAATATATCAGGGAATAACTAATGAGAGACTTCCCTAGCTTAATGTCATCGGTTCATTTTTGTGAAACCTTGATGTATCTCGATTTCAGGTAGTAGTTTTAGTAGCAGGGTTGAAAAGGGAAATTGATAGATTTATATTCTAATATCGTAGATGCTAGAGGATAATGACCATGAAACAATGTCAGGATAGACTACTCTAGAAAATTTTTACAACCATGTGGCAGTGGGAGGATGTCATGATTTTCTTTTATATTATATAACCAGGGGTCCTAATCATATATGATGCTATTTGTGTGACTATTGATCAAATAAAAAACAATATTCCGTTCATACCTATTTTTGAGAGAGAATTACTAGAGTGAATGAGAGTGATATATACCAGTGAGATTCCATGTTGTCCATGAGTTCTCAATAGAATTCTATTAGATAGTTATGCATGGTTTTCATATTGGTTTTGTTTGGGATTGAATAATTACCTAGGGGCTCAAATGATACTGAACACAACATAATATCCATTGATAAATGAATAGTTGGAGACGATGATTCATATTTTTGATGATATTATTCATTTAAATATCCTAGACATGAGTTGATCATGGTATTATCACCTAGTCTTGATTGATATTACATAAAAAAAATATACCATGATTTGGTCTCGATTGAACATTATGAGGATATATCATTCATCACAATTTTGGAACAACTCTAGTGAGATAGGGTTTGAGGGGCCCATTATGGTACATGGGACTTTCAAAAGAGTGCATCTAATTTAGAAGATGTTTATTATAGTTATGAGTATACAATGATATTATTGTGACCATAAGAATATGAATTTAGAGTTTTTTGTATGTGAAAAAGTTTTATTAGATTAAATCCTCGACAATGTCACAAATATTTGAACCATCAGGGGAATCTAACTCCCTGAAATGTTAGACCCTACAATATCACTAAAAATATTATAATTGTGTTGTAACATTAGTATATTAATTATTATAAATGAGGTATTCATGATTTTTTCTTGTGTCCCAACAACAGAGGGGTATTATTAGTCCAACACCTGTCATCGTCTATGTGGATGTTGGGAAAGATCATGAAACATTATACATGGATAATCTATTGATGATTGTAGACTATAGTGAGAATGTATTATGATCGAATAAAATAAAAATTTCATAGTTCTTATGGATTCATGGAAGGATTCAGGATGAGACATTGGAGTAATTGGATGATATTCAGGCCCAGTGGACCTTGTTTTTTTACTACAATGCCTAAGGATTCTTCTCAGGGATGAGATTCCTTTTGGGAAAGAGAATGTTATAAGAATAAGAATATATATATATATATATGAGAATACTATATTTCTAACCTTTTACATATAGGTTAATGTGGCTCCATACTTGGGTAAATCATAGTGGGATTTAAGTAGCATGAGAAATATAAATATTCGGGTTTAGGGATCAGATAATCTTAAATGGCTGACACCACACACTGGTGAATACATTTTTTTCCATGGATTTCTCATGTGTCAAATAAAAAAGGGAATTTATGTAATTTTTGGACACCTTTCTAAGTTAAAATTACCATGGACATGGGAACTACAGTTTGGTGGAATCCATTTGGGCAATGAGATTTCATAATAATGAATGAAATGACTCCTTCTTCTGCATATCTCCATCAATGAACCATGATTTTTCTTTTAAATATGTTCTAACCTATTTTAGGGTAGAGTAATACCATTTTCATGTGTTTTACCTTGGTTGAAATTATCAATTTACCATATCATTTAGAGATTATTTATTTTATGACGTTCATGGTGATAGGTCTGATTTGGTGCCATGATCAACATCCAAACCATGTTTTCTTCCTTATTTAAATTGATCGTGTTTTTATATTGGTTGATCCAGGGACATGGTTAATCATAAATTATTGGTTATATAGGAATTTTTACATTTAGTGAAGGACTCTGGATCGTATCTCTTCATTGCTCGAATTTTCACATTTGCTTCTTGTTCAATAATGGAATTACACTATTATGGCATGGAATTTTGTTCCAGCTTTCGTATAAGGATGTGATTATATGATTTTTATAAAAATACACTTTCTTTAGTATCATTTGAGTTATATTATGCCTCATGTGTGTTTCTCTTATTGGATATCCCCTCTTATCACTACCCATGAGTAATATTTAATCTTTTTTAAATAGAATTGAAGACCATTGTTAATGGTGATATTCATTTGGTATGCGGATTTTATACTCTTATATTATTTTATCTTTATCCATTATCCAGGAACAATGTTATTTTTATGTGGAAACATTTCTAGGAGTTTATGACATGATAGATTGTTCAGGTTGGTGTGATTACATGGTTTTTAAGAAGGCATTCGTCCTGACCCATGACATCGATGCTGACAACTTTGATGTCAGAATTCCTTTACCATATAATGGCCATGAGTATTATTTTTTTTCGTGATATTACATTTTATGATTATTGTTTGATAATTCTGGTGCTTTATTGTATGTGTGTGTAGCACATGAGACCCATGTTTGATGCTTGATCACATGTGTGTGCACTAATGTAGTAAAGAGAACCATTGTGTGATATGGTATGACTATGTTGAGAACCATGGTTTTTGTTCTATGACACTATATATATATTACTGATTTTGTGCCACGATATCCATATGATATATATGGTATATATTTC
The DNA here is from genome assembly GCA_963277665.1 of Viscum album. Lineage (NCBI taxonomy): Eukaryota > Viridiplantae > Streptophyta > Magnoliopsida > Santalales > Viscaceae > Viscum > Viscum album. The sequence goes on from OY728127.1 coordinate 623,210,058, forward strand.
ACTGTTTTTGTTATAAAGATGTTATCTATATAAAAGGAGGACTCATTTTGGCATGATATCTATATAGGGGGAGCATGTTCTGATGCTACATGTGATATGGTGATATGACCAAGATATATGATAGGGAAAGATATCCTCACATGGATAGACTTGGGGATATGAAATCCATATGTGATTGAACTCAAGTGGTTAAAGTGGGACATTTTGGTATTATTTGACATTTCCAGAGAGATATAAATTGGGTAATAATTCCTACTGAATCTTGTGTTGGAGGCTTAGGTCCCTTGAAACTAATGAGTAAAGGAAGAGGTATAACAACTCTAGAATTTTACACATATCATTGCACGATTTTAATTATAATAAAACATCAAATTACAAGCCAAGGATAGTGATGTCTAGTGTCTTGGAAGATTGGGTACATGAAATTGAAAACAAGGGACTAAATACAACATTTATTTATTTAATATTAATAAATAACTCACTACTACCATTTTTCTTATACATCTTATTAAGGTAACCTTGGGATGACATGAAAAAAGGGATGAGATGAAATCCTAGTAATGGAAATAGAATTGAAATAAAGCTTTAGCACATGGGTTAAAAGGATTTGTAGAATGAAAATAAAAGGCCGAGAACACCTGGAATCATAACATATAAACATTGAATCATATAAAAATAGATTTATTGTAAAGTGGTAGCAACATAAAACGTGAATTTACTATGATTCAAGGCTCATTTCACATGGTGGAGCAGAAGTCATGTTTAACCACCCACATTGTTGCACATTGTAGCATGTGTCATGGCTAACGACCAAGACCGTTACACATAACATATCATGAGAATCAACATTACATAATGAATAGGATAACTATATGGGCATAAAAATATTAACATGTCCATGAATATGATTTTCCCATATATAATCATACAAAATCAATCATAAGCATAAGGACCCCCATGGAAAAAAGGGTATCATAATCTTGTCATAAAACATATTGAATGAGTGTGTCATAAAAGTGTTCATGAAATAAATGAATTAGAACATACATGGAAATTCATTGGTTAAAATAGGAAAATATCATTTTTGTGATATCAAATAGACGTGACAACATGTTAAAAGAGTATTTATGAATTTTTAGCAATAAACATTTTAGTGCAGTTTTTAGGAAAATACTAACATGCATTTAAAATAGAAAAGGTAATATTATTTTGTAAAAAAACAAATAGAAAAAATATGGTTTTCATAATAAAAACACTATTTTTATAAAAAACAATAGTGGCTTAAAACATAAGGTAGACTATAATTGAAATTTTCTACGAATTCGGGGTGTTCCATTAAAGGGGTTTGCTTTTCAGGAAGCATTGGGGAGGGAACCACTAAAAAAGGTATATTAACAAAATTGAATCATGATTAGAAAATTATACCATAGTTTGAACATATAAATAGTAATTATAATATGTACATAAACAGAATATAGGATTACATTTGGGTAAAAACAGAGTATGAATAACTTGAAGGAATAATGGAGGTTCAGATAGAATCTCTTACCTTACATCAAATGGTGTTCTCCACATGATATTAATGACATGAATAATCATATTATGTTTATTAATTAATAATTCTAGAACCTATTTCTCATTTAATAGTTTTATTATAACCCTTTTTTGTTCATTCAAAGAATTTTTCATGGGTTAAGAGGTTCAATTTAATTATCAGGGTATTTTGTTTCTTGATCGGTTTACATATATACATGAACAGATATCCTTGTAAAATGAGGATGGTTGTACAGAATTTGAGTTTTAAGTTGTTGTTGAAAATCCAAAAGGTTTCTGGGTTATAAATATCATTTTTCTAATTGTAGTTAAGATGAATCCTTACATAAAACATTAGTGATTATCTTTTGGGTTAATTGGCGGGTTTTGACCACAATGAACACATATTGTTCTATAAATCAAAACCATGTGTACAAAAATATTATAGGAAAAAATATGATACATAATATATATATTATATTCGGGTTCAACCTTATGAATGGTTTCATGAGTATTATTAAAGATAGTAATGGAAATATAAATCCTATCTTCCATGAATGTGGTAAATTAACACATCTCAGATGGTGTTATTATTAATAAAATTAAATAAATATACATGATAGAAGATAATAAAATATTACATTATAATGATAAAATTATTTTACATATAAGGTACTTGATTTTTTATAACATTTTTTTGTTGAGAGATAATGATTGAAAAGAAAACAACGGAACTTGAATTGAGAGTAAAAAAATTGAAAAGATGAATTTAACTCTTGAGTTAATATTCTTTGAGAGCCTATTAAGGGGGGAGGATTTGATCTTTTGAGGAGACCAAAGGATAATTTATGTGGGGGAGGAACTTAGGGTGAGATCTGAGAAGAATTTAGGAATGAAACAAGTCTTGAGAGGAGTTAAAAGAGTAGAGGAGTGTGGGCGGTTTTTATAGTGGAGGAGAGAAGATTTTTCTAAATATTTTAATCATTAGTTTATTATTTGTCATTAAGGGAAAAAATATTAATGTATCATGTTACAAAAAATAGAAATTTGATCATGTGAGTTCGGACCAATGACCATTAGAATCATTCATGACTTAAGAATTTTGCAGAAGTCATTTTAATTAGCATTTCTCGTAAATTATAATATTTTACTATTCACCAAAAAAATAATGTATTTTAGAAAAATCACAAATAATCACCCTAAAATTTTTTCAATGTGTAGAATCGAATAATAAAATAATTTTTTCAAAAATATTTTTCAAAATAATATTAATTTATTTTTTATTTAATATGATAAATTACTTGAAAAATACAGATTTTAAATCTATACCTGATTTTGTAATGTTTTCAAAAACTTCAGAAAGTATTATAAAATAATATTAAAACCATAAGACATAAAATTCTTAATTTATGAACACATTTTAGGAAAATAAAATTTATTTAAAATTAATTATTTAATTGTATGTAATTAATTATGACTTAAAAAATTCCAATACTTTGGTTATGGTCATATTATCACTTACAAGATGCCTAAATATTATTTATACATTCAAGGATGAGGTTAATATTATTTTGGATGATTTACTATTCCTATGGGTAGGTTAAAATTCAAAAGGGTAGGTTACTATCAACCAAAAAAAATTGTCTTATCGAACTCCACACATTTTACTAATCGCAGCCGTGTATGTTAGATTTTCGAAATTAAAATCACATATGTGACAATATTATATTTAATAGAAACACAGTACTTAATATTTCATTGAGTTGTGATTTCATGTGATTATATTTCGTAATTATATGAAGGGAATTTCCATTGATAAAACATTAGGTCATTACATTCTTCCCCCTTATGAAATTTTTCCCTTCAAATATCTTTTTATAGTCTAAACCATAAACATGTGTGGATACTATTCAATTATTTCATCGTCTTATTCTCATGTTTCCACTTCATACTTATGTTTCATTCATAGTACATTGACCTGGTGAGTATTCTTGTTACATAGAAATTTAACTTTACGATCTAAGATTTTCACTGCCTTCTCCTCATAGGAAAGATCATTCTCCAACTATATCACCTCAAAAGAAATAAATTGTGAAGGATACAATATGTACTTTCTTAAGAGGGATACATGTAAAGCATTGTGTACTATAGACATGGTAGGTGGAACTTCTAATTGATAGGTCATAACCCAACACATTCAGCAATCTCAAAGTGGTCAATGTACTTGGGACTAAATTTTCATTTCTTCTGAAACCTCATGACCTTTTTCCATGGAGATATGCAGAGAAATACCATGTCTCCAAATTTGTACTCAAGGTGTTGTTGTTGATTATTTTTATAACTCTTATTTTGACTTTTGGATTCCTTGATGTGTTTCTGAATGTTCTTCACCTTCTTCACGGTTTCTTCGACCATTTCATGTCATAGGTTCTTACACTCAATGAATTCATCCCAACAAGTCGGTGTTATGCCCCTTTTCCCATAAACGGATTTATATTGTTCCATTCACATATTGAAGTAGAAACTATTATTTTCAGATAATTCCACCAGTGGAATATGTTGGTCCCACCCTCCTATGTGTTCCATAGAACACACTCCCAACAAGTCTTCTAGTTTTTTAATACATCCCTCAGATTGGACATCATTTTTCGAATGATAGGTCATACTGAAGTTCAGTTCAATAGCTTTCGGCATGTTTGAGAGTATTCCAGAACATCATGTTGAATCATGGATCTCTATTCAATACAACATATAGTGGTACTCTATTCATCCTTGCCACCTCATTAATTTGTATCCATGAATTTGTTTCCATTGAGAAGTCCTCATGAATTTCAATAAAGTGAGAAGCCTTTGTATGACAATCCATAATGACCCATATATCATTATTACTTCTATATGTCCTTAGAAGTCTAGTGAAAAATCCCAATGTGATGTTCTCACACTTCCATGATTGTATGGGTAGTGGTTGCATCATCACCTTAGACTTCTGTCTTTTAACCCTCACTTGTGTAAATACCAGACACATTGATATATACTCAGTGATCTCCTTCTTCATATTGTCCCACCAAAAATTCTATCATCGATCTTGATACATCTTTGTGATCCCTAGGTTAATAGAGAAGTTTGAGCTATGTGTGGCCTTAAAATTATGATTCAATATCTCTAGATCAGATGGAACTCATAATTTTTACCCAAATTCTATAACTCCTTACTTATCTATCATGAACTCATAGGACTTCCCCTTTATAATTTCTTCAAAAAAAATTGAATTTCCACATAATTTCTTTCAGAATTCCTTATTTTCTACATGAGTCATCATTGAGGAATCATTTGAGAAAGTATTGATGATGTTCCTCCCTTAATGATTCTCATTCCCATCCTCTACAAACAAAGGAAGATTAGATGGTTTTTAGTTGACATTATTGATAAATATGCATGATCCTTTCAACTTAGAGATTATGCCACCATGTTTTCTTTATAGTGATGGAAGTGGATTGAGAAGTAAGAATCCATTATGATATCAAAAATTCTTCACTGGTGCATATTTTAACATTTTTTGTCTGAATATATAATTGAGACTCCTGTAATCAGTGTATACCTCACACCATTCCCCATAGAGATAATGTTGCCATATTTTTAATGCAAAGATCACAGATGCCAACTCCAGATCATGCATGAGATTGTATTGATCCTGGATTTTTAATTGTCTTGTGGTGTAGGCAATGAATTTATCATTTCTGATTAGAAAAAACTCTAATACTATCTTTGAAGAATAATTTTCTACCATAAAGAGTTTCCACTCATTGGGAGTGCGAGTATTAGCATAGGGATAAGACTATTTTTCAACTCCATAAAGAAGTATTCACATTCTTGAGTCCAGAATAACATAATTTCCTTCCATTTTATGTTGTTCATTGGGTTTGAAAATCATAATAAGTTCTTCAAAAATCATTGATAATACCCTGATAGACCCAAAAATCTAAAAGTCTCCATTACATATGTTTTCTTAGGCCTCTCTTCAAATTTATATGTCTTAGAAGGAACCACATAAATCCCTTTATTGGTATTAGAATTCCAATGGATGATACATCCTCTATCAAGAACAAACATTTATTATACATTTCATATAGTTTCTCCCTTCTAAAAGTCATTAGAATTGAATTCAAAAGTTCCTCATGTTCTTCCTTACACATTGTGTATATCAGAATATAATTGTAAAAGACTACCAAAAATTTTTCATGGTTATATATAAAATATATATTCATTAAATTAGTGAAAATTTAAATAGTATTAGTGAATCTGAAGGGAATCACTATGAACTCATAGTATCCATACCTCATTCTAAAGTTAGTCTTGGGCATATCTTCCTTCCTCACATTTAATTGATGGAATCTCAAATGAAGTTTCATCATTGAGAAAAAACTGGCCCCATAAAGCTGATCCAACAAGTCATTTATCCATGGTATGGGATACTTTTTCTTTATTGTGATTTTATAGATCTCATGATAATCAATATAGAGGCAGATTTATCTATCCTTCTTCCTGATGAGGAGGACTAGAGAACCCCATGGCGAAGCACTTAGGCATATAAAACCCTTCTTCGGATTCTCTTGTAACTGCATCTTCATCTCTTCCATCTCTCTGGTGGCAATTCTAAATGGTTTTATTGGTATTCTTAGGAATCTAGGAATAAGATCAATTGTGAACTAAAAAATTCTATCAGGATGAATACCATACCACTTCTTAGGGAATACATTAGAGTAATCCCTCACAATGAGAATATCTTTGAGAAGTATCATATCTTTTTTCTTGAAAATTTGATCTAGGCATACATTCTCATAAGGTATTGAAATCTACAAATGATAAAATTATTATAAAGGAGATTCATTTTATTAATTTCACTTGTAAATAAATGGAGGATGATTCGGTATGTGAAGAGTGATCTCCCGTTCCAACAGTTGATGTTATATTTTTATAAAGATATTCAATCCATGCCCAATATAACATCGAACTCCACTAATAACAGTATGATAATATTTGCACGGAGGTTATGTCAACAAAAATTTACCAATGTGGTGTTATAATCCTTTGACACAATAATTTCCCCATTCGATGTTTTCACAGATAACTTATGCTTCAAATATTAATGTGGTGTATGAATACTTCAAATAAACTAGCGAGATATGAATGAATGTGTAGAACCAGAATAAAATAGTATGTCTTTTATTCATGAATTAATAACTAGCATACCTATCACCACATTGTTGCTTTGCTCTATCTCAGCAGTAGTGATATCATAAGCCCTTCCTTGAGTACATTGATGATGTTGTTGATTTCCTTCATCAACCCCTGGGTTGGTGAAACTGTTCACATAAATCCCATGATCCTTACAGTTGTAACACCGCCCCAGTAGCTGAGTGTTTATCTGAACCATCCTTTATTCTACAAAATTAGCATGATTTTTCATATCCCGTTAGCAGTTCATTGCTAGAGGTCACATATTTTTACATTTGATGTAATTCCAGGTTCACTTTAGACAGTTCCCAGGATGCTTCTTCCCGCAATTTTGACAAGTGGGATGTTCGATCTTTTTTCCATCATGGGAATTATTTTCCGAACCACCCATACTAGAATCTATCTCACACTTATTGTAACTGGAACCATGAGTCTACAAGGTCTATTCGATATCCATTTCAACCTGGAGGGAACAATGAACAATCTACTCATAACTATAAAAGTTTTGAATCACCAATGCTTTTTGTAGACTCAACTTTAGGCCACTAATGATGTGATCCAAATTTATTTCCATGATCCTAAAAAAGGAAGAGGATTATCTTGAATGCCTTGTGTATTTTTATTCGTATTCCCTAATGGACTCATCTTCCTTTTTCATGACTCCATGGAACTATCTTTCCATATTGAGGTAGAAGATTTTGGAAAAATATTCTTCGAAAAACATTTTATTTAATTCATCCCAATATATGGAATCAATTACCACATGGGAATGAATATTCTTGGTCAGTGTCCACCTCTAATTAGCTTCCCCATCAAAATAATAGACTTCTAGTATGACTTTTGCTTCTATAGAGAATTGGATGTCAGAGAATATCTTTTCAATTGAGATAATCCACTATTTCGTGTGGATGGGATCGAAAGATCCCCTAAACATGAGAGACATTTTCAATATAATGTATTCAATGGAAACATGGTCTTTCCTGGGGGGAGGAGGGTGTTCCCCATGATTCAAGAAATAATTAATAACTTTAACCAGCTAAACAAGAACTATCATGATGTTTTGAGCACCCTATCCTTTCATATTTTGCATACCATTATGTTAATCATCACATTCCCTATCACATTGATTTTTTGAATGTGTTCATATATTTCCCATCATTAAGTATGAAAAGGAACATACAATTATATGGTTTCAATACTTAGCTATAGAGCATAAAAAATAAACTATGAACATAAAATAATAAACATGTAAAGGATAAGTATATCATAACATTTGATACCCTATGTTTCAATCTATTTTATCCTTGATATATTTCTCAACTGACAATGTTATGGGATGTTTTTTTATTCCCTCAATAATTTTTTCATACCAATCTTATGATTTTACCAAAGTATACCCCTTGAGAGTGTCAAACCAATAGTGCAACAAGGATTGTTGCCACGCACCAATCCCTGTTTGAGTCCATCTAAATGTGGTATTTTTGGGTTTTACCCCTAGAAACATTATTGAGAGAGACACATCTCCCGGTTTGTATTCAAATAGAGATTTATTTTCTTAAAAAACCACTTAATCAATACATACCAACATTTATGGATTTTTTTATATACTTACTCTCATATGTAAGGATATTACTATAGTTATATATCCCTAATATCCTAATATAACTTTGCCATGCCTCTGATACCAACTATAGAAATTCTATCCTTTTACACAATTAATTCCATGATTTTAATCATAATAAAAAATCATATTACAATCCAAGGATCTTGAAGTCTAGTGTCTTAGAGGACTAGGTATGTAAAACTGAAAACACATGACTTAATAATACTTTTCTATGTTTAATTTTCATAATGATATCATAACTACAATTTATTATACATATTCATAGAGTAACAGAGGGATGAGCCGAAAAAATGGATGAGATATAATCCCATTACGGGAAAAATAATAGTAGTAATGCATTAGCACAAGGGTTAGAAGGATTGGAATAATTAAAATAAAAGGCATGGGACACCAGGATTCGTAATATATAAACTTGAAATAATATATACATGGATTCATTGTAATGTGGTAACAACATAAAACATAAATTTAGCATGATTCAAGGCTTGTTGGACATAGAAGAGCCCATGTCAATGTTAACCACCATGACTATTTCACATGGTAGAACGAGTCAAGTCTAACCTCTAAAACGGTTGCACAAAACATATTATGAGACTAAAATTTACCCAATTCATTAGAGTTATATATGGGAACAAAAATCTTAAAATTTTCATGAACATGAATTCCACATATATAAGCATACACAATAAATCTGAAACATAAGGTCTCCCATGGAAGTAAATAGGTATCATAATCATGTTGTGTAACATAATGAATTAGCATATCATAAAAGTGTTCATGAATGAATGGAATTAGAAAAAACATGTAAATTAATAAGGTTAAATAGTCAGGTATCTTTGTATGTTATGTCATATAGAATTGAAAACATGTAAAAAAGTATTTAATACTTTTTATCATTGAATCATTTTAGTGCTGTTTTTATGAAAACACTAACAAATATTTAAAATAGATAAAGGAATACAATTTTGTAAAAAAATTAGTGATAAAATAAGGTTTTAATAATAAAAATAGTATTTTTATAAAATAAACATTGTATTAAAACATATGGTAGAGTACACTTGCAATTTGGTACGAATTCAATAAGTTCCCTCAAAGGGGTTTTCTTTTCAAGAAGTATTGAGCAGGGAATCGCTTAAAATCATATATATCCATGAATGTGAATTTGTTAAGATGGTATGGATTATGATATACTCTATAATACAAAATTTAGGATCGAAATGATATAGATACTAAATGAAGTATATAATGATACTCAATATACTAGAGGGAGTGAATTGTATACTTTAAAAATTATTTGGAAATTTTAATGTTCGTTAGAAATAATTCTATAGTTTAATCATGTTAACCAAGGTATGTTCAAAAAACCTCTAAGTTCAATAAACTTCCTTGATTCTGGAAAAGTGATTTCGAGAATGAAATTCTAGAAAAGTGAATTAAAAAATGAAACATAAAAAAAGTTAACAAAGATGTAGATTATACCTTAATGTGTATAGAATATTACTAAATCAGAGTGTAAAAGTATAAGGAAGCATAATGTAGTTATAATTTCCATAATAAACAAAATGCAGTGGAAAACTTGAAACAAACATGTAAAAAGTGGTAAATATTTTAACCCAAAGAGAATGGTATCCAACATCCTTGGATAAAGGTCCCTTTATTTATACTTTCAAGAAAATTATGTATTACCCACAATAGGGTAAGCCTTAGATACGATTATCAGAGTCTGTCTTTCTATCCCTACAAGCCCTCAATTTCAAGGTAGTCGACACCACTTTCTTCCTCAGTGAGGAAGTCCTCGTGCTTTAATGTAGTGGGCACCTTTGTATTCCTATCCCTGGAAGCCCTCGAATGTACTCAACAACATTTGAAGTTGCACGAAGCATATCTGAATAAGGAGTTCAATACCCACAAAGAAATAAAGTATCTCTCTCTAGAAATCACTTCAGCAGTGTGTAGCCTCTATATTGAAGAACATGTTATGAGATCTTTCAAATGAGATCCTATTTATAGGCACATTCTCAACAGTCGTCTACCTCCTACAACAGTCATATTTTTCCTTAAATTTTAGAGGGACATGTACACGTGTCACTCAAACAATGGTTAGTTAGTAACTGAATGAACGACATCATTTTATAACCAAAACATGTGTAAGAAAAAATATGGTCACTTAAGCAAATTAATTTTACAGATTGTAAGAAAAAATGAATGTTCGGAGTCTACCAAATAACTATTTAGAGTCTATAATACATGAATATTAAGATACATTTTTCCAAAAAAATTTGAACATGAATTATATAGAATTCCGGAGTCTATATTTCAAGGAAGTTAAAAATCGTTATTCATAAGAATTCAGAACCTGAACTTTGAAAGTTCAGAATCTGAATTCATAATAATTCAAAGTCTAAACTCTGAAGAGTTCTGAGTCTTAATTCAGATAACTCGGAGTCAGAACTCATAAGAGTTCGAAGTCTGAATTCAGAGAACTCGGAGTCAGAACTCAGAAGAGTTCGGAGTCTGAATTCAGAGAACTCAGAGTCAGAACTCAGAAGAGTTTGGAGTCTTACTTCAGAGAGTTTGGAACCTGAATTCGTTTCCTAAAAACAGAATGCTCTATATATAAGTATTATATGATTCAGAGGTTTTGGATACGAATCCAAATTTTATAGCTAAATGAACAATGAAAAACATGGTAAGGATAAATTTCCTTGGGGAAGGAAAATTTTCTTTATGAAAGTAAAACATAGGGTAAATGAAATTTTCCTTAACATAAGGTGTTTGTGATTTGAAAAACATAAAGAAATGGTAAATTAATAAGGAAACCTTATTGACTCAAAAATCTCCCCAAACATGAAGGCATGGAAAATTCTTAAGAAACCCCTATTGACTCAACAATATCCTCCTATTTGGAAAGAAAAAACATACTTTTAAAAAAGAATATAAGGACTTAGTAAATATTTTCCTAGACTCTGAATAAAAAAAATATATCCATTATCACATGGGAAACGATGAATATGAATAACTCCCCCTTAGGATTTGGAACCCTAGGGATCAAATTGTAGATTTATGGAATTATATTTTTCATTATCTTGAATATGGAAATCATTGTAATGAAAACTTCCCTTTAGATGAACTCCCCCTTATTTTGGGAAATTTCTTCTTTACTCAATATTTTTTTTCCTTTCCCCCCCCCTTTTGATTTTAAAAAAGGAATTTGAGGGAATAAAAAATAAATTATGGTACCAGAAATATTAGTACAAAACATCCAAAAGACAAGCAACCAAGAATTCATTATGGTATGAAAAATTTGTACAATATGAATAATACAACAAAAGATCAGTTTAAAACAAGATCATCTTTCCTTTTCCTTGGGAATCAAATTCATGAGTATTGCCTTTAGCTTCTTGAGCTCCTTGTGATCTTCCTCTTCTCATTTGAGAATCTGATCCTGATCCACAACTTTTTTCTCTAGATCCTTAATTCCAACTTCCATAGCCTTAAGAGCCTCTGCCTGAGCCTTCAGGACTTCTTCCTTCTGGACTATCATTTCTTCTATCTCAATCTGATGATCTATTTCTCTCTTCTAGATTTGAGCCACTGAATGCAGTTTCCTATTCAAATCCTTCACTTATTGACTCCGATAATTCTGTTCTAGAGTCATCTTTTCATCAAAACTGCTTTTGAGGTCCTTGATCTTACCATCTTCAATTTCAAATTCTTCATAGAAACTATCTTGGAACTCATCAGGATCTCTCATATCTTCAATTGTATTCTTTGAACAGCTATCCATTTTATTACAAGTCCTTTTGTGGGAATCGTAGTTAATCAAAAATTTCATGAAACCAGCCTCAAGCTTTAAGAACTTATCCATCACCTTTGATACTAAATATAATTTCTAATTTAGTGTGTGTTGAATAATCTGACATCTGGATTTAATGCTTGGAAAAAATAGGAACGGTCCCAAAAATATTCTTCAATGACTGAACAACAAAATCATGTCCAAGGGATTATGATTATGTATCTGAAACTTTTCTGGGTGAGGGCTCTTTCTCTAGCTCAGCAAGTTTCCTCTTTAAAGATTCACCAGCTTCTTTATTCATTACAACTGCTTTAGTAGGTGTATCAACGACCACCTTTTTTCACTTATCGGTTTTCATAATGGATTCCTCATCCGAAGATTTATGTTCACTATCAGACAGCTGAACAATTTTATCTTCTTCTATATCTTCTTTCTGAGCTCTTGCCTCAGAATCTTCTTGGTGTATGAAATGATGATTATAACATTCTTCTTTAGGCATCTTATTCACTTCTTCTTAAACCTTGTAATCTAACCTTTGATTCTCAGGCTTTGATGATTTGGATTGAGAGGTTCAGATTGACAATTTCTCATATGGAATTTCCTTCTCCGGAAAGTCTTCCACTTGCTTAATCAAAACTTTGGTATCACTACTGCATTCTTATTCTTTTTCTTATTGAATCAAATTTTCTACTTCTTTTTATTTTACTTTTTCCAGAGTCACAAAATTCTTCCACGGAGTTTCATGTAATGCTTCTAGGAGGAAGGATTCTGGTACCAAAATATTTCCAGATGCTTTCTCAGTATCCCTCAGAAGGGATTGCAGAATCTCTGCTTCCACCATATTCTTTCTTTGTTTCTTTTCTTTCCCTTCCCTTTCCAGATACTCAGTTTTCTTCTCCTTTCGTGGTTTTGCTTCAGCATGGTCTAGACCAAACATGTTCGCCCCTTATTTCATGATCTTATTATCTTCCCTACATTTAGCTACTACCTCATCGGGATTGGCCTCTTGCCTCTTTGGTTTTGGAGGTGCGGATTGGATTTCCTTGGGTTCAACAGTTTTTACATCCACTACTACTTCCTTAAACATCCTCTTCCTTCCCCGATTTTTGGATTGTTCAACCACTTATTGTTTTTTCGGATCAACTCCAGCTACTTCCTCTGGTAAATCATAAAATTCTTTGGGGTTTGTAGAAAAACATACGTTCATCCTCTTCTGGGTATCATCACTGGATAACTGGACTTTGCAATTCCTTTGCTTCAAGATGAAAGGAATTTTAAAAGATTCTAAGAACCGAATAATTAATATAAGGAGAATGGATGGATACATGATTATCTTAGCCTTCATGTTTCCATTCATAATATTCTAAATCGTAATGAAAATATGCTTTACCAGATTGATCTTTCTTTTGTTCACCAAGAAATCCCAAATATACATGTCACTCTTCTTTGATGTGTCCTTGTCCCCTTTTCTCAGAATGATGAATCTTTGAACCCATAATTCAAGAATATGATGATTTTTGGAAAAGTGTGTGATCTTTGGAGTCTTTACATCCGAGAGTCCATGACATGACATAGCCTTCTCCTTAATAAAACATCCGTTGACATCTTCCAGCTTATGAGAATCGAACACAACTTCCCCTTCGTAAGGAATACCAACCAAATTAGCTGCCATAGAATATGAAAGGGAATAAGTATTTCCATAGATTTTGAAAGAGAACATATCTCTGCATTTTTTCTGGAAAAAATCTTACTGACTCATAAAAAACAACTAGAAAATCTGGATACACCCAATCTTGAGCACCTGGCTTCGATATAAAAAAATTGTCCCATCCATCAAGCTTGATATTCCTTAGGATTATAGAATCATTCTTTTTGAAGAAGTTCAGATGCACCAACCTTTATCTATATACATTCCACTCTGAGATTGTCTTGAGAGTAGACTTGTCTTTCTGAGATGATTCTTCAACAGACATTCAGAATTGAGAAACCCTTGAAAATATAGAATGAACGTATGTAGAAGGGCAGAACTTCAGCACACGAGTGCTTTAAATTTGATGTGGTATAAACATTAGGAGGTCCTTTACATAGGCGTTTGATGCAACATTTCATCTTCCAAACTCAATCCAATGGCGGAAATTCCTTCTGATCAGATCTGATGGTCTATATGATAGTTGCAAGGAAATCATGGATCTGATCTTTTGAGGTGTTTTTCAATAAAAAAAATTCTGATTTAAGGAAAAGAGAATTCGAAAAATTTAAAAACAAAAGAAACTACCAGCATGTAAAGGATGATTATGAAAACTCATGAAAGTAAACATTCCTTTCATATTTCTAGGAAGATTATTCGTATTGAGGAAAATATTTCTTGAAGATCATTATATTCCAAAATAAATTGATTATGAAAAAAATTAAAAATAGAAATCTCTATTATAATATTTTAAGTACAAAAATCATCATAACGAAAATTTTATGTACTAAAATATTCATTATGAAAAAATTGAAAAAATATGACTACGAGAATTTTCATTACCAATGATTTGAAAATTCTGAATACGAAAATTTTCATTACAGAAGATTTGAAAAATCTGACTATGAAAATTTTCATTACGAAATATTTTCAAAATACGACTACACAAATTTTCACTACTAAAGATTTGAAAAAATCTGACTACGAAAATTTTCATTACGAAATATTTGAATGATTTTACTATAGAAATTTTCATTACGAAATATTTGAAAAATATAAAAACAAAAATTTTCATTAAGAATGATTTGAAAAATCTGACTATGAATATTTTCATTGACAAAGATTTGAAAAATCTGACTACAAAAAAATTTATTACAAAATATTTGAAAAAGATGAATATTAAAATTTTCATTATGAAAGGTTTGAAAAATTTGACTATAAAATTTTTTATTACAAAATATTTGAAAAATATGACTATGAAATTTTTCATTACGAATTATTTGAAAAATAACAAGCGAATGTACTACCCCTCTGAAAAGAAGATTATTACTGTATGTAGATTGGTTTCAATAGAATGTTATCAAGGAATATTACCTTATGGTTATCATTCCTAACTTCTGTTTAATGTATTCAAATCTATATGAGGGTAACAATTTTGTGAAAATATCAGCAAATTGATAGTGTGTTCCAATAAATTGAAGAATGATATCCCCTTTTTGTGTGTGATCCCTAAGAATGTGATGCCTAATATCTATGTGTTTTTAATGAGAGTGATGTGAAGGGTTTTTACTAAGGGAAATGGAAGTAGTATTATCACACAAAATTTGTGTTTTGGTAAAACTCATACCATAGTCTGTGAGTGTGTGTTGCATCCAAAACACTTGAGCACAGTAACTTCCAGCTGCTACATATTCAGCTTCAGCAGTGGAAAGTGCTACTGAGTGTTGTTTCATGCATGACCAAGAAACTAATGTGTATCATAAGAAATGACATGTTACGAATGTACTTTTAATATCCATTATACATCCACCAAAGTCATCATCCAAAAAACGTTTTAGAACAATATCATTTCCAGAAGTATAATAGATTCCTAAATCCATGGTTCCCTTTAAGTAGAAAAAAATTATTTTCACTGCTTTTAAATGAGACTCCTTAGGATTGGATTGATATCTTGCACATAAGTATGCTGAAAACATTAAATCTGAACGACTAGTTTTCAAGTAAATTAAACATCCTATCATACCTCTAAAAGATGTCTGATCTACTGGTTTCCCAGCTTCATCAAGATCAAGTGTGTCTGAGGTACCAATGAGAGTACTAATACTCTTAGTGTTTTAATATACATAATTTTTTAGAAGATTATTAATATACTATTGTTGGGATATATATATTACTTCTAGTTTTTTTGAAATTTCAAAAACCAAGGAAAAATGATAACTCACCCATCATACTCATTTAAAACTCAGATTTCACTTGATCCACAAAGGAATCAGTTAAATTTTTTTGAGTTGAACCAAATATAATGTCATTAACATAAATTTGAACAATAAATAAAATTTTCTTATAGGTATTTTTAAAAAGGTTTGGATCTTCTTTTACCTTACCCTAATTATTTTGAAGCAAAAATCTTGTGAGTCTGGCATGCCAAGCTCGAGGGGCTTGCTTAAGTCCACACGATGCCTTGGTAAGTTTTTAAATATGTTCAGGATGTTTGTATCTTAAAAACCAAGAATTTGTTCAACAAAAACATCCTATTGAACTAAACTATTAAGGAAAGAACATTTCACATCCATTTGAAAAACTTTAAAATTGAAGAATGCTGCAAAGGCAGGTAAAATACGAATAGAATAATGTCTAGCTACTCGAGCATAAGTTTCTTCATAGTCTATTCCTTCTTGTTGATTATATCCTTTAGAAACTAATCTAAATATATTTCTAACTATGATTCCATTTTCATCACACATATTTCGGAAGACCCATTTTACTCCAATAACAGAAGTTTCCTTGGGTCTTTCAACCAAGGTCTATACTTTATTCCTTTTGAATTTATTTAGCTCAACTTGCATAGCATTTATCTAGTCATCATCACCTAAAGCTTCATCAATGATTTTTTGTTCTAATTGGTAAAGGAATGCTAAATGTTCTACTTCATTCATTAAGGAACTTCTAGTCTTTACATGTTGATTTACATCACCAATGACATTATCACTGGGATGATTCTTAAGAAAAAACTGATTTGGGTTTTGTAAATCCTATTCATCAACATAGGGTAGGATCTCATATGGGTTAACTGCTTCAAATACATTTTCTTGGGAATTTTCCTTTATTATAAGGATCTTCTAACAAAGGTTGATAATCAGTTTTTGAAAACACATCCGAAGATGTATGTTGGAGTTGTTTAAAAACAAAGGGATCTGTTTCATCAAACATGACATGTACAATTTCGTCAACAGTACAAGTGTTTTTATTGAAAAATCTATAAGCATTAGATGTTGTGGAGTAGGCTAATAAAATTCCTTCATTGTATTTTGGTATGAATTTTTTTAAATTATCTGTATTATTTTAAATTCATACCTTGCAACCAAAAACTGTGATGTAGGAATGTCTACTTTTTCTACCATTCCATAACTTGTAAGGAGTTTTATTAAGAAATGGCCTAATCAATACATGATTTATAGTATAAAGAGTAGTACCTGAAGCTTCATCCCAAAAAGGTTTTTCTATAAAATATTCACTCAACATGGTTCTTGTTATCTATTGAATAATTATATTTCTTCTTTCAACAACACCATTTTGTTGAGATGTTCTGGGTGATGAGAATTTATGAGTAATGCCTTTTCTACTAAAAAAATCTTCAAAATCATAATTTTGAAATTATCCTCCAGGATCACTATGAATCATTATCAATTGAATGTTTTTCTCATTTTTTAACTTGGGACCTAAATCTTTTGAAATAAGAAAAATCATCAGATTTCTATGCTAGAAAATAAACCTATATAAATATATTGTAATCATAAACTAAGAAAAATAGATAATATTTGCCTCCAATGCTTCCAGTTTGTGTTGGACCAAAAAGATCAATATGCAGTAACTGTAATGCATCAATGGTTGAGACTTCACCAAATGATTTAAAAATTGATTTATATTGCCTTCCATATTGAAAAGGATAAGAAACTTTTGAAGAATCAAATCTAATCTCTGGTAGATCCTTAACTATTCTTTTCTTGGTGAGTTTGTATAGGTTCCTAACGTTACATTGTCCTAACCATCTATGCCAAAACAATGAATAATCATCCATTGCACTATGGAAAGGTAGGTCTTGGTTCTTAAAGACGTCTATGATTAGCGTGTAAACATTCTCTTTCATATTTGCAGAAAGAATAAACTATTCCTTCAAATTGTGTACTAAGCATTTTTCATTCCTAAAATTCGCAAGGTAACCTTTATCACATAATTGACTTATTCTAATGAGGTTATTCTTAAGACCCTTGAAAAATAAAACATTTGAAATCAATGTTTTTTCAAGAATAACAATGTGACCTATAGCAATAATTTCTCCTTAAGCTTTATCTTCAAAAGTTACTTTCCCTCCATTCATCTTCATAATCTTTTCAAATTAGTTTTTTTACCAGTCATATACTAGGAACATCCACTATCCATGTACCATGTATTGTTGTTGGTACATTGTTTATTTTTCTGAAAATAAGATTTTTAGACTTTCAGAATCCAAACATTCTTGGATCTGGAAATTTCAGAAATCAAAATCATAGGTATCCACATATTCTTTGAAAAATAATCTTTATGAAATCCTAAAGATTGGGTTTTGTTTAAGGAACAATTTTTTCCCAATACCCACCACACATACACTTAGTGTAGAAATGAGCACTTTGAGGAACAAAATAATTATTACTAAAAATCGGTTTAGAACTAGTATAACCCAAACCAGAACTATTCATTCCAAGTGGGATTTGAAAATACATCATACCAAAAGATTCCTTACCTAAGGTAAAGTTTGAAAAACACATTGTCAAGGAAAAAATTTAGGACTTCAGTCTAATAATTAAGTTCATGTCTTCCAAAACATTTATTGTTGAGCTAGAGTTTGGCTTGAAAACATTTTTTGTAGAAATTACTTTTTCTAGATCCTTAGAATGTTTATCGTTCTCAGAATTTACTTCCTTGTAGATTTTTCGAATACTTTCAAAATAAAAAATTTTATTATCAAGATCATTATAAAGATCTGATATTTCTTTACTAAAAATAGTTTTTTATAATTTTCCTTGTCATGTTTTTTCTTGAGTTTTGAATTCTCATTCTCAAGGAGCATAGAAATCCTAGAAACTTAATCCTATATAGGTAATGTATTATCTTCATTAGAAGAAGATTATTCATCAGAAGAGTTATAATATTTACTATCAATAAAATTATAATTTAAATATACATTGGTAATAGATTCATCATTGTGTACCTTAGCCATTAAATAATTTTTTTTAATAGGTAGTCTGGATATTAAACCAATATTCTTTTGTCCATAATATTCATAATTTGATGGTTCTTTAGAAGAGCCTCCACCACTGGCACTCCAGGTGTCATTATCATTAAAGACTTTCTTAGCTTCAGTTAAGTAGTACTTATTTCTTTTTATCTCAGAATTCTTTTACTTTCATTCCTTTTTTATGAATAAAATAATCAAGTATTATATGTCCCTCTCTCTTGCATTCATAACATGTGATTTATGAATCTTTTTTATCTTTCCTTTATTTCTCCTTTTTTTCCAGAATGAAAGTTATTCTGGACAATAATCTTGTTCATCCTTTGAGCAAGATTTTCTAACTCATTTTCTAAAGATTCACTTTCAGTTGATTCAGATTGTATAACAAACTTCTTAGATTTAGATCTAGTTACTTCCTCAGGAGTCTTGGCTTTCATATGATTTGAATTTTTAGTAAAAGAAACACTGCCATTATCATTATTATTCTTAACATTTTCAATATATCTCTTCATTCTAGTCTCATGTTGAAGAAGAGTTCCAAAAAGTTCATCAAGAGAAAAATGAGTAACCTTTCTATTCTCATCTATAGATTTTCTCCTGGTTTACCACTAATTGGGAATGATGTCTATGAAGTTTTCCACAAGAGTTGCATCATCTAACCCCTTCTCACCCATTGATTGTAAACTATTAACAATAGTCATAAATCTTTGTTGCGCCTTACATATGGGTTCCCCATAAGGAAAGAAAAAACCATGATATTCACCTCTGAGCATGGCTCTTCTAGTTCCAATAAATTTGGATGTTCCCAAGTGTGTAAAATCAAGCTTCTTCCAAATACAATTTGTTTCTTCACAAGATCAAAATTGTCTATATATATTTATTGTCATGGAACAAAGCAATGTATTGTATACCTTATAATTCAGTTGATATTCATTCTTTATTTGATTGCTGAAGGTACTAACTTCCTTCTCAGGGATTTTATATCCTCCAGTAAGCATAACAAAATTATCTTCTCTAGTATTGATAATGAATGTCTTCATGCGATATCTACAATATTCGTAATCATTCCCATAAAAAATAGGTGGTCTGTTTGAATTTAGGTTGTCTATGGAACCAACATTGATTCCTGCCATCTTAAAGAAAGACCTTCTACACAAACTAGTCAGTAATAAAAGTTTTTGAATAAGGAAAATTTTCCTCAGGAAGGAAAATATAGAACAATGAAATACATGAGTAAAAAAACATATATGTGAATATAAGAATTTCAGAAACCTTCTCTGATACCAATTTTTAAGATGGTATGGAGTATGATATACTGTATAACAACAAATATATTATTAAAACAATATTGATACTAAATGAAGTATCTAATGATGCTCAATATAAAAGTGGGGGTGAATTTTATACTTTAAAAATTCACTGGATCTTTTAAAGTTGGTTAGAAACCTTTGTTTTGTTTAACATGGGTAAATAAGGTAAATTCACAAAACCTCTATGTTCTAAAAACATGCTTGATTCTGGAAAAGTGGTTGCGAGAATGTAATTTTGGAAAAGTGAAACTGGAAATGAAACTTTAAAAAAAATTACAAAGATGGATATTCTACCTTAAAATATATAGAATCTTACTAAATCAGAGTGTACAAGTATAAGGAAGTATAGGATAGTTATACTTTCCTTAACAAACAAAATGCAGTAGAAAACATGAAACAAACAAGTAACAGGTAGTAAATATTTTAACCCAAAGAGAAGGGTATCCAACAACCTTGGATAAAGGTCCCTTGATTTATACTTTCAAGAAAGTATGCCTTACCCTCACCAAGGTAGGCCCTCAATATGAAATCAGAGTCTTTCCAGCTATCCCCGCAAGCCCACAACTTCAAGGTAGTCAGCCACTCTGTCTTCCTCATCATGGAAGTCCTCATTCTTTAAGGTAGTCGGTACCTCTGTCTTCCTATCCTCAGGATCCCTCTAATGTACTCAGCAACATTCAGAGTCGTATGAAGAAAATATTAACATGGTGTTCAGTATACACAAAGCAATAAAGTCTCTCTCTCAAGAAATCACTCAGCAGCCTGTAATCTCTATATTGACAAACTTGTTTAGAGCTCTTTAAAATGAGCTCCTATTTATTGGCACATTCTCATTGGTCGACTCCCTCATCCAATGGTCATATTTTTTCATTAATTTTGGAGGGACATGTACACGTGTCACTCCAATAATGGTTAGTTAGTAACTGAATGCATGAAATCATTTTATAACCAAAAAATGTGTAAGATAAAATATGGTTACTTAAGAAAATTCATTAATTGGAATTTAAGAAAAAATGAAAGTTCAGAGTCCACCCAAAAACTATCTGAAGTCTATAATACATGGATATTTAGATTCTGTTTTCCAAGGAATTCGGAACCTGAATTCTATAGAATTATGGAGCCTGAATTTCAAGGAAATTCAGAATCTGGATTCAAAAGATTTCGAAACCTGAATGTATAATGTTTGGAATCTTAATTCAAAAGAATTCAGAGTGTGAACTCAGAAGAGTTTGGAGTTTGAATTCAGAGAACTCGGAGTCAGAACTCATATGAGTTTGGAGTCTGAATTCTAAGAACTCGGAGTCAGAACTCATAAGAGTTCAAAGTCTAAATCCAGAGAACTCGGAGTCAGAACTCAGAAGTGTTCAGAGTTTGAATTCAGAGAGATCTGAACCTGAATTCAAATCCTAAAAACAGAATGCTCTATATCAATGTATTATATGATTCTGAGGTTTTGGATAGGAAAATAAATATTATACTTAGATAAAAAGAAAAATTAAAAACATGGTAAGGATAAATTTCCTTGGGGAAGGAAAATTTTACTTATGAATGTAAAACATAGGGTAAATGAAATTTTCCTTAAGGAATTTTGTTTGCGATTTTCAAAATATGATGAAATGGTAACGTCCTAATGAAACCTTATTGACTCAACAATCTCCCCAAACATGAAGGAATGGAAAAGTCATAAGGAAACCATATTGACTCAACCGAATTCTGATTAGACCATGATAAATGTGTTTGGACATTTAAAAATAAATTATAATATGTATCTCAATAGAATATATGATTTAATTTGGGTAAATATAGAGTAATAATACTCTAAAAAATAATAGAGGTTCGGGTAGAATCCCTTACCTTAAGTCTGATTGTGATCCCCAACTGATATTAATGACCTGAATAATAAAATTAGGTCAGTTAATTAATATTTCAAGATCATATATTACATTTAATAAATTTATTATAACTTTTTTATGTTCATTCGTGTCCTTTTTTATGGGTTAAGAGGTTCAATTTCATTGATCGGGTTCGGTTGTTTCAGGATCGATTTAATTATATACATGAATGGATAACCATGTAAAATGAGGATGGTTTTCTATAATTATATTTGTAAGTTATTTTTGAATATCCAGACATTTAAATGGTTATAATTTTAGTTTGGTTACTTTGAGTGATGATGAATCCTTACATAAAATAGTATTGACAAACTTTTGAGTTAATTGACGTTTTTAACACAATGAACACATTTCGTTTTATAAATACAAACCATGTATAAAAAAATGTTACTGAACCATAGACAAGACATAGTGCATATATAATAGTGTGTTTAAACCAAATTAATGGTTTCATGACCATAATTTAATATAGTAATGGAAATTGAAAACCCCTCATCCATGAATGAGTTAAATTAACACAACTCAGATGGTGTCTTTAATAGTAGAATAAAAGAATGGTGAATGAGAGATGATAAAAATATATTCCATTATCATAAAAATATTATAGTATATATATGTTACTAGGTATTTCATAACATTGGATGAGGAGAGATAATGATAGAAATAAAAACAAAGGAACACGAAAGGAAAGTAAAATAATTGAGAAGAGGAATTTACCTCTTGAGTTAATCCTCCATGAGAGCCTCTAAAAGTGATAAGATTTAGTCTTTCTAGGAGATTAGTGGCTAAGGGATGTGGGGAAGGATCTTCTGGTGACATGGAAAATAATTTAACAATAAAACAAGGCTTTATAGGAGGGAGTAGAAGAGGAGAGTGTGGGTGGTTTTTATAGTGGAGGGGAGTATGGTTTTCTTAATATTTTAATTGTTAGATTATTATATTTCAATAAGATAATAAATAGTAATAATTATTGTGAAAAAACAATTATATGTTCATGTGACTTCGAACCAATGGCCATTAACATCATCCCTGACTGAAGAAGGAAGTCGAAATTAATTTATTTAGCATTTATTGTAAATTATAAAATTTTACTATTCCCCAAAAATTCATGTATTTTAGAAAAATCCCAAAAATTAACCCTAACCATTTTTCAATGTGTAGAATCAAAAAATGAAAACCATATTCCAAAAATATTTTTCTAAATATGATTAATTTATTATTTAATTATAATCATTATTTACTAGAAACATAGATTTTAAAACCAGAACTGATTTTATAATGTTTTAAAAAATTAAATTAGGTCTTATAAAATAATATTAAAACTAGAAGACATAAATTTTTTAATTAATGAACACATTTTAGGAAAATTAAATTTCATTCAAATTTAATAATTAAGTGTTAGGTATTGTTATATTTTATGTAGCTATTTCCGTCCTAGATAATCTACTATGGATGGGTTGTGGGTTTGAATTTTGAGTTCCCTTTTTTGTTAGATTTAAGTTAGATGCCTATAAAAGTTGTGTGACTATAATTTTTTGAATAGTTTAGTTTATTAGGGGTCACACTAGAATTTTGGATGACAGAAAATAAATAATTCAATATGTGATGTTCAATTATAGGTTCTGAGAATCCATATGACAACAATACATAGGATTCTGGACACATTTTATGGACAAATGAATGGTCCACATAGGGTAATAGATAATTTGTCCAAGTATAGAATGGTTCTTAAAAATGGATATTTTTTTACATAGACTTTTGGAAACTTTTATTTCGCTCGGTATTAGAAATGTTGGATAAGAGTCATGGTCGGTGTTGTGATCTATTATCATCTTTGGATGGTGTGTTTGTTAAGTTGTGTATTATGCCTTTTCTTATGCTAAAATTTATTTCATGTGAAATTAGATTTTATGCGAGAAAAATACATTTCACAAGAAAAATTTCTTCTCTTTTAATGTAATTCCGTATGGAATTTTTTTTAAAATATTTTAGGTTTAAAAAATTTGTATGAAAATGTTGATTTTATTTTAGATTTAGAAAATGGTTTATGTGTGATTAGTTTTCAATTAATTTTTATTGTATTTTTTTGAAATTAATATTCCAAATGTTTTAAAATTAACCCTGTTAGGGTTATGATTTGTTTTTTGAATACTTAAAATGGGTTCTATTTGGGTTGGATGGAAATAAGATCCAATTTTTAGTGTTTCCTTGATTATTTGAAATGGTATTTTTGAATAATAGTAATTATTTTAGAAATTTTGTTTTTTCATTATGAGTATTGGTATAGTTCAGTTTTGTTTTAAGGAAATACCAACCTATGGACATGGTCCCGAGCTGTCTGATGTAGGTCCCCTCTACTAAAATGTGTAGAATAATTGTGGGTGATTTTCTTTTTCATTTCATTTCAACATTTTATTAACATTTTATATTCTCGAAATAGAGTGATATGTGTGGTTTACTTATCATAGTAATGTTCTTGAGTTTTATATTGGGTAGTTTATCATTAGTGGTAATTTTGGATATTTTTGGGTCCCATGGTTTAGACTTGTCAGTCTGGGTTTGGTAGTAAGACCAATAAGGATATATTCTTTCTGAGACATTGATATGTTCTCTATTTTGGGATGTTTCCTTTAATATTCTTAGGGAATATTTATGTTTAGTGGAAGAGTGATCGTTTTTTTACTGGTTATCATTATGAGTAACGTGCAGTTGTTGGTTGCATCTCCGTTGTGGGTGGTGTTTCATTAGGTTTTATTTCATGCCTCTTTGTTTTAGGATTGTTGTTCCTTTTTCTGGTGTATACCACAAGTCTACCATTTAATTTTTCTTTGGGAATGGGATGGGAATAGAGTGCATGATTTCATGCTTGGGTTATAGTTTATTTCTATGTGTGTTGTGGATGCCACTGTGTAGTTTATTCCATCAGAGTAACCATGTGATTTTGTTATGGGGACTATAATTTAGAAAAAAATGTCTGTCTTGTGTGGACCACATGTTTAAAGACTCAATAGTTCTTATTGAAACACATTTTTCATTGTTGATATCCTCGTTTGGATTCCATTTTTTAGAGATATGTTTTCTTACCCTTTGGGATGTTTCTAAGAGTAGTTATCTTCTTGTAGTTTTGAACCATTTGTTTGATGATGACTCCGAGACTAGTGGTTTTTTCATTGGTATTTCTTGATGTTTGTGGTTAATTCCATCTGTTAGTGGTTTTATAATAGTTTTTTCTGGTTTTAATTGGCATGTAGAGTTTAGTGATTCCCATTATGGTTTAGGGAATTTGTTTTCATGTTGATTTTCTCTTATTTTGAGGTAAAGGTATTATGTTCTTTTCTCCATTCCCTATTAATTACAAATAGTGAGGAGACCAAGGAATGATATGTATTTATTTTTATCCTTTTATTCATCTATTGATGACTAGTTTCACTAGTGGTTCTAGGAAAAATACCTAAGTATCCATTTCTTTTTTTAACTTTTAATTTAACCCTAAACATTGTACAGGAATAAAGTTCCATGGTGTCGAGTTTTTGACACCCCCATGTCACCATGGTGTGTATATTATATTATGTTAAATTTATTTTTCCAATATAATATATTCAAGGGTTTTAAAATTTTAAAAAAAATTTCTTCTTCACATGGGTTATGCATAGTTAGTATTATAAGCATGAAAACCATGCTTATGGTTCTATCAATGTTAAAATAACATTTCACATAGTCTAATGACAGATCGTCTAACTATATGGTGTGGGGATGATTTTGGGTAGTTAATGCCTCACTGGTGGTTGATGCTTGATTAGTAAACTTATGTTCCCTAAATATATTGTTTACCATATTTTTTATTTTTGTATTTTTAATATTCTAATTTATATTTTAACCCTAAAACAAAAATAATCACATCAAAATCTCCCATATTTGATCACATGGCATTGCCCTCCATCCCTCATCATTACATGTGACACTCGCAACATAAGCCCCTCACTCACACACAACCACCCTTATCGATTGGATGCTCCTTCTTATCCCTCACGTGGCATCATGTATTTAACTATAGTACTCGTTTGAGCTCAAATCCCTATGATGAACAACCCATATCCAAAGTCACCTCCATCTCATGATACTTATTCATTTGTGTGGATTTTTGGTGTGGCCAACACATTTTATGGTGGGATCACATATGCATGGTCTCTATATATATATTTTCTTTGTTTTCTTTAAATTTACCCATCCATTTTCAATGATTTGGTTTTTTCAGACTCATGGATTATTTGGATTGATTGATTTTGGGGTTTTAGTAATTCATGGGGTTTCACATGTTCCCTTTTCCATTTTGGGTTCCCTAATTCAAAGGATGCACATCTTAGCAAACAAAAACATACATTTGACTTGATTAAATTTTGTCAGAGGTAGTTTTATCTTTCTCTTTTCTTTATAGACGGATATTAGATCTGTTATTTTGTGATATTTGTTTCCCTACTTGTCATATATGGTGTCTTCATGTGACAGTGACATAAGTGTATATCAAAGTATTTGTATATATATGGACTAGATTGTACATATTAACATATGTTATTGAAAATATGCACTTCGGGGATATGTGTTCTTAAATATATATATGAAGCGGCATAAGTGTGTGGCAATCCCACATAGAAGGAAGAGGAGAACAAAGAACCCCTTTATAAGGTTTTGTGGACACCTCTCCTATAATGAGGCCTTTCTAAGGGGATTCATGATGGCCAGAGCCTAGGGAATGAAAAACCGTGTGGTATAGGCCCAAAGCAGATAGAATCGTGATCTTGGATTGGACTGGGTCATGAAAAATGGTGTAAGATCGAATGCCCATTGGATGTCCCATCGAGGAAAATGGACCCTTCTAGGGGTGGGGTGGATTATGGAAGTCCCACATTGAATGAGGAGGAGAGTGAAGCCCTCCATTATTAGTTGGTGTGGATATCTCTCCCATCACGAGGCCTTTTTCATGGGGATTCCTCAGGGACAAAGCCAAGGGAAAGAAAAACTATGAAAGCTAGGACCAGTGTGGACAATATCATTATCATGGACTAGACCTGGCCATGAAAATGTATGTTTGTGTTTTCAATGAATTCATAAATTTTCTAAAGTTAGGATTATATAAATTTGTATTCAATATAAGTTATCTTGTTGATTAAAATTATTAACTTGGTTTCATGTTTTTGAAGGGGTGTATAATTCCTTGTAGATGTAAATATAAAAAAATTCATGTATTTCAATAATATCATTTTTTTATTGTGTGAATTTCTATATGGTTTTAGAAATTATTTTATCAAACATTGAATTATGTGTAGATCGAGATGGATTTGGTTGAAGAATAAATGGAGGAAAAACTACCAGAATGTTTTAATGTTACAGACCGTTATAATCATTATGAAAATTGGTTTTCATAAATTATTAGATAGCTTCTTGATCCCCTCTATGATTCTTGTGGACCAAAATGGCATGAAATCTAATGTGGTATTATTAGATGCGTAATATATTCAGTTTATGTTTTTTGGTTTTGGGGATAATTTTTTGGGATTGAAGGGGATGAATGTGTTAATTTAATTTTTTTTATTGGATGATTGATTGATTGTGCTCACATCCATTTGATTAGTCATGGTAACTTTAGTATCTATGTGGGAGTATATTCATATTATTTACTAGGGAGTCTGACACTAGATGTGTCCTCACTAGCATGAAATAGGTCAAGGAGGGTTGTTCCATTTATATGAGTTTATTGCAAGATATTCATGTTGTTTTCTGAGACAACATAGGTCATTATATTGATCCGTTGAGAAATGTCGAGGACTGTATCATGTTAAGACCATGCATTGATCCCATGACGTCAATTTACATTGGATAATTTTTAGTGGATCTATCTTATGATTTTATTGTATCCCTGGTATATTGTATTGTATTGTGGAATAGATATACTTTTCATCTATTTATACTCATTATATAACTTGATCATAGTGGTTCCAACTTATTTGAATACTTCCTTTTTTTGGTTTTATTTTAATTTTTTTTATATTCGTATGATAATTCTTTTTAAAGAAGGAAGGAAAAATATTTGATTTAATTTTTTTCCAATATATTCTTATAATGGGTTTTGAAATTATTTTTCTATGAGGTAAGTAAAATTTTTTTAGGCTGTTATGACTGGATTTTGTAAATGATTGTGTTTTAGTATTATTTTGGTTGACCATGTCAAAATTAATGAATCCTACATTTGTTTGGAAATGTGTTTTTTCCAAAAGTGGTTTTTATGAAATATAATTAATGTGGGACCTTATAGTTGTGTTTGACCATGTTTTTTTTCCATAGAGAACAATATCCCTATATATTGTTTTCTTTATGAAAAAAAATCATCAAAGATAACTTTGTAACATCTTATATGTTTTTGGTTATTTTATAAAGATGTATAAAAATGTATATTATTTATTATATTTGGTACTAGAATTTTTATAATGTAATATAAAAGTAGTGACATAGTTTCATCAGGTTTGTATGGGCAACGATGTGATTTTCTGATGATGTATATTTTTTCATGTTAGTTGCAGGTTCATGGTTCAGTTTAGGTGATTATCATTGATTATAGTGCTACATGGGATTTATGGTTAGTGATTTATTTTATTGAATTATTCCACTAAGGATTTTATCACCTTCTATTGAAGGAGGGTAGATATATATGTTGGTAGGAATAGAAATTCCATTACAGGTGGGATCTTTACCATGTAGGAGATGGTGTTTGGAATATGGATGTGGTTTTTTTGGCTCGATGTTTTTTGGTTGTTTTCCTAGTGTTGATATTTCTCTCTTGTTTTTTCCCTATTTTGAATATATGATGTATGGAAGATTCGTTCTATAATTTTATTTTCATTCCATCTTCATTAATTTACAAAATTTATTAGGAGAAACTACTACCAAGGGTGTTTTTATGTCTCTTTGGATCTACCTTCCAACTCTGGCTGCTAGGAACACCATTCGTTCTATTTGTAGGCGAGTTCAGGAATCAGTCTGAGGGACAAAAATAATAATTATTTACATTAATTTTGTTAGTTAAATGTGTTTTACTATTTATTTGGACACTATCATATTATATGGTGGACATTCCAGAAAGACTTCTTCGGTATCCAAATGGTGGTAGAGGAGTTTGGTGATTTTGAAATATGATAAGGAGAATATTTCCTAGATAGTGTTTTTTCACCTTTTCAAAGAGGTGTCCTCTCCTTCTATGTTCTGATCTATATGCATCTAGGTGCTTCACCTGTTTTATCTAGGTAAGGTTTTTGTGGATGATTATTCAACATGGTACACTAACCTCTCATGATAATCCATGGTAATGGTTCGAGATGTGTTCCTCTGAGGATGAACCATTGAGAGGGGCCTACACCGATATATCATGGCTGGAGTGACATATCATTACATTGCCACCAATTTTGGGGTGCTTGATGAAGATTTAGTGGTGTAGAGATTTTTAGACAAGTAGACATCAATTTTTTGTGCTGAAAGTGGGAGCACATGAGCTAATATTATTGCAGTGGGTAACATCTGGTTTATATAATTATTTAAGAATACAAGATGATTCTAGAAATGGTCTCAGTATTGGAGATCAATGGTTCATGTCTCATAGGTTGGATTGATTCATCCATAGAAGTGGTGATGTTTCTATTATAATGGTTGAGGGAATGACTCAAGATATTTTCACAACCACCACGAAACTAAGAGAGATATAGTTGATGAACCACCTATTATGAGACCAAAAACAATATTTGGGAGGTCCTTAGGGTGAAATACGAGGAAGGGGAGTGGGGAGAGTCATAGGAGTTGATGATGGTTTGATTTTTTTAAACACCATCCACAGGTGGTCCTTGGAAATCCAAAGTTACAATGGGACAAGACTGAGGAAAACTATATGAAATAGAAGCCTATGACCCAAAGTCTTTAGATATGCATATAGGTATGATCCGTATGTTATATAATTTAACATTAGTATTGATAGACACTAGAGTGTCCTACTCATTTACTTCCACCTTCCTTATTGGGGAAATAGAGTTTGTGGTGGATTCTTTGGAAAAACATTTCTCATGTAAAATCACACTATAGAAGATTCATTAATCAGTAAATTAATCTATAAGAGTGATATGACTCTTAGAGGTTATAAAGGTTCTTAAGGGATCTATTTTTAGTAGTAATGTGTCCATATATTGTCACATTAGGGATTAACTAGGTATATTTAGTTCATAAATATATTCACTATTTCATATAAAGGATGTGGTGTGTCCACATTGATAGGTGGGGTTTTTACCTTCATTATAATGAAGTTAATCCATAATGTGAATAATTAGATCATACATAGAAGGATACTACAATTTACACCCCAGTTGACTTGTTTGACCCTTGGAGTAGTAGGAGCTATGGTATATCAGTTTTCTAAAGTAGTGGTTGAGTATTATGATGTCTTTGCAATTGAAGTGATGGCTTTACCATCACATGGAGTGTTCAAATTTTATATATAAGTACAATTGTGGACTACATTAATATTTTTGATAGTATAATGAATAGATACAACATAGTTTCATAATATAATGAGGTTGTTGGAAGAGTTTCAGATGAAATTATCTTTCATACCTAGTGATTCCCCATAGGATGTCCTAGTTTTGTTTACTAAGAAGGCGTGCATAATCATGATGTTGTTTTTGGATTACCTTGTTTCAAAATAGGATACTTTTAAGAATATGTATCCACTACCATTGAATGACCCACTTTATAACTAGATGATGGTTGGGAGAAGGTTCATGATGATCTACCTCAAATTAGTCTATCACTAGCATAGAGTTTATAGTGAGGAAAATACTATAGATGGGTCTCTGAGGTCTCTATGTTCACTATGAGTACATGGTGAATCATTGAGAGTGAAAAAACAATCTAAATTTTTTCACGAAACTCACAAAATGTATATTTCAATCCTTCTTAGATTGTTTAAGTGTATTCTTCATAGAACACATCCTAGTGTAATCAGTGCCATATGTGGAGAACATAAGTCATGCTAGGATGATATTGGAAATAAATTGAGAGATGTGTCTATTTTGGAATCTCTCAAAGATTCAATTCTAGTTTCAAGAGTAGTTAATTATAGGAAACATCATTTCAAAGGATGGAGTAATAGATGAACCAGTGAATGTTGAGTGAGTTCTTTCTTGGGAGCCACCCAAGAGTGTAACAAGGGTATGTGTCTTCCATAGGATGTAAGGATACTATTGGATATTCATACCTCATTTCTCCAGCATATTGGCACCATTTACTTATTTACCCAAAATTAGTATCCATTTGTTAAAACAATCATGTGATAATAGGCCTTTAATGAGTTTTGTTAAAGGTTGATGAGCACTACAATCCTGATAGTTCTATAGAGGCTGTTGAGTACATTGTTTTTTCTGTTTCCGTAGAACTAATATTAGATATTTTTTAATGGAGAGTCAAGAAGTGAATTTCTTATGGGTACCAATAATTGAAACCCTATGAGTTGAATATTGTGAACCATGATCTAGAGCTGACAAAGGTAGTTACTTATCAGATGATTTGGTGACACTACCTTAGGGTTGAGTGATACATAATCAATTTTGAATAAAACTGCATCAAGTATATATTTTCATCTAAGTATCGCAACATGATTTATAGGTTATGGAAATAGTTAAACCATTTTTATGTCTATGAAATAGTATATACTCATTGGAAGAGAAATTTTGTCGAAGATACTCTCACCAGGAAGTCTTGTTCGCATTTAATCAGAATGATATGAGATTAGTTAGACTTGTTTCAGTTGTTCATAGTTAATGATGGTGATACAACATACATGTATACTATGGGTTTTACCACTCCACTTCATCAGTATGTTATAGAGGTTATTAATTTTGGTACCAACTATGTGAAATTTCAAATTGTGATATTCATAGAATATTATCCTAATGTATTTTTTGAAGGTGGAGACACATCATCCATTTTAGATGGTGGATAATTGTGTCAATTCTATTTCATGTGGTGTTTTTAGGGAGTTTTACACACACCACCCTTTAATATGCATCCTATTATTGAGAGTATGTACCATGACTGACAACATCAATTCTAGTGGCCTGGGATAAAGAACTGTGTTGTTGAGGCTATCTCTAAATGCCTCAATTTTCAATAGATGAAGGATAAGCAACATGTCCTAGTGTTATTGGCTAAACACCTTGAGTTGAAAGAGTGGAATTAGTATGGTATTTCTATGGAAATTTTGGCATGGAAACCATGATCTTATAGGGTACATGATTCTATATGTAAGGGTATAGTCCAAATCACAATATTATCTATTATAAGAGTTATCAGAGTATAGATTTTAGTTAATGGATTGGGATGCCTTTATATGCTAGAGATAGTCCTACTCCAAGAAGTTACCTTAACGATCTTTTCATACTAGGAATCACTATTCAAATCAATATTATGTATATGATAGAAATATTCCTCAAGAACATGGATTAATTTGATCATTAAATTTCACATTCAGATAGATGGTCAGATTGAGTGAGTCATTCAGGTTTTGGATGACAGGATATAGGCTTCCATGTTGGACTTTTTTCATAGTTTTGAGGATCACCTATTATTAGCAACATTTATATATAAAAATATCAAACATTTTAAAATTGATATACAACCATTTTAGTCATTTTATGAGAGATCCTATAGGTCACCAATATGACTAATTGGTCTAGAGGAGTATGTATTTATGGCCCTAATGATAGTGACTGGGATAGAAAAAAATGTGCAAATAATCAAGGAGAAGATGAGTAAATCCCATTGAAATCAAAATCCTTATTTTAACCAGTGATGAAAGAATTTTATGTAAGAAATGTGGGGCCAGGTGTCTCTAAAGGAATCTCATTGGTTGATGATTTGATCGGGAAGAAAAGTTATATCAAATGTTTATTAGTTCTTCAAATATACTGTATCAGGTAAGTGAGGTGGCATTCCATTTGGTCCAACCACTATTGTTCAACATGGTACAAGAAGACTTCCACATGTCGTAGATGAGGAGGTATATGATCAACCGATCATATTTTATCGATTTGGGTGGGTAGGTAATTAATTATGGATATACAGTTGAAGAGTAACTTCTATTGATCAAGGATTGGATAAAGAAGATACATCATGGTCTAATGATTCCCTTGGAGTGTGTTCGATGGCTGTATGGGAATATTTTTTAGAGTACCAAAGAGCAGGAAAACTAGTTTCGATCATTCTACCCTAAATTTTTTATGTAGGTTTATTTTATTTTTGGGTAAATAATACCTATGGTGGGGAGAAATTAGAAATACTATTTTTTCCTTGTAATGATTTTTAATATTTTACAGAATATATTCAGAGCTAGACGATAAGTTAGCAAACTATTTCTGGGCCAGAGGGGCACAATATTGATATTAAATAAATATTAAGCATATTATATTACATGTATGAATTTTTTCTAAAATAATGTAATAAATCCGAAATGGACCCTTCGATGAGAAATATGACACCACTATTAAATCTAGAATGTGGGTTTTACAATAGGTATGAAATATGTTTTATGGTGCTCGTTGGTTTTTTAAATCGTTGTTCTAAGTGAAATGAGAAATAATTAAATAAATTTCTTATTTATATTTTATTTATATCCTAAACTCAGTACAACTTTATATATACATGATTATACCAAAAAATTATGTTTAGAAGCATTATCATATGGATTTTATAGATAGATCAAGGAGGAGAGACTTTGGAGATGATTTAATGATCGAGGTTCAGAGAATTATTTCTCAAGTATCATATATGACATTAATGGGTGTAAATCTCATCAATGATAATATTTTTGACCCAGTATTCCTCAATGGTCAATT
Source organism: Viscum album (assembly GCA_963277665.1). NCBI lineage: Eukaryota > Viridiplantae > Streptophyta > Magnoliopsida > Santalales > Viscaceae > Viscum > Viscum album. Next base: position 623,244,331 of record OY728127.1, read on the forward strand.
AAAAAAGGTATTTAAATATTTTTTGTAATTTATCCTATAAATTCGTACCCATGTCAAACCAGAATTTATTCATTAACAAATTAATTACCTTGAGAACCACTGATTTACACTTATTTATTCATCAGTCTATAAATAAGAATTCATATTATATGGATTATATATGTTCTTTCAACATTATAATTGAAAAATATTGAATCCAACCTAAATAATGAATGTAGTTCATTTATCATGTTACTATTTGGTGATTTTCCCCCATGTTCTTTACACGTTCATCGCTAGAATTTTATTTATACGGGGGTTAAAAAATATTTGATTAAAGATCATTGAACAACAATTATTCAGCACAATATGCTGATACCATATGTTTAGGTTCATAGTCTATATTATGATCAGTGTTAAATAATGAAAATGGACAATATAGTGATGTATTTGAAGAGGTCTGTTTGTTGGAACATGGTTTTGATGGTGTAGTGTGATGGGGATCAATTACCTAGTAGATTGAATGGATAGAATCCAACCAGTAGTAATGTAAAGATTCCGTCAATTCTAGTAATGTGTTTTGTTGGAATTATTTGTAGTTAATGAAATTTTTTAGAAAAGCGAGTGGATCTATGGGAATAAAATTATTTCCCGAAAATCCTATTATAAACAGCATATAGTTTGAAACAAACATGTCATGTGGGACTATGGGTATAGTGGAAATGGTTTATGGAAAATAAAATATCACACATAGTGTGGGAAATATAACACATTTCAGGAACCATGACAAGTGACTCAGTGTGTACTCGCATGGTACACGAGTGTCAATACAATAAGGTAGATTAACCAAAGAATATGATCATGACCCAATAATTATATGTGACTAGGTATATAGATAGGAATAGGTTCAAAATAATTTTTAGAGTACGTGGTCACAACCCCAAATACATATTCATTGGATGAAGAACACAATCATACCTATGGTTATCAGGACACATCATGTATAACTAATGCATACTAGGTACATTGTACATGGTAGATTGAGGACCTTATTCTCTTTAGGGTAGAATATAATCTCATAGGATTGTTCTATAGAACCATTCCCATGAAGGTGATGTTTGGAATTATTTCCTAACAATTTGATGTGATTTTGAATATTGGATTAGTTTTATGTTGAGTTTTAGGAATCCCTTAGTGTGGACTACGATGGAATCCTCTACCGTATCTTCTTCTGTAGGTGGGATTTTAGGAATCATATTAACCAACATCCCCAAATGTCTGATTCCCTATTTAGAATTTTCTTTCAAATAAAATTAAATATTCCACTAAATCTTAGTGAGAGATCCCTTATATCTTAATCAGTCCATTCTATGTTTCAATATGTACTTCTTTATGGATAGGACCAATAATCCAGAATTCTAGAATGAGCAAAATCAGTGCTATTAGGCATAAGGAGTGAGTTCTATTGGACAATAATTAAATTTTAAAATCATGTATAATCCTTTACTAGAAGTGATTTTCTAACTTTAAAATGATACTTAATATCTTTCTTGGTTATATATGAGTTATTCTTGTTATATTCCATATTCTTTTTTACATTCCAATGTGATGATGATCTAACTACTCTCGTGAGGATTTATTTTTAGAGATTCTTGGGTTTCATTCTTGGAATTATTAAACAATTCCATGAATGGGATCTACCCCAACATATCATTTATTTTGAAGATTTAATTCCATTCGATGGAGTACTAGGTAGACATGGAGTAGATGGAGAAAAATTTCTCTACGAAGTCCTTGGTTCATACAATGTGTTTCATTTGAAAACAACCTTGCTATTATCATTCTAGACTACTTTACAATATTTGTGGGATTGTATTTTGTCCTTTATGTTTTCTAGTAAATGACGCATACTCTTATGTGGGATATAAATGTATTTATTCATTCTTCCTGTTACAATTTTTTTTAATATTCGACATATTTTTAATATTTTTAAATTTGTGAATGTGTACAAGTACCTTAGTAAATGGAATCCCTTGTATTGGATATTTCTACATTGTACTAGTTTCCTTACCAAGGAATATTAGAGGAAGTAATGAAGTGTCACACTTGGCTTACCATTGTCTAGGCTAGCCCCAGTGGGTTAGGTCATGACATTTTTTCTATATATTGGTTTATTTGTGGTGGTTCAATCAATTTCAATATAACACTTTTGTTATGTTGACCAGAGTTAAATGTTACATATTTCTAAATCCTAATATATATAAATTAGTATGGTTTATATACTTTATTATTCTAATAAAATTAATATATATATATATATCATTTTATATCATTTTATATGTATTTATTTGATGAACTCAAATAAGGAAAGGTACTCTCATATGTTAATGTTAGGTGGTTATGTTTACTAGGACAATTTTTAATTATTATCACTAATAAAATACCCAATATTGAAATTATATAATATTAATATTGTATTTAATAATATTTTTACCTTAAATAATATATTAATTTCATCCTGGTTTTGTTTCATTAGAAAACAAAACACGCTACTTCGTGGAGGTGGTAACCCATATAAATGAAATAATGACATTATGTTGTTATAATATTTGTAAGAGATTGAAAAAATAACTATTGTTTCAATAATATAATAATAATTGAATATTATAAAAATACTTAGGTCATTGTATTAACATGTGATGGGTGGTATGGATGATAAAGGTTATGAAAAATGCACAATGATTATGTAATATTCACAATAGGACTTTGATTATTAACTTTATAGTCACCTTGGAAATAAAGGGCTTCCGGTATATTATGGTGAATTGGGAATTTAGTTCATGTAATGTAATTCCAGTGTAGTAATGTTAGGATGGTTTCATGTAAATCTTAATATTTATGTGTATCTTTCATGGGGTTTATGTGAACCCTTTTTATAAGATTAGAAATGGGATATTTTGTGAACACCCAATATTTTCCAAAATGGAAGCACATTATTCCAGGTCAGTGGTTCCAAAAGTGAAATATAATTGAGTTTGGTGTGAGATAAGTAGATAAGGCCTAAAACTCCATTTATCCACATGTTTCAATCTTTTTCAAGCCTTTTACCTTATGTTTTTTAAAATTTACAATTGTTTTCCTAAGTAACAATTTTTCCCCTACTATTTTTTTAAATATATATATATATATATATTATAACCATTATTAAAAGATTATTTTTTTATAAACCTAAATTTAGGATAAATAATATATTTAAATATATAAATAATAGAAAATTATCTTTTAAATAATGACATTAAATATATATATAAACTATTTTGTTGAAAAATGTTGTTTTCATAATTAATTGTTTTAACATTATGTACTTATAAAATGACTGATAAAATATTTTTATATAATATTAAAATAATATTAGAGTAACTGAATAAAATATATTATTTTATTTTTTAGATAAAGTTTACACAACATTAAGAAAATAATCCATTGAAAATTACAATTTCATCATTATCAAGGTCAATGACTTTAATATCAATTAAAATTATTTAATGCCTAAAATAAAATCAAAATTATTATGTGATAGGGAAATATTGGTCAAAAATATGAAATTTATTTTCAGATATTTAATTTGTGATGTGAGTCTGACCTAAATAGCCTTGATTCATTGTCTGATTCATCATATTGGCATAATATAAAATGAATCACAACTTAAAAGACCAAATTATTTAATCGTTTTGGTAAAACAGAAATGTACATGAGGCTTTCATTACATTTGAATTAACAAATTAAAATATATTTATTTCATGAATTTTATCATTACCTATATCATATACAAAATATAAATTATAGTAAACTTCTTGGATTAATGGGAAAATGGATCAAAATTAGGGTGATATCAAATGCTCAACAAGGGTTAAGTATAGTGTAAGAAATTATGAATCAATACGTTGGTTCAGTATGGAATGGTAAATAACTAATTATTTTTCCATTAAATCAATAAAATGAGAATCAAAACTCATCTATAGATTGTAAAATTAAAAAAATGTCATGGATAATAAGATAAGAAATAATCAATATTGTAAGGTAAATAAATGAAAACACATGCCATTTAATCCTTAAACCGAGAATAAAATGCATCCAGATATAATGTCGCTAAAGATATCATGGAAATTTAAAAAATAATTCTTAACAAAGGACATTATTAATTATTGGATGACATGTATCTGGAATATTACTCCTCTACAATTAATACCTTTCACAAGATGTTTTATACAATAGTTTAAAACTTGTTTAATTATAGATTATTGATGTGTCAAATAAGACAAACTGATTCATCGAGGAGCTATATTATACCGGTACCCACCCATCAATGTTGGTATGAGGCATTCCTCATATGCTGAATAATTGATTTAATTAATTAATCAACAAGATGTAACATCAAATATCAATTTTGAGAAAAAGAGATTTTTTTATCAATATTTACATAGTTAATTAAATAACACTCAATGTCAAATGAAATATGTTGAAATGATTTATTGTTTAAGAAATAAAAAACCAATGATAAATAATCTTGATATTTAGAGATTTTTAATTCCCATATATAAAAGGAAAGTTAATAATTCAAGCAGAAGTTAATTACTACAAAAATTAATAAAGGAATTTAATGTTACTACATTCCTTGCTCAAAATGATCAAAAAACATCCCTAGATATAATAATGACGGAATCAACACGAAATTTTACAATTAGAGTAAGAATATATATATATATATATATATATATATTTATTTATCATTTACAATAAAAAATATTTTAAAATGTTCATTGGAAACATTATTGAGAAAAATATCCTTTTCATTTTGAAAATTCTTTTTTAAAGAATTTTTTTTGATAATCATTTTCTTCAAAAATAATTTTAAAAATATATGAATTTACTTAATATTTGGGGAAAAATAATTAAACTAACATTGGAAAAAATTAATGTATCCTTGAAAGAAATATTTTATAGAATGCTGGGTAGCTATGTAAATTCTATACAATATGGACAGAGTAATCTTTTTTGCATTAGAAAAAGGATAAAAAATTGTTTTGGTCATTAAATGGAAAGAGCATTTCTTTCCAATTTTTTTTCAAAAGTGAAAATGAGTAAACATATCTTTAGTAAATAACTTTATTGAGGTTAAAATAAATTTGATTTTTTTTTAAAATGTGCATTTGGAAAAAAATATATTTTCATCTAAAGAGAAAAATGATGTCGTATTTTCATAAAAACATTTCTCAATTATTATAAGTACCAATTATTGGGAAATACTACTATTACATGGAAATATAATGAATTAAAATTGGTAGATAAAATGATATTGGTTTTTTATAAAATGATCAAATAACATCCTTCAGGTGAAATTCATGACTTACAATCTCAATGAGAATGGTATTGTAAATTAATCCCTTACAATTATCATAACATTGAATTAAGGATTAATAAATTAATCAATTATGTGTATAAAATATAAATTGCAATTCCACCACTCTATAATATGTGAGCTTGTTCATTATTCTAATATACTTTCATGATTACATGGAACCAAATCTTAAAGGACCGATCTGTTTAGCAGTATTGGAAAATAGATTACATATATGAACCATATATTAAAATTCAAAACATAAAATAAAACATAAACAATCATTTAATAACACAATTATTCTCCTATATTATCCCCACATATCATTCATAATATACATCATGGAGTCCTTGGGAAATATAATATTATAATGAGGTGAGAATATATGCTCAATAATGGAAACCGTACAACTGAAGAAAATATGATTAAATAATCATAAACCTTAAGTAATGATGTATAACTGAATCGCAACCACATTAAAAATATCATGAGCATAATATGTATTGAACAAATATTACCATATAAAATAAGCATTACAATGGATATTATACTAGTAGAATAATCACATGTAATATCAATAACTAATATCATAATGTAGGAATGAATATTCCTAGATGTCTACACTATCAATATATATCCCATAGATATAGGTTTTCTAGATCTATCGTCATGACAGTTTATGTTTGTGGGTACAAACCTCTTCTAATTTGTTTGAAGATCTATCCTCCTGGAAATGTTAAAGAGTTTGTAAAACAAACACGAAGGATTTATTGCAATTTAGTTTCATCTCATGAGACATACTAATGGATCTATAGGATATAGTAAGCCCCCACCAACCATATATTAATTATAATACATTCTTCATATGAAAATGTAAAAACATAAACAATATATTCATTTTTATTAAAATCCAATTTAAAAATTAGTAAAACTATATCCATAAACCAAGAATGGTATCTAAATAGCACATCCACAATAAAAACTAAATATTAACCATTTAATAAAATATGATAAATGATATTTTAAGAGATTAAACTCAATTAAAAAGGATATAAAGAAATTCATGTTCACATAGATGAAAATTATCTATTAAATGCTTTAAAAATATCGTGAGATAAATTCTCATTTTTCATTGAAATATTTTAGTCAAAATTCATGCACTTATAAAAGAAAACAATTAGAATGAGTTTTGTTTAATAAATGTATCCCATACCACTTTGATATTTTTGAAATGAATTTACAATTTAAAACATTCAAGTATATTTAAATAAATCATTAAAATCATTCTGAAATCATGTTCAATAATGAGAATTATTTTAGAAGAATAAAAATGTAAACCATTTCAAATGATGTTTTAGTTAAATAGTCTTGAACAAAGATCCTAAAAAATATTCCATTTAAGAACATTAAAATTAAATTAAAATGTGGAAATGAAATTTTCTCCACAATTATTTATATAGTTATAAATAAATATTTATGATAATATAATGAATATTTAATTGAGAAAGGATTAATTATTTAAAAATTCAAAGCTTCTAATACCACATTGAACATTTATATTATAACCCTGATATCATTAAATGAATCATTATATTCCATGAAATTAAATTTATTCAGGATATGAAACATAATAGGGGTAGTGAGTACACCACAGAAAAGAAATAGGTGGTAAACATGGCTTATATCCCACGAAAACTAATAGTGAGACAAAATTCCCTTACAGAGGTCATATCATTAGAGTGAGGATTAATCAATGACATAATTATGTGTGAAAAATATAAATCCACCCAATATAATTGGATATTCACTATATTAAAATCATGGTTCATTCACACATATTGATGGAAGAGAATAACCAATGCATGGATTTTTATCTCAACAATGGAAAATGGAGTAGTGATTTCCTTCACCTTATGTATGATACTCTCTGTATTTATCCAAAAAAACTATATAATGGTTTTAAACATATTATTAACTTTTAAAATAATCATAATAATATATATGATACCATATATGGTTCATTTATGACTTCATTTTTCCTTTTTATTAAAAACATCTAAGTTAACCCAATATTTCAGTTAATATTCATTTGGTTTATAATATGTGTTTTGAATTTTTATTCATGAAATTATTACATAGATCATGGTTTACATACTTCCAAAATTTAAAACATGATTTATATATCATATATATTGAGTATATTAATATATATAACTGATATATAAAAGAAATGGAACACACCATTCATGGAAGTAGTTGGCCCTAGGTACACAAGAACGTTGTTTCTGTTCTCTTTTCATATTGAATAGATGCAAGTAAATTACACAAACCAAGATATATATATATATATTGTTACATAAGAATTATTATGTCATATATGTCACATTTATTAATTATATTCATGTTTAAATTCATTATGATGTGGTTATAATGGAAAATTAATCTCATCGCGTCGTGGAGACGGTAGGCCATATATACGCATTAGTGACGATATCATTTCATTAATTGTTAAATGGTAAGAAATTATACTGTTTTTTAATTATAAATAATAATTATAAATTCATATTAATTATTTATAACAATTATATTCATCAATATACACATCAAAATAAATTATAGATGAAAAATAATTTACACCACATCATGGCAACGGTAAGCCATACATACACACGCATGGTGATATTATTTTTTATATGATGGATAAAATGAGGAATATGGTTGTCCCATAATCATAGAAAACATATATTCATAAAGTATATTATGTATTTATTATATTTTTATGGTAATTACTTAGTTAAAGGATGTAGATGAAAGAAATTACTTTGAAAAAGTTTGTAAATCCACTACCTCTTCTTCGAGTGTTCCCTTTTCATTTGCACAAAACGACTCTATAGATTGAATTTGTCCAAATGAATTTACAATAGAATGATGTGAGGGAATTTGGGAGGAGAAATGGGATATGTTTGGCATAAATAAAAGGAATTATATGTGGGATTAAAAGAGAAGGAGAGTTCCCCTATTATATGATATGGGAGGGGCACTATAGGAAAATCCAAAACTATTAGTTTATTATGAATTGAATTTCAATTTAAAACCAATTCAAAGTATGTTAATTATAGGATAAGCGGATTATGGGTCTAAATACTCTAATAAAATTAATTTGATACATGTTTATGTCCTAAAATTAACCTTGTCTTATGACATCAACCCTAAGTTAAAAATTATAACTCTTACCATGTCAATAAGACTTTTTAACCCATATGGTTAATATAATAACTATAAAATCCCAAAATAACTATAATTTCATAACTTATTACATAATTTACATTATCCTAGTCATTTGAAAAAAAAATTATATTTTTATCAATTTTATAATATTTAATAAAATATTAGTTATTTTAATGCATCATTTTTGTCAATTTTGATACTATTCATTATCAACATTTTGAAAAACATAATTCCAACCAGATAACGTCAATCAAATACTTCCAATATTTCTATAATATTTGTAATTTATAAATTAAATATGTTTATTCCATTAAATATGATGACTTATATTTTTTTAAAATTTTTATTTACATTAATTTCATATCTCAATTTAATAAACAATTATTACATCATTATTATACTAGAATTTTTTTCTGTTATATATTTTCTAAAAAATGAAACTAATTTATAATATTTAAGATAAATTTATTACATTTAAAATGAGTTTATATAGTAGAATTTATCTTATGTATTGCTCGATTTTTATTTAATTATTATAATATGAATATGATATTTTATGTTTCCTTTAAATAAATTATAATAAATATCTTAATCAGAAATTTTTTTTTTAAATAGGATCATATTTTCCACTTAAGGTTGAGTTGGGTCAAAAAACACTAATCCAATGAAATTAAGATAGGAGTTAGTGTAATTTTCTAATATTATAATATTATTTTTACCTTTAATTAACAAATTTAACGTTAACTGTGGTAAACAAAAATCCAATGTTAATATAAAAAAAAATTTTGATCTTATTTGACCACATTTTTCATACTTATTATTAATATGTATATCCATTTTCAAAAAATCAATTCACAGGAGCTTTAAAATTACTTGTAATGCTAATATAGTAGATGTGGCTAGAAGGTGGGTAAAATATATGTTCAAAATTTCAATAGAGTTTTATATATAATTTTATAATAAAAATGGATACAATGACCTGAATTAGATTAATATATATATTATTTATCAATTGTGACTTTAAAATAAATTTAAATTAAAACAATTATTTAAATGAATAAATCTTTATTGATAACAATATAATATTTTCAGTATTTATAAAAAATTGAAACTTTTAAAAAAATAACACAAATTTACCCAAATCAAACTTTGATATTAAAAATTCAAAAATAAATTCCATTTTGAAAAGTAAAATTTATAAATTCCCATAATTTAGTTAATAATGTTCATAAAAAAATTTTAAATGACTTTTTGATAGATCATGGTGCGCTTGAACTCGGTGTTGCGTGCAACGTATGATATAATATTCCGTTAAAAAATAACATAGAATGAAATGTTTTTGTGTTACATTCTCCCCCTATAAAATAAATGGTTCCTCACAATTTGAAATTTCACCAAGAAAATACTTTTTTGAAAAACCCACATCAAATATTTTTAATAAATTGTATTCTTAATAAGAGTAAATGTGAAATATTATGGTCAACAAAAAATTTGGCTTTCAAATATATTAACATCAGTGTAAAGTCTATATATATACTTAGAGAGAAAATGATAATATTTGTAGGAATTCATTGATGTCATCATTGAAAAATAAGATAATGATCAATTGAAAATTTAGGGTGTTGATGACATAAATCTATGATGATTTAAAATACTAAGAGTTCAACAAATAATTAACATATTTATTTTATATTCTTTTTCTAGGGTTGAGTAATTCATTCAATCTATAACAATTTATGGAAATATAATTACATGATATTTTTCTATAAACATTATATTATCCATCACGAAAATGGAACATTAGAAAAATGATTAATGAGACCTCTATTTTAGAATAATGAAACAAAAGTATGAAGGTCACCAGAGATAACACATACTAGGGTTCCATGTAAGAAATCAAGGACATGATGTAAAATGTAACCATCATGTTCTGATAGAGAGTTATATAGAACATTATTAGGAGAAATCTAACACTCAATAAGTTATATATCTATGATGATTTGAAGGACCCTTTGATTCATCAGATTAAGTACTACGATATCTTTTCTAGTTTCAAGATCATTTCCACAGATTTGAAGAGTAATTTTACTATTCAAATATGAACATAATTTTATTTCATTCCATTTCATAAGAATAATACCATCCTTTGTTTGTGCTTCAATCAATTTTCACATCATCCCATACACCTAGGAAATAACGTTCAAAATGATTTTTCAGACCTCAAGATCTTCTGATAAATCATAATTCCTGTAAATATTCCCTTCATCCTCTAAATGACTAATAAAACAAAAAATAGTGTTTTACCAAATTATTCAATATATGATATTTTAAATTAAACAAATAATATCCAATGATTAACATACTACATTCTATCTTTAAGACATTTCCAATATACTTCTGTTTAAATTAACTATCCAAACACATCTCAAAATTTTCAATATAGATCCAAACATTAGATTTTCAAAATGATTTAATGTAGCTCTTATTATCATTTACCATATATTATATACCCTTTAAATCCTTAATGAGAACTCTTATTCTTCCAAATCCTTAATGAATAAGTAATACAACACAATCCTTCCATAACTCATGAGTCCAATAACCATAGAACCATTGAGGTAATAATTCTTGAATTGAAATAAAACATTACCATTATTATTCTACTTCACTCTTAATCCTTTAACTATAATTTAACATATTATTCCTTAATACATACTTCATCGCATTTTTCTTTTGTATCCTCCTCATTTTTAGCAATATAACCATTAATTTTATAATCTTTATGACTATACCCATGGACCAAAACTCATATAATAATGGGATAAACTCTTATCATAATGATATAGTCACAAATAATTATTTATAGAATATCAAAATTATGGAATCATATTGACAATATATACATCCATAGGATTAATCAATGCAATCCATTTAAAAATCTAAATGATGATATCCTATAGATAGACTCATCCTTAATTTTATTCATAGTGTTAGGTTTTATAATAATTTATTTATAAATATAATTTCAAAGGTTGTTACTAAACTTCCTTTGATAGAAACTGTAATGCCCCAACCCTCGAATCTCAGAGCTGGTGCATTATTTTAATACATCGACAAGATTACAAGGAATCAAATCCCAAAGGATGGATCAGTTTAAAAGTTTTTACAAATATATTACATAGAGAAACCATACATTAAAATCTAAAACATAATATACAAAATACACAATCCTTTGAGAACCATATAATTCTCCTTTCTTAACTCTGCATATTTATCATAATATACTTCTTAGAATCCTAGGAAATAAAACATAAGGGAGGGTGATTAGAAATGCTTAGTATGTGTAATCATGCAATGGACAATAATATGAATGATTATTCATAACCCTTATTGAATGTTGAATAACTGAAACAAAATACATTTAAAAATATCCTGATCATAATATATAAAGAATAAATTCCACCATTTAAATAAGAAAAACAATGGAAATTATACTAGTTAAATAATCACATTAAATATTAAAAAATAAAATTATAATGAAGTAATTAATAATTAAATACATATGCACTGTCTACAAGTATTCAAAAGATAGATATTGAATATATCTATCCTTATGACACTTTATTTCTTTGTGTAGAAACCCATCTGATTTTTTACAAGATCTATCATCTTGACTATCATAAACTGCTTTAAAAAAATAAAAATGGGTTATAATAAAAAAATTCATCTAATGTGACCTACTAATGCCTCGAGCGGCTATATAGGGCCCCACAAATCAATTAATATGTCCAATGCATCCCTCATATGAAAAAAATGAAACATAAACAACATAATAATTCATATTAAAAACTAGTATACGAAATCTGAATACATTAACCATAAATCATGAATTTTATCTAAATAGCACATCCTCAATGAAACTGATTCATAAAAAATTCATCAAATCATGGAAAATGATATCAAAAGATATCAAAGTCAATTAAACCTAAGATCCAATGAAGGATGTTGACCTAGTTGAAAATTCTATATTCAAATAATTAAATATGTCTTTACACATATTTCCCTTTTTCTTCAAAATCATTTATTTAAAATCCACAGAATTATAAAAGATGAAATTTAAAAATATATTTTTTGAATGAAGGTGTCACATAACACATTTTTTTAGAGAAATTAACATTCTAAAACATTCATTACCATAAAATTAAATCCTTAAATCTATTTTGAAAACATGAATAGTAATGATAAATATTATATAAGAATAAATCATTAGAAAATAAAAAATAATGTTATAGTAAATGAGGAATGTATAAAAATTAAAAATATTCATTCTGAAAACATCTGAATGAAATTAAAAATTTATAAATAAAACATTATTTATAATCCCTTATATAAATATAAATAAATATGTATCATATTATCAAGAATATTGAAATGGAGAAAAGATTAATTATTTAAACATTCAATGCGTCCCATACAACATTAAACTTGTAAGTCATAAACCCTATATAATCTAATGAATAATTAAATAATAGGAAAATAAATGTATTCATGATATCGAATATAATAGGGGATGCAAATGCACCAAACATAATAAATAGGTGGTGAAAATGGTTTATATCTCATGAAAATTAAAAGCGAGACAGAATTCCAATTGAAATATCATATCATTAGAGTGAGGATAATTCAATTAAATTATTATGTTTGAAAGATATAAATACCCCCATTGTAAGTTTTTATTTACTAAAAAACAATAAAAGGTCATTCACACATATTCGTTGAAGAACATAACCAGTTACATATATGTTTAAATCGATGAATTGAAACTGAGTAATGATTTCCCCTAATTTAGGTCTGATACACTCTATACAAATTTTAAACTCATATATAATGGTTTTAAACATAATATAAAATTCAACCAAAATCATAATAATATTTATGGTATTATATATGATTCATTTATGAAATTATATTACATGTTTATTGATAACATCCAAGTTAAGGAAACATATTGGGTAATAATCGCATTGTTTATCGTACGTGTTTTAACTTGTTATTCTTGATCTTATTATTTTGGTAATTATTTAATAACTTATATAATTTAAAACATGATTTATATATGATATATATTCTGTTTATATATATATAAGGTAGATAAATAAAAATGAGCACACCATTCCTGGAGACTATAGGTCATACATACACATGAACGTTGCATCGGTTTTTTATCATATAGCATTGAAAAAATTAATGGATAACCAAATATTTATATTATTATAGTAGAATTAATATTTCATATTTATTTAGTATATACATTTTTATAATCATTCTGAAATGTTTTTAATGCATGATGAATTTCTTAGCTTTGTGGATATGGTAGGTCGTATGTATGCACCACTAATTGTATCATTCCTTTAATGGTTAAATGATATTGAAGTTTATGGTATATTAATTAAACAAAATCATTTTAATGTAATATTAAATATTAATATCCATTAAATTCATCATTATATACCTTTAAAAATTTTTGAATAAAAATAGTTTACATCATGGCGTGGAGATGATAACCCTTACGTATGCACACCCAATGATATTGTTTTTCATAGGATGGGTAAAATGAGGACTATGGTAATAGCATTATCATAGAAACATCTCAAAATATAGAATATTACATATTCAATACATTATTATGGATACAACATAGTAAAAAGAAGTACAAAAATAAATGAACATTGTAAGAGTTGGTAAAACAATTACCTCTTCTTCAAGTGTCTCCTTTTGATATTCACAAAAGGACTCATTGGGTTGGATTTTTGCCAAAAATATTCACTCTAGGATAAATTTATGGATGTTGGGGGGAGAAATGGTTAGGGTATTTCTGATCTAAATGGATTTATACGTGTGAGTAAAATATATAGAGATGTGCCATTTTTAAGAGATGGGAGGGGCACTTTAGGAAGCTCCAAAACTATAAGTTTATTATTAATTGATTTTCTATTTTACATATTTACAAATGAATTTATTCATTTTATAAGGAAGTTATGTGTATAAATACTTTCATCCAATGATTTTATACATTTTTAGAATAAAAAAGTAACCTTATATTTTAGATTTAATCCTTAGTTAAACAATTTAACTCCTACCATGACAACATGTCTCATTACATTATATGGGTAATATAGTTACAATAAAATGCCAATCAATCCCAAATTGGAAAATTTATGTAATAATGGAAATTATACTAGTTTTTTTGATGATTTACATATTTTTATGAATTTTATGACATCTAGTAAAAGATTATTTATTTTAGAGAATCATTTTTGTCATTTTTTATTCTATTCATAATTTTCATTTTTAAAAATATCATAATGACATGATAACTTCGAAAATTTACTTCCAATATGTCCCAAAATGTCTATATAATCAATAGGATTCTTGGATATCATTAAATATTCCAAATTATAATTATTTTAATATTTTTAGTATCATTTTTTAAATATCTAAATAAATTAAATAATTAATGCATCATTATTATACAAGCCTTTATTTAAATTATTCATTCTATAAAAATTTAAAATAAATAATTATTATGAATAAAAATATCTTATATTTAAAATTAATATTTATAGTCAAATTTATATTTTTTTTATAAACCCATTTATATAAGGATGTGTTTATTAAAATTTGAATATGAAATATTTTACTCTTCTTTATATAAAATATAATAACGTTTTTAATCTAACACAAGTACCTGAAAAAGAATCATATTTTCTACCTAAGGTTTATTTTGGTTGAATAGCACTTATCAAATGAATTTTGGACAAGTTTTAGGGTAATTTTATATTATTATAATATTATTCTTACCTTTAATTAACTTATTTACCTTTAAAAATGGTAAATAGAATCCAAAAGATATTTTCCAAAATAAAATTATTTAAATCCTATTATACCATGTTTTCATACATTTTCTAAAAATATGTATCCATTTTTAGAAATTCAATTCATTGAAGCGGTAAAAATATATTTAGTGCTAATCTCGTACAAGTGGCTTGAAGGCGGGTTAAAGATACATTCATAAGTTTAGAAAATTTTTAAATCAAATTATATTATAAATATGGTTCCAATAACCAGAATTGGATTAATATTTTAATTATTTATATCATGTGACTTTATAATAAATTTTTATTTAAATAAATACCTAAATGAAAATGATGTTTATTAACAATATTGCAGTATTATTAATGATTCCTCAAAATTGAAACTTTTTAGAAAAATAGCAAAAATTCACCCTAATCTAATTATAATATTCTGTACTAAAAAATTATTTATATATTAGAAAATATAATTTATAAATTTTCACAATTTGTTTAATACTATTCATAAACACTTTTTAATGGATAATTTGATAGATCATGGTGTGCTCGTACTCGACCTTTCTTGCATCATAAGTTATCGAATTTCATTAAAATGATAACGTACTCTAAAATCCCAGGGTGATAAAATATTTATAATAAATCAATTTTATGTAAATAAATATATTATCAAAATTAATTATACACATAATATGATAATATCAAATACGAGGAATAAGTAATATAACACAATGAAAATAAAATGATTTGTGGAATGATTTACCACATGTAACTCTCAATTTAAATCCCATTAGATGAAATAATTAAAATTAAAACTTAAAATACAATTAATAAGGAATTATTATCAAATTAAATGTAAAAATGTTAGTTTAATATCTATTTAATATATGTTATGTGTATAACATTACAGTGCGCCTCAATGAAATCAAATTTAAATGAAATTCCTGACGCCACACTTCCATTTGATTAAAAGATCTTCATACTAATATATAGTGTATTTATACATGTTATTAACATACACATGATCTTTTTTAATATTTATAATTTCATATATTATCATTTTATTACATCATATCACCCCTTTATTAATAATCTTTGATTATTTTCATTGTTTATTCTGTTAATTGGTTTGTATCTCAGGTGTGTCCTACCATGAAATATTTGGTCCTTGAGTATATTATATTGTTTAATGATATACAAAATAATAATAATTAAATATTAAAAATATTATACTTCTAAAACCAATCATGAACCTTGATAATGAGAAATGGACTATGTTACAATCATGGAGATGTTGTATCTACATACGCATGAGTAACGTTTCCATTTTACGATGATCATTATGGAATGTATTTAAGTAATATTCTATATTTCAAGAGTGATCATTATATAATTTATAACACATTTTTTCTTTATGTTTACTTTTATATATCACATATATATGTTTTGGTGATTAATAGAGAGTCATGCCATTTTTTGGTCGTGGTAGTCCACACTTAATTAAAGGACGTCATAAACTAACATTGAGTGAAATGGTAAGAAGGAAAGTGATATATATTATATTTCCAGAATTACGATTATTTAATAATATAATAATTATTTAATTTAAATAACATAAAATTATTATATTTATACTTATCACCTTCCTTGTAAATCATTAGTGAAAGAATAATAATATCTCTTCGCGAGGCTGAAGTCCACTGTACACATGAGCGACGTAATCTTATTTCCAATGGAATGGAAAGTAAAAAATATATACTTGTTATAATGAATCTAGATGTATAATAATTTTATAAATATCATATTTATATTTTTTATCCATCATCATATCCAATACTAAGAGTTTTTAATGGATAAATGACTATTATCAATTCATGTGTTTGTGGTCCACCATACACACAAATGAGGATATCCAAACACATATGATGGAATTATAGCTAGTTTTAAGAAATGGAAATACATTAAACATTTATTAGTATGTTTATTATATTTATAAAATTATATTAAAACATTTCAACAAGTATTATAATGTTTTGAGGATGAAATAAGAAAAAGACACTCATTGAAGAACATTACGTCTAATTTGGGCATCCTCCTTAGGATTTAACCAAAATACTTCATAGGTTGGATTAAATAAAAAAATTAGTCTTTTAAGAAGGGTGGATGGATGTTGGAAATATATTTAGTATGTTATTTGTTGAATCAAAATATTATGATGTTTTGATGTTGATAAAAGAGTGGGTATCCTTTTATAGGTGAGGTGAGTGGCACAGTTTTAGGTTTTTTGAAAAGACCCAATCAAAGAAATCTTTTTTCATGAAAAGGCCTCCAAAGTGATCAATCCTTGAACATATAAGATATATGTTATATGTATTGACAAAAAATGGTTTTTGGATATATTGGTAGGTCATTTTTAACGTAAATTAGTTTTTAAAGTAACCTTGTGAAATAAATTTATCTTTTTTTACTATTCAATTTTATCAAAAATATTATTTACCATATCGAAAAATAAAATTATGATAATTTAAAATATAGAATATTTTATTATATTTTATTCGTATATTTGATTAATTTTGAATTTAGAAATAGACTTAGAGACGCTATGTGAAAGAAATCATTTAAAGACAAAAAGTTTAAATTCTAGAATGATTTTATATATAAAATCAACATGAAAATGATTCACAAAAATATATCAGATTAATTACTATAATAATTGATAAATTTTACTCTAAGACCAATTGATAGTATATTTTATAATTATAAAAAATTTTATACGAAAATACAGTTTAAATTAAAAATCACTATTGTTCTCTATTAATTATCCTTATTTTAATAAAAATAAATAGATTACTAAAAAATTTATGTAAAATTAACATTTTAATAAATTATTTAATCATATTCATTCCCACAATTCCAATGGCTGTTGAAAACTATAATATTATGTAAGATTATTTATTGTATTTTTTCCTTAAACATGGTCCTGCATTTATTGAATGTTAACAAAGAAAACTCTTTGTTGCGTGTAAAAAAAATAAAACCAATATTTGTTTTTAATATAGAATATTGAAAAATATATTAATTTATATTTTCTGGGTGTTTTACTATCCCAACCTTAAATCAATTGCATACTGACATTTTACACTAGGTCCTAATAAGAGGGGTATTTATATTTGGAAATTCATTTGATGAAAACCATCATCGTAAAAATATTTAATAAATAATAATCCTAATAATATTGTTAGGGTATTATTAAGGTATTATTTAATGACACATAATTAGGATTATATGAATGAGGTGATTTGTTCAAAGTGATGATATGGTGATGGATGACAAGAATAATTAACAGTATAGTGTCATAGAGGACAATGATCCCAACAAAGTTGGTAAAAAAGTGAAATTTTAGGGCAAAAAACAATAAATCTATTATTTCTTATGTAACCATTTGATTCATTTGATATAAATTTAGTGGGTAAATTTTTCAATTTCAACATCTCGTTCCTAAATTTGACGATTTATTTTACAATATAAGAATATAATGAAATATACTTACACGATGCAATTCTATTTCATAAGATCTATTTCATCCTTTTCTAATTCTCCAAAAAAATCACATTCATATATTTCTCTATGATATTAATGTCAAGAAATGAAATTTTTATTCCTAAAGAACTAAAAGTCAATTATAACATATTATAATTTCCCTAAAAGAGTGAACATTCATTGTGTCTCTCTCTAACTATTTTCCCTAAACCAATATGGGTTTCATAGGATTTTAAAATAAAATAATTAATATATAAACATAATTATTAATACTACTAGTTTTTCATTAATATTAATTTCATAAATCATTTAACTAAAACCAATTACATATTAACCAAGACATCACGTAGACTATTGGTAGGAGTTAAAACCTTTTTTACCTTCAATTGATGGTTCAAACACTATAGCATTATCAGATGCAATGGGAATTCAGTCAACATAAATGTTATCCTTTTACTATAATATATTAATATAATACATATAAAAACGCAATAAAATTTATTGGATCCTTTGAAATGAAATAATTAATGAAATAGTATATTTATTAATGTTTTTAATCCAACATTTTTTCCCAAAGGCTATTAGTCATATTTGACTATTATTTAAACATAAATAATGATCATATAATCCCTAGAGTTTATTAATACATATAAAATTATTCTATAAAATATAAATATATTATTCACCAAATTATTTTTCTACTAAACATATACATTCCATAATTGTATCCCTAAATATCTTTATTCATAGTAGAATCCCATCTCATAAAACCTAAAAAGTGGTGTTTATGTCTTTGAATTTATAATAAATCCAATAATCATAATCCCCTTATGGTATACATAATTTTTCATTTCATTATTAGAAAAATTATTATAATACAATCCATAGATGCATCAGTATTATTATAATTAAAATTCCATTGGTAAAAATAGTTCTATAATTTAATTCATGAATCCCAATGAAAAAAATACTTCATTCATTTTATTTCAACATATGACATTATCATTGTCTGAAGGTTATCTTTAGAATATTTCATGGAATTAGATGATTCCCCAGTTCCCCACATATAATACATTTAGCTATAAATAGATCCCTTGGATGATATTTATTTCCTTCCACTATACTCTTCAATTTTTCCTAGTAATTTATTACTTTATACCCTTATTTTCGACAAATAATTCACTTTCACATTCCCTTGATACATCTTATTTTCAATATAATATAGTTTATGTTTATACATGTAAATTAATTGTTTTAATATATTCAATTCTATTATAGTTTTTTTAAATTAAATTTTATTAAGACTATGAATATAACATTGAACGGTTAAACCATGTGTGTAGTAAGGCTCGTTTTCATGAACCAGGTGACTATTTCATCAATCCCAAAGCACCATTTCCTGAGTTATTACCCATATGTACATTTTCTAAAGAACCATTTACACTTGAATTATCCATTCGGGGATGTATTTTTAGAAAAACCCAAATAATCTCTAGATTAACAAAACATTACGATGTTTTTTACTATATAAACTCATATTCTATTAGATGGAAATGTTTATAATACTATATTTTCCTGAATCATGTTAATAGGGTTTCTACTAAACATTATATTATAAAAAATGTGGAAAAATCAACCCAAGTTTTTGGGAGCCTATGTCTGCTTTTGTATGTTTTTATAAGATTCAAGTAAGCACATACCAAATGATTGAATAGTTTAGCCATATCTTTACACAAGATAAATACTTGAGACTGCATTTTAAAATAACAATTAAAACATAATTATGTTATAATAATAGCATTCCATCTAGAATATATTTATATATAACTTATAGTACACTTCTTGGATTTTTATGAAATCGAAAAATATGGGTTGTATCAGCTGTTTAGTAAGAGTTAACTACAGCCTTAGTAATCATGAATCAATAAGATTAATCAATATATAAATATAAATAACTTAACAAACAATCCCTTTAATGAATAATGGGAGAATTAAATGCATCCATATAAAATATTATAATGACAATATAATGGATTATGATATAATGCAAAATCAATATGTAATGGAAAATAACTAAAAACGTATGGATTTTATTAAATAATAGGTGATTAAAATGGATAAAGAAAAATCATTAATATGATAATAAAATTTATAATAATAACTCAACAATTAATAAATGTAATTAATAATTATTGGATTTCATGTCTCAATAATATTATAACTCTATCATCAATACCTTTCACAAGAAATATTTAACTATTAGTAAAAACCCTTTTAATGTTAGCTTACTAATTATCTCATGAGACATACTGATAAATATAGGGGATACATAATATCAGACCCCACATGTCACTATATGTCCAAATAATTCCTCATATATACAATAATCGATTTAAATAATGAATCAGTATTTCTTAACATCAAATATCTGTATTAACATAAGGATGTAGATTTATTAATATTTCCCTAGACAATCCTATAATATTCAATGTAAAAAACCACATGAGGAAATTATCTATTATTTAATCAATACACATAACCATTAAAAGTAATATATATATTTTTAAAAATTTAATTTCTCAAGGTCATTTTAATATGAATGATTTATGAGGATATTAATGACTACAAAAATTCATCAAGGATGTGAATTTCCAAAAATTCATTTGGTCAAAATGAAATAAATAAATCCATAGAAAAAATAAGGATGGTATCCATAGAGAATTATTACATTGGATAAAGAATAAAGTGTTTTTATCATTGATAAATATTAATACAATAGAAGTATCTTTAAAAATGTTCATGAGGAAAATGTCATTTTCATTTTGAAAAACACTTTTCAAAGCATAAACCATTTTGAAAATCCTTTTTTTGAAAATTATTTTAAAAAATAATGATTTATATAATATTATAGAATAAAACTTTATTTAAAATTACCTTATAAAACATCTAATTTATGATTCAAATAAATTTCATTTCTAACAGTCTATAATTTTATACTTGTCATACATGTTAAAAAGAACATTCCCTTTTTCACATAAAAATGGTTTGAAAATTGTATTGTTTAGAAATAATTATGAATATTCCATCAAAAAAATTGAAATAAAAATAGGTAAAAACGTATTTCAAAAATAATTTTAATGTGGTCAGAAACATTTTGGAAAGCTTTTATAAAAACATCATTTTAAATGAAAAATAATTTTGGACCAAATAGATTAATGAAATCTTATTTTCATAAAAACTATTAACCAATTATTCTAGGTACATAATAATTATAAATTGGCCATATTACATCAAAATATCATGAATAAACAGCGAGAATGTAATTTATATGGGTTAATTTAGAATTTATCATTCAAATTCCTTGAATTTAAATTGAAGAACAAACAATATTTTGTCGAATTAAATTGAAAAATAAACAATTACAATGATCATAATATTCAAGTAATGTATAAAAAATAGAATGATTATGGGTATAAACTCTAAATACATTTAAAATAAGTTTAAATATATAATTATATAGTCATCATTCATTATAATCATAAACATAGAATTTCAGAGACTACAAAGGAGTAATATAACCCAACAAAAAGAAATAGAGTTATGAAATTCATTACCACTTGGTAAATCATAAATCAAATCACATAGGAAGAAAAAATTAAAATTGAAACATAAAATAAATTAATAATGATTAATTTATGATATTACATGTTACATGGGGTGTATTTACGCCCTCTAGTAGAATTTAGGTGCAAAATATTAAAATATTCTCCAATGAAATGAAATTGAGACGAAATGCCTTACCGCTCACTTCTTTTTGATTGTAGGTTCTTTCACCTCTTAGTTAGTGGTTTTAGACATGTTATTATCTTATTACATAATAATATTGATAATTATGATATTATATATAATCTTTTTATACATATTATCACCCCTTCATTGATAATATTTCATTATTTTAAATGTTTCATGTTTGCATTGCCTTGTTTTCTCATGCATGTTTTCCAAAAAAGATCCGGTTCTTGTACATATTATATAGTGTCCTCATATTACAATTTTAATCCTGAAATAATTAATATATGTTTACATAATTTATAATTTCCAAAACTAATCATGAAATATTTTTCTGATGAAATCGACTATATTAACTTCTTGGAAATAGTAGATCATATGTACGCATATGTAATGTTTCATTTTTCCATGATCACTATAGTTAATTTGTGTGTAATATTTTACCTCTATAGAATTATCATAATATCATATATAATATATTATATATTTAAATGTACTGGTAAATAAATATTCCTTGTGGTGTTCAAATGAAAAGAGGTTCACATCATTTCGTGAAGGTGGTAGTCCACACTTATATGAATGACATTATCATGTTTTATTGACTAAAAAGGTAAGAAAAAGAGTTATGTATATTATCTTTTATGAATGATAAATATATGATAAATGTAATAATTGTATCATTTTTATCAAATTTAATTTTAATATTTATCCTTGTCACTTCCATTGTAATGAATTAGTGAAAGATGAATCACATCACCTCACGAGGTGTTCGTTCATCGTTCACATGAGTGAATTTATAATAGCACCTATGGAATGTGATGTAGAATGGAATACATGATACAATGACTCCAAATATATAATTATGTTATTAATATCACATGTACACTACATATACATCATCATACTGAATCATGTGAGGTGGAAATGGAAAAAGATCTAACACCATTTCACGAGAGAGTAATTCGATGTACACAAAATTATTGATTTTGTGACCCATTTGATTGAATAGGATGTGGTTTTAATTTATGAACCAAAAATAACAACAATTAATTATATGGAATACACTGAGTTTACTATTTTAACATTTTTTATAATGATTTATGTATTTGGAGGAAGAAATAAAATATAAACCATCATCAAATAAAATCACCTTTTCTTGGATTATCCTCCTTAGGTTTGAATCAAAATCCATCCAAGGATAGATTTTATCCTAAAATAATACTTCAACAATAAGAGTAAATAATTTTGTAAATTATCTACATTTAGTATTTTTTGAAGCAAAAGGGATTAATGGTGTGAAGTGGAGAGGATTGGGGTTGGCCTATTAGTAGTGAGGTGAGTGGAACACCATTAATATTCTGTAAAAATTAAAACATTCTGAAAATTTTTTCATATCAAAAGACTCCATTATATTTCATTATCAAACATATAATATATAAGATCGATATACAGACATAAAATGGGTTTTTAATTTGTAGGAACGTCATGTTTAACCCTAATCTATTTTGTTGGACCAAACAATAAATCAGTTATTACTTTGACAATGTTAAATTATTTTAATTGTTTTGACTATTAATTTAGGTCAATAGTGAAGTTGAAATTATTAGAAATTAAAATTTTAGATTATTATTAATATTCAATAAATTTTTACCAATTAAATTGACCTACATGAAAAATTATAATTTAAAATTAGTTCCTTAGACATAACAAAACTATGAGTTTTTAAATAGAAAATGTTCAAATGTTTTTGAAAATTTATATGTATAATAAATCTGAAAATTATTTCATTGACCTAAATTGGATTATTTGATATTAAATTATAATATTCATTGTTTAAAACCAATTAAAAATATAATTTAACACTATAAATTATTTAAATGTAAATTATGTATTCAATTAAAATCTAGTATTTTCACTACTCATAAAAAAAATTCCCAAAAATTAAAAAAAATACAACCTAAGATAATTTTGATATGAAAATTTTAAAATTAAAAATAGTTTTTCAAATATATTATATAAAAATATTCAATTTTAATTTTAAACTATATTTGGAAAGCATGAATAACTCATATTTGAGGCAAAATACAGATTAACAGAAATTTTTTGTTTTTTAAAATGATGATTATTTTATTACTAATAATTAGATAAAAAATATAAAAATTAAACAACATATTTTGAAATGTTATATAGTCCTATTCATAATATCAATCCCATTTTCTAGGTGATAATGATCATATTAAATAAAAATATTAATACTATGTTTTAGTTTGGTAAAACATGACTTGGCGTGTGACATATGCTATCAATGAAACACATTGGTACATGCAACACAAGATAAGATATGTGTTTCTGGTAATATATTCTATTGAATAAAATTTTATTCCTTTAATATATTTCAGTTATATTTTTTAGATGTTTTGATAATTAATTCATAATATATGTCAATTTAAATATTTTTTATAGAAAAACTATTACTGATATTTTGAAAATTGTTAACATAGGTTTAATAAATTCAACATAGTGTTTTAAAAAGATTAAGTTTCCTTTTTTAATATATTTTTTATATAAATTTTTTCAATGAATTTTTATTAATTATATAATTATAATAATGTCATAATGTATAATATATTTGCAATATAATTTTTTACTATTCAAATAAATATGAATTCTTTTTGAAAAATATCTTCAATTCATAAAATTAAAAAAACACTAATATTTAATCCATAAATAAAGTTAATTTTTTCAAATTAAAAATCATATTTTTTTGAATTTAGCTTTTACAAAAAAAATATATAAATGGAATCTATTTTATTTAATAAATGACTTTTTTAAAGCCTTAAGTGCATTCAATCATATTGGATATAAATTTTTAAATAATTAATATTTGAAAAAAATTGTAAATATATATGTCAACTATTATAACGAAATTTAAACTCTGATTTACATAGAGTGTTATCATAAAATACAATACCCCCATTTTTATATGGTAGAAAAAAAGTCATTATTTTTTTACAAATAAATTAATAAAATGATAATTATAATTAATAATTAAATTAATTTTTTTTATATTTTTTATTTTTTAATGATTATATTGTACATGGAATTTAAATAATTCACAGTCTATTTTAGTTGGGTGTTGAATTTCTCCCTTCTTATGTAAAAACAATATTGAAAATAGATTTAATTTAAAGGATCCAAAGCCTCTTGTAATTACACCATGTGACCTAGAGGATTCCCTTATGTGAAAGGTGAGATGTCTAATGAGAGAACCTGGATATTCTAGTGAAGTGAGGATTGTATTAGTGAATTATCATGTGATTCTATATAAATGATGAACTACACATTGTGGTATGGGGCCAGGTTTTGTGTGACTTGTTCTTAGGGATGAGCACGGGAGCCTACGAGATGGGTTGTGGGCCACATTTATTTATTGTAATTTACAGAAAATTATTATTCGAATTATATATGGGTGACATTCCCTAAAGAATAGGGAATAACTAGGATACATCCATGTGCCATTTCATGAAGAGTATTGAGTTGAGATCTTATTAGTGTTCTCATCCTAAAAAGGTTCTGGGTTGGGTATATTCAGGGAACCAACTCTTAAAAATAAAGATGTTTGAGATTTATTTTGCATGCTAACTCCAATAAGAGAAGGAGGGTTGGGCACCATTGATGTTCACTTCCCATAAAAGGAAATGATTTGGGATCTATAGATTGTCCATTTTTCTACAAGGAATTTGTTAGGGTAGTTTTCATTGCACCCTTCCATATGTGGGAAAGAGTTGGGATCTTTTAAGTGCAAACATCATTAAGGGGATTGACATGGGAATTTGATGAGCGACCTACCCTCAGAATTTTGGAATAGGTTAGGACTTGTTGAATGAGGTGACTATATTATGATGACAGTCAAAATAGTTATGTTTTTTTGGTGGTGGTAGCATTATCAGCATATGATGATAGAACATGTGGGCATGTAGTAGTAGGACCCCATGGATTTCTAACACATTCTAGAGAAATCATGGTCCAGTTTCATTGTGTCCTCATTGGCACCGGAAGACTCAAAATTCATTTTTACTTTCTATATTTTCATTCCTTGTCAATACATGTATATATTGGATTTTATTCAACACGCCTATGTAGATAATACAAAGATACATTTTTTATTCCGTTCTTTGACACTATGGGGCACATGAAGACCCTTTATATTTCTTTTTTTGTTATTTAATAGGATGTGGTAAAATATGGAAAATACAATTTATCAGATATTTTCTTTCTTTTAAGAGGTTGTTTAAACTACCGCAGAATTGTTCCTCTATGATTTTTCAAAACCAGTTAGAATTGTGGCATATTCATAAATTTATGGCCCTTAAAACATAGTGAAAGGATTAAATAATGTTTTTCAAAATTGCCACAAAATGTTTAGATGTGGATCTATAATTTTTTTATATTTGATAATATATTGAATTTTCATAATTTATATTATTATCATACAACTAGATTTGTTTTTAATTATTTAATTATTTTTTATTTAAATATTTAATTATAAATTTATTTATTATGTATTTTTTATTATATAATTCTTTAATTAATCATTTATTTTTTATTATATATTTTTTATTTTTTATTACGTATTTATTTATTAAATAAATGATTTATTATTGATTATTTACTATATATTATTATCTATTTATTTATTTCATATTATTTATTTATTTATTTAAATTACCATGCTTGGATATACAATGCATAACATGAAATAATTCATCATATATATGTGTTGGGTGAGATTTGAACCTCTTATCTCTTAGTAATTCTTCCATGACTTTCCAACTACATCGAGGTCATCTTGTGGTGGGTGATCATATTTTAATATACATATATAAATACAAAAATAAATTAGGTAGAAATAAATAATAATATTAAAGAATGATAATAATTAATATATATTTTAATAAATAATAATAAGAAATAGTAAATAGTAAATAGAAAATAAGAATAAAAAATAACACATAAAAAATAAATAAAAATTAAATAATTAATAATAAATAAATAAATATTTAAAAAAATATTAATATAGGTGAAATAATTAATAACAAATAATAATGAATAAATAATAATGAATAAGGAATAAACAATAAACAATAAAAAATAAAAAATAATGAATAATTAATTAAGAATAATAAATAAATAATAAACGTCATGTAATACATAATAATATAAATATATAAATATATAAATAAAAACAAAAAAAATAACTAATAAAAAATAATTCAATATATAATATACCAGATATAAAAATAATAAATTAAAAATAAATATATTATTTAATTATAAAATAATAATTAAATAGATTAAAATTTAATAAGGAGTTATAATAAATAATAAAAATATTTATTAACTATGTAATGAGTTTATAAATAATTAATAAGAAGTACTAAAGGAATATATAACAAAGATGATATAATAAAAAATAAATAATAAATAAGAAAGTATAATAGTTTGAAAAAAATAATAAATATTTTTTTATTAAATTGTAAATAAACATATATAATTACATATAAATATATTTAAATATTATTACATATATTATATACCATTATATAAATATAAATAAATTCTTATATATGTATATAAATATAATCACAAAGATATATAGAGACCGACCAATAGAATATATATAGACACATATACCAATATCATATCAATTAATATAGATTTTGGTATAGAAATATAAATAAATGAATATAAATTTATATAAATTTATACACAAATTCATAAATACATATAAATATCTATGCCAAGATGAAATCATATAATATTTTTAAATAAATATTTTCAAACATATATAAATTATAAATATATATAGAAAAATGTATAGTAATAAATACATATATTTATAATTATACATAGTAGATAATAAATCTCCAAAAGAGTGAGAAAAATATAATTTCAACACCAAAAAATCAATATGAATATTAATTAGTGGTATATAATCATAGAAGACCCCATAAGAATATAATGAATATCATAAATGAAGTTGAAATCACATAGAATGTTAAATAATGTTATCTAAATAAAAAAGCATAGTTTTAGAGGTATTTTGGATGTTTCATGTCCTCTAAGAAATTTTTACGTCGGTTACCCTTGATTGACAATAAATAGAGATATTCACTGGCTTTGATTTGATATATGGTAGAGCACAAATAGACAGTCGGATAAAATGTTATGGTTTTTTGATATAGATATTTTGTTTTCGACTTCTCATAAAACTATAATAAATTTTATTATACTATTTAAAACTAAATTATTAAAAAAATCATTATATTTAATTTCATATGCTTTAATATGACTGGATGTGGTGCTGAAATGGACTCCGAGATCAAAAGATATTATAATTTAATGTTGAAGTATAATTTTTCAATTTTTAAATTTATCTTTAGATTTATTTTCACTAAAAATAACCACTAATTCAAATGGGTTTTTAAGATCCACTACTAAAATTTAATTTAAAAATAAAATAAAAAATTTTAAAAAATCGATCTTGGTTTTCAAACTCCACCATAAAAAGGATTACAAAATATTTATGGGCGGTTTTCAAAACCACCATGATTATTTATTTCTCCTATGGTATGGAGTGGATAAGGATTGGGAAACATGATGGTGTATTAGTGATGGGGATTCTGGTTAGGCTCAAGGATTGCAATAAAGCCACTATTTATTTTTGTATTAATGTGTGTTTTGTATATGTGATCATCCCAGGCAGCGATTAATAAATATATGTCATATAAATTCATCATTCATTTGTTATGTATTAGTTGTTTATTTATTATATAAACTTTAATTACTCGCTATTTATGATTTTGGCCATTTATATTATTTATTTTATCATAATTCAAGAGAACAATCAACCCATTGTATGTTATAGGCCCTATCTTATAGTCCATTGTCATTGGAATATGGGGAGGTTCACATTGGGACATGTATAACTCTAATTGGCTATAAAGATCATAGTTTTTTTACAAGGGGTATTAGAGTATCATTTTCATCAAATTACTATTTGGGTTATTGATGTCAAACACTGTGGTTAGGTTATATATTTTTATGGATCTCAAAATTGTTTTATTTGAAGGCATTTCCAGGTGAAAATTTCTAAATACCAAAATTACAAGATTATTATGTCAGGTTTCACCTTTATTGTACACCTGCTTAATCAAAAAAAGTATTTTACTTGAGATTTTTTTTTCATGTTTGGGTATTGGCCCATGGCATAGAATATTTCATAGATGAATTATATTTGTAATGTGGATTCACATGACATGGGTGTGAAAGTGAGTGATTAGTTTTTAATGATGATATTTATTCGAATTATTAGTGTCTCTATAATAACTTATATGGTGTATCCACATATAACATCCGAGAGTAATTATTCTTATAAGTACGATGGATTTCCCTCTTTAGTTGTTTGCACAATGTAATTCATATCTATATTATAATGGGATAGTTTGAAGTGGTGACTATATAATCCATTCATTTAAGGAAGTATAGATGGAAGTATTGGGTTCAATACAAGCCAAAAACACAATATATAAGTGATCCAAGTTTGGGGATTAGTGTCCCTAGGTAGGTGGATTCCCACGAGAGGATTAAGAAAATGAACATGAAATACCTTGGGTTATTTGTATTTGATGCATCACATCTTATTATTGTATAGAGTAATGGTTTATAATAAAGGAGAAACTTGATACCCAAACTTATTTATTATAGATGCTATTTTGAGTGGTGAATCGAAAACACAGATGTACACTTCATTATTTTTGAAGGATGATTGGGTGGGGGTGATCAGGTGATTATACATGATATAACCAAGATCCATAAAGCCTATTTGGAATAATTAATTCAGATGGTTTTGGTTAGATGATATTAACCTATGAGAGGAGTAATGTTTTTTTAAAAATTTGGACCAAGATATGTAGGGATTCAACACAAGGGTGTGTGAGTTAGTTTATATGATTTTTTTGTACAAAAGTTGTAACCCATTGTGATTGGAAAAGATCGAGATTGATAGTGGATAAGATCCTGAGAAAAGGTTATTTGGAGTTATGCAGTCTATTTGGAAGATTAAATTTAGAATCGGAATTTTTTTAAGGATGAGTCTCTATGCATGAGGGTTGATTCACATTGGTTATATATAGTGATCATTAGGTTGAGGATCAGTGAGAAACCATATGCATGTTTGGAATCGATGTGATCATTTATATTATCACTATAATAAATATATGAGGTTCTAATATATTTATGATGTGATTCATCTATAATGGATTACGACATAAATAATTGATTTCCGTACCAAGTTATGGTCCACCTAAGGTAGTTCATAATATAAATTACCAATTATGGTTGATAGTGGCTCTATAGGAGTGATATTCTGGGAATGTTGTAATATAATGAGTTTTATTGTCGATTGGTGGTGTAAAGTAATATATATGGTGTATATTGTACCATTGGAAACTTAATAAAGCTACTCAAGTTTTGGGTCAGTTCTAGTTGGTTTCATGGGTAATGATCCTGGTCAGCTAGAACAAGTTTTGATTGGTTTTTTGTATTGTAAGTTGGGTATGAGTGAGGTAGTCATGTTTACTCAATACATAAAGTAATGGAAAAGATGTTGGATATAGAAGTTACATGTTTTGGTTTGGTGGGGTGATGTTAAAAATAATTCAATTTTAGGGAATGCATTATCAGTAAAAAAAATGTATGAACGCCATTTTGGTTGGCCGACGTGTCTGTTGAGACTGATTGGTAGATGATCAAGATGTTAATTAAATATCTATGGGCAAGTAGATAATATTTTTTAGGGTTCCTTGGTAAATTAAAAATTCAGGATGCAGATTTTGTGTTGGATAGAGTTGGCATTTTTCTAACTGGATCAAGATTTGATTTACTTGATCCAAGATGGATTTTGATAAAACATACACCTGTGGTTGAGGAGAGATTACAATTGATGTTTTAGTTATATTAGGATCTAATCCTAGAACTACACCATATGATGGGTCCAAAATACATTAAGGGTTGGTAGATGATTCTATAGTGACTCAATGATTTTAATAATCATTACCGTTTTATGTGATAGACATGGGAACATGTTAATGGTATTTTTTAGGATATTTAAACTAACGGATGATATTCTGGGGTTTTAACATGTAATTAGGTGGGGAGAGGTGGAAGCCACATCAGGTTGGTTGATGAATCATGATATTTTCATTTTCATAGACTATTACAACATTAGATATAATCATGGTCTGGAATCATCCGTTATGAATGTAGACTTATGGTGGTGCACACCATCAGTTTGGGATTGAAGTAGTTGATACAACATGGTGTATCAGGGTAGATGAGTGTGTTTGAGAACCATCTCAGTGTCAATGATGGTGATGAGTGGGTAGATTAGCATAAGTGCACCATGGGATTTGGATTTATTTATTATAATTTTTATTGACATTTAGGGATAGAACACAATGGATCAGTGAAGAATTCATGATGGAGTTAGGTTGTCATAATTGGATAGAGTGACATAGTGACTTCTTCAGTACATGATGCATTAATGAGGTAGTTTGAAATGACCCATTTCCTTATAGGTTTCCAGAATTAAAAAAAATGAATTCATGGTTTTTATTCGGGGATATTATGGGAATTTGGAATAAAATAGGTGATATAGGGGTTATAATTTCTCAAAGAGTTGTTTTTGGAAGTATATTGAATCTTTCAAGGTGTTTTGGGTTCTTTGGTATGCATTGGAATGATGTTAGGGTCACCTAAAAACATGATTTTTTTCTATAGGTAGTTGTTCACATTATGGCCTATTTTTCATACGAAAATTACTTTCAGAGTGTGTGATTCAATATGTGTATAAAAAGGTGATGTACTGTATGATGAGAGTTGAGGAAATGGGGATTTGAGCATTTGATGGATTAGGGGAATAATGACATTATCCAAAGGGGATGTACAATGATCATTCCTAGATGGAAGATGAATTTTGACATGTAAGGACCAAATCATTATGAAATGATCCTAGTGGTCTCCCCCCTACCTCATACACCTGTTTCATGAAATAGTGGAGTCATGTTATGATGTGGCTTCCCACAGAGGTGTTGCACCATCAACCTCATGCACTTGTGAGGACATTGAATCTAAAATGTTTTTTAATATGCATAGAACAATTATTTTAATTATATACACCTCGTTTTAATGGTAGGGTATATGGGGGGTGATTCAGGTGGGTCACTACTCATTTATTTATCACAATCAATCCCCTAGATGCTGGGTAGGATTTGTGATGTTTCTACAATTGATTTGAGATTTGTTTTACTCCTCTCTCTATTCAAATTTTTTCCAAATGATAATTTTCAATGTCTCATGGATTTTTTCCATTCAATATTCCACCAAATCATTGGGGAATTCACCTTCTTTAGAAGTGATACTTCTTAGCTCAAGGAAATTAGATCAGGTAAGTATGAACACATGAGGTTCTATATAGTGTTAATGACGTAGTAATCTACTGTGATTTTTTCAAAGAAAATACCTATTGGATTTATTTTAATAATTAGTTATAAATTTTAATAAATATTAATTTTTTTATTTTTTGTGTAACGCAATTTTTTATAATATTATTAACATTAAATTTGTCAATTTGTTTGATAGATTGATCCACACAAAAGACAGAAGTAAAATAGAACCATGTTATGTCTGGATAATTAAAACCTCACCTAGAAATTAATATGGATGTATAGTAGTAATATATTTATGAAATAAATTTAAAAATAAATTAATTTCTAATTTTAATATTAATGAAATTTAATTAGAGTACATAGAGTAACTAATAATACCAACTATTTCTTAAAAAAATTATGTTTAAAAAAATTAAATGTTTCATTGATATCCATTTCTATTTAATAAAACATATGATTAATGATGAGAAATTATGTTTTATTTTAATAGTTGGTTATGATAAATTTTTTTATTAAAAAATAATAAATGAGAATAATAATAGTTTATATTTGAAAATGTTTATTTCCAATAAAAAACATTTTTCATGGTATTTTGTTATTTTATTAAAAAAGTGAAATAGTTAGGATTAAATTTCTAAATTTTCAAATTTTAATTCATTTTTTTATCCCCCCATATGAAAATTCACTTAGATTGAATTTTTGAACTTTTTCTAAAATGACGGGTTTTTCTAAGAGTATGTTTTTAATGAAACATTAAATTTATATGACATTTATAATATATAATAATGATTTTTAATATTTTGAAGCCATATAGTTAAAAAATATGAATATATAGAATAAAATAATTCATTTTAAAATATTATCTTAGTGTTTTAATCATATGTATAATATATTGTAAACATAAAAAAATGATAATTTAATAATATTTTTGTTATTTTATTTAAATAAAGTATAGTCAAGGGAGATTCATCTTGGGAATTAATTTATAGAATTTCAATCATTATTTATTTGGACATTAAATAAATTTATTTCAAAAATATCATTGTCCAATACAATTTTATCTTATTTATAAATGTCGTGAGTAGAAATGGCATTGCTAAAAAAATCGATTTTATGTGAATATGTGTATTTATTTTAAAATTAACATTTAAAAGATTTAGAAGTTTAATCTGATAATATTTTTTAAATATTTATAATAAAAAATATAAAATTAATTATAATAATTAATAATAATTTTTTCTTTTAAAGTAAATATTATGTTATGAAATTAATTTCAAATTTAAAAGTAAATATGGGTGATGGATAAAATTTACATGAAAAAGCCTTAATGAACTCAAATTTAGCTCCAAAGTGGGTGGATGATGTGATTATTGAACAAAAATCACTATCCACTATTTTTTTACTATTTTGAACCATTGAAATTGGAATAGTTATATAAAATTGTTGGAAATGTCAAATAAGCATCCAAAAGTTCCCTTATCTTCATATTTAAATGAGTACCCTTCATCCACATAATGACAAACTTACAAATGAATTTATCCTTGAAACTCAGAAACATTACTTATCCTAAAACCATATCTCTCATGAAAAATATTTTTTAACAGTTAGTTAGAATTACACATTCATTTTGTTTTATAATTCCAATTAAAAACAATGTACAGAGCATGGGCATTGTCAAGTACTAAAATTTTATTAATAATTATAATCATAAAAAACAATTCTATCCATTTTAATGTAATTATATAAGTATAATATTTATATTTTAAGGTTATATATTAATTACATTATTGTTTTATATTCAGCTATCCCTTTTATTAAGAAAAATTGAATCGTTATTATTGCGCAAGTGTGGACTATGACTGTTAGAAGAAATGCAATTATTAGTTTCTTCCAAAATAATCATTTATGGTTTATATAATGTATTTAATGGAAAAATATGATATTTTTGATATAATTATTGTTCTTTAAATAAATAAAAAACTATTTATTATTTTATAAATAATTAAATATCATTAATTCATCTAGTTAAAGTAAACCATCTATGAGGAAAATGATCACTTATTTCTATGTAATTAATTTAGATAAATTTTATTATCTTTATAATTATTTCCATTTGTAATATATAATAATAATTGGTAATAAATATTATAATTATGATTTGGTTATGATCATATTACAATAATACCATCTCACAATCATCCATTAATCGTGGTAGGTTAATGTTTCAGATGGGTTGAGCAACTGCTTGAATGATGATATACATTTTTTAATGGATGGATATGAGAACCTATATACTTGTAAAATATGTCATAAATTTTTACATAATTTTTTTAGAATATTTTAAGATTATATAAACATTTAAATCATTAATTAAGGAAAATCCTTTCATTTGTTACGAATTAGTTAAACATGATGATCACAGATTTCATCCGCACGGTTCATTACCAAAACTGACATTAAATGAAAATATGGATTAATAGAAATTATTAGAACATATTTTATCATAAAATATATGAACAAATAGAGATGAAAATGTTAAAATTAATAGACCCGTTGATGAATTATAATAAACTATTTTAGAGAAAAAAAAATTTCTTACACCTAGTATTGAAAATGGCTATATACTAGATAATACGAAGAATAAGATTATAAATTAGAAGTATAAATGATTTTAATTATAAATGATGTTATCGGGTATGTATTAAATAATATTAATTTAATAAATTGGGTCATTTTGTTAAACTGAAGAATGTATATGCATAACGTAGTGTTTTTCTTAACAATTTCATCTATTTGAGACTTCATTGGTATTATGAAGCTAATTTTGTTTAATGAGAGTATATAAATCCTATTTGATATATCATATCATGAATATAATTTCAATAAATGAAATTTCTGTTTAATTAAAAGGAATCTATGTTATGGGTTAATTATTAATGTGTTATTTTAATTATAAGTGTTTTCTTTATCTCAATTATAATTCTTTGAGATGTATAACAGATTATAAACCATGTTTCCTTATTATAGTGTTCCACAGGTTCACTATCACATTAATTTTATGTATAATATTTTCTTATAATTCATGCATTATAATAATCAAAATCCTTTTCTTTTCATTAAATGGTATTGGACACAACTGTTACCCAATTATTAATCTTTTTTTATAACTAATTTCTTATTACATATGATATGATATTTCATCTGAACAAATTTCAAATAAGTTGTGTAAATTTTTCATTTTTAATGATTTATTTTGTATTATATATTTTTAAAATTTTTACCATATATATACCTCTTCAATTTTTTATGCTTCATGGTGTATGGTGCACATAATGAAAATAAAAAGCGTATTTTTTTACACTTTTACACGTTTTGTCTTCCTCTCTTCATTGGGATTAGGGATAAGTTATTTTGAAAATAATAATTAGAGAATTTCTTTACACTTTTACATTTTTTGTCTTACTCTCGTTATTTAACTAAGATAATAATTTTTTACATTCAAGTATCCATTACAAGATATTATTTTTAAAATAAATGTTTTTTAAAATAATTTTGGATTAATTTTAAAAATTATGCATTGAAAGGGAAATTAAAATTTAATTTTTCTTATCATTGTATGAAAATATTTTATAAAAGACCATTAGTTTTTTCAGTTAGAATTCCAATTTTATATTCAAATAGATTTACCCAAATAGGGGTTTTGATTAAATATTTCTCCCCCAACTCGTGTATATAATTATCATTTTAGGAGTTTAACATTTTGTATAGAATAAATTGATTCTTCCCCAATTATTTTGTGATTTATTTAGATGAATTTATTTGAGAGGGTTTATTATATTTATTTCTACATCATTCTATGTTTCCTTTATTGTACTAGGGTTAATTAATTTTTGAAGAATCAACCATGTTCCTCTAAAATTATTATAATAATGTTATTCTATTTTTGACATAACCATATTCTTATTACTCTATATGGATATAATATTAGATTATATATAATTATACTTGGATGATCAACACATTGAAATAATGTTATTTTTTATAATAGGGGAAATAATTGGTTTATTATAAATTTTTAATATAATTTAAATTAATATTGGATGGTAGACTATGAATCAATCAACTATCCACCTTCATTCTATAGATGGGTTATGATCTTGTGATCCCATTTATTGACATGAGGAAAGGTATTAAAATTCATGATGATTATGGACATCAAACACAGGTTGATCATGATTTTTATAATTTGTCTTCTTTATTATATATATATCTTTTTTTATTCAGTATAATATTCCTTGTGGAATTGTTTAAAAATAGTTATTTACACTTATGGTGAATGAGTAGGTCTTAATTAGGTGACATGTATGATCATTAATTATATATTCCCTCAATGAATTTATAATTCTATCTTGGCGCATTCCGCTTCACATAATAGGATAGTTCCTTATAGAAAGACCATGACAATATTTTTTTATGTTCTGCGTTATAAATTCCATCGTTATGAGAATCCTTTTTTTATATCCTTATGTATTATTTTAATGGATATAACATTTTCTCAGTTTAATGTTTATTTCGAATTCCATTTTTTTACTAATTCATGGAATAATACTTCTGACATTTCTATGAAATTATTCACTCAGTTTTATGTTTCCCTTGTATAGAATTTGGGCTCACACATTCTTATGTTTATATTTTACTACTTGATAAATAATGTAGTACATGTGACATGTTTAGAAGGATAAAAAATGAATGAATTTGTGGGAGATGTTTAAGACTCATTATATATTATTTTGCTTCCTTTATAGTGGTATTAAATTCATACATGATACAATGAACTTGGGGTTTGTTAGTTATTGTCTTAATTATAATTAAATGATAATATAAACATTAAAAGATCCTAGGGATGTATGTTTTCTAATTATCAATATTTATTTTTTAATTATTTAAGGGTATATACGGGTTTTTTACATATTGTATCAAACATTATATTTAAATTATGTGTTTATTAAAATGGATCTATGAATGTAGATCTAGGGAATAATAGCTTGTATCAGTGTATAGATTTATATAATTTTAGTGATTTAATTTTTGTCAGATACATTAAAGATTTATTAGTATTGGTTGATCATAATTTCAGTGGTATAGAAAAAACATTGAGATAGTATATGATTTAAGGTTATGTTAATAATCAATTTTTTTTGGGATTAGGATATTATAACTTTAGAGAAAACCATACGGATACATCAATGTGAGAATTATTATTATCGGATAACATTTCTTTGTTTTCGAAATATTGAGATTCTGTGGTTCTTCTAAAAATTACAACACTCTCTATATACTACATATGGGTGTAGGTTCTTGTACAAATGTATATTGGGGTACTTATATTGAATGGAAGTATTGGGTATTAACATGATTATCACATGATACCAAAGATCGGACTAACTACCCACCTAAATTAACACTCATAGGATATATTCATTTGTTATTCAATTAACATTTAATATTAAATATAAAAGATTTATTTACTTGTTAATTTGTGGGATTAGGATAATAAGTAGGAGAGAACGTAACTCAATGAAACCCAGGATTAACATATAATGATATACTATAAGATATTGATTATATATGATGATGTATGAGTGAAATTGTATTAACAAAAACATTAATAGGTTAACAATTTTGATAAAAATCTATACCCTCTATGAAAAAGTATAAAAGTAAAAGTGTATGAAAATGTAACTGTTGGGAGATGATCATGAAAATAAATCAAATTTTAAGCACATATCCTCTACTCAAGAGACTTTTAGGACTTATTAGACTCTTATTCTAACCTCCCTAGTGTATGAAATAATTTTTCAATGAGTGTTACATGATTACCATAAACATTAGTTACTAAAGGAAATTACTTTATACAAGATTAATGCATCCCAAGTTGATGTTTATGGAAATTTGAATATTTTAGTTATTATTATAGGTTTAATTATTGTGAATAAAGAAATGGAGAAAATATTATTATATAGAAAAACAATTCTCTATATCATGGTAAGATTAAAAAAGTTTCATTAGTCATTAAAAATGGATGATTGAAGAGACAACTTCAAAAAGAATTATTATTAGATCATGACATCCATATGATGGGAGAAAACAATAATAGATCATCTTAATCATCATCCATAAATATACCGAAACAATGTAGAATCCATGAAATATTCAGAGATGTAAAAACCATGAAAATTGTGAAATTAGTATAAAATCCTCCATCCACTTCCACTTCCACAATAGGACATTATTGTAATGTAGAAAAGAGGGAGGCCACCCTATGACCCTAAGGCTAGGAGCTATTCAAGAATCAAGTTTGATGACACAAAAATGTGTTCTCATGAAACATCATTGGGAAATAGTTCTGATCTAGGAAGTTGTAACAACTTAATATTTGATAGAAACACTATTCTCGATATCTTATACCCCACACAACTATGCGATTAAAAGAATTGCAACAAATTATTAAAATATTAATATATAAATATGAACACTATAAACTAGTCATTATGTTGGATGGTAAGAATATTATTCAAAACATTATAAAATTAATATAATTTTTTCCATAAATATTATTTTATTTATAAATACTTAGGAAATATGAAGTCATTTTTTAATCAATACATTTATTCTTAGAAAAATATTTCTAAAAAAATGATTGTAAATGATTTTTTTTGTGAAAATATTATAATTAATTTTTTATATTTTAGCTATTTTATTTTAGAAAATGAATAATTTTTTAGATAAACAATGTTGATATTATCATCATGTAAAATTTAGTGTTCTTCCAGAAAATATTTATTTTTCAGTGAATAGTGGGGAATACAGATTTCTATAATACTATCATTTCATTTAATAAATAATGCAGTTTAAAGGTACCACTATTATATTAATTTTATTTCTATTTAACATAATAATTATTTAAATATATATAATCCGATTAATTATATTGTAATCGTCATTTTAATGGATGTTAGTATGTGATTATTTTTAGGCTTTAAAACACTTTTTTGTGAAAACTATTTTAAATTGCATAATGTTACTCCATTATAATAAATTAAAATAAAACATATTGGGGAATGTTTGAAATGAATTCCTTATATTATATATCTATAAATATGAATTTTAATTCATTTAATTAATGTTACATTTCATATATTTAATGTATGATCCTCTAATGCTTCAAGAAAACATTTTTGGAAAAACCATTTTTTCAATAGGATTGTGGGTTTTATTTTAAATTGAAATTTTTCAACTTCTCGAAATTAAATTTTTAAAAATGGATTCCCTGTTTCTTTGTAGAATAAATTATATTATATAATTAGTTGGGGTTATAGTTTTTTAATAATTAATGATAAATATGGAAAAAATATTTACCATGGTAAAGAAAATATAAATTGTAAAAGTGAGTATCCTTAATGGGAAAGTTGATAAAAAAACTAAAACCAATTTAATTTTAGTGTTATAGGTTTGTATCACCGTTATCTATCATAAAATACTTTATTTTTCAATTTTTTAGCCTTCTGTATTGAGAGTGACCTCCCATTATTTAATAGATTTGTTTATTTAAAAAAATACAGGCCTCCTCAACTGTAAAAAGGGAACCCCCTCACCTCACTTATTAACCCCTATCATGCCATTTGGATCAAAAAAGAATTAAAAATATCTCCCCTAAATCCTTTTATAGAATCTATAGCCTTTGGTCTTCTCAAAAGACTAACCATTGGGTCAATAATATGAGACCCCAAAGTGATTCATCAAAGAGAAGATAATCACATTCACTGAGTTATTTCATTTTTAAATATGCTATTTCAACATTAAATTATTTGTAGGGATCCTAATCATTGTATCTCAATGATTGTACATTAATTCATTACATTGGACTAATTTACAGGGAATCGTATCAAAAGGAGAATGTATTTTAGAAGTCTTGGTAAACTAGATACATACTTCAAATTCATATTACATTTCAATAATAAAGTTTAAAAATTCATTCATTGATAATATAATTATTCATTTTTTTTAACCCTTCATATCAATAACAAAAAATATCCCTATATCCTAGGGAATAGTGAAACGTACGAAAGGGGGTGATGAGAATATTAGTAATGCAATACATACAGTGGAAGCTATCATAAATAAGAATAAACAATTATAATATGGAAATTTACAGAAAACATTTAATTTAATCAATAACATGAACATAATATGGAAGAAATAAAATATTTTTAAATAATTCCATATAAATAAACTCATGAAAGTGAAACATAACAATGGATATTCTACTAGATGAATAATTTCATGAAATAGAACATGATCCTCAGCCTAGTTTGTGATGAATCATTAAGGGAATCCACGAGACCCAGGTTCAAATCCGAGAGGAGCATTATTTTCTGGTTAATATAGAATTACTATTGTAGTAATGTAGTAGGAACTATTTATGTCACTATATTAGTACTATAGGAGTTATAGTTTGTTATTATAATAGCCAAAACTATTCACCTTTGGGCCACTGGTTTGGGCATGCAGTTGTTATGGCCTTCAGGCCACACAAGGACTATGGGCCTGTTTAGGCTTTTGGGCCACCTCAAGGCCTTTGGGCCACCACAAGGCCTTTGGGACATGTCTTTTAGATCTTGATGTGTAGATTCAATAAGACATATGAAAAGAACTAGCTCCAGATTAGGACTCAGAGAAGAATGGTTTACTAGATCAAAGCTATCAAGATTTTGAAGAATGAGAGGGTATGAAAACTACCATGAGGACTAGGCCTATGCCCATTTTAATAGGTATTTCTAGATGAAAAAATTATTTGATGTTCAGATGCTTACTTCATGATGTAGTCACTAAGGATTTACATTTCTAAGTAGTCATGTATAGGACGAATTCATCTAATATGATCGTGTCAGGTAATACAAAATGATTAAAGGCCTTGAAAGGGTTCCCCCTCATCTATTTAATAGGGGATTATCAAAAAAAATTGAGAAGGAAAAATTACACGGAATATCAATAGATAATATAATAAAGATGGAACACATAATTCTAGTTGCCTAAAACATAATGTCAATTCATCGGCAAGATGTCCACACAAATTGGGAAGTCCTTAGCTCAAAACCAGCTTATTTTTTCCATAATACCTACCAATGCATCATGGGGATACAGTGGGACCTTCATGTCACTTAATATATCCAATTCATATCTAATATGGTAGTGTGAAACAAAAAATACATACAAATTAATATTTAAAACTACCATATGAAATATGAATACATTAACCATAAACAAATAATGGTATCAAAATAGCAAATCCATAGTCAAACTGATCATACAAAATTTAATAATATATTTTAGGTGATATCATATGGGAGTATACTTAATTAATAATAGTATTAATAATAGTATTCTTAAATAGAAGAAAATATTCAAATAAATTTTTTGAAATTTTGTTGATAAAAACAATCTTTTTAACTATGGAAATGTTATATATTTTACAAACTACACTTCTATAAATGAAAACAATTTCCTTGAAAATATTTAATGAGACATGAAAATAAATTTTTCAATAATTTATATTTGATGAAGTCTAGAAATGAGGATTATGTTATATTTGTTAACAAAACATTCCATGTGTATTTTTCCATAATAGTCTGAAATAATATTTTTTAGAAAATGAAAATATTATCATTAAAATAATTTTTGAAAATTTAATAAATGTTAAAAATGACATTAATCAATAATTTTATAATTTTAAAAACTTATTTGTTTTTCTTGAAAACATGGAAATGGGGGAGATATATTACCAAGTAAATACTTAAAAATTAAAAATCATTAATAATGATGAGATTGTGAAATAAACCCTTACCTTGCACATTAAATTGGTTTAATTTGATTTAAACACCTGAATAAAGGTTCAAATCATATTATAAAATTACAATAGAACCACATATATATTTATGATATCATATATAATCCTCTTATTTCATATTATCACTGATTTGTTTTAAATATTTCATTATTATACATGATTCAGGTGTTAACTACTTCATTTTCCTATGAATGTTTTGTCATGTAAGTCCAAATTCATTTCCATAGGATATAGTTAATTCATATCCAGAATGATATTAAGATCACTAATATAATATTTTTTTCATTATATACTATTTTAGGGCCATTATTGAATGTTGAACATGGAAAATGGACCGCATTGCGTTGTGGAGATGGTACGTTGTACATACGCATGAGGGATGATATCATTCCATTAATGGTGAAATGGTAAAGAAGTTTATAGTATAATTATTTTTTAATAATCAATATCATGTCATATTTAATATATATATCCATTAATTCCTTCATTATATGCATCCTTGTAAATTGTTGATGAAAAACATATTACACCACGATAAAAAGATGGAAAGTCATACTTACTCACGTGACGTCCATTAGTATTTTTGAGATAGATAAAAGTTGGAATATGGATTCAAAATTAATTAATATAACTTTACATAATATAGATTATAAATTTTTTTTATATTATAATTGAGAAAACACTTGAAAAGTATGTAGAAGAACAAATTAACTAGAATGAGTTGATAAGGAAGATTTCATCTTCTTCAGTGAAATTCATTTATTCTCTTCCAATTGGATATAGTTTTGATAATTTAAATGGAAAAAAACCTCTATAATGTAAATCATTATGTGTTTAAATAGAATGGGAAGATTTTAGTAAATCACAATGGATCATGTTGGTGTAAATATGTGTGGGAGGAGGTTCCCATTTATAATTGAGGCGGGGGCCCTTTCAGAAATCCTCAAAATATTAAAATATGATAAGCCTATTCTAGATCCCTACACATACTAATGGAATATAAATCAATGGGGGGAGAATTTAGTCTACATAATGGTATTCTTAATTCAAAAAATAAATTAAAATCATTATTTTTTAAATCTGAATGTAATTTCATTTGGATTAAATATTTTCGAAAACCATGGATAAATCCTTCAAGATTCACTCTTATTTGGATCCTTTCTCACAATGGGGTCCCCACTTATGGATGTGTTCAATCATATAGTATTTGAATCATTTCATAATGAAGACACTTTAGTCAACACAGATATAATATCAATCATCTATTTCTTTCATGTTCCAACACTTCTTCTCTTTGGAACAATATTTGGAACATATTTGATTGTAGATGGTTGACTCATGACTCTGTCAAATCTCAACAGAA
This sequence comes from Viscum album, assembly GCA_963277665.1. Classification (NCBI taxonomy): domain Eukaryota; kingdom Viridiplantae; phylum Streptophyta; class Magnoliopsida; order Santalales; family Viscaceae; genus Viscum; species Viscum album. The sequence continues at coordinate 623,288,912 of OY728127.1, forward strand.
GAAGTGTGAAGATATGGATAGTTCTAAAAAAATTAAGAACCTTTTTCTTTATATAGTTGATGAGCTTCACCATGTGGTCTAGTAAGACATAAATGCACTTATTCACAACAAGTGATCATTTATACATAATGCAGGTCGAATGGAAATCTTTATTGCCATACACGAAGTTACTACGATCCAAAAGGGCCATTGAAACATCATATTGAATGAATTTGGAATATTTAGAGGTATTCTTATCAATAGAAACATTTACCTTCCCTACCATACATTTGATGATTTATGTCATGCTCCTTTCCTTGGATAGATTAAGGTTATTATGGATGGAGCCTCCAAAGGAAATATGGTCCCCAAAGATTGTGGTACCATCTTTAGGAACCATCTTGGTCAGAAACATGATTGATTTTTTGGTAGTTTTGGAATTTCTTCTTCACTAGAGGCCGAAATGATGAGTTTGATACATTTCATCTCCATTGCCAAGAAACAAGGATGGAACAACCTCTGGATTGAGAGCTACTCGACCACCATTGTGAAAGCGATATGAAATTGTGTGACACATCTTGCATGGCCGATCACCACCCACTAGATGGACAGAAACCACTCTCTTATTGATATTGAGTACACCATCACTCACATATATCGTAAAGCTGACATGGTCACTAATGACTTAGCTAACAAGGGCCTCAACCAAGATATTACCTAGAATGATGATCTTCATGTTTATTTACTCGCCTATCATAATAAGGATTGTAATTTGTTTCTGTATTTTAGACTCTTGTAACCTATTTATTTTTTATAATAATTGTGCCTTGGTTTTCTAGTGAAGGCACCATCCACTTTAATAAAATACCATTATAGTCAAATTTTATATTATTCATTTAATTTTACTTAAAATACATCATGAAAAAAGTGGAAATTATAATATAATGTCTTAAAAATATATAATATTTTCTATAAATCTATAATAATTAATTTTACAAATTAAACCCTCCTCAATATATTAAAATTAATACTTTTCAAATCAATTATTTTATTTTTTTGTTAATTAATATAAATATTATATCAGGATTACAGAAATAATTATGGTAATTATATAATTTCTAAAAATTAAATATAAACTTCTATAATGAGAATAATTTTATATAAATCAATATACAGATTTATTTTCAGTCATATCCTATTTTTTTCAAAGAGGACACATAAAAGATATTCAATACAAAAAGTGTGATATTTTTTAAGATTATTTGATTCAAATAATATATAACTCATTTTCATGGATTGGTTTCAAATAAACAATTTAAAATATATATTCAGATGATTAGGTTTCATTTATCTCCATTTAATAATTTTGTTTTTTGTTTAGGACATTTTTAAACCCTTATCATTTTGTTTTAATCCTTTTTATCCCCTTTAATTCTTATTACGACAACATAGAATTTTACAATTTTAGGGTTAATATCGTTATTATAAAATTTAAAATGATACATAAGTGGATCGTTTATGAATATAACTACATTATATTTAAAAATACTATTTATAAAAAAGTATACCCCTTAGGTAATACAATATTAAAAATATATAACTTGTTAAAAACAAAAGTATGACAAGTTATATATTTCATTGAATAAAATATTATTACTGTTATATTATCATCCAAATGGAGAGAAATGATCGCATAGTCGATCCTTTAATTGTTAAGGATGAAAACTGATCATTAAATTATATTAGGGTAACTATTTGGGTAATTTTATTAAATTTATAATATTATTCTTACCCCTAATTACCCAATTCACTCTTTACCTTGCTCAAAAAAATTATTAATGTCACTATTCATTTTTTTTAAAAATAAATTGGACATATTTACTAAATATGAGAATTAGTATTCAAAATATGGAAATCGTTTTCATATATTCATATCAAATAAATGGATAAAATTATTTTAAAATCATTCCCAAAAATGGGGCATGAAATAGGGTCTTTAATGTGAAAATGTACAACAGTCGAAAATGTTTTTATATAAAAATTCATCATAAAAGTATTCTAATGACATTAATTCAATTAATCTATGTATAATTGAGATAATTTTTAAATAAAACCAAATTTAAATACAATTTATCATTAGAATATATACATATGAAATGTCTTCTTTCCATTAAAATGATGTAATTTGCAGCATTCATAAAAAATTATGAAACTTATCAGAAAAATAAAACACATTCCCCATAAGAAAATTTTTACATCCCAATTTCAAAGATGTCTTCTTTTGTAAGATAAAAATTAAAAATGGGTCAAATTATATTTTAAAAAAAATTCAACCAAAAGGACACCAAACTAATTTTATAAAAATACTACTTTTTATAAGTAAAAGTGGATTTATTTTTAATATCATTTATAGAAAACAAATAATATTGATATTAAAAGTTGTATTGAATATATTATGTAAATAATTCATTAATATAAATATATTTTTGTAATAAATATTATCTTAATAATTTTATTCGTGTTCATAATCATCATTCCAACAACTTTTTTATATCCATAAGTATTAAATTATAATATTGGGTTGTTCGTTTAAGCTCATTGTTTCATAAAATTTATGATATTGAACATAATATTTCCTATTAAGAACATGGGATACAACATTATCTACACATTCAATGAATTACATCCTTATAAATGTTAAATTTGACTTGTAAAATAAAATGTTGATATTTTAAAATTACATTTCGGGAAACTATAACACCCCAAGATTTGGGAAATATATTTTTTGAGTTAATTTAATCTTTTTAAAAAATTTCATTTCAAAGAACAATGAATATAGTTTGTGTTATATGGAATAATAAATTTATTAATTTTTTATACACAACTAAGTAGTAGTTTTGGTATATGAAATACATAGATTAGCATGTGGTATACACACAACTATGTTTACATTTTGTTACACACAATGCTGAGTTCTTTGAATGGCTTGCGCAACACGCATGATTGAGTTTTAATGAACAACATTATATTTTCAAAATATTACTATTTAATATAATAATATCAAAAATAGATGTTAATTTAGTGATTACGAATAATATTAATTAAAATTATAAAATATAGTGTTTAATGAATGAATTTATTGGTCACCAATTACATAGAAAAGTAAAATATATACCAATGGAATATAAATGTCATATTTTTATTCTTAAGCTCCCAATTTCATCATGTTTTAAAAAATTAAATTAATTAATATTATTGAATGATATTAATTAAATATATATTTTATATATTCAATCCAATATTTTTTATATTCTTCCAAGAGATTTTATATGCATAAGATAATAATAAGCCTAATTTTACGCATAAAATCCTATATTTTTCAATAGGCTAATTTTACCAATTTTTAACGGGGAACCCATTTTTAATATTATTTTTAACAATTATATGAATTATATTTGATAATATAAACTTATTTTTTTAAATATGGATATAATAATTCACTTTTAATGAATTTTAGTATTTTTTGGATACGTTTAATGGTTTGAAGAAAAGTGATGAATATAAATTTTAGTTGAAAAATGTTTTTTTGTAAAATTTATTTTTAGTGTTAAATTATATTATTGAATGGTTTCGGTGTATAATTAGATAATTATTTATCGCTTAATCCAATATAGGTCATTGGAGTCAATTGAAAATTGAATTTAGATAAAAATATGTTTCAATATTTTTCATGTTTTATCTTATAAAACTTGTTTTCTAGTTCCGTCAACATGTTTAGTTTTATATTAATAACTCATACAAATTTGTTTTGAATTTCTAAAAATGGATTCTATTTTTGTAATTATTTGGTCCAAATTATGAAAATTGTTTAATTTTTTTTATCATTATTAATAGAAACAGTAATAATTTTTTATTCCCACGACTTATGGTAAATAGAGTTATTAAGGGTAAAAATAATATTATAATTTTAATGAAATAACCCTAAACATATCTAAATATCATTTCATGCAATCTTTTATACCCAAATATACATTTGGAAGTTATTATAACCTTTGGATGAAACTTGTACGAGAGTAGGAATTTATTATATTTTATATAATGAAAATATAAAGATGTCATACTCATATTTTAATAACAATACAAATTTTAATAAAGGATTATACGATAGTTAAATTTGACTATTAATAATCATTTTATATATAAATTTTTTTTATTTATTATGGAAATTATTATTTTTTGAAATATATAATTACATTAAAGTACTATATAATGATGATGAAATAGTTGTTTAATTAATAGAAATATCAAATAAATTATATCCAAAGCAATAAAGTAAATATAATTTTTATAGATAATGTCTTGGCATAAATTTTTTACTACATGGACATGTTAGATCTGAGATAATATAGGTATTTCAAATATATCATGCTGTTATGATATTTTAAAAAAACTAATATTGAATAATGTCAAAATTAACCTTAATGATATTTCATGAAAATAATATTCTATTAAATAAGATAAAAATCATAAAAATGTTAGAAAAGGAAAACAAATAAATATTATTTCTTAAATATCTTAAATTTTTTTTTTTTTTAATTGACATATTTTTTGAAAAACTATCCACCTTTTTGTGATGAAAATGTTGTTTCTGTAGTTAAAATTAAATTTTTTAACTGTGTGTTAATGAAAAAGATAAGGATTATTTGTATATAAAAAATTTTCTAAAAAATATTGGTTGAGATTATTTAGTATAATCCACATCCTATCATTGAAATATCTCAATTTTTAGCCATTTTATAATAAAAAATTAATTTATATTAATTTATAATTTTTTATGTTACCCAAAGTGCTCCAAACTTCAATTATAAAAGGGCACCCCTCCCTCATCTCATATTATCAAATTGAACTTTCTAGCCAGACCTATCTCTGCCAAATTATTTTATCCACATCCCTAGTCACAATATATTGAATATGTTCTTCTCAAAGGAAACACTCTAGATTCATTTAGAGAAGATGTAAAAGAGTCATTTTGATGAAGAGGTAATTACTACAACTGTTCACTATTTTCTAAACTTTTGTACATATATTAAATATATTATTAATATCATAAAAACTTAACTACAACATCCCTAAAATGATGACATGTTAATATGATTATGAACACACCATTATATAACCAATTTCCCATCGAACAAAAAGTGAATGTATTGCTCTTATATATGTATGACTTACAATCTCCATGTAGCGATACAATATCATCCATAAATATATTTGTTTGAGAGGGAAATATTATGGTATTAATGAATATATATGTAATTTATTACATTATTATACTTCTAGAATGATAATATCATATCTGACTTTTTTTTTCAGATAATCATATCAGAAATGATAACATCGATTGTCTGTACGTATGGCTTACCATTAAACGATGTGATGTGTTTCATATTTCATATAATCATTACAACGGTGGTAATAAAAATTAATTTTATGAATATATATGATTTATATAAAATAAAAATTATTATTGAATTTTTATATATCATATAATATTCATTCTATTAACATGACAAGAAAATGAATTAAGTCTTAATGCGTATGTACGACCTACCACCTCCATGAATGTTGTATTTCATTTTCTATTTATATATTTTATAAACAACCCTAATTACAATTATAGTGAATATATACGATATTTTTATCGTGGTTATAATTCTGAATATAATTAAATTATGATCTAAGTATGAGGTCCAACAATAAAAAGTCAACATATGTATGAGAAAAAAATCATTTATTACAAGATACATTTCATAAAAATGTAATTGTTAATAAGAGGGAAATATAAAGCTATAATTTTGTTTTATATGGTATTATATAAATGAAATTATTTCTATAATATATTTAAAATAATCATAAATTTATTATACATGGGGTTATTATGAGTATGATGAGAGTTAAGACATAAGTAATGGGGATTTATAGTCTCAGTTTTATATCTACAAGACTTATGCCATATGCACCACATGTTTCTTCTATTTGGTGCATATACTACACATGAATTCATTTAATGAGAATTAACCAAAATATTAGGATATCTTCCTATCCATATAATTTTATTTATGTCATTATGTATATGATTATACTTTATATAATGTGATGAGTATTTTTACAATCTCTTCAGTATTTAGGATTTTTTTGTTTTTAGTCTTCACTGGGGGATGTTTATCATCCATGTTGGTCTATTCCAAAAATGTTTTCAAAAAATGTTTAAATATTATTATATGTATTTTTAATGTCATTTTATCCATTTTTTCATTTCTCACTACATAGTTTGAATGGTATATTCTATCATTTTCTTAATGAGGTACTTTTTGAATTTTAAGAAAAAAGTACCTGATAAATGTTTTCTTTTAACTTATAAAACATGAATAGATTTTAATACATTCATGATTAATCATTTACTTACAGAATACCTTATAATATTACATGTTTGTTTTAAATTAAACTATTTTCATTTAAAAAATCATTACATTTTAAGAAGATGAATCATTTCCAAATAAGAAAATGTTTTCATCCCAAGAATTGTTTTAATGTGATCCATGAAATTTATTTTACATATAAGATAAATTTATTTGATGCTACTTATTTTTTTACTAGGGATATGCTAAAATTATTCCATTATTATTCTTCCAAATTTTGGTTCATATTTATTATTTAATGGTATTTATGAAACCCATTTCTTTTACATGGGTAATATTATGATTTAATGATGTTTATGAAACCCATTTCATTTAGTGGTTTCTGATATAAGGAATTATTTATATTCTTATGGTACATATATGTGTGGTCATCATTATATGATGTGGGGACCTACATTTCCTCAAATTCATTGGGTAATGATAAATGTTCTATAAGCTCAAAAGTGAATACATGACGTCATCCAAAGCCCGTAACAAGGGGGTACCAGGGAGGTCATCCATAGCCTTTAAAAAAGGGGTACATCAGAGGTCATCTTATTCCCTTAAAAAGGTGGGTCTATTTGAGGTAATCATAATCTCAAAACAAGAAGGTATATGGGAGTATATCCCAAGTCTGAAGTAGGTATACATGTTATTAACCCAATCCTTTCATTCTTTGAATTTCTTGGTAGTAATCATCGACCTATGATATTAAATGATTAATTGTATACCACAATTTCGCTTTCCTAAGATATTTTTTACAATCGTGGATCATGTGATTTGATTTTCATATGATTCATGTCTTATGATAATCTAATATTTAGTCATTCAGTGATGTATTTGATCTTTGATATGAAGAGTACGATCTTCAAATATTATGTTCATGTTTTTATACCCTCATGTTAATGTAATGCTTACCTAACATCCATGTTTACCACTACTAAGCATTTGACATCAAGCATTATTTTATTTCCATTCCATATGTTAAAAAGTAAGGTTTTATTTAGGGGTACTAAAGGGGTATATCTTGATTATAGATTTTTAAGATCTTTCATGGAATTATAAGAATGTGTTCCATGTTTCCAAAGAAACTAAATTATTATTATCTTCGAGGATGTATTTATGTAATCTAACGAACATTAATTTAAAAATATGTAATTTCCCTGATAGAAAATCCTGATTTATTATATTTGGAATCAAAGGAAATATTTTTTTAACCTTTGAAAACTACAATGAGAAATCATTAGTGAGATCCCTATATACATTTTAAGGATGTGTTTGGGGATGTCTCGAAGGAATATCCTATGGTGTAATAGATTTAATAGTTGGTTTCCTAATTTATAAATTATATTACTAATTCTACATGATTATGTGTATTTATAAAATGAAAAGTGTTTCTGAAAATATTATTTACATTCTTAATAAAAAATTATAACATGAATGAACGTGGATAATATTAAATGTTTCAGATTTTGAAATTAGTGTAATTATTAAAATTCATTTCATAAGTGGAAATTTCATGATTGGAATCAGGAAGGTGGTAAGCGTATTGGTCATAATGATAAGGATATAGAGACGACAAAAGACACTAAAAGGTACAATTTGTTCCAAAATTATTTTAATGTTAAACATTAATTGAATTATTAGACTAATGTTGAGTTACCTAAAGTCATAATTTATATTATAGGATAGGGTTTTTAAATAATTAGATGTTGAGGCCAGAGTAATGGATTAATAATAATGATGGATAAATAATGTATAATGTTTTCATTAAATATTTTAAAGTATATTTTAAAGGTTATTTATGACATTGCAATGCGATTTAAAGGAAATGTGATATTTCCATTAAAGGAATGATAACCCTTATTCATTTGTTAATTTTTAGAAAATTATATTTCCATAATGATGTGTTTAATATCACTAATAGGATGATACTTATTACCTTAGAAGTAATTAAGTTTTTTTACAAGTGTTCTAAGCTGTCATGGATTATTTATACAACTTTTTAGACCAAATTAATATAACCAATTAACATTGGAATAAGAAAACAAGAATGTTTACAAAAAGGGTATGTGGTAATTGTTGTTATTTCCATATTTCAATATAATACACAATTAAGGTAATTAAATGATTTGAATATGACAACCAAGATCTAAATTATGATGTATTTGTTGGAACCACTTTGTGTATAGGTTTGTGTTTGTTGTCAATAGTTGTCAATGGAATATCAAAATGAAAGAGATCAAGAAGTACTCCAATAAAATGGAGGAATGGAAGCTCACAATGAAGGAGATCATGAAGTACTCTGATTAAGTAGAGGAGTAGTGATTCAGAAGATTGTTGTGCTGATCGTAAGTTCAAATAACATGTGTCAAAGGTGATACATTGTTTACAACAATGAAGAATGTGAGGAGTTATCCATCCAAGGATGATTAAAGCAGGATGGTGTTTTTGGATGAAGACCATGAAATTCCTCATTATTTCATAAGAACAATGGGTTTTGATGATGACCATGCAATTACTCATGATTGCGTGAGAACCATGCGAGAGACTTCTTGACAGATTGAATCACATGGTTTGCATGAAGTTGATCATGATGGTTGATGAAGGAGGAAATGTGCCAATGATTTGACTTATGAAATGACCATGCACATCACGTTGTCATAGAAGATGATGGTACAAAAGTTGTTCCTTCAAAGAATATATATCACAATAGTGGAGTTTGTGATAAAAGAAAAAGAGTTGCTGAAGGATACAGATCACCAAGTAGAATTGTTGTTGAGGTGATCATGCTTGTAGACAAAGCAAACAAACGACATACAAATTTGTTGACAAAGGAGATTCCATGGTGACATGTCGAGTTCAAGAGTTGTGGTCAACGATCTATGTTTGATTCAAGAACATCGACAGAGGAATGGATGATCTGGAGGTGGTACAAAAAGAGCAGATACAAGGTGGCGCTGTTTTCCAGTGTTTGCCAAATTTCAGGGCCTCAAAATAAACAAATGAAGAAAAGTGATGTTGGAAAAGGGACTTGCGCGCCATACTCATGGAGGATAGGAAACTTGTGTACCATATGCTTTTGAAGATCAGAGAATAAAAATATGGCAAAGGGATAGGGGTCGCGCAAGTTTTGGTGAGGTCGCGCAGGTGAATTATGTGCCGGGAAGAGACTTGCGCGCCGACACCTTGAATGCATTATAACTTGCGCCCCTATGGTTTTTCGAGATCAGAAGATCCAAATTTGGAAAAGGCAAGATGTTCGCACAAGTTTGGATGTTGATCGCGCAAGTGCCTAGCAGGGGCCGAGACTTGCGCGCCGATGGATGACTTGTGGACCGCCGCGCAGGGGGTCAGGTTTTCCTATAAATACTGGACCACCCCTCCTCATTTCACACAGATCTCAAGACTTTGAGATTGTTCGAGCTCTCGTCGCACATGTGGTTGAACCGCTCAAGTGGTTGTTGGGTCATGCAAGTAGAGGTTGCGCGCCGACTAATGGTTGAGCGCCCCAGGTGATTTGGGCAAGGAAGGAAGTGAGTCGTGCATGTTTGATGTTCAAGAAATAAGATTTGTGCAGGTGCTTTGGAGACACTTGCATGCTAGTTTTTACTTGCGTGCCTAAGACATGCGCGCCGGGGGAGACTTGCGCGCCGGGCTTGAAAAGGAGAGCCAAATATTGTTGAAGCACGCCCGCCTTTCTGGAGCTGCACAAGAGCTAAAGATTTCCTGATACTTTCGGTGCAAAGTGAGATTGAAGAAGAAATCTAAATGATACGTGCATGATCTCATGCATACATGGAGAACTGATTCTGACAACGCCGAGTAAGCTGAGCTTCATTCAGTAAGCAATCACATCAGTGTTTGTGATTCAGGAAAACGAAGACAAGGGGATCTAGTGCATTCATTCATTGCACTAAAGAAGAAGGATTGAACTAAAAGAAGCATCAAATCTGAACCCTTATGTAAGAAATGTCTCATGCTAAACAAGAGATGAAGAACTTCAATGCACACCTATTGAAGAGACCTTCACGTCTATAAACTGAGTGAGACTTCACCAACGACAGTGAACTAGGGGGAGTCAACGGGAGTGACCCGAGGGACGCAGTGAGCTATCCCTGAACAATTGTAAAGGCAGTGAGCCTGGGACAGAGTGACTGTACCCGAACCTTTGTAATCTACTGCTAGTGAAGCATAGTGGATTTAGGTACGACTGACAACCTGTCGGCGTATGCTCTTTGGACGTAGCCCTTAGTGGTGAACCATGTAAAAATAGATGTGTCATCTCTCTGCATGTGAATGTTTAATTTCTGATCATATCCATCATACAGGTTTAAGTTGTTCCTACCAACGTGGGAAAAAGATCCACAACTAAAAGAAGAAAAGGTTGCCACCATGATTCACCCCTCCCCTCTCAGGGTGTCCCGGGGTCCTACAATATTGGAGATAAATGTTAAGATTATGTAGTGCACTTACTTATAAATTTATCTATTTTCGTCCTTCAGAATCATTGAAAGGTTATATATTTATGTAATGTTTAAGTTTATAATTATACGTGGATTTAGATATTAATGTAATATCATTCCATATGAGAATTTAGGAATATTGGAAAACATGTGAAATCATATTTTGTATGATGATAACTAATGATAGATGGAATGACATATCGATCAATGTATGAATCTAATTATTTGTTAGTACTTCAGTAATGAAAAATTCCCCTTCATTCAATGTATAATATATGAACTATTAATTTATCAAGAAAAATTAAGGGTGTGATTATGTTGAAATTAAATAAGTATACCTACCCTTAGAAATTATTCAACATTAGGAAAAGAATTGTGTGATAAAATTTGGTCCTTTTATCATAATTATTGATGATATAAATTATCTTTTCTTGATTATTTGGGAAATGGATTTTTGACTCATATGTTTCCCATGAACATGTTCTTTATTACAATCCATATGAACATGATGGTTTAGTTCATATCACTACTAGAAAATGATCATATACCCACGGTTCAAAATCGTGAGTATAGACCCCAAAACCGTGGGTATAGGCTATACCCATGATTTGGGGAACCGTGGTCATTTGTGGTGTCGGTATAGGTCCATAGCCTTTACCCATAGTTTTTTGAGCCATGGGTATATATATTTTTCCACCATTTCAAAGCTTCATCCAACCTGAAAATGAATTATACCCACAGTTTTAAAACTATGGGTAAAAATAGTGAAAAAGTGATGTACCTTGGCATTGAACCCGCCACCTCCCGCTATCTGCACCTAGATTTCAATGCTATTCACCACTTTAGCTATGCTATATACAATAATATATGTCTAAAGTTTTAAATATATATTAATCTTTGACCATATTATGAAAAAAACCATGGGTTTCGAACCTGCGTTTGCAGAACAAATATCCAGCGCTTAACCATCCAAGATTCCTCGACTACACTAATATATATCTGCATTTATTTTAATATATTAATTTATTTCTCTGTATTAAAAAAATTACAATAGTAGGATTTGATATTGGGACCAATGGTACTATCTAGCAACGCTTCACCAACTATGCTTCCAAATGGATATTCTTATATAATTCCATCAACCTAAATATATTAATTAAAATCATGGGTATATGATAAAATACTATGGGTATAGGTTTTCCCGAAATATTGTTTTCTTTACGCACATTCTTTTGCCACATTAATGTGGGAAGGCTATCCCCACGGTTTTAAAAAACCCTGGGTATATGCCTTCAAAAAAAAAATATTTATCTCCACAGTTTTTTCAAAACTGTTGGGATGGGCCTTGAAATAAACACCTATACCCACAGTGTAACAAAACTCTGGGTAGTGGCCTTTGAAAAAACTCTATCCCCACAGTTTTGGAAAAACTGTGGGGATAGGCCTTCAAATAAGCACCTATACCCCCGGTTTTACAAAACTGTGGGTAAAAGCCTTCAAAAAAACATTATCCCAATGGTTTTGGAAATCCCATGGGGATAGGCCTTGAAATAAACACCTATACCAATGGTTTTGTGGAAAACCATGGGTATAGGTGACAAATACCCATGGTTTTCCGAAACTGTGGGTATAGGGAACCCATATACCCACGGTTTTTCCCAAAATCGTGGGTATAGGTCTATTTTCCAGTAGTGTATTATGTGTCAACATTCCAACTTTATACGTAAATTATCCTAAATATAATACTAGTAATATGTTACATTGGGTAAGGGTTATGTATCCATGATTTAATTTTAAAAGTTATTTTTCGTATTTATTTTTATGAATTGGGTTTTTATGAATGAAACATTGATGTATCCACCCATTGATAAACTAGTATAGGCTAGAGGGAGAAATTAATTTTAAGTGGGTAGAATTTGATACCAAAAGATTCTAGAAAAAATTTATTTTGATTTAATTTATTCATTTTGATATTTTTCATTTCCCAACACACTAAATAAAGATGTTCTCAATAGAAAGAACCATGTTATTCTAGTTTTACCTGAAACCAATTCAAGGATGGGCTATAAAAACACATTGATTTTCATTTAGTATACAGAAAACTATGTTTTTCTTCTATTATACAGTATACCATGTTCTTTTGATGGATGTGTTATACAGAAGATTGAGTTTTACTGAATTATAATATATTATAAAAATATTATTATTTAAAAAATTAAGATATAACAATTAATTTGTCTATTAATTATGAATACATTTAACTAACATATTAAAATATTTAGAATGTTATATGAATTTATTTCTTTCCAAATATATAGAAAATATATATATACCAATTGAATAAAAGGGAAATTTTTTTATTTTTTCCCCTAAGTTGATTTTTCTTAATAAATTAAATTACTAATATTTATTAAATGATAGTGATGAAATATATATTTTATATATTCATTCCAATATTTTTCATATTCATCCAATATATTTTATAGGGAAAATATAAGAACAGAACCAATTTGACACATAAAAACTTATATTCTTTAGAAGTGTAATTAACCTCATTTAAATTGAGAAACCATATTAAATAAAATTACGGACACTTTAATAAATAATACATGAAAAAATAAACTACTTATTTGAAATTGGGATTTAAAATTTTAAATTGGTTTAATTTTTGTAATTTTTTAGATTAGATCAACATTTTGATGAATAGTGAAAAATACTGCATTTTAGTTTAAACCTATTTTTGTCATCATTTTTTTTACAATTAAATTATATTATTAATTAGTTATAAATAATAATTATATTTATTTCATTAATTTATTCCACTATAGATCATTTTAATCAATTTTACATTGAATTTGGATATAAATCATTTTGATCTTTTGCATATTTTAACATTTAATACATGTTTTCTCACACAATCAATGAGATTAAATTTATGGTAATTATTGAAAATAATATTTCTTTAATTTTAAAAAATTGATTCCCAATTTAAAATCTGTTGGTCCAAATTTTGTAAATAAGATTCTTTTGTTTCTGGGAAATATAAATAGTAACTTTACTGTCTTTTATTCACATGATTAAAGAGAAATTAAGTGATTAAGGGTAAAAAATATTAGAATTATTTGTAAATTACACTAACAATTGTAAATATTTTATTTTATTAGAATATTTTGACCGAAATCAACATTGGGTAATGATTAGAACCTTTTTATTTGAGTTGGGTGAGAGTATGGAATTTATTTTATTTTATTAAAATAAATGTTAATGATACCATACTCATATTTTAATAAATAAACAATTTTTAATATAGGGTTATAAAAGGATAAATGACACTATAAGTATTAATTTTAAAAACAAAATTGTATTCTTTATCATGGTGATTTATTTTATTTTTTAGGAAAATACACAATTACCTTAAAGGCTTATAAAATTATGATGGACTACTTATTTAATTAAGGGAATATCAAATAAATGATATTCAAAATAAAAAAACAAATATAATTTTAAGTAACTAATGTCATCCAAAATTATATGGATTCCTTTTGAATGATTTTATGAGTTAATATTTGTTTTTATATGATATCAAGTTTGGATATTTTTTAAAAGATAAATAGTGCATAGTGTCAAAATCTACACTAATGTTATTTTATGAAATTTATATTTTATTATAATAGATAATAATCATAATAATCATAAATAATTCTCATGAAGTTGAATTATGTTTGGAAATACTTTAAATTAACCATTTATGGTGAAATTTAATGTTTTATATGTAAATATATCACCATTAATTAATTATAACGTGGTTGAAAAGATAAAATTTAAAAAGGTTGCCTAAGGGTCAATGAAAAAGATATGGAATAAATTTATATATAAAAATATATAAAAATGTATGGTTGTATGGATTTTTAATTATCCTCATCCAATCTTCTAAATAATTAAAGTTTGATCCATTTTAATTGATAATTAATTTTGTTTAATTATATATTTTGAAAGATTCCAAAGGTTCCCCTTGTTGGAACCGGGCATGTAGCGGAAGCCCCAAATAGGAGGTTTTTAAAAATTTTCCACTAACGGTCGACGTAAACATGTTAAGGTCAGAGAAGAGTATCTCGGTCTTAGCTGAGGACCACACATGGAGGATTTTAAGCACAAAAATTAAACTATAAAATAACTGGATTAAATTTGAAGTCGTGCATGACGTCATCTCATCGTTGGAAATCAATGCTCAAAGAATCCGAAGTTGGATTCCTTTAGATCGTTCACATGTGCTTCGAGGAATCTGCGGGAGCACCATTCGTCGTAATCCGGGTGCTAGCGTGGTTTTGCGACGATGGATTTGATGCTCTAACGACCACCCCTTCGCATCGCTTGCGATGCATGATAGAGATCTCCATCTATGCTCTTTGGATCCAGAGAATCTCTCTCTAGAATGTGGGAGAGAGAGGAGAGAGAAGCTACATTAATATTATTTGGTAAAATCCCCTCCTCTTCTATTTATAGTGCACAATTAAAATACCCGGTATCACCTCGCCAGCCCCGAATACTTAACACACTATCAATGAAATTTATGACTACTAAACTGAGTCCAAAATATTATTATCATTTACATGTAATATATTAAAATATATTACCAGATAATAATCGGGTCATTAACTCAACTCATCAATCCCATAATTATTAATTGAAACTAGAATAATTAAATAGTCATCAATTAATATTTTTCATGTATTTACTTAAAACTCATAAATACATATAATAAATAAATTCAATACTCACTATTCTAAACTCGAATAATATGAATTTATTTATTGCATTGGTGATCGTTTAACTTTGAACAAATCCCTAACCCATGTGGTGGGGCCCACCATGTCCAAAACTATTATTCAACTGAATATGGAAGATTCTTGAATACACTATTGTGCGTGACCCTCTAGGCCCTTATTCCGATAATTGTGAATAGTATTCACAAACTAAGAGCGAGATCTAGCAACCCATCATGGCCCCTGAAGAAATAAATATTGTCATAGCAGTGAAAACCAACCTACGAACACGCACTGTGTAATATAATCTCTTTGTTCGTAATATCTCAAAAAGTAGGACGCACTCACGCGACATCTCCCTTTTCTTCCTTTATAGTTTGTTGATTTAACTGGACATATTTACCCTTGACTGCCTCAACCATGTTTTTAAAAGGTACTGCCATCAATATCAACATGGTCTGAGATATATTACTTCCATAACCCGGAAGCGACAAATCCTTTCTTTACCATTCAACCAACATCATGCCACCAACGACGCACCTAACACAAACTACCTCACCACGACATCATTGCCATGTTTTTCATCTTACATCAAAGTACGCAATCAAAATACATACATTGGAAATGATCTCATTTTATGAAAACATTACACATGATCACAGATAGGAAGATCCAATGACACCCAAAACATGTGGAGTTCCTATTGGCAGATTAGTCCTCATGATCTCACTAATAGATATCACCAAGTGAGAACTTCATGAAAAGAAGTCTCAATGCTTCTAATCCCCAACACCTGATGGTCAAACATCTACTATGTCCAATTAGTAAGATGTATCTAGACTATAGAATATATATTTACGATTAATTTCATAGTATCTAGAGGTTCTCATTATATATTTGGAACAACTATAACCTTTTAATACGATAATTAATATTTTGACATTACCATTTCAATAGTGGATGCAGAAAAGTCTACACTATAATGGTATGATGACATCATGCATAGTTATTGTATACACGATATGGTAATCAAAAGATGTGAATAGTTGGGTCTAGGGAACCCACTATTTCAACACTCCCACTTGAACTAGAGCCAACTTGATAACCAAACTTGTTATCCACTCACATGATTAACATCATGTTTCTGTTAATTAATGTCTTTAGCTACTGGGTCTTCAACGGTTCCGCTGCATGGCTATTCTACTATAGCGATCTTATCTCTTTGAGTAAAACTACTCAAGATATGATATCCCAAGTATATCTCACTTTTTGTCCACTTTCATATCTTGACATCATGGCTAGTAAGAATATCATAATTGTAGAGACCCAAAACTTGACGTACATAAACATTACATTACTTTTGCAGAATACTTAGTATATAACAAAAACACACGCACAAGGACCGTAATATTTTAGTGTCTTTGGAAACTCGGAATATAATCTTCTAATCGTGGTGAAAGATCTTCAACATCTCCCATAAAGATCTTCCCTTTTTTTACCTATATCCTTTCTTTATATCCTGGGTAAAAGAAAACATAAAAGGGTGAGCTCAAATGCTCAGCAAGGGTAAACAAAATAAATATCAATCCCATCATATTCATAAGAACATAAAATTTTGGAAATCTTAACCTGCAAAACAGATCATAATATCATAGCATGGGATAAATCATAGTAGTGAAATGTAAACCCAATAATCATAACATAAAACATTAAACTTTGTGGCATACACACATAATCATAGAGAATCATTTCTTATTAGTCAAGACTCATTGCCAAGACTATCTTAGTGGACAAAGTCCCTTTCTAAGCCGAGTTCATTCCTCGTTTCAGTCCTGTTTCACTGAACCGGTATAACCTACCATTCCAGCCATGTCTATCTCATGAGATATAAAATCTTTACCAAATGCATTGGAGGGAGATATAGGTCCCACCCATCTCATAATGATACCATTCTTATGTGTGCCACAAAATCATAAACCATACATCATTGCATAACCCATGTAATAAAAATGGGAATCTTAAACATCATGGCATAATAAAACAATTCATATACGATAAAGGAATTCATAAAAATAATTACATCACAACATAATCAAATCAATGTAATAATAGGGATAAAAACATAACCCTTTATTATCTTAGATGGAAAATAATTTTGATAAAACACTTGAACTTCATTTTTGAGGAAAATATCCTTTCTACTTCAAAAACACTTTTCCTTTCTTAACATGTCATACAATTTTAAACTAAAAGAAGTTGATTAAAAATAAACATGAAAACTTGTAAAGTAATATTTTTTGGAAATAATGTTTTAAAAATCCATTCATGCCGTATAAGTTAAAAAAAACATTTTTCGTACTTTGGTCGGAAAAGTCAAAAAGTACCTCGTACGAAAAACGACAAAAGATTCCTTTAATATCCTTTACTAAAAACTCACCGAAGGGTAAAATTGGATTTAATAAAATTTAGGTGGATGGAATCAATCTTACATATTGAGGAAACATGGATTTGGATGATAAAATACACCCCAGTAAATTCCAAAGTACAAATAATCTCGGATAAAAATGAGATTGTGATAATTCCCTTACCTTATGTCCGATATGCTTTGTACGTATGTGAACCTACTGTATAATGAATTAAAGAATGTCATTAACTTATTACATAATCATATTCATTGTTATGATATCATATATGGTTCACTAATGACTTTATATTACCCGTTCTTTTGTAAATTCCATGTTAAAGAAGCGTTTTGGGTAAAATCGTTTCATTTATCGTAGTTGTTTGGACTTGTTGTTCTTCACATTATTATTACTTATATCATGATTTACTTACTTCCAGAATATAAAACATGATTTATATATCATATATATTCAGTATATATATATA
The DNA here is from genome assembly GCA_963277665.1 of Viscum album. Taxonomy (NCBI): domain Eukaryota; kingdom Viridiplantae; phylum Streptophyta; class Magnoliopsida; order Santalales; family Viscaceae; genus Viscum; species Viscum album. The sequence goes on from OY728127.1 coordinate 623,307,467, forward strand.
TATATAATAAATTGATAAATTAAATGAAACACACCGTTCATGGAGACGGTAGTCCGTACGTACGCATGAATGCTGTTTTCCTTTCCTTATTGTCTTGAATGGAAGTAAGTAGATGACATACATATATATATATATAAATCTAGTAGATTTAACATGTCATATATTTCATTATTATTCATTATATATACTTTATAATCATTCATGAATGGTTAATGTGGAGAATGAATCTCATCGCGTCGTGGAGACGGTAGTCCGTACGTACGCACGAGCGATGATATCATTATCATGACCGTGAACTTGTGTTGAAGTGTATGCATACTATTTCAGTATCAATATCAATTTATAATAATAATATATAGTTACTCATTACACCATTATACCCATCCAATTAAGGTGGTGGCGGAAAATAGATTACACCACGGCGTGGAGACGGTATTCCGTACATACACACGCGCGGTGATTTCATTTTTCCATAGGATGGATAGAGGGTTAATTAGAGTTGTTTCATATTTATAATAACACATAAGTATATAAGAAATACTGATGTTATTAATTTATCATGAAACAACAAAAGAAGAAGAAGTTGAAGAAGATAGAAATTGAAAAAGATCGGTAATGGATATTACCTCTTTTTGACGCGACTTTTCTTAACTTCCACTTAATGAACTAAGGATGGTCTTTGAAGAAGACCAGGACCTCTAGGATGATACTAGGGAATTGGGGAAAATATTTTGGCAGGGTTTGGCCGAGCTTGAAGGCTCAAAGTGGTGTGAGGAAGAGGGGAAGGAGGTGCCCTTTTATAAGGGAGGAGAGGGGCACCTTAGGAAAATCTCAAAATATTATTTTATATTAAGATCAAATTCGGTTTATAATGGTTCCAAAGGGTCTTATTTCTAAGATAAAGTGGGTATGGGTCGAAATCCTCTCATCCAATTGTATTTAGGCAAGTTTAGGTTATTATTTTAACCTTATAAATTAGATTTAACTCTAAGTTAAATAATTTAACTTTTTCTGTGTCTTTTTGTTTTCTTACACTATATGGTTAATAAACATACTATATCAAGACAAACGAACTCCAAGATGTTTATTATTAATATATATAACCTTATATATGTCATTTGGCAGAAAATTATATTTTTAGTAATTAAATAACAATTAATAATATAATATTTGTTTTAAAAACTAATTTATGTCAATTTTGACACTATTTGGTACATGATTTTTATGAAATTCATAAAAGAATGATAAGTTCGAACCAAGTTACTTATATCAACAATAAAATGTTATATTAACCTAGAAAATTAATGTAAGTCATAAAAAGTCTCAAATTACATTTATTTGAGAATTTATAACATCAATTATGTCAATATTTCATTAATAAGATAATTACTACATCATCTTAAAAATTAAAAATAAATACCATTATGTAGGAAATCTTTTTAGATTTCTAATGAATATTTATAGTCGAATTTATCTTATTTATAACCTCATATTAAAAATGATTTAGTTATTAATCTTTGATTTTAACTATTTTAACCCTTCTTTAAATAAATTAATAATAAATGTCCTAATCTAATCCAAGTGGGCCAAAATGGTCATATTCTATTCCTAAGGTTTTTTTTTTCGAATTACACTTGTCCAATAGAATTAGGACATGTGTTAGGGTAATAATAATATCATTTTTACCCTTAATTACCCTATTTACTTTTAATCGTGGTTAAAAAAAGTAAAAAGTTACTATTCACCAAAAATTATTTTCATCTCATTGAACCACATTTTATTTACTAACATCAACCGTGTCTCTCGGATTCTTGAAATTCCACTCACAGAAGCGGTAAAAATAATTTTTATGAAAAATTCATTTTTTTAGCTACCACTTAGTGGTTTCACTATTCATCAAAAAATGAAAGTTTCCAAAAAAATACCAAAAATTCGGCCTAACCTATATTTGATATTATGAACTCAAAAATGATGTCTATTTTACCAAATTCAAAACATATCAGTTTCATTAATTAATTTAAAATTTATTTCCCGTCGTCAAAACAAATAGCGTGTTTTTAAGAGATAATAACTACCAAAAGATTGACACTTGTTTATGTCTGGTTTAAATGTGAGATTACATACAATGACCAACATTGTATTAAATTGTAAAAATATATTCTAAATATACTTTAAAACCACTCAAATTAATAATTTATCACTGTTAATTATTTCGATTAAAAAGGTTGTTTTTAATTAAAATTTAGTAATTTTCACTCTTCATTAGAAAATGAAAGTTATCCGAAGAGTACCAAAATTTCACTTTAGGATAAATTTGATACTCCGAATCAAAAAATGAAGTCCATTTTGATAAATAAAATTTACAAAATTTCAAAAATTGGTTATTACTATTCATAACGGCTAGTTTTAATAATATTTTAATAGTATATCGTTGTTTAGTGAAACTCGGTATTGCGTACTACACACGCTATCGAGGAAGGTCGTGATTGAGTGTAATGCAAGGCAAGTCAAGGATGCGTGTTGTGAAATCTCCTTTTGGTGTAGCGTACAACACAAGACATTAATTAAATTAAAATAATATTTTTCATAAAATCTCGGGGGGTTACATTCTACCCCCCTTAAAATGAATTTCACCCTCGAAATTAGTCGGGGTTGTAAATGGTTTACTACTAGAAAGTTTGTTTAATAGAAACCCACATCGTAAAAAGGAATACCAAAATATGGCTATAAAAACTAAAGTATGAAATGTAACGGTTACCCAAATTAACTCATCACTTGGTTTCCACGTAGGAGAACACAGGTGAAAATATGGATATCGAAGAAAAATATAACCATCAAGTTCTGATGGAGAGTGGTAGAGAACATGGCAATGAAAAATCCAACAATCGCAAAGCCATAAATTTTTGATGATCTAGGGTACCATCTGATTCATCAGATATAAGATCACTAGGACAACATTTTTGGTTTTCAATATCATTTCCCTAAAGTTGAAAATTTTGAATTAGAAGAAATACTTACTTTATTTTGGTACAATATCACTGTTGTTCGTGATTTGAACAATTTCCACTTCATATCTTAAAGAAATGAAGTTGAATTTGTTATTTGTGAAGTGTTAACAGATCAAGTGATAGAATGATGAGTCATTCCATCTGTTTCAAACAAAAGTTTAGAAATAGTTATCAAATATACATAAGTCCATCTTTGGTGAGGTTAATCATATACGATTCCTAAAATGAACTTATACTTCATATATCATAACGCTTAATAAAATAAAACTAGTTTCTACTAACCAGGGGCTTTCTGTAGGCCAGTGGTATGCGATAAAGGCCTGTCGCACTTTAGTTGTGGGTTCAATTCCCACAGCCTTGGCCGACGCGATGGGTTGTCGCACATCCTGCAGGTTGTCCTTTTTCTAAAACTAAATTATTACAACACCCCATTAACAATATCAAAAAAAAGTTTTATCCTTAAACAATACTAACTTATGTCTAACATAATCCATTCCAATATTTAGTCTTATCTAAAATACTTCGGTCCAAGATCATAGTATAGAGAAAATGATCACTTGAATGGCATCATTTATCCCTCATATATCTTGTTCGTCACATTCCAGTCATGTGAATACCATAATCATGTAATCTCTTGAAAAATGAATACCCATTGAATCTTAGTGAAAACATGAGTGCTGTCAAAAGATAACTCTTTCCACATACCAAAATCCTCAAAATTTGATATACATAGTCCTTATATCAATCATGAGATCATTAATACAATCAAACATCTCATTATCTTCTTGTCCCTTCGTTATGTGCATATCATCTAATTTCCAACAATATTTCAATCACTTTTTTTCCTGGTTACCAGTATCATATAATTATTGAAAATCAATACATAGATATTCCAAAATTCAACAATACCATAACTGAGATTCCATGATATTATTTTGAAATCACATTACATAAACACTTAATCATTCAAAGGTTGTCATATTCAACATCGCCAATAGTGATCGCATGTGACTTCCCTTTGTCATTTTCCTTAAGCGGTTTCTCATGTCGATCATCACTAACCCTTGGATTAGGGAATTTATTAGCATAATGCCCATTTCCTTGCACTTGAAGCATTGAAGTGTTGGTGGTGCGTTCGCTGCAGTGTTTTCTTTATTCACATCATTAGAAACCCTTTTTCCATTACTTCGACACTCAGCTGCTCGATGACCTTATTTTCCACACTTAAAACATTTTCTAGTCCCTTTAAGACAATCTCCACTATGCTTATTTCCACACTTTGTGTATAAGGAAACATTCATCTTCTTTTCACCATTATTCAGAGATTTCTCCTTGAACTCCATCTTTCATTTCTAGTCAAAACCATGAGATGGATATGTAACACCAACTTCCATTTCTACCTTGATAGCACAACACACAATTTCTTCATATCTACTGACGTCTCTTTAGCTAATGCCCTTCGAAGATTTGGTTTTAAGCCACTGAAAAATCGATCAACTTTACTTTCAGGTTGGATGATAAATCCAGATGCATACCTTGCAAGCCTTGTAAAATTCGCTTCATATATACCAACAGATTCATCCTCCTTTTTCTATAGTTCAAGAAACTATTTCTCCATCTTTGTTCGATGAATACGAGGGAAGTACTTATTGAAAAAAAAGTTCTTGAACTCGTCCCATTCCATGGACTCAATTTCATCTCTTGGCCTCGTATTCTTGATAAGATTCCACCATTGATCATCTTCACCTTCCAAACGATATACTGCTAAGATGAATTTATCATGTTCAGAACATTGGAGAACTGAAAATATATTTTCAGTGGTAATGATCCATTGTTCAGCAACAAGTGGATCAGAAGACCCACTGAAAGAAGGTGGACGTAGCCTCATGAAGGACTCAATAGAATATTGTTCCCTTCTCTGCTCATTTGGAAGTCCGGAATGATTCATATCTTGTGCAAGTATAGAAATAAGATTTTTCACTCCATCTCCCATAACATTTGTTTGTTCAGGAGGAAAATCATTGCATTGTCCATTACATTGATCAACACGGTTCCTTCGGGTTCCAACCATCATCTAAAACCCAAAAAGAATAGTGTGAGAGGAAAAAATCATGCTAGGGAAAACAACATAATAAAGGGGGAGTATCCTCAATATCTAACATCTTAGGTTAAATTCTATGATCGTTACTGTAGTTCTAGGATTGTATCCTATACATATACTTATCCTTAGGGACATCCCTAGACATAACTTAGAAATATCTCTAGGCATCTCACTAATGTTTTCGCATCCTAGTTTCCAAAGGTTGATAAAACCTTTCCTCTGATACCAACTGTAGAGACCCAAAGTTTGACGTACATAGACATTACATTACATTTGCAGAATACTTAGTACATAACAAAAACACATGCACAAGGACCGTAATAGTTTAGTGTCTTTGGAAACTCGGAATATAATCTTCTAATCGGGGTGAAAGATCTTCAACATCTCCCATAATTATCTTCCCTTTTTTTAACCTTAAACCTTTCTTTATATCCCGGGGAAAAGAAAACATAAAAGGGTGAGCTCAAATTCTCAGTAAGGGTAAACAAAATAAATATCAATCACATCATATTCATAAGAACATAACATTTTGGAAATCTTAACCTGCAAAACAGATCATAATATCATAACATGGGATAAATCATAGTAGTGAAATTTAAACCCAATAATCATAACATAAAACATGAAACTTTCTGGCATACACACATAATCTTAGAGAATCATTTCTTATTAGTCAAGAATCATTGCCAAGACAATCTTAGTGGACAAAGTCCCTTTCTGAGCCGAGTTCATTCCTCGTTTCAGTCCTGTTTCACTGGACCGGTATAACCTACCGTTCCAGCAATGTCTATCTCAGGAGATATAAAATCATTACCCAATGCATTGGAGGGAGATATATGTCCCACCCATCTCATAATGATACCATTCTTATGTGTGCCACAAAATCATAAACCATACATCATTGCATAACCCATGTAATAAAAATGGGAATCTTAAACATCATGACATCATAAAACAATTCATATATGATAAAGGAATTCATAAAAATAATTCCATCACAACATAATCAAATCAATGTAATAATAGGGATAAAAAGAGAACCCTTTATTATCTTAGATGGAAAATAATTTTGATAAAACACTTGAACTTCATTCTTGAGGAAAATATCCTTTCTACTTCAAAAACACATTTCCGTTCTTAACATGTCATACAATTTTAAACTAAAAGAAGTTGATTAAAAATAAACTTGAAAACTCGTAAAGGAATATTTTTGGAAATAATGTTTTAAAAATCCATTCATACCGTATAAGTTAATAAAAACATTCATCGTACTTTTGTCGGAAAAGTCAAAAAGTACCTTGTACGAAAAACGACAAAAGATTCCTTTCATATCCTTTACTAAAAACTCACCGAAGGGTAAAATTGGATTTAAACAATTGTATGTGGATAGAAATGATATTACATATTGAGGAAAAATGGATGTGGATGATAAAATACACCCCAGTAAATGCCAAAGTATAAACAATATCGGATAAAAATGAGATTGTGATATTTCCCTTACCTTATGTCCGATATGCTTTGTACGTATCCGAACCACCTGTATAATGATTTAAATAATGTCATTAACTTATTAAAGAATCATATTCATTGTTATGATATCATATATGGTTCACTTATGACTTTTTATTACCCGTTCTTTTGTAAATTCCATGTTAAAGAAGCGTTTTGGGTAAAATCGTTTCATTTATCGTAGGTGTTTGGACTTGTTGTTCTTGAAATTAATATTACTTATATCATGACTTGCTTACTTAAAGAATATAAAACATGACTTATATATCATATATATTCAGTATATATATATATAATATATTGATAAATGAAATGAAACACACCGTTCATGGAGATGGTAGTCCGTACGTACGCATGAACGCTGTTTTCCTTTCCTTATTGTCTTGAATGGAAGTAAGTAGATGACATACATATATATATATATATTTACATAAACGAAGTATATTTAACATGTCATATATTTAATTATTATTCATTATATATACTTTATAATCATTCATGAATGGTTAATGTGGAGAATGAATCTCATCGCGTCGTGGAGATGGTAGTCCATACGTACGCACGAGCGATGATATCATTATCATGACCGTGAACTTGTGTTGAAGTGTATGCATACTATTTCAGTATCAATATCAATTTATAATAATCATATATAGTTACTCATTACACCATTATACCCATCCAATTAAGGTGGTGGCGGAAAATAGATTACACCACGGCGTGGAGACGGTATTCCGTATATACACACGCGCGGTGATTTCCTTTTTCCATAGGATGGATAGAGGGTTAATTAGAGTTGTTTCATATTTATAATAACAGATAAGTATATAAGAAATACTGATGTTATTAATTTATCATGAAACAACAAAAGAAGAAGAAGTTGAAGAAGAAAGAAATTGAAAAAGATCGGTAATGGATATTACCTCTTTTTGACGCGACTTTTCTTAACTTCCACTTAAAGAACTAAGGATGGTCTTTGAAGAAGACCAGGACCTCTAGGATGATACTAGGGAATTGGGGAAAATATTTTGGCAGGGTTTGGCCGAGCTTGAAGGCTCAAAGTGGTGTGAGGAAGAGGGGAAGGAGGTGCCCTTTTATAAGGGAGGAGAGGGGCACCTTAGGAAAATCTCAAAATATTATTTTATATTAAGGTCAAATTCGGTTTATAATGGTTCCAAAGGGTCTTATTTCGAAGATAAAGTGGGTATGGGTCGAAATCCTCTCATCCAATTGTATTTAGGCAAGTGTAGGTTATTATTTTAACCTTATCAATTAGATTTAACTCTAAGTTAAATAATTTAACTTTTTCTGTGTCTTTTTGTTTTCTTACACTATATGGTTAATAAACATACTATATCAAGACAAACGAACTCCAAGATGTTTATTATTAATATATATAACCTTATCTATGTCATTTGGCAGAAAATTATATTTTTAGTAATTAAATAACAATTAATAATATAATATTTGTTTTAAAAACTAATTTATGTCAATTTTGACACTATTTGGTACATGATTTTTATGAAATTCATAAAAGAATGATAAGTTCGAACCAAGTTACTTATATCAACAATAACATGTTATATTAACCTAGAAAATTAATGTAAGTCATAAAAAGTCTCAAATTACATTTATTTGAGAATTTATAACATCAATTATGTCAATATTTCATTAATAAGATAATTACTACATCATCTTAAAAATTAAAAATAAATACCATTATGTAGGAAATATTTTTAGATTTCTAATGAATATTTATAGTTGAAATTTATCTTATTTATAACCTCATATTAAAAATGATTTAGTTATTAATCTTTGATTTTAACTATTTTAACCCTTCTTTAAATAAATTAATAATAAATGTCCTAATCTAATCCAAGTGGGCCAAAATGGTCATATTCTATTCCTAAGGTTTTTTTTTCGAATTACACTTGTCCAATAGAATTAGGAAATGTTTTAGGGTAATAATAATATCATTTTTACCCTTAATTCCCTTATTTACTTTTAACCGTGGTAAAAAAAAGTAAAAAGTTACTATTCACCAAAAATTATTTTCATCTCATTGTACCACATTTTACTTACTGACATCAACCGTGTCTCTCATATTTTTGAAATTCCACTCACAGAAGCGGTAAAATTAAGTTTTATGAAAAATTCATTCTTTTAACTACCACTTAGTGGTTTCACTATTCATCAAAAAATGAAAGTTTACAGAAAAATACCAAAAAGTAGGCCTAAGCTATATTTGATATTATGAACTCAAAAATGATGTCTATTTTACCAAATTCAAAACATATCAGTTGCATTAATTAATTTAAAAATTAATTCCCGTCGTCAAAACAAATAGCGTGTTTTTAAGAGATAATAACTACCAAAAGATTGACACTTGTTTTTGTATGGTTTAAATGTGAAATTACATACAATGAACAACATTGTATTAAATTGTAAAAATATATTCTAAATATTCTTTAAAACCACTCAAATTAATAATTTATCACTATTAATTATTTCGATTAAAAAGGTTGTTTTTAATTAAAATTTATTAATTTTCACTATTCATCAAAAAATGAAAGTTATCCAAAAAGTACCAAAATTTCACCTTAGGCTAAATTCGATACTCCGAATCAAAAAATGAAGTCCATTCTGAAAAATAAAATTTACAAAATTTTAAAAATTGGTTATTACTATTCATAATGGCTAGTTTTAATAATATTTTAATAGCATATCGTTGTTTAGTGAAACTCGGTATTGCGTACTGCACACGCTATTGAGGAAGGTCGTGATTGCGTGTAATGCAAGGCAAGTCAAGGATGCGTGTTGTGCAAGCTCCTTTTGGTGTAGCGTACAACACAACACATTAATGAAATTAAAAGAATATTTTTCACAAAATCTCGTGGTGTTACAATAATCTATATTATGATAAAACTTTTCTCACCAGGTGTGATTCCATGAACTGGAACAAATCATTGAATTTAACTGCTTCTTAGATATCTTAGAAGCTGCAATGTACTCGGGTTTATAGGTATGGACACTACAGGCTGATATGAGCTTGACTCGCTCATCGCCTTTAGCCTAACTGAAATACTAGATCACATAGATCAATGAAATACTAGTTCATATCCCCAAAAATTAGTATCCTTTCTTCTCCACTTACCACGTACATATCTTTTGTACTTTCGAAGTACAATTAGATAGTTTTGACTGCATCCCTTGAAGTTCTCCTGGAATAACTGATATTTTCCTTTTGTAAAATATACCTTGGAAATATCGGTTCTTGTACATATCAAGGAATACATGATTGATCCATCATTCCGACGTATGCATTTAAACTCCCCACATTTTTTTCTTCCACGTCATGGAAAGGTTAACATGGAGAGATTATGCCCTATGACATAGGAAACAATTCATCTCATGAATTGTTCCAACAAGTATTTTTCATTACTATGTCACTATATATACGATTGACTAGGACCAAGCAACCTATTGATCTACCATAGTAGATCTTATTCCCTAGAACATAGGTTGCTACTTTAAGTCAATCAATAGATAGTAAATTTCATTTTGGTCTTAAATAACTGTAAGACCAATGTCTGTTTTCCATATGTTACTGAACATATTTCTTATTGGAAAACCTTAGCGCTCCCACCAACCTCACATAGACACATTGAAAACATTTTTTCAAATGTGTTTTCTATGATCACGTTGCTTACTTTAATCCTTTACCGGATTTTAGTAACTTGCATCCATTATTGGCATTCTGTGACATGAACATCCCTTTATGGCTGCGTCTAATAGACACCATCCACAATCGGTGGTCATGACATCCAATGCTAAATAAATTTATCATAGATATTAGCTATGATAAGTAAAATTATAAAGGATTTAGGCATAAAGACTTTGTCAATTCAGTCAATCCTTATTTGTACAAATCTCGTACCATCCATGTATCAACTAACTTAAATACCCACCACAATATTCAAAATAATCAGCCCCCCATTTTTTCATATTGATACATGGAATCCATTAATTGAATTTTTGTTGGTATTATCAATTTTAGCTAATTTTCATATACTACTTACTTGTAGGAAATATTATTCACTTTGAATAACAGATCACCGACCACGGTGAATATAAATACCAGCACCATGATTTTATCCTTCCTACACAGTATGTGTCTCCAGAACAACTTTTTTCCACATGAACTTGTGGAACTAGTTCCTATTCCAACTATTTTTGGCATCTTGCGCATTGACTAAACACAAGTCAATATAGCTCCCACTGTCTCTAATAGATATGTGCACCCTCAAATAGATGTCCCTTACTTGACAACAACTTTTCTATCTTAGGGACTTATGTAATATCCTATGAAATCATTAGGATTATTACACTAAATGCACAATGTGTTTTTTTATGCAAGTTTGTTTATACTCAAAAAAACTCTCTGCATACAAACACAAGTTCTTATGAAATAATGGGTTTACATCATACTATGACTCGTACAATATCCATTTTTTATTATATTTGGCATATGGTTGTAGGATATCATTGTTATTTACAACGCATTTCATGAAATATAATGGAAGTTTCTGCTAGTTACAACATTGATATTACTTACATCAAAATTTTTATATAAAACTTATGTGTTTCAGAATTTCTCTATGCTATATGTTTATTGATCAATGTTGATATGTAAGACTTGATCATCAATCCTTCTCAATAACACTAATGTCATGATTTCGATAAGGTAATGTGCATTTCGGAATTAATCCACACTACATTATCATGATTGATGTCTGCTTGGTCGAGATATTCATCGGTATCCCAACCCGAAGTAAGTCATATCTCCTAACAATGAAAATACATCACTTTGATATTCCGTAATTACTTAAAGGAATCTTATGAAGTATATATACCTCTAGATTATACTTGGGATAGTTCATACTAACTTGTTGAACTATATCCAAAATCTTTGTGACATACCTTTATTTTTAAAAGGCTCCTTTGTCCAAACTAAAGACATCAATAATACCAAAAGTATTTAGTTGTGCCGATCCTAAATACCATACATGGTATAGTCATGATGTCCATTTTTAGTATTACCTGAAAATGAATTATCCTGTCACAACGGGGTATAAGTCTTACATTTATATACATCACTATTTGACTATGATTCATGTATCACTGAACTAGTGATTGAGTTTACCAAAAACAACATCCATTCCATAAACTGAAAGAATGTCACCTTGCGTCTATAGACACATGAGATTAATGTTTGTGGTTATAATCAATAATAGTTCAACATGAATCATTCACTTGTAAATTAAAGAAGTCATGTACTTCTCACCTCTGGCCTAGGTATCACCCTCTAATAGCCTATTTGGAGAATACACATGACTTCTAGTAAGGTTACTATACTAACTTGTTTATCGTATTAGAATACACATATGTTACAAAAATATTGTATTTAATACCAAATTAGTAAAAGGAAACATCACATTGATGAATATTCTAGATGTAGAAGCAGAAACTTGCTTCTTTAAATCACTTTATTGCTTTTAAACTTCCTTAGTATTATTTTTTAATATGCAATGCAAATAACCATTGATAATACCTCATTAATTGAAGGACGTCGTGAATATTTCATTGGCATTAAATGAATTTGACCTTTTCACATTGTCTTTCAATTTATCCACCATAAGAATTAAATCTTAACTGTCTTTTATTCTTATTCACTTGGAGAACCTTACCTAGATCGGTAATGAAGCGTTTACTCAATACTTGTTCGTTTTGTAACATCAAATGAGACTTGATTAATGTGGTGAAAATGATATTTAAATATCATGATCAATCTTTAAATTTACACATGCCAATTTAAACTTAGCCTTATTTATATCATTGCTTCTCTTTCTACTTGAACACTTCTTGGAGATGAGACTTTTTTTTATATCATCATGGTGTAACAACCACAACTAACACCAGACGTTGATGAAAAAATGATTATATAACTATCATATGCTTTGTAAATTAGTCTCTGTTATGTATTTTCCACCCCCACTTCTTGAGATAGTTTAACAGTGTTGGGGACACTCACACCTTGAGTTTGTTATGTCATAGTACTATGTACACGTGCATGTACTATTCATGGATACTCGTGTCAGTGTGGAAATTTAATTTTCCATTATAATATTGCATTTTTAATCTTGTGTTATAACTTTCCATTTTACATAAAAATAAATTTTAGCATATGAGTGCCTTTTATTAGGATTACCGGTTTCGAAGTTTTGATTAATTACTTAAATCATTTAATGTATCCCACTATTTTATCGGATTCTAGGAACCCTCTATGCTAGAATCAGAATACTCAATCGCTTTAGTATTCTAGAGGCAAGGATCCTAGAACCACCCCTCATAGTCTACAATCTAAGGCTACACCACTACATGGAGGGTTCTAGGTAGGATTTTGGCTAGCCGACCACATTAACATGCGGTTCCTTGATCTGTAGAGTGAATTCCCAGCTTCTTAAAATCAAAATTTGATTTACACAATGCTTGCCTCTAAAATGATAGAAAGTTAGATATGGATAATACTTACTAGAATTTTAGTTAAGTAGACCCATAATTATTATAAGGACTTCCCAGTAGTAAGAGACACCCTCAGCTATGGCATGATAGACACCTTAAACAGCTGGTTTTGTCCACATTTGAATGATGGAAGGCTGTTTAGACTTACTATATCTTTGAGGGCTTTATTATTTTTAGTGTGACGAAAGAAATCCTTTTCTATTTTTATAAGCACATACTATGTGATCACACTCACAAATGACCGTGCATGAAATAAAAATTTCATCACGACACATGTTCATTTTATCTTGCATTCTTGTTTATTATTATACTATGTGATCACACAATAATTTACACATGAACAAAAAATAATAAACTATGCATAAATAAAATGAACACCTGATCATGATCCAGTACTATTGGTTGATCCGTTGAGTGAATAACGGACCAACAAAAACCCTATGTGTAAATACCTTTAGTCGCGTGGCTTGCTACTTGAATAGCAATTTCTGCTCATCCAATGCATCCAACTCCTTTCTGGTGTGTTGCCGTCACTTGGCGTGAAATGCGCCACCGGTCGTCTTGTCATTATACAATTGTAATCGTATGCAGGCGAGCGGGTCTCGGGGTATTCATTTACAACTCTGAGAATGGGTGTGCATGCTCTTATACATATAACAACTCTGAGACAACATGTAGATCACCTTTTTATTTAAAATAATTATTACAAAACCACATGCAGTAATTAAATAAATAATTAAATAAATAAACACCCGACATGCATTGGTAGGTCTACGGCTCATTACTATCATATGTGCACCAAACTTGCGTATATTTAAATAAATGAAGAATTTAAAATTAAACATTCATTAAAATTAATCTTGAGGGCATATTAATTGAATTAAAAATTTCACTCTAATTTTTAATCCAATATTTACGTCGTTCGGTCCCAATTTAATAAATTTAATTTTAAAACTAATATTAAATTAATTAACTAATTTATTTTATTAGGAAATAAATTAATTATTCTGCTTTAATTTAATCTGATGTTAACATTTAATTAAATTAATTCTGAACCGAAATTAAATTTATTAATTTAATTAACATCTGATTCAAATAAAATTACTCGAGCCCCATTTACCCCGAGTAGGGACTGTGCGGGTCATGGAGAACCTGTGCAGGCCCATCCCGGGCAGCACTAACCCCGTGCGGGGTTATTCTAGACCGAGCAGGCCCACCTATGCTCGTTTCTGGATAGGTAGACCCGCCCGATCATCTGGCAGGGAAAATCAAACAAAAACTCACACCCACAGCATGGGTTAACTCACGGTTCTAGCAACGTGTGGTCTTGGCTCCGCAAGGTGCTGACGAGCACAAAGGAGGGAGCAGGCTGGCTAGCGGCGTGGTATTCTTCTTGGGCTTTTGACTGCTACACCTGTTTTGTGCCCGAAGAGGTTAGGAGGCAACCAGGTCGCAGCAACTGAGAGGAGGTGGGAGGCCGCCAGCCGGGGTCCCGGACCGCGACCGCTCTAGGAGGAAGCAAAAGGAGGTGGCCTCCTTGGTCCGCGGTGGGGCATGGGACTGCCGAGGGAGCACCGGCCATGCATGGTGTCACTGCTAAAGTGGGTTGAGGAGGCCTGGGGAAGGCTTTGGCGGCGCAGGGAGTTCCGTGGCACAGCTGCTTGCCTGTTCTGTAGGAGGGAGACGACCCGGCTGGGGGGGGGCTGGGTGCGCTAGGTCTGCAGGTAAGGATGGAGGTCAGAACGATGCTAGTGATCCTCTGAGGCACTGTGATCTGTGTCTATAGCTGAGCAGGGTGTTGCGGGGTGGGGGGGGGGGGTGAAAAGTCAGTCGGTGGGGTGGCTGGGAGCGGCGCAGGGAATTTCCGTCACTGAGGGTGAGGTCGTGGGTGGCCTACCTTGGCCCCTGCGTCACATGGGCTGCAACAGCTGGCGGTGACACTCATGGATGCTTCTCATGGGAGATGGGGGGATGCTCAGTCCGTAGTAGCACAGCGGGGAGAGGAAGTGAACGGTGCATGGGGCGAGCCACCTTCGGCTGGGTGAGGCGGGCAGGAAGCACCTGGTGCGGGGCTGTCCATGCGAGGTGAATAGGTTGGGGTGGGTAGCAGGCTGCACAGGGCCCCGTGGGGTGGAGAGGTACCATCTCGGTGCGCTATAGTGTGATGTGGAGAGGTGATGCCAAAAATTTTTACATGCTTTGTAAGGTCTTCTCCTATCCTTTTTTTATAAACTTGACCCACTTGGGTCAAGGTCGCCACCTTTTTTTTAAACTAAAGCCTATCTACTAGGCTTAGACAATAATAATATTATATTATTATATTAATATTATCATTGTGATAAATTATGTAATATTATTATAATAAGATATTATAATAATAATTATTATAATAAGAAAATTTTATTATAATAAAATTATTATAATGATAATAATAATTATGATTCATAAGAAGAATCTGTTTACAGAAAGCACTATTCTGGTGATTGGAATTCCATCGTAGTGATGGAGATCTTCCAATTTAAAACATCGTCTGGCCGCAGATTGGTCATTTGATATTGAATTTAGATACGGTTTGCAGTATTGGAACCAGAACGACGCCATATTCATTAATTAATGCAAATTTAATTTATTTTTTCTTAAAATTGACCCGCGCTCCCTCTGATACCACTTGTTGGAACCAAGCATGAAACGGAAGCCCCAAATATGTGGGTTTTAAAAATTTTCCACTGACGTTCGGCGTAAACATGTCGACGTTGGATAAGAGTAGTCCGGTCTTAGTTGAGGGCCAAGTGTGGAGGATTTTTGGCCCAAAAATTAAACCGTAAAATACCTAGTTTAAATCTGAAGTCGTGCACGACGTATCCTTATCGTTGGTGGTCACTGCTCGAAGAACCTGAAGTAAAATTCCACTAGATCGTCCACACGTGCTTCAAGGAATCCGTGGGAGTGTCGTTCTTTATAATTCGGGTGCTAGCGTGGATTTGCGATGATACCTTCGACGCTCCAACGAGCACCACTTCACATCGCTAGTGATGCCCGAGAGAGAGCTTCATCCGAGATCTTTGGATCTAGAGCATCTCTCTCTAGAATTTGGGAGAGAGGATAGGAGAGAGAAGCTTCATGAATAGTATTTGGTAAAATCCCCTCCTCTTATATTTATAGTGCACAATTAAAATACCCGGTATTGCCTCGCCAGCCCCGAATACTTAACGCACTATCAACGAAATTTATGACTACTAAACTGAGTCATAAATATTATTATCATTTACTTGTAATATAATAAAATATATTACGTGATAATAATTAAGTCATAAACTCAACTCGTCACTCCCATAAATATTAATTGAACCTAGAATAATTTAATATTTTTCATGTATTTACTTAAAACTCATAAATACATTTAATAAATAAATTCAATAATCACTATTCTAAACTCGAATAATATGAATTTATTTATTGCATTGGTGATTGTTTAACTTTGGAGAAATCTCAAACCCCTGTGGTGGGGCCCACCATGTCCAAAACTCATATTCAACTGAATAAGGAAGATTCTTGAGTACACTATTGTGTGTGACCCTCTTGGACCATATTTCGACAGTCGTGAATAGTATTCAATGACCAATATTGGGATCTAGAAACCCATCATGGCCCCTGATGAAATAAAGATTTTCACAGCAGCGACAACCAACCTACGAACACACACTATGTAAATAATCTATTTTCCCGTAATATCTCATAATGCAGGACGCACTCACGTCTCATCACCCTTTTCTTGCGTTATAGTTTGTTGATGTAACTGGACAGATTTACCCTTGACTGCCATGGCCATGGTCTTAAAAGGTACTACCATCCATATCAACATGGACTGAGATATATTACTTCCATCACCCAGAAGTGACAAATCCTTTCTCGGCCATTCAACCAACGTCATTCCACCAATGACTCACCCGAAAAAACTACCACGCCACGAATTCATCACTATGGTTTTTGTCTTGCATCAATGTAAGCAATAAAATGAAATACATTGGTAATGATCTCAACTCAAGAAATCATTACACATGATCATAGATTGGAACTTCCAATGACACCCAAAACATGTAGAGTTTCTATTGGAAGGTCAGTTCTCATGATCCCACTACTAGAGATCACCACGTGCGAGCTTCATGAGAAGAAGTCTTAATGCTTATGAGCCCCCAGCACCTGATGGTCAAAAATATACTATGTCCAATAAGTAAGATATATCTATATCATATTACATATATTTATGATCAATGTCATAGTATCTAGAGGTTCTCAATATAGCCTGGGAACTGTTATAACCTTTCGATACAACAATTAATCTTTGGACATTACCATTTCAATAGTGGACACAAAAAAGTATACACTATAATGGTAAGATGACATCATGCATAGTTACTATATACATGATATGGTAATCAAAAGAACTTAATAGTTGGGTCTAGGGCACCCACTATTTCAACACCCCTCACCTCAAGTATTAAAGGGAACTACTTCCCTCATCTCATTTCATCAAATTGAAATTTATATCTCGCCATAACACTACAAAATTATTTTCTACATTTACCTTGAAACATTACAAGGATTATATTATTCCTAGAGGACTATATATAGAGTATTTTTGAGTATATATAATATACATGTGTTGAACAATACGTAACAGATCTATCTGATCACTATCATTTTCTACTCGTCAATGTCTCCACTAAATTTGTAATTAATATAATAATAAAAAATTACTAATAATAATAAATATTCATAAATGTTTTTATTATTATAACACACCATTATAAATCCTATTACTAGTGGAATGAGATGTGAATTCATCACTGGATGCACGTACGACATGCAGACCCCATATTGTGATACAATTTGTCTACCATCACTGTGTTTTATGAGTGAAAATCACGATGGGTTATATATATATATATATATTATATTATATTATATTTTTAAATTTATTATATTTCTATAATGATAATATCATCTCCACCATTTTATCACATAGCCTTTTGGGAAATGATAATGTTACTTATGCATATGTACGACTTACAATATCTACGATGCATTGTGATTTCTATTTTCATCTACATCTCATATGGGGGTTTTAAGGATGAATATTTTTAATATATATGATTTATATAAGATAAACTTTATCTTTAAATTATAATTTGTCATATACATTTTTTATTTTAAAATGAAAGCAGTGTTAATGCATACATACGACGCACCGTTTCCATCAATAGTGCATTTTAATTTCATTTTTGACCTTTTATTGACAACCATAATTAAATACGTAATGATATTATATTTTAATTTTATCATTGTAATAATTATTTAGATAAATAAATCACAATCTATGTATATGTACTAATAATAATAGGTCAAAACATGTATGAGAAATACTGAATTTACTACCCGAGACATTACTTAAACCATGAATTGTTAATAAGTGGTTAATATAAAGTCATATGTAAGTCATATATGATATATATTTATGAAAATGTTTTTTAAGAATAATTATATCAATCATATATTTATTATACATGTGTTTTTCATGACTACGATGAGAGTTAAAACATAACGTAAGGGGATTTCTAGTGTCACTTTTATTTCATTGAGGATTACACCATATTTTCTACTCATTTCATATATGTAGTGTATATAATTTACATGAATTTATAATATGAATTTTACAAAAAGTATTATAATATTTTCATATTATTATATTTTTTTTATTTCCCAAGTCATATGATTATAGAGATTATAAACAGATGATTAATTTTAAAATAACTTCAATATTTTCGATTTTTTATTTATCAGTCTATATTAAGGAATATTTGACATCCATGTATAAGTTTTCTGAAAATTATTTCAAAAAATATTTTACTATTCTCATATAAATTTTTAATGAAATATTACACATTTTATTATTTTTAATACATGTATCGAAAGGAATCTTTTTTTTTGTTTTCCAAACAAGGTACATTCTAACTTTTCTAGAAAAAGTATGAGAATATTAATTAATATGAACTTGTATAGAATGAATCGATTATTATACATCCAAGATGAATTATTTCCTTGAATTTTACCTTACAATATTACATGATTATTTTCCCAGAAAATATTTTTTAAAATTAAGTGGCATTTTATGACAAAAAAACCTTTTCATAACCAAAATGATATTTTCCTGATGAATTGTTTTCAAGTGATCCTTCAAAATTATTTTCCAAATAAGATAAATGTTTTTAAAATTACATATGTTTTATAAGGGATATGATTCAATGCTTAAATTCTTATTCATTCTATCAATGATTTATATTTTGGATGGAATGTTATTTATGAAACCACATTATTTTTCATAGAATTTTTAATGATTGGATATTGTGTATGAATCTCATTTCATTATGTGGGTTCAAATATGATGATTTATTTACATTTCTAAGGAAAAAATATTTATGGTTTTCAATATTTAAGGGTTTTACCTATATCTCCCTATAATAAATTGGGTAAAAATAAATTTTATTGGTGCATAAAAGGGTACACAGGAGGTCATCCTAATCATTCAATAAGAGTGTACACAAGAAGTCATCCAAATATCACAACAATAGGGTACATAGGTTGTCCTCATAAGACAACAAAAGAGGGTAAATGTGAGGTCTTCCTATGAAAAATACCATAAGGTACATGGGAGGTCATCCCAAGTATCATGTAGTTACATGGGTGATTATGCCAATACTAACATACTATGAAGGTCTTGGTAGAAATCATTGGAATAAGATATTCTATGTTTTAGTGTATTCTAATATTTCCATGTCTTATTAAATTTTTATACTCTCATGGATCATGTGGTTTTATTTTCTTATGATTCATGTCATATGATATCCCAATATTTATTTAATCACTCATGTATATAATCTTTGATATGTAGATTATTATCTTCCAATGTCATGCTAATGTTTTCTTACTCTTATGCTCAAGTTATTCTTATTTGACATCCATGTTTTCACTTAATGGTAATCTGAGGTCACCTTTTCTTTGGTTTACATTCCTCATATAATAAGGTATGTTTTTATATAGGAATTATTTTAACAACCTGGATTTTTTTCTAGTCAAATACCACTTCTGATTTGATCATTTTAAATATTGGATATATTCCATTTTATAATCAGATGAACAGAAACCAATTTTGAGAGTTACATCAACATTATATCATGTTGTTACATGATTTCAATATTTCAAAGAGTCTATGAGTGCGTTCTAACTATTTTGGGAGTGTTAAAGGCTCAACGAACTATTTTGGAGTTATAGGTCTGGACACACACTTTAGGGTAAACTCTGAGTCCCTTTCTATGTAAACATATGGCTCATTTTTTTAACTTTTGTATGATTTGGATAAATGATACAAATGATGTGAATGGTCATGTAAGGTTATTTTCAAGGTTTTCATAGGACTTATACATGTTTTGAGCATGGTTAGGTCAAAAAGTTCACAAATAATGGGAAGACACCCTTTTGGATGGAATATCAGTATTGTCTATCTCATAGTTTGTGAGCTACTTGTAAAACCATGTTGGTAAACAATGCGTCCAATACATAGTGTTTTTTTATTTTCCATTTTCTACTTTTTTTCTTAAATTCTTTCATTTCTCCCTCGTTCCCCCTTCTTGGTCGCATATAGAAGTAGAAGAATCCATTTATTAATTATACTCTTCACCATGAGAAACCTCCTCCAATGGTGCTCCATTTACATGGCTGTTGGGTGAAATAGATTTTTAGTTATAAGTCTAACCTCACCTGCCCTTCTTCATTTTTTTGAGTTAATAAGGTTCAATTATGAATTATTCATTCCTTAAGGTTTTATGTTTTTAAAATCATAATAAATTTTCATTAAATTGTATTTTTACATAAGACTATGTCATTCCATTTTACATACAAATTTTTCATTCCATTTTTACTTAAGAGATTTTCATTCTGTAATAATTACAAATTTGTCATTACATTTTTACTTAATACTTTTTCATTCTATTTTACATACAAATTTGTCATTTTTTATATTAAAAAATAATCATTATGTTTTACTTACTTATTTGTCATTATGTTTTACTTATAATTCTTTAATACTTATTTTCTTAAACCAATGTCATATCGTTTTAGTGATACCGGTGAATCTAGGATACCATTTTTGTAATACCATTATCACATGAAAATATATGATATTTTTTCCATTATTATGATATCGTTTTTGCTGATATCGATACCAGTAAAAATAGCATACCGATTTTATGATATCGGTAACCAAATATAAGGATATGGTTTTCTCCATCAGATTTTCATTTACTTGATAATATATTTCATTTACAATGTTTGAGTTGTTTAAAGTATCATTTCAATATTACCGGATTCTTAATTTTCTTAAACTTAATTTTTATCTTAAACATAAAATATTTTCACATAATTCCTTATATGAAATGATTTTGTACAATTTTTTATAAACTAACTGTTGATTGATTGACACTTGTCCCCCTCCCTCTGAAAATTAAGGAAATTATGACTGTTGGCATGGATCTGACCATTGTTATGTTTTTAATATAAATAAGAAGTCATTTGAAAGAGCTATGTGTGCATTACAGTGATAGATAATACAAAAAATATTGTGAAGTGTTTTGATGCTGTGAAGTGATTTGTAGAGAGAGAGGCACTTAAAACGCTCATTGCATCATGAAAATGTCATGAATAACTTGTTTAGGTGTCAAAAAATTGTTCAGACATTCTTTGTGTAGACTCCGATCGTATTGATCATGGGATTCCGAGTTTTGAAGATTGAGTTTCTGATTTCCTTGTAAATTGAGGCCTTACATGGATAGCAAGATAGATACTAATCTTCAGATTGAGGGTTTACCATGGTTTGGGTAAGAAAAACATTCATGAATGTGTAAACCAAGGAACCATTATCCAAGGTTGTTTGATACAATTCACATTGGGTTAAAAGAATCATAATGTTACTTGTTCTCTATTTCATGTTGTTTTTATTCAGCTGCAATTGTAACAATGTTATATTAGACAGTATGACTTTCTAATAATTTCTAATTATGTTTCTCTAATTATATTAATGATTCTATTGGATTTAATGTTGAATAATTATTTTAATAAAATATTCCTTATGATTTTTATCTTAAGGTGGTAATGTTTAAGAAAAAGGTTATTTAAGAGGGTTTTAGAATTTTGTTTAACATTGTTAAAGTAATTTTTCTTAAAATGTATATCTAAATTTGAGAAACATATACCATTAATGTTAAGAAACTTTCCTTTATAATTTTTTATACCTAAATTAAATGTTACAATGGATGTTTTATAGAATAAAATTCACCCCACTTATATTTTAGCATCTAGTTATACATAATCGATCCTAAAATTAGTATCAGAGCAAGTAGCTCTGCTATACTAATACTTTACATTTGGTATTAGATGGTTGTTTATATGATATTCAGACTCACATAAAAGTATCTTTCTTAACATCCGTAATGTTGTTTTTCTTACTCATTTCCTTTTAAATTTTTACTTTACCTCTCTTAATAATTTACCTCACTATTCATTTGGAAAGGAAAAAGTTCTTTTCTAAAAGGCAGGAATTCATGTGGTATCTTTAGTCATTATCAATCCTACTAGAACACCTATCTTTGATGGAAATAACTATTAGAACCAGAGAGATGGAATGAAGACCTTTGTGAAAAACATAGGTGTAGACAACTACATTATGTTAGCTAGAGATTATAATATATCTAATAAGGAACAAAGAACCATTAGTAATCTCGAAAAGGTGGAATACCAGCTAAAATTTAA
This sequence comes from Viscum album, assembly GCA_963277665.1. Lineage (NCBI taxonomy): Eukaryota > Viridiplantae > Streptophyta > Magnoliopsida > Santalales > Viscaceae > Viscum > Viscum album. The sequence continues at coordinate 623,330,528 of OY728127.1, forward strand.
GGTACAAAATACATTTATTTTTTCCATGACTAGAAATATTTATAACCAAATTTCATCTTGGAAATATGGAAATAGAATTTTGAATATGCTCTAAGTAACTCGATTTGAAACATCTAAAGTCATTGAAACACAAAGAGCTAAGCTCAGAGATGGGTATCATGCATTCTGTTTTCCTTATGGAGAACCCACACATAAGGTATAACAATGATTCTTAACTATCATAAAATCATACAATAAATGGGTGAGAAAGGTACAGATGATGAGATTATTGTAGTCAAAATAATAGATATGAAGCATAACGAATGGGAAACTAAGAGGATAGCTATAAATGAGAATGGGAAAGTTACTCAGCTTTCTCTTGATGAGCTGTCTGGAATTCTTCTCCAACAAAAAACCAGAATTAAGAGAGATGCTAATAATATTAAGAAGAAGAATGGAAATGAAGGTGTTTATTTTAGAACAAATTCAAATAATATGACATATAAGACTCAGGAGAGAGTTACAATATCTAAATCTAATAAGTTTGTTATTCAATATGAAGCTACTGAATGTGAATCTTCAGAAAATGAGCTATCTAATCTTACTTAGAGGATGACCAAGATTGTCCAGAAAAATAACATTCCATATATATACAAGAAGAATGATGGAAAAGAAATAAAATATTGAGAAGTTACATGTTATGAATGTCAAAGAACCAGTAATATTAGACCAGATTGTCCCTTGCTTAAGAAAAGACACATGAATGACATGCATTCTGAAAGGAATAACAAGATGATCTATAGATCAAATCATAAGAATGTCTTGAAATCCAATTACACTTTTATTTCCAGTGGTGGAGACTCTTCTGATGACTCTTCATAATATGAATATTCTGAGCAATAGAATATTGGTCTAATAGCCAGATCTCCATTTCAAAATCATTGCCTTAAGGGTAAGGTAAAAACTACCGAATTCTTAATGATTATGTCATTAAATTGAAATTTTCATGATGAAGGTTTTTCTTCAGATGAAGAAACCACTTCATTATGCAATAATAACGATTTACCTGCATGTGAAGAAATTTCTATATTTTCTAAGGTTATTGAAATAGACAATTGTAAAGTTTCTAAGATACTTGAAAAATATAATTCTAAGTAATTTATTTTAACAAATGGAATTTTGGATCTTTCAAATGGGCATGATAAGAAAAATGTTGATTTAGAAAATCATTCTAAGAAATATGAAGATGTAAATTCTATGAAGGATTAACATTCCAAGGATCATAAAAATATGAATTTAGAAAATGATTCTTTATAGGATAAAAAAATATTAAATCTATTATTCCAGAGGATAAGAATTTAGTCTTAAGGCCAAAATAATAAATATTTTCCTTGAAGAAACATCTTTGAAATTTATCTTTAGGTAAAGAATATTTTGATAAGATTTATTCTTAGATCCGTCCTCATGGTAACCATCAAGGAGTCGGTTATTCTCATGAAAACCCAATATTGGGGGACAAATATTGTGTTCCTTCATGATCCCCCATTTTTAATAAATTTCTAAGTGGTTAAAATTGATAAAAGAACTGTTCTTTAAATAAATTTAATCCCCTTGGGTTACAAAAATACTAATTTTCCTAAAAAATGTGGATACCTTATATTTTATTATCTAACAATTCTGGATCCTAACAAGACTAGATTCCAGAAACCTAACACTTTCTTTTTAAGGATAATGAAGGATGTACCAACGACATAAGATAAATTGATAGTGGATGTTCCAGACACATGACTGATAACAAAGACTATTTCAAAAATATTTTAAAGACTAAAGGTGGAAAATTAACCTATTGACATAACTCTCAAGAATAAATTAATGGTATAAGTAACAATATTCTTCTTGGAAAACATATTATATCTAGTGTTATTTTTATTGAAGGCCTTAAGCACAACCTCATTAGCACAATCCAATTATGTGATGAAAGTTACATTGTAAATTTTAGAAATGATAAATGTTTAGTTCACAATTCCAAAGATGAGTTTAATCTCTCTTCCCTTAGGCCTAAGAATGTGTACACTGTAACCCTATAATACCTCATAAGTCAAGATATACATTTCCAGAGTGCGATTGAAGATCAATCTTGGCTTTGGAATAATATAATATAGCACTGTAACTTATGGAATCTTAGTAAAATTTCCATGAAAGGACTTATTAAGGACCTACCGAATAATAGGTTTGATTCTTAAATGGTCTTTGATCCTTGTCATTATGGAAAGAAACATAAATCATGATTTAAATCTATATGTGAAGATTTATCTTATAATTCCATGCAGTTGGTGCATGTTAATTTATTTTGTCCAACACAAACTGGATGTATTAGAGGAAAATTCAATGTTTTTGTCTTAGTTAATCACTACACTTTATTTACATGGGTCTATATTATTAAAGAGAAATGTGAAGATTTATCTTATTTTAAAAAACAATAGAGCTAAATTTAAAAATCATAAAAATATACCATTGATAACTATACATATTGATCATGGTGGAGACTTTGAATACTCATACTTCGAATCTTTTTTTAGTAAGAATGGTATCACTCGCCACATTTCACCTCCATGAACTCCTAAAAAATGTGGTTGTCGAATGAAGAAGTCGTATTTTTTAAGAGATCACTATAACCATGCTGAGTGAATATTCTATAGCTAATTTTTTTTTTGGGCAGAAGACGAAAATACTACCTTTCATATTATAAATCGAGTTTTAATGATCCCTTTACTTAATAAAACACCTTATGAGTTATGGACTTGTCAAAAACCAAATGTTTCTTACTTCAAATTATTTGGTTACAAATAATTCATCTTGAATACTAAAGATAAATTACATAAATTTTCACCGACATCCAATGAAAGAATTTCCTTAGGGTACTCTACTAACTCTACAGAATATAGAGTCATTACTTGAAATTCAGGCTATAGCCACGGTTTGAAACCATGGCTATAGGTCTTAAAACCATGTCTATAGTTAATAGCCATAGCTTGAGGAACCATGTATAAGTTTGGCATTGCTATAGGCCTAAAATTATAGTCACGTTTTGGAACCTTGGCTATAGGTCTAGATCCACGGTTCAAACCATGGCTTTAGGTATACATCAACGGTTTTAACCGTGGTAATATCTCTATAGACACAGTTTAAATTCATGGCTATACTATATATGGGACAAAATGTATTTCCACGGTTAGAAACCATGGCATTGGACCTATAGCCCTAGTTTTTAGTCTTGGCAATAGAGCTATAGCCACGGTTAGAAACGGTGGCTATAGGGTCTGAAAAATCATAAAAAAAATCCAGGGGTGTCCAGGGTCTGTCTGGGGGGTTTCAAGGACAGATCATGGACACCCCCCAGACAGACCCTTTACACCCACTAGACAGACCCTGGACACCCCCTATACAGTCCATGGACACCCCCCAGGATAGACCATAGACACACCCCAGACAGACCCTGGACACCCCTCAGACAGACCCTGGACACCCCCTGGACACCCCCCAGACCCTGGACACCCCCTAGACCCTACACATATCCCCATGGACACCTTGGACACCCCGCAGACAGACCCTGGACACCCCCGGACAGACCCTGGTCACCCCCCGGACAGACCCTGGACACCCCCCAGACAGCCCCTAGACACCCCCAGACCATGGACCCCCCGGACCCTAGACATATAACCCTAGACAACCCAGACCTCCACTCCCCTGGATAGCCACCCCCAACCTCCTGGAAAACCCCAGGAACCCCCCCCCCCCCCCATCCCAGAACCTGGACACCACCCCATACCCACCGGACAGACCCGTGACACCACCCGGAGAGACCCTAAACAACCCCCAGACAGACACTGGACACCCCCCGGACATCCCCTAGACACCAACAGACCATGGACATATCCCCCTATACATCCCAGACCTCCACCCCCTTGGACAGCACCCCCCTCCTGGAAAATCCTTGGAACCCCCCCCCCTAGAACATGGACACCACCCCATACCCCCTCCAAAGACCCTGGACACCCCCAAACCCAGGATGGATCCCCCAGATAGCTGAGACCTCCACTCCACAAGACTTCCATCCCCAACCCTCCTGGACAAACCCTGTCCCCCCTAGAACCTGGAAACCCCCTGTCCTACCCCCCCCCCCCCCCTGCCCGTTTCCCCTCCCCCTTCCCCTGCCAGCCCCAACTTGCATCCCCCTACCAGCCCCCACTTGCACCACCTGCCAGTCCCCTCCACCCTGCCAGTTTCCCCCTACCCCACCTGTCATTCCCCTCCAAATTAAATTATACACAAAATATACTTACATAATATGAATTAAAAAAAATCGAAATTTAATAAAACACAGTACTGCACTTACATGAGTCTCCCTATAAGAAAAACAATCAAAGAAGTCTGGAACCAGCTCAAAAGTACCTATAACACAAGGTAGAACATAGTAGTGCTCATCCCCTAAAATTATGGTAAAAAAATCTTAGAATATTCACATAGAATAAAACTCCATAAACAAGAATAGTGCATCCCCTCCCCCCTACTGGACCCCCTGTATAGCATCCCCCCCACTGCTAGACCCCCCTGGACAACTGCCCCCAGACAACAGCACCCCTACTAAACCCCCCTGGACAGACCCCCCCACTGTTGAACCCCCTGAACAGCTACCACCTGGACCCCTCTGGACATCCCCCCCATTCCTGGACCCCCTTGACAGTAGCCCCCCTGCTGGACCCCCCTGTACAGTAGCCCCCCCGGACAGCAGCCCCCCTACTGAACACCCCGGGGCAGACACCCCCCCCCCCCCACTATTGAACCCCCAGAACAGCTGCCCCTAGACCCCCCTGGACATCACCCCCCCACTTCTGGACCCCCTATACAACATCACCCTCCCCCCCCCCCCCCTTGCTGGACCCCCCTAGACAGCAGCCCCCAGACAACAACCCCCCTGCTGAACCCCCTGGACAGAACCCCCCATGGTGGGAGTTTTAGTTTTTTATGATATATTACTATATAATAGTGGATGTTGGTTTAGAGTGTCCATATTCTATATTTGTTTACTATTTTTGGGTCCTGATGCCAGTGTAGGTGGGTTTTGGGTGATGTCGTGGTTTCTAGGAGGTGGTGTGGCTGCTGGGAGATTTCCAAAATATTGGGCGATTATTTTTGGTGCTACAAATACTAGGAGATGTTTTTGAGTAGTTATGTGAGCTTCAAGATAGGAACATCAAGATGAATGTTTGTTGATGGATGGGTGTAGAGGCTAAAGTTATGGCTAGTGTTGGCTTAGAGGTGCTGGAGTTTCTATTTCCATGGACTTGTTTTTTAACAGATATTGGGTGCTATTGTTGACTGTGAGTTGGTAAATGGGTTGTTGTCTGGTTTTTTTGTGTGGTGCATGATACCTCTTTGATGGGGTGTGTTTCAAGGGTGGCATGGGTCGGTGTTGGTGGCTTGGGATGTAAATTTGAGTACATTCCTAGTGGCTGGACATTTCTGTTGGCTTATAGGTGTTGGTGCTATTACTGTTGAGTTGGTTACTGCTAAAACTCTAATTGTTATTGGGTTTTTCTCTAGTACATGTGATATTGGCTAGTTTTATTGTATTATAGTAGGTTGCTGCTTGGTGGGGAGTGCTTCTAGTGTCAGGAGGGATACTACTATTTCCAATCCCACTAGGGGTTGGTTGTTGATTGAAAGCTGGGAGGTTGGGGTTTAGTGGTTATGGAGATGATGGGTTTACTGGTTTTCTCGGTGGCTTTAGGTTGTTTTCTTGGATTTCATTACTCTTACTCATTTCATAGATCACGTTTACTAGTTCACCTAGCATGAAAGGCCACTCAAAACCACCTTTGGTTCTGGGTAGGGATATTAAATCATCTTTGAATGCATGTGATCATACAGGCTCATCACTGCCTGGAGACCTGCATATTATGACAAACCCTGCATTGGCAGTTTTAGCTATAGGGGATACTATTTTGGACCCCAATAAAGGTAATAAAGAACATCACATTTATAATTATCTATTTAATGGTATGAATATTGAAAACGGTCAATCTTCTTAACCTTCTTCTTCTTGGTGCTATGCATCAAAACAGGTTGGCACACTACTCGATAGACAAGATGACCAGACCAAGATGATTTTGAATAATGATTCTATGTAGAAAAAATGAAACCCTCTTGGGGTTTACACTTGAGAAGTGACACTTATTTTGAGAATACCTTTAGCTCTGAACAGACCCCTTAACCCCTACTTGGTTAGGACAGTGCATCCCCCAAGGAGATGGCCATGGAACCTGAAGTTCTAGGTGTTTCAAAGACTACTATGGATAGTTACACAAATCAAAATTTGGTTGCCTCAGGTTTGCAAGATTAGAAAGATGCCAACCCAAATCTACCAATTGAATTTGTCAATAATTAGATGTGTATATTTTCATCTTATCAAGATCAACCGAACCTGGTGGACACACCACAGATTCCCCCAGGTTCTAGAAAAAAGTTGGAAAAACATTCGGTCACTTCACATGACAACCTTTCTACAAATATTTCAGGTACACCTCCTCCCATTTTTATCAATAATACTATTTGTATTTCTTAGACATCAGATAACATTAATATGCCTACTAAATCTAAGAAGTAACATACAACAATGTATTTTCATGGCTTCTGAGAGTGTTAACCTCATGCGAAGGATGTAAAAGGAAGGGAACTTTGCTCTTAAGATTGACATCTCTAAGGATTTTGATACCCATAAATGGAGTTTTCTCATTGAGATACTTCACAGGCATGGGTTCTCGAATAGATTCCTGAACCTGGTTAACACTATTCTTGGATTCTGACAAATGCAAATTCTTGTGAACGGTGCACCGAGAGGGTTCTTCTATTTCTCGTGGGGTGTACAAAAAGGTTAACCCTTATCAGGTATACTGTTTTCAATTTCATAGGATTACATAAGTCGATGCATCAATGAGCTTGCTCATCTAGGTTTTTATAAGAGGATTAGAGATGGTTTTAATGATCATTCTCCACCATATCTTCTCTAAGCTGATGACAATGTATTTCTGGGGAGGCTTTAAAGAGAACCATATCCTATATAATGCTCTTTTCACCCACTATGAGGATTTGGTTGGACAGGCTATAATCTGGGAAAAATCTTCAATTGTTTTTGGCAATGGAATTCCTGTTGGAAAAAAGAACAGGATCACTTGATACCTTGGGGTGAAGCGGGTATCCTTTCCCTTTCAATATCTTGGGGTGAAGAGGGGATCCTTTCCCTTTCAGTTGATACAAATGGTCTTGAGGGATTATTAAGGAACATCAAAGCCTTGTGAGATAATTTATATGGACATGATCAATCTTTGAAAGGAATTTGGTCATTGTGAAGTGGAAGGAATTCATAGAACCTGTAGAAATGGGAGGATTAGTGGTCAAGGATCATCATACCATTAATGATGGTCTAATTGGAAAATTCACTTAGATGATGATCTCAAATGATGATGATGAGTTTCTGTCAAGAAGGTTCACAGAATAGATATATAATGGATATAAATACTACCTTGAATCCCCGGTATGGGCTTCCCATAAGCAGGCCTATGCAATGATAATGTATGATACTAAATGGTTGGTCAGTAGAGACTCCACTCATTGTTGTTGGAACACCTTCTGGCATGATCAACCCTTGCATTCTATGAATGTTCCATCTGAAGTTGCTCCATTGTCCATCTTGGGTTTTCTCTCATATCAGATTTTACTTTATTTGAATATTTCTGACTATGTGTTGTCTCAAGTTAATAATTATGCATTTATGGATTGTGAAAAACTGATCTGGATTTATAGCATGATTGGGTTTTTTGACCCCAAAGAGTTTTACATGATTGCATGTGGTGGTACTGACCACGCACCAAACTAGATTATGAAGTTCCAGGCTCCATTTATCCGGCCATCCCAGTTTCTCCTTATTTGAAGAATCTGGAAAAATAGACTTCCTACCTCTGAAAATTTTAAGTGACTTGGATTTCAGATGGCCTCCAGGTGTGACTATTGTATACCTATAGAAGACACGACACAGAATGTGTTTATGGAGTGAGGCCAGGCCCGAAAACTCTGGGGTTATCTGGGAATGTTGTTTGGGCTTCTCGTGGACTCTAGCATTCAGCTTACGGATTTGATGCCTGGTTTGCTGCATATGCACTACAGTGAGCAGTTGGGCAACCTCCTCACTGCTGCTATTGTGGAAGTCATTGTGTACTTGTGGGATTCGAGGATCATTGCACTATTTGATAGCATACATGATGATGTCTAGAAGGGAATGATCTCCATCCAAAGGGACGTGTACGCTGTGTTAGTGGTCCAGGATGGTGAGACATCTAACACCATTTCTGACCTGCAAACTCTTAGGTTTCTTGGAGTATCGGGCTAACCATATAGACCTCAGCTGCTTAAGTATATCAGAGGGATACCACCGATTACACTGTGCCTTAATGTGATTGTTGATGGAGTTGTGTCAGGTGCGCCGGGTCCAGTTGGATGTGGAGGAGTTTTCCGCACTTTTCATGGTTTCATTAAGGGATGCTTTTATCACTACCTTTTTCCTGGAATCACTTTTGAAGGTGAGCTATGGACTATGATTCATGCGGTAAGTTATGCCATCCATTTTAACTGGAAATGGCTTTGGATTGAATCTGATTCAAGGATTGCAGTACATGTACTAAGTACTAGAACACATAATGTGCCTTGGAATGTGTTGCCTCAGTGGGTTGAATTCCTCAGCCAAACCAATCAAATACATATGGTTGGTTCTCATGTGTATCGGGAGGCCAATCAGGTTGCTGATACACTGGAAAAAATGCCATACTTGATCTTGATATAATGTGGTCTTTCATGGCCCCTGATTATTGTGCTCCAATGGTGGATGTGGATAGATGTGGTGTGTTGCACACTCTCTTATGAAATAACCCCTTGTATTCCTAACTCCTACTTTTTATTTTAAAACTAGAAAGTGTAGTTAAATTTAAAAATGGTAATAATAGATATAAATAGAATATAATGAATAAAATTTTTATAACATGTTTTTTAATATTTCTTTGAGGTTCTAATAGACTATATAACCCTCAAAAACATAAATTATCATATTTCGTATCACTTGAAGACACATTTACCTGAAAATAGTAAATAATTTTGAGTATTTATAATAATTTCACCCATCCTCAACTATAAATGCGCACTCAATCACCCCACTAATATACACCTTTAAAACCATTTGGACAAAATAATTTCTACCCAAATCACCTACCAACATCCCTAACCAAATCCTAGAATCCGTATATTAGATAAAAATCCAACCCATGTGGCTTTAGTGAAATCCTATGGAAGATCCCTCAAGAAGAGGTCATGTTCATTAACGATCATTTTTATTTTATTTCTTCCTCCACTGCCAGAAAGGACTCCCCGTGGTCGCTCCGCGAGGCCGATGGCCACTGACCCTGTATCTGCACAGCATATTTGTTTTCTAAAAAACAATATCTTCCTTTATTATTCCCCCTTCCAAACAACATCTCACAGCAGCGTAGAGACATTTCAGCCAGGTTAGATATGAAGTTATAAATGTAAGAAAGGTTCCCCTAGAGCCCCCTCAATTCTTTAAGAATCTGAGGGAGTGAAATTGATATCACTGAACTTGTTTTTTTAGATTCAAACTCAATTTCATGTTATCAAACCACAAATCTATCGAATTTCCATAGTGTTACCCTAAAAAACCATTTTACCATATTCATGTTTAGGTTGTGCAACTACAACTTGTTAAATAATGTAAAATAATCTTTGAAATAATAACATATATATTGAGATTTGATAACCATGTCATTAACAAAATAATTCATATATTCTTTCTAATATGGTATTAATGATATAATGTGTGTAAAGTTGGTATGTAGTGTCATAATAATTTAATCCAAAGGGAATGAAATGAATGGTGCTAACTGGATTGCAGGTGGTTGGGGGCTGGTGAGGGCTTGAATGTTGGTGGAAGGGGGCTGGAATGCTGGTGGAAGGGGGCTGGTTTTAGGTGTTGGGGGGATGGTTTGGGCTGATTCGAAGTTGGCGGGGGGGGGGGGGGGGGGGGCTGTTGCGGGCTGGAATGCTCGTGGCAGCGAGATGAAATGAAAGGAGAAGGGGGTTGGTGTGGGATGGATGTGGCTGGAGCAGGGCCAAATCACGGCGTGACTGCGACATGACTACGTCATGTTGGCCCGGTCGAGAGACATCCACGGGGCAGCATCTTTCGGCCATGAGCGAAGAGAGCGGGTGGAGGTGGGGAAACATTCCGGTCGTCGCCCCGCTGGCTGAAATTGTGATTAGTCAGTCTCAAAATTGATCACAAGACTCATTGAATAATATCACTGTGAACCATCATGGGATGCTATCCTAGAGCAGGGCCAAATCGCGGAATTACCACGGCGTGGCCACGACATAACCGCGGCGTGATCACGGCGTGATCGCGGAATAACCGCGGCGTGTTGGCCTGGTCCAACGACATCCATGGGTAGCATCTTCCGGCCAAGAGAAAAGGGAGCAGGAGGAGGTGGGGCAACATTCTGGTCATTTCCCCGCTCGAGAAATTGTGATTAGTTAGTCTCAACCTTGATAACAAGACTCATGGAATATTATCACTGCGAACTACCGAAGGGTGTCTAGCTAGAGTAGGGCCAAATCACGGCGTGACCGCGGCGTGACTGCGGCGTGACCGCGACGTGACCACGACGTGACCGCGGTGTGACCGCTGCCTGACCACAGAGTGACCGCGGCGTGACCGCAACGTGATCACGGCATGACCGTGGTGTGACCGCGGCGTGTTGGCCCGGTCCAGCGACATCCGCAGGGCAACATCTTCCGGCCATGAGCGAAAGAAGTGAGAGGAGGTGGGGAAACATTCTTTTCATCGCCCCACCAGAAAAATTTTTGATTAGTCAGTCTCAACATTGATCACAAGACTCATGGAATACTATCACTGCGAATCACCACAGGGTTTCGTCCAGGAGCAACGCCAAATCACGGCGTGACCGTGGCGTGACTGCGGCGTGACAGTGGCGTGACCGCGGCGTGACCGCTACATGATCGCCCCGTGACCGTGGAGTGACTACAGCATGTTGGCCCAGTCCAGCGACATCCACGGGGCAACATCTTCCACTTAGTTTCAAATTGGGTGATATAGAAGGCATGAGAAGATGTTTTATCAAAATATTGAAAGAAATGAATGCTAATCTGTGATTACTGGAGGATTGGATGACCCCTGTTATACCTAATTCGGTAATGCTTAGTAATGTGTAAGAATACCTAGAGGAATACCCCCTTGGATCATGAAAATCACTGGTTACATAACATGTAATCTGACATTACTGGTACTATGGGACCCCTGGGCTGTTGAACATGGATTTTGGTTGGATTTAAATATCACATTCCAGGAGACATGGTCACACAACATGGGGCCCATCTTAAATGTCTAATGGAACTTAAAGAGGGTCTTGGTTCAAACAACTGTTTTAATAAAAAGAGGGAAACCGCCTAAAAGGATATAAAAAGGTTCATGTATGATGTGTAATTTATGACTAACAATGACATCAAGTACAAGGAAAACATCAATGCAATAAATTTAGGAAAGGTATACCACTATGAGTTTTCGCAAACAGCGCACCTCCGTTGAAGGGGTTTTATTACAAAACCATGACTTATTTATCAAATGAAACAATTATCTTAACTAACACTTATTCAAGAATTGAAATTTAATATAAACAAGAAAAATTATGAAGGAAACTAAATGCAATTTAAATCTTTCTTGAATTAAATAGGCTAGGAGAGGGACCCTACCTCATCCTCAAGGCGCGTTTGCTTTTGATGACGACAACTCGAACCTTCTTTTTTTCCCTAGCACGCATATACAAATTAACATATATATAAGGAAACCTATCCCCTATGTACATATTTTCATTTCCAAATATGCACATGGGGGTCCTTAGATATATGTTTATACTTTCCTATACCCTTTTACACTTACACATGTATGCATTTTTCATATCTATATATAAGCACACCTATCCCCAATATATATATTCATACTTCCATGAGTGAATATATATAAATGGGGAACTTATATATGCATATGCCTACCTATGCATACACATGTAAGCCTTTGTCAAAGGTGACTAGAATCCACCTCAATGAAATCCAAAACACAGAACATAAATATAAGGATCCCAGAAATCAAAATAGACCTAATTAAAATTGGGCCAAAGAATAAAAACAGAATAAACCTTACCCAAATCTTGAACTCATTGTCTTCTATGGTGGTGGATAGAACCAGTCTTATCATAAGAAACCACCTATAAGAAAACAGTAGGAAAATAAAAGAGATATAACAACTTCTTATATATATGTGAACATTGTGTCAATTGTACATGATAAATGATACATGAATCCAAAACCAACAATGAACAAATAATATTCAAATTGATATGTACATCCCAATACTAAATATCACGATCATTAATAAATCTCTTTATTTTTCAAACATCACCTTCAATTTCCTATTAAAAAATCAAAAATCACCAAAATATGTGAATAATGTAAACCTCCATCATCACTTAAAATCAAGAAATAGGGATTAGACATTGTTCTTAACCTAGAAAATACAATCCTTGATTGTATAAAATATCTAAAACTCTTCATTCCTATATCCTTCTTAATTTTGTAGATTAAAACCTGATTTTTAGCATGTTCTTCTTCTAGAATTCACCTTTATTCTTAGTCTATATAGGTTTATCAATTTTATAAAGTAGAGAATTTTCCTTCTTTTATTCTTACTCAATCCGCTTGGATTTTTCAAACTATTTTGTTAATATGATTAGACAATTTTTTGGTTCATGATCTTCCTTCTTCTTGATTGTATATTCCTTATTTGTAGAAACTATTTCCGAACATGTGATAATTGGTTATTTCCTTTTATCTTTCAACAATTATTATTGTTATGGAATCTATGTCATAAATTCTTAACAATTTGGAATACATGGTTTCCCTTCCACACACACTTTCAAAAGCCTTTAGAGTGCCCTTTTTTAGGCTCCCTTTCAAACTGCACACTATAATTGTCAAGTACTACCTCACTAAAATATCAAATATGGATACATAACCCAACACATTGATCTGAATGAATTCTTAGAAATACAGAAGTCTAAATAACATATTTACCAATATAAGCACCTCATAATTAACTTAAAACAATGACTATACCAACCACTATAGGTAAATCATTAATTTTGGTGTGGTGTTGGAACCAAATATGGTTCATCCAACATCCATCTCCAGACACTAAATTCATCCATTTACTGTCTAAGTTCATACATTTCACAACCTTGATAATGATCACCATCCCTTGATATGGATTTCACTAAAAAAGGAAAAGTATGAATCTCCCCACTATAGTATTATCGATACCATCATCAATCCTACATACACATGTCTAGTGCCTCATATCAAATTATGATCACTATAGAAGATCCTAGCCAATAATCTCAACAAAATTTCTTCATTTAAAAACTGTCATCATTTAAACACACATTATATCCAATAAAAATAATACATTAAAAGATATTAGATAGAGAAATACAAATTATAGAAAAAAATAATTACTTTTGGAATACCTCAATAAGTATTGTACTAAATGTCACTTCACTTAGGATGGATTATCCCAATAAATTAATATAGAAACCCACATCTCGACACATACATGAAACCTATTTTTCCCATACCAATACTAAGGGAATGAATGCACATTATTGATACATGAGAAATAGACCACGATTCATTTATATTTCTAGTATTGTGATGAGATATTACTCATTCAATTTACTCTGTCACCCTCACACTGAGGCTCACCAACAAACATTCATTCCTACCTAGTTTCCATCCATCTCCATGCACCTTCATATTCAATGGATGTATTTACATAGATAGATCATTCTTTCTTGAATATCTCCAAGTAGGTGTCCAGATAAATGGAAGCTACTCATGCCTATAATGAGTACATAAGACCATTTAAAAACTAGAATTCATTTATGAATAAATTTAATTTGAAGGATGACATGAAATGAACAAACCTTTCAAATTTAGTGGCATACTCCATTACGAATTCCCATAATGATATAACTCCATGAATCCCCAAAACATGCTATTATTCTGTAAATCTACTATATCCTATCATTGAATAGGGAATGAAACACGATCCATAAAACCTCATCATTCCTTATTTAATGATCAAATGTATTTATCCATTCTGATTCATCTCCTTTGAATTTAGAAACTTCTAGTTTCACCCATATATCCTCTAGAGTTCCAATCCATTCAAATAGGAACTAAAATTTCATTAACATATTCTAAACATCATACAATCCCATGTCACTATTGAAAATTATATAATTCTACTCCTAGAACTCATGGATAACTTAGAAAACCATTTATTTTTTTTCGAAGGCCTTGGTCAATGGATCAAAGTCGTTGTAACATAACATGATGGAAACAACCACTTGATCATATTTCCCATGAGAACACCATGTCATCCAAATTATATTCTTTGTTGATGAATTTTGACTCAACATCATCTCCTAATCACAAAATTACTAATCAGAAACCCATTGCGCCACAATCCTATGCACGCATTATTGCCACAAAATCATGAAACTACCATTAATACTTATGTCATAACAAAATATCCTTTCCAAAACACCAAAACATCATGTTTATCATAATAATCTAAGGGTTAATCTACTACACACCAAGAATAACAACAAAACCACACACATTATCCCTTGATAATAAGAAACCCTCCACCCCTTAACTGATATAATAAGCAACTTCCTAATAAAAATATAGAATCAAATCACCCGGAAATCACCAAAATTCCCTTTATCGAGAGTTTTACATCAAAAAATAAAGAAAACCCCCAACAAAGAACCACCAACTTGATGGATTACCACCAACCCAAACCCCCAAAGACAAATCCAAACCATACCCAATAACTAGCCATCATTATCCAAACTCCACCCAAACACTCGAACTCAATTTTATGAAGAGCAACATGCTTCTACCTGCAAAGGGTGAGACCACTGAGCAGAGGTCATCGGGGAGGACGGTGTCACAGTGACAATGGTCATAGTGGGGGAGGGAGCCCATGTGAGAGAGGTCGTCGGGGAGGAGGGCGTCACTGTGGGAGAGTTCATCGGGGAGGAGGGTGCCACTGTGAGAGAGGGATGCATGGTGAGATCGTCAGGGAGATCGTTGGGAAGAGGATACGTCGTCGGGGAGGAGGGTTGCGCAATGATAGGGCTGTGAACCTGGGGAGTAGGAGGAGGGATGCGAGGAGGAGGAGACGCCATCGTAGATGAGGATTGCGTGGTGATAGGGCTACGAATTGGGGGAGGAGAGGAGGGATGCGGGGGGAGGAGACATCATCGGGGAGGAGGGCTGCGCGGTGATAGGGGTTCGAATCGTGGGAGGAGGGGGAGGGATGCGGATTGGGGGAGGAGGAGGAGCCTGATATTGATTTGGGAAAAAACCTCGCTTGCAGTGTATTATTGATTTAGCCATGGAGATGGAATTTAACCGTGGAAATAAAAAAGTTATAGCCACGGAACTATAAAACTGTGGCTATAGGTCCGTGGTTATAGCCCAAATTATTAGTAGTGAGTTTTTTTTTAAAAAAAACTTTTACTATAGAAGGAATTGTACATGTAAAATTTGAAGAAAATGATCCTTTTATTTTCAAACAACCTGGTCTTATTTTTGATATATTTTCTAAAACTTATCATCAACATTTTATTTAATATCCATTAGAGGAGAAAAAATATCAAGAAAATATTTCTGAGACATTTACCCCTAATGATTTTTTACCCTATATTGATGAACTCGTTTTACAAAACCCCAGTCCGTTTTTATTTATAAATCATGAAAATATCCTTGGTAATGTTAGTAAACCAGTAAGAAATAGATTTTCCTTAAGGAATAATGTTGAACATGATTCTTTCCTTTCCCAATTTGAACCAAAGTCTCCTAATAAGGCCTTGGGTGATGAAGATTGGATAAATACCATATAATATGAACACAATGAATTTATAAGGAATCATATTTAGACCTTGGTTGATAAACCTAATGAATATTCTCTTACTAGATTAAAATGAGTTATTAGAAATAAATGTGATGAAAATTGAATTATTGTTAGAAATAAGTCAATATTAGTTTCTAAATGATAAACAACAAGAAGGCATAGACTATGAGGAAAATCTTGATCCTTTATCAAGACATGAATCTATCTGTATTCTTCTATCCTTTGTAGCATTCATTAATTTAAAACATTATCAAATGGATGTGATGTGTGATTTCCTCATCAGTTATGTATAAGAGGAGGTCTATGTTGACCAAACCCCTAGTTTTGCAGATACAAATTATCCTAGTCATGTTTAGAAACTTACCAATGGTTTATATGGACATTAAAAATCCCCTAGATCATGGTAATACAGACTTATAATATTTTTACTTCAAAATAACATTGATAATGGATTCGTTGATCCAACCATTTTCATTAAAAAAGAAAATAATTATGTTTTTATTTCTAATATCTATGATGATGAAAAAATATTCAGATCAACTCAAAAATCTTTAACTAATTCCTTTGAAAATCTTATGAAATCTGATTTCGAGATGAGTATGATGGGGGAGTTAACTTTTATCCTTGGTTTTCAAATTTCTCAAAAAACAGATGGAACTTACATATCCCAACAAAAGTATATCATAGAACATATTAATAAGTTTTGTTAGGACAACACTAAGAGTATAAGTACTCCTATCAGAACCACTAATATTCTTGATATTGATGAAGTATGGAAACCTATAGATCAATCATCTTATAGAGGAATGATAGAACGTATACTTTACTTAACATCTTGTCAACATGACATAATGTTTTCAATTTTATTATGTGCAAGATACAAAAAAAATACTAAAGAATCCCATTTAAATGATGTGAAAACTAATGGACTCACCGGTTTTTATAATCCCAAATCACGATTCTTTGTTATGATAATCATGTTTCTTTAGTATTTATAGCTTATATCAAGTGATAACTATGTATCTCAAATCTCACTGTTCTCTTTCTTAATCATATAGTGAAAAATTTATCTAAGTAGAAGTTCACTGATGAAGGTCACTGCTAGAAGGTCACTGGTAAAAGGTCACTAATGAAGGTCACTGATAGAAGGTCACCGATTGACCGTTACCGATCAAGCTCGCCGATAAAGGTCAACGATGAAGGTCACTGATGAAAGTCCCTGATGAAGGTCACCGACCGAGGGTTATCGATTGAAGGTCACCGATGAAGGCTACTGATGTAGTCCACTATTGAATCCTATTGTTGAGAAAGAAACTATTACCAGTCTTCTGATGCTCACTCTTCTACTCCATACATTTTCAAATTCTTTAGATTATTCTAATGGTCATATTTGGAAAAATTAATGCTTCTTCCATTAAATAATCTTGAATATAGACATATCAAGAGACCGTATAAGGGGATTTTATGAGGTACAAGGAGGAACACATGGGGTTTATGTATTCATATTGTTTGACCTCAAATATAAAAAAGATGATTGAGGAAGAAAATAAGGTCAGTGGAATGCATGAGAAAGAGCTTACTCGCTAGATCAAAGAGAACAAGGAAGAACCATCCAACACATACATTGTGAACCCAAGAGAATCATAAAGATCATTTGGGAAAAATTCACAACTACCATTTATGCTTCTTTAATTATCTGTCAAAACAAAAAGCATAACACCTCAATTCAAGGAAGAAAGAACATGGTGTTGTGACACTCTGTTTGAGGACAACTTCCAAAGAAAGACTCGAACTACAATTTCATCACTCCAAGGAGTCAAGAGATAAACAACAAACACATAGAGCTTTCTAAACTCAATCTTATAATTTTATCTCTATTTTGTAATTTCATTTTACATTTATGAGATATGTGTGTTTGTCTGTTACCCACACTGTGTCCTGTTCTTGAACTAGAGGATACTAAAAAGCCTCACATAAAACGTAACATACACCTTGTTTCCCACCTGTAACTATGGAAGAGAACGTTTGAGGTTTATATTATTTGTTTTTCCCATTAAGAACTATATTAGAGGTTGTGAGCCCTGTATATTTTGTAAAAACTATTTTAAAGCTCAATACTGGTTCTGTATCATGTTTATTATTAATATAATCTACTTGGTGGGAGGTGATCACCATGTAGAGAGGATTATGTCTTGACATGAGACTGAACCTCTTGTTTAAATCGGATGTGTTCTATGTTTTTTTAAAACTCTGTTATGTCTATTTTCTACTACTTATAATTTCAAAAACATAAAACTATTTTACATTGACTCTGATAGTAATTCTTTCTTTCTGTGTGTATATGTTTAATTTAGTATACCTGTTTTAAATGTTGATGAAGTTTTTTACACTGATTCAACTGAGGACTAATCACCCTTTGAGATACATGTTGACCAACTAATCATTTATATCTCTACCTCCTTAACTAAATAGTATGTTTCAAAATTGGGGGATCTTTATCATAATGTTTTAAATAGGAATTTTAAGTAGGAACTCAATTCACCACACTCTTGAGTTTCCACTCTGACCAATATTTGGTATCAGAGGAGTTAAATTAACTGTTACTACCATCTAAACTGTTGTGAAAGTTCTCAAATTCTTTTCAACTGTGATTTTAGTTGTATCATAATGTTCGTAAAAAAATTTTCATATCTAAATTTTTAGTTCTTTAACATTTAATAAACAATGGAAAACTGAGTGGTGGGTGCATCTACCAACATGCCACCATTATTTAATGGTAATAACTATTCTCTGAGGAAGTTGAAAATGAAAATGTATATAGAGAGAAGGGGACCTAAAATCTAGGACACAATTGATGAAAAAAATGTATATACTATTACTACTAGGGACACATGGTCTCAGTTGACTAAATCAAAATATAACAATAACTATAATGTAATGAAAGCATTTTACTGTTCTCTAGATGATGAAGATTTCAATAGAATATCTTCCTGTAACACTACTAATGAAATTTGGGATACTTTGGAAATTTCTCATGAGGGAACAACCAATGATAAAGAAATGAGATTAAATAATTTTACTATTAAATATGATAATTTTAAAATTAAGACTGGTGAACTTATATCTGAAATGTATCTCAGGTTCAATGAAATAGTAAATACTATGAGTCTGCTGGGGAGACCCATAGGCAACATGGATCAGATTATGAGATTTCTTTGATGCCTACCTGATAGATGGAGAGGAACATCAGATTCAATCTGAGAATCCTTTGATATAGTCATGCTACCGATGAAATAACTAATTAGAAAACATATGATGTATGAAGAAGAGATTAAGATAAATCAAGAAGTATATGAAGAACCAAGAATGAAATATATAGCATTCAAGAAAACTATGAAAAAGTTGAAGCTCACTTAGACACTTCCACCAGTGAAGATTCAGCTTCTGACAGTGATGATGAGATGGCTCATATTTCTATGAGATTGAACAAGTTCTACCATAAGAATAATTTCTTTATAAAATCAAACTACAAAGGAATGTATGATAGTAAAGGACGGTTGAAAAGTAATAGAAAATGAAATGACAACACAAATGAGATAGTCTACTATTAGTGTAAACGGTAAGGCCATGTGAAGGCTTATTTCCCCATGAAAAAATAAAAAGTCTATGAAATGAAACAAATGAGGATAAGGGATATAAAAAGGCTATAAAAAGAAAAAACATGAAAACCTACCATCCATCATGAAAAAACATGAAAACAAGGGAAAGTGGTATAAAAAGGTTCTGAAAGATACTTGGAGGGCTTCAGAAGATATCTCTAGTAGATTTGAAGCTTATGATATTGAAAAAGAACAAACTTGAAATCCTATGCTTCATGACAGAAACATCTGAGGTAACACTCAATTCTCTTATACATAGTGCTTACTATTCTTCAAATGAAAGTCAATAAAATAATGATGATATTATGTCTAAGGATGGACTATTTGAATATTATGGAATACTTGATGACACATTTAATGAACTCAAGCATAAATATAAATTATTGAAATAAAAACATGATTTAAATTCTAATTATAAGTCTGATCTTGATATTGGGAGATAAAAATGGGCTCAGCTGTTAAAAGAAAATACTAAACATAAATTTTCTAATGAGAAATTAAAAAGTGATCTTGAGAAGTTTATTGTAGGTATATATTTTCTGACTCAGTTTCTAGGGAAAAAAATTGCTCCAAAATACACAACTTATCTAGGATATCAATAGGACATAAAAGGAATATAAAAAATAAATTTTTTCCAAAATCTAGACAGTTCACTGCAAGTTCAAGCTCTGGACCAACTTTTGAAAAACAATTTTCTAAAGGAAAAAACAATGTATTCGTGTCTCAAAGCCTATATATTGAATATAGGAAACCTATGAGACATGTATGGGTTCCTAAATATTCTATTTCTATCATCTATGGACCTATGAAAATCAAGGTACCAAAGTTACCCTAAACCTAAATTGTTTTTCAAGAAAATTGTCTCAAGAGCTTCTGTAAAATTCTATGGTACTTGGATAGTGGATGTTCAAGACATATGATAGGAGAATATTCATGATTCAAGAGCCTAATTAATCTTCATGGTGGACATGTCACATTCAGTGATAATGCTAAAGGGAAGATCATTGTATTAGGCCAAATTGGTAACCATAATACTATATTAATTTAAAAATTACTTCTTGATTATGGATTAAAATATAATCTACTTAGTATCTATCAGTCGTGTCATGATGGATTCAATTCTAAATTTCCAAATGATGAATGAAATGTTTTTAATTATAAAAATGACTTAATATTTAATGATCTTATAAATTAAAATGTATATGTTGTTGATTTAAACTCTTTATCCCTTAAAAATGTTTCATGTTTAAATGAATTTCATAAGGAATACTCATTATGGAAAAGAAGATTAGGACACTTCAATGTGCACTCACTTCAGAAACTAACTAGGAAAGGTTTAGTTAGAGACTCACCTAAACTGAAATTCCCACATAACAATGTTTATAATCCTTGTCAAAAATAGAAAAAACACAAATTATATTTCAAACCAAAAAAATAAGTTTCTACATTTCAACCACTTGATTTGGTTCATATAGATTTATTTGGACTATCTAGAGCCTAATGTTTTAATGGTATGCACTATGTTTATGTTCATGTAGATTATTTTTCTAGATATACTTTGGTATTATTTCTATATCACAAAAGTGAAGAATGTTCTTACATCATGAAATATTCCATGTCTATAGAAAATAATAGTGGACATTGAATTAAGGCCTTTAGAAGTGATCATGGCCATGAGTTCGATAATTAAGAGTTTGAATCATTTTTTATCACAAAATGGCTTTAATAAAAATTTATCTTCCCCTATAAAAACTCTAAAAAATGGTATGGTAGAAAAAAGAAATATGACACTTCAAGTGATTTCCCAGACTATGCAAAATGACTATAATTTTCCTATCTATTTTTGGGATGAATCTATTAAGATAGCCTATTACATAATCAATAGAGTCTTAATTAGACATGTTCCTAAGAAAAACCCTTATGAGATCAGAAATAATAGGAAGCCTAAGGTTAATTACATTGAAGTTTTTGGTTGAAAATTCATTAATCTTAACACTTGGGAAAATCTTGACAAGCTTTCGTATAAGGGTGATGAAGGAATTTTCCAAGGTTACTAAATCTCTAGTAATGCTTATGGAGTCTTCAATAAGAGAACCAAATTTGTGGAAGAATCATTTCATGTCAAATTTTATGAGACCGATCCAAATGAACCCAAAACCTCTATTGAACTTCTTGAAGAAGATATGTCAATTATAGACATTAATGATTAATACCATGAACCCTTAATGAAAACAACTAGTTCTGGAAACCTTCCATAATCAGAGTATGTTGAATCCGAACCTATAAACCACCACGAGGAGTCTAGTTCAACACTTTATAGAGGTATTAGGACCCTCATGAATCATACTTTAGTTGGTGTAGTAGGTGATCTAAATAAAGGAACACAAACTAGAGATTCGCTGAGAAACCATGATGAACATCAAGACTTTCATTCACAACATGATCCAAAAAATATTAATGATGCAATAAATGACAAATTTTGGGCAATATAAATGCAAGAATAATTATTTAATTTTGAATGAAAAAAGTTTTGGGAATTAGTAGAAAGACCTTTAGACAGTTTGAACAAAGACACTAAATGGGTGTCTAGAAATAAAGTTGATGAATCTGGTAACATAGTTATAAACAAGGCTAGACTAGATGCACCCGGATATAGTCAAGAATAAGGAATAGACAATGTGGAAACCCTTTCACCTATTTCTGGACTATAATCCATTAGTATAGTACTTTCTTATGCAGCTAATATGGATTTCAAACTTTATCAAATGGATTTCAAAAGTGCCTTTCTAATTGGATACATAGTTTAGGATGTATTTTCTGAAAAACCCCTTGTTTTACAAATCCTCATTTTTCAAATCATGTATTTATAAATTCTAAATCTCTATATGGTCTAAAACAAGATCTAAGAGCTTGGTATGGTAGACTTAGTTCTTTTTTTATTTTAGAAGTTTTTAATAAAGGAATTGATGATCCAATCCTTTTTATTAAAATTATTTCCAAAGATGTTTTAATAGTTCAAATTTATGTAGATGGCATTATTTTTGGATCCTCCAAAAATTAATTATGTACTGATTTCTCAAAAATGATGGAAGATGAATTTGACTTGAGTTTAATGGGGGAACTAAAATTTTTCCTTGGATTTCAATTTTTTTCATATAAAAATGGTATTTTTTTAAATCAATGTAAATATACTAAGGATATTTCGAAAAATTTTGGTTTGGATATTAATAAAGGTAGTGATACACCTATGAGTACCACATGTAAGTCGGATGCTGATTAAACTGGTTAATCATTGGATCATACAAATTACAGAGGTATGACTGGGAGTCTACTCTACCTTATTTCTAACCGGCCTGATATTATGTTCAGTGCATGCACGTGTTCATGTTTTGAATCCAATCCCAAAGAGTCTAATTTAACCATTTTTAAAAGTTTTTTAAAATATCTCTTGTATAGTAAAACTTAGGACTATTTTATCCAAGTGGACAATCGTTTGATTTAATAAGTTATTCATATGATGAATTTACTGGTTGCATGTTAGATAGAAAGGGAACCTCTGGAAAATGTCACATTTTTTGCAAGTCACTTGTATCAGGGTGTAGTAAGAAACATAATTTTGTGGAATTATCCACTACCAGAGCTGAATATATAGCTGCTGGTAGTTGTTGGGATCAATTTCGGTGGATGAAACACACCTTACTAGACTATAGATATCAATTCAAACATGACTCTATAAACTGTTATAATTCAAGTGCTATTAACATCTCTAAAAATCTAGTATCTCATGATAGGACAAATCACATTTATGTGATACATCACATCATGAGAGATCATTATCAAATAGGTGATATAACCCTAGAATTCATTGGCAATGAACACCAATTAGATGATATATTCACAAATCCTTTGAGTTATGAGAACATAAATTACATCAAACATGAGTTAGGTATGATAAACTATTAAGATTGGACCTCACCATCAGACCTCACTGTCAATACCTCGCTATTGGACCTCACCGTTGGGACCTCGCAGTTGGACCTCACCATTTGGACCTCACCGTTGGACATCACCGTTAGGTCCTCATCATTGGACCACACCATTGGACCTCACTATTAGGATATCACCATTGCACGTCACTATAGGAGCTCACTTTTGGACCTCAGCATTAGGTTCTCACCATTATAACTCACCGTTAGGACCTCAACGTTCACACAATACCGACAGTCAACTTTAGGTCTTAGACTTTTATTTTTTCAGCTGGAATCCAAAATGTTTTTAGTATTATTTATTTCATTTACTTGATTTTTACCCATCCCTAAATGATAAAAACAAATTACAAACCTCATTTTTATCTATATTAATCCTCTCCAAAACCTTTTTCTCCCTAACCATGGAACCTAAAATTCTGTTGAAACCCTCAAACCACTCCAAATTGCAATGAAAAGATTGAAATGTATGATGATTGATGATGAAGGAGATGTGCCGAACCCTAAGAGTCATCAATATGAGTCTAGTAGTAGAATAAAGATAGTGGAAACGCTTATCAATACACATTTTTCAAACAGGGAAATCATTGTTGAGATATAATTATGTTCAGAAGGGCTACTGTCAAGAAAGTCCCTAGTTCTGAAGGCACTGGAGGCTCAGGGTTGGGTAAAATTCTTTTCAAATAATAATGGACCTAATTTCTCGAAGCTAGTGAATGAATTTTATGAGTCTCTAAATTTCAGGTAGTCTAAGAATGAGAACTGAATGTCTTCAAAGGTAAATCGAGTACTTGTGATATTCTCTTCTATTGAGTGGAATGAATGTTTATGAGTACCACATGAAGTCTTTTTTGATTACCACTCTAGAGTGGTGCCTCCCACTAGTGAGTTCTTCTGTTATGAATAATATTTGGAAGAACTAATAGAGAATGGAATCCCTTGGAATGTGAATACTAATAAAATGGACGGAGAAGACATGTTTCTTTTTTTGTTTTCTCCACAAGTTTTGAGTCCTCAGAGAGGATACTTTGCTACCTTAATGTATTAAGACATGTTTATTTTGTATCTGTTGAAGCATGGACAGAAGATAAATCTATGTAGGTTGTTAACAATTCAATTAGAGGATATGAAAAATCCCAATTCCAAATCAAATGCTTTGTTTCATTCTAGATTGATATCCTTGATTTTGAATGTGAAAGGAGTTGTTGGAAATAAGGAACAAGCAGTAGTTTTAAGGGGAAACTTCTATAATACCAAGATGATTTTCATGTTTATGAAGATAATATGGAACCCTTGGCAATGATAATGGGTGTACGATGAGGATACGATGTATAAATAATTAAGCCCTATCACTAATCCTACGAGGCCAAAGAATAAGACAGATCTAGGTATAAAGACTAATGAAGTGGAGCCAATATAATCATATGAAGAAAAGGAGACTGCTGTTATATAAGTAAGAGAGTATTCTCCTATAAATGATTGGAGTGATCCTGAACCTCCCTCATGTCTTCATGCCAATGCTATATCATTGGGTGAGCCTACCCCACCAAAAATATTGCCCAGAAGAGAGACTGTCTTAAGGGATAGTGATGATGAGGAAACCAGTGAAGAGGAAAGAGAATAAATTGTCTTAAGAGACATTATAGAGACCTCAAAGGATAAAGATGAAACTAAATCTAGTGAAGTTGATTTTGATAAATCTACTAATGAATGTGAATAGGAATGTCTAAGTCTCAATCCTCTGATAGAATATAAAAAAAAGGTAGAGTGTATAGATGAAGTGGTTGATGAATCAATTGAAGTTGTAATAGAAGTGGCAATGGTTGATGATTCTATTGAAGAAGTGGAAGTGGACTCTCCTATTGATGTAGTTGATCAATGAGGAATAGCAGAGATGGATGTAATTGATCAAGAGATTTCTCCATGTAAAGGTGAGGAACATGTTGTCACATGTTCATCTGTTGTTTCTCATGGAATAGATGATTGGTCTGAAGACCCTAGATTCATGGTCTTGTGATTATACTATGGAGACTATGATGATGACAATCCCACTAGAAGTCCTCCAATTCCTTATATTACATAGACCACTATTATATGGAAAAAATTGCTTTTACCTCATGACTATGTAAATAAGGATGATTTGGAATCATTAAAATCATATTTGAGGAGACAATTTGATGAGAGATCTATTGATATAGAGATAAAAGATGCTCCCAATAAAGAAGTGGTGGAATCTTCCTTGGAAAGAGTAATTTATACACCTCACTCAAATTTTCAATATAAAATAATGAAATGTATGAATCAAGTTAGAATCCTGGCAGAGCCTATGGAATCATTGAAACAATCAATTGTGAGTTTAGAATCTTATTTGGTTTTAAGGGTGCAAGTGAACAAAGACCTTATGTATGTTAAGAGTGTTGTTCAGTAGATGGTCATTGTGTTTGAGGATTTTAAGAATTCTATGGAGACACATGTGAGTTGAAAGGATGGTAATGTGGATATGTTTTTTAGTGGTCTGACCATGTCTTTTAAGGAAACAGTGGCATTTACAATGGCACCTCTGTGTGCATGTTCTTCTTCTTTAGCCTCTCCTCCTTTGGATCTAGAAAACTTCAGGTTGGTTGTTAGTGAAGAATTGGAGAAGTTATCCAGTCCAAGTATGTCGTACCCTCTGTCTATGACTAAGGAAATTTCCACTACTAGATAGATTCATAAGCTTGTGTGAGATTATTTAAGGGAGGCTACTCAAGATCAAAAATCCATCAAAGAGCAAGTTGATTTTTACAAAAAAAAAGGTTTACACTAGGCATCATATGGAATGCCACTTCATGCTTCTATTGGTAAACATGAGGATCCCACATGTCACTTAGGCCTTTAAGGATCAAGTAACTATTCTCAGAGAATTGACTCATACCATGAATAAATTCCTGGAGAATAAGGATGGTTTATCTCAGCTATGGAAATAGGAGGAATCATTATTATGGATTTCAGAAATCTTCTATTACCCTTCATCCATGTGGACAGTACTCCTGTTATTGTTCCTCCATCATTACCTTCTTCCTCAACTATATCAGGATCTACCAGTGTTACACCTTTGATGACTGAAGCATAGAAAATAAGAAGTTAAACCCCTTCTATTCCATAGAGATCTACTCACTATCGTTCCATCATTGGTTCTGTAGCAGCTCCTCTTTCCCTGCTCAGTGCATACCTCGGCCTATCCCTCCATCTTCTGGATCCCACTCCTCAACTTCCAAATACAAATCTCCCTTGGACATATCTGATTTGGATTTAATGTGGGATGTATTTTTTGATTGTAATCTGTGTAATCATTTTGTATATTGTATTCTTTCTTCATTAATTAATGAATCCCCTTTTTTCTGTTTTTTTGTCTTATATTCATTCTGTTTATCACAAAGGGGTGGATGTTCTGCTATATTTTCTTCAATAAACATGGTTTCATTTTACTAATCAAATATATATATACACACCCACCTCTAAAGATATTATAAAATGTTCCTAACACTGATTCAATAATACTTAAATCTGAATTTTTACTGACATAAATTGTGATTATCAAAAAGGGGGAGATTGTCAGACTCACATGTTTTGATAATCCCAAATCATGATTCTATGTTATGATAATAATGTTTCATTAGTATTTATAGTTTCAATCAAGTTATAACTATGTATCTTTAATCGCAATACTCTCTTGATTGAGATAAGTGTGAAAATTTTATCTAAGTAGTAGGTCACTGATGAAGGTCACCGATGAAGGTCACCAATAGAAGGTCACTAATAGAAGGTCGCCGATGAAGGTGACCAATGAAGGTCACCGATGAAGGTTACTGATGATGGTCATCGATGAAGGTCACTGATAGAAGGTTACCAATAGAATGTTACTGATGAAGGCTACTGATGTAGTTTACTGTTGAATTATACTATTGAGAATCCTACAGCTACCTATCTATCGATGCTCGCTTTTATTCTCCATACATTTTCATATTCTTATGATTATTATAATGATTATATATGGGAAATTTAAGGCTTCTGACACTAATTAATACTGATTGTAGACAAATCAAGATAGTCTATCTGGGGCAGAAAGAGGTATGAGGAAGACCACACGTGATTTATTAATTCCTATTGCAGACCTCAAATATAAAATAGAAGACATAGGAAGAAAATAATAAGAGAGTAATTCATGAAATAAAGCTTACTCAATAGATCAAAGAGAATAAGGAAGAACCATTCCGAACATACATTGTGAACCCAAGAGCATCACGATGATCATTTGGGACAAATTAACATCTACCTTCTATGCTTCTTCAAATATCTGTCAAACCAAGATGCAGAACAACTCAGTACTTGGAAGCTTGAACCTAGAGTTGTGACACTCTATTTTGAGGAAAAATTCCTCAGAAAGACTCGAACTACAATGTCTTCACTCCAAGGATTCATGAGTGGAACTACAAACTAATAGAGATTTATATACTCAATATCATAATATTATCTGTATTGTGTTCTTTTATTTTACATTTATGAGAAGTGTGTATTTGTCTATTACACACCATGTGTACCTATGGAAGAGAATGTGTGTGGTCTGGATTGTTTTCATTTCCCACGATGAACTGTGGTAGAGGGTGTGAGCCATGGACAGTTTCTGAAAACTACTGTTAAGCTCGATACAGGCTTTATATCATGTTTAGTGTTAATGTAATCTACATGGTGGTAGGTGATCACCATGTGGAGAGGATTATGTATCGTCCTGAGACTGAACATATTGTTTAACTCTGTTGTGTTCTATGTTTTTTAATTATCTGTTTTGTCTATTTTTTTCTTCTTATAATTTTAAAAACATATAAATATTTTACAAAGACTCTGATAGTTCATTTTGGTTAGTGTGTGTATATGTTTAATTCAGTAAACATGTTTCAAAAGTTGAAGAATTGTTTTACATTGATTAAACATAGGAATACTCATCCTTTGAGAAACCTATTGACCAACTAATAATTTATATCTCTACTATCTAAATTAACTGGGATGTTTCAAAATAAAGGGATCATTATCATAATGTTTTTAACAGAAATTTGAAGTAGAAACACAATTCACCCCCTCTTGAGTTTCCACTCCAACCAACAAAAATATTTTTTCTATATTTAAAGGGAACTATAGATTTGGAATTATTTTTTACCTCTGGAAATTATATTGAACATAATAGTTTTTTGGATGTTGACATTGGTGATTAAAGATAGATAAAAAAGTACATATGGAACTTCTAATTTTTTAAGATATTACTTAGTTTCTTGTTATTGCAAGAAACAACATTTGGTATCACTTTCCACTACTGATGCTAAATATGTAGCAGCTAGAAGTTGTTGTGCTCGTGTGTTGTGGATGCAACACACACTCATAAACTATGGTAGGAGTTTTACTAAAACTCAAATAATGTGTGATAACACAAGTTCCATTTCCCTATGTAAAAACCCTATGCGTCACTCATGTGCAAAGAACATATATATAAAGCCTCACTTTCATAGGGATCACACACTTAAAGTAGATACTATTCTTCAATTCATCAGAACGCTATATCAGCATGCTGATATTTTTTTATAAACATTACCTATCTAATGATTTGAAAATATTAAACCGAAGCTAATAATGATCAATGTATATTAATCATTTGTATCTACTTCTTGTTTAAATCATCTCCTAAAATTAAGATACTCTTTATTTCAGGGTGAGTACATCAACTTACTATTATTTTTCATTGAAATGAATTTTTAAAAAATTTATATTTCTTTAAGAAAATATATATTTATCTAAGAAAATCTATTTCTTTCATAATGAATTCACAGAATGGAAATACACACAATGTTAATTAATGGAATGGAAATTCACAGATTTGAAATTCACAGAATGGAAAATCACGGAATGCAAATTCATGGAATCTAAAAACATCAAAGAGAATTCTTATAATATTGATAAATTATTCAGAGTATCCTATAAGGTAAACATAATTACTTTTAAATTTCTATTTTCATGCTTTAATTATTAGTATTACAAAAAAATTATTCATTGTTCACCTTACCTCAAAAGATCAAAATTCATATTTTCTACAATCATCCTCAGCTGTCAGATCAGGTCAGGTTAATTTCAGCCATTTTTTTATCTTATAGAAGTTTAAATGTCATTATTATGTATATATAAAGGGTTTCTTGTTTATTAGCATCACACAATCTTCTCTTCTCTC
This sequence comes from Viscum album, assembly GCA_963277665.1. Classification (NCBI taxonomy): domain Eukaryota; kingdom Viridiplantae; phylum Streptophyta; class Magnoliopsida; order Santalales; family Viscaceae; genus Viscum; species Viscum album. The sequence continues at coordinate 623,360,582 of OY728127.1, forward strand.
TGGGATGAAGTTTTTTTCCTTAGAAATACTTCATTATGTTTCCTTAATTTCATACACTACGAAACAATCCTGAATCCTTAGCAGATCAAATGCTGATTAGCGAGGAAATAAATGATTGGTTTTTTTATGGAAATAATATTATTCCATAATTTCATTGAAAATTATAACACCCTCAACTATTAGGATAGAAAAACTAATGGATAGGAAACTATATGTGTGGCCAAGGAGAAAATTCAGGATCTTGTATACACTGACCTAGTCATACAATTATATGAATATGTTATCTTCTTTGAAAAGGATAGAAATGACATGTTTAAGTTCAAATGTTATAATAATATGTATACAATTCCTTATAATATATTGTAAAATGTTGTCAAGATAGCTTATGAAGGAGAGTCTATTCTATGCTCTCACAAACATCCCATGATGGAAGTTTCTTTTGAGAAAGACAAGCCTCTAGATTATCTTGTTATCAAGAATATTAATCATCTGAAGATTACTAATCTTATAACCAATAAATAACCGGTATCCCTCTGGATGCAATGTTTTCTTATTCAGCGGAATGTGGATAAGGAATCATTAAAGATATGTGATATATTTTTATTAGATTTTCTTGTCAATGTATGGAAGATCAACTATATCAAATACATCTTCCTCACCATCTAGAATTAAAAGGTGGAACTGTGACGCCCCAAGTTTTATTAACTGGTTTAAGTAAGAAGTGTTATGCATTTAATGATGTCTCTTGTTTTATTCGTTTTGCTAATAAGGAATTAGAGATAAAATAAAACATGGAGAATAAGGTAAACTGATATATATTAAAACATTACTTTGCAAAGATACCCAACTAGTTGAAAATACCATGCACAAGACCTAACACAGCCACAACAAGACTACTAAGAAACACAACTCGAGCAATCAGATAATCCTCATCTTCAGAGTCCATCAGCGTGAAAAGTATAACAGCCAGGGCCACGACACACATGCTCAACACCAATGGTATGAGGAGAGCCATCCTTCTGGTTCAAGTGTTCTGTTTTAAGAAGTACCCCACACCTCTGTATTTATATTAGTTCTTTGAGTTATGACCGTTATATTTATATATCCGTTGGGTTTTCAAAACGACCGTTGTGTTTCCATTAATAAAGTTTACTTTAAAAGAGAACTTGGTTTTTATTCCCTCATAACCTTATGATATTCTTAAAACATTCTTTCATAAAAGATTCTTCGTTTTAAAATAAAAAGAGTATTCATAGAAGTAAATCTCCTCATTTTTACAAAATCCTGATGGATACCTAGGTAGTTGAAAACTTGGTTTTCTTTTTGTGAAAAATATGTTTAGAGGGCATTTGTAATAATTATGTCTTTTTCTCTCATCAACTATGTAATTTTTTGGAAACTATTGGTCTTTAAAAGAATTTTTAAAACAAATAGTAGATTATTTTAAATATACTAATGATTATAATAGTATTATACAAAAGGTATATCTTTTAAAAATTTATACCAAGAGTTAAAATATTTTATCTAAACATGAAATTGGTTTTAATATTTTAAGGTAAAACTACTTGTTTTTACTCAATTACTACAAATATTTATATTTCACCCTAATTTGAGCTAAGTATATAATAAAACTAAATTTTTATAAAAATTTATGTGGGACCCGGCCAAGCCAAGGGCATCCCTTATGGGACAAGCCCTCAAGGCCAGGATCGAGACCCCCTAGGGACCCAAGGTACCGCCATCGGGATCCCCAGGTACGTGGTGCCACAGTCCCGAGAGGCTGGGGGCCGAGCATAGGTTACCTGTGTCGCGGGTGGACCCGTGTATAAGGCCGCGGCTCGCACTGCATGAGGTTGGGCCAAGGCCCGCGGGAGACCCATGTGTAAGGCCCCGTGTGCGTGTGTGTTTGTGCTATTTCACCACTTCCCGAGCAGCTTGTTACTTAAACCTCACCTCAAACACCCCCCGTTTCGATGTGGGACGCACTCCACGCAACCAGGACCGCACGATCAACTTCCACGTCGATCTCAGCCGTCCAGCCTTTTTAAAACGCGTGACCCTCCCCCACGCCTCTGTAGACGTCCGATCTCTTCGAAGATTTAATCACGGCCCTCCATCCCTTTAAAATGTTTAACCCATTTCCCGCGCCTCCTCCAACCGCATGATCTCTCCCTTTTTGATCCTGGCCATCCATTTCTTGCCGCGCCGACACCTCTCGTCTTCTTCCTAGACTCGGGGTCCGGCACTTGTAGGCCTGCGCCAAGGACGCCTCGGACTCTTCCGAAGCACTGCACCGCTGACCCCCGAACACCTCCCACCTAGATCACTGTGTTTCCGTCTTCCTCACGATGGCCTACCCATGGGTCGAGGCACACTTCTTGCACCGATGCTCTACTTAAACCCTCACACCTCATGAACTCACGACGGTTCCTCCTTCTCTTTCTCACTCTTGATCTCCCAGCAATCCAGCAAGTTTACCGCCGTTCGAGGCTTCCTCCTCAAGAAAGTAAGGGTATTTCCATGTTTTTTTTATTTCCTTCATTTGTTGAAACCTATATTACTGTATACTGCATATATATATATATATATGTTTTTATATAACACCAACCCCCTAGTTTTAAAACTATCAAGGGCGTTTGCCACCATGTTAAAAAAGATATATATATATTTTCTAATGTTTGACGTTTCCTGTTTCACAAAAATTATATATATATAAACCCGAAACCTTCCTTTTGTATGTGGTGTATATATGGGTTGGTATATTTCAAAAAATAAAGAATTAAATAAAAGATATAGAACCCAGACCCCCTTCTATTTTTATTTCCAAGATTTTGTGGAGGATATACTGGATGATACATGGATGCTGAGGTTGCATATGTAACTGATGCATAACTTATATCATCTATGTGAACCTTATATATATATAACCACATATTCCTACTTTTTTTCTTTTTATACTTTTGGTTGAATATGGGCCCAAAGCTTAACATAAATCATCTATGTGAACTATATATATATATATCACTACGTATTCCTACCTGTTTGTATATTTCTCTGGTTACACATAGAACCGATGCATAACATATATCATTTTGTGGACCTTATATACATATATAACTAAATATTTCTACAAGTTTATAAATATTCCTCTCCTTTCCAAAACGAGGCAGTTATGATTTTAGGAGATGAACGCCTGATCTTGAGTGCTATTTTGGATGAAATCTAGGCCATGAGCTTAGGTATGATTATGATATGTTTTCTTTTTAAAACCAAGTGATTACATATTTTTGTATTTATAGCATCCCAAATATTAAACCCTCATAATGTTTATGTTCCTTAACTAAATAATTTAAGAGTCTTTCATCACTCATGAAATTTCACTGGCCTTAATTATTTAGTAAAAAACCCCTTTTTACAATTTTGGTGAATGTACAGATTAATCAGGTTATGTTTTACCATATTTAGGGGATTTTATCACCGTATTTGATCGCACGTTCTTCTTTAATCATTAAGCTTCTATTGAAATAATCATAATTTATTATCATTTTATATGCTTTAATAATGAGCTTTTGTAAAAAGAGTGTTTTATGAAACTATGTATGCCTTTGATTAGTTACTGATACTTTTTTCAAGATTAACCATCATACCCTATAGTAGCATGATTTGTAGTGGTTATTTTTTTTATTGTTGTATATAATGTATGCTTATGACATATCACTAAGTGAACTAAGAAATTAAATCACCCAATGTGGTATGGGACACCTTGGGTAAAAATGAGAATGAATGAGATATTCAAGGTGGTATGTGACATCTTGAATATATGAATGGTTTAAGTAAAGCATGAACGATGTGGTTCACATGATAATAAATGAAAATTTAAGGGTGTGCCTTGATAGCGCTCCAATGCATTGGGGAAAGGCTTAATCTCTAGAGATGACTTTTTAGACTGATACCTTGGTGAATAACCTTGGTAATTTTTACAACACCTTGGTGATGTACCTTGGTGAAAAAAAAACGATTGCCAATATTAAATGTTGATGCCACATAATTCAAGTCATGTAATATGTTCTTTCAAAGATAAAGTTCTTTCATGACTGATGCCTTTAAAGTTTCTATAAAGTTCATATTTTCCTAGCTTTAAGCTTGAAGCATGACTGGTGTTATCACTTAATAGAATAGTAACCAGCATATGAACATTTAGTTGTTTCCTTGTGCGCAACTCTGATTATGCATTACTTTTAACTGTTTAAATTTATGCTTAAGTAAATCACATGCAGTACTTGTTCATAACAACCATTATCACTCCTTCAAGATTTGACATATTTGTTTCATGTTTTTCTTGAAAACCTTGATTAAGCATTGTTATGTTTTTTGTGTTATAATCTTTCTTAGTGAATGTTCAAATTCGTTTAAAAGAATGTTTAAAAATGTTACAGTATTTTAAATTCTTTTTAAAACCCCCTTACTAAGTATTTCAATGCTCACCCAACGTTTTGATTTAAAAAATTTCAGGTATTAGCTTTTGAAAGATGAACTGTTTCAGAAGTTGTCGGTTTCCCAGAACCCGAACCGCACACGATCCTCTGTATGGGACATGATGTGTTGTTAACAAAGTGTATTTTATTTTATCATAACACATCATGTTCATAAGGCGCCAACTCCTATGGTTTCTGGGGTCGGGGTCACTACAGTTGGTATCAGAGGTTCGGTTTGGATAACTCTGGAAATCCAGAAAATGAAACAAAAAATATATATGTATATGTATTTCAATTTTATTAAAAACTAGGTTTTCTTAAATTTCATATGGAAAATGAAGGCAAAAATCTCTTATCTCTCCCCACAGAGGCCCTGGAGTCCATTGTGTCTTTATCAAGCCGTGAGGACTTTCTAAACTATTCCCATGTCCGCATGACATATAAACACCTATATGATGTATCCGACTCACCTCGAGTGCTTAGCCTACACCAAGGGTTGGGATTGGGTTAACTCTTTATGATGATGACCCAATTTCCCTCCTATGCACGTCGGGGAAGGTACCATGAGGGACTTTTCCATATTTTCACAGCGGGTGAGAGCTTTGGCACTATGCTTGATAACCCTTTTCAAGAAGCTGCTGCTGGCAGAGGCCTCCGAGCGGGCTACCTTTGTCAGATTTTAAACTATGGCTTCTGGGGTCAGTTTTTGGAATTCGGAAGGTTAGAAGACGAGTCCACCCGACTGTCTTGCCGAAAACAAGTGTATGAAGATGTCTCTCAACTTCATACCCCTCATGCTAGACTCATAAGATGTCATAGGTTCCCTCATGAGTTTTTCCCTGAATGATAGGCATGTGTTTGGTTCGAGGAGTTAGGGAGTTTTGCTTCTCTGTGTGGAGTTCGTTTAGTCAATGAGTAAGGGAAACTCAAGCACTAAGAATAATAAACGTATGTTTATTGAAAAGTTGTCTTTCCCCTTTCCTTGTACTTACTTTGTATCTGTCCTTGAATGATTTTCAAGTAATGGAACTCCTGTCTTAAAACTTTCAGATGGAAGGAAAAACCCACCTATTATATCTTCCCACTGAGATTTTGGAAATCATTGCGATCAAAACATGTGAGGACGAGTATGACCCCTTCGCAAGTTTTCGGAGGACGTGCAAGAAATGGTTTGAGGTAACAAACAGTCTGGAGATTCTCTGCACCTACCGGGGGAATGCCTCCATCTATTACTGCATTGGCTCTGCACAGCTAGTCGGGCGTGAACGACGAGGAAGTTACCATGAAGGGCTCTTTCTATGTTTTACCCTAGGACGAAACTTCACGGCCAGAGTGAAATTCCAAGAGGCTGCATTAGAGGGAAATCTTTATGCGTCTTATATGCTCCAACTTCTCATCTTTAGCCTGTTTGACCGTATCTATGGATTCTATATCCTCGACCTAGACATAATTCGGCAAGTTCTTCGTACATTGGTCTGCAAAGACATTTCAGAACATTGTACTGTTCGAGCTTCACTCTGGAGGCCTGAAGGCCCGAAACATAAGTGCAATCCCTCCTGTCTTAGGTGTATGTGGATTAGTGAGCTGGAAGTGGTGAGCTTCGCTACGGGGATCCCTCTAAATGCACATGTTGTCCCTATTCGTAGGTGGAGGTGGTAGGAAGGTTTCTGAACCTTATAGTGTTGTGAAGTAGATTGCGAGGACGCAATTTTCTATAGGGGGGATAATGTGACGCCCCAGGTTTTATGAACTGGTTTAAGTAAGAAGTGTTATGAATTTAATGATGTCTCTTGTTTTATTCGTTTTTCTAATAAGGAATTAGAGATAAAATAAAACATGTAGAATAAGGTAAACTGATATATATTAAAACATTAGTTTGCAACGAGACCCAACTAGTTGAAAATACCATGCACGAGACCTAACACAGCCACAACAAGACTACTAAGAACCAAACTCGAGCAATCAGATAATCCTCATCTTCAGAGTCCATCAGCGTGAAAAGTATAACAGCCAGGGCCACGACACACATGCTCAACACCAATGGTATGAGGAGAGCCATCAATCCGGTTCAAGTGTTCTGTTTTAAGAAGTACCCCACACCTCTGTATTTATATTAGTTCTTTGAGTTATGACCGTTATATTTATATATCTGTTGGGTTTTCAAAATGACCGTTGTGTTTCTATTAATAAAGTTTACTTTAAAAGAGTACTCTGTTTTTATTCCCTCATAACCTTATGATATTCTTAAAACATTCTTTCATAAAAGATTCTTTGTTTTAAAATAAAAAGAGTATTCATAGAAGTAAATCTCCTCATTTTTACAAAATCCTAATGGATACCTAGGTAGTTGAAAGCTTGGTTTTCTTTTTGTGAAAAATATGTTTAGAGGGCATTTGTAATAATTATGTCTTTTTCTCTCATCAACTATGTAATTTTTGGGAAACTATTGGTTTTTAAAATAATTTTATAAAACAAATAGTAGATTATTTTAAATATACTAATGATTATAATAGTATTATACAAAAGGTATATCATTTAAAAATTTATACCAAGAGTTAAAATATTTTATCTAAACTTGAAATTGGTTTTAATATTTTAAGGTAAAACATTTTGATTTTACTCAATTCCTACAAATATTTATATTTCACCCTAATTTGAGCTAAGTATATAATAAAACTAAATTTTTATAAAAATTTATCTCGGACCCGGCCAAGCCAAGGGAATCCCTTATCGGAAAAGCCCTCAAGGCCACGGCCGAGACCCCCTAGGGACCGATGGTACCTCCATCGGGCTCCCCAGATGCGTGGTGCAACAGTCCCGAGAGGCTGGGGGCCGAGCATAGGTTACCCGTGTCGCGGGTGGACCCGTGTATAAGGCCGCGGCTCGCGCTGCATGAGGTTGGGCCAAGGCCCACAGGAGACCCATCTGTAAGGCCCCGTGTGCGTGTGTGTTCGTGCTATTGCACCACTTCCCGAGCGGCTTGTTACTTAAACCTCGCCTCAAACTCCCCCCGTTTCGATATGGGATGCACTCCGCGCAACCAGGACCGCCCGATCAACTTCCACGTCGATATCAGCCATCCAGCCTTTTTAAAACATGCGACCCTCCCCCACGCCTCTGTAGCCGTCCGATATCTTCTAAGATTTAATCGCGTCCCTCCATCCCATTAAAATGTTTAACCTGTTTGCCGCGCCTCCTCCAACTGCAGGATCTCTCCCTTTTTGATCCTGGCCATCCATTTATTGCCGCGCCGACACCTCTCGTCTTCTTCCTAGAATCGGGGTCCTTCACCTGTAGGCCTGTGCCAAGGACGCCTCGACCTCCTCTGAAGCACTGCACTGCTGACCCTCGAACACCTCCCACCTAGCTCACTGTGTTTCCGTCTTCCCCATGACGACCTACCCATGGGTCAAGGCACCCTTCTTGCACCGAGGCTCTACTTAAACCCTCACACCTCATGAACTCACGAAGGTTCCTCCTTCTCTTTCTCACTCTCGATCTCCCAGCAATCCATCAAGCTTACCGCCGTTCCAGGCTTCCTCCTCAAGAAAGTAAGGGCATTTCCATGTTTTTTTCTTTCCTTCGTTTGTTGAAACCTATATTACTATATACTTCATATATATATATATATGTTTGTATATAACTCCAACCCCCTGGTTGTAATACTTTCAAGGGAGTTTGCCACCATGTTACAAAAGATATATATATATTTTCTAATGTTTGACGTTTCTTATTTCACAAAAATTATATATATATAAACCCGAAACCTTCCTTTTGTATGTGGTGTATATACGGGTTGGTATATTTAAAAAAAATAAAAAATAAATAAAAGATATAGAACCCAGACCCCCTTCGATTTTTATTTCCATGATTATGTGGAGGATATACTGGATGATACATGGATGCTGAGGTTGCATATGTAACCGATGAATAACGTATATCATCTATGTGAACCTTATATATATATATAACCACATATTCCTACTTATTTTCTTTTTATACTTTTGGTTGCATATGGACCCAAAGCTTAAAATAAATCATATATGTGAACTATATATATATATATATCACTACGTATTCCTACATGTTTATATATTTCTCTAGTTACACATAGAACCGATTCATAAAATATATCATTTTGTGGACCTTATATACATATATAACTACATATTTCTACATGTTTATAAATATTCCTATCCTTTCCAAAATGCGGAAGTTATGATTTTAGGAGATGAACGCCTGATCTTGAGTGCTATTTTGGATGAAATCTTGGCCATGAGCTTAGGTATGATTATGATATGTTTTCTTTTTAAAACCAAGTGATTACATATTTTTGTATTTATAGCTTCCCAAATATTAAACCCTCTTAATGTTTATGTTCCTTAACTAAATAATTTAAGAGTCTTTCAGCATTCATGAAATTTCACTGGCCTTATTTATTTAGTATAAAACCCCTTTTTACAATTTTGGTGAATGTACAGATTAATCAGGTTATGTTTTACCATATTTAGGGGATTTTATCACCGTATTTGATCAAAAGTTCTTCTTTAAGCAATAATCTTCCATTGAAATAATCACCATTTATTATCGTTTTATATGCTTTAATAATGAGCTTTTGTAAAAAGAGTGTTTTATGAAACTATGTATGCCTTTGATTAGTTACTGATACTTTTTTAAAGATTAACCATCATACCTTATATTAGAACGATTTGTAGTGGTTCTTTTTTTATTGTTGTACATAATGTATGCTTATGAAATATCACTAAATGAACTAAGAAATTAAATCACCCAAAGTGGTAAGGGACACCTTGGGTAAAAATGAAAATGAATGAGATATTCAAGGTGGTATAGGACATCTTGAATATATGAATGGTTTAAGTAAAGAATGAACGATGTGGCTCACATGATAATAAAGGAAAATTTAAGGGTGCATCCTGATAGCGCTCCAATGCATTGGGTAAAGGCTTAATCTCTAGAGATGAATTTTTAGACTGATACCTTGGTGATTAACCTTGGTAATTTTTACGACACCATGGGGATGAACCTTGGTGAAACGAAACGATTGTCAATATTAAATGTTGATGCCACATAATTCAAGTCATGTAACAAGTTCATTCCAAGATAAAGTTCTTTCACGACTGATGCCTTTAAAGTTTCTATAAAGTTCATATTTTCCTAGCTTTAAGTTTGAAACATGACTGGTGTTATCACTTAATAGAATAGTAACCGGCATATGAACATTTAGTTGTTTCCTTGTGCGCAACTCTGATTATGAATTACTTTTAACTGTTTAATTTTATGCTTAAGTAAATCACATGTAGTACTTGTTCATAACAACCATTATCACTCCTTCAAGATTTGACATATTCATTTCATGTTTTTCTTGAAAACCTTGATTATGCATTGTTATGTTTTGTGTGTTACAATCTTTCTTAGTGAATGTTCAAATTCTTTTAAAAGAATGTTTTCAAATGTTACAGTATTTTAAATTCTTTTTAAAACCCCCTTACTGAGTATTTCCATGCTCACCCTACGTTTTGATTTAAAAAATTTCAGGTATCAGCTTTTGAAAAATGAACTGTTTCAGAAGTTGTCGGTTTCCCAGAACCCGAACAGCACACGATACTCTGTATGGGACATGATGTGTTGTTAACAAAGTGTATTTTATTTTAAGATAACACATCATGTTCAGAAGGCACTGACTCCTATGGTTTCTGGGGTCGGGGTCACTACAGGAACCATCTGGTCTTAGATACAAATGTATCTGACAACTATCTCTAGGATAATCATAATGTTCCTTAATGAGATAAATGTCCCGGGTTGACTAATCTCTAGGTCATTCAATATTTTGTTACTCATCAATGATACTCTAAGGATAATGATGTTAGATTTTTTACCAAAATCTAAAATATTTGAAGACATAGTTATCCGTAACGAGGTTGATCATTAAGAATCATCAAATTAGGTTCCTTTGAAATGAAAACCTGAAGAACCATGCTTATTAGCATTCGTTCCTACTGATCCGGTATCAGCACCTCCTCCTTCAAATAATCCAAAAGCATATTCCAATGCAACAGTTTCATAATGGAGAGAGATGGTAGCTACCAGAAAGGAAGGTTATCGTTCATTTGGCATTAACCCTGCAAAGGATAAGGACATAAAAATTAATCATGCAGAAAATCTAGAGAATGAAAAGTAGGAGAAGAAGTTAAAGAAGAAATCCTCAGAAACTCAAGTGTTTCAGTCTTAAATTAAAGCAGTAGGGTTGAAATATCAAGAAGTACCCAAGTCTCATGTTATTCTTAAGAAACTAGTTGTCAGTCTGGAAATCCTAAAAGCTAAGAAAGTCTTAACAATATCATAACTTGTTCGAGAAATATAAGATTAGATCATTCATGAAGACAATAATGGTATTTTATGGGAAGTGGAAGATTACATTAGAACACCTCCAACTTCAATATCTATATCTATTTTTGAATAAAAAGATAATGAACAGGAGATTGAAGAAGATACTGAAGAAGGATTAGGAGTTGATGTGGAAGAATAAGAGGAAGAAGAGGTTGAATAACAAGATGATGAAAGGGAATAGATCTCGGAAGAAGAAAGATAAGAAGTAATTCAAGAATATGTGCTTCAAGGGGAAGAAGAGGAATAGGGAGATCTTAATACTATCCAAGTATTCGATGAACAAAACCCTGTTCAAAATCCTGACAAAGGCATGAGTGTTATGATTACATCATCCGATAAAGAAATGCCTCATAAGTCTTCTAAAGGGATAGAGACATCGGATTCCATAACTCCTAGAAGAACTCAGAAAGGTAAAGATGATTCAAACACCATGTCATCATCCTATAATAATCATGACTTCATAAAACATTCCTTAATAATGTCAGTCAAAACTATTCTAGTTATTGAAAATATTGATTCTTGGATTCTAAGGATTTAAGTGACCCTGAACCAAAAGTCGGAATCTACTAATAAGCTGATGGACATGGTGGTCAATCGAGAAGAAGATTTAAACAATATCCGGATTGATTATAATCCTCACAAGGTTACCTGTAAGACAGTCATTAATAGAAACAAAACCATCAATGAAGAGCTTATAATCTTCAGTGACTCCATGGATTCAACCAACATATATTTCAATACTGGTGAATATGAATTCAAAAAAGATAGAGAATCCATCTCTAATAAATTAAGTAGACTCAATTCCATTTCTCGGTCTGTAAGTAGTGAGAAGGTAGTCCAAGAGGAATTCTTGAAAAAGGTGGCTTCTCAAGAGGAGATCATTAAAAATAAAGATGATAGAATCAAAGATCAAGAAGAAAGGATCTTGTCCTTAAAAATAAAGAACTTGGATCAAGATATTTTGTGGAAGAAGATTCAATAATATCATAAGGATGTGAATAAGGATAAATATATGATAAAAAATTTTATCAGAGAAGAAGAAGGATGGTTGAATCTATTATTACATTCTGATGATTTGTTATAATCCAAACACTAGTTTGAAAATTTCCTTAATAATTATTTTTCTTGAATATCATTCTTTTTTTTCATGTATGTTATCTTAACCATACAGGTAAATTCTATATTTCTCCATTCATTTTTGAAAATCAAAAAGGGGGATAATTTATTTGAGGGAAGAATTTTACAAATAAATCAAAGAGGGATAATCTGTTAAGGGGTAGATAATATTACCCAAGTAAGGGGGATATATTTCGTTAGAAAAAAAAACCAATTACTAAAGTTCATGAATAAGATCCTTAGGAAACATAACCTAAGGGGGTTAGTTGTATTCATCCTAATTCTAATTCAAAGGGGAGATATATTTTCCTTACTTTTTTTTATCAATGTCAATATATTCTTCCTTAGTAAAGTTGTTTGTTCTTTCCAAAAAGGGGGAGATTTTTGAGTCAATAAGGTTCTCTTATTACTTTTCCATTCCATAGAGTTTTATGTTTTGAAAATCACAAACACATTTCTTTAAGTTCTATTTTTCCTTAATACTTTTTAATTCTGTTTTACTTACAAATTTGTCATTCCATTTTTAGTTAAGAAATTTTCATTCCATTTTACTTTCAAAATTTTCAATTCATTTTTACATAAGAATTTTTAATTATGTTTTACATACAATTTCTTTATTCTATTTTATTTACAAATTTTTCATTTTGTTTTACTTACATATTTTTCATTACATTTTACTTAAAATTATAATATACCATTTTACATAAACCTATTTCATACGATTTCAGTTATATCGGTGACTCTGTGATACCGTTTTTATAATAATATTGTCACATGAAAATATATGATACTGTTTTGATAATTATGATACCATTTTTCATGATACCGAAAATGGTAAAAATATCAGGCCAATTTTATCATACCAATAACCAAAAATAGTGGTACCATTTTCTCAATCTGATTTTCATTTACATAAGAATATGTTTCATTGATAATGTAAGAGTTGTTTAAAGTATCATTCCAATTTTATCTAATTCTAAATTTTCTTACACTAAAAAATTATCTTAAACATAACATCATTTATCATAATTCCTTATATGAATTTATGTTGTACAGTTTGTTATAAACTAACTGTTGTCTATTTTACACGTGTCTAGGTCTGTCAAAATTTAAGTAAAATATGACCATTGGAGTGGAGCCGAACGTTGAGATGTATTTCCTATAAATAAGAGTTCTTTTGAATGTGCTTTGAGTGGATGCGAGTGATAGAGATTGCAAAAAATATTGTAAACAGTTTTGACATTCTGAAGTGATTTCTAGTGAGAAATGTTGTTACAACTTTCAGTGCTTCGTATGGATGTCGTGAAAAACATGTTTAGGTTTGAACAACTTGTTTAGACATTCTTTTTGTAGACCTTGATTGTGCTGTTCGTGGGATTCCAGGTTGGGAACATAGTGGTTCCGATTTACTTCTATATCGAGGGATTACAGGGATAACAAGAAAAATACCGATCTTCAGATTGAGGGCTTACCTAGGTTTAGGTATGATAGAATTTCTAGAAAGTATAAATCAAGGATCCTTTATCCAAGGTTGTTCGATACCCTTTTCATTGGGTTAAAATAATCTTACTGTTACTTGTTTACTATTTCATATTTTTTATTCCACTGCAATTTTAACATTGTTTACTTAGACAATATAACCATCATATAATTTCTAATTTTGTTAGTATGATTATATTAAGTATTCTATATGTTTTAAGGTAGAATTATTATTTTATTAAAATCTTCCTTATGATTTTTATCTTAAGGTTGTAAAGTTTAAGAAAAGGTTTCTTTAAGAGGGTTTGTGAAATTTTTCAACTTTTTTAAAATAACATTTCCTAAAATTGAAAGCTAAATTAAAGAAACATATTTTGTTAAGTTTAACAAAATTTCTTTCATAAATTTTTGTACCAACATTAACGGTTCCAAAGGAATTTTTAAAGAATACAATTCACCCACCTCTTGTATGTGAGCATCTCATTATACATATTCGATCCTCCAATTAGTATTAGAGCTCGTATCTCTACTATACTAATACATTACATTTTTACCTATCACATTACAATGAACTAAATCTATTTGATTCATTTTTAACCTTTTTCAAGGAATCTAACTTAAACTCATATCCATACCAATACACTTTGAATTGGACCCCGGTATCATATGTTCCTACAACTATAGGTCCTAGGTAGGTGATTAATATATTGTTTTGTCTATTTTCAAATGTTTGGGTGATGTAGAATTTTGTTTAAATATGGGTGTTCTGATAAAGACACAATTATATCTGTTGAATCATATTAAACTGATCATTTGACCCATGGGATTTTATTGGGAAGGCACAGTTCCTTTTACACTTCAACAAGGTCGAGTTAGAGGTTGTCACTCCATGGGGTATATTGGTCAAGGTTCCAAACCATTTAAATTTTATTTTATAGTTGATTTTGTTGAATTAATCTGTTTCCAGGCATTCATGTCCTCTAATTTTAATTGTTATGATATTTTAGCTGTAAAATTCAATATTATTAAATTTAATTCCTTATTTATTGTGACATATATATATATATTCTATTCTTATGAAATTATTTTTTAGACTGAAGGGTTTGTGATCGGATTGGACCGATGATGATGTGGATAGGGCAACAATATTGAGTGATGTTGATCAATGGTTGGGATTGGACAAGATTACTTGAGTGGTTTGACCACAGGATTGTTCATCGAGGAGGTCATTTGATGTTTCGAGGCCATAATTTTGGGCATGGTCCGTGATATTTGGATGGAATGGCCATTAGTTTTGAGTGACATTGATTTAAGGGAACTAGGTTCCAGTGATGTTGAGTCTTGGGTGATTTATAAGTTGATTTATGCTTACTAGTGATGGCTGAGATGTGAAATTGTGTTCTGTGCACATAGGTTTACTCTACCCTGAGGTATTTTTTATGACTCTAGTGCTTAGAGGCCCCTAATACTTTGGATTAGGACATGTTTTGGGGTTGATTTTTAAATAAAGCCACATGGAAGGTGAGGAGCCTTCAATTGAAAGTGATGAGGCTATCTGTTGGAATATGAGGCTCACCATGATTGAGGTCATGGGCCAAGATTTATATTTCTAGATGGAAATCACCATTCTTCAAGATGTTCTTCTCTAAGATAACAATGGATTTTATTTGAGGACAAATATCATTTTCCCTCTGGATGATAGGCTTCAAGCTGACAGATGATTTTCAGAATGTGTTTGAGGGACAGTTTAATACTTACTAGGGCATGCCATTGTGGTTTCGATACATGTTTGAGACACAAGGTGTCAAGAGGCATGTATTGTTAGGATTGATTTTTGGGGAGGAACCTAAGGGTTCACCTTGTCTTACCATTATGGGTACCTAGGGCCACTATCCAAGGACCCAATTCACTTCAAATATTTGAGCATTGGTCAAAGCAGGTCACACTTCTTTATGGTTGTTGAGAACCATTGAATTTTCATCATTTCAATCAAATTGATATACTTTGGTTATTTGTTATATAAAACAATATTTAATACATATTCTTGATACAAACCATTGGGTTGTACCCTATAGTGATTCTTCTCACACCATGAATGTGTCATTCATGACGCATGTAGACCTTATTTATTTACATTCCGGTAAATTATCGACCTCAGAATCTGGATCATTGTAGTTGCTTGTGTGCATTTGGGATGGGGAACTTGAGGTCATGCATAGATGGAGTTTTTTTTATTTTAATCTATGGTATCATAATTCTTATTATGTATATAGTTATTTTTGGATACTCATTGATTCCCCTTGTTTATATTTATATGTAAAACATATTATTAAATTTATTTCTATTCTATTTAGTTTTTTCATGTTGTATTGGAATGGTGATATACTTATTAATCATTATCTTCCTCTAATCATTAATAGATATTCTATTGTTCATGAATGATTGTGCTTCCTCTTTTCAGCTCTAGTTCATTCCTAGAGTGTCTTTTGTCCCATTTCATGTTTTAAATTATTACTCATACTATTTTTATTATATATAAATAGAGGGTATATTCTCCCCAACATGTTAAATTACACCACCACTTCTAGTGGAAATCCTTTGGTGTACGGGGAGGTATGCCTAAGGCCAGTGGCAGCTAGCCCAATAGTACTATTTTGGTGGCTAATCCATATGGGGATTCTATAAGAGGTATCAAAAGAGATTATTTTTTCACTTTTCATGATATTACTATTTGTCTAATTGTAGGTTAGAGACTATGTGATTTCCAAACTATTTTTTGACCTAGTTTTTGGGTGCCTTCATACCCATGTATGAGGAACGTACCAAGTTACCATCAGAGGGAAATGTTGTTCATTTTTTCTTCAGAAGACAGTTTATATGTTTTCTGACCCATGTGGTTCACTTGGAATGTTAATTGTTATTGTGTTTTTATATGTGACCATTGACTTGGTAATGTAAGGGAGAATTTGGAACCTTTTCTAGATATGGAAATTTGGGGTACCATGTGATTTCTGGGATGTTTTTCATTTTATAGGCACAATTTTTTTTTATTTTAAATTTACAAATTCATGTATTCATTGTAAAATGATTATTCCATGTGATCAATATAAAATTAATTACTAAATGACACGTTTCATAATATAAATTTATTTATAAAATGTAATATATATATATATATATGAAATGTCTGGTGGAAAATGAAATAGTCTTGACTCTTATAGGAGAAGGCAGGTACTATAGTTGAGGTGATTACGATCACTGTGATTGGGAGACTCAGTTCTAAGTTTTAGGAAACAATGGATTCTTGTAAGAGCATGGCCTGAGGATTATATTATAACTATCTCAATTAAGGGAGTGTATAGATTCTATGAGGCTGAGATTCCATGGGGCATGGTTTTGATTGGGATGGGTAACGGTAGTAATGATGTGATTCATTTTACTAACATCCCTATATATATTATATGTATATATATGTATATATATATATATATCTATTATATATATGGGATATCTTTCCATTTTATGTTATTCAATGTGTTCCTACTATAATTCTTATTGGAGGATCATGCAGGTGACGATTCAGAGCCACATGAGCATGATCAGGTTAAGAACACTACATGTTAGTCATTGAAGGTATATGCTTATTGGCATGTTCAGGGACATGTTCCATCACAGGTTTAGGAGTTGGTTGGCAGCCTCTATATTTTGTAGTGTTTGTGTAATGGATTTCAAGAATATCTGTGTGATCATATTGTGGGTTCTCTCATGAATTGAATGGGGTTCTCAGGGGGAAGATCTATTTTTTTTTCAATCCGACGCTGGAGTTCCAGTTGCAACACCAGCCGCTTTTTTAGGTTGATGGTGGTCCATAGGATGCATTGAACTAGATAGAGAGAATGAAAATGATATTTGAGCACCATGAGACACCTACGTGGTAGAGGGTGAAGTTGATGACAAATATACTCAAGTGGAAAGAAAAGCATTGGAGGGAAGTGTAGGTGTAGGATGTAAGACATGATGGTTTGGATTGGAAGTATTTTGAATCTAGAATCTTCAAGCACTTTCTACCAGTGAAAATGAGGTTTAAAAGAGCTACAGTGTTCTGAAGACTTAAGAAACATGTCATTTCCTTCATGGACTATTTAGGGACATTCATTGATTTGTCTCACATTACACCCGATTTAGTGAGTGAAGACACCTCCATGGTGAGCCACATTAAGGATGGGTTATGACACTCCATTAAAGTGAAAGTAACATTTATTAGATTGTCCTCATTCTAAGATGTAGTTAAATAGGTTTACAATGCCAAGGGAATCCTTGAGGATATGTATTACGTGATACGATAAGTGGATTCATGTTATTTTAGCTGTGATGCCTCTAATAGGATGAAACAAATTCATGATGTGTTCTAATAGGGTGGTCAGGACAATGACTAAAGAAGACCCCATCGCGGTGGATCATCTAATGTTTTCTTCTATTGTGGGAAACATAGACATATTTGTACTCAATGTTACCGGCCTCTAATAGATATATGGGTAGGTGGAAAGGTTAAGAATCTTGAGTGGTTCTAAAAGAGTCCTTTTTGTACAGCCAGTGATCAGGTACAAGGATAGAAGGATATTTCTATGGATGGTTTAGGATTGGTACCTGGTTATGGTATTTGAGATTCAGTTGTATGTGATGTTTTTTTCATATATTGAGGGACCCATCATAGTAGACATTTTCTTGTTTCTAGGGAAGAACTACATGCATTCTATGCTTTAGGAAGTCATTCTTTAGTCTTTGTGCATGATTTGGAGTTGTTATGGGCTCTACGGGCTCATTTTCCAAAACAAATTAGAGGTACACCATGGGTGTGGCTGTGATTTGATATTGTTTTTCATTGGAATGGCCTATTGAGGAATGTCTATTTTGGATCACATGGTTAATGAAGTATGTAAATGGAATGTGAAGAAGTTGGTATGTAGGTTAGAATCATATAAGATGCATGATATATATATATATATATATATATGAGATGTGAGGAACTTGGTTATATATATTGAGCATCGTTGGATTTGGGTTACTGTGGTGCATGGAACCAAGAAATAGAAAAGATTCCTGACTAAATTTACGTGATAATCATATGGGCACTAATGAGTTGAAGTACTTGATTGAGGTGAGAGTTAAAAGGGTTTCTTTGAGCATTTGAGGTTGCAAAAAACCATGTTGTTCCATATACTACATGGTCACGAGGTGAAAAATGATGTAATGTATGATGTGAATGGTTGTATGGTATGACACAGAAGCACCTGATGAGGTGTAGGAGTGATGATGCATCATAGGAGGAACTTGGATCCCATAATTGATCATTGGACCATTGATTTATTTCACATTTTTTTTCTGAATGTACTTTGATAATAAATTCATCCCTTATGGTAATTGGCCAATACCATTATAACTATGGTAGTCAGGGATATATTTTACAATGATTGGAATTTTTGTTACCATCTCAGTGATTTCATTGATAGATTTGGGTTGAGCTATGTTGATGTGTGGATACTGTAACAACCTTGGTTTTGTATTTGGGTTGAAATTCAATCCTAATTTTATCATTTGATAAATGGGGCGATGCCATTTCCTAATATGATGGCTAGAACTCAAGTCATAGAGTTCCCTAATATTTATATCATGTATTTACATGATTTTAAATATTTTTCCAAATACATCGTTGGTTAGAGAAGGTTTCAAGAGCATTGGAGTCTCGAAAGTCTATTTTAAATTAGTAGGCTAAGGAAGACAATTTAGGGTAAACTATGCATCTTGTTTTTGAACTGCTACACGATTTGGATAAACCAGGCTAGTGAAGTGCACAGAAGTGTGTGGTTATATAAAATTATTGTAGAGGGATTCTGCACGGTTTGATAATGGTTAGTTCAAACCACACACAAACCATGTGAGGGATCTATTTATGGAAAAGCACCACAATATTGCGAGCATGGTTTGTGAACAGTTTGAAAAACCATGTGGGGAAACCATACAGCCTATATGAGGGGTTTTTTAGATTTTCATTTTATCCCTTTTATTTTCATTTCACTTTTTTCTCTGTCATTCTACCTTTACGGAAACACACAGTAGTAGAGGATGACCACCATTCCCATTCCTATTCACTTTGATGTACCTCCTCTATTGGTTCTCTGTTTTCATTTCCATCTTGTTGAATAGAGTAGTGGCAGTAAGGCTAAAATCTATCTACCTTCATCTTTGTTTGTCTTCTTCCACATGGAGTGAAAAATCTATTTGAGTCATTCTACCACATTTTTAGGGAATGTGATTGAAACTTATATCAACTCAACTCTACTTCAAATTGATGCACTGTACCAGATGTGCCTACATATTCTGGTTTAATATAGGTGGTGTATATCTTTTTTTGGTTTTTTTGCGAATGTTTATGTGGGGTGTCTTTTAGCACACATTTGTTTATTTTTGGGTAGGACCAAATTATATATGTTTCTTCATAATAAAATGATCCTTTGAACCATGGGATGATGTTGGGAATTCACAATTCCTTATTGTCTTGAGAAAGCCCATGTTAGGGGTTGTCCCTCATTGGTGTGGTTTGGTCAAGGGTGCCAAACCCTTTAAATTTCATTTTATTAATTTAGTTGGTTTAATTAATCCAAGATGAGGAATTAAACTACTAGAAATTAAATTGTTAATTTTCTGTATATATGATCTCCAATATTGTTAAATTGAATTTCCTTTTTATATTGAAATGTATATATATGATTTTCATGTTCAATGATCTATGTGGACCCAGGCAGTCGTTATGGTGTTGGAGAGAGGTTGAGGTGCCTAGGAAATCTAGATTGAGTGATGTTGATCACTAGATGGGCTTCGACAAGATCATTAATGTTGTATAAATTGTGGATTTGGCATCATAGATGTCATTTGAGGTAGTGAGGCCATCATGATGGGCATGTCCCATGACATTGGGATGGAAATGCCATCGGTTTTGAATCATATGGTTGTAGTGGGATGAGGTGTCAGTGATAGTGTCTCTTAGGTTATTTATTTGGTGATTTCTATTCACCCATGATGTCTAAAGTTCTAAATTGAGCCATGTTCACACATAATGACTTAGTGATGAGATCTTTAAAAACATTAGTGTGGTTAAATTACATCAGTTATGTTGATTATGAAATGGTTTGGGGGAGCTTATCATAGAATTCCGCATGAAAGGTGACGAGCTGTCAGTTGATTGCAAGGAAGCTATCAGATAAGGGATATGGATAACTATTCTTGATAACATGGTATTTGATTTATAATTGAGTTCATACATCACCATTCATCTAAAAGTTCTTATTTGAGATGAAATTGGATATTATTTGAGGAAAGGTATGGATGTGACACAAGGTTTCGGCCTCAGATATGGAAAATGTGTTTAAGAAGGGGTATGAAGGTATAATTAATATTTACATTGGCCTACCTTTGGTATGCCGGTAATGAGTTTATAAAATGAGGTTTTGGGGGGCATGTTGGGTCAGGATGCGTTTTTGATATGGTACATGAGGGATCACCGGGGATTGAAATCATTAGTACCTTTGGCCATGGTCCTAGGAACCTATTCACTTCTAATATTCAGGCATTGGCCAAAGCACATGTCCATTATAGGTGGCAATTGAGCACCATAATAGTTTTTTATTTCATTTCAATTGCATTGAGAGGTTTTTTAAAAAAAAAATATATCATTACATCTTAAATAGATATTCTCAGAACACCGCATTTCATAGTACACTTCTAAAATTCATCTCACACCCTGCACGAGTACTTCAGTACACGTGTACACTATATGAATTTACATTCTAGTAAAGGATCTGGATCAAGATCTTTATATCAATAGCTTTTTCCATGGAGTTTGGAATGAAACCTTCAGTTCGTGGCTATCAAGAGTTTCTAATTGTGTTTACTCTCTCATCTCATAATGCTTATTTCACAAGTAGCTACTATCAGTTAGCCATTGGAACCCCTTTTGAAAATTTATATGTATGAATTATTATAAAATTCATTCTTGTTCTATATAGTTTATACAATTTGTGTTGGAATGTTGATATTCTTATTTATCCCCCACTGATTACCTTTATTACCACTTCTACTATATCTCATTATTGAATGTTCTTTATCTTTTCATTTATTGATTAAGTCTGCTGAGTCTTTCAATCCGCTACATATTATACATTATTACATGGTATGGTGTTAATATCAATCTTCATATTGTTTAGTCTCCCCATCTTGTCATATTACACCATAACTCCTAGATGGAAACCTTTTGTGTATGGGGAGGAATGAATAAGTCTAGTGGAAGCCGGCCCGATACCACTGTTTGGGTGTCCAATCAGATATGAGATGCTATAATACTAAAGGGGAAGATCATTATTTGATATATTGATGATCATTCACCAAATTAGAATTATGTGTTCCATGATTCCAAATTCACTAAAAAATTATGGTCAATTGGCATGTGTTTGTGTAATGTAATGAATATTCATCTAAAATTGAGGTAATATCCATGTAATTTAATCCTGGTTCATTATAGAAACTATTGATCATAGTGTTGAATTTTTTGTCAATATGATGTCAATAAGGTCTCAATTGTCAATATGTTTATGGAAAAGTGGTGGTGATGATGATTGAATAGGAGAAGTTGTTCCAATGATTTTGTTACACGGAGAATCTATATGAAATTACATTGGATATCATGCTTAGACATTATCTATAAAAAATTGGATTACTATAGAACTGATCCCATGTTCTACGTAATGTGTCACTGGATGAAACATTCTTACACCATTTTAATAAGGCCCAGAAATACTTGATTTCATGATGACTTTATAAGATCCATCCAATAGATTCTAATTGGATGAAGGTTGTGAATCAAAGTAGACAATGTTTTCATCTAATACTCAATAATTTCTATATGTGCAAATGGAGAACACATCCCTCACATCAACAAGGAAATGAATTGATCATTAATGATTGAGTAATGAAAAAATGATCCATGAATCATCCATGATTGTATTAATGCAATTTTGAAAAACATTGATTTTGTATCCCAAAAAGAAAAGAAGGATGATGATTAAAGTTAAAGATGATAAGAGGAAAGTCTTAGTATAGAATCTACTATGTGAATTTCCCATGAATGGTATTACTAGAATGAAGTTGTCCATTCACTCTTATACAATTGGTTTTTAACCAAGTAGGACCTTACATTAAAAATTTGGGCCAACCAAGGAGGCCAGTTGAGGACATCAACCTCAGGAACATGAGGGACCTTGGAGTCAATCCCTTCTAAGTGAAGCCTCAAGTCTAGCCCCATAAGAGACCTAGGGAATTCATTACCTAAATAAACCAGTAGGTCCATGCACAGTGGTGAACCCATGCGACGAGTGCATATTGGGCACTAGGAGTGCTCCCGGAGGAGGTAGAGTGGGCACAAAAGCACGCCTACAGAATCCAGAAGGGGCAGTACCTATAGAGGGAGAAGACAATTAATTGTTTATTGGACTTCATGATGAATTTTATAAAGCACAACACATTCATGATGCATTTCAATGTGGGACAAAAATACAAACATAGGAATAATTCTACACTGTTGATCTCATTCTAGAATATCACTTCACTGTCAAATCATCACATGATTGATCGTGTGTATCTCGGCCATCCATCTGATCTGTGTAGTTTGGGATTGATCCACCTCCATCAAATCTCTCCATTCGAGTTATCTTCAACCATTGGCCACCCTGCTGCACCCGCAAACTAGTGATGATTCAGGACACTAATCTCATCAATTCAGCCACCGTTTGAGCTCATTGCAATCTTGTTTGGATCTTCTGATCATAAAGAATCCCATTAATGAGATTTCATTTTCATGCATTCATGAAACATCTAAATAATAAAATTTTGAGAAGGACGAGGAAAATGAATTTGTTGGGGCCGCACTAGATGTCGGATATTCAACGGGTGAATTAAAAAAAGATACACACATTCCTCTTGGAATGCATGTGATATTATCACCAAGATTGAATAGGGCTCCCATTTGAAATGGAAACACCGATGACATGCAACATATCTCTATCCCACGTTTGAAATACTCAAACCTGAAGATGATGACATTTCAATGAATTGAATTATATAGATTCAAATGTGGTGATATGTGTTATTTCTCACCTATTAAAAGAGATACCTCGACCAAGGCTGGGGTGTTAAAGAGATCATGATAATATATTGTTTCCATAGAAACAGAGCACCATATAAAAGGTTCAAAAAATCATTTCAATGTGAAGATGTTATGTGAACCCCTTGCATGAAAGAGAACCTCTAACCCCCTTAGTTCATGAATTATTACGCACCCACTATGAAAAGGAAACCGACATATGCACAATCTATTTAATAATCCCTCTTCATTCCTTTTTAAGATTATGGTTTGTGAAAACCAAACAGGGATAGTTCTTTGCACCTCCCTCGTTTGATTAACACATATAGAAGCACAATGCCTATATGGTTCATGAGTTTGTGTGAGATACCTCGAGATAGAAGAAGAAGATCCCATGGGTAGAACATACCCATTTGGGTTTTGAAAAGAATAACTCACACAATTATGAATTAAAAACATCTAAACAAAGTGCAATGAAAATATTAAATTGGGATGAAGAGACTCAAGGGATCTTAGGACCAAAGAGTAGTGAGTACATACACACACTCATGTGCTTAATTTGATGAAACTCGTGGCTGTTCATGGTTGTGTAAAGAGAAGTACTTATGAGAAGACGCATTTCATGCATACATGCACTCACATGTGAGAAGAGGAGAAGAGGTAGTTGTATGCACAAAGAATCACACCCATTCAGGTTTGAAGAAGATTCCAAATTAAACACCCACATTTCATATAAAATTGAATGAATTAAACAGAACATGTTTGTGAACTCTGAACCACAAAATAAAATATATAAATGAAAATGATGAAGATTAATTTTGTGTGCTCAAAGATTTATACCCATTATAGTATTCACACAAGAAAGAAAAAAATGAATAGTGCATGAATTCTGGCATGCACATGAATATGTGAATATATCTAAAGGAAGAATTTGTGTTTGTGAACATTTAGTGAAGAAGAGATGATAGACAATGAATGTGAATGAGACACACTAATTGAACATAAACTATTCAAACAAGTGAAAAGTGTGTACATGGGTTCCTAAGAATCATATGATATGCATGCATGAAATCAAGCATAATCAAATGCACATGTGACATGTAATTGAGATGTCCAAATACAATAGGTATTGGATCCCATACAATCTATTCATGAAGAAAATGAGATTTTAGAATTAATCAATATTGATTTAAAGACGATCTTCTATATGAGTTTATAGTAATTGAGATTTCAAGACTATGCTGATATTATGCAAGATCACTCATGCATATTATATTCTTGCAGAGGAAGTTTGAATCACTTGAACACATCTTAGTGAGGCTGGGTCTTCATTAGAAGAATAAAGAATTCCCCGATAATTGTTGAGACTGAGGATATATCATAAAAGATATTAGAGTCATTGAGAAAGGGAAACAGACCTTATCAAATGCTGTTGAAAATTCATGAATAGATGCACAAGAAAGTGTAATTCAGTATTCTTGTGAGGAAGTATTATAATATCCATCAATAGTGAATTAAAAACAATCTCTTTTGAATTCTAGGAGGAATAATTCTTCAGTGGGACTCTGAAGCTGGCTAGTGGGATTCTGGTTACACTATGGGAAGTAGTATAACAAACATCCTGGGTGACTCAGGAGAGATACAATAGGACATTTTATCGACCATTTTAATTACTCCTCTGATTATAGTAGAGAATTAGTGTTGGAGAGAATAACTAACACATCAAGGAGTAGGTTTTTGAATCAATACTTCTCAAATCATTGTGTTTGGTGCCTTTACATTCATAGTATCATTTTTGGTAAGGATGAGAGACACAAGAAGAGTGGATTTAGTCTTTAACCAACAATAGAAATTTAATTGAATAGAATCAATGAGTAAAAATATTTAAACTTATCATTGATTTTCCCCTTCACCTCTCATTGATCCACACTAATTCAGGAACATCAATTGGTATCAGAAGAAGGTTACCTCTAAAATATCCATTGGAGTATTTATAAAGTGTTGATTTGATGAGATGAGTGAACGACCTCATATAGAGATATCATCCAAGACTCAGAAGAATAAAAAGTTGAAACAAGCTAGGAAGATGAAGAAGAATCTTACTGTTAATGGGGAGACAACTTCTACTAAATGCAATCTGAAAGGTACAACATATGATAATTAATTTTATTATTATGAATCTCTTTATGAAGCATGATCATGAAATGATGATGATAGATCAATTAGTGATATTCATACTACACTTATTAATCATCTGAAGAATGTACCAAGAGAAGTGGAATGACACATTTCATCAAGAAACAATACTCTTCAAGATGAAAAATTATAGCTGGAATACGAATTTTATACCATGGATGAGGAATTTTGTAAAAGGGTTGGTCAACCCAACACCCTCAAAAAACATGTGAATGAAAAGTAAGAAACAAATTTATATTTGAAATTACATATATGATGAAGTTCCTGAAAAATTTTAGGGATGTATTTCTCGAAAAAAAAATTATATGAAATGGTATTTCTAGAAGCCTACCATGCATTTGAAAAGTTTCACAAAGTCAATATGGTTGTTATATATTCTCAACTAGAAGATAGATACATCAAGTTAATGGATCTGGACATATCTTTTAAAATATTAAAAAATATTCATGAAGAATAAATGATAAACTTGAAGGGTAATTGGGAAATATAGATGAGGTTAGTTGAGAATGATATGAAATCCCTCAACATGAGGTGTTTAGAGTTGGAGGTGAAATTGAAGAATCACCGATCACTCGAAGGTGGATATTTGAAAACAATTGAAAGAATAGATACATACAATAATGTTATCATTTAATAATATGATTAAAAAGGAACATCAGATCAACCACTAATACAGTGGCATCATCTTCCAAGAATAAGGTATCCCATAATACAGTTATTTATGTATTTACTAATGCATTTGCATCTGTATGTCCAAGTTCAATGCTAAAATATAGGAAGATGTGCATTGGTAAAAATGTTAATACATCCATAAAAACATCATGTATGGATAATGAGATGATTAATTAGAACAACTCCCAAATGAATGCTACAAATAATGAATGAAAATTCTAGAAATAACCAACCACTAAACCTAGCTAGGAAAATACTACATGATTAAGAAGGAGATTTATTGGATAATGTTATTGTTTCTAGAAGTTTGAGCATGAGGAAAATGATTTTTGGAATAATATGCCAGCATATGAAAATTATGAAAGGCTTACATTCAGGGAATGTAGATGTGTTTAAATGAAGCATCCTGCAAAGAAATGGTATAAAACAAAGATGAAGAATAATTTTTCTATCAGGAATAGATTTGAAAATCATGGAGGCTTCAATGATAATTGAAAAAGAAGTGTTCATAGTTATGATGAGAGTTGTTTTAGTCCCTCCATGCCTTAAGCATATGTTGATAAGATACATAGACAACAACAATGGCAGAAGAAGAAAAGGATGTTTAGAATTCATCCATTGGGAATATGCAATACAATGATGTCAAGAAAACCGTGAATGAAAATATTCCCAAGAAAAATTACATGCTCGATTCCAAGAATTTCATATAAAAATGAAATTATGCTTCTATTGTGTAAATAAAGGACATACCATGGATCACTACAAACAAGAAATGGGAATGAATGGATGTAAGAAGAAACTAAATGGAGAACCAATCTAGAAGAAGATGGGATTGACTGGGGAAATTGCTGAAGATAATATTAATATGTTTCCTAAGAAAGGTATCTTGATGATAATTAAGAAGCCAAGTGGAAGCTCAAAATTAGAAAATGTTTAAAAGGAGTGTTTAGTTATCTGGCCTAATCTATTTCAAATTTCTAGAGAACAACAATTAGT
This sequence comes from Viscum album, assembly GCA_963277665.1. NCBI lineage: Eukaryota > Viridiplantae > Streptophyta > Magnoliopsida > Santalales > Viscaceae > Viscum > Viscum album. Next base: position 623,388,116 of record OY728127.1, read on the forward strand.
AGAAGATATTGTACTATGTAAATCAAAGTCAAAAGGGAAACATGTCTTTACACATGAAGGGAAATTCTAATTTCATGAGAGGTTTTCAGAAAATTACTACCCAAGTGTCTCATAGATACTATGTGGGAGGATCAAGAAGTTTTGACATCATGAAAAAAATGTATAAATATTTTACCAGGCAAAATAGAGATTCTAAAAATTGATGAACATGCACCAGTGGAAGCTACTTCACTATGGATAGAAGTAAAGAGAAATAATCCACACAATTTAGAGGTAAATAGATTTAAAGGGTCCATTCTATAAAAAAACTATCATAATGAAAAATGGAGAGGAAACACTAGCATGAAGTGTACTGAAAACTTTAGAGCTGTAATGAAAGAAGTACTTCAGAAGAGAGAAAATTCATAGCCCCGCTTCCTCTATTAAGAATATCACAAGTGTTCCATATTATTTACTTATATTTTATTATATATGGGTGATTACATTACAGGGAATTGAATATGAAGGTCACTCCTAATATGACAGATGAATGAGAAAATAGGACTCATTATTCATGATTTCATAATATAACAAAATGTTCCACAGTGGAAGATTATCAACCTGAATATCATGAATAATATGTGATGATATTTCCACCATTATGAATCAATTGGATTGCAACCCTTGGGGGGGGGGGTAATAAGTATATTATATCAAGGATTATGGCATAACAAATCTTGAAATTCAAATCATCGTAAGAAGATAAAACTGAGGTATACTAATCACACATTCATCTATTTATCTTTATTGTATTTATCAAATCAATTAAGGGAGAGTGCTTGATTGATGAAAATATAGGATTAAAGGGGGATATTTATCTTATCACATAAACTTTTTAATATGTTTTGTGAAGTTTGTGCATGATTTTTCAATTCACAGATAAATCTAATAATCTATAATCCCTTTGTCAGGAATTGATACATTTTGAGCATAGTTTAACATGTATGGTTTTTTATGGACAACATGGAAAAGAATGGTCATATCTCTCTTGGTTTGTAAATCGGGATAGCCCATGTAGACTTAGAGACGATTTACTAAAGGATCTTTCCTAATTGAATTGTTTGATATCATTCCTCTATCATAAATATTCATGAAGAAATTCCTTAAATAGAGGAGGACATGTTTTTTAACAGACCCCAACACACCTTTGCATTTGGTTTCCAATAAGGGGGAGAAAAGATTGGCACACATATTGACCCACATAAAGTGTTCTTAGTGACATTGACAAAAAATACAAAGGGATAGATTGGTGACCATGGTGTTTCATTTATGGTACATAAGATGTCAATAAGGTTTCAATTTTCAATATGTGTATAGAAAACTGGTGGTGATGATGATTGAAGAGGAGAAGTTGTTCCAAAGCTCATGTCCCTTGGAGAATCTATATGAAATTATATAGGATGTCATGCTTTTACATTCTCAATAACGAATCAGACAATTGTAGAACTGATCCTATGTTCCAAGACATGTGTAACTGGATAACACATTGCTACCCCATTTGAATAAGGTCATAAAATACTTGATTGCATGATGGCTTTAGAAGATCCATCAAATATCTTCTAATTGGATGAAGGTTGTGAATCAAATTTGACGACTGTTTGAGTTGTTTCTCAAATATTAAGATATGTTTTGATGGGGAACACATACCTCAAAATTAAAAGGCCATGAATTATGAATTAACACACAGGGAATGAAGAAATGATCCATGAATCATCCATGATAGTATTAATAGAATGTTGAGGATCCTATATTTTTTATCCCCAAAATAAAAAAGGGTGATGGTATAAGATGAAGAATAGAGGAGGAAAGACTTAGTATAGAATCAGCTAAGTGCATTTCCCATGAATGGGAATAGTTGGAATATGTTGTACATGAAATCTTATATAATTGGTTTTTGACCAAGTAGGTCCTTACAATAAAAATATAGTCCAACCAAGGAGGCTAGCCGAGGACCTCAACCTCACGAACATTCGGGACCCGATGGTCAACCGCACCCTACATGAAGCCCCAAGGACAGCCCTACAAGACATGTAAGGAAGAAGGGTCGTGTATAATCCCGCATGAGCACGCACTATGGGGAACCTATGAGGAGGGTGCATAGTGTGAACTAAGAGTTAACCCTAGAGGAGGTAGAGTGGGTTCTAAGAGAGTGCCTGGAGAATCCAGTATGGGGCGATACTAGTTGAGGGGGAAGATAATTAATTGTTGAGTGGCTACCACAATGAGGCTTATAAAGCGCGACACATTCACGATGCATTTTTATGTGGGATAGAAATAGAAACCCAGGAAGAAATTTGAATTTTTAATCTCATTACATAATAGCGCTTCACCCTCTGATTATCACGAGATCGATCATCCTTATCCATGAAATCCATATAATCTCTGTAGTTCGATATTGATCCACTACTAGCTGATATCTCCAAATGACTTATGTTCATCCTCTGGTCACCCCACTACACCCATGAACTAGTGATGATCCCGAACGTCTATCTCATAAATCCAAACACAATTTCATCTCATTCCAAGCTCGGTTGGATCATCTGAGAATAAATAACCCATACATGAAATTTCATTTGCACGAATGCATGAAACATAGAAATAAAGAAATCCAGAGAAGGATGAGGCAAACAAAGTTGTATAATCCACACTTGATGTTCTATATTCAAGGGAGAATTTAACAACAGGATACACGCATTCTAATTTTCATGCATGTGATATTACCACCGAGAAAGAACAAGGCCCAAATTTGAAATGGAAATACCCATTACTTGTGCCATATCTCTATCCCACGTTTGAAATATTCAGAACTAAAGATCATGACATTCAATTATTTGAAATATACATATTTGAATGTAGTGATACATGTTATTCCTTGCCTATAAAGAGAGATACCTCGACTGAGGCTCAGGTGTTAATGATATCATGAAAGGCCCTTATTTCAAGAGAAACAGATCTCTGTATACAAGGTTCTGCATAGCCTTGCTATGCGACTAGGTTCTGTGCATCCCTTTCACGATGGAGAACCATGAACCCCTTGTATCATGATAGATTCTATGTCCTCCGTGCGAACGAAACCCATGGACACATGATCAGTTTAATAAACTATTGTTTTTTCTTTATGAAGAATATAGTCATTGTAAACCATATAGGGATAGTGCTCTGCACCAAAATTGTTTGAGTAACACATACAGAAGCACGAAGCCTCTCCAGTTCTTTTTTCGTGTGAGATTCCTCAAGATTGAAGAAGAAGAACCCAAGGCCAGAACATACCCATTCAGTTTTTAAAAAGAAGAACTCACACACTTATGAATTAAATGCATCCAAACCAAGTGAAATGAAAATAAGAAATAGGGAATATGATGCTTGAGGGATATTATGACCAAAGTGAAGTGAGTACATGCACACAATCATGTGCTTAATTTGATGCAACCCGAGGTTGTGCGTGTTTGATTAAAGAGATGGAATCATGAGAATGAGTAGTGCATCCATACATGCACTCACATATGAGAAGAGTAGAACAGGAAGTCGTATGCACAATGGATCACACCCATTCAAGTTTGAAGAATATTTGATCTTGAACACCACATTTAATATAAAATTTAATGAATTAAAAGGAACATGTGTGTGTGTGATAAAATCCAAGGGGGAATGAATAAGATGAAGTGTTATTCTCAAAGAGTTATACCCATTATGGTTTTCACAAAAGAAAGAAGAAAAAGAAGAGTGCATGCATTAATTCATGCACATGCATGTGTGAAGATATTTAAAGGAAGAATTTTCCTTTTTGAAAATTGAGTTAAGATAAGAGTATAGACAATGCATGTGAATGAAACACAGTCATTGAACTTAAATGATTCAAACAAGAGAAAAGTGTGTACATAGGCTCACAAGAAACATATGATATGCATGCATGGAATCATTCATAATGACATTAAAATGTGACAATTAATTGAGATATCCAAATATAAGAGGTATTGGAACCAATGCAATCCATGCATTGATGTAAATGATATTTGAGACTGATGGAAAATAGAGTTAATGGATTTATTCTATCTGAGTTTATAGTAATTGATATTTCAAGAAAGTGTTGATATTATTCAAGATCACTCTTGCATATTATATTCACGAAGAAGAAGTTTTCATCACTTACAGACATCTTAGTAAGGCAGGGTCTTAATTAGAAGAATAAAGAATTTCTAGAGAATTTTTGAGACTAAGGACGGATTAGAAAATTAATTATAGTTATTGATCAAGGAAAACCGACCATATAAAATGTTGTTGAAGATTACGGAAGAAATTCAAGATCAAGTGTGATTCTGAAATCATGTGAGGAAAGAGAAAAAGATCAATCCACAGTGAATCAAGAAGCATCTCTTGTGAAAGCTGGGAGGAAGAAGTATTCAGTGGGACTCTGAAGCTAGCCAGTGAGAATCTAGGAACACTAGGGGAAGTGGGATAAAAATATCATATAAGACTCAGGAGAGATACAATGGGACTCTGTATCGAACATTGTAATTACTCATCTGATTATAGTGTAGAATATACTTTGTGGAGAATAACCAACACATCAAGGAGTAGGCCTATGAACCGAACTGTGTAAATCTATGTGTTCATTGCCTTTAAATTTACAACATCATTAGAGGTAATGCTGAGAGACATGCGATGAGTGGAAAAAGTCATTCACCATCCATAGAGCTTTTAATGAAATGAATCAATTTGTATAAATATTTAAACGGATAACTGATTCAGCAATCCCCCTCTAAGTGATTCACACAGATCCAGTAACTTCAGAAACCTGCATCATAAATAGGGTTAATAAATCATCATTTTATTAAGTGGTAAATGGAAATGGGATGGTTACTAAAAAATTATCCTTTTGAATTGGAGAACATTAAAAGAATATGGATAAATAGAATAAAAATATAACAATCTATTTATGAATGATAGTTATAGAGAATATGGTTATTAGAAAGTTAACCATCAATAAACCGAAAATCTGTGATGGGATAAATGAACATTATTTTATCAAAATAAAATTTAAATGGATAATGGTTTTATTTCAAATTCCTTTTCTTTAAGTGGATGAATTCTGTTATAATCCATATAAATCTGTTGATAAAATAAACTCACTTGATTTATATGCTTGTCATAATAATAATATAATCATTTGGTTGTGCTTAAATATATTTCTACTGCATTCCATATATCTCGAAATGTTTATTGATGTCAATTTCTTTTCCTGACCAACTTTTAATGAATCCCATGGTCCACAAGTAATTCCTTAATCCTATAAATATAAAATGTAACAAAGAAGGATAGAATAAAACATCGAATACACAATAATTTATCCTCATAAAATAATATCTAATGATAAACTTCTTCCATTTCATAAGTAGTTGATTTTAAAACATTTCTAAAATATGTCCTTCCAAATTCAATGAAAAAAAATTTATTAGGAAGGTCACTAAATTTCCAAAACCAGATTAACATTAGATTTACCCCTAAAAAAATTAATGTGTCTCTTATTATCACATTCCAAATATATAAATACCATAGTCCCCATAAAACCTTAATAAAAACATGTCATCTTCTATAAAATAAATATTTGGTTGTTGAATATATTCCATAAATCCAAAAAAATTAGTAAACCCAATACAGATAACATTAACCATCAAATCACTATCCACCTTCCTTCTCACCAATACAGGAACATAAAAATATATTTATTATTATCATCTCATAATCAAGAATATAATAAGTGTTATCTACACTTAATCATGATTTTTCAAAACGTTCAACCTTCCACAAAATATCTTCTATTAGTTATCAGTACTATTCATAGTATGATTCCATATCCATAATGAAGAAGTAATGTAGTACAATAATTATATAATCAATGATTCTTATTAGTACAGATTTTATTGAGAAATAATCATATAACATAATTATTGAATCCAAAAAAAGTCGTATTCATCAATATTGTAGCATAAGCATGACCATAATCCATTATTTTCTTTTGGGGAATAGTCCTTTAACTCTAGAGACATTAATTTTTGTTTTGTCTCAGATACATTTAGTTGAAGCATTATACCTTGGAAAAAATTTTCTCAACCATTCAACCACAAGCATAGTTTTTATTCTATATAATATTTTCAAAAACTCACATTACTTTTAAACAAGTACCATATTGATTCATTTACAATGGTCACATGTGGGAAAATACTTCAGTTTATTATTTTCTTTATATATATTTTCCTATCTTTACTATTGTTTGTGTGAATCCCTCTAAATTCATAATAAACATATAATTATTTCATTTTATCTTTAAAAATGATATATCATGACCCCTCCCAACTATTTTTTCAACTCCTTTTCCAATAATGGGAAAAAGGAGATATTGACACCTGATTCCAACCTCAAGTTAGTCCCATGTTATAGGCTAGTGATGCAGGTTTAGTGAAAACACAGACAGGAGACATTAACCTCTAATAGAGCACATGAGAATGATATAGAAAAGATAGACACCAACCAACTCCTTCTCAGACTAAAATATCAAATAAATCCCAAGTACTCAATTGTAATGTCATGTAATAAGTACTAAAACAGAAAGCGGAAACTAAAAGTACCAAAATCGAAGTCAAAATGGTAGTGACCAAAAATCCCAAACAAATCATAGAAAACCCTAGTCTAGTAGTTACCAGCCTGATATCTAACAAAATCCAACTAATATGAAGAAAATATTATATATACATATGGGATTATAACATTATACATTGTAGGATGATCCTCGAAGCCACTCATGAAAAATTAAAGAAATCATGCTAAATAATAGCGAAAAACAAGTGAATTTTAATCGTCACCTAAACATGTATACTAGGTTCCCAACCTCACTATGGCTACTTTATCCAAGTATAACATATAATGAAATATAATATAATAATGAATATCAAGGATACCCCGCTACAACTTCACCACAAGTTTCCCAATTTTCCCAAATGTTTCACATATTGAGAATCTATCTCCAAAAAGGATATCATCCAGATACATGGGTGAAGCACCAAAATATGATCCTCATGCATCCCACCACCATGTCCATAAAACCAAAATTAACTGGGTAGTTTTTAGGATCCACCACATCCCATATAATGTGTATCATACACCAGGAATTATACCTCAAGCCATCACAACCCATAAAAAAATTGAGTAACTAGAAGCCATGACAACCTATACACATTATCTTACTAGTATTCCTTAGAAATCTATATTCATAATACATGTGTTTCAAATAACAAAAATCCATTATATCCCTATAAAAAAATATGTAGGGAAAACATACCACCTTTTATACCTTCAAATGTGACTACAAAGTGAAGAGAACGAGGTCATAGGGGGCATCCAACAATCTATCCTCCCATTGGGATGTTAGGGAAAACATATGGGAACCTACCTTTTTATTATGTAATATTTCATTAGGTTCTACAAAAATAATATCCTTAAAAGATTATCGTGTAAGAAATATGGTACATAATACATGATAATATAAAACATTATTCAATTCCAATTTATATGATTCATTACGGTTAACCCTATGTAAATTTATTTCTCTCATTATCTAGGGAATAATTTCAATGAAATTGTTAGAAGATGGCATACTAATGTTAAAAAAGGGAAACTGATTACATTTGATCTTGGGGGATAGTAGTAAGAATTTGATGAAATACATAAAGGCATGAGGAAGGGGCATATAATTACAATAATGACACGATTATTAATTAGAAAAATGAGGCTACAAAAATTTAATTGAGTCACTCATAAGAATATAACCAAGGTTTTTCATTGAGGTCTCATAAAATTACGATGTTTATACACTAAGGTATCTTAAAATTTTACATCTATTGAGATTGAAATCATTACATATTGAATTGGAGTTCTATAATGGAGAACCCTTAGTATTTCATAATTAATGTGATATTAATATATCTTAAAAAAAATCTCATAAATAAACCTTTCATTTTAAGTGAAACGAGTTTAATTTCAAAATCCTAGTGTTTTAGAAATGTCTTGAAAATGAGAACGTTTTGTAAATTTTTTCCAATGGAAAATGAATGCAGGTTTCATGAATGAAAATATGAAAATTAAATCGTTAATATTGATATATTTATGAACACCCCTATATAATAAATAGTTTTGGGTACTCATAAAATAAAATAAAATAATTTCATGACAAAAAATTGAAATTTTCAGACGGAAACCCAATAGCATAACTGGTATGAAATATGGTTTTAGAAAAAATTAAAAAGATAGGGTACATGGGTCTCATATTCAAAAATGAATCATAACATAGTAAAGGTATAAGATATAATGTACAGTATAATATGGTATGGAAATATGATATACATACCTCGTAAAAATAAAACATGAAAGGAAAAGATATGTTGAGGGTTCCCTTACATTGAATAGTGACTCCTTAATCATGATGATCGAGAACATGGGGCCTTCATGACACCATAGGAAGACACCTTTGGAGGTAAAACTATAATATCAATGTGGAGGATAAATTTTTAATGAATGTATATGATGAAATGTTTTTTTATTTCTATCAAAATTTATGGAGTTTTTTTATAAATTTCTGTGGACACCTCAGTACTGGTATTTGAAAAATCATGGGATTTTACCAAGGTATTTTCCAATGATATTGGTATCTTGGGAAACCTATTATGAAAACATAACACATATGAGTGGACAATAATTTTAAATTATTCATTACATAATTATGAAATAGCTTTTACTTCATTAAACAAACCAAAAATTGAAACATTATTTTTACAATTCTAGAAAAACTAATGTATATTAAAAAATTATCCTAAATTAACCCAAACCCAATATGGATGTTTTGAATTCATAACTGAAATTTATTTTATCATCATAAATCCTTAAATATGATAATTTTAACTTTTAACTATAAAAATACTAATTTATTGAAAAAATAGCAGATTTAAATGCACGGTAAAATGAATAGTAAAATTTTCAACAATTACCAAAATTACATTATCATTTAAAATTAAATTAATTTTTTTATAATAATTATTCCTAATAAAAAAAATTATTAATAAAAAAAATACATTAATTTATATCCCTGCTAAAAGTAGTTTTTTTTTTGAAAAATCAATTTGTAAAATTCCATTACAAGTTATAAGAAAACTTATTCTTAAAACAGAAAAATGAAATAAAAATTTCATTAATATAATGTTATTGAAATTTAAGTGACTAAGGTCTTGAAACATAATCCTTTATAACACCCACATATGACCTAAGGGTAAGATGTGTGATGGTGATATACTCTTGGGGTGGCTCAGATCACATCACCCGAGTGGTAATCTCCACTAACATGAACATATCCTGTAGGTGATTTCATTCAAATATAAAATTTTAAAGTACATCATAGGATGGGTAAAAAGAGAAGACCAGTGATGATACCTCTAGCCAGAGCTCCATAAAATGGGATTCATATGGAACTATTCTCGTATATGAGGCCATCGACTATTCTTTCTACATTAATTTACAATTTTCATTTCTATATATAATACCAATTATAACGTTAAAAATATTATTAAGAGTATTGTTTCCAATGGTCATATTTACCAATAGTTATACTTGACCAATGGTCATATAATTCTAGAATCCCAAAAGTATCATTTCAATTATAGTCACTTCATTATTAATGGGATATAGTTTTGTAGATCAATAATATAAAACACATATTCATGAAAAAAACATCATTTTAAAAGTATGGGTCATCACATTATTCCTCATTAAAAAATAAGTTCAACAAAATTTTAATTCATTTTCCCTATTGAAAAAATGCGAGGGTACTTTTTCCTTATTGATCCCTTTAGTTCCAATATATATTCTTCAAACACGTGGTTAATCCATAAAACATTGATGAGGTGGGTATTCGTGCTGCATAGAACCCTGTCCATATAGTCCATGATCTCTATTGATTGATCATCATAAGAGAGACCATGTTCCTATTTTTCCACCACTGGATTCATTACATGTGAATGGTCTGGTATGCACTTCTTCTTTACATATTCTTGGTAAATATCATGAACATGATATATATTTGGTGTAATTGCTACATCATAGGACATTTCACTTATGTGATCAATGATTTCATTGGGGACACTATGCATGTGTCTTTTCTTACCTTTTTTCTGAAATTATATGACTCTCTTACTTGGTGAAATTATAATGAAGACATTTTCACAACTATCAAACACAAATTCCATTCGATGGTTGTCTTCTTTGTTATTTTTCTGACTCTGAGCATCCTTAATGTGTGGTTGGATAAAATGAACCATTTCTATCATCAATTATAGAATATTAGGCCCAAGAATCATTCTCGAGCCACCTTTATCCCAATAAGTATTAGTTATAGATCGCTTCCCATATATAGAATCATACGGATATATTTGAATACTCGAATAGAAGATAATAATGTATGAGAACTCATGTATTGGTAGATGTTGATACCATCCACCTTTAAATTCTATTGAGCATGTTTTCAACATTTCGTCAATGTATAAATAGTCCTTTAAATTTGTCCATTAGTTTGAGTTTGATAGGCCGTACTGAAATTTAATTCTGTACAAAGTCGATGTTGAATACTTCTATATAATTTTTTGTGAACCATGGATAACAGGAAAATAAGATATAAAGTGGAACTCCATGTAGCCTTATAATTTCCATCAAATATATCTCGGTGTGTTGGTAAACGGGGAACATTTCATGAATAGATATGAAATTGGATGTCTTGGTGAGATGATACAATATAACCCATATCACATTGTTTCGGTTGTCTTCAAGTGACTAGTGACAAATTAGATAGTGATATTGTCTCACTTCCATGCTGGAATGGGTTGTGATTGTAATGCCCCTTTAGAAAGATGTGGCTCTTCCTTCAATTATTGACAGACCATGAACCATGTAGTGTAGTAGACAATATCCCTTTTAATTTTATCACACCAATAAGGATCATTAAAGTCCCTATACATTTTAGTACTTCTTGGATGTAAAGAGAATGTAGAGATATGAGATTCATCCATCATCTCCATATTTATTTTTCGAATAGAAGGAACACATGTCGTTATATGAAATTTGAATACACCTTATTTATCAATATTTAATTCATTAAATTTACCATTCATAATAGCCTTAAAATTATTCAGCACCAAAGGATTGTCTCTTTTTGATTTCTTGATATTCTCTGGTAATGACAGTTTAAATTTCATTTGGGATAGGGTTGATGATACCCCTTAACTAACAATTACGATGTCCAATTTTACAAGTTCACTGATCATAAGACCTCCATGAATCCTCATCATTGATATAACCACAAGGTCTGTTCTAATTAATGCATTAGATATTTTGTTTTCTCTTATGATTGGATTTGGAATTGACCAATAATTTTCATTCTGAGGTTCTGAACATCTCCTCAATATTATGTTCAATTATTTATGCCAGAAAATATACATCAAACATTCGTGGTTTGTGTATAGATCACATTTCTCCAAAAAATATAGTTCCTCTATATATTCTGACAAAAAAGAACTATGTAAATACCTCCAGATGATGTAGATGATAATTCTTATCAAGAGTGTTTAAATGTCTAGATGTGTAAGAAATAACCCTTTCATTTTTACATCAGGGCATAAAAAATCCCATTAAAATATGAATCACTAAAAAAAATAAACTCATAACATGTAGAGGGTAAAATTAACACAGGTGTAGTAACTAATATCCTCATTAGCACTTTGAAACATTCCTTAAACACATTTTTCTAGATGAACTTAACCCATTTTTGAGTGATGTCTGTTAGTGTATTATAAAGTAATGATATGTTTTCCCAAACAATGTATAATATCGTTCCAAAACAAAGAAAATATGAATCTTGGTCACCTAAGTTGTGATGAGGACACTCCTCTATAAAACGATTCTTCATAGGGTCAATTTAGATTCCATTACTAGTTACAATGTTCCCCAAGAAAGTAGCTTGTTGTCACCAAAACTCATACTTGCTGAACATTTAAAATAACCACTCCTTTCTCATTATTTCTTATCACCCTAAAATGGTCCTTATGATCCTCATGAATTTTATATTATATCAGAATATCATAAAAAACTACCAAAATGTTTTCAATGTAATCGTTATAGACTATATTAATCAAATACATAAATATAGCAGGTGAATTAATCAATCTGAAGGGAATTAAAACCAAATCATAATGACCATACCTTGATCGAAAGGAGGCATATAGAATATCTTCTTTAGTCACTTCAATTGAGAGAAACTTGATAAAAAATTAACCAGTGAGTGAAATTGAGCCACACGAAGCTGGTCAAACAGATCATCAATTCTAATAAGATGGTATGTGTTCTTTTAGGTGATCCCATTACATTCTCTATAATCAATTCATAACTTCATCGAACAATCATTATTATTCAAAATAATAATAAATTATCTTCATGTAGACACAGATGGATTGATAAACCCCTTATCCAAATGATCTTGGAGTTACTTCTTTAATTCCTCGAGGTCCACATTTTCCATTCTATACAGGGTTTTTGATATTAGTGCAAAACCATTCCCATGTTAAATGGTGAACTGTACCTATATTTTTGGGGGAGGTAAAGGTAAATATTTTTGAAATACATTAATTTATTCTTGAATGATGTAGACATTCATTGTTTTAACACTTTCATTTCCTTCTTCATCTTCACTGATTATCAACATAAAGAAGTCTATGAGTGGTGCTTTTAGACAAAACACACGTCACGATATCTCTCCATTGAAAACAACTATAGGATGTAAATTAAAAACTATTGATATTTCCTCTCATCTTAAGTTTTTCTTATAATTATACTTTGAATCCAAGTCCATCCCTAGATTAATTTGAAATGGCAACATGGGAATGACTATAAAATTTTTGATGAGATTATTCCAACCAAAATGAAAACTAGAGTCTCTAAAAAATGTCGATCCTTGGATAATCCATCAAGGAGTCTATAATGATAAATCTAATTTAACAGTTTTGGGAATGATTATACATTCATTGTGAAAATGTTGGAAATAATGGAATTCATAGAACCAGAATGAGACAATTTACTTGATAACATTGAGTGAAGAACGAGAGTACTTGACACCACATCATTTGGATCTTCAACTTCAACTATCATGAAAACAAAATCACGACATTTTTCCCTTTTATAATTCTGAGGTTGATGGTGATTCACCTCCACTACACTAAAATTTGGTCATTGATTGGTAATGTTCTGAAGCTTTCAACACTTGTAGTGTTGGACATCATGTAGGGTCATCACCATCTTCCCATTGTTTCTTATGTTGAAAATTTGAGGATTCACGTCACTACTATAGTTTCAAGTGATAAGGCCATCTCATCCACACATTTAACACTTCCCTCTCCCATGTAGGCAGTTCCCCAAATGCTTCTTCCCACATTTATCTCATGTAAAAAAATTCACTTTCTTTCCTCATTTCCCTGGATCAAAGAACATCCCCATGTTTAGCTCTAGATATATCTTCTTCCCTATCAGTTTTTGAGACCACCACATCTAACTGAACTCTAATTCAACCATCATATCACACCATACAATTTTCTCATAGATTTAATAGACTCGATTGGAAAAAAATTTCCACATATGAGGTGTTATTCCACTAAATAACCTATCAAACTTCCCATTATGATCCGTGGAAATATAGAGGTATAATGGGAAAGTCTTGTGACATTCATATCATAACTGCCAACATATTCATTCCCATTCTACTTCGGTTCAAGGAATTCCTTCTCTAATTTTGTTATAATTTAATGATGGAAATAATTATTAAATAAGAGTCTATTAAACAACTTCCACTCAAAAAATTCAATCTCACATTCCGCTTCTATATTTTTAATTAGCTCCCACCTCTAATCAGCTTCTCACTCTAAATGATACACAACCGGAGATCCATTCTATTGTTAGAAAAAATGAAGTATACAAAAGATTTTTTTCAAGATCATTTTCACAGTTCTAAAATCAATGGGTTGTAGATCCAATAAACATTGTTGGTCATTGACGTGTAATGGACACAATGTAAATTCATTACCTTCTTTATCAAATCAATCTCTAAGTTTGTTTCAAGTTAATGACCATAACATGGGTCAATTGATTCATCATTCTCAGGAAGGTTTCAATTTTATCTTCCATTAGGGAGCCATCAGTGTATGGCCCATTTCACTCACCATTTACATAGTTCCTCATATTTCCTACTATTTTTCAAAAGAATAGATGATTATTGAGAGATATGTTTCTTTTAATAATATTATAACTCAAAAATAATTTTTTTTCATAAAACATAAATCCTAAAATTTTATTCATTAACCAAAATTAAATCTTCTATACATTATACATAATAGTTCATAAAAAGAATTTGATTATCCAAACATTTATCCCATGCCTGTCAATATAGAATTTTTTAAAATCACATTGTCACGCACAATTTCCCATTAGAGTTGAACTTAATGCTGTGTTTTCAAGTTTTACACCATGATGCATTTGTGGTAGAGCCAAATCAACTTATTTGTATCTAGTAATAGATTTTTTTAGTTGGAAACCACTTATATTATATTTCACCCAAATATGAGGATGTTTTCCTGTAATTAAACTTTTCTCTATTATTCTTCCTAATGTTTTCAAAAAATAATTTCCACAAATAACTATACCATTATTTGATACCAACTATTATTGCCTGCTGTTTTTACATGACATTTCATTATATTTTACAAAGGTAGGATCTGTAAAAGTTTAGTGTCATGGAAATAAGGTAAACAACACATGACAACTGAAAAAATTATTCTATTCTACTTGAATGGATTCTTCATGTTTAATTCAATTTACATTTATTTCATCTCATAACATAGGTACATACATAAAGAAAAGTGTGAGTAGTAGGCATGGTAAGGGTAAACTAGGGAAACAATGTACTTGTGATCTTGGGGAATGTCGTGAAGAACCAGATAAAATACATAAAGGCTTGATAAAAAAGAATATAATCATGAGAACATGAATAATAACTTGGAAATGAGAATGAATCATTTAATTGAGTTATTCACAAGAATATCACACTGTTTTTTTCTATGTTGTCATAAAACTTACCAAGGTTAATCACTAAGGTATCGTAAAACATGTAATTTATTGAGATTAAATTATTTACCCATTGGATTAGAGAGATTTTAGAGTTAAAACATAATATTTATTAATTAATGTGAGCCACATAATTCTTAATAAAACATGTCATAAATAACCCATGGAGAATTGATGAAATCAGTTTCATATCAACAACATGGTGTTTTAGAAAGTGCATAAAAACTAGATCATTTTTTCATTTTAAACCCATGAACAAAAAATATGGGTTTCATGTTTGTCACACCAAGAAGTAAATTTATCAATTTGAAATATATGTGAATACACATATAAAATAAAGAGGTTTGGGTACTCACAAAATAAAATAAAATTTTTCATGATAAAAAATGGGAAATTTTGAGATGAAAATCCAGTAGCATAATGGGTATGAAATATGGTTTTAGAAAGAAATAAAAAGATATAAGGCATGGGTATACTATTAATTAATGAATCATAACACTATAATGTTATATTATAGAATTAAATAGTAATTTATTATGAAATTTGGAAATACATACCACAAAGAAAGGATACATGAATGAAATAAAGATGTTGAGAGTTCCCTTAACATGAACAGTGACTCAAAAAACATGAATATTAGGACCTTGGGGCATGAGGACAACATGATATGACTCCTTAAGAGGTAAAAATATAAGATATTAATTTATGATTAATTTTTTATCAAAGGAAATTATTAAAAGTGTGGGTATTTATATAAAAAGCTAGGGAGTTTTTTAATAATTTCTTAGGAAACCTCAGTAGTGGTATTTGAAAAACCAAGGGATTTAACTTGGAATTAGACACTTGGGACACATATTATATTATATTAACACATAATTATTATCAATAAATTTAAATTAATCATTATATCATTATGAAATACCTATTCTATCATTAAACATATAGAAAAAATCAAACAGTATTTTTACTATTCTTGAAAAACAAATGTATTTTATAAAATATTCATAAATTCACCCTTTCAAAATATCAATATTCTTATTCCAAAATTTCATATTTTTATTTTACCATAATAAATCTATAATTATTATAAATTTATCTTTTATCTATAATAAAAAATTATTTATTAAAATTAATATTGGATATAAAATGTTTAGTAAAATGTGTAGAAAAATATTCAGAACATAAAAAAATTATTTTATTATTTGTAATTAAATTTAATTGTTTTAAAAATACTATTTAATTATAATAAAAATAATTAAAAAATAATTATTTTAATATAATATTTATATCTACCCTAAATGTACAATTTTTGTCCAAAAAATTAATTTGTCAAATTCCATTTCAATTTTCAACCACAAGTGTTATTAAAATAGAAATGATGAAATAAAATTTTTATTAAAATGAGGGGATTAAAATTTAAGTGACTAAGGCCTTGACACATAACCCCTTATTGCACACAGATATGACCTATGGGTAAGGTGTGCGATGGTGATGTAATATTGGGGTGGCTCAGATAACATCGCCCGAGTGGTAATCTCCACTAACGTAACCTTATCCCATTGGATATTTCATTCTCAGCTAGGAATTGGTTAATAGAGAAGCATAGTGATGCTAAATCCTTCACACTATCTAACATATGGTATTTTTATGGGATTGTTCTATAGGATGAGGCCACCAAATTTTATTTCTACATTAATTATCCATTATCATTTTTGTATAATACTAATTAAAAATGATAGAATTATTATTATGAGTATTATTTCTAATGTTATTTTTGAACAAAAATTATATAAATATAAAATCACAAAGGTTTCATTTCAATTATAATCACTTCTTTATTAAATAGATATTGTTTTTTTGTGAAATAACATAACACACATTTTCATGAAGCAGATATCATTTAAAAAGTTCAGGTCATTACAAAACACCCCCCAAGCTCAAAATCCACAATGTGTTTGTTTCCATTACCAAAATGGTGGAGTATTGTATAGAAAAAAAATGTAAAATATATGTTATAGCTCACGACCTCACTATGAGAATAATCTAGTCTCAGACTCCACTACAACTAAGGCCTCCTAGAATCCTGGATACAATTGCTATGACTAGATATACTATGGGCATCGAACCATTTAAGGAGATAAATTAATTTATTTTATCTATTATTATACATTGGAAATTGCGTTAATTAATTTTTTTACTATTATTTATACACTAATAAATTCCACATTACATTTTTTTATCATCTCCACAATGTTCCATTCCCTTGATATATGTGTAAATTTAGTCCACAACATATTATAATTATGACCTCATCAGTACATCTTAGTAATCTCCAACCCCACAGGTTAACCATTATTCATTTATTTAAAAAATTACATTCAGTATTACCATATACTCTGAAAATATCCTATGATACCAAACATGGAATGGAACCTAGCACATCCATCTTCTTCAAGCAGTTGGGAAATGGTTGAAGATAAATAAAATACCATACTATTGGACAAACAATAAATTCAACAATCCTAAATATTTTTATATCAATGAGTATGACCAACATCAACCCATCCAATAAACCATAGTGTCCTCCATGACACCCACATTCACAAGTAGAGGCATCTCACAACTCCAGGAATCAAATGTTGCCACAAAAATAGGTGCTCCCCACCCCACACTCCACAACAGTCCTCAAGGATCATACATCCTATGAACACATCTCAATAGGGCCTCCCTTCCAAACAACAACCACATCCCTCTTGGCTCAACCAACCGTAGCTCATGTCACATCACAAGCAGCAGGAAACAAATAATCATCAGGGGTATTGGCCCTAAAATAAGGCATCTAGCCATTACATACAATGACTATGCCCATCACCAATGAAAAAAGAACTTTTCTAATATAAGAGAGAGGGAAACTTGGGCCCCAAAATTCAATATCTTTTATCACACAATCATTTCTTATTACAACATTAATTAAAAAATTCATTAATCACAGGTTATAACTATAGGTAACCTTTGAAACGAGTTGTCGCTAAATATCATAAATTAATGAAATAATTAATTTAACATCCCTTTAATCCCTCTATCAACAAGAACATATATGCTTCAATTTTATTAGAAAATTAACAAATCTACACATATACATCCATTTCATTATCATAAAATTGGGGAAACAACAACTTGATTCATTAAAAATGCCTCCATAATTCATTTTTCATTTTAATTATCAATTAATTTAGGATTTTTTTCCTTACCAACATGAAAAATTATGAAAAACAATCACAACATTGATTTCACACTATCTATCAAAAAAATAGGCAGCCCATTATCAATGTACAATCATTAACATCACATGAAATATATACCAATTACTTAATCTTGTTCAAATAATTATTAGGTCAATTTCATTAATGACCTAGGGGATAAATCATGCTATCTGTCTTATTACATGTAAATAAATATAGGATTAAATAAACCCCTACCTCAAAATGTTTTCGATGTTCTTTACACAAGAATAGACTATACTACAGATCCTAATCACCACTCGTGTAACAATCGCATCCTCACGAGGACGCCTTGACACAAATGTACCAACCAAAAAAAAAGAAAAATCCATCAAAAATACGGATTAAGTTCTATCACATCATACAGATAAATAGTAGGAAATTTATTGGAGAAATTAGAAGAACGGAGGTCGATCAGACATTGAACTGGAGAAGGATTTCTATAGATCAAAGGTGGGAAGCTGGGAATCGATCCTTGATGAAAGAATCCCCAAAAGGTTGAAGAGGGGTCATTTGGAATCGAGAGGGATCTATTTTATCCATTGGATTATGAATCACCTGAGCGGGTGAGACACTTAATAACAGACTAAATCGGGGAATGACATGGAGTGTAATTTTCAGAATTCAATTTTTGCTAAAAAACTACATCTCCCCCTGACAGTATTTATTTTTCAGACCCCTAATACACAAATATTGTGAACCCCATATTTACATTGAGTAACATTTTTTTTCAATGTGAACTCTCCCGACTTCTATCATCTAGAATCAATGTTCATTTGGATATCCTCAAAGCCTCCTCTAAGCTCCTATGTCTTCCTAAACACGAAAAGGGTTGGTCGATATGGATCCATGAACTTAACATAGATACCACAAGAAAACATTATCATCCTCTAGAATCTAAAACAAATATAGAGATGGAATAGAAAAGTGTTAATCAAAACAAAAACCCCTGAGATACCTCTCAAAATATCATGAAACCCTAGGAGCTCAACCACCCCATGCAAGCATAAGTGGATCGACATGGTGAGTAGATGAACTACTCGTCAATTTATCCCCAAAAATAGTGGTAGTGTAGGCCCATATAACATCATGAAGCAAAAAATGGAATGTATATTGCCAACCTCACATATCTTCTCCTCCCATGGAAAGAGAGTAATTAGTATTAAATAATACAAGAGGGAGAGAGATTCATATCCTAAACCATAAAAAGTTACACAACCATAAAAAATAAAATCATTACAATTGAGGAGCTACACAAGGAACAGGTTGGGGTATTGTTCATGGATCTATGACTCAAGTTCCGTGGTACTATCAACCATTCCACTATAAGTCCCAAACAAATTAACCAAGGGGATAACACGCACATGAAACAGCTTGTACGTGTAATCCTAGATCTCTAAGGGCTATTTTTAGAAGTTTTCATCATTTGAAACATTGATCCTTCCCCAATAAATGAGGTGGGAGTTTCCTTGAGTATAATGACAGAGCAAAGAAACAAGAAAAACCTCATGTGTCTAGTTCATAAATGGTAGAAGGTCTATCTTACAATCCACTACTCAAACATGATCCAAAACCTCAAAGGCCCACAAAACATTACAGAAAGGATTCTACCATGTCCAAACCCTCATTTTCCATGATGGCGAGTAACCATTA
This sequence comes from Viscum album, assembly GCA_963277665.1. NCBI lineage: Eukaryota > Viridiplantae > Streptophyta > Magnoliopsida > Santalales > Viscaceae > Viscum > Viscum album. The sequence continues at coordinate 623,408,290 of OY728127.1, forward strand.
AGAACCCATGACCCAACGTCGAACTCCATAGGACTCATCCCATGTTCAAAAAAGGATTTCTAATGATCTTGTGCTATTTTTATCTTCTCTCAAATTACATAAACCTACTATATCGTTTCTTGTACTCGTTTTGGCGTGATAATTCTTGATTGTTCGACCCCGGTCCAACATAATAAAGACTGAAATTGTTGACCATGCAAGGATTCAAACTGTTCCATACTAATGGAGGACTAAAAACTATTATTGTATAAAAAATCTAACAAGGGAATGTTCCCCATAAATGATCCTCTAAAATCTAGGACACAAGATCACAACATGTTATAATGATTCCGGATGGTTCGCTATGATCGACTACCCATATGTGGATGACAAGTATTGCTAAGGAATAATTGAGAACGAAATAATTATGGAGACCTATCTACACCCTAGAGTTAAAAATAGGATCTTAGTCATAAATTTTTTTAATCAGGGGACCCCATGGAGTCTCACCAAATCCTTTAAATATATCCTTGAGAAAACCTCAACTGAAGCTGAATCCCTGATTTTTATTATGTGTGTTTATTTCATCAAATGATCAACTTCCAATCATATAGCATTATATACTACCTTAGATCAAGGTAAACCGGTAAAAAATCCCTTCGATACATCCTCCCACTTCTAGTAAGGAATATCCTATTACTAGAGAAAATACAAAAGTACCTGATGATTTCACTTCACCTTCTGTAACACAAAACCTTTATACAAAAACCCCGCAACTGCATGCTTCAAATGAATCCACCAAAACTAACCTCTCAAATCTAAGTACAACTTTATCATGCTAGGATATACCACCAAAGGAGAACTATGAAAATCTTTGAGAAAAATCTCACACATCACCGAAGGAACACAAATCCATCTCAGTAACTACCCTAGATGTTCTCCATCCTTTGAAAATCCATCAGGGCTCCTTGCCATTAACAAAACAGTCTTAACAGACATCCACCTCAAGATCCCCTAACATGGAAACCTGCACCTCCAGCACAAAAGATTACTGAACCATTATATGGAAAAGAGATATTCTTCACCTAACTTCTCCAACATCCAGATTTAATGTTGATTGTTCGTCCATCACTCTCCAAGAATCACTAAATTCACACACTACCTCACTACATGAAATCCTTCTCAATGCATCTTACAAAAAATTCCTCATCCAAGGTGTATATGAAATCTATAAGTTGTAGTCTTATAAGAGCTCCATCAACCAGTACTGGGAAAAGTTCAGGTAATATTTGGAGAAAACTTCCCCTGGCTTTAATAATTATTGATGACAAAAAAATTCTCACAGATAAGGTTATGTCTCCATAACTTTAGGGAAAACAATACCACTTCTAACTCATGATAATGGGTGAAATAGGTATTCTCATGGTGTAATAACTAATGATACCTATAAGAAACAACTAATCTCTAATAAAAAATAAAACATCGGGACCCAAGAAGAAAATTGTAACCTCAAATCTCAAACTGAACTCCTTCTATTGTCAGACGAAGAACTATAACACCTACCAAATTCTATTTTTATACTCAAAATCAATCTTACATAGATCAGTTCACAAGAAAAATCTAATCCATTATGGTCAACACCATCATAGGAGTCAAAACCTAAGAAAAATTGTCTACAATCTTAATGAAATAGCCTGTAATACCATGGAATCCTATCACATATTCTAAAGTCTTGATGGATTCTAAAGACACAACTTCTTCTAACTTCGATGGATCCATAGATACCCCCTGATGGGACACACTATTACCAATGTAACAGACTTCTTGATCCTAGAAATAACACATTGGAAACATCCCAAACAACTTCTCTTAATGGAGAACTCCAAAAATTACATAAAGATTCTCTACATGATCCTCCAAGAATATAGAGTACACATGGATTCCATCGATGAAAACCACCATGACCTTATCAGGGAACTCATAGAGCACACCATTAATCAACCCCATGAACACTATTATATCATTCATCAAACCAAATTTTCCCACCACATACTCATAATTCCGATGACGAAAACATAAATTAGACTTCGTAATATAATTATCCTTTAAACACATATGATGATATCTTGATCAAAAATAGATTGTTGAGACCCTACATTAAACCTTCAGTTTATCTAATAAAGCATCAATCCACGGAATATGATATTGGTTATTCATTGTCACTTTGTTTAAGTGATGATAATCAACACACAACAAAAAAATCCACCATCCTTGTACTCTAACAAAACTGTTGCACCACACAGTGAAATAATCAGTCGAACAAAACCATACTTCAGTAGACCATCGAGCTCTATACACAATTCTCTCAACTTAGAATTTTATATCATATATGAATACATCAGGATACGATACATTCCTGGATGTAGAACGATTGTGAACTCAATATCTCATCCATGTGGTATTGCTAAAACAATAAATGGAAAGAAATCATGGTACACTTTTATAACCTTGGGAAGAAATTAATGTTGATCCACCAATGAACTCAGCATCACCTCACCTCTCCAGTAGGACAAGAACATAACATTCCTTTGACCCATATAAGGGTCTCATTCAACAACAAACACAGTTGGACATCCATCAACATCGAAGAACACAACATTCCCCATGATGTAATACACAATATCATAAACAGAATACAAACAATTCTTGAAAAGGATGATTTAATATTTTTGTATCCATAAAACAGAGGAAATCATCCCAAGAGTGGTGTTGCCCCATTAGTATATCAATGTCTCTACATACATCGATCTGGTTAGCTCGAACTCTAACTTGAATAGTAAATGCCAATGGAATTGGAAGTCTTTGTACCTCATTTCCTAATGAATGATGAAGGAAATATGAAATGAATGTGTGTGTCGCTCTTATATTAATCTAGTCATTAACCCAGGTAGAAAAAAAGAAAAGTGTACCTAAAAAAATTTCTGGCTTTCTTTGAGCTGGCTATGCTAAATCGTGTAACTAAACATGACCTTCTCCCTAACCACTATGACCATGATAATGGCCACCTCCATGACTACATTCTTCTCTCTATGGATGATGAGAATCCTGGGGCCATCCTTTTCTTGACCCATAAACTCACTACAGATCCTGAACTGAAGTAACATGTTGCTCCTACATCAGCTAGAATAGCCTCGTCAGAGGAAGCTGAAGTGGATCAACTGGCACACATTGATTTCATAGAAATTTAGATGACTCTAACTAATTATGACCTTATACTTTACAAGAAAAACATGAATATGATCCCTTGGAATTGACAATAGAGTCACTAAATCAATAGTAATGAGACATTGTGTGGATGGACCTACCCCTGATTGATTAAAAGCTCTTCTATCATGAAAACTAGGAACCCCACAGCTCATTTCTGTTTTGTAAGGAATCCCCACAAATGCCCATTAATTATCATCTAGTTCTAGATAACATCATTTCAGTATACATCTTCAACAGATATGTGGTGTCTTGGGGATGGATCTCCGGATACATAGCCTCCTCAAAGTTCCTCGACCAAACTTCTTTATCTAGATATAAGAACATATAATATCAAATGATGTTCCAGAAATAGATCCTTAATTATCGCTCACTAGAGATCCCCTACAGAAGGGAATGAATATCCTAGAGAATGGATGCCTTCATGATCAATGAAATATCATTGACTCTGAACTAGTCTCAGAACTCCTACCATGATATTATCAACTCCTTGTAATATTCCAGAAAAGAAGAACCTCCACTGCTACACATCCCCACACAACATCCTCATAGCCAATGTTTCATACTTCTCCTTTAGAGAAAAGATCAAACTGAAACCTATCTCAACCACTTTGAACCAATATTCCAAAACTACATCTTAAATGGATCTCTCATAATTCAATAGACTCTAGTGATCAAACACTAAGAGTTTCCACCTCTCAGTTTCATCATTGTCGACCTCTACTGTGCAGAAATAATCTGGTGTAACTTGTGAACCATCTTCAATGAAAACCTGATGAGGACGTCCACCTAGTTCCATACCAACAAAAGAAAAAACAATTATAGCTCATAAACGTGAAATATGGGATACATAACATTAATTATTTTTTTATGTTGTTCCTTATAGGTTAAGCTATCCAAAGGCCAACGAATTCAAACATAGTGGCAAAGAATAATGATACATGATCCATTCCTAGGCCTCTACCCTAAAACTCACATCACCTCATTTAGTAGACCCTATAAGATTAATGGTCCATGCATAAGATTAATGGGGGGCCTAAATACCCATGTCTAAATCTATCTCTTATTTTTCAATTCATTCTAAAATTAACTAAAATCATTTCTCTAAGAGACCATACATCCCCACCTGTTCCAAACTCTATGCTCCATCCTATCCCTCTAACATCCCTTTGATACAACTCTATCATAAAACCCTCCCCACAAAGTGAACCCCTCCATGGACAGAAATGGGAGATAAAAGATATTGACACCAGATTCCTGCCTCCAGTAACCCATTGGTTCATTACTAGCACCGAGGATATATTAAACACAATAATGAGAGGAATTACCATCAAAGAGAACACATGAAAAAGAGACAGATAAGATAGACACAGTCCAAATCTTTCTCAGGATACAATATAAAAGAAAAACCATTTACAAAAATGCAATGTCATTACAGATTTACTACACCTAAAATGGTAAAATGCATGTACCAAATGAAGAGTAAAGTCCACAACGACCACCAAACCCAACATTCTCCTGAAAACCATCAATCTAGTAATAACTTCCCTCATCTCCCACCTAATCCAGCTGACCTAAAAACAATATATATATATATATTTGGAGAGTGAAATAGTATACTCAGTAGGATCCACCTTGTATCATATATTGTGAAATTGAATAATACACGCTAAATCATAACGAAGAACACGTGAAACTAACTCCTCACCTAAAAAGGAATACTAAGTTCCTATCCTCATCGTGGCTACTCTAAAAATGTATCCTATACAAGGGAATAAAATATAATACATAATATTATGTTTACCACATTACCACTTCCCCACTAGTTTTCTTCATTTCCACATCATCGCATATCCTGAGCATATATTTCAAAATAGGCTAGCATGTAGACACTGGTACGAAGATACAAAACATTCACCACATAAAGAACACTACACTGTCCACATAACCAAAGGTTTCTAGGTTGTTTGTGTTAGAAACTATAGAATATATATTGTGTATCATACATTAGGTATTATACCTCAATCCATCTTAGCCCATACAATGATTTAGGTACCTCAATCCAACGCTGCATATACAAGTTATTCCTATAGTTTTCATTAGAAAAATATATGAAGAATACATATCTATGAAATAAAAAAAGCCATTATATCCCTATGCACACATATATAGGGAAACTATATTGTCATGAATATGAGGAAAAGTGACTATAATGATAAAAGAGCGGGGATAAAGGGGGTAGTCATCCATCCATCCTCCCACTGGGATGTTTGGGAAAACACTGCCCATGGCTCATAATCCATGGGGTTTCAATTTCTATAATTTAAAGGGTAGAGTAGAATTTTGAAACAAAAAATTACATGATATAATATCGCTCACAATCACACTATGGGTATACCCTATTCTCAGACTCCACTGCTGATAACGTCTCTCAGAATCCCAACATCTACTGCTAAGACTAAGTATCCAAAAAAACACAACCATTTAATGAAAACATTAAATTTTTTTCCTTTCCCAAATATTACACTTTAGATAAATATATTATTAACCATTAATTACTATTTAATAAATTAAACGATACAATTAATTATTTTCAAAGAAATGTTCAATTTCAAACAATTATTAAAAAATTGAGTCCACAACCTCTTATAATTATAACCTTAGCATTTCGTCTCAGCAATCTCAAAACCCATCCGTAAAACATTATTCATTTTAAACAAAATTACATTCAATATAATTAGTCACACTAGGAAAACATCCCAATCATTCAAACAAGGCAACAAACTAAGAAAATACATCAACCTCATGTTGCGGGGAAAGGAAAGAAGAAAAATATACAAATTAAAATCGATCAAAAAAAGATTCAAATACATCAGGATATAAAATCAGTGGGTAAGAGGAGCTTCAACACATTCCATGATCCATGGTGTCTTTATTGACACTCGCATGCATAAACTGATGTATCTGGCCACTCTAGGTTTCAATTGATTCGAAAAAAAACTGGCCCCCCGATTCCTCAATATCCCTCCAGGCCCACCCATCCTAGGCTCAATTCACAACTGGGCCTCCCGTCCCCACAACCACAAAAATCGTCTAGTCTCAGCCATACTAGGTTCACATAAGTTCACAAAGAATCATGAAACAAACAAGAAACCTATATCATTAACCTAAAATAAGGCATCTGGGGTTTAAAGGTAACGAGATCTCATGAATCTAATATAAAAGGGACTTTCCCAACATAGGAATGCAAGAAACTCAGACCCTACAAGGCCTTACCTTTTATCACACAATCTATTCTTATTCAATATTGAATTAATTTATTCTATAATCACATGTTCCAACTAAGGGGAACCTAAACAATAAGTTATCTTATGCTATAACAAATTAATTAAAAAATTAATTTAGTATTACTTCAATTAATTTATAAAAAATAATTGACATGACATAGGTTCATTAAAAAAATAAATTGAACATGAACATCTACATCCATTTGATTATCATAAAATTTCAAAAACAACACGAACAAAAACATGCTTCATTAAAAATGCTTCTTTAATTGATTTGTCCAATTCATTATCAATTAATTATAAATTTATGATCATTACCAATTTCACATGCTAAACTAAGAACCAAAAGAACATCATAGATATCAAACAATCTAGAAAATAAATCGGAAACATGTAGTCATTGTACATAAATTAATGTCACCATGTGATCCATATGAATTCATTATACCGGTTTAAATAATTATGAAGTAAATTTTATTGCAATCCAAGTGGATAAATCATGATAGATATACAACTGCACATAAAAAAATATATGATAAATTAATTGAATAAACCAAAAGGGTTTTGTGGTTTTTTTCATGAGAAATGACCACACAATAGATCCCAATAACCTCACCCAGATGAACTACATCCATCTAAGGATGATGGAACCCAACAACACCAACCACCATTAACAAAAACTGCATTAAAAACATGAAAATTAATATCCACCACAAGTAAATAAAAAACTAGATGCTACATATTAGAGAAAACACAAGAGAAGAGGTAGATCATACATTATATTATATAATGATCACTATGGATCAGAGATTGTAAGCTAGGAATTGATCCTTAATGATGAAATCCCCAAAACATTGAAGTAGGGTCTCCTGGTAACCTGTAATTGAGAGGGATTTTCCACTATTGTAGGGTTTTGAATAACTCAAGAAGATGAAATGATTAATACAACACCATGTCATTGAATTACACAATGTGTTATTCTCCTACACGTCATGTAATCATATGAATTCACTTTCACTGAAAAACTCACTTCTTATTAATAAAATTTATTTCTCAAACACTGAAAACATTGTCATTTTGGAACACATATTCAATTCGAGTAACCGTATTTCTTGAAGTGAAATCTCCCTTAATTTAGTATCTATTAGCTGAGTCCCTCAAGACTTCTTTGGAGCCTCCTCCAACTATCTCGGTATTTAAAAACGTGCATATCATTTATCCACATAGATCTAATCCTTTAAATGATACTCTGTAATCATATGATGAGAATATTTGGGAGACTTTTAACCTTCAAAATATTATATTAAACCTGTTCAAAATTGACCATTAATACATTTTAATTATTTGCACTGTTTTTGTAGCCATTCCACCCACGATGATCCTTTTCAAATGTATGTAAAACACTAGATTATATAACAAAATTATGAAAAGTAATGTATAATATCAAAACTAATGAAACAATGAACCTATAATAAAATTTTTATAACTAATATTTATATCATAAGTTTGTTTCTTTGGGAATATTTCAAAATTATGGCATAGGTTTATGTTCTATAATTTATGTTTTCTTAGATCTAGTTCCCATGGTTTCTATTGATCTTCCTCTGATATCATATATAAGGACCATATCTCTAGTAACACATAGCTATTTAATTAAATTTTATGATTGGAATATGATACCAGGAATTACATCCCAGAGGCCCAACAAATTCAGTGGTTTTAGTAAACTATATATTTAGTTGAAATTAATATTACATTTTAAATATAAAATACAAAAAAAAATTTATTGACAATTCAATTATACACCCTTTTTTTAACCTTCATATTAGTAAAAAAAATTATACTCATATCCCATCAAAAAGTGAAACATAACAAATTGAGTTCTTAATGGTACTGTATGGGTATAAATAAATTGAGATATATCAAAAATAAGCATAAATGATTATGGTTTGGTAATTGGATAAGACACATGTAATTTAATCAATTACTAAAGAATATTTTGGATGGAATGAATGATCAAATAATACCATATAAATAATCACTTGAGAATTAAACTTAACTATAGATATTCAATTAGTCGTACAATCACTTGGAATATCAGGAACTAATCTCGTACTGATGGATTGTATACTTCTAGATGTCTATAACATACTATCAACACCTCAACATTGAAGTATAATGAAATGGGTAAGGCCATAGCCAAAAACAATCTAGTATATCTCACGATACCTATCGATGAATTTAGGGGCTATAACGGGCCCCAACATACACATTATATGTCCAATGTATTCGTCATATAAATGGGGTGAAACATAAAATTCAAATAATTCAAATGTAAAAGTTGAACATGAAATGTCAATAGTTTATCCATAGACCAATATTGGTTTTAAAATATAAAATACACAATAAAAAATATCATAAACCATTTAGTAAAATATGGTACAAGACATCATAAGAGATCAAAATAAATAAAGCATAATATTAAATTGATGGAATTTACATAGGTTAGAATACCCTACTAAAATAATTGACAAATTATTGATGAAAATACCCTTTTTCCCTATGGAAATAAATTATTTTTAATTCAATCAACAGTTATAAAATAAGCCATTTAATTTTGAAATAATTGATAATACTTCAAAATGAATTTGTAATGTTGTAATGCATTATAAAGGTTGGAAAATCCCCCCCCCCCCCACACTATTTGTTTCAAAATAATTCCTTTTGTATTTTTGTTGGAAATGTCTCAATGAACCTTGTTCATGAAATGAAAACATATACCTTTTAAATAATTCTGTAAAAAGTGGAAAATGGTTAAAAATGAATTTATTAAATAATCGTTGAATATTAAAGTAATTATGAATTTTTTTTGAAATCAAGGTCATTGATGATAAATATTATCCAGTAGACACTTAATCATAAACAATCCTGAATAAGGTTGAGATTGTGAAATAAACCCTACCTGGAACATTCTTCTAGTTTAAAGTGATATAAAATCATATTTAATGGTTTAAATAATGTTATTAATTCATACCATAATTTTATTAATATTTAAGATATTATATAAACTCCTCTAATATAATCTCATTAACCGTTTTATAATAATATTTCTTTATTACCCGTGTTTCGAGTGTTAACTCCTCCTTTTTCCTATTCTCTTTTTATCATAGAAGTCAAAGATCTCGTGCATAGGATACATTTAGGTCATATCAAGAATTATATTATGTCCATAGATATCATATTTTTTCATTCTATACATTTTTATAATAATTCAGGAATCGTGAACATTGAAAATAAATAGCATTACATTATAGAGATGGTAGGTTGTATACATGAATGGGATACAATATCATTCCCTTAACGGTGAAAAGGTAAGGAAGTGTATGGTATATTAATTTTTAAATATTAATTATCATGAAATATTTATTATATATACACATTATATCTATCATTATACATATCAATTTAATTTAGCGATTAAAAGCATACTACTCCACGACATGAAGGTGATCAGTCGTACATACAAACATATGGAGCTTTTATTTTTCATAGAATGGATAAAAGGAGGAATATAGTTGTACCACAATCGTAATAACATCAAAAAATATGTATTATAATATATGTATTATTTTTTAATGGAATCAACACATTAATAGTAAGTATAATAATAAATAAACACAAAATAGTCGATAGAGACGATTAAATCTTATTAGGAAGATATAGATAAAATTATTATTATGGAATATAGGATTGATATTTCAGATGGAAAATAACTTCTATAACCTGAAAATTTATTTTTATAAGGGAAATTATAATATATTTGTCATCATATGTCACTCAATCTGGTGTAATGCTTTGAGGGAGATGGTGCCAATATATAAATGAGTTGGGGGAACTTCTATAAATCCTCAAAATATTAAAATATAATAATGAAACTATCAAACCAAAGATAGAAAAATGGACAAAAAATGAATAGGGTGATACCTTTTAGACCATATATTATAACCTTTAGGATTATTTATCATTTTTCTTATTTTTCAAAATTTTCATAAAATAATAATTCAATAAAATATAATTATTTTCAATGTTGAAATTATTAATTAAATTTGACGTAAAATACATTATGAAATAGTTTTAATTGAAATAAAATTCTATAAAAAATATCTATTATATTCTTCATATAAGTGAAATTAATTATAAACATTAACTAGACCGAAATATAATATAATTAAAAAATGTAAAATAAATTATTATTTTTTATTATTTAACTAAATAATGTATTATCATTTCCAAAGAATATATGGTCAATATATATTTTATAGAATATAAATATGAATTTAATTAATGAAAATAATCTCATTAAGAAAAAAATATTCCTTTTATTTCATTCATATCATGATTTTAACTCTATGTTGACCCATAAAATATATTAAATACAAAGAGAGTTATATTTTGTAACTATATTTGATTTAATTAATATATAACACATTTTCATTGGAAATTTTTCATTAAAAAACAAAATCATAAATTAATTTGATAATTGTTGAATAATATTCATAAAATTATTTTTGGACAGGTTTAGGTCATAGTTATTACCAAATATTTTGGTTTTAACAACTTTTAGACCCCATTAACTCGTAGTGTGACAACAAGGATTTTTAATCATTGAGAGTTAGTATAGATTCTATAAAATGAAAAAACCCTATTAGAATATCATTTATGGAAAATTGAATATTATCCAAATATTTATTCCAATTTAAATATTATTATCAATTTTATATAATTTATGAAAATATAATTTTTTTTAAAATATCATTAATGACTATTTAGACTCTATTAATTACATTAACATTAAAAAAAAAGCAATAATGTAACTACCCCATGTTTTATATAGGAAAATTACCTTCATATAATTATGTCATATAATGACATGAATTCACAACACAATGAACTACTATGTACTATGTGACCATTAAACATAATATTTCCACTTCTTTGATTTTTATTTCCAAACTCTGACATACCCAGTTGTGATCAGTATGATGTTTGGAGTCTAATAAGACAAACATAATGTTTTTGGAATAATAAAAAACCCTTTGGAATAGTAATCTAACTTTATGTATAGTAATACGATCCTTATTAATAGTAAATAATCCAAAAGAATAGTCATATCATCAATGAATGTATAAATAAAATGTAGATGTCTTATTAGTGATAATATGATCATAATAATAGTATTGGTATTTTTGAAATTAATAATTAATTAATTTAAAAGAAAATTTATTTTCCTAAATGGTATTTATAAATTAACAATTTTATGTCTTCTGGTTTTATGATAATTTTATATGACCTTATGCAATTTATGAAGGCATTAAAAAAATCATAGTTTTAAAATAATTATTTTTCAGGTAAATTATTATTTTCATTAAAGATTAAATTAATCATATTTAGAAAATTATTATTGAAAAATGGAAATCATTTTGGGATTCTACACATCAAAAAATGGTAAGGGTGAATTTTTTGAATTTTTCTGAAATAATTGATTTTTTGGTGATTAGAATAATCATTTCATTTACCGAATCTGTACATTATAATTTAAATAGACTAGTGATGGCATCATAAGTATTTAAAAATCCCAAATATCTAACTCACATGATATCATTACTATTTTCGGTCATTAAATCATCACTATTTCTGTTCTTTAGAAAAAATAATAAACAAAGGAATTAAATACGAGGAAAACCCTCTTCTCCTCCATTATAAATACCACCCTCCTTACCTCTTCTCTTCACTTCTCAAAAGTCATTTTAGTTGCTAAATCTATTCCTAATCTATCCACAATCACCTTCCTGATGTCCAAAAACATTTGTTCTCCTCAGAATACCAAATCCTCTACCCTTAAGAGGATCTCAAAGGAAATAAACTCGAGAGATAAATTCATCTTTCCAATTATTTTATTTTCATTCATGTGTGATTATATTATTTTCTTTTTCCTTGCCTCTAATTAGTAAAATTAAATAAAAAATCAAGTAGTATAAATGTAATAGAATTATATTATTCTAATTGGATAGTTTATTATAATATCTCTTTCCCCCTTCTTTTATACTATAAATGATAACACCATCTAAGATGTGTTGATTTATCACATTTAAGAATGAATGGTTTTCAATTTTCATTACCATCTTCTAGACTGGTCATGAGTTCTTTTAATGGTTGAACCTGATCATAATATTATTATTTTATATTTTTTTATTGTTCTAGAATCATTATAAATTCATAGTGTAAAATAATATTACAAAACTATTTAATTGTGAGATAAATCACAAAGCTAATTTAAATGATTATCATTAATGTTTTATATTATGATTCACTTCACTCAAACCAACCAAATAAATTTTACAACAATGAATCCTTCTGTATTTTCAATAATAAAATGTAACTTCAACTCTGGAAAAAACTTTCAGCATACATCTTTATAAAAACATGAGTATAAGTGAATTGACCATTAAAACCTAGAAATCAAATGGACCTGAACAATGAAATTTACCCTCATAAACAATCAAAAAGGATATGAATAAACAAAAAAATCTATAATAAATCATTGAAATGTAAAATAGGGTATGTAATTATTAATTAACCAACATAATTTGATTATTCAGGTCATTAATATCAAGGGAAGATCGCCATCAGACTTAAGGTATGGGATCCTCTATATTTCTCTTTTATTCATGAATTTCATATATGTTATGTACTTTTATGTGTAATACCTAATTATTGGGTATGACTTCTAACCTCCCCCATACTTCCCACTTGATTTATATGTGATGGGAAACCCCTTTCTCTCTCATGAAGCTATCATAAGAACACATAATACCATGTAGATAATCTGTAAGGGATTCCACCCAAACCTCATATGTTCCTTTGGGATGCCTAGTCGTTCTTTTTCCAAAATGATGTTATTTTATCTCTTAATGTACATATTCTAGATTATGTTTACTAGTACGCAATTCATTTATCAAGATCCTTTCATTATTATCTTTCAAGGATTTCAAAGTTTTTTATTAATACTTCCTCAATACATCCTCATAAGCGATCCTTTTTAAGGTAATTTTGTGAATTATTACCCTATTTCAAGTGCACTCTATCTTATGTTTTATGCCACCATTGTCTTTATAAAATCAGCCTTTTAATAAGAAAAAATTCTTGGATAACTTCTTGTTTTATGTAAATGTTATTTCCCATTTCTATTTTAAAGTACCTATAGTATTTTTCTTAAAAAAGGAAAAAAATGATTTAATACTATATTTTCTTAAAGACTTTTCTTACATATTTTCAATTATACTATACAACACTACCATTATAAATTCTTATTTCCTATATAAATATCCATGAATATTGTAGTTCCATTATTTCTTGTAAACTGTTACGATACACCCATTTTTATTCTTTGTGACATGATTATTGTACCAAATTATTTCCATTGGTTACCCTTATGTTTATATATGAATTATTATGTATGATTCATTTTAAGGAAAAATTATTCATGAATAGTTAAGATGGCTGAACCCAGACAGAACTCTAATTCATTGGGTAAAGTTGAGTCTCATGAGATGTTTTGTGCGATGGTTTTGGTGGTTATCCTTAGCTTGTGCTACCACGGGTGATGGTCTTGGTGGTTATCCTTAGCATGCAGTACCATGCAAGTAGTCTTAGTAGATTGCATTGACTCAAGATGAAGTAATTTTTTATGTTTCTTCCACATTTCTATGAATTCATTTTTATACTATCCCATGTTTATGTGTTATGATTTCATGTGTTCCATGCCTTTTATTTTTCATTATTCCATTCGTTCATACCCTTGTGTTAAATTTTTATTATTATGCCTCTTCCTTACTGCGATTTTATCTCATCTCATTATTCTTGTGGTCCATAGGGTACAATAAGCAGGTTTACTGGATCAGAGGTATTTACAATCTCTTTATCATGATTAAAAAAAGAAGTTTTTTAGTCCCTTGTTTATTGATTTATGTACTCTGTATTCATTGAAACTAGACTTCACGATCCTTGGAATGTACTGTAATGTTTAATTATGCATAAAATCATGTAATGTTATGTGTTTAAGGCTTTCGTCACTATAGTTAGTATCAGAGGATGGTCTAGTTTTTTTTTAAGATTTATAAAAAATCACTTTAGTAAGAACCATACCGATGAGACTAAGTATAAGAAAACATCCCTAAATATAGGTAAGTATATAGTATGTTTTTTATCAAGAAAATTCCTACATGTTTGGATACAAACAAGTAGAGGTGGCTCTATCACAACTTTATCTAGTGTTAAACCCCAAAAAAACCACCTTGAGCTAGACTAGAATGGGAACTGGTACATGAGAATAAGCCATACCGCACTCTTGATTAGACACTCTTGGGGGATATACATTGGTAAATTAATGAGCTTGGTACAAACCATTATTAAGGGAATAAAAAATACCATTAAAATATAAGTCAAGAAATATATCAAGGATAAACTACCTTGAAGCATAGGGAATCACAAGTTAGGATATTCTTCTCCTTTAAATGTTTATCCTCATATGTTAAATGTTTCCCTTTTAAGATCAATAGATACATATTGAAGACCTCTTATTTTACGTTATTTTTCTTAGTTAATGGAGAGACATAGAGGTAGATGTTTCTACAATCAATGTGATAGGTAATGTGATGATTTCCTTTACTATATGCCTAATATGATGGGAATGGGTGCTAAAATATTCATGACAGAACTTTCACAAGTAGGTCAAGTTTTGAATAATAACTTGAATCATGTGGAACAGCCTCCTCCTACAAGGAAGGATCAAGTTATCATTTAATCCTTTGTGCGGGAAACCTCTCCCATGCTTAGTATATCTCTTGATACCCTCTTCATGGAACAGTGGGTTAACTACATTGAAAAGATATCTTTGTCCTCGAGTTCTCAGAAGAAGAGAAAGTCATACACACGGTATATTATTTTAATGGGGATTCTAATTAGTGTAAGACATTGATCCTGAATACAATATTCTGGGAGGAAATTGAGTACATTGTTTGGGAGGAGTTCAAGAGAATGTTTTTCAATAAGTATTTCCCTAAACCCTCCATCTCAAGATGGAAAGAGAGTTCCTCAGACTCCAGCAGAAGGAAGATGAGTCAATCAGGTATATGATGAAAAATCTGCAAGGCTTGCAAGAAATGCCTCTAGATTTGTTATGAAAACAAAAAGAATGGTGGTTCTCTTCATTAGTGGACTAATGTTGAGTCTACAAAATGTTTTTAAAATTTGGTAATTCAAAAGCTATGAGTTGATTATCCAGTTATCCCTTTAGGTTGAAATGGAGATCAGAGGCTCTTAATGGGATCGTTGGCCCAAGGACAAAAAGTGTAAAATAGAATCTATTGTGGGAGGTTACACAAATAAATTATATCACAGAAATAAGATTGGACATACCACGTGTAAATTTTTTCTGAAGACGCATCCTAGTAAATATCTAAAGGGAACCAGTAATTACTTCAAATGTGGAATGTTGGGACATTTTGGAAAAAACTTCCATTGGGATATGAAGAATCCCACTAAGGTAGAAGAGGAAAGGAAGTTTCAGATCAACACTCATCTTGTAGTGAAGTGTTACAACTACCATGAGCATGGTAATTTTTCCAACAATTTTATTAATTCAATGGTTGTCTAAGGGGATCAACAACAACCTCCAAGGAAACATGTAAGGTCTTATGCAATAACTATTGTGGAGGTGGATATAGACAACAATATAGTGATAGGTAAACTAGTTATTCATTCAAGGATAATGAATTTACTATTTGATTCTGGTTCTATGAATTCTTTCATATCATTCATGTTTAGTAGAACTATTCAAGAACCACCTCAAAATTTAGAGGATATGTTATCTTTGAGAATAGGTAATGGGTGAATTATTGCATCAAATGTTTAAAACACACCCCTGGTAAATGTTTGTGGACCGAACCCCCAAAAAAATATTGTCATAATTTCTTTGGTGGAGTTTATTGTTATATTGGGAATGTATTGGAGATCTTTATACAAATCCAACATCAATAGTCAGAAAAAGTATACCACTCTTCACATACCAATGCATCCACCAATTCAATACAAGTGTAAGGACGAAGATGAATCTATATTGGAATCATTGTATCATTTATGTATATTAATTCATTATAATAAATCATTTCTATATAAGATTATTGAGACAAAGGATAGAATCCCACTTAGAGATATTCCCATCATGGTAGATTACATGGATTTATACCTTGAAGTTCTTCCTGGTCTTCCACCTGATCAAGTGGTTGAGTTATCAATTGAACTTATTCCTAGATCTCCACCTATTTCAAAGAAACCTTATAAAATGGCCACCATAGAGCTTGAAGAGCTGAAGATGTAGTTACATGAGAATATAGATATGGTTTTTATATGCTCGAGTGCTTCACCCTGGGGTGTGAATGTCCTCTTCATCAAGAATATGGATGGATCAATGCACCTCTGAATTAATTCTCGTGACTTTAATAAAATCATGATTAATAACAATTATCCGATTCCGCAGATAATAAACTAGCTTTATCATCTTGTAGGTGCTCGTAATTTCTCTATTGTGGGCCTTCAGTCGGGTTATCACTAATTAATGTGACAAATGAATATATTCCCAAAACTTACTTTTGAATGAGGTTTGGATACTATGAGTTCATAGTGATTCCCTTCAGACTGACTAATGCTCAAACAATTTTCATGGACATAATAAATAGAGTCTTTTGAGATTATATCAACAAATTTGTGGAAGTATTTAACAATTATATTCTAATATAGGCCAAGGGAAAGGAGTAACATGAGGATAATTTGAATATTGTGATGAAGACATTGTGAAGGGAGAAGATGTATGCAAAGTAAATCCAATGTGAGTTCTGGATGGAGGAACTATCATTCATGGGGAATGTTATCACCAGAAAAGTGAGGTCTATAGAACCTTCCAAGAAAAAGGATATTGATGAATGGATAAGGACAATAACTATAATGTTTATCCATATATTTCTGGGTCTAGTAATGTTTTACCGACAATTTGTGAAGAAATTTTCCCGATTGTCAAACTGAAGGACCAAAATAACCTAGATGGGAGTAATATTTTTCTGGACTCAATAATGTGAAGAGAGTTTTAAGGAGTAAAAAAAGGCTAATCACTAAGCTAGTACTCACACTCCCAATTAGTGGAGAACTCTTTGTGGTGTATAGTGATTCTTCAAATAATTTATTATGATGTGTTCTGATGAAAAATTCTAATGTGATAGCATATGCCTCAAGACAAATAAAAATCCATGAGAAAATCTATTTTACACATGATCTGGAGTTTACAGTTGTGAACATTACATTAAAATATGGTGTAATTATCTCTATGTGGAGAATATTGAGTATATAAAGATCATAAGAGTATAGAATAAAAATTCACATAGAAAGTGACTAATATGTGTTAGTGGTGATAGATATAGCTTATCAAGGATCATGACTACTCAATCCACTACCATCCCAGTATGGAAATCATGGTGGTTGATGCTCTAAGTTGAAATGATCTTGTATTATTATTAATGGTTTTAATAGAAAAGGATCCAATATTTTTAGATTTGTAGATGATGTACATGGGAATCATTAACTAAGGAAATTCACCAATCCTTTCTCAAATGATTGATCAACCATCCATCATAGGGAATATAAATGATGCTCAATGAAAATATGTGGAAATTCAGAGAAAGGTGGAATCCATTAGAAATTTTAAATCCTATGAGTTCAAGACTGATGGGGAAGGAGTTGTAATATTTGGATCACAATTATGTGTACCATCTGATCCAGAGATAAAGAAGGATATTTTGAATGATGTACATATATCAAGCTTCTATTTTCCACCAGGTTGAAAAAAGATGTATCAAGATCTCTGAGAGAACATTTTGTGGCATAATATGAATAAGGTTATTATTGAGTAAACATAAATGTTCATGGAATGTTAGCATGTGAAGGATGAAAGGAATAAGTCTAATGGGATGTTGCAACCACTAACCATGCCAACATGGATTTGGGAGAACATAACCATGGACTTTTTCATTGGACATCCAAGAACATCAAGAGGAAACAATGTTGTATAGGTCCCTGTGGATCTTCTTACAAATACATATAAAATTATCATGTTTTGAAAGGACATCACAATAGATCCACTTGTATAGATATATTTCAATGATGTGGTAGGGCTGCATGGAGTACCACTATATTTTCTATCTGATAGAGTTCCCAATTTCTCTTTAATGTTCAAGAAAATTATACAACATGCTCTATGTATTGAACTGAACATCAGTAAGGCCTTCCATCCTCAAACCAAGGACCAATCTAAGTGAACTATTTAGACACTGGATGATATGATGAGATCATATTCTTTGGGATTTAAATTATGATGGGACCAACATCTTCTACTGCTTTAATTCTTCTACAGACAAAATTTTCCACTTGAGAATATGAATGGAAGCATATGAAGCCCTTTTTAGGAAAAGGTGTAGAAAACTGGCATGTTGGGAGGATGTCAGTGACTATAAGATTCTAGGACATTAAATGGTCAATGAAATGGTGGGGAAGTTGAAAAACATTTAGCTACGCATCAAGGCTACCCAAAGCTGACAAAATAGTTATTTAGAAAATTTTCAATGACACCATGAGTTCAATGTTGGAGACATGGTATTTGTATGCGTATCTCCAAGGAAAAAGGTCTTGAGGTTTGAGAAGAATGTAATGTTATTTCCCAGGTACATTTTCCCAATCAAGATCCTAGATCGAGTCTGATCAGTTGCCTATCGACTGTAACTTCTACCTTCCATGTCCAAAGTACATGATGAATTTCATATATCCCTCTTATGGAAGCACATTCCCAATCCTACACATGTACTCTCTTTTGAGGTGGTACAGTTGGAGGATGATCATTCTTATGAGGTGCAACCAGGGAAGATCTTGGATCATAGAGATAATGTTTTGTACAACAAGACTACTCACCTGGTCAATGTATTGTGGCATAACCTAAAGTACGATGGGGAAACATGTGAACTAGAGGAGGCAATGAAGGAAATATACATGCACTGGTTTATGGTTTAGAATGTAAAAAATGAAATTTAGACCGTGAAATTCCAAATGGGGGAATAATGTAATGACACAATGATTTTTAAAAGGAAATTTTCATTCTTATAGTAATGTCATATAATATCATGAAGTCACAACACAATGAACTACTAAGTACTATGTGACCTTTAAACATAATATTGTCACTTATGTGATTTTAATTTCGAAAATTTGACATACACAATTGAGATCAGTAAAATGTTTGTAGTATGATAAGACAAACATAACTTTTAGTGAATAGTAACATACCCTTATAAATTATAACCAGACCTTATGAATAATAATAAAACCCTTATGAGTAGTATGTTGTCCAAAATAAAAGTAACATCATCCATGAATGTATAAATAAAATGTGGACATATTATATGTAATAATATGATCATAGTAAAATTATTGGTTTTTTTGTAAGTCATAAATAATTAATTAAAATTAATAAAGTAAATTAAAAGAAATCATATTTTCTTAAAAGGTGTTCATAAATTAACAATTTTATGTCTTCTAGTTTTAAGATAATTTTATAGGACCTTATGTAATTTTTGAAAGAATTATATAATCAGTCATAGTTTTAAAATATGTATTTTCAAGTAAAATATGATTTTCATAAGAATTAAATTAATCATATTGAGAAAAAAATTGAATTTAGTTTCCATTTTTTTATTCTAAACGTCAAAAAATGGTTAGGGTGAATTATAGGAATTTTTATGAAATACTTGACTTTTTGTGAATAGTAAAATCCATTGATTTATCGAATAAATACATTATAATTTAAAACCTCTATTATTGACATCCTAAGTTATGTCATAATACAAATTAGGAACTCAGATGAAATTATTACTCTTTTTGGTCATGGAATCATCACAATTTTTAGTTTTGAGGGAAATTAATATGACAGGGAGTTAAATATTATGAAAACCCTCTTCTCCTCCATTATAAATAACACACCTACTTACCTCTTCTAATCACTCCTCTCATGCCCATTTCCATCCCTAAATTGTTCCCAAATCTTTCCCCAAGATCTTCCCCCACATAAATAATCCCTTCATATCCTCATAATATCAAATCCTTTACCCTTAAGATGCTCTCAAAAGAGATAAACTCATGATGTAAATTTCTCATTCTGATTCATTTATTTCGTTCATGTTATTTTCTTTTCTTTTTTATTTCATATCCCCCCTTAACCCAAATGGTATGATATCTCCAGTAAAATACTTGTACAGGAATTATATTATTCTAAATGATCATTTTATCATAATCTCTAATTCCCCCTCTTTTTATACTATAGATGAAAACACCATCCGAGATGTGTTGATTTAACATATTCATGGACGATGGGTATTCAATTTCAATTACCATAATCATGTCAGGTCATGATTCCATTTCAATAGATGAACCAGGAAAAAATATATATATATTTAACATATTTAATGTTCTATAATACTTATAAATTAATTATTTAAAAAAAATACAAAACAAGTTAATTGTGAGGGAAATCACCAAGTTAATCCAAACGGTAATCATTAATGTTTTATATAATGATTCACCTTCACTCCAAATAACCAACTGAATTTTACAACCAAAAATCCTTATGAATGTTCAATAATAAAATATAACATCAATTCTGGACAACCAATCTCTTCATACTTGTGTATTTGAACATGAATATAATTTAACGGATCATTAAATCCATGGAATCAAATAAACCCAAACAATGAAATGGTACCTCATAACCATTCCATAAGATTACAAATGATCACAAAAAGGTTATAATAAATCATTTACATGTAAAAGTGGTTCTTTAATTATTAATTAATAAACCTAATATGAATATTCTTGTCATCAATATCAATTAAAGATCACAATCGGACATGAGGTAATGGATCCTGTCTATTTAAATTTTGTTCAAGAATGTCCTCTATGTGATGCCATTTTATGTGTAATACCTGATGATGGGGTATGATTTTTCAACTCCCCCATAATTACCTAAGGTTTTATAAGTGATTTGAAATCCATTTCACTCTCATTAACCTTTATAAGTACAGCTGATACCATGTCGATAGTCCGTAAAGGATTCCTCCCAAAACCTCCTTTGTTCCTTCAGGTTGCTTTATCTTTATTTTACCAAAATGAAGTTTTCTTATCTTTTTGTGTGAAAATTCTAAATTATGTGTACATTTACCAAATTCTTTTATCAATACCTTTTCATCATTATATTTTATAGATATACATGTTTTTAAATGATTCATTCCTCAATACTTCATGATAAGTGAACATGTTTTGAGGGAACTTCCTAAATTTTTACGCAATTTTAAGTGCACTCTATCTTCTGTATTAAACAACCATTTTCATTATAAAATAATGCTTTTATTAATAAAATATTTTTGGCTCACTTCTGGTTTTATATAAATTTTAGTTCCATTTTCTATTTTAAAGTCTCTATAGTATTTTCCTTTAAACCACACAAAAAATGTTTTAATGCTAATTTTTCATAAATACTTTTCTTACATGTATTCACTTATACTTGAAATCACTACCATGATACATTCCTATATCCCTTATTAATTTCTATGTATATTTTAGTTCTTTATTTCATGTAATCTTGTATGATACACCAATTTGTTATGAATTATTACATGATTACGGAACCCAATTTTTTCCATGGGCAACCCTTATGTTTATATATGATTTATTATATGGAAAACATATTCTAGAAAAGTAATAATGGTCATGCATTGATATTGATCAAATTAATTGGGTAATGTTGAGTCTCATGAGACATTATGTTCTACGGTCTTGGCGGTTAGCCTTAGCTTATGCTAACTTGTGAAACAGTCTTGGTGGTTAGCCTTGGAATGTGCAACCATGTGAAATAGTATTACTAATTAACGTTGACTCATGTTAATGTCATGTTTTATATTGCGACCAAATTACTATGAATTCATGTTTATATGATCCCATTTTTATGTTTTAGGATTCCAAGTGTTCAATTACTCTTATTTTTCATTATTCAATGCCTTCTAACAAAAATGTTAATGTTTTGATACTATGTTTTTTCCATTACTTGGATTTTAGCTCAACCCTTTATTCCGGTGATCCCTAGGGTACCCTACGTGGATTTAAGGGCGAAAGGGTGGTTAGGATCTCCTTATATAGATTACATAAATATGTTTTATTATTCCCATGTTTTAATATTTATCTAACTAGTCTTCAAATACACTAGACATCACAATCCGTGGCATGTACTCTGATGTTTAATTATATAAAGAATCATGTGTTGTTATGTGTAAAAGGCTAGGGTCTCTATAAATAATAAAATATTTATTAATAATATATCATAATACATCCCTAATAGGACAAAACCATCCATAAAATTCATATATGGCCTTAATTATCAAAAATTATATTTATTTAAATATTTTTAATATCATTTGTTTTATATTTATATTAATTAAACAATTATACATCATCATTGGGAAACATTTAAGGTAATTATTTCTTCCAAAAAAATTTGTATTCAATTAATATGATTAAAATAAATATATTATATTTCAGAAATGATTTAGTGTCTAATATAGCACCTATGTAATCCTATATAAAAAACGATTAACTTGTCAAATACAAAAGTGTGATAAGTTTGAGGTTTGTCTGGATAAAATATTATAAAATTTATATTCACATAAAAATGGTTATAAATAGTAAAATAACCTATGAATTAATTATAATGAACTAAAAATAGTCATTTAATAAAAAATATCAGGTTTTATGGTCATTTTCTAAAATTTGAAATATTATTTTAAACCATATTTAACCAATTTAAACTTATACTAGGTTTTAATAATTACCATGCTTACAATTCAAATTGTGAAAAAATAAAATGGGCTTGTTTAATGAATAAAAATATTATAATTATAAATATGGAATTCATATTTCAAAATTGAATAAGTATAAGTGGATAATATTAATTTTCCTATAAATCCCTTATAATGGGAGTGCAAGATGGTTTTTAGAGATTTTTTTTCAAAAGAATGTAATGTTTTTATATCAAAATAAATTATAAAAAAGTATCCAATTAACTAAATTGTATTAATATATGTATCATCGATCTATGGTGGCATAAAAAAAATTTAAACTGTAATTTATCATTATAAATTATTCATATGAAAAGTCCATTTTCAATTAAAATGTAGTATATTTATCTATTGAAAAAAATTGTAACTTATAAGTAAAATTCAAAAAATTAACCCAACTTAAATTTTGATATTCCCTTTTAAAAAATTATGAAGATTATATTTGTATAAAATTTACAAAAAACTTTAAAAAATATTTTAAAAAGAAGTTCACAATCTATTGGTGCATAATCTACCGTAATAAAAAAATCAACTTTTTATACGAAAAAGAAAATTTCATTCATTTATATAAAACAAAAAGGGTGGAATTTTTAAAATATATTTAATATATTATATATAGATTCCAATTTTATACATATATATGTGAAAAAAATATTTTCATAATTTAGTTAATCTTCGTCATACCCACCATTATAAATACATGGTTATAATTATAACACTTATAATAATATTTTGTTTACCATTTAAGATCAGTGTTTCATATATTGTATGATATAAAATATAAAATATAATATGAAGAACACAGGATGTTCCATTCTCTTTTTATTTACTAAATTTGATCCTTGCAATTTGAAATTGGGATTTGAAAATCAGTGGTTGACATTGAAAAAATCTTTTGTGTGAAACAAAAAACATAAATATTTTAAAAAAACATATTAATACAAGGTAAAGGGAAATGTGGGAGTCACAAAAAAATTTCGATTTATATTAGGAGAGCATTTGATGAAATTGAAAGAATAGAAGAAAAATATAACTATCATACTCTAATGGAGGCTGATAGAGAACACAGTCATTTTAAAGTTATCCATAAAAACTGAAAAACCTATGATGGGTCATAAGTATATTGACCTCTCAAAAAAAAATAATTATAAATTTTTTTTATCAAAAATCAATTTCCCAGTGTTGATGTATTCTTTAACTATCCAAATATATCACTTGAAAAAATAAACTCACATGAAATATATTAATTTAATAAGAATAATATCATCCATTTTTTTTGATTTTATTTATATACACAACATTTAACACATTTTTAAATGGTTAATCAATAGAAATTTTTATTCAGGAGGTAATTTTAAAAATATTTTAGGAACATAATTATTGCATCCTATAATTGATTACTGAATCCGAAAAGGTGTGCACATAATATCCCACAATTCTTGTTGAGATGTTTTTGAATTAACAAAATAGTGAGCACATAATATCCCAAATGGGGAGAACAAAATAATTTTTTTGAAATAAATACGTTTTCATTTATGCTTAGTCATATATATGAATCATAAAAAATGATCCTAGGAAAATTAAAAAATCTCATAGTACAACATTATTAGTTAATGAAAATTATCCATAATTTGTAATATTTTTAATGACTAATTCTTATAAAATAACTATTGATTTTCATGAAAATACGAGAACATAATTTTCCTAAAATGATATAAATTTAAAAAACACTTCTATTAATATATTAAAAAGAAAAAAATATTTAAATAAAATTCTTGTAAAATATAAAAAATTTAAATTTTTTAAAATGATCTAATGGTGAAATACAAAAAAAATATAAGATTTATTTTGATCATGTATTAAATTGAAAATATATTTCCACTGTTAAATTTTTTTATTATGGTATTAAAGGTCATCAAGAAATCGTTTTCTATTTCATAAATCCAAATATTTCATGTCTTAAAAAAATTTATTTGCAAAATGAATTTGTTAAGGTGAATAGTTCAATGATTACAAAAAACGTGTTTAGTTATCTAGAAATTAACTTTTTGACACTACTAGCCCAACAAAGAATATATGTACCAAAGAGAATATTCATTTCATGTTTTCTATTATTAAACCACTATTCTATATAATAAAATCATTATGCGGTTGATCAAATTGTACATGAATGTCTCTACAAAAGGAGTGAACAACTCTAAAGTAGTTCGTAAATAAAGAATACCCAGTACGGAAATATATTATCTAAGAAGTATTTAATTTTTGTAAAAAAAATTTATTAATCAAATATTCTATATCAGGATATAGAAACATATTTCACAATTTAACAAATACTTTTCTATACTATTTAATTCATGTGTTAATTTATTTTGATTATATAACTTATTTCATAAAAATTTCAAATAATTCTAAAAATTTAATTTAAAACTGTTGGAAAGTCAGTATTTTTTTTAAATTATGAAAAGTATATACTTTCCATCTTTAATCCATTTGGTAATATTTTTAATTTTTCTTAAAATTTATTTTGTTTTCCAAACTATACCATTTTCTTAAAAAGTATATCTTTAAAAAAAAGAATCATTGAGGATATTTATGTATTTTTTAGCATAAGATTATGAAATGACATCTAAATTGTATCGAAACGTAAAGTATCATATTCTTCTTAATATCTATCTATTTATACATCATCCACTTTATAGTATATTTTTAAAAGGACTCTTTAAATCCAAAAACATCAAGATGAAGTGATAAAGTACATCATATTAAGAAGAAAATCATTCTTACAAAAGGGAAAAATATAAACCTTAGGATTACATTAAAAGAACTAAAATATTTTATATTAATGAATTATTTAAATAATATTTTAGAAAATAATACGAAGTTCAATATCATAAGGATATGGAAGCCTCATCATCAAAATTTTCATATGGAATTCATCCTTTTAATGTTATCAACTAACACGAAGAAAACGTAAAGCTGGTAGCTGATTTGGATGCATCTAGAAATTAATATGTTAAACTACTGTGTTGATCTATATGAAAAAATTGATTTTGATTAATTATTAAAGGAATATTAGAATATAAAGGATAGTTCAATTTTAATATCATACTTTGAAGCATCCAAGACATACAATATATTTCAAATGATGTTGGTCATAAGAGAAGTTGTTACCAAGCTAAATCTTAATAAGATGAATCTTTTTATTATTGAATAGTGTATATATTCCTCTTATAAAAAAATAGATTTTAAAATATGTCTAAAATATTTTTTAATGGATTTAGTTGGTTTATGAAAAATATTTATTGTTTGGAATGTTACAACGAACAGTCTACTCATTTTTAACGCTTCATTTTTATTTTATTTTTATTTCAAATTAATCAAATAAGAATTGTTTTCAATATATGTTGTTTAGTATAAATAGTGGTGTATGTTTTCTTGTCATTTATATTTATTTATTTTAGGTATATTACTTAATCATGAATAAAAAATTTTCATTATCCCAACTTTTTTTATTTCTATAATTGAAAAAAAATAATAGTTATATTTTTAAATATTACATGTGAAAAAATTATAATTAATTAATTATTTTTATGGTATAAACTATGGTTAGTTTTATGAAAGTAAACATTATATTCATTAACAGATTCTTTACTCACAGTTTTAAAAAATATATAACCTTTTATGAAATCTCAAATTTAGGGGGTGATAATTTTACTATTAAATATTTGAGGTGACTAAAGGGAGAGATGTTTATAGATTTAATGTTATCGTCATGTTGAAAATTGAAAAATCTAACATGGAATAGGGATAACATAACATCGGGGGAGAATTTATTATCATGATGCAGTTTTCAACAAGGAAAATTATGTAATAGAATAATAGAGCGAACATTCCTTTATACTAATGAAATTTTATAATGGAAAAATGGTTATATTTATTTTTTATTATTCAATTTCATTTGAAAATTTTATTAATTTATCATTTGCTTTGTGATTATTAAAATTTGGGAGATTATTGAGCATGTGTTGATTCTAAATTTTTTATAATTGATTTTTTGTTTTGATTCTCATAAATCCCAACATTTTTTTTACTTGTGAATTTAAATTTATTTTACTTTTTGGAAATTATAATTTATCAAATTATTCAATGTAATGTTATATTCATGTAATTGATCAAAAAATAATATTTTTTTTAAATATTCCAGATGTGTTTAAATAAATTCTAGAAATATGGTTCATACCATGCTTTAGTAAGCATAATTTATTATTCCACAATGGTACATTTTAAATACCACATATGGATTATATACCATACCATGTTGGAAAAGTATGGATAAACAACCAAACATTAGGAATCAACCCTATGTTTTAGGAAATAAATGTATGTTATATAAACTCCACCTTTTTATCAACAACATAGTATCAAACCATATGTTTGTAGTTTTTTCTTCAAATGAAAGAACCTTAAATTTGATTATTCAATGAAAGAGTTTTTAATATGTGGTATTTTTTGAGATTTATGTAATGGTCTTCATGAATGTAATTATCTGTTAGTATATATTTAATGACTAACCCATATTCTCGTTATGTTTGATTTAAAATCTAATATTTAATGAATTACATTGTTACTTTTATTATGGGAGGTTATAAATATCATGGTTATATATGAATTCAAATATTCATGATAAATTGTGTGATATTTCTAGATCTAGTTTTACTATGAGTTATTGAACCTACTATATGAACATCAAGTTTCCCTTTATTAGAGTATAAAATGAGAGTATATAGACAAATGAAATATTTGTGCCTGAAATACAACCAGTGGGTCATTACCTTTAATGATAAACTTTTGAGATAAAAAATATTTAATATACCACATTGACTAGATATTGTTCATGTATCTACTACGAAATTTTATTAATATGACACATTATATAAGAATCATGTAGAATTTTTATGATTTACTTTGTGGAGATATACATGTTTAAACATGTTTGAGGTGTTATCTCTATCCCTATTTGATGAATTTTGATGTTATATTTTCTACATCTTGGTATTGAAGATCTAAATATGTTTTTTAGTTACTGATGCGACTGTGAAGTTTATCCTATATTCTAATCAAAATCAAAATCTATTTATTTTTTGAAGTTTCTACAAATCATACATAGTCATGGTTATGTTTATTATTATAACACCAACTTTTGGATTTACAGTTCTCTATAAGAGAACTCTAAGGATATGTAATTACTTATTGTATGTTTTCCAGTACCTGCACTCAGTTTTTCTTTTAAAATATTTGTGATATTAGTACCTACAAGTGAAAATAACCATGGGCGTGGAGTATAGTGTCAGTGGAGATGACTAGGGGGTCTTTTTTTCCAAAACGAATAAATGCCACTATGTTCATTTCCATTATTTATTTTCATTACACACTCATATTTTAGAGAGATTTAAACATTCTCTTTATAACAACAGTAATGATATGAATTAATCAATTATTTTAAGGAACATAACTCACCCTCATTCGTTGTGTTTGTCTTCTTGATCACAATCCCACCCTAAAAAAGAATAATTTAATATCAATTAATAATATCTAATCTTCCACTCAATTCATTTCATAAGTAGTTAATTATACGAACCGTCCAAAATACGACAATCCAATTTCGAAGACCAAAATATTTGTCTGACGGTCACTAAATTAAAAAATCGTTTTAAAATTATATTTCCTTAAAAAACACAATGTATATTTTATTTTCACATACTAAATATATGAATACCTTGATCACATTAAAACAACAATTAATACCTAAATTCTTCCAAAAAATAAATATTATATTGTCTAATATATTAAAAAAATACAAACAAGTAGTAAACCCAAAGAAGATAACATAAACCATTAAATCCCAATCCACATATATGGTAACCAATACTATCCCATAAAATTTAATTTTTTATTATCTAAACAAAAATCGTAAATAAATGGTAACATTCCCTTAATCATGTGTTTTTAAAATGATTAACTGAACATAAACTCACTTCTCTTGGTAACTTGTACTATTCACCATATGCATCCAAATCTGTAAAGAAGATGTACTATTGTACAATCCTTATATATATTTTGATTATTGTAAATAAATAATTATTAATAGAAAAATCACATAACATAATTTTTTTTAATTGAAATTATATTAATCATTCCTTATCATATGGGGTACTAACATGACCATGACTATGTTCCATTATCATATTTTTTGGTATATTCCTTTGAATCTTGAGGCATTTATTTTCATTGTGTCCCATATTATGGTAGGTAATTCATTTTACATTGGAGACCTTTTTAATTTCCTTTAAATAACATGAATGGTGGCCTATATCTTCTCACTTTTTCAAAAACTCTCATTCCTTTTAAGTAACTACCTAGGTGTCTCCTTATACAATTATTAGATGTTGGAAAATACTTCGTTCTCTTCATTTCTTTATGCATATTTTTCCTAGCGACACTATTGTTCTTGTACATCCCTCTGAAGCCATACTACATAGAATATTCTATATTTGTCTCATTGGATCATTATAATATGTCCTCATATGATTAAAACGTTTGAGATATATTTCTCATTCCAAATATTGAGTTAAACCCATTGAATAAATGATAATTATCAATATTTGAATATGTTCATTGATACAATTTCCATTACTTCACCTAGGAACCATTTATAAAGAATTTCATACACTATATTGGTGCATAAAACTATGAAACATAATATATAATATCATAATTTTTAAATCACAAAACCTAAATTGAATGTCTTGGAATAAGTAATATCTAAATCATATTCTTTGTTTAGTTTGGAAAAGTTAACATTTCTATCATAGGGTTTTGTTCCATAATCTATTTTCCCAAAATATAGTTCCCATGAATTCTACTAGACTTCCATTGATAACAACTGTAAGGACCCTTACCCCAGTAGCCCAGATCTGGTGCCATAATTTATTAAAATGACAAAAAATTCATGGAATAACAACTTAATGTACTTAATATTTTAGTAGTCATTGTAAACTTTATATATACATCAAATATATGTTAAATTTTAAACCTAAAAGAAACATATAATTTCTTTGATAATTCCATTATTCTAATTTTTTAACACTTCATAGGAATCACAAAACACTTCCATGAGTCCTAGGAAAAAGTGAAGCATAATATTGGGGGATATAAGATGCTCAGTAAGGGTATACATACAATATAATCTTTAAAAAATAGACAAAAATTATTGTGTAATGGAAATACAATAAAACACAATGAATTAAATCATTAACAAGAGCATAATATAGTTGGAATAAAATATGTGTAAATAATTCAATAAGAAATTATCAAATGATATTGAAACATAATCGTATATATTCTAAAAGTTGAATAATCACAATGAATAATAATAACTAATCTCATAATGGTGGAATTCATAATTCGTGATGTATAAAACATATAGTTAAGCCCTCGACAATGAAGCCTACAAAAATGTGTAAGGCCTTGGAAAAAACATAATAATGTTTGTCTCATGGGTTATAATGATGCATATATGGGTTATAGGGGGACCCTCCCATTACATAATAAGTCCAATTCATTCCTCAAATAAAAGTGGTGAAAAATAAACAAAAAGAAATTCATATTATAAATTTCATACAAAATGTCAATACATTTCCCATAAACCAAGAGTTATATCAAAATTGAACATCCACATTCAAACTGATCATAAACCATTCAATAATATATGGTAGATGATATCATAAGTGATCTACAACATTTAATCAAAATATTTAATAGAGGACTTATACTGAGATGAAAATGATCTAATAAAATCCTTGAAAATTTATAAAGGAAAATACCCGTTTTCACTTTGTAAAGTACATATATGTAAAATTGAAATTAATTATAAAATAAAAAAAATTTATTTGAAAACAATTAGTAAAACATATATTGGATGATGTAAATCATTAAGGCAGAATGACGGCGGAAAAATACATTCGCACTATATATGTTAAAAAAATCTTGTCATATTTGTTTTAAAAACGTCTCAATGAACATTCTTTTGAAAAAGAATATACATATATTTTTTTTATAAAAAGTTATAATTGGTTAAAAATGACAGTAAAAAATCATTCGAGAATAGAATAAAGTTTTTTGAAAACATTTTTAGAATAAATAGACATAGTAGAGAAATATTCCCTAGTGAAGGCTTAAATACAAAAAGTCCAAAATAATGATAAGATTGTTAAATAATCCATCACCATTCACATTACATTCAATAATATATATATTTAAAATCCAATAAAATTGTTAAAAAAATGTTTTTAATATATACCTAAACCAAATCCATATATATGATATCATATATAATCCGCTTATATCTTCTTTATAAATACATTGAACCCATTTTCCTAGATATCTAAATTACTTTATTATATTCTTACTATGAATTATACATTGTATCCCAAAGGGCTGAACAATTTAGTAGATTTGGAATACCATATAAAAACATAAGTTTTACATCCTAATATAAAAATAAATAAAACACGTAAACATATTTAGAAACATACCTATTCAACTAGATCATCGCTTCATGAAAAAAATAAAAAACACCATGGAATCATGGTGAAAAATAAATCATAAGAAAGTGGTGTGATCTGATTCTCAGTAAGGATATAAAATACAATGAAAGCTATCAAAAATAAACATAAAAAATAAGATAAGATGAATAACTAAAAACACATTCCATGAATACAAAATCATGAGCATAATATGGTTTAAATAAAAGATGATCAAATAACTCCATATAAATAATCAATTGAGAATCATGCGTAAAAATTGATATTATTTTAATTAAACAATCACATGTGTTTTCAATAAATATTATCATAGTGAGGAAATGAAAAATGCCGGACACCATAAACATACCATCAATGCCTCATCAAATAAGTCTACATAAATGGGCGAGAAATCATCTCAAACCCAGTATAATTTGTATTATGAGACCTACTGATGTATCTTGCGGCTAAAGTGGGCTCCACCCAATACTTATTAAGTCAAATTCATTCCTCATATGAAAGTGGTGAAACCTACTCCACATATACATTCATATTTAAACTAGCATATATGATGTAAATAATTTCACCAATCAAAAAAAATAATTATTATAATCTAATGAAAAAATATGGTTGATGGTGTCATAAGAGATCAACCTCAATTAATCATATGATATTATCATAAGGGTTACTGGTGAAAAGAAATGGTTATTATAATCATGTCATAAAGAATAAAAATCAGCATATCATAAATGTGTCAAATAAAAAATTTATTTAAATAAAATATGGTAATTGATAAGGTTAAATGGGCATATATCATGATATTTTATGTCCAACTAAAGTAAAATCAAGTAATAATAGTTTTTAAGATACTTTAAAAATGATCCACTTTAGTTTGGATTAAAGGAAAATATAAATGGCCTTTAATCTGGAAAAATGCAGAATTTTTTACCTAAAATAGAAATGAACATAGATATATTTTCATGAGGAAATGTTTTGTTGGATAAAAATAATCTTTTCAAAAAATTAATTAGGGGGTGTAATTTAAAATTAGAATGAAATTGGGATCATTCCTTTTAGCGGGAATGCTTATCAAGAATAATTAAAAAGGGAACATTATAAAACATTTATTAAACCATCAAATAAATATGAATTGAGACAGGTACATATTTTTGGAGCATACACAATGAAATTTCGTGGATTTTATACGATTAATTAATAATTATGTTTGTGTCAGGAGGGGGAACGCATAACCCGAAGGGGAAATGGAGGTTTAGGGAGAATCCCTTACTTTTGTCTAGAAGTGTTTTGTACAAGCACACAATATCCTCAATAATGAAATTATATTCATTAATAATTTATTTCTGAACCTATAAAACATTTGTTTTATTAATTATAAATTAATTAAGTTCGTTTACAGTATTGTTTATGAGTTATAAGATTATATTTCATTATTCTAGACGGTTTAATTCCATGGTTATAATGACTGGTTCACCCGTATACATGTATGAATGACCATGTAAAATTAGAATATTAATAAAAATTTTAAATTTTATATTATTAATTGACATTAAAAAATTTAAAATGTTCATATATAAATTTTTTTTCTAGATATAAGTATGATTTATTAGATAAAATAATAGTGGTATTTGTTTAGATTATTTTATCATTTTTTCTATCACCACACAATAGCTGGTTATATTAATATTATGTATATATATGGGTTATAGAACACTAAATCATTTTTCATTGAAATAATAAAATTTTTTAACTATAAAAATAGTTTTATGACCTTCCATGATGGTGGTAATAGAAAACAAAAATTCCTCATCCATGAAGGTGGGGAATCGACACCTCAGGTATGATGTTTTCATTTTTAGAACAAAATTGGAAGAGAAAAGAATTGATGGTGGATATACCATTTACATAATAACATCTCAATATAAATATGATAATTATGTTATGATTTTACATTTTATTGGGGAATTTACGAGTTGATAAGAAAATAAAACAAATTGAAATAGATAGAAAGGGAAGGTTTTACATCTTTAGTTTCCTATCCTTGAGGACCTCCTAATGGGATATGAAATTGGTTTTTGGTTATTCCAAAATGTCCAGAATGTGGGGAAGGTTTTTTTTATAGTAATTGGTAATAATATTTGCAATATCGTAGGATAATAATGTGGGAGGAGATGGGGTGGTGAGGAGTGGTATTTATATTAGAGGTTAGGTTTTTTATTATTGTTTCATTCATTAGTTAATTATTTTTGCTAAAATATATAAATAATATTAATTATTGTGACTAAATATTGTATCTAGAGAATTTATATTTTATATAATGGCCACTTACATCAACCAAGACTCATACATGGCTGAAAAATTAATTTACATGTGCAAAGTACAGTAAATTACCATATTTCACTATTCACCAAAAATTCAACTATTTCTAAAAAATACTAAATATTTACCCAAACCAATTTCTCAAATATATATTTCAATAATAGACTCAATTTTATGAAATTAAATCTCTAAATATTATAATTTTTTTTAATAAAATCATCATTTATTCTTTAAATGCATATTTTGAAATTGTAACTAATTTTTTGAAGCTTTGAATAACAAATTAAGGGATTAAAAATAACCGTATAATAACATATGAATTTAATGTTAATCTATTAATATATTTTTTGGAAAATAAATTTTTATTCCAAAATTTTTATTACTTATAAAATTGTAAAAAAACATTTACGCTTTACAAATATATGGATACATAATTTATCATTTTAATACATTTATTTACTTATTCCAAAATATAAATATACCATATTTTGATTTATGAGATACCTAAATTTTATTTAAACTCTCATAGGTGAGGTTACTCTTCAAAATTTGGGATTACTATTACTAATGGCCATGTTACTATTCCAATAGTCAGGTTATTATTCCATTAGTATATGTTTCTTAAATTAAAGAAAGATATATTATTTCATTCAATAATCATTTAAAATGTGTTTATTATGATACCTCTATATTTTTACGTTATTTATTCTATATATATTATTTATAATAAGGTAAATTCCATTGAAAATGATTTGGGTTGTTACATTCTAATATCCTTCAATAAATTTTCTTCTCATAATTAAAATATGGATTGGTAATAATGAAGTTAACATTTTAAAATAAACTTATGGAAATACCACATCGTAAATATGATTAATGAAACCTCCTCTCAAAAATAGGGTAATGGAAATGTGATGGTCAACACAAAATTTGGAATTCGAATGGGAAAACAATTTTGGGAAGTGAAAATATGGAAGAAAAATCTATATATCATGTTCGGATGGATTGATATAGAGAACATGGTCATTATAATTTCATCCCTCATAAAATAATAAATTTGAGATCATTTAAAAGACAATTTATTTAATATTAGTGAAATTTAAAATAAAAACATTTTGGATCCAAAATAATTTTCTTAGAGATGATGAATTGTTTTTTTATCCAGAGAAAAATTTGGGAAATTTAACTTACCTGATTCTTTTGCAAGTCATAACCTCATCATTATATTGTGTTTAGATCTATTTCCACTTCATTTTTCACAATATGACATGAATGTTCCTGAATAATTTTATATACTGGAAGCAATTTTAATTAATCATATGGTCCTTAAGTCATTATTTTGGCCTTGAAATATTTACTAATAAATATAAGTTTACCACATGTTATCAAAATAATAATAATTTCCAAATATTAACATAATCCATTCCACAAGTATATAATCTTAAGAATCTTCCAAAAAAGGACTTTCCAAATTTAACATACCAAAATGTAGATAGAAGGTCACTCAATTTCCAAAATCAATTCGACATTAGATTCTCTGAACATAATTTATCCCTTAGTCCTAGATACCAAATATATTAATACCATGGTCACCAAAAATAATAATGAAAACATGAAAACTTTAATGAATAAAATATATAGTTTTTTAATATATTCCTTAAATCCACACACTTAATAGTTATAACATAACATAAAACATAAAATCACTAATCACGTTCATGGGAACCAGTTCTACACCATAAAAATTTATTTTTTATTATTTCAGTATTAGTCACACATTGTTTTTTGCCTTTCCCATGTAATGTGTTTAAAAAAAATACTTATAGTATAACCACATATCTTGATTACTAGTGTTATTCATCACATGTTTCAAATTACATAAATAAGTAGTATTACAGTAAAAAACTTATATATATCATGATTCATTTAACCTTAATATTGTTTATAAATAATTTTACAATAAATTTCATGAATACAAAATAAAAAATACATTAATTATTCCACTTATACTATAGTAATATCATAATCCTGACCTCGGTCTCTTTTCTTCTAATGAGCAATACTACCTTGATTCTTGAAATTCATTTTCATAATACCATGTCTTCTTACAGTTGAATCAATGTATTTATTCTTTATTTCCATTGTACTCAAATGTATTTTGGTCGTTATGATCACACTATTAGTAAACTCCCATTACCTTCAAGCATGTATTAGGGAGTTCACTTCCACAATCATCACATGTGGGAAAGTCTTTATTTACCTTCTTCGAGTTTTCTATCATTTTCCCTATTATCCTCTTCTTCCCATTCATCCTTTCAATGTAATTAATCATAGATAATTATTTTTCTATCTGGATATTACATGATACAATAATTAAGTATGATGAAAACGGTTGGTAGACTCATTCCCTTTAAAGAATTAGCTTAAGACCATTGATGAAATGGCCAATGATGATCATTTTATTATGTATATATCTCATGACATACCTTCCTAAACATGTAATTTTTACTTCATACATGTAATTAATTTCATCCTATTCATATCTTAGACTAAATAATTTCCTTTCTAAATCCCCTTGTTGTTCATGAGGGAAATATTTTTCAATTAAAATTTCCATAAGATCCTTCCACTCCATATTTGAAATTTCATCCTCTCCCTTTTTGTTTTTATTTAATGAAAACCATTGATTTTCATATCTGGGTAGATAATAAAATCGAATTATAACCATCTCCCTTTCATTACTTCCCCATGTGATAAATTTATCCTCTAAGGAAATGTTAAATTTCCCACCTAGAAAAAGGATCGTAGTCTCGTTGAATGATCGTTGTTGTTTTCACATGATGTTGTATACTATTGTTAGACTAAGTTTTTTATTAAACTAATCCATGTGATAAAGGTTATTACTCATATTCGGAGTTAGTTGTCCTGGTATAGTTAGATTTTTTCTAATCCAGTTTTAGTTCTAACTCTAACATCATTCTCTTTCAATGGTGGGAAATCCCTAAATGGATTATATTCATAGATATGATTTCAATTCCTTTCACTAAGATAAATTTCTAAACAATAACATAAAATATATTATATAATGACATTTAGAAGCATAATGTTTCATCTAAATATAGCGAAACACAGAGGGTAAATATTTCGATAACTAATATCCAAATCATAATCTTGGTTACTTTTGGAATATTCTCATTGAATGTTATAGGGTTATATTTTACTAATTTATTTTCTCCAAAATAGGGTTTCAAATGTTTATGATAAACATTATTTGATACCAACAGTAATGACCCCAACCTCATTAGCTCAAATCTAATACAATATATTATTCTATTGGTACAATTAACAAGTGATCACATTACAACGGATCAAAAAGTTTAGTAGCTTTGGAAACCCATACACAATCATAATTTTTACATTAAAACATGAAAAGAAATAAAACATAGAAACCTCTTTTGGATACATCCTTATTATAATAGAATATCCCTCCATGAAAATCATTATAATCAACTTGAAATTTTGAAATAAAATAAATCATAAGAATATGGTGACCTTAAATTCTTAGTAAGGGTAAGCAATACAGTGGAAGTAATCGTAAATAAACATAAGGAATAATATAAGCTGAATATATAACAAACATGCCATTAAAACAAAATCTTGAGAAAATTTTTAAATGAATAAATGTTGATAAAATAACTACATATAAATAATCATATGGGAATGATATTTACCCCTAGATATTATAATTATTTAATTATAACATGGATTATAAATAAATACTTTATTAATGAGTTAATTTATAATATAGGACACCATAAACATACCATCATGGCCTCTTAAAAGAATTATATAGAAAATGGTATGTTCGTAGACAAAACTTAATATAGTATGTATTAAGAGACCAATAGATGCATCGAAGAGCTACAAAATGCCATGCCCAAAAGATAATCTATCCAATACATTCCTCATATGAAATGGGTGTAACATAATCAACATATACATTCATATTAAAACTAGTATATGGATTTTTAATAATTTATAAAACTAGTAAATATTAAAATCCTAAAACATTCAACAAAATATGGTATACAGTATCATATGAGATAAATATCAACTAATCATTAGAAATTACCATTATGGATACCCATGGGAAAAAATTGGTATCATAATCATGTCATAAAGAAAAAAAAACATATTATAAATGTGTCAATGAAATAATGGATTTAAATCATACATGGGAATATTTAATTATTGATAGGCATATATCTGTATGATTGATGTCAAAGTGTTTTAAAAATATGTAAAAGAGAGTGTAAGAAACTCTAGAAATGATCCACTCCAGTGTGTTTTAAAGGAATGTATAATAGAATTTAAGGGAACAATGGAATAATTGTTTACATATTACAAGAAATGAAATAAGTTATATTTTCATAATAAAATGTTTGATTAAAAAAATATTGGTTTATGAATATAGATTACAGAGTGTTATTGAATGTGGGTTTGAAATTTTGATGTTCCCTTTAATTGTGTTTTCTTATCAGAAGGATTTCAAAAGGAAACCAGATAAAACATGTACTTACCAATTAATGAAAGAATTATTTTCATAGTTACATATTTTTTCGGAATGAATATTTATTTTAGAATGATTAAATAATAATAAATAATAATTAAATTGGGGTAATATATAGAATGTATAACCTAATAGAAAAAATAGTGGTTTGGGGAGTATTCTTTACAATATGTCAAAAAGTGTATTGAAAATAGTCTTTATGTTTGGAAAAATGAAATTATATTATTCAATAATTTTATTAATAAATATTTAAAAAATTATGTGATTTATTATAATATTATTGAGTTCATCTATGGATTTTTTATGCGTTATATGATTCAATTTCATCATTCGAGAGTGTTCGTTTCCTTAGTATTCATGATTGATTCACTGGTAAACATACATGGATGATCATGTAAAATCTAAAGAGTTTTCCAAAATTGAAATTATATTTCATTATTGAACATTATGAATATTAAATTATCTTATATTTTTTTATATATGAGTATCATTCATTAGATAAAATGTCGATGATAATTGTTGAGTGTATTTTAGTGTTTTTTCAATCATCACACAATACATTTGTTTTATTTAATAATAGTATGTGTACATAATAAATATATAAAACTAACTAGGTCCTTATACACATTATATAATATAATTTTTTCTAAACAAAAATATTAACATTGTTGAAGTAATTATTAGAAATTAAAAAATCATTATCCAGAAAGGTTGTGTATCGACACCTCATAAATGATGTTTTTATTTTTAAAACAAAATTTGAATTTAATAGAATTGATTGTGGATATTCAATTTACATAATAATATTAATTAATATATATGATATTATAGAAATCATGTTATTTTTAATTGGGCCTATGAAGAAAGGATAAGAAAAAGAAAAGAAATTGAAATAGATCTAGGGATGGTTGTTCTTCTTGAGTGTTGTCTCCTTGAGAACCCCCTTAATGGACATAAAAATGGTATTTCAATGATAGATGTAATATAAGAAAATGGGGAAGAATTTTTGAGAGAAATAGGGCTTGATATTTGATATCTCCAAGACATATATGGTGTTATGTTAAGGGATGGTGAGGAGTGATATTTATTGTCGGGGAGAGGGGTTCTTTTTAATTATATTATTCATTGCTTTTTTTATCACAAGTCATTAAAAAAATATTATTTCTATTAAGTAAAAATAGTAACAAGAGGTTTCTAGTTCTCTATAGTGTTCACTTATTTTATCCAGGACACAATCATGACTCAAAAGTTCATTTATTTATTTTTAATGTTAAATATAGTAAATTGTTGTATTTCACAATTCACCAAAAATTAAACAATTTTAGAAAAATATGATATATTATCCATTACCATTATTTGACATTTAATATTCAAAAATGGACACTCTTTTATGTAAATAATAATTTTAATTTTATAATTTTAATTTTTAATTAACTTCATCAATTTTTGGGAAAATTCAGATTTTTAAATTGTAACTAATTTTATAAATCCTTGAAAAACTAATTAAGGTATCCTAAAATTTTTATCTAGTCATATGAAAATAAAATATTAAAATATTAATATATTTTTTAAAATTTTATTTTATTTTAAACTTGTATTAATTATATGATTTAATTTAATCATTTACAGTTTACAAAAATATCAAAAATAATTTATCATTTTTAAAACATTAATTTATATATTCCATTATATAAATATATTATATTATCATTTATTATATACCTAAAGTTTATTTATAATTTTAATATATTAGGTTACTTTTATATTGGTCTCATAATATTTCCAATGGTCATATTACAATTTCAACGGACAAGTTTCTATTCCATCTGTATAGATTCCTTAATTTCTAGAAATGCCTCTTATTTCAGTCATTGGTTATTTATAAATTTATTATTTTGTTGACTATGTGATTTTATGTGATTTATACTATATAAAATAGTTATAATATTGTAACTTACATTCAGAAACATTTTGGTTGTTACAATGTTATCACCTGTTAATTAATTGTATTTCGTTATTACCCTTGTATCAGGTTTTTACTAATTCAATTTCCAATGCATGTCTTGTTATGTATGTCCTAGTTCTTTTGAATGGGATATAGTTTTATCATATTCATAATTATATTATGTTTATACATAACATATTTATTCATTTTATAAATTTAATAATCATTCTTTAATTGTGAACACGGAAATGGAATTGCATCAAGTCTTAGAGAAGATAGGTCTTATGTACGAATGAGAGGTGGTATCATTCAATTAATTGTTAATGGGTAATATAGTAATCCATATATGAGTTTTTTAGAATCAATTTTATACCATATTTATTATATATATATATATATATATATTTTCAACATTATACCAATCCATGTGACATTGTGATCAAAAATAGATTACACCACTATGTGGGAATGTCAAGTCATACGTATGCATGTGCAGTGCTTTAAGTTTTTGTAGTATTGATAAAACGTTGAATGAAGATGTCCCATAATCATAATAACATCTCATTATATATTTTATATTGTATTTTTTACTTTATAATGGAACAAACACATGGATATGAAGTAGAATAAGAAATAAACTTGAAAGAGTCGATAAATAATATTTCCTATTCTTTATCACACTTCCATTAATAGAATCATAAGGGATATAGGGTTGATCTTATGAATGGATGAAACCATATAGAACCTAACTAATTATGTTTATAAGATAAATGGTTAGAGTTTTTTCAATCTAAACGGATCAGTATGGTGTAAATACTTGAGGGATATGTGCATTTTAATAATTGAGTTGGGAACTATAAGAAATCAGCAAAATATTAAAATATAATAATTTTATTGTAGAGATAAAGACATCTGAATGAACTATAAATTTATACTATATGAAATTATATAAATTTATTATATGATTTTTCATTATTTAATAGTTTACTGATTTATAAATAATTTATTAAAATATTAATTCATTTAAATATCATTATTGTAAAATTTGAAAATATAAATTTAATTTCACATAAACTACATCAATAAAAAGTGTTAATTCAAATATAACTATATAAAACCACTCTAATATATCTTTTAGATCTATAAAAATTCTTAGACACATTGACCCATAAAAATTAAATACATATTAGTCATTTTAAAAATATTTCTATTATTTCTCCTTTAAATAAATAAATAAACTATTACAAATGTATAGGAATTTAATGTAAATTTATAATTTCTAAAAATTAAATAAATATATATATAATGAAACTAATTTAATTAAGCTCAAAATTTAAATTTAGATTCCTTAATATATTCATTTATTCCTTTTGTGGAAACATTAAATATATGAAAACAAAGAGAGTGATATTTTGTAACAATTTTTTATTAAAATATTATATAAACCATTTTCAATGAAAATGATCCATTAATCAATAAAATTAAAAAAAAGGTCATAAAGGAAAAATAATATCAATAAAATAATTTTTGGATAAGTTATTTCATGTTTATTTTCACACCCTAGCCCTCCACTTTTATTTATTTTATTTATTTGTGATTTCATGTTTAACATTATTCCTCACATGGTTTTTCACTTGAAATGGGAGTTTTGGGGGATGCAGAGAAAGTTTCACGGTTATGTCACCAGGGTTTTCAATGCCTGTGGTAACTATGTGATAGATTATTGTGATTTTGAAAAAGGCAAACACATGCTTGGTGAACAGTTTTCCAA
The DNA here is from genome assembly GCA_963277665.1 of Viscum album. Lineage (NCBI taxonomy): Eukaryota > Viridiplantae > Streptophyta > Magnoliopsida > Santalales > Viscaceae > Viscum > Viscum album. The sequence goes on from OY728127.1 coordinate 623,451,064, forward strand.
ATCTTGCGTCCAGCCTGTGCGGGGTGCTACGGGAGCTCAATACATTGAAAACTGTAGGTGCAATGGTTTGAAAACCATGTTTCCCAAATGGTGCACCGACACAATTTTTTTAGAACAAAATAAATTATATTAAAAAAATTAAAAAATATAATTATATCCCCACATACATCGCTTGATGAAGACCCCCACCCACAATCATTCGTGTCACACTACCCCCTTCCAGTGATGTAACCACTCCATGGGTTTGATTAATTTATTTGAGATTCTCACCCAATCCACTGTGGAATGGTATATGGATCCCTCTTCTTTCATTTTTCTGTGGATTTTTCTTCTCCCCTTCTCCCATATTTTCTTGGCCTAATGCTAGGTTATGGTTGGACTAGTTTTTTGTTCATTCATCCATTATTAGGGAATGTATTGTGTCTTCCGATACTTATTCATGTGTGTTTTGTAATTTGACACCGACGGTGAAGTGATTTGGTACATATTAATTTGTCCGCAAATGTTTAAGGTGGGATTCATATTCTCTATTGTTATTTCATTAATTTTATTTGGGGTTTTTGGTTATTTTTATTTCCCACTACGTTAATAAGAGTGTTTTGTGCTGGCTTAAAGGGGTACACGTATATATAGGTATTTTTATTTTTATACATCATCTACTATTGAAATATTTTCTCATGGAGAGGGTAATATTTACATTATATTAGTGTGTGTGTATGTATATATGACTCTATGTGCATGAAAATGTGGAGTAAACATCATCAAATGCATTGACTACCAATGTGTTTTGCATGGTTCACTTCCTTTCATGATGAGATCCATTTTCATTACCCTATATATTTAATAATATAATGTTTGATTAATTTTTGTACCATCCTTGGATATTAATTATCAATTAATTCCTTTCAAAATAAATGTTCGATATGAAATGGGTAATTTCCTCTGTGTTTTAGTTTCTTTAAATAGTTGAATTGGGTTTTTCACACCAAGTGCATGAAGAAATTCCCAGATGGGTCTTATTTGTTTTGGATTTATTGAGATGGTTTTAGTTTATTAAATGGGTTTTAATGTCTGTTTTGGGTTTTCAATGTTCTGTGTGTGTGGTTTTTTAAGAAATTGTTTAAAATGTGAATTCTATGTGAGGTCCAGTTATAAAATTTGAAATGTTTTTGTTTGAAAACCCTACTTTGAATGAGTATATTTCCTTATTGGTTGATGAAGAGATAATAGTGTTCTTGATTAGGGACATTCCTTGATTGATGATGGTTTAAAGGCAATGGACCATTACATGGGGTGGATAGGGTGGCACTGGTTTATGTAACTTCTATGATGGAATATATGTATTGTTCATTTTTTATCCTTATTTAGCAAACCCCATTTCAAACTTGACATGGTAACATGTCATATCTATGATGAATTATGCTAATGATTTTTTTAATAATTTAGATTATGCACTAGCTAGTGGCTATTATTATGAAATTTTATCTGCTATGGGATTGTGCCCTTCAGTCATTCTAGGTAGGGTAGTGCTGATCATTTGTGTGGTTTGATGGAATTGGTTTAGTCATGCCTATGGGATAAATCATGTTTTATTATGTTCTTGATATCCTCTAATCTCTATGGTATTCCCATGTTTTCTCCCAACCCATGCTTATCTTTAGTGGATCATCCAGGAGTCATTATAATAATTGTCACCGAGTATCGTTATCTCATTTCCCTTGTTGTGATATCATAGTATATTCTTATTTGTTTGTAGTGTTTCCTTATAAAAATGTTAACGTTTTAATTACATTAAAAAGTTTCAATAAGAATGATTTGAAAGGATTAAATTTTCCCCTTCCCCTTGATTTAAAGTGAGAAACATTCCCTTTTTTCCTATTTTCCTCATAAAAGTTCATGCTCCTCTTAGATGACTAGTGTATTATAAAATTAAGAGGCAAATAAATTGACATTTGATTTATTTAAAATGAAAATGAGTAAAAACAAATGTATTTTATAGTTTAGATCAAACTTGACATTTATAATAATTTTGTTTAAATGAAATGATTTGGAAATGGATTACTTGGGAATGCCCCATATATTTTAATACTCACACTAATAAATGATTCTTGTTTTTAGTCCTAGGATATGTTTTTAGATTGATTTATATCTCTATTATCAATGATGGGTTATGGGAACATAGATTTAACAATGAGGACTCATAGAGTTTTAGTGGTTATAAGGTTCATTTAGTTTTATTTTAAATTTATTATTAGTCATTCTACTGGATTTATTTTTTTGGGAAACTCTTATATTAGTGTACATATTTTATTTATTTATATTGGGGGAAATCATTCCCACTATAACCTTTTTGATTCCCTTTGAACTTGTCTCCAGAACTACATGATCGAGAATACATCTTTGGCCTTCTCATAGGTCAGCTCGGGTGACCGGTTCAGGGGCAGCCTAGGTTGGTTTGAAAAAAATGTATCATGGCATAGATTCTTTAGAGGAACATGATTTTAGAGCACCCTTTGTTATTTGGGATTTCACCTGATATGGAGTAACACTATCGATACTTGGGGTGTTGTATGAGGATGTTTCATGCCCAAAAAATCAATAAAAAACCCTAAGTTACCATGGGAAGTTGGGGTTTTCTTGGTTCATTTGGTTATTTTGGGATGTTTTTTGTTAGGAAAAGGAAATGAGTGTCAGTACAATTACCCTAGAAAGATCACAAGGCATATAAATCTATTTAAATATGGCGGTGGGGTCTTGGATGACTCTCTGTGTTGGTGGTTTGATTATCATATGGCTTCAAATCATATGGAAAAGTCACCCATCGACACTAGTTTTCCCGAGTGAGTTGTTTTGGTTCCTATTGAGATTTTGGGATTACAAAATTGTTGAGTGCTATTCTGATTTCGTTTGTGCATATGGTTTTCCAGGTATGGTTATGTGGTGATTCTAATTATATTTTTCAATGATTATTTATTTATGTAATGGTTATTGGTTTTCCAAAAAAAATTGATTTCCAAAACAAAAAAAATTCAATCAATTTGAGAGTGGAATGGGTTATGTTGTAATTAGGTATCATTTATTAAATGTTTTGGGTTTTTAATGGATTTTTGATGTGATGTTTGAATGTGAATGTGGAATTTGATAATATTTTTATTTAATGATAATATGTGGGTTTAAAAAATGATTGGGTTATTTTTAATGAGTTTTAGAATGTGATAATGTTTCCTTTATTCATCCCTTGGTATTCCTATGAGTACTCATATATATGTATATTGATATATGTATGTGGTAATTGGATGGTTATTGATTTGTGTAGGTGGGTTCTTGATCTCAGATAAGAATGTCTGCAAGTGAGGTTGCATGGAATACCAATGGTTGGTGTTTGGTTTGTAAGTATTATTATGTTTTATACAAATGTACTTCAGAATGGGGATTTTCTATGTTTCCAAATGTGGAAGTATGTGATGCAACTATTATGTGATTGTATTTTTCCTTGTTGGTGTTTGGAAATGATTTGATGGGGTATGAAATAAATGATGTTTTGAGTTTGTGTTATTGATTATAAATTGAGATGTTGAATTTTGATTTACGATATGTTTTGATTTGGTTGTTTTCTCCATGTTTTCATATTATAACCCCAAAATGTTCTAAAGGATTTTGAAAAGAATATGTAGGTGGTTCTCCATTCACATGCCTTTCATTTGATCAAGTAAAACATTCAACGTTTGGTTTATTAATTTAAGATTTGTAGCCTGGTTTTCCACAATAACAGGAGTCTGTCTATAGGTTCCAAGAGTTAACCGATCTTCATTTCATTATACAGCCAGAACATGAGAAACCTATGGAATGGATATGAAATATCGATGATATATTTTTCCCAAATGAATCTATTTAACCTCCCCTGTTTCAAATTTCCACCTTCATGTTGGATGGAATAATTCATGAATGGTACAAATCCCTTCATCTAGTCAAACCACAAAATAATTAATTGTGGGAATTATTTAAAGACATATATATGCAGTAGTACTTCCCCGATGACATGAGGATAATGATGGGTTTAGAATAGTACTCTATTGTGTAGAAAGATTCAACGGTGTTGGATTATAATATCTACTTATCTGAGTTGGTGCCAAATCTCCCAAACCTCACTACGGATGAATTTTTTAAGACTAAATTCATTCAATGGGGTCCCTGATCCAAATTCCTCCATGTTGTGTCTTAATTACTCTTTGATTATGATGTGGTGTGGCATTATATTCTTATCGTAGCCAGTTTAACTATGTATGGATAGCTTATAAGATGTATAAAAATGACGTTGTATCAGGCCTCATCAGATTCATATTTGAGAAAGTTTTGGTTTGGTTTTTAAGTATGGGAAGCATGGGAACAAGTTTTTTTCTTGTCACAATGAACCTAAAAGATATCATACCTATGGATATTCAGGTAGTTATCAATGGGGTTTCTAGGGTGGTGTCCGGATGTGACATCGAAATAGATCCACTCCCTTGGAGAACATTTTTACTTTGTTGGACGAATATAACGCTGAAAAAATCTCAATCAAAAGCTTCTATAGATTTAAATTCCCCTTTTGATGTAATTAATGTTTTAGGGTGTTGTATAGTTTTAGTTATTGAGAATAATGTTTTAGGTATTTTTGGAATAATTTTTATGTCGGGATGTATTTTTGAAGTTCCTAATGTTTTTAGTGTACAATGGGGGTGGTATTTGTCCCATTCTTCATTTCATTTAGGTTTTTGGTTTTTGATAGGATTCAAGTTTTATTATGATAAGATAAATCAATGTTTTTATACTGTCCTAAGATGATGCGGATACTTCCATGTGATGAGCTAGTGATGAAACCAACATCCACGTATCATCGACCGGGCAATTTCATATTTTCACACTTCCTAACCCCAATCATAGTAGTTAGTTTAGATGAATAGTGGATCATGTGATCGATGATATTGGAGATCCTAAGAAGACATTGACATGTTTCTTTGATGGTCTCCATATATGAGGTCAGGGCTTTCCTTTTTGGGTTGTGTTTATAATAGAATGAGTCTTTTCATTGTAATCTCCTCATTATTAGTTTGATCTCTTTGGTATTGTGAGATATTATTATTGGATGTTTTGACTCTTTTGAGGTTGGTCTCATAGTGTCTTTTGGGATTTCACAGTTCCTGTTTTTTTGGTAAGTGAGTTGGATCATTCATATTTGAGTCTATAGTTATTTACTTGGATATAAATTCAATTATAATTGGATCTCGATTGACCAAATCTCTATGGGAATTGTTAGGGGTAGAATGTTTTAAGGTGGGGATAAATATCTCACCCTGCCATTAAAACTTTTCAGTTATTTTATTTACTTTTGAGATATTGTATTATTTTATTCCTCTCCACATGTTTTTTCATTTAAATGATTGTTTTAGGATTATTATCCATTCTGTATGGTTATGGAATATAGTTTTCCAAACTATGTGGTAACCATGTGACATTGCATTTATTTTTTGACATATCCAACCAAGTGTTTGGCAGAAAATGTTCTAGACATTGTCTTTAAATCATGTGGGGTTCCCCAAGAGCCTTGTAGAGGGAACATTGTTATAACATATGTTTCAAAATGGTGTGGTAAAAACTGTGAGCAGTGTCTACTAACAAAAAATAAATAAATAAAATTACAATTACAATTAATACCTAATTCTATACCCCTCCCCCTTACCTCACATGACACAACCCCTCCCCCTTCCTCTAGTCGAGCACATGCCACCCCAAATGAAAATCTCCCTGCTTTATTGTTTCACTTGGTTTCAATTGGATTATCACATGAGCCTTTCACATAAAGAATACATCTCCCTATTCTTGTGTTTTTGTAATGATTTTCCCCCTTTACATTTCCCATATTTTCATGGATGAACATAAGGTTATGGTTTGACCAGATTTTGGTTATTTCAACCATTTTTAGGATGTGTGGTGGTTCTTTCGAGACATTTTTATCCGCGTTTCATCATCCACCATGGAAGGCGAAGTTCAGTGATCCATTTCAGTTCATCTACTAGAATTTGAGGTTGGTTTCTCCCTCAACCTATTGTTTTTTCCTATTTTAATTTGTCTGTTATGTTGTTTTTGGTACACTCTTGGTTAATTAGAGTGTCTGGTGTCTACACGAATGCTTTCAAATATATATAGGAAAATGTATGTATATATATATCCTCCTTGTATATACTTCAACATGGATAGGGTAATAAGTACATTTTATTGAGGGGTGTGGATATATATAGTATTTTATGTTTGTGTGAGTAGGGAGAAATATTCCTCAAAGGCGTCAAGTGTCAATGTGTTTGGCTTGGTTATCTTCATTTTGAGGTAGGATCCCTTTTAATTTCACTTTAAATTCACGAACTCTCTTATTTTTTTTTATTTTCTCACCTTCATTGGGTATTAATTAGGGATGTACGTTTTTCAGAACAAATTTTTTGATGTGAAATGAGGTAATTTTTTCTTGGTTTTATTTGTTTGAAATGGACATATTGGGTTTCCAACACAATGTTCATGAATAAAATACCTAGATAGCGTATATAAATTTGTTTTCGATTTAACTGGATAGTTTTATTTTCATAAATGGGTTTCCAACTGTGATTTTTAATTTCATAGTAGTGTGGGTGTGGTTCTTAAAGAAATGGGTTTCCATTTTAAGCTTATGGGATGCCCTGTTGGATCATTTGAAATGGTTGTATTGGAAACCCCTCCTCAGAATGAGTCTCTTCCCTTTTGGGTTGACAATGATATGGATGATTCCTCAGTTTGGATCTTCCCTTGGGTGATAATGGATTAATGGAAAAGGACAATTCCTTGGAGAGGAGGGGGTGGAACCTATTTTTCTAACTTATGTGATGGATTTCATGTATGGTTCATTTCATGGATTTGTTTAGAACACCCCACCAAGACCATGAAATGGGAAACTCGCATAGCTATGAAGAATTATATGGTTATTTGTTGTAATAATTCAGATTACACACATTCTAGTGACCCTTATAATGGAATTTTTGGTTCATTGGATTTGTTCCCATTATTAAGGAATATAAGGGAAAGACCATGGTGTCGACCGATTTAGGGCATCGAGTTAGGCCTGATAAAGGGATAAATAACGTTTTAGTATGTTTTGGATTTTCTATTAGATCTTAGGTATTACCATGTTTTCTCCCAAACACTTATTATTTGTGGTGGATAGTTTTTGTGTCTCTACAGTTATTGCCAATGTGTATCACTATCCCATTTCCCTCATTGTGTGATCACACTCTATGTTTCTGGGATATGGTGATTCCTTAGAAAAAAGTGAATGTTCGGTTTCCTTTAAAATGTATCATGAAGAATTTTTGTAATGAATGAATGATTCTCCTTTCACTTATTTTAATTTGACTAAACCTCTCTTTGGTTTTTCCAATTACCCTCTAAAATTTTCCTGTTTATCTCATGTGAATAGCATGTTTAAAATTATGAGAGAAGTGGATTGTGATTTAATTTCATTAAAATGAAATTGATTTGAAACCTATGTTTTATATATTATAGTTAAATCCTAGATTTGTTGATTCTTTTCTTTAAAGGAATCAAATTGCGAATGGGATAATTGGGATGGCCAATAGGGTTTTAATAATCATGCCTCTAATTCATTCTTTTTCTTGTATCATGTGTTGATTTCTACTTGATTTCGATCACCATGAGTGATATTGGGTTTTGGGATCGGAGAGTAACCCATGGGGTCAAGTGGAGTTTTAGTGGTCATTCGGGTCCATTAGTTTTATTTTCAATTTATTATTAGTTGTTCTATATTATTTATTTATTTATTTGTACTATTATATTGATTTTGTTTATTTATATTTGGTGAAATCGTTCCCATATTCAAACTGGTGATTACCTTCATACATTAAGAAATCCTAGGAGGATAAGGAATGCTCTTGGTCCTTCTTCCCGGCCACCACATGGGACCAGTATGGGGTCAAACCAAGTTGGTTTATGATAGCTATACCCTTATCATTTGGTTTTATCCCTTTTATCCCCATTTACTATTACTATGAAATCATGTATTATTACACCCGATGGGTAATATTGTTTTTATAAGAATCCAAGGTACCCATTAATGGATCATTGATTAAATTTTAAATCTTATAAAAATAATATGGATCATTTTAATATTTTTTTTATTTTTCTATCAGTTAATTAAATACTAAAAAAATTAAAATATCAATAATCTACATTTTGATCGTATTCATTACATTTAATTATAAAAATTTAAATAACATAGGATATGTTAAAAAAACTCTTTTAATACATCCCTACCATGTAAATGACATTTATTAAATTTGTGTATTACATGAATTATTTCAAATTATATTTATTCTAACATTTTTCATATAAATTATTTGATATTTCCTTGAATTAAATTGTTTATACACCATAATTGTGCATCCCATTAATGTACATATTAATTCCGCATAAATTAAAAATAATTAACAATGATATTGAGAACTATTTTATCATTCAAAATTATATTAATATTTTATTATATCCTTTAGATAAACAATAATAAAAATAGTTATCTTTTAAAAATAAAAACTATGTCAAGGTTGTATTTTCTTTAAAAAATATTATAAAATTTATATTCTCATCTGAAATAACATAAATGGTCCCATAATCGACGCTTTAATTTTTATAGATGTAAAATACTCATACAATAAATTTTTTACCAATATTAGTGCCATTTTATAATATTTATATTATTATTTTTACACTTAATTACCTGATTTACCCTTAGCTGCTGTAAAAAATATTATTATGTTTGCTATTAAAATTGTCCAAAAAATAAAAGGGTAATATTTACTAAATTTCTACATTCTAATTCAAAAAATAGAATTCATTTTTTAAAATTCAAAACCTAGAAGTGGTTAATATTAATTTAATATTAATCCCATTTAAGGGCCTTGAAGGAGGTTTGATAATGTAAAAATGTTCAAATGTTTGATGTGTTTTAATATTCAAATTAAATATAGAAATTATTCCAATGACCATAATTGGACTAATAAATGTATAAATTATGTAATTTTTCAATCAAACCTATTTAAAATATAATTTATCATTATAAATTATTTATATATAATGTATGTTTTCAATTAAAATGAATTATTTTTCACACTTTATAAAAAATGAATCATATCTGAAAAAATAAAAAAAATTCAAACAAATATATTTTTAAATTATGTTTTCCAAATTGCAGAGTAATTTTTCAAATAAAACTTATAAAATATTTAAAATTTATTATTAAATTATTTGTGCCATCAAAAGGATGAAAATATTATTATAAAAAAATAGTATTTTATGCATACACGTGCATTTATTTTTTTTATCAAATTTAGAAAACACAAGTGACTAATTTTAAACCATATATTCAATATATAATATATAGATTGAATTAATATAAATTTTCAATTGTAAGACATATTTTTATAATTTAGTTAATCCTATTCATATCTATCATTCCTACAGCAAGGTTGTAATGATAATAGTTAAATAATAATATTTAGTTGATTGTTTAAACTAGGTATTTCCTACCTTGAAAGATATAAAAAACAGTATTTTTTGATAAGGAATATGGCTGTTAAAATTTTTATTAATAATTTAAATATAATAAAAGCACATTAAACAATTAACATGGGGGATAATATTCATGAATATACTTTTCTTGACAAATGGGAAATAAAATCATCATTCATGTGTAGGGTGGACTACCACAGAATAAACCAATCCAGTTTGATTTCCATAGTCGACTATCAAGACTATAATAGTTGATTGATTCAATGTTTATAAATCTAATTCATGAAATATTAATCATTCTAAAATTTGACATAACATATTCCATCATACCTAATTGTCTATTGAAAATTGATAACATCATTCATTTGTACTACATTGTTCCTCTTTATGAAGTGAATTGACTCATTATATTATTACCTGATCCCATGAATATTATTTGGAATATTATTTATATAAAATATATGATATTTTTGATGTTATTATATATCCATAAAGATAAAATAATAATTTCCTTCATTTTATCATGATCATTGAAGAATAGGAACGATTCTCATGCAATGGTACGACTTACCTTATCTCTGATTTTAAATTTTTTAAATTTTCATTACCAGGTTCATGTTTGGTTTTTAAATTATAATTTATATATAAAATGATTTTCATATCCTTATTATTGATTATTTATGACCATTTTGAGAACTATCAACACACTGATTCTGTTTAGAATTTATGAATTGAACGTACATAAAACACAATACATTGACTATAATATTTTTGTAATTAAAAATGTAAATAAAATAAATTAGGTAAATGGGATAATTATAAGTTATTAAACCATGATAATTTTCAAAATAATGCGAAATGTTGGTATATTTTTAATATATAGGAAATAAAAGATATGCACGTCAATCGTGGACTCAGGTTAATGTATTCTTTTAATAAACAGCATTCTTTGTGACACATGTAATTTTTACACCTTATTTCATTTATTTGTAGTAAATCACAAAACATAATATATTATATCATGATCAATTTATAATTAACTATATTTTTTTGTCGCAATTCATATACTTCAATCATGGGTGTTAAGATTCAGAAATAATAAATAGGGTCAGGTTTTATGCTTAAATTACATTTTAATTTGGATTTTTTATGATTCGATTTCCATATAATGAAATTATTAAACAATTTCTATTAAACCCATTTAATGTTTTCCCATATTGTTATTCATGAATTGTTCATGTAATAGTATAGTTTTCCTCTATTTTGTACCTAAAATTATTGACTAAATATTTGTAAGAAAAATCAAAATTATTTTTTTCTTCGGTAAAAATACCATTTATTCTATATCCATATCTTAAAAACAAATTTAATGAATTTTTTTAAATTTCAAAAAATTATTTTCTATGGAAATAATTTCCAAATTTTGAATTTTTTTTAAAGGAATAATGTTATAATTTTCCAAAAAAAATTTATTTTTAACTATTTTATAGTAGACTGAAGGGAATATTTTTCTAACTTATACGACATGAAAAAAACTAACCACCCACATGTATACATAACTCCTAACAGAACACATTTTATGTTTACATGGTTCTTTTTTAAGATTTTAATTTATATATTATTTTTGATAAATTTTAATTTATCAAATGTTATTTCAAATTGGAACAATTTTTTTCCACAGTAAAATATTAATTTTGTTAATATTAATTCCTTTTATCATTGAAAAAACACATAATATTATGGGATACTTATAAATTATCTATATATTTATATTATATATATACCTAGACATTTCTCCGTTTATTTTATGTGGTAGTAGATACTTAATGAACATTTCTCGAACTCCTTTAAGAAATATCTTTTGATTATGATATGAGGCAATATTATACAACCAATTTTCATTCCTCGGAAAATTCATATATTTATGACTTATGGATTATTTCCTTCTGTTTCACACACATACATGTACCTGAAATTTATTTGATGGGTGAGACCCAATTATATATCCCTTTAATGTTTTGGGAAATTTTTTATTCCCATGAGACATCATTTTTGGAATTATGGAATAAAACTAATTAATTATAGGAATCTATCCACCATATTATGGTTTTTTGATGGTATTCCTTAACATATATTAATTTCATGTTTTATAGTTCTTCAAAATTTCATATATGAACATGATATTATGATACCATGTTCTTTATGATATGCACCCATGGGATTAATCATGTGGCTTCAATTTCATGATATTATGTTATTCCTAAGACTCACATGGTATGTATCCAAATCATCTTTATTCCTTTACTAGTCTTATTATATCACCCCATTTGACTGCTTATTATCCTAGTTATCCTATTAATTTTTAAGATCTTAATTGGTTTTAGGAGCTCTCTAAGGTGATAAAAATAAAAATAAATATTTAATGTATAATTTTTCATTTGATATTTTATGTACTGAATCATAAAAAGATACTATGTATTATAATAATTGGTATTTTTGTTAAAAAACATGTAATAATATGTATAAAATGTTTAGGATACTATATTTATTGTTAAAGAAAATTATAATTTATCATTAAAAAATGGTAAGATTAAAAATTTTGTGAAAAACAATTGGATACATTCTTGGATAGATTTAAGGATAAGGGTATATATAAAAACATTTATTGGGATTTTGAAGAAGCATAGATGGATTGGGTTTCGAGAAATTAAATTTGTGTCTCGATTTTATTAGTGGATGTGGATCAGGAATTGTTTTACCTAGGGGTAAATACTCTAAATTTTTTTCATTCAATATGAAATTATTATCACCTAGTGAATGATGATGGAAATTTCTTCACACATATTTTGATACTCTCGAGGGAGATTATTTGGAAAGTAAAAAAAATCAATATGAACCATTATGAAGGAATTGTACAGATTGTTTGGATAGAAAACCTATATGGAATAATTACCTTGGATCACCATGATTAAAATATAGAGAAACATAAGTCAGGTTATACATATCATTTATAAGTTATTACATATAGGTTTATATACTTACCCCTTTATATGTTTAGGTAGACTCACCTTGTAGTTATAAATTATGTGATAATTCTAAATTAGCTACCATGAATCACTATTAATAACTAGGAAATAGTTGAATTTTCAAACATGCCAAAGAAGAGAAGGATAATATATAATGGAAGTTCAAGTGATAGTGATGATAATGAAAAAATATTCAATTTAATACAAGTTAAAATGTTGGATGAGGCACAATGGAAAATGATTAAAACGAACTAGAAGATTACTTATGTTTTGGAATTAAGGATACAAAGAGGAAAATTATAGAATAAAAATGAAGAGTCTGATTAACAAGACACATTGAAATAAAGCTCATCATATTGAATCACTAACACTTCATTGTCATAATTAGGAGATATTGGTCATTATATGAGTAAATTACCCTATCCAATTATTAATTCCTATGTTCATATGTAATGAAAGTATTTAAGGATGAATGATTTAATTTTTTAGTTTTTCAATCTTTTCCTTCATGTTGCTGGATTTTTTTCAATCAATGGTATGCTGGTTACATGAATCAAGGATCTTTTATGGATTTTTTTGCATTTGTATTTTTCTAAGGATTTGCGGGTGTATGCTGAATGGAAAATTGATCTATATAGGTTATTTAGTGGTAATGTGATATTTTATGGACAAAAAAAATTTAAGAAGACAATATTATTGACATTGGAATGATGTTGTGAAAATTATGATGAACTAAAATTATGTGATTTTATGTGAATAATGTGAGGTATAAAATCTTTATTGCCTACGAACTAGATTAATGATTAATGATATTATAGGGAGGTTCATAATATGTTTGGATAATTATTGGAGATAGATTAATTTAGTATTTGAAAATAAAAAAACACATATTCCCCGTCAAAAAACATCATATGTGGTAATGGTCAGGGGAATTAACTAACAACAAATGGGTGACATGGGTGTTGTTCCTACAACTAGGTTGTGAGATGTAGTTATTATTATATATTTTTAAAAAATGATATGATGGATAATTTGTTTTTTGTTTTCAAGAAACCAATTTTTAGAACAAAATAATTTTATTTTTTTATAAATTTTATGTGAAAAAGTTTACTTTGGAAACAATTTATTAGGTAAATAGGGATATATATATATATATGATTTATGTGTTATATGAAGAGTTATTTTTGATGAATGTTATCACGTTTTTACTAATATAAGATAATGTGTTTGAGATAACCATTGAGGTTAAATCCTTTTTTCGTGTTTTGTTTATTTAGGATAAACTTTATATAGGTTTATTTATTTATGGAGTGATCTATGTTAAACATTTGGTTTTATTATTTAAAAAAGGTGATTAGTATATTTATATTCATTTTGGGTATTATATTACCATTTTCTAACTATTATGTTTTTAATAAAGATTAGTGGAATAACTAATTACTCTTTAATGGACCGTAATTTTGTGCTTCTAGTATCAAAAATATTATATTTTATATTTATTACAAAGAGTAATATGTGTAGTGTAAATTCATAGAAGCACAATGAAATGATGAAATTGTGTTTTTGAAATCAAAACATTTCCCGAAATTATATGTCTCTTGGATTAAACTATCTTAATATTAAAAAAATCAATCTACTCTTGGAAGTGGATCTTGAAAAAAAATGTTACCTGATTACCTTTATATATGAAGAATCAATGACATTTTAATTCATCTATGATTTATGGTTTTGTGGTTGTCGACATTCTATTATCCATTGTACTTAATGAGATCAATGATCTCTATCGCCATCCAAAATTATTTATAATATTTTTCTAGGCCCTTATTTCACATTCCACGAGTATTCTCTAATATTCAAATCTAGAAGTGTATTATTTTAGATGAACTTTATATACCCATTCCTTCTTTTAAAAGGATGTTTTTTAACACAATTTATTATGTGGGTTATCAACAAATAAAGTCTCAATGTAAAACTGATAAAATGTTTAATTTGTGAGGGTGGAATATATTTATGGGATATAATGTTAAAAAATGATATTTAAAATTGAAATTATGTTCAATCATGTATACAACACACAACTTCGAGATTAAAATAACCACCACATATTTATAAATATTTTTAAATAAGTTGGGCTGTTATAACCTATCCATAAAATTGGGTGGTAAGAATTGGTTTCAATACATTATGGAATATATATAAATATTATAATAAATATCAATTCAAATATTAATTATTCAGAAATGAGAACTAAATTTTAAATAAAGGCATTTATTCTTATTAATTTATTTTATAACAAAATGAATTTTATTACATTTTTTAAAAAATTTAAAAATTATTTTTCTCATATTTTAGATGTTTTATTTTATCAAATGAAAATAACTTCTCATATCAGAATATCAATATTATTTTAGGGTGAATTTGGTGTAATTTTTAAAATATAATGATTTTTCAGTGAATAGTGAAAAATACATATTTATTTAAAATTGTAATTTTGATAATAATTTTTTTAATTTATATGTTCAATTATTAGTTTAATTTTATATAAAATTAATTTAAATATTATATAGTTAAATATTAATCATTTAATTATTTTCAAATTATAATTTTCAAACAATTTTAATAATATTATTTTTATGCTTAGAAACGCATTTTTCTGAAAACAAATTTGGGGTGAATATTATTCTTGATAATAATTAATTACTATATCATATAATGGAGGATTATTTTAATTAATATTATATATTATATATCTCTAAATATGAATGAAAGTACATTTATTAATAATTTCTTTTAATATTATTAGTGTGTGATCATGTTATAGTTCAAAAATAAAATACTTGAAAAAATATTTTCACAACACATTTGAGGGATTTATTTTAAATTAATTTTTTTTTCAAATCTATAATTTAATTTGATAATATGGATTTCACATTTTTAATAAAAATAATTTATATTGTTAAATAAGTTCAACATAATTTTTTTCAAAAGGAATTTTCATTATAGTAAAAAACTATGCTGTCATGGAAACAAATTATAATAGTAAAATTGAGAATCATTAGAGGTAAATAGGTTAACATTTTTAAAACATGTTTTTTAGTGGTAGTTGGAATTCACTTAAATTGACCTAATCTGATTGAATGATTGTAAATTTTTTTGGAACTAGGATTCAAAATCACATCCCATTATAGAATAATTTTGGTTCATTACAAAAACCCCACTCTTCATCAATTATAAAAGTGAACACCCCCACTTATTCACAGTTCTTAGGAAATTAGGGTTGAAAAAAATATAGATAAAATCTATCCCTACAATTCTATTACACATTCTATAGATTATTGTCTTCCCATAATACTAACCATGTTATACATAACAATACATCCAAAGAAGTTTCCTCTATGTTCGGATACTCATCTTCACCACGATCCTTGTTTTTCAATTAATATTTTTACACTAACAATTATTTCATTAAAATAAATCATATTCCAACATTTATCTCATATATACTAATATATTATTATGTCTATAGAATAATATTCATCCATATCCTCATCTCTCTAACTGGAAATGAAACCATCGTTCTTGTGTATGGCAGACTACCACCCTGTGAAATTATGTTATTCATTTTCAACAATAAATTATTATGATTGTTTATGATGATGAATATATTGTTAATATATGATATTAATAAAATAATAATAATTATAACAATTTAACATATCATTTACCTACTTATATTAATATCTATCGAAAAATGATTTCATTGTTCGTGAGTATTGTGTTCTACTTCCTTGCGAAGAAATATGATTCATTTTTATTAATACCAGATCATATGGGTGGTATGTGTATCTATATTTAATGAAATAATTTTATATTTATGTTATTATTGTAATTCATTAATACTAAAATAACTAATATCTTATTTCCATTAGGATCATTGAATAATGGAATCACTACTCATTGTACATATAAGCCACTATCACCATGATTTTATTATAGTTGATATTTTATTACCACATGTAAATACCTGAAAATTCAATATATATATATATATATTTTAAATTATTTTGAATTATTATGAGACTGTGAAATCTAACGACACGTGTTTCTGAGGCTGGGAGTGCCAAGAATGATCTGTCGAAAAAGTGTTAAGCATAAAATAGCACCCCTAAGTAATTTTCCTAAAAAAGTGGAATAACTATTAAACATGTTACTAGATTAGAAATCTAAGGACACTATTGTGTTCATGAGGGATGGTTTATCCTAGTCGCAACTTAAGTTTTGTTGGCGCAAACCTCTAGTGAGAAAACCCAAAAATGGTGTAACCGTAAATAAAATTATTTTATTTTTCAAAAGATTATAACTCACATACTGTGACTCATATTAAAAATAAGACCACTGCTAAAATCATGAGGGTATTGTTTCCTTAGGTAGATCCTAAATTTTTTCTGGTGTGTCCCAACAGTGTATGTTAGTTTCTGGCCACAAATAAAATTTTAATGTAAAAATTATTTTACTGTTAAATTCTATAACTCCTAAACGCTTACTCAGATTGGAAATCTGATAGTACCATTGAGCATGTAAGGGCGTGTTTCTCTAAGGAAGAGACCAACCTCGATCAGCATTGGTCGAGGGTGGCTATTAATAATTTTTTCATTTTTAAAGGTATTTTCAGCAAATGTGTGGGTGATGATATATAACATTGGAATCGGTGTTCAGAATTGAAATACGATGGCACCATTGAATCCGCAGCACCAGGATTTTCATAAGGAGTCTTAACATTGACTATAGTATGTCAAGTGAAAAATATAGTTTTACGGCCTTCTAAGGAATAATAAAATAACATAAAATTGTTATTTTATTTTTCTTACCAACTGTTGAGCGGCGTGGCAGGACCACAGAGTTGTCAAACGAATTAATGGGTTGACTCTTTTCATTTGTAAACACACCCTTGAGAGTTAAGAGGTTGATCCATTAATGAACCTCCTTAATCTCTTGTTACATTAATCACACTTTCCCTTCTATTTTAATGAGGCTCAGTCTTGGGTTTTACACACGGATGGGATGAACCTCTAACGAAGTATCATGGCGTCTTCCTCTAGTGAAGAACGAATTGTTGGAAGACAACATCGGAGGAATAAAACCAAAATAGACAAACGTCAATGGCTTCATCAACCATGGATTCTTATTCCACAACTGCAATTCCACCACCGATTCTAAGGTAGGGGTTATTTTTAAATTCTAGAAATTCTCACGAGTCATTTCCTCATTCTTGAAAATCATGACAAATGTAGATCAACCAAAACAAGTTGATCCACGAATCATATGATTTCAAGGGTGGTTGTTGTGGGGAATGAATGTGTCTAAATTTATCTGTGTGATGTATTTATTTAATACCAAGTTGTTATGTTGCTAACGCAGAGGGCACATGTTAAACGAAGAAGCCCTAGACCCTCCGTCGCTTCGGCATTGGTTTCATTTTTATTGGGTGAAGTTTGAACTCGACGAAAACTTGAATCTTAATGCCATGTAGTGATGAATTATTCCTCGGGGGCCCATAGGTATGTTCAGAAGGGAAAACGGACCATCATAGCTCACCTGGTGGCCCGTGGAAGATCTGGCGGGTGACGGCAGCCGCGATAGCAGCAGGCGTCATGCCGTCACGCGCCACAATGAAGAGTTGTGACATTGAGCCTTGGCGGAGGGGACCCTCACCCCATGAGTCTTGCTGACATAGGGGTGGTTCCACACGGCACAATAGATTCAAAACGAATAGACCCTTGGTCCATATGGGATGTAAGTCATACGACCCCCACACGGGTCGTGCCCAACAGGTGGGCTAGGCCGGTCCATTGCCCAGCTGGAAAAGCCCGCCACGGGCCAGCCCACCCAGTTCTGGTAGGACTGGTCCTTGGTCCCATAAGCTGATCATGCCATGACTCAGCCAGTTCAGGTCGAGTTGGCACGTGGCCTAGTCTGGTTAAGTAGGCCCAGGTCGGCCAGACAGGGTCAGACCGGACGAGGACCCTTTATAGAACAATTTCTCTTAAATGGCCATATCTTTCAAACCAAATATCTATTTTACGATAAATATATGGATTCAGAATATTTGGGATGAGACAGTACTTTTGATACAATCCACCAATGTTTTGGAGAAAATTGGAGTACGTCTGAGTTGGATCATATCTGAATTGAACTAGGCCATCGACACTAAAATGATTATAAATCTCAGACTGGGCATCCGATTGGCGTTCCATCTATTATGTTGGAACCCTTATGACATGAAAAATAATTTGGTTACTACTTCGTGGTACTTCATACCCATTGAATTATGTCGAATGTATTTAGAATTGGATTATCCAACAATCAAGCTTACCAATAACGTGAATCTAGTGGTAGGCTAAGACATGAAGATTGAATAACAATATTGTGTGTATTAGCACCAAGGGATCTTGTCTGGATCATCACCTAGTAATCCTGGATGGATCAGCACTTGGAGATCATGTGTGGATCAGGACCTAACAATCCCATGTGGATCTGCACAAGCGATCAAGTGTGGATCAACAGCTAGCGATCCTGTGTGGATCAGCACCATGCAATCCTGTGTGGATCAGTAGTAAAACCCTTGACAAAATAAGACGATCCATCTTAATGAAAAATCATCTATACTTCTGTAAACATGTTATAATTTGTTTAATTTCAGCCTTTTTCATTATTCTTTGTGGTTGAGATCATGCTTTTTTTCCTATGTGGAATTTTGAGACACCTTCAGGGGCATTGGGGTCCTTACTATGTATTGTAATACTCACCACAGCACAGGCTTCGCCAGAACCTTGTTGTGTCTTCTACAGTTGACAGGCAGCTTGACTGAGACTATAGGATCTATGAACAGGTAGTACATAGAGGTGTCTGGATGACATGTAGAGCTATAGAGACGAGATGTACCTACCCATCAAGTATTAACCTTGGTGGACTATCTCATGAGTTATTTTTATTTTTCAATTGTTTTGTATCTTTCATTTGAGCTTGTATTCTGACCCCATTACTTTCACTACACAATTTTACTATTGCAGTTTTACTATGTGGTTTGCATCTTGTCATGTTCATGGTCTATGTGTTTTAATGTTCAAAGGAAACTCCTTCCTATTTTAGGGATATGCATTTCCAGTGCTAGTCACGAACACTTGGCCTATGGAGGTGATCTTGGGGTAGTCATGACATGGCCCCCAAGGGATGGGTCGTGACAACATGGTATTAGAGGAGCCAGTTATAATGAAAAACTATGACTATGATATTTCCAATGGAGCAGTAGTGTTAAGTGTTTTGAATGTGGTTTTCAGTTCGGGGAGTCTAGTGTTGGTGCGGCGACCAACGTATCCATACACCCGGACCTTGAATTTTGATTTCCGACTCGGTGCACCAAAACACTGACTGCATGTGTTTTGGAAATGTTTTACTTTGATCTCTTTTTAGTCATATCACCATATATAACATATTGAATGTGTTTCGTGTAAAGACCTATAAATTTCCAGAAAAATATTTTCATAAATACTTTGGAATTTTACAAGTCATTGGCTTCTGACGGCACTTGATTCCAATGCCCGGTGTTCCCGGAATCAATTTCTGAAGCTTAGATCGGGTACACTCAGTAAACGAACGAGAGGGTTTTTCTCTCTTTTGAACCAGTGCTCGGTATTTAAATCTGAGGGCACCGATGAACTCACAACACTAGTAATTGCTTAAGGGGACCTTTGCCGTAGTTGGATTTTATGCAGGTTGGGAATTATTATTTGGGGAATTAGTTTAAAATAAATATAATTGTTGAAAAATTTTATTTTAATATCCTTGGAAGTTTAACCCTTCCATGGGAGGTTTTTGGTGGGCCCACAACCACCCAACTTTCCATGTGTTGTTATACGAGAGGTGGGTCCCACATGAACCCCAAACTCTCATCTCCCATAACACTCTTTAAACTCCCCATAACTCTCATAAACCCCCCCCCCCCATTAAACTCCCTTGTTTAATTTTGATAACTCTGCCATATTTATGAGAAATGTCACCTCCTCCTCCCCATCTCTTTATTTATTCCCAATACATTAATTTAATGAATTCTACCACACCAATTAATTAATGAAGTTGTTTGAATTGGAATTTTTAAATTGCATGTGATAATAAAATAATAGGATAAGCCAATTATTTTATTTTGGGGAGGGTATTCATTGTGCTATGCAGAATAGGGAGAGCTCTTGAGATTTTGAAGAAAACAGGCCCTCCGACAAAGAACAATGTCTCCTTCGATGAAGAACGCCAGTTCCATGAAGAACGACAACACACCTTCCTTTCTCTTCTCTACGACATGTGAGTAGATGTCGCTTCCTCCTCGGACGCACTTCGACGGCGTCTACGAATCCTCACCTCACAACATCATCTTCGGCGACCGAAGGCGGAGGATGTACGGTGTTGTCACGCCGTGCTGGGAATGTGACATAGGAATCCAGCGTCGTCGCACTGACTGTCCAGAAGAAACTATGGCCCACTTCAAGGGCTGTGCAGAAGAAACTGCGGCCCGCTTTAGAAAGATAAAATTTTAAAACATTTAAAATTATTATCTTGATAAAGAGTACCTTTCAAAAATCCTTAATATATTGATTTTGAAATCATTTTTATGAAAAATGGACGTGGATGGTAAAAATGTCCTGGTTAATACTTACACATAAACAATCTCGGATAATAATGAGATTGAGGAATTAACCCTTACCTTGAACATTCCTTTAGTCGAGGGTATGTTTAACCTCTTGTATGAGGATCGTAGTATGTTATTAAATTATACCAGAACCATATTAATATTTATGATATCATACATGATTCATTTATGACTTTATACTGCCCATTTAATAATAATTTCCATGTTAAGTTAACATTTCGGGTAATAATCAATTTCTTTATCGTATGTTTTTTAACTTGTTACTCTTGATTGAATCACATAGAACTATATTTAAATACACACATGAAATAGAACATGATTTATATATCATATATATTTAGAATATAAATATGTATAATTGACATATATATGAAATTAAAAACACGGTTTATGGAGACGGTAGTACGTACGTACGAATAAACGTTGTTTCTGTTTTCATATCGTGTTGAACGGAACTAAGTGAATAAGATATATGTAGTTAAATATATAAATATATATATATATAAATCCTATAGATTTATTATGTCATATAATACATACTTATTAGTAATATATATATATTTATAATTTTCGTTGAATGGTGAACGTGGAAATGAATCTCATCGCGTCGTGGAGACGGTAACTCGTATGTACGCACGAGCGACAATATCATTTCTTTAAAGGTGTGGAATTGGATGGTATATTAATTTTACAGAGATATTATCATGTTATTTTTATTATTTATATACATATTACTCATCCTTATATCCATCCAAATAACATAGTGTTGAATACCAAATTACACCATGACGTGGAGACGGTAAGCCTTACGTATGAACGCATGGTGACATTATCATTCATAAGATATATAGAATAATGAATAAATTTGTGACATATTTATAATAACATCACAGTTTATAGAAGATACTGGAGTTATTATTTTAGAGTGGAAATAACAAATACTGAGGAAGTGGAAGAAGAAAAGAACTTGAAAGAGGGTGGTGAAATTATTACCTCTTTTTTCGGGTTCTTCCTTTTGATTTTATCAAAAGGGCTCCTTAAGTTGGATTTATGACTAGAGGAGTGCCTTTAGGTTGAAGGGAGGATACTTAAGAGAGTATTTGGGAAGATTTTGGCCGAGAAAAAAGGATTTGAAGGTGTGAATAAGAGAGGAGCAGGAGTTCTTTTTTATAAGAGGAGTGAGGGGCACCATAGGAAAAACATAAAATATTATTTTATATTTAATTCCAATTAGGTTTATAATGTCTCAAAAATGACTTATTTTGAGTCAAGGGTGGGTATGGGTCTATATCCACTCAACCAATAAGTTTTAGAAAAGTTTAGGTTACCATTTTAACCTTATCATGTAGATTTAACTCTAAGTTTAATAATTTAACATTAACTTTGTCTTCTTGTATTCATACACTATATGGTTAATAAACATATTATATACTACCATTAGAACCACAATTGGTTCATTAATATCAAATATATTATAATATAAGTATTTTGGAAGAACCTTAGATTTTTAGGACCATTATATCAATTAATAATATAATATTAGTTTTACAAACTATTTTATGTCAATTTTGACACTATTTGGTATTTTTTTTTTGTTAAAATCATAACAACATGATTAATTCAAAACAAAATACATTTAATCAGTACTAACATGTCATATTATTCTAAAAAATTCGTGTATCTCTTAGAAACTTTGAAATTATATTTATTTTAATATTTATAATACCATTTATTTGATTCTTTCATTAATAAGGTAATTATTGCATCATCATTGTGTCATTAGTAAATTTAATTATTTAATCTCTAAAAATTAAAATAAAATACCATCATGTAGGAAAGTATTTTATCTTTCTAATGAATATTTATAGTCGAATTTATCTTATGTATAACCCTATATTAAAAATGGTGTAGTTATTAATCATTGATTTTAACTGTTTTTACTCTTCTTTAAACAAAATAATAATAAATGTCTTAATCTAATCTATGTCTACCTAAAGGGTCATATTTTATTCATATGGTTTGTTTTGGTATAATTACACTTATCCAATAGAATTAGGACATGTTTTAGGGTAATAATAATATCACTTTTACCCTTAATTACCCTATTTACTTTTAACCGTTGTAAATAAAAGTAAAAAGTAACTATTCACCAAAAATTATTTTTATCTCATTAAACCAAATTTTACTCCTTGATATTAACTATGTGTATTGTATTTTCTAAATTAAACTCACACAAGAGCTAAAATTAAGTTTTATGTGAATTTACAAATTCTCCTAGGAGGTGGGTAAAAGACGGTGAAAAGTTCAATAAAATTTTATATATCAAATATTATTAAAAAATTACTCCAATGAATTTCTTTGAACATATATATGTATTATTTATATATCCTGGCCTACATTAAATTTAAATAAAAGAAATAATTATTTAAATAAAAAGTCAGTTTTAAACAATAACTCGGTGTTTTTCACTATTCATCATAAATTGAAAGTTTTCAGAAAAAATATCAAAAATTCCCCCTAAGCTAATTTTGATTCTCCAAATTCAAAAATGAAGTCTATTTTAACATATTCAAAACATATAAGTTGAAATTATTAATTTAAAATTAATTCCCGTTGTCAAAACCTAGAGGCGTATTTTAAAGAAACAATATCTATCAAAAGATTGACAGTTTTTTATGCCCAATATCAAATTGAAATTACATACAATGCCCAATATTGGATTAAATGGTAAAAATATAATCTATTTTTACTTCCAACCCAATAAAATTTATAATTTAACACTATATATTATTTTTATTAAAAAAGTTGTTTTTAGTTAAAATATAGTATTTTTCACTATTGACCCAAATATGAAAGTTATCAGAAAAACACCAAAAATTTATTGAAACTAAATTATTATGTACCGATTCTAAAGAAGAAAATTATTTTTTCAAATAGTATATGTAAAAGATTTAAATATTGGATTTAAAAAAATCACCATTAAAAGGCGGTAAAATTGAATTTTTTGAAAAATATTTCTTTTATCTGAAAAAATGACTTTGTTATTAAATTATGTTGAAGAAACTCATTATATGGACTCTAAAATTATATGGATTACATAAAGTTCAAAAATCAGTCTTTACTATTCATAACCGCTTTTGAATGGCTAGTTTGGTAAGTTGTGCACTTGAACTCAGTGTTGCGTGTAGTGCATGTTATTGCATTACATTGAAGAAATAATGTACTATGAAATCTTGGGGTGTTAAAACATGTGATTCTGAGGCCCGGAGTACACAGAATGATCCGTCGAAAAATTGTTAAGCTACAAATAGCATGTGAGAGTAGTTTTCCTGAAAAAGAGGAATAACTATTAAATGGGATCCTGAATCAGCAATCTGAGGGACTTGTTGCATTTAGTATGGGGGGTTTACATATGGCACGACTTAATTTTAGTCGGCGCAGGCCTCTAGTGAGAAAACCCAAAAATGGCATAACCATAAACAAAATAATTAAATAAAATTATTTTATTTTTCAAATTCTTCTAACTCACGAATAGTGACTCGAATTGAAAATATAAGACCACCTCTGATCTCGTGAGGGTATTATTTCTTTTAGAATATCCTAAAATTTCCCGGCGTTGGCCAATAGTGGAAGTCAGTTTTTTGACACAAATAAAATAATTAAGTATCAATTATTTTATTGTGAAATACTATAACTCCTAAATGGTAACTCGGATTGGAAATCCGAGAGTACCGTTGAGCTGGTGAGGGTGTTTTTCCCTTAGGCATATCCAAAACAAAATCGGCACTGGTCGAGGGTGACTGTTAATAATTTTTGAACATTTTTAAGTTACGTTCAGTAAAAGTGCGGGTGAGGATTTCTATCTTTAGAACTGGTGGTCAGAATTGAAATATGAAGGAACTGTTGAATCCGGAGTGTCGATATTCCCTTAAGGGAGGAATAACTATGACCGTAGTAGGTCAGGTGAAAATGTTAGTTTTATGGCATGTTGAAGATTAATAAAATAGGATAAAAAATGTATTTTATTTTTCCTACCAACTGTTGAGCGGCATGGCAGGACCGCTGAGTTTTCAAGCCAATTAATGTCTTGACACTTTGTCTTTGTAGCCACACCATTGATAGTTAAAAGGTTCATTCATTAATAAACCTCAATATTCTCTCGTTGCATAAATCACCCTTACCCCTCTATTTAAATGATGCTTGGGTCTGGGTTTTAGATACAGAAGTGAGGAACCTCTGATGAAGTACCACGACAACTTCCACCAATGAAGAATAGAATCTTGGATTACAACATCGGAGGAATTGAACCTGAAGCAATGAACACCGCCGAATTCATCAATCATAGAATCTTCTTGCACAAATGCAACATCACCTCTGATTATGATGTAGGGTTTTTTTAAAAAAATTCAAGAAATTCTCATGATTCATTTCCAATTTCTTTGAAAGCATGATGGACACAGATCAACCAAAACGAGTTGATCTGCTAATCATATGATTTTGAGGGTAGTTGGTGTGGGATCATGAACATATTAAAATTTATCTATGTGATGTATTTATTTATTACCCTCTTATTATGCTGTTAATGTGGTAGGCGCTGGCCAAACGAACACAGCTCGGACCCTCTGCCTCTTCGGTTTTTGTCGCATTCTTTGTGGAAGAAGTTTGAACTTGATGGAAACTTGCATCTGAAAGCCACCCACTGATGGATTCTTCTTGGTTGGATCATAGGCTAGTTTAGAAGGGAAAAATAGACCACCAGAGCTCAATCGGGGGACCACAAATGTTTCAGCAGTGCGGTGACTGGAATCAGTGGGTGTCGATGACTGGCGGAAGCCAGTGTCGGCCGCTGCAGTGGTAGCAGGCAGCTGCCGTCATGTGCCGTAGAGAAGAGTTGCGCCATCGTGCCACAACAGAGGGGATATTAACCTTGTAGGCCTCGCTGATAGAGGGTTGGCACCACATGGCACAATGTTTCAAACAGAACGTACCCTTGGTCCATTCAGTAGGGATGTCGTGCAGCCCCCACGAGGGTATCACCCATCTAGTGGGCTAGGTCGGTCTGCTGTCCAGTTGGCCGATCCTGCCATGGCCTCTCCCAGCCGATTTCATCCGGGTTGGTTCGGGTCGAGCCGGTTTGCGACCCAATCGATTTGGGATGGGTTAGGTCGGTCTGACAGGGTTGGACTGAACCCGGACCCTTTGTGGCCCAGTTTTTCTTAAAAGGCCAAATCTTACAACCATATGTCTTTTTGACGAGTCGTCTATGGCATTGTAATCCTTGGGATGAGACGACCCTTTTGAAATACTCCTCTTGAGTTTCGGAGAATGTTGTAGTATGGATGGGTCGGATCATACCCGAATCCAACTGGTCCATTAAAACTAAAATGCCTATAACTTTCGGACCAGGCATCCAATTGGCACGATATCTATTACATTAGGACTCTTATGACATTACAAATCATTGGGTTACTACATGGTGGGATTTCATGCTGGTTGAATTACAACCAATGGATTGAGTAGAGGATCCTCCAAGAATCATGTGTACCTTGTACGAAAATCCAGTTGCTGGATAAGCCGTGATGAATGAATAAAGATCCTATGTGGTTCAACACCTAGCGATCCTGTGCGGATCAGCGCCTAACGATCCTATGTGGATCAGAACCTGGCGATCATGTAACACCCTGAGATTTTATTTTTTATATTCTTTTTAATTTCTTTGATATCTTATGTTGTATGCCACACCAAGATTATCTTGCGCTATACGCAACACCGTATTAGTATGTAGTATACACAAAAATATTCTTGGCTCGTGTTACACACAATTTCATGTTCTTTTGGTATAAATTATTCTACGCAACATTGATTATAGATTTTTGTCAATGTATAAATGAAATATGTTTTGATTATGTTATATGAAACCCCAATGGAAGCTTTCACTACACGCAACCCTGACTTGACTTTAATTATACGCAAGAGCGACCTTCCTCAACAGCATGTGTCGTATGCAATATCATGTTTCACTATACGAGATATTATTATAATATTATTATGAACTAGCCGTTATGAATAGTATTAAATAAATTTTGAATTTATAACATTATCATTCATCTATCTCATTTTCTAGATCATTGTATAAGAACAAAATAGTTTTTTCGGGTAAAATAAGTATTTTTTAAAAACTGCAGTTTTGCCGCATTTTGATGGAACAACCATTTTAAATCTAAATTTTAACAAGTTTATAAGTTCAATTTTAAAAAATAAACTTATTCTTGTGAATCAGGATATAAATTTTTTTTTGATAATGTTTTTATATTTTTCTGATAACGTTCATATTTTGATGAATAGTAAAAATACGATAAATTTTAATTAAAAACAACTTTTTTCATCAAGACCATTTGTATGGTTAAATTATATTATTGAATGGTTTTAAAGTATAAATATAATATATTAATATCATTTAATATAATTCAATTCATTATCATTATTTTTACATTGAATTCGTAGGTAAAAACAATTCAATATTTTGCAATGTTTTAACTTTTAAAACTCGTTTGATCAACCGAGGGATTAATTATAAATTAAATACTGCAACTTCTGTGTCTTGAATAAGGAATAATGGATTCCATATTTGGAATCAGTAGGTCAAAATTATGTAAATAGCATAATTTTATTTTTTATACATTATGTTTAGTAACTACGGTAAATTTGATTTACCACAATTAATGTTAAATTAGGTAATTAAGGGTAAAAATAATATTATAAAATTACTATAACACATGAATTAATATATTTGGATGATTATATTTAATCCTAAAATATACTTGGGTCGAAATGGTATCTATTAGAACCCACTTGTATGTGACTAAGACCATTAATTAAGTTTTTTTAAATGAAAGTGAAATATGTCTCACTCAAACGTTAATAATTAAATTATTTTTAATATAAGGTTATGAAGAATTTATATTCGGTTATAAATACTCATTTGAAAGATAAAATGTTTTTATTTATCATGGTAATTTTTTTTAATTTTTGGGAAATATATAATTACCTTAATAGATTATGCATTAATGATGCGGAAATTATTTATTTAGTGAAAAATCAATAATATAGTTTTTATTAAACTAATAATAACCATAAAATTCCCAAATACCTAGCCAAATATTATTGGTCCTGTAAATATAAACCATAATCATCCAAAAGACAAATATTTGACCATTTGGAGACTTATAAAAGAGATTATAACACTTATATTAGTTTATTTTAAATGATGTCAATGTTTCACGTTGATAATTTAATAAACATAAAATTTTAAAAGATGGGTGTTTTAGAAGATAAATTCGATTAAAAGTATTATTATGAAATAAATTTGAATTAAATTCATCATAATATTTTATTTTTCAATTTTATGAAACCAATTAGTATATTAAATATTTATAAAAAATTGATGTAGTAATTATTTTATTAAGAGAAATATCCAATAAATGGTTTTGAAAATATTAAAATAAATATTATATGAACTAATTAATATTCTCCACGAATTTTCTAGATGAATATTACATTTTAGTAACCTATTAAATATTTTGGTTCGAATATATTCTCTCTGTGTATGTAATTTAAATTCAAATAAATGAATAATGTCAAAATTGACACTATAGTGATTTTATAAAAATAACATATTATTAAATTGTTTAAAAATCCAAAAAAAATTATAAATTATAAATTGAAATTTATATGGTCGACGATGTCATAAATTATAAAATTATGGACAATTCACAACACATAAGTAATTATTTATAATAATTTAAAATATATAATATTATTACCGCAAATAAAATTAAATAGATTAAATAAGGATAAGTCAAGTTGATAAGGATTAAAATAAAATCCATACATGTCTAAATTTTAATGGTTGATTATATTACAACCCTATATCATATAATATTTATATATGAGTAATATTTGTTGGTTTTTATGTATTGTTTGAGTTTATTATAAATTAATATTTTAGCGGTTTCCAAAAGTGCCCCTCTCCTCCCTTATAAAAAGGCACCTCCTTCCTATCCTCTTCAAAACATTTTGAGCCTTCAATTTCGGCCAAACCCTCTACATTTCTCTTCTCCAGTTCCCTAGAAACCTACTGGAGGTCCTGGTCTTCTTCAAAGACCAACTTTAGCACCCTAAAAACAGGTTAAGAAGAGGCGCGTCGAAGAAGTGGAAATATCCATTACCGATTCATTCAAACTTATTTCTTCTTCTAATTCCCCTATATGAATTGTTTAATTATTAAGTAATAACTCCAGTATCACTTATAAAACTATGTTTTATTATGAATATGAAATAAACATATTCTATCATCCATCCATCCTATGAAAAAATGAAATCACTACATGTGTGTACGTACAGCTTACCATCTCCAAGCCGTGGTGTAATATTTTATTACATCACTAACATAATTGGATGGACATAAGGATGGAAGAAATAAAAATATATTATTATTGTAATGTGATATTTATTATGAAATATTATACACCATACAATTCCACAATCAAGGGAATGATATAATCGCTCGTGCGTACGTACGGCCTACCGTCTCTACGATGTGATGCGACTAGTTCTACATGATCTTCATTGAATAAGGATTATATAAATGAATTTAATGAATAAATATGATATATATTACACTAATACCATTCTTCCAATGATGTATCTATAACCTAAAAATAGTAATAAGAATTTATTCAATAAAACACACATAATAACATAATGAAATGAACACCCGAATAACAAGTAGCAATGAAATATTACTAAAAAGAAGATTAGAATATGACAATATATGATATCATAACAATGAATATGATTCCGGAATCAGTCAATGACATTATTTAAATCATTATACAGGAGGTTCTGATACGTATAAAGCATATCATACCTAAGGTAAGGGATAATTATTCCAATCTTGCTCTGTTCTGAGATTGATAATTCATAAGTATTTACTGGGGTTATGTTTATCATCCATGTCCATGTTTTCTCAAAATGCATTCATAAATTTTTTTACTATGCTTCCATCTATGTTTAATTTCATTTATACCTTTTTTGACTTTAACCACATGGTGTGGAAGGAATCATTCTTTTATTTACCATACGAGGTACTTTTTGACTTTTCCAGCAAAGTGCGAGGATAATGTTTTTTTAAATTATACGGCATGAATGGATTTTTACAATTTCACAACGCCTTATTTTCATGAAGCTTCCTCTACATGGTTTCATGATTATTTTCAACAAAATATTTTTATTTTAAAATTAAAAGGAATTTTTTTGAAATGAAAATGATTTTGAAGACGAAAGGATATTTTCCTCAAGAATTAATTTCAAGTGTTTTATCAAAAATATTTTCCATCTAAGATGACATGATTTATTATTATTATGTTTCAACTATAATGTCTCTTTTATTTACATGGTTTTATTTTTCTCATAATTAAATGATATCCATTTGTTTTATATGGATTATGTTATGAATGGATGATGTTTATGAAACCCATTTTTATTCTTTGGGTTATGATGAATGATTTATGTTTATATTTTGGCACACATAAGAATGATTTCATTATGATATTGGTGGGACCTATTTCTACCTCCGATGCATTGGGTAATGATTTATATCTCAGGAGACAGATATGGTTGGAATGGAAAGTGAATCCGGTTTTGTAGTACAGGGCTGGAATGATAAGTAAACCTGGTTCAATAATGGACTTTGTCCACTATGATGGTCTTGACAGTAATGCCTTAGCAACTATGGAAATCATATCATGTGATTAATGTTTTTCCAAAATTCCATGTTTTATTCCCAAGCCATTTTATCATGAATAATGTTCCTTTATGATCTATACCTTATGTGCTGCCAAGATAAATTTCATTGCTCAAGATTTTGATGTTTTTTGTTCTAGGTTCATGTTTTTACGGTCAAATGTTTATGGATTGTTTTTATTATCTACATGTTTACCCTTAATGAGCATTTGAGCTCAGCCTTTTTACGTTTTCTTTTCCCCGGGATATAAAGAATGGTTTTGGGTAATAAAATAAAATGGGAAGATCTTAATGGGAGATGTTGAAGATCTTTCACCATGATTAGAAGATTATGTTCCGAGTTTCCAACTACACTATACTAATATGGTCTTTGGGCATCTATTTGTGTTATGTATTATGTTTTATGTAAAATTAAAGTAATTTTCATGAATGTCAAGATTTTCATCTCTACTGTTGGTCACAGAGTGAAGGTTTAGTTAACCATTGGAAAATAGGATGCGAAAACATTAGTGAGATCCCTAGAGATTTTTCAAATGTATGTCATGGGATGTCTATAAGGTTAATTATAAGAATAGTTTATAGTCCTAGAATTACGGTAATGATCCTAGAATTAATCCTAAGAAGTTAGATGTTGAAGGTACGCCCCCTTTATTATGTTGTTTTCCTATCATCATTTTTCCCTCTTACACTATTATTTTTGGGTTTTAGACGATGAATGGAACCTGAAGGAACCGTGTTGACCAATGTAATGGAAAATTCAGTGATTGTCCTCCTGAACAAACCAATTTTATGGGATATGGAGTGAAAAATCTTATTTCTATTCTTATACAAGCTATGAATCATTCTGGACATCCAAATGCGCAGAGAAGGGAAAAATATTTTTTTGAGTCCTTCATGAGGCAATGATCACCTTATTTCAATGGGTCTTCTCATCCACTTATTACAGAACAATAGATTAGTAACAATGAAAAGATATTTTCCATACCTCGCTTTTCAGAACATGAAAAGGTCATTTTGGCTGTTGACCATTAAGAAGGTGAAGCAGACCAGTGGTGGACTCTAATTAAGAATACAAGGCCCCAAGATAAAATTGACTCCATGGAATTGGAGGAGTTCAAGGTCTTGTTTTTTAATAAGTACATCCCTCATATTCTTAGAACAATGATGGAAATGAGTTCCTTGAGCTTAATCAAATGGATGATGAATATATTGGTATATATGAGGCCAATATTACAAGGCATTCAAGGTTTGCATCTGGATTTATCATTCTACTGGAAATTATAGTTGATTGGTTCATCAGTTGAATAAAACCAATACTTCTATGGGAATTAGATAAAAGAGACTACAATAGCTATGAAAAAATTGTGCATTGTGTTATCAAGATAGAACTGGAAGTTGGTGTTATATATACATCTCATGGTTTTGAAAAGAAATGAAAAATGGAGTTCAAGGAAAAATCTCAAAACAATGGTGAAAAGAAGACTGATGTTTCTTTATGCTCAAAGTGTGGAAAGAAGCATGGTGGAGATTGTCTTAAAGGGACTAGAAAATTTTTTAAGTGTGGAAAGGAAGTTCATCGAGCCGCCGAGTGTCAAAGTAATGGAAGAAGGGTAGTTAATGATGTGAATAGTGAAAAGACTACAAAGAACACACCACCAACACTTCAATGTTACAAGTGCAAGGGAATGGGGCATTACACTAACCAATCCACTAATCCAAGGGTTAATGTTGATCAACATCATCAACCTCTAAAGGCAATGGACAAAGGGAAGTTACATGCGATCACTATTGGAGATATTGATTATGACAACGAAGTGGTGGAATGATTAAGTGTTTACGTAATGAGATTCCAAAATAATGATGCAGAATCTGATTTATAGTATCGTGGAATATTGGAATATCTTTGTATTGGTTTATTGTGGTTTTCAATAATTTTATTATACTGGTAACCATGAATAGTGATTGAAATATTTTTGGAAAGCAGATGATATGTGCATAATGAAGGGATAATGAGAATATAATATGTTTGATATTATTAATGATATCATGACTGATATAAGGACAAAGTGACATCATGGTTTGAGTATAAAGAATTTTTGGGATTTTTGTATGTTGAAAGTGTTAACTTTTGACAACATTCATGTTTTCAATAAGGTTCTATGGTAATTCATATTGCATGGGAATACAATATTAATGTATTCACATGTTTGTAATGTGATCAACAAGATATATCTTATGATAGATGGGGGATAAATTATGTTATTCACATACTTGGTAGATGACCTCTCCAGTAATCTTTTTATTTATACTATGAGATTGGACATAAATATTTTGGATAATCCTACAGATTGGAATGGATTAAGTTAGACATCATATAGTATTGTTTAAGGCTAGAACTTTTTTATATTATTTCTAAAATGTAATAATATTATAGTTTTAGAAAAAGGTCAACCCGTAGCACGAGCGACAACCAATCACGATGGACAAGGATGCGGGAATCGAACCCACAATCGAAGTGTGACATGCCTTTACTTCCTACCACTGGCCTAAAGGAAGTACCTAGTTTGTAGAAATTAGTTTTATTTTATTACGTGGTATGATAGATGATGTATATGTCCTTTTTTGGAACCATATATGATAAAACTCATAATAGATTGATTTATGTTTATTTAATATCTTATGCAAAACTTCTTTGTGATAGAGATAGATGGAATGACCGGTCATTCTATCGCATGATCTACTAAAACTTCAAGAATTAAAAATTCAAATTCATTTCCTTATGTAAGAGTTGAAGTTGAAAATGTTCCTAGAATGACCAATGATGATTTTACACTGAAATCAAGTAAGTATTTATCCTTATGAAAAAATTCATCCAAATTAGGGAAATGATCTGGAAATCCAAAAATTTTGTCCTAGTACCCTCATATCCAATGAATCATAAGGTACCTTAGATCACAAAAAATTTATGGCTTTGTGATTGTTGGCTTTTTCATAGCTGTGTCCTCTACCACACATCAACCGATGTTGATGGTTATATTTCTCTTCCATATCCATGTTTTAAATTATGTTTTCATGTGTGGAAACTCATTGCTGAGTTACATTGGGTGACCATTATGATTCTAATTTTCCTTTTTATAATTAATTTTTAGTATTCCTTTTTATAATGTGGGTTTCTATGAATGAAACTATCAAGTAGTAAACCATTTATAACCCCGAAAAATTTCAAGGCAGAAATTCATTTTATGTGGGGTAGAATGTAACACCCAGAGATTTTATGTGAAATATTCTTTTTAATTTCTTTGATTCTTCCGTTGTATGCTACATCAGTATTTGCTTGTTCTATATGCAACACCATATTAGTTTGCAGTACAGAGAATAATAATCTTGGCTCGTGTTACACATAATTTCAATCTCTTTTGGTAGAAATTATTCTACACAACATTGAGTATAGATTTTGTTCAATTAATAAATGAAATAATTTTTGATTATGTTATATTCCACACTAAAGGATGATTTCACTACACGCAACCTTGACTTGGCTTGCATTACACGCATGAGTGACCTTCCTCAATAGCTTGTGTTATACGCAATACTACGTTTCACAAAACAAGATATTATTATAATATTATTATGAACTAGATGTTATGAATAGTATTAAATAAATTTTTTATTTTATAATATTATCATTCATCTTACACATTTTCTAGATCATGGTATGAGAACAAAATAAATTTTAGGGTAAAGTAAGTATTTTTCAAAAACTATAGTTTTGACGCCTTTGGATGGCGGAACCATTTTAAATCTAATTTTTAACAAGATTATTAGTTAAAATTTTCAAAATAAACTTATTATTCTGAATCAGGATATAATAATTTATTTTGGATAATGTTTTGATATCTTTCTGATAACGTTCATATTTTGATAAATAGTAAAAATACGCTAAATTTTAATTAAAAACAACTTTTTTCAACAAGATAATTTATACGGTTAAATTATAATATTTAATGGTTTTAAAGTATATATAGAATATTTTTTTTCTATTTAATATTATTCAAGTCATTATCATTTATTTTACATTGAATTCATAGGTAATAACATTTCAATCTTTTGCAATGTTTTAAATTTCAAAACCCATTTTATCAACAGCGGGATTCATTTTAAATTAAATACTACAACTTATGTGCCTTGAATTTGGAAAAATGGATTCCATAATTGGAATCAGTAGGACCAAATTATGGTAATAGGCGACTTTTATTTTTTAGACATTATGAATTATTACAACGGTACATTTTATTTACCACATTTAAAGTTAACTAAGGTAATTAAGTGGTGAAAATAATATTATGAAATTACCCTAACACATGTCATAATATATTTGGATGATTAAATTTAGTTATAAAATATTATTGGGTCGAAATGCTATCTATTATAATCCACTTGTATTTGATTAAGACCATTAATTTATTTTTTTAAACGAATGTGAAATATGTCACACTCAAACATTAATAATTAAATTATTTTTAATATAAGGTTATACAAAATATATATTCTTTTATAAATACTCATTTAAAGGATATAATGTTTTTCTTTATCATGGTAATTTATATGTAATTTTTAAGAAATATATAATTACCTTAATTGCTTATACATTAATGATTCCGAAATTATTTAATTAGTGAAAAATCAATAATATTGTATTTATTAAACTAATAATACCCATAAAAGGCCTAAATACCTGACCAAAACTTATTGGTAGTTTAAATATAATCTATAATCATCAAAAGGACTAATTTTTGACCATTTGGAAGATATTAGGACACTTATATTATTTTATTTTAAATGATGTCAAAGTTGTCACCCTCATAATTTAATAAACATTACATTTAAAATGTTAGATGTTTTAGAAGATAAATCATATTAAGAGAATTATTATGAAAGATATTATATTTATCTTTATCATAATATTTTATTCTCAATTTTTATACAAGAAATTACTATATTAAATAATTATAAAAAAATGTTGTAGTAATTATTTTTTTTAGAGAAATATCAAATAAATGGTTTTAAAAATTTTAAAATATATATTATATGAACTAATTAATATTCTCCATGAATTTTATAGATGAATATGACATGTTAGAAACCTATTAAATATTTTGGTTCGAATATATTCTCTGGGTGTATTTTATTTAAATTCATATAATTTAATAGTGTCAAAATTGACACTATTGTTATTTTATAAAAATCACATATTATTAAATTGTTCAAAAATCACAAAAATATTGAAAAAATATAAATTGAAATTTTTATTGTCTAAAATTTCATAAACTATCCAATTATGGACAATTAAAAACACATATGTAACTATTTATAACAATTTAATATATTTAATATTATTACCACAAATAAAATTAATTAGATTAAATAAGGATAAATCTAGTTGACAAGGTTTAAAACATAATCCCAACATGTCTAAATTTTATTAATTGATGCGATTACAACCCTCTATCATCTAATATTCGGATTTGAATAATTTTTTTAGGTTTTATGTAGTTTTTGAGTTTATTATAAATTAATACTTTAGAGGTTTCGAAAAGTGCCCCTCTCCTCCTTTATAAAAAGACACCTCCTCCCTCTCCACTTCACAAAATTTTATGCCTTCGAGCTCAGCCAAACCATATCAATTTCTCTTATAAACTTCCCCGGAAACATACTAGAGTTCATGGTTATTTTCAAGACCAACTTTAGCACCTAAAGAATAGGTTAAGAAGAGGCGCGTCGAAGAAGAGGTAATATCCTTTACCGATTCTTTCAAACTTATTTCTTATTATACTTACTCTATATGAGTTGTTTAATTATTGATTATTAACTCCAGTATCACATGTATACTTATATTTTATTATGAATATGAAACAACCATATTCAATCTTCTATCCATCCTATGAAAAAATGCAATCACCATGCGTGCGTACATACAACTTACCGTCTCCATGCCGTGGTGTAATCTTTTATTTAATCACTAACATACTTGGATGGGTATAAGGATGGAATAAATAACTATATAATATTATTTTAAAGTTTTATTGATTTTTAAATATTATACACCATACAATTCCAGTATCATGGGACTGATATCATCGCTCGTGCGTACGTACGGCCTACCGTCTCAACGATGTGATGCGACTCGTTTTACATGATATTCATTGAATAAGGATTATATAAAATAATTTAATGAAAAAATATGATATATATTACACTAATACCATTAATTAAATTACGTACCTATAACCTAAAAAGAGAAATAAGACATTATTTGAAAAAACACGCATAAGAATAGGAAGCAATGAAAAACCAAATAACAAGTAGAAATGAAATATTACTAATAAGAAGATAAGAATATGACCATATATGATATCATAACAATGAATATGATTCTGGAATAAGTAAATGACACTATTTAAACTGTTATACATGAGGTTTGGAAACGTACAAAGCATATCATACCAAAGGTAACAGATAATTATTCCAACCTCGTTCTTATCTGGGATTGTTTATTCGTAAATATTTACCGGGGTTATGTTTATCATCTATGTCCATGTTTTCTCCAAATGTTTTCATAAAATGTTTACTATGATTTGATGTATGTTAAAAGTCATTTCTAAATTTTTTTACTTTTTCCACATAGTATGGAAGGAATCCTTCTTTACTTTACCATATGAGGTACATTTTGACTTTTCTGGAAAAAGTATGATGATAATGTTTTTTTACTTAAATGGCATGAAATGATTTTTATGGTTTCATAAAGACTTATTTTCATCAAGATTCCTCTACATGATTTCTTGATTATTTTCAACCAAATAATTTTCTTTTAAAATTACATGGCATTTAGTGAAAAGAAAATTATTTAGTAGAAGAAATGATATTTTCATCAAGAATTCATTTCAAGTGTTTTATCAAAACGATTTTCCATCTAAGATGACATGATTTAGTATTATTATGTTTCAAGTATAATGTCTCTATTATTTACATGGCTTGATTTTTATTATTATGAAATGATATCCATTTGGTTTATATGGATTATGTTATGAAGGGATGATGTTTATGAATGCTATTTTTATTCTTTTGGTTATGATGAATGGTTTATATTTATTTTGTGGAACACATAAGAATGATTTCATTATGATATGGGTGGGACCTATATCTCCCTCCAATGCATTGGGTAAATATTTATATCTCACGTGATAGACATGGAAGCAATGGAAAGTGAATCTGGTTCTATAATACAGGGCTGGAATGGCATGTAAACCATGTTCCATTATGGACTTTTTCCACTATGATGGACTTGGAAGCAATGCCTTGCCTACTATAGAAATCTTATCATGTGCTTAATGGTTTTCTATTTTATTATGATTAATGTTCATTCATGATCGATGCATTCTGTACTACCAAGATTTATGTCATTGTTCAAGAATATGATGTTTTATGTTCATGTTTTGACGTTAAAATGTTTATGGATTGTTTTTATGTTCTCCATGTTTACCCTTACAGAGCATTTGAGCTCACCCTTTTTTTGTTTTCTTTTCCCCTGGATTTAATGAAAGGTTTTAGGTAATAAAAAAAAGGTGAATACCTTTATAGGATATGTTGAATATCTTTCACCATGATTAGAAGATTATGTTATGTGATTATAAAGAAACTAAACTAACATGGTCTTTGGGCATCTGTTTTTGTCATGTATTATGTTTTCCACAAAATTAATGTATTATCCATGTACTTCATGCTTTGGGTATCTACATATCCTATGTGGATCAACAACAGAACCCTTGATTGCATAATATGATCTAGCATTACGACTAACCATCTGTATTTTCGTACTTCTGTTACACCCGTTTTGAGCATTGTTTTTTTTAATTTTGATTGGTGATTGAGATAATTATTTGTTGTTTTCCTGTGTATAATTTTGAGACACCTTCAAGGGTATCGGGGTCACTACTGGGTATTGTTATACTCACCACTACACAGGCTTTTCCCACACCTTGTTATGTCTTGTGCAAACAAAGAGCAGCTTGGCTGAGACTATATGAGCCATGAACCGGCGGTACACAATGGTGACTAGTTGATGTAGAGAGATGTGGAGATGAGTTGTACCTACACTTCAGGTAGGATCCTTGGTGAAATATCTCAGGTGTTGTTTTATATTTTTATGTTTCATTATATACTTTTGTGGGGATTGTATTCTAGCCCGTTTACTTTCAGTACACACTTTTACTATTTTAGTTTTTCAATGTGGTCTACATCTTGTCGTGTTCATGATATGTGTGTTTTCAGGTTCAAAAGAAATTCTTTCCCATTTTAGATCTACGTCTTTCCAGTGCATGTCTCCCACCGCTGGCCTATGGAAGGCGGGCTTGAGGTAGTCAAGGCACGAGCCCCAAAGGACGGTTCGTGACACCATATTACAAGGTTAGTTGAAAAGTTATAATCGATTTATAAAATTTTTTTGGATTATAATTATGGATTTTATGGATCAATGAACATTTTGAAAATAATTAGCACACTGATGTAGTTTTGAGTTTATTTAATGAACACCCTAAAAAACCTAATATAGAAAGAACTGATTTTATAATTAGACACATAATTAAAATAATTGAATTAAAATGTAAAAGTATAATATATTGAACATGTGATATTTTCATCATAAAAAAGAATTTACATGTTCTTATTATATGAGATATAAAAGGCATACATGACTTATCTGGACTCGATGTAATGGTTTTAATTATCAAACATCATTTATTGTGGAACATTTTTTTTATACACCTAATTTAATTTATATGGATTATATGAAAACCTTTTACATATTATATAATCAATTCTTCATAAGTAATTGAATTTTATGTTACAATTTACTTTCAAAATTAATTGGCTTTATGATTCAGATTTTTTAAAACTGCTGGTATTTTATAATTCAATCCCATTTTCAACAGGTTTATATATACATGAATTACCATTGAAGGAAATTAATCTAATATTTTCAATAAAATCCATCTAATTTTACTATTCTCTACTCATTATTGTATTTTCACGTAATTGTAAAATTTTCCTCTCTTTTTACATAAAATAAGTGATTAAATATTTATAGGTAACATCGACACTATTTCTCTCATCCATAATGCATATAATTTGCATCCATATACATGTTTTCTAAAATAAATTCAAGAATAGTTTTATAATTCCAATAAATATTTATTAATTATATTTGGCAAAAATTTTACATTTTAAAAAATTGTTTTAAAGGAACATTATTTTCTCTTTATAAAAAAATTAAATTTAAGTTATTTTGCAACAGAGTGAAAGGAATGTTTATTTTAACTTATATAGAATTTAAATAAATTACTACTTTTGTGAAAAATAAAATATGTGATTATAAAATTACAATTTTTCATTTTTATTTTTAATGAAATCTATTTTCATATGATTTTAGAAATTTTTAGTTTTTATATTGTAATTTTAAATTTTTATGGTTTATTTTCCCAAAGAATGTAATCAATATTTTTAAAAGTATTTATATTCATTTAAAAAACTAAAATTAATTTTATGAAATGATTATAACATATATATAAATTCCTTTTATATATATATGTAGAACAATATATATTCCTTTGATTCATAAACATATGAATTTTTACCATTTTAGAAAGTCCATATTTCATAGCTATATTTTGATTATGATATGTAGAAATATTGTGAAAACCATTTTCACTCAATGGGTAATTATAATGTTTATTACTTATGATTTATTTTCATATATAGAACCATTATTAATTTACATTATAATAATGTGACTAACAAGAACATGATTACATATTATTCCATTTTATAGTGTAATGTTTTATTCCCATTGGACATCAGGTATGGGATTAGGGTCTCCACCAAATATGTTTTTGGACTTTTCCCACCATGTGATGTTGTCTCTATGGTTTTCCTTGACATATTTTTATGCATTGTTTTATGTTTCTGCAACATTTCCTATGTTACCATAATCATATGATACCATGTTTTAATGATATGCACCCATGTGATTACTCACATGCCATATTTTTTATGATACCATGTTATAAATTTGAATCATTCATTTTTTTTTAACTTTTTATGATTATTACCTTAATTAGATTTTTATATCTCCTTTTTATATGTATTCTCTATGTTTCATAATGAATCATTAATAGCATAACTGAATTTAAGACCTCACTAAGGAGAATATTTATAAATCTATCATGTTTATGTTGTCCATTTATGTTTTATATACCTTATATTCTAATGAAACAAGTCCTTATGATCTTTATATTGAAATTAATTTATTTTTATGTTAAAATTGCGCTAATAATATTGGTACATGTATTATGTTTATATATATGGACTTATTTCGGAACATGAGGTTCCACCCAGAGCTGATGTGGAGGGGTATCTATCCCCCATGAATAATTATCTAGGAGGTATTCATAGTGTAGTTAATGTATATATTGAAGAGAATGGTAGTCAAAGAGATAAGTGTTTATCTTTTCAGGATGGAGACATAGGTCACATATATTTTTGAAATTGTGATGTTTAGTTCAGTGGAGAATACTACTACGATAATGGGTATAAGGGATCAAATTTTTTATCTCAATGATAATTATGTGCAGGAGGATTATTCTTATCAACATCATTATTTGACCTTAGTCTCCCACTGGAACCCCCATGTTGAATAACAACATGGGATGAGAGAAAGATATGTATGATACGTCCATTTATGTGAATACTAATTAAAAAAAATGAATTATATTTAATACCATCAATTTTTAATCTTTCAATGTAATATTATCTATATACTCATATAAAAATATACTAGGTCATGATATAGGACCCTCAGATTTATTTTACTCAAATTAATGGGAAGAAACTCAATATGGTTTTATTTTTATAGGTGTGTTTTACACCCATCCCTATTTTTGTAATGTTCTGACCATGATACATTTCAACCTTGTGGATGTCATAAAATATTTTTTTATAATAAATAAAACATATATAAGGAAATTTAATTAAGGGGATAGAATATAATTATGATGAACCCACCTTGGTCGACTTGGTACATTACCCAAGATGACCCGCCATAAGGGTGAGGGAAACACATAAATCTAAAAAACGAATCGTGAGTTACTAAAAGGTGATAAACTGACAAAGTAAACCATAGAAGAATTGATCACATCCATGAGACATGAATGGAAATGGAACAAAATTAACCTAATAAAAAAAATAACAAAACCAATCTCTATGTGACCTCCCACCACCACTAATCTATGTCACTATAAAGGTTTAAACATCCATGATAAGATGATAAACTAATTAAAAAAAATTTCATTAAATATATCCTAATAATTATGATATCAATACACAAAAAACAAGATGAATGGTGTATGGAAAACAACCAGTAGGATACATCCATAAATCATTATAATGTCAATCACAATGACGCTTTTAGTTATATATTTATATATTTTTTTAAATAAATTCCAAATAAAAACAGTTTTTTTAGTTACAACATTGGATTTATTTAGAAATTTCATATTCAAATCTATATGAATATGAAAATAAAAAAATTATAAATAGAAGATATTAATCCAAGATACCATGTCTCAAAAGTTAATCAAGAGATAAATTAAACCCGAAAAAACAACATCATATCAAAAAAATATACAGAATTTGGTCACAAGACTCTAGGAATATATACAAAGGAATATGATGAAACAAAAGTATAGGAATGTCATGAATACTACTGATATCTATTCCTTCCACTGCCTATCAATATCACATGA
Source organism: Viscum album (assembly GCA_963277665.1). Lineage (NCBI taxonomy): Eukaryota > Viridiplantae > Streptophyta > Magnoliopsida > Santalales > Viscaceae > Viscum > Viscum album. The sequence continues at coordinate 623,494,035 of OY728127.1, forward strand.
AGAATCCCATATGGTAAACCATCAATAATTTTAACATATATCAACAATCTGACACACCCAAGGTTCCCGATTCTCTATAATTATCAGTAATCTTAGTAAACCATGCTCAAAATTGTTAAAAATATTTCCACAGTAGTCCATCGATACTCCCATCACTTAAATACAATTTAAGAATACTAAAATATTAATATATTTCCTCGAAAAGATAGTCAGCATAATCTTATTCTCATGAAAACCCATTCAAAAACCATCTTATGACATTGATGATGAAATCCCATAAAAATATATTTTCAAAATAAATCTAAATGAACCTAAAACACCAATATGTAATTCATTAGTTAGAACTATTTTACCAAGACACCTACCTATTCAACAATGAAAAAATAATACTCATTAAAAATAGATAATTGAATTCGGGATATTTGGTCCCCATAAGAATAGATCCATAAGATCTAATATTAATATCATTTCAAACTCTCAGGATCTATTAATAAATCCCCAATTAGGTCTCAATGGATATAGGGGAAAGAGATCAATGAGATATCATCAATGTGATTAGGTGATTAGATCTAAAAAGAATCATACCAGATGTGATCCATCAATAGTGAAGATAAGTCACCAAAGATCAATGCAGTGAACCCTCTAGAGTGTAGGGGAGAGGTTAGGTGAGGATAATTTGAGATTGTGATAGGGATTGACTTAAAAATTATCATGGTATTTCTTGTAATTTTAAACATGAAGATGATTATATCAAGGAATATAGTTAGGTCACAATCTATGATAGACTATACAAGAACTATGCATTGGCCAAAACACTTCGACAACATTGTATCATAATTTCCAAGAGAAGCCAAATGGATTTAAAAGCCATTCATAAGAAATATAATAGAATTTGTAAAAAATCACAACAATCCAAATAGTTTTCTATATGTCCATTAAATTTTGAAAATCCATTCCCAAAATATATAGAATTTCATTAGAACCCATAGAACCATTTATCATTGTTACATAATCTTTTGGCTCACCATTCAATAAATCCACACACCAATAATGTATTCCCTAAAACCCCAATTTGTTATCCTCTGGGTTCTAAAATACTATCTAAAATAAAAATCTATAGTCCAATATCAAATAAAAACATACCCATGGAATAGAGGGTGTCAAAAGTCTATCAACTATATAAGCTTGTTTCCACATAATGTTCTTGGGTTTTTACACACAAATAGAGAGGGTAACATTCACATGTTGAACGATTCTAGATCCCACATATCATGGATATTCCATCCATACTGTCAATATACACCAACCAAGGGAGTCATTTTACCATGTAGCACCTTTTATTGGTTATCCATAATCTAAATGGGCTATGTAACCACATAGGTGTTGGGATCAAGATTAATATATTCCCATTAAATTACATGGAAAGGGATTAGTTGGTACCTCCATAGTATGTAAATATAAATCTTTTAATAAATAGAGTTCATGAAATATTCCATGTCCAACTAATAATCTTTCTATCAATGATGGCCAAAAATCATTAAAAGACCAATAAACCATAGTTCAAAAATATGAATATTACCAAATTGATGATGTGCCAAGCGAATTAAAACTATTATAATGACTATTTTACTCTCATAAAACACCAAATTCTGATCAAGATGTTACTCATATGAGTTATGATGATTTTGAATAGTCGATAGTCTCTTTCAGGACAATCACGACTTTTCCATCCCCTCTTCAACAATAGTTTGGAAAACCATGGACTATTCCCCAAAAATTTCTGAAAACAATGTAGATCTCTATGGATATCCATAAACCACATCCAATGGTATTATTCCCATCGAATCATAATAAATATTTTTTAGAAAATTTTACAATGGTCAGATGCTTTTCCCATAAACCACCAAAATGATGCCTACACACCCAATGAAAATCCTCAAGGATATTAATGGGTCACTCAGTCTGTCCACCAATCTGATGCTCATATGTAATTATTCACTTCAATTTTATATCCATTACTTCTTGAAATACCCTCCAAATCATAGATTTAAATAACGGGTCTCTGTAAATGCAGTCAATGTAGGAACACTATAACTAATCATGATCTATCATACAGACATACTTTTTAATTCGTCATTCTCTATCTTCTTTTTAAAAGGAAAGAAGTGAGGTTATTTTTTAAGATAATCAATTATCACAAAAATTAAATCCTTCTATATATTAGTGTATGGTAAATTTATTATAAATTCTATAGGTATCAATTACAATTTCGACACCAGAATTTGTAAATGTTACCACAATCCTACTGGTCTATAATTATGTACCTTATTCTTCTAAAAATTATTTTATTATCAAATGAAATATCGAATAAGACACTGTATCCATGATCACTAATACTGATTTATTTGATACTGATATATATTTATAGTCCCATTTAGTGTGAGCCACCTAAAATTATTTCCATTTTAAATCATCTCTTGACTTAGAGATAACTTAACAACCAATATGACTCAAAAAATAGCACAAATTGATGACTGATACCAATCACTAGAGGTATTACCACCATTATTGATTTTAATGAAATGGTGTTAATTGAGTAATTTTAAATTTTTATGAGAATCCAAAAACAAAATAATAATATATCACTCATAGATTCAAAGAACAATTTTCCACAGACATATTCAGCCCCATACTCTTCCCAAGGAATAAATTCATAATAGAACACTAATCAACTCATTTCCATATGGTTTGAGTCCATAGAATCTAGGTTCAAGCATTCCCAACCATAGTAAAAATTCTCAATGCATATGTAATATCAAAATAAAAAGTGTGAAGATGTTAAAACAATAGTCTCTATCACAAGTTTATATACCATTAAGTAAAAATATACTTCATTTCCTTATGATCATAATTTACTATAAATATTCCAAAAGTGATAGAGACCCTATGTTTTTAAAGTTTTCATCATGGTATTAAATTCATGATCATTAGGTGGATAGTTCTTCTCCTGAGGGAATAATTATCTAGAGCCATAGTCTACAACATATTTTCCTTACATCATGACATACCTAAATCAATACAGTATGCATCCTAGACAAATAATAACTCAAAACTAGTTCTTGAATAATAAAAACTAAATATGAGAACAACCAAACCATAAATTCCAAAAATATCTCTAACATATATCATTCCATTCAAACATAAACACATTATTTTTTCATTGTAAAATTACAAAATAAATCTTGCTGAAATATTTAACAAAATGCCTATAAAATCTAGATATTCTCATGAATCTCCGTAAATAAAAAAATTATTGGTGCCCCAAATGAAATCACTGCCTGAATATTTTTTGGATCCAATAAGATACCCCTCTCATATATAATTTGGCCTTGATACTTCATTTCTGGGATCCAAAATTCATATTTATAATGATTTCCATAAAGAATATTTTCTTTCATGATTAGATGAATGTTCTAAACATGATCATCTTGTTCTCCCTATGACATAGAGGGAACCAAAATATATTCCAAAATAACTACAAAAAAGATTCCAATAACTTATGAAAGGTTTTGGTCATCAATTCCATAAATACCCCATGAGGGTTTATTAGACTAAATGGGGTAATGGAGACCAAAAAATTTACTTATTGGATCATTAATGATGTATTATGTAAATCCTCTTATTGAAATCTAAAGTAATGGTACTCTGACTTGAGAAAAATATTAAATAAGCATCAGATCATCTGAATTTATCAAATAGATCATCAATAATAGGAACACAAAGATTCTTCTTCATTTTCACTTCATTAATATATTATTAATAACTAAAATACTAGATAATTATATATTAAGTATTTTAAAATAGAATATGTTATTCCAAATTGAAATTTCAATGATAATAGATTACATGGCCTTAGGGTCCACAAGCTAAAAATTATGATCCTCTAACTTATTAGGTATCATACGATATGAGAGCCTAGTAATGGGATTAAATCTATGAAGGAGTTAAACACTGGAATAAACCTCACTATAGGGTGGTAACATATAAAAATAAATTTTAAAACCACAGGGTATGAACTCATCCCATCCATATGTGGAAAAAAACATTACATAATCTTTTGTAGAAACACTAATAATAATTATCATGATATCGATCTAGAATATTACACAAGATTCACCTCAATCTAATATTTGGGAACACAACTGAATTGAAAAACATGATAAAATCTATTTGGAGAATGAAAATGAACCAGATAAAGATAATAGTATACTTGGACAATGAAATTAATTTTACAATTTATTATGATGCTTTTTTTAAAAGATGTTATGAAATAAATATGCGAAATCCCAAAAAATGTGGATGTTGACAATCATCACCCGACATGTGGGAAATTTCAATCATTGTTCAATCATTTCTCCCAACAGATTAGAATGATCCCATATGAATGACATAAAATAAATATCTAAAACCAAAAAATAAATCTAATTTGATGATATAAAATATTTTTATTCACCTATATCCATTAAATCTATGAACATAGTGGATAAATGGAATACTATACTAATAATAGTAGCTGAATAAATTAGATTTATCTTGTGAATATTAAACTGCATTAATTCATCTCATATTAGATCATACCAATGACTTATCCAATGTGTGATTAGTACCCATAGTATGTTAATGATATCCCAAACCATTTTATGAAGTTGAAAAATTAGGGAACCTTTGGTAAGAGTGAATCCTTCTCATCTTCCATCAGATATTTATTTTAAAAAATGGATATGGTGACTTGAATTCTCACAATGCTGAAAATTACTATTTGATTCCATATAATTAATATTGTAATTTCTGGACCTCACACAATGATATAAAACAACCAAATTCCATCAATTATACTCCCTTGAAACTAGTATTGATGTAATCTGAGAACCCATACAATTCCTTTTCGAGATAGAAGATAGAGATGATCTATTTTCACTTTTATGTTACACATGATACATGTTTTATATTTACATATATATATATATATTAATCCACATATGTTTAGTTCCTATTATTTGATGTTACTTATTAATTTTTATGGTTTTTTATAATATGGTATTGGATGGAATTTGGTTGTTTTATATTGTGTCCTTCAACAATCTGTCGACACCACGAGGATAACATTGAGGGGTTCTTCACTCAATAAGGTATTAATATGTCCATAAAACAACACACCCAAGGATCCCAATATGATATGTTTTCAAAACACTAATTAAATAATAATAATAATTTAACAAATAATTTTTAGAGAAAATCATATTTGGTCACATTCTTTAAAAACAATTTTATTGTCCAAACCATCATTGATGAATTTCATTGAACACATAATAAGGATAAACATTTTTTTATGAAACCATATTTAAAACCAACATTCTGTGATCCATAATTTAAAATATCATTAAATCAATTATTTTCAAAAACCAAATAAAATTAATTTCTAAGAACTTCAATTAATTCATGAGTTACCAACATTATATAGAGAAAACCACCTCATCAATGTAGAAAAAATAGTGTCCCTCAAATATATATATTATAATAATGGAGATATTATCTTTAAAATTCCACATCTATACAAAACATCAACAATCCCCCTTTAAACACAGTCAAAATGTAAGTGATATCCCTATTAAGTTGAAATAGAATTAAAAGAAAAGAGATCGGGAGGAGATCTAGAAATAGATGATTATGTTGAAGAAAGAAAACAGAATATACCATGAATATTTCCCCCATGAATAAATATAAATAATCAAAAGTAAAAAGATATTACCCTATAGAGAATCAAGGACATGTTAAGTCATGATAAATAGAGATTAAGAGAGGATTAGACATAAAATTTATCAAGGACATTGGGGAAATTTTCCACATAAATATTTTTAGATCATAGTGTGTGGCTTTAACCGATATATAATAACCATTATATGGCCACCTTCATTGGAAAATAAAGATATAGGGATTCAATGAGAAGGCCTTATGATTTTAAAATCATTGATGATTTTGTGATATATGCTATTGACTAACATCCAATCAACCACAAGGTTTTTTTGGAGACCCTTGTATTTTTAAAAACCATTCTCTAACACTATAGATTTAAACTTTAACTCAATGATAAATTTCACATTTTTACTAAATGGTTGTAGAAAATATTCTCCAAAACCATGCACCAAGCCTAATTTTTTTTTTCAAAACACTGATTTTCCACCTTTGACTCCTGAAATCCTCTCAAATATCAAATGATATATAAAAAAGAAAAAAAATAACAATAACCAAGAGGGAATTAAATTATTCCCACCAAATATTAATATATCATTCCCTTTAAATAAGTCCATGCGTCTAATAGGGTTCCCCACATGCATCAACAAATTCAAACAAAACTATTTTATGGATAAGGAATTGAAATCTAGATTTTGAATTATCCTTAATCAAAAAAGTGTAACCAGTTTATAAAATAATTATATACATAAAATGAAGTATTATATTAATATCAATGATATTTAATTAGTTTAACAATTATACTTAATAATATAATTTTTTATTTAAAAATACCATTTTACAAAAAAATTGTTTATCAAATATTTACTTCTATTTCATGAAACAAATAATTAATTATAATAAATTATGTTTTATATTAATAATTAATTAACAAAAATATAGTTATTAAGTGTATAAAAATATAATTATAATGGTTAATATTTAAAAATATTAGTTTCAAATAGAAATAATTTTCATTATATTTTATGAATTTTTTTGAAAATTTAAAATATAAAATTTGAAATTTGAAATTGATAAATTCATTTAAATTATTAAATACTCATTTAAAATTTCATGTAGTATTAATTTTTTATATTTTTTAGAAAATGTTTGTTTTCAGTTGAGAAACACATTTTTTCAGGAAACATGTATTTTCTATGAATTTATCATTATATATGAATGATCTATAAGATGATGAAAACTTTTAGGTGATCATATATAAATGTATGGAATAAAATTATTCATTTTAAAATATTATTTTAGTTTATAAATCACATTTCAATCATTTTTTGACGTAAATGAAATTTTTTTTAATAAAATATTTTTTGATTTTTATTCAAATTATGTATTTTTTTTATATTATTAGTTATGGATTTCCATTAAAAAATAATAAATTAATTTTTTATAAATAAATTTATTACGTTAATTTTTTAAATAAACATTTATCTTATATATAAATTTAATTCATAAAAATTATATTTCCTTAAACACTATTTTGAAGTGAGTTTCAACAGAACCAAAATTTACCTTCATATTTTTTCATTTTTTATCCACATATGTTGGAATATTGACATCACATTATTAAAAATTTTAACGGAACTTCCAAAAGTTATCTTCTCTTCACTTATAAAAATTGTATATATCCACCAATTCAAGATTCAATGTTATTATATTTTATCCATGTAACTCTAAAAAAGAACATCTCCGAGTACCATATCCCATGTTCTAATACTTTTAATCACAGTAATTTTGAAATGGCTTAAATGTATAAGTATAATTACATAGAAAATTAAATTACCAAACATGAGTTATTTCAAACCATTATATTGTTTTATCAATTAATTTAGTTAAAATTTATTCCAAACAAACTAATATAATGAATATGGAATAATATATATACATTATTATTTAAATATTAATATTATCATTATATATTCATCTATATAATCCATGAAGAATAATTAAATCAACATTTGTGCATACGTACAGCCCACCACCACCATGATAAAAAAAATTATTTTTTCATCACCACCTTCCACTGATGTTTCCTATAATTGATTTAATTAAAAAATATGATCTTTATGATATTAATAAGTATATTTTATTAATTAATTTTTAACATGTTAATGGTATTGTCTATAAATTATTATCTCTAATTTATTCATTTAAAATTTGAGAACTAAAGAAGAAAATGACCACTTCTTTCAATGCAATGCCATTATATAAATTATAATCACATTATAGTTATTTAAAATTATGATATATCTCAATAACAAAAAAATATTATCATTATTATTATGATCTAAGGATATTAAAACTAAACCATATCTTAATCATCTATTAATCATGATAGGATCATGTTTTGGTCAGTTTAACTACTTACTTGAACAATAATATAGATTTATTTCATGGATGTATATGATAAAATATAAACTATGATAATGTAATATATAAAGGTAAATATATAATTTTTTCCTAGTAAGGTTATATAAACTTTTAAATCATTTATTAGTGAAATAGATTTTTTTTGTTAAGAATCACCAATACATGTTGATCCCTGATATCATTTACATGGCCCTCAACCAAAACTGACATGAAATGAAATTAAGGATTTATAATAAATCATAGAACACCTATTATATTACATTATATGATCTATTGGATATTTTTTTGTAAAAATAATATATACCAACCTGGATTTTATAAATATGGTTCCAAGAGGTAAATGATTACTTACAACTAGTGTTGAAAATAAGTAAAATCTAGAAAATATATAGGTACAATCATTAATAATTTTTAGAATAAATGGGTGTAATTACAAATATGTTAATTTAATATTTACTTAATCATAATAATTTAATTATTCATACAATTTTATACAAGTGGTGAACAAATAAGGATAAGGTAAGGGTTTCCGTCTAAAATTTATCTATTTTGAGACATGTTTGGAATTTTGAACCTAATTTACTTTATATGGAATACATAGTACCTATATGAGATATAATATCACAAATTAACTTTTATTATTCGCATTTGAGTTCAATTACAATCAATATGGGGGGGTTATTAACATGTTACTCATATCAAATGTGATTTCTTTATCTCAATTTAGATTCGATGAGACATGATACATGTTATAAAACATGTTTCCATCATATGGTGATGAATTACTATGGTAGGGAATGAATTGTTTTATAATTTTCCTAGTACATCACAGAGGCAGACCAAGTTCATATCACTTAAATATCACTCTCATATTTTCATTAACAAAATATAATTCACAGAAATTAGTTATTCTGGGTTTTTTATTTGTTATATGAAGGAAATGTAATTTAAATGAAATTAAATATTGTAGAAATTAAAAAAAACAAGAAATAAAAATAGAGGCTAACAATGAAATAACATTTCCATTTAGGTTAGTTTTATGGGTTCAATCACTTAACTTGTTTGTGTTTAAATTTAGATTGATAGTATAATCATGAAATATCACACTTAAACTGATATTATATTATTTATTGGGGATAAATATGGAATTATTATATCAATATCAATTTCACAACCTAAATTAATCATGGTTTAAGGGACACCTAAATAAAGAGTGTGAAATCATATGTGACATGACCCCATCTTAGGTCATTTCATCTATTAAACAGATCAACACCATCGTATAAAAATATTATGTTTTGTACCAGAGGAGGGAAAATTTTTAATATGTAATAGAAATGAGATTGAGTTTAGTTCCATATTGGAAAATATCCCTAATCATTCGTTTCACGTTTCATAATCACCAAACTAAATAAGACATATTATTTAATGTGTAGAATATATTAGAACACCATTAACCCCTTCCCGTACAAGGAAAATATTTTGTATATCCCCTCATTTTTAGTGTAATAGTTTACTTCAGAAATAACGAATAAGAAAATATAAGAGTAATAAATCCAAAACAAAAACAATAAAAGAGCTAGAGAAGAGTGAAAAAAATTACATAATGAATTATAGAAGAAGAATATGTAAAAAATAAAATATTAAAATATTAGAAATAAAGAAGAAAATATGGGGAATAATAAATGGTGAAACACTTGAAAAAATAAATTAATCAATTTTATACAAGAAAATAATTACAATAACCTAATAATGAAAACAATAAATCCTAACTAAATTAAAATTAACAGAAAATATGAAATTAAAAATATTATCCTTCAGAATCTTTTCACGAAAAAATTTCTCATGTTTGGCCCCCCAGATAGATGAAACTCTCCAAGGGTCCTTTTTATATATTCTAATAAATTTTGTTTTCTATCAACCATCCAAATTTAAAATTCATATTTTAGGTAAACAATAATTTAAAACATAACTAATTACATACACATTTTGTGGATAAAGATTCCTTAAATATTCCACCACATTGGATCATTCAATAGCTTCATTAATGAATGAAAATATCAATGAAATTAAATTCCCTAACATGAAATCAAGTTCTATTCAAAATAAATTTTAATCATCTCAATTTGATTTTTTATCTTGAGTAATTTTTTGTTTTATTACGTTCGGTCCATTTTTGCAGTAATAATGATTTTTCATCATGATTGATTTTTTGTGACCTCAGAAGTAAGAAATATCTTTGCCTCCAAAGGAATTAGTGGAATCCCATGAACACATGAATCATAAAAGAAAAATATTTAATCCATTTAAATGAATATTTTAAATTTTTTTCTAATAATGAAAATGTTTTTAAAATCTGTTAAAATTCATGAATTAATCATTTTTTCCATTTTATCAGAAAATACAAAAAAATCCAAAAAATAATGCAAATATAAAAAATATAATAATTATTTTTTGTTAAATTTTTTTAATTTCTTTGAAAATTTATGAAAATATTATCTATATTGATTCTCCACATGTAATACATTCTTTTCCTCATGCATAAAATCTAAACAAATAATTAATAGCGAACAGATGTTACCAATAATGAAATTTAAAAGTATTAAAAAAATTCAATTTTCAATATCATATAATTTTTTTTTAAAAATAAGTTTAATTTAATATTATTAAATAGAATTATTAATTCATATATATTAATTTTCCCCTTTTAAAAATGACAAAACTTATCCTTTCATTCATTTAAGTTCCTCATATAATTATTATTAAACAATCCAATTCCAAATCAACAACAAAATTTATTGATTTTTCTCACCACTAAAGATAAAATTCACGCATAGTTAATATCATGTCATGATAACATTATCCTTATCAATAGTCTTATAAAAAACACTTTTCTACACTTTTTAAAGGAATAAGACACATGAAATAATGATAACTTTCCTTAATGATTAAAATTAAAATGAGGCATAAGGTTGGTATGAATCGATGTTATATAAATTAAGGCTCAATGAGGATGCTTCTCTGTTAAATTATATAAAATTATATATGAATTAAAATTTTTAGGGAATTAACTATATAAAAAATAAGAATACCCCATTCCCAAAACTCAATTTAAAGGCCATTATCTTAATTAATCACAAAAAATGATTTGTTTACACTCTTAATTTTTTCTATAATATTATATATATATATAATCAAGTAAATTGTTTAATTTTTTTATACATATTCATTGAATAATCCTCTCATCCACCACCTATACACATATGATAAAAAATTCCCAGTGATTGTGATTTTTGATTCTTCGTTTTCAGAACAACTTAATTTCAATATTTTTTGTTATTTTGGTAATTTTTTCAAGTTTCTAAAACAATAAATAGTACAATTAAAATAATAATTTATCCATTCCCATATGTATCTCCCCCATACATCATCTTTAAAAATTTAATAATCCATTTCTTTATTACTCCATTCACCCATACACATCAACTTTGAAATATCATGCAATTTTTTAGAGGTAAGTAAGAATTGGTAAAAATGGATTATTAATAAAAATTTAGGTAATGAATCTATGTATCAAAAAATATTTAATTAATTGTGGTCATTAAGTACATCTGATTTTAAAAATATTCCTCCATAATTCTAAATGTGTTTTTTCAAAGTAATAGCTTTAGAATGTTCGAATTCATGTCCTTGGAGGCTACATATCCCAAGTTTACTCAAGAAAAATGCATAATAATTATATAGAAAGAAGATGGTCCATAAATCCTATTGGTAATGGAAAATTCGATATTGGACAATCAACAAGGGCATGATTAATAATAACATATCTATTATCAGTTTTTTTGAAATTCATGTCAAAAAATTGTTGGGAAATTTCACTTACATGAATCAACTAATTCCCTTAAACCATGTGCCCTTATTTTAAAATACATTCTTCAATTTACTCATTTAATTACCCATTTAACTAATTCAATATAACTAGAATTTAATTCTAAAAAATAAAATCACAAGATTTTTATGGGACTCATGTCTTCTAGATAGGTAATGTGATTCATAAATTCATTTACGGGCCTGATATTTTATGATTGATGCTCTAAAAAAATTTATAAAACCAAAATGTATAGATTTTAAAAGATAATCATAAATGAGACATCTATTTATCATGAATCATTGTAATTTCCTTCCACTATATGAGGATACAATCTTCCATCATCTTCCTATAAAAGAAAATTATTCAATTAATAACATGAATCATGTCATTTATAGTAAAAAAGATAGGAGGATGTGGAAAAAATTATAGAATAATTCTTAAGACTAAATTTTAAATCTATATTAATAGAAAAAATGATGAATTACAAGTCTTTGTTTAATCCCCCATGTAGGACCAGGATTTTTATTGCATTGGGAGTGAAGTACCATATGATGAAAATAATTTTATAGATGGTGGGGATTCTTGTATTTTAACAACCACATGTGGCTTTTACAGTAATTCACTTATTTGTTTTGTGAGGAATGATCCATGGATATTGTATACCATTCCCTGCCCCTTCAAATTTTGGTATAGATTTCTTGGAGGAGGTGTGATGAAGAATGAATCAAACACCTTCTAAATTGTTACTTGTGAAACCATATCTTGATTTTATAGTTCTATCTTAACATGTGATTCATTAATTTAATTATATAATAAAAAATAATAAAGTTTTTTTTTAAATAAAATTTTATGTTGAATTATTAAAAATAAATTTCTCCTTTTCAATATGATCATAACATGTTGTGATTTCTTCAGGATCAGATCCTTGGACTTCATTAATTGTCATCCTCAAATGGATGATCTCTAAAATTAGGGAGCTCAATGTGTTCCACAATAGATGTATATTAAATTTATTAAACTAAATATAAATAGAAATAAGTTTTTAACAAACATGATTTTTTTTTAAAAATAACCATTATTTATAAAATTAGACTGAAGAGAATCAGAAAATTATGTGTTAAATAAAGGATCATCTCCCTCAATTGTTTCGCGTTCAATTACATATTTAGTGATAAGTGCCACTTGAAATATATTCTTAGTTATGAAATTAGGTAGTTTTGTTCCCATATCCTTTTAGCAAATCACACTACATGGGTTGTGTAGTATAAATCCATGTCTAGAAATAGGAAATCAGATATTGATTCATCAATATTATAGATTGGTTAATCTCATTTCATTACCTCTTCTAACTAATTACTCTAAAATTGATTATAATATTTTCTCATATTACTATCATCATGTCAGTATTTATATTAACATTGTAGTTATTCATGCTATTTTTAAATTTTTTTTATAAAATGGTTTGGCTATTTATTGTACTTGATTTGGGCCCCATCCAATTTGGTGTCCTTAGTAAAATCGGGCATCACTAATGACACATCTATCTTGGACTCAATTATATTAATGTCAGTTTGGAGTTTACCAGCCATGTACACCAAATGTTTAGGAAAGATGCCAATGTCTATTAATTTTTTCCATTTCTTAAACCTTATCATAATACAATAACCAATTTTTTTGATGTCCACATCAATATAGTTTGTTTCTTATTCTTATTCATGTGAGTAATTTCTCCATGAATTGAAGAAAAAAACATTTTAAAACTTCATAATTTTTTTTCTTTTTTTAAGATAAACATTGAAAATATAATGAAATAGTTACAATTGAATATGTAAAGTGAACCATTGATTGGATCCCCAACAACGACACCGGTTTTTATGAACATATTTTATAGGGTGTGGAAAAATTAAATTTCAATGTTTTCTAGATAAGAACAGAGGCAGACCAGGGTCTGTTGGGACACATTTTTGTGTGAAGGTTGTATCTATTGTTGACAGTAGTCAATGCTGCTAAAAATGGAGAAGGAGATGATTAATGAGTCAAAAGTTAACGAATATTGGATAATGTGAGGATTCCTAGAGAATTGTAATGGAAGCATAGCATTGGATTTCATACTTGAGAAGTTCTCCGAGAAGATAAATTCAAATTCAGATGATTGTTGAACTAATCATAAGTTCCAAGAACTTGTGTCAATGGTGACAAATTGTTTACAACAATGATTAATTGTGAGGTATCATCCATCTAAGGATTATTGAAGAAGAATGTGGTTTTAAGGATACCGTGCAATGCTTCATGATTTCATGATAACCTTGCATGATCTTACTTGAATAAAATAATCATATGATCTGTATGATGTAGAGAATAATGGTTGAAGAAGAAGAGAGAGTGCAGAATGGATTGTTATTTGGAGATGGTTAGGCATTTCAAATTGATTAAATAAAATAAATAATTGCATATTTTTATTTAAAAATGTCATAAGATAAGTGAAATTTTGATACAAGCCTTATTAAGGAAAGCGGGAGAAATGATGATGCCAGTCATATTCATTTTTGATAGAAATGAATGATCTTGTTGGAAGATAGGAAAGTGTTCGTACTTACTATTAAAAATACGTAAATGATAAAAGAATATTCTCAAACACAATATATCACAGTAGATATGATTCATTATGAAATTATTTGTGTATTGAATACTCAAGATGATAATGAAGTATCATTGGTGTTATTTACGAAATAGAAATTAAGGTGGCATTGTTTCCCAGTGTTTGCCAATTTTTTGGGACAGAAAATCAGGATATGGAGAATTGTGATTTTGGGAAAGGATGATGCCTGAATGTTTGACTATTTCTTGATATGTTGTGCTCATGTGGATTTCCCTGATCCGAATATCAAAATCTGGTAAAGGAGAGGCTTGCACAAAAGATTGGTTTTTTTGCACAAGATTGAAGGGAGTTTGGAATGTTTCGTGCCAGGAAGGATTTGAGGTTAAAACATTGAAAAATGGAAATGACTGGATGTGCGTGACATATTAGAGAAGTTCACAAAATATTCATGAAGTGTTCAAATGATGAGGATGGCACGAGAGTGACATATGCGCCCAATGTGATGGTAAATGGGGTTTTGCGTAATGTGTAAGGATCTTACGTGAGACATCGAGGTTTTTGCATGTGGGGGCCAATGAGGTCTATAAATAAAATGTGACCCCTAAAATTTTTCAATAACAATACATAGAAGAAATTAGAGCTCTAATGAGTGAATGAAATCTATGCCAAGGGAGTTGTGTGAAAGACGTAAGTGTTGCGTGTAAGAAAGGATAGTTGTGCGTAAGAAGAGAGTTGTGCGCAAGATTGTAGTTGTGCATAAGAGGTATCCTGCGAAAAAAGTTGAATGTTATGAAAAAGTCATTAATGTTGCGTGCATGTCTCCAAAAAGGGGTGCACAAAATATTGTGGTCCCATAGGCCTTAGACAGGTGCATAACACTATCAAAGCAGCTTTGCGGAGAAGTAATTACCATGAACCATTCATTTTCCATAAGGAGAAGTAGAATTTCCCTCACAAGACTAGTGTTTAACACACTCGTTGTGATTTGAGAAGTGAAGAAGAACTAGGCGTGCAACTAAATTCATATCTACACAAAGGTATAAGTTAGCATACTGATATACTCAGGTGTTGGTATTGAGAAGAGAAGAAAGAATTTGAGAAGAAGAACAGAGTGTGCCCAACTGAAGACTTACAATTATATAGGGCAGTTCAACTAATATGATGCTAATATTAGAAGATCTTCACTTCCTGAATAATCACATTGGTGTATGTGATTCTATAAAAGAATAGAGAAGAATATTTAGTGCAGTTGGTTGTTTCACTAAGAAGATGAATGAAGAAGTCTAGTGTAGTTGGTGTTGCACTAGAGAAGAAGAGAAAGAAAGAAGGAATAATTAAATGCCTACTACATTTCATGTAATAAAGTGAAGAGAACTAAAGAAGTCCAAGAGCATAACCTACCTTATCAAGAATTAAGAATACTATCTCTATAAGAAGTATAAAGAACCAACAAGGATGCTTCAAGTTGAGCTAGGTCATCACTAGTTCAGAAAGTGGATTGTTTCCATTTACCCTCCAATGTGTAGGGACCCACACTGACTAGAGTATTGTATTTCTAGTCAAACCACTATAACAACATATCACATTATAGTAGAGAATCCATGCAATGGTTATCCCCATACATGAAAGAATGTAGCTTCTTTTATTGAGTGGGGAACCTTGTAAAAATATCATGTGCTTATTCTTACTGCCTTCTACTATTGCATGCGAAAGGGAAAAGAGAATAAGATAATCAAGATCATAACATGTCAAGAGGTACAGGGATAAAATCATGGAATTGGTTTCAAAAATCCCCAACACTAATTCACCCCTCTGTCAGTGTTAGGTATATACCAAACTGGTCCCCTCAGGGATGTCTCACTTGAACAATGTCTTCATTTATTCACATAAATGATATAATTAAACCAATACACTTTTTTTGGTTTTTTATATATTCCCTGAAATCAATGGAATTTAAATTATGGAAATTATTATAGAAATTAGACTAACAAGAAATAAAAAATGTGATAAACAAAGAAACAACATTTCCTTTATGGTTTGGTTTATGGGATCCTTCAATCCCAGTATTGGTCTTTAAATTTAGTTTAATTGTTTGGTCATGAAATATCACTCTTAAAATTCAATTATTTTTTTTGATATATTAAATGTTGATTGTTTTTAGAAATAACAATTCCACCTCCTTTGGTAATACTGGATTACAGTACACCTCAATCGATATTGGTATATCATCAATGAACCAACTCCATCGTAAGTCTTTTCATCAACTAATCATCTCAACATCATCACATGGAGAGATTATATTTTGTATAATAAAGGGGAAATATATAATATAACAATAGAAATGAGTTTTATTACAATGATATAGTGGAAAATTTATACACTGGTTCACTTCCCTCTATCTAACCATAAACATAAATAAAGCATAATAATTTATGTGCATAATGAATGAAAACACCACATTAATACCTTAAGCAAATCCTCGAGCTAGCCCCTCATCTATTAGTTTACTAGGTCACTAAGGAAATATAATATAATATAATACAACAAGATTAAAAATAAAAGAAAAATAATATAAGAGAGAGAATAATAAAATAAAACAACATAAATAATGTTATCAGATGAATACAGAGAATTAGAAATTAGGAATAAAATCAGAAAACATTAAGAGGAAGAAAGAAGGGAATACATGGTGGATAAATTAGAAAAAAATGCATGAATAAATTCAATAAAATGAAATTATTAATATTACATAAGAAAGAAAGAAAAATAATAATAAATGAAATAACATAAATTAAAAATAGTAAATAAAATATTTTCTCCTCGAAAATTAATCAACATAATGTTTTCTCTTCTTTTTCCACCAAATGAATGAAAATAACCATGGGTCCTTAAGTGGTATGAGATTTTTTTTCTATATACCCTTCATATTTGAATTTCATTGGACCTGTATACATGATGTTATGACACATTTAATGAGTATATTTTTTTATTGGCAATGGTTTACTAAATATTCCTTCACATTATAGAATTCATTTGATGCATTAATGAAATAATATATATATAGAATATACTGGTATAACTTATCATCATGTTCTATTTTAAATCCATTTCTAATCATCTAAATTTTTGTTTATTAGTATGCGTTCTGACTCATTTATTGTGGTTCGGTCTATTCTGTTAACTATTTTTTTTCAAATTCTTTGATTTATTTGGGAAAGTGAAATTTGGAATTGGGTCTGGCCCAAAAATAATAATTATTTTCCCACTAATTAATCTTAAAAGAATAACTACACCAATTGGATCAATATCTTAAATTTTATTCTCAAAATACTAAATTGATAATAATAACTTAAATATTCATAATTAATAATTTTATTACATTTATTCCCCAAACAAACCAATAATAAAAAAATGTTATAAATTGGTTGAAATTGATAAATTGAGAGGGATAAATCACTAAAATAAATTTAAAAAATAATGAAAATAATAGGTTTACAAAATGTTTATTTATAGATTTACAATCAACTATTTATTTTATACATTATTTCATAGTAATTCATATGATAGACAAAGATGAAACATGTTCTTTTCTTCCAATTTATTTTGTCTCATGTGTTACACAAGTCATATGAGTTTTTGGTAACTCAACTTTTGTTCAATGTGTTGTGATAGATTAATTGAGTTTATTTCAGAGATGTTTTTTACATTATACCTTTTCATGTTATTGTATGGTGTTCTCCAGTTTTTTAATTTTATACAACATAAACCCCCATTCTTGTTTTTCCTGATTCTGGGTGTATGTTTCTCACAATGGATATAAATAAATAAAATCAATTTTCTTAGAGTTATAATATTTCATTATGATAATTCTTTTTAATTCTTGGGTTCTACAACTGTAATATTTTAATATACGATAATTTATATTTCACAATGGGAAAATAATGTTTCAATTGAAATTAATTTTTTTGTCACTATATTTTCTTATTTGAGTTTTAAAAGAATTATTTTTAAAATAATAAAAAAATTATTTCATATTATTCCATGTTTTCTTATTCCTCTCTACATTTATCCATGATAAATTTATATCACTTCAAGGATCCATTATTGGAGATTCTGTTTAAATATAATGGTTTTCAAAATTATTCAAATCACAATTTCAATATATTATATTGAATGTGAAATGAATTTTTAAATTTTTCTCAATGTTAAAAATGTTTTATTTATGATATTTTAGTTTTTTTATTCATCCTATTTTATTTTCAAATTTATTTACATTTATGGTTTTAATTTATCATGATTTATCTTCTAATTAAAAATCACAAACACAAACACAAACACACACATGTATATCATTTTTGGGATTGAACTCAAAACATCATCCAATTACATTCACAATCCATCATTTTCTGATAACATTAGAGAATTCATATTGCGAGGGTGTTTTTCATTTATATTCACACCATTTTTTGATTGATTTATTACATTAGAGTTATGCTATTTTGAATCTATACACCTTCTTTCAATTGTATGATTATGATCACGTTATTCCAGTATTGAATTAGCAATATTCTCATTTCTCTCTATGGTGTGAAAATCACATTTTATATAATTCTACCTGGATGATATTCGCATAGAAATAATATTATTTTATTTAAATGTGAAAAATTATGGGAATGTTATATAATTCTTTTCTAATATAGAAAATTGATTGAATGGTCGATATAAATTGTTTAACATTCTACAAATTTCCTTGGATGGGTTGTGATGAAGTTATCCATTTAATTAATAGGTAGAAAAGTATAGAAATTTTTTATTGCTATTTAGTTCAAATTAGGGGAGATCATTTATTTTTATTCCTTAATCATGATTATAAATATATTCATGTATTTTTTGTAAGAGGTTGCACAGGGAATTGTATGAAAAGTATATTTGAAATTTATGTTGAATTCATAGGACTTCATGAGGTGATGGGTGGTGTTTCACGACCTGACCAAGGAATTATTAGGGAACCACTCCCCAATCCCACCTATAATAGGCCAGAGGGTGGGGACTACCGCATAGTAGAATTATCATATATATGGGAGAATGTTTCCTAATGTTCGTGAATTCACACACCCACATACCTCTCCATGCAATAGTGTAGTGATATAAGAACATGAAAACTAGAATGTATGCATACATCTAACCAAAATAATAAAATAAAAATTTAATGAAAAAGAAAAAAAGGAAAACACCCAAAAATATATCAATTAATCCAACCATCAAGGAAGGAGGAGATCCATATCAAATGAAACTACCTGAATGCTCCTCAGCTCAAACAGGGTAAACATTATAGTCAGTCTATGTCACTAAGCTTTACATGCCCTAGGTCCTCCTCAGACTCTAATGAATGGATTGTGGTCTACAAATGGGACAACATGTGTGAGAAAATCCAATAAAGGGTGACTATAAAAAACACAATATCCTCCAAAAAATACAAATGATAATGGATAAAACAAAAGAAAATAGTCACCTCAACCTAGTTAAAGTGTACCCAGTCGATAGAGAAGCTCCATATCAAACCATCATTATATATAAATGACTAATAAAATCAGTCCACAAGGGGTACCAACCCAAGAACATAATTTCATTGCAAGGACTCCCAAAATAACTTTGATATAGTAATCTCAGACTCCCTTTCTAATGTGGTTCCCACCTCATAGCCTAATATGTGGAAGTACTTTATTATTTGAAGGTAAAACTTGTCTAGGAGGACCCACCCAACAAGCTCATACATCCAATATGGAACTCATTCAAGATATACACTCAATCATAAAAAAACTACCCTTTCTGATGATATTTATGTTAGAATGCACTCCATCGGGATCAACTAGCTAGGTCACATCTATTTCCCATAAGTAGAGGTCATGTCACAACTAACCTACACCCTATGTAATATAGGAAGAACCGAAGTTGTAAGGACATCTTCTCAACACCTCACATAGTTGAGGGATCACTACTCTAAACTATGCACCATGTGAATGCTCTATAACGAGATAGAATGTAGGGATCCTCAAGAAACCCATACCCTACATTCTATGGAGTACTGTATCATAAAAATCTTTTGAAACTAATTTCTCTCTTCTTTGGAGTGTCCCACACCTCAATCCATAAACAAAAGAAATAAATTCAAAATTGGTATCACATGTAACAAATGGAGGGTCCCAATCCTAATAATTACTCTCCATATTTAAGGGAGGACTGATTCCAATGGGGGGCCCTATCAACACCGCTACTAAGAGACAAGGGTGTACTAAAATGTAGATTATGACATCCACCCTCGTACTAAGGGAAGTACCACTTATATGATAGAGGAAAACCCCCCAGATATGATAGGGGATTACATCTCCTTCTATATAGGGCATGTACCATGGCATGAAAGTAGTGTACCACTCTACACAATCGATCACTATGGGGGACCCAATGACTTACAAGATAGGGGTGTACCAACACTATGCTAGAGGACCCATTAACTGGTATGGTAGTGGAGTACCAACTATGCTGGAAAAACCTGTATTGAGCATCAACACCCTGTAACAACACGGAAGTTCTAAATCTAAGGATATGGGACCTACACCCTAACACATAGGGAGTTCCCACATTATCAATATGTCACGTATAGAAGAAATATGATCCGACATGGATGTAGATTACCATCCACATAGATAGAGGACCCACATCTTTGTCAATCACTACGGTTCCTACTATATCTGGCCAATAGGTATGGAGGTCCCGCACCCTGGAATGAAAGGGAAGTGTTATCTCAAACTATAAAAATGTTATTAGGAACATTATCACTATTCCAATAATGTAGTAACACCGCCAAGATATCTTCCTCATTGGTAGACAACCCAAACCCATGAAGTGATGATTACCCTCTCTTCCAAAGCAGATATTGAAGGGAACCTATTCCATGATGCCATAGGGGAGTACCATCCCGTGCTTCCCTTATTGTGAACCACAACGATCATGAACATCAGTTAAGCACCAACAGTGGAGCTTCATAATTATCATACCGCACATCAAAAAACTTCTATAGCTTGTGTACCCATTCCCTAATACTAATGGGGCCACTTATCTACTATTCTAAATAGTTGTGGGGAACACATTATATGACGCTAGATATGGGTACCAAACCAGACATCAACCAAGTGATCCACTGTAATCATTCCCATTGTTTTGTAGTTATACCATAACACAATGCTCGAAACACACCGTATCATATCGTGCCATGCACAATAAAGGAAACCAGTTCAATCTATGCAAAAACATTATTAGTATAGGCTTCTAAAAATCATGAATATATATTCTAGAGATGGTTATATGAATATTGGAAGATCTAAGGAAGATCCAAATAAATAACATGGTGTTCATAGTGGTTCAAAAAACATTTTAACCCACCCTAGCATCTAGTAGTGTCTCCATTTTTCATGGAATGGCTGTCTATGTAGGTGTAGATGATGTGTACGACTAGTAAAGGGTGTCTCTTAACTCACCATATCTGAAACGTGTGTTTATTCCACATATCTCATCCATCAGTACCTCACCCATGGTTTGTAACTTTGGAAACATAACATGTTGAGGCTAAATGGCCACTGGGCCATGTCATTTCCCTTTCCTGTGTCTGTCTTTCAATGTTTGTTTACTTTTTCCATGTGGTTCTACATGCCCATGTACTATCACACAACTACACATGCCATGTCCTCAGTCCATAATACATTGTGTCACTACATGGTTTGTAACCACTATACATGGTGTGTAGTCCACAAAATTATTCTTCACAAAATGGAAAGAACAAATGGAAAGTGTCACTAGTTTACATGCCCTGTAGATGGGAACTCATATTGGAATTAACATGCGTGTCTCTCGATTCAACAAATTTTTCTCTAAATCCTACATATTGAGATATAATGGATCTGTAAAAATAACAATACGGATCTATAACTTTTAAAATATACATAATAAAGGGGATCATAAACAAAACCTAAACACCTTCACCTCAAGGGAGAAATTCCAAAAATTTGGGTCAAAATTGATACCCACATCATGCTTCTACTCTATCTGATAATGATCGATGTCGAGAAATTAAACGAGAAACCCATCATTAATTTTATTCATCTTGTATTTGACTGACAGTCAAAGGGGGATATGAGGAGGGAATATACAATATTCCTCAAGCATAAAGGGTTCAGGTCGGTTTTAGATGATATTATTAATAAATTCCCTTTAATTAAAAACCTCATCACCCAATTCCCAACCAACTTTCCCCCAAATATGCACCATGTGCAGGAAACCTTATGTTAGGCTTAGGGTAAACATTACATTCAGAACTGAACTATGATCCCATAATTAGGATCCTAGATTACACTAAAGAGTTAATCCATGTTTCATGATAAACAAGGTGTGCATGAAAAAAAATATATTTAGTATTGTCAATATCACCCCTCTCAGGCTTTCAGGGCTCCAGGGTCCCACACTGACTCAAAACTAGGTTATTTAAATTTTCATAAAAAATATTAAAAAGTTATATTGGTAAAAAAAATGTCATTAAATTCTCCCCACCTTAAGAGTTTTTGTTCTTAAAATTTGAAAGGAAAGTATCCTGAGAAGGATCTAAGATCTCCCGCAGGGCTTCGAGGCCAGTGAGCCTACCAAGGGTTTCTGGGCAGCATGCAAGCAAACATTTCAGGGAACCACTTTGTCAAAACCACATTGAGATCCAACTCCAACCAGGTAGACATCATATTATGAACTAGAACATGTCTCCTAAGTTGAGATAGTTAGGAAGAAAACTTTTTCCACTGTATATTTGTAGTTATATGTTTATGTGGTACACCACCCTTGGTAACCTGATATGGATACTAACAAAACCCCATAGTTCCCATCCAATAATGGAAGAATTGCATCATGACTTACTCAAGTGTCTTGTGTTCAAGGTTCATTCTAAGAATGCATGTATAGAAATGAAAAAGGGATTCATAAGTGTAAACGCATGGTCATATTGTGCCTTTCATCAGTGAAACTCTAGCTATAACATATCTCACCAAATGGGAAACAACGCTACAGACCCTATTGGAATTCCATGTATGTTTGGATGGTCTGAAACCAATATAAACTACAAAAACATCATAGGGATTAACTATACTCCTATGGGAAGGTTATATGCAATGGAATCCCTCTAGTAGTGCTACAGAGAATGAGTGATTACCTAAAAATATCCTTTCAAAGTTCTAGGACCTTCCCTAACACTAGTAAATAACCCTACCATTAACACAAAAATATGATGAACTATTCACCACACCTAAACACTATTCTCTTAGAGAATTATATAATCACCAATATAGTTTTGATTACATCCCAATAATGTGCGTTGGTGGGGAAACTTTCCCACTTTCTCAAGGGTCCAAATCTATAACAAAAAACACAAACACATGGTTTTAGTCTTTCCCCATATCACCCTAGGAAAACCTCAAGAAATGAGAGGAATGACAATTTTTCCTCAAAATATTTTATAACAATTACTACTAAAAAAATTAAAAAGGACATATATTGTAATTTTATTCATTCTTGGAGCCTTCGGTTCAATTGAAATTATGGCCTGTATCTATATTTTCCCCTTTACTCCAACTCCATGTGCCTAGCATGGACATCCTAAGGGTGGTGGTGGAAACACCATGAACCTCATTCCAACTCCTTTTATTATCCCAAATCCTCTTACTTATATGCCCTCATGCAGAAATCTATGCTCCAATCTCTACCCATGATGAGGAAGTATGTCGACTATCTACCTCTCAACAATATGACTGATTGGGTAATCTGTAACAAGATTCCACTGTCCCTCACATGCGTAACATTTCCTCCCCTACGGATGACCTGATACATAGTGCAGTACTGATACTATAGGCCCTTGTGCATGAGCTTAAGAATATGTATGCCTCCTATGTAGAGATCTAGTAATACTGTAGATACCGACTACTATAGACACCATAGCCTCATTTCCACCACAGTAGGACACTTCCTCTAATCCTTTCTCAATGAAATTCTCCATTACCAGAGTTCATCTAGTACCCCTACATATGTTTTAAGGAATAATTAAATAACAACTACTCAGACATATATATGGGGGCCTAGGTCAATGGTCAATTCATTCATGAGGAGGTATCAAACTGTTTCCATGGTGTAATGTGAAAGGTCTCAGAACGTCACCAAGTACATCGTCATGGTCATGCTGCCCTGCTAAAGCTATTGAATCTACTAGATTCACACATATCTCAACATGGATAGATAAAATTATTCCTTAAATATTTCATCATGCTACCCCCATGTGAGTGTCACCTCATCATGGATCTGGCCCACTAGAACACATCATCACCCAAATGAACCATACAAAAGGCTTGCCGCTAAGACAACCATCTGATTGGGAGATTTCCTCATAAAAAGGAATACATGTAAAACTTATTTGAGCTAAAAATAAACAACCTTGGGGTTATGATCCCCTTGAGACCTCATAGGTATCTTTCTATAGAAATTGTGAAGCACACCCATCCAACACACATCCCCAGTCAGAAATTCTAGCACAACTAGCTACTCAATAGGTGGTGGGACAACTTGTAGACCACCCAGAGGTACCACCATCAAACTTCCTACACTAAAGCCTCATCATTGATTATATTATCATCATAATCCCGTCATTGACCCCTATATTGTTGTCATCAAGAAGGAATACTAATACAAAATCATGATGAACCACATCCAATGATTATATCAGGGGAGAATATTATAGAAGGACCCGGGATCCACAAACTAGTCATATATTATGCATGTACCATTATTTCCCTATGACTAGTGTCATAATGTGCCATTACAAAATAAGGTTATTAGAGTACTAATGAAAGGATTCATTGGATGGTGCACCAAGAATAGAACCTTTGGCCTGATATTAGAACTCAAACACCCTAATAATATATATATAAAAAACCAAAACCAAACTCATGACACTATGGTATGAAGTTGAAACCCACTCCAATGCCACTCTGTCATGAAACCATCCAGTGAGGCCTGATCAATAACTCCCAATCCCACCTCCAATAGGAAATGGGATGGTGGCTACCGCTGTGTATGCTTATCTCACATATGGGAGTCATTTTCCTAAGTTCCTTGTATGCACAATCCCAAAAACACCTCCCTGAAACAGGGACGAAATATAATAAACTAGAAAATAAAATGAATTCATTCATCTATCTCAACCTAGAGTAAAATATAAGTACTGAAACCATAAATGAGAAAAAATCACACCCACAAAAATTGGAAATGTATCAAACCTACATAGAGGGAAGGGCTGATTATCAAATGAAACTATTAGAAATATACTTGTCCCATCTCTATTAAACACCACAGCCAGTGTAAATCACTATGTTCTTTATGCCTTAGGTTCTCTGTGAACACCTTCAAGAAGCATGTGGTATATGAAATAAAAAACATGTTCTCGAAATGAACCTAGAGGGGTGAGTATAAAGATACACAGTAGGAACCCCAAAGACCCAAAAGTAAAAGAATAAACGTAATGGATATAGTTAGTCGACCATGAATGGTGTAACACAACTCAGATAGAAACTCCTTATTCAACCATCCTCTACTATACATGACGGGAAAAATTAGTTTACATGGGGTTTCAACCTAGCGACATGAAGAAACTACATAGACTCTGAGATTCACTTAGATATACTCCTCTCAGAATCTATTTCTCATTAGATTCCAACCTCCATGCCAGCTACATGATACCACATGAGGCACAAAAGGTAACACCCAACTGGGTGAACACACTCAATGAGATCAGGCATCAATGATGAAAGATTTTTTAGAGATACACTCCATCATAAAAAACTCATCCATTCCCATTGATACATTCGAGAAAAGGTTCTTCATTACGAACAACTCTTTAGGTCCACTCCAATTCCCTGCACCAGAGCTCCTTTCATAACTAACCCACACCCTGTAGAAGGATGGAAAACCCATGTGGAGATTCCCACCCCACACCACTATACAATTTTGAGGGAGAAATAATTGTATAATTAACTGCATACATTCTCTCTGATGTGATATAATAGAGGGATGAACACATCACCACTACCATGTAGTCTAGGGATTATTATCTCCTAACTATCCCATGAAACTGATTACTCTATTTTATGGTGTGGCCCATACATTAATCTATCTTGGGAGAACTATCTCCTAACTGGGCACCACATGGAACTCGTGGATGGGTTTAAACCATGTAACTTCTCTCCACAATCAAGGGATTGTCGAATCCAATCGAGGACCCACTCCCCACCACAACTCGAAGATGGGTGAAACAATTACCTAGATGAGGAACTCCACAATATTACAACAGGAGAGTACCAGTCAAAGAATATAGTACACACAAAATGAAATGATAGTGGAGAAAAACTCCATGGATAGATTACCCTCATCCTAGTAAAATAGGTCAGTACCACTCTTCCATCTCTATCACAATGGGGGACTCGCACTCTTGACACAACATGGGAGTACTAACCCTAGTCTAGAAGTCCCTCTCCTATGTATGCTAGGGGAGTAGCAAATCTACTTGATCAACATGTACGAATGACCTACACCAAGGAAGGACAACATATTTCTAACCATGGGTATAAAGGAACCACACCCTAACATGTTAGGGGAGTATCTCCTCTATGTATAGGTCACATATAGGACGTGCACCCTATCACGATATGGTAGTTTTGAATCCATGGATAGAGGAAAAATAACCTTTGTCAATAGGTGATTACCTAATCTATATTACCTTTCATTATGGAGGGCCCACACCGTGTCATGGTAGGGAGTGTTGTACCCTACTATAAGAATGATACGGGGAATCCACACCCTAGTATGATAGGGTAGTTCCATCCTTGAGAGATCTACTAGATGGGTATATAACCCAAACCCATGATGGGGGGAGTCCTATATCTACCAAAGTAGAGAGTTATAGGAATCCCATTCCACCAATGCCACATTGGAGTTGTATTACGTACAATAGTTATTAAGAGCCAAAATGATCCCTATCATAATCTATAAACTAGTAAATTTAGTGTCACAGTTATGATAACACACATCACAACACTATGTAGGGTAGGGAAAAAAATGGAAAGATACCATTGTGGATCACCACTCTTCTAGACTAAAGTGTTGAGGGGACCTACATCTATAGATAGTTGGGATGGGTACTTAACTAGATGTCAAACAAGTGATCCACCATGATATATACCAACTTTTATTCACTTATATTACAACATCATGCTCGGAAAAAGACTCATCACATTTTCTAGGAAAAAATGAACGCCACTATCCTGTTATACATGGAACACTAGTTTGGATATGCTACTCAGAATCCTAAATCTGAGTTCTGGAGAAGGATATACCAAAGGTGGAGGATGTTAATTAGATCCCATGAATGTACACAACATGAACTAGGGTCGACACAACATGTGAACCTAACCAAGAACATATCCATATACCCCTTTTATATGAATTTGAAGAACATATAGTCATACATAACATGTACAGGCTATTACAAGGTGTTTCCTACCTCACCATACCCAAGAGAGTGTGTTACCTTCAAATGGCTCGACCACCCATGCCTCACACATGGCATATACCACAGAGTACATAATGATTCAATGCTAATTGTCCAATTAATAAATATCATTTTACCGTGATAATTTATGGAACAATGTGTTTATGTACTTTGGTTGTGTTGTTCTACATGGACATGTAATATCACACAACTACCCTATCCATGTCATCTGAAAACATGACCATGGGTCACTACATGGAGTGTAAACATGGTACACGTTGTGTATTCTTCAAAATACATCTTCCTGAATATAAACTACACATGGTATGTCTCATTGTTTTATATAATTTTTATATGGTAATTTCAATGGGATTCCACTATTACTCTCTAGATTCAATGTGGTTTTTCACGAAACCTACATATCAAATAAGAAGTGATATCTATAAATCATAATAGCGATCTAAAAGTTTAATGAAATAGATAACTAAGGGGATTAGGTAAGAATCAGATAATCTGACCTCAATAGAGAATCAATGAAGAGTTTGTTGAATAATGAGTCCCAAATCATGTTTCTCCTCGGTCTTATGATGATCTTTGTTGTTAGTAAAGATCATTAGAACATCATTTCTTCGATTCCACACAGTTTCATATTTGGACAAAGTGGGAGAAGAGGAGAGCCAATCATATTTTCTTGTGCACTAACGGGTGGGGGTGGGTATTGGTGAATATTTTTAATTAAATAACATTTAATTAATAATATCACTCTAAATTCCCCCTAAAACTCTATCTCTAACACGTACCTAGAATACACAATCATATGTCACACCTATGGTAAAAAATTGTTTAAAACTCAACCGAGGTCGCATGTTTCTGATATGAGAAACTTATTGGTAGTTATTCCATGTTTTCAATTGAAATAATGTGCATGTGAAAAAAAATATATTTAATATTTTTATTATTGCCACTCTGAGGCTCTCAGGGCCCTAGATTCTTGCGGAAACTCGTCATCTTGCTTTCGATATATTATTTGGAATAATCTAATTAATTATATGTAAAAACCCAAGTCATTACATGCAAACTAAAATCATATATTCCATAAATTAATCAAAATTTCTAATGAGACAAAATATGTTGGGCTACAGGTCATACATCTTCCAATAGTAGGATAGTGTCCTAGAACAAGGGATTGAAAACAGTTGTTTGATGTTTGGTATTATTAATTCTATTATTTTGAGATCAATATTATTAGTAACTTTTTTTCATTTATTTTCTTGGATATAGCTTGATTTTAGTTTTATGTTAATTTTTAATTCACGTTGTGTACATATTGTTGAAATAATATTTATTCCATGTTTATGAAACTTTTCCTCAATAGTATGTTTTCAATTACTAGAAAATTGATCTCACATGTTCTTATGTTTTAATTTTCCCATATTATGACATAAAATAGTACATGTGTCATGGTTTAAAGGAGAAAATTTCTAGTATAATTTTTTGAATTTATGATGAATCATTTTGGATTTGTCAGTTATTATATAGTATCATTAAATATCAGTGTGATAGATAGATCATGGGATTTGTCATATAAATTTTTTTCATAAATATAGTATTTTATAAACCTATAGTTATCCTTTGAATGTAATAGCTATAATAGTAATTACTGATTTAATAATTTAATATGGTTATATGCCATATTTTACATATGATTATGAAGTGAGTATTTATATAACATATTTCTGGAATCAAATATGGGAGTGTGGTTTCAGGGTGTCACATGCGGATTCAGATAAGATCTCAATAAATATGGGATACTGTATGAGGCATGATTGTTATTGGATGAGGTGTTATAGGGAAAATAGATGATTGAAACACCATATTGATGTTGGATTTACATTTTATATAATTTAATATGATTTTTATGAATTGAATAGATGAATTACTATTTAAATAGGACCATGTAAGGGGATAGGGAACAAGATCTCCATACATATAGACATTGGGTATCCTTGATTGTCATTGAGATAAATATGTTCTTCACAACACATAGGGTAAATTTTTATTATGTAGTCACTATGATGCTACTGGTTTGACAATGCTAGTTGATTGGAGAGGACCTGGGATTGGACTAAAGATGTGAGATTTGACATCAATTTCCAAGGCTAGGTCTTTTATGTGTATTAGCATGGACATCAGAGCCTTAGGAAAAGCCACATAATATTATATGGGAACAACTATCATAGTTGGAATTCTGTACCCTCATGATGGTGGATTGAGAGTTGGTATACCCTATAAATGTGATATATCCTTCTAGGGTACATGAATTTTAATGAAGAGGGTATTACTCTACATCATGAAAAGATAGATCATATAAAGTATTTGTGAGATGAGATCCATGTACAGTTCATTAGGATTATTTAATGACTTATAGTCCAAATTTAAATATGCCTTGAATTCGATAGCTCAGAACATTCCCAATTTTGAGGAAGTTGGTTTTGATACAGAATTGGATGATGATTAGATACAATTTTTTGTTATAGGTAGAGAGAACTTAATGTCTATATAAAAAACCTGTATGTATTTTATAATGATTATTTTTCGTGATTGTAGACATAGTGGTCTAATCGGATCCTAGTTGATATTGTTGAGGGATAAGAGATAACTAAAATATTTTACATGACATGCTAGCATGGAGTAGCTAGTTTGAGGGGATTAATATATGAAAATAGATGAATAATTTGATTCAATCCATGGTTTTGGGATATTTATTGACTGACTAGAACCTTGGTTTGATATGGTTATCCTGTGGGAGTGTATTCATTCCATATTTTTTTAGTTTCAGGGGTAAGAATAATTTTTGGATATTGTATATGGGTGGATGGATACCATTTTTGAGGATGGGATAGATTGGGGATTTTTAATGAACCCTTTCTAGATGTGGATAGGGTAGGTATATTTTCAGTTTGAACATTCCTACAGGGATTAAACATATGGATTTCATTTATGAAAACACTCCTAATGAAGAGGAGGGTTGGGATCTGTTTAGTGTTCCCACTCCTACATATAGTGGAAGGTTGGGTATATTAAGTGCAACCTACTCTGACAGGGGATTACATTGAGATCTATATAGTGCCTCCCTATTTTTTAGGAAGTATTTTGGGTACATTTCAATACCCCATTACCTAGGATAGAATGGTTTGTGAAGTATTTTTTGTGGCCATCCCAAAGGGTATTATCTTCTGTACATGAAGACTGACTTACATTGAATCTTTGGGTATAGGTTTGGATTTGTTGAGCAAGGAAAATATATTACAACAATGGTAAAATCATATATGTTCAGGTGTTTTGTTGTCCTTATTAGGACATGAAGACTCAAAATATGTACGTGTGGAAGTGCAATAAGGTAGATTTATGACATATGTGGAATCATGTTGGGCCGAGTGTCTTGATGGCCGGGTTAAAAAAAAGAAAATATAAGATTAATTTTCCTTTTTTAATTACATTAATCATGTATACATATATATTATAGTTTATATTTGGGTAAACATTATGATACCCAAAAAATGAATTTCTAAAACCCTTGACAGGAACTATAGTGAGTGTTCCTAACTCATGTATCTATGATAATCTTGATTAAATGATATGCAGTTGGCTGGGTTGGGAAAATATGAATAGGGTTTTGCAAATTTGGATTGAGTTAAGGATTGAGGTTATCACTAGGAACTCGGCGTCTTTATGTTTTATTTTTTGTATGTGTAACAGACCTAGTGGGTGACACATAATATTTGATGAATGAATTCCACATTGGTTTTTTATTGAATTATACTATTTATTCATAAATTGATTATTTTCTATGGATCATCTTCATTGGAAACACTATTTTTTTCTCGGATTCTAGGAAATTATGTCCCAAATGTATGATTAATGAAATAACTACTTGTTGGAAGCCTCTGGAATACATGGGGGTGATCATGAGGCCCCATTTTTGTCTAACATATACATGTGATCTTATTGGTGGTGTTATAATGTATAATGTTGAAATATATATGTATTTCATTGATGGGTAATGTCAATTACTATCATAGTGAGATTTAGTAATTTTTAGAGATTAGAATTCTGAAATTATGCAGATAACACATAAATAAACCATTTTTGAGCAATATGAGTTATATATGAAGCCATATGAAAAATTTAGATGTCATAATTTATAGAATAAAATAATTTATTTTCATTATCAAATTATTATTTTATTATATATATTATTGGATTATAATCAGGGTTACTATTTTGCTTTTGGAAATTGATTAAAAAAAATATAATATGAACATCGGTTCCCCAATTATCTATTCATTAACATAAAATATATTATTTGATTATATTTAAACCCACACTTCTCTAAAATTGAGATATTTTCTATAAAAACATCATAATTAAATGAAAAAGTTTACAATAGTATGAAGGAGTTTATTTTAGAATAGTCTCTCAGAAATATATGAATAAAATTGAAATAGAGGGTTTTGGAAAATTTGATATCACCACAACACTACCATTTGTTTGCAAAGAAATCAGAAAGAGAGTTATCTTCCCAAAACCCACGGGTAAGGATGTAATTCATCAAGGATAGACTGTCTAAATATTTTATTCATTGAGAAGTCTTCTTCCAATAATAGTGAATATTTCTAGTTCTAACGGATTTGAAAACAGTGGTGGAGTCAGACTCAACCCATAAATTTTTCTAGCCCTGTTGGATTTACATATCACTAAATTGACCTAAAAAATAATTTTGGGCTCCAAGGAAGAGGAAACACCATATTCGCCATAATGGTCTCCCCTGATATCATTGTTATTAACTCTATAAACAGATTCATAGCCTCCATAGCTATGATATCATTTAGAGGATCCATCATTATTTCATCTTAATAATCAAAAAATGGTGAGACCCATATAAACTCAAGTGATCCAATGGAAGGGGTGAAGTTATCGATAATCATAAAACAAATTATCCCGAATAAATAATGAACTGATTTGTTGAAAATTCCCCTTCAAAAGGGAAATTGTTTTTTGCCCAGCCACTTGGACTATAATGATGGTCTATTGTGAATTTAATGTGTCTAATTGATGAATCATCATGTCTTAACCACACTAAAAAGCATGGAAGAGCTCCTTGCCAAACACCGTGAAGGGATTCATAAGTTGATGATATTGTGAGAGTTCGAATAATTCATTAATAAGATTGGTGATCTATTTGATATGTAGAAGATGAATCTCAAATAAATAAATAAAAATCATTACCTATCATTGAGTCCATCTGAATAGTTAAGAAGTGATAATCAACATCATCCATGTTATGATTTAAAAAATTCATCTCAAACAGAGGGATACACCCACATTTTGAATTCTAAAATCTATAGGGATCATTGAGAATGATGAAATATATAACCATGGAAATATAGATGGGGAAATATATTTATTATTTAGGTACTTAATAAAACTAGTATTTCTCTATATTTCATTCCTGTAAAATAGTTTAGAGACATTAATTCCATCCACATACATTTTCCAAATTAGAATATCCTCCTATTTTATAAAAAATTTATTACCTTCAGTTGATCAAACATCATCGAGGATTAAGTCAATACAAGACATTTTATTCCGATGGATATAGTTTTATCGCTCACTTGATAAAAGGAATTTAGAATATAAACTAATGGAATCCATATATAGACATCAATCAATCATACAATAAGGTAATAATTTTTAAATAAACAGTGTGATTGATAATAAATTATAGAGAAGACAGATTTGAATCCAAGAAAAAAGGAGGATTTTAAATAATTTAAGTTTCTATCTTTTCAGTCTTCCCAAGAATATAGATCTCATAATGAAAAATGGATTTTACTTTTTATTGAAATATATAGAAATTAATTTACAGTAATGTGATTTATTGAATAGGAATGAATTTTTATTATAAAACAGTTATGTAAATGATTTTTAAAACATTTATTCAATGAAACCATGATGTAATATATTTTAATAATGCTTCTAATCAATGGAATTTTTTTCATTGAGTTTTTGATTCTCTTGAATGTTATTTGAAAAAAATAAAAACCATAAATTATTAAAGAAATATAGAAACAATAATTTGTTTCACAAGGAATATTCTTCCATACATTGAGCGAGATATAACTTTCTAAGAGGCCAATAGTCTTCAAAATTGTTCATGATGTGTCTAAAGTAAGCCTAACTGGGTATTCCACAAACCATCGGGACCCCTATGTATTTAAAAGGAACATTTCATTATATAACTCCTAATTACTCAATTATACTTAATTTCTTTATAGAATTTTATTTACAAAAATAAATTAATTATTTGTTCTGACATACCTCTTAACCCGATGCATTTCAATACCTTCAGGTTGAGTTTTTTATTTTTCTTATGTTTACCCTATCACCTAGTTTGAAAAGAATAATTTCTTTATCATTATGTAAATGTTATGTAGAAGATAACCCTATAGAATCACTACTAGTATCTAGAATGGTTTATAAAATTATTAATTCCCAACACAAGTAGTTATTTATTTGTTTATTAATAAAACAAATATTGTTATGAATATTGTATCCCAGGTCTATAAATATTTTATGATAGAGTTTTATTGGAACATACTTTTATAAAATATACTATTCATTATTTGAAAAATCTTTCTATGAATTTTGTAATGGTATGAATCTCTCTACATAGATTTCGTATAGTTGTTTAGATATGCAAATCACATTTTTATCTCAAATCATTATATGATTATATAACATTAAAAGGAGAACTATACACTCCCTTTTGAAATTACATCACTTATTTGGGATATGATAAAAAAATTATAATGTATATTTAGATAAATTTTCATTTTAGAATGTTAATATCAAGGATATTCTAATTGTCAATGAATAAAATAATTTATTTCTAGAAAATTTTCATAATCATATCAAAGATCAAGTTGATGAGATTTTTTATGGAACTCAATGTTATAAACATAACAATATTGAGAGTCATTAATAAAAATAAAATATTTTATAAGAAAAAGTTGTATATCAACTACATTGGAACGTGGATATGAGTTTTTTAATCCCAGAGGCTTTATGATGGTGTGAAACATTCCTCTTTTTTGTAAATATTGATGGACCATTGTTTTTATTTTCTATTACCATGAATTTAAAAAAATCATGATAAAGAAAAAGTTTCCCCATGAAAATATTGATTAATTGTTAAATAAACTATATGGGGATCAATACATATCAAAGAATTAAATATAAATATAAATATAATTTAGTAATGGGTAAAAGGTAGGTTATACCTACAACCGTCTTCCATAAAAGATACATAAAATAGGAATTCATAGTGATTTATATCACACATATAATCCCCAATGTTATCTTCATGGTTTCGATGAATGGAGACATCAGATATTTATTTTATAAATTTCATAGAGTTTTTTTAATAGGTTGGGGCCGAAGCCTCATTTATTATTAATGCAAAGAAAAGACCACTTTAACTAGGTAGAGGGAGACCCATTATATAAGTCGAAGTCCAAGTGGGAATTTATCCCATTATATGGCTCGTAGGCCCATTTTTTTGGCACACGGCCCATTAAGTGAATAGTATTGCTACAGTACCTTGCTACTACATTACTACATAGTACCCACCGCTGCTATAGTACCCTGCCACCGCTATAGTACCTGCCTTTGCTACAGTGCCACCACCGCAACAGTACACTACAATACTACTACAATACCTACGCCCAATGGGTTTTGAACCCCCTATAAATTTCATATTGTCATTATAGATTATATTTTCATTTAATCAATGTGAAAATAAGATCATTACTTATATTTTATGATTTTTATGATGACTATAAGAAAAGATAAATTTTATTACATATTTAGCACATGTGAATTCTAGCCACATAATGCATTATTCTTGAATCATGTAGTCATATACAAGGATATATTTGTTGACCTTAAAAATATGTTGGTTTTTATAGAATGAACCATACCAACCACTTTAATAAAGATCCATTGTTTTCATAGATTGATTGTATAAAAATTATTATTCATGAAAAATATCTCATGACTTTCAACTAATGAAGTCTATAAAAAAGTGAGTAATTTTTTTTGAAGATGAATGGATCGGAATATAATTTCTTAGAGACTAAGATACGGATTGTCAATTTACCTTTACATACACCACTGTATAGATGAAAATGGAATTCTATATATTAAAATCAATCAATGTTGGTCTTAGCATGTGTACACTTGGAAAAATTACATAGTGATAGCTTATGCCTCACTTAAATTAATGGTACATTATAAAAATTACATGATGCATGATTTTATACTTACAATTATAATGTCTGTATTAAATATATGGTTTAATTATTCCTATTATGAGAGGAATGAAATTTATACTGGTCACAAGATCTGGAAATATATATTCATTTAGAAGGATTTGGAAATGTTCCAAAGGATATGGTTGAAGTTGATCAAGGACTATGGTAAACCAATACAGTACCCCATTTGGAAGGTGAAAAAAAGGATAATTCTTTATGCATGAATAATCATGCTATAATATCCATGAAAATTATGTAATGAGTACTAATACACACATATTTTCAAATGAATTACCATATAATCATAATTTTGGAAGATAAATCGTCTATATACCAAATAAATACTCAACCGTAATTTTATTGCATGATTTAGGAAAAAAAGTATAAAATGGGATTATATAAGATGGATTTATATATTCAAGAGGTTAAACATAAAAATAATGAACTTATAATATTTTGGACATGATCTTGTGTCCCCTATATAACATAATCGAAAAGGAAATTATTGGTTTATGAATGTATCCCATCATTCACTATCTTACATGGAGGGACAACGATGTATAGAGATATAAAAAAATTTCTATTGAGAAAATATAAAGGGGGGTATTACATATTACACATCTAAAATTTATGTTTATCATAAAGTAATATATGAATAATTAATTTTTAAGGGGTGTATTAAACCCCTACTCCTAGCTGTAGGGATATGGGAGGACATCAAAATTGATTTGAGTTCAGGCCTTAAAAATACCTCTATTTCCGTAAGAAATTTTGATTTATGGTTATTTACCAAACTATGATGTAATATTTTATTCATATTCGAGAATATTTAATGATCTGTCAACATTCCATGATATATGAAAAATAAAGGATAATGATTCATAGAGGAAAACATAGATTTTTTTTATTGAGATCAAAGGATGACCATCATGTTCTAGAGAAGTCATATCCCAAAATGAAATATAAATATATTGTTTATCACTACTAATATTCATCTAACTAATAGTTAATTTGAATGTAATATTTAAATTCTTAAATATATTTTGGTATCCTATTCAATGTATTTCAATGGAATTTGGGAACACAATATTACAATTTAAGAGTTATCATACAGAAAGAATTTCTGATCTAGCATTAAAATAGAATAATTTAAGGATCAATATAGAAATTGATGAAAAAATATAATATTTTTGTATAATTTTTAAGAGAGAAAGATATTGGGAATCGATGTTCCAAATGATATTTCAATGAAGATACAAACCACTCAGAGACATACTAATTAAATACAATGTTTTTAGGAGAGTTACATTGATATTCATTTGTGAAATTTTGTTTTTAATATTAGAGACAAGTGATTCCATTAAATCTACTATGAAAGGGGGCTATGAGAATTAAGAATATATGAAAAAATTAGTCCCATATACATT
This sequence comes from Viscum album, assembly GCA_963277665.1. NCBI lineage: Eukaryota > Viridiplantae > Streptophyta > Magnoliopsida > Santalales > Viscaceae > Viscum > Viscum album. Next base: position 623,532,109 of record OY728127.1, read on the forward strand.
ATCCCCATCTATATTCGTGATCAAGTGGGGTTTGTATCTTATTTCATGTTACTTCAATTGAGACTCTCATATGTGAAGGAAATTTTCCATATATACCATTTGGCTAATTACCAACTAGGTCTATGACATGTACTAAACATGATATCTCTTCATATGTAATGTTATATATATCATGAGAAACAACAAATTGAGATCATTGATCACATATGTATATCAAAATGAAATAGGAACACTTAATTTTTAAATAATTCCAATAGAAATCATTTTTTGAGTAAGTGATGTGTGAACTAGAAGATGTGGGGAGAAAAAATAGCGTACCATTTTTTATCTAAGTAAATATTAATGGAGAAATTTTTTTATTGGGGTTAAAATGTAAAACCCAACCTTTTATTATATATATATAATAACTTTTTTTACATGTAACACCAATATAAGAGTAACATATACTATATTTTATTGTGATAAAATATTACAACACTATATAAACAATAATAAATTATTAGAAAATAATATGAAATATATTTATAAAAATTTCAATATGAATGAAAATATAAATAAATAAAAATTATATAAAATTGATCTCTTCCATAATGTGATTTTATATAAAGACCATAGGATGTATTATGACTAATGAATGAGTGGAAAAATTTAAGAATATGCTATATATTTCAACCAAAAAATTAAACGGTGCGAAGAATGTATTATATATATATAAGAATATAATAACCTGTATATCATAAAAATTTTATATATTCATTTTTAAACTAAATATAAATTTAATACTACAATAATTATAGAGTTTTTGTGTCTCTAGGGAATTAGGCTCATCATAAAATGTCTTCAAAACATTACCATACTCTAATTTTCCCTTATAATTGTTTATTCTAGAGAATACATTAATATATTTACTACATGGGATATCAAAAGGAAATATATAACGAATAGGTGAGCCATATAGTCGAGTAAGGGTATTAGAAGGATGTACATGGTCATATATATCTAGATAGTCAATAATCATAATATATTAAAAATAAATAAATGACCTTTAACCATCCGAATAAAAACATTACATAATAGTCAAATATCATTAGAGAATGGTAAAAACTATGAATCATAAAATATGGAATATACTTAAGGAGTGAAATGATAAAAAATTGTCAAGGATGACTACCAATACATCGTAATAGTATTGATAAGGATAACTCCACCTTGGAACATCTATAACATTATATAAGATGGTAATAGAACGTGGACCATGAATAACATTATGGAAAAGGATATATGTATGTTGACTATACAAAATGTCCTCATGAGATATAATTTATTACTCAATCAATTAACCATATATTTAATTTTAGTCCATGACATTTCATTATGGACCAATCAATTAAACTATGAATTTAAATTAATCATAAAAAAATATGATCATGAAAAAAAAAAATGACAATGAAATGGGAAACATAATCAGTCTATAAATAACTAACTGTTGGAAAATCATATAGGATCCCTACAATTTGACAGATTTATAAATTAAAGGCATTTATTATCGGACATAGAATTATTATTCGTTGAGGTATACCTCTATGTGAATCAAAAATAGAAACAAAATATGAAAAATAATCCATGAAATCGTACTCAATTATTGAACTATTAATGGGAGGAAAATTTTGAATTCAAATGTAATTAGATAATAGGGTTTAGAAATATAAATAATTAAAAAGCATGTAATATGATTATAATGAGTTTTTTATTTAGAAATAATAAAGAGAAAATAACCATTACAAGTGAATAAAAGATAAAACAATTGTCGTAAATGAGATAGAATCATGAAATGTTTCCCCTATATATATATGTTTTTTAACTTAAGGGGACTATAAAAAGGGAATAAAATGGAATTCATATCCCTAGAAAAAGGCAGTTAGATTAATCATAAAGTAAATAAGGCTATCTAATTATAAGTATAGATAATAGAGGATAGAGATAAAGCTTAATAGAGAATAAATATTCCAAAAAAATATAGAAAAATAACGGACAAAGGACCCTTACATTATGTCATTAATTTCATTGAAAGATCCTTTAACATTATATATAGTATAGTTATATTAATTAATAAATTGAATTAGTTAAATTTTCATATTTATTTCATCACATATAATCATCTTTAAAGTTTTATATTCATTTATTAAATAAATATTGTTTATGTTGACCGTTTGGATGTTATTCAGTTCAGGGTTCCAAAAAATCATGGATATGTAGGTAATAGTAACGTCACAATGAAATCGTTAATAAAATCCAAAAGTGTCATCATAAAATTTAAAGATAATTCAAAATGTGATGATTTTAAATTAACCAATTGATAGTTACAATTCATTTAATATTGATCTATATTATTTTTTTAGAAAAAAATAATATGCTTTCTAATACCTACTGTCGCAAATATACCAACAATTTTATCATAAAAATCGTATAAATTTATATTAATTAACATTCTAGCACCCCAACCGGACCGGAAGAATGCTGAGTGTTCAACCACAAGGCAATGGATAATAGAAAAGGGGCTGATGAAAAGTTTTCAGAAGATATATCAAGAATAAAATTTTCCTTAGCCTTTATAATGGTTGACAATAATACATCACCTGAAAAGAACATATATTTATTTCGAACACAAAATATATAAATGAAATATATTTATTAGAATATCTATTTAAAAAAAATTATTGAGAATTTATCTAAACCCAACATGTATACATGGGTATGTGAAGGAACATGACATCTCATACCAATGGCCAACCATCATAATAAAATAGATGAATTCCACATCATGTAAATAATAACATGAGAAACAATGATTTTGAACATAGACAAACACTCTAATGATCCAGGAAAACCAAATATTCAATCTCAACATCCTTTAAAACCATTACTGAAATATTCATTTTCTACACTAACACAACACATGTGGGTCCAAATCCAGTGCAAGATGTGAGTAAAAATATTATTAGTACAGAACCTGAAAATATTAATATTTATGTAAGATAGAATATTAATCCAATTGAGAATTTTCATTTATGTTTTTAAAGTAAAAATTATCCAAGTTGAAGAGGCACATCATTACCTAATTCACACATCCAATGTAGTATTTTATATTTGATGAACCTTTAGTATCTAGAGCACTGTAGAATCCCAAACTCTCAAAAAAATTTACAACCATTACTACCACAACATCCACTAGTAGAAGTACTAATGGGGTAACCACACCTTCTAAATGATTTTACATTATTCAAAGGGATACCAACCATTTCAGGACCCATGCCTCATCATGAGTAATGAAAATAAATGAAGGGGTTTATTGACCCCATAACTACCATATATGTTCCCCAAAACTATTTGCGTGTGTCCTAATCCAATAATAATATGAATGGAATTTTATATGGTGTTGGTTTTCTAAAAAGGGGTCACTCACCCCAAGTCTTCTCTAACCATTCTTCTACTATCATCACCAACTATAGAAATCTATGAAATAATATATGATATAATTCCTTGAATACAAATCATAGATGATAAAGATACACACACAATCACATTTTATATATAAATACACATAGATTGGAAATCTGAAACATCCAAAATCTTCACCAAATAATAAATACCTAGGTAGTTATATAATAAAACTAGTACAAGGTGAATCATAGTGGTGTACATGACATGTAAGATCACACAATAATATTTTCCTTTTACTATAATCTCCTAAAAATATTAATGTCATCATAAATGTAGTTCCAAATATGGTAAACAACATATATGGATAAAATGTAAATAATTTCGTTTGATGTACATGGCTAGAATTAATTTTTTTTTATTACATAGTCTACATGAAATGTAATATAATTACACAATATATTAGACCACATTTACACATGATGTGTATATCATATACAAATAGATTCGTTCCATGTGGATTTCATGGTTTGTGTGAAGTAGAAAATATCATGTGGCTCCATTCAACTTCCTTTAAATGTATACTATAACACATTGACATAACACCATAATACATATTTTGAAACCAAAATTCACCAGTCTTATTAAATTTATAAGTCTACATAACCCTATAACAAGACAATGAAAACTACACAATAGGTATCCGACAAAATTACATGACACATGTTTGGAAAATATCATACCAGAGTCATATTCTCTACTAGAACATGAATCCAACTCACATTTTACTGATTATAGTACATGAATATTCTATTTTTCCATACATAATCTCTATTATTATCATATTTTATGTACTAATGACCTGTTTCAATATTTTATATGGATCCATAATGATCCTTCACCATTTTTTCATCGTTAATATTTTCCCATCTTATTATTTCAAATCCACCACTAGATATTCATTCGACCCCCCATCGTTCCATTATTGGATAACCACTATAACATTAACATAGGCCTCTTCGATGCAGTGTACCATTATCATCCCACATGAGGACTAAGAAACATATGTCACAATTTATTATTAATATAGAATAATAACTATTTGGATGAAAATGGGAGGGTTATTAATGATAAGTTTTTTAGTGTAAGTACCACCATATAATATATGTTTTCATTGAGTCACATCATGTAATGTTGAACTTTTTGAGGAAATCAATTCATGTATTAATGAATATTCATCCACTTATGAGCTATGGGAAATTTGACAAAATAATTTTCAAAATTAATAACCATTAAAATGAATCAAATTCTCATATGGTACTCAATTTTCCTTTCTAAAAATAAATAATTATATTACTATAATAAATAGAAAATTTAATATATTCCAAAAATCTTAGTATAATCAAATATTATAATTAGTTAAGAAAATTATATCATAGAATTGGATTGATTGTCAAAAATAACTGCATTATTCCTTATATAATTTTCTTAACAAATATTTCTCATATATAAATAACATTGATTTTTTTATATTATCAGTTATGTAAGTAATAATTGAAACATAATGAATGATGATATAAATAAATTAAATCCCCATAAAAAATGAATAAAAAATAAATGCATTTTTAAAAACAACTCAATTCTTATTTTACATTGAAAACACCATCGTGAAGTATGTGATTGAAAGATAAGAATGAATTTTATTGTGTATAGAAAGGGGGAGATGAATTATAAAGAGGATTCCCCCTTCCAATGGATGGTGTAAATTTATTATAAATATGAGATTATTCTATCAACCTCATCAATAATGGAAAAAAATTTATTTCTTATCATAATTTGATTAAATAAATGATTTAATTAATGTTAATAAATAATCTAAAAATATTTACCTAGTGAAATTAATTTTAAATTATATTTCATCATTAATTGACTTTTAATTTCCTTTTCACCATAACATGTCACAACTATGTTTCCACTATAAAATATAAAAAAATAATAAAATTATTTGTATTAGTGCTGAAATATTTTTTGTTCATATGTTTTAATACATTAATTAAAAATAATCAATATATCATTAAGTCAGAATTTCAATTTGGGACATCATTAAGTAGCTAGTAATGGCTTTTATGTTTGTATGTAATAATTGATGATTAAATATATGTTATTAAATTTTCCACAGACCTTGGTAGAAAACTAAATGAATTGAATTCATGTAAAAAAATATAAATATTATAAAAAAATTGATTTAATTTTTATTAATAAAATTAATATTCAACATACTCCATATTTTAATGAATTTTCATATTAAAAGTATAGACATCCCTAAATAGATGGGGGTACTCAGCTCATATCTTATTCTCCCAACCTGAGGAGATATTTTAAATATTATGTTATTTCCAATATTTTAGAACCATTGTAATCACTCCCCCATGACATATTTTTTTCTTTTGATCATAAATAAACTCTAGTTACTCTATAAGGGTTATTTCATCATAGATATATAGCTCACCCTAGTCAATATTGTGAGACAGATAGTTAATAACCCTACTACGGAATCTTGGAGTTATCACCATACATTATCACATTAGCATAGATACATGATTAACATCCCAAATGAATAAATTATATAATATTTTTTTGGAAACCTATATTATGTACGTGATACACATTTTACATTGGGAATAAAAAGTATAATAGAATACATAATAAAAGTTTACAAACTGAATCCCTAAAAATAATTAAATGATATATTATTCATAACCTCGAGAAAGGAATAAAAATGATTCAGAGCTCAAATTATTGTTAAGGTTAATATACAGTGGAATATAATTTGAATAAATAATTTAAAATCAGTAAGGAAAGGAAAAATAACTGAATTGACATTCCATTTAATCAATGACATTTGAAATAAAATAATCCATGGGAAATATTATAGTGGAAATATACTTGATAAGTATAATTGAAACGAAATACATAATTATTAGATGAAATCATTTGAAGGAAAAAAATAAAATTATTATCCGAAAATTTCAGAAGAAAATTTAATCTTGATTCTTTATTCGTTGTGAGAAAAAACATATTTAATTTGTGGAATTTATTCCTCTCATGAGACTACCGATGATTCAATGGGATTTTTTACATAAATTTCCCATATATTCTTTCCTGTACATATAATTAATTATATATATAATTATAACTTTAATACAGGAATCAATATTCATTTTCATGATATATCTATATTGAGAAAAAGATAAAGAGTTACTACTATTTTCCCAGTTAATCAAATCACATTAAAAACGAACACCCCATATAAAAATGGAATATGGCTTATTCGATAATGATATCTATTATTCAAGAAATATTTATAATGAAGTGAAATTAAATTATCAAGGAATTATGATCTTAAATAAAAAAAATAGGCTATATATACCCCAATGAATATAAAATAGGTATATAATAATAAAATATTCCCCATGAACAGAAATTGTGACAAAACACATAATAAAGATAATATCTTTAATCAAATGAAACAATTTTTTATCGATTAGAAATAATCGTAGGGAAAGTGGAAATAAATTATAAGAAAATAAAAATTCATTTATCACATAACCTTATCAGGACATAATCAATGAGATAAAATCATAACCTAATGACTAGATATTGAGTTTGGAAATCGCCGACCACAGTGTAGTCAGCCGAATCATATGCCCTATAAAATTATTATTTATAAATTAAATTTTTTTTACCCTAATGATAATGTAATTCATGATATAAAATTTCTAATGGTAGTATATATATACCAATAACATTAAATAAGTTGTGAATAAGGCATATATATCACAGATGTAAAAGTGAGATGCAAATCCTTTACCTCAGGCTTCACTTTAGTGGTTCATAGTTTATCCTCATGTATAATTTTTTAGATAATTGTATTAATTTATTAGATATTCTTATTCATTTTTATAATATCATATATGACCATTTTATAACATAATATAGCCCATTTATTAATAATATTTCATCATTTTCATTGTTTCATGTGCTAATTTCCTTTCCTTCACTTGCATATTTCCCATGAATGTGTGAGTTATTTTTCATCAAATATAGATACATAATTTATATATTTATATTGATTTTATAAATATCATAAATAATCATTTAATACTTGTTTATAACCATTCATGAATGAATATCATTGGAAATTAATCGAATCACATTGTGGAGATGGTAGTCCATACACACACAGAAGCGACGATATTATTCATTTAATTGGTAAAATGGAAAGTAATAGGTTCATATAATAATTTTAAAGAATAAATATCTATCTTGACCATCTCCCTCCAATGATACCCCTCCTAATATGGATTGGTAGAAAGTGATCAAAAGTCCCATTAGTCCTGCCTCCAATAGGCCCTCGGTTGGTGACCATCCTTTCACATGATGTTAGGGAAAGTCTCCTCCCCCATGAAAATGGGGGGTGTTCCTTACATAGGGCTCATCTAGGGTGGGGTGTGTATCGACTCCCAAAAAATTAGAAATATATATATATAGATACAAAACAGTCATCCCAAACTATGGTTCTCAAGAAAAAAACAACCCATAACAATTCCACCATTGATGGTACACCTTAATGCACGTATCTGGATAAATGATGGTCATATACAATGTTGATTAATGAAATCCACTCAACACCTAATAATTTTGGCGTTATTATAATTTTACTAGTTATTCAACCCCTACCTAGGAAACTAAAAACCAATACATACAACCAACATCACAACCAAGAAAATAGAACAAGAAAACTATGCTAAAACACCCCACTTCACACTACCTCACCACTTAACACCCTTGTCAACAACATACATAGTCATTCATCTATGTAAATCCTCCAATCCTAAGGCAAAAAATCCCAACCCACAATATCACCCTCAAACATATCAACTCCCAACCGTAAATTGATACCTCACTATATAACAACACCACACTGAGTAACATAATCATAGATCAACATGAATCTTCATCCCCACTATCCCACCACATCCCATCCATTCCACAATCAACAAATCTATCAACCTGAGATACCAATTCACCACATGTGTCACACCAACAACACCCATTCTCACAACCCTAACACCAACAATCCCCATAAATCAACAATAAAGAATAAGGCCAAACAAAATAGAAAGCGAGACCAAAAAAATCAAGGCATATTCAGATTTAGAAAACAATAATTCATTAATTCATCTTTGATAATTCAGGGGTGATCAAAAAAGTTGTATAATATAGGGGAATCGATTTACTTAATTGAATATAAGTGGTTAATAATTTATTTTTTAAATACTGACATTCAATAGAAAAAATAGAAACCATCCACAAGCCATCACCCATGTGAAAACAAAGGCCACCAATAGCTATGATTTTCAGTAGGATAAAATTCACAACATGGATCAAATAAGACAACACAATCCTCATCATCATCATACCAATCCCTCATTTACTAATTACTAATATATTTGATAATTTTGTTTCTAACTATATTTTCAAGGAGACTTCAGTACACCATCCCCACATGATACACTAATTAAAAGAGATAAAGGGATCACTACTTGGAACAATAGTTGATTAGAAACTCCTCCTTGCGTAAAAACATGGGGTGAATGAGAAACATGAAATAATTTAAGGGAAAACTAGATCTGAGGGCCACAACACTACACACGACTCATTTGGGAAGAATGTTTCTGGTATCACCAATAATAAATGGTAGTGTTCAAGGAAGAGAGGATCCCAGTTTTAGAAAATTCAATATCCTATATCAATTGAATAATGTTGATTTCAATGTATTAATAGTCGAGTCATGTCCAAGACCCCATGACCTGGTCATTTCAATGTGTTTGGGTGTTAAAGTAATAAAGATATAATTAATATCATTTTAAAATGATTCAAGAATGGGGAAACCAGGGTTTGAACTTGACTTATGTGAAATTAATCATGAGAGGGGAGACACAAAAAAATTTGGGTAAATGTAGAAATTAATCACAATTGGGTGAGTTGTTGACATGAGTCACAGATGTGACTCACCTATGCCACTCATCGATTCCACTCATCGATTCCACCTACCAATAATATACACTAATGCCACTCAGCAGTGCTTACTACTGATGACACTCACCAACACCACTCATCGACACCACCTATCAAGGCCACTCGCTGACACCACTCACCTACACCACATATCGATGCCACCCACCAACACCACACGCCGAAGCCAGCTAACGCTCTGACCAACCAATATCGAGCCACCAATTTCACCCATCTATCTGACCTACCAATAGTGAGTCACTGATGCATCCCATCAACATAACCTATAGATAGTGAGTTATCCACATGACCCCTCGACACGACTTACAATTGGGAAAAACAAGAAAACTAGTTAACTCTTGTAATGGGTCCCAATGACCACATCGAAAACCTCAAACACTAGATTTTCAAACATTAATGGATGGAAGGGGTCCATTTCATTACATCCGATACCTCTCAAAATATTTTCACCCTTGATAATTTAATACCAATCTCCAATAAATAGAGGTACGAACAACAACCTCGTAATATAACTCACTAAGATAAAATTCCTCATTGGATCCAATGCTAATATGAAACATAAACATCAAGAACACCTCCTCTTATATCTACAACCCCTAACTAACAAAAAGACACACTACACGAGCACCAAAACCACACTATCCTGACACATGATTCATGGTATTCCTCCATCCATGTCAATATATTATCCTCTCTCAGTGTCACAGAATGGCCTAAATGGGTTTAACTGAATCTCAATTTAAGATTCTCGATTAGAAATCAGGTCTATCCCTTTCTAATTTTCAATAAATCATCACAAATTAAGGAACATGGAAGAAACTCATATTATAGAAAAATTATTCAAGAATTTCATTAAAAAGGTGATAACAGAAAAGCAATCTCATAACAACTCTGTGTTTTGGGAACACATATGCCTCTCCCTTTCCCATGTACTCTCATCCAGGACACCTTTCCGAAAAAAAACCAAGAGAATAGTCCATCTTTACAACACCTTCTCCTATCGATCCTGGATCTATAACGGCTGCTCCATAGAAATCACCCTATCCTCAACATCCATCTCTCCTATGTCAATGACATGAGAGTCATCCTCAAGATTCTGATGATGTTGAGATATGTGAAAGATGTCATGGAACATATCCAACAATAGTGGTAGTGCCAACTGATATTCCACCTCTCCAACTCACACAAACACCTTGATGGTTTTGATGAACCTCATCGAATTATTTCTCCCCCAACCGAACCTCTAATTCCCACATCGATTTGAAACCTTCAAGAACATGTGGTCCCCAACATCGAACTCCCACGGCATCCTCATGTGTTCTACATTTGACATCATATGGTCCTATTTTTCTTTCATACTATCAAAAACAAGATGATACTTTTAGGTCTTGGTCTGTACCACCTCAATACAAAGAAAAACTGTCTCCCCATCCTCTAACCAGAACAAAAGAGAAAGACATGACCGTTCATACATAGCTACAAATGGATCCATTAAAATGGAATATTGATAACTATTATTTCAATCAAACTCATCCAAGGGATTTTTTCATATCTGTGGCCTAAAAAATTTAATGACTCCTGCTCACAACATTTACTCAATCATTTGGATGGTCCTCTATATCATCAAATCTTTCTGAGGGTGGAAGGAAGTGCTAAGGCACAACTGAGTTCCAATATAACTCTGAAATACCCTTTAAAATATTGTGGTAAAGCATGTATTGTATTCCCATATAATGTCCTCAAAACTCCATGCATCTATAGCACCTTATCCATATACCTTATGACCAAGGAATCTACTATACATAACTCCTTGATTTTGAAGAACTGTATTGATTTTTTCAGTTGATCCACTACTACCCAAATAACATCACAGCCTCCCTCGGCCCTGGGTAGCCTCATGATGAAATCCATCAAGATGGAATCCCACATATACTAAGGGATATATAAGGGATGAAACAAACCACTATGAACATGGTTCACAACAATCACCTGCTAGCGCACTATGTAATTTTCCACAAATTATTCCACTACCAGCTTCATCCCAGGCCACCAAACATACATCCAAAATCTATGTTACATCGTGGAAAATATTTTGTGTACCAACAAGGGTGAGCTATGAAACTCAAAGTGTTATCCCTCTTGCATCTCCACTATAACAAATAGACTCCCATTAAATAGTATCTAATTTTCACAATCTTCTGACCATCCCCCCGGGAGAGTCACCCTGGTTAAAATGATCACACATCACCTCTTCCTATGAGTCTCTCCATTATGAATCCTCCACTTACTGCATCAGAGATGTTTGATTTTTCATCTGAAACAGAAAACCTCTCCTGCTATCCATTCCTATATCAAGGTGTGTGGAAGATAACTCTTATGTTGCCTTCCAAGCATATACAGATTCCCAAACTACCTCTCTTTGGAACTTCCTATTCAATGAATTGGCCACAATGTTCCTTTTTCTTCATGTTTAGGTGATGAAGAAGTTTTAATCCAAGAGAAACTATGTACAACATCATTATCATAAGTTTAGGTATCTCTAGGAAAAGATATACCTCAAGCTCTTGTGGTCTGTAAAGACCACAAATCCCTCCCTAATGATGTAATGCTACAACAAAATTAGTTCAAACATGACTGATACATTCTCTAGAGAATGGGTTTCATAAAATATTCATGGGGACGTATCTTCATTGATCCAAAAGAGATCACTCTCCATTAATGCATTAGAACACACCCTATGACTAGATAAGAAGTATCAAAAAAAACATCAAACATTACCCCTTGCTCTAGAAACCAGATCATTGTAGCACTGACCAACTTCCCATTTAGATAGTCAAAAACTACCTGACACTACTCGCTCCACACAATGGCCCGGTCATTCCTGGTCAAGGTAGTCAATGGAGCTACTAAATGAGATAAATGGGGTAGAAATGTCCTCTAATAGCCTTCCAAACTCAAAAAAATGTGATCCACTATGAAATTATTAGGTGAAGCCAAATAATGAATTGCCTCGACCTTGGATGGGCCCACTAAAACACCATCATGAGACACCACATGTCCAATGATGTTCTCTTCTCTGGTCTAAAAAATGAACATGGAAAACATTGCATAGAGCTGGTGGTGTTTATGAACCACCAAGACAGTCTAGAGATTTGTGGGGTACTCTTCCTATAACATTGAGTGGATTAGGATATAATAGATTAATAAGACAATGAACCAGTCTACGATCTCATTAAAGAAAGATTTCATGATCCCCATGAACACATATGATTCATTCATAACACTAAACATAATAACCAAGAACTAAAAGTTCCCATACGTACTCCAAAAATTTGTCTTTAGGATTTCACTATCCTTCACACTCAGCTGCTGATACCCAGTTCACAGATAAATCTTAGGGAACTAACATTATCCCCTCAATGGGTCAAAATAATAATATTTTATTGGGAGTGGGTAACTATTCTAGACCATTATATAATTCAACCTCTGGTAGTCCACACACATCCTTAGACCACCATCCACATTTTTTCAAAATTGGACAAGATCAACCCATAGAGATACACTAGGCCAAATAAATCACTTATTAATTATATCGACTATCTGAATCCCAAATTCCTATAGCCTTGAAGGTTCTATATAAGGAGGATCAATAGATATCAGAGAAGAGCCATGAAGAAAGTCTATCTCGAACTCCACATATCATCAAGGGCATAGATTCACATCTTCCTTGTGAATGTTTACCACGAACTCCCCAAAAATTTTGGGATCCTCCACCATCATAGCATCCATTGGATCCCTGGATCCTCTAACAATAAGAAAAGAAGGTGCTCCATACTCCGGCTACCGATCCGATGACTCTACTCCCCAATGAAAGCTGCATGCTGGAAAACCACATCTAAAAACCAAAATATTCTTCCGAATCAGTCTATAACAGCATTCAAAAAATATAACCATTAGATACCATGGATGACGTCCTATGGTTTCATCTGTAAACAGAAAATATACCCATGGGAATGATGTGGACCCATCATCAGTCTGCATCCCCAACATACATCAATCAAACTGCTATAACCTGTGACTAGTGTACACAACACTATAGGCATGGGAAGACACTATACATCTATTCTAATATAATGACATAGAATGAGTGAAAAAAATTAGGGTGAACCTATAGAGTGAAACAGGGTTAAAATAATAGTACTGAACAAACTTACCATACCTTAAATGATATCTGACCCTACTAGAATTTCTTCCTCTGTGGTGTGTAACTGACCACCCCCATCTCCTATTCCCTTATACTAATGTACAAATCCTAAACCATGCCCGATAAAAGGTCTGTAAGGAACACCCTAATGTTGGACTCTAACTGATTTGTCTCCCATCAATGGAGTATGGGATTGCTGGCCCTATCACAGAAATGGTCTGGCTAGCAACTATTGGCTAGGCAGGGAATGAACCTGCCCACCTCCACCATACTGATATTAAATGATCATCAGGGTCTGAGTTTGATGGTTCCCACAAACTCTATAGATAATACACATTTTCCTAGTCCTAAAGGATATGCACTATGACTGGATAGTCAAAATGGAATCTTCTATGGTTGACTCCATGATGATTTAAACCTCAATGGCCCTAGTTCCTAAGACCTATTGTTGGTTTCATTTCACTTCATAGAACCATGTTGGCTCCCCTCTCACACTAGACCTCCTCGTGATTTCATTGTCTCAAAAACCTCATCCTTCTTCTTGACCTTTACGTATAAAGGAAAGGTGAAGGGAGTAACTATGTACTGGATAGAAGGAAAAAATACCTCCTCTATGTGTCTCTCTAGAGGGTCATCTTTTTTAAATAGATATGACGAGAAGAAAAAGATATCCATATACATAATCCCTCACTCTCATACAGACATAATTCCATGCTGGAGTGAGTGTAGATCCTATCACTTCTAAACCTTCATTTTTGAAGAAATGAATTATTCCCAGAACTCCTCAGAATTGATCCAAAAAACATAAACCCCATTTCTCCCCCATGTAAAGAGTCAACCACTTACGCGTAACTACCCTCATCCAACTAACTACCTTAGAAACCCAATACTCCATCATAGCCCCGATCAGGTAGTACGTGATCCCATGTTCCCTAATATAGCTCTTTGTCTTTATGTCTGAGTCACTTCCCTCATACATTCCCATGGTCTATCATTGGAAGGCATGTAAGGATGTCTACCACTTGTTTTCCTCCTCCTATAGATCAAACCCTAATTTATTATCCATATCAACCTACTAGGCCTCCACTGCCTGATCCAGTCATGGATGAATACTGTGTTCCATAAAAAAATTTAATCAGGGAACTCATAATCCCAAGTAGTATGAAATGTTTTTAATGACCATCTTAACTTATTTTTTTATTATCTATTCCAAATTTCACCAATACACCAATTAATAGAAGTCCAGATATAATTATGATGTGTGTAGCTTTCCTAGTGTATCTACCATAAAAATTGTGTAACCACACATGGTCGTATAGTAGTCTTAGAGTCCTTGTGTTGGATTATGGGGGGCCCTGAAATCTCATTTCCCATATAGTCTTCCCTGGCCTACGTCACACACCATGGTCACCTAACACTATTTACCTTCCATACCATGAAATCATCACTCTAACTAACCCCAAAATCATTCATATCTCACAACCATAACCCTTGATGATTTTCTACCACAACCCCTCCCCACAATGATCCACCTCCTAAGATGGTAATAGAGATAGATAGATAATGATCCCCATGTCCGACCTCTAGTAGGCCCCGAGGTGGAAACCAACACCAAGGGAATATTAATCTCACAAAATTGGAGGAATTACCATTTAATAGTAACCATGATCCGGAGATAAGATGAATAATCCTCAAAATGACTCCAAGAAATATATATAAAAGAAGAAAAAATCCATCACACATGCTTTTATAAATTAAAAACACAAGAAATTGAATAAAACACAAAAGTAAATACCAAATGAACAAAGCTAACTAGGGCCACACAAACTACCTCAATGTATAAGATAGTAATTCCCATCACAATCACCAAAATGATCCTGATAACCTGAAAATAGTTTTTTATATATAGGGTGAGAATTAATGTATACTTAGTAGGAAATGATAATGTCCCTCGTACATATGTGGGAGAGACATACAAATTCACCATGAGAAAATAGAATAACACAAAAGTACATATCAAGTAATACTACCCATCCCAAAATATCACTAAGGTAAACCAACCAAATAATTCAAGTCAGTAAATGTATTATATTAAGAACATCTATGATTGGGTACTCCACACCACTTTCCCATTGATTTGTCTCTCTCACACCCAAACAGAAGACATCTTAGCATTCACACCTATTACAAAAGAACCTTGATACAACATTATCACAAAAACCTGAGCCAAATACCACTTCATATCCCACCCAAAATGAAATAATACTCACAACTATATCTTATCCCATACATAGTCACATGGGCCCAAAACCACACAAGATCTAGAGGACACCTTCACGGAACATCACATCTCATCCCACTGACACTTAGGAAGAACACATCACCTGCACAAACCTTGGCATCACAATCCAAAACATTCCTTATGATTCATGGGTTATCACTACCTTGAAGGGGGAGTTGTCAACAATGGGTAGCCATCCAACCATCCATCCATCGAGATGTTTTGGAGAGACACCATACCCCATGACAATGGGTTTTTTTAACACGTAATGAAAAACTAGGGTGTGGTCAATATAGTATCACAAGAATGTTAAAGTGTATATATAAGTACCAAACATTCATCACACCCAATGGGTTATCAAGAAATAAACCACATCATAACACTAACAACATTTCTACTACCAGAAAATGAACATATCAGGATGAATGACGGACACTTCCAATGTTTATAAATGAAATCTGTTGAAAACCTATTAATTTTGACGTTATTTATCATGTACTTGTTATTACATAAGTACCTAGTAAACTAAAAACCACAAGCTGTAATCGTCCTCAAAATTAAGACATATATTGGAAGGGAAGTATGATAAAACACACCACTTCACACTTCTTCCCAAATTAGTACCAATGCCAATTGCATCCACTGCCATTGTTTAAAGTAAAGTCTCCCAACCTATGGTAGAACCCCCAAATAACTGTAGCATCCTCCAATAAATCATGGCAATTCCATAATCGGATGTCCAATATATATAAACACAAAACCTAGTTACGTAATCCTTTCACACACTGAACCTCCATCCCCACTTCCCAACAACTACCCATACATTCAACACTCAATCACTCTGTCAACCTGAGATACCATTTCACCACTCATATGGCCACAAAATAATATGTTCTCACCAATCCAACACCACACAACCACACAAGTAAACAATAATGTACAAGGACATACATAGAACATAGCCACACGAATAATGAGTGGAATATTTAGATTTAGAGAATAATGGTCCTTTAATTGCACCTTTATACTTCAGGGGTGATCAAAAAAGGTGTATATTCCAAGGGAATATATTCAGATAATAAAATATAAGTGTTTATTAAATTTTATGTAATTATTAACATTGAATATAAAACTACAACAATAATACATTATCCATCACCCATCTAAAAACAAAGGCCACCAATGACCATGACTTTTAGTAGGATACAATACACAATACAGATCAATTAAGATACCATGATTATCATCATCTACTTCCTTGCCTGTTATTTATTACTTGTTAATAGCTTCGATAATGTTGGCTCAAAATTTATTCACAAAGAGACTTGAGTAGACCCACATCACATGATACACAAATTAAAAGAGATGAAGTGATCCCTAAATGGAACAATAGTCAATCAAAAACTACATTGTGAGTTAAAACAAGGGGTTCATAAGAAGTAGGAAATACTCTATGAGAAAATTGGATACGAAGGTCACATCACAAAACATGACTCATCCATGAATAAAGTCTCTAGGCACAACAAGATAAAATGAAAGGGGTCAAGGAAGAGAGGATCATAACTTTAGAGAAGGCCAGATCCTATATCAACATAAGAGCGATGATTTCAAAGTATATAAAAGTAAAGTTGTAGCAAGACCACACAACTTGGTTGTTCCAATATCTTGGGGGAGTTAGGATATTAATAATATAATTAATATACTTTAAAACTAGTTAAAAAATGGTTACATACGGTTTTAAACTAGATTTATGTAAAATAAAATGTAAGAGGATAGAAATTGGGAAATAATGGGCAATACTTGAAATGACTCACTATTGGGTGAGTCACCGATGTCAATCATCGATGCGACTCGCCAACGCTAGCCACAGACAATGCTGGCCAATGCCACTAACTGACAACACATACCAACGCCACTCACATAAGCCACTCTCTAATTCCACCTATTGACACTACTCACCGATGAAGCTGACCAACTCCACCTATTGATGTCACTCATTCATTACACTCATTGATGCCACCAAATAATACCCCTTTCCGACACAACACACTGACACCAACAACAAAATAACCCTACTGATAATGAGTTATAGAAATCACCCACTATTGTGACCTATTGACAATGTTTCACCAAAGTGACCAACCAATGAAACCTATATATATAAATTCACTAATGTGACCTAGAAATGTGACCTAACATTGGAAAAAACTAGAAAATTTGAAACATATTGAAATGAGTCACATTGACCTCTTAGAACACCTCAAACACTAGATTTTCACAATGGAATGGACCATACAGGTCCGGTATATTACAATATCATGTAGTAATTACCATTTATATGTAATATATTCATTATTATTACCACCCATATATAGTAGTGCTAAAAAAATAATTACACCACGACGCGGAGATGATATGTCATACGTCTGAAGGCACATTGATTTAATTTTTTATAGGATGGAATAAATTGGTAATATGGTTTTCCCATAATAATAATAAAATATACAAATATATATTATGAAAAATATATTTCATTATCATTAACATAACATGAATATGGTGTGGAATAACATTTTTTTTGAAAGAGTCGGTAAAGATAATTAGCTATTTTATGGAAAAAATTCTTTATATATCGTCTTAAAAAGATTAAGGTTTGTATCTTAGAAGGAATAAAACCACAAGAACATAAATAAGGTTGTTGAAAAGACAAATGGTTAAGGATTTATTGATCTAAACTTCTCAATGTGGTGGGAAGAAGTGTGGAATGAGGTGCCATTTTATAATTGGGGAGAGGGACACTTATTTAATTTCACAAAATTTTAATTCATAATATATTATTTAAGAATAAAAACCCCCTCCAAGTGGAATTGTTTTATAGGATATCATATTATAGGGTTTCAATCTCTACAAAACATAAAATGTAGAATTGTTTTGGGAAATTTTATGCCTTATCGTTATGGTTAAACCCCTGATTACTTTTTTTGACCTTAAATGTGGTAATCATTAGTTTAATCAATGAGGGATAAGAATGTTACTATTAAATGAAAAATGACTCATAGTATGAAATGTTAATAAATTATAAACAATATTATATTAACATTGATGAAGATATGAATTTAATGAATTTTAAATAATTTAATAAAATATAATTTTGATAAAATAACATTATAGTAAATTTTAACACTAATCATTTACATTGACATAAAATAAATTAATTCCAAGGTCAAATTAGAATATAATTATTTAAAACCTCAATAATATGTAATTTTTATCTATAAAAGTCATTTCAAACATTAACATAGTCAAAATATATTAATATTAATATTTTAATTTCATTTAATTTTTTTTATATTAATTTCAAATAGACTACATTAGTGTTTCACAATAATTTACAGTAACTAAATCATTTATAAAAATGTAAGAAACATTATAAAATTAAAATCATTTCACTAAGATCAAAATATGCATTTAGGATGATTCATATCTAGATTTTTTACCAGTGTGAGAAAAGGATATTATATATGAAGGTAGTGATATTTTTTAAACATTTTTAATTTAAAAAATATATAAGTCATTTTCATGAAATAATATCAATTAAAAAACTAAAATTCAATATTAAGGTGATATGGGTTCAATCTAATTAATAAAATTATTTTTTTATAATGTTTAGATCATGTGTATACCCTTATAATCATTTCACACCCTTATTTATTGACTTTAACACTTATATTGAGATCATAGAATTTACGATTTGAGGGTTAATATAATTACTATAAATGAAAAAGTTCCATAAATGGATCATTATTATAATTTAAAAAATTATTGATTTTTTGACTAAAAAAATATTTTATGAATTTAGTATCATTTAATAATATACTATTTATTATAAAACATAAAAAAAGGTCATTTCTAAGAACATTTCATTACTTTGAATTTAATAAAATTAATAAAACAAGATAACCTCAAGGAATATATTTTTTAATATTTAAAATATTTAAAATTAATATATAAAAAGTAATTTAGGGCATTCATTTTCTCAATTAGTATTTTTTAAAATATTTTAAAATTCATTTAGTTGATATTTCAATTAATAAAAATTTTACTACGTCACTATTGTGAAAGAATTTTATCTAATTCGTTCTTAACATATATATTTAGAAAAATTTATATAACTAACATAATAAATTTATCTTTAAAAATAATATTTAACATTGAAGATAACTTCTAGATGACACCATATAATTTTTTTTATAGTTATTAAATTCTAGAATGTGACATCATTGAATTATGTTTAAATAAAATATTTGAAATATCATAACCTCACCCTAATGGGAATAAATTGTCATTTAAAAGAACATTTATTTAATATGGATGAAGATTACATTTCAAAAAATATTTTGATATGTTTTAGGTTCATATTCTAGTCCATATTATTTTATTTTAAACATAAATTACCATATTTACCGTTTACTCTGAAAAAATATCCAAAGTAACTATTCATATTAGCAAAAAAGGAACATGTTACATAATTTTGTAAATACGAAATCATAATATAGAATAAATTTCCCAAAATTAAAATATTAGAATTTGTAGAAATTTATTCAATATTAATCATACAAAATGCATTGAAATAATGTTTTTTAAAAAATTTCATTTTTATGCCTAAAAATTTAATTCTAGAATATTAATGTATAATTTTTATTATAATTAAACTATTTATATTTTATACAACTAAATAATACTTATATTACTTCAATATAAAATTAAAATCATTTAATGATTTTTATTAAAAACTTTATTATTCACTATTCACAACAAAATCAATCTTCATAAAAAATTCAAAAAATTAACCATAATATAATTTTAATATACTGATTCAAAAATAAAATTAATTTTATCAATGAAATATTCTAATAGTTTAAAAAATTAAATATAATAATTTTCTCATAGAAATAAAAAAATGGTTTTTTGAAGAAAACAGATATTTAATGAATAAAATAACCTTAAAAAATGTAGGGTTTTATTTATTAATCGTAAAAAAATATAAAATTCCTATATAATTCAAAATATTGTTTTTCATATTCAAACTCACCAATTTAATGGCTAGTGTAAAATATTCAGGTTAAAAGTATAACATTTAACAGTATAACAAGGTTCGTTTATGCTCTGTGTTATGTTCACTATATATTATTTATGAGATTTAATTTATTTTAAAAGAGAGATACAGTAACATAGTGTGGTGTTAAATTCTCCCATAATTAAATAAATTTATTACTCTTAATTTATGATTTAACATTGAATTAAAAAGGTTGATATTTGGAAATTCTTTTTTACGATACCCACATTGTAAAACAGTGTTTGCAAAACTTATTCTAAAAGGGAGAAAAAGGGAAGAACAAAGGTCATCTCGAATAAAATATAATATAATTCCATGTATTAGATAATAATTAGGATTTGAAAAAATGAATGTGTAATATTAATATAAGTATCATGTTATAAAGTAGAGTGATATAAAAAATGATCATGGAAAAGATAACCATCATAATATTTCAATTCAAAGATCCGGTAAAAGATAATAGATTTCTTATAAATAAATTTAAGTGGAAAATGATTCTATTAAAAATTATTTTTCCTATAGTTGAGTAATTATTTCAATCAATATTAATATATTGAATTAAAATTACTTGATATTATTCTTTTTTCATAAGAACAGTATTATCCATTGGTTCTTCCTTAAACTATTTAAAATCATCTCTTAGCACATGTTTCATTATATAGTGAAGTAATAAAATAGTCTAAAAAACCTCGTACTTCTTAATATTAAATCATTTCATCAATTTTTAATCATAAGATTCTCAAAAAATACATCTATTCAAATTAAATGTCCAAAAATATTATAGCAAGGACCCTGGATTTTAGAAAATTTGATTAATATTTAATTGCTCCAACAATATAATGAATGTATTATTTTTACATATCAAATATATTTGTACCATGATCACCATAAACAATTAATGAAATATTAATTCTTTAAAAACATATCAGTTTGTCGAAAATATTCCTTAAATAAAAACACATGATAAACTCTGTAAATCAATAAATTAAAAAAAATCCATAGTCACCAATACATTCCATTAATATCTATTATAATTATTATCTCAAAATTGGGAACATATTTAGGATTATCTTTCCTAATTTTTTTCCAAAACGTCAAAATAAAAAAGAATTAATTTCCTTATATATTAGAACTGTTTTCCTCAAATGTCCAAATCCTTAAAAAATAAGTATTGTTGTAAAATCCATGTATTTCTCATGACTCGTGTAACATAATTATTGAATACAAATACACATTAACATTAATAATTCAACTTAATTCTTAATCCATTAACAATTCATAATTTTTTATTCCATTCATATATCATTTTCTTGTATTTTTTTCATCATTATTCTTACCATTACTCATACAACCTTTCTGATTATCTTCCTGATATTTTAAATATTAAATTGATTTATATAATTCTCATAAATCCAAAACTACTAACAGTAAACAATAAATAATATGTTATGGAGATTATTATGTGCATTAATTTCATTAACTAATATTTTCGTTTTTCCTCAGCATTAGATCCATTGTGGAAATATTATAAACATAATCTCATCCCACTAAGATATTTATTTGGGTGTTTCATCACACACTGTCAACATATTGTAAGTTGAGTCATATTTCATCCTAGTTTTCTACCATATGAGCTCTCAATAAACTCTATCTTTATCTTCTACGAAATTTTGAGAGTTGTTTAAGGTGTGTTTTGTTCACCATATATCATTATTACTGATCATGCTTAATGAAAACATCCATTGCCCTAGTCGTCATCCCATTAGTTTCTCATCAACTCATTTCCTTGCATATTCAATATTGTCCCAATTCATTTTGGTTTCCTCCATTAATGAGTAATCATAAAAATATAATAATCACAGTGAGGTTTTATGTAACTATGAAATAATTTTCTATGTATATATATATAATGACACCTTATTATCTACTTATAATTAATTTGGTTTAAAATAGTTTAACCATGATCTTTTACAATTATACATGATGATATACTATACTTATACTTATCCTCAAATTCAACTATAGTGTTATATTCCATAATCTATGTTTTCTTAAATCTTGTTCCCAGCATTACTACAAAACATGCTCTAATACCAAGTGTATGGACCCTATCCCAAATAGCTCAGATCAAGAACCTAAAATAATTACAGTTGAATTGATATAATATAAAAATCCCAATGATAAATAGATTAACATTTTTGGAATACTGGAATAAAATATTGGTACCCATTTTACATTGGTAATAAAAATAAAACAATTATAAAAAAATTAATATGCAACATCCTTGAAAACTCATTCAATGATATATTCTTCATATCCTAGGGAATGGAAAAAAAGTATGTGTGCACTCAAATAATCAGCTACGATTATGTAATGTGGAATAAAAAATTAATAAATAATATATAATCTATATGGGTAAGTAATGTAAATGAACATACATTCCATTTAATCAATAAAATTATCATAATATGATTACTTGGATAATATCATGGTAAAATTACCATAGAGAAACACAAATAAATTATTAATGAAATTATTAATTATTTGACTTCATGTTCCATAGAAACCTAATAACATTACCATTGTGAACCTTCACAATATAGTATAATCATTACGTTTGAAAAACATTTGGCCAACAGATACGTCCAATGTGACTACTGATGCATTGTGTGGATTGAATTTATATGGTCCCCACATATTCATTCCTGTTAAAAATAATTAATTATATATTTAATAATGAATTTATTCAATTAATCCATATACCTCATTAGTATATATATTT
Organism: Viscum album; assembly: GCA_963277665.1. Classification (NCBI taxonomy): domain Eukaryota; kingdom Viridiplantae; phylum Streptophyta; class Magnoliopsida; order Santalales; family Viscaceae; genus Viscum; species Viscum album. The sequence continues at coordinate 623,556,029 of OY728127.1, forward strand.
ATTAGTTCATTGAATGGATTTAACATTATTTCCCTTGACAATCAGGTCGCTTTAAAAGAAAATAACATATATAAAAAGGATGTTTGAATTAGAAAATAATCATACCCATGATAAAAATATATAAATTCAATAGAAATTAAATTCCCAATGAATTAATATCATAAATACCATAAAGGGGAATCACATACACAAATTAAAATAAATTAGTTTCTTTATATTAAAATATTTTTCAATGAAGTGTAATTGAGATACAGTCCCTTTAAAAGATTATATCATTAATAAAATGAATCAATTATGCATATCCTCTATAAATAAAAATTATACAAGATGATATAAAATATATTATAATTAAAAAATCATTTCACACATAACCTTTACTTGACATAATCAATGAAATAGATGTTTAACCTAATGAATTAAAATTTAGTTAGGAAATCCCTTAACATTTATTAATCCATTGACCCATATTCCCCATGAAATTGATAATTATCAAACTAACCATTTTGTAACATAAAATAATGAGATTAATTATATTATATACCAAAGGTATGTATAAATAGATGAGACCTAAAAAATATGTGGTCAATAAAGAATATATCTCATAAAAGTATAAGTTAGATATGAAACACTTCCATCATGTTTCCCATTAGTGGTGTGATCATTAAACAAAATTATAATGGTTTAAATAAAGTTACTAATTTATTAACAAACTATATTAAAATATATAAATAATAAATGATAATTTTATAACATTTTTCACGCATTTTTTAAAAATATTTCACTTTTTTCATTGTTTGGGGTTATAATTTCGCTATTTTGTCATGTATATTTTTGTGATGAATGTTATAGTTATTTTTAATTGGATATGGAAACATAATTTATAGAGTTATATTAATTTTATAAATATAATATTTAATCATTTAGTAAAATGTTAGAATAATTATTTAATGTTGAACATGAGAAATGAATTGCCTCACATCATGGAGAAAATTTCTTGTTTGTATACACGAGTGAAAATATCATTCAATTAATGGGTATAATGTTAAGAAGCGGGAGATATATAAATTATAAATAATAAATATCATGTTATAATAACAATATATTTCCATTATATCCATAATTATAACCATCCCTTAAAGAGGCAATGAAATACAAATTACTCCACAATGTGTACACAATATATTTTTATTTATGTACGCGTGATGATTTCATTTTTATAGGAAGTATAAATTTAAGAGTATAGTTTCTCCACAAACATATTAAAATATCATAATACATATTATTTTGGAGTTTTTAATTTATCATGAAAAAAATAATGAATTGGATGTAGAAGAAGAAATAAACGTGAAAGAGCCGGTAAAGTCTTTCACTGCTTTATTGGTGACCGTGATTTTGATCTACACCTACAAGAAGTATTTTTGTAATTTTGGAAGGAAAATAAACTCATGAACATAAATATAGATGTTGGTAAGTGAAATTGGTGGGTCTTGTTTGAGATATAAGACTCAATGTTCTATAAAGAAGTGAGGACGGTGGTTCACATTTACAATTGTGGTGGTTGATACTTTTAAATTTTTTAAAAATATTAAATTAAAATAAATTAATTTATCCTAGAACCCATCCAAACGTATATGGATTATAGGATAAGATATCATAGGGTAGTAATCACATAATATTTTAGAGTTTTTGAATGTTTTTTTATCATTTTAAACCTTATCATTTTGGTTAGACCCTTGTTTTTGTTATTTTGGACCATAGCTATGGTAAAAATAATTTCAATCCCAAAGAGTTAATAATGTTACTATATGTGAAAAATAATATCAATTTTGACACTACTCATTTACTTTGACATGAAATTAATCAAGATAAAGTGTAAATAATAATAAAATTTATTAAAACCTATATAATATTTAATATATATCTAAAAAACAATTCACACATTAAAACATTCAAAATATTTGAATATTAATATTTTTAAATCCATTATTTTATTTTTTTGTTATTTAAATAAATAATGTATTAACAGTTTACAAACATTTAATATAATTATATAATTTATAAAAATTGAAAATATTTATTTATAAATAATCGTTTTTATTGAATATCATAATAGACTTTTATTTTCTCTGAAATCCTGATTTTGTGCCTATGTGAAATAATAGAAGATATTAAATACAAAGAGTGAGAATTTTTGAATAACTCATTAATTTAAATAAAATATAAGTGATTTTTGTGGATAATTATCCATTAAAAAATTAAAATTACATAATAAGTAAATAAGGTTTCAATATTATTCATCTATTATTTTTTGGACATGTTTTTTCCATTTTTATGCACAAATCGTTTTGTTTTATCCTTCACATAACAAATTTATGTCCTACCTTGACAGAAATGATTTTACCCTTTGAGGGATAATATATATATAATAAAATACCCAAAATCCATAAATGGATCATTTAGAATATTCTCGTCCATATACAAATTATCAGGAGGAATATAATATTTTTATCAATTTTTTTCCATTAATAAAGTATCATTTACTACAAAATATTCCTAACATAAAATTCATTAAATATTCATTTATTTTAATATAATCAAATTTATAATACAATATAAATTTAATTTTTTTAATATATCCATTATCTGTTAATGGAATCCATATAATTCATATATGACATTCAATTTATAAAATTATATTTATTTTAATATTTTGGATATAATTTACATGATATTTCCATTAATTAACTAAAAACTCCATGAATGATGTGAAAGAATTTAAGAAAATAACATATTCACAAAAATTTAATAATAATTAACCATGATTTATATAATTACCTTATATCGTGAAATACTATTTATTGTTGAATATAAATGTATCGACCCAGCCCAAGATATCCCAAAGCGTGTTTCTTAAACTATTACATTCGCCTGATTAAAATGAATAAAATCTTGATGGAATTAGTGTTTAAAATTCATGGTAATTCTGATACATACATGAGAAAAGAAGACACTAATTACAACATAATTTTCTAAAAAATCAGCATAACTCTATTCAATCTAGTAAATCTCTGCATATCATTCATAGTACACTCCATGGATTCCTTTGGAAAGAACCATAATAATGGTGAGATTTAATGATCAATATGTAAAAAATATATTGGAATAAATAATTAATCAATGAGAATAGTTAATATGGGAAGGTAACTAAATGAACACATAGACCATGTAATCAATATACTGAATGGAAGTGCATAATAAATATGGAAATTTAATTACTAGAAACACATTCCATTCAAATAACTAGATAAAGAATATTAAATATGTAAATGTAAGAAACATAAACACATGACATATAAATAACTTAAAATATAATGTATCCATAGATGTGCTAAATGAAACATCACATCAATGAATAATAACTAAAACTAAATGAGGGAAATTCATTCTTAATGGATGAAATGCATAAGGCACATGAAAATATTATACTATCACGACCTTTTAAAAGATGGTTTAAAACTTCAGATAAAAACCCATTTAATTTGGGAATCTAATTGTTCTCATGAGAACCTGTGACTGCATCAAGGAGTTATATAATGTCCAGGATCCACTTGTCATTTCCAGTCTAAAATATTCCTCATATAGAATAATAAAAATAAATAATATGTCTTATAAAATATCTGTATTGAATAAAAAATAAAAAATTAACATTATTACCACAAATAATTAAATAACAATAAAGTGGACATTGTATATAAAATGGTATATGATTTAGGAAATACTAATATCGTTGATAAATTTAATGGAAAATTTATACAAATTCAATGTTCATTGATTATAGGAGATTAATTATATCAAGGGGACTAACAAATAAATTAAGTAAGTAATTGTGGAAACTATTATTGGAAAAATAAATCATAAAATGTCCCTATTAATAGTAAGGATGGTACCAATGAAACATATCCCCATTGGAGTAAAATAAAGGGTTCAAGTAGTTGATGAATTGAAATATTATTAAGAGATCATAAAGACAAAATTGAGGAAAATACCCTATTTGTTTTGAAAAACGTTTTCTATGGAAATAACTTTTAATAACATTTTCCTTAATAAGTAACCTTTTAGGAAATAAATTTATTGTTTCTTACAAATGGTGTTGAGTAAATTTTTACTTGTTGTATGACGTAAAATAACAATACATTTTCATGGTAATTTTTTTTGAAATAATCCTTATCAGGAAAGCGACAAAAAAATTCCTTTATAAAATATATTAAAAGAAAAAAAATTATATTTTTTTACCAAATAATTTGATTATACATGTTTAAAACATTTTAATAAATTATGGTTTTTATAAGAAAACAAGTTCTATGATTAAATAGTGAAATGAAGTTGGGTTTTCATAAAAAAATTTATAAAACACATTGAGTACCAAAGTTTGGGAAAACGGTACTAATACATAAAAAATGTTATGAATTAAAAGATGTGGGGGGGAATGAAAGGAATTATTGAGTAATGGAAATTTAATCTCATGTAGATATACCATTGAATGATCATTAATGTTATTATTGTGAAAAATAATTTATGAAATTATATTGTCCCATACCAAATTGAATCGTTTTAAATTATATACCTCATAAAGAAATAACACTAAATGAGGGTCTTAGATACCATAAAAATAAATGAGTTTATGATATAGTATGTATAAATGGGTAGCTGATACACAAAAAAATGTAATTTGTGGACATAACATTTATCTTATGGATGTAAAATGTGAGATGAGAATTTCTTACATTGGGTTTCATTTTGGTTGAAAATCCTTTAAATTATTGTATAATAAATTTAATTTAATTTTATGATTTATTGATATCCATTTTCATGTTTATCATGACTTTTATTTCACTTTTTACTATGTTTTATTCAACTACTTAAACGGTTATGTTTACATCGGGTGTTTTGTCCAAATTTCATTTATGCATCAAAAATAAATTTGGTAGGTCAACTATGGTCAAAATGTTTCATTAAATGATATATCCAGAATAATAATCATGAAATAATTATCATATTTATAAAAAATATAATTTTAATATAAATCATTAAATGTGGTTCTAAAAAATGATCCAACATTACAATCATAGAGAAGGTAGTCCATATGTACGCATGAGTAACGTTCTTATTTTTCAATGATTGTTATGGAAAGAAGATAAGTAACATTGTCACGAACCGAATCGGGTCGCCATCCGAACCAACACCCGACTCGGCCCGCGGCAAGGCCCGAAGGGCGTTCCCGATCCCCACGGGCTGGCACAAGTGCCCGGGTATCAAAATAAACCTTGGGAACGATTTACCCGAGTGAATAAATGTAAAGCAGCCAACCAAAGTAAACCAAACAGAGATAAAGGTTACAGTCAAACATGTAGATAACCAAACAGGTCTTTGGTTCACAAGTACTCAAAACCCAAAACACCAAAACAAGACAACCAAAAACCAACCTAAGGACTGTCGCCTGGTGTAAGGACACCGCCTCTAGGCCACCACCAAAACGCCACGTAGATAGTCTGGCTAACAACCTGAACCAATGCTCCCAAAAGCTGGACCCCTACCTGTATCAGAAGTAAACAAGTCTACTTACACCCAAGGGTGTAAGTAGGGTTTGAGCAATCGCCCAGTAGGATATCACCAATAAAAGATTCCACACACAACTATCAAAAGACAACCAAAAGCAATGCTGAAATAAAGATATAAAGAAGTGCAAAAGAAAGTGGTTTTCATAAAATGATTTTAAAGAAAGGAAGTTCAAGATTAACACATTAGGATAGCAGTTCAAGTGACATATCACGTATCAGCATGCACGCAAAGTAACTGGTGGCACCAAGGGATGGGAAAGGCCCTATGGGTACTAGAACTAGTGGGATCCTAGAACGTCGTGTCTCGGTGAAACGTGGCTTAGGCGGCCACGACCCTCAGATAACGTGGCTTAGAAGGCCACGACCCTCAGAACACGTGGCTTAGAAGGCCACGACCCTCATATATCATATGTTTAGTTAGTGTTTCAGTCATCAAACCTGCCAGTGAAACCAGGTTAGGACATCTCCGGAACACTAGCTCACTAGTCCCAGTCTCCCCACCTAATACCCCGGCTTCCCTCCTTGTGCTCACCTAAAGATCAAAGTTTATATAGTATGTCACATTATCACTTAGAGCCAAACGTGTCACCTGCACACTGATATCCCTTTTGAATAACCACACACACACACCAAAACCCCCTTTTTTTCTTTTTCCTCTTTAAAAAAAACTTAAACCACACTACATAGTTTGAAATTAATAATAAACATCCAAAGTGAGTTTCCGCAATAATAGAAAAGGGCTTGCACCACATAAATAGTCCACTGGCAAATTAGAATGCGCATAAAAAAAAGTAATTAAAACTAATTGTCAATATGAAAACTAATCAGCAGGGTGATGAAAAAATTAAACCAGCATTCAAAAGGTTGCCAAAAGATAATTGAGTGCGGAACCACCTACCTCAAACAGGCATGGAAGAAGACACGGCGCAAGACTCCATTTGCGCCGCGGTCGCACCGCCTTGAGCCGTCAACCAGGTCCTAAAAACAGCAGAACACTCAACGGTTCAGAAGAATTGTTAACGTAATAATAATGATGATAATAATAATAATAATAATAGAATAATAATAATAATAATAATAATAATAATAGAATAATAATAATAATAATAATAATAGAATAATAATAATAATAATAATAGAATAATAATAATAATAATAATAATAATAGAATAATAATAATAATAATAATAATAATAATAGAATAAAAATAATAATAATATAAACATAATAGAATAATAATAATAATATAAGGACAATAGAAATAATAATAGAAATAATAATAATTATTATAAACAATAATAATAATAATAATAATAATATAAATAACAATAATAGCATAATAATAATAATAATAATATGATAATAATAATAATAATAATAATAATAATAATAATAATCATAATATCATAATAATATTAATAATAATAATAATAATGTAATAATAATAATGATAATATTGTTATTTACATAATTATAATAATAATATATTAATATTTATAATAATAACTAACATATTAGTAATAATAACAAAAGAGAACAAAATTTATTATTAGATAAGTTAAAATAATAAAATAAAATGAATAAAAAGAAAAAGAAAGCAAACCTACGCGGAGGAGGCCGAACAGGGGTGCCGGAACGGGGAAGAAGAGGAAAAAATGAAAGGGAAGAAGAAGGAGAGAAGAGGAAGAGGAGAAGAAGAAGAAGAGAAGGAGGAGAAGAGGAGAAGAAGAAGAAGAAAAATAGAAAAGAAGAAGAGGAGGAGAAGAGGTAGGGCACGCCGGCTGGACGAATGGCTGCGGCAGGGGTGCAGCGGGGCGGCGGTCGGCGAGGGGTGCAGGAGCGGCGGCGAGGGGGGGCTGGGCGGAAAGGCTTCGGCTGGGCAAGGAGAGTAGCAGGGGCGGAGAGGGCCGGCTGGGGCCTTGTGCGGTGTGCATCAGAGGACAACGGCAGGGGGGGTTGCGCCAGCTGGGCCGAGGAGGAGGGAGAGCGGCAGGGGAAGAGGAGAAGAAAAGAGGAAGAAGAGGAGGAGAGGAAGAAGGAAAGGAGGAGAAGAAGAAAAGAGGAGAAAAAAAGATAGAGGAGGAGGGGTGGCGCGCGGGGGAGAGAGGAGGAGAAATGGAGGAGAGGTGAGGTTCGGCGAGGAAGGGTGCAGCGGGTAAGAGGAGAGGAAAAGAAATGAAATAAATAACAAAAAAAGAGAGAGAAGGGGGCGGCGGCTAGGGTTTCGGGAGGGGGAAAAAAATTAAGCAAACAATCAATATAAATTAATAATAATATTATCAAACAATAATAATATGATACCAACATTAATACAAATAACATAATAATCAATAGGAATAGGAATAACATTAGCATTAATATTAATGACAATAATACCATAATAATTATAAAAATAATAATAACAATATTATCAATATAATAATAACCATAATATATTAATCATAATACAATAATAACCAATAAAACCATAATAAAGATTTACCGGTTATTTAACGTTCGGGCATCGGCGCCACGTGCCGAGCGACATGAAGCCAACGCACACATATCAGCGCACTTAAAAATAAATTTTATCCAACTTGCTCGTGCCTTGCGCGCATGCCAAGCGACGTAAGGCCCACGCACACTTGTCAGCGCCACTGCGGAAGCCTCTAATCGACTCAGCTTATCGACTCAGCCCACACTCCAACCACGCAATTAAATAAACCGACAATTAATTTATGAAATAAAAAAAATTAAAATTAAACGCATACCTCAAAAAGTCCGGGCGTGACAATTATCCCCACCATGAAAACTTTCCGCCCTCGGAAAGTCAGCTCAAAGCCTGATCAGAGAATAGAAATGGGTACTCCTGCTCAACCCATGACTTTCGCTCCCAAGTTTCGTGTTCATCATTCCCATGCTGCCAAAGAACACGGACCATAGGAATGGACTTTCCACGCAGCACCTTTTCCCGAGAATCCACTATACGCACTGGTCGCTCGACCACAGACAAGTCGGACTCTATCTCCAGCTTCTCCCAATTCAGCACATGCGACGGGTCGGGGTTGTACTTCTTTAGTTGGGAGACATGAAATACGTCGTGAATCGACATCAACTGTGAGGGCAAAGCTAGCCTGTATACCACCTTCCCAATCCGCTTAAGAACCTCGAAAGGTCCGACATATCTCGATGTCAGCTTCCCCTGTTTCCCCAAATGACGGTGACCCAAGCGAGGGGCCACTTTCAGGAACACTCTGTCCCCCACTGAAAACTCAAGGTCCCGCCGCCTCTGATCTGCATAAGACTTGTGGCGACTCTGAGCTGTCAACAACCGCTGCCTAATCAGCTTGATCTTCTCAGACGTCTCCTGAACAAGACTCGGCCCCAAGAGCGAGGCCTCTCGTACCTCAGCCCAACACAGAGGAGACCGACAAGGCCGGCCATAGAGCGCCTCAAAGGGTGCCATTCTGATGGAAGACTGGTAACTGTTATTGTAAGAAAACTCCACCAGCCCCAAATGGCTATCCCATGAGCCTCCAAAATCTAACACACAGGCCCGGAGCATGTCTTCCAGAATCTGATTCGCCCGCTCCGTCTGGCTATCGGTCTGCAGATGGTATGTCGTGCTCATCTTAATCTGCAACCCCAAAGCCTTCTGGAGGCCTCCCCAAAACCGTGATGTAAAGAGGGGGTCCCTGTCAGAAACAACTGCCGACGACACACCATGAAGCCTGACCACCTCTTGAACGTACAAGCGGCCCAGTTCCCCTACCATCGATGTGTCTCTGATCGGAATAAAGTGGGCAGACTTAGTCAAACGGTCAATTACCACGCAGATAGCATTCCTCCCTCGAGGTGTACGAGGCAGGCCAATGATGAAGTCCATGGCGACCTCGTCCCACTTCCAGGTAGGAATGGGTAATGGATGGAGTAGTCCAGATGGTCTCTGATGTTCTGCTTTCACTTGCTGGAAAGTATAACATCGGGATACGAAGTCGGCTATGTCCCGTCTCATACCTGGCCACCAGAACTGCCGGCGAACATCGTAGTAAATCTTGGTGGTACCAGGATGGATGGCCCACTGAGACTGGTGGCTATCCTTTATCACCACCTTTCGCAGAGACAATGGCACTACAGCATGGCCCTTAAAGCATAGGACCCTCTGGGAAGACAAAGACCAATCAGAAGAAGTCTCCCCACCATGGAGAAACTGCATAGATCGCTGACAAAACTCATCACCAGGCTGCTCCTGCTGAATCAACTCTAGTAGGACAGGAGCCAACTGGATGCTAGCTAAGAAAGTACCTCCACTGTGCTCCCTTCTCTCCAAATGCAACTGGGCGAAGAGCCCCATCAAAGTCCACTCATCGCTGGACTTCTTCAACGCCTGCACTGGTACTTTTCTGCTCAATGCGTCAGCTACCACATTACCCTTGCCAGGGGTATAGACAACATCAAAATCTAAACCCTGCAGGTACTCGACCCAGCGGCGCTGACTCAAATTGAGATCCCTCTGAGATAAAATATAGGCCAGGCTCTTGTGGTTAGAATAGACCACAAACTTCTCCCCAAAAATATAGTGGCGCCATGTCTTCAAAGCATGCATCACTGCCGCCAACTCTAAGTCGTGAGTCGGATAGTTCTTCTCATGCGGCCGGAGTTGGCGAGAACCATAAGACACAACATGGTCATCCTGCATGAGCACACATCCAAGGCCCGTACCTGATGCATCACAGTACACCACATAGCCTTTTCCTGACTCCGGTAAGGTCAACACAGGTGCGGTGGTCAACCGCCGCTTCAGCTCCTCAAAATATGTCTGGCACTATGGGCTCCACTCAAACTTCACCCCTTTCCGGGTGAGTGCAGTCATGGGGGAGGCAAGCCGCGAGAAGTCCCGGACAAAGCGCCTGTAATAACCAGCCAAGCCCAGAAAACTCCTGATCTCAAACACATTTCTCGGCTGCTCCCAAGACATAACTGCTCTGATCTTTTCGGGATCCACTGAAACCCCTTTTTCTGAGACGACATGCCCCAGAAACTTCACTTCCCTGATCCAGAAAGTGCACTTAGAGAGTTTGGCATACAGGCGGTGATCCCGCAAAGTGCCCAAAACAACGCGCAAGTGGTGCTCATGCTCCTCCTCAGATCCAGAGTAGACCAGGATGTCATCCACGAATACCACGACAAATGAGTCGAGATATTGGTGGAACACCCTATTCATGAGTGCCATAAAAACTGCAGGAGCATTCGTCATCCCGAAAGGCTTGACCAGGTACTCGAAGTGACCGTACCTACTTCGGAAAGCCGTCTTCGGGATATCTGCTTCTCTCACCCTGAGCTGGTGGTATCCCGAACGCAAATCAATCTTGGAGAACCACTTTCCCCCTTCAGTTGGTCAAACAAATCGTCAATCCGTGGCAAAGGGTATTTATTCTTGATGGTTACCTTGTTCAGCTTCTGGTAATCAATGCACAACCGAAGGGTTCCATCGGCCTTCTTCGCGAATAAAACCGGTGCGGCCCAAGGGGAGACGCTCGGGCGAATGAATCCTTGGGATTCCAAATCGTCCAACTGTATCTTTAATTCCCTCAATTCGGTGGGGGCCATGCGATATGAGGGAAGAGATATAGGCTGTGTTCCTGGCGCAAACTCAATCGAGAACTCCACGTCTCGCTCTGGGGGTAAGCCAGAAAAATCATCTGGGAAAACCTCTGGGAACTCATCCACTACATGAGGTAACCCGCCCTGTGAAATACCACCATCGTACTCCAGCGCGAGTGACGACAACTAATAAACAAGATTTCCAAGCTCAAGGAGTGGAGGTCCTGCACGTCCCGACCAAGGATCCCATTCTCCGTGAAATAGCTTAGGAGTCCCATCTGGTGCTGTAAAGCTGACTCGACGTTGATAGCAATCAATGTGCGCCTGGAAGCGCACCAGCCAGTCCATACCGAGGATCACATCAAATAGGTCCATGTCAAGGACCAAGAAATCCCATTCCATCTCGACACCCGACATAGAGAGTGCGCACGATCGGCACTTGAGTCCTTGGTCCCTCTTTTTCCCCAACGGCGTTACCAACTCCATAGCACATGATAAAAGCTCGGATGGTAGGTTCAGCAGATTCACAAAACGAGCAGATATAAAAGAAACTGAACCACCAGTATCAAATAAAACTGTAGTTATAGAAGATGCAACCAGAATAGTACCTGGAACCGTCGAAGGCCCTGCATCAGATCCCACTGGTGCCTGATCCACAGCATGCAGTTGCCTGGTCCCTGCCTGAGAGTGACCGCTCTCCTGAGGCTCTGCCCTGATATGGCTCTGCCCTGAAGACGATCCGGTCCTACCACCACGCCCACCAAACCAAGATCATGTCGTCCTGGTCGGCTCTGACTGAACTGATACCCCTCTAGAAGCCACTAATCCAGCCCCACTCTGATAAGGGCGTGCAGTCCTGCAGAAGCGTTGTAGATGTCCCACCACTCCACATCCATGGCATGGTCTGGGAGGGTATGGACAAACAGGTCGGATGTGCCCTTCCCTTCCGCACTGATGGCACACAACAGACCCTACACCAGAAGCCCCAGATGAAAACTGCCGGGGAGGATGACCTGAGCTGCCATCACCCTTCTTCCATTGCTCATCACGCTTCCTTTTCTTCTCAGATGAACTGCCACTACTAAACCCTGACACTGATCCAGAAAACCCCGACTTTCCCTTCTGGTCAATCTCGGCCATACAAGCACGATCGACCACCTCAGCATAAGTCGTCATCTTGAACAAGAAAACCTGGGAGTGAATTTCTGGTCGAAGGCCCTTCTCAAACATCCGAGCTTTCAAGAATTCGCTCGAAACTATCTCAGGTGCGTACCGTACCAGTTCAGCAAAGCGATTCGCATACTCCATCACTGTCTGATTCCCCTGAGATAGCTCCATGAACTCCCGAGATCTGGCATAGGCTACAAACTCTGGAAAATACTGCTCGTTGAAGAAACCCTTGAAATCCTTCCAGCTCATGTGCTCGTGCTTCCCAGCCTGGACCACTGATTCCCACCATTTGTGACTGGAACCCTCCAGCTGGAACGAGGCGCACTTCACCCTGACTTCCTCAGGCGTGTCAAGGAAATCGAACATGTGTTCTATCTTCTCAAGCCACTCCTCTGCCTCCTGAGGTTCTGAACCACCTCGGAAAGAAGGAGGTTTTCTCCTCAGAAACTCCTGAGCTCTATCCTTTCTAGAGCCAAATTCTTCCCCTATAGCTGGAACATGGGCGGGGGCAGGAGTCGCCCCTTGTCCGAAAGCCTGAACGGATCGGACCATCACCTCAACAAATCTCTGATCAAGCGGCGCGGGAGAACTCTCTCTGGCTTCCTCCCGTGGATGCATGGGAACTCTCCGGGGAGGCATCTTACTGAAAAAGAGCAGCAATCAAGAAAGGAAACCATCAATAAAAAGGGGATAAATTTTCCAACAAGATAATTATTCATCAATAAACCAATCATGCAAAAAAAATTCCATATAAAAGCTTTACTTTCCTTATCTGGTGTCCACGCACAGTCTGCAGCCTGCACGTCCCACCCAGAAAGAAAGTGAAACAAGCACCCTGACATCCCATGGTGACTCAGTATCTGTCACGAGGCGTGCTGGCCAGGCACCCTACTCGCAACATGAATTCTGAGCCCCGACAGACCCAAGTCATCCCAAATAACATAAACCCCCAATAACCTCCGCACTGATACCATTTTGTCACGAACCGAATCAGGTCGCCATCCGAACCAACGCCCGACTCAGCCCGCGGCAAGGCCCGAAGGGCGTTCCCGATTCCCACGGGCTGGCACAAGTGCCCGGGTATCTAAATAAACCTTGGGAACGATTTACCCGAGTGAATAAATGTAAAGTAGCCAACCAAAGTAAACCAAACAGAGATAAAGGTTACAGTCAAACATGTAGATAACCAAACAGGTCTTTGGTTCACAAGTAATCAAAACCCAAAACACCAAAACAAGACAACCAAAAACCAACCTAAGGATTGTCGCCCGGTGTAAGGACACTGCCTCTAGGCCACCACCAAAACGCCACGTAGATAGTCTGGCTAACAACCTGAACCACTGCTCGCAAAAGCTGGACCCCTACCTATATCATAAGTAAACCAGTCTACTTACACCCAAGGGTGTAATTAGGGTGTGAGCAATCGCCTAGCAGGATATCACCAATAAAAGATTCCACACACAACTATCAAAAGACAACCAAAAGCAATGCTGAAATAAATATATAAAGAAGTGCAAAAGAAAGTGGTTTTCATAAAATGATTTTAAAGAAAGGAAGTTCAAAATTAACACATTAGGATAGCAGTTCAAGTGACATATCACGTATCAGCATGCACGCAAAGTAACTGGTGGCACCAAGGGATGGGAAAGGCCCTATGGGTACTAGAACTAGTGGGATCCTAGAACGTCGTGTCTCGGTGAAACGTGGCTTAGGCAGCCACGACCCTCAGATAACGTGGAATAGAAGGCCACGACCCTCAGAACACGTGGCTTAGAAGGCCATGACCCTCAGATATCATATGTTTAGTTAGTGTTGTAGTCGTCAAACCTGCCAGTGAAACCGAGCCGGGACATCTCCGGAACACTAGCTCACTAGTCCCAGTCTCCCCACCTAATACCTCGGCTTCCCTCCTTGTGCTCACCTAAAGATAAAAGTTCATATAGTATGTCACATTATCACTTAGAGCCAAACGTGTCACCTGCACACTGATATCCCTTTTGAAAAACCACACACACACACCAAAACCCCCTTTTTTTCTTTTTCCTCTTTAAAAAAAACTTAAACCACACTACACAGTTTGCAATTAATAATAAACAGCCAAAGTGAGTTTCCGCAATAAGAGAAAAGGGCTTGCACCACACAAATAGTCCACTGGCAAATTAGAATGCGCATAAAAAAAGTAATTAAAACTAATTGTCAATATGAAAACTAATTAGCAGGGTGATGAAAAAATTAAACCCGCATTCAAAAGATCGCCAAAAGATAATTGAGTGCGGAACCACCTACCTCAAACAGGCGCGGAAGAAGACACGGCGCAAGACTTCAGTTGCGCCGCGGTCGCACCGCCTTAAGCCGTCAACTAGGTCCTAAAAACAGTAGAACGCTCAACGGTTCAGAAGAATTGTTAACGTAATAATAATGATGATAATAATAATAATAATAGAATAATAATAATAATAATAATAATAGAATAATAATAATAATAATAATAATAATAGAATAATAATAATAATAATAGAATAATAATAATAATAACAAAAACAGAATAATAATAATAATAATAATAATAATAGAATACTAATAATAATAATATTAACATAATAGAACAATAATAATAATATAAGGACAATAGAAATAATAATAGAAATAATAATAATAATTATAAACAATAGTAATAACAATAATAATAATATCAATAACAATAATAGCATAATAATAATAATAATAATATGATAATAATAATAATAATAATAATCATAATAATAATCATAATATCATAATAATCTTAATAATAATAATAATGTAATAATAATAATGATAATATTGTTATTTTCATAATTATAATAATAATATATTAATATTTATAATAATAACTAACATATTAGTAATAATAACAAAAGAGAACAAAATGTATTATTAGAAAAGTTAAAATAATAAAATAAAATGAATAAAAAGAAAAAGAAAGCAAACCTGCGCGGAGGAGGCCGAACAGGGGCGCCGGAACGGGGAAGAAGAGGAAAAAAAAGAAAGGGAAGAAGAAGGAGAGAAGAGGAAGAGGAGAAGAAGAAGAAGAGAAGTAGGAGAAGAGGATAAGAAGAAGAAGAAAAGAAGAAAAGAAGAAGAAAAGGAGAAGAGGTAGGGCACGCTGGCTGGACGAAGGGCTGCGGCAGGGGTGCAGCGGGGCGGCGGTCGACGAGGGGTGCAGGAGCGGCGGCGAGGGGGGGCTGGGCGGAAAGGCTTCGGCCGGGCAAGGAGAGTAGCAGGGGTGGAGAGGGCCGGCTGGGGCCTTGTGCAGTGTGCAGTAGAGGACAACGGCAGGGGGGGTTGCGCCGGCTGGGCTGAGGAGGAGGGAGAGCAGCAGGGGAAGAGGAGAAGAAAAGAGGAAGAAGAGGAGGAGAGGAAGAAGGAAAGGAGGAGAAGAAGAAGAAAAGAGGAGAAAAAAAGATAGAGGAGGAGGGGTGGCGCGTGGGGGAGAGAGGAGGAGAAATGGAGGAGAGGTGAGGTGCGGCGAGGAAGGGTGCAGCGGGTAAGAGGAGGGGAAAAGAATGAAATAAATAACAAAAAAAAGAGAGAGAAGGGGGCGGCGGCTAGGGTTTCGGGAGGGGGAAAAAATTAAGCAAACAATCAATATAAATTAATAATAATATTATCAAACAATAATAATATGATACCAACATTAATACAAATAACATAATAATCAATAAGAATAGTAATACCATTAGCATTAATATTAATGACAATAATACCATAATAATTATAAAAATAATAATAACAATATTATCAATATAATAATAACCATAATATATTAATCATAATACAATAATAACCAATAAAACCACAATAAAGATTTACCGGTTATTTAACGTTCGAGCATCGGTGCCACGTGCCGAGCGACGTGAAGCCAACGCACACATATCAGCGCACTTAAAAATAAATTTTATCCAACTTGCGCGTGCCTTGCGCGCATGCCTAGCGACGTAAGGCCAACGCACACTTGTCAGCGCCACTACGGAAGCCTCTTATTGACTCAGCTTATCGACTCATCCCACACTCCAACCACGCAATTAAATAAACTGACAATTAATTTATGAAATAAAAAAAAATAAAAAAAATTAAAATTAAACGCATACCTAAAAAAGTCCGGGCGTGACAAACATCATATCATTACATAATGATAATTATATAATTACTATGATATTATTTTAACATATATAATTATATATATAATTTTAGTGATGATAAATTAATCACATCATGTTGGGGATGTGGTACCCCACATGTGCACGATCGACGATATCACTTTTTATTGTTGGTGGAAGGGTAATAAATAAAATGATATTTATATATTTATATATATTATATTTACATAAGTGAAATTATGTAATGAATATCATATATAGGTTATTATAAGTAATCCATGATTTATTACAATCATTTTATATATATTCCATTGATTATGTGAATAAATTACATCGCTTTGAGTGGGAATTTGTCCACCCTTTCACAAACCTCGTTATCGTATAAAAGAATAAAATCTATATAAAAGGAATGTGTTTGAAAAGAATTATATAAGTATAAATAAATAATAAATATCATATAAATAATATATATATATATTGTCCATCATAAAGGAAACATGTGACGTGGAAATGAAATAATTAACAATCATCATTTTTTTGAGGTAGAAGTTCACCGTACATAGAAACCATACGTTCACTACCCAGAAGATAGAATTTTGTGTATGTGTAGTTCAAAAACATATCATAAAAAAATACTAGTATATTTTTGATACATGATATTTTTATAAGTTTATCGAATAAAATTTTTGAGGTGTTGGGGATTGGAATTAAAATCAAAAACCTTGAGAGAAGATATAACCTCTTAATTGGGTAACTACTTTTGTTTAGAACCAAAAGGAATCAAAGGAAGGTTTTCTACCAAAATGAGGATAATATGATGAGGGGAGGGGTTATGGGAAGCCATATGGGAATATCATCGCTCAATGTAAGTGGTTTCAGAGGTGTGATGAATGTGGAGAGGTGATGGCTTTTTATTGGGAAGGAAAAGGTCTCAGATGGCATTTTTGGAAACAAGTTATGTGTACACCTGTTATTTCCTAAAAAAAATCATACCTAGAAAAAAATCTAATTAATTGAATTTTCATGGCCCATGTATGGATAAAAAATGGTATTTGGACAACTGGATAGATCGTTTGATCCCAAAAGATAATGGTTTAGTACATTAATAAACATTATTTTGCCTTAGTAATTTTAATTATATTCAATCATGTTCACATATCTTATTGGTCAAATAATTGGCCTAATTGGAAATTATAAATTTTTCTGACTCGAAATATAGAATAATTTTTTTCAATTTTTAGTCATAGAAGTAGTAGTAATTAATTTTAATTTTATCCCACAAACAAGAGGACAATAATGATTTTTAATGTATACTCGTCCATAAGATTTCTTTTTTTTTTATGATCAATTTTAAAGATAAATTAGATCAACTAAAATACATTGTTTTAATTGATAAAAATATTGTATAATTAAAAACTAAAATTATTTTAATTTAAAATATAATTTTAAAAATAATTTAAATGAAAATTTAGTTTCAAACTAAAATTTGTTATTTTTAATTATTTGTTGAAAAATCAAATGTTTTATAAAAATATCATAAATTCAACTAGTCATAATTATTATGTTTTTAATTCAAATAATATGTCATTTGGAGATATTAATTATATTAGAGTGTAAAAATTCATATTTAACATGGGGTTTCCATTAAAATGCTTTAAAACAACTTTTATAAAAATATTGGATTTTATGTGTAAAATAGGGTTAGATCTTATATAATTCATATAAAATCAAGTGGATGAATATAAAAAATAAATTATTGAATATATAACATATATATTTCCTTAAAATCATTCACTAATTCTAAATATTTATTAATATAAGATTCCATTGGAATATTTATAATAATTATATTTCTTTTTATATCAAATTTGTTCTAATTTTTGTTTATCAATAATTGGTAACCAATGATTTTATTTTTTATTTATACAGACCATATATTTTCTTAAGTTAGTTGTATACATTAATAACCTCTTACATAAGGGATATGTTACAACATATTATACTATATACAAATATTTTAATAATATAGTTTTGTTTAGTGAAACTCAGTCTTGTGTATAATGTATGCCATCGAGGAAGGTATCTATTGCATGTAACACAAGCTACTGAGGAATGCCACTCTTACATGTAAAACATGATTTTGGGGAATGTATCTCTTTCATGCAATGAATTATAACATGGTTCATCTTTCATTATAAGATATATGATGTATGTATTTATTTAATATAGTAAATATATCACAGTGTCTCGGGATGTTATATTCAATTACATTTTTGTCGATGTGCCTCATACATGATATCTAATACAGGGTTCTTAATTTATATGTTTTGGGAATTAAATTTTCCCCATCATATTTGAATTATTTCCTCATAATTTAATCTAGATCATTGTTTGATAATTCCATTTCCTTAAATCCCATGTCGTGAGAAGGGTTCATAAGTAATTCTCTATAAAAGAGATAATGGAAAGTACAATGTTCACATGAACATCCATGTAACTAGGTCTCAATTTTGTAGAACATCATGGACAATTAGATATATGTACATGGAGCTAAAGAGTAAAAATTATAGTGATTGAAGGATGTTATAAATAAAAAACAAGTATATAATAAATAGAACATTTAGGGCCTCAAATAAATAAATCATTGAAGACTCTGAAGACCATCAGTTCAACCAAAATTATGGTATTAGGTCAACATTTTATTTCAATGTCATTTAACTAATATTGGTTAATTATTATAGTGAAAAAGAGTATAATTAAATATTCATAATTTATTGTTTTCAATTATATATGAACAATCCTATCTTTTTTTAGTTCTTCGATCAACCTCTACTCATACCTTTACTCACAAAAAAATATTTCTAATAAAAAAAATTATTTATGAATAACTGAAATAAACATTTTAAGGATCATATGTCCTATAAAAGTGTAATATATCTAAATAATTTTCACTAACTATTTTATAAAAAAATATGTTTAATAGATGAATCTCTTTTCCCTAAAAGTGATTCTACTGGTTAATCAGTATCATTTTTTCGTCAAATTGTTTAACCAAAAGAAATGAAAATTTTACCTGGACATTGGGTAGGTTAATGGTTGGAATGAAACCCAAATCTTCCTTCAGTTGTGGGTTCAATACCCCTGGCATTTATAGTATTTTTGGTTGTCACCCTTCTTACATGGTTTCCTTTTTAAAAACCATGTTAATATAGTTTACAAAATATGATGGACATCCTTGAAATAATGTTAATCACTAAATATAATTTTAACTAAGGTTTTCCATGAAATATGAATACACAAATGTTTCATCAATTTATTTTCCACACAGTTCCATATGTGGTATATGGTTTACCCATAATATCATTTATAGGGTTTCTAAACCATGAATGCTTATTTCCAATCTAAAACACCTTAGGATTAAACTTGGATATTAATTATCATTATCTAAAAAAATTATTCATAATATTTTGGAAAGAAAAAAATGATTATCCTAATAAAATCGAATGGGACTATCAAACTAGGTGCATAGTAAGGCATGATTTCGTGTACCAGGTAGCCTTCATCCAGGCTCGAAACAACTTGTCAGAGTTATTACTCCTAGGTACATCTGTCCTTGAACCACGTCCACTTATAGTATCTAGACAATGGTGTATTTATAAGAAGACTCAAATAATAACTACCATAAAAAAATTCTTGGATTTTCTTATATACTTATCCTCAAATTCTACCATAGTGTTATGTTCGCTAACTGATGTATTGCTAAATCTTGTTAAAAAGGTAGGTACTATAATTTCATTGAAACCAACTATAAAAACCTGAACCCAAATAACACAGATCCATTTTCTGATACTATTATATTGGAATAAATAAACTGAATAAAATCCCTATGGAATTCCAGTTTAGTAATTTTGGTAAATGATATACATACATGAGGAAAAAATACACTAATTGAAAAATATTTCTTTTAAATACATCAAGGATAACTCAATTCCATTAAGTAAATATCTATATAATTTTCATAGAATTATTCTTGGATTCGTGGGGAATGAAACATAATAATGTTGATCTCAAATTATCATTAACTATAAAATATATCTGAATAAATAATTAATAAACAAGAATAGTCAATATGAAAAGGTAAATAACTGAACACACAATCCATGTAATCATTAATGTGAATTGAATTTTATAAATAATATAGAAAATTAATAACTGGAAAAATACTTCATTCAAATAATTGGAAAATGAAATGTAAATATTGAAGGGTATGAAACTAAAAGACATGCCATCTAAATAGGTAAAAATGAAATGTATCTCTAGATTATCTAACACAAAATAAGATGGATAAATAATAACTGAAACTAAATTAGAAAAATTATTTCTTAATGGATGTAATGTCTAAGGCTCATGAAAAAATATAATAGAATGAAATTTTTTATGAAGGTTTAAAACAATAAATAGAACCCCATTTAATTTTCACAACTAATTTTCTCATGAGAACCTATCAATGCTTAAAAATTTATATAAATTTTGAGATCCACCCATCATTTATAGTACAAAACTTTCCTTATATAGAATAATCAAAATAAATAATTAGTCTTATCAAATATCTGTATTGAATAATGAATATGGAATTATCTATACTTCCCTAAATATACAATCAATTGCCAAATTTGAAATTGTATATAAAATGGTATATGGTTTAGGCAATAGTAATATCCAATATACATGAAATGGATAATTTAGTGAAATTAAATGTTCAATTATCATGTGAGATTGAAAATTTCAAGGGGACTGACAAATTAATCCAGTAAGTCAATTTGAATGCCACCATTAGCCAAATAAATCATAAACTATCCATAGAAATAGTAAGGATGGCATCAATAAAACATAACCCTAGAAAATTAAAAAATGGGTTTATTTTGTTGATAAATAAAAATATCATAAAAATATCATAAAAAATTCTTAAGGAAAATATTCTTTTTTTGAAATTCCCTTTAAGATGATATATCATTGAAAATAACTTTTGAAATAATTTTATTTAAAAATTATCATTCTAGATTTGCAATGGAGTCATCAATGAAATGAAGGTGAGTAAATTCTTACTTGTTGTATGAGGTAAACTAACATATCTTTTTCAGTATAAAATGGTTTAAAAATGAATTTTTAGGAAAATGACATGAATATTCCTTTGAAAAAATGGTAAATGGAAGAGAATTTAAAAATTAATTTACCATATAATTTTAAAATATTTTTTGAAATATTTTTAATAAAACATGATTTTTAGAAGAAATAGGTACTCAAACTAAGTAGATAAATGAAGATTCATTTTCTTAAAGACATTTTTTAAACACGTTGAGTACTGAAGGGAGGAAGATGGTAATTGTTTTTGAAAAAGGTCATGAATAACCAAGAGAGATGAAAATTAAAGGGTTTATTGAACAACGGTGATATAATTTCCTCAATTTAAATACCATTGAATGATCATTAATGTTATTATTAATGAAATTAATTTTCAAACATTCCAATGTTTCCCATATAACATTGAATCATTTTAAATAATAACATCATAAAATAATAATATTAAATGAGAGCCTCAAAAATCATAAAGATAATTTAATTAATGACATAATTTATAATAATTGGTAGTATATACACATCCCAAAATATGTAGATGGTGAACATGACATTTATCTCACTGATATAAAAGGTTCGATGTGGATCCCTTAACTTGAGTTTCCTTTTGGGTTAAAGTGCTATAAATTATTATTTAATAAACATGTGTTAATTTTATACTATATGGAGAAAATATTTCATGTTTACCAATACTTTTATTTAACATATTATTATTTCTTATAGAAATACTTGAAAAATTATGTTTATGTCAGCTGTTTTGATAGTATTTGACTTATGTGTCAAAAAAGATTTTGGTTGGTCAAATATGGACAAAGTGTTCAATACATGACTAATCCAGAATAATAATCCTGACATAATAATCATATTTAAAAATAAATTTTTATTTAATTATCTTTCATAAAGCATGTTTAAGAAAAATGAACCAATGATACAATCTTGGAGACTGTAGTCCCTATGTACGCATAGGTAACATTATTTTTTTTCAATGATCATTATGTAAAGAAGTTATGTACTGACATATCAATATATAATGATTATTATATCATAAATATGATATTATTTAATCTTATAAAATCATATATAGAATTATGGTGATGAGAAAGGAATCACATCATGTCGAGGAGGCGGTAGTCCACACGTCAACGATCAGCATTATCACCTTTTAGTGTGTGTGAAAGGGTAATAAATAAAGTGATATATATATAAAAATTATATTTAAATAAAGGTAATTATGTCAAAATATTAATATAGTGTTTATTTATTTCACCTATTACTATTTATAAACATCCTCTATACATTCAATTGATCAGGTGAATGAATCACTTTCCTTTGAGGGGGAGATAGTCCACACTACATCAGATGATGTAGTCATATTAATGAAAAATTGAATGTGTAAAAGGTATGTGATATAATGGGGTTAAATATGTATAATGACATAATAAATATCATATATATCAAATATAGTCCAAATTTATATCTTAATTTCCATTATTAAAGGTAGTAAGGGAAAATTGAACAGTCATCGTTTTATGTGGCAGTAATTCAACGTACATAGACACAGTATGTTCGTTATCCATTAGATAGAATTGTGTGGATTTTCAGGTCGAAAATATAGAATAAAAACATCCTAGTATATTAATTATACTGGATTTTCTATCTAATCATAGAATAATAATATTTTAGTGGTTGGATAATGGAAATAAAACTAAAAATCTTTAAAGAAGAAGTTATCAATGAATCGAGTAACTACTATTCGATTGTATCAAAAGGATTCCTTGGAAATATTAAATCCCAAGAAAGATATTATAGGATAATGGGATGGATTTTTGGAAGCTATATTTGAAGATCATTGCCGAGATAATTTGGTTTGATTGGTGTGATGGATAAAAAAGGTGGTGGCTTTTATAGGGAAGGAAAATGGCTCGCTTGAATATTTTTGAATTAAATTAGGTGTACACATGTTATTACCTCTAAAAATGATAAAACAAATAAACAATTAAAGGTTAATGGAATAATTATAGATATAAAATGGGTTTTAGACATGTTTTTATGTCATTTTCCCCAATGTTAAAGGTCTAATCCTTTATTAAGGTTGATTTTATTACATTAATAATTGTCATAAATTTTAATAACTTTCATTAATAATTATCTCAAACAAATTTGGTCTTATTAAATGTTTTAAATTATTATTATTATAAATATTGAATCTTATTTCCCAATTTCTAATCAGATAAGTGCAATTAATAAATTTAAATTTAATCTCACATATGGGAGGACAATGCAGGGTTTTAAAGTAAAAACATCTAATAGATTGCTAGGTTTTTATAATCAATTTCAAAGTGAAGTTGAGTTAAATGACATACATTTAATAAATTGATAAAAAAATTAACAAATTAATCATTGAAATAAAAATTAATGTATAATTTATCCTTATAAATAAATTATATTAAAAGGAAGTTTTGAACTAAAATTCAGTATTTTTAACTATTTGTTAAAAAAATGAAATGTTTTAGAAAATATGAAAAATCTATGCTACAAAAATTATTACATTTTCATTTCAATGATGAATTTTCTTTTTCCATGTTATATCAATTAAATTTTAAATATTCAGATTTAAATTGGGTTCTCCATTAAAAGGGTGTAAAATTTTCTTCATAAAAATATATGTTTTTATTTTTAAAATTGGTATTGTTCTTATCATATCCATATAAAACCCAATGGATAAATATGAAATGTTTTTGGTCGAATGTATAAAATACAAATTTCATTTTAATCATTTTCTAGTTGAAATTAATAATTATGATATAACTACTTTGGAATCAAAAAATATTAATATTTTTTATTAAATCCAATTGGCACTTATTTGCAATTATCATTGATTAGAAACACATGATTTTATTTTATATTTATATAGATAATAGATTTTAATAATTTTATTAATAGTATTCATATACACATACATAATGTATATGTTATATCATATAATATTAAATAATAATATTTTTATAATATATTATTGTATGGTGATACTCGGTCTTGTTTATAACCAAATCTATCGAGGAATGAATCTCATGCGCTGAACACACGATACCAAGAAAAGTAGATGTTGCATGTAACTTAAGATATATTGGATGTTCTTTCTTGTATGTAACACAAAAAAACACATTGTTGTGTTCACTACAAGCTATATCATGTGTTGAATTTATTTAGAATAGTAAATATATAGAAGATTCTCAAGATATTATAATCCCTTATATGTTCTACGATTCATGTAATACACTCTATCGAATACATGGTTCAGACATTATATTTTGGAGAATCATAATAAATTATATATAATCCCATATAAAAAATGTTTTTAGTGATTGTAATTATAAATGTGATATATTTTTCTTCTCTTTTAGTAAAATATTATAAATTTCATACCTCAACCATATGATAATAAATGTTCTTATAACCGAAAAAAATTATTATGTATAATTATTACTCTTAAAATGAAATTATAACAATTTTTAGAGTTGTTTTTTTGGTCCTTATGAATTTATTTTTAACCCAAATTACCCAATTTATCCACAATAGTGGTAAAAAGTACCAAGGTAACTATTCATGATCGAAAAAAATATAATTGAAATTTTTACTAAATTTCATAAATTATGAATCCAAAGATGGAATTTATTTTGAAAAATTGAAATCATAGATTTTTTAGAATTTTGTTTATATTAGTCCCATAAAATTCAACAAAAATCACCTTTCATGAAAAAAAAATTTTGAAAAAAAAATTTCCTTATAAAAAATTATGGTATAATAATGATTAATGTTAAATTAATTAGATTATATATAACTAAAAATTACTTATTTTAAATTGAGTTAAAATTAAAATGATAAAATATTCTTTTAAAAAAACTATATTTTTCTCTACTCAGATAAAAATATATCTTCTATTAAATGCTTACAAATTATCCATATTCTAATTTTTTTAATTTTATTTCCAAAATGAAATTAAATTTATAAAATAAATTTTATAAATGTTTCAGAAATTAATTATATTTATTTTTTTATATATATAATGTTTTTTTGTATAAAACTTGTATTTTAATAACAATATAACTTTAATAAAAATTACGTTTTTATTTCATAAACATAAATTAATATGTTCTTCATTATTATTTCATAATATATTTAATCATGTTCTATATAAAAAATTAATTTCTATTTTATAATGGTCATGGATAAATAATAATGTTTATTATTATATCATTCTAATTTTAAGCCCGATGTTACATAGAACACAATGTATCAAATAAATTATACCTATTAAAAAATATCCATACTATAAAATCATGGGGTGTTACGTGGGTTGGGAATATACCACATCATCTAAGACTTGTAGAAAACATTTTTTACCTTGTACATCATTTTTATTAAATATAAGATATAAAAAAACTCACGTAACATGATCAAAACATTAAATATTCCAATGAACCTTGATGATTGATTTCCACCTAATTTTAGGAACCTTAATCCAAGTGGAGTTGAGACTATACGGAATATGTGACTCTAATCATTTAGAACACATTTTCTACATCTTCTATCTACATTATACCTTTTTTAGATCTATGATATTCTCATAGACATCTAGATCACCATTAAATTCACTTTTAATTATCATACCATCTTTGGGCCTAAATGTGTTGTACCACCAATAATTGTCCATTAATATAGTGACCATGAATGTCTAACATCTAATGACTCAAAATGTTATATACCAATAGTATAGTGGTTATTATTGTCGTATGAATCCCTACACATTATATGTGATCAAGCCCGTAATTTTAGATATGTTGAACACAAGATAAAAAACATATAAAAAAAATGGATTATACTAACATTCTAACCATTTTACAATATGTGAAACGTTGTATTGAAAAATACATGGTTCCATAATTCTATAGGTATTCTCTTCTGAATATATAAGGTAAAATGAGTTTTTTTTTGGATGAAATAGTAGATATTACTACATATAATTACACAATATCATATATGTGAAAATATCTTAGTATCTCCTCTGAACTGGAATATTAAATTTAATAGAATTGTGTTGATATTGTTTTCAAACAAAAAATCCTCCAGACAAGTTAGTAACCTGTTATCGATAATAGAAGTACAGTCATGAAATCCATATATAATATACTAAATACACAATAGTTTTTCTAGGGGTTTACTCAAAAATATTGGAACATGGTGATTGACTTTAATCTAGTAATACTGGAGGCACTATAAAAAATAAAGACACTAATTTATATTGTTTGAACAAAACTTCTTCTTAAGATCCATGTACATATTAAACAGCTTAGTATATAAGTCTAAATGAGAAGAATTCATCCATCTCACTGGCTTCTTACATATCACAACATTCACCACTACCTATAACTTGATAAAGATGATATGATCCCCACCAATGTAAATTTCATTAGGGGAAAATTTGGTGAGAATTTAATTTCACAAAACATCATATTCAGTATCCATAGTCTAGTACACCTTCATATTGTGAATATTTATAGGGTATAAAAGCATTACTTGATATAATTACTAGATCCTTCCTCCAAATATTCCAACTAAAATGATGAAATTTTATCAGTCCCATTCTCCAATGCTTTATCTTTGAATTTCATACAGACAATGTAAAATAACACATTTTACATCCATAGAAAATAAAAGACCCCAAAATCATATTCTTGTAGAAAATCAACCCTTTTCCTAGACCGAGAATTTTTTTTCCTCTATAAGATGATATATATGATGATCTTAACATCCTAATAAACCTCAACTCACATGATAAGAAGACAATGAATCCATATATCTATGTCAAATACAACCACCTATATCTGTATTTCATGAGTTTTTATCATTAACATTTAGAATCAAATTTATGCACCCATGTGAAAGAAATACTCAGCTATGTATCATTATACAACCTATAGAATACTTTTAGTCCTAAAAATTCAAATCATACACTAGTACTTCTTTAGAAAAAAAAACTGATGCATCATTCAATGACCATTTTATATCCTAGAAAGATGACACAAATTATCTCACTGAAAAAATAGATTCCCCATTTTTGTTAAAAAAATTCCTTGGATCTAATATATGGGATATTTTTGAAAAATATAACCATTAGTGTCTAGCTATGCTAGGGGAAAATTTTAATTCAAAGAAAATCATATGTACATCCCATTAAATCGCCAATTCAACCACCTTGATATCAATTATAATACGAATAATTGATATGAAATTCCAGTAGAAGTGAAATTAAAAAATCCGGAACTTATACTTCAAGATATTTCAATAAAGTTTATTTTTATGAAGTATATTTTAGTCCATAGATTATCGTATCTCTTCATTTTTTGAGAATAAATGTGAAATTAATTGATGATAAACACATTTAATGAACCCATATTTGAATGTAAAATATCTTCATGAGTGTTGTGATCATTTATAGTGAATTCAACACACCAAATCACATTACTAGTAAAACATTGGAACTATAGAGATTCCAAAATGATGGATTTAATAAATCCTTATCTCAAACCGAAATCTGGGGATACCCAAACCCATGATCAACAATAGAATTCCACATTGACACTTTCAATAGATAGGTCGTATCAATGATTCATGGGAGAGGGTTTTTATACTTAACAATCACCTTATTTATGTGATGGTAGTCTATATAAAGCATTGTGATCCCATGATCATTATAGTGAACAAAAATGGAACCATTTAGGTGGATATAGTGGTTATAGTAAAACAATTCTCTAGAAGGTCCTCTAACTGGACCATCAACTCCCTGATATTTGCTAATGTCATCTAATTTGATTCTGATTATATTTTTACAGCTCTATTATAAATGGAAATACGAAAATCAAACTTATGAAGAGGAGAAAACAATTAATTTTTTATAGGATAACGTCAATATTCTCTTTTACAATTAAAAGGAAATTCTCCTTATAGAATTCGTGGGACATAGTTTTAAACTCAAAAGTTAATGGGTAATCATGTAAAAGCATCCCTAGGTTTTTACAAGTAATCCCATTTGGGGAGATCCAATATCTAGTAAATGGTAATCTAATTTAATATTCATGATGAAATATAGCTCTATAACAATAATAATTTACACATGTATATAAAATAGATATCCATTCCCTATTGAGTATGACATGATATGGTTTTCTATCTAATACAATAATGTAGAAAGAGAATATTTTTCTTCCATGAGTATGATTTAATTAAAAATGACAATTAGAGATATGATGACGACAAATCGTAAGAGTCAATAGTCAAAGAATCCAATATTAGTATATATTATGACTAATATTTATTGAAAAAAAAATTCCAAAAATAGTATGACTCGAACTAATATCGATAAATATGGGGGATAATTTAGTGAATATTCATATCAATCATCAAAACATTCTGGTAACTAAATTCTTGAGTCTCTTGAATTACAATGTTTTACTAACTCCATAGCCCCAAATTTCATAACCCTAACGTAGCCATATTAGAAGTAGTGTTGGTGGGAGTGGGTCAAATAAACCATACCTTTAGATAATACATATACATGGATGCATCAACAGTAACTAACCTATCCATCATTGTGAGTTCCTCGGTCTATTAAATACCTATTTCAAGTGGAATTAACGCTCTTCGACCATGAATTCTATTTACAACTCATTTAGTAGGACATACTTGAGATGGATGTTCACTTCAACCATATACATAACAAGATTTATCACATATATTAATATAACAGTTTTTATCATACTTTGACCAGAATATCTATTAAAGATCATGAATGATCCTATCATAGATTATGTGGTCCTATTAACTACTAAAAACAATTTATTATTGATGAAACATCTCTAGGTCCAAGTTTTATATCCATTAGGATATAAAAAATTCCTACTGAATTTTCTAGGATCATAGCATATATTGGAATACACAATGGTTTATTCAATATTTGGACATCTCAATGAAGGTCATGCTTGAACATCCAGATTCAGTTGTACCCATTTTGAATAATGTCTTACAAAAACCTCATGAGCTATATAAACCTCACTGAGCACTGCGAAACATTAATTATATCTTGAAAAGTTTTAGAGCATTCGATACTAAAATAATGCATAATTTTACTAGGTAATTATCATCCCTAATTAAATAACCAAATTGAAAAAAAGTGAAGGGTAATCTCATCATGAGTCTTCAGGATCAATGACCACTACTTTTCTAATATACCATTAAGGAAACCTATATGATATACAACTATTTAATAAGTAGGTTTATTACCCAGATGAAAAACTAGAAAAAAAGAATCCATGAAATACATTACATCTTGTAAATAATACTCTCCCTTGGATTGTGGAGGAGTCTATCTATAGAACAGAAGAATAATTATCAACAAATATGTATAATTAGCATGATCCATCATAACTAAAAAATAAATAGTGGGTATTTATAAATTGAAATAAAATAATTGGGGATAAATACCCAACTACATTAGTTTTATAAATACCTTGATGTCAGGTATCAATTTTTATTATTCATTACTCAACTATTTTCAGACGTGAGGTCGAATCACTGGGATGGATCCAACACATCCCATCCCCTAAAAATGAGTTGGTTATCTGCAAGGTGGCATTATATGTTTGGAAAAAAACCAATGACTACTAAATGATATCTAGGAGATCTAACTCACAAATATATTGAATTAATAAAAAACTAAAATACTATATGTTTCATGTACTATCAAATAGAAATAAACAACTATTTATATAATGTTTTTATTTTACTAACTGGTTATTAAAATCCATGGGAATGATTTTTATTGCATCCCTCTCTTATTACTACTTCCCCTAAACTATTAAACCAACATAATTAACCTTACCAACAATACACTACGTGTCCCCAACCAATCCTCACAAGAACACTAACTTTAATCCATATCCCTATATATCAACCTGTTGTAATACCTATAAAACATGACATGACCCATTTTTACGCCACCTAAGAGGGTTGTAAGTTGAGAAATCCACTATAACTCTCCTTTAATTGACTGTGGACTTGAGATAGGAAATTGAATTCATATATAACATAAGGAACTCCTTATACTATAAAACAATAAATATCAATTTATTACCGGGCCAACATATAGAGCAATTAAAATCCCTAAATATGTAATTAAAACGCATAAGGTAAAAAATAAGTAAAAAAGAAATGTATATCGACAAAAAAATAATCTAAACCCAAGCCATAAATAGGGGAAAGTAGAAATATGAAAATTTAATGGATTATACTAACCTTAATATTGGAATATATGAACATTACATAAAACCCCCATTGATAAAATCACCACTAGAAAAAAAACACCACCAATTATTCCTATTCTCTAACACCACCATCCCTTTATGATCCCCTCCTATAAAAATCATCAATTATCTATTAATCATTTTCAAACACAAAACACATGTGGGAATGAATCTATAGAGGCTCTTCAATGATATTATCGGTTTTAACAGTTTTTTTAATTTTAAATACCATTTCCCCTTATTTCCATTAGTTTTATATTCATAATAGGTTTGATCAGAATAAATATAAATAGTGATTTTCTAATTTTATTCTACTTCTTGAATATTCTATTATATTAATTTAGTACCATTTTCTATTAAGTAATATTAATCAGGATCAACTGAGTTATAATCTTATTAATTTTTTCAATAATATTTTCATTTGTGTCGTAAAATTTCTTATTCATATTATTATTCCAAAATTTATTTCTAATTCCATTAGATATGTGTCCCCTTGAAAATTTATCCCTCAGCATTTTCTTCAAAATCCAAAGATTATAGTTCCCAATCATTGTAATAGAATTATGTCCAAAAATTATGATGTATTTAATAGTTGGTCATTCCTTATACCATAATAAATTTTCTATCATATTTTATTATCTCAATAGAAATTGGATCTATATATGTGTGGTAGTACATATAAATTCTCCCCATAAATAGTTTGAGATTTCATGTTCAACTAATATAGTCCTTCCCATATCTACTACTATTATTTTATTATTTTACTCTACCCAATTTATTATTGAATATATTGTGTTCTAAAATGATGTTTGATTCCATGATTGAATAGAAAAAATTCACACTAATCTCAAGAAAAATCCTTACTATTATCTAATCCTAGTTTTCTAAAATAGTGACCCAACTCCATCTCATTATTCCATTAGAAAATTTAATCATTTTAATTGCCAATAAATTTTGTTTGATAATCATGATATTATTCAAATCTATATAATCATAAATTAATGTAATAAAATAAAGATATACTCTTATAAAATTAATTATAAATACACAGAATAACTCAATATGAATATGATATAGTAGTATCAATGATAGAATGTCCACAATTTTTAGAGATCATTGATCAATATTCCATTATTTACTAGTTGAAAAGATTTCATCCATGTAATATTTTTCATTTTAATGTTCTCTCATAACATAAATTTTCAATATTTTACTTGTACTAATTTTCACAAGATGGATAATCCTCCTATGAAATAATTTATTTCCATCAACGGAACTCATGTGACTAGAATTGATTGAATAAAAAATTTGAAATATATTTACATTTACCCCTTTACCATAAGTCATGATTCTTCAATCCATGGAAATTTTAATGTTACATTAATAGTTTTTGAATATAACCTTATGTACATCATCCATTTTTTGGATGTAACTTTGAAAATTTATCTTTATTCATTCAAAAAAACAATAGAGAAATAGACATTAGCTTTTGAGCTACAAATTTTACTTAGGAAACTCTTTTAACTTTCTGGGAATAGAAATAATGGAATGTCACTACCCCCCTTCATTATTATCAAGGTTTTTCAAAAATTATGTGTCGCTAATCATGTGTGATGATCATATACTATTAATTATCCCTAACATGGTTCATCTTATATCATTCAAAGAATCATTAGTGAAATATGTTTTTTATTTAATAAATTTTCATAATTCCACTTAATTGTGAAAGATTAGATATTTCTCCTTGAGGATTATTGATTAAATTTTGAAAATTATATCCTTAATGGTAACATTTACCACTAATTTATTTTAACCTATGAATTTTTTTCTATGTTCATAGATAAAATAAATTCATGGTATCTTCTTGATTACTGTAATTTTTTTTCTATTTTTCTCTGAATTAATCCACCTTAGTTTATGTGCCCCCACTACCAGAGACCTATTTTACTGACATGAGTATAATTTGTCCCCACACACATCAAAATTGTATAAGTATACATTAAAAATTGATCCTTAAAATAGATAATACCCATGTCTTGATGAATGATGATGTTTTAATTCAATATAATATGTTTCTATCTGATATGGTGGAAGTAATATCACTAGAGAGTCTCTTTATTCCATTATATTAGATGAGATTTTTTATATGTATTTATGATCTAGACTAGTTAGGAATTTATTTTATGGCATGTATTGTTATACATAATAAAACATTTGAAAGTTAATAGGGAGATGGATTAATTTTCTTATCTGAACCCATTGTTTATCTTGTTTTTGATGATTCATCCATTAAATCAAAAACCTTGTTGAAATATTTTATAATACATTTAAATATATTATGATCTTTATAAAGTTTTAATGAATATTGGGATTTTATTCTGCTTTTAGATCTTGTTTTTCATTATGTTTCTTTCATATATATTCCTCTATAGACACATTTATTTTTTGAATTTTGATCTCATAACTGTAAATAATCTCTTTATTTTCATATTCTATCTTTCCCTGATCAATCTTTTTTTAGATTTACTACATACTCTTATCCTTCTTGATATTTTTGTTTATCTCAATATGGTATTTTTACACATTTGTTTATTTTAGCTCTAACTCTATTTGTTCACTTTTTTTATCTCTACCACTAGAGGCGTCAACCCATTTTTCATTTTGATATATGAAATTAGATTCATATTATAATTAAAATCTTGGGGTGGAGTCAACTTCCACATTCTTCCCATCAATTTTATTATTTTAATTTTTAATAATGTCAACTCTATTTCATCAAATTAGGTTGTTCCTTTTTTAGATTTTCCTAATTTCTTTTTCTATAGTTTCTTATCATCTTTCTCATGTTCATTAAACATCTACTAACGATAATTTTCAACAAAATCTCAACTGTTATTACAGTTGTAACACTACGGTGAAAATTTAAATTTTCCCTTCAACCTCACCTTATTGAATTTATTTTTTACAATGGAAATTATTCTCTTAATATATTTAACTTTATCTTCATTATCATATTCATATTATTATTAAATGTCATAACCATTGAATTTATGATTATTTTCATTGATTCAAAATCCATTCCATCATTAATTTTATTCATTAAAGAAGGGATTGTGTACATTTAATAAAAAATAAAAAATTTATGTAAATCATTGAGATTAATATCATATCTAACTTCCAAGTATGAAACATAAGGATCGTTGTTTGAGGAAATTTTTTCATCAATTTGTTTAAAATAATAAAATTATACTGAATTAATCTAAAACCCCAAATTTTACTTGTAATATCATGATCTCTTGTAAAATAATCATCAAAATTTCCTTATATTGAAATCATGATATATTTAAATTTTTATATCCAAATTTTCAATTTTTTTCTCCAGGATTTACAAAATTCCTTCATAACATTGTTTCAATTTATCCCAAATTTCAATTTAATTATTAAGACCCATAATATTTCATGACTGGTCCCACGGGGCCCATGCCGAGACTACCCCAAGCCCGCATTCCATAGGCCAGTGTATGGTGAGTAGCACCGAAAAGGAATTTCCCTAGAATGGAAAGGCATTGCCTCAAAACCAATACATACAAAGATAGGGTACACTGCACACAAGTAAAACACCATGGAAGAAGAAAAGTTCAACCAAAACTAAAAACCACAAGAGAGTGTAAGATTATGTACTCAAGTAAAAGGGTCCTAAATCCATGCACAACTAAAATGGAAATACAATAAAAAGGGGAAACATATCATGAGGTAATTTTCCAAAGATCCTACAGGATTGTTTGGTACATCTCCTCACTACATCCCTCTACATCTACCGGTCACCTCTATACACGGTCTGCTAATCACTATCAGGCACCTTCAAGCCCGGACTCCTAATGACTCAGTCTAGCTGTCTATCATCTGCACAAGACACAACAATGTATGATAGAATCCTATATAGGGGTGAGTATAAAAATACACATTTGGGACCCTGAGACCCCCAAAGGTCTCTCAGAATTCCTCAAAGTAATAACCACAAAAAAATGATCTCAGACACATAGCACAAACAAAAAGACTCATCTCAAACTAGGTAGAGAACTCAGAGATCAGGATTAAAGATGATTAGTCTTAAGATATATCCTTTTATTCCATTAGGAAGTTTACACCACTTAACCATGAATGAGTTGTTCCATTTTCAATCCACTCTGGGTCGTATGTCACTGATCCATGACTGGCCACTCTTAGGCTGGTCCTCAATGGATCGCCAACTACTGATCCACATAGGGTTGCTAGAATGTTGATCCACATAGGGTCTCTATGGTGCTGATCCACACAGAATCACTATGACTCTGATCCACATAGGCTCACTATGATGTTGATCCACATAGGGTCTCTATAATGATCATCCACAAACAGGCTCTTTGAGCCTAATCCACACATGGTCGATATTCAATTGATAGCCAGCCATAGGATTTCCCACAATCGGTGCACTTGAGTTGCACTGTATTGGATCCTCAAGATATTAGTCATGCCTCAACTTCCTAGAATATCAAAAAATTTGTAACCCAAGGGGCGTCCATTTCTTAAGGGTTCCAACACAACAAACATCACATCAATTGGACGACCACTCTGTGAGTTAAAAACGTTTTAGTACCGAGGGCCTGGTTGGATTCATTTTCTATCCAACCTGGATGTACTATAACTTCCTCCAAAACCTAGTTGGAGTATTTAAAAAGGATCATCTTGTTACAAGGATTCCCCCATCATAGACGGTTTGTCAAATAGACATCTGGTTTGCGAGATATGAACTTTTAAGCTTTTTTGGGCCGAAAATGGTATGGGACCTGTCCAACCCAGTCGGACCGACCCGACCAACCCTAGCCTGAACCAGCAGGGCTGGCCCGAATGGGCTAGGCTGCAACAGGATTGGCCCACCATGGCAAGGTGTGACCCCGCTTGGTTTGGCAAGACCCGCATGGGGGACACTCCGCCTTCAGAACGGACAAAGTTCTATTCGGTTTGCAATTGATGCGCCACGTGGTGTCGCCCCCATTTAGTGGGAACCATGGGGTGCAGGTCCACTCCATCGCGGCTTGAATCCATGGTTCACGATAGCTCGCAGTGCGCTGTTGTGGTGGTCGGCCTACACTGGCCACCCCAAATGTTTGTCGCGCCTCTTATGAGTGTCGGCTCCCTCCGCGGACAGTGGGTGCCTACCGATGTCGTCACCTGTTGTTACTGGTCGCCCGCACTATCGTGTAGGTTCCACCCTTGAGGGTATTTTGAGGGACACTAGGTGAGCTCCGGTGGTCCGTATTCCCTTCTGACTGGGCATATCAGCCTCGTAGGACGCTGCAGCCACTGCGTGACTCCCAAATTCAAATTGCTGCCGAGTTCAAACTTTCCAATGAAGAATGTGAAAATTTGAAAGTGGTGGAGGGTCCTAGTGTTGTCAGTTGGCTGGTACCCTTCGCGTTAGCAATTAAACTGGGGTGTGGTAATCAAGTCATCAAAAGATAAATTAATACCTCTTTCAATAGTGCCCTAATTATCCACCTGTAGTTCCATACAAATCACGGATTAACACATTTTCCATTAATTCGCATTCTCTATGATTTCAAACAAATAGATTGAAAAAAAATCACTTTAATTTAAACAAAAACCCCAACCTTGAGTTCGTTTCAAGGCATTGCGGAAGAGGAAGTAATGTTCTTGTTCGAAGGTGTTCGGCGACGTTCACCTTCGGCAGTCGTTTCCCACAACAATCGTTGCCCGATCACGTTCTTCGTCGGTGCAGAAAGTCACCTACACTTTGTCAGAGCTTCCTCTCATAGCTCTCCCAAAACCCAAGCCCATGCTCAGATTAAACTGAGTAAAATAGAGGATCAATGTGCCACAAAATTAATGAGGTTCATTAATGAGTTTAATCAATGAACCTAATAATTTTTCCCAATGGTGCAGTCACACAACCTATTGAAATCTCTAAAAAGTTTGGTTACATGTATTAAGGGTTAAATATCTAATGGTAAAACATTTCACTGTGGTCCCACAACTATTTGTCCAATGGTTGAAAAAAGAAAAATAAATTAACCTTTAGTTATTTTATTATTTTTTGTAATGTCCAAAAATTCTCTTTTTTGCTCGACCCTTGTCTGCCAAAGTTAAGCTTCCCATAAGAGAATCTCGGTGTTGCGAATTTAACGGTGCCCTTATTTTGTTAATTCTGGCAACGGTTTAAATGATTGAAATAATTGCATGCACGTTTACTGAACATATCTTAAGAAAATTTCAGAAAAATTTAACACTCCTTGTAAACCCGCTTCGGTCGAGGATATGATCTGCCTAAGGGAAACACACCATCATTAGCTCAACTGTACTCTCATGTTTATAGTCCGAGTTAT
The DNA here is from genome assembly GCA_963277665.1 of Viscum album. NCBI lineage: Eukaryota > Viridiplantae > Streptophyta > Magnoliopsida > Santalales > Viscaceae > Viscum > Viscum album. Next base: position 623,593,417 of record OY728127.1, read on the forward strand.
CATTTAGGAGTTATATAATTTAATGATAAAATAATTGTTACTTAATTATTTTATTTTTGGACAAAAAATTACATCCGATGTTTCCCCGCGGCGGCCAATGTTAGGATCTACCTAAGGAAAGCATACCCTCATGAGTTCAGTGGTTGTCTCATATATTTAATCCGAGTCACCATTCTTGATATATAATCATTTGAGAAATAAAATAAATTTATTTAATTATTTAATTTATTGTTATTCAATTTTCTGGTTTTCTCACTAGAGGCATGTGCCGACTAAACTTATGTTGCCCCCAGGGTAAACCTGCCATCATGAATGCAATGGTGACCTTGGAATTCTGATCCAGGAACTTGATTAACAGTTATCCCACTTTTTTATTGAAAACTACTCATGTGTGCTATTTTAATCATATAAATGTTTCAATGGATCATTCTGGGTACTCCGGGCCTCAGAATCCTGTGCTGTTAATTTTCATAGACTCTTAATAATTCAGAATAATTTAGAGAAAATTATATTTAATTTCTAGGTCTTTACATTCTCCTACCTTTGAATTTTTTCCCCCAATGCTACCAAAAAACTAATGTAACAAATGGGGGTACTGAGCGCATATCTGAGCCTTCCTGTCCAATGTGTTCTTTTGAAGATTCTCATGATTCCAAAGAACTCTCCCTAGAGGAATCAACCTCTATTTAAGGACCATATCCTGTTGGTCCTCTATCTCCACCAGGAACTCTGAAAACGTCACCCCATCATCGATATCCAGCTCACCCCAGTCGATAATGTGCAATGGATATATACATAACTCCTCAGCTGTGACACTTGGAAAACATTATGCACCCTGTACAACTATGAGGTAATAGCTAGACTGTATGCCATATCATCTATTCTGATGAGGATTTAGAATGGTGAGATGAAACTTAGAGATAGCTTTTCACCCCCCCCCAAAACCTCTATAATCATGGTCGAGGTGATACCCATAAGAGTACACCGTCTCACTCCACAAACTCCAAGGATATCCATCTGTTATCAGTATAAGACATTTGCTAGCTCTGTGTAGTTTTCATCCTCTCTGTGATGATCATCACCTTCTCCATGGTACCCTGTACCCAATCTGGACCATATGTGCTGACTCCCCAAGGTATTTCCAGCAGAGTGGTGATCTTCATGGTTTCACATACAGGGCCTCAAACGGAGCCATGCTAATAGTGGACTGATAACTTTTTTTTTGTATGAATTCCACCAGAACCTGGTGTTCCTCCGAACTATGGCCAAAATAAAGGACACAATCACAAAGCATGTCATCATGTGTCTATATGGTCTGCTCTGTCTGACCATCTATCTAATGATATATGGTAGTGCATAAATGTAGCTGAGTCCCGAACGCCTCTAGTAATACCTTCCAAAAGAGGGATGAAAATGAGCTTCGTGATCTAAGACGATCGTGAATGGCACCTCGTGATACTTCAAAATATCTTGTATGTATTGACGTCTAAACCCCTCTACTGATCCCTACTATATGATAGGTAAAACGAGGGCTGACTTGGTGAGTGGGTCAATGATCACCCAGATGGAATCATGGCCCCTGGACAAACGTGGTATCCCTGTCACAGAGTCCATGGATATATAATCCCACTTCTCTTTCAGCTCCTCAAGTGGCCGAGCTAAGCCTACTAGTACCTGATACTATCCCGTCACTTACTGACAAGTGTGGCATCGTGATATGAACTCCACCACTTCTTTGTTCATCTCTAGCCACAAGTACTGATGTGAGAGGTCTAGGTGCAACTTTTCCAATCCAGGATGTATCGACAAGGGGGATGTGTGGAAATCTCTCAACACCTCCTCTCGTAGAGTCACTGGTACCATGGTGCATCCTCTGAATTGGATGACATGTTCCCCAAATTCAGAAAATCCATCAGGAGACAGTACTGAGGTTATCGGAGCACGTAAGGACACACAATCAACGTCCCTAAGTTGTGCCTCCCTGACTCACTGATGTTGTGGGGGAGTAACTACCATAGACTGGATGTAGGCTACTCTATCACTATCAACGATGGATAACTAAAATGTGGCAAATTTCTCTGTATCCTCACTCAATAGGTGTATACCCGACTTCGTACTGAATGTTTCTACTACTATGTTTCCCTACCTGGGAGTATAGACAATCTCAAATTCATATTCAGGGAGGAACTCCATCCATCACTGTTGTCTTAGGTTCTGGTCCTTATGTGTGAAGATAAAACTAAGTCTATTGTGATCAGATTAGGCAAAAAATTGTTCTTCCAACTGTACTCTCATCTCCCTAAGCTCCGTAGGAGACATCCGATATATAGATGTAGCTATTGGTGTCATCCTCCAGTACAAGAAAATATAGAAGTACCTCTGCCTACATGGTGTTAATATTGGAAACATATTTTGAAAGGATGTTCATAGACTCTGGGAATATTGTTGGAAACAAAAAACTCAGAACACATGCTACCACGAGGGTAAGGCTAGCCAGAATGGCTGTAGATATAACAGAACCTTTTTTCCTAAAACAGTCAATCTGAGCATCATATGCAGATGACCTACCCATACCGAAAAAAATTACGTAAGGCCTCGACGAAACTACCAAAAAGTTATAGCTGATACTATCTCCTCAATTATCAGATCACACAGTCGGTATAGTTGTGATTATAGAGTATCATCCCATATGTATCTCTATATGTAAGGGTTATGTCAACTATTTAATCAGACACTGTAGGTATTGAACATGATTCCTGACAAGAAGTAATGATTAGTACCAATGTCTATTAATACAACAGCTAGTAGATGAGACATACCATACTTCGAATCATTCATAGACCACTGGGGTCACACTCCTTGACCGCATGAATCTACTCCTTTCCTCCTTCCTCCAGCTCCCTGAGCGTAGTGGGGGTCACATTGGGGTGATGTTAGTAACATATCGAAATGTATACCACCTCCTCCTACTCTCCTAGCTCCTCTTCCACGTGCACTGCCCTATCGATTCATCTGTCTCTATCATATCCTCTTCCTGAAGCATTTTACACAACCCATTCTCCAATACTAATGTATGTTTCCTCCTTTCCCACTAATGACATTCACTAGTTGTTTCTGCCCAGCCAATAAATTTTCAACCAGAAAGGTTCTCTCTAGAACCCTTTCATATGTAGGAATGCATTGAGTAATATTTCTATCTCAGATATCCCGAAAACATCACACTCGAACTTCCAAGCCCTGAATCACTAGTTGTATTATATTCATCAAGTACCAAGAATTGTTGGTATGCCTCGATGAATACTTAGCTATCGACATGTTGTCCCTCCAAAGATGTAGAATCTCTGGGGATCACATACCCCTTAGATTTTACGACAAGAGGCCCCCTTCTCTGAGGAAGGTTCTCGAGCTCTTTCCATAGAAAATGTCACCTCATTATAAGATTGGGGTAATCTAAACTCTACCATCACCATACTAAGCCACATAGAATACTCACTACCAGGACCACCATCTGGTGCAATGGTGCCCTAGCTAGATGGAAACTTAGTCACCCCCTCAAGAAAATCCTTAGCTGCCTGAAATTCGGGCTCACCTAAGAACCTAAGGGGTATATTTCACTGAAACTCATGTAAGTAACTAATCATATAAGTTTCTTCTACCAGTAGTTCCAATAGAAACTACTGACGAAAGTATAGTAGTATAACTGGGACACATCCCGAAGGTACCATCTCGTGCAAAAATCCCTGTACTGAAGCCTCATCACACTGTGTACCGTCCACATGGTCACACATTGGAATCATGGATGGCTATCTACATGAAGGGATCTTGAATTAGAATCAAGATTAACCATAGTCAATAAGTTATATATGGTGACCTGACTAAAAAGATAATAAAAGAAAACATTTCCAAAACAGATGCACTACGTGTTTTCGTGAACCGTGTCGGTAATAGGAATTCAGGGTCCTCGTGTATGGATATGTCGGCCGCCACACCAAAACTGGACTCCCCAAACTCAAAACCATACTCTAAACTCTTAACTAAATTGCTCCATTGAAAAGATTAGAGTCCTAGTTCTTCAGTATAACCAACTCCTCCGATACCACTTTGTCACAACCCGTACCCCGGGGCCTATGCCGAGACTATCCCAATCCTGCCTTCCATAGGACAGGGGTTGGAGACTAGCATAGAAAATTTATTTCTTTAAAATGGGAAGAATTATCCTGGAAATCAGTACACACACAAACATTGTACATTGAAAACAAGTAAAACAAAATAGATGAAGAAAGGTCCAAGAATAACTAAAAACACCAATAGAGTGTAAAATAATGTACTGAAGTAAAGGGGCCAAAATACAAGCCCAACTGAAAAGGAAGTACAACTGAAAGGGGAAAAAACTCCTAAGGTCGTCTTCAAAGGATCCTACCTAAAGAGTATGTATATCTTGTCATTGCGGCTCTCCACATCTACCGGTTACCTCTATACACTGTTTTTCAATCACCCTCGAGCACCATTAAGCCCTGACTCCTCAAGAATCAATATACCTGTCCCTCTTCAGCACAAGACACAACATGGTGAGGGAAAATCCCCAGTAGGGGTGAGTATAACAATACTCAGTAGGGACCCCAATACCTCTGAAGGTCTCACATTATTATATAATGGAATAATCACAATTCTTGAACTCAAATAAAAAGAACAAAGAAAAAGACTCTGCGAAAACTAGGTATACAACTAAGAGTTCAAGAAAAAACATGATTAGTCTTAGGCTATATCATTTTATTCTGTTAGGAAGTTTCCACAATTAAACCACGAAATAGTTCTTCTATTTTCGATCATCACAAGTTCTTATGTTGCTAATCCACGATGGGCCACTCTAAGGCTAGTCCTCGTCGGGTCGCACACTACTAATCCACACAGGTTCGCTAGAATGTTGATCCACAAAGGGTTGCTAATATGTTGATCCACACAGGGTTTCTATGATTCAGATTCACCAAGGGTGTCTATGATGATGGTCCATATAGGGTCACTATGTTGCTAATCCACACAAAGTCTCTATGATGCTGATCTACACTGGTTCACAATTCAATTGACATCTAGACACCAGATTTCCAACACTTGGTGTGCATGAGTTACACAGTATCTGCTCCCCAAGATATCTATCATGATTCAACATCCACGAAGTTCCATAAATGATTAACCCAATGTACAACCATTTTGAATGGGTTCCAACGCAACCAATGGCTTGTCAATCAGAGAAACGGTTTGTGATTGATTAGCATTTTAGTTCCCATGGCCCGGTTGGATTCAGTTTTAATCCAAGCTGGCTGTACTACAAAATTCACCAAAACTCAGGTGGGGTATCTCAAAACAACTATCTTGATCGAAGGATTCCACCAATGTAGATGGTATGACCTGGGTCCGACCCATCCTGTCCCAATCCAGCTGGGTCGTGGCGGGCTTGGTCTACTGGGCCGCAGACCAGCCCATCCCACCTTGGCTTGGCACGACCAGAATGGGGCTCCCTCCCCCCTTCTGAATGGAAAAAAGTACGTTCAATTTTCAATTTCTACGTTAAGTGGAGAAAACCCTATCATCAGGACCCGTGGGGCACATTTATTGTCCAGTGTGGCTCAAAGCTGCGGCGCACGACGATGTGCTGCCCACTATCACCGCGGTCGGCCGACACCATCCACCCCTGCTGTCTGTTGCGGTGCATCTAGGCGCCGCCTCCCTCCAAGACCGTCAACATCTGACCACAACCATCTCCTTTCAGCACTGCTGTGCTTGTGCTTCACCTGTGGTGCTTCTTTAGGCCACCAAGTGTGCTCCGGTGGTCCGTTTTCCCTTCCGATTGCACATATGTGCATCATGGGATGTTTCCTTTTCTGGATGGCTCCATGATTTAAATTTCCAATGAGTTCAATCTTCAACCATGAATAACACATCAAATACAAAATCAGCAGAGGTTTTGGGCCTTGTTCGGTTGGCCTCTACAGTCCGCATTAGAAAATAAAGGGTGTGGTAATCAGATCATAAAAAGATAAATTTAATCCCCATTCTAATGTTCCCACATTATCCACCTTTAGTTTCGTACGAATAGAAGACTAACTCATTTCTGGTTAATCCAGGTTAGATATAATTTTCGATAATGATAGTTTGAAACAAAATCAAGTGAATTAAAAAAACCCCTACCTCGAGTTTGTTGGAAGGCGTTGTGGAAGAGGAAGGAGGGTCCACGTCTGAAGGTGTTCATCGACATTCATTATCACCCGTCATTTCCCCAAACAACCATCGTTCGATCACATTATTCATCGAAGTGGAAAGTCATCAGTGCTTCATTAGATCTTCCTCTCGAAGCTCTCCCAAAACCCAAGCCCAAGCTAAGATTAAATAGAGGAAAATAGAGGATCAACACACCACAAAATTAATGAGGTTCATAAATGAGTTTAATTAATGAACCTATTAATTTTTCCCAATGCTATGGTTGCACAACCTATTAAAAAATCACATTGGTGTTGTTACATAACTTATGAGTCAATACATTAATGGTCTGACATTGCACTGTCATTTGTCCAACGGTTGCAAAAAAACAACCTTTAGTTATTTTATTATTTTTTTAAAGTCAAAAAAATATATTTTTCATTTGACCATTTTCAGTCGATGTTAAGCATCCTTTAAGCAAATCTCGGCACTACCAATTCAATAGTTCTTATAGATTTTTAATCTGAGCACTAGTTCAAATGAAAGAAATTTCCACCCGCATGTTTACAAAACGTACCTTAAAAAGAGTTCTAAAATTATTTACATTCACCCTCAACCCACGTCAGCCGAGGATAGGCTCTGCCTAAGGGATACACGCCCGCATGATCTCAATATTACTCTCATATTTTCTATCTAGGATACAATTTAGGAGTTATAGAATTTAACAATAAAATAATTGTTACATAATTATTTTATATGCGGCAAAAAACTAACTTCCACTACTGACCTATGCCAGCCAATGTTTGGATCTACCTATGGAAAAAATACCCTCACGAGTTTAGTGGTGGTCTCAAATTTATAAACTGAGTCACTATTTGTGAGTTATTATCATTTGAAAATTAAAATATATTTTTTATTATTTTATTTGCAGTTATACCATTTTCGGGTATTCTCCCTAGAGGCCTATATCAACTAAGCCTATGTATCTAGTAGGTTAAACCCGCCATCCTGAATAAAATGGTGCCCTCAAATTTTGGATCTGAGTTTTTAAGATTTATATTACCTTTTCTGGAAAACTACTCACGCGTGTCATTTTAAGCGTAACGGTTTTTTAGGAATATTTCTGGGTACTCCGGGCCTCAAAATCATGTTCCATAAATTTTCATAGACTCGTAATAATTGAAATAATTAAATAAAATTATATGTAGTTTCTGGGTCTTTATATAATCTTTTCGTATATTTCTTATAAATGAGTAAAAAAATGGAATTTTTGGCATTTCGAAGAATATAAATGTTTCTATTATCATTAAAATTCATAATAGACTCATTTTTATTATGTGATAATCCTATTGTTACTATATCTTTAACATAATAGAAATGATATATGCAACACCTCATGCTTCTACGGTATGTTTCCCTTTGAATAATGCAATAGATTACATTGTACGCAACTTCGAGATTCAAACACAATGAGGCCAATCAAAGTAGTAGTTACAAATAGTAATACCCACTTGTTGAAATTTTTTAAATTTTATCTTTCAAAATGGACTTCATTTTTGGATTCGGAATATCGAAATTTTCTTAGGGTGAATTTTTGGTATTTTTCTCAAAACATTCAATTTTGATGAATAGTGAAAAAAACAATGAGTTATAGTTTAAAATCAAATTTTTATTTAAATAATTATTTATATTATTTATTTTAGGTCAAAATAGATAAATAATACCTATATAAGTTCAATATAATTCATTGGAGTTAGTTTATAATAATTTTAGATATATAAAAATTTTATTGAACTTTTGACCGTCATTTACCCATCTCATTGGAAAATTTGAAAATTAACATAAAACATAATTTTATCACTTCTACGAGTTTATTTTTGAAAATCCGAGAGACATGGTTAATATAAAGGTTTAAAATTTGGCATAATAATAAAAAAATACTTTTTTGTGAATTGTTACTCTTTACTTTTATTTACCACGGTTAAAAGTAAATATGGTAATTAAGGGTAAAACTGATATTATTATTACCCTAACACATGTCCTAAATTTATTGGATAAATATAATTCGACAAAAACAACCTTAGTAATAAAATATAAACCTCTTTGTCCCACATGTATTAGATTAAGACATTTATTATTATATTATTTAAAGAAGAGTTAAAAGAGTTAAAATCAATGTTTAATAACTAAAAATTTTTTAATATAGGGATAAACATAAGATAAATTCGACAATGAATATTCACTAGAAATCTAAAAATATTTTCTATATAATGGTATTTCATTTATATATTTTAGAGGTTATATTTGATAATTTATTTTTGACACATTGATGATGAAATAATTACCTAATTAGTGAAATATTAAAATAATTGATATTATAAATAACTAAATAAATGTACTTTGAGACTTTTTAGGAATTCCACTAATTTTATTTGTTAATATGACATATTAGGGTTGGTTAGATGAATTTTTTTCGAAGTAATAATTCTGTTATTAATTTAGAAAAAACAAAATACCAAATAGGGTCAAAATTAACATAAAAGAGTATTTAAAAAAATATTAAATAATTAATAGATATTATATTCCTAAAAAACTAAGGATAGGCCAAAGGAATTATATAATGATATGTGTGTTATTAATGAACCAAACGGGCTTCACTTGGAAGTATATAGTAATCTTATTAACCATATAATATAAAAATACAAAGAGACATTGTAAATGTCAAATAATTTAACGAAGAGTTACATCTGAATGATAAAGCTAATATATTGACCCAAAACTATCTAAAACCTATTGTTTGAGTGGTTTTCGACCCATACCCACCTTATATATTAAATAATCTATTTTGGATCCATTAGAAACCGAAAATGGTTTTATTATAATATAATATTTCTATCTTTTCCTAAGGTGCCCCTCCCACATCTTATAAAACGACACTCCCCCTTATGTTCAATTCATAGCTTCAAAGCCATTTGGCTTGGACAAATTCTTCCAAATACCCTCTCCACTATCCTCCCTTAATATTAGAGGCCTTAATTCAGTCATAAATCCAACCTAATGATCTCTTTTGGTCAAATCAAATGGAATAACCCGAAAAACAGATAAATATCTCACCACCTCTTTCAAGTTCCTTTCTTCTTCCACTTCCAGTTTCATTGTTTTTTCCAATATAAAATAATAACTCCTGTATATAATATATAATGTGATGTTATTATAAATATGGTACATCCAAATTCATTATTCTATCCATCCTTTGAATAACATGTAACCATACGTGCGAACGTACGGCTTACCGTCTCCACGTCGTGGTATAATTGTTATTCAATACATTATTATTTGAATGGGTATAATAATGATGTGTAATTGATGTAAATAATAAATATAACAAGATAATGATTCGGTATATATGATATTCCATCCAATTATATATTATTTTAATATCAAAAGAATGATATTGTCGCTCGTGCGTACGTACGGATTATCTTCTCCACATAGCTATGAGATTCATTCCCCATCGTATCCATTCAAGAATAATTTTCATTTAACAATTAAAATTAATGTTTAAAGGATTGATATCATTCTGGATATGAAAAATATACATCCCATCCATAAAAAATATGACTCTCATAATAAAGAATATAAAAGAAAACAAATCAGTTAACACCCAAAATGACAATAATACTAAGATATTATTAACAAAGCAATGTTAAAAGATCATATATGATATAATATTAATTTATATGATTCTTTTATAATTTAATAACAATTATTTCACCATTATACAAGAGGTTAACCTACCCTCGACCAAGGAAATGTACAAGGTACAATTTATTTTCACAATCTTTTCATTATCAGAGATTGTTTATACGTAATTATCTATTGGGACTTCTTTACCATCCACATCCATGTTTCTTAAAAATGTATTCCAAAACATTTTTACTATTTAATAGACTATGGGTTAATGTCATGTATAAACTTGTTTGACTTTTTATAAAAAAAATTAATGGAATATTTCTATCGTTTTCCAAAAAAAGGTACTTTTATCCTTTTCAAAAAAATTAAGGTATGAATGTTTTTCTAACTTATACAGTGGGTGCGGCTATTTTCTTCCATTATAAAGTCGTCGAAGTTTCCCTTGAAATATTATAAGAATATTTTCAAATTAACTGTTTAATTTTATAATTATGTGATTTTTAAATGATATAAAAAAAGAGACATTTCTCTCAAATAGTGTTCGTTTCATCTATGTCATCATCCTTTGATGGATTTAAAGATTATTTGAAGTTGATTTGTTATGATACAATACTTCCATATTTTATTGATGGTTTTGTGATATGTTTGACTGTGGATGTGTTATTATTATTCCATTCATGGTTTATGGATAAAGTATTGACATTTCATATGCTAGTTTTAATATGAATGTTTATATTATGTTCAAACCTGTTCATATGAGGAATGCATTGGAATTAGTAAGTGAGGTGTGGAGACCACTATAGCTCCTAGATGCATCAATTTATCTCATGAGACAAACTAGTGTCTTGTCACAAGGCCTTGACAAAATCATATTTGTATTCTTGGCACAAGGCCTTGACTATGTGGTTATGAAACTCTGGAATTATGCATTCCATCATTATTAAAGTGGTAATTGGTATTTCATGTGATTATTCAACTAGTAAAATGTCCATGTGAATAAGTAAAGGGGATTATTTTATTTTATTTTTTCCATATTATGTTGATGTTCAAGTTTATAAGGATTGTGTTTTAGTTATACATTGCCATAAATGTTTATGATTATTTATAAAGGTTTCTGCTATATTGTTATCCTTGCTGAGAATCTGAGCTCACCCTTTGCTATGTTTTATTTTTTCAAGGATGTGAAGAAATATTCTATAACTGACCTGGAGGGATAGTCTGAGGGAATATGAGTGTTGACTATGGAGACTATGTTGTTGTAGTTTTTCACATCATCATGTAATGTAAGAATTATGAATGTATCCAGTGTATTACAGGCTACTAAACTAATAAGTATTTCGAGGCATTATTTTTTTGATCATGATAATGTTATGTAATAATGCACCGACTCTCGGTAACCGGGGTCAGGGCGTTACAATTGGTATCAGAGAAAGTTTAGTACAAACCTTGAAAGCTATATTTAGATAAACTCTTATTAGAGAATATAGCCCTAAGAAATATTTTGAGTATTAGTATAGAAGAACTTCCTAGAATTTTGGTATGGTGGAGATTTTGTGAGTTTTACAAGCAGTACATCCCTGTATGGATATGAACTAGTAGAGGAGGCTCTGGAATAGATAAATGCATGGGTAAAACCTAAAAACACCGCTTTGAGCTAGACTCAAATGGGAACTGGTGCAAAACAATGTCCCTTTCAGCACTTTTGGTTACGATACTCCTGGGGGATATGCTTAGGATAATTTCCATTTTCTTTAAAAACCATTATGAAGGGTTTATGAGTATATACTTCCTCAAAGAAATTTTTTTATGATTATAGATTATATCAATAAACTATTCAATTTATGTTAATCATTTTATAAGTTTGGAATTATGTATTTCAATTCATAAACTGATATAGTTTATGCCATTGTTTAGAGGTGGCGCCTAATGGAAGGAATGGAAACCATATCAACTCACACACTCAATGTAGGGATTTCCCTCCTACTCAAGATAATTATAGTGGAGTTGGTGATACAACTGGTGCTTATCAGCTTATCACTATACTGGGACAACTCACTCAGGTTTTGAATAATAACCATACCCATATGGAGCACCCTGATCCACATCGTGGATAATCAATGTTAGATCTCTTCATGAGGCAACGACCACCAAAATTCAATGGGAGTACAAATCCATTAGTACCTGAGCAATGGATAAATTCTTTAGATAAAATATTCCATGCCTTGGGGAGTAGTGAAAGGGAAAAAGTTATCAGAGAATATTACCGCCTCACTGGAGATGCTAATCAATGGTGGCCATTGATTCAAAACACAAAGGAATATGATGAATTATAAAATATGGAATGGAGAGAGTTTAATGAGTTTTTATTTAAAAATTATTTCCCTGTGACCATCGAGTAGATATGGAAAGGAAATTTCTGATTCTGATAAAAAAGGAGGATGAGAATGTCCCAAAGTATGAGGCTAACTTTAAAAGGATAATGAGGTATGCTGCAGATTATATACGTAACCCAAGAAGTAAGAATGATCGTTTTTTTGATGGGTTAAAATAGTTTCTCCATCGAGAATTAGTCACACAATCCTTCCCATTATAAGATAATATTGTCTCATGTGTTATCAAGAAATAAAATGAATTCTCTAAGTCATACGACATTAAAGAAAAGCAAGATAAGAAGAGATCTTCTGATCAATCTAGAAATGGAAATAAGGGGAAGAAGGGAAAATTTTAATATCCATACTACAGTAAATGTGGGATGAAACACCCTAGTACATTCTTGAAGGGAATGCGAGTCTATTAAAAGTGTGGTAAAAAAGGCCACCAAGCTCGTGATTGCAAGGGGATGAAATAATCTACCGATGTTCAATGCTATAATTTCAGGGAGATGAGACATTATGCAAATGAATGTCCTAAGCATCATGGGAACTTATCTCAGAAAAATCCAAGGGATTAAGGCCAATCTTATGTTATCACTTCTGCTGAGGTGAAGCTCCAAAAGACATGGTGGTAAGTAATTTAATGGTTTCCTCATGTTCAGAAAATGATTTATTTTATTCTAGATCATTTTATTGTTTCATGACTTCCCAGTTTGTTAAGAAAATTATATATTTCGAATTTGATTTAATAAGGGAGTTTTCAGTTAAAACTCATAATGGAAGTATCATCACAACAATGTTTTGTGAATCTGTTCCCATTAGAGCATATAAATATTAGTTATCTGCTGATCTCATCGTTATACCCATGATTGAATTTGATATAATCCTCAGTATGGATTTGATTTCGGACCATGATGCAATGATTATTTGTAAGAAGAAGATGTTTATGATTTTTGACGATGGTGATAAAGAACACCTTATCTTTAGAGCATAATCATCACCACCTGATTCTCATCTAGATCCTCCTCCATTAGCTCAACTAAATTCAATTATTAGGGAGGAAGATAATGAAATAACTTTGGGTGAGGAAAGTAATGTTCAAATAGAGAACGTACCTATTGTGAAAGAATATGTTGATTTGTTTCCAGATGATTTACCTGGAAATCCTCAAGAACGAGAAATTGTGTTTTCCATTGACTTAATTCATTGTTCAAGGCCCATATCAAATACCCCTTATAGAATGGATACTAGGGAATTAGTGGAACTAAAGAAACAACTAGAGGAATTGTTTAATAAGGTATTTATTCTCCCTAGTGTTTCTCCATGGGTTGCCCTGTCCTTTTTGTTACGAATAATGATGGATCTATGAGGTTACATGTCGACTACAAAGATATAAATACTATAACAATAAGTAACAAGTATCCCCTACCTCACATTGATGATTTATTTGACCAACTACATGGAGCTCATTAATTTTCAATGATTTACATTCAATCTAGATACCATCAGTTGTGTGTGAAGAAGGAAGAAGTTACGTAGATAAAATTTCGAACCAGGTACGGGCATTATGAGTTTACAGTAATGCCTTTTGGATTGACTAATGCACCCTATGTTTTCATGGATCTAATGAACAATGTTTTCAAGGAATATCATGATGACTTTTTAGTGGTATTTATTGATGATATCGTGGTATACTATAAAAACTACAAAGATCATGAAAATCACGTGCACATTATCCCGAAGTCTCTTAGAGGACATGAATTATATGGGATGTTTAGCAAGTGCGAATTCAGGAATCATGAGATTTATTTTCTTTTCCATATTATCTCTAAGGATAGAATTTTCATTGATCCTTCAAAGACCAGGACAATCCAAGAATGACCAGCACCGAATAGAATAACTGGGGTATGCAGTTTTATTGGTTTAGCAGATTATTATCGATGTTTCATCCAGAATTTTGCCCTGTTGGCTAACCCATTAACAAAGATCACATGAAAAGAGGTTAAATTTTTTTTGGAAAAAAGAGTTTAATGATTTTTTTGAAGAACTGATTATATGATTAGTCAATTATCTTATATTTACTCCACCATCATGGAATGATGGGTTCGTTATTTATAGTGATGCTTAAAAGAAAGGACTTGGTTGTGTCCCTAGGCAGAATGATTGGGTTATTTCCTATGCATCACGATAGCTAAAAATTCATGAGCAATACTATCCTACTCATGATCTTGAGTTAGCAGCTTTAATCATTTCTTTGATGATTTAGAGACACTATCTCTATGGTGAAAATGTAAGATATATACCGATCACCAGAGTTTGATGTATATTTTCTCAAAATAAGAACTCAACATGAGGAAAAGGAGATGGCATGAAATACTCATGGATTATGATTGCATGATACACTAAAACCCTAGGAATGGAAAATAAATATGCAGATGCTTTGAGTAGAAATGATCATGGAGTTTTGAACAAGATGAGAGTTGAAAGGGATCTTATTTTCATGGATCTAGTAATGATGGATATGGGAATCACCATGGAAGGTGAAACATCAATACTTTTTCAAATGGTTTCGAAACCATCTTTACTAGAAAGGATAAAGAGTTCTTAGACTGATGATGAAGTGTTTCAAAATAAGATTAATGCTTTGAATGAGGGGATATTGAGTGAATTTTTGTATGAAGATGGAATTTCGAAATTTGGGAAGTGACATTGTGTTCCTGATATACCTGATCTAAAAAGGGAATTGATGGAAGAATCTCATTGTTCCAATTTCTATATACACCCTGGGAGAACCAAATGAATAATGATTTGAAGGAACATTTTTGGTGGGACAACATGAAGAGGGTGATTTATGATTTTGTGTCAAGTTTTATGGTTTGTCAACAAGTGAAAGCCGGAAGGAAACAACCTAGAGAAGTCTTGAAACCTCTTCCCATACCTGAGGGGAAATGGGATAATATCACGATGGACATTTTCATGGGACTACCAACGATTCTGGAAAAGTCTTCAAAAATCCATGGATACTGAACTTCATTTGGGCTCTACATACCACCCCCAAACAGATGGAAAATTAGAACGGACTATTAAATCCTTAGAAGACATGTTGAGATCATGCTCACTTTACATTCGAGGTATGTGGTGTCAATATTTACCATTGGTAGAAATTTACTATAATAATAACTTCTATTCAAGTATTGAGATGGAACCATATGAATCGTTTTTTGGAAAGTGATTTCACTCACCAACTTGTTGTGATGATGTTGGTAGAAGAAAACTCATAAGCCTAGAACTTGTAGAGGAAACAATGGAAAAGGTG
Source organism: Viscum album (assembly GCA_963277665.1). Classification (NCBI taxonomy): domain Eukaryota; kingdom Viridiplantae; phylum Streptophyta; class Magnoliopsida; order Santalales; family Viscaceae; genus Viscum; species Viscum album. Next base: position 623,608,993 of record OY728127.1, read on the forward strand.
AAGGTAATCCAAACCCACATCAAAGAATCTCAAAGAAGGTAGAAGAGCTATGCTGACAACCGAGGGAAGGATTCAGAATTTCAGGTAGGAGATCATGTTTTCTTGAAGGTATCTCCGTGGAAGGGTGTTATACGTTTCGGTAAGAAAGGAAAATGGAGTCCCATGTACAACAGACCATTAGAAATTCTAGAATGAATTGGGGCTATAGCTTACCATTTGGAAATGACGCCAAGTCTCTTCAATGTCCATGATGTGTATCACATATCACTATTGGGAAAATAAATGTCTGACCCAATGCATGTACTCAACTATGAGGAATTAGAATTAGAACTCGATCAGTCTAATTATGAAGCTCCTATCAGGATTCTTAATAGCAGAGAACAAGTGTTGAGAAACCGGACAACTCGTCTGGTAAAAGTTTTATAGAGAACCCATAAGATGGAAGAGGAAACGAGGGAACCCGAGGAACTTATAAGAAAGAACCACCCGAGTCTTTTCATGCGGTAGTATTCAAGAAATTTCGAGGACAAAATTATTTGAAGGTGGGGAGAATGTAACACCCCAAGCATCCACGATACATTTACCTTTGAATAAGGAAATAGGTTGCATTGTACGCAACTTTGAGATTCTAACACACTACGACCAATCACAGTAGCTGTTATGAATAGTAATACCCATTTTTTGAAATTTTATAAATTTTATCTTTCAAAATGTACTTCATTTTTTGATTCGGAAAATCAAAATTAGATTAGGTTGAATTTTTGGTATTTTTATGAAAACAATCAATTTTTGATGTATAGTGAAAAAAACATCGAGTTATAGTTTAAAACCAAATTTTTATTTAAATAATTATTTATTTTATTTATTTTAGGTCAAAATAGATACATAATATATATATAATTTCAATTTAATTCATTGGAGTCAGTTTATAAGAATTTTAGATATATAATTATTTTATTGAACTTTTAACCGTCTTTTACCCATCTCCTAGGAGAATTTGCCAATTCATATAAAACATAATTTTACCGCTTCTGTGAGTTGAATTTCAAAAATCCGTGAGACACTATTAATATCAATGATTAAAACGTGGTTCAATAATATAAAAATAATTTTTGGTTAGTACTAACTTTTTTACTTTTATTTACCACAGTTAAAAGTAAATATGGTAAATAAGGGTAAAAATAATATTATTATTACCCTAAAACATGTCCTAATTCTATTGGATAAGTATAATTTGACCAAAAAAAACCTTAGGAATAAAATATGAACCTCTTTGGTCCACTTGGATTAGATTAGGACGTTTATTATTATTTTATTTAAATGAGTGTTGAAAGAGTTAAAATAAATGTTTAATAACTAAAACATTTTTAATATAGGGATAAACATAAGATAAAATAGACTATAAATATTCATTAGAAATATAACAAAGATTTACAACATAATGTTATTTTATTTATTTATTTTATATACTATATAATTTAATTTATTTGTGACACAATGATGATGCAGTAATTTCTTAATTAATGAAATATTAAAATAATTGATATTATAAATATCCAAATAAATGTAATTTGATACTTTTTATGAATTACACTAATTTTATATCTTAATATGACATATTAGGGTTGATTAGTTTCATTTTTAGACAAGTAATAATGCTGTTATGAATTTAGAAAAAACAAAATACCAAATAGTGTCAAAATTGATATAAAAGAGTTTTTAAAAAAATATTATATTATTAATTGAAATTATATTCCTAAAAATCTATGTTTCGTCCAAATGACTTATATAATGACAGGTGTATCATTAATGAACCACTTGGGATTCTCTTGGAAGTATATATTATTCTTATTAACTATATAATATGAAAATACAAATAGACATGGTAAATATCAAACTTTTTAACTAAGAGTTAAATCTAAAAGATAAAGTTAATATAGTGACCCAAACCTATATAAAACTTATTGGATGAGTGGTTTTAGACCCATCCCCACATTATACTTTAAATAATCCATTTTGGCGCCTTTAGAAACCGAAAATGATTTTATTGTAAAAAAAATATTTCTAGCTTTTCCTAAGGTTCCTCTCACCCCTCTTATAAAAGGGCACTCCACCTTCTCTCTAATTCACACCTTCAAAGCCATTTTTCTTGGCCAAACTCTTCCCAAATACTCTCTCAACTGTCCTCCCTTCATCCTTGAGGACTTACTTTAGTTACAAATCCAACTTAAGGATTCCTTTTGATCAAATCAAAAAGAAGAACCTGAATAAGAGGTAAATATCTCACCACCTTTTTCAAGTTCCTTTCTTCTTCCACTTCATTTTTATTTTTTGTTTCAATTATAAAATAAAAAATCTAATTTATTCCATATATTGTAATGTTATTATAAATATGGTACAACTAAATTCATTATTCTATCCATTCATTGATTAACATGTCACCATATTTCTGTATGTATGGCTTACCATCTCCATGTCGTGGTCTAATTGTTATTCAATACATTTTAATTTGGATGTATATAATAATGATGTTTAATTGATGTAAATAATAAATAAATCATGATAATTATTCTGTATTTATGTTATTCCATCCAATTATATATTATTTTAATATCAAAAGAATGATATTGTCGCTCGTGCGTACGTATGGATTACTGTCTCCACATACCGATGAGATTCATTCCCCATCGTATCCTTTCAAGATTAATTTTCATTTGATGATTAAAAATAATGTTTAAAGGATTTATATCATTCTGTATATGAATAATATACATCCCATCCATAACAAATATGACTCACATAACAAATAATATAAAGAAAAACGAATCCATTAACACCCGAAATGATGATAATACTAACATATTATTAACAAAACAATGTTAAAAGATCATATATGATATCATATTAATGTATATGATTCTTGTATAGTTTAATAACAATTATTTCACCATTATACAGGAGATTAACCTACCCAATACCATGGAAAAAGTAAACGGTAAGGGTTAATTTCACAATCTCTTCTTTATATGAGGTTGTTTATACGTAATTATCTACTGGGACCTCTTTATCATCCACATCCATGTCTCTTAAAAATGTATTCCAAATAATTTTTACTATTTACTAGACTATGGGTTAAATTAATTTATACCCTTGTTTTACTTTTTATTAATTTTTTTGAATGAAATCTTTCTGTCATTTTCCAAACAAGGTAACTTTAATTTTTTTGACAAAATTGTGGTAAGAATGTTTTTTAACTTATACGGTGGGTGTGGCTATTTTCTGCCATTATAAAATCATTGAAGCTTCCATTACAATTTTATAAGAATATTTTCAATGTAAATGTTTTCTTTTATAATTATTTTAATTTTAAATGGTTTCAAAAAAGATATATTTCTCTTAATTCGTTTTGGTTTCATCCATGTAAACATCCTTTGATGGATTTTAAGCTTATTTGAAGTTGATTTATTATGATAAAAAATACATATTGTATTGAAGGTTTTGTGATATGTTTTATTGTGGATGTTTTATTTTTATACCTTTCATGGTTTATGGATTATGTATTGTAATTTCATAATGCTATATTTAACATGAATGTTTATGTTATGTTTAAACCTGTTCATATAAGGAATGCATTGGACTTAGTGAGTGATGGGTGGAGCCCATTATAGCTCCTCGATGCATCGGTGGGTATCATGAGACAAACTAGTTTCTTAGCACAAGGCATTGACAAAATCTTATTTGTAGTCTTCACAAAATGCCTTGACTTTGTGGTTATGAAAGTCTGGCATTATGCATTCCATCATTATGAAAGTGGTTATTGATATTGCATGTGATTATTCGACTAGTAGACTATCCATGTGAATAAGTAAATGGAATTATTTCATTTTATTTTTGACATATTATGATTATGTTCATGTTTAAAAGGCTTTTGTTTTAGTTATAAATTGCCTTCAATTTTTATGTTTATTTATGAATGTTTCCGCTATATAGTTATCATTTCTGAGCATCTGAGCTCACCCCATTCCCTATTTTATTTTTCCCTGGATTTGAAGAAGTATTTTACTACTAACCTATAGGGATTTTCTGAGGGGATATGAGTGTCGACTATGGAGGATATGTTGTTTTAGTTTTTCTATTTATCTTGTAATGTAAGACTGAGGAATATATCTAGTGTATCTAAGGCTACTAAACTAATCGGTCTTTCGAGACTGGATCTTTTGTGATCATTCCAACATTATGTAATAATGCACCGAGTGTGGGTAACTATGGTCGAGGTTTTAAAATATAGATGATATAAAAACATCATATTCTTCCATGTGTGGTAGTTCAATGAATTGAGTGTTGAAACACTCATACTATTAACAATGTTCAAATTTTCCTTCTATAATATAGAGTAGATCATGAAAACTGGGTTCCACATAATTATGATCCTACCCTAGGAACTAGATTCTTCATTGTTCACTATCATTTGAAATGATCATAAATAAATTGCACTTCATTGTGGAAATGATTGTTATTTGAGGTTCTATTTAATAAAATTTTATATTTAAATATTATTTCCACTAAATTAAGGAATTCCCATTATCCTGAAAAGAGAAATCTTTCCCTATGGTTATGATAATGCATTATCATAATGGGTCTTCCATGAATTCAATGTTTTGTTCACTATCTCATACAAATATTCACAAGAAAACATGTAATCCATTTCATGATCAAGAAATTTTCTCATTTTCACCCCTTCTTTGTGTGATTAGATAACTATGGATTATATGTTACACTCCTTCTTCATTGCATGAAATTTATTCCCATGGATTCCTACATTTGAAAAATATTTTCTTTCGGTTTTTCATTGTGTGGAAATGATAATCATCCACAGTGAACTCCCAAATTGATTTACATAAAAAGTGATAAATTACGAATACCTATTCACATGATTGGATCATGTAGTGTCCTTCAAAATTGTGTGAATTATTCATTTTAGGAATCTATTTGAAGAGATATCTAAAAATACTTTATGTAGTCGGTGTGTTAACCCTCATCCCTAATACTATTTATATTGTAAAAATATTTATGATAATCCTCGTTGTATTATTCCATGCCGAAGGCACATTCAAAAATTAGATGGATTTCATGATCTCATGGGTATTTTATGTGTGAAATTTTTATAAATTCATCACGTGATTTTCAAATGATCATTCGATCATGTGATCACTTAAAATTATCAATTCATTAATCATTAAAACCCATATGGTATTCCCAGGATTTTGGGGAGATTTTAAATTGATCATGCAATGAACTCATACAATGACTATATCTCAACCAAATCAACTCCATTAATTTATCACTAGTATGGAAGATGAAATCTCATGCTTGGATCTGGGATATTGTTCATCCCTTTTTCACATCAACTTCATTAGAGTACATGTATGATGCGTGATTTTTGATATCTCAAGCTCATGTTTAGGTTAATTTAATTATGATTGATTAAAGAAAAGCACACTCATTTGAACTCATGTAGAAATTGAGAACACATAATGAAGATCATATGAATCATATAGTAGATGAATTTTCTATATCAATGAAATGGTGGAGCTAAAATTTGTCACATCCCACATCCCACATCGAAGATCATTTCAGTCAGGTGGATCATTTATCATTAAAACTATGATGGTTCTAGTCCAGGTTTGCAGTTGGAGATCAGTAATAGCACCCACAATAAATACATCCCCCATGTGTCATGTTGATAAGAATTTTCCCTCTGGCACCACTGACCCATGATCTTCATAGGGTGTGCAATCCTATAGGAATATATACAACCAAAAATAATGTTTTCCACCACAGAATTCCATGTGAGAGTTTGCTCACACATTATTGATTCTATATCCCACATGTTGATGAGATGGACACCTTGAGTGGCTATTTTTGGGCATTGAGATATTAAAATTAATTCCCCAAAAAGTTTACTTTATATCAGATCTTTATAAAAATTACAACATCAAATGTGATATATATGATATATTTCTATGGACTTCCCCACATTATTTTTGTATTATTAAAGTCTATATTCGGAAAAAAAAATATTTTTCATGGACTTCATTTATATTACCAATGATGAACAATATTGTTTTAAAATTTATACAAATCATTGACAGGGATTTCGATTCAATAATAATCAAAGTTAATAAGGAGAACTTCCCAAGATTGACATCTAATTTCATCATGTGTATCTATAACAATTCTACAAGATTCTCTAATTCAAACACCAACATAGATTAAATTCATGAAAATAAGTATTTCAATGTCATTTCATATAATTACAATAAATTAATCTATACAAATTATCCAACTTTCACAACTTAATCATATCCCAAAAAACATCTATTGAAACATCATTGAATAAAATGAAACTATTATATTTAAAAATGTATATGACTCAAACATTTTGTTATGTAATATGTTTCTATTGTCGTGTTAATAGTTTTGATGAAGTTAAAAAAATTTATGTTCTAAAATATTACCATTACTTATAGGATATTTGGTACATTTTGGTTAGGGGTATACATTAAACATTATAATGGTAGTATAAAATAAATTCTACATATATTTAAACTTATATATTTATCTAAACAAAATTCCCTTAAATTCTGAATATTTTAATCATAGGTTATGCTTAATGTTATATAATTCGGAAAATATTATAATTTCTTCGATATGAATTCATTTTCTAACTGATTAATTTTAAACAATTGTTTTTTTATCGATTATGTTAGTCGTAAAAATATTGTGGTCATTTTGATATATGAAGATAATGAGTGATAACCCATGAAATTGAACTTAGTGAATATTAGAGGATTCCAATGGTTTTTTTGATCATTTAATGGATGGATGAACATTATATTATAATCCATGGAGAATGAAACTTGTCATGCAATTTTTATAACAATGCATATTTCAAGAGAATCCTCATGTTATGTCAATTACAACAACATGATATATTTCAATGCATGATATTCCAAATATAATCTATTATAAAGGATATTTCCTATCATATATTAGTATTCCAGATTAATTTAAATTGTTATTATCTTATTATATATAATTTTAATACTTATTTTTACAATATATCATAATGGGTTATTCACTATGGTCTATCATTTATTAGAATAATAATTTATTCATAAACAATTAATAAAATTAGTTGTTGAATTTTTGTTACAATAATATTTAGGATATTTCTTTAATATTTATTTCATTATTATGACTTTTTAAAGACTAAATTCTTTGAAATGTACCACGGAGTCCTACCAAAATAATACGATTTATATAGAATAGGATATCTGGAACCAAATTGTGTGGATTTTTATATGAAATAGAATATAGTTAAGATAATTTTCAGGTTATGTTTCATATCATAACAATATGTAAAGTGTTATCACAAGGCCATAATAAAGATAATGTGCAAATTTTTATGTTCCCATCAATGTTTGACTTCACCATAGATGGGAATAGGGTTAACCAATGTTATATTTGTATCAAATTCATCCTGGATATTAATTTAACCTCTAAATATTAAGACATCTATTATCAGTTAAGATAATATATAGATTTTATTATTATTTACATAATAAATTCCCACCACCAAAATTATTGAATCTAGAGAAAGAAGAATATAAAATATTTTAACAAGGTGAGGTCCTAATGTGGGTATTTAATCCTTATTGAGTTTAGGTCAAGTTTGAGTCCTAGATATCCACTATATTATGAAAGTTAATACCGGTGGTTTTATCCATGTATCATCCCATGCCCATAAATATTTCATGAATCATTGTATTTTAAGATATCATTATACAAGTTCTGAAAAGATAATGAAATAATTCCTCTTAAAACATTAAAAAATATATTCATATGAATAACATGATTTCACGACATCACTATATGATATATTATGATATTAATTTGAGGACACCAAATACCAGAATATATTTATAAGAAGTTCATTCAATTAAATGTATTTCTTCAAGTCTATATTATAACTATTTTCTTCCAAAGTAGTTCATTATCATCCAGGAGTCTCAACACAGATTTCCAAATGTAGAATTATAACTATCTGTCTCCCCATCAATCCATTTAACCTTATACTTCTAGAATATAGTCCATGATATAAATATATTATTTTGAGTTTTCCAGTTACCTATGATTTGATTCATAGGTTCTTCTCTTCCCTAATGACAATATATCCTAAATTAAATAAATTATATTTGAGTTTATAGAGTTATCTATCAAATTATATATAATGGACTACTTATTTAATTATCTATATGGATTATGAATCAAACATATAATGAACATATTTTACAAATAGAAAAACCGAAATATCTCTTGATATAAGGAATATTTTCTTTTCATTAAAACTCATAAAAAATACCTCGATATTTTTATTTTCATCATAATATAATTTGATTAAATATATAAAGAGATGTCTTTTAATTCCACATAACATCCACAATATTTTCCAACCTATTCGATAAAAAATCCTTGAGGAATTAGATTCAACATAAATGACATTATTAATACAATCATGGCATGAGATATCATATCAAGATAGTTGTTTCTTTAGATAAATTAATAATAATGACCCAATAGATTTAACCATGAATAAAAAATATCTCATAATTTCTCTTATATAAATTAATAATGTGAAATGCCTACTTCCATGACATCTTATTCATAAACTCTCCATTTCACATTCACAAGATCATGACCACTTCATTCATGAAATACTCACATATCATATAAGTAATCTAATCTATGTGGAAATGTCCTCAAGAGTTCCTCCCTATACTCTAAAGGCTTCCGAATAATGGAGATTGTGTACGGTGTATTATGGAGAGAGAACACCCTCATTATTAGAGTAAATCACAATATAAAAGAAAAATAATGTAGATGGAATAATTATAAATTAGAAATAATCTATCAAGACATATATAATATAAATAAGGGAAAAAATATAATCTATAGATGAATCCAAGTCTATACTAAAATATTGATCCTGAAAAGAATTATTAGAGGCATAAAATAGAATAAGTCAAAAAAATATTAAAAAGTAAAAAATGATATAAAATTGATGGTCATCCCAAGAAACAGATAGGTTATTTTCTCCCATACACTGATATTGAACAAAATAAATCATCCATAGTAGGGAACATACCATTTGACCTTTCCTGCAACAAAGAAGTCTATCCAACAACCATGTGGCGGCCCAAAAAACTGTGTCAATAAAAATCATTAGGACACCACAAAAAAATCTAATGGAATCCCAGGATAATAGAATAAACAATAATGGTGTGAAATTATTATTATAAATTAAATGGATAATAAAATATAATCCAATTTTAGCTTGGGTACTACTAGGGATACCCGACCAGTGAAATCTGTTTTGGTCTAGGCTAATTTTCTCTGAACATGTTACTAGTAAATAATAATGGGATTCCTAGAATATGTACCCAAATAATATGTGAAAATAACCCTATGGGATAAAAAAAATCAATGAATTCCTAGGAAACACACCTATTTTTAATCAAAAGAAAACCCCCGGCATTGTTGACCATTGGAAGTCAATCCGGCTCGAAGTGATCAAGCTATGATGTTTGGAAAATTGGTTTGAGTGTTATATGAGGATAAACCATGGACATTCAAAAATATATATTTTTAACTATAGTAAGGATAAATATCCATGTGTGTTTTGTAAGACTAAATATGAATACAAGGATAAGGTTCGAGGATATAAATGTTTGAAGACATCGACCAAACCTAGGGAGATTATACCAAACATTTTATGTTTTCATGAGTTTCTTAAAGAATACTATGATATCATGATGATGATTCAAAATGTTAGAAAAAGAACAAATCCAAGTTAATGTAACTCCTGGAATTATCATCAATTAGTTGGTCATAATCATACGAGTTCATTGAAGTATTTAATGTATGAAAATCCATGTTTTATAGAATGCATTCAGCACCTAAAATCATGAAAATAGTTAGTGTTCTAACTGAATATAGAATAAATTATTTAACATTAAAAATGTTCATATAAGGAGTTAATCCACTTAATAATTATTTATATCTAACCATTTCACTATGTGAGAACTTAAGACACAGAGGGGTTCAAATTTAAAATTGAATAAATGCCCCCAATGGAATTTAGTGGATCCCACATGAAGGAGATGTTTTTTGATGAGATTTTTATCCTCAAATGGTTCCCAGAGATGTTTTAGAACATCAAAATCTTTTTCTAGACAAATAATTACTATAATAAAAAATTTTATAGTCTACATATAGAAATTATAGCATGGGATACAACATAAAAATTTATAAGTGGCGAGACATTCAAGTTAAATTCATGGGAAACCTAACGAATCCCTATTCAAGATATCTCACTTAGTTAAGAAATTATATTTTTTCTGGAATGATATATATATATATTCATACACTAAAAATTTCATGAAAATATGGTATATTATCTCACATTAATATTGCATCAAAGATAAGAAGGGGTTTATTGACTTGAAGGTGGAAGAGTGATAAAATTATCAAAAGGGATACAAAATGTGCAATGAAAATAGAATCAGATCCCCAATAGAGTTTAATCACATCATCCTAAAAATATGAGAAATGGAGGGCTTTTAATAGTTATTTTATTAAAATTAGGACGGTTATGTTGAAAAAAAGGCTAAACATAAGGTGGGAAAATGTTTCATTTTCAAGAAATATAATGGTGTGAAATTTTTTTTCATATTGGTTATCAATCCCCTAACCATTGATGCCAACATACTATCTATGTGAACACCACATTATGGTTTAAACACATGGTTATAAAAACAATATGCATGATAGGATTCAAGTACTATATTGAAGCCTACACCCCACACCGTATAGGGTAATGTTTAGTCTAACCATGAAAAACCCATGTGTGGTGCACCTTTAGTAAATTTATTGTTTTACCAAGTCATGTGGCCCCTGTTGTGTAGTTTTCAAAACCATGATCTTCAATTATAGAGTCACACATGTATTGTTCATAGTTAATATATACCATAAAATAAATGTTCACCTCAATATTCTTCAAAGAATATGGATCACCAATCCCCCAACCAATTCTAAACACTCATCAAACCTCATTTCCACATTTATTTACATTAATTAATATAAAAAAATTCATTCAGAACAAGTTTAAAGGATCATTGGAACGATGGAAAACTAGGATATTACATAAATCCTAGTCTGATTATTGAACTCATATAATATTTTCCTTCTATTATAATTCCTCAAATAATGAGCCTAATTAAATAAAAAATGAATTATCAATAGTAAATTTCTAAATATATTTATATATTTTTAGTCTTTGATAATTTTTATAGAAATTATTATGTTGAATTTATATAATATTATGCCTCAAATATAAGTTCAATAAACTTTTCAAAATATCAAATGTAATAACAGGTTTTTTTATACATATTCAATAGAGATAATTTTATGATTACGTGAATTAAAAAATCCCAGTCCCCACTTGTTGATTACACTAACACATGAACCAATTTTACCCATATATATTTAGTTCCTTTAGTGTTTCTCCTATTCTAAAAAAAGAGTTACTTTTTATATGTAATTTCATTTATATATTTATGTCTACATGTTTTTCAAAACTCTTAAATATTCGTATAAGTTAATGATATGTATTAAACGCATTATATGATTTCATATTTACTCAATCTACATTACTTGATGAAACATACACATCTATGAGAGTACCTTTAAAAAATTGTTTCCTTTATGTATTTTTTATACTTCTACCTAGAGGAACACTTATGTATGAGGATATCACTTGAAATTAACGTTAAAAATTATCCTAAGGAATTTAACACCCCAATGATTGTCCCTTAATACATCCCAAATAAGAAGCTTCGATATGTCTTCAAATTGTCTCAACACAAATTAGATTTTCATAAATGAATATTCAACCACTACAAATAAAATCTCGACACCTTCAATTTCATTATAAAATATCACAATATTTAAAAATATCTTCAAATTAATTTATAAATTGTTAAATAATATGAACTCTCAGTAATGAATGTTTAAAAGAATATCCATAACTTCAATAAATAGAGATTTAAATTTGATTTATTCAAGTCAACATCCAATTGATATTCTATATATATAATAGTGTCCCTAATCAATAATAATTTTCCAATTATTTTTCTCACATTTAATAATGTATTGGAAAGGTAATTTACATATGGTTTTATAAATAACCATTAAAAGTTTCTTATTTCATAATACTGATATATGAAAATCACTATTAATTATTTATGGATTAAAAAAAGTGAATTACATGTGCTTTATAAAATAGTGGGCCCCATTAGTGGTGATTGAAACCATCACTGAATCAATTTTTTTAATTTTAGTTGTGGTTTCCAAAAACCCATATGAAATTGATAATAATGAATACTAAATTACAATTTTAATCATTTGTTAATAAATCATAAATAATAAATAATAAATAATTTTTTTTAATAATAATTATTGAATATTTATAATCATTTATAAATAATTATTTAATAATTTAATTATCTATTAATTAATAATTAGTAATAAATAATAAATAATAATAAATTTTATTTATCTAGTTAAATACTACATAATTATTAATTACTTATTAATTGAAAATTATTATATAATTATTAAAAAAAATGTAGTTAACAATTATAAATTATTATATATGTTTATATATACCTATAACCATAGAAACATTAATTCATGTAGACATAACTATATACATATGAGAACACACACAGAAATACACATGCAGTCACACACACATATATATACATACATTCATATCTATATAAAAAAAATACAAAAATACACACACACACACACACACATATATACATAAAAAATACATATATACATTTATACATACACATATAAATATATATTTTAAATCAATTTATGAATCATTCTATTATAACTAACATTCAAAGAGAAGTTGAAAATTAGACATCTGCCTAATGTAAATTTAAATTTTGATATGAGTGTCTGTTTTTCATCTTCTTATTATCAAAGAGAATTTATCAAAAAGAAATGTATCATGTTGGAAATTTTTTTGAACATATTTACTAATTAAAAAATATTAATTTTATAAGAGGCCAAATATTATGAAAAAATTTCAAATATCCATAACATTACATATCAATGTCCATTTAGGGAAAAAATGCATAAATTAAAATAATTAAACAAGACATATGACATATAGTTCTAAGAAATCATGAATCACTTTTTTATTGATAGTGTTGTTTGAACATCCTCTAAAATTTGTTTATAAGTTTTGTTACTCAAATTTGTGTTTATTCCATTGTATTTCTCCTTTTTAAAATGGTATTACCATCTTTTATGGTTGGACTATAAATTGTTTACCTTGGATTACAATCATTTTGACAGAAGACTATTCCAATTTTAGTGGTAATCTCAATTTTTGAGACTAATTTTTCTAACGTGTCTTATGTACCAATTATATCCTTAGAATGATTAATTAAAATACTAATCTTAGGGGGATACTAATTATTGTACAATGATGGAATTAATTTTTTAGCATTAATGGGAAAGGACTCTCATTATAGTGGGAAGTATAAGGTTAACGATTGTACATGTTTGGGTGCTTATTTATAGATATTTAAATGTTTTTATACATAAATATCCATTTATATATAATTATATATATTTATATTTATTTATTATGTATAAATTGGTTGGTATATATGTAATTTAACAACATTTTATAAAAATATCTATGTGCATATGTTTATTTATGTAAATGTATATATATGAATATATATATTTTTAGGTATTTATAAATATTTAAGTTTATATATATATATTAAAATATATTTATATTTATATATATTAGTATAAATCTTTTTGGTATGTATATAAATATAAATGTGTATATAAGTAGTTATCTATATTTGTCTATGTTTATACTTATATTTACATTCAATATTACTATATAATATATATGTATTTATATTTATATATATTTCCAAAAAATATATTTTATTTATATTTATAATATTTTGTGTTTATTTTTGTATATTTATTGATTTTTACGATATATTTACATTAAAAAAAAAATTTAGTGTTATATTCCATTTTTATTCATGTGGGAGAAGAAAATTTATATTTTTATTTTCTTTTCAAATTAACTAAATTAATTTTATAACATTGATAGTGATATATTAATGAATATCGTATCATAAAAAATGTTTTCATTTTTTTAAAGAAACAAAATTTAAATGATATAAATTTCAACATGGTTAAATGAAATATAAATAGAAAAATAATGAGTAGAATAAAACAACTAGTAAATAAAAGGGAAAAAATTGAAATTAATATCCTCGTGGATTCTGTTTAAGAATATTCCTCTCATTAAAACATTTGAAATAATACACCACATTTCAATTATGATATGCATACTTAAATTAGAAATGACCAAATTAGACGAGTTATTTGGAAGATTTATTAAATGTTATATATTGGAATATAATAGTTTTTTTGGGAATATATGATTGTTGGGATTATATGATTATTGTGATTATTTTGATATTGATACAATTTCTATAAATTAGAATAATAAATGGGGTATTTATATATTTATAGTTTATATAACCATAGATATTTAAATTTATTTTTTATATATGTATATTTATATATTTAACGTAACAACCTTGTTTAATGGAGTCTTATTCTATTAGTATTCATGTGTGAGAAGACCTATCTTATTTCTCTTTTCATTTTACGGATATTAAATTAATAATATGGAATTGATATATTTAACCAAATGAATATGTTATAATAAAAATGATTTCATTATTTTTACAATGTAAAAAAATAAAGGATATATAATAAAACATGGATAGGAAAATATAAATAGAAAATTACCAATGGAATAAACTTATAAGTAAATAAAAACACCATAAAAATGAAATAATCAGCCTCATTGTTTAAATTCATGTCTATATCTATGATTTTTAAAATTGTAAGAATAAAACACATTTTAGGGATGGCAAATAGACAAATACTAGAAATTTGATAATGAGATGAGCTATTTTTACTAAATATATGGGGTTATATAGAAATACTATATGGCTATTAGGATTGTCATATAATTTTGTATTATATGGAAATTGGTATTAAATGAACATTAAGAATATAATGATAATAATATAATTTTTATACATATATGTAATTGATGAGATAAAATATAGTTGGTATTATATAAAAAATACAATAACTATAACTTAACAATTTACTTGGGGATTATTAATAGATATAACCAATTTATAAAATATAAGTCGAAAATGTCGGAAATATGGTAAATTAGTTGAAGTGTTCTTTATCAAGATCATTCATATCAGATTAGAAAGGTGATATCATCACTATGGTTTTCCAATGATCAATCCTAAGGATAACTTAAACAAGTAGGGCCATAGTGAAATCATCGGTGGGAGATGTTAATGATTGTGGAAGTAACTTTATTGTCCATGCTTGCTAAATCACCATAAATGAATAGAACCACAGATTATTTGAATATTTTTTCTTATTAATAGGAATTCAGGGATTTATCATTATTTTGGGATTATATTAACATGTATGTTTATTAATGTTATAAATGATACATAAATTTTCATTATTATGAGTATATTTGTACATATTTTTGTTATATATCAATTTCATAAATGAATTTAATGAGAAAGTTATTTAACAAAACATGTTGATAAATTTGAATTAATTATTAATAAATAAATAAATAATTTTAAATAATTATAAGAAAATAATTTAATATTAATGAGAGATTTTACAATGAATTTCTTTTGATGTATAACATTTTATGAATAATAAAAAATTTAATTAAATACTAAAAAAGGTTATTGTAATTAAATCTATGGATAATTTTTAAAAATAACTATAAATTTATTAAAATTTAACATTCATTTATTGGATCATTCTACGAATGGAATTTAAATTTATCCATTTATTACCTAATTGAATATTTTTTTAAATAAATTTTTATGCATTATGTCCAGTTATATTCATATTTTTTATTGATATTATAAATTAAATTTTAAATAATTGATTCACTATTTTGAATTGGAACATTAATGTAATGTGATATGGTTCATATTTTATTTTCAATGTGAAAATTATTATCCTCATAAATAATTTAACACGACCAAAAGGGGTTAAAACGTGCTAAATAATCAATTCTCGAATTTTGCGAAATTAAATTGGTATTAATAAATAATATAAGCCTATTTTTATATCTAAGAGTTAATATTCCTTGTATTACCAATATTTATTTACATAACTCACCTAAATCCCATGCGATTTTTTCTTTACACTTCACCTAGCTTAGGTTTCCATGAAAACCTCACTCATTTTCTCTTTTAAAAGGAGATCTCTTATACCTACTATAAACCACAATTATCCAGTGAAGAACTATTTCATACTCAACCATTTTCCATATAAAAGAGTCCAATAACATATTTGGATTCCTTTTTATATATTAATGACGCCTAATAACTTCATTCTCAGTTAATTCATCTTGAAAACAAGTTGGTTCATCATATTATGTAACGTGTTCTCCTCAATTTTTCTAATATAAATTATCAACTAAATTATTAATAAATCCCATTATACAATCATATTATGATATATTTACATAATTTTTCTTTTAAAAACTATTATAAACATATCATAAATCTATGTTCTTACCCATAAATGTTTTATAATATGTTCTCATTTGTATCATTTCTACCACTTATATACATGACATTATAATGTTTATATCGTGAATAATTAAGAAACAAATACTAGTAATTTATTGAAATAATGATTAATTTATAATAAATTCTTAATTATGTGATATTCATATATATTTTTATATTCAACAATAAAAAATAAACTCTTTTGTGGACTTCCAATTCATAGAAGATAATTTTAACCTCACTTATTGAAGAGTCAAAAAAACATTATTAAAAACCAATTGTAATTCATAACTATATAAAAACACATATATAAACCAAATGACAACTCTATAAGTTACTAACATAAAATTAAGTTTCATGGATCAAGACATCAAACAAACACTTTTATAGAATAATCTGGGAAATTATCACCCTAACATTAATTTTAACAAAAAATTATTAATACATTAGTTATAATAAATTATGAACAAATGATATCATGTAAAATATTTATATATATAGTTATTACCCAGATGAATAATAAATACATATTTATCATTTTTGGGGTTGTATTTTGTCCGACAAAGGATTTTTCGACCAAATATTTCCTCTATTTGATATGTTTATTTGTTATAAACATATTATAAATTATATTTATATATACATCCACATTGACATATTTATTATTCATTAATAATTTTATCATTTTCAATTATCCCTATACTTAGAGATTACATTTTAATATCAAATTATATTTAATTGACATATTTATTTCTTTATAATTATATGACATTGTTATTGTTAATTCTCATCCTCTCTATTTGTTATTTCTCCAATAAGTGAATATTATATATTTCCAATATTTTTCTCTCATGTTATTTTTAATTATAAATATGTATTATCATATAAACACTTTTATTTATCATTAGTTATTTTCAAAAGGATGTTTTATTAATTTTATTATCATGGTAGATTTTATTACCCTATCGAATATCTTTATAATGTTATTCTTAATTTTCATATATTTTGTATCTTCCACTGCAACCTAATTCTTATTGGTTATATGGTTTGGGGTTAGGGTTTGAGGGTGTGTTCAGGGGGTAATTTCTCTATGAATACATGTTTATTGTGATATCTTTCCATTCATTATGTTTTATAATGATAGATATTATTTACCTCAAATCATCCTATATACATTTATTTAATTGAAATTTACATATTTTAATGCATCATTATTAAAGATTTATAAAAATATTTTTTTAAAATATATTCTTTTCACCTTCATTAAAATATTTTTTATACGTGGGTTTGAACATGTTTTTTACAAAAACATCTTTGGTGAATGAAGAAAATTATTTTTATGGTTTCACTTCAATTTTCTTATCTATCTCCAAAGGTACTATCCAATTTTGAGTTTTTATTCTATAACAATCCTTCTATTTTCAATTGTTATATAATTATTTTACTAGATGAAATTTTTTTTCTATTTATTTAATTCATGATGTCATTTTATTTTATAGATTTTGAAAATTTTATATAACATTTAATTTAATTAAATTGTTTTTTTCATGATATTTTGAATGATTTATTAAATTTGGAAGACATATGTACAATATATTATTATGTGTGGGTTGGAGTCTAATATAAAAATTCAATGAAATGGTTTCAGATTTATATCTCACGAGATTATGAATTAATGGGTGGATGTGTTGGGTTTGTTCACAATATAATGAAAGGGAATGATAGAGTATAGTAAAAACATAATGCATCTGAATAATTGGTTATATTTAAAAAAATTTATATGTTATGGAAATGTTATTATTTCATATTATTATGTTTTTTCGACATTTCTATGTTACTATACATGGAGATGTTATGTTGCATGTGTCGTGATTGATGTCTCTAGCCATTGAATTCTTTTTCAATGGTATTTTTATAATATATGGACGTTTTTTATCCTTATATGTTTCCTTTTGAACCAATATATTTTTTCCATATTCTTTTTAATTATAAATTTTTCCCTAATTCAGGGATTAAAAACTCTAATGAGTTAAATCTTTTTATTTATCCACGGTTGTTTTTCCCATTTTGTGAGTTTTAAATCACACTTTATTATGTTTCCCATTCCTCTAGGGAATTAGATGAATAATTATATTAAGATGGAAATATTCTGTGTATAATTTTATAATATTTTTTAATAATTAATATGTAATAATAAAATAATATAGTTAATCTCTGAAAATAAAAACCAATGGGTGTTATGACTGTGTGTTTATATATGTTATGTAATGATTAAATTAGGGAATGAATATAAAATATCTTATTGTTATTAATGGTTATTATCAGATGATATCAGAGAAAGTAAAACTATTTTTTGGGATTTGGTTAATATGTATAAGATAATGAAAATAAAATCACGAAGTATTAAATAAATGGTATCATATGAAAAATAGTAATTTTTAGGATTAATACATGATGAAAATAAATTTTAAAATAAACAATATCTTAAAATAATATGGTTTAATTATTAGGTATAAATCTTTTAATTTTAGTAATAACTAGATGTAAGAGAAACATGATTAACAATTATTATTATGGGTAATAATGTAATTTGACATTATCAGTAAATAAAAAGAATATGATATGGAGTATAAAATATCATATAGATTCTCAACCAAAATTCTAATGAATAAAAGAACCACATTGACCTAGTCAAAATATTATATGTTCTAAGGTAGGATCAAATACCTATTGAATATATTGAATGGAAAAAAATATCCTTCATTTTGTGGTAGGTTAGATCCACTAGTTGATGAAAAGTCAATCAACAAGTTGGTAACAATATTTCTTATACACCGGTGGTTATATTGTGAATATATTGATTGAACCATTTATCCATTGGAATGTAAATAGGACCATTGGGGGACTATTATTAACTATATATATTAAAATATATAACTAGACTATATGTAATATGAGTATTTTAAGAAAATATTATTCACCAAATATATTTATTGTACTCTTCACCCATATATAGATTGTGAAATATTGGGGTTTTACGAAAAGGGGGATGAATTCATTTTTACCTATACCGAAAACATTAGGGGAATCGCATGTTACAACACTAGTTTTAATACTGATGCTTATAATAAGATCTATCATTTCATTTGGAAAAAAACATGTCATCAAAATGAATACTCATTAATATACTTTTGTAGAGATGAAGAAATTTTTATCTGTGCACATAAACAGAAAATGAAAAATGTAGAATCACATTATTCTAATTTAATTGGAGAGAAGAACTGAAAAATGGACATTAACTGAATCTAAAATGGGAAAATATATTGGCGAAATAAAATTTAACTTACCAAATGAAAAAATATTTGGGGGAAAGGACCCAAGAAATTTTAGCAAAAGAAATGTTACAAACCAAGAACATATTTACCAATGAAATTATGAGATAGTAATTAATACAATGAGGTACAATATGTTCAGAAATATTTAACCAATCACACATATATGCTTCAAATTGCTCGATTTTGGGAAATATAAAAATTAGTAATATAACTTAATGAACAATAGTGATAAATGGTATCCACAAACTCTAAGATGAATGGAATAAGGAAGAGATGTTGTAATAAAAAATATAGAATTTGATCAAGAATATGATTTCTAAATGATACATTTATTTTGTACTCCATAACCGTGATTATTTTATTATTATTGTTATTATTTTAATTCATTAATATAATTCATGATTTCTAAAAATAGTGAATCTCCACATAAAATATTGGATATTTAATTATTAATAAAATATCTTAATTGTGTGATGATTGAATACAATGTATATAAATCATATCTGAGAGAGTTTTCTGGGAATCTGATTCATGTAGATGTTTTTATTCTTCCCTTTGATGAATTTTAGGGGATATTTCTATTGGATTGACTCTCCCTATATGGATCTCATTTCAATTAATAAGATAATATGATACAATTTTGTACCCAAAATCATCCCATGATGAGACATCTATTAATGGGTGATTATGAACATCGTTTGGAATAAAATCGAATATATGGATCATGATACCAAATAATGAAGTTTACATGCCTCTAATGGATGTTGATAAATTATACATGGTAGACTTGACAATTTTATGAGAGTATATTGATGTATTTCTCAATGAATTATCTGATTTTCCCCAAGAACATAAGGTTTCATTTTTAACAATCAAACTATGGCATATGATCATACCAATGATTCTATAAGTAATGAGTTCCCCTAATTAAAAATAATTAGGGAAGTAACTTCTAGATAATCTTGGAAATGGTTTTATATTCCCATGTTCATAACAATAACATTCACTGGTCTAATTTTTTAATAAGAATGGTGGATCAATGCTGATTTTTCAATAATTATCTCGAACCTAACAAGATCATAATCAGATATAACAATCCCTTACCCTATATCAAGTATTTTTTATCAATATAGTGGGTTTAAATGATTTTTTAAGGAGGATATTCTATCAACATACCATCAATTATGTGTAATGATAGTGGTTATTCCAAAGACAACTATTCAAACATTATATGAACACTATGGATTATTATTGATTCCATTATAACTAAACAGTTTAATTGAAATCATCATGGATCGTTTCAATATTTCCATTAGCGATTATGTTGGAATAAATTTGGTACTAGTTGTTGATCATATCATTGACTATTTCAAGAGTAAGGATGAATATGAAGATAATTTGGGGATTTTCTAAATGCCCTAATAGAGGGTAAATTATATTCAAATTTCAACATGAATGGGGCTTTATTACAAACTTTATCCTTCTTAGGTTGCCTTATATTATGTGTGAATATATCAATAGATACATTTAATACTAAGATCATTGAATAGTTGGATAGTCCATCCACTATAATAGAGATCTAATGTTTTCATGGATTAGTAGGATAAAATCAATGTTTTTACAAGAAATTTCTCATGATAATAAAATTTCAGAACAATGTTATTGAAGAAATGTGTCATGATCCGATAGATTAAATAATTTGAATAAATATTCTAGTAGAGTAATAATTGAATTGGAACTATTCATATACTAACCCAACCCTTTATTGGGAAATCATTTGTAATACTGATTACGAAACTAATGAAGCGATTGGGATGATTCCTCATGAACAATGAAAAGGTGATAGATTATGATTCATTTAAATTATAGAACCCCAAGAAAATTTATTAAACTCATGAATTTTCATAGGAAGTTGTATTTTTTATTAATGCTTCTAACGAAATGTATATATAGTGAATGTGAGATATATATAATAATTATTAAATATTAAGGTACATATTCCCATAAATGGAGTTTGAAATCTGCAAAATGTAATGGTTATATTTAATAAAATTCTATGAATTCACAATATATTATCATCCTAGAAAAGAAAAAAAATGTGGTTGAGGATTTGAGTAAGAATAATCAAACATTATTATCCATGATGATGATTTTAAGAGAATTACTAACTTGGGATATGAATAAATTAGACCATGGAATCATAATGTATGGGATGTAATCCTACATTTCCAAAAATAATACTTCACCATCTATATTAGTAAAAATGAAGAAGAACTAGAAAGATAATAAGGAGATATATAAAATGAAGAGAATATTTTTTAGTTCAACCTTGATACAGATAAATTTATATGATTTTGATCCCTAACATGATTCTTTTCTACCCAAAAACTAAATAAATATCTTTGTGATGATGCACATAGCTAATCCTTATATTTTCACCAATGAATCCCACATATTTAAAGATATCATAATGATACCTTCATGTTGAACTACATTAGTAGGGAGGTTCCATATTATATATCATTATTCTTGGTATTCCATTACATAAATAATTAATGGATGAAATTTTGGGGTATGTCTATATCGTTACTACTAATTGTATTAAAATGGATATACATCACCATGGATTTCATCATTGACCATACCAACACATTTATATAAAACAATGTAATCTAGGAAGTATTGGATCTACATAGAAACTCAATAGACTAAATTATTATTTAAATGTATTATCACATTACAAACATATCATATTATACATAAATAAAGTTTAAGAAAATATGAATTAACGCTTTTACTTTGGTCCCTTTGATATCCTATATAACAACCCTACTTTTTATTACACACTTAAACAAGATCTATTAGATAAAATATTCACTTGATAAAACATAGAATATGAAAAGGTATAGTGTATATGGGGCTTAGGAACATTACATAACAGATTTTAACATACAACACACAATATCGTTATTGAAAACTTCCTTCAAATGACCACTACAATCCCTAGTACTTATCATTGCATGGGACAACCTGAGGACATGCATAAGAAAAGTGTGAGCTATAAATCCGAATAAAGAATGAACATGGAATAACATGAGGAATACAATAAATGTTAGACAATAGGAATATCAATGGATCACAAGAGAAACATGAATGTAAAGGCATGACAGAGAATGATAATAATAACATGGAAATGTGGCAACAACACTTAACATGGAATTAGCCTGAGCTAAGGCTCATTGCAAATGGAGCATGAGTAAAACATCATTGCAAATGAATAATGAGTAAATCCAAATTGCACATTAATTATAATGAGTCAACACCCATTGCACATGATATGTCATGATACTATACTTTACCCAATGAGTTGAACCACAATCAGGGTGCACCCTTCTTAAACATTTCATTTCATGCGTAAGCGTGCCACATGGATCATATAACATGAAATAAATCATAATCATAATTTATTCCACTATTAATTAATATGGAATAAATACCTGAATGTGCCATTAAATATGTATATGTTCACAAATGTGAATACCCTTGATATTTACATGGGTATGGTATTCACTACACAATGATAGTGGCTTGGAAAACACAATTCAATATCAGCATCATAACGGCATGACGTAAGGATTCATGAAAATGGTTGATGAGAGACAAAAGGGTTTCTCATAATATTTACGTTAAATTTATAGTAAGTGGTCCATATTGATATATGTCCCAACAAACGTAATCTAATTTAGGTGCATAATACAAAAGAATTACATGGATGTGAAAGAGGAGAGAGAAATACCTCACAGAATTTCAGTATGGTAACATGTGTACATGGGCGGCATTAATGAGAGGAAGGGGTCTCCCATAATCCAAACACAAAGAGGGTAGTATGTTGGAGGTTCAAAATCATACCCCAACATTTTTAATTGAAAAAAGGGCATAACAACTTAATAAAAATTGGACAAAAATGTTAATGGAAGAAATTTCTTACATGGAAGTGTGATCACAAAGGCTTAAGAGGGGCTAGAGAGAGGCTTACTGGGAGAATGGGGAAACTTGTGAGGATTATATAGAGATGAGGGAAGGGTTCGGTCGAACTCCAAATACTTTGAGTGAAGTGTATGTAGGAGCTTAGGTGGGTTTATATAGGAAAGGAGAGGAAATTCATTATTATTTAGGTTTGTGACACCTCACATTAAAAAATTCAAAAACCCAAACATACCCATGGATTATTCCGATGGATTTTTCCAAAGGGGAGTGGAAAAAAATATTTTAAAAGGCCAATGGCCAAAACATCTTAAAATAATAGGGTTTCTTATGTTGAGGTGGGTTACACTCTCATGGAAAACAATTTAAAAAGTCAAAATGTTTAGAAGCCTTGAAGGGTCCACTAATGATTTATAAAATAAATCAAACAAACTGAAAATAGAAATATTATATTTTTGAAACATATATTGTCCGAACATAATTTTTTTATTATTTTATTACATAACTATTTGGTCATTATGATTTAAAAAAAACAGTATATATTTATACGATATTTAATTTTTACCATCAAATTTGACTGTCTCAAAAAATTATGAAAAATTCAACGTTGGGTAATTTTGACATCATAATTCCCAAAATAATATTCATTTTATATAAATAATTTTATAAATATGCGAATTTTTACGTTTAAAATAAAAACCGAAATTTACCGAAAATTCAATGGTTTTAATAAAAACAGCTTTTAAACCATAATAGAAATTACAATTGAATTTATAAAATTTTATATTAATTTATATTTAATGATAAGTTATTTAATTAGAATAATATTCTATTAAAAGATTATTTAATTAAAAAATCCATTAATTCATGAAAATAGATTTCTCAATAGAATAATAACTGTAAATAATATTTGTGCTTTGAAAACTATTTACAAACTATATATAATAAAATGAACATGCATTCTTTATAAAAAAAATGTACAAAGTAATAGTGCTAGGGTCCTGTTTCATAACTCCTTATAACACAATCATAAGACCGAAGGGTAAGGTGTGCGATGGTGACAGACTCTTGGTGTGGCTTCGATAGCATCGCTCGGGTGGTAATCTCTATTATCTTCCACTTAACCTATAGTCGGTTATGATGAAGCTTAACATGTTCAAGATCGGCTTTGGCTTGGTCAAGAGAAAATCCCTATAATGACACCTCTTTTCCGTGCTTTGAAAAATGGGCTTCGTACATGGCATGTCTATTAGATGATGAAATCACTTCCTTTGGGCGAGTAAATTGGATTTGATAAAGCCCTATATTTATATGAATCATGTGTTCACTGTTCAATGGCTATATTAGCGATGGTCACAGTTCATAACAGTATTTTAAAATACAGAAACATAAAACCAATGAAGATCACATTTTATATAACCGTAATATTAATTTAATTAGATCAAGAAGAATTTCTATTAATGAAAGTTTGGGTCATTACAATCTTCCCCCTTAAAAAATATCTCCCTTGAAATTTCATTTTCCCACTCTATAAAAATGTGGATAGCTCTGCTTCATCACTTCCTCTAATTCCCTGCATCGCATCTTCAAACTTGTGGCTTCACCATGACACCTTGATGAGGGGCATTGTTGTTTTTGGTGGAACATTTTTTCTATGATCTATGATCTTCACTGGTTGCTCCTCGTAAGAAAGAACATCCTCTAACTATAGTACCTATGAAGAGTGTACATGTGAAGGGTCTGTTTGGTACTTCCATTATAGGGATTCATGAAAGACATCATGTACTTTTTCCATGGTTGGTGGAAGTTCTAGTCTATAGCCCACCTCCCCAACAAGATCAGAAGTCTCGAACGGGCAGATGTACCTAGGACTTATCTTCTATTAATTTCCATGCCTCATGACTTTCATTGATGTAGATGAGCATAGAAATACCATGTCTCAAAATTTAATCTCAAGGTATCATCAACAGTTATCTTCAAAACTCGTCTATCGACTCCGGGATACCTTGATATGCTGCTTAATGGTTTTCACCTTCTCGAACATTTCTTCATCTATTTCTAGTCCTATCAGCTTACGTTAACCGACTTCATCCCACCATGTCTGTGTTCTGCACCGCTTCCCATAAAGGTCTTCATAAGGTGCCATTTTGATGCTTGTGTGGAAACTGTTATAGTGGGATAATTCAACCAATGGAAGATGTTGATCCCAACATCCTTTAAATTCCACTAAAAATGATCTTTACATATCATCCAGTGTCTGAATAGTTCCCTCAAATTGGCCATCAGTTTGAGGATGATAGGCCATACTGAAGTTCCATTTATTATCCAGTGCATGTTGAAGACTCTTCCAAAATGTTGATATGAATCTCGGATCTCAATCAGATACAATAGATAGTGGTACTCCATGATGCCTTACCACTTCCCTGAAGTATATCTGTGTCAGTTGATCCAATGAGAAGTCCTCTCAAATTGCAATGATGTGTACATACTTGGTAAGACAATCTACAACAACCTAGATTTCATTTTTTCCTTTTGATGTCTTCGGAAGTCCTGTGTCAATGTCCATGGTGACGTTCTCCCATTTCCATGATGGTATGAGAAATAGTTACATCATCCCCTTATACTTCTACCTCCCAGCCTTCACATGCTGACACACCAGACACTTTAATGTATACTCCATGATCTCCTTCTTCATATTATCCCACAAATAATGATCCTGAAGATCTTGATACATCTTTGGGTTTCCTGAGTGAATAGATAAATTTGAACTGTGTGAATCATCTAAAAGTTCCTTCTTCAGCTCTGAACATGATGGAACACATAGTATTTTCCCAAAGATCATAATTGCATCTTCATTAATAATGAACATTGGGGATTTCCCTTTTCTGATAGCTTCCACTTGCTTCTGAAGTCCCCCCTCATCCTTTTGAGCATCCTTTATCCTTTCCAAGAGAGGTGGTTGAGAAATCTTATGTGAAATGATTTATGATGTTCCATTCATTATGATTCCTATGTCCATCTTCTTCAAGTCTATGAAGATTGGATCCTTCTCAATTCTCATCAATGACAGAATCGTCGGGTCCTTTAAACTTAGAGCAATTTCCAACATGTTCACTTTCCTAGAGTGGTAATGGATTGAGAAGTCATAGTCTTTGATCAGATCTAACCATCTTCGTTTGTGAATGTTCAACTCTTTCTGTGTGAATATATACTTGAGGCTGTTGTGGTCAATAAATATATCACACTTCTCAATAAAGAGATAATGCCGTAAAATTTTTAAATTAATGATAACCGTAGTCAACTCCAAATCATGTGTTGAATATTTATTCTCATGAACTTTTAATTTCCTTGAATCATAGGCAATGACATTTTCATTTTGCATCAACACACAACCCTATCCCTTCTTCGAAGCATCACTGAGTACCATAGTGATTTCTCCACTTGTGGGTAAAGTGAGCACGGGTGTAGTGATAAGCCTACCTTTTAACTCCTTAATGCTTTCTTCACATTCATCACTCCAAGAAATATTTACTCCCTTCTGAGTTATCTTGGTAAGAGGGTGGGAGAATCATGAGAAATTTCTCACAAATCATCGATAATATCTAGCTTAACCCAAGAAGTAATGCATATCCATTACCAATGTTGGACTTGACCATCACTCTATTGCAGCTGTCTTGGAGGGATCAATAGATATCCCATTTCTTGTGATGATATAGCCCAAGAATGAGACCTCCTTAATCCAGAACTCACACTGGTTGTAATTTGAAAAGAGCTTCTCCTTTTGCATGGTCTCTAGTACAGTTCATAGATACTCCACACGATCCTTCTTGGTTTGGGATTATATTAGAATATCATCTATAAAGACTACCACATATTGGTCTAGGTAATCTCAAAAGACTCTATTCATCAGGTCCATGTATATTTCTAGAGCATTAGTGAGTCCAAAAGGCATTCTGATTACTTCATTGTTCCCTAATCTTGTAACAATAGCAGTCTTATGGATATCTTCCTTCTTCACTATTACATGATAATATCCCAACCACAATTATAACTTTTAGAAGTATTTTTCTCCACACAGCTGATCAAAAAAGTCATCAATTCATTGGGAGGATAATTTTTCTTCATCGTGATTTTCATAAGCTCATGATAATCATTACAATGCCCATTGACCGAACATTCTTCCTGATGAAGAGGACCAGTGCACCCCATGGTGAGGCACTTGGGCATATAATCCCTTTATCCATATTCTCCTATAGTTGTTTCTTCAGCTTCTCACGCTCTACCACAACCATTCTATACAGATTCATGGATATTGGAAACTCCCCAGGTATAAGATCAATTTATAATTCAACATCTCTTCTTGGAGTATGACCAGACAATTCCTCGGAAAACATTTCTGGAAATTCCCTCACAAAAGGCATGTCTTCAAGGATTGGTGCCTCCTTAGACTCAATCATATGATTCAAATACACGTGATTATAGGGATGTAATATCCATTCTTGAGATGATAGAGCTAAATATTATTCATCATCCTCCTTGCACATTCACAGAATCGGGGGTGGATTCTCCACATGGAGAGTGATTTCCCTCTCATGGAAATTTCTGTTGCCTCTATATTATGAAATAAAATCCATGCCAATAATTGCATCAAATTACACTAGAGGGTGTATGATGAGGTTATATGGGAAGTTTAATCCCCCGATTATGATAGGGGAAGAGTAATATTCATGGGATGCAATGATTTCCTGATTTGTTGTATATACCTACATCTTTACTTCCATGATTTGTGGTGGTACTGGGAATGTTCTACTAATATTTTCTGAATATAAAAAAATGCATAGAACCTGAATCAAAAGTATGTTTTCTACTCTTGAATGAATAACTAGAATACCTACCACCACTTTGTTGTCGGGGTTCACATTGGCAGTATTGAGGGAAAAAGATCTCCCTTGCGGCCATGGAGGTTGTTGGTTGCCTTTGAAAACCCTTGGAATAGGGAATTGATTTACAAGATTTCCAAGTTCTTTGTAGTTGTATTAATGAAAAATTCATTAAGGTTTGAACGGAGTGATTCTATCCTCTATTAAAGCCACAGTTTTTTCGTGTCGGTAGTTAACAGTTAGGTGCCCTTCTCTTCCACACATAAAGCATTTCCTCTTCGCCCTTATGAAATTTCTGGGGTTCTTCTTTCTGCACCTTTGGAATGTATGGTACTAAACATTCATAGATGCATTGGATTTATACATAAGACCACCAGAATTGAAGTCTGCCTTAGGCTTCTTATCCCCATGATTCGCCTGAGGTTCTCCGATCTTTATTTCAATGTTGAGGGCGCATTTGAAAATTTACTCATATCTCTCGAAGTTTCGGATCTTCAGGGATTTCTGTAGGCTAGGTTTCTGGCTACAAAATAAGCGGTAAACCATACATTTAGGGGTAATGACAAAACTGGAGGCGTATCATGAAAGCCTTGCGATCTATTCCTTATACGCTTCGATAGATTCATCGTCTTTTTATAGGAGGACAAGGAAGTCCCTTTTCATCTTAAGCTAGAGGGTGTACAAAAAATATTAATCAAAAAACAACTTTTGGAAATCCTTCCAATACAACACCTCGATCTACTCCTTAGGCTTCGTATTTTTTATCAATGTCCACCAATGATTGGCTTGAATTTCTATATTATAAGCAGTCAAAAGAACCTTATATTTTTTAGAACATTGAAGGATGGGGAAGATTGTTTCAATAGATTTGATCCATTGTTCTTAGATTGAGGGATCAGATGATGCATTAAAAGTAGGAGGCCTTTGTCTCCTGAATCTCTTGATATCAACTTTTTCATTCCTTGGGGGGGGATGAACGTTTCTCTTGACCCATGTTTCTATTCAAATATTGAGTTAACTGAGAGAGTATTGTGACAATGTTCATGATTCCCTCTCCCATCGGATTGGGAATCTCATTAGAACAATCATCACATTGGTTTTCACATCGGTTGTTAGCATGTGTCCTCTTATTACCGGCCATTGGTAGGAATAAAAGGAACATTAGGGGTAACTCATAAACGGTAATCCATGGAAAAAACTGATGAATTATAAATAACTTTTGTTTCCTTTACTTATTATTCCGTAGGATTCAATCTATTCTATTCATGATCGACATTATGACATATATTAGTAGGGGAATTATGTTTCATTCCCTTAATAATGGTTCGTACTATGCTTCTGTATTTACCAATGCATATACCCTAGGAGTGTTGTAACCAAGAGTGTAGTAAGACCCATTATTGTGCACCAGTTTCCGTTCGAGTCTTGCTCAAAGCTGTGTTTTCAGGTTTTACCCCTAGGATACATCTGTGCTAGAGCCACCTCTACCTGCTCGTATCCAAACATGGATGCATTTACTTCTTAAACCAATTACTAAATACTCACCAATACATAGGGTTGTTATTATTATACATATTCTTGTCTCTAATTTTTTACATGGGTTTTATAATCCTAATCATAAAAATAACTAAACCTATCCTCTAATACCAACTATAACACCCCTTCTTTTTATTACACACTTAAGCCTGAATTATTACATAAAATATTCACATGATACAAAATAAAATATCGAGAGTTATAGTGTATTTGGGGCATAAGAACATTACATAAAAACATATAATATAAAACACACAACATATTTATTGAAAACTTCCTTTACATGACAACTACATTCCCTCGAACTTAGCGTTGAATGGGATAACCTGAGGACATGCATAAGAAAAGGGTGAGCTGTAAATCCCAGTAAGGAATAAACCTGGAATAACATATGGAATAAAATACATGTTATACAATAGGAATATCAATGGATCACAATAGTAACATGAACATAGTGGCATGGTACAGCATGATAATCATAACATTGAAATGTGGCAATAACACTTAACATGGAAGTAGCATGAACTAAGTCTCATTGCACGTGGAGAATGAGTGAACCCTAATTTCACATGAACCACAAGTAAAACCTTGTTTCACTTGAATTAACATGAGTAAACACCCATTATACATGATGTATCATGATACTAAACTTTTCCTAATGTATTGGAGCGCTATCATGGTGCACCCTTCTTATACATTTCATTTCATGCATAAGTGTTCCATATAGATCATATAACATGGAATCAATCATAATCCTAAGTTATTCCCTAATTAAGTAATGTTTAATAAATACATTAATGTACCATTCAATATTTATATGTGCATCACGGTGAATACCCTTGATAGAGACATGGGTATGGTATTCATTAAACAATGATCTTGGCTTGGAAAATGTGGTGCAATTGCGGTAGCATGACGACGTGACATAGGGATTCATAAAAATGGTTAATGATTGATAAAAGGGTGTTTCATCATATTTACATGAAATGGAAAGTAATGGGTTCATACAAATATATGTCCCAAAAACATAATGGAATATAGATGCATAATACAAACGAATTACATGGATGTGAAAGGGGAGAGAGAATCCCTCACAGAATTTCGGCATGGTAATGGGTGGTCATAGGCAGAATTAATGAGAGAGGAAGGGTTGTCCCATCATCCAAACACAAATAGGGCCGTATGGGAGAGGTTCAAAATCATACCCCAACATTTTTAATTGAAAATGAAAGGGCATAACAACTTAAACAAAATGTGACATAAATGAGAAAGGAAGAAATCCCTTACATGGAAGTGTGATCCGAAAGGTTTGGTCAATGTTTGAGAGAAGCTTATTGGGAGCATTGGTAACCTTGGGAGGATTATAGAGAGGGGAGTTCAAGGGTTGGTCGAACCCTAAAGGCTTTGAGTGAAGAGGAAGTAGGATCTTGGGTGGGTATATATAGGAAAGGAGAGGAAATTATTTATTATTTAGGTCTAGGACACCTCACATTAAACTAATCAATACCACAAACCATCCCATGGTTTTGGCCCATGGTTTTTTACAAAGAGGAGTTGAAATAAATATTTTATAAGTCCAATGGCCTAATTTTTTAAAATATTAGGGTTGCGTACATAGAGGTGAGTCACACTTTCAAGGAAAACAATCTAAAAGGACAAAATGTTTTATAAGCCTTGAAGGGTACAATAATGCTTTGTAAAATAAATCAAACACACCCAAAATCACATTATATCAATGGTGAAACATATATTTGAATAACATAGTGTTTATATTATTTTATTACATGACTATTGGGACATTATGTTGTTATAAAACAGATTATATATTTAAACAATATTTTATTTTTACCCAAAAATTTGACCATCTTAGAAAATTATGAAAAATTAACTATTGGATAATTTCAACGTCTTTATTCCAAAAATAATATTAATTTCATCTAAATAATTTTATAAATATTTGAATTTTTAATTTTAAAATAGAAACCAGCATTTACCAAAATTTCATTGGTTTTGACAACAATAGCTTTCCAACCTTAATAAAAATTACAATTTCATTCATAAATTTATATGATCATTTATATTTAATAAAATGTTATTTAATTATAATAATATTTTTCTAAAACATTATTTAATTCAATTATCCATTAATTAATCATAATAGTTTTCTCAGTTGAATAATAACTAGAAATACTATTTGTTATTTAAAAATTATTTACAATGTAACAATAATAAAATGAATGCACATTCTTTATAAAAAAAAATAGTATACATTGTCATAGTGATAGGGACTTGTTGAGTAACCCCTTATAAAACCCACATAAGGAAGAAGGGTAAGGTGTGCAATGGTGATAGACACTTGGGGTGGCTCAGATAACATAGCTCGGGTGATAATTTAAATTACCTTCCACTTCTCTCATGGTCGGTTCTGCTTAAGCATAACGTGTTCAAAATCAGCATGGGCTTGCTCAAGAGAGAAGCCCAGTGACATCACCTACTTTCAGAGATCTGACAAATGGGATTCGTATTGGGAATGTCTAATAGATGAGGACATCTCTTCCTTTTTCTGAGTAAATTGGATTTTTTTTAAGTGCTATATTTAAACTACTCATGTGATCACTGTTCAACGGCTATATTAGCAACAACCACAATTAATAATAGTATTTTAAAATCCAGAAATAGAAAAACTAATGAAGTTCACATTTTATATATCCATAATAAAAATTAAATTAGATCAAGTGGAATTCCCATTAATGAATGTTTGGGTTGTTACATCCCAGATCTAAAAAAATTATATACGAGTCTTAAATAAGTATATGATACAGAGAAAAACGTTCAAAGTAATTCCATATAAATCTAAATATTGGAATTGATGTAAAAATCGGCCATGCTTGGATATTATTGTAGATGGTAATATATCATGAACCAATCATGTTCATTAAATTAATTAATAGGTAGAAATAATAATTTTTCATATAAATGAGTAACAATATTAAAATAATATGTACATTAATATCCTTTGATGATATATTTAGTTGGAAATTGGTGATAAAGTGTTCATTAAAATATATATTTGGTATAAATTTTTGAGTTGTGGAATGAAGGAAATGTTGATCCCTAGATGTACTGGCACTGACCATAGTATCACAATTCAAGTTCATTACATTGTAACAATAGAATAGCTAAAATTGTTTGAATTGAAAATTAATGACTAGATCAGCAGGTTGGGTGGACCAGACACAAACATGATACACATTATATTTTAGGAAAAAATAAAACATAACACATAATAATATAAAATAAACAGTATCCTTGAAATATCATTCATGGATATCCTCTTGATATCCTAGGGAAATGAAACAAAACAAGGGTGGGGTGAAATACTCAGTAAGTTTTATGTATAGTATAAGAAATCATTAATCAGTAAGAATAACCAATGTAGAAATTTAAATATTTTTTTCAAATCTATTTAAATAAAAAGAACTCATGGACATATAATAATTAATCATTATTAAATGTAAATAATTGAAAAAAAACTCAAATTAATCAACAAACTGATTATGAATTTCCTCATGAAATAATATCTTAGGGAAAATATTATATTATATTAATTTTAAAACCCTAACGAATGAAATTCATAATTATTTTATGTCCTGTATCAGGCATGTGATACTTTAAACCTGAGTACCTACCACATTATGACTTACCTATAAGTAAAAACTCATATATTATATACAACTAAATTTTATCATGAGACATACCTTTGAACTGAGGGGCCATATTTTTCTTAGAACCACCCATCACTATAGGTCCAAATAATTCCTTATATCAAAAATAATCTATTTTGTTCAGGAATAAATATTCTGTATCCTCAAATATTAGAATTCAGTAAAGGATATTTATTTATCAATATTTCATGAGGCAATAAACTGAAATTTAGAATAAAAACCTTATGTAAAAATTAGTATAATTTTTATGAATATATCATATCAATTATTAGTGAAAATTAATGTTTAATAGAAACATAATTTCTAATTAAAATTGACTACAATAAAGTCATTGTTTCCTAAAAATGTTAAAAAAAATGAGGTAGTTCAATAACATTACCACAAGGAAATTTTTATGTAAAATCTCCTTTGATAAAATAACTCCAGTTGAAACTCAAATTACTAATTAGAAAGAATCAATCATGGTATTACATGTAATAGGGGATGTGTATTCACCACATAAAATTGAATTGGTGTGAAATAACAAATAAGCCTCAATGTAATGTGAATTGAGGTGAAATCTCATACCTCACACTTCCTTTTGGTTGAACATGATTTAACCTCAGGTAAGAGTTTTAAAACATTTTATTAATTTAAAATAGAACAATATTAACATTTATAATATCAAATATGATTATTTTATAACATTTTACCACTGGTTTGATAATAATCATTCATTATTTACATTATTGTTGGGTGTTCATTGCTTTGTTTTCTCATGTGTGTTTCATAATGAAAGATAAAATTATTGATAATTTTATATAGTTATATCATATACATAATTATAATAATAAAAAATTATTATACTTATAAAGTGATTATACTTTTCAAACCAATCATGATTTATGATTTGGAAAAATTATGTACATTACGATCACATAGATGTCGGTCATACGTAATCATGAGCAATGTTTCCATTTTTCTATGATAATGATGGAAATGTAGTAGTTAATATTTTACCTATATATAATTATAATATAATAATTTACACTCTATTATATTCTTATATATATCTTCCATGTGGTTTGATGATGAATAGAGAGTCACATCACTTTGCGAGCATGATTATCAATACATACACGAAGGATGTTAAAATATTTAGGTGACTGAAATGGAATGAAATAAAATGATATATATTATCGTTAATAAAAGATAAATATTCATGAATGTCATAATAATTTAATTTACATAACATATAATCATTTTAATTATCTTTATCACCTTCAATGGGAAGATTTAGGGAAACACATGTCATGTCACATCGCGAGGCCCTATTCTACCATATACACATGTGGCGTAATCATATCTACTATGGAATGAAAGGTAATAAGATTTGAATTATATAGTTAATATAGAGTTATAAATTTTATATAAATATCTTATATATAATTTAGATCCATCATCATACCCAAACATGAGAGTAGGAAATGGAACAACGAACAACATTGATTCGTGATGTTGTAGTGCACTGTACACCCGGATAATGATTTCATAACCAATTTGATCAATGTAGAGATGGTTTTAGTTCCTGAAATTATTATAATATCATACAAGTATATATATTATACATTTAATAATATATTATATTTTTTAATAAAAAATGATGTATTTGGAGAAAAAACAAAAAAGATGGTTGTTGAAGAACAATATGTCTTCTATGGGAAACCTCATTTTGGTAGCACTAAATAATTTATATGATATATTTATGTAAATTATAATGATTATATTATGAGGGAACGTATTTTTTAATGTGATTTGTGCTGTTTTGGATGATCCAAATGACCTGATAAATGCGAAGAAGTAAGGGGAGTGAGTTTCATTTTATAGTTTAGGATAAGTGGAATTTTTGTATATACAAAAAATTATTCAATATATTGAGTTAAATTTTTAGGACAGTGGATCTAAAAATGATAAATAAGGATTTTTTTATGGATTTTAGGGTCGACAAAGACCTCACAAATGCATTAAAAAATATTTATTAAGCATTTCATTCACTAACTATTAGTTTACCCTATTTTTACCATTTTTGGTTTCCACTACAGTAAATAATTTTTGAAACTAGGTAATTTATCTGTTATGATCAAATAATATATCAAAATATTAGATAATACTTACCCACATATAATAAATATAATATTTTTTTATGAAAAATTAAATCCAATGTCTCTTAGATGTTAATTTTAACACATGTGCATGAAATGCGAAAAAAACACGATCTCAATATTAATTATGATTGTAGAGTTTTAACTATTTAGGTTTCATTACATTATTTATAAAAAGAAATTGGTAAATGAATGGGATATATATAATATTTATTAGCATTTATAAATATCATGTAAATATATATAATTTTTCAGTTTTAAATCATTTAATAAAATATCATTTATTATAAATAACTTTATTTTCCATTTTGGTATAATTCATTTAATATGGATTTAAAAATATAAATAAAATGGTGAAATTTGAATATATTATCTTATAACTATTGAAAAACTATATATGCATCTATAATATTAATTTGATACAATAATTCATTCAATTTACATCACATTTAATTTTTTCATTACCATTCAATTTAGTTAATTTTTAACTACATAATTACTATATTGGAATTTATTACGAATTTAAAGAAATTATTTAATCTCTAAATAATTAAATTAAATAATCGAGATAAAAAACTCATTATTATTTTTCATTTATATTTATATAAAAACCTATTTTATTTGTTTATACATCCAAATGATTTCTAGTTTTTAATAATTATGAAAAGTATATTTTTCTTCTTTTTCATTACACAAGTTATTAGATGGGTCTTATAAAAAGAAAAGTGGCATATAATTTCCATATTTATATAAAATTTATGTAAATTTCTAACTAAACTCATTAAATAATATTAATATAATATTTTTGTTAATCTTCACACTAATAATTCTATTTTAACCCTACAATAAATGTATTTTTACATAACAATATTAATTAAACATTACTGCTTTCATCATTCATTATGGTAAAAAATTCTGCCAAAATTATTTTATGTTATAAATATTTCATATTCAAAAAATAGAATTCATGTTTCCAAATTAAATTTATTAGGTGTAAAAAAAATTAAACTTAATCATACAGACCAGATGAGAATGCAAAGTTTTAATATAACAATATTCAAAAGTTTATAATATTTTTATATAAATATTCAATATAAAAATTGATTCAAATAAAATAAATTTGATTACAAGAAAAATAATTTATATAATTTTACTTTTAAAATATTGAGAAAATCTTTTAAAATTATAAATTATTTAAATAATAAGAAAATTTAAAATTAAAATGCAATATTTTTCACCATTAATCAAAAAATGAAACATTTTATAAAATTCACCAAAAAAATCACCTGATAAAAATTTTGACATATCCGTTTATAAAATGATTTTTAATAGTCAAATAGATTTTCATAAAATGTCTAATGTTTGATAATTTATTTTTAAAAATCATAAATAATCTGTCATTTAGAAAAAAATTCAATTTTTCGTAAAATATTAATTTTTATTCTAAATGTTTTTTATTACTAATTAATATATATATATATATATATATTATTTTTTAATACTATTATTACTACCCTCATAGATTAATTCTTCTTAATAATTCTTCTTTTTTAATTATATTATTTAAATAATTTTTTAAATTTCCTTTAAACTCAATATTTTGTGTAATGAAAGCTGAGATGAGCTTTGCACGCAATGCATGTTAAAATCAGTGATGTGTGTGACACAAGGTAAAATCATAATTGCGTTTAAATAAAGATATTAGGTATATTTAATTCATTTAAAATAAAATATATCATAAATTATCATGTTATAACATTTTCATCTATGTTCGGGGTTCCCTGTGATAAAATATATCAAAAATATTGTTGTTATTTAAATAACTTATTGTGTTACATTCTCCGAATAATAAATAAAATACACCCTCACAATTTATATATAATCCTACTCATCAATATTTGATATTTTAAAATACAACTGGTTTAGAAATCACATCGTAATGGCTAAAAATAACATCCTCTTTTTCAGAATGAAAATGAAGTACAAAGGCCCTATTGATTACAACATAAAGAGGAACCAGTGTATGGGAATATTGATGGAAAGTGACGATATGGAATTAGAATAAAAGAATAAGTAATTATGTATATTTATTAATGTCTTTTATCATAAGAATGTGAATGATCGATATAGATTTAAGGGATTAAAAAACATAAATATGTGACAATGTAATAGATCATATCATTTATCAGAAATGAATGTAATTAGGTAAAATTGTCTTAAGATCCATCTCATAAAGTTGATGGATTATTTTACTTTCTGTTAATAAAACAATGCATATACATAATAAAATATTATTTTAGAGGAAAAAATTTATCCTTTATTTGTACATTGAACATTTTCTAATTCATCCATTACTCTAAGAAATGAATATCCAAAATGGTTTTTTAAATATATGAAACACTATAATTCAAATTAAATGGATCCTAATTTCATTAATTGAGTGAAAATCCATTCCTTATATTTGCAAATATATTCCCAAACTAGTTTTGTTTCCCCAAGTAATCCAATATAATACAATAATCTATAATATATCATCCAAAGTTCATCATAAATAATTTCCTAAAATGGCTATTTCTTATATACCTTGAAAAAATTTAATATAAAAATCATTAGACATAAGGTCATTGAATTTCAAAAATGAACTAGTAATTAATCTACTTAACACATGATGTATCTCTTTATTTCCACATACCAATCATGTGAATACCTTAAACTTTAATTCAACTAAAACATGTTAATGAACATAATTTCCATAAATTCTTATATAAATCATACATATATACATAATACATAATTAAAACATAGATTGTTGGATATATACCCCAAAAAATAATTTTTTTTGTTAAATAAATCATTTATAGTATAAACATCTTTGTCTATAAATCATTAAATACATCCATGGTTATCATTAAAATCCAATTTTAATTTTCCATATCTACCATCACTTTTTCTCAAAATCCATTTCTCAATATCAGGAACATATTAAGGGTTATTGTTCCTTTAATCATGTGGTGTTCAGTAAGTTCAAAATTATACTAAATCATTTTTTTAGGTTATAGATACCATAAAAAAACCATCAATTCCTTAATGGAAAACTAATGGAGTAAAAACATTATATATTTAATTAGTCATATAAAAATTTTAACATTTAAATAATAATCAAAAGACATAATTATTGAAATCAAATACAAGAACCATAATCATTTTTCTTCATATAAGGTAATAATATATGATTCAACATGATCTAATAGCTTTTCTTGATGTGTTTTCTTTTAACGCTTGATATGCTGATTTTACTTGTGACCCCAATCCTTATAGTTGAAGTAATCTATAAGGGAAACCATTTTCTTTCCCTTCCAATCACAATAATTATTTCATTTCTCTCATAACTTGTACAAAAAACCATCCCTTTTAACCAAACACGATATGGTTTCCTTCCACAATTATAACATGTTAGAAAATCCTACTTTTAATTTTTTTCTTTAACTATTTTTTCTCTACCATACTCTTATTATATTTCATACTTTTGAATACATAATACTTATAGAATACATTCTCTATATTTTTATGTCAAGATATTATGTCCTCATATGATGATAATGTTTGGGACACTAGTTCTCAATAAATATTATCTTAATCCCATCCATGAAATGAAAATTCATACTATTTGGATCACAATAAGTGATTATATTATAATTATCTCTACAAGGTTCTATTTCTAAATGATGTAATACACTATATTATAATTTATCATTGTCCAACATAATGTTTAATATAAAATCTAAAGAAACATAAATCGATGAATTTATTCATTTCTGATATCAATATAATAAATATGGATTATTTTGGGATATCTCTGTTTAATATAAATAACAATGGTTTGTAAATAAAATGTTATTTATATAATTAATATCTCTTGGTAGTTTCAAACTAGGTGCATAGTAAGGACTGTTTTCATCCAATAAATGAAAATCGAGTCTAGAACAGAGCATAATTCTTTTTGTTGTTACAGCAAGTTACCTTAGTGAAAGAACCATATCCACTTGTAGTATGACGATAGGGATGAATTGATAGAGAAAACACACAATCTCTACCTTAGAAAACCCATTCTGAAGTTATTATATGAAGATACTCAATTTTTTATCACAGGGTTTGGCTCTATATTCTTCATTATCCTGAATTTTCTTCCCAATAATGCTACTAAACATAAATTTATACAAATTACAATGACCTTGAAACCTGTAGGCCAAATATTAGGCCTTACATTATTATATCTCCCAATATAAAATTCATTGAATTCAATTAGACCTATTATTTTAAAAAATTTGGAGAACCAAATACACACATGATACCCATTTTACATTTGAAAATTAAATAAAACGTAATATATAAAGATAGAAAATATAATGAATTCTTGAAATCTCATGCAATGATCTCTTCATTATATCCTAAGGATGGAAACAAAATAAGTTTTAGATAAAATTTTCAATAAGAGATAAGTACAATGTATGATATCATGAATCCATAATCACAATTAACTTGTAATGTTAAATAAATCAACAAAAACTCCATTTAAAAATATT
The DNA here is from genome assembly GCA_963277665.1 of Viscum album. Taxonomy (NCBI): domain Eukaryota; kingdom Viridiplantae; phylum Streptophyta; class Magnoliopsida; order Santalales; family Viscaceae; genus Viscum; species Viscum album. The sequence goes on from OY728127.1 coordinate 623,649,997, forward strand.
TATCATTGAAATAGATAATGCATAATAAATTTTTCAAGGTAATTAATTGAACATTTAATTATATTTATAAATTAAACAAGGAGAAAAATGAATCTATAGGTAATATCGCATTGAATGTATCTTGGATAATAATAATTGAATTATTAATGAAGGATGTTCTTAATTATTATACATAACGACTTATTAATATTTTAATTCTACCATCAATACCTTTCACAAGATGGTTCATACAATAGGTAAAAACCCATTTAATTTGGAAAATTGATATGTCTCATGAGGCCTACCAATGCATCAAGTGGAAATATTATAATGGGATGTACTAATAACTATAAATCTGAATAATTCCTCATATATAGAATAATAAATTTAAATTATTAATCAATATTCCATATCATCAAATATCTACATTGAGTTATGGGTACATATTTATCAATTTCTCCCATGTTAATCAAATATAATTCAATGTATACTCCGTATTCATAAATTGGTGTACTATTTAGGAAACAATCACATTCCTCAAAAAATAATGTGGATACAGATTATAAATTTAATTTCCAATGAAAAATTCTTATAATAATGTGATTCTTTGAAGATAATGTTATCCTTCACAAAATAAAGTGAGATTTCCCAATAAAATTTTCCCCTTGGTAATTTTCATCTCAAATGCCCATGAAAGAAATAAATCTAATTTAAACATTAAACACCATAATTTTTCAATCAATCATGATATTATATTTCATATTGACTATATGTACCCCATATAAAAGTTAAGTGTTGAATAATAACAAATAATTCTAAATATTTTGTAAATATAGATAAAATCCACTACACCATGATTACTTGTAGTTGGATATGAATTAAAATCCTGTATAGTGGGCTTATAAATATAATAATCATACACTGGAACCATATAAATATTTTAAATGTCATATATTCAATTTCTATGACATTTTACCACTAATTTAATTATAATAATTCATCATTTTCCTTATTTTTGGGGATAATTTTAAATTTTTCACAATAATGTTTTGATAAGAAACATTTAGTTCATGAACATATTATGTAGTAATATCATATACAGAATAACAATAATGAAATTATTATCATCTTTTTACATCAATTATAAAATTAAAAAATAATGAATGATAGTTATGAAAAATGTAGTACCTTATGATCATGGAGACGGTAAGTTATACGAACACAAGAGTAACATTTTCATTATCAATTATCCTTATGAAAAGGTGTAAATTATATGTTCACATATAATAATGGACATGATATTATCTATTACAAATTTTATTCTTATATATATCATCTATAAGGTATAGAGATGAAAACAGGGTCATATAACTACGTGAAGGTGGTAGTCCACACACACACGAACGATGTTATCATCTTTAAGTGGGTGAAAGGAAAGGAATAAAATGATATATATATATTATCATTATAGACTGATAAATGAATCTTTAATATAGTTATTTTTTCATTTATATCAAATATGATCTTCAAATTTATCTTTATTATCTTCCATGTAATGTGTTGTGGAATGATGAATCGATCACTTCATGATGTAGTAGCTCGCCACAAAAAAGAGTGAAATTATCTTATATTATATGTAATAGAAGGTAAAAAGATTATATTCTATAGTGACTCAAGAATATAAACCATGTTTTAAGTGTCTCATATATACTTTAGATCAATCATCCTACCGAACCTTGAGAGATGGAAGTGAAAAAATGGATGATATCAGTTCGTGAGGCGTTATCCTCCATTCACTCGAATGATGATTTAATAACCCATTTGATAGAATTCCATATAGTTAAGGGTAATAAAATTATTCTAATAACATCCTTTTAAATGTGATATTATTGGGATATTATATCATTATGGTTAAATAATAATTTCATTTTTCGTAGAATGAAATAAAATAAAGTAACTATTTGAAGAGAATTAACTCTTCTTCTAGAATCCTCCATAGATTTTCACTATATCCTTCATATTACTAATTTATACCCAACATAACGCATATAATATGGTGGTATATAATTCATGAAGTTATTTTTTGGGTTTGGATGATTCAACTGATATGATTAATGTGAATATGTGAGGAGAGAAAGCACTTTTTTATAGTTAGTGAGTAGTGACATTATTGTAATTACCAAAAAAATTTACAATTTGGAGGCCATTCATTGGTAAAGTGGATCCAAAATTTATAATTAAAGAATTTAGGGATTATAAGGTATATAAAAACATCCATCGTAAATTAAAACTATTTTTTAAAACAATTTTCCTTAACATATCAGATACCATATTTTTTCCATTTTGTGTTTTCATTACAATAACTAATTTTATATCCTAAGAAATTTATCCTATAAGCATAAACAAAATAGATAGTGATTATATATTTTCGATATAATTATAATTAATATACTATCTAATTTAAAAATTTGAATCCAATGTGTGTTGGAATTTTTTTTCATAAATGCATGTAACGTGAAGGAACACAACTTTAGCCTTATACACACTGATAGAAGTTTTACTATTTGGGGAAAAATATATTGAATATCGGATTATCATTTATCAATTAATTAAAAATATTTTACATTTAGTTACATTTTAAAATAACCTATTAGAATTTAATATTTTAGTTATTTAAAATTATATAATAAAATAACAATTTTAATAAATTAACATTATTGTCAATTTTTTTGCAAATCATTTAGTATGAATTTTACAGTACCAAGAATATGATGAAATCCGTTTATATAATTTTCAAAACTATATAACATGATATATTCATTTTTAATTCAAATTTAACACAACAATTCACCCAATTAAACGGTCTTTTAATATTTTCAACACCATTTATTTTGTTTCATTATTAAATAATTAAATACATCATCGACATTTCATAATAATTTAAAGTAATTATTTCATATCTGAAAAAGTAATAAAAATTATAAAGATAATAAATTAAATGATATTTAAAAATAATAATTACAACCAAACATATGGTGTTTTTTCCTTATTTCAATTCATTAATGATATTTAATGATTGAAAAGTCTCTTTTTTGGCTTCCTATTTATATAATAAATTTAATTGTTCATATTCAATGAAAGTGTCAAAAAATTCCATATTTTTGAGAAATTTATGTTAATGGTCCAAATAAAATAATTATTATGATTTAGTGAAATATTTTAGGGTATTTTTCTCTTTTCATTGAAGTTAATCCTCTTAGTAAATCCTAGTATACCTAAACCACATTAATTAATTTTTATAGTTTTCATTATTCATTTTGGTCAAAAAATATGATGACCATATTGATCATTATAAATTATTCTCACTAACAATATGTAATCCATTTTTCATTATAAAATTCACATAATTGATAAAATTTAATTTAAAATTAATCTTCAAACACGACTAGATAGTGTTGTTTTTAATGTGAAAGTGGTTCAATATTTACAATGTTTCTATGTCAGAAATAAATATAGAAATTATTAAACGGACCAAAATTCAGTTAATGGATAAACAAAATTATCTAATTAAACTAAAAAATTCCCAAATTTATTTTCTCATTATAAATTAAATAAATAAAAAGGTTTTTTCAATTATAATTCAGTAACTTTCAAAATTCATAAAAAATTACCCTTTTAAAAAAATTATAAAAAATAACCTGAAGATATTATTTATATATATTTTTAAAAAAGTATTTTTATCTATCATATATATTCATATAAAATTAATAATTATATTTGAATTATGTGTTTTAAGAAAAATTAATATGTCTTTTATATAAAATATAATTTATCAGAAACATTTATTTTTATTCGAAATGATTATTATTTTATTACTAATCAACATATAAAAATATTTTACATAATTTAGTTAGTAATATTCACACCCTTAAAATTATATATAATTTATAAATACTATAATAAATATTAATTTTTAGTAATATTCTGAATTACATTTATACGCGGTGTGGCGTGTAATGCAATATAAACTATGTGTTACATGTAACAAAAAAAATACAAAATGTTGCATGTAATAAAAGATAAAGACAATGCTTCATGTAATGAATGATATTAAAGAGATTGAATTTATTTTAAAATAAATATATAATAAAGTCCCTGAGTCATATATTTTTTTTAAGGAATGGGGTTTTGTGACATATTTTTTATCGAATAAAATGTGCTCGTTTTAAAAAAATTTGGGGTTAAACAATGTATATATGTGTCCCTAAAATTTTCATAATAATATGGGGACATTAGATTATTTCTTATCTATAAATAATACGATCCCAAACATCTAAATTCATTAAAAAATAAATAGTTTATTAATATATTTTTTTGAAAATTAACTGATCAATACAAAATATTTTATACATAACCTAACATTTCCCATTACAGGTTTTGGTGAATTAAAAAAGAACATAAAAAAATTTCAAGTTTGTTAAAAATATAATTAAATATCTACTGACCATCTCATGAAATAAATATATAAGAGAAGTTTTCCCTCATGTATGTTCTAAAATTCATGTTAACATAATTTTTAAAATCAATTTGGGAGAATTAAATTTCGCAACTATGTGTTTTAAATCCATTTGAAAATAATTTTATTTGAAAACTATAAACCTATTTTAAATATAATTTTTTTAATAAAAACAATTATAATATATATATATATATAGCATAGAAATAAATATGATAAAATATATTATTATTTTTTATAACCATTTAATATCTAAATAAATATATTTTCTCAAATAATTTTTGATATCTTCTTTAAAAACATTTTAATATAATAATGTTTTCTTTGGATTTATTCAATAATCAATAAACCCAATGAAATATTTATTTCCACTTATAGTATCACATGTGAGATAGTGTCTCTATGCGGTCATGGGTTTACTCTCTATAAGAAATCATATCTTTTGATACTCTGGAGAAAAACTTGTTAGAAATTTTATAGAGGTTCTTTCTTTAACAATCATAACCCAACAAACATTTAAAAACCATATAGAAATTATTAATACATGATAATAAATATTATATATTCTCTTTATGACTAAATTCCTTATGTTGAGGAAATCCATAATTCAAAAATTCATAAAAAAATTAATGAATAAAAACCTTAAAATTAAAACAACTACTCATATGAAAATGCATGATATGTCATTTTTACACTAAATATATGTTCATATCTACTAACTATAAATGATACTTACTAATAAAAATATTATTCAAAAAAATATTTAATTAAAATGACCTAATGACCGTGAATATCAAAATTTATATAAATTTATTATATAAATAGTTTTTTAATTATAAAAATAAATAAATAATTAAGAAAATTCTTACAAAAATGGAACACACACACACACACAAATATATATATATATATATATATATATTATGAATGAAATAATTACCATGAAATATAATTTTTGGAAACATTAATATTTTTAGAAAATAATTAATATGGAAGATGAATTCATAATGATCAGACATCCTTACAAAATCTTAAATAATTTGTCTGAAAATAATGGTTTTGAAAATAACTGATTTAAATTAAACAATAAAAATCCCATGGAAATTTAATTTCAAGAATCATTAAGATAACTGGTTTTACGCCATTCTGGTTTATCATTTGGATTCTCTCTATTATTAAAACTCTATCGCTTCTAAGTGAGTCTCTCTTGAAAGAAAGAACATTTTTATTGAAATTTTTTCATCATTTTATAAATATATGAACATAACCGCGTACATTCAAGATGAATCGATTGTGATCTTTATTTCTCAGAGTGTATGGATTATAGGTTATGATTTTATAGAAATATGATATATATATATATATATTCATGGATGTTTACATGTTTTACTATAGGAGGAAAACTATGAAGAAAAAAATTAGACCAAACAATGATTGAAAATTTTTATAATCTTTTAAAATTGATGGAATCGATTATTTACCATGAAGATTCTAGTTATATGGTAAAATAATATTGATATATGAAAAGAATAAAAAACAATGAAAAACTACCATTTATCCAAATCCATTCATAAATCTTGATCAATAATCGAACGATGCACAAAATATGAACATGTGAATGATGAATAGAATGATGAAAATGAATTATTGTTAGAAAAAAAAAATAGTGAGTGGAACACTATTAACATTGAAATGATTATTGGAAAAATATTTAGAAACCTAAAAATAAATCAAACAAACACGTACCCTACATTGAAGAAGATCGGAGATCTAATCCCTATTCATTTCATAGAACTTGTTTTCGATGCATTATTTGAAACCCCTAACCATGATCGATCCCGATAAATATAACTTCTCCTTTGGAATCACTCGCTAGTGGCTGAACCTTGCATAGAATTCCATACCAGTATCCAATGAACCTTCTACTCGATGAGAACACTAATCAACATTTTAGTCCTTTATCCAAGCTCATCACTCTGAATTTTCCCACATCCGGTTCAAACCATCACACATTTTTCTTCTCGATATATTTTTTTCTATTTTTTATTCATTTCATCATTTTTAATAATAATACAATTCATATTTCGATTTTTTAAATAAGAATCCAAAAAATATATTTTAAATAGTAATGATATTACAACTAGTAAAAAATCCCATATCATTATATTAATTATTAAATTAAAATAACTTTTGTTTAAAATCACATGTTATAATTAGTTTTCATATATCAATTTACAATGTTAAATTTTATATATCACTATATGATTATTATAAAAAACATTCTTTCTGAAAATTTGTATGATAAAAAATCATTTCCATTATTAATGATAATCATTTAAATTTAAAAAAATGATTAACTATATTTAATCTTATATTTATTATTTATAATAATAATTTTAAATTAGTATAATTATATAAAAATTTTTTACAATCGATGAAAATTAAAATTTAATTTTTTCTAAAAACATTATTCTCTTAAAAATAATCAAATTAAATATATATTTTTCCAAATATTATTTTAATAAAATAATAGCCTAAAAGATTAATTTATTATTGTAATTTAGAATGGTTTTTTGAAATCAAATATTATTTGTAAATTTAGAAATAATATAATATTTGAAAGGAAATTGATTTTTTCATAAAATAATAATTTATATATAGTAATTGGTTTTCTATGTATTATTGTATAATTTTAAAAATTTCACTTAATCAATTTTTTTATTATAAAAAAACACAATGTTTTTATTAGTTTTTTCACAACATAGTTCATTATGAATTATAATTCCAACCATTAAATTTTTATAATGTATCATTTAAAATTTTATGGGATTTCACATTCACCACCATCAAAAAAATTATTCCCTCACAAGACATTCTAGATTTAGAGAATTCTCTATATCCTTTTTGGGTGTTAGAAAATTTGAAATTTAACATTCTTAATGGTATTTATCTACATAGATGTTCAAAATAAAAAACAATTATATCATTTTGATCATTCCTCAAATTATAATGGAAAATCTTCAAAGATATCTACAATGTTACTATGATACCAAATGTGAATCCCCAAACCTACACATCCATATTTAGTACTAAAAATGAGTGTAGAATTTTTTTTATTAAAGAAAATAAATTATACACATTATTTTAAAAAATGAGGACATTTTTATGTCTAGTTTATGACGAATTTGGTAAGAATATTCTTTTTATATAGTTGTACAAAAATATAAAGGAATTATCGAATTATATTCATGTCCACTAACACCATAAGAGTTGTTGGCCAACTTATAACGTATAAAATATTCTTGATTTTTTAAAAAATAATGGGTTTACGAGTAAAATTTTCTTATAAGGGGTTTCAAATATATTTAAAAATACTTTTCATTAAAAAATATAATCCTAATTTGAAAACAATATATAAAATAAAAAAGTTCCATTTTATAAATACATAACATATAGATAACTATATAAAATCCCTTAATTTAATTTTTTATTGTGAATACTGTGTCACTTGGATTTCTCTTATAAAAACATTTAAAGTTAATAATCTTTTATGGATTAATCATGATACTCACAAGTCCGAAAGATAAAAATATGTCCATTAGATGTATCACATGTGATATTGTTTCCCAATGATGTCATGGTTATACTTTCTATTACATATCATAAGATTACTACTAATGAGACCCATTTATAGAAAAAAAATATAGAGGTTCTCCCTTTCTTAATCATAAACTAAAGAAATTTTTAAATCATGAAAACATTTGTTTTAATTTAAAAATAAAATATTATAACTTTTTTTTTTGAAAATTCCACACGTAGGATAAATCCATAATTCCAGAAGACATAAAAAAATTTAATGGCTATAAATATCGACACAACATAAAATAAAAAATAAATCTAGTATTAAAATTAAAGATATACCATTTAACCAAATAATATATGGCCATGTATACTACTACAAATGATATTTAATAATTAAATAACAATAAAAAACTATAGACATAAAATATGTTAATAACATTGAATAAGAGAAATTAGATACATTTTCTACAAATAGATTGGTTTTAAATAAAAATAAATAAATACAAAATTTAAAAAAAAATTATTTTGAACATGTAACAAATATATTTAAATATATTAATTTTGAATGATGTTTTTTTTCATATTATAAAATACTCCAAATTATATTTTTCTTAAAATATAATTAACAATGGAGAATAATTAAGAGAGGTCAAAATTCCTTATAGAATCGAAAATATATTTTTTATAAATTATTGGTTTTGAAAATAAATAATAGAAATTATTGAAACAAAATTCCTCAAAAAATAGAATTTAATAATCATGAATCTAACTGGGCTTTCAATTCTTGGAATGAAATTTTGATTCTCTTACTTTTTCTCACATTATGGTTTCTATGGGCATCTATTTGAAAGGAAAGTTCCATTTTATAGCCAAGTTTTTCAAATATAAAAACATAACTATTTACATTTAGAATGAACCGAGTGTAAACATCATTTCACAGAATGTATGTCTTAGAATTAATGGATTCCAAACAAGATGATTTATATATATATATATATGGATATTAAAAATATATATATGAGGAAAAATTTGATAAAGAAAAAAATAGACTTGATACTGATTGGGAAATTTAGTAAAATCTTCAAATTGATTTAATTGATGCTTCATCGTGAAGCATGAGGTAACAACATAAACAATAAAATCTATCTTGATGAAAATTTAACAACCTGAAAAATATAACATTAACCCAAATGCATTATTAAATTAGTCATAAACAATGAAACATGATGAAAATATGAATAGGTAAATGATGAAGATTCAACTCACGATGCTCGATGAAGAAAAAAAACAAGGAGAATAAAAATAATAAAATAAAAATGATTCTTGTAATAAAAGTTATACACCTAAAAAGAAAATAAATAAACACCTAAGGAACTTTGATGAATATAAGAGATCAAATCCCTCATCGTTTCTTAGATCTGGCTTTCAAATATTTACTGGAGAAAAATAGCCATGATCGAACCCCTTCGACATCACTCAGCCTTCTAAAGGCCTTGTCTGTGGATCAGACCTCCACTTGAGATCATCCCTATAGGTTCAGTCTCATTGTGTTTGAACCCACCCATAATATATTTTTCGATACCTCATTTTTGTATTTTTTTTATTTGTTTCATAATTTTTTAATGATATAAATTATACTTCCACTTTTTAATAACTAAATTTTTAATTTCAGATATTAAATTGTTATACCGTAAAAAACATAATTTATAATATTATATATAGTTTTAATTTTTTATAAATTTTGTTTAAAATTATATGTTATACTTAGTTTATATAAATCATTTTTAAATGTTAAATTATAATTCACATTATTTATTTATTATAAAAAATTTGGTTTTTAGATAAAATTATATGTTAACCAATCATTAACATTATTAATGATAATCATTTTAATTTTTTTTAAAATATTTTTATATATAAAAACATATCTCTTTAATTTTTAATATAACATATAATAAAATATAATTATATTTAACTATTTTATATTCTTTCAAATAATATTTTTATTCAATTATGAAAAAATAAAAAATTTAAATATAATAAAAAATATATAATTATATTAAAAATTTATTCTAAAGAAAATAATAGTATAATTTTTTTGGTAATTTTTATTATTAATTTAAAACAAAAAATAATTTTTTATTTAGAAATATTCTATTTTTTTAAAAGTGATTTTATTGTATAATAATAATTGATATAATGTAATACAAATTATCTGTATTATTATATAAATCTTAAAATTTCAAATAATAAAATATTATTTGGATCAAGTGAAAAAGTCAGTTTCAATTATTATGTTCACATCATAGATTATTTAAATTATAAAAAACATGTTAATGATTTCATTGTAACATTTTTAAATTTATGGGATGTCACATTAGCACACATACCATACCTTTCATTGGTTCATGATTTTTTCCATCTATCCATTTTTAGGAGTTAAATACCAATAGAGGGACATGTACAAAACTCATATGATATTAAATTGGATGATGAACACTCTTTTGAGGTATAGCCAATGAAGGTGTTGGATAAAATAAATAGACTAACATGAAAAAAATCCTTCCTTTTTAATTTTCAATTGATAAAATATATATTTGATGAAGTGAGTGGGAAATTAATGATACAATGATACCAATATTTAACAATTTTTTTAGTTTGAGTAATAAACTTTCAAAGGTAAAATTCCATTAAAAGGGGACAGAATGAAAGAAAATGTCTTTTTAGAGTTATATTACACTGGTATTAATGTGTAACAAGACTAATTATATTGTGATTTACATTTTAATGTAATTTTAATTGATTATATAAGAATAATAGAGATAGATATATGAATACGATAAGATAAACAAGATATCATTACGTTTTCAAAAGAGAATTGATATAAATGATATATATTACAATATGGATTAATTAAATATAAATAAAATATTTAGAATATGTGAAATAAATAAAAATTTACATATGCCATGAACATGAAATCTTCATCCTAATTGTTTTAATTAATTATTATACTTCTGGTAATAACTATAGAAACAATAAAATTGGTTAGAAGGATGATAAAAACATTTGTTGTTGAAATAAGAGAAGGAAACATGTGATAATGATGATATGTATGTGAGGATATATATAGGAATTTAATATTGTTCATGGGAATAAATAACCAATGGGATTATATAACCATTGATAAAATAAGTATATTAGGATTATTTCGATATAGATATTAATATATTTGTTTAATTAAGGGGTATAAAGTAACATATTTTTAAATTTATGAATGAAATGGAATAAATTTCTTAATAAGAAAAATTCTCCTTTTGATCCATATTTTTCTAATAATTGAAATTATGTATAACCACTAGGGGTTTCACTAAACTATGCCTTTGATTAATTAAACAAGTATAGCTAGAGATAAATATTCTATAAGTGAAGTTGAAACTCATGGAAATCACTATAATATCTATGCAAGTGAAATCATTAACCGTGAGTACCCATAATTATTATCCTATAATTAGGTATCTAATGGAGTTCACAATTATTTTTTAAGTAAAATTTATGATGATATAAAAATATAATTATAAATGTAATAATTGATACATATATTTTTAGTATCACAAATTTTTAAAAATATGAATAATATGTATAATATTTTAAAAATAATAATGTCTTTAAATGTAATGTTTGTTTTAATAATTATTTAATCATACAAATCAAATTTTTTAATAAACTAGAAAAATAAATTTTTATAAACGAGGAATAAAAAATTTTAATGCTAAAAGATATATTTTCAAAAAAAAATTAATAAATAACAAAATTTAAAAAAATTTATTTTTTCACTAGAAAATCAATATTTCAATTAAATTAAATGGTAATTTATAAAAAAAATTATTTTTCCAATCATTAAATGTAGAAAATTAAAAATCTAATTAGAATATATTCAATATATATATTATATTTGTTATTTTTGTACATAAATTAAAATTTATTTTTATATCCATTATAATTGGAAAAAAATGGAATCTAAATTTGGAAACAACAATATGTAACTATGGAAAAATATTTATCAAATAAGTTATGAAAAAATAATAATAATAACAAATTAATGAATGTAAAAATTGGTAAAAAGTGGTCAATGATCTTGGATTTGACAGATTAAAATTGACATAAGTGTTAGACATGATAGAATTACATAGATATTCATAGTTTTCCATCCAAAATATATCATTAAAATTTCATTAACTATCACAATAAACACCCATGTGATTCCATCATTACCTTTTTCATATGTTATGTTTCCAAGAGAATGCCCTTCATTTTCAGCATAAAAAGATATCTTTTACACATAGTTGAAACTTATAATATATAGTATATCCCCTTCTTGTTCCTTTCCCATTTTCATCTAATGTAGTCCTCTGTCACTTTTTGAAGTCTCTAGTTACATGAATGATACCTAAACCCATCATTTTATGGGTATTCCTCATGAGATGGTGTGGTTTCATTAAATCAATTAATGAGTTCACCCATATTATTTTCTTTTACATTATAATCTCCAAAATTCATAAATCTCATTATACAATCCAATTATAATATATTTTCATCACTATCATTCTATAAAAATTCTAAAATCATAAAAAACTATACCTTCTCACTCAAATATTTGTTATATTGTTTTCTTGTTTGTGTTGGTAAAACCACAAACATTAATGACCATTACAAGAGGGTAAGCTTGATTTGGGTTCCTATGTCATAGAATCATTACATACCATTACATGTCTTGAATTTATTCTTCCACCCCATTGAAAATAAACCCGAAGACCAGTATTTCTTCACTGTCCTCTTAAAAAACACCCCATGGATAGTATCTTCCCCATAAACCTGCATCCCATCAATAGACTAATTAAAAAAAATTATCATAACTAGAGAGAGGGGAATTTTAGAACCTTCTTATGTACTATGTGGTGGCTAAATACCATGATTCAACCAATGTTTCTCAAACACTGTCGCTGACCGTGACTTGGTCATTATGTCACCCACTTGCTCATTGGTTCCCACATGTTCCATTTTGATCACTCATTGTTCAAATATTTCATTTATGAAGTGATATTTGATTTTAATATGTTTTTTTCATGAATGTTGAACATGATTCTGCATAAGATCAAATGTACTCTTGTTATCATAGTAAATCACCAATGGGTATTTCACCTCATCACCAATATCTCGTAGTTTTTTCTTCACCCTTAGTAGTTGAGCACATGCCTTTATAGTGGAGATATACTCCACTTCATTAGTACTAAGAGTTGTAAAATCTTGTTCCTTTCTCAACCAGCCAACCCATTTCTTCCAAATGTAGAATTCTCCACTACTGGTGTACTTTTTGTTAACTACATCGCTTGGATAGTTAGCATCAGAAAACATAGATAATTCACTCTCTCTTCCTGAAGAAAATAATTATCAATAATTGTGAGTACATTGAATATACCTCTTGATTCTTTTTAATATTTCCATATGTTCTTACTTTGGATTACACTAAAAGAGGGCCGCTAAGAATGTTGCAAAGGCAATGTTTATCCGTGTTGATGTCTATTACATTAATCTCACAATAATCCTTTTGTAAATTGTGGGATCTACAGGTGTCCTATCCTTATATTTTACATGTTTTTTTCCAACTACAATTGAAGTCGACATTATATTGGAGTCATGAATATTAAATTTTTTTAGGAGCTCCCTTGGATATTTTTTTGATAAATGATTGTGTAATTTTTCTATTGAATCACTTGAATCCCTAAGTAATATATCAGTTCACCAATCATTGACATTTCAAATTTGGATTTCATACAGTTGGGTAATTCAACCACTGATCCTTGCCTTCTTCCACTAAAAATTATATCATCCACATATACCAATACCATGAACTGATCTTTCTGCTAAATCTTCACATAGAGGTTGTGACAGACTCCACCTCTTTTGAATTCAAACCCTTTAATCATACATGTAAGGGTTGACACAAAACTGAAACCATATTCCCATTCTTTTATATAATGGTTGTGATTCCAAAATTCTAGGGATTTTAGTTCTATAAAAATTGAAAATTTCACCCCAAGTTAAAGAAAATACCAAACAAATGTTACCCTATGCATAAATGAATGATTCGTAGATCAAGCTATTTAGAGGTTGATCTATGTTATCCATTTCTAGAAAATGTTACATGTTGATCTTGCACAAATTAAACCCTACCTCTTTAAAAAAAATTTCCACATCATTATGTCATTGAGGTATCAATACTTTGATGTCTTTTTTTATTTTCCACTCCGTTCTTCAAGGGTCTTCAAAATTGATTGACGTTCGTCAACATTTCTCATTCTATGTTGGATAGGATTTTTGTCGGTGGGTCTTCATAGAATACTTGTAGTTTAATTATATATTATACGAAGGTGTCAACCAAAATAATAGAAAATGGGTCGCAACGTTTCTGTTACACTGTGACATCGCGTCGTTACGTTGTTTGATTTATGAAATAGAATCCTTATTATGCATCATAAACGCATCATTATGAAGTGTGTTAATAATCCATTAATGAGACTCATTAATGGTCCTTGTCGTTGCATTGAAATTTCTATATCTGCCACTCAATGATTGAAAAATTAAATTAAAATAACATTTTAATGTTATTTTATTATTTTTTGACACTCTAAAAATTACCTTTTTTCATTTGGCCAATTTCGTCCAAAGATAAGTTCTTTCTACGAAAATCCATGTGTTCAAGATTCAATGGATCCCTCAAATTTTCTATTTGAGCATTGGTTAATAATTTAGAAAAACCTTCTCGTAGGTTTACTTAAGGGTACATAAAAAAAGTTATAAATTCTGTTTTCGGCTAACTGGGTCTCGAAATCAAGTGTCGTCAAAGCGTGTGGTCTCAGAATAATTCTCTAAGATTAAAAATATACACAAAATTTATGAGACATTACAGAAAACATGGTATAAGTGATTTATTTCATTTTATTTTACCCTTGATCAATTATGATCATTGGATTCTATTCCTTAATTCAATTTTGTTAATGGTGAAGTGGTTTGATATCATATTTTCCTTAATTATATCCATTTTTTTTCAATTTCACTAATTTTTATGAAAATCATATATATGTAAGTATAATTATTTCCTAAACATAAAAAAATATATTTATTAATTTATATATCTGAATTAATTTATTATACAAATCCCTATTGGTGGTGATCAAATGGGATTTGTCAATGTCCTCATTCGTGGTTAACTGATCTATAACAAGACATTGCCAAAAGAGAAGGTGGGAGATATAAATTACATGATTATTGTAAAAATATAATTTTATGATATATTAGAATTATTAATATAATTTTTTCATACTATTTATTTTTTAAAGGGATTTATTATAAATGTTGAGGATGATGTAAAACATGAAAAAAAATACAAAATAATAAGAATAAAATAAATTACCACATTCACGAAGTTGTTCCTTTTCTACGACCCTTATCCCGATGAAATATTGTAATTTTATACATTTAGAAAATCGATATGAATTATAAGGGTATTAATAGATGGTATTTTGAAGATATTTGTATTTGGTAAGATCAGGGGTCATGTTTTTTCAAGTGATCGGTGAGAGGTCATGGATACATGAGGATATGGGTATTTTTGAGTTATAATATTGAATAATATAATATTTCCGAGGTCCAAATTCCAATATGTAATTATTTTTACATTTTCAAATATAATTTTATTAAATAAAATGCATTTCAGACCTTCAGTCACATTACAATTCAATTTTATTTAATGAAATGGTTTTGTGAAAAAAATGAGAAAATATTATTTTAATAGAATACCATAGATTATTAAAATTGGGAATTAATTTTTATGTTTTGAATAAATTTTTATTTAATTTAAATAAATAATTTTTCAAACTTAATATGTTTTAGTTAATCAAAAATTTAAATTATTTATTATGTCATTTTTACCACATGAATTATATAATTTAAAATATATAGGTTTTAAACAACAGTATATTTACTATTTAACTAAAAAATATAGAATGTCAAGAAATAACCAAAAAATCACCCTTTAAAAATATCAATATGATGATTTTAAAAATGATATTCACTATATAAAAATCATTTTCTATCATAGGTATTTAAAATTTTAGATATGAGAAATTATTTATTTTATGAATTATATTAATAAACAGTTTATTGAAAATGTTCTTATAGTTTATTTGTGTTATTAATATTGATATTGATTTTATTGAATTATAATATTTTTATGTAGTTATGTTACTCATGATAAATATTATTTATGTCTCCTATTTTTATTTATAGATAATAATACTACTCCCAAAAGTCATGTTTCAAGTCCTAGTAGTCATGTTATTACACCGATGGTCACATTACTATTTCAATAGTCACATTTCGTCCCATAAATACCTCTTGAGAACATCATACATTATTCACTAAAATTACTCAAATGGTTATATATATAGTTCTTTTTTTATGATTTTGATTGTTTTACTAATATTTGGTTTGTATTCTACAGTTCTTTTGTCGGAGTAATTATTTTAGAAGATTTGAGGTAAACAAAATATTCGATTATACTTTGAAATTTTTTATTTCTTATCCAATATTAATATTTGGAATTTCCATAGATTTTTTGTTAACTAAAATAATAAATTTCATTAGTTAGATAAGGTGTTGTTAATTGTTTTTAATGGTTTGTTTATATTTCTATATAATATAATAAAAATTTATTATGGAAACAAATATAATCTATAAACTCTATGTCATTATATTATCCACCCTTTAAAAATGTATTCTGAATATTATAACTCATATTCTCTGTAATGAAAAGATGAGGGCCCCTCTTCATCATTTCTACTAGTTCCCACGTATCCCCATCTAACTTATGGTTCCACCATAACACTTTGACAAAGTAAATTATCTTATTTCCTAGAACATCATCTCTATAGTCTATGATATTGATCAAATTATCCATATAAGATTGGTAATTCTCTTATTATACCACCTAAATATTTAGTACATGTGTTGGATTATGTATTTAATTCCTCAAAAGAGATACACTGATAAAATCATGAACATGATCCATGATTAGTTGAAATGGAAGCGGATAAGTTGACCCACCAATTTGATTGAGGATCAGAAAGGGACTAATGTAAAAATCTCAACGCATCTCTTTATTTAAAAAATACATGACTCTTTTCCCAGGTGACATTTCATGGAATATGTTTCTCAAGATACATAGTCCAAATCTCTTATACGGATTTCCGTATAGCTCTTTTTATGATAGGGAGTTTATTTGATGTGTAATTAAATGCACATATCCTTCTATATCATATATTGAAAATTATCCAGTCCATGTATCTTTATTTAACCTAATGTATCCAAAAAATTAAGATCTCTACATTGATTTCAATATATATCTTCATATATATCAATTTGGAAACCTAGGTGAGAGAAAAATTTTATCACATCTGATCTGTTGGGTGATTTTAGTTCTATAAACATTTGTGATTTATTATGTTGGCTCTGAACATGTGTTGATATTTAAAATGGTACATTCAAATTGGAATTTCGTTTGGGAATCATTAGTCAAACTAAAATTAAATTTTTTATTTAAATTATATTGACAACTGTAAAAAAAATTAGAAGTAAGTCTTCGATCCTGATTAAATACGAACAAATGTGGTTCCCAATGAGGACTCACAACATCATTTACATATATATGATTATGGTCTTTATGAGATAAATATTTTAGAATAATTATTAAGGGGTTTTTCTTTGTGAATCAATCCATCACAACCTAGGTAGTATTGCTTCCACTAGATTTCATTGGTAGAAGAAGGAAAAAGTGCATTGTGAAGTTCTCACATTTCAATGCTAGAATGGAAAATTTTTGTATCATCCCCATGTATGTATGTTCCCCATATTCTAATTAATGATTAACCATAAATTTTTTGGTCTAATTAGAAATCTCATACTTCTTATTATCCCATTAAAGGTGTTCATGAAGATCATAGTACAAATTAGTACATCTAAAGTGCATGGAGAAAGAGGAGATATGTGAATTATCCAATATCAATTTCATTATTTTATTTGATGAAAGAAAAAATAGGCTATTTCCAATAATGGGAACGACTTTCATTGATTTGGAATTCATTTATATTACCCAGATTTACTAATTTCACACTCTTTAAATATCCTGATAATTCCATTATAGATCCATGATCATCACTTGATAGATGGTTTGGAAACCATTTAGAAATGGTTGGATGTATACTCGGCCATCATGATTACACAATTCATCATTTTCATTTCCTAGAATATTGGTTTGTTCCCAGTTAAAATTATGGATAGAGTATCATGTTCATTTACATTAAGAGCTCTGACTACCTTCTTCTCAAATCAAAGATGGTAGTGAATATAGAAATCATAATCCTTTATTAGTTATAACAAACATAAATGAATCAAGTTCAACACATTATATTTCAAATAATATATTAGAAAATTATGATATTTATAATTATAACACTTTTCAATAAAGAGTTAATGAAACAGAATCATCAATGAAATTAACATAGATGATAACTATATATCATGTGTTGGGTTTGTTTTCTCATTTATCATCAAATACCATGGGGAATATTCCACCACATTATCATTATACATGAGTACAAAACTGAAGTCATTTTTGAAGCATCATTATAAATCACCAAACCTTCCCCTCTTTATGGTAGTGTGAGTATAGGAATAGTGATTTGTCTCTTCTTGATATCCTTAATGATTTACTCACATTCCTACATGAAGAAATAATTTATCCCTTTGTGTGTTAACTTGGATTAAGGGCTATAAGATCACAATTAATTTACTATACATTATGCATCATATTGAACTAAAATAAAAAAACCATGGATTTCAACGAAACATGATGGTCTGGGAAATTCAAAAATTTCCTTTTTTTAATGGTCATAGAAATATTCTAGATTTTCATCAATAGCCCTAGTAATTTTACAAAGTTGATTTAAAAATTTAAACTTATTAAATGTAGAATACATTTTTTGTATTATTTATATATCAATAAAAATATTTTAATGCTATTAATGTGCCTCATTATTCATTGATTTCCTTAAAATATCATCAATAACGACTACCAAATTTTCCTCTTGATAGTCTCTAAAAACACTATTTTAAAAATAAATGATATTTGTAGGGTAATTTGCAAGTTTGAAGGTAATCTAAATGAACTCATTGTGCATATACATTTTTTGGAGGGTTGGATTTTCATTATATTCCTTATTTACCTTCAGTTATCGATATCTAGACTGAAGATGAACCTTTTATATGTAGTAATAACCTTATAGTAGATTGAAAAATTCAATAATAATTGGTAGGGGTACTTGTTATTTATGGAAATATTATTGTGATCCTGGAAATCTATAAACAACCATATCAATGAAACCATTTTGAATAAAAAGGGTTCCAGTACTCCCAAAAGACATTCATTGGGGAATGTGAACCCTTTGTCAATATACTTTTACATATACTCCTATAACTCGTCCAGTTCAATTTGGTCCATCCTATATTTATATTTGGAGATAAGATTAGACCATGGTATACATTCTATTGAGAACACCACCCACTGATCTAGGGGAATCCCATGTAACTCTTAATGAAATAAATTGTTATATTCCCTTACAATTGCAATTTCCCCAAAGGTAGTGATTTTCTTTAACACAACCATTTGGGAAGGATATGATTATTTTCAATCCCACGCCATTTAGTGATTCTCCAATGGAGGTTCATGATCTTATATATATTTATAAAGTAGTATGTGTTGGTTCAGATTATAAAATGGTATTTACTCTTCCCAATAGTTTAATTGAGGTCAATAAAATAACAATAAGTCCATGATTATTATGGAATAAAATTACATGAAGAGAAGGATTCCTTGATACCCTAGATGAATATTCTCAATTCTTCTCATAAGAGTGCACTCCAACATTTTGTTTCAAAAGATCTCACCATATGTGTCTTTAAAAATATCTCTACACTAGTGTATATAGTTATTAATTCAATAAATTTTGAAAACATAAAGGATATAATGGAATTATTATGACCAAAATAAAATAGAATATTTTAGAATATTGATTGAACTTGAAAAATACCTTGAATAAATTTATTTTCATTTCCAAAATAGTAGTAGTATTGGTATAACAATTACAATACTCAAACATTGTTGGTTACTGATGTTGATTACCCTCGATGATCTTTGGTTTAATGCATCTACCAAAATAATTTTTGGGATCCCTATAATTGAATTATTTATCCATGAGTGCTGTATTGGGGGGTGTCATCCTTTCCCCCTTCGCATTCATTATATTATTAATTCATATTTGATATTTTTGTGATTCATGACCTCCCATATAGTACTTGATGAATTTATTTATCCTTTTGAAGAAATTTTCCTGATTTTTTCTTCTCAAATGTAACACCTATTTAGTTATATATATTTTCCTCCTTTGACATTCATCTCCCCATCCGGAAGACCCATATTTCACTTCATATCTAAATTACCATGTGACCATTATATAAACTCTATATATACTTATAGATATTATTGATATACATATTCATAACTCCCAAATTCCTTGATATCCATTTCCTTTTTCAGTTGGGTTTTAAAACCACAAAATAGTCTATATGTATTTCAGTCAATATTGATACTAAAATTGGAGATATATCTTTAAATCCTTATGAATGTTGACACATAATCCTTGATAGATTCACCCAACATTTTCTTAATTTCTATGTATTATCTCTCTTAAATTTTTTGAATAGTTTGATGGTAATAAATGTTATAAAATAACTTTTTAATATATTCCCACTACTTTTATTCCATTTCATCATTCATATTGGAATTCATTATCAATAAATACCATTGATGAGCCCCGTTATAATAATAATAAATATCCACAAATGGACTTTATTAATTATACTTGTTGATAATAAAAAATATATTATATACAGAGTTAACCCTCTATTACATGAAATGTGGATTAGATTATTAGATAAACATCAGTGGTTGTTGCAAAATAAATTCCATGATTGTCATTTAT
Organism: Viscum album; assembly: GCA_963277665.1. Taxonomy (NCBI): domain Eukaryota; kingdom Viridiplantae; phylum Streptophyta; class Magnoliopsida; order Santalales; family Viscaceae; genus Viscum; species Viscum album. The sequence continues at coordinate 623,671,231 of OY728127.1, forward strand.
CCTTCTAGGGAGAAGATATATATTCCACATGGTTCATGATATTGTTTACATCCAAATAAATTTGGGTAATAAATTCCATTATATTTTAAACACAACTCACTTTTGACTTGGGGATGTTTTTTAGACAATCATATTATTTTACATCACATGGTCTGTTGGTCTCGTTTCTCTGGGATGGTAGTATTTTATTAATTAGGAATGGTTTGAACAAAACAGAAGTCTATAAACAATTAAAACATTGTTTTTTTATATGAATAAATTAATTCTAATTTTATATAACATAGGTTACCTATTTTTCGAATTTTCCTCATAATAATTAATCTAGGATCATATAATTTAATCATTTTGTAAATGTTAGAGTAATAATTAATTTTGTTATTTGTCATTCTAAATGATTTTTATTGTGTATTTTATTAACACACACACACACACACATATAACTCTATAGACTGGAAAACTATGTGTGAAATAAGACTTTTTTTTACTAGGAGAAGATCGTTTAAATATAAAATCCTCAATTTTTGGGGTTATTATCTCTATGTACATCATTTCAGTAACTACATCCACATGTTTTATTGAATATGGATATAATTTCATAGAATCCACACAATATTATAATTTAATGAAAAATTAAGATACACTTATTCTTATGGTATTCACTAATGATTTATAATATTAATTACGAAATTTGTAAAACTATAATATGAAACTATGGATATGGGACCCACGTTTACTGATATGACTTTCACAACAACATTATGATAAAAAATCATAATAATGATAAAATAATTGATCCAAAATTTTAATATCTTTGGAAAATTATACTCATGCACCCCTTCAAAAAAATAATACATAAAAAATGATTAAAACGTTCTTTTCATCGTCAAATCTATTAAATTCTCATTAGTGTACGTAATATCATGTGGACATACATAATATAATGAGGGTATTTTAAAAAATAAATATTGGGGAGAATGTCATGTGTGGGATATGAGAAATCAGTCAATAGTGAATAGTGGATGTAATCCTCATCATCATATCATATGAGTAGGATAATCATCATAATCATGGTGTATTTTTTTAAATAATAGAATTTAGAATATTCAAAATAATGAAACATTTTAATATCATGATCATGTACCACACATATTTATCAAAAAATCTGTTTTCATGATCACACACACCATATATGCATACTTCTTATATCATAATTATTAAAAAAATATATAATCATATTCATGCATGATAAAAATAATATCCGAAGATACATAAAATATCTCTACACATTAGAGGGAAAATTATACAAGGTTTACCCATCTTATCAAAAAATGCTCATAGTCATGCATGCCACATGAAAAAAACATATAACTATTATAGTTGTGTAATAAACCCATGGAAAGTAATGAATATCATAAAATATTTCATATATCATACTTCATTGAATAACATTTGGGGTTCCAAAATTTAATATTGGGGTTATTTCATTATCTTAAGAGATATTTTTTCTTTAATGAAGAAACAACTCAGGTAAAGTAAAATATTTGTTTTGTCAAATTAATGAATTTTTTGATAAATAGTTATAATGGATTGGAATTAGTATTTCAAGTTATAATCATTTAAATACTACTAAATTGAAAATGAGAAATATTTAAATGTTTTTTTAATTATATTATTGGAATATCTAGAATGAAATTTTCATAGAATGTGGCCATAACCTTAAATATATTTATTAGGGTTCTCAAATCCCCTAATATTAAATCCAGAATTATTTTACATCTTCTCATGATCATAAATAATTAATAAAGGGGTTTTAAACAATGGAAATAGAGGTGAATTATGTATTATTTTGTTCAGTCTTGAACAATTATAATCATTGAATTATATTATTTGATTCCATATGATTAAGGGGAAATGTTTGTTTATAATTCTCCCATAAAATATCTTTTTCTCATTCAATTTATCTATTTTTGTTGCAGTTCATTTATACATATGTGGAATTAGTCAGTGAATCTGAACAAAATTTTACTTACACCATTATATATAATAAATTAATTATTATAACGATCTATAATGGTGGTGATAAGAATGGATTTGAAAATATCCTCATTAGTATTTAACCAAATGTTAACGATCCATTGTCCAAAGTGAAGCTGTGAGGTATAAAATACATGCTCAAATTTAAAATATATTTTAATATAATGACATGGTAAATTTAATTTCAGCAAACTATTTAATTGTTTTATGATGATTTAAATTGGAATTTAAAAAGAGCATATAATATTATTAGTGGAAAATAAAATAAAATGAATAAAAAATTACAATATCTATAAAATTTTGACTCTTATATGGCCCCATGATTATTTATATCCTATAGTTTGATTACTTTTTAATTCCCATAATTATTATACATTTCCGAATATAGAGAATTTTGGTAGTGTTTTGGGATCATTAAGTGGAAGTGAAGTGGTTTTCCAATTGATGGTTTAGAGGTTATTTATACTTGGGGAGAGGTGAATTTTTATGTTATAATAATGAATTAAATGATATATAAAATATAAACCATTGAATAGTAATATTTTTAAATTCATGATACATATACAGATTAAATAAAATGAATTTAATTTATTTAAATACATTATTATCTAATTGTACTTGTTTAATGAAAATGAATGGTAGAAAAATGACCAAGCGTAACATTTAGTGGAATACATTAGACTTTATATTTTGGAAAGTATATTTTACTTTTGAAAAAAATATATAATTAATTTAAATTAATCATTTATAAAATTAAATATCTATTTATTTAACCCAAAATTTTTAGAATTGATTAGGTCGTTATTACATTGTTAATTTTCTAATTTAAAATAAAATTTTTATAAAAGAATTATTTTTACAACTCACATAAAAATTAATGTATCTAGTGAAATTAATTAGAAATCACCAAAAGGCTATTTATATGTTAAAATTTAATTAATTTAATTAATTTAATGAAAATATTTTTCTAATAGATGAAATATTAATTATTATTTTTAAGAATTAATAACTTTTATGAAAATTAATAAAATATAATTTATCAAGAATGTTCTTATAGTTTCATTGTCTTTTAATATTTTTATTTATTTATAGAATTATAATTTTGATATATTTTTAAATTAGACATGTGAAATATAATTTATATTATTTTTTATTATTTTTAGGTAAAATTAGTACACCCAATTGTCTGGTTATTATTCCCAATAGTCTGGTCGGTATTATGACTATCATTTTACAATTGCAACAGTCATATTACCACCAATAAATACCACTTCATTACCCCATAGACTCTTTACTAAAATTAATCCCAATTATTTACTTTTCCTTTTCTATTATATTTATTTCTTCCAAAATATTTTTATTCTTTTCATTAGTGTTGTTCATAGGAGCGATGATTCAATCCAATTAGAAGAATATAAATTTTCTTAATCCAATTTTTTTCCATTGGTATTTTTTAAATAAAGTAACAATATTTATTAATAAAATTAAGGGTTTTTTGGGTCTTCTATGTGTCTCATGTGTACAATGATTCATTAGATAAAAATCATTTATTAGGGGAAGAAGTGTTATTTATAACGGCCAATTCATTATATTTGAACACATTGATAATTTTTTTATCTTAATGATCAATTTAATTGATGCGTTAATTTGATTATCATTTATTCTCGTATTTATATAAATGATTATGTATACAATGAAATAATATGTGGATAATTTTTGGAGTGATGTTGAAGAAATAATGCATAAAAAGTCAATTATGTACCTATTCTTCAACAACATCAATACTTTGAGTTCATGGATTGTGTATTTATAGACAATTATATTTAATTAAATAGATATATTAATTAATATATATTCATATGTATTTATATATTTATATTAGGTGTGTATATATGTATTTTTATTTTTCTTATCAGCATGTACATATATATTTATAAATCATGATATATAATTATATATATATTAATAATTTTAAATTTATTTATATATAACAATATGTATATATTTTTATAATTATTTTTGTATATATATACGTATTTATAAATATATTATGTTGATGAGTGTGTGTGTATATATATATGTTCAATTAAATTTATACGGGTACATATAAATATTTACTAATATTGATATTTGTAGATATTTTCATTTAATTGTATATTTTTTTATTTATATTGATTTATTTAAATTCTCTTCAATGTATATATATTTAATATATATTTATATACAGTTAGATTTAAAAATCTCTATATATATAATAAAATATTTATAAATATACATGAAATTATATTTTTATATATAGAATTAATAAAATATGAATAAATATATGTAATCATATATTCACACATTTACATGTATTTATAAGTATATTTATAATTATATGAATGTTTAATTAGTTACAACATGACGGTCTTGGTGGGCTGGTAATGGATTTCTAGAATAATTAATAGGTAAGGAATTCAAATATCACCATATACCTTTCTAAAGGTGATTACAGAGAAACAAGTAATATATTAAAACTTAATTTAAAATAGAAAACCATTTATAGACATTAATCATTTCCATGAAATTATTTTCATTTTTTGTTAAAAGGTTCATCAAATGATTTGGGATACTAGAACAAGCAAATGTTTTGAAAACAATCATTATTCATTACATGATATTTAAAAAACATCAAAATGAAAAAAAGAAACACTAGAGTAATTGACCATGTGCAACAAAATTTTATACAACAGTGATCCCTATTCCACATGTATAAAACATATCTAGCATCACATACAACTATTATCCATCCCTTCAATATCATTTGAAACCTATAATTGGAAATTAAATGACCATTATTATAACTTTTACCAAATAATCAAATCATGCTATATAATCATCAGGGATAAATATTTCTACCCAAAACATGTTTATATAGGGATTCAAAGTAGTAATAACCTTTCCAATTACCATGGGGGAGTATCTTATTAATTCATTTAGATATTATTCTATCAAAAACCTCCACACTATATTTATTAATATCCCTTCAAGATAAATTTAAAAAAAAATTCAAAAAATAAATCTCTTATTCATAACACAATTGAAGAATTCATTTTCCTTGTTTGGATTTGATGTTAATGAACGCATTAATTATAATATAAACATAATTTACATATTATTTATAATAAATTTAATGTTGATAAAGAAATGGAAAATATATCTAATCATTATACATATTCTATTATTTGAAATAAAAATTTCTTGTCTTTACTCACTATTTATAGAAATTGTTTATTCTACATAAAAACACCTCCACTAATAATTAAAAATCAATTTAAAAATTCATGTATAAGAATGTATTTTATGATTCAAGTTACCTTTTTATTTAACACATCCCCTTTATGAATATATTTGATATGGTCAATAAAAGGATTCTAATGTTTTTTATATACCTCATATTTATAATTTTATAAGAGGTTTCAATATTTCAGAATTTATATTAAATTATACCATTTCATAAATCTCTCATATAACAAGCTCCCATTAAGGGATATCATAAATTAATCTCTATTATGGTCAATCATAATCTAAATGGAATTTCAACAACCTTTTTCATATTCTAATTTGAAATTATAAAAGGAGAGATAAACTAAAAAACTCTATGAAGGATGGTTCACAAAGATGTATTTTAATTAAAACATTCATTTCTTCTTTTTTATTCATCATCATCATTTATATTTATATAATCACATGCTAAACACATATTAGAATATGTGGGACATTTCTTATCTTCTTAACGGGATAACTAGGGAAGATATTTTATTCTGTTCAAAGAAATATTTTTAGCTTAATATCTATGAGAACAATTTATTCTTAGATGATCGTTGATTTTTCAAACGTGAACCTTCCTGAAAAACATAAAATTCTTCATAATTCAAATTTTCACCTTATATTAATGTTGAATTTTTACCATTGATTATAATTCACAAGAACTATTTTATACTTTCACCATATTTTTGTACAATTAAATCATTGTTTTCCACATTTCCATGCATTACATGGGAACATGATTCGATTTATTATTAATTATGGTCACTATTTTTATAACAGTTGTAGTATCACATGTAATTAACAATGTATTTTCATTATTTTTAATCATTTTATTCTATAATATTAGTAATGTTTTATATTTTAAAATATTGTGAGTCGTTTGATTTCGTCTACCATATATATTTTTCACTATCTTTGAGTTACCCATATTTGGTAACATCTTAATCGCATAGAAAAGGGTATTTTAGATTAATCCAATAAATTTATTACTTTCTTATATTGATTCTATCAATGATAAAACTTTTCCATTTTTAATTAATCCTCATGGGATACTTGTAACAACCAATGATATTTCTTTTTTTACCATATAAGATCAATTTCTTTATTACTATAGCTTGATTTTCAACATTTTTTGGAGTAATTTGTCAAAGATTTTTTCATTTTTTATACTAAAATGTAAATTAATATCCTTTTATGGTTTTGAACCACTTTTTTTTCTTTCTTATTTCCTCATGTGTGTATGAATTGTTCTCGGAAGAGTTCTGTTGACAGACATTATCACATGGTCCACTTATATTTTAGTTCTCTTATAAATGTTATGAGATTCCAAATTTTTTCTCAATGGATAGATCCAATCCAATATTCTTCGATGTATTTTTATTATTCATAGAATGTTTATATTTCATTCCATAAATTATACACCTTAATCAATACCCTCTATGATCTCTTATAATTGAAATATTATTCCAAATTTGAATTCAAATATTCCTGCGCCTCTAAACACACCAATTGTGTCTAATAAATAATATTATCATCCATTTGGAAATAATAATTCCTAATTTTATAGCATTTTTTAAGTATAAACACCATCTCAAGAGGATACTCTTGGTGAAATTATTCTCTATGATATAATCATATTAATTATAGTCATAATATTTTATTCCATGGAAATCTTATTCATCCATTTTATTCTAGAAATAAAAAACAACATATTCTTGATGATGAAACCACACAATTAAAATTACAAATATATGAAGAATGTGTTACCTTACACAATTATATTTTAGTAGATATATCATTAAATTATCTCAACAAATTAATCCCATAAAGGACTTTTTTTAGAGACAAGACACCTACAAAACAGTTTCATGGAATTGTTACTTCTCTAAAGAGTATGTCGAGTCTTCATTTAAAAAATATCTATATTTTATTATTTTAAATTATTCTCACGATACATAAAATTGAGTCTATTGTTCTCATATTCTACTAAATTTATTATTTTTTGACTTATTTACTCATCATTAAATTCCAATATTTGTGATTGTTTATATTATTTTAAGTAATTACCATGGTCCTTGATTATTTTGAATGTGATCTGCAATTGGAAAACCAAGAAACCTGTACTATCATTGTGACAATTTTCTAATGCACATATTTTATAATATAATATTTTCATAATTATATACATCTAATCATATTTAAGTTGAAATTATTTATTATCAATCATGAAATTTTCTCCCCTGATTAAGAATGAATTTACCTTGGCTCTCACATCTTTTATAATAATTTTAATTTTTTACAACTTTGTTAATAATGATTTTTTGATATATCGTTTATCTGTCTTCAACAATCTATTCTCATGATATAGTTCAGGCGTAAACTCAAATATATATCTGAGAAGTTCAATAGTATCAATATTTTGTAATTATTACCCTCATAGTAGATTATTTCAATTAATTTAGTACATTCTTTATCAATAATATATGAAAATAAATCATTAAGTCGACGATTCAATCATGATGTATCAAATAAACTCAAACATTTACTACATTTAATTAGTGATGTTTCATCATTGATTTTTCTATTTTTTTTTCTAAACATTGTTTCCTGTATCTAAAAAATGTTCTTGAATACTCTAATCAAATCAACCGTGATTTTAAACCAATTTAAGATAACAATGTTTTCTATATGAGAAAATTTTGATCTTTTAAATAATATATAAATCATATATATATGATAAAATCTTTTTGGAAATGAAAAATTATATACAATCCGATTGATCTGAAGTTATATATGATACTCTTTGAATTTCCCAGTGATGTGTATAGTCTTCTGAGAGTGAGGGGTGAGAATAATTGAACAATTTTTATTGAATTTTCATATTTGTTAAAGTTACCCTCTCAAAATTTTAACTAATTTTATCATTTAAGATAAAATATTTATTTTATTATGATTTTCCATAATGCATTTATACTATATACATGAATAACACTAAAAACGAATGACAAAGAATATTTTCACACGGCTTAGACCCAATGTGGATATTTAATCCATTTTAAATTGACATTGATTTTGTGACACATATATCAAAAATATTTTTCATGTAAATACATATAGATTGGGAAACAATCATCGTGAACACAAACGTTTTTTCCAACACCTTTTATCCAATATAATTTTATATTAGCTCAAAAAATTTGATGAATTAAAAGATCTAATATAGAAAATGAGATCTTCAGACGAATCCAACAATGTTAAAATATCACTATATTACACACCCTTCTTATACATTAAATAATTCAACTAATATGATATATTTGGATGCATATATTTCATGTAAAATTTTTTTATCCTATCTATAGTGCTATTATTTTAAATCAGATAAGTTCACCAACTTCCAAGAGTCTCAAAATCAATACAAATATAAGCATGCCAGTTAGTCTCTCTCAACACCATTGTCTTAATTTTCTATATTTTTGTCTACGATGTTGATATATCATATAGCCTCTTCTTATTCCTCCATATTCTTTGACACATATGTTATTCTCTTCCTAAATAATGTCAAGTTACCACTTTGATAATATAGATCATCCTTTTGAGAGTATATTATTTGATTCTAAATAAAACACTAAATTTATATCTATGTATATTCCTTTTATATCATATGTTACATGATTATATTTTCCTTATTTGAATACATATTCTCCCTTGATTTTTCTATAATGAAATTATAATCAATGTTAATAAAAAAATATCTCCATTTCTTTATTCCCATTCAAATATTATTAAAATTTATCCATAAAACAATATCTTTAAATCCCACATGATATTAAAATTATCATAATTCGTACACTCCACAAAAACCGTGAGCACCTATTCTTTTTAAGTTGGAATGTACAAATATCATCGCTTCATGGAATCTCATATTAAAACATGTCTTCATTCTGATAAATTCACTCACCTAAGACTACATCCATAAAAATGATGTGAATATGTATCACTATATATCAAATGGGAATTACATCTTGTTTAGGACACAAATACAAGGAATATAAATTATCAAATACATGTTTCTATATCGCCAATACAAGACCACATATTAGATAATATATCCATATTTTATAGTTCCCTTATACTTAAAATAATTTGTAACATGTTCTTCATATCACAGACTAGAGGATCACCTTATAAAATATTTATGTCAATAAAAAAAATTCCCATTGGAATAATTATGATAATTATTTTGTTAAATAACTAATTTGGAATTATCCGGTCCAATGTATGGATGTACCTCAGAAAACATAAAATGTTGTCATATTTTCCCCAAAATATAATTTGTATGTACTATGAAAACCCTTATTCATCACAACGTGAGTATAGAACTGTGGTTTTTTTATTGTATACATTACTAATCTAATAAAACATATAAAATAAATTACCCATGTTCATAATTACCTTTTTAATTTCCAATGTTTTTAAATATGGTTCTTTTTTGAATGAAAATAATACTCACCATATATAATAAATGATATATCTATTGTAGTATCTGGTGATATTACATAATCTTGAATACACTAATAGGGTTATCATTATTCAGGATCCATATTTTCTATGATATATTACATGCCTTTTTCTAATTAGACCATACTTCCTAATAACTTATATATCTGAAATATATTTACACGTAATTATATTTTTACTTTTCTATTTATACTATGTGGATCACACTATTACCTTCACATAATAAATTCATTATCCAATGATATTTCATTATGTTATAAATAACTCTAACACATGAATCTGAGTTACTCATATGTATGGAAATAATTTTCTAATGTCATCTTCACTCAGTCTATAATTTTGGATGACCCTTACACATTACCAAGAGTGCCCTTATGCATTTCATTCCTTTTTTATTTTAATACACATGAACTCAAAGGAACACTAATGTTCATGGAATAATCTTGAAGTTACAATTTTTGAATTTCTAAAATAATCTTACACAATAATGGTTTTTTTAGTTTTCCATCACAATAAAAAATTTATAGTATTCATTAAATATGGTTTTCATTTATTGAAGTTACCTAAAGAAATATGCATACACTCTAGAAAAACAATAAACACATTAATTGTAATTTGAAAATATCATTGTCCTTATAAAACTCATCATCCTAATTTCTATATCTTTAAATCATATGAACCATCAACATTGAATTATTTATTTAATATATAAATCCTCAAAAAAGTTAACTTTAATTGTGAAATATTCAATCATTGTCCATTAGATATTTTATACAAATAATAAAATAATTCACAGAAAAGAATATATGGATGATTTAATAAAAATATAGCTTATTTTTTATTACTATTTTGATCACGTATCTATAAGAATCCATCTTAGCCAAAATTACTCTCCTTTGGCTTCCATCTTATCAATCTCATTAAATACATACTACATACTGTTCCCTCATATCCATTTATACATTTTTTGGATAATTATATATAGCTCAATAATCATCATACATAAATAGTTCTTCCAATAATATTTTGAATCTGGTATTAATGGTACCTGAATACCATTCGCATTTACATTGCAAAAATATTCATTATTAACTATACTCCTCCACAATCGCCAAAATTTAGTATATATTCACAAATACACCTCTTTAATATGTATTTAACTAATAAAATAAAATCATACTTTACTTTCAAATTGATTTGTCTCTTGACATATCTTTCAGATGAAAAATATTATGGGAATAGATATTCAATTTGAAATATTTGAATATTAAAAAGTATTTATATCATGACATCTCAAGGTAGTTCAAAAAAAGAATTTTTATAGTTGACTTGGTAACTAGGATTGATATAAAGGAATATGTTCTAATTCTAAAATTAATTTTTAAAAATTTCAATTTATAATTTATTTGAATTATTCTCACAATTATTTCAAAAAAAATTATTATATATAAGGATACATAACATGAATATTAATGGTTAATACTATAAAAAATATTTCAGATATTAATGAATTAAAGAGAAATTTGTTTTTTATTAAAAGAAATGGTCAACAATAATAATAATGTCACATGATATGAACTGATTCCATAAAATATATTAATGTGATTCTTGTTTTAAAAAAATAGTATTCTAAAATACATTTGATGTTTTTTTCAATATAAAATGTTCAGATTCATTTAATATTTTGGCTAATATATTTCAACACCTGAAAGAAAACATTAAATATCATTTATTTATTTAAATAATTATTTATCTCCATATGATTTACTATAATTTTCAAATAATTTTTATGGAGTTTTAGTCCCTCAACTCTATACATAGTTAGATATAATCTAAAATTTAATTTTTGGTTATTTTAACATAATGAAAAAAAGATAACGAGTGGTTACATGTTACTTTAAAATAAAGGAGTTATATTTTTTCATCTTGGTGTGATTATGGAAGGGTATATATTTTATTTATTCCAAGTTTCTTTGAAAAAGAAAATTATAAAAGGGTTGTGGAACCCTATCAAAATTAATGCTTTTGGTGGGAACCATACCTCATAAGGAGTAGAGTTGCATGAAGAGTAAACATAGGATCATTATGATATGAACTACTGTAAAAATAGTTGTTCTATATCTTTTCATTTTTATACATAAACTATTTTCAATAAATGAACTGATAATTTAGGATAAAGATATATATTCCATATTTATCTACTTCTGTATTACGGTTTAAATTAACATGATTTTTTTAATATTATAATTTCACACATATTTAATCTCTTTTTTCACCATCTAGGTATTACAAATTTGTATCAAATATTATTATAATAATGTATATTATTTAATACTATAATATCCAATTCCATATAATTTTCACCAAAATATATCCCTTTTAAGAGTTGAACACATTTATTATTTTACTTGATACCTCCATAGTTTATATCAAAGCATAAAATAATTTGGATATATATTTTTCTATCTTGTTAACAATGGATTAATATCTAAAGAAATGGTCATTTTTGTGACTATATATGGTTAATATGATAGTTTAATTCCTCATAAACCACCCTTCATTCTTTTGAATGACTCTATTTACTGGCGTGCTAAAATTAATGACTTCATCTAGCAATAAAGCATTTAGTGTTATACATTATTGGTAAAACCCTATAAATTTCCAATGAAGGTATGATAGGCCTAATGTTAGTGATTCTACTATATGTGTTTTAAAATAGAAAATCTTGAATACCCATTATTATGTTAATAGTATAAATACATACTCTCATGTTTTAGATTATAATATTGATCATTATATTTGGAGAGGTTTTAATTTACTCATTATGATAAAAAAGTAAAAGAATTAAGGTCAGAATATTTTTGGATGAGTTACATGATTTTAGGATAGTATAAAGAACTACTTTCAACCAAATGTTTGGTATTTTCACATGCATTTTGAATTCTTTTTGTAGAAATAAGGAAAAAGTTAGAAATAATACATTCGATGAATGAGATTCCTAATTTGAACAAAAATAATATATTTCAAAGAATATTTCTATTAATGATGGAAATAATATTTAGAATGGTGCTTACAATAAAATCATAGAGAATTACTTCAAAAGTGAAATGATAATTTTTGGATGATTTAATATAAATGTAATTCAAATATAAATTATGAAAATACTTGTTCTCAGTCTTAGAAAAAATTATACTTGTAACATGACAATATGTGGTTCATAATAAAAGATGAAATTTATTTTTTGATATGAATTAAATGAATTATATGGATTCATAAAGTATTATTAATGATTTTTATTCGATTGGTAAATTTTGATATCTAAAGGGAACTCTTAATACATGTTTTATTCAAAAATAATGAAATGATTCATTTTTAGATTCCAAATCTAGTTCTTCAAGTGGACTAGGTAAATATTTTTAGAATAATGGAAATATATCTTTTATGGATAGTTTGGATTTATATAGAGATTCATGTTTTGATTCTTCTTATGACTCTAAAACTGATACTGTTTGGAATAATCTTATTATTAAAGAGCTTTAAAATAAATTTGATGAGTTTCATGCTAGTGTGGTTATAATTCCATATTCATATGTGAATCCATAGAGGTATCACTATGTTTTTATTATGGATAAAAATAATATTGATTATAATTTAATTAATCATGTACTAAAGAATGAGTAGTTGAACGAAGACAGTTGAAAAATGAAGAATGCTTCTTCCAATTCCTATGAAACATTGTGTAATGATTTTTAGTTTTTTCAAAACAAAAATGGAATGTTAAAAGATGAAATTGAATGTTTGAAAGAATATTAGTCGAGATTGACTATCAGAAGAAGCTGTTTTAATGAATTTTAAATATAAAAAAGTAATCATTACAATGATGAAAAAGAAATTTTTTCCTCATCATCATGGACAACTACCTATAATGTATGGAAATTTATTTTCTAAAGGTAAAATAAATATATTTATTGAGGTAATTTTTTAATTTTTGATTCTTTTAGACATTATGCTAGTGATTACTATTTAATAAAATTTTAATCTCATTATCTTATAAAATAAGTTTATGTTAATATTTTTTTCTGACTAAAATATATTTCCCTTCTACAATATGAGTTATTAATGGTTCTTAATCGAGCCTCATTAGACATAAAAAAGATTAAATTCCAAATTAATGTTTTTATTATGGAAAATAAAAATTCCTCTTATCATTTTATTTTTTATTATGCTGACATGATCATTATTTTTTGGTTTTAAATAACATCCATCAATCTTGATTTTACCATTTTATATTTTAGTTTAATGGAATATGATTATTAGTAGTTTACTTTTTAATACCACGTATATATTTTCATTACTAATATGCTAATTCATTAAATATTTTTATCTAAACTTATGATTTAATTTTTTATATAGTATAGTTTTAAAGTATGGTTAATATTGTAAAATCATTTCATAATGTTGAAGAAAAAATTGAGGGTGGTGCTCAGACTTTTTTTAATTGGTTATATATTTTGTAGTAATGCGTATATTTATTACTAGTTATCTTTACTTTATAATTTTGATAGTTTTTTTTAAAAAATTTAGTTATTTTTAATTATATCATGATAATGACTTGTTTTATATAATGATATTCTATCAATAAAAGTGTTTTTTCTGATATATTTATTCACTTTTGTTATTCTAATTTATTTATTATTATGTTTTTCTTTTTCATCGATTAAATTGTATTTATAAAATATATTGGATCACTACAAAAAGTAAAATAACGTTTTCAGTTTTTATACTTAGTAAAAAGTATTATAATGTTTACCATCTCGTTCCCATTTATTATATTTTCATAATTACTTCTCATTAACATTTTTATTAATCATAGCTTTTATCATTATTCATTATACTAAAATTTATGTTTTTTTCACGTTCTTTGTGGAATAATTTTTTTTTTGAGTATGTTACATTTAATATTGGATATGTCACATTTACATAAATAATTTTTCTCATATTTATGGAATTTTTTAATGGAGATATGAATATGTATTGAAATATTATATTTATATTTCAGATGTTTAAGATTTTTTGAAAGGATGAGCTTTTTAAATTAAAGTGGTAATTTAAATTAACTTCTACAATTTCCAAATATTGTAATTATTCTTTGTGTATGTATATTATGTTTGTCAAATATTTTTATATCATAATAGAAAATGTTATGGAATTTGGAAAATTCAAGTTTACAAAAAGATGCTTTATTTCTACACGTGATGGATATAGGATATTGATGTTTTTTCATGATTCTAATAAAGCTATATACACCATAGTGGCTTTAAAAAATGAGTATATAGTGAGTGTGATGATATGTCATAAAATATAACGAGACTTAGTATATTTTTGTTGTTCTATTGGTCATTTAATGAGGTGAATGAGAGACTACATATAACACACCATAAAGAATATTGTTATGATATTCTTCCAAAAATATAATTTGTTGAAGAATCCTAATATTATTCCAACACAAAAAACATAATATAAACTAAAATAATATTTTACACTTAAATGTTTTTCAATAATATTTACTCTACTAAAGATTCCCAATAATGCATATTTGGCACTGGGACACTCTATATCTCATTGATATTTTATTTTTAAAACTATTTTAAACTATTTTGGTTTAATCACTTTGGTTAATAATTTCATAAAATATTTGTATATTACAATGATATTTTTATAATTAGGTGGGATGTACTTATTATAATATTTAATTAATTATTTAATAGATAATTCCATTTTTTCGGTGTAGATTAAGATTGTGTCATATGAAACATACTACGAAGTGATATTTTGATTATTAGTTTCATGTATAATAAATTTTTAGGAATTGACCCACGATGATATATTTAAATCATGGTAATATTGGAAATATAGTATGAATGTTAATTTAAAAATTATAACACCATGTTGTCTTCTATTGTGTGGCTACGCTGACAAGAACCTGCAATTATAATTCCTAGGTTAGATATTTCTAAATAAAATTTTAATAATTGAAAATTTTGTGTTTTAAAATAAATATTTATCATGATATTTTTAGGATGGTAAAATAAAATTATTCTAGAATGTTGAATGAATATTTTTGGTGTATTATAATAAATTGATGATCATTGTGATAATAATGGGTAAATATATTATTTCAATATTATTTGAATTACTGCATCAATTGTTTATAATATATTGAAATATTCATGGCTACATCCACATGAAGCTTAACCATGACTATTCAATAGAAAAACATATAGATTTCCAAAGAAATTAGTTAATGGATATTTACTATTAAATGATGTTTGATGTTAAATTCTATGATATGAGAAATAACATGATTCTATATAATATTTTAAGGTGCTTATAGTTATAAATACTCAGTTTCTACCATGGTTTTCTAGTTCAAATGAGTCTAATTTTTAAAATACCCTAGAAGGATGAGGCTAAATAGATTCTATCCCAACAATATTGTCTTATATATCATTCTCCAGTTTAATTGTGTATTTACTCTTTTATGATATTATATTTTTTGTTGTACTTTTTATCAAGTGGTAATCAAATAACTATAAAACATTTTTACCTCATTTAAAAGGTAACCCTTAGTTATGATGACCTATTAAAAATTAAATACTACATGTTAATCAATATTATTTTACAATATAAATAGTTCTTGGTTGATCTAATTAGTGAAAAATTGTATGGATTTGATATTGGTTGTGCATTGGGTCTGGGAAATGGCATGTGATGAAACGTTGGGAGTTTATTATAAAGCATAGGTTTTTATTGGGTATCATAATTCTCAAACCATATAGAGGTATTAAGAGGTGGGGTAGTATATTTTTTATCAACACATCTATGAAAATCCATATTATATCACTTTTAATTTTTTCATATATTTTATACACTTAGTGCCCTATTATTTTATGTTTTAATTATTTATTCATTATATCCAAGAAATTATAAAATTTTCAATTATTATGGTTTTATTGAAAATTTTATGTTATCACCCCTATTAACTCTCTAAATAATCCACTATAACATAACATTTACCAACTCCACTATGTATATCTATGACACACACATTAGTGATAGACATTTTTAGGGGGATTGTCGAGGTTGTGTCTACTTTAACCATCAACACACAATTTATTATTTATATAAGACATGAAACATCATATTCCTGAAAAACACTAAAATAAACCAAAAATGAAAATGATTAAAAAAACTTGATGATTTATATATATTGAAACACAGAACTAACAACTCATATGTCTAAAAAAGCAACTGGGTGAAAATTTATTTAGTGCTTTAAAATCTTCCATGTGAAGAGTGTGTCTTCATAGTGTACGTGTCATGTATGATTACTTTTTTTTTTAAATATCCCTCCATCACCCAACTCATGTGAACTAAATATAAGTGTCATGTACAACAAAGAACATGGTTCATATAACATAGATGCACATGATTTAATCTAATATAAAAATAAAAGATTTTATTTTTTTCCTACATTGACTACACAACATGTTATATATAAACTACATGACACGTGAGATCCACATATACATGGAATGTATACACCACACTATCTAATCCATTTTTTCAGGATTAAATGTGGACTGTGACATGGAACACATCACATGGGACTGACCTACTAAATAACAATGTATATAGTTAGAGATAGTGCTACGTGGATCCAAATATAAAACAATTTGAACTAATTTCAAAAATAGTTAAATATTTATTTAATAGCACTAGTGACACACAACATAAACTAGAAAACATGGATCATAATATATTACATGAAATGTAGTAAAAAAACATAGACTAGTGTGATCATCTCCATTGTAACATCCATCCATCTTAGCTTCTAAAAATTCATTCCCAATTTCTTTACATTTATACATCCATAGTAAAAGATAATTGATTTATTTACATAACATATGAATTAATATAGTCATTTATATTTTTTCTATTTCATTCAATTTCACATGTTTCCATCCAACCATTTCCCATCGAGGTATCGTTGATTAAACTTCAAAAAATAATCTGATCCACCCTCTCTCTATCACAGGTCATCCAATACCATCCTAATAAGCTTCCATTAGAAAATTTACTTTATTATCCTACAACACAAGTTCCAAAAAATATATTCTCACATCATAAAACTATATTGGGAGAGAATAATAATAAATTATGAGAATTATTTAGGAAAAGGTGGTTAGTAAAAAAAATTACACCCAATATAGGTTTCGGGTTGAACACATTATTGATTTATAAAATGTGGTTTCATTGAAATTAAATCCACCCACAAGAAATATGTATTTTAAATTTATTATTAATGTAAATGAATTACATATTTTATTATTATAATAATGTATGTCTTATATATTAAATTTTAAATAAAGGTTTGAAAATGGGAATTATTGATTTTAAATGCACAGAAATAATCATTAGATATATTTTCCCTCATGATAATGGTTTTATAAATGTTAACTCATATTTATATAATTATTATTTCATAAGCATATGGTATTCTGGAAAAGAGGTTTTTATTATTCATCAATATATAATATTTTCATAAAATATCCATAAAAATAACCCCATCCGAATTTTAATTTGATGACACCAAAAAAGAATTCCAAATTATCAAATACAAATAGGATATATTATAAACAAATCATATTAATAAATTAACATAAGATACAGAAAATAAATCTATTTCAAATAAATACAATTTACGTTACTATGATTGATCACATTTATATTCATTGTTTTTTTTAAATAAAATATTATTGATAATTATTTATTTCATATATTTTTTATGAAAAAAGATTCAAATTAGATAAATAGATTTTAACATAAAATTTAATATATTACTATATAATTTCTAATAAAAATTATTAAAATTTATACTTACTTATATCATAAGATATATGATTTGATAAATATTTTTATACAATTATTATATTTATATTTAATCTTATTTATTTGTGTAAAATTCTAATATTTTCCTATTTTACAATTCTGGTCATCTTGACATCTACTTGAATTGTCACCTATTATCTTTAAAGGTAATATATTTTCAAATGGTCAATATAATTCAAATAAATATAACATATATCTTTTATTATTTAGTTATACCATTTTGAGTAAATTTATTTTATTATTTTTATTTTAAAATAATGTTTTAAATAGTTTTATTTTTTTCATCTTTTTTGTAATTTTATGGAACCAAAAAGTACAAAAATATCATGTTTATCTTTTGTTATATGTTTGGTTTTATTTTCTCATTATATTGTTTTTCATTTAATAGAGATTATCCATACATCATGTTTAATATTTTAAATTGATATAATAAAACTATTTTTTCATGTTATCGTCTTTTAGGTGTTTCCTTTATCCTTGCTACTTTTACTCTCTTAGTGGGTGTGTGTTAGGACTTCTGAGGATAAAGGGAATTTGTTAGGGTAAATGAAATAATGTATAGGAAGTTTTTTTTAATTAAATGACTTTGAGGATAAATTGGTTAATGGTGTTGCAGGGATCTTCAAAGGTATGGAGAATGCCCATAATAGTTTTTTAATGTATATTGATTTTTTGATATGTTTCAGGAGATTACATGATGTGTACTGGATTTAAATGATGCGTAATTATTCTTCAAACACACGTCATGAAGATGAAACACAATGTGAACTTAATAAAATACTTGTTGAAGTTAGACACCTTGTAAGTATTAACGATGAATTTTAATACGAAAGACATGGGTTTTTTCAGTGTACACAGTGTCATTGATGACTTGAAATGAAAATGTGTTACACTCCATGTAAAAATCAAGAGGTAGTATTTTAGGGTACACTCGATGGAAATTTCCATTCCTTCATTCGTTTCTCCTTTGGCTCCTGATCTAAAATTATTCTATAGTGGTTTTGGGAGCCTCCATTCATTCTATAATGATTCATTCAGTTTTGGAATACTGTTATGATTTTATTGAATCTCTATTAGTGATTAATCCTTTCTATCATTTTATTTCATTAATCATGGTAACACCATTCCATTACATTATCAGTTCTAATGATCGTTAATGTTTTATTTTTTTTCGATTTAGATTGATTGTGAAAAAATTTTCTAGGTAAAAATGCATGTTTTTGGATCCTTTGGAAGGAATGATTGGCCTAAGAGTCAAGGTTGGTGGTTTCATTGTTAGTCTGTGATGGATAAATAGAATTTATCACGTTTTTATAAATTGAATTATAATATAATTTGGATTGATTTTTTGTTAGTGTAAATGGATTTGGGGTAAAAGGTTATTTTCCCTTATTTTTGTTAAATATGAATGTGGTATTTTTAAAAAATTGAAATTATTGATGAAATGTAGTATATGGGATTCCCTAGTTATGTAGGTGGAAGAATTTACTTAGGTATGTCATCCATATTATTTTCTAGAGATTTTCCCATGGGGATTTAAACTGCACCATAATACCATTGTTATGTAGACATTATCCGCAAATTTCTTGGGGTTCACTCATCAGTTGATCCTCTTCTCCTCATACATTTGTTATAGGGAATTTATTGGAACTGTTCATTTGTTTTTGTAATATTATTCTACACGTTTGACTTTTCAAGTTCTCTAGTGTATCATACCTCTGTGTGGATTTGTAACATTTTGGCTATGAAATTCATGATTTTGATTTTGATAAGTGATAGTGGAAATAAAACCATAAATTGATATACCTATATTTAATTTGGAATTGTTTAAAAAGGGAAATTTTACCATACTTTTGATATATGTTATTAATTCCAAATCTTGTTATATTTTATTTAATCATAGAATAACAGAGTTATTTCTACATATATTTTATATGGAACTCTTGAGTGGAAACATACTGAGTATGTCAGCTCACACCCTCATAACTCATTGGAGGTGAGTAGAACCTGGTATGTCTTTCGATACTTGGAAAGGAAAGGCATTGTACTGAGGAGGAAAGTTTTATAATCATTTTATTCTAGGTAGCTGGTGGTTAATGGTTGGGAGTTTCAAATGATATCAGATGTATTAGTGGTTGTAATCATATTTTCCATGATTTTTTGGAATTGTACATGGTGACTGCACCTTATATGTGTTTTTTGGTTGGTTCTATTTTTTTCAGTTAATTAATATTAATATATCTCTTTCGCAGTTTTCTATTATAAATATATATATATATATATTCCATATTTATTATTAATGATTTGGGAAATTTTTCCCTGTAGTTTTTTTGTGTAATTCCTAGTTGATAGTCACCATCCTATTGGGAATTGGAACACCCTTCATGTTTTTGATGGGTCGGGTTGGGTAATTGTTTTAGTGGGTATTCTGGTTAGTTCATTATAATTTGGAATCATAAGGGGTTGTCTGGTAGACCTGAGATAGGATTGTTGGGACATGGGAGGTATATTACTGTGAGATTCTAGCCAAGATAATTTCATTTTGGGAGATAAGTTACCATGGTATTTTGGGATCTTTTTCTCTTATTTTGAGTATTTTCAATAACCACAGTTTTTTTCATATGGGTACTCTAGTTTGAATTCATATTGTTCTATCATCTTCTTGTTTATTCTATTTGAACATGAAATGGTTGCCTCATTGATATGTAATAAAGTTTCCTTAGGAGGGTGCATCCTATTATCCACATGGATATCCTCAACTAGAGAAGAATCTAATTGAGACTATTTTATATGATTTTTGGGTTGTTGATAAGAATGTACCGCATGATCAGTATATAGTCACTGTTGTAAAACAAAGAGATAGAATATGCATTAATACATCATTGGAGTTCAGGAATTAAAATACTCCATCATTTATGGTTATGAATTAACCTCAACATTCAGATTACTATCTTGGAAATATTTATTAGATATTCATCTTCCAAGATACTTCTGAGATTATTAAGGTGAAGAGTGTAGTGTTTTGACATGAGGGTCCTAGAATGATGTTGTGGGATACTATGGTAAGAGATTATAAACATGAGGGAATGGAATCGAAAGGATTAAATACTATATTTTTCCAATATTGTATTTAAGTGTCACAAATAAAGTAGAAATCTATAGTGTTTCTCTCTTCATAATAGGGAGACAATGAAATTTTGGCAAACAAAAATTGGTTTTTGGATGCATTCAACTTTTGTAGAGATAGTGGACATGGTTATGATGGAAGAAATGAATTTTTTGGTAATGGTTGGGTATTCAAAATCTATAATTTACTTACTATATGATTAAGTTGCATGAGATCAATGAAATTAAGTGTATTGCTCATTATAG
Organism: Viscum album; assembly: GCA_963277665.1. Taxonomy (NCBI): domain Eukaryota; kingdom Viridiplantae; phylum Streptophyta; class Magnoliopsida; order Santalales; family Viscaceae; genus Viscum; species Viscum album. The sequence continues at coordinate 623,693,419 of OY728127.1, forward strand.
GAGTGGACGAGGTGGTTCTCAATGTTATCCATCCCGATCACATTAAATTGTAGATAGTCGTATGCTTATGACATTCTATTTGTGTAGAAAGGTTTGATGAAAGAAAAATTCTTATCAAGCACAGGCATAGATTTGTAATAGTAGGGGATATTGTAGTCTTCATCTTAGCAAGGTTTATGCCATGTGTACGCCTAGATGTAATTACAGTTCATCTGTCGAAAAGGCTACTATAGCACAATAATATTCTTTAGAGACTACATAGATCCATCCATAGGCCTCAAGATTTAGGCACCTTCACATTGTTTATAAGTTTTTAGTGGAGTTAAACATAGTTCCATCAAATGTGAGACATACCATATTTATGGAATCCCATGTAGAGATTTATTTTTTTGATACTAGTGCATCCCACTTATTGATATGTTTTTGTTTCATTGATATTCATAGTCTTAGAATTTATCTAATGATATGTATTTTGGATTTTGAGACACCCATAATGAAGGGAAAATAATTGTGTTTTCAATTTATTTCTTGTGTGTTATCAATATCTTATACAGGGTTAGTATACAAATTTTTTTTCTTGACTTGTATTTTCTTGAATGAATCATCAAGTTGTATTATCTTGTTTCTCATCGAACCGAGGATGATTTTTCATCATCATTTCCAATTTTTTAGGGAAGATGGGATTTCACATGTTTTTCAACGAGAGTGGGATCTGTGTTCTATCCCTGAAGTTCCTTCCTTCCTAGCACCGAAAAGTTTGTTGTATGCCATTACAGTTGAGTTTTATGAAATTTTTCTTTAAGGGAACGTCCCAACAATGGTTGGTTTTTTCATAACATTTTCCCAGAATATTCAAATAATATTCGTAAATATAGAGAGGTAGATTTTTTCATTAACATTGTACCATGGATACAAATAACATTGATACCTTCTTATTATATTGAACTAATGGAGTGATTCAATTATAATATCTAGTAAAAAGAGTTTTGTTCTCGATGTGGATTCTTTATAAGAAACCCTTTTGTACTTTTCTAAGGAAGAAGGTAGTACACTCCGATTACATGTGAACTACCTAATGCAATATGGTAAAAATTAAGAACATGTATCCATTGAATCATGTGGATCATATTTTATGAATAGTTAATGGGGAAAACATGGTTTTTGAAGATTCTTATTCAGTTAGCTTATCATCATCTCTGAGTTAGAGGGTATGATATAACAAATAATCTTATCATGTGTAGATATGGACATTATGAATATCTTGTTTTATAATTTGGTCCAATGTGTTCTTCGTTTGTTTTTATGAAATTTTTGAATATGATTTCCAATCCTTATACCAATGGTTTTATGGTAGTTTTGTTGATGAAATTTGGTTTAATTAAGATTTGATCATGGGCATGAGAACTATCTGGGTATGGTTTTTGAAATTCTGTGGAGTCCCATTTTTAATGGAATGCTTTTGAAATTAAAAATCTAGAATCATGTAGTGACCTTAATTTAGAATGTAATTTCTAATGATGGAATATCGAAATATCCTTAAAAGTTGAATATTTTGTTATCAGGTGAATAGTCATATAATGCCTTTGAGATTCAAAGCATCCTTGGTCTTTCTGGATATTATTGATGGTTCATCAATGATATCCCAAAATTGGTGTCACCTTTTAATGATCTTTCTAGTAATGGAGTGAAATTTGTATCATATTCAAAGTGTCAATCCACTATTGATGGGTTTAAAATAATTCTAAAAATGGATAATATTTTGATCTTACCAAAGGCTGGTATGGGGTATATTGTTTTCTATGATTCTTATTCTTCTGGTTTGGGATGTGTACCCTTCTAGGAAAATATTTTTATAGATTAATGTTATTTTAATCATAAAAATCATGAGATGAGTTACCCCACTCATGATTTAGATCCTTTCATGGTTATGTATAAAAATAAATGTTGGAGAAATTATATTGTTTAGGAATGTTTAAAATAACTTTCTACCCATAATTGGTTGAGTTATATCTTTTCATAGAAGAAAATGAATCATTGATAATGGTGGTGGGTGGAATACCTTCAGATGTTTGACATAATTATTTCCAACACCACATGGAATGGGAATGTATACGTATAGACTTGTAGTAGGAAATGACCCTCTCATGATGTTTTTGAATTAAATAAATAGTATGAAATTATGGGGACCTTTTCTACGTTGCATGTGGATGTTTAGGAGGTCGATTCAGGTATAGTTTTGACTATTGTTCAAAAATCATCATCCCTCTTCGATTCAATTATATAGTGTTAGTAGTATGAAGTCACTTTTTGATTAACACGAAAAAACTTGTATGGTGGAAATACATTTTTGGGTTAGTCTTATTCTTTATACGATTTACTCCATTTTTGTGATTATTTTGTTATCTCAGCACTTGTGAAAAGCATAATATTTTATGGCATTTTTATTTATTTAAGGTTTTTTCTTTTGGGAAAATGTATATGTATTATGAAATGAGTTTCAGATTCTGCTCTCCAAGTATGAATAATTGCATTCCCGATTATGCATCATGTTATCCCACTTGCCAAAAAATAATGGAATACCATATAAAAAATTTTGGTCCCTTTTGTAAACTTCAGATGACTATATTGAAATGGGAGGAGGTATCCATTTAATATTTAGTAAAATTACCCTATAATATCAATGTGTGTAATTCTATCTAGGTGGTGATTGATTGTTTGAAAACGTTATCTCATTTTTTCCAATCAAAGGAATGGTAATAGTTGATTGTTTAGTTAAAATGTATGTCCTTGAAGTTGTGAGGTTACATGTAGATATTTGTTCTATTATTTAATAGAGGGGTCAAAGGTTTAATTTGAGGTTCCATTGAAATCTCCACAATGAAATGGGTACTCAACCCTGATTGAGTACAACTTACCAACCACATACAGATTGTCAAATAGAGCATGCTATTCAAATTCCTGAGGATATACACCTTTTATATGACTTATATTTCATTGGGTCTTGCGATAACCCTCCAGAACCAGTTTAGTTTCATTACAATAAGATTTATCATTATTCAATTAGACTAACTCATTCATGGATTTGTATGGTCCCCTATGAAGGTTATCTCTTTGTTGGGAAGAGGTCAGTGAAGCATTATTGGTGGGTCAGAGTTTTGTTCATGAGACATCTATGAAGATTTAGAATATTCATTAGTGATTGGTTATAATGAAAAGTCAGATGATATATTATTTGGATCTATGATTTCTTCCTTTAGAGTTTTTCAAAGGTGAAATATCTTATTGAAAGTTTCTCCTTGGTTGGGTCACCATTTGCATGGAAAATAGGGAATGATGGATCTAAGATATGTTGGACTATTTGAGATCATTGACTGTATTGTGTGGGTTTCTAATCAATTGTAATTGTCATCTCATTTGACTAGAATTCAGTATTTTATCCACATAACATTTATCAAGTGGTATCACATAGATCCCTCTCACATTCAATGATGGGAAGAGATTGATATAGGAATAAATTTTTTTTTTATAAGATCTAGTTGAGATCATTAAATCTTAGGTAAAAGTATTAAATGGGAAGTCTATTCTATCGGTTAGAGATTTGTGGAAGAAGGATTCATATTCTTATGAGACTTGGGAGAATGAGTCATCATTGAGGCCTAAATTAACTCACATCATTATAGAACTTCATTCTTCTATGATACTTCATTGGGGAATAAATTATTATAGTGTTAGTTTTGAAACATATAGTTACCATATTTTAGGAATTTCCCTTAATCCGTGATAATTTTACTCTTTGATACGGTGCAGCATGGGTCACATGATGATATAGTGATTTTATTTTGTGAAATTTACATATTATTCAGTGATGTATGTTTATTTGAAGCACATGAGCCTCAGCCCGGTTGGTGAGGACTCGGTAGGTGCATCCAAGAGACCCGAGATAAAATATGGGTGGAGGAATATTTCGTCGTTTAATGTAGCATTACTGTAGCAGGAAATGTTAAGTATTGTAGTACCCAAAACAATTCATCCATCCGGGCCTTTGGGCTGCTAGTTTGGTTGCCAAGTCCAGTATGTATTTAGAGACACCCAAGGCCTTCGGGCCAGTTGAATCTCAAGGTATTCAGGCTACCTTAAGGCCTTTGGGCCACACCAAGGCCTTTGGGCCACCTGAAATGAAGATGTAACAGTCATACTACATGGGAAGAGGTTTTAAAAGAGGATTCAGTGTAGGTGCATTCACTGAAGCACAGCTAAACAGAATTAGAAGAATGAGAGGGTATGGCTTTGCCATCAGTACTAGGCATGTGCTGCTTTGCATAGTACAGCTGGGCAACCAGCCCTGTAATGGTGGAGTGCTGATGTCATGACATATGCTGGGGAGGAGTGGTTATATGTTTTCTTGTCTGGGTGATTCCCTATAAGTCCTATGAGTCATTTAATTGTCTCGCAGCCTTCGGGCCTAGTAAGTGTTCCATCTCACCCCTCGAAAAGGTGGATTATGAAAAAAATGAAGGCCTTCGGGCCATTCTGGTATGTTTATTTTAATTTACAGTCTTTCATAATCAATTGGTTAATGGTGCTTTGGATTTCATTCATAGTATAGGGATCATCATATATGGATGGGAGTTTTGTGTAATAATATACTTCTTTTATCTGTTATGAGAGATTAAAATAATGTGTAAAGGGTTTGCATAATGTGTACATCATTTCCCAAAAAAACGAACTCATGAGGTTCCAATACAACATGAATGTAATACACTACATGTAGGTGTAACACACCGTGTAGGTATTAAATATTGGATTTTACTAAAAAGGAGACAAGTTTTATGGTGTACTTGAGCATTTTGGTTTACAATTTTTGAATGGATTTACACACCATGTCACAATCGGTAGGACAGATTTTTGGATTCGACTCTGATGAAATTTCATTTCATTCATTAGAATGTTTTTATTCTCTTGACCTTGAGGGGATATCTAGTGATTTTGGGGTGTCACAATTCCTTAATGATTGATTCATTAGACAGTGGATTTCCGTTGTGCTAGGATAACATCCCTTTGGGTGCATAATCCTTTCTTATTATTTTTTTCATTGAACATAGTATCATCGTAGAGTTGCATTATTTTATATATTGATCAATATATAAGATTCCTTTTTTATCTGAAGACCCATTAAATGACTATCTTTTAGGGTCCATTTATTATTAGGGTATCCCATTTCAATAATGTGAAAACTTTTTTTGAGGTAGATCATTCCATCATTAGCCTATGTTAGATGAACTGCATTGCTACTACTTTTATATAATGATTAATGAATGAAGTTGGAATGATTTTTTTATGTGTTTAAAATAATTTATTGTAAATGGTGTGTTTTTCTAATGTATTTTTTAAATTGAAAACATGGTATATTTAAAGCACTGAAATGATTTATGAAATTAATCCATTGAAATAATTTTTTATATAAGTGCAAGGTTTATCTTATGTCCATCATCCATATTACTATTGCGTGGTTTTCTCTTTGATCATTCCTCTACTCCCATGGCCCATTGTTTGCGGGACATGATATAGACATTGTAGGGTGGGTTCTATCATGGGGTGTTTGTATTATCCATAGCCTAGTGTTATTTTGACTTTTTGTGCATGATTTGTTTCTTTTCATATATTAGACTACTCGCATGGCCTATTTGAGTTCATTGAAAAGATTTACTTATTATAAGATATGTACTATTTTGGATGTGATAAGAATGGTTTTTCTTGTTGTAAGTGATAAAGGAAATGATACTTGAAATTGATATACCAATATTTCTTCATGAATTTTTTGAAAAACATAAATGTTTACAATGAATTTGATAAAACTGCTTTACTATTTATCCTGAAATGTTATTTTTAAAAATGTTATACCTAATTTATTTGTATAGTTACTTATTGCAGAACAACTAGGTGGGACCTAACTATGCATAGTAGTCCACAACATGCATACCTTTTCAGGGGTGCATGTACTATTGTATGTATTTTGAAGTAGTAAATTAAAACGAACTGTAGTGAGGCTGCGAGGAATATGGTCACCTGATTCTATGTAGCTATTGGTGAGATGGTGGGGGTTTTCCACTCCATAACTTGGAGTTGTAGTTATAGTATTGTTTTCCTTCGATGAATGGAAATTTAGATAAAGATTTTAACTACATTGGTTTTTTTTGTTACAAATATTTTTTTTTATTTAGGACATATATATAATCCATTGTTTTACCTATTATCTATATATATTTTAGGTTTTTGCATTATGTTGGGTGAAATGTTTCCCTATTATTGTAGTGTGATTCCCAGGTGCATGCCATCAGGAGGTTAGGATCAGGAGCACAAATCGAGTATGTAATGGGTGTGGTCAGGTACTAGTTTTAGAGGGTATTTGATATGAATCTTTATCAACAATTCTTGTAATGTGAATGTGTTATTCAATACTTATACTATACATATAATATTGTGAGGAATTTTATTAAAAAAATTCATTTTTTATTCTTCCCCCCATCATAAATATATTCTTGAAAGTTTCATCTAAACTATAATACGTAATAAAGGGGGCATTTTTGATCCATTTTATTTTTGGAACTAGTATTGCATCTTATTACTTACGATTACACTAATGTAATTTAATAAGATGGGTGTGCATGTTTTTGAACACATTAACTCTATAATCATATATATCTATTTGATTTTATTTTTATGAGAGATAATGCTCAAATTAAATCACATATAGATTCAATATAGTTAATGGATCTAGTATAAAATTTTATAGGAGATAAAGATAGAATAAATAATACACTTGAGTGATTTTTACTTAAATGGAATGTTAATAAAAAAATATAAATATTAGCTAGGATTAAAAAGGGTCATATGTAACTTGTAAATTTCTCTATGAAAATAAAAAAATACAACTCTCTTACATGTAGATATTCATACGTGTACCATATCCATAACCACTATCACTATTTCTCATAAATGATTTATTTCATAGTTTTTCTATTGAATCTGAGATATAAGGATGAGTTTATGAATAAAATAGTCATTGATTGTCAAGAATTTTTAAAAGTGCAGGGAAAAAAGATTCCCTTCCCCCATATTATCTAAGAAAATATGATTTATATATTTCTTTCAATGGAGGGACTTAAAAATATACTTATGAAAGAAAAATGGAAAATATTATATTATTAGAACACCACCATAGATAGTATTAACCTTATCCAATATTAACTTCTATAAATAATGAAATGATCATAACTTCTAGAGTTGGAATGGAATTTTTATATTGATTATCTTTTTTATTGAAGATATATTTTATACATTTTAAAACACGTGTTCAATACAATAAGATGAAATCTTCAAAAAAAAACTAGTGATCCTTTAATCACAATCAGATACATCATGTAGAGGTTCTATATATCCTCACCAAATCTCTCATATATATATATATATATTAATTTTGATTTACTAATAAGTCTTCTCTAGTAATGATGAAGAGGGATGTCCTTATAATATAATCCACCAAAACCACTATGGTATTGTTTTTTATTGTATTTAGAAGACACATGACAAGTTCCATGATGATATTCTCTTACTTTAATGTGCTTATAGAAAATGGTTATATTGTACTATTAAAATTATTCAATTTTACAATAATGGGTTAATATACCAATAACATTGATGTATATTTATATATTTCATTCTTTATAATAAAATATCATAAGTAATTTCATAGATCCCTATACATCTATTCTACCCTAATGGATGAAGTGTGTTCATCTATGAGAACTATAGAATTACTGATTCATTATATTATCCACATATGGTACACATAATTGTGTAATATATCATAGAACTCCATATTTTTTAATGTTAAACAATGATATTCCCTCTTCATTATTAATTCTACATTCTTTGGTATCTCCACATCAACATTTTTTTCACACGATCTCAATATTCTTCATGATAGTTGGTTGAGAAACAATTTTGGGTTGGTGTTATGTCTTATATTCCTTTAATAATCCAATATCAATCATTTGAATTTATAAAATTATTAGATCCCTTATAATCCTCATCACATATAATATTTTCGGTGATTTACATCAAATAATATTTAACATGTTGTTTTCTATTCTGGAATAGTAAAAAATTGGAAATTCAGGGTATTTAATTAGACTGTACAACCTCCATTTGTTCTTTATATTTTCATGGATCATTAATATATACTTTATACTTTTATGATTAATATATATATATGAAACCTTTCTTGAAAGAGGTCATGATTGAAAAAAATATATTTGTAATGATTACCATTTACATAGATAAATCATAACCATGGTAATTTTTTTCATGTAATTTAAATTTTATAGATCCTTATATTTTTACTTTACATTTATTTTGATTACAAAAAAACATAATTTCTTCAAATAATCATTGTATAAAATAAATAGTTCCCCCCTTGATGGTAATGTGAGTATAGTTTATATGGATAGCCTATAATTTATCTCATGGATACTCCGTTAAAATTAATCTATCAAAGAAAATATTACACCAATCTATGTTATCATGGATTATCTGTTTGAAAATCATGAAATAGTCATTATAATATTAATATTACACAAATTAATACAGAATACTATGTATTTATATATTTTTTTTCTCTCTTCTGCCTTCATCAACAACCTGATACATTAAAGGATTAGCAGATATATGATATCATGTGATAATATAATATAGGAATGTGAATTTATCAATGTTTAAGAAAATTATATAGTAATTTTTAAACAACATATCATTTTGGAAAATATTTAACACATTTCTCAATTATTTTCATGATATTAAATTATTTTGGAATATATGAATTTTGTATCCATAATCAACACCATAGATATGATTATCCAATGTTTAAAGACTGCTTTCATCTTGTATATAAATATTTTTATAGAAATGTAGTGTTTTTATAACATCAATATGAACTATTAATCTTCATATATTGAATATACTAAAGTATATATAATGTCATCCATTTTTTATAAAATGATGATATCTCATTCAAAGATAAATCATTGAGAAATAGAATTGCACATCTAGTGGGATAAGAAATTCATCAATATGTGGAATATATTACTAGTTACTTATTATGATCTTATTAAATACATGATAAAAAATTTATATATATATATATATATTAACCCATTCATATTCATAACCAAGACAATTATGGAAACCAATATGGCATTACTAATAATTATGAAATCCATATCCATATGTTCATGTAGATTCGTCTATGACACTAGATATTCAATTAGAACAATTCTATATGGACAAAAATAAGATTTTAGATATTGGAATAAATTATATGGTGAACTAAACCTCTTAATTACGAAACATACATGCCATCACTTCATGGAAGACCTTAGAATATTCACTTTTAATGGATATTTTCATAGGGAAAGGATAATCAATTTTCACAGTCATTTGAATTAGATATGCTAAACCATAATGAAAAAAATCCATGTTTTATAAGGAGTATACTTAATTGAATGAAAATTCACATTGATATTTTTCTATACTAGATAATCGTTTTGGATATATGAAGTTATTTCCCTCTCTCAAATGTTGATATATTATGTATATAATAGTAGTGTGTCTATTGCCATCAAATCATCAAATTATAACAAGTATATAAAAACTATATTTATAGGAGGACTCATTACAAAAAATTTAATTGAGGAAGTGAAAAAATGAAATGATTATAGTACACTGGCTTTTATGCTATCATTTTATCCATATCTTGGGATGATGATTGAATTATTCTTGGGAACATCGAATATATGAAGGAATTCTTAAAGCCATAATGAAATATGAAAGTATCTATTATTAAATTAATAACATTTTAACTTGTCACCAATATTATTTTAAGGTACAACATAGTCAAAAACATGGAAAAAAAATTTCCTTTGTATTTAGTTGTTGTAAACACTGATTTTTATCAATGAATATTGTTTTAGTGAATTTAGTATACTAATGTCTATGATCCTTTTATTTTAATAATTAGAGTATTGGGTGATCCACACAACGTAATAAAGTTGTTAGTACAATAAAAATAGGTTTTGATATCATGAGGTTAAATATTACTATCATTTAAATAATAATATAATTATCATAATCAATGACATAGAAAAGGTGTACGATCCTAATATCAAATGAGCTCGTTAAACAATAGAACAATATTTTTCAACAAAAGTAAGGAACATCATCAAAACAAATTGGAAAATGATCACTTCCAATACATCGTAACATTATGGAAGAATATAAATACACTAGGTATAATAATAATAATAGGTATAGGGATAACTGAACCCAACCCATACATGACATTATGGACGAGGCTGACTATGCCTTACTTGGTAACAATGGTCTCTTGTTATATAATGTATTTCCCAGAAAAAATTGAGAGATTATATAAATAAATTAATACAAATAATCATAATATATCATCCATATGTGTTCAATATAAAAAAATATTCAATGAAAAAATCTATATGTAATTGTCCAATGAAAATGAATTTGGTGGAAAAATAAGACCAAAAGTTATTGTCCATAGTAGTGTCTTGTCAGATCCAAAGAAAATATATGATTGAGATATATTATAATTTAATTACTTAAAAATGTAACATTTCTAATTGAAATATATTTCATATTTTAATAAATATTTTATTGAAAGATAAATACGGTGTCATAAAATAATACACTAAAATTGAACTTCCAATAAATGGTATAAATTACCATTAAAAGGGATTAGAGTATATAGTTTACAAAAAACAGAATCAAAGAAAAATAATTATATGTTAATAATTCTAGGATTTTCTTTTATAAATTATATATAATAAATAAACATCATAAGAGAGGAAGAAAAATTTTAATTTTTGGAAAATGAGAGGTAAAATAGAAAAAATTCATTTATAAAAGTTATTGGGTTTGAATGAAAGGAATAATAAGAATAGAAACATAATGACACACATCATCAATGAAAAAGGAATAAATAAGAATCCCAAGAAGAATTAGTTGATGGTGTTATAATTTTATATATAAGAATATGAATATAGAGAGTGATATAGAATATATATTGAAAAAATTATACAGTGTGGGAAAAAATAGAAAAGGGACCATTAATTTGAGTCATGAAATGGATTAAAAGATCTTTGAAAAAAAATTGATATTTTTTTAAAATTTTCTAATATTTATTTAATTTAATATATATTTTTTTCAATGCTCATTCCTATTATAAAATTAACATTTTTTATCCAAATTGTTTTGATGTAGTTTAGTAAATGGTTCCAAAAAAATTTCATTGTATATGTAGTTATCACAGTGCTGAGTTAGAATACCCAATGAAATATTTTTTTGTAATCACAATACACTCATGTGGATTTTAATTATTTGAAGTGGAATTTTTGATTCTATATATGAAATTCATAAAATATGATTCTATGTAATTTTGAACTGAGTAAATCAATTCAATTTACTGAACATGATAAATTAATGTGGTGGTAAAAATTTTACATTTATTATAAGTTATTGATATATTCATCAGTAGATAATGATGATTCAATTACAATTTAAAATGATCAAGAATATGTTTGAATATGACTATTTATTTTTTGTTCACCATGTTCACTAAATTGAACTCATTTCTCATGGAATGAAACTTGCACATAAAACATATGTTTAAAATAGTATATGCATCATTTATTTTACCAGATAATCTAAAAATGTTTATTAGTATTTTATTTAATTACCATTATGAGTTTTTTCATTTTAAATCCCTATGTTTTTTATTATAATATTATATTTTCAATATGTTTTGATCGATGAGATTCTTGTAAAGTGTCTAATAATCCAAATATTTTTATGATGAAGTCAATGAAATTTTTAATTCCTATAAATGAGAGATAATAATAAGTGGATAATGTGTAATGTTTACTAATTTTGACATGACTATTGAATAATTATCTGGTGTGGAACTTTTTAATGTTGATTGGATTAGTCAATCAGGTTTTGGATTTTTTAATATATAGATAACTTGTATTTGGTCTACTAATCAACCCACAAAATTGGTTTAATGAAATATTTCTTCGATCAAATTGTTTCATAATTATATCCATTAATGATATTAAGTATTTTTACCCTTAACTGCATGCATTATTTAACTTACCCTTAATATTTTAAATTTCTTATTAGATTGTTTATCACATTTTGATTTTTTTTCTTTATTTAAAAAATATTAAATTTAAATTAATTTAATTAGTTAATACTCTGATTTGATATGATGTTACATGTTTTAGTTATTCTATTCCATTAAATGGGTTTAGAAATTGGATTTATGGATATAATTAATCCTTTTTTATTAAATTCAAACCATGTACCCTCTGGATCAGTAACTAGTCTCAATTAATTTTTCTTATTATGTTTTATAATAAAATTTTTATCATAACATATCTTATCATATAATAAATTAAAATTTTATTATTTATAATCTTCTGTAAACTAACTTGTAATAGAGTATTGATCTATTTTTTATTGCTATGGAAGGATTATTACCCATCACAATAAAAGAAAATCATAACAAAAATCAATAATTTTTTAAGTAAATAATGTTGAGTAAGGATATTTTTGAAAATATTAATACCTTATAAATATATGTATATGAAAATATATAATGGCTATAAAAAATTCAATGATACTAGATAGAAAAGTTATGAATTTTACTCAAGATTAGATAATTGAGTTTTAGTTAACATTTTGAGTCATAAATACTCCACTCTATGAAATGAATAAAAATATCTATAGTCATGAAACTTTTTGTGGAGTATATAATAATATTTGGAAGAAAATGGTGGTAAATTATTACAAAACATTAATTTTTCTAGAGGAGAGAATAACGATTCATTGGGTAGATGATTAGGGTTTGGGTTTCTTTATGAATCAATTGTTAAAATTAATCAATGATTTATTATTATCTATAATAGTCTCCAAAAACCTATAGAAAAATAAATCACAAATGATAAATGTGATGAAAAAAAAGATATACCTAATAAAGAGTGAGAGTTTAAGAGTTCAACTATTGATGACACTAAGAATATTTCAAAAAGGATCTTAGATCATTCGATCAAAACTCACTTGAAATATTATAATAGTATAAGTGGTTTTCCAAGAATTAAAGGAATAATAACATAGTGGTGTCTGAGTAAAATTTTATATATTTTACTTAGAAATCACTATCATACAAAAAAATATATTGAGAATAAAATCTATACAGTATTTATATTATTTTAATTTTGAACACATACAAGGATAAAATAGAAATTTTCATAGATGGGTGATCCATAAATTTAATTTCGAAAGATATATATAAAAACAGAATGAATAAATAATTGTAAATTCTTGAAAAAAGTTAGAAACTTATGAATAATTTTTTTTGGGAATGAACGATAACTATGTGATAATAGTCCAAAGTGTCCAAAATTAAAATGGATGGATAGTGAGTCATAAATAACTTTTAAAAGAAGATATATGAAATATTTTAGATCTAAAAATGACACTATGAGTTGTAAGGAGTTTACATATTCAAAAATTTCATCATATAAATGATTCTACACTCAATAAATTAATGACTTTTATTCTGGGGCTACCAAAATAATTTTTTCTTAATTGGAATAATGATATTTATACCTATTAAAATTTTCTAATTATATCATGGTCATAAATTTTCATTAAAATATAGTTTTGTGATATGGTAGAAGAATTAACTCATTCTATAGAATAGTTAAAATAAGTAATCGATAAAATTGAAGATAATTATCAGATAATCTTTCTGATATTTACTTGATATAAAAAAAGCCACATAGAAGATATTAATGAGAAAAAATAATAATTAACCTCTAGAATTTATTTCTGATTTGAGCTAAAAATATTCTAAAATTTTATATGGAAGGGGTAGATTTTATAAATTACCTTCTGAGATAAATGGGAATTATATTATTTTTACTACCCATAATTATCATGAATTAGTGAAAATAATTACTAATTTCAAAAAATTAAATAATTTTTTATGAAATTTTATATATATGTAGAAGATATTTTTTGTTTTTTATAATTGTATGAGTCTAAAAAGACAACATACAAACTTGAAAATACATCATTTTGAAGGTGTAATGATAAGAATGTTTTTTTCCAATTTAGCACATTATTCTTCATGAAATTTTAACTGGGACTATATTGAATGAATATATATTCACATGATTGATTTGAATCCTTCAAAACACACTAGGAATTGATAAAAAACATTGACGTACAATTGAATAAAAGAGAGATATTTATTAGTGGGTTCCAAAAGTATTGTGTATATCCATAATTGGATTCATTTAAACCTAGATTATAAGGTTTTAATTTCAATACAACAAAATATCATTGTGTATTGACAACTAAATCATACAATATTATTCTTAAAAAGGATTAAAATTATTATTCATCAATTTAGATATATTAATTTATTACACATGTATATTTTAATTATTTGTTAGAACATATAATTTTACAAATGTCATTAATTATATTTCTTTTATTTTTTCTTTTTATAATGTTTTATATTCATTTGTATGTTTTTAAGCTTGTTAAAGTTTTCTTTAGAATTTAATTTCATTCTGGAAGGGGTGTTATTTTTTGATATTATTCATGATGATTTATATTATCTACTATAATTTTTAACGAAAATAGGAATATGATTTTACAACAACATATTGAACCATAATTGTGTTAAAAAGTGTGTCTGATAATTGGAAGATGTCCTCTAGGATTTTCAAATTTATTTATTTGTATTATATGAAATTTGGGATTAAATAAATGTTTACATTAAATTTAATAAATTGGTAAATTATATTATATTAATTTTATAGACAATTTAATTTTTAAGAAGGTATCATAATTGTTTTTAATTATTAAGTATATTTCTTAATAAAATAATTTTTCAATTAAATATGATAATAACCAAAAAAAGATAATCGGTATATATAAAAAATAACCCTATTAATAATAAAATATGAAATGGAGGACCAACACAACTTACAAATAAAATCTCATATAAATTAAGGAATTCTATCTTGAGTAACCTAGATTCAGACCCCACATGTAAAATACCAACATGAAAAAATAGCTATTATAAGGCTATTCCATTCTCTATAGGTTTGAGAATGTTGAAACTGTCTCTATTTAATATAATTCCAACACAAATCACTATTGTAAATATTTGTCCAGTTTCAATTCATGTATTTAATCACTGAACTGAGTAAAAAATGTCATTTGTTTTATTTGAATCATTTTAATTAGTTTTTTATGTTCAATATAAAATTGCACATATGCATTCATGAATATTAAATTCAAACATCAATTGTTGGAATTTGTGATAGAATAAAAACACTTCACAATTGTTTTTTACTCCCATTGGATAGAGAAACATTGTTCATATCTCATTGAAATCTATAAATATATAGAATTTATAATTGATATAAGGTCGTGAAAAGACTATTCAAGGGGTATAAGAAGGATTAAAAGATGATTCATATTAATCCATAAGTCAGAATAATTATTCAGTGGATTCATGGTTTTTTTATACTAAGTAAATAAGATATGGATACAATTAAAATTAAGGATCTTTATATTTTTGGATTTATTGAAGTGATGTTGAAGTATAACATTGATAATTTTAGAAGAGACCATATTGAATCACTATTCATTATAATAGCCTAATTGATTATTATTTCTAACTATAGTACACATAATCAAATATTAAAACATCTAATGGGAAGAAAAATGTAAAGGAATTATAAAACATATAAAGGATAAAATATAACCTAGAGAATAGTGATAAAATTACGTAGGTGATGATTGTTAATGATATAGTCAATAATAGATTTATTGAAATGGTAATGGAAATTTCACATCTGATAGACAAAGTGAACAAGATGAAGGATTTTAAGAAGAAAATGAATGGTCTTGATTGATTTTAAGTAAATAACCCCACAAAGTTAATGAATAATAAAGGGTATGTGACCATATACAAGATGTTGAAAATTAATTAATAATAATCAAGAGAACATGTTCAATGAAACTAAACATGTTTTGTGGATATTAAAATAAATAAAATATTTAAAACTTTTTTTATATACAAAAATATTTAAATAGCTTCGAGAAAAAATGGTTTATTTAAAAAAATGATAAATGGAGAGATATTTTTATTTAAAGGTGAAAAATTACTATGTTATTTTTCTACCTATTACGCTTAGATACCCCTTTTAAATGTTTTAAGGAACTGTGATAAATTTATTGAAATTCATAGAAGTGAAATCAAGAAAAGGAAAGGTAATGTAATGGATGTTATTTGAACATATATAAAATCCATTACACTACTGATTTTAGATATGGGGGAAGATTATATAGTATCGGTTAAAGTGGGTTCATCGGTTTATGCCTCACATATACAATCTCACCCACAAATATTTTATTTCTCATCAGGTTTGAAATATTAGTCCCCACCGACATCGAGTTCATAAAATGATATTGATTCATGTGATCGAATAATCCAAGATGACATAGAAATATTCATATATTTAATATCTATGATCTAAAAAACTTTATATAGAAGATTATATAAATTATGATATGTTAGTATATCCACCAAAAGCATAAAAAGAATAATCTATTGTTATTCATGGAATAAATGATATTGATGATGAAAAATCATAGGAAGTTTAATCATCTCAATAAATGGATATCAGAAAAATTTATACCCTATTGAAACAACAATAAATGATTACTTTGAGAACCATTTAAAATTTAGATTATAATGATGATAATTATTTTTAAGATATTTCAATCGATGATAGGTTGAGATGTTACATAATTGAGAATAAGCATGGCTTAATAGATGAAAACCCAGAGATGGATTATAACATAATATATATCATTCAATAAATTGACTGAAGCATATGAAATTCACATGACAATATTGTGGATTCCAAAACATCTTGTTTGTTAAATAATTTATTAAATTAACAAATGGAGAAGATGCATAATTTTTCCAACATTAATTAATTATATGATTTGTAATATTATAATTCAATGAAGATAGAGAATTATAAAAAGTTCCATAGAATTAATTTGAAATTTTTACACGATGAAATTATTTTATTAAGTGGGGAATTGGATGAATCCAAAATAAATTTGGTAAATCAAAATTGTAGATTAATAAATTAACAGATGAATATAAATAAGTAGAATTGAATGATACAATTCTTGAACAACAAATTTTATTTAGTCATAAAAAATTCCACATATCAGGAGAAGGAATTTAACAATGTTATGAAATATTTTCTAGATTAAGGGAAGAGGAAGAAGAAGATATAGGTAATACTGGAAAAAATCACAATATATAATGATATTTTAATTTATTTTGAGTTTTTTCATAACATTGTGGTATGTTGAATATCCTAATTTTCCATGACAGTTAGCCTTATTGCTGAATGAGTGTTATAAATTTTATTAAATATTTTATAAATATTTTAAAAATGGGGTATATTTTTCATTTTTCTTTTTAGATATTTTATATAGAGTTAGGACAATAAAAATTAAATTGAATAAAACACTTTATTCTATAAACGGTTTAAAATTATTAAGGGATTTCATTATATTATGAATAGAATTCAAACAATAATGTCAGATCTATATTTTTTTTTAGTTTATGTGTGGTGGATTATTTTATTCACATTCCATTTTATTTTTTCTAAAAATAACTTAGGAGGAGAAAATGGTTTATTGATAATATTTCATTTTTAGGTGGAAACACTATTTTTATATTGTTTTTTAAATTTCATACTAAAATAGTAGAAATTTATGTATCATAATTTATAAACATAGTGCTAGTTTATATTTAAATTCATAATGTGTAACTATTTTACATTTCAGTCAAACATGCAATTTTAATTCATGTTTTTTAATTTTATAAACGGTAGGTTTGTTTTGTATAAGAAATCATTTATCACCCTTTTATTAAATTTTAATACACTCACATTCAATTGATTGAACCTGGTGATTTCTGTTTAGTTTTTTGTAGTTTTCATAACATATTTCTATTATAATTTTTACTATAGTGATGTATTCCAGGTTTGGATTATATTAAAGCATTATGATGAACATTTAATTCTGTTCAATGGATTTCAGATATACATGCATCAGTTTATAAAGAAACATCTAATAATAGTGAGACTGAAACTGAAGAATTAAGAATATGTCCCTTGATGTTTTTAACAATATCAAATATATATTTAACCAAGGATTAAAGGGAAAAAAAGACCCATTAGATCACATACAATCAATATTTTCATCATCTATATCCTTTTAGTGTTCTTTATTGTATTTTCACAGTGCTTCCATTTTGATGTATTTTGAAAATAATATTTCATTTTATAATTTCAGTGATTTGAATGTATTATAGTGAGGGAACTTTTACATGTGATTTCCTTTTCTAGGAACCATTGGTTACATGAACATGTTACTAATTAGTGGGGTTGTAAAGGATCTTCGCATAAGAGTGGTATGCTGGAAAATCATTCATTGTTGCCATTCAATATGTAGAATGAATTGTTTCCGACTATAATAGATGAATATGTTCTAGTGTTTAAACATTTTTTATACATTTAATTTGGCCCAACTATCCACTTAAATTTTTTCATCCATAGAAAGAGTTCATGCGACTGAATAGATTTTAATAATATCTATTAAATATATTAAGGCTTGTTATTGTTAACCTAAGGTGTTTTTTTAAATACGTTGAGTTTGGAAATATTTCAATTCCATTGATTATTATATTTTAATTATGTTTAATAAAATTTCAAAGTATATTTTAACAGAAATTTAATTTTATATTATTATAATTTGACAAGAAATTTTACCTTTTTATTCATTTATATTTATGTGGTGGAAATTTTTATAATGGATTTGTGACTACAATTCACCCCTAATATGTAGTATTTGTATAAATTTCATTATAGTAAAACATGTAGTTTATTATCCAATGGATATATATTAATAACAATATTCATTATCTGTGTTTAATGATATTAAAAAAGATATGTATTTATATATATCTATAAATATTTAAAATCCATGGAATCTTCCTCTATATGTTTTTTAGACACTTAAAATTTTCTATGTTTTCTTGGACATAATATCAATACTATCATTAATATTTTATCATCTAAAATTTATAGAAGTCATAATATATAATTATAATATTATATTTAATCATGATAACAATTTTTAATTACTTCCTTGATAGGATTAATTAAAAACCAAAATTTCATTGTTCACATAGGGAGTCGGAAACATACATCTGTGAAATGATGTTTTCAAGATATATCATAAAATAATAATTAAATTAAATAATATTATAGCATCATGGAAATTAAAAATTGTATTTAGAAAGAATTTTTATTTTATATTTTATTGGTTACATAATTTTAAAATGTCTGAATATGGAGTATTTAACTGAAAGATATATGTGTTTTGAAACACATATTTTGAATGACTAATAAGTTGTTAAAATGGGTTATGTGATATGTAACAGGTATCATCATTTATAGAAAAATGTGACGGTATAAAATGTTAATGGTTTCATTGAATATTATAATATTTTTTTAGTTTAGTTTTCTTGAAAAATACATAAAGATAGAATTTGGATTCAAAACAATAAATTGTTTATTGAGATTCCATGTTTAGAGTGAGCCCAAAACATTTGAGATTCAATATTTTGGAAACCCTAGGGGATTAAGGGTATGATATTTTTATTATTATAGAGGTATTTATGTAGAATTTTTTAATTGAATAAACATTTTATATGGGGAGAATGGGGAGGTATAATGGTTTTTATAAGAAAAATGGGGAGTGAAATTTTACAATAGATTATTCACTATATAAATATTTTATCCAAATACTATAAATAATATGGATTCCAATAAATATTATTGGTTTTTGGTTAATAAAGGATGTATATTTTAAATTTAACACTTTCCAAAAAATGAATGGAATCTAGAATATAGTTATTAACTGAATAAGGGAAATTTTTTTATTAAAATAATATAAAATAGGCATTAAAATTTAAAATATTTTTTTGTTATATGTATTAACCATGTGATTTATTTTAAATAATTAATATAATTTTATTAATTTTTATCTAATTTTTATATCACTATATTATAATAAAATATATATATTGCTAAACATATAATGTATTATGTGATTATATGAGAGAAAATGTGAAGGGAAAATAACTTTTTGAGTTTGGGTGATGGAAATTTTGAGTACTAGTATTACAAATAGAATTTAAATAGTTGGAATATCCAAAATTAGTATCATCATATGTGTAATAGAGCTTGGTAGATTCCCCAATAGCTCAGGTGATCCTTTAGAGTGGTTGAGGTGGTTACTATATGTGGACTACGATAAAACCATAGATAGTTAGTGGATGTAGATAATATCATAGTTGGATACTGTCAACACTGAAAAATTGATGTCCTTGTAATAGATAGGACATGGTCCACCTAGAGCCACATATACATTTTAGATGTATACCCACAAGTTAGTGGGTATGTTTTGGAAATATTGATCCCTTTTAGTGTGAAATGGGAATTTTACTTTCCACCATAAAATATTTAGTCGGGGGAAAATAACACAATTTATATCAAGAAAAAATGGCGAGTTCCCTCCTCCCATTCCACATTAATCCCCCTTGTTTTATGGTAGGTTTTTTAATCATTGATGTTATTCCAAGCCCTCCCAGTATCTCTATATTATTCATCATTCATTATTAGTTAACTTTGAGTTTTCCCCCATGATATTTCAACTCATATTCAACATGTGAATTTTCAATGATTCCATGGATATAATTAGTAGAATGGGTCATTGAGATGAAGTTTTTCAATAATACACGTGGATCAAGAAACATGGGTAGAATATTATAACCTTTGAAAGTGAAGGTTGGAAGGTATCTAATGCGGTAAGTGGTTTATCATACATAACCATGAATTTGATTTTTTTAAATTTTTTTTAATTTTTATTCGAAATGTGTGTCCTATCCAATAATTGTGTTTTATAGTTTTAAATTAATATAATTCCTTTATAAAATGAAAATGTATGCCTGAATTTAATATAATCCCTTTGACACAGTAAGGGATGAGGGCTATAATGTGACCCTTATGCTTATTATTCTAAATGTGGATGCTGATTTTAGTGTTCATTACTACTGATGGGATTCATGTTGTATCTATATACCATATGGGTTGTGACGTGATGGAAATAATTTGGATTCCGTTGAGACAACTTGGAAGATTTCTGATGAATTATTTGGGTTAGCCCCATCAGTCTTGTGAGGACCTAGTAAGTCCCGGTTGCCCTTTTTTCCTTTGTTGGAATAGACACACGATTTGTCCCCTATAACTTGATTTATAATAATCTATGTATTGATCGTATGATTGTTATGGATGGTAGGAATGTGGACTGACCCAACATTACCCTATACCTCAATATGGGCTATAATATATATCGATAAACCACTCTTAGAGAGGCTTGAACTACAATTTCGTTTGGCTAGGTGGGGATTGTATTTTTTAGTGGAATTTCACCTTTTATATTGTAGGTGTCTCTTAATGAAACATAGATTGGACTATGGGACCCATGTGTGGTTCCATTACATTATGTTACCCATAGAGACCAATGTTATTTTCCCAATGAGAGAGTTACCATGCTTATATATAATGATACATGGAATTTGATGGCACGTTTAGGGGTTGGAGAATTTATGTTTATTTTTATTTCTATTTGGATATAGATTACTCCATTGTGCGAGGTCATTTATATAACATGGAAAACACCAATGTGAGTGATCACTTATTGTGATATCCTTGGGAGTGTGTTTTTTATTATTGTAAATGGATGATGTACTATGGTGGTGTTTCATTATATGCTACCTCTTACTATGAAATCTCCTATAAGAGTGGTATATGATAATTAGATCTAATCACAAACATATTGGAGGTCTGAATTACTATCAATGGGTATATCTAGGATATATAGTTGTGGTTTATTGGATATATTATGGTGGATCTCTGTAGGATCATTTCTATTTTCTATGTTACTATATGCAATGGAAACTCCCATCTGGGAGGCCTGTGTCACATGTGGGCGATACCATGGCAGAGAGAAATCTCATATGAGACATCGTTGATAATTATATGTATTCAAGGTAGAATAGGGACTCTTATATTGGGATATTTGTTAATTACATAATACTTAGATTCACCTTGATAGTAGTTGAGGTAGTTTTGATCAATCAAAGCCTCATAACTAATTATCGACAATGGTTTTTAGGGATTTCATGAGTTATATTTATACAACAATATGTAATTTTTGATAAAGTGGTTGGAACGCTACATATGATGCGATCAAGTCTATTTTTTATGATTTTAATAATATAGTAGGGGTTTTATTATTATCTATTAAGTTTTATTTTTATATTTTTTTTTCATGTCCTATTAAAATATAAATGTATATCTGATTATGTATGAGACTGTATTATTTTTGATGTACCAATTTTTACACTCACACCCTAATAGGTGCATCATTGCACATGTGTACCGGAGTAGACTCTCACTTTTTTTTATGATTAGGTTTTTCTAGAGTGTGATACTATTTGTTCGAGCTAGAAAATATTGAGTGAGTCCATTAGTTGGAGGAAATGGACAAGAGGTGAGGGAATTTACTTTTTTTCAGTTTCATTTATTTTATTTATTAACACACACACACACACATAGATATATATATATATATGGTCATACAACTAGGATAAATTTCTATAGACCAATATAACTATTCCTATTTGTATTTATTTTAAAATCATTTATTTCTCTTAGATATGTTTTTTACATCTGTGTACATAGTTTTGTAAATCGATGATATTTGTTTCTTATACATGATTTAAAAATATGATACATTGGGTGCAGTCTCATCGTAGTACCACCTAATATGTAACACCATGAAATTTTAAAATATGAACATTGTATTCGATAGTGTATATGACATGAAACCCTACGTCTAAATGAAACATAATGTAGAATATATTTATAACAAATCTATTAAATTGGGGGGTGTTAATAGTAATAGTAAAATTAAGTAATATATATAGTTTAAAAAAGTATAAAATAAAATCAATGGATCTAAATTTATTAGTCACAAAATTATAATCACTTGAGTAAAAATGAAATGTTTGCTTAAAACTGTATTATTATAAAAGACATTTTAGTCACACTTTTAGCACATAAATTTTAATTATTTTCTACCACATTCACATATTATATTTTAAAAAATGTAATTAATTATACAAAAAAACATATCATATTTGTCATATGATAAATATTTGGTATTTTTTGAAAATTATTCATTTTTTGGATGAATAATAGAAAACAGATATATTTATTGAAAATTGTATTTTCGTTTCAATTATTCACTAGGATAAATTGCATTTTAAAAGAGTTGGAAAGTAAATTTAGATGTGTTATATAAAAATATTACATGATTTTGTAAATTTATTCAATTTTATTTTGAATTTTGAT
The DNA here is from genome assembly GCA_963277665.1 of Viscum album. Taxonomy (NCBI): domain Eukaryota; kingdom Viridiplantae; phylum Streptophyta; class Magnoliopsida; order Santalales; family Viscaceae; genus Viscum; species Viscum album. The sequence goes on from OY728127.1 coordinate 623,717,157, forward strand.
ATTAAAACATTTTATACTTATGTGAGATTTTTATTTTAAAATTGATATTATAATGTTTTATATGGGTATAATTTAAAAATATATTTTCCACTTCATTAAATTTAGTACTAATAAATTTAATATTTATATGAAATTATAATACTTTATATTATATTATATGGTTATGTTATTATTTTCATAAATAATACTAAAGAAGATATAATTAATTACCATGGTTACGGTAAAAACTAATTTCAATATGCTTAATAAAAAATTATAAGCATTAAAATGACCAAATAATTTATCCAGAACACATTTTATGAAAATATATCAACCGCTTCACCTCAAATTGTTGATAGTGGCCCATTTTTTAGGCTTTGACATATTTAAAAAGTGGTTGTAATTGAAAATTTTAAAAAAACTCATGTGTGTCCTCTCCCCCACTTTTAAATGGTCTCCACATATCGTTCCATATTCACACTTAAAATCCATTTGTTTCAATAAAGACCATCCCAAATCACTTCCTTACTCCACCAACAAACATCCCAGTGCCCTTTATTTTATCATAATTCCATCCAATGAAGGCTTTTAGAAAAAACCAATTGATTTTTTCTGAAGAATAGGTTATGTTGTTAAATGAGTGTTTTTTTAATTTAGACACCTATATAAATATTATTAAAAAAATATTATATAATAACATAATTATCTTACATATACATAGATTTTATTATGTTATTTTCATGACCTATATACTTCTCCTAATCCTTTAAATATGAATCTAAATTTTCTGAAATGTGTTTGGATATCTACCGCCTCACAAACTGGTGTAATTAGTTTTACAAAACCACATTTAAATAACTTATATAATGATTGATTTAAAATATTTATAAAATATTTATTATATTATTATACTTTTCAAATTATAATATCACACATACATTTTTTACGTTCCATTCCATTTAAATTATGATAATTTCACTTGTCAGTACGGCAGACTACCACATCGTATAAGTGTGTGATTTGTTTTTATCTTGTGATTTAAATTTAATGTAATAAAATTTATTCAAATTAATTTATTTGATATATATGATATATTATTGATTCTAGAAGATTAATATATCTTGTACATACATATCCTCTATTAGTTAAAAGGAACGATAGTGTCACTTATGCGTGTGTATGACCTGCCATCTCCATAAAGCGATGTGATTTACTTTCCATTTTCAGACATCACGACTGATTATAAAATTGCATATAATGATTAAAAATTATACTGAAATTATAAATATATAAATGGAAAAGAATATACATTATAATATACCCAATAAAATAAATTTCTTGACAAAGCATAAATTGGAGAGAACTGGCTAATTAACACAAGAAAGAAACACAATAATAAAATTTAAATAAAAAATGGGATGTACAACAAAATAATAGGATCGTATATGACATAAAAATAAGAATATGGCTATGTTATAATTTTAAAACATGATTAAATCTGTTGTACTAGATTTCAAATCATGTTTAACTAAAAGGAAGTGTGAGGAAGGGGACTACATCTCAATATCCATTCATTGAGGAATATTTTATTTTTGTGCAACTAGTTTATTTGATATAGTGCAATTACATACAATTTTTAATATATTATCATTAATAATTAATTCATCTTTTGAACTTGTGACTCAATGTTAATTATTTCACCTAAGGGGATTATATTTAAACATTACTATGTGGTAATTTATTTCATCTCTAATTCCATTCATTAAGGAATATTGTAATATTAAGAACCTTATTTCATAAATATAGTTTATATATTAATTTTATTACCTATAATATCATTAATTATTTATACTCTATGGTATTTTATGTTTCAATTTTAATTATTTCATCAAATGGTAATTACTTTTAAAATTATAATGTGATAGATAATTTTAAATCCAATTTCATTTCATAGGATTTTATTACAAATTCAATATCATTTATATTATTATATTACATGTTTAGTGGATTTTTTATATCATATTTTTTATTTTCACTTTTATTATTTGGATTTAAATTTGATGTTTGTAATATAATCATTGAATTATTATCACTTTAACATTATTATCTATACAAGAATTTATTTAACAGTCCAATTTTAATATAGATTACTTATGTTGGAATTTACATTGAAGGAAATTGACTAATAATTTGAAAATTACCCACTTTTAGTTCCTTATCCTATGGGTATTAATTATTTTTTCATGTAATAATTCCATTTCCCACTATTTGGTATATTATATGATTTATAAAATGTTTATAAAAAATTATGACTTCATTTCTATCTTCAATTAAACATCCTTTTTCTTCCAAATCAATTTATTTAGAAAATATTTTTGAATTTATTTTCAAATTATCCAATTTTTTTTAAATATATTTAATCTATTATTTGAAATTTTAAATAATTGTTTCAAAATAACCACCACAGCCCATTTTCAACATGAATCATTTTACCATTTTACAATAGTGTGAAAGGAATTCATTTTTACATATGTGGTATGAACAAATTTTCATTCCCCCATGACTTATAATTTATTTTAAACCTAATTTTAAATGTCAAAGCTTTATTTTAATTTTTTTATTTCCAAATATTCTAAATAAATTAAAATTTTAGAATATATTTTCATTATTAAAAAGATATTATCCTTCGTAGTTTCCTTAAAGTTATTTTTATTGTGTTTATTTTTATAAATGGAAAACACTTTATGTTACTTATATCAACTAAAGATATCTTGTAATGTTAACGTGCTTATTTTTTCAATAGGATTTTTGAAACTTTTTATCCAAGTATATTATTGACACTAACTTTATTAATTCTTTTTTGTATTCATTAAATTTCCCTTGAAATATCAATTTTCATGAGATAATTTGATATTAGATTTCCCTAAAATATGTATATATTTTATCATTAATATAATTATTGCATAAACCATATATCATTTCCTCATATGGGGTTTTATAATTAAATTTATTTCATTTAATGGAGAAATATTGACAAATATGTATTTTTTTCCCAATATATATATTTATTAATCTGGAATATTATCCATGAATTAAATCAATTATTTGATTTATGATGAATGATTCAGACATGAATATATGGGTGGGGCCTTGTTATAGATTTCAAGTTATTGAATTAATAATATCAGGAGTTATCTCAGTTGAATTGCCTTTGTTAAATGAGTATTATTTGTATATATATCTAATAGTTTTAAACTGCTTGGAGAAAGGTTACCACTATAGAGGTATCATGTTTCCAAAAATCATGAAATCAAATAATTTTGTATTTATTTCATTAAGATATCATTTATTATTATCCATGATATTTTTAAATGATATTTTCTTGGCATTCATTTCATTCTCAGTTTATTTATTCAAATACACGTGTTTCTAGTAATTTACATTTCCATAGATATTACACAATATCCATTATAATAGTCTTGTAGTTGATTAAATCACATAGGTTTTTTGTTATTTACCATTCTATATTGACTCTGTGGGATGTATTATTTAATTATAACATATTTTTAGAAATTTAATTTGACATTATTTTTCTTATTGATTCATCATAGATTCTAATATACTTAAACCTTATCGGGAATTTTACCTCACCCTTATTTTTTCCTATCCTAGAAATCGATAAAGATTACTATTTATGGTATTTATGTATTTACATGAGGGAATAATGATATCCTCAGAAAATGTTTTATTTTTTGATTTCAAATATAATATGGGAATAAAGTATGTATCTAGTTTTTGAATACAACTAAAATATTCATTCATTTGGTATTCGATTCATTTTTCTTCTTAAAATGTATCAATAAAAGGCACCAACACTATGTTACTAGAGTGGGGTTGTTATAGATTTCATCATAGGATGTTTAATAAAAAAATATAGATCATGATTTAGGGGAGCATATATTAGGAAACATAAACCATTTTTAATTGTTATGATAAATACAAAAAAAAGATACAAATGTTTTGGTATATTAGTGATTATATATTTATTCTTTGTAATATATCCTTATCTTCATACTAAATGTAGATGTGGTTCTAGAATATACTATCCCATGTTTAATTAATCTAAAAACATTGAATCGGGATTGACATGAGGGTCACCTGGTATGCGACCACAAGCCTTACTATACGCCTGGTATGATATTCATGGGGGATATTCTTTGGATAATTCAAAAAATGTTAAAAAAATTATTATAGATTTAAATATATGATAACAAGGAAAGAAGTTGTGTAATCAGATGGTATCTTATATTGAATGTAGTAATTGTGGATTTCGAATTCATATATATGATTATATTTTTTTCAACAATAATTATCCTAGATCACAATATGTTTTTTTAAGATTAATCAAAATTTGAAACACAAATGAATGATGTCATAATTGAATCTGAAGGAATATACAGTTTATATGAGTATTTATATAGGATGATGATGGAAGGGAATGATATCCTGATTGTGTCTAATTTTTTATCTCAAAATATTAATTTCAAGATAAACCCTACCTAACTCTATGATATACTAAAGAAGAGATGATTGAAGTTAACAAAGTAATTGTGTGATCTAGGCCATGAAAAAATAAAGGACATATTCCGTTCATATAAGAAATTCTGAAAGAGACAGCAAATATTGTTTCTTAAGGAAGGTTAAACTGATATATTGGTGGAAATAAAGGGAATAAATAAAATATGTTCTTGGAAAAAACAAAGAATATTATGGAAGGAATTCTATCTCATCATAGGGATCCATTTATAGTTTATTGTCAAAAATGTGGGCAGACTGAGAATTTTCTGATTCAACACCCTCTTATAATGGTGAACTCCTAGAATAAGGAATAAATATAATGAAATAAAATGGTTTAAGTATTAATGTTCTGGGGTTCATGAAATAAATTATTGATTTTTTTATATATAGTTTTTTTTATAGAAATCATTAATCATCTATAGTTAGTGATAAATTTTAGGAGCATATATTTCTTTATTAACATATCTTTTTTATACCATATGCAATTATAACATTTAGTTTGAATATATGTTCATATTTATAAACACCAATTTCAAAAAAAAATTGGATCAAATATTTGATGATTAAGTATATTTTTAGAAAACCATTTTGGAAGTAAAACACATTAGTATCTATTTGTTTTAGAGAAATTCTTTTTTAAAGAGGAATTTCATTATAAATTTTTTCAACATAATATAATTCTATTTGAAGTATTTAAGGTTAATATTATCTTTATATAGAAGTAATTATAGGTTTCTAAACATTTAGAATGTTTTCAAAATTATTTAAATATATTTTTTGGAAACGGACAACATTCTTGTCAGGTTACAACCCATCACATCCTAAAAGGACATACATCCTGAACACACATATTATGGGAAACAAAGGTTTTATTCCTAAAAAATACCAATGTGATTTTTTGTTTAATTATTTACTATATTACTTATATGATTTGGAAAAAAATGTAAATGTCTAACAAGTGATTTTACTTTTGATGTTTAAATATGAATTTATTGTATTTGATAACTTTTTCTAAACCTATTTGTTTCTAAAAATAGTTATAGATAGATGAAAATACATTTCAATGTATTATGTAACGTATTATCTATTAATATTTAAATATAAATTTTTAGTAATAAAATTTTCGTTTTTATATATAAATTTCTTGGAGTATGTGTTGAATTTTAAATTGATCATGGAACTAACGGAGGGTGAAATTTATATTATTAAATTGAATGATATCTAGTTTGTATATTTCATTTTATTGAAATAATATAGTATAGATTCTCAAATTCAGTAAAGGTGATTTAAATAAAAACATTATCCTTTTACCTTCATATCTGTTTAATTAAATGGTTTTTCAAATCATCAAATATTTTTGGTTTTTTGGTCCTTAACATTTAATGGTCATTCAATTTCTTTTAATCAATCATCTCTATCACACTCTAATTATTTATTAATTTTATCCAGGTCGATATCATTGAATTCCCCCTATGATCTCTAACTTATAAAACTTGTTATGTGTTATTCAATATGAACATTGTAATTTATTTTCCCTCTTATTAATATTTTTTTAACCCTATTTATAATGTGGGTTTTCGAAAAAAAAAATCAAATATCTAACCATTTATTTCATTGATGAAGATCAATTTGTAAGCTCCATGTCCCATCCTATAAGGGCTTGTGTAATGATTACCCAAATCCAACATCTAATAAGATAAGGGATGCAAAGTAGCACTAAGTAGTCATATCACTAACGTGGGAGGCATTGCCTATGTACCTATATATACACACACACACACATCTCTAATAAGAAAAATGAAAAAAAATGTAAAAACAACTATGTAAACAATTCATGTATAGCTCTAAGATCTCACAATTGAGTGTGACAGAAAATGTAATGGAAAGTAAACCAAGACAAATACAATCCCACCATAAAGAGTCTATAGTAAAAGTCCAACATGAAAGTAATGGTACTTGTATTTTTTATGAAATATGTACGAACAAACCTTTGTATGTTTGGTTTTACTAATCACTGTCTGATCTATACATTGAGAATGAAGATACTCAGTCAGTCTAGATGGGAGTACATGGTGTATACTAGGGGGTACATTATGTGTTATATTATACTATGTTGTTACCATGTCAAAAACCCTCACACGACATGTCACCACCACATACATGACATGTGGGATGAGTACAAGGTGTGTAGAGACACATGGTTCTCTGTCCGTGTTTCCTGGCCATGTCTGTTTACCAAAGTTGTGTCCATATACCAGTCTGTGTATGCCATATTATGTCTGGGTCTATGTACATGATGTTCCAAATAGCCATGTACTGTTACCATTGTTTATGTACTCTCTGAAGCTCATGACAAGTTATTTGAGGAAGTTCACATGCCATGTGAAATGGTTCACATGCCATGTGGTCCATAAATTTGGGAAAACCATAGTGTCTTTTCCAAGGGGGCCCACCCACTGTGTAATCTCGAATTACACATTGTGTATATCATGATGTTCTAGAATATCTGTTCTTCTTCAGCATTTCCCAACCGGTTCTCCAACATCAATATGATGATCTATTATCTATAAAATTGAAGATCTATGGTCTCCCAAGCCTCTTCATCTCTGAAAAAAGTGTTCCTTCTGCGGACATGCTTTGTAATTATATTAAACCCCCACTCTTTCTTAACATCAATGAATGTTAGATAATGAAAAATCAAGAAGCATCCATCATCTGATTCACTTTTTCTCTATTTCGACTCCTCCTTCATTCCATTCTGATCCCAGATATACTATATTGGATCATTTTACCAAGCAATGGGTGCGCAATGATTGATTGGTCGGGAATAGTAAAATCAAGGGCCAAACAAATAATTTCTTCAACAAATAATGAATTGGGGGAGAATATAACATAACCAAATGAAATGAAAGAACCTATATTGATGTTTTTATTGGTAATGATTCATTTATGTAATGTAATCAATTAAGATATTTAGAAACAATTCACCAAATTTACACCATAATGAACCAATCTTGCTTGGTGATCGATCAGAAAAACAATCTGTTTGTCGATTGATTTTAGATCATCAAAAAAATTAATCAGGGGGATTCAAAAAAACTAAAACAAAAACCCTAACTAATTTTTGGATCAATCATTAAAGAGGTATAGTTTCTTTGTCCCCATTGAAGAGATCTTATAACTTTGTTGGCATAGTGGTTGATGATCTGGTCCAGATCCATTATCATAATCAAAGATCGTTCTCCTCCAATGGTGTACATATAATGACCCATATTTTACATACATTGTTAATACTTCAAAATTGAAGTACACTTATTACAACATATAACAAAACCATGAATGGACTGTATAGGTATAGTGTCTTTAGAAACTGAGAAACATAAACAACTGGTTCGTAAATCATCTACGTTGTCTCCCATTTATTTCATCATATCTAGAGTCCCTTTTTGGAATATACTACTTAATAACCTTCTTCCTAATCTGGGGAATGGAAACATACAAAAGGGTGATCTCAGATGCTCAGTAAGGGTAAACAAAAGAAATATCAATCACATCATATTCATAAGAACATATCATTTTGTAAATCATAACCCACAAAAGAGATCATAATTTCATAACATGGGATAAATCATAGTAGTGAAATGTAATCCCAATAATCATAACATAAAAAATGAAACTTTTTGGCATACACACATAATCATAGAGAATCATTTCTTAGTAGTCAAGACTCATTGCCAAGACTATCTTAGTGGACAATGTCCATTTCTGAGCCGAGTACACTCCTCGTTTCAGTCCTGTTTCACTGAACCAGATTAACCTACCATTCCTGCCATGTCTATCTAATGAGATATAAATCTTTAACCAATGCATTGGAGGGAGATATAGGTACCACCTATCACATAATGAAACCATTCTTATGTGTTCCACAAATCATAAATCATACATCATAGCATAACCCATGTAATAAAAATGGGATTCTTAATCATCATGGCGTCATAACATAATCCATATAAGATAAAAGGACATCATAAAAATAATTCCATCATAAAATAATAAAAACAATGTAAAAATAGGGATATAAACAGAACCATATATTATCTTAGATGGAAAATAATATTGAAAAAACACTTGAACTCCATTCTTGAGGAAAATATCATTTCCACTTAAAAAAATTTACATTTCTTAACATGTCACATAATTTTGAACTAAAAGTAGTTGATTAAAAATAAACATGAAAAAATTTAAAGTAAGATTCATGGAAATAATGTTCTAAAAATCCATTCATGTCGTATAAGTTAAAAAAACATTCTTCTCATACTTTGGCCGGAAAAGTCAAAAAGTACCTCGTAAGAAAAACGACAAAAGATTTCTTTCATATCTTTTACTAAAAACTGGCCAAAGGGTAAAGTTGGATTTAAACAATTTTAGGAGGATATAAATAATATTAAATATTTAAGAAACATGTATGCGGATGATAAATATTCCCCAGTAAATTCTAAAATATAAACAATCTCGGATAAAAATTGAGATTTGTGAGATTTTCACTTACCTTAGGTCCAATTTACTTTGTAAATGTCTGAACCTCATGTATAATGATTTAAATAATGTCATTGACTTATTACATAATCATACGTAATTTTATGATATTATATATGGTCATATTTTTAGCTTATTTTTAGTAATATTTCATTGCTACTTGTTATTCGGGTGTTTATTACTTTTTGTTCTTATGTGTGTTCTGTCGAATAAATTTTTATTATTATTTTCAGGTTATAGATACCTTATTTAAAGAATTCTATTAGTGTAATATATATCATATTCATTCATTCAATTCATTTATATAATCATCGTGAAATGAAGATCATGTAGAACGAGTCGCATCACATCGTGGAGACGGTATTCGGTATGTACGCACGAGCGATGATATCATTCCCATGATCATGGAATTGTATTGGAGTGTATGTATACTATTTAAGAATAAATATCACTTTAAAATAATCATATCTTTTTATTCTTTACACCATTATACCGATCCATGTAAGGTGGTGGTGGAAAATAGATTACACCACGGCGTGGAGACGTATTCCGTACGTACGCACGCGTGGTGATTTCATTTTCTGTAGGATGGATAGATGGTGAAATAGGTTTGTTTCATACATATAATAACATATCAGTATATGAGTGATACTGATGTTATTATTTCATAATGAAACAACTAAATAATAATATGTGGAAGAAGAAATAAAGTTGAAAGAATCGGTAACGAACATTAACTCTTATTTGAAGCGCCTCTTTGAGACCTCCTTTTAGGGAACCAAAATTGGTATTTGAAGAAGACCAAGATCTCTTGGATGTTTCTAGGGAAATGGAAAAGTGAATTAAGCAGTGTTTGGCCGAGCTTGAAGGCTCAACGTGGTGTGAGGAAGAGAGGGAGGAGGTGCCCTTTTATAAGAGAGGAGAGGGGCTCCTTTGGAAAAACTAAAAACATTATTTTATTATAAAGTCATATTCGGTTTTTAATAGCTCAAAATTGATTTATTTAGAAGCTAAGGTGGGGAAAGGTCACAATACTCTAATAAAATAGAATTTAGACAAGTGTATATTTCTATTTTAACCTTATCATTTAGATTTAACTTTAAGATATATAATTTAACTTTTACCGGGACTTCTTGTTTTCTTACACTATAAGGTTAACAAACTTACTATAAAAAGCCAAAAGAACCCCAAGTTGTTTATTATTAATATATATAACCTTATCTAAGTCATTTGGCCAACCCTTATATTTCTAGGAATAAAATACCAATTAATAATATAATATTTTTTTTAAAAACAATTTAATGTCAATTTTGACACTATTTAGATTTGATTTTTTGTGAAAATCATAACAGAAATATTAGTTTGAAAAAAGGTAATTAAATCAATAATAACATGTAATATTAACATTGAAAATTATTATAATCCATTAAAAGTCTCAAATTACATTTATTTTTGTATTTATAACATCAATTATGTCAATATTTCATTAATAAGATAATTACTGCATCATCATTGGGTCATAAGTAAATTAAATTATATAATGTCTAAAAATTAAAAATAAATTACCATTATGTAGGAAATATTTTTCACATTCTAATTAATATTTATAGTCTAATTGATCTTATGTATAACCCTATATTAAAAATGATCTATTTTTTAAACATTGATTTTAACTATTTTAACCATTCTTTAAATAAATTAATAATAATTGTCCTAATCTAATCGATGTGGGCCTAAATGGTCATATTTAATTCCTAAAGTAGTTTTTGGTCGAATTAAACTTATCCAATATAATTAGGACATGTGTTAGGGTAATAATAATATCATTTTTACCCTTAATTACCCTATTTACTTTTAACCATGGTAAAAAAATAAAAAGATACTATTCACCAAACAATTATTTTCATCTCATTTAACCTCATTTTAGACCTTGATATTAACCATGTCGCTCGGATTTTCGAAATTCCCCTCAAATAAGTGGTAAAATTATGTTTTACGTGAATTTGGAAATTATCCTAGGAGGTGGGTAAAAGACGGTGAAAAAGTTCAATAAACTTTTTATATATCTAAAATTATTATAAAATGACTCCAATGAATTGAATTGAACTTATATAAGTATTATATATCAATTATGAACTAAAATAAATTTAAATAAAATAAATAATTATTTAAATAAAAAGTCGGGTTTTAAATAGTAACCCAGTGTTTTCAATATCCATCAAAAATTGAATGTTTTTAGAAAAATACCAAAATTTCACCATAGAATAATTTTGGTATTCCGAATCCAAAAATGAAGTCCATTTTGAAAAATAAAATTTACAAAATTTCAAAAATTGGGTATTACTATTCATAACGGCTAGTTTTAAAAATAGCACATCGTTGTTTTGTGAAACTCGGTATTGCGTACAACGCAAGCTATCAAGGAAGGTAGAAATTGTGTGTAAAGTAATCCAAGATAGTGTTGTGTGTAGTTAAATATTCCTTTGACGACTTATATAAATATTTCTCATAAAAGTCTCGAGTGTTACATTCTACCCCCCTTAAAATGAATTTCACCCTCGAAATTTGTCACGTAGTGACAAATAGTTGAGGATACCACTCCCTTATCATATCCTCAAGCTCCCGTGTTGCTTCTTCTAATTTTTGGTTCCTCTATAAAACTTTCACCAAGAGATTGGCTTGTTCTATAGGAATTTTTTTCTACGATTGAGAATCTCTTTTGGTTGTTCTTCATAAAGAAAAATCTTGTTCCAGCGGTACAAATTCTGAGCTGAGTACATGTGAAGGATCAGGTATGTACTTTCTCAGGAGAGATACATTGAACACATCGTGATCTTGAGAGTGATTCAGTGGAAGCACCAATAGGTAAGCTACCTTCCCAACATGATCCAGTATTTCGAAAGGACCGATATCTCTAGGGCTCCGATTTTCCTTCCTTCCAAATCTCATTACTCTCTTCCAAGGAGATATTCGTAAAAACACTTTATCACCCACTTCAAACTCTGGGTCTTTTCTTCGGTTGTCGGCATAACTTTTCTGTCAACTCTGAGCTGCTCTTATGTGTTGTTGAATAGATTTGACATTTTCTGCCATTTCATCAACAAGATCAGGTCCTAATAGATTTCTTTCCCCAACTTCATCCCAGCAAGTTGGAGTTCTGTATTTCTTTCCATAGAAAGCTTCATAAGGAGCCATTTGAATACTGGAGTGAAAGCTATTATTATAAGAAAATTCTACCAAAGGTAGGTGTTGATCCCAACCACCTTTGAAATCCATAGAGCAATCTCTCAACATATCTTCTAGAGTTTGAATTGTCCTCTCAGACTGACTGTCTGTCTGAGGATGGTAAGCAGTGCTGAAACTCAACTCTGTATCTAGAGCATGCTGAAGACTTCACCAAAACTTCGAGGTAAATCTCGGATCTTGATCAGATATAATGGAAAGAGATACTCCATGTAATCTTACCACTTCCTTTATATATATCATGGCAAGCTGATCTAGAGAGAAATCATTTCTAATAGAGATGAAGTGTGCTGACTTTGTAAGACGATCAACTATGACCCAGATAGCATTATTACCTTTGGATGTTTTAGGAAGTCCGGTGACAAATTACATAGTGATGTTTTACCATTTCTATTCTGGTATGGGTAATGGTTGTAACATCCCCTTAGACATCTGTCTCTCAGCTTCAACTTGTTGACAAACCAAGCATCGAGAGACATATTCAGCAACATCTCTTTTCATGCCATCACACCAGAAGTACTCTTTCAGGGCCCTATACATCTTCGTGCTTCCAGGATGAATATAGAATGAAGAACTATGAGCCACATCTAGAAAATCCTTATTTAATTTTGGGATGGGATGAACACAAACCCGATTCTGGAACTTTATTATCCCATCACAATGAAGGTTGAATTTAGGAACATTTCTCACCTTCTTTTGTAACTCTACATCTTCTTTCTATTCCTCTTTAATCTTCACATGTATAGATGGTTGAACATTGATTTGAGAAAGATACGATTTTTCCCCTTACATTATAATTCCAAGATCCATCCTTTTTAAATCCAAAAATATTGGATCTTTTCTAATCCTCATCATGGATAAACTGGCATGGTCTTGTCGACTTAATGCGTCTGCCACATTGTTTTCATTCCTAGGGTGGTAATGAATTGAGAAGTCGTAATCCTTAATCAGCTCCAAACATCTTTATTGGCGCATATTCAGCTCCTTTTGTGTGACAATATACTTTAAACTTTTACGATCAGTATAAATATCACACCTTTCTCCATAAAGATAATGCCTCTGAATCCTTAATGCAAAGATTACCACTGCTAACTCCAAATCATGAATTGGGTAATTTTTCTCATGGATTTTCAACTGTCGTCAGGCATAAGCTATCACCATATCCATTTTCATAAGAACACACCCCAATCCCTTCTTGGATGCATCACTATAGATCACAAACCTTTCTCCACTGCAAGGTAGTGTGAGCAAAGGTGCACTGGCTTACCTTCTTTTTAGCTCTTTGAAATTATCTTCACATTCCTCTGTTAACATGAACTTAACTCTTTTTCGAGTCAACCTGGTGAGTGGATTAGATAATCGTGAAAAATCATTCATAAAACATCGATAATATCCAGCCAAACCAAGAAATCTTCGGATCTCGGTTACTGTTGTTGGTCTCGACCATCATTCGATAACCTCTCTTTTTGCTGGATCCATAGATATCCCCTCTTTGGAGATTATGTGACCCAAAAATGCAACTTTTTGAAGCCAAAATTCACACTTGGTAAATTTGGCATAAAGCTTCTCCTTTCTTAGGGTCTTCAATATAATTCTCAAGTGATCTTCATGTTCTTCCTTGCCCTTTGAATAGACAAGAATATCGTCTATAAAGACTACAACAAACTAATCAAGATAGTCTCTAAAGACTCTATTTATTAGATCCATGAAGATAGCAGGGGAATTTGTATGACCAAATGGAATCAATATAAATTCATAGTGTCCATACCTTGTACAGAAAGTCATCTTTGGTATATCCTCCCTTTTGACCCTTAATTGATGATACCCTAAACGAAGATCAATCATGGAAAAGTATTGAGCTCTGCGTAGTTGGTCAAATAAGTCATCAATGCATGGGAGAGGATATTTTTTCTTGATAGTGATCTTGTTATGTTCTCAAAAATCAATGCAGAGTTTCATTGATCCATCTTTCTTCTTACCAAACAGAAAAGGTACTCCCCAAGGTGACCCACTGGGGTATATGAATCCCTTATCATGATTCTCGTGGAGTTGCTTCTTCAATTCCTGAAACTCAATTGGGTCCATTCTATAAGGTGACTTTGAAACAGGTAAAACAACTGGTACAAGTTCTATTGAAAACTAAACTTCACGATTTGGTGGAAGACCCGGTAATTCCTCCGGAAAGACATCATCAAACTCCCATACAATGGGCATATTCTTTATCGTGAGTTTCTCATGAACCATTTGAGATAAATAACCTTCATTTAGTGGAATCAGGACCCATAAGATGGAAGAAATTTCCACTGAAAGGATATGTTCATCCTTGCATCGATAGACGATCATAGATTGATCTGGAATATGAAATGTGACTTCCCTTATTTGGAAATTGATATGATATCCATATAAAGAAAGCCAATCCATGCCATGAATCACATCAAATTACACAATAGGAAGGATCACAAGATTTTCAGGAAACAGTCTCCCACAAACATCAATCAGAGAAGAATTATAATCTTTTGATGCGACTATTGTTCCATTAGGGGTTGTCACAGCTAACTCAACATCTAATTGTTTAGGTAATATGGTGATACCCTTAGAAAATTCTTCAGAAATTAAAGAGTTGGTGGATCTAGAATCAAATAAAACATTTGCTACTTTAGAGTGGATGGTAACGGTACCTTTCACACTTCATTATCGTACTCCACATCGCTGATAGAAATTGCATGTGACTTTCCACTGTCTTTAGCCTTAAGATTTTGTTGACGTCAATCATCATAAAAACCCCTTGGATTAGGGCATTCATTAGCACAATTCCCCATTTACTTGCACTTGTAACATTGAATTGTAGGAGGTGCACTCTGTGTAGCCTTTTCTTTGTTCGCATCACTAGACATCTTCTTTCCATAATTGTAGCATTCCAATGACCTATGACCTTCTTTTCCACATTTGAAACATTTAATTGTCCCATTAAAGAAACTCCCTCCATGTTTCTTTCCACACTTTGAGAATAAGAGAAAACTCATCTTCTTTTCAGTGTGCTCTTTATATTTTCATTTGAATTCCATTTTCCTCTTCTTATCAAACCCATATGACTGATGGGTTACTCCAATATCCATCTCAACCTTGAGAGCACATCGAACGATTTCCTCGTAACTATTGAAATCCCTTATGGATAACGCCCTTAGAAGACTTGGTTTTAAGCTACTAAATAATAGATCGATCTTACTCTCAGGTTTGATAATAATCCCAGAAGAGTACCTTACAAGTCTTGTAAATTTTTCTTCGTAGGTACCAACAGATTCAACATCCTTTTGCTTCAGTTCAAGAAACTCCTTCTCCAACATTGTTTGAAGAATACGAGGGAAATACCTATTGAAAAATAAGTTCTTGAACTCGTCCCATTCCATGGACTCAATTTCATCTCTTTTCCTCATATTGTTGATAAGATTCCACCATTGATCAGCATCTCCTTCCAAACGATACACTACTAAGATGACTTTATCATGTTCAGAACATTGAAGAACTGAAAATATCCTTTCAGTAGTACTAATCCATTGTTCAGCTACTAATGGATTAGTAGACCTGCTGAATGAAGGTGGACGTTGCATCATGAAGGATTCAACAAAATGTTTCTCCTTCTTTTGCTCGATTGGAAGTCCTGAAGGATTCATAGCTTGAGAAATTTGTGTGAGCATGGCTACGAGATTTTCTATTCCATCTCCCATATTGTTTGGTTGCTAAGTGGGACAATCATTCCATTGCCCATCGCATTCCTCATTAACACGATTCCTTCGGGTTCCAGCCATTGACTAAAACCAAGGAGAATAGTGTGAGAAGCACTAATTATAATAGGAAAACCACATAATCCAGAATAAAATTTTACACTTAAGGTATTATCATAGGTTATTCATGGCCATTTCTAAAACACTAACATTGTGTTCTATGCTTACACTTATCCTTAGGGTTCTTACTAAGGCTTTCACATCCTAGTTTCTAAAGGTTGACTATACCTTTCCTCTGATACCAACTATAATGACCCATTCTTTACATACATTTTTAATACTTCAAAATTTAAGTACACTTAATACAACATATAACAAAACCATGAATGGACCGTATAGGTATAGTTTCTTTAGAAACTAGGAAACATAAACACCTGTTTTATAAATCATCTACGTTGTCTCCCATTTATTTCATCATATCTAGAGTCACCTTTTGGTATATCCTAATTAATAACCTTCTTCCTAACCTGGGGAAAGAAAACATACAAAGGGGTGAGCTTAGATTCCCAGTAAGGGTAAACAAAAGAAATATCAATCACATCATATTCATAAGAACATATCATTTTGGAAATCATAACCTGCAAAAGAGATCATAATTTCATAAAATGGGATAAATCATAGTAGTGAAATGTAATCCCAATAATCATAACATAAAACATGAAACTTTGTGGAATACACACATAATCATAGAGAATCATTTATTAGTAGTCAAGACTCATTTCCAAAAATATCTTAGCGGA
Organism: Viscum album; assembly: GCA_963277665.1. Lineage (NCBI taxonomy): Eukaryota > Viridiplantae > Streptophyta > Magnoliopsida > Santalales > Viscaceae > Viscum > Viscum album. Next base: position 623,734,015 of record OY728127.1, read on the forward strand.
CAAAGTCCATTTTTGAACCGAGTTCACTCCTCGTTTCATTCATGTTTCACTGAACCGGATTAACCTGCCGTTCCAGCCATGTCTATATCTTGAGATATAAATCATTTCCCAATGCATTGGACGTAGATATAGGTACCACCATTCCCATAATGAAACCATTCTTATGTGTGCCACAAATCATAAATCATACATCATAGAATAACCCATGTAATAAAAATGGGATTCATAATCATCATGCCATCATAACATAATCCATATAAGATAAAAGGACATCATAAAAATAATTCCATAATAACATAATCAAAACAATGTAAAAATAGGGATAGAAACAGAACCCTATATTATCTTAGATGGAATATAATTTTGATAAAACACTTGAACTCCATTCATGAGGAAAATATCCTTTCTACATCAAAATGATTTTCCTTTCTTAACATGTCATATAATTTTGAACTAAAATAATTTGATAAAAAATAAACATGAAATATTGTAAAGGAATCTTCATGTAAATAATGTTCTAACAATCCATTCATGCCGTATAAGTTAAAAAACATTCTTCACGTACTTTGGCCGAAAAAGTTAAAACGTACCTCGTACGAAAAATGAAAAAAGATTCCTTTCATATCTTTTAATAAAAATTGTCCGAAGGGTAAAATTAGATTTATACAATTGTAGGAGGATAGAAATAATATTACATATTGAAGAAACATGGATGTGGATGATAAATATTCCCCAGTAAATTCTGAAATATAATCAATTTTGGATAAAAATTGAGATTTGCGAGATTTTCCCTTACCTTAGGTCTGATTTGCTTCGTAAGTGTCCGAACCTCCTGTATAATGATTTAAATAATGTCATAGAATTATTACAGAATCATACTTATTTTTATGGTATCATATATGGTCATATTCTTATCTTCTTATTATTAATATTTCATTGCTACTTGTTATTTGGGTGTTTATTACTTTTTGTTCTTATGCATGTTTTGTCGAATAAATTAGTATTCTTCTTTTTAGGTTATAGATAACTAATTTAAATAATGTTATTAGTGTAATATATATCATATTCATTCATTAAATTAATTTATATAACCATTATACAATGAAGATCATGTAGAACGAGTCGCATCACATCATGGAGACAATATTCCTTATGTACGCACAAGCGATGATATAATTCCCATGATCGTGGAATTGTATTTTAGTGTATGAACACTATTTAAGAATCAATATAACTTTACAATAATCATATATATTTATTCTTTACACAATTATACCCATCCTATTAAGGTGGTGGTGGAAAATAAATTACACCACGGCGTGGAGACAGTATTCCGTACGTACACACGCGCCGTGATTTCGTTTTCTGTAGGATGGATAGATGGTGAAATAGGGTTGTTTCATACTTATAATTACATATAATTATATGAGTGATACTGATGTTATTACTTCATAATGAAACAACTAAAGAAGAAGAAGTTGAAGAATAAATAAAGTTGAAAGAATCGGTAACGGACATTACCTTTTCTTTGAAGCGCCTCTTTGAGACCTCCTTTTTGGGCACTAAAATTGGTATTTGAAGAATACCAGGATATCTAGGATGTTTCTAGGGAAATTTAAAAGAGAATTTGGCAGGGTTTGTCCGAGCATGAAGGCTCAATGTGCTGTGAGGAAGAGAGGGAGGAGGTGCCTTTTTATAAGAGAGGAGAGGGGCACCATTGGAAAAACAAAACATATTATTTTACTATAAAGTAATATTCAGGTTTTAATAGCTCCAAATTGATTTATTTCGAATATAAGGTGGTGATGGGTCTAAAAACTCTCATAAAATAGAATTTATAAACGTTTATATTTCTATTTTAACCTTTTCATTTATATTTAACTTTAAGTTATGTAATTTAACTTTTACCGTGTCTTCTTGTTTTCTTACACTATAAGGTTAATAAACATATTATAACAAGACAAACGAACCCCAAGTTTTTTATTATTAATATATATAACCTTATATAAGTCATTTGGCCGAACCATTGATTTTTAAGAATAATATAACAATTATTAATATAATATTGTTTTTAAAAACTATTTTATGTCAATTTTGACACTATTTGGTAATTGATTTTTGTGAAAATCATAACAGAAATATTAGTTCGAAAAAAGTAAATTAAATCAATATTAACATGTCATATTAACATATAAAATTATTTTAATTCATAAAAAGTCTCAAATTACATTTATTTGGGTATTTATAACATCAATTATGTCGATATTTTATTAATAAGATAATTACTGCATCATCATTGTGTCATAAATAAATTAAATTATTTATTCTCTAAAAATTACAAATAAAATACCATTGTTTAGGATATATTTTTATATTTTTAATTATTATTTATAATCTAATTTATCTTATGTACAACCCTATATTAAAAATGATCTAGTTATTAAACATTGATTTTAACTATTTTAACCCTTCTTTAAATAAATTAATAATAAATGTCATAATCTAATACAGGTGGGTATAAATGGTCATATTGTATTCCTAAGGTTGTTTTTGGTCGAATTACACTTATCCAATAGAATTAGGACATGTTTTAGGGTATTAATAATATCATTTTTACCCTTAATTGCCCTATTTACTTTTAGCCGTGGTGAAAAAAATAAAAAGTTACTATTCACCAAAAATTATTTTCATCTCATTGAACCACATTTTAGTCCTTGATATTAACCGTGTCTATTGGATTTTTTAAATTACACACACAGAAGTGGTAAAATTATGTTTTATGTGAATTTGGAAATTCACCTTGGAGGTGGGTAAAAGACGGTGAAAAGTTCAATAAAAATTATATATATATATAATTATTATAAAATGACTCCAATGAATTGCATTGAACTTATATAGGTATTATGTATCAATTTTTACATAAAATAAATTTAAATAAAATAAATAATTATTTAAATAAAAAGTCGGTTTTTAAATATTAACATAGTGTTTTCACTATTCCTCAAAAATTGAAAGTTTTCATAAAAATACCAAAATTTCACCCTAGGCTAATTTCGATATTCCGAATCCAAAAATGAAGTCCATTTTGAAAAATTAAATTTAAAAAATTTCAATAAGTGGGTATTACTATTCATAACGGCACGTTTTAATAATAGCATATCGTTTTTTAGTGGAACTCGGTATTGCATACAAGGCAAGCTATCGAGGAAGGTCGTGATTGTGTGTAAAGCAAGACAAGATAGTGTTGTGTGTAGTAAATGATTAATTTGATGATTTATATAAATATTTCTCATAAAAGTCTTGGGTGATACAGTACATGACTATAGGCTTTATAATCCAAGCCAAAGACAATTTCTATATTTGTAAACTAATAAAGGAAACAGGTTGTTGTGGTCATGAAAAAAATATAAATTTTAATTCAATTTAATTTATCTATTTTGAAGCCCCAAGAACATTTTGACAAACGACAATTGATGAAAATTGTTAGGTTGCACCTAATGAAAAACTACATTATGAAATGCATGGTGGTATCTGATTTCCAATCAGAGACACCATTTAAGAGTTATAAGGATTTAAAAATAAAATTATTATATTTAATTATTATATTTATGATTACGTCTATGGGTAATATTTCTACATTTGACTCATACTGATAAATGTTAAGCCACACCTAGGGTAAAGCCATTGTTTTAAATTAAATGGTTCCCTGAAATTTCTTATCATGGAACCCATTTTGAGTTATTATACATGTTCTGGAAATTATCACTTGCATTCTATTAAATATTTTTTGTATTTTCCAGACATTTGTTCCAGATACACTAGTCCTCAAAATTTCATGTCGTCTCAGCACCTTATCTTGAAATGAATCAATATAATATCAAATAATAATAAAATAAAATATGAGACATCATAATTTCCCCACCTTATGGCTTTACATCCCTAATAATCCAAAATAAGGGCTACTCAAACAGAAGAGGATACTTAGTACAAATTTAAGCCTCACACTCCCTTGTGCTCTATTGGAGATTCTAATGTTGTCAACTGACACGCACCAGTTGAAATGATCTCCAATGAAGGATCATCTTCTACTGATAATCAATCTCAAATGGGTACATAGCTAATGTAGCATCATCCACATTGTCTAGATTACCCCATTTGATTTCGTGCGAGTGGTCAGGAAAATATCTCCTCAGTCGTTACACATAGAAGATACCATGTACCATATCAAACTACTATAGTGGATCCAAGAAGTATGCCACCTCACCAATTCTACATAGAATCAAGAAGGGGTTGGTGAACCTCAGAGATATCCTTCCACCTTTTTCAAATATAAGTAATCTGTATCAAGGTGAAACCCAATGGAAAATATGGTATCTTTCCACAAACTACAATGTAATTTGTTTCTTTTTAGCATGATAATTATAATGGCTCTATGGAGTCTTCATTCTCTCTTAGATGATCTACACATACTTTTTAGTTTCTTACCCTAACTCTTAGTCAATGACCATTGACTCTGTTGGGTTAGTCCAGCAAAAAGGTTACCTACAGAGTCACCCGTTCGAATACTATAATGGTTCCATTCCATTAGAGAAATGATATTTGTTGTTTTATTGAAACTCCACTAGTGGTAGGTGATCCTCCAAACAATAACCAATGACTAACATTAAACCCCACATCATGTCTTCTAAAATCTGAATGGTCTAATCATTCTGGCCATCGGTCTATGGGTGATACACTGTGTTTAATCTTAACTGGGTCCCAAAATCCACATGTAATCCATTTGACAATTGAGATGTAAATATGGAATGAACATCAGAAAATTTTTTCAACATAACTACATGGAGTAGAACTATCTCTGCATGTAGATGTGCCCAAATTTTTCTCCAAAACTCTTCTCTTGGATATTTATGAAGTGAGATGACACAGTGATTCAGTCAATACTAACCTAGATGGTGTCATGTCCCCATGACATACATGGAAATCCTATAATTAATTCCATCGATATCCCATCCCACTTCAATTTTCTAACCTCAAGGTGTTGAGTTATTCCCACTAGAACCTAGTGCTTATCCATCACTTGCTGATAAGTAAGGAATCAAGAAACACACTCTACAACTCATTTTTTCATACATGGACACCAAAACATACTTCCTATTTCCTGGAACATATTCTCCGCAAATAGTTTTACCACCAAATGGGATGTATGAAACTTCCATTGAACCTCTTCCTGCAATGACATTGATACTACTGTGCCTCCTATGAAAAAAAGGTTTGCTCCCCACTATTTTAATATCACATAGTAGTATGACCTATGGACATCTAAGCTTCTACAGTCTCGTACTCGGAAATATGCTCCATTGCTATCTATAATGGATAATAAGAATGAGGCCAACTGCTCTGATTCCTCATTCAGTAACTGCAATCCTAATCACCTATTGAGAACATCTTCCACATTGTTCCCCTTCCTAGGAGTATAGAAAATATCAAATCTATATTCCGAGTAAAACTCCATCCATCACTAATGACTCATGTTAAAATCCTTCATAGAGACAATATACAATATATTATTATAGTCAGAGTGGATGATTAGCCATTCACTGATAAGGTAGTCTCATCAGGTCTTCAATGTGAATACTACCACCGCAAACTCAATATCATGTGTCACATAGTTCTAATAGTGTGGTCTCATGTGGTATGAACCATAATCAATCACCACATTCCTCCCCATCATTTCATAACCAATCTTGATCCCTAATGCATATCAGAATCCTTCCTCCTGAATCATCGGGATGGGAGAGCTCGTCATCCTCTATCTCAGCTATTGAAATAATGTATATATTTGTTTCATCTTCGTCAATGTCTTCCTATATCAGTTAATATATTTCAAGGGTGCTTCCACTCTAGTGAATATGGATAATACAATCCGATAATATCCTTCCAAGACAAGGAATCTCGGCACCTCAGTAAAACTCTTACGTAGTTCTCAAGCAAGCACTACAACAACCTTCACTGGATCCACCACAACTCCAGCCAATGAGATGATGTGTCCAAGAAGAAGGACCTATCAAATCCAAAACTATCACTTGAATAATTCCCGTAAAATTTGTTCTCTTAGAGTGTGTCTAAGAACATCCTGAATTTTCTAGTGTTCTCCTCCTTAAATGCAGAGAACACTAGGATATCATTGATGAAGACCACCACAAACTAGTACAAGTAATAATGAATGATCCAGTTTCTGAGTCACATAAAATCTAATGGTAAGTTCATCGTGACAAATGACATCAACATGTAATCATAGTGACATTAATGAAATCTAAAATATTGATTTGTTATATCCACATCCCATACTCACAGTTGTTTATATCGTGATTTAGGATCCATCATTGAGAACCACCACACCCATTTCAACTGAAAAAAGAGTTCATTGATCCTCAGTAGTGGATTCTTATTCTACATGGACACCTGTTTTAACTACCTTAAATCCACAAATAACCTCAAGATCCCATCATCCTTCTTAGAAAACATCATTGGGGATGCCTAGTGTGAAACAACAGGTCTCATGAAGACCGTCATGTTCAAGTCCTCCAACTGTACTGTTAGCTAACTAAGCTCAACTGGATCTGTCTGATATGTTGGTGTAGATATTGGTGTATTTCGAGGGTTTATATAAATGAAGTGGTCTATCTATATATGGGGAGGTAAACCTATAACATCTTTTGGAAGTAAGTCCTCTTACTCATCCACCACTCTAGGAAACTGACGAATCATATCATCCAATACACCGACAGTGATGCCAGCTAGCTGATGAATAATTGACTGCAGTATCCTATGTGTGAGTCCATCACGAATTACCTGGGTTTCATATTTCACTTAAAAATGAAATCATAGTTTGTTTATTATGGATACATTGAACTCTTCACCAGAAATAGTCAATCAGATCATGAACTATGGATAACCAGTCCTTACCAAGAATTAATTCAAAAGTCTATGATTGTTATACCATGGGATTCAAACCAAAAATCTGACCTCCGAGAGTCATGTCACATTTTCGGCACCAGTGGGTGATCATTGATGCTCATCCAATAAGAGTATCTAAGTATAATGGTCGATTCAATGGTTCAACTATAATCATTGAGTCCAAAACAGGGTTCATGGTAAGAAAATAATGACTACTACCAGTGTCAAGAAAAATTGGTAATATGGTGGGAAAAAATAGATCATACCATGAATCATCCCAAGAGTCACGGGGTCAATTGAAAACATCGAATACAACTTTAATTATCCATGAACCCCATATCTCTAAGCATGGGATAGACCTCATAGGCATGGTGGTGGTAAAGGTAAAACCCCAGACCCCCTCATACTACCCATCCTATACCTCTTCTTTGTCTCATGCCCTATGGACCACCAAAATCATGGCTCTGCATATGTATTGTATATACCTTTCCTATCTCTCAATCAGTTATATGATAGTTCGTGTAATCTCATACCAGTTTTTCCTAACTGCCATGTGAGTAACAAAATCATTCCTTGTGCTAATTCTAGATGATATAGGAGACATGAACTACTGAACCTGAGTCACGGGATCTCCCCTAAAGAACTTGACCAATTTAATGGCCTTTGGCAGTCGTCGACTAGCTGATGTTGATTTCTTAGTTACACGGTTCCAACTACTAGCTCCCACTACCTATGTATCCAATACTATAAAACACTCCACTAGTATGCCTCACTCAAGTACCCATCATAATTATTAATTATTAGAGATAAAACTAATTACTTAATGTAAGGTAATATTCTATACTCCATGGTTCGAGCCTTAAAGAAATACACTCATACCATATCCTTGGAGTAGAGAGAAAGATATGAAAACATCATTGAATACTCAAACATAGTCATAATGACCTACTGCATATCTAGATCCTTATTTATTCATACTGATCACAATGTTTCTGGATATAACTCCTCCCTGAAGAGATGCTCGAATTCTATCTCAGGGAGAGGTGTCTCGTTACATGACTCGGTCACTGAGCTCCACAATCACCCCCCATATCCTTAATGTAGACTCATATCATGGAATTCCATCAGGATAGCTGTTTTCCTCACAAGGATGAAAACATCGGTGACTATCACTAGACATTCCTTATCCATCTAGTGGAATTGATCACCTTATAATCTAGGGGTTTCTTCCTTTGAATCTCACGCAATGAACTCAACCTACATGCATCCTTATCTCATAGTCCTAGTAGTAGATATTGCATGATGGGTGGGGGTAAATCTAGTAAGTCACATAGTGGGGCTATCTCTGGTACATGCCCATGTACTGATTCCACATAACATGGTAGTTTAACCCTATGACCATGTAGTGGAATCTTGGATGAGTGCCTTCAAGGAGGCATCCCAAAATTAAACAATATTTACTATAATCAATAAAGTATATCTGTAGTTATAACTCATGAAGAACAAGGAAGAAATAACCATTCAAATATGATGCATGTACCTTTATCCCATATAACCAGTGTTTTCCTAAACCATGTAGAAAACCTGGAAATCATTGTCTTGGTGTTTTGAAATGTTAGCCGATAAACCAAAATTGAAGTCCACGACCAAAAACACAAACATGAAACACATCACACTTTCTTCTAAAGCAAATCTCACAATCTCCGAGTACTAATACACAACTAACTCCATATGATACCAATATTTTATGACCCATCCTAGAGGGGCCCATTCCATGACTACCCCAAGGCCACCTCCAATAGGCCAAGGGTTAGTGTCAAGCACCGAGTGGGCATATCACTAAAATGGGAGTTATTCCCTATGTAAAGGTATATGAAAACACATATCCAAGAATTTAAAATTATGAAATGCAAACCCCACTATGATAACAAAGCATGCATAACAATAAGATCTCACAATATAATGTAATAGTAAAAGTACTAGAAAGTAAACAAGTCCAAATACAATCTCACCACAAAGATTATATAGCCCATGTCCAATATGAAAATAATGTTATGTGGATTGATGTGTGAAAGCCACAGTAACACACCTCAGTCTATCTGGTATCACTAAGTGCTATCTACATTAGGTCTGCATAGGACCCCATCAAAGGGACTATTATCTAAAAAATAATAGACACATGTACGAATAGGCAATGATGGTGTGAGTATAACAATACTCAACATGACACCCAGAAACCACAAATCAACAAATAGAGGGAAATTAAATTCACCTCTACAAAGGTATAAGTCTACACAACATATAACAATAATATATAGACATACTCAAGAGATACACCATGTCATTAGGCAGTCATAATGAACATCCAACCACATGATAATCCTTAAAGCACCATCATTTTTGGAGAACTCACTCAATGGTCGACATTATCATCAGAGATACTTAACAAATAGGCATAGATCATTAGGACTCCTCCGAAAGATAATGTATTAGTCAAGGAAGACTTTGATACATATGGAGGGGTTAATGCCCAGAACAGACCGGGGGATACCACAGATCATGCCCAGAATTATCTCGATGATACCTAATTCCCAATATGGATCAACCAGCTATGTACGGGATCATTCCCAGACACACCAAGTGACCCCATACCCATACCAACATGAACCTCTGGATAGGGGATCATCTCCATGCTTAATGAGGTTACATGATTCGATAGACACCAATAGGGCTAATAGAGGATCAAACTCTGGTATCAGGGAGGGATACTATAATATATATGAATATAGACCTCTAGAGGGAATTAAAATATTGTTATGTGAGTGTAATTCCATACTAAACCCTTGAATAAAGGACAAAAGGGAAACTTTCAACCAATACCGGTCCAAACCATGAAAATTTATAGACTCAAGCACTCTGGATGGGAGTAAATGACATGTCCCAGGGGTTACACGACATGATCTACTATACCACGTATTACCCAAGTATAATAACATCAGGCGGAATGTTGTCTCCATATACACAACTTCTAGGATGGGTACATGACATGCATTGACACACGATTGTCTTCCCCTGTCGCCTAGCCATGTATGTGTATTGAAGCTATGTTCATATACTAGTTTGTGTATGCCAAGATATGTGTGAGTATAATTAAACAACATCCCACATTGAATTGTATTGTTAGACATGTTTGGTTACTCTCCAGAGTACACAATGGGTTTTCTAGGGAGTGTTACACAACATTTGGTCCTTTACTCCATCCAAATCATAGCTTCGTAGCCAGGGGGCCCACACACTAGGTAGTCCAAGATTCTACGCCCTATTATTTAGGAAAAAACAACCTTATGAACTCAATGTTGTTGTCTGATTCCCAATATGAGCCCCCATTCAAGAGTAATTAGTATATAAAAACTAAAAAAAATTAATTTTTAATTTATATTTATGTACTTGGTTACATTTTCTACAAATGACCTGCACTGAAAAAATTTATGTCATACCTAGGGTACTGTAATTATTCTAAATTCAACGGTGATCCCAGATATTTTTTTTTCAGGGAACTTACTTTGTAGTTATTCTCATTTTTCCAGAAAACCGTGTGTGTATGCTATTAAAAATATTATTATTTTTCAAACATTTTATCCCGTCAAATCGGGACATGGAATCACATGTCGTCTCAGTGCCCGGCCTCTAAATCAATTCATAAAATATCCAAAAAAAACTCAATGAAAATATGAGACTTTACATTTAGTATGTAATTTATTGACTTTTGGGGGAACATTACATCCCAAAATTCTAATTGAATATTATATTTGATAGAGTATGTGACACACAACCCCATGTTTATAAAAATAGTAAAATGTAATATCGCTATAACATTTTAATTAAATTGGTGACTATTAATATAAAAAACTAAACTATGAATATTATATATTTTATATATGTATACAAAAAAAATTAATGGATATTAATTTTTTTTCTAAAAAATAACGATCAGTATAAAAAAAATTTTTTTTTTCAAAATTATAAATCTACTAAAAGATGGGATAGTTGTTATTTTCAAATAGAAGTGAAAATTATTTTGTTCCTATTTTTAAAAATATATTAGATAAAATTAACAAAAATTTTAGAAAAATAATATTGAAATTATATTATGAATATTTTTTGGTATTTTTAAAAAATATTTTATTTTTTGATTAATATGGAAAAATATTAACATTTATTAAAAACTACATTTTAGTTTAAATAACTCAAGAGATGAAATTACATTTTAAATTTTTTTTAAGTAAAATTAATTCAATAATATTAGTATTTATCATTATTAGGTCATTTGAATCAATTTTATATTGAATATTTGTATTAAAATATTCTTTACTATTGGTAATTTTTACTCCGAAACACTATTATTTCATCATGTTTCAGGGTATAATTTTAAATTGGGCTCTGAAACATATATGATCCTAATTAGGAAAAATTCATTCCATATTTGTAATTAGAATTATTTGAAATTTCAAATATGATAATATTATGTTTTTTCCATTATTAATTGATAACTCAATACAAATTAAATAACATAGATAAGGTAGAAACTAAAATATCATGGGATAAAGTAGAAATATAAGGGTGATGAAGGTATAATATAATTTCCAACAACATTTTTTTAAATTATCATGACTATTGATCCTAAAATGGTTGATAATGTACCATTTTTAGGGATTCTTCATGATAAAAACGTGGGTCTAATTGAATATATTTAAAACTACAATGTGTATCCTCTCTTGAAACTTTTAAAGGACACCCCATATAAAAAATACCTCATTAATACCATTACAAAATCCTATATCCATTTTTCTTATAAATCTTACCTAGGATGTATGTTTGTGAAAACCAAATGTAGTTTTCTGAAGAAGAGTTAATGTTCCTGAACAAGTTTTTATATTTTGTTTTTTTAACCTCATTAAAATATAGTTAAATAATTATTATTTAACATCTTAATTATCACATATTTACTGAGATTTAATTATTTTATGATCCTTACCAATATCATTATCTTCTTCTATTCAATTGGGGATGAAACTATTGATCTTGCGTTCAGTGATCTATCCCCTCGTAAACCGAGGCAATTCAATTTCCATCAATAAATTTAAAGGATGGATGTAATGATGGACTAAAAACATGAATACTATATTTAGGGTATTATTGTACATATAGAATGTTAAAATAATATATTACATCTTATGTTACATTCTATTTCAAATATGATAATATCGATCGTCTGTATAAAAGACTATAACTACACAAAGTGATTCCACTCATTTTCACTTGTTCAATACATGGAATGAAATAAGGATAAATTTAATGAATATATGTTATATTTATTACATGATATTTATTCTAGAATATAAATTTATAAATCACTTCTATTTACGGTCACTTTTTAGAAAATTAATAACAATACTCATGCATATATAAGGCATGTTGTCTTTACGTTGAGATACGATTAATTATCCATATAGAGCTTACAAGAATGAAAACAAAAAAACAATAGATTGACTCAACAAGATATTTAAAACATTTAATTTATTCTAGATATGATGGATCTATGTAATATTCCTAGGATGCAGAATATTCATTACAATGAATGAATGAGAAAACAAGGCAATCAACTCCATAAATAATAATAGAATATTATTAGAAAATGGGATATAAATAGAAAAGTAGATCTAATGTTATATAATAATTATGAATATAGTTCCTATAAATATTAATAACATTTTTTGAAACCATTATACATATTTTTAAATCATGATAATGAAAAATTAATATCAAGGGAAAGGAATTCATCTCAATTCCCATTCATTGAGGCATATTTTATTATTTTCCAACAAATATATTTTATTTGGTGTAGATAATATCCCTTTTACATTTAATATAATGAATCCACCAAATGAAACTATATTTTTAGTTTATATTTGATTTATTTTAAACATGTGTACATTATTAGATCGTCACAAAGTGGTAAGGGATTTCATCTCCATTTACCTTCATTAAGAAATATGTTATAGCTATACACCCAATTTCGTTGAATTGGTGTATATAATACCACTTTTACATGTAAGACCACGAACCCAACATTATTCAAGGTATTAATTGTCTCATTTTGAATTATTTCATTAGAGACGATTTCATAAAAAAATAACAATAGGTAAAGAATTTTATAACAACCTATATTTTCATTTGGTCATATTCATTCTTCATTAACATTGATATTCATAGATAATGTGTTTAATAACATCTGAATATATTATATTGTATTTGAAAATGTATTATTTTTATTTAAATTTGGTACCCATAATCTATTCATTGATTAATTCTCACATCAATGTATTGATCTTACTGAGGGTTTATTTCTCAAACTCATTTCAAATGGGATTATTTATGCATAAATTTTCTTTGATGGAAATTCATTGAATGTTGGATAATAAGACAAATTATTTTTATTCTCCAATAGATTATCATTGTGTCTTACAGTAAGAGTACCATCATTAAAGTATTTGGATTTTAAAATGATTGAGAAAATGTTTTTTAAGAAAATATTGTTTTATTTTTCTCATTAAATGGAAATATTTTTCCTTTTAAATAAACATTTTTAGAAAAGGATTTAAAAATTGTTATTAAAATCTCAAAATTATTTATAAATGAATATTTAAGCCACATATTACTTTTAAAAAATTGTTTGAATTGAATATTTATATTGCATTTTGAATTAGGATCTTTTTACACACTGTGCAACAGTTTGAAATGAATGTTTTTTACTAATATTGAATGTATGGAATTTTATTTCATCATGAAATATAATTTAATTCAAAGAACTTTTAGATGATTAAATTTAATTAATGAATGTTTTATTCCTCATATTTTTGACTTTTAAATTTAAAAAATTATTTTCGGTTACAACTCGACCCCAGAAGACCGGTGGAGGTGCATTATTTTATTTCATTGGAATAATTACAAGGGATGAAATCCTAATGGTCTGATCAGTTTAACAATATTGGAAGGCCATATTACATTTCTTATGCACATTATAAATTGTTAGAGAGAAATTAAAAACATTATACATTATAAAATGAAATAAAGTACAACCTTTAACAATAATTCAATGATTTATTCTTCATAACATTGTGAAAGGAAACATAATAAGTGTGACCTCTAATGGTCAGTAACGGTATGTAATGTGAAATAAATAATTAATAAAAAAGTATAAATTTACATTTAAATGTAAAAACTAATAACAAAATCCATTAAATTTACTAGATAAGTAAATATAAATATGTAAAGGTAAGAATCTGAATCTTGTGTCCAATGAATCAATAAAATTAGAATAAAATGTATCCATAGAAATGTCGACTTAAGTTATCATTACTGATTTAAAAATTAATTTATATGATGTTAATGACTAATTATTGGACAACATGTCCACTAGGTTCATGGTACACTTACCTTAAAGACAGTTCATAAGATAGTTTAAGACATGTTGGGTAAAAAACCATATGATTTCGCCAAATGTTTTATCTTGTGAGACTACTGATGCAACGAGGTGCTATTTATTACCAGATTACACCTGTGTCATAACAGTCCAAAAAATTCCTCATGTAACAAATAAATAATGTGCCTTATCAAATATCCATAATTAATAATGAAAATATATTTTACAATAATAAATCACATGTGTATAAGTAAAAACATGGGTTGTTGACATTAAAACATTATTGAGGGAAAATAATCATTATTCATTCTAATGTGTCCCAAACCACCCTGAAACATTAAATTCAAAATTTATTATTAATTAAATTAATCTTATAATATTAGGAGAATGCATAGATTCATGATATATCATATAAAATGGTAGTATATACACCAAATAAAATTTAATTGTCGTATAAAAAAAATAAATTTAAATTGATTTTAAATTTAGGTGAAATATAGTACAATGACCTTAAAATTTTTGTGTGGTATTTATGAACATGTATAGTGGTAGAAAATATGTTTTTTAATTATAAAAGGCCCATAATTATGATTATAATACCATATATAACTTATTATAATATTTTAATACCAATTTTGTCAACACTCTTTAATTATTTTAACTATATCAGGTTTTAGTTACCTAGTTTTCTCATGTATTTTTTGACGTGTTATTTTTTTGTTAGATTACATTGATCATGATTTAATCATATAATGAATGTAAAAAAATTTCTTTTTTGTATTATATATTCTATACATATGTATTTATAACAGTCTATAATTTTTGGATATCAAAAATGAAATGCACCATTAATGGAGACGGTAGGTCTTACATACACATGAATGCTGCATTAATTTTTTTCCATATTAGATATTGATAAATAAGTGATAAAAATGAATATTATAATTAATTAATCATATCTATGTTTGATATATTACACTGTTTTTTTAGAATCATACTTAATATATTCCATGTATTGCAGGAACAAATCACATTGCATCGAGGGGGTGGTGGTCCACACATCCTTAGATGATGTTATCATATTAACTCAAATTAAATAGTATTAAAGATATATATAATAAAAATACTAATTATATATAAAGAAATAATAAATATCTTATATATCATATATAAACATAGTTTTCATCATAATTTTCATCATGAGAGGTTGTAAAAGAATAACGAATAATCAAAATTTTTGAAGGCAGTAGTTCACCATAAATAAAATTAATATATTCTTTACCGATTAGATGGATGTTCTTGTAAGTGAATGTAAAAACCAGAAAATAAAAAAAAATCCTAGTATATGTAGAATATTTTTTATTAAATCATTAAAATTTAAAATTTTTTGTATTGGAAAATTGAAATAAAACTGAAAATCTATAGGAAGTTTGTTACCTCTTAACCGGGAAAATTCATTTGGTTTTACCAAATTGATTCCATTGATTTAATTTTTGAAAAATGGGAGGATAATAAGATTATGGTATGGATTTTGGGGGATTAGTTTCCTAGATATTTGTCATGGAAATGCGGCCTCATATGTGTGAGTAAAGGGTAGATGCATTCTTTTTTTATAGTGGAGGGGAATTGGTACTCTTCTAAATACAAAAATGTATTCATTAATGGGATTTCTACCATAAATTAAGTTTATAAAAATAAAAAAAATGGAATAATGGGTATAAATGATCTTTTAAAAACTCCACCACAAATAAATATGAGATTTTTAATAATTTGGATCCATAACTTATCGGATTCCCAAATTTTATCATTTTAGTTCTTATAAAATCATCTAGTTTTCCAATATAATAAATTTGACCATTAAAACTAAAATAAAGTGTTATTTATTATACATATTAGAGACAATAAATTATTAACATGTTAGATAATTTATAAAATAAAAATCTTATGTTTTTTTGAGATTAATTCTAAAACAGCCACATGTGACATACTAAAACACTACTTAAACTCGAAACGTGTTGACAACATTTTTACAATATATGGGAAAAATTTGTTATTATCAATGATAAATTTTTATATTAATGGGATAAATATATATTTAATAACTCATAAAAATAATTTTTTATATAGTTGGGTTTTTATTAATGTCAAATCATTTAATAATGAATCGTTTATTTTAAAATAAAAATAATGTAAACTTTGACATTATTTTTTAATATTAATTAATTAATATCCAAAAAATATAGAAAATAAAATATATCAAGTTTAAAGATGTGTTAAAAGATATATTCATATAAAAAAATAATTAAAGACAATAATAAAATCATTATACTTCACTTTTAACATTAATAGTATCATTTATTTTAGTTAATTATTAACTAAAAAATAACTACATTGGCATTTCTTAAACATTTTATGTAACTAAAAAATCAATAAATAACATTGAAAATTATATTGATAATAATAACACATTATTAATTTAAAATTATACATATAACCGAAATTTTCATGTTTTTTACATATCTAAATGTTTTATAAATGTTAATGATAAGGAAAGTTTCATTTTTTTCTATTTCTGTACTAATACCATTTTATATGGTACATCCATTTAATGATATACAAATAGAACATGAAATTAAAAAAAACATGTGGTTATGGTAAAATTATTGGCATCTAATGGATTTTTGAAAAGTGTCTAATTCATATGGTCCTTAATATTAAAGTTAAGTCCCCAATTAAGCTTAATTTTACCTTAATCATCAAAATTAATATAAATAACTTTCACTAATCTTTTTTATAATAAAAAGAGTTTATATTATAAGAAAAAAATATTTCAATGATTGAAAATGTGTATGTACCTTTTAAAAAATTAATATAACAAAAGTGGGAAAACTAATATTAACGCTACTCTCACAGACGTAGTGAGAAAGCATGTTTTTAATATAGAATAGTTGAAAAGTTCAATAAATTTGTTTCGATAATTTCAATATAAAAACTATTCAAATTTCCTAAATAAGAATAATTTTTGAATAATTTTTTTATTTTTATAATAAAACCAATTTATACAATACTTTAACATTTATATTTTTTTAAATGAAAAGACAATTTTTAACTAAAATGCGGTAATTTAACTATTCATCAAAAAGTGATGCTTCTCAGAAAAATACCAAAACCCCACCCTAAGATAAATTTAAAATTTAAATACCAAAAATGAATTTTATTTTAAAATGTAAAATATAAAAAATTTCATAAATTTAAATTAAAAATAAATTCCCAATTAGAATGTGGTAACACTCGATCTTCGGTGAAACCCAGGCTAATTCAGTTTGTTTTCTAGAGTATTCTTATCATGGAGGGTTGTGTAAAGAGAGTCCAAATAATATTTATTCTAATATAAAATTATTTAATTTATTAGATTTTTATATTCTACCCACTTTAACTAAATTGCTTCTTCACAATTTAAACAAAATCTTAGTAATCAAATGATTAATATTTTAAAATATATTGTCGAAAAACCCACATCTTAAATAGGTTAGATAATAAATATTATTAATAAGTGATAAATGAAAATATGATGGTAACGTAACTGGTTTCCCGTGTAGTATAACATATGTGTGAAATGGAAACACGAATATAGAGTAAAAATCTAGAAAATATGTTCTGATGGGTTGTGATCAAGAACATGGTAAGGAGAATGTTAACAATCAAAGCACTAACTCTGAGATGATCTATTGAGCCAATTTATTCATCAGATACAAAGTATGTAGGAAAAAAATTTGTTTTCAAAATCATTTTTACTGGAGTGGTGGAATTCATTCACTATCTAAAAATATAAGAAAATACCCTTAGAATGTATGTTATTATAATCCAAATCTTACCTATTGGTCATACAATAAACTATTTATAGTTCTTCTATTAGAGAAACATTCATCATATAGTGATGAAATATATCAACATCTAATACCATACCCAATGTTCAATTTAAACCATTTAAAAAATGGTTATCACTTCCAAAATATTATAATCCATCATTTTGAAATAAGGTCACTAAATTTCCAAGAAGTATATATGGTTATCAATTAATCAATATTAAGTAATTCAAAATATTCACATTCTAAAAATATGAATAAATTCATCATGTCACTTCTTTAAATATATTAATATCAATAATCATAATAAAAACATATAGGAAACATTAAATACTTGTTATTAAATATGTAAGACACATTTAATTGGGTGTATTCCTTAAATACAAAAGTATGGTAAACTCCATCACTGATAGCATATAACACATTTGACAAGAAATTAATCTGTACGAATTTTTTCATCACTTGAAAAAGTTTATCATTTTTTCACCATTATCTCATAATATGGAACATATTTTGGGGTGTCTTCCCCTCAATGACGTGTTTTAAAAGAAATTAACTTTCTACATAAGAATATTCCATGGAACCATTTATAATGTGATATAAAATCCTTGATGAAAAAGAGTTGCAGTAAAATCCTCATATATTTTATAATTCATATATCATGTAGAATGGGGATAAAATATTCAATTTACATAGTTCATGAATCCATGTACGTAATAACATCAATTATTCCACTTCACCGTTAATCCATTAACAAGGATACCTCATCCTATTACATAATACCACATTTTTTCACATTTATCTAATTCTCTCATCATCATCAGAAATATAACTAGTACTTACACAACAATTAATATTATCTTCATTGTCTCCCCATTTAAAACATTTTTTATAATGACTATTCAATAAAAACATACATCATTTTTATTATTGATGATGTCTTAGGTAAACAATTATTCTTTCCCATTTTATCAATATTACTCTTCAATTTTCCATTGATGTTAAATGTTTTTTCCTACTTTTACATAGTTAAAAAATCCTCTTGGCCCTCTAAAACATTCACATGGGTGTTTATTTCCACATTCTCGACATAGAGTAAAACGACCCTTCGTTATTACATTGTCACCAATAGGTGAAATCATATCGAACTCCTTTATTATCTTCCTTGGAGAGTCAAAGAGATAGTTAAGGTACACATTCTTAATCATGATCTATGAAATATGATTCGGCTTGGTCACAACATCCATCAATCTAGGTAACATTACATTTAACGTATCATCAGTATATGTTCTATCACATTTAATGTTTTCATAGTTACTTCTCTTTCCTACCATTGAATAAAACTAGAAATAATAGTATGAGAAAATATTATCAAAATAGAAAACCGTATAATCATGAAAAATTAATTCTTGTATACATAAATCATGGATTAAACTTCTTTAATCTATGAAACCATAGATTTATCATATATTATTCATTGTATTCATCTACATAAATCCTCATTGATTGTTATTAAGGAAAATGTGAATTATCTTAATCGTAACCCCCAGGAGTGTCAAACTAGGTTCAAAGTAAGGCCCATTTTGTGTAATAGGTGTACCAGATTAAGGCCTAGGAATCCCTTTTGGAGTTATTACACCTAGGTACATCTATTTCAGAACTATGTCCCCTTGTATTATCCGAATAGGGATGCATTTCAAGGAATACCCAAATAATCACTACATTACAAAAATTTTATGATATTATTGTATACAAATCCACAATTTCTATCATAGGGTTTTCTCTCTAATCCATTCTTTATAAATATAGCTTCCAAGGTTTCTACCAAAAATCCCATGATACAAACGGTTAAACCATGACCCTAGAAGCCCAGTGCCAGTGCATTATTTTATTACATTGGTTAGAAATCGGGGGATCAAATCCAAAAGGACCGTTCATTTTAGCTTTCATTGAAATCCATAATACATAAATTACACCAAATATAAATTGGACAATAGAAAATAAAAATACGATACATAATAAAATTAATGTAAATTTTTACTTGAATGGTAAGTCAACGATTTATCCTTCATGATATGGGGAAAAGAAAAATAATAATGGATATATAAAATCATCATTAAGGGAATGTAAGGTGGAAGAAATAATGATTCAATAGGAAAAAATTATCATGTAATGGTAAATAACTCATCACACATTCCATTCAAATAACTAGATAAGGAAAAATAAATATGTCAAGGTAATAAAATAAAATTATTTACATCTAAATCAATAAAATAAAAAAAATCCATAGTTATATCGATGAAAATATCATGGGTGAATAATAAAAAATTTTAAATGAGGGGAATTATCAACTATTAAAAAAATGTTTCCTAGTTACATGGTTCGTTTACCTAAAAGACCTCTCACATTATGGTTTACAATATATCAGGTAAAACCCAATTGGATTTTTCCAAATAATCTGTCTCATTAGACTATTGATGCATCGAGGGAATATATATAACCAGGCCCCACCCATGTTTTACCCATCCAAAGTTTTCCTCAAATATCAGTTAAATAATTTTTTTTAGTAAATATTAATATTTAATAAAGAACTTGGATTTATTAATAATACCCAAGATGATTATATATAAAAATAAGTTTTCTTGATATGAAAACATTCTTGAGAAAAAATAATCATTAAACATTCAAAAGTGTCCCATACCACATTGAAAAACTGAAAAAATAATTCACTGTGAATTAATTGAAGATTATAGTATAATTAAATTATCAATATTCATGATATATATTATTAGATGTTAGAATATACACCAAATAATATTCAATTAATGCATTAAAAATATGCCATAATGAAATGTAAATTTATATGGATTCTCTTACCTTAACCATAATTTTGTTGAGTGGTATTTATACTTATTTATAGTGTTTTAAATTATGTTACTACGTCATTAAATAATTTTAATTATGTTTATAATACCATATATTAATTTTTGATATTATTTTACTACCTCTTTGTTAATACTCTTTCATTATTTTAACTATTTCAGGTGTTAATTTCCAAGTTATATCAAGTAGGTTTTAACTTTTTAATTCCTGACCATATTAGTAATATTATGATTGAATAATCTTTATAATATAATCCACGACTCATTTATCTTCTATATTAACTACATATGTGTTTAGAATAGTCCATAAAGTTTGGAGATAAGAAATAGAAGGAACTTTTCATGGAGACGGTAGGTTGTATGTACGTAAGAACACTAATTTCATTTATTTTTAGTATTAAAGAATGAAAAATAAATGAAAAATAGGTATATTATAAATAATATATCATATATATGATATAAATATTACATATATTTATTAAAATCATCTTTAATACATTCCATGTATAGCGTAAATGACTCAAATCGCTTCGAGGTGGGGGTAGTGCACATATCCTCAAATGATTTATCATATTAATGAGAAATTGGATGTATTAAATGTAAGAGTCATAAAATATTTAAATAATTATGATTATTTGAAACAATATGATATATATATCATTTATAAAAGGTTTTTCTATCATAATGGTCACTGTGATAGTTGGTAAGGAAAAAATTAACAATCATCGTTCTGTGAGGCAGTTGTTTGAAGTACAATGAAATAGAATTTTCATACCCCATTAGAAGGAAGTGTGTGAATGCGTATGTGGAGACATAATAATTTAGACATTATAAAATATTTATTACTCTTTTTGTTTTATAAAATCATTCAATAATAATATTTTATGGATTGGATAATGAAAATAAAACTAAAAATCTTAGAGATGATTGGTAACTCCAAATATGGTAACTTCTTTTGGTTTTATTAAAATGGATTCCTTGGATTGACATTTGGGAAATGGGTGGATTATTGGATTTGGTTATTGACGTTTGGGAACTATTTGGGAATATATTGGTTGAGCTAATTTGGATTTATGCATGTGAGAAAGCGGTAAGGCTTTTTCTTTTTTAGAGTGGATGAGGAGTGGCACTCTTGTAAATACCAAAAGGTATTTTTTTGGTGGAATACATTACCAAATGTTCCTAAAAATATAAAAATAATGGATTAAATTTCAACCATGGTCGATGAAAACATCCACCATACAAAAATACTTCTATTATAATAATTTGGGTCCTTAACATCAACGTTTTTTTATATATTTGGTTTTTATTAAAGAATCTAGTTTTCCAATACACGTAATTTATTAATTAAGTATAAAACTATGTGAGATTTATTATAAAATATAAATCAACTAAATTATTAATATAATTTATAATTTATAAAATAAAAATCTCATGGGTTTTTAAAAAAAAATTAAAACGATCACATGTGATGTGCTAAAAGACTTCTTTCACCGGGAGTAGATTAACAACATTTTTAAAATATATTGGTCAATATATTAATTAAAAAGTTAAATTGGTCAATTAATATACCATAATTAATATTTATTATAACATAAAATATCTTTGAATATTATTGTATTTTTATAAATTTTTAATCATTTAAAAAATATCATTTATTTTAAAGTAACAATAATGCCCTCATTGATCATATTAATTTTATTTCAATTTTAAAATATCAAAAAAATATTGAAATTAAAATATATTTATTTTAAATATGTTGAACATGAAATAATCATCTCGAAAAAATCTTATAGGAAATTATTCAATCAATATACATCATATTAAATATTTTTATTATCATTTTTTTAGTTAATTAGTACCTAAATAATCACTGAGTTGGAGTTTTATAAGGCTTTTATATAACTAAAACATATCTAAAAAATACTAATAAATAATTATGATAAAAATAAACCATTTATCTTTTAATAGGATATTTATATCCGAAAATATGATGTTTCATACAAATCTCAATCATTTAAAAACATCGAAGCTAAGGAAGGTTCACTTTTCCCTTTTTCATTACATTGCCTTTTATATAGGTTAATTACATTTAATAATATCCCAATAGCACCTAAAATTATAACCAATTGTGGATATAGTCTAATTATTTAATTCTAATGGATTTTGGACAACTGTCTTCATAATTTTTGTTCTTAATATTATGGTTTAGTCTATAATTAAGAATAATTTTACCTTAATCAGCGTAATTAATTTTAGAATTGCCCACTAACCTTTTTTGCCAAAAATTATATTGATATTATTAGGAAATCAATATTTTACTAAATATATCCATTTAATTCGATTTTATAATTTTAAAATCATTGAATTGGGAAAATAATAATTAACAATAATCCCATACACATAGCGGGAAATAGAGTTTTTGAAGTAGAAACATTCAAATGATCAGAAATTTTATATATCTAATTTGTATTTAAAAACTATTATAATGACCGCTGTTGGATTAATATATTAATAACTGCTCTATTGTGACATTAAAATTAATTTAAAATATAATTTTACATTGATAATTATTTTGTAGAAAACACATTTTTTTAAATAAAATGCAGTAATTTTCTCAATTTAACAAAAAATTATGTTTATCAGAAAAATAAGAAAAATACAACATAAGATAATTTTCGAATTCTAAACTTAAAAATTATTTTTTATGAGAAGTAAAATTTATAAAATTAAATAACATTATATTTAAAATATGTACACCATTAAAATTCGATAAAACTTTATCATCTATGTAAAAAAAGATAATTCAATGTGGTGTGTGGTGTCTAATGTATGATTAACATTGGTAGAATATAATGAAAGATATAAAAATAATTATTCGATCATGTGTATATTTTAATTTCATATGGTGTTATATTTTCAATGATAAATGGACTTTTTCTCAAGAATTTCTTTAAAGATATTTTTATGGTATTTTTGTACATATATAAAAACCCCTTTAGCTTACAAATACACTACTTGGGATATGTTTTATTCATTCCATAATTATTTTTTTAATGGATAGATTATTATCTTTTTGAAAAATTAATGTTTTGGAATTATGTTTCCTTATTTTTTTTAATCTCACCAACATTCCCATTATGTGTCTATTTCTTGCTATTATTCGACATTTAATTTTCCCATAATATCCATATTATTTTCAAATAATATAATTATTTCACAAACCACATATAATTTCCAAATATTATGTTTAACATGTAATGTTTTTTAAATGATTGGGGAAATGTTGATTAATTCAAATTAATTACTCAATATATATATATGATGATAGGTCAAAGTGTTCATGAATTAAAACGTTTATTCAATATATGAGGAATTTTATGGAAACATGGAATGTGATAGGGAATAGTAATAGAGAAACTCTTGATGCATTGATATTATCATGAGATGATTCAATTAGATATCCATAGTTAAATGGTTTTCTACTGTGAAATAACCCATTATTTTTATAATATCTTTATAATTTTCTTCATATAAGAGGTATAAGGATTCTTAAGATCATGAAATACAATAATTAATAATTCCACTCATTATGCATTTTGTAATAATTTTACATAAGAGTTATGAAATTATATTATCATTGGATCAATTATATTCTATGTTTTTTGAATTAGTATATTTTATTAGTTTTTAACATTAAATATTGATTATGACTTTTGTAGTAATTTGAAACATGTTATTGATTAAATGGAATGTACTTTTAGTTATTTAACCTACCATATAAATTAGGGTAATGAAATTAATTAAAATATTTTTGGGTTCATTTATTTTCCATTCCATGATAATGATTATTATTCACGATAGCTTCTTCTTTACTTAAACCATACAGATAATTTGAGATAACAGTTATCTTGTTTCAATTATTAGGAATCCAGGAAGTGTACTTGTAATGATATGCTACAATATTCTAATGATAATAATTAATCTCTTTGAAAACATTTATATTTAGATTTTGAAATGTAATGTTGGAATCATTATGTATCTCCTATACAAATTGTACCAAACTATTTTTTATTGTGGGATGTTATTATCTATATCTTACGAATATTTCGTAATATAAGGCACTGACTGTAGCTTACTGGTATCAGGATTGTCACATTAGACAGTTAATACTCGTCAGCATCATCTGTTGTACGATGAGATATACTTGAGGTCATATGGTGCCACTAATATAGTTAATTTTTCATGTTATCCAGACTGAAAAGTTACAATGTCTTGTCAAATAATTGTTTTTATTTTTGTATAAATTTTTTGGGTGGATTCGGGAAAAATAAATGTTTCAATTCTTGAGATAAAACTGAAACCTGTGTTTTATGCACGTCATTTCAAATGGAAGACATGTTTTCTGGAATGAGATTGATGATATTTCCTTTCACAAAAATTGTTATATCTTATTCTCATTTAACGAGACTCACATGAGTTCTAGGATACATGATTTATGAGTTACTGTTTCTATTCACATGGATCATAGTTATCAGTTCCTAGACCATAATTCCACCTGATAGGTGCCCAAAGCATGGTGGGCCACTTGAACACAAACACATCTCCTAGAACGCTAGAAGTTGCGTACTATCAGTGAGGGCCTAGGGTTTGTTTTTGTGGAGACTATGCCTTCATTACCAAAGTGTAGCACAATGTGTGGATGTAAAAATAGGTAAATATTGAAAGCAATATAAATAAATATTAATAATAACAAAAAAATAGGGACAATAGTAATAGTAACTGATTCCAATAGAATATCAATCAACAATAAATGATGATATATCATGTACTAGAAAACAGGAAAACAATGATATAAGACTATAGGAATAACATGTTCCACAACTCTGTAATGTAAATAAAATAATATTCCATACATCCTGAACTCTGGCTATGTCATCTACTATCAACCTCCACCCTAAACAACAAACAGACACGTTTTTGAAGCCATATGCTTCCCTTTTTCAACACATGGAACTCTGTAATCAACCATGGGTACCAAAGGATCCTTGAAGAGCGAGTGATAAATTTCTCAGTAGGACACCACAAAAGGTGTCAATAATATCTGACATGGGTAATGGATATTTAATAGTGTTTACACATGCATATATACAGTGAAGAAGTACAACGTAACTAAATACCCGTGAACTTGCTTCAACCCTCTCCTAGTGTCTTAACATGTAACCAATTTATTTAATTATGTAATTTAAATTTTAATATTGATAGGTATCGCGAGGAATATAAAATTAATATATCACATTGTGATAGTATAAATAGTGAATGTTACAATATATAACCAAGAAACCATGATCAATGATATTTAATAGTGGAGTCCCAATGTAACAACAAAGGCGACATAAACCTCAAGGGTCTCCAACACATTAACAATTAGAGCATGTCATGGGGTAAGAGAGTAATCCAAGTATGTATGTCTAAATATTTCATCAGTGATTCGACTAATGAGTCTAAGGTGATAAACCATGGTAAAAAAGGAGAAAAATAATGATTGGGCCCAATGGGCTTTCCCATGGAACGTAGTTGTCAATGATATATCCAAGGAGTGTATCCAAGGCATCCAGTTTGTTAATGAACAATAAAATGAGTGTATCCAAGGCATCATGTTTTACTACATGAAGGATCCCGTGGTATCATATCTAGAATACAATAATAGACATAGATCAGGATCTACATGGGTCTCATCCTACGAAAGTTGTATCAATGAATCAGAATGGGGTCCCTAGTGCTCATGGAATTCTATAATAAGAATTAATGGTGATCACAAGTTTGGATATCTCTGATTAATTATGAATTCATGTAATATATCCTTTATTTCATGCCCTCCCTTTCATTATTGATATATGGTCATGTTGCATGCAGTCTTTTTATCATGTCATTTGGATCAAGCCTTGCATTTCATTACTATGACAAGGATGAGTAGTACACAACCATTTAAAAAAATTCATTTGGTTAATTCATTTCCTTTAAATAGTGTGAAAATGACAAATAGAATGAAACCATTTAATCCATTTATTTCTTATTCTATATTCATGGATAATTCAGCTACCGTCTATTAATGTAGTAAGGGGTTTTATGAATATTCCACCCATTAATCCTTCAAATTTATTTATCTATTTGAAGAACTTATCATAAGATGTTCAAGTGGTATTCATACATGTTACACTCCATTATTAAATTGACAATATAAATTAATCCAATTAATATAGAAATTATTACCCTTAAAGTGGTCAATCCATGGAAGAACCGAACAGTGGCTAAAACATGGAAAAACACTAAAATGAAAACTATGGCATAACCTTCATCATGGAAAGGATGAGGTTGTGGTCATAATAAGAAAAAATCAATCAAATAATTACAATGATCATAAACATACATTTCTATTAAGTATAATCATTGCAGATATATTTTACAAATGGCACCCGAATAAATCGGTGGGCCACACATGACAAATCCAAAATCAACGAACATTATGTACGAGTTATAGACCACACATCCTAGGGATATATGATCATTATCATATGTTATTGGGAAATTATTTGTTACAGATAACACTAGATCTACATAAAAGTGAAAAATGACAATACCCTGATAACTCAGTCGAGAGAAAGTGAGATGTATAATTGCTCAAGATGACTCGAGTACTTATTGTTGTTCATTCAACGTGATGAATAGATGCTCGAATGAATCATAGAATATGTAAATAATTTAATCCAAAAATTTGATCTTCAAAAATACATAAATTAAGATAAATATATGTTAATCCATCCTATGATCGAATTAGGGAATATGGAGGGAGTTTAGTAGGCCATTAAGAGCAATTTTGTAAACTTTCCAAGAAAAAATGGAATCTGGATGGTTTATCGACATGGTATGAAAAACAATGCACAAACCATGATTATTTTACTACATAGAAGTGAAAATTGCATTATTATTCCACACAGACATGCATAAACTGTGTGAAGTGGTTCTATCCTGAAATTTCAAAATTTATGGTTAGCCAAACTGTGCACCAACCATGCGTTAACCTTGTGACCTATCTAGTTTTCATAAAAATATGGGTTTTTG
Source organism: Viscum album (assembly GCA_963277665.1). Classification (NCBI taxonomy): domain Eukaryota; kingdom Viridiplantae; phylum Streptophyta; class Magnoliopsida; order Santalales; family Viscaceae; genus Viscum; species Viscum album. Next base: position 623,762,325 of record OY728127.1, read on the forward strand.
GCTTCTAACATGCCCCAAAACCCCCCGAGTCCTTTTTAACTCATTTTAATCTATATTAGGTCCAAATTAACGATTTAGACCAGAATATAATGTTTTAATTTCAGATTGAAAAACTAGGTTTTTACAAAAATATTATTTGTTTCCAAAAATTGATTCGATTTATTTCTTCCATAAGTATATTGAAATTACATAATTCCACATTGATAAAAGTTATTTGAAAAAATAAACATTATTTCAAAAATTAACATGTAATAATCATCTCTGTGTTTTGAAAATTTTATGAAATTATTTTTTTTATGGATATTGAAAATACACATTTTTATTGAATTTGACCTCTGCATTTAAAGAATTTAAGTGGTGGATTTAGTGTAAAAGTGTTTTAAAATACTAATCAGTTAAAATATATTATTATTAATCAAATTTATATTATTTTAAACAATTTCATGATTATATTTTATTTACAAACCATTTATAATTTGGAAAAGGTTTTATTTTTGGAAACCACCTTTTTATTCCATGTGGAGGTTTTATTTTTAAATTAATATTTTTGAATTCTGTGATTATAATTTTTTAAATTGAATTCCATAATTTCAATAACAATATTTAATAATATTCAATAACAACATCTTAGCATATTTTTCATAATAAATAGTAAAAACTGTAGAAACTATTTACAATGGTTATTGTTAAAACGAGTTTACGAGGGGATAAATCATGATATAATTGTATGTTTACCGATAAAAGATTTATTAATAAAATTTCATAAAAATATATTGACCATATCTTATCAAATCATTTAATTTATATCCATTTGGAAGAACTCTTCTTGGGAATGACTTTATCATTCTGGATTCATGTGGGAAATTTCTAAGTGGGTTCCCAAAACCCAGTTACAAAAGGTTTTAATCTATCATCTTCCCACATCAAGATCCATTTGAGTTATATAATACATGACCACGTACACTCCATAAATACCTCCCCATGACCTTGAGTCTAATTATTTATCATAATAACATCGTGGTAATCCTTTAGGTATAAAAATAAAGTTGTTCATTGAAGAATAGTACAGTTGTTAACCATATGTTTTCATTTTATTTCTTCTTCCATATCCTTCAAATGTTTCCCAATTATGAATAAACTATAATACATGTCATATAAGTATAATTCCAGTTGGTATTTTATTTTTTTAACCTATATCCTTCTTATCCTCCATCAAATGGGAAACAAACCATTCGATTGTGTGTATAACAGGCTACCACCATAGGTACCAATGTCATTTTTTCCGTCACTTATACTTATTGAAGTATTTAGAAAAAATATATATATTATTATTATATAATTATAATTTTTGAATGATAATATCCCACCTACCTCCTTACAATTAATATGTAATAATAAATGATAATATTACTCATGCGAACATGTGGACAACCACCTCCACAAATCGATATGATATGTTTCTCATTATATTTTATCATGGATTGTAATAAAGATATATTAATAAAGATATATGATATAAATTATTTAAAAATTATTTTTTTAATGTAAATTATTATAAAATTCTCTTTTTTCATTATATTAAAAAAATGAAAACATCGTTTATTTTTATAAACTACCTATGATATCCAAGAATAGTGATATTCATTTCTTCAACTCAATATTTTATGAATGTATTTAAATATTTTTATAATAAATATATGTGATATTTATATAATTATCATCAGTATAGTGATTATTTAACTATGATAAATGTATAAGGATAAAAATAACAAAAAAACATACATAAAAAATAATGTAGTTATTACACGAAATAATTATTTTAACAGAGAGGTGTTAACAAATGTCTGATAAAAGGTAATATTTAAATAATATATGATATTATATATATAATATTTTTTAATAGAGTCATAATAAAATTATATTTATGTTATTGGTTTTTTTAATGTTTTTGAAATAATTTGAGGCTTGTGGTAATGAATTCTCTTACCACTTTTATTTCCTTAGGAGACATGACACATCAACCAGTTTTTTATATTGTGTGGTGTATATACTACCAATTAATGTATATTATTATTATTAAAATTGAAAATATTGGATATAAATATCCATATAAGATTATTTTTTCATGGGTATTACAAATAAATATTTACCAATGTTGTAAAGGATTTGTGTTACAATATAATTATTTAGAGGGCTTATTTATGATTAAATTTTCAATGATGAATTATTATGATTATACTCGTCATAAATCCATGTCTTTTTTATCATCTTATTTTTTTTATTACATGATTCCATTCATTTTCCCCACGTTATAAACTCTGGACACTAATAGAAATTTTTTAATAAAAAATTATTTCATTTCACTCTTTGATTAAAAATACATTCTCTTATATGTCCATGTTTTATTAAAATATTTATTATTTTTTAATATTATCTCATGTTTTTTTTGAAATTTTTATAAATGATTCAAATTTATCATGTTGGATAAAAAATAATCTTCTTATCACATTCTGAACTGTGGTACTCTTGACTGTTTACCATAAATGTGGAAGGAATCATTGTTTTAACATTTACCACATGACTTTTATTTCCCAGCATCATGACCACTCAATGATTTAATTTTCACACTATGTGTTTCAATGGTTATATATAAATTAAAATTTTCATTTAATATTTCGAAATATTTTTATTTTAACTAATTGATTACAATGTTAAAATGGATTTTTTTATAAATTCTCCAAGTGATCTATTAAAATCATCCTCTATATAGGATGTCATGATTGAATTATAATAATAAGTAATGGGAATATAACTCAATGAAATCATCCTTACTCCATAACTATACAATTTATGATTATTATGGTAATAAATTTTTGAGACATGTTTCTATTCCATGGGTTATGTTATGATGAAATGGTGAAATTTTTATGAAATCTATTCCATTTCCATAGGTTATGTTACGAAATAATTTTCATTAAACCCATTTACATAATATGGTATATTTTATGATGGTTGTTTTATGATATTATGGAATAAAACATTATGATTATTTTATGGTATTTGAGGGACTGATGTTATATGTTCATCTAATTCAATTTTAAAATATTGATATCTTCTGAGATTATTTTGACTAAAATGTGGGGTAAACCCAGCTCAGTAAGGGACTCTATCCACTGTAAATGACTTGGGGAGTGAACCATGACTACTATTATGGTTTGGGGAGTGAACCCATTCCCATGATAGTCTTATAAATTATCATTTACAAAATAATGGAATTATTTTCTATGATTATGTGAAAACCAAAAATATATGTCTTATTAGAATTTTATTTTCTCATATAACTTGTTCTTTGATTGATTTTTGATTAAAGTATTATTAATATCCATGATTAATTTCATGACTCAATATTGTGACCTATGATAACGAGGGTATTATTTTAAAATTCATGGTCATGTTCTCAAACACTTCTCATTTTGTAATTTTCGATCATTAATGAATCCCTTTTCCCTTTCTAATCTTCTAAACTCACACAATATTATGATTCATTTTCCTTGTTTTTGAATATGGGTATTAATTATGATATGTTTTTGAAGGGTTATAGTTGAAAATAACATTTTGGGATATGTTATTGTTCACTTAGGAACTAGGTTTTAATGTATTAATAATTACAAAGGAATTTTTACTATATTATTATATCACTAATTATTATGGTATGTAATGAATATTCACATAGTACGATGTGATATCCATGTAAAAAAATTATATTTATTTATAATTGATTTCATATTATGTTTTAGTCAACCGTTATAAATGAGGATAAGAAAACATTACCCAGAACCCATTGGATAATACAATATATAAGAGAACATCCAAATTTATGGTAATAAAGATTGTAATTTTTTTAGAAAAATAACCATTTTTGGATAATATTAGTGGATATATTTTTTAAATAGATTCATTTAGGGGAGAAATACAAAAAAAATAGTTTTCTGCATATATCTCACCCATCATTATAGTGCACTGTGTGTGCTCCATTACTGTAAATAATTTTTTTAAAATCATAGGGGGTTTTCATTATGAAATAAAATATCCATTCGGAATCATTATGATGTATTTAAAATGTTGACTACCATGAATGATTTATTATAATCATACAGTTTCATGTATTGAATACACAGAATCAATACTTGGATATCTAATGAATAATGTTCAATTACGGGTCACTCTGATCTATGATTCCTGATTTTCATGCTAACAATTTTGTATTTACTATGGGATTTATGATAGAATGACGAAGATGATGTAGTAATTATTACACTCAAATATAGATGTAATGTATGTGAGATTAGATATATTAATTCCTAAACATTATGAAAATTTCCAAGGAATGATAATTTACACTAAGAGAATTCTTATTATTTATAACGAGTTATTTGCGATGGGATCCCGTCACAAATAAGCTTCAGCGACGGGGTCCCATCGCAAATATCCCGTTGGAGAAAACGCTGTCGCAAATAATTCTCTGATTATATACGTTATATATATAGACTTTTTTGCAATGGGCCCGTCGCAAATATTTTTTGTGAAAGGCCCATAATCCCATCGCAAATACATTTTTTAAAATATTTATTTAGACTATTTGCGATGGGCCCGTCACAAATACTTTTTGTGATAGGCCCATACTCTCATCGCAAATACATTTTGTAAAAAACTTTATTGAGGCTATTTGAGATGGGAACCCGCCCAACAAATCCCGTCGAAATAATAAATAATTTGTAAAAACATAAATTTAATAATCTTATGAATATTTAAAAATTAAATTTAATATTACAAAAAATTAAAATAAAAAAACACATTAAAATTCTCAATATTCATAAATAAATATAAAAAAATCATAAAATATTATTATTATTATTAGTAAAATAAAAAAACATTAAAAAATATAATACTGAAAAAATATATTTAATAAAATTATGATTAATGAAACAATAATATTAATATTATTAAAATAATAATAAAATTAAAAATTATTAAAATTCACAATATTAAAAAAAATCATAAAATATTTAAAATTAAATTATGTAATATTCGCACCGATATAAAAGACAGAAACTGTAAATAGTTTATATTACAAAAAATGTTTAATTCAAATGTTTTTAACTTAAAAAATAACTAGGGGTCGTCTTCTAGAGGAGGAGGAGGAGCTGAAGGAGATGGTGGAGAAACTGCATCCCAAAACTACAAGTCAGACATCACATGTACTCCATAGGCTCGTGATGCTACTGCTACCATCGATGCATCTCCTCCTCGTGCTGCTGCTTCTGCTGCTGATGCATCTCTTCTTTTTTCTTCTGCGAACTCTCTATAAGGTCATTCTGAACTCAGAACTGCTCTCGATACTTTGAGGTAAAAGATTATGCCTTTCCACGAGCTCCACCTGAGTTGGATGCTGACATCGCAGAAGTACCATAATAAGTACCAAGAGTCACATGAGAATGGATACCAACTACTCGGTCCTTCTCAATGCCATACTGAGTCGCCTGCATCCATGTCGCCTCGTTGAAATGGTGGGCACTGGTCTGATCAGTCGCCTCTTCCTGACCCACAACTAATGTATGAGAGGTCAAAACATCATATGAATCCTTCAATTCCAATTTGGTATTAAAATTGTGAAAATATTATATTCATTTATTTTTCAAACTGAAGAAAATAAGACTAACCACAATCTGATTCTGGAGATCACCTCTAATCTCTCCAGTGGCTGGATCACTATACATCCTCTGATAAACATCGTACTCTATAATATCGAGATGCTTGAATACCTATATGTATATAAAATATACTATTTATATTTGATGTTATATAAAATATTTAACTAAAATACTTACCAGTTTCTCTCTATGCTTACGGAATGTACGGCTACCAGCTCGAAGCATCACCTCTTGTCTCCCCTGATTCTGCCAACCCAAAGAAGACATCCTCTGAAATCCAGAACCCAACAAGTGTGCACATAATTCATCCCAAACCTGAGATGAAATGTTCCCTGGTCGGTGGGCTCTACACAAATTATCAAATACTATCGTCCCTACTTCCATAATGGTCGCCTTTCTCAAATTGTGCAAAAGCTCACACAAACGCTCACGCATATCCACCTCTCATGTTGCATGGATACCGTCACACATGCTATCATCGATGCGATACCATAAACCCTAGAAATAATTTATTATATCAAGTTATTAATAAAATAAATTTCAAAATAAATATTATTTATTTACGTACCAGCCAATGATTGTACATGTCGAGCTGCACATCAACCGGAATACATTTTCATGTGATCCATGGCTGAGAAAAATAATTGCACAAGATAGCACTCCCATGTCCAATAGCTACATGTGCAAAACAGTTAAAAATGAATAAATAATCAAAAAATTAGTATAAATATAAATAATTTAATGAATGGTAACTAAAATATACAGGTTACCATACCTCTGTGTGCATGGATCGAAGCCAGTGCGTGGACGTCGTTCGGGGATACAGTCAGGAATCATCAGTCGCGCAAGACCGCGCCCCCTTCGCGTACCTCCTGATCCACCAGTATGCTGAGGGTCAGATGATCCCACATCCCCCTCATCCAAAGGTTGCTCAACATCCTCTAACTCAGGAAATAGATCCGAGTCCATCTAAAACAAAAATTGATTGTTGTTAGTAGATATTTGAAAATAACTATTATATATATATATATATATATATTAGTTATGATCATAACCGAAATTTAACTATTTAAATTTTCACCTTCATGACCATCATCGTATTGGATGATGTCAATGTCTTTATATTCCTCCCAAGCATCATCAATATCCATATGAGTTTCTCTTTCACCATCCCTTGTCATTTCAAATTAATTTTTAACAAAATTTTAGCTTCTTCATCATCGACCCTTAATTGTGGGGTGTCATCATTGAAATTCATGTTTCTTTGTGAAATAGATGGATTTTGAGTAGTCTCTTGAAGAAAGTAAATTCCTTCCACTTTAGCAGAACCACATTCAGTTGGAGTAAATTTATCTTTCCCATATTTTTTTTATTATGCTCCACCAATCAATGAGGTCTCTTGATGTAGCACAATACTTTGGGTAATAAATTTGATGTGTCTGTTGAGCCAATAAAAAATTTTCATTCACTGCAAGAAGTATTTTATATTTAATATCGACGATTCGATGAGTCGGATGAACACAAAATCCTATCTTAGTATCCAACCAACGACATTTAAACATTGTTATGTAATTATGTCTAAGATAACATAGCTCAATACTTTCATCCAGAATTCCTTAAAAGTCAACGTCAGTTTCTCTATGATTCAATCCTCTCAAAAATACTCAATTGTTCATTGTCTTTTTTATTCCCCATATTCATGTTTATGAAATCGAAAACCATTCACCACATATGCATTATATGATTTTACCATTTTGGATGGTGGGTTACTCAATATACACAGTCGCTTATCAATTTTATCAGCATGTTGAGAAACCTAAAATTTTTTAAAACAATTATAAATATAATAAATAGTAAACTGATTTGATATTAAACTCTCAATAATTTATGTTACCCGTTTTTGAAACCATTGTATTTTTTTTCTGCATTCTTCAAGAGCAGCTGCTGTAATTTGTGGAAGTTGTTTTTGTTATGATTATCAGAAAACTTAAAAATAAAATATTTTTTCATACTGTAAAATAAATTATATAATATTTGATAGAAGCACTAATAGTAAAAATGTTTTCATTTCTTCACATTTGAGAAGAACATATGTATGAGCTCGTTGATGCTCATCGTCAGAAAGCCATCGTTCATGAACTCCACCGAATCCAACAATTGGCTGATTAAAAAATTATAATTGATTGTCCATTTCATAATTAAACTTTCCCTCGTTTTATCCCATGCAGTTTTGTTTTGAGGGATATTTAGATTCAAAATAGTGAGAGCAGAAAAAAAGCAATTTCCTCGAGAAAATAAACTTCGGCAATTGAGCCTTCTACTGATGCTTTGTTATGTTCTTTTTTTTCATTTCTGTATGCATCTCTCAAATGGGTATAACCATCAAACTAGTACTGGACCTATACATTTAGCTTCATGTGGTAAATGTAATATCATATGTTCCATTCAGTCAATGAAATCTAGAGAAAATATTTTTTCCAGTTTACATATAATTATCGAAATATATTCTTCCAGTTTTCTTAGCGCATCATAGTCTGTTGTCGCTGCACAAATGTCTCAAAAAAATATGATATGTCTGTTATCGAATCACAAATCATAGATTTCAACAAACCTCGGAATCCAATTACCATAAGTCATTCCGTTATAACAAGACAATCATGACTTTTTAATCTCGTAATATGACCATTCTTAACACATATTCCGAAATTGAAAGCATAGCCATCTAGATGTCTCAAATATGCAATCCACGGAAAAAATAATAAGTGACTCTCTTTGGATAGTGTATAAGCTACTTTTGGATTCATTAACCTCTGTGATCTGAAATATTCAAATATTTCAAGTACTGGTCACGTGAAAATTTGGGAAAGAACTAGTCGTGCTTTTATAGTATCTTGGTCTTACCTGGTGTATCCAAAACTGTATGAAATAAATTATCAAAAAAATTCTTCTCAATATGCATGAAATACAACATGTGGTGGACAACCAAATCAGACAAATATGAGAGTTCCCAAAAAAATGCTTCGTTTTATCCAATTATGTTCTCTCTCAAAGCCATGAATTTTCTGTTGGTTTACTATTTTCCCAAATGTGATAGGAGGTAATGAAAATACAACAGATTTTAACTCTATACCAGAGATCATTTTTTGTGGTTAATCCCTTTAAATTGTGTATTTTCGGAAATGAGATTTGTTCCTTCAAAAAAGATTATCAGTTTGAAGAAATCTGTGATGACAGTCAAAATAGCAAGGTTTTTTTCCACTGATGAGCATAAGAACATTGTTGTATTACATACACTAAGGAAATGATTTTAGACCATGTGTACTCCAGCCAAATAACAAGCCATATGCTGGAAAGTCACTAATCATCCAAATCAATGCATCTTTTAATGTTAAATTTTGTTTCACATCAACATCGTATGTACTAACACTATTACTCCACAATGAATTTAATTCATAAATCAATGGTTTCAAATAAACATCAATATTCTTTTTTGGATGTCTTTGGATTAATAAGGTCAAAAAGATATAGGGATCCACCATCAGAATCCATGGAGGTTGATTTTACGGAGTTATAAAGACATCCCATCATGAATACTGACTACCATAAGAACCAAACAGACAGAAACCGCCAGTAGAAAGACCCAACCACATGTTTCGGGCTTCTAAAGCAAAAGACAGATGCATACGATCAAAATGATTCCATGAATCAACATCAAATGGTTGATTCAAGCTCTTACCGGTTGAAATATTGGTTCTGTTCTAGGGCATCATTGAATCTATGTTATGAGACATAAATAAACGTTGCAGCCTAGATATAAGGGGGAAATATATCAACTATTTTATAGGAATCGATCCAGACTTACGTGGTTGAGCTTCATTATACCTCGCTTGTCCACATGTGGGACAACTATCCAATGAATCATTTTCAACATAATATAAGATGCAATCATTTGCACACGCATGAATCTTTCGATAACTAGGTCCTTGATTATGAACCAACCTTTTTCTCTCATTGTAATATGCAGGAAACACATTTTCTTCATGTAATAGTGTTTTAACCAAAGAAAATATCTGATCAAAACAGTTGTTTTATATTTCATTATCTTATTTAATAGCCATAAATTTTGCAACCGCTTATAATTTTCTTATCTTGCAATTAGGATATAATGCATCCTTAGTGTTGAAAGTGGGTGCCCTAGACCCAACTTGTTTTGTACTTTGATTACTGCTACATGTATTCAGTTTATTTTATACATGTATTTATCTTGTCATGATAGTGTAGATACTTCTGCATCCACTTTATTAATGGCAATGTCCTTAGATTACCTGTCACATCAAAATGGTTATAGCAGGTCCCAGGCTATAATGAGAACCTTGAAATGCCATGACAGTAATCTTAATGTAACGTCCTATGGTCCAGTTACATAATTCTGAAAGGACACAGATTATGTGTAACCATCAGGTGCTGGGGGCTCATAAGCATTGAGTCTTCATCTCATGAAGTTCGCACTTGATGATCTTTAGCTAATGAGATCACGAGGACATACCCTCTTAATAGGAACACCACATGTTTCTGGTGTCATTGGTCGTTCCTATCTATGGGCATGTGTAATGGTCTCCTGACTTGATATCATTTTCAATGAATGTCATTTAATTATGTACATTTGATATAAGGCGAAAACCATGGCGACAAAGTCGTGGCGAGGTAGTTTGTATTTGGTACGTCATTAATGGCATGGCTTTGATTGAATGATCGAGAAAGGATTTGTCGCTTCCATGTTTAGGAAGAGATATCTCGGGCCTGGTTGATTAGGATGGTTGCACCTTCATTAAATCCATGGCCATGGTAGACGAAGGTAAGACCGTCCGGACAAATCAACAATCAAAAATAAAGCAAATAAAGAATGATGACACTAGTATGCATTCTGCTTTATTGAGATAAAGTTTGACAAAGATATTATATTACACTGACCATGTTCATAGGAAGGCAGCCATTTCTTCGACTTTGTCTTATCTCTATAGGGGCCTCGATGGGTTTCTAGACCCCGCTCTAGGTCGGTGATATTATTCACTGCTGTTGAGATAAGGGCCTAGAGGGTCACACACAATAGCGCCTTGAAAATCTGCCCTATTCTGTGAGTAGGAATTTAGAACTTGGTGGGCTCCACCAAAGGGTCCGAGTACAATCCAAAGTTCTATGGATCACCAAAGAATAAATAAGTTCATTAATTATTTAAGTTTAAAATAATCCGTTGAATTTATTTATAACATGTATTTACAAGTTGTATGGTAAATACACGTATTAATATTATTCGACTGGATTTAAATATCCTAGGTTCGTTTAATATTAGTAGGAGGAATGAGTCGAGTTAAAGACTCAAATTTATCACGTAATATATTTATATATTACAAGTATGTGATAAATTGTAAATATTATTTATGGAATAATTTTATTTTTCATAAATAATTATTTACATCACTTATATAGAGGACGCCTAATACACGGGGGTCGGGACCTACACCGCGTGTTTTAATACTCCTTATATATGTGAGAGAGATGCTCTCCCACCAGAACTATTCATGTGTCAAATTTGAGAGCATCTCTCTCCTCCTGGAATTTAGAGAGAGAGTCTCTCAAGAAAGGAGGATCTTCAAGCTTATCCATCCCGGATCGAAGCATCCTCCCTTGCAGTGATCATCGTTACGCTGAAGTGTGCGTCGTAGATCCGCGCTAGCACCCGGATCTTGATGAACGGCGCGCGTGCAGATTCGCAAGGCGTGTGTGGACGATCTAGAGGGCTTCGACGTCGAAGTCTTCGAGCAACGATCGCCGGTGTCCTACACGTCAATTCTGAACAAGGTAAACGTTCCATTTTATTTTGTGCTCCTTATGAACCTTGCGAGATCCTCGGACCAAGCTGGGACGAGATCACCGGAGTCGACATGATTATGTCACTCCGATGAAGCAGAAAAATTTTAAAAATCCCGACCCATTGGCTTCCGCTGCGCAGTCCCGGTACCTAACAGTGGTATCAGAGGGAGTACAAGTGTTTTTCTGAGTCAAAAATATTAAATTTCATTAAATTTAATTGTGGGGTGTTAAAACGGTTCATTCGGATTTGACCGCGCGTCGTTTCGATTTCAAATGATCAAGATACGATCATTTGAAAGTTTTAATCGGATCGACGCACGTGTTCATGCTTGTTTGGTGTTGAGAATTAACATCAAATAATTTTATTTTATTATTATAAAATATAATAAAATAATTTATAATAAATATTTGATTATATTTATAATAAATTTTATTATATTTTAAAAGAAGAAGACCAAGATTTATGGGTCTTCTTGTTTTTGTTCAAAAATAAAAAAATAAAAAAAGGAGAGAATCAAAGACCCCAAAATGGGGTCTTCTCTTTTATTAAAGAAAGAAAAAAGGGGGTGGGTGGCTGGATTTTTGTGGCAAAGGAGAGAAAAATAAAAAAAATTAAAAAAAAGGGAAGAAGACCCTTACGGGTCTTCTCCCTCACGCCGCCTAAGGCCGGCAAACCCTAGGGTCGCCGGCAGCGGCCTCCTCCCCGGACCGCCTTCGCCGGACACGACCCTCACCACAGCTCGCGGCCCGCCTCGCCGGACCGGCCCTCTCGCCGGAGCTCCTCCGCGTCGGCCCACCTCCTCCGCGCCGGCCCTCCTCCTCCGCGCCGGTCGCAGCTCCTCACCGGACCGGCCTCGCGCCGGAGCTCCTCTGCACCGGCCCACCTCCTCCGTGCCGGCCCTCCTCCTTCGCGCCGTTCGCGGCTCCTCACCAGACCGGCCTCGCACTGGAGCCCCACCGCGCCGGCCTTCCCTCGCCGGACCGGCCCCTGCCAGCAGCCGCCGGCCACTCCGGCCTCACCCCCTGCCGGACTACACCGCTCCGGCCTCACCTCCTGCCGGGCTGCCTCGCACTGGCCGACCCCTCGTCGGCTCACTGGAGTTGCGGGCTGCCGGGAGATGCAGCCGTTGTGGGAAGCGGTCACGCCGCGGTCACGCCGCAGTCACGCTGCGGTCACGCCGCGGTTCAGGACGACATCCCGCGGTGGTACGCAGTCCCGCCGGACTTTTCTCCGGCGAGAGGTAACCGGGCACTGAATTAATTTTAATTAATTTAGTTTTTCTTTAAATAAAATTAATTGAAATTAATTTAGGGGTTTAGATTTTATTTTAATCCAAGAATATTAATTTAATTTAAGTTTATAATTAAATTAATTGTTTAATTTAATTTAATTTTAGAATTAAAATTAAATTAAACAAATGGAACCGATAAAAAATAAATTATTTGAATTTAATCAAATTCATTTAATTTATTAAAACACCCTCGCATAATTTAAATTTATTGCAGTTTAATTTTATTGTGCTTTTACCCCGACTGGTCTTGAGCTTTTGACCGACTTGTGTATGTCTGACATGTATTTATTTATTAATTATTTATTCAATCCGTGCGATGATTGTAATAATTAATTAGATAAATGACGGTCTGCGAATCGTCTTTTAATTCAAATATGTATAAGGGCCTGCGCGTCCATTGCACTATATGTATTTTGTACCCCAGACCCCCTCGCCTGCGTGCGAGTATATTTGTAATTATTCATGACGATCCGAGAGGCAGACCCCACCAAGATGAGGAGGTAGTCCAGACATGAGTTGGGCTTTGCACTGGGGCCAGCAGCGACACGAGTCTTGTATTGACTCAGGTACGTGTGCCCCTAGGTGATGATTGATCAGTTAATGATCAATCATTATAGAATGCTCAAGACCAGTCGGAATGCTTGATTTACTTTATGCATAGTTTATTATTTTTATGCAACTGCATGATTATTGCATGATCACATAGGATATTAAACAAGAGAAAATGCATAAAGTTATGACGAATAAATACTCTTTTGAATGTTCAGTTGTGAGCATGACAACCTAGTTTGAACATAATAAATAGAAAAGGGATTATATTTGTCAATTAATAATTTAAAAATCCCTCAAAGATATATTAAGTCATAATGCCTTCCATTTCTCATATCTAAACAAAACCGGCTGTTTGGGTGCTCATCAACCTCAGTTGAGAGTGCCTCTTACTACCGGGGCGTTTCCATGTGAGGAATGGGTCGACTTAACTAAAGTGAGTAATCAAGGTTTAGCCTTAGATAACTTATTATCACTTTAGAGGCAAGAGGTTGAGGGAATCAAGTATAGATTCCAAAAGCTGGGACTTTACTCAACTACACAAGGAACCACAAGAACAGGTGGTTGGCCAGCATAGCGCCTACCTTGAAACCCTCCATGTAGTGTCGTAGCCCTAGCTTCTAGACTACGAGGGAGGTTTCGAGGATCCTTGCCACTAGAATGCCCAAGCGATAGAGTATTCTGAATCTAATGGTGAGGGCCATTAAGGTTCGTTAAAATAGTGGGAGACATTAAATGATATAATAATTTGGTAATCATAAAATGTCAAAAAGGTAATCAAGACAAAGTACTAACTTCTAAATGTTTATCTGATGTAGATTCAAAATGGAAATCACCAACACCACAAATGCTTTATCACTGTGATCGATCCTGGATAAAGAAAATATCCTGACCGGCAATAACTTCCAGGAGTGGTACAGGCGCTTGCGCATAGTACTACGCCAAGAGAGGAAGTTATATGTGCTGGAATCCCCAATTCCTGCTGAGCCTCCTCAGGGAGCAAGCAAGACGGAAAAAGATAAGTGGAAAAAGCATGTAGATGATGCACTTGATGTACAATGCATCATGTTGTCATCCATGTCCAGCCAATTGCAAAAAAATGCATGAGGAAGAGGATGCCTACAAGTTTCTTTCACATCTCTAAGAACTATATGAGGAGAGGGATAGGCAAGAAAGGTATGAGACCTCAAGTGCACTTTATAAGTGCAGGCTAGCAGAAGGGCACCAAGCCGGTCCTAACGTACTCAAGATTATTGGGTATATTGAGAGGCTTGATGCCCTTGGGTTCAAACTGAACCAAGAACTAGCAGTGGATCTCATTCTTGCCTCTTTACCGTCAAGCTTCTCGACTTTCGTTGTCAATTATAATATGAATGATATGACAAAGTCACTCCCGGATCTTTTGGCTTTAGTTCGCCAAGCTGATAAGGACATGAAAAACACCAATACATCTGTCCTTATGGTGAACAAGAAAAACAAGGGCAAGGCAAAGGGGTCTAAGGCCAAGTCAAGGCCAAAGACACCAATGCATCGTCCTGCCAAGAAGACAAAGATTCAGAGGCAAAGTAATGAGCAGGAAGCTGTATGGTTTGGATGTGGCAAGAAAGGCCACTGGAAGAAGAATTGCAAAGTAGGGAAGAAGAAGAAAGCTGACGCTTCTACTTCAGGTATTTTTGTCATTGAATGCAATCTATCTTTATCTACAAGTTGGGTATTGGATACAGCATGTGGATCACACATTTGTATTCATATTCAGGAACCAAGTAGGTTCGAGAAGATTGCAAAGGTCAAGTGGATCTCCGAGCTGCAAATGGTGCAAGTCTGGCGGCCTTGGCAGTGGGAGACTATCACTTGACTTTACCAACTGGTTTGGTTCTTGTTTTAAACAATTGCTATTATGTACCGTCTGTTACCAGAAACATCATCTCTGTGACATGTTTAGACACTATGGGTTTTTATTTCAAGTTTGGAAATAAAAGTTGTCTCTTTTATAGGGATAACATATGTTATGGTATGGAACATCTTAAAAATGGTTTATATATACTAGAACTATAAAACTCAGTAATGTCCATCAATGAAAAAAATAACCAACATGACTCAAATAACACCCGCCTATGGCACTTTAGGCTTGGTCATGTAAACGAGAAGTGATTACAAAAATTACATCAAGAAGGGTATCTATACTCGGTACAGTTAGAACCCTTAGATGTATGTCAAGCTTTTTTACAAGGGAAGATGACCAAAGCACCTTTCTCAGGAAAGGGAGAAAGAGCAAATGCAGTACTGGAATTAATACATACCGATGTATGTGGTCCATTTCCAGTAGAGGCAAGGGGTGGTTTTTTATACTTCATTACTTTCACCGATGATTATAGTAGGTATGGCTATATCTACTTAATGCGGCATAAGTCAGATTCCTTCCGTTTCTTTAAGGAATATCAAAATGAAGTAGAAAACCAACTTGGTAAGAAGACAAAAGCACTTCGCTCAGACCGAGGCGGAGAATATCTCAACCAAGCTTTCATTGATCATTTGAAGGAGTCTGGAATAGTATCTCAACTCACTCCTCCTTATACACCACAATGGAATGGTGTTAGTGAAAGGAGGAATAGGACCTTGCTTGACATGGTCAGATCAATGATGAGTCATACAACTCTTCCATTATCCTTTTGGGGTTACCCTTACAGACAGCAGCATATACCATTAACCGAGTGCCAACTAAAGCCACAGATGGGATTCCATATCAGTTATGGTTTGGAAAGAAACCCAATCTGACACACATGCGTGTGTGGGGGTGCGAGGCATTTGTCAAGACTTTACCAAGTGACAAATTAGCATCCAGAAGCACTAAGTGCATCTTTGTAGGTTATCCTAAGGAAACTAGAGGATACAACCTATATAACCCTTTAGATAGAAAAGTCATTGTGGCAAGATATGTCACATTTCTAGAAAGGGATCACATTTCTATTGGAAATAGTGGGAGCAAGATTGACTTCGATGAATTCAATGCTCCAGATGCACAAGAGTTGGTAGAGGAACAATCTCAACAAGAACAAGTGGAAGAAGAAATTGTTCCTGAGACACAGATACTGCGTAGGTCTACGCGAGAGGTTAGAGAACCGGAACGTTATGGTTTTCTTGTCACCGAGTCAGGTGACACAATAATCCTTGTGGATGATGAACCTCTGACCTACAAGGAAGCAGTAGAAGGCAAAGAAGCTGCTACATGGCAAGAGGCCATGAATTCTGAGATGGAGTCCATGTATCAAAATCAAGTTTGGATTTTGGTAAACCCTCGAGCTGATGTAAAGCCCATTGGTTGTAAATGGGTATTCAAGAAAAAACTAGACATGGATGGTAAGGTTAATACCTTTAAATAAAGACTGGTTGCAAAGGGTTTCAGACAACGTCAAGGCATTGACTATGATGAAACCTTCTCACCAGTGGGAATGCTTAAATCCATCAGAATATTGCTTGCAATAGCAGCCTTTCATGATTATGAAATTTGGAAAATGGATGTCAAAACTGCTTTTTTAAATGGGAAATTGGTTGAATACGTCTATATGACTCAACCTGAAGGGTTTGTAAAGTCAAAGAATGTCAATAAAGTATGCAAGTTGCAGAGATCCATTTATGGATTGAAGCAGGCATCAAGATCATGGAATGTACGTTTTGATGAGGCCATAAGAGATTTTGGTTTTGTCAAAAATGAAAGCGAGCCTTGTGTCTATAAAAAGGATTAAGGGAATGCTATTGTTTTCCTAGTTTTATATGTTGATGACATATTAATCATGGGAAACGAGGTGCAAGTCTTACAGTCAGTTAAGACTTGGTTAAATGAATGCTTCTCCATGAAAGACTTAGTTGAAGCGGCCTACATTCTAGGGATCAAGATCTATCGAGATAGATCTCAAAGGATGCTTGGCCTAAGTCAAAGTATATATATTGACAAGGTACTCAAAAGGTACAATATGGAACAATCCAAGAGAGGATTGTTACCTATGTCACATGGTATTAATCTCTCCAAGAAAATGTGTCCACAAACACAGGAGGAGATTGACAGAATGAGTAGAGTCCCTTATGCTTCAGCAGTGGGTTCTATCATGTATGCCATGCTATGTACTAGGTTTGATGTTGCCTTTGCTTTAAGCATGGTGGGTAGATATCAAGCTAATCCAGGAGAGCTTCACTGGTGAGCTGCTAAAACTATCCTTAAGTACATGAGGCGTACTAAGGATATGTTCCTGGTGTATGGAGGAGATGAGGAACTAGTTGTGAGGGGATACACTGATGCTAGTTTCCAGACAGATCATGATGATATGAAATCGCAGTCAGGCTACATATTTTGCCTGAATGGTGGTGCAGTGAGCTGGAGAAGCTCAAAGCAAGCTGTGGTTGCTGATTCTACAGCAGAGTCCGAATATATTGTAGCTTCCGATACAGCAAAGGAAGAAGTCTGTATACGTAGCTTTATCTCAGACATTGGTGTTATACCTAGTAGTGCAGACCCTGTTCCAGTATATTGTGACAATACTGCTGCAGTGGTGCTTTCCAAGGAGCCCAGGTCTCACCAGAGGACAAAGCATATTCTTCGGAAGTTCCATCTCTTGAGGGATTTTACTCAAAGAGGTGAAGTGACAGTTAGCAGAGTAGCCACAGAGGACAATGTGCTAGACCCGCTGACTAAATCCATTTCTCAGTAGAAACATGATTCACATGTGAGAGATAGCGGATTGAAAACTGTTAGCAGTTGGCTCTAGTGAAAGTGGGAGTGTTGAAAGTGGGTGCCCTATACCCAACTTGTTTTGTACTTTGATTACTACTACATGTATTCAGTTTGTTTTATACATGTATTTATCTTGTCATGATAGTGTAGATACTTATGCATCCACTTTATTAATGGCAATGTCCTTAGATTACCTGTCACATCAAAATGGTTATAGCAGGTCCCAGGCTATAATGAGAACCCTGAAATGCCATGACAGTAATCTTAAAGTAACGTCCTATGGTCCAGTTACATAATTATGAAAGGACACAGATTATGTGTGACCATCAGGTGCTGGGGGCTCATAAGCATTGAGACTTCATCTCATGAAGTTCACACTTGATGATCTCTTTCTAACGAGATCATGAGGACAGACCCGCTTAATAGGAACACCACATGTTTCTGGTGTCATTGGTCGTTCCTATCTATGGGCATGTGTAATGGTCTCCTGACTTGAGATCATTATCAATGAATGTCATTTAATTACTTACATTTGATATAAGGAGAAAACCATGGCGACAAAGTCGTGGCGAGATAGTTTGTATTGGGTACGTCATTAATGGCATGGCTTTGATTGAATGATCGAGAAAGGATTTGTCGCTTCCATGTTTAGGAAGAGATATCTCGGGCCTGGTTGATTAGGATGGTTGCACCTTCATTAAATCCATGGCCATGGTAGACGAAGGTAAGACCGTCCGGACAAATCAACAAACAAAAATAAAGAAAATAAAAAATGATGACACTAGTATGCATTCTGCTTTATTGAGATATCGTTTGACAAAGAGATTATATTACACTGACCATGTTCATAGGAAGGCAGCCGTTTCTTCGACATTGTCTTATCTCTATAGGGGCCTCGATGGGTTGCTAGACCCCGCTCTAGGTCGGTGATATTATTCACTGCTGTTGAGATAAGGGCCTAGAGGGTCACACACGATAGCGCCTTGAAAATCTGCCATATTCTGTGAGTAGGAATTTAGAACATGGTGGGCCCCGCCAAAGGTTCCGAGTACAATCCAAATTTCTATAGATCACCAAAGAATAAATACGTTCATTAATTATTTATGTTTAAAATAATCCGTTGAATTTATTTATAACATGTATTTACAAGTTGTATGGTAAATACACGTATTAATATTATTCGACTGGATTTAAATATCCTAGGTTCGTTTAATATTAGTAGGAGGAATGAGTCGAGTTAAAGACTCAAATTTATCACGTAATATATTTATATATTACAAGTATGTGATAAATTGTAATTATTATTTATGGCATAATTTTATTTTTCATAAATAATTATTTACATCACTTATATAGCGGACGCCTAATACACGGGGGCCAGGACCTACACCGCGTGTTATAATACTCCCTATATAAGTGAGAGAGATGCTCTCCCACCAGAACTATTCATGTGTCAAATTTTAGAGCATCTCTCTCCTCCTGGAATTTAGAGAGAGTGTCTATCAAGCAAGGTGGATCTTCAAGCTTATCCATCCCGGATCGAAGCATCCTCCCTTGCGGTGATCATCGCTGCGCTGAAGTGTGAGTTGTAGATCCGTGCTAGCACCCGGATCTTGACGAACGGCGCGCGTGCAGATTCGCAAGGCGTGTGTGGACGATCTAGAGGGCTTCTATGTCGGAGTCTTTGAGAAACGATCGCCGATGTCCTACACGTCAATTCTGAACAAGGTAAACGTTCAATTTTATTTTGTGCTCCTTATGAACCTTGCGAGATCCTCGGACCAAGCTGGGACGAGATCACCGTAGTCGACAGGATTATGTCACTCCGATGAAGCAGAAAAATTTTAAAAATCCCGGCCCATTGGCTTCCGCTGCGCAGTCCCGGTACCTAACACTTAGTAGACCTCAACAACTCATAAAATTCAGATTTTTCCAACTCAAGAGTTATATCAATATCATCGTGAGTGTCAGTTTTTTGAATAGATGGACCTGCAACATCATGTACTAATTTTTGGAACCGTGATGGATCTGAATTCAAGTAATTAGTATCTTCTTTGGAATTTCATTCACCGTGTTTTTACCAAAAAACATAATCTGGTTGAAAACCAAACTGCAAGAGATGTCCCCACAACCATTTCAAATGTGTCAATTGTTCTCAGAAAACATTTTTTACAAGGACACATAGTTATGCCTTCTGAAACATATTCTGGTTTTGATGATGCAAATGATAAAAAAGGTTCAACACCCTCAATATATATATGATTTAAAAGAGAACCATTTGTATTTCTGTACTGATTTATCCAAGTGTGATAATCAAATAATGACTGATGTCGACTTCCTTGTTCCATACTTTTCAACAAATCATAAAATCATCACTATTTTTGAATAATTTGAAATTATAAAAAACACTATCTGAAAAAAGAAGATAAATAATTACTACTACTTCTTAATAATTACCATTAATTAAGGGCGACACAATTTCGAGTGGATTGACGGCTCCTCTTTTATTCGACAACTCATTTACTTGCATCTTTCTCACACTGAAATAACAATGAAAAATATTGTCAGAGGTACGAATTTTCATTCTCGTATTCACAGGAATGAATATGTGTAACACCGACCAGATTATTCAATGTGATTCCAGTGTGAGAAAGATGCAAGAAAATGAGTCGTCGGACAATAAATCACCCTTTTCGTCGATGATTCATCTTCTTCCAACTATCACTTCCAGAAAACATTATAAAAAATTCGATCCTACGAATGCATATCCAATATCGTGCATACGATATAGAACATTCCTATGTAGCAGCATATTTTTCATAATGTTTTGAGTCAATTAGAGTTGAAAGGATAAAAGTCATCATGCAAATGGTGTGTCGTCAATTCACTGGAAATTGTGCCAATTTCTTAAAATTTTTCAAAAAAATTTAAATTTTTTTCTAACTGTTCCTAATTGTTCCTAACTAATTATAACTATTTATTACTAATTATTCCTAATTATTACTAATTATTCTTATTTATTAGTAATTATTCCTATTTTTTACTAATTATTCTTATTTATTACTTACTATTTCTATTTATTAATAACTATTACTATTTATTACTAACTGTTACTATTTATTACTAAATATTAATATTTATTTCTAATTATTACTATTTTTTACTAATTATTACTATTTATTACAAATTATTCTTATTTATTACTAATTAATGCAATTTATTACAAACTGTTCATATTTATTACTAACTATTCATATTTATTACTAACTATTACAATTTATTCCTAACTATTCCTATTTATTCCTAACTATTACTATTTAATGCTAACTATTACTATTTATTACTAATTGTTACTATTTATTCTTATTTATTCTTATTTATTCCTATTTATTCCTATTTATTCGTTTTTTTCCTATTTATTACTAATTATTACAAATTATTACTAGTTATTACTAGTTATTACTAATTATTACTAATTATTACAAATTATTGCAAATTATTACAAATTATTACTAATTATTACTAATTATTACTAATTATTACTAATTATTAGTAGTTATTACTATTTATTACTAATTATTCCTAATTATTCTTAATTATTCCAAATTATTACTAATTATTCCTAATTATTACTAATTATTGCTATTTATTACTATTTATTTCTATTTATTTCTATTTATTTCTATTTATTTATAATTATAGCTAATTATTACTAATTACTGCTATTTATTGATAATTTTTACTGATTATTGCTATCTATTGTTAATTATTGCTAATTATTCCAATTATTAATAATTATTGCTAATTATTCCAAATTATTGCTAATTATTGCTAATTATTGCTAATTATTGATAATTATTTGTATTTATTAGTAATTATTAGAATTTATTAATAATTATTACAATTTATTGCTAATTATTACAATTTTTTACTAATTATTATTAATTATTTTTATTTATTACTAATTATTCCTAATTATTCTTAATTATTACTAATTATTACTAATTATTCCTATTTATTACTATTTAACGCTCTTTATTAATTTTTATTTCTATTTAATACTAAATATTTTTATTTATTACTAATTATTGCTAATTATTGCTAATTATTACTAATTACTGCTAATTATTACTAATTATTGCTAATTATTCCTAATTATTACTAATTATTGATAATTATTAGAAATTATAACTAATTATTAGTATTTATTACAAATTATATGTATTTATTACTAATTATTACAGTTTATTACTAATTATTACAATTTATTAGTAATTATTAAAATTTATAAATAATTATTAAAATTTATTACTAATTAATACTATTTATTAATAATTATTACAATTTATTACTAATTAATACAATTTATTGCTAATTATTTCAATTTATTTCTAAATATTACAATTTATTACTAATTATTACAATGTATTACTATTAATTTCAATTTATTAATAATTATTACAATTTATTACCAATTATAACTAATTATTACTAATTATTTGTTTTTATTACTTTTTATTACATATTATTACTAATTATTTGTATTTATTAATAAATATTAATTATTACTAATTATTACAAATTATTAGTAATTATTATAGTTTATTACTAATTATTACAGTTTATTACTAATTATTACAATTTAATACTAATTATTACAATTTATGACTAATTTTTACAATTTCCTTCTAATTTTTAGTAATTATTACACTTTATTTTTAACTATTACAAATTATTTGTAATTATTACAATTTATTACTAACTATTACAATTTATTAAAATTTATTAGTAATTATTACAATTTATTAGTAATTATTATAATTTATTACTAATTATTACAATTTATTACTAATTATTAGTAACTATTACAATTTATTAGTAATTATTACAATTTCATACTAAATATTACAAATTATTAGTAATTATTTCAATTTATTACTAATTATTACTATTTGTTACTAATTATTACAATTGATTAGTAATTATTACAATGTATTACTAATTATTACAATTTATTACTAATTATTACAATTTATTACTAATTATGACAATTTATTACAATTTATTACTCATTATTACTATTTATTACTCATTATTTCTATTTATTACTCATTATTACTATTTATTACTATTTATTAATATTTATTAATATTTATTACTAATTATTAATATATATTATTATTTATTACCAATTAATATTAATAACTAAAATTTAATGTTATACATTACTAATTATCTTTAATAATTATTAATTACTACTACTTATTAAAATAATAGTACTAAAAATTTCTATTTATTAGTTGAAATAAATACTAATGAGAAGAAGGAAATGCAGGAGACATCTCCATCGACGATTCTCTGGCGATCTTCAGGCTGATTCAATGGCTGACGTACTGGAATGTTATTTTTATCCGAAAGATGTCTTCATTCCGCCCTCGAAGGGGGTGGTTGCGGGTGGTGAAATTTCATTGGATCCTGCGGATGCGGTGAAGGAAGATATGGTGAACCCTAAGAGGAAGTCTGAGGGTTTCACTTCTCGTAATAGGTTTTTTTTCCGAATCTCAGCTTGAATCTTCTTCTTTACATAAACGGATTACCAGGAATTGTTCAATTGCATTTGTGGAAGTGAGTCCAAAAATTCTGGAAGCTCGTCTTGAAGAATGCCGGTTCTCCCTCTTTGCAAGATTATCGGGTACTCGGGGTGACACTCCTTTGAGGGATGAAGATGTGTGGGCTCGTTTATCGCAGTGTCGGGGCTTCAATGACTGGCGTCTAATATCAATTGGGAGAGGTATTCTGCCTATTGTTTTCCCTTCGAAGGATCGTGGGATGCCACTATGTGCATGAGATTTTCCAACTACATGGAGTACCCTCGACGATTGTATCATGTCGTGATGCATGATTCCCTTACCGACATTGGAAGGGATTACTGGAGGGTTTCAGGACGCAGCTTCGTCTGAGCACCTCATTCCATCCTTAGACAGATGTCCAGACTCAGTGGACCATTCATACCTTAGAGAACATACTACACACTTCCATTCTCAAATTCGGTCGCAGTCGGGAGGATCACATGCCCTTGGTAGATTTTCCATACAACAACAGCTATCACTCCACCAATGGAACGCACTATTCAATGCATTGTACGGTCGACCTAGCATATCGCCTCTTTTCTCGACTGACCCAAGGGAGTCAGCATTCATGGGACCAGAAAATGGTACGACCTACAATAGGGAAGGTTCAGATCATCCATGAATTGATGAAGATAGCACATAGCAGGCAGAAGTCTTATGCTGAAAAAATGTGGAGACCTCTGGATGTCGAGGATGGGTCCACGTCATTCTACAGGTCTCACCTCGACAAGGTTCGCAGTGATTTTTCTAGGGAGGCAAGTTATCTCTGAGGTTCATCAGACCCTTTCAGGTCCTCAACAGAGTTGGATAGGTGGATAAATGCTTATCTCTTCCACCTCAGTTGCACCGGGTGCATGATGTTTTCAATGTATCCAAGCTGAGGAGATACGTGCTTGACCCATCACACATCATTGACCACAGAAAGTTGGACATCGATGGTGGGGCGATGTTTACGAAGGTTCCAAAGGAGATTGAGGATCGACCAGAGCGGGTCCTTCCTAGGCGGTTGACACCTTTGGTGTTCATGCATTGGAAACACGAGAACCTCCAGGAGAGCACGTTGGAGCCGGAGGCTACGATACGTGCTCAATACTACCATTTTTTCACTTAGTTTGAGTTACGGCTTACGGAGACGCAAAGACCAGAGGTGGAAGGAATATAAAGACCCGAAAATTAAATGTGAATAGTTTTTTTTAAATATATGGGAATTTTACGAGTGTTCCAAAATTGACAGCGCATGAGTCTGAGGTCCGGTGTGCTCGGAATGAGTTTATGAACTTTTTTTGTGTACGTTCAGTAACCATGCGAGATGGTTTTGTTTACATTTCAACCGGTGCTCGGAATTGAAATCCGAGGATAACTTTGAACTTGCAGCACCAGTATTCACTTAAAGAGACCTTTACCGTGACCGCAGTAGGTTGATTGTGGATGTTAGTTTTTTCACTTTTCCAAGGAATGATAGAAAAATAAAAATATTTAACAATTTTATTTTTCTTGTAACCTCCTTTTGATTTATCGAGGTGGGGACCAGAAGAGCATTAATCCTCCCAAATTAATTCAATTTTGGGGACCACACAAACCTTTCATTAAATTGGGGGAAGACCCTTAGAATTCCCCAATTAATTGTGGCAACTCTCTAATTAATTAATTACACAATTTATTTATTGTGCCAATGTAAATTAATTGTAAAAAACTATTTTAATTTAAGATGGAATTTCACCTCCTTGGTTTTGTGGGGAATCATTGGCAATGGCTGTTCTTGGTCGAGCCTCTTTAGGAAGAACAATTCTCATCCAGGAGGAACCAAAGAGTGTAGGATCGTCAAGTAAGTGACGTCGTTGGAGGTGGCTTGCTTCGGGATCGACAAACGCCAATCTGTCTTCAACCGTGGACGTTCCCAAACGGAACCTTAGAGGTAGGGTTTGTTTTTTATTTATACCCCTTACCCTATTCTTGTAGAGCCCCTTGATTAAATAACATTTTGCTACTTCCTACCATTCTGACTCGGAGGGTGCGGGCCAAACGAACATGGCCCGACCCCTCTGCAAAATCATTGTGGTGTGTGATGTGTTCTTCACGATGGAGGAGGATGACAATCGATGCCTGAAAATAGCACTAGTGGGACTCGGTACTGGCGGCCACCACTCCGGCCGGCCACCACGAAGGCGGCGGCGCGACCGCGCCGCCCGATAATAGATGCGGCTCGTCTTTCAAGGTGGAGCAAGGGCGGTGGCCGGTGGCAGCTGGTGGCGCAAAGAGGCGGCGGAGCACGACCGCGCTGCCCGACAGAGAAGGGTCGCGGCCTTGGTCCCTAGAGGAGAGGCGAGGCATGGACAGCTCGACGTGGTCCTCGGTTAGGGCGTGGCACGCGACCATGCCACGCAGGGAAGGCTGGCCATCCGGCCTATTGGAGAGCCGAGCGGTCCGCACTGGAAGACCGCACTACGTGCCGCTCCACCCTGGGCCGCCAGGCAGGCCGGGCCGGACCTAGTGGGCTAGTCCAGACCCAATGGGCCGGGTCAGATCCTGTGGGATGGGTCCGACCCAGGGCCAGACCCAGACTAGTTTCAACCCTTTTCTCTCTTTCGGCCATATCTTGAGGTACGAGCGCCCATTTGATGAACCATCTACATCGTCGGAAACCATGGATCGAGATGGTAATTTTGGTATACCACACATGAGTTTGTATAATGTTGGGGTTTGGCCGGGTTGGATCGAGCACAAATCTAACCAGGCCCACTAGACTAAAAGGCTAAAATATTACAGACCGGGCGTCCGATTGACGCACCATCTGCTACGCTGAGACCCCTTTTTCATGGAAGTTATTTGAGATTCTTCTTTGTGGGAATTATTGGATGTTGGAATATCGACATGTGGATTTTGGATAAGACCATTCCTGAATCATGTGAGATTAGTGAGGGAACCCTGTAGTTGTCTCTAACATGAGAAAGAGATCATATATGGGTCTATGCATTGGGATCCTTTGTGGGTCTGTGTTTGAGAGTATCACCAGGATCCACTCTAGGTATCCACGTGGGACTACTCTATTATCCTACATGGGTCTTCTGTTCTAGGATCATTTTTTGGTCTGATGATATACAAGGATCCTATGTGGGTTTGAGGATTTAGGAACCTTTGTGGTTCTTATGATTTATGATCCCATGTGGGACTACCTATTAATATAGTAAAATGATTCAGTAGTTACATCTAATCATCATTACTGCTATCCCTAATTTATACATGGTGTGATATGAGTCTTTACCTTTGTGGTAATCTACTGTGTGGCATAATTTTGTGCTACTTACCATCGTGGTGATACGTTTGAGGTGTTCTTCGGTGTGGTGTACCTGTGTGTTACTACCCTTCAAGGTGATACCTTTGTGGTATTATTCTATGTGGCATACCTATGTGGTACATACCTTCTTGGTGATGCCTTTTTGGTATCATTCTGTGAGGCTTTTAATTTGTGGTACTTACCATGTGGTGTTACCTTCATGGTAATATTTCCTTCATGGAACAGTTGTACTATGGATATGGAGTTCGGCCTTGTGTTTCCCCATGAATGAGATCGGTAATATATGATAACATAGTTATATGTATGGGAATATACCTATTTAGGGTTATCATTTGATTCAATGCATTGTGCTTTATCCTTCATGGTTTTTGTGAGACCTTTGAAGCTATCAGGGTCCCTACTGTGTATCGTTATACTCACCCTTACACGGCCTTTGACCACACCTTGTTGTAATTAGTGCATACGATAGACAATGCTGATTTAGGATGAGGGTGCCTGAACATGAGGTAGCTCAGAGGTGGACCTTAGACAAGGAGAACTGCAGAGACAACCATTGGAGAGCTGTACCTACCCTTCAGGTAGGATCCATGGTGGGTGTTCATAGTAGTTGTTTCAGTTTAATTTTACATTCCAGTTTTCTTATACCTTCCAGTTGGGCTTGTATTCTAGCTCCTTCTTCTTACTGTACACAGTATTTCTACTATACAGTTTACTCATGTTCATATCTTGTAGTGCGCTTGGTTGTTTGTTTTTACGGGATATAATGTTAATGACATCCCGGTTTAGGGAATACGGCTTCTGGTGCCAGCCTCCAGCCCCAGGCCTATGGACGGTGGGATTGGGGTAGTCACAGCACGGGTCCTAGGGGACGGTTCATGACAACCTGACTTGTCGATGCCCTGACTCACCGATGCCCAAACTCAATGATTCCTTGACTCTCCAATTTTCGGACTCACTAACACTTTGAATCACTGTTGCCCCAACTCACAGATTCCTTGACTCGCCGACGCCCTTACTCACCGATGACTGGAGTCACTGACACCCTGACACACCGATTCCCCAACTCAATGACACCTCGACCTACCTATACCCCAACCTATTGATTCTTTGATATACAGACTCCATCAAACAACTAATAAAAATATGGAAATTTGAAAACTCTGGAAATGAGAAACTATTTCCTCCCAGAACACCACAAACACATGATTTCACAACGTAATAGTCCATGGAGGTCTGGTCCATTACATTAGAATCATCGAAAACTATACCCAAGTTACAGAATTCAAAATCAAATCCTGAAGAAATAGTTTTCCTAATAACCATCCTTTATGATAAATCTCAAGGATTAACTACCACATTTAAGTGAAACCTCAACATCAAAGAACACCTCATCTTAGATTTTCCAACCCATAAACTACAATACATATCATACATGATCCAATAGACACATCACCCAAACAAATGAATGATGTAATTCTTCCCCCATGTCATGATATTATCTGCTTTGCGAGGCACTTTCTCCCCCACATTGGTTTAATAGTATCCCAATTAATGCATCATGATAAGGGATCAGGTCCTCCCTTCATCATATGTATGGACTTTATCATATTTCACATAATATGGAAAAAATAATCTCATAGAAAATAAGGTTCAATCATTACATAAAATGTAAAAATACATATTTAAAACTCAAGACAACTCTAGGAACTGGGCACACATCTACGTCTTTCTCACCCATGTACACTCATCCAGGACACCATGACTCCACAAAACACAAACCAATGGACTTTTCCATCCGTGAAACACCTTCTACTAATGCTCTAGGATCTACACTTTTCTCTTCACAATAGATTCATCATCCTCGATATCCAACACATCCCAACCAATGACATGGGAGTCCTCATGAAGATACCAACGAAGGTGGGATACATGAAAGATTTTGTGGTCCATCCACAATTAATTTGGATATTCCAAATGATATTCAACCCCACCCACATGTACTAACACCTCAAATGTTCTAATAAGCCTATGAGAAAACATACTTCCTGTACGGAAACTCCACTACCAATGTTCATATATTACTGTGAAATTATTAACCTCATGCACTTGTGATCTGTGAAGACCAATAATCACTCTCCAATGAGGTAATGTCACCATTAGATTATTGAAAACCTAACCACTGGTATTTTTCAGATCACTGGTGGAATAGTACGGTTCATTGTGACATATATACCTAGACCCATAAAATATCACTCACCATTGCTGCATCAGTACACAACACATACCTAGATGGGATGTATCTCAAAACACCTCAAATATGATCCCTAAATCTTGAAGTATGAGCACTAGTGCACTGACCAACGTCCCCTTCATATAGATGAACATTGTCTGGCACTGCTCTCCAGCCACAAAATCATGGCCTTTTCTGGTCCGATTCGTTAATGGATCTTCTACCCAAGATGAATTAGGTCTGATTCTCTGTTAGTAGCCATCCATACAAATAAAAATCTCTACCTCTTCCACATTTATGTGTTCTACCCATAAAATTTCTACCCAGTCCTTTGACAGTTCCACTACCACACCCTGATGAGACACCACATGTCAGAGGAAGGGGACCTCCCATGTCCAAAAAATGCACACATTTAACTTTTCCATAGATATGGAGGTGCAAAAGGACCTCTAGAATAGTACTAAGATGCTTGTATCATCCTCCTCTGACTTCAATTACATCAGGATTTCATTGAAGAATACGATCTCGAACCAGTCTAGGAACTCTGGAAAAACGGAGTTCATATGACCTATGAACTCGACTAGTGTGTTTGTAACATCGAACGACATAACCATGAACTCAAATTTCACAATAATGCAACTAAAAGCAGTCTTGAGGATGTTACACCCCATCACCCTCAATTTTTTATATCAAGACCACAACTAAATCTTGGAAATCCAACCCTCTCCCCTTAGCTGGTCGAAAATATCATCTATTTTTTGGATATGGTTACAGTTGTTGACCGTTACCTAATTCAGTCTCTAGTAGTCTATGCATAACCTCAAACCACCATTTAAAATCATCACTAACAGGACTAGATCACCCCCACAGGGACCCCCTAGGTTGGATTAACCCATTCTTCATTAGATTGTCAATTTTCATAATGAACTCTCAAAATTTGAAGGTTCCATATGATAAGGAGCTATTGAAATCGGGCAAGCATTGGGTTGTATGTCTATTCTGAACTCAACATCATGTCAAAGGGGTAGAGTCAAAACCTCATCGTGGAAAATTTCTAGGATCTATCTGATAACTCCCAAAACCACTGCCATCTCAAAATACATTGATCCCACTGAAAAATCAACAAACAAGAAAACAAGAGGCTCCATGCGCCAGCTTTCCACTTGACAGATCTACTCACCAATGAAAGCTACACACTATCCTTTCACATTTGAAGACATTAAGAAACTCTAGAAGTAGCTGATAAAATATTTCATAGAGTAAAATCAGTAAATTATAATGATACCATCGCATGGTTTCATCTGTAAACGATAAAGATCTTTTCTAAACTGATGTGGCCCCAAAATCACTCTACATCCATAGAAAATATCTAACATGCTAGTTTTTCCTCCCACTGGTGCATTCAACCCCAGAGGAACACAATTTCTCTCAATGTCTAGCCCAATGGAATGGTCTAGACTGGGTGCAATGAAGCTTTTTGGATCGTCTGAATTAGACAATGGGCAAGCAAGTGTACTAAACAAACTGAGCATAACTCCAACAATCTCCATTCCTGTTGGAACTATTTCCTCTACATTGTGGAACTATCCATTCCTAGCACATATTCTCCTCATCTATCAGCTACCTACCTGACTACACCTCTGTGGATGTCCTTGAGGAGCCCCCTAAGGTTAGCCTCCTCCAACACTGTCCCCCTTTATTGGAGCAGTGGCTTGCTTTACTTACTGTTGGAGTGGCCTATTTGGTCACTTCTCATAAGGTGTGAGCTGAACCATTCCACCCCCAAAATACTAATTTTTAATTAGGAACTATCCATAATGTTTTCAAAGGACTCTGTAAGAAACATACCTCTACCCTAGTCCCATTTTAAATGTTTGAGGACTAGCAGGTCATATCTGAAACTACTGAGGTCATCTCCTTGCTCGCCAAAACCCTGGAGGCCCTGATGTTGAAGACTAGTTTTTGACAACCTTCCCCTTTGTGGATCTCGGTGACTTCCATCTCATGGAAGAATTCCGCACGAGTGATTCTATAACACTACCTCATCCATCTTCTGAACCTCTGGGTATGTTGGTCGGGTGATGGGAGTAACCATGTACAGAAGCGAAGGAGATAGTTCCTCCTCTATGCAACTTTCTTGAGGCCCCTCATCTAGAATGAGATCCAAATGAAAATGTTGTAGATCCTTGAACAAAGTTCCCAATTCCCTCACTAACATACTCCACTAATGGAGGAAGAGTATCTTCTACATCAGGTCAAATTTAATCATGGATGTAATTAATTCTTCCTAGAACTCATTCTCAAAATCGGCCCTTGAAACATCATCCTTCTTCATCTACCTATGGTAAAGCATCCACCACTAACACACTGATCCCCACATCTGGATCATGCCCAAGGTAACCGAGGACTCTTTCGGAGCCCATATTGAGATAAATGTTATCACCAAATACTCAATATAGATTTCTATCTCCAAATCCAATACAACGACCTCATATTTTCCCAGGGTCTTCCACTAGAATGAATGATGCATATTATTCAACATATCAACCTCCTCTTCCAGATTGACCCCCCATCAGTCAGCCAGATCATCCTTTTGAACCTCCACTACTTTTACCACATACGAGCGACATCTGGGAGCCATAGATGAAATTAAAATAAGGATCTCTTAAGCATGGGTAGAATGGAATTTGTTTGGGATTCATTACCACTCATTATTTATTTTAATTTCTCGAAATCTCCCAATATATAAAATAACACAAGTCATCTTGTTTCATGTACTTTACCTAGGGTACCTACGATGCAAGCAATTCCACCTCACTTTGTCCTTAGGTTGGATCAGACACCTTTCATCAGATCACTAGGGGACTTTAAGCACATATATTTTCTGCTCTTCCTTAGACTATGTCATACACCCAGATCACCTAACATTGTTTCCCAACCAACCAATGTAATCCTCACTGTGATTAACTCCAAAATCCATAGTACCTATCAACCAAATTCTTTGATATCGTCATGTCACAACCCACCTTCTTCAATTTGAGGGAAGGGATAACAATATGTCCACACCATCCTTCGGTAAAATTATAGGGAGATAATGTCCCCTGATTCCCATTTACAATGGGCCTCTGGGTGGATGTAGAGACCCGTAGCCTGACGTATATGGACATTACATTACATTTGCGGAATACTTAGTACATAACAAATACACACACTAAAGGATCGCAATAGTTTAGTGTCTTGGGAAACTCGGAACGTAATCTTCTAATCGTGGTGAAAGTTCTTCAATATCTCCCATAAAGGTCATCCCTTTTTTTTACCTAAAACTTTTCTTTATATCCTGGGGAAAAGAAAACATAAAAGGGTGAGCTCAAATGCTCAGTAAGGGTAAACAAAAGAAATATCAATCACATAATTTTCATAAGAACATAACTTTTTTGGAAATCTTAACCTGCAAAAGAGAGCATAATTTCATAACATGGGATAAATCATAGTAGTGAAATGAAATCAGAACTTAA
This sequence comes from Viscum album, assembly GCA_963277665.1. Taxonomy (NCBI): domain Eukaryota; kingdom Viridiplantae; phylum Streptophyta; class Magnoliopsida; order Santalales; family Viscaceae; genus Viscum; species Viscum album. The sequence goes on from OY728127.1 coordinate 623,795,144, forward strand.
AACATTACTCATTGTGGCATACACACATAATCATAGAGAATCATTTCTTGTTATTCAAGACTCATTGCCAAGACTATCTTAGTGGACAAAGTCCCTTTCTGAACCGAGTTCACTCCTCGTTTCAGTCCTGTATCACTGAACCGAAATAACCTTCCGTTCCAGCCATGTCTATCTCATGAGATATAAATCTTTACCCAATGCATTGGAGGGAGATATAGGTCCCACCCATCTTATAATGAATCCTTTCTTATGTGTGCCACATAATCATAAAACATACATCATCGCATAACACATGAAACAAAAATGGGATTCTTGAAACATCATGACATCATAAATCAATTCATATAAGATAAAGGAATTCATAAAAATAATTCCATCACAACATGATCAAATCAATGTAAAAATATGGATAGAAACAGAACCCTTTATTATCTTAGATGGAAAATAATTTTGATAAAACACTTGAAATGAATTCTTGAGGAAAATATCCTTTCTTCTTCAAAAACATTTTTCCTTTCATAACATGTCATACGACATTAAAATAAAAGAAGTTGATTAAAAATAAACTTGAAAAATTGTAAAGGAAGCTTCTTGGATTTAATGTTTTAAAAATCCATTCATGCCGTATAAGTTAAAAAAAACATTCTTCGTACTTTTGTCGGAAAAGTCAAAAAGTACCTCGTACGAAAAAACGACAAAAGATTCCTTTCATTTCTTTTACTAAAAACTCACTGAAGGGTAAAAATGGATTTAAACAATTGTAGGTGGATGGAAATAATATTACATATTGATGAAACATGGATGTGGATGATAAAATACACCCCAGTAATTACTTACGAATAAACAATCTCGGATAAAAATGAGATTGTGATATTTCCCTTACCTTAGGTCCGACTTGCTTTGTAAGTGTCCGAACCTCCTGTATAATGATTTAAATCATGTTATTGACTTATTACAGAATCATATTCATTGTTATGATATCATATATGGTTCACTTATGACATTATATTACCCGTTCTTTTGTAAATTCCATGTTAAAGAAGCGTTTTGGGTAAAATCATTTCATTTATCGTAGGTGTTTTGACTTGTTGTTCTTGACATCATTATTACTTATATCATGATTTACTTACTTCCAGAATATAAAATATGATTTATATATCATATATATTCAGTATATATATATATAATAGGTAGATAAATAAAATGAAAAACACCGTTCATGGAGACGGTAGTCCGTACGTACGCATGAACGTTGTTTTCCTTTCCTTATTGTCTTGAAATGGAAGTAAGTAGATGACATACATATGTATATATATATACATAAATCCAGTAGCTTTATAATGTCATATATTTCATTATTATTTCTTATATATACTTTATAATCATTCTTAAATGGTTAATATGGAGAATGAATCTCATCGCGTCGTGGAGACGGTAGTCCGTACGTACGCACGAGCGATGATATCATTTCTATAAGTATTGAATTGAATTGGAGTGAATTATACAATATATCAGAATCAATATGATGTTGTAATAACTATGTATAGTTATTCTTTACACCATTATACCCATCCATGTAAGGTGGTGGTGGAAAATAGATTACACCACGGCGTGTAGACGGTATTCCGTACGTACGCACGCGCGGTGATTTCTTTTTCCGTAGGATGGATAGATGGTGAAATAGGGTTGTTTCATACTTATAATAACATATCAGTATATGAGTGATACTGATGTTATTACTTCATAATGAAACAACCTAAGAAGAAGAAGTGGAAGAAGAAATAAAGATGAAAGAATTGGTAACGGTAATTACCTCTTCTTTGAAGTGCCTCTTTGAGACCTCCTCTTAGGGCACTAAAATTGGTCTTTGAGGAAGACCAGAACCTCTAGGATGTTGCTAGGGAAGTGGAGAGGATAAATTGGCAGGGGTTGTCCGAGCATGAGTGCTCAAATTGGTGTGAGGAGGAGTGGGAGGAGGTGTCCTTTTATAAGGGAGGAGAGGGGCACCTTAGGAATACCTCAAAATATTATTTTATATTAAAGTCAAAATCGGTTTATAATGGTTCCAAAGGGTATTATTTCTAAGATAAAGTGGGGATGGGTCGAAATCCTATCAACCAATAGGATTTAGACAAGTTTGGGGTATTATTTTAACCTTATCAATTAGATTTAACTCTAAGTTAATTAATTTAACTTTTACCGTGTCTTTTTGTTTTTCTTTCACTATATGGTTAATACACTTACTATAACATGCCAAACGAACCCCAAATTGTTTATTATTAATATATATATCCTTATCTAAGTCATTTGGCCGAACCTTAGATTTTTAGGAATAAAATAACAATTAATAATATAATATTTGATTTAAAAACTATTTTGTGTCAATTTTGACACTATTTGATATATGATTTTTGTGAAAGTCATATCAGAATTATATGTTCGAACCAAGTTGATTAAATCAACAATAATATATTATAGTAACCTAGAAAATTAGTGGAATTCATAAAAAGTCTTAAATTACATTTATTTTGGTATTTATATTATCAATTATGTGAATATTTCATTAATAAGATAATTACTGCATCATCTTTGTGTCATAAATAAATTAAATTATTTGATGTCTAAAAATTACAAATAAAATACCATCATGTAGGAAATCTTTTTAGATTTCTAATGAATATTTACAATCTAATTTATCTTATGTATAACCCCATATTAAAAATGATTTACTTATTAAACTTTGATTTTAACTATTTTAACCCTTCTTTAAATAAATTAATAATAAATGTCCTAATCTAATCCAAGTGGGCCTAAATGGTCATATTTTATTCCTAAGTTTGTTTTTGGTCGAATTACACTTGTCCAATAGAATTAGGACATGTGTTAGGGTAATATTAATATCATATTTACCCTTAGTTACCCTATTTACTATTAACCGTGGTAAAAAAAAGTAAAAAGTTACTATTCACCAAAAAATTATTTTCATCTCATTGAACCACATTTTAGTCCTTGATATTAACCGTGTCTCTCGGATTTTCGAAATTCCATTCACAGAAGCGGTAAAATTAAGTTTTATGCAAAATTCAGTTTTTAACCTACCACTTAGTAGTTTCACTATTCATCAAAAATTGATGTTTTTCAGAACAATGCCAAAATTTCATCCCAAGCTATATTTCATATTCCGAATTCAAAAATGAAGTCTATTTTACCAAATTCATAACATAAAAGTTGCATTAATTAATTTTATAATTAAATCCCGCTGTTAAAACAAATAGCGTGTTTTTTAAGAAACAATATCTATCAAAAGATTGACACTTGTTTATGTCTAGTTTAAATGTGAAACTACATCCAATGACCAACATTGTATTAAATTGTAAAAATATATTCTAAATATACTTTAAAACCACTCAAATTAATGATTTATCACTATTAATTATTTCGATTAAAAAAGTTGTTTTTAATTATAATTTAGTAATTTTCACTATTCATCAAAATATGAAAGTTATCCGAAAATCACCAAAATTTCAACCTAAGCTAATTTCGATATTCCGAATCCAAAAATGAAGTTCATTTTGAAAAATAAGATTTATAGAATTTTAAAAAGTGGTTATTACTATTCATAACGGGTAGTTTTAATAATATTTTTATAGCATATCGTTGTTTAGTGAAACTCAGTATTGCGTACTACACACGCTATCGAGGAAGGTCGCGATTGCGTGTAATGCAAGTCAAGTCAAGGATGTGTGTTGTGCAAGCTCCTTTCGGTGTAGCGTACAACACAAGACATTAATAAAATTAAAAAGAATATTTTTTTATAAAATCTTGGGCTGTTACATTCTACCCCCCTTAAAATGAATTTCGCCCTCGAAATTCGTCAGGGTTATAAATGGTTTACTATTTGAAAGTTTCTTTAATAGAAACCCACATCGTAAAAGGGAATACCAAAACTTGGCTTTAAAAACTAAAGTATGAAATGTAACGATTACCCAAATAAACTAATCACTGGGTTTCCACATAGGTGAAAATATGGATATGGAAGAGAAATCTAACCATCATGTTCTGATGGAGAGTGGTAGAGAACATGGCTATGGAAAATCCAGTAATCACAAATCCATAAATTTGTGACGATCTAAGGTACCATCTGATTCATCAGGTATAAGATCACTAGGACAACATTTTTGGTTTTCAAGATCATTTCCTTAATGTTGAAAATTTGAATTAGAATAAATACTTACTTTATTTTGATACAATATCTCTTAAATAAATGAAGTTGAATTTGTTATTCGTGAAGTGTTAGCAGATCATGTGATAGAATGACGGGTCATTCCATCTGTCTCAAACAAAAGGTAAGCAAAAGTTATTAAATATATATAAGTCATTCTATAGTGAGATTAATCATATATAGTTCCTAAAATGGACTTATACTTCATATATCATACTGCTTAATATAATAAAACTAGTTTCTACTAAACAGGGACTTCCTGTAGGCCAGTGGTAGGCGATAAAGGCCAGTCGCACTTTGGTTGTGGGTTCGATTCCTACAGCCTTGTCCGAAGCGATGGGCTGTCGCCCGTCCTGCAGGTTGTCCCTTTTTCTAAAACTACGTTACTATAACATCCCATCAATAAAATCGAAAATCTTCTATCCTTAAACAATACTAACTTATGTCCAACATAATCCAGTCTAATCTTTAGGCTTATAATACTGCAGTCCACTCTCATAATATAGTGACAACGATTACCAGAGATTTAATACTATCGTTGATCCCCACATATCATAAGATATGTCTTGTTGGTCACATTCCAAACATTCAAAGTCCTTAATCGTGTATTCTCTTGAATACCTTAGTGAAAACATGAGTGCAGTTAAAAGTTAACACTTTCCACATACCAAAATCCTCAAAATTCTATATACTCAAACCATGATATCACTTAGTCCTTATATCAATCATGAGCTCATGAATACTATTAAACATTTCATTTTCTCGTCTTCATTATGCGCATATCATCTTATTTCCAAAAAATATCTCAATCACTTTGAATACCACATCAATAAATATTGCAATACTCAATGATACAACATTATTTTGGAATCCCATTACATAAACACTTAATCATTCCACCACATCGTTGTCATATTCAACATTGCCAATAGTGATCGCATGTGATTTCCCTTTGTCCTTTGCCTTCAGTGGTTGCTCATGTTGATCATCACTAACCCTTGGATTAGGGCAATTATTAGCATAATGCCCCATTTCCTTGCACTTGAAGCATTGAAGTGTTGGCGGTGCGTTCTCTGCAGTGTTTGCTTTATTCACATCATTAGAAACCCTTTTTCCATTACTTCGACACTCAGCTGCTCGATGACCTTCTTTTCCACACTTAAAACATTTTCTAGTCCCTTTTAGACAATCTCCACCATGCTTCTTTCCACACTTTGTGCATAAGGAAACATTCATCTTCTTTTCACCATTATTCTGAGATTTCTCCTTGAACTCCATCTTTCGTTTCTTGTCAAAACCATGAGATGGATATGTAACACCAACTTCCATTTCTACCTTGATAGCACAACGCACAATTTCTTCATAGCTACTGAAGTCTCTTATAGCTAATGCCCTTCGAAGACTTGGTTTTAAGCCACAGAAAAATCGATCAACTTTACTTTCAGGTTGGATGATAATTCCAGAAGCATACCTTGCAAGTCTTGTAAAATTTGCTTCATAGGTACCAACAGATTCATCGTCCCTTTGCTTCAGTTCAAGAAATTCTTTCTCCATCTTTGTTCGAAGAATACGAGGGAAGTACTTACTGAAAAACAAGTTCTTGAACTCGTCCCATTCCATGGACTCAATTTCATCTCTTGGCCTCGTATTCTTGATAAGATTCCACCATTGATCAGCTTCACCTTCCAAACGATATACTGCTAAGATGACTTTATCATGTTCAGAACATTGAAGAACTGAAAATATCTTTTCAGTAGTACTGATCCATTGTTCAGCCACAAGTGGATCAGAAGACCCACTGAAAGAAGGTGGACGTTGCCTCATGAAGGACTCAATAGAATATTGTTCCCTTCTCTGCTCATTCGGAAGTCCAGAATGATTCATAGCTTGTGTAAGTATAGCAATAAGATTTTGCACTCCATCTTCCATAACATTTGTTTGTTCAGGAGGGCAATCATTGCATTGTCCATTGCATTGATCAACACGGTTCCTTCGGGTTCCAGCCATCGTCTAAAACCCAAAAAGAATAGTGTGAGAGGAAAAAATCATGCTAGGGAAAACGACATAATAAAGGGGGAGTACCTTCAATATCCAACATCTTAGGTTTAATTCTATGATCGTTAGCGTAATTCTATTACTATAACCTGTACGTATACTTATCCCTAGGGACATCCCTAGACATACCTTAGAAATATCTCTAGGGATCTCACTAACGTTTTCGCATCCTAGTTTCCAAAGGTTGACTAAACCTTTCCTCTGATACCAACTGTAGAGACCCGTAGCCTGACGTACATGGACATTACATTACATTTGCGGAATACTTAGTACATAACAAAAACACACACTAAAGGATCGTAATAGTTTAGTGTCTTTGGAAACTCGGAACGTAATCTTCTAATCGTGGTGAAAGTTCTTCAATATCTCCCATAAAGGTCATCCCTTTTTTTTACCTAAAACCTTTCTTTATATCCTGGGGAAAAGAAAACATAAAAGGGTGAGCTCAAATGCTCAGTAAGGGTAAACAAAAGAAATATCAATCACATAATTTTCATAAGAACATAACTTTTTTGGAAATCTTAACCTGCAAAAGAGAGCATAATTTCATAACATGGGATAAATCACAGTAGTGAAATGAAATCATAACTTAAAACATTACTCATTGTGGCATACACACATAATCATAGAGAATCATTTCTTGTTAGTCAAGACTCATTGCCAAGACTATCTTAGTGGACAAAGTCCCTTTCTGAACCGAGTTCACTCCTCATTTCAGTCCTGTATCACTGAACAGAAATAACCTTCCGTTCCAGCCATGTCTATCTCATGAGATATAAATCTTTACCCAATGCATTGGAGGGAGATATAGGTCCCACCCATCTTATAATGAATCCTTTCTTATGTGTGCCACATAATCATAAAACATACATCATCGCATAACACATGAAACAAAAATGGGATTCTTGAAACATCATGACATCATAAATCAATTCATATAAGATAAAGGAATTCATAAAAATAATTCCATCACAACATGATCAAATCAATGTAAAAATATGGATAGAAACAGAACCCTTTAATATCTTAGATGGAAAATAATTTTGATAAAACACTTGAAATGAATTCTTGAGGAAAATATCCTTTCTTCTTCAAAAACATTTTTCCTTTCATAACATGTCATACGACTTTAAAATAAAAGAAGTTGATTAAAAATAAACTTGAAAAATTGTAAAGGAAGCTTCTTGGATTTAATGTTTTAAAAATCCATTCATGCCGTATAAGTTAAAAAAAACATTCTTCGTACTTTTGTCGGAAAAGTCAAAAAGTACCTCGTACGAAAAAACGACAAAAGATTCCTTTCATTTCTTTTACTAAAAACTCACTGAAGGGTGAAAATGGATTTAAACAATTGTAGGTGGATGGAAATAATATTACATATTGATGAAACATGGATGTGGATGATAAAATACACCCCAGTAATTACTTACGAATAAACAATCTCGGATAAAAATGAGATTGTGATATTTCCCTTACCTTAGGTCCGACTTGCTTTGTAAGTGTCCGAACCTCCTGTATAATGATTTAAATCATGTTATTGACTTATTACAGAATCATATTCATTGTTATGATATCATATATGGTTCACTTATGACATTATATTACCCGTTCTTTTGTAAATTCAATGTTAAAGAAGCGTTTTGGGTAAAATCATTTCATTTATCGTAGGTGTTTTGACTTGTTGTTCTTGACATCATTATTACTTATATCATGATTTACTTACTTCCAGAATATAAAATATGATTTATATATCATATATATTCAGTATATATATATATAATAGGTAGATAAATAAAATGAAAAACACCGTTCATGGAGACGGTAGTCCGTACGTACGCATGAACGTTGTTTTCCTTTCCTTATTGTCTTGAAATGGAAGTAAGTAGATGACATACATATGTATATATATACATAAATCCAGTAGCTTTATAATGTCATATATTTCATTATTATTTCTTATATATACTTTATAATCATTCTTAAATGGTTAATATGGAGAATGAATCTCATCGCGTCGTGGAGACGGTAGTCCGTACGTACGCACGAGCGATGATATCATTTCTATAAGTATTGAATTGAATTGGAGTGAATTATACAATATATCAGAATCAATATGATGTTGTAATAACTATGTATAGTTATTATTTACACCATTATACCCATCCATGTAAGGTGGTGGTGGAAAATAGATTACACCACGGCGTGGAGACGGTATTCCGTACGTACGCACGCGCGGTGATTTCTTTTTCCGTAGGATGGATAGATGGTGAAATAGGGTTGTTTCATACTTATAATAACATATCAGTATATGAGGGATACTGATGTTATTACTTCATAATGAAACAACCTAAGAAGAAGAAGTGGAAGAAGAAATAAAGATGAAAGAATTGGTAACGGTAATTACCTCTTCTTTGAAGTGCCTCTTTGAGACCTCCTCTTAGGGCACTAAAATTGGTCTTTGAGGAAGACCAGAACCTATAGGATGTTGATAGGGAAGTGGAGAGGATAAATTGGCAGGGGTTGGCCGAGCTTGAGTGCTCAAATTGGTGTGAGGAGGAGGGGGAGGAGGTGTCCTTTTATAAGGGAGGAGAGGGGCACCTTAGGAATACCTCAAAATATTATTTTATATTAAAGTCAAAATCGGTTTATAATGGTTCCAAAGGGTATTATTTCTAAGATAAAGTGGGGATGGGTCGAAATACTATCAACCAATAGGATTTAGAGAAGTTTGGGGTATTATTTTAACCTTATCAATTAGATTTAACTCTAAGTTAATTAATTTAACTTTTACCGTGTCTTTTTGTTTTTCTTTCACTATATGGTTAATACACTTACTATAACATGCCAAACGAACCCCAAATTGTTTATTATTAATATATATATCCTTATCTAAGTCATTTGGCCGAGCCTTAGATTTTTAGGAATAAAATAACAATTAATAATATAATATTTGATTTAAAAACAATTTTGTGTCAATTTTGACACTATTTGATATATGATTTTTGTGAAAGTCATATCAGAATTATATGTTCGAACCAAGTTGATTAAATCAACAATAATATATCATAGTAACCTAGAAAATTAGTGGAATTCATAAAAAGTCTTAAATTACATTTATTTTGGTATTTATATTATCAATTATGTGAATATTTCATTAATAAGATAATTACTGCATCATCTTTGTGTCATAAATAAATTAAATTATTTGATGTCTAAAAATTACAAATAAAATACCATCATGTAGGAAATCGTTTTAGATTTCTAATGAATATTTACAATCTAATTTATCTTATGTATAACCCCATATTAAAAATGATTTACTTATTAAACTTTGATTTTAACTATTTTAACCCTTCTTTAAATAAATTAATAATAAATGTCCTAATCTAATCCAAGTGGGCCTAAATGGTCATATTTTATTCCTAAGTTTGTTTTTGGTCGAATTACACTTGTCCAATAGAATTAGGACATGTGTTAGGGTAATATTAATATCATATTTACCCTTAGTTACCCTATTTACTATTAACCGTGGTAAAAAAAAGTAAAAAGTTACTATTCACCAAAAAATTATTTTCATCTCATTGAACCACATTTTAGTCCTTGATATTAACCGTGTCTCTCGGATTTTCGAAATTCCATTCACAGAAGCGGTAAAATTAAGTTTTATGCAAAATTCAGTTTTTAACCTACCACTTAGTAGTTTCACTATTCATCAAAAATTGATGTTTTTCAGAACAATGCCAAAATTTCATCCCAAGCTATATTTCATATTCCGAATTCAAAAATGAAGACTATTTTACCAAATTCATAACATAAAAGTTGCATTAATTAATTTTATAATTAAATCCCGCTGTTAAAACAAATAGCGTGTTTTTTAAGAAACAATATCTATCAAAAGATTGACACTTGTTTATGTCTAGTTTAAATGTGAAACTACATCCAATGACCAACATTGTATTAAATTGTAAAAATATATTCTAAATATACTTTAAAACCACTCAAATTAATGATTTATCACTATTAATTATTTCGATTAAAAAAGTTGTTTTTAATTATAATTTAGTAATTTTCACTATTCATCAAAATATGAAAGTTATCCGAAAATCACCAAAATTTCAACCTAAGCTAATTTCGATATTCCGAATCCAAAAATGAAGTTCATTTTGAAAAATAAGATTTATAGAATTTTAAAAAGTGGTTATTACTATTCATAACGGGTAGTTTTAATAATATTTTTATAGCATATCGTTGTTTAGTGAAACTCAGTATTGCGTACTACACACGCTATCGAGGAAGGTCGCGATTGTGTGTAATGCAAGTCAAGTCAAGGATGTGTGTTGTGCAAGCTCCTTTCGGTGTAGCGTACAACACAAGACATTAATAAAATTAAAAAGAATATTTTTTTATAAAATCTTGGGCTGTTACAGTGGAAACCCACACTATGTGTTTTGAAATATCAAAAAAATGGGAGGAATTGCCCTGTTTTTATAAAACTAGGATTGGGAGATAATATGTATCCACATAAAACAACTCCATAGCAGATATATATAAAGAAACCAAAATCAATCCCAAATGGATGTTTATGTAAAAATACTTGAAATACAAAGAAAACTCTAAAAATAATACCCAAAATAAAACTATTTATGATACAACATCATTCACCAATGTCTGAGCTAGTATGGTCGATCAAGGTTCGCATAATCTCCCTCGAAATGTAAAAATAATTTTATATATATAGGGTGAGAATAAAAGCATACTAAGTCGATAATGTAAAAGTCATCCATGCACAAGTGGGAGTATCATACTAATAATAATGTGAGAAAAATAGTAGAAACCGAGAACTCCAATCCTTGAATACTAACAAACCAACCCCTCTAAGTCACACTAACCATGTAATTAATATCATGTAATGTAATATAAAAAGAACAATGATATTTTGGTACCTTTTACAACTTCCCACTACTTAACTACTCATCCCTAATGGAGAATATCCTGCAACAACCGTGCTCTTCCACAAGCCGCACTATCACTAGCTGCCCGCACAATCGTAGGCCACAAACCACACCACATTCCTGCCTATAGAGACTTGAGACTCACAAATTACACACCCTACCCAAAAACAATTGGGATTCATCCTGAAGACACATGGGAAATAAATCACCTATCTCAAAACCAATACCACAAATCTGGTAATAAACACCAAGACATTATAAACTACCCAGAAAAGCGAGTGTAATAGTAAACCATAGGCAATTTCATCATGCCCGAAGAGTATTGGGAAATAAATTCCTAGAAGAGGGATCATAGAAATGTCAGTAACCATGCATCAATCATTCTACTAAGATGTTTGAAAAAAACCCTCCCCCTTAATAGTGGGGGTTTTAGGAACACAATGCTCATCATGGGTGTGATGCGTATTGAAAACATAACGAAGTGAAATTTTATATATAAATGTAAATAAACACTCAGACCAACCTATGAGTTTCCAATTGAACAACCAGCCCCCACATAAAAAATTTCTTTACCGCAAACCCTACATGCACAACGAATAAACAACCACAACCATAACATAATCCCACCCTTTTCATTTCACCGGTTTTCATTATGAAGAATAATTTCATTTATTTATTTGTATCCATCCCTACCTTGGAAACTAAAAAATACAACACACGAAACAACCCCATAATTATCCATGAAACAATTTATAGAATGTCCATAGTTAAACAAATATATGTATACTCCCCTTTCATGAACACCCATTAAACCACTTCGAACAATCATTCATCAATGTAATCATTCTCAATTATCCACTCACAAATCACCCAGTAGCCCTACTGCAAAAAAAAACCACACCCACCCAACAAATAAACAAGAAATAATGACACACCCATCCTACAGCCCTGCTACCCATCCACTACCCAGATACAGCCCCACTACATAACATGCCAATCCATTCCACAATCAATAAATCTCTCAACCTGAGATATCATCACACCACCTACACCACCTCATAAAAAAATCCCCCAGGAACAAACACTAATCTACAACCCCTCTCCAAAAAAATACCACACCCTTCTCACAGAACCCACACTTTTTTCCACCACTATTTCCCCAACCATACTTCCAAAAACACCATAATATAACCCTCATAAAGCCTAAACCTCAAACATAACTCACACAACACAAAACCAAACCAAATAAATCTGAGTGTATTTCGATTTATCCAACAATTTTTGTTCAATTTCTACATTGATATGTAAGTGTGATCAAACATGGATATTTGTCCTAGGGAAACCATTTGTTTAATGAAATGGATGTGATTAATAACATTGATATTTAAAACAATTATCTTCAGGGAAACAACAATACTTATAATGCATCAACCATGCACTAGAAAATACATCCATCAACCATGATTTTCAGAGGCCACACAACCACAATAGAACACATATTAAAAAAAGACAACAAATAAAACAATCGATAAACATCAATCCACTCCCATACCATTATATAGTCAGTATTTTATCATTAGAATTTATCCTTGTTAATGGTTGGATTCAAATGTTTTTTCCGAAAGAACATTACTATTCCCACACTGCATAATACACAATTAAAGAGAGACTTGGAATAACATACAACCAAAGAACATCCTTACACTAAAACATAGGGGTTTCACTAGCAGTAGAATATAAGAAGAATTGAAGAGGGTGCTACTGAACATGCACACATGTCGTCTGGGAAACAAAGTTCTCAGTGTACCAAGAGAAAATAAAATAGGCGACTGCAATGTTAGAAAATCCAATTTCTATATCAATGGATGGAAATGGTTCCAAAGACATTAATGTCATATCGTTTCCATGACCATGTGGTTGTACTATGTCAAAGTACCACAAGAATTATGTTATTAATGATATAATTGATATCCTTTGAAACATATTTATGAAATCCCAAACATGGTTTTAATATTGATTTACACCAAATTAAATGAAATAGGGGTAAATTGGAAAAAATGGAAAAAATGGGAAATGGGTCACTGATGGGTGAGTCACTGACAGCAAGCCACCAATATCAAGTAACCAATGGGTGAGTCCCTAATAGTAAGCCAATGCCACATAATCTCTAATTCTGAGCTACCGATGTTGTACCACCAATGTGACCTACTCACTCTTAACTCATCTACGCCGAGACTCACTGATACCCTGACTAACGGATTCCCGGACTCACTGACGCACTGACTCACCGATGTCATGAATCCCTAATGCCCTGAATCACTGACTCCATAACATAAAATTTCCCTGACTCATTGACGCCCTGACTCACAGACTCCATGACTCACTAATGAAATGACTCACCAATTTCATGACTAACTGATGCCCTAACTCACCAACACCCTAACTCACAGACTCTCACTCACGGAAACCCTTTCTCACTAAGGCTATTACTCACCAATGACCCGACTCACTGAAGTCCTGAATCACTAATGCCCTAACTCACCGATGACTAGGTTCATCGATGCATTATTCAACGATTCCTCGAACAACCGACACCCTTGACCTACCGATGCCTCGACCTACCAACGCCCTCAACCTAATAATACCTTGACCGACAGACACCCTCAACCATTTAATAAAAAATATGTAAATGTCAAAAAATTTATAGAAACGAGCTACCATTTCCTCCCAAAACACCCAAACAAAAGATTAGAAAAATCAATGGACGACATAGGTCTGGTCCATTACATCACCAATTAATAATAGAAAATATTAGAACTTATTTTATTATTTTACTCATTACATTGTATCTAAAAAAGTAGTGTCATGATCTTTTAATTCTAATTCCATTTTTTAAATATAATATCGAAGAAAACTATCAAATCATCAATATTATTTCACAAAAAAATATCATTCTACAACCTTTAATATATAAAAGTCTGATAATAAATTACTACAACATTGATTTCTCCTTCTCATGGTTTCTTCCTCCACAATTTCTTCTTTATAACACTAGGTAACCAAACATAAGATATTATTCCAGATTAATTATTTATAGTGAAATTAGAATTAAATTCACATTAATTATAGAGATTAACTGGTGTATAATATTCTATAATAATACATATGTAATGATACATGAATTAAAATCCAAATATTTTGAGTTTATTCTTTTGAAATCATGACTAATTACATAATAAATAATAATACTTCATGAATCCTCATTAAAATACATGAATGGAAATGTAATTATTTCTTCTATTAATTCACATGGGTTTTATTAACTGATTAATTTAAATCTTCATTTCCTATTCATGGAAATATTATTAACCACATATTTATGTATTCCATAACTATAGTATGAACAACAAGGTTCATGAAATATGAATCATTGAGTTCCTATTAAAAATATCATAATGTTGAATGAATCATAGAGACTGAATAGATCCATGAACTATGGATGCACTACCATCGGTTATCTCAATCCACTATTATTAACGAACATAACACTGCATGCATTATTATTTCTATCTCAACCCATGCATTGTGAATTGTACACAATAACAAACATTCTCCATGTAACATATGCATAGAAGATCCTAAAATTACATGATGATCCTAATACATTGAAAAGCTAGGGTAGTTATTCATTCCATTATATTTCATTGTATAATAGATTGTTGTTGCAACTCATAGTAGAAAAATCAACTTACATGGGTTAATATTAAATCTCTAAGCTATTGGATGCGTTCCCAATTGTTGGTAACTTACCTAAATTTAAATAGGATACATGTATTACCTGAAAAATAAAATATAATAAAAAATTAATTTTAAAAAACCATAGATTTGGTCACATATTTCATGCAGTAATGTGTTTCTTTGATAGCTTGTGTTATAGGAAAGACTGTCTTTTTTCAAACAACAATATACTATTAATATTATTATTTTACATGGATGATATTCTATAGTCGTATGAATACTATGTAAGAATAATCTTAACAGACATTTGAAAATATATAATTTACAAATTTTTAGTATTTATCTATTTATTAGTAATTAATTTGAAATCATTTAATGATAAAAACAAATAATTTCTAAAAAGTTCCTTGTTTAAAATGGGATATATAAATGATTTCTGAGGATAATTTAAAAATAAATTTTTACCGGTTTTAGAAAATTTATTTTATAAAATATAACTATTTTTTGAAAAGTAATTATAAAAATTATATTTCGGTGAATATTTGATTTTTTTATAAAATGTTTTTTTAATTAATAGTGAAAATATACAATTTTAAATGAGAACTAAACTTTTAATAAGTAATTAATTATGTTAAAAAATATTTTTAATTAATTTTAATGTTAAATAATATCAATTTTATTTCAATCCAATAAATTTATGCCATTTTTATAATTTTGATACTGATTTTATATATAATTTTGTTAATCTTGGGACCATTTTCTCATTAAAAAAGATCTTTCTCATTGCATATTCCAGACTAATATTAAAATAATATTTTCCTCTTCGATGATTTGAATTTGGAAAAATGGATTCCCTATTTTTAGTCACAAAAAATTGTAAATTATTATGAGGTTAATGCAAATTTTTACCAAAATTAATCCTAAAAACAATAAATATTATTTACTGTAGTTTAGTTAAAAACCATCGTACCTTGGGTTATTATAAGAATATAAGGGTTTAAAATTATATAACAACTAGTAAAAAATCCAGATTATAGAAATATTTCAACCTCTAATATTATAGGATCAGTAATGGCACATTTTGGTGGCTTTATCTAAATACAAATGAGGATGTTATTGAATATTTTCAAAAAAATAAAATGTGCCACTCACATCACTTATAATAGGCCACCCATCTTCTCTTAACAAAAAACCTTCAAACCCATCTGGTTCAGACAATACCAACCCAAATAATTTTCCAAAATACCTCATATCATCTTATAAGCCTAATTTTGGAACGGAATCTATCCTATGAATGATTTTATTGTAAAACTAATGGAATACCCAAAGAAGATATAATGTTTTTCAATGACTATTTTAATATTTTTTTCTTCCCCCACCTCATTCAATAATTATTATACCATGAGGATAAAATTACTAAATTATATCTCATATAAAATGAAGTGGTTAGTTTGATGTAATAACTTATATCTACCTCTTATTCCATGAAATTGGTGATGAAATCATTGTTCTTGTGTATGGAAGACTACCACATCATGGGCCGATATCGTTCATTTTTTCAATGCCAAACCTCATGGTTGGATATGATGATGGATAAAAAGTATATTTATGATATTTACAGATAATTTATAATATTTTTTAATTTTATATTGTATTCTTTTTTTGTTTCCATTCCCTAGGGGATATGGTAATGTCATTAGTATGTATAGTGGACTACCACCTCTGGATGCATTGTGCTTCTTGATTCACTAATTCTTCACATGGAAAGTGATAAGAATAAATTCAATACTTATAATTTATATAAATTAAAACATTATGATACTTTAAAAATATTTTTTAATCTGAAATGATAATATATATAACTTTCTATTATTCATTTTCAATCAACAAAAGATGTTGACGTTGTTCCTCTATGCATGCATTTCCTCCTCAAAAGGTTGTGTATCTTTGAATAACCAAGATACATAGATGGTATATATATATATAAGTATATTTGAAGAGATAACATTGTAAATACTATATTATGATCATTATATAATGATAAAATATTTCATACCTCCCTCCCATCATGTACATTGAAAATGAATGATTTACATAGGCATACGTGTGACCTTCTATCTCCATGATTATAACATAGTCCATTTATCATAAACACATTTAATGGATTTCATTAAATTCATAATTGAAGTGATAATATCAAAATTATTTCATGATTATTATTCTAGAGATGATTAAACTTTTTAATATGTACTGGGACTAGATATTTAATGCCAAAAACACGCATTATAAAACAAGACAATTAACACCCCGAATAATAGATATAACAAATCATTATTAATTAATAGGTCATAAGATGTTATATAAGGAACACATATAATATTTCCAATATTAATATAGTGCTGGTAATTGTTAATAAAAGGTTTAAAATCACTATAAAGGATGACAATTATTGTTCAATCAAGAGGAGGCATGTGGTAATGAATTTCATCTCAATTTCATTTCATTAAGGTATAATGTAATGTTATCAACCAAAAATATTTTATATGGTGTACATAATAACCATTTGAAATATAATATCTTCAATAAATCATTGTTAATGTAAATTTATGTTTCAATTATAATTATTTTATTTATTAGGATTGACTAAATTGTTAGCAAGTGCAAATGAATTTAAAAACTCAATTTCTTTGAATTTTGTAATATTACTCCTTTGTTTCCTTCTATATTATAGGATTACTTGTGTAATTAAAAGATGATATATACTATTTTATTTACACATTTTTTATTTTTTTATCATTTGATACACATAGTCTATTAATTGACTAATCCTCATGTAAATGTTTTGATTACTGTATGTTTTTATTTCAAAATCACTTTCTCATCGAGAATTTTTAGTCTTGAATTTCTGTTGATCGATTTCATTTTATCATTTTGTAATAAACTAATATAATTATAGCCTCCTATATATATTCATTATAATTTACTAAAATATTATTATTTTTCTCCTCTTTATTAATTATAATAATTGAGAAACTATTTTAATGAAAATCTAATTTAATTTCGCTCATCTCTCGAAAATATGAATTCTTCAAAGACTATGTTTACAAAATTCTTTTATACATCATTAAAATGAATGATTAAGGAAATTTTAACAATATTTAATTTTTATAAAATGATTTTGGCGGTATAATCTATTAATTTTATGACAATGTAACTGTTCTATCCTTCTTTCAGTGACAAAAGGAATGTTCTTTTCAATTGCATGGAATGTATTGAATTTCCCACCATCACAGACATTAATTATTTAATGATTATTTAATTGATTAAAAGGTAAATTTAAAGAAATTTTTCCCAAATATTATTGAAATTCTGATTTTCTAAAAAATATTTTCAACAAAATGGATTTTCAAGATGTTTTATTATTTAAATATTTATTTTTATATTGAGAAGTTTATTTTCCTCACTAATATTTTTAAATATTATTTACGTAGTTTTTTTCATAAATGAGAATATAAGTTTATTCAAAAATAAATTGTGAATAATTAACCACATATTTGTTACAGTGATATTATATCGAAAAAGGAATAATACCCATTACATAAGCAAACAAAACCACGCTAGAACCGAAAAAGTTTAGTATCGTTGAAAAATAAAATATATAAACAACTGATTCATAAAACAATTACATAATCTCCCACTTATTCCTTCATAACTAGAACCTCCATATTTCACCTCATACATACTATATTTCTCTATATTCTTGTGTAAAGAAAACATAAAAATGGGTGATCTTATTTGCTCTGTAAGGGTAAACAAAAAATATATTTAAGCTCAAACAAGAGAATAAGGGTGAGACAATGTGATCATAATATTAGAAGATGATAAACCGAATATAAAATATCATAAAAATGAATCATGTATTTAATATTTGCAGTTCATAACTCATGAATAATATGATAAAAAATATAAAACTTAATGAAATCATAACATAGGAATAATACAACAAATTATGGAAGACACATAAGAATATAAAATTATTTCCATAGTAGTCAAGGAATCACATAAAATACCATCATAATTGTATGTATTTAAACCCCATACCGTATTAATCATCATCATTCACTCCCATGACCATATTAATTGTCAAAGTTTACTCTCAATACCATCATAGAAGAAAATATCTTTTACTGGACTGAGTTCACTCTCCATTCTTTCCAGGTCTATCATATGAGATATAAATTTTACCCAGACCATTGAAGTGATATATATATCCCTACCATCTCATAATGAAAAACATACTTAGTTGGGCTACATGATCAAGAATCATTCATTATAACATAACCCATTGAATGAATTGGGTTTCATAAACATAATTCAATCATAACATTTCCCTTGTAAATGAAGTGGGTCACATAAATATCATTACATCATAAAAATAGACCTATCATATAAACAATAGTTATATTATCTTAGAATAATATCCAAAATAAAACAAAACTATCATTAAAAAATGTTATCTTATACGTAAAATAATACTGATAGATCACTTTAAAATTATTTTTGAGGAAAATATCCTTTCAATTTTGAACACATTATCTATTCTGGAAATAATAAAAAATTTAAAAGAAAAAATTTTCATTCAATATTAATAATATTATTTTATAGAAAGTTTAAAATAAATAATTCTTCATTATGGTGGTTGAATTAATTCTTGTCATATTTATTTAAAAACATTATTTTTGTGTATTTTTTTGGTTAAGTCGCAAAGAGCCATGTTAATAAAATTAAAAAATATCATTACCAACCGTTTCATAAAAATTACAACATTGACATAAAAATTATATTAATATAATAATAGTATAGAAATTTTAGAACAAATTTATGAACATCATGTTTGTTCAAGAAATATTTTCCAATGGTTGTTGAAAATGAACCAATCTCGATTATTGATGAGATATTAAAATAATCATATATCATTTTAAAACAGTTGAATCGTATACCCCGTGATAGAAATAGAAACTTTTGGATGTTAAAATACCATAATAATGATAAAATACTCATAAAATACATTAATTCCATTTATATACACCAAAAAAATAAATAAGTATTGTATAAGGCATGTTTCCCAAACAAATAAATGTGAGAAAAAATCTCTTACCATTTTTCTTAACTCTCTAAGTACTCCAAAAAAATTCATGTATAATAAATATATTATATTTATAACTAGGTTAAACAACCATATTACAATATATAATTCCATATATTATTTTATTATATCTTTATATAACCTATTTATGAAAAATTCCATGATAGTGATACTCTTTGGGTAATCTCTGCTTCGTTTTTCGCATGTCTTTTGATTTGTTGTATTTTTTGGTCTTCTTAATTATAAAATTATTTTATTATCTCTAGTATGATGAAAATTATATAAAAATGATATATTAATTATATAAGTATTTATAAAAATCATTTGATGATTTAATTTTAATATGAAATACTCCATTAATGGAGACAGTATGTCTTATGTACGCATGAACGATGTTTCACTTTTCTTGTCACATTGAATGAAAAATATATTATTTCATGAAAGTATAATTATTTTTTCATTTATATCATTTATGTTCACCAAACAAATCCTTAATACATTCAGTATAATGTTTGAACAAATTACATAGCTTTGAAAAGGAGGTTGTCCATATGTCCACAAATGAAGTTGTCAAATTTACACAAAATGGTAAAAATTAATTTATGGGTTAAATAATAATTCCATAAGAATAAAAATAATAATAAATATCATATAAATCATATAAATACATAATTTAAATCATTTTTACCCACTTTAAATGGTGGAAATGGGAGAAAAAATGGCTTTTATTTGTGAGGCAGTAGTCTGTCTTACACACAAAGGATGATTTTGTTCCAATTTTATGGAAATGTGTGTGACTATAGATGAAACACTTAAAATAACAACATATAAATATATTTTGGATATTTAGGAAAATATATAAATATTAAATTAAATTTATTAATATCATTTTATGGATGAAATTATAAAAAAATAATCATTGATGAACGTTACCTCTTCTTTGGGTATCTCCCTTTGATTTTCACAAAAACACATATGAGGTTGAAATTATTCACAAAGTAAGGATTCCAGGTTGAATGTATGAAATTGGGAGGATATGTGGACATAATTTGGATGAAGCAAATAAATTATTATGTTAAAAAATGAGACAAGTGGTTTTATTTTATAAGAGATGGAAGGGGAAATTTTGGAATTTCTCAAAAAAAAATTATTTATAACAAATTTAATTTAAATAAAAATAAATATAATTGAAATTTATTGGAAAATAATATGGTAATGGATCATAATAACATAAACCAAAAGAGTTTAAAATGTTTTTTCTGTAATTTTCAACCATATAATTTTGATTATCCCCGTGTAATCCTATGTTGATTTTAAATACAGTAAAAAATTATTCAATATAAGAAGGTTTTGATTTTTCCTTAAAATATTTAAATAGAACAATAAATTATCAATTTTTGGTATTGGATAACATAATTTTTCCACATTGAACTTATTTTTTTTATTTTTAACTAATTCAATAAAATTTTATTTTTTAATAATATAATTATTTTCAATTTTGATGATATTTATTACATTGAATCTAATAAAATTAATACAGAAATATAACTTCAAAAAAATTATTTTTATACACATATAATATATAATAATTTTATAAATACATTTATATAACCTTAATTAAGTCAAATTATATTTCTAACATAATCATCATTGTATAATTATTTATGACAAACAATTATACATTAAAACATTAAAAAACTTCAATTATATAGATTATCCCTTTATATTTATTAATAGTACATATATTTTATTATATCCTCTATTTATCACCATATTAAAATTAATATTCATATTAAATGTTAGAGTGTTAGATATTTTCACTCTCTTTGATTTTAATAATTTATAAGACATTTTCCTAGAAAAGTGTCCATTAAATAATTCAATTTCAAACCATAGGTGTTTAGGGTCGAATCATGTTAAAATAATAAAATTTTATCTTGTTTTAGGTTAAGTTTGTTATTTTATAATATTATTTGTTACCCATAATTTCCCAATTTACTATTTACTATTGTAATAAAACATACTAATGATATTATTTATATTATCCAAAAATAAAATGTTCATAATTACTAAATGTAGACCTTATAATTCCAAATATATAACTGATTGTTCAAAATTAAAATTACATAGTTATCTAAATTTAATATAAAATTTATCCCATTGAAGGGATGAGAAAACATATTTTTAAAGTGAAAATGTCCCAAAATTTAAAATTCTTTTATATTCAATTTCATTGTGAAATTTTGTCCAATTAACTAAATTGGATTAATGGATGTATATTTTTACTAATTATACATTAAAACCAATTTTAATCATTATTTAACTGAATTAACAAGTTAGATTAAAAATAATGGTTCAAATAAAATTTTCTATTTTTCACTGTTTATCAAAACATGATACTTCTTAGAAAAAATACAAAATGGTTACCCAATGTAATTTTTGATATAAAAATTTCAAATAATATGTTTATTTTTTCAAAAATAATTTATTAAACTCTTAGAATTTAGTTTTAAAAGATGTTCTACAATAATGGGAAATAAAACTACATCTAAAAATCTGTTTTTAAGTATCAAAATAGATTTACTTTTATACAATGTATAGAAAACCCATAGGATGAATTTTAAGAATTCTATTGAATATTATATATATATATAATTAATATAATCAAAAAATACTTGTTGGTATATTTTATTGGTATAAAAAAGTTGTGCTCCTTTAAATTGTTTTTTAGATAATATTTCCTTTTTATTTTTGAAGGAATTTACATGTAAAACAATAAATTAAAAATACAATTTATATAATTAATACCCTTAATTATAAATGATATTTTATAATAATTAAAACAACAAAATTATTTTTCTTAGAAACGCTGTTTTAAATGTATCAAAATCTTATTCGGTGTTGTGTATAGTGATATCTTTTCTTAGATTAGCATATAATGATAGGCATCGAAAAATAATAATTTATTTGATAATAAAATATGTTGTTTGTTATATTCTACTACCCATAAATTTAATTTCACATACTAAATTCTGAATTTTGATATAACCAAATGAGGATATATCTACCTCATCATCCCCTCATGTTCCTATATATCTTCTAATAACTAATGGTTTTTGGAAATGAATATAACAATGTGAGTGTGGTTGTTTTGTTAAACAGTATCTGTATGATCTAGAATTTCAACTAGTTATTTCTCGTAAGAAATTTCGTTCTCTAATGGTGAGACCTATGAGTTCATTACATGTTAAGGTTTAGGTATTCACATTCCCACAAGAGTGACATGGAACATATCCTCATCATGAGAGATATTTGGAGTATGTTACATGCGATAAGATACTATCATGATTTGATTAATAATTTCAATGGGACTGATATACCTAGAGATTAGATTCCCTTTTCTTCTAAATCACATATCCTTTTTCCTAAGGCTAATTTATGGAAATAATTTCTATCCAAATTATTATATTGGATTACACTGATAATTATCTACATAATGTTTATGCAGGATTTGACCTACCTTTATATGCTACTAAATGCTTCTAACATTCTCTTCTATTTATTTAGCTATATTATGTCCCAATAGCTTCATTTCCCCATATTCATCCCAGAGCATTGGAGGTGTATATTTCTTCCCATAGATAGATTTATAAGGATCCATCTAAATTAATTAGTGAATTATTTTGATGTAGGGAAACTCAACTAGATGAAGGTGTTGAACTCGAACACCTTTGAAATACATAAAACAATATCTCAATATATACTCCAAGGATTGAATTTTTCTTTCAAATTTTCCATCCACCTATGGATTATATGTAGTATTGAAAAACAATTATGTATCAAGTTCTTTCTAAATAATTCAACATCACATTGACGTAAACCTCAGATCCCAATCATATACAATAGCTTGAAAGTTATTTTTTTATTAATTTTCATGAAAAGAAAACAAAGGAAGAAATTTATCAGGGTGGATGAAAGAAATGGACTCCAGGGGCACCCCCTTGCACCTCACTGATACACTCAAGGGGGAGAGAATGAAGGTCGTCATAAAACAAAATTATATCCTCCCATCGACCCAAAAGGTAAAGCCTATTGGCCGAAAAGTTCGACTACCTCCAACTATGGTGAATAGTCCATCGATGAAATATCTCTACCTTGCATCTCTGGATGAGATAGACCAGCTCCCATTGGATTCCACAACTACCCTGAAGCACCATTACCAATAACTAAGAGTCGGACTCATCCTCAGTGAACTGCAAACCACTCCTTCTGCAAACCATAATCCCATAATTAAAGGCACGAACCTCTGCACCCAAAGAGCTAACTAGATCATAGAAGGCACTAATTGAAACAAAAACAGAGCCCCAACTATCCCTAAGCAGTCTGCTGCCTCTCATATCCCCTTCCATATAGGAGACATCAATATTCAGTTTCGAACCATGACTCGTGGTTTCCACTTCACCCAGGATCTACTTCCCCTATTCGACAGGCATGGGCGATTAATATGGTTGCACACTATAACCAATGAAATACCACCTTTGTTGAGCGAGATAATCTCCATGATAAAAGAACTAAGCTGAATATGTAGGGACGACAGAGAATGTTGGACTCCCAGACGAACCTGATTACATGCCTCCTAGATGTTCCAGCAAATGGAAATCAGAATGACCATCCTAACGGTGCGTTCCATAGATCTGTTATCTGTGCTTGTGAACCACGCAGTCACAAAATCCTGAGGAGACCAGGGATTGTAAACCGAGTACTGAGGGTGAGTGAAGGGAGACCAAAGGTGAGAGTCCCATGGGCCCTGGAATAACAAGTGTGTCGTCATCTCGAAATTTGGGTTCACATAGTAGTAACACCGAGAAGCCATGTGAGCACCCTTCTTCTGGATATTTTCCTCTGTAGGTAATTTCCTGTTACAATCCATCCAATGCAGAAGGTTCATCTGTAACATCCCAAGTAAGTAATGAATAATAGATATTTTTTATCTATGTCTATTAATGATAAAGATAGTGTTTTAGAGGCTTAAAATGAAAATAAATACAATCTTATGCATGGAATACACTAATATTCTTAAAAGATTGTTTTAGTGCCTTTTGATGGAAAACCATTTTTGAATCTATATTTTGACAATTTTATAAACTATGTTTGTCAAAATAAACTTATCCTTTATGATTGGGACATCAAAATTTACCTTGTGTGAATTTTTGGTAATTTTCTGACAATGTTCATTTTTTAATGAATAGTGAAAAATACTGCATTTTACATCAAAACTACTTTTTAATCTAATTTATTTATATGATTAGATTATGTTTGGAATTGGTTTTGAAGTAAAATTAGAATATATTTTTACAATTTTATCCAATGGTGGTCATTGGAATCAATTTCACTTTGAAATTAGACTTAAACTGGTGTCAATCTTTTGATACTTATTGTTTTGTAAAAACACGCTATTTGCCCTGGCAGCGGGAATTAATTATTGAATTAATTAATGTGACTTATATGATTTGAATTTTGTAAAATGGACTTCATTTTTGAATTCGGAATATCAAATATAGCTTAGAGTAAATTTTTGGTGAATAGTAACTTATTAAGTTTTTAATCGCGATTAGTGGTAATTAGTGTAGTTTAAGGAATAAATAATGCTTTAATAATATAAAATGACCTAGAAACATGTCCCAACCTTATTGGTTGTGTCATGGCCGACCAAGACAAGCCATGGGTCAACTTGGGGACCCCATGGATCCACTTTTGTTGGGAAATGACATAAATTACTTTTTATTTAATGTTAAAGTGAAAATGACACAAACATTATATGTTTTGCGAAAACAATTTTTAAGTGGGGTTATAAAAGTCCAAATTTTGATTATAAATATTCAATGGAAATCTAAAACGATTTACTACATCATAGTAATTTTTTTATAATTTTTAGACATTAAATAAATTTAATTATTTATGACATAATAATGATGCAGCGATGACATCATTATTTGACGATTTAAATAAAATGGAAAGATAATATAAAATCTATGAACTACACATGTCCAAAACCAATTGAATGAATGGATTTCTATGCCTTATCACCTTATCCACGAATTCCATCAATGTGTGACCTTTTAAAACCGAAACACATTTTCAAATAAAGTAATGTTTCTTTACTTTCCAAAAGTGCCCCTCCTCTCCCCTTATAAAAGGCCCCCACCTCTACCTCATTTCACACACTCTTCAAGCCTTTGGTTCGGCCAAACCCTGCCCATTTACTCTCTCCACATCCATCTCCTCATCCTAGAGGATTACCTTTGGGCAGAATCCTTTAAAAGGAAGCCTTTAGGCTCAAATCAAAAGGAGTTACACTTTTAAAGGTAATTCATTCTCTCATGTTCATTTGTTTTATTTTGCTTCTCCAACCCCCTAAACTCTTTTTATTTACTTATTTTGTAACAACACCAGTATCTTCAATATACAAGTATGTTGTTATAATATTTATTTGAGCTACACTCTCACACAACTACATCAAATGGTTAAAGAACATACGGTTTCCGTGGATGGCGAAATTCTGCCTCCCGAAACGATGATTGTTCAACACTCATTTAACACCTTCAAAGGTGGCCATTATGATGTCACTATTTTTATATATGATATATAATATGTTTATGTTTTCCTTAAGCTTCTGTTTTTTTTTCATTTTGGGCATACCTTTATGGTTTCCATTATGGGTAAAACACGATATCTTCATTTTAGGAAGTGCGGACTACCGCCCCCTAAAAGTGATTTGATTCGTTAATACCATATGTGGGATGTGTAAAGGATAAAGTTAATGATATTGTATATGTTATTATACTGGAATTATAATATACTCTTATATCATTATGATTCCATTCCAGAAAATATGAAATAGAAATGGAAGTAGCGTTCATGCGTACGTACGGCTTACCGTCTCCATGAACGGTGCATTTCATTTCTTACCTCTAAATGTGATGTAATATTATAAATGCATGTATGTACTGGATATATATGACATATATGATATCTACATCATGAATACCATTCTTGATATAATGAACCTTTGACCGAATTAACAACATGTAAGTATAATAAGTCTATTTTTGACTAAAGAACCAAATACCGACAAAATGAACATTATTAACTTAAATGATTACATGATGTTCATAACATGGTATAAAAGGAATAATGAACTTGAAAAAGATTCATAAGCAAGTAGAGATTAACACAAGTTTATTATTCAGGAGATTAAAGAACGGTCGGGTCAAGTCGGATACGATGTATGGGACTTCGTCTCAATCTCCTTTCGTTGAGGCATATTTTATTTTGTACACAACTTTATTTTATACGGTGTATAAACCCCTTTGAATTTTATGTTTATTCAAAAGGAATATTTTTTATATGAAGCATTTACTAAACGACAAAAGGGAATGTTTTTGTCGTACGTATGCGGCGATAACGACTTCTCTGCCGTCGTAACCGTTATTTGAGTTTTGGCTTCCTCTACAAGCCATACCTTCTTTTTTAAAAGAAAAATAAATACCATGTTTTACATTGGTATTGAAAATGGTTTTCATAATGTTTTTATTATATCAATGTGTTGTATTGATATCTCGTGATTGAAATGTGGAAATGTTATGTTTCCTTTATGCATGTTTTATGTGATATGATTATGTTATGGTTCTTGGGCATTATTATGAAGACGGGTGGTTCTGTGATAAACTAAGGGCGGGTGAGCCCGTTATAGCTCTCCAATGCATTGGGTAACGCGAAGGAGTGAAACGTTAAGGTTTCTCCGAAGAGATTTTAGGGAATATACTGTGATGGGTATTCCAAACGTAACCAAGAGGGTTACTCCCTACGTAAGAATGTTATGAATGCCTCAAGTTACCTTTACGTATTATGATTTCTATGATTTATTCATGATTTTATGAGGTATGTTAAAGTGCCTATGTTTTATGGGTAAAGTATGATTTCATTCTTATGTATATATGAACTCATGTTTCCTTTCCATGTTTTTTTTATAACCCATACTGAGTTTTTATGCTCATCCCAAGTTTTTGAAATGTTTTTCACAGGTCAAGGGAAAGGTACATGATAAGATGATAGAGTCAAGGATGTGTCAAGAAATAATCCATGTTTTATTTTAAATGTGTTTCCATTGATGGGAATGAAGAATAATATCTTTATGTAACCACTTTGTTTATATGTGGAATGTAATGCAAGTTTTATGATCTAATTCTCTAAAACTCTAAACCCGAAAAGATCCTCAATGTGTAATCTTGTAATAACTCAAGATTAAGTAAGGTTTAAGGCTGGGGCCTTATAGTTGGTATCAGAGGTCGGTTTAGATAACTTTAGGAGTTAGAATTCTATTAAATGATTATCCAAAAAAAAAATTTTCTTTCGAAATGATATAGCATTTAAAGATTACCATGTTGCTTCATCTAAGACATGTTTGTTCAGAATGGTTTTCCGCAGAGGAAACAGGGAAGCTGTGCTAGGAAGGCATACAGAAGGAAATAACCTTCCGAATCAGCATCCAGAAATGGTCGGAATTGGAACTGAACAGTTTGTTGCAGTAATGGCGCAGTTGACTCAGGCGATAAATGGTGGTGGTATCCATGCACGAGATCAGCCAGATCAACCGCAGAGGAACATGTCAGTGGTGGAACATTTCATGAGGCAACATCCCCCATCATTCAGAGGATCATCTGACCCTGTGCTAGCTGAAGGGTGGATTAAAGCACTGGAGAAGATTTTTGATGTCATGGGGTGTTCAGACAATCAAAAGGTTAGTCTTGCTATTTACCGTTTGGAGGGTGAAGCAGATCAGTGGTGGTCTATGGTTAAAAATATCAGGGACGCCGATGAGATTGATGATCTTGACTAGGATGAATTCAAAGGTATGTTTCTTGAGAAGTATTTTCCTAAGGCTGTTCGACTTAGTATGGAAAAGCAATTCTTGGAATTGAGGCAAGAGGAAGACTCAGTGGCTGCCTATGAAGAAAGGTTCACTCGATTGGCAAGGTATGCTCCAAATTTTATTCGAGACCTTGATAGTAAAATCAATCTTTTCTACTCAGGATTAAAGCCAAAGTATTGAAGGGCAATAGCTTCTCGTGAGTTTAAAAGTTATGAAAAGCTTGTTCGATGTGCTGAGAAGGTGGAAATGGAGTTTGCCGATGACCAAGTGTTCTATAACAACCAGCAGAAGAAGAGACCGAGGTGGCAGGAGAAAGGTAAGAATTCTTCAAAAAAAGTCTGATGGTAAGAGAACTAAGTTTCCAGTTTGTGATAAATGTGGCAAAAGGCATGCTGGGGAATGTCTTCTGAATTCTGGGAAGTGCTACCGATGTGGTAAGATGGGACATAAGGCTCGTGATTGCACTGAAAAGGATCAAGGTGAAGGTAAGAACAAATTTGATTTACAATTAGTGAAATGTTATAAGTGCAATGAGATGGGTCACTATGAAAACGAGTGTCCGACAAGGAGCTTGAGTGATGGGAAGCAGTTAGACTACAAGCAGAAAGGGGTGGTGAAATCGTTTGCAACTACTTCAGCAGATGTCGGGCCATCAAATGAAGTTGTATCAGGAGTTGAAAAGAAGATTGGTGAATGCTCCAGTTTTGGCACTACCTTCCAGGAATGGTGAGTTTGTTATATACAGTGATGCTTCATTGAAAGGACTTGGTTGTGTCCTAATGCAGAATGATCAGGTAATTGCTTATGCTTCACGACAGTTGAAAACTCATGAGGTAAATTACCCTACACATGATTTGGAATTAGCTGCTGTTGTTTTTGCTTTAAAAATTTGGAGGCATCATTTGTATGGAGTAAAATGTGAAATATATACCGATCACAAAAGTTTAAAGTATATATTCACTCAGAAAGAGTTAAACATGAGACAAAGGAGATGGCTGGAATTAATCAAGGATTATGATTGTACAATTCATTATCATCCGGGAAAAGCAAATAAAGTGGCTGATGCTTTGAGTCGAAAAAGTAATGCTTCATTAACAATGATGCGTTTGGAACGTGATCATTTGGTTAACGATTTCATGAACTTTGGCATAGAAGTTTTTGGTGCAGGAATTCCTTCTGTTTTGTTTTAGGTATCAGTGAGATCATCTCTATCAAATGGAATCAAGCAAGCACAGAAGCAAGACAGTGAGTTGCAGAAAAGGGTAGAGCTTGTTCAGAAAGGTAAGTTGCCTGAATTCAACATTGATAGTGATTGTGTTTTGAGATTTGGGAAGAGATTGTGTGTGCCTTGTGATTCACAGTTGAAGAGAGAGTTGTTATGTGAAGCTCATAGTTCTCCGTTTTCAGTTCATCCGGGCAGTACTAAGATGTATAGAGATCTGCGGGAGTATTACTGGTGGGATGGAATGAAAAGAGATATTGCTGATTTTACTGTGAAGTGTTTGACTTGTCAGCAGGTTAAAGCAGAGCGGCAGTTACCGAAAGGGATGCTTCAGCCTTTACCAGTGCCAGAGTGGAAATGGGAGAATATATCCATGGACTTTGTTGTTGGATTACCAAATACATCTCGAGGTAATAATGCAATCTGGGTTATTGTTGATCGCTTGACCAAAGCTGCTCATTTCCTTGCTATACGAGATACTTTCTCTCTTGATCAACTTTCCCGTTTGTATCTTAAAGAGATAGTCAGGTTACATGGAGTTCCTCTCTCCATTGTATCAGATCGTGATCCCAGGTTTACTTCTAACTTTTGGAAAGGCCTTCAGAAGTCGTTGGGTACTGAATTAAATTTTAGTACAGCTTTTCATCCTCAATCAGATGGGCAGTCAGAACGAACAGTTCAGACATTGGAGGATATGCTACGAGCTTGTTCTGTGGATTATCAGGGAAGTTGGGACCAACATCTTTCTTTGGTTGAGTTTTCATATAATAACAGTTTTCATTCCAGTATACAGATGGCACCATTTCAGGCATTATATGGGAAGCGGTGTCGAACTCCAGCTTTCTGGGATGAAGTGGGTGAAAGAAAGTTGATGGGACCAAAATTGGTAGAAGAGATGGCAGAAAAAGTTCAGCTGATTCAGAAACACATGAGAACAGCTCAGAGCAGGCAGAAGAGTTATGCGGATAACCGGAGGAAGGATCTATCTTTCGAGGTAGGTGATCATGTTTTTCTCAAGGTTTCTCCTTGGAAAAGTGTGATGAGATTTGGTAAGAAAGGAAAGTTGAGTCCAAGGTTCATTGGACCATACGAAATTCTAGAGAGAGTTGGATCAGTTGCATACCGAGTGGCTTTACCTCCGAGTTTACCTCAGGTACACAATGTTTTTCACGTTTCGATGTTGAGAAAGTATATGCCAGATCCATCTCATGTTTTGAGTCCAGAGGTAGTTCAGCTGGAAGAGAACCTATCTTATGAGGAACAACCGGTCCAGATTCTTGACCACATGGAGCAAGTGTTACTGAATAAGGTGATTAAGCAGGTAAAGGTTTTGTGGAAAAACCACATGATTGAAGAGGCAACATGGGAATCCGAAAATGCAATGAGAGATAAGTACCCCCATTTATTTGATAAGTAAATAAATTGCGGGGACGCAATTTTCTAAAGGGGGGAAGGATGTAACATCCCAAGTAAGTAATGAATAATAGATATTTTTTATCTATGTCTATTAATGATAAAGATAGTGTTTTAGAGGCTTAAAATGAAAATAAATACAATCTTATGCATGGAATACACTAATATTCTTAAAAGATTGTTTTAGTTCCTTTTGATGGAAAACCATTTTTGAATCTATATTTTGACAATTTTATAAACTATGTTTGTCAAAATAAACTTATCCTTTATGATTGGGACATCAAAATTTACCTTGTGTGAATTTTTGGTAATTTTCTGACAATGTTCATTTTTTAATGAATAGTGAAGAATACTGCATTTTACATCAAAACTACTTTTTAATCTAATTTATTTATATGATTAGATTATGTTTGGAATTGGTTTTGAAGTAAAATTATAATATATTTTTACAATTTTATCCAATGGTGGTCATTGGAATCAATTTCACTTTGAAATTAGACTTAAACTGGTGTCAATCTTTTGATACTTATTGTTTTGTAAAAACACGCTATTTGCCCTGGCAGCGGGAATTAATTATTGAATTAATTAATGTGACTTATATGATTTGAATTTTGTAAAATGGACTTCATTTTTGAATTCGGAATATCAAATATAGCTTAGAGTAAATTTTTGGTGAATAGTAACTTATTAAGTTTTTAATCGCGATTAGTGGTAATTAGTGTAGTTTAAGGAATAAATAATGCTTTAATAATATAAAATGACCTAGACACATGTCCCAACCCTATTGGTTGTGTCATGGCCGACCAAGAAAAGCCATGGGTCAACTTGGGGACCCCATGGATCCACTTTTGTTGGGAAATGACATAAATTACTTTTTATTTAATGTTAAAGTGAAAATGACACAAACATAATATGTTTTGCGAAAACAATTTTTAAGTGGGGTTATACAAGTCCAAATTTTGATTATAAATATTCAATGGAAAGCTAAAAAGATTTACTACATCATAGTAATTTTTTTATAATTTTTAGACATTAAATAAATTTAATTATTTATGACATAATAATGATGCAGCGATGACATCATTATTTGACGATTTAAATAAAATGGAAAGATAATATAAAATCTATGAACTACACATGTCCAAAACCAATTGGATGAATGGATTTCGATGACTTATCACCTTATCCACGAATTCCATCAATGTGGGACCTTTTAAAACCGAAACACATTTTCAAATAAAGTAATGTTTCTTTACTTTCCAAAAGTGCCCCTCCTCTCCCCTTATAAAAGGCCCCCACCTCTACCTCATTTCACACACTCTTCAAGCCTTTGGTTCGGCCAACCCCTGCCCATTTACTCTCTCCACATACCTCTCCTCATCCTAGAGGATTAAATTTGGGTAGAAGCCTTTCAAAGGAAGCCTTTAGGCTCAAATCAAAAGGAGTTACACTTTTAAAGGTAATTCATTCTCTCATGTTCATTTGTTTTATTTTGCTTCTCCAACCCCCTAAACTCTTTTTATTTACTTATTTTGTAACAACACCAGTATCTTCAATATACAAGGATGTTGTTATAATATTTATTTGAGCTACACTCTCACACAACTACATCAAATGGTTAAAGAACATACGGTTTCCGTGGATGGCGAAATTCTGCCTCCCGAAACGATGATTGTTCAACACTCATTTAACACCTTCAAAGGTGGCCATTATGATGTCACTATTTTTATATATGATATATAATATGTTTATTTTTTCCTTAAGCTTCTGTTTTTTTTTTCATTTTGGGCATACCTTTATGGTTTCCATTATGGGTAAAACATGATATCTTCATTTTAGGAAGTGCGGACTAACGCCCCCTAAAAGTGATTTGATTCGTTAATACCATATGTGGGATGTGTAAAGGATAAAGTTAATGATATTGTATATGTTATTATACTGGAATTATAATATACTCTTATATCATTATGATTCCATTCCAGAAAATATGAAATAGAAATGGAAGTAGCGTTCATGCGTACGTACGGCTTACCGTCTCCATGAACGGTGCATTTCATTTCTTACCTCTAAATGTGATGTAATATTATAAATGCATGTATGTACTGGATATATATGACATATATGATATCTACATCATGAATACCATTCTGGATATAATGAACCTTTGACCGAATTAACAACATGTAAGTATAAGAAGTCTATTTTTGACTAAAGAACCAAATACCGACAAAATGAACATTATTAACTTAAATGATTACATGATGTTCATAACATGGTATAAAAGGAATAATGAACTTGAAAAAGATTCATAAGCAAGTAGAGATTAACACAAGTTTATTATTCAGGAGATTAAATAACGGTCGGGTCAAGTCGGATACGAGGTATGGGACTTCGTCTCAATCTCCTTTCGTTGAGGCATATTTTATTTTGTACACAACTTTATTTTATACGGTGTATAAACCCCTTTGACTTTTATGTTTATTCAAAAGGAATATTTTTTATACGAAGCATTTACTAAACTACAAAAGGGAATGTTTTTGTCGTACGTATGCGGCGATAACGACTTCTCTGCCGTCGTAACCGTTATTTGAGTTTTGGCTTCCTCTACAAGCCATACCTTCTTTTTTAAAAGAAAAATAAATACCATGTTTTAATTTGGTATTGGAAATGGTTTTCATAATGTTTTTATTATATCAATGTGTTGTATTGATATCTCGTGATTGAAATGTGGAAATGTTATGTTTCCTTTATGCATGTTTTATGTGATATGATTATGTTATGGTTCTTGGGCATTATTATGAAGACGGGTGGTTCCGTGATAAACTAATGGCGGGTGAGCCCGTTATAGCTCTCCAATGCATTGGGTAACGCGAAGGAGTGAAACGTTAAGGTTTCTCCGAAGAGATTTTAGGGAATATACTGTGATGGGTATTCCAAACGTAACCAAGAGGGTTACTCCCTACGTAAGAATGTTATGAATGCCTCAAGTTACCTTTACGTATTATGATTTCTATGATTTATTCATGATTTTATGAGGTATGTTAAAGTGCCAATGTTTTATGGGTAAAGTATGATTTCATTCTTATGTATATATGAACTCATGTTTCCTTTCCATGTTTTTTTTATAACCCATACTGAGTTTTTATGCTCATCCCAAGTTTTTGAAATGTTTTTCACAGGTCAAGGGAAAGGTACATGATAAGATGATAGAGTCAAGGATGTGTCAAGAAATAATCCATGTTTTATTTTAAATGTGTTTCCATTGATGGGAATTAAGAATAATATCTTTATGTAACCACTTTGTTTATATGTGGAATGTAATGCAAGTTTTATGATCTAATTCTCTAAAACTCTAAACCCGAAAAGATCCTCAATGTGTAATCTTGTAATAACTCAAGATTAAGTAAGGTTTAAGGCTGGGGCCTTATATCATCCTTCTAGGAATCTCATTGCACCAGATACCCAAAATCCACTCCTATGTGTTACAATACCATTGAAGAATCCTTCAGTAATCAATATTGTTGTACCTGGCTAAGCTAGTCTCCGAGAAAAATAAAAAGTACGGATCATCACTTATCATGATACCTTTGAACATGTTCAATAGGCTGGGATTTTAGGCCGCAGGAATATGATCATAATGATCACATCCATCCCAGAAAGAAATATTAGGGTGCAGGAATCCCGGATAAGCAAGAACTTCACCAGCCCAGTTAGAATTCCAGAAGCTTGAATCCCCTCTGCCGAAAACCCACCTTCTGTAACTGGACACGGTTTCAAGATGGGAAAACATGCACTTGTCCAAAACCGTAGCACCATCTTGGCCAACTATATCGCATTTTAAAAAATTTCGTCCATAGGGTATCCCCAAAAATGATTTCCCAGGCCATCCTGGCCTGTTAACCGAGGATGGTATCCTGAATATCCCGGAGGCCGACACCTCATTCCTCCATAGGTCGAGCCAACAGCTTCCAAGATGCCCAATGGCATCGCCCTTCCAACATTGTCTCCCACAGAAATGTAGTCAGAATATTTTCCATTCTATCCACATTACCTCTCGATGGGTTGATGACCGAGAATGTATGCTTGGGGATGGACGTAAGGACGCTATTTATCAGCATCACACACCCCCAAAAGAAATCATCTTGTTCTTCCAGCTGAGAGACCTTCCCAAGAGGAGATCAATAATATCATTGAATTGATGTTTCCTAATGCATCCATAAGAGATTGTCACCCTAAGATACAACATAGGAATCTGCTTTCTTATACAATGAATAATTCGCTAGATCTCCCTACATCTTCTCTCCAGACATTTCACCAGGATAAACACATAGCTCTTAGAGGTGTTAATATTTTGTCCACTAAGCCAGGCATAGTTACACAGAATGATTATGAGGTGATACAATGATCTTCATCTTCCTTTCGTAAAAATCAAAATATCATCATCAAAAATCAAGTGGGAGATACTACCGACATTTCATCTTCCATGGAAAGGTTTTAGCTTTCCCTCATCCAAGCAACGGTTCAGGTTTCTTGACAAGGCATCCTGGGCGAGAACAAACAGAAATGGGAAAAGTGGATCACCCTG
This sequence comes from Viscum album, assembly GCA_963277665.1. Lineage (NCBI taxonomy): Eukaryota > Viridiplantae > Streptophyta > Magnoliopsida > Santalales > Viscaceae > Viscum > Viscum album. Next base: position 623,831,409 of record OY728127.1, read on the forward strand.
CCTAACACCCCTAACAGTCTTAAAGAAACCAAATAATTTTCCCAGTAACGAGACTGAAATCCAAGGAGAGGAATATCACCTAAAGCATATGTCACAAAACCAATCATGGAACCCATTTTCCTCATGACACGAATGAAAAAACTCCATTCGATTATGTTATAATCTTTGATCATATCCAAATGGAAGATAGTGGTGGATCTCACAACATGTTTGTTGATGTCATGAACTAGTTCGCTAGCAATACCAATCTCTCCCTGAATTATTTGACCCTTAATAAACACATGTTTCTCCTCTGATACCACCTTGGGAAAGATCTTCCAAACAGTACTACCAATAACCGTGGCCAAAATTTTATAAGACACGTTGACGAGGCATATGGGCCAGAAGTGGTTGATGAAATTAGGAATTTTGATTTTTTGAATAAGAATCACCCTTGAGGAGGAGATAACCTTGTTCAAAGATCCTCCACCGATGAAATCATTCACTGCATTAATAACATGCGGACCAAAAAAATCCAAATATGCTCTATAGAAGGAGACCGGAAACCCATCCGGACCAGGTGCACTGTCCACTATCATACTCAAAAGTGATCCCCTAATCTCCTCCTCCTGAGGAATAGATGAGAGACATGCATTGTTTGAATTATTAACCAGAAGAGGCAGGAAATTCAAGAAACTGTCACTGTCTGCGACATCCCTCTAAAATCTAGAGGAGGTGGCCCCCACCAGAAGACCCACAAAGTGCTCCAAGGCTATACTCACCTCAATACCCACATCTGATGTGAAGCAGCCATCCTCCAGCCTCAAGTTAATCTTCATGCTTGTCCTCTCTTTGGTGCATGATTGAAAGAAAGAATTATTACGATCCCCTTCCCTAAACCACCTAGCCCAAGACCTCTATTTAAAAACACTCTCCATTTCTAAGAGCCTCTCCACCAGAAAGATCTTCTTATCGCATAAAATGGTAAATGTTCTCTCCACCCATGTATTTATAATGGATTCCTCTAATCTGTCAACCTCCATTTTCATGATTTCCATCCAATTATAATCCCCGGTTTCTCGGTCATACATCATCTAATATCCTGCTTTAGACATTTTAGATGGTTCGTCAAACCATCCCAAGACCGGTTCCCATCCTCTTTAAGCCAGGAGTCCTTCATAAATTGTATGAAGTTCGTATCATGATGCCATTCAATAGAGTAATGGAATGAACTCCCACCACCAATTCATATCTGATTTCAAAAAGAAGAGGTGAAAGATCGGAGAGTATGCGTGTGAGGTGCGTGAATGAGGTTTTAGAGAAGAGATCTAAACCCTGCATGTTGGTGAGACATCTGTCTAGGAAACTCTAGATGTGATCCCTCCCTCTACAGTTATTGCACTAGGTATATTTGGATCTCCTGAAACCCAAATCCAACAGCCCTGCATGTGCAATAACCTCATGGAACTCCTGCATTATTTCATTATTAATGTAAGAGCCTACCCTTTTCTATGATATGTCCAAAATGGAGTTAAATTCACTTCCCACGAACCACGGTAAAGATCCAGCATGCATGTCTGGAAGGTGACTCCATAATTCCATCATTTCAATACTCCGTGTACTCGTGTAAACAAAAGGGAACAAAATGACAGAGCTACCACTAGAGAACCTAGTGTTGATGCATTGTGGCATCCGGTTAACAACCTCTATCGTAATGTTTCTCCTTCAACATATCCAAATCTGGGAGTTGACAGGTTCCTCAAGCAAGCAGTTGTGAAGAGCAAGATTTTTGTCAATCCACGGTAATTTACCAGAGTTCTACTTCGGTTCCAAAATAACCAACAAGGACGACATCAACTTCCTACCTTCAATTGACATAAAATCATGCTTGGATTGGGTTCTAATGCCACGCGCATTCCATATAATGAGAGAGAACATTATAGGGATCCCTTCTGGGGATTAAGAAGAGAAGTGGTTTGAAAATGGGATGGAGCGGACAAACCTTTATCCATCGCCTTCAAATTGGTGATTGGACCAGGTAAGTAAACATCACACCTATGCAACTTCAGGGAATGTATAACCTTCTTAAGTGAAAAATTTTCATCCTCCAGCAGAGACTTCATTTCAGATGAATGAAATGTGGATGATTCGGTCCCCAGATCTCCTTGCACCAAAGAGATCAGAAACCTTCGTTGCGGAGAGTACCAAGAGGTCAATAATTTTTCTTCGACGCCCTAAGACAAGCCACCTGTTCCTCCCAGATCATCTATGTAAAGTGTAAGGTTACATACCAAAGATCTATGTATCTTATCCGGCAAGAGTTGAGCCAAAACACAGGAAGGAGTAGAAGGAGGTGACAGCATCCTGACCAGACTTCCCACGGAGAATGAAACAAAAAACTCTGGATCCCACAGAGAAAAGTTTACCACAAGTTAGTGAGGTGTGGGGACCTACCCAGAATGTCCCAAAGACTATGTGATAAGGTCAGACTGGTCTGAGGAAGTAGACTAAAGAGAACTAACCAAGTCAGAGGTGGTCTCCCCACACCCTGTCCCCTTCTCGCAGGAGCCATGAAAAAAATTAGAATTTGAATTCAAACTTGGAATGACGGAAATCTGCTTAGACACATTTGTATTCGAACCGGGTGGGTCCTGACCTGATTTTTCAATCGCACCCCGTCTTGAGGGACCCACAACCCCCCTCGTCTCCGAAAGCTCATCTCCAGGTGACCATGAAAACTGAAAATGATGCAAAATTCAGTAGGCATTGATAGAAGATTCTTTTCCTCCAGGAGAAACCATTACTGGACTCCAACAAGCCCATGGAAGGTCACTTCACCGCTAGATCCAACTCAATGAAGATACATGGGATGGCTGCTGCCTAATGGAACCTGGTGTCAGAATCCACACAGAGAAAGGAACTCGGCAAGTTCCCTACTTCCTTCGAGACGGCTGGGTGTTTAAAAGGGAGAGGAAAATCCGGGAAAGATTACCACAGAGCATTAGAGGAATATTCGCATCCAAAGTGGCAATCCCACGACCACCTATTAAGAAAAAAATCCCAAGAGCCTCATCTCCAGATCTCCCTGGAACAAGCCTTAACAAATTCCTCCTTATAAGCAAGGTGAAAGAAAAAAAGAGACCCTTGAAACCTCATAAACCACTACCGATAGAGATAGATCCCAAGAATCCACTAAGCTATGGAAGAACATCAGTGAAGGATTATTATAGCCAAACTGAGCCACAAGGGACATCTCATGGAAGGAACCAGCCTCCCAGAGTCCCTAATCTAATAGGACCACCGTAGGGAAACCCTCTACAAGTATAGGGCCACTCCGATCCACCACTATCAGCAGAATATCAGGGAGAGACACAGCAATAGAGGGGACTCTCGCACTGGAATTGGAGTTTTCACCACACAGAACATCCTTGAAGTAGTCCATAAAAATCCCCCAAACCCAATACCTTCCTCGATATACTTCAATACAGTAGAGACCGCTGATGCTGAGGGAGAACCACCAAGAATCGGGGCAGAAGCAGCCAGAGGAGAGGGACCACCGAGAACCAGAGCAAAAGTACCCATAGGAGAGGAACCACTGAGAACCAGAGTAGAATCAATCATAGTCAATTAGATTCACCCAAATCAGATATAATAGAATGATATATTTCTCGCACCCTTACCAATTATTAAATTTAGATCATATAATGTTGATTCATAATGACGTATTATCTAATATAAATGACGTGTTATGACTTGGTATGGAAATATAATTCCACCTGTATAGTTTTAATCCCTATAGTTATTTTGGGTATTCAAATGAAAAAATAAAATGTGATGTTCTCCCATTTCTATTTTTGTATTTTTAATGGATGAAACAAATTCATAGAGTTTTTACTTTCTGCCTTATAATGGTGTCATATAAAGAAAATGAATACAAACAATGTTATATCCCCTTAATTCCATCCCCCATGATGTAATATTTCATGTTTTAACACATATTTGTACATATAGGATGAATAGAGAATGAATAACTATTAGATTCCCCAAATAGATCCTTTTTAAAATATTTTATGGATGGAATTTATTCATGGTACCTAAACCATATCATTACATTGTGATCAATGTTAAATTGAGGAACATTTATAACAATTTTTCATAGTTCTAATCTTCCTTTTATGCCTCTTCAATCTTCACTTGGATATAGGGTTGAACATTCAATTTGAAAAGGTAGGATATGTGCCCTTACTATAAACATTGCAGATCCATGCATTAAAATTCTATAAATATTACAAATTTTAGGATCTTATTTTTAAGTAGGATGGCATGGTAAATTTGACTCAAAGCAGCTGCCACCTTGTTCACATGACTAGGGTGGTAATGTATTGAGTAGTCATTGTTTTTATTCAATGCTAGAAATCCAATTTGGCTTATGTTAATCTCATTTTGAGAGAAAATATACATTATACATTTCTAACTAGTACATATATCTCACCATTCATCCTAAATATTATGCATCCGTATCTATAAATCAATGATTACCATAGTTAAATCCAAATCCTGAAATGGGTAATTTTTCATATGGATTTTCAATTTTCATGAGGCATAATCTATCACCATGTCATTTGTTATGAGAACACACCCTAGAACATACTTGGGGGAATCATTGTACATCATTATACACTGACCAGTACATTGTAGTGTTAGAACATGTGGATTTACCAACCTTCATTTCATTCCATTTCACCATGGTGATTGAATTATTAATGATTTTAAATCATTAAAAAACACCAATAATATCCAGCCAAAACAATAAAATTTCAAATCACTATTACTATATGTAGTCTAGGATGATTTTCAATATCTTTTATCTTTATTGGATCCAAATATTTCCCCTCTCAGGATATTATCTGTCCAAATATGAATCATTCGATATCCAAATTTCACACATGGAAAATGTTTAATAATGCTTCTCCTTTATCAGGGTATTCAGTACAATCCTAAAGTGATCTTCATTTTATTCATCTCCATATTTATAAACAAGAATATATTATATAAATACTCAATAAACTGATCAAGACACTATTCATTAAATCCACGTTGAGAATGGGGGTATTAGTTTGTCCAAATGGAATCACTATAAATTCATACAATCCATACATTTTACAGAATTTAATATTGTAAATATCATTATTCTTGACCCATAATTGATAAAATATAGAATTATTAACAATGTAGGAAATGTATTTAGCTCCATGTAGTTGATCAAATAATTCATAAATAAGAGGAAGTGGATATTTTATATAGATATTAATATTGTTATGTTATCGACAGTAAATGTCGAGTCTCATTGATAAATACTTCCTCTTAATAAATAGAGAAGGTTTACCGCAAATTAATGAACTAGAACATATTAATACATTGTCAAGATTATCTTGGAGTTTCTTCTTAAAATTCCACAACTCAATTTGGGACATTCTAAAAGGATTATTTTAAATAGTCAGAGAACACGGTATGACTTATATCGAAAAAAACGGCACCATTTGGATGATGACCATCAAATTATTCTAAAAAGACATCAACCAAATCCCATACAACAGAAGTCTACTTAATTGTGATTTTCTCCCCAACTATCTGATAAAGGTAAACTCCCTTTAAGGAATTAGGGCCCACAAGAAGGAATTAAGTTAAACTATTAACACATAATCATCCTTATATCAATTAATAGAAATAAATTTATTCTGAATATTAAATTTCCCATGCATTAATCAAACATTGATATGTTATCCATATAGAGTAATCAAATCCATGTTATGAATCGCATCGAAGTAAACTAATGGAAGGATAACATGATTACTATGAAACACTTTCTAAAAAAACCTCAAACATAGAAGAATTATAAACCTCTCATGAAACCACGTGTCTATTAATAATTTTTACAACTAAATCATCATTTAATTTTTTAGGTAATATGGTTATACCAATAGAATATTCTTAAGAAATAAATGATTTAATGGATGCATAATAAAATAAAATATTAGATACAGTAGAGGGGATGCTCAGTGTACATTTCACCATGTCATTTTCATACTCCACATCTATAGTAGTGACCTCATTTGATTATCCTCTATATTTTTCCTAATGAGGTTTTTTATGTTTATCATTATTGATGACCATATTATTTTTAATTAGTTATAATAATTCCCATTATCACTCCATAAGGAGAATTAATGTGTCAATGATGAAATATTTTTATCATTTTCTCTATTTTCATAATTATCTTCTTTTTTCCCATCACTTTGGGATTAAATTTCTCAATGGCATTATTTCCCAGATATAAAATATTATCCATTACCCTTGATAGATTATCCTCCATGTTTCCTTCCATACATCCGTCATAATAGAAAGATAGTCTTATTTCCACAATGGTTTTTACCATTTCCCATGAATTGCATTTTTTTCTTATCAAACCCATAAGATCAATGGATAACTAAAATATCCATATCAACCTTGAGTGCCGATTGATTAATTTACTTATATATATTGATTTTCCTTGTAGATAATTCCCCTCAAAGACTTGGTTTGAATCAACCAATGAATTGATCAACATTAATTTTTGGTAGTGTGAGAATACCAGAACTTTACCTTTCATGGCTTGTAATATTTTCTTCATATGTAATAATGGATTCATTATTATTTTTCACAGTCTAATGATAATCCTTCTCTATATTCATTTTATGAATAAAAATAATGTACTTATTGAAAAATAACATCTTCAACTTGTCGTATTCCTTATATTCAATTTCACTTCACTACCATAAATTCATGACATGATTCCTCCATTGTCCAACATCACCTTCCAAATGAAAAAACTCCAAAATTATATTCTCATATTCTACACATTGGTGGCATGAAAATATCATTTCATTTGTACTAATCAATTGTTCATCCAGTAGTGGATTAGAATAACCACTAAATGACGGTGGACACTTCTTCATAAAGGGTCCAATAAAAGGGGTTTCCCTACTTTTAGTAAATGGAAGGATTTCATGATCTATAGCTTGATAAATTTTTGTGATCAAAACAATATTAGTATACATTATAATTCCCATAAAATTTGGTTCCTCAAGAGGACAATAATTTCATTTCATGTCACATTCAACATTCAGTAGATAATGTTGAGTTCGAATAATTGGCCGGAAAAAAAATTCATAGTGTGAGAAACAATAATAATAGTTGGAAAACCACTTAAGAAATAGAAATTACTTGTAACAGTTCAATTCATAATACCTTAGGATTTTACCCAAGTCATTTATAATTGGAACCAATGAACTACGATTGTATCCTATACATATACTTATTCATAGGGTTCTTACTAAGGTTATATCATCATAGATACATAATTTAACTAAACAATGTTATGATACCATATATAACAACTCATATATTTTATTGATATATATTAAATACAAATATAATAAAACACATTAATTTAAAGTACGAAAATTTTCCAAAACTATATAAGTTTATTGTCATTGGAATCTAGAAAACATTAAAAAATTATACATAAAAATTAAACATCATCTCCTAGAAATTATTTCATATAAAGAAAACCTTTTTGAAACATCTTTCTTAATATATTACATTATATAATTTTGATGTTAAACATAAAAAGGGATGAGGTCAGATGCTCAATAATGGTAGAAATAGAAGATATTTAAGTATAAAAATCAGTACAAGGGTATTAGAATGCGATCGTAACAATTTAATATCATGCCATGGATATAAAATCTCATAAACAGGAATCCTTGAATATATATTGACCATTCATAAGACACTAATCATAATGTAACCAATATCATAGTCCATGAAAGAAAGACATAAGAATAAGATGTCAAATTCTGGAAGACACATACATGTATAAAATGATTTCTTTTATTGTAATGTCATCACAGTCAAGGATATATTAGTAGTATGAGTTCACTCCCCATACTTCCTTGATAGTCATGATTCACTCACATGATTATTTTAGTAGTCATGTTTTTTTCCCAATACCATCATAGTGGAAAAATCCCTTTACTGAATTGAGTTCACTCCCCATTCCATCTATGTCCATATGATGAGATAAAAAACATGACACAATTAATTAGAGGGAGATTTATTTACCACATATCACATAATGAAAAACACACCTATTTTTTTCCAATGACCATAAATAATTCATCATTTCACAACTCATGGAATAAATTGGGTTTCATAAACATCATTCAATCATAACATGACCAATGTAAAATAAATAGGTTTCATAAATATCATTCAATAAAAAACAAAAACTAACACTAAAAATAATGGGAATTTTATACGTGAAATTTTCTCAATTAACAATAAATTATCATAAAATAATTTTATTTAATATGGAAAATAATTTTTATAGATCACCTGAAAATAATTATTGAGGAAAATGTCCTTTCATCTTTCAAAACATTTTCTCTTTTGAAAACTCCATTAAATTTAAAATTAAAACATTTTATTTGAAATTTACTTTTTAATATTGTAATGTAATTAAAAAAATAAGTAATCACTATAGAGGATGATTTAATGAATTATGTATAAGCTAAAAAACATTCCTTCTGTATATTGTTTTCTGTAATGACATGAAGGGTGTTGATTATAAAATTAAAAAACAATTCATTTAAAGCTATTTAATAAAAATTAATGCATGGGTAAAAATAAATTTAAATATTCGTATAAGAATAGTAATAAAATAAAACATTTTTGAATAACATGGTCATGGAAGGTAAATATTCCACAATAATTATTAAGACCAAACAATTTCAATTATTGAAGATTTTGTGAAATAATTACTCATCAATTTATAATCAATTGAATGTTATGCCCCGGGAAAGAACAAAAATTAATTGAATGTGAGAATATAATAATATTTAGAATAATAATCATAAAAAAATTCATGTATGTAATATAAATCACAAAAAATAAATAATTCATGTATGAGTCATGTATCCCACAAAAATAACATTGAGATAAAAATCCCATACATTGTGTCTTGAATCTCGTCATTATCCTAAAATCTTCCTAAATAATAAATATAAAATTATTTTAAATACAATAGAAAACCATGATCCAATATCTAATACCATATATGATTTTATTATGAATTTATATTACACATTTATTAATAATTCCAAGATAATTTACCTTCAATGTAATATCTTATCTCTTTTTCACATGTGTTTTGATTTGGTATATTTTGGTCCTATTAAATATATCATGATTTAGTTATCTCTATAATGGAAAAAAAGATATAAATATCATATATACTTAGTATATGTGTATTTATACAAATCTCTAAAATATATAATTGGAAAATGAATTACACCATTCATGGATATGGTAGTCCAAATGTAGGCATAACATTGTTTCCATTTTCTTATCTTATTCAACTAAAAAAGGTAAAAGGTATTTATATAAAATCATTCAAGTAATAATATCTTGCCATATGTTTCAAATATTTTTTCTAATATCATCTGTCATACTTTCCATGTAAAATGTGAATGAATCACATCACTTTTAGGTGGCAGTAGTCCACCGTTATAAATAAGAAGTTATTATATTTAAAAAAATGGAATGAATGATGGTATGTGTTACATAATAACTACCAAGGAAAAAATGATTCATAAATATCAAATAAATAATATATAAATGTAAATTCAAACATTATTTCAATCGTTTAATGGTGTCGGGGGTAGAATTAATGAGATCAGTTCGTGAGGGAGTAGTCCATCATACAGAGGAATGATTATTGTTTATCACATTTGATGGAAATGAGTTTTAGTGCAGGTAGAGAAATTAAAATAACTAAATATAAATATATTAAGGTGTAGGATTGAAATATAATATGAGATGCTCAATATACAAGAGGGGGGGTGAATTGTATACTTTAAAATTTCCTTTGGAACCTTTAAAGTTAGTTATGAATAACTAAAGTTTCCTTAAGAAAAGGAAAGGAACTATGTTTAACAAAGTTAAACTAAGTTGATTCACAACACCTCTAACACCGAACTAAACTTGGAAGGAGATTCCAAAAGTAGGTTCCGGAAATATGGTTCCGGAAATTGAAACTTAACAAAAGTTACAATATGAGATTCTACCTTAAAGCGTATAGAATCTAAATGAAACAGAGTAAGTAAGGAAGTATAAGAAAGTTATACTTTCCTTAAGATACAAATTGCAGCGGAATAAAAACAAGTAGTAAAACTACTAGTAACAAGATAATAGTCTTTTAACCCAAAGAGAAGGGTATCCAACAACCTTGGATAAAGGTCCCTTGATTTATACTTTCAAGCAAGTCTGTCTTACCCACACCAGGGTAAGCCCTCGATACGAAGATCGGAGTCTCTGTCTTGCTATCCCCGCAAGCCCTCAACTTCAAGGTAGTTGGAAACCTCTGTCTTCCTCAGCAAGGAAGTCCTCGATCTTTAAGGTAGTCGGCAACCTCTCTCTTTCTCAGCAAGAAAGCCCTCGATCTTTAAGGTAGTCGGCACCTCTGTCTTCCTATCCCCGGAAGCCCTCGAATGTAATCACCAACATTCGGAGTCGCACGAAGCTTTGAGAGTTAATAAGAGACTCTCTCTCTAGAAATCACTTCAACAGCATGTAAGCACTTTTTCAGCAATCAACACCGAGCTCTTTCAAATGAGCTCCTATTTATAGGTAAGGTCGGCTCCTCTCCAACGGTCATATTTTCCTTAAAGTTCGGAGGGACCTGTACACGTGTCACTTAGACAACGGTTAGTTTATAACAAAATGGACGACATCGTTTTATAACAAGGTAAGTGTAACAGAATGTACGACATCGTTTTAAACTCTAACATAATGGTTCGGAATAGAAATTTCGGAGTGAAGGTTCGGAGTGAATGAATTCAGAGTGTATAAAACAATGATAATCAGATTCTGTTTAATAGGTGAATTCGGAATGAGAATTCGGAATAGGAATTCGGAATAGGAATTCGTCATCAGAAATAGTAATGAGAATTCATCATCAGAATTCGTAATGATAATTTATCATCAGAATTCGTAATGAGAATTCGTCATCAGAATTCGTAATAAGAATTCTTTTTCAGAATTCGTAATGAGAATTCGGAATGAGATTTCTTCATTAGAATTCGTAATGAGAATTCTTAATTGGAATTCGTAATGAGAATTCTTCATTGGAATTCGTAATGAGAATTCTTCTTCAGAATTCGTATCCTGAATCTGGAATAGAACTAAGTCAGAATTCATATCCGGAATTTGGAATGAAACTTCCTTATAGTTCTTGTCCAGAACCGAATCCTAAAAACAGAATGCTTTTTATCAGTTTTAATGATTCCGAGAAAGTGAATCCGAATTTCATACTTAAGAAAAATATTAATGAAAATATGATAAGGATAAATTTTTCTTATAAAAGCGATTTTCCTTAAGAAATCATTTTTCCTTATAAAAGCAATTTTCCTTAAGAATGCATTTTTCCTTACAAAAGCGATTTTCCTTAAAGAAAGCATTTTTCCTTACAAAAGCGATTTTCCTTAAAGATAAGGTGTTTGTGATTTTCAAAACAAGAAGGAATGGAAAAGTCATAAGGAAAACCTTATTGACTCAACAATCTCCCCCTTTTTGGAAAGCACAAACATCCTTACGAAAAAGCTATTCTAAGAAGAAAGAAACATATTAAAGCTTATCTCCCTTGGTTTAAGAATATAGATGAATACGACTAACTCCCCCTTAGGCTTTGAAACTCTAAGGATCATATTCATATTTCCGGAGTGATGTTTCTTTAAGAAAAACTCCCCCTTAAACAAACTCTTATTAGAGTTCTTTTTCCTTGGGTATTTTCCTTTCTCCCCCTTTGAAAAACTCTTATTAGATTTCCTCTTTTTCTGAAGGATCTTTTCCTTCTCCCCCTTTGTGATTTTCAAAAAGAATTGGAGGTAATGGAAAAAAATAACAAAGTACCTGAAAAGATTAGTAACGACAGCAATAGAAACAACAAGCACAATTTTCATTATATTTGAAATGTCAGCAACAAAAACAGATTACAACAAAAAGATCGGATTGGTCATTTCGGATCTTTCTCCTTCGACATTAGCCCATTAAGAATCGTCTTGATCTTCTTGAGGTCCTTATGATCTTCCTCTGATTGCTTTTCTAAGGCAAATATTCTTGCTGACTGAGCTTCAATGATTTCTTCCTGAGCCTTCAACTATTCTTCCTGAGCTTCCATTTTCTCTTCCTGAGACTTTATCCTTTCTAGAAAATTGATCCGATGATCTCTTTCAGATTTCCAATTCTGAGAAACAGAATTGAGCTTTCCATTCAGATCTCTTACTTCCTGACTCCGAATGTTCATTTCCTCTGTCAATTTCTCATCGAATGATGCAGTCATCTCATGAAACTTCTTGTCCTCAGTTTGAAAAGCATCCTTAACATTCTCCTGAAACTCATCCAGCAACCTCATCTCTTCCACATTATTCTTCGACCAGCTAGTCATCCTTTTGCAAGATCTTTTATGGGCTTCATAACCAATAAAGAAATTTTTGAACTGGGCTTCTATCTCAACACATTTATCCATAACCGTGGATACGGAGTCGGTTTTCTGATTCATCGTATGTTGAAGCATCTGGCATCTAGAGTCTATACTGGAGAAGGTCGGAATGGTTCCCACCAACTTCTTCATGGACTGAACAACAAAATCGTGCCCCAACGATGATGACTCCGAATCAGAAATCTTGCTAGGAGAATTTTCTTCCTCAATAAGCTCCAACTTCCTCTTAGAAGAGCTACCAGCTTCCTTCCTCATACTTTTTTCTGAACTCGGGGTATCAGCAAGAATTTGCTTTCCCTTATCTTTTTCCGGAATTGAAACCTGTTCCGGAGATCTGTTCTCACTATCAGAGACTTGAACAATTTTATCTTCCTCATCAGCAATTTCTTGGACATTGGCTTCTACGTTTCCCATCTGAGCAGCATTAAGTAAAATATGTTCTTGACAAGTAACTTCTTCTTCTCCCTTTTCTTCTTCCATTGTAGGAGTAGCAAGCTTTGAAGATTGAGCTTCAGATGTTCGGAGTGAGAGGTGTTCCGAAGGAGTTCCCTTATATTCATCTACTTGTTTGAGCACATCTCCTGTCTCACCACTTCCTTCAGCCGCTTCTTCAACCTCTTCCACTAGCTCTACTTCCTCAGTAGCAACAGCCTCTTCCGGAGTAACAAGATTTCTTCCTGGAGTCTCAGGTAGAGATTCCAGAGAAAAAGATCTCGGAACGGGAATGGTTGCTGAAACCATTTCATTAAATTTCAACAACGCTTGCACAGCCTCAGCTTCTGAAAACTTCTTCTTCAGCTTCTTTTCCTTTGCTTGTTTCTCGAGCTCATCAGCAGCCTTCTCTTTCAGAGCTTTAGCCTCTGCAGGATCCAATCCGAACTGCGGATCTCCTTCCTTCATCTTTTCCTTGTCAGCTCTCCACTTCGCTGCAACCTCATCAGTATATGTCTTCTTCTTCTTAGACATAGGAGGTGCAGAATGGACTTCCTTAGACTTAGGTTCCTCAGCATCGACAACCACTTCTTTCAGCTTCCTCTTCCTTACCGTGTTGGATGATTCCGGATCAGCCACTTTCGGAGTCACTTCTACTTGAGGAGGTAGATCAATGAACTTCCCTGACTCCTTGTTAAAAGATATATTCATCCTTTTAAGAGTTTCATCACTGAGTAACATGATCTTGCAAACTTTCGGCTTAGAACTGCAAGCAACCTTGAAGGATTCTAGGCACCGAACTATCAGCTTCGACAATATTGCCGGGTACATCACTATCTGAGCTCTCAGATTCCCCTTCTTCAAATTATCAATGTTGAGAAGAATATGCTTCATCAGGTTGAACTTTCTTAGATTTATCAGGAAATCCAAGATGTATATCTCACTCTTCTTCAAGCTATCCTTATCTCCTTTTCTCGGTACAATAAGCCCTTGCACCCATAACTCCAGAATCCGGAAGTTTGTAGAAAGACTTGCAATTTTCGGAGCCTTGTCATCATCCAATCCGAGAATTTCTAAGGCTTTCTCCTTGTTGAAACTACCCAAGGAGTCTGGCAGAACGTGCGAGATAAACTCAGCTTCACCTTCATAACTCAACCCTACCAAGCTTGCAGCCTTGGTGTAAGATAGCTTATATGTCTTTCCATACGATTTGAAAGAAAGTTTTTCTCTATTTTCTTCCTTGAAGAAAGCAACTGACTCATAAAACTCGACAAGTAAGTCAGAGTAGACTTCATCTTGGTTGCCGGTTTTTGATACCGCAACTTCTTCCCAGCCATTCAGCTTGATATTCTTTGATATAATAGAATCATAGTTGCTGAAGAAATTCGGATGAACTAACCGTTCTCTGTAGACTAACCACTGTGAAATGGGCTTAGTTGAAGACATTTCTTGAGAAGCTAACTCTGCAGACATTCGGATTAGAAGTCTCTGAGAAGTTCGGAACAGAGAAGACTGAAGTTCGGAATGGCCTTAAATCGTAGAGTCAGAGCTTCAGCACACAAAAGCTTGAAATCGATGTGGGACGAGAAAATAGGGTCCCCTTTATATAGGCATTGGGATGACGGTTCAACTTCCTCGGTTGATCTAACGGTTTAGAATGATCTGAGATCTGATCTAACGGTTGAAAGCTTGAATCTGATCTTTTTGAGGTTTTATTAAAACAAAGATTTAAGAAAACTATAATCCGAAAACATAATATAAGAAACTGCCAGCAAGTAAAATATGATTACGAAAACTTCAGTAAGGAAATCATACCTTTCGGATTAGCTTAGGAAAGTTATTCGTAATGGGTAATATAATGACGACTATGAAAAATTCAATACGAAAAACTCAATACGAAAAACTCAATATGAAAAACTCAATACGAAAAACTCAATACGAAAAACTCAATACGAAAAACTCAATACGAAAAAATCAATACGAAAAAGTCAATATGAAAAACTCAATATGAAAAAGTAAAATATGAAAAACAAAACTTGGTACGAAAATCTGGTTATGAATGTCCCAGTACGAAAGGTGTCCATTCCGGAAATTTTCAATACGAATACTTTCATTCCAGAAGTATTGAAAATATCCATTCTGGAAAATGGTAGTTCCGGAAATTCCATTCCGGAAATTTTCGTTCCGAAAATTTTGAAAACAAATCTTGAAAAACTTTGTTAAACAAACAATCAAATGTACTCCCCCTATGAAAAGGAGTTTATTACTGTAAGGAGATTTTTCAACAGAAAGTTAATTAAGGAAGATTACCTTACGGTTATCATTCCTAACTTCTTTTTAATATATTCAAATCTATCAGAAGGCAAAGATTTTGTGAAAATATCAGCAAGTTGATCTTGTGTTCCGATAAACTGAAGAATAATATCTCCTTTGAGTGTGGGATCCCTAAGAAAGTGATGCCTAATATCTATGTGTTTTGCACGGGAGTGATGTGCAGGGTTTTTACTTAGGGAAATGGCACTTGTGTTATCACACAAAATTTGAGTTTTAGTAAAACTCAAGCCATAGTCTGTGAGTGTGTGTTGCATCCACAACACTTGTGCACAACAACTTCCAGCTGCTACATATTCAGCTTCAGCAGTGGAGAGTGCAACAGAATGTTGCTTCTTGCATGACCAAGAAACTAATGAATCTTCTAAGAAATGACAAGTTCCGGATGTACTTTTCCTATCCATTCTACATCCACCAAAGTCAGCATCAGAAAAGCTTTTTAGAACAAAATCATTTCCAGAAGTATAAAAAAATCCTAGATCCATGGTTCCCTTAAGGTAGCGAAAAATTCTTTTTACTGCCTTTAAGTGAGATTCCTTAGAATTGGATTGATATCTTGCCCATAAGAATACTGAAAACATTAAGTCTGGTCGACTAGCTGTTAAGTAAAGTAGACTTCCGATCATACCTCTAAAAGATGTTTGATCTACTGGTTTCCCAGCTTCATCAAGATCTAAAGAGTTTGAGGTACCAATGGGAGTACTTATACTCTTAGTGTTGTCAAAACCATACTTTTTAAGAAGATCTTTAATATACTTATGTTGAGATATGTAGGTTCCTTCTGGTTTTTGAGAAATTTGAAAACCAAGGAAAAATGTTAACTCACCCATCATACTCATCTCAAATTCAGATTTCATTAGACTAGCAAAGGAGTCAGTCAAAGATTGCTGAGTTGAACCAAATATAATGTCATCAACATAAATTTGAACAATCAAAACATTTTTCTTATCTTTCTTTATAAAAAGGGTTGGATCTGCATTTCCCTTAACATAGTTATTTTGAAGCAAAAATCCAGTGAGTCTATCATACCATGCTCGTGGGGCTTGTTTAAGGCCATACAAAGCTTTGGTAAGTCTAAAAACATGATCAGGATGTTTTGTATCTTCAAAGCCAGGAGGTTGTTCAACAAAAACTTCCTCTTGAACATAACCGTTAAGAAAAGAACATTTCACATCCATTTGAAATAGTTTGAAATTAAAGAATGCTGCAAAGGCAAGTAGAATACGGATAGATTCAAGTCTAGCTACTGGAGCATAGGTTTCTTCATAGTCTATTCCTTCTTGCTGATTATAGCCTTTAGCAACAAGTCTAGCTTTATTTCTAACAATGACTCCATTTTCATCGCATTTATTTCTGAAAACCCACTTTACTCCAATAACAGAAATTTCCTTAGGTCTCTCAACCAAGGTCCAGACTTTATTCCTTTCGAATTCATTTAGTTCATCTTGCATTGCTTTGATCCAATCATCATCACCTAAAGCTTCATCAATGCTTTTAGGCTCTAATTGGGAAAGAAATGCTAGATGTTCTACTTCATTTCTTAAGGAACTTCTGGTCCTTACAGGTTGATTTACATCACCAATGATACTATCACTGGGATGATTCTTATGAAACATCTGATTTGGGTTTTGTAAAACCTGTTCATCAACATAGGGTAGAAAGTCTTCTGGGGTAAATGTTTCAGAAGTATCTTCTAGAACAATTTCCTTATCAGAAGGTTCTTCTATCAAAGGTTGATAATCAGTTTTTGAAAACACATCCGAAGATGTAGGTTGGGAGGTTTTAAAAACAAAAGGATCTGATTCATCAAATTTTACATGTACTGTTTCCTCAACAGTGCAAGTATTTTTATTAAAAACTCTATAAGCCTTAGAGGTTGTGGAATAACCTAAGAAAATCCCTTCATCTGATTTTGGTGTGAATTTATGTAAGTTATCTTTAGTATTCAAGATGAATACTTTGCAACCAAAAACCTTGAAGTAGGAGAGTCTAGGTTTTCTACCATTCCATAACTCATAAGGTGTTTTATTAAGAAAAGGTCTAATCAAAACTCGATTTATAGTATAACAAGCAGTACTTACTGCTTCAGCCCAGAAATGTATAGCAATAGAATATTCACTCAACATGGTTCTAGTTATCTCTTGAAGAATTCTATTTCTTCTTTCAACTACACCATTCTGTTGAGGAGTTCTAGGTGCTGAAAAGTTGTGAGTAATACCTTTCTTACTACAAAAAGTTTCAAAAACTGAATTTTGAAATTCTCCTCCATGATCACTATGAATAGTTTTCAATGGAAGGTTTTTCTCATTTTTAACTTGAGCTCTAAAACTTTTGAAATAAGAAAAAGCCTCAGATTTCTTTCCTAGAAAATAAACCCAAGTAAATCTAGTGTAATCATCAACTAGAACAAACACATAGTATTTGCCTCCAATGCTTCCAGTTTGTGTTGGACCAAAAAGATCCATATGCACCAACTGTAATGCATCGGTTGTTGAGACTTCACCGATCGACTTAAAACTAGATTTATGTTGCTTTCCATATTGACAAGGATCACAAACTTTAGAAGAATCAAATCTAAGCTCCGGTATATCCTTAACAAGTTTCTTCCTAGAGAGTTTACATAGGTTTCTAAGATTACAGTGTCCTAATCTTCTATGCCATAACCAAGAGTGATCTTCCATTGCACTTAGGCAAGCTAAATCTTGGCTTCTTAGGTCTTCTAAGTTTAAGGTGTAAACATTCTCTTGCCTATTGGCTGAGAGAATAAATTCTTCCTTGGAATTGTGAACTAAGCATTTATCATTCCTAAAATTCACAAGGTAACCTTCATCACATAACTGACTTATGCTAATGAGGTTGTGCTTAAGATATTTAACAAAAAGAACATTTGAAATCAAAGTTTTACCTAAAAGAACAATATTACCAATACCAACAATCTCTCCCTTAGCATTGTCTCCGAAAGTTACCTTTCCTCCTTTCGTTTTGATAATCTTTTCAAAAAAAATTTTGTTACCAGTCATATGCCGGGAACATCCACTATCCATGTACCAAATATTGTTGCTGGAACTTTATTTATTTTCCTAAAATTAAGAACAAAGTTAGATTTTCGGAATCCAAACTTGTTTGGATCCGAGATTTCCAGACAATAAAATTTTTGGTACCCACATTTTCTTAGAAAAATAAGCTTTATGAAAACCTAAGGATTGGGTTTTGTTTAAGGAACAATTTCTTGCCCAGTGACCACCACATTGACACTTAGTACAAAATGGGGCACTTTGAGGAACAAAATAATTGTTGCTGGAAACAGGTTTTGCTTGGGTATAACCAAATCCGGATTTATTTCTTAAAGGTCGTATTTGAGAATACATCTTATCAAAATTTTCCTTACCATGGGTAAAGTTTGATAAACACTTCTTTAAGGAAAAAATTTCGGACTTGAGTTTTACAACCAAGTTTTTATCCTCAATATCATTAGTTTTGGAACTAGAGTTAGGCTCGAAAACATTTTTATTAGAAATTACTTTTTATAATTCTTTAGAAAGTTTGTTCTTCTCAGAACTTACTTCCTCAAGATTTTTTGAAATATTTTCAAAATCAGCATTTTTCTTATCAAGATCTTTAGAAAGATCTGATATCTCTTTAGTAAGAATAGAATTCCTAGAATTTGCCTTATCAAGTTTCTTGTTGAGTTTGGAATTCTCAATCTCAAGAAGTTCAGCAAACATAGAGACTTCTTCAAAAGTAGGTAAAGTATTTTCCTCATCAGAAGATGATTCTTCATCAGAAGAGTTATAATACTTACTATCATTAGAATTTAAAGAAACATTGGTCAGAGATTCAGCATTTCGTACCTTAGCCATAAGACAATGATTATCAATAGGTAATCTGGCTATAAGACCAAGATTCTTCTGTCCTGAAGATTCATATTCAGAAGATTCATCTGAAGAGTCACCACCACTGGCACTCCAGGTGTCATTAGCTTTCAGAACTTTCTTAGCTTTGGCTTTGTAATACTTCTTCCTGTTCTTGTCTGAATGCCTTTCCTTCCTTTCTTTCTTTCTGAGCATAGGGCAATCTGGTCTAATATGTCCAACTCTTTTACATTCATAACAAGTAACTTCTCCATCGTTCTTATCTTTCCTATCCTTCTTCTTATACTTGGATTGAAAGTTTCTCTGTCCAGCTATCTTGTTCATCCATCGAGCAAGATTGGCTAATTCATTTTCTGAGACTTCACTCTCACTAGATTCGGATTGGAAAATGACTTTCTTAGATTTGGATCTGGTAACTCTCTCAGGAGTCTTAGCTTTCATCTGATTTGAAGTTGAAGTAAAAGCAACAGTACCATTTCCATTCTTCTTCTTGATGTTGTCAGCATCTCTCTTCATTCTTGTCTCATGTTGTTGAAGAGTTCCAAATAATTCATCAAGAGTAATTTGAGTAACCTTCCTGTTCTCATCTATAGCTGTTCTCTTGGATTCCCACTCATTGGGCATAATGTCAATAATCTTGTCCACAAGAGCTTCATCATCTAAACCTTTTTCTCCCATAGATTGTAGACTGTTGACGATAGTCATAAATCTTTGTTGAACTTTACAGATAGGTTCTCCATAAGGAAAACTGAAGCCATGATATTCAGCTCTAAGCATAGCTCTTCTAGTCTCAATCACCTTAGAAGTCCCAAAGTGTGTAACCTCTAACTTCTTCCATATACAGTTAGCTGCTTCACAAGAAGAAATTTGGCTATATATATTTCTGGTCATTGAACACAGTAAAGTATTGCGTACCTTATAGTTGAGTTGATATTCTTGATTTTCCTGGTTAGTAAAGGTTCTAACTTCCTTTTCAGGAATTTTATAGTCACCAGTAAGCATGACAAAGTTATCTACTCCAGTATTGATAACAAAAGTCTTCATACGATCTCTCCAGTATTCATAATCATTACCATCAAAGATTGGTGGTCTTGTAGGATTCAAATTGTCAATAGATCCAACATTAATTCCTGCCATACTTGATAATAACTTGGAAACAAACTTGTTAGTAGCAAAAGATTCGTAATCAAAAAGTTCGGAATGAGAAAAGTTCGGAATGGATAAACCGGAATGACAAAGTTCGGAATGGAAAAGTTTGAGCAAGAAAAACTTGTATGTGAGTACAAGTATTTCAGTAACCTTGGCTCTGATACCAAATGTAAGAATGGTATAGAGTAAGAGGTTTCCAACCTCTGATACCAATTGTAGGATCGAAATATAATATGAGATGCTCAATATACAAGAGGGGGGGTGAATTGTATACTTTAAAATTTCCTTTGGAACCCTTAAAGTTAGTTATGAATAACTAAAGTTTCCTTAAGAAAAGGAAAGGAACTAAGTTTAACAAAGTTAAACTAAGTTGATTCACAACACCTCTAACACCGAACTAAACTTGGAAGGAGATTCCAAAAGTAGGTTCCGGAAATATGGTTCCGGAAATTGAAACTTAACAAAAGTTACAATATGAGATTCTACCTTAAAGCGTATAGAATCTAAATGAAACAGAGTAAGTAAGGAATTATAAGAAAGTTATACTTTCCTTAAGATACAAATTGCAGCGGAATAAAAACAAGTAGTAAAACTACTAGTAACAAGATAATAGTCTTTTAACCCAAAGAGAAAGGTATCCAACAACCTTGGATAAAGGTCCCTTGATTTATACTTTCAAGCAAGTCTGTCTTAACCACACCAGGGTAAGCCCTCGATACGAAGATCGGAGTCTCTGTCTTGCTATCCCTGCAAGCCCTCAACTTCAAGGTAGTTGGCAACCTCTGTCTTCCTCAGCAAGGAAGTCCTAGATCTTTAAGGTAGTCGGAAACCTCTGTCTTTCTCAGCAAGAAAGCCCTCGATCTTTAAGGTAGTCGGCACCTCTGTCTTCCTATCCCCGGAAGCCCTCGAATGTAATCACCAACATTCGGAGTCGCACGAAGCTTTGAGAGTTAATAAGAGACTCTCTCTCTAGAAATCACTTCAACAACATGTAAGCACTTTTTCAGCAATCAGCACCGAGCTCTTTCAAATGAGCTCCTATTTATAGGTAAGGTCGGCTCCTCTCCAACGGTCATATTTTCCTTAAAGTTCGGAGGGACCTGTACACGTGTCACTTAGACAACGGTTAGTTTATAACAAAATGGACGACATCGTTTTATAACAAGGTAAGTGTAACAGAATGTACGACATCGTTTTAAACTCTAACATAAAGGTTCGGAATAGAAATTTCGGAGTGAAAGTTCGGAGTGAATGAATTCAGAGTGTATAAAACAATGATAATCAGATTCTGTTTAATAGGTGAATTCGGAATGAGAATTCGGAATAGGAATTCGGAATAGGAATTAGTCATCAGAAATCGTAATGAGAATTCATCATCAGAATTCGTAATGAGAATTTCTCATCAGAATTCGTAATGAGAATTCGTCATCAGAATTCGTAATAAGAATTCTTTATCAGAATTCGTAATGAGAATTCGGAATGAGATTTCTTCATTAGAATTCGTAATGAGAATTCTTAATTGGAATTCGTAATGAGAATTCTTCATTGGAATTCGTAATGAGAATTCTTCTTCAGAATTCGTATCCTGAATCTGGAATAGAACTAAGTCAGAATTCATATCCGGAATTCGGAATGAAACTTCCTTATAGTTCTTGTCCAGAACCGAATCCTAAAAACAGGATGCTTTTTATCAGTTTTAATGATTCCGAGAAAGTGAATCCGAATTTCATTCTTAAGAAAAATATTAATGAAAATATGATAAGGATAAATTTTTCTTATAAAAGCGATTTTCCTTAAGAAAGCATTTTTCCTTATAAAAGCAATTTTCCTTAAGAAAGCATTTTTCCTTACAAAAGCGATTTTCCTTAAAGAAAGCATTTTTCCTTACAAAAGCGATTTTCCTTAAAGATAAGGTTTTTGTTATTTTCAAAACAAGAAGGAATGGAAAAGTCATAAGGAAAACCTTATTGACTCAACATAAGGAACCATGGGTTTTATAAAAATATATAATAAATGTAATTTAATGAGTTTAGTGAAGAAATAAAAAATATATTTGTTGATGAATGTTACCGCTTCTTTGGGTATATCCTTTTATTTTAACAAAAGGAGTAATATTGTTGGATGTGTACCCAAAGTAATGATTATAAGTTTAATTTAGTTAATTTCGGAGGATATTATGAAATATTTTTTTGAAGAAAAAATGTTTTTAACTTTTAAAAATATAAAAAAATCAGTGGCTATTTATAGAAGATATAGGAGGAACATTTTTAATTTCTGGAAAGATTACATTACAGTTAAATAAAACTCATTTCAAGTAAAATAATATTGAAATTGATTTTAATATAATTTTGTATAGTTTGATAATACAATCTGGCAATATATTATAGACTTTTTTGGTATAAAGTTAAACCACATCATTTGGATTGACCCTTAGTTGACCTTATTAATTTTAACTATGGTAACAACATTTTCATTATTAAAATGTTGTGAGTATTCATAAAAGATATAAATTGAACCGTAAACAATCATTTTATGGTATGGGAAATATTTATTTTCCCATTTTTTCATATATATTGTTTTTATGATTATTAAATAATTTAATAAAATATTATTTTCATAAAATAACATTATTGTAATTTTTACTGTATTCATTGCATTAACATTATGAAAATCAATACAAAAAATGACATTGAAGTGATTCATTTAATAAAATAATAATAATTCATACTAAACTAAATAATTCATATATGAAATTAATTAAATAATCATATATTTCATTAAAAATTTCTTTTTTCATTTAATTGAGTGTTTCGTTAATTGAATCATTACTACACCATTATTGTATAATTAGTTATAATAATTTTTTATTCACTATAATTTAAAAATAAAATTTAATGATGTATATAATCCTTTTAAATTTAATAATAATATATATAGACCTGAATATCTTCTATTTTTTACCATATTTAAAATATTTTACTTATCAAAAAAAATATTCTGACATCTTGTCACTATCTTTGATTTAATCAATATCAAAGTCATTTTTGAGGGAAAATTGATCACTAAATAATTTTATTTCAACAATCTAGTGTTAATTTTTTATTAAATTTCATTCAATAAACATTTGGAAATTTCTAGTGTCATTTTCTAAAATTTATAATATTATTTTTTCCATTAATTACCTGATTTTCCCGTAACCATTGTAATAAAATGTAATAAAGTTTCATTCATTATTGTCTAAAAATAAAAGGGTCTTATTTTCTACATTTTGTGAATATGGTTCAATATATTTAATCCTTTTCTTAATATTGATAATACATAATTATTTAAAATAAATTTAATTGTATTCTCATTGATGGGATGCGAATATGTTTTCTAAAAGTTACAATAATGCTAATATTTGAATTGTTTTTATATCCAATTTTAATAAGATATTATTTCTAATGAACTAAATATGATTCATTTTTCTAAAATAATAATAATTATACTTTAATACAAATTCAAAATATAATATAATGTAATATATAAGTTATAAAAAAGGAATTTTCATTTAAAATACAATATTTCTCACCGTTAATTAAAATAAGAAACTTCTCAAAAGAATACCAAAATCTTACCCAATGTAAATTTTCATATCCCCATCTCAAATATCAATTTCATTTTTTTCAATTACAACTTATAACTATAAAAAATTATTTTTATGAAAATTGCACTTTTATATGGGGATAAATCTATTTTTAAAAAAATTCATGTTTAGGCATAAAACCAGATTTTCTTTTATATCATGTATGAAATACCACATGAATAATTTTTAACATTAGACTGAATTTTTTATTTAAATTTCATTAATATAGTCCAAAATTTATTATTTTTTTATTTTATAGACATAAAACACAATTTGGTACATTAAAATAGTTTATCAAAAAAGATTTTCAGTATATTTCAAAAGGTTTTTACTTGTGTAAATCATAAATTCATAAATCAGTTAATCATATTCTTAATGAACGTTATAATAGATAGGTTATAATTGTTTTGTTTAAAAAAAATTAAAATAATAAAATGATGTTTTTTTGAAACATAGAGTAACATATAATGCAAGCCAGGTCTGTATGTGGTGTAGTTCAGTCTTCTCTTGGTGTAGCGTATAATGAAAGACATTAATGAAAATTATTTTATTTCAAAATAAATAACTATGGGATATACAATGGATACATGTTGAATTGATAGTTACCTTATTGTTTCAATATATGTTTTATGATCATTTTGACCATGTAATGTATTTAAATTCACGTCCTTAATTAATTTTTGTAGTAATTATCATCTCATTGACATAATCACATTCCAGTGATATTTGGAAATATAATTTACATAAATATTAATATTATTTACAATTTATATTTTAATTTATTTAAACCACATATCTTTTCTACAGACAGGGTTTTCCAATAAACCTTATTTGATTGATTGGGGAAATATTTAAAAATCTACATCATTAACAAATATGTATATTTGATGTTAAAGAATATTGATTAATTTATTAAAATTATTATTAAATACATGAAGTATGATTGAGTAATATGGTGATGTGTGGGGTATTCAATTATATAACACCTCTATGTATCATTAGGCCTCATGAGACAAATTAGTAATATTGAATTAAATGGGGTTTTACCTATAGTTTATATAGACTATTAAATTGAATTGATGGTAAATGTATCAAGTTATTAATACTTGAAATTCATTAATTAATTGTGTCCATTAATAATTAATTAGTTATTAATATCCATGAGAATATCACCATCTCTGAATGAATTTTGTTGTCAGTTTTTGATTAAATCAAATATGATTTTAGTTATTTAACATTAATATATATTTTTCCTTGTCATATTATCCATTAGATTTTATCAATGTTATTATCTATGGAAAAATTTTATTCATAGAATATTTATTTAATGATATGTGTGTTTAGTTAATTTCTTTATATATTAATAATTATTATTGATTAATGATTGTTTCTATCGTACACCCTTACTAATCAATTGAGATAACTTTTTTTTAATTATATTCCAATAAATCAATATATTTTACTATAATTGATATGTTTGTTTATGATAGAGGGACTAATGATATTATCAATAAAAATTATGTTGTGATTTTTATATTCAAATGTAATGAATTAATAAATTATGTATTTAGTTTACCATGCTTGATATACTATTTAGTCATTCCGGATTTGATTTGTTATATATTATGCAAATGTAATGAATAGGACACATGCTCTCAGCTACTGGGGGTTGGGGTCTCTTGTTTTGGTATTAGAGGAATTTTTTGAGAAACATTGGGAATAGGATTTTGGAACACATTGATTATGGAACATAATCCTATGATAAAATTTATGTATATGTATAATGGAACATCCCAATGTATTTTGGTAGATATTATGTTTTTTTATAATAATTACACCCCTTTATAGATACTACATGTCTATGTGGTTACGTCATAGATTTACCTTGGGGAAATATCTCTAAAAGGGGAACATTAGGATTGAACCAATAAAAGCCGGAGCAAGAAAATAGGACATATAGAGAATTTGGTTTGACACTCCATATGGATATTGATATGATAATTCGAATTTTCCTTGCAAAACATTATAAAGGATTGGAATATATGATTCCAGTGGAAGACAATAGTTAATCTTATGGTGTCTTGAAAATAAGGTTTCTCAATAGATCATGGAGATGGTTTATATGAGAAAAATAAGGACATATAGGTATGAATCACCTAAGAAAAATAATTATAATTATTGAAAGATATATATCTCACCCAAGGGACCCCTTTATAGGTCATAGTCTTAAATTAGTGTGACCTAGGAATTATCAAAATCAATTACAGCTCCTATTTGTTAAATTCTATACAATAAATGAACTATGCAAAAATAAAATAGATGACGTATTTATAATTTGAATTCATGAATTAAATGGTGGAATTATTTTTTCTAATGATATTTTTATTAAATCCTCATGAAACCTCTATGGATTTGGTAAAAACATTTAACCATATATGTATTCATTAACATAATATTTATAGATACCATTATGGGATAATAATTTTTATATTATTAATATGTTCAATGTATTAAATATAAATTTTATGGATTATGATATTGGACACTCCAACAATTAAGGATATTTTTTGGATAAATTTATTGAATGTTTATATTTTATAGAAAATGTAATTTGGCGAATAATGACCCTACATTTTATAAAAAAATTGAAATGTGGTGAAAAATTTTAGGGTTTATTTTTATTAATGTAATTGAAATTATTTCAAATTAAAATTATTAGATGTTTTATAAACAAGTGTCCTGAAAACCATTGAAAAATATTCAATATAAAGAGGTTTTTTACTTATTTATTTTACCTCAAGTCATTCAATCATTTTTGGGAATTATTTGGCAATTTTAATAATATTGTTTTGAGAAATTACAACCCACGTGTTTGGTGAAAACCAAAAACATATGGAGAGGCTATGGGGTGTAAACCAACCTACCAAAAACCTTCTGGGTTTAACACATAGCATTGACCCACATGATCTCCAAGATACTATGTCCTTATTTTAGAGATTTGTTTTAAAAAAATATTAATGAATAATCAGTGGTGTTAATTTTTAGGATTAGATATTAATGTATTATTTTAAATAATTTGTGATTTCCATATTGGTTTTCAAAAAAGGTTATAGATAATATTAAATTTGTTTCAATCTTTTATGGATCATATAATCCTTATGAAGTGAATTTTTTTGATTCCAGCATAAAATTTCATTTGGGGTATTCATTACAAAGAGGAATATATGAATTTTAATTTGATTGAAGCATAGTGAATGGATAAAACTGTTCTTATGAAATATACTTGTATCAAGTATGGATATTTCCAATTATTCTTAGACAGAAAATAATTTTTCAACATTAGGGAAAAATATTTAAAATGAAAATTAAATCCTATTAAATTAATTTCTAATGATTCAATTGTTCCATTAATGCAATGAAGATTTTTGGTTTTTAGGCCTTTAAAATTCAATATATCACCCAATTTCGTGTGATCAATGTCCTATATAACTTTTAATAATTATTTATGCTTTTCCTCCATGTCTATAAAATCAATTTACACCAATGTTATCTTACATTCAAGCAAATAAAAGTGATATTCCTTTTTAGATTTGTAATTCCATATCAATATTATAAAGTGAGTATTTTATTAACTCTTTAATGATTTGGGTTTTTAACAAAAGAAATTCTAAATATTATGCCCATGATTACTAGGATCTTGTTCAAATTGTATGGATACAATTTATTTTAGGTTGGAAGAATACAATAACATGAAATTATAATAGTTTCATATTTTATTCAATAGATTATGTTCATTTAAAAAATGATTTTTTTTCTTTTATTACATACAACATTGAGATTTTTTGATAGCTTGTATTACACATAGAACTGAGTTTTTTTGAACAACAATATAATATTAAAACTATTACTTAATATCAAATTTATCACAGAGATACTATAATTGATTATATGAATAATATTAACTAACGAATTAAAAAATTTAATTGACAATTGTTTTTTGGTTATCTATAAATTTTTAATAAAATAAGAATCATATAAAGGAAAAAATAAATAATTTCTAGGAAAATTTATTTTACTAAATGGATGTTTATTAATAGTTTTCCAGATAATTTAATATTAAAATTTTCAAATTTTAGAAAATTTATTTGAGAAAATAAAAATAAATTTTCAAATGAGAATATAAAATTATTTTTATGTAAAAAATATGGGATTTTTCTAAAAAGGTTCATTTTTTTGTTGAATAGTAAAGTATAATATGTAAATCCATTTTTTTATTTTAAAATTATAGTTTTTAATGCTAAGTGTCAACCCTAACAATTTATCCTAATAAACAACAAAAAAAGACCTATGAAATTGAGATTATGTGGCACAACCCCTCCATAGTTTCTACAATGTAAGGTCAAGCCTCCATGTCACATACATTACTTATTTTAATGGTAAATTTAATTTAATTACAATTATTTATTATTTTGTGGGTTTCCCAAGAATTTTTAGAGGAAAGGGTGAGTTCTCATGATTTGGGGAAAACTGTGATCCCATTTCCTGATTTAAATTCAAATTTTGTTTCTTTTTAAACTCTTTAATTTTTCATCATTTTCCACTTATTACACTCCCAAAATGGCCTCCCTTGACCTATTAACACCAAAATATCAATTTAGACCGTTTAGGAGTCAATAATCATGTGGGATTTGGGTTTATAATTAAGGAATATGGCCTGCTCGGAAGCCCATTTCTGTTTTAATTTTTTTTAATATCTTATTCATTTTTTATTATTTTTTGGTGATTCTAACTCTATCATGTTCCCACTAAACCTAGGAATGCCCCTAATCACCTTTTTCCCACTTTAGAGCTCATAGACATCCAAATTTAAGGCAGAACTTCTTAGTCTTTCTCAAATAATCCCTATTCGAGGAGGTAAATTATTTCCCTCATTACTCATTCAATTTTTACTTTTCTTCCACCATTTCAGTTCTTACATGATCTTATCATACTTATTCGAACCTCAATTAAAATTTTGGTTGTTTTTAAATTCAGATAATGTTGTATTTGGGGTGATTTCCTCAAGATCCCTCATGTAAGTGGTCTCCTTTCTTCTTCTTTAAATATGGTTTGAGTTCCTTCATTTTGCATGGGGGTCCATCCCTTATTCATTATGTTACTTATTTACATCATTTAGGGTTTCAACCATAGGGATTTATATTTTGTTTCTTGGGAAATTCATCTGGTTTTACGCTATATCAATGTTCCTTGTGGTGCGGTGGGGGCGTAGTTGATTTTTTGCACCATGATTCAAGGGGTTCGATACTTGTGGTTGGAGATTACATGGGTAATAAATGAAAGATTAAATTTATTTTCTGATTTTCTATTTTTATCACACATATCCTTCATTATACATACATCAAAACTGAGTTTTGGTTACATTTTTTATACAAATGATTTGTAGGTACTGATTTTTTGTTAAATTGGGTGTTTTACATGTCTGTTATTTGTTATTCCATTTGGGGTTATTTTATAACTGGTGTAATGGGTTCATAGAAATGTTTTAGGTGATGAAAATTCTGTTTAGGTGAATATGGTTATTCACATGGTGTTCAATGTGGGGGTTTTAAGGGATTTTTTGTGAAAAATATTGTTAGATTTTGTGAAGTTTTTTTATTGAAATTCTAAAGGTTTTATTGAGTGGTGTATGATGTGTAAAGCATGTGTAGATACTATTTTGAGTTTATGATGACTGGGAATGACCTGTTTATGTGAAAATTTAATTTTTTTTATCATGTGAATGTGGTTTCATCACAATAGGGGGAATCCTGGGTATCTTGGAGGGTGGTTATTTACTAGTATGCTAGTGATTCGGATGTGTTTTATCCCTATTTCACTAAGACAAATGTATAAAAAACCCTAAAAAAAACTATATTTATGTTGAATTAGGACACCTAGGATATATTTTTATTCATTAATAGTGGCTCGTGCATGAGAATGGGTTTTTATATGGTTATATTACACTGAGGTAGGAGGTACATGGGTTTTAAAACTAACTAGTGCCTAGGGGTGTTCCTGAGATTTGTGATCATTGATGCTTTTGTATATATCTTTGGAATATTATAGTTTTCCCTGGAAAATAATTTAGCTACATGTTTTTATTGAAATGTTCCCACTCATGGAAAATTCATTTTGGAAACTTTTTACATTTAAAATATTCATTCATTATAAATTATTACCATCAGTTCCTACTTATCAAAACATGCATACATTCTTTATTATATTGTTTACTCTATGGCATCTCTTGGTGGTATCTTATTTTGATTAGGCTCACACCCTACTTACACACTATGGGTTTAAGTATACTTGATCATGTTAGACACAGGTAAAGGCAATTCCATGGGTGATAAGGTTGCATGTTGTTAGTCCCCTTCCAGGATATAGTGTTGAGGGGACGACTTGTGGGTGATGAACCATTATCATGTGGAGTCCTTGGTGATGGTGTTATCCTACATTAATGTGTCTTTGGACCTATTGGTCTATTTTTAATCATATCTATTCAGTTCTATATTTTTTTCAAATATTGATTGGAAATAAATTTCAAATTTTGTTTACCGATTGATTTTGATGTTTTTTGTTTCCTTATTTGGGTAAATCATTCCCAAACAGAAATATATGATACCTGAAAACTTGTTCCAGCCCATGGTGATAGAGATTTACCTCCAGGCCATGTAGGAGGAGGATTTTGGTGCCGGTTTTGATGGCAAACATATTCCGTTCATGAAAAAATGTTATCATAGGAGTTTAATGTTTTGGATTATATTATTATTTTTGTACAAGTCAGGTGAGACTAGAGGTAGGACTGTCAGGAATTGGATTTTTGATCAGGAGTAGGGTTCTTGGACTGCATGTCTTTTGGTAGTTCTCGAGTCACCATGAGACAATGAAATTTATTGTCGATATCACTTCCACGTGAGACATGTGGGCTGCAGACTACATGTGGACATCCGGTGGGGGTGGGTAGTTTTTTATTTTATGGTTGTATTGTGTTTGGATTAATTATATTTGATGTTATTGATAAAATTTTCAGAATTGATTCACTTATTTATCACCAGTGACTATTTCCTTTTTGTAGCAACATGCCTCCCCAGAAATCTATCATACATCCATTGGAGGAAGTCCGTGAGAGTTCTCCTTCACTGCTTGATCACAGGATAGTAGAGGCTATGGTATAGAATGTCTAGGCTCTAGGAAATTTAACAGATTATGTTCTAACTCTTGTAAGAGAAGATCATAATGGTCCTACGATGAAGAATTCCAAGGAGTTCCTAAAAAATAAGCCTTATACTTTCTGACGTAGAATCGAACCCCAAAAAGTTGATGAATGGATCAAAATTAAGATCACAAGTTCTAGTTTCTAGATATAACTGAGGAACATAGGGTGAAGTGGGCCTCTATTCTATTAGAGGGTCACAGCTGTAGGTGGTGGGAATCAGTACTTTAAACTTGGTTGAATGAGTAGATGCACTGGGGAGATTACAAGGTCATCTTCAATCAACAGTACAACCCTGATGTCTTGGCATATACAAGATCCCAAGTGGTCATGGATCTTGTTCAGGGGGATCTTTCTATGATGCAGTATGCCAACCGTCTCACTGAGATGTTTGAGTATGCTCCAGTAATCATTTCTAATGAGCTAGTGATGGCCCAGTGGTTTGAAATATGGTTACGACTAGAGTTATACTCTAAGGTTTTCTTTTTTATGATGAGGTCCTATGCTGAGGTGGTTTATGAGGTGTGTATAGTGATGATTGAATGGAAAGGTAGGGATGAATTTACTGGGAAAATATCAGTAGCTGGTAGAGGCATCTATTCAGAGAAGACAAAGAAGCACGAGGATCGAGTGAAGAAAGAAGTTGGTAGTTCTCTCCCCTCTTCCAGGAAGTTTTCATCATTGGCTTCAGGTGAAAGATCAGTCATCTGTCACTAGTGTTGGAGGTCGGGGTACATCCGACCAGTATGCCCATTTCCTCTGAAACCCTGTTATCAATGTCGAGGTATGGTTCACTTGCAGAGCATTTGCGGGGTGGCATGTCTACTTCAGAGTGGGGAAGGATTAGTGGCTTCAAGAAGAGTGTCATCATAGTCAGAGCCACCAAGGATAGGGGATATCGATGTGGTGGTCATGGTGGTAGGGCTAGGTCATATTCTGGGTATATCTATTTTAGGTAAAATTCATATACTATCAGCCATCCTCAAGCAGATACCAGACATCTCCATGTGGTGGATCATGCACCAGTATGATCAGACGTGGGAATGCTAATAGTGTGAGGTACTGTTTTGAATTTATCATCTATAACTGCTGCACTTTTTGTTTCTTGTGCCTCTATTTTATTCATTTCTGCCAGTGTTTTGGACACTCTTAATTTTCAAACATAGGTGTTGTCTTTTGCGATGTAGTTGGTGACGCCGCTAGGGGATAAGAAGGAGCATGTTCTTAGGTGCTTGTTATCTGTCCTTTCCTTGCTAGGGGTTGAGATAGAGTGGGACCTCCTGGTCTTTGATATGGATATTTTTGGCACAATACATGGCATGTATTTTTTGGTACACTTCTAGGTGCACATCGATTTCTATAGGTGGTGGGTCAGTTTCCGAACACCTCATGGGAGTCGTCAGGTTTTTCGTGGGGAATGGGATCCACGGTTGACTCACATAGGACCTCCACTCACAGAGTTGGGAGATGTTGTTATTCAGTTATTTTCACTCTTGAGAGAGGATGATGGTAATTATATTTATGGTGGACTACCTCATGTAGTTGATGAGTTTACCAAGGTATTTCGAGATGATTTTTCATGTTTTCCCCCAAAGAGGGATGTATAGTTCTCAATTGATCTAGCACCAGGAACATAGCTGATATCTCTTCCCTCATATCTCATGTCCCCCACCAAGATGATGGAATTAAAGATAAAGCAAGATGACTTAGAATCCATCATATTTACTCACCCAAGAATCTCCCATTGGGCTGCTGCATTATTATTTTCAAAAAATGTTGATGGATCCCTTTGGTTGTGCATTGACTACTAGAAAATTAATAAGGTAACAATCATGAAAAAATAACCATTCCCCCCAAATAGATTACTATCTTCATTAAATTAATGGGGATAAGGTGGTTTCCTAAAATCGACATGCCTTCGAGCTATCATCAACTCTGGGTGAAAGAGGTAGATATCCCACAGACAGTCTTTTAAAACAGGTACGACCACTTAGAGTACTTGGTCATGCCCTTCGGATTGACCAATGTTGCAATGGTGTTTATGGAACTCATGAATAGGGTGTTCCATCAGTATCTCGATTATTTTGTCATTGTATTTTTGGATGACATCCTAGTTCATTCGGGATCTGAGGAGAAACATGGTCATCACATGCAGATCTTTTTGGGAACTTTTCGAGAGCATCACCATTATGTAATATTGTCCAAATGCACATTCTAGATCAGGGAGGTGAAATTTATGTGGAATGAGATGTTGGAGTTGTGGGTTTTGGATGACCTCAAGAATATTAGTGAGATTAGGTCCTGGGAGAAAATGATGTACGTGTTCGAGATCATGAGTATCCTCAACCATGATTGTTATTATAGACGGTTTGTTTAGAATTTCTCTCGACTAGCTTCACCGATTACCACGCTCACCCAGAAAAGGGTGAAGTTTGTATGGGGCCTAGAATGCCAGGCATCGTTTGAGGAGATGAAGAGGTGGTTGACCTTCATCGCCATTCTTATTGTTCCAGAGGCTAAAAACGGGTATGTGTTGTATTGTGATGAATCTGGTATGGGTATTTGGTGTGTGCTTATGTAGTATGATCATGAGGTGGCATATGGATCTTGCAAACTCCGACCGCACAAAAATAATTATCTGGACCACAAAATAGATTTAGACGTTTTGATGCATGCTTTGAAGACATGGTGTCACTACCTCTTTGGGGAGAAGTTGATGGTCTTCTCTGATCACAAAAGCATGGCCTATATCTTCTCACAGATAGACCTCAACAAGAGGTAGCATCATTGGATCAAGTACTTGTAGTGGTTTGACATTGACATTGTCTATACCATAGGAGAGGGAAATGTGGTATCCAGCACCTTAAGCAGAATATTCCCAGTTCAAGATTGGATGAAGTCCAATGATGAGTTGAATCAAATGGTACTATTTTCTTAGATGCATGTGGAGACCAAGGAGAAAAATTGGGGTGTGTTCTTGGAATGATTTCAGTTGACTCCTTATCTGGTGGAGCTAATTCAGATGGAACAACCTGGTGATAAGCATTGTTAGCAGTCGAAGTTGTTTCTTTATGGTGTAAAGATGCCTTCTGATTATTCATCGTCTCCTGAGGGCATCACATTCTCTAAGGTCCATTCTGTAGTGGCGTTATATATTCAGAAGGTGGGGATGCAGGATAGCCACCAGTCTCTATGGGATATCCATCCAAGTGCCAACAAGATGAATTATGATGTCCTTTGGATGCTCTGGTGTTCTGGTATGAGGTGAGACATCGTGCAAATCGTGTCGAGATACTACACATTCCAGAAGGTGAAAGGAAAACATCAAAGGTACTCTAGTTTGCTATAGCCATTACCCATTTCTACATAGAAGTGGGACAAGGTTTCCATGGACTTTTTTGTTGGAATGCTTCATACACCTCGGGGCAATAATGCCATTTTGGGTTGTGATTGATCATCTTACCAAATCAGAACACTTCATTTTGATAAGAGAAATAACTAATGTGGATGAGTTCGGCCATTTTTATAGTCAGGAGGTAGTAAGGATCCATGGTGTTCCCTCATCAGTTGTCTCAGATATAGACCCTCATTCCACTTCTCAGTTTTTGTAAGGCCTTAAAAAGGCCTTGGTGTCTAAGATTAAGTTATGAACGACATAACAACCTCAAACCGATGGTCTGAGAGAGCAGGAAAATCAGATTTTGGGGGACATGCACTGTGCATGTGTTATAGAAATTGGGGGATCCGAGGATATCAGTTTGGGATTAGTGGAGTTATATAATAATAACGGTTTCCAATCCTTGATTCTAATGGCTCATTTTGAGGAGCTCTAGGGTCGGCCTTGTCGGTCCCCCCTATATTGGGATCAGGGAGGTGAGACGTCACATCTGGGGCTGAGTCTTGTGCAGGAAATGTCTGAGAAGGTCAGGTTGATTAGGGAGTGCTTACTGATAGATTATAGTCACCGTAAATAATTTGCTGACTAGATGCGTCAGTCCTAGAGTTTTTTTAGGATGACAAGGTATTATTTAATGTCTCCCCCCGTCTGGGCCATCATCGATTGGGAGAGAAACAGAACTTGACGCTACGGTATGTCAATCCTTTCAAGATTACTGATCATATTGACAAGGTGGAAAATAATTTGGCCTTACATTATCATTTTACATCTATACATGACGTCTTCAATGTCTCCCAGTTTACGAAATACAACCCAGTTCTATCCAAGAACAGAATTTAGAGGATTTGGATATAGAGCCTGATTTATCTATTTTTGAGTAGTCATTGTGAATAGTGGACATCCAAGAAAATGTGCATCATGGAATGTCTATTCCACTAGTATGGGTTCATTGTCAGCATTGGAATGATACATATGTGGCTTGGGAGTGGAAGTTATGGGTTGGGAAGGAGTACCCATTCTTGTTTTCCAATCATGTTTCAGGTTGACTTTAAGGGGCAGAAAGTCTTTCTTAGTGTGGATAATTGTCACATACATGAAATATTTTAATGTTACATTGAATTTAATTTCCATTTTTCTTTTTTAGGGGTTTCCCATGAATTTTTTATAAGAAATTGTGAGTTTTCATGATTTGGGCCAAACCATGAGCCTATTTCCATTTTTAAAAACCAATTTTTATTCTGTTATAAATCATTAATTTTTCATTATTATTCACCCATTACACTTCCAAAATGGCCTTCCCTAACCTATTAACACCCCAATATCAACTAGGACCCTTTATAAATCCATAATAATCATGGAATTTTGTTTTTTATTAAGGAATTGAGAATGACAGGATTCCCATTTCCATTTTTTTAAAAAAATATTATCTATATCTTATTCAGTTTTTAATGTTTTTTAGTGATTCCAATTCTCACACAAGTAACCTAATTTGAGGAGAGCCACCATTATATTTTCCACCTCTTTGAATCTCATATTCATCATGAATTATGGTAGGACATCATATGATTTCTCAAATCCTCTAAATTTGAAGAGGTAACTTTTTCCCTTCTTAACTCCTTCAATTTTTACTCTTTTCCCCAATTTTATTTCTCACTTGACCTTATTAGACTTATTTAAACCACATATTTATTTTTTGCAATTCTTAAATTCATTTATAGGTGTATTTGGGTAAATTTATTCAAGATTCATCAAATAAGTTGGTCTCCTTCCTTCTTCATTTAATTTCCTTAGAGTTCCATCCTTTTACATGGGGTTTCTTCCCATATTCATAAACATCTTTAAGTCCATAATGTAGGGTTTCGAACCTAGGGTTTTATCTTGGGTTTCATGGTATATTATTCTGGTTTTAGGTTTTATCTAAGTGCATTGTGGTGCAGCAGTGGTGTGGTTGAATTTTCTCACAAATATTAAAGGGTTTAGATACCAATGGTTGGTGATTCCATGGGTAATAAATACTATATGAGTTATATTTTCTGAATTTATATTTTTATCAAACTTATCCTTCATTATATTTGCTTCAAAATTATGTTTTGGGGTTGTCTTATATGCAAATGATTTTTAGGTACCGATTTTGTGTTAAATTGGGTGTTTTACATGTCTATTTTAGGTTTTGCAATTTGGGGTTATTTTATAACTCATGTAATGTGTTAATAGAAATCTTTTGGGTTATTAAATTTCTATTTTGGTGAATATGGGTATAAACATGGTGTTATAAGTTGGGTTTTTTAGTGATCTTGTGTGAAATACATTGTTAAATTTTGTGACGATGTTTTATTGAAATTCTAACGGTTTTATTGAGTGTTGTAAGTGTTGAAAATAATGTGTTGATAATATTTTGAGTTTATTATAACCATAACTGACGTTTTTATGTGATAATGGATTTTGGTATCATGTGAATGTGGTTTGAGGACTATGGGGAGAAGCCTGGGTATCTAGGAGGGCCGATTTGTACTAGTACGCTAGTGAACTGGATGGGTTTTATCCATGTTTTGCATAGAAAAATGGATAACAACAATAGTAAAAAATATATATTGGTAATTATTGGGGACAAATAGGTAATGGGTATGTTCCCTACTATTTTTTCGTTCATGAGAACAAATATTTTTATGGTTACATACACTGAGGTATGAGGTACATGGGGCCCGAGAATACCTAGTACTTATGGGTGTTCAAAAGATTGGGGCTCATTTACTCATTTGTATTTATGATTGGTGTATGGTTGTTTTTGATGGAATGTAAATAAGATACATGTTATATTGAAATTTTCCCACTCATGGAAAATTCCCTTTGAAAACTATTTACATTTAAATATTTCATTCTTTACAAATTTTTTCCATCACATCTTTCTTATCAAAACATGTGTTCTTTTTATCTTGTGTTGTTTAAAATATAGAATATCTTGGTGGTATATTATTGGGAATAAGATAAAACTGTATTAACTCCCCTTGGGTGTATGTAGACATGATCATGTTTCACACATGTAATGGAAAGGCCTTGGGGGATGGTGGTTCGGGTTGTGAGTCTCCTTCCATGGTGTGGTATTGTGGAGACAACTTATGGGTGATGGCCCCATGTCATGTGGAGTTTTTGGGGATGGTTTGATGCTACATTTATGTGTCATTGGAACTTTCTTTATATGTTTAAACATATTTATTCAGTTCTGGATTTTTTTTAAATCTTGTTCGACATAAATTTTAAAATTTAGTTTTTAGATTGGTTTTTATGTTTTGTGTTTCCATATTCGAGTAAATCATTCCCAAACCAAAATATATTATACAAGAGCACTTATGACATCCCATGTGGATAGGGAGCGCCCTTCGAGCCCTGTTTCATGCCGAGTTTGGTTCCAATTTTGGTGGCGACCAGATTCGGTTTGTGACACTCTACCTTCTCATGGTCGCTCGTCTAGCTGTCTCGTTCAGGATTCCACAGGCCTTGTAGTGATGTCAATTTCCATACACTATCGTACATAAAAATATGGTTCCCTATGTATCAGTGAATATTTACTTATATAAATCCTAATTGGAAGATTTTCCTTGTATTTTGAGTCCTTTCTTACAATATCAAAATTCAAAATAAGTCCAAATTCCAAAAAATGACCTTCATCTCTGAAAGGCCTTGAAAACACAAACCCAGTTAAAAATAGAAAAAAATAAAATGTCTGCCAACTCTCCGAAATCACCAATTTCAAATTAAAATAGAAACAAAGTCGCCGCCTCGAGATGTTGATCTACAAACCCTCCTTGGGAAACAAATAGAACAATCGTTACATTCTCAATTTTCAGACAACACCATCATCATTATCATCCAACTATCATAATAATTGATCTCCAAAAAAGAAACCATTGGAGATCTCTATTGACACAAAAATTGCCACATCAGAATAAGAGAGACTGAAAATTAAAGCCCCTCGTCATCGATGAAAGTAGAAATAATCCCCAAAAGTAATCACTAATCACCTTGATGAAGAGAATCTCAGAAACTAACAACAGTCAACAGACCCACGCTGGGAACAATGATGGCCACCAAACCCACATTCCAAAACCTTTTTGTCCCTGCTCTCCTGACCCACCTCGGACGGGCATAGTGAAAGATGAGGCTAGTGTAGGGAACTAAGTGTAAGAGGGCTATGATCAACAGAAAGATGATAGAAAAAAAACTAGACCCATCATAATATATACAAGGAGACATTGTAGTTCCTTGAGAACTAACAACCACAAAACATCAAAATCCCAAAACCTATTAGTTACCCTAATTCAAATATTACATAGAGATCTGTAGGGAACTAGAGGACATAGTAGGAGATAAGCAGCCAAGGGCACTAACACAATCCTTTTCTGGGCTCAAAACTACCCTCTAAAGTATTCGAAGGTGACAAGAATAATGGAAAATAAATAAGAAAAAAAGAATACCCATAAAGAAGATAAATTGGAAGAGAATTAAGAAGGAGAAAGAGGTTAAATGAGGGAAATAAGGGATTTGAAAGAAAGAGAAGCTCTATGAAATGATATTATACCCACATATAATGGTTTTATGAGGAAACCCTATGTATAGTATAGATGGAGATGGGATTAACTGTGATGGGATAGAGCAATCCTCCTTACAATAGTGAAATATAATGAATTTTAATAGAAAATAACATATTCCTTAAAATAATATATAATTTTAAACAATATTTTGAAATTGTTTTAATGTAAAATTTTAAGCAATTTTATATCACTTAATTAAATTTATTTAATTTGAATCATTTGCACATTGATTTTACATATACAATTTCTTTAATCCTTTGAACATTTTATCATTATAAAGCTGTTTTTGAATTGAATTTGTGGGAATAATGTTAAACTGTATTTTTTTAATTATATTAATATAAATTAGTAAAATGGATTTCATATTTGGAATAATAATTTTTTTAATCTAGGAAACATAATTTTAGACAAAAATAAATTTTGAAAAATAAAAAATTATTTACAAAATCTGTGGTAAAATTTGATTTACTAAGGGATGAAACTCAAAAGATATGGGATAAAAAGGACATAACATCTTTCAAAAAATCCGATTAGATAGACCTACATTAGCCTAATATCTTCAAGGTTCTATAATTAAAATTTTTTGTGTATTTTGACTATGCTAAAAATGTATGTGTCACTAAATATTTATGAAATATTACAAGTGTTCCAGTCACCTCACTATTAAAAGGCCACCACGACTTCAATCCACTTTACACCATAAAACCATTTTTTTAAAATACCTCTATAAATTACTAACAAATACTCTAATCTCATCCTTTATTCCTTCTTTTTGAATTAATTCCAACCTAGTGTGGATTTTGGGGCAAACCCAATAAGGATACGTAAAGAAGAGGCAACATTCATAAACGGTGGTTTTTATTTTATTTATCCTAAAAACACTTTAATTAATTATTGAAACTTGATTACATAGTAACCTCAATATCATACATATAAAAAAATATTTATATGATATTTTTATTACCTAATACAACCTCCACTTCATTAAAATTGTTAAAAAAATCATTGTTCATGTTAAGGTGAACTATCACTATACGAACTAATGTAATTCATTTTTTGAGTACCTCATATTGTGGTTTGATTTGATAATTGATGAAAAAAATATATATGATATTTATAAAATAATTATTCTTTTACAGTAATTATTTAGCATATACGATTTTAATTTTTAGTCTGTATGAGATTTGTTAATGTTGGTCGTTTGTATGGAGGACTACTACCACATGAAGCGATGTGATTCATATTTAACCCCCCATTCAAGAAATGTGATATGGTTAATTTAAATAATTATTGTATTCATGAAATAATTAATATTTTGAAAAGATAATATATTTCACATTTTTTTCATATCTTTCAACTTATTATAGATGATTATGTCGTTCGTTTACATGTGGGTTACAGGGTTTGTAAAAATTTGTGGTTTTTTTAATCACCAAAACAAATGTATGATATATAAATATATTTATATTTAAATATGTAATATGTTAAATAATGAATTATTATCATTTTGTTACAATTATATACGACTTAACAAATTTTCATAATAACCATTGAAAAATTGAAACGTTACTCATTCGTAATTATGGAATACTCTCTTTGTGATTGTAACATAGTCAATTTTTCCTAAACATATTTAATTTTTTTTGAAAGCATAATTGATGTTAAAAATTGATAATTATTTAATGATTATTATTTTGTAGATGATAAAACATTATAATATGTGAAATAAATGGTTCTTCCATAACAGAATACAGATGAGAAAAAAGGGCCATTAACACCAAAAATAATGAAAACAATGAATGGTCATCAACTATTGGATGATAACTTGTTATAAAATAATCAAATATGATATAATAAATATTCATATGGTTTTGGTAGAAGTTAATAATATTTTTAAAATAAATATATTTGATGTTTGAGAATGTACAATCAAAATCAAGTGTGATGTTTTAAATTTCATCTCAATTTCTTTTAATTGAGGCATATTATAATGTTGTGTTCCTAAAATATGCTATATGGTTCATATAAATCCCCCTTAATAGAAAATATAATTAATAAATCATTATTAATGGTATTTTATGTTTCAAATTGAATTATGTAAACAAAGGGGATTTGAAAATAGAGGAACCCAGTGTTGAAAATATTCTTAACAATATTTCATTTCATTTTGTTATATTTTTCATTCGTTTTCATTGATATTATATGACATTTTTGTGTAGTTCTTAAAAAATATTTTCAAATTTCCATTAATTTTATACAAATGTACTATTTATAAAAATAAGCAAGTCATTTATCAATCCTCACATCAATGTTACTATCATTATAACTTTTTCTATTACAATCTCATTATCATCGTGATTATATATTATATAATTTTAATTAAAAGAAATTATTTGATAATTTAATAAAAAAATTATCATTTTCTCAATACTATTATTCATGAAATTTTAACGAAATTTTACCAATTTTCTAATAGTAAAATATTATAACAATTGTGAAAATATTTTTATGAAATCAGACATTATTTCCATCATCGTTTGGAAATCTATTTTTATTCAAATACACATTTTAAAAAAATTTACCATAAAATGTTTGTAATCTCATTATAATTATTTATCAGATAATTTTTAGCCATATTTAATTTTGTAATCTTCTAATGGAATATTATATTTATTTTCCCAAAAATTTCTATATTTAGGATTTCTTAAATGAAAAAGTAATGTTCTTTTTTAATTAATTGCATGTTTGTAATTACATACTATGATGACTAAAATTTAGATGAAAATTAATTTGATATTTTATTGGTTCATTTTCGATAAACTCTTATTAATAATTTTTTTCAAATCAAAATTTTATAATAAATATTTTCAAACAAAAGGATTTTCAATAAGATTTATGCTTTAAAAAGTGATTTTCAAAAGGCAAAGTATATTTTCTTTAATAAGTTTTTTAAACTTCCTTTTATGGTTTTTATATTTATTAATGAAAAACCCTTTTATTATTACTCTAATGGGTATATATTTTATTATACAAACCTTATTCTTTCTATTCCTGAATTATCACAATCTTGACCAAGAATTTTATTTGAATTCACTTCCTTTATTAATTTTAGTTGTCATTAACATCCCCTAGAATTATTCACTTTCCAGTGATCATTAGAAATTAAAATTTAACTAAATATTCATATTTGTTACCATTTATTGGATTATTTATTAAAAAATATATCACTTATACATATGGTATTTTACATTTAATGGTATTTTATTTAGTGGGGAAAATTTGTTAAATCTGTATCATTTAGTTAACATTATTTTTTTGTTTTGGAATATTAATTTATTATTTAAATTTTTTTCAATATATGATGAATGATTTTAACCCACTATTATGGTTGTAGCCTATATTATTCTTCCCCTAGATGCAGCTGTATGTCTTATGAGGCCAATCAGTAAACTAAAATTAAATGGGTTTTTACATATAGTTTAAATTGTCTTATAAAATTACTTCATGGTAGATGTATCATGTTCCTGGGACATGACATCCAATAAAT
Organism: Viscum album; assembly: GCA_963277665.1. Classification (NCBI taxonomy): domain Eukaryota; kingdom Viridiplantae; phylum Streptophyta; class Magnoliopsida; order Santalales; family Viscaceae; genus Viscum; species Viscum album. Next base: position 623,874,180 of record OY728127.1, read on the forward strand.
AAGAATTCATTCATTAATTATTCAGTTTTTATTATTTATGATATTTTCAAAGTGGAATTATCTCGAGATGCATTTAATTCTCTATTAATTTATTAAATGTAATTTTTTAGTTATTTACCTTTCTATATTTATTATTATGTGTCATATTATCCAAATGAAATTCTCCATGATATTATATTCAGACGAATTGAATTATCGTATTATTGAAAAAATGGAATTCGAATTCAGTTATTTACCTAGCCTTATTGAGTTAGCTTATTTATTCCCAACTTGTTCCACTTTATTTGTCCTTTACTCAGCATTTGAGGTCACCCTTATTTTGTTCTCTTTTCCCAATAATCCATGGAGTGTACTATAATTGATATGTGGGGATTCTTCAGTTCAAATGATGATATTATTGAAAAAATTAGGGCTTAATTTTTATATTCATATTCAATGAAAGACCCAAGAATGTATCTATTTTACCAATATTATTTACTGTTCATTTCATCATGATGAGATTACTTGTATCATAAGAAATAAACAATAAAGTTGAAATTGGCTCTGGGTTCTGGGGTTGACTTCACTAAAATACCCAACGGGCAATAAAACTTATTCTATCGAATAGTAGCCAATCCATGTTCTAGTAGATGTGAAACATTTTTTTTGAACACTTGAATTGTGATATGTTCTTTTACATTGTATCAAGTTACCTTTTCTCAAATATTTTTCCCCTTCTAAAAGAAAATTATCATGAAGTTTATTCATATGTATGATTCATATACCCTAATTCCAGAGTTTGAGATACCATTACATTAGTGGATACCATTGTGAGGGAATGTAAACCCTCACCTGAGCATTCCAATACCATTACAAATAATATTATAGATTTGATGGATACCATTAAAAACCCAAATTTTTTCATCATTCATACCATTACAAAATATTCAAAATTTATTGGTTACCATCAAACATAATGTCCAATAACCATGACACAAATACCTAGTTACCATAACCTAAATTTGAGTAACCATTACCTATAGGAATGTACCTCTATATATGCATATAATTTCATTGACACCCTTAAATAAATCAATATTTCTCATTAGACATGGTAATGTACCTTTACAAAAGATAATTTTACCCTTAGATGGTTTTCTATACCCTTAAAAATTTCAGCCATCTACCCTTACACATAAACAGTGTAGCATGAATGGAATTCATCAACATCCTTATAAAAATTGGAATATTTTTACATTGAATGAACATCAAATATACATCATAATATTCGAAAATAAAGTTACAGTTATATAATAACATCTTGTGATCTATTAAAATTCCAAAACCTTTTTTAAAAATATAAACATAAATATATTTACATCACATTGAATACAAATATAACATCTACAAATTTCTCACAACACATTCTAACTTCCAAATCAAATGGTGATCTGTGTTTCCCTGATAACCATGAATATCCATAGTCATGAAATCACTAGGGGATATGATACCTAAAATTTGATGGTAAAAGGGGTATTATGTCATATCATACCATTGGTCAAGTGTTCAGGATGATGATTGGGGTTTAGTCTATTTAATACACTAATTCAAATTATTATGTGATAGATGCTTGGATAAGCTGATACATTTCCCTATGGAGGCTTTGTGATTGAATAATATACGAAACACATAGATTTTAAAATAACGGTCAAATCATAAATGTGGATTATGTGATCTATGGGTGGTGTGTATAGGGTTTGAACATGAAAATAAATTATTTTTTTGAGAAATATCACATGTCTTATGGAATTTGAGGTTTAAATTTTGAGTGATAAAAATTTAGTTGGACCTATATCAACATATTAAACCTAATGAAATTCTTTTTGGGTAAATATGGAATAGTTTGGTGGGTAAAATCATTTTATTATGACCATTAACATGATGAAAATTAGTAATAGCATTTAATAATGATTTATCATAGTTTAACTGACATTATAATTGATAGATGACCACAATATTTCTAAAAACATTGTCAATTATGTAATTCACTCGATGCGAAACAAATTTCATAAGAATGATGTGTAGGATTCTTGGGTTTTCCCTGGGATAATAATATTGTTAATTTATAAGAATAATAAAAATAATAATGAAAATTTGTTAAATATAAAAACCGAACCTGCATATATCTATTGGATTTGTGGTATAATGGAAGGATTTTTTAATGGTTAATAATAATGATCTATTATATGGTATTAAAATAATTAGTTGAAGGAATAGATTCATCATATATTATAATGATTATTAATAAAAAAATTCATAATACTTATCTATATTTTGAATTCATTATGAATTATTGATTCCTGGTGTTGATCACATATGATCAGGATAGATAAGATTATTGTATGTTAATAAAAATAATTATAGAGATTATAGTGTTTTGTAAAATAAAAAAGTAATAATATGACATAACTACTAAAATAATTGAATATGTTTTAATTAGACCTGATGACTTCTGGAACAAATTTCCAAGGACAGGGACTTGTGGAGTATAAAAAATCATATAACTACTGTCATTTATGTTATAATAAAATTTAAATTTTTTTAAATAATAATTGTGTTTTATGTGAACAAATTTAATGAAGTTATATTGGAGGATAATTTAATAACTATATAGTGGAAGTGAATTTATGATTAGTAGTGAGAATGGTTAATCCATCAGATCGTGAATCACGATCACAATGCAATTGGAAGCATAATGAATGTCTAATAAATTTTAGACGGATATTAAAGAATGGTGAGTTTGTTTTTAAATAACTAAGAAGTGGGATCATATAGATAAATATACCAATTATATGGAATTGAACTGAGGAATTTTTAGTGGTAAATGGGTTACTTCTAATCACTATTATAAATTCCAAATATAATAATTGTTCTCAAACCATATGTATGGGAATGGAAACTATTTATATATCCTATAGACATAAATTCCAAAACAAAAAGTGTTTACCCACCCATGAATGTGTTATAACATGGTTTAATGGAATAAATATTCCACTAAGGACCAACTAGTACATCTATCATGCACCCTATTCAAACAACAGTCAATTAAAACTCTTAAAATAATCTATCTAGAATAGATATTCAATTAATAATTCACATTGAAAATTGGGAATATATATTGAATTTTATATTTGACCAACTTATTAAATTAAAACAGAATTATGACACATATATATAATATGTTTTAGTCATAAGAAAACATGAACATGGTTGATAGAGTTATAAATACGGTGAAAAAAATATCTAATAAATATATCACTACATACAATTTATGTCATTATAATCAATATCAATATGTTCTGCGATACCATTATCCTCAAAGATATCAAATTTGGAAAATAATGTCCCTTAAAATTTTTATGAATATAAGTATTGTTATGGTAATAACACTGGTGAAACCTAAGTTCTATAATTTTACCATCTAAAGAATAAAACTATTAAGTAATAGTCATTGTACTTGTGTCAAAAACCATAACCGAATTTGGAAGAAGTTATAGAAACATATAAATCATTTCATTCAATAAATTTATGGTGATGTTTCTGTCTTTTTTAAAATTGGTGGGGGTCAATACACCTTTATTGAATAAAAAATAAGGGAATTTTTTTTGAAAATTTGAATAGATGAATCATTGTGACTATAAATTAACACTATGTTCGATAGTATACATTGAACGCTATAGCGAGCCTAAACAAACCAAACATGTTTTTATTTAAATATGGCCCTTATAAAAAATAAATTAAAATTACAGGATTTAATAGGATTAAACATACCATGAAATATATATAAAAATCATAATCAAAAAAATTATCGATTAATTATGTGGAAATAAACACCTTGTATTTATTAATGAGTTTGTCTGTATTTTTATAAAAAAATCATTTTTAGGGGAAAATAAAATAATTATGTATTCATTCATTTTGAAATTTTTTTTATAAATTTATTTTAAATTTTAATATATTAAAATAAATATTATCTTAAATTGAAAATTATTGATTTTTTTGGAAATTTATTTCTTTTATGGGAAGTGAAAATATCAATTTTTTTTAAAACATTAGTTCTGCTTCAACCACTAATAAGATACCTTTTATTATAGAATGGTTCCAATCGGAAATTAGAAATATTATATTATTAATAATCCACTTATTTTAATTATAACAATTTTTATGGTTGAATTGGGAGAAGAAAAAAAATTTATACAGAAAATGGTTTTTGTGGGAGAAATGTTTTTCATTGTATGTTGCTGTTTAATTTTAAATTAAATTGTAAAAATTATATGTTTTTCATATTTAATAACAAATTCCAAATATTCAATTATTTGGTATAAATTTATTAAATTGTTCCATATTATATTGGTAATAATTAATAATAACTATATTAATTTTTAATTTTTCGGTAAAGGGTAAATCTTCTATTTAAGGGAACAAATAATATGATATAGACAATAAAAATACCCTATAGAATTATAATATTTTTTCTTTTGAGTAATTATCATCCAAAAGCATTCCATATTTGGGTATATGGCCATTACTGGACATTTAGATGAGGTTATGAGTGTGATGATAATTTATTTAAACAAAAGTGAATGACATCACAATCATGATTTAATTAATCATAAGAATTTTTATATGTTTTTAACTATAGAATATATTAATATGTAGGTATTATACTGAAATATAATACATTTATCCACACCATGGAAATTTATTTTTTATTTTTTTGTAAGGAAATAATTACCATAAATTCATACACAACACTCACATACGTATTATTCAATTAATTGATATATAAAAAAATAATGATGCAAATATTAATAGTAATATAATATTATTTAATTATGGTGGTAGATAAATGTTACAAATTAACATGACCTATGTGTGACGATTTTTGATATTTTGTTCAATGTTTTATTATTATACTAATTTTCAAAAATTCATTTTAATGAATAGTATTAAAATTGAAAATATTGACACTTTTGGAATATATTATTTTATTAAAATATTAAAAATTAATAAAAAAATAAGGATAAAGGGTATAATATATGGTCAAAATAGTCAATCAATGTTCATTTTCAATCCATTTCTAAACATTTTTCCCAAGAATAGTCTTATTATATTTTAAAATTTTGAAAATTTAAAAATTGCCCCTCACCTCAACTATAAAAGGGCACCAATTCCATGATTTCATTACATCATCATGATCAATATAGATATAGAAATATCTTCCAATTTATCTTTTCAACATAATTATCGAGGTTTTATATGTTATTTTCCTTCAAAATTATCAATCCTATGTCCCTTAATAGATGTTATAAAGTATCTCATAATTAGAAGTTGTAATCCCCTTTACCATCTCTTAAATTTATTCAACACTCTAACTAAAATTAATATATAAAACCCATCATAAAATAACAAGTGTAAAATAATAAACAAAATTTCATGTTAATATGATTATGAGATAACCATATTCTTTCATTTAACCATGATATTAAAAATGAATACAATCTGTGTGCATACATACGACTTACTATCTCCACATAGCGGTGTAATTCAATTTTCATTTCCTATTTACATGTATGGTTATAAATTTTTAAATAAATGATATTAATGATATATATGAAATTATAATGATTCCATAATTGATAATTATATTGTACCATTATTTCATTCTATACATTAAAAAAATGAAAACGGTGTTGATGTGTAAGTACGAACTACCATCTCCTAGAATAGTGTAATTCATTTTTGAAATTTTATATATATAAATGAATCTAAATATCTTTATATTTAGTACATATTATATTTAAAACAGTAATAATATTCTAGTTATTATGTATCCTTAAGGACCTAAACTTCTGAATCAAAACATAAATGAAAAATGAAGCAGTTACCACCCAAAACCCTAATTTTAACAATGCATTGATAATATATAGGGAAAAAATTGTAACTAAATAATACAAGGTATGATATATAAGATTATAGTAATATAATATATTTCAAATAAATATATATTTATTTTCCATGATGTTTAAACACGTGAAAAAGCTGTGGAACTTGAGGTAATGTATTGTCATCCAACTTGTATTTCAAGGGACAATTTCATTATTCACAACTGATTTATTATTTTTTGTTTATTTCCAATGTATTTTATATATTATATCAATAATATCATCATCATCATGGTATTTAATATATTATTTTATTTATTTCATTTACTAGACTAATTATTTAGAAGATAAAAAAGTGGTAATAGTTTATTTCACAATTTCATCATTATTCATGTTTTTTTAAGTGTATGTATCTACTAAGAAATATTCCTTATCCATACTAATGTTTTATTAATATTATTTAAAATTTTTGTTACTGTTATCCTATTATTTTTAAATTAATTTTTAATCAATTAAATTTTTTTATTAGAAAATTAAATGGAATATTCCTATTATGTTCTGAAAAAGGTAAATTTATTAATAAATATGGATGTGCTTATGTAGTTGTGGTTTGTCTTAGTGGTAAACACCAATAAATTCTATATGAAAAATGGGGGTTCAAATCCCATTGGGCACAGGTACTGTAGTTGTACTGTCTTGGCGGTTGCACTGTACTGGCATCACAGTATTGTCATGGCGACAGAGTATTATAGCGATGGTAGAGAACTGTAGCTGTAGCGAGTACTGTACAGTACTAGTGCAGTGTAGGTACTGTAGTAGTACTATTCACAGAACGGGCATTGGGCCAAAAAAATGGGCATACGGTCCATGTAATGGGATACATGTGTACTGGGCCTTCAGGATATGTAATGGGTCTCCTTATACCCAGTTAAAGAGGTCTTTGCTTTACTTTAATAAAAAATGTGTCTTCGGCCCAAACCTTTAAAAAAATTATTGGAATTATTTTAACTTATGTGGATTGAATAAAATTTACCTCCATCATGAAAACAAAATTATTTTAATCTAACACAATATTTTAAAAAGGTTTTTTTAAGGAAATAATTTCATTTTGATGTACAAAATGAATGGCTTTTAAAAATTATTTAAAATATAAATAGTTCATTTTCCATATGCAATATTTTAGTAAACTCCTTAATATATTTTCATCGATGACAATATCCTATTTTGAATATTTTTTTATGATTTATTCAAGTGATAAAATTCATCATATTTAATTGGATGGATTATGATTATTTCTATTTTAAAATGAATTGATATTCAATATAGCATGTTATTCTAATATGGATTGTCATTGATTTTGTTAATAAGTTTTATCAAGGAATGAATTAAATCGATTATTCATTATATGATTAATTATTTTAACATGCATTTATTGCTGGGATCATTTATAGAATTCACCTAAATGCATCGATATTTCACATGAGACCAAGTTGTTGGAAAAACCTATTGGTTTGTACCCAGTTGTTCTAAACTATCTTGTGAATGTTATTGACATTCTTGGTAATGTTGAACATACCATATAAATATAATCCCTATTTTTCTATAACATGTTTATTATTTTATTGATAGTAGGGGTTCCATTTTCCTAAGACCTGAAGTCAGAAAAATCATTTCATTTTTCTACAATTTAGTTAAATTTTTTATCCTTGGTTTTTTCACTATGATGTCATCTTGAGATTCATTTGATTATAGGTTATAGATTAAATGTAATGTGTTTTAGTTTAATACCATTCCATATTGATTATACCTTATGTTATCAATATATTTTAATTTGTTTATATGGATTGTGTTTTCAGTTATTTTCCAAATATATTAATTATGATTATTAATTTATGATAGTTTCCACATTACATGACCCAATATCTACATTTTAGATCTCTATTTTTTTCTTTCCTCATGAATCCATGAATTGTACTATGATTATTACACAATGATATTCTATAGGTAATACTGTTATTTTTGAATAATGATATCTTGTAATTTTTGTTTTCAAATGTAATATGGGAATATTGTATGTGTTTAGATTACGAGAAATAATAAAATACTTTTTCTATCCAAAATTGATTCTGTATATCATATTAAATTTAATAATGTTACCACCAACTCTATGTTACATGATTAGGGGTCTTTAGTGTTGGTTCCAAATTATGTTTTTTATAAGACATTTGAAATAAATTTATGAAAACATAGTTTACTGAATATAACAATACGAATAACATTGGGGAGAAGATTATTTATAGAATAACATCATCTAAAATTAGTAATTACCATTGATAACCTAGGTTAAACTGTAAGATTGATAGATTGAGAATAATGTTTCATGATTTTGAAGAATGTAAAAAACATTACACGATTATTTGATAGCTCACTCTGAGTATTGTTGTTTGATTCTATGACATTTATTTTTTGTTTTAGTCAATGGGGAAAATTAGAAGGATCTTGATTAATATCGAATCTGATATACAATGGGTTGAATAATTAATTCACCAATGATATTATGGTTATTAGAATTTTAAATGTCTATGGAATATGGTTTCATTTTGAAGCATATATGATTTCATTAAATTAAGAGTTATAGACCTCGTCATGGGTTTTGGTGTTTAATACCGATCATTAGCTAAAATTATTAAAATCCATATTTAAACATTATGATATGGGATTTAACTAAGATTAGGGATATCCTGGGAGACATTTGTTGTGTTAAAACCCATTGGTTTAGTATTTGTTTTAGTAAAAAAGTATTTAAGTAATAGTACCTTTATTTTTTGTGGAGAAAATTATTAATGTATGGATATACTTTAGGATTTAAATGATCTTTTATATTATTGTAATTATAGGTTATTATATTTTTGGGAATGAAAAATTAGATTTCTAATATAACCTTTTTTGATTGAACATTTCATTTATATTGATCAATTTAAGGATATTTTTGTGGTTTGTTACCACATTTTATTATTTTCGTTATGTGTATATTAAAATATTTTTATAAAAAGGAAAAGGCATAGGATGGATGAAAAATAATCACATCCTGAATGGAGATGAGAGATGAACAAAAATCCCAATGGATAAAACGGTACATCACCTCATAAAGGATGGGAAAGAATACAAAAAATCATTAAAAAGTAGCAAAAAATCCCAAACATTGTAGAAAAACAATATCCACAAATAGGATATTGGTACTACCTTACCTTAGTAAGTAGTAGTTTTAGTTATGTGACCTCGACAGGTAGTCTAAACATTGTCTACTACCTTACCTTTTTTCTCCTAGTATGTCTGTATTTGAGAGTCTAGAAAGGATTTAAAAATCACAATCACAATAGAAAAACATTAACCCGGAATAGGATAAGGGGACTACCTATCATCGACTTCGTAATTTCATTTTGGGAATGTCATGGAATGAAAAAAAAATATGAGACATAATATAGATGGAGAATATCTAAAATCTTTCTAATTTCTATTCAAAATCACCTCTATGAACAAATGGGTAGGAGGTCACAAGTATAAGCCTCAGGGCTCATCTTACCTGAGATGCGGACCCGATCCTTATGATGAACAAATTTTACAAAGGAAAAAAATTAAAAGGAAAAGAAAGTGGTGAGATCCCCAACTTCAAGTCATCCATCGTACACATAACACCAAGAAATATATAAATGAAATATCTGATTTGATCTAATCATCTATGCTAGATGTAATATGTGTCAGGATCAGCACCTAGAATCCCACCAAGTCGTAAAGAGCATCAATCATTTCTCCAAATGAAAAATCATTATCTATCTCTTTAATTTTTTCAATTATTTGATGGCGCATTGGATTTGATCTGTTGCAATAAAAATATATTCTTTATTTCCATTCCTCATCATTAGATCTTCATAAATCATGTGTTCCTCTACCGAGAAGTCTGTCAGATATGATATCACTACATGTTATATATATCTAGAGTTTATAGAGAATAAAAAATTGTCTACATAAAATAATATACAAAATTTCTTGTTGATTTTGATTCAATTACAAAAATACTCCAGGAAATTTGTATATGTTCATAGGGACTCTAATATAAACTATTCCCTTGCCAATCTTAATCACTAAAAAGTGGATCTTTGAACACTTTCTGGATAGGTCCATTAGCCCGGTTCCCTAGGTATAGATTCCATAACATGAACAATCTATCTTCTTGTATAATAAGTTCAATATGTGAAACCCACCATAGAAAACATAGATATAAATTTTTTAGAACGATTATCACCATTTGTGGTACCCAATTTAATGGAGAATTTATTTTCTAAAATCCCAAGAATTTCATTGCTCCCCTTCTGAAAGATCATTGGAATGATATGATTTTTTTTTGTAACAATTCTGTATCTCCTCTATGGATCATCTAAATCCCTATTCCAGAAATTTTCTAAAACCACTGAAAAACTAGATAATCTTCAACTGTTATCTCCATGATCCTTCTAACATTGTCAAGAAGTCTTGAAAATTGGAATTTTACCATTATCTCTTTAGTGATGATCATACATATCATATCCCAATAAATATTTTTTTAACACTTCATGAGGTATTTTTTTCATTACACATGTCTAAAACATAGTTCATACCCCCTATAAATATTCAAATATTATTAGTTTTTTGGATTAGATTATTAATGGATCTGGATTTTTCATTAAAATATTTGGAATCCTTCGCAAATATTTCCATATTTAATTTACATAATTGGACTCTTCCTCTAGATCATAATCCAATATTTCTTGATATAGTTCATGTTGAACATTCGGTCAATGATGTTCTTTCTGAGACTTATACTGAATGTAAATGTCTTATTCTAAATGATTATCCCAGCTTTTAGAATTGATATTTTCATTTCATTTAGAGTTTCAATTCATTCCAATAATCTATTTCCTCCAATACATATATTTTCTAGAATTTTATTCACATTGAGTGCTTTAATTTCCCTTCTAACAACATAAAAAGCATTAAATATGAATTTTATCTTTAGAGATTCTATATATATTTCCCTTTGAAAATATTCTTTATTATTAGAGATTTCATGTAGAGGAACCTATGCTTTGTATTCATTCAACATTATTGGATGAATATCCACTATTATAAAGGTGACTCTCTTCTATATTCCCTTTTCATTGTTCATCTATTTCAATTATTTCATTCATTTCATTGATATCTGGGAATTCTACCATCGAATGATTATCATTGAAATTTAGGCATTTTCTTGATTTTCTACTTTCCACCATTTCACCTGCATGATTCAAAATAGCATGTTAGTGCATCTGGAATGATATTATCATTTCTATTAATATTTTATATTTTAATTCTATATTATTGAAACTCATTACTCCACCATACAATGTAGTCCAAGGTAAAAAAAATAACATAATTCTAATAACATTTTTATATAAGAATTATCTGTTCCTAGAGTAAATGGTTTTCAAAAAAATATAATTATCCCTAATTCATTTAAGGACTATAAGAAATTCTTTTTCAAAGATAGGATACTTATTATATGACTTATTATAATGTACTCTCTTGTATATACTAAGACATTAATTATGGGTTTTCCTTATACTTATGATACGTCCCCCAAAAGAGTCTGATACATCTGTTTCTAAGATAAGATGATCTTCACTCCCATCTGGATATTCCAATTTAAGGAGTTTCTAATATTTTTTCTATAAAATTTTCATTACTTCAGAAGATTATTGTATTCAAATATCAAGACACCCTAAGGCAATCCTTTCTGAGTATTGGAACTAATATTTTTTAAAAATATCTAATATATTATCTAACATAACATATTATTCCAAGAAATGCGTATAACTGATTATGATCTGTAAGGTTATTGGGGAATGTTTTTATCTTTTATATAATATACCATTGAATATTTTCTCAACATCAATGGATTATCCATTATAAGAGTAATATATTCAGTTTCTTCAAAATGATCTTTCTTTCTAAAATTATCATCCCCTGTTTTATGAATACTGCAAACACCTACTGTAAAATTTTTATATGTTGTTATCCATTTTTACACAATAAGACAAGTTCATAAATATAGAATGACTCTAAATCTAATAATATATTTAATGCCATTTCCATTCTATTATGTAATATTCTTGACACATTCTTAAGACCAAATGGTATGAATAGCCATTCAGACATGCTGACTGACATTGTAAATGTGGTTAATGGTATAACCTATTCATTGATATTTATCTTCCAATATAATTACTTTAGATAGAACATAGATTATACCATTGATCCTTCATTCCTAATCCATCTTTTTAGATATTCTTGATTAGGAAGATTTTATACCAAATAATTTGTGGAACAATTAAGACTAGGATAATCTATAACCATTCTGGCCTTACCATCCAATTTTTATGCATTATTATTTACCAATAATTTCTCACTCATATGAAGACTTTCCATGTGCCTAATCAATCTAATAAAAATTATTTCTGTAATTTTCATCTCATATTCCTTAACCATTTGATTTGGATGGGAAATTTCATTGCATTTGATAATTGTACTTGGATCAATGTGGGTAATTGTATTCTCTGGAATTTTTTTCTACCATAGTTTCAGGGGGCTTTCTATCTAATTTTATGATAAATAATCTTTTATCTTATCCAGTTCCAATTTGTCTTTAAACCTCAATAAATTATATCCTATTCATTTATTCCACTACTTAAACATTATTTTGTACTCTCTATATTCCTCTAGATATTTTTAGACTTTAAGAGTTGATATTTTTTTGGAACCATTATTCTTTTTTCATGAAGTGGTTGGAATTAAAAAATTTATTATGATAAATCTTTCAAAAAATATTTTGACAGGCTAAAATCACTTGAGGAATCTACTTTCAATAAAGAAGTCTTTACCAATTGGGTAATAAAACATAGAATCTTCCCTATAAGTATTCTTCCAATGTGTTCAATTTGAATATCTTTGGAATATTTTTGAATAAAAAAATGTTTCATTATTACCAACTATAACACGCAACTCTATATATTCATATGTTACTCCTGAAAATTGGATTTTTTTCACAAGAGAAGGTACATAATGTAAAAATTAGTAAACACATGAATTTTCATTAATAATTTATCTTACTATTGTATCCCACTACTCTATCTATTCTCTATCTAAGAAAGATATTTTATATCATTATTGACATTCTTCAGTATCATAGATAGGTAGTCAAATAGTACTTTGTCCAACTATATTTTTATAATTATATGTTCTATGTGATTCTATTAAAGTACCTTCATCATATCCAATTGAGATCCTTTGATTTTCCAAACGATTCTATTGTATTTCTATGTTGAAATATTCTATCCTTAAATTAGATATCCGTGATCATGAACCATTTGATATAAGGTCATCTTCACCTTTTCTTAATAAAAATATAACAAATAAATTTCCAAATTGTTTAATAATATTAGGAATATGTTTATTGTGTCTTTGTTATTCATCAAGATATGGGGAAGATCATTTTCTAAGGCATGTTAGTCACTTGGGGTTTATAAAATGTGGTTTTATTTCTATAATTTATGATTCTTCATCTTGAACCATATGTGTAAATCGTTCCACACCCTTCCGTAGATATGGTATTCTAAAATTTCAGAACATACATTGAGGTTAGTAATAACTCTAACACATCTCATTTTAGGTGGATAAACCAAAATCTTTTTCTAGTTCCTCATATTGATCAAAACATCTATAAATCTACATCTACGTTTGTTAATAACAACTACAAGCATGTCTAAGATCACCTTTACCCATGCTTCTCCTGTATGAAGATTTTCTCTTTCTCCCACCAATAGTGCATTGGATAAATTAGCTAAACTAACATCCACATAATCAATTAGGATTGGAATATCTTATTATTTTTTATAAAGGGGGACAACATTTATATGGATTATTCCAAAAAGCACATACATAGAATTTTAAAAGATTGCCTTAGTTTTAAAAAAGTCATTTTTAATAACCCTCAATCTGTTTTACGAACATCACTTATCTATTTATCTTTAATGATCTTGTTCATTTCTCAATATGGTACACATGAATTGTAGTATACCTTAGACCAATAATATCTAGCCTTCTTCCATTCATGATAATTGTTTCCTTCAATGGGAATTTCAGTTTCTAATGAATAAACCAGATTACCATCCATCCCCTCTAGTTTTACTAACACTATTGTGAAATTATGTACATTATCCCCTATTCGAATAATGGATATCCAAAGCTAGCTCAAAATAGTGTAATTTAATTCTTTCTCACCGTAGTCATAATCTTCTTATTCTAGGTACTCTGAATATAATGAATACAAAATTTCATCATATGAACATATATCATCTCCCAATATAGGTGAAAACAATATCTCTGATGAATATTCCATCATTATTACTTTGGGACTTCCCATTCATCTATCTACACCAGGGAAACTATCATCTTTGTAAACATTCATTCCCCATAACAAACAACAATCACAACGAGATATAGAATTTCCTTTATGGTATTTGGGACAATTCCAATATTTGTCCTCAATGTTTTCTCTCATATTCTTCTGGATTCAATTTGTACAATAAAATATCTAACATTTTTCTGGATTTCTTCATAAAAATCATCCTGATGATTTTACCTTCCCAAATTGTTTCCATACGCTTTTTACAAATCTCCTTCATTCACAATAATCATCATAGAAATGTGTCTTTAATGCTCTTTGTTGCGGTCTTCCAAGCCCCTGCCTCGTTGGACCACACTCATAACTTTATACAACACCCTCTACTATTCATAAATAAGTATAACTCATGTATTTGGTATATGTCACATCTATTAAGACATTTATTTGGATGAAATAAAGTCCTATCACTTTCCTTATTGTTTATAGTCTACTTCTAGGTGTGTCTAGCACATCTTCACTATAGGAGGATGAGTCTTTAACTCTTACGGATCAATTTCAGGCCAAATACGTGGAATATTCTGTTTAAATATATATATAGAATATTCTTTATCTACTAGTCAATGAATATATAAAAATTCTAAAACTCACACGGATATTCATCAATGTTACAGATGTCAAAAATTTGGAACTTCTTTAATGGCGTTCTTGATTTTTCTACCGATTTCTCTCTTGATCTACTAGTGAATTTCCTACAAAACTGGTGTTTAGGGAAATCATCTACTACTAGTATGACCTCACTTAGGAATGTAACATATTCCTAGATATCTATTATCACTTTTTATTATCTCATTAGTACATCCCAAAATTTCCTTGCATTACCTCTAAAGGTAGCTACTACAAAATTTAGTGCACTATAAAGGGTAGATAACGGTATATCATCTGATAACCTATGATATCAAGGGTCTATATCACATTCATCTGTTATTTCTACAAGATCCTTTTTTTCAATTTAGCTTCATGATCATCCCATGTTGAGGAAAAACATATGGATGTATTTTATATTTTCTATATCATTCCATAATATAGATGGGATTTGAGGTATTGTTTTACTAATTGATCTTCTGAACCAATTCCATGAAAGATACAATCTATTGCTCCAAAGGAATTAGTTTCTTATATATTACATTCCAAATTCACTTGTCTTACCAAGGTTTTATATCGAGTATTTTTATGTGAGATGACTTGTTCTATTTATTTTTTCTATTCTCTTCAATTTTGTCATATAAGTATTCATCTTTCTTGAGATTTTCTTTTAGGTTATTGGAGAAATGTTCAATATCCACATGTTCACATTTATATGGATTATTAATATCATGGATCTATTTTTGATATTCGTGGATACTTTGAGGAATGCATGAATCTTCATCCATATATTCTTAAAATTATCTTGCTAATGTGCATACATAATCATCTACAATATTTCATCACTATATACATTCTCTTTTTGTATCTCTGTGTGGATTCATATCATAGATAGTGTCATTGAGCTGATTGGAAGCCTCTTATAGAACATTCCCTAAAACCCTCCACTAAATATCTTGGATATTTATATCAACAGAAAATCATGTTACATCCATATTTTACTACTCAATGAAAAATACATCCCTTTCTTGACCTTGTAGTATTCCTTCTAGGTTTGGACTAACCAAAAGTATTTTCAAAGTTCATATTCAGTATGCCTTATTTCATACATCAATTCCTTGAAAATATAAATAGTTTAATGGGTTTTCTGTCTTAAATCGATGTGTTATGGTTTGTTCTGAATGGTCAATCTAGCTTCTGTTATTTGATTATACTTTCTATGAAAAAATATCACTTAATTTTTTATCACAATACCATTCCCTTCCTTAGAACTAAATCTTTACATAAGAAATACCCTTAACCGTGGGATCCCAGAATTACTTACTTTAAAGTCCAATTGAATCAATTCTCTAGCTACCTTCATTCTCCCCTCCCACACCGGATCAGACTAGACACTAGTGGATTCCATGAATTGGAAGGCTACACCCACAAGTTGGTCACCCACTAGTCCCCCCATGCTCGAATACCAGTAATGGGTGAAGTCACTGATGTGGTCTCCCGAGATGTCCCTATTTGGGAATCTAGAAAGGATAAAAAAATGTCAAACACAGTAGAAAAAATTTATGCATGAAGAGGTTATGGGGACAATATATCATTGAATTCAGAGGATCATTTTGGGAATCATTTTACATGAAGATCAAAAATGATTACCGTGAATGTAGAATGAAAATTTATAAATTCATCCTAATTTCAATTAAAAATCAAATCTCGGAAAAAATTAGTCAGAAGTGCCTTATATATTCCTTCGAGATCATATTTCACGAGACAGATAGTTGATTCTTACAAGGAACACATTAAAAAAAGACAAAAAGAAAAAGAAAAATAAAAAAAATGTGGGATTCCCAACCCCAAAACAACCAACACACTCATTACACTAAAAACCAACTACAAAAATGACATGTCTGATTTGATCTGATTTTACATGTCAGATTAGTCGCATGTATGGATCAGTTCCTAAAATCCATTTAATTTATACAGATCATCGATCATTTCTCCAACTAATAATATTTTCTCTATGTCTTTCATTATCATTAGTTAATTGATGGAATGTTTGATTTGATCACTAATAATAAAAATGTATTCATTATTTCCTTTGAACATATTTAGTTCATCATGAATCATGTCTACCTATAACACATTGTGTTTCATATGTTCAATTTATTCATGATTCATGTCCCTAGAGTTGATAGAGATTAACACATTGTCTCCTATTAATAAATATACAATATTTTCTTATTTATTTTTCTTCTATTAGGGAAATATTATATGATATTAGGATACATTAATAATGTATCTAATTCCAACTGATCCAGAGCCATTAGTCACATCTAAAATGAAAATCATCAAACTCGTTCTAGACAGGTCCTATAGTCTAGTTCCATGGGTATATATTTCAAAGTATGATAAATGTGTTTGGTACACTGATAGGCTCAATATGTGAAACCCACCATATAAAAATTGGATCTGAATTTTTTAGAAGTCTTTTTACTATCATTGGTTTTCAATTGAAGGATGAATTTATTTTAATATATCCCATGAATGTCACATCTCCCATTCTCAAAGCATTCTGGAATTCTATGAACTCTTTTATTTATAATTATTTATTTGGTATATGAAGGTTTGGAATCCCTATTCCAAAAAATTTCCAAAACCATTTCAGAACTGGATATTCATCCACTACATTCTATTTGATCCTTCTAGCATAGTCAGGAAGATGAGAATCTTGGAATTTCATCCTGATAATTGTAGTGATGATCATACTGATCATATCTTCATCAATATTTTTTTAATCTTCAATTATGTATGTTTATTCTTCTATCATGTCTAAAACATGGTTCATACCACTTATGAATGACCATTATTTATTACATTTCTGTATTAGATTATAAATGGTTGTGGATTTGTTCCATTAAATATTTGGAATCCTTTGATAAATTTTTCATATTTCCTTTTCTAGATTGAACTTTTCATCAAGATCAGCATCCATAATTTCTTAATCTTTTTACAACTAAACCGTTGGATGATGATGTTCTTTATATGACTTCTGTTTATTTTCAAGTTCTTCTTCTAATTAATCGTCCCAGCTTTTAGAAATGATAATATATTTTATATAGATTATTTATTCTCTAAAATCTTATTCTTCTTTGATACCTTCTAGATTCTCTAATTCTCTACATAGTGAGTTATATATTAGACTTTCTGACTTCATAAAAAGAATTAAACATGACTTTTATTGTAATATTTTTTTAATAGAGGTCTCTTTGAACAATTTATAGCGGTTTCACCCTTTCTAGCTAAGGACCTTGTGCTTTCTGATATTTAATTTTTTTTGATAATGATATCTTCTTATGAATGTGATTCTTTTCTTGAATATTTTTATTTGTTCAATTATATCTTGCATTTCATTGATAATAGGGTATTCTTCCACATAATCATTATCAATGAAAATAATACATTTTATTGATTTTATACTTTCATCCATTCAACCTAAAAGAGTAAAAATTGTGTGTTAGTGCATTAGAAAAATATTAAATTATCCTTTAATATTTTCTAAATCAATTTTATAGTACTGAAACTTATTCCTCCAGAATACAATTAGTTTGTGGGTAATACTTTTTAACAAAATTCCCAAAAATTGTTTTTAATATAAGAACAATATGTTATTATAGTAACCATTTTTCCCAATAAATGTTCATTATCACTAATTCCGTTAAATATTATATGTAATTATCTTTCATAGATCAGATAATTACTTTTTTCATTATTAAAACGCCCACTCTAGTATCTATTGATACTTTTATTATGGGGTTTCCTTATATTTACAACACATCCCAATGTTCTATCCGATGACTTGGTTTCTTAGAAAATTTGATCTTCACTCCAATATGGATAGGCCTATTCAGGGAGGTTCTATGCTTTTTTTCATTAAAATTATGATTACTTTACTATTTTATTGCTATCCAATCACAATGTACCTTACAAGAAAAATTTCATAGTATAGGTACTGATATTTTTTCTAAATCTCAAAAGTATGATCTGGCATAACATTGTATAACAATAATAAATTTTATCTACTTATGATATGTATGCACATAGGGGAATGATTGTAGATTTTCTATCATATGTAGTTGAAGATTTTCTATAGTTACATGGATTTGAAATCTAAAGAGTTCAATAGTTGTTTGCATTAGAATGGTTTTTCTTTTTGAATGTATCATCACCTGTTCTTTGAGAACTTCATCCACTAGTTTAAAATGATTTATATGCCCTTCTATATTTTTAATATATACGAGCACATATTCAATATAGATTTCACAAAATTTATACTATTTTGAATTCCTTGTCTATAAACATCTAGTTTATCCCTGGCACATTATAGAGTACAAATGGAATTACTAAACATTGAAACAAGAAGACTTGTGTTGTAAATGTTGTTAATTGTATTTCCTCTTCTATAATTACTATCTAAAAATATCTAAACATGAAATCAAATATAGAATATATAATTGAACTTTTATTCCCGATCATTCTTCTTAAATATTATTTCTTAGGAAGATTGAATCCATCATACTTTTGGGAAAAATTAATATCACAATAATCAATAACCATTATGTCCTTACCAAGCTATTTTTCGGCATGATTCATTTCCATGAATGTCGCACTCTAGTTTAGATGTTCACCATTTCAGATTAATCTATTACTAATTAGTTATGGAATTTATATATCAAAATACATAACCATTTCATCAGGATAGGAAATTAAATTACTTTTGATCACTATACAAGGAACATTAAGGGTGATTGTAGCCATTGGAATTTCCTTTTTCCATAGTTCTAGTGGGTTTGATAACCAATTTTCTTATAAATAATCATTTATCTTATAAACATCATGTTATTAATTAATCCTCATAACTTTCAATCCATCTAGTTCATTCCACTAGTCAATCTTTCTATGTTATTCTCTGTCATCATCTGGATATTGTTCTTATTTAATAATCAATACATTCTTATCTGGAAACATTATAGTTTTAACATAAGTAGTTGGAATCAAATAATTGTCCTGGACAATTATCGCTAAAAATATCGTTATAGGATGATATCTTATTTGGAATGTATTTACAATTCAAAAGTAATCGAGAAATTTAGTATCAAATCAAGGAATATAATCTATAAATATTCTTCCATTATGTTCAATATGAACATTTGTGATTACGTATCTAATAAGAACAATTGAACTGTTACGAACTATAACCTGCAACTCTGTATATTCCCGAGTTACTCCTAAAATTTTGATTCACGGATAGGAGATGTTACATCCTATATCAATTATGGAAACAAATACAGTCTCTTTAATACTTATTTTAACTATTTTATACCACTATCGATTCTTTTTAATGAGTAATGAATATCCCTTATATCAAATATGACATTATTCATCCACATAACTTGGTAGTCAATAATCCAATTTTGCAATAATATTTAAAAAAATCAATGTTCTAGGAGCTTCTATTAAAATACCATCATCATTTCTAATTGAGTCATTGGATTTTCCAAATTGATCTAAGATATTTCCGATTTGAAACCTTTTATCAGAAAATATGATCTTCTTGATCTTGATCATTCTAATCTATGATCATCACCATCTTCTTTAACCTCAAAGATGACAAGTCAATATTTGACTAGTTTAATAAAACCTAGAAGAAGATTATTCTAACTTTTTTCTTCCTCTTTATATGGTGAAATCCATTCTATAGGCCATGCAAGCCTCTTGGGGTTTATCACCTATGATGTCATCTCTCTAATTGATGAACCTTCATAATGAAAAAGACATTTAAATAATTCCACACCCTTCCATAAGGAGGGTTTTTTGATATGTAGATATTTACATAGAGGTGAGTAATCATTGTGACACATCTCTTATTGGGTGGAAATCCCAACATATTTTCCACTTCCTCATATTGATCATAACTTCTAGAGTTCTTCTGATACTTCTTTCCATAAAACTACATGCATGTTTAGGATCTCCTTTACCCATTATTCTCCAACATGATAATTATCTCATGCTCCTTTAAGTATGTTCTTGGATAATTTGGCTAAAATACCATCCAAAACTGAAATTAGTATTTTTTTTATATTGTCTTTTTCATACCAGAGGATCTACAGCTATATGGATTATTCCAAAATGCACATAATTTTCAATTTTTTGGATTTCCTTGTTAACCATTATAGTTTTAATAAATGAATTGTAAATAATCGTATTTATATTTTATAGAATACACTTTTAAATTCCCCATAATAGATCTTTGTCATTTATCGATATGGTACACAATACATCTGGTATACCTCTGACCAATAACTCTGGACATCATCCATTATTTGAAATCTATTCCTTCTGAGGGAATTTCATTTTATGAATAATGAACTGGATTACCCTCAATCTATAATAATTTTACAAGAACTTTATAGACTTTAGGTACATTATAACCTGTATGAATCTTGGATATTTGAGCTGGATCAAAATAGGGTTATTTCCTTCCACCACATCTAAGACAGACACTTCTTCAATTGTGTACTTTTAATTTAAAGAATAATAAATTTCATCATATGGGCCAATATCTTCTCCCTAGATAGGATAAAACAATATCCTTGATGAATCTCCAATTATTATTTATTTTAGACATCCCATTCTTTTCTCTGAATCAAGGAAATTGTGAGCTCCATGACCCTTGATTCTGTTGAACCAATAATAATAAAAACTAGATATATATTTTTCATGATGAAATTTGGGATACTAAACATATTTGGAATTAATGTTTTCTATCATGTTTTTCTGGATAATATTTGGTCTACAAAATATCTTTGAATTTTCTATATTTCTTCTTAAAAACATCTTATAGATATTCACTTCCCAAATCATTTCCAGAATTTTTTGAATGATCTCTTTCATTCGCACTGGTCATCCCCGCATCGTGTTTGGAATTATCATTTTTGGGTTTTCCAAGGCCATTCCTAGTTGGACCTCAATGATATCTTCCTACAACACCCTCTACTATCAAGTAACAAGAAGACCTCATGTATGTAATATTTCATACATTCAGTAAGACAAGCCTCTATATTAAAAATATTCAAATCACCAACCTTATTTTTTCTTTTCAAACACTCAAATTTTCATATATATATTTTATTTTTGAAGGACTAGTCGATAAATATTGTTGAAAAAGTTTATTCTAAATACATTGAAGATTATGGATATAGACAACGAGAGAATATTCTTGATCCCCTATTCCAAAATGATAGTACCAGTTTTGAATCTCACAATGATATTCTTCAAAGATTCACTTTCACAAATTTACATCGTGGTTAAAGTTGTTTTGGCCTTTTCTACAAATTCTATATCCTGATCTACCAATAAATTTCTATAAAACACCTATTTAATGATATCATCAACTATTAGTATAACATCAATGGGTAATATAACATATTCCTTGATTGTGGTTCTCACTTCAATGTGTCTCAGCAGCATATCCCAAAATCCCTTTTCATTACATAATAAAATATCTCCCTCAAAATTGAGTACACTATCAATGGTTCATGACTATAAACCAACTGATAAAATATAATATCAATGTACTACATCCCATTAAACTATGTATTCTTCATTATCCTTTTCCCAATATAGCATTAGAATCATCCTAGGTGGACAAACACTTTATTGATGTCTTTTTATTAGCCTATTTTCATCCTAAATATAGTAGGTATATGGAGGATTGGGTTCCCTCTTGATCTTATGAAACAAATCATTAAATTATACATTCTATCCTTCTAAAAGGAATTGGTTTCTAGGTGATTTCCAGCCATACTGGCTTGGCTTCCCAAGGATTTAAACCGAGTCCATTGGTGGGAGATGAATTAGTCTCTCTCTTTTTTATTATTCCATTTGAGTTTTTATTATAGGTATTTGACTTTATTATGATATCAATGTAGGTTCTTAGAGACACATTCTATATCCCCATGTCCCCATTTTACTAAGTAATAATATCAATGATCAGTTTCGGGTATTTCATGATACTTTGAGGAATAATTCAAACTTCTTCTTAATATTCATGTGATTCTATAACTTATAGCTATTCAAAATCATCTATACTGTATCATCATATTATACATTCTCTTTCAATATATCTATGTGGATGCATATTGGAGACCATGTCATCAAGATGATAGGAATCTTCTCTGCAAGAATTTCAGTTAATCCTCTTTCAAATATATCAGATATTTGGTCAAACAAAAGATCCTCTTCCATCAATATTTTACTGTTCAATGTAAATAAATTCTCTTTCTGGATCACCTAGTGTTATTCCTTGGTATCAAACTGTCCATAATTATTTTCATTGTTGATATTATGTACACCTAATTTCATAATTCAATTATTTATCTTATCATGACTTTCTTTTTCTTTTTACCCCAACACGATTACTTTGGGTTGATTTTCAATGGACAATTTGGCTTCTAGAATTTGACGACATTTTCTCATCTAATATGATTGGATTTTTCTTCGGAGTACCTTACCCTACCTTTTAACCATTTAACTTCATGATAAATTTAGTCAACCATTGAATACAATAATTCCTTAAAGAAAAACCAATTGAAGAAGTTCTCTCGATAGATTCAATATCCCCCTACTCTAATACCACTAGTCCCATGAAGTCAAAATTTGGGATACCAATAGTGCCTGATGTCTCTAATGAGCTCCCTTTGGAAGACCTAATTTTGGTGTCCAGAATGGCTAAAAAATCCCAAACATAGTAGAAAAACATTATCCATGAAGTGGATAAGGAAACTACATATTTTTGACTTCGAAGGATTTTATTTGGGAATCGCTTTGTCCGAAGAACAAAAATTCATAGAAAGAGTGCTGATAAAGAATGTCTGAATTCATTTATATTTCTATTCAAAATCATAAATCTGAAAAAAAAGGTTGTAGGTCTCTTATATAGTCCCTTGGGGTTATCTTTCCTGAGAAACAGACTCAATTTTTACAGGGCACACGTTCAGCAAATAAATAAAAAAAAGATAAAGAAAATTGAAAAACAAAAAGAAAAACAAAAAGCTGAAGGTGTGACAGAAAACTGTGAAACTTCCAACACACACATAACGCAAAAAAAAACTACAAAAATTACATTTCCAAATAGATCTAATCATCCACACTGGTTATGATATGTCTCTAGATAAGAACTTAGATTCTCTCCATATCAAACATAGCATTGATCATTTTTCCAACTGAGACATATTTCTCTAAATATATCATTTTCAGTAATTATATGATAGTGTACTGGATTTGATCTTTCCAATAATGATATAATATTTATAACCATTCCATGTCTTGAGTTCTTCAAGAATCATGTTTTCCTCCAATATGATGTTTTACAGAAATTCCATTTCTACATGTTCTATGCCTCTAGAGTTAATAGAGAAGAACACATTCTATCCTACAAAGAACATACAATATTTTCCTATTGATTTTGATTATACTAAATAAATACACCATGTGACTTTGATACGTTAACAATGGATCTTATTCAACATGAACACTAGAAAATCATCATCCCTTAACTGTGAATCTTTGAATGTTTTATGGACATGTCATTTAGTCTAGTGCCCAGAGAATAAATTCTATAGCATGAGAAATCTATCTACTAGTCTAGTGTGTTAAATATGTAAAAACCACCATTGAAAACATGCATATGAATTTTTTAGAACCATTGTCACCATTTGTGGGGGTGAATTGAATGTGCAGTTTATTTTCTTTAATCCCTAGAATTTCACTCCTCCCATTCTGAAAGCATTCTTGCATTCAATGAAATATTCTCGTTTTAATGTCGTATATTGTATATAGAGCTTAGAAATCCCTATTCTAGACATTTTACAAATCCTTTGAACAACTGGATGTTCTTCCCCTCCTATCTCGTTTGTCATTCTAACATGGTCAAAAAGATAAGAGATATGTACTAATATCCATGTCACTTGAGCAATGATCATAAGGATCACATCTCGATCAATCTTCTCATAATATTCCATGAGGTCTTTATATTCTCCATGGTTATCTAAAACATGGTTCAGATCTCTTATGAATATTTGATTATCATTAAATTTTTGGATCCTTTTATAAATTGTTGGGGATTAGTTCAAGGAAATATTTGGAATCCTTTACAAATATTTCCATATTTTCTTTTCTATTTTGGGATCATCATCCAGACTTTCTTGATCTTGTTCCTACTAAAATTTCAAACAATGATATTCTTTTTGAGACTTCTGATTCATTTCATGTTTTTGTCCGAGTTGATCATCCTAGAATTTAGAAACGGTTTTCTCTATTCCTTTAGAGTTTCCATTAATTTCCATCTTTAGGTTATCTGAACCTTCATATTTCATGGATTTTCTACACATTGACTATTGTAATGGACTCTTAGACCACAATTAAGGAATTCAATTTAGATTTTTTTGGACACATTATCTACAAGTATATATGAAGAACATCTTGGTTTCCATCCTTTCTAGGTGAGGAACCTGTTCTTTCTTACCATTAAACATTATTGGATGAATATAGCTTCATATGAAGGTGATTCTAAAATAGAATCCCAACACATTTTTCATGATTGGAAATTCAGTTAGTCATTTCTTTGATAACTGGGCATTATTCCTTTGAATGATTTAAATGTAAATTGGACATTTTCTTGATTTTTGAGGTTCAACCAATTCACCTGCTATAGTCAAAATAGCATTTTAGTGCATCTGGAATGATATTATATGTCCTTTAATACTTTCTATAATAATATAAAAATATTACAACTCATTTCTCCACATTACATCGAATTACTATGTATAATATTTTAATTTAATTCTCATAATGTTCAGTATATATGATATATTTGTTCTTATATTAATAGTTTTTTCCAAGAGAAGCTCAATATCCCAAATTCCATTAAGTATTTAAAGAAATTCTCTTTCATGTACAAGATATTTCCTCTCTATATTACTAAAACATCCACTTCAGTATCTAATAATATTTTCATTAGTGTTTTTTCATATATTAATGATAAATAACTATGATGATCTTGTTGCACCTGTTTCCTGGATATGTTGATCTTCACCCCATCTTGATACTCTAATTCATGGAGGATCTGCGATCATTACATTTAAATTATTATTACATTAGAATATTCTTATATCTAATTTGAACATACATTACTAGACACATTTATCTATATTAAAACTATGTTTTTTCCAAATCACTAATTTATGCTCTATCATAACATAGTATACCAAGAATCACATGTATCTTCTCATAATCTATTAGATATTTGGGGAATGTTGGCTGCTTTTCAGCAATATATAGATGAATCTTTTCTCTACTTCCTTGGATCTACAATCCAAAGAATTGTATATTTGGTTGAATCAATATGACCATTCTTTATGAATGTATCATCCATTCTTTTATTAAAACTTCAAACACCTTCTTGAAATTTTTTACTTTCTCTTTTGTATATTTACTAAATATGATCACATCATCAATATAGACTATAATGAATTGTGATAATCTATTGAATGCCTTGGCTTGTCTACTTTTGATCACTCTTGGAACATTATTGAGTCCAAATGGCATGACCTTCCATTCAACCAAGACGACATGCATTGTAAATGTTGTTAATTGTATAACCTCTTATAGGATATTTATCTGTCAACATCCTTAATTGAGATCAAACATAGAATATACTATTTGACTTCCATTCTTAATCCTGATTCTTAATGATTCTTTATTAATTATATTGTATCTATTATACATAGTGGAAAAATTATGATCACAATAATAAATAATTAATCTGCCGTTACCAAATGATTTTTCCTCATGATTCATTACCATGAATGTCGCACACCTGTGAGGAAATTCAATGTGCAAATTTAATCCATGATTGGTTAGTTATGGAATTTTCTTTGCAACTTCCATAACCATTTCATCAGGATAGGAAACTACCATACTTATGATCACTATATTATGATCTTTAAGACTTGTGTAAGTCTCTATAATTTTATTCTACCATAGTTTTAGAGGCTTTTATGACCAATTTTTTGATAAATATTCTTTAAAAATATCCAATTCCACTTCTTCATTAATCCTTAGAAATTTCAATCCCACAAGTTATTTCAACTGCTCAGTCTCTCTATTGAATTCTCTATCATTATTGGGATACTTTTCCATATTAATATTATATACATTATTATGTATAATTATTCTTGTTATTTGAGAATTAGTTTCAATCAAATAGTTTTTGAGGATAATTCTTTCTAAAAATATCGTTATAGGATTATATCTTCCAAGGAATATATTTCCTATCAATAAGTCATATAGAAATTGAGGAATAAAACAAAGAATATTCCTTATAAATATTCATTCAATGAGTTAAATATAAATATCCTCATATACTTATTAAATTAGAATAATTTAATTATTACCAACTGTGTCTTTCAAATATGTATATTCCCTAGTCACTACTAAGAATCAAATTTTTGTACAATAGAAGGTACATCTTGTATCAACTTTGGAAACAAAAGCAATTTTATTAATACATTATTTTACTAATTTATCCCACTCCTCTATATTTCCGCAGAGTAATGAAAATCAAATATATCATACATAACTTTCTTCATCCTCATAGAAAGGTAGTCAAATAGTTCTTTTTCAAACTATCTTTCTAGAAATCAATGTTCTTTGTGCTTCTATTTAAATACCATTATATTTTCACGACTTAGATCCTTGGATTTTCGAAAGGATTTTGATGTATTTCAAATTTCAAATATTCTATCTTCAAATCTCATCTACCGGATCAAGATATTTCTTATCTAATATCATTATTATCTTCTCTAACCCCATAGATGACATGTCTATTTTGACTTGTTTAATAACATCTCAAAGATTATTCTTTTTTAATCATTATTTTTTGGATCTAATTAAACCTCTTCTCTTTTCCTTGTTATCCTCTTAATGTTTATCAATTGTTGTTTCATTTCACTATTTCAGTTTGCTTCGTCTTGAAAATGATTTTAAATCAATCCTCACCCTTAAATAGACATCGTTATCCATGATTGTAGATCTTTACATAGAGGTGAGTAATCACTACGACACATCTCCTATTGAGGGGAAACCCAATTCATTTTTTCTAGATCCTTGTAATGATATTATATTCTAGAGTTATACTAATGCGTATGTCCATAATAACTACTTGCATGTCTCATAGAACCTATATTCATGCTACTCCATGTAGAATTACTCATGATCCACCAAACAGTGCATTGGAGAAATTGGATAAATGTCCTTCCACAACTGCAATTAGGATTGGTAGATGATTTATTTTTCTAAAAACTATATCTAATCCTAACTATATTATTCATAAATTCACATACTTACCATATTTGGAATTTTCTTATTAACCCTTTCTTGTTTTAAAAATGTAAATAACCCTCTTTCTATTTTATAGACTTCAAAACTCCTTTTATCTTCATTGATCATGGTCATTTCATGATATGGTACCCAAGACATCTGGTATACCTTGATCCAATCAAATCAGGGCATCTTCCATTCATGGATATCTCTTCCTTCTATGGGAATTTTTGTTTCTAAAGATAAAACAGGATAACATTACATCAACTCTAGTTTTACAAACTCTAGGGAGTCTTCACATACATTATCCCCAGTTTGATTCATGGGTATTCAAATAGGGCTCAAGATATGGTTAGTTTCTCCTTACATTTCTCAGAGATAGAATATTCTTCCTCTATGTACTCTTAATATGAATAATATAAACATTCATCATCTAATCCTATATCTTCCCCATAGATAGGAAACAACAATATTTCTAATTAATCATCCCCCATTTTTCCTTTTAGACATCACATTATTCTTTCGGCATCGGGGAAACTGTTAGCCCTATGAACTTTTTTTCCAATGATTTAACAATAATAAAAACTAGATAAGGATTTTCCTTTAGGGAATTTGGGATACTTCCCAAAATTTCCCTTGAATTTACCTCTCATGTATTTATGGATTCTATATTCTCTACGAAATCAATTATATTTCTTTGGAATTATTCTTGAATATATACATGATAATTTTTTCTTCCCAAATAATTTCCATAATTTTTTCCCTGATCTATTTGGTTCACACTATTCATGCACGAAATGTGTTTTGAATGAACATTGTTGGGGTTTTCCAAGCCCCTTTTTATTTGGACTGCAACCGTAACATCATGCAATACCCTCTACTTTTTACGCAACAAGCATAACTCTTGTATTGAATATTTATTACATCATTTAAGACATGACACTACATAAAATCGATTTATATCACATGCCTTATGGTTTCAACTCAAAATCCTAGAGTGTCTTATAGATCTTCACTCTGAAAAAGATGAGTATTTAATGATTTTTGAATGATTTCTGGCCAACTACCTAAATGTTTATTGATAAAGGCATCTAATACTTATGCTTGATCTCCTAGTCTAATAAGACAATACCAATTCTGAAACTCACAAATATATTCTTTAATGTAACACATGTCACTAATTTTGATCTTGGTTTATGTTGTTTAGGAATTTTCTACCAATTTTCTATCCTAATATACTGTGTAATTTCCTACAAACTCAGGTTTAATGGAGTCAAATACTACTAGTATGACCAAAATATGGAATGTAACATATTCACTTATAGTTGTTCTCAAATCTGAGAGTTATAGAACCATATCCAAAAATAGCACTAAATTTCCTCTAAAGGTAGTTCCTGCAAAATTTAGATCTATATCAATGGTCGGTGACTATAAACCAACTGGTAAAAACAAATATCGAAGGTCTTGAGCCCATTTATCTATGGATATTCTTGAATCCTTTTTGTAATCATTCTTTAGGATCATACCATGTTTAGGAATAAATTTGGTATGAGTTTTTTGGCCTATATTCTTCCTAGATATATATATATAGGATATTAGGGATTAACTTCCCTATTGATTTTCTAAAACAAACCAATGAATGATCCTTTCTATCATTCCTAAGGAATTGGTTTCTGGGATATTTCCTACCATAATTGATTGGCTTCTTAAGGGATTATATTAGTCTTTTAATGGATGATGACTTAGTCTATTACTTTTTCCTCTTTTCTTCTTGTTTGGCATGATGGTATTCACTTTTCCAAATATATTCATTTATGTTTTTTAGAGTCAGTTCTATAACCCCAAGTTCCCATTTCAACCTAGTAAGAATATCATGGTCCTATTTCTAGTTTTCTTGGATACTTTGAGGAACACTAGAAACTTCTTCCTGATATTATTGAGATTCTCCTATTAATGGAAATTCATAACTGTCTATATTATATAATCCAAATATTCTTTCTCTTTTACTATCTCTTTTGGGATGAATATCAGAGAAAGTGGAATTAGGATGACTTTTAGCTTCTCCTAAAGAATTTCCTTCAAGTTTCCCTCAAATATTTGATATTTTATTTCAAACACCAGATCAACTTCTATGAATATTTTTCAGTTCAATGAAAAATACATCAGCTTTTGGATCCCCTAGATTTTTTTATTTTATATTAACCACCTGTCTTGTTAAAGATGAGATTTTGTACACCTTATTTTTTCTATCAATTACGTGAACTTATCACATTTTTCTTGGGATTTCTTCCCTATCTCGATTACATTGGGTTTTTTTAGAGGAAGACATGGATTCTAGAATTTGATGATACAAGAAAAATATGGTTGGATTATTTCTTATAGTACCTTACCCTTGCATATATACATTTCATCTCAAAATAATGTTCTCTAACAATGTGATCCCGGAATTCCATACTAGAAAATACTTTGAAGAAATACTCTAGCTAAATTCATCATCCTTGTCACAGTATGATACCATGGTTCGGGTTCCAACCATTCTCTAATTGATTTATGTTCATTTTCAGAGGAAGCTATTGGATGATATCGTAGAAACAATAT
This sequence comes from Viscum album, assembly GCA_963277665.1. Lineage (NCBI taxonomy): Eukaryota > Viridiplantae > Streptophyta > Magnoliopsida > Santalales > Viscaceae > Viscum > Viscum album. The sequence continues at coordinate 623,905,251 of OY728127.1, forward strand.
CTAAAACAACAATTCACTGATATGGTTAGTATGAAATATTTTTTTATGTAACTGACATGATATATAATGGATATGTTCATTTATGGAACATATACTCTATATTAAATATAACCATAGGATTTGAATATGAATTTCTTTTTGGATATTTATATTCTTTCGGAAGACAGTCACTATGTTGGGAATCCTACATGATTATGGTAAACCCAATATTATGGAATTTCATTCGAGGAATTGAGGATGAATTTTAATTTGAAGGAATATATGATATTGTTTTGGAATTATGGTGATTAAAATTATTTTTGGAAATGGTTATCATATCATAGAGATTATATCTATAAATAATACACATATTATGTGTTATATATTAAATTTATCTTAAAAACTATTTGATTAAATCCTTCTGATTCGTGGGTCTAAATGAAATGATAGAATATTATTGAATATTTTCTAAGATAATTATTTATAGAATGATCTATGTTGAATTTTGGGTAATAATCTTCAATTTTTTTTGAGATTAATGTAGTTTCATTAATATGAAGGTTTAGAAATTTTGGGAATTATCTTATCAAGTTTTAACCATTTTTATTTCGATTAATTCCTAAACATATGGGGAAAATATATTTATTATTATTATTATTTTATGATCGTTATAAATTGATCCTAGTGCCTCATGAATGGAAAAAAACTCTTACATAATTTAGAGAAAAAGTTGATTCCACGGAGGAAATTGATTAAACGATGGAAGTATACTTTTAATGTGAGAATATTTCCTTATTTTATTACTAAAGATTCTAAAATAATTACTCAACAATATGAAAATGATTTGGAAATAAGACAATATCCATTTACATTTTATTTCTGATAAATTAATTTCCTTTTAACACATCCCAGGTTTACAGTTTTACGTTGGTTCACATTCTAATGATCATGTTCTCTATCACTATATGTCAATATATGAGTGTTACTTTTATCTTCCATGTCAATTTTTCACTTTCATAATGTGTTCTCATACATGGAAACCAATTATGTGTTACTCCAAATGAATTTCATATTTCCATTTCTCCCTTATAAAGATGATGTTTTATAACCCTTCTTACAATGTGTAGTTCTCCTGAAATGAATTTTCAAATATCAACATTCGACAATTAGAGTGAATTTAAAAATTTTAGGATTAAATTAATTAATATATGGGAAAATGTAAAATCACATCCAATTTATATAACATTTTTTTGATATCTTACGCTTCACGCAACATAGAGCCTAAATTATTGCATTAATATTATTATTTAAACAAGAATGTTAAGATATAGCCCCTAAATTTGAAGGTGAGGTATGATTTACTATATGATTATATATATAGTAATTAATAATAAAAACTTTAGTGATTAATTATTTGGAAATTAACTCTCAAATATTTCCAAAACACATTTCATAGGTTTTTTCCAATAATATTTTAATTAGTTTTATAAGAAAATAATATAAATATTTTTTTTCATATTTTTGAATTAAATGTGATAAAATTATATTCATTTGTTAAATCATCATATAAATCTTATCCCTTGGTGATATTTTCTTATTTTTAAGTAAATAATTATTATCTAGAATATAATGAAAAATATCATTTTTCATTAAAAACATTATGATTACTTCATTAATTGAAAGTTACATTATATTTTCAATTATAATACTATTGAAATAAGTTTTATTATATTATGAATAACACAATTATTTATAATTTCATCAATTTCCATGTTGAATTTTTATTGAAAAAATTATAATACTTAAATTTTTTTTTTTGGAAAATACATTTTATTTCTATTTTTTGAGTGTTAATATTAATTAAAATAAATAATACTAATTTATTAAATTTGAAAATATTTATAAAATGTTTTGAATGAGTGGGACCAGATTTATTAAATAAGTCACTTTTATATTAGTTAAAATGAATAATGACCATTGTAATGTTAATTACCATGATATAGGTTAAACGGGTAATTAATGGTAATGATAATATGATATAAAATATAAACTGAACCTTGAACATCCTAAAATTATATTTAAGGAGTATTATTTGTCCATAATCAATCCTAGATCAATTATATTACAATTTATGTCCATTTGAATGAGATTGTGACCATTTTATTTTTTTTGGAAAAGTCAAAGATGTAACACAAATGTTTTTAATAACTATATAGTTTTGAATATTGGGTTATTCAATGGATATGAATAAAAGTAAATATTATTTTTAAAAAAAATGATTTCTCTATATGATTATAACTTATTTTAATTTTTTAGTAAATAAACTAATAACTTAAATTCTTATACATCACAAATGTAGTAATTATTATGTTAATTGAAATTTCAAATAGATGATATTTAATATATTAAAAGTAATATAATATGAATTTTTAAAGGTAATACACTAATATTAAATTTAAATATAAAAAATTATAGATTTATAAAAAAGTTGTTTTGATTCGATCAATTTTTCATGAATTTAATTAAGTTAAACAAATGAATAGTGTCAAAATTAACAATAATGTCATTTTTGGAATATTTTATTATAAAAAATTCATAAAAAATTTAAATAATAAAAACAATAATATATTGGAAACAATTTCCCCCCAAAAAATTTATATCCCATTCGGAATCATTGGGATCGAGAATAATATTATTATATTTTAATTCATTTAGAAATTTCAATAGTTATCCTCACCTAAATTATAAAAGGAACCCCTAATATCACTTATTTAAACCGCCTATATCCACATATCTAAACCAAACTCGAACCATTTATATACTAAATATCCTTATCTTCGTTTTATATGCACTTTCCCTTCAAAAAGGACTATCCTAGGTCCCTTTAAACATGTAATTAAGGATATCCTTCATATAAGAGATAATCCGCAATACCAACTCATTAAAATTCCTTTATTCTTATACATAATATTAATGTGTTATAAACATAATGAAATAATAAATCCTATAAAATCAATAAATTTATATGTCATTATGATTTCGAGATATCCATATTCTTCCTTTTATCCATCCTATGAAAAATTAATGTCTTGGGCCCGTGTATCTACTGCAAACCATCTCAACATAGTAGCGTAATTCATTTTTCATCCCCAATTTATTTTGATGGGTTAAAATATATAAAATGATGATATATATGATTTTATAATTATTAATTAATTTTTAATTATTCATTATAATTATTTTCAACCAACCATCACAAAAGGAAACAGTGCTCATTCTTACGTATGGCTTACTATCTCCATGAATGGATTAATTTATTTTTCAATATATATAATCAAATATGAATATAAAAAACTTTATTATTAATATATATTAAATATATAATGCATTATTTTATATTATTGATCAAAATGGGCTATAACTAACAAATTCAAATAGATATGAAAATTAAAGTTGTTATCCCCCTAAATAGTGATTTTAACAACGAATTGATAATAATCTAGTAAAAATTATTGTTATTAAATAATATATTTTATGATATATATCATTATGGTTATTTAACATATGTATAATTAATATATTTCTATTATCTAATAGATTGTATTACATATATTGGATGTCGAACCAAAATTTATAGATTTCGGTGTCACTTTTATTTCTATGGGACACAATATTTATTTAGGTGTTATTTCCTTTATATGGTGTTTATATTTCCAATTCGAAATATTATATGTTTAATATATTTGTATTCCTGGAGTTTAATTTGTTATGTTATATGATTTATTTCATAGAGTTAATGATTAAAATTATACCCAGGTGGTAAAGGTTTATTTCAACATGTCATAATCATTCGAGATTGTTTGGGAATTAGTATCTACTGAGGAATATGTAATTATAAGGATACTGTTTTCAAAAATATTTTAATTTTTTATTATTCAAATATTATTTTTACAAGTCAATTTTACCCTTTAGTTTCCTTTTATAAAAAAGTAAAATGAATCCTCTTGTAATTTTCTGAAGAAGGAAATATTTTAATAGCTGTGAATGGAATATTTTTTAAACATATATTGCATGAAAAAAAATTACCCAGCATCTTGATTCCTAATTTAATTAATTAATTATTTACAGGTTTAAGTGATTATTTTCAAATAAAATTATTTCATTATTATCATTATATTGTTTGTATTTTGGAAAAAATAAACAAAACAATTATATTTTTCTATTGGAATACTCGAGAAATATCATAAAATTATTTTCATATATTTCAACATGCTTTAATGAATATGTCATTATGGATGTACTATTCTAATAAATTGACCATATTTAATTTTATGGTTTATGATTAGTTTTAATGGGGCATGTTTTGATATTCCATATCACTTGTTTTTCTAATATAGAAAGTTATTAATTTTGTTTATTAGGAATATTGTTTCATGAATTACATCAGTGATTCAATATATGATGAAGGATTTAGACATGAAAATATTGGTGATTGAAATTTTTAAAAATCTTGTTGATGCATCAAATGGTCTCTTTATAAAAATTAGTTGGAAAAATTAAATTAGTTTGTAACAAGTAGTTTTCAAATGTCTTGTGAATTTTCTTAATGGCAGAGGAAATGTTGGCCAAACAAGATCTATCTGTACATGGTAATTTTCTCCCATCCTTTGAATGGTCATATCTGTTGAGGTATCATGTGTCTCAGAATTTATCTAAAATAACTATCAACTTTATTCCTTTAAAATTATGATATAATTATTATTAATTATATTTTTAATATGATATTATCCATAGATGTATTTCATTATCAATTATATATTGAATGGAATATGTTTTTATTTATTAACCATTAAATATTGATTACTTCTTATATTATCATGGTATTAAAATTTATTTAAATATAATGTGTCTTAATTTATTTTCATTTATATTTTTATTATGCATATATATTTTTGATAGCTTCTGTTGTACTTAACCCTTACTAAGAATATGTGTTTATCCTTATTTTGTTTCAATTCAATTGAAATATATTATGTTTACTTTGATTTTTACATGATTAAATTTATGGGGGAATAACATTATTGTCACAAAAAAAATTATCTTGTAATTTTTATTTTAATATATAATGGGGGATTCATGTATATATATCGTTAACTGAGAATGATAATGTATTTGGTCCTTTGAGACTCATTTCGTAATATCTTCTATAGTTATAATAAATTAACCAACACCTTTTGGGTACTAGAGTTGAAGTCATTATTGTTATGGTAATGTTTTCACCATAACTATCAATAATTTGATCTATAGAATTATTTTGACAGATCAAAAAATATATCATAATATGAAATTGATTTTAAAATTTAATTAGTTAAAATAATTTATTAAATATATTCTTATATATAAAAAATTAACAACAATAAACTTATTTCTCCTTCTATACTAATAATTTCTTTTCTCATGGAAGATGACCATTAATGTTCTACATTTATCAATAAAATATTTAATAAACATTAGAAAATAATAAAATCTACTCTATATATTTCCAAAACATGAGTAACAAAAACTCTTACTAAAAAATTTTGTTTCTTATTCTCTAAGTCATAAAATGTTTTATTATTATATGATGAACATTATCAAAGAAATTATATAACGTTCTATAATGGTTCTATATAAAAAAAACTACTCATATTATTCACTGTACACATCCTTTTGTTTCTTTTTTGAGAATCATATAAAATAAAAGTATTTTTTTATGAATCACGTTGTTCTTAGATATCCAATTCAATTTATATCAAAATAATCTTGTTACAATATGATCAATTATCCACTCTTCCAATATTAAATAATCTCATTGTGTTATATTATTGAAAATTTATTATGGTTTAGTTTAACCTCTATATATTTTCATACTACATTTTCCCATCCATTATAAAAAATATTATTAAATACACTCTATATCTCAAATAATTTCTTAAATAATGAAAACTTCACAACATGACCCTTATGTAAATTTTTTCTAATATTCTACCAAAATATTAATTCATATAAATAAATTATTAAAATAAAATATTATCTATTTAATTTTCATAGATATATCTATGTCCATACATTATTGAAATTTTTAAGACCTTACTATTTCATGAAAACATTATACCCTCACAATCATATAATATGCACTCTGAAGATACTTTACTCATTAGTAAAATTAACCTGTAATTTTTGAATGATATAGTATTATTTTAAGAAAATTACATCTTTTATAAAAAAAATTAATATGTAATTATATTCTTTTTTTATTTTTCCAAAAAATAGTTTTTTTGGAGAATAGTTCATGTACCATTCTATTAAGACCGCCAATTTTATAACATCTTAAGGATGTAAGCAATTTTTTTAAAACCCTTATATTGAATATATGTTGATTTTATTTGTAGAATTATTCATTTTCAAATATTATGTTTGATTTATTAAACTAACTATGATATTGTAAAACATAATTCATATTGTGTTGAAAAAAAAATTAATATGTAATTATATTCTTTTTTTATTTTTCCAAAAAATAGTTTTTTTGGAGAATAGTTCATGTTCCATTCTATTAAGACCACCAATTGTATAACATCTTAAGGATGTAAGCAATTTTTTTAAAACCCTTATATTGAATATATGTTGATTTTATTTGTAGAATTATTCATTTTCAAATATTATGTTTGATTTGTTAAACTACCTATGATATTGTAAAACATAAGTCATATTGTGTTGAAAAAAAATTAAAATGCATTATACATTTACTATTTAAAATTTGAAATTGTTAAATAATGAAAATTAATCTATGGGATTTAAAATTCATAAATATTATGTATGAATTATCTAAATTGTTACATTTGATTTTTAAAAATAATGGATAAATTACTATCATGAAAACTACTTACTGATATGACGGATAAAATGGTTATATTGGAAAATTTAATGTAAATGAGTAAAAAACATGTTTAAAATGTGTTTATTTTAATGGATTATGATTTATCAACAATAAATATTTCTCATGCTATTATTTTTCTATTTTATATCAACATTCCTTGATAGCGACTACCAATTAAATAAAACTGTATGGTATTTGTAAAAATTCCATCCCTTTTAACTTTTAGAAGAGGAACTCCTATCCTTAAATACCCACACACCACAAAAGAAAATGATCATAGATTATTCATACAAATAATTTTAAAAAAAATTAATATCCACCTTCAATCGGTTATTGAATACTCATAATACCATTCCATAGTGTCCAAACCCATTTTAAAAAGGAAATAATCATATTAGTGCTGTAAAAATTTCTAATCACTGATTTTAGATTTTAAATTCATTAGGATCACCTAAACTACAAAAAAAATATAAATAAAATATATTACATATATATCATCAACATAATTACTATACTATTATTTTAATTTAATTATGGTACAATCATTTATGACCTTTTGGTTTTATATTATGTAAATAAAATCCCTTATTCGTAAATTATATTCTTAATAATCTCAGCAACACAATGGGTCTCAATCTCCTACACCAAATTAAAAATCTTATTACAATAGACAAATTAATTTATAATTATGATATTTAATGAATAATTTATATATTTAAATTCTAAAAATTTAAAAACTTTTTCCCTATTTTGTGGAATATTAAATCATGAACCATGTATATGTGTCGAATTTCACCTCCGTAGAAAGATCATTTTTCCATTTCATCACTACAATAAGTTTATAGTAATGATAGTTTGTTTAATAGATATAAATTAATTTTTTCCAAAAAATATATATTTTTTAGTATGATAAATTGGAAAACCGATTAATAATATGATCAACAATCAACTATTGAAAATTTAACCATCCAATATATTGTTGTTAGAGAAAAATATTATTTCTTCATACTATTAAATAAACTCGTATTAGTTATATTCTATTTATTATTTTTCAAAATTTGGATACATTACAAAATAAGACACAAAATTATATCATTATAAATATGATATATTGATTTTAGAACAAGACCACCTAATAATAATTCCTTAGTTCCCAGCACTTTTTTTTCTGGGTCAGTTTAACCACCTACATGAACAATATAATAAATTTAAATCATGAATTAATATATAAACATAATTAATATAATAAAATTATTTTAATATTTAAATAATTTTTCATTTTACTATATTGAGAATTTATATCAATATATAATTCATTAATGATGAAAAAATATTTTGATCATCAGGATCAATATAAAATTATTTTTTTATCGACTTCATATTTAAGGATAAAGAATAAAAAAAATATTATAAGTAATTTTAAACATAACAAATTATGATAAATTATCAATAAAAAAATTTACAACTATGAAATTATGATTTTTTTAAAGAATTAACAAAAAAATTAATATTATGATACCAGTACAAATGATAGAAAAACAAACACCAAATGTGGAAATAATCTATAATTAAATAGAGAATGGATATTTATGATGTTTATAAATTAAAAATTTCTCAATTTCCTTTTTTAATTTGTTATGTTAGAGGGATATGTTTCTGTACATTAGGTGTTAATGTACATTCATGGAATTTTTCATAATAGATAAGGGATTTCAATTTAAAATTCCTCCCATTGAGATATGTATATATTATGATCTAAATATACATTATATGGTGTATAAAATGACAATTTGAGATGTTACATCATGGAATTAATTTCATTCATGGTCTTGGAATTTAAATTTCACAACCCCTCATTAATTATTTTCAGAATGAATTTCTACCTAATCCATAGATGGGGTTTTCCATTTAAATTTTCATTTTTTGGGACTCATGTTATATACATAAACTCAATCAATTTATGCAGTGAATACATTTTCATGTATGACTTTTAGTATATTTTCTATCAATTGGAACTAATATAAAAGACTAAATTTTTTCACACCCTCATATTATTTTGAATCTTGAGTTACCAAAACCACAATAACGAAAAATAATTTCATGGATGAAAACCCAACAAGGGGTTCATAATTTAAATTTGTGTTTAGTTTCATAGAAAATAAAGACCAATATAGAAAATAGAATGTGCAAGAAGTTTTAGAATAAATGCACTTAGGGGTAATGACCCTAAAAATGTTTTATTATGAATTGACTCAATTATCACTCCTATACAAGGATTGTGTGGCTAAGACTACAAAACTAGCTAGAAATTACCAATTGATATGCATTAGAATATTAAAAAACTCTTTAGGATCCTTGATGAATGATATTTCCAACCATTTCCTGGGTCTCCTAACAATGAAAACTATTTAACTGTATTACTGTATTCTATGGATAACCCAACATATTGATTGTAACCATGCTACTATATTTCATTGATAAGGTAATTTCTATTTACATGGATAATACCCATAAGAATCATAGTTTATTATGATATCATTTACTATAAATACACATTATTCCATTAAATTAGGAATTAATTTTTTCTATAATTATTTTTCGTGGATAGTCAGGTTTCATTCATCTGATGGTTCCGTAGGTAATGGTATGAAATGACATGTTGACTATTATAGATAACGAATTTTAATTAATTAGGTGTGGTGGGGGTCCCATTATTATATATCCACTACATTAATCATCAGCTATAATGAGATAACATGGATTACGATTCAGTTTATACCTCTACCCATATAAGTTTAATATCTTCAAATTGGGCAGGTACACAAGTTTTAATATCTGACAATATACATTATATCAATATGAGATCAATAATTTTTTTCCTCCATGTTTTCATTTATTATCATAGATATAACAAATCCTCAATTTTAGTGGATTATATATTCATGTTGTTTATTTAACAATTTCATATCTGTTATTATATTTTTATGTAATTATATTTCCACTACATGCTACTACAAATTGGGAATTCAAGAAAAACCTTATTTATTTTCATTTACATAGGATACATAGAGGATAATTGAGTGTAATTTTATAGAATATTATAAAAGGGAAAAAATATTCTCTTAGTGTGTTCATGTTGTATCATATATTGTCACATGTTTTTTAGATATTTATCTACTCTTACATGACCAATATGCTTTTGGATCAATATAAGAACTATTTTATTATATACCACTTATATTAAATAATTAAATAATCCATGCTTCAATATTCCATAATATTATAATTTTAATTATATTAACATTAATTTGAATATGGAGGAAATTATTTTGAAGACCTTCATAGGATAAAAAAAGTTTTACAAAACCCATTAATATTTCATGGTAACAATCATAATGAATTAATGAGATTATATTTTTAATTTAATATCATGAGAAAAATATATTTATTCAATTATATTAAAATGGGAACTAATGAGAGGAATTGGACCACAGAAAAAACTATATAAAATTGATATATTTTTCCAATAAATCGGAAAAAGGTCAGATTTTGAGCTAATCACATTATAACAATATTAGAAAACATTTTAGTGCATAAGAAAAATAATTCACTAATGTAGAGCGGCCTATTGATCCATGAAAATTATAACTATGTTGGACCACTTAATTTGAAAATTGCCTTTGTTATTCCATGGAACTACTGACCCATTGGTAGAAAAACATTGTATAATCTCCCTAGATATGATCATTCTAAATTTAAGAATCATTGAAAATGAAAATTTAATTATTGAAATGTATTTTCTAATGGGATATGTAGAAAAATTATGGTAGATAATTTATAGCACAAAATAATAAGATGATTTAAATCACATTTAATGAGGGTGTTTTTAGGAGGTATTTTGTGTAAACTATTATCCTCATGGGAAAAGGGAATTAATGGAAATGAAATTTCTCAATCTTAGACAGAAGGATGATGAAAATATTTCTAAGTATGAGGATAAAATTACAGTTATAGATATATATGTTGATGAATATGTACATAATCTATAGTGAAATATTTATTGATAATTTTATGGGTTAAAAATTATTCTTCAATGTGAATTGGTATCTTAGAACTTTTCTTCATATGATGATATAGTCTGAAGTATTATTAACACAGTAAAGGGTTTATTTAGGATATATATATCAAAGTAAATAAAGACATTATGTTTCCAAATGAGCAACATGGGATGATAAATTGGGGAAAGGGAATGACGAGAAGGTTCAGATTTTCAACTTTTGATAACTATGGGATAAAATGACTAGTGGATTGTATAAATGGAACACAAATATTTTTTAATTATGGTTACTAATAATATAATTCTTTTTAATTAAACATTATGGAGGAATTCATAGATGTTAAATTTAATAACTCCTAGTAAATGGGACATAATGTGAACCAATTCCACAAAATACAAGGCAATTCAACTCACAAAAATAATGGGTAAAAGGAAAAAATATTCATTTTCTATAACTTATGTCAATTTTTTAAGGACACGATGTTATGTACTCTTATAATAGCCTTAATGTAAGATAATGATTTATTTTCATCTATATCATGGAATTATATTATATAATCCTATTTTTTTAGAAAGATAAAATATTTCTTTACCCCTTGGTAAGATATTTATCAACTAAATAATAATGTGAAAATATAGTGGTAATAATGATACATCAATCAATTCTAATTTTAGTTTATGGAAATCCCCTATGTAACACCCATATATTCTAATGTACAAATATTTTATTCGATAACATATATAACACATGACACCAAGTGTAAATTGGGAATATAATAACAGGATACATTACAATATATTTACTATCATAAATAAATATAATATATTATATATCTTCAAATTCATACAAGATATAACTTCTCTGATAACATGTGTTCAATGCAATAGCGACCCACCATGATATATTGTGTTAAATGCAAGAATATGTTTTACCAAATAAAAAATCAATATTAAATTAATTTTATTTAGAACAATATGATATAAAAAATCCATTATGTTATCAGTTATGAATTATATGAAATAAATTAATAAAATTTATGGTTTATATAAATATAAATTTAATTCATTGGTTACCTATTTTGGATAAAGAATATATAAACTAATCAGATTGAAAAAATTTTATTATGCATATAAAGAAGTTTAATCACAATAAAATTATTTATTTAAAAGTACTCAATGAATTTAATGAAATAATTATTTTATATATTCAATAAAATATTTTTAATTTTCACCCTTTAGGTTTGATTTGAATAACATAAGAACAAACCCAATACTTCACATAAAAACCTATATAGTAATTCAAGCACTTTTGTAATAGAAATGAAGCTTGGAACCTAGACATTATACTACTCCTAGATGCATCGATAGGTTCTCATTAGAAAACAATGTTTAAAAATTTAAATATGTTTCTATTGATAATTTTCAATTGTCTGGAGAATGGATCTTGAATGTATGGGTTTTCATTTTCTAGTGACATGACATCTTAAAATTAAGCATTACCTTAATTTAGATTCACTATTTATTATCCATGATATTTTTACATGAAAAAAATTTATGTATGAATTTCATTCTTAGTTTATTTATTATATTTCATGTGCTTTCAGTTTCTTACCATTCCATGTTGAATTTTTCTTTCCTGGTTATTGGAATTGAATGTGTTTCTAGTTATCACCTTTCCATATTATTCATATAATTCCTTCTTAGTTTGACAAATATATATAATTTGATTATAGTTATATAAAATTTAATAATTACTATTATTATCACTGATTAATTAATTTTTCGGAAATATTTTTCACTTACTAGTCATTTGAGGTCTCCCTTGTTATGTTTCTTTCAAAATGAATCCATGAATCATTCATAGAATGATATGTAGGGAATTACTAGATGAAATAAAGTTTTCCTTAAAAATATTTATTTATAATGAATAAAAACTTATATTGTAATTTTTGTATTCATTTCTAATGAAAAAATCCTTTATGTATCTGGTTTACCAAAACTACTAAATGGATAAATCCTTTGGGGATTGATTCCCTGTAATCATAAAAATATAATTAGTATCAAACACTTACTCTCAGATTTATGGCGGTGGGTCTCTATAATTGGTATCAAAGGAATCCTAGTAGAAACATTAGGATATAGATTTACGAAAACATATGTTAGGGAACATAGACCTTATGTAGAATTTTAGTATAATTATAGAATAAAATCCTAGAACTATTTGAAGATGTATATTGTGTTGGGATTCTTAATAACCCATCCATGTCTTGATACTACATGTGGATTGGGTTCTTGAAGAAATGTACCTAAGAGTAACAACACCCACAAGATGTCCTTTTTGTGACTCGAGATTACCTCATACACGATATCGAGAACTACTGCCTACCTGGTTTGTCACCACTGGGGGATATGCTTAGGATAATCCACATTTTCTTTATAATCCATTATGAAGAATTTCAATGGATATTGGCAATGAATGATAAAATGTAATCCTAAGGTGTTTTGGATGGATTATAAGGTTCCATGGTTTAGATATCCATCTAATGATATTGTGGGAATACCCTAGACCAAGGAAAGAACTATGTGAAAATAAGTCTATGAGGTGTTTATATATTTCAGTTGTATTGAAAATGTTAGTTTAATGAAAATTTAGTGATTAACCTAATTCCAATGATATCGAGTATAGATATTTTGGACATTATTATAATATTTTTCAAAAAATAAAACCATCATTCTAGGTGAAAACCAAATAAATTTAGAAAGGAAAATGGTCTTGAACCCACGAATGAAGGATGATAAGCGTTTCACCCCAACCACTAACCTACATAATGTTCGGATTAAGTATTCATTATTTTTAGTTAATCAATTTGAATAATAAATTTCATTGAAGAAATTGTAATATTAATTATGAGGATTGATGATTAATATATTAACCATACTGGTTTTGGAGGATAGTTAAAAATAATAATGAGTCATTTAACTCTTTGGCAGGCCATATGATCTTTTAAAGGTTTTTTTTAGTGCATTAGGGGAAAAAATCGTCATTGAAAAATAATTATTGGAAGAAAATGAATGAAGTAGAATTTGATTGAAGCACAAACAATAGATATGATTCTTCATATGAAATTGAAACTTATCATGTATATTTTTTTATATTTTTGGTCAGGAAAAGAATTACTGAACATTATAAAAATGACTTCGAAATTAAATATTATCCTAATGCATTAATTTTTGTTGAACCAATGTTATCTAAAATAATCAATGATTTGTGGATTTGTGGCCCCCAAACAATATATTGATCAATCACTCATTTGTGATTGATGAAATCATTCACTCCATATAAATATATACATTTTCCCCCAAAGTAAATATTTTTAATTTCCACAATGGTTCTCCTACATAGAGAAATAGTTACATGGTAGTCCATGTGAACCTTACATTTACTATTTTATTATTTCTTGAATATGTTTTAAACACCCATCTCAAGATGTGGTATTTAATAATTGTAAATTTCAAACAATATATCAATAATATCAGGATTAAATTTTGAAGATGCAATTTAATTAATCAGGGGATAATTTGACACCCCTAAATACTAATGTAAGAAATTTTTATTTGATAGCATGTATGGAAAGTGACACCAATTGTAAAAATGGAATATAATAACTCATTATAGTACCATATATTTACTATCTAAAAAAATATAATATATCATATAGCTTGAAATTCATGAAATATATACTTTCTTCAATAACATGTGTTGTATGCACGTTTGTCCTTCCACAATAGCTTGGGTTACATGCCAGACTGATTTCCACTAAATAACAATGATTTATTAAAATATTATTTCATGATATAATCTGATTTACCCTGTAAGTTATGTCAACAGTTTTTAATAAAAATAAATAACATATGAAAAATTATGGTTTGAATATATATATATATATATATTTAATTAATTGGTTAATAATTAATGAGAAATGAAAATAAGAACCAATTTTATATAAAAAGAAATATTATTAAAATCCAATGGTGATTTATCTTAATAATAATAATTATTTAAAACTGGGGAATTATTTTAATGAAATATATATTTTATATATTCCATCAAATATTATTGAAATTCACAGACAACGTTTTATAGTAATAAGATAAGAACAAACCCAGAATTTCACAAAACAAAAACATATATTTTTATTAAAGAACTTTTACACCGTTTTAATGGAGAACCCATTTAAAATATTAATTTTGACACATTATTTTATTTGATATGTCAAGGTACAATTCAAAATTGGGAAATAAATATAATAATTAGGTTAGGTTGAATTTTTTTTTTTTTTAATTATCATGTTTAATGAATAGATAAGAATACATGATTTTAATTCAAAACTATTTTCTGATATATTTAATTTATAAGGATAATTTATATGATTAATTGGTTTTCAAGACTAATTAGATCATATTTTAATCAATTTAAAAAAGTTATTTCATTGGAATCAGTTTTAGTTTTAAATTTACAATGAAAACATAGAAAATTTTTGATAGTTTTAACTTCAAAAATCTCATTTTCTCTCTCCTACGGGATGAATATTAAATTAATTTTAGCCACTAGTGTGATTAGAATTTCAAAAAATGAATTACATATTTTTAATGTTAATGATTTATAATTTTTAATAATAAAAATATAGTTTTTGGAAAATATGATTTGTGAATGTAATCAAAAATAAATACAACGAGTATGGTTAAATTAAGATTAAAATGGGACTAAACCTTAACTGTAAGGCCCAAAAATAACTATAAACATGTAAAAATAGAGGATAGACATATATCGAATGTATGATCTGTTAGATCCAAATTGTGCCACTATTTTTTCTAATTTCATCATGAAAAACGTGTTATGAAATCAATTGTAAAAATATTACAAGAGTTCTACTCCTCCTACACTATAAATGGACCTCCTATCCTCCAACTTCCTCACACCTATCAAAATAATTTTTCTTTTACAATATCTTACCAAATAGCTCCTAAAAATCCATCTGATCATTCTACATTCCTCCCCATAGGTAGAGATAAATTCAAGGAATATTTTGGTTCAAAACAAAAGTAGTTACCTGATTAAGAGGTAACATCATTCCTTTAGATCTTTAGATTTATTTACATTCTCAAACTCAAAAAATCATTTTTTATATGTTTTTTAAATAAAAAGAATATCCTAAAAAAATAAATGATGTTTTCATGGTAATTAATTCTCTTACACTTACTCACAATTCCATAGAATGGGTAATGAACATATAGTTTCTATGTACGGAGAACTACTGACTCACCAAACGAGGATTGCTCATTTTTCGTTTACCACCACTAATGGTGGCCATTATGATGGAAACAATGTTTATAAATGTTATATATTATATTTATTATGTATTTATTTTCTTATCCTTTTATAACACAAACATTTAATATTTCCATTTTGTGTAAATACGATAACGTTGTTTGAGGAAGTGTGGACTACCGCCCCTCAATGCGATGTGATTCGTTCACACTAAACATTAAACATATTAATGATAATTATAATAAATATATATGAAATAAATTAAAAAAATGTTAAGTTGAATATATATATAATAAATTTATATATATATCATTTACTTTTCTTTCTATTAAAAATATGACAATGAAATGAAGGTAGAGTACATGTGAATATAGGGTTTGTAGTCCCTATGAACAGTTCTTTTCATTTTTTATCTAAACACTTTATAGATTGTTATAGATAAATATATATATGTTACATATATTATTAAAATCCTAGTTTACATTATTTTTATGACAAAACCATGATATAAAAAATAATATCAATAAATAAAAAGTTAAAAAATCCTCGACACACTAGGTTATTAACACTCAAAATAGTTAAACTAATGAAAGGTTATTAAAAAACGATTAATAAGATATTATAAGAGGATAATATATGATATAATAAATAATAATATGGTTCTTTTATTAGTATTTAACAATTTTAAACCCCATATACAATGGGTTAAAGGACATTCACCTAAAAGGAAACACATGGTAATAGATTTTCGTATCACTTTTTTATCTTCTTTGAGATAAATTCCATTTTGACCACTTACTTGATTTATGTAGTTTACCTACTACCAATTATTATTTATGAGATCAAGAATTAATTTATCTTCATCATAGTTAAAACTTTCGTATATTAGTATTTTTTCCTGAGATTTATGATATAAATTATTTCAATGTTGTATGGAACAATTTGGAATATTTAAACATTATGTTCCTTAACAATTACATTAATCATCCTTAAATGGAATTTATATCTGAGAAGATTATATAACCATTTTTCAATATAACCTTTAATTTTACTATCCTCATGTTATTCATGACCTCTTTCAAGTATTAGTACCATTTTTTAATCTTTTTTACTAAAGGTGTTTTGGAAAATGCTTTTATGAAATCCCGACATCAACTCTCTTTTTACTGGATGAACCTAAATTATTTTAAAAACAATTTTCTGAAGATATAAAATTGAATTTTTTTTAAAATGATGATTTAAAGTACTTTTTACCACATTTTATTTTAATAATTTTGTTAATGGAATATTATTTTCTCTTTCTGAAATACACATTTTTATCACATTTTTATCATGAAGAAGGAATGTTCTTTTATGACATTTAAGGATTTATAAGTCATCATTCAAAAATAGAATAATTTTCATGTTTAAATGGTTAATTTATTTATGATAATGTTTTTAAAATTAATTTTAAAATAAAATTATTTCAAACGTTTTTTCAAAACAATGTTTATATTGTACAAGATTTTTCTATAAGATATTTCTATTTGTATTAGTCAATGAATAGAACACTTTATTTTACACTGATGGATATATCATGTATCATCACCTTCATGGTTATCCATTTTTATAGTTTACAAATTATTTTTACCAGGATAGTATTCACATTCACATCCATGATTTAATTGTTATCCCCCATTAAATATTCAATCTCCTATGATCCTTGAACATTGAATTTACCCATAATTATCCATTTAATTTATAATCTATATAATATTTCCAAAAAAATATACGAATTTACATAAAATATATACTTTTAATGTGGTTTTATTATCTGGGGAAATATTTATAAATCTATAGTCTTGATTCAATAGAGATATTTTATAAAGAAATTTTTTATTAATTAAATTTATTTATCAATTGGAAAAATGATTTGGAAATGTAATAATGGTTGGAGCGAAGACATTATATTGATCCTCAATGAATAGATAGTTTATAAAGATACATATAAGTCATTAAAATTCGATGGGTTCTATCCATAGATTTAAACTATTTAAAGGATGGAACATTACTATATAGTTTTTTATTTTAATGAGACATGACCTCCTATAATTCATCATTTACTTTATTTTGATTCATTATTTATTATCCCTATGATTTTCACATGATAAAATCAATGGATTCATTTAATTATCATTTTATTTATTAAATTGAATGTTTTTTCAATTTATAACCTTTTCATATTGACTTTCCCTTATATATTCATTTTAATAGAATGTGTTTCTAGATATTACATTTCCAATTTTTTTATAAACTTCCTTCATAGTTTAGTTGATATATAGATTGGGAGTTTAGTTATTTACGATTTCCTAATTTTTATTCTTATCTATTCATTATTGCTTCTGATATGTTGTGTCCTTACTGAGAATTTGAGCTCACTATTACTATGTTTTCTTCTGGAGGTATCCACAAAGTTTACTAAGAATGATATTCAATGATTTAATATATGGATTGATGATATCCTTGATGTCATTATTTTATAAATAATACTTTTTTTGTAATTACTATATTAATTTTTAAAAAAATACTCATTTATGTATTTGGGTTACCAGGACTATTAAATTGATTCATCCTACGGGGCTTGATTTATTATAATCATGCCAATTAAATTAGTAGCAATCAATGACTTCAAGTTATACGCGGTTGGGTTTATGCACCATATTTAAAAAATGATTCTTATGCCTGTGATTTTATTCAATACGATCTTTGGTATATTTGTACAATCACATTATAATTAAAAATATCTATTTTTTGGAGAAGAAGATGGTGATTCTTTTGGATTCAAACGTTTACCTTATTTAATATGGGATCTAATGAATAAAGTATTAAAGGATTTTGATGATGTGTGAATCGTATTAAAAATTAAAAAAATTTAGATATTATATACATTCTGTAAAAAGGATAAGGGTCATATAAAAATATTTATAGAGAATATTAGATAAAAAATAATTACATGGGAAATAATTTTAGTGTGAATTTTCTCTCTATGATTTTTCTTTTCTTGGATACATTAACTCTAAATATATATGATATGTTAATCTTTCACTAGTACAAAATGTATTGAGAGCAACTAGTTTTTGAAATTTTTTATCCCCAATAACAATAGAAAAGAAATGTATATTTATTCATCTTTTATGTAATATTATTGTCAATGTGAAAAACTAATATCCATTGTAATCACATCAATTATATACTAGTCAACATGATAAATAGGTTTTTCAATTCTGTTGTATTTTAGCCAATATGATAATGAAATTTTCATTACATTATCACATCAGTTTTTCATAACCCATATGATAAACCACATTTTTAGTTCATTTTCACTATAAAAATGTGATTAAATAATAAAAATATAATTATCACATCATTTATAATATAACATTCATGATATAAAATTTAAAATTGTAGGAATTTTCGGTAGAGTCATTTTTCTGTTATTTGATATCTGGAAATCTAATGTGTTTCTCTCAAATGGAAGCCCAAGTCTTGATTCCTTGATCTAATGGCCTCTAATATTGATCTTCCTTCTTCATATGTCATCTCATCTCTATACTCTAAATTAACCCTCTCACAACCATCCTCCCTCACAGATGCCTGATCTCTCTTTTTTATTGCATTTACTAAAGTCTTTAATAACCATGGTTTTAATATGAATTGACTATGTTATGATTAAATAAGATTATTTTGAATCTTATTATGGAATTGTAATATTATATGGGGATTAAATTAGTACATATCACAGTAATGGTGTTAAAATCATTATAATTCTATCCAACATATATTTATTTGTTTTATTATTATTTGGTTATGAAAAAAGGATTATTGGGTTAACTTTTCATCAGATATTATTTATGGGAACCTCATTGATCATTTGAATTTTTAATGATAACCTATGTTAATAATCAGTGGTATTAACTATTGTGGTGAATTTTGGGGATATTCTTATCACATGTGTACAAATTTTTTATTTAAAATAGTAATAATGAGAAAATTTTATTATTAAAGAAATATCGGATCGAATATCATTACAACATTAAGGAAATTATTATGAAAATTCTAAAATATTTTTTTGTTAAGCTATGATATAGTATTAAATCGAACTTGTATATAGAAAACATTTTTTCATTTTCATGTAACGTAAATTCCTTTCAATCCCATAACTAATGATAATATTTTTCATTGTGGATGTGTATTGAAAAGATATATTATCTACATTATTTATTAGTTTCATTATATAACCATGGCTATAATTTTTTTCAGATGCACTCTTCTTTTTATTGTCATTTATGTATTATAAATAGTGTGAATTATTTTCTTCAATATATCTTATAATTAAAATTATATATAAATGTCCATAATTATTTTAAAAAGAACTCATAAAGTAATAATAATTATCCTAGTAACAATTTCATAAGTAATATAATTAAATAGAGTCACTCTGATATTTTTCAATGTTACGATTATTGGTTTACATCCTATTCAGGATTTTATAATACATAATATTATGGTTTGTTATATTGAGAATGTTGTATCTAGATTTTGAAAATTATTCACCATAATGGGAAATCAATTTTTCAAGCCATGAAGATATGATGTTTTTGTTTTCAAAACTATTATAGTAAGGGAAACATTTTAATTTTAATTTTTTGAAATAATTAATTATCCTTTGACTTAAATGTGTTTTTTATTTTAATTGTGATAGATATTTCTGAATAGTTCACTTTTTCTTATGTAAAACATTGGGGATATTATTAATTAAAATTATAATGTGAAATTAATTCTTCTTGAAAAATAAATTATTTTCATGAATATGTTGTGAAATGTTGTATTAAAATTAATTGGACGTTAATTATTTTTTATAAAATATAAACAATATTTAATGGTATTTTGGAATAGAAATTTAGAGAGTGATGAATTATTATTTTTCAATTATATTAAAACCTGTATATTATTTTTTCTATAATTTATAATTATACATTTCAAATAAGAATATATTTTAAAAAAAATAAATTTTTTGACACCTTCAAATCATGACTTCGCGTTGATATAAATTTAAATCTTTTTTGGCTAGAATAATTTTTTCACGGTTTTATATCAATTATTTTAGATTGGAATTTTATTTGTAATTAATATTTTTTATGGATAATAATGATTCAAATATGGATTATGGAACATTGAATAAGTGATGAGTGTGGGGAATGTGATGATTTTTTATTGGAATTTTCTAATTTTTTAATAAAAACATATTTTTTTCCTATGCCTGAAATGTATAAATATAAAGAAGTTGAAAAGAAGATAGACCATTTTTCTATTAATTTTTCATGGTTTTAATCTAAGTTTTATCACTTTTATTTTACATGCGGAAACATTGAATAATTTGGAATCAATTGATATTGATTCTTCATATGGTGATAACTCTGATAAGATGGAATAATTGATTCATGACATCAAAGTATAGGCATTTGAAAATGAACTGACAATTGAGCATCCATATGGTGATTCTAAAAAAAATATTTATATAGGTTTTATTGAGTATATGGTTTTTTCGTTGGTTTTATGATATATTAATATGAAGGAGAAACCTATTTAGTGTGATAAGAGTTTTTCAAATTTGATACTTTTTTTGAAGGATATTCATCCTGAAAAAATGTTCTTGATTCAAATTATATAGTGAAAAAAATAATACGCCTGATGTTATTTGGTTAAAAAAAGTACAAGTCATCATGAATGATAGTGTTCAATATAGGAAGGGATATTAATGTCTATCAATGTGTCCTAAATTTTGGAAGCCATGGTTTATGTTTAAAGAAAAATCAGATGTTTATTTATTGTTAAATGGAAACCATGCAAAGGTATTATGGTATCTACCAATAATTCACCAATGGAATTGTTTATTTAAAAATTAACAATAAGAAATACGGTTAATATAGCATGAATATGAGAGGAAATGTTGTTGGAATTATGGTATATAGATTATTGTCCATAGTGGAATAAAATGGAGCAGTAGTTTCTTACCTTAGAAAATGAATTTAGAATTATAAGACTTGTATTGTGCACGGATGAAATGAATTCATATTAAATTCATAGTAGAACACATTGACCATGTATTATTGTTTTGGTAATATAAAACGTATCTCTTGAATATTGTATAAATCAGAAATATGTTATGATGTGATTGATGATATCTATAAAAAAATTACCAGGAAATGAATTTGATTTTTTCTCATCATCACTAATTGAAAATTTCAAAATATTATCAGTGGATTGTATTGGTGATTATTATTATTATAAAGTGTAATATTTTGAACTTCCTGTAATGATTATGTTCACTATAAATGATTTTTATAGTAAGGAAATTTGTCTGGATATTGTGGTAAGGGGCATAATGAAATCTCAATTTACAAACAATAAACATCATATTATCAATTGCATAATGGGAGAAAAATAGCATACTTCAGTCATCAATTTTTTTTCCTCTGGATCACCCTTATATATTATCATAAAATTAAATCAATTCTTTATAAGAATGTGATACTTCTATAAAAACATTATCCAATGATCAATATTTTGAGAGGGTGAAAAATAATGATGTGACATTCAAATAGAAAAATGAGTCTAGTATGTATAGTTTTTTAAGAAATTATCCTTATTTTTTGGGATACCATACTTAAGATATAATGAAGTCAATGATTAAGTTTATTTAATTCATATACAGAATAATATATTTGAAATCTTGATTGGAAAATTGTTTTATATTAAATGATTGATAAAATATATGTTGAATGGAATATTGGACTAAATCCCAAATGGAATTCATTTGGATTGAGCTCCATTATTGGATACAAGGTGAAAATTCCTATCCCCTTTTGTCGTAAATTAAACAAACGGATGAAAATTATATTTTCATATTTTCTTCATGATATCAATGTATGGTAGGATTATTTAGAAAATGTAAAAAAAATTCTGTCTTTAATAGATTTTATGTTGAAAGGTTTAAATCTCAAATATTTCTTCTATATATTTTTTAATATAAGTGTGATTTTAAAACGTCATTTAGCGGGATAAATGATTCTCTATAGACCTATATATCTATGTTGGATGTAACTTTTAGAAATTTATATGAATTTTTTGAAGAGTTGTATTATTAATCCATGTTCAATTGGATCCTACATTGTTGTTAATAATATTTCTATGATGTTTTTGGAGTTTTGTACTAGCTATATGTCTAAAATAGAGCATAATGGTTTCCCTCCACATCAACATGAAAGAGTTAATTATTGGAGAATGGGGATTTGTGGCTTGGATGTCAAATTATTGATAGGTGAACATACAGAGAAGGTATATTTATACAACTTGAATAACATTGAAGATACTCTGTCGAATATAAAAATCCATATAACTGTGTTGAAATAATTTTATTCAAACAAGACATATATGTGGATATTTAACGAGAATAATAGAAAATTCCCTTGTTTTAAATAGATTATTCATGGTAAATCATATTCATCATAAAATGTTGTATTTTTTGTGGGTGTTCAATGTTTAAATTTGACACCATGGTTTGAGTTTGAAATTAATGGTTATGCATTTCATACAATAGATTAGGACCAAAATATACAGTTCAAATAGTAGTGCATTGGTGTTATTAGATACAATTCATTTTTGAGAGCTAATGACAAATCCCGAATTTCCAAATCATCTGATTATTATCATGTCATTATTGAAAAATGGGAGGGTGATTAAATTTCATGTGTTGATGTTTATCTCCAAATGGTTAATTAGTAACAATAGTTCTAGATGCAATAAATTTTGAATGACACTTGTTAATGAAAATAGATTGGAATACAAGGATGATTCTCTTATAATGGTGAAGATGCAGGTTTTTGAGAGATCACTACTTCCATGGAACTACTAACTGAAAATATTAATGAGAAAATCGTAATAATGTTCTGTACCAAACCTAACGACCCAGAACAAAAAATTTGGTGAAAATTCCTTTAGTAAATTCCTAAAATTATAGGTAACATATGATTAATTTCCATTAACTTTTTAAAAATACATAAAATGATGGATATTTTAATTTTATTTTTTATATTATAACATGTATTATAACTAATTAGTTATGTTTTTTTATTAGTTTTGTTTGTCTTTTTTTTCAATGTTTTTCCTTATGTAACTTTTCTATTATTTGATTTTATTGAAAAATAAAAATATTTTAAATAAAATATATTAAAATAAAACAAATATTTTATAATTTTATGTTGAGAAAATATTATTCTATTTGCAAAAAAAATATTTGATATATTAGATCATGTTTACTATTCAAAAAATTTATGATTATTCTTCATTTATTTAAATGAAATTTCATATATCAATAATTTTGTTAGAATCTTGGTTAACTATAAAAGATATGATTTAAAACGCATTACATTTAAATTAGATTTTTTTTGTAATTTTTTATTTTTTATTTACATTATCATTTTAATAAGTGAATCTGTATATTTTTATACTAATGTATTTTTTATTTTATTTGAAAGATGATGATAGATAAATCAATTGATGTAATAGATTACAGTAGAGTCGATCATAATCATCCCTTTGGGGTTGAATGTGCACAAGAACCTCTTCATGAGCCACATATTTCTTTAGATGAGACATCCACCCCTTATGTTTAATGAAGAGCTTAAGGGTTAGTAAATGTGGGAGCACACATTTACAAAAAATATTAGTTTCCTTTATCCAGTACTAAAGGATACTAGTATAATTTGATGATAATGATATTCCAAGAGGTCCTAATTCTATATAAATCTTGTGTTTTATATCAGTTAAGGATATTATAAAAGTCAATATTTTGATTTATGGATGGATAAGGGTTAAAGAATTGACATTATCTCAATTGTGGGAGACTATTTTTGTAAACATGTTTTTTTGTTATTTTATTTATCTATAATCTTTTACAGTAATATATGTTTTCCCAACTATTATCAGATGACATATGATATTCATACAACTAGAGATGTCATGAGGAAATATTTATCATTGGGTGATAACATATGGGATGATTTCCAATAATAACTAATTTGAAATTGTATTTTCTGGCGTAGTAAGCATCATAAATATCCCTTTATAGATAATTATTCATAGAAGAATTTTTTTAAAGTATAACAAAATAAGTATTGTTGTTAAGTGCAATGTTTCCATGTTACCAATTAAATGTTTTTTATTAATAATCTTATTAATGTTTTAATAATGATTTCATTATTATTAATTTACTCAAACCGATGAGATATCATCAAGAGATCTAATCTATAAATTTATGCCCTCATACATTACTATAGGGATGGTATAAGTTATTGGAAGGAAAAAGGATGGATGAAAATTTTCAAAAACTGAGACATGAGACATCATGTTATGTAGAGGTTTTCCCTCTACCCACCCCTCCTATGTTGTATATGAAAATATATGTGTTCTAAGATGAGAAAAATAAAAATATCTTATGCAATAATTATGGATTTTAGGTGATAACATTTCAATATTTTTTTGATAAATATTTAAAGATGTTAATTCAATTTAATTTATTACATAAATATTCTGATAACTAATATAAGAATCTCTTAAGGGGAAGATCACTCTTGGGGGTTATCTAAACCTGGATAGTTCTTTTTTTCTACAACATTGGAAAATATTGAACACATGGGTAGTGTATGAATATACCCAATGGGTATATCAGTGAAAAATCATTTTTACATTCTTTTGCTTATTCCTTGCATGTTTATAAAAAACATTAGAATCATAATTGTTTCATGTTAAGGATATTAATTTTCTGATTTTGTATTTGATTAGATAATTGCTTCAATTTATATTTGTAAACATGCAATGACAATTCCAGACTACAAATCCCACTCCAACATATCTACCAGAAACTCCAACTCCTCCACCTCCACTTGTAGACCCCACCACTTATCCTACTACTACACTACTTCCCCTATAGTATCCAAATTATTGTGAGTTATATTTTGATGATATTAATCCTCATATTCTAGCATATTAGATGATAATTTACATTATATATATCATTCATCATCAAAATATAGAGATATTGAATCATAAGGTCACTCGATATGATATTATAGACATATCACCTGGAGTACTATTACTAATAGATAACGTGACATCATATGGACACAATATCATACAATATTTATTTTTGAAATATATAATTCATTGACATATTACCATAGAGGTGTGGGTATATTTTAACATTTATTTATTTTCATTAAAGTTGGTTTAACATTTTTATGTTCATATATTAATCTATTTTTATAAGAATAATTTAATGGTAAATAAATACTATATAGTCAATAAAAAATAAAATGTGAGATGACATCAGATATAGATTCTTGTATTGTTGATATATTGTCCACATAATCAATTTTATTTGTGGATGTTTAAGATATTTCAATTAAATATGGTTGTTTTGGTCATGTGAGGACTCTGGAACTTCTAAAAAATGATATCATTGAGTTTATAACTTAAGAATAGTTGGGAATCAACATGATGAATTTTTTTCCATGTATATCTTGTTATAAATATTTCCAATTAATAAATTTGTTAAAAATTTATATTTTTTTATTATATATCTATATAAAATGTCTATGGATCATGTAAAAATAGATGTATATTAATTTAACGACCCATAATTAATTTCTCCTCGAGCAAGGAAAATTACTAAAGTAGAAACAATATTTTATATTCATGAAAGATTTCAAAAAAGAGGTAGTTATTCCATGTTGTATGTTTCATTTTCATCTACAGTATGAATCTTATATGTCACAAATTTTTATATGTATAATTATCTAATGACAACAATGATTAATTTTTTTTATCAGTTGTCAATGAAATTTAGGTTTTTTATGTCCAAGGGAGAAGGCACTTTAGTGGGTATTCCAAATTCATTGTGAAGTGTGAAAAAATATTTAAGGATTTATTGGACATGTATGTATAAATTTCTTAATAAATGATAATATTATAATGAATTTTAAATTTATTACATTCATATTATTTTCTAATAGGGGAATTAATTTCATTCAAGAAACCACAACAAAAAAGGGCACCAAGATCAAATCTGAAAAAAAGGTGAATTTTCATTTATTATTTATAAATATTTGATATGATAGTTAAGGATGTTATTTTGAATTGAAAAAAACATTTAAATAGTTTTTCATAAAAAATAAGGAAAAAAATTATGTGGATGTTATGTGTTAAGATATATTTATGAAATAATTTCAACTAGGACATTAACGAAGTTTCAACATGTTTGATTTCATTATAACCATTTCATTGATATCTAATTATTCTATTTCATTATACATGCTAAATTATTTCAATTTTATTTTTAACATCATGATTACCCTCATCCTTATAATGCGTAATATCTTAGAGTCTTACAATATTAATTGGAATATCATATTACAAGTTTTGTTGGATTTTTGTTTATTTTTTTTATATATTGTAATTTAGAATCATATAATTGTAAATGTATATTCCATATTTTTTTCTTCTACTACATGTGTGTTTTTTTGGTCTGCTGTGGAGAGGATGGTTCAAAAGATTTATTTTTTTAAAATTACTTTTCATGACTTTTGTTTAATAACTAACGTTAAATATACTCTATTGGAGGTTTGTTACATCAGTTATCTAAAAACATATATGAAAATGATTTTTCCACATCTCTTTTTCATGTTAGTTCCTTGAAAACCAATGTGGAAAATATTTTTCCATGATGGTTATATGATAATCAATATGAAACCCCATTTTAAATGGTCTTTTCATGTCATTTTTCAAAAAAATGATTTGAAAAATAAATTTCACAATTATTTTACAACATCAATATTTTTTAACATAATGAAATAAATATTTAAAATTTATCATTTAATAATAATTCCTAATAACCATCAGGAAATAGAAAAAAAATTTATGTGAAAAGGAATTTTATTCACATGGGACTTAATGAAATAATAAGTAATATAGTATCCTACATCATTATCGTATTTAAAATCCAAATTTTTACTGTTTATATAGGTTACTATAGATATTTTTTTGAAGATTATTTCTATGTGGACATAATTGTATCCAAGATAACACATAGACGGGTCAGTATTACCAAGTTATGAGAATGAGAGGAATGTTTTGAAGAGTTGATAAGGGAAATTATTGATGAACCAATATTATATATAACATCTGGTAACGTAGGATTTTTAATATATATCAATTAATCAAATAAATGACACGTATGATTCCTTATATATAATTAAAAGGTATTTTACAGTGCATTAATAAAATATAAAATCCATGAATAGAACAATCCAACTCATAGCCCTAAGATATGATCCGTAATATTCTCATTGAAAATTTAAAAAAAAATCTCTATGGTGAAATATGATATATGTATATATATATATTGACCAAATAATTTGATGTGTATATTCTCTTTAAATGAAATTAACATGAGGAAAAAAATAGTTTGTAATAATCAAGGACTACAATTTCTTGATGCACTAACATCCATGATTGAAAAATAAAGTGTCTGATGAAGTAAGAAAGATGGACAATACAATTCTATCCATTATGAAGGAAATAAAAATGCTATATGAGTAAATATTTTAATGATGGATATGGTTTATTTTAGTAAATGGGAGCCAATATTCCATTTCAAAGAAATATTTAATCCATTCAAACTAGAAATAACAGAGAAGTCCTAGTATGATGATGAATACTAATAAAGAAAGATTAATGTATCAACTTATTGGATATTTTAACACATTATCTATTAATATGGAGTGTTGTTGTATTGAGATAGGTTATGTGTTCAATCCCATCCCATGTTGAAGAGGTAACTACTAGATAAAGTACATATCTCTTATTTTACTATACACCAACGAGGTAAAACGATATAAAGGTATTTAGTGAAAATTTATAGTCAGTTGGTAAGTAGGAAATTAAAAACTATATGTCCAAATACATTTTATTCTAGAACATTGAGTATGAAATAACACCTCATATGGGGTCCATGAAGCCTCTTTCCAAAACAATATTTAATGGAATAATATTACAATGTACCATGTCACTGGCCTTCTGAAGACTCCATGAAACGATGAAAATATATGGATTATTGATGATTTTCTTACTAATATTATTATTCCTCCATGGAAAGAGATGATATAACCTTTATGTGTCTTTCCAAGCTATATATAAATGACATAAAATGACTTCATTGGGAACCACTATGAATTGTATAAGGCTGTGATCCTTAGTTCTAATTATAATTAACGAGGATTTCTTAATGGGATCTCAACATGATGATACATTAAATGACCGCTATCCAACCCCAAAATAATTGGTAGTCTAGAATGACTATCCAAAAATTTTGAAGTCTTATTTAGAGAAAATTTTATTGAAATCCAATTTATATCATATTAATATAAATGTTTTGTGTTATTTTCAAAAAAAACATCCACTAAAAAATATGGATTCCACTATAAGAGAAGTTACAAAGGAATGAATGGAAACCGAGAAGGGGGGAATCAACTGTTTTAGTTTTTATATGGTTCAACACATTTCGTATATTAACCCCTACAACCTATTAAAATTTAATTCCATCTCATCTTCTATAAGACCACATTAATGAGAAAGTAAGAAAGAAAGCAATGAACACA
The DNA here is from genome assembly GCA_963277665.1 of Viscum album. Lineage (NCBI taxonomy): Eukaryota > Viridiplantae > Streptophyta > Magnoliopsida > Santalales > Viscaceae > Viscum > Viscum album. The sequence continues at coordinate 623,935,286 of OY728127.1, forward strand.
AGATATATAAGGTTCATCCTCATTATATAGTCCAATAACTTTTCAATATCCACTCCCATGGGTCTGTGAAAATAATCTATTAGAAAAATTTGACTAAAAATACTTCTAAATATAATTATAAACATATATATCTCGATATTAATGACTATATTGACTCTGGTCGGCTTAAAATTATATCTTATAAAAAATTATACAAAAAATTTTTATTGACTTTGTTAAAACTTTTCTAAAATTACTCAGTATGAATCATCAGTCATAGTTGGCTATATATAATTTTATCAATCATATATGTCTGGATCTAAATCTCAAAATATAATGACTCTAGATCTCTTTTTCTCAAATATGGTGAGTTGTGAATTTATTCTCTCAATATGATGAAGTTGGATCAGATAAACTAAGTATGATGAACCCATTCCCAATATGCATTAATCAAACTCTTCTCAAATACAGAATATAATCTTTATAAGTCTAATTGACTCAAAATTTTATTGATCAATTTTGTAATAAAACATTCAAATGTCTGATCAACATTATGGGATATCACTATGGAAAAAACATTTACATGAGTTAATTAGAGCTCCATATCTTTCACATATTCAAAATGTAAACCATGAATGAATGTTCCAGGATATTATTTATATTTGACTCATAAAATCAAGATCAGATAACTTGAAAACATTACATGATTCCTCAGAATGAATAAATTCTGAAATTATCTCACATTTAAAATTGTAATTTTATTTCTTCATTCCACCTTATATTTTTCAAAGATTTATGGAAAATAAAATTTCCTGCTTCACCTCTTTTACTCTTCATAAAACAACTGGATTTTTTTTTACTTTTCTTCGTAATCATCACATTATGAATTTATATCCTTCTCAACTAATTACAAATGTTTTTCATTCTTCGCTCATCATGAATATGTTTCCTTCTTATCTGATTTTTAATTCTCTCTTGTTGTCATATTATTATGAAATCATTTTTCTTTCATAGCTCATTATGAATTTTTTCCTCATCATCTTATTATGAATTTTGTTTCATTCTCAATTCCTTGGGAATTATGTTTCCTTCTAAACTCATAATGAAATGATTCTTCACCCTACGACGTTGATATTCATTTAATTTCATCATCATTAAATATTTTAACATATAAAAACTTATGAGATTGGGTTTTTTAAAAACCGATATAATCATTTTGATTCCTCCATTTCAACAAACACTTTTATCATGAATATGTTTCGTGATTTATGAGAACATCAGGATCATAAAAGTATCATCCAACATCGATTATAATGTTTGAAAACATTATAACTCCTTGTATTACAATCCTTACTCAAAACTCATAATAAAAAAATAAGACTTTCTCAAAATAAAACACCTATTTTTATATAAAATCTCACTAAAATGTACTGGGTCTGATTCTTGGGTAACAAAAAATCTTACACAAAATTTCTATTTTGAAAAAATGAAAAAAAATTCTTAAAAAAATTACCACAATGGTTCTTTAATCTCTCCATTTGGATTTTCTGACAACCCTCGACAATTTTTTCATCTCTCAGAATTTTTTCATTATTCATATTTTATAAACAACTGACGTATTTTTCTTTTTATCAAAACATAAACTCTCTCAAAAGACAGTGTATGGATGCCACACTAAAAGATAATGTATTGTTTTTAAAGGAATTACATTCATTGGTGACATGAAAATTTTTCATCTATGTAATGATAATCATTCCTCACATTTATCTTTTCCATTCTCAATTTTTTTCTCTCCCACATTTTATGACAACCATATCAATAGATTCCAAAGATAATGGTATATAAAATCATCATTCAATGTATAGAGTTAATAAATTCCCTTAATCTATGTCAATATAATCCAACGTATGATAGGGGAATTCATCATGCAATTTAGGATTTCATTGGGGAGGCTGAATAAAAAATTGTAGCCCCAATTTCAGAAATATTTTTTTTCATTTCATTTGTAAAGATATCAACAATACGATAGTTTGTTTAAATGTATTCCATTGAAAATTCTCTAGTAGAATCATTTTCTAAAATAATTTGTAAATTTATATTAATGGGTTTTGATCATGAATGACTGACTACATTTTTTATTGATCAATTTCACTCTGATTACAAAAATGCACATTCAGTGGTTTATAAAAATATACATTCAAATCATCAAGTTGAACTTTCATCCACCACATTTTGAGTATAAACTTAAGAAGCTTCAACATATTTTGATTCAACTATTCAAAGTGTAACTAAATGTTTTTCATAATATTCCAACACACACGACATTGACATAAAAAATACTTCCTCCTAATGTTGATTTTTTATCATTACAATCCCTAGCTCATTCGACATCTGTATAACAATGACACTGCATCTCATTATTTATATTTTATTAAAACTTGTTTGATTATTTTCTATTGAAATATATTAAAATAATTTTGTCTTCCATAATATTTGATTAATTTTGATTTCATTGAAACTAGAAACACAAAGTCACTACATAAATAATATTATGTCTTGAGGATGCAAGGTAAAGTAGAATTCCTATCAGCTTCCTAAAATATATTCGACTAACACATTTTTTGTACTCATCATTACTCCAATATGTTGTCATAGATATAGGTTTAGTAAATTATTTATATTTTTCCATACCAAACATATTTATCAATTCATAAGATAAAGTTTCATGAGATGAGAAAATGTATTTTTACTTTTTTTTGAACTTGTATTCCATAGAAGAATGTTAATTCCCTTGATAGTATCCTTTCAAAATTATTCTTCCTTTCATGAAAAGAATTTTGACATACCAAATCTATATTCCCAAAAAAATTATAATATCCACATAAATAATTAATATTATAGTTGCAATGTCAATATCATTTAAATAAAATATGTTATCAAGTTTTTCATTAGAAAAATTCATCTTTCCCAAACAATTTCCAATTATTGAATAACAATCACGTGGAGCTTGATTCAGACCATAAATGGATTCCTTAATCATAAATATGTTTATTTAATCCCCATAATTTACAAAGACACAAGTTTATAAAAGGTAAATATCTTCCTCAATATCACCATTTATGAAAAATTACGTTCAATCAATCTGATAAAGTTTGTAATGTTGATGTTCTTGTACTGTAAGAAAAATTCAAAATATTTCATGCCTTGAAAGAGAGGACAATGATTAATCCAAATCCAAACCATAAACTAGAGAATATAATTTATTAATATTTATTTCATCGTTTATTAAAACATCTAAATGTTCATTCAATTTATTTATATAAACACACATTCTTCCAATAAAAGTTTTATATGTTAATCATTAAAGAATTTCCTATGTTTCATTTTTCTCAATCTGATCTAACTCATCAGTCATGGAATAAACCCATTAATTATGTTGAATAGCTCATAAAAGGAATTCTGGGTCAACTATTGAGATTAGTGATGTTTGATTTTATAACCACATCATTCTTCTGGTCTGAACACGTGTATTTTGATATGCAATTTTTTTCAGATTCAACATGTTTATTTTATGGGGAAAATTTCAATGATTCCATTCCAGCTAAACATTCTTTATCACACAATTCTCCTAGAAATTGTTAATCATGTATGACTTACTTCTACTTTAATTATAAATATCCAGTATATAATCCGCATCATTCCTAATAACATTTGTTAAAAAAAATTATTTTCAATTACATTCTCATCGTATGAGTCCACCAATATCGATAATTTTTTTCCAATAATTTGTAACTTCTTCCATTTGTTTAATAATCCAAAAAATATACATCCTTAGCTTTTTCATAAAACATTCTAAGATGTGGATTTTTGATTTTTAGGATTAATGGACATAGAAAAACATTGAAGTATTTCAATGATTTTTTTTCATTATATCACATTTCAAAAGGATTTGTGTTGGTTTCAGGTCTCAAGAAGAATATATTTTGAACATGTACAAAATCAGTAATAGCATATCTCTAAAATAACATTGAATGATTGTATTATGGTAACATTCTTCTTTTTATTTCCTCCAAGGCTGTATTATTTCATTCTGTTAATCCAATTTTTGGGGATTATAGTTGGAACTATACAAATGTATGACACAATTTTTTCTTAGATTTGATTAAAATGAATTTATTTTGAATTAGGTTCTATTATATTTATCAAATTATTTATAGAGGCCCCCATTTCTTTTTCAACATATTTTTTTAATAATTTGAACATTTTAAAATCCTCAAACTTGTTTATAATAAACATGATGTTTTCCATCTGAATCAAATTATAAATAAAAGTGCTAAGTTATAAATCCTGTTTTTTATTGATGTCTCATCGACCAACATAAATTAGAATGAATAAGTTCAATATATCTTGTAGACTAAATCTTAACTCTCTTATGACTTCTATTAGTCATCTTTCCTTTCTTAAAAGTAATACAAACATATTAATTTATGATTTTCAATTCCAGAATGTTTCTAACAGCATCAGCCTTAAAAATAATTTTCATTTTTTCATCCAAATATGTCCCAGAATTATATGCCACAACATATTTTCATATTCATCACAAAAGTAAATAGTGTTACTAAACTCTGATAGTTTTAATAGATTCACACTGGTTATTTCTCCTTTTTTAATAACATTCCCATATTTTACTCTATTTATAACACAATCATATTTTATAAAGATTGATTGTTTTCAATCATCGAAAAGATAAATTAAATATTACTTTATGTTAAAGACTATCAAAGAATAAAGATTCTTTAGATTTCATCTATTCGTCATCAATCTCAGTCGTTCTGCTTCCTTATATTTTTAATGAACTCCCATAAAAAAATAATTACTACTCCATCATGGATATCATTATGTTTCATGATTTTTATATCATAGGTCATATGTTAATAAAAATCATTATCATGTATCCATGGTTTGTTCCTTTTAATTCCATTAAAATACGTTAAAACAAAAAACTCTCTTTCATCGATACTCTTCTTTGTGTCTTCCATTTATTTACTACTGTAAGAAAATTATTATAGATGGAGTGTCATAAATTTTTGGGCATGATTGCCAGACTTATAAAATTTTACAAAAACATCTTCTAGACATTCAAATTGATTTCTTGTTGGATAATATCTAAAATCATGAGAATTCACTTTGTCAAAATTTTATATCTTAGGAATGTTACTCATTAAACTTCCTCCATTTCATACTCTTTTCTCAGGTCATCTTCCACATAAAGATTTTTTGGGATTCAAATTATAATCATTATTCCCATAGATTCGAAAACACCATTAATATCCAATAAATCATTTTTTTATATCTAATTATGATCATTCTATGTAAAAACATTATTGAGGTTGATAAATTCATTTATATTTATCATACACTTGTCACGGGTCATCTTTCCTCTTGGGTGATTTTTCCAAATTTTGTTGATTTGATAGATTTCTCACATCCTTTTCCACCAATGCAATCCCAACAACTTTTACAAAACCTCAAATGTTAAAATTATTAAATAAAATGTTATTTATGGTGAGTTAATATTTCACCTGATTCTCATATTAATATATCTAAATAACATTAAAATTCCCAACATTTTTAATTGAATATTTATTAAAATTTTCATTCATCTTCCTAATGGTACTCTTGGACTCAAGATGTTTTCATCAAAACATGTTAACGTATACATCTTTATATTGTAGAATCTTAATAAGATCTACCAAAATTACATGTTAAAAACTTCATTATTCCTAAATTATGATCTCATCATTTTATTCATCCTCCTACTTGATGAAATAATTCCTTCCTTTAGTAACTTTTTCACAATAATTATTTAACATAATGATTTTTTTCTTGAGAGATTTATTTTTCATAGGACATGCAAGAAGTTTTATTTTGAGCTGATACTCTCTAGAAGATTATTAACCTCCATATTCATCACTACTTATGGAGTACTCAACATTCTTAAGCACTACAATGATGGTTATGAAAATTTCTAGACATTCATATTTTGGGGAATTGTTTTTATTTCCATTTTTTAATCATTCATACTCAACATACTTCTCTTCTTCATAATAAATTATATTTCATATTTATTGGATAAATATTCTTTTTTATAACTTCTATTGCACATTTATGTTGAGGGTTTTCATCAGACCCATATCAATGTTCCCCAACATGATTCTTTGGTAAATTCATTGTAAAGTGCCTAATTCAATCCAACACTAAAAAAAATTGAGAAGAAGTTTACCTAAATGAATTTCACTTCCTCTTTAGTATTTCATGGAGTTATGATTCTTGATTTTATCATTGAACTCATCATCCTCTTTACCTTAGGAGTAACAGGTCATAATTTCTTCCACATCCTTAATTTTTTACATTATCATAGATTCATAATTAATTCATTCATTCATATTTTTTTATATAATGAAATTTTATTATTTTTTAAACCATTAAAATGTTATTGAATTCATCATAAGATTAATCATCCTTATTTTCTAAAGAAGAAATATTAGAATCAAACATGTCTACAATGTTTCTTATATGCATGTTCAAAATTGAAGAATCTTCTAGGACGTCTCTGTATCCTATGATATTGAAAAAAAATTCATTAAACAAGGTGAAGAAGTCATCAATAGTTTCTTCATCTCTCATTCTAATTTCAACATACATACATTATCAAATTATTATCTTTTCATCCTTCACATCATTATTCCCATTGAAAATAGTCTCCATCTTAGCCCACACAATTTTTGAACTATTTTGACCCCAAAACTTCTAATAAAAATTCTCTTATTGGGACATAAGGATTTTATTTCTAGTTTTTCAATCAAAATCTGTATTTCTCTTATCAGAAAATGTCATTAGAGCATCGTTCTGAAATGGTGAAAACCCAACTGTAGTAGCATCGACAACATCCAGAAAAGAGATGGGAGATAAAGAATCATTCTTTTTTCGATCCTTAAATTTTTTTCAATAAAATTAAGAAATTACTATATTATTGAAATAAATTATATTATCCATGATTAGGATTCAAAAAGGGACCCTTATATCAAATACCAATTAATTCTCCAAAGGATTGAATAACAACTGAGAAGGGGGGTAAAATCCATTGTTCTATATTTTACATGTTTGAATAATCTTCAAAACATAACCCTTATAACCTATTAATATTTATATCCTCATCATCATTTGTAAAAACCCATGAATTAAAATTTATGAAATTGTGTAAATAAAAAAATATTTACAGGGTTTGACCCCAGTGTTTGAACCTACATCCTAACTAAAGCCACTCATGTGGGTCTATATATGTCTAATACTAAGAATAAGGGAATAAAAAAATTTCCAACTCCCATTTGACAAAATATATCAACTAGTAGTAATTATTATACTAACTACAATCTGTTTACGATGGTTTCTTATTAATGAATTGGGACAAAAAATTTATAATGTATTAATTTAAACTCCTCCACAATTGCTCAGCCTAAATCATCAGTACAATTTGGATAGATCTTATTTTCTCAATATAATGAGTATGGATATGATTCTCTGAATACGATGAGTGTGGAATTAATTATGTAAAAACCTGGATTTCCTCGAAACCTTCCATTGGAAAAATCAAGAGTTTGAGGTGTTTTTGGTGCTGTTAGTGGCACATTTTAAGAGTTTTCAAATTTTTTAATATTTCATTAGTAAATCAGGGAATCATAATTGCCAGGTCAGTGTGTCAAAATATTAGTGTGTCGAAATGTCAGTAAATTGGCATGTTATTGTGTCAGTGAGTCATGGTTATTGATATCAGTGAGTCAACGGCCTCATCATCGGTGAGTTAGGGACATCGACATCCGTAGGTCACGGTGTTAGTAGGTCATGGCATGAGTCAGTCATTAGATCTGTTGGTCATTTTGTCTCTAGTTCGGCATTGATGGCTTAACATCTGTAGGTTGCATCAGTATCTCACCCATCAGAAACTCTACATCAGTGAGTCACAGATAGGGGGCTCATTTTCATTTTTTCCCAGTTTTTACCAGTTTTATAGTATCACCACCCATACATATTATTTTTTGTAATCTGGGTTTAAACCCAAGTTTGGGTGTTTTGAGTGATTTTTGAAGGATATTAAGTGTATATTTAATGAACAGACATTCCGGGGGACTTTAGATACTCAACCCATGTAATCTTGACCAAGATCCCATGATTAATGTCTTTTGAAACCGTTCTTCTTTTAATATATGATCTAGAACATAAAAGATGGTATATTCCCTTCATAGTATGTTTTCGGTTTCATCATTGCACATCTAGAGCCTTCCTCCCAAGATTAGCTGTTCACTATGATGGAGCCCCCTACAAATAGATTTTCATGGAGTTCCTTCATGTTGCTCCTGTGATCCCATATTACTGGCCCAAGGATGTACCCAGATCTATGGATCATCCATGTAATTATTTATTTTTCTCCCTTAAATTGTGCATCATGAAAGGTGGGTGGACTAATGATTCCTTGTGAACAACAAATGAATACTCATTATAATACAATAAATAAACAAGAAGGGAATATGATCAAAAAATAACGGGGTAATGAAATAATAAGTTGGGACTGGATTGATGTTTGATCGTCATTTTTGTCCTGTAATCCTGGTTTACATATGGTTTTTTGTGGATGTATTCATTCGAATAATCTTTTTCATTGGTTTTCTTTTCTTTTTCACTATTTTTGTTAAAAAAAATATTTTATGATGTTTGATAATTGGTTGTAACATGAAACATGTTTAATCGCATATACTTTGTTAATTAAGTGGATGACCATGGTTTAAATCCCTTTTGTTATCAACCATATATATCAATGTGGATTGGAGAATAGAGTATACAAAATCTAATTACATCATACTTATAGGTGAGGTTGTGTGCTTTGTTCTGTTGGGTTATGTGACTTTCTATGTGTTGTGTGCTACTGCAGTAGGAGACATGGTGGTGGGTATAGGGGTGGACATAGGAGTTGGCTCTATGAGAAGTGAGTGGTATGGGTGTGTTGTGGGGTTTTGGTTGAAATGGTTGTAACTATGGTATTTTTATTCAGGTAAGTGCGGGGATGTGTAGGTATCCTTGTTTGATAGACGGATTGACTGTGGAATAGATGGACTTGTAGGTAGCCAAACTGACATTGTTTGTGTCTGGGATATAGAACGGCATGGGGCAGTGGGACTATGCGGTGATTATGTAATGCATTGAAACCTCATTGTCCAGTAATTTTCCAAAAACATAGTACCACCAAATGTTTCCACCATTATGGTGGCACTGGTCATGATGGCACTAGTCACAGTGGCACTGTTATGGTGGCACAGTCATAGTGGCACTATTGTGGTGGCACCGCTTACGGTGTCTCACTAAACCTTTGGCATTAACACAGTCACACATCATAATAGTGGCATCCTCACAGTCTCACACCAAAATGGTGGATCCACATTATGGTGTCTCACCAAACTGGTGGCATCGTTACGGTTGAACCATCACGGTTTCACTAACATGGTCGCACCGTCACAGATGCCATGTGTGGACGCACATTCATGGTTGCACCTTCATAGTCACACCATAATAGATGCCCCATATGGTAAAACCATCATATTTGCATGCCAAAATGGAGGGACCACTAAATATTTCTCACCGTTACGGTGGCATCATGTACTCCTTTTTTTATTTTCCATTTTTTCCAGTTTCCCGTGTTATCCCACTTCCACCCCCACAATGAATCTCTTCACGTAAATTGGTTTTAATACACATATAAAATTCATTAAAATCACATAAATTATATCTATAATCCCCTATGATCTGAGATACCCTTGACTTACCAAAACATGAGTATTTTTCCTCAGTGTCACACCCTTTTCCCATACTTTTATGCTTCGCCCCAGTTACGTCGTTTCTTTTGTTTAAAGGAAACCCTTTAACTCGCAGACATTATGGACAACTCTCTAATAAAAATTTTTAAATAAAAATTAATTTCATTGTGTGTAACTATCCAAATTCATGGTGAAACCATGATCCACTTTTAAATCCATTCAAAATTTCATATCCTCTAACTCCAGGATCTCATATTTTTATCACACGGGAATTCTTCCTTATTATTGGTTGGCCTCTTTCCTTTAATTGGTGCATTTGGAGCCCCCCATCCCTAGGATAGTAATTCACTTATTCTATATCCTTTCCTACTCACTCTTGGAGTCTTCAAAGTTCCTCCCCAGTAAGTCGTGCAACCCCAGTTCATGGCACGAGGAGGAAAACTTCAATCGTTGATCATCCAGGTATGGGCATTCCTTCGTCTGTCTTACATTGTATCATGTGGGGTGGGTATAATAATGTTTCCTTTGGTGATGGATGAAAAAAAACTATAACAAACAAAATAAAATGGTATCTAAATAATTAAGGTGTGTGTTTGATGATGTTGTTGTACTCTTTTATCATTTCCTATATGTTTCGAATTGTATGGTCTTATGTCCACGAAAAATCACTGTCGTTGGTGGTCCTTTCTGGTGAACAAATAAACCTATATTTTCTAGATAATTATATGATTTAATGGTAGTAACATGGAAATAGGTTAATCACATAAACTCGGTTGACTAATTGGATGCAAAATGAATAATAATCCTTGTGTGGTCACCCCGATTAACCAAACGGAAGAAGGAAAATTAATAAAAGATGTGTTTGAATCTGGAAACTCCCTTTCTCTATCTTGATAACATGTGTGGATATTCTTCTTGATTCTTTTGGGGTGAAATGGATGGGAATGGGATCCCCTACTATTGTGAAGTTGTTGGTTTCTGGATCAGAGGCCTTGTGTGGACATATCATGGTTCTTGGTTTGATTCAAGTACTTTGTGGGATCTCAGTGATCCCTTTTCTTGGTGTGACTTTACAAGAGAACTGGGTGTGAATGCTTAAATTGATGCTTGTCTGGTTTTCCTTAATTGGATTGTGTCTATACTTATTAGTTTTTCAGTTTTGAAGAATAATTAAATAAAATCACTTGTATATGAAAATGAGGATGAGTTCAATGAGGAATTTTCTTCGAGGAATGAGTTGTGAGTTGGTTGTGGATGGGTAGCTTCTTAAGAATCAACAGTAACAAGGGTGTTTGTGTATGGGTAGGTATTGGAACCCTTGGCATGGGAAGAGTTCTTGTTTAACTATATGTATAATTTAGTACTTTTGTTTCTTATTCGCGACCCACCCAAGTTGACCAGTTCGTTCCGCACACCACCATATCATGGGGGGGGGGGTTTATTTTTCCAACACATTTATGATTGGATGGTTATTAGATCCTTTTATTCTCCATTTCCTGAGTGTCCCAAGAATCATCCGGCAAGTTGTGATTACCTAAGGTCCATTATAACCCAAGATTCATTAGGTGGGGTATGTTTTTTTGGTTGGCCCTGGTGTGTGCGTGAAGGTTTTTTCCCCATGTGCCTTCAGGACGATTCCTAGGTGACATTGGTTGTGGTTGTAGTTCTTCAGTTCCATGTGCCTTCAAGTGTGGTGGTAGTTGTTCTGGCCCAGGTGTCGGCGGGCCTGGTTTGCTGTGGTTGTTGTGGCCCAGGTGTTTGTGTGCTGGATGTGTGGTTGTGGATGCCCAGGTGTCTGCAGACGAGGTATTGTGGTGGGACTGTAGTGAGAATGGCAGGGCAGGTTTGATGTGTAGGATTCCATTAATAACTGGTTAGAAAGTGTTTCGGGTACCCAAATATCGATGTGTTATTACTGTTACGTTACTTGACTGATGTTATTTGAGGAGTGTGGCTTTGTGAGGTCTGGGTGGATAGTTTCTCTATTTATGTTCTTTGGTTATCAATTTTTCTCACAGGGCATTATCATGCCTCTCTAATTGTGCATGAGAAATTTTGTTTTTTCCCAACTGATTATACATGTATACTCACCCTTCATATATAAAACTTTTTTCTTGTTTCTAGGGGGACAATGAGGACTGTGGGGGACTGTACTAGTACAAAAATTCAGACAATTATTGTTGTTGTTTTTTTATTTTCATTGGTACATACCCTTGGAGTTTTTCTTGAACTTATAACACTTATTATTAGAACATGCATATGAGAATTGATTTTCTTTCATTGCTTTGACATCCAATTTTGGTGTTTCGTGGGATTTACTATCTTATCTCTTGATTATGCTAAATAAAAAGGGTAATTCCTTCCATTTTGCATTTGATCATAAACCCATGGTGCTATTCACCGCTCCAAAACCTATTGAAAGTAGGTATCATGGGTCATTATCTCTCCATAAACATGAAGAAGGAAGGGTCTTGAAGTTTTTTGTCCACTCCATCATCTTGTTGATGGTGGGTCATGATAGAATGGTATAATAGGAGAGGTTGAGAGATAGAATGGATATTAGAGTAAGGCACAATGAGGATTGCATGTGATGATAGGGAAACAATGTATTTTAATCTTGGCGTGTGAAATAGGATAGGGAAGACTAGCTAGGGAAATGTATTTTAGGGCCCCCCGTCATCTGATGCTAGGACTCAGGACCTACCGAACAACCATGTGAGGGTGCACTGATTTTATGGTAGAGACCCTAGGAAAGGTATATGCATTATAATGTCTTGTTTTCATATGTGTCTTGGGTACTTTGGGGATCTAACATAAATAAGAAGTTTAAATTTTTTTAAAATAATCTTCTACACTACTCAGTCTTATGCATTCCTTGTTTTCCTTACAGCTATGGCACCCAGATGATGACCATGATTAGTTTGGGGGATCAAGGCACATGAGGATGATTTTTTTGATCCATATAGGGCTGATCGAGAGGAAGTGAGAGACCAGTGGAAGTAGATTCTTTGTTCCTTTCAGTGATAGACCATCATATAGTACAAGGGAATCATCTTGGACATAGAGACAGAGAGCTGGATTGAGTATCTGTTGATATATTTCAACATAATTCAGGCTCCAATGGAGTACTAGGTTCCTCTGGTATTAAGCAAGATGCGTGGAGTGGCACGTCAGTGATTGAAGCTCTATCTTGTGGAGAGGTGGTGGCTGGGGTTTTTGTGGACTGACTTTGAGAAGGAGTTCCAGGTGGAATTCTTCTCTTCCACGATGATGGCTGAGTAGAGACAAGAGATTCTCTTCCTTCAACAAAGGGGTATGTTAGTAAGGGAGCTGAGGATCTAGTTCAAGGATCTCCTTTTTTTTCTCCGGACCTCTTTCAAGATGAGGAGTTTCAGACGACATGTTTAGAGGAGGCACTCCGACTTTCACATCAGTATGCTATAACTCCCTTCACTCTACCAGCATAACTGGAGGACCGAAAAAAGGCCAACGTGGTGGCTAGGATGCACATGCTGGGAGGTGTGTCACCCAAGAGGATCTAATTGGTCTCGTCAAAGTGTAAGGTCTTTAGCAGCAGGACTCCCGCATTAGGGCCTTCCATGTTTTGGCCAATGGGGAGTAGGCCCCAGTAGTTCAAATTTCAATCTCCCAGCCCTTGACCCTACCTTGCGGTACCATGGTTGAGATGCTTCATATTTGGTATTAATGGTAACCATCAGAATTAGTTCCCCTAGAAAGTGTAGTACCTTGGGGGTGGGTAGGTTCAACACCCACCTTAGCATCAGCAGTTTCTGGCCAGGCCATTTCAGCAGCAGTAGTAATATGGATAATTAGCTTCCTCTCCATTGAGTGTAGATGTTGTAGGAGGAGTCCAACCTCTGAGCTCTCTTTAGGGATCTTGATTAGGTCATGGTCAGGGAAGTGGCTAAAAGATGAGGGGAAGAGGATCTAGGCATGGGTAGTTTCACATCGTAGAGGCAGCCTTTCCAGTAATACCATAATTTGTTCGAGGTGAAATCACCTTCTTTAGAAATATTTTTAATTCCTTGTTTGATTTAGGATTCTCACACTCCTTTTTTGCACCCAATTTTTCAATTGTGTTGGGTCTACATGGAGATATACTTCCCTTAACCATGGTATTGATTATGCTTCTCAGAGGTCAGACAATATTGTCTCATGTTTTCCGAGAATGTAGACTAATTTTGGGACCATATCAGTCTAGTGGGGACCTTCTTTTGCTGCAGATGTAGCTGTACAATGTCATTATTGGCATCGAATGGATGTTCTCTATGTGTTCCATTATTGACTACTTCAGAAGAAGGGTCATGTTTTCAGATATAGGCAAACAACCTGTGACGTTTGATGGTGAGCCAGGATGCTAAGAATACAACTAGCGAGTGGAACCCCCTCATTATAGTTAGCTAATATGTATGTGGAGTCAGTAGATATAGAGATGGTGGAATTCCTGGGGATCGTTAGTGAATTCATGGATGTATTTCCAGAATAGGTGGTGACACTACCTACTTGATATGATGTTGACATCAGGATAGACATGAAACCTGGTGCATGTCCGATTTCTGTGGCTCCCTATCAAATAGAGCCTACTAATTGTGGGAGTTACGGATTCAGATAGACAAACTGCGGGATAAGGGGTTTTTTGACCATGCTCGTCACCATGGGGTGCTCCGGTCTTGTTCCAAAATATGGAAAATGGCAGTCTCAATCTGTGTGTAGACTACTGAAAGATGAAGCATGTAATGGTCAAGAACCCTTACCCTCTCCTAAGGATCAATGACCACTTTGATCAGTCGAAGGGGGCATGATGGTTCTCTAAGATCGACCGATGGTCAGGATATCACCTGTTGAGTGTGAAAGAGGGGGAAATCTCAAAGGCTACCTTCCGGATTAGATATGGGCACATTGAGTTCGTCATCATTTCATTCAACATCACGAACACACATTCCATGTTTATAAGACTCATGACCTCTGTCTTCCAGGAATATCTTGACCGTTTCGTAGTGGTGTTTATTAATGAAATCCTAATCTACTCAAGAAAAGAGGAGGATCACGTCGAGTATCTGAGAATGGTTTTAGGGGTCTTTTGACAACCCCATCTCTATGAAAAGTATTCTAAGTGCAAGTTCTAGATACAGGTGGTGCACTTCCTTGGACATGTGGTGCCCAAGTAGGGAATATAGGTTTCTCCCTCAAAGGTTGATCCAATTGTTTCTTGGGAAGTACCCATGAATGTGATCGAGGTTTGTAGTTTCCTGGTTCTAGTAGGTTACTACCAGAGATTCGTGCCCAACATCTCTAGATTTGTCGCACGTTTGACAGTATTGACCAACAAAACCAGGATTTTATAGGGAGTCAGGAGTGTTGTGTAGCCTTCAGCTTTCTTAAGGGAATGTTGGTTAGTGCCATGATACTGAGGTTTCCAGGGGAAGGGGTAATGTTTGAAGTGTTCTATAAATAATCTTTCCAAGGCTTGGGGTGTGTGTTGATGCAACAAAAGGGGTGATTTATTATGGGTTAGACAGTTACGTCCCTAGGAGGGTAACTATTCCACCCACGATATGGTTCTTTTAGTGGTCGTGTTCACACTATATTTATGGAGGAATTACCTCATTGGGGAACACCTCATGGTATTCATGGATCACAAATTCTTGAGGTATATCTTCTCCAAATAGGAACTAAACATGAAGTAGTGCAGGTGGAAGGAGTTTCTTCAAGACTACGTCATTGAAATTTCCGTCAACTAATGAAATGGGAACATGGTGGTCGATGACTTGAGAAGGAAGTCGTAGAAGGATGTGGTTCGAAAATCAAGAGTTTCTTGGAAGATGATGGAAGAGTTGGATACCCTAGACCTGGATGCAAGGGTGGAGAATGGAAGAGGATGTCTGTTCTAGATGACAGTGAAGACCTCTCTATTGCAGAAGGTGGAGGAGACTCAGTGGGGGTACATATATTTTGAAGTGACGCATGACCATGTTAGCCAGGTCAATTCTCCAGAAGGATGGTTGGATGATGGCCAGAATCGGGAACTGTTTCATTGAAGGATGTTTGTCCCAATAGAAATGCACAAGAAAGTTCTTGGGGAGTTCCACAACTCACCCCCGGTGGGGAACATAAGGGTTTCAATGATGTATCAGGGATTGAGGGGTCAGTTTTGGTGTCCTGGGGTGAAGTAGGTTGTGGTAGGGTTTGTGACAAGGTGACTAGTGTGTCAGCAAGTGAAGGATGAAAACCAAGTCCCCAGAGGTTTGTTGTAGCCATTAGATGTACAGAAGTGGAAGTAGAATGAAATATCGATGGATTTAATCCTCGGACTACCTAGGTTCAAAGGAGGATGTGACGCTATCTAGGTAGTTGTTGACCGACAGATGAAATCAGCTCACTTCCTAGCAATCAATGAGTGAAGTGCAGTGTATGCATTAGCTGATAAGTTTGTGGATGAGGTGGTGCGGTTGCATGGAGTTCTAAGGACCATATCCTCAGATCGAGATAGCCTATTTACCTCATGGTTCTGGAGAGGATTTCAACATGCTTTTGGCACCCAACTATGATTCAACACTTCTTTCCACTCCCAGACAGATGGGCATATAGAGAACACAATCTAAACATTGGAGGATATTCTACAAGAATGTGTTTTCTACTATAGGGGATCATGGTATTGACAGTTTCTCTTATTAGATTTTTCTTACAATAATTTCTATAACTCTACTATTGGAATGGAACTATTTTAATCCTTGTACTGGAGGTTGTGTTGTTCACACGTGTGGTGGAACGTGGTTGGGTAGGTAGGTGTTTTTGATCTAGAGGTTGTACATATCACAACAGAGAAGGTTAAACTTATACGGGAGAGGATTTAGGTGGCTCAGGACCATCAAATGTCATATGCTGATCATAGGATAAGACCCTTTAAGTTCGAGGTCGTGGACCATGTATTCTTGAAGGTCTCCCACCAGTTTTGGAAATGGAGGTTCAGGAGGGGAAGTAAGCTTTACCCTTGGTTCATGGGACCCTTCTAGGTGTTTCTGCAGGTTGATGAAATAGCTTATCAGCAGGCACTACCACCGCCACTTCTAAGGGTGAATGATTTCTTCCATATGTCTCATCTCTGTCTATATATACATGATGATTCTCATGTCCTCGACTGGGGGAAGATGGATATCAAGGACGGAAAGATGTTCATAGCGAAACTAGTGAGGATTGAGTATCATGAGAAGAAGGTGTATTGTGGATGAACCATCCCTTTGGTTCGGATGTTATGGAAGCATGTTGGCCTCATGGAAAGAACTTGGGAATGGTAGGCATAGATGCATGCCCAATTCCCAGAGATATTTTGAGTTCTATTCTATTTTGTTTTGTATTTTTTGGTGATGTATTGATTGACCTTGTTTACTATGAAATGGGAAATTTCCCTTGTTCTCTAGATGTGTGTGAAGAGTCCTAACTGCATGGAGGGGAGGACCCAAACCCTAATCAAGACACATTAATGTGGATATATTTGAACCCTTGCGAGTGATTTAGTGATGCCGAATGAGGATAGTATCAGGACATGGGGGAAGGGACTCTATAATCTATATGACTGGATGATAATACTATTACATGTTTGTGTGGTTACATGGGGGAGAGGATAGGTAGGGTATCCTTGATTTTTTTGTAGATAGTTGTGGAATAGGTCTACCTAAATATAGACGTTTTTCCAGTTTTCGAACAACTCTAGGGTGGTTTGTCTTTGGGAGGTAACTTATGAGTTTTTTGTTCGGACCCCTCTATTTTCTTCATGTTTATTCATAAATTCTAAAGGATGAGAATAGTTTGATAAGTATTTGATGTAAAGGCATTTACCCTCCTAGTCCAATAATATTTCAAATACTCCGTTCCACCAAACGGTTCCACCATTATAGTGGCACCGTCAGGGTCACACTGTTGTAGTGGAACTACTTATGGTGTATCACCAAACCGCTGGCACCATCACGGTCACACACCAAAATAGTGGCACCATCATGTTCGCACAACGAAATAGTACCACCTCTTTTCCTTGTCTCACCGAACAGGTGGAACCATCACGGTCGCACCGTGACAGTCACACCATCACGGATGCACCGTGTGGTCGCATCATTACGATTTCACCATCACGGTCACACCATACAGTCACACCTTCACGGTCACACACCAAAATTGTGGCACTGCTTATGGTGTCTCACCTTTTAGGTCGCACCATGTCTTCCTTTTTACCTTTTCCTTTTTTTCCTATTTCCCGAGTTTTCCCAGTTTTTCATCCGCAACGTATCTTTTGACGTAAATGAGTTTTAATACCCCTATCAAAGCCATTATGAGCACATAAATGATAAATAAAATCCCCAAAGAGATAGGTGACCATTTACTTTCCAAAACATTTGGCTTTTTCTTTGGTGTCACAACCTTTTCCCGTACTTTTCATCCCCACCCTTGTTATGTGGTTTTTCATTTAAAGGAAACCCTTTAACTCATAGACATTAGGGCCACCTCTCTAATGAGAATAATTAAATAAAAACTAATTATATCATGTGTAACTTTCCAACAGCGTGGTGAAACCATGATCTTTCTTTAAATCCATTCAAATTTTCATATACCATAACTTTAGGATCTCACCTTTTTATCGCATGAGAATTCTTCCTTCTACTTGGTTGGACTCTTTCCTTTCCATGGTTTATTTGGATTCCCCATCCTGAGGATAGTGGTGTGCCTATGCGGGAGCCTTTCCTGCTCGCTCTTGGAGTCCTCGAAGTTCCACTCCAACAAGTCGTGCAACCCTAGTTTTTTTTCACGAGGTAAAAAACATCGATCGTCGATCATCCAGATCGGGTTTTCCCTTTGTCTCTCTTACTATGTATCATGCGGGGTGGGTGTGATAATGTTTCATTTGGGGCTCGATGAAACCAAACATTAATAAAGATAATAAAATGGGTTTTAAAGAATGAATGGTTTTTTTGATGATGATGTTGCACTCTTTTACCTTTTCTTATATGTTGTGAATTTTATAGGATTATGTCCACTAAAAATCATTGTTGTTGGTGCTCCTTTCTTGCGCAAAAATAAGCCACTATATTTTGGATAATTCTATGATTGAATTTCTATAACATGGAAACTGGTTAATCACATAAATTCGGTTGATGAAATGTACACCCAATGAATAATAATCCTTTTGTGGTCAACCCAGTTAACCAAACGGAAGATGGAAAATTAATAAAAGGTGTGTTTGAATATGAAAACTCCCTTGCTCTATCTTGGTAACATGTGTGTTTTTTCTTCTTGATGCTTATGGGGTGAAATGGATAGGGATCTGAACTCCTGCTATTATGAAGATGTTGGTTTGTGGAAGTGAGGCCGTGTGGTGTCGTATCATAGGGTCTGTTTTGGTTATAGTATATCAATGGATCTGAAAAATCCATTTTGTTGTTGTGACTTTACAAGAGAACCGGTTGTGAATGCTTAAAATATTTCTTGGCTATTTTTCCTTACTGGGATTGTGGGTATAACTGTTAGTTTCCCAATAGTGAGTAATTATTTAAATGGAATCACTTGAATATGAAAAAGTAGATGGGTTCAATGGGGAATTTTTTTTGGGGATTGAGTTGTGAATTTTTTGTAGTGGTGGTTGTTCTTATGAGTGAATAGAAATAATGATGTTTGTATACGTGTTGGTTTTAAAACCCCTAGGTTGGGAAGAGTTCTTTTTTAACTATATATATTTGTGGATGGATATTAGCTTAATTTATGCTCCCTTTACCAATTATCCCATGATTATTATGGTAGGATATGACGGCTTGAGGTCCATTATAGCCCAAAATTCATTGGGTGGTGCATGTAGTGTTGGATGGCCCAGGAGTGTGTGGGGATGTTTTTTTCCGAAGTATCTTCGGGATGAGGCCCTGGTGTCTTCCGGGAAGGTAGTAGTTGTTCGGACCCAGGTGTCTTCGGGCATTGTGGTAGTTGTTCTGGTCGTGGTGTCTGCGGGTGTGGTTACGTGTGGTTGTTGTGGCCTAGGTATATTTGAGCGGGATGTGTGGTTGTGGTAGCTTAGGTGTGTGCAGCTGTGGTATGGTAGTAGGACTGCAGTGAGAATGGTGGGGGAGGTCTGACATGTAGGATGTCTTTAATAACCAGTGGGAAAGTGGTATGGGGTACAAAAACATCGATGTGTTATTACTATTACTTTACATGAATTGAGTAATTTGGGGAGTGTTCCTTGGTGATGTTTGGGTGGAGAGTTTCCCTGTTTAGGTTCATTGATTATCTCATTTTCTAACAGGGCATTAACATGCCTCCAAATTTGTGCATGAGTGCTTTTCGTTTTCCCTACTGAGTAAACAAATATTCTCATTCTACATATATAAAATAACTTTCAGGTTTCTTGGAGGACTATGAGGATCGTGCGAGGCTATACTAGTTCAGAAATTGGGATAGTTTTTGTTGTTGTTTTTCTTTTCATTGGTACTTACCCTTTGACTTTTTCCTGTAATTATAGCACTTATTATTGGAACATGCATATGGGAATAGATTTTTTATGATTTACATTTACTTCCATTTTTGGAGTTTCAATGGATTTACTATCTTCAATCCTGATCCTACTAAATAAATACAGAAATGATTTCCATTTTTTGTGTGATCCTATACCATTGGTGTTATCCACAACTCCAGGACCTATTGAAAGTGGGTCATAGGGGTCATTATATCTCTTTCAAATTGAAGAAGGAATGGTCTGGTTGTTTTTTATCCATTCCCTTATCTTAGTTATGGTGGGTCATGACGGGTTATGCACTTGTATACAGTAGGACTGCATCTTGGAATTGGTTGGACAGTAGGTCTAGAGGGCTAGGTTGTGAGATAATAATTTTTCTACATAACATTGAAGAATGATTGTTGGTAGTGGTTGAATGGGGGCGAGTAGTGGTACTTTAAAATCTGGTTTTGTCTACTGTTTTGATATGGTTGTGGTTGGTAGTTTCAAGGTAGTGTTAAAATAAATTAAATTGAATCCTATTATTAACAAATTTAATGTTGTTAAATGAAAAAAAGTATTGGGTTATCCTTTGGCATTGGTTGTTGGGTGGTGGTGCATACTGTTAGCACCAAATATAGTTCTGTATGAGTTGGTTGTCTATCATGGCGAACTATTGTGGGTTACCGTAGTTGGTCTGAGTGTTTTCCAGACTATATATATATTGTAGTTCATTTTTATTTCTATACATACCCCACCATTGATGAGATCTTGTTCCAGAAACCTCTATCTCAAAGGGGAGGGGGTTTCTTTCAAACTTCCTGGTGGGAGGATAGATGGCTGGTTACTGGCATTCTACCACATACCCTATTCATGTTCTTATCACTCGAGCATATATGAGAAGGCTATAATGGATTCAGTCTTACCATAGTCATATATCCTTCATGAATGATTATTTTAGATGAGAGACCATGCTGTTTTTGGGCCAGGATTTCTTTAACATGTGTCTTCGAGATGTGTCCCATGTGTCTTCGTGCAAGAGGTGTGGTTGTTGTGGCCATGGGTCTATGGGTGAGATGTGTGTTATTGTTGAGGCCCAAGTGTGTGCGGGTAGGTTGTGTTAATGGGACTACGTGTGGGATGATTTGTAACCCCAAGATGTTATTTGTTTGGAATGAGAAGTTAACTAGTGGGAATGTGGTGCATGGTACCCAAATGTCGATGTGCTAATAATACTACATTACATGAATTGAAATATTTGGATAGCACACATTGGTGAGGTTGGGCTTGTTAGTATTACATGGTTGGGGATTGTTGGTTCTACTATTTTTTCTCGTATGGATATCTGTACATTCCCCCACTTGTGCCTGAGTAGCATTAGTTTTTCTTATCAGGTATACTTGTATACTCACACTGTGTTTGTAAATCTGTTTTCAGGTTTCTAGGAGGATGTTAAAGACTATGCTGGACTTTACTAGATCAAGTGTCAAGATTTGTTGTCAATGATTCTTCATCACATTTATTTTGGTACTTTAGTTGTAATTTGTTTCATATTTACTTCTGAACATGCATTCGGGAATAGATTTTGCATTTCTTATACGTTTTTATTGGGAGTTGTTTGGGATTTACCACCTTATCCCATGATCTTGTTCTTCCAATGTTAGTAATTCCTTCTATACTGTGTGATATTTTATACCCTTTGTGATAGTCACCGCTCAAAGGCCTATTGAAGGTAGGACCTAGAGGTTATTATCTATCATTCATCTTGAGGGAGGAAGGGTGTGGAACTTTTCTATCCCTTCCCTGCATCTTGACGAAGGTGGGTCATGAATAAATGGTATTAGAAGAATTTTTTGCGTGTTAAGGGGTAAGATGGAGTTTTGGAGTTAGGAATACTGAGAATTTATTTGGATGGTGGGTAAATAGTGTTAGGTGAATTTGGAACATGAAATAGGCTAAGGATGATCTACGAGGACACATGACTTTAGGGAACCCCCTGATGTGATGGTGGGACTCAAGAACTTACTAAACGGGCCAAGTTAGGATACACAGATTATATGGTAGAGACCCTAGGAAATGTACATGAATCATAATGACTTGTCTTCTTACATAAGTTTGGTGTTTTGGGAAATTTAAGAAAATTGAAGATT
Source organism: Viscum album (assembly GCA_963277665.1). NCBI lineage: Eukaryota > Viridiplantae > Streptophyta > Magnoliopsida > Santalales > Viscaceae > Viscum > Viscum album. The sequence continues at coordinate 623,957,773 of OY728127.1, forward strand.
TAAAATGAATTTAAACAAAAATTCTTGTATTACCCATGTTTAGGAGTTCCTTGTTTACTTTTTATCCTCGAAACCCCTATATTCCCACATGTGGTATGAGTAGTTGAGGCCTAGCAGGTCGACCATATTGACCGACATAGGGTCATTCGAGTGGAGGAAGATGACTTGTATTATAAGGCACTTCCTGACCTCTATTAGTATACTCTGGGAAAGTACGCAGGTAGAGTCTCATACATAGAGACAGAGAGTGGGCTCGAAGAGACAGTGATCACTTTCCACTTGATCTGGGCTCCGATTATGTTATGGGTTCTACTTGCGATGAGATAGATGAGGGGAGAAGCACATTTGTGTTGGATTCTTTAACTCATGAGACGAATGAGACTAATGTAATGTGTGATGACTTTGATAAGAAGTTCCAACCAGAACTCCTTTCCTCTATAATGAAAGCATGATTAGAGGTAGAAACTACTCTCCCTCACCAAGGGAGTATGTCTCTAAGGGAATTGGTTATCATGTTCATGGATCTCCTACACATCTCACCAGATCTCTTTAAGAATGATGAGTCCTGAGTGAGACAGTTGGAGGTAGTAATCCGACCTTCTTTTCAGTATGTCGTCACCCCTTTTACACTACTCAAATTCTTAGGATGTTATGAAGAAGGCTGAGGTAGTATAAATAAGAGACACAGTAGGGGAGGTGTTCCATGAGAGGGGACCCAGTTGAGTTTGTGGAATGAGAATACCATCATAATCAGTTCTCAAACATGTAGGGCCTTCGTGGTTCCATCTAGCAGTGAGTAGGGCCCCAACAATTTCAGTTTCAATTTACTAGTCCTCCCCCTTTCCCCATGGGCTCTGGTACTGAGGTGCTTTATCTGTCGAGGTTGTGTAAATATTCAGATCCAGTGCCCAGTCCTGAGCATCATACAGTGGGGGTGGGTAGGTTCAGTAACCACCTCACCAGTAGTAGTTTCCAGTCAGTCCATTCTAGTAGTAGGGGAAGTGGTATCTCCTACTCCAATGAGTATAGATAGTGCTGGAGGAGGCTGAACTCAGGATTATCCTTAGGGACCTCAACCAAGAAATGGTAAGAGAGGTGGAAAACAATAGAGGTGTAGTGGAGCTTGTCGTGGGTAGTTGCACCCCACAAATGAAGTAGTTCTAGCAAATCTAAATGTAGTTCGATGTATGATCAGTTTGTTTAGTACCCCGGTGTTTGACTTGTTAGATTAAAAATCATTGCAATCCTTCATTTTACCATTTTTATACCCTTCATTAGGACTATATTTAGTTATACATCCCATTCCACTGGTGTTGAGTATGCAAGATGAAGGTCAAACCTGTTTTCTGATGTTTTTCAGAAATGTAAACTGATTTTGGGACAACGTACATCTGGTGGGGATATTCTTATACTACACATGCATCCTGATGATGTCATCCTGGGAAACAAATGGTGTTTATCTGTGAATTCCATAATCGACTTCTTTTGAATGAGGATCATATTATTATATATGGGCAGACATCGTGTATCATACATTGGCGAGTGGTGTAATTAACCAATCCTAACATACATGAACATTACATTTCTTTTGTGGAATACTTAATACATGATAGAAGCCTGCACCCAATGAACGTATTAGTATAATTACTTTTGGAACATGGAACATAATCTTCCATCATGTTTAAATAACTTTAATATCACCCATAAATAACTTCCCCATTTTTTTCCTACCAAAAACCATACCTTATATCCTAGGGATGTGAAAAATAAAAAAGGGTGAGCTCAAATTCTTAGTAAGGGTAAACATTGAGAATATAAATCAAAAAATAAACATAAGAATGTAAAAAGATGAACATAATGTTTAAATAGCAAAATCATGAGTCACGAAAAATATCTTGGTAGTTCATAAGGCATAGATCATAAAGGAACCTTAACCATGATAAAATAGTATGGCATAAAACATCGAATTATGTGAACAAAGAACATAATATAATTTCCATAATAGTGAATGCATTACTTCTAAGACCATTGTAGTTGAAAATTTACCCAAATGAATCGTGATTAAATTCCATTCTATCCATGTATTACTGAACCTGATTTACTTATCATTCCCGCCTTATACTACTGAAATTGATTTACCTGTTGTTCCGGTCATGTATAACTAATGATATATAAATCATTACCAAATGAATTGGATGGAGATATACGTCCCACCCATCTCAAAATGAAATCATCATTACATGTTCCACAAAAACATATACCATTCATCATAAAATTACCCTAGTTACAAAATGTTTGGTTTCTTAAACATCATTAAATCATAATCCATATAAATAAATTTCATAAAAATAATTCCATCATAAATATAATCAAATAAAAGAAATAAAAGGTGTATTAACATAGACCTATGTCATCGTAGATGGAAAATAAATTTGATAAAATGCATGAACATAATTTTTTGTGAAAATATCATTTCTTCTTCCAAAATGGTTTCTTTTCTCAGAATAATTCACATTTTTAAAAACATTGAATTTAGTTGTAAAAGAAAATGAAATCTTGTTGAGTAAGATTCATCGGAATAATATATTTTTAGGACATAAAATTACATTAATGTGGTATATGTTAAAAAACATTCTCCTTGTACATTTTCTAGAAAAGTCAAAAAGCACCTAAAATTGAATAACTACAACAGATTCCATTTATACCATTTAATAAAAATTCACAAATAAGTAAAATTAACTTTAGAAAATTTATTAAGAATATAAATAACATTAAATAATTATGAAACATGTATTTGTGTGACAAAAATACCCCAGTAAATAATTACGTATAAATAACTAGGGATACACATGAGATTGAAAAATTATCTATTACCTTAGCTACAATATGATTCATATGTTTCTGAAACTCTTGTATATTTGGTTTAAATATATTATTAACATTTAATTTATCCTTAATAATATTAATGATATCCTATATGATTCAATTATGTCTTTATATTACTTGTTCATTTATCAATTACATGGTAAAGTAATGTTTTGGGTAATGATCGTTTTATTTATCATACGTATTTTGACTTGTTATTATGGATGATATTACATAGATCAAGATTTAATTACTTATAGAATTTAAAATGGTATTTCTACATAATTAATATTCATTATAGAATTATATATATTAAATAGATAAAAAATGGACTACACCATTCATGGAGACGGTAGGTCATACAAAAACATTAACGTTGTTTCTATTTCCTTATTGAATTGAATGGAAGTAAGTAAATGACATAACTATATATACATAAAACAAATATCATTATTATGCCATATATTTCATGATTATTTATTATATATACTTTATAATCATTCTTGAATTGATAACATGGGTAATGAATCTCATCACGTTGTGGAGACAGTAGACCATACATATGCATGAGCGACCATACCATTCACATAATGGTAAAATGGTATGAATTGGATGGAATATTATTTATACAGAATAATTATCATGTTATATGAAATATATACATGCATTATAATCATCCTTATACCAATCCAAATTTATGTATCGTTGAATAACAAATTACACCACATCATGGCGATGGTACGCCATACGTACGTACATGTGGTGATATTATTATTTACAAGAAGGATAAAATAGGGTATAAGATTATCCCATAATTATAACAAAATATCAGTATGTATATGATTCTGTATTTACTAATTTAGCATGAGAAAAACATAAGAATAAAAGTTAGAAGAAGAAATGAATTTTGAATGATGTGATAAATCATTTACATCTTTTCCGAGTATCTCTTTTCATAAACACAAAAGTCCACACTACGATGGATTCCTCCCCAATGTTTGGAAACTAAGAGGAAGGGAGTTTTTTTGAAGATTATTTTAGAATAGTATGGATGTGATAAATGGATTTAATGGTGTGGGTATGTGGGTAGTGGTGGCCGCATTTTATAAGAGGGATGAGGGGTACTTTTGGAAATTCTTGAAATATTAATTTATTATAAATTGATTTCTTCTTTATAATGATTACAAAATAATTTATTTCTATGTTAAGATTCTTATTGTAGAAATAATCTCATCCAATAAAACTTATGCATTTTTTTATTTTATTTGAATCCTTATCATTTTGATTTATCTATATTTAATATATTCAATTTTATTTGTGCCAATAATATTAAAAATATTAAATGGTTATAAATTTTTACTTATTTGTTTTCATATATCAATAATTGGATACTTTATTAAATTTTAGATCATCTATTTTTTACTTTGTAATTTTTAAATATTTTTGTTATTTTTAAGTAAAATAATAATATTTTAATTTTATAAAATATCAATATTGTCAATTTTGACCCTATTAATTTATTTGAATTTCTATATAATATAAACAAAATATAAATTCTAACAAAAATATTTAATACACTCCTACATGAAATAGTCACTTAGAGATTTCTTGGTTCACATTAAATAGTTCAAGTAATATTTATTTTAATATTTTTAAAACAATTAATTTGTTATTTCTATCAATAAAATAATTTCTAAATCACTATTCTATCATCATTAATGGTAATTATGTTATTTCTTAAGTATCTAAATAAATTCACAAGATGTAAATAATTTCATTATATTTCGAGAGTGTATTTATGTTCGATGATTAATGAATGTTATCACAACATTAAAATTCTTATACTTATAAGAGATAAGAGGGTGACATGCAATCACTTTCTTTTGTTTTAATAATAATAAAATCAATTTCATGGAATAAAGTCCATTAAATAAATCAATTCAAGCCCTTAGGAGATATGGGAATACTTTTATTCATCTAATTGGATTTTGGTAGGTGTTATGGTCTACCTCCTTAGGCCAATGGAGACTCGGTCAGCAAAGGAAGTCGGAACTCCAAAGGAGCAGAAAGCCCAAATAGTGGAAGCCAAGGAGGTTCATCAAATCCAAGAGGCTAGTTGTGAGGTTGTTGTCCCTACTATGCTTGAGGGTGAAAAGGGGCCTCCGGGATCAGTGAAGTAATGTCAGAATAAATCCAATGATGACTCACAATGACAAATACTTTCGATGCTGGGTCAAATGGGCTTACTTTTGAAATCTGATGAGAAAATGGCTGACAACACGCTGGATATTCAGGAGTTAAAGAAGACGAGGCCTCTTCAGGTGACCTTAACTAAGGAGCAGGGTAAGTGGATCGACTAGCAGGCTCGCATTCTGCTTAGAGGATACAACATGGGAAAGATCAATAGGGAATAACACTTGCAATCTTGGTATATACTTGATAATCTCTATGAAGGAGTACTAATGGATGATTATGACATCCAGATAAAGTCTACTCGCTAGATTTTGTTTAGATATATTGGCTCAAATCAGCGTAAACTTTTCTTTAACAAATCAGTTGTGACCTTCGGTTCTAAATCAGGCATGGTGCGAGGGTTCTCAATTTTCCCTTAAATGTGATTGAAAATAAAAATTTGAACGTTGGGTGGTAGTTGTTATGGTAATTTAATTATCCTTATCATATTGTTTGTTATCAAAATTTACCGGATTTTCCTTTTACTATGGTAAATAAGAACAACAAAGTTATTATTCATAATGTCCAAAATGAAAAGGTATACACAAAATTTTTAAATTATGATTCCAAATATTGAATCCATTTTCCAATTTAAAAACGTATAATTTGTTGAAATTAATTTAAAATTAATTCATATTGTCAAAACCAAAAAAGCGTGTTTTAATCAAATAGAAACTTATCAAAAGAATCACATGTATTTACATAAAATTTATATATATAATTAATGTCAATTAAAAAATAGAATTTAATAATAATAAAATAAATAAATTTAACTATAAAAAAAATTAAAAATATAATCTATCTATAAAAACAAATTAGATGAAAATGTAGTTTTGAATTAAAATATAGTAATTTTCATTATTCATTAAATTATGATTATTTTCAAAAAAATACCGAAAATTAATCCAATGTAAATATTTTTGTCCCACTTCTAAAGTAGAAGTTTATTTTTTCATAATATTATATAAAAGTTTTAAATAAGATATTAAAAATGTGTGCACTATCAAGAGGCAGAAAAACTGCAATTTTTTAAAATACATCTTTTATCTAATTTTTTTATTTTCATATATCATGTTATAGAAAATACAGAAGATGAAATTCAATGATATATAAAATTTAAAATGTGGTAAATACTATTCTTAACAGCTTGTTTATATTCCATTAAATTGTAATATTTTAGTAATATATGGTTGTATAGTGAAACTCAATATTATGTACAATACAAGCTATCGAGGAAGGTCGTTCTGGGGTGTAATGCAATCCAGATAACTATTGAATTTTATTCCAGATACCTTCGGTGTTATTTATAACAAAATCCAAACATAGTACTTGGAAACATTGAAAAAAATATACTCATTGTTGTGTGAAATTAATTCTATAGAAAGAACATAAAATCTTGTGTAACACCAGCCAAGTATAGTGTTACGTATACTGCATGCTAATTAGGTGTTTGTGTGGGGAAAGATAATCTTGGTGAATCATACAACAAAAGAAAAAAAATTAAAAAATCTATCTCATAAAATCTCGTGGTGTTACATTAAATCCCACTTAATATGATGTTCACCCTCGAAATCCATCGGGGTATTAAAAGTTTTATAGCATGAATGTTTCTTTCATAAAAACACACATCGTAAAAAGGAATATTAAAACACCATTTTAAAAAAGAAAGTTAGAAACACAAAAGTTAATCAATGTAGTTCCTAGCTGGGTTTCCACATAGGAGAACATATGTGGGATGTGAAGACAAGGAAATGGAAGAAAAATATAACCATCATGTTCTGATGGATAGTGATAGAGAACAATGTTTGGAGAAAGTTAAAAACCGTAAATCCATAAATCTGTGATTGATTTTTGGGATCATCTGATTCATCGGATAAGAAGGTAATAAGATACCATTTTTGGTTCTTAATATCCATTCCTGTAATTTGAAAAAAATTGCCAAAAAAATACGTACTTGATTTAGCCACAATCTAATCAACGTTCATGCTTTTAAAAATATCCACTTTATATCTTATTAAAAGAAAATAAGTGGAATTTCTCATTATTGATGTGTTAGAAGATGATGTGATAGAATGATAGGTCATTTTATCTATCTCAGCAAAAGATGAGAACATATAATAAAGTATTGAGAAGTCTACATATAATAAGATAATACATTAATATAACAAACCCCGAACAAAATATATCTTATACTTTCCATAAATGGACAGCATTAAATCCTTCCAAATATTAAAATTATAAAACTCTATAATGATGTTACCTAAATCAACATTACATTTATCTCTCATATCTCCTAAGATAGTTCTTTTTTGTCACATTACAAACATGAGAATACCTTAATCATGTATTCCCATAAAACATGGTAATAACATCAATTACCGTATAAACTTAGTGGAAACATTCATTCTGCCAAAATTAACTCTTTCAACACACCAAAAATAGTTTCTATAATATTTTCTCAGTCAATTATATCAATTTGTCCTTATATCACTCATTAGGACATCAATACTAATAAATATATCATTATGTCCTTATCCATTCATTGTGTGCATGTCATGATCATTCCAAAAATATTTCATTCACTTTTAATGGTTACCAGTACCATATTCTTATTTAAATCTAAAATGGACCAATACATAGATATTCAAGAATTCCATAAAAATATAAATGTGATTCTACAAGAGTACTTTGGAATCCCATTACATAATCACAAAATCATTCAATCACTTCATTGTCATACACAACATCAACAACAGTTAACGAATGTGATTTTCCATTATCTATGGCATGAAGATGTTTTTGGCACAAATAATCATCTATAACGAATGATTTATGTCATTGGTTAGCAAAATGCCCCATTTTTTGCACTTTTATCCTTGATTTGTGTGAGGTGCACTTTTGGAGTTTTTTATTTATTCTTATTACTTAGGAAATAAAAGTCTCGTTGACCTTATTTCCCAAAATTAAAATATTTATTAGTCCTAGTAAGATAATTTCCTCAATGTGACCTTACACACGTTGAGAATAAATAAAATCTAATCATATTATATCGATAAATTTTATAGTTTCCATCGAATTATATCCTCCTTTTCCTATCATAACCATGAGATAAATGAGAAACTACAATCTCTCTTTTTGAAATAATAATAAAAGGATTGTAAATATAGAAAAATAATTTCTTGAACTCATGGAAATACATGAAGTCAATTTTATCATGTTTCCTCATATTCTTGATAATTTTCCTTTACCGATTCGCTTTACCTTCCAAGCAATAAGTAACCAACATAACCTTTTCATATTCTAAACAACTGATATCCAAAATTATATTTTCATTGGTAAAAATACATTTCCCTTACAACTACTAGATCGATCATTCCACTAAAATAAGGTGGACGTTTCCATAAGAATGAATCAAGAGAAAATTGTTCCCGCTATGGGTCATTTGGAAGACTAGAAGGATTTGTGGTCAGAGAATCAAGATTCTAAATTCAAGCTCTCATAACATTTTGTTGGAACAGAGGAAAATATTTTCATTTCCCATCACATCCAACATTAAGGGTGTTTATTTGGGTACCATCCACATTCTCAAACCAAAAATTAATAGTGTGAGAGGCAGAAATCATACTAGGAAAACACCACAATCAAGGGAGAGTACATTCAATCTCTAACATATTAGGTTTAATACTAAGTTATTCATGATGATTACCATATTTCTAGGACTGTAACCTATAGTTAGACATACCCTTAGGGACATCTCTAGACATACATAATAAATATAACTTGGGATATCACTAATGTTTTTGCATTCTTGTTTCGAAATGTTAACTAAAATGTGGCTCTGATACCAATTGTAATTACACAAGCTTGATGTAAATGTACATTACATATATTTTCTAGAATACTAAATACATGAAAAAAACAGACACCCATGGAACATTTATGTTTAGTGCATTTGGAAACATGGATGTGGATGATAAATATTCCCCAATACATACTTATATATAAATAACCTCTCATAAAAACGAGATTTAAAATTCAACCCTTACCATAGGTATGATATTGAACGTATATATCCAAAAAAACATTTTTTAGTGGGTTTAAAAATATTAATATCTTTTAATATAACCAAAATAATATTTATGATATCATATATGATTCAAATAAAACATTATATTACCTACTCATTTATCAATTCAATGTTAATGCAACATTTTAAGTAATAATCGTTTTATATATTATATGTGCTTTGACTTTTGATTATTGGTATTATTAAGTAGATACGGATGTACATAAATCCATAATGTAAAAAATTATTTATATATCATAAATAATCAATATTGCAATATATATAATAGATAGATAAATGGAATGGAATACACTGTTCATGGAGACGGTAGGTTGTACGTATGCATGAAGATTGTTTTTGTTCCTTATTTAGTTTAATGGAAGAAATAAAATTAAATATACATATATATATATACCTAAATAAAATAGAATTATTTGGTCATATATTTTATTTTTATTTATTAAATATAATTTATAATAATTTATGAATGGTTAATGTGGAGAATGAATCACGTCACATTATGGAGATGGTAGGTCATACGTACACACATTCAACAATATCACCCACTTAATTGTTAAGTGGTATGAAATTGGACAATATATTAATTATAATGTTATAATCATTATTTGGATCCATTATACACATTATTATACAAATCCAATTTATGTACTGTTGAATAAAAAATTTAACCACGGTGAGGAGATGGTAAGCCGTACATAAGCACGCATGATGATATTGTCATTTGAAAAATGGGTAAAAGTTGGTATAAGGTTTTCAAATTATTACAATAAGATATCATATTGTTTATAATATGTGATTTACTACTTTAGTGTGAGAAAAAAAAAGAAGTATTTGATGATAAGAATTTGGAATTTTGTGATAAAACAATTACCTCGTTTTCAAGTATCTCCTTTTGATTCTCACAAAAGGTCTCCATAGGATGGAATTCTTCAGAATGTGTGGGATATAGGGGTAAGGGAGGAATGTTGGGAGCTTATTTTAGTCATTTTTGGACGATCTAAATGGATTGAAAGGTGTGAGTAAGTCAATAAAGAGTGTCCATTTATAAGAGGGAGGTGGGGCACTTTAAGAATGTCATGAAATATTAACTTATTATTAATTAATTTTTAGTTTATAATTGTACCAAAAAAAATTATTTATTTGATAAGATGTGTAGGGGTATACATCCTAACAACCAAAAGAATTTATACATGTTTTAATTTTATTGTAAACTATATCATTTTGATTTATCCTTATTTAATCTATTTAATTATATTTTTGGTAAAAATATTCTATATATTAAATGGTTAAAAATATTTAATTATGTGTTGTAAATTAACAATAATTTGATAATTTATGACATTTTATATAATATAATATTCAATTTTTAATTTTAAAATATTTTTTGTATTTTTAAATAATTTAATAATGTGTTGTTTTTATAAAATATCAATAGTCTCAATTTTGACAATATTCATTTATTTTACTTTATATAAAATATACAAAAAATATAATTTAATAAAATTTAATAGACTCATATATGTCATATTCACCTATAAAATTCTTGGAGAACATTAATTATTTCATATGATATTTATTTTAATAATTTAAACCCATTTATTTGATATTTCTATCAATAAAACAATTTATACATCCTTATTGTGTAATAATTAATGGTAATTATTTATTCTGTAAAAATTAAAAATAAATTTGCATGATGTAGATAATTTAATTATTTTTATAGATACTATTTATTCTCAATTATTCATAAATTTTATCCCTACATTTAAATTAATATACTTATAAGTGATAAGAGAATGACATGTTGTATCATTCTTGAGCTTAAATAATAATTACATATATTTAATGGAAATAAGTCCATTAAAAGAATCAAATCCAGAATATAGGTGAAATTGTCATCTTTTATTCATCCAATTGGATTTTTACTGGAGTTAGGGTAATTTTATTTTCCTTAACATATTTTTTGTTATCATAATTTACAAGATTTACCTTTAACTGTGGTAAATAAAAATTATCAAACTTAATATTAATAATTTTCAAAAATAATGGGTTCTTATTTAAAAAAATTTTAAATTATGATTCCTAATATGGAATCCATTTTTTCAAATTCAAAACACTGAATCGAAATAATGATATTTAAAATTTATTCCCATTGTAAAAACCCAAAAGCGGGGTTTAAACAATTAAAAACTTATCAAAAGATTGACATGTGTTTATGTCCACTTTAAATGTCAAATTACATACAATGGACAACATGGGATTAAATGATATATAATTAATGCAATTATATTTTAAACCTAATTAAAAATATAATATAACTATATAAATTAATTAGATAAAATGTAATTAGGAATTAAAATACATAATTTTTCACTATTCATTGAAATATGAATTTCATCATAAAAATACCAAAAATTCAACCAAAAAATTTTTATTATGTACCACATCCTATATAAATGTAAATTTTAAATAATTGATTGTATAAAAATGTTAAAAAATTATTTCAAATGGGTAGACCATCAAGAGGTGACAAAACTGCATTTTAGGAAAAATAATTATTTTATCTTAAAATTAGAATTTTTCTTATATCATGATCTTGAAAATACATAATATGGATTTTAATGTGATATATATTTCACAATTTGGTTAATAGTATTCATAATAACTTATCTATATCTGAATAAAAAACAATATGTTAATAATATAACGTTGTTTAGTAAAACTCGGTATTCTGTACAATACAAGCTATCAAAGAAGGTTTATCTTGTGTGTAATAAAAGCCAATTTACTATTGTGTATTGTGAATGATTCATTTGATGATCCATATAACAGAATTCAAACATAGTTCATTTATACATTGAACAAAATCTGTGCTCAGTATTGCATGAAATGAATTCAATAAAAAATCATGAAATTGTGTGCAACACAAGCCATGTATAATGTTGTGTATACTACAAAATAATAAGGTGTAGAATATGGCATAATAAAATATTGGTGTGCGGGAAACAATACCTAAAATAAAATAAAAATAATCTAACTCATAAAATCCCATGGTATTACAATCAAATTTCTCAGGTGGGCAACCAACCTGTGGAGCCTATTATTTCCTTCTTAGCCAAATGGTTAGTGGAATAAACATATATTTAGAATTTGGATGTTCCTAGGGTTGTCAGTGCATTCCTAAATGTCTTCCATAAAGAGGTTTGGACTCTAACCCCTCGATGTGACATTGAGTTCGGGATAGACTGGCAACGCAATGGTTGTTAGATATCAATGGCACCCAACCTGATGCTACATTATATGTTTCGAGAGTTGCAGATTCAGGTAGATGACTTGATGAATAAGGGTTTTATCTAGATGATTGTGTCACCAACAGTTTCTCCATCCTTTCTCGAGAAGAATGCAAACGGTGGTCTATGACTGTGAATAGACGACCAAAGGTTAAATTAGGTGACGGTCAAGAACATTTACCCCCTCCCAAGTATCATTGATATTTTCAAATAGTTAAAGGGAGAAGGTTGGTTTTCTATGATCGATCTGTTGTCCATATTTCACTAGTTGATGGTAAAGGAGGGTGACACCCTCAAGAATCCTATCAGGTGTAGGTATGGGCACTTTGAGTTTGTAGTCCTGCCCTTTGGTGTCACGAATTCACCAGCCATGTTCATATGAGTCATGAATTTCATTTTAAGTTAGTTTTTGGACTGGTTACTCACCGTGTTCATTGATAATATCCTAATATACTCAAGGACATAAGAGGATCATGCTGAGCGACTAACGACTATATTCAACGTCCTCTGATTCCACCAGCACTACAGAATGTTTTCCAAGTAATGGTTCTAGATGTTATAGGTACACTTCCTTGGGCCTGTAGTTTCCTAGAAGGGGATAAAAGTGGACATGTCTAAGGTTTAAGTGGTTGTTTTGTGGGAAAAACCCATGAATGAAGTGGAGGTTCATAGTTTCCTAGGTCTGGAAGGATATTAAAAGTGGTTCCTATATAACTTATCTGAATTTTTAACTTCATTAACATCATTGACCAGAAAAGAGCAGGCCTTCAAGTGATGTGAGAAATATCAAGATGCTTTTAGCTACCAGAAGGGGAAGTTGGTTAGTGCCCCAGTTCTCCGGTTTCCTAAGGAAATTGTTATTTTCAATTTGTTCTGTGAGGCTTCCAGCCTAGGATTTGTATGTGTGCTGATTTAATGGTAGGGAATAATCTCTTAAAGGTCTAGATAGTTACGTCTTCTTGAATAAAACTATTTCATCCATGATATTGATCTAGTAGAATTATTGTTCGCACTAAATTTATGGTAGAATTACCGCATTGGAGAGCACTTTGGGGTCTTCACAGATCGTAAGATGTTGAGGTATATCTTTTCCAAATGAGACATGACCTTTCGGCAGTGAAGTTGGATGATTTTCCACTATGAATATGACTTCAAGATCTATTACACCCTGGTAAAAGGGAATTTTGTGGTTTATTTCTTAAGAATAATGTCTTAGAATGATATAGTTTTTAAATCCATGAATTCGTGGATTGAAATGGAGGAGTTAGTAGATTTGCATTTTGATGTGAGAGAGGATGACATAAGAGGATACTTGTTTTATATGGTAGTGCAGTCTTCGTAAATGTGGCAGGTGGAGGAGGCTCTATATGGAGACTCAGAAATGGATGTGATGCTAGATCACACTACCTAGGGTGACACTCTAGAGGGATGGTTAGAGGATAGTCATAATTGGATGTTGTTTCATGGGATGCTTTTGGTCATAGTTACAATGTGTGAGGGACTTCTCTGTAAGTTCCATTGCGCACCCCTTGTGGTATAACCAGGAGTTCCCAAGATGTGTCGAAGCTTTAATGAATTTTTTTGATCACCTTGGATGATGTGGGTAGTGGTAGAGTTTATGGGAAGGTTCCCATTTTGTCAACAAGTGAAGGTAAAGCACTGTGTTCCAAAATGTTTGTCACAACCCTTATATGTTCCTGAGTGGTAGTGGGATAATTTCTCTATGTATTTCATCATTGGATTACCCAAGACTCTAGAAGGATATGATTCCCTCTATGTATTAGTTGATCGATTGATGAAATAGGATCACTTCTTAGTGATCAAGGAATTGAGCATAATGGATGCCTGAATACAGAGGTATATGGATGAGGGGTGCAGCTACTTTGAGTTCCAAGATCCCTTATCTCTGGTTGGTATACACGTTTTACTTTATGAGTCTAAAGGAGATTCCATTTTGCTTATGGAACCTAAAAACACCTTAGCTCTACTTTCCACCCTTAGATGGATGGTAAAACATTGGGGACTATCCAAACATTGGAAGATATGTAGAGAGAATGTGTTTGGGACTTCATAGGATTGTGGGTATGAAACTTCCCCCAAGAATAGTTTTCCTACAAAAATAGATATCTATATACCATTGTTATGTCACCATTCAGGGATTTTAATGGAAGGACATGTTGTTTACTTGAATGCTAGAATGTGGTTGGGGAGGCAACTCTCCTTAGACCAGAGGTAGTGCAGAGTATGATAAACAAGATTCAATTTGTGTGTGAGAGGATGATGTTGTCATAGAACCAAATAAGGTCATATGGGGATCATAGGAAGAGTAATTTGGAGTTCAAGGTTGGGGACCATGTCCTTTTGAAGGATTCCCCTCGATGTCGGATGTAGAGGTTCGGTAGACTAACCGAGTTTTCTCCCATTTTCATCGGACCTTTCATGGTAGTTTGATGGGTTGGTGAGGTGGCATATCAGTAGGAATATCCACCATAGACGGAGAATATCCATGACTTCTTTGATGTCTCTCAGCTCTGTCGGTATCTACATGATGACTCCCATGTTCTTGATTTGGGATTATTGGATATCGAGTACCACATGATTTTTGTGGACCGACTGGTATGAATCGATGATGAAAAAGAAAAGGTGATTCCTAGATGGAAAATTCTTTTTTATTTTTTTCTCCAGTTTCACAATGTCCTCGAGGAAAATACCTTGGAGTGGGAGGCATAGATTCTTGCCCAGTACCCAGAGCTATTCTTTGTTTTTTCTTCCCTTTCACTTTCTATATTTCAATTTATGTAATGCTTGACCTTATTCTACAGTCAGATTAGTTTTTCCCTATTCTCTGAATGTACATGACATATTCTTGATTGTATGGCAGGTAGGACCGGATCTCTAATCATGGTGCATTAATGAAAACGTGATTAAAAATGTGTGGGTGAGATATTGATTCCAAAACTGGATTGGATCATGACATGGAGGAAGGATCTTTCTAATGTAGTAGTCTAGAAAAAGGGACCATTGGTGTTTGTGTGGTTGTTTGGGATAGTGAGGTCATAATGATTCTATAGTTGTTTAATATATAAATGATAAGATGGTGTTCTTGGATATTTGGGTTTTGATTCCAGCCTTAAAAATAACACAACGTGGTATGCTATTGTGTTTTATCTTAAGGGGTGGTTTTTTTGACCCCCTTTCTTCTAGGTTAGTTTTGAAATTATTAGGGACATGATTATTTTATAGGAATCTAATATAGTATCTCATATTTCACAGGACCCTTCCTTTGTGAAATCTACCATTTTAGGTGTTCAGGGGGATATTAGTGTCTCATTTCAGAATTTTGCAAATTTTCCATCTTTCCATCGGTAATATGGGTCATTGGTATCAACATGTCAGTTCATGTCCATGTCATTGAATTAGAATATTAGTGGGTTAGCATGTCAGTGTGTCGGCATGTCAGTGAGTCATCATGTCAATTCATTATCATGTTAGTGCATCGATGAGTTAGGGTCATTGTCATTGTTTAGTCAGTGGTGTTAGTATTAGCGAGTCAAGGGCTACGATATCAGTAGGTCAACGCATCAGTCAGTTGTTGGGTCGGTAGATTGTTGTGTCATTAGGTTGGAATTATTAGCTCAAAATTGGAATTTTTTATTGGTAGCTACCCTAGTCAGTTGTGTTGTGTCGGTTACTCACCCGTCAGCCACTCATTTTACGTTTTTCCCTTTTTTCCCATTTTTCCAATTTATCCCCAATTACATCTTATTTAATGTAAACTGAGTTTAAATACTTGTTTGGGAATTTTTAAGAGTTTTTTATGTATATTAAATATATCATTAATTTCATAACATTCTTGTGGTCTTGAGATACCCAAACTATGTAATCTTGACAACAATCTTATGATTAATAGTATTTTGAAACCATTCATCCTTTAATATAGGATCTGGCTCTTCAAAGTCATGATCTTCGCATCCCAGTATGTTTTTTGGTTTCATTTTGGATCATATAGATCCTTCCCCCTGTATGAGTCATGCCCCAAGAAAGATCCCCCTCCGGATTGGTTATCTTGGATATCCTTCCTACTACATTTGTGATCCCCTGTTCATGGTGCAAGGATGAACATTGATCCTTGGATCGTCCTAGTAGGGATTTATTCAGTCTATGTTAAAGTGTGAATCAGTTAGGTTGGGTTTAGTAAGGATTCCTTGTTATGAATATGTGAATAATCATCGTAAAAAAGAAATAAATTTGAAGGGAATATGATCACAAAATAAAGGGGTAATGAAATAACTGTTTGGGATTGGATTGATGTTTGATCGTATTTTTTGTCATGTTATCCTTGCTTATATATGGGATGTTTTGGATATATTCCCTCTGAAAATCATGGTCTTCAGTCTCTTTTATTATTTTCTGGTGGTGTTCCATTTGATTCCATAATGATGGTTGATAATTGGTCGTAACATGAAAGATGTTTAACCACGAATACTTGGTTGATTAAATAGATACCCTAGGATGAAAACCCTTTTGTGATCACCTATATTTATCAATGTTCATCGAAGAACAACATTTACAACATCCGAATATATCCTATTTATTGGTGTTGCTCAGTGGTGTGTTTTTTGGGTTTTGTGTCTTGGCGTGAGTTTCAACGTGCTGTTTTTGGAACCACAGTTGTGGGTACATGGGTGGATAGATGAGGTGGCTCTGTGAGAAGTGAGTGGTATGGGTGAGCAGTGGGGATATAGTAGAAATGATAGTTACTATGTGTTTTATGTGTTGGTTATTGTAGGGGGTGTGTTGGTATCCGAGTTTCAAAGACAGATAGATTAAGGAATAAATGGACATGTAGGCAGCCGAACATCCTCTGTTTGTGTTGTGGCCATTGAATAGTGTTGGGTAGTGGGAATGTGAGGGGGTAATGAACATATATGTAGTGGGATAACATAATGGAATTTTTTTGAATCAGGGATACATGGATGGTTTGTGAGTAAAGGATTGTGTGGCATAACATTGAAGAATTATAATTGGTATGGGTTGAATGTTGGCATGATTTGGGACTATAAAATATGGTTTTTCTGTTCTTTTGATATGGTTTTGGTTGGTTTTTTCCCTATTGTGTTGGAATAAATTTATGTGAATCCCTTAATTATTAAATTAAATGTTTTATTATGAAAAAGTGTTTGTGTTTTTCTTTGGAAGTGGTTATTGTGTGGTGGTGCATACGGGTGTCACCAAATGTGGTTTTGTATGAGTAGGTTGTCAGTTGTTTGGAACTGTCGGTTGGGATAAGTTTTTTCTTAATAATATATATATATATTTAAGTTCCTTGATATTTCTATATGCACACCACCCTTGTTGAACACAATTTTTTGAACACACCTATCTAATAGGGGATGGTGTTTTCCCAACATCCTGGTGGGAAGATGGATGGCTGGTTACTAACTTTATTCCTCACTCCCTCTTCTAGTTCTTATACCTCAAACATATATGGGAAGGTTGTAATTTCTTAAGGATTACCATAGTCCCAGATCCTTTCGTTTATTTTTTGTTTGAGATGATAGGACTAGGTGTTTTCCCTCCCGGATTGATATATCACGTTACTTTGGGATGAGGCCCAGGTGTATTTGGGTGAGAGGCATTTTTTTGTGTCCTGTTGTCTACAGGAAGGTTGTGTAAGTGGGAAAACATATGGGAAGAGTGGTAAAACAGTACATTAGCTTTTATGAATGAGTAGTTAACCTGTGGGAAAGTTGTGAGGGGTACCCAAAGGATGATGTGATTATAATAATACTTTACAAGACTTTCAATATGTGGTGAGCTTTCCTTGGTGGGGATGTGATGGTCAATATTAAATGGTATATGCTTTGAGGTTCTAATATTTTCATCAAAAGGAAATTAGTACATTGCCCAAATTGTGCATGGGTAGCTTTATTTTCTCTAATGGGTATACTAGTATACTCAACCTACATATGTAAAACTATTTTTAGGTTTTTAGGAGGGCTTTGAGGACTGTTATAGACATTACTAGATTTGGTGTCAGGATTAGTTTTTGTTTCTATATAGTCTCTTTTCTTTTGGTACTTCTTTTTATTCTCTTTTTGTACTTTGTATAATATTTACTTATAATCATGCATGTGGGAATGTATTTTGGCATTACTTCAAATATATTTTTTGGAGTGGTTTTGGATTTACCATCTAATCTTCCAATCATGTTGTACAAAAAGCTGTAATTCCTTCTATATTGTGTGATATTTTATATCCTTTGGTTCTAGTAACTGCTCCATGTCCTATTGAAGGTTGGAATTGGGGGCTGTTATCTCTCCTTCATCTTGAGGAAGGAGGGGTGGGGATATTTCTTCTCCCTTCCCTCGTCTTGGAGAAGGCGGGTCATGAAAAATTATCTCAATATATTGAGTCTCGATCTAATTCTATCAATACGATGATTTTGGATCTAATGAACACAACATAATTGACTCATGGTCAATATGCATTACTCAAAATCATTGTATACTCTCAATATTATCTTTCATAGTCTGATAGATTTATATGAACTTTATTAATCTGATCATGATCAATCTAGTAAACAAACATTCAGTTGTCTATTACTCTTTATGAAATCCCTGTATAGAAATGACATTCACTTGATTTCTTCTACGCTCCAACCTATTCCACTTATTAAAAAATTAACTATGAACTAACGATTTCAGAATGTAATTATAGGTGAATTTGAAAAGAAATTTCATGAAACATGAAAACATTACCCACATCCTTATATTTAAAAAACACTAAAAATATTATCTATTTAATCTTCAACTTATTCTTCTCCCATCCTACGTAGATTTATATATGATTTATGAAAAATTTAATTTCAAGTTTGACATATTTAACTCTTCCTATATCATCGGAATTTACTTTTTGAGACTTTTTCATAATCATCTCATAACAACACTATTTCCTTTTCATCTCAAGATAAATCTATTTCATTCATAGAACGTTGCCAATATGTTTCCTTCATATATCATTTTGAATTTTATTTCCTTCTAACCGATTCCAAAATCTCTTTCCTTATTAAGTCCATACAATTTTTTTTCCTTATTAGATTAATGAGAATTTTATTTCCTTCGCATCTAATTAATAATTGTACTTCCTTACCATGTCATTGTAAATTTTGTTTCATTCTTAACTCATTATGAATTCTATTTCCTTCTGAGTTCACTATGAATTCGATTTCTATCTTTACTCATTAAAAATTATTTTCCCCTCTTAGTACATTGTGATTTTGTTCATCACACTACTACATTGATGTTCATAAAACATTATCAGTATTTAAAATTATAACATCTTGGATATTTTGAGTTCAATACTTCTAGATCAGATACATGTTTTATGATTCATAAACTTATAAAAAATCTTTAACCCTGAGTATGCTTCTTGATTTAAAGGAACATCATTACAGGAAAAGCATAATCTGGATTTTATTAAAAAGTTTTAAAACATTATTACTCATGAAATCACAATCTTCATTCAAAACACTTCATCCAAAATATGACTTCTTCAAATAGAATCTTTTTTTTCGGACAATGATTATTGCAATGGACTGGGTCTAATTATAGAATAATGAAATCATTCTTATACTAAAATGTTAGTTGTAAAAAAATATAAAAAATTTTAAAAAAAAATTATCACAACCAATCATCAATATGAATAATATTATGGGAAGATGTTTCATACTCTAACATAATTGGAAGTGGGTAAAAATGATTGATAATTTTTTTAGTTAATTTAGAGGAGATGACAGACAAAATTTGGACTGTTTAATGTCATTTTAACCTATACTAGAGAAGAATAACAGGTTATACAGATAATCAATGAAAAATATTTACTTACAAGTGGTGGATCATGAATTAATGATAGTTTCCTTGTGATAGGTAGTTTTTAGTTTAGGTAAAAATTGTAATTTAATCCCTATATACATTTGACCTTTTAGATAAAAAAAATAATTTGTGCTTTAGCATACTAATTGGATATGGCAGACAACCTGTCCACATTACAAGGATTCTTCAATGATTTTTTAAAAATGAAATATATTCCAAATCCATCTCATATATTCATGTATGAATAATTGGAGTTAGATTCTAACCTTTCTTATAATGAATACATCTATATAATAATAACATCAGAGAGAATGTTATGTTGAATCAGAAATGTATTTTGTTGAATATCCCATTGGGAAATGAAAAACTAGATTAGGAAACCAAATTTCCGAAAGAAGCTATTTGGAATTAATAACAAATTTTTTCAATATATGATATGTACCCTAATTTTAGGGATAAAATATTTAGTGGGGGATGTAATAGCTAAGACCCAACTGTTACAAATAAACACCATATCCTGAATATTCACGTAATGCACCCACTAAGGATGTTTTTCTAGTGATTATTTTAATTTGTCATTTATAAATGGTAAAACATTAGTTTATTATAATAATATTCATATTTTTATAATTATTAAAGAAATTATATTGTGTTGAATTTTTTTATTTCCAAAAAAGAATCATTTCTATGTTAATCATTAAAATACAAATTTTTTAAAATGATGATTATTACGACATCTATAGTATATATAATAATAAAATAAAATTAAAAAAACCCTCCTATTTAAAACATATATGACTTATAAATACCATTATACATTTTAAGATATTGTGTTTATTTTACAAAACTATATTCCAAATTTTAAAACATAAGTAAAATTTTCCACTAAAACACTTTCAATGCATTGTGTATTTACTATTTTATAAATAATTAATATAAAATTTAGGAATATAATCATAATAAATATAAATTTTTAATCATTAGTTTTATTTAATATAAAAATGGCCATTTATTTATAGGTAAAATGGTCAGAATAGTAATGTAAAAACTAGTTAATGTGTTAAATGTTAAACAGGTAAATGTGGAAAATATAACGCTAAAGATTTAGATTCATGTTTAAAAAATTACTTAAATTTAATGTTAGTTAAATTTATTACAATATATCTTCTACAATAAATTATTTCTAAATTTGTGTGCCGCATTCCATGATAGTAACTTTCCATTCTTATGACGTTCTCAATATTAACCAAAATCCCATATCATTTCTCCTAAAAATGAACACCACTCTCCCCACATCCCCTCAAGATAGGAACCAGTTTTTTGTAAAAAATATATCCTAAAATATTTTATAAATTTTTATACATATTTATGTTGTTAGTTTTCTCTCAAAATACCATCCCTAAAAGTCTTAACCCCTTTTTAAAAGGACATAATCAATGAACTGATGTATAAATTTTGCACCAATCCTTTATAACTTTAATTTAATTATGTGCCATTACACTTCCTCAAATTCTATTAAAAATATTAAAATCATAAAATTAGTATCATTACTTTAGAGTCATGTCATTATAATGATGTTACAATAATTAACTACATTTCCCTTCTCAATCAATATAAAAAACCCATCAGTAATTAGTTTAACAGAAAACCACCTCCAGGATGCATCATGTCTTATTTTACATCACAAACATACAATGATGATCCAAATAGGTAATTTAATATATATGTATTCTATTTGTGGGAATTTTTTTAATATTAAATGATAAACTATATATTTAATTTTCCCCATTCTACTAAAAATGAAATCCTCATCCATGCTTATGTGCATACTACAACCTTCATTGAATAATTAATTTGAATTTTTCATTTCATCAAATCCTTATATAGAAGTTCATGTGAGTAGATTTAATGTATATATATTATTTTTATGAAATTTTTAATGGTTAGTATTGATAATCAGAAAAACCAAATAAAATATGAGTAATAAATTATAATTTTATATAAAATCATCAAAAAAATCATTCCAATTGAAAAATGATTTCTTCATACAATGAAATAACATCATATATGTTCCACTCATCTAATAATTCCTTATATTAATGATATTTTATAATAATAAACTCTGTATAAGATCATTATTCTTTTAATTATGATGTTACAACAAATTGAAATACTAATAAGTCATTTAATTAGTGTTTGTTTAGGTATGGGTCAATTAAACCACTTAAGTGGAAAATACATTAAATTTGCAACATTAATGAATATGATAAATTAATTACTGGTATAATATGATATAAATGTGAATAAAATTTATTATATATATATAGATGGAATCATCATTTTAATACATTAGTTTTGAAAAAACCCCCATTGATTTTGAAGAATCATTAAAATAAGATTTTATTATTTCTTAATTATAGAATACAATAAAACATTGATGAATTGATTTTGAAACCTCCTAAATTATTAATATCCATTTATTAAAAATAATATATTTTTTAATTATGTACTTTTTAATTAGAATTCATACTAAAAACAATATTATGATTTTATTTATTGTGATCAAATATTTAAACACCTAATGTCGAAAATAAGAATAATTCATATAGGGAATGACTATTTACTATAAATGACTAGCTAGGGGAAACTAGACTAGATACCTGATCCAGCCCATAAATGGGTGGGGTAAACTACCTATAATGAAAGAATCCAAGAATATATGTAAAAACATTCATTCAACTGTAGAACTATGTGGTAGAAAACAAAATATACAACTAATTTAAACCTGAAAACCAGAAAAAACTGAAAATTATAGGGGACAAGTCTCCATGTGACAAATAATCACAACCAAACTATCCCAAAATGTATTAGAAACATTAATAAATTTTATAATGCTACATAATTTTCTCCCCTTCACCTGAATACTAAAAAATTGGGTCTATAGATACCCTAATGCAGATATAGGGTTTGAGAAACATAGCCTGGTTAGATACAACCAAATGGTATATAAAACCTCTAATAAGAATGAAGTACTTGTATAAGCATTATAATAAAAATATATTTTGAATATGTACTCTTAACCAATCAATTTGAAATCCCTTTTTCAAATGAATCTTGTTTTTTTATAAATTTCATGTTATATCTACCAAATATAGAAAAAATCTATTAAAGATACCGATAATAACATATACATGTGATCCATTATTCATGAAATTAAACCATCATGTAATAAAAAAACCAAAACAATAATGAACCTATAATCCATGATCTAGACTATGGTATAATACATACTAGACACTGACATGGCAAACAAGTCATAAGTTTGATTCTAAACTGACACAAATTCTATACTCAGACCATCGAAATATAATTTCTTACCTCCTAGTGATTTCACTCACTCTAAGGCCACCAATGTCACTATCAAGATGTACCCAAGGTTATCACTATTTAATGTTTTTTGTTTTATTTTGTAAATACCTTTCTTAAATTTTAATAAAACAATTTCAATGAAAATACAATCTACTTTTGGGTATGAAAATACACTTTCCGTTTCCAATCATGGAATTTATGTTATCAAGGAATGACCAATTTAAAACATTAACTCATTTCCATTTTTAATTCAAAAAACCAATTCCATTTATAATATCGTGGTAGATAATAATTATTTTATGAAATTCCTCAAATTAGAATAATTAATCATAGCCACCTACAGAAAAACCATAGAAAACACCACAACCATTAGAAACAATGATAGGGAAACATATATACATTCATATGAAAATGAATGACCATGTACTGAAAATTATTGAAAAAAACACAATCCAATCAACATCACCAATAGGAAATGATGCTGCAACCACCAATGAGAGTTAAACCAAAAATAAGGCCCACCTAGTGATTTAAATAACGTAACCCTACTAATCAATCACTAAACAAATTGATCCTATTGGAAAGAAGACACCCTAATATCACAGGGTAAGATATCTATAAAAGTGGAGGGGGCTAAAAAATAAATGATCCCTCAATCACTAATATGAATCCCAGAAAACTAGAACACAAGAAATTTTAGGATGTGCAATATTTTAACATCATGAATCCCATTAAATATTAGTTATTCTAAAAAACACATTTATATTTTAATTAAACACAACAATTCACATTACACATTGTGTAACCCATACACTTCATGTAAAGACTCATGCTATGATTTCAAAAAAAAGATGAGTTTTGATTGAATTACATGTCCTGAGTCGCAAATAAATATCATGTTACTGCTCATTAAATAGTCAAAAAAAAACACAATGAAAAGATTAAATTCCGAAAAAATTATGTCTTCACCATTACATGTATCGTCCCAATTCAAGGATGAAAATACGTGACAAACTAAATATGGAAACCAATGAAAATGATTAGAACATAACTGAATGAAAGGTAATGGTGCATTACAAAATCTCCCTCTAAAATATTTCGTTCCTTTTAAAGAGATAATGATTCTGGATCAATAATAATAGTAGGTCATTGATAAATCCACAATGAATCTTTCTCCCACATCTCATGCTAATGCTATCTAAACATCCACATTACCTAGACTAGTGGATCCATTTTACTATTGAATACCTCATCTAGGTGATCCATAATCTGAATTGGCTACTCAACAATATGGTACTAGGAATAAGAACAACATCCTCCCATACAATCCCATAGAAAAATTGGTTATATAACAACATAACTGGGAAACATGAATTTTTTTTGTATAGATGTCAGTATAGATGGATGAAGAAACCAATAAAACACCATATCTTGTCACTCAATGATCACAAATAGGCCCGCAATCCTCAGTGAGATCATACCCTGCTTACCCAAATGATGACATCCCATGAAATGTGAAACTCAAAGAATGACCTGATCAACAACTCCATAATCTTGTGGCTGAAAACCAATGACAACATAATATTTCTAAGGACTATGTTCCATGATCCAATGCATATGGATCAACTACAGTACCATTAACATCACTCAAAAAACACTAGGCGCAACCAAGGAAAGCTCTACCAACTATTCTTAGCATAAGGGAGATTGACATGACCACCCATAAAAACCTCAATGTGTGCCTTCTTGAGTGAACCCTAATAACTATTTATATATGAAAACTCAACCAAATTCATATGGATATCCCATGATCCTCTGAAATTAATAACACATTCCCAGATTATATATCCAAAAACCTATATGTCCTCCTCTGTCAGTCAATCCATCTATGGTTGGTAAGTCCCAAATAATTTCAACTTGGAACCCATTTCCTCCAGCAAACAATTCCAAAAAATGGAAATAAAACTTCAGTCCATATTAGAAATAAATAAATAGGGAAGCCCAGGATGCTTCACAATCAATTAGACATACAATTCCTTAAGCTCTTCAAATTTCATTATATCTTTTATTTGAATGAAATGCACATATTTACTTACTCTTCCAGCATTCACCCAAATCACATAATTCCCACTATATGTCTATTATATACCAATGATGAAATACATGAAAATATAAACCCACTTCTATGCCAGAATAGGTTAAGGCTCCAACATATTTGTACGTTTCTCTTGTTCCACCTTAATTCATTTACAAGTGAGCCACTACGATGAAAAAGATGCAATGGACCTCCTCATCCCTAGATACCAAAAATGATATATCAAATCATGGTACATATTTTAATACCTATTGTGAACGAACCAAGAAGGCTAATTTCCATTGTATTGAGACTCTTAACTTAGGGAAAATAGGACATCTATTCTTCTATAGGAGTACAAAGCTACATAGGGAGATCAGGACAACTCACATGAGGTCTCCCCACCATTTATTATTTATCCTATGAAATGTATCTTTTCTGTTTATCATCAACATATGAAAAACTCACTCGTCAAAAGATGTGTTCACTTTTATAGAAGATAATAACACCTGTCAACCAACCTATTTCACTACCAATCTAATTTCAGCACACCAACTCATCAAAGATAGCTGCTAAATTGAACTCATCATGACATGAATTGGTATTTTTTTGCACAATGAATTGGCCAACAAAATCCATTTTTGAGGGTAAAAGAAATATCAAAATCAATGGTCTGAGGATACTCAAAACTTTTTCATTGTCATAATATAAGATATCTCTAAGGGAAATGATACTTTACGATTTTTGGATTAGAATAAACTATATGAAACTCAACAAATAGACAATGATTTCATATTTTGAGAGGATGCATAACACCTACCTACTCAAGATTATGGATACGGTAGTTCTTCACTTGAGGTCGTAACTAGAGTGAGCCCAAAGCCACAACATATTTCCCCAGCATAATGATACATCTAAAACCCTTAAAATATGCATCATAGAAAATAT
The DNA here is from genome assembly GCA_963277665.1 of Viscum album. Classification (NCBI taxonomy): domain Eukaryota; kingdom Viridiplantae; phylum Streptophyta; class Magnoliopsida; order Santalales; family Viscaceae; genus Viscum; species Viscum album. The sequence continues at coordinate 623,984,512 of OY728127.1, forward strand.
CAAAACCCAAACCTAGTGCCAAAAAATAATAACTACTATTATTGTCAAACTCATATTTGGCTTGTAAAAAGATCTCTGACAGTTTCCATTCCATTAAAACTTACACCCTTATAGGTTTAATATAACAATGTTTTTTCATGATTTTGAAAGTCCCAAACATACCATCTATAGTATCATGCCAAACCAAAGCAGATTCAAATTTCAAACACATTTCTATGATGACCCGAATATATGACTCTCTTGACCTTTTCATGATCCATTGAGTGGCCCCTCTCTGATATCACATGACCCTAAAACTTCACCAAATGGTTCCAAAACACACACATGGAAATATTACCATTGTGATGATGTTCCCACAATTTTAGATTAATAATATTCAAATAGCCTTTATGATCATCCAGTATATTGGAGTTAATGATGATATCATCTACGAACACACACAAAATGTGTCCTTGAATTAATGGAAAATATGATTCATCGAATCCATTAAAACCATTGGAGAGTTATTGATTCCATATGGAAAACTAGAATATCAAAATTCCCATATTGATTGAAAACCCCTATCTTCAGTATATAATCATCTTCAAGGGAATCATGTGGTACCACAACCAAAATAAAATCATTGAAAATGAATGAGGACCTCGCAAATGATCAAATGTATTATAATTTTTTTCTAACATATACATGTTCTTAACAGTCACCTAACTGAACTTCTGGTAGTCGTTAAAAATTCTAAGGCATTCGTATGAATTCATAGAAAAGAGTAGCATTAAATCCCATAGTGACATGATAGGTAGAATAAATATTTTAACCACTACATCCTCAAGATAGATTTTAGGTTATAACAACTCAACATCTTCCATTTGATATGATGAAAAAAATGGGAATCATTCTAGGTAATAGATCAATATTAATCTTGAACTCCATCTATGGATGACGTCAAAAAATCATCAAGAATGACCTTAGGATATACACAAAATAGTTTTAGTGGACAATATATTGATGGGACAACTGTATCATGAAACTTTTCTGAAAAATTAGTTGATATTATGCCAAAGTATAGAAAATCATCCGTGCCCTTCCCAATATTGAGTCCCACTCACCCTGAAAAACATGAGTGACCCCATTGGTATACAAGAACTACACTCGATAGTGATAAAATTATATTTCCTACCTTATAATAATCATCCAATCCATGCCAAATATAATTTCAAATACGTCATGATCAAGAACAATGATGTACCAAACCACATGAAGGTCAATGATCACCACTTGACAGGGGATTCAATTGAAAAATCCATTGTACCTATTTCCTAAAGGCATATAATGATTCAACATGAATAGTATAAGATGAAAATGAAAACCCAACATTTAAAACAACTATAATGATTTAAAAGTATGAGCATTAAATATATCAAACCAATCAAGCACCATAGAAGACAAAATAAACATTGTACCTCTAGTAGTATTCAACACTACGTTAGAATCTTCTAGTGCACACAAAACTATATAATGTTATCTATAATTACCCCCATGAAATCCACATTGAACGTTGAATGAGACCCACCACCCTAGAAATTATCAACAGGAACCTGTGTTCCCTTCAAGAAAGTGGATCTCTCTTTACTACCATGGAGCATCATATCACATAAACATTTCAGATACCTAGACATCACACAATGATGAAATGTTCTATAAGCCACAATACACTAAGGCCTGGTATAACCATGCCTCCTAAAGTGGTTTAAAAAAATATTTTTTGGCCTTATAGAATCCCCTAAAACCTTCCCATAAATAACTATCTAATCTCATTCTTTCTTTTTTGACTAAAATAAGTACACGAGTAAACTTCTATAACCCATGAAGAATAACCCAATCCTAGCAATTAGACTATGTCTCCCTTAGCCAAAGATTCATTATCGTATACGGGGAACAAAATAATAAGCATTGACTGAACATTGGTCCTCATCACATATTAATACCTCTATCACTTCAGGTAATCATTAGTAACATAGATTGATAATAGATTCACCAATTCTGAAACAGAGGATAGTACTCTATAATTGTATACACCCCTTTATCCTACTTCAAAAACTCTTTGGTATTTTATACATGTAATGTCTCATGATAAAAACGATAATTAAATAACATCATAAAATATACCATTGTAAGACCTTCATGAAACATATATTTCACTATATAATTACACCAATATCATTCAAGTCCTTCAATAATATACATTGAAAAACCCACCTGAGATTCCTCATGAATAATTATAATGTAGAATATCTAATCAATCCATTTATGACACACCTCAAACTCATGAGGTCCTTTGTTACCATGGAAGACAGGTGAATGGTTCTTAGTAAACAATTAACCATGAGGCATTACCATCCCATATTCAATGCACCCACTGTAGTACAACTATGAATGGAAAAAATCACTACATTAACAATAGATATAGTGACCCAAGCCTTTTACATAAAACATTTCATGTTTTTTAAGCATAATTAATCATTATAGTACACGCCAAGGATCGTTAAGTCTAGTGTCTTGGAAGACTAGGTACATATAACATAATAACTGGGACTAAAAAACATCTTCATTTAATCTCCATAAAGATCTTATAACATCCGTTGAGCTCTTACATCTGCATAGGGTACCCTAGAGAACACATGAACAAATGGTTGAGCTAAAGATCCCAGTAAAGGAATGAACATAAAGATACATCTCAAGCACATGAGTTAGGAGGAATGACATAATGATATCCAAAGAATGTAACTTATAAAAACATTTAATATAGGAATGGGATCTTATATTCAAGGAATAATATAAATTTGTAAGAATCGTAAATGATATCTTTTGTACTGGTCAAGGCTAAACGCCAATCTCGTTTCCCATTTCAGTACCGATCAAGGCTAACTGCCAATCCCGTTTCACGTCACATATCATGAGACATATCATTAACCAATGCATTGGAGCTCTATCTGGGCACACCCATCTCAACATATTCATGAATATTCTTTCCACATAAATAATCTTTCCACAAAAATAATCATACATAATCAACCATACATAAAAATAAGGTTACCCATGGAAGGAATTCGGTACCACAATCATGACATAAAACATATCCAATGGGCGTATCATGAATGTGTCCATGAAAGGAAAAGATTAGAACATAAATGGAAATTCATTGGGTTAAAAAGTAATTTAACATGGTAAGTGGTGTCAAATATAAGCAACAATATATGAAAAAATGTATTTTAGAAACATTAGCATTAAATCATTTTTGTGTGGTTTTAGGGAAAACACTCAAGAGCTTTTCAAATTGAAAAGATGACATTCTATTATATAAATCCAGAATTGAACCAAGAATGTTTTTATAATAGAAATATTTATTTTATAAATATGATGGTTTTTTAAAACATAGGATATATTGCACTTGAAATTTTGGTAAAAATTTTGGAAGTCCCCTTAAAACAGGTTGGCTTATAAGAAAGTTCTAAGGAGGGAATCATTCAAAATCATGTATACCCTCAGAAGAACGTGATGAAAGGTTCTTGATATAAGAATCATGTAAAAATAACCAGAATTCATACGACTCACATAGATAGATACGATAACACCATTTTGGAAGAAAGATAAGGAAACCCGAAAGAACAAAGAAGGTTCGGGTAGAATTCGTTACTATTTTATCGGCATGTTGTCGGGTGTGACCAAGAGGGATTGATGAGAGAGAAATGGGGTTTTTCATCACGTATACATTCAGGAGGAAGTATGTGGGATGTTCTTAAACATACCCCCTCATTTTCTAGTACACGTATAAAGTCATATTATATAGGACAATCATGATTAAGAGAGAAAAGGAGAGGATCCCTTACCTCAAATCCGGTGGTGTTCTCCACTTGTTTTTAATGGCATGAATAAAAAAATTAGGATTATTAATTAATATGTCCAGAACCTATTATATATGTAATTTATTTATTATAAACCTTTTTAGTTCATTAAAAAAATTGATTAGTTATAAGGTTCAATTTCATTGTTGGGCTCGTTTATTTACTTGGATTTAAAAGATCAATTCACTTATATTCAAGTTTGAATTATATGCAAGGTGAAAGTGGTAGTCCAGAATTGAAGTTATATTATTTATTTCATATCTAGGTGATTAAATGGTTTTAATTTTAATTAGGTTACTTAGAGTGATGTCAAATTATTATATATATATATAACATTAGTGATCACCGTTTTAGTTAATCGGTGGATTTGATTACAAAGAATGTGTTCTGATTTATAACTTAATTACATTTTTACCAAAGGATTTCAGAACCAAAAATAGGTTATATTATATACATAATAATCTGGTTCAACCATAACAAAAATGGTTTCAGAAATATAATTAATGATAATAATAGAAATTGAAAAACGGTTGTCCTTGAATGTGCTAAATTAGCACAACTCAATCAGTTCTTTCATTTCTTTCAAATAAAAGGGTTGGGAGATGAGAGAAGATAATGAATTTTTCGACTAGCCATAATATTTACAGTAAATTTATGCTATTGGATTTATCATACTATTATGGTGAAGGGAGGTGAGGAAAGAAATTAAAAATTAAAGAACTTAAAAGAAAAGAAGAAATTTGGGAAGTGGAATTTACCTCTTGAGACTTCCTCCTTGGAAAACCTCTTAAGGGGAGAGGTTTGGTATTTTTAGGAGGATGAGAGATTTAGGACGTGGTGGAGGACTTTGATGTGAGATTTGGGAAGAATTTAGAGAAGTCATGGAGCTTTAGAGGGGTGGAGAGAAGAGGGAGTGAAGGGAGTTTTTATAGTGGAGGAGAGGAGGGATTTCATGATATTATAATCATTAATTTATTATTTCTTCCAATGACAAGGAATAGTAAGTATTCCATGACCAAAAATAGTGAATTTATCATGTGATCCCGAACCAAGTGGGCTTACATCAGTATAGCATCATCAACGACTCAATTAATCCATTATTTAGCAGTGATTGTAAATTATCAGAATATACTATTCATTAAAAAATACAAGTATTTTAGAAAAATCCAAAAAATTAACCCTAACAATTTTTCGACATATAGAATCAAAAAATGAATTCCATTTTTCAAAAATTAATTTTCTAAATATGATTTTTTTAATATTTTATTAAAATAAAAATTTATTATCAAAACCAGTTTTAAAACATTCATTAACTCATTCTAAAATATAGATATGTCGTAATTCCAACTTGAATATTATTTTTATACAACCATGGGTTAGGGTACTATTCAATAGGGTATATCAATATTCATAAGGGTATGTTAATATTCATTAGGGTTGATAACTATTCACCAAAAATTATTTTTGATTTATCAGACTCCAAAAAACATCTTGAACACAACTGTGTATGCCCGATTCCCGAAATTCCTAACACAAAAGTGACAAACCTATGTTAAAAGGTCACTTACCACTTAGTATTTCATTATGTTGTGCTTTAATGTTATTTTATGACATAAATATAAGATGGTAATTTCCATTGAAAAACTTTGGGTCATTACATTCTTCCCCCATTATAAAATTTTTCCCCCGAAATATCGTTTTACAAACTAAGCCAAAAATAGGTGTGGGTACTTTTCCTTCATTAATTCCACCAATTCCCATGTTTCGTCCACAAAATTATGGTTCCTCAACAACACATTGACAAGATGGGTTGTCTGGTTGCGTAGAACCTTATCTCTCCAATACAGAATCATTACTGGTTGCTCCTCAAAAGATAGATCATCTTCCAACTACACCACCATTGAGCTTAGTACATGTGAGGGATCAGGTATGTACTTCCTCAAGCGTGTTACGTGCAAAAAATCATGAAATCCAGCCATATTTGGTGGATGTTCAAGCCGATAGGCCACGACTCCTATGCGGTCAAGGATCTCATATGGGCCAATATACCTTGGGATTTGCTTCCCTTTCTTCCTGAATCGCATGACTCTCTTCCATTGAGATATTCGAAAGAAGACTTTATCTCCAACGTCGAACTCCAAGTCCCTTTGACGGTTGTCAGCTTAGCTCTTTTTCTAACTTTGAGAATGTTTGATGTGTTTCTGGATGACTTGAACCTTCTCTGTCATCTCTTGAACAAGATCAGGTCCAAGTAGCTTTCTTTATCCAACTTCATCCCAACAGGTTGGAGTTCTACATTGCTTTTCATACAGAGCTTCATACGGAGCCATCTGAATACTCGAGTGGAAGCTATTTTTGTATGAGAACTCAACCAATGTCATATGTGAATCCTATACACCATTGAATTTTAGATACCAGGATTTAAGCATATCTTCAAGGGTCTGAATAGTTCTTTCAGACTGGCTATTAGTTTGGGGGTGATAGGACGTGATGAAATTTAATTCAGTACTCAAAGAATACTAAAGGCTCCCCCAAAAATTTAGATGTGAACCGTAGAACACGGTCAGAAACAATTGAGATTGGAACTCCATGATGTATCACCACTTCCTTCACATATATCATTGCATTTGGTTCAAAAGAGTGATCTTCCAGAATATCGATGAAATGGGATGTCTTGGTGAGTCGGTCAACCACAACCCATATCGCATTATTTCCCTTGGACGTCTTCGGGAGACCTATGATTGATTCCATACTAATATTTCCCATTTACATATGGGTATATGAAATGCCTGCATCATACCTTTGTACTTTTTTCACTCAGCTTTAACTTGCTGACATACCAAGCACCATGATATATATTCCGCAATCTCCTTCTTCATGTTATCCCACCAGAAGTGTTCTCGGAAATCACAGTACATTTTGGTACTCCTATGATGGATAGAGAAGGTCGATCTATGTGAATCATTCAATAGATACTTATTTATCTCTAGATCATATGGTACACATAATCGTGTCCCAAATCATACAACTCATTCCTCATCAATTTTGAAATCAGAGGATTTCCCATTTTTAACAGGTTCCACCCTATTCTGAATTTCCACATCATTTCCTTGAGCAAACTTTATTTTCTCCATGAGGGATGGTTGAGAAATCATTTGAGAAAGGATTGATGATGTTCCTCCCTTAATTATTTCCATGTTCATCCTATTCAAATCTAAGAAGATCAGATCCTTTTCAATTCTCATCATTGATTGATATGGAGGATCCTTTCTACATAGAGCATCTACCTGCTTGTTTTCCTTACCAGGATGGTAGTGGATTGAACAGTTATAATCCTTGATGAGCTCTATCCATCTTCGTTGGCACATATTAAGCTCTTTCTGTGTGAATATATATTTGAGGCTCTTGTAGCCAGTATATATCTCACATTTTTTCCCATGGAGATAATGCCGCTAGATTTTCAATGCAAAGATCACAGTTTCCAACTCCAGAACATGCGTGGGATAATTTTTCTTATGGATTTTTAGCTGCCTGGAGGCATAGGCTATCAATTTATCATTTTTCATTAGCACATAGTAGAATCCATTTGTAGAAGAATCACTATACACCACAATGAGTTCTCCACTTGAAGTGAGTGTGAGTACCGACACAGTGATAATTCTCTTTTTCAACTCCTTGAAACAATCTTCACATTCCTGTGTCTAGATGAACTTTACTCTCATCCGTGTCAGCATGGTCATTTGGTTTGACCATCATGAAAAGTTCTTCACGAATCATCGATAATACCTAGCTATACCTAAATAGTTGTGGATCTATGTTATAGAAGTTGTCCTCACCCACTCTTCAATTGCCATCGTCTTGGAAGGGTCCACATATATCCCTTTCCTGGTGATAACATTCCCCTAGAATGATAATTCCTCCATACAGAACTCACATGTACTGTACTTTTCATATAAATTCTCCCTTCACAATGTCTTTAACCAAATTTCCAAATGCTCCTCATGTTCCACCTTTCTCTTGGAGTATATCATAATATCATCAATAAATACCACTACAAATTTTTTGAGGTAATATCTAAAGACTCTATTCATTAAATCCATGAAAATTTATAGATAATTAGTGAGTCCAAAGGGAATAACTATGAACTCATAGTGTCCATACCTCATTCGAAAGGCAGTCTTGGGAATATCTTACTTCCTCACCTTTAGTTGGTGATATCCCGACCGATGGTCCACCTTAGAGAAATAACTATCCCCACGAAGCTGACCGAACAAGTCATCTATCAGTGGAAGTGGATACTTATTCTTTAGAGTGATTATATTGAGCTCACAATAATCAATGAATAGGCACATTAATCCATCATTCTTCTTGACTAAGAGGACTAGAGCACCCCATGGAAGAAGCACTCGTGCGTACAAAACCCTTCTCTATATTCTCCTGTAACTGCTTCTTCAGCTCTTCTAGCTCTACGATGGCCATTATGTAAGGTGTAATTGAGATTGGCAGAGATCCAGGTATAAGTTCAATTGAAAACTAAACCTCTCGGTCAAGGGGAAGACTATGAAAATCGTCGAGGAATACATCAGTGTAATCCCTCATTATGGGCATCTCTTCAAGCATGATTCTATCCTTTGTCTCAATCATTTGATCTTGGTTTTCTTGCTCATAAGGAAGAGATATCCAATCTTGAGATGAATATTCTCAAGTAGACTAATCTTCCTCCTTGAACTTGTAAAGAATCTTAGGATGTTTCGAGATGTAAAGAGTAATCTCCCTTTCCCGAAAATTGATGTCTTCCTTGTACAAAGATATCCAAACACTGCCCAAAATAACGTCAAACTCTACTAAAGGAAGTATGAAAAGATTTGCTAGGAGGTTCAGTACACAGACATTAATCATGGTGGAGTTATAAACCATGGATTTAATAATTTCCCCATCCACTATTCTCAAATATAACTTTTCATCCAAATTTTGAGGTGGTGTTCGAATAGTTCTACTAAACATGAAAGATATGAAAGAATGCGTAGAACCAAAATCAAATAGTACGTTCTATATTCTTGAATTAATCATAAGGGTACCTGTAACCACATCATTTTCCGGCTCAACCTCTACAGTAGTGATAGCATAATCCCTTCCTTGTTTCCTTGGAGGTTGTTTTTGATTACCTCTGATAACAGTTGGCTTAAGGAAATTGTTCACACAATTCCCAAGCTCCTTACAGTTAAAACACTACACTATAGGTTGTGGGTTGATCCGAACCTTCCATTATTCTTCAACATTAGCAGGAATTTCCATATCCCTTCGACAGTTCATGGCCGGATGACCAAACATTCTTCATTTGAAGCAATTCCGGGTTCCCTTAAGATAGTAACCAAGAAGCTTCTTTCCACAATTCATGCAAAGGGGAAAGTGAGGATCCTTTCCATCATGGGATTTTTTTGATGATCCACCCATGTTGTTTTCCATTTTCCGCTTCTTGTCACTAGGACCATGAGACCACTGACAGTCTCTTATAATTATTTCAACCTTTAGGGAACAACAGATAATCTCCTCATAGTTGTCGAAGTATCAAATTGCCAACACCTTTCGTAGACTCAGCTTTAGTCAGCTAAAGAAGCTATCCACCTTGCCTTTGGTGTTCATGACAAAGCCATAGAAGTATATTGAAATCCCTATAAAGTTCTCTTCATAAGCCCCGTTGGACTCACCTTCCTTTTTCTTGAGTCCAATGAACTCTCTTTCTATCATGAGACAGAGCGTTCGAGGAAAATATTTGTTGAAAAACATCCTCTTGAATTCCCCCCAATCTATGGAATCATTTTCCTCTAGAGGCATCTTATTCTTGATCAGTTTCCACCACTGATCAGCTTCCCCATCAAAATGATGGACTTCCAGTACAACTTTCTCGTCTTCCGAGCACATGAGGATAGAGAAAATCATTTCAATGGAGTTAATCCATTATTCTGCATGGAGGGGATCAGAAGACCAACTAAACATGGGAGGCCTTTGTCCCATGAAGGATTCTACGACAACATGATATTTTCATAGAGGATGGGGATGTTCCACCTAATTCATGTTATTATTCATAACTCGAGCCAGCTGAGAATGTTCTTCCATGATGTTTCGATAACCCGCTTCCATCACATCAAGAATGCCATTAGGGTAACCATTACATTCCATATCACATATGTTGTTGGAACATGTTCTTCTATTTCCCTCCATTAACTAAGAAAAAGAACTTATAATTAGAGGTCTTGAATACTTTGCTATTGAGCATAAATAAGAAACTTTGAACATTTAAGGGTAAACTTATAAATAAGAAGTACATCTTATCTTGTGATTACTTAGGTTTATATGTAGGTTATCCTCAATCTATTTCTTAACTTATATTCTTATGGGCTTTTTTTCCCATAATACTGGTTTGTACTATGCTCGTGAATCTACCGGACCATATCCCCCGGGACTATCGTAACCAAGAGGGAAGAAAGGCCCGTTATCATGCAGTAGTTCCCATTTGAGTCTATCTCAATGTGGTGTTTTCAGGTTTTACCCTTAAATACATATGTGCCAAAGCCGCATCTACCTGCTCGTATCTAGACAAGGATGTATTAGCTTGATAAAAAACTTACTCTATACTGACCAAATTTTAGGAATGTTTTCTTATACTTAGTCTCACCCTTATTGTTATCACTAAGGTTCTCTATTACTATTATCCAAAAATAACTAGACCATCCTCTGATACAAATTATAGTGACCCAATCCATTTACAAAAAACATTTCATGAATTTATGCATAATTAATCATCAGAGTACAAGCTAAGGATTGTTAACTCTAGTGTCTTGGAAGACTAAGAATATATAACATAAATCATGGGACTAAAAAAATCATTATTTAATCTGCATAAATAGCTTCTATCATTCTTTGAGCTCTTATATCTGCATAGGGTACCCTGGGGAACACATGAACAAAGGGATGAGCTAAAGAGCCCAGTAATGGAATGAACATAAGGATACATCTCAAGCACATGAGTTAGGAGGCATGAAATAATGATATCCAAATCATGAATCTTATAAAATCATTTAATATATGCATGGGATGTTATAAACATGGAATCATTTAAGTGTGGAAGAATCATAAATCATATCTTTATTACAGGTCAAGGCTAACCGCAAATCCCATTTCCCATTTCAGTACGGGTCAAGGCTAATCTCCAATCTCGTTTCACATCTCTTCTCATTAGACTTATCCTTACCCAATGCATTGGAGCACTGTCTAGGAGAACCCATCTCAAATATATTCATGAATATTATTTCCACATAAATAATCATTCCACATAAATAATCATACATAATCAACCATACATAAACATATGGTTACCCATTGAAATAATTGGGTACCACAATCATGACATAAACCATATCCAATGGTCGTATCACGAAAGTGTCCATGAAAGGAGTGGATTAGAACATAAATGGACATTAATATGGTAAAATAGGCATATAACATGGTATGTGGTGTCCAATATAAGCGACAACATATAAAAAATGTATTTTAGAAGCATTATCATTAAAACATTTTTGTGCGGTTTTAGGGAAAACACTCTAGATTTATTCAAATAGAAAAGAGAAAATTATTTTATATAAAACCAGAATTTATACAAGAAGGTTTTTATAATAAAAATACTGATTTTATAAATACAATTGTGTTTTAAAACATAGGATATAGTTCACTTGAAATTTGGGTAAAAATTTGGGAAGTCCCCTTAAAACAGGTTGGCCTATCAGAAAGTTCTATGGAGGGAATCTTTCAAAATCATGTATATCCCTGAATGAATGTGACTTAAGGGTATTGATATATGAATCTTGTAAAACAAACCTGAAGTCATATGATTCACATATATGGATAAGATAACACCATTTTTAAATTAGATAAGGCAACCCGAATGAACAAAGAAGGTTCTGGTATAATTCATTACGATTTTATCGGCATAGTGTCGGGTGTGACCAAGAGGGTTTGATGAGAGAGAAATGGGGGTTCTAATCACTTATAGATACATAAGAATGTATGGGGGAGGTTATTAATCATACCCCATCATTTTCTAGTACACATATAATGGCATAGTATAGAGGACAATCTTGATAAAGAGAGAAAAGGAGAGGATCCCTTACCTCAAATCTGGTGGTGTTCTCCACATGTTATTAATGACCGGAATAAAGAAATTAGGATTATTAATTCATAAGTATAGAACCTATTATAATTTTAATTGATTTATTATAACCGTTTTTAGTTCATTCAAATCCTTTTCGATTAGTTATAAGGTTAAACTTCATTGTACATGCTTGTTTGTTTACTTGGCTTTAAAAGATCGGTTCACTTATATTCAAGTTTGGATTATATGAAAGATGAAAGTGGTTGTCCAGAATTGAAGTTACATTCTTTATTTCATATCCAAGAAATTACATGGTTTTAATTTTAATTAGGTTACTTAGAGTGATGTAGAATTATTATATATATAACCATAGTGATAACTATTTTTTTTAATCAGTGGATTTCATTACAAAGAATGTGTTTTGATTTATAATATAATTGCTTTTGTACCAAAGTATTAAAGAAAAAAAAATATGATATATTAAATATATAATAATCTGGTTCAACCATAACCCAAATGGTTTCATTACCATATTTAAATATAATAATAGAAATTGATAAATCATTGTCCTTAAATGTGCTAAATTTTCACATCTCAAACGATGCTTTCATTTCATTCAAATAAAAGGCTGGGGAAAGGAGAGAAGATAATGAATTTTACCAATAGAATGAAGACATTCCAGTACATTTATGGTACTATATTTATCATACAATTATGCTGAAGGGAGGTGAGTAAGTAAATTAAAAAGAACAGAACTTAAAAGAATAGAAGAAATTTGGGAAGAGGAATTTACCTCTTGGGACTTCCTCCTTTGAGAACCACTTAAGGGGAGAGGTTTTGGTATTTTGAGGAGGATTAGAGCTTTTGGACATGGGGGAGGACGTTGGGGAGAGATTTGGGTAGAATTTAGTGATGTATTGGATCTTGAGAGGAGTGGAGAGAAGAGGGAGTGAAGGGGGTTTTATAGTGGATGAGAAAAAGGATTTCATGATATTATAATAATTAATTTATTATTTATTTCCATGACAAGGAATAGTAAGTATTCCATGACCAAGAATAGTTATTTTATCATGTGATCCCGAACCAAGAGGGATTACACCAGTATAGAATCATTTATGACTCAATTAATCCATTATTTAGCATTTATTGTATTTTATCAGATTCTACTATTAATCGAAAAAATTCAAGTATTTCAGAAAAAACCCAAAAATTCACCCAAACCATTTCTCGACGTGTAGAATCAAAAAATTAAATCCATTTTTCAAAAATAGTTTTCTATATATGATTATTTTAATAATTAATTAAAATAATAATTTATTATCAGAACCAGTTTTAAAACATTCATTAACTCATTCTAAAATATAGGTATATCGTATTTCCAACTTGAATATTATTTTTATACCACCATTGGTGAGGTTAATATTCATTAGATTATATCAATATTTATAAGGGTATGTTACTATTCATTAGGGTAGGTTACTATTCACCAAAAATTAATTTTGTTTTATTAGACTCCAAAAAACATCTTGAACATAACAGTGTATGCCGAATTTTTGAAATTCCGAACACCGAAGTGAAAAACATATGTTTAAAGGTCACTTATCACTCAGTAGTTCACAATGTTGTGATTTCATGTGATTTTATGACATAAATATAATAAGTGAACTTCCATTGAAAAACTTTGGGTCGTTACAACAGAAGGGTACACTAGAGGATCTTCCTGTGGAAATGACCATGCGACTTCCCCTCACATATTTAGAAGATATATTCCAGGTGGAATTGACTGATAAACACAAGGATGTAACCAATCAACCATGAAGAAATTATAGAACCATCAATTTTAAAAAATAAATCAAAATCTATAAATTATAAAAATATGAATTTATATAAGTTATGAATTTTATCAATAAAGGGATACCCATTTTGGAAAGAAAATGTATATATATATAATCTCCCCATATATTTAATTAAAATGAACATAAACAATATATGTCCACTAACATTTTTTATAGGTTGAATTAAATATAATACCAATAAAATTTATTCAAGTGAGCCTAATCACTCAGTCTTGGCCTCTGGGAATATTTTTCAACAACCCCCAGCTACCTAGATTTATAAGCGAGAGTTAAATATCCAAGACTATTTTCCACACCAACTATTATAATTATAATGATCCTACTATAGTCTACCCATTATCATAAAATACTCATTTAGTTCAAACACAAATTTTGATGAGTAAGATGCTCTGATACTAATTTCTCACATACAAACCTCGGTCAACTAATCCAGGCCCCAGAGATATCCCATTACTAGGTGGGGTAAAATAAAAATAATGAATAAAGTCTTGAATATGGTCAAAATAATACATACAACCAATGTACTATGAGGTAGAAAATGAAAGATAAAACTGATCCCAACCATCAAACCAATAAAAATACTAATTGTCAAGGCAATAGGTCTCCATGTGACCATGTACCAGTACTGAACTATACTAAAAAGAAATGACAAAATAATGAGAATACACCATGCGATACAATTATCTAACATTTACGTGAATCGTAAAAATGGTCTATATCCAACCCTATGATAATTTAAGGTGGGAGAAATAAAGCCCAGTAGAATTCAACCAAATTATCTATAAAATATCTAATAAAAATAATTCACATGTTCAATCATTATGACGTAAATTTTTTCACAAGAAGTTTTGTAAACAAAAAAATTTTGTATTACAACCCTTGATTTTTCACAAATTGCATGCTCTATCTCCCAAGTCCAGAAAAACTTAAGAAAAAATTATTAAAAATAAATATAAATGTCTACTAAAATGCATGAAATAAAATAAAATGAATTAATCAAATAGAAACCCTAATTCCACCAATTAACATGCTTTAGCCTAAAAGACAATACGTAATAGCGCGTAGGTTAAGAGGAGGATTCTGAAGAAAACAAATGAGCCACTAAACACCGACAGGACACCATAAAAACTGTAAATCAGGTAATTAAATGGCATGTAATATTTTACACTTAATGAATCCCTTTATTTGGAAACTAATCCGGCAAAAAAATTTCCTTTTTAATTGAAACTATGTTTCCATTAAACAACATGTATCCCTTACACATGCTATAAATAATCACAATGTGAATCCATCAAATGAGATTAGTCAAGAAGGCATAACACGTCCTAAAACCCTACTACAAACCATGTAAATACTCAGAGAACAATAGATAAATACCAAGGAAAACCTGATAATCCAATAAATTTATTACATCACCATAACAGGTATCCACCCAATTAAAGGACTAAAACATAAGACTAATGACAAAGGAAAACCACCATCAAATACCCGAACATACCTGGAATAAATATAATAGGGTGTTTTATTTATGAAGTGTATAAATGAAAATTGATATGACTAATGTTAATAATTAAGTGTATAAGATATATATTTTTTGTTATGTATGAGGTTAATGATTGTTTTCAGAATTCATGAAAATGAGGTAAGGGTTTTTAATATAATAATCTTCTATTTGAGGGATGTTTTTTTATTATACCCCTAAAATATTCTTTATCATGTATATAGTGTAAATTTTAGATGTTATATCATGAAATTAATTTCATTAATGGTATTTTATAATCAATTGGACTCCATCTATTTCATTACGTTTTGATTGAATTTCAATCCATGAATATAGGTTTGTTTTTATTTGACATTTCACTCCTAGGGATTCAGGTTATATTCACCACATATATCCTATTGTGTGGTGAGAATTATTATAATGAATAATTTTTATCAAATTCTTCATGAAATTTATAATCATTATGTTTTTATATTATAATCCCTACCTCATAACTATTTGATTCCAAATTAACCCATGTCCTTGTAAAACACAATCCTTTCCTTGGGGTAAAAACCCGCCTTTTTTTATAAAGTAAATTTGTGTATAGATTAATAAAAAATATATCTTATATAGGATACTATAATGATAATGTTTCAAGAGAATTTTTTCTCCTAGGTTTTATAATATTGGAAAGGGTTATTTTATCAGTGACACCGTAATCACTAATATAACTGACGAGTCTGTGTATGATGGAACACATGTCTATACACTATAATATGACATGATTTAGAATATTAATATATAGTTTATCAAATATAAGGAGGTATTTTTTCTGCCATTTATTTCTTCACCTACAAATGGAAAATATTAAACCCAATTATTATTATCATGGATAACCCCGAAAAATGAAATCACCTAAACAAATCTATTTGGTTGATAAGGATACTTCTTGTTAAATTGATGATACACCACAATGTATATGTTTATTAATGGAAATTTTCCTTCAAATTAATATAATTCTATTGAATAATGATTTATATTATTCTATATCTTCCATCCTAAAACATCCCTGATATTATATGGCTATAGGTACTTCAGATAATTGTAATAAAACTATTATATTCTCTTACTTATAATGTATTTGACTTAATAAAACCATGTATCTAACCAATAATTATATATCCCCATGATTCATTGATAGGTAGAAAGAGCTAAAATATATTGGATATTTTTTACACCTCCAAATATATCAATATTGTGCCTTGGAGTAATTCCTTGATAACTTGTTTAGATGGTGGGAATTATACATTATTTTGATATGAGATCAATGATGATTTTTTTTCATGTCATCATTTATTAAAATGGATATATATAATTACCTATGTTTTTTTATTAAATTATCTTGTTGTTTATTTATTTACTAAATATCCCTAATCAATGTTTTTTTATGATAAACTCCATAGTATGATACTCCTTACTAAACACCAGAGCACACATGTTATATGTTTTTTTCTCTAGGAAACCTTCTGCAGAACTCTGTTCAATTTATATGGATTTTATAAAAGGGATAATAATTTCCGAGAAATGTGTTCTTGTTTCATCTTATCTTTCTTGAATGTAATATATGTATTTATCTTCTATACCATTAATGATAAAATATTGAATCCTATTAAATATTTTGTATTCTACACAAGTAATTTAGTATACTACCTGCTCTGGGATTTTTGGAATTAGGGAATTTACAATTATCCATTATTTTATCACCATTGTGTCTATAAGGGATTGATTAAATTATAATGATGTCATTGTAAATGGATGTTGTCTCTTTAAAAATAATATATTTATTACATTTTTTCCAATAACTTTTCTATTTTTTCTTAACTCATCCATCATTTTTGTGCTTACATTTCATACTTCTAGTATATGTGTACACCCATTCCTATTATAAGTAGTAAACCCCATTATGAAAAATGATATAACGATAAATAAATAAATAATACAATGAAAAGAAATTATTGTTAAAAATTTAAGTAGATTATTATAAATATACAAGAGGTAGGAGGATCAGTGGGCTTTAATAGATCCCTATATTATTATGTATTAATACCCATTGTAGTGATTGTAGACTCCAATTTAAACACATAATGACCCATATTTTTTGGATGACTTTAATGAACTAGAGTATAATATTATATTGAATTATCATTATAGAGACTCAACATTTATTAGAATAATATTTCATAATAATTTATATAATGAAAAAAATTATTACAATCCATGGTCAAATGTTTAGTGTCTTGAAACAACATGTATCTTATATCACTTATACATAATAAATCAATAAAATTATTTAAATCATTATTCACTATCATCCTAATATAATCATTTTTTCCTTTTTAAATTTAATCACTATAGGATATACATCAATTAAATAAGTGTGCTAATATCCTAGTAGGGGAGGAAAAACATGGGAGGAATATGAAAGATTAAACAATAGTACATGGTAGGGGATGATCAACTCTATAATTTAATATTCATAAGAAAATCATCACAATCCTTCTAGAAACATTTTTTATGGTCAATATTGTTGACTATGTATAATAATTAAATTCCATTACATAGTGGTAAAATACACCGTGTAGTTCTGAAAAAGCTAGAATCCTATTCACACATAATACACAAAATCTCATGAGAAAAATTACATTACCTAATGAATTATTGAACCATATAATTCTCGTTCATCCTGTCATATCAAAAAATTATCAGAAGAATGTTTAAAATATTGAATGTTAACAAATCATTGTTACAATGTAAACCCATGGAAATAACTCTTTCTCACATTAGTCTTATAAAAAAAGTTATCTATAAACTTTGGTGGTTACAAATGAAAACGGTAAAAAAAAATTTTAAAAAAAATTCATTCTTGAGTGGAGAATAGATATATCATGAAGAATGAATGTGATGTTTTGGAAATTAGTGGCTTTTAGAAAAAGCATTATCAATGGAAAAGCATTATTTTTACATGGGGGAAACTAGTATTTATTAGGAATGAGATGGTAAATACTATTGAAAGTTCATTTATAGATTTTCGAATAATTACCGTACTTAATGAACTATTTGATATAAAATAACCAAAATGAAGGAGATGGGTTCAAGAGTCTCGTATCTTTAAATAAATCATTTTTTTGTTGCTTTTTTTCATGGTGAATAATAAAAATAATGTTTTCAAATTAATGAACCATATGTAAATTATGTTCAATTTTTTTCCTCTTGATAGATTAAAATAATTGGACTGAATTCACTATTTCCATTTTCTAATGGTGAAACATTTCTACATAATATTTTCATTAAAATATTTCATCATTCCATGATTTAATGATCTTACTTTTTTGATATTTATACATTAATTAGATTAAATCCCGAATAATATAAATAAATGTATTTATAAATATATGTATTATGAAAAATTTATTATAGTCCTCCAAGGTATTATGATTATAAATGAATTTGAAACATCTATATTAGTGATCCACTAACTTTTAACGAGACATTTTCTCTCGAGAAAGTGAATGATAGAATATATGTTCTTATATTAAAATAATTTTTTTTCTAAATATATTGAAATTATCAATATCATTTTAACAAATTATTTAATATTTGTAAATTTTTTTATAAAATAAAGAGTAGATATAGAATTATAAATGTAAAGAGACATAAAATGACGAATGGAAATTAACACTTTTATGAAGTTGTTCCTTTATACATAAATTTAATTATTTAAATATAGGAGTTTGATTACTTCAAAACATATATATGGATGATAAAGGTGTAAATAAATAGTATTTTGGTATATATTTTTCATTGCTGAGTGAGGAAGGAGTGGTTCTTCAAGGGAGTGGTGAGGGTTTATTTTTACATGAGGAGAAGGATATTTTGATGATATAATATTGACTAAATTATTATATCTAAGGTATTCATTTTAATAGTGTAATTTGTGAAATTATAAAACATTTATCCATAAAATGAACTTTTGAAATTAATTACTTTATCAAAATAATTAATTAGTTTATTGAAAATTATTGTGGAAATAGAAAATAAGTATTTTATTGGATATTTTTTGTATTTACACATTAGGGAAAAAATTTCATGTTTGGAAATAAAATTATCTTTTTTTAAATGGCCCATTTATCTTATTATATTTTTTTTGTACTGATCTGACCAATTAATAAATTAGTAATATATTATTTCATCATCATTATTTCATAAAGCATGTGGTATATGATAAATGTATTTTTACTATTCACATAAATATTGATGCATTTAAATAACCTGATAATAAATATGTATTTGATAATTAAGTCATGGTGATTATAAAATTGATATTCATTTATGAAATTAATTTTCTAACACAATTAATTATTTTATTTAATTGAAAAATTATGATTTTTATGGAACAATTTAAAATACTGGTTATTATAATCGTGATTATATTTTCATTGATTTTTAATCATGATATTAATTTTATGGGATAATGATATTTATATTTGACTAAATTAATTATTATAATTAATATTTATATAATATTTTATTATTCTTATATCATATTTTTATTTTAATGTCCATGATACAATTCCCAATGGTAACGTTAAAATTCATAATTGTTAGGTTACTATTCACAATGGTCATGTTATTATCCAATGGTCAGGTTACTTTTAAAGTGATCATATTTCGTTGTATATTTACCAATTAATATAATCCCTCAAAATTCAAAAATAAATTTTCTCATGGTTCTAAATTTTATATTTCTAAGATATTGATTGTTTTATAAATATTTTATTTCATTTCTATAATGTTGTTTATGGGGGTGATGATCTTGGAGATTAGAAGTATCCAAATTTTCATATTATACATTTATTATTTTTAATGTTTTCTATAAAATATATTTTGTTATATTTCATTAGGTTTAATTTCAGAATAAAGTAATGATCCTTGTTAATTAAATATATTGTTTTTAGTTTTTCTATGTGATGTATGTGCATAATAAAATATAATATAATATAAAAAAATTAATCAAAAAGAAATTAACATTTAAAAATTAGGGTTTGATACATTAAACCTTCCATTAGAAATTTAAACCCATTAATTTCAATTCATATTTTCATTTGAGAATTGAAAAGGGTATTATTATTCATTATTTCATCTCGTTCCCACATTGCTTCTTCCTATTTTTGGGTTCACCACAAAACATTAACAAAGAGAGGTTTCTTTTTTTGTAAAACATTGTCTATATGATCCATGATTATTACTATATTTTCAACAACAGTGATCTCAATCTCCACATTCACCACATCTGAATTATGAAATATTATGGGATAGGTTTTGCACTACCTTAGGTGAGATACATGGAACACATCATGAACTTGAGCCATATTTGGCGGATGTACTCTCCAATATTCCAATTCCCCTATGTGTTCAATAATATAATAGGCGGAAATTTACCAAGGGTTTAGCTTCTCATTATTTTAAAAATTCATCAATATCATTTATAGTGACATTTGAAGGAAAAAAGTTTCCTCCAACTTCAAACACCATGCACCATTGATGTTTTTCAACACATCCATTCTACCAAATCGATGAAAATTTCTTCTAATGCTGAATTCATTATACCATCTATGTCTTATATTTCAAAAAATTGTGTCCATATAGATTCTATTGAACAAAATACTCCAAATAAGTTAGGATTTATACATCTCATCCCATACATATAATTACAAGATGCAATTTCATACTCATGTTTATGTTGTTTTTGTAGGAAAACTCAAGTAATGGGTGTCACTGATCCCATACTCCTTTAAAATCCATTGAGTAAGATCTTAAAATTTTATAAAGTGACTGAATTTTCCTTTTAGAATGCTAACTATTTTTGGGGTGACTGGCCATACTGAAATTCTATTCAATATTTAGATCATGTTTTTTAAATCCCTTGAATTTAAGTGTAAAACATAGATCATGATCATTGATGATCAAAATTTATCCCCCATGAATCCTCACCAAATCCATTATGTGTATATTATAATGTTGGTTATGAGATAAATATTCCATAGTTATGCTTAATTTGGTGGTCTTGGTGAATGGATCAATAATAAATGGTATTGAATTACACGTATAAGATGTATTTTGGAATCCAATGAAAAATTCCATGGTTATGTTCTTCCATTTAATCTTTGGTATAAGAAATGGTTTTCTCATACCCTTGGAAAACTATCGAACTAAATTCACATAATAATTAACAAATAAAATTTAGGAGTTCTTATATATATCATTCATAATTTTGTAACATGAAATGTTCCTTGAAGAGTACAATGTATCTTCTTACTTATAGGATTGATGAATTAGGATGAACTATATAAATTACCTAATAGATCATTATGTATATTGGGTGATTAAGAGAGAAAAGCTTTATTCCAAAATACAATTACAAGATATTCATCAAGTGGAATTCATGATGATTCCCCTCCTTTACTGCTTCCACCTTATTTTGGAACTCCAGATCATCACATTAGGCATTGATGATATTCAAATAGAGAGATTGTTGGGTAATCATTTGTGAAATGCATGATGTTTTACCATTCACTATGATTTCTATATCAAACCATTACATGTCCATAAAGACAAGTTCATTTTATTTCAATATAATTGACAGAGAAACATGTTACTTTCTATTATGGGAATCATCTATATTGGTCACCCATTAAGGATGTAAGGTAATTGAGTAATCATAGTCCTTTATCATATATAACAATGAAATCCATTATTTATGAAGCAGTGCATATTATATTACTAATTACACATTACGGTAGTTTTTGTACGAGTTGGTTTCCTAGAATTGTCTTGTTGTACTTTAATTAAATGTAGATTTGATGTATTTAAATAATAAACATCTTATTACATATTTTTATTTGTTCTTCACGACTATGATGTAAAGAGTTCCTACAGTATTTTTTGCATTGATAAGTTCACGTTAGTTCCCCAATATGACCAGAACCATGAAATGCTATAACAATATTCTAAAATATAGTTATAGGGTTAGATGACATACTATTATGGGACACATAGTATATAAACTTTCAGGTGTGATTACTCATAAGGAGATGTGACTTCCACTCATGATGTACACCCATGGTAATCTCCAATAGAGGAGATTATGAGAATGGAACCACCAGTAGGAATTCAACTTGTTTTTGCGTCATCGGTTATTTCTATCAGTGAGCCTCTGTAATGATCCTTTTACTTTAATATTATCATTAATACATATCACGACTCGCACATCTTGATTTACTAATAGAAACCATAACACTGAAAGTTGGGGGGAAATAGTGTATTTTGGGTGCGACTTGAGTGGCAATTTATTAATTGATAAGTCAAGGAAGGATTTGTCCTTTCCATTTATAGAAGCTGATATCTCGACCCTTTGATTGAAATAGAACTGTCGTATAAAATTCTAGGGCAATTGTGTAATGACATGTTTATTTGAGGTAGTCAAAGAATTGCATTTAAATTATTAATGTTGATGACATTATCTTGAGACCTTCTTGATTAGATATTGCAAAAAGGGACTATATTACAAAGTGAGTGTTCATATGTGGATGTTGTTGTTGAGACTTTATGATCTTTCTCTTTGGTTCCATGACCTGTTTCAAGACATTACTCTTGGACATTAATAAATCAAGTTTAATGACAAAAATAAAAAATCCTATATGGTCACACAGTAAGTGTATCACGTTATCTCCATTAAATTCTATTTAATTTTAATTAGAAAATATTATTCTCAAGAAAATTGAATAATCTTATTCATATTAAAATGATTACAGAAATTAAATTAATATTTACTCACTGGATTGTTGGTTATATATATTTATTTATTTTATTGAACATTTAATAAATATTTATTTACAAGTTTGTAAATAAAATATTTATTAATGTGACTAACTTGTTTATTTATCTATATTGGTGTTCAATAAATGGAAGTGGAATTTAAGAGGACCAAGGTCAGTCCAGTAGTAAAATAAGTAATATCATGATTATAAATTATTATATAACTAGTTGCCAAAAATTAAAATAATGCTTCTATTATTTTTGTGTGGAGAATTTTCATTATAATGTATATTTGCACAAGTTGGTGTACCATAAATAATGTTGCGGTATTATTAATAATTTCATGAGTGTTATATAAGTTTATGAATGTATTTAATTGATGTTATGGAATTAAATATTTCAGCTGAACCACCATGTCAATAAATAAACACATATGTCTATTGTTCCTTGTTTCGAACCGTACACCCGGTGAATTGATAATTGTTGAGGTAAACATTTTGTCTCCTGAATCCTCTTCCCTCCCCTCTCAATAACAATAGATGTTCTTCAAGGATGAAGAATAATCAATCAATACTGAGGGACCCAATACACTAAATTAGTTGTGCTTGAACTCAGAGATCGAGCGGTGTCTATCGGAGGCCATCAGAGTACGTGGGGATCATCACTAGAGGGATTCTAGATTGGATCTTTGCCAGAACAACAAGATAATTCTGAAGGGTTATTTCGTTTGATCAAAATCATCAAAAAATAAAATATTGAGGATCCAAGTATGAATTTCTTTATGAAATTAAAATAATTAATTATAAATATGATTCCCAAGATCCTCTCTAAAGGTTTCGGGCCACATCCTTCATTATCTAAATGTTTTATTCTATTTTGAGGGATTGGAATTCATCATCGTAATGATCCCAAAATAATCATTGATCGTGGAAAAAATAAAAGTTGGGTGTCAGGCAAACCACTCTTCCAGTGCGCCAGGAACTATCACGTGATATAATAGTGATTACATCATTTTTTATAATTATTTAAATATTTTGTTGATTATTTACATATTTAATAATTTTTGTTGTTTCAAATCAAGTTAATATTTAATGAAATCTAAATCCTGAGATCTATTCCTCCTCTCTCATTTTACGTTCCCCATACAAAAACAATAATTTATTTTAATTTTGATTAAAATAAAATAGATGATCTCATATGGAGGTGCCAAAGGTTCATAGCCATACAACACCAGAACAAACAACATGTATTCAGTGGTACATTCCGTGTAGCTACGGTTCAATGCACTGAGTTTGGTCTGCCTATCCAAGCCATGTCATTGGAGTCTGTCTACGCCTTAATGACTCTCTGTGTTGATCTATAAGAGGGGGTATGTGGTTTCAATATTACACATCGTGTGTCCCACTAGATATGATGTATAGTCCCTTTTGGGTTTGAGTATGATAGTGTACCTCGTACATAGCTTTCCCTCCTAGGGACCGTGGAATGAGGAACTACACGGCGTGGGAATCACTGTACATGTTGTGTACTATGATGATTTCCAATGTACACTCACATTTCATTTCCCTGGGCATGTACATTGGATGAACAGTAAAACATAGTACACGATGTGTAGTTGGAACTACACACCATGTACCCATCCAAATTATGCATATTTTTTTAAAATTTATAATTATTTTAAACATTCCCTTGAGACTTGTACCATCGTGTGGGAAGAAAGATTTGGCACAACTTGATAGCTATTATATATATATGTTTTTAATTTAACATCTCTGTAATGTTCATTTCTAGTCATTGTGTAGTTAAGAATAGGAATTCACCAGATTGCATATAAGGTACATGTTACATTGATGGATGATTTTATATAAATTTATTTGTTTAAAATTATGATTGATGAGAATATCAAGGAAATAAAAAAAGTGTTTAAGATAAAATGATTGATTAATTAAATATGATAATTAATTTATTCGAGTGTGATTTATCTTAAAGGAGAATGATTAAATAATTGAATGCTAGTTTTATTTATGCATTAATATCATTTCATGTATTGATGATCTGGAGCTAGACCAAGACCTTTGTATGAGGATGGTTTCCTTCAATCTATTTATTTAAATTTATTTTTTTCCCTATGAGCCTTCTCTTAATTAATATCTATGGAATGCATACACAAGGATTATCTTTTGTAAAACCCATTTTTACCCTTCAAGTAAATTTGATTTAAAAAAGGAATATGTAATGGGTGGAACTCCCATGCTAGTGGAAAAGGATCAAGCTGGATCTGTGATGAATCCAATCCTAGGAGATATAGTGGTGGACTGGTGGAATGCTATATACCAGAACCCAGAAGGTTCATAGTGTTTCTCCCCTAGGAAAATTTACTTTTATCAACCTCTAGAAAATCTAACCATTGGGAAGCTCATGATCATGCCTTTTACCTTATTTTATTTCATTTAATTGGGTGTTTTGTCATTTGGGATGTGTTTTCACAAACAAATAATTAATGAATTGAACTAGAATTCCTAAGGTACCTAAAATATACCAGATATATGCGTAAATATTATAAATTTGTGTTTAATAACTTAATTAGGTTCCACTTGATATTAAAAATATTTAGAGAATTATAATAAGAAATTCACACATAAGAGATAAAAATACCTCAAATAAAATATTAAGTCAGGCCAATCCTTCTGTTTCGTGATTAAGGTAAAATCACAGTAAAACTATGTGTTTGAATAACCCATTTTGGGAAACATACTTTTATACAAGAATCCCTTATGAAAGGTTTTGCATTAACTTAACCATATTACCTCAAGAAGATTATCCATTGCTATACATAGTGTTATATTGGAGGAATGAGTTGAGGAAATCCAAAGTCATGTTTTCGGGATTGGGGAGTCCACTCAACAGATCAAGGAGCTGGAAGCCTACAGTAGGCAAAGACCAGCCTACCTAAACATATTCTAATAGCATGACCAACCCTTTTTTGGGGTTATGCGATGGGGAAAATAGATCATTTACACTAGATTGTCATGGAAAATTGACATTCTGTGTACATTTGTGTGGGGCATTTTGACATGATAAAATAGTGGGAGACATAATAATATTTATTATTTCTCATAAAATGAAATAAAGAAAGTACTGGTGATATTATCATTGAACTACATAATTACAATTACAAGCTCTTCAACCAAACAATAATTGTGATCAATTCGGGATACATGCCACATCCCCATAGGAATTAACATCCATGAATGTTTTAGACACCTTAAGGTTATCATACACCATGAAGACTTACATGATCGATTCACCATTACCTAATCTGCTTGCCAAAGAGGCGAGCTATGATAATTTCCTAGTCTATGAGACACATACGAACGATGCGGTCAACATTCAATGTTTGATGTTGTCATAACTGTTTATTGAGCTCATGAAGTCTCATGAGACCATGGATTCTTATAGCATGCTCGAGAACCTCCATGGTCTTCACAAGGAGAGTGAAATACATGAAATGATTGAGATATCTAAGGCACTATTTCAGAGTAATCTTGGAGAAAGTTCCACAGCCAGGACTCAAGTAGTCAAGATCATTGGTTACATTGAGCGATGAGAGGTATTATATTTTAAACTACCCAAAAAACTGAGCACTGATCTCATTATCAATTCACTCCCTTAGTGATTCTCTAACTTTGTTGTCAATTTCAATATGAACATCATAGAGAAGTCTCTATATAAACTTCTTATCCTCACTCACCAAGTGGAGAATGATATAAAGCATTAAAATTCTCCTGTCCTTATGGTGAATAAGTGGAAATGGAAATATAATAGCTTAAATCCCAAATCATCTTCATAGATATCCATGAAACGGAAGATGAAATGTGGGGTAAGGGAATTGGAGGCTGTTTGTTTTGTATGTAGAATGAAGGTCCACTAGAAGAATAATTGTACACAACCTAATAAGAAAGGGGAAGCCTCAGGTATGTTTGTTATAAAATAAAATCTCTCTATTTCTACAAATTGCTTATTAGATATAGCTTATGGGACTCACATATGTATCTAAATATAGAAACCAAGTATATTCAGAAATATTGACTGAGGGGATGTAGATCTACGACCAACCAATGGAGCTAGACTTGCTTCTGTAGCTGACAGGGAAAACCACATCGCGTTGCCAATTGGGATGATATTGTTGTTAAAGTGTTGTTATTATGTGTCTTATTTTACTAAAAATATTATCTATGTATCCAGATTAGATACAAATAGATTTGATTCCACATTTCGAAATTAATGTTGCCTCTTTTACAAATATAGCATTTGTTTTGGAAGGGCACATTTATACAACAGTCTTTACGTGTTGGATTACAGAAACCATGTATTGGAAATTTATAATAATTATATTTCATATGACCCATACAAAACCCAAGATTGGATTCACCAGCTAGGTCATGTAAACAAGAAACTCTAGACAATGTAACATCAAGATGGATATTTATATTCTTTCGAACTAAAACAACATGGCATATGTAATGCATGATTAGAGGGAAAAATGACCAAAGCCTCATTTGATGGGAAATGTGAAAGGGATAATGAACTTATCGAATAGGTTGATACTGATGTGTGTGGACCATTTCTAGTTAAAGAAAAGGGATGGTACTCATAATTAATAACATTTAATGATGAGTTTAGCAGATATTGATATATCTACCTAATGAGGTATAAGTCGGATTCTTTTGATAAGTTCAAAGAATACATGAATGATGTTAAGAACCTTATTCATAAGAATATTACGAAACATCGCTCAGACTGAGGTAGTGAATATATTAATCAAGTCTTGATTGATTACTTATGGATGTTTGGGATTCTATCACAACTCACACCTCTAAATATGCCCAAGTGGAATGGTGTGAGCGAATGTAGGAACCACAACCTGTTGGACATGGTGGGATCAATTATGAGTCATGCGAGTCTTCCATTATCTTTTTGGGGATATGGATAACAAATAGAGCCACATATACTAAAACATGTACCCAATAAATCAATAAATGGTATTCCATATGAGTTTTAGAGTGGAATGTAAGCCAAATTATCAAATTTACATGTGTAGGGAAGTGATGAGTTTGTTAAGGCCACTTCAGGTGACCCATTTGATCCCCGAGGCACAATGTGAAACATTATTAGACACCCCAAGGAAACAAGGGGTTATTAAATATACAACCCCTGAGACAAAAATGTTATAGTGGAATGAAATCCCATATTTTTTAGGCGGATTAGGTCTTTAATATAGATAGTGGGAGAAATATTTACTTCAATGAAGATGAGGATCAACGTAAAAATGTGTTGGTACAAGAACTGAATCCACAAAGCCCCATGGAAGAAATAACTATTCCATAGACACAAGAGCTTCATATGAGTATAACAGAAGTTAAAGAATAGGAATGATATGGTTTTCTAGTTTCTAATGATGGTGACTCATTATTAGTTGATAATAATGATCCTCTTACCTAAATGGAAGCAGTAAGTGGTACAAATTTTTCCCAGTGGTAAGAAACTAGGAATTATGAAATGGATTCCATGTTCCAAAACCAATTATGGATTTTGGTAGATCCTCTAGTTGATGTATATATTGTTTTTTTAAATGATATTCAATATGAAACTGAACATGGATGGACAAGTTAGTAACATTAAGGCATGGCTGGTTGCAAAAGGGTTCAAACAGCTTCAAGTCATTGACTATGATGAAACCTTTTCACCAGGTTCAATGCTGAAATCCATTAGAATTCTATTTTCCATTGATTCATACCATGACTAAGATATTTGTAAAATGGATTCAAAAACAACCTTCCTTAAGGTATCCATCAATAATTTGTCTTCATGACACAACCTGAAGGGTTTATGACTCCAAAGGATACCAACAAGCTATGCATGTTTCAGAAATCCATTTATGGGTTTAAAAAAGCATCTTGGTCATGGAACATTCTTTTTTATGAATCCATAACTAAATTTGGTTTTATCAAGGTTGAATGTGAAACTTGTGTCTACAAAAGGATTAGTGGGAGTGTATTCATTTTACTAATAGTATATGTTGATGACATATTACTAATTGGAAATGAGAAACCGATCTTACAGTCTGTTAAGGAATGGTTAGTCAATGATTATCCATAAAGTACATGGGTGAGGTGGCATATATTCTTGGGATCATGATCAATCATGATAGATCTATGAGATTATTAGTCATAAGCCAAAGTACAAATAGTGTTATGAAATTGATGATATACATTATGGAACAATCCTAGAGGGGATTGTTTCTAGCATCCCATGGAATTTATATTTCCAAGAAAATGTGTACATGGAAACTTGAGGAAAGAAATATAATGGAATGTTCTCCATATGAATTAGCGATTGGTTCAGTCATGTATGCCATGCTTTGTACTAGGCCGGATGTCGCCAATGAATTGAGTGCGGTAGGAATATATCATGCTAACCTAGGTGATCAAAATTAGATGGAATTCAAGACAACCCTAAATTATATGAGGTGTAGTAAGGATATAATCATAGGTTATGAAGTACATGAGGATGTAGTCAATAGGGGATATGGAGATTCATGTTTCTAGACTATCCAAGATGACATGAAGTCACAAACGGGATACATCATCCCTTTGTATGGAGGTGCAGTAAGCTGGAAGAGCTCAAAGCAGAGTGTGGTCACAAATTTTAGAGTAGAGCCCGAGTATATCATAGATTATGAGGTAGCTAAAGAAGTAGTTTGGATGTGATTCTTCATCCAGGAGATGAATGTGATTCCTAGAAGTAAATATCTCATCACATTGTACTGTGATAAAAATTCAGCGGTGGTTCTCCCAAAAGAGATAAGGTCACATCCGCAGACGAAGCACATACTTTGGAAATATCATATCTTGAGGGAATTTTATCAGATTGGTGAATTTTTAGAGAATAGTATTTCCATAGAAGACCATGTGGCAAACCCCTTGACTAAATCCTTTACTTAGTAGAAACATGACCACCATGTGACGTATAGTGGACTGAATGTCTTTGGAAGTTGGCTCTAGTATCTTTCAAATTTTGTGAGAGATGGTGTTGTAGAACCAACTTGTAGTACATTGATTACATGGATATTTAATGAATTTAAATATTAATCATCTTATTACATCTTTTTCATTTTTCTACATGAAAATTATGTAATAATTACCGGGAGTATTTGTTTCATTTATAAGGCAATGGATGTTCCTTGCTATGATGAGAAATGCTATAACAATATTCTTAAATATAATTATATGGTTTGATGACCTATTATGATGGGACACATAACATGAAGACCATCATGTGTGAGTACTCATTAGGAGATGATACATCCTCTCATGATGTTCTCCATTGGTAATCTCTAATACAAGATATTATGAGAACATCCCCACGAGTAGGAATTTCCCATGTTTTGGTGTCATCATATATTTCTATATGTGAGTGTGTGTACTGATCCTTAGACTTATTATTTTCAATATGTGTCATGACTCACACATCATGATTTACTGACGAAAACAGTCATGTAGAAAGTTGGAGATAAGTTGGGTACATTGGGTGTGTCACAAGTGACACATTATTAATTGGAAATTCGAGGAAGGATTTGTCCCTTATATTTATAGAAGTTGATATCTCATCCCTTTGATTAAAATAAAACCATAATAAAAAATTCCATGGCCATGGTGTAATGAAAATTTTATTTTAGGTAGAAAAAAAGGACTATAATGCATAAAAGTTGATGCCACTATCATGAAACCAGCTTTATGATATATTATGACAAAGGGATAATATTACACAGTGAGCGTTCATATGTGGATGTTGTTGTAGTGAGATTATGTTCTTTCTCTTCAGTGACATCCCCCATTTCTAGATAGTACTCATGGACATTAGGAAAGCCTGCCTAATGCCAACGAGAAAGAATCCTAGATGGTCACATATTATGTGTTTATGGTGGCATCTGTTAAATTCTATTTGAATTTAGTTAATAAATATTATTCTAAATACAATAGAATAATTTTATTGAAGTTAAAATTATTCCATATATTAAATAAATATATATTCACTGTATTGTGGGTAAAATATATTTATTTATTTTGTTGGACATTTAATAAATATTTATTTATAGTTTGTAATTAAAATATTTTTTTAGGGAATAAAATATTTATTTATTCTGTTTTTCAGTTAATAGAAGTAGAGTTCGAGAGGACTATGCCAGTTTGGTAGTAAAATAATTATTTTCAAGAAGATAAATAAATATTTAACTAGTTGGAACAAAATAAAATAACATATATAATAATTTTGTGACGTTGAATTTTATTTATAATTCCATTTTGAAAAATTTGGCATGCCATAAATAATGGAGAGGTATTATTATTAATATTAGGGTGTTTCTATAAGGTTATTATGATATTTAATTGTTGTTATGCAATTAAATATTGTAACTAATTCTTGTTGTCAAAAAATGAACACGTATATGTATTGTGCCAGGTGTTGAACCACACACCTTGTGAATTGATAATTTCCGAGTAAAACAATTTCACTCTCAAATACTCTTCCCACCCCTCTCTATAATGAGATACGTTCTTCAAGGCAGAAGATGAAGATATCCTGAACGATCGACACAAGACCCTCACTTTTCTATATGAGCATGCAGAGAATGAGTTCTGTCGATTTGAGGCCATCAGAGCACATGTGGATCATGGCTAGAGGGTTCCTTGTTTGAATCCTTACAAGCTCAACAAGTTAATTTAGAAGGGTCTCCCCAGATGATCAATATCATCAATGAAGAAAATACTTAAGAACCATGTATTATTTTCTTTATGAAATTAATTAAATTTACCATAAACATGATGTGAAAGATTCTCCCTAATGGTTTCACAAATTTTCATTCTTTATCTAAATCATTGATTCTATTTCATGGATAATAGCGTTCATTGTTGTATTGATCCCGGAATAATAATTGATCATGGTAAAAATAAATGTTGGGTGTCGGCATAACCACACTTCCACTGCGCCCAGGAACATCAGTTAGACTTAAGGAAAATTGATTATCCTCTTAGTGATCCCCCTGATACTACAATCTCATTCATTATTACAGACATATTTTACCCCTTTCAATGTTTACTTAGGTTAAAGGACATATAATCATGATAAATTATATATTGAACATTGTTAGTACCTTAGTATGCCTTGAAAACTATGGATTTCTATGGCACAAGATTTTTTGAGGAATTACTCATTTACCAATGTCTTGTAATGGTCTAAATAAATTCCCTCACATGTGATCACTGTCCCAAAAAATGTGACTTTTTTAAATCCAAAAGTCACAAGTGCATAACATTTCATAAATTTTATTCTATAATAATATCACCATTATAATATATAGATACACTTCATGTCCCACATTACTCTTGGATTATATAGGAATATCAATAATAAAATATTGCCATACATTTTTCAAGGTAGCCTCTAAATATTCCATTCATAAAATCCATGCATATTTCTGGGGAATTTGATTGTCTAATGTGAATTATAATGAAATAATAGTTATCATTCCTTATATAGAAATAAATAATATTAATATATTTCTTTTATAACTTTAGTTTGGTATATCTAGAAAGAAGATATTCATTTATATTATACTATGAACATCATAACTGATTGAAAATGTTACCATCAATTAATATGGGATACAATTTTAATGTTGAACCAGAAAGGGTATTGTAAATTGGTAGACATCTTTATTTATCCATGTTTTTATGATATATAAAACATGTTATCTTCAAGGATATTCTTCTTGTCATATAAAACTCATATCCAATTGATATGAATGTTTCTTCTATAATTCCCCCACTTTGATCAGGGAAACCCTATATGGGAATTTATAGGTTGTAATGCATTAAAAAATATAATAAACTAGGAAAAATACGGTAACCCAATTAGGATTTGTGACATATTTATACTTAAAAAAATTTAATCTCCTTAATAAAATGTGATACTCACAACCTCGAGTATAAATCAATTGTAACATAGTATATCATTATAAATTATCACTCCAATTGAGTATGAAACATAATAAAAAAATTATTAATATAGTTATTTTTATATGTCTCAAAATAAATTTATTTGCAAATAACTAATTATAAATGAAATTTAAATACATTAAAATGTTAAATAAATATACTCTTCGTAATCAATTTTTTGTTGACAATATGTTTTTATCATTATAATGTAAATAAATCACAATTAGTTAATTATATTAATTAAAAATATATATAATATAAATATTATATATATCTTTATATGACTTATCTATTTTTTTGGCATGGGATAAGAATAAAACCCTCTTTATGATTAAAATATACATTTCTCTAAAAAGAAGATTCATTCCACTTGTGAACTTATTTGTAAAGATATTTATTCATACATTATAAAATATATTTTATAAGATAATTATCTTGTTGATAATATTTCTGATTTTATTTTTGATGTCTTTAGCTTTCAATGAAAATTAACAGTAATTCTTTTTTTAAATATTATTAAATAGACTAATGTCAGTATATTTTAATTAATTAAAATAATATTTAATAATTAATAATATTATTTATAATTATATATTATAGATACAACTCTATGAATTTCAATAAATATATTTATGTTAACCAATAATTTAGTTAATGAAATATAAACATTTTCATGAAAAATGATTTTCCATAAATACTGTATTTCGATGCATTTTGTGATTATAATTTTAAATAAATATTTTCCAATTATTTAAATATATTTTTATGAAATTAATTGCATAATTTTAAAATGAAAATTAATACTAGGTTTCAAAATAATGTTGATTTTATTCACAATTAATAGTGAAAATTGTAAAATATGATTCCACATATAATGGTAGAAAATGATTATCGGGAATTAAAATAGAGTCATAAGGGATATGATTCGGTATAAACTTGTAAAATTTCTATTTTAGCCACATTTCTAACCTATTTAATTTATGATCTATAAATTTCACATTTTAGATTTATATTTATAGTATTATAACTATTATAATACTTTAAGCAACGAAAAAACATCAACTATTTATCATGAAGTACTGTAATATTTTTAACCGTCATAAATATAACCTACATTCAATTATAAATATTCACATTAAAAATATATTATTTTGTATACATTTTCATTTAATTATAAATTTTATTAATGTCATTATTACTTTGAATTTATACATAACATAGACGTAGTAAATGTTTAAATAAAATGAATATTAAATAAATTAAATTAAAATGATTAAAATTAATTTTATATGAATTAATTGGTAATTTATATAATTATTATAGTTAAATATAAAATTTTATGGAGGTTTTAATTTAATATATTCATATGTCATTATTTTCTTGTTGTTTTCAGTGTCAAACTTAATGAATACTAGAAAAAATGTCTTTAATTATATTTTATAATAAATAATATTTTATTAAATGATTTAAAATTTATAAAAGACTATATTAATCCATTTTATTGGAATATTTCTGGAAAAATAATCCATAATAAATTAAATTAGCAATTTACGCTCTAGAGTATCTATCTATAACCCTAATTATTAAAAAAATGGTACCACAACATTTTCCAAAAAGGCATAAAAAGGGTTCAAAATAAGTTTGTAAAAAACTAATATAAGTTGTCAGAATTTTATTGGATAAGTTTATTTTATCTAATCTCCATATTTTCATAAATTTTTTAAATTTTTTGAATTTTTAGTGTGATGATTAATTTAAATTAATTTCATACTTTATGAAATTCCAAGAGTTCCCCACTAATAAATTATAAAATGGAATCCCCTCTCCTATTATCATAATGCATCAAAACCATTTTGGTTAAGGAAAAAATTAATAAATCCTTTCCTTAAATCCCTAACCACATCTTAGAATCAATGTTTCATGAGGAAAAAATCATATGATTGATTTTTTTGTGAAAACCAAATGTGGTTATCGGTATTATACGTATGATTCTTAATCAAGAATTTTTATTTCAATTTTTTATCATATTATAAATATTATTAATCCATAATGACATAATAAAATTATTATATAATATATATTGAAATGTAATTATGTTAAATTTTTTCCCAATATCAATCTCCTTTTTTATCAAATGGTAAATGAAATTTTACTTTTTCTGTACACCAAACTATTTCTTCACAAACCAATATATTTAATTTTCCATCACCACTACTCACGAATATTTTTATTTATTGATTCACATTATATATATATGATATTCAAAAAATATTTATAAATATTTAAGGATAGTATAGAATTTAATTTCATACCTTTACATTCATTAAAAATTGATAACATCATTCATGCATACGTCTGGACAACCACCTCCAAAGAGTGATGTGATTTTTTTGTCATAACAAGTCTCTGTGAATTATATATATATGAGTATTTGAAAAAATATTATGATATTTATTTTATTATTATAAATATTTAAATATAAAATAATTCTTATGATATTTTCATTACAACTATTTTAAATTTTAAACACTGATCATGAAAAATTATTACTTACTGTCTCCATGACTATAATGTATTTAATTTTTCATAAAAAAACATAATAATCTAATTAGAGAGAGAGAGTAATTTATGTATAAAAATGATAATTATATAATGATAATTATTTTAAGGATAATGGAAAAATTCTATATTTTCCATAATCAAAATTTGGAATAAATTTTTAACATATAAAAAATCATAAAAATTCCTTATATGAACATAATTTATTATGTATTTAAATATAACATGTTATTAAATAAAATTAAACATAATAATAAACCAGAAAATTTTTCTTCAAAAATTCAATAAATGTTCTTATATTATTGTTTCATATGGTAAATAAGGCACATGATGACATTAACCTGAGGTAAAGGGATTCAGTCCCAAATTCCATTCACCGAGTCATGTATTGGTATTAGGGAAAATTTCATATAATTTATTATTTATAAATGAATATGATAATGTATTTAATGACTACACTTTAATTAATTTGGTTTTATATTTCAATTAATTTTATCTATTTCAATGGTATTTGACTCCAATGTTACACAGTGTTAAGAGGTTTCATAACTCAATTAAATTTTATTGGGTAATATTACTTCTATATTATCATTATTATTCATTGATATGGTTTGTATTTAATTATTATTATTTCATGTTGTATTTAAAATTTTAATGTGAATTTTTATTTGATACCCATAATGTATTCATTAATTAATTCATGGCTCAACGGTACCATGTTTCTAAGATATTTCCAGTCATTTTCCAATCAATTGATACATATTTGGTCTTATGAACCAAATTATTTTTATGAGGTTTTTGTACTAAAAAATTGATATTTTATATCATTAATCTCTTGATATTAAATTATTTTTTTAATTTTCCATTATATATTGCATCTGTTATGATTCAAAATCTTCCAAATATGTAACGGTTTTCCTCTAATCTCACCATTGTTCATGGTGATTCATGTTTTTCTCGTCAATGGAGAAATTAATTAATATTTAAATCTTAAACAAAAAAAAATTATTCACCATTATTTATTTATGTAATTTATATTTTTTTCATTCATTTTCAACATTTTATGCACTGAAGATACAAATTACATTTTTTTAAGGAAAACCATCTGTTTTTCTACTCAAATAGAAATCATTTTCTTCCATATCCATATTTTTCATAAAATGGTTCAGATAATATTTTGTTATTTAATTAATGAAATTATACAATTTCTTATCTTCATATAATATTTTTTAAAAGGAATCATCATTTCATTTTTCAGAAAAGGTACTTTTGGACTTTTATCTAAAATTTTAATGATATCCTTATGTTCACATACTCATCAGGAATATTATATCCCATCATCATCACCACTCATTAATTTGAATGCCCCTTTACATGTTACCAAGATTATTTTGAAATAAAATGTTATTGCAAATTTTTTGATTTTTTTAGATTTTAATAGTACATTTCAAAATTAAGAGTATAGTTCACTAAAGAATGTCTTAATAATTTTTTTGGAATTTCTATTCATCAATGAAAATAACCCTTTATTCTACTTATACACAATCAGGTATATGTATCAGGGATACCTTCCTTATTCTTTCTCTGGATGGTATATGATCAATTTGACATGAGAAACATTAACATTTTTATTCTAACTTTCCAATGTGAATGTTTATATTGATTATGTATGTAATTTTTATTCACCTCCATCATATGATGAATAAATTATATCTATTATGTTATGGGAATGTCCTATTATATCATCTTGATCCATCCATAAGTCTAATGAGACAAACTATATTTGGAATTTGGATGAGGCCTTCTCTCATTTATCAAGGATTTTTTTGTGTGAAGGCTTGATTGTATGTTTAAGATATCCAATATAATTCATTACATCCTTATCTGATTAGTTATTGGTGTCCATGTGATTAAATGAATAGTTATGATATCCATGTAATTTTTTCATGTTCATTA
This sequence comes from Viscum album, assembly GCA_963277665.1. Classification (NCBI taxonomy): domain Eukaryota; kingdom Viridiplantae; phylum Streptophyta; class Magnoliopsida; order Santalales; family Viscaceae; genus Viscum; species Viscum album. Next base: position 624,022,344 of record OY728127.1, read on the forward strand.
TATAATTTGTTTATCATTATTCACTCCTACTATATTATAAATAATGCAAAATTTATTGTTTAATGGACTTGGGATTTTAGTTATTCACCATTTATAATTGGTTAGGCCTTATATAATAATGATATAATCCACTATAGATCACCCTTACATAGAATATGATCTCACCCTTTATTTTTTTCCTTTTTGATGGATATGTTCAAAGAATATTTGAATCTACTATATACATAAAATATGGGTGTCTTTAGTTACAAGTGTCCACAAATCCTTTTTCTTATTCCCACCACCACATCCCACCACTCTCATTCCATCCATTACCCAGCCATCTCACTCAAGGTTTTCATTGCCTTCACCATGGGTTTATATTTCATCTCTTCAACTGAACTGTCCCCATGTTCCATGTACAACAAACACTTAGACAATTTCTTCACCAAGAATGACCACCCACAAAACCTACAGTCTTCCACTTATTCATGTCAATCCACTATTCAACACCATACTCCATTACCTACAACCTCTTAAAAAATTTCTAATACTTCGACAACAACCTGCAACATCTTATTCTTCGACTCTTTTTCATCAACAAATTGTCAAGAAAAATTCTAAGATTTCATTCTTTGAATGTATATGTCCATGTTACTTAATTGAAATCAATGATATCTCAATAATTGTCCTTACCTCACCTTTATCACATACCTAGATCTGCCACGATGAAATTAAACTATGATAATCATCAAAATCCAGTCGCATTCCACAGAGAGTATATTGTTTTTCTTATATTTTATATTTTATATATCTTTAGTATTCAATATTTCACTAGAAGATAATATTATAAAATTTAAATATTTTATTAATATAATAATATTTTTAAAAATTAATAATTATGGAATCTACTATATTTAATTAGAAAATATTTATTTACCCTTCTATTTCTTCAGTGACGATTAACAACCACTACTCCATAAAAGTTGTGTTCCTTATAATTTCAGAAATATTTTTCCTACTATAAAATCATTAGAAACTCCTTTTTATATGATTTTTTCATATATTATTACAATACATATGATTTTACAATTCACCAATTAGGTCCTCTACATATTATGATCAACCGTTATTTTATCAGCTAAATGTTATTTCTAGATTGAATGATTTATTCTCAATATAATTACACGTATGAAGATTAGTTAAGACTAATTTATTTTATTCAATAAATAAATATTTTTTTATCTAGTATATTTTATATAAAAATCATTGTATCTTTGTATAAATGTTTTATATTACATGAATAATCAACTTGAAATTTTCTTGTATAAATTTTATTACATGTATTATACTCATAATTATGCATAGGATGAGTTTTATGCTTCTTGACAGTGTACTATATACCTAAAAGATAGAACATCTTATATACAATTGAGAACATACAATGAATTATTTTCCCTCCAATGGATTTTTTCAACCTCCAATCCATCAAGGATGACCACCCCTATTGTGTGTTTCCTTTTACTACACTCTTAGGTTTCAGGAGGCCGTTATTCCACTACCTCCATTCCTTCAATCCAGCCAACGCCTGACACGTGTTTCCTTAGATTCAACCGTATAGTTTCCTCCAGCCATCAATTTGTATCTGATCCACATTACAATATAATATTATCTATAAAATACATCTTCTTCTTCATTTTCACCATCCTACAATTGCTCATCGTTCATTATCACTTCATTGTGACGCCATTTTGATCCAAATTCTCCCACATCTCTATATTGTACGAATCCAAAGATTGAGGTCAAATAGTAAACAAATCGACAACATACATGGATTAAATCCATAAAAACTCAATCATTCCTCTTTTGGAAACATCATATCATTCTGAGATCCATGTGAAACATCATTATCACTAATATTAATTTGTCTTTTGACATATTTCACTACTATAGTTCTTTTATTACCCTCTAGTTATTAAAGGTATAGTGGATCAAATGTTCCCACCATATGGATTCTAAACTGTGAAAACTCATATAACATCCATATAAATCCTTGTAGCATCCATTACTATGCGTATGGTCTTCCCTTAAGAAAACCATGTACATTTATAATATCTTGTCACTACAATTTTTTGGATTACCCTTTGGCTATGAATTTTTCTCATGTCATTACAATACACCATTTCTGTATTCACTAATTCCAACCTCTATATCAATTTTGTTGAATGTATTTAGACACCTCTTTTTTTAGTTTATAGAAAAAATATTCACACTTATTCAATAGTCTTATTCCCTAATTTGAGTCCCCCTTATTTCCACTAATCCCACATATTATCAATGACTTTATACCCCCACCACATTTTATATTTGTATCTCAGTGTTGCTATCTCATTATTTGATGCATGTTCTACAGAAATCAAAGTTACTCATCATCACTGCATTGATTTTAAATTGTATTATCATAAAAATTATTTCTAATGATCGTATATTTTCCTTTTTGGTTCTAGTTCCTTTGGCACTATCCCCAGTTTTGGAATTCTATGTTAATAATAACTTTAGGTAATTTTTCAAAGATAGAATTATTTCATTTTAATTTCAATTTTACAAAAATCATTGTGGTCTCTTTTTCACAAATAATATTAATATTACCTACCATTCCTTTTATTATGATAAAAATACCATTGTTTTTAACATATATCCATGGGTGACAAAATCAATTTATCATTCATGTCAATATTTTGTAATCATGAACCATGTATTATATCATTTCTTATTTTTCCTGATATATTTTTCAATTTATTTCTATTTAAATTTATGTCTCGTTTATTGCGTAATCTTGTTATTTACATGGAATCCATAAAAAATTGTGTTTTTTCTCATTGTATGTTTTTATCTATATATTGTCCCACACCACACCATTTCCAATTTAAAAAATGAAAACCCATACTTTTCCATGTTGTATATGTGTTAATAGATATGTTAAATGATTCACAACAGTTTATGGTTCATTTCCTAATTTTTATAAATCTTTTTTATTATCAACATTCTTATTTTCAATTTTTTGGGATTTTGAAGTAAATTTTTTAAATGAATGATGCAGTTTCTATTGAGTTTAACTAAATCTATTATTTTATAATTTTTCTTAATTATATTCATGTTTGTTTTTTTGATCAAATTTCAAATTCACCCACATGATCTGATCAATACATATGCTACAATAATAAAACTTGTGTTACATGTGTATTTTCTCTATTATATTTTAATATATTTAAATTTCCCAAAAATTTTGTTATGTTTTATTTGTATTTTTATTTTTTTGGGATTTACAGTTAATTTAGTTGTAGTTAATTGTTTTGGATGACATCATTTTGGATTTTAAAGGTTCTTGGATTTAAATGATTTATTTTATATGAAATGTTTCAAATCTCTATGAATAATTTTTTGGTGGAAACATTTTGTGTCTGTGAATATAATATAAATTTCAGGATACTATGGAATGATTTATTGATTATATTCACTATTTTCTATCAGCATTGTTATTTTAGATTTTTTTCTTTTTTCAATATGATTTTATTTAATTTTTCATGTCATTTGTTCTATTATGCGAATCTATTTTTTATGGAGTTATGATGTGATTATATGTTGTACCCTCCTTCAGTTCATATAGAAATAAATGTATATTAGTGTTGGCCTTTAATGGAAATAGAGAGTATGTATATCTTTCATGTTTCTTTTCTAAGTGAATATGAATAAATAGGAAATAATTGGAAATATATTATGTTACCAACAGTCTAGATATTTTCCAATAGTTTTTTATAAACAATATGTTCAATAACCTTTTTTATGACTCTTAATCCCTCAAATTTCCTTGGTAGTGAGCTTTGAAATGTTTCAACATGCACTATATCTGAAAGCATCTATAGAATTACAATTTTATTTTTTTAAATTAGAAATTTTATTTTCATATTATTCCCTAATGTACATCGCATTATAATCTAAATATATCAATTGAGATTAATATAAAAAGACTGATTATGATTGTGACAGAATTATTTGTTTCATCTATCACCACGAATTGAATGATTTATGTGAATTTTAGAAGAAAAATATTTTCTCTAATTTCATGCAAAATTATGTACGAAAAAATCAATTCAGGTATTTATATATTACAATATTCTATATTTTTTAATGAATGTTTAAAAAAATACATTATCCATATCAATATTCATTATTCATATTGTTAATATTATCATTGTGGACTTTTTTCATTTCTTCCATATCCTTAGTTATTACTAATTACATATTTGGACCATCGTCATCCATCAACAATTGTAGACTGACCACATCACCTCTGATATCACATATCATCATTAAGATAATATAATCACCATTTTTTATTTTAAATAAAAACATAATTATCACGTCCCAGGGTCAGCAGATTGCCAGGCCCTTCCTTCATTATGTTGAAGGAGAGATAATGACCCCTGAAACCTGCCTTCAATAGGTCCCAGAGTGGCGACTAGCACCAAGGGTATAGAATCACACACTTAATGGAAGGCATTACCAATTTTCTTTTAATAGGATCAGGAGATAAGATAGTGAATCCCATAATAACACCAAAACTGAAAGAAAAGTAAATCCAAAAGTAAACCATTCCCACATGCATGTTCAAAAGTAAATGATACATGTTACAAGAACTCCAATGATAAAGTACCAAAAGAGAGAAAAACGACAACAGCAACTGCCCCAACGGTCCAGGATAGTATGGTCCCACACGATCCCCAAAGTCCTCCTGGAATCCTGAATGCAGTTTTATATATGTAGGGTGAGCATACAAGTATATTAAGTAGGGAAAACCCCAAGACTCTCATGCACAAGTGGGGGAACATACTAATGTCCCGTGAGAAAAAGATTAAACCAAACACCTTTCAAGGTAAACTATCATCCCAAGCCTCATCAGGGCACACTCACCAAATAACGCAAGCATGGTAATATATAGTAAAAGCAAATTGATATTTGGGTACCCCGCGCCACTTTTCCACTGGTTATTGAAGAAATAATATGCATCGAACCAATCCCTCCATTCTCACCGTAGTCCCACTGCCACACCTTGCCCGCACACACCTGGGCCATAACCGCACGTAGTCCCACTGCCAAATCCCACCCACACACACCTGTGCCATAACTGTCACACGTAACCGCACCTGCAAACACCTAGGCCAAAACAACCACCACCACATCTGAAGACACCTGGGCTAGAAGATCCACTGCCACACCCGTAGACACCTTGGCCTCATCCCGATGATACATGGTAAACTACCTTCCCGCACATACCTGGGCCATAACCACCACACTACCCCGCCTGAAGGTTCTTGGGCTAATAATGGACTTCAGTCCATCACAGCCTGCCCGAAGATACTTGGGCTATCCGGGAAATGGAGCAGAAATGGAGCTAATAACCAGCCACTGATACTAGTTTTGGGAAAAACCCCTGCCCCCATGAATTGGGGGTGTTCTGCACTAAGTGCTCAAATTGGGTGGGGCGTGAATAAGAAACATAAAACTATAAGTATATGTATAGTTAAAAAGCACTCACCCAAGGTTTAGGATTTTCTTCATCCAGCTTAAAGAACAAAAACAGTACCTTTGTCCAAGTCACAACTCACACCAAAAAAACCCATTTGTCCCACCCTTGTTTTCATGTTCAGTATTGATGTTCAAATAAGTTTCTGCACCTACTAGGTCAACTAGAAAGAATAAGAACAATCCATGGAAAGAGTACAGTCATCATCAACTTAAACATCCACACCCAGTTCTCTCGTAAGGTCGCAACCACAAAAAGGAACCAAGGAAAACCCCATGATACAGCCCCATGTTCAATATACAGGAGCCAAACATTTTCTCAACTACAGAGGATCCCACCCCAAATTCATGATACAATAAGGTAACAACCCGGTCTTAAAATTCAAAACAACTGAAATCATAACATAGGGGATTCCATCGCCAATTTCACAACCACCGAGAGTATAAAAACAAGGTATCCCATCCACTCCCACATCTCCCAACAATCGGACAATGAAAGAAGAACAATCAAACCACCGCCACCAAGAAAAGCAGGTTCATGCTGGTATTTTCAGATTTATAAGATTTAACACACTCCATGATTTCAATTTTCGTGCCTTAACCGGGGTTATCACAGAAGGGATTGATCCTGGGGCTTTCAATTTATTTAGCCCGATATACGTGATTAACCAAAATTCCTTTACATGGTAAGGGTTCACAAACACAATCCATTTAACATCACCAGAGGTAAGGGTTCATTAGTGCACAGAGAAAAGAACACCAACGGCCATGATATTTAGTAGGGGTAAGCCCACACAATTCAAAAATAAGATCATAAAACAAAGCAGCATCATCAATCACAGCCCCCCTACGTTCATTATAGAATCTGTTCATTATCTTTATTTTGGTTTGGTTCATCCAATTCTATGGAATCAAAAGCATGCCCACCCTGCATGATACACAAAAGTGAGAGACAGAGGAGAAATTCCATACTTTTTTATCAACGATCGATGCTGAGTCTGGCCGCGGAACTTCATGGATAGTGATGCGGCTCGCCTGAACGAAAATCTGTTCCTCTGAACGAGGGGTACTATTAGCAGTGGGTGATCGAGAAAAGAATAAAACATGGCTAAACCTTTAGTTTATAAGGGTCAGGGATGGTTGAGATAAGAACGTGAAACCACATAAGGAGCAGGGGTCGTGCGCTGACCACGTGGCCCCACAAGTTATTAAAGGTTCTAAACAGATGCACACAGTAGGTTAATTCATTAAATATTTAATTATAAAATTTATGGGTGTTACCGGGATTGAAAACAAGCTTGAAGGGGTCAAAATAGGGTTTAAAACCCAATTCACACAAAAAGGAGCGCTACTGGAAAGACCCTATGGGGGTAGGTGAGAGCCACTGGTAGCTGAGAGCCACCGGTATCTAGACCGAGCTACTGGTAGGCTCCAGCCATAAGTAGACCAAGCTACCAGTAGGCTGTAGCCACCGGTAGACCAAGCTACCGATAAGCTGTAGAGACGGGTAGACGGAGCTACCGGTAGGTTGCCGCCACCGGTAGACCGAGCTACCGGTAAGCTACAGCTACCGGTAGACCGAGATACCGGTAGACAGAGCTACCGGTAGCTGTAGCTACTGGTACACAGAGCTACCGGTAGGCTGTGGCTACCGGTAGACCGAGCTAATGGTAGGCCTGCTACCGGTAGGCTAAGGCTACCGGTATGCCTACCGTTAGGCCAAACATCACCGAGATTCCCAGACCAGAAAACCCAACACGAGATTTTCACAAAGTAATGGACCCTAAAAACCCGGGCCATTACATCAGATACCTCTTAAATGATTCTCATCCTCAAGAATCAGAACAACCCAGAAGGAGAGAGAGGGTCGGAACAACCACCTCGAAAGATACCTCTTAGGAGTGAACCTCATTGTTAAATAAGAACACTTTCCTATCAAAAACCAAGCGACATAACATTTCAAACATCTTATCCATGTGGTTTGGGGAGTCTCCTTCCCCATTTCAAGATACTCTCCACTTTGGGCAGCACTGACTCGCCCGCACGGGTTTAATCTCATCCACCTTAATGCGTCTTGATTAGGGGTTGGGTCCTCCCCTCCCCATAGCCAGGTCTTTTCACACACATTCAAGGGAATGAAAACCAGTATTTCATAGCCAACAAGGTTAAACGTTCTACCACAACAAGTATAACAAATAGAACATCACAAACTCAAAACAACTCTGGGTACTGGGAACGCATATGTGCTTCCCTCCCCCACTTACTCTCCTCAAGCTCACCATGTCTCCATAACACACGAACCAAGGGAATGGTTCTCCCACGAAGCACCTTCTCCTTGCGATCCTCGATCATCACTGGTCTCTCCACAAAAGTCAAGTCATCCTCGATGTCCAGCTCTCCCCAGCCGAGGATGTCTGAATCATTGTGCACATACCGACACAGCTGGGAAACATGGATGACATTATGTACTCTCAGTAGCGGCGGTGGTAACACTAGATGATAAGCCACTTCGCCGACCCGTCGCAACACTTCGAAGGGACTGATGAACCTTGGAGAAAGCTTACTCCCCCTGCCGAACCTCCGTTGTCCACGCTGAGGGGAGACCTATAAGAACACGTGGTCTCCAACCACAAACTCCAAGGGTCTCCTCCTAGTATCAGCATACGACTTCTGTCGGTCTTGGGCCTCTTTCATCCTTTCCTGTATGAGATGAACCTTCTCTGTCGTGCCTTGCACCACCTCCGGGCCAATGATGCCCGCCTCTCCGACTTCGGTCCAGCACATAGGTATGCGGCAGGACCTCCCATACAAGGCTTCAAACGTGGCCATACCAATGGCTGAGTGATAACTATTATTGTAGGAAAACTCTACCAGAGGCAGGTATTGCACCCATGATCCTTCTGAGTCCAAAACACATGCCCACAACGTATCCACAAAGGTCTGGATGGTGTGCTCTATCTGTCCATCTGTCTGGGGATGGAAAGCAGTGCTAAGCCGCAGCTGGGTGCCAAAAGCATGCTTCAATCCTCTCCAAACTCGCGTGGTAAACCGTGCATCCCTATCTGATACTATAGACCTCGTAACTCCATGCAATCGCACCACCTCATCCACGTACCTTCGTGTCAAAGAATCCACTACACTCGACTCCCTGATCACCAGAAAGTGAACCGATTTTTTCAACCAGTCCACTACCACCGAGATGGCGTCATATCCCCCTTGTACCTTGGGTAGTCCTGTGATGAAATCCATCGAGATGTTGTCCCACTTCCACTCGGGGAAATCTAGAGATTGCAGTAGGTCGCCTGGAACTTGGTGTTCAGACTTCACTTGCTGACACACTAAGCACTTGGCCACAAAATCTGCCACTGCTCGCTTAACTCCGGCCAACCAAAACTATTTCTTCAGTCCATGGTACATCTTGGAAACTCCTGTGTGTACCGCCAGGGGTGAGTTGTGGAACTCACTGAGAACCATTCTGCGCATCACTTCTAGAACAAACAACCTTCCCTGGAAAATAATCTGGTTCGGACCATCCTCTATCCATCCTTCCGGAGCATAACCTAGGTCAACTTGGTCACGCATGACTTCGCACTCTATTTCCCCCAACTAAGACTCATCCACTTGCTGCAACAGAGAAGACTGCACTGTCATCTGATACAGGAAGACTCTACCGTTATCCATCCTCACATCCAGGTGTAAGGCAACCAACTCCTCCATTGCCTTCCTAGGTTTCTGCCGACTCTCGGACCGCATCCTTATGTGATCTCCTGCTCAAGGCATCAGCCACTACATTACACTTCCCGGAAGTGTTGTAGATCTCAAAGTCGTAATCCTGGAGGAACTCCATCAACCTTCACTGCCACAAGTTTAGGTCCCGCTGGGAGAAGATATACCTCATGATTTTGTGATCTGTGAAGACCACAAAGCATTCTCCAATGAGGTAGTGCCGCCATAACTTCAGTGCACAAACGACCGCCGGAAGCACCAGGTCATGGGTGGCATAATTACGCTCATGAGGGCATAGCTTCCTAGACCCATAAGAGATCACCCCTTGTCATTGCATCAACACACATCCCAGGCCTTGCCCTAAAGCATCATAGAACACTTCATATGTCGTCCCTTCTTCTAGTAGCCTCAGAACTGGGGCACTAACCAACTTCTCCTTCAGATAGCTGAAGGTTTCCTCGCAAAACTCACTCCACATGAATACCTAGTCCTTCTTTATAAAGGTCGTCAAAGGGGCTGCAACTCGGGAGATGTTGGGTACGAACCTCCAATAGTAACCTGCCATCCCGAGGAAACTACGAACATATGCAATATTCTTGGGTGCTTCCTAAGATGAAACTGACTCCACCTTTGATGGTTCCACCGCTACCCCCTACTCGAACACCACGTGCCCGAGGAAGTGCACTTCTCGTGTCTAGAATTTTCATTTCGAAAAATTCCCATAGATCTGGTGCTATCGGAGGACCTCCAAAACCATCCTCAGGTGCTCTGCATGGTCCTCCTCTGATCTCGAATAGATTAGGATTTCGTCGATGAACACAAGTACGAACCGATCTACGTACTCCCTGAAGATGGAGTTCATCAGCCCCATGAACACAGCCAGGGCATTCGTAACACCGAAGGGCATGACTATGATCTCAATGTGTCCATATCTGCACTTGAAGGCCGTCTTTGGGATGTCACACCCCTTTACTCTCATCTGGTGGTACCCAGACCACAGGTCAATCTTCGAGAACCACCCTTCCACTTTCAGCTGGTCGAAAAAATCGTCTATCCTCGGAAGAGGATAGTGATTCTTGATCGTCACCTGATTCGGCCTCCTGTAGTCTATGAATAACCTAAGACCACCATATGACTTCTTTGCGAAAAAGATTGGAGCACCCCACAGTGACGCACTCGGCCAAACATAACCCCTCTTCATCAGATCCTCAATCTGAATCTGCAACTCTCGTAGCTCTGAAGGTTCCATCCTGTTAGGAGCCATCGAAATCGGACGAGCGTCGGGCTGTAGCTCTATCCCGAACTCAATATCACATCGAGGGGGTAGAGTTGTCACCTCCTCAGGGAAGACATCCATAAACTCATGAACAATCTCTAGAACCTCCGCCATCTCAACATCTACTGACTCCACTGACGTCTTGGCTAAAAAGGAGAGGAGGGGTTCCTCTTGCATGCTGCCCTTCTGACTACTCCGCTCGGTGGTGAAGTTAACACGCCGGCTGCCCAAGTCTGAGAACACAAACCTTCTTCGGAAGAAGTAGATGATGGAACACACAGATAATAGCGATTTGATTCCAAGAATGACATCGTATGACTGTATCTATAGCAGAAGAAGATACCTAACTGACTGATGTGTCCCTATCATCAGTCTGCATCCTCGAAAAACAAATAACAAGTCGTTCTTACCTTTGAATGGTGTGCTCAGTACCAGCGGCACTGGAAGTATCTTGGCATCTAGACCCAAGGCACATGCTAGACTGGTTGTAACAAAGGAGTGCGCAGCTCCGGTATCGAACAAGGAAAAATCAAGGGTACTGAAAAACTGATCGTACCTCGAACAACCTCCGGCCCTGCTGGAACTACGGCCTCTGCATCGTGTAGTTGTCCCAGCCCAGCTCCTCTTCCCCTTGGCTGTCGGCCACCTCCTCGACCATGCCCCGGTCGAGGTCCCTAGAAGAGCACCCAGAGGTTGACCTCCTCCTCCTATGTCTGCCCTCAGAGGAGCGGGAGCTTGATGTCCCGGCTGCAGCTGCTGGAAAGGCCTGGCTGGAAGCTGCGGCTGGGGCGGGTGCTGGGGCTATCCGCCACCATTGTACTGTACCCTGTCCGGGCACTTACTCCGGAGATGTCCATGGCTCCCATAGACGAAGAATAGTGATCCCAGGTCTGAAGGAAAAGGGAGAGGACCAGGGGATCGGAACTGAAACTGCGGCGGCCTGCTCCCTGCTGGTCTGAACGTGGAGGATCCTCACGTTGGAGGCCTAGTACTGACGGCATTCTCCTTCGATGGTACCAGCTGGATCCCCTCTCGTGACACACCTCCTAGTGCGTGTATCCCCTCCACCACTTCGGCCTTCTTCTGGACCTTCAAGTATGTCAGCAGGTTTAAGGGGGTAACAGCACACTGGAGGGAGGGTCGGAGCACCTCCTCCAAACGTCTTGCCCGAGACTCTTCGTCGGGAAAGAGGTCTGGAGCAAAACTTAGTAGGTCCTTGAACTTGATTCCCAGCTCCCTCACTGACATACTCCCCTTTTGGAGGGAGAGTAGCTCCTGTATCTTTTCCACCTTCATCGTCGAAGAGACTAATTCCGTCCAGAACTCCCTCTCGAAATCAGCCCATGCCACCTCAGCCTCTCTCCTCTCCCTCAGGTAAAGCGTCCACCACTGACATGCTGCTCCCCGCATATGGCTGATGGCTAAAGGATCCTAGTACTCGATCGGAGCCCGGATCAAGCCGAAGGCTATCACCAGCTCCTCTATCCAGCCCTCCGTTTTCAAATCAGAGGTGTTTCCCACATACTTCTCGAGGGTCTATCGTTGTAAGGCTCAAAGTGTATTCTTCCACTAGTCGTCCTCATCCTCTCGATCATCTCTCTGCCAATCGGCCAAGGTAGTGTCTCGGGCCTCGATTGCCCGCACTAAACATGGTCGCCTTCCAGGTTCCATACCTGCAAAGTAAAAAAATAATGCCTAAGCCCAAGTAGTGCGTAATCTTGTTCTTAAAACTTCTTATACTTTTTATTTATTCTTAATTCCCAAGACAACCCATAAACATGAGAACACAAGTCATTATGATGCATGTACCTTTCCTAGGGTCTCTACCCTGCAATCAGCGTGGCATCACTTGGTCGTTCGGTAGGTCCAGAGTCCTTGCATCGGATCATAGTGGCCCTAAAATCACATGTCCTAGTCGGTTTTCCCTAGAATAATTCACGCACCAAGGTCTCCCAACATTGTTTCCCTACAATCCCACGCAATCCTCATTGTGCCTAACTCCAGACTTCATCCTATCTCTCAACCATCACCTCTGATACCATTCTGTCATGACCCGCCTTCAACAAAAGGATGGAAGGGTCAACAGATTGCCAGACCCTTCCTTCTTTAAGTTGAAGGAGAGATAATGACCCCCGAAACCCTCCATTAAAATTTCCCAAAGTGGAAACTAGCACCGAGGGTATAGAATCACACACTAAATGGAAGTCATTACCCATTTTCTTTTAATAGGATTAGGAGATAAGATATTGAATCCCATAACAACACCAAAACTAAATGAAATGTAATGCCAAAAGTAAACCATTCCCACATGCATGTTCAAAAGTAAATGATACATGTTACAAGAACTCCATAGATAAAGTACCAAAAGAGAGAAAAATGACAACAGCAACTACCCCAATGGTCCGCACTAGTATGGTCCCGTACGATCCCCGAAGACCTCCAGGAAACCTGAAAGATGTTTTATATATGTAGGGTGAGCAAAGAAGTATACTCAGTTGGGAAAAACCAAGGAATCTCGGGCACAAGTGGGGGAACGTACTAAAGTCTCGTTAGAAAAAGAGTAAACCAAACACCTAAGAAGGTAAACTATCCACCCAAGCCTCACCAAGGCACACTCATCAAATAACACATGCAAGGTAATATGTAGTAAAAGAACATCGATGTTTGGGTACCCCACACCACTTTACCATTTCTTATTGAGGACATCCTACGCATCAAACCAATCCCGCCATTCTCACTGCAGTCCCACTGCCACATGCCGCTTGCACACACCTGGGCCATAAACACACGCAGTCCCACTACAAAATCCCACCCGCACAGACCTGGGCCACAACTGTCACACATAACCATGCATGCAAACACCAAGGCCAGAACAACCACCACTACGCCCGAAGACACCTGGGCTAGAATATCCATTGCCCCGCTCATAAGCACCTTTGCCTCATCCCGAAGATACTTGGGAAACTACCTTCCTGCACACACCTGGGCCATAACCACCACTCTACCCCACCCGAAGGTTCTTGGGATAATAATGGACCTCATGTAACACCCCAAGATTTTATAGTGTGTTATTTCTTCAAAATAATTCAATAACTTTCACTACACGCAACACCAAGTTTAATTGAACCATGACTTACCAAGAAAAAGCCATTAAAAGAGGTCATGAATAGCATTAACTACATTTTTAACTTTATATAATCCTTATAATTTTAGAATCCATATTATGAGTTTCTTAGTCATAATGCAAGAACAGATTCATTTTCAGTATTGCACTTTTATCAAATTTTGATAGTGAAACCATTTTAGATACTATATTTTATACTTGTTTACTAAATAGGGACATCAAAAATTTAAAATGAAACATCCCAAGCTTCCACGGAACGCTAGCGTGTGTTGTACGCAACACCGAGTTCTAACACACCGTAACCAATCAAACTAGCTGTTATGAATAGTAATACCTACTTTTTGAAGTTATATATATTTTATATTTTAAAATGGACTTCATTTTTGGATTCAGAATATCAAATTTAGCCTAAGGTGAAATTTTGGTACTTTTCGGATAACTTTCATATTTTGATGAATAGTGAAAATTACTAAATTTTAATTAAAAACAACTTTTTTAATCAAAATAATTAATAGTGATAAATTATGAATTTGAGTGGTTTTAAAGTATATTTAGAATATATTTTTACCATTTAATATAATTTTGGTCATTGGACATAATTTTACAATTAAAACGAACATAAACAAGTGTCAATCTTTTGATAGTTATTATCTCTTAAAAACACGCTTTTTGTTTTGACAGCGGGAATTAATTTTAAATTAATTTCTGCCACTTCTGTGTTTTGAATTTAGGAAAATGGATTTCATATTTGGAATCAGGATGTTCAAATTGTGTAAATAGGTAACTTTTATTTTTAGACATTTTGAATAATTACTGCGGTAAATATTTTATTTACCATGGTTAAGGGTAAATCCGGTAAATAAGGGTTAAAAAATAATATTATAATAATACTAAATTACCCTAAAACGTGTCTTAACCCTATTGGTTGATAAATGGTCGACCATGGGAATATTTGGGTCTATTTTGGGACCCCATGGATCCACTTGTAAGTGATAATGACACTTTATTTTAATTAAGTTAAAATGAATACAAAAATGACACAAGCATATATCTTTTAAGAAAAACAATTGTTACATAGGGTTATATATGTTGGATTTTAGATTATAAATATTCATTAGAAAGATAAAACGATTTCCTACATAATTATATTTTATTTATAATTTTTAGACATTAAATAATTTATTTTATTTATGACACAATGATGATGCAGTAATTACTATAATAGTGAAAAATTAAAATAATTGATATTATAAATACCCAAATAAATATAATATGAAACTTTTAATGAATTAAACTAATTTTCTAGGATAATATGATATATTAGGATTGATTTAATTGACTTTGTTCGAAGTAATCAATCTATTATGAGTTTCACAAAAATCAACTATTGAATAGTGTCAAAATTGACATAAAAGTGTTCTTAAAACAAATATTATATTATTAATTGATATTAAATTCCTAAAAATATATGGTTCGGCCAAGAGACTTATATCATGATAGGTTCATCATTAATGTACCACTTGGGGGTCGCTTGGATGTATATAGTAAGTTTATTAACCATATTATATAAAAATACAAAGAGACATTGTAAAAGTGAAACTAATTAACATAGAGGTAATACTTAAAGATAAGGTTAATATAAGTACCCAAACCTGTCTAAATTCTATTGGATGAGTCTTTTTCGACCTATCCCCACCTTAACTTTTGAATAATCAACTTTGGAGCCATTAGAAACCGAATATGAATTTATTATAAATTAATATTTCTAGCTTTTCCAAAGGTGCCCCTCACCCCTCTTATAAAAGGGAACTCCTCCTTCTCATTTCTTCACACCATCAAAGCCTTTTGGTTCGGCCAAACTGTGACCAAATACTCTCCCAACATCCCTCACTACAACCTAGAGGCCTTAGTTTGATCAGAAAGCCAACCTATGGAGCCCTTTTGATCAAATCAAAAGGAAGAACCCGAAGAAGAGGTAATGATTTCACCACCCTTTTCTAAGTTCCTTAATTCTTCCACTTCCTCTTTCTTTGTTCTTACCATTATAAAATAATAACTCCAGTATCTTAAATATACTGTGATGTTATTATAAATATGGTACAACCATATTCAGTATTCTATCCACCCTTTTAATAACATGTCACCATACGTTCGTACGAACGGCTTACCGTCTCCACGTCGTGGTGTAATTGTTATTCAATATATTATTATTTGGATGGGTATAATAATGATGTGTAACTCATGTAAATAATAAATATAACATGTTAATTATTCTGTATATATGATATACCATCCATTTATATATTATTTTAATATCAAAAGAATGATATTGTCGCTCGTGCGTACGTACGGACTACCGTCTCCACGAACGCGATGAGATTCATTCTCCATCGTATCCATTCAAGTATAATTATCATTTGATGATTTAAAAATGATGTTTAAGGACTTGATATCATTCTGGATATGAATAATATACAACCTATCCTTTACAAACATGTCTTACGTAACAAAACATATAAAAGAAAACAAGTAAGTTAACACCCGAAACGACGATAATTCTAAGATATTATTAACAAATCAATGTTAAAAGATCATATATGATATCATATTAATATATATGATTCTTGTATAATTTAATAACAATTATTTCACCATTATACAGGAGGTTAACCTACCCCAACCAAGGAAAAGTACAAGGTAAGGGTTATTTCACAATCTCTTCATTATCCGAGGTTGCTTATACGTAATAATCTACTGGGATCTCTTTATCATCCACATCCATGTTTCTTAAAAATGTATTTCAAAACATTTTTATTATTTACAAGAATATGGGTTAAAGTCATTTATACCTTTGTTTGAAATTTTATAAGAGGTTTATAAAGGAATCATTCCGTCATTTTCAAAACAAGGTCCCTTTTAACCTTTTCAACAGAATTAAGGTAAGAATGTTTTTTTTAACTTATACGGCGGGTGCGGCTATTTTCCGCCGTTATAAAATCTTCAAAGCTTCCCTTACAAGCTTATAAGATTATTTTCAAAGAAAATGTTTGATTTTATATGGATCTTAAATGATTTCAAAATAAAAGGAGATATTTCTTTAAAAAGAATTTTGATTTCATCTATGTCAACATCCTTTGATGGGTTTTAAGATTATTTGAAGTTGATTTATTATGATACAAAACATCTATATTGTTTTGATGGTTTTGTGATATGTTTGACTGTGGATGTGCTATTTTTATACCATTCATAGTTTATGGTGAAAGTATTGACATTTCGTATGCTAGTTCCAATAAGAATGTTTATGTTATATTTCAATCTTTACTTCATATGAATGTGTTGGACAAGTATGTTCCAGGTTGGGGACTGGTTAATGTAAGCCCTCTAGGTTGGGGACTGGTTAATGTAAGCCCTCTAGGTTGGGGACTGGTAAAAGTAAGCCCTCCAGGTTAGGGACTGGTAAAAGTAAGCCCTCCGTGTTGGTGTCCGGTTATTAGAGGCACTCCGGGTTGGTGTTCGGTTATTAGAGGCACTCCGGGTTGGTGTCCGGTTATTAGAGGCACTCCGGGTTGGTGTCCGGTTATTAGAGGCACTCCGGGTTGGGTTCCGGTTACAGTTAGCCCCAAGGTCTTGGGACGAGGCCTTGAAAAGTAATTAAAGTTTAGCATTATGCATTCCATCATTATGAAAGTGGTTATTGATTTTTCATGTGATTATTCGATTAGTAGAATAACCATGTGAATAAGTAAATGGCATTATTTCATTTTATTTATGCCATACTATGTTGAAAGTTCAAGTTTTAAAGGCTTTTGTTTTAGTTATACATTGCCTTAAATGTTTATTCTTATTTATGAATGTTTCCGCTATATTGTTATCCTTACTGGGCATTTAAGCTCACCCCTTTTCTATGTTTTATTTTTCCCAGGAAGTGAAGATGTAAATTATAAATGACCTGCAGGGATATTATGTGGGGATATGAGTGTGGATTATGGAGACAATATGTTGTTGTAGTAGTTTTTCGTTTAATGATGTAATGTAAACCTTATGAATATATCTAGTGTTTCCAAGGCTACTAAACCAATCGGTCTTTCGAGATTTGATCTTTCTTGTGATCATGCCAATGTTATGTAATAATGCACCGACTCTGGGTAACTAGGGTCGGGGCGTTACAGTTGGTATCAGAGGAAGTTTAGTACAAACCTTGGAAGCTAGATTTAGATAAACTCTGATTAGAGCACGTAGACCTAAGATGAACTTTGAGGATTAGTATAGAAGAACTTCCTAGAATTTTGGTATTGTAGAGATTTTGTGAGTTTTCCAAGCAATACATCCCTGTTTGGGTACGAGCAGGTAGAGGCGGCTCTGGCACAGATGTACCTAGGGGTAAAACCTGAAAACACCGCTTTGAGCTAGACTCGAACGGGAACTGGTGCACGACAACGGGCCTTGCTGCACTCTTGCTTACGACACTCCCGGGGGATATGCTTAGGATAACTCTCATTTTCTTTACAAATAATTATGAAGGGTTTATGAGTATATACTTCCTCAAAGAAAACATTTTTATGATTATGGATTATATCCATAAATAGTTCAATTTATGTTAGGTGTTTTATAAGTATGGGATTATGTATTTTGATTTATAAACTGATCTAGTGTATGCCATTGTTTAGAAATGGCGCCCAGTAGAAGGAATGAGAACTCTATCAATGAACATGATACAAAGAGAAAGAAGGATCATATATTTTATGGTCTTAAGCCAAAATTTACAAGAGAAATAGTCTCTCATGTAATATCATCATATGAAGAAATAATATCATGTGTTGATAAGATAAGTAAAGATTTTACTGAGTCCTATGGCTTTGAAGGGAATCAAGAGAAGAAAAGGATGGAAGAGAGAAAGATGGATAAAGGGAAAATGGAAAAGAAGAATTTTCCCATATGTGGTAACTGTGGAAAGAAACACCCTGGAACTTGCCTGAAAGGAATGGGAGTTTGTTATAAGTGTGGAGGAAAAGGGCACAAAGTACATGACTGCAAGGGTAAGAAAATGGTTTCAAATGAACAATGCTTCATTTGCAAGGAGTTTGGACACTACGCGAACCTATGTCCCAGTCATCAGACTATGCCGCAAATGATGCTATTGGATAATAATCAAGTTATGATACTACCACAGATTAAGAGGAATGATTAGAGTTATTATGTTGATTATATCAATTGAGTGTTGTATCAACAATGTACTTGTTATAATAATTATGGAGTATATAAGGATTGTACTGCAGTACTATTTCATTAAGGACTTGAGATTGTGTGGAACAAAGAAAAGTGACTCAATAGCAGGATAACATTTTGGAAAATATATGGTTGAGAGAATGATAAATCATAAAATGGTTCTGATACTGAGGTAGTGATTTTGGAAAAATATGTGATTGTTTTGGATAAATTATATTGGATATTCTTGAATACCTTGGAACTGATTAATGATTTGTATATTCTATCATTGTTGGTGTTTAAACCATTTTTGGATTAATGAAGTATATCCAGCATTCTATATGGAATAAGGGAGCATGAATGTAATCAATAAGGAATATGGTAATACATGATGAAGGTATTCATATGCTATTACGGGGTAAAAAGGATCTATATTATGTTTACCTTCCTTATAAATGTTGGACTGTGAGTTTGGACAGAAGTATTTTGGATAGTTCTAGTTTGGATTATTTTGGATTACCATAAAAGGAAAACCCGGAGGTCGGGCGGCAACCCGTCGTGTCCGGCAAGGCTGCGAGACTTGAACCTGCAACCGAAGGGCGACAAGGGTGTATCACCTACCACTGGCCCACGAGATGTCCTGGATTAAATAATGTAGTTTTTATTAAAAGATCTTTTAGATGAATTATAAATTCGTTTATTTTGGAACCCTATACGAATAGTGTAAATAGAATTTTTTTTACATTCTATTATCTGTTAGAGTGAAAGATGAGTATGTGGTAGAAATTTATTAATGGATAAAACTCTAATTATAAAGTAAGTATATCTCTATATGATCTTATCCAATCTCATAAAAAAATTCCTCAATATTAAGAAAAGAAAATTAGAACAAAAATGTTTTCCTAGATGGTACCTTAAATCATCACTAATTTATGGCTTTGGGATTGTTGGCCTTTTCATAGCCATGTTCTCTACCACTCTCCATTAGGTAATTTATGGTTAGATTTCTCTTCCATATCCATATTTTCCTACATGGAACCCTAGTATGTGTTATTTTCGGTAATCTTCATACTTTCGACTCTTTATTTTAAATAGAGGCCTCATTAATTCATTTTTCGATGTGGGATTTCAACTAAGATATTTTGAAACGTCAAAAATGTGTTATCCCAATACCCTATGTTTTGTTGAACCGATGGTATTTCAAATCATCATAGATTGATGATTTTAAGGACCTCAATTTTATACTTTTTTGTGATTGACGACCTCAATCACTACCTATAAATATTTACGTTTTCATCCAATTATATGTCTCTAATTGCCACCAATGTTCTCCTAATCAAGATCATAATTTGGTGGTGACCCTTTCATTTCTCTTTTCCTCATATTAAGACTAAATTTTAGTAACCCAATTTCCGATGTGGGGTTTCCCACAAATATATTATCTATTTTCAACCTTTTATTTTCGAAGAACAATTTCAAATTGCGAGGACGCAATTTATTGAAGGAGGGGAGAATGTAACACCCCAAGATTTTATAGTGTGTTATTTCTTCAAAATAATTCAATAACTTTCACTACACGCAACACCAAGTTTAATTGAACCATGACTTACCAAAAAAAAAGCCATTAAAAGAGGTCATGAATAGCATTAACTACATTTTTAACTTTATATAATCCTTATAATTTTAGAATCCATATTATGAGTTTCTTAGTCATAATGCAAGAACAGATTCATTTTCAGTATTGCACTTTTATCAAATTTTGATAGTGAAACCATTTTAGATACTATATTTTATACTTGTTTACTAAATAGGGACATCAAAAATTTAAAATGAAACATCCCAAGCTTCCACGGTACGCTAGCGTGTGTTGTACGCAACACCGAGTTCTAACACACCGTATCCAATCAAACTAGCTGTTATGAATAGTAATACCTACCTTTTGAAGTTATATACATTTTATATTTTAAAATGGACTTCATTTTTGGATTCAGAATATCAAATTTATCCTAAGGTGAAATTTTGGTACTTTTCGGATAACTTTCATGTTTTGATGAATAGTGAAAATTACTAAATTTTAATTAAAAACAACTTTTTTAATCAAAATAATTAATAGTGATAAATTATGAATTTGAGTGGTTTTAAAGTATATTTAGAATATATTTTTACCATTTAATATAATGTTGGTCATTGGACATAATTTTACAATTAAAACGAACATAAACAAGTGTCAATCTTTTGATAGTTATTATCTCTTAAAAACACGCTTTTTGTTTTGACAGCGGAAATTAATTTTAAATTAATTTCTGCCACTTCTGTGTTTTGAATTTAGGAAAATGGATTTCATATTTGGAATCAGGATGTTCAAATTTTGTAAATAGGTGACTTTTTTTTAGACATTTTGAATAATTACTGCGGTAAATATTTTATTTACCATGGTTAAGGGTAAATCTGGTAAATAAGGGTTAAAAAATAATATTATAATAATACTAAATTACCCTAAAACGTGTCTTAACCCTATTGGTTGATATATGGTCGACCATGGGAATCTTTGGGTCTATTTCGGGACCCCATGGATCCACTTGTAAGTGATAATGACACTTTATTTTAATTAAGTTAAAATGAATACAAAAATGACACAAGCATATATCTTTTAAGAAAAACAATTGTTACATAGGGTTATATATGTTGGATTTTAGATTATAAATATTCATTAGAAATCTAAAACGATTTCCTACATAATGATATTTTATTTATAATTTTTAGACATTAAATAATTTATTTTATTTATGACACAATGATGATGGAGTAATTACTATAATAGTGAAAAATTAAAATAATTGATATTATAAATACCCAAATAAATATAATATGAAACTTTTAATGAATTAAACTAATTTTCTAGGATAACATGATATATTAGGATTTATTTAATTGACTTTTTTCGAAGTAATCAATCTATTATGAGTTTCACAAAAATCAACTATTGAATAGTGTCAAAATTGACATAAAAGTGTTCTTAAAACAAATATTATATTATTAATTGATATTAAATTCCTAAAAATCCATGGATCGGCCAATAGACTTATATCATGATAGGTTCATCATTAATTTACCACTTGGGGGTCGCTTGGATGTATATAGTAAGTTTATTAACCATATTATATAAAAATACAAAGAGACATTGTAAAAGTGAAACTAATTAACTTAGAGTTAATCCTTAAAGATAAGGTTAATATAAGTACCCAAACCTGTATAAATTCTATTGGTTGAGTGGTTTGCGACCTATCCCCACCTTAACTTTTGAATAATCAACTTTGGAGCCATTAGAAACCGAATATGAATTTATTATAAATTAATATTTCTAGCTTTTCCAAAGGTGCCCCTCACCCCTCTTATAAAAGGGCACTCCTCCTTCTCATTTCTTCACACCATCAAAGCCTTTTGGTTCGGCCAAACTCTGCCCAAATACTCTCCCAACATCCCTCACTAAAACCTAGAGGCCTTAGTTTGATCAGAAAGCCAACCTATGGAGCCCTTTTGATCAAATCAAAAGGAAGAACCCGAAGAAGGGGTAATGATTTCACCACCCTTTTCTAAGTTCCTTTCTTCTTCCAATTCCTCTTTCTTTGTTCTTACCATTCTAAAATAATAACTCCAGTATCTTAAATATACTGTGATGTTATTATAAATATGGTACAACCATATTCAGTATTCTATCCACCCTTTGAATAACATGTCATCATACGTTCGTACGAACGGCTTACCGTCTCCACGTCGTGGTGTAATTGTTATTCAATATATTATTATTTGGATGGGTATAATAATGATGTGTAACTCATGTAAATAATAAATATAAATGTTAATTATTCTGTATATATGATATACCATCCATTTATATATTATTTTATTATCAAAAGAATGATATTGTCGCTCGTGCGTACGTACGGACTACCGTCTCCACGAACGCGATGAGATTCATTCTCCATCGTATCCATTCAAGTATAATTATCATTTGATTATTTAAAAATGATGTTTAAGGACTTGATATCATTCTGGATATGAATAATATACAACCTATCCTTTACAAACATGTCTTATGTAACAAAACATATAAAAGAAAACAAGTAAGTTAACACCCGAAACGACGATAATTCTAAGATATTATTAACAAATCAATGTTAAAAGATCATATATGATATCATATTAATATATATGATTCTTGTATAATTTAATAACAATTATTTCACCATTATACAGGAGGTTAACCTACCCCAACCAAGGAAAAGTACAAGGTAAGGGTTATTTCACAATCTCTTCATTATCCGAGGTTGCTTATACGTAATAATCTACTGGGATCTCTTTATCATCCACATCCATGTTTCTTAAAAATGTATTTCAAAACATTTTTATTATTTACAATAATATGGGTTAAAGTCATTTATACCCTTGTTTGAATTTTTATAAGAGGTTTATAAAGGAATCTTTCTGTCGTTTTCAAAACAAGGTCCCTTTTAACCTTTTCAACAGAATTAAGGTAAGAATGTTTTTTTTAACTTATACGGCGGGTGCGGCTATTTTCCGCCTTTATAAAATCTTCAAAGCTTCCCTTACAAGCTTATAAGATTATTTTCAAAGAAAATGTTTGATTTTATATGGATCTTAAATGATTTCAAAATAAAAGGAGATATTTCTTTAAAAAGAATTTTGATTTCATCTATGTCAACATCCTTTGATGGGTTTTAAGATTATTTGAAGTTGATTTATTATGATACAAAACATCTATATTGTTTTGAAGGTTTTGTGATATGTTTGACTGTGGATGTGCTATTTATATACCATTCATAGTTTATGGTGAAAGTATTGACATTTCGTATGCTAGTTCCAATAAGAATGTTTATGTTATATTTCAATCTTTACTTCATATGAATGTGTTGGACAAGTATGTTCCAGGTTGGGGACTGGTTAATGTAAGCCCTCCAGGTTGGGGACTGGTTAAAGTAAGCCCTCCAGGTTGGGGACTGGTAAAAGTAAGCCCTCCAGGTTAGGGACTGGTAAAAGTAAGCCCTCCGGGTTGGTGTCTGGTTATTAGAGGCACTCCGGGTTGGTGTCCGGTTATTAGAGGCACTCCGGGTTGGTGTCCGGTTATTAGAGGCACTCCGGGTTGGTGTCCGGTTATTAGAGGCACTCCGGGTTGGGTTCCGGTTACAGTTAGCCCCAAGGTCTTGGGACGAGGCCTTGAAAAGTAATTAAAGTTTAGCATTATGCATTCCATCATTATGAAAGTGGTTATTGATTTTTCATGTGATTATTCGATTAGTAGAATAACCATGTGAATAAGTAAATGGCATTATTTCATTTTATTTATGCCATACTATGTTGAAAGTTCAAGTTTTAAAGGCTTTTGTTTTAGTTATACATTGCCTTAAATGTTTATTCTTATTTATGAAAGTTTCCGCTATATTGTTATCCTTACTGGGCATTTGAGCTCATCCCTTTTCTATGTTTTATTTTTCCCAGGAAGTGAAGAAGTAAATTATAAATGACCTGCAGGGATATTATGTGGGGATATGAGTGTGGATTATGGAGACAATATGTTGTTGTAGTAGTTTTTCGTTTAATGATGTAATGTAAACCTTATGAATATATCTAGTGTTTCCAAGGCTACTAAACCAATCGGTCTTTCGAGATTTGATCTTTCTTGTGATCATGCCAATGTTATGTAATAATGCACCGACTCTGGGTAACTAGGGTCGGGGCGTTACACCTCAGGCCATTACAGCCTGCCTGAAGATACTTGGGCTATCCGGGAAAGGGAGCAGAAAAGGAGCTAATAACCAGCCACTAAAACTAGTGTTGGGAAAAACAACCTCCCCCATGAATTGGGGGTGTTCAGCACTAAGTTCTCAACTTGGGTGGGGCACGAATAAGAAACACAAAACTACAAGTATATGTATAGGTAAAACGTACTAACCCAAAGTTTAGGTTTTTCTTCATCCAGCTTAAAGAACACAAATAGTACCCATGTCCACGTCACAACTCACACCAAACAAAACCGATTAGTCCCATCCTTGTTTTCATGTTCAGTAACGATGTTCAAATATGTTTTTGCACCTACTTGGGAAACTATAAAGCATAAGAACAAGCCAATGAAAGAGTAAAGTCAACATCAACTTAAACATAGACACCCAGTTCTCTCGTATAGTCGCAACCACAAAAAGGAACCAAGGAAAACCCCAAGATACAGCCCCATCATCAATATCCATGAGCCAAAAGGTTTCTCAACAACAGAGGATCCCACCCCAAATTCATGATTTAACAAGGTAACCACCTAGTCTTAAAATTCACAACCACTGAAAGCATAACATAGGCGATTCCATCCCCAATTTCCTAACCACCGAGAGTATAAAAATAGGGGATCCCATCCCCTCCCAAATCTCCCAACAACCGGACCATGAAAGAAGAACAATCAAACCACTGCCACCAAGAAGAGCAGGCCCATTCCGGTATTTTCATATTTATAAGATTTAACACACTCGATGATTTCAATTTTCGTGCCTTAACAGGGGTTTTCACAGAAGGGATTGATCCTGATGCTTTAAATTTATTTAGCCCGATATAAGTGATTAACAAAAATTCCGTTACATAGCAAGGGTTCACAAACACGATCCATTTAACATCACTAGAGGTAAGGGTTCATTAGTGCATAGAGAAAACACCACCAATGGCCATGATTTTCTGTAAAGACCCGAAAATTTAAAGGAATATGTTTTTCTTAATTTTCTTTGTAATTTTACAAGAAAAGAGTTTCTGACGGCACCTAATTTTGAGGCCCGGTGTGCCCTGAATTAATTTTCAATGTTTGGCTCGGGTACATTTAGTGAATGAACGAGCGGGAATTTCTATCTCTTGAACCGGTGCCCGGAATCGAATTCCGAGGGCACCGATGGAACCACAACGCCAATATTTGCTTAGGAACTCTTGTTTCGGAGTTGCGTTTTCACGAGGAGAGTTATTAATTTTTGTGGTAGTTAAAAATAAAAATTCAACAATTTTTATTTTTCCCAATTGGTAGTTTTATCCTAAGTAAGGATGTTGGGAGTGGGACCCACTTGTGATAACCAACCGTGAGAGGATAGGGTTGGGTGGGACCCACACGAGCCCAACCCCTCACTTTCCTAACCCCTCTAAACCCCCCATTTAAGTTTTGTTAACTTATCACATCATTAATTTTTATAAAATCTTATGTTAATAACTTAAGTGAGTTTAATGTGGGTTTTGAATTTTCAAACTCCTGAAATTCAAAACCTATGTTGGGTTAATAAAATAAGTGGAGGATTATTTTATTTTTGGGTTAGTGGTTCTTGTGGTGGAGACTTGGGAGGGAAAGGGATAAGTTTGAAGTATTATTTCGACGAGGAATGTGAAGAACACCATTCTTCAACGAAGAACACCGTTCTTGAACAAAGAACATCTCCGCCGAAGAACACGACGTCTTCTTCCAACGACGTTTCCTCTTCAAACGCTCCTTGAAGACAACAGAATCGACGTTCATTTTCTGTGACGCCCAACCTCCACGACGCTCGTCTTCTGCGGCTCGATTAACATGCACCGTTCCTGAACCATGTAGGGGTTTATTTTATTTAATTTCTTTTCTGTTCTTGAATTCTAGTTTTTCGTTCTTTGTGGTTAAACGACTAAATGATCACGATTATCGAGAGGGGGCCGGACCGCACCAACACGGCTGAACCCCCCTTCTTAATTCATGTTTGATACTTTGTTGATGGAACGGAATGGCATGGTGCCGTCGCACCACTCAGGAATCACACGGCATGTATTACGCAACGCCATCGCGCCACGTCGAAGAAAACCGAAGACACCGCGGCTGGAGCGGGGCCGCGAATGAAGGGCACGGTGTCGTCACACCGCGCCGGACGACAAGGGCCGCGGCCGGTTCCAGGCCGCGTCGGAGCAGGGTGACCAGTGGCCGGTACCGGGCCACCAGCGATGGAGCTAGAAGGGGACCGACCATCGCCGGTCCCGTTGAGCAGAAACCGGCCGGCCATGTCGGGCCGGCCGGACAAGGGGGAGCCGGGGGAATTTATTTCCCCCGACTAGAATCAAAATTGGCCCCAATTAAGGGGCCACGGTTACTAAAATTGGGAGGGGCTTGCCCCCCCCCCCCCCCCTCGTGCAGCGTCCAAGCAGCGGGCCCCCATGTGGGGGGGGGGGGCGTTTCCGTCAAGGCGCGGCATAATGCCGTGCCGTTTTGAAACCAAGGGCGGGGGGATTCCCCCCCCCCCCCCCCCCCGCACGGCGCACATGCGGCGCCCAGGCCGCATTGGCCGCGCCGCAGGCCGGGCCGGGTCGCCGCCCGGGCCGGGTCGACCAAGTTCGGCCGACCCAGGGGGTACTGGGCTCAGACCCCCTATTCTCAGACTGAGTTTGTTCAAATGCCCATATCTTGGGCTACTGACCTCCGATTGTTGAGCTGTCAGTGGAAACGCGATACTTGGATCGAGACGGTCGTTTCTTTATATCACACTCAATGTTTCGGAATACTTTGGGTTCGGCCGGGTTTGTTCGTACACGAAACCAACTGGCTCCTCGGAGCGGAAACGCTTATATCTTGAGATTCGGACGTCCGATTGACGTGCCATCGACTTCATTGAGTCCCTATAAGTGAGAAGTATCTTTTGGCATACTCTACACGAGGTTTTGATGCATGTGGAGTACAGTCAGGTTGGTTTTGCCTTAGAAACCAACTGGGCCCCTCGGACGGAAAAGCCAATAACACTCAGACCGGGCGTCCGATTGACGCGCCGTCTGCGACGTTGAGATCCTGTTGACCATATGGAACTTTTGGATACATCAACTCTGGACCTTGTGTCAGTTGATGTATCAGCCTCTCGGCTCGTGGAGCGGACCCTCCTGAATGAGCTTGCTGTGTGCGGGAACCCAAGTGTTGGCTGCGACTTCGACGACGACGACTGTGCAGAGATCCTCAGTGGACTGCGACGATGAAGAGTGCTGGTCTTATATCCTATGTGGGTCCCATCTTAGATGATTCAGTACTGGTCTTGTATACTATGTGGGACCCATTATAGATGAATCAATTAAGACAGCTGGTCTTGTATCCTATGTGGGTCCTAGCTGTGTTGGTCTTGTATCCTATGTGGGTCTCAGCTTAGATGATTCAATACTAGTCTTGTATCCTATGTGGGTCCCAGTATAGATGAATCAATGAAGACAGCCGGTCTTGTATCCTATGCGGGTTCTAGCTGTGCTGGTCTTGTATCCTATGTGGGTCCCAGTATAGATGAATCAATGAAGACAGCTGGTCTTGTATCCTATGTGGGTCCTAGCTGTGCTGGTCTTGTATCCTTTGTGGGTCACAACTTAGATGATTCAATACTTGTCTTGTATCCTATGTGGGTCCCAGTATAGATGAATCAATGAAGACAGCTGGTCTTATATCCTATGTGGGTCCTAGCTGTGCTGGTCTTGTATCCTATGTGGGTCTCAGCTTTGATGATTCAGTGCTGGTCTTGTATCCTATGTGGGTCCAAGCATAGATGAAACAATGAAGACAACTGGTCTTGTATCCTATGTGGGTACCAGCTTTGATGATTCAGTATCTGTGTCTGATCATCTCTTTCACCTTTTCGATGATATATACATGTGTGAGCTTAGTCCTGTTTACTCTCCTTTGTGGAATGTGTTGTGTTATCCTTGTGGATTACGTTTTACTTTCCTTTGTAGATTGTGTTTTGCTATCCTATGTGGATTTATGTTTTTCTTTCCTATGTGGACTGGGTTGTGCTTGGGCTCGGATGTTGGAGTCGAATGGGAATTGATGACTTAGGTATATGTATGGGAATATACCTAAGCAGTTTCGGATGTTACTTCGTGATTTTATCTTATCCATTTTTGGTTTATCCTATGTGCATTTCGGGAGACCTTAGGGGGTCTCGGGGTCCCTACTGAGTAGCTTATACTCACCCCTGCACGGGCTATGCCCGCACTACGGTGTGTTGGTTGCAGATGACGGACAGCGTTGATCGTGGTTGAGACTTGCAGAGCCAGACGGTACCTGGAGGAGGACCACTGGGCGGGACGTACTCGGAGCGGACGGCAGGACCCGAGGAGCAGTGGACCTATCTGTACACACCCTTCAGGTGGTATTTCTAGTGGACAGCTCGGCGTAGCGGGTTTTACTTTTCAGTTGTTGTTTTCCCTTTCGAGTTGTACATTACTTTCAGTTTGGGTTTTATTTTGGCCCACTTACTTTCTGTACATCTAGTTGTACTCTGTTTTTACTTAGTCTTTACTTTTTCTGCTTGCTTACTATGAGTTTCTTGTTTACTTTAGAAAGGCAATGCCTTCCCTTTTTACTGGGACTTACGCCTTGGTGCTAGTCACCAGCCCCAGGCCCATGGAAGGCGGGCTTGGGGTAGTCACGACACGGGCCCCGAGGACGGGTCGTGACAAATTGGTATCAGAGGAGTTTGGTTCTACCACAGAACTCAGAGCTCTGGTCTTTCTTCTATGTGAAGCAATAGTGTTTAGCATATTGGGTGTGGTTATCAGTTCAGGGAGTCCAGTGTTGGTGCGGCGGCCGACGTATCCGTACACCAGGACCCTGACATCTGATTTCCGACTTAATGCATGAAAACATTGATTGCATGTGTGTTTCAAGTTTCCTTTGTGATTACTTGTGTCAGCTCACCAAGTATACGCCGTTGACCGTGTCACATCTGTTCAGGATGTCTCCACGCAGATAGTTAGTTGGAGTTCTGAGAGAGTACTCGATGATGGCTCACCGAGCGATGAGGCTCTGGTGCAGGGCCCTTTTTACTATGTTGGCACCCTCGGGTGGTGTACCTGCAGCGCCACCACCTATTGGGCAGAAGAGGCCAAAAGCTATACTAGAAAATTGTGCACGCTGGCAGAGCCCGTTGCATAAGTTCCAGCAGTAGAGGCCTCTGAGGATACGAGGCGAGACAGATTCCCAGACACTAGAGCAGTGGCTGGAGGTGATTGCTAGAGTTTTTCGCCTAGGTGAGACATCAGTAGAGTTCCTGAGATAGTGCCTGAGCAGTAGCTGGATGTGATTGCTAGGGTTTTCTAGTGAATGACAATGAGGATGGCCCACATAGTGATGAGGATTCGGTACGTGGACCGATGCCTAAGATAGTGCCTTTGGGTAGGGTGTCAGCTATACATCACTACCTGTTGGTCAGCAGTTACAACCGGGTGGTACTGGTAGGTGACACGTGTAAGCATACTGCCTTACATGTGTTCTAACTACATATACCCTCAAGTTCCGAGGAGAACCTGACTCATAGGTGGCCGAGGACTGTCTTGAGGAGGTGTCCGAGAGTTTTCTAGAGCTTATACAGTTTCGGCGGGATGACGTGTTTATAGCTGAGAATTCATCGAGGTGTACCGAACATACCGGGTACTCGATGAATGCATTTCGATCAGTGCAATATAGCTCGGACCATTGAGCATGGTTTGTTTAAGGACTTTCGAGCCAGCACCTTTTCTCTATGCATTCCTACTTAGGCTAGGATGCTAGAAAGAACCTTTGTGGTTGAGAATTCTTTGCTAATCGAATACAGCCAGAGAATGTTAGAAGTTTGGAAAGCAGGAAACTGACACCAGTCTCGGAGACTTGGGCGTGTAAAATGTTTCAAGTAGAAGAAATGTTAAGGACAGATGAATCTGCAGAGCAGTAGTCATGGAGGCAGAGCTAGGAGAGCATCTTGTGGTGGTGTACATTTCAACATGTTAGCATCACCGGCCTTTGTAGTCCCCTCTAGACTCAGGGAGTTGGAGAGCAGGGGAAGAGATTAGCTGCTTGTGGTCAAGGAGTGTGACCAAAAAGGGCTCTAAGGATGATTCAAAGTGCGGAATTTGTCTTCTACTAGCTGCCGTAGCCACAAACAACAAAACGAATAATCCCTTCCTTCCATGAATCTAGTCCCAGACCTAGAGTTTCAAGTTAAGTTGTTGACTTGACCCTCACGTCTAGAGATACCTTTGGGAGGAGACTCGATAGCTACACTTACGCCGACAGTGTGATCTGACCCTTGAGGCGAGAGTCTCGGTTGTGACCTCTTGGTGGCAACATCGAGGACTTACGAAGTTAGTTTGAGTCTGAATTTGGCAATCACTATTCATACTCAAATTGACGGTATTAGGAAAACGTCGGGATGGGTTTTCCTTGGACGGAGAAAAGGAAACCCTGGGCAGCACAAGTTAAACTCATGCACGGGAGGGTGCGACCGATCACTCTTGAGTCGGCCAACCTTACCCTCGTGGCAGCAGTCGATTGAGTTTCAGTTCTAACAGGAATTGGAGACCTTTTTAGTTCGAGGATGACGATCACTTTCTTATACGGGTCTCACCTCGACGAGGATTACGAAGACGTAGCCGAGGCGGCGAGATATCTCTGAGGTTCAACGAACCTATCTAGGTCCCCAGCAGGGTAGGCGAGGCGGTTTACCGCTTCACCATTCCACCTCAATTGCACCAGGTGCACGACGTTTCCATGTATCTCAACTGAGGAGATACGTTATTGATCATTCACACATCATCGACCTCAGGGAGTTGGACGTCGATGATAGGGAGAGAAGCCCAGAGGTTCCAGTGGGGATCGAGAATCGACAGGAGCAGATCCAATGAGGACGATCGATTCCACAGGTGCACTTTCTTTGACAGTACGAGAACCTCCAGGTGAGCACATGGGAGCAGAAGGCTCAGATGCGTGCTTTGTACCACTTTTGTGACCCTAGTTTGTGTTGGAGCTTTACGGGGACGTAAAGCCCTAGGGTGGGAGTAATGTAAAGACCCGTAAATTTCAAGGAAAATTTTTTTCTTACTTTTCTTTGGAATTTTACAAGAACGCAGTTTCTGATGGCACCTGATTCTGATGCCCGGTGTGCCCGAAATTAATTTCCGAAGTTTGATCAGGTACGTTCAGTGAATGGACGAGCGGGAATTTCTAACTCTTGAACCGTTGCCCGGAATCGAATTCCAAGGGCACCGCTGGAACCGCAGCGCCGGTATTTTCTTAGGAACCCCTGTTTCGGAGTTGCGTTTTCATGAGGAGAGTTATTAATTTTTTAGGTAGTTTAAAATAAAAATTTAACAAATTTTATTTTTCCCACTTGGTAGTTTTATCCTAAGTAAGGATGTTGGGAGTGGGACCCACTTGTGATAACCAACCTTAAGAGGATAACGTTGGGTGGGACCCACACGAGCCCAACCCCTCACTTTCCTAACCCCTCTAAATCCCCCATTTAAGTTTTGTTAACTTATCACCTCATTAATTTTTATAACATCTTATGTTAATAACTTAAGTAAGTTAAATGTGGGTTTTGAATTTTCAAACTCTTGAAATTCAAAACCTATGTTGGGTCAATAAAATAAGTGGAGGATTATTTTATTTTGGGGTTAGTGGTTCTTGTGGTGGAGACTTGGGAGAGAAAGGGATAAGTTTGGAGTCTTCTTTCGACGAGGAATGTGAAGAACACCGTTCTTCAACGAAGAACACCGTTCTTCAACGAAGAACATCTCCGCCGAAGAACGGGACGTCTTCTTCCAACGACGTTTTCTCTTCAAACGCACCTCGAAGACAACGGAATCGACATTCGTTTTCCGTGACGCCCGACCTCCGCGATGCTCGTATTCCGTGGCTCAATTAACGTGCACCGTTCCGGAAGCTTGTAGGGGTTTATTTTATTTAATTTCATTTCCGTTCTTGAATTCTAGTTTGTCGTTCTTCGTGGTTAAACGACTAAATGATCACGATTATCGAGAGGGGCCGGACCGCACCAACACGGCCGAACCCCCTCCTTAATTCATGTTTGATACGTTGTGGATGGAACGGAATGGTGTGGTTCTGTTGCACCACGCGGGAATCACACGACATGTATTACGCAACGTCGTCGCGCCATGTCGAAGAAAACCGAAGACACCGCGGCCGGAGTGGGGCCGCGATGGAAGGGCGTGGTGCCGTCACACCGCGCAGGATGACAAGGGCCGCGGCCGGTTCCGGGCCGCGGTGGAGTAGGGTGACCGGCGGCCGGTACCGGGCCGCCGGTGATGGAGCTGGAAGGGGACCGGCCATCGCCGGTCCCGTTGAGCAGAAACCGGCCAGCCAGGTCGGGCCGGCCGGACACGGGGGATCCGGGGGAATTTATTTCCCCTGGCAGGACTCAAAAGCGGCCCCAATTAAGGGGTCGCGGTTACTAAAATCGGGAGGGGCTTGCCCCCCCCCTCGTGCAGCGTCCAAGCAGCGGGCCCCCATGTGGGGGGGGGGGGGCGTTTCCCTCAAGGTGCGGCATAATGCCGCGCCGTTTTGAAACCAAGGGCGGGGGGATTCCCCCCCCCCCCCCCCCCGCGTGTGGCGCACATGCGGTGCCCAGGCCACGCCGCCGCACCGGCCGTGCTGCCGCGCCGGGACGGGTCGACCTCGTTCAGCCGACCCATGGGGTACTGGGTCGGGCTGGGCCGGGCCCAGACCCCCTATTTTCGGACTGAGTTGGTTCAAACACCCATATCTTGGGCTAAGGACCTCCGATTGTCGAGCCATCAGCAGAAACATGATCCTTTGATCGAGACGGTCGTTTCGGTATATCGCACTCAAAGTTTGAGAATACTTTGGGTTCGGCCAGGTTGGTTCGTACATGAAACCAACCGGTCCCTCGGAGCGGAAACACTTATATCTTGAGCTTCGGATGTCCGATTGACATGTCGTCGACTTCGTTGAGTTTATCTAAGTGAGAAGGATCATTTGGCATACTCCACCCGAGGTTTGGATGCAGGTGGAGTAAAGTCAGGTTGGTTTTGCCTTAGAAACCAACCGGGCCCCTCGGACGGAAAAGCCAATAACTCTCAGACCGGGCGTCCGATTGATGCACCGTCTGCGACGTTGAGTTCCTGTTGACGATACGGAACTTTTGGATACATCAGCTCTGGACCATGTGTCAGTTTATGTATCAGCCTCTCAGCTCATGGAGCGGACCCTCCTGAACGGGCTTGCTGTGTGCGGGAACCCTAGTGCTGGCTGCGACTTCGACAACGACGACTGTGCAGATATCCTCAGTGGACTGCGATGATGAAGAGTGATGGTATTGTATCCTATGTGGGTACCATCATAGATGATTCAGTACTGGTCGTGTATCCTATGTGGGTCCCAGTATAGATGAATCAATGAAGACAACTGGTCTTGTATCCTATGTGGGTCCTAGCCGTGCTGGTCTTGTATCCTATGTGGGTCCCAGCTTAGACGATTCAATACTGGTCTTGTATCCTCTGTGGGTCCCAGTATAGATGAATCAATGAAGGCAGCTGGTCTTGTATCCTATGTGGGTCCTAGCTGTGCTGGTCTTGTATCCTATGTGGGTCCCACCTTAGATGATTCAATACTGGTCTTGTATGCTATGTGGGCCCCAGTATAGATGAATCAATGAAGCCAGCTGGTCTTGTATCCTATGTGCGTCCTAGCTGTGCTGGTCTTGTATCCTATTTGGGTCCCAGCTTTGATGATTCAGTGCTGGTTTTGTATCCAATGTGGGTCCCAGCATAGATGAAACAATGAAGACAACTGGTCTTGTATCCTATGTGGGTCCCAGCTTTGATGATTCATTATCTATGTCTGATCATCTCTTTCACCTTTTCGATGATGTATACCCGTGTGAGAAGAGTCCTGTTTACTCTCCTTTGTGGAATATGTTGTGCTATCCTTGTGGATTACGTTTTACTTTCCTTTGTGGATTGTGTTGTGCTATCCTGTGTGGATTTACGTTTTGCTTTCCTATGTGGACTGGGTTGTGCTTGGGCTCGGATGTTGGAGCTGAACGGGAATTGATGTCTTAGGTATATGTTTGGGCATATACCTAAGTAGTGTCAGATGTTACTTCGTGATTGTATCTTATCCCTTTTTGGTTTATCCTATGTGGATTTTGGGAGACCTTCGGGGGTCTCGGGGTCCCTACTGAGTAGCTTATACTCACCCCTGCACGGGCTATGCCCGCACTACGTTGTGTTGGTTGCAGATGACGGACAACGTTGATCGTGGTTGAGACTTGCAGAGCAGGACAGTACCTGGAGGAGGACCACTGGGTGGGACGTACTCAGAGCAGACGGCGGGACCCGAGGAGCAGTGGAGCTATCTGTACCCACCCTTCAGGTGGGATTTCCAGTGGACAGCTCGACGTAGCGGCTTTTACTTTTCAGTTGCTGTTTTCCCTTTCGAGTTGTACATTACTTTCAGTTTGGGTTTGTATTATTGCCCACTTATTTTCCACACATACAGTTGTACTCTGTTTTTACTTAGTGTTTACTTTTTCCGCTTGCTTACTCTGAGGTGCTTGTTTACTTTACAAAGGCAATTCATTCCCTTTTTACTGGGATTTACGCCATGGTGCTAGTCGCCAGCCCCTCGCCTATGGAAGGCGGGCATGGGGTAGTCCTGGCATGGACACCGAGGACGGGTCGTGACATTTTCAGTAGGGGTAAGCCGGCACAATTTAGAAATAAGATCCTAAAACAAAACATCATCATTGATCACAGCCCCCCGACGTTCTTTATAGAATCCGTTCATTATCTTTATTTAGGATTGGTTCATACAATTCTAGAGAATAAAAATCATGCCCACCCCGCATGATACACAAAAGTGAGAGACAAAGGAGAAATTCCCTAATTGTTGATCAACGATCGACGCTGAGTCTGACCGCGAAACTTCACGGATAATGATGCGGCTCGCATGAATAAAAATCTGTTCGTCTGAACGAGGGGTACTACTAGCAGAGGGTGATCAAGAAAAGAAGAAACCATGGCTAACCCTTTAGCTTATTAGGGTCGGGGACGGTTGAGATAATAACGTGAAACCGCGTAAGGAGCGGGGGTCGTGGGTTGAACACGCGACCCCACACGTTATTAAAGGGTTCTAAACCGACACACACTCCAGGATAATTCATTAAATATAAAATTAGAACATTTATGGGTGTTACCAGGATTTAAAACAATCTTGAAGGGGTCAAAATAGGGTTTAAACACAATTCGTGCAAAACGGAGTGCTACTGGAAAGACCCTGTGGGGTAGGCGAGAGCCACTGGTAGACCGAGCTACTGGTAGGCTACAGCCACAGGTAGATCGAGCTACCGGTAAGCTGCAGCTACCGGTAGACTGAGCTACCAATAGACAAAGCTACCGGTTGCTTCATCTACCGGTAGACTGAGGTACCGTTAGACAGAGCCACCGGTAGGCTGTGGATACCGGTAGAACGAGCTACCGGTAGGCTGCGGCTTCTGGTAGACCGAGCTACTGGTAGGCTTTCTACCGGTAGGCTAAGGCTACCGGTAGTCCTACCATTAGGCTAAACTTCACCGAGATTGCTAGACTAGAAAACCCAACACGAGATTTTCACAAAGTAATGGACCCCAAAAACCTGGTCCATTACAATAATTGTTATCTTTTTTAATTCATTTCTATGGATTCTGTTGGCATTATTTAGTATTGTAAGTTATATTGATATTCTGATTTTATAAAATTAAATTAACCATACCCTATTAGATATATAAATATTTGGCATTAATAAATTTTATATATGTTATATAATTTTTAAATATACATTTATAAAAAATATGCTAATCAGTTAGAACAAAAAATATTAGTCATATTGTATCCATTTTAGTATTCAGTAATATTAAACGATATTTCTAGATTTTATTAATTATGTTCGCATTAGAATCTAATTAGAATTATAGATTATTTATTAATATATTTTCTAATGAAGTAGGATATATAGAAGTTTAATGGAAATTCTCAATACAGGTTCTACAAATATAATAATGTTTAATAAAGACAACAATTTCAAATGTGGTTTAAAATATTCACTTAAACACATTTTTTGTTACATGATTCTGAAGGCCTCCTTTTTAATTAATTCATTAAATCCCCATACACTATGACACATGGAGTTCATTTACATTTGATCCAATGAAAAACGGTTGTTTTCATCATGAATTACTAAGGCTCTATTTAACAGAAATTATTGTAGTACTAGTATATGCATATTAATTAAAAACATTTTACTTGATCCATTTCTTGACATTCATTAATTATCTTGTAATTATTGAATGGTCATATTTTTTAGGGTCATTGAATAATTGTAGAACAATATAATGTAACTGACCGATGAAGAATATTTTTTTTAATATTCGACACATATGAATGTATTTCTAAAGTTCTGTTGACATCAGTGACATTATATACTATTGTGACTAATTTTATAATTTTGATTTTATAAAAAAATAACTTTATATAAGTAAAAATATAAATATTTTTAATGCATACATTTGATATATGATTCTTCATTAATATATAAATATAAATAATAAAACCACTCATCAATGAGAAATATTAACATGATCATTCGTGGTATTGTTTCTTTTGTATGCATTCACATTAAACAATCTTTCAAAAATATATATATTTAAATTATTTTATTTGAATAATATAATTATAATTATAATTATTTTGTTATTTTATTTTTCTATAAACTATAAGGGTACATTAATATTTAATCAAATGTTTCAATTTAGTGTCTACTAATTTATTAATGATGGAGAACAACAACACATTGGCATGTTGTTTACTATATGAAAAAGAACTGATTTGTTGTTATATGATTCTTTATAAATTTGAACTCATCTTTTGAAACATGATTATAAATTATTACTTCATAGATAATACTGATATTGTAGATCATTTGATGACATTTTCAAAATAATGGTGACATTATTATCATTAATGTTGTTTTTTAACTACTGAATGATCCAGTGTTAGAGAGTTCTTTTTTATTTTCCTTGGATATTGTTTTTCTACTAGTGATGAAATACAATTTATTGGATTATTCCTTCACTATACTATATTCTTGTGTCCTACTTTCATGGCACTCTAGGGAGTACATTTCATGATAAATTCACAAAAAAAAGGCTGAATTACAAATTATTATGCCTAGAGTGCTTGGAAAAGATGATGGTTTTGTTTTTATTTTTTTCCAAATGATTTGTAAGGATGTATTTACATTTTAAGGAATTTTTTATTCCATGGGTTTCATGAGTAGGGAACAACAACATTCAAGATTCTCCAACTACAATAACTATAGCACTAGATGCAACAAAGTCTTCC
This sequence comes from Viscum album, assembly GCA_963277665.1. Classification (NCBI taxonomy): domain Eukaryota; kingdom Viridiplantae; phylum Streptophyta; class Magnoliopsida; order Santalales; family Viscaceae; genus Viscum; species Viscum album. Next base: position 624,060,440 of record OY728127.1, read on the forward strand.
GAGCGACCATAGTGTATATTCTCATTCACACATTACCTTCCAATGTTACTAAAAACCTATTTGATCATAGGTAGGTAGGTAATTTCATGTGATAGTGTTATTTTGTGTCATCTATTGAATTCAACAAAAATATATTCAGAAATACCTACGGTCATATATTTTTACATATTATTTAATGTATTTTTTTGAATGAGATATATAGAAATAATGGAGTACATATCATTAGTGATACATGTACTAAGAGGATTAATGTAAAAAAAATCCAAATTTTTGATAAAAATATATATTAACTGGTGCTTATTAGGCTTATATTTATTGGATATGGATTCCAAACTATAGTGAGATAATTATATGGTTCAATATGGGATGATATTTTTACTGATTTTGAATTTTTTTTCAAGGATGAAATGATTAAAATATAGTGGTTGAAGCATGGGATTCTATAATGAGTTAGAACAAATGCCTGATGGGGTTCTAGGACAATCAACTAAGTTTAAATTAGAACTCAGATTTACATTTTTTTGTTTCTTATGTTTTATTTGATCAATTATAAAGATTTATGTTTTGATTATTAAAATAACATTTTTTACCATATTCAACTTAAGCCTTTAAAAAACATCCAATATTCACTCTTATACATTTATTGAGTAGCTTATGTTTTATAGAAATAACATTATTCTGTTTTTTACAATTTTTTTTGTTTTATTTGGATAATAAAAATATATGATGATAATTATTTCATAGCATGATATCATGCTTTCAATTCTATGTTTTATACTTTTTTCAGTATGTTAGTTTTATATATTTTTTCAAATTATATCATAAAAAATATTTTTATTGTTTGAAATTGATATAAATATATAATTAATAATTTATTATACTAGTTTAATAAGATATGATATATTTTTGTTGAGTAAATTGATCTGTTTTTTAACGTTTTTATCATTTATATTTATTAAATGGGATATATCAGGTTTATATAAAATATTTTCTTTTTAGTTGCATGATTACCTAACAGATTGGATGGGAGTAACTATTTACAGAAATTACCTTTGTAAATGTGTTTATTGATAAAATCAATGGAACAAAAGGATTTTGTAAGACAACACTGGGTTTATGTGAATTGGAGAAAAATCATCGGTATAAAATGAAAATGTTGGGATGAAAGGTCTCGATCCTTCATCCATGGTGACAGGGTGGACTCACACTTAAATTCAATGAATACATTCTCAAGGGGGAGGGGAGATGTGGATATTTATGAATTAATAGAATCACTGGCATTGGTTTTTTTCTATTATAATGATCGTAGTTTGAATTGTCCATTTGAATCATTTTTTAATTAATCAAATATAATTTTCCACCAAGAATCAAAAACGTAATTTTTTATTCCATTACTATTTTACAGAATGTGATCTATTATATGATGTCCAAAAAACCAACTTATATTCCACAATTACATATTAGTAATTTTTTTAATATGATCAATATCAATATTAATTACTAATATGGAAATAATAGTATTGTATTAATGAAAATATTCACTGGATAATTGCATCATGAGAAAGAACAAGTGAAGCACTAGTGAGTTCACTGATACATAATATTGACATTCCTATGTTGTATGATTATGTTTTCATATGTAATGTTGGATTAATTTATGAGTCCTATATTCCAATAGTACTAAAGAGTTTCATGTTTTAGGATGATTTCTCTTGTATAATGTACAAATGTTATAATCTAACCACCAGCTTCGGTCTAGTGGATTTTGGGTCTTTAATGTTGGAATAATATATTCATTAGTATAAATCATGGTCACTAAATTTTTATGGATATGAATTATGGTACATTACATGAGAACACACTTCAACGATCAGTGTATGTATAGGATAACTTCCAAATTTTCAGGTAAGGTTGATATTATTTGGATTTCGAAACAATACATCCATGTGGGGATACTACAAGTAGATGTTGTATGAGAACAAATGAATATAGTGTTAATATCCCATTAAAAGAGTTGGTTTAATATATGTCTTCTATCATTTTGGTTAATGTTTATTACTCCATTAATGTGCACATTATTTGGCCCTCCTACGGGTTATTCATGGATTAATTCACATTACTTTATGAACTAAAAATCCTTTTCCAATGTATTATGACCAAGAATGAGTTTAGTTAATACATATATGTATTAGGTTGATAAGAGTATGTTTGATCATATGTTTAATGGAAAAAATACACGTTTTTTGTTAAGGCAGTTTAATTTGGTTATGGATATTTTGGGAAATATTATTTGGAATGAAAAACATGGGGTTTTAATCAATTTTAGTGATTCATTTATTTAAGGATTGATCCATTAAAATTTTATAGACTAGTGTATAAATGTTTTAATAACATTTAGTGTAAAAATGATCATTGATGTTATTGTATTATCATTTAATTAAGAATGTTTTATTTTATTGAAAAATAAGCTATATAGAAAACCATTATTGTCAAAAATTTATGTTATGATCAATATTATTTTTAGGATGTTCATCATATTTTATGGATTTTTAAAGGAAATATATTAATATAGTTTTACATAGAGGATATTCGGCATGTCAAAAAACTCAAATAAATCTAAAAATGGCATTTGTTTTGAAACTAGAATCAAACAGATATAAGTGTTTGTTTTATTATCACTGGTCTACGTGGTGACCTGGTTGATATGAAATTTTTTTCACTTCAATTAATTATTCAATAAAAATTAGGTTGGTCATTTGGTTTTAAAATTGAGGTTCTGATATTAATATATTAAGTTGTATAACATTTTCTAACCATTATAGTTTTTTTACGTATTTAGAAATTAATGTATAATCATATCACTATTTTATGAATGTTATAATCAATTAAAAATTAATTTTAGTCCTCATAGAATAAAAAAATCAAAAAAGATTTTCATTTTAGGGAATGATAAATGAATTGGAAATTAGTTTAAGAAAAATAAATTGATGAATTTAAGATTTTGAAGTAAAATATATATATGGTAAATATAGTTATTCGTGTCCTATATATTTATGGAAAATTTATCCCTCTAATTTAATAAATTGAACCAAAAATTAGAATATGATACATTTAACTACATATTTGATGAATAAATTCTATCTTTCACACGCAATAAATTTATATATGTGTTGTAAATTACATTCCCTCAATCATTCAATTTCATGTGATCAATGATCTCTATTAATCTCTGCGATTATTTAGGTGTTATCATTTTCTTTCATGATTATAATTTCACTCCCAACTAATGTTTTCCTAGTTATGTATAATTATAGATAACCAATTTACTTACCTTTCTCTCATACCAAGTGGAAATATTATTAACCCTTTTTAAGGTGTTTTATTTAATAAAATTTATTTTAAAATGTCAAATCCATTATTTAAAATGAAAATATCAAATTTGAAGGTTAATTTATTTATTTATGATGTTTTAAGGAAACCCCTCATAATATTAAGATATATTTGATTTTAAATAAATTTTATCTCTTCAATATGCTTCTATACTTGCAAACCTAAGTCTAAATGAATTGTATTATAGCTAACTATTATAACCTATAAATTAAATTGACACGAAGGAATATGAATATATAAATTATAAAAATTACATGGTTTACACATATATGAATAAATATTATTTTTATCTATTGATTTAATGGAAAATAAAATCATTTGAATGTAAAAGAAATTATTTCATGAAAATAGGTTTATATGACCACAATGTTATTTTATGATATGAAATCGAATTAATCACTTTTAGGAAATTATTTTAACGAAATTTAAATAAAACATATATATTCCATAATTTTAATTGTTATCAAATATAATATTGTTATCCTTTGGCATACGAATAAAATTAGTTGAATGTTTAAAACTAATATTTTTCTAAGAATATGTTTCGTTATGTATTATACGCCAATTTTTAACGATTCTTTTTAAAAATTTAGATTTTATAATATTAAATAAATAAATCATGTTAGAATATGAATATTTTCTTAGGGTAATTTTTTTATATTTTTTTAAAAGCGTAATTTTTTAATGAATATAGGAAAAAATATTATTATTATAAATTGATTAAAAATAAATAAAGCCTTTCAGTTTTAATTAATTAAAATAATACTATGTGATTAAGAATGTGAATTAAATTTTTTATGATATATTTATCTATATATATTTCAATATGTATAATGATTATAAGTATTCGTATTTTTACTGGAAGGACATCTTATTGTTCAAAAATACATTCCAAAAACCCCCATTATTAGACACATTTGGTTGGTTTATTTTCAAATTAGAATTTTCCACTTCCATGAGTTGAATTTGATTATATGGATTCAGTATTTCAAATCATAGTAATTAGTATTAGGAAATAAGGTCAAAATAATATTTGGTCATATTGAATTATATAAATATTAAAAATATGTTACCATAGTTAAGTGTAAAACCATTTTATCAGGGGGTAAACTAAATATATTTGTGTTATATTCACCTAAAATAAAGTAAAAATATATTATATATCCAATTTATGATCATATATCATCTATGTTATGTAATTTTATTATTTTTTCAGGCATATCCCCCACATATTAACCATTATAATAAAAAATGCAATTTAAAGAAAAAATGAATCTTACTTGCTTTTAATATCAATAATATTTGTCGATTTGGAATAAAATAACATTTTAAAAGTATATATATGAATTTTAATGATACATTATTAATTATGATGTTATATTATTTATATTTTTAACTAATTAAATAATTAGATTACATTTTTTCCAAATGAAAACTTAATAATTATTTATTTAAAAAGAAAAATGTAATAAATGATTTTGAAAATAATAAAAGTAATATAATATCAAGGATTTAATGTGTTCCAATAATTGTTTATTCAAATATTTCAATTTTTACATGTTAAAAAAGAATATATTTGAATTCAATTAATTTCATGTTGTTTCCAATATAAAATTCAATAAAAAGATCAAAAAAAGGAATCAACGATATTTTATAATTAAAAATATTATATTCAATGATATAAAACTCTTAGAAACCCTTCCATCAGCCTCATGATTTTTATATTCTAGAAAATATATAAAAAAAATTATTTGGAAATACGCATTTAATGGTAACTATCATTAAAACTAATGAGTAAAAATGTAGTTACACATAACAATGAGTAAAAAAAACATTGATGTATTTTTAATATTTTTTTCAAATGGGACTGTTATAACCAACACATTAAACATTGAGATATAAACAACACTGAAGAATTTTTAAATGTAATGTATAATTTTTTGAAATATATAAAAAAAATTGAAAAAAAACTCTGAATTTTTTGAAATGTCTTTATATGTTTCGAAAATACTGTTCTCTCATGAAAATTATTTTTATTTACTATTATGAACAAAAAAAATTTGAAATAAAAATAATTTTTAAATTCATAATTTCATAATTATCTTTGGGGGAATTTTGGGATGTTTTTTAAAAAAGAATAATTTTTTTACTGATCGTTGAAACAAAATGGATTTTATAAAAAATCATTTACTTTTGAAGAATTTATAATGTTATTTTTTGTTTTAAATTTATATTAAACTTTAAATAACATTTATTATATATCATGTAATCTAATTTCATTCATTTTTATATTTTATATATGGAATTATGTTATAATATTTTTACAACATTTGAATTTTTTTCTCTATGGAAACATGCTTTCTCATCTTAACTGTGATATTAATATTAAATTAAAATTTTCCTATTATATTAATGTGATGTGGCCTTTAATTCATTTATTTTTTCAATATAATTTTTTAATTTTTATTTTATTAATGTTATTGAAATAATATATTATTGTAATAACTAACAATTTTATTATTTTTATATAATTTTTTTAATTTTTTTGATTGTTGAAAAAATTCGGTAATTTTGTGTTTATTTAGTATTTTTGAATAATTTTAATTTGATAAAATAATTCAATATTTTGACATTTAATTTTTACCTCTATTTTCTATGTAAATAAATCTTTCATTAGTTATGGCTATGTATAGTAATTAAATTGATTTTAATAATTTGATTCATTTATTTTAATATTTAAAAAATTATTTATATTTAATTTTATATAATGCATTGTTTATTTATTTTAATTTTTACGATTAATTAATTAAATAGTTTATTTAACTCAACTAATGTTAATATTTTTATTGTCTTATATTAATTTATATGTTAAAAAATTGAAATATGTATTAATTTCATCATTGTATAATTTTTAAAAAATATATTTTTTTTATTTATAAATTGATAATGTTAATTTGAATCTGAATTCATTTTTTTTGTTTTTAGTTGATGGATTTTTATTTCTAAGTAAATTAATTGAATAAACATATAACTTTTTCAACTATTTAGTTGGTTTAATTTTATTTTTTATCTCTTAAAGAACAACCCCAAGACACTGGCACTTGAAAAACAGAGCACCGACCAACTTGTAATAACCCACAAATTCTCATTGGCTTGGGAGTTCAACGAGTCATTATGAGGATTTAAGTGAAATCCCCAATATGATAATGGGTGGAAATAAATGCTAAATGGTATCAATGAATTTTTGGGATGATTTACCCTTTAATAATAACACTATTAACTAATCAGCCCATAATTGTACAAATCAATCTATGATGCATGAATAAAAGAAAGACATCTCAACTAATTTATTCTTATCACAAGCACTCCAAACTATGAAATAGTGGAAGAATCAACAAATATTAGTGTAAGAAGATGAAACCAAATAATGACACCAATATGTATAGAAGACTCCATGCTCGACATGCCCTATGCCCTATGATCTCCAACAAGCCTGAGCATCACAAAGTGGTGCTAAAAACATGGGAAACATTACCCTTTACCTTGTACTGGAAGATAGTATTTTCAAAAAAACCCGAGATCTATTGCAGGGGTGAGTATAAAATTCTGTATTATATCCCCAATGACTACCCTTATCACTTTACTATGATATAAGTGTTAGCAATATTATTATAAAAAAGTTTATAAAAACAAATTCCCCAAACAAATTATAACTAAAAATAATCATGTTCAAAAACTATCGGTGACAAAAGATTACGTGTGTAATTAAAACCAATTTTTTCAGAATGAGCAAACATAATAAAAATAGTATAAACATTTCCATATCATTTTGAAATACCATTTTGTGGCATACCATAACCATTCCCCAACCCCATTTAACCAACAACACATGCTACCTTATGACTGTTCCATATTCAGGAGAAGTTTATCATCGATCAACCAAGTCATAACAAGGTAATTGTTTACCACGTGCTATTAACATATTGGATCCATGAAAAAGTTAATATTTCAACCAATAAAAAAATATTAAAATGATAACATACCACCTAGTCATAAAGATAATGAAAAAAACACTTTCAATAAATTCACAATTTTATTGAAAACTGTTTTTCATTATCTTGTTATAATACAAAATCATTTCATTAAAATGAATTTTTATAGAAAGCCCCTGGACAATAAAATGCTTTTATGTTCCAGATAATCCACCATTTTAAATCATGATTTTAAATTGATGAAACATAATAAATTTTCACTATAAAATATCAAGATTTCACAAATCCTCCAAAAAATAAATCATCACTAAAGAAATTTATTCTATGTATCAAACCACGATTTAAAAATAAACATTATACAATTTAATCAATTTGTAACTAAGCCAAAAGAAATCTAGGGAGAAGAGATGAGAGTGAAGCCACCCACCTTGATGGTTTTTATGATTCTCGACAATAGACAATGAATGCACATGAAAGCGGGTCGATTCTCCAAGAACGACCTTAGTTATCTTATATTACAATGGTCACAAATCAATATTGACTTATCTGGCATCTAAAAACATAGATATTCCTACTATATTTGTATATCTGATAATGAATGGAGATTGACGAAGTACATCTAAGAAGATCTAAGAAAACGTGGCAAATCCAAAATGATTGGAGACATACCTCAACAATCAGATCAATATTCCATGAAAAAAAACATATATATCTTCCTTTACCACGAAAAAACCATATTATTCATTACATGATGTTAAAAATCATATACCTATCAAAATTAGGTGTAGATATAATAATGTAGGATGTATAGGAGGAATTTTGATAAACCAGAAAAGAACCAAGATGATCAGCACTTACCATAAGAATCAGGCATGAAATCAAAAAGGGAGGACACTAGGATGGATCAAACTCATGTGGGTAGGTTTATCCACCATTCTATAAAAAGAAATATATAAATAGGGGAATTTTAAATCCAAAAAGAAATATATAGAGGCAAAGCGAGTCTTCTCTAAGAGAATAAGATCTAGATTAGACCTCTGTGCCCAGTTTGACAACACAGCTTGGGTCAACCATGTACGGAAAATGAGACCATCCTTTAGGACCCAAACTTCTTATAAAACCCCAAAACACTCCCACCCTTCAGATTTACCCATTTATAGATTCACATTTTTTTATATAAACATCATTCTCTATAGAAACACCTAATTTTATGGAAACACCAAACAATAGGAAAACACCCAACTTTATGGAAACACCCAACATTATGGAAATACTCAACATTATTGAAATGCCCAACTTTATTGAAAACCCAACATTATATAAACATAAATCTTTATACGTCAATCCTATTCAAAGCCACACTATTAAAAAAATTAATCATTTAAATAAAAACATGAGGAAATGGTTATGTACCTGATACCGGGGGTACTAAACCACATCTATCAATCATTATCTAGAGATAAGAACTCCCAATGGTGACTCCTATAAGTCAATGCTGGCCACCTCCAGTGCTGACTCATATAATCCATCGATATACCTCATCAAACAGCAACACAACACACCCGGGTATCCCATGACACCTCTAGACTCACCCTCTCTCACCCACTGCCCCAAATTAACACCCTAGATGCACATAAAGACTCATAGACACACATACTCATCTTATAGGGGTATCCTATTAAAAGTAAATGAATTCACAACCACCTTGTAGCCTTACCCACCACAGCTCCTCAAGCTTCTTCCAGCATTGATAATCTATCCATTAGTGTTAGGATATAACTTGAACCATCGACATCAAACAATATCCAAAAACATCACCACAGAAAATCAACAGTAGTAAAAATCAAATGTAATTCAACAATATAAGAGAAACTCATCCCATCTAGTATTCCCCAACCCCACTAATTTGATGAAAATTTTCTTATAGATCTGAAACTCCAAATTCCCTTAACCAAAGCAACACCTTGAAGAGACCGTCGGAAACACCATACACAAGATTTGGAATTCCTACCATACATGGAAGAATTAAAATATGAGGATCAGCTATCATTGAAGCAGCTTATAGAGAACCCTGAGATTCTACATTCATGATATCCATCCATACCCAAACCAACCTTCATGTTGTTGAATACCCACGAATCAAGAAGAACCACCGGTTCTCCTAAAACTCATCGTGTCACTACATGATCTCACCAGTATCCTCTTGAGGCCTTTAAACACCATGCCTCCGACCCCTCCACTCTTTTACATCTCCATCTAACCCCTACCCATATTATTTTTCAATTTTCTTTTATTTTATATATCTAATTTTATATAATATATAATATATTTCTATAATTATAAATTATATATATAAATATTTTTTATAATAATTCATATTTTTCTATTATAATGAAATTATGTAATACAGATAATAGTGAGTATTAATAATAATTATTAATATAAAACAATATATTGATTAATTAATATACATATACAAATATCTATATAATATTAATTTTCATTTTAGTATAAATACTTATTTATACTAGTATTTATATAATAATATTAAGTAAATATATTTAATTTTACAATAATTATGTAATATATCTAATATATGAATATATATATATATAAGTTAAAAAAGTATCGTATATCAGCTAGTGACGTAACAGCCCAGAAAATTGACAAGAACAATTTTATTTTCACTTTTGATTACAAGAATTAATTTCTATGTTTTTTAGGAATCAAGAGGTGATAATGTTGCAATGAAAATTTAACATCATTGTGTGAAAACATTAGGGGAATCGGGGTTGAGTAATGAGGACAACTAATTTCACATGGTCTTTATCTAAAGTACATAATTAGTAAGTCAAGGTTTTCCATGTGGAAACCAGCTATCTCTTAGGTTTTCATTTCATTTCAGTTTAGTTTTTTGATTAAGAGAATCTTCCCCTCCTCTCTTCGTATAGCCCCATCCAAGGGAACAATCTCACTTCCTAAAGATAAGTACCCCAATGGAATGTTGTTTCCCTTTTTATTTTATTTCATTTTTATTCTTTTTTAATAACATAACTCAATTTATGTTTTTTGAATTGAATGATTTCCTTGTGATTTTATTCGTTATCACGTCTTGTTTTTATATGGAAATTCCAGAGATGTTAAAGTAATAGACATGGTATCTTTCAGGTAGGGAAACTTGAATCTATATATATATTTGAGCATAATTTTGATCATCACTTATTTTTTTCCTCTTTGGATTACGACTAAAAATTAAGGGGAGTGTGAGTGTACCCTTGAGTTTGAAATGCTTCCACTTTCTCACCTTTTTCCTTTTCCCTTACTCTTTCTATTTATCTACTGTGTAATTTATTTGGGTTGTGTGATGTGACTTTCTCAGTAGGATCATATTTTATTCCAAGAAATCTAGGCCAGATTGATAATATTGATTGAATAATTATGAAATATGGAAGAATGATCGAGCACTAAAGTGCATATATGTTTTATTATTCATTATTTTGAAAAGATAGGTGTGTGAAGGAAGTCATTAGTCATTGATATCGTTTATATTATTGTTAAATATCATCTAAAGATGATCTATGAATGGAATTTGAGGGTAGATTCACATGGATGTAGCCTAATTATTGCAGAATTTTCATTCTGTTATTTCCATCTTTATCTTGTACAAGAATTGTTATTCATTCCTATAGTTTCAATCATCACTCTTTATTTCGTTTATGGTTCTATACTTTTAAAATATAAATAACATAAAATAATTATTGGAAGGACCATTAGGTCACTTGACACTTCTTCCTTAATAGTGACCATAGGGTATCCACTATGTTATATCATTTGTTTCTTAAATAAATGTTTTATTGTCCTCACGAAAAAGACATAATTAGAATGAAAATTGAAAACATTGAAGCATTATATAGAATTATAAAACAATATATTATCTAATATGGTCAAATAATTTTATTTCAAAACAAATATTAAAAAAGTAGAAATTATATACCATGTTTACGGTAAAAATTGGTTTATCTGAGGTTATAATAAAATGTTATGTGTCAAAAATGAATCAAAACTGGTCTAACACCCATTGTATGTACATATTTTGACATTAGTTATTCTATTATTGAGAATTTAAATACTCATATTTTATGCACAAGGATATTTAGTTTCCTTTTTTGGAATAATTAATTCAATACACAAATCGACGCCCAAAACCGTATTAGTTTTGTGACATTGGAAACATGGAACATAATCTTCTAACTTGGTGAAGGATCTTCAACATCTCCTATAACGATCTTACGATTTTTTTTCCTACCTAATTTTTTTTTATATCCTGGTAAAGGATATAATAATAATGGTGACCTCAAATTCTATGTAAGGATATACATTGAGAACATTAAACAAACAATGAACAGAATAATTGAAAATCATGAACATAATTTTTAAATATAAAAATCATGATCCATGACATAAATCATGGTATTACATAAGACATAGATCCTAAATAACATTAACAATGATAAAATTATATTGGCATATGAAATGGAACTGTTGAATAAAATAATCACATAATATGGTTTCAATAAGCCAAGGCATTGCTGCCAATACTATTATAGTGGACAAAGACCTTTTCCGAACCAAGTTTCCATTCCATTCCAACTAAGTATTACTAAACCTGATTTACTTTCCCTTTCTACCCTATATTACAAAACAAGACATTCCAATAATTATATTCATGTTCATCTCATGAGATATAAATTTTTACCCAATGCATTGGAGGGAGAAATAGGTCTCACCCTTCCTATAATTAACTCATTCTTACATGTGGCAGAAAAACCAGTGGCATTCATCCTAGCATAACCCATAAAATAAAATGGGTTTCTTAAACATAATTATATAATAAAATAATATATATAAAATATCATTAAATCATTCAAAAAACCCAATTATAGTAATAATATAAAGATAACCATATTTAATTAGTGTCATCTTAGATGAAAAATAATTTTTATAAAACACATGAAATTAATTCCAAATGAAAAATGTAATTTCTACTTAAAAATGTTTTATTTTATAAAAATGATAGACAATATAATAGAAAATAATTATGTTATAAATATAGTTGAAATATTTTAAAGTAAGATTAATGGAAATAAGGTACCCTGAAACTATAACAACCCATTCATTCAGTATATGTTAAAAACCATTTTTCTCGTACAATTTCAAGAAAAGTCACAAAAACCTTATATAGAAAAAAAGAAAGATTCAATTCGTACCATTTATTATAAATTCACCATTGGGTAAAATTTAAATTAAATAATTTTAGGAAATAGTTATATATTAAGTAAAATTAGATGTGGATGATAAATGTACGCTCGTAAATTCTTACTTATAAAAAATATAAAAAATAATGAGATTGTAAAATTATATATTACCATAGGTCTGATAACATTCTTATGTATCCAAATCTTTGGTATAATCGTTAATGTATGTTATTAAATTATAATATAACCATATTCATATTTATTACATCATATATGATCCTATCATATCATTTTGTTAATATTGTTTCAATATTTCCATTATTTCGAGTGTTAACTACTTTGTTTTCTCATTCTTGTTTTTCAATGTAAGTCTTGTTTGTTATTCGTAGGATGTATTTAATTCATTTTTTAAATTAAATTATGTTCTTGATTATTATTTTTCCTCATGAAAAAATTTTTATAATCATTCTTGAATTTTTAACATGGATAATGAGTCTCACATCATCGTGGAGATTGTAGGTGGTATGTATGCATGTGCAACGACATCAGTACCTTTTATTTTTAAATGGTATATAATTGGATGGAATATTAATTATAAATAAGAATAATCAATTTATATTAATTATTGAAATCCATTATACCCATAATTATACCCATCCAAATAATTTATTGTTGAATAACCGATTACAGCATGCTGTGGAGACAGTAAGTCGTACGTACGCACGCAATGTGATATTATTACTCGTAGTATGAATAAAAGGAGGCATGAGGTTGTACCAAAAAATTATTAAAATCTCAAAATAAATAATATACTAGATTAATTTCTTTATAATTGAAACATCATAAGAATAATAAGTAGAAGATGAAATGAATTTTGAAAGAGGTGATAAAATAATTACGTCTTTTCGGGTATCTCTATTTGGTGTGCACAAAAGGACTCATTATGATAGATTTATACAAACAAATTGGACTCTACGATGAAGTGAGGAATGATGGTAGTCTATCTGGGTATGGGTTGGCTGATTAAAAGGGATTTGGAGGTGTTATCAAAAGATAAGTAGAGGATCCCTTTTTTAAGAGAGGGGAGGGGAACCTTTTGAAAATATTGAAATATTAATTTATAAAAAATTGATTTTTGTTTTATAATGCATAAAAACTCAAATATTTTAAATTAAAGATGTAATGGGTATAAATCATCACAAAAAATAAAATTTACCCATTTTTTACTTTATTTTAATCTATTTCATTTGTATTTTTCCGTATTTAATATATTTAATTTTATTTGTGGTTATAATATTCTAAATATTAAATAGTCATTAATTTTTACTTATGTGTCGTATATTTTCCACAATTGGATACATTATGAAATTTTAGAAGTTATAATTTTTAAATTATAATTTTTAGTATTTTTTATTTTTAAATAATTTAAAAAATGTTATTTTTATAAAATTTCTATAGTGTCAATTTGGACACTATTCATTTATTTGACTTTAAATAAAATCCACATAAAAGATAAATTCTCAACCAAATACATTATACACTCATAATATGTCATTTTAATATATAATGTTTGTGGAGAACATTAATTAGTTATATTATAATTATTTTAATATTTTTAAAAACATTTAATTGATATTTTTATTAATAAAATAATTTATACATTAGTATTGTGTCATCATTCATGTTAATTATTTAATCAATAAAATATATAAATAATTCCAAATGATGTGTAAATATTCATTATATTTTTGGATACTATGTTTTTATTTTTTATCATGTTTATCACAACATTAAAATTATTATACTTATAAGATATACGAGAGTGACATGTTGTCAATTTCATTTGTTTAAATTTTAATTACATAACATTCATGGAAAAAAGTAAATTAAATTAATCAATTTTGATCGTTAGGTGATATTAGTAAAATATAATTCGTAAAATTATATTTTTTAGGTGTTAGGTTAATTTTATTATATTTATCATAGTGTTTGTTACCCTAATTTCCATGATTTATCTTTAACCATGGTAAATAAAAAATATCATAGTTACTATTCATCATATCCAGAAAAATAAAAGTTAAATATTAAAATAATGTACACCCACATATTCCAAATATGTAATAAACATTTCCAAATTCATAACAAAAATTTTATGTAATTAATTTAAAATTTATTATCATTGTCAAACAAGAAAGTGGGTTTTTATGAAAGAAATCTTTATTAGAAGATTGGCATGTGTTTATGTCCAATTTCAATATAAAATTATTTCCAATTACCAAAACCTGATTAAATTATACAAATATAATCCAATTAAAATTTAAAACCAATTAAAAAGTCTCTAACTACATAAATAAATTTGATGAAAATCCAGTTTTGATTTAAAATGCAATACTTTTCACTATTCATTAAAATGGGAATTTTATTATAGAAATACAAAAATCAAAATCAAAAAGAATATTTTGATCTCCCACTTCCAAATAAAAAGTTCATATTGTCATATATATTATAAAAAATTGTTAAAACATAATTTAAAATGGTTGTAGTTTCAAAAGCTATAAGAACTGTATTTTTTTATAAAATCATCATTTATTAGTAAAATTGAATTTTTTCTTATATCATGTCTAGAAAATACATAATATGAATATTAATTTCATATAAAATTCAAAATATGGTTATCAATATTTATAATTTCTATTTTATGTACAATAAAATATTATTATTTTATTAATATAATGTTGTTTAGTGAAAACTCTGTATATCGTAAAACACAAGATATCAAGGAACGTCGCTCTTACGTGTAATGCAACTAGAAATAGTTCTACATATACTGCAAGCTAATAGTTTTTTGTGTATAGGGAAAGCTAATATTGTTGTTTCATACAACAGAAGGTATCAAATAAATTAAATATAATCTATCTCATAAAATATATGGGTCTTAAAATATACCCCCCCCATAAATATGAATCTCTTCCTCAAAATTTGTCGGGGTAAAAAGGTGTTTACTATATGAATGTATCTTTCATAAAAACCAACATCATAAAAAGGAATACTAAATCTTCATTTTAAAAAGGAATGTTAGAAACATAATGGTTACACAATGTAACTCATCACTAGGTTTTCACATAGAAGAACATTGGAGGGATGGGAAAACAACTATATGAATGAAAAATCCAACCATTATGTTCTGATTGATGGTGATAGAGAATAAGGATAGAGAAATTTAACTTTCGGAAATCCATAAACCAATGATGATTTAAGGGGCAATGTGATTCATCAGATAAAGAAGGTACTAGGATAACATTTTTTGTTTTCAATATCCTTTTCCTAAAGCAAAATATTTTTCCATGAGAATAAATTCTTACATTATTTTGGTACAATCTCTCCATTGTTCGTGCCATGAAAAATTTCCACTTCATCTCTTATTTTAATAAATTATGTTGCATTTTTCATTCATGATGTGTTAGAAGATCATGCGGTAGAATGGTCGGTCATCCCATTTGTCTCAAGAAAATTGTTATCATAGGTAATCAGATATAGATAATTCCACCTAGAGCAAGATAATACATTAATGTAACAAACATGAACTAGAATATCACTTATACAATCCATAATTGGATAAAATTTCAATCCTTCCAAAAATATAAAATATAAAACATTATAATTATATTAACTAAATCAACATACCATTTATCTCCCATATCTCATATGGTAGTTATTTGTTTTCACCTAAAAAAATTAGAATACCTTAATAATGTATTCTGTTGAAACATGATAATAAAATGAATTATAGTAGAAACTTAGGGTAAAAAATAAATATATCAAAATTAAATCTTTCCTCTAAACAAAAATACTGAAAATTCTATATAATCAAACCATGATATCACTTTTTCCTTATATTACTCACTATATCATTAATACAATCAAACATCTCATTATCTCCTTATCCATTCATTAGTCTCCTATCATGTGTTTTCAAAAAATATTTCATTCAATTTTCATGGTTAGTGGTACCATATACTTATAGAAAACTGCGATGGACCAATACATAGATATTCTAGTATTCCATTATACTGTAAAATAGATTCTATAACACTATTTGGGAATCCAATTACATTAACACATAATCATTCACCACTTCGTGGTCATGCTCAACATCACCAATTATGATCACCTATGATTTTTGTTCTTGTTTGGCCTTAAAAGGACGTTAGAGTTGATAATATTCTATAACCCTTGGATTAGATAACTGGATATCATAATTCCCCATTTCCTTGCACTTTTAGTATTCACGTGTGGGTGGTGTGTTCTATTTAATATTTTCACTATTCACATCATTAGCATCCATTTTACCATTACATCGGCACTAAACTATAAGATGACCATATTTTGCAAACATAAAGCATTTTTTATACCTTTATGATCATATCCACTACAGTTCATTCCACACTTTGAGCATAATTAAACATCTTTCTTCTTTTCACAATTATTTTGAGAATTTCCCATAAAGTACATATTTAATTTCATTTCAAAACCATGATATTGAAATATAACACAAACTTCCATTTATACCATGAAAGCACAACTAAATATTTCCTCATATCTACTAAAGTATGTTATAGCTAATTCCCTTTGAAGACTTGTTTTTAATCCACTGAATAATCGATCAACATTATATTTAGGTTGGATGTTAAATATAGAAGCATCCCTTGCAGGACATGTAAAAGTTTCCTCATCTATTCCAACAGATTCATCATCCTATTTCATAATAAAAAACTCATTTTAAATTTTCATCAAAGAATATGATGGATGTACATGTATTAAAATAATTTCATGAACTCATCCTATTCCATGGATTGAATTTAATATTGATGCCCTGTATTTTTTATTACAGTCTGCCTCTGGTCGGCTTCACCTTCTAAATGATAAACATCCAAAATGGATTTTTCATGTTCCGAACAATGAAGGATGGAAAATATATTTCCAATTGTATTGATCCATTTTTTAATAATATGTGGATCATAACACCCACTAAAAAAGTTGGATTTTTCCTCATAAAGTACTCAAGAGAATTTTTTTCGATTCATTTCTCATTTGGAAGTACATAATGATTCATGGAATCTGTATGTATATCAATATGATTCTAAATTCAATCTACCACAAAATTTGGTTTCACATGGGGATAATAATGGAATTTCTCAGTGCATTAATCATTTACAAGGTTAATTTGGGTTCCATCTATTGTCTAAAACCCCAAAAAAATAGGCTCGGAGGAAAAAATCTTACTATTAAAAAATACATAATAAGGGGGGGTACATTTCACCATTCGATTCTATTTTTTAAAAAATTTTGTCAAAAAAGGCGAGGACCAAAGCGTCCGCACAAAGAGAGAGAAAAAAAGGGAAAAAAAGAAAAGAACCAGACAAGATAAAAGGAAAAAGATAAAGGATAAAAGAAAGAAAAACAGAGGCTACGAGGGCCTGAAGTAATGGAGGCCGAGAGCATCCCCTATAATGATGTTAATCCCTATTGCTTTCAGAATGAGAGAGGTATGAAAGAAAATGTCCTCCAGGCCTGGTGAGACTATAGAAGCCAGGTAGTCCGCGACTTTATTTCCCTCCCGCCAGGTATGAGAAACTCTAGTTATAGTACCCAAGAGACCCCGGCACCTCCGGATAATGTACTTGATAGACCAAGGAACACACCCGATTCCCTGAATGGCATTTGAGAGTATCAGGGAATCCGTTTCCACTTCTGTTAGAACCACTCCCCTTTTGATGCATTCCTGGAGGCCAACCATCATACTCTTCGCCTCTGCAAGGAGCGGAGTGCCCGGGCCCAACCGAATGGAGAAAGAAAACAATACTGAACCATTATGATCACAAACGAGTCCCCCTCCCCTGATGTCACCCACAAGACAGGAGCCACCAGTGTTAAGCATGAATCCGTGATTCGGGGGAAGCCAGCGGACCCAGTGACCAGTACTCAGAGCAGAGGCTGGAGGATGATGATGAACCGAGGGAAGTAGGTGCTATAGAGTGGGTGCCTCCCTCCAGGAACTGATCACAACAACCATATCCAGAAGCAGGTTCCTGACTCGGAAGAGGATGGAGCGAGCTGAGGAGGATACGCCTTCATGCAAAAACACGTTACGAGCATTCCCCAAACTCCAACAACCAGCGTTAAACACCAGAGTACGCGCTCTTCTCTCTGGGCCCGCATCACCCGAACCATGAAACCAGCGATTAAGGAAGGGACGATCTGCCATGGCTGGAATATCAAAACCCGTGAAAGCACCAAAGAAGGACCAAACCTCGTGCGCCTAGTCGCTATCAAAAAAACAAGTGCTCCGAGGTCTCCTCCTTATGCCTCTTACAACAAACACACTTGGAAGCCATACTCACCCCGCATCTTCTGATATTATCGTTTGTAGGAAGTCCTCTGTGTTGGATTCTCCAAGAAAGGAAATTAAATTTAGTGGGAATGGCGTTATCCCATAGTGTGTTAGTCCAAGGGACCTGCACTGTCTGCATGGCAGAAACCCGACGATAATATTTGGAGGTGAAGTTACCAGACGGCGAAGTGTTGAACACACACTGATCTGGGGATGAGGACAGATCAATGAGGTTAAACATCTCCTCCTGGTTATTGTTAAGGACATCACCAATGAAAGGAGGGAAGTTTCTGGCCTCCTGGAAGGAAATATTGGTAACAGGGCATCCCGGGAAACCAAGGGACTCCCCACACCAGTTGTTATGCCAAAAGGATATGTCAACAGTACCGATGATCCAGCAGGAATGAGGTCTGAGAAAGTTCACCAGGGGATGAAGCACACACCATAAAGGGGATGCCTGCACAGCTCCTCCCTCCCCATTACTGAGATAGCATTCATGCATGTTCGAGCCCCATAACGTGCGTTTTTCCAGGACTTCCCATTCCATTTTAGCATGCATGCAAGAGAGGGCATCCCAGACGTTACGGACGCTGATGCCACCCTCCTTGACTGACCACGCCATGCTCCGCCAAGAAACCCAGTGCCTTCGCCCCTCATTCTTAGGATCCTAAATGAATCTGGAAAAGATACTGTCCATGGAACAAATAACACCCTTGGGAACCTTAATGGGGGAAAGGGCATGAATCGGGGTGGCTGTGAGGACACTGTTAACCAGGGATATTCTTCCTCCGAAGGACAGGAAACAGTTCTTCCAGTTGAGAACTTTCTCCGTGATTTTGCAGACGATGGAATCAAAGTCCCGAATACGCAGTTGCTTAGACGAGATTGGGGCTCCAAGATATAGCAAGGGAAGGTTTCCTTTCTGCATGCCCAGGATGCTCCCCACCTTGATGATACGCCTTTCGGGACTGGTATGTGAGATAAAAAAGTGACTCTTACTTCTGTTAATGATCTGTCCGCTCATACGACAATACTCCTCTAATGCTCTGTTTAGGCCTCACACTGACCTATTGGATGCGTTGATGAAGAAGATGGAGTCGTCTGCGAACATGAGATGGGACACTGGAGGGAAGCGCATCCTTCGTCTAAAGGGCATGATCATATTACTTTCAAGGTTCCTATGCATGAGGCGACTAAGTATGTCCTGCGTGATGATGAATAGGCTTGGCGAGATGGGATCACCTTGGCGAAGCCCACGGACCGCCTTAAAGAAATCGAACTTTTTCCCTAATCATACCCTATAAAAATCTCTAAGGATGTAACTAATTTTTTTGCATCATAGTTTCCAAAGGTTAACAAAAACATCGCTCTAATAATAACATAAAACACCCATCCTTCAACCACATGGAAATTGAATTTCTTTTTGTAGAATAAGTAATACATGATATAAACTAATTCCAAAATCTATATTAGTTTTATGCCTTTTGAAACATGTATCATAATTTTAAAACATGGTGAATGATCTTTAACAAATCCTATAAATTTCATCCCATTTTGTTTTCCTACCTAAAACCATTCTATATATCCTAGGAAAAAGAAAACATAAAAAGCATGACCTCAAATGATTAGTATGGGTAAGCATTTGGAACATAAAACAGACAATAAACATAATAATGTAAACACATTAACATAAAGGATAAATATCAAAATCATGAGTCATGATATAAATCATGGCAGTACATAAGGCATAAATCATAAAGGAACAATAACCATGATAAAATATCATTGAAAAATGGAATTTTGGAAAAAAATATTCACATAATATGATTTCTATATTATCCAGGACATTACTGGAAATATCATCATTGTGGACTAGGTCAATTACTGAATCGGGTTCGGTTGTTGTTAAAGACATGCATTACTAAACTAGATTTACTTTTGGTTTCAGCCATGTATTAATAAACAGGATTTTATTTTCCTTTCAGTCATGCCTATATCATGAGATATAAATCTTTACCAATTGAGTTGGAAGGAGATATAGGCCCCAACCATATCATAATGAAATCATTCTTATATGTACTGCAAAAACATAAATCATTCGTCATAGCATAACCAAAGAAATAAAATGGGTTTCTTAAAAATCATTCTATCATTACATAATCTATATAAAATATGATTCCATCATTAACACTACACAATAATTTTAATAATAGAAACACACTACTATTTAAAAAACATTATCTTAGATGGGAAACAATTTTGATAATATAATTGATCTTAATTCCTAATCAAAATTTCATTTCTTCTCCATAAACCATTTCCTTTCTTAGAATCCCACACAATTTAATAAGAAATTAATTTATTTGAAAAAACACATAAAATATTATTAAATAAGCTTCATAAAAATAAGGATTCTTGAAACCATTACAATCCATTCACGCCATATATATTAAAAATCCATTCATCACATACTCTTGCCGGAAAAGTCAAAAAGTACCTAATATGGAAAATTAACGAAAAACTCATTCCATAAAATTAAATTAAAAATTCCCCAAACTGTAAAATTAAGATTAAAAATAGTATTAAAATAGTAATAATATTATATATTTAGTCAATGTGGGTGTGGATAATAAATATACCCTAGTAAATGTTCACATATAAACAATCTCAGAAAAATAATGAGATTGTGAAATTATCCCTTAACTTATGTTCAATATACATAGTTGGTATCTAAACCTCCTGTATAGTAATTAAAGTGTGTTTTTAAATTATATTATAACAAAATTCATATTTATGATATCATATATGATACCTTATTTTGAGTGTTAACTGCCTCATTTTCCAATTCCCGTTTTCCATGTAAGTCATGTTTGTTATTCATAGGATGTATTTTATTAATTTCTAGAAATAATTTATTTTAATAATTATTATTTTTACTCATCATATAAATTTTATTATCATTCTTGAATTTTTAATGTTGACAATAAATCTCACAGCGTCATCGAGAAGGTAGGTCGTACGTACACATGAGCGAGATATGATTCTATTTGATAGTTAAATGGTATGGAATTAGATGGTATATTAATTATACCAAATAAAAATCATTTTATATTTATTTTTAAATCCCTTTTAACCCATAATTATACAGATCTGAATAGTTTATTGTTGAATAACATATTACACCACGATGCGGAGATGATAAGTCATATGTATGCACACAAAGTGATATTGTTTTTCCTATGATGGATAAAAGAAGGAATATGGTTGTACCAAAACAACTGTAAATTTTCATCATGTATATGATACTATATTTATTTCTTTAATATTAAAAATAACATAATAATAAGAAGTATATGATCAAAATAATTTTGAAAGAGGTGACAAAACAATTATCTATTTTCAGGTATCTCTTTTTTGTATGCACAAAAGGACTACTTAAGAAGGATTTCTACCCAATGTACGGCCTCTATGATGATTTTAGGGAATTTGGGAGGAGATTTGGGCATTTTTTGGCCGACAAAAATGAATATTGAGGTGTGATTAAATGAGATGGAGAGGTTCCCTTTTATAATTGAGGGGAGGTGTTCCTTTGGACAGTCCTGAAATATGTATTTATTATAAATGAAATTTATATTTATAATTATCCTGAACTCGTTTTTTTTTGTATATAATATGATTATGGGTCTAAATATTATCAACCAATAAAACATATACATATTTTTATTTTATTTTGAACCTTTTTATTTTGATTTATCCTTATTTACACCATTTAATTTTCTTTGCAGTAATAATATTATAAATAGTAAATGTTAATATATATTTACTTATATGTTGTAAATTTTCCCAAATTAGATAATTTATGAAATTTTAGACCATATACAATTCAATTTATAATTTATGATTTTTTTTCTAATTTTTAAATAATATATTAATATTTTTTAAAAAATATTAATAGTGTCAGTATTAACATAATTCATTTGTTTGACTTTAAATAAAATCTACCCAAAAAATAAATTCAAAAAAAATATTGAATACACTCATAACAAGTCATAGTCACTTATAATATTAGTTTATAATGATAATTAGTATATATTAGATTTGTTTTAAAAAACTGAAGACAATTTATTTCATATTTGTATTAAAAAAAATTTATACATAACTATTTGGTCATTATTA
Organism: Viscum album; assembly: GCA_963277665.1. Classification (NCBI taxonomy): domain Eukaryota; kingdom Viridiplantae; phylum Streptophyta; class Magnoliopsida; order Santalales; family Viscaceae; genus Viscum; species Viscum album. Next base: position 624,083,644 of record OY728127.1, read on the forward strand.
AAGGTAAATATTTAATTTATAAAAATTATATATAATCCCATATGATTTATAAAATTTCCTTAAATTTATGGATACTAATTATTTAATAAGTAAGACCAAGTTTATCACTACATTAAAATTATTACACTTATAAGAAATATGAGTGTGAGGTGTTGTCACATTATTTTTTTATAATTATAATTAGAACACTTTGTGGAAAAAAGTAAATTAAACAAATCAATTCATAACCATAGGTGATATTTGTACAATTTTATTCCCATAATAGGATTTTCTATGGTGATAGGGTAATTATATTATCCTTGTCATATTGTTTGTTAAACAAATTTATATTATTTACCATTAGATGTGGAAAATAAAAATTACCATAATTACTATTTATAATATCCAAAAAATAAAACTAACCAATTAACATAAACTAGACTTAGTTATTAAAAATATTGAATCCATTTTTCAAAATCCAAAAAAAAATCTTTAATTAATTAATAATTATTTTCATTTCTCAAAACTAGATTGTAGGGTTTAATGAAGTAAAAGCTTATTAAAAGATTGACAAGTGTTTATTTATAAAATTATTTCTAATTACAAACATTGTAATAAAGGATAAAAAAATATTACAATTACACTCTAAATTAGTTTGAAAGATAATCTATCGATAAAAAAAATAGATGAAATTTTTATTTTGAATTAAAATGATGTATTTTTAAATATTCATTAAAATATTAATTATATCAGAAAAATAAAAAAAAAAGAAAATAAAATTTTGATGTCCTACATCCAAATAAAAAGTATATTTTGTCAAATAATATATATATATTAGTTTTAAAAATATATTTTAAATTGGTGTGCCATCAAATGGTGGAAAACATCAATTTTTTTTGAAAAATACTTATTCTATCCGAAAAATTGAATTTCTTATTAAATCATGTATAGATTATATATAAGATGAATGTTAATGTTATATAAAAATCTAATTGTGGTTAATACTATTAATAATGATTAGTTTATATCACATTAAATAACAATATTTTTATAATGTATCGTTGTTTAGTGGAAGTCAGTATAGTGTACAACACAAACTATTGAGGATCGTCATTATTTCTTGTTACGTAAGCCAAGAATAGTGTTACATATACTGAAATCTTACACTGTGTTGTGTATAGAACAAGCTAATATTGGGGTACTGTACAACCTAAGATATAAAATAAATTAAAAATTATCTATCTCATAAAATTTCAGGGTGTTATATAGAATGGTCCATTTTTAGAATTATTTCATTATAAAATGTGTCTAATTTTTTTATTTAAAACATTTAAAGTCTACCAATTGCCTCATATATAAAAGGCCACCTCATTTCACCAAAAATTCACACATCCAAAACCCATTGGATTAGACAATAACTACCAATTTAGCTTCTTTAAAGCTCAAATATAATCCAAAAATACATAGTTTGATCATAAATATAACCAGTAAAGCATTTTTCTCGACACCAAATGATGTTTTCGGAAGAACATGTAACACCCCTAAATAGGCATTTTATTTTATTTATTACTCCATCTCATTCAATTATTATTGAAATTTATGTTATAATATCCTATGTATTATCCATATTCGTGGATTTTTATGTTATTTTAAGGACCTAAATTTATCTTCTCTTAAAGAAGACGGGATATAAAATCATTATTAGTGTGTATGGAGGGAAACCACCTCACGAACCGATGATATTCATTTTCCATCATCACCTTTCATTGTATTATAAAATTATGGAATAAATTTTATATATGATATTTCTTACATTACTATATTTTGGGAATTACCATATCACATAAACCTTCATAAATTCATTTCATTTGGAGTACAGTAATTTTGATCATGAGTATGGAGGACTACCGCATCACGAATGAATGTGATTCATTCATTCTTTACATGAAAGTAAATATAGATTTTATTTTAAATAATATTATGTTATATGATTAAATAAACAAAGATTCTGACATGGTAATTTATTATTTAACATTATTTAATTCAAAATATCAAAAAATTTAAACAATGTTTATACATATATATGGCACATCACCTCCATAAATGATGTATTTCATTTTATATAACTAAATTATATAGTTTTCAATAAAACCATATTTAATTAAAATATATGAAATTTATGTCATGTTAAAAACTATATGGGTTATGGAACCATGATTATTGTAAGGTGAAAAAAAAAATAAATCAAATCATACATGAAAAATAAAGTAGTTATTAATGAAACGAGATTTTTGAATTTTTTAAAAGGTTGGGGATGAATCCTCAATTTATTATTTAAAGAAAATACCGCTTTAGTTTGGGTAGAGGGAGACCCTTTACAAAACCTGAAGGTCTAAGGCCAAGTGGATTGAATACAAGGCTTGAAAGCCCATTTTTTGCCCAATGGACCCCCCGGTGAACTGTAGTGCTATAGTACACACGCTTTTACAGTACCTACTACAGAACAGCTGCCACTACAGTACCCTACAACAATACTGCTACAATACCCTATAATTATGTCCATGCTCGGTTTTGATCTTAGGTCATTTGGATGCCAAAAAGAATCATGTACCACTTGGGTACAGGCTCATTGGCTGATTTTAACATTTAATTGTTAATAAATTTTTCGTAAAATGTCACAAGTAAATCATGTATAGTACAATATATATTTATGTATGTTTATTTAGTATATTTATAATAAACATATATTTATTATACATGTATTTTGAATGTGTACTAAGGATGTTGACACTTAATGTAAGGGATTTCTGTCTAACTCTTATTTTCTATGAGGCAGAAGAAAAATTCCCTTATTTGTTTCTTTATGTTGTTAATATACTACACAATAATGAATATTAATATTATTATCCCCAAAATTATTTTTATTTGAAATTCCATTTTATTATTTATATTTCAAGGGGTTTATAGTTAAAAAGCTACCAACGCGGTAAAGGGGTTTTTCTCATTTTCCTTCTATGAGACATATGTCATCTTAGGAACCGATTTTATTTTAAGATGTTTATATAAAACCCATTATACATGTAATATCATGAAAATTTTTATTCTCTTGATATTTTTTGTTTTATTCAATTTTATACATTCATCTGGCTTATAATTGAAATTTAGCAAAGTGATAAACAATTCATATTACAACTTCATTGCTTTCGAGATTGAATATGAATAGTTTTTTATGATAAAATATTATTATCCACATATGAGTAATTTCATGAACTTTTTATCATCTTGTAATACAATGAGAATATATTTTTCCTCATAACATTGGTTTCTTTTTATACTTTATAGTTTAAGAGAATATTTTTACAAAAAATAATATTTATTTCTCTGTTAAACCAAAAAATCATGTTTTCTTATAAAACATTGTTTTCATTAATTGATTTACAAAATGTTTTATTGATTATCCCAATGATTTATTAATAAAAATATTACCCATGATTTTGTTTTTTACCAAAAAAATTGTACTAAATTTTCATTTCATTTTCTAGACAAGGCCCATTTGTATTTTACCAAAAATGTGAATGGAATATTCATTTTAAACTATTTTAAATTAATTTAATTTTCTTCCATAATGAATATTGATTTATTTTAAAATTACATAATAATATTAATAATTAATTTTCAAGGAAAATTATTTTGAGCAACATTTTTGTTTTAAAATGTTTTTTTCAAATATCAATGGATATATTCCTTATAAATTGTTTTGAATGGAATTTCAAAATTATTTTCCTTTTTAGATATCCCTTTATTATGTTACCTATGACTTACTGGGGATATAATACAATTATTCCATTCATTTATGTTCTCTAAATGGTTTATTTTATGGACAAAATGATGTTTTTGAAACAAGTCCCTTTTATATCAATTTCTGAGGTGGATTTGGTGGGATATCTCCATGAAACTCCTTGTAAGTCACACATTTCTTGATTTCATCATATTTGTTGGGTTTCCCTCCCTATTTCTTGGGTATTAATGGATCCTATGGGTGGTGTGGTATATTTAGTATTTAATATTGTTTTTAGGTTTATATTTTGATATTTATTCTTTTATCTTTCCTTTATATGGTCCCACTATGGGGTGGTTGTGGTTTAGAACTTATTTCAAAAAGTTTCTCAATATACGTTTGGTGGTTCAATGCCAAAACATTATTTTGTGTTTTTAATATTATTTGTTTTCTTCTTGGTTATGTTCTATTCATCGTGCAAGAGGTGTAAATGATGTTTTTGAAATGTTTTAAGATGTTAATGGCTAGAATTTAGTTTTCTTAAAGGAAAATAGTTGATATCAAGTGGGTTCCTTTTTTATGTTTCTTATATGAGTTTCATATATCTCCCTAATATTTATTGGGTAATGAATTATATGTCATTAGATAGATAATTCTAAAATTGAGAGTGAACATAGTTCAATAAAGGACTATAACTTCAATTATGATATTGGGAGTGAACCTTAACTACTTTATTTCTTGAGGGTAATGACACCATTTCACTATGCTTTACAATCTAGTGATCCTTGAATAAAATTGAATTAATTTAATAAACTTATTGTTATACCTAAATTGTACATGTTTTACTACTGTAATTTTCTAATGGAACATCTTCATTTATTTCAATATGATTCATTTAATATTAAATGTTAATATTTATTCCATGACCCTATATTTTAATCATTGATCTGTAGGATATAGTTTTTATAGTTTATTATCATGTTCTAATTCCCTTATGGTAATTTTTTTCTTACATATCTCAATTTTTCCTTTTTTAAAATTGATCTCTCACATTATTATGTTTCGCCTCACCAGTTTAATATATGTCTAAGAAGGTGGATAGTTAAAAAATACATAGTGGGTGATGATATATTTTATTAGAATCTATTAGTTTATGTCTTCGTGTTTCAAATTTCACCATACCATTGTGATCAAAATATTTGTGTTTCCATAATAAAATGAATTTTCCACTAAAAATATATAATATCTATATATTAAAATCTTTGTTCCTTAAATAAACATAATAAAAAATTCATTATTATATTTTTTAGTGGATTACAAATAATCATCTTATTTTACATTAATAATGTCAATATAGATAAATTTTATTATGATATTTAATTTAAAATAATTTGATACTTTAAGATATTTCAAGACTGCCCCACCCCACACTTGTTAAAGAGAAATTCCTCTCTTATTTTATACACAAAAAAAAAAGAATATATGTTTATCTTATCCATTATATATTAACTTCCTTACATTCCACCCCCAATATTATAATCCATGTTTTTTTCGAAATAGAATCATATGAGAGAATTTGTTGTTTCCTTATATAAGTTGTTCGGAGAGGATACATTATTCTTCACTCAGAATTTTTAATTAAAATTTTCATTCACTTCCTTAAATTATTTTTCAACCATCATTTTATACTAATATTGGAATAAATACTATATTTAGATTTTATTATTTTATTGAAATTCCATATATATATATATATATATTATCTTCCCTCCAATGGGGAACAAAACCGTCGTTCATGTGTACAATAGACTACCACCTCATGAATTGATATAATTTTTTTCACCACTACCACTTATGGATGGTTTTAAAATATCATTTACTATATATTTATAAATTAAATTCTTAACATAATTATAATTCTTTAAATATATAATATCATATATATATTCATTAATTTAAAAAATATAGCAGTGTTCGTGCTTACTTGTGAAATTCTGCCTCAACAAAGTTATGTCATTAATATTTCATAACCACTTCACATTAACTGTATTAATATGTTTACATAAATAAATAATATTATAGTAATTAATTATTTACAATTTTATGATGATAAAAATTAACTTATTCACTACATCTTGACCATTGAAAATTTGGAACATTGCTCTTTTGTATATCCAATTTACCATCTCTATGATCGTAAAATATACCATTTCTCAAAATCATACCACATAGTTGAAATAAAAAATATGAATTATCTATAAAAAACATAAATCATTAATGATATTAATTTTTGATATTATGGAACTATGATATAATTTTCCATAAAAATCATTTAATTTATTTAGGAAATTTGAATTCGATATCATCTAACTATCTTACATAAAATTAGTTGAAAAAGTAAAATATTATTACATATTTTTTTTTAAAATAAATTTGATAGTATATATTAAAAATGTATCAATAATTTAAATAATTAGCATCATTTTATTAGTTATGAAGGTAATTAATATACATGACATGTTTGACATGGCGTAAGGTGTTTCACTTTTATTTCCATTCATTTTGGCATACCTTAATGTTTGCACTAATTTATTTAATATAGTGTGTATAATTCCCATTTAATTTTTATATCATGAATACTTCATAATACATTTCATCTTATGATTCAATTCAAATTATTTCTCCCATGGGTATTTGACATGAATTTTAGCCATCAGTTAAGGGTTTTAAAACTCAATTTTTTTTATTTTTTTATATTATACATTCATTATCATTGATATTTTATGTTATATGGTTAACATATTTTTGTTATTTTATTTTATATTTCCCATTATTTTATTTTGATTATCATTTTATACCCATAATAAATTCATTAATTTCTCTTCAACTTTATGAACTTTATAACATATTTTATCTCAGTTTTAACTTCATTGTGAAAAAATTGTTTTTACAGAGAGATATTTTAAATGAGGTGTACTTACTAAATATTTTTTTATTTTTTATGAGGATTCTCCTTATTCTCATTGTATTTAATTATTCATTTGATATTGATTATTTCCTAGTGTTATAATTCAATCTCTATAAAATTGGTAATAGTTTGTTTTAAAATCTCTCTTTATTAATCATTATTTATGATTGAGTCTCAAATATGGTAATTGCATGACATTTATATCATAAATCCAAACTATATTCCTATACTCTATTAATTTATTGGAATATTACACTTTTCATTCATTTGACCCATATGAAGTACTCCCGATACTGAAAGCATGTTTTTAATGAAAATAGACATTGTTGTTTCACATAAGAAAGAATCCATTTCCTCATAACATTATAATTCCTTAAATTTTTAATGAATATTTATTTTAACTATTAAAAAAAGTTTTTTAATTTTTTAATTTTTAAAAAACTAATTAAATGAATTTAATTGTCATTTTCAAACAAGACACTTTTTATCTTTTAAAAAAACGAGAATGAAGTTTTTTTCACATACTCAATATGAAGATAGTTTCCCACCATCGCAAAAAGTCATTACACTGAAGAATCAATTAAGTGTCTCAACTATTTTTTTAGAGATAATATTTTACATAAATTTTTGGAATATTAATTTTAGAAAAAGTGATTTTTAAATGAAATGACTAATAATGTAAAGAATTATTAATGATCTATTATGTTTTATATATTCATCAATTAATTTATGCCATTAATAAACTTATAATCTAGTGGGGATATATTGTAATTATACCATAATTTTTCATTCTATGGAAGATTTATGAATAGTTTTTAAGGGAAAATTTGACATTTTCTATTATATATTTTAGATAAGAGTGATTATGTGTGTTATATAATGAATTTATATTATCTTTATTTATATGATAATGCATTTTACTTAGTAAGGGATGGTTAAGTCCTGGAATCGCCACTATATTGAATGATAAGTCTCATTATATAGACTTGTCTTCTATTTGGTTGAGGACCTACCCATTTATGTTTGAGGTCATGACATGACGTAGTGATGTTTTGTTTGTGTTGTTGATCATCGTACTTTCAACCAATTTGAGATTTGATATCAATCACCATATGATTATTTGATTATTTAGGAAACCCATGGATAATATAAAAGTTCTTCTGATCATTTATATTTCATAATTTTACCATTATTTACTCATACCATATTATTCTTCATTATATTATTTTTGACTAAATACTATGTGTTTCTATTCATTAACTTTTCAATATTTATTATTCAGTTTTATCTCATCAAATCTTCCATTGTACGCATCCCTTACTGAGAATTTGATATATCCCTTTATATATTTTCATTTCACCAATATATGAAGAAATAATCATTGAATGAGTTAAAGGATGCATCATATTTATTTACCCAATGTTTTATTATAATGTGTTAATATGTAATGAAATATTCATGTATTAAAATTGTTTATAAAGACTAAAAAATATTGTGTCCTTTGGGATAAAATCTATTATTATAATGAGAAACTATTAATGAATGATAATTATGTTTAATTGAATATGTGAAATGAAATATCTATCTAAAATGACATGTAAAATATATTTCTTTAAATTTAATACCTTCAGTGTATTATGATACTCAAAACCTCGTGTTTAAAAGAACCATAAAATTGAATACCTTTATAAACTAGACATTAAATTAGAAGTCATGAATATGAATAAAAAATTATGAAATAAATATGGCTCTGAAGTTTATAAAATAAATTCACCTTTAATATGTTGATTACACATAAAATAACAACCATTTGAATAAATAAGAAACATTTTCTGAAAACCAATATATTACTATGATGTAGTTTTTGTGTGATTTGTGAATATACATTGAAATAAATTTCATCCATTTTGGAAAATGTAATATATTAAATTAAATAATTCCTTGATATAGTCCTAAAAAATTATATTTGTGAGAATGGTTTTTATTTTTGGAAATAAATAATTATTCAACGAAGAGTGACCAATACAATTTTTCATTGAAATATTCCCTTTCAATTATATCATCATAAAGTTTCATTTTGATTTAATATTTTTCTAGAAGTTAAATTTGTTAAATTATATTTTACAAATACAATTTATTTTAATTTACAAAATTTTATATTGCATTTATAAACTATAACATTCAATACTTATGAAAACGTTTTCTTTGGGAAACCTCCTTTTCAAAATGTATGTAAGATTACTTTTAAATTAAATTATACACCTTCATTAAATATAATGTCTAATAATAGAATACTTATTTATAGTAAAAAAGTTTAATAATATATTATATGTTAAAATAATTTTTTTCATAATTTTTTCTTTACAAAAATTAATTACCACAATTAATGTTTAAATAGGTTTATTAGGCTATTATACTAAAAATATAAGGGATAAAATTAACAAAAAAATATTCATTTCTTTTTTATAGATATTAATTAACCATATTTCTCAAATAGTTCAAGAATGATCAATATTTGTGCAATATGTCATGTTAAAAACCTTAGTGTAACCTTTTCTTTTTAAAAGTGTGTCTTCTCTCAAAAATATGAAATGGAACAACCATTCCCCTAAATTTCACACTCAAGAAGAATTATTTATTTGAAAATAACTAAAAATATATATTCCTTAAATTTCATATAGTACACTAGAGTCATTTTTTTGTTATAAATACAATCTAGGAAGGATTTGGGTACAATCATAAAGAGTATTTTGACGAAGAGGTAAATATCATTTCCATGTGTTTTCATTTTTCATGTTACTTAAAATCATGGAAATATTGAAAAAATAAGACAAAATTAAAAAAAATTGTCATATATATTCTAAGATGTTATTTTTTATTTGAATGACCTATTCCCTTCACTTTTTCCATCAAATAGGAAATGAAACTATTGATCATGTGTATAGTACGCTAGCACCTTGCAAACTGATATAATTTGTTTTATTCACTCTCTCACATATATTTATATATTAATGTATTCAATATATATATAAATATTTTATATTTATTTTACTAATATAATTTTATAATTATAATATCACATATATATTCCTACCTTCCAGCCATTGTTATACTGATAATTTCGCTCGTGTGAACGTGTGCACTACCACCACCACATATAAATGTGAAATTTTTTTAACATTTTATTTATAAATGAATGGTAATAAGATTTTATTAAGTGTATAAATATTATATTTTAATTATAAAAATGTTTTTTGAAATATGAGATGTTAATTACATTTCTTTTATTCGTCGTTTTTGTAAAATATATATATTATTCATGCATATTTACAACCTATAGTCTCCATTAATATTGTACATAATTTTCTAATATATAACTCTATGGACTATTTTAAATTATTATATATTTAAAATATATTATATTTATATCATTATTTATATTTTAGTGGATATTGAACTATGAATAAAAATATCCGCAATTATCGAAAGAGAATATACATGAAATTGAATGAAATTATCATCAGAAACAATGGTTTTAAAATTGAATTGTTAATGAAGGGTAATATAAGAATAAAATTTATAATATGTGGTATGAATTATATTATTATGGATATTTATAAGATCTATAATAAATATATCATTATTTAAATGGAATTGTAGAAATGCACGAATGAAATCATGCCTTAAGTACAAGGTTTTCTCTCGATTTCCATTCATCAAGGAACATATTGTCGTTACAATCGAAATCCCTATTATAGAGTGTATATAATAAAAACCTTATGTAGAATTCCATGAATCCCTAATACATCATGATATTTTATGCATCAATAGAATCCATTTTACCCAAGGTTATTTTTATTTGAAAGTTACCATGTAGTAAGGTTTTCTCATCTTGATTTTACTTATATTATATACGACCCACTTAGTTATTTTTTGGGATGTTTATACTTAAAATGTAATATATTATACCATGAATCACATTATATTCATGGTATTTAATTATTTATTAGCTGTTGTTTATTTCGTGGGCCTTAGGATTCCGAAGTTACAAACGTTTTAATGGAAAATGTTATAATAAAATTTGTTATCATGATTATTAATGGCTATATTTCTGATGATTAAATCATGAAATATATATATTTAAATAAACCTAGTAATTTTAATTTACTATTTTTATTTACTGAAATACATTCGTTTCTCCCATTTTCTTCTCATTGAGAAAATAATAGAGAGAAAAATGTTTAGAAAAAACAACAAAAATTCCCTCTTCAGTTAGAAAATGTTTTCCTTCCTTATACACGATTTATAATAATTTTCCTATGGATGTTTTAACCTTCTCAAAATGAATTATTATGGAAATATTTACCCATTTTTCACACATTAAAATTATTGTTTAAGGGAATCGTATTTCCCTTTTCTAAAGGATCAAATTTTTATTTTTTTACATACTATGATTTGAATTTTTTAACCTTTATAGTGTGTATGAAATTACCCAATTTCTTGAACACTAATAGCTTGGAATAATGATATAAATTTTTTCAGCAAAACATTTATCGAAAAACATCTTAAAAATTCTTCAATTTTAAATTTATTAAAGTAATTTTCAACATGAAGAAGTTATCTTTGTCATGGATGTTATAAATGAAATTCATTCAATATTTTTATATAAAAATGAATACATGATTTTTTTAAATTATGTTAAATTCAAAAATTCACATAATGATAACATCGATATTACTTATTGGTATGATTTATGATCTGCATGACATGTACCATTTTGATACTATTCTCTAAATTACTCATAATGGTTTGGGATTATGTTTATTCACTGGAGAATTTAATGAAATTTTCAATGTTAAGTTATCACTATGATTATTTCTTTTCGATTTTGTTTCACCCTTTTAATATATATAATTAATTAGTCTTTAAATTTATTGGGTGGGGCCCCTATAGATCCACTTCAAATCTGTTTGACTAATGAGACAAAAAGGATGAGTTTTTTACAAGGCCTTGCCTATTTATGTAAGATTTCTTAACATGAGGGCATGAAGGTCTGGTAATGATGTTCAAAATTATGAATTATTTTATATGATATAATTTGTTAATGTAAATGTGATTATTTTAGTAGTAATAATATTCAAGGATATTATTCAAACTCATGCGATTATTTATATGGAATTATTTCATCATTATTTATTCATTTAGAATAATTATTCATGTTCATATGGTATAAAAAAGGCCATTTTAAAGTTATTTTCATTTTAATATTTACTATAAATTATATAATCATGATATCATTCACTCTAATGATACGCTTTCTAAGAATTTATTCTCATCCATTTTTACTTTTCAATTACCTTGGATGATAAAAAGTGAATTATGATTTATATAAATTTATATAGTTAAGGGAATAATGGTCTACTGAATGAAAATATATTGATATATTTTTTCAATTTTGTAGTATGATTCAAATATATATTTGGTTATCAAAGGAAATTAAACTATTTGATCCATCATAATTTGATTCCATGTTTCTACTTCAAATGTAATAATCTAACAACTAATATTGGGCTATGAGGGTTGGGGTCTTTATAGTTGGTGTCAGTGAAAATTTTATTAGAAACATTGGGATATAGATTTATGAATAAATATAATATGGAAAATATCCCTATGATTTAATATTACGAAATATATTGAATAACATACCAATGATTTTGGAGGGGATGACATTATATATTTTCCAATAAATATACTTATATCTGTATATTATATATAGAATTTGTTTTGGAACAGTTCTACCTATGGATAAAAAAAAGAAAATGGAACATTGTGCACTAAATCAATAATCACCTATATTATGAAAATGATCCTTACTATGAACTTGGTCTGACATTCATAGTTGTATGATTGGGAGAATTCTCATTTTAATTAAAAACTGTTATGAAGTATTTCAAAAAAATATGTCTTGAAAATATTCCCAAATAAATAACATTTATAATTTTGATATTATCAAAAAAAAATCTTTTTATGTTATGTATTTTACTATTTGTGGGATTAGACATTATGATTTATAATTATATGATCTAATATAGTGGAAGAAATTGTTTAGAAATAGATCCTAGTGAGATTAATGGGAACCATATCAAGGAACATAGTCCATATTGGGATTCCCCACCTGGGAATGATAATGAATATGGAGATAGATATTCCATTGTAACAGATCATAATATAATAATGTATTTGTATCTGGCTTACGTAATGAATAGTAACTGAGCCTGTATAGAGTGGCCTTATGATCAACCACATGGTTTCAAAATGTAATACTTCATCATAATTCAGAAACCTCTATCATTCAATCAGACTACAGTATAATTTTTTGCGGATTAATGTATAAGTTATTTAGAGAAGATATTTCTCATTCAAGGATATAATGATGGGGATATTGTTTTCATGGATTTGTATTTTCTCTTAGGGGATTCAGATATATGGTGGTCATTCATAAAAAACACTAAGTATGACAAGGAAATAGAAAGCTTAGAGTGGAATGATTTTAAGTAAATATATATGGAAAAATATTTTCCACAAAAAAACAAGGTTAAATGGTTAGAAAATTATTATGTCTATGAAACATGGGAACAAAAAAAATTTCTATTAATGATGGTATCTGTAGAAGGTCACTGAGGTATGTTTGGTATAATTTCTGTAATCCAAATGTTATGATTGATATTTTATTTGAATTTATAAATTCAATCCATTTACGGTAACTATTCTATCAAAACTACTTATTATATGAGAATATAGTATCGTGTCATATCATGATAGATAAAATATTACCTTAAAATTAATTCTTATACATGAAGCATCAAAATAAGTGGACGATTGAAAAAAATGATTAAGGTTATGATGGAAAAAAAGGATTTCCCCACATTTGATTATTGTGCAATGAAGAAAACTAGTACCATATTAATAGAAATGGAAGTTTTATTTATGTGTAGTGATAATGGACATTAGTCCCATGATTACAATAGAAATAAGGAACCCTTTAATGTTTAGATTTTGATTTATTATATTATGAGAATGTATTCAAATTAATTCATCACACATTAATAGAATATACATCCAAATAATAAAAGGGATCATGGTCAATATTTTGCTATTAATATATCCAAAGTGGAATGATTAAATTTCCTTTATATTATTATTAATGATTTATATTGTATATGTATCATTAACAATGGAATTTTGGTAATATGATTCATGAAACATAAAAGGATTATGTTAATACTAGAATATTAGACTTTTTAATGTAATATTATCTTAAGATATGTGGATAAAAAAATAATTATATGAGTTTATTATTGATAATATGTTAAATGTGTTAAAACCTCTTTTGAGGCATGTGACATGGGAATTTTTTATGAATGATGAAATTTTGGAGGCATTTATTCAGATAAATATTTTTTTGTACAATTTATTTTAGAAAAAAGAAATAATTTTTGGAATAATTACTTTAAATTTTTTTAGACATTAGAATAAATTTATTGAAAATAATTAAGTTTAATATGATAAATTATTTTAATGTAATTACAGTAAATTAATATTATATTGTTTCATGGAAATTGAATATGTTGTATAGAAAAACCCTGTAGTCAACAAATTATTTTAGGATAAAACTTATTTATTAATAAATTTATGTTAATTTTGTGAATATTATATTAATAATATTAATATGGCTTTATGAAAATTACAACTCACATGTCGGGTGACAACCCGTCCCATTTTTCATGACAATGGTGGTTAAATCCAAAACTGATTACTGAAAGGGGTGCAAATTATACCAGTAGGCTTTGTGATATTCTAGTTAATATTCATATTTTCAATAAAATAAAATTATGGATAAATAATTAGGGAATGGATCATGTTGGTCCTTAGGGGATACTATTTTGGTTTAAATATTAATACAATACATTGAATATCACATTTTAACAATTTTGGTTTTGGTAAATATTTAGGGTTATATTCAAGAAATTGTCACTCTTTAATAAATATTATGATATGTTAAAATTTAATTTTAGTTATTCATAAATAAAAAATTTCAACATCGATAATCATTTGTTGGACTAACAAATTAAATGGAAATTGGTCAAAGTATAACAAAAGAAATAGTAAGTATATTTTCTAGTGTTCTCTACCATGATATTAAAAGAATAAATCAAATCAATTATTAAATGGTAACGAAATAGGTACTTTATCGTATTACCATTGTATCTGATAAATTAATTGTCTTTTAACTCATCACAAATTTATGTATTTATGCTCATTAACAATCTCTTGATCATAACATTTCATTATATCAATGATCTCTATCACACTATCTAATTATTTAGGATTTTTCCCATACCAATATTTTCAATTCCCACCGATGTCATTTTACATGGATACATAGTGATTTTTTTCTATATTAACTTCATATTTCAATTTTCCACAATTATAATATCTTATTAAGTCTTTTTTTGATTTGAGATTTTGACAATGTTATTTTTATATGGAGAAAACATGATTTCTATGTGTAAGTTCAAATAGTGAGGACATAATTTATTGAAAGTTGGAAGACTAGGAAAACCCCAAATTCAGAAATATAAATATTTTTATAATCAATGTATGTGATAGAAAATTATGATCTTAAACGACCCATAAAGTACATATCATAAAAGTTATTCTAATTTATAGTTTCTTTCACACAGAACCTCGAGTCTAAAAGATACGTAAAATTGAATTCCTTTATTACCTAATTATTTGAATGAAAATTATGAATATTAAAAACATAATTATGAAAACTATATTTTTACACTTGTTTAAAATATATTAATTTTTTATCTATTGGTTACAAATAAAATAATTATCATTAGAACTAATAATTATTTTTTTCTGAAATTTGACATTTTTCATAAAGGAGGATTCTTTATAATTTTTGTACATCCTAAAAAAATATATTTATTAATTTTATAATTAAAAAAAATTAATTTCAGTTTTTATTCCATAATGTCAATAATTTTTTTATTGTAAATATTTTATAGTTTTAGGATAATATTAATGTTTAAATGAAAAGTGGAAAATTATGGTTATTATTGAAAACATTCTTTTTGTATAATGATTATAAAAGTTATATTTTCTGTTAATATTTTATTTCAAATTTAATATTATTTAAATGATATTATTATCAATAAATTTTATCCCATTTTAATAAATTAAATATTAAACTTCTAAATTAAAACATTTTGTACATATAGAATCATTTTATTTTGAAAATTATTTCTTCAACATATATTTGGGAATAATTTTAAATAAGAATTTTCTAAATCATTGAATTAAATTCAAAAAAAAATTATTAAATATTTGGAATAGATATAATTAATATTTTATAATAATATTAAATTAATTTAAAATCATTATTTTTAGTGAAATCAATAATAAAACTACCACATTTAAAGTTAAAATGAATTTATCGAGGGTTATACTAAAAATATAACAGTGAAAATGACATAAAAACTTGTCTAATTTATAATTATAGGAAATATTTAGTCATTATATCACCCATGGTTTTATATTATTATATTTTTAATAATTATTTAATGTTAAAAACATGGGTTTCATGTTTTATTCAAAAAAAATCACTTGTTATTACTCTCCCAATTATAAAATGAAACGAGCATTCCTATCCTCTTCACAGTACCGAATAATTTTTTTCAACCAACCACTGAAAAAATATCTTCCTTAAATCCTTACCCATGTTATATAGTCATTGTTTTTATGTTGACTATTTATCATTGATGGAATTTTATATAATGATAATGATATTTTATAAAGAAGTTGTACTGTTCTCAAACACCTGTTTTCATTTTACTTCATCCTGGGCCACCATAAAATGATCCACAACTATAATAAATTAAAAATAATAATAAATAAATATACTTCACTATGTAACATTAATATACAATATCCAAACCTGATTTCAACAAATTGGAAATGAAATAATCAATCATGTGTAGGGTAGTCTACCGCCTCACGTACTGATTTAATTCATTTTCCATCACCACATATCTAAAATTGATATAATGATGGTTTTAAAATATTTACATGATATTTATGAAATTTATATATTTATGGAATTATAAATTAAGATAATCCTATTTTTATTCATCCACTACAAAAAAAATTGTTGATTTGGGGTAGTTGTGGATTACAGCCTCCATATATTGATGTAAAAAAAATTTCATTTTATTTCAAAAATATTATTAATAAGGAAAAATATAATAAATAAATATGATAAATTTTCAATAATTAATGTTTTAAATGTTTAAATATTATTTACCATTAATTTTTCAATCTTTTCGGAAAATTGTAACAACTATCATGCATATGTACGGCATACCTTCTCTATGAACGATGTCGATCATTCAACTATCTATAAAATTATTGAAAAATATAAATATAAATATAATGATTATATAAAATATTTATACAATTTTTAAAATTTTAGGGATGATGGAATAAATATCAATGAAAAGGGCCAAAATAAAAAAACCAAACCGTACATGAAAATTGATGCAGTATTCACCCAAAATAGTGATATTATTAAAGAATTGTCAAAAAATACATCATAAAATAATATAATTGAACCATATATGGTATGATATATGTTATTAATTTTCTGAAAAGTATTTATAATAAATAAATATGTATTTTATATTATATTTGTATTCATACAATGGAAATCAGGCCGAATGTAAGGAATTTCACAATTGTTTCAATTCATTGAGTAATATTTAAATTTATATACCTAATTAATTTTATATGGAGTATACAAATCCAATTTTGAATTTAATATAATGAATATTTAATAAATCGGGTTATTTTATTCTCAATTGAAATTATTTAATTTAATGTTATTTTTCAAGAATTTTACTAATTATTAAGAGTTTTCCTTCTTATTTTTACTTTGATGTGACAAAAGCCATATTCACCATTTAGTTGTTTTGTGTGGTGTATATAATGAAACATGTATTCATTTTATCATGAATAAATTTATCTTTATATCATTTACACTTTGATATGATGTTTTTTCTTTTTGGGGGCATATGAATCATATATTTCCAAATTGAAAAACTTTTATGTCACAATATCATATCTTATAAGAATTTTTCATGGATATGTTTCCAATAATGGAATATTAATATATATATTTCATGAACCATGGTAATTTTATTCTACATGGGGGTTATCAATAGAATAACTATTTTTCTCTTATTTTCTTCTATTTAATAACAAAATAATTCAAAAAAGCATTTTCAAGAAAACCTAATTCATTTTTATCCTCATTAGAAAAATTCAATATTCTTATTTTAAAAAAAATAATGAATAATAAAATATTATTTAAATAATTAATTAATGATATGTTTACCCATGTTAAATTTTTTATCAATGTTCTCGACAGTAATATTCTTATACTTTTCCAAAAAAGGGACTTGTTAACATCTTTATAATAATGTTAAAGGAATGTAATTTAAATTTATACAAAGTGTTAAATATTATCAAACATCATGAACACAGAATTCATCAAATCATCCACTTTATGTTTAAAAATATATACTTATTGAAATTATTTTTCTTAATATTTTGGACATTAGGATTTTGAAGGTTTCCATGATAGTGAAAAGGATATTTCTCCCTCTAAAAATTTTAAATGAATTTTTCATTAATTCTATTTATTAAAGATAAAAAACCATATGTAAAATATACTATATATGTTATATGATGTAATGATAGTATCCTTATATTATCTCTATTTGTTTTATGTTTGTTTCTACTTTGGATGTACTATTTTGATACAATTATCCATATTATACTGAATGATTAATGATTATGTTTTTCTATTGGGGAATGTACTAAAATTTCATATTATAGGTTTTCACATTGAATATTCATATTGATTGAGTGTCATCAATTTCAATATGAGGATAGATTTGGACATACTAACTGATATGTGAAGCCCTTTTTATCCCATTGATGCATTAGATGGTCTAATGTTGAAAAGTAGCAGGTGTTTTTGGGTGAAACCTTATGCATTTATGTAAAACATCTTGGATTAAGGTAATAGTGGTATTATTATGATGTGTAGAATTATTATTTCCCTCATTTTAAGGTTATTTATTAACTTCTATTTAATTATGTGATTAGTTATAATATCCATCGATATGATTCAACCTAATATCATTATTTATATGGAATTATATGATCATAATTTATTCATTCTATATTATTCCTATGTTTAATCTACATATTAAATATTATTATTTTTAGTTATTTATATTCAATTTTGATTAAATCATTGTGGTCTTAAAAGCATCTATGATATGAATACCCATATTGAGCATTTGATTTCACCATTTTTATGATTTCATACTCTGTGGTGACCAAAAGTGTGTAATAATTGATATGTAGGGACGTAGTAATGAAAATAACGGTTTACACAATGAAGATACATTTTTTGATTTTATATATTCAATTATAAATTAATATTCACATATCCATCTATATTCCTATAACTAGTATACAATTTAGTCTTTTTCAATATGATTCCTTATATCACATGGAAATTTAATAATAAAACCACTAACTAAAGGATATTGGGTTCAATGTATTTATAATTCTATCAATAGCTATTGTAATAATGTGTTGAAAAGTTCTTGGACACTAAATTAGGTTTCTTTAAAGTTGGTGATAGAGAAAATTTAACATAAAAAATGGGAACTTGATTTAGGAAAACATATATGAGGGAATATAACCATATGACTGATGATAATGGTAATTATAAGTATATAATAAATTAATAATGTTTTGTTAAGGTACAGATTATGTTGTTCTCCTATAAATACATCCATGTATAGATAATAAACGTGGTTGTGGTTTTGGTTCAAATTAATATAGGGGTAACAACCAAGATATATGTTGGACGAATTTATATAACCCATCATTATCAGAGATGGAGATTGTTCCACTTATGGGAACATACTTGTACTCTATAAAGCGGTATTCCCATGTTAATTAAAATCACCTTGGTGAACCATTATAAGGTATTTAAAAATATGAGTTCGGTGAATGAAGATGGTTAATCCTATGGTTTCATAAGTTATTAATTTTAATTTTAAACATATGATTAATGGAATAAATCCCCATTTGAGGCTTTATGTGAATTGAGTTAAAAATGAATAAATATATTTATGAAAAAATTTATTATTATATAACCCATGGGGTTTGATTGTGTTTTAGTGAAATTTCTATTTGAAGAATTATCATTTAATATTTCCCAAACCCAATTATAATAGTATTAATAACATTTAGGTTAAATATGATCGTGGATTTGAAGTTAATAATTGATTATTTATATTATTTGGATTCCTGTAAAATTATCCTTCATATAATTTCCTATGTGTTAAAAGTGATATTATGATTACTGTTATTTTTTTGGATTTTTATATTATTTTTGGGAATACTATATGAATTATATTAATATTGTTTTAGAAAAAGGAAAAAACATTTTTTAGGTGGTAACCTATCATAATTGTAAATTTTGGGGGCTTGAACCAACAACTGAAGGGAGATAGGGATAAACAAACTACCATTGGACAACATGATGTATTGGATAATATATCATTTTTTACATAAAAAAAATTTATAGATAAATATTATGTTTTTTAATTGGATGTTAATATTAAGGATTAGATATTAATGTATTATATTGGATAAATATTTCTATCGATTTTGAATTAGTTAAAAATTTATATATATTTGGAATGAATTTTCAGTATTTTATTTATTTTAAGATCCATTAAATTTAAATTTTAGTTACTCAGTTATAGGAAAATAAACCTAGATAATCATTTCATGTGTCGATAATTGAAATGTAAATTTATCAAACAACCATTAATTGAAGAAATTATTCATATGAAAAAGAAAATCAAATAAAAATATTTTCCTGAATTTTCTATCTTTATAGTAAAATAATCCTTCAAATGTTTGAAATGGTTCATGAAATAAAATTTCATACTTGTATAGTATTTCTGATAAATCAAAATATATTTTCAATCCTCATTGGTTTGTGGTGTTGTGGTTATTAAATATTTAATGATCATTACATTTTTTATGATAAATAAACTCTACATCTCTCCATAGTAATATTGGAATTACTATTTTCACAACATAAATAAACTCTTTCCAGGAACAAGGTCAATTGACCACATGTGTCATATATAATAACTTGTGTTTCTTCCCCCACACACCATAGCTTATTACCCAATAGGTTTTCATATCATTATAATGAATGACCCCAGAAACCAACACTCATTCTTCCAATATGATTTGAAGTCACTCACACAAACCTTATTAACTTCGCAGTAGGGTACCCATCGTGCTCCATAATCTAGGCCATGAATGATTATGTGTGGAGTAATAATCCACATGGCTCTTGAAAATAATGGTGCAACTTTTTACCTGGGTAGTAAAATTGATTATATAATGTCTCACTCTAATCGATGTATTATACTCTCCACTAATTTAATGCCCAATTACCTAATTATTTACCCCATATATCAATCCCATATAGTTCCATTACACATCTTGTTAACGTATTGTCGATGATTCCATTTTACAATATCATGAACTAATAAATTAGGTCTGATCTGGTAGGTCCCATGAACTCATGTGTTCAACTCCATATGCAACAGGCTAGATAATAATAATGAGGGTATAATTTTTCTATTCGAGATACTATACCATCTATATCATTTAACTATATCTATAATAATAAAAATTAATAAACATATAATAATAGTAAACAAGCTGAAATGATATAAATAGAATATATTTTTTATAACGAATATAAACTCTCATTGTGAAATTCATATCCAATGTACAATGTAGTGGATAAAATAAATTAATAAATAGTGGAATCCTATTTAGTATGTCTTGGTCTACAACACTCTCCACGGTCTTATGCGAAAATATAAAAAATAGGGACCTCTCCCTTCACCAGATCTCTAGACATGTATTTTACAGGCACCCTAAAATGCCCGAGTATGGTGTGGGTAAAAGTCCCAATAAGAATACCCAAATTCATCCTCAACCAAGAATGAACATTTATGAAAATGTAAAAAATAGAAGTAATAAATGTGGGAATCATAAAAAAACATTCCAAAATAGAGTACTGTTGTGCTAACCATGTAGTCACCAACCCCTTAATCGTACCAACTTTGTTTCCATGACATAATGATAAACATTTACTATATCAAGGATCATTTAACAATTCATTTAAATAAAAATCCATATAATAATTGAACTGAAAATTAAAAATAGAATTCATATTTGATTTGAACAGTGCAAGAGGATCATAATATATCTCAGAATGGACCAGCGCATGACCCTAGAAATACTTATCGGAGCCAACCATCACATGATAATAAGAATTCATATCTGAGTGTTTGTAAGAGAATGGATATTTAATACTCTCAGAATTCATATATTTGATAAGTCAGTAGTAGCCAATCATTCACCTATAATGTGACCTCATTGTGTCATATGTATATGAAACCCAACGTCATATATCCATCAAAAGGACAATGTCACTTCTGATCTGTATATATATATATATATCACATATCTCCCTAATGATATAATATGTCCTTATTTTCAAAGAGAATATCACTATATCCAAATTGGTATCATGGGATATGAAGTAATGTTGATGAAAATTAAATTATGTTGTAGCATAGGAAATCACTTTCTCATTCCCCATTAATACACCTTTCTACAACTCGTCAAATAATCGCCAAATACCACAACATGTTTTCTAAAAGTTCTAACTGTGATTATTTGTGTAATAATAATTATTATTTTTTACTCCCTGACTCCCTAGTCAAATTCATCATTCCAAGAAGACACGACTCCCTTATTAGTAATCTTGTTATGTGTGGTTGACAATCGAGAAAAATATATCACAAATTATTAATAATACTAATCTAGCCTAATGAAACTATGAATATTTTTCACAGATGTTGGCCTCATCCATCCTTCAATTTCATCCTTCTTTGATTTTTTCACAGACATCCAATCACCTTTGATGATGTTCCCCAAGAAATATACTCCCTTCAAACAGAACTCACATTTTATGTACCGGGCCTAAATGATCTTTTTTTACTGTCTTTAGCAGAGTGTTGTTATTCTCCTCATGCTCCAAATAGATTTTGATGTATATTATAATAATATATATCTCTAATACCATATTATTTTGATTTAATATATACACTCTACTCATCAAATGAACTACTAAATATAAATAAATAGTGAGTCTAGATTCATTACTATGAACTCATAGTGCCTGTACCATGAAAAAAAGTGGTCCTGGGGATTTCTTCCTTATTCACCCTTACTTTATAAAAACCTGACCGAAGATCCACCATGGAGAAGTTTTTATCTCTATATATATGATTTAAAAAGTAATCAATATATGGAATAAGATACTTTTCATCTATCATGATATTTTTGAGATCATGATAATCAATGAAAAGGTGTGTTGACATGTCCTTCTTCTTGACGAAGAGGACTAGTGCGCCACACGGTGAAGCACTTAATCATATGAAAACTTTATCAATATTCTCCAATAGTTGTTACATTAACTCCCAAATATCTACAATAGTCATTATATTTGAATTCATTCTTAATTTAAACACCTCACTTCTATGATCAATTGAAAATTCAACCTCTCAACTAAGAGGTAGAATAGTCAATTCGTCGGGAAATACATCAGTTTATTCCCTCACAATGGGCATGTCTTCAGGGTTAATTATTTACGTAGAATCAGTCATTTGAGTGTGATACACAAGATCATAGGGAAATAATATCCATTCATAAAAGTTTTATGCTAATGAAGATTCATCCTTGTCCTTGCACTTGTACATAATCGTAGGATGATTCGCGATATAGTGCGCTATTTCCTTCTTATGAAAATCTCTGTTCCAACTATATTGGGATGTCCAATCCATGACCACAATTGCATCATATTACTCTAAAGAGAGTATGATAATATTACATAGGAATTTTATCCCCCAATATCAAAATTTTTATTTTTTATATACTCATAATATAATAATTTCCCCATTTACTGATTTTTCAAATAGCTCTACATATATCTATGCTTTGTGGTGGTGTTTGAATTTTTCTAGTAATATTTGGTGATATAAATGAATGTCTATAATATTAACAAAAAATTATTGTTTCTATTATTGAATGAAGAACTAGTGTACTTAACAAAAAATCATTTTTAGGATCTACCTCAGCTGTTGTGATGGAAAAATCTCACCTTGTCTACATTTGTGGATGCAGATTGTCGTTGAAAACGATTTTCACAGATCATTGGATTGCAAAGTGCCCTAGATCAGTGTATTTGATGCAATGAAAAATGGGTTGAAGATATTATAGATAATTATATTCCACCATTTCATTAGATGGTTTCTCCCATTTTCAATCCTTATCTACGTTCCCTTCCTTCCCATACCCAAACCTTTTACTCACCC
Organism: Viscum album; assembly: GCA_963277665.1. Lineage (NCBI taxonomy): Eukaryota > Viridiplantae > Streptophyta > Magnoliopsida > Santalales > Viscaceae > Viscum > Viscum album. The sequence continues at coordinate 624,107,996 of OY728127.1, forward strand.
CATATATTAAATTTTTTAGGTGGTTCTTTAAGCACATTTTATTAGTGAGATGTTGTAATTTATTTCCACCATTAAATTTTATCATTAGACTACTATAATTAAACTCCTTATTCTTCTTCTTATCATTTTGAAACCATTGAGATTCTCTAACCTTCATCATAGCTATAAAAGTCTTAGATCTACATGGATTTTTATAAATTAGGTTTTATCACACAAAATAATTTGTCAAACATGGATTTTGGGGTAACAAAAATATTTATTTGTATTTTTTAAGTCTTATTATTTTTTCCTCTAACACAATGATAGATTTATCATCATTTGTTTGAGTGAATGAAATCCATTTCTATTTTAAGACGGAGAGTACGAGGAATATGTTTAACAAAAAAGTTTTTCCAAAATTCCTTAAATTCCATGGCTATAATATATTCCTTAGGATTTATATTTTTGATGAATTCCTACCACTGATCAGCTTCTACATAAATATTACAAACAATAAGTATAAACTTCTATTGTTCATAACATTGAAGTATAGAGAAGATCTGTTCAACAGATTTGATCCATTGTTCTTTGATTAAGGTATTGGATGACAATTGAATGATGAAGGACATTGATTCATAATGTTTTCAACCACATAATTTTTTATTACAGGGTTTATATCATCCTCCTGGTTGGGGATTATATTTATAATCTAATTAAACTAATAGATAATCATCATAGATTTCATGATTCTCACTCCCAATGGGTTGGTCATCTCATTGGGTAAAAATCTCAAATTTCCCATCGCATTGGCTGTCTACCTAAATCCTCAAATTTATGGACATTAACTATAATGAATGGAAAATAATAGATGAGTATATTTAAGAAAGTAATCATATAATGCGGTAATCCAACGATAATAAAGGGACAACTTATAAATTACATTTATTTCATAACATATCAATTTTTAAGATTCAGTCCATGTTATCTGTCATCTATTTCCTATCACATAATATTGTGGGAATTTTTTGATCCATTAATAATGTTTTTTAAAGGGATGGTGAATTTACCAAAAAATATCCTTAGGTATTTTCAATCCAAATGATCATTAAGGATCATTATTGTGTACCATGTTACACTAGGTCAGGCCCCAAACACCTTATAAGAGTTGTTACCCCTAAGTACATATGTATCAATACCATGTCCAAATGTAGCGTCTATAAATTGATATTTTATCATTATAATCCACTTACATCATACCTACCATTATTTATATATGTTTTCTCCAACATATCTTTCTCTATAAGGATTTCTCTAGATATTTCTAATATTAATCCCAACAATAACTAAACTTTTCCTTTGATAACAACTGTAACTACCCTAATATTTAATACACCTTAATAGATGAATTATTAAATATGATTTAACATAAAAAATCATGGAAGATAAAAAATTATATTGTATTGGGAAATTAGGTACATTACATAACAACTATAAATGAGTGACACATCACATTTATTATAAACTTTGTTCACATGCTCGTATGTAAAACAAAAGAGATAACTTTGTGAAATACATAAGAATGTGGTGGGATATAATTCCCAATAAGGGAATAAAATGGAATAATGTAATATATTTTAGATAATATTTGTATTAAAGGGGGAATAAAAGGAACATTAATAATAAGGCATAATATAGCATGAAAATCATATCCTGGGAAATGTGGAAACAATGTAGAATAATACATCATAAAGATAGGTCAATGAAAAATGCCAATACATAATGATGGACAAAGTACCATAAAGGAATAAGGTTAAAATCACATCCCAACATGAAATATCATGAGACTTAACATTATCAAATTCATTGTAGTGCTATAAAATTTCAGATGGACATGCCAATTTCATTTCAGTATCATGCTTATGTGTGCCACCTAGATAATAAAACATGGGTCAGATTATCATCATATATTATTCAATGACAAAGGATTTTGGAATATATAATTTTTAGGTCATATTAAACTAATTATTAGTGTATAATTGTGAGGAAACTAGATATGATATGATTATGGTATTCACGATACAATTGCTTTTACATTGAAAATCACAGTGAAAATTTAGAAGCATAATGTCATTACATAAACATTTATACAAATGTGTTGATTAGATAGAATGGGGTGTCTATTTATTTTTAAATAATATGAGATATAATATTGAGATGTAAATACATATAAAAACATTAGTAATTTGAAATAGATGACATACGAAAACAAATATTCTTTATTAAATAATAGAATGTGAGGATCCTTTACATGAGTGAGTGACACAAAATACATGGGAGGAGCTTCATGGGAGATTGGGGACACCATTAAAATAATTTATAGAGGGGAAGTATGAGCAAATAATTTCTCCATGAATTTTTAGTGATGTGAAATGGGATATTTTGTCTGTTTGTATAGGATATTAGTCGGTAATTTCTTTAATATTTCTCAAACATAGGTTTTGGACACTACATAATAAAATAAGAAAAACCCAAAACCATCCAATGGGGATTCCCCTGTTTTCCAAAAAATGATTGTAATTATTAATTTATTATAATTAAAATGTCAAATATTCCTAATATAATTCCCCTTATTATGTGGAGGTGAATCATACTCTAATAGAATGGATTTTGATTGCTTAAAAATATTATTGGTTTACGGGAGTTCCAAATTGATTTATCAAATTAATCAAACAAATCATAAAATAAAATTATTTTTCCTTAAAAATAGATAATTTATAGTGTATGACCTTTGTAGAATTATTTAAATCACTTTTAATTAATTATTATTTCATAATAGATAATGTATATTTATACGGTATTTAATTTTTTTCTAAAAATTCAACTATCTCGAAAAATTACGAAAAAATACATTTGTATAATTTTGACACTACAATTTAAAAAATAATAATAATTTAATATGAATAATTTTATAAAAATATTAATTTTTACATTTAAAATACTAATGGATTTTTATTGAGAAATAATGGGGGTTTTATAGTAATTGTTTTAGATCCTTCATAAATTTACACTTCACATTATAATAATTATATTATCATTTGTATTTAATAAATATTATTTTATATTTGTATTTTATAAATTTATTTTTTATTAAAAAAATTAATTTATTAATATAAAGGCATTAATTGAATTTCAATATTACTTGAAAATACAATTACTGTTTGATAGTAAAAAATTTATAACCAATTATAAAATAATTACATTAATGAGGAAAAAAATATTCATTATTCTATACAAAAATAATTTAAATACTCATATTTTTAGAGACTTCATACATATCAATTAATACCCCAGAAATATCCCTAAGGGTAACAAGGGTGACGAGGAGACATTCATGGGGTGGTTTGGAAAACATGTTTTGGGTAGAGATATTGATTAGCTTGACCTTCTTCCATAAATTATTTCACTCATTCTTATGTAATTGAATCTAGGCTTGGGATTGGTCAAGGGAAATTACCTGTGGTTTTATTCCCCTCAGATGCACAGATAAATGGTATCCATATGGTATGATCCAACTAGTTGAGGACATCACTTCTTTTGTTAGTGTTAATTGGATATTTGAAAATCCCATATTTATTCTAATCATGTGATCACTATTGATAAGAAATATTATCCAAAGGGATGATGCCTAATGGTATTTTAAATATGATTGAATGACATAGAACTAAATAAATGCATGTGTATTTTATAACCATATTACATAATAAGACATCAAAAGGAAAATTTTATTTATAACAGTTTAGGTCGTCACATTACATGATTAGAAATCTAGATAAGGGAAAGGTCCTTATGGTGGAAATTCATAGAAATGAAGGAAAAATATAGTATTAAACTTAGATACACTCTAGAGGGACCTAATTTCTATTTAATTATTTATTCCACTAATTTTATAATTTGAAAACCATGTCAATTTTCTTCCACTTTTAAATATATGACATGTATTCCATTAACTTCATTTAAACATTCTTATAATTGTTATATGTTTAATATTTAATATTATTATAGATCCTATAACATGATGCTTACGGTATAGAATACCCACTGTTGGACATAGACCGAATCTTCTAGTCAAAATACACTTTCATACGGGGAGGTTTCCATGACGTCATGTGACCATAGTGACATATTTATATTTTTGAGGGGGAGTGCACAATTTTTTGAAGATGTAAGTAAGGGAAATAGGTGTAGGGAGAGGGTATAATGTAATGATTTTTCCATAGAATGGATACACTCATCGTACACTTGATCTTAGAAGTGAAATTTATCATGTGGTAGCATGTTTTATTTTTGTACTTTATATTCTCATTTAGGGGACCCAAGTGACATGGTCATCTTCATGGATAAATGAAAATTGTTTTTTTATAAAAATGACATTGTCATGATGTGATTTATGGGTTGAATTGGTTATAACCAACTCCTCATAGATATATATTACACGTTTATTTTTGGTCTATGCACTTAATTACACTCATAGACGGATTCCAATAATAATTTGATGGTAAAAATAGAGATTAATTATCTGCACCACGCACATGACAAATCTAAGTTAGATTTCGAGCCCCTTGTGCTAGTCCAATCAGAGATGGATTTAAAGAAACATTAAATGGTCTATTCATATATGTATTTTGAGATACTTGTATTGGTCCCAGATCCTTGATAAATTTCTTGATTATATTTTCAACATATAGATGATGTTGCTATGGCTGTGGGATTGATGGAGGTCTCATTAGCACACGACATCTCAGTTTTGGATGGTGTGATTTTGATTTTTACATTTATTGTTATTATGGAATAGACTTGTGTACATTATAAGAATCATTTGATGATGAATTGATAGTATACTGCATAGAATTATACTCACACCCTATTCATAAATTTCAGTGTGCTGAAATATAAGATAACTATAGACTAGGAGAAGTGAAAGAGAGATGTGGTGGATAGTTGTAGATAGGTGCACAAATCTAGGAGTGAACTGGGACATAATCTTGAGTAACCCAATGATTATTTATTTATTTTACCAAATTCATTGTGCATTGTATCTTTTTCTCACTTTAAAATCATCTCAATATTATTTTACTTGTATTCTATTTATTAAAATTACATACGATTACACTAATTATTTCTTTATTATTTATTATTATAATAAATCCTATGAAATCCAAATGAAGGTATATCCCCCCCTACGGTACTTATATCCTTTCTACTAGTCAGCAGCCTCCTGAGTATAATGAGGCACACATGAGATCATGTGACCTTATGACTTAGACCAAGTAGTTCAGGTTAAGATGTTACAACAATTTTTGTTTGTGCCCTTATTTTCACTTCCAACAAATGTCTTACAGCTTGGAATCATAGTTATCTATTATTTTAGATAACAAATGAACATCCCTTTCTATATTATAAAGGGTTTTTTTATTAAACAATTTTACATTGTGGGATTTTAAAATTGTGGTTTAAAAATTCCTGACCCTTTATTTGTATGTAAAATATCAAATTGTGTGAACATAGGTTATTAAGGGTCTAGAGAATGCGACACTAAAATAATTCATGTTATATTTATTTTTAAATATATTTAGTCAAATTGAAATATTTTGATAAACACAACCAGAATTCTTAATGAAATATAATTTAGAATAAATTTAATGACTTGTCGTTAAATTGTTGGGTATGAATAGGAAAAAAATATAATTCTAAAACTATATGGTTTATACTTGTATAAATAAATTCATTGGTTATTAATTGATTAGAGAAACTAATAACATTAATTTTAATGTAAAATAATTTTTTCTCAGAAAAAACATTTATGTTCACCATGTAACACCACTGGATATTAAAATATATTCCTATAAGAGTAAATAATTTTATTTTGATAGATTTAATTAAATAAAAGAATGATATTTATTGACAACATACATTCCATGAAATACCGAGTTTTACAGAATAATAATAATATTAATATTTAAATTAAAAATTACCTCATATTCATTAAATTACAAGTTATTAATATTATTAACTAATTTACGAAAATATATAGTTAAATTTTTGGGTTAGAAAGTAATTTTAAATGAAAATAAAAAACTATATATAACAAAAATGTTTTTTAAAAACAATTTTATTATTCACGCAACAACATTTTATAAAAATAAATTAAATTAATTTCAAATATTGAATGGTCTAAATGAATGTTATAAAATATATATTAAATAATTATTTTTACATTCATTTTCTAGATTTTTTAGTCATATAAAAATAATAAATAAACAATTTTTCATAACAGCTATATTTTTCTACTAGAATTTTTTCTTAATTTTAATCGTGTAAATATTTTAAAACAAAATTTTAAAAAATTTAAAAAATTTATTTTCAAACATGATCATAATATCTATACAATTAATGTTAATATTATATTTTGGGGATTTTTTTATTTTTTTGATAATATTTTTTTATTGAATATTCAAAATTAATGAATTTTAATTTAAAATTATTTTTTGTAAAAATAATTTATATTGATAAATAATATTATTAATTAAATTAAAAATAAAAATAGTTAAATGATATATATATCAGTAAAAATTAGTTCATGGGAATCATATTTATATTTACTATAAATGTAAAAACTCAGTATCCATTTAATCATTTTCTTTTCAAAACCCCACAATTCTCATATAATCTATAGGATTAATTATAAATTAATTTTGGTAAATTGTGTAAATTTAATTTCAAAAAATAAATTCGGTATTTTGAATGAAAATAATTTATAATTTAATCTATGGTCAACTTAATTTTTCACTTTAGTGATTAGTGAAAATAGGTAAAATTAATTACATTGACTAAAAGAAAAATCAGTTTACTAGGGGACTAAACATTAATCATATGGGGTCAAAATACCTTGAAACATATCCAACACACATTTTTTGGACATATAAAATACTAATCCTATCTAGGATTGAAGTTATTCAACTATTTGATCTGTCAAATCCTAACCCAATGGGGCTCGAGTCATGACTCCCTCAATCCCACCACCATAGGACAACGGCTGGTATCTAGCACTTAGTATGCTATTAAATACATGGGAGGCCTCAACATAAAGTACCTATATAAATTCATTCACATTGTCATCTAAGAAATACTGCATAATTATATGTAACTAAATGGAAAAGGATGAGTACGTCTATCCAAAACTAGAGTACAATAGTTGAAAAAAACTAAAAAAGACCACCCACCAAAAGAAATCAGTAAAAGTGCCCAACCTACTCTGTTAGATAGGATCACTAAAAAATGATCCAACCAGAATGTTCCTTGGTCATGCTATAGTAACCACCCTAATTTCTCAAGCTCACTAATCTCTGCATGCTCTGGGTCCTGTTAGGACCCTGTCAAAATTCATGTGGTTTACACAAGACACAACACTTGAGGGAAAATCCCTTAAAGGTGTGTGAATAAGATTAACAAGAAGGATCCCTAAAAACCAAAAAGAAGTGGATAAACTAAATCACAATATTACACAATACCCTATGAGATGTAAACCAAGGGAGAGAGAAACCCTATCTCATAGCCATCCTGGGTTATACATGACTAGTCATATCATTCTTAATGGTTTGATGAAGATGATGTGACAACACCACAAGTATTCCCAAAAAACAGCTAGATATACTCATCTCATACACTGAGTCTCATTGCATTCCAACCTCATAACTAGAGAACGGTTCCATTTTAGGATCTAAAGCAACAATTTTCTAGTAGAAAACACTCAATGAGCCTAATCATCCTAGAAAATTCGCTTCGAATATCACCACTATGAATGCCATGTTGTAACAAATCACACCTCCCAACATAAATAGGGGTCACCCATTCTAGATGGTGGATGCTATAAACCCTACTTGAACCATGAATGCTACCATTTATCAGAATGGAAATCCCTCCCAAGATCCACTGGGGGTACACTACAAACCCATTCATGAAAACCATAATCCAAAACTCAGGGGGGTGGGTGGCACTCCAAGGTCCAATTAGGGGGGACCACAACCCAATTCTATAACCTCGGGATCTCACTCATAAATGGAATCACTCTCAGGATACACTGGGTGGAAACCAAATTCCAATACAACATCCTTGAGATCATATCACTAAAATAGTGGATCATATCCCATGTAGTGTTGTTCACAATGATTCCACAAACCCCATCGTGTATAACTCATTCAGTAGGGGATTGTTTCACAATGCTAAATACCTAGTACAAACTCTCTAGTGAGTAGGGTATTGTAAAACTGATGATGCAGCAACACTAATGAAAACCACCCACTATGTAATGGATTGTACACCCAATGATACCACAAAACATACCTGTCTATCCCACTAGATAGGGTATCATCTCACATTTACTATTCATCACAGGGTTTTCAAGGACCCAATATAGGGTGATGATATGCCAGAAGATCCCATGCTATCCTCCGTGGAAGTATACAAAAACTCTAATGATATGATCTAGGATACCTGTAATGACCCAATGTTTTTTAATTGAAATTCCATTATTATAAATACATCATAAAATCACATAAAAACACAACATAATGAACTACTATGTGCTATGTGACCTTTAAACTTATGTTTGTCACTTCTGTGATTGGATTTTCAAAAATCTAACATACACGGTGGAAATTAATATGTTATTTGGAGTTTAATAAGTAAAAGGAAATTTTTGGTGAATAATAACCTACCATTATGAATAGTAACATACACTTATGAATAGTTATATACACAAATGAATAGTAACCATACCTATGATAATATAAAAATAATATTCATGTTGAAAAAAATGATATAGCTATATATTATAATTAGTAAATGACTGTTTAAAAATTGGTTTTGATACTAAATTATGATTTCAATTAAATATTAATATAATAATATTTAGAAATTTATTTTTGAAAAATGGACTTCTTTTTGGATTCTACACGTCAAAAAATGGTTGGGGTAAATTTTTCGGATTTTTCTGAAATACTAAAATTTTTAGGAATAGTGAAATACTATAATTTTAAAAATAAGATAATCAATCAAATTATAGAGTCATGCATGATGTTCTATAGATGTAAGCCCAATTGTTTCATGATCACATGATAAAACTACTATTCTTGGTCATGTAATACTCACTATTCCTTGTCTATAAGGGAAATTATAAACAAATTAATTTTATATTGAGAAAACCCCTCTCCCCTTTACTATAAAATCCACCCTTCACACACATATTTCCTCACACCTATCATGCTTTAAGACTTATCTAAAATCTGACCATGAATCTTCCATAGCCCCTTCCCCGCATCAAATATATTCTGGTCACATTTAAAGTCCAATCATAGGTCCCCTAAGGAGGATCTCAAGGGGAGGATTCAATGGGTAATTTTTCTTCCACTTTCCTTTAATTTCCTATCCATTTCTACTTATTTTATTATTCTCTCCCCACCTATCTTCATCCACATGGTATGCTAACACCAGTATCAAAAATATACTATAATTTTATGATACTAATATGATATTATAACATTCAAAACCCTTCCACACATCCTTTTATTTTATAAAAGAAAAAGTTGTTCGTGAGGTGATAATCTATCACCTTCAAGAACAACAAGTTTTTATTTTCCATTTCTAAATTAAGATTTGGTGTTGAAACCATTTTTATTGTGTAACCAAAATATTTTATATGTATTATGTCCTACTTAATGTTATTAAACTAAATTATGTACATATTACTAAATGATTAATCAAAACACGTTCATTGTGGTCGAAAAACCACCCAAAATTACTCATAAAATTATCATTTAATTATTATCTAATGATTCATCCAAATGGTATATAATATAATACATTATAATATAATTTTAACTCCTGTAATATTATAAATATAATGTAATATAATTAATATATTTTTACCCATGTTCTACCCAAACATCAATTTATGAATACAAGTGAACTGCTCAAGAAACCCCATAAAAACAAACATTACTAAAAAATGTTTTTGAACACTATAACTCATCTGAAGGCACATAAAATAACTTAATGAAACCATAATAAATCATATTATTGTACAAAAGTTTATCTAATTGTTAATTCATGAATCTAATTTTGTAATAAAAGTCATCAAATCAAAGGAAGTGACCAGATATAAGGTAAGGGGAAAATCTCGAAACCATTTTTCTTTCTTTAGGCTCTTTCTCATTCACTCCACATTTTGTATGTTCACTCCATAAAAATAATTTTTTAATCATTATATTTCCATTTATATTATATACAATTTCACTACTGAAGGTTATGTCAAACAAAATGTTTTCCAAAAGAACTCTTCTTTTAAGAACACAACTTTTACTTCTCATTCAAGGTTGATGGTTATTGTAACATGTATGTTATTCCCTATTTATTTATGGAAAATAGTTTTTACTAATGTGTTATTATGATATGAAACACATTGATCTTCATGGGTTACTTATGTTCATTTTTTATATATGTTCATTATGTAATGCATGATAAATAATAATGTTATGATGTGACGGGTGCGCCCAGAATTTTACCGCACTCCAATGCATTGGGTAAAGTGATGAATCTAATGAGTTAATATGAAATGATGTGTGAACATGATTATTTCTTTTTTGAAATGTATGTGTGTTGGTTAACCATAGAGACATGATGTTTCATTTTTATGCATTTCCACATTTCAAGTCTCTTATTAATGCTTCCTTTTATGTTCATGATCCTTTGCATATGTTATGGTTATGCTCACCCATTTTAATATTGTTATTATATATCCTCTTACTGGGATTTTAGTTCAACCATTTTGATGTATATCATCAGGTGACTATATGTACTAAAGAGAGGTCAAGTTCCAATAATAATCTAGAGAAGAAGGAATTAAAAAAAATTTATGCTTAATGTATAAATTGTAATGTACAGTCCTAGTTTTCCTAAGACACAAATCCTTTTGATCCTATATGTGTAATAATATTTTGTTTTTTATCTTTAATAAGATATAATAGTAATTAAAGAAATTTTCAGTTCTCCATAGTTGTTATCAGAGGAAAGGTTTAGTTAATATGGGAATAAGGAATATTGAACTCTAGAGAAAACATCTTGCATGAGACTAAGTACAAATGTGCACACAAGAATCTTTACATAAGGATCACATAAGTTATGATTTTACTGAATATTTCATATGAATAATTTATTCATGACTTGTTGAATTATAATTTTTTTATTTTCTTTTATATTTTAGAGAATGGTGGGAACCAGGAGAAACCAGGCTAACAACTCATTTGAGGGCCAATGAAACAATTGACCAAACAACATCCACAATGATTTGGTCGGTGAAGTTCATAACTTTATAGAGATTCATAACCAATTATCTCAGGTTATGAAAAATAAACATAATAATGGGGAATGTCCTCCTTCACTAATGAGGGTGAAACTGGATATCAAATGTTTTATGAGGAAATGACCAACGATGTTTATTGGATATTTTGATCCACTAGTTTTGGAGCAGTGGGTCATCTGCATGGAGAAGATCTTTTCTGTGCTTCACTATTCTGAGACGGAGAATGTTAATCTATCCATTTATTATCTAGATGGACAGGGTGATCAATGGTGGGCTATGATTCATAACCCCATGCCAAGGGAGGAAATTGAAGAGATTGATTGGGAAGACTTTAAGATAATGATTCATTACAATTATTTCCCAAGAACTCTACACACAAAGATAGAGAGAAAATTCATAGAGATCAAGAAAAAAGGTGAATATATCACAACCTAAGAATCTAATTTCACAAGGTGTGCAAGGTACACTTTGTGTTTTTTTTATCAACAACAAAAAATTGATAGATTCATTAGTATATTAAAACAACTCCTTCGAATGGCTCTTGAAATTATATTCTTTGGGAGTTATGAAAATTTTTTTAGGTGTGCTCTCAAAGTGTAGATGGATTTTGGATAATGGTCCCATGGATATGGGGATAAGAAATGAAACACAGAGTATCTAGCCAGAGGATCTAATGACAATGGTTGGAAGAAAACTCAGCGACACACTTTCCAAAAATGATGGAAGTTGCAAGATGGTAACTGCCTCAAAGGGATAGAGAAGTTATTCTAGTGTGGGAAAGAAGGAAACCATGATATAGTGTTTTGAAAATACATGAAAAGGATGGGGAATGTAGCAGAAGAAAGGAGAGAACCACCCATGGTTCAATTCTACAACTGTAGGGATCATGGGAACTATGCAAGCTAGGACACTAAACGTCAAGTTCTTGAGGGTAATCTGCATCCGCAACCACCAAATCAAGAGGAACTAGGGAAGGATTTTTCTATCATTACTGCCGATGTGGAGAATGATAATTAAGTCAAACAAGTTACACCTCATATTACCTCAAGAATAGAAAAAGAATTATTTGATTCTAGTTCTATGAAATCCTTTATATCTTGAATGTTTTCTAGAACTATAGAATAAAATCCCCGAAACCTTGAAGTAGAGATATCTATAAAAATCCCAAGTGGAGTAATAATTGTAACCCTAGTGTTTAACTCTTATCATGTTGGCATATGTTGGAAGATTCTCCCAGCAAATCTGGTAATAGTTCCCTTGGTGGAATTCAATGCTATAATGGGAATTGATTCGCTCTCGTTATATAGAGAACATATCAACTATTGTGAAAAGGAAATATATTTTCATATTCTGATTCATCTCATTCTCCTCTACAAATGAAAGAAAGATCATGAATATCCTTTGAAAAATCATTCAACTGTGTGGGGGTTGAATCCCCATGATGAAGCATACTTCTTCCAAATGGTTGGGTCGAAGGAAAGTGCCAACCTGGTGGAAATTCCCATCGTGAGTGAATACGGTGATGTATTTTTCAAAAAGATGCCCAGACTTCCCCCTGGTCTTGAGGTAGAGTTCTTAATAGAACTAACACCCAGAGCTACTCCTATCTCAATGTGTCCCTATAGGATGGCTCCTACAAAAATTGAGGATCTAATGAAAAAGATGCAATAACATAAGTAAAAAGGGGTTCATACACCCTAGTGCATCACCTTGGGGTGTGCCACTGCAGTTTGTGAAGAAGAAGGATGGAACAATGTGGATGTCTAACGATTATCTGGAACTCAACAAGATCACCATAAATAAGAAGTATCTTATTCCAAGGATTGTCAACATGATCGATTTTCTAATATAAATTCAATACTTATCAAAGGTGGATCTTTGTTCCGAATATCATCTATTAATGGTGAAGAAGTTAGATAATCACAAGACTGTATTCCTTACAAGGTATGGGCACTATGAGTATCTGTTGATGCCCTTTGAACATACTAAAGCCCCTACTATCTCCAGGAATTTGATGAACAGTGTTTTTAGACATTACCTAGTCATATTTGTGGTAGTGTTTATTGACAATATAGTCGTCTACTCCAAGTTAATGGAGGAACATGAAAGTCATCTAAGACTAGTGTTGTCAACACTGAGAATGGATAATTTCTATTCAATGTTCAGTAAGTTTGAGTTTTGGATGAAGCAAGTCACGTTATTGGGACATGTGATCACAGTTGATTGAATTTCTATGGACCCTTCAAAAGAATGTGATAGATGAATGGCCTAGGCCATCTAGTGTCATAGAAATCCGTAGTTTTCTGTGATTAGCTAGGTAATACTGACGTTTTGTGAGAAATTTATCACGATTGTAAAGACAGCTTTATATGTAGACAAGGAAAGGGGTAAAATATGTTTGGATAGAAGAATATGAGGGGGGATTCAAGGAGCTAAAGTGAACGCTGATCCCAACACCTGTACTCGCACTACCAAAGAGTGGAGAATTTTTTTTAATATATAGTGATGAATCAAAGAAAGACTTGGGTTGCATACTCTTGAAAAATGATAATGTGAAAGCCTACACCTCATGAAAGTTGAAGATACATGAGCTAAATTACCCAATACATGATCTTGAGCTTGAAGCCATGAAATTTGGAATGAAACTATTACAACACTACCTTTATGGAGAGAAGTGTGACATATACATCGACCATAAGAACCTAAAGTATATATTCACATAGAAGGATCTCAACATGTGTCAAAGGAGATTAGCTAAAGTAAATCAAGGATTAGAACTTCCCTATTCACTATCATTCTAGAAAGGCGAACAAAGTAGCTGATTCTCTAAGAATAAAAGAACATTCTACTTTAACCATGTTACGGATAGAGAAAGACCCTATCTTATTGGATATGAAAAGGATGGATTTAAAAATCATAAGGGCAGTGGATACAACCTACAATACCCAAATGATTGAGAACCCATCCATCCTATAGAAGATTATGGAAGCACCAAGGGATGATGTGGAGATAAAAAAGAGGGTGAATGTAGTAAAGGGATGCTGTAAGAGTTCCATATCAACAATGATGGTGATACTTGGTTTGGAATGCGGCATTGTGTGCCTTCATCACCCGGGATAAAGAAGATTCTATTGGACAATGCACATAGCTCAACATTCTCCATCCATCTAGGGAGTACCTAGATTTTCTGTGATCTCTAAGAACACTTCTGGTGGGATAACCTGAAAAAGGAGATTGCAGAATATATCTCAAGGAGATTGGTATGTCAGGAAGTTAAATAAGTGAAAAAAAAATCCAAAGGGTTGATGTTTCCATTTCCTATATGCATGTAGAAATGGGAGAATGTTACTATGGACATTGTCATGGGTCTCTTAAAGAAGTTGATGGGAAATAAAGTGATATGAGTTTTGGTTGACCAACTCACCCCGACAACCCATTTTATCCCTATTCGGGAAGAACTCGAGCTTGAAAAACATGCAATGTTATATGTGAAGAATGTGGTGCGACTACATGGTGATCCACTCTCAATTGACTTTGATCATGATCTATTTTTAACATCTAAATTTGGGATGATCCTTCGACATGATTTGAGTACTAAATTCAATTTCAGCATTTTTTTTTCACTCCCAAACTGATGGCCAATATGAAAGGACTATTAAGATGCTAGAAGATTCTCTAAGAGCTTGCTATCTATAATTCAAAGGTGAATGGGATCATTATCTCCCATTGGTAGGGTTATCGTACAAAAATAGCTTCCAATCATGTATTCAAATGGCCGCATATAAAGCTCAGTATGGAAAGCGATGTAGAACTCCAACATATTGCGATGAAGTTGTAGAAAGAAATCTACGTGGACCTGATCCAGTGAAAGTGATGATAGAGAAGGTTCATGTCAACCAAAAACACATCAAAGCTGCTCAGAGTCGTTAATAGAGCTACGCTGACAACGATCGAAGGAACATGGAGTTCGACATTGGAGATAAAGTCATCCTTCGAATATGAACATGGATGGGTGTCATGTGGTTTGGAAAGAAAGGGAAGATAAGGCCAAGGTAGGTTAGAAAATTTGATGTCCTTGAACATATAAGATCTATGGCCTATGGGCTATCACTTTAACTGAATATGGCCCATGTTCATGATGTGTTTCACATATCACTCATGAGGAAGTACATTCGATATCCCTCACATGTACTGAACTCATTGGGGGTATAGCTGGAAGTTGATCTCTCCTATGAGGAGCAGCCAGTGTAGATTCTGGACCCGAGATATAAGGATCAATACAACAAGACAACCCACCTTGTAAATTTTTTTTGGAGGAACCATAAGTTTGAAGAAGCTACATAGGAAACAGAGGAGGTGATAAAGGATAAGTACTATCACCTGTTTGTATAAAGTAAAATTAGGTGGGTAAAATTTTTTAAGGGGGAATAATGTAACGACACAATGTTTTCAATGGAAATTCACTTCAATAAATATTTCATAAAATAATATGAAAACCCAACATAATTAACTACTAATTGCTACGTGAACATTAAACATAAGTCTGTCACTTCGGTATTTGGAATTTCGAAAATTTAACATACATGGCTGCAATCAATAAGTTATTTAGAGTCTAATAAGAAAATAATAATTTTTGGGGAATAGTAACCTACCCTTATGAATAGTAACATTCCCATATGCATAGTGATATACCCTAATGAACAATAAAATTATATATGATAACATATAAATAATATTCATGTTGAATGTATGATATACCTGTATTTTAGAATAAGAAAATGAGTGTTTTGAAACTGGGTTTTGATAATAAATAAAATTTTTAATTAAATATTAAAATAATAATATTAAAAAAATAATTTTTTAAAAATGGATTCATTTTTTGAATCTACACGTCCAAAAATATTTGGGATGAATTTTTTGGATTTTTCTGAAATACATGAATTTCTGATGAATAGTGAAATACCATAATTTAGAAAATAATCTAATTATAGAGTCATGCATGATGTTATGATGATGTATTACAAATAGGTTCAGGATCACATGATAAAATATCAATTATTTTTCATGGAACACTAACTATTCCATGTCTTTTGGGGAAATAATAAACTAGTAAATTTTATATTGAGAAAACCCATCTCCCCTCCTCTGTAAAAACCACCCTTCACACCCTCATTTCCTCCCACCTCTCAAACTACTAACCTTGTCTAAACTATGACCAAACATCTTCCCTATCTACATCCCCACGTCCTAGAGCTTCTGGTCTCATCAAAAGACTAATCATAAGTCTCTTAAGGAGGATCTCAATAGGAGGATTCAAGAGGTAATTTCCCTTCATCGTTTCTTTAATTTGCTTTCAATTTCATGTTATTTTATTATTCTCTCCCCACCTATCATCATCGACATGGAATGGTAACTCTAGTAACATAAATATAATCTAATTTTATGATACTAATTTGATATTATTCCATCCATCCCCCTACCCCGCATCCTTTAATTTTATAATGGAAAATATTGTTCGTGAGGTGTTAATCTATCACCATCAAGAACGACCTGTTTTTATTTTCCATTTATACATTCAGATATGATCAAGAAACAGTTTTTATGGTTGAACCAAAATATTTTATATGTGTTATGACCTATTTAATGTTCTATAACTAACTTATGTACATATTAAAAATCATTAATCAAAATAAGTTTGTTGTGGTCGAAAAACCGCCCGAATTTACTCAAACAATCATTATTTAATTCTTATATAATGATTCATCCAAATGATATATAAAATAATCAATTATAAGATCATTTAAACTAATGTAATATAATTAATAATATGTAATATCCGTCCCGGATTTTTACACATGTTTTACCCAAACATTAACTTATGAATACAACTGAACCCCTCATGAAAAACCCTAAAAACAAACATTCCCGAATAATGTTTTAAACTCTATAACTCATCCAAAGGAACATAAAATAAATTAATGAACCCATAATAAACCAGATTCATGTACACAAGGTTATGGAATTGTAAATTAATGAATCTAATGTGGTTATACAGTACAATAAAGCGAAGTAATCATTCAGATATATGGTATGGGGAAAATCACAAACCTAATTTTCTTTCTTTGGGTTCTCCCTCTTTCCCTCCATATTTGGTATATTGACTCCTTAAAACCAATTTTTCACCATTATATTATAGTTAATAGGATATTAATGTTTTATACTAATGTTTATGTCAAAAAAAATGTCTTCCAAAAGAACTCTTCTTTTAAGAACACACCTTTTACATCTCATTCAAGGATGATAGTTCTTATAACATGTATGTTATTGCCTATTTCTTTTGGGGACCACATGATTATGAATTTTTTCTTATGAGATGAAACCCATTAATATTATTGGGTTAGTTATGTTCATTTTTTATATATTTTCATTTCTGTCATCATGATAAATGATAATGTTATGATGTGACGAGTTCACCCGGAATTATATAGCACAATATGAATGTTTCAATGTGACGGGTGCACTCGAAATTATACAGTGCTCCAATGCATTGGGTAAAGTGATGAATCTAATGAGTTAATGTGAAATTATTTTTCAAAAAGATTCTAGATTTCAATAGAAGTATGAGTGGTAGTTAACCACTAAGGCATGATGTTTCATTTTTATGCATTGCCACATTTCAAGTCTCTTATTAATGCTTCACATAATGTTCCTGATCCATTGACTATGTTATGGTTATTATCACACGTTGTTATATTGTTAATATAAATACTCTTACTGGGATTTTAGCTCACCCCTATGGATGTATATCCTCAGTTGACTAAATGTTCTAAGGAGATGTCTACTGCCAATAAAAATCTAGAGAAAAAAAATTAAAAAAATGTTTATGATTAATGTTGTAATTGATATGTATGCTCCATGTTTTCCCAAGACCTTAAACCATTGAATCCCCTATTTGCAATACTATTATCTTGTTAATCTTTAAATTGATGTAATTGTAATATAAGAAAAGGCTAAGACAATATAATCCCACCCTTGCCTCTCTAGAGGGATACTAAAACTCTATCTAGGATTATCCTATTGAGGGGATTAAAATCCTATGCCATGTATGCAAATCCACATAAACCCACACAGGGGAAAACCATGGTATCGTACTGAACTAATATTATTCCAAACATTGCTTACCATAATGATCCACAACATCACCTCACCTCACAAATTCTTGTCCCAAAAAGTGGAATTCCTCGTATTGTATGTGGAAAACTACTCTGGTTAGAGTAATCACAGTACTAAAAGTGAGATTCAACAAAAGAGTTATGAAATGAGGAATCTCCTCCAAAGGTAAACAACACAATGTGTAAGGGGGTCTACATGGCATGTGACACATCATGAGAACTTGTCTATTTCCTCTAACTGCATGGTTTGGCTGGGTAAGTGGGGCTACCAGGCTTCTACAAGAGGTACAAATAATCTATCACCTCTCCCACACCAACTATGAATTCTTTTCTCATAGATCTACATCCGTGTTACACACAAGGTGTGTATTACATAGTACACCACTTATCCCGACCACACGGCCCCTTGGATGTGTCTCTTTCACAAGTCATCCACATGTCATCCCAATCCATTTCATCAAGCCACGCAACATAGGGTCACTAAAAGACATGTAACCCATGGTACACATTGTGTAGTCCGCATAAAAATCATCTTTCCAACTTGGGAAGAACACATTGTGTGTTCCACTGGTCTTCACACCCTATATAAGAGAAAATACATTGAAAATTCCTTGTGAGTAGCCTATATCATCCATTTTCTCATGAATCATATAGATTGAACCTCAAGAGATCCCTAGAAAGAGGATAAGGCCTCTATAAACTAGAAATGATACATAACGTGGGGATAAGCACATAAAACACTAACCTCATACCTCATAGACAAACATCGATGTGTCAAGTAGGAATCAGTGCTCAGAAGATGCGGTTGCATGATACAATAGTAATATTCATCAAGAGCTGATATTGTAGGTGATTAAGTTTTCTTTGATTCCATCCTCTAGCCATCGATCACTAATGAGGGGAAAGGGTATGGGATCCCACTGTGCACACTAAAGGGAGTGGGGAGAGGTTATTTTTTAATTTTTTTAAAATCAATAATCCCATTCAACTCCCTGAAAACACACTCTTTTCTATCTTACCTCCAAATGAACACCTGGAAATGAAAAGTTTATATCATGCCGTGGGTCAAAATTCTATTCTGAACTCACCCACGATCGATGAAATCCGGTCTAGGACATCTCTTTGGAGTTATTATTTGTTTTTCAAGATATCATACCATTCTGATATAATATATTTAAACTTTTTAATATCCTTGTGTTGAAGATATTTGGGCTCTAGATACCCATTTCGACTGAGCACATGTCATCATAAATATTCTTTTAAATATTCAAAACTCTTAAAGTGGAATTATGAGTCACTAAATCCTCCCCATGTTATTATTTTTCATCATTAAAAGGGGAAATCCAATGGATGGGGGAATGAAACACAACTCTCAACTAGGACTACAACATTATCGAGATCACCAAATCCTGCACAAAGGCCTCCAAAATCTTTCGTGATACCTAAAATAATTAACTCTAGGGAACCACAAGGGTTACCATAGCCTTTTTCATCTCAACATGGTTGTAATCATTCAACTAAAAGGAGGATTTATCCTCAACTGTTAAACTAGGAAGAGACTATACACACGGTCCATCTATTGTAATAGAATTCACCCCCAATTTAACATGATGTAGAGTCCAATCATACTCTACCCCAAACACACATTTTGATGGAAATCATCCACCAATCATTAATACTTTCTTCTTTTGGTGACACAGACTCGCCCGAATGGTTTTTCATTGTGTCTCAAGAACAGGTCATAGTGGGAAAAGTGTCTATCATTATTATTAGTCTAAAGACAAAACAAACCCAACCACTCCCTCCAAAACCGTTTCTTATAAAAAAAAGTAATCCAATAACATGGGGGTATTAAAAATATCATATGGATGTTTGTGCTCATACACTAGGTCTTGCATGTCCCTCTGTAAAAAACTACAACACATTGCCCCACCTTAAAAACACAAGTTAAAGGGACTCATCCAAATCACCTTGACAATATCAGCTTTGGGTGGAACTAACCCTCCCTCATTGTTCTAATTATGAAAATAAATGAATTTATGTGGGTTTGGGATCCATCTTCCTCATGAATTCAAATATATATCAAACAACACCAAAATATGGTCTCACTGACACCACACATGACCCTAAATAAACCTTGAGTAATAAGGGGAAATAATAGAGAACCTTATAAATGTGTCTACCAATAATGCAAAAAAATGTAGAAAGGACATAGTGTGTACCTCTATCCATTATCAGTGACTTTGGATCAATGTAATCTTTGGCCTAAAAATCTCCTCTCCCTCATCATCATACTCCTTAAGATTTGAGTGGGACACATGGGACTAGTGATTGTAACTCTTATAGTCTCCATCCTCCTGCCACTCAACCAACTCCACCACCAATTCCACCTCCTTGTGGACCTCCGGTCATGAAACATTTTCTCTTCCAAGGTGGTCCATCAATCATCTCCCTCTCTACAACACGATGAATTATATAATATCTAGATATATTTTCCTAGTTATAGCAAGAATAACACCTCCTCTCCTATGACTGAACAAAGTGCACCTCGAAGCCCTAAGACAGAAACCATTATTCTAGGATTGGATCCTCAAGAATCTTGCATGCTAGGATCCCTATAAATACCATAACCTACTAGTTACCAAACTAGGGGCCAATGTACCAGTTTCCACATGCCTTGCACTAATGGTTGGAGTATAGTCATCCAGAAAGCTCTCCACCTCCACGGATTTCTCTAGAACTGCATAATAGTTTGGAATTCACATTGGCACCACAGAGGCCCTAATCTTCTAGGGTATGACCCAATTAAAAGTTCGTTCCCCAATGTATGGATATTGAGAAACATCCAGGGAGAAAATTGAATTGTCTTTGAACCTCACTATGCACTCCACCATGTCCATGTTATCTTGTCGAAGCTGCCGAAGCTCATGGATCCTCACTAACCTAAACATGGAAGGATTGAAATCCTCTATGAATAGTTGTTCAAACTCAACCAAAGTGATCATAACCATATTGTGGTTCTATATCAAAAGACTTTGCCAACACCTATCCAAACCAGAGAAATGGTAATCCACTAAGACCACCATCTGATCAAGAGGGTTCCCCACAATGTTGAGAACATGTGTGACTACCTCAAGTAATTCATCAGTAAATTGGGGGTCCAGATCAACTAGAATCCTCAGAGATCACTACCATTGTAAGTCATGAAACACACTTAGCCAATGAGGATCATAATACTGCACTACTATAATAGTATATTGGTGGATGGGTGGTGTCATAACTACAAGAAGACACAGAGGTCCAGCCTCAGAACGAATTATGTGCATTGAATCCTTATCTCATGGATGATCATCACCACAATCCCACCACATAGCCACCTTTTTATCATCATTGATTAATCTTGAAACAAAATCCAGATGCACCACATTCATAGACTATATTTGGATAGATTACTTAAGGAGGACATGAAAAATAGAAAACCATATCCTTTATGATCCATGTATCATTATTTCCCATCCACCAATGACTTAGTGAACTGATTTGAAAATAATCTTATTGGATTAATGGAAAATGGATACATTGGTTTCCTCAAAATTACTAGAACACCATGCTTAATATTCAACCTCCAAACATCCTAAAATTTTCCCTATGCTACCCAAACCAACCTCACGACACTATGTCCCCAAAGTGGATCCCACTCTCAAAACACTCTACCATGACCCGAACCAATACGGATCCTTCAATGAAGCCCCCATGATTTTCTCTATTGTCATGGGGTGGGTATCCAACACTGATTACGATATCACACTAATGGGAAGCTTTACCATATGGTACATGTACAAACACAACCACACACACCTCCATAAAAATTGTAGATATATATATATATATAGCCGAAAAATACAAGCATGGATACATCAATCCCTAAATAGAGTAATGAAAATGAAAAAAAATGAAAAAATAAATTCCCACCAAAATAAAACTATAAAATCATTCATTTTTCTCAAAATCCGAGGATAAATGAAAAAATATCCAGAAAAAAATCTCATCACCCATGCTTCAGAAAACACCTCGGTCAGTCAAGCTCACTAAACTCTTCCTACTCCAAGTCCTCCTAGGACTCAATGAAAAGACCTAAAATATACACAAGTCATGACACATTTCAGTAATTCCCATGCATTGTTTATTATTAGAATACTCACTAGGATCATGAATAACACAAAAGAAAAGGGAACAACAGAAAAAATATTGTCTACTAAACCATGCTATATGGAACCCGAATGAGATAGAAACTGAATCACATGAACATACATGGACTAGTCAATGACAGGTTCCACGTTAGGCTCTAAATCAAAGCTATAAATGGATCACACACTCAATGAACCTAGTCATCCTCTTTGAAAATGATCCTTGAGATACAATCCATTAGAATAACCCAGCCATCCCTGATAGAACCTTCCTGAGATACAACACTATATGGTATCACAAGCCTATAAAACAACATTTTCATCCCAAATTAGAATTCATTCGATAGAATAAGCTCTTCTGATATGGTCATTGAACACACCATGATGTAACTCAGCATACCATGATTCTCAATAGGGGATCACGCATCCCATAAGGGGGTCCATAATAACCCTATTGTATCCATGCCGAGTCTCACTGCTCAGAAAGGGGATCCCTACCATGATCTGATGGTGGACACTATTAACCAAGTCTACAAAACCATAATCCACATCTCATTTGATAATGTATCACTCCAAGGGTTATCTATAGGATACCTCAACCCAATCTTGTAACCCAATGATCTCACTCAAAAATGGGATCACCCATAGGATCTTCTTGGGGACCTCACATCCAAAAATGATATCTCAGAGATCATATCACTCCGATCGAGGATTGTTTCCTATGTAGAGTTGGTCGAAATGATTCCACAAACCCCATTCTATATAAATCAATTGGTACGTTATCATATCCTTAATGTTCCACAAACCCAACACAAACAATCTACTAAGTTGGGGAACATATATCTTACGATGCCACAATCCTATTTAAAACCACCTCCTACATTGGGGATCAAACTCTCGATGATAACACAAAAACTACATGGATAACCTTATATATAGGGTATATCAGCATGTGTATTATTTTTCATGTATATTTTGAGAACTCGATCTAGGGAAATGATACTGTATAAGATCCTTCCTCAACCTCTTTGGATAGATACCACAACTCTAATGATATGATAAAGGATTCCACCCAAGCCACTATAGGGGATACTATAAATATATCCAAAATTATTTTATCAAGGGGATTACAATCATGTTCCAAATATTTATGGCCACACAAACCTTTATAAGGAAAATCCAATGTAGATTGCTCAACCAATGGTTTTTCAAACATCTCTAACTTAATCGATCCACAACATTTCCTCACCTGACATCTCCTAAGACCAAACCATGGATTCCATCACATTCAATAATGAAAATTGCAAAGGATATGATAATCATAGGACATAATCTAATATTTTATATAGGATATATGAAAGGTGTAATATCCCCAAAGAGGATACTACGTAGTCCGTTAGAGGTTCTACATGGCATGTGGCCCAATCTCAACAGCTAGCTATGTCCTCTAACTATTCAACTTGGATGGGTCTGTGGGACCACACATCCAATAAAAGTAGTAAACAATGTGTCTCAACATACATGACACATGTACATGTATTCCCTTAACATGAATCACTATATTTGTTACACGCACAATTTTTAACATATGGTAGACTATGTTTCTTGACTACATGGAGGCTTGGTCACGTCTCTTGATCTTGATATTCATACGGCTTCCCTGGATATGTACTCCGGCCACATGACATGGGGTAGCTACAATGAATATAACCCATAGTAAATTTTATGTAGTCCCAAAAACATATCCTCCCCTAATTGGAATAACACATGACATGTTCCTCTGGAAAAGATGTCATGAAAATGAGAAAATCGAAAATAAATTTCCTTGAGCAGGACAGAATTTCAAGATTCCCCCAAAAAACATATATTGGCCCTTAATAATTCCCTCATCAAAATACAAGGGATATAAAACCATAAAAAGTCTTAAAAATGGGACTAGGAGTTAACCATAATTCCTCCAACATTGTGGAGTAATACTGAATCGTGGAGGACTAATATCAACTATGATGCTATAAATATAGGATTTGGGAGTGATCACCAACACGATCAGATATTGACATCACTTAAATTACTCAATTCTATCCTTAGGTATTCTAATGATAAATTGGGGGATATGGTGGGGATCCTTCTATTCACACTTATAGGGGATGGGTATATGGTATTGTTTTAATTTTAATTTAAACAATAATCCCATTTAACTCCCCGACAACAAAAAAACCACCAAATCAACTCTGATCGAACAACCACCATGAAAATGATTATATCCTGCCTATGGTAAACCCAACATTTTGTTCCTAACCACCATATCATAAATCTTATCTAATTATATTCTTGGTAGTTATTCCAATTATATAAAGAAACTAAACATGAG
Source organism: Viscum album (assembly GCA_963277665.1). Classification (NCBI taxonomy): domain Eukaryota; kingdom Viridiplantae; phylum Streptophyta; class Magnoliopsida; order Santalales; family Viscaceae; genus Viscum; species Viscum album. The sequence goes on from OY728127.1 coordinate 624,133,121, forward strand.
TATTACAATATATATATATATATATTATTTTTAATATCACCACCTTGAAGCTCACTATGATCCAGTAACCCATTCCTACTGTGTCCTCTGACTATACAACATGGTTGGGTCTACGGGGCCTCACAACCAAAAAAAGCGGTAAACTATGTGTCTCTACTTACATGACACATGTACATATATTACCTTCACATTAATCTCTAGATTTGTTACAAACACAATGTGTACCACATGGTAGACTATGTTTCCTAACTACATGGATTCTTGGTCGCATCTCTTGACCGTGATATTTATATAGCATCCTTGGACACATACACAGGACACATGGCTTGGGGTTTTTACACATAATATGACCCACGGTACATTGTATGTGGTCTTAAAAATAGATCCTCCCCAAATTGGAAGAACACATGCTATGTTCCTCTAGTCAAAATGTCTTGTACCTAGGAAAATCCAACAAAACGATTCCTTGAGCTGGCCATATCATCCAGTTTCCCAAAAAAACCGATTCTCCCTCAAGAATTCCCTAGAAATAATACAAGGGATATAAAACGATAAAAATTTATAAAAATGGGTATTGGAAATAAAAATAATTCCACCTAAATTGTGGAGTAATGCGGAAACATGGAGGATTAATATAAACTATGATGCTACTTCTATACAATCTAGGAGTGATCACCATCACGATCAGAGATTGACATCACTTCAATTTCTCAATTCTATCCTTAGGTAATCCAATGATAAATAGGGGGATATAGTGGGGATCATTATAATCAGACAAATAAGGGATGAGTATAAGGTATATATTTAATTTTTATTAAAAAAATAATCCCATTTAACTCCCCAACATCACAAACTCCACCAAATCACCTGTGATCGAACAACCACCATGAAAATGATTATATACTGCCTATGCTAAACATCAAATTTTGTTCCTAACCACGATATCATAATTCTTATCTAAGTATCTTCATGTGAGTTATTCCACATTTATAAAGAAACTAAACATGAGTAGTATAACACACACACACACAGATATATATAGATATAGATATATTTATTATTTTTAATATCACCACAATGGAGCTCTCTGTGATCCAGAAACCCATTCCTATTGTGTCCTCTTACTGTACAACTTGGTTGGGTCTATAAGACCACAAATCCTATAAAAGAAGTAAACGATGTGTCTCAACTTACATGACACATGTACATCTATACCCTTCACATTAATCTCTTTATTTGTTGCACAAAAAAATGTTTATCACAAGGTAGACTATGTTTACTAACTACATGGATGCTTAGATGCATCTCTTGATCATGATATTCATACAGCTTCCCTGGACATGTACTCAGGCCACATGGATTGGGGTCGCTACACATAATATAACCCATGGTACATTGTATTTAGTCCCAAAAACACATCCTCCCCTAATTGAGAAAACAAATTACATGTTACTCTGAAAAACATGTCATCTACCTGAGAAAATCCAACTAATCTTTTCCTTGAGTAGGCCAGATCATCCAGTTTCCCCAGCAAAACACAGATTGGCCCTCAAGTATTCCATAGACATAATAAAAGGGATATAAAACCATAAAAAGTCATAAAAAATGCACTATGATTTATGAATAATTCCTCATACATTGTGGAGTAATGATGAAACTTGGAGGACAAATATCAACTATGATGCTACTCCTATATGATCTGGGAGTGATCACCATCACGATCAGATATTGACATCATTTTAATTCCTCAATTCTATCCTTATGTATTCCAATGATAGATAGGGTGATATGGTGGGGATCCTTATGTTCACACTAGTAGGGGATGGGTATAGGGTATTGTTTTAATTTTAATTAAAAAAAATTATCCCCATTAACTCCCCAACAACACAAACTCCCCAAAAATCGCCTTTGATTGATCAACCGCCATGAAAATGATTATGTCTTGCCTATGGTAAAGAAAAAATTTTGTTCCTAACCATGATATCATAAATCTTATCAAAGTATATTTTTTGTTGATATTCCAATTTTATAAATAAACTATATAAGAGTAGTATAATATATATATATACACACACTATTTTTAATATCACCACATTGAAGCTCTAGGTTATCTAGAAACCCATTCAGACTAAATTTGGGGCTTTATAAATATTCATAGGATTATTATAATGTCTTAATGGTAAAATATGTTTCATTAATTTTTCCAAAAAACATGTAATAAAATTTTGGTTGAATTATACATTTTGGAAAATTACATGATCTCCACTCACCTCAAATATAAAGGGGAAACTACTTTCCCCTCTCTTTAAACATATAATGATCATTTATGGCCATTAAATATATAAATATATTTCAAATTTTATTAACATAATTATTGAATCCTAACTTTTGGAGTAAATCCAAAAAAGGATTCCCTCTGGTAAAAACCAAAAGGAGATACTCGATGAAGAGGTAACGTTTCTGAACAAGCATTTTTATTTTTATTTTTTTGAAAACACAATATTTATTTTTATATCATACTTATATTATAAAATATTAATATTCCATATATTGAGATATTTTAATGTAATGTTTATGTCCTATAACCACACACACTTCCATCAAAAAGGGTTGCCAAATCACTGGTTATGTGTATGGTGGACTAGAGCCTCATGAATTGATGACAAATATTTTTTTTCCATTTCAACATTTAAATGATAAGAATTATGATGTAAAAAATTTTAATATATGATATATATGATATATTTGGTGTTAATATTCTTTTTAAATTATAATATCAAATATACATTAATGATTTATGGTTTTTGGAAGTACTATCACATCAGTCGTGTTTACGGTGGACTGCCACCTCATGAAGTGATTTATATTTTTCATGAAATACATAGAATGAATAAATAATTTTTTAATAAACACATGTCAAATATATGAAAAAAATTATTCTTAATTTATAATATAAATATTTCATTTAAATTTTATTCTTTCAATACTGTTTCCCTCAAAGAATCATCGGTGTCCTATAATGTTGATTATAAGGGGTTAAATGGTGTGAATTCACTATCATTGGTTGAAACATCATAAAAAATTCCCCAATGGGTTTTATTCCTGGATATGAAAACACCCAATGGATATTATATCCACGATACATTAACATACATTTCAATGTAAGGTGTTCATTGGGTAACATGGTCAACGAAACTTAATAACTCGCATAGATTGAGAGGATGGGTATTCAGGATCATCAAACAATTTTTGGGGAAAGTAATGAATATTTATGTATTGTATTCTACATTTATGATATTTTCCTGAATAATTAATTCATTCCCAAGTATGTATATTATGGATTAACCCATTTTAATGACTGATTACGAATACACAAGGGTTTAGAATCATCAGTGTGTATATGATGTTCTCTATCAATGAAATAACTAATATGATTATGAGGGCCTACATCAATGTTACCCTTTTATGGATAGATAAGGGATTTAGTGGCTGTTTATTTTGAATATTCTAGTTTTATGGATCATATTGAGGATCTATTGGTTTTATCATCCTCTATTGGGATGTATGTTGTTTTAATTTTGGATTCAAACCCAAAGAACATGCCTCCAATGTATCCTTATGAGAGGAATCAGAACCCACATAGTTTTGTGCTAGTGAATAGGGAACATATCCCGTTAGGGTCTGCAATGTGGACCAAACCATGTATTTATGATGTCATGGATAATGGTTCCTTTTAATGCTAGAGTGGGACATATTTCAAGGTAGCCCTTGGGGCCCAAAATAGATATGGTCTCTAGGGTTAATACAAACCAACATAGGATGTCACCAGGAGAATATTAATATAGGAATGGATACTAGGATTGGAAATTAATGTTTCTTCCTAGGTAACCAATTTAGTTGGATATTAAATCCTAATTAGTTTAAAATTATTAGACATATTCATGGAAGTAGAAAAATTAGGGGGACATGGTTGAGGCTTTTACTCTGAGGATTCCTATAAATAATTTTTTGGGGGATTATACATGGAAGTTGCCCATTTGTATTTTGTGATTATGCATATTTGATGATCATCACTAACCTATAAGGCCAGTTGTATCATTCTTAGTATGATAAACAATAGGAATTAGTAGATATGATGATCACATAATCTCACTCTGTCCACTAATGGATGGTGATGAAGTCCAAAGGGAGAGGGAGGAGACATTGACTATGATTTTTTTCCACTATTATTTTCATATCTAGGATCATCACATCAATTAATCCATCTACCTACATACTGTGATGAGATGAAGAAAACAAAAAGATGTACATCCCACTAGAGCGGATAGGGGATTGCTCTAGTAGTGATTCACTAAAATTCGTTCTGGTAGGGATAGGAATGTCCCCCCTTGGACCTCATTTATGGAAATTTAATTCATCTCCCCATTAATTGGAAAATTCAATGTGGTCACATATATTCCTGCCCAAAATGTGGATGTACGCATGATAACCCCAAGGTCGTAACCCACATTACAATTGGGACATAAACCAGATTATATTACAGGGGTTCACCTCACTTATAAGGTTACCCATGTGATTCCACATACCATGGGTATGTATACATGAGAGGATATGATAATTTAAATGATCAATTAATCATACAAATCATGTGGCTTTGGAAGGGGCCTTGGAAAGATGTTGATTGAATGGTTCACTAAGGATCCAACATTGGGGATGATGACATGATAAAATGGAGTGATGATAAAGAGTACATGGAAGGACCTAGGATTCCCCATTCCACATTGATGTTTTTTGGTGGGAAGGGGTTCCATCCACATATCATGTTTATTAATTGGTGTGGGAACCACCTGCATATAATTTTTTTGGACTATGTTCTACTCGTGTAGCATGCTTCTATATAGGGCTAAGTTCCTCCCCCATAGATATTTTCTACATGATGTATCGTTCCTCTCGTACAGCACCATTCCATGCAGGGTGGTCATCCAAATAGGCTCTATCCTATTTATTCATTGGGGATTATTTCTCCAAAGGGTTTTTGGGTTCACATATCAATATATATCTTATTTTTTCTTTCTAACTTCTAGGAGGTAGGGTTTACCTACTTGAAATCCTCAAATGGATCCGGTTTTTGTGGTTCCTTAAAAATCTATTTATCTCATGTGTCTATTAAAATAAAAGTGTGTCTATGGTTGTCTCCTATATAGGTCCCATTCTGGAATATATATATATAAGGGATGATGGAATAGGTATCAGTAAGGCCAATCATTTGTGGTGTCCCACAAAGCATCTTTTTTAGGAGCCTAAGGAAGGTGCCCCAGCATGTAATGGAAATTTTAGCATGGGACATTGATTGTGGGAACTAGGAATATAACCACATCATATGAACAAAATAGTTCATGGGGGTGCAGGTTTGTGGTGATGGAAATCACCTTATGGCCCCAAAAATTGTCATATATTTCGTTATATGTACCACTGGTACCACCTCGTCTAGGGAACTATTTAGTTAATGAGGATAACAAACCGTGGGGGTGGAAATCTCTAACTATTCCCCAAAATGACATTGGTTTCATTGTGGGTGATGATGGATCCACCTCATGCCTTGTAATATTTAGTTCATGGGTGTTCCATGAAATGTTTGAATACCATGTAGATCAGTGGCCTATGGAGTGATTTTTTCTTCTTAGGATAACTCCTTCCATTGTGGGTTCATCCCTTTGAATGTTTTTTACTTGAACCCTTCTTCTGATGGGTTTTTTCTACATTTCCAACAAAATGGGATTTTTTTTGTTGAATTTTTAGGACCAAAAAAATTCCACCATCCTAATGGGTTCTAATTGGGATAATGATGAGGATATTCTGATGTAGAAGGATTTATTGTTATGAATTGGTTGGTAGTAAGTGTGTGGATCCACCAGAGGGGACCATGCCTATAAATAGGTGCACATCTCATTTTTCTTTTACAGATTCTCTACGAATACTCAGGGCTCCCACAGACAAGCTAGATCACAAACTAAGCCCATGAACATGAATATTTATGGTAGTAACTTTTCAATGATGTGAAAACCATGACCATTAAGGGTAAGTTTCTTTCATCCTCAATGTTTATAGATTCTTCATTGAAGGATTGTACATTCGGATACGATTTTTTGCACAATACATTCATCATAAATCATATTAAAAAATTAATATTTCGTGGATGATTTTGTTAGAGAACTGATGGGTATTTTTATATCACATCCCCAAATAGTGATTCACATTCCTTCATACATTTCAACATCTATAAAAAATCAATTTATGTTATAATTGTGGTGTAGAAAATTATATATTTCATTTATAGATAGATTCTACTACTACTGCTACTTCTACTACTATTGATGTTCTCTCAGTTTGGGATGATAGGTGGAATCCTATATAAATTATATTGAAAATGAAATCATCATCAAACTACTTCAACATCTCCTTTAAGGAGTTATTAGTTTCGGTTAGGTAGTGCATCTAGTCTTGGATTGGTTTCCCCGTTAATGATTTCTACAACCATCTGACACAGTGATTCCGAAACCATGCCTGAAAAATAATTCTTCCACTATGATATTTGATAACACCAATATTCCCTAGGATAAAATTTCATCAAGGGGGGAAATTAATCTGAGATTCCCCTTCAACAAGATCCCTTTGGAAATTTTCACATCAGTCACTGGAAATCCCCATGGGGGAGGAATGAAAAAATTAATTGTTATCATATTTTATTGTAGAGAGCCACAAATAATGAGAAACTGGGTTGGTCATCAAAATATGATCTTCATACTAGTGTTTCATTCCATTTTGAATGGGGTTAGAACATCTACATCCTCCATACCTGTGAGGAATTCAAAGTCGAGTTTTAGGTTGTGAGGATATACATTGTGGCCTCGGATTCACTAACCTACTCCAATCAAAACAAAAATATTATACTACAGTTATGAATTTGGGGGATCCCCAACACCAACCATTTACAGATGGTTTATAGGGATATCCTCATTATCCATTTATATGCCTAACTGATTTCAGGGGTTTCCATTAACATTGATATGTAGAAATATTTTTTTCTAGCTCTTTAGTCATTGACGATGCGAAGATGACTCCTCCACTTTAAAATAAAAATATTTCCAAGGAAAATTCCATTTTTAATGAGTGTTATCACCCAATTGACGATGGACCATTATTTGATTGTATTAATGATTTAACTATAAGAAGTTTCCAACTGACCTATGCATGGAGACCAAAGACACTCCCAAGCATTTAATCTTAGAGGTTTATGGGTGGCTAATGGCCCATTATTGAAGAGGATTGGTTAAATGAATGGGGATAGCATATCTTTTCTAAAAATAAATGGTTGTTCCACATGTAATCCTTCATGGCCATGTTTTTTAGTGGCTAGATTCTGATTGTATATGATTCTAATATTGGTTTAAATGTCCCATAAGCCATCATGGAGGCTAAATTGGAAACTAATAGGTGTACTAATAATTCATCATAATATTTGTGATCCTTAATAATTTTATGAGTGGGATTTGTGAGGAAGTACACCACATCAGTTGGTGGATCCCTTACAATAGATTTGAGGCTAGGTAGTATCTCAAATGAGAGGTTACACATATATCAACCCAAAATAGATCCTATAAGAAAATATATAGACATACCTCTAAAGTAGAAGTGGGGTAATTCCATCAGATTAGAATGAGTGGGAAGCGATAGTCTATCTCAACTACGACCACCATTTCAATTCACCCCCTTACATTCCCCCATTTGGTACATTGATAAATGAAGGCTCTGGATAAATGAAGGGAGACAATATCGTCTCTCTTTAAGAGAAGGAAATTAGGTTGTCAAGATCAACATGGAACTTATCTGTGGGGGGTATGTACCCTATATATTTTCTTGTCAAGTCAATTGTTTCAATATGATGTTTCCTTCGACCATAAGAAAATCATGTTTGTAGAATCATGTAATGATATCTCTACATCATAGGATGATGTTTACTAATTGGACACCCAACTCTATACCGAGTTTCCATCATTTTTTTGTTTCCAATGTACCATCACCATATCCAATGAAAAAAATATAGAACTGATCATACCCTGTAGATCCACTGGAAAAACCAATTCCTATTGTCAATACCTGAAAGGCATATGAGTATGGGGGAAAATATATGATTTTTTTTAATTATAGGCCCAGGAAGAATCAATGGAAATACTATATTACCAAACACCAAAAGAAGGTTTTTATAAATTGATTTTCAACTTCCTATGTCTCTAGTGCTACTCCTCAAGTTGAAGCATCAATTCATTCAGACACTTCCCTTTTGATGTCAGGGATAAAATGGAATTAATTGATTGTTTCGCATTTATCATTCATAGTGTGGTTCTTTTTTCGTGAAAAATAAATCACAATCACTGGGTATGGATTTGTATTAGTGCCTATTGATATCAATTATGATAATGATTCTAAGATGGTTGATGTCCATCTTCATGATCATGATTCTTCAATCCATTCCCTATAGAACAGACATATCCTTTCCTATCGAGTTCAATCCACGATGATGTTTTAGATTAATAGGGATGATGATGATGATATATATGCCTCCATGGGTAATTATGAAGTTGACTTTACTATGACAACTCGAGTGGGGTATTTTCCCCATTCCCATGTAGGGTCTTTAAAGCACTTAGCCCTAGAATGATCTATGATTGCTGAGGTGCCTAAGATGTAGTAGTGGTCATAAGATCATACCTCAATTCACTAGGTGGAAACTCCATCATTAAACAACCCTTTTACTTTTGAATTATTAAAGGATTGGAAGTCTGGGGATTCCCTAATGGCCAGCTCCCTGTCTAAATATATTTGGGATATAAATCAATAAAATCCCCTTAGGCTTATAGGATTTAGATCAATCACTTCTCCTATAAGGATTTCATCTCATGGGCATCCACATGAGGTTGATAAATATCTGAATGATACATATACATTTCTCCACTCTTTCATGTGAAGACTTTATTCATCAAATCAAGTATAATATATAGAAATTATCCCAATAATTCTATATGAGACTGATGAAGAGGTAATTTTCCCCATCATCTCTTTCCTTCACTATCATGACATTAATCCACTACTCCACGTACATAAAAGAGTATGAAGAGATTTGGGACATTGTTTCATCCCCATAATACATCCCAAGGTGAACCACTTCAAGAGAGGATGTCCCTTCCATTATAGGGGTCATATGAGGGGATTCCCTATGGTGATAGATCACATGGAGGTAATCCTACAGATCCTTCCAAGGAATTTCCACCTCCTTCCCAATCTATTGTTCTATAATTGGGGTTATCTTCCATTTAATTCCATGAAATGATGGATGGAATCTCAAATAGAGATATGTTTAAATTTCAATTAAACTACTGAATGATGCATTTCACCATCCGTTTATAATGTAGTGTTCCTCTGTTTCCTGAATAATCATCATGCACATGAATTTGTCAAGGAATGAAGTGTAATCAAGCATAAATCACCCAAGGGTCAATATCTCATACTTATTTTAAGGTATAACTGATACCACAAGTGTTTATTTCTGAATTTTAAATGGATTCTAGGAAAATTAGGGTCGTTGGGGGTAGATTATGAGACTAATGAGGCCATGTCATCAAGATCAAACCTCCTCTGTCCTAGAAGTTGGAGAGTCTTCATAGGATGAAGCATCAACATAGCTTGTTGATCTCACTCTTGTATATATAAATGTAATAATAGTACTGGTGGTAGATAAGAAGAATGGGGATCCCCACTAAATATGGGATATTAGAGAGATTCAAAGGCCCATTCGGTTGATCACTTTGGATCAAATGACATATGACCCCAAAGTGGCATGTGTCTTCAAGGGTTAATGTTCATACTGAGAAAACTGATCATACAACCAAATGGAATACAACCACTGAAGAGGTAGCGATTCAGGCTAATAGAGAATCCAAATTGCATTTCATCCGTAAATATATGTTTATAGTTCTCACATGTAGAATTTCATTGAGTGATCTATTGTAATTTGCTGACCTGACTGAACGTGCTCCTACACCATAGGGGTCCCTAGATGATCATAAGGTCCACTCAATTATTGATGATGAATTATCTATTTTTCAAGGTGATTATTAGGCAATGGGGACTGGGGATGTTGATTTATCATTGAGTGGTGTTTTTTTTCCACCCCTATAATAATTCCAAATGAATTTGGGTCATAGGTTTCAACAGTTCCAATATTTTTATTTATGAATTAAAAGAATACATTTAGGTGGCTGCAGTCTATACTTTAATCCTTCTTCCTTATAAAGCATTGATGAATGTGGTTTCTTTTTAATGAAGCCACACCGGGGCTCATTGATCAAAAAGAACTCTAGTATCGCTTATTCATGAATATATCCCTCCATTTGAGAGTGAATCTGGGGTGGTCCAATAATGGTGGGATAAAATTCTCGCTACCCAGTATGATATTTTGAAGGACATCCCAGAGTTGGTTTTTTTAAAACCCTTGTAAACATATTGATGAGACAACCTAAATTACACCAAATATATTAATTTTTAGGGTATATGTGTTTGATAATCATACAATATATGACATCATAAAGATTGTGATCACTACCATGTAGAGAAAAAGCACGATTCACTCTTAATATTCTATTGGGGTGTCTATGGACCACCTTTCTACCGTAATACAAATCACACTTAATATAGTTTTGAGCAAGCTAGTGTAGATGCAAAGTGACTATGAGAAATTATAGAGAATAAGACCTCAGTGGAGAAGCCTATTCAAAAGAATGAGTGGCATAGCTGATAACTAAAATGCCATAAGAAGGAATTACTATGCCCCAAGGAATTAGGTGATAGAGGTTATCTATTTGTGTAGGAGGATAAAAAGGCTGGATTTTCCATGGATGAGATGGTAGATTATCGGTATGCTGGTACAAATGCTGAATCTATATCCATGTCTACGTTATTCCATCTTATAGAGGAAAAGGACAAGGCACTACTTCACCATTGTGAATCTGCGGAGAGACTTTTGTAATTGCCATTTAATTCTTAAATGAAGAGACTATAGACTGTATAACATATTTTTTAACATTTGATAAAACTATGAATTTTTTTCATTCTACTTCTAATCCTTGATCATTTCATGCAATTATGATTAGTTATAATTGGTTTGATTTTGAAGGATAAAATCCATTAGACATCGATTATAATCACAGTTTTGGATTACTAATTTAAAATAATAATACAATGCCCTATTATTTTTCTTGAGTCGATGGACACAATGAGAATATCATAATTGTTTCAATAGTTTCATGGGAAACCCTACAAAAATTGATAATTTTCTATCATCACTCAAATTTTTGTCTATTCCCTTCCAATTTTTGGGATTTACAAGCATAAATATTCTTTTTCATAGGCCTCTCTTTGGGGGAATTCTACCAACTGACTTTTTTATTATTTCTGTTTTGAATTTAATTGTTTTTTCCTAAACCATGAAATCCTTAAGTTTAGAAAGATGGTACTCAAATAATATATGGGGTTCCCTTTCTTTGTTATCGAACTGGAATGTTTTTTGTGTCTTTTTATGGGTAGTTTATAGTCATGAAATATACAAATGTGATTGATGTTTTTAAGTCGAACAACTTTGACCCCGAGATATGGGGAAAGATCCCCAATAGGGTTATTAAATGATAATTTCTAGGTTTTTTTTCATGAATAAATGCGGGATTATTATTTAACCGGGTTTTATGATTTTTAAATATGTTAAAAAATATAAGGAATGTACGTTAGGTGTAACATGGATAATGGTGTCCAACACAATGTCATTAGGTTGTATAAAGGTAGGAAAAGCCTCTCATGGGGCCAAATTTTTCATTTGTTGACGGGTATTTTTTGTATTCATATTTTTCATAGACAACCTAGGAATATTATTCATAATAAAAAAAATTATCTTTTTGACAGTAACCTTCCATTTCTTATTTCCATGTAATATTTTGAAATTTGGGTTTTCCTGAACCGCAATGGGTGGCCTGTAGCAGTATTAATGTTTAAAAAAATTGAAGGTGACTGAATTGGTACTATCCATGAATGTGAAACTACTCCAATAATAATTTGAATCATGTAAAAGAGGGTTTGAACTGAGGTTATTTAAATTTTTTTAACTAGGACTTCAGTATTATTTTTTGAGGATACATTACATTGTCAAAGGGATCAAGGATTCACCCATTCTATAGTAATCTTGTCTAATAATGTTCTGTAATATGTTATCATGATATTGGAAGGTTTTACTCCATAATCAAAGGTTTTTGTAATTAAAGGAATGATATGGGATGTAATCAAGACTATGGTGTGCAAGGGATTCAAAATAATCTCTTGTGAAACAATTTGTTTTTGGTTGACATGCCATTATTATAGGAATCCATTGGAAAGGCATACAAGGCGGATTTTCCATAGTTAATGAATGATTACCTTAGGAAAAATACTATAAATTTATAATGAAGTATAATGTTTATGGGGATTCATAAATTATTGTACCCAAAGTATGGTTCACGAAAAAAATTTACTTGAATAAGATAAGGGTATTCCATGCTGGAATTACATGAGAATTTGTAGAGATGCTTCCCTTACACAGGTCTAACATAACTGCATAGATGAGTTTTTTTATATTTTTTGGTGCCAATATGCGAGGAATTTAAATTACTACATTTCTCAATGAAATGATAATCATGACCCTCATATTTGTTGGAAATATCCAAATATGGTTTGAACTGTGCATTGGGAAGGGTATTTTTCATTGAATGTGAGGTTACAGATCTAAAGATGCTCATATTGGAATCTCTAATAATCATGTAACACATTCCTATGAGTATGTATAAATTTATTCTACCATTTTTAGACTCCTTATTAATGTATGAACCATACATTGGAAAAGATGGGACATTATTTTTCATCATGGTGATATATGATGTTTGTGCATCACTATGTATCCTTCGATGAATGAATAAAGATATAGGTAGTTCCTGAAAAGAAATGAATTTTATTGTTAGGTGGTAAGGATGAAATTTATTTTTTTAGTATATGTTCCAAAGAATAAGACTATTTTACATAGAAACCTTGAGTGATGAGAGGATAATCTTAATGGGATATTATAACATTCCCTAGATGTATGGAGGGAAAGAACATATAATCCATGATCCTGAGGGTTTTGGGATCATGAGAAATTATTTGGGGCATGAGATCCATTGTGGCATACCAATATGGTAGTTTTCCAACCAAAAAAATTCCTTCTGATGGGATGTATTTTTGTAGGAAACTTGTGAAGAGAAAAATGGATCATATTATACATAGTAAGCCAATGGTGTCCCTAAGAAAATGACAATCCAACCTTGCTAGCTGTATGATGATTTTGAAGATCTATAAATTTCCTGGGGAATAGATTATGATTTTTGGAAGGATTGGTTCTCGGAATAGAAGAATCATACAGGCCATGATTTCATACAATGTGTGAAATTCCCTATAAATTACTATCCAATACATAAGGGTCATTTTTATTCCATGATATGTTCCAAAATGAGGAACCAAAATAGGGTTATCTTTCACATATATATTTATATATTTTAATATATTATATGGTGAAATTTTTCTCCTTTTTACCCTGTGGGTGAGAGTAGGGCCAAGTTCCATTTTTCACTATGTATCTCATTGAAACAATGCTCAAGTCATACATAGTTCTCACCGAACCGTCCAAATATTTGTGATGTGGTGAGGACTTATGATCCCTAATGAAATGTTTAGATATTTTAGATATCCCCATTATTTATGATCTGGGTATCACTATTTATCCAATGATTTTAGGAATCAAGCTACACAATGTTATTTAACACACATGTTGTTAAATGTCAGGCAATGAGAATGATTGATTCTTATTTTATGGTATTTATTACAAGACCATGGCCACCATGATATGGATTGATATGCCTTGGTTTTATCGGGAATCCTCTTTCAAATCACTAAATCCTATTTGGCCTATTATTGGTTTGAATAATGAATGGTGGCCTTCATTTATCTGCTACACAATGGTTGTAAAATGAAGAGAATATGCAATTATGAATTTTATTTGGTTGAACCATGATGTATAATATATGAATCAGTTTGTATATAATTATAGCGAGAATAGGTTAAAACATAGTTATTTATAAAATGATCCCATCATAGTTCATGCCCATATGTAGAGAGTGAGGTGTTTATTTTGAGGTTGTTAGGGAAAATGATGGAAATCTAGGTGTTGTTATGTATCCTATATTTATAGGAATCTATACATTTGTAGTTTTGGATTATAAAATTGCAGGTAACTAATGATTATGGAAATTCTCTCTTGTGATAGGGAATTATGATTTCATTCAATTTAACATTATACCCCAAGGACATTAGATTTATACAGTTTAATATCCTGTGATGTGGACATTTTAACATGTAGTTTAACATCATGACATCTGGGAGAAGGCTTTGTAGTTATGGTATGTATGATTTTGTGGACTAGCAATAAATACAATCCCAAAAAAAAAAGAGGATATGATTCCTAAGGATAGAATGAAAATCATACAATGGATGGAGGGATATTTTATTTTATGTCTGACATTAAATGTCCATGTGTTATTACGTATCTAGTGAAGACATGAATCAAGACACGCAAAGTTCAAGATCAGAATTCTACACATAGTTCCCACCCATATATAGTGGGGGGGGGGGTTCCCATTATTTATGACTAGGTCCAAAACAAATGTTACCGATGTCACAACTAATCTCAAAATGATATGGATCAATCCACATGTAGTTCTAAAAAAATGGACGTCTTATGTGGATCTAGATCTCACATGGGAAATGGGAATTTAATATTTCTCCAAAATAGATCTATCTCATCTATAGTGAATCATTTATTTAAAGGATGATTCATTGATCTGTTTAACAACTTTTGTTATGGAAAATGAATGTTTTGCTGTTTTATGTCATGAAACAAGGGAAATTAGCCATATAATTTGCCATCATGTGGTTAGGAAGAAGGCTTCGACTAGTTCCTCATAATGTGGTTTGTATTATTTGACTTGTAATTACATGAAATCTATATTCTGGATCCTTGAATTGGTGGGAGCCATGACTAGATATACATTCATTGAAATCAATGAATATTATCCATTTGAGTATACTATATGTATGTAGTAAGGTCCAACCAATTTTAGTTCGAACATTGGAGGTTTGTTTAAAATTATCATTGGAGTCCAGAGGACCAACAACATCTCTTCTTTGAGTAAATATCATAGAATAAATTTTTCTGAAGGCTTGAGAGAATCAGTTTTGTTGGGATTCCAATCAATGCAAGCTATGCCGTCTTTTTCTCATCATGCTGCTCAAATTCATACTGTCATTTCTAGGACTTCCCATCTATGGATAACTGGTCATAGATATCAATGAAAAGTAAGGGAAATTAATCCTTTAGTGGTTAGACCCCCTCATTTTCATATTCTAGTTAGTATAGGTTTGCATGTTTGGTTGTCTAAGACATGGTTTGGAGTTACTAAATGGAATGTGAGAGATTGTGTGGCTAAGAGTTTTAACCTTATTTTCCATGTTCTAGAGTATATTCTATTGGTTATTATTTATGTTTTCTTCTATCTATTAGCCGCTTAATGACAACATTCCAAATGGATTGACTTGATATCATACCCTGGATACCAATTTTCCAATTTAGTTGAGAAAAAATTAGTTTTTTTCCTATTAGTATTATGCGATGGATTCTTAATTGGGTGATGATATTGGTTTTCATAAATCTCAGAATGTTCCTTGCTTGGAATTATTTGAGGATTACAACATTATCCCACTTTGAGAAGAAGTCAGTTATAGTAAGAATTCACATAAACTTCTTGGATGTAGCAGGAGGGTTTTGACACATGACATCCATCCCCCAAATGGATAATGGCAAGTATTATGTAGCTATGATAAACAAATTCAGGGGTTGGTGGATGGAGTCGGAATGAATATGGTTGGAATGTCACTTTTGGGTGAACTTATTGTAGTTTTTCATTAATGCGTGATAGTAGTACCCATCCTTTCATATTATATGTGAATGATTGAGTTGTGGATAGTGGGTTCCATAGGCTTGGGCGTGTACTTCTTTCATGACCTCAAAAGTCTCTTCCCCAATAATGCACATGAGAAGGACCCCATCAGGGCTCTACATATCATGTTATTTTTATTGCTAATGCCATTATAGAAAAAATAATTAATTTCCAAAAAATTTATTTTCAATATCCAACCACTGTAAATTGGGAGTTCGTTAATTTTATAGAAATTTGTAATTTTGGTCATCCAACTGGTGTTTGGACCATATGGTTTATGTTTTCCACTAATCACAATGATCACTTCGATGTTGGGTTTGTTGAAGGGTGAGACCATCTATTGGTGTGTGATGATGATGGATATTTCATCTAGCTAGGGATCTACTAGAGTTGTGACTGCATTTTCAATGGAATCAACCCTGAAATTTTGTGTCCATGGGACGTGGGTCAATGTCTACTATGAATGTAATTTCACCATTAGTCCTCATTTTTTTTAGCAGGAGACGAATCTTTTTTTCATTTCATAATCATTAGAAACACTCTTAACTACTAGTTATGAATCACTTTTTTATCATCATCTTTTTTACTTGAACATAATGTGCTTTCTCTAACCCAACAATGAGATATTGGTCTTCTGCATCATTGCTTATTCACACCTATATAAATAGGAAGGAGTAATTCAATATATGTTTTTCATTGGAGATACGAGTACAATTCCGAACAGCCCTTTGTTGAGCCTAGGGTCCTCTATCATTTTTTCTGTTAGGCTTCTAAATGTACAATCAAATTTTATCTCTCAATTCAGGGGGTCCTCTGGAAAAGATAATAACTCTTCATTTGTTAGTTCAGACCCCAATGAAGTCATTTCTACAGTGATTTTATCATCCATAAAATATACCCTTCATAGTGTTTTGTTGTTTTCTAAATCAAAAACTAGATCTCAAAATACTATTGAATGGTATCCCCTCATGAAAGATTCTTGGTCAATATTAGAAGACTGTAGTTATATTTGAGTGGGTTTTTTGGGGGAGAATAAATAGTCCTTTTGGTGCTACATAGAGTGCATGAGTTTCTGGACTACCAATATTAGCACCAGATATCTCATCTCAATATATGAGAACCTTGTGTAAGAATTTATCATTGTTCGTCCAAGGGAATGAAGAATTTTTTCCCTTATGATGATGTTATTTTCCACGAGGAAGGATAATAGTGATCACTCTAAGGATGCCACATACATGATGATCAGTCATTCTTCAACAAGTAAAATTAGTACTGGTGGGATCATGAGGTAACTCTGGAGGGTGTCAAATTCTTCTTCATATTCATCTATCCACTGATATAAAAACCATTTCTTATTTAATGTAATAAAGGGCTAACAATCTCCTATGAGGTTCTATATTAAGTGAGTCATATAGGATAAATTTCTGGGAAGTCCTCTCAATTCTGTGAGGTCACGAGGAGTAGAAAAGACATTGATATACATTTTCTTTTGGTTTATAACTGTGATGCCTGGTCGGAATATGAGGAAGATATCAAACTTCTCTGAGGTTACAAAAAAAAAATCAAATTTCAAGAGTTTTATTTTTAATCAATGTTAAGGATTTGTTTTTGCAAATGGTTTCATGATATTCTGGGTGGTTCGATCATTTTCAAGATTTAACTACCATGTCGTAATCCTAGAATTAAATAAACATTCCCAATAAGGGTTTAATGACGTGTTTCTTGGAACATTACTATGTATCACCAAAATTCTTCAATCCAAAGTTTATTACATGATAGAAGAGAACTCCCTAGAGACCTTGAAGGAAATGGCCTATTCATTTACATAGGGGATTCAAATTTATTATATACTGAATAGAAATACATGAATTATATATCTTGGTATCCATCTATTTAATATATCAACAGTTTTGTGATCACGATAGAGAATTCATCTTTCGATCAGTTCAATTTGAGGTCTTTGAACTCATTGAAAACTCAAATGTTTTTTTTTCTCATTTTTGAAAATAACATTTTTCTATACCCACATGGGATATTAGTTCTCCAGAATGATGTGTTATATGATGATATTGTATAGATAAGCCACTATTTTGGAAACATGTGTCGGGTGCATCCTTCTTGATTATTGTTTTTTCCTTGGTGGCCTTGTAGCAGGCCATGGTCATGGGTGTCCACATTATGATATAATAGTGGGTTTTTTGCAGTAAGGAGAATAAATATATATTATTTTATTATAAGGTGGTATATAACTTTTACTTATCATCAGACACGGGTTCTGTAATTATGGTTGGTCATGGATCTTCTAATGTACCATGAAATATTTCCCAGAGTTCATCATTTATTGTAGTGATTCCTTCCTCAAATGTTATAGTGGAATCCGTATGTTCTTCCTACTCCTATTACTCTTTAGATTATTCATTATCATCTTCTTTTTTTATGGAGAAACATGTATTGGGATGGTTTGTCTCAATTTGGGACAAGATTTGATATCATGGTGTTTAAAAGATGAACTGAGTTCCTATGATCTGGCTCAATTCATAGGATTGCATTGAAACCATACTGAGTAAGGAGTAAGGAATATAAGAGATTATTTATCCTCTTTAGGTGATTATACAACCTTTTCTTCCACAATAAGTTCTATGGGGATTTCATGTGTCTCTGAGTATAGGATGAATGCATTTTCATCTGATATATCACCATTGTTTGTGGAGTTGGAAAACATTTCAACACTGCTGGACTTTGTGTTCATGACTAAAAACATCAATATTGTATAATATAATGATGAAAATGTGCTCATATGATTGATCTGTTTGATAGGTATAACATACTCTTAACCAAGCCTCATTATGGAGTCAGTCGAGATTAATTTTAGACCATCTAGGACAGAAACCTGTTGTACACCATCGACAATGAGTTTATTCCATTTCTCCTAATAAAATCCTACATCGATATAATTCAAATCATACAATTATAACAGGACATTACTAATATAAAAATTCTATATTGTTTCATTGATGAATTATTTTTTTCATCCACTATATGAGGATGGGGTTACAATGTATCAGTTCAACTAGGTCCTTCCAAGAACGATGATGAATGTCGTGTTATTCTGAACAACCTAGAATTATGAGAAATCTATGGGTACTCTAAATTTGGATTTAAATTTGATTTGGCCTAATGGATTTTGATGACTATTTTCATAACATTGTAGTGTTTTTTAGGTAGACACTAGTTTGTTATCATTAAATCCCAATTGGTGATGCATTCAGAATGGAATGAGATTTACTCTAGATCCATTGTCCATGAACACAATTCAGTAATCAACATCTTTTATTGAACTAGAAAATGTAAATTTTTATAATGTGTTCTTGTATCATAGATTCTCCATCTTGATTTTTTTTAAAAATAATTGTGTGCAATTTTGTAGGATTATTACCCATCAGATAGACCCCAGACGTAGAATCTACGGATTCAAACACTTGGGTCTTAAAAAAGCATCTATGAGTGCTTACCTGAGTAATTTTGATAATCATTGGGCGTCCATGACTGATATATTGGATTGTATTAAGGATAAATATTTAAATATCTTATAATTATGACATAATTTATTATTATACATAGTTTAGGGGAGCTCCATCATAGGTTTTTTATGATCTTGAGTATTTGTATAGTGGTTTCTGTCCTCAGGATAGGAGGTGAAGGTGCTACTGCCCTTGGTATGTTGGGTCGTCAATGTCATACTACTCGACATAGAAATTTGGACCATGTTCCTCATCTAATTTATTTTATAGTGTGATAATGTTAGACTGTCTTTTGGAAAATGTAGAGGTATTTTCATGTTCTATTCATACTAATTGAAGGACTCAGCCACATTTTTATGCAAAATTGACATCCTTAGTCGGGGTATGGTTTGAATTTGGGTTCCTTCCATGACTAAACATTCCACAGTGTCCCC
The DNA here is from genome assembly GCA_963277665.1 of Viscum album. NCBI lineage: Eukaryota > Viridiplantae > Streptophyta > Magnoliopsida > Santalales > Viscaceae > Viscum > Viscum album. Next base: position 624,153,236 of record OY728127.1, read on the forward strand.
ATATCCTATGACTACATCATATGGTTAGCCTATTAAATTTTGGTGACTCATTTTAGTATTCTACTCATAATCAGTTAAGGGATCGATTAAGTGAATAATATTAATGGAACAAAAAATCAACTCCCCATTAGTTAGGACTATGCATGACATACCAATTCTAGTGACATCGTCTCATGGGGCAGTGCCAATTATTTCAGATTTGAAGGCATGAAATGGGAGAGGGTAATATGTAATTATTCCTTCATATTGTTTTATCCTCCAACACTATATCTTTTCCATTATAGCTATACCAATTTTTGAGGTCTTGCTTTTTGGAGGTTTTTTTTGGTCGATGACTTTGATTGTGTTGTAGTAGAGGAAGCTTCCTACAAAGTTGTTTGTTAAAAAAAATCTTGGAGAATTCTGTAATCACAGTTTACTATATTAAAATAATCAAAATAGAAATATTATATTACTTTATAGTAACAACTTATTCTCATTCACCTCATTCTTCAGGGGAAATTCTTGAAACATTCACCACTTTCACGGGCGGCAGTACCAATATCACATTTCATGAATATATCCTTTTCTTATTGGAGGTATTTGAAGAAGAATCAATTTTGAATGGTGTGTCCAATTTTTCTGGTGAAGGGGACAATAATATAGAAGATTATTCATAACCACCTAATCAGTTCATTTTGGCTCTAGGAAATAGAGTAAATCATGGTTCACACCAGCTACAATGTATACATTAACTTAATCAACCTAAAACAAGTTAACAACATTAAATTGTTCCTTGAATTTTTTTCATCTAGGACCCCACATATATACTTTCCATAGTAGGTGTATCTATTATTTTTAAGGGGTGATACATGATACATTGTAGGATTTAGAGTTGTAGCAGACATAGAGGGTGGAATAACTGTGACAAAAGTCACCTCTTCCTTCAATAACATTTTTCTTGGGACTAGTGGGGTTACTCAGGGCAAGATCATAGTCTTAAAAATGGATTCATCCATAATTTGGGAAATGGAAGGGAAATCTCAGAATCTAGATATATACATCACTGGGATGATCAGTGTTTGTAGCTTATCTTAAAGGTTATAAATGTTGATAGCGAACATCTCCTCTTGAGGCATCCGTCAGTTAAGGGATTATGTAATCCCCTTCCATATGGAAATGACATCCAATAATATTTCTTTTTCTCCCATTTTTTCCATCTGACATGTCCCTGATTTTTTACAACATAGATTACAAAATAAAGATAAATTTTCCAACTAGATCTTCCTATCATATGGTCAAATAGGATGTAAAACTAGCATACCATGAAATGGTTGTCCCTTGTAGGGTTTGTACTAAGAATTTGAGTTTCAATACTTCAAGTTTCTCATGAGATCCTAAAATTTCATATAAATGAGATGTATTGTTCATCAGATATTTTTTGGGTTACCTGATCCATTAAATATTAGAAACATAGGACCCATAATATTTGGCAGTGGTGGGGTTTCCCTTGCCTAGTTAATGTAGGGTTTCCATTTTGGCTGCACTAGTGAACTCCACTCTTCTATGGATTTCAATCGATTTACAATGAATCAATGGTGTCAATATTCACCATATGAGTGTTTTTTTGAACTTAATTTTGGATAAGGTCTTTAATTTGAAGGACCTGGTGCGTTGATTTCACCATTATTTGAGGATAATACCCCATATGATACAAAGTTTGAGGATTTTCTTGAACACATTCTGGTTGTATTCTTAATGGATGGAAATAATGATATTTTTCAGTGATCGAGTACAAGTAGACAAATGGTACATGGACTGTATCTGGTGTATTTCTTGGAAATACCTCGACTGATGAGATGGACACTTGTGGATAAAGGGAGCTTGATGGAAGTGTTCATTTAGGCTTTTACAAGGGAATATATTTGATAGGAATGGTTCCTTAGAGAAAATCTGCGTTGATTCACCTAAACTGAATAATTTTTTCCTCTATTTGAGAGAATATTTCATCAAGTGTAATAGGATATTTTTCATAGGTTGGATGCATGTCACAAATGACCTTTCCTTTATTTTTCCCTTGGTAGATATTTCCTAAGGAGATAATAGAGGATTTATTAGACGAACACCTAGATTATGTCCGATCCTCGGGTTCTCGGTTAGAAAACCTTGATTCCCATGGTGTATTGGATTCTAGAAAAAACCATATTCTATATTCTCTTCAACATTTGTCTCATTTTCAATGTCCTCTTTAGGATTGATATACACAATGTTCATCGATGTATAGTGAATTATGGGCATCATTCTAGTTTCCAAATTATGGGAGTGCTATTTTGTGCCTTCTTTTGAATATCACCCAAAATTTTTGTAATCCTCTACAGGTTTCTAGGATATGTGTAACTTAGAGGGACCCCTTCCCAAGGTAGATTGTATTCATCTCGTTTGGGATAAATGGTTTATGTGACGTGATGAACTGGGGGACCTCATTTCTGTTCACCCTCTCCCAATGAAAAAATACTTATTTCTATAATGGTATGGTTTATGTAAAACTTATTATATCACTACATGGTCTGTCTTCTCTAGTTATTTTGTTCTTATGCCACAGTCTAGATTTTTTGGTCTTATGGGGAAACTTGTGTTGAAAATTATCACATCCCTATGTTTTGTAGATGATCTCGTAGTATGGTAACTGTTACTTCATTCACATATCTCTTGATTTTGTGCATTTCGACTCCATTGAGAGTTAGTCTAAATTCTGATTCTTAAAGCACATTGTTTTTTCTGAAGATATTCATAGTGCCTAATAATTAGATTCTCTTTAGTAAAAATCTGTTTGAATGTTTTAATATTCCATGTTCAAGATAATTTTTATTACACGAAATATTTTTTCTTGATAATTTTGAAACATACTGGTGGAAAATTAGTATGATGTGTTATACCTAACCTAAGAATGAATTTTTATTGATATCATCCTCCAAATAATGACATTACATGATGTCATTTCTAATGGGTTGTGTTGAGTGGGGTGACAGGTCAAATATAGAGCTCTAGGATCTCCCCATCACTAGATGTGAAATTTGGGGTGTTATAAATTAGATGAAACAACTTATGTATTGCATTGTGGGAGGTTAGGTGCGGATATTTATGTCGCCTCTCTTATTCTAGTCACCGTTTAGATGGAATGACTTCCATGTCAATTTGATGATAAATCTCTCCCAATATTTTGACGTGGTCCATGTTCCCATTATATGGAAACAATTTTTCTATTAGGTGGCATGATTTTTTTTAGAGATTTAGACAATTTTTTTATAAATTCTTCCAAATGATGCCTTTGTATGTCAAACTATGAAGTGGTTGAAGTCCAGAATATAGTGGGAATATCACCCCGTGAAAATTGTCTTTATATGAGAAACATGAAAATATTTTCATATTTTAGTGACTCCTATACTTGTTATTTACATCATATAAAATTTATGATTGTTTTTTTATGATGATGTTGTTATAGTAGGGATCTCATTGGTCTACAAAAGGATTAGGAGTGTCTCAAAATATGAGTGTTTCCATATGTCACCTATTGGCTAAGTAATGATGTTTCTTATCATTTAGAGGGTTTCTAAAATGTCAAACACAAAATTTCCAAGTTCAACTACACATGATGGTTTAATCATATTTTACAAATAATGGAGAGAAAATTATAGATGTTTGGTATAACTGAAGGGAGTACCTTATTAGGGAGTCCCATTATGATGAGGAGTACCGTGATGTCCCGATGCCTAACTGCAAGGATAATTTCTAAAGTGTATACCCTATGGAGGACTATCAGGGTAGGAGTCAATAAGTTCAAGTCCTTCTTATTGTTTCATATTACTACAGAGAGGTCATGAACCATGAATTCCATCATGAAAAGGTCTACCATCAAGGCATGATACCCAAATTTAGGGATCATTTCTATAGTGTATGCCCTATGGAGGACCATTATTGTAGATGATAAAAATGGGATGACCTTATTTCTATTTTATCTTCTAGAAATATGGATGCTACTGTGGCTCACATCTAAAGATAATCTCATGGGATTGATAAGATTGTTCCCGTGATGTAAGTCTTCATGGAAGATTTACTAGGGAGGACCACTAGAGAAGCCAAAAACAATGATGTGGGGATTACCACTCCAAATACTTCATCAAATTTTATTAGTTGTTAATAGATCAGAAGAATCACGAGCCACCATTGATAGTTGTTGGATGGAATCCTGAACTCCAGCTTCCAACACATTAGCATTGAGAATATTCAATTCATTTTCATGTATCTATAGGCACAATTTATTTCTGGGAACTCTATTTTGGTTGAATATGGACACTTCCTATAGGTGAAATCCTTCATATATGAGTACCTATTCCAGTGGCTCCCCTGGTTCTATTAGGATACTTCAGTGAGCATCCTGAGTTCTAGAAGGGATATATGACTTCATTATGGTGACTTCCACTGTTGAATGGTGACCCTAGTTTGACTGGGAATTTGATCCTGATCTTGTTTACCCTTTACTAAACAAATATTTCCAATGACCCTACAAGATGAGAGAAGGGATCCATGTGTGCTCTCCATTGATGGGTTCATTGTGTGGTTGAGTCACCACACTTGAGGACGTGGGATTTTGGGATAGACTAATTTTTATTTCAACAGATGTAATAAATGTTTCTAAAGTCTAAAGGATATTTTGGGGTATTGATATTTGAATCTCTGTCATTACTAAGAAAAATTGAGATACATATATTTTTGTAATGGTAATATATTCCCATTTCATTGATGAGTAGGAATGCGTACCTGGTTGAGTCCTCTATTTCCTACTAGTATGTACTGATAATTCTCCTATGTGGGTATAGATATATGAGTACGATTCTGGATTATCACTAATATAACATATCTATTTTCACCAATTAACATATTATTTGAATTGTGGGAATAATATTAATGAGTAGAAATGTGTTTCTCATCATTGGATTTCATCATATTAGACTGATGGTATTGATCTGTATCCAATGGAATTTATATCTACTTGTCTGTGGATTCAACATTATTGATTGGTGGGATTGAAATGAACGAGTAGTAATTTCATTCTGCTTATTAGCTACCACTGTATTTCACTAATGGGATTCATGTCCATTGGAAGGGATGTGATTCTACTAGAAGATTGCTGGAAAATTTTTACAGTGGGATTTGAAAGAAGAAGATAGAATTTGAGATTCCTCACAATTCATCGTCTTATTTGACTAAAGGGTTTATCTATAGGGATAAGGAATATAATTATATGTGGGAGTTTATACAATATTTTCATGCTGGTATACTTAAACAAGATTCATAATAAGGTAATATTACTAATTGTATGGTCTCCACCATTCATGAACCACCTTGGGGACCCAGGTTTGTAGGACATTAGATGGGGCATTCCGGCCATTACCCTCTACATCGACATTTTATATAGTCACACAACATAGGCGAAAAATAATATTACAGGGGCCCTTTTGAAGCACCCATGTGATTTAGGGATTAAGTATTTGGTGATAAATTCATCTCCCTCCCTAAGGTATTGGAGGCAGTAATTAACATGATCTCAGGACATGGTACCGAAATGGTTGGACATTTCTATTGGATCCTCCATGTTCTAGATTGTAGAACAGCTATCGGGGCATCATTTACTAGAGGGAATATCGATCCTCCTTCAATGTTGGGACAATACAATTCTGCTGGTACTCCCTAAACAGTGCATTTGAAACCCATCATTTAAGATGCAAGGTCGGCAATGAAGTCCACTTATTCACGAAGGACTCGACCACCTATTTAGTTGGTGATGCAAAAATCTATGGAAATTGCTAAGATTCCATTGGAATGAAGGCTTTTCTAGAGAGTGCCTATAATATATGGGATATATTGTCACAAAAAAACATCATAAATGTATCATGTCCTAACGAAATGAAAAATTGAGGGTCTCATTTGCCCCTATTCCATTTTGAGATTTGAAAGGATCAGGAAGTGGTGTAACACTTCCACCATAGTTACGAATTCATACTGGGTTCACCATTTAGATTCACTAAATGAATCATTGATGGCCTAGAAGGTTAATTACATGGGGTTAAAGGGTGTCTAACCACTAATTTTAGTTAAAAAATCTTCAAATGGTCTCTTACTGGTTTTTTTCATGTAGTATGAAACACACAATGGATCTCATAACCATGATTCATGGAACTATTTTACAAAATAAGGTGTTGGGTGAATGAATCATAAGAACTCACATTAGTTTAAATGAGGGGAATTATACTACATCACACCTATGTGGGTGGAATCATGTCATATTATGGGACTCTATTATTGATTTCAGATATATTCCTGAATCCTTTTTTGAATTCCTTTGTATGTATTTTAAATATTAACCTATAGTAATGGGGGTTCAAAATGAATTGGGCGATGGTACTGTAGAAGTACTGTAGCGGTAATGTAGCAGCGTTGGTACAATAGATCGGTGGGTACTGGAGCGGCAGGAGGGCACTGTAGCAGCGGCGGTACTGTGTGGTACAGTAGCAGCCGGGTTACTATTCACAGAATGGAAATTGGGCCTAAAAAATGGGCCTACGGGCTATGTAATGGGCTACAAGACTTCTAGGCCTTCGGGATTTGTAATGAGTCTCCCTCTACCCATTTAAAAGATGTATTTGATTTTATTTAATAACAAAACGTGGCTTCAGCCCCATCCTTTTAAAAAAACCTATAATAATGATTGACTATGAATATGCATGGGTTTAGAATCATATATATGTATCTAAGGTCCTATATCAATTAATTAACATGTATATATCTGAGGAACTCAATAAATGTATCCTATTTATGGATATATGATGGATTACATGTTCTTTTATAGGGATGATGATTGTTCTACACCACACAGTGGAGAACACTATGGATAATCTTTATCTAGGTGGGATAGATGTTGTTTTGATGTTAAGGTCGATCCCCTAGAATTGGCCTTTTATATACCCCTGTGAGAGGAATAAGAACACATGTAGTCTGTTTCCAATAAATAGGGAACATTTCCTTTATTGTCATTTGATGAGGACTGAACCATATAGTCTAATGATAGGTGGTTAGTATGTCCATTACAAATCTTCCTATTCAAAAGGGTGTGGGACATGTGCTAAGGCAACTCAAGTGGCCAAGAAGAGACATGATCTCCTAGGTGGATATGACCCTACTAGGGATGTGTCCTAAATATCATTATATAGGACATGGATCGTGAGATTGGACCTAAAATAGGATTCCTATGTAACCCTATTCATTGGGAATACAATCCCACATAGTTTGGTATGTTTGGAGTTATGCATTGAAGAGCCCTATTTAGGGAGACGTGATTGGGGATTACACTCAGAATGATGTCAATAATGAATATGTTTCGGTCTTATTCAAGGATGTGTCCCATTTGGGGGTTGGGATTGTTCATAAGTAGGGATCTCCACCAACCCATAATCCCATTTGAGTCTTGTTTGGTGTAATAAATAAGAGGAATCAGAAGAACTGGTGATGACATGATCTAACACTATTTAATAACAGATGGTGTTAGGGGATAATGGGAAATGGATATGACTTTTAATGTTCCCATATCCCCTAATATTTTCATTTTCTTGACATTAAGATTATTTGATCCATCCGGATACTTCCCAAGATAAGGAAAATATCTGAAAAATCGATACCGACCTCTAGAAATGTTGGGGGATTACTACAGTAGGGATACCCTAATATTGTTTATGGTGGGAGAAGAATGCTAAAAACTATCCATAATCTATGTTAAATTCTAGAGGATCACTATTAATGGAAAAAAATATGGTCCCCTTTATTACCACTTTTAAAATGGCGGTTCACAATACCACCCCAATGTCAGAACTCAAGTTACCATGGGGATTTAAATGTTTGGATATTTCTGGGGTCATGCCTTACTATTGAGAACACCCACACTTTTCCCCTTATCAATAGTATGTAAAATAAAAAATACATGATGATGTGACTGATGACATCATCATACTTATCTACTGGCATTTGAAGGTCCATTATATTGATTCCATTGGAATGGTTCAAATATGGGAAAACATGGGGGTTGATGACTTGATGGAAGGTATAGACAGGTATTCGACAGTGGATGTCCATAGGATTCCCCATTATATGTGTCATGTTCTAATGAATGATGGGGATAACTATGTACAGCTTTTTTCTATATGGGTGAGGGTACCACAGATATAGTGTTTTCTATATGGGGCCATGTTCTACCCACGTATCCTATTAAAACATGTGGTTTAGATCCTTATATGTTGTACTTTCCCACATGGAGCAGGGTTCCTCCTGCCTAGTTTTTTCCTATGTAGAGTTCTTTTCCATATTTGGTCCCTCTAATTTATTCCTTATGGATAATACCAACAAATGGTTTTCGGTTTTGGGAACACTAGATGTCTAATTATTAAATCCCGACTTCTAGGAATCATGTTTTACCAGATGAGAATCATCAAAATGCTCTAGTTTTCTTAGTGAATTAGAATCTCTTCAGATCATGTGTTTGTTCATCACAATGGGTGTCCATGTTTATACTGTCTTCAGAGGACCATGGTGTCTATTTATTATAGAGTGGATGGATAGGGTATTGGAAAGACAAGTTGCCCAAAGTGGATACTTAGCTTATTTTGTGGTGGTTCAAGGAGGGTGCCCTTGCCTGCGATGGAATCTGTCTGTCAAGGCCATCGTTTGGGGGTGTTGGTGATGCCACCACATCCCATAAAAAACATAGTTCTCAGGATTACAGTTAATCAGGGATTAAATCATTTTCCGGTCCTACATAATAACTTATTTAAATTTATGAGTGTCATCGGTACCACCTCATCCAATGAACTATTTAGTTCGTGGGTTCTTCATGCAGTAAAAAACTCATATAGTGTGGTGGTCAACAAAGAGATTTGTGCTTCATAGGATCACTATATCGTTCATGGTTTCTTCCATTTGAACTTTTCTTCCTTGATATATTCTTCTAATTTGTTTTTAAATTTTTTACAAAATAATGGATTTTGTTTTGTAATTTTCAAAACGCAAGAAATATAGAGTGAATTTGGAAACATCGTTCATTCATACGTATGACCTACCATCTCCATGAATGGTGTATTTGACATAAAATCATAGAAATTTAGGGATTGCTGTATACATATATAATGAATATATAAGATATTTATATCATATTTTAAATTCTAGAGACGATGAAATCATGATCTATGTACCATAAACAAAAAATATATTTTCAAAAAATAGTCAAAAATGAAGGAAATTGAAACCATAAATAATAAAAATAACGAGATATTACTAATGAAATGTTGATAATACTTCCTAAAAGAATCACATAAAATATCATAAAGACTAATATGGTTATGGTAAAAGATATTTACACTCTAAAAAAGACTATACAAGAGGTTAAAGTCATTTAAATCAAAAAGAAGCCTAAATCAAGAGATTTCATCTTTATTTATATTCCATTGAGGCTTATTTAGTATTATGAAAAAAATTCACATTTTTGTGGTGTATAAAATAGAAATTAAATTTTATTAAATACCTATAAATATGATTATCTCATAAATTGTATACCATTATTATAAATGGTTTTCACTTTGAATGTTACGTGATTAACTGGGGAAATATTGATAAATTTAAATCTATTACCCAATATGAATATTTGGTAAGGAATATTGTTTATAAATTAAATAAATTATTCAACGTCTGAAAAATTATTTGGATAGGAAGTACATGGGTTGTGTAAAGGTTAATTCAATACCTTAGATGCATTTGTAGTTTCATTGGATGAATCTACTATCCAAATAAAATGTTTTGTTCCCAGTGTGTTTTAATCTATTTTGATGATAGATATTCATACTAAAGTAATCATGTTATAATAAAAAATTGAATATGATAAATAAGAATATACTAAATTGAGAATTCAGTTTTTATTATCAGTGATATTGTCACATTGATAAAATATACGGATGCATTTCATTATCATCTCATTGATTAAATGGAACATATGTTTAGTTAATACCCTTCAATATTAAATATTCCCTATCTATTATTATAATAATGTAATTTAATTGAAATTATATCATAATTATTTATCATTCCATATTGATTAGTATCAATAGATTATTGTTTCTTCCATTGTTCATAAGCCTTAATGAGCATTTAATGTTACACATTTTTTGTTTCATTCCCCCAGGATATTGATAAGAATTCATGAAATTATTTTTTAGGGAAGCTGTTTCTTTTTAGTTGTTATGTATTATGTCTTATTTTATATTCCCAATTTAAAATGGTTATCGTGTATGCTATATGGTTTTCAAAAAAAAATTAAACTATTTCATACATTAGGATCCAACCCTTTGAATCTATGTTAAGGTTATAACATATGATAAAATTTTTGTTATTCTAGTGTCTCAGTTGTAAAAGTAGGAATCAAGGTATGTTTATTATAATACATGTAAAATAGATTTAGGAAAACATTGAATAGGGAACATACATATAAAGGATGAAATCAAGGATAAGTATCAAAAAAATTATACAATTTGGGTCAGGTAGATATTATGTGGTTTTCCTAGAAATAAATCCATGTATCGTTACATCATTTGAATGCAGTTATGGAAAATAAGTAACAAGGGGTAATAACTCTAAAGAGGTAACATTGATCTTGAATCAAGCATATCATAGTATGTAATAACTAGCCCTACTAATAACTTGGTTTGACACTCTAGGAGGATTGTCTTTGGATAATTGAGATTTTCTTTATAAACCATTCTAGAGGACTTAAAAATGATGATAACCCCAAAAAACCATCCATATTATTATGATATTTTCTGTGGTTAAGTAATTCACTTGTTTTGGTATTATACAACAGGATTAAAAATTCATTATTTTATGATCTACTCCATTATATTCAAATTTTTAGAAAGGAAAATGTAAGTAAAAGGCTATCAATATTGATTGAAAATTTATAGGTTCCCCTATTGTGGAAGCTGATATAGCTAGTACTGGATCTGATCTAGTTTGGGATATATTAGTGCTGCTAAATCCGATTTTGATACATTACTTTTCCCAGATGGATCAACATTTTCCAAAATGTTATTCTTCAGTGCTATTTCTTTATGTGTCATAGTCCCCCATAATTTATTAGGACTAATAATCCAATAGATGATGAGAAATGATTTATGTCTCTAGAAAAGAATTAAAAATAATTAGAATTTTGTGAAAAGGAAAAAGTTACACCTGTAGTGTATTATATCAACGGTGATGTTGATCAATATTGGTCATTGATCTAGAATACTTGGCTGAAATATGATAGATAACTCTTGAAATGGAATGAATTTAAAGATACATTCATTAAAATTTGTTTTCCTTGTGAAAAATAAACATAGAAAAATAGAAAGTTAGTTTGTTTAAATAAAAAAAGGATGAAGAAAATTCGTTAGAGTATGAATCTATAATTACAACGAATGAAAGATATGATAACAATTATATACACAAAAATTGAAATATTGACCCTTTATTTGAATGAATTAATCCATGTCTTTTATGAGAACTACTATATCAATTTTTTTGATATACAATGAAATGGATTATTATTATATCAAGATAGAAATATAATTATTCAAGTATTATGGCTTCAAAAGAAGCTATAGAAGAAGACTATGACATTGCACGTAACGGAGAAAAAGAATAAGTGAAGGAAGTATTTTTCCCACATGTGATAACAATGGATGGAATCACCCATGGATATTCAATAAGGGATTATTAATTTTTTATTTTTGTGATGAAATGGTTCACTATGAAAATGTGTGGAATGCGAGGAATGAAAAAACTACTACTATTTTTCCCATCACTAAGGTGGCGGGGAACTATAAAAATTAATTCCCTAAACATCAAGGAATATACCTCAGAAGAATGTTAGTGATCTAGGTCATGATTATTCTATTTATACAATTTATGTTGTAAAAATATTTTTATTTTATATTTGGATATATGAGATATGATGTGAAATACTTATATTGATGATATTTCCATGAGGAATTTTTTAAACTATATCAATATTTTTCTAATGTAATATTTACTTAAGGATTTGAGAAAACATATTCTATATTACCAAGAAAATTTTTCAATATCAAGCATAGATTCTTAAAAAATATATTATTAATGAATGAAAACCCTTAATATGTTCATAATGTTCGGATACTTATTTTTGGGTAAATATACTATTGATATAGATAATTTAAATTGGATACTAATGACTTTCATATAACTAATTCAAATGTTTTTTATAATAAATTTTTTGAAGGGTCATAGGTTTTACCATCTATTAAATGGTTTAATTTGAACATTGGAGGTAGTTTAATAGATCACTATATTATATCACCGTGTAAAGAATCATGCATATTGGATAATTGATATTAACTATACTGTCATAGTAATTTATTGAGATCTATGGAATGAATTATCATTCTATTCTTGATATGATGACATATTAAATCTGAATTTTGATGCCCTAGGGAAAAAAATTATTTTTGATGCTAGTGATGAATTTTAAAATGATCAAGTAATAACCAAAGGATGGGATTTTTATTATCAAATAGAGATAAATCAAGTAAGTATATATTCTCATTAATTATGATGATGATAAAAAAATTATCTGATTAAATTCATACAAGATAAATTAGATGGTAATTTAAATCATCACTTATTTATAGTTTTGGGCCCATTAAAATTTAATTGATCATTCACTTTTTTATGATCAATAACCACAATCACTGTCCTTAAAAAAATTATTATTTATTCACCCATGAAAATGTTTTCATTTTCCAACTATTTCCCCTTACTCAAAAACCTAGGTATGGGATTATTTCAGATGGCCTATACACTCCCTTTCCTCCCTTATTATGCAGTATTTATTAACCCTTTTATGAGGTGGGTATTTAATAATGGTATATTAAAATATCACACCCTAGATTACCAAGATAAATTTTAAATTGATAGGATTAATTTTATTTAATAAATGGATAATGTAAGACCCCAACACATTACAATACACCCCTTCTAGAATAAATTTATTTTTTTATAGATTTCATTACCTTCAATAGTGACTTTTTCAATGGATTCTGTTGTACGAAAGACTGTGTTTTATCAAATACGATTAATATTATTAATTAAATATAAAATTACATCTTTTCTGTTATATTCATGTTTAATAATATGATTATATATCTTATGAAAATATATATTTAAATGAACATGGTAAAAAATATTTAGAAAACAATATAAATACCAATTCAATAAAATAGAAATAATTTTATAAAACAAATTTCTAAAAATGAAATGATATATTATCTGGAAAAATTAAATTAAATTGATTTATTTAATGATATTAATAAAACATATATACTATATATTCAATTGTTTTTTAAAATTAATCCAATTAATTATATAGGGACAAGATAAGAAAGAATCCAATATTACGCAATGAACGATGCCTTTTTCTTAATAGTAGTTCTTCCACCTTTTTAATAGTTCACATGATTTAAAAATAAATATTTACCATTTAATAAAATTTATTTTATAAAATATATTTAATTTATGAAATATTTTTCGCAAGTTTATCTTATGGTAAATTTTTGGTATTTTTTTAGGAAGTTTCATTTCTTGATGAACAGTTATAAAAATAGAATTTAAATTTAAATTTTATTATTTATCTATATATTTTATAAAGTTCCATTGAATTTCAATTTTTTTTTAAATTCCCAATATTTCAATAATACGTCAATTAATCCAATTATTTTACTAATAATCATTTTCACAGAAAATTTATATATACAAATATAGTATGCTTTTGAATATTTTCCAATTAAAACCCCCTTTATCTTCCCTTCAAAAGGATTAATTTTAAATTAATTTGTGCCACATTAGTTATTTTAATTTCTAGAAATGGATTCCATATATGGAATCATAAAAATTTATAATGTATAATTTTTTCATCATAATTTTTTACTAAAGTCATTACCGAGAATAGTTAAAATTAATAACATTAATTAGGAGAAAAATATGATTATAGATTGGCTAAATGTTAATCATAAGTGTCCAAATGAACAATAAACATTTCCAAAAATAATTTCATGGAATATTTCTACATTATAAATTATATAATTCCTATTTTCCATTACTTTATCCACATTACATGGAAAATAGTGTGGGTTGAGTTCTCCTTTTTCAAAAAATTATTTGAGTGCCACTCACTTCCCTTATAAAAATACACCCTTATCCCTATCACTTCACACATCCCAAGACCATCTAATCAGACAATTAATACCAAAATATCATCCAAAATTCTATCTTATCATCATACAGGTCCTACATTTGGATTAAAAACAATAATGGAAGGCCTTTGGTGTAAGCCAAAAGGTGGTACCAGAAGAAGAGGTAACGTTCATCAATGAATGGTTTTATTTTATTTATTCCTCGGGCATAAGTAATTATTTTATATCATCATTATAAAATAACTTCATTAAGTTCCCTATAATGAGTTGTTTTATCTTAAATCTTTCTTCCTATGACCAAATACTATTTTAACAATTGGGATATGGTATTATTGTTTCTGTATATGGCGAACTGCAACCTCCTGGACCGATGTCATTCATTTATCCATTACGACCATTAAACATTGGGAATAAATATAGAATATATAGTGAACCGTGTTTAATATACATGTATATTACAACATTTTTATGAATATTCATCACATTATAAAAAAAATCATTGATTACCATAATAGTTTTTTTTCTTTGGATACATGGGAAAAAATATTCTTACTAGGTGAAATATTTTCAATGACTCCAAAAAATATCTTTCCACTTAGTAATTATACATACACATTAATTTTTGTCCTTAGGAATGAAAAATAAAAAAGTGGTGAGCTCATATGAATAGTAATTATAAATGAAGTAGAGATATAACCATATCATGGGAATATGGGTATGAGAACATGATAATAAAATTTGATGATCATACCATTCATATCATAGATCAAATTCATGAGTCATGGAATAAATATAGGTAGTTCAAAATTCATGAATCATAAGATAAATGATATTATAATACATGAAAATATAACATAGGAATATGACATGGAATATGTTGCATGCATATAGGGATAAAAATTTCTACATCAAGGATACCTATAATACTTTTATAATATGTTAGGCTTGGGATAATAAATAGTGTACCTAATTTCAACTTGGGATTCACTCCCACTTAACCTTTTGTTTTGGTCTTGGGATTCCCTCCCAAGTACCTTTGTGTATCAGGCTTGGGATTTCTACCTATGTACCCTCTTGTATTGGTTTTAAAATTATCTATAGGTTCGATCATGGGATTCCCTCTCATGTACCCTCTTATTTCAAACATAATATTCCCTCTTATTTCAAGATTCAGATGCAATCCTATGTACCCTATAATTTTGGTCTTCGAATTCCCTCTTTTTTTATTCTTAGTATGTCCTCTCATTTACCATATTGTTTTGGGATTACTATTCCCTCTAATTTCAGGTTTGGGATTCCCTCACATGTACCCTCTTTAAAACACAAATTATTTGTCTCTATACAATGCATTTCAAGGAGATGTTGGTCCCACCAATCACATAATGAAATTATATATACATATTCCAAATGATAAGAAAACAATAATCATATCATGACACTCAAAATGATATGGGTATCATTAAAATTTCATCACATAACAACATATGGAAATGTGATAGGTATAATAATGAATGATTTACCCTTGAAAAGAATAATGATGAAAAATATTATTACCTATTGAAGAGGAACATGATTCATAAACATCATTACATCAAAACTTAATCCATTCATGAAATAATTTCAAATCTATTCATATGATAAAACAATGTATGTATTCTTATATGTAGATGGATTTTGAAAGATCACCTGGAACATTTGATTAAGAAAATTTTATTTCATTGAACATCATTTTCATAAAACCATTTCTAAAATACATTTCTTATAAATACGCTCTTAAAATTTATTTCAAATCTTTAATTAAGAATATTATATTATATTTATTTAAAAATATTTATTTAAATCATAATATATTTTGAATACCGAATTCATTGAAAACACTTTTAATTCCTAAAAACATGTATTGAAATAATTTTTTAAAACCCTTATTCGGAAAACAGGGATGATAACTTTTAATGAAAATCTGAACTAATTGTAATAATTTTTATTGAAAATAAACCACTAAAAACCAAAAAAGGTACATCTGAAAAATATTAAAAACAAATTTTAATATTAATTTTTTTGAAGAAAAAAATTCTTTGAAAATAATATTAAAACAATCAAAATTTTAGGATATTTTAAAATCATTTTCTCTAAAAAGAAACTTGTAACCATAAAGTTGAATATTCAGTGGAATGGCTATCATGATGGTTGGTATGTTCGTACACGCTGGACATTATTTTTACACCATAAAAGTGTATAAAAGTTTCGTGGTTGGAATATTTCTATATAATTCCATTTAAATTTTTTTTGAAAAGAATTTAAACATGGGAAAAGTTTCATTTCAAAATCATATATAATATTAAAACATTTTAGAATATATTTTATGAATATATAGAATTTATGGAACATAGATTTCTGACCAAATGGAAAAAAAATGTAAACTTTTAATAAAAAAACAGATTCATAATTATCATATGTACTGAAGAGTTGAAATCAGGTAATAATAAATAATGATATCATCATTAAATAGAGTAGAAGAAAAATAATGAGTGTTTTTGAGATATTGATTATAATATTTCAACCGAGTATGCATAATCACAACCAATCTCGATAAATGCGGATATTTTAGCAATAACCACTTACCACCTTAGGAAACATTGAGTCATAATAAATTTTAGACAATAACATTACATAATGATGAATATTTCTTTAAAATATAGATATTTGTGATATAAAATATTAAATTCAGTACATATACCTCATAGAAAAATATTAGGTCCTATCCTGAAATTTTTCTCAATAAAGGAAAATTGGGGAAAAATTATTCTACCAATTTGATAAATTTTAAAAAAGAAACCCCATGAAATAATTGTCAAAAATTTACATTTAAATAAACATAGTTTCATTTATAGGAATAATTCAATTCATACTAGGGATTTATACACACCACATATAATAAATAAGATTTGACTATGAATTTTGTCTCACAGAAAAAAATGTTAGATAAGAAAACCCTTTCTTATAGAGTCACATTTGGCTCATGATCTCCATGAATAAATAAATACAATGTATATATATATATAATATCATTATATATAAAAATATTGGATATAAAATTTCATAAGAATTTGTATATACCACATAATAGAAGTGATTGCTGAATGTGGAATTTATCTCATGAACAAAAAGTGAGAGGAAATTTCCTTAACATAAGTTTTGATTTTAATCATATATGTTAAACCCACCTATATAAAAATTATATTTTATTTATACATCTAATAAATAACCATATTATTTAGTATAATACCATATATTATTTTTTTATGAATTCATATTACCCTTTTATTAAGAACTCCGTACTAATTTTATATTTTTAGTAGTATCCACTTGTTTCGTTTATGTTTTGACTCATTATTCTTGATCCTCATAATTATACAATTATTTAATTGTATCTATAAATTATAAAATATTATAAATATTATATATTTACTATAATTTTTTTTATGATAATCAATATAATATATATGTATAAAATGGAATTCACCATTTATGGAGACCGTTGGTCGTACGTATGATTGAATGTTTCTTATATTTTATTGTCCAATTGAAAGAATGAATGTAAATAAAATATATGTATATATATGTTTGTTTTATAATTATATTAGAATTATTATTTCATATATATCATATACGTTCACTAAACACATCCTTAATTTATTCAATTTAATGTGTGAACGAATCACATCTCTCTAAGAAGACAATAGTCTACACTTCCCCAAATGATATTATCGCACTTATAGAAATTGGATAAAATAAAGTTATGTGTTCTATAATAATTCCATAAGAATAATTAAAACATAAATATCCTATATATCAAATTAAAATATAGTTTATATCATAATTTCCAACTATGATATGTGGTAATGGGAAATGGAAAACATCATTTTGCGATGATATAGTTCACAGCATATAAGAACGATAAGTTCATTACTCATTAGATGGACGTCTCTGTAAGTGTAGCTAAGAAAATTATAATTACAAAATGTCAACATACAGATTATACTGTTGTTATTTTGTATGTGTGGACTTTAAATATTTGAGGTAGCGAAGAACAAAAATTTATGAATGGAACTTGAGTAAGGATGGTACCTCTTCTATGTGTAACTCTTTTTTCATTACAAAAAGGGATTCTATGGTTGTATTTCATCCATTAGGTATGGTTATATTTGGATGTTATAGATTTTTTGATCTTATCAGAGTATTTTTTGGAGATCCCAATGGATTTAGAGGAGTGAATAAGTTGGAGGGTGAGTTTCTTCATATAATGGAGTAGTATTGTCGTTCTTGTATATTTATTAATTGAAAATTTCCCCATCTTTTTTACTGTTAAATGGGGATAAAATAATGGAAAAAATTCATTAATAGGGATTATAGGGTCTAAATATGGACAAAAATTACTTTCATACCCGTTTTTATGTCATTTTGGGCCTCAGAATTATGGTTTAGTATGTTGTTAAGCTAATTATTCTCTTAAACTATGTAGTTAATTTTAAACACATTTAGTAATGTAAATGAAAAAAATATAAGTTTAACTTATTAGTAATTATAAATTATTATTTTTCCAAACATTTAATCCAATTTCCCAAATTAAAATAAAACAATTTGATGAAAATAATTTAAATATAATCCTGTAGATGGGATGAAAAAGTTGGTTTTTAATGTACAAACTTTCAAACAGTTGGTACATTTTTATATCTAATTTTTTAGATAAGTAAAATTATTTTATATAAATATTATTAATTTACGTATAATTGATATAATAGACTTTTAGAGGAATTATAAATTTAATTTAACCTTATAAATAAATTTTATGGAAAATAAATTATCAAAACAAATCGGTATTTTTCACCCATCATAAAAACAATCATCACAAAACAAATACCAAAAAATAACCCAACCAAAAATTTAATGATTATATATGAAAAATTATATATATTTTAATATATAAAATTTATAAAATTTCCACAATTTAGATTTAAAATATGCAGTCCATTAAAAATTTGAAATACATCTTTTATAAAAATATTGGATTTATATATACTATTATGTTTTTTTTCCTATTCCTATCATATATATTAGTTGAATGTAAAAGAAAATTAATTGAAAATATATTTTATATATTTTATTAATATCATAAAAAATATTAATTAATTTAAATTATTAATATACAATTCTTTTTTGGGAATAAATGTTTTTTTTATAATAAAAATCAATTTATATTCAATTGGATATTATATTCACTTATAACTAATTTATATGAAATTAATTAAACCATGTATTTTCAAAAGATAATTAATCCTACACATAACGAACAATAATAATTTCTAGGTCATATATAATTATAATATATAATAATATTTTTAATAAATATATTATTGTTTTGTAAAACATGGTCTTGCATGTTATTAAAAGCCATCATGGAATGTAAGTATTTTAGGTAATGTAAGACAACCTAAATTTTACATGTTGATAAAGATAAACATATGTTGTTTTTAGTTCACAATTAACATGGTTTTTACATTATTCAATCCATATTTTGTGTTGTAATATAAAAAACTATTTTTATTTTTTCGTGAAATGTAAAATTTCAAAAAGATTAAATTATTTATAAATAAATATTTCGCAAAACATCATGGTGTTACATTCTACCCCCATAAAAATTAATTTCTATTTCCAAATTAAATTGGGTTATGAAATGTATAACACTTGAATGGTCCATTCAATGAAACCGATATAGTAAATATTAAAGCAAAAACATCCTTTAAAAAATGTTTGAAATATAATAGTTACCTAGAGTAAAACATAACTATATTTACAGATATGCGAACATAGGTGGGATGTGAATACATATAATTAGAATAAATGTACAAATATTTATTGTGAGTGATTTTGGTCGTTAATAATAATCATGTTAATGATCAATAGAATATTGAGGGAATCAAATTCCTAAATGAATGATGATTATTAAGGCCATCAATTCAATAAAAAATAATATATTTTGAAAAAAATTATTTCTATATTATTTTCATAAAGATAATTTTTTTTGAAATGATATAATTACATGATTTCTGGAAAACCTCACCGAATTTTTTGGTCTTTTTAAATTTCATATTCATATCTCATTCAATGAAATGTGGGTGATTTTGTTATTACTAAACAATTAACTGATCTTTCGGTCTATTAATTGAATGAAAGGTCATTCTATCAATTTTTATCACAAAAAAAATTTAGCATCAGTTGTCTTATATGCTTAAATCCCAAAATTGGGACATAATACTTTCCTATCTAATATGTTATAAAAAATTTATCATAAACCATTACATAAATAGTTAACATTATAATCCATCCAAAAGATAAAGTCAAAAACACTTGGAATAAGGTCATTATGTTTCTCTAAAATAGCTTAGAATTGAACCCCTTTATACCATTTAGTATATATTTTTTTCATATACCAAACATGTAAATACATTATCATGTATTCTGCTAAAACAGTATCATAACATGAATTACTATATTCGAAATTCTAGTTTCTAATTTAAATTTATGTTAGATATATTCGTTAAATTCAAAAATAATTTAAACATTATTAATGATAGAATAACATCTTTTAAACAAGTCCTTTATTTGATCCTAGGTAATTAGAACCATCCGATTCAAATATTCATATAACTCATATCTTTATCCAAAATATTTTATATTGACATAAGAAACATATTGAGGTTTATCTTCCCTTAGTTAAAATGTATCCTTTCCATTTAATCACTATCCCCTTAAATCAGAATCATTCAATAGAAACACGTCAATTCTAAGGGTAAAAAATAAATTTAATAATAATTTTACATTTATTCATTAATATAACATAATTATTGAATCTAAATAAAGAAAAAATTGATTATTACACTTCATCCATAACTTATTAAAAGGATACCTCATCGTATTACATCAAACCACTTTCCTTTCACATTTCATCTATTGTCTCATCATAAGTAGAAATATATAATTTAATCGCACCACATTTTTTATTCTCCTCTTGACCATTCAAATTGAGAAATCGATTTGAAAAATGAATATTCATTCCACACATAATGAATTTACTCTGGGATAGTATCTTATAGAGGCCAGTATTACTATCATTTTCATTAATAGAACCATTCAATTTTCCTTTCCAACTCATTTCTTTGTGTCCTCCTTTTTCACAGTGAAAACATTTTCTTGTTCCACTAAGTCATTGACATAGGTTATTATTTCAAAATTATTGAGAAAAAGAAAACTGAATCCTCCTTCCTCCATGGTCTCCATTACTCAAACTGTTAGATTAATCATCCATTATATTCTTTTAAGAGCCTAGGAGTTGGTAATCGTGCACATTATTAATCATGTTCTATTAAAACATCTAGTTATGATCAAAAAATCATTTACTCTAGTGACAGTCCCATTTGATTGCTCATCAGAAAATAGTCCTACATATTCAATGTTAACCTAGTTCATTCTTGTTCCCACCATATACAAAAACCAAAAACCATTGAGTATGAAAATATTATTACTGTGAGGAACCAAATAATCATGAAAACCCACTAATAATATGTCTAAATTATGACAAAATCAATTATACATAACGCCATAAGATTATTCGAGGTTATTCAAAGAAAATTTCCATTTAATTCAATCATGATGGATCTTAAAGTGTTTTTGAAATTTGAAATGTTGTACCCTGGGAGTGTCGAACGGGGTTTGCAGCAAGTCTCTTTACCTTGTATGATGTTACACTTGGTTAATTCCCATTGAAACATTTTCTAGGTTTTTTCCACTATGTATATTTGTGCAAGATACATATCCACTTTTAGTACCATTATTGTTATATAGTTATAGTAAACGACACTCTATATCATTTAAAAACATTCCATTACATTCTCCCAAACATTAACTCGTCTATATACCTATCCTTTGGTACACCACTAAAAATATCCTTAGATGAATCCATTGGGATATCACTATAGATTTATTATCATTCATTCCAAATGTTGACTAAAATAATCCATATATTCTATCTATAGTGACTAAGATTAACATACATCAACATTATATCTTCTTATATGAGTATTCAACACATTATATAAAAAATTCCTTTGGACCATAATAGTTTATTGTATTTGGAAACAAAGAACAAAATATTCTAAAATAGTGATTCATTTTAAATGTTTTCCACATATTCATTCCACTTTACTACATCAAAATAGAAAATACCTTAATAACCTAGGGAAATGGAATATTATAAATAGATGAAATCCTATTCTAAATAAGGGATATATAAGTATATATATATGATGAGCATTTGAATAAGGTAATGAAAATAAGAGAAGAATATTTGAATATCATACCCTGGATATCAAAGCTCATAGGAATGAGTTATTTCATAAATATTAGTAGATTCTATGAAATTATTCATATGGTAAATAAGATCATAATCTATGAAAACATAACATATAATTAAGACAAGGAATTTTTTGTGTGAGTACTATAACAGAAAATATATTGTCAATGGTACCAGACAATACCTTCATAACATGCTAATATTGGGTTAACAACACATTTAACTACAATGCAATTGGGATTCCCTTTTGTGTACCTTCTTGTTTTGAGCTTTGGATCTCATCCCATGTACACTCTTGTTGTGGGATTAGGATTCCCTCTTGTATACCCCATTGTTTTGGTGTTAATATTCCCTCATCTTTCTCCTATTGGGTGACCTCCAGTGTACCCTCTTGTTTCGATCAAAATACTTGCTCTTATTTTTTGTCAGGATTCCATCTCATCCAACCTCTAGTTTTAGGCATAATATTCTCTATTATTCCTATTTTAGGATTACCCCCCTTTTAAAATTTTATTTCGATCTTTTGATTCCATATTTTTATAGGATAGGGATTCCCTCTAATGTAATTTCTATCTCATTAATAACTTATTGTTACCCAAACAATTAGAGGATTACAATGGTCTCACCCATCACATTATGAAATAAAACATGCATATTCCATAAGATTAAAAACATTCTTCAAATAATATCCCAGGAAATGAAATAGGTATCATTTTCATTTCATCACATCATATCCTATAGAAAAGGTATATGTTTCATAATCAAAACATTACCACTATATTGAATCATGTTTTAAAATCATATAATTCATTTAAGTGAAATGGGTATCATAAACTCCATTCTTTTTAAATTTAACCCATTAATGAAACTATTTTGATTTTATTCATAAACTATAACAAAGTATATAATCATAGGTGGGGAAGTATTCTGAAATATCAAATGGAAATTTCTTAAGGAAAATAAAATTTCACTGAAAATAATTTCCAATAAACCATTTTAAGATATACATTTATTATGAATAAGTATTTATAATTCATTTAAATCATTTATTGAGGAAAATATCATTTCCATGTTGAAAAAATTCTTTCCAATTCATAATGCATTTTGAAAACATTTTTTTTGAATAACAATTTAAGAATAAATATTAGGCTTGAAAAAACTTAAGAATCTATTTTCAAGAAAATAATTTTGAAAACCCATAAGGAAAACACAAAATCAATGAAATAAATTTCTTTAAAAATAACTATTTTAATATCTTATAAATGGATATTTGAAAATAATTTTAATCTCTTTATTAACCTAAATCATTATTTCCATAATTTTTTATTTGATTGAAAAAATATAATAAAAAATGAAAATAATATTAGATAACAAATTTATATTAAAATAATCCCGAAAATATACAATGGAATATTTAGGAAAATTATGGTCATCGTGGAAGGTAATTTCATATATTCCAAACATTTGTTTCACACCATACATGTTTTGAATATTTCCTTGATCAGAAAAATAAAATAAAATTCTTTTTTTAATTTTTTTGTTAAATGGTACAAAATATGAAATAATTATGTTAATAATAATTGGATAATGTTATAAAATTTTTTCAACCAAATTTTGAGTACAAGATTTAGAATGAAAATTTATTTTTGGCCGAATTGAGAAATAATGATAAATTTTCTTAAAAAAAATTTCGTTATTATTTTAAGTAAATAAGAGTGGGAAAATGGTCATAAACATGAGTATATAATTGATAACTAGATGGGAATAAAATTTATTAGTGTTATTATAGATTGATTAAAATATTTCATCAATTGAAAGGTAATCATAAGCAATTTCGATAAATGATCTCATTGTGGTAATAAAAAATTACCACTTTGGGTGACTATAAATAATAATACAATTAAAATAATAATATAAATTAATCATATAATATTATTAAAATATGTATATTCATTATATAAAGTTTCAATTTCATTATGTACACCACATAGAAAAATATAGGTGTATAACATACCATGGGTCTCAATGAAGGTAAATTTGGACAAAATTACTCGACTCAATTACTGACATTCGAAAAAGATCACCCATCAAATTATTTTCATAAAATAGATTTATAAATACCTATAAACAGAAGTATAATAATTATATAATAAATCCATGGGTATTATAAAAATCATGTATAAGAAATATCATTTCAACATGGCCTGTGTCATATGGAAAATAAAAGTGAGATGAGAAAACAATTTTTACATGACTAA
The DNA here is from genome assembly GCA_963277665.1 of Viscum album. Classification (NCBI taxonomy): domain Eukaryota; kingdom Viridiplantae; phylum Streptophyta; class Magnoliopsida; order Santalales; family Viscaceae; genus Viscum; species Viscum album. The sequence goes on from OY728127.1 coordinate 624,178,240, forward strand.
GTTTTTAATCATGATCCCCGTTATAGAATAAAAAAATAAAAACAAATAATATAATTATATAAATGAAAATAATGAAATAAAATGTCATAGGGTGGTATATATACACCATTATTGATGTGAGTTGTTAATATTTCATATATCTCCTGAAAATATAATGTGAGATGAAATTCCATTATATTATGTATTGACTCACTTTTTACATGATAAAAAAATATGTATAATAAATAAATGATTATAATGAATATAATAATGAACCATATATATATATAATAAAATATATGATTATTTATTACATTAAATTACAAATTTAATAACAACTCCTTGTCAATGGTACCTTTTTGGTAATATCCACATTATTTTTCGTATAATATTTGACTTATTATTCAGGATTATCTTTCATAGATAATGATTTAATTATTTATAGAAAGTAAAAAATTGTATAAAAATCATATATATTTCGTATATATGTATTTATAATAATCTATGTATATGAGATAAGTATAAAATGGAATACACCGTTAATGGAGATTGTTGGTTGTATGTATTCATAAACATTTTCCAGTTTTTTATCATATTATAGGAAAGATTGTATATTATAAATATATATTATAATTATTGTATAATTAAAATATATTATATATAATATATGTTCAATAAATTCATCCTTAGTACCTTTCATATATTGTGTGAAGGAATTACTTCTCCATGAGGAGGTAGAAGTCCAGACATCCAAAAACAAAATTATCAAACATAATGAAAATGGAAATAATGATGTTATCTATTTTATAATAATTCTGGAATCATAAATACATTTTAAATATAATATATATAATATAAAAATAAAATTATCATCAAAATTAAACACCTTTGATAGGTGGTAAAGAAAAAAAAATCATCGTTTCGTAGGGCGGTAGATCTCTTTACCAAAGAATGATATGTTTACTGGAAATTATATTGTACTATGTATAATTTTAGGTAAAAACATGATAATTAAAACATATCAGTATATTTAAGAGATTTTTGTTAATATAAACTCAAGAAATAAATATAATTGAGGTTTTGGGGAGATAAAATAAAAGAAAGGAACTTTAGGAGGGATGTTATCATTTTATTGGGTAACTCATTTTTCATTTCATGATTGGGATTCATTGGTTGGATTTAATCTCAAAGGGATGATTCAAGGATTAAGGGGGGTATTTTAGGATATTATTGTAGTATATGTTTTATGATCCAAAGAGACTTAGGGATTTGAATTAGGAGAATGTTGGGTGCCTTTTAATAGTAGAGGATGAGTAGTATTCTTGTTAATTATTAAAATGGAATTCCACCCAAGTTTTTCGTGTGAAATTTGTATCAAATAATGTTAAAATAACCATGAAAATAGATTATAGGGTCAATATATTTCCATAAAATGGTTTTTGGATAATTTTCAAGGTATTTATGGGCCTTTGGTCTAAGGTTTTGTCCATTTTTAAGAAAATTTTTCTTTTATTCACAATAATTATTTTTAACCACATTCAATAATCTATTTGGTAATAAAATATGTTGACCTTATTAAAAATTATATATTATTATGATTTCTAATTTCTAATCTGTTATTCAAAATTCCAATCATTAATGCGGCATTAAATTATTTAAATGCAATCCCACTGATGGGATGACAAAGCGGAGTTTTAATATAAAAAACATCTAAAGTATGGAAAAATTTTATATCTACTTTTAATGTGAAATGGAATACCATGACATAAATTTGATTAATTTTTTTAATATTTATTTAATTATACCTTAATCCCAATTATAATGATAAATTACCCTTATAGATAAATTATACAAAATAGAAATTTTGAAATACAATTTTGTATTTTTCACCAGTCATCCAAAAATTAAACATCAACAAAAAATATAGTAAAATACCTCAAAAATTATTATTATCCTTAGATTTAAAATTTTAATTTATTTTGACCTAAAAAAGTTACATATTTTCAAATTTTTATTATTAAAAATAGGTTCTCCATTAAAAACAAATAATAATACTTTTATTAAAAAATATGTTTTATGAGTAATATTATATATGTTCCTAACCTAGGACTATAAAAAAATTTGATGATTATAAAAAATTATTTTATATAATATCTAGAATAGATATTAAATTTATATAAATACAAAATTATAATTGATTTAATTTATTACAACGAAATTCATTTATGATCATAATGATTGTTTTTATGAAAATCATCCCCTTTATATTCAACTTGTTCTTATATTCATTACAAATTTATTTATTTAAAATTAAATAAACCATTTATTTTTTTAAGTCAGTTAAAAATATTAATAACCTCCAACACAGTGAATTGGTTATATATTATAATATTTATCAATAATATTTCTAATAATATATTATTATCTTTTGTATAACTTGGTCTTGTGTGTTACAAAGTACAACGGGGAATGTAAGTCTTTCATATAACGCCTGATACCCTCAATATTTCAAGAATATAAAGATAAAATTATTTTTCATTTAGTTCAGGATTAACCTTTTGTTGCATGTAATGAAATCCAAATTTATTTATTTAATATAAAAATATTATTTTCAGTGTTCTGTGAAATTTAAAATATCCAAAAGATTAAATTAAAATCAAAAAATATATTTCAAAATATCTTGACCTATTATAGAAATAATGATTATATCTAAAATATATGTTTTTAATAATTTTATTACGAATCTATAATTATTTAATCACACGTACCTTCATGCTTTATGTATTGTGGGAATACGATAACGTTGTTCATGGGCATGATTTAATACTTCTTCCTGAAGTGATATGATCCATTTCAAATTTTCCATGAATATATTTTGGATGGTTTTAAAAAATATATGTTATATATTGTAATTGAAAATTATACTAAAATGATAACATATATATCAGTTTCTTTTATTAAATTCTATATGATAAGAAAATGGAAACAACATTCTTGTGTACGTACATGCTATTATCTCTATTAATGGTTTATTTTATTTCCCATCAGATGTTTTTTTGGATAAACCTATATCCATATAAAATAAATATACATGATAATTTAAATTATGTAGAAGATTAAAAAATTATGAAATAATAGAAGAAAAAAATAACATGTCAAAACATAATAAAAAATCAGTCAATTAACAATAGAAAGTGTAAAAATAATGAGATATTGTTAATGAAATGGTATAAGATGTTATAAAATAAACATGTATGATATTATAAATATTGATATGGTTATGGTAAAATATAAAAACATTATAAAAATAATAATACATTAGGTGAATGAGAAATCAACCAAATGGAATAAAAAGGAATGAGATTTCATCTCAACTTACATTCCTTAGAGTATTTTTTTATGCACCAACTCACATTTATGTGGTGCATATAATTCCCCTTTAACATGTAACTTCATGATTAAATAATTATTCATTTTGTTTTTTGTTTGAATGATTATTATTTCATTAAATGATATTTTACTAGAAAATTACCAATTAGTAAAGGTTATTATGAAATATCGCATTATTTTATGATTTGTAGCATTGTCTTAAAACATTAATTTTATAATAATGAATTTTCATAGGACATTAAATTTATATTAAATATTCATATTACTGTTTAATGGATATTATCCTTTCCAAAATAATATACCATTTTTTCATAATATTATTACATTGAATGTTGCATAACTATGTATGGAAATATTTTTAAATCTATATACATTACCTAATGAGGATATTTGATTAGAAATATTTCTTATAAATTAAATTGATTATTATGTGTATGTTGAAAAATTTATAAAATCAATATATTATTTTGGGATCTGTTAATACAAGCCCTATGATTCATCTATTGTTTCATGTGAAAAATTAGTTGGAAAATCACATGGTTTTTTACCTAGTATAATTTAACTGTCTTGGGGATATATTATGATGGTAACAGTACCAAGTTCCATTAAAATGTGAAATCAGATAATTAATCATTTACCTTATTTACCATTAAATTATTTTTTTTCTATGTTATTTTTAAAAAGAAAATTTATATGGACATATTTAATACACCCCATATTGATTAAATTACATGTCTATTCAGATATTACACTATATATTTTCATACAGTCACATTATTTAAATGGAATGTGTTTTTAGATACATAAATTCTATTATTGATTATATTTATTTAAACATTAATAATTCCACTATACATGTCCATTACTATGATTTTTATATCAACCATGATATGTTTCATTTTCTCAATATATAATGATTATTCTTCGAAAGATTTTTCAAGGAAGTAGTATAATTTTTGTAAATATGTAATGTGTTTTCATTTATTTTACCAATTTTAAATTCTTATCATCAATGTTATATAGTTATCCAAAACATAAAAACTATTATCTTCTTCATAATTTGACCCTTTTTATCTCTAATAATTTTATAAAGTAAGTCACATTCTATGGGCTACTAGGTTTGAGGTCATTACACACAATGAGTTATTATATGGATAAATTAAACGAAATTAAAGTAGTGAATTAGTTTAATGAAATATATGTATTAAATTTATTTCATGTAACTTTTAACCATTCATCTAATTCAATAAAAAATTAGATATGAATAAAACTGAAAATATACATACAACTCCATTTTTATATAAAAAAATAGTATATTCGCATTTTTTACACAAATCGGTAATGTTTATTATTGTAAATTTCATAAAATTTATTTTCGAAAATTAAATTATTTTATTATGTCAAAATATGATAGTTATCTTATGGTGAATATTTTCGATTTTCAAAAGAACTATTAATGTCAAATAAATAGTAAAAATGATGGATTTTATTGAAATGTTTTATAAATTGAATAATTTATTTATATTTAAATTAATTAGTATAATATTTAATAAAGATAAACTTAAATGAAATTTATATATTATATATCTATATCTACGAACTAAAATTCATATAATGATGAACAGTAGTCATAATGTTAATGAAAGCCCATCAAGAGCTTGAAAAACACATTCCTCAAAAAACAGTTTTTCAAAAAAAATTCCACATTTACTATTAAATTATATTCTCCCAAATGGGTGAATTGAATTTTATAAAATAGAATCAATATTTTTAATCATAATTATTAATATTAGGTAATAACGTCAACTTAATTTTTTTATCATAATGAAAAGTAATAATAGTAAAAATACTTAACAATGGTTTATGGTAAACCATGTTTATGGAGGGTTATATAAAATAATTAATGATATGGATGAAATTAAAAAATATTTAATTTAATTTATCTAGAAATATTTCAAAACATTCTCAACTATGTTCAATAAATTTATCATCTTGGATCCATTTGGGAATTTTTGTATCCTTTATAATACATTATTTAATAAGTTCATAAAATGTCACTTTATATCTTTTGATAACATTAATATTTTGTGATAGGGATTAAAATAAAAAATATTTGATAACAAATAGACATATATAATATAAAACTCTTTTTATCAAGTTAATTTTTTTTAAAATTTTTATTAATGAAATAATTAAATTAAATGCATATGCCACTCTTATGTAGTTATAGTTTAATTATAAGGAAAATTAAATAAATTATTATAAAAATAATAGATGTTATATAATTATTTGTAAATGTGGTGTTTCATGAATTTTCAAAGTAAATATGACATTATTGATATGTTTTAAATGAATAAAATCATATTATACTACTTTCATTTTGTTTTAAATGTTTAATTTATTAATATTTATTGAATTGGAATTTATGATTCCTTCTAATAAATAATATTCAATTAAAAATTTTAAAAAATTATAAAAGATATATTTGTAATTATTATTGGGATATAGATGAATATATCAAACATTTTCAATTTATTATTGATTTTTACTTTTATTGATACTATTGTTACCTCTAAATGGAATAAACATTATTACCACCGTAAATCTGAAAATTGGTTAAAGTGGTTTATAACATGAGTATAATGGTAAATACATAATATAAAAGGCTCTATTTTTATTATATTATAGGATTTAAAATTTACCTAAAATTTTATTATAATATTCCCAATTTGGTTCCATTTTTTTGTGATAATTAATTTAAATTAAACTAATACAATATGAAATCTTAATAATTCCCCTTTCCTCACCTATTGAAGGGAACGTACTCTCCTCTATTTTTCAATTATAAAAAATAATTATAGGTATTCCAATACATTCCCATGTAAATTTATAACATCTATCCACACATTATATAATCCCTCGTATGATCGAAAATCCATCGTGGGAGAGATTCTAGTGAAAACATAAAGTGGGTTTTCAATGAAGATGTATTGTTCATAAAAAAGCATATTTTTTTGTTTAATGCTTAAAACTTTTTAAAATATTGGTCAACCATGTAGATATATTAACACTAGTATATCCATTATATTTATATGTTATTATTTTAGGTGAATACTCCATATCCATTGCTTATTCCTTTAAATGGGAAACAATTTTATCATTCTTTTGTACAGGAGAATACAACATCACAAACTGATGTAAATAAATCTCTATAACCACCGCTCAATGATGGATTAAATTATTTATGTTCTATATATGTAAATTTATTTCATATTAACCACATATTAATAAATATTAAATGACAATATATAGTATAATTTCTTAAATTTTCATTTATTTAATAATTATAATTTTATCCGTCTGTACATGTGGATTACCATCTCCACGAAGTGATGTGATTCAATTTTTTATCCATAAAACATGATTATAATATATATAAGTGAAATTAATGAAATAATATTATATTTATTTGATAAATATCATTATGTAACTAACAAATATTTTTTTCTCTTTCCATTATGATCATTGAAAAATTTATTTGTTACTTATGAGAACTTACAACGTACTGTATCAATGACTGTAACACAGTTCTTTTATCGTAATCATATATCTTGGTTAGACAAAATATAAAATTTATTTATAAATATTATAATTATTTCATAACTATTTTTCAAAATTTTATGGAATAGTTACAACCTTTACGACAATCAAACTACTGAATTCATTTTCGGACATTTGAACTGAATATCTTCAAAACATATGATTTCATCATAATTGTCTATTCCATTAAATATAACATCATATTAAATTAATTAAAAATGAAAAATAAATAAGAAGAGGTTCTATATAATTTAAATAATTAAAATTTCATTTTTAAATAAAAATAAAAATAACATACATGATTAGTTACACCTAAGGTAAGGGATTCCCTCTCAACTTCCTTCCATTATTGTGTATTTTAATGTCTTGCACAAATTTACATTATATTGTGTTTATAAATAAATTTTACATGTTATATAATGAATCCATTATACTTCATGGTATTTTCTAATTTAATTCAAATGATTTCAAACATGTGGATTTAACATGATAGTTACCCGATGGTAATGGGACTCATAACTCAATTTCATTTCAATTGACTATATTAATTTCTAATTATCTTTTATATTCATAGTATTCATGTGTACTAAATTTGGATAATTTTATTTTTCAATTCCACTTTTTATGTGGATTCACTTTGTGTACATCTAATTGATTAGTTTCTTAAATATCACATCAATGGTATTGTCATTGTTGGTGATGCAATCCAAATATCCTCTCCATTGAGTCATTTTCGGTATTATGAACCTATTTATGTTTTTGAGCTATATTTACTATCCATTGGATATATTATATAAATAATATATTTTTATTCATGGTGTTTATTTTTTCATTATATTTAGTTTCATTCTTAGGTACATGATAGAATAATTACTAAATTGGAATTTGATTATTTAACAATCTCATCGTTATTCGAGATTATTTATTTTTTTATTGGAATATTATTTGATAATTCATTCATACACCCAAAATATTTTCTTCTCTTATTTTTTTAAATAAATATTATTTTTATTATATTATTACACCCTTAAGTAATTAAGATATTGAAGTCATTTTTAAATAAATTAAACTTATTCAATAATCTGTTAAAAATATTTTTATATATCCATATTTCAAAAAAATTGATTTATGAATATTTTTTAAATTATAAGGACATTTTTTCACATGTATTATTTTTCAAAAATAGTTTAAAAGAAATATTCATATATATTTTTTAACATGGTACATTTTTTATTTTCTACCTTATCTATTAACAGAGTATTTCTTTTATGTACTCATTATAAATGAGATTTGAAACTATTATGACCACTCATTATATCGATGATTCCTATAGAAGTTTCTATATATCTTTTCAATAATATTTCCTTAATATTCATTAATTTATTAGTTTTTAAAAAATAAATTCAAAATTAAAATTGTATTATACACATGAATTTTTAATCATAATTTTATGGTTTTTATTTCATCAACATATATTACCATTACTTCATGTCTTATATCTTCTTTTAGTTGTTTTAATATACCGAGGATATAAATAATGAATATTTTAATTACATCAAGGATCAACAATATCTACTTCCACTATGTGTTAGTTTTATAAATTTATGTATATCCCAAATCAATCCTCCACATTCTCATATGTGGATCCCTTACAACATGAATGAAAAAATCGAAGTCACATGTGATCCATATCCTCCTTCTAATGAGAATGATCCCCTTATGATCAAGGATATATTCTATAAAAAGAATGATGAAATGAAAGGGAATAGGTGAATCAATATTGAATTTATTTGGAATATCAATCTCACCAAATACACTCCCCATGTAGATCCTTAGTGTAATCATATAGTAGGTGTACCTCAGCCACACAGATTAATCCTGTAAAATGTGGCAATGACCGGATGTTCATTCAACACAGCATATGGACCATTAGTATACCTAATTGAAATTTGAGATTAGTATCATGACTTCCCTCTATTAAAGAATAAATTGAAATGGGTGAAAGAAAATCCTAAGAGGATGTGTCTAGTTAGATATCCACAACTAATACCAACAAAACAAGCCCATCAAATATTAAACCCCTCCACGCCCATCACATATCATGTTCAGTAGGATAAACAAAAAGGCTCATTAAAACCATTGACTGACTAAAATCTTGATTACGAGCCATGGAGGATAAAATCCCTCTGATACAGCCAGAATGAAAACTATACCCAAACTATGTGAGTAACACTCTATCGCCTCCAAATTTTTGGAACCCCATGTTCCAAATATTCAATAGCTTAGGTGAATCAGAAAAACATATGATGCATTATGAATCTTAAAGTGAAACCAGGATAGGAACCCCCTAGCTAAAAGAAGTAGTGAAAATCATATTCTTGACGTGAACGATATGAGGTTTAGCCATTGCATTGAATAATAGTTTTCTAGCTCAGTCGATAACATGATGTGAGATTCTATGGTGGTAATTAATTTTCTAGTACAGTTCAATGATTCCAAATACAAAATTAAAAAACATCATGAAATAAAAATTGTGGGGGGATTTGAGAGAATCAGTCCTTAATGTCATATTGAATTTTCTACATATTCTTTGAACCAGCCACATCCACGAGATGAGATTTATGCCATGGGAACTGACATCCTCAATGATGGGATATGAACCCCACTCATGTTGGTGAAATGAATAAGTGGGTGTCAGCATTTCTCCAAAATCTACCAAGGAATAGTATAATTCTCACAAAAAACTATTATCATGTTTTGAGTATCCTCATAGCCTCTAGAAAATAGCAGGAATTGATCCAGTGTCTTCTGTTTTGCCTATGCCACCACCTGTAACTGTCGCGGCTCCATGGCCAGCACTGTATCATGATGGGCCCCATGGGAGTCAATATAAACCCCTACCATGATATTATGAGTAGTTGAGACCTTAGAGATATAGATACAATAAAAGAAGGAATAATTTTCACACCTTCCAAGATGATCATGTTTGTGGATATTTTGTATCCTCTATGAATTACAACATTCTCTAAATACCTAATCCAAAGAGGGATGATGATGTTGGTTTCAATGATCTTCCATATTCTTATCCCATCCAATATATATTGGGACACACCATTTACATGTTTTTTATCATCAAATACCACTTTCAAAAAAATTATAGTCATTGGTCATGTAAAATTGGGACTATATTTATAAAAAATGGTACATGTGACCACTATTACCCATAATAATCAAGAAGAGTGGGAAAATGTTTTCTTTAAGGAAAGAAAAGATATGATAGTTGGAAGATTAGAAAACATTAACTGAGGTCACAGTATACTCTGAGCCCTATGGAAAACTGAATATGCCCCCAGTAGTTCCCTTTTCAACATAACAGATATCCTTAGCCCCACGAATCCTCAAAAATTGTGTTTTACTAGCAAGGTAGAAAGATAATGAAAGATTCCAAACCAGAACAAAGGAAAAATATATACATGAACATAATTGATTTTATGTAATCTGACCTGAACTAATTGGAATCACCTCACCAAATGCAACTAGCAGAAGAAGATAGTCAAGCATATTCATTATTAGAAGAAGTGTTGATTTTTTCTAAATTTTTTTCATTCACATAGTGGATCCCGGCTCCGAAGTAGAATATGGATATGAAATAATTTACTCCACACCATATAGAATATCCAGAAGAAGAGGTAATAGATGTCATGGATTCATAGGGAGACATAGCCATGGTGGAGATCGAACTTATATCCATCTCCCTGGTCAGGCTATCAATGTTTCAGAAACTCACAGAAGATCATGTCAGTGGACCCAAAAGTAAAAAAGATAATTCCCCTGAAATAGTATGATGAAACTCTTGAGAAATAATTTTGGAATATCCATCAGAAGAAGAAAAGGTGTCTGATCACCCTTGACATGTAGAAAAACCTAACCAACCGAAATCACAGAGATCAGAAGAACCTCTATATCTGATCTTGATGGCTGATATATCTTCATCTAATCTTCAATCACCTAAATTTCATGTGAAATAGTATCCCTATGCTTGTAAGTTACATAATTTGGACCAAAATTGTGATATTCAGAAGAAATTGGCTTTAGTGCTGACTAAACATGCAGTCCGAGATGCCCTCTATTTGGGAAGTCACATAATGGAAGAAGTCAAAGAATTTCTTCTCATCCCCCATTAGTTTAAGGTTGAATTCTCTACATCCAATGTCTATTGGATAGAGACTGATCCCATGGAATTTAATGTTTTTATATCCATCAAAAATCAATATGATGATTCCATTATCTTGGGAACCATCAGACACATGTATTAGTCCAGATGAATAAATGGTGTCAATATCAAAAAAATTATTCATTGATAATGGCTATTGAGTTAATCTCATTCCAATATAGATGCCTCATCGGTTGGGATGAAATTAGAAAAACCTAACACCATCTATCAAAACCTTGTTGGGATCTAAAAAGATTGAGAAGAATCTGTTAGGAAAAATCAGGCTTAGAAATCAAATTGGAGGCCACGTAGATAATTTAGAATATCTAGTATTTCATAAACAAAAAGACATGAATTTCATACAATGAAGGCTCTTATCACATCAGCACAATGAGATTAACTCATTGTACCATCAATGCATTATGTATTTCATTAATGGACCTAAATGGGATGTTTCACACTGAGAGGGCCCCATTGGAATCATGTGATTCATTATATTTTAATGTAAAATTTTATAAGTATAAAGGGAAGAGAACCTCAGTCGATGGTATTGATTGTCACCAACCCTAAAATATTGTAAAATGTCTCAACTGAAACCTTTAAAAATATAGGTGAAGAATTTTATTTCCCATCAATCATGTTTTTTTATGGCTCTAAACACATGAATGTTTTCATAAATTCATGTGACCTCCTTTATGGCCACAGAATCAAAACGTGTAGAAAAATCCACTGAACCCCAAGACGACATTGAGTGTTAAAATGGAAATCCTCTCAATCCATAATCAATGCTATAAAAAATAACTACCACAACCACTCTAGAAGAAGTGGATGAAAAAAATTCTTTCCCTCAATCCATCATCTGTAGAACATCCCATACTGTTATTGTAGTCAGAAGAAGACACCTTACCCTTTGAATTCAAAGATCATACATCTTCTCCCAAATCTAAAGGGATCATATTAAGAATTGTGTCTCTATAATAGGAATATTTATAAGATGGAAAAGAAAAATATGAATAAGATATTAGGTGTTCACCTCCATCACATGAGGAAGGAATCTCTACCACCATTAATGAATTCCATGAGAGAACATCGTTTTAGATGAAATTCCATTACACACCCTCATCAGTGCATCCATTTTTATGAAATATAATGAGATATAAACCTCCTTCCATAGGAAACATCATGTTGTTTTCTCCTAGAAATATAAATATATTCCAAGAAATAATCTTGAGGTGTCCACTCACCACTTGGGCATTCAAGGAGATCTTTGGGGCTATAAAAAGAATCCTGAAGCACACACCCCACACATGATACCAAAATAGAGGCCAAAGTTGACAATCTCAACAGAAATAAATTCTTTCAAGAGGTACAATATCCCATATGGATTGCCAATAAATTATCAATCCAAAATAAGAAGTGAAAAATTAGAGTATTAATTGATTTCAGGGATCTCAATTGGCCCTTAAGGAAAGACAACTTTTAGATACTGATAAAATCATTTTTGATCAATGAAACTGGTGATTATCAGGATGGACTCCACAAGGAAGACTATTCATGATATAAAAAATTATGAATTGTTCGAGAAGATTAATAAGCCACTACCTTTGGGTCACCCATTGATTAATTTTATACAAGGTAATTCCTTCAGTCTACATAAAGTCAGTTCCACACATCAATATTCCATGCATCCCATCTTCAAACCCTTATTGGGAATTTTTTTGAATTCTATATTTATAACAAAATATTAAATCAAGATAATTCTCAGACCACCTATCAGATCTTGAAATTATCTTCAAAAAATTGTGATAACACATTCTCAAAATAAACAACAAAAAATGTACTTTTGGTGTTACCTCCAAAAAATTCTTCATCTTCTTTATATTTCATTATGGCATAATTGAATACCCTAATATGACAAAGTCTATCATTGGAATGTCACATCATGACATCCTCGATATTTTAAGAGGAATTCATGGATACATAGCTTACATTCGGATCTTCAAATCCAGCATTCTAATAAATTGCATCCCATTCTCTAGGTTGGTGAATAAAATTTTATCCATATCAATGGTCAAATGATTTTCAGGAGGTATTCGGAAACCAAAAAAAATATCTATTAATACTGCCAGTGGAAATAAATTCTATGAATGGACTCATATTGTATGTGACTGACATGGTGAAATTCATAGGAACCATACTCAAAATGGAGACTGTTTTTGGTAGTGAAAACAACCTTTAATATCTCATTCTCACCTTGACTGATATAGATACTTTTTTTTCAGATATTAAGAAAACTTGTTTGGTGTTAATCCTTTCTATCTATAATCTAAGGATCAATATGTACCACTATGAGGTCCATTTTATGTAATGAATAATTCCACTGTAGTATATTCTTAGTTTTCCAATGTTGACTGGAGGTTAGTCATAATGGTGGTCATCCTGCAGCTTTTTGACAAATGGTTCGTGCTTAAGAATGTCATCAAATATCTAGAGTTAGTAGATCTTAAGGAAGGAAACCCCACGAATGTAATGTATTCATTAGATGATAAACTACCTTATGAATAGAATTTCAATGATCAATTATAAATCCATCTATGAGATATACATTTTTAAATTTTATATTGATGTTCGAAATGAATATGGATAGAAGGACCGATGCTCAATAATGTGGGGATGGGAGTCATGCTCATATCTTCAGCAAAGAAAATCATGGCATACACCTTTTTACTATTAGAGGGGTGGGAAAATGATTTATAATATCAATATATCATTGTAATAATTGATATTGGACTTGAAATAGATGTAAAACACTTGAAGATAAAAATCGGATCAAAACTGCACATCAAAAAGATTAATTGCTAGTATACCCTAAAAAGAAATAGTTGATCCCGTTGTTTGATCACGTACAAGGATGAATGGACAAACTATATTAAAATACTACATTAACTAATGTCCCTAAGTCACAAAATGATATGTTTTGTGCATTAGAAAATGTATCCATGTCTCTGGAAAATCAAGACCAAGATGAAATAGTCATCTGCATTGTGTATCACCTAATGGTCTAGTTGTTCATTCATGAAACAAGAATAAAATCAAAGATATTAGCCCCACCCCATGTTATATGGTCCCACCAAAGGCTGAATGATTCAAATTTTTTAATCTATAATAAAGGATGAACTCCCACAAAATAGGGTCAGAAGGGAGAACACATGATGATGAGAAATTAATTTTGTTCTATATCATGGAAAAATCAAGAAATAGTCCTCTACAAGTGGGGCCATTATGGGTTATTTATCAAATGCATTGATATATAAGAGACTGTAGTTATCAAGAATGAATTACACACCATAGTCTATGGTGAACATCAGTTAGGTCTCAATATTTCACATAAAATATGAAGTCATGGATACTACTGGGACACTCAGACGAAGGATTTCCGTAGCTGAAGTTAAAGTTTCCTTTCAACCATGAACATAATAATTTCATCCATCAACCCTAGAGTAAATCCACACAGCTATGTACACCTGGAAATTATTCATATCATGAAAGACATTGTGGGTCCTTTATTTCCCACTATGGATAAGAAATTAACGATATTCTCACAGAAAAAAAAAATCTTTTCTAAATGGGAAGAATCCATACCTCTCTATGAAGTTAGGGTAAGAAAAATTTTCATATTTCTGAATGAAAACATAATCACCATATTCGGAATCCCTCATAGCATACTGATGAGAAAAAAACACCAATTTATATTTTTTTAGTTGGAAAATTCATATAAATTGTATGATATCTAGAATAACTATTCAAATCACAATCATGTAGTGGAAAACTGATTGATAGGGGACTTCAGCAAGACCCTATCCAATATACTCCAAATCCTTGTAGATAAAGATTTGAATTCATTAAAAAATATTATCTTTCATGCCCTATGGGTTAACCAGACCAAAAACGGCACAAATAGTCATGAAACCATTAATCCATTTGTATACATGACTGAGGCTTTCCTCCCCATGATATTAAATTTCACTGACTCCGTGTGGGAATCTTTGATAAACTATCCACTAATGAAAATTCCAAGAAACAATGGGATGGATTTGAGAAAATCGATGAAGATTTATTATATATAATTCACCATTTTTATATTTATGATGAATTAATTCAATGATTATTTAATATGATGGTTCTCCTCCAACATTTCATCGATGGGGAAATGGTATTATTCCTCATTACTATAGTAATATTTGGAATGAATCCTCTAAAATTTCATCAATAATGGGAAGGAACATATGTTTCATACATAATTTACTATAATGGGCAGTATTCATTAATTTTAATAGGTGGAAAGGATATTATTGCTCTATCCAATGAAATATTCTTGAATAAATATTTAACGTAGACAATGTATGTAACATCTTTTTCGAATGACCTTAAACTATAGATTGTAACATCCTCGATGTATGTCATTTAATCACATATCATACCTCATTGTAGCCAAATGATGTTAAATTGTATGGAGATCATCCATGAAACATGGTGTTATATTTGGATTACATTGTCCTTATTGTATGATGATAAACTGCAAGGCATTTATCATCCATAAAACATCATGGTGATTTTTAAGAAGATCATTGTTCCAACAAATGGATTTTCTCACAAGAGCTTGATATTTGTGGGGGAAATATGGAATTTCCATGTTTTTATGAAATCATAAGATCCACAACATAATTATTTCTCTTGAAATTCATGTGGCCAAATTTTCATCAACATCGGATATGTAGAGATGCCCAGACCTTATGTCCAAGGCTCATCCATGGTAAATGGAAAAAATTTCCCTCTTCTGCATATGGGTCAGAACTACATGGAGAATCCCTATCAAGAACAATGTGTGAATTGATTCTCATTTCATGGGATATATAGTGACACAAAGATCTCTAATAATAGGATAATTTTCATGATTCCCTTTCTTTAAAATTTAGTCACCTACATCCTTATAGTGTGATGTTAAACTATGTGGGGTTCAACAACTATATGTGACCTTATTCCCATTCACACATGATATGTAATGAAACTTGGGCATTCCATCAACGGGACCAGAAAAAAAATCCTTTCAAACATATTTCCCCTTCAAGCGTGTTTCCTTCAATAGTGCTTGGGGGCATCATAGGGCATCATAGGTCATCATTCACAGCGGTCCATACCTGCCACACTCTGTATCTCCTATTAGAATACTCCTTCTCCCTCAAACTATGTAACATGATGTTGTACTATGTTTCAACTATCATTACTACAAGAAATTATAATTAATGTAATTTATCATCTTAAAAACATGATGACAAACTGTATAAAGATACTTGTTGCATGAAATGATTTGTTTCCCATGAGTCAGATCTGCATAGGGACCCCATTTTTTATCATGAACTACTTGTTTCTTGATTATGATCCATATGGGATATATATTGACTCCAAGACTCTACATGATAGACATGGAATCAAATTACGCCTATTCATGGGATGATTTTATTATCATCCTTTATCCATAGGGTTTATCTCACATGATGTGGTTATGTGTTTTCTAATATATAGGTAAATCATCATTCATATGACTTCAAAACAATATTTCAATAACTATATATGAATTTATTCCTATCTATGTGGGGTATGTATCAATGTTGGGATCTCATAGAATAGGTCGAGCCACCACCAAAGGAAAAGAAAATTACCTCCTCCTTATGTTTGAGCTAGATCTTCACAGAGAAACCCTACTTTTTATCATGAACTAGGGGTGATTGAATGTTGATATAGATGTATATATATATATATATCGATGAATAGATCTATAATCCCGATGGTCATTCAGAAATAAAAAAACAAATCCACAAATTACGTTGTATAGATCAGTCCTACACAAAGAATACTTCATGAACCATGTAACATGATTCTTTCCCTGGAAAACACATTGCGATATCTAGGTTTTATACCATGACATGGTAATGTCATTTCATCTCATTCACAATGGTTCACCGTTACCTATACATCATGACATTTAACTTCATGGGATGTCCAGTAATACTTATGGCTTGAATATCATTTCAACGTGATATGTAATGAGGCCTAGTCCTTGTATCCTTGCCCAGACAATATAGAAAAATAAATATACACATTCATGAATGTTTATGTATGACATTATTAATTTGGATTCATTCTTCAATGATCCATCAATGAAATATAAATTTCCCCTTTTATATGAGTTAGATCTAGGTAGGAGATCTAATATTCAATGTCTAATTAATATCAGCATATTTCTTAAATACTTTGAAAAACCCATTCAATCTATCAAACTCCATTCCCATGCCATTTTGGATCTTCATATACCCCCAGGATCATCAAAAATGGATTTCCAGTTTCTTGATGAAACCTCTATTTGACTATATACAATATACCCTGGTGGAATCTACATAAGATTTCCATAAAAAATTTATGTCAACTAGTGAAAAATTCATTACCAGGCAAGTATTTTCCAACATCCAAATGATCTAATATCTCCCATGCCCCATATCATTTCCCTTGATATGATAGTACCTAGAACTATGTTTTATAATTGCCTCCCCCACATCCAGAGTATGTCAGAATAACCAAACCCAATTTTCTTCTACACACCCGTGGTTTCTATGAAAATTATTCCCTCTGACATGTCACTGTACTATGATTCCATTTTCCTCACTGGATGACTTTAAACTACATAGACCAACATCCTAATCATATGACACAAAATCTTTAGGATATAAATATCTCTATACAGATTTCTTCCAATCCACAAAAGATACATAGTAATTTCTAGATTCTTACATCTTGATCCAACAACCTCAAAATTAATAATTCCCCTCCCTATGAATGGATTAGACCTATACAAGGATTTGTGTCCCAAGAACTACTTACGGCATCATTTCGGCTCTCCTGGGATATGTAGTGATGCTCAATATCCCTCATTGGGACCATCCACGAGAAAATACTCCCTGAACAATATTATGCATGGGTCATTCTTATAATAGAAATTTCCATAGAAAATATATAACTTATTCTCCCAAATCATCCACTACATGAGATGGATCCTTATATTAATGTAAAAAAACAATAGTGTCCCTTTCCCTATACACAAGTACTACTAGCATATGAAACCTTCTCTAACCATCATAGGGAAAACAGCTTTACCTATTCTGAGGAAATTTTACTATGGAATGCTCCCAATTGAGTTTAAGAGCCCTCATTTTTTAAACCAAAATATTCTTCTAGAAATTTATGAATCAACATAAAATTCCCTAACTATCAGAGGTATATGACCATTATATTGGGGAACCTATATATAACAACAGTCAATATTTTGTGGAAGGCTCTTCATATGATTCAAACAAAAAATGCATGTCAATAGGAGAAAAATTATTCCATGAGAGATTTTTTTTATAATTTTGTATGTCCAACATTGTTTATGTATCATATTAGTCATTGGATTTAAATTCCCCTCATATTATAGTTCACATTATTTCTTCTCTCATTTATGAAGATGATAGAACCTTCCTTGTCATACTAATATGAAATGGTAGAATCATTTACTCCTTGTTTTCATTTAAAATCATGAACAACAATGTAGTATGTAATTAAAATACACTACCCATGTCCTATATTTATAACTTAAAAGTGAACCATGCTTTAAAACTCCCTTATTAATGCCAAATTTTCATAGGATCAGTCCCGTATTCATAATAAATTTTATTCAAATACCCCCATACTTTTCAGATACCACACCACAAGAAAACCAACTCTAGTGGTCTTCAAATATCCAAATATCTATTAATTCACTATCCATTGGGAATGGAAGGCCACAATTTTTAGGAAACATTTTTTTGACGATACACAATGTTCCATGGATGGATCAATAAAAGTTTCAAACAAAAAAGGCCTCTCAACCACAGGAAAATTAGTCCCTAGGATAGGATTATCCAATAAAAGTATACCCCAATGGCTGCCATTCCATATATCATGATTCAATTCCATGATTTATAAACCTATGTCTTTAAAAACACATATTCAAGTCTAAAAATTATTATTATATTACAGGATAAATAATACAGTTGGGTCCCTTTCCCTATAATTACTGTTAAATTATATTCGACTAAAAATATAGGGTATGGTCTAAGAAGATTGACCTAAAACATCAGTAATGGTCGAAGATATTCAAACTAATAAATTTTTAATGTTCAAAAAAATTAAACCTAAAACATCAGTAATATTATATCGTGATTCAATACTATAAACATCCTATGAAATGAGACACATGAACTCTCTAGGTTGAAAACCTTCATAAGAAACCCTTGGAAAATGTAATTTATAATCTCACTAGACAAATTCTTTTCAAGGTTTAGGTACCATATTTTGTTGTCATGAATTGAAAAGACACAAATAATGTTAGTTTAGAAACTCACTAAGGGATGCCTAAGAATGTGTAATGTTACACTCACTAAGACTACATCATAATTGACATAGGAAAAAATTAGGGTCATTAAAAGAAAAGACATAATGTCTATAGGGTATTTAATATATCCCTATAAAAATATTGACTATGATCACAGATCCCCTTGTCTAAAAATAAGATTAGGGAATTGGATGACTATTTATATTCTATTACCCTGAATAATGACTAAAAGTTCACAACCATGGGATATTATCATTCATATGAAATGAACTATAATTGATTGGCATTAAAGGAAAATATTAAAATATAGTTATAGGGTAAAATATGTTTTTATTCCATTAAATGAGAATAGAGGATCTTCCAAATTCTAGATCCTCTCAACATTACTATCTAGAAAAAAATAAAATAAATATATAGGGTAGCCAAAATAGTTAAAATTTAACCCTACATACTCTGGATATCAAATGAAACACTTTTTGGTATAAGACATTGAAGAAATATTAAAAATTTATCCTCTACTTGGTCTATGTAATAGAGTCTGGGCATGTTTTTATAATGTTTACGTTTAGATATTTACTACTCCACTTGATAGTGTAAAAATTATAATGTTTTTGTGGAATTTGTACATTTAACTATTCAACCGGAGCCTCAAATTATTGTAGCACCTCAGTTTGTGTAACCACTTTATCATGAGCATGTTCATCATCAACCACCAAATGATAAAAGATATTGGTATTGTCTTCTAAGGTCTCCATCTGATGATAAGAGGAATTATAATCAAGAAATTCACTTTCATAAATATCTAGGTATTCATAAGCTATGCCAATTAGGTATATAAAAATTCATAAATTCCAATAGTTAGAACAACCTATTCCCAAATCAATGCGCTTTCACCAAAGGGTGTCCTCCTCTTATGAAAATTATTCTAGAGGAGTTTCTATTATAATAGTTCTAATTTTATACCATGAACGTCTATGTATTTCTTGGTGCTCTCTCAAATAATTGGAACCTTGACTCTAATCATCCTCTGAAACAAATAAATATAATCGAATTTCAATTGTGGTTGATGGATTCTCCTAAAATTGATTTTCCCAGGTACATAATTATTCAACCTCGTTGGGTGGTTAAATTTCAAAGGCTATGCACAAGGGGTTGGTGTGATTTTAGGAATTCACGAAGTTGTTCCACTTGGGATTACCTCTGTATGACCGCCAACAATTTTAGTCACTGATATGGGGTCTGAGTCTCTCCCAACATATATAGGATTCACAAATGATGTCCCCTCTAAAATAATGTGATAGAAAAAAAAACACAATCTTATAGTACGAGTAGAGGGAGATGGTGTAGTTTTTATAGGACTAGAAGAAGCCATTGATCATTGAACTCATCAATCTAAACCTTCCAATACTCCATTAATAATTAAAGACACCCGCCATTGAGCATACATACATGATATCTTGGTGGAATCTACTATGGGGTGAATAAGGACATAGATACATCATTTTAACACATCATCATCTGCCATAATTGGAGAAGTATTATTGGGTAAGATTATCTCTTACCCATAGTAATTGGGAGAAATGTGACATGCCTCAGTCATCCAAATTAATTATAAAAATGATAAAAATAATAAGGATATCAAATGATTTTTTTGTATATAGGATCAGTCATGACTCTGTCTCAAAGAGCAATGATATATGAATGTTCTTCCAAAGAGCCCCTTAAATCATCAACCACAACACCATGAGGTGCAATGTGAGGTGAAAAATAAACATGAGAAAACTCACTTAGCAATTAAATGATGAAATCTACAATTAAAACATTAATATGAACAATAGTAATGTTGAGTTGGGAAAAATGGAAACCATAATGTAAAAATGTTGTGGAATTCCGCTACTCATAGAAATGGAAACACTCCTTCATCCCTCCATAAGAATTGAAATGGCACACTAAGATGATATACCGATCTTCCTTCCAATATCATCCACATTAATTCATAAATACGGGAACGGTTAGGGATGGATAAATTGATAAGTTTTCCTTATGCTAATGTCGCCATCATCAATTAGGTGAAAACATTAACCCTTGTATAGACATCTTGGGCAGAAAAATCCATCCACTCATGAACATAGATAAGAAAAAAAACAATTCAAATATAAGATTAGACATTATATTGATATCCATAACCACATGATGTGTACTGGAAAACCTTTATGGTAGCATTGTAAGAGAGTTTAATGCCTTCAAATTGTTTGGTTGGATGCGTCTGATTGTTATGGATTTTTGGCCTCAACAAGTTCATCTTGAAAAACTACATTAACCAATTTTCAAATGAAATGAGTGATAATTCCAGGAATGGTTCACCAATAATCCCACTTCCCTGACTAAAAAATCCATCTCCAGTGGAGATACTTTCTAAACCTTCTATTATGAATTGGATTCTGGAATTCATTCATCGCACATATTATCATGTATAAAAATTCCCCCAATCTAGTAGATAATGAAAAATAAAATTAATATTTTACCCTATGATTTGTGTAATGTATTGGGGATATAATACTAACAACATGATAGTTTAGGATACATCCCACCTGGTGAACAAATTGAAACTTAGACACTAACACTAAATAGTGAAAATTAATAGCATCTAACTATACTATGAATTCCAATAAATATTTTTGTACCTAGAATGTCCAATCCCATTCATCAATTATTCATCCTATAGAAGTCATATCTAATTTAGAGATCCATCCCATATTGGGGTTACCGCCTTAATGGTTGAAAATATAAGGATAATCATAGATGATAGATTCTAAGGATGTATCACGACAATATCCATTACATTTCATCCACATAGAACCATTCATTATATACACATCTTCCTAGAACAAATATTATATGATTTCTCCCATAGTGGAAACATTTGATCAGTTACACCATTGAGGCATCTTGAGATAAACAATATGTATGTTCTGGTTAATCAGGGAAGAGGAGAATCATCTCATAGTCTGAAGATATATGATGGAAACAAACTAGACAATGGGTTTACCATAGGTGTTAGTGAAGGAGATCATTCAGAGTACTGTCCTAGAGGATAACACTAGATTAGAGATGATCTTCAACAATATTGTCTATATCCACTATTTTTTTTGATTTAATTATTTGACGTGAGAATTAGAGACATTATGTTTCCAATATTTTATCATACAAAGGATTTAGATTCTACAAAAAAAATTGGAAAAAGACTGAAATATTGGTTTATATACAGATGGTTGAAAACAGACTATCACCCAGGAACGATCAGTCTGCAAAGTGAAGGCCTGTGAAGAATTAGCTATAGAATAAATAGCTTGCAAAATTAATGGTTGATTATTCCTTACCAACTACATGAATGATAGATCTCACCATTTTATGTTTAAGTATTTTTTTTTTGAGTGCAATGTCCTAGTCTGCAGACAAAGGGGTTCACAAAAGAGGTTGTATGTCGAAATCAAATGTAGTCATAGCTTCATAGAAGCACTTAATTCCCCAAAAAACATGGTAGAAAATAAATGAGATGACCCCTCAATATATAAGTGTGGTCCCCTCCAACGGTTCCACAAATGTATCATAAACTAGTACAAATCGGGACCATTTTCCTAGTTTGGAATTTCCTCTTATTCATCACTATAAGAACACATTTCGATGAGGGGAATTTTTTGTTTATGAATATGCCCCATTGAAGGATGATATACATTCATTGATTTGAAAGAGGAATAAAAAAATATCACGAAAGAAGCGTTGGAGGGAAAATGTGAAAAAAATGTGAAAAAATACAATATAATGAAGATGCGATATAAAGACATGCTTTTTTGCAGCTGATCGCTCTATATGGTGGTTTTCCACCACACCAAAGCCTCACTAATTTGAAATAACTTTCATAAGGGGTGGATCTGTTATTCCCATTAATGATATAAGGATGTTTTCAAATATGGGAATTGGTATCCACAGCCAAAAATGATTTCCAAAAATAAATCATTTACAGGAAGAGATAGTGTCACTATCTTAGAAAAATTAAACGAAATTTTTTTCATAGTCCAGTGTGGATTTAAGTTACTTCAAAGGCCTTTTTATAGCTATTCCATATATGGGGTTCCAAAAAAAACATGTGGGCCAAAAAGGATGACTGGATACAATGGTAGCCAGTTCCTTCCCTTCACTATAAAAAGAATGTAGGGAGAACCAAGAAAGGGATCAATCGATCGATGGACTAGAGGGGTAATAATGGTATCATCCAATATAATTATAAATGGTAGACTCTATAAATGATTTCCCATAGGAAAAGCATGTCACATATCATTAAGGTGGAAAATCTAAACTAATTGCCTGCAAGTGAACCCCATATTTTTTTCCAGTAATACATATTGTGTGAAATAGAACCAGTGACCACTTTAACATATTGCATCCTTCATAAAAAATAGATATATTTGGGGGAACCCTCTATAAGGGTCTGGATCTGTCTCGATTGACCCTATTTGGGTTTCTGTAAACTCAGTTGATTGGAGGAGACATGGAGGATGCTTGGAGGGACTCACTTGATAAAATCTATAAGAAGGTATATTTCATGATGTATAAATATTTATCATGATGTGAAAGAGGTTTTCCTAAACTTTAATGAATTGGGGTCTAAAAAAATTAATGTAATGAGGTGAGATTTTTTTTAACCAAAATAGAATTCTGAGGATTACAAAATGTGAAAGTGGATTACACATCATGTAATTCACTCCTGTAAGTCTGTTTTGAGAAATTCATCCAATATAGTTTTTCATAACCCTACACCTACATTGGATACCTCTTGAAACTTGGAAGCCCCTTTTTGAATTTTTAGTTATTACATTATCAAGGATCAATTTCAAGATTTCCTTATTCAATCTATAGAAATCCATCTTCGATCCTAGTTATGATATACGTATGTACATGTGGGGTCATTAATATATTTCTTCTAGTTACCCACTTTCATATGATGGTGCTTGATCTTCATGTCTCAAATGGAGTTTTATTGGTTTTTGGTTGCTGCATTTCTATCACGACGTCCTTGGTAGAATGTAGTTCTTGAGAGACTGGTGATCATAGATTCGTTGTAGTATGTTCTCATGAGAATAATGTGAATGATATTTTGATGTAGAGTATTCATTTCATCTCTATTAATTTATTTTTAATTGTAGAGCTATCATCATTTAACCCCTAGATCACAATAAAATTGACATTATAATTATTCGTACATGATAAATTAATTGGTATCAATCACATGGTGATTTGATGTTTTTACCATGATAATGAGTTGCCTATTGATTTTCTGGATAGTGACAAATCTATTTTGTGCTTGTTTTTATTTGGATAGTATGTGAAATTTTTAAAGAACATAAAGATATAAAAAATTGATAACTAATTTGATAATGGAATTAAAGAGTCTTGTTTATTGAAACAGGTTGTGGTTGTTTCAGTTTGATGATAATAAAATTAATGATTAAATTCCAATTTAATTGAATTAGACATTAAAAATAAATCATTTGGATTCTAATTGATAATATAAATAAAGGCATGCTAAATTAATTTATTAATTAATTTGGGATAGAATGTGACTCATTATTACAAAGGTTTCCCATAGTTGGAACCAATGATTAAAAAATCTATTAATTCAATGTGGAAAAATAAATTTTCATGTAATAATTGATAATTCCATGTAGGACCTGAGTTTCCCTATTGCGTGTAAGGGTATAATTACTTATGCTTTGGATAATTGAGTTGTAATTTTATGAGAGAAGGCTGAGAAACTTATTTTTGGGGCATTATCTAGGTTGCTATGTTTATTTCCTACTTCTTGAGATTTGATGGGAGCCTATGATGTCCATTCCTGGAGGGATATTATGTTATGTATTGTTGGGAGGATTGAATATGATGTGATCCTAGGATGGTTGAGCCTATAGGGTTGTTATGTATATCTTTCATGGGAGGCCCAGATGGTGTGTCATCAGTTACAGAATAGAGTGGAAAGATGCATCATTTTATACATGAGGGTATCTGGGATGACACCAAAGGTGATAGAATTGTTTGATATTTGGATTAGCCATTTTACTGAATGTATGATGTTTTTAGAATCTATTGTATGGATGGAGACCAGGTTGTTTGATTATCTGCATTCATTTCCCCAATGCTAGAGTTAGATGTATGTTCTTGGTTTCATTCCTTGTTAGTTAAAATAGGATGTCATCCTATAGTACCTCATAATATGGAAAATTAACTTTCTTACAAAATGAATAAACAATTAACCCATGGTGTTGGTGGATTCGGGGATCCAATGCTACAATTATATTTCTATGAAGTCATGGACTCGATTTTCTTAGGCATGGAGGGTATAGAATATTGGTTTAGATACTAATGTAATGTAATGTGGAAACGGTAAAAGGTTAATTAAAGTATAAATATTTAATTACTGTAAAGTGAACATGACAAAAGGGAATAAAATAACATAATGTAGCATTTTAAATGGTACTGCAATTTTAGGGTATCTAGTCTTAGTAGTGTAATTCGGGTGTCTAGGAGACATTAGTTGTAGTAGAGTTTGAGACTATGTTATTCCCACTGTCAGGCTATGATCTATATTATTTATGTTATTTTTATGTTTATATAGGCTAATCCAATATGTTAGTAAAGTAAAGAGACACCCCAAGAATTCTGATAACTGATGGTGTGTTCCCCCCAACAACCCAATGGGATGATAGATGGATTACTACCCCCTAGGGCCCGCTCTCTTATCATGGTAATTACTTGTATTAGTATGACCAGTGGTTATTTTCCCCCAAATATGCGTATAGAGGTTCATAATGTATTTTGGTTGATTGAAACATATATATTTTGGATGTTGTTTCCTAAGTGCTACTCTACCTATAATGTGTATATGATGTGATGGACTTAGAATCATTACTCAGTGTATTGGCTATAATGTAATGATGTATAATATATGAATATTGATACAGGTTATGTGGGATAAGGTGGATCTTGGAATCTACTTGGTTAATTTAGGATATGTGAATGTGGGTGTGTGTTGCACAAGGATAATTTTTTGCTACTTCCCCTGGTTTCTGAAGGCTAGCCTTAATGGAAAGATATTCTTATGACATGTAACATAAGTGTAAAGCATCAAACTATTATGGAATTGGTAGTGGGGTACCATTGATATTATTTATTAAATTATATTATGTTGTATATTATACATGGTGATGTTGGAAATATATTATACCTATCTAGGTGATGATTCAGTTTCACATAGTGATTCAATGGGATTTATAATGCATTCTTTATCCTTTACATGATAGGATCAGGGGAGGATCCTACAGAGTTTACTACTATAATCACCATGCATATATATACACTTTTTTGCTTATTAGTTGATGTAGGTTGTAGATTAGGTTAGTTACTACTAGATTGGGGTTTAGCAGGAGCTATTTCGGATTCTTTGTTTCTATCACCTTTACTTTACTTTTGGTACATGTAGTTTTCTATTCATTTTTAGAAATTCTTTCATCAGAATGAAATTTTGTACATGTGATTTTATTTTATATATTGATTTATGGAATGAGTTGGTTTGTGTCTAGATTATCTATATCTTTTCCATTTTTATCATAGAGGGCAATGCGTCCCAAGTCTATCATTATTTTACCCTAGGTTCTAGAATCCAACCTAGGGCCTACAAAGGTTGGACTTTGGTATCACTATCTCTCTTATCACAATGCTGGCCTAGAAGGTGTACACATTTTGGGAAGGGGGTCCTGATAGAGTGGTATAAGTGGTTTGGTTGAGGGATATGATGGAGTTTGGAGTTAGGAACAGATGAGGTTGAATGGTAGGGTGGGGTAATAATGTAAGATATGTTGAGAAACCACTTTAAATATGGGAGACTAGCATGGAAAAAGTTATTTGTGGCCCCCAATATTTTGATGCATGATACATTAAGCATACATCAGCTACTAATGTAGTGATATTTTTTGCACTATAGAGACCAAGTAAATGATTATGCATCATTCTTATTTGTGCATACATTTTAATGGGAAGAACTTTGGATATGTTAACATAAAATAAATAAAATAAACAATAAATTAATGAAAAATTCTTCTGTATTCCAAAATTAGGATCCCTAATAATTTGTTCATTTTTAGGTATAAATCTACCTCGATGTCCTTATAGGGTTCACATATAATATGTTCCACAGGTTGTTCCAGCAGGTCTCTATACAATATAAATCGACGACGATGACAAATGGGGGAGGAAACTCAGAGATTCAGTGAAAATGTTTCTAAAGGTATGAGGGCAGAATTTTAGACACTGTCATAGAAGACTGGTTAGAGTAGTTTGAGATAGACATTAGTTTGATCTTTTCATGAAAGGGTCACTGGGTCTTATTATCTTCAATGATGTAGTGTGGGGAAGTGTGGTAATGGTGGTTCTTGTTCCTTAAAGATCCGGAGGAGTTGGAAGTCTCACAGTAAGAGTTATGAGACTAGTTCAGAGACGATTTTCTTTCTTAAACTGTGAATGAGTCCAGTCTCCAGGAGCTACATCATCATTGGAAGTGGAGATCCAATGATTGGTTGTTTCTGATCCTTTTTTGGCACAATTTTCAATATGCTTTGGACCTATATATAGATGAGGAGACCAGGTTGAGGAATTTCAAGGAGGATTTTGTTCTAGAGATCTAGCACTAGGTCACCCCATTTATCCTTTTGATATATCATGAGGGGATGCTGAGGGTAGAGTCCATTGAGAGGACGTTGGCTTGATCCATATAGTCATGAGAAGGGAGTCATCGGGATTCCTCATAAATCAAATCTATTATTTGGGGTTCCCAATTGACCGGATTGAATATCATCTTATTAGTTGGGGTAAGCTCCCAACCCATAATGGCTCATTTAAACAGGGGTAATGGATCTCAGTTCTATACCAAGGGAGTTGAAATATGTTTTTCTTGTGGTGAATGAGGTCATCAGTGGTTAGACTATTCGACCATTATGAGCAGTTAACCTCTTCCAGTAGCTCCGCATTTGGCTCTTCCATTGAGGCAGTATCAACCGAGGAGGTTGCATCATGTTTCTCCAGTTTGAGATTAGTAGAGAGTAGATGTGTCTAGTAGAGGATTTCCCTAATATTATCCATATTATCATAGATCAGAGTTCATTCATGGATCTAGTCTTCATCATGGTAAGAGAGGGAATGGAGAAGGTTGTAGTCAGCATAGTTATTTAGCATTTCCATCACTAAGCAAGAACGATGTCAATCATGTGACACTTTTATTATATTCTACATGGTTTCATGCCTTGATTGATCAAGGAATGACACACTCCTCCGTATCACCTTCCCTTTTCCATGATTTTGGTTTTGAGGTATAGAAGATTCCAGTTCCCATTCCATTGAATATTCAAGTTGGAATTCATGATGAATTGTTTAATGTATCTATAGAATGTGATCTTTTGTTGGGGAAGCACCTCTATTGGGGATATTTCTAATGTTTACATATAAAACCCTATAACATCATCATTTTCATGGATTTGTTGTATTCGGAAAAGGATAAGTTTGATTGATTTAGCCTGAAGGTCATATTATTCGATGTTGATGGAGATCCAACTGTGTTTATTGATGGTTGAGTCTCTCAGATTGGTCAGAGGAGTGTTCCTTTCTTATCATCCTTGTGGGATAAGATGATACTGAGTTTTTAATAGGTTTATATATTCGAGTTTCCTATGTTCATAGATCAGTACTTAGATGTATTTCCAAATGAGGTTTTAGTGTTACCCCCTTAAAGAGAGATTTGGTTTAGGATATAACTACAACCAAGCATTCTTACTATCTTATTTCCAGTTGTTGGATTTCCAGATACAAATTGATGGCACGTAACAGTGTTGTTTTGTTAGGCCGAGTGCGTCACTATGGGGTAAACCAGTTTTTCACATCAATAATCCTAAAATTATTCTGCGGTTTCCTATTGATTATCATCACTTCAACTAGGTGATTGTCCTCTTACATAGATTGATGGGTTTTTATCAACTGAAGGGTGAATGTTGGTTATTGAATATCGATTTTTGGTCAACATATAGTGAAATGAATTCAAATAGTGAATATAAAAAAATACTAATTTCTATTATCATCATGAGAATTATGAGTTCCTTTTAATGTAGTTTTGTGTGACGAATGATCGAAATGAGTTCATTGGTTTGACTAAATCTATGTTCTGTTCGTTCCTGGATATGTTCATTGGTGTCTTAATCAAAAAAATTCATGTATAATCCCTATATTTGGAAGAGAATACAGAGAATAATCATTCAATTTTGGTAGTTCTTTGCTTTAAAATGTGGTTTGAGAGTTTCATTAGTGTTAGTTTGGGGCATGATAATTCAGTTTCATGGGTCATGTTGTGTCCCAATAGGAATTTGCTATAGATCAGGCGAGTATAGAAGTTGATGTGTCTTGGGAATCTCCCAAGATAATGGCATATGTGTGAAGTTACCATGGTATTGTAGGTTATTATATGAGGTTCTTATAATATTTCTCTTAGTATGAGACCTCGCTGAAGATGTTGAATAGAAGGTATTAGTTGTTCTTTTGAAGTTATTAGTGCCACAAAGCTTTTGAGAATATGGTGGAGATGTTTGTCATTTCTCAGGTTAATTGACTACCAACATAAGTGGTTCAGTTTGAGGTTTTCAATGATGCTTCACCTCTTAGGTCGGGATGTTTATTTATGTAGTAGGGATAGGTCTTTTCATGAGTGCCTTAATAGTTACATCCCCATTATCGAAACTACACAACCCACCATCTCGAGATAGCAGTGTTAGTGGTATAATTGATATTGTGGAGACATTTACTCATTATAAAGGCATTTTTGGTCTCCACCAACCATAATACTCTGAGTAATGTTTTTTCTGAGTGTGACTCGAACCTGAATCAGTGTCAGAGGATGGAGTACTTACAAGATTATGGCTTCCATATTTTGTAAAAACATAGGAAGTGGAATGTTGTGGATGATGTGTCAAGCATGAATTCACATAGTGATGTTGTGTGGGAATCTAGTGATTCATGGATGTTTCAGGAAGAACATTCAACATTACATCTTGATATGGGAAAATTTGGGGGTACATGCTGTACTTTTTAAATTATCGTGAATTTAGATCAAGTAAAGTAGGTGGATGAATCCCATATTGGGGGATCATAAGGTGGAGTTTTGTAGACATCGTGTTCTTTTTGGAGATTCCCCTGATGGTTGGAAAAAATTTGAAAAACATAGGGTGTTGTTTCATAGAAGGATTATCCTTCCTTGGGAAATGTGTGAGATGGTTCCCAGAGAGTTCCATAGTTTCCCTTTGTTGGTATATCATATCATGACAATGATGTATGGATATTTGATACGTCAATTTCAGTTGCTTCGGATGAAGTGTTTAGTTTTCGGGTTTGTGTCTCATTGTAGGATATTACAGAATCCAAAGGATGAGCTTAGTCTACCATGTTTTCTTCTACAACAATTAAATCTTCCTGAGTGGAAGGGTAAGAACATATCCATGGAATTTTTATTGGCTTACGAAATTCTTAGGGTGGCAATTATTATTATATTGGTGGTAGAGGATATTTTGATGAAATCAACTGACTTTATATTGATCAAGGAGTCGATATCATTACAGGTTTTATTAAGGAAGATTCAAAGGAGGTGGTGAGAGGATCATTTCCAATCATGATCATTGTTTTACATAAAGTGTGATGAGAGGTATCAAACATGGTTTTGGTTCTATGCTATTCATTAGAACTTATTTTCACCCACAGATATATTATTCAACAAATAGGACCATCCAGACTATTCATGTAACAATGCACTCTTGTGCCCTATATACCACAGGTTCATAGATGCCACACCTTCCCTTGGAAGAGATTTATTACAATAATAGTTTTCACTCCACTATTGGTATGGAAAAGTTTTAAACATTTTATGACTGACCGTTCACTTCTCCATTGTGCTGAACTATGGTTAGAGATTCATTAATTATTATGCAAAAACTGGTGTAGAACATGAGAGAGATGGTTTAGGTAATTTTCAAGAAGTTGAAGGAAGCCCAAGATAATCCAAAATCCGATTCAAATAATAGGAGTGGAACTGTGGAGTTTGACATTGGGGAACATGTGTTTCTGAATATGACACCCCATTATATGAATAAAAGATTTAGTCTTGGGAGAAATATTTCTCCTAAGATTTTTGGACTACTGTTGGGTCAGGATGGAGTGATTGTGTACTAGAGAGAACATCCCCTATAGATGAACCAGATGAAGAATGTTTTTTACATGATGAAGCTCTATCATTATCTTCATGATCACTCAAACATTATCAATTAGGGAGAGATATATGTTTATGATGATTGGACTTTTGAATAGAAGCCTATAGTAATCCAGGACATCAAGTAGAATGTGTTGTGAAATAATTATATACCCATGGTTTGTGTCTTATAGTATAATAGTTCCATGTAGTAGAGTACCTGGGAATGTGATTTGTAAAAAATCCCACAATACCGTGATATTTTTTATGTTTATCACTTCTCTTGTGACATTGTTTATTTTTTAGTTGTAGACCATTTTATGTTTTATGGGATGACTCTCCCTATTTTTTACAAGTTATGGATTACCCTCATTCCATGGGTGGAAAAGATGCATAAGGTATGCCATGTGCATTCATTGTTCAGATTGCTAAGGTTGGATAATTATACACTCCTACTACAGTTGGAAAAGAATATTGGATTAGTTTATCTACTCACCATTTTGATCAACTTGTTCTTGGATGGGGGTGGTCGACCTCATGTGGTAGTGATATCATTTGAGAGGTATCTCATTGGGTGGAAGTTTGGATTTCCTTTTGTTTTCTCTATGTGTTGGTTTCAATTATTAAGGATGAATTTATTTTTGAGAGGTTTCTAATGTAAGGGAATGGATCAACATGGATCAACCCATTGTGCATTTCCAATGACTGAGGTCCTCACAAATGAATTTTAGGAAGTCTCGAGCAAAAAAACTTCTAAATGATGGAAGTATAGAGATTTATTTTCATCTAAAAGTTTTACATGCCATGAAATAGTTTTTCCCAATGTGTAATGAATCAGGTTTAAAAAATAAACAAAGTGAATACGTGTCATGTTCTTCTGTGAGATAACAACTTTTTAGGATTACATGACATGAATGGGGATTATAGATCATGTAATTACACACTACAATACTCTATTACGCATTTCATCCACTCAGGAAATTCATAACCATAGAGATTTACTGGCTCCCTCTTGGTTTTAGGTGACCCGGTGACCCCTCTTCAATGTTTTGGTGATTCCTATAGGAAGCATCGATTCATTGATTTCATCATTTTAACCACAATGATTCATCTTTGATCCAAGGATTGATATTACTCTGTTTGAGTGTTTTCTTCAACTTGTTTCCTATCATTTATCGATTCAATGTGATTGAAAATGATCTATATGTTTCTAATGGAGCTTTCATTATTTGTGGTTAGTGAGGTAGTTCCATGCCATCCTTGGGAGGATATAGTTCTTATAGGAGGTGTGATCAGAGACCTATTTCATGGTCATCTCAAGTGATAAGAATTTCGATGAACTTTTGAGGTAGGGTATTCAATTATTCTCAATTAGTTATTGTGAAATTGTAGATCAAACATGATTTAGTTCTTCCAATCATAATCAAATTGACCTAATAATTATTTGAACCAGATTAAATAATCATTATTTATCACATTGTGAGGTCAATTCATGTAATGTGATAATTGGTAACCTCTTAAATTTATTAATAGTGTGATATATATATTGATCCTGTTTTTCTTGTTTTATCATGTGAAATTGGTAAAAAATGAAAATCCTCAATTAAGTGATAATTAATTGGATAATGGAATTAAAGATGCATGTTTAATGAATTTTGTTTTTTTTGTTTCAATTTGAAAATAATAAAATAGTTGTTCATAAGAATGTTTAATTAAATTGTTTCAAAAACCTCAAGATTGAAGATTCATTATTATAAAAGAAATAATGTCATGTTAAATTATTTTTTTCATTAATTTTGGATAGAATTCGATATCTTTTTTCTTAGGTCGCATATAGTTAGAAACTATTATATATGAATCAGTTAATTAAAGATGGAATAAGAACTAGTTGTGTGATAAAAGACAATTCTTTGTTGGGCCTGAGTTTCTCTAATTCTTGTAATGGATGAGTGCCCTGTTATTTTGAGTTGTGAGATACACTTGTGTGTGTGAAGGTTGAGTTCCTTATTTTAGAGTCAAGATCAAGGTTTATCAATTTATATCCAAATGCTTCTGATGTGACATAAACCTAGTATGGATAATTGTGGGTGCCTATTGTGGTATGTGGTGGTAGGGAGGCCATGTCTTTTTTATAGTAATTGACACCTAGAGTGGTGAGATGCGTTAATTTATTCATGTGGATTTCGGGGAGTACACAAGAGATGATGAAATAGGTCGAATATGGGCTTCCCCATTGATACAAGTGATTTAGATTTGTTTAATATGTTGTATTGTTGATAACTACATTGTTTTCTATCAACTTTTCTATCTAAAGTTACTAAGGCACATAGATGTTCTTGGTTCATTCAATGTTTGGTAGATTTGGATTTTTTCCTACTATACCAGGTAATATGGAAATTAATTCTCCTATTAAATGAATAACTATTTTACCCATGGGGTTGGAGCTTGCAGGGATGCAATACTAAGGTTATGATTATGAGAATTTGGGGTCATAGTTTTCTTATTACTGGAGGGCATATAAAATTGGATGTTATAATAATGTCATGTAATCTGGAAAATAAAATTTTAAAATAATTTATAAAAAATAAATTGAAATAATTATTAAATGATAAAGAGTAATAAATCAACTTAATGTAGCACATTAAATGGTTTTTTTCTTTTAGGATATATAGACTTAGTAGTGGTAGCTGTGAATCTGAAAGATGTTCGCATCAATGGCTAATGAGACTATAATGTACTTTTTGTGTTTCTATACACTACACCACCTAGTGGTTTGGGAAACTACCACCTTTGTGATTCTATGCCTGGAGGGGCGAGGGTGATTTTCCCAACATTTTGGTGGAAGGATGAATAGATTGTTAAAACCTAATGACTTCGCTCTACTCTTATTAGTTACATGTGATTGTAAAAAAGGAATTTAGTTTACCCAATATATTTGTGTTGAGGGCTGTAATGGATTGTGGTTATCTCACACACATATATTTTGGATATAGATTCTTAAGGGTTACTATATGAAAAATGTTTATTTTCTATGATTTTTTGTTGTTCATTACTCAGTGTATGACCTGTAATGGATTCATGTATAATGCCATATGTATGATACATGTAATGTGGTTTGTGGAGGCCCCCATAATTTACTTTGTTACTTTTTGTTATGTGGAGATAGTGGTGTGTTTCATGAGGTGTATTTTTTGGTTCTTCACTCATGTTCATATGGGATAACATTCATAGAGAGAGATTCTTAGTATGTGCATAATTAGGGAAATGAAACAAAAAATTGGGTAGGTGGTAGAAGGGTACCATTGATACTCGTTATTATATTATATTCTCTTTTATGAGGAACTTGGTGAGGGTATCCATGTTGAGGTTGGTAAAATAGTATACATGTTTATGTGATCAGTTATATATAGTTATGGATCTTCTATGCTTTCACATGAAATCATTATGC
The DNA here is from genome assembly GCA_963277665.1 of Viscum album. NCBI lineage: Eukaryota > Viridiplantae > Streptophyta > Magnoliopsida > Santalales > Viscaceae > Viscum > Viscum album. The sequence goes on from OY728127.1 coordinate 624,213,665, forward strand.
TTTGAAGAGGGGCTATAGGGATTATCTCTAGTGACCCTATACTTTTAAACATAACATTATATGATTTAAATTATAATTATACATTAGATTACATTTCAAGGATCATAAAGTGTAGTTTCTTGGAAGACATGGAACATAAAACTGAAAACATGGAACTGAATAAAACAATTCATTATTTAATCTTTCAATGGAGATTATAACATCCATTTTTCTAAATAAAATTCATAAGGTAAATTGGTAAACACATGAACAAAGGGATGTACTAAATATCCCATTAAGGGAATAACCATAATAACATAGCATTGGAACAAGGGATTCAAAGCATGACATGATGATATAAAGGGGAATGTAACATATAGAATCAAAACATATAAATAGGGAATCATATAAATATGGAGTCATAGTAATCTGGAAAAATCATAAAATAGGACGTTATCATGGGTCATGGTTAACTTCTATGACCGTTGCGCATGGTGGCACAAGCCATGGCTAACCGCCGTGACTGTCGCAAATGGCAGCAGAAGCCAAGGCTAATATTCAAAACTGTCACACATATTATCTCATGAGACTCAAATATACCCAATGCATAAGATATCCATCTGGATTCCCCCAAATTAACTTTTCATGAACATGTTTTCCCCATAAATAATCTTATATAATCAATCACATATAAACATAAGGGTTACCCATTAAATAATTCAGTACCATAACCATTTCATAAAGCATGAAAAAGTTGTGTATCATAAAAGTATCCATGAAAGAGTGGAACCAAAACATACATGGACATAAATAAGATAAACTTTTCTTGTTTCATAGTAATTGATTCATGTAAAAGTGAAAACATATATGAAAATTATTTTATAAATTTTATCATTAAAACATTTTTGTGAGATTTAAGAAAAAGTACTGTAGAGAATATAAAATAGAAAAGGGAACAATAATTTATATAGACCCTGAAGTGGACAAAGTAGTTTTTCAAAATAAAAAAGGCTCATTTTTTAATAATAATGGATGATTTAAAGGAGAATATAGATTGCCCAATAATCCTAGTAATAATTCGTGAAGATCCCTCAAAACTGGTTTTCTTATCTGGTAGTATTGAGAAGGGAATCAATTAAAAACATGTATATCCCTAAATCAGAATGATAAACACGTATTTTTAAATGAATTGGGTACATGTACACATAATTTATAATATTCACATAAAATTTTATGATAACATAAATTCAGTAAAATAATGATAATGTAACCTGAAGGATCAATGGAGGTTTGGGTGGAATCCATTATGGATTATCAGCATTATATCAGATGTACATAAGATGGATTAATAAGAGAGAAAGGGATTCTCATCACTTATACATAATTAGGGATGTGTGGTAGAGGTGACAAATTTTACTCTATTATTATAGATTACACATAAAATTGAATAACATAATGGACATTCTGGAATAAATGTGAAATAGAGAGGTTGTCATACTGTAAGTCTGATGGTGTTCCAAACTTGCTATTAATGACCTGAATAATCCATTTTTGTTCATTAATTAAAAATTTTAGAACCTATTATATCATTAAAATATTTATTATAACCTTTTTATGTTCATTTATATCCTTTTTGATGGGTTAGGTTTTTAAATTTCATTGGTCTCGTATGTTTGTTTTCTAGGTTTTTACGATTAGTGTACATATTTTCATGACTTGTGAAGAATGTAAAAAGGGGATGGTTGTCCAGAATTGGAGTTATAAATTATTATTGAACCTACAGAAGGTAACATGTTTTTAAATTTAATATGTTTAATTGGTGTGAAGTTTAATCATTTTATAAATGATTATTGAAAACCTTATTGGGTTTTCAAAGGTTTCTGACTACTAAAAATTCATTTTGAATTATAATTTAACATCATGTGTAAAAAGATATTATTGAACCTCAAAAAATCATATTTCATAAAAATATACTTCAACCATTATATAAATGGATTAATTACTAGAATAGAAGCTGGTAAAAGAAACTGAAAACCCATCGTCCTTGAATGTTGTAAATCAACATGTCTCAGAAGGTGTCTTTACTTCTTGTATGTTAGATGAGTAAACGAGAGATGATAATAACTTATTCAATTATCATAAAAACATTATATTACATGTAATGTACTATAGTTATGAAAAAAACTGGTTGAGGATATGTAGGAATCGAAAACAAAACAAATTAACTTGAAAATAAAGTATAGGAATTGCAAATAGGAATTTACCAATTGAATAAATCTTCTATGAGATCCTCTTAAGAGGAGAGGATTAGGATAAATGAAGATAACAAGGGATATAGGATGTGTGGGAGGATATGGGGGAGATATTTAGGAATAATTTATGTGAGGAACAAGGCTTCAGTGTTGTGAATAGAAGAGGCATGGATGGGGTGGTATTTATAGTGGAGGAGAGGAGGGATTTCATAATATTTAATTCCATAGTTTATTAATTTCCCTCAAGACCATAAATAATGATTAATTCATGACAGAAAATAGAAATAAGTGCATATGAGTTCCAAACAATTGTTCATACATATAAGAACATCATTCATGACTCTACCAATCCAGTATTTATCTTAATTTGCAAATTTTAGTATTTTACTATTCATAAAAAATTACCGTATTTTAGAAAAATCCAAAAAAATCACCCTATCAATATTTCAACATGTAGAATCCCAAAATGAACTCCAATTTTCAAAAATAATATTATAAATATAATCAAATTGGGTTTTTATTAAAATAAAAATTTATATAAAAAATACATATTTTAAAACAATAACTAATTTTATATTTTTTTCAAAAATTAACTAGGGGATTATTATATAACATTAAAATAGAAAGACATCAAATTGATAATTTATAAACACAGTTTTGTAAATTATATTTTATTAAAAATATTTAATTAATTATTTGTTACTTACAAAAATACCAATACATTTATTATGGTCATATTATCACTTATAAGATGCCTAAATTTTATTTTTACATACATCGGTGTGGATAATATTTTTTATGATGATTTATTATTCAAAGCGGTCATATTAATATTCATAAGGATCACATTAGTATCCATATTGTTCATTTACTATTCAACAAAAATTTAGTTTCTCTTCTTAGATTTCAATCATCTTACTGATCACAACTATCTATGTATGGTTTTCAAAATTTAAATCACAGAAGTGAAAATATTATATTTAAAGGTCACATAGTACATATTGGTTCATTATTCTATGATTTCATAGGTTTATAAGACATAAATATATGAAGGTAATTTCTATTTACTAAACATTGGGTCGTTACATTTTTTCCCCATATGAAATTTCTCCCTCGATATTTCATTTTTCATTATAATCCATAAATAGGTGTGCATACTTTTCCTCCATTTACTCCTCAAATTCCCATTTTGCCTCTTAGTACTTATGGTTCTACCATAGAACTCTGACCATGTATATATTGTTTTTACATAGAACTTTATATCTACGATCCAAGATCATCACTGGACACACCTCATAAGAATGATCATTTTCCAACTGAACCATCCCTGAAGAATGTACATGTGAAGGTTCTGGTATATACTTCCTTAAGAGGGATACATGGAAGACATCATCTACATTCGAATTGTTAGGTGGAAGTTTCATTTGATACTCCATATATAAGACTTGATCAAGGCTCTTGAAGGGGATGATATGACTAGGACATAGCTTTCCTTTCTTCTGTAATCCCATGACCATTTTCTATGGCGATATTCATAAAAATACTATGTCTCAAACATTGAACACAGGGTCTCATCAACTATTTTCTTTGTATCCCTTAGGCCATCTTTGGGGTGCCTTGATATGCTTCTGGATGGTTCTTACCTTCCCCACAGTTTCTTCTTCAAGATTAGGTTCCAATAGCTTACGCTCAATAAATTCACCCCAACATGCTGGTTTTCTTCTCCTTTTCCCATAAAGGGAATCGTATAGTTCCTTTCAGATGCTCAAGTGGAATCTATTATTGTAGGAGTTTTAAACCACTACAAAATGTTGGTCCCATCATCCTTTGATGTAAAAAAACATTATCTCAACATATCTTTTAGTTTTTGAATAGTTCATTCAGATTTGCAGTCATTTTGAGATGGTAGGTTGTACTAAATTCCAGTTTACTTCTTAGAGTGTGCTGGAGAGCTTTCTAAAACATCAAGGTGAATCATAGATCTCTATCAGAAAAAATAAATAGTGGTACACCATGTAGTCTTACCACATATTTTATATATATCATCTAATTTTGATCAAATGGGATGTCCTCTCTAATTGCAATTAATTAAGTGGTCTTTGTATGATGGTCGATAATGACATTTATAACATTGTTTCTTATAGATGTCCTTGGATTTCTAATGAAAAAGTCTATGGTGATGTTCTCCCACTTCCATGTTTCTATGTGTAGTGGTTGCATCTTCCCCTAAGAATGTTTTCTTTCAGCCTTCAATTGTTGACATTCCAGTCACATTGATGTATAATCAACAGTCTATATCTTTATATTGTCCCACCAAAAGTTCTATTATAGATTTTGATATATCTTTGTGCTCCATGGATGGATAGAAAAGGTTGAGCTATGTGAGTCATTCAGATACTCCTTCATTATCTATGGATCAAATAGTATACATAATAATTACCCTAATCATACAACTCCATCCTCATTAATCATGAACTAAAAAAATTTCCCATTTCTAATGGCTTCCAGCTTTCTTTTATTTTCATCATCTTTTCATTGAGCATCCTATATTATCTTCAGGAGGGATGGTTGAGCAATCATTTGAAAATGGATTGATTATGTTCCTCCATTATTTATTTACATGTCTATCCTCTACAAATTTAAGAATATTGGATCGTTTTCAATTCTCATCATTGAAAAATATGCAGAATAATTTCTACTTAGAGCAAATGACACCTTGTTTTCCTTAACAAGATATTAGTCAATTGAGCAGTAATAATCTTGATGAGATGGATAATATTAAGATATTTTTTATGATTATATATTTTATAATCTTGTGATCATTATATATCTCACACTTCTCCCCATAGAATAATCCCACAAGATTTTTATTACAACGGTCATTTCCACTTACTCCAGATCATGTGTTTGATAGTTTTGCTCGTGGATTTTCACATTCTATGAGGCGAAGGCTATCACTTTACCATTTTTCATTACCACATTTTCCAATACTCTCTTTTAACCATCACTATATACCACAAAGAGTTTTCCACATGCCGGGAGTGTGAGTACTGGCACAATGATAAGACACTTTTTGAGCTCGTCAATACATTCCTCACATTCATGAGTCCAGAAAAAAATTTATCCCTTACATGTCTGCTTGGTCATTGGGTTTGAAAATACTGAGAAGTTGTTCATAATTTTTTTATAATACCCGGAAAGACTGAGAAATCTACAGATCTCAGTAAGAGATGATGGCCTCGGCCACTCTTCCATTCCCCTTGTCTTGGAATGGTCTACATATATTTCCTTGCTGGTGATGAAATTCCTCTATAGGGATAGTTCCTATATACATAACTCAAAATTTCTATCATTTTCATGCATCTTATCTCTTCTAACAATATTTAGCACACTATTAAAATTCTCCTCATGTTCCCCCTATCTCTTACAATATATTATTATATTATCGATAAATACTTCCAAACATTTTTCGAGGTAATCCCAAAAGACTATATTCAGTAAATCCTTGAAAATTTCAGGAGCATTAGTGAGTCTTAAGGGAATCACTATGAAATCATAGTGTCTATACCTCTTATGAAATTTTTTCATGGGAATATTACCCTTCCTCAAACATAATTGGGGATATCCCGATCGATGGTTCACCTTAAGGAAATAATTGGCCCCATGAAGCTGATCAAACAATTCATCTATCCAATGAATAAGATACGTGTTCATTATTGTTTTTTTATTGTTCTCATGATGATCAATGCAGAGGTGAATTGAAACATCCTTCTTCATGATGAAGGGTAATGGAACTGCCCACAGTGAAGCACATGGGAATATAAAACCCTTCAACAGATTCTCCATTAACTGCTTCTTCCGCTCTTCCAGCTTTATGGTGGCCATTCTATAAGGTGTCAATGATATATATGTATATCTAGGAATATGTTCAATTAATAACTCAATCTATCGATAAGGAGGAATACCAAGAAACTCTTTAGCCAATAAATTAGTTTAATCCCCCGTGATGGGCATGTATTGAATCATGATTTTCTCCATAGTCTCAACCATTTGAGCTAGAAATTCTCTCTTATAAAGAATTAATATGAACTCCTTAGACACAGAGACTAAAAGAGATTCATCTTTCGAGTAACACTTTTAATGAATTGGAGGATTCTTTAGGATGTGAAGATTGATCTCCAATTCCCAGTAGTTGATGTTGGCTTTGTATAAATATAGCCAATCCATGTCCAAGATAGCGTCAAACTCCACTAAATGAATTATAACAAGATTTTATTGGAGTTTCGGTCCATAAAATTCAGTTGATGATTTATAAACCATGGATACATTAATTTCCACATTCATTGTTCTAACAGATAACTTATCATCAAAATTTTGAGGTGGTGTCTGAATAGTTCTACTAAACTTCCAAAATATGAATGATTGTGTAGAACCAGAATCAAAGTGTACCATTCCTATTCTGGAATGAATTAATAGCATACCTATCACTACATCATTTTCTAGATCCACCTATTTAGTAGTGATAGAAAAATTCCTTTATAGTTTCCTTTGATTTTGTTATTGATTTCATTCAAAAACCCTTGGATTACGGGTAATTATTCCCATAATGACCATGTTCGTTGTAGTTGTAACATGACACCACTGGCTGCAAATTTATTTTAAACTTCTTCAATTATTCCACATTATTGGTATTTTTCATATCCCTTCATTAGATTTTTTCTAGATGTCCCAAAATTCAACATTTGATGAAATTCCTAATTCCCTTTAGAAAGTTCCCAAGATGCTTCTTCCCACAATTTTTACACATCGGTCGATCAAGTTTCTTCTAGTATTGAATTAATCTGTGGGACACCCAACATTAGATTCCATTTTCCTATTATTGTCACCAGGTCCATAATAACACTGAGAGTCATTGATCTCCATTTCAACCTTATGGGCACAATGGAAAATCTTCTCATAATTTTCGATGTATCAAATCACCAACACTTTTCTTAGACTCAGCTTTAGTCTGCTACTGATGTGATACACCTTCCTTTCATTGTTCATGATAATGCCAGAGGTGTACCTTTAATGCCTTGTAATTATTGCTTCATATTCCCCAATGTAATCATCTTCCATTTTCTTGAGTCCAAGGAACTATATTTTTAACTTGAGAAAAAGAGTTTGATGAAAATTTTTATTGAAAAAAATTCACTTGAATTCATCCATTTCCATCTAATCAATTTCCACATGCGGATTGTTATTCTTGACCGGTTTCCACCACTGATCAACATACCCATCAATACGATTGATAGAAATGATGAATTTTTATTCTTTTGAGAATTGAAGGATAGAGATTATCTTTTCAATGGAGTTAATCTGTTGTTCCATAAGGAGTGGATTATAATATCCACTAAACATTGAAGGCATTTTCTTAATGAAGGATTCAATGATAACATGCTCTTTCCATGGAGGAGGAGGGGATTCCACAAGATTCGTGTTATTATTCATAACTTGATCCATATAATATAGTATAGTCACTACGTTTTGAGCCCCAATTATAATCATATAAAACATATAATTAGGCCAATATTTTTATTCCCCATCAAATTTATTGTTGGCACATGTTCATCTATTTCCCGCCATTAACTAAATTTTCAATTTGAGGTACTGAATACATAATTACTGATCATAAAAAGGAAACATTGAACATATTAGGATAAACATGTAAAGGAGAAGTATATCCTATTTTTTATTCCCTAGATTTAAATCTAGGTTATCCTTGGTCTATTTCGTAACTTATATTATAATGGTGTCTTTTTTTTATTCACAAAATAATGGTTTGTATTATGCCCATTAATTTACCAGAGCATATCCCCCGGGAGTGTCAAACCATGAGTGAAACAAGGCTCATTGTCATACAACGGTTCCCATTCAAGTCTAGCTCAAAGTGGTGTTTTCATGACTTACACATAGATACATATATTCCAGATCCACCTCTACTTATTTGTATCTATACATGGATTTATTTATTTAATAAACAACTTACCATATACCTACCAAAATTTAGGGGTGTTTGCTTATAATTACTCTCATGTAGAAGGTTCTTAATAATGATTTCTATTAATAATATCATAAATAAATAGAACATACTTTGATACCAACTATAGAGACCATATCCTTTTAAATATGACATTACATCATTTTAAACATAATTATACATCAAATTACCAAACAAGGATCGTAAAGGCTTCTATATTGGAATACTAAGTACATAAAACTGAAAACCTAGAACTAAATAAACAATTTCTTTATTTAATCATAAAATTGAGCTCCTAAATTATATTTTAATCAAATATATTAACTGGGTACCCTAGGGAACACATTAAAAAGGGATGAGCTAAATTTCCCAGTAAGGGAATAACAAAAAGAAAAATGAATTAGAACAAGGGTTAGAAGGCATGACATGATGATATAAAGAGGAATGTAACATGTGGAATAATTACATATAAACATGGTTACATAATAATGTGGAAGAATTATAAAACATTTATTTAGTATGATTTATGGGAAACCACACAGACTATTGTATATGGTAGAACAATCCAAGGATAACCTCCAAGACCGTTGCACATGGTAGAAAAATCCAAGTCTAACTGCCAAGATAGTTAGATACAAGGTCTCATGAGGCCCATATTTACACAATGAATTCGATTTCTATTTAGGATCACCCATATTAACTTTTATGAATACTTTTTCCACATAATGACTTATTCAAAATCAATCATATATAAACAAAATGGTTACCCATGGAAATAATTGTGTACCATAATCATGTTGAAAAACATAAAAAATGGGTGTATCATTAAAATTTCCATGAAAAAAAGGAACTAAATCACACATGGAAATTCATAAGTTAAAATAGTCTTGTATCATGGTATATGATATCATATAAAAGTGACCACATGTATGAAAAGTATTTTTTAAAATTTTAGGATTAAAATATTTTTGTTTTCGTTTAAGGGAAATTCTATAGAGACTTTGAAATAAAAAATGGAACAATCATTTCTATAAAAACATAAGTAAACCAATAAGGTTTTCATAATAACAAATTCTTATTTTATAAAGGAAATAGGGGCTTAAAATAGAAGATAGAGTGCACTAGAAACTGGGTAAGAATTTGGGGTGTTCCCTCAAAATATAATTGCTTATCGGGATGTATTGATGAGGGAATCACTTCAAATAATGTATATACCCAAAAAATAATGATGAAAGGTTCTTGAAAAATATGTTTTTTACATATAATGATAATTTTTATGATGAATATAAAATGAATAGGTAACATAATTATGGAAAAATAATGATAAGGAAACCTGAAGGAACAAAGGATGTTCAGGTGGAATCCCTTACAAATTATCGACACGGTATCCGCTATACTTAAGTGGGATTAATGAGAGATAATGGGTTTCTCAGAACATAAAAATCATGAGGAATGTATTTGGGAGTTGAAAAAGCATACCTCATTATTAGGGATTATACATAAAAGGGCATAACATAAGGGACATTCTTGAATAAAAGTGAAATAAAGATTATAACTTAACTAAGGTATGATATTGTTCTCCAACTGATATTAATGGAATGAATAATAAAATTAGGGTAATTAATTAATAATTAAAGAACCATTTATACATGAAAAATATTTAGTACAACATTTTTATGTTCATCCATGACATTTTTATGGGTTATGTGATTCACTTTCATTATTTAGGTGTTTTTGTTTTCTGGGTTTTTACGATTAGTTTATTTATTTTATTGAATGGATAATCATGTTAAATGGGGATGGTTGTCCCAAATTGGAGTTATATTTTATTATTTTACATCCATAAGGTTTAATGGATTTAAATTTAATATGGTTACATTTAGTGAAGTTGAAGCATTGAATTAAACATTAGTGATAACCTTTTGAGGTTATTGGTGGGTTTTTATCAAAATGAACTCATTTTTCATTATAATTTAATATTATGTGTACACAGAAATTATATAACCATAGATAGGATATTATAAAAAATAATCTAGTTCATCTGTAACAAAAAATCTTTTATGGCCAGGATTTAAGGTGGTAAAAGGAATGGAAACCCCATCATCTTTGAATGTGGAAAATTAACATATCTCAGCTGGTGTCTTTACTACTAATATAATATAAGAGTAAAGGAGATATAATAAAAACATATTCTATTAACATAACAAAATTGAAGTACCTTTAATTTAATTTAGTTTTCATAACATTTTGATGAAGAAAGGAAAGGATAGAAAAGAAAACAATTGATCTTGAAAAGAAAGTAATATAATTGAAAATCGATATTTACCTCTTGAATCGCACTTCTTTGAGTGCCTATTAAGGGGAGAGGATTTGGTCTTTTGAAGAGACTAAGTTACGTTGGACATGGTGAAGGATCTTGGGGAGATATTTGAGTAGTATTTAGGAAACAAACAAGGACTTATAGGAGTGAAGACAAGAGGTAAGGAGTGGTTGTATTTATAGTGGACGAGAGGAGGGTTTTCATAATCATTAATTCCTTTGTTTAAAAATTTCCCTCACGAACGGAAATAGTTATGATTATATGACCAAAAATATAAGTAAGTACATGTGAGTTTGACAAAATTGGTATTACCTTAGAAGAACATCAACCATGACTCTGTAAATCACGTATTTAGCTTAACATGCAAATTATTGTATCTTTCTATTTAAAAATTCATGTATTTTGGAAAAATTCCAAAAAGTCCCCTTACAATTTTTTAATGTGTAGAATTGAAAAATGAACCCAATTTTTTAGCAATAATTTTCTAAATGCAAATAATTTACTTTTTTATTAAAATCATAATTTACATGAAAAATACAGATTTAAAAACTATACCAGATTTTATAATTTTTTCAAAAACATACATAAGGTCTTATAAATATATCATCAAAAATGAAGACATAAAATTGATAAATTAAAAAAATTAAGAAAATAAATTTTATTTTAAATTAGATAATTAATTTTAATTAATTATATATGACATACAAAAATACCAATACTTTTACTTTGGTCATATTATTACTTATAAGATGCCTAATTTTTGTATACATTCATGGGTGAGTTTACTATTCCTATATATGATTTACTATTCCTAAGGGTAATATTATAGTTCATAAGGGTAAAATTACTATTTAGAAGGGTTAGTTACTATTCACCATAAATTATTTTTGTTTTATCAAACTCCAAACATCTTATAGATCGCAACAATGGAAGTTAGTTTTTTGTAATTAAAATCAAAAAAGTAATAATATTATGATTGAAGGTTACTTAGTACTTAGTAGTTCATTCAGTTGTGATTTCATGTGATTATGTTAAATAACTACAAGAAGGTAATTTCCACAGACAAACATTAGGTTGTTACATGATCCTACTGAGTAACTATTATACTCAACCCACATATATATAAAATATTTTTCATGTTTGTTGGAGTAGGAAGGAGATCAAGCTACTTACGACGAGATTGGGGATTAGTATGATCAATTTTTTTAGTGAATTAGGATTAATATTAATATATATTACTCTAATATAGATTTATATTTAGTATGTTATAATAATATATACCCAAGGACCGTAATTTTATAGTTTATTTGGAATCATGTAAACTAAATGTTATATCCTGGTGAAATATCTTAAACATCTCCCATAATTTTATCCACCATTATTCCTTCTAACTAAAACCTTTATTTATAACCTATGTTACATAAACATAAAAATGTGTGAGCTCAGATGATCGATAAGGGTAAATAAAGGAAATATAAAAGCATAACATGAACAATGGGTATGTAACTTGAGCATAACTTTGGAAGATCATACCCTACATATTATAGATCAAAATAAAGATTAAAATTTTATAAGAAATTGATCACAAAATAATAAAGAGAATAGGTCATAAAAGAAAAATATACTAAGTTAACATGGAATTGTGGAAGACACATATTAATATAATATGATTTACATATTTTTCCAAAAATCGCTTCCAATAAAATCATTGTATTTAGGGTTCACTCACATACCATCTTTGTATTTATGGTTCATTCCTACGACCATATTAGTTGCACGACTTCACTCATCATACCATTATTCTAGTTATTGTTCACTCCCATAGTAATATTAGCAGTCATGTTTCATTCCCAAAACTATCATAAGATATCTCATGAGATATAAATAATTACCCAATTCATTGAAGGGGGATATTTTTCCCACCCTTCTCATAATGAAATCATATTTACATATTCACAAGATCATAAATAATCATATCATAACCTAGGGAATGATTTGGGCACTGTAAATATGTAAATATATCATATCCTATGGAAGAAAGATAGGATTCATAATAATTTCATAAAAAGAATAACCCATGAAATGTAAATTGATTTCATAAACATATATCCCATGAATCAGAAATAGTTTTCATAAACACATAACCTGTGAAAGAGAAACAGATTTCATAAACGTATAACTCATGAATGAGAAACATGTTTCATAAAAATATAAACCATGAATGATAAATTTGTTTCATATATACCGGTAAATTAACCATAACCCATTCATAGAGAGAATATGAATAGAACCATTAGATAATTTCCCATAAGGGAATGAGTAACATTAATAAATGCAATATTATATGAAAAATAATTTTGAAATATTATTCAAAAACATTTTATGATGAAAATTATTTTTCTTCTTTGAAAAATGATTCTTAATCAATAAAAAAATTTACAAAAAATCTTAAAATATATATTAAAAAATGATGATGAAGAGTTTACATCATTTTGAAATCCTTTTTCCTTAAAACGTATAAAATAACCATCAAAACAGTTCAAAAATTCTTTTTCTTGGAAAACACATTGAAAACATTTAATGAATCATAAAAATATTTAGAAAAACATTATTATGGAAGACAAATAAAAGGATCAATAATTTTTTTCAAAAAAAATTCATTTAAAATAATTAGATAACATATAGAGAAAGCTTGAAAATGTTTTGAAACATAGTTTACTTGAAAACATATTAAAGGACACTCTAAATGTTTTCCAAACAATTTATTTGAAAATATATTGTAGACATATAAATAATGCATTAAAACATTTTTAAAAACAATTTTATTTGGAAATAACTTTTAAAAACATATTCATAAAATTTGAACCTTTTAAAATTTAATTGATGCTTCAAAGATATCTGGCCGATTAAATCTATACATGTCATATACGGTAAAAATAACATTCTATTTTCATGGTAAAATTATAGAAAAATAAAATTTTTGGAAGAAAAAAAGAAGATTCCATGAAGTGATTTTTAAAAGAAAAATGAACTGGAAAAATGTATTTTATTTGTTGTTTTATAATGGTACGATATTCCTCAAAACCCTTTTAAAAAATCCAGGTTTTTATGGAACATAAATTTCTAACCAAAGAGAGGATAAATTCATTCTTTGTTAAAAAATAATAACTATATTATGTAAAAAAAAGTGGTTTAAATTGTACGAATATATTAATATATCATTAGTTACCATATGACAATAAATATCATGAATTTTATTGAGATATTTATCATAATATTTCATTACGTTCCATAAACATAAAAAATCATAAAAAGCGATGTGATTGTCTCAATATAATCTCATAACTTGGTAACACGAGATCATACTCTCCATATAATAAATTAATATTATGTGATCCTTAAAATTTCATTAAATGAGTTAAATTCCTGAAATAACATTTAAAATGATATTATAAACACCACATAACTGAATTTTGGTTCCTAACAAAAGATGAGTCATAATGAAGTCAAATTGACACAAATTTATTTCACTGATTTGGTAAAATTGGAACACAGACTCCATGAATGAAATATTATAAAAAGGATACGTTAATACACATAAATTTATGTATAATATTCATAGTATAATATCATGCATAGTATATACACTACACAAATGGAATGACTGGCGAACTAGACATGTATCTCATGGAAAAAAATGTGAGATGAAATCCCCTAACCTAGTGTCTTGAATCTCATTATAATCTTTCAAAAAACATTTATAAAAAATATTAATTTATTATAAATAGTTTATATAACCATATTATTATTTTTAATACCATATAAGGTTTTATTCGGAACATATATTACCCTCTTGTTATCCATCATATGTTTAGGATTCATTTCAGATAATATTTGCTTTGTTCATTAGATGTGTCATAATTTTAGAGATCGTTGGTCTTTATAATCATATCATACTTCCATAATGTAAATAATAATATAACTATCATTTATATCCATTATATTTGAATTATAAAAATCTATATAATATATAATCATGAAATCAAATACACCGTTTATGGATAGAATAAGTCGTACATACCGATGAACATTGTTTCTATTTTTTCTCTTATTAAATTAAATAAATAAAATGACATATACATATAAATTTATATATTATCATTAAATTTTAATTATTATTATATCTCTATATATATCATATATTTTCACTACACCAATCCTTTATACATTTCATGTAGTGTGTGACTGAATCACGTCACTTTAAGGGAAAGGTAGTCTATACTTCCTCTAATGAAATTAGCATTTTTACACAAAATAGAAAATTTAAAATATACATGTTTTTAAAGAAATAAATAAGATTAAGTACCTAATAAATATATTATATGATATATATAAGTTTATTTTTCATCATAATTTCCACCATGATAGGTTGTAAGTAAAATTGAATAATCATCATTTTCTGAGGCAGAAGTTCGATGTAAACAAAAACATTTGGTTTGTTTCCCATTAGATAGGGGAATGTGTAACTGTAGCTAGAACCCAAATAATAAAAATATTATATTATATTGAGGATATTTTTGTCGTTAGGAAATCATGGAATAAAGAAAGTAAATATTTTGGAGAAGGAAAATAAAATAAAGGAGCTTGAGAAAATATGTTTCGTCTTAATCAGTTATCATCTTTTGGTTGGTTCCAAAAGACATCCTTGGAAGTCATTATTCTTAATTAGAAGAATAATGGAGAAATTTTGGTACTTTGGGAAATTTATTATGATGATCATGGCCGAACCTATGTTTTTATAGATGTGCGAAGGAGATGGAGAAGTGGTGGCATTTTATACGAAAAAATTGTTTCTCTCCTATAAATATTTGAAGAGAGAATTCCACCATCATTTTTCATGTTGAAAATGGATCCATGAATCATCCAAAATTTATAAAATGGAGGACAGTATATAAATATGTCTTTCAAATGTCTTTTTTAATTGTGTATAGGTCGTTTTGGGACATAAATTTTTGTTTTAGTGCATAGTTAAGTGTAATTTTACCTTAACTAATGTAATTAATTTTTATTACATTCCCTAATTATTATATACCAAAATAAGGTTTACCTTATTAGAAATTATATATTATTTTTATTATAAATATGGAATCCATTTTTCTAAATTACAATAATATATGTGGGACAAATTAATTTAAAATTAATCTCATTGATGTGATGAAACTTTGGGATTTTAATGTAAAAAAGATCAAA
The DNA here is from genome assembly GCA_963277665.1 of Viscum album. Classification (NCBI taxonomy): domain Eukaryota; kingdom Viridiplantae; phylum Streptophyta; class Magnoliopsida; order Santalales; family Viscaceae; genus Viscum; species Viscum album. The sequence goes on from OY728127.1 coordinate 624,229,485, forward strand.
TGATTGCAAAATTTTTTATATCCATTTTCATTGTGAAATTGATTCCAATGACCAACAACAAGTTAATCGATAAAATTATTAATATATCAATCTTTAAAATGAATTTCAATTTAATTTTACTTTATAAATAAATTCTATGAAAAAGTTGTTTAGAATTAAAATATAGTATACTTCAGTCATCATTAAAAAATGATACCTTATAGAAATTTAACAAAAATTTATAATAATTTATTTTTTATGATTCTCATCCAAATATGATGTTTATTTTGAAATATTTAATCTATTTTAGTTCCAAAATTTTTATATAAAATTTGTTGTTTAATAAAATTTTGTACAACTATATTTTTAAAAACAATATAGGTTTTTATGAAAAACTATTTCTTACTTAATATATTATGTCTATATAATTTATTGGATGAGAATAAAATAAATTTTATAGAATATATAACATAAAATTTAGATTAATATCATTCAATAATTGTAATTAATTTAATTTATTTGGGTAAATTAGCTTTGAAACTATAAAAATAATAACATCTTCCTTTATATTCTACCACTTTTTGTATTCATTTCTAATTAATCGATAACATATGAATTCATATTCAATTTTTTAAATCCAACACTTTTTTGTAAAATAGATAATAATTCCTAGGTACTAGAATTTAATTTCTTTGTTATATCTTTTTATTTTAAATAATAACATTATAATTATATACTATTCTTTGATAAAATTTGGTCATGAGTGTTATACTTGCCATCGAGGAAATTCATTATTGTGTTTAATTCATGAGATCCTTGGATTTCCATTTATGGGAGGCTAAAATTTATGTTGTGTGTAGTGCATGATTGAATTTATGTTTCATATAATCCAATCCAAAAATATATATATAATAACGAAATTTCAGTGTTGCGTGAGGTTTAAAATATCTAATTTATTAAATTTATATTAAAAAAATAATTCAAAAAATCATGCAGTGTTACATTCTACCCCCCTTAAAATTAATTTTCCCCCAAAATTCTTCCTTTTAATGAAATGATTAATTATTTACGGTTTATTCAAAGAAACCCATGTTATAAAAATGGATACTAAAACCTCCCTTAAATATGAATGTTGGAACTATAGCAGTTTTAAAATGTAACATATAACTGGTTTTTCATATTGGAGAATAAAGGTTGGGAGTGAATATTAGAGATGGAGGGAAAGCCTACATATTTATAGGGAGTGATTTAGTTTATCAATAATAAATATACGAATGAAAAAATAAATTTATTAGTCTTAAACATCATTAATATGTTAGTATTTAAAAGGCTATCAATTAGAAAAATTAATTTATTAGGACATCACAATTTATTTTTATCATTATTATAACATTGGGTAATTATATAATTGATAATGAATATAAGGAAATATAATTACGTTATATATTTCTAAAAAAATATTCATTCATTAGTTGTGCTTTTATAAATTCTTAATTCATCCATTACTTCATGTAATAGAGATCCAAAAATTTACATTGACGCCGAATGTTTTAAAATAAACTTTTAATGGAACTAATTTACTGTAAAAGAATGATAGGTATAACTATTAATCTATAAATATTATTATGAAAATTAAATATTATTAATACATTAATCTCCAAACATAAAATTAACACTATTGTTTCATCATAACCAGTTATACATCGAAAATAATTACAGATTAGCAAAGACATCGCATAGGCCAACAGTAGGCATGAAATCCAAATAATACTTTAGTCATTGGTTCAAGAGCTGAAGCCTTGCGGGTGTTGATTTATTGTCACCAACATAAAATATGTCTATTTCAAAAACCAAAATAATAAAATTTCCAGAATAAAAAATATGGACATCCTTGAAATGAGGTTAATCACTAAATACCCTTTTAACCAAGGTTTTAATTATAAAATCAGTTCATAAATACTTACTATGAGTACTATCTTAATATTTTCTTGAATGATTGACCTTATAACCCTTATCAAATATGAAAATACAGAACATTACAAAAGAGAGTCCTGAAATCAGCTTAACATAGATCCCATATATATAAAAATTAGTTCCTGGTTTCACATTCCAAAATTCTGAATACCCTTATTGTAAATTATATTGGAACATGTTAACAAACTGAATTACAATTAATATTTCAGAAAAAATGCATGATTCCATATTCCATAGTTTACTAGATATATTACTTAAATCCAAGATGTTAGTAAATTTCATCCATGATTTCTTAATATATATGTCAACAAGTCCTTAATTTGTTCCAAGGTAACGAGTACCATCCTATTTACATATTCATATCCCATATATCATTATATAATACACATTACCATAACATAAGGAACATATTTAGGGATATATTCCCCTTAATCATGTGTTTTTCATGGAAATTGCCTTTCTATTATATCACTTTTCAATTCCATAAAATCATTAATTGTTTTATTATAAATCAATAGAGAAAAACATAAATCATACAGTACTTATATATTTAACCATTAATATAACATTCTTCTTGAATTATAATTCACAAAAACATTGATTACATCATTGTTAAGACATGTACAAGGATACCTCATAATAATAAATCATTACTTTCAAATTTTATATGTAATCTCTTCATCATCAGCGTTGTAAAAATTACTCATACCACGTTTTTATCATCTTCGGGTACATTCCTATTGGGATATTAATTTTCATAATGACCATTTATTCAACACATAAAATACTTAACATTTGATGGCGACCTAGGGAGTCCAGTATTCAAATCCACTTAATTAACCGAACTCTTCATCTTTCCCTTGTAGTCACTTGCTTCGTGTCCTTCTATTCCGTGGTCGAAACATCTTATTGTTCCTCTTATACATTCACATAGTTGATTATATAAACATTCTAGACAAATGTAAAATGAATATTATTTTCTCCATAGTCTCCACTGCCTGAACTCTCAGCGAACTCCTTCATTCTCTTCCTTAGTGAGTCTGAGATTTAGTTACGGTACATGTTGTTAATCATTTTCCATGAAAAACTGTTAGGCATGATCACAATATATTTCACTCTAGTGATCATCCAACATGAATTCTCATCATAGAATCCTCCCTCAAATTAAACATTAATCCATTTCATTCTTGTCCCATCTATTTTCTAACACTAGAAGCTTAGTGTGAGGATTACATGTCATTGCAGAAAACCAAATAGTCATGAAAACAACTAATAATAAGAGGTCTAAATTCTGATACATTCTTTAATATGTGACTAAATATTTTCTTCATAGGATATTCAATACCAAAATATATTTAAATCCAACATTATGGTTTGTGATTATTTTTTAAATTCTTGAAACATATCTATTGATACTGTCAAAACGTGTGTGAAGCAGGGAACATTTCCATGTACCTGATTACCAAGAGTTAGCTCCAAAACATGATGTCATATATTTTACCAATATGTATATCTATTTTAGAGCCACATATAGTTTTAGTATCAATACATGTATTCATTTCATGGAGACCATTCACCTTATCCTCTATCAATATTCTAGGAAATTTTACTAAACATTAAATCATCCATATATTTATCCTAATTTTCATCCCTAGAAATAGCCATACCAATATAACTAGTAATATAACTAAATATTTCTAATCCTAGATTACAAATGACTACTTAAATTATTTTTTAATACCAACTATAGGGATCTAGGCTAAACATACATGGATATTAAATAATTTTAGATGAATATTCATTACAATACAATAATACATGCCCATGGTCCATTAAATTTTATTGTATTTATAATCATTGAAGTAAATTCTTTTATCATGGTGAAATATCTTCAAAATATCCCATAAATAACTCCACATTAAGTACATCTACCTAAAACCATTTTTCATAAAACAAGGATTGGAATAAAAGGGGTGGGATCAAATGGAAAATATGGGCATATAAATGTAATTTGTAAGCATAACATGTAAAATGAATCTGAAACTTGAGTGTACCTATTGAAGATAATATCCATCATATTTGATATCAATATAATGACTAGAAATTCATAATACATGGATCTTAAATTATGTATGGGCATATGTCATGAAAGCACAACATAAAAACAAAACATAGAATTGTGGAAACACGTAATCCTATAATATTATTTCCATAGTATCTAGTACAGCATTTCCAAGACCATCTTGGACGTATGGGTTAACTCCCCATACCATCTTGGTAGTCAGGTAATACTACCATGTTCATCTATGTACTATAAATTTACTCCTCATGTCATATTGGAATTCATGGTTCCCTCTAATGGCCATCAATGTTTTTAAGGTTCATTCCCAAAAATATCTTACTCTATCGCATGAGATATAAAGATTTAACACATTCCACGGAGGGAGATATAGGTCTAACCTTTATCATAACTAAATAATACATAAATGTTCCATAAGATCACGAATAATAATATAATAACCCATGAAATGAAATGTGTATTACAAACATGTAATTATATCAGAACATGTTGAAAAAACAAAGTTTGTATAATATATTTGTGTAAATCAAATATTTTCATAAATTAGTTATTAATATACTTAACTTCTACTTTAATAGCTAGGTTATATCTTATTATTTTAAATAATAACATTTTGATGATATACTACTGTTCGGTAAATATCAGTCATGTGTATTATTCTAGCCATCAAGGAATGTCATTGTAGCATGTAACACAAGCTGACCTTGTTGTTACATGTAGAGAAAGATAAAATTTATGTTTCATGTGTGAATAATTAACTTTTTGTTGTGTATAATGCAATCTAAAAAAAATTCTTCAAAATGAAAAAAACTATTTTCAGCATTGTGTAAAACAAATAAATAACATAATGAATAAATTAATTCAAAAAAAATATTCACATAATATAAGGGTATAACATGTTTGGGATACATGGCTAATGAAATCATTACATTTCTTTTGGTACATTAATTTTTCCATTCATTTAAATTAGTTCATGAATGAAATATCAATTATGTACCTTGAATTTTGTTTTTATATTTGTAGTATGAGAAAGATATCATTGGTGTCTACCTTATCTCTCCCATTCACATGTGTTCTCTTAAAGGTTAATGAATCCCATCTATGGGCTTATTATACACTCCATGTTACTTCCCAACACAAGTCATATTAGAGGTTGGAATTGGGTGCCACCATCTCTTTTCTCCCATTCCATCACTAGGAGAGGTACACCTTGTAGGTAGGGCATCTTGGATCTTTCCCTTCATATAAAATCACTACACAGATAGAACATGACCCCACATAGAATAATGCTACATAGATGGAACCTATATATGCGTACAAAACCAATATTTGGATTGAACCTAGTTTCAAAAAACACTGTGGTATGTGGATGTACCTCTTAAATACTTAGAAACATGATATGTGGGGGACACCCCATCCCATGTAAGAATAATGTACATAGGATGTGGTATCCTAAGGTAATCCACTTTCTAGATGTAATAATTCCCTTGATTTGTATCATCACATATGCCCCTTCATCTATATACTATAACTTTAATAGTTTAAGGCCTCTTCAGAAGACACCAGACATTTGTGTTACCACAATCGGGTGCACAAACATTCCCTTTTTAGTCTACATACCCCTATTTAAAAGATTCACGTGGGTTACCACAAAATGAAGGTGTACCTTTTGAACATCTTTTAGTCTTCATTCCCATGGAAATGACGGTTCCAACAATGTGGTGCTAATCTTAACATCTATATTCTAGGTATTAAGGGGAACTACTTCCCTTTCCCTATTATGAGGTATAGTGTTGAAAATTATTTCCATTTCACAAAAATAGAATCATGGAACATCCCTTTAAGGTAATCCCTTAGGGTTTCCTAGAGGAGGTGGAAATATTTAGCTAGTTTTTCATGGCCTAGATGTATCCAAGTGGATCCCGAAAAAGCCCACCCTAGATATGAAAACATTAGAGGAAACACGCACACTCAAAACCCCTCTCTATACATTTGAGATATATCACCATCCATTAGCAGGAAGACAAGAGTGAACGATCATTAGGTCTACTTCATCCTCTTGTTTCTCCCACCAAGCATGACTGATTTGGGATTGGTGGTTGGAAACTGTCATGAAATCCTAATGATCTTAAATCATTTCATGGGACTCCAATATATAATATCCCCCAATCCCATTACTCTTAATGTGAGTTCAGTATATAATTATGACCCTACCATATATCATATGGTAAGCTCCCCTGCGTAAGACCACATTAAATTCATTCAGTATAAATCCATGTGCCTTTTGAATCACCTATGTGTAATCCCACATCATGACTCCTTTAATGAGATTCCCTTAAATTTTAAGTCCCAATCCTTTAAAACTAAATAGAATTTGATTCACAGCAAAATAGGATACATAAGAAATATACATGATGTTTAAGACTAAAAATTCACATATATAATTCATTTTATCATTTTCATGATGGCTCTGTTTGTGCATGTGCATATTTCCTTTAATTTGATTTCATGTGATTTTGTTTGATTATTTTCCGTTGTATTTTGATGATATCTTAGTTTATGTTATTTCGATTTTTTAAATCTTATCACACTGGAAATATAAGATATTTATCTATATTTAATTAGTTAATGAGGAAGTTTTAAAATTCTTATCTATTTCTCAAAAAATTCAATGAAGTTGCTACTATGATTTTAGAAACTCTACATTTCACTATTTTAAAACATTTATGTATTTATTTTACTGAAAATTCTACAGTTATCCAATTTGAATGAAACATGATTATACGGAAAGATAAAATGTTTATATTGACTTAATTATTTTACATCAAAGTCTAAAAATATCGTTTGAATGGACTTTGAATTACATGAAGTCATGATATGCTGTTTTGTAGTAGCAGTTTTTTCAGAATTGTTTTGCTTCTGTTTTTTAATGATTTCAGGAACTGTAGATGTCGGTTTCAATTGATTATTTTTTCATTGGAAATATAATAATTTTTTATAAAAATCATTAGTTTGGACACAATCTGAATCTTCTGTTAAGATCCATTAAAAATTTGTTTAAATTTGATAAAAAATTCTGTCCAGATTTCTTTCAAAAGTATGGTTCATTTTTATCTCAAAAGTATGGTTCATTTTTTTATCAAAAGTATGGTTCATTTTTTTATCAAAATTATGGTTCATTTTTTATCAAAAGTACGGTACATTTTTTATCAAAAGTATGGTTCATTTTTTATCAATAGTATGGTTCATTTTTTTATCAAAATTATGGTTCATTTTTTATCAAAAGTATGGTTCATTTTTATCAAAAGTAAGGTTCATTTTTATCTCAAAAGTATGGTTCATTTCTTTCAAAAGTAAGGTTCATTTTTATCTCAAATGTATGGTTCATTTTTATCAAATGTAAGGTTAATTTTTATCTCAAAAGTATGGTTCATTTTTTATAAAAAGTGTGGTTCATTTTTATCAAAAGTAAGGTTCATTTTTTATCAAAAGTATTGTTCATTGTTTATCTTACAAAAGTATGGTTTACTGTTCATACCCTACATTACTGTTCATACCCTACATTATGATTTTGTTCACTCTGAAGTTACTATTCACTCTTAAGTGACAATTCACTCCAAAGTTACTATTCACTCTGAAGTTACAATTCACTTCGAAGTTATAGTTCATTCTGAAGTTACTGTTTAATCCGTTCAATTTTTTAAAAATTTATTTTCTGCAAATATATGGATGATTTTTCAACAATTTTTTGTGTGAAAAATCCTCATTAAATAAAAGGATTATAATAAAATAGTTTTTAGTATTTTTGGTGCTATATTTAGAATGAAAAATTAATATTGTTTTTCAACGTTGTTTGCAAGTAAATCTGGTCATTTCAAAATTGTTTAAATTCAAATGTTTGAATTTAATTTCAGAATTTGCTGCTAGTTTTCAGGAACTGATTTGACTTCGTTTAAATCATTTTAAATGCATTTATTATTCTGGAAATTTTTTTGGAAGACTTATTCAAAATATTTTGAATTCTTTTATTAGATATTTATTCTACGGGAATAAAACTCTTACTGTGCTGCTATTTTCATAGAGATATTAATGGGATCATTTGACTCAATTAGTTTTGAATATCCTAAGGAAGCAGAGCTGCTGCACCTGCTAGATATTTTTATTCTCTATATATATCGTTCTCTCTTGCAGAAAAAAAAACAACACAATACAATGGGAAAGTGTTGTGCGTTTGCAACGTCCTGTGACACTTTGCTTCTCCACCTACTCGGCCTCTCAAGTGCTGAATTAATTCTGCTTCGAGTACAATTTCATTGACGAGACATGATGATCTAAACCACAAGAACCAGTATATGTGCTTTAATTTTTATCTTCTTTTTCATCTGTTTCTAAGTCTGTACCACTACTTCCCATCTCTCACACGCACTCTAATCTTTCTCAATATGCATGTGCACATAAAACCATTATTTGTTATTATTTTCCTCGGGTTGTGACTCCTGGATTCTAAAGTCAGGATCATAAGCTTGTGACTCCATGAATCAAAAGTCAAGACTGTTGGGTTGTGACTCCCAGTATCAAAATTCAGGTAGTAAGGGTTGTGACTCCCCACACAAATGTCAGTGCCGTGATTATCCCTCCACTAGAAAAGGATTTTGTAATTGGGTTATGATTCCCCTTTAAAAATCATTTTTAGTGCACATGTATCTCTCGCCGAGTAGAGAGGTATAAGAGTAGAGTAGGCCCACTTTGGAAAAAACTACTATAAAAAACATCCTTGCATTATTTAATTTTTCCACTTCTAATTAAATTCAATAATTAACTTGGATAATTAATTTATTTGATTAAATTTTTTAATCTGGTCTATTCACCCCCTATTAACCATCTGCCATTACCTTGTCCGACCTAACAATTGGTATCAGAGGTTAATCTTCTTAATAATAGTTTTGATCTATATTTCGTTACACCAAAGATTGTTAACATTTGTTTTTCCTTACGGAATTTATCCAGTGAATTTTTTTGGGGTCTGATTTTATATTTTATTATGCTAACCTATTCCTAGACCTCACAGTCTAAGGATATCGATCTTATAAGATGGCAGGATTAAATTAGAATGATGCATGGATTACTCAGAAGCCACCACATTTTGATGGCAATGATTATGGATATTGGAGATCCCGAATGGAGGCATACCTCAAACAGTTCAACATTGAGCACTGGTCTATCATGTCCAAACAATACACACTGCCTAAAGCTAATCCAGATACTCTTACAAGAATTGATTCTACTAGATATGTCTTAAATTAAAAAGTTGTTAATATTTTATATTGTTCTATTAATATAAGTGTTTTAGTCATGTGTCTGCATGCAAGGAAGCTCATGAGATTTGGAATATTTTGCAAGTTACGCACCTTGGCTTTGACAAATTGATCCGAACCAAACATGGAAAGCTTCATGCTGAGTATCAAGACTTCATGATGGGTGAAGATGAAACTGTAAACGAAATGTTCCATAGATTCACAAGCATTGTGAATGGAATGAATTCACTTGGAGAATCTTTGGAAAATCCCATACTTGTTTAAAGAGTCCTATGAGCATTACCAAATAAATTGAATGAAAAGAAGGTGGCCATTGATGAAATCAAGAACATCAAAGAGTACACACTTAATGAATTAATTGGATCACTACTACTATATGAACTGGAAATAAAGAACATAGCTGATGAGGAGACAACAAAAAAAGGTGTAGCTTCTAAGTTTGTAAATTTTATTTCTAATAATTCTTCAGATTCTGATCTACAGGATATTGAAAAGGAAGACATGGCTCAGATTGTAACTAGAGTCTACAAAAGAATTAAAAAGAAAGGTTTGCAAAACTAGTTTTTTAGAAATCCTCAAAAAGAAAAATATAAGGGAGATATGAAAGGTGATACAAATTACAATGCTTTAGATGTAACTTGTTATGAGTGCAGGAAGAAAGGTCATATCAAACCTGATTTCCCTAAACTAAAGAATAAAGACAAATACAAAATGACGGATAGAAAGGCATAGGTAACCAGCTGGAGTTGTATTGAGGAATCTGATTCTAGTGAACCATCTTGAAATGACAAAGAATATGCTAACTTTTGTTTCATGGCATCACTGGATAATGTTTGTAATTCATGTTATTATTCTAAATGTTCTGATTCTGAATATGAATCTGATAACCCCAATGTTTTTGAATTAAATAAAGAAATTGAAAGATTAAAAAAAGATATTTTCAAAGATCCTAATTTATATAATAAACTTAAAGAATATAATGAAAAACTTATTTCTAAAAATAAATTAATTTTGAAAGAAAATAAAAATTTAACAAATACTGCTTCTACTTCTCATTCAACAGTTTATGATAATTTGAAAACTGCTCAAGATCTGAATGAGAAATTGAAAAAGGAAGTTGAATGTCTTAAACAAAGTTTATCTGCTTTTCAACAAGGTCGTGAAAAATATCATGAGATGATGTCTTTGAATAAAACTAATAAAAATAAATATGGTTTTAGTTATGAGAAAATATTACCTAAAATGTATAAAACCTATTTTGTTAAAATTAAAAATGGTTGTACTTCAACTGTTACTTGATTTAAATGTTGCATTAATGGTCACTATGCCAATGACTTCTCACTTAGATTTAATCAATCATTGGGATTTACAAAAACTAATATTTCAAAAACCTTGTTATCGAGAGTACCTTACAATACATGTTTAAATTTTGTATGGGTACCAAAAAATTGTATTACTAATCCTATTGGACCCAAAGTATCTTGGGTACCAAAATTGTCAATTAATTGATTTTTCTAGTAAAAATCCCTTGAATGTCTCAAGAACGACATATGGTAAATGGACAGTGGATGTTGTAGGCATATGACTGGAGACCCATCAATGTTCACATCATACAACACATGTGATGGAGGCACTATTACTTTTGGAGACAATTCCAAAGGAAATGTAAATGGTTTTGGTAAATTTGGTATTTTAAATTCAACATTTATTAAAAAAGTATTATATGTAAAAGTTTTAAAGCGTATTTTAATTAGAATATCATAATTATGTGATCATAGAATGGAAGTTAAATTTCAAAACGTTAAATTTTTAGTTTTTAAATATGATTCTTTATTATTTTATGCTAATCTAAAAGATAATATTAATACTATTGATTTTTCTGAACTAACTATTCAATGTGTAAAGTGTTTGAATGCTTTACGGAATGACTGCATCCTTTGGCACCAACATTTATGACATGTTAATTTCATAATGTTACATAGGCTCTCAAAGCATGAGAATGTTTTATAGCTTCCTTCTTTGAAGAAAGAACAACTTCATATTAGTGACGCCTGCATGAAAGGGAAGAAACACGGAATTTCATTTAGACCAATCAATCAGATAAGTACCATTAAGCCTTTATAGTTAGTAAATCATGATCTATTTGGTCCAACTCAAATTTATAGCTTTGGTGGATAGAAATATACTTTATTTATCATTGATGATTATAATAGATTTACTTGGGTATATTTTCTAGCTCATAAAAATGATACTTTATCTAAATTCATTTCTTTCTCTAAATTATTTCAAAATGAAAAAGGTTGTATGATTATCTCTATTAGTAGTGATAAAAGAGGTGAATTTCATAATTTAGATTTTGGAAAATTCTGTGAAAATAATGGATGTTTTCATAATTTCTCTACTCCTAGAACACCTCAACAAAATGGTGTTGTAAAGTGGAAAAATAGAACTCTTATTAAAAGGGCTCGAACTATGTTAAGTTAATATAATTTTCCTAGATATTTTTGGGTTGAGGATATTTTTGTTGCATGTTATATTTCAAATAGAATTCTTATTAGACCTTTTCTAAAGAAAACTCCTTATAAATTATTCAAAAATAAAAATCCTAAAGTTGGTTATTTTAGATTTTTTGGATGAAATGTTTTTATTTTAAATTCAATGGTTAATTTAGATAAATTTGATGATAAAAGTGATGAATGTATTTTTCTTGGTTATTGTAATAATAGTATTGCATATAGAGATTAGAATAAAAGAAAGATGGTTATTGAAGAATCTGTTCATGTTATGTTCGATGAAAATAATTTTAAAATAAATTATGATTCTAATATATTTGATGATGAGTTAAGAGATTTTAATTTGGGTGAAGATATTACTCAATATTAGAATGAATTAATTGAGGGGGAGCATAATCCTCAACCTGATCCATGTTCATGGAAGATTCAAAAAGTTCATCCTTTTGAAAATGTAATTGGAAATGTTGATTCTGGTGTCAAAACCAAAAATTCTATTTTAAATTATTGTGCCAATTCTGATTTTATTTCAGATTTTGTTATTGTTAATATTAATGATGCTTTAAAAGATGCGAACTGGATTTTTCTATGCATGATGAATTAAATCAGTTTGTTAGAAATAATGTTTTGAATTTTGTAGAATTTCATGAAGATAAGCAGGTAATTGGAACTAAGTGGACCTTTAGAAACAAGCTGGATGAATCTGGACTGATTGTGAAAAACAAACCTGACTTGTTGCTCAAGGATACTCTCAAGAATAAGCTATAGACTTTAAATATTCATTTTCACATGTTTCCAAGTTAAGGTCAATTATAATTTTTTTGTCCTTTGCGTGTTTTCAAGGTTTTACATTATATCAAATGGATGTAAAAAGCGCTTTCATAAATGGTTTTATTACTGAAGAAGTTTATGTTTCTCAACCCCCTAGTTTCGAAAATGAAAAATTTCCCAACCATGTTTTTAAATTATCTAATGCTTTTTACGGTCTCAATCAAGCACCATGTGCTTGGTGTAAAATATTTCTTTATTTTTATTAAAAAAATGGTTTCAAGAAAGGAAATGTTGATCCTACTCTTTTTTTAAAAGGTCTTCTGATGATATTTTAATTGTTTAGATCTATGTTGTTGATATAGTTTTTGGATCATCTAGTGAAATACTTTGTAATGATTTTTCTTTATTAATTTCTTTTGAATGTGATATGATTTTAATGGGAGAATTAATTTTCTTTCTATGACATAAAATTTCTCAAAGGAAGATGGAATTTTTATTAATCAATATAAGTATGCTAAAGGTATAGTTAAACAATTTGGTCTTGATTCCTTTAAATCCATGAAAACTACTATGGGTACTAATTGTAAATTTGATAGAAATGCATCTGGTAAATCTATTGATTTAACAGTTTATAGAGGTATTATAGGTAGATTGCTATATTTATCTACATCTAGACCTGATATCATTTTTATTATTTGTTTATGTTCTAGATTTCAAGCTGATCCTAAAGAAAGTCATATTAAAGCTGTAAAAAGAATAATTATATATGTTAAAGGAACTGTTGATTCTGGTTTATTTTATCCAAAATATAATTTATTTGATTTTACATCGTATTCTGATTCTGATTTTTGAGGCTATAGAATTTACCGAAAAAGCACATCAGGTATGTGTCAATTTTTGGGAAAATGTTCAATTTCCTGGTCATCTATGAAACAATTATCTATTGCTTTATCTACTGCAGAAGCTGAGTATATCTCTGATGCTAGTTCTTGTGCTCAAATTTTATGGATTAATCAAACTTTATGTGATTTTGGAGTTTATCTTGATAAACTACCTATTTATTGTGATAATACATCTGTAATTTCTGTTTCTTAAAACCCCTTACAACATTCTATAAAAAACATATTGATCTTAGATTTCATTTCATTTGAGATCATTTTAATAATGGTGATATTTTTTTAGAAGTTATTCCTTTTGAAAGCCAACTTTCATATATTTTTACAAAGCCTTTAGACTCTGCTCAGTTTTAGAAAATTAAATTTTCTCTTGGAATGTTGGAATTTTAAATTTTATTTGCTTCATTTGTTTAGGGGGAGAATGTTTTTATTTTTTGTTTATTTAAAAAAAGGCGGAGAAGTTTTGGAGATATGTTTTGGGGAGAAATAATTTTGTTTTAATCATTTGAAAAAATGTTTTGTTTTTTAATCAAAAAAAAGGGGGAGATTTTTTGTCCATGTACATATTTCCTTTAATTTGATTTCATGTGATTTTGTTTGATTACTTTTCATTTGTATTTTGATGATATTTTAATTTATTTTATTTGGATTTTTTTTATTCTCATCTCATTGGAAATATAAGATATTTATCTATATTTTATTAGTTAATTAGGAAGTTTGAAAATCCATATCAATTTCTCAAAAAATTCAATGAAGTTGCTACTATGTTTTTAGAAACTCTACATTTCACTATTTTAAAACATTTATGTATTTATTTTACTGAATCTTCTAAAATTATCTGATTTTAATGAAACTTGATTCTATGGTAAGATAAAATGTTTATATTGACTTCATTAGTTTACATCATAGTCTAAAAATATCATTTGAATGTAATTTTAATTACATAATGTTATGATATGTTGTTTTGTAGTAGCAGTTTTTCCCGATTTGGTTTTCTTCTGTTTTTTAATGATTTCTGGATTTGTAGATGTCGGTTTAAATTGATTATTTTTTTTGGAAATATAATATGTTATTATACAAATCATTAGTTTTGAAAAAAGTCTGAATCTGTAGTTAAGACCCCTTAAAAATTCGTTGAAGTTTGTCAAAACATTCTGTCCAGATTTCTTTCAAAAGTATGGTTCATTTTTATCTCAAAATTATGGTTCATTTTTTTTGAATGTATGGTTCCTTTATTATCAAAAGTATGGTTCATTTTTTATCAAAATTATGGTTAATTTTTTCTCAAAATTATGGTTCATTTTTATCAAATGTAAGGTTCATTTTTATCTCTAATGTAAGGATCATTTCTTTCAAAAGTAAGGTTCATTTTTATATCAAATGTATGGTTTATTTTTATCAAAAGTAAGATTAATTTTTATCTCAAAATTATGGTTCATTTTTATCTCAAAAGTATTTTTCATTTTTATCAAAATTAAGGTTCATTTTTATCTCAAAAGTATGGTTTATTTTTTATTATCAAAAGTATGGTTCATTTTTATCAAAAGTAAGGTTCAGTTTTTATCAAAAGTATGGCTCATTGTTTATCTTACAAAAGTATGGTTTACTTTACATACCCTACATTACTATTTATACCCTACGTTAATGTTCATACCCTTGGTTATGATTTAATTCACTTGGATGTTACTATTCACTCTGGAGTTACTATTCACTCCAAAGTTACTATTCACTTCGAAGTTACTGTTAATTCTGATGTTACTGATCATTCCGTGCAATTTTTTAAAAATTGATTTTCTGAAAATATATGGATAATTTTTTAACGACTTTTTTTTTGAAAATTTAACATTAAATATAAGGATTATAATCATAGAGTTTTTAGAATTTTTGGTGCTATATTTAGAAAGAAAAATTAATAATGTTTTTCAACGTTGTTTGCAAGTAAATCTAGTCGTTTCCAAATTGTTTAAATACAAATGATTGAATTTAATTTCAGAATACTGCTTCTAGTTTTCAGGAACTGATTTGACATCGTTTAAATCATTTTAAATGCATTTATTTTTCTGGAGATTTTATTGGAAGACTTATTCAAAATATTTTGAATTCCATTATTAGATATTTATTCTACAAGAATTAAAAGGCAACGGTGCTGCTATTTTCATGGAGATATTTATGGTATCTTTTGACTCAATTAGTTTTGAATATCCTAAGGAAGAGAAGCTACTGCACCTACTAGATATTTTAATTCCATATATATATCATTCTCACTTGAAGAAAAAAAACAACACAATTCAAAGAGAAAGTGTTGTGCATTTTCAACGTCCTATCACACTTTGGTTCCCCACCTGCTCGGTCTCTCAAATGCTGAATTAATTCTACTTCGACTATAATTTCATTGACGAGATGTTTTTATCTAAACCACAAGAACCAGTTCCTGTACTTTAATTTTTGTCTTCTCTATCAACTATTTCTGATTCTCTAACACTACTTCCCATCTCTCACACGCACTCTATTTTTTCTGTTTATGCTTTTGCACACAAAAGAATTATTTTTTATTCTTCTCCTCGGGCTGTGACTCCTAGAATCTAAAGTGAGGATCTTAAGGTTGTGACTCCCTGAATCTAAATTCAAGACTGTTTGGGTTGTGACTCCCAGTATCTAAAGTCAGGTTGTAAGGGTTGTGACTCCACACACAAAAGTTAGTGTCGTGGTTATCCTTCCGCTATAAAAGGATTTTTTAATTGGGTTATGATTCCCCATTAAAAATCATTTTTAGTGCACACGTATCTCTCGCTGAGTAGAGAGGTATAAGAGTATAGTAGTCCCACTTTGGACTGAACTACTATAAAAAACATATTTTTGTTATTTAATTTTTCCGCTGATAATTAAATTCAATAATTAACTTTGATTATTAATTTATTTGATTAAATTTTTTAATCTGGTCTATTCACCTCCCCTCTACACCATCTGCCATTACCCTGTCTGACCTAACAGGCTCACTGTCATCCTCACCCCAATACATTAAACTACATGGGGTTACCGAACTATGTGGGCTTTGAATACAAAATAACTAGGATACCAAGGAGCCCCCCTTAAAGTCTAATACAAGCTCACAAATCCACCATATTGTCCTATAGTAAAAATTCCTAGTAAGGTCTTAAATAACATTACACTAGATCTATTCTTGGTTCCCTAGGCTGCCTTAGTATATGTCTTATATCAAATACTTTCTAGGAATCTTGCTCATATACATCATTTACATATGACGTCAAACTGGAAGGATGGGTCATCATCACATGACTATAAATGGTGATTTTTCTTGTTAAGAGACACCGAACTACACGGGTTCTAATTGATCTCATGACGTTAATTAGGAAACACATGTTATTGGTTTGATCCAAAAATTGAAACAATTCCTCACCCAGGAAGATGATAATCTCCAGATCACATCATCACATGGGTTAAACTAGTGTCTTCTTAGTAATCAAATAACTAATATATAATCTATAAATAAAAGGGTAACATTGATGAAGAACCATGGATACAATCAGATTCCTTTATTAAAAAATATTTACAATATGGTCTGTAGATGTTGATGAATGGAAGTCCCATCGAAAGGTCATTAAAAACATTTTTTGGGGAAAATATCCCATTCACATTGTAAATCAATATTAAAAACTAAAAATTCAAAAATATTCTAAATATTTTCTTCTTTAATATATAAATGAATAATTATAAAAGAATATAATTATTAAGTTATATTCCTAAAGAGGGAAAATCCAATTCTATCATACAAGTTAAAAGAATGATTCCTTAAACATCATCGATAAAATCCAAAAGGGAGTTATTTAGAAAATGATTGGAATATTCTCTTTAACATTTTTAGTGAAATCCAATTATCTGTAAAAATTTAATTAATTATTTACACTAAAAACAATTTCTTATAATTTTTAGATAAACTAGATTTTATCTAAAAATGATTTTGGGTAGAATAGAATTATTAATCCATGTTTTCATAAAAATATTTTATTTTCGAAATAGTATTTTGATCCCAAAAAACTATGAATAAAAAGATATTTTATCGGAAATGAAACATGGAAAAATGAAATGGAGGAATCAATTATCGAAGTTTTCAAAATTCTAGTAAATTCTATGCATTCCATATTATTTCTTAAATAGGTACATTTGAAAAGACTTGAAAAGGAACATTAAATGTGGATTTTAAAAATAATGTCTTTTACAACATTAAAAGATTTTGAATAACAATCAACATGAATGATTAACAATTTAAATTTATAATTATCATTATAATATGAAAATTTATGATATAAAATATCATCCAAAATGATAAAGCCACCTAAATGAATATAATGGATTAACATCATGATGTGTCTCAGTGAAAAAATTGATACAATGAACATAGAATGATCATAAAATTAATGTTATAATTTTTTATTACATATATTATGTTTAATATTTGTAAATATGAAAATTAAATTTTGAAATACATTATAATATATTAATAATTAATTTCATATATATTATTATAATATAAAAAGGTCAAGAGGATGTAATTTGACCCAATGAAGTAAAATTATGTTGTGGACTTTTTTCCACAAAGGAAATATTCATGTCAAATACCCTTGGATGAAATAACTAACATTAAATCATAAAAAATCTAGATATATTATGGTTTAATAATATTAAATATAAAATTTTTAGTATATATTGATCACAATAAAACATGTTTTGAATATTTCATATGCCTCATTGAAATAAAAAGTGGGATTAGAAAAAACCTCATTCATATTCTAGTCTATCCTTTTATGTGTTTTAACTCTTTCATAATAATCATATATTTATTAATTTGTTTTATTATATAATTATAAATTTCAAACAAATTATACATAAATTTTTTATTTTAATTCTTTATAAATACATATTTTAATACATAATCAGTTAAATCCATGTAGGTGTTTTTAGGACATTCATTTTATTGTTCCATAATGGATTCGGTGAGTTTACTATGGTTAAATAGTTTACTATTTAAAAATATCCATAATAATTATAATGAAATAATTATCATATTTAATAATTAATTATACTTTAAAATCCGTTCATGATATTTTATTTATGAATAATTTACTATGTTATGATCTGAGTGATGATAGATCCTATATACACAATAGTAATATCTCTATTTTCAGTGATAATTTTGGGAAAAAGGTATCATACAATATATCATTAAATAATTACTATATTATCATAAATACCTTATTATATCATTAAAATTAATTATAAGTATCATTATTTTTATATGGTGATGAAAAAATAATCACATTGCTTCGTAGAAGAAGTAGTCCACACATGCACGAACGACTATATAATTTTCCAATATAAGAATCAAAATGATTTATTATATTATAAAAATGATAATTATGTCATGATAATAACTATGAATTTATCTATTTCACATATATTTATTATTTATATCCTTATTAACTTCCCATTATAACGTTAATGAAAACAATTGGTCACATCGCATCCCGGGGTAATGTCATTCCATACACATAAGAGTCATAATCATATCCCCCAAAAAATGAAATGTAAAATTCTATATGTGGTATAATAACATCAGAAGTATAAATAAGTCAGTAATATCATAAATATATATATATACATTAAATCAATCATTAAAAAACTTCTAGAGAGGTTATATTGAAAAAAATGGCATCAGTTCACTAGCTGATAGGTCACCATACATAGAAATGATGATTTCGTATATCTTTTGATGGAATATGAGATGGGTTTAGGTTTTCATATTAATATAATAACATGTAATTATATATGATTTACATTTTAATCAAATTATAATAGTCAAATATGAGTTATAGTTTGTTGAAGAAGAAATAAAACAAAAATGAATAGTGAAGAATTTTGTATATTCTATGGCCTTCACATTATGATGATACAAAATATATTCCGAGAATGTATTTTTTCCTAAAAATGGATTTTAATATGAATTTTTGAAATTGGGAAAGGAATTTTGATTTGTAATGTATGAACCAAATGGGTTTGAAGGTGTGAAGAAAAAAGGATAGGGGTGGCATTTTCGAAGTGAGGTTAGTTGCATGCCTGTAATTTTTTAAAAGAAAAAGGTATACCAAAATTTTCCACATTACACAAGGATCCAAAATGGACCTTTATTGATCCATAGATAATATTATAACTATATATGACCATTAAATATATTTTATACTTTTTAGGTTATTTTTATAATTATCTATTTTGTAAAACCCTCAGTAAACCATTTTTCTCCTTAAATATGGAAATTAATTTTTAATGATTTCACTATTTATTATTGTAAAAATTTAATTTAGCCATGTTTGAAAGTATAAAATTTTTCTGATTCCCAATATTTAATCAATTTTATAAAACTATATTCATATAAGTGGATCTTTTTATTATAAAATTATATCTCTAAACGTGATGAAAAATCACGTTTTCCTGGAGTATATTTTTTATGGAAAATTTGATATTATATTAAATCTATGACTATTAATAATAAATATATGGATATAAATAAAAATTTATTGACATATATTCTATAATTTTAATTTAAATAATTTCCCAATATGTGTGTGAAATTAATAAAAAATTAGAAATGTTATACATTTTAAAAGTTTTTTTAGAAAAAAAAACCATTTTAAAACATAAATTTAATTACAATAAAATCCAATATTAGGATGATTCAAGTGTAAATAAGTATATTAAATATATAATAATAATTATAATTTATTTTTGAATCATATTCCATCCATAACGGTACATTTAAATTTACATAATTTATTAGAAATAATGGAAAATTTTACTAAAATCTTTTTTTATCCCTATGCTTTGAAAATTATATATATTCAGAAAAATAAAAATATTTTATCAAAAATAAAATTAGATATTAATATTTAAATTATTAATTAAATTTTAAATTTTAAATAATAAAAATGTTCCAAAAAAATTATAATATTTTTCGTCAAAATAAATAAAATCATTTTCTATGAAATCATATTTTTGATGAATGAAATTAAATTAATAAAAATTTATTGATTATTTAATATATTTTTATAATAATTACTATTTATTTGGTCCTTTATATATATATATATATATATATATCATGATGTAGTTAAAATTATTAAAATCTCCAAATATGACGACTTTCTTATAAATATGATTTATATTGTGAGTTGTTTATGCTCAGTGTTGCGTATCGAATATGCTATCAAAAATAGTTTTGTTTTCTAAATTTTTGAGGTTTTTCAATTATGTTATAAAATTGTTGTATTTGAAAAATATTTTTTTTATTTCACATAAATATTATTGTATTTTAGAAAATTTCCATAAAATTACCCTTTGACAGTCTAGATATAATGATTCTAACATATACAAAAATTTTATCAAAATAATTTTCTATCATAGTTTTTTTAATTTATAACATATTAATCATGATTTTAATTAGTTTCTCTAAAATAATATTTATTACATATTTTTTTATATTTTCATTGTGTTTATGATATTATTATACATTTTATAGTATTATAAATATTTTATTTTCAAAAAAACCTTATTATAAATATTTCTTATATTATAATTTATTGTTTTGTTATAAAATTATTATTCAAATGTCCATGTTAATATTCCCAATAACCAAGTCACTTTTACCAATGATTATGTTACAGCAAGTGTTTTTGGCATTTTCCCATTACATATTTATTTTATGTAAATAAAATTATTGGAATAAGATTGGAAAGGATTGATGGAATTTTTAAATTCATTTGGGGAATATATGGTGGTGTACTATTTTGGAATGGCTAGTAGAAAGTGTGCATAACATCCCAAGAAATAATGGAATTGAAGCAGTGGCTTCTATGTTAGTGTATGGTTACATGAATGATTTGACCAAACCATAAGGACACTCAAATTTCGCATTTATTTTTGTGATAGTGGGGAAAACATGGGTTTCACATTTTTTTTCTCACCATGTCAGAAATAAATTAGAGTAGTGTTTAAAGGTTGTGAATAGTTAATAGTTTGGGCGTGGTATTCCTAACAGTTCACCAAAACCATGTGTTGTTAAAAACAAGATCCAAAAAAATTGTGGTTCTAATTTTTAATTTTCACTCCATGGATATTTTTTAATCTAATACAAGACTAACACATTTTACATTCCTCTCAATGTTTTAGGAGGCCCTTCTTGTTGATCTAGGAACAATCTGTTCGTCATTTTTTGGGAATTTGATGCTCGATTTCTTATTTAAGTGATCATTATTTATTGGTGTTTATATTTTTATACTTATTACCTCTATTGGATTCAAGGATCTAATACATTGGGTATATATCCATGTTTTCTGATGAAAATCATGTTGAGATAAGATTTTTGGGTGTTGGGATCAAGATCAAAGGCATATTTTGGGAGTTTCAATATTGTCTGTTGATTTATTTTATCTATTCTTCATTTTATCCTATGTTTTTGAGGTATGTTTCTTCACGCTCAAATCCTCCTGTTATAAGATTATGGATTACATCCAATGTGATTGAATTTCTAGAAAATTATTAGGAAATTGATTTCTGATTATTTATGAAAAATTACATAAGTGGTGGTTTAATAAAATAGTGTAATTAGGTGGTTTTTTTAGAAAAATCATTTTGGTTTCTGATTTTAAATTAATTGTTTTAAAATAATGGATTGATTTTTTCCCATGTAATTTATTTTTATGAAATTATTTATAAATTATGTGATGATTTGGTTTAAATGATTTTCCCATCATGTTGGCATAAATGTGTTTTTAATCAATTGGAAGGATAATGTCAATTAATTATCCCTATCAAAAGGGTAGAGAAAGGATTTCAAGTTTATAAATCAATGGAAAAATCAATATTGTATGTGTGTGCCTTTTATAGTTAAATGGTTATGCCAAATGAAATTTGAAATGGTTTAATAATATTTGTTGATTTCATTTCTCGGAAAATTTGATTTTTTTGAAAACAAATTCATTGAAATAAACTGGTTTTAAATTGTTTAATATGATATATATATATATATATATATTTTTCTTTATATAAATGTTTTAAAATCTTTTATGCTAATGTTATGAGTAGGGAAGCCATTTGAGGAAATATTAATTACTATTATACTAACCCCTTACTTAGGAATAGTGGTATGATTGTAGGTATTTTATATTTAGACACATATAAAGGATAAGTATATCATTTCATTAACAATGAATCATGATACCAAGGATTGATTTTAAGAGTTTTATAATGGAGAGTGAAATAATATTTTTTATTGGAGTCTTTTTTGTATTATAGTTCTATTGTATTGGGTTTCATTTTATATTATAATATGATTCTTGTTTTTAGTTTTTGATTTGTTGATGGTTTTGAAAATTTTGAGTTGTATATGTTGTACTAAAAAATAATATATATGTTTATTTGGTTATTTTTATTTGGATTATTTTTTTCAATGGGAAATTCACCCCCATGTTTATATAAAGACTTATACATTTATTAACGACATTTAGTGCTTTGGGTATGTTACTTATGTCCAAGTAGAACCCCTCATTCACTTCCCAAACCTAAGGGTACATGGAAAGATGTACTTGGTTATGTTACTTTTTTCGATGGTCTGGATATTATAAAAATTTTCACAGTACAACTCAAATAATAATATTACAATAAATATATAAAAATCAATTAATTCATACATTAATCACTCAAATCATACCCCAATGGTTTTTATTTAACTATTATTTATATGTTTATTGGTTCATTATTTTTCTATTTATTTTCTATCTTGTTATTTTAGGAACCAATGATTCTAATAGATTGAACGAATCAACATTTTACATTTCTAAATTTATTAGTTTAATTTTTTCCAATAATGATGTTATTTATTTTAATGTGTTTTTGTATGACTATTATAACAATTATTGTTAATAAAAGAAATTTTTATTAGTTACCCTATGTATTGTGTGTTTATAAAAATATATTATATCATATAACACAAATTTAGAATGGAAAAATATATAATTTATGAAATCTAGGTAATTACAAACATACAATCTTATAGGTCTTAGATAAGTATGAAATAGAGTTGGAAATGATGTCAGTGGAAATCAATCACAAGTATGAAGTGGAAGAGAAATCATTATACAATGAAGGGGTAGATAAGAATAATGGCCTGGTTAAAATAGTGGTGACAACATAGATAGTATAAATATTGTAAAATTGGGTTATTATTTTAAATTATTCATAAAACACCAATATATATATATATATATATATATATTTTTGGGTTTTGTATATGGTTTTTTCATTATGAATTTAGAACTTTTTGGAAGTTTATGTTCTAGTAAATGGTAGGTGCACAGTTAGCCCAAACTGTGCACCCTCTCAGACAAAGCTGTGAAACCAATGGATGTAATATTTTGCATGCTTTCTTCAGGGATTGTCATTGATTATTCCTTAAAAATTGAAATCTTATGGCCTAATAAAAACATGAACATGAACACGAACATGCCACATGGTATGTTTTATCCATGAGGCTCTATCTAAGAAACCATGTGTACATGTTTTTAATTAATCTGATTATTTGATTAAAAATTTCTAAACCACCCTTTATTGGACCTCTATAGAGTGGAAATACCCATGGTCAGTTGAACACAACCCTGGAGCACCCAATATGAGTTTTTTTTCATTCGTAACCCTCCTAGAAGTTATTTGAAGCTTAAGGAACTCCTTTTAATATTCTCCCTGTTAGTTTCCTCTTCTTCCTCTCATTCTCCTAGGATGTCTCTCCTCCTCCCTAGGATTCCACAAATCCTCATATTGATTTGTGGTTCCAATAACAATTGTTTTGGTTCTAAAAATAGGTTTTATTCATAGATTCTTATCGGTATCCATCACTGTTGAATTTTTCCATGTATCACTTTTTAATTAGAGATATCGAGATCCAGATTTAGGTGATTCCATCATGATACCTAACTTATGTTAAACCTAAATTTATTTATTTAATTTATATTTTTTGAATTAAATGAAATTTTTTTGGTTAAATGGATTTCAATTAAAATGTTGGAACAATTCCATTTCATTGATTGGGGTTTTAAAAGAATGGGTCCTTGGCATGAAACTTGAATCCCCCCAATATCGTTGAATTGGGGTGTTATTATATAATTTCTTGAAATTTAAACCATTTAATATAAATTTCTGACTTCATAAAAATTTTCTCAAATAAATCGATTTATTTAAATGTCAAAATGGATTTCATTGAAATTTTTCAAAAAACACATTTCCATTAAATTGGGGGTTTATGGTCAAATTGATAGAATGTGGTGAAAAATTAAATAGTTGAATATAATTTTATAATTTTTATTTGTGAAATTTAATTGGTAATTGATTTCAAATTATTAATATAGAAATGTATTAAAAATGGTTTTGATAGAAAAAATAGGGTTTTATATTGGTGAAAAGGAATGTTTTTTTATTAATAACTCATTTTTCTTTTTAAAGGGACATTTATAATATTTGAAATGGATAATGGAATAATTTCTATTTTAAGGATGATTGAAAAAATCACATCATTGATATATACTACAGAACATACAAGAAATAGGTAGTTAATGAGTTATTTGGACAGAACTATACAATTTACAATGTTCCAAAACATAAATAAGGTCGGACACATCCTATAAGAGATAGTGATGATTCCCCATTAACCTAACATTAAATGGATATGTGTACATATTAACATGTCACCTTGAGTGTGGATGATATATATCCTAGAACTATCATACCATTGAATAATATGTCAAATTTGTTCATTTTTATATTTTAAATTAATATATTCCTTTGTTATAAACAGTTTTACATGCCTTATGATTTATATAAACTATTATACACTAGAAAGTTTATATAATCCTTGTGTGAAAAGTTACATTGTTTTTAAAATACTTAATCACTTGTAATGTAATGTGTTTTATTATCATAAATATGTATTTTAAAATGTAAATCATGAGTTCTTTTAATTATTTTTAAGGCATGAAAAGGAATTTTTTTTAATTGAATGCTCTCTTTGGATAAATTAGTATTGGAGTTTGCAAGGGAATTCACAGTTAAACACTATTGGGGTTTTTGGATCACACACAACATTATTCTTTGGGAGTTTGTATATTGTCCCCTTTCATGTTCTTATAAGGGTTAGGAAACTCTTGGGGGTGGTTATATCTATTGATTACTAGAATTTCAATGTTGCGTCTATTGGGTCTTGGGATGTTTATCATGTTGTTTTTCTTTTACTTTTTAATATTACATTGGTTTTTCTTATGTGATTGAATTTTGGTAAGCATCTCCCAATAGATTTTCATTTGTATTCATACTGATTTTTTATATTTATTCCACATTGTTAGTGTATAATTCATTCTCACATTGTCTTTATATGATAATGGGTGAATGTTAGAAACCTATGGGTATTAAGAATTCCATTTGGGTTATGTAAGTACTTAATTGGTTTTCAGGTTACTGGGGTACCTGAGATGGTTCATGGAAAAGTGGTATCCATGGGAGGATTTTCATATTTCCCTTAACTTTTTATGTACATTTTGTAATCTTTTCATGACATTGGTTGTGGATATGATTGAATTATTGGACATATGTCACACAATGAATGTTATGTTACTAGGGATGGTTAGTGAAAGACTTATCAAGGATTATTTATAGTCTTATACATATTTTTCATTTGGGTATATTGAAATCCAAATCTGATTATTTATCTATTGGTATTAATTTATATGTGTCTCTGTTTGAGTGTTAATATTATCCCTTCCTTATGGTCTACTGAAGTTGTGTAGCATTATTACTCCAATAATACATGTGAATCAGATCTAGGATGTATTTTCTACTAATCTATAGTGTTAAAATTCTCTCATAGATTCAAATTTTTTTGAGGTGATTGTTCGCATGGGAAGAACCCTAGATTTGGAACCACCTCTTGTTCCCAATCAAGATCCAATAGAGGATCTACACAGGGATGATCTCAAGATTTACTCTCAAGAGGTCCTTCAACATATTCTAATGCATTTAAATGTATCAATTGGTACAAAAGAGGATGACGAGTGGTAGAGAATAATGGGGAATTTTTTGGGTTCTTAGACACATTTGGGGAAATCAAGGTGATGTGTGACACCTTCATACTATAAGGACCGAGTAGGAGATAGTGGGAAAAATGGTGATGACAAAGAAACCTGAGGGTTTAGAGTGGAATAATATCACGGTTCTTCTAACAAAAAAGTTCTATACATAGAAGATGTTATTTCCCAAGACTACTTATTTTTTTAGACTTCATCATGCAGATAATATCATGAAAAATTATTCAAACTTTTGTAAAGAGATTATACAGTTTTCACATATGATTGTATCAAATGATAAGATGAAGTGTCGAAATTTTGAGTTGGGAATTTTTATAAGATATTCATTCTCGAGTTTTCTTTTTTTATTATTCCATCTTATATTCATGTACTAGACAAATCATTGATTGTCGAGAAGGACATGTCTTGCCAGCCAATTTTATGGGGAGTTTCCTTCACTCCTAGTGGTAGTGTGCATTCTCTATGTCAAATTGGATGTCTTATTATTATTGTGGTGTTTCTAGATATTAGGGTAACTATCGAACTCTAGCAGTTCCTAGATGTGGTATTTTTAGCTTTTTAATACTGTAGAAGGCTAGGACATTCAAAGAGGGTTTTCACTAAGGCACCCAATAACCATGGATACTAAGAATTCTTAGGTCACTTTCAAATATTATTTAATGAATATTACACTATGAGTAGTTACACAGGATCATCATCACCATATAAAAATATGCGAAAATATTATGCTTCTTTTAAAAATGTTTTCCTGCCATAGGAATCTAAGAAGGGGACGCTTCAAGGAGTTGATGTGTCCCTAGAGGTTGCAGATACTAGTCTGGTGACCATGAGAGTAACCATTAATATATCTTCATCCTTACTGAATACACTATTTTATATTAGTGCATCTCATTTATTTAGTTCAACCCATATTATTAATAAACAAAATCATCACATGGGTATTTTAGCTTGTGAAATAGACGTTACCACACACCTTAGTTTGAAGATAGATCATGGTCTCGGTAGCCCCACATGAGTGTTATCTCTATCAAATTTCATGATGGCATGGGGTGTTTTGGTTCTCGACATTATATAATTTGACGTCAACATATTGATGGTTTATCTAATTATCAATAAATCCCAAGTTTATTATGCTCTTTGACTATACTCCTTTATAGTGGTCGATGGGGGTTTCCAATTCATCAGGGATAATGGAACTTATGGTTGAGTAGAGACTAAACTTGTTATCTAGATTTGGGGAAGTTAATATCAGTCATTTCCTCGGATCTAGAGCAAGAATCCTTGATTGGTATCCCCCATAAAAAATTTACTATGCTTCCCAATGTGTTTCTTTATATCTTCTCTCATTTTCCCCTAGGGAGGGAAGTTGAGTTTTCTATGGACATAATGAATGGTACTCAACCAGTATATATTCACTACTACCATATTAAACTAGGTGAATTGACAGATCTAATGTCCCAATTCGGGTGACCATCTTGATAAAGGATTCATAACCCCGAGCATGTCACCAAGGGTGGAACCAGTTCTTTTTGTTAGGAGGGTTGATGGTTCACTTCACCTATGTGTTGATTATTGAAAGCTCAATCGTGTTACATTAATGAAAAACTATCAATTACCATGGATTGATGATTTTTTTGATAAGATGAAAGGGGTGAAGTGGTTATCGAATATATATCTTTTCACTAGTTACCATCAATTGAGGATAAAAGAATATCATTTTTATAAAACCTCATTTAAGAGAAGGTTTATTCATTATGAGAAACTATTAATTCCCTTTTTTATAAAGAATTCTCTTACCATTTTTAGGGATTTAATGAAAATTATTTTACATGAGTTTCTTGATGTGTTATTTGTAGTCTTTTGGGATCTCATCATAATTTACTCTATGTCTATAGAGGATCATGGGCTTCATCTGAGAATAGTTCTGAGTTTTTTAAGAAATCACTAAATTTATGAAAATCTTTCACAACTAAAAAATTAACCAATACCAGTACTAAAAAATGATTTTTTCTTCACTAAAATGATCAAAAAATCGAAGCACATTTAAAAGCTTGAAATTTTTATTGTGCAAAAAAAGCTTTTTTAAAATGCCCTTTAATAAAGTTTTTTAGTGCTGTTAAAGGCACCCTTAAATAGTTCTTTTTAAGCACTATTGATGGTGGACTTTAGAATCACATTATTTGCAATGAGAAATTCCCTACTGTTAAAGGGTGTATAATATTTTTCCCATGGCCAACCCACCCCCTTTATCGACACTTCCCACACTAGAACCCTTTACGAGATCTTCCAAACCCCCTTTATTTTCACTTTAGAAAATCCCTTCCTCCCATGTCCACCCCAACTTCCAGCACATTTTTTACCCTAAACATCCACATTATACACCAACAAATTTTCAACACTGATATAGTGTATTGTTTTAGAATTTATGATCTATCTAAATTTTTATGTATATTTCATCACATTTTTTACTCATTTATTTATATATAAGTAAATATATGTTTATATATATCTTTATATATTAATAAATATATTTTTTAGTAAATCTTTATAATGATTTATTTATAAAATTTTGTTTTTATGTGTGAATATACACTAAAAATATATTTATTGTTATATATTTGACTATAAATAATATTACATTATGAAAAAAGATAAAATTTAAATGTCGTAATATCAATATTAATGTAATCCATACGAATTAATTTAACCATCACTAAAAAATTTAACGAAAACACCAATAAACATTGCTTAAAATTCGTCGAATGTAAAACAAATGTAGTAAGCCGACTAAAAACTTTGTTTTGGAGGCCTCTAAGGCCATTTTATGCATCCAAAAATGCTACATAAGGATCCCTTTTGTCTGAAGTGTGTAGATCATGTCACATGAATTGATTTGATATGTGGTAGACCCAAACAGACATCTGGATCAAAAGTTGTGGTGATTTGAATTTTGAGTTGTGTTCTCATATTATTTTAGAGATTTTATTATTTTTAAAAAAATTTATGGTCAAATTTATATTTAACGAACATAACAGGGTAATAATAAACAAATAAGTAAATATTTTTTTGTTATTTTATAATACATTTTTATTAAATAACATTCAATTATTTTGTAAATGCCAATTTACCTTATCTAACACATATTTCAAAAAATATATATATTATTTATATCAATATGAATTTATTTTTATATTAATATATATTTTGAATGAAATATAATTTTATTTTGAAGTATACATTTATCATTCATTGTAAAAAAGCATTGATAAATTGGTGTCTTTATCAAAACTTCTAAAAAAGTGATTTTAACCAACACTTAATCAGTCCTTTATCAAAATAGATGATAAAAGACCAAATTTATTATCACTTGTAAAAATTAACTAATAATTCTCACCCTATAACAATATTTTTTTTGTAGTTTTAAAGACCCCCATTAAACATGATAAAAATAACTCTTCAAGACCCCCTTTAACAACATTTTTTTATCACTTATAATGTGGGTCTTTAACAAAAAATTTAGCTAGTTATGTTAATTCCCAAGCACTAGATAAACATATTTTTGTAATAATGTTCCAAAAGGTGATTTATATATTAGATAATTGATGTTATTGGGACAGCTGTTGTCAAAACAAGGAATATTAATAGGTCCTAATAAGGTGAAATATTTAATGGATTGGGAGAAACCAAAAAATATATTCGAGACATGAATATTGTCTGGATTATCTATATATTTTCATTGGTTCATGAAGGACATCTCCTAGTTGTATTCATTAATGAATTATCTAACTAAAGATGGTGTCATAGTTTCTTGGGATGAAAAATGCTAGAGTTATTATTTTGAGGTGAAATTTCATTTGACTATGACCAAGGGGTGGCACTTATAGAGGTCGATCAGGGCTATGTAGTCTTTTGTGAGGCATCAAGTTTAGGATTTTTATTTCATTCTTATGAATGGTAATCATGTTGATTCTTACAGCTCTCATCTACACATGCCACAAGAGATGAATTATCTAACCCATGACCATGAACATGCAGTTGTGCTTCTTGTGCCTAATAGTTTATGTCATTACCTTTAATGAGAATGGTATACTATGTTTCCATACCACAAGAGTTGGAGTAATATATTTTCTCAGTAATATTTAAAGATCCTCTAGTTCTGTTAGGTAGCATACATGATGTCTTTGAATTTGGACTTCACCCATACCCCAAAAAATGGGAATGCCATTGCTAGTACTTTTTAGGAGGAAAAATCTGACCTGGGTAGTTAAAGAATCATCAGAATAGTGGAACTTGAATTCCAATTTTTTATAGTTACATAAAGGACTCCAGGAATTAGGAGGAATTTTAGAATCCTTTTTTTGAACTAGACTAAAATATGGATGCTTTTTTTATCTTTTTCATTCAATAAACCAGTCATTTTTAAAACCTACCTTCAGAACATAATTCCCAGAGTTGGGTCACTCCAATGTGTTTTTTTGGGCTTCAGAGGAGGCTTGAGAAGTATCCCATGTAGCTCAAGATTTTTTGGGAGTACTTGAACAAAACATCATCAAGTATTAAATGATTGAAGAGGGAAAATGGTTTGAGCATGGTCTTCTAAACTGTGTGGCATAGTGACGTAGTTATGAAACCCTATATAGAATGGAGTAGTGGCTCAGCACACGGGCTGCTCACGGTTTCCTAAACCTTGTTCCTAGACAATGCAGGGTGTGTCTTGGAGGCATAAGACTCTGCATGGTTTCTGCACGATTTAGAAAATCGTGCGTGATGCCTAGTTTGAAAATTTATATTTATTTAATTAAATTAAATTAAATTAAATTAAAACATAAATCACCAAAACCCCACCCTCTCCCCCTCGAATCACAGGGCACAAAGGGGATCCCCATTGAGCCATGCGTTCAACCCCTCATCCCTACGGACACCCCTCAGATCGACTTCTGCCCACCATTTCTTCTGATTTTCAGTTTGAAACACCCAAGAATGAGTCTCCTATCTCTTCTCTTATCATTTCTAGATTCACCTCGACCAAATTGGAACCCGGTGGGGTGTGTCCGAACACCAGGTTTTGGGGTTAATGTTTCTCTAGTTTTCTTCAGTTCATATGTTGTGAAGATGGTGTCTTAGGGCATTAGGGTTCAAGTTCCGACCATCGTAGCTGAAGGTGAGGTGGTTCTAGTAGTTTCAGTCCTCCGAAAACATCTCAGGGTAAGGTTTATACCATCTCATTTTTTTTATCACCTCTTAAATTAATATATTTATGTGTCCTCGCATGTATGTGGTTTTTGTATACCTAGTGGTAGTAGAGAAGCTACTTTTAATTAAAATGCCTCAAGATCCGTGTGGACGACTTTGTTCCCCCATGAGGTAGGGTCCCCTTCCATGTACTCAAACATTATAAATGCTATAGTAAATATTCCTACTGCACTTTTGTTATAAATTAATTCATTAAATGAAGTATTATGTTCAATTTCTCTTAAATGTGAATTCATAATGATTCATATTTTAAATGCTAAGATGATAAATGATTTTCTGATAAATAATATAATGTTTTTATAATAAAAACCCTCCAATGGAGGTTCATTTCCTTCAAGAAAAGCATGACATTTCATGTTTATTATTATTTTTCTTTGATGTTTTGTTGAGATGTGACATGCTTAAGAAATATCCCTAAAGATATTAGAGAAATTGTGATTCCCATTTTAAAATGTTTAATGGATAGAAGCACCATCTATGTCTTTAGTCCTATTTCGTATTGTAATTATCCATGTACACAATTTCCCTTTTTATGGATACTTGGATCCCTATCAATGAAATTGACATAATTATTGTAAAGGGAATGAGTTGAGTAAAATAAATAGTAAATTCTTTATTATTGAACATCAAAAAAGTGACCAAATAGTTTTCAAATCTTCATAACACTAAAAACACCTTGGGTGACATGTGGGTTCCCATGTAGGAATGCCATGATGGACTCAATGGGTTTTAACGCTCATACCTTAGGTGATACATAGATTCCCATGTAAGATTTCCATGGACAGACATGGGTTCATGAGATATGGATTGGATCCACGTCCATGAAAACCCTTACCATGATAATGGATGATAGGGTTGTGGACATTGACCATGGAAAATTCCTTAGTGGTTTTTACTAAATGGTTTCAAAGATACATTTCATTTCCAAACCAATAGAAGGACAGGCTTGAACCAATAAATGAATGGTTGAAATTCTACATCGCCTATCCACACTAATGGAAGAAAAGAATTAGAAAAATAAATAAATGGATGCAACTATACTATAACTATCAAAACTAATGGAATGAAATGTATGATCCTAATAAATTATTAAGATAAAATTAACAAATATGAATGGACTTACTAGAGTTCGCCAGAGATTGTGAGAGGGGAATACAATGGGTATCAGGAACCCATTTCTGATTCCAGGATATTGTTTTCTTATGTTGATAGACCCCTAGACTCTTGTCCTTATCTATTCCATGGAAGCCTAGTATACTATCGTTGGGTCCCTTTTTCTTATAGGATACCTCGAGTACACTCCTTGGATCAACGATATTCTGGTAGGTGCCATGGTTATAGCTCATCGGGCACAGCCTTTTATTAGCCCCATTTTACCTTGGTTGATCACCATAGACATAGTAAGAACTTATTGTGGAATGACTTGGATTATTCTCCTTGGATTACACTCTTACTACGGATCTAGACAATGATACTACTAAGTTATATTTCTAGGATTTTATGTTACCTTGGTCATTACCCTAGAACTCCCCCACTATATATCATTACCAAGATGCCTAGTAACGTCTTGGAACCTTCACTACTTATACTATCACATGATGACTTGGATACAGTCATTCAATCGATCATTGACATGTAGGTTCCATGGTTAAATCCTATTGGGCCCGGTCATTGCATAGCCTTGTTTTACCTTAGAGGAATCCCTTTGACTTTATAGGATAATTACTAACTTGTGACACATAAATAAAATAGTAATACTCAATTATTGAATTGATTACATGTCCAAACACCCACTAAGGCTGAAACAGGTACTTGGGTATTTAGTTACATTGTACTGCTTACATTATTCATGCATGTGTGCACCCTATTTAATTTATATTACACTTGTCTAGATGGGGGAAGAAACTGGTGGTGCCTACTTACTCAGATTTATATCTCAAATCCTACTTGGTCAGCTATTTCATTTGGGTACCAGAGTAGAACTTTCTTGTTCACAGGGCCCAAGACCTTGCTTGTGGTTGTTTTCTTGTATCTAGAGTAAAAGCAATGGACCGAGCTAGAGCTTAGGATGCTCGTGGTGATCACATTTTGGATTTTTTTTTTCTTTTCTTGAGTCCTATATTATATTGTATTGAAAAGATTATTGTACTATTTAATACTTTCTGAAATATATCAATACCATGTCATGCATTCATCTATCGTATAAACTGTTGTTGGCCTCTTTTTTTCAAGAATATGAAATCTTTCTTCTGTTGTTCTATCAATTTTGTATTACTACTTCCATTTTTTATCATTATATACTATATTATACCTCTGCACAACTCTGATAAGAGGGTATAGTCTCCCCACTGACTATCCTAACACCCTCACTGTAGGTCGGCAACCTCTGGCATATGAGAAGCTGCGCTTGAGTTTATGTGGTGACCAGGCTAGCTACAGTCTAAGTGGTGAGACGGGTCAGGATGTTACAAAGTGGTATCAATGGTGGTTTTTCTTTTTTAGGTTACAGTTTTTGGGTTGGTATAATGGATAATAATATTGTGTCAGAGCTGGATTAATAATTGTGATTGGGACTGAACACCCCACGTACGTTGAATGACTATGTGGCTTGTTTTAGGATTGTTTTTTATGATGTTTACTATTAAAATTGATATTATTTAACCTAGAGTGATTGGTGTACATTCTACTACTTATGACTTGTGGAATTATGAACATTACCCTTTTCCTATATTGGCAAGGATGAAACATACATGCATCATTTTAGGAACTAAGAAGTTTACATGCCATGCATATTTGTCAAGCTATGTAATTGAATTAGTTGGATGCATGCTATATATGATTTGGTTCCTTATAAACATGACATTCTTATATTTATACATGTATAGGTTAAACAGTAGCAAGTCTTATGTTCTTAATTCTTATTATAACATGCTCCTGTGATTAAAATACCACGATTCTGTGAGTTATGTTTGTTGCTCTGTGTTAGTAGCTTATAGTGACATGACTTGCTAGATTATTGATATATGTACATGATTTCATGGGCTATGTTTACTGGTTATAGTTATAATGGGAGCCAATATATTTTTATAAGGCGTACATGCGCCTTATAGATAGAAAATTGTATCTTGTGTAATTGAACCATTGTAAAAAGGATTTTAAATTCAATTGTTAAGTGATGTTGGTTTTGACTAAAGAGAGAAAAATGCCAAACAATAAAGTGTATTGGATATTTTATGTTTGGTTGATGGCCACCCATAAAAATAGGAATGTTATGTTTGATTATGTTAAATTCTGAATCAATATTTCTACCAATTAATGGGATCCAATCTTCAATCAATGGAGTGTATGGGCGCTTCATGAATTGGTAAATGACAACCCATAATAAATGTGATGAAATGATGCTTTGTGAAATGATTATATATTTGAAATATTTTCAATGTAGATCTAGAATATAATGTTTATCTTTTAAAATGATACTAGACCAAAGTAGTCTAGTTTGGGAATGTTGTATGTGATGACTCGTTTGGGTGTTTAAAAGTTTAATTTCGGTGTTTTATAATGGACTTCTTTATGAAGAACCATGTTGGT
Source organism: Viscum album (assembly GCA_963277665.1). NCBI lineage: Eukaryota > Viridiplantae > Streptophyta > Magnoliopsida > Santalales > Viscaceae > Viscum > Viscum album. The sequence continues at coordinate 624,265,047 of OY728127.1, forward strand.
TAAAATGGTACCCTCTAAGGTCGCATTATCTGTTAAAAAGTTATGAATTTTGATAGGATTCCTGAAAATGACTTCATGTCAACAAATTATAAATGTTAAAAAAATAAGTTTTATAAAACCTGTTGTTTTCCCCTTGGGAGTTAGTTAAAATCAAGTAACATGTGAATTTTTTTTAAAATAGTACATTGACGTTTTGATTAAATCTTTTGATGATTAAAGATAAAATATGATTAAATATAAGGGGCTTTGATATGGAACCTATAGTGGTGTCCACGGTTTAAAACCCTCATGTAAGGGTGGTTCATAATTCTCTTTCAGTTTCATTGGAACACTATCATGAGTATTTTTTTTGTAGGAATTATTTATCATATCAATGGTGTAATGATCGCCTTTTGAGCCTAATGAATTTTTTTTGACATGATCCAATATCAGGATTGAAACTTTTTCGTTGTACGGTCGTAACCCCTAGTAGGTGGAACCCTATGAACTTAAATGCCTTTCTTATGCAGCAACATTTCTCACACTTGTTGTCATTGGGTGTCGTTGTCCCCGGTAGGACTTTTATTTTTGTAGGGAAACTATTTAGTGGATGGTTGGTCATGAATTCTTTACCATTTATGGGATTGAGTATCGATTAATGATATTTCTCAACTGGATATACATTCATCGGCATGGTCGGCTGCTTCGTAGGTCGTTTGACCCACACTTATCCTTAGTGATGGATGACTTGGTGTGACATCGTCCAGGAAAAATTGTCACATGAGGCAATATGACTTCAAGATAAATCTTCTTGTACATGTAGAATTACTTGAGAGTTAAAGAATAAATTCCATTCCAATTCTAGGACTGGATTTCGATTGAATCTGGTGTTTCGACATGCTAGTCTCATTGTTATAATCTATTGTTCATATAAGTGGTTAGTTTTCCTTCCTTTTAGGCTAGGACACTCCTAATGTGGGTAGTGTTGTGTTGAACCTGAAAAATGTTTCCTTCCATTTATAAAGAACAGAGTGTCAGTGGACTATTGGGAAAAAGTCAAGTTTTGTGAATTCCATTGAGATTTGTTGGGGTTTTTTGTTTCGGTGATTACATAGAAGAATGACTTTGTTTTGGTTTGACTTTTTTACCTTCCTGTTTTGGGGTGTTTTTCACTGGAAACCTTGTCTTAAATCCTCTTAGTGTATTCTCTTTATGAGATGAGTGTGTCCCCGATCGTGAAGATATCCTTGATACACTAAGAGAGCATTGGTGTTATGAAACGCTGAAATATTACAAAATGGTGAGCTTGTTGGATGATTATTGTCAATGTCGCACGCTACCTATAGTTCTTATCGAGGCATGGTAAATCCTGAGGGATCTATGGGTTCCCATGTAGGAATGCGTTGTTCGGACTCATGAATTCCATATTTTCCTTTTTTTTACACCGGCCGCCTATACTGAAATACATCATGATATTCTGGCCAGGTGGCTGGAATCATTCACACTTCCTTTAGTTCAATTTTTACGGTATTAAGGGTCCCTTTTTAAAGCACATTTCCAGGGGAAGGCATGTGTTTTCTCATAGTCAGAAGTGTCTTATGAGAAATCTTGTTCGACCAGTTCTGTTAAGTCGATCGGAATTCGACTATTTTTTTAATGAAATTATGTCAGGGGTGTCATAATAACAATCAGAGTTGTGATTTGTACAACAATAATGATGATGGAGGAATCGTGGCTTGTAATTTCCCTCTTCCATTAGTTAATAGATATGGTGAGAAGCACCATCAGTTTGGGGTTATCGAGACTTTCACGCGATCATTTATCTATCTAAATGGGCTCATGTAAGCTTTGTTTCGGTGTTTATATTGAACATTGACTATTGGATCAGGTTGTGATTGCTGAAGGGAAGAATTCGTAAGAAATGCTTAGGGTACATTGGGCATTGGTAATAAAATGAAATCATTTTGAATGAAACTTCATGAACCTTATAAATTGGTTTTATTTTATGTTTTTCCCAATTTCTTCTCAGGGATGAGAATTTTTAGGGTGGAAAAATTGTATAATCCTATGTTCTGAACTGGACTAAAATAAAAGAGTTTTTTAACTTTTTCGTTTACTAAACCAGTCATTTTTAAAACTGAGTATTGGAATGTAATTCCAAGGGTTGGATCACTCCTAAGTGATGTTTTTGGGCATGGGTGAAGGTGCGAGAGGTTTTCCAAGTGGCTCGAGAAGTTTGTGTATTACTGGACCCAAAAAATATCTTGTATTAAATGAAAATATTGGGCCCACAGTTTGCACATGGTCTGCTAAACTATGTGGCCCAGAGCAGCAATTGTGTGTCCCTATTTAGAATTGTTGAGTGGCATAGCACACAGGGATGTGCATGGTTTCTTAAACTGTGCCCCTAGCCCATGTTGGGAATGTTTTGGAGGTATCAGACACTGCACGGTTTGCACATGGTTTGGAAAACCATGTGGGATAAACCATTTGTGTTTCCCAGTTGTTAAAATTTGAGTTATTTATATTTAATTTAATTTAATTAAAATAAAACTTAAAAAACTCAACCATTACCCTCTCTCCCAAAAATCTTGATGCACCAAGGGGATCCCCTATGAGCCGTGTGCGTAACCCCTCCTCCCAACAGATTCCTCTCATATCGATTTCTGCCCACAGTTTCATCTGATTCTTAGTACAAAACTCCTATGTATGAGTATCTTATCTCTTATCCTCTCTTTTCCATCTTCACATTGACCTAATCGGTGTCTGGTGGGTTGCAGACGAACACTATGTTTTGTGGTTAATGTTCTTCCAATTTTCATCGGTTCATAGGTTGTGCAGATGGTCTCTTGGGGCCTTGGGGTTCACGTTCCTACAACTGTAGCTGAAGGCGTGGTAGTTTGCATATTTTTTGTCCACTGACAATGTCTCAAGGTATATTTTATACCTTCTATTTTGTTTTTCACCTCATGAATTAAGATCCTTATGTGAACCCTCAAGTATGTGGTTGTGTGTATGCTCAGTGGGAGAGGAAAAACTACTTTTATTTAGAAAGCTCCAAGATCCAAGTGGATGGCTTGGATCCACCATACGGTAGGGTCCCTTTCTAAGTCCTCACACATTATAAAATCTTTAATAATGTTGCTTACTGCACTTTTGTTATATTCATGAAATGTAGTATTTTTTTTAATGCATCTTCAATGTGAATTTATCATGTTTTATTTTTTAAAGGCTAAGATGATAAATGATTTATTGATAAACAATATGATGTTTTTATAATAAAACCCCTCCTACAGAGGTGGGATGCCTTCAAGCTAAAAAGTAGTGGTTAGACCTTTATTTCTTGACATGTCATGTTTATAATTATTATTCATTGATGTTATTTTGAGATAAGACTGGCTAAGTACATGTCCCTAATGATATTAGAGACACTGAGATTCTATTTTTAAAATGATTAAAGGACCAAAGAACTATTTAAGTGTTTGGTCTTGTTTTGGATTGGAATTACCCATGTATGTAAATTCTCTTTTATGGATACTTGGATCCCAATAAATGTAATTGAAATTCTTTTGATAAATGGAATGAGTTGAGTTATATAAATGGTAAATGTTTAATGATTGACTCCAAAAACGTGTTACCAAATTGTTTTCAAATGTTTCGAATACTAATAACACCTTAGGTGACACGTGGGTTCCCATGTAGGAATGTCATGATAGAATCAATGGGTTTACATGATCTTAACTTGAGTGATAACCGGATTCCCATTTAGGAATTCCAACGTTGGAAACGGGTTCCGAAGACAAGGATTGGTTCCACATCTGTGGAAACCCTTAACATGTTAAGGGAATGTAGCGGTGTGGACCTCGACCTTTGAAAATTATTTAATGGTTTATACTAAATGGTTCTAATGCTACATGACAATTCAAGAATAATCAAATGCAAGGCTTGAAAATATTAATGAATGGTTTAAATGCTACATTCCTTATCCACAACAATGGAATACAGGGTTTGGACCAATAGACAAATGGTTGCAACTCTACATGATCCTAACCAATGGAAGGCAAGACATGAACCAAATGAATTATTATGATGACAATATCAAATAAGAATTTACTAACTCATGATCTCCATGGATTCTGAGAAGAAAAAACCTTGGGTCTTAGGAACCCAATTCCAATTCATGGATATGGTTTTCTAGGATGATTCCCACCAAGATTCTGATTCTTCACTATTACTTGGATGTTCAGTATACTATAGTTGGGTCCCTTCTTCTTACAGGTTTTCTCAGGATACACTCTTTAGATCCACCACTGACTAGTTGGTTCCATGGTTAAATCCCATTGGCCCCTATATTTACATAGAAATTTTTTTCCATGGTCGGTCATCTTTCCCTCGGTAGGTGACTTATTATGGAATGTCGTGTATTATGCTCCTTGGATTACACTCTCACCCCTTACCTAGACTTAGATACTACTAAGATAGTTTTCCGTGAGGTTACATTACCTTGGTCAATACCCTGGAACTCCCTCAGTGGATATCCTTACCATGTTTCCTTGTTATGTCTTGGATCCTTCACTACTTATACTTTCACATGATGCCTTGGATACACTCCATGGGTCCATCATTGAAAAGTAGGTCCCATGGTTAAATCCCATCAGGCCCGATCATTCTTTAGCCTTGTTTTACCTTGTAGGAAATTCCATGGACTCAGTAAAAAAAATACTCACACGTGAATTATAAAAAATATGGAATTACTCAATTACAAACTAATTACATATCAAGACACTAGTCGTGTCTGAATACAGTACTTGAGTATTTAGTTACATAGTACTTCTTACTTTATATATGCAATCATGCACACTGTTTAACTTATATTACACTTTTGAGATTGGGTTAGACACCGGTGGTGACAGCCTACTGAGATTTATATCTCACACCCTACTCAGGTCGCCGTTGCACTGGGGTAACTGAGTGGACCATTTCTGTTCATAGGAACCTGGTCCTTGCTTAGTGTTTTTTTCTTGTATCTGGAGTAGGATCAAAAGACCGAATTCACTACCATAAAACTGGGCAAGGCCTGAGCCCCCCTTTATCAGCGCTAATGGTTTTGCGCTGATAAAGGGTCGGGCCTTTATCAGCGCTAAAACTAGCACTGATAAAGGCCCGCCCCTTTATCAGTGCGTTTTTTGCGCTGATAAAGGGATTATTTATCAGCGCTGATAAAGTTTGTATTTATCAGCGCTTTTCATTTTAGCACTGATAAATACACCCTTTATCAGCACTTTTTACTAGCGCTAATAAAGGGTCCCGTGGATTTGTTAAAAACCCGCGGGTCCTCTTCCTCCTCCCCGCACACAATCAAGCTCTCGTGGAAGCCCTCGAATGCGCCGCTGCCGCCGCCTCATCCTCCTCCGTCGCGGCCTCCTCCTCCTCCTCTGCTTCTGCTCCTCCTCCTCCTCCTCCACCGGCCTCATCCTCCTCCTCCTTCGGTTCCTCTGCTGCCTCCACCCTACCTCAGCCCTGCCTACGCGCCGCTGCCGCCGGTACCTCCACCACCACCGTGGCCTCCTCCTCCTCCGCCGGTGCCTCCTCCTCCTCTGTTGGTGCCTCCTCCTCCACCGCGGCCTCCTCCTCCTCTGCTGGTGCCTCTGCAGCCTCCTCCTCCTCTGCGGCCTCCTCCTCCTCCATTGTGCGGTATGCTATTCCCAATAATTGTAATTTTCTTTGTTTTTTTTGTTCTATATTTCAACTATCATGATTTGTGTGAATCAATTTTATTTGATGTGGGGGGGTGCAGGTGCTGCAGGGGTGTAGTGGGTGGGGGGTGTGCAGGTGGGGGTGTTTAGGTGGGAGAGATGTGCAGTGGGTGAACATGTGTAGCTGGGGCGTATAATGGGGGGTCTATTGGGTGTAAGGTGGGGGGTGTATAGGTTGGGGGTGGGGGTGTGGGTGGGGGTGGGTTGTGCAGGTGGGGGTGGGTGGGATATGCAAGTGGGAGGGGGGGTTGTTCAAGTGGGTGGTGGGGAAGAGAGTGTTCTAGTTGGGGGGGTCTAGGTAGGTGGGAGTCTGTTGGTGGGTGAGGTTGGGGGGTGTACAAGTGGGGGGTGTGAAGGTGGGGGTGGGGGAGGGGGGTTGTGCAAGTGGGGGGGGTGTAGTGGGTGGATGGGAGGGGGATGTGAAGGAGTCTGCTGGGGGAGATATGGGGAGGGGGGATGTGCATGTGGGAAGTCGACACTTCTATAGTTTTCCAATAAGCACTGGGAAGTCATCACTTCTAGAGATTTGGATAGGCCTGAGGCCTCTTAGGTTTTGGTTCTTGTCTATTTATCTTGATGATTAAGGAATCATATGATCTAAAAGTGACATCAACTATATATGATTAATTCATTCTCCCACAAAACAATTTTATAGAAATAATATATCTTTGGAAGTTGAGGGAGCCTTTTATAATTCTTTCATATAGAGACCAGTCAAAGAAAGTATCCATATATATCCACCTAGAGTAGGGACCTCTGCGGCCGCTGACTCCTCCCCCTCCGCCTCCTCCTCTGCTCCTACTCCTCCTCCTCCTCCTCCTCCGGCCTCATCCTCCTCCTCCTCCACTGCCTCTGCTGATTCCTCCTCCTCCTCCGTCGGTGTCGTCGGTGCCTCCGCCGCCTCCTCCTCCTCCGCCGGTGCCTCCGCGGCCTCCTCCTCCTCCACCGTCACGTTGCGGTCAAGCCGCGGTCAGGCCGCCGTCACGCCGTGGTCACGCCGTGGTCACGCCGCGGTCCCGCCGCGGTCACGCCGTGGTCCCGCCGCGGTCACGCCGCGGTCACGCTGCGGCCACGCCTCGGTCACGCCGCGGTCTCGCTGGTGCCTCCGCGGCCACCGCCTCCTCCTCCTCCGCCGCGGCCACCACCTCCTCCTCTGCTCCTGCTCCTCATCCTCCTCCTCCACCGACCTCATCCTCCTCCTCCTCCGCTACCTCCGCTGCCTCCGCCCTGCCTCCGACCTGCCTCTGCGCTGCCGCCGGTGCCTCCTCCTCCACTGCGGCCTCCTCCTCCTCCACCACGGCCTCCTCCTCCTCCACCACGGCCTCCTCCTCCTCCTCCACTGCCTCCGCTGCCTCCTCCTCCTCCGCCACGGTCGCCGCCTCCTCCTCTTCTCCTGCTCCTCCTCCCCTCCACCGGCCTCATCCTCCTCCTCCTCCACTGCCTTCGCTGCCTCCACCCTGCCTCCGCCCTGCCTCCGCGCTGCCGCTGGTGCCTCTGGTGCCTCCTCCTCCATCACGGCCTCCTCCTCCTCCGTTGATGCCTCCTCCTCCTCCTCCGGTGCCACCGGTGCCTCCACGTCTCCTCCTCCTCCGCGGTCACGCCGCAGTTAGGCTGCGGTCACGCCGCGGTCACGCCGCGGTCACGACGCAGTCACGCCGCCGTCACGCCGCGGTCATGCCGGTGCCTCTGCGGCCGACGCCTCCTCCTCCTCCACTGCCGCCGCCACCTCCTCCTCTGCTCCTGCTCATCCTCCTCCTCCTCCACCGACCTCATCCTCCTCCTCCTTCGCTGCCTCCGCTGCCTCCGCAGCCTCCACCCTGCCTCTGCACTACCGTCGGTGCCTCCTCCTCCAAGGTGGCCTCCTCCTCCTATGCTGATGCCTCCTCCTCCTCCGCTGGTGCTGCCGGTGCCTCTACGGCCACCTCCTCCTCCATGGTCACGCCGCGGTCACGCCGCGGTCACGCCGCGGTCACGCAGCGGTCACGCCGGTGCCTCTACGGCCGCCTCCTCTTCCTCCTTTGCCGCGGACGCCGCCTCCTCCTCTGCTCCTGCTCCTCCTCCTCCTCCTCCACCGGCCTCATCCTCCTCCTCCTCCGCTGCCTCCGCTGATGCCTCCTCCTCCTCCGCCGGTGCCGCTGGTGCCTCTGCGGCCTCATCCTCCTCCGTCGGTGCCTCCGCGGCCTCCTCCTCCTCTGCCATCACGCCGCGGTCAAGCGGCGGTCACACCGCGATCATGCTGCGGTCACGCCGCGGTCACGCCGGTGCCTCCGCAGCCGCCGCCTCCTCCTCCTCTGCGGCCGCCACCTCCTCCTCCTCCAAATCAGTTATAGAATGTATTCATGATCCACAACATTCTAGACTTAGTCAGTTCATGGTCACATTATCTCATTGAAGTATCTTGTTTAATATCTAAATTATTCTCATATTCCTTCTCCTCTAACCTATATACTCATCCTATGGATTTCAAATAGGATGAATATAAATATAGAATGGATGAATGGCAATCGGTTGACAAAACAGTATGAAGAAGGCGTGAAAGAGTTTATCAAGTTTGGAAAAGATCATGCATGTGACTCTTCTCAAATCCTTTGTCCGTGTTTACGCTGTTGTTATTCAAAACAAATTAGTCCAGATGAGTTGGAAGAACACTTGATCTGTCACGGAATAGATCGAAGTTATACATGTTGGAATAAACACGGGGAAACAACGAATGTAGGTAGTGACTAGGGTGACACTACGTTTTATGGATCATCTGATATGATTACAAACATGAACAATGAAGATGACCATATGGAGGATGTGATTACAGATGTGAATGATGATGATGATCGTATTGAGGAAATGACAAGGACCTTCTAAGATGAACTTCTTGATTGCCCAAAATTGTTTGAGAAGTTAAATAGTTGTGCAAAGATGCCATTGTATGCTGGTTGCACTAAATATAAAGCATTGTCAGCCGTAATTAAGCTGTATAATTTGAAAGCTGATAATGGGTGGAGTGACAGAAGTTTTACGAAACTACTTGCCCTCTGGAATGACATACTCCCAGAAGACAATGAGCTCCCGAGCCAAACATACGATGCCAAACGAATGCTACGCTCTATGGGTATGTTCTCTGAAAAAATACACGCCTGCCTGAATGACTGTATACTGTTTCGCAAGGACCAAAAATCACTTATAGAATGCCCAAAGTGTGGTACTTCTCAATACAAGAAAGATGAATCCAACCCTACTAATGTTTTATGGTACTTTCCAATCATTCCAAGGTTTAGATTCCTATATGGAAGTGAGAGGACTGCAGAACAATTAACATGGCATGCTGATTCAAGAATTAATGATGGGATACTACGTCACCCGGCAGACTCTCCTCAGTGGAAGAGAATCGATCACGAGTATCCTGAATTTGGAAACGAGTCGAGAAACCTTCATCTTGCATTATCTACAGATGGAAGGAATCCTTTTGGTTTTCAAAGCAACAATCACAGTACATGGCCGGTTATGTTGATAAATTATAACTTACCACCGTGGTTATGCATGAAACGAAAATACATCATGTTATCTCTGCTTATATCAGGACCAAAACAACTGGGTAATGATATTGATGTTTATTTAGCTCCATTGATCGAAGATGTGAAATTATTGTGGGATTCATGTGTTACATTGTATGATGCTTACAGAAAGGAAGATTTAACTTTGAGAGTCATGTTGTACGGGACGATAAATGACTTCCCTGCTTATGGAAATTTGTCAGGATATAGCATTAATGGAACTCAAGGCTGTCCCGTTTGCGAAGAAGGTACACAATCAATTAGGTTGAAACATTCATCGAAAACCGTGTTTCTAGGACATCGTAGATTTATACCGCGAAAACATAAGTACCGTTCATGGAAGACATCATTCGATGGAAGTTTAGAAGAATGTACAACACCGTCTCTACTAACAGGCGATCAATTGTTTGAGAAAGTTAAAAATGTGGACACTACTTTTGGTAAACCGGCTTCGAAAAACCTTACGAAAATCGGTTGGAAAAAGAGATCAGTTTTTTTTTGAATTACAATACTGGAATTGTCTGTATGTAAGACATTTTATTGATGTTATGCATGTAGAAAAAAATGTACTTGATAGTGTTATCGGCACGTTGCTAAATACATCTGGAAAAACAAAAGATGGAATTAAGGCTAGGTTGGACATGGTTGAGATGGGAATACGAGAAGAGTTGGCACCAGTGGAGGGTGAAAAATGAACATTTCTTCCTCCTGCTGCTTACACTCTTTCCAGGCAGGAGAGATATCAGTTTTTCAACTTCTTGAATGACGTAAAGGTTCCAGAGGGGTATTCGTCAAATATCAGTAACCTTGTGTCAATGAGCGACTTGAAGTTAAAAGGTCTGAAATCACATGACTGTCATGTTTCGATGCAAAATCTCATTCCAATTTCTTTACATTGAATTTTGCCCAAGAATGTCTGCCATACATTAATGAAACTGTGTTTCTTCTTCAAAGCTATATGTAGCAAAGTTATAGACCCGGTGAAATTTCCAGCTATGGAAAAATAAATTTCCTTCATATTATGTGAATTAGAAATGTTCTTCCCGCCTTCATTTTTTGATATGATGGTTCATTTTATGGTCCACTTGGTGAGAGAGATTCGACTATGTGGTCCTGTACATTACAGATGGATGTACCCCATTGAACGGTATATGAATATTTTGAAAGGGTATGTCAAAAATCGAAGTCGGCCAGAGGGTTGTATTGAAGAGCGATATATTATTAAGGAAGCCGTTGAATTCTGTACCGAATACTTGTCTGGTGTGGAAAGCAATGGCTTACCGAAATCTCGTCACACTGGGCAGGAAGTATTCATAGAGGCTTTCGAACCATTTTAACGAAACATCATCTGAAAGATGCCGAAGGGAAAATCAAGCCGCACCTGTCTCCTCTTTATGCACACTTGATATCCCAAGGAACGTGGGATGCGTTTTGCAACCATCGTGCGGAACAGAATTTTTAGGTACATTATGTTTGGTTACACGTTGTGTAATGTTGCTTGTATTCATCACATTGATTGATAGGTTTTTATTTATGAAACAACAACTGAGTGCTGAAAATAAGGAACGGGCAGCAAAACCAGTGTACCCCTACCGTAAAGCAAGGTTGGGGTACGCTTCAATTGAAAAAAAATTGGTATGTATTTTAAAAGTACTGTAATAATTTTATGTGACATAAAAAAACATTGTAACCATGTTTCTCTGTTTATATGCATATTGATGAAGCAAAATCTCAAGTCACTTCCATTCCATGCCATGTACTATGGAAGGAGGCTTGTGTTAATAAATAGGGGAAACTGATAGATGAAAACACACAAAAATTGTGGGAAACATGTGTAAGTATGACATAATATAAACTTGTTTTGCTTTAAATCAATATTACATAAAAATTATTACTTATTTTTTTCATATTTTCTATTTGACATAGTCACAGGAATCAACAAAACCCGCACCGGATGCAGACATACTTTCAACGGCCTTGAAACAGGTAGAACAGTATGGCCGCGTCAGAGGTGTGGGTTTTGGGGTGTCACCCCAGGCATATTTTAAGAAAAATAAAGAGGATGAACAAACTAAAGAATTGAATGTAATGAGAGATAAAGTAGCTACCCTTGAAGAACTAATCCAAACTCAGGGAGAGATGCTAAAGAGTTTGATGGAGGATAGGCGAAGAGAACAAACAACTTAGGAACAACCCCCGCGAGAAGATCCACCCCTCACCAGCTTTGAGGCGAGCCATTCCCCTCAAAGACCTGACTTAACCGAGGTAATCAATGTTATAATATTCGTTTTTGTGAGATGTGAATCACATAGACACTGATACCTTTCATGTAATGATATTCTGCATGGTGAAAATGACTGTGATTTATATCTGTCAACTCCCACCCATCGCCTTGTAGCGAGGGCTAGGGTGTTCAAGATACAGAATGACACACTACACTCCAGACCACTTCCAAGCGGTCATGTAAAAGTGTCGATTAACGTAGCTCATGATCCGAGCACCGAGATACCCGTGCCAAATGACGATGATGACATTCATATAGTGGAAAAAGTTGTTGGAATATTCGTTGCATGGCCGTCGAATCTTGTAAAAAAACATATCGAGCAGGAGGTATTCATTTTCAGTTCATTTTTCAAGCAGAACCTTTAACATTAAATTAGAAAATGGTTGAACTGATGAATTTTTTTTACAGAAGGAAAAAATGGAGAAGCTAAAACGAAAGAGCGGCTCCAACATTGGATCAACCAACCGATCAAAACGATCTACTGAGAGCGCATTCACCCCGCCCGTTCTATATCCACATTTAATATCATTGCAAGCTCATGTGGATACGAAAATGAAAGACGGAAAGAGTCATACAATTATTTGTGAAAAAGATATGTACGGAGATGAAACATTAGATTTCGTTTGTGCAGACACTGTTTTTGAGATCATCACATATGACTGGCTAGGCGCCTCAGTTATAAATGTATACATGAGGTATGTTTTCATGATTTGATTTTACAGAAGCTGATATACTTTGATAATTATGGATAAATACATCTCATATTTTTCACAGGTGTATATATGAAAAAAAATTGAAGGGATTTTACCATGAATACAAATTTGGACTCGTTAGTCCTCACACCATTTCTACACAACGAAGAGAAGTAGATTCTAATGTTCAGGCTGAATTGATGTCAAATCTTCTCAGAACGTTTCAAAGAAGAATTATGACTGACATGCTCTTTTTAATACCAACGATGCAACGGTAAAACTCTACATTTTAATCATATAAATTATATTTTCATTTCTATCAGTACTTATTTATTTTTGTGTTTTTAGGGAACATTGGATTCTCATTGCAGTCAATTTGGATACTCCAAAGATTTATTTTCTGGATTCACTGCATGGATATCCAACTAACCGACCACACATGATGGCGATTGTCAATTTGTAATACACTAGATCCAAGATTTTAGAACTAAATATCTAGTTATATAATTTATATTATCTTTTAATGAGGATTTTGTTATGATGGGGCGGTGTATGAATATCGTCTAAAGGCTGGAATGAATCCAGGGCATAAGGCCGACAATGCCCACATGATCTACAAATGGAGAAGTATCTGGGTATATATAATTATATTTCAATTTCCAAATACATATCAAAATAGATTACTTATTTTTCTCGATGTTTCTGTAGTGTCCGAAACAAACAAATGACAAGGACTGCAGTTATTATGTTTGTAAATTTATGAAAGAGATCATATTTCATGAACAAACTAGCATCCCTAAAGAGGTATTTTTGAAAATAATTACTAATTTATATAAAATAATTATTAATCCTTTGTGTATTTATATTTTTTCAGTACTACTATGACTGTCGCAAAAACTCCTATTCAGAAGATGATATAAATGTCTTTAGAAACGAATGGGCAGCGTACCTGATGGAAGAATGTAAACAAATAGGACAATGAAGGTGAATTCCTAATACTTATGTTATATTTATATGGTCATTCTCTCTTTACACTTATTGAGCATCTATGATGTGTACGAATCTACCGCACCTCAATTCGATGCATGGTGTGACCGGTATGGCTAAAAGTGTCTGTTATCAGTTGGAAAATGACATAAACTGTAGAAATCAACACCAATGACATACAGAATACCGAGAAAATGTGTTCGGATTGTTTTGAAACTTTAGGAAAATTATCCACGAGTCATTTTTGATGTGTACAAATAGACCGCACCTCTATCCGACGCACGGTGTGACCGGTATGGCTAAAAGTGTCTGTTATCAGTTGGAAAATGACATAAACTTTAGAAAACAACACCAATGACATACGTAATACCGAGAAAACTTGTTCGGATTGTTTTTATATTTTAGGACAACTATCCACGAGTAAATTGTGACGTGTACGAATTGACCGCACCTTAATCCGACGCACGGTGTGACCGGTATGGCTAAAAGTGTATGATATCAGTTTCAAATTGAGATAAACTTTGGAAAACAACACCAATGACATATGGAAAACTGAGCAAACACGTTCAGATTGTTTTGATACTTTAGTAAAACGATCCACCAGTCATTTTTGACGTGTACGAATCGACCGCACCTCAATCCGATGCACGGTGTGACCGGTATGGCTCAAAGTGTCTGATATCAGTTTTAAAATGACATAAACGTTAGAAAACAACACTACTGAAACACGGAATACCGAGCAAACACGTTCGGATTGTTTTGAAACTTTAGAACGACAATCCACGAGTCAATTGTGATGTGTATGAATCGACCGCATATCAATCTGACGCACGGTGTGACCCGTATGGCTCAAAGTGTTTTATATCAGTTTCAAAATGACATAAACTTTGGAAAACAACACTACTGACATACGGAATACAGAGAAAATGCGTTTGGATTGTTTTGAAAATTTAGTACAATGATCCACGAGTCATTTGTGACGTGTAAAAATCGAGCGCACTCAATCCGACGCACGGTGTGACCGGTATGGCTAAAAGTGTCTGTTATCAGTTGGAAAATGACATAAACTTTAGAAAACAACACCAATGACATACGAAATACCAAGCAAACGCATTCGGATTGTTTTGAAACTTTTGGAAAATGATCCACGAGTCATTTGTGACGTGTACGAATCGACAGCACCTCAATCTGATGCACGGTGTGACCAATATGGCTAAAAGTGTCTGTTATTAGTTGGAAAATGACATAAACTTTGGAAAACAACACCAATGACAAACGGAAAACCGAGCAAACGCGTTCAGATTGTTTTGACACTTTAGGACAACGATCCACGAGTCATTTGTGACGTGTACGAATCGACCACATCTCAATCCGACGCACGGTGTGACCGGTATGGCTAAAAGTGTCTGATATTAGTTTTAAAATGACATAAACTTTAGAAAACAACACTACCGACACACGGAATACCGAGCAAACGCGTTCGGATTGTTTTGAAACTTTAGAACAACGATCCACGAGTCAATTTTGATGTGTACAAATCAACCTCACCTCAATCCGACGCACGGTGTGACCGGTATGGCTAAAAGTGTATGATATCGGTTTCAAATTGAGATAAACTATGGAAAATAAAACCAATGACATACGGAAAAACGAGCAAACACATTCGGATTGTTTTGATACTTTAGGAAAACGATCCACGAGTCATTTGTGACATGTACGAATCGACGCACCTCAATCTGACGCACGGTGTGACCCGTATGGCTCAAAGTTTTTGATATCAGTTGCAAAATGACATAAACTTTAGAAAACAACACTACTAACATACGGAATACAGTGCAAATGCGTTCGGATTATTTTGAAACCTTAGGAAAACGATCCACGAGTCAATTGTGATGTGTACGAATTGACCGCACATCAATCTGATGCACAGTGTGACCCGTATGGCTCAAAGTGTTTTATATTAGTTTCAAAATGACATAAACTTTAGAAAACAACACTACTGACATACGGAATACTAAGAAAATGCGTTCGAATTGTTTTGAAACATTAGGACCATGATCCACGAGTCATTTGTGACGTGTACGAATCGAACACACCTCAATCCGACGCACGGTGTGACTGGTATGGCTAAAAGTGTCTGATATCAGTTTCAAATTGAGATAAACTTTGGAAAACAACACCAATGACATTCGGAAAACTGAGAAAACGTATTCGTATTGTTTTGATACTTTAGGAAAATGATCCACGAGTCATTTTTGACGTGTACGAATTGACCACACCTCAATCCGATGCACGGTGTGACCCGTATGGCTCAAAGTGTTTGATATCAGTTTCAAAATGACATAAACTTTAGAAAAAAACACTACTGACATACGGAATACCGAGCAAACATGTTCGGAATGTTTTGAAACATTAGTAAAATGATCCAGGAGTCATTTTTTACGTGTACGAATCGATTTCACCTCAATCCGATGCACGGTGTGACCGGTATGGCTAGAAGTGTCTGATATCAGTTTCAAATTGAGATAAACTTTGGAAAACAACACCATTGACATATGGAAAACCATGAAAACGCGTTCGGATTGTTTTGATACTTTAGGAAAACGATCCACGAGTCATTTGTGACGTGTACGAATTGACCTCACCTCAATCCGACGCACGGTGTGACCCGTATGGCTAAAAGTGTCTGTTATCAGTTGGAAAATGACATAAACTTTAGAAAACAATACCAATGACATACGGAATACCGAGAAAACGCATTCGTATTGTTTTGAAACTTTAGGACAATGATCCATGAGTCATTTTGGACGTGTAAGAATCGACTGCACCTCAATCTGACGCACGGTGTGACCGGTATGGCTAAAAGTGTCTGTTATCAGTTGGAAAATGACATAAACTTTGGAAAACAACACCAATGACATATGGAAAACCAAGAAAACGCGTTCAGATTGTTTTGATTCTTTAGGAAAATGATCCACGAGTCATTTGTGATGTGTACGAATTGACCACACCTCAATCCGACGCACGGTGTGACCGGTATGGCTAAAAGGGTCTGATATCAGTTTTAAAATGACATAAACTTTAGAAAACAACACTACTGACACACGGAATACTGAGAAAACGCGTTCGGATTGTTTTAAAACTTTAGAATAACGATCGACGAGTCAATTGTGACATGTACGAATTGACCACACCTCAATCTGACGCACGGTGTGACCGGTATGGCTAAAAGTGTATGATATCAGTTTCAAATTGAGATAAACTTTGGAAAACAAAACCAATGACATACGGCAAACCGAGCAAACGCGTTCGTATTGTTTTGATACTTTAGGACAACGATCCACGTGTCATTTGTGACGTGTACGAATCGACCGCACCTCAATCCGACGCATGGTGTGTCCCGTATGGCTCAAAGTGTTTGATATCAGTTTCAAAATGACATACACTTTAGAAAACAACACTACTGACATACGGAATACCGAGCAAACGCGTTCGGATTGTTTTTAAACATTAGGAAAACGATCCACGAGTCAATTGTGATGTGTACGAATCGAGCGCACCTCAATCCGACGCACGGTGTGACCCGTATGGCTCAAAGTGTTTTATATCAGTTTCAAAATGGCATAAACTTTAGAAAACAACACTACTGACGTACGGAATACTGAGCAAACGCATTCGGATTGTTTTGAAACTTTAGGAAAATGATCCACGAGTCATTTGTCAAGTGTACGAATTGACCGTACCTCAATCCGACTCACGGTGTGACCGGTATGGCTAAAAGTGTCTGATATCAGTTTCAAATTGAGATAAACTTTGGAAAACAACACCAATGACATACGGCAAACTGAGCAAACGTGTTCGTATTGTTTTGATACTTTAGGACAACGATCCACGAGTCATTTGTGACATGAACAAATTGACCTCACCTCAATCCGACACACAGTGTGACCCGTATGGCTCAAAGTGTTTGATATTAGTTTCAAAATGACATAAACTTTAGAAAACAACACTACTGACATACGGAATACCAAGAAAATGCGTTCGGATTGTTTTGAAACTGTAGGAAAATGATCCACGAGTCATTTTTGACGTGTATGAATCGACCGCACATCAATTCGACGCACGGTGTGACCGGTATGGCTAAAAGTGTCTGATATCAGTTTCAAATTGAGATAAACTTTGGAAAACAACACTAATGACATACGGAAAACCGAGCAAACGCATTCGGATTGTTTTTATACTTTAGGAAAACGATCCACGAGTCATTTTTGACGTGTACGAATCGACCGCACCTCAATCCGACGCACGGTGTGACCCGTATGGCTCAAAGTGTTTTATATCAGTTTAAAAATGACATAAACTTTAGAAAACAACACTACTGACATGCGGAATACCGATCAAATGCGTTTGGATTGTTTTGAAACTTTAGGACAATGATGCACGAGTCATTTGTGACGTGTACGAATCAACCGCACCTCAATCTGATGCACGGTGTGACCGGTATGGCTAAAAGTGTCTGTTATCAGTTGGAAAATGACATAAACTTTAGAAAACAACACCAATGACATACGGAATACCGAGAAAACGCGTTCGGATTTTTTTGATATTTTAAGACAATGATCCACGAGTCATTTGTGACGTGTAATAATTGACCGCACCTCAATCCCACGCACGGTGTGACCGGTATGGCTAAAAGTGTCTGATATTAGTTTCAAATTGAGATAAACTTTGGAAAACAACAGCAATGACATACGGAAAACCGAGAAAACGCGTTCGGATTGTTTTGATACTTTAGGACAACGATCCACGAGTCATTTGTGACATGTACGAATCGACCGCACCTCAATTCGACTGACGCACGGTGTGACCGGTAAGTCTTTTTATTAGATAAAGAATTAGTATATATTAAATGAGATAAATCAATCAAAAACATATTGATTTTACATTATTCCCTTTCATGGTATTGAAAATGAAAACATTTGAGTTTAAAATTTCATATTTTAGTTTCACATTTCCATATTAATGTATTCTTTTATATTTCTTTTTTAATTTCTTTCATTATTACATTACTAACATAATATTTGTTTTCTTATATAGGTGAATTTTTTCCCTTCAGTTCAGATGCTTTTTTCGGCAAAAAATACCATCGAGAGCGGATCACGGATATCAAAGTAAGAAACATGAATGTTTATAACTGTTGTTGTATAATTGTAATTATAACCATGTAAAACAATGTTTCAAATGTATATAGCAATGCGTTTTTTTTGTATTCATGATGTTAAGTAAATGTATATACCGTTGTCGGTAAAAATATTGTGTGTGGTTTCTAGGGTGTGCAGGTGTGCATGTGCTACATTGTGCAGGTATTCTGGTGTACAGGTGTATAGGTCCTTTTTTGTAGGTGCATGCGATGGGGCCTTTATCAGCGCTCCGTTAAGAACCGATAGAGGAGACCTTTATCAGCGCTAAAAGAAGCGCTGATAAAGGGGACCCCCCCCCCCCTATATCTACGCCGGCATTAACAAGGCTTTTCTAGCGCTGTTAATGCTGGTTTTTAGCACTAATAAAGGTGCAGTTTGTAGTAGTGATTGGAGATCGAGATGTTCGTGGAGATTGCCTTTAGAATTTTGTTCTTTTCTTTACTTGAGTCCGACATTTTATTATATTGAAAGGAAGGTTGTAATGTTTACTGATTTCCGTAATATATCAATACCTTGTCATGAATTAATCTACTCTATAAACTGGTGTAGGTCGATTTTTATCATGAATATGAAACTTTTCTTCCACTGTTTTGTGAATTATGTATTCCTTCTTCCTCTGTTGATCATTATTTACTCTATTATAAAGTTGTGAAACTCTGATAAGAGGTTATAGTCTCCCCACTGACTATCCTTACACCCTCGCTACTAGTCAGTAGCCTTTGGAAAGAATAGAGGTGTGCTTGAGAACATGTGGAGACCAGTCTAGCCACTATCTTAGGGGTGTGCCAGTTCGGGACGTTATCAGTATGAATTTCTTGGCTAGTGTTCAGTTCACATATGTTATTATTGAATTGATTTATCAAGAATAGTGTCTAAATGATGAGTTTAATATTATTAGATATTCTCATAATGGTTAAGAGACTTTTCTTAATTTGGAATTCTCAAAAGTGGGAATTATTTGACTTGGGAACCATTCTGTGAAACTGAATTCAATAAATAATTACATAATGGGGGATTCCATAGTTCCAAGTGTGCATTGAAACTAGTATTGATTAAGAGTCTCTATGAAATGTGGTAGAAATTCTTATATCAATGTACGAGATGAGACGTTGCTAAGTTTTTCTCTTATTGTTATACCATCCAATAAAGTTGAGTACAATCACTGGAAATCTTTTTGTTTACTTCACAAACGTACAATACCAACTAGAACGTTGGATGAGATCTCAATAGAATATGTGGTTAGGTTTCCTCATATCCATAGATAGAAGAATTCAATATTAGTTGTGATGATCATGGATACTAAATCAGCAGAATTCATACCCATTTGTGATACAACCAATGTTGGGGTGTTGGGAAGTATAATTTTGAATGGGTTTGTTCATTTTCTTAGAGTTCCATATTCAATAGATTATGATAGGGATCCTCAGTTCACTTCTCACTTTTGGAGAGGTATTTTGGAGGAGCTCAAATCCCACATATGTCTGAGTATTTTATAGAATTAACAATCATATGGATAGAAATAAATATATATAAATATTCATGAGGATATAGTTCATGCTTTTTTCCACACATTTGGTGGTTCTTTGGATGTTCACTAGGGGTTGGTTGAGTTTTCTTATAACAATAGTTAATATTCTGTGATCAGAACAGGTCCTTTTGAGGTCATTAATGGCTGGACTTGTAAACCAATATTGTGTGCATCAATGATTTACAAAATTTACATGGTTGGACTTCCTAGGTCCCAGAGATGATATCAAATATCTAGTCAATTGATAAAAGAATGGTGACAACATAGAGACAATATAAGTCTTATGTCGATTGTCACCATAGTCCTTTGGAACTATCTGATGATGACCATGTATTCGTGAGAGTTTCAACTAATTTGGTGCATCGGTGGATTGGGATTAAATGGAGACTTTATCATCATATTTGGGGACCTTTTGAGGTTTTTGAGTTGGTGAGAAATGATTCTTACCATTTTGAAACGCCATAATAGGTTACATTGATTCATAAAGTGTTCCATATTTCTCAACTTCGAAGGTATCTATCTGATCCATCTCATGTTCTATGTTGGTGTGATCTTCGGGTTGAATATGATTTATCCATGAATAAAAAACCCGCTAGGATTTTTGATTGAGAAAACAAGGTACCTCATGGGAGGATGTGACCTTTGATTCATGTGAAATGGAAACACGGTTTGGATTCACATGAGACATGGTAGAGGGATGCACTGATTAGGGAGTGGTGGCCTCATCAATTTTACATGGAAGATTTATCATTATATTTTAAGATATAGATTGATTATATGGTGGGGAGGTTATAACATCTTGTTATTATTTTATGGTATTCATAAACCCTTATATCTGATCATTCATTGGATGGTTTTCATTTAGGGTTGATTCAAGATGAATATTAAAAACATTGGATGTTTTTGGGATAGTTTAATGTTAGATCATCATTACCCAAAACCGTTCACCCTCTTAGTTAAGACAGTGCCACCCCGGGTAGTTGGCCTTTCCATGGTTGGAACATGGTTATTCAGGCCATGCTCCCTCAAATGAGAAACTGAATTTGCCATTTGAAACAAGCAAATTTCCAGCTTTCACAGTTCGGTATAAACTGGGTGCTCTATCAAGGAAATAATGTGTAGAAGTTTTTAGATAATATTAACTTTGATGAAAAAATCCTGAACCCACATTTAGTTACCTAATGGATATGTACGAACCTTAGTCATTTTTTCAAATCTATAGAGCACCAATGAAGTGTTTGTTTTCCCTTGGATATCTCCCATAAGTGATTTGAAGCTTGAAGAATTACCTTAGATCTTCTCTTGGATATTTACTATTCCCACCATCATTATCCCATGATAACTCTTATCTTCTATAGGGTTATGTGAATTCCATTATTAATTTGTGGATATAATAACCACTTTTGGGTCTAAACATAGGTTTGGTTCATAGATCCACATTTCCCTTTATATTTATTGGCGTTTTCTGTTTATGAATTCATGATTCACGATCCTATAATTCCAAGGAAGGTGGTTCCCTCCTGATGCCAAATTTATATTAAATCTATATCTATTTATTGAATTTAAATTTCTGGAATAAAATAATATTTTTTTTTTGATTAAATGGATTTCAGTTGATTTTTGGGAAAAAACCATTTCCAATGATTTTTGGATTTTAGAAAATGGTTTTTATGGCATGAAATTGAAAAAACCACAAATTTCATTGAATTGGGGGTTTGTTTACTGAAATTATTGATATTTTAACTATTTAAATTCAATTTTGGATTTGATGGAAATTGTTTCAACTAAATTGTTGAATTTAATTGATGAAATCGATTTGATGGAAATTTTGTAAAACCCTAATTCTATTGAATTCAGATTTACTGCAAAATTGATGATATCTTATGAAAAATTAAATTATTGAATTTCATTATTGAATGATTATTGTGAAATTGAATTGTGATTTTGTTTCTACTTATTAATATTAAAACATGTCAAAAATGGGTTTTTATAGAAACTCTAGAATTTTATCTTCTTGAAAGGGATTTTTTTACTAAAACCCTATTTTTTAAGGGATAATTGTAATATTTTAAATGGGGAAAGAGAATAATTATATTTTAAGGTTTCTTGAAAAAAATTTCCCATCATTTTTTTTAAAAATGAACATGCACGTCATATATATTTATTTTGTTATTTGGATGTATATTTAAGGTTGAAAACATTGCAGAATATAAATGCAACACGTCACATACCTTATGATAAGGTTGAGGAGTCCTTATTGGACTTTGTTCAAATGGATGTATATACATATTTTTGTGTCACTATCAGTGTGGAGTCCCTATTGTATAGAATGATCACACAATCAAAAGCATATGAAAATTTTTATCACATTTGGGTATTTCCAATGAATATATTCCATTATTATAATTTTTTTACATTCCTTATTATTTATATAAATTATTAATATAAAAGTACTTATTTAAGAAATATGTGGAATGTGAAATTGTTTTATAAATATTCCACAAACTGAAAAGTAAATCATTTCTTTAATTTTTTCAATATTTTGAAATGAAACACATGAGTTTTTTAAATTATTGTGATAGAATGCCAAACTGATTTTTTAAAATAGAAAGCTCTATTTGGTTAATTTAATATTGGAATATGTAAAGGAATCCATGGTGATACCATACTATATTTTTTGGCTCATACCCTACATGTGCCTTCAGGTGTTTACAGATTATCAATTTCTAGGATCGACTACAGGTAAGTAACAACTTGGAGGTGGTTCTAGGTGATGATTAGTAGATATGAATTTTTGTGTACATTGGGACTTGGGTAGTTTATATTCCCATCTTTCTAGTAAATTTTTGTATTTATTCATGTTTTTATACCACTTGAATTCATGTACACATCTCCTAGTATAGTTTCATTTTTATGAAAATTGATTTGTTATCTGATATCGGTATTTTTTGTGGAAAATTTTTTCCACGTTATTTATTTATGATTTCATGTGATATTATCCAACCCTTGTGGATAGAGAATTCCCATTGTTCTAGGTCCGGAGCATCTCAGTTATCAGGTAACTAAGGAACCTATGCTCGTTCATGAAAAATATCCTGGATACCTCAATGTGGATTGATTGAAAGTTAATTATGTTATATGGTTTATATTATGAATTTCATGGGAGTTATTTTGTATAAAGTTTGATCAAATTACATCAAGTACCCCCCTAAACTGTAAGGATGGTCACAACTATTTATAGTTTCACTAAATAGTATTGGTATCCTAAATAGTGGATTCTAATGAAAATTAAATATTGAATAATTATGAGATATTTTTTGTTATGTAATTGATAAATATATATATATTGAATACTATACTCGGAATAAGAATAAGAGGATGAATTTCTTTCTATCACATGAATCAATCATTTGTAGACATTCTCTTCAAGTGTATCTCTTTAATATTTGTCATTTACATTATATGAATATATATATATATATATATATATCAAAATTAATTTCAAATGGTTTATTAAAAACATAAAAAAGGGATAAATGAAATAATTTAGGTACATAAATTCCCAATACAAATCAGAAATATTTTTGTAAATAAAATATTCATATCATATTTTTGGAGAGAAAAATAATAACTGAAATATTTTGCATGAATATTTCATAAATTTTAACATTATCATGCAATAAATTTAAACTAAAACATTAAATTTGGTCACTAACCACCATTATATTAAAATTATTGTGAAATAAAATAAAGATATCAATTATTTTTATAGCCAATTTCGAAAATTTTAACAACAGGATTCTATAAAATAAGAATTTTATACATGAATTTTAATATCCTGATTCTATATATTAACACCAAATATAAATATTTTAACACCATGATTAAAAATTTTATTACTGTTTTTCCAAAACATTCATTTACTCATATCAAAATGGATTTTCCAAAAAATAACATTTATTATGATATATTAATTTAAAAAGAATCATCTGCAAACAATAATAGAAACTATTATGATACATAACAATAAATATATTTTAACTATTAAGGACATCCTTCAAGATTTTAAATATAAGAATATATATTCGAAAATATTTAAGTAAATAAAATAATTCAGATATAACATCCATATTAGAAAATGATAAATAATTCAAATTAAGACACCAGATGGATGAATTAGGGAACCCTGAGGACTAATCAGAAATATATTTTCATGAAAACATTTTTTCACATAATTTATGTGTTTCAAAATTATATAGATAATTGATATTGTAATTATAGTTTTAGGGGTTTACAATTGACCAAGCAACCTACACACCTATGAATCACAGGAGTTGATGTGTTATCCCTCTCCATAACGAATAGAAAAAACCCATTATACCTATTTTATTTTATTCCAAAGGCCAAATATATAGAGATTGAGAGGCCTTAAAACATGTGTTTCTATATTTTCCAACAACATAAATTTCGAATACATGGATTCCCCTATGATGATAATGTTAATTCAGGCCTTACCGATTGATAAACACTTTCTGTTCCCTATCCATAGTGTGAGTATCATGTTTCTTGTTAGAAAGTTGTGGTTTCCCAACTATGAATTGTTTAATTTTAAGAGTTTGATACACTATAGAATAGACATACTCTATCATTTATCTAACAAACATATGGGAAGAGTTTCAGATGATAGTTTTATCATATTTATATCTATATCATGTTTCCCACATTAAAATTCGTTCATAGTGGCCCAATATAACATGTACTTATTGTCTCACCCAATCGAACTGGCCCCACTATGTTGATAGTCACATTTTTGGGAACCAATATATCACAAATAAATAATACATGGGGTTAGATGGCTTTTTGATAGGATCCACCACACCCATCTTACTTTCAAGACCTCCCAAAAGCAGTTCATTCATTTATCCATGATGGACCACGTGTATTTTTTTTGAGTAGTGCATATAGTCCCACAATTTTAATTACTACTAATAGATTAGTGCTTGAAAGGCTTGTGGATAGAAGTATTTATAGGTGATGGATCCTAGGACCTTTATCTTGATGTCCATTGAGGAAATATTGGACCAATGGGACATAAGCACTATTAGGTTGCCTTAAATCCCAATTCTATGGATACATTATCACAAGATAAACTCAATACCCACAATATGTTAAAATATATAACTAAGAAGGACTACCATCATTTTATTTTATAATATTTGTGGTAATACATTTGAATTCAACCATGTAAGAAACTGAATACAAGGAAAATATTGTATTTTTATCCAATATAATAGATTATTACTTTAACTAATTATTTTTTTATGTTCCCTAAATAATATTACAAAACATTATTCAAGAAGATATAAAACTACACAGTATCAGATACTACATAGATTATCAAAATCATTTATTTTTCTAGTCATTAAACAATACAAAATTAACAAAAACCATGCTAGGTGAAATATCCCACTTATCTGGAATCAAATTACCTGATGAATATTGTTATAAAATTCCCCTTATTTGGGGAAGTCAATAATATATTGATAAATTCTCTCATATTTATCATGAATTTACCATTAATTGGTACAAATTTTATTACATCAAAAAAATATTGAACCAAAAGAATCACATGTTTGAGCTAAATAGCCTTTCATAATTGATTTTTTGTGGAGATTCATGTTCATAAAAAAAGATTCCCTCATAAGAATATTTATTTTTGTTGGATACATCCAATGAAAAGATATGGTTAAACATATAATAACATCCTTATGAAGATAGATTGGAAGATGAATCATGTAAGAAAATAATTTTGGTGATAAATTTTCTCAAACTCATATAAAAATAATGGGTAATGATATGGAATTTCATTTTATGGACATTTTTCTCAGATATCCACAAAATAGTTATAATCATATCAACAACACCCTTAAATTATTTGGTAGTAACTACCTAATTTCAATTAGAATGAACAAATTTAAAATTATTTGATATTCATATGTTTTTAATGACTATAGTTTAATATATCTCCTAATTGAATAATTTTAATAAGATCCTTGAATAACTATCGAGAAACAATTAAGTGTTAGGTACATCCATTATTATCTTTTCTTTTTTTTCCATCAGATTAGAAGCATCGAGTACGTTTTTGATATAATATGGAATTTTTTGGTCTGATGTGACAATATATCTAGAAATATTGATATTTTTAATAATATTTAGTCTTACCTTGAACATTTATAAGAATTACACGAAACATTTACATTATATTTTTTTTATAGATGTGTAATAGATTTGTAAAACTGAATTGACATTTTCATTTCTAATTAGCAGAATCATTAATTCTATTTTAATCATTCAATTAACCTTTCCCAATAATAAATATGACATATTGGTATTCATTATACAAATCAGTTCATGATATATGATTATGTGTCTTATTGTTCTCAATGTTATTTCAATCATTCATTGATTTTTCTTATGAATTTGATTCATCATCGTGATTTCCTTATATCCAATGAAACTCAATGTATAATGATATTTAATCTATATGTATTATGTGTTATTAATAAAAATTATAATGGTTGTAATAACCTTAAATATCTAAATGATTATCATTCCATTATAATGGAAATAATCTATTCTTCATATAAGGGAAACACACATATGAAACGTTTCTTTTAAAAAATAATCATATTCCTTCATACCCTCATCCCAACGATCCTAAACAATTTTCATAATGGTTAAAAGTAAAATCATGTATTATTTTTGAGATCTAGAGGTACCTATGTAAGTACATTCATGAATTTAAATTGATTTACAAACACATAAGAAGAGGAAGTTTATGAATTTGAATGAAAATATGACAAATAAAATGTATATAAGTATATAAACTATCATATTAGAACTAATAAATGTACGAAGAGATATACCATTATTTATATCAGTTCTTAAATTAGTATATCATGTATCAATTGACATTCATGAAAATATTTCTTCTGAATTAACCAATTCATATTTAAAATTATTTATTTCAACAACATGCCATATCATATTAGATTAAATTCCACCATAAATGGAATGAATTTAGAATCTATGAATTATTGGAATTATCTAAAAATATGTTCTTAATACATAACATGGTGTTCAACATATATTAGGCTTCCAATGAAATATGAAATTTTTTCATCCATTTGAAACTATTGTTTTTTTTCTATAAATAGGTTGTAATCATTCCTAAAACCATGAATTTAATTACTTTAATATAAAATATAAGTCACTAACATTGATGACATAAAATTATCTATAGGAATATACATGTCATTATGATGTAATTACATAAAAATATAGAAATATAACAATTTCTAGTATTAAAAATTCTATACATGATTTTCCTCGTATAAGATTATAATAGAGAGTCTTTTTTAACAATAGATTGATATATATGTGTACTTTAATTATATAATTATTGATTCCACACTCTCAACATAAATATTATAAATTAATTTTAAATATGTAAGAAAAAATCTTTCTCCCTAAATGTTCCTAATTTCATCCCCATATTTATGAAATCACTAAATACGTTAAAATTTATAATTCTACATTCCAGTCACTTCATTTCTATCATACACTACCCATTCATTATTTGTCACAATATTTTGTTACCTGACATAATAGTATATTTTTTGAAACAAAAATTGTTGATAAAGAAAAACACTTATTTTCTATTTTACAATGGTCTTACAACAAAATCACAGTATGAACATAAAAAAATAACTCTATTTTTTGAATTTTGAAAATAAAAATTTTAAAATAAGCCAATTATGATTGTAAACACATTTTTATATGATCAAAACCTTACATCCATCTTATATATATTCTAATATAATTATTTACTTTTTTTTTAATCTGTAAGGTATATAATAATTATATTATTTTTAATAATAACTAACTTATGATATACTTTTAAATAATGGATGGTATTTATGATATCAAAAACATTAATTTTATGTCTTATACATTAATAATATTTGAATTATATTTGTATGTATTTTCTTCAATATAATCATGTTTATTTATTAATAATATATTTTTATAAAATGATTTAAATATAATATGATTTATGAAAAGTAATATATAAAACAATGTAAATATTTTTTCAAAATTATTTTTAAATTCATCAATGATGGATGATAGTACTTATTTTTTGATAAATTATAAGCTGTTCATTTTTTACATACTACATTCATTCCTTTTTTTAAATATCCTTAACACTTCAAGGATCAATCAAATAAATTATCTAATAATTATATGTATAAATTTAAATCCCTATATAAAAATCAATTATTGGAAAATAATTTTGAAAAAATAAATAAAATTGAAAACAATGTCATGTGATTTGAAAAATACTATCACTTTTTTTATGTCACATATGTTAAAAATCTTGATTACAAGTATCATTTACTAAATAATATTTTTAAAAATATCTAGCTGGTATGATTTTATCAAATATTTCATTTAAAATATTAGATGACATTGAAAAATCAACATAATCAATAAAATTTATAATTTTTGATAAATAAATTGATTTATAACTAAGAAAAATGTAAAAACCCGAAAATTTTAAGAAATAAAAAACGATTTTCTAAAAAAAATTATGAAATTCAATACACTAAAAAACCATTAAATAAAAATATAGTTCTAGTAAAACATAATCAAATAATACAAATTTTAACAATTAAAAACCATTATAGTTAATGTAATCAATTTATTATCTAAAATATCATTTAATTGAATAATTATAATTTATTGAGGACTTCTGGGAACAACCATTAAAAATATTCACTCACTAGTTATGATAGAATATATTGATTTAAATTATTTCTTCGGTTGTTTAACTCCAATTCAATATTAAGAAAAATAATTTTATCACATTACATAGTATTATTTCAAAAATATTGTTTCACCAACTAAAAATAGTTATTGATTTTTTATGGAAAAATAAAATTTATTTATTGATTCATCTCTCCATTATAAATTATAATTTATATTTTTGAATATATTTGAATGAAAATCCAATATTTCATTAAGTAATCTCTATTCCATAACCTACATCCCATCAACATTTTTATTGAAACCTAATGAAACCACGAAACACAATTTTAAACATATATTTTAAATATGAATTTAAAATATATATATATATATATATATGAAATTAAATAATATACACATATCCATATAGTAATTTAATAATGTTTTGGAGAAAAATATATCCATCCTTGAAATTTGGAAAAGAAAAAAAATCATTCCATTTTTTAAGAATACAATTAAAAGAACCATAATAATCAATGGATATTGGATAATGTATGGTGTTATTAAACTATAAAAAAGACTAACCATTATAATATAATATACCAAAAAATAATTTTTTATTAAAAAATATATAATACAATAAATCCGCAAAAATTTTAAATTAAAATTATACAACATAATTGTAATAAGAATCTCACAGAAAATATGAAATTTTTTATATAATAATGAAATAAACCTACTCTAACTATATTATTTAATTGAAAAACTGTAAATGAATTTGAAAATATTAATAAAGGACTTATGATTCAATAAAATAACTAATTTAAAAAAAAATTCTGAAAATAACTAACTAAATAACATTAAAATAAGAAATAATTTATCATGATTCGTAATATAATGGGGTCTTAGTTTTTTCTGGTCCCTAGTAAAAATTAATCTGTCCCAAAATTGATAAATATTTCATTTCTATAGAAACTATAAAATGAAAAATAATTTTACAATGGATTATGGAACAAAAAATGATCAATTAAGCTTAAATAATCATATAATGAATATAGTGAAATATAAATTTGGATACATTAAGAAAATACTCTTTCAATCCATGCTACAAAGAAGTGGTATTGATAAAAAACTAATAGTATATTTTTTTTAAAGATAATAATAAAAACTAAAAATCATAAACATTACTAAATATGATGAACCCTATAATAAATGAGTTTCTATTAAAAATGATTTTAATAAAATGAAATATAAGTTGAGAAATTTACTATGTTGATCAAGAGGGATTTATGGGGCGATGTGAATGTAGATGTAATGGGGTCAGGGTTTTTTGGGGAGGGGATACATGGTGGGATAATGGATATATATATATATATATAGTAACAATTATTTCAAAAAACAATTGTTATAGGGGTTATCTTGAGTAATGGTATTTTAAAATTGGCTGTGTAGTTTAAATAAAACTAATTTGGGTAAAATGTTTATATAACCCCCATACAAATAGATTCTCAAAAAAATAGTTGTGGTGGGGTTTGTGTATCCTAACATTATTATAATGGATAACATGATCAACAATATGGTTGGGAGAGTGACACTTCATCTATTAAGAAGAGGCTAGTGGGATTATTAAATAAAAAAATTATCTATTATTGATTTATTTTTCACTACATAGTTAATTGTAATATGGAAATATATTGCTTAAGATGATATAGTTTGGTTGAAACATGGATTTACTTGAGATACTAATAAATGGATTTATTATTTTTCATATATTGATTTATTTTGAGTACTCATCTACACTATTAAATATTACATCATTCGAAATTTGGATATCCCTAGAAATGAGATGCAGTTATGGATATACTTTAAAATTATCCTTTTTATATGGATGAAATGATATTATTATTCATATAATCTACATAACTCATTAAAATATGTGGAGGAATGAATAATATATATACATTCATTTATTTATACTCACCAATAGCATTTGGTTGATATAGATAATATAAAACTAAGAGATTATGGGACATATTTATCTCCTCATACATCTTGAGTGAATGATTGATGGGAATGGGTAATTCCAAAAGAATTCATGATGAAGGAACATAATGTATGAGATAAATTTAGATTAGTAACTTCTCTATCAACCCTGATATGTGAATATGATGGATGATCACTCTCTCAAGTGTTAATGAACATCCTTCACCTTCAATTTGGGGTCGATGTGGTTGAGAATTAAATGAAAACTATCTCTACTACCACCCCAATACTGTGAAATTGGGACTACCATATGTAATTTTATAATCCAAGAGGTTTTCATTTAATCAAGTATTATAGAATGTATCACTATCAATATAGATGTATATTTCCTCCAATTAATGGACATGTATATGTTACTTTATTTGGAGATATTTATTTCCTTCACTTGTAGATGGGTATTTCCTTAAACAATTATCAATAAATAGTTATTTTAATTTCATATAGTGAATATTATATAAGTGGATATATTTATTACCTACAACATCTCATGATTTCTATTTAATGGTTCAATTAAAAGTTGGATGATCTGTGATGGGTTGTATGATATATTTTATGTTCATTATCAAGAAATATTCTTATTTTAAGAACATGATCAAAATATGATATTATTTAATTGATCAAGACATATAATGGTTATTCTAGTATATGGAATATGGGGATGTCATATAATAAACACTTTATTTCTTTCAATCTATGTGAATGTATGTTATTTAATGATTTCCCTTATTAATTGGGACAAACCCATGTTGAATTTTTATACTCACTCAAAAAAGCACACATGAACATTATTTTTCTAATATCGATGTATATCAGTTGACGCAATGGATGGATTCACTTATATCTAATAGATATATAGTTTATTTAGATTTCTAGGTTATCATGAAAGTTGGTCTCAAATAATGTAAATACATTTTGAGGAGGTGGTGAAGCAGTATTTATTGATATCATCAAATGATCCTTGTTAACAAAAATGTTCAGATATTATAAAGAACACCCATATCCATCATAAAAAATATATAGGGATATATAATGTACATATATACGCAATATAACCATTATTGGTTCACATAAATTGGGATAATACATGGATCAGACCGTGATGATGAGTTAATGTACCAAAAAACACATGGAAAACATATTGTATTTATTATAATTAAGAGATATCACACTAATAATACACGTTTAATACTCTCAGACAGTATATAACTCCCTAAATTCAAACATATATTAATTTATCTTCCTCTATAAGTTAATCTATCTCGATCTTCACCCAAAAAGACTGAGATTTCAAGACAAATTATGTATCAATAACACCCTCCTTTATCAATGTGATTATACTTCTTACTCCTATATTTATATAGAATGAAAAATTCCATGAAATTATTTTCACTTTATTTCTATATTATATCTTGAAAGATAAATTTTGTCAATCCAATATCATACATCTCTTTTATAGAGAATTATGTGTCCATAAATTTGATTCAATCCCCTAGTTTTCTATATAATTGATATTTTATCAAACATAATTATTATCTAAAAAATCATCCAAATAAACGACTAAATCTTATGTTGAACATAAATAACTTTAGTTAGTAAAAATTCAACAAATATAGGAGCAGAAATTTCTCAATACTATACATTACTCAATTAGACTATGACACCATTACTAACATCATTGTGTAAGACCTTCGTTTACTCTAAAACATTTAATTTTTCTAATGAATATTTTCAATACAACAAGATATGATCACCACATTTGTATTTTAAAACCCTTATATTCAATGTTTACTAGATCATTTTATAGATTTTTATTATGGGGGAATTATAGGTTTGATATTTTGTTTCACCCTTTATAGATCATGCATTTTGTAAATAAATGTCCATTACATCTGGGAAGATCACATTAAATCAACTACACTTCTTCAAAGTACAAAAATTCAAACTATGTTGTGATTTACCTTATTTCCTTCAATGATTACTCATACTTGATTCATTTTTAATCCAATAAAATAAACATCTTTAAATTACACTTATCTACTGCATTGTAAATAACCAAACATCTGTACACATCCCTTCACCTTACAATCACAGGAACATCATTATTTTGTGAAGAATTTAACATTATACAATTCTCTATATTCAGTTAATATATAATTAAATGATCATAAAATTCCATTATAACATCATGTACCTATTACCACTCATATGTGTCAGGATCAATGATTTATTAGGGTCATAGGAACACCTCTCCAATTTCTAGGGGATTTAGAATGACTATAGGTGTCAAAGGTGATATAGTGGGAGGACTATAACTCCATTTCAGATTACAAATAAAATAAATTAATATTTATACTACACCAACGAGATAAACGAGTAAATGTACATATTAAACAATTTAAAATAATTCATCACAAAAAATTTTATATAAAAAATCATATTAAATGTCAACTAGTTGTAAAAAACAATATGCCATACACATAAAAACCAGAAAATAAGAATGTAACAAAAAATATGAATCCATATATTTTTTCCAATGTCATATTATAGTCCCAATATATATTTATCCTTCATATTTTTTATGTAAAGTACAATTCATATGTCACTTTCATTATCAAAACCTACAAAAATGAAGCCTACTTGTGTAAAAATTGGTTGACTTGGAAGGATGAGATTTTAATTATGTATTCTATCACAATCGAAAATTATATGAATATAAATTTTGAGTATAATGTTAATTTAAATTAATTTATATCATAATAAAGGAAAAAAATTGATTCATAGATTCCCCATTAACACACAAATAAATCATACCATGTTCATCTAGTGACATATGCCTTTATCTATATTATATTTTCTGGAATAATCTTTGACCCCTTAGAGGTCAACCCATGTGGTCAATACAGATCATGGATTATCTTTTACCCCTAAGAGGGTGGTCCTAGTTTGTCCAAAGTGTTTGGAAATGTTGAAACCTCCTAATATGATGATAAAATCCTTTCTATGTAATTTTGAAACACTGAAAGTCTATAGAAAGATGCTACTAGGTAGTCTATATAATCAAGAAACACTTCTTAATCCAAGGGGGAATACCTAAAGGCATTTTGAAGTCATATGAATCAACATAAATTCATATTTTCATTACATTAGATAATACCAAGATCTTGCATCCTCACAAAATAGAAGTCAAAATATTCCAGGACATTCTAAATAGATATCACAATTAATATACATGAATTTTTTATCAATAAACTCATTTAATTAAAATACGTCAGGACTTCGATAATAAGAACACGAACTCGATATTAATTTACATCCTTAGAATCATCAATCTACAACAAATGATATATTTTATGTTCAAGGATTCACATGGGTCACCTCTTTATTACCTAATTTATTCCCAAGTCAAGCACACCCCATGTGTTCCTATTGTTGGGGATTTCATTCCAATGGGTTGTCCATGACATTTCGAAAGGTTCACATTTTTGATAAAATCCCACAAAATAATTATTTATTATTTCCATATCATCTCCATGGTGTTATGGTGGGACCAAAGGTCATACAAACTTATTAATGCCGAATTATTTAAGGGATAACATAAAAAACACCTACATTGTATTGGTATATGTCTCCCCTTTGAGTATCAACCATTTCTTTAGGAAAATCTCTAAAAATTAGAAAATGAGAAAAATATAGTGGATATAAGGATAAATTGGTAAACAAAAGATGTTACGACTGGTAAATGGAATAATTTAATATTTTATTGTGATAGAATGATAGAATCATAACTAAAATTAAATTGTACATGATGTTGCGCGATTAAGCATAATATAATGGGAGCTATATACATGACTGGGAAATAAATCCAAATTGGGAGAGATTTAACTGTGAATACTAGATAATGGGACACCCAATTCTTTTTAAAAAAACACTACTTAATTAATTAATTTTAGTAATATAATTGAATTCAGACCTGATAGATTCACAGTGTGACCAATCAGATAATTTATTGGATGATTCAATAAAATTAGACATCTTCCCATCTCACCTATTTAAAAATATTAATTATGGATTAATTACATGAACTACTTGGAAATAAAAATATTTAGCTAAAAAAATTCTTTTTGTCCCTAAAATACATACCATTCCTTCCCCACCCCATGAATCCTTCATTATTATGTACACAGAAACATGTTAGAGATAAGAAAGAGAGAAAATTTATCAAATAATGGGACATGATTCAAAAAAAATCACAAACATATATAATATCATGCTCGAGTATATCGTCAATACATCCCTAGTTCTCATTAGAAAAAACTGTTTTCCACTATTCCCATATGGAAGAATCTCTTTTATACATCTCTTCTTATACAATTTAATTATTTTAACGTACACATCCCATAAGAACAATATTTTTGTGAACTACTATTTAACTATGATAAAAAATATGAAAATGAGGGAAATATATTATATAAATGGTAATGATTCTAAAACATCCCAAACATATAGAATATCATGATTTAGTATGTCTTCAAAAACAACACATGTCCTTGTCGGAAAACACCATCAGCCATTTTCCCACATACCAGACTCTATTTCCTATATCTATTCTTGGACACTTTCATTATTCCAATGTGCACTCCCGGGTGGAACAATATTTTTGTGATGAACTATTTATCTATGATAATATATAGGAACTAAAAAACATTTAAAACAAATTCTATCCTCAGCCTAAATATCATTGGGGTCAATCCCATAACAAAATTTACCATAGTGTTGATGATGCTGAAACATGAGGAATACTTCATGTATAACATATAAAGACTATAATAAATAGAATATTTACGATAATGGTATGATAATATCCACTTCTCCAAATAGAACAACATACCTACATTCTAAATTCCTCTATCATAAATCTAGATGATTTACTAGTCTTAGAGACACCTATTATATTATACAGTCACCTACCTCAAATTTATGAAGTCAGAGTTGTCGGTCCACAGAATATTTTATCCAAATATTTTCCATATCCATCTATTTCATATATCAACTAAATATGCTTGGAATTATCCTTCTCGGGGATTTACATGGACATATCCACCTAACTATCTTCCAAAAAACAGGGTGTGGATCAAAAAGGGCTACTGTATTGATCTTTGTATAGTCCCATCAATATTTCCCCCAATAATGTGTATGTTATATATAATCCAATAAATACAAGGGGATCCTTTTGGAACAACCAAAATCTACGAATCATTCTCTCATAATGTCTCCTAAAATCAATATAGCCATACCAAAATGTCCATTAGTATAATGGTGGGATGATGTGCATAGATGAAGATGAATACCAAGAACTTTCTACAATCATTGCATAAGTCTTCTCAGGAATATTATATGTTCCATTATTTTTACTAATTCCCACTACATGATCCCATCTTTATGTCGTTATCTAATTATGGTTGTTCCAACATAGCTTCCAAACCAAACCACGTTCTTAAATCATTATTATACAACATATCATAGTGTATATTATTTCTAATAACTCCACCATAATTCCCCACTTCATTTATTATTAATGAACTTATAATTTAGCAGTATCACACTATAATGGATGATAATACTTGTTAATAATTTCCCATTTCTGAAATCCAAATTCTCATACAACCTAACCGTTATAATGTATCTAGTGGTTTTCAATTACCTATCCTACTAACTATTATGAGACCCTAATAACCAAAAAAACATGGGGTACATCTCTTTTGTGTTATTTACAACACATCTTGTATCCCATCAATTATAAAAAAACCACAACCTCAATAGAGTTGGGTTCATTAATTTTTATCTTTTTACAATTTTAAAAATTGCCCAAAATGAATACCATATTCTCAGCCAATCCACACTATTCTCCCCATTGTATGTCATAATTGTTATTATTCTATGAAAATTATCCTACGTGATATCTAATGTCTACCAAACACTTTAATTCTTGAGAACAATTAATTTTTTTGAAAAATTACTATAGTTGATACCTTATCATACCAAGACCAACTCTGTGGTTCCCCAAAAATAATATTAAAATATTATTGATAAACCACTTCCATACATCCCCATGTATCATTACATTTATATCCAATAAATTATTCTAATATTCTATCCCACTCTGTGTCCTACTAGGATGTACTATAAACTTATAATAAAATTTTTTCTTAGCTATACATAACTGAGGAACTCCCTGAATCTCCTAGCCATAACAATCCTTAACATGATCAATAAACAAATCACATGATAAAATGGTCATCATAACAACTATTTCATTTCAGAAAAGGAAACAAATCATACATTGTTTTATTTAACAATATTTACACTCCCATTTATGTATGACCAAATGGTTTGTTCATCATCCATTATATAAACCTCATCAGATGCATTATTCTCGCCTGGATGGGCCTAGTATCCTTGAAAAGTTTCCCTCGGTCTTACCCATGAGAAAAAATTTCTATAACCACCATACATTATAGCCTAAATGGTTGAAAAACTCTACATATTCTCACCCAAATGATTCATATCCCTTCAACCATGAATTCAAATAGGATCATCCTTGAATACAGTCAGAAAATCACTACCTCACATTACAAGATTTGGAAAAACTAAGGATTCCTAGACGCCAATTGGACTCACCCTCACTTCATAAGGGTTTTTCAACATTTTATTAGGGTATCAAATAAAACAATAATGTATTTTAATATTTTATCATGGTCCATCCATTCGGGTCACCTAAAATTACATTCTAATTTTTTGCATCCTATAAATTTCATAAAAACCTCCAATTGACATGTCTCAAGCACCATCTAAAATAAGACAAATAAAATAAAACACCTTGATATCTATCACAAGGATAATATTAGGTTCAGTCTCCCAACCACCATCTAGGTCGGATAATATACTATTTCCTTAGTAAAATGTCAATGAGGTTACCATTTTTCCCCATCCAATGGTACTCAAAATCCCATATTTGCAAAACAAAATTGTAGTAGGTTTATATCCCTATGATATCCAACTAAACCAAATGACATGACTATATTGAGTTTTAACCAGTACATAATATGGATAATCTTCTAATAAAATATCCTACCATGCTCCCATCACATTGATCTTATCAATATAAAATATCTCACTTGATGTTTATTTTTTATCTTGAATAGGGATTCTGTTTGATGTTGGGACAACCATAAATTAACCAGCCTACCAATCATTGCAATAAAAACTCATTTCTTCATGCTCTATCCATTATAAATCCAATAATCTACGGTAATCCAACTAGTAGTGTTAGGCATCCAACAAACCATGACATTTAAAATCAATAAGTATCCTATAATATCAAGGATTGAAAACTACATACATAACATAGAAGGAATATCTACATCAATTTTTTGTATTTTTGGTACTTCTATATATCAATTTCAATTTAATTCATCTATCATGATTAATGTCTCTAATACATCCACAATCATAAAATTTCCCTTCTCTTGTGTTACCCTATTATATTAAAACACACATATAACAACCATAAGAAAACATGTGGCTACTCAGTCATAACCGCACGACTCAAGGTGGGTGTGAATCGATGGTGACGCGGGTGGCACTTCAATCAATGTGAATGATGGTGGATGACACATGGTTTTATTATTAGTTGGATTTTTTTTAATTTTTAATTTGAAACTTTGGTTGATGTCGGTCTTTTTTGGATTCTGGGAGGATTCTGATGTTTGTTTTATTTATTTGGTCTGCTGTTAAGTTTCACACATTCCATTCTAAAAGTGTTATTTGAAAATGAAAAAAATATGGATTGGTGACCACATATTGTTACCATAAGAGAACACATAAATTAATGTTCCCACTCAAGAGTTCTCATACACATATATTTATACATAAAACTCTTCATATCGAGTAAAACTATCAACTTTAGTGTTATATACATTTAAAATTACATCACACTAGAGGAAATTCAAGGATAGGTGACAAATATCATCAATATTCTAATTCCATATTATATAATGGTCTCATATTCTGGCTCAATTAAAGCCTACCTTAATCACTCTCATGTTTGGAACAAACCCAAAATTGTCAAGAATAGTCTCCAAATATCAAAAAACTCAATTTCAAAAATCAAACCCATGTCTCCATGGGTATAACATCATGAAATCCTAGGCACTCCATGTCACCAAAGTATCATAACTTATCCCCCCTCTCTATCCTAATTAATGAGTCCAAATGATCAGGCGATAAAAATATAAAACTCGTATTAGAAAACATTTTATTATAACTACCTATATCTCATTACAAGAAATTCATTTAGTGGCATAAAACCCCTTTACTATATAAATCTCATATAACTAGATTCATAGAACATGGTTTCCCTCACTAGCCCATAAAACCCATACATATGGTTGACACCACATTGATACTCATGGTCACACCATACACATAAGATCGATGTCATCCCAATGATCTCATTTTAATTGTCTTTAATATCTATAAATAGGGATTAGTAAAATGAAATTTTAATAATAGGTTATATAGGAAAATTTTATAATATTTTAATTGACATTTTATTTTAGAAAATTTATATAATAATAAATGTAAAATTTTAGGTAATACATATTTTTTCAATTTAGAGGAATGGATAATTAAAGTTCCATTATAATTTTTTAGGAAAAAACACAAAATAATTTTTTTATAACATTTCAAATTTAAATCTATTTCCATAATATTCATAGTATATCATTGGATACGATGTTAATGACATGTAAGTCAAGAAAAGAGACCCAATTTCTATTTTTAACAAAAGATAAAATCACATAAATAAATTACCTTGGAATCATATGCATCGCGCTAGGTGAAAAAGTGAAATTGTGAAATCAAAAATAAATATCATCAATTCAGTCCCCTATAACAATGATTCTATCTCATTTGAGGGATTGAAATTCTCATACCTGAGTATAATATAAATTCATAAGAATTCTCTAACACTTGTCTACTATACCAAAATAATCATACAAATGAAAATGGTTATGACGTCGCTTTAAACAAATCGATCCTAATACAACTCAAATGTTTTATGATGAGAAGGATATTATGACCTCAATATGTCCTCTATATATTCTGGAGGCATCCAAAAAAATTTGGGCCTAATGTGGTACAATAAGGTGATCCTATCCCTATATAAGATTATAAATACACAAAAATTATCAACCGTATATATCATCTAAAGAAAGAAGAGATTAAAAATGTTGTAAAATTATAAATCAAGAATCACAACACATTATACAACCAAATTAGTTGCGTAAAAAATAATGAAGTCATATTTTCAAATTAATTCACATGATTTAATGAGAAGAAAAAATAATTATAAATCCATTAATAATATATCTTTTTCCAAGCTTGATCATAATCTATTATACATTATTCTATCTTTCCAATAAATGGCCATTCATAGGGTTCATTCCCTGGTATATACATGTAAAAATGAATACTTCATAGAAACCAAATTTAATACTATGTATTGTATAAGTATTTCTGTTTATCCCCCCCCAATTTGATCGAAATGAATATTTATTCTGAGTATAATTTTCATTATGATTTTAAAAAATAATAAATAAATATAATGAATCAAATGTTCCATGGAGAAACCTATTTAAAAAAACCAACATCTGTTTTTGTGAGATATCTCTGTCCATAATATACATCTTGTGTATACTTAAATACCTCATATGTAATCCCAGATAAAAAATAGGTTCAATGTGACATTACCGACCACATGTAGGATGATCTAACAATGTATAAGGAGTCAAAAATGTATTACCCTAAGGAAAATATTTCAGGTGGATCAAAGAATTTGGAAAAAAATAAAAAACATAGAGGATGATCTGTGAAGATCCATCAATTCGTGATACAATAATAATCTGTATATTGATAATCTAGGGTAGTACAATTAATTATGAAACAATACTTCTTCCTTAGGGGAAATGACCCAAAAATTTCTAATGTCTCAACAATATTCTACTAATTCGTGGTTAAATGAACCCATGATATTTTAAATTCTCACTAATTATTACTAATTTGATAAGGAATACTCTAGTCAATCCATATATCAATACAAATCTCTAATTATTAATTTATTACCCTAGGGAATCTATATATTAGGTATCCCCATAGAATCCAAGAGGATATATACCAAGTCCTTATAATTTGTTTTAATAACTAATGTAAATCTGAAATTCACTATTAAATTAATTTTACTAAAATTCAACCATTCTCCCAAGAAAATCCAAGACAGTAGATCTTAGTGCATTCCCAAGGTAACCCTAGTTTCATACCCTTGGTAATATGTTATGTCAAAATCACCCCAATGTTCAAGTATTTAATTATCCAATTTATTCCCATGTGAAGTGATCCCCATAGGTTCATAATGTTATGGTCTACATAGAAAGGGTTATTTAAGTCTCATGGAGAGGATTAATTTCATTAAAGGTATGGAATAATATTTGTATTTATAATTTTTGGATCAACTAAGTGGGTGTCAATATAAACTCACATCATATTCACTTGTAAAAAATGTTACTTTTAGGGTATAGATTATAAGCCTCATACCATATACTCATAGACATTATCCATCATGTGCAATCCATTTATTTGATTAAAATTGGTATAAATAAAATTTGTATAAAATTATCTTATTCATATTACATATTTACAAAAAATTGAACAAGAATTATTGAAAGTGAATGAAATGGAGATGTGGTGGAAATTGAAGAATAAAATCACTAATATCATCCATCATGACGAAATTATATCTCTTTCATAGACAAATAGGGGAGATCTACACATAATGGGGGAAGTAAATGAAAGGAGGTGAGGGTTTGTGAATTGTACAATCGAAGGGGATACACTTATATTTTAAAAAACCCGAACTAATTTATTTATTTTATTATAAAATTATTATGAGGGATAGATTTAGGGATTGACCAATAAAAACATAATTAATGGTGTGTGGTAATTTTTATAGATTTACACTAGGAACTACTACATCCTTCAACATCCATTCCCCCCAAAACAATTCTAAATCCACCCTAATCCCCCAAAAACAAAATATTTAATTAAAAATAAACATAATGTATCTAAATTAATTATATAATTCACCTCATAAATGGTCTAGATTTTAATTAAATAAGCCATTGTGGTAAATTATGATATTAGTTAATCTTTCATAGGTTTGAGTAATTAGTACATAGAAATGAAATAACATTTAGTATATTTTTATTCATTTAACCATTGAACCATTGTGGTGTTACAACTCCCCTCTTCACACAATCATCCCTCCATCCATTTCAAATTCAGTAAATTTTGGTACATTTCCTTTCTATTATCCATATGGTTATGTAGTTTCATCCTTTGAATAGAACTTCTATATCTTTGTCAAGATTCACCTATTTCTATGAATATCACTAAGATATGAGTTACTAAGAATCCTTATAAGAAACTCCATCTAAATTTTCACTAGAAAAAACCTAGATATACAACATGTAAATTTTTTGTAATATTATTTTCATTTGGGTGTGTTGAAACTCTAATAACACATAATCAATGTATCTTC
The DNA here is from genome assembly GCA_963277665.1 of Viscum album. NCBI lineage: Eukaryota > Viridiplantae > Streptophyta > Magnoliopsida > Santalales > Viscaceae > Viscum > Viscum album. The sequence goes on from OY728127.1 coordinate 624,307,529, forward strand.
AGCCAAATCTTTCATCAGTAATGATCAGTAGAAGTTGAGCACTCTTTAATTCATAGAGAGTATTAATGATTAATAAATCACAAACTATATGACCAATGAAGTAAACATTGTTGTGAGAAACAATATTTAAATGATATTTACTTATCAAAACATATTATTTGTGATCATTCACATCAACACATATAATCCAAACATCTCTACCAGAATAGAAATTCAAATATTCCCCACCTGTATGTTTTTTTATGATGGTAATCCTCCACCTTTTTCAAAAGGATGAATAATTCGAGCATTAAAAAATTCTCCTAATCAGTGAAATACCCCCCCCCCCTTATTCAAGGTACTTAATGAAAAATTCAAAAAACATTCATAGTAGTGAGAGAGTAATTGCAACAGTTAATTAAAATGAACCATTATTCATTCTTGAAATAGAAAATTGAATATGAGAGTTGTAATGGAGAATATTTTATGGATTTAGACCTCTGAATATTTTTATATATGTTTGTGGACTATTCCATCGTATATGTAAAATTATTGAGGGTCTCAGGGATTGATATTTAATATGTTAAAAAATTGATATATTTTAAATCATATGATATAATCTTTTCTTAATACATCTTTTTCGCATTTTTAACCTTAAATTTGAAATATAAAACCATAGTTTATTCTAGAACATGGGGTTTATTCTAGGAGTGACATAGAGCTATTACGAATGGGTCATTCAATTGATGAATCCAATGAAAAAAGTGTCAAGTGAATAAATTAATTAATTTAATAATCACAAAGCTAGTATTACCTTATAAATAACTTATTTTTTAAAATCCATAGGGTTTTCCACATAAACATTGGATATTAGATTAGTGTTGGAAGAATTCATCAATTATAGGTCATTATTAAAGATCAAAGATGAACATATCAAGGTTAATAAATATATGGAAGATAAATTTAGTGTGATTAATGTATTTATTTCAATATAATGTTTTACTCACCAAATATTGATCCAACATATGGTAGGAATCGTTATATTTTTTTGTGCCCATGTTTTATTATAAAAAATAAAAATTATTTATTTTCCATACTTCACATGGGGAAAATGATGTATTTATTAATAGAATGTTTATTTATCTCTCATGAGAACTGCATCTAAAATCTATAATTAGAATCCACACAATAATGTCCTTTCTCATTCTTCTCATCAATGTTTCTCTGTTTTCCCCATTATTATTTATAGGAAAAATTTTGGTAACCCATTTCCCTTTATCTCAACAAATACTAAAAAACCATCATTGCAAAACTGGTCATTTGTGTGATGGTTTTTTTCCATGGGTCATGATTCAGGATCAATCACATGATCATAGTGCTGAGTTTTATAATGATGAAATCAGATAGATCATTTATAGATCAAAATTTCTTATTTTTGTGTTCATGAATGTGGAGTATTAACATTATGGGATTTCATTAGAAATGATTTGGGTGTCCAAAATCTATCCAGTGATAATGAAGGGTTTCGTCCAAACCATATCCAGGGTCTATGGGGATATTATAACTGAAATATGGGGTGATATAAGTGGTGAGGAAATATGTGTGAAGCTTCAATAATTATAAAAAAATCTCTTCATGAATAATTTTATGTATAGGAACACATGTTATGGAGTCCCATATGTGTGATTGATAGAGATTTGGGGGACATTTAGTACCAAATGTAGTCTATCACACACACATTCTATGTGAACTAACACTAATAGATCTTTATGTACCCTAGGGGTTTATGAGAACAGTTTGAAGTTCATGGGAATATGATAAAGTACATTGGCATGGGCCGACAGATCATAGGAATACTCCAAATTGCAACGAAATGCCATGTACCACATGTAAATTCCATTTAGACCACATGTTCATCCAAGGATTATATAAGAAATGCCACGAATGAGTGTCTAGATGAAGAAACAGACCATGTGACTCATGGTACACACATTATACTACCCTCAAAAACATCAACCTTATGAATCTTTTTCATTTTGGACTTAAATTTGGATCCATATTCCTTTGATGTGAAATTTTCATCATAGAAAATGTCGGCGGTCTTTGTTTTGTAATCTAAGATAGTACATGAGGTTTTTTTAAAGACACATCTTTTAGTAACACATTCTCGATCGTACTGATCAGGCCAATTAATAAAAAATATTTCATTGTTGGAAACCCCTATATTAATAAATGGAGTGGGTCCCATTTACTATTTAAATATTTAGGGTTGAAAACCCCCTTACTCCATGGGAGTGGGTCCCCCATCTTTGGGTAGGAACACCATGTATTCGATCTCTGATTGGGAGAGTGTCCCATATTAGAGGTTGTGGATCCTTGGTTCTGGGGAATGTTTTCAAGACATGGGACCCAAAAATGGATTCTTATATGGGTTTGGATGATGCTATGTATAAGATATTGACTATTAGATCTCCTAGATGATTCATAATTATAATTTATGAAGTTGAGATGGAGATCATCTTTCTATGTCACTTGGGTCTCTTTAAAAGAATATAAGTTGGGCTTACCCTTCCAACATGTTTAGGGGTTGATATGATAATTTTTTTTATTCCTCCACTAATTTTTTTCAGGGTGTTCTAATGGTTATGTAATTACTCATACTATCTTTGTATTTACATGTATGTGTTTTTTATTATGTAGACAATACACATGTCCACAATTACCTTGGTAGACATTTATTCTGGGGGGCATAGTTTTACCTAAAAGAGCTAACCATGTTCAGTGGATGGGCATAGAGACTGTGTGATAGGATAACGTTAGTCTCCCATTTTCCATTTTTTATGTTATAACTCATTATTATATCAGTTTTCCCTGTTTATATGTTTCAACTAAACTAATATAAATTGATTCTTTCATATATGTTGTTTCATGAATGTATTATATTATATATCATGGTTACTTTTTATATCTTTTAATTTTCACATGGTTGTAGTTTTTCTAATGATTATAGGTACATAGTGTATGTACTCCAATTTTATAATTTCTTACATGGTTCTTGGTGCAATACCCAGTACATATAAATGGGAGGCTTGTTGTTACACACTTAGCATACTTCCATCTTGTTGGTCCCTAGTGGGATGGGTCATAATATAGTGGCATCAATGTTGGATTTCCCAAATATGGTGTTTGGAGTATGACCATGTTTGTATCGTTGATTTTGGACCATTTGGAAATGGTTTCAGAGTTTCTAATATAAATAATTTAGTCTTAGAAACTCATTGTTGTACTGATGAAAAACTTATCCATTCACCAAGACTCTGAAATCTTGATGGTTAACATGGAATACCAACACATCAACTGTTGAAGAAAAATTTTAAATTCATCATCTATGATGGTTTTTTTTTCATTCACGTCCATCTTAAGTCGTGTTCCCATATATTTTCATTATACCATGATAATGTTGGATGTAGTTTATGATAAATTTATGATGATATAAAGATATGTTGTGGAAAATGTATTATGATGATGATTAGTTGAGTGATGAGGCCTCAATATAAAGAAATAATTCATAGAGTTTTCCCCCTATTTGTCTAGTAAAATTATTTACTGTGTGTTTGATATCTTATTTCTGAAATGGTTGGGAAGATAAATCTAATTGTTTTGGAATACTATGAGAGTTCCAATGATAGACACAACTACCATTTTATAGATAGAAAGACACCATGGAATTTTGAACTTTCATGAGTTAGTGATTTGATTTTTAAAGACTGTTAGGACTTCAATCAAACCAATGGTTTTGTTTACAGACATCATTTATTATTATTATTATTTCACATATGAAGTATGATTATGAATCCCCATGACGAGATGATCATCTCATTGTCAAACATATTGAAACTTTTTCATGATGAGTTTGACAATTCATTATAGCACAATGAAGTGATTATGAAGCTTCTTGTGTTACAACATACTGATATGATGATTCTTGAGTACACCAACAATATCATCAAATTCTGGTGTTACATTCTATATATGGTATGAAATTTTTTATTTTAGGCCGGGTTATTTGTATGGGGACACCATAGATATAGTAGTTATAGCACAATCTCTTTATGTAAACCAACTTTTGATGGTGTTCCTGATAGGGAACTCATTATATAAAGTTTCTAAGATGATATAGGTTTTGTGGATGAAGATATTACAGTGTTTAATGGGGTTGAGATGTATATTATAGATATATAGAATCCTTCAATTGGGTCTTGACATTGGATACATCTCCATGGTATGACATCAATGTGTTGATCTTCACATAAAGGATCACAAAAAGAATCTATATATCATGGATTGGATGAATGAAATTTTTGTGAGGGGAAGTGTTACATGGATTGTGATATCTTTAGCTGATGAACTAAGGTGGGTAGGTAGACAGTGGATATACCACCATGGAAAAGGAAGCATTATTATCATTGATCTCCCATATGTGGTTAGAGAATCCCCTTGAGATATTGTGTTGATAGAGGTTCAGGTGGAGATGAAGGAGGAGGGAAATGTTTTGAGATAATTCCAACACCATCACCATGTTTCCCACTCCCAGCTTACACAGATGGTGGTAAACACCATATAATGTCATGTCCAATGATGGGATATGAGTAGACAGTTCATGGGATAATATGAGATGTGATTAGTCTATATCCTGCTACTTTTACAATACTTTGGGACACCTGAAAAACTCATTCCATTACCCCAAATACCTTTTAGGTGAGATATACCTCCCCATTTATAACATTCCCATTAAATATTTCATGATATTCCTAATGAATTTTATTTTTTGATATTTCATATCTCCCAGTAGTCGGAGTTGGTGTTTGGTGGATAGAGCTTCTCATGGGAATCTTTTTCACCAGGATAAAATACTATGATATCATCTTGGGTGTACAATTTATTTATATAGTTCCTCAATATATTTTAGGCCATTATAGGTAATGTATTTTTCCATAGATAAATGTGATGATTTTATCCTTTTTGTTCAGGAGATATCATTAATCGGATTGAGTGGAGTCCATGGGAATGAAACTATAATCCAACACCCATTTTTAGAAATCCAATCCTTTTGTGAAGTGGTAATTGTTTTCATCCACCTCCCATCAACTGTGGAAGATTGTATGGAAATATTCTCTGATGATGATTACATAATACCTCTATGGTGGGGGATAGGCTTGTGCAATGACATGCACAAACGCCTCATTTTAGTTGGCGAGGACTCAACAAGAGCATCTGGGAGACCCATGAAAAAAATCCTAGAAGAGACATATTTCTAGGTTACTATAGATGTATTATATAAGGAACTATTTTGTACTAAATTATTTGGAACAATTCATTTGTTATGGATTTCGTGCCACTGGTTTGGTCCTCATGTCCTTCAAGGCTTCATGTCCTCCCATGTCCTTTTGGCCTATAAGAGTTTTCTGCCACAGAATCGCCTTAGAGCGACCATAAGGCATTCGAGCCACCTCAAGGACTCTTGGCCACCCCATGGCCTTCAGGCCACATGAAATTGTGCATTAATGGACAATAAAAACTCTACAAGGAGAAGGCTCTAGATGAGGATTTAGTGAAAAATGAATTCACTAGAAAAGAAATAATCTTTTGGGAAGACGTAGAGTGTTATGAAATTTCCATTCGGACCAGCCAATGATTGCATGGGAATCCTATCCAAAACACCATGTGAATGTTGAGAGATAACATCATATTTTTTACTATAGGGAGGATCAGTTCAAAGAAGATACATTTTTGATGATTTCCTCTAAGACATTCGGGTTATTAAATGTCAAGAAGCAAGTGTTCCATATAATGGTTACCTTCAACCCTTAAAAATGGGATATCAAAAATTGAATAAAAATAGAAGTCCTTCGGGCCATTTAGAGGATAAATTTACATGGTATTTAATTTTTTAACATGGTTAAGCTATGGTCCTGATAAATTTTAATGTATTTATTTCTATAAAACAATCCAATAGTGTGTTGGAGGTGTAGCCAGTCATTTCATGAGTGTTGTAGTAAAAAAGATTTTGGGATGAATTTTATATGGTTGAATCCCCCTTGTACTCCTTGAAATTAATGGGGTTGATATTTACCTAGACTGCATAGTGTCAAAGGGCCTTTTATTCCTTGATTATAATGATAAATAGTGCTTCTATCTTGACATTTCTGGTTGTGGTTGTTGATTATGTGTATCATTTTTATTCATTTTCTGAAGGTCTTGATAGTGTGTCGATAATGATGAAAGTGATGATTTGTTATAGTTTTAGATAGTTGAGAAAAAATTATTGGAATTGCATGACCCGTGAATAAGAGTTTCTAGTTGGAGTATCCACTATAATGATTTCGATGAACTCCCTTGTTGGACTGCTTTTTTTTATTTACTCATACCACAATTGTCTCAAGTACATCAACACTCAGAGAGACCAAAACTTGAGACAAAGGTTTTTGATGGAGTTATTTTAAGACTATGAATTCATGATATATTATATACTTTGAAATTTAGACATGTTTCTAGATCCCATTAATAGGATGTCACATTATCACTTGGTAGTAGAGGGTTCTAAGCAGTTATCTTCGTTCTAGTTGAAACTGGTGGAGGATAAGGGAGATAATTTACATCAATTGATGGGGGTTACTCTGGAAAACATTAGTATATGAGGGGAACATATTGGGGAGACAAGTACTACAAGGTCCTACGAAACAAAATATCCTTGGGATATCAAAAAAAAATATTTTCTAATGATGTGGAGATTTCTATCTTTTTGAAGATGGATGGTTGTTCTGGTCATATTATAAGAGGAGGTGCTAAGAGGGTTTTATATATATATCTATATGATGTATTACCCACTGTGAAAATTTCTTACAAAGACATTTTTAACTAGTGTTTTTGGCATAGAATGAGGTAGAGTGTCATTGATGTTGTCTCTTAGTGTCTCACATGTTAGCAGGTAAAGGCTGAACATCAGGTTTCAAAAATTTGACCTAACTATTGAGATCCTGAAGAGGATGTTGGATGAAATATTTATTGTTTTTTTGATGTTTCATTCATATATAGGTAGAGGGAATGATCTTTATAGGTAATTTTATTCTGACTAACACAGTAAACACACTTTGTCCATTAAGGAGTAAATTTTGATTGAGAGTTTTGGGAATTTTTCAAAGCAATATGTCATCCAAAATCATAGGGTACCTATGAAAAAATTTACACATATATTTTTTTTTTGGAATTATTATTTTCATCAATTAAATTAAACGTATATTATGTTTTCCATTGCATTCAACACCGATTTTTGAAAAAAAGACTTGTTTTTACTATTATTATTTTAATGAAACCTTTATAAAATAGTAGTTAAACATAGAAATATGAAAATTAATAAATAATTCTTAAATATTAAATATAAATTTTATATAAATAAAACATATTGAAAATTGTGATTATTTTTCTAGAAAAGATCATATTAAAAAGATAAAAAATATATTATCTAACAAATATTTTTTATTTATATTTCTGAACAACAATAAAATTATATTTTTGAAAATTTAGATAAATTATTTGGTAAATTAAAAATTATTTTTTGAAATATCAGTTTCAGAATTATCATAGTGTGCTTTTTTGGATTTCACTAAAAAATATTTATTACTACAAATAGTGAAAAATAAGGGATTTTATTGAAGAATTCCATTTCATTTAAAGAATTTATCAGGTTAATATATGTACAAAAAATTATTTAAAAGTTAAATTACTTATATAATATATCAATTAATCCAATTTAGGTCACTGAAATAATTTTCATATTGATTTTTAAATAAAATCTTTTAAATCATCTAATCATTTTTCTCATTGAAATCCCACTTTATCATCATTTCTTATTGAATATTTTATATTAAATATTTCATCGAATAGAAATATATTTGAAAAAATGAATAAATACTAAGAATTATAATATTTTATACTATATAATAAGGTAAAATTATGTTTTGACCATTAGTAACAGTAAAAATAGTAAGAATTATTTACTATGGTTAATGTAGAAAAGTGATTACCAGGTGTAAACTAATAAGATAAGGGATAAAAATAACCGAAAACGTTTCCATAAAAATGGATATTTTTATTTCAAAAATATATATTCTTTTTTTTATAATGGACTATCTTGGATTATTTCTTAATGATTAAACCATGGGTAAACATTCATTTTACAAAAAGTACAAGTGTTCCACTCACCTCACTTATAAAAGTACACATAATATCCTATCATCTTATAAATTACAAACCAAATTATTTGGGCCAAGAAGATCCCAAAAAATCATTTTTTTCCCACCTCCAATCCTAGATGCCTTATTTTTTTCATTTATCTATCTGAATTATCTTTTTGGGTAAAACTAAGGGAAGTTGTTCAATTAAAAGGGAACACTCCTAACAATGCATTCGGAACCGATGCTCTTTAATTTCCATCCTAACATATGAAAGAATGATATATTGATGGTTTATAATTCAATACATGATATTAATAATATTGGTAAAAAATTTAATTATTAAATAACATATTCCTTCTTATTTTCCTTTTTATATTAATATAATAACACCACTCATTTTTATATCATACTACCACCTCCTCAAATGATGTGATTTGTCCACACTTTACATTGACGGTAATATGAATGATTTAAATGAATATATGTGCTATATATATGAATGAAAAATTAATATTTAATGTTAATATATTATTTAAATGTCATTACGTCAATAATTTGATAAAATAGAAACAACGATAAATCATAATTATGACTAACCATCTCTATGAATTGTGTATTTCATTTTTATCTCCAAAACTTTTGGATTACTATATAAAAATGTATACTGTTATATATGATATTTATATGAATCGTAACATTATTGATATGGAGGAACCACGAACAATGTAAGATTACAAGAAATAAAAAATCAAAACATAGATGAAAATCAAAAAAGTTATTTCCCGAAACGTGACTTTAACATTGATTTATTAATGAAAGTGTAATAATAGGCCTTAAGAAAATAATATATGATAATTTATATAAAATTATGTTCTATTAATATATTTAAAATACACATATATTTATTATATATTATTTTTCAACGCGTATGAAAGAAATCTAGACTGATGGTGTGGGATTTTCATCTCACTTTTATTTTCTGTGAGACACAAGACATGTCCACCATATCATTCTTTATGTGGATTTGATAATAGTCATGAATTTATTTTATGATAATTATCCTTAAAATTATACGGAAATTCACATCTATTTGAGTATATCACTTAAATTTAGTTTCTGGTTTTAAATTTACATGTGCATAAACATTTTTTTCTCACTTTTCTTTCTATTTGTAATATGATATATTATGAACATATCTTTAATTTCAGATGTGACTATACATCCCATTTAACAAGTAACATCATGAATTTATCAATTAAAATTTTATTTTATGTTCCATTCAATTTTTTTTCCTTCTTGGGGATTGTAATTCAATCTTACAAAAGTGGTAATGGGTTTTTTAAAATTTCATTGTTTATTATGATTTTTTATTAATATTTTTATGATTAAAAAAATCCTATAATATGTCTCTCAATAAAGTAATAAATTTTATTCTTCCATGGTTTTTCCAGTAGAATATATTTTCCCTTTATTTTTCACTCATTATTTTCTGAAGAGTTGAAAATAATTTATTTTATATAAATCATTTTTATTTCTCTTTTGTCAAAAAGACGTTTTTTATTAAAAACCCATATTTTATAAAATATCATTAAAAATTATTTTTATCATTTAATTATTAATTAATTAAAGTCATTTTTACAAAAAATCAACTTCATTCAGTAATTTATCTATTCTTATATTTTGGTCTTGGATGGGAACCATGGATATTATCATGGTTAGGTGAATTAACCCATTCTAATTTTATATCCTTGGTATTGAGCCTTGACTACTGTAGAAATATTTTTATATACATATGTGTGTTCCATAATTATACGTATTTATCTAATGGTATTATCTTGTTGCTCATTATCTTTGGTTTCCTATTGATTCTGTTCTTATTAATAGCCAATATTTATTCCACGACATCAAATTTTGATATTTGATATGTTGGGTATGCATTTTATATGTAATGTTTAGTTATCATACCCTTACGATCATGCTAATATTACATATCTCCCATGTTTACCCATAATGAGAATTTAATCTCGCCTTTTATTGTTTTATGATTCCCTATTTTATAAAGAAATCTTGTATATATTATATTTATAATCAGGGTGATAGTTATGATGAACATAGATGGTGATAATATAGTGCACATATGAACCATTTTCTATGTTTCCATGTTTCCAAAGGCACAATTAAAATATATTATTCATTCATTTGTTTTACTAATGTAATTATTTATAATATAAGAATATGTAATATATCTGTATGAAAATCATTGTTCTTTATAAAAATATTTTTTGATCCTGATTCTCGATTCATTTCTTAGTTAGGGAGAGGTAAATATGACTATTTTGGAACATAGTTGCAGATGAGTATAGAATTTATAACATAAATTGATACATATAATTAGTGGACTACCCAGGTATTGGTGGATATTATTAGAGGCCATGTGTTGAACCTCTAAGGACACTAAAAATTAAATTACATTACTATAGTTTACTTAGAATAATAGTTATTAATCTACAATCTGTTTGGAACATTTTGAGGCACTCTATGTGATACCCTATAGGTCTCCCTTCAGTTGTAGTGATATTAGTGTTTAAACATCTTATTAATACAGAAAAGTAAAATGCAATGATGTATAGGGTTTAGATGATCTGTGTGTGTATGAGGATATCCAAGATTTGTTGTAATCATTATGATGATCAATGTTATAGGCATTTTGAGTTTGAGAAAGGAAACCTTGTTTTCTTAATAGTCTCTTAATGATAGGAATTGAAAATATTTAATTGTGTAAGAAATCCATCCCTCGTGATAATATATTCATCAAATATCCTATTAAGGGTTGGAATGAAAGCTTACATGTTTGTATTTTTACTATATGTTATTATATTGAATTTCCACTTCCATGTGTCGTAGTGCAGGAGATACCTACTAGACTCTATGGAAGTTATTAACTAGGGAAAGTATGACATCATGGATGAAACCACCTTAATGGAGTATAATTTTCCGATTAAGGGATGAAATTATTATACCCTATAAAATGGTAATATCCATTTTACTTGAGTGCATTGAAATCATGAGAATTTTTAAAATATCTCATAGAAGCATGAGTGTCATACATGGATTTGGTAACACAAAATATTTTTTAGAATATTTTTTTATATTGAGATTCCTTAATGTAGTGGATAATGTAATTAACCATATTTTGTGGATTTAGTCCTTTGAATACTTCATCATATGTCCATTATTTCTCCTTGGAGTCTCTGTGACGATTCTATGCTCGAGACACATAAATTAGCAATTTAAAAATGAAAAAATATTTTGATGTCCATGCCCAAAAATTTATGTAGAGGATTTTTTAATTTCCTTTATCTTAAATGTTAAATATGATACCACTATTGATTATGAAATGTGGGTATCACATTAGTCATGGAATAATGATCTATGTCATTATAATTTAGTTTAGGTATCCATTGAATGTTGTGTTAAGGGGATCAATTAATTAATTTATTAACTTATTAAATATCCAAAACACCCAAAAATACATTATAATTTCCCTACATGGAAAACAAATAAAGGGTTATCCATATAAACATAGGATATTATGGATCGAGTGGAATAATTCTTCTTGGGAAAATTGATATTAATGATATATGATAGATTGATCAAAGTGAATCATGAGATTGGTGATGAACACAGTACAATCAATATCTTCATCACTAATCAATGAATTCATTAGTAATTATTGATCCAAATCAATGTATGACTCATTATTTTATTATTTTATACAAATTAATTATATGAAGATTCATGACATGATTATTTTTCTTTGATTATAGTGGTCGATGTTATTCACATGATCCTATTTCTTCATTTATTCGTTAAATGTTAATATATCCCCCATGATCATCTATTTCTAAATCTATGAATGGAATATAATTCGATGTTTTTATATGTTTGTTACTTAAATTTTTTTTTATTTTATTTTCTCCCATTATTTTTCATGTGATCATCATCGATAAACCTTTTTCCAGTGTTTTGATGAGTTACTAAGAATTGATCAATGTACAAAAAGTATTTTCATGATGTTTTATTTATATGGATTTGGATTTTTAATCAAGAGAATGATTGGGGTGTGTCTTGTTGTGATTGTTAAATCCTACATATTCATAAATAATCCAGAATTAATTATATTGGGATCAAATATATAGAGAACTGGCATGAAGGGATTTCCTCGTGACCAGATTTGGGTGGCCAGAAACCATCCACTCCAGATGATGGTTCACTTTAAAACATATATCAAAATTCTATATCATCATACACTTAATAAACATTTGTGGAATAATTTTTTTTGAAAATGTGAGTATTTATAGGATTATATAAAATTATTATATACATAGTTTGTAGTCTAGAAACACTTACTATGTAGTCCCCATTATTTGGTGGATATGGTTTTTAGTGAAATTAAGCATTGTACTCCATGTAAAACCCTTACACACCATCTGACCCATTATTGGTAGCTCATCAGGTAACCAAGGGTACATGGTCCTAGGATAAACCATTGTAAAATAAAATGATCAAATGTTCATTGAAATTGTTTAAGGTACATGGGTATATGATGAAAGAATGCAAGCCGACCATGGGAGGCGGGACATGCCATGTACCACGTCTATATGATGTGTAGTCACACATTTCTAGCCAATACAAGTGAAATAAAGGAACAAACTAGGTATGTGTGTGAGTTAAAACACTATTTGACCCTATAAACACTCTATATACCTTCCATAGAGTCATCTATCATATGTACCACTTTCTTCATGACTCGATTTTATGTTTTTCAGTAGACTATACTAAAAATTTCACTATGTATCCAGCGATGTTGGCCTTAATTTGTAAATATTACTTACAACATGAGGTGTTAGGATTGTAATTATTCATCAATAGAATCATGGAATATGGTAGGGGTTGTGTTTTATTATTAGAGAGACCAGGTTTCTGACCCCCCCCCACTCTGACTAGGGAGTGTGTCCCCCATATTCTTCACATGTGTAGGGTTGGAATACCTTATACTATATTTGTTGTGGGTGGTCTATCTACTAAATGACACATCCTACTTTATTTGATATCTGATGGGATAAATTCCTCCACTTTACAATATTCCCCTTAGTTGTGGGGTGAAATATGATGTTTTGAACCCCCATATGAATTGTTGCGTGGTTTTTCAAGTTGTTGGGCATCATATAAGGTCAATTTGTGCAACATACTGACTCTTAATTCTTATTTTGGACAGAAATATGGTGTTTCTATTTCCTTCTATAGATTAAATTCAATATGATCATATATATATATATATTCCAACTTGATTATAGGATGAGATGAATAATATATTTTTTTTTATTCATTTTTGGTTTTTGGGTCATCTTACATGGTCTGTATATACTAATCCTATCATTGGATTTTCACACTTGTTTTGTGTCTTATAAAGAAAAATGATACATAAATGGTGTCCGTGGTGGATAATGTTGTATATACGTACAGCTATTTCAAAATGAGTTGACTATTTTTGGGGGTCGCACATAAAGTGTGTGAGAAGGGATCCCATGAGTCTCTGTTTTTCTAGTTGTTAGTTTTGGACTCAGTTTAGGTTGGGATATTATTTTCCCCTTCACAATTATTTGAATATCTATAGTAATTTAATGATTCCTTAGTGGATGTATAATTCATGGTTTACATAGTTGATGTTCAATAATTTAAAAAATATCGACACTACTCATGGATCAGGTTTTGGGCTTGAAAAATGAAACATAGTCTAAGGCCTCAAATTATAAAATTTCTTACTAATTAATTGTCTCCTGACTTAGTCTATTGGAGGAGAGTATTAGTGGTCACACTCATCTTTCCACTAGCCAGGGGAGCCATAGTGGGTAATATAATGATTGTTCCTGACTTCCTTCTCCATGATATCGATTTATATTGGGATTGTTTGACTCTAAAAACCAAATGATTCCTCTCAAAATCAATTTTTGGCAGTAAACAGGTTTTGATATCCATAACATTCTTTTTTGTTTACATGTACTCAAACTTCATTGTCCTTTATTCATAAATTTCATCTATGAAGTGATACATTATCTACATTTTTTTGACTGATTGAATTTTTTTTTTAAATATTGATAACATAAGATTTTTTTCACAAAATTGAAATATGAGACACAACAACTACACTAATATCATCTTGTTGTTACAACATCCACTAATATTGGGTTAAATACTGAGTATGCATTATTTACCCAGCTTCTATAATTCTCAATGAAATTAACATTTCCTATTACTATAACTAATAAATATAATGTCCACCAATATATATTTTTTATCCTATTTCTGACCTATGATCAATCAATAAACTACTCTAATACAATTATGTAAATCCCAATAACATCAATTGTAATGATTCATGATTAAATAATATAAAATTTATTATGAATTATATTTAATTAATATCTATTTTTTATAATGATGATGTATCTATCCATGGGATAAAAGTACTACCATGAAACATGAAAATGGAAAAATACAATGTCATTTCATGTCACTATTAGATACATATTTCTGTAACTAATTATTTTGTATTCCTTAACCTCAAATTTTTTCAAAATTAATGCCTTGATTATGACTTCTAGATTCAAAAATGTGTTATAATATCAATTAAATCCTTAATTATAAATATTTTTAGCACCTTCATCGGAAATGTGTATTGTGATGTAAAAATTATATGTGTTCCTTATGTAACCTATGTACATTGGAAAACATTTAACGTAATCATTAATGATATCTCAAACTCATACCTCATGAATTTGGAAAAAAATGAAATTTTCTTCATCCAATCAACAAAAAATAATGAACTTTTCAATGATAAATACTTAAATACATTAATAGTTACATTTATTGATGAAGATATTGAGATCAAGTCCTCCTCGCTAGAATCCACAATTTTTATTGTGTCGTACAATCATAGAAAACCATACTCATAGTTCTTACTTAAATATTTTTTACAATATCATAAACTTGGAAAAATTCCTTTGAGATTAATCTATATGAAAATAATATTGCTTCCTGATATACAACAACACTTCCTACAATCTATTAAAATATCATTATTTTACGTCCCTTTAAAATACAATGAAACTTAATTTAGAATAATTTCAAAGAATAATAGAATTTCCTCTAAACAGGCAATGAGGGAAGTTGTCTCATGAACATAAATACTTTTGGATTGGGTATAAACCATTCATCCCATAGGAATCATTTTATAAGCAACACTTTATAGATTATTACCTTTTTTATGGAATACACACTTGGTTAATGTAACATTATTTTGATCTTTATTCTTCAAAATAATTCTTACATTTGATACTTCTAATTTTTCCTTGTTCTTCATTAGTCACCATGATTTAATATTAATCATTTTAAACCTACTCAATGTAATATCACACTACCTAATATGGAAATGATTTTTTTAGATTCATCACCCATCTAGTTTTTATAAGTGTTTTCTTATCAAAAATGATGTTTTCATCGTTGATTTAATCCTTGTGTCTTTACTATTTAGTAGATAATAAACAAGAATTATTTCCCTGATAATTTTTATTTTTCCCAATAATAATCATTCCCATGCACTCCCCATTTGATTCTCACATCGATGAAGCATTTTATCTATACTTATTGATGATTTTGATGAGAAATATACACACTAGATTAAAAATTATATACATGTATCACAAAAATGTCATTTCAAAATTTAACATTTCATAGGCTATTGTTATAATATCATATAAAATTATCATGGAAGTTAGCGAAATAAGTTTTAATCCATTAATATATGTTTTTTACATTATTTTATCTCCTTAAAGAGTTTAAATAACTTTCTATAGAAAATTAGAAACTATTTCAATGTCAAAATATTCCAATACCACATTTTGTAAGATGTATTGACACCATTGATCGGCAAAAAATATCATTTTGAAATATAAAATTATAAAAATAAATTATTCTACAATTTATATAGTAATAATTTTTTATACCATCCCAAAATATTAGTTTAAAATAATAATAATCTTAAAATCATTATTAACATGAAAAACTGAGCTTTATGAAAACTATGATATATTAAAGAAATTATATTATTTGAATGTGACTATTATAGTCTAGAAATTTGATTGGTGTGTTTTAATTGGAGTAACCATAATATGAAAAAAAAATTATAACAATCATATATAATATAGATTATTTTATTAATTATCCTGATATAAATACTCATTTTTTATTGAATCCCTTATATGCAACAATAATACATTTTATTCCAAAGTTTATCTTAAATATTTGTGTTTATACATTGCTAAAACCAATTTATAAATGATTAATAAAATATATTTTATGAATATGATATCAATTTTTCATGTAATAATATAAAAATTACCTGAATGTGAAATATTATGATTTTTTGAAAAATAATTTTTTTGTGAATATTTATAATGTATTCATTTTGTAAAAAAATTTATATTTCATTAAAGTATATAAAAATAAAAATATTTTAAATTTATTTTAAAATTTAATACAGATTCTTTAATTAAAACATAATCTATTTAATTTAATTATAGTAGGATTGATTATTAGTTTTCTTAAAAGATCTCTTTTGCACATAAATATGTGTATTTTTCCTGAAAACCCTTTTCTCGCATTTTAAGGTATTATTTTTGGAGAAATTTATTCCACTTATAGAAATAAAATCCTAAATGTTTTCCCATTTTTTCAAAAAAATTATAAATTTACATAACCATTAATGATTTTTTATGTCATAATAAAAAGTAATTGTGTAAAATATTTATCACCATGTTAATGGTATATTGACTAATTAAAGATTAAGATAATTGGATAAGGTATTAAAAATCTCTATATAATATGCCTTATTTCTATATGGTGCTTTTATATTGTCCGTTATTATACTATATTTGAATATATAGAAAAATGGTGACATTTTTCATTCATAATATCCTTAATATTATTTTATGTAAATAATAAATACAATGTATCACTCTCTCATTTTAATTACTATAGAATTTTTTGACCGGGATAAATGGATTTTATATTATATTATAAATGGTTATTTGAAATATTAATGATCTTTTCTTTATCATGTTAATTTATTTTTAATTTTTAGATGTGGTGTAATTTCATAAATTTGTACGCAGCTATATCAATGTATCTCATTATGTTTTAGATAAAGAAAACGACTTTAAAATTCAAAAAACAGTGTTTAATTGTATTTTTTATAATTCAAAATTAAATGAAATATTTAAGGTTCATAAAGTAATTTTGTCTTTCTATGATATTGGGATATGATCAACACATTATAAAATGGTGCATTGTTGGGTCACAAATCCTTTTATAGTAACTTTCTAGACCCTAAAGTGTATAAGTCTCCAATATCATGGTAGAAATTACATTTGGTAACGAGGACCAAAACTAAGAAATAAGTATAATATCATGATCAAAACCTACCTAAATTTTATTTAATGCGATAAATTAGACATATAAACATTCAATATTAATCATATATTAATTTTAATTCAATTTAAAATGAAAATATATTTACATTAATTTAAAATATTAATTATTTTCAATAGTTACCCTCTCATATCTTTTATAAGGACACGAAATCTCATCTGATCCTCAAACATCCTAAGAAACATAAATCTAAAAATATATTCTTAATTTCACTAATTATGTTATTGTGGATACCTTCTTCATAAATGACATTCCCACGGTGGTTAAGGAGAGTTCACATAGAGGTTCATCAAATATGAGGCAATTATCTTAACTGAGCATTTTCATTTTACATATTCTTCTACCTCCTCCAATTATGGCATAACTATTTCAAAATAATAATATATATATATATATGTTATATATGTTCATGTAATAACCTTATTTATGGTATTTTTCATTTATATGGGTAATGGAACTATAACTCATGTCTACATGTTGACTACCACATCCACGAAGTGACACAATGTTTTTTTCTATAACTACCTCCAAATGATGTTTATAATGATGGAATTAAGATATATATATTTTATTTATGACATAATTATGATTCTATAAAGGTAAAATATTTTTTTCCTTGATTATTTTCATATGATAATGAAAGTAGAATTCATTTGTACGCACAGACTACAATTTCTATGAACTATTTATATCATTTCTCTATATATACATTTTATGGATTCCTATTAATATTTATATAATTAATATATAGGATATTAAAATCCTAATTTATATTTTTTATATTATGTCAATCAACTTACAAGACATGAACTATGGAATTGATGATTTCCTAAAAAATGAAACAGTTAACACCCAGAAACAATAATTTAAATATGTAATTTTTATAAATGGTTATAGAAATGTCATATGTGGACAGGATATGATATTAAATGTGTTTAAATGGATAATATTTATTATTTTAATATATTAAAAATTATTATACATGAGGTTAAATTTGATACAATGCATGTTTGACTTGTCATAAGGGTTTATCATATAAAATTTTCCTCTCAGTGATATATTGTATGTTAAACATATATCTACATTAAATAAGTGTATCTTATTCCCATTAATATCTTGTTTATGAAAAAACATCTTATTTTATTTATAGTATTTTCTTATTTTATTTCATTCATGGGGGTTATGGTTCAAATTTTACCAAAGTTGTTACAGTTGTATATTACAATATTATTTTTATCGAGACTATGTGTGGAATTTTTTGTGATGAATTTATATATTATATCCCTAAAAAAACTTTTTAAATTTATTCTTCTTTGGTAATATCAAAAAAATCATTTTCCCCTTTCATTATCAACTATTTATATACTCATGAGGCTAAAATGATGTTTTAAGGTAAACTGACCTTGTTTTTCTCTCCAGTTAGGAATATTTTCTTCATTTCACATGGTTTAATTAAAATATTTTCAAAATTATGATTACTATTCTACTATATTTTAAAATATTAAATATTTACGATAATTTTATTTTTATAAAAAAATTAAATGGAATCTTATTTTTGTCCTCAGAACATCATACGTTTGTCTTTTCACTAAATATGTTAGTAGAATCCTTATTTTAACATACATGACAAGAATAAAATTTTTCATCATCATGACCAATAACTTATTTGAATCATAGATTAAATATTTATATATTTATTTTAGAATAAAATTCTGTCTAAATATTTTTCATGTTTTTAGATTTTATATAATTAATTTAAAAATGACTTGAGTATTTTTTTTAAATGTATCTAAAATCTATTTTTCATCCATGATAACATCCTTTTATGATACATATAATTAATTAGTGCTATTATTCAATGATTACATTCTTATTCTATATAAATATAGATTATGTTAATGCTAATTAAATAACGATGAATTCCATATTTTTTTCCACATAATATGTTTTCATAAAATGATAAATGTTTTAATGACTTTATGAAATACATATTAATGGAATATGAATATGTAAAGGGTGGGATGAAACTATCTAGTAGTCCTATAAATGTTGAATAAAATATTGTTTTATTAGCTTATAAAGAGTATAAATGTGGATATCTTAATCCTAGAAGAGGGTACATATGAGGTCATCCCACACCCAAAAGAGGGAACACTGGTTATTATCCCAATCCTAAAAGGGGATAAATGGGAGTTTATCACAAGACCCTAAGAGGTTACATCTGTGGATATCCCATTCCCATATGAGGATACATATTGGTTATCCCAATTCCACAAAGTTTACAATGGATGTTATCCCCTACCGAATATAGGGTAAATGGGTGGTTATCAAAACCCCAAAAGAATGTATATGTGAGGTCATCCCAATCCCAAAAGATGGAACACAAGAGGATTCCCCATCCCCAAGTAGGTATGTCGGTTGTTTCCCGAACCATTACCTGTGAAAAATTTCTATGTGGGTATCATTGATATATGATTTTTATGATTATGATTATGCTAAATTTTATATCATTCTTTTATGATATGAAAAAAATACAGATGTTACACTCTCAATGATTATATTAAATGATTCATTTATTATTCATATTTTATGAATGTCCATGTTTTTTGTAATGACTAATGATTATGATAAAATATATTTTCAGAATGGTTTTTAAATGATATTATAATTTTTTAAACCATTCTGATCATTTAATTGTTAAAATTTCATTGATATATTCTATTTTTACCTTTAATGTATATATGTGCTCCCCATTTATTTTGATTCCTTTTCAAAATGATATATTGAATTGTTTTAATATTATATATACAATAAAGGTTAATGTTGTTAATAATTGATTGAGGTATAATTTATATAATTCTTATTCTAGTAGTTTTTTATCTATTTCTAAAAACAAACTAATCCTTTTGAGTTCTCTAATAGTTAGTAATGATATATAATGAATATTCTTCTAATAAGTTATAATATTTTCCTATAAATTTAATCTAAGTGAAATATTTTGTATTAGAAAATTGTGTATTTAATCTTGTATATTATGATAAGAATATTTTAGTTATGAAAAATATGATAAACTTTCATATTTACGAACATGTCAGGTTACCATGAAGAACATATTGTGGTTTCTCTGAAAATACATCCATGTCTATATTCTCAAAAGGGGAGGTGGCTCTTGAATATATTTACATTGGGGAACCAACAATAAATGGAAATGATTAATAATATATACATCTTATGAGATAATTTTCAAGGTTATTAAATACTCTCTATCAATACATTTATCTTGATATTTTTTTCCATTTTACTCAATGGTTGGAACTAAGAAGAATTCTGTTAATGATGGGCGTGATAGAAAATTCAATGATTATAATCTTGAGTAACCAAATAAAATGAAATATAGAATGATAATTATATTGTTTTTTCATAACCATATATTTCAATTGATTATTAACAACCTACACTTAATATTGTTTCCAAAGGAACCCAATTTATTAAAATTGGAGTTTCATGAGGACCATAGAGAAAGGAATGCTCAGTTTTCTATATGTTAAGAATGTTGGAATAATTAACAAAGGAAATTAGTACATCATAATTTATATATTGTAGTATAATGTATTTTTTTATTGGAACATGTCAATTTTGGAGTCCATTACCTACTCAAAGGGTCAACTCATAGACCAATGAAGGTCATATGGTACAAGAATCATGTAACTAGAATGAATAGAGTGTTTAGGTATTAGGATTTGAGACTTATTCTTTAATAATAATTTACCAATTATATTCTACTAATAATATTCATTAACCACATAAGTATTATTATATAATTGTTTTATATTATGGTTTTTAATAATAAGATTAATGGGACTAATAACATTGATAAGGTATTTGTTGGTAAGGATAACATTAATAGAAACACACAAATTAGGGATATATAACACATTATATTTTCATGAAGATTATATGATAATATTTGGTTGGGATAGAAAGATAATTGACATTGATATTGTAATTTTGGGTATTATTAATGAAGATCGATTAGATTAGTAATTTTACATAAAGTGGTTTATCATTTATATTATATTGTTAATTTTATCCTTGGATTTGTGGAATATATTAAATATTTTGTGACTTTATTTTATTAATAACAATAGTGTTAGTTCTTTGAAACAATTATGTTTCCATTGATTTCTTATAGTGATTTAGGTTACATTGGATATCTATTTTAGTGTGTTAAGTGAATATATGATGATAGTATTAACATGATTGGTATATTACATTGAGAGAGACTTTATTAGTTGATATATTTCAAAGTTTATATTAGATAGATAAATGTGATAAGGTCATTCAAATTTTTGGGATTTTAATTTGGTCTACCCAATTTCTAATGATTATTATTGTAAAAAACTTACAGAATTCTACATGATTAACATTGTGTGTTATTTTTATGGACTTATAGATAAAATTACCTTATCATCATGTGAATATTTTTCCATATTATGAAACCTATGATACATATTTTTGTAATGGTAAATATCACGATATATGGGGGGTAAAATATCACTATTCTATGGATCTTATGATCCATTAAAAGATAATTTCAGTACTTGATGAATGAAAAACATACCTTTATTATACACTTCTTGGTGTAAGATATCAACATGAAATTGATTGATGAAAAAATAATGAATTAAATTGTTCTTAGTAAATGGATAGAAATATCATATGTATGTTTTATTTAGTTCTATATCAGGAAAATAGAATAAAATAACATATTTTGGAAAAGGATATTGAAGTTAAAAAAATTATTTTTCCTTCATTCTCAATGAATTGATACTCTTTTCATCCCTAATATTTTTATAGTTTTTTGTAATTAACTTTCTCATAACCATGTTCTCTATCAAATTATATAGGTCATAAGATATTATTATTATCATCAATGTCAATATTTTTTACTTCATTATAATGATATACTTATATGGGATCCATATTTTTTTATCTTATGATATCTTTATATTTCCCACTTTACCATTTCAATTCATGTCTTATTATATATTTTTATAATGTCAGTTTTCAACAAATAAATTTTCAAATATTGAACATTTGATTATCCTAAAAAAATTATGGGCACTAAATTTATATATGTTAGGAGAATTTGGAATCCAAAAAAAATATTTTAACATCATAATAATACCAATAGCTTTCTTTACATGAAACAATAAGCATTATATGGATTGTAATATACTCTTGATATTTTTTATTTAAATGATTCTATTCTAATTTATTTATGGAGTTTTTGGTTATGAATATGGCTAGCGTAATAATGATAAATATGTACAGTGTTCCTACTAAATTAAAATGTATTAATTAATGCTTAGGAAATAAGAACTCAATGTTTTATTAATGTAATTTTGTTCTTCAAAAACTCTTTTCTTCAAGGAATTTGACTATTAAATATTATAAGAAAAAATGTTATAATAATTTTATAAAACATATTGAAATATTATTTTAGAAAAATGATATACTTTTGTGATAAAATTATTTCAAAATTAACACAATGTGATTTTATTTCAATTTTTATATAATAGAATCGGCTTTTTTGTTACTAGTATATAAGTAAACATTATTTTAGGTCATTATGAATAGTAACCATTGTAAATTTTTATCATATTGGTAAGGTTAAATTTGGTAATTAAGGTTAAAAATAACATGATAAGGCTTTAAAAATTTATATAAAAACTTCTTTATTTACAACTGGGGAGCTTATATAAGACACCCACATGAAATATACAATGAGGTGGAAACATGAGGTCATTTTTCATTGAAAATAACCATAATAGGATTTTATATAAATAAAAAATAAAAAATGTCAGTATATGTTTTTAATAACTCTAATAATTTTTCAGAAGAATTAAATGAATTAAATTTAATTTATTAATAATTCTTAGGAATATTAATGATATTTTATCATGGAAATTTATTTTTAATTTTTATTATTTGAATAATTACAATAAATTCTTAAGCAGTGGGACATAGTACTTGTACAACTAATTATGACAGAAAATAAAGTATTTTAATATTATGAAAAGCATTAAAATATTGTTGAATTAGCATATTTCTTTAAATCTATAGATAAATATAACAAATTATTTTTGTACTAAATTTTTATATTATAATTCAATTATAATATTGATTTCTTTATATTCAATATATGTTAATATTTCTCATATTTAGTTTAATTCAAATTTTTGTCAATTAATATATTTATATTGATTTAAAATTCATAAAAATATTTATTTAGAAAAAATATTGGGATACGGTTTATAATTTTACCCAAATTTCCATTATTTGTAAATTTTCTTTATATAGTAACACTCATGAAGACAAATTGGGAAAGACTATTATATCATGGTAATCATTAAAAGAGTTGACAGTTTTCTATGTCTTGACATTCATAGTTATGTGTTTATGGATGCTTTTTTCTTGATCTAGTGGACCCTAGTAAAATGGTTGTGAATTTATAAACAACTTATTTAATCATTTGAGTGATTCATTTCATATTTTATACTCTCTTCTCACGCTAGTGTCTCATACCTAAAAAAATCATTCTGTACCATGCTTTCTTCTAAAATATCTTTAATTGAAGCATGGTGTTTCATATCGTGGTGATGATGTAATGGAAATTTTCGTATTTTCATATGATTGATGGTGGTATATTCCGGTTCGGAATCCATGTTGGTGGTAGTATAGATCAACCTTACAAGGATCCCCCTCTTTCTCCACAATGAGTTACTTTTCCAATATATCGATGATGCTTTGGGATTAATATTATATATACACGATGACACTATTCATCTGATGCATACTTCTATGGAACCTATTTGTGTGTACAAATATTTATATACCCCCCTTCCTAAATATATTTTCCTTATACTGGGGAAATAATTTTATTGGTAGAAAATATTAGTTTATCCTCTTCGGGCTTGTTCCTTCTCTTTTTATTAGCTCCATGGTCATTCAACTATAGCATTTAGGAATTTCCATCATAAAATCATCTAAAGATATAAGTAATGTCCAGAACCATGGTTAGGTTTCAATGGGATTTAGATAATATATCCCCCCCATCATAGATCGATCACATAATTTTTGGATGAAACAATCTTTTTTGGTACTAGACTCCATGAGGTGGTCCCCCAGATCTTTATCCTCCGCCTCAATAATAGCCTCTTATTATCCATGTCTAACCATAGTGGTCTATATGCTGTGGAATTTTAATTTCCCTTGAATAATGTTTCATAGGATTCTTAGGTTTCATCAACTATTCTGGGAAAATTGGATTCTTCAACCTCTCTTCCAAATCATTTGGAATATTTAAAACCCATGTGTTTTTATTCCCTACTATTATAAAATTATTTTTTAGTGCTCAATGAGGTATAACAATATGTTTTTAATTTAATGGGTCACCCCCTTTAATGAATATATTTAGATTTAAGAGTGTGATCCAGATTCAAAAAAAGAATAGGAAATTCATTTTATATCAATATCACACATCGTCCCTCATCTTTTGATAAGAATTTTAAGTTCATTATAATTGAATTCTTATTTTTCATTTTTTTATTTCCCATTGAATAACAACACATGTTTTGATTTATTTAATACCCAATGTATTTTTAAACAATAATATTTCTCTCTTTTTACATTTTAACACAATCAAAGATACACTACTATTACAGAATATTCTCATTTTGTTGGATCACATGTATGCACACAGTGATATTCTGAAAACAATAATATCAAGATTTTTTAAACCCCTTTCTATTTTTAGAGTGTTCAATAATCTGATCAATTCCTGACAACAAATATTATCAATGGAATCTAGGGATGATACATTTTTTCTTTATGGTATAGTAAATCCTTCCATAAATGTTAAACCTTAGAAGGGCCTACATTATATCATCCTAGGAGATAAAGCTTGGAACATTGGTGGATACATCACTATGATTCTGTACAGTTTATAAAATAATGCTAGAAATCAATATCCCAAAAATGAAATAAAATATGTTTCTTCATTCATGACACAAACAGGTCACCTTGACATTGGTTATGAAGGTGATAGGTTTGCCTACTGTAATTATCGAAAGTGTTCAAACCACACTTGGTTCTAATTGTAATGGTGTGTGGCCAATATCAAATCCATATCAACATAACCCTTAGTTAGGGTGACCCATATGTTTATATATATATTTGATTAATCTAAAATTATGGTTTCATTACATACAATCATAGATCACAACAGTCATTCATTATTCTAAAAAATATGGAAATTCAATCCAGGTAAGTACCATTTCATGAAAGAGTGTTGGAATAAGCTGGTGAAATGTATCAATTTATTTTTTTATCAAAAAATAATAATGTGACTAAAGGATGACATATTACAATATTCAAATAGGAAGTGGTCCAGTTTTTATGATCATTCCTTAGTAAAAAATGAGATTGATCAAATTTATGCATCTATCATTTTAACATGGCATATTGATCTCTATAATACATGTTTTCAGAAAAATTTCTTCATAAATGAGCATCAGTTGGAACAAGATCATGTGTATCAAGATAAATGAAATGATACATTACTTAATGTGGGTGACAGAATATACAATCCACTTTAATGAATGTATTAACGATAAAATGAGGGCCTCTTTTAATAATATTCATATAAAAAATGGGTTATTTACAATTAAATTAGAGTTGGTGGGGTATGGATGAATATTTATTTCATTTTCAATATGATTATGCTAACTACAATATATAGGAACGATAACCTCTATATCCTATAGATCTATTTGATATAATTTCATGAGTGGTTTTTGAATTTTGAAATGATACCATTAACTCTTTTCTAGGGGAGGAGGAAATAATGGAATATTTCCATTATCATAACCTAGATAGCTCCCTAGAACTGATTTCTATTACTGTACATTTTTGTGGCATCATGGAATATAGTGAACAAGGGGCTTGTATTGGGGATCCAATAATTATTTGAAGGGTACCACATTCTTAGAGTTTATACTGCCTCATCCCTTCCTCATATTATGAATGTGAATGATCCATATTCATTGTTCCAATTCATTACTATCACTATGTGAAACATCCAATACAAGGTTACTTCCTGTTTTCTAAATATAATATCCCAATATTCTATCAATCGTTGATCTCTACTGAGTACCACGGTTATATCAAACATCAGTACATTCAATGAGAAATTAGTATCTCATAGTTGATGATACCTAATATCAATAAAAATACCCATGACTCCCATAATCCAATTATGATTGAACAGTACATGGAATATGAGATACATGAATGTAATATTATTTTAAAGGTTTTATATGGCATTAGATACTAAGCATATAGTTCTTACTGGATTTTTAGATGTTGCTTGTCTTTGTGGTTGAAAAATTTATTCTTGGGAAGGAGGTGTGGTTTCTCAAAATATATCCAAGGATATAGTTAAGGGGATAACTTTTCTACAAATATTTTCATTTTCGCTTAGGAATCTATTAGTTCGTTGATTTACAAAAATCTATTATAGGGAGCTAACACTACATATATGTGTATGTCTCACTCAAAAAGAGATTTACATCTCATCTTTAAAGATAATTTGATTATCTTTGGTACTAGTAAAAAATATCCAAAATTGGTATTAATAAAATATTGGATAATAGTATTAAATGGACTCAGAAATGAATAAATCACACTAAAATTATCATTTACATATAAAGTAACTAGTAAGAGAGATGGTAAAGACAATTGATTCAAGATTGGGAATCCAGATAAGCAATTTTTCCAAGGAAAATGATTTTACTCTCATCAATTAAATATTCCTCTTAGTCATAAAAATGATAAATTGGTGGAAAAGAATATGAATAAAATTAATAATTGTCAAATAAATTTCTCTCACTTGTATGTTGGATCAATTTGGTTAACGGTGTTTTTTTTCTAGATCCTAATGTAAATTCTATCAATTCTGAAGATAAAGAAATGTGTAATGAATGATATTGAATCCCTCATCCTAATTTTTATATAGGATCACCACATGGATGGTTGGTTCCATTAAAAACAATGGATATAATGGAAAAGACCTACGATGTCAGCAGTATCCTACACATTCATTTGTAGGAGATGATGAAAACCCTTTATACAATTCTTTCATGGAAAAATATTCTCGGCACTTCCCATTGGGAATCCATTACTGCAAATAAACATGAGAGATAATGATATCCCACTGGTTCATATTCTTTAGTTATTTGGAAAATGATTTCACATCACCAGATGAAATTACTATGCAATGCACAATGGATCATTATTTGAGGGGATATTTTCATTTTGGGATGATAAATGTGTTGGTTTTAGGAATGGAATTATAGGCTTCCAGATACATAAAAATACATTCCAAAAAGCATGTAATTAATCTAATTTTATTAATGATATTCTAATTGATGATAAATGTGAATTTTTCAATATTATTTCCATGACACCAAATTAAGATAGATTTATTTTCACTATATCTTTTTTTGGCGAATACATGACCATAAAATATCATTGATTTTTGAATTCCAACTATGATCAAGATATATGAGGGAGGTTTTATTTGGTTCAAATGGTTTATTATGATGTAAAATTTTTATCTAGTAGGTAAAAAACCATGAAATTCTCATAGATAATTTAATCCAATGCCATGTAATTAGGATGGATTATAAATGTTACTTATGAAACAACCAAAAATAATTATAGATCGTTCATTTGTTTTACACCACTGCAAGGCTATAGATTATCTATATTTCAATTGGTTTTTTCAATGGAGCCAAGTCAAATTAAAACAATAGTATTGATTTCATATAGAAATGGTTTCCCGGTACAGGTATTAAGATAATTGAGATAAAGTTGATGGTCATCATCCTCACTGTTGGGTGCTACTGTAACACACATTGATTTCATAGTACTTTATCTCTTCAATGTAATTCAATAACTTGAGCTACAAGAAACTCCAACTTCAAGCACACCACGACATACCAAACTAGTCGTTCAAAAAGAAGTTATGAATAATATTAACTTTATTTTTTATTTTATATACTCAATATAATTTTAGAATCCATATTATATGTTTCTTAGATATAATATAAGAACAAATTCATTGTTTTCAGATAAAAGAAGTGTTTTTCAAAAAAATGAAATTTTACCTCCTTTTAATCGAGAAGCATTTTTTAAACCAATATTTGACAATTTGATATATTCAATTTAATTAAATTAAATTTTTATTTAAAAAAGGGTCATAAAAATTTAGTTTGGATATTTGTTTCGTACTTTTTTGAAAACTTTAATATTTTTATTAATAGTGAAAATACTAAATTTTAATTGAAAACAAAATTTTTAATTGAAATAATTTATAGTGTTAAATTATGAATTTAAATGGTTTAGAAGTATATTTAGATTATATTTTTATCATTTAATAAAATTTAAGTCATTATATGTAATTTCATACTTATATTTGACATAAAAACATGTCAATATTTTAATAGTTTTTACTTTTTAAAAACCCGCTTTTTGGTTTTGACAATGGGAATTAATTTTAAATTAATTAACGCTACTCCTATATTTTTAATTTGGAAATATAGAATAAATTTTAGAATTCAGAATTACAGAACAAGATTATGGTAAATTTTTGGTATTTTTCTGAAAATATTCAATTTTTGATGAATATTGAAAAACACTATGTTATTGTTCGAAATTGACATTTTATTTATATATTTATTTATTTTATTTACTTTTATTTTAATTAAACTTTGATATGTAATACCTTTATATCTCTAATTTAATTCATTGTAGTCATTTTATAACAAAATGTGATGTATAAAATTTTATTAAACTTTTTAACGTCGTTTACCCACCTTCTAGGCACATTTGCAATTTTTAATAAAACAAAATTTAACCACATCTGTGAATTGAAAATCAAAAATATGGGATACATGATTGACATCAGTTGTAAAATGTTCTTCAATAATAAGAAAGTAATTTTTTATGAAAAGTAACTTTTGAATTTTATTTACCACAGTTAAAAGTAAATAGGGTAATTAAAAGTAATAATGATATTATAATTACCCTAACACATTTCCTAATTATATTGGATATATATATTTTGACCAAAACCAACATTAGGAAATAAATATGATCCTTTTGGTCCACATGGATTAGATTAGGACATTTATTATTATTTTATTTAAAGAAGAGCTAAAAGTGTAAAATTCAATGTTTAATAACTAAACCATTTTTAATATATGGTGATAAATTAAATAAATTAGACTATAAATATTAATTATAAAGATAAAAACGCTTCCTAAATAATGGTATTTTTTTTTATAATTTCAAGATATTATATAATTAAATTTATTTATGACACATTGATGAAGTCGTAATTAATTTATCAATGAAATATTAAAATAATTGATAATATAAATATAAAAATAAATGTAAATTGAGGCTTTTTATGCCATACATGAATTTTATAGGTTAATATGATATTTTAGGGTTTACTAAATTATTTTTTTAATTTATAAGTTGTTATTAATTTAATAAAAAAAATACTAGATAGTGGCATTAATAAATTTTTAAAATGAATAATATATTATTAATTGATATGATATTTATAATACTCTAATGTTCATCCAAAGTGATTAGATAAGGTTTTATATATATATCAATAATTAACCACTTGGGGTTCTCTTGTCTTTTTATATAATGTTTATTAACCATATATTATAATAATACAAGAGGACATGGGAAAAGCTAAACTATTTTACTAAGAATTAAATCTAAAAGATAGGATTAATTTGGTAAAATAAACATTTATAAAACTTATAATATGAGATAATTTCAACACATACCCACCTTATATTTTAAAAAAATCAATTTTGAGCCCTTATAAATTGAAAATCAATTTATAATAAAATAATATTTCAAAAGTTTCCTAAAGTGACCCCCACTTCTCATAAAAAACGGTTCTTCTTTTTTTCTAAAAATCACATCTCCAAATCCATTTTTCATTGACACACCTAGACCAAATCTCCTTCCAACTTCCATCTCTTCAACATAGTGGCCTTGAATTGGGTAGAAATCCATCCTATGATAACCTTTTGTTCAAATAAAAATGAAACACCTAGAGGAGAGGTAATTATTTTTTCACCTCTTTCAATGTCCTTTTCTTCGTCCCCTTTCTATTTCTTTGTTATATCCATAAAAAATAACTCCAGTACCTTCTATATACTATGATGTTATTATAAATATGGTACAAACATAATCATTATTCTATCCATCATATTAAAGATAATGTCACTATGCCTGCGTACACAAGGCTTACCGTCTCAGCGCCACGGTGTAATTATTTATTAGACACTATGTTATTTGGATGGAGATAATGATGATTAATATGTATATAAATAATGAAAATAACAAGATAATTTCTCTATAAAATTAATATACAATCCAATTACACACATTTTAATCATTAAGGAAATGATATCGTCGCTCGTGTGTACCTACAGCTTATCATCTCCACGATGCGTTGAGATTTATTTCAAGGTTCACCATTCAACAATGATTATAAAAATATATATTATTAATAAGTATTCAATATAGCTCATTATAATGCAACGTCAGGGAAATATATATATATGTATGTATGTATGTATGTATGTATGTATGTATGTATGTATGTATGTATGTATGTATTTATGTATGTATTTACACTCATATCTAATTTGATTACATTTTCTCAATACGATATGAAAACGGAAATAACGTTTATGCATAAGTACGGCATACCGGTGCTATAAATAGTGTTTTTCATTTCATATATCTATTGATTAAACATATTTATATTCTAAATATATATTACATATAAATAATGTTTTATATTTTGGACATATTTAAATCTGGATCTAAATGATACGATCAAGAATAACACGTTAAAACATTTACAATAATGGAAGCTATTATTGCCCAAAATGTTAATTTTACAAGGAAATCATTATTAAAAAGGTAGTATAAAGTCATAAATGAATCATTTATGAAATAATAAATATTAATATGTTATTTTTATAATTTAATAACATATTATGTTAATTATATTGGAGGTTAAACATAACCTTGACCAAAGGACAGTGCAAGGAATGAGTTAATTCCTCAATCTCATTATTATCCGAGATTGTTTATGTGTAGGTATTTTATGGTAAATATTTATTATACATCCCCATGTTTCATGAAATACATTTCAAAATGATTATTTTCAGCTACTCGTTATCTAAAACTTCATTTAAATGTTTTAAATATGTATTCTTCTTAATACTTCTCATTAATGTCCATTTTTTCAAAAAAAAATTAAGAATTTACTTATATGGTCATGATTTATTTTAAATGTTAATTCCCTTCAAAAGTTTCAAAGTGTAATGGGACACATTGATTCAAAAAATATCTTTTAAATGACTTCCTTTATAAATGTGGGACTTTTAAATTATCTCACAAAAGGTGTATTTATCTCCAAAAGTCTTACTTATCTTTTCAACTATGTCAACATCTGTTACTGGATATTATTATTGATTAAGTATGATTTATTATAATAAAATATTCCATATTATATGTAATGATTTTTGATATTTTTGACTGAGGATGTCCTATTTTTATACCCATCATGGTTTATGGTTGAAGTATTGAAATTTCATATGCTAGTTTTAATACGAATGATTATATTATGTTTCATCATTTTTATATGAGGAATGCAATTGATTTAGTAAGTGATGTGTAGGGCCCGATATAGCCACTTGATTCATTAGTAGGTCTCATGAGAAAAATTAGTTTCTTGGCACAAGGGCTTGACAAAAAATTTATTTTTAGTCTTGGCACGAGGCCTTGACTATGTTTTAATGATGTCTGGTGTTAGGAATTCCCTCATTATGAAATTAATTATTACATGTGATTATTTGTCTAGTATAACAACCATGTGCATTTTTATATGTTAATTTTTAATTTATTCTATCCATATTATGTTCATGTTTATTTTTATATGGTTTTTATTACACATATTGGCCTAAAAGTTTATTGCTTCTGCTAAATTATTAACCCTTACTGATCATCTTAGCTCACCCCTTTCTTATATTTTTTCCTAGGATTCCAAGAAGTGTATTATGTTTGATATACATGGTCAAGAAAACTGAATAATGGAATTCTCAACTGATTATTTATGTTTTGATTAGTGTTTGAATGTGTAATGAAATGTTCATGTTAGTAATATATTTTCCTAGACTACTAAACTGATCAGTCATTTAGGACTTCATTCCATGTAATCATGCCAATGTATTAAAATAATGCACTAGCTCTAGGATTCTGGGGTCGGGGAGTTACAATTTTTATCAGAGAAATTTTAGTACAAACCTTGAAAACTAGATTTAAAAAAACTCTGATTAGAGAACATTACCATAATAAAGACATTGAGGATTAGTATAGAATAACAACCTAGAATTTTTCTAATGTAGTGATTTTGTGTCTTTTCCAAGCAATACATCCCTGTATGGTTACGAGTAGGTAGAGCCAGCTCTACTACAGATGTACCTCGGGGTGGATACTCCAACAAAGAGGTCGAGCATGACCAGGGGTATCATGGTACATGACAATGAGCCTTGTTCCACTATTGGGTACGAAAATCCCAGGGGATATGCTTAGGATAATTCAAATTTTCATTACAAGCCATTAAGATGGATTTTGGATAAAATACATCCTCAATGAAAACATTGTTTATGATTATAGATTATATGAATAATCTTCTCAATTTTTGTTAGATATTATAAAATTTGGGAATTATTAATTGTGATTCATAAACAAACCTAATGTATTCAATTATATAGAAATGGCGCCTAGTATAATGAATGACAACTCCTACAATACGCATGATCCAAAGAATAAGAAAGATCATATATTTAATGGTATTAAGCCAACATTTAAAAGGTAAATAGTCTCCCATGTGTTCTCATCATATAGAGAAACAGTATCATGTGTTAATAAGATTAGTAATGAATTCTCTGTGTCATATGGTTTTGAAGGGAATCAAGAGAAGAATTGGATGGTAGAGAGAAAGACGGATTATGCGAAGAGGGGAAAGTAGGATTTTCCCATATGAGAGAGCTATGGAAAGAATCAACTTGGTAATGCTTGAATAGAATGGGAGTTAGTTATAAGTGTGGAGAAAAATGAATCCAAGTACGTGATTCTAAGGGTAAGAAAAAGTTTTCAAATGTCCAATGCTTCATCTTCATGGAGTTGGGACACTACGCGAATCAAAGTTTAATCATCGGAGTACGCCCCAAAAGATTATATTGGATAATAATCAAGTTATGATATTACCAAAGATGAAGAGTAATGACTAGTGTTATTATGTTATTATTAAAGAATTGTTTCATTTAGTTGTTGTATCAACAATGTACTGGTTATATGAATTTTGGAAATAAATATGGATTATACTGAAGTACTATTTCATTGAGGATTTGATATTATATGGTTCAATGAAAAGTATTTTGATAGAAAGTTAATCTTTTTGGAAAATAATTCTTTGAAGGAAAGACAAACCTCAATATGTTTCTGATACCGAGTTAGTGAATTTGGAATAAGATATGATTGATTTGGATATATTATATTTAATATTCTTGACTACATTAAAACAAATTAATTTTTTGTTGATTTCATTGTTGTTGGAGTTTAAAACATTTTTGCATATAAGTAATATATAAATTATTCTATAATTAAGAAGGTTGAATTAATATAATAAATAATGTTTTATGGAAATTGATGGTGTTACCGTGTTTTAACAGAGTACACGATGAAGGTATTCACAGGTTATTATGTGACAAAAAATATCTTCATTGTTTTTACCTTCCTCATAAATTTTGGACTGTGAGTTTTAATAGAATTATTTTTGATATGTCTAAAGGTTTGAATGGATTATGTTTTCAATTGGATACTATTTTTATGGTAAAAACATTTATTAATATTATTTTTTGATTTTTATATAAAGTACAACACCGAAGTCGGGCGACAACATGTCACGTCCAGCAAGGCCACAAGACTTGAACCCGCAATCGAAGGGCGACAAGGCTGCATCACCTACCACTGGACAAAGTGATGTAATAGTTTGTATAATATAGTTTTTAAAATATTATAACAAGTAAATTACAAATTAATTATTTTTGTAACCCTACATGATTAGGATAAATAGAATATTTTTGAATTCTATTCTCTTTTTGAGTGAAATAAGACTTGGTGGTATGAATTAGTTGAAGGATGAAACTATAATGGTCAAGTATATTTTTCCCTCTTATTATTTGAATAAATTTATTATTAAACATTATTTAAGTTATATTAAAACCCAAAATTTTTTATCTTAATACCTTATGTTTTTTGAACTAATGATATTTTAAATCATCATAGATTGATGGATTTGAGGCCCTCAATTTTACACTTTTTTGTTGATGATTTCCTCAATCACTCCCTAAAAATATTTTAGTTATTCCTCCAATTATGTGTCTCTAATTTTCATCAATGTTCTCCTATTTGAGATCATAATTTTGTAGTGACTTTTTCATGTCCTTTTCCCTCTTATTAACAGTAAAATTTATTAACCCTATTTTTGAAGTTGTTTTTCAACCATTGAATTTTCTATTTTTTAAATTTTATTTTTGAAAAGAAATTTCAAATTGTTAGGACACAATTTATTGAAGTATGTTAGAATGTAACACCCCATTATTTCATTGTACGTTACCTCTTCAAAGTAATTCAATAACTTGCGCTACACGCAACACCGAGTTCAAGCGCACCACGAATTACCAAACTAGCCATTCAAAAAGAGGTTATGAATCATATAAATTGAATTTTTAATTTTATATACTCCATATAATTTTAGAATCCATATTGTTTTTTTCTTAGACATAATGTATGAACCAATTCATTTTTCAGATAAAAGAAGTATTTTAAAAAAAAGTAATTTCACCGCCTTTTAATGGAGAACCCTTTTCAAAACCAATATTTAACACTTTAATATATTAAATTTAATGAAATTAAATACTTCCATAAATAGGGACATAAAAATTTAGTTTGGATAATGTTTTGGTACTTTTCTAATAATTTTCATATTTCGATGAATAGTGAAAAATACTAAATTTTAATTGAAAACATCTTTTTTAATCAAAATAATTTATAGTGTTAAATAATGCATTTGAATGGTTTTAATTTATAATTAGATTATATTTTTATCATTTAATACAACGTCGGTCTTTATAAGAAATTTCAAAATTAAATTTGATATAAACACATGTCAATCATTTGATAGTTTTTACTTTTTAAAGCCCTGCTTTTTGGTTTTGACAACGGGAATTAATTTTAAATTTATTAATGAAACTTCTATGTTTGTTATTTGGTAAAAATATAATTAATTTATGAATTCATAAAATCAAAATTATATTAGGGTGAATTTGTTTGTATTTTTCTGAAATCTTTCAATTTTGGATTAATTATGAAAAACAATACGTTATTGTTAAAAACAAACTTTTTATTTAAAAAATTATTCACATTATTTACATTTATTTTAATTCAAAATTGATATATAATTCCTATATAGATTAAAGGTAATTCATTCGAGTCATTTTATAATAAAATTAGAAGTATTAAATTTTATTGAGCTTTTTATCATCTTTTACTCACCTTCTAGGAACATTTGCAAATTTTAATAAAACATAATTTTATTACATCTGTAAATTGAATTTCAAAAATTTGATAGTCAAAGATTATATCATTAAGTATAATATGGCTCAATAAAATGAAAATAATTTTTCATAAATAGTAACTTTTGACTTTTATTTACCACGGTTAAAAGTAAATAGTGTAATTAAAGGTAGAAATGATATTATAATTTCCCTTACACATGTCCTAATTCTATTGGATAACTGTATTTCAACCAAAACCAAAATTATGAATTAAACATGTTCAATTTTTTCACATGGATTAGATTAGGACATTTATTATTAATTAATTTAATGAAGAGTTAAAAGTGTTAAATTCAAAGTTTAATAACAAAACCAATTTTAATATATGGTTTTAAAAAATATAAATTAGACTATAAATATTCTTCTGAAATGTAAAAAAATATCCCCCAAAATGGTGTTTTATTTATAATTTCATCATATTAAACAATTAAATTTATTTATGACACAATGATGAAGCAGTAATTAGTTTTTCAATGATTAAATAAACTAATTGATATTATAAATATAAAGATAAATTTAAATTGAGGATTTTAATTCCATACATCAATTTTTTAGGTTAATATGACATTTTAGGGTTGATTAATTAATATTTTTGATGTGATAAAGTTGTTAGGAATTTAAAAAAAATAAAATACCAAATACTGTCAAAATTGACATAAATGAGTTTTTAAAACATAGACTATATTGTTAATTGATATAATATGTCAAAAGATCTAAGGATCTACCAAATTACTAAGATAAGGTTAGATATTTCCATAATTAACCACTTGGGGTTATTTTTCCATTTTATAGTAAGTTTATTAACTATTTATTATAATAATACAAGATGACATGGTAAAAGTTAAACTATTTATGTAAGAGTTAAATATAAAATATAGGGTTAATATGTTGACCTAAACGTCTGTAAAACATATTGGTTGAAATTATTTAGACCCATCCCCTCCTTAGCTTCGAAATAAATCAATTTGGAGCCATTAGAAACCGAAAATGAATTTATAATAAAATAATATTTCAAACTATTACTAATGTGACCCTCTGCTCTCTTTCAAAAGTGTACTTTCTCTTCTATAAAATCACACATCCAAAGCCATTTGTCATGGCCAAACCCTATCAAAATCTCCTCCAAACATCCCTATATTTATCCTAGAGGCTTTACCTTTGCAAGAAATCCAACCTATAGAGACCTTTTATTCAAATCAAAAGGAAAAACCCAAAGAAAAGATAATTATTTTATCACATATTTCAATGTTCTTTTCTTCTTCCACTTTCTCTTTCATTATTATTTCAATTACTAAATAATAAATCCACTACCTTCTAAATAATTTTATGTTATTATTAATATTTTAGAACCATACTTGTCATTCTATCAATCCTATGAATGATAATTTCACCATGTGTGTGTGCTTACAGCTTACCATCTCCATGTTGTGGTTTAATTTGTTATTCAATACTATGTTATTTTTATGGATATAATTATGAGTAATATGTATATAAATATTGAAAATATCATGATATATTCTCTATAAAATTAATATACCATCAAATTCCACATCTTTTAATCATTAAGGAAATGATATTGTCGCTCATGTGTACGTACGACTTACCATCTCCATGAAGTGATGAGATTCATTTCCAGGTTCACCTTTCAACGATGATTTTAAAAATATATATTATTAATAAGTATTTAATATATTAAATTATAATGATATCATAGATATATATATCTATATATTTATTTATTTATTTAGATACATATATCTTATTCACTTACTTCTGTTCAATACGATATGGAAACGGAAACAACATTTATGTGTATGTACGACCTACCATCTCCATAAATAGTGTTTTCTATTTCATATATCTATCTATTATAAATATTTATATTCTAAATATATATTATATATAAATCATGTTTTATATTCTGGATGTATTTAAATCTTTATCTAAATGATATGATCAATAATAATAAGTTAAAATATGTACGATAAAGAAAGTTATTATTATTCGAAATGTTAATTTAACATATAAATCATTATTAAATGGTTAGTAAAAAGGATTTAATGAATCATGTATGATATAATAAATATTAATATAGTAGGGGATAATTCAATTACATAATATTGTCATTATACATGAGTTTAAATGTAACCTCTACCAAAGGATAGTGCAAGGTAAGGGTTAATCCGCAATCTCATAATTATTAGAGATTGTTTATGTGTAAGTATTTCCTAGGACCTATTTATTATACATGACCATGTTTCATAAAATAAATTTTAAAATGATCATTTTATGTTACTCTTTAACTAAAACATATTTTCAATATTTTAAATATTAATTCTTTTAAATCCTTCTCATTAATGTCCATGTTTTCAAAATTATTTTGAGGATTTATTTACATAGACAAGAATGATTTAAAATAATAATTCCTTTAAATATTTTCAATGTGTAATGGGACACTTTTATTCAAAAAAATATCATTTAAATGAATTCCTTTATACATGTGTGACTTTTAAATTATTTCACAAAAGGGACATTCCTCCCAATAACTTTTACTGATCATTTTCAACTATGTAAAAATACTTTAATGGATATTATTATTGATTAAGGTTGATTTATTATAATACAATCATCCATATTGTATTGAATGAGTTATGATATGTTTTACTGTTGATGCTCAATTTTTATACCTTTAATGGTCAATGGTTGATGTATTGACATTTCGTATGCTAGTTTTAATATTAATGTTTTTCTTATGTTTAAACATTTTTATATGAGGAATGAAATAGAATTTGTAAGTGACAGGTGGGGCCCTCTATAGTCTCTAGATGCATTAGTATATCTATTGAGACAAATTAGTGTCTTGGCACAATTCCTTGACAAAAATTTTATTTGTAGTTCTGGCATGAGGCATTGACTATGTGGTAATGATGTCTGGAATTAGGCATTCCCTCATTATGAAATTAACTACTACATGTTATTATTCAACTAGTAGAATATATATGTTCATGTATATATAGTAATTTTTTATTTATTTTCTCTATATTGTGTTCATGTTTATGTTTAAAAGGATGTTGTTTTTATTAGACATCTTCCATTAACAGTTTAAAGCTTCTGCTAAAATATTTACCCTTACTGAGCATCTGAGCTCACCCCTTTCTTATGTTTTGTTTTCCCAAGATTCCATGAAGTGTATTATGTTTGATATGCAGAGTTAAGCTAGGGGAATAATGGAGTTCTAAAAGGATTATTTATTTTGTTTTTTATGTTTTAATGGTAATGTAATGTTCATGTATGTAATATATGTTTAAAGACTACTAAATTGATCAGTCCTTCAGGACTTGATTAATTAAAATCATACCAATGAATTAAAATAATGCACCGGCTCCAAACTTCTATGGTCATGGCCTTACAACTGGTGCTTGTGAAATGTATGAAATATTTCCCTCTCATATGGTATTTGGAGCATAATCTTTTCTATTGTTTTAAGGTCTAGAATTATGGTGGTGGGACATTTATGCCTTGTTATACTTTAGGATCATCCCCTATCAATTATACATATCATAATTAATAATTATAATTATTGTAAAGTAATTTGTCCCGATCTACATAGTCCTTGGATTTGATTGGTGCTTCCAACTGAAGGTCTCAAAATCAATTTGGATGGTTCTTGATCTTCAAAGAATATGTGTGGAGGATTATTATTTTAGTAAAAAAAATATATTGTAATTGTGTTCACTAATTATTTTGGTAGTGGTGACTCAAATATGGAAGAGGTTTCCTCGATGTAACAATGGTTGGAGTTATGAAAATCAAACTATATCTCTCTGCAGGCTGTTGATAATTATTCAATTATTCTTCACGCATAAATCAAAGGAAATATATTTAATCCCTAATCTATCATCTATCACATTCATAAATGTATTTCTTTCTTATCTTACCATGTGAAAATCCTCTTCAAGTGGTGATATGAGAATCAATCTATAAATTACGTCGCTTCTAGAGGTTATCCGGACCATCATTCTAACTATTTTACTAGCATGGGTCCCCTTCCAATTGAATGTGTTGACATTGTGAGATTTTATGTTATGAAACATAATTTTTATAAACCCCCTGAAAATGATTCTACAACATATTTTGATTTAATTTTCATTTTTCCTACTGTAATGATATTAATTCCCTTATAATTATTTTTTTGTTAACTAGGTCAGAACGAAAAGGAAAGTTTGATAAAATTACATAAAATGTCCAAATATAATTATATTACAGTATTATGACTATTATTCATACTATCATCTACATATATCAATTTTGAGATAAATTATTGTTGAAATTATTTTATATAAATTCCATACATTGAGTCATTCAGAGGGGAACCTCTACTTTCTTATATATGGACATCATCTATCCTTTCTTACCCACTCATCATGAGTCACTTATCTAAACAAAATCATCAAAAATATCACATAAAATTCATATATAAATCATAAGTTCTCTTTTCTTCCTAAAATTCCATCCATATGGGTCCTTATGGTGAGATCCAAATGAGGTTCTTGAATGAGGAGGTAATCATCTTACCTGGGAGTTATGATTTTACCTCTTCTTCTAACTAATTTGATTAGGTCCAAACAATTTCAATATAAAAACATATGTATCTTCCATATTATTATTTATTATTATGTAATACAAATAACCTTATTCCACACTGTTTGCAATAAAATAAAAAATTAATGTTTCACTCATGCGTACGTTATGATTACCACCTTCAGGAAGTGATATGATTCATTTTCCATAACCTATTCACATAGATTTTTATAATGTGGGATTTAACAAATAAATAATATATTTATGATATAATTAGTAATATTTCATTGTAAAATATTATATATCAATCTTTAAATATTTTCTTTATAAAATGGAAGAAATGTTCATGCATATATATAGACTACCATATCCATCAATGTTGTAATTCATTTTTCAATATTTATTTATTATATATGGTTCTATATATGTTTATAATAAAGATATATAATAATTAAATGATGATTAAATTATGTAGATTATGTAACCATGATCAGTGTTCAATTATTGGAACTGTCAAACCGAAACATACATGATTAAATATAAACATTAACAACCAATAATAATGGTTTTAATAAATAATTATAAATAAATTGGTGTTGAAATATTATAATTGGTTCATATAATCCACATGTATCACGAGCCGTGTGAAGCAGAGTCCAATAAAATGCCATTAAAATAAAGGAAAAGTATAATAACAAATGGTTTTAAACATGTGAGAGTTTAAGGCACCATGCATATCCAAGTCAAACAATGTAGAACAGAAATCATAGGTCATGAAAGACCATCTCGAGTTGGACTATAAAATTTCCATTTTGGATAGTGCATCGGTAACATTTATTGGATTTCCAATACACATGGGTGATATTGATATCCATTTGTTTAGATAAACATATATATTAAATCCAATGTGGGATCAGTCATCCTAGGACACATCATGATCATGTATTGAAAAAATAAAAAACATTAGTAGAGTAAGATTCAACCCAATTAAATATCCATTTGTTCTAAACAACATTTTTAATTCCCATAATA
The DNA here is from genome assembly GCA_963277665.1 of Viscum album. Taxonomy (NCBI): domain Eukaryota; kingdom Viridiplantae; phylum Streptophyta; class Magnoliopsida; order Santalales; family Viscaceae; genus Viscum; species Viscum album. Next base: position 624,349,755 of record OY728127.1, read on the forward strand.
ACTTCACATAATTATTCCTCTATAACAGGAATGATACTAATATAATGTTAGAAGATGCCATTATCAATGATGAACAACCTTAATATAACTCCACACATCGACTGAATATATATACAGAGTTGTCCTAAAATTGTATAGAATGTGAAAACATGATCAATGGTTTCATCTGATGAAAACAAGAGGAATCACCTAGGAGAAAGATGAATTCTAGTTCCCTGTATTTCTCCATGTTTTGGAAACCAACATCATTTGATTTTCCATAGGATCAAGATATTTCCTTGGCAAATGAGATGTTGCCTAAAATTTTTCAACAACAATGGAGAAATGATATCATCATTATAATGGTTGTTATAGAAGACTTTAGTAGCTAAGTACTTAACATGATCAAGAGTCCACTTTAGCATGTACATAAAAACATAGACATACTCACATAGTTACATCATTATATATATTGGTAAAAAGGCTAGTAGATCTTCATCTAGCAGAGGATCATGGATAGAAAAGTTCTTCATGTGATTGGGAGTAGAGTAAAAATATCAAATTCTCTTATTCAGCCATGGTATATTCTATAAAATCAAGGATGAGTTCCTATAAAAAACCATTTCCATCACATCATGAGAACTTTGTGAGAGGATTTAATTACTGTCCATATTGAAGAATGAATATAAAATAAGTAATCACATGGCATTCTTGATGTGAATAAATTGGAGATAAATTCAAAGGAGCTTTCATTTGATGATTGTATATTACAAGTAAAATTGACTAGAATATTCTAATTGAAGAGACTTTGATCTATGATACCCAAGCCACCCAAATCAATAGTCATGATGTAATCTTTCCATAAAACCATTATAAATTTCTTTCTCTGATTTATCTAGTTCAAAAAATGTTCCGGATCATGTCATATATTTATTTTAGAATGGATTTTGGAAATTTTTATAGATTAAATGAGTAAAAAACATTGATTTTACAACTATGTTAACTAAGAAGATTCTTCATGCTGGTGACATTGTATTCCCCTTCTAGGGTTTTATCTGAAAAATTATTCGAGAAATAATTTTTTCAAGCTATCACATTCCGACTCTACCCAATAAAAAGAGGCACTCCCGGATAGGTGAAAGGGACTTTTCCCCTTCTCACTCCAAGCATTCTGACCCTCATGCTCTTTTTGGAGGCAATTATTCCATCACCAAACAACACAAAAGTCTAGTTCCAACTAATAAACTTGCTTGAGACCTATTCAAAATGAGTAAAGATATTTTGGATTAAAGAGACTATTTATCTAGTGGCACATCTAATGAAAATAATATCATCGGTATTGAAGAGGTGAGAAGGTGGGAGGATATCACTTCTAGCCCTAATTATTATCTATATACAACCTCGCATAAGGTAATTGATGAAGACACGGATTTAATCATCATCTATAGAAAAACAAATCCCAAAATTTGATTCACATTGTCTTACACATCTAGAAAACTAGAAGAAACCTCTTGGGGAACCATTAAATAGTATGGACATCATTGAACTTTTAAAAATGGTATTGATTATTTTGAGGAAGTCACCAGAAAATCCATCACATTTAAGGATTTCAAAAATAAAAGTCCACATAATTCTAAAAAACCTTTGAATTGTTTATAATTAAATAGAATATACCATGATTAACTATTTTCTTCATGATATAAACACATTATGATGTAGTAATGATATAGATCTGTGTACACATTTATGGGATAAATAAAAAATGGGTTAAAGAGATTAAAACACAAGAAATAGACTATAAACTCATGGAATTGACATGGAAAATGATTTTTGGAAAGGTCTTTTCAAAGGAAATAGTCTTGGGAACCCCAACATCCACTCCATTCTCTATTTTAGGATTCAAGGATATTTACATGACATTGATTCCATAGGGAATTAGAGAATGATTAGAGAACTCACTCTCACCATTAAGAACCACTACCCATGAAATGTCCCATTATTACATAAATAATTTATTGGTGAACCCATCGGAACTAGACACACTATCAATATTGATAGATAATATGGTACCCTTTAACTCTTTCTCATCTACAATATTAGTTATAAGAGCATTATGATGATTATCAACCACACTGTTGAGGTTATTCATCAAATTTTTGGTTTAAACTTCCAACTGATCAGAGTATAGTCCTTCAAAATATCCAACTATTGTATTGTAAACTTCATTTTTAGATTTTCATAATGATCTATCAATACCAATGGTAGTAATTCCTGTTCTAATCCTCTCTTCCCTATGAATACATTGAAAATACCTCGTATTTCATCCACCCTCCTAAAACAATAATAATTTATAATGGTTTTTGGCTAGACATATATTAATGGTAACAAGTTCATTAATCTTAGATAAGACCTTAATATCTCCATTTGTAGGATCATTCTGATTCTGGATAAAACACACATTACTGCAGAAATTCCTCATCCTCCTTGATGTCATTGTCATGATTTGAAAAATAAGCCTTTCACCATTCAAAAATCTATTTCTTTATTTTCATCAACATTGTATCCCTAACATTGTTTAGAATTGAAAAGGCTTCCATATTCCATGATTTTATTTCAACCTTCCTACAACCAGTCAAAACAAAATTAAAATTATTGAACGTAAAAGGTAGTGGGGATAACTTCAGTTCCTTTCATATCACCATAATAATGAGAATGTATTCAGAAAAGAAATTGTAGTAAAATCCTCAAAACATAAATGAGATCAATCACATCATCAATATAAAAAAATTTATCTAGTTTTTTTACATCTAGTCGGTTGTGAGTTTATTTGCACCAAGTGTAATAACCACCTACAATTGGTTCTTCATCCATGTATCACTTGTAATGAAAAGTTGAAAATTCAATAGCTTAAAATTTATTAATATTAGATCATGTACATTATTAAGATATATAGTAGTGTTAAATTCCCTGATAATAATCCAACAATGCGGCCTCTTATCAAATAAGTTTTCAACATTGTCTCATAGATCCCTTATCTTGTTGTGATATATTAAGGCATAGTAAAAAGTAAGAGAAATTACCATATCCAAGATACAAATGTCAACTCATATGTCCTGGTGAGTTCTTTTATAATATTTAATGATGATACTATCATGTTTTAATAATGAAAAGTGTTGATATTCATTATCACTTTCATTTTGTGGGAAAATGGAGTATCCAAGGGAATCACATTTGAGGTAAATCCATTTTTCAAATTTCATTGTGGGTTTGGAAAGACCAACCATTATGGGTTTATTTCTCACAATAATGTTTCATAGGGCATTGACCATGGGAGATCTACCAATTGCATAAAAATAACAAAATAAGATCTTTGATAATATAAAGATTCTTTTTCCCTTGTCTTTTCCCTTCCTCCTATAGAAGATGTTTTTTTGTCTTCTAACCTCCACCTTTCTTCAATCCATTGACATTATTTTCACCGAATAATCCATCATCCTCTTTATTGATCTTAACTGAAATTTAATTACTAGGAGGATTTCTTCTCACCATAATCATCACATTGTCGCCAAATGGGAGTGGTAATTTGGTTGGGAGAGTGATCAATTATTGAGGTTTTATTTCCTATAAATTTTCCTTTTTGCTTGATGTTTTTTATTTACATGAGTAAATAGATCCCCATTGACAAAATATTTATGATCAGTCATAGATCCGTCAATAGGAAAGGAGGAAACATTTACAAGATCAGCACCATACAATTATGAGTCTGTGAAAAACTTCATCGTCATCTAGGGGACCACATCAGCTTCATGTTATCCATAATGGTCTACAAATATATTAGAGTTATCCTACTACTCATCTAAGGCTTGAACTGGGGAATAATGATCCCAATTTGATACCCAACTGGTCTTCTCAGATTGCTAAAGACTAGTAGTAGCAGGTAAAAAATTGCCCCCCATAGCTGGAAATAGATCATGGGAACCATAATTTGAAATATTATGATTATATTAGTTGTATTTACTCAATACTGTATTTTTTGTGGATTGAATAACTCCAAATTATAGAGGAATAGTCTTTAGTTCACCCTCATAGTTCAAATCATCATCACACATCCTTTGATATAGAGACTTCGTAGGTCAAGTATCATTGAAGTTACCCTGCCTTCCAACCACCACAAGAGAAATTAAAGGTGTACTAGATGATAATATATTTATTAGAAACTTTCAAATCAACAATATATACATGGGTGGAAATTTAGGGGTTGAATCATGTAGCCTTGTCACTATTGTGAGAGGTCTTTGAATCATGATGGGATTCCTTGTCACGATGTGCATCACCTACAAATAAACTGAGACCTGCACCATAATTCAGGATGGAAGGAGCATCATATTTCCCTATAACATTATTAGGGAATCTTCTAAATTGAAATTCATCAGGAACATTCAATATTCATTTTGTACAAATTTCAGATCTATTGCATCAGATAATTGATGGCCTAATAAATTAAAATCACAAAAACATTGGTTTCCTTTGATAAAAAAATTATAGATTAAATGTTTTATATATTTTGGTAAGGACCACCTCTTCCACCAATGTGTTGGCCATACCAACATCAACTAGAACCCTTTAATTGTGGAAATACAATTTTTTTCATTTTTCATATCAATTCTTTTTGTTTTACCAACTGACGATGAAATATCCCATTGCATTCTAGGGTGTTAGTACAACCAATTGCGTTTAAAAATATTGATCCACACATGAGTATGTGTGTTCTTAACACAGAAAGGATAGAAGTTTTGAACCCATTCATGAATTTTTATGATTGTGGGCTTTAGAGGTATAGATCCAAAACTACATTCTCTCCTTTTTTCTCTTTAAAAGAAAACACTATGTGAAAGTATCATTTCTCTATTGTAGTCATCCTCTAGCCACCATACCACAAACCATGGAAATTCTATCAATCAGTTCATTAAATGACCACATTAATTTTCATGTCAGTTTCCCGAAATGAGCTATTATCAACAACATGAAATGAATTAACCACTACTCAACATTATCATCATTGGATGAAAAATGTGTCGTCTCCCTTTCATGATGATTATTCATGTTAAAGGAACTCTAAGGTAAGAGAATTCCATGCTCTACTCATATCTCAAAACATCAATAAGAAAATTCTCACTAGATTACTTCATAGGATTAAAAATATCCAAAATTCTTCAATTTTAGGGAATATAGTGAGAGATATAAAATCCATTTGTCTATTTATATTAAATATTTTTGGAGTTTGATCTTCCATGTTATAGTCAACATCATCTAAATGCATAGAGATACCATTAAACCAACAATGACCCCTTTTCTAAACCAATATGAATATCTAATGGGTCAATGTGGATCGTATATCATATATTAAATATATCATTCCATATTATTATTTTTATAATAAATTTTAATTAATTAGAAAATATTTTTCATTTCATGGTATGTAAGTTTGATTTTTTGTTTGTTTTTATCATCTCAAATTTCCTTCTTTATGAAATTTGTAATATTCTAAACCTATTATCGTTTTTGAGCATTATCTTTGGCTCCATTGATATATTTTATTATGAGTAAAATTATTTTATTATTATTTAATGTTTAATTTTATTTTTTATGGGGTTATCATTCAAAATATACAAAAGTAGAATGTTTTTTGTTACAATCTATTTTTACAAGGATTATATATGCTTATATTTATGATGATGAAATAATTTGATCTAACTCTCTACAGTCTCATTAAATTTTTTATTTCATCTTTTTTTCATTAGAATATTTTTTTATTTTACTCTATTTATGTACCTGTGAGATTGAATTTGTGTAAGTAATATTGACAAGGTTTTTATCTTTGGTCATGAATCATATTCTTCTATATCCATGACTACATAAATTGTTTTCAAAACTGTTTTTAGTATTCTCATATGTTTAACTAATTCAACCCTAGTTATTATTTCTATAAAAACTTTTTAAAATTAATATTCTTATCATTTCTGATCATCATAATTCTTAGTTATTACGGACAATGTTAATGTATTTTTTTTTTAATTTACAGTAACTGAATAGACTATCCTACCACCATGGGTACATAGTACATTGAATATTCTATTATAGGATTCCATGGACATTATCAATGAAAATTATTTGAATAATATTTTATAAATTTCATGATTTTTAATATTTTTTTCTAAATGACAAATGTTTTTCATGCAAATTTATTCAAATGATCATTCAGAGGCATTTTCGTATATGATAAATTATTTTGATGTTATTTATTTATCACTAGGGATATGATTCCTGGATACCATCCTTAATAATTCTATTACAGATTTATGGTCATGATAATGCCATATCGATGAAACCTATTTTCTTTTCCATGAGGTATGTTATAGTGGAATTTTATATTATTTTCAGGATCTTACAGAGAGTATAAGAGTTGATTTTGAATATATGACTTATTGGAATAGAATTATGTAGCCCTCCAATGCATTGGTTGAAAGTTATTTTGTTAGGATAACAAATAGCTTTCGTGTGAGATTTTCATTAGACCAATTGAGGATACATTAGAGGTAATTCGCATTCTTAAATAGGGTCTTAGGGAGGTTATCCCAATCCCAAAATAGGGTACATTGAAGATGATCTGAATCCAACAATATGGTTAGTGTTAGATTATTCCATTCCCAATATAGTTTACCTGGGAGTTCCCCCCAATCCAAAAATAGGTACATATGTGGCTATCCAAATCCTATCATGTGATGAATGTCTTCTAGGGTTCCATTAACATATGATTTATTTGATTTTGATTTTGATAGACTTGATGAAACCCTTTTATGATCTAATAATTTTTTAGTGTTAGGCCTTGATTGATCATGATCATTGATTAATTTATTATTAATGTCTAATGAAGTAACATATTTTATTCCATGACCCGTGATTATAAACTATTGCAATCTATGTAGAGTTTCAAATGTTATTTTCATGTTCTCAAACTATTATTATCATGTTATGCTTAAATGATAATTGATATCTCTATTGTTTATGTGGGAGAAAAATATAAACCTACCCTATCTTATGATCATTTTACCAAGGATACAAAGAATGTAATTTTGAGTGATATTTATTAGAAGTGTACTATTTTTTAATAACATAGTTGGAGATGATTTATCTTCTTTATATACTAGATGTTTTTGTATCTTAGATTCCAATGACAGTAAAAAAATTTAGTTATTGAAGTGGTAAAAATAATATATAATGAATATTATTGTAAAAACATGTAATATTTATATAGGAATTATTTTGGTAACAATAATTCCAAATGAAAATTTCTTGGGTCAAACAATTAATTATTCAGTTAATCATCTACATATAATTTTTTTTGAATGATTTTGGCCCACCAAACATGGTTCCTCATATTACCCCATTAGATATATTCTTCAAAATGATTATGTGTAAATACCATCACATTATCAATCATTAATTTCTATTTCTTATCCCAAAAATCATCCCTAACAACATATATGACATTTAATACTCTAAAAAATTTGTTTAATATATAAAAAATGAATCATTTTCCTCAATGGATTACGATGATATTTTTCTATATTCATTAATATGATCCAACATAAGAAGAAAAACTTAATTCTTATCATTAATCATATACATATCTTGAATTATAATTTATTTTTGACATGTATCACTTTTTTGATTCAATTCATTTCAATTTTTATGGGAACCATGAGATCTTTCAAACCTCCCCATGTAACCATCCCATTTTATATCCAGTGGAAAATAATTTTCTGTACAAACTATTATCTTACTGAAAGGTTATAAATAACATTACCTCATCCCAGATAATATGATATAGGTTCCCCAATGTGTTTTCTAATTTCATTAAAATTTTATCGTCTCTTCATTTGATAATTTATTTCATATTTGGGAAATTAACTACAAGAACCAACATATATGATTATGTTAAAGTTATAAACTTTGGGACCCAACATTAAATATCTAAATCATCCATAAATCACAAATAAATGGATTTAATTTTAGCTTGTATAAAACCAAAATTCATTACCATAAATAGTTTTTATTCCTGCTACATAGATTTCACATTCTGTGTTAACATTTTATCATTTCATTTTACCCATGATGTTTTTTCCACATGATCATGTCGAAATAATAAAAAATCATAATATATTGAATATAAATATAAAATGTATTATAATTTTTTCTCTTATATGATTTATTGCCCATTTTCCATGATATTATAATTGTAATGTACGGTATATATTGAATATTTTCCATAATGTTTCAAAAATAACACTGAATTTATAATTCATTATTATGTTTATTTTTTCCTATGTATAAACTTATTAGTATTTCATGATTTGCCGAAAATAATCTTTTTCTAGGGTGTAGGGTATGAAATCTTTGAGTCATTAACCTATATGAATTCTTTTTTTTAATCATAACAGTAGTGGAATAATTTATATCATTCATGTTGCATCCCATTATTAAAAATATAATTATTTGGTAGATTTTACAGTTTAACATATTTAAATATTTTTGTTAATTAATATAATATCTTTTTAATTGATATTTTAACACATATCCATGTGTTTTAATTTAATCAACATGATCCTTTAGACAATATTATTTAATTTGTTTGTAATAACAATGATAATTTAGTCCTAATTCAGTATGATAATGTTAATCTCAACCACCGTATTTCAGTTATTAAATTTGAAAGTATATTTCATTAAATGTTCACCTATAAACCAACAATTATTTCTCCTAATTATGGTATATAATTGTCAGATTCAAAAATAAATTTCTTTTACCTCCATTATTTTTCCATTTAAATATATATTTCATTAAAGGAATATTATATTAAACAATTGACTTCTACTCTCCCCTCACCTTCATCATCTTCTCCAATATTGTCCTCTAGTTTTATTTTTCAATGAGACCACACGAACAACATCATTAAGGTCTTTCAAATACTAATTTTCTTCCACCATAAAATCTATCAAGCCATAACTCTCTTATGAACATAATTTATTAATGAGTTTATTTCATGATCTCATCTTTCCATAATGTATTTTTTTGATTTATTTATTTTCAATTCATCTTCAATATAATATTATGAAAATTGGATCGCATTTGAATGAGGTGACCAACCATTATTTATCAAAAACTCATAAGTGTAATAATTCCAATGAATTTCAATTTCCCCCTTTTTATATTATTTTAAATGAGAGAAAATGTTTCATTAACTTCCCTATCATTGGGAACATCACTTATGGTGAGTTTATTAATTACCTAATATGCCACTACCTATGAATATTCCTTTTATAAAGGCCCATTTTCATTTATAATAATATCATATACAGTGGGTGTATTGTATATAATTTCTAAGATCACTCCAATGTGATCTTCTCCTCAAGATCCAAGACATTTTAATTAAAATATGTTCATAATATTATAATTATCATCTTCAAAATTTTGATGTCATCTGGGATTACATTGAGTCTTTGGATATCTTTCACAATAACAATCATCCAATTTATGAATTCGGTAATGAGAACATCTAGTTTCATCCTCATTTCCCAATACTTATTATTTAAAACCTAAAATTTTCAATCATATACCCTATAACCACCTTAATGCAAGATGGGTTGTTTTTACCACACCAAATATCGTGATTTATGTTACATATCCATTATGTAAATTAGGATGGAATAATATCCTACAATGTTATTATCTATACCTAGTAATCTATCATGTATCTATGTTGGGGGAGGGGGTTATGTTACTTCATTCATTCCTCCTCCTATGAAAGAGGACGACGAAAAGTAGTGAATGTGTATAGCATATATTATGGAGACAATACCCTCTATTACAATTTAGAAATAAGAGTGGAAATTATATATTTAATTATACATGAAACCCCTAAATATTATGGGCTAAAGAAAAAATATATAACAATATAATCATGGAATCACATGATGAATTTTTTTAAAGGACATAAAGATTGTCAAATAAATAAAAGACTATAAGACTTTATAAAAGACTCTGAAGACCATATTCCCAAACCATGTGTCAATCATGTCTCTAGGAACTTAACCATGTGTAAGAAACAAATCCACAACTGGGTCCCTATACATTTTAAATAAAAATATTCATGATGTATTTCTGTGTACCGAACGGTAAGAATAACATTGTGTGATTATAGCTATGTTGGACACCACCAATAGAATCTATGTAATATGAGATTTATTATATAGTGAATTTAATAAATAAAAAACAAGTTTATTAATATAATAAAATTTATTATAGGTAAAATAATCCCCCTAGCCCTAGATCTTTGAATTTACACTAGACACAATCCATACATACTTAATCATTGTTCCAGATAACATGGTGTCATTATGGATCCTATTATTTAATATTGGGACACTCATGGTGGTTAATATTCTCCTTCACAATATGAAACACACATAACATATCCTGAAAACAAGATATCACCCATTCTGAAATCAAGAATTTCACCTTTTGGATTCCTATGATTTTGTATCTCACCCTCATGCATTCCTTACCCTAGGAATCATACCCTTAGGAACTATCATATGCCATGAATCACACTATTGGTTGGAGGTCATAACTAAACACCAACACCTTGATATTCCCAAATGGTTCCTTCAGGCACTATGAAAATAATTATTCTTAATCAAAAAGGCTAAAAAATACATAAAACAACCCTCTCTCGCGCATAAAACATGAAAATGTATTTTTATGAAAAAATTACAAATAAATTCAAATTTCTAAACATCAATCCTACTAGATATGGAATAATAAGACATGAGGATCAATTCATAAAATTAAAATTTCATTATTAATTTACATTTCAAACATTATTTTTTTATTTTGAAAAAATATTCCATAATATATTTGGATTTCTCAGTTTATCCCAAATGTTGTTAACATGCCATTTATAACCAAAACTCATCAAGTTAACATTCAAGGAAGATTATAATTAAATTATCCACTTTTTATTCCATGTTATTAAATCACATGATATAAATATATTTACCATGTAATGAAAAATATCCACATCTAAATGTATTATAGTTCACAATCTATCCAAGCGTAGGCTAACCACTAATGTTGGCACCAGTCTGTTCAATACACAATTTCATACGACATGAATCATTGGATTCATAAGACTATATATTATCATAAAACACGAATTATTCAATTATAATATTTCATTTTAATAGATTTTCAAAATGATTTTAAATGTTGAACATACTAGAAATTAAGTAAAGAAATCCCATGGGAGTTAATCCAGACCACTAACCACTAAAGTAGTGTCGACATGGAAAAAACAGGTGTGAATTATGTTGTTATCAAATTATAATTTCTTTATAATCTAGGCCATAACACCATGATTGTTTAAAAATTACCTTTTTTAGGATTCCTGTAATATTTTCTAAAAGGCATGGAACACCACGTATTAATCCCTATGAAGTAGAGGTTGAATCCATTCAAAAATAGATTCAATTCTTGTCAAACGAAACTCTGGTTTTCAAAAGATATATGTAGAATACTTGATATTATTATTGGTTCATAGGGGGTCTAGAATATTTAGTGGGTGATATAGAAAAAGAAAAATAGATTTTATCCTCTCAGACCATTCTAAAGAACACCCAAACATCAGTGTCACACCCCTAGATAATCCATCTTGGTTAATACAAGTCTTAATATCATATATATTTCCATTCCCATGATCATGTTAAACTAGATAAGGTCCATGGTGAAATTAAATACACCTTGATGAAAAACACAGAATCACATTATACGGGCCATAGAATATCATAGTTCCACAACGCTAGGATACTAATTTTGGATGAACAGAATAACATCATTCGAATGTCCCTTGTTCCATTTACATAAAATCCAAACCATTGTGTTCCTCTTGCTATGTCATGAATATATTATACGATGCCATCACATTGCATGTATGGCTCATTACGTAGTTGCTTCAGTCTCTCTCACTAGAAATTCATATTCCACAAACTGATGTTCTATACCACAAAATCACCTCCACCAGTATATTATTTATATTAAAATTAAATCAACCTTACAGTAAAACTCAAATGGATAGAGAATCAACAAAAAAGGTTTGTACCAAAAAAAATTCTCAAATAGGATTAGTAAAAAAAAGAGAGATGTTCCTAGAAAAATAATGGATATTATAACTTACAAGAATTATAACATCTCATCCATACGATGATCGAAGAATCACATTGAGGAGTCAATGAGAAATTATAGTCTATTTTTTTGAATATGGTAATACCTCCCATTATAATCTTCTTGAAAACTCCCTTAATACCATTGCACTCACACTAGAGGCATAGTATTCCCCTATTCAATCCTCTTACTATACTCAATGATATGGACCAATTTCTAGTCAAAGGATACATCAATATACAACAAAAACCCAACAATTTCTACTAGATGACGAGGGTCTAGATGATATTTCAAAATCTATTACATTTAAAATGCATCATTCATGGATTTTTTGTTCGTATGTATGGGCTAAAAGTACACTAATAGGAATATCCTTTAATTTATGTTGAACGACCCAAAAAACATAATACCTAGCTTTTGATGCATTATAATACAGTGTTGCCCCATCCTTGGTGAACCCTAAAGGAAACCGTGATGACCGACCTGTATATCTAGATGTATTCGTTGATGGAATAAATTTTAATTTCACTGAATCAATGTGGTAAAACTACTCATTTTGATTAGATGATACTTCTTTTATGTCTCGTGCATGAGACTAGGTCAAATGACCACTCACCCACCATCCTCTAACTAACATTGAGGTTAACAACATGGAATTCCAAAAAATCCATAAAAGGAGCAAATTTTTAATGTTGGTTGGAATCCATTAACAAAAGAGGATTCCATGATATTTTTATTCATCTTTAAATTGATTCTGAATTCTATAAAATGTGCACATATATTATCCACCAAAATCTAATACATACATTCTAATTATTCATCAGTATAAGGATAATGAGAAGTAATAAAAATAACATTCAATCCAAACTCAATACTAAGATCATACTATAAATGATATGTGAAATTATGAACATGATCTAAAATGATACTCTTCAGAACCCCATGTAACCCAACTATCTCCTATACAAAGAGGATAGCCAGATCATCTATATTGAAGGTCACTATATTAGTTAAGAAGTGGTATACCTTCATTATATTATCCATGATCTCCCAATATACATCTTTATTATGAGTTTTTTATAATAAAATTATGACATAGTTTCTTGTGAAGAATTCTCACTTCCATTCCAGAAGGGGTAGAGTGTACAACAACCCAACAAGAGTCGATTTCTCGACCTTCAACTACTTACAGGTGAAAAATATTTCCAATAATCCTTCTATATGTTTTTTATCCCTAGACCCAAATATTTTTTATAGAGATAGTCCTACATTATCATCATACCTAGATGTAGAACCCATCTAGAAGCATGAAAATCTCATATCATTTTCTCTTGATTTCCCATGTGAATCCATACACCACCATGGATAAGATAAACATTATCATTTCCAAGTGAACATCCTAATGGTGGACCCACATAATATAATATACCCTTAAATGATAAGAACTCCATATTAGATAAGTACACTATCTTTTTATAATACATAAGAATAGGTGAGAAATATTTCAATGTTATTGATACTAATCCCTTGGACTCTTGAATACATATATGAATGAATGTAATGTGTTATGACTAATGCCACTCATCGCAAGCGTACCACACAATCATTGTCTATATATTAGGGCTTACACCATTGGAAAAAGTCCCCATTTTCAATTGAATAATCCTGATCATAGTCGAATTTCTAAGAATACTGAACATATATCATCTATGATGGATCAAGTATCACTATGAGAATATGTAATTGAGGATATTGTACTCTAAGTACACAAATATCATCTCACCAAATAGAGATTGTCTCCAATATCTCATGAAATGTTCCATTTAAGAAAACTCTAGATCACGAGTTTGGGAATTACCTTCATACATTATGATATTTTTAGAGAAATAAACAACCACTCAACCCTCCCATTTTAGAACATATCAGATTTGAACACCAGATGCATTATAATTCAGGATATATTGTTTTCCTAGAAAAGGATCATCTATGATCAATACAGAGGGAAGAATCCTAATAAACTCTTAGAAATTATCCAAGTAGGAATATGATGATCCAAATATCACCCCATTCATGGATAGCCCAATTACTTGTGATTCCAAATATGATATATACATGATAATGCTCTGAAAATATCATGTTAGACTTAAAAACTACTTAATATAAAAGATATTAATATATCTCTACTAGGATACCACACCACAAACCATAAATAATTCCTCTTCCACTCCATCCTTTTTTATAACATGGCCCCTAATGTGTACACTGTCAAACTATAAACATTATTTAGATATCTGATCCAAAATATTATTCTCTTTCAATATACTCTCTATGGTTTCAAGAAGGTGGGCATGATCATCTATAGACTGAAAGTACACCATAATGTTAACAAAAAATACATGGAAAAAAACTAGAAAAACATAGTGGCTCTGATTCAACAAGGCCATAAAAACTATTTGTGAGTTTTTATGGATGAAAAACATTACCACAAACTTATAATAGCCGTGAATTCACATAAAATATGACCAAGTTATGTCAGAGGGTCTAATATCAAACTAATGATACACAAAATTTATTTAAATCTTGGTGAAAATATTGGATCCCATAAAATTATAGAATGTATAATTCGTTCTTGGAAGGGGATTCATGTTCCTTATCATCATCTAATTCAATCTCCAATACTAAATAAAAAAGTGCATAATCAAAATTATCTTCTTTGAAAAGAAAGCCTATGAAATCCATGAAGACTTATTATGCCATATGAATCCCTTTTTTATATATCAATCAATTGAGCATACAAATCATGGTCTCTAGTTGTGAAATCCACTAATGTGGGATAGAAATTGGTTAATCTCAAGTAACTAAATCGATCATTACAAAGATCTTATACAATGTTTGTAAAAAATAATCCAGAAATATATCTCGGATATAATTTAACTATTGAGTATATTATTCATAAATTATTTATACCTATTCTATAAGAACACTTTCAAACAATTCAATGAAATAATCCAACCAGAAAAAAAAAATTCCTACATGAATAACTTGTAGATCCCACTAACCATTGGGAGTCTATAAAACACATTATGGGGATAGAAAGGAAGTTATCTTTTGATAATAGTAAATTTGAGCCTCATATATAACTATCCAAAACATTTCAATGATAAAATCACAAAATATCATTTCCAATATATATATATCCCAAAAAAATGATGTCCACCAATTTGAAGGGGAATTAAATAACAATATTTTTTATCTTTAGACCATATTCGTAATGGTGTTTTGATGTTTATAAATCCATACTTGAACTCCACTACCAAACCCAAACCATTTTAAAATTTCATTGAAAGAATGGAAGGTGATTCTCATATATCAATACAATCATAGTTCAAGGTATATTGTATATAAATTAGTGCTCTGATTATAGAAGGTCCAACATCCAAACAAGAAAGATTATGCCGTATGACATGCAATTAACTCCCCTATATAACATGAATATCCTTCTTCATCGCCTGGGTGTCTCCCTATGACCATTACTACCATTCATATACTAAGTTACCACATCCCCTACACTATCCCGAAAAACTAGTGGAACCCTGGAAAACATTACATTTATTGGTAGTTGAGTTCTCTCTATAGCCTAGTGTTTTTTAGAATCATGTACCATTATTGTAATATAGGATTATTGTACAATACTTTCATTGATGAACCAACCTTCTAATGGAACCAAACTATATTGTGGGGTGAGGATACTATGGGAACCTATGGCCAAACTAACTACACTAAAATCACATCAACGGTCTACATTCTTATGGAAGAATTGTACTCACATGTTTTCTCTTCCCACTACATCCGAAGAGAAAAATATTATAGCAGGACTACATGACACCTGATGAAGTACTCTTATATTTCAAAACAAAAATCACCTTGATTCTTGTTAAGGTGTATGTTAGATTACCTTCCATTATGATGGACTTATTCATCAAGTCCCCAACGACAGTCAAGATAAATACATATACCTGTGACCTGATCTCATATCAAAGCCTATAATAAAAATGTATCTCCCAAGAGACCTCATCCGATTCTATGGATAATGAAAAATGATATATGTCTATGAAGAATCCAAAATATTTCATCTTTTAAATTCCCTCTAGTTTTATATCCCTGTACTCTTGATCACACTCATTACTTAATGTCTCTAGATTGAACTATATTAGGAACATCACATTGATGGCCTTCATGGATAACTCTTCTTATTTAACATATCCCCCAAGAATGTTTCACAAATGATTTTATAGTCCTCAAATCATATGAATAGAATGAATCAACCTCCAATCATATAGTTTCTCTAGGTTCTTGAAGATCATCTATATAGACTCAATCCATAGCTCAAATACATGTATAAAACCCTCCCTAGTGAATGTAGATTGATGTTGTTTTGGTAAATCTCTATTAATCTTAGATATCTATGGATGGGTGGAAAAATTATTCCAATAAAGAGGTAAAAATATAATTCCATTGGTTCAAGGTTCATTTTTACTAGTCTAACGTGATTATTTTTCATAACATAAATATGTTCCCAGAATCAACAATGCATGCCAACATATATCCCACTGTGGATGCCTTGATTCATGCATATGTAAAGTCATCTATACTACGACATTAGTTAAAAATTAATTACAATAACATCAACAATTAATTGAATCACACAAGGTGTAACATCATTAATATTTATTTGGAAAATATCATAAATAATAATCTCATCCATAGGAACACATATTTTCCATCATAAAATGGCCATGTACTCCCATGAACTTGCTCGTTTCCATGCCTTGAGACATCATAGTATCATTTTTTATCATTACCTTATAATAAAAAAATAATGAATAAAAAACTCTATTGATACCACTGTGTAACATTCTCTACACAATACTCCCTCCCATGATTGAGTTGTGTGGGTAACATGACTCTGGCATGCCACCCTTTATTTTGAATGCTACTGACTAATAGTGAGAGTTTAAAGAATATACATTCAAGAAAACACATCCTAATATATAGTATGAATAATAATTTATATAATTTATACAATCATTAATGAAACCATCATAGAATATTGGCCACACCCAAGAAATATAAATAACAACATAATCATGAAATGATATGATGAATGTATCTACATAAAAAATCAATGTAAAATAAATATAACACTAATTTACCATATAATGGGATCCAAAAACCACAATCATAAACCCATAGGATCCTTGTATCAATGCTTTAGCTCATTATAATTCCGAACATCAACAATTGGTTCACATTTATTTGTCTATTCATCCATCCATTAAGTATGTCTTGGTACCAAATGTCTGCTCGAATAGTGTATGAGTATAAAATAATATACCAACACTAATATAATATTTAAAACATCATTGTGAGAATATAGTGCATAAAATATGTGAAAATAGGTATATTTATTTAATAAATAATTATTTAATGTTTAATGGAATTAAATATTGTATTAATAAACTTTACATTCATCATCATGGGGAAATTACATACCTATCATTAGATTTAGTGTAATGGATTCTAAAATTTTTATCTATCATTATTTACATAACATATCTAAAATTATAACTCAACTTGATCTATGATCCTCCTTCCATTTTTGCTGATGATGATATATCTCTTACATTGAATGAATATGCTAATTCACATTTAATTTATTTTTAATATACATTAATTAGTTTTAAAAGATACATGTAAATCATTTCCTTCCATTTCATTTAAAAATTCAATTATTATGGTAAAAAGTAATCCATAAAATATATAATTTTTCAATTATATATATTCTACATGTCATGAATATACTACTACATGATTAATATTTCCATGACACAATATATTCATTCATATTAAAATATAGATTTATTTTATTGATAATTTTGACACTACACTAGAGTCAATGTCTCTTTCAGAGAAAAAAATACAATCTCCTTGATGTTAAATTAATCCGGATACTAAATTCATAGTGTGTATAAAATATAGGAATGAACACTGAGAACACATTTAATGAAATGAGACTAATGTCACAATGTGGACTTTAATTTTGGTTAGATAACCTGATATTGTCTCCTTCTCCAACTAAATTTTTATTTACCTTTAAAAATAACACATTTAATCATTAATGAGATTGATTTATTCTCATATATGATCAGTTTCGACATGGAAACCCATCTTCTATGATGGTAAAAAATAACCAACTATTTTTATCCCAATATATAAAATTCATGGAAATAGCTTCACGATGTAATGCATTACCAATGACACCAAACTCTAGAATAGTATAATATGTAATATCTTTTTCAAAGCATGACCTAACTCATTATAAGAAGATTTTTATTAGTTAGTCTCCCATGTGTTTGAGTTACTCCAATATATTATTTACCAAACATTCCACAACATTGGTTAAAATGATTTGAAAAACACTTTTGGAGGTGTTGTTTCCCTCATGGAACAAAACTTATTTCGTCTACCTGAGGTTTATTCCCATGTGATGCATTATTATGCAATGAAACAAACTATTCAAGATTGATTTTTAATAGAAAAATATTTTCTACAATTAACTATGTTTTCTATTGAAACTCCACTAAGCACCAAGGTTTAACTTATTGAGCCACTTTCAATGATATTATATTAGAAATTTTAACAGACAAAACCCAAAAGAACTCAATAGAAACTGTTAAAATAGAATTTTTTTTATAATTCTCATCACTCTCATTTCAGAACTACTTGGGACCTAATTATATTTATATTAAATTAATTTTCTTGATTATTCATATATATCATATACAAATATATCCGGGATATTTTTTCTATTTAAAAAAATCCTTTAATGTTAATTTTACATTTTATTTAAATCGTGGTGTATATATAGGTGTGGTACAAAAAATCATTTTTAATAGTTAATTCCACCTATGAATAATTGGATATATCCATACTAGTATCTAGACAAAATAATATTATAGGTGGGACATGTTTTTTAAAATCTGTGCTATAAACATACAAGATAAAATCCCCAAAATATATAAACATTTGAATTTAGAAGAATCAAAATAAATAGAAATACTCAATATTATATTGTATACCACATGTTATATCAATCTAGTTTATATTTCCACTATTAGTACATTCCAAACCCTTTCTCACAAATTTATAAAATTAAAGAACTAACCTTCCGAAAATTCTCATTACACATCTATTAAACTAATCATGTCATATGAAAATTTGAGAATGGTAAAACCAAAATATATTTAATAATATATCTACTAATCACATTAATGAGTTTCACAACTATTCAAGACATAGTAAATAGATTAACATAAAACTTGGATTGTATTTCATTATATAGTAATATACTATATTAATTTTCTTGGTCTTCACTACCTCATAGGTTACGACATGTCATTTACTTATGATATAGACCCAAATATTACATGTTTCTACTCCAAATCTAATCCTAAATAATCTATATTTTATATCATATTTCAAATTCATGAACAAGTGAATACCCAACCATGGGATGACAATGATATCCAGGGTGGAACTCTATGTTTACCTCAAATAAGACATGGTTAAATGAATATAATCATTGGTGTAAATCCATAAAATTTTTAATATTACAATTTATAGATAATATAAAACACAAACAAACATCATATAGATGAAAAATAAAATAACAAGTCAATGGATAACACCCTGTGTAATAAAAAAACTGTAAAACTGTACAAATATCATACATGAAAATATTTTTTTGAAATAAATAACTACATAATCCCCTAAAATGTAATCTCAAATACGTTAGATGTTTCTTAATAACAACATAAATATCATAACTATGTCAAATATATTAATATTACCTCTTACATTTAAATTCATTACAAAAAATTTAATATTAACATGAAATATGATATAAAAATAATAGTTAGTATGTATATATAATCATTATGTTCATTCATTGAAAACCTAATGTGTATGATACGATAAGATTTTAAAAATGTATTACTGATTATAAAATATAAAACAAGGAATCCATTAAAAATAAAATAAACGATTTAAAAAATATAATCTAACTCATAAAAAGTACCTCAGTCTCAATTTCAATAACATTACTAATAATAATACATTGAATCTGAGAAGTTTCAGAAAAAAATTATAAAAACCTCTAAACCACAACTATATAATTTGATGTTCACTTCAAATAACACTATTTAACATTGGTTAATCGTTTTATATATGTACCAAACTCCAATGTCACACACCATTCAATTTTATCCTTTATGGATGGATTCCTTGTGAGTATGTTATGAAACATCATTGCACAACTATAAAAACATTCCAACTAGTCACACTATCCCATAATCATATATTATGCCTCATTAATATATCAGGAGGGAATAATTTTATACTAAAAAGTGAATTATAAAAATATCTACTTATTAGCCACTTTTGTAATAAAATAACACATCATGACTTCATAAATATAAGAGATAATATAATGTTGTCTACACGGTAAGGGGTCTTAAAATATAGAAATTACCAGAAAACCATTATATTTTAAATATTAAAATATTCAAAATCAACTCTCTCGAACCCAATTTTTTCAGTTATTCTTATAATCAATAATATTCTAAATAACATCATCAAAATGACCATTATTCAATTAACATAATTAATAATAACAATATCCATAAAACATTCATTACGTCTCATAAATTCAAAAACTCTTACATGAAAAATTATACATCAAATTACATAAGAATGTTCTTAAATATAAGACTATCTGTACTAATATAGTATCATATAAAAATTTCCAATTTACATAAAAATTAATATTTTTATTTTTTAACTACAATATTAATCCTAAATCCGCTCTCTCATGATTAAAGTTGATATTATCAATATTATTTGAGCCTAAATTTATTTTAATATTATATATATGTTTAAGAAGATTGATTTTGAGTATCTAGAATCCTATTAAATATTATTTTTTTAAATATATGTTATTTTTAATGTTTTAATGAAATAAAAATTTCTATATAAATATTTTGGAGAAATAAACTACTATAAAATAATTAAATATCGGCCAATGTACTCCCCATTGTTCCATAAATAAATAAATAATATAATGTTTTAGACCCAAAAAGGTCATTTTCATAGGATTTTATTTCAATATTTTTAAAGAATTTCAAAGATATAAATATATTTATTTTATTACATATTGATGTGATCTAATACCACTACAAACTTCTTCCTTGAGGATTATTATATAATTTTATTTATACAAACAAAAACATGTATAAGTGTCTGTGTTTATATTATTGATATTAATTCAGGTAAATACTTAATATTTAAAAATATAATGACCATGAATTCATATAAAATATATACCCTATGTTAAAAACTGTATTAATGATACAATGATATACATTATATGTTATTCTGACATATTTATCTAGGTTAAAATAATTATTTTACCTTTCAATAAAATATAAAATGAAAATAGTTTATAATTAAATTATGAATGAAAAAATATATTTTTAATCATACATAAATATAAATAAAGTATTATTACATTTATTCAGATTTAATATATAACATTTTTCAATTCTATGTGTTCACAACACCTCAATGTTTCATGAAAAGGATGTTGTTCATTATTTCCCACCACTAGAACATAAAAAGTGTAGAATCAAACAATCTAAAAAAAGATGTAAGGACACTCAATGAAGGAAATAATTTGAAAATTATTTGTAAAGATTTATGTCACTGAAATAGAAAATTTATATAAGATATTATAGGTTCAGTAAATAAAATCATGTGTGAATGTTTGATAATTATTATATAGATACAAAATAATTATTCAAATTTATTGTAACCTATTAAAAACCTAAAAATCTAAAAATAATATATATATATTTTATTAATTAGTTTTCCAATACTTGTAAAAAAATACACCCCCTTTATATATGAATTTATACTATAAAATAATAACAATTAACTAATTAAATTTCATTTATCACAAATTATGATTAAAAATGTGTTTTATATTTGATATGTTATTATGTGACTATAATCAATAAAATTAATTCTAGGTAGTTATATATATCATATTACAACGATTTCAATATTTTATCTTTGATAAAAAATGATTTATTTACTAGTTATGAGAAATCTCAATGGATTAAATCATATATTTGGACAAAAAGGATGTTGAAAATAAGAATCATGAACCTGATGGGATAGAAGAATGTCAGGAAGATTCATTAATTATTTTTTGACAATGAAACTTATTTCATGATTATTGAATTTGTTTTCATGTCATCTTAATTGTTTTTTGGTTTGATATATTATCCACATAAATAATGGGAGGATTTTTAGAGATAGTGTGGATGTGAAAAAGAATGAAAGAGAGGTACACAAGAGTGAAACACAACCATATATGGATGGACACACCATGTTGGTAGTTATAGTGAATGTTTAAAAAGATATTTCTTTATGAACAGTGACATAACACCTTCCATGATGGAGAAAATTTTTCCAAGAATTGGTAAAATTGAATGCAAAACACTAATGGGATCCTTATGGTGAAGTTCCAGTTAACCTGTATAACATGGTTATGACCTACACAGAAAGAATAATGTTAGTGGTAGTCATGGTATGTGAATGTAGTGTTTTCTTGGAGCCATTTTTTATAAAATGATCAGATAAATGAGTGCTGCAATTTAACTCATGTTTTTGTGTGTAAAAAATGTCCATTTATTATTCACTATAATTTTGTGATGATCATGGTGTGATGGCCAATTTCAATGATAAGTGATGCAATAGAATAGGGCCACACCATTAAGGTTGGTGTGTCATCTCAATAATATTCCTATCGAACATAAGGAACCTCATTATTTGGGTGATTGTTTTCATGGACAATAGATAGATATACAATCCAAACAGACCAACAAATGGTGACCATGAAGTATTGAATGGATTGTTGGGGTCCAAATGGGCTATATTTTGTACAACACCATAGTGTATGATTTTTAAAAAGGCGACACATCAAATTTTGTGGAATTATTTTTGGATGATATTTAATGGACTATGAAACATTATATAATCATATGATTTTGTTTTAGGTCTTGATTAGAGAATGATAATAAAGAACATAATTTGATCAACATATTAATTAACTATTTAATTATTTAATGGTTTAATATATGAAATAAATATTCTATGATGTAGTGAAATCTTTAGCCATCATTTTTGGAAAATAATATATTGATTCATAGAAATTAATGGGAGGGTTAATGTTGATATTAAGGAATTTAAAAGTGTACAAGTACATGTTTAATATAACTCTTATTATATAGGAGATCCAATTTTAGATAAGACCACTAGAATTCATATAGTGTCTCTATAGACACCATGTATATCTGGTAATATAGAAAGAGTTGAAATAGAACAAAGGAAATTTTAATATATGTTCCTCATAGTGGATTGTGAGTGAAATGCGATATGATAGATGAAAGTTTAGGGTCATAGAAATAAATTAACATTATTCCTATGTAGAATAGGAAGATAACTATTTTGAAAAAAACAACTACAGTTTGTGTCCTAATGTCATTCTACAATTAATAAAGTGTTGCATTAATTGGTATTCAATTAGTGTGAAGTAGAATCTCATTGGGACAAAAATAAGGATTATTCCAATTCATTAATATTCACAACATGAAGGATATTCTAGAGAAGTATCCTTGATGGAAATAAACTATTTGAAGGTGTTCCTTTAGAATATAGTAAGGAAGGATGGAATGT
This sequence comes from Viscum album, assembly GCA_963277665.1. Taxonomy (NCBI): domain Eukaryota; kingdom Viridiplantae; phylum Streptophyta; class Magnoliopsida; order Santalales; family Viscaceae; genus Viscum; species Viscum album. The sequence continues at coordinate 624,373,869 of OY728127.1, forward strand.
TCAAGAAAGTAACTATCTGGAAGCAATGTGCATTCCCTAAACCATTGTAAGTGTAATGAAAACAGTGTACTATAGTTTGTTTTGTATATAGTTCATAACAGTATATATATTCATACTACATTGACATATCCCATTAAGGGAGGACCATGAAAATCCTTATATAATTATTTACATTAATCATAAACACCAACATAGATAAATAATACAAAAGTATATCTTGTCAAAAGAGAAAAAATGTTTCAAACCATGATTAGTGGACATTATACATTTGTGGAATGGGAGTAATTAAAAGGATTGGTGGTTTTGTTTACTGAATACATTTTCTACACTACTTCACCCCCAACCCTCTAGATGTAGTATCACTCTAATCCCATATTCATGGATTAATAAGTGGTATCAAAGGAAAGGTTCATTTATTTAAATTATTTCTTATTTCCATTTTTTGATCTAATGTTTCTGAATATAAATTGTATTTTCAAAGAAGGATAAACTATTTTATGCAATTAATTTAAATTAATATAAAAAGGTTCTCATTTTTATATGGAGTTTTCTCTTGTTTTTTCATGTGCTATTTTATAGGATAGTGTTATTATGATTTGTTGATGTGAACTTATCTTTGAAAAAGATCAAGAAACATTGATATTGATTCCTTATTAAAAACGAAATTGATGTGTTCGCTTTGTGAATAAAACTAAAATGAGTTTTTAAATAGAATCTTCCATAAATATATCATTATATTGGAATAAGTTTGTTAAAATGATGGAAAATATTGGTTCATCTCAAAAGTAAAGGATAAGGAGAAAAATGATTCTTTGAGAAATAAATATCCCTACATTGTAAAAAAAACTGTAAATATAATATCATATCTTATTAAATATATTTTTTGATAATGGATTTTTTATTTCATTACTTATATCATATATGATAGGAATATGAGATGATTATGTGGCTATAACATCAATTTAAACTAACAATAGGTGATTATACAAAGGCTAAGGGGATATCCTTGCATTAGTAGAGAATGTGAACCTTGGGAAACGATGAAACCTATTAATGTTGACATTATTAATAAATTTTCCATGGAAAAATATATCCTAAAGAGATAATATTAGGCCTTTAATATTTAGATAAAAATATAAAAATGTTTATTTAAAAAAAGATTCATGATTGAAGATATTTCTAATGAAATTTTAATTAAAACTTATAATAATATTGAGTTGATGGAATGAATCATTCCACTCAAATATGAACATGAAGAAATAATAAAAATAATTATTTATTCTACTTTTTGTATTTTGGGGATGGATTCACATTCGAATGAAAAGTATAATAATATTCTAGAATTTGAGGAGATGATAAACACTTCAAATTTTAAGAAGAATGTTCCTCCAATGGCAGCCATAAAGGAAAGAATGAGTTTAATTATGAAATATGGAATAAAAATATGTTTTATACCATAGGTGGTCCCTAAAATAATTTGAACCCAATTTTCTAATAATTTCAATGATTTGGTTTCCACATTGGTATTTTTTTTGTAGATAAAAACCCAACTATGTGAAAAAACTATAATAGTGACATCATCTTAAATCAAGGAGATACCACATGATGAATAATACTTATATTAAATGTTTTAATTGATATAAAATTATTCACAAGATATTGTATTGAGATTGTTTTAATTGATTGAAGGTAAATGAATCCATATAGAGACACTCCTCTATTATAACCAATAAATTGAATTATTACCCTCCTAATATATTTTTTATAAAAACAATCGGTTCAATGTATTAGTGATTGAAAAAGAACCTCAATAAAGGGTGTATAAAAAAACCAATATTTAGATAAGTGCATAACTCTCTTAGAATAAAAAAAATGTTATTTTTGAAGTGAATATAATATTTTGTACAAGCTATTAGAATGGGGAATAATATTTTATGAAGAATCCACGGAATATGGATAAATATTAAAAATGGATCAATTAGATATCAAGTAATATATTTTACATAGTTGGTTCACAAAAACTTGTAAAATGTTAATAGTTATGATTAAATTGAAAAAGTCTATTAGTGAAATTCAATTACAATTAAACTCAATAATATATATTTTCTAGTGTGATCAATTCCCCAATTGATGAAAATCCAAAGACAAAGACACATTATAATTATCATATCCACAAAGATATGTTTGTAAGATATATCACGCATGGGGGGTGATTTTGAAATTTTTTGAAATATGTTGGTAATAAATATTTATGAAAAATTTGGAGAGATTATTGAATTATTTACAAACAATTTAGACATGGTATAAGAGATATGTAATATGAAGGGTGGTTCCAAAATGGAATGACCCATTACAATGTATAAGGAATCCAAATGTAAAAATCTCCCCATATTAATTATTGTTTCACAAAATATGTGATTATGTGGATAAAGAATAGATATATACAACAAATGGTTGATTTTTCATGAAAATATTTTTTGTTTTGATATAAAAAAATATTTGATAATATGGAAAATGAAGTGATTTCATTAAATTTGAATAGCATATAATGGGAAATAGTGACATAAAAAATTAAATTCATTGACATATTTAATTATTTAATATGTTTTTTTAGTATGGGAAAACGATATTTTTCAATATATACGATGATATTGATATGGAATATTTGTTCCCTTAAGTGGGTACACTGTTTAAAGAAAATAAGTTGATATCAATATCAAAAGACATAAGGTTTTTTGTGATCTGAAGTCAAATGTTGTGTATCCTTGTTTGGAATTTTTGGATGATAATAAATATATAGACGGGGGAGGATTAAATAAGTGTCCATGTGTAAATCAATATTTTCACAAGTTTTATGTGGGGATATGATCTAAATTTATTATTATTTTTTTATCCACAAATATTTTAGTATAAATGTGTGATGGAGTTAAATTATTTTTTCTGAGTGTTTTTAATAAGAAAGTAATGGAATAGATATCATTGTATTTCTATAAATACCATGAAGAAATTAAAAGTGTTTTATAAGTATAGTATTTCCTATAATGAACTAAGGCATAATAGTTATTGTAAAAACTTTTATAGCACAAATTCTAATTGGGGGTCTCACTAAACTGATTTATTCTTGGGTTTTTGTTAGAGCTGATAATTTATAAGAATTTTGTTCATTTGGATTCAAAGTATTTGGTAAATTATCCTGAGGTAGATTCCATATAATTAAGATAATTTAAAATTTAGGTAGGAAATAGAAGTTGGATAAATAATCCTTTTCCTCATAGGTGGAGGTTAATCCTTTGAAGAATCTTATTTGAAAGGTGATATCGACATTTGAGATTGAGCCTCAATGGAAGATCCCTTAATGTAAAGGAAGAGTAAGATAACATTGAAATTAATTTATAATATGGGGGTATAGGATTTAGTAGAGTTATATGTGTTTGATACTGTTTAAAAAATTCAAAAGGAGGATATTGTTATAGATCCCATTGGATTCAATTGGATTTGTTAACAATAATCATGTCAAAAATAAGGAAGATAAATATAATGAGAAAGAAGAAGATCAAGGTAATGTTTGGAGGATTATTAAAGATAAGAATTATTAAATAATGATTTTATTTTACTTTAAGGATACTAGAACGATTATGTTTTTGATAAATTATCCCCACAATGAAATGAATGAAGAATAGGTGCAATCTAGATGTGAAGTAAATGGAAAACTAGTGCATAAGAGTGAAACATGACCATCCAAATAATGACACACCATGGTGGTCACCATGTGCATATTGAAAAAAATATATCTATAGGTGAAATATGAAATAACACTGGTTATGGTATACAAGTATATTTCCAATCAGGATATAAATTTAAAGGAACATGTTATTTTTGTCTACAAGGTGATGTTTTAGTTCAATTGTGCATTAATTTTAATCCAAAAACGAGCCCAATATATCTATTAGTGGTCCTAGTCAAGGGATATATTTTTTTGATTACATGGAGTTGCAAAATGACCATTTTATGTATATATATATATATATATATATATTATATCATTAAATGGTGTGTGAAAAATGTACAATGGTTCTTCACGACATCATAGTGATGATTTTGTTGTGATAGAATAGTGCATATAAAAATGGAAAATTGAAAAATAAAACCGACCATAGAGGTGTGTGTCATGGAATAAGAGGATCCGTGTTAAACATGGGAACTACCATTAGTCATGTATTGATGGACCACATTGATAGATTTATCTACAATACTAAATGACCAATGACATGTTACTATGTCCTAGTGCCCATCATGTTAAAGTTAAAATGGGAATGATTCTTTCACCAAACTATCATGTGGGGAGAATCAATGGGTGATGAACACAATTAGATAGAATTATTAATGAAAATGAGATAGATATTAAATGATTCTGTGACCATTTGAATATGATTTTGGAAATTATTTTATCATTATTTGAAGGATTTTTTGGTGTTTAAAAATTAGCTATATGTATATTCACTCCACGTTAAAATGTTAGAAGAAATAAGCTATCAAGTAGAACGTTATAAGACTAAGTTTACAAAAAAATAGTAAATATATTTTTTTAAGTTAATGTGTAGCTTCATGGTAGCATTAAGACATTGACTTGTAGACATTTACCAACATATTATCCCTCTTATTATAAGGGAGATCACCTATTCCATAACAGAACAAGAATGTTGAGAGTGTCTCTTAAACATGTTTTACATCTAAAATATATAAAGAGAAGAAACAGGACCATGTAATTTTTCATTTCTATTAATCATGGAATAAGGGTAGTGCCATGAGGAGCTATTAATGAATTGTTATGGTATTATAAAGCCTTATTTATCATTCCAAAGTAGAATATGAAGGATATTTCTATAAAAATAGAAAATTTAAGAGGTGTTCCAGTCCAATTCAAGAATTATTTTGTTGTTGTGTAAAGACATATTCACTGAGAGTGAAGGATGATCCCAAAATAACTAAATTTTTTAATCAACATATTCTCACTCATATACACCGTGCATGTGATTCTGGGGAAGGGTCACAAAAGTCCATAACCAATGTTAAAGAGTTATATTCCTCCATAGTGTGAAATGTATTGAATATTTTAGGGAGTGACCCATTGGATGTAGTCATCATTACTTAACCCATTTTAAAGTGAGTGATCCTGATGAAAAATAGTGTTAATTATAGTGTTTTTTTCATGAACATAACATTGATTCAAGATCTATATATGTATGCATGTGAAGTTTAACGAGGTAAATTCTCATGTAATAATGAAATTTATGCTTGAAAACAAAAATAAATAATTTAGAAAATTAATATCTAGTAATGGATAAGAATATATAGACCTCAAGGATGGAAGGTAAAAATCTATTTAGGACAAGTGGAATAGTAAAATAAACAAATTTTTTATTTTTTCATCAAATTGCATAGCCAGATTCCACCCCCACACCCTTTAAGGTAATCAAACTCTAAGAATATTTTGTTTTAATACCACTAATAACATTGTTATCACTATAATATGTTTAATTACCATCATATATGTTATTATATTTAAATATTAATCAAATATTATGAACATTATAATAAAATTAAATAATTTTTTATTTATTTATATAAAACCAAATATTATGTTTCTAGTCACATATTTAGATTTAGTTGACAAATTTGTAATTTTAAAACGTAAAATAGAATTAATATAACATCACATATTTTGTGATAATTTTTTGAAATCATTTCTCCTTCAATATATATATAAAAAATTAAAATATTTTTTACCTTTTATTTAAATTATATTGATGAACAATATATATATATAACTTTATACGATTATAATATAAAGGAATTTGATAAATAAATGTATTGTTTACAAGTAATGTCTAAAAATATAAAAACATACCATAACTAAATTGGGTTAACCATACATTAAAATAATAATAATTTTATTTTTTACCATATTAAATTAAAAAAGAAGGATAAATAAAATCCACAAAATTAAAATAGTTAATATGGATCAATAAAAAAAAGTAAAAAATATATCCATAATTTTAAGATCAAATGAATTTTTCCCATTAAATTATATCATATACTTGTACACAATCATGAGAAAAAAGAAAAGTGTTTGAAACACAATTCACATTTTTTAAAATAAATATAAATAACCTTGAGGGAAATATAAGTGAATAAATTTTAAATAATTTGATGGATATATATTGGGTAGTGGATGATAATATTATCATTATAATATATAGGCTTAGAATAGTATGATGGGAATTATTATAATAGTATAACAACTACAATAGTTGATAACAAATTAAGGACATTAATAAATTAACTAAATAAAAAAATTCTAATATATAAATATAAAAAACCATTTATTAATGTTTTTTGCAATAAATGTTTTATCTTAACTCAAATTATGTAACTATTTTGTTAATATGTTTCATCATGATCTATTTGTCATTAATATATTATATTGAAAATTAATATAGAATTTACCACAATAAAAAATATATTATTATAAAATTTATTTAGAATAATGAATCAAAATATTGAAACCAATAAAGATTGTTTTTTTGTTTTATTAAGTAACAAAAAATATGGGCTTAATATGTAACATAAATATGTTAAAATATAATACGTTTTTAGCATGACTTCAGTTTAAGAATGATGAAATGACTTTCATTATTGATTTCATCACCCAAAAAATTATTGCTAAGATAAATACTATTTTTCAAATTAATAAATACAATGTATAAATCAATAAAAGAATTTACAATATTGAATAAATAATTTATTTCAATAAAAAATATTTTATATTCTTTTATTACATTATTTATTATGACATATTATAATTATTATATCTAGAAATTAATTGATTTAAAATTTATAGAAATTTATAATATTAACTAAATATTATGCATATTACTTGAAAAGAAAACTCTTATATGTGTTTTTTTAAAGATATTAAACAAATTAGTTTATATGAATATACCGTTATCCTATGTATAAACACCCCATCCCTTCCAATGGTCAATCTATTTCATAAATTTAATGTGTTTCTCAAGATATTCCCATATCCCCACACATCATCCTTCAATAACATCATGTAACCTATCTAACTAGTACATCATTGAACATATCATGGTTTTCCATTTTCCTTTGGTTGTGTAAGAATTAGAATGAATTGGGAGGATACCTATAATGGTGATGTCAAAGATTTGATGGAATCATTGCATTAACTAGCCTTTTTTAGCTGGCTGTAGGAGGGTTTCAAATCGTGTAACAAGGTTACACATCATGTAATGATTCAACATGAAAGATGTGAAAGGGTTGACGTTGTGATGGGTATATGATGTGATGGGTCATTACATGTTGTGAATGGATTAATGATTAGTTTTTAATTCGAAACATCAGTTTTCAATTCGTTGCGACAAATTTTATGGTGGTATTGGAAATTAACAATTTCACAATGTGTATTAGTATTACATATCCTGTAATACACTGACTAAATTTTTATAATAATAAGTATGATTGATATCTCTCTTTTGGATCCTCTCCAGTTTCAATCATCTTGACCTAAATTCTTAACCCTGAGATCTTGAAGCTCTCTAACCCTTCTGAATCCATTCATTCGACATTCGATCATAGTTATACTTGCGGTGTGATTCCCTGGTATGCTTCCTCCCTTGTTCTTCATTATTATCTATTTTTACTACTTTGGGATTTCAAGAGGTCAACCGGAAATGGATGGATTTAGTCTATGTATATTTGGATCTCATATTGAGTTCTGGTTTGAAGGACTTCTACACCATCATCCTCATTGATGGATGTCGTTTCGAGTGTATCATTTCATGATAAAGGCATGTGGTTCCATCCCTATTAGCAAAAAAATTTAACCTTAAACTACAAGGTTTATTTGAACTATATATTTATTTCAATAATTGATTTAAATTTAATTTCTCAAAAATTTTGACAATAGATTTAATAAAAATCTAATTCTAGTGAATTTGGATATTTTCAATGGATTTGAATGAGAATTTGGAAAACTCAAAATTCAATTAAATTGAGTTTTGTTTCTAAAACGTTTTTGTTTTACATTGTTGAATTTTAATTTTCCTATTTAAAGAAGTAATTTCAATTTAATTGTTGAATTTCATGGTGAAAATGAATTTTGAAATGATGGAATTGGTTTTAATTTTTTTCAAACTTATGATTTTTGTTTGAAGTAGTTTGATAAAAACCTAGTGGTTTAATCTTGTTAAAGTGGATGGATTTTTTATTAAAATATGTATTCGGTTTAAAAATAAAATTGGAATTTATATGGGACGATGGGATTTTATTTTATTTTATGTAGTCTTATGATAAGTTTCCCATATTTCATTTTGTAAGAGCACATTCAAGCCTTAGGTTGTTGGTGATTTATTTCGACACATTCCACTCTATTACAATGTTTTAAAACATTCATGTTCTGGGTCACATCCCTTATGGGATAGTGAAAGGTCGTATTTGTCTAGTTTTCAGGGGTACATGTGTATGACCATATTAATGAGATCTCCTAGAGATTTTAGAGACCTACGACTAGAATTCATGTATACCTATTTTGTATAGGACCATGTTTCTCTTTTGTTATTCATATTTGAGATACAAATGCATAACAATGTTGTAAAACTACATTACGTTTCTTCAAAATTTATATGAACTATTTTAGATAAATGTTTTATTTGATCCACTCTTTTAGAAATTTTCCCATCATATTAAAATCCTTCGCTTATATTATTTTCTATCATTGAATTGTATAACATGATTTGTTTAGATATTATTCAAAATTACGAACATGTTTAACAGTAAAATTGAAATAATTATATTTTTAATATGTAGTTTCATTACATGTTATGGAATCCATGGTGAGAAATAACTAATATTTTTACCTCACACACTACTTGTGACTTCGATTGTTTGTAAATTATCCCCTCCCAGTTTCAAGAAAGTAGAAAGGATCACTTGGAGGTGGATCTAGATGATTATCTTTGGACATAGTGAGTTGTGTCCTTAAGGACTTGGGGTGTTTTCCTCTATTTCAGTAATTTTATTTTACTTATATGGGATTGTTTATTCCTTGTTGATTTCTGGTACATTACTCTGTATATTGTTTCATTTTAGTTATGCATACTTCCTTGTTTCACATTCTTCTGTAATGATTGTGGAAAATATTTAACATTCATTATTTCTGATGCCTGGTACATGTCACTGACCCTTGGTGATTGGGAATGAATTTCGGGCTATGTCAGGGCGATCTCGGTTATCATATTACCATGGAACATGGTATGGTTTGTGAAAAATGGTCTCTGAGGAGAGTGTTGAGTTTTATTTAATGTATGTATGCATTTTTTAAATCATTTCAGGACATCTGATGTAGTTGTGATTGAGTTCCTAGATATCTCTCACTATAATGAACCATAAGGCATCAGGGGTTGTAATGGAAAGGAATCCCATGGATTGGCTCTATTATTTTTGCTATTCATATTTTGATGGAGTTCAATCCAAAACTATTTATTCCATCGGTTGTGATTGTATCCCTTGTTGATCAGTTTGAGTGTTAATATAATGGCCTCTCTGTTGTATAATGATGTTGTGTAGCATCAAACATATGAGAATAATTGAAAATAAAATTTATGAGGAATCTATTGCTGAACCACAATGAGGGAATCCACAAGTGTACCCGAATTTAGTTAGGATGATTGTGCACACAGTCTATGATTTGGGATAGGAACCACATCTAGTTCCCATTTAGGATCCTGCTATGGATCCTTAAGGGGATGCTCTTTAGAATAGTTATCAAGAGTTACATTGCCAGATGTCTCAGGTTTTCAAATTCTCCACCGATCCTTAAAAAACTGAGTAATGTTTGGGCATGATAGAATTTATTTTTGAGTTCTTGGTGACAGTAGAAGAGATCAAGGTGAAGTGTTCCACCTTTTCATTGGAGGGATTGTGATAGAGATGGTGGGAGAATATGGTGATAGGAAATAATCATGAGGGTATAATGTATAAAAAATCAATTTTATTTTAACAGACTTGTTCTCTCTTATGTATTTCATATTGGAGAAGGCTATTGATTTTCCATGCATCAGCTGGTCGATAGAACCATGACTGAGTATTCAAATCAAATTGGATAAGTCAGGCAGTTTTCAACAAAGATTTTGAATACATAGAGGATTAAGTATCAATAGTTAATGATTGGACATTGATCATATAAACATTCTCAGGACATATTTCTAAATATATCCACTTATGATGATGTAATGGATAGGATGATAATGCTCAGGATTGACCTGGCTAGAATGTCAAGGTTATCAAGGGTTTCTTTCTCTCCCAGTTGATGGGTGAGTTTCGTCATGGTACAATGGTTACATGATTATTCTCATGGTATTTCCTGACTGAAGGGTAATTACAAACCTCCTACAATGCCTAGAAGAATTCATTTGATTAACTATCATTGTGGAAATCCATGAAATTCTAAGAGGTTTTCCATAAAGGCTCCCAAGAAATATAGCTGAAGATGACATTCAGGACAATTAATGAGATTCTACCGTACATTTCTACTCTGCATAGTGGAATAGGATCATCATCTCTTCTTAAAAATGCATGGAGAATTTATGATTCATTCATCAAAGGGTTCGATCCACACACATCCATAATGATGCTACTTCACACAGTGGGGGTGTCTCGAGAGGGAGAAGATTCGGGTCCACCCACTATGAGAATTACAATTACTATAACTTCATCTTTAGTGACTTCTTTATTTGAAAATGTCACATATCGCTTGTTTATTTGAACTCGTATTATAAATATGTTAAATATTCCTATGGATTTTTTATCTTTTGTAATGGATATTTCTAGACCCCATGAAATAAGTGAGAGTTTAGTCATCATAATCTTTCTTGGGTCATCTCTTTATCCGATGTCGATATGGCTCTGGGTTTTCTAGTACTCAATATGAAATCTATAGATGTTATATTTGGGATGAATTGGATCATTGCCAATAAGTAATAGATTGATAGTTATCTTCAATGGGTATACCATACTACACCTAGTGGTGTGTCTATTTTATTAATAGGAGAATGGGTCCCAATTTTAGGATGAACTAAACCTTCTTATCCAGGAATCAGGAATGCAATATTAGTGTCTTATTTATAAATATAGGGGTAATATTTTAGCAATTATCTCCCTCCATTTTTCAGAATGATTCTTGACATGTTACCTTCTTATTCCACTAGTTTTCTTGGTTATGAGTGTTCATGTATTCTATAGACTAAATACCTAAAACTCAACAAATTTCAAATCCCTATAACCTCATGTCTCTAGTAGAAATGAATGATCTGAAGTTTCAGTTAGGTGATCATCTAGAGAAAGGATTTATATGTTTTAATGTATACCCATGGGTAGCAATAGTTCTCTTTGGTAATAAATATGATTTTTCTCTACACTTATGTGTTGATTATCAAAATATAAATGTAGTTATGGTGTAGAAGAAATATATTTTTCCACGGAATGATGATCTATTAGATGTGTTCAAAGGGGACAACTGGTTTTCAATGATCAACCTTTGATCTAGTTACCATCACCATGGAGTAAAAGTATCTAACCATACTAAAACATCCAATTGGAGGAGGTAAGACCATTTTTAGAACCTTGTTATACCCTATGGTCTGACAAATGCTCCTATAGTTACCATGACTGTAATGACTATGATTTCCATGTTTATCTGTATACCTTTGTGGTAGTCATTATAGATGGCATCCTTCTTTAAACTAAATCCGAGGAGGATTATGTGTACAATTTGAGAATAGTTTTTGGTCTACAATGAAATCAAATATTTTATACCAATTATTAAAAGGGTGATTATTTTATTTTGAAAGTAACATTATTTAGACATATGGTGTCTGAAAAGTTTATATCAGTTGTTCTTGAGAATGTAATGGTTGTAATGACTTCATAGAAACCACAAAAGATATTCTAGATTAGAAGATTCTTGGGATTATCTAGATATTATCATTATTTCATTAAGGAATTTTCAAAGTTCCTTCTTCGATTAATAATCTGAATCAGAATGGGGTGAAGTTTTCATGGAATGACAAATTTAGTATTTCTTTTATTGGGATGAAATGTATTTTGACTATAACACTAGTGTTGTTTCTTCAAGATACTGTGGGTGTCTATGTGGTCTTTTGTGATGCATCATGTTCCGGCCTGAGTTGTCTTTTTATTTAGGGAATTCATGTAGTATCTTATAGATCTCATCAGCTTAGGACACATGAATAGAATTATCTTACCTATTACCTTGAACTTTCATCTTTTATGGACACTATTATGAAATGGATATATTTAATTTTCGTATAAATTTTTACGATGTATTGAAACCAAAAAATCATGAGTTACATATTCTCTCGGAAATATTTGAATCTCCTCCATAGGAATTGGATGGTGTACTAGAATTATTTTGACATTATCATATCTTATAACCTATGTAATGAAAAAATAAATGCAAAGGCATTGAGTAGGAAACTTCAATCCTGGGAAGTGAATGAATCCAATGGAGAGTGTAATTTGATAGCTCTATTTTCACATTTTTATATTGGATTTCTGGGGAAAGGGGATTGAGTTTCATTAGCCAGCATTCACTTGACACCCTCTATAATCAAGGTGATTTATAAGGATAAATATCTTGATGATGAATTCCAAATAATTAGAAACTATCTTTATAGTAGATAGATGGTTTCCATATATTAATTATCTAAATAGGGTGTCTTATACTCTTAGAATCGCTTCATTATACCATTAGCCGCAAGAGAGACTATGATGGTAGATTTTCATAATTCACGGTGGGTTGTGCACCAAATAACCAATAAAATGTTCTATGAGAGGCATTTGTTGTTATTTTGGTTAGGGATGAGAAGGTGAATTTCTGATATTGTCTCACATTTCTATATGTGGAAATAGGTGAAGACTGAGTATCAAAAACCATTAGGTTTTCTTCAGCCACTTCAATTCCTTAAATAGAAGTGGGATGAAATCTATATGGAACTTGAGTTTTCATTTCCTCATACCCAGAGAAAAATAATTTAATATGGGTTGTGATCGATAGACAGACCTAGATGGATCACTTCATTCTCATTTGAGATACAACCAAGGTTGAGGAGTTGGGATATATCTACATGAAGGATATTTTCCATTTTCTTGGAGTTCCATCTGTTATAGTTTTCTAAATGGATCCTTTCATCACAAGTCACTTTGGGAGAGGCATCCATGATGTACTATCATCTCAAGTCCATTTGAGCATAGCATAACAACTCAAATTCTATGGCCAAATAGATAGAGCTATAAAGATTCTATTGGATATGATTTATGATTGTGTTCACAATTTTGGTGGGGACTATGTTGATAATTAGGGGTGGTTGTGTTTTCTTATAATAATAGATACCAGTATGGAATCATAATTTCACCTTTTGAGGCCTTCAAAATAGTTTTTTTGTTTGTTAGATATTGTTGAATATTCCTTGGTTAAACACAGAATTGTGCATGAGACGAGAGTGAAAATTCATATGACTCATCAAACAATTTTGAAAGTAGAGAGCTGACATACGACATATGCGGATAGTCACCATATACAATTTTATTTCTATGTAACTTTCTAGTTTTTCTTGAAATTTTCTCTGAGGTTGGGTCATTGCCAACTTGGGATGCTAGGAAAACTCTCTTCTCAAGTTGTGGGAACTTTCACAATTATTGATGAGGTGGAGAATGTTGTATACCATTTAGAACATCCATGGAATCTATCCTCAATACATAACATGTTATAAGTATCATAGCTAAGAATGAATCTTTTTGATCCATTTTATTTACTGAGATGGATTGATCTTGATATTGAACCTGATTTGTGTTTGACTACATGACCAAGCGTGATATTTGATTCTATGTATAACGGCCTTCAATGAAGGATGATGCCATTGGGTTTTTGGGATATGTAACCATGATTATGATCATCATTATACTTTTTAATTTGATTAAATAATTGAATAGTAGTGGCCTCATTGTTTTGGAATGGAATATTCTTCATAGACTCTCTCGGGAAAGAATGTTTTTATGGTTGGATATTGTGACATCTTCTTACTATTCTGACAATTATGCCTTTATCCTTTTAGTGAATTTAGTTTTTCCATTAGAGATGTAGGATTAGTAATGAATTAGTAGGATACCCATAATGATGAAGTCGGATATTTTTTTGACTCTCTGCTTTAACGGGAATTTTTTCAAAGGCTGCAAGAAGTTTTCACATCGTGTAACACGACTACACGTCTTTTAATGATTCTACATGCATGTCATAAAAGGGTTCATGATGTGAATGGTACAAGTTGTGATGGGTCATTAATCATCATGAATGAATTAAATATCTCTTTTTAATATGGAGCATTAGTTTCTAATTTGATGATATGTGTTTTCAGTAGTTTTAGAGATTGACTATTTCACGTTGTGTGTTGGTAATACATGTTGTGTTATACCCTGACTGTGTTTCTTAAATTGGTTTGCATGACCGATCTATACCTTTTGGATCATATTTAATTTCACTTCCCTCTAACCAAACCCTTCCCAAAGAAATCATGATGATCCACAACCCTTCTAGATCCATTCATTTGGTGTTTGATGATAGTGGTTCTTTCCTTGTGATTCCCATGTAAGATTCCTCACTCATTATTCATCATTATTTCTTTCTCCTCCTTTGGGTTTTCAATGGATCCTCCTGAATTTAATTGATTCATTCCTCTTAGTGTGGGTTCTCATTTCTAGTTTCGGTTTCATGGTATTCTACAACTTATTACTTGTTGACCAGTGTTGTTGGGAGTGTTGAGCTTTGAGATAAAGGTATGTGGTTCTGTCCCATTTAGCCAAATTTATTAAACTTAAACATCTATTTATATTTAAATTATTGAATTAAACTCAATTTATCAAACATTATTTCAATTAATTTATTAATAATTCAATTATAGTAAATTGAGATATTTCCAATTATTTTTGTCATGAGAATTTGGAACACCCACAATTCCTTTGAATTGGTTTGAGTTTAGGAATATTTATTGATTTAAATTGTTCAATTTAAATAGGAATTTTGATAATGTGGTTTAAATTAAATTGTTGAATTTAATTATGGGAAATAATTTTGAAAATATGGAATTGGATTTGAATGTATTTTGAACTTGTGAGAGTGGCTTAAAATGTTATGATAGAATCCTAGTGGTTTTATCTTGTTAAAGATGCATGTTTTTTTATTAAAACAATGTTTTTTTTAAATGGAATGATTGAATTGAAATGGAAGAATGGGATTTAATTTCATTTCATATAGTCTTAAAATAAATATCCCATTATTGATTCTATATGCGAACATGTTGGCCTTAGGTAGATGGTGAGTTAATTTGACACACTCTACACTATGGCAATGCTCTGAAGCATTCATACAGTGGGTCACATCCATTATGGGATGATGAAAAGCCACCTTTAGCTATTTTTAGGGATATATGTGTATACACATATTACTGAGATCTCATAGAGAGTGTAGATTCCTACAGCCAAAATACTATTATACATATTTGAATGATGACCACAATTCTCACTTTTTGTTTATATTTCAGATATAAATGTTTGTAAATGTTGTAAATATAGTTTACATTTCTTTTGAATTTATTAAAAAAAATACATAAGTTTTCTATTTAAGACACTTGTTAGAAAAATTCCATCACTTGAAAATTCTTTATTTAATGAATTTTCTATCATTAAATTTTTTAGAATGATTTGATTAAAGATGCATTAAAATTCCAAACCGATTTCTCATAATAATTATAATCATCTGTTTGGTAAATATATAGGTGTTCTATCTATTTTGTAATCTATAGTAATATGCTACTCGGATTTTTAGATCACATTATAGTAGTTTCATTAGGTGTTGGTAGATTATCTCCTCCAAAGTTCAATCAAGGGTTAATGATCAAATTTATTTTGATCCAGCTGTTGAACTTTAGATATGGTGAATTGTGTCCTTAGGGAATTGGGGTGTTTTCATCTATTTTGGTACTTAGGTTTTTGTACTTTTGGATTGTTTTTTATATGATTAATTTTGTTACATTACCCCATGTGGGGGTTATTTTTTTATTCATAAAATCTTGTATCATTTTCATCATCAATGTTTGTAGAAAACCGTTCCCACCTTCATTTTGTATTATTCTACGTGTTAGTCCCTAGCTCGAGGGAATCTAGAATTCCCTACATGCTATGTTAGAACAGGCTTGGTTATCAGGTTACTATGGTATTGGAGCAGGTTCCTGACACCCTATATGTGATTTAAATACATTATATATTTCCTATAAAATAACCTTTCAATGAATTTTATCTTTAGTATAAGAGAAATATTAAAGTATGTGGTAATGATATTTCCCCTTCTATTCATGTTTTTCTCAAATTAATTTTATTAATATCTATTATTTAATACAATAATTCATGAACTATCTAAACGACATATAAATATGTTATTAAGGACATTAAAGCACTAGATACTTTATTGAAATTAATTAATATTTATGTATATATATCATATTATTTACTATATTGACATATATTTACATTATCAGTTCTAAAAATTATTAGAATGGTGTCTCTCTACATTTAATCAACCTCATAACTATTTAGTCCATCCTATATACATCAAACACAGAGAAACACAAAAGCACACACACACACATATATACAATATCTTCTATAGTTAATGGATCTAACAAATAAATAATAGTTTTAAATATCGAATTACTAAAAATAATTAATATTTGAAAAAATTGATAATTATTTTCATTAATCTTCTATAAAAGGTTATGAAAAAATGATTCCAATAAATGATAAAAAATAAATTAGTTTATGTTAAAATTGTAATGATCCATAAATTTCAAGGAAATTTTTTCTTAATTTTCTTTGGAATTTTACAAGAACGCAGTTTTTGACGGCACCTAGTACCGAGGCCCGGTGTGCCCGGAATCATTTTCCGAAGTTTGGCTCAGGTACGTTCAGTGAACGAAAGAGCGGGTTTTTCTAACTTTTTCACCGGTGCTCGGAATCAAATTCCGAGGGCACCAATGGAATCGTAACGCCGTTATTTGCTTAGAAACGCCTCTTCCGGAGTTGCATTTTTTCGGGTGTGGTTTTTAATTTTTTTTGATTAAGTGAAGAAAATAAAATAAAGTCGTGCGACAACTTTATTTTATTTCACTTAAAGCCACATAAAGCCACTTTAAAGCTTCTTAAGATGAGTTAAAGCAGATAGGGTGCAATTCAAAATATCCTACCCTCTTGGTAGGATATTTGTGGGGTGGGGCCCGTATGAGCCCCACCGTTTCTTTCCGCTAAGTAACGCACCCGCGAAAACCCGTCATTATGAAAGTCAACTGACGGGTTTTCTTAATTTCTTAACGCACCAATTAATTGGGCGGTTTTTTTCGTTGAATTAATTGGGCGGTTTTTTTCGTTGAATTAATTCGATGAATTAATTTAATCGTTTCTTAACATGTTTTCAATCTGTTGGCGTAATAATAAAATAAGACCAACGCACGACTTCTGGAAAAATGCTCGTTGAGAGGTTTTGATAACTTTGTACCTTCATCATCCTTCACGAAGAACGCGAAGAAGGTGAAGAACGCGAAGAATTCCATCACCCTCGGAGATTGACGACGCTTCTTCCGAGATGTTCTTCCCCGCAACGATCTCCGATCACCAACTGCTTGAGGTAGGAGATTTCGGGTTTCTTTTAAATCTTCTTTGTGGTTTATAAGAACACATGGATTTAATCGATATAATTAAATCGTCATGTTCTGGAACCTCGGAGTTCGTCGACGCGTCACCATATTCCGCGATGACGCGACGCCCTTCCACGACGATGCGACGCCTTTCCGCGAAGACGCGATGCCTTTCCGTGACGACGCGACGCCCTTCCGTGATGCGATGATCGCCTCCTTCCGTGACGATCAAATCCGCGAAGAACGCGCGTGCGACGACTTGACGAGGTAGGGGTTGTTGTGAAATAATTTATATTCCCGTCATCGTTTCTTTTAAAATGAAGAACCCGGTTCATAAGAACAATTTTAATTCATTAAAATTGTTTTTGGTTATGTTTTCTATGTGTGGATTAATCCTCCCAATTGATACCGCCTAACGCGGAGGGTGCGGGCCAAACGAACACGGCCCGACAACCCTCCGCAGTTCTTCGTTATTGTGCGGATTTGGTGGGCGACGATAAAACGTGACGCAAGGGCGATTTGATGTTTCCGCAGTGAAGAACGGGACTCGGGAGGAGCAATGGCGCAGACGGGAAGGAAAACAGACCACCGGAGCAACTCCGGTGGCCCGCAGAAGCCTCAGGCGGCGCCCCGGTGCGCCGCCGGACAGGGCCGCCGCGGCTTCGCCGCGGCGGCGGTGACCAACGGACCTGCGACCATGCGGGTCCGGCTCACACGCACGGGTCACGGCCTTTGCCGCGTCCGTTGACTCCAACGCGGCCCCTCGAGGGCCGCGACTTCTTCATCCCGCGGGGGCAGCACCCCGCGGCTCCCTCGCTCCGCCGCTCGGCCGAGCCGAGCCAGGCCGGTCCGACCGGCCGGGTCGCACGCTGGCCGGACCGGGCCACACCGAACCGGGCCGCGCCGAACCGGGTCCGACCCGGACCCGGGTTGGGTCGACCTGGGGGGGTTGGGCCAGGTCGGTCCAGGCCCAGACCCCCCCGTCTTCGGACCGTTTTAGGTATTTTGCCTGTAACGTGAGATACGGGCCTCCGAACGACGCGCCATCAGTGGCGATGTGATCCTTGGATTGAGACGGTCGTTTCGGTATATCTCACTCAAGGTTTCGAGAAACATTGGGTTCGGCCGGGTTGGTTCGTTCACGAAACCAACCGGGGCCTCGGAGCGGAAACGCTCATATCTTGAGCTTCGGACGTTTGATTTATGTGTCGTCGACTTTGGTGGATTCCTCTAGGTGAGACGGATCTTTTGGCATACTCCGCCCGAGGTTTGGACGCAGGTGGAGTACGGTCGGGTTGGTTTTTCCTTAAAAACCAACCGGGCCCCTAGGACGAAAAAGCTAATAACTCTCAGATCGGGCATCCGATTGACGCGCCATCTACGGCGTTGAGTTCCTGTTGACGATACGGAACTTTTGGATACATCAACTCTGTACTTTGTGCCAGTTGATGTATCAGCCTCTCGGCTCGTGGAGCGGACCCTCCCGAACGAGCTTGCTGTGTGCGGGGACCCTAATGCTGGATGCGACTTCGACGACGACGACTATACAGAGATCCTTGGTGGATTCCACTGCGACGATGATGAGAACAGTACGGGAATCCTCCGTGTTTTCGGCAGTGACCACTACGATACATCTTGGGATACATCAACTCCAGACTGCATGTCAGTTTATGCATCGACCACTTAGCTCGTGGAGTGGACCCTCCCGGAACGAGCATGCTGTGTGCGGAAACCCTAGATCTAGTTGAGAATTGACGACTGCTGATCGAATGACTCGGTGTGTTACGGAAAGCCCAGTGGCGAGCGCTTGGTTGCAGCGGCAGACCCACGGTGGAGGAGCGCTTGGTTGTAGCGATAGACCCGCGATACTCAACAGAAGGAGTACCTCTGGAGGCTATGAGGGGGAGCGCTTGGTTGTAGCGGCAGACCCACGACAGAGGTGCGCTTGGTTGTAGCAGCACAGGGGAGCGCTTGGTTGTAGCGGCAGACCCACGAAAGAGGTGCGCTTGGTTGTAGCGGCACAGGGGAGCGCTTGGTTGTAGTGGCAGACCCACGATGGAGGAGCGCTTGGTTGTAGTGGCATGGGAGAGCGCTTGGTTGTAGCAGCAGGCCCGCATTACTCGATAGGTGGAGTACTTCAGCAGTCCAAGGTTGGAGGGAAGCGCTTGGTTGTAGCGTCATAACCACTGTTCTTGATTGAGAATAAGTTTCCCAATAGCTATGGTTTCAACATCATGATCGATCCTGTGTGGGTCATTGCGGGGGTTAGTACCTACCGATCCTTTGTGGGTCCGACGGCTTAGCTGAATCAATGGCTACATCTGATCATATCTATCGTCTTATGAAGAAGTATATCCTGTCTGAGCTGAAAATCTGTTTTACCTTCCTTTTTGGATTGTGTTGAGCTATCCTGTGTGGATTTACGTTTTACTTTCCTTTGTGGATTGTGTTGAGCTATCCTGTGTGGATTTTACGTTTGGCTTTCCTGTGTGGACTAGGTTTTACTTGAGCTCGGATGTTGGAGCCGAGCGAGTTTTGATGACTTAGGTATATGTATGGGCATATACCTAAGCCATGTCGGATATACTTCGTGATTGTATCTTTCCTTTGTGGATTATCCTTTGTGGATTTCGGGAGACCTTCGAGGGTCTCGGGGTCCCTAATGAGTAGCTTATACTCACCCCTCCACGGACTATGCCCGAACTTCATTGTGTTGGATGCAGACGACGGACAGCACTGATCATGGTGGAGGCTTGAGGAGCAGGACGGTACCTGGAGGTGGACCACTGGGCGGGACGCACTCAGAGCGGTCGGCTGGACCCGAGGAGTAGTGGAGGCTTTCTGTACCCACCCTTCAGGTGGGACTTCCAGAGGATGGCTCAACGTTGCGGCTTTACTTTTCAGTTGTTTCTTTTCCCCTTTCAGTTGTACTTTACAGTTGGGCTTGTATTTCCGGCACCCTTTACTTTTCCGCACTTACTATTGTACCAGCTTTTACTTAGTGTTTACCTTTCCTCTTGCTTACTCTGTAGTGCTTGTTTACTTTTCAAAGGCAATGCCTTCCCTTTTACCGGGATTTTACGCCTTGGTGCTAGTCGCCAGCCCCTGGCCTATGGAAGGCGGGCTTGGGGTAGTCAAGGCACGGGTCCCGAGGACGGGTCATGACAAATTGGTATCAGAGGAGTTTGGTTCTACCGCAGACTCTGATCTTTCTTCTATGAGAAGCAATAGTGTTAAGCGTATTGAGTGTGGTTATCAGTCCAGGGAGCCCAGTGTTGGTGCGGCGGCTGACGTATCCGTACACGAGGACCCTGACTTCTGATTTCCGACTTAATGCACGAAAACATTGATTGCGTGTGTGTTTCAAGTTTTCTTTGTGATTACTTGTATTAGCTCACCAGGTATATTGTTCTGACCGTGGCTCACCTGTTTCCTTTCAGGATGGCCCCACGACGGCAGCCAGCTAGGGTTTCGAGTGTTGTACGTGACGACAGCCCGCCGAGCGACGAGGCCTCGGTACAAGGCCCTTTGATAGTAGAGGCACCGGTGGTACCTCTACCCGTCGAGCCACCGATGCTTCCAGCCCCAGCCGCTGACGATGCACGTCTCCTTAGTGCACTCCATGAGTTCCAGCGCCATTGACCGCCCAGGTTCCGCGGGGAGACGGACCCCCAGGCAGCCGAGGACTGGCTGGAGGCAGTTGTTCGAGTTTTCAGGCTAGTGAGGACACCAGTGGACCTTATGGTGGTCCTTGCAGTGATCCTCCTGCATGCAGCAACATGTAGATGGTGGAGCTTGATGCTCCAGGTGCACGGCGAGGCATCACTCCTTTGGACGGACTTTGGGAGCCTTTTTCGCTTAGAGTTCATCCCAGCCACCCTCCGAGCGGTGCGCATTCAGGAGCTACTACAACTGTGGCAGGGCAGCATGACAGTAGCCCAGTACGCGACGAGGTTTACCGATCTCTCGCGTTATTCCACGGACATGGTACGAGACCCATTATTCAGGGCCCGAACCTTCTATCAAGGGCTCAGGCGAGAGATCAGAGCTTCTGTTGTTTCTCACAGCATTCCGGCATAGACAGGAGTGTTGGAGCGAGCCCTCTTAGTGGAGAGTTTCCTTGCTGAGCAGTCTCCAGCAGTAGGACCCACCACTAGCCGGCATGCGGTAGAGTCTTCTGTAGCGGGTAGTAGACAAATGACGCAGGGGTCCAAGAGGACTAGACCTACCGGTGGTCGACCGCGTGACACAGGGTCAATTTTGCGAGGCACCCGGGGTGGACAACGACTTACTATGAGCGGACAGTGTTACTCCTGCGTCCGGGTTGGTTACATGGCTCGTGACTGTCTGACCCTCCATATGGATGACCAGCAGATGAACGAAGGACCTCCTAGGTAGAGGAAGAGGTTCGATCGAGGCGGATTGCATGGAGCAGGAGACCGTGGCAGAGGAGCTGGCCGAGCAGCAGGTAGTGGACGACGCTTCGAGGTGTTGCCACCACCACCACCAGGAGGTCCACCCCGACCGCAGGGAGTTGGTGGACATGGGAGAGCTCAACTTCAGGCAGCTGAGGCCTTCGATCATGGAGCTCTAGGAGTATATGGACAGGAGCAGAACTAGTGGATATGTCTTTTGTACTTCTAGTTCCTTGTTGTTGTTGTGTAGCGTCCTTGTATTATGAGCTGCAATAATACAAGACGCATGCCTTTGTGATGTTTTCATTCCTGTCCTATTTTGTGTTGTTACTAAGAGGTTCCAGTTTAGACTGTTGACTTGACCCTCACTTGTGATAAATCTACTGGAGGAGACCCAGTTACCACACATTGATGCCAACAGTGTGACTCAACCCTTGGAGACGAGAGTAACGGTTGGATCTCTTGGTAGTAGCGTCGAGGCCTTACGACGTCATCCTTGGTATGGATTAGTATCATCCATGTCGGGATTGACTATATTAGGCGAAGAACATGGTTCATCCAGGGGATGAGACTGGATTTCTCTTATCGGTAAGGAAGAAATCTCAGCAGCTCTTGTAGGACCAGAAAGGTCCAAGTCATCCATGAGCGGATGAGGACAGCTCAGAACCGGCAAAAGTATTATGCTGATAGGAGGCGGAGGCCACTAGAGTTCAAGGATGGTGGCCACGTCTTCTTGCGTGTCTCACCTCGACGTGGATTACAGAGATTTTTCTGAGGCGTCAAGTTGCCTCCACGCTTCATTGGACCTTTCCAGGTCCTCAGTAGGATTGGCGAGGTGGCTTATCGCCTGGCTCTACCACCTCAGTTGCACCGGGTGCACGACGTCTTCCACGTATCTCAGCTGAGGAGATACGTGCACGACCCGTCACACTTCATTCACCATGGGGAGCTAGACGTTGATGATGGGGCGACTTTTGCGGAGGTTCTGGTGGAGATCAAGGATCGACGGGAGCGGGTCCTATGTGGATGGTCGATTCCTCTTGTTCGCATCAGATGGCAGCACGGGAAGCTCCAGGAGAGCACTTGGGAGCGGGAGGCTCAGATGCGTGTTCAGTACCCGCTTTTTTTTCCCTAGTTTATGATGTATCTTTACGGGGACTTAAATCCATGTGGTGGTAGTGATGTAAAGACCCGTAAATTTCAAGGAATTTTTTTTCTTAATTTTCATTGGAATTTTACAAGAACGCAGTTTTTGACGGCACCTGATTCCGAGGCCCGGTGTTCCCGGAATCATTTTTCAAATATTGGCTCGGGTATGTTCAGTGAACGAACGAGCGGGTTTTTCTAACTTTTGAACCGGTGCTCGGAATCAACTTCTGAGGGCACCAATGGAATCTTAACGCCGGTATTTTCTTAGAAATACCTCTTCCGGAGTTGCGTTTTCTCGGGTGTGGTTTTTAATTTTTTTTTTATTAAGTGAAGAAAATAAAATATAGTCGTGCGACAACTTTATTTTATTTCACTTAATGCCACTTAAAGCCACTTTAAAGCTGCATAAGCTGAGTTAAAGTGGATAGGGTGCAATTCAAAATATCCTACCCTCTTGGTAGGATATTTTTGTGGTGGGGCCCGCACGAGCCCCACCATTTCTTTCTGCTAAGTAACGCACCCGCGAAAACCCGTCATTATGAAATTCAACTGACGCGTTTTCTTAATTTCTTAACGCACCAATTAATTGGGCGGTTTTATTCATTGAATTAATTGGGCGTTTTATTCGTTGAATTAATTCGATGAATTAATTTAATCATTTCTTAACTTGTTTTCAATCCGTTGGCGTAATAATAAAATAAGACCAACGCACGACTTCTGGAAAAATGCTCGTTGAGAGGTTTTGACAACTTTGTGCCTTCATCATCCTTCACGAAGAACATGATGAACGCGAAGAACGCCGTCACCCTCAAAGATTGACGACTCTTCTTCCGAGATGTTCTTCCCCACAACTATCTTCGATCACCAACTGCTTGAGATAGGAGATTTCAGGTTTCTTTTAAATCTTCTTTGTGGTTTATAACAACACATGGATTTAATCGATATAATTAAATCTTCATGTTCTTGAACCTCGGAGTTCGTTGACGTGTCACCGTATTCCGCGAGGACGCGACTCCATTCCGCGACGACGCGACGCCTTTCCGCGACGACGTGACGCCTTTCCGCGACGACATGACGCCCTTCCGTGACGCGACGATCGCCTCCTTCCGCAACGATCAAATCCGCGAAGAACGCGTGTGCGACGACATGACGAGGTAGGGGTTGTTGTGAAATAATTTATATTCCCGTGATCATTTCTTTTAAAATGAAGAACCTGGTTCATAAGAACAATTTTAATTCATTAAAATTGTTTTTGGTTATGTTTTCTATGTGCTGATTAATCCTCCCGATTGATACCGCCTAACGTGGAGGGTGCGGGGCAAACAAACACGGCCCGACAACCCTCCACAGTTCTTCGTTATTCTGCGGCTTTGGCAGGCGACGATAAAACGTGACGCAAGGGTGATTTGATGTTTCCGCAGTGAATAAGGGGACCCGGGAGGAGCAGCGGCGCAGACGGGAAGGAAAATGGACCACCGGAGCAACTCCGGTGGCCCGCGGAAGCCTCCGGTGGTGCCCCAATGTGCCGCCGGACAGGGCCGCCGCGGCTTCAGTCGTGGCGGCGGCGACCAACGGACCTGCTGCCACGCGGGTCCGGCTCACACGCACGGGACGCGGCCTTTGCTGTGTCTGTTGACTCAAGCGCGGCCCCTCGAGGGCCGCGACTTCTTCATCCCGAGGGGGCAGCGCCCCGCGGCTCCCTCGGTCGGCCGCTCGGCCGAGACGAGCCAGGCCGGTCCGACTGGCCGGGTCGCACCCTGGCTGGACCGGGCCTTGCCGAACGGGGCCGCGCTGAACCAGGTCCGACCCAGGGGGGGTTGGGCCAGGTCGGTCCGGGCCCAGACCCCCCGTCTTCGGACCATTTTTGGTCTTTTGCCTGTAACATGAGCTAAGGGCCTCCGTAGGACGCAACGTCAGGGGAGATGCGATCCTTGGATCGAGACGGTCGTTTCGGTATGTCTCACTCAAGGTTTCGAGAAACTTTGGGTTTGTCCAGGTTGGTTCGTTCACGAAACCAACCGGGCCCTCTGAGCGGAAACACTCATATCTTGAGCTTCGGAAGTCCGATTGACGTGCCGTTGACTTTGGTGGATTCCTCTAAGTGAGAGGATCTTTTGGCATACTCCGCCCGAGGTTTGGATGTAGGTGGAGTACGGTCGGGTTGGTTTTTCCTTAAAAACCAACCGGCCCCTAGGACAAAAAAACTAATAACTCTCAGATCGGGCATCCGATTGACGCGCCGTCTGCGGCATTGAGTTCTTTTTGACGATACGGAACTTTTGTATACATCAAATCTGGAATTTGTGTCAGTTGATGTATCAGCCTCTCGGCTCGTGGAGCGGACCCTCCCGAACGAGCTTGTTGTGTACGGGGACCCTCATGCTGGCTGCGACTTCGACGACGATGACTATACAGAGATCCTCGGTGGATTCGACTGCGACGATGATGATAATAGTATGGGAATCCTCCGTGTTTTCGGTAGTGACCACTACGATACATCTTGGGATACATCAACTCAGGACTGCATGTCAGTTGACGCATCGACCACTTAGCTCGTGGAGTGGACCCTCCCGGAATGAGCATGTTGTGTGCGGAAACCCTAGAGCCAGTTGAGACTTGAAGACTGCTGATCGAATGACTCGGTGTGTTACGGATAGCCCAGTGGGGAGCGCTTGGTTGCAGCGGCAGACCCACGGCGGAGGAGCGCTTGGTTGTAGCGGCAGACCCGCGGTACTCAACAGAAGGAGTACCTATGGAGGCTATGAGGGGGAGCACTTGGTTGTAGCGGCAGACCCACGACAGAGGTGCACTTGGTTGTAGCAGCACAGGGGAGCTCTTGGTTATAGAGGCATACCCACGACAGAGGTGCGCTTGGTTGTAGCGGCACAGGGGACCGCTTGGTTGTAGCGGCAGACCCACGACGGAGGAGCGCTTGGTTGTAGCGGCACGGGAGGGCGCTTGGTTGTACCAGCAGGCCCGCAGTACTCGATAGGTGGAGTACTTCAGCAGTCCAAGGTTGGAGGGAAGCTCTTGGTTGTAGCGGCATAACCACTATGCTTGATGGAGAAGAAGTTTCCCAATAGCTATGGTTTCAACTTCATGATCGATCCTATGTGGGTCATTGCGGGGGTTAGTACCTACCGATCCTTTGCGGGTCCGACGGCTTAGATGAATCAGTGGTTACATCTGATCATCTATATCATCTTACGAAGAAGTATATCATGTGTAAGCTGCAAATCTGTTTTACCTTCCTTTGTGGATTGTGTTGAACTATCATGTGTGGATTTACGTTTTACTTTCCTTTGTGGATTGTGTTGAGCTATCCTGTGTGGATTTTACGTTTGGCTTTCCTGTGTGGACTGGGTTGTACTTGAGCTCGGATGTTGGAACCGAGCGGGTATTGATGACTTAGGTATATGTATGGGAATATACCTAAGTTGTGTCAGATGTTACTTCGTGATTGTATCTTTCCTTTGTGGATTATCCTTTGTGGATTTCGGGAGACCTTCGGGGGTCTCGGGGTCCCTACTGAGTAGCTTATACTCACCCCTGCACGGGCTATGCCCGCACTTCATTGTGTTGGATGCAGACGATGGACAGCGCTGATCATGGTGGAGGCTTTCTGTACCCACCCTTCAGGTGGGACTTCCAGAGGATGGCTCGACGTTGCGGCTTTACTTTTCAGTTGCTGTTTTTCCCCTTTCAGTTGTACTTTACAGTTGGGCTTGTATTTCCGGCCCCCTTTAATTTTCCACACTTACTGTTGTACCAGCTTTTACTTAGTGTTTACCTTTCCGCTTGCTTACTCTGTAGTGCTTGTTTACTTTTCAAAGGTAATGCCTTCCCTTTTACCGGGATTTTACGCCTTGGTGCTAGTCGCCGGCCCCTGACCTATGGAACGCCGGCTTGGGGTAGTCACGGCACGGGTCCCGAGGACGGGTCGTGGCAAAAATTATTATATAATATTATTTGAATAAATACTAATTGATTATATAGTGGGTGTAACCATAACATTTTAAGGTAGTTCCTAACATTATGATATTATATATTGATCTATCCCTTTTTTATTCTCTCCCTTTTGATATTCCTCCATCAATTTTTTTTATGAATTTACTACTCATATAATCATATTTAATTTATTATTTATAATTTTTATAGATTTTATAAAAATTTCATTTTAATCAATACCAATTATTATTTATTCAGTTTTTTTTAATTTTCACATGGAGATTCCATTTATATCCTTCCGTTTTAGATTAATTATTTTATTATAATCCATTATTAATTCTTTTGTTCATTTTATAATAGAAATTTCATATTTATTTTCATACCAAAATTTTAAAAAGATTTATAATAAAATTAGCTTTAATCATAACACGTTACTCTCAATTTAATCTTTAAATTTTGAATAAGAGGATTCTCTATTGATCATTACCATTCATATTTTCTATATTTGATAAGTAATTATTCAAAATCAGTATATGTGTTTTATAGAAAAAATGTTATTATACATTTCATTTTTAGTACTTAATAGGTATTTATATACCAGATCATTATAATCTCACACAATTATACCCATTTCACATATTTTAATATTTGTTTCGGTGTTTTGTTCTAATTTTATATATAATGGGTTTGTATTATTTCTTTTTACCTAATTCAATTCTATTTTTATCTAGATTATTCATTTTTACATCATATATTTCTCTACCAATTTATGATATTATATGTTTAAATATAGAATAAACTATGATTACCAAATTTTATAGAAATATCTATTTTATCCCTCATTAAAACATATTCGATTATTATTTATTCATTGATATGTTTGCATGAAACTTATAACATGCCGACCATAGAAACCTAGATTCAGTGCATTATTACATAACATTGTGGGGATCACAAGAGTTCATGTCTAGAATGATTGATTATATTAGCTACCTTGGAAGAACTAGATACATATATAAGTTTTATATTACATTATGAAATGAAAATAAAAACATTTTATATCCTTAGAAAAACTCTTATCCCATAGGCTATTCTAGCAGGTCAATCATAATATACTTCTTCACATCCCTGAAAAAATAAAACATTAGAAAGGGGTGAGCTTAAATAATGATTAAAGATAACAATAAAGATTAAATATTCATAAATAAGTATAAATATTTAAGGCAATTTATAATACTAAAACACAATCCTTTTAAATATAAAATTCATAATAACATGGAAATGATAAATCAAATAATTCGAATTAATTATTAACATGGATATTGATCTTGTTGAATAATCACATGTAATATCAATATCATATTTCATAATGATGGAATGTATATTACCGGACATCATAACCCCATAATCAAGGCCTCGTTCCAATACTAAAATTATTATTTTGACAAGACCTTATGCCAAAAGAACTAGTTTGTCTCATGAGGCTTACTGATTTATCGAGGAGCTATAGCGGGCTCCACCCATCACTGACTAAGACCAATGCATTCCTCATATGAAAAGGTTGAAACATAACATAAACTATTGTATTAAAACTAGAAAATGAAATGTAAATAATATAACCATAAACCATGAATGGATTAAAAATAACACATCCACAGTCTAACATTTAACAAAACATTCAATAAAATATAGAAGATTCTATCATAATAAATAAACATCAATCAAGTATAAATCCATCAAAGGATGTTAACATAGATGAAATCAAAACTATTTCATAGAAATATATATTTATATTTTGAAATAATTTAAACGTAACATAATTATAAGAGAAAAAATTTATTTAGAAAGTATTTTATAAGATTGTTAGGGATGCTTTGAATGTGTAATAATGGTGGAAAATAGCTTCACCCTCTATATAGTTTAAAAACATTCTTACCTTTATTCGTCGAAAAGGTCATAAAGTACCTTGTTTAGAAAACAACAGAAAGATTCCATTCAAAAAATTTATAAAAATTAAAACATGGGTTTAAAATAATTTAAACCACATTCAAGGAAATAGTAAAATTGTTGTGAAATAAATTTTTATGAAACATGGATGTAGATGATAAAGTTTTCCAGGTAGATACTTACGTATAAAGAACCACGGATACATGAAGAGATTGTAAAATTGACCCTTACATTGTAATATTCCTTGGTCGAGGGTGATTTATCCTCCTGTATAATAGTGAAAAAATATTTATTAAATTACACAAGAACCACATACATATATATGATATCATATATGATATTTTAACATTTAGTTGTTAGTAATATTTCTGAAGTATCATTATTTTGGTTGTTAACTGATTCATTTTACTTTAAATGTTTTGTTACATAAATCTTGTTTGTAATGGATATGATGTATTTTATTTATATTTAGAATGATATTGTTCTCTTAATAATATTTTTTATCATAAAATATAAATTATTCTAGAATGGTTATGATGGGGAAATGAAACTTATCGCGTTACTGGGGATGGTAATCCGTACGTACGCACGACTGACAATATTATTTTTTTGATGGTAAAATCATATGTAATTGGATGGTATATAATATACATAAATATATATATATAATAATTGACATTTTATATTTATTATAATAATCAATTATACACATTATTATACCCATCCAAATAATTAAGTGTTGAATAACAAACTACACCACGACGTGGAGACGGAAAGCCGTACATACGCACGTAATGTGACTTTGTCATTCATAAGACGGATAGAATAATGAATATGGTTGTAACATATTTATAATAAAATAATAGTATTTATAAGGTACTGGATTTATTATTTTGGTATGGAAACAAAAAAGAAATAGAAAGTGGAAGAATAAAATAACTTTAAAAGAGGTGATGAAATTATTACCTATTCTTCGGGTGCTTCCTTTCGATTTGATCAAAAGGGATTCTTAGGTTGGATTGTGATCGAAGTAAGGCCACTAGATTGATGTGAGGGTTGTTGATAAGATATTTGATCAGGTTTTGGCTGAGCCAGAAAGATTTGGAGGTGTGAAATTTAGAGAAGGGGAAGTACCCTTTTATAAGAGAGGTGAGCGTCACTTTAGGAAAAGCTTGAAATATTTATTAATAAATAATCGTATTCGGTTTATAATCGATCCAAAAGAATTTATTTCGAGTCTATGGTGGGTCTAGGTCTGACACCTCTCATATAATAGGTTTTAGACAGGTTAGGTCTCCATATTAACCTTATATTTTAGGTTGAACACTTTGTTTAATTGTTTAACTGTTACCATGTATTCTTGTATTGTTATAATAAATGATTAATGAAATTATAAAAAAATATCAGGAAAACCCCAAGTGGTTCAATAATGACATATATATAATTATGTATTTAATTTTTTTGAACCCCATATTTTTAGTTATATTGTATAATTTAATAATATAGTATTTGTTTTAAAAACTCATTTATGTCAATTTTGACACTATTTAGTACTTGGTTTTTGTGAATGTCAAAAAAACATGATTAATTTAAAAAAATATATTTCAATCCTAAAATGTCATATTATCCTAGAAAATTCGTGTAATACATCAAATTTTCCAATTTACATTTTTTTTAATATTTATAATATCAATTATTTTAATCGTTCATTAATAAGGCAATTACGACATCATCATTGGGTCATAAATAAATTCAATTATTTAATGTCTAAAAATTATAACTAAAATAAAATTATATAAGAAATATTTTTATAATTATAATTATTATTTATTGTCAAATTTATCTTATCTATAACCCTATCTTAAAAATGTTTTTGTTATTAAAATTTGAATTTAACACTTTTAACTCTTCTTTAAATAAAATAATAATAAATGTCCTAATCTAATCCAGGTGGATCAAAAAGGATCATATTTTATTCATAAGAATTATTTTGGTCTAAATAAACTTATCCAATAGAATTAGTACATGTGTTAGGTAATTATGATATCGTTTTTAACTTTAATTACCCTATTTACTTTTAACAAAGTAAATAAAATTCCAACACTATTATTCCCCAAAAATTATTTTCATCCTATTGAACCAAATATCACAAACTATTGTCCATCGTGTCTCTCATATTTTTGAAATTCAATTTAAAAAATCGGTAAAATTACTTTTTATGAATATTATCAAATGGGCCTAGAAGGTGTGTAAAAGACTATAAAATGTTCAATAAAATTTTATACATCTAATTTTATTATAAAATTCCTGAAATAAACTACATTGAGGTTATATAGGTATTATTACTCTATTTTGATCTAAAATAAATTTAAATAAAATAAATAATTATTTAAATAAAAAGTAAGTTTTAAACAATAGCACAATGTTTTTCACTATTCATCAAAAATTGAATGTTTTCAGAAAAATACAAATAGTTCACCTTAAGTGAATTTTGATATTCTAAATACAAAAATGAAGTCCATTTTGAAAAATAAAATTTATAAAATTTAAAAAAGTGGATATTACTATTCATAATGGCTTGTTTGATTGGTTGTTTTGTGCTAAAACTCGATGATTTGTAGAGCAGAAGATATTTTATTATTTAAATATAATTTTATCGTGGAACCTTGAGGTTTTACATTCCTCCATCATTATAATAATTTCACCCTTTAAATTTCTAGAATACTACTACCTAAAATTATTCAGGTTGTTCTTCATCATAAGTTCCTTGGGTTCCCACGTTGCATCTTCCATCTTATGGTTTCTCCAATGAACTTTTACCAGATGAGTCATCTGGTTTCCCAACACTTGTTCTCTGGTATCAAGAATCTTGATAGGCTCTTCACAATGAGACTAATCAGGTTCTAGTTCTATATCATCATAGTTGAGTGCATTCATTTGGTTCCGCATGTATTTTATCAACAGTGATATCCAGAAAATTCATGAACATTGGAGAGACGTGAAGGCATTTCCAAAAACTGTGCTACAATTCCAATTGGAGATACATTCTTACTGAATCGTATAACACAGTTCCATGGATATTCCTTCAAAAATAACATTATCTCATACTTGAAATTCCAATTCCTTACTTCAGTTATTGGCATTGATCATTTTCCTACTTTGAGCTTCTTTGATGTGGGTTTAGATAATCATCACTTATTCCATTTTTTCCTCCACATGTTCTAGGACTATGAGTTTTCTTTGACCAACATCATCCCAACAAGTTGGTGTACAACATCTCTTTCCATATAATGCTTCATATGGTGCCATTAGAACACTTGAATGGAAGCTATTGCTAAAAGAAAATTCTACCCAAGGTAAATACTGATCCCAAATACCTTGAAATTCATGTTAACAAGATCTCAACATGTCTTCTATGCATTGAATTGTCTTTTCTGACTATCCATCAGTTTGAGGGCGGTAGGCAATGCACCAACAACGTTCAGTTTCTAAGCGTTTCTAAATAATTTTCCTGAATCATGATGTGAAATGGCGATCATGATCATAAACAATCGATATGGGTACTCCATGAAGCCTTTCAACATCATTAATATATAGTCTTGTTAAACATTTAAGTGGTAAATATTCTCCTATAGCAAGAAAATGAACTAACTTGTTAAGATGGTCAACAATGAACCATATTGCATCATTCCTTCAAGTATTCCTTGGTAGCCCCTTGACAAATTTCATCATAATATCATCCCATTTCCACTCAGGTATGAGAAGAGGATGCATGAATCCTCTAGGATGTTGTCTTCCATCCCTCACCTATTGACAAACCAAACATCATGAAAAATAATCATCAATCTCACTTTTCATGTTGTCGCAGCAAAAATGTTCCTTGAAATCTCTATAAATCATAGTGCTACCGATGAGTACATATAAATTGGTGCTTTAAGAATCATCCAAAATTTCCGTTTTTAGGTCAGGTATGTCAGGAAAACAAAGTCTCTTCCCATGTTTCAAAATCCCATATTCATATGCAATGTTGGTCAATCTCCCATTGTTCACAGCTTTAATTTTCTTTTGAAACT
Source organism: Viscum album (assembly GCA_963277665.1). Classification (NCBI taxonomy): domain Eukaryota; kingdom Viridiplantae; phylum Streptophyta; class Magnoliopsida; order Santalales; family Viscaceae; genus Viscum; species Viscum album. Next base: position 624,407,241 of record OY728127.1, read on the forward strand.
CCTCGTCATCAGTCTAAGAACTAATTATACTTTCTATTACATATTATTTGGCCACCATTTTAAAAAAAATATTGGTTTTTCACCTTCGATGATTATTCCGATATCCAACATTATTAGTTCCATGAACATAGGATCCCTTTCAACTTTCATCCTATTTAGAACTCCATGATCCTTTCTACTCAAAGCATCTAACACCTTATTTGCCTTCCCCAAGTGGTAGTGTATAGTGAAATCATAATTTATGAGTAGTTGGATCCATCTCCATTGCCTCATGGTGAGTTGTTTTTGTGTTAAAATATACATCAATATCTTGTGATCAATATAAATCTCTCATTTTCCACTATAGAGATAGTTTCTCCATATATTAAAATCAAATATTATAGCTGCTAACTTAGGATCATGAGTGGGATAGTTTTGTTTATTATTTTTTTCTACTGTGATGCATAGGAAATGACTCTATCATTCTGCATAACGACACAACCGAGTCCATTCATTGAAGCATCACTATAAATAAAAAACCTATCATTCCCAGATGGTAGAGTCAATATAGGAGAATTGACTAATATTTTTGTCAATTCTTCAAAACATTCTTCACACTCTTTTGTACCAACAAATTTAACCCCGTTACATTTGATCTTGGGCAATGGGTTAGCCACTCGAGAAAAATACTAGATGAAGAGCCAATAATAACCTTCTAAACCAATAAAACTATATACCTTAGTTATACTACTTGGTTCTCTCCATTCATGGATTTGTGTTGTCCTAGAAGGATCAATAGAGACTCCATTCTTAGAGGCAATATAGCCAAGAAAATAAAACTCTTGAAACCAAAATTCACACTAGCTAAACATCCCATACAATTCATTTCATCTGATGGTTTTCAGAGTGGTGCACAAGTGATTTCCAGGATCTTTGTTACTTTTAGAGTATTAAAATATATCATCAATAAATACCAATACAATGTCATCAGGATATTCCTTGAAAACTCTATTAATTATATCCTTGAATATAGATGGTGCATTAGTCAGTCCAAAAGGCAATAATATAAAGTCATAATTCACGTAACTATTAGGAAATGCTATCTTCAAAATGCATTCCTTCTCCACACACAACTGATGTTATCTAGAAAGAAGGTCAATCATGGAGAAATATCGAGCTCCATGATGTTGATCGAATAAATAATCAATGTGAGGTCGGGGATAAATATTCTTTATTCTTATAGCATTGATCTCCCTATAGTCAATTCACAGCCTCATAGATCCATCATTCTTCTTAACAAAAAGAACATGGGCTCCCAATGGAGTAACACTTGGGAGAATAAATCCTTTATTACTCAACTCCATTTGTTTTTTCTTTAGTTCAACTAATTCCACAGTCGACATTCTATAAGGGTATTCGATATGGGACTTGAACCAAGAATTAAATCAACAGAAAACTCAATATATTATTCAAGAAGATGTCCACGTATATCCTCTCTAAACACATAAATATATTATTGAACAATAGGTTAGTCCTCAATTTGAATATTCCATTCCTCACACACAGCTATTTCACTCTCTTATTCCCCAATAATTGAGTTTAGATGATCTACCGGGGGTGTGTCTAAATAAGAATCCAACTGTGACATTTCTACTCTAAAGATAAGGTACTACATATCGTCATTGATAATTGTATCCTCTTTCTTCTTACAATTAATTTTAACATCATGGCATGAATGCTAATCTATACCGAGGATTATATCAAATTAAATCATGGGTATGATGATGAGATCAACAGATAAAGCACGTTTATAAACCCGAATGGTAACTTATGGACAAAAAATTATTTCAGAGATACTTCCCTTGAGTGTTTTGACTGAAAAATACCTTGTTAAATAAAATTAAAAATATATAATTTTATTAGAACATCGGGAAGACATGAAAGAAAGTGATGGTCCATAATCCAACAATGCATGGGAAAAATTTGAGGAAAACATTAAATTACCTACCACGAGGTCATTCGGAGCTTCAACCTCAGTAGTACTGATCGCATAAGATTGGCCTTGATCACTTGGCCTTTTTTAAGGTAATTTTATTTGACGCATAGAACATTCATTTGCAGAATTCCCCATTTCTCTACAATTGTAGCGTTCAACATTGATAGCCTGTTTCTTTCCCTTAAAATCATGATCTTGGTGGATTTTCTTACCTCACTTGTAATAGACTCGAATTCCCTTTAGGCATGTACCATGGTGTTTATTCCCACATTTAATGCAAGATATAATTTTAAAATTCTCTTATTCAACTTATTTCCTTTTCTAGAGTGTTCAACAGATCAATTCTTATCTTGTTCGGATTTAATGTCGTAAGACTTACAAAATTCCTTTTCTGTATTGATAGCACCTGAGATAATATCTTCATACGATGAGAAGGACTATGAGACTAATGGTCAATGGAGAAATGGTTTTGACCCATTAATAAATCGATCCATATTACTCCTTGGGTTCTGTACATAATCTGTTGCATACCTTACTAACCTTGTATACTTAGCCTCATACTTTGCAACATTCTCATCCTCTTATTTCCTCAGACTCCGAAATTGTCATTCCATATCTACTCGATGGTCAAGAAAAAATAATTTTTGAAGGAAAGGTTCTTTTAAGACCCTCCATTCCATATCGGATACATCTTTATTTGATTATTTGTTTTGAATTAATGACCACCATTGATCTGCATATCCCGTGAGGAAATAAACTGCCAGGAAAACCTTTTCCCTTTCACTATTCCGCAAGGAATAAAATATTTTTTCTAGTAAACTTATCCATTTCCCAGCTACAAATGGATCTATAGTCACATTGAATGTTGATGGTTTTTCCTCCTGATGAAGTCTAACATTGTTCCTCCATGTTGTGGATCTGGATTCTCCATACGGGTAAGTATATTATTCATAACCTATGTGTGTTGTCCCAATATGGTTATAACTAGTTCAGAAATGGTTGCATCACCTGCTCCACTATAATTATCTTGAGTATGAGGGAAATTCATACAAGGATTATGTGTGTTGATACAATTTCTATTCCTCTCACTAGGCACCATTTCTAAACAATGGCATACACTAGATTATTTTATTAATCGATATACATAATTGCAAACTAGTAAAATACCTAACATAAATAGTTTATGCATATAATCCGTAATCATAAAAAATGTATTATTTGAGAAATTATCTACTCAGAAATCATTCATAATTGTTTGTAAAGAAAATGTGAATTATCCTAAGCAAATCCCCTGGGAGTGTCATAACCAAGACTGTAGTGAGGCCCGTTTTCATGTACCAAGATACCACGGGTCATGCCAGAAACTCCATGTCAGAGATTTCAATCCTAGGTACATCTGTGCCATAGCCGGCTCTACCTACTCGAATCTAGACAGGGTAGTATTTTTTTGAAAACCTATATAATATATACATTACCAATTCTTTTAGATTTTCATCTACACTAATTCTCAATGTCTATCTTAGGGAATTGTTCTTTAATCATAGTTTTTCTAAATCTAGTTAAAAAGGATTGTAATAAACATCTTCTAATACCAACTATAAATCCCCAACACTATTTACCTAGATTCGGTGCATTATTAAATAACTTTGGAATGATCACTAGAGATTATGTCTCTAAAGGCCGATTAGTTTAGTATCCTTGGAAGAAGTAGATGAATATATAAATATTACATTAAAATATGAAATGAAAATAAAAAAAATTGTGTCTCCTTAGAAAACACTTGTATCCCATAGAATATTCTTATAGTTCAATCATAATATTATTTTTCACATCCTAGGAAAAATATAACATAAGAAAGGGGTGAGATCAAATGATCAGTAATGATAACAATATTGCAGAAACATTCAAAATAATTATAAATAATTAGGGAAATGTATAAGACTAAAAAAAGCCTTCGAAATATAAAATTTAACATAATATGGAAAATAAAAAATCAAATATTTCAATTTACTTATTAAATGAATATTCTACTAGTCAAATATCACATGCAATATCAATATCCAATTTCGTAATGAAGGAATTCATAATGTTTGACATAATAACCACATAGTCAAGGCCTTGTGCCAAGACTAAAAATAAGATTTTGTCAAGGACTTGAGCCAAGACACTACTTTTTCTCATTAGACCTGCCGATGAATCAAGTAACAATAACGGGCTCCCCCCCATCACATACTATGTCCAATTTATTCCTCATATGAAAAGGTTGAAACATAACATAAACATTTGTATTAAAACTAGCATATTAAATGTTAATACATTAATTGTAAACCATGAATGATATAAATATAACACATCCAAAGACAAACATATCATAAAACATTAAATACAATATGGAAAATTGTATCACAATTAATCAACTTCAAATAAATTTAAAATCCATCATAGGATGTTGACACAAATGAAAAAATAACTATTTTAGAGAAATATCTCTTTCTATTTGGAAATAACTTAAAAGTCACATAATTATAAAAGAATTTTTTTTAAAATAATATTCGTATAATCTTTTATGGTATGATTCGATCATGTCATAATGGCAGATAATAGCAACTCCCATTGTATATGTTAAAAAACATTCTTACATTAATTCGTTGAAAAGGTCATAAAGTACCTTGTTTGGAAAACTTTGGAAATATTTTTTTTCAAAAAATTCTATAAAAATTAAACCAATTATATAAATGACTTTAACCCATATTCTAGGAAATATTAAAAATATTTTGAAATAAAATTTTGAGACACACAGATGTTGATGATAAATAATTCTCAGTAGATACTTACGTAAAAACAGTCTCGAATATGTAAAGTGATTGTAAAATTAACTCTTACCTTGTACATTTCCATGGTCGAGGGTAGGTTAACCTCATGTATAATAGTTAAATAATTATTATTAAATTATAAAATAACCACATACATAAATATGATATCAAATTTAATATTTATCTATATCTTTGTTATTAATATTTCAGTAGTATCATTGTTTAGGGTGTTAACTGATTCATTTTCCTTTATTTGTTTTATTATGTAAGTCATGTTTTTTATGGATATGATGTATTTTATTCATATCCAAAATTAAATTAATCTCTTAAAATTTATTTTTGTTCATAAAAAAGAAAATTATACTTGAATGGTTATGATGGGTAAATGGATCTTATCACGTTCTTTGAGATGGTAATCCATGTGTACGCACGAGTAACAATATCATTATTTTGATGGTAAAATAGTATGTAATTTGATGGTATATCATAGATACGGAATAATTGAAATGTTATGTTTATTATTAACATCCACTATAATCATTATTATACCCATCCAAATAATGAAGTGTTGAATAACAAACTACACCATGACGTGGATACGGTAAACCGTATGTATGCACGTATAGTGACTTATTCATTCATAGGATGGATTGAATAATGAATATGGTTGTTCAATATTTATAATAACATCATAGTATGTAGAAGGTACTAGATTTATTATTTTGGTATGGAAACAACGATGAAATAGGATGTGGAAGAATAAAATAACATTGAAAATTGGGATGAAATTATTACCTCTTCTTCGGGTGACTCGTTTTGATTAGATCAAACTGGGTCCTTACATTGGATAATGATTGGTGTAAGGCTGATACATTGATGTGTGTGTAGTTTCAAGGATATTTTCGTAGGGGTTGGACAAGTCAATTGTCTTTGGAGGTGTTAAATGAAGAGAATGTGACATACCCTTTTATACGAGAGGCGATGGTCACTTTAGGAAATGCATGAAATATTAATTTATTATACAATGATATTCAGTTTAAAATGGCTCCCAAAGGATTTTTTTAGGATAAGGTGGTGTTGGGTCGAAAACCAATCATGATATAGGTTTCAGACGAGTTTAGTTTATCATATTAACCTTATCTTTTAGATTTAACTCTTAGCTAAATAGTTTAACTTTTACAATGGATTCTTGTGTTATAATAATTAATGGATAATAAACATACTATAAAATTCCAAAGTAACCCCAAGTGGTTCCTTAATGAAATATATATAAATTTTTAAGTTCATTGAACATTAATTATATTTTATAGGAATATTATATCATTTAATTATATAGTATTTTTTTAAAAACACCAATTATGTTAGTTTTGACAATATTTAGTATTTGGTTTTTGGGAAAGTTAGAAAAACCTGATTACTTCGAAAAAAATAAATTAAATCAATCATAAAATGTCATGTTAACATATAATATTCATGGAATGAATCAAAAGTCTAAAGTTAAATAGATTTTAATATTTATAATATCAATTATTTTAATCATTCATTAACAATGTAATTATGGGATCATCATTGTGTTATAAATAAATATAACTATTTAATGTCTAAAAATTATAAATAAAATTTCATTATGTAGGAAATCCTTTCATATTTTTAATTAATATATAGAGTTGAATTTATCTTATGTATAAAACTACATTAAAAATGTTTTAGTTATTAAAAATTGAATTTTTTTACTTTTAACTCTTCTTTAAATAAAATAATAATAAATGTCCTAATCTAATACAAGTAGATCAAAGAGGATCATATTAAATTCCTAATGATTATTTTTGACGAAATACACTTACCCATTATAACTAGTACATGTGTGAGGGTAATTTTGATATCATTTTTACCTCAAATTACCCTATAAGATTTTAACTGTGGTAATTAAAATTCAAAATCTATTATTTACCAAAAATTATTTTCATCCTATTAAACCACATTTTACATACTGATGTCAACCATGTCTATTTTTTTTAAAATTAAATTCACAAATGCAGTAAAATTACATATTATGCAAATTTTCTCACGTGCTATGAAGTTGGGTAAAATATGTTAAAATGTTCAATAAAATTTTATACGTCTAATTTTATTATTAAATGACTCCATTTACTTACAAAGAAATTATATAGTTATTATGTATCAATTTTGTACTAAAATAAATTTAAATAAAAAAATTATTATTTAAATAAAAAGTATGTTTTATATAATAACACATTGTTTTTCACAATTCATTAAAAATTTAATGTTTTCTGAGAAATACCAAAAATTCACCCTATGATAAATCGGATATTCCAAATTCAAAAATGAATTCCATTTTGAATAATAAAATTTATTAAATTTCACAATGTGGGTATTACTATTCATAACCGCAGGTTTGATTGGTCATGGTGTGATAGAACTTGAAGTTGCGTTCAACGCAAGCTATTGTTTTATTCAAAGAGAAATGTACTGTGGAAGCTTGGGGTGTTAAAAAAGTATTCATTATCCATTCAATTTCATATTATTATATTATATATATATATATATTCCTTTCTCCCATTTTTTCAATGAGGATATTCATTTTCTTCCTGAGGTGATATTTTTGGATGGATCCCTTCTCAATTAAACACTAAATTTTTTCAATTTAAACATTTTGGTTGCATTATCTCATTTACGGTATATACAGTAACCTAGTATTCTCCAACATAGACATTATAAATTTTTAGGAGTGGATTCAATTCATTAAACAAAAACACATCTGAGGACCGTAATAGTTTAGAGTCATTATAGACTAGTTACACCACCTTATAATTTTTTGAATGATCGTCAATATATCCTGTAAAGATGTTCCCATTAGGTTCTCTTCAAAAAAATATTGTACTTATAAAATTTATTCCAAACATGTTGAAATGAAACATAATAATGGGTGATATATGATTTTCATTAAGGGAAAAATATAAATAGTTAAACACAACATTATCATAAGGGTATAAGAACATGAGGATGACATATGGAAACCATGCCCCACTTATTAATGATCATATTTTTCAGACACAGACAAATGATTGGACATTCAAAATACACAAATCATATCGAAATAAAATAACACAAGTCAAGAGAATAAATGGGAATAGATATTGACATTTTTCATATATAAAATCAAAGAAAAATAATTTCCATAGATTTCGGGGATCACTGCTAAAGCTATCATAGTGGAATGGGTTTACTTTTCAACAATCCTCCCAGAGGGTCCCATGCTGTGACAACACCAAGCTTGCCTCCAATAGGCCAGTGGTGTGTGTCTAGCATCGGTAAAAAAATCCAACAATTGGGAGTCATTTTCCTATGTTTATGTACATAAGAACATGTCTCTAAGACATAAATATTGAAATTTAAAAACACAATTTAAACTAATGCCTGAAAACACTATATCCCAAAAAAAGAGTGAGATAGTAATGTAATGTGAACTGGTCTATAATAAAAGCCCACCAAAAAAATTTATGAAACCCACAAAGTGAAACCTATACATGAATGTACATGGACTATTAATCAAAGTCATTCGAACACCTATGTGATCCTGAACTCACAGAGATCGGTCTAGTTCTAGTTTACTAGGGGGTTTGTCAATAATTTTCTAGTATATACAAGACATGACATGTGTAGGAAAAGCCTATGTATGGGTGAGTAAAGAAATACTCAGTAAGGAACCCTGATACATCAAAGGAAGACCAAAAATGAAATACCACATAGGAAATATCACATAAGAAATACCTTAATGGAAATACGAAGAAGGAATAGTATAGTCAGATATTTAATGATATACTACCATGGAACATATAGAAATAATATCTGAATATACTCTCTAAATTGAGACCAAAAGTCTCCATGAGACACACCGTCTTAGTAAGACACGTAGTCTTTGGGAGTCACATAGTCTTCATGACACACACGATCTCTATAAGAAACAAAATCTTTTGGAGACACACAGTCTAAATTAGATATGAAGTATCTATAAGACACACAGTCTTCGGGTGTCACATATTCTCCCTGAGGCACCCAGTCTCTATGTCACAACTATCCATTAGATTATACTCAAATCATTATAGTTAAGATATAAACTACACCTAAATCCATTTGTTCGTATGAACACTTCAACAGAAACCAACATAATATATCTCAAAAGATGTTTCTCATTACGAGTACCCCAACACTACATATGGTTCTTCAAATATAAACAAAGTTTTAATGTTACTAGTGTTTAAATATTATAATGGGGGTCCACAAGCTCATGGACTGACTGTTGTGGTTGACTGTTGTGGTCAACCATGACATGGAAGCTTAAGCTACCATGGTGGTCGACCACAATGCAGTCGACACGACTATTCTGGAGCTCGTTCCCCCACCACACTCGACCATGTCCCAGTCTAGCCTCTCGGGATTTACCAATGATCTGGCCCTGTCTACCGAGTTGACCCATCAGGTTGGGACTAACCCACATTAGTTGGGCTCGGTGCACATTTCTGGCATGGTTCGCTCACCCGACAAGACTTGTTTCTAGGTCCAGTCCATGTGGTGCAACAACGTTCTCCACCCTCTCTGCTTTCTTGACCCACAACTTCTCCTATGATTGTCAAAACATTGAAAAAAAAATATTCTCTATGGCCATTGGTTTACGAGATACATCTATTCATCCTTGGTTTCTTCAAACCCCCAATATAGGGGTCTGATCACATTTAGAGCCTACCGGCATTTCGAACCACGCCCACGAAGGTCCAATGGTGAAGAATTCCGTGAACGGGTGATGGATTAATAAAAATACTTATTAGAGGAACAAAAATAAAAAATTGTTCATCTTAACCTCAATTAATTCCCATTAGATTAATGAACAATGAAAAAATAATCACAAATATTTATCCCCCATTAACAACCCAGAAGCAATCCCATTCTACATGAATGATTGAGCCAGGGTTGAACATGCTCATAGGTTGATCCATAGTCATCGTGGAATTCATGAATGGGGAATAACAAAAAAATTACCTAACTTGAGTTGTATTGTTCATTGATGAGGAGACATTCAATTTTCATCAATGATGAGATCCCCCAACTCTGTTGACGCGACGATCCATGATCAGATCTCTGATCGATCGTCATTCATTGGAGATCGATATTTCCGCACACATCAAAGGCTTTCTAGGGTTGTGGAGGAAACCCATATTTCCCTTAAAAAAGGATTATCGAAAAGTAAATTGTTGTTATGCCATAACGTAACATTAAATAAAATAAAAATTACATAATTTTATTCATTAAAACATCCAAAATTTACATTTCACATCTGACCCACACTGGTTGATTTTAGGTCTCTATGAAAGTATTCTCTCTTCACTGAATGCAAAAATTCATTCATATTTATCTGGGAATTTGTTTAGAAATTATTCCACTTTTTCTAGAAAACTACACGTGTTTTCTATTTAAACTTTTAATATTGTTCATAAAATTGCATTTCGAACCATCATCCTCAGAATCACATTTTGTCATAGCACCATATCTCAAAATCAATCCATATGTTATCTCAAAATAATACATGAAAAATAAGAGATTTTACATTCTCCCCACTATGGGTATTTATTTCCATGAAATTGGAAACAAAAGGGTAACTCAAACCCATGAGGTTACTAAGAACAAATCAGACCCACCCAAACCCATTTTCTCCCCTGGAGATTCTAGTCCTTCCACTAAACGTGCCCCAATGGAATTGTCCTCCCATAAAGGATCTTCTCTTATATATCCTCGAACTCCACCATTTACTTAGTAAAAATATCCCAGTCCTTGATGTACAGCTTACCCCAATCAAAGACGTGAGATGGGTCATGCACATTCCTCCTCATTGTGACATGTTGAAGATATCGTGAACATGATCTATCTGCTGGGGTAGAGCCATGTAATAGTCCACCTCTCCAACTCAATGTAGAATCATTAAGAGATTATGAAACTCCTATATAGCTTTCCATCCTAGCCAAAATATCTATAATCTGTGTCAAGGTGTGACCCGAAGGAACATGTGGTCTCCATCATAAAACTCCAAAGTCCTACTTTTCCTATCCGCAAATGCCTTTTGACGGCTCTATAAAACATCCTTTACTACTAAATGATCTTCCAATTCTTTTTATTCACTTGCACCAACTCCATGAGTGATAACTCTCATGGGTCCATCCATCGTGGAGGGGGCCTATAGGGTTAACCATATATGGCCTCAAATGGTGACATAATAATGGAGGAATCGTAACTTTTGTTTTCTAATAATATACCATACATAGGTGATCCTCCCAACTATGACCAAAATCTAGTATAAAGGCATATAGAAAGTCCTGCAGAACCTAGATTGTCCTCTCAGTCTGGCAATACTTTTATGTGTAAAACATAGTGATCAAGCATAAATGAGTCCCAAATGCCACATATAATTCATTCCTCAACTAGGATGAAAAGATGTAATCACTATATGAGACTATCATTTATGGAACTCCATTGATCCAAAATTATATCCATCATGTAGATGAGTCTTAGGTTCTCTACTCAACTCAGATCCTGAAGAAATAGGATGTGGGTCGACTTTGTGAGTTGGTCAACGATCACCCATCAGGGGCATGCCCTATGGCCATCTAAGATTGTAGACTCTCAATCACTACCACAAAACAGGGTACGGTCAGTGCCACTCTTTATCAGCGCTATCAAAAAAGTGCTGATAAATGGGGTACCATTATCAGCGTAAAAAAACCGCTGATAAAGGGTACATTTATCAGCACTAAAAAAACACTGATAAAAGTACCCCATTATCATCGCTTTTTTGTAGTGCTGATAAAGGTTCCCCCTTTAACAAAACAATTTTTAGCGCTGTTAAAGGGTACCCCTTTATCAGCACTTTTTTTAGTAGCGCTGATAAAGGGGGTCTTTATCAGCGCTTTTAAAATAAGAACGGATAAGGGGTCTACTTCCAAAACATATTCATTAAAAAAAATATTAATATTAAAATATATAGATATAGTTATATTGATATAAATATAATATATATTTTTCAAATAAAATTTTAAATATATTTTAGATAAATATAAATATACAGTTACACTTAATATATAAGATATTTAGTGAAAATGGATTATAAAAAATTTTAAAAAAAATATATTTTTAATTAATAATTTTCTAATTATTATGGAGTAATATTCATTTAATAACAATTTGAAGAACAAAAAAATTAAAAAAATTAAAAAACGATCCAAAATATGTTGAAAATACAACTCAAACTTCAAACGGCCATAACTTTTGATCAGGGTGTCTGTTTGAGATCTACCACATATCAAATCGAATCATGCGACGAAGTCTAAACCCTGGTCACTGTGCGGAACATCGATCAAAGTTTTTTGAGGCCAAAAAAGGACCAGAAGGCCTCCAATACTGAGTTTTTAGTCGGGATACCCCGATATTTTTATATTTTGTGGATTTTCAGCCTCGTTTAAGGGGGTATTATTGGCTTTTTTTGGTGGGTACTGAATTAATTACAAGGGATTTACTTCTACATTGATATTATGACTTTGAAATTTTATCATTTTCTATAATGCACTTATATTTATAATCAAATATATAACAATATATTCATATTTTTTATATATTCACGAATAAAATTTTAATTATAAATATAAATAATAAAATATATTTACATATAAAATATATTAGCTTTACCTAAATAATAACTAATATCCATTTTATTTATAATAACAATATATAAATATTTATATACCTATATACTTATATAACTATATATATATATATATATTAATATAACTAAATATATATATATATTTATATAACTATAAATATATATATTAATATCAATATAAATATATATATTAATATAACTATAATATATATTAATATAACTATATATTACTATATGAATAAATATAACTAAATATATATATAAATAAATAGATATGTCATTAACTGGAGAACAAATCAATATGGTAGAGTGGTAAAGTCTTTAGGAACGCAAGTGGGAGGACTCGGGATCAAATCTTGTTGGAGGCAAGGGCGCACACATGGGAGTGTATTTGGGGGCTAGCGCTAATAAAGGGGGCTGGGTGTAGTGCAGATATAGGGTGGATGGGGGTGGGTGCAGGCGCTGGAGGGGCTGGAAAGAGCCATTAAAAGGGGGGATTAAGCGCTATAAAATCCCCCCCCCCCCGATTGGCATGATTTATTTTAATATTTTATAATTTTTATAATTTTTTTTACTTTTATCAGCTATAAAAAAATCGATGATAAAAGGTTTATTTTATCAGTGCTAAAAAAGCACTAATAAAGGTCCCTTTTATTAGCGCTTCTTCTTAGCGTTGATAAACGACCCCCTTTATCTTCGCTGGCTTTAATAGAGCTTTTCTAGCACTATTAAAGGCCATTTTTAGCGCTGATAAAAGTGGTATTTGTAGTAGTGCAAGTGTATCTATCCACAAGCTATGGCTCCCTGACACGTTGTAAGAGTGGAGGGGTGAGAACCATTTACTAGTGGTAAGACACTCTATTTTTATCCACAAAGGATATCAACAATACGTCCATCTAATATAATTCCCCATTCGGAAATTGTGAAATTCATCTTCTAATGAGAGAATCTGCCACTATGTTACCCTTCCCATTAGTATAGACAATATCAATGTTATAGTACTTGAGGAACAATAGCCACCACCTATGTATAAAATTCAAATCCTTATTAGAGATGATATAATTGAGACTCTTGTGCTTATAGTAGACAATAAATCTCTTCCCCATCATGTAGCCTTTCCACATATTAAATAAGAATACTACCGTTGTTAACACAAGATCATGGGTTGCACATTTTTTCTTGGGTGATCTCAACGAGAATGATCCATTGGAAATCACCAACTTCCTCTCCCTTACGACACAACCAATCCTAGTTCTATTTGCAACATAAAACACTATGTAATCCACACATTTCTCCTAAAATCTCATAATGGGAGTTCTCATCACTCACTATCTTAACTATATAAATCTCTCATAGAACTTCGCCAACCACATGAAAGGATTCCCATTTCATGTAACAGTTTTGAAGGATGCAACTACTCTAGAAACATCAGGAACAATCCTTCAATAGTTCATATCCTATACATGGACACATGTCCCCTCTATAACACTCTCGAATGGATCCCAAGGGAAAAACACCTCAATATTCGTTGGATCTACTGCAAGTCCAACCACTAATATTACGTGTCTATGAAAATGGACCACTAGAATCTGGAACTAAAACTTCAATACATTACAATAAATATGGTTGTCTTGATGTGCATCCTAGAACATCCTCCAGTGTCTCTGTGGTCATCCTTGGATGCAGATTACACTAGGATGTCTTCAATGAAGACCACCAGGAACCTATCTAGGCAATGCTGGAAGATCCTATTAATGATTCTCATGAACACTTTTTGTTCATTTTTCCTTCCAAATAGCATCACCATCTATTTTTAGTTAATATGTCTACATCTGAAAGTAGTATTCCCTATATCCTCATCCCAAACTCGAAGCTTGTGATAACTAGAAATGATGTCAATCTTTGACAACCATCACGCCCTTTTCAACTAATGAAAGAGGTCATAGATCCTCTATGGTGGATACTTTTTTTAACAGGAACTTGGTTTAGGCACCATAATTCCACACATAACCTCATTCTATTATCTACCTACTAGAAAAAAACTATGGCTGTCCAGGGTGAAACACATGGTATCGCGAAGCCCTTCTTCTACATTTCCTCCAACTAAACCATCATCTCACAAAGTTCTGCATGATCCTTTAGATATGCACTTTCATAAAATAGTTCATTCCCATGATATAGATCAATAAAACAAATATTCCTACTTGGTGGGAGGTAATACAGGAACATCTACAGGAATGATGTACTCATACTCCTACACCACTATAGGAAACTGATGATTCATATCATCCCCTCCACCGAGGTTCATTCTAACTAACTGATATGTGATCAGATGCACATTCATATCTATGAGTTCATCCTATACTATAGGGGATTCCAATTCTCCAAAAATAGAAAACATGGTACCATCACTGAAGACACACCACAACATGTGACTAAAATAGTAAATCTGAGCATGGATTATGGATAACCAGTCCATACATAGAATTACCTCACTAGGCCTTGTTGTCTCTACCAAGAGATCCCAACCAAAACTCTCACCTCAAAGAGTATTGGCACACTGTCAGCACTATTTTGTGATATTCAAATCATCTCTCATAGGATTATCTATGTGTTAGGTTTGACATAACGGTTTAACTAGAATCTTTGAGTCTCAAATGTGGTTATTTGAATGAAAATAACATCTTGAACTAGTGTCAATAATAATATTTGGTATGCTGGTAAATAAATAGATCATTCCTAAAGTCAACCTTGGAGCCATGGGGTCATAACCCATCATCTCTTGAAGTTGGACTAGTCCCATTCCACCAACTCTATGTGCCTATCATGGACCCCCTGGGGGTGGAGGTGGTTGTATGTCAAACATCATCCCACCAACATCTCTCATGCCTACTCCTCGATTATGTCTACCATAATGTGGACCACCATACTATAGTCTCTACCTCTACAATGGTGGTCCCTCCACTATATTTAGATCTACCATATGATGGGTTAAGAAATATCGTGCTAGATTTTGATGACTACCACACGAGTAACTTAACGACCAGAATCATAGACCAAGTTACTGATCATTAATTTTTTTTCAGATAACTTAAATGATCTTAGTGAGGTCTCATAACAATGGTATGGAGGTTATGGGTGATTTTGGGGAACATCTAATGAGATTTCTCTGAAAAGTGTAAAGTAGGTGGGACCGCATGGTTTGTCAACAACTGTGTGTCCTAGGAACACAGCCGTGCGGCTACTGTATTAGGGGACCTGATATCATTTACATAGTCTATGAATGGTTGATGAAACCGTGTGTAGATTCCATGAGGTGTGCCCAGTGAGGATGTTATTTCTGCACGGTGTGCACATGGTTTTCTCAAACAATGTGTTGTCACTATGCGCTCATAGTTTTGAGGAAAAATGAACATTTCCCATATAACCTATAAATATCAATTTTATTTTATTATTCTCCTTAAAGGGGATAAAAACATCATTCCTATTACTTGATCCCTAATTCCTTATTATTCTTTATTTATTTATACTTCTCCATTCAATGAATAATTCTTGACCTTATAGAATCATTATATAGGATAAGGTAAGGATAACCCTGCATGTGCCTCCTTCGTCACTAAATTTCTCAATCTGTAATTTTATTCTGAGGTATGGGCATTCACACTATATTGATGGAATTATATAGAAACTCATATCTAATCTAGTATTCTCTTAATTAGAGGTCAATATTCAATGAATAATCATCTATGGACCTAAGGTAGGTGGTCGTGTAGTTTTCCAAAACATTTTGGTCATTTCATATTTAATCTCCTTCAACAATGATCCAGCCCTTTCCAATCTCCACTATTGTGTTTATTCCTTCATTTATAATTTAGTCTACATTGATAAAAAATGTTAATTGACTCATATTAATAGATTTTACTATCACCATTTCTTTATAAGGACTCCCAAGGGTTGTTACACCCAAATTAGCCCTTTTAGGCCAATTTCGAAAAATGAAAAATTATTGTTTATGATTATAGGAATGTTTTTATGTTAAACTAATAATTTTAAATTTTTAATCATCCCAAAAGACCCAATGGGTGTTTGGTCTACTCAGGCTTGGAATTTTCAATTTTACTTTATAACTATTGAACATGACATATTCACTCGGCTAGTTCCCCTTAGGAATGGGTTGCTGTAGTAGAAAAATCAGGGGGTATACCTTTTTTTTGTAATGGATTGGATGGACTATACTTAATAAAATAAAACTATCTAAATTTAAGGTTTTTAAGGCATGGCTATGAATTTAATTATTTAGGATTACTATAATTGAAAATCTTAATTGATTTTCTTGTTAAATTTGAAATGATGTTATATGGTTTCCCTTAGGTATATATTGTAAATTATTATGTAATTTCTAATCTTAAGAGCTAAGGTAAAAGGGTGTATTGGAGGAATTTATACCCCATTTCACTCATGGGATGTATGGGTGGGAGCATGATTACCCAATTCCATTGATAACCTCTTGTATACATGGGAGGGATGCATTCTTACACCGTGCTAGTTATAACCTATGTATGGATGGGAGAAATTCATAACCCATTCTAGCTATTATATACATGAATGGATGAGAGTCATTATAACCTAATTCCAGTGATTAAATATATATATATGTGTGTATATAATCCTAATGACTTATTCATAGGATCCATCATTGAGAAGAAGTAGGTAGATTGCTAGGTTTTCTATAGAAACCTAGGTGGGAGGTTATTTATTTATTCTATACTGCTTAACATCCATGATTTTAGTTGTATATTGTTTACCTATGAAAGACACACAGATTACACATAGGAATTGTTGGTGGTGGCCTACTAAGATTTATCTCACTCCCTAGTCAGACCACCTTTGTCAACTTAGCAGACAGTTTTCATGTAGGAATGGATAGAGGAAAGATCCAATGTTCTGGTTGTTGGTTCTTACAACTAGTTGGAGAGTGGGATTAGAGTAATGGGCATAGGTTCAAGATTATATGGAGCAAAATTCGTGATATTGGTTAATTTTGTACCTTTTATTTATATGTCTTCTTCTTGTTTCAAGTTACAATTTTTTGCTTATATTATATGCATTCATATCTATATCAGACACTACCAATGAGACTTTAATATATTCAATCTTTTTCTATATCTTTAATTATTCTAATTTTTACATTATATCTCTATATTTTTACGTTTCTTCTTTTTTAAGTTGTTTTTACATTCGTTCATTACTCTCACTTGGGGGGTGCAAACTCCAAGATGATTTACATTTACACCCCTAATCCTAGACAATATCCCCTAACATAAGGGGAGACGTTCCAAGGGTCATGTGGACAACTAGGCTCAGGGCATTGGTGGGTATGGAAGCTGGGACTAGGATGTCATAAAGTGGTATGAGAGGCTGTTCTTTTAATTATTTACTATTTCATGATAATAAATTGAAGATTTGAAATGCTTGGGACTTGTTCACAAGACGTTCTTGGTCATCATGTACCCATGAATTGGTTACAGTACAAGTTTCTTTATTTATTACTTTTACTGATTCTTCTATTTCTATTGATATAATTTCACTATTGATTGATTCACATGTTTTTTGTTGTTATTGAAATTGATTATATAGGAACTAGGATTTTATTGCATGACCTGATGAAATTACGGTGATGTTTAGAACATTCATCATGATAAGAATAGTTTGAATAGGCCATGCATTTTGGAATGTCCTATTTAAATTTCCATAAATAATTTCCTGTTGAAAATATTTGTCCTTGTTTTACATATATGTAATTGTGTTGACACCATTACACAAGATTTGGATCATTTGATGGTGTGATTTAGCGGGTGACACTCATAGGATAATATGGTGTATGGCCCCTTACGGATCGGAAAACGGAAATCCTGATATCTCAACCTTTTTAGGAATGACATAATCACACATATTAGTACAATTTAAATGGAAATGACATCCAAGTGGGTGCCATCTTGTGGATCTTAATTTGTATGGGAACTTATGGGCCAAAAAACTATATATAAATGGATTCAACTATTTGGAATGTATTATATATTGAGAAAAACCTCTTTTTACACATGCCTAACATAGATGTTTGACCTCAACAGGGCCTTATTTTTCGATAGTGGGAGTTCTTTATTATTATGGCCTATTATAGTCCGCTCTATCATCTAGTCCTTGCTTTTGAAGTATGTAGAGAGGCTTGTTCATTCTTATAGGAAGGCTTTAGTAGATGTGCTATTTCCATAAATGCGATAATTTTAAATGATGAAACCCTATCTAATAAGTTGGTTTAGCATTGTAGTGTTATTACCCCCATAACGTTCTCAATTCATGCGTCTAGAATACGATGATGATCATGTTCTTGAGGTGGTGGACCTCGATCTGCCGATTATTCTTCCTATTGAGAAACATACAGTTCCTCCTCCTATAACTGAGTTTGTTACTAATGCCTAATTTTGATACGTATTCTTATGTATGATGTAGAATATACAAGGCAGAGTGCGACCTGCCCCAAGCATGGTTGTGTTTACTTGTGAGTTTGAGAAGCGAAATCTACTTAAGGTCAATCTAGATGATTATATTCTATGTGACTCAGCCATGAGGAGGTTGGATGTCATCACCCTTGCATTCCAACATAGAGAGATGGTTTTGGATGATTTCCAAATTCTCTTCTATGACTATTTGGTTCCATATAATCAGAGGGATGACACAACTAGAGATTTTATCAATCTGCAGTTGGGGGACCATGTCAGTTAGGGATTACTCACCCTACTTCACTGAGGTACATTGTTATTCCCTTCATTAGTTTCTAAGGATATGATGGCTACTATATTAATTGGGGAAGGGATGTGTTATTCCATATGTTCGCAAGTCAATGTTTTCAGGTTGATAACTCTTTCAGAAATCATCCACCAATCCCAAATTACATAGCAGTATATAAGAGATGCTAAGGGTGAATGCTGTGTAGGTTCAATATTTTAGGCATCAAGTGGATATTATTTTGTGTAAAAGTAACATTTTGGGAAATCTCATGGAGGTAGAAGTGGTTAGGTTCCACTTATGGGTTGTTCTCATATTTATCACCAGTTGGGGGTTCCTATACATTTCAAGATCTAGTATACCCAAAATCCAGTGGAGGGCATATGTTGTTGTTGGATGGGCCACCCACACCATTTCGGTAGAATATTCCCCCAAGTGCCGAGTGAGTCAGTAACTGAACCAACTCAACATTCAAGGGTGGGGTCAAAAGGATCATGATAGATAGGTAGCTAGAATAAAACTGATTGATCAGACCATGGTGGTGGTCAAGGCTGAGGCAACTAGGCTTATGATTATCAGTTCCGGCAGAGCAGACCTTCTAAGGTTAGGCATGCAGTTTAGGGCCATAGTACATGCCAATTACATACAGTCCATCCTACGATGCAAGGGAAAAGTTCCAAACCATCCACTGTATGAGGTACTATTCTAGTATCCTCCACCCATGTGTCTAGTTTTTTTATACAGGTGTATATTACTCATCCATATCTAAGGAAATCAATGGGAGTTTGGGCCTCAACATTGAGTACTATCATGGAATTATGACCCTAACTTCAACCATAGGTATCCATTCATATGGAATTTTCCATTTTCATTATTTCTCCTTAAGAAAGGTAGTTAACATATTGAATAGAACATGTATGTTCATGATATGATAGGTTCTAATGTAATCATCCAAATCAAAAATATAGTTAACTAGAGATCCCATATTGACTTCTATTGTCAAAGGGTAACATTTCTATAACTACAGGGAATTACACATGTTTATAAGGGAGAATGGGATGTTTTTGGGAAACAAGATGGACCAAAGCAACATAGGCTGGGTAGTGTTACCGCACATGATGGAAGTATTTACCTAGATGAATAGAGGGTGAAACCTGCTGTTTTCGCCCCATTAGTGGAGCATTTCAGATATTATTTTCTTGAAGAAATATCTAATCTACCTGTTGTGTGATAGGTAGAGTTTACTATTGTAATTTTCCAAGAGAATCTCTTGTGAAAATTCCTCCTTATAGAATGGAACCTAAGGAGCTTCTAGAGCTCAAGAATCAGTTGAAGGATCTAGATATGAAATGATTAATATGACCAAGAACTTTTCCTTGGGTTCATCTATCATATTTACAAATAATGAAGACCGCACCCTTTGTTTTTTTTTTCTGATTATCATTAGTTGAATCAACTGACTATCAATAATCAGTATCCTTTTCAATTAATATACAACATATTTGGTTGGATTTGAGGAGTGAAGGTGTGTCCAAAGATATATCTAAGGTCAAGCTTTCTCCATATGCATGTTTGGACATCATACATACCCCACATTGTTTTCCGGATTAGATATTTTCTCTATGAGTCCCAAGTTATGCCATTGGTACTCATAAATGCACCTACAGTCTTCATTGCCCATATGAATCAGCTATTCTACCCATATCATGATTCATTCGTGGTTGTCTCTATCGATGATATCATGGTTTATTCTCACTCGATACATGACCATGAAACCGATCGTGAGATAATGATTAATTTGATTAGAGAGCATCAACTATATGATAATCTTAGTAAATTACACTTCTGGATCAATAATGTTCACTTCCTTTATAATATCATTCTAGTGTCAGGTGTTTCAGCTGACCCAGAGAATGTGAGGGCTATGGTTTCATGAGATCAGCCCAATAATTTCTATGATATCCAAAGTTTCTTAAAGATTTTTGGATACTATAGATGCATCGTTTATGAATTCTCAAACCATACAGCGCCACCCATGATCTTGATTATGAAGGGGTATAATTCTAATAGTCTGAATATTGTGATGCATATTTTCTAGAGAATAAGGGAAGGCTAGATCCACCTTCAATATTGATTATGATAGAAAATTTCAAGGCTTATACCGTCTATTGTGATGCATCAAGTATTGGGCTTGGAGCTATTTTGATTTAAGACAAGAAAGTCATTGTGTATGGTTCTTGTTTTTTGAGGCCTCATGAAAAGAATTAACCAATGAACAACCTTGAGCACATTACTGGTGTTTATTTCATATGTTGTTAAAGAAACTATTTATTGGGAGAGTGTTTTGTGGCATTCATGAACCAAATGAAACTCAGATAAATCATCACTTAGTGGGATCTAAATCTAGTGTATCATTGGGGGGAAGAGTACCTGATGTTTTTTGATTTAAATCATTCCTACACTCCAAGCCATGAGAATTCAGTTTCCAATGATCTAAGATGGTAGACTCAGATAAATGCAGTTCAGGAGTCAGCTGTTGAATGGAAGTTTATGGAATTATTCTCGGAGAATCTTTTTGAGGTGAATGGTGACCATGGGAAGGCAATTCTCTCAGACTTAGTGGTATCATATTCACTTATGGAATTAGTATGGTGGAGACAACTATCTAATCTGTAAGGCCTTGTCTTATGGAAAAGTGTCTCAGTTGACGATGTATCATCTTGTTATACTGTCGATGGTGATGATACTCTTTTGTTCCATGGGTGTGTATGGGTCCCAGTAGACATCATAGATAAGATGATGAGGTATTTACTTTATTTATCATGGGAAGTTCATCTTTGTGTCACAAAAATGTATAGAGATCTACTACATCAATATTGGAGGCCCCACATGAAATGTGAGATAGATGGTTTCATTAGGTAATGTTTGACCTGTTAGTAGGTCATGGTGGAACATTAGTGTTATGTAGGTCTTATTCAATTGTTCTCTATTCTGAAGTTTAAATTTTATGATATTATGATGGAATTTATTACTGGAGTAACCCGGTCACCTCATGGAAATGGCGTAGTGTGGGTTTTCATTGATCATATCATAAAGGTCGCACACTTCATACCTATGTGAGAGACCTTTTATTTTGATGATCTAGGAAGATTGTATGATTAGGAGGAGGTAAATCATCATTGGTAACCTTGATCAATCAGTTCTAACCGAGACTCCCATTTCACGTCAGGATTCTGGTAGGGGGTGAAAATAACATTATGTATGCAGGTAAATTTGAGCACGGCCTATTAACTATAGACATATTAATAGATAGAGCATATAATTTTGGAATTAGAGGATATGATCTATGTGTGTATTCTCAACTTTGGGGGTACACGGGAAAAAAATTCCCATCATTGAGTTTTCTTATAAAAATAGATTTCAGGCTACCATTGAGATTGCTCCATATGAATCCTTGTATAGAAGGCCTTGTCCCTCCACTCTGTATTTGATAGAGGTTGGATAAGTCAGTGTACAAGGGCATAATCTCATGTAGGAAACATCAAATCAAGATCAGAAAAATCAGAATAGTATGTTTCCAACTTAGTCTAAAGAGCATTCATTTTCCAATATATTTGAGAAACCTCTTGAGTTCCAGGTCAGAAACGATGTTTTCTTGAAATTCCCGACCAGGTTGGGGCATAGACATATTTATAATTAGGGAAATCTATCTCCATGACTCATTGAACCCTCCTAGTTTGTGAAGTGGATTGGACCAATAGCTTACCATGTATCAATTCTTTAGAGATACTGATCTATATAGGATTTGATTCATGTATCTTAGCTTTTATAAAATTATCTAGACCCATCTCATGTCCTCTTCCTGATGAAGTTGAGAGGGATATGGATGCTTCTTTTGAAGAGTATCAAGTTCGTATTATTTATCAGAGCATGCAGACACTCTAAGGATGGTTTGTTCCTCTTGTATGGGTGCTATGGTAGCATGGTTGGGTAAAATATGAGTCCTGGGAGTGGGATACTGATATACGATTGTATTTTCTATAACTCAGGGTAGATAGTACCTCTTTACCCTCATAAGGGAAACTCGGGTTTGAGTTTCTATATGGAGGGGAGGTTATAAGGACCTAAATCTTAGACCAAGTTATGGATAGTATTTTTTTCTTTCTTGATATCTTAAATGGTCCATGTACGGTATGTTAAAAAAGAAAAATATCTTATAGAATCGTATGGGTACTTCCGAAGCCCCGGTCTTCTAATAGGGGAAACCATGCTAGGTTGCAGGTTAGTCTACAACCATGTGACCCAAGCACATTTCCATTCATCTTCTATAGTAGGGGGCCAAGATCCAATCTTCACGGTCTATGAACAGTTAACCAAACCTTGCTCATATGTTCTGTGGTATTCCCATTTAGGCAGTGAGCTATTCATGTTGTGCGTATGGGTAGTCCAAATAGTGCGTAGTAACTGTGTATACCCTATTTTGAGGAAAGTGAAAAATTTTCCCACTACCCTCTTCAATTCAATTTTCATATTTTCTTCTCCTTCCTGCAAAAAAAACCATCGTTCCTTTTCATTGAGCAATCAAGCCCACTCCTTCTTGGTTGCATGCTACTCCTCCATCTATGGACCGAATCTTGATATGAGAGAAGTGTTGGATAGGACAAGGAATGTATAAAATCATGTGATCCTCCATCCATGATAAAATTTTCAATATATTTCACTATTCTAATTTTAATTCATTCACCCTATATTCATGTTGTTGGATACATATATAGATCAAATCTATTCTATTCAAAATTAGAGTTTGAAACTCAGTGTGGCATTTTCTACCTCCCTACGGTTGGTGATCACATAGTTTTCCATTTGATTTTGGGTAGTTTCATATTTAATATCAATTGTGTTGTGAGCCAAACATTTCTAACAACCCCTATTATGTTGATTCCTTCATGTCTAATTGACTTTGGTGTGATGACATGAGTTAATTTACTCATGTTTAGGAATTTCTTTATAACCCTTTCTTTGTATGGACTCCAAATAGGTTTTTCACCCAAATTGTCAATTATCGTCCAATATCCCAAAATGAAAAAATATCATTTATTCATCTCGGATTGGTTTTAAATTGAATTGAAATTTATCCAATCTGTATTTTGATTTACCCAAGACACCCCATTGGTGTTTTGTCCAATTAGGCTTTGAATTTGAAATTTGACCCTATGAATATTTGACATGAACTTTTCCCTCAACTTTTACCCCTTTGGAATGGGCTTCTATGGTAGTATAATTTAGGTGTAGACCATGTAGGTTATATGGGATGAGATGGCCTAGTCTTACTAAAATGAAATTCCAAAATGTAGTAACTGTGTATACCCAAATTGTGGAATACTATAATTTCCCTACATTATTGATTTTCTTTATAAATTTTAAATTCTTTAAGAAGGATTTCCTCATATTATGTACTATAAATTATTATTCCATTTATATGATTGTGAGCTAATATGAATGAGTGGATGGGTTTCATTCATACCCCATTCCTCTTATGATATGTATGGGTGTGAGGCATGATTACCCCCACACCATTGATAACCTCTTGTATATATGGGAGGGGGAATTATTACCCCATTCTAGTTAAAACTTCTATATGGTTGGGAGACATTCTTACCCCATGCTAGTATCTTTAATGGGTGTGAGGAATTTAGACCCCAAGCTAGCTACTATATATACGTATGGTAGAGTGGAATTCTTACATAATTCATGTGATAAACTCTATATATGTATATATGCTCAGTGACTTATTCATACATCCCCAAATTGTGATGAAGTAGGTATAATAATATATATATTTTAGGAATTTGAGTGGGAGGTTAGTTATTTATTCTATATTATTTAACATTCCGGATGTTAGCTGCACAGTTTTTACATACTAATGCCATTCATATTACATGTAAACACCGTTGATGGTAGCCAACTGAGAGTTATCTCACACCCTACTCGGGAATTCCATGGCACATGAGAGGATTTTTTCCTATAGGAATAGATTGAGGTAAGAACCACTCTTCAAGTTTTTGATCCTTTCTATTAGCTAGAGCTTAAGAGTAGAGGATCAGGCATTGTCTTGAGATGTTATGGGGTAGCTTGTGGGATTCTATTTAGTTTTATACATTTTATTTGTATGTCTGCATCTTGTTTCATGTTCCAATTGTTATTGGAATTCCATGCATGCATATATATATATTAGACACTCTATATGAGGATTTTTAGTATATTATTCTGTCTTCCATTGATTATATCATTCTTTCACTATTTACATTATCTATGTGTATGTTTATATTTGCACTATTGTATTTTTTGTTACATCCACTATGTACTATGACATGGGGGTATATTCTCTCCATGGATTTACCTTCACACCACCACTACTAGTAAGAAGCACCTTGAATAAGGGGAGACATGCCTTGGGTCAGGTGGCCAATTTTCCTTGGGGAATGGGAAATGTGGAACCTGGGTCTAAGATGTCACATGTAACACAATGTGTCCCTCAACTGATTCAAACTTCCTAGGATCCCCCCAATGTTGATCCTAGACCCAAGGTTCATCCCTGTAAGTTTTTGAACAACATGGGTCCCAATGACTACTATTTTATACATGCTATCGAGGTCTCAACTACCTAGCGTCTACTGGTACCTCCCACTGCTGGTGTCTACACTATTATAATCCTCTCCAGCAGCATAGCTTGCTCATGTACCCTAGAATATGTGGGAGTGCTGAGGGATACCATGGATGCCTGGATATCTAGATGTAGGCCCTTATTGAAGGTCTATGCCATGATGAACTAGTCATATACCATATCTGTGGAGTAACATGAAATATTTGTAAACTTTTTTGAGTTCTCCTCCATAGCTAGACTACCCTTCTACAGGTGTAGAATCTCTTGTATACACATTGATCACAGTGTAGAAAGAAATAACCCCTATCTAATGAGATACTTGAATTCTACCTCAGTTATAATCTTCTCATCATGTTTCTGGATTTCTATGATCCACCATGTCTCTACTGATCCCTAGAGAAGACTCACAGCAAGGTATACTGTCTAGTTTGAAGGCATCCTCACAAGAAGGATGACATATGTAACTGCCTCTAGTCAATGCTAAGCTAATTTGGGGTTTGGATCACACCGAAACCTAGGAGGTCATTACTTCTGAAACTCATGTAATGCAATCAGTCTACATGCATCCTCATCCAGTTTTTGTTGTAGTAACAACTAATCGATAAGGGGTGGTATCACTAGAAAACCACATGGATGAACTATCTTTGGTACATGCCCCTATACCAATGCCTCATCGCTAGAACTATCATCATCATGATCCCTCAACTAAATCCTTTATGGCTATCTTCATGGAGGCATCCTATAATAAAACAAGAAGTTCCACAATCTAGAGTGTATATCTAGAGAGATTTATCAAGAGGGAAATGGAAAAACAACTCATTACTATACGATCCATTTACCGTTACCTTTTAATGAAACCATTGCATTCATGTACAGAGTAAAAATGACGAAATAGGAGACTAGGTGTATGGATATATCAACCACTGTAAAATATTGGATTCCTTGGACTGAAATTCAAACTTATATCACATAACATTGTTTCCCCAAACCAAACTCACAAAACTATAGTCCTAATTTACAACTGAACCCCTCTGATACCACTACGTCATGACCCGTCCTAGAGGGGCCCATGGAATGACAACCCAAAAACATCATCCAATAGGCCAGGGGCTAGTAACTAGAATTGAGATGGAATTCCCCAAAAATGGAAGGCATTTTCCTAACTACATACACACACACACACGCGCGCGCCTCTCCAAGCCACAAATAATAATATATAAAAACACTATGTAAAAAAATGCTTTCGTACACTATACCCTAAAAAATATATTATGAGTGGAAACTAAGGTAAATTATGACAGACTAGAAGCCCCCCAAATAAAAATTCTTTAAAAAAAAACCATCATATAGAAAAAGTATAGATAAATGATACTCGAAGCAACAGGAAAACCTTAGCCTGTCTCAACTCATAGTGCTTTGTCCAGTCTTGGTCCTCCCTAGACTATAACAAAATCTTGTTCATCTGCCCAAGTCATGACATTTTCCAGAAAATCTCACAAAGGGGTGAGTAAAAAAATACATAGTAAGGGACCGCAAGACCTCAAAGGGATACCACAAAGGAAATACCACATATGAAATACCACATTGGAAATACCACATAGGAAATTCCACAAGGAAATACTTGGATGGTATATTACAGTCAACTCCTTTATGATATACTCCCATAAACAATATATTAATAATAACGAAATAAAATATCTACAATGAGACACAGAGTCTCCATGAGAGACATAGTCTCGATAATACACATTGTTATTGGCAGTAGCATAGTCCTTATAAGACACATAGTTATTGGGTGTTGGATAGTCTCTATAAGACATATATTCTTTGGGTTTCACATAGTCCCCATAAGTAACCGACTCTCTAAGTCACATCAATAAATAATATTTCACTGAAAGCACATTCATTCTTAGAGAAACTACACCTCAAGCCATTAGGTCATATTCAAACTTCAAAAATAACAACATAGGATATCTCAAAGGGTTTTTATAGTTTCAAGGGTCACAACACCAAATATGTTTCATTAAATGGAAAATTATTTTGAATGTTATGAGTTTTTGAAAACCTAGAAGGGGGTTCACTAGCTCATGGAATGAAATAGTAGTCAGTCCACCAAATATAGAGACGGACCATTGCCCAGTCTAGCCACCCATGTCCGATCTGAACGTGGGTTGACCTGGCCCACTCTGTTCGACTCGTTTCACTGGGCTAGGCTCGCTTTGGCAGGGCCCAAGCCACATTTCTAGCCAGACCTACTATCTCGACCTAGCCCAATGCTAGGTTCGGTCTATGCGGTGCGCTGTCGCGTGCCTCCACTGGTGCATCTTTACACCCCTGCTAATTTTATAGATAGCAACTCCTCCTCTGGTGGTTTAAAATATAAAATTAAAACCCTTCTATGATCATCAGGTCATGAGATACATTGATAAAACCTCAGTTCCTTTTTACAACCAATCTGGGGGTCCGATAATGCTGGAAGCTTCTCGGTAATTCGAGTTTCTAAGACATGGGTCCAATGGTGAAGAACACAATGAACAGGGGATAAAAGAATCAGAATAATTTTCAAACTAAATGACCCCATCCTTTGTTTGTGTCAGCCTCAATTCATTCTCATTGAAATGGAGAATAAAGAATAAATAATCACAAAAATCCACATAATCATGCTCATCCCATAACATTGATCAAACCATGGATCATCTTGTTCGTGAGTTGTTCCAAGTTCATCATTGAATTATATAATATTGAAATAAAAAGGAAACAAATGACCTGCATCTGTTGGATCATTCTTGATGAGTAGTGGTTTTTTCATTATTAATGAGATCCTCCAACTCCATTTGCATGATGATACGTGACCCAATCTCTGATCCATCATCTTTCATTGGAGAGGGTTCTTTGTCCCTGATTTAGAGGAATTCTTGGGTTCTACCCGTAATATTGAATTCATTGAAAAAGTATTTTTAAAATTGTAAATGTTATGGAAAAATCATGTGACGTTAAATAGAATAAATCAAAATTTCTTTTATTTTTTAAGATGACCAAAAATTACTTTTCACATATGAACCACAATGGTCAATGTAAGGCCTCTCCTAAGGTAAAGTGGCTTCTCTAAATGCAATGGTTCCTTTAAATTACAAATTTGGTAAACGGTTTAGAATTTACTCCACCTTTTCAGGGAAACTGTGTTCACATGATATTTATTATTCGAATATTATTCAAATAATTGTTTTGGGAACCCTATGACTAATAATCGCATGTCTTCTTAGCACATAGCCTCAAAATCAATACATATAATATCTAAAAATAATACATGAAAAAATGGATATGTTGCATCCCTTCACCAAAACATGAGAGTATTGGATGTTCACATCCTAGACCGTCACAACCAATAATTCCCCTTAACCTAACCTAGTTAACCCCTCATTCTAGTATTTTTTATCTCATGGTATATAAATATTTATGAAATTTTTTGGATGGGAATATAAGTCCCACCCTTCACATGATGAAAACCATATTCATGTGTTTCATAATATCAGAAAAAATTCATCATATCAAAACATACAAAATGAAATGGGATTCCTAAACTATTCATCATGTAATTAGCTAAAGAAAATATGTTAGTTTCACATCACTATTTCATCATAATATAACTTCGAAAATTAAGAATATCTAATATGTATTTTAACATGGTATAATCAATGGAAGAGAAAATAGGTCTGTAAATATTATTTCAACATAAACATAAACCATTTAGGTATTTAATAAGAACAATTTCCTTGGATCATGCCACCCCTAAGATAAATATAACATCAATGGATGTCATATTAGATGTATATTTAATTTTAGACATTACATTGAACATTTCATGGGGATTATATAAATTTCATTTAAAATAAATTTTTATATCTAAAATTTCATGGAACATTTTATGAATTATTATCATTTAAAATAACCTTCAAATAATATGAAGGTATATTTCTAAATAATTAAATAAATTTCATAATGGAAATATCATTTTGGAATTGAAAAACTAAAATTTGAAATATGAAAAAAAAATTAAATTTTTTTCTTTAAAACAACATTTGAAAACCAATAAGGGAGGTTTTAAAATAATTTGAAATATTTCTTAGTGAAAATATTCCTTCTTATTTGAAGAAAATATCCTTAAAATATTATATATTTTGAAATTAATTTAATTTAAAAATGTATTTTTAATATTTTAATGAAATATTTAAATGTTTCTGAGGTCATGGTGGAGGAAAATTCTATATATGTCATATACTTAGAAATTAATATTTCAATCAAATTTTAGGTAAATAAAAATGGGAATTATTTGGAAAATGAAACGAATATTCTTGTGAAAACAATTTGTACATAAGGAAAACCTGGGTAAAATGTTAATTATTAAATAAAGTATATTATTTCAAAAAATTATTTTAAAATATTTTTCAAAAAGAATTGTTTTTAAAAAAATTAGTTTTTTGACCAAAGAGGGAAATAAATAATCTTTCTCACAAAAAATTCTATTCAACTTGTGAGTACATAAAGAGAAGAAAATTAAGGGAAAAAATTTATTCTCGTGATATAATGTAATGAGAATAATATTCCTTAGTTTCTTTATATTTATATTACAATATTAAATCATTATAATTCGTAATCATAAATAATCTCGATAAACTATGAGAGTGTAACATAAAACCTTTCCCACATAGGATACATTGAATCATAATACCAATGAAATAATAATATTAAATGAAACATATACTATAATTAAATGAATTTTACTAACAATTTTACATCTTAAGTGTAATTATATATGCTTTATAGAATATGATATACTAT
Source organism: Viscum album (assembly GCA_963277665.1). Classification (NCBI taxonomy): domain Eukaryota; kingdom Viridiplantae; phylum Streptophyta; class Magnoliopsida; order Santalales; family Viscaceae; genus Viscum; species Viscum album. The sequence goes on from OY728127.1 coordinate 624,438,047, forward strand.
AACATATATTATGTTCAAATGAATGATTTTTTTGAAAAAAATCCATTACCGATTTATTAACTTTTAAAATATAATCCCAGTGAAAAAGATATCTAAAAATATATATTAAAACCCAATAGTATTCATTATATTCATAATAAAATATATATTTTTTACCTATATACACCACATATGTTAATCACATTGTGAATATTCATTGTTTATCCATGAAAAATAAAAGTGGGATGGAAATCCCTTACTGAAAGTCTTGACTTCTATTATACAGATTAAATCCTATAGTATAATAAGTATAATTTTATTATAAATATATTATATAAACATATTAAATTTAATTAAAAAATTATTGAAGAAATTACATTTTAGGTAACAACCACTTTGTTTTTCATATATGTTTTGATTCGTAATTACCAGTCCTACTATGATCATGGTTCAATAATATATAGAATAATAATCATGAAATAATTATATTATTCATAAATATATTAACATTTTAATACAATTCATGAATTATGGTTTTTAGATATGTATTATGTTTGGCATATAGAGTTGGCATCCTATACGTACGCAAGAGTAACATTTCCCATATTCAATAATCATTATTGAAAAGAGAAAACTAATATATTAAAATTAACGAGAGATAATAATTTACATAATATGATATTATTAAATTAATTATTAATATACCTATTATCCATGTGTTGAGGTAATGAATACAGATAGTCAAATCTCTACGTGACGGTGGTAGTCCATATATTCACAAACAACGTTATCATCACACAATGAGCGAAAAGTTAAGAAAGAAAATAAAATATTATCAATTAATAATGATAAATGCCTAGTTTATATATTATTTATGTCATTTATATAATATATTTTCAATAAAATTATATTTTTTGTCATCCATGTAAATCATTTTTGAAAATGAATCATATTTATTAGGGAGGCGTTAGTCCGTTGTATGCACGAACATCGTTATCATATCCCCTATGGATTGTAATGTATAAATTGTATATTTATATTATTAAAAAATATGTATAACCCTATTATAAATAATATATGTATAATTTATATCCATCATCATACCCAACCATGAGAGGATGTAATGGAAAAAATAGATAACATCCGTTCCTGAGGCGGTAGACCGCCACACACAAGAACGATGATTTCATAACCAATTTTATGGAATTATATTTGTTTTTGGAAAATTAAATTAATATATTAACATATGAGAATATGTAATAAAATTATTCTGTTATATTATCATGGTATGATATCAATTTAAGGAGGTGGAAGAAAAAATAATTTAAAAACACTTACTGAAGAATGTACCTCTTCTTCGGGCATCCGTCATGGGTTTTCACCAAATGCCTTCATAGGATTTCCTTATAGAATAAATAAGTAATAAAAGATTATAGGATGAAAATTTTGGATTTTATTTGTGCTGGTATGGGTAAAACCACAAAATATTTATTGTCTGAAAAAGAGACGATATGGGGTGGCCATTTATAAATGAGGTGCGCGATAGAGTTGTCATTTTTTTAAAAGGAAATGGTTTTACATTTTTTTAATCATACCAAGTGGATCCAAAATTGACTATTACATATACATATACATTATAGGGTATAAATAATTATATATATTTTATTTTATAAAAAATATTATGTAATTTCAACACTAATCTTTTTATTGTAGACCATAGTAAATCGATTTTTACCTTAATCGTGATAATTAATTTTAACTATTTTCAGAATTAATTTTGATGATTTTTTTACATTATTGGTAATATAGATTATTATTATTTGAAATATCTGAAAAAATGCATGTTCATTTAACTTTAGTTGAAGAAATTAATTTAAAATTAGTCCATTAAATGTAATGATAAAACATTTTTACTGTGAGAAAATGATCAAAATATTAAAAAAATTTAATAAAAAATATCAATATATAATTTATTACAATTATATAAATTTTATTTATATATTTAATAAAAATAATTTTACATTATATTAAATTTTAAATATTATTTGAATAAATAAATAAATTTAAAAAATTGGCAATTATCTTGAAAAATTAATTATTGTTTCAGTATTCATAATAAAATTAATATTTCTAGAATGTTATAAATGTTTTAGCATAAGATAATTATTATATTCTAATTTAAATAATGGGAGTTATTTTCAATTTATATATTCTAAAATCTTCAAAACTAAATTTTAAAATAAGTATGTAAAATTTTGAGAACTGTTTTGTTGAAATAAACTATTTTAAATGTAAAATTGGATTTATTATTATCTTGTAAAACCCCAATATTTTTTGTTATGTCTATTTGGAAATTTAACATCTTGGATAGTTTTTACTTCACTCAATAATGAGTCTAAAACCAAAATAAACTATTAAAAATGACCATTAGAATAGTACTATGACCGTTAGGAACAGTAATATGAAAAATAGAATTGTAACGTTAATTACGAAAGTATATATAATTTTTTGATATATTATAAATAAAAATTTCTTATTTTCTATTAGGGAATAAATAATAATAAATGATTTTAAAATGATAAATACAGTGTATGCATTTTTGGGAAAAATAATTTTTTTTCTATTTTATGAGTAAAATAATGGATTAAAAGAATATTTATTTTCATAAAATATATTCATAAATTAATAGTATGATTTGTTAGAATTATTATATAATTTTATGAGAACTTAATTATTTTTTGAAATTGTCATAAAATCATTTATATTATTAACATTAAAGTTTCTTAATTAAATGATGATTTAATTTAAAAATTAAAATTGACGTATTTTTTAAAATAATTACATAAAATGGATTACATTTTCTAATTATATATATAAAAAACTGTTAGGAATAATTTTTGTTACTTTTATAAATTAGTGGAATTTTACGTGAATAGTCAATTAAGGTAATTTATGCTATTTAACAAATAAATGAATTATTGAGTCATAGATGATTTACTACTCACCTAAGACCATAATATCTATATTTCCTTAGTTATTTTAATTTATTTTCTGATAAGGATATAACTATTCATATTACTGAGACAAAATAGTAATCTAATGATTACAATAATAAAAAAACACATTTATCCCCCAATATAAATACCACCCCTCGCAGCCTCTTCTCATCACACCACTAACCCCTTGAAGCTTGTCCAATTTATACCCAATTACTCTCTAAAAATAAATCCCCCACGTTTTATTTATTCTAATATCCACCAAATGACCACTTCAATGTTATTTATGGTGGTTCACAATGAGTGAAATTCAAGAGGTAAAATTCTTTTTCATTCCATTAATTTTCTTTTATTTTCTTTTATTTTATTTTTATTTCCTTAACTAATCATTCCAAACATGTATTATAAATCCATTTTCATATATTTACTATAATATGATTAAATTAATTGAATATAATTGATTAATTATTTTATCCAAACATTCTTATTCTAAAAATTAAAACACCATTCATGAGGTTTCGGTTTACTACATTCATGCACAATGAATTTATTTTCCAAATCTATCTTCAAGGTGGTCAGGAAAAAAATTTTATCTTTAAAACATAATATAATATATCTATTACATTGTATTTAATGTTCTTTAACTAGTATATAAACATTTCATTATTTAATAAATGAAAAATTTGACGCGATGATCTAAAAAAACCAAAATAATCTAAACGATTATCATTATCATTTTACCTAATGAATCATCATCATGTATGAGAAAAATGACATATAATACCATTAAATTTTATTAGTTCTCATTAATGACATATAATTTTTATTCTGGACAATTATTCCCATTTCAAAGTATCTTTAAAACAATTATACAAGTGAACTAATCATGAAAACAAAGTAAACAAACACTTCCGCATGACAAAATTGAATCTTATTACCCATAAAAAACTAATAAATGGACGTAATAAAACAGTAGTAAATTAAATATATTTTTAATAGGTTATTAATTTAATTATTAATGTATCTAATTTTATTATCCATTAAATTAGGTTCAATTGATGAACACTTTCAGACATATAGTGGGGGTTTTCTCCTCTCACTTTTATTCCCATGAGATAGGCCTTATTCAGCCATATTTCTTGTGTTTGGTGTTCTTATACTTCCCATTTATATGTCATGTCATTTATTTTTCATTATTTATGGTATTAAATGTTTCATATAATTATTATTAATTTTATCAGCCATGATGTTCAACTATTTGAAAAGTAGTCACTGTTTCTTGGAAAACATCTATTTTTCATTTTGATTAAACATTATCCCAGTTCAACCAAAGGTAATTATTTATTAATTTGATTTAAATAACAAATATTATATTTATTTTTTCCAAACATATCTATCTGGATCATTTCATATTACCTTTATTTGGAATTTTATGTATTATAGGGTTTCCATTTCAATTCCTAATGATAATTAAGCCCGATTAAATGGAACATCCTAATTTCTAACCCATATTTGAGTACACTAAATAATCTATTTCAAGCACCCAATACTTTTTCAAAAATCAATCATTTTATCACTAAATCATATATTGTTTAACTTATAGTTTATGAAAACAATTATTCCATTTATGCTTCAAAGACTCATTTATATTTTCCATGAAACCGCACTAAAGTGGATGATTTCTAAAGTTTCTTAAAAATTGTTTATACACATTTTTAATTTATTTGGACATAATTTTTGACACAAACATAATTTCATTTTCCCAATATTTTATTCTTTGGGATATAATTATTTTCAATTTTATATTTTTAAAAATACGAATGATTTTTCAATTAGAACACATCTTTCCAAAGTAAAACTTGTATTTCAGTCAACAATTTTTCTATTATTTTATGAAAATATAATCATATTTTTCAAAAATAAATATTTAATCATTTTATTAATTGATATATATCCCTTATGTTACCATCTATGATATTTTTTTTATATTATGATTATTTTCTACGATATACTATATAGATACCATTCTCCACAATACTCTAGAGGGTTTATGATTGTGTTTATTATTTGGGGAAGGTTATTTACATTTCATATTCCTAGTTTAGTATTAATGAATATGTTGATCATGTTTCAACCCATTCATATGAGGAATTCATTTTATATAAAATGAGTATGGTGGGTTCCACTCTAACCCCTTGATGCATTGGTAGGTTTCATGAAAAAAAGTGGATTTAGGTTTTACCCATTTTTGTCTATTGTCTTGGTAGAAGCCTTGATGGTATTCTTATGATGCCTAATATTATAAATTACCTAATTATAATATTATTAATTGATAACCTACATGACTGTTTCTGTTTTATAATATCCATGGTTAATATTCATGCTCATGTGATTGTTTATATGGAATTATTTGTTCCGCATGTATTCCTCTCTATAATATTCATGTTTATGTTTGAATGAAATATGTATTTAGATATTCACATTTCCTTATTGTTTATTTGTACATCATCCTCTATATTACATACCCTTATGGAACATCAATTACCACCCCTTTATTATGTTTAATTTTTCTCCATGATGTGAAAATGTATTTTATGATTGACTTTCCTAGATAATATAGAAGTCTATGAATGTTTCCCAAGGATTCGCTATGTTTTTTTACATTCATGTTGTAATTTAAAACTTATGTTTGTATCTAGTTCACAAAATCTACTAAAATATTTGGTACATCGTGTTTAGATTTCCTTATTTATTATACCAATGTAAAAAAGAATGGAATTATATCTAGGATACTAGTTTCTAGCTCCCAAATTTTGGAATTAGAAGAGGTTTTGAAGAAACCATGGACACTAGATCTAGAAAACATAGATTAGGGAACATAACCCTAAGACAAACATTGAGTATAAGAATAGAAGAATATCCTAGATTCTTGGTAAGGTAGATATTATATGGGTATTAATAGAAAAATATCAATGTCTGTATACTGCAATTGGACATGGTTTTAGCATAAATGTACATAAGTGTGATAACTCTAATAAGGTGCATCAGGCCTAACTAAACGTAACCTAGTAAACAATGACTATCTTTACATCCACCATGGTTTGAAACTTCTAGGGGGATAATATTATTAAAAATTCACATTTTAATTACCAAAACATCATAAATGATTTTAAAGCTAACATTTTACAAACGAAAAAATGTTTTTGATTATTATATTAGCTATGAATAAAATTTTCAATATATTTTATGTGTTTATAGATAGAAATTAGGCATTATGATTAATAATATAATTTAGTGTGTTCCAATGTTTGTAATGGGATCTTAATTAATGGAACATGGAAACTATCAATGAGCATATCCCCTATATATATTTACCCCATTTACAATATAATGATGTTGAGGTCGGATCTGCAACTGGATATGAGAAACACAAAAAATACATGGAAAATTTGCTCTGATTATGAATAATATCCTTACTTTTGTTGAGTTTCCTAATGCATTATCTTGAGGAACAATGTCATTCCTTTTAATGGTACAACATCATCCATAATTTAATGGGAATGAAAACCAATATGTAGCTTTGCAGTACGTATGTTCCTTAGAGAAGATATTTATCATTATGGGAAATAACAAAATGGAGAAGGTTATCATGGAAATTTATCATCTATCAAGAGATGCATATAAATGTTGGTCATTAATTCAAAAACAAAAAAAAGGTGAAGAAATTTAAAATATAAAATATTATGATTTTATGACATTTTCATTGATAAATACATCCACTGTGAACAAAGAACTGATTTAGAGAAGAAATTCATGAGTCTGATATGGAAAGTGGAAGAAAAAATTCCCATGTATGAAGTAAATATTATATGGTTATAATGGAATTTCATGAACTACGTACATAATACATAGAGAATTATTGAATGTTTAATTAGGCGTTAAAACCATTCCACAGAAGGACATTGGTCTCCAAAACATTCAAATCTGATGATGATATTGTATATGATGCTATGAGAATAGAAAATAAATCTCTAGGTCTTATGATATTAATGGAATAAAAGATAATGAGAGGGTTGTTGAATAGTCTGGAAAAGTAAATATGAAAAATGGTAAGAATTAATGGTTTTAATTTCTATCCTACAATAAATATTGAATAAAAAATCAAGTAAAATGGCTATTGGGGCTGAGAGATTGTTACAATTATAGGGAAAAAGTCCCCCAATCCTATGATTGAAAGGGAATGAAAAAAGCTACTCATATTCAATGAAAAAATTTTAAAGAGATGGGTAATTATGAAAATTATTTCTTAAATAATCAAGGATACTTTCAATAAAAATTATAAGGGAACAAGTCCATCCTTTTATAGTGACAACAACTGCTGTTAAAGATCCTAATGTTTTGGTGGAAAGTACATTAATCCTCTCCTCAAATTTAGATAAATATGTATTTTATTCTAGATCATCTCATTCCATTATATCATCCTATTTTTTTAATTCACCATAATTAGGGAGCTATTAGTAATGTCTCATATTGGAATCCTTATTACAAAAATGATGAGGTCAGTAGTTCGTATTATGACTCATACATGTGTTTTAAATACTGATTTCATCGTCATTCCTATGGTTTATTTGAATATAATCTTTAGTACACACTGGATTTCTATATATAATGAAATTAATTATTAAAGAGAGAAGTAAGTTATGATTTGTGATGAAGGTATGTAATTTATCATCATTAGAGGGGAGACATCATCCACTAATTCTTATATAGTTCCAATTCTAGTAGATCATCTAAATGAAATTATTGGGGATGAATTGAAATCAACATCTATAGATGTGGAATGAAATATTAAAATTGAGAACATGTCTATTTTTCCATAATAGATAGATGTATTTCAAGAGGATTTACTGGGACATCATCTAAAGTAGCCAGTTGATTTTTATATTGATTTAATCCTTAATTCAAAGCTATTATGTAAAACTCCTTATATAATGGCTTCTATATAATTATTGGAGAAGAATAAGAAACTAGATTAGTTGATTAATAAGGGATTTATTTTCCCTCGTGCCTCTCAATTGTGACCCACTGTTCTATTTTTCATGAATAAAAATGAATCAATGAGGTTTTTCATTAAGTATAGAAAAATCATTTTAATTAAAATAAAGGAAAATTATAGTATGCCTCACATTTATGATTTATTTGATCTACTTCATGGAGGTCTATTATTTTTTATGACTGGCCTTCAATCCAAATATCATCAATTGTGATTGAAGAAGGAAGATATTCTAAAGACATCATTTAAAACCATGCATTGACATTACTAGTTTACTGTAATTCAATTTCGACAGACTAATGAACCCTCTATTATAAATGATCTAATGAAAAATGTACTCAAGAAATATCTTAATGTTTTTTTTAATATTTATTGTATATTCCAAATTCTATAAGGGCCATACGAAACACATGTGGATTATTATGGAGGATCTTATAATAATATTGTAATATATGATATTTAGAAGGTGTTAATTCTAGATCCAAATAGTAAATTTTCATATACAAATTATCTCTAATGATATATTTTTAGATGATCACATGATGAGAAAGTTAGTTCTGGAATGGACTAGACTAATAAAAATAACTGAGGTACCTAGTTAATTTGGTTTTCCATGTTACTATTGGTGTTTTGTTCAAAATGTTTCCTGATTGGCTAACCTGTTAACAATGATTACTCATAATGGGGTTATGTTTCTATGGATGAAATAATGTGAATAATGTTTTATGAGGATATTAGTAAATTCTCCAACCATAAAACTACCATTAGTAAATAGTGAATTTGTGATAAATAGTGATTTTTTAAAGAAAATATTTGGTTGTGTCCTTATCTGGAATCATGGAGTTCTTAACTATGAATTAAGGAAATAACAAAATAATGAAAAAATCTATCTAACATGTGATCTTGAGTAAGTATCCATACAATTTTCATGGATGATTTATTGAAATTATACCTATGTTGAAAGATGGGAGATATATACAGCTAATTAGATATAAAAATATATCATCTCAAAGAAGGAACTCAACATGATGAAATGGAAATGGGTTCAGCTACTCAGGGAATATAATTCCACAATACACTTTCACAGAGGGAAGGAAATTAAGGTTGTTGATGCATTAAGTATGAAGGATCATGGAGTTATGAACAAAATGATGATTGAAGAGGGTCTTTTGTAAATGGATATAACAATAATAGATATTGAATTATAAAGGTAGGTGATAATTCATTACATTTTCAGTTGGTTTCCAAAACATCATTATGGTAATGTATTAAAAGTTCTATGTTTGAAAATGATAATTTCCAATCTAAAATTACTGATGCGATTCATGGGAAGTTTCAATTATTTGTGGATGAGGATGTAATTCTAAAATTTGGGAAGCATATTTGTGTTCTCTCTACATCAATGAAAATTAAGGAGTTATTAGATGATCATCGTATCTCAAATTTCTCTATGCACCTATATAGCACTACGATTTATAGATATTGGATGGAACATTTACGGTGGGATAAATTGAAATAGGGATTTGGTGATTATGTATCAGGATTTTTATTTTTTCAATAGGTGAAGGATGACAGAAAATATCCTAATGGATTATTGAAACCACTTTCTATTCCAACATAAAAATGGGATGAAAACTATATGGATTTTTTCATTGGATTAACAAAAAATAAATAAAAAATAAGGATGTAGTATGGCTAATTTTTGACCGAATAACCAAATCTATACATTTCCTTGTTATAAAGAATTGTTTTCCATTTGAGTTCCTTTAACTGCTTTATATTAATGAAGACGTAAGACATCATGGAAAACTGATTTTAATTTTTTCTTCATGTTATAGATTATTTACATCGAAATTAGGGAAAAATATTTAGAATGATTTGGATACTGTGCTTAATTTTACCATAGCATATCACCCATAAATTGCTAGGTAGTCAGAAAGGACCATTCAAATAGTATAAGACATGTTGATATCTTGCTCCATTGACTTTCAAGGTATGTAGGATCAATATTTATCTTTATTAATGAATTAATACAATAATAGTTTCCATTAAAGTATTCAATTAAAACCTCATGGAGCCTTATTTGTAAAGATATGACGTACACCAACTTGTTTGGATGATGTTGTTGAAAAAATAATGTAGCTCCTGAGCCTTGGGAGAGAGCCACATCAAAGGTAAATACTATTCAAACCCATATAAAAGTAAGTCAAAGTTATAATAATAGATATAACAATAACTAGGGGAAATATTTAGAGTTTCAAATGGGGGATCAGGTCATCCTGAATGTATCTCTATTGATGTGTGTTATAAGGGTAAGAAAGAAAGGGAAACTAAGCCCCGTGTATATTTGAACTTTTGAAATTCTAAAGAGAATTTGAAGTGTGTTTTGTTATTTTTTGTTTCCACCTATCCTTTCTAATTTACACAATGTGTTCCACATCTCTTTGTTATGGAAGTACATACCAAACTCAATGAATGTCCTCACTTCTGATGTAATATAATTGGAACTTCATTTTTCTCTGTATGACATCCTTTCTATATTCTATTTACTGGAGAGTATGTGTTGAGGAATCATATGACTTAGCTGGTATTGTCTCTATATAAATATCATAAAATTGAATAGGTGATGTAGGAACCATATGAATTTATGAGGAAGAACTACAGAAATATTTTTTTGAGGTACTATTCTAGAAATTTTTAATATTAAATTTTAATGGAGGGTATAATCTAACAACCCAAGATTTTATTGTATCTCTATTTGAAAATTTATTATCATCACTTTTTTATGCTTCACACAATACCAAGTTTCAAAATGTAATATACTATTAAATATTATTTTTTGAATATTAATGTGACTATTAGGAAGAGTAATATGACCTACATAATAGTTCCATCACCTATGAAGGTATAAATAAAATTTTGGAATCTTATAAATTAAAATATGTAGCATTTATATCGTGGAATATATAAATAAATTTTTTGAAGAGGATAAATGTTTTTTTCAGTTTTTATGATTAAAAAAATAATTAACATAAAAATTTATTCTTATAAAATAATTTCTTAAATTAATATTTTGTGTTCTTATGAACATAGTATAATTTTATGATACCTTAATTAAATTTTTTTGTATCATAAAATCTGTTATAATATTAAAATAATTAATTTTTCAGTAAATGTTGACTTTATTTAAAAATTAAATTTCACCAATTTATAAAATTGTTTTCAAAAAATTGTTTCCATTTTTTAATTATACATTTCTAGAAATGGTTATAGTGAATTTTTGTGATTTTTCTAAAATAGTTGGTGATTTGGTGAATAGTGAAATAATATAATTTACAGTATTTATCAAATAAATGGATTATTGAGGCATAGATGATATATGTCTATTGTAATACCATAATATCAAACTATCATTAATTATATTTAGTTATTTGGATTAAACTATTCACACTCTGGAGCCATAACAATCAACTAATGAATAAAGTAATTAAACAAGACCCATACCCTCCACTATAATAGCACCATTCACCACCTCATATCCTCACACCTCTGAAGCCTTAAATATGTCTTAATTTATACCCAATACCTCTCCCAAATTTCTCCCACATATTTTGGTCACTTTTTTATCACCAAAAATACAATTTAAATGATCATTAACGATGTTCTCTATTAGCATAATTCAAGAGGTAAAATCCCCTTTCGTACATTTAATTTTCATTCAATTAGTTTTCCATTATTATAAATTCTATAACACCTCCATCCAAACAATTATGATTACACCATAATCATATAAATATTTGAACTTTATTTTATTTATTGAATATCAACCATTAATTCTTTTCTCTTCCCCTTTTAATTCTAAATATGAAAACATCATCCATGAAGTGTCAATTTATCGCCATTGTGGATGATGAGTTTTTATTTTTCAATTCAATATTCACTAATGGTCATAAATCCATTTTTATGGTAAACATGACTATAATATATTTAGTAAATATTGTTAAATTTTTATAAAATATTATATATACAAATTTTTAATAAATTAAACAAAACTAGTGCACTATGATCGAAGAAATGCCAAAAAAAATATAAATGATTATCATTAACATTATATCTAATTAATCTTCCTAATATATTTATAAACGATATATATGAAAAATAAATATTCTATATGTTTATTAATAACATATTATTACAATTTGGAACAACTATTCCCATTTAACATTATCTTTTGAACATGTATACAACTGAACCATTCATGAGATCATAGGAAACAAACACTTTGAAATAATGAAATTGAATCTTATAACTCATAAAAATGACTATTAATGAACTTAATTAAATTATAGTAATTTAAATATATTTCTATTAGGGTCGAAATTAATTTATAAATCAATATAATTTATTTTTCCAGTACATTATGACCATGTGAAAAATACTTTCACACATAAGGTAGGGGTTTTATAATCTCACATGTATTTCCATGAGATATGAATAATTCACCACTATTTCTTGTGTTTTATATTTGTATATTTCCCTTTAATGTAACATATCAATAATTTCATTATACTCATGGTATTTAATGATTTTTCTAGTGATTATTAATTTTATGGGGTATATAGTTCGACTATTTTCAAAGTGGTATGGGTTGTATCTCAAACCTTCATTATACATTCGGGTTATGCTTTCTCCCACATTAGCCCAATATAATAATTATTTCATTTGATATGATTCATTAAAATTATTTTTATATGATCCAATCGCATTTATACATATGATTTTTAATTTCATTTATGGGAATTTATATGTTTTATATAGTTCCATTTTCCATTCTTCCAGATAAGAAAGCTCGATTAAAGTGAACTCCCGGTTTTTACCCATTTACAAGTACAATCCATAATCTATTCTAAGAAACAAATATTTTTCCAAAAATAAATATTTTTATTCATAAAAAACTATCTTAGTTCATTTATTGTTTTACATAAACAATTACACTTTTTGAGTCCTCATCAAAAAACATATATTTTCCTAGAAACCGTAGTAAAGTGGCCAATTTCTAATGTTTTTTTAAATGATTTTTAAATAATTATAATTCAGTTGGACATGATTAATTCATAAAACATAATATTGTGGTTATTCTATTTTTTCCTGGGATATACATGTTTAAAATATTATATTATCACATATATGATTGATTTTTCAAAATAACACTTTGTTGTAAAGTAAAAAAGGATATTCCATTCAAAAATTTCTAAATGATTTTATTATCGCATTTTCATCTATTTCAACACGCTCTCATTAATAATATTATTAACTTAGATTGATCTATTATGTTACCATCTACAATATTTTATTTAATAGTTTGTGAATATTTTTCAGGATGTACAATCATTATATAATTTACCATATTACTCTAGTTGGTTTATGATTGTGTTTATTATTAGGGGAATGTTATGAAAATATCAAATGATAGACTCCAAATTAATGTATATATTGATAATGGTTCATCAAATTCATATGAGGAATACATTGGACTTAGTAAGAGGCAGCTGGTGCCCTCTATATCAAGTTGATGCATCAGTATGTCTTTTGAGACAAAATAAATGGGGTTATTACCAATTAATGAATGGTTTCTTGTCCACAATTATATGTTGTGTTTATGATTTTTCGAATTATGAATTACCTCATTATGATATTATTAATTGATATCCCATGTGACAATTTTACTTGTAAAATATCCATTTTTATGATTAATTCCCTTGTTATTATTATATTTCATTACTTATTCAGCTTGTATTCCGACCAAATTATGTTTATGATTCTATTTTAATGTCAGGTTTTGATTGATATTATAATTCCCATATTGTCTATGTTTATATCTTCATCTTTATTTCATACCATTAATAATCATCTGATCATACCCATTTCTTATGTTTTATTTTCCCCAATGATGCGAAGATGTATATTATGAATAACTTTTACAGGTTTTTTAGGAGTTTATGGATTATTCCAATGGAGTCCCTATGATGTTTTTTTCAATAAAGTTATAATGAAAAACTTATATTTTTATCTAGTATTCAAAATACAAAAAACCACTCAGTCTTTTGGGATGTGATTAGTTCTCCTATTATGCTAACACAATAAAGTAAGGCACCATCTCCAGGCTATCGGGGACCAAGTCATTGTATATTTTATAAATAGAAAACAAATTTGATGAATGATAAATAATTTATTAAATATATATTATATAAATTTTTTTAAATTCATCAATTAAAATTTATGTTTTAATAAATTTAGTTAAATAGTTTTTACATTAAATTTTTTTTTTAGAAACATATTTCCATTTTTTAAAAATATTTATTATTTTCATTTATAATTAACTACTCACCAAATAATTATTTATATATTCTAGTGTAAACCATTTATTTTTCGTAATATAGTTAATCATATTAATTCATATCATTAAAATGTCTATGAGATAGATATCATTTTATATAATAGTTGTTGAAAAGTTATTAACGTTTTGTTTGAACTGTGTGGTGTGTGTAATAATATCTAAACTCTGTGTTACATGTAATGTGTGATAAACATGGTGTGGCAAGTAATTCAATATTAACTCAGTTTTGGGTGTAACATAATCTAGAGTATGTGTTGCACGTAATAAAAAATATTGATAAGATTAAACTACTTTAAACAAATTACAAAATATAATGGTGTAAATTTATACCCCCGCCTAACCCATAAAATGAATTCCTCTAAAAAATTGTCTCATTCATAAATAGTTTAAAATTGGAAAATTTCCTCATAGAAACCTAAATCTGGAAAAGGATTAGCAAAATATTATTTTGTAAAATTGAAAGGGATGTGTGTAAGTCATCTAGAATAACACATACTATGTTTACTATTCTGATAACATAGGTGGGATGTATGAATATACACAAAGAATAATGGATTAAATAAAAGTGGAGTTTGATAGAAATCCTTGATCATATAATGCAGGAAATCAAGATTAGGTTAACAAACTCAAAATCATAAATCTAAATATGCACTGAGATTTTTCATTAAATCATCAAAAATGAGGATATTAAGACAAAATCTTATCTCATTGTCATTTTCATAATTTTTGGGGAATTATATATCCAAATAGTATAAAAATATATAAAAATTTACTCACTACAGATATTTTTATTTTCTTAGAAAAATTTTATCCTTTTATATTCCTTGGTAAATTTCCAATTCAACTGTTGCTCTATGAGATTATTTTTTTCACATCTAAAGCAATAAATAAGATCAATAAAATAATTTTCTTTCACTCCCTCAATAAATATTTTTAAAAACATTTAACCGTGATTATCCAATATGTAAAATTATTCATATGGTGATGTAAAATGTTAATCTTTAAAGCCTCATCTAATGTTCTTAATAATCCAATACATAAATGGTTAACCCTATAACCCTTCAAAAAAATAAATAATTATAAATAAGGTCATTTAATTTCTCAAAATAAACATAACATAAATCCCCTGTATATCAAAAAGTGGTTGTGGATTTTAACATACTGAACTATTGAATACATTCATCATGTTTTCTCTTGAAATATTTTAATGACCAAAATTACTATTGAACCTTTTCTGAAATATACATTCTTCAAAATTCCTTACATAAAATAAATATTATATTATATATTCTATAATCCAAAATTTTATTAATCCCAATCAATGATTTCATATTTTTCTTTTCAATTTTCTAATTTATCAATACCAAGGTATTAAATACTACATAAATTACTTATTCATACCCAACATCTCTTTATCCTAACATCATTTTCCCAATATCTATAAAAAACTAAATGTTATCTTCCATTATTTAAAATATAGTCATTCTTGTAAATCACTTTTCTTGTCGACCAATACAATTCCACATATTTTTAAAAATCATTAATGATAAACTAATATTGAACAATCCTTATATATTTCATGGCTTATATAACATAATACTTTAATTACAACACATAAAAACATCAATCATACCACATCATTCTCTAACCAATAACTAGGATTAATTGTCTTATTCATTAATACCTATTTTCAAAAATATTAAATATGAATCATGTTGGGATGTTCATTGACATCAATTTAATAATTATTCTCATATAAAAAACATTACTATTACAAAGACCCATACCTGTCATATCCCATTTGTAGTATCCTCACCATTAGTAGTATAAAAAATACTCATACCACCTTACTTATTCCCATTGTGATCTTTCTCCTTACGTGATTTATTCACATAATCAAAATAATTTTTATATTTGAAGCATTCTACTATCGATGACATCATATTTAGACCATTATAATCATTCATTTCATTAAATAAAAATTCCATTTTCCCACTCAACATACTTTATCTGTGTACATATTTTCCTGACTAAAAACATCTTCTCATTCCACATAGAAATTCCTTTTAGTGATTCTTTACACATTCTAAATATATATGAAACTAAATATTATTTCCCAAATAGTATAAACTACCATAAAACTCTCCAAACTCTATCCTACTCTTCTTTTTATAGCCCAATGAATTTGTTAAGGTGCACATTTTTAATCATGTTCCATGACATCTACTAATTCATAATCATAACATCCTTCACTGAAGTCATATTCCAATTTTTTATCTCATTAACAACATTTCTATCACATTCTATACTAACTCAGTTCGTTTTTGTTCCCTACAATTAATAAAACAAAAAATAATTTTATAAGAAATAGTTATCAAAGATGATAATCACATAATCATGAAAAAATACACTTATCAGATGTCCAAATAATTACACCTTCTTTTTAATAAATGACACTATAGGTTTCTCATTGGTTATTCATTGGGATAATCTATTTAAATCCATCGTGATGGTCCCTATATATATTTTTATTTTTTTTAAAAATCCCTCATGACTGTCAAAATAGGTTTGTAGTGAGGCACGTTGATTTACTCGAGGTGATAATCAATCCTACCTCCATGTTTCCTTTGTGGAGTTTTTACCCCAAGGATGGTCTATTCTAGAGACTCATCGACTTGTAGTATCCAGAAAGTGATGTAATTTCATGGAATTCACATTCTCTATCCGCGACCAAAACTCAAAAACTTTTTCCTATAATTTTACCTATCCATAGACTTATCTTGAGAGACACTCATAGACATATCTTTATAAATATCCCTATGGATATCACTAAATATTTATAATCATTGTTTCTATAGGTTAACTAAAAATATCATTTCATTCAATATATATCAACATATTCTTCTCAAAAATAGATATTTCAAATTTTGAGATATATATTCAATACATTACACAATCACAGGGTTGAGGACCATAATAGTTTATTTTCTTTGGATACTTCGTACACCATCTTCTAATTTTTTGAAATATCATTAATATCTAAAAATAATAAACATGCAATTATGTATTATTCATAGAAATTACTAGGTTATAACCATTATTTATAACATAATGAATATAAAAATAATAAGGGTGAGCTTAGATGATCAGTGGTGGTAAACCCAGGAAATAAAAAAACATTGAATTTGAATTAGTGTACGAGAAGACGATCATAACATATGAAACCCATATACTAAATATTAGAGATCAAAATAGTGAGTCATGGAATAATGATTTCAAATTCATAAGAAATGAATAAAATGGAAATAAATTTACATGATACATGATATCATAAAATATCAATGTGAAATGGAATAATGGCATACACATAAGCATTAAAAATCATTTCCCTATTAGTAAAGAATCACATCAAAGGCCATTATACTAAATTTTCTTCACTCTTAAACCCCACCAAAGTCATCATGGTTCACTCACAAGATCTGTATATTAGATAATGTCCATTCACAGAACATGGTAATCTCCCAGTTCCATTCCATTATAAGTCAAAAAATATAAATCATTACCTAAATCATTGAATAGAAATATTGGTCTCTCCCATCTCATAATGAAACCAAAATTTACGTGTTCAATAATTTCATAATATATTCATTATAGAATAAACCAAAAAATGAAATGGGTTTTATATACAATTAATCATCTCATAACCTCTTGAAAATATATTGGTTTCATATTTAGTATTTCATCATATCATAACCCATGAAAGTATCTGGTTTGATAATGATTTTATTATAGTTAAAACCATTGAAAAAAAAACTATTTTCTTAAACATAATTCCATCATAAACATACACCATTCACTGATAGAATGAGGATTTTTTATTGGATAATATACATATTATGGGATATACAAAATTAATGTATTTTATCTTGATGGAAAATTATTTCTAGAAATCACACGAAACATTTCATGAGCAGTATTACGTTTCATGGAAAATTATTTTTAAATTCTAAAATTTCATTAATCATTTCAAAAATAAATTTCTCTAAAAAATAGACATGAATAAATATGAAAGAAGATTTATAGGTCATTTAAAAATTTTATTTATAGAAATATACTTAATGATGTGAAAAATATAAATTTTAAAACATAAAACATTTACGAAAATTCATTCTCTTTAATATAAGCTTTAAAACATCAAAATAAAGCATTAATAATTATCTAAAACCTTTCAGGATGAAAATATATATTATTATTTAAAAAACAAACATTTAAAAAAATATAACATTATAAAAATAATCATAATTTAAAATAAAATAAATATTTTATAATAAAAGCATTGAAACCATATTCATCCATGAAGTAGGATAATTCCATGCATTCTGTACATGTAAAAAACAGAAATTCATTTCATATTTTTTTATAAAATCCAAATAGTTCTTTTTTTGGGAAACTACATGAATATTCATTTAAAGCATTTTTTAAATGTCAAAAATCAGTAAAAAATTAATAATTAAATCTTTAAAAATATTTTAAAAACATTTTTCAAATAATTTTTTAGAAAACAATGTTTCTTGAGAGTAACAAGCTTTCAAATGAAAAAAATAAATAAATATGATTTTTCTTATAAAAATTCTTTATAAATTGTGAGTACATATAATGATGAAAATGATAATGAACAAGTATTTTCCATACATAACCATAATATAAGAAAATATTTGAGTTTCATATTATATAAATCTTAAAATTTCATATTTTCAAATCATAATCATTTTAAATCATAATAAATGATTAAATTGTAACAAAAAATTCACTCCACATTGGTTACACTGAATTGTAATCCCCCTAAAGGAATAAAATTAAATGAAACTTAAATCCCAATAAAATGTGGATTTAAATTATATAACATGACAATTAAGAGTATATATTCATCATGGAATATTACTAGTTCATAACATAACTTATGTCCCAAAAACGCCAAATTTGTACAAATATAGCTTATCGATTTGTTAACTCTAGAACCATAAAACCCATGAAAATGAAATAAAAAAGGAATATGTAAGGCAAAATAATATTCTATATATGAATAATAATATAAATTCACTGTAATTATATACACCACATAAATGAAACTTGTGGTGAATATTGAATAAGTGTCAAAGGAAAATAAAAGTGAGATATAAATCTATTACTGAATGTCTTATATTCCCTCACCGATTTAAGAACCTGATGAATAATTAATAAAAGATTATTATTAATTTACTATTGACTCGTAATTATATATTTCATACAAAAAATAAGTTACTTACGACCACTTATCACGTTTTTATTAATAATTCCTTATTAAAATCATGTTTCAGTTAATAACTGCTTTGTTTTTTATATGTTTTGATAAGATTTTTCTATTTCACTAACATTGAAGTTGGTTAAATACTATAAATAATTATAATAATGAAATAATTATCATACTTATTCAATAATTATAATTTAATTTCCAATAATGAATGATTGTACTGATTAATGAAGTATGTTGTCATCGAGGAGACAGAAGCCCATACGTATGCATGAGTAATATTTCTATTTTTACAAGTAAAATAAGGAAATTATATAAGTAATATAGATTATTTAAATAATTATGATAATAAAATATATATAATATAATTATTTAAATATACTTATAGAAATCTTCAATGTGTTTTGTTGTTGAAAAGAGAGAGTGACATCACTTAATGAAGGCTTTATCCACAGGTACACGAACAACATTGTCATCATTTAGTGAGTGGAAATATAACAGGTAAAATGAAATATAATAATTTTATAATGATAAATATATAATTAATATAATTCAAATTTATTAATTTTATCCTTATTATCTTCCATATAATTAATTAGTGACAAATAAACACATTTTATTATGAGGTGATAGTTCTTCATACTGACGATAACCATTATTGAATCCCCTATGGAATTGCTTGTAAAAAAGAAAATATAATATAATTAAAATATAGAATTAATTTTTTAATAAATATCATATATGAAATTTATATACATCACCATACCCAACCATGATAGGTGTTATTGGAAAAATAAATGACATTCATTCCTGAGGCGGTAATCCCCCATACAAATGAATAATGTTTTCATATCACAATAGATAGAAGTAAAGATGGGTTTTGGGAATGAAATTAATATATTCACGTATAATTATACATAATAAATTGATCTTATAATATCAAAATGATTTATTACTAATTGAATGTGTCTGAAGGAGAAATTAAATAAAAAAACTCATTGAAGAGTGTTACATATTATTTTGGTAACCTCTTTTGGTTTTCACCAAAAGCCTTATTGGGTTGGATTTATTCCCAAAATAAAGATTATAGTATGGGGAGATAGATTTTGAGATGTTATTTAGGAAGTACATCGATAATCTAAAATGGGTTTAACGTGTGATGAATAGATGATTGGGGTGTTCTTTTGTAATTGAAGTGAGGGGCATACTTGTAATTTTTAAAAAAGGAAATGGTGTACAATTGTGTTTATCAGGAAAGAAAACTTAAAACTATTTATAATTGACCCTTATATGTTATAAAATCTAAAAATTTCTATAAACAATATTTTATAAATGTTTTTTTGTAATTTTATTAATTAAATGTTTAGTTTAACCCCCGGTTAACCCATTTTTACCTTAACCATGATAATATATTTTTATTCTTTTCAATATTCATTTTGTTAAAAATTTGCATCAAATTTAGTATATAATATAAATTATTCATGTTTAAAAAAGGGATTCAATTTTTGCAAAATAAATCATATAATTGGAATATTTTATTTTAATATTAACAGTGGATATGTGATATGAATGTAGGTTTTCAAAGTTATAATGTTTAAAAGTATATAGTGATTTTATATCAAAATAAAATATGAAATTTATTCTAATGACCTAAATTGTATTAATAGGTGTGTAATTTATTTAATTTTATTCTAAAACTTATATAAAATATAATATAATTGCATAAATAATTTTTAATAATTGATATATTCAATTACAATTCTGTATTTTTTAATTATTCATCAAGAAATTAAACTCATCAGAAAATTCAAAAAATTTGATCAATCATAATATCAATATAGTGATTTAAAAATAATTTTTTATCAAAATTTTTTTAAAATGTTTTTAAATATTATTTTAAAAGGTTTTATCACAAAATGAGACAAAACTAAATTTTAGGAAAATATATTTTCAGTCATAAAATGGATTTATTCATAACTATAGTATAAAAAACATAATATGATTTTCAAAAAAATTATTGAATAAATATTATATACATTCCATTAAATTAAATTATTAAATTTAATTTGTATACTTTATTTAGGTAGAATGTGTTTTTCTGTATAAAAATACTTTTCCAAAACATAGTTTCCCATATTGTGTTGATTTGTTTTTTCATTTATAATTTATTGGTCACAAAGAAATTACTATATATATATATATAAACCATACATTTTTCATAATTTTTTAAAATCCCATTCATTCATGTCATTCTAATGGATTTTGAATAACTTAATTTCTAACTAATAATATTTTAATATTATCTCACTTTTCTTAAAAACTAAATGTTTTGTGTAACACAGGATAAATATAGTGTTACTTGTAACAAAATATAAACTCATTGTTTCTTGTAACACCATCTTAAATAGGTGTTTCATGTAACTAATGCTTTACATTGTGTTTCTCAAATCAGAAAATAGAGAAAATATTTAATTTACTAGAATAATAATCACAAAATATCACGGTGTTAATGTATATACCATCTATAAGATTCAAGTTGAAAATTCCTCTATCATTACTATATTTTAATACCCATATGATTTCTTTCATTTTTAATTACCTTTCATGATATTTATTTCATTTATTTTGATTATATTTTATATAGTATCGGTTTTTATGAATCATACTCCAATTTCCATTATTGATTAACATGGAATGCGTATAGATTTAAGATGTTTTTAAAAAAAAAATTAATTTATATATATTAGAAATTTTTTTGAATAGCTGAAATTGTCGGTGGTCTAGTGATTATAAACCCTCCAAGGCTATGGGTAAATCTTATATATTATAAATTGTTATATATGGTGTATGGGTAGTAATCCATGAAAAATATTCTATGGTGAATGTTCGGAATGCCATGTAAATTTTGTAATTATGTTTTAAAAAATAACCATGATTTATTCTGATGATGTTTCATTGTTGTTTTTGTTCCATATTCATATCATTATGAAATTTATATTCCATGTCATATAATATTACATATATTATTTTGATCATATATTTTACTAGATGATCATGTGGTATTCGGAATTCTTATTTTATCATACAAAATAGTTACATATTATTTCCAAATTATATAATCCAATTTAATTTTTTAAGATCACATGGTATGTCACATTCTTTGTTTTTGACAGTTTTAATTTTATCCATTTACGAGGATTTTGGATCAATATTTCTTTGATGCTAGTCCTTATAAGAATTCATGTTTTAAAATTGGTTTAGTTATATTATAAAAGGTATTTGGTGTTTCTTTTGATAACTATTTTATGCTAATACCTCAGCGTATTATAAAATATGTATATTTTTCCAAAATAAAATAAAAAACGAAATATTGGAATAATTCATGTAAAAAAATATCATTTTATAAATGAAAAATATTTATGTGTTACACTAGAATCGAAATGTTTTCATGGATTGAATTATTTGGTATCAAAAAAATCTTACTTATTTTTTTACATTGGGATATATAAAATATGATAAAATTACATATGTTCAAAATAAGATAGTTTTATTGAAAAAGATATATTATAAATATAATGAACAAGTACTGTTACTATTTCATCTCTATTGTTGATGAGTTATGTCATGAATTTTTTTAAATATTTGGGTATTAATTATATATCATTTGTGTAAAAAGTGTTTTTTGTTAAATAAAAAACAAGGTTGTACATTAATTAAGGAGTGAAAATATAGTATCCCATATTCTATAAAATTTAATAAAATTTTATCTGTGAATATAAAACTATATATAATTAAAAAATATATAATCAATTTTACTGCAACTAAATAGAAATATATATATAAATATATTAATTTTATTTTCATTACATGATTATATTAAATGGTGTTTTAATAAATAATAATTTGATTATAAAATTTTATAATAAATAAATTTTATGAAACACATAATAAGTTTATTATTATTTAATTACTTTATTATATGACATTATAAAGGAAGGATTAATATGTTTCATAGAGTTAATAAAATTATATTAGTAAAATTTACATAAATAAATAAAAATACTATAATTTATAAATCTAATTTTTTAGTCTTCAATAAATGTGCTCGATTGAAAATTATGTATAACCAAAAAATTGGAAAATAATCAGGGAATAAATTTTCTAAAATAAATGATGACAACATTATGATAAATATATATAAATTATTTATTTATTTAAGGGGTATATATATGGTCTTAAAATGAAATATTTCTGTTAAAAATATATCCCCTTTATTTGAAACCGGATTTTATGAATTGAAACAGGGGTTTTCTAATAGTAGAATTAACAGTGTGAATAATTATTTAAATAACTCTATTATTTAGTATATACAAATATCTAATTATTTAAGTATCAATAATAAAATTTAACATTAAAAATACTAATTTAACAAAATCTATGTAATTATTTTTTGAACGTGTTCCAATATTATATATTTAATTGTATAATATTATATTACACTTAAATATTCAAATTACATCATATAAAAATTAATTTTGATATAATATGTAAAATTTGGAATCCTGAAGTTCAAGTTGTCCTCGTGTTCATTTATGTATTTTTTCAAAAAAAAATTAAATTTTGTGTTCAGTAGTAAATATATAGTTATGAAAATAAAAATTAAAGTATAGAATGATTTGGATATATTAATATCTTAATGATCTCTTATATACATCCACAACCCTGATAATTTTTAATAAAGGTGAAAATTAGGAAAATTCATGAAACTAAAGAGTATTTTTTAATGTATAAATAAGTAATTTAATTCATTAAGAAATTATTTTCATCAATGTTGTTTCTTTTTATCATATAGTATATTTATAAAATTAAATTTAGTGGTGGTATAATCTACCCATTTCTCTATTCTTAAAAATCATATGATTTTTATAAACATTCAGTTTTTTCTGAACTCCAACACTTTAAAGAATTAGGCCTTAATAAAATGGAAAATCATTATGGAGAAGGTGACAAACATTTCTCTTAATTTTATTTATATTATTTTATTCTCATTTACCATAATTATACCAATCCTCCATACAATAATTTAACAAAAATATAAACATGTTATTAAGGGTATCATACTATTTAACTGTTTAAATAATGTAATTATAATAAATTGATAAATTTTATCCCTCCCTCATTTAACGAATCCTTATATTGATGGTTTTAAAAAATAATTGAATTCCATCATTCTCTATTTATTATAGAATTCATGGATGGTAATTGTTGCATATAATATATATATATATATTTATATTTATATTTGTATGTACATATTTATATACTTATAATGTTTTTTAAATATTTTGTAGTTTATGCAAGTGTTGGATAGATAAAAATGTTCAATATTCCATTATTGAAAAGAATATTGATTATGTTGACAAAACATGGCTTAAAAATTTTGTTCCAATAACAGATGGTGAACAAATAATATATGATGATCATGATTTCTAAATAATAACATAAATTAATATAATATACACCTATTATTTTTTTAATAAATAATATAATTATATTAGTTCGGTATGTGTGAAAAATAAAATAATACCTAAGGTTGGGGGATTTTGTTTAGATCCTTGCATTTAAGATTCTACCACATTAACTAGCCTACTTTTAAAAGCCTTTATTTAAAATCAACTGAAATTATTATATTCATTTTTATCGAAAATTTCTCTATATTTATATTCCAATTTGGTATAATTGTATAATTTTTTTACACTGTACCTTAAAATATAGTAATGGGATTCAGTCTTGATCATTCTCTTTTGGATTCTCCCTTATTGAATAATCCTTTTTAAAAAAATTTATTTATTATCTACAAAAAACAAAATATTATTTTTTTTCATTTTATATGGATTTAAATTCTAATTAATTGTAATCTTCAACATTTTCTCTCAATTCAGGCCTCAGAAACGGTCAATGGGTTTCTCTATTGATCAATTCCATTCTGATTCCCCCAGTGTATTTTACTTTTTGAAAATCATTAAATGAATTTTATAATAAAATTCAAATTCAAAATTTCTTTTTATACGATTCAATAGATTCATATACATACACATTATAATATAATTTTTTTTTAATTTCATATGATATAAAAAATTAAAATCATTTCAATAATTATTACCTCACTTTCAGATTCAAATTATTTATTCTTATCATTTTTCTATGGTTTCTTCATTATATCAAAATAATACACAATAATTTTTATATATTATTCTTCTCAACATTTAATTTATGTTTATTAAAAAAATACATAAATATAAATTCATTATCTCATTAAAACTAATTCTTTATTTATTCCTTCATTCAAAAGCATTGCATTAAATTTCCTTTTATTCATTAATAATTTCCATGTTATTATTTTATAAGGATTTACAGAACTCTTGTATATTTATTAAATGGATACATTTTACTTTTACATATGAATTTTTCTTTGGAGGAGTCTCATATTCATTACCCTTATGATTTCATTCCTTTTAGACATTTGGGTTTTATTATATTTGTGATTTTATATCCAATATTCTTGCTAAGAAAAATGTATTCATTTATCATTAATGTATCTTATGAACTATGTAGTTTATATCCTATTCAATCACATATCATCTCAATAATTATTTCATATTATTTCATATCTTATGATAAATGGTTTTATTAGGAATCCTAGTTCCATTTGGACAGAAGTTTTCCATGTTCTGATTATGAAATCATGTACGATTGTTATATGATTTCTTTTTTTATAGTATTCATTATTTTTAAAATATAATGAATTTTTGTCTCTTGTTTTAATTATACAACCCTCTAATGAATTAGGTAGGGGTTATATATAAGGTATGGCTATATATGATTTGTCGGAAATAATCCAGAAACATTGTGTTTTGGATTATGGATAGAGATAATTTCATTGTTTGTAATGATGTGGTAGAAATAATACTTGAATTGTATTGATGATTTTTTATGTTTCTGACACTTTCTTATATTTTTAACATTAATATTTCATGTTCTTATGTTATTAATTTGGTTACCCATATGTTATTTTTGTATGTATTACATAGTTATCATATGGTATTCCAAAATACTATAACACAACAATTTAAAATATATAAGGATTTTCACATTCAAGTATTTAATATGAATTTTTTTAAAAAAATATGGTCAAATAGGATATATGGTGTATATAAATAAATGGAAAATTGTTTAATTAGACATTCAAAAAAATAAATCCATATTGTTATTATATAATCTAGAAAATGTGATATACAATGTACATGACATGTGGGATAACCAAAATACTTGTAAATTACCCCCAACACTCTCTTAATTGTATCGTTTGGCTTAAAATTTCGGTGTGAAGTAGATAACATTATTTCATAAAGGAAAACTAACTCATTGTTTATGTGGATAGAGGAAAACATAATAAGTTTTTCAATACATATCATTTGACCCATTGTCTCATAGATTGATGTTTTTTTATTATGAAATGTTCTACCCAATATAAACTATAGAGAATGTATCTTATTAGATTACATGACTTGTAGATAAGAATAATAAACTTGAGTTATCTTCTATATTGAATTATTCTTCCATCTCACCTTCCTAAAATTCTAGCTAAAGTGTCTACACATTCTGCCTCTATTATCATGAATAAAATATATATATTCTTCTTTGATAACCTAAAAAAATAATTTATATGTTTTTGGAGTCATTCACTATATCTTGTTCTCCCCCAACCAATTACTATCATAGTTTCACTAAGTGACCACTGAAACATTGTCAAAGAAACAATTCATCTGTCCTAGGATATCCACTACAACACCAACATGGTTTCCATTGAAATTTTATATCAGAATCAAATGAGAATAGTCCAAGGAATTAATTTTGATTAACATCATCAAAGAACATTCTTAGTGAATTAGAACAAGATGGGAGAATTTTTTAAGAAACGATATTTGGTAGATTTTTGTTCTACCCAAAATAGTTTCATGAATAAGCTCATCAAGGATTTATAAAAGGAGGTTTATTTTAAATTAATATCCATCTATAATCAAATGGATTTTTCTAAATAAATAATTAATGCTAATTAATTAAATAATATTTTTTCAGAATAAAATATAACATAGGACCTAAATTTTTTTATTTATATTTACAAGTTCACATTATATATTATTGATACACTATTTTAATTCATAAAAACATTTTACATCCTGAAAATTGTTTTAAAAATTTTCATGTAACTACTAAATCATTAAAATTTCATGAAGATATATTGTTCTAAAAAATGTTTCATTAGTATTCATAAAAATTTTAATGTGTTTACAAAAAATAAAAAATAACAGCAATCTAATTTTTATTTGTTGACTTAGAAAAGTATGTACATTTAATTTAACAAAAATCAATATATTATAAATGTGACAAATAAATAATATCATCAAATTAATGGTAAATAATTTTATTTTAAATAAATACAATTTACTTTATTCTGAATGATCACAATCATATTCGTTGTTATTTCATCATTCTTATATTATTGATAACTAAATATTTTATATCTTTTAACCAAAATAATTTTCAATACTAAATAATTATATTTTGATAAAAACGTTAATATTTTACTATAAAAGTTAAAAATACATTTTTAAAATATATACATTGTTTTCACGTAAGTTATATGATTCAATAATTGATTTATAGAGTTATAATATATACATATACTCATTTTTATTCTTATCAAATGATAATATTTAGTAATATTGCACTTCACATGATCCCAGATTCTATTTTAATGGTAAACAATTATCCCAAATAGTAATAAACTATTATAATGGTCATTATCATTCATATAAATAACTCTAGTTAATTTAATGACATAATATAATGTCTTGGACCTCTCTGGGACATTCCATTGTGTGGGGTCTAAGGTGTTCCTGGAGGTCATGTTGACTTAACCCTAACAGTTTTCCAAATTTATATTTATGTAAACAGTGTCATCAGTAGCCTTATGTGAACAGTGACACAGTATCCTTATGTGAATAGCGTCATCAGTAGCCTTATCTGAAAAGTTCAACGGTAGCCTTAGGTGAACAATGTCATCTTTAGCCTTATGTGAATAGTGAAATGGTAGTCTTATGTGAGCAGTGTAATGGTAGCCTTAGGTGAAAAATGTCATCGATAGTTTTATGTGAACAGTGCAACGGTTCACTTATTTGAATAGTTTCCTCAGTAGCATTATGTAAACAGTTCACTAGTAGCCTTATGTGAACAGTTTCATCATTATTTTTATGTGAAAAGTGCAACGATATCCTTATGTGAATTGTGTCATCGGTAGCCTTCTATGAACAGTTTCATCAGTAGCCTTATGTGAATAGTGAAACGATAGCCTTGGGTTAACAGTGTCATCGGTAGCATAATGTGAAGAGTGCAACAGTAGCCTTATGTGAACAATGTTGTCAATTAGCTTATGTGAACAGTTCTAATGGTACCCATATATTAACATTGTCATTGGTAGGCTTACATGAACAATGTGATGGTAGCCTTATGTGAACTGTGTCATCGGTATCCTTAGTTTAACAGTGCAACGGTGGCCTTATGTGAATAGTGTATTGGTAGGCTTATGTGAACAGTGCAATGGTATCCTTATGTGAACAATGTTTCAAAAATGATGAGGTTCAACGGTAGCCTCTCTTTCCTTTGTGAAATTTCGAGTTCATGAACTATGTTTCCAACTACCAATAGTTTCACACCTTTGATGTTTCTATTGACGTAAAATGAATTTAAAGACTCATTTTAAGGTCTCTAAGGCCAATTCAAAGTCAATAACTCCTATATTAATTTTTTCTACGGCTCAGGATTCTTTTACTTGGTCAATCTTCTTGGTTTAATGTGATATGATTTTAAGGTAAAATCTAGCGTATATTAAAACCACTGCTCTGTTAAATCTTCTAATGGGATAAGAAGTCTTCTTCACTAGATCTTCCTCCTTGTTCTCGACTGTGAGTTTCTTGAACCTTTCATTCCATCTCGTAAGAGTTACATAATACAACATTCCTCCATGGATTGGTTCCCCTCTATTTTTTAGGCATCCAAGTAATATCGATCAATCATGGATATAAGGTATAATTTATCTCCATTCATTTGGGTTCATCTCCTCTTATTTCCCCTTATCCATTTTTGGAATGTTATATCCATGTTACTAATAGACTTTTCTTGGGTGTTGACCGGTGTGGTGGTTTCTCTGCATCCTCAGGTGGATACATTTGTATTTGGGGGAGGAGATCGTAACCCATTGTGGGGCTTGTTCTCGTATAAAGAACGTTATGAACCATTTATGGTAGTAGATTCGTTGCTTCTGTTTTCTTTTACGTGCAACTGTTGAGTTAGCATGTTTTAGCCCACTATATCGCAAGGTAATTGACATATTAAATATTTAAACCGGATAAATAAATTGATATCGATCATATTTAATTGAATCTTCTTTTTCTAGATATTATGATATCTATGCTTTCTTTGTAAGATTTTTTTTCTCGATTGAAATTGGTAATGAACGTAAATCTGTAATTAATTGTTAATTTTTTGGATAAAGATAAAGAGGTCTATAATTGAATCTGGTTGTTGTTTATGTAATTTCATGTTAATCAAATTGAAGTGGTAAGAAAGTTTAATAAATTTTTATAGCTTAAAGTTTTGGTTTCCCGAAGATGGAGCCAACGAATAATAAATCTATTAATAATATATAGATTAACGAAGTTGTTGTTTGATAAACGATAATTCCTTGTATGGTTCTAAGTGTTCCTATCGCCTGTTTAAGGTCCAAGATCCCTATTGATATGTTGTTAGTTTTCATAATTCTGGTTTTGTGATGTGATCCTATAAGCCTATTCTGATATGTCGGGTAAGGGAGGCCAATTTTTTATGGAAGCAATTGACTCCTAGAGTGGCGAGATGCATCAGTTTATGCATATGGATGTTGGGGAGGACACCAGAGATGATTGAGTGGGTTGGATGTGGATTTTTTTATGCTTGTTGTTTCTTGATTTTTGTTTATTTGATTTACTTCACCTCTGCTCAAGGTAGCTGGTAATACTTACCATCTTTTCAAAAGGGAAAAATATGCATCGGGTATTCCATGTTATTTCCGTGTTTAGCTTCCTGGGGAAAGATGGGTCTACACACTTGCTATAGGAAGCAAAAGCTCGACGGGTAGTTCACCAACTCACCATGTTGATCCCCTTTTTTTAGTAGCATATAATGTTTTTCTATAATTTTGGGAATATTGGAAAGTAATTTTGTTAATAAATGATCGATAAAATTATGTTAACCAAATGGGGTTGGAGATTTCTTTGACGCAATGTTGAGGATTCAATTTAAAGTAATAGTGGACCTTGGCTGTGATGCTAATGATATATAATGTGGAAATTTTAAATAGTTAATTAATTTTTAAACAATTAATTAATGTAATGTGCAACTAAAAAAATTGGAATGATGTAATGTAATCAAGATCTTTAAATGGATGTGTGCCTATAGGATACCTAGTCTTAGAAGTGACAGCCGGGAGTCTGAGAGATGTTTGCTAAAGTGGTTACTAAGACTAGGTTATTCCAATACTATGGTTGTGAGCTATAGTATATTATGTACGTTTTGTGTTTCTATACGCTACTCCACCCCGTCAGTAAGACAAACTGACACCCCCAGGGATTTTGAGCCCTGGGGGGGGGGTTCCCTAACATTCTGATGGGAGGATGGATGGCTGACTACCCCCTTTGACCCCGCTCTCTTATATTGGTAGTTACTTTTGTAGGTAGGCACATCTTTTTCCCCCATATATGTGTATACATGGCTATAATGTCTTTTTTTATTCACACACATATATTCTGGATATTGTTTCCTATGGAATACTATAGGTGTAACGTGTATGGGCTGTGATGGATTGAGGATCCTTACTTGGTGTATAGGCTGTAATGTCATGAGTTATAATGGCCAACGTATGATATACATTATGCGAGATTTGGTGGCTCCCAGAAAATACCTAGTCACATTCCATGTGTGGATGTGGTGGTTTGGATACATGAGGTTCATGTTGGGGTGCTTTTCCCATCTGTCTGTGGGAAATCCTTTTTGGAGAGAGATGCTTTGGACGTTTCATGTTGGGGCCAGGAGGAAAACTAGGGAAATTTTTATTGGGATACCCTTGATATATTTTATTATATTATATACTCTTGTAGGTGATACTTTGTAAGAGTGGAAATGGTGAGGCTAGAAAATTAGTATACCTATTTAGGTGACAAGTTCTTTTCATTTGTTGTTCACGGTGCATTAGCATGCTTTCATTACTTTTTCACGATAGGCTCCGATAAAGATCGTACTAAGTATACCGTTATACTCAAACTATGTATATATAAACTGTTTTTCAGGTCACATGGAGCAGGTTTGAGATAATGATGGTTTTTACTAGCTTGGGTTTGCAAGAGCTGTTCGGGCTTCAGTTTGCTGTTGTTTTATCTTTCTGTTGGTTACTTGTAGTTTTTCCCCTTTTAGTTGTAGTTGTTTTGCATGAAATTACCTATGTGTAATTGGGATCTCTTTTTATTATTTTCTGAGTTTGAGTTGGTTGGTTTCTATCTTATCACTCTCTTTCGCATGTGTTCTCTTAGAGGGTAATGCCTCCCATTTGTGTGTTTACAATACCCTTGGTTCTAGTCACCTATGTGGGGCCTACTAGAGACAGGACACGAGAGTTATTATCTATATTCTCACATTTCTGGCCTAGGTGGGGTAATCCTTGGGGGGATTCATGATATTGTGGTATCAAATGCTCTGGTTGGGAGATATAATGGAGTTTGGTGTTAGGAACAGGTGAGATTGCATGGGTTTGTAGGGAAACAATGTCAGTCATGTTTAGCAAGTGACGTAAACATTGGAGACCATCTAAGACATAGGCATTTAGGGACCCCTATGATCTTATGTACAGACCATTCTGTTTACAAATTCTACTAAACAAGGTGATACTAATTGCTGGGTAGGGACCTCGGAAAGGATCTTTCATCATTCTTCCTTGTGACTGTGTTTGAATGGGTGGACCATGGGATAGGTTATCCTAAAATTAATAAACGAAAAAATTGATTAATTAATGACGAGTCTTCTATATTCTAGGTTTCGGAGGACTAACTATTTGTTATTTTACAGGTTTGGCTCTTGTTCGATGTCCTCATCAGGATCACATATAAGATGTCCAACATGCTATACCAAAAGATCGCCCCAGGGTAAGGGTTGACCACGATGACACTTACTCGAAGGCAGTCCCAGAGTTTCCACACCAGAATGTGCTGAAGTAAAAGGGCTCTGTTTTAGATGTAGTCATAGAATACTGGTTGGAAGATCTCGAGAAAGGCTTCAGTTCAATTCGTGCTCAAAATCACTACTGGATATCCAAGGGTGTGACGATGTTGTGTGGAGTAGTGAGGTAGTGGTGGTTATTGTTTCTCAGGGATCACAAGGAGTTGGTGATCCCTTCGAAGGAGTTCTGAGACAATTTTAGAGGTGAGTTTCTTTGTTTGTAAGTGAAGGCATCCAGTCACTAAAAGCTTCTTACCCTTCAACAAGGGAGCTCCAGTGTGTGAGAGTTTGGATTCTCTTTCAGTAACCATTTATGATATGCTTCGAACCAATGGCAAAATGAGGAGGCCAGGGTGAGGCATTTTGAGGAGGCTTTGCGTCCAGAGATCTAGACTCAGGTCAACCCATTTATGCTGAAGACATATCTTGAGGTGATGGAGAGGGAAGATTTTGCGGAGAGGACATTGGATAGAAATGTATCATCATGATAGGGGAGTCGTCATGATTCCTCCCTACGTAGAGTTGTGGTCTGTGGTTCCCGGTTTTCAGTGCAGAAGAGTTTTCGTTCGTCCGGGTGTAGGTCCCAGCCCTCAACATCTCGTTTCACTGGGGTTGGCAGCTATCAAGCATATGGCAATGGATCAGGCACTTTTTTTTTTTCTTGTGGTGGTCAAGGTCATTAGTAGCAAGAGTTCCCTACCATTCAAAGCAGTCATTGTGAACCCGATGTTCCTCTCCAGGTTCTTCCATTGCAGTAGTTCCAATAGAGGCTGCAACAGTAGGTTGCACTAGATTTGGATCAACCAATGGTACATGGGGTAGGTAGAGGACATCCCTTTGATGCAACCTATCCTCATAGTGTAGAGTGCGACCATTGTGCTATACATCATCAGGGACAGTGAGTTCGTTGAAGAGTTCGTGGCCAGCTTAATGCTTTAGTGTTGCCAGCTCAAGGTGATTCAAGAGTTGTTCGACTCACACTTTTCATGTATTCAGCCATGATGTATTCCTTGTTTTATTCAGTTGCAACACACTCCTTCATATCACTTAACCTTGTCCGTGCTTTGGGACATGATGTAAATAGGCTTCATGTTCCCTTGGCATTGACTATGCCAATTGGAGGTCGAGCTGAATTGTTTGATGTTTGTAGAGAATGTGAGATAGTGTAGGGGAAGCACCACTCTTGGGGTGATTTCCTATGTTTACAGATTAAACCATATGATTTCATCCTCAGCATGGATTGGTTATATTTGGTGTAGGCTATCATGGATTTCTTCAGGAGGAAGGTTATGTTCTTCGACGCGGATGGAGAACTGTTGGTGTTTTTTGGTGAGCGAGACCCTCAGATGGGTCAGAGGAATGTTTTTTCCTTATCATCCATGATGGATATGTTGATGATGAGTTCATTAGAGGTTCAGTAGTTAGTGTTTCCTGGGGTCGTAGAAGAGTACCCTGATGTCTTTCCAGAAGAGGTTGTAGCATTACCCCCTGAACAAGAGATCTAGTTTGGATGGAGCTACAACCAGGAGTGTCTCCAATCTCTATGTATCCATATAGGATGGCCCCTTTTGAGTTACGAGAGATATGTATACTGATTGATGGTCTGTTACAGTGCGGTTTTGTTCAGCTAAGTGTGTCACCGTGGGGTTAACCTATTTTGTTCGTTAAGAAGTACAATGGCAGTTTGGGGTTGTATATCGATTATCGTCATTTAAACAAAGTGACAGTAAATAATATCTATCATATTCAATGGATTGATGATTTATTCGATCAATAGAAGGGTTCATTTTGATTCTTGAAGATCGAATTGCGGTCAGGATATCATCAGATGCGTGTGAAGGATGAGGATATCCCGAAGACTACTTTTCATTGTCATCATGGGCATTATGAGTTCATTATAATGTCGTTCAGTGTGATGAATGATCTAGTTGTGTTCATGGGATTGTTAAATGTCATGTTCTGTGTGTTCTTAGACATGTTCATGGTCTTTTTATTTAATGTCATCCTCGTGTACTACACATCTGAGGAGGAGCATGTAGAGCATCTACACGCCTCATTGGGAGGTCTTCGTCAACATCAGTTATTTGGGATGTTGTTGACTCGAGAAGTATATTTCATGGGGAATGTTGTGTCTTAGTTTGGTGTAGATGTGGATCCATCGAATATAGATGCATTTGTGTCTTTGGGATCCCCTAAGATAGTGTCCGAGTTAAGAAGTTTCCATGGTCTCACAGGCTACTACAGGAGGTTCGTAGCAAATTTCTATCGAGTTGTGACTCCTCTGACAGATTTGACCAAGAATTATTAGTTTTTTATATGGATTGATCAATGTCTATAAGCTTTCGGCTATCTAATGTAGAAGATAGTAAGTGCTTTAGTTCATTGTCTTATCGTAGAGGGAGTTCAGTTTGATGTTTTATGCAATGCTTCTCATCTTGGGTTAGGTTGTGTTCTGATGTAGCATATATCAGTTGTTTCTTATGGGTCTTGAAAATTTCATCCCCATAAATGTAAATATTCCACCCATGATCTTCATTTGGAAGTTGTGGTGTTTTCTCTGATGTTGTGGAGATACCACCACATTAGCAAGCACTTCGTGGATTTCAATGAAAATAAGAGTTTGATTTATTTTTTCTCTCAGAATGACTTGAACATAAAAATGCATCAGTGGATGGAGATTTGACATGAATACCACTTCTAAAAATTGTACACACATGGAAAGGGGAATTTTATAGTCGATGCACTGAGTCGGAAGTCACGTAGTGATGTAGTGGGTAAATCTGGTGATTCCTAGAGTCTAATTGAAGAACTTTCGGCATTAAATATCGATATGGGAGATGTTAGGGGAGACAATTGCCTTTTTCATATGACGGTGTAGTCATCTCGGGTGTAGTAGGTGGAAGATTCCCAGTTGGGGGACCTTGTTGTGGAGGTCTTGAGAGACTGAGTTTATTGTGGAGAGGCCCCGAATGATTGGTCTGAGGATGAACAACATTGAGTGTTCTATCATGGAAGGCTATTTCTTCTTTTGGTAGTGTGTGATATGCCTCTCAAAGAGTTTCATATTTCACCATTACCAGTGCATCATGGTAGGAAAAAGATCTACCAAGCCTTGAGGACTCGGTTATGGTGGTCTGGGAAAAAACATGCAGTTGCATAGATTGTGTCTTGATGTATGGTCTAACTATAGATGAAGGTCGGACACCGTGTTCCTGGTGGTCTTCTGTAGCCATTAGATGTACGTTCGCAGAACTGGGAGGATAAATTAATGGATTTTGTTACTGGTTTACCTCGAGCTCATGGAGGACAAGACACTATTTGTGTGGAAGTGGATTATTTAACAAAATCAGCATGCATCATAGCTATCATGAAGTCAATATCAGTGAATGTTTTATTGAGGCAGTATCCAGATGAGGTGGTGAGAGTTCATGGAGTCCTAGGGACAATCATTTCTGATCAAAATTCTTGTTTTACATCCAATGATTGGAGAGGTCTCCAGGTTGCTTTCAACTCTCAACAATTCCTTATCACTACATTTCATCCTCAGATGGATAGTTAGATAGAGTGGACTATCCAGAATCCTGAAGATATGTTATTCTCTTGTGTCTTATATTTTATAGGTTCGTGGATGAGGCACTAACCCTTGGTGGATTTTTCTTAAAACAGTAGTTTTCACTCCACCATCGGTATGGTTCCATTTGAAGCATTTTATGGAAGACCTTTCCATTCCCCATTGTACTGGATTAGGGAAAGAATGTAAGCAATTCTCAGACCGATACTAGTGTAGAATATAAAAGAGGTGGTTCAAGTGATTCGTTACAGGATGAAGACAGCATATGATAATCATAAATCATATGATGATCAAAGGAGGATACACATATTGATTGATCTTTTGGATCACGTGTTTATGAAGGTGACTCCCCGTCATGGGAAGTGATGGTTTGGTTATGGGAGTAAGATTTCTAGCTGGTTTGTTGGGAATTTCGAGGTGTTGACTTGTGTTGGAGATGTGGCATATCAAGTAGAACTTCCCCCATAGATGAGCTGGAAACAGGATGTTTTCTATTTTTCCCAGCTCCATTATTATCTTCATGAGGACTCATATATCATAAATTAGGAGTGATCAGTGTTGATGATCACACGACCATCAAGGAACATCCTATAGAGATCTAACACCACAAAGAGAAGGTGTTTCATTAGTGTTTTATCCCCTTGGTTCGTGTCTTGCGGTGACATGGTGGCAAGGATGAGAGTACATGGAAATGTGAGTCACATATATGTGATATGTACACAAATTTATTTGATGTTTAACCCTTTTCATGTAACAACATTCGCTTTCCAGTTGTTGACTATTCGTGTTAATGAGATGTATTTCTTTGGTCGCTTCATGCAGCTTGCTCTCTTTTGAGAGGTATCTAGATGGGTGGTTGTTCAGACCTCATTTCTGTTTACTTTTATGTTGGTTTTGACTTTTTGAGGACGAGAATGTTTTGATAGGTACATGATGTAATGGCCCGGACCTCACCGGTCCATTATATTGCTAAAATCTAATGTTTGAGATGTTCCGAGAAGTTAAGTTGACTTATCCAAAACACTTTTCCAAATTTCTAGTTATCTAAGTAGATTCATCGGTATCCTTCTGTGAACAATGCAATGATAGAATTATGTGAACAATGTCATTCGTAGCCTTATTTGAATAATTTCATCAGTAGCCTTATGTGAATAGTGTAATTGGTAGCTTTATGTGAATAGTTCAATGGTAGACTTATATGAATAGTGTCATTAGTGGCCTTATGCGAGCAGTGCAATGGTAGCCTTATGTGAACGGTGCAACTGTAGCCTTATGTGAACAGCGTCATCGGTAGCCTTATGTGAACATTGCAATGGTAGCCTTATTTGAACAGTGTCATCGGTAGCCTTATGTGAACAGTGTCATTGGTAGCCTTATGGGAATAGTTCAATGGTAGCCATATGTGGACAGTGTCATCGGTATCCATATGTGAACAATGGCATCATTATCCTTATTTGAATAGTGAAAGGGTAACATTATGTGGATAGTTTCATTGGTATTCTTATGTGAACAGTTCAATGGTGGCCTTATGTGAACAGTGTCATCAGTAGGCTTTTGTTAATAGTTCTAACAGTAGCCTTATGTGAACAGTGTCATCGGTTGACTTATGTGAACAGTGAAACGGTTGCATTATGTGAACAGTGTAATCGGTGGGATTATGTGAAGAGTGAAAAGGTAGCCTTATGTGAATAGTGTTTGATGAATCGTGAGGTTCAACAGTAGCCTTGATTTCCATTGAAAAATTTTCAGTTCGTTTACTGTGTTTCCATCTTCCAACAGTTTCACCCCTTTGATGTTTCCATTGACATAAAATTAATTTTAAGATTATTTTTATGGTCTCAAAGGGTGATTCAAAGGCCATAACTCCTATATTAATTTTTTCTACGACCTAGTATTCTTTTACTTGGTCAAAACAAATGGTTTAATGTGATCCGCGATTAATGCAAAATCCATCGTATCTTAAAACTACTGCTCTATTAAATCATCTAAAAGGACACTAAATCTTCTCCCTTGTTATTCCTCTTTTTTCTCAGTTTTGAGATGGTCGAACCTCTCATTACATCCTGTAGGAGTTACGCAATCAAACATTCCTCAATGGATTGGTCCCCTCTATTTTGATGCAACCAAGAAGAATCAATAAATCTCTGATATATGGTATGATCGATCTCCATTATTTTGGGTTCATCTCCTCCAATTTCTCCTTGACCTTTTATGGAATTCTATGTCCATGTTCATAGTGGACTTTTCTTGGGTGACGACTAGTGTGGTGGTTTCTCTGCATCCTCGAATGGATATAATTGTAACAGGGGGGAGGAGATCATAACATGTTGTGTAGCTCATTCTCTTATAAAGAATGACAATAACCATTTGAGGTAGGGGACTTGTTGCTTCGATATTCTTTTACATTCCAAAAAAGAGTTAGCATGTCTTAGCCAACTTGATCACAATGAAATTGACATATTAAATAGTTAAACTATATAAATAAAATGATATCAATTGTATGTTATTGCCTCTTATTGTGATAGATAGTGTGATATCTATGCTTTCTTTGTTAGATTTTCTTTTTTTTTGGAAATTGGTAATCAACGTAAAGATGGACATAATTGATAGTTGTTAGAATATAAATAAAGAGGAATGTAGATGAATCTGGTTATTGATGTTGTTTTTATTTGATGTTAATGATATTGAAACAGTAATAATGATTAATCAATTGTGACAACTTACATTTTAGGTTTCCCAAAGTTGTAACCAATGAATAATAAATCGGTTAATCCAAGTGGATTAAAGAACTGGTTGCTTGATAAAAAATAACTCCTCGTAGGGTTCTGAGTTACCCTCTATCCCATTTGAGGGCCAAGATCCCAATTGATATGATGTATGTTTTCCTCCTTCTTTTGTTGTCATGTGATCTTGGAAGGATGTTGTGATATGTGGGGGTAGGGAGTCATATTGGTTATCGCAGAAGTTGACTCCTAGAGTGGTGAGGTGAATCGGTTTATGCATGTGGGTGTTGGGAAGGACACCAGAGATCATGGAGCAAGTTGGATGCTAATGTTTGGATGCTTTTGGTTTCTTTTTTTCTTGTTTATCTTCTTTACTTCACCACTACTCAAGGAAGCTAATAATGCTTACCCTCCTTCCAAAATGGGCGAGGACACACGGGGTATGCCACATGCTTTTTTTGTTTAGCATCCTGAGGGAGGATGGGTCAACACATTTGCTATAGGTGGAAAGGACTCAAAGGGTAGTTCACCTACTCCCTGTGTTAATCCCCCTTGTGTTTAGTAGATTATAATGTTTTTATAGAATTTCAGGTAATATGGGAAAGTAATATTGTTAATAAATTATTTAATAAATGATGTTAACCCAATAGGTTCAATCTTGCTGGGATGCAATTATGTGGTTGCAATTTAAAGGAAGAGTTGACCATGGGTGTGATGCAAATGAAATCTAATGTGGAAATTGTTAATAGTTAATTAATGTTTAAAGATTTATTTCATGTAAAGTGGAACTATTAATATGGGAATGAAGTAATGTAATCATGATATTTAAATGGTTGTGTGGTTAAATGATACTTAGTCCTGAAGTGGCAGTCATGAGTCTGAGATACGTTAGCTACAGTTGATTCTATGACTTGGTTAGGCCAATAATGTGGCTGTGATCTATAGTATATTCTGTACTTTTTGTTTTTCTATACACTACTCCACCCCATCATTAAGTGAAACTGACACCCCAGGTATTTTGAGTGCTGAGCGGTGTTTTCCCCAACATTCTTATTGGAGGATGGATGAATGACTAGCCGTTTTCCATGCTCTCTTTTTTTTGGTAGATACTTATGATGGTAGGTACAATGGTTTGTTTTCAACATATATGTGTAGAGGGTTGTAATGGATTTTGTTTATTCATACACATATATTCTGGTTATAGGTGTAACATGTATAAAAATGATGTCTTGAGGATCCTTACTTAGTGTATGAGTTGTAATGGCTTGTAGAATAATTCTCGACATATGATACATTTTATGCAAGTTGTGGTGGATCCCGGAAACTATGTAGCTACGTTACTTGTGTGTATGTGGTGGTTTTATTGCATGAGGTGCATGTAGTGGTTCTTCGCCTAGGTGTTTGCGGGGAAGCCTTTTTTGTGAGAGCTTCTTAGGACATGCAGCGTTGGGGAAAAGATGAAAACCAATGGGGAAGTAGTAGTGGGGTACCCTTGAAAATCATTATTATACTATATATACCTGTAAGAGATACTTGGTGAGAGTAGAAACAGTCAGGCTAAGAACATAGTATACCTATTTAGTTAATGAGTTAGTTTCACTTGTTGTTCATTGCGCTATACCATGCAATCTTTACTTTTGCAAGAGAGGCTGTGGGGAGGATCCCACTATGTATACCTTTATACTCACCTTATGTAAATATAAACATTTTTTCAGGTCACTTGGATAGGGTTGGAGATTAAAGCTGTTTTCTACTAGCTTGGGGTTACAGGAGCTGTTCGGGCCTGTGGTTGCTGCTGTTTTTACTTTCTTTTGAGTACTTACAGTTTTCTCACGTTTAGTTCATGTTGATTTGGATGACATTACATATGTGTACTTTGGATCTCTTTTTATTATTTTCTGAGATGGAGTTGGTTGGTTTCTATCTAATCTAACTCTTTCGCATGTGTTCTCTTAGAGGGTAATACCTCCGAATTGTGTGTTTTGTATACCCTCAGTGCTGGTCACTAACCCGGGGCCTACTAGAGGTGAGACTCGGGGGGTCATTTTCTCTCTTCTCACAATGCCAGCCTAAGAGGGGTACGCCTTGTGGGTAAGGTGTCATGATACATACATCACTAATATTTCAATCAATAAATTATGATTATTTTTTATTATAATTATATTTTTAATAGCTTTCTTCAAATTTTTGGATTTTTTTAATATTGATTATAATTTTAGGGAATCAAGAAGTAGTAAAATATCATGTTAAGGTTCTATTATTTATGTGTGATTATTTACCCATTATACTATTATTGATTAATGGTTTATAATCTTACATTATATGTAATATTTTATATTTATTTAATAAAATAATTATTGTAATTTTTATAATTTAATGTTTATGAACACCATAAAAATATATGTGTGAGAAAAAAAATTTATCATAAAATTTTATGGATCTGAACTCTTACCCTCATCCTAAATTTCATATAGAAAAGTTTATCTACTACCTTAGTATATAAGTTGACAAAGGAACTTTTAAAAAATTCATTTTCAGGTACCTATATTCCCTCTTGTACTTATGATTTCTATACAAATAAAATAACAATATGAGTTTCCTAGACTCATAAAACATTATTTATATAACATAAAATTTCCAATACATGATCTTCAAAAATAAATATAATGATCTCTTTATATATCATATGGATATAGTTAATGTTATATATTTGGTATTCACTTATACAAGAGGGAAATGTTTAATCCTTAATAAAAATGACACATGTTCGGCAGAAGAGATATGTGATAGGCCAAATCTAAAATGTGGTAAATGATTTCATTAGGGACTACTGAAATATGAAATATATCTCAATAAATTTTATGTATCTTAACTCCATTCCAAGGAGATATTATTAGGAGTAAAATTTCCCCTATCCAAAACATTATCTCTCATCAATGATAATCAACATAGATCTTCTATCAACATTAACCAATATGTATGTTTGGTGGTATGATTTAGACATTCAATATATTCAATTTTAAAACTTTTTGTACCAATAGTTTCCTTTATGCAACATCATATGCCCATGTTTAATTTCAATATTTATTTTTATAGGGATTCCGAAACATAAATATGAATACATTAGTGGGTGTTATTATTTTAATAGAACTCCACTAGAATAATGTATTGATTACATCCTATATCAAATTCTATATATCAAGTTATAAGAATATCTTCTAGATATTGAATGGTCCTTTAATATTGAGCATATTTATAAGGATAATATATTTTACAGAATATGAATTCGATATTGAAATTTTTATGGAGGCACATTTAGATCATTAAGAATTTCATTGATTACAATTAGATATAATTGATAATTGTTTTTCATAAAACCTCAACCGAACTATAATATTTATATTGGTATTTTGATTAAGAGATAAGTATTACTGAATTATGTTAAATTAGAAAGTCCAAATAATTTTATCCACTACTATAATAGCCTAAAACCCACATAGTTGGATGTGGTGTTCAATTCTATAACATTACATTTTTGGATATGATTCTGATAATTGTGAGACATTTTTTTACACCAAAACCATACTATATCAAAATGAAAACATGGATCACTTAAATTTTTTGGGACTTTATAGGTTTATATTTTTTGATAATTAGGAAAAAATCCAAAATAAATAACCAACAGGTCATCCAAAAAACATTTCTCCAAATTAACCACAATTTTCATAATTCAAACTAGTTCCTAAAATTCATCATTTTGAAATCATTTATTAACATTAATCATTAATTTTCATTATTTCAAAATTGTGTAACTGGAATCATAGAAGGGGGATCTTATGTGCTTAGTAAGGGGATTTATCAAATGAATCTCATCATTTAACAGAAGAAGAGCTTAAGTATTTGAGTACATAATAAAATTTCATGAGTATAACATATGAAAATTCACACCTATCAATAACTAGACAATAAAACATAAAAACCATGAAATTGAAAGATTCAATATAATAAATAATAATGAGACATATGATATCAATCTAAATATTAAGAAACAATATAAACCCATAAAATTCATATTGAAAACATACTATTAT
Source organism: Viscum album (assembly GCA_963277665.1). NCBI lineage: Eukaryota > Viridiplantae > Streptophyta > Magnoliopsida > Santalales > Viscaceae > Viscum > Viscum album. The sequence continues at coordinate 624,481,512 of OY728127.1, forward strand.
CATGGAATATCATCTCATTTAACCCATATAGAAGCCCTATATAACCCTTACAGTACCCTTACGTATTGTAATAACCATAAGTCCACCATCCAAAAATAATTCTCAATAGAACATAATAATTAAAAAATTCATTATAGTGCTATCATGGAACATCAATCATATTAAATATAAGGATCTCTCCTGGTGCTATTTGGGTGACCTATCATTTATAATGACCAATTAATGCAAAATAAAAATACCAAATAGAGAAATAGTTTCATCCAATCTACTAGAATCTACCATTATACCCTTCAGATATGATTAACAAGTTGAAAGGAAATGGGTTCCACCATTCTATGATTGAAACATGGTCATCCTCTTTAAAATAAAATGCTAACAAAAAACTCTCTTTGCAACATTATTTACAAATTGAAAATAAATGAGTTCCATAAAAATATTTTTTCACCATGATTACCCCACACAAAATAAATTTGTTACATAACATTATCTTTCAAATAGGATTAAACCATGGAAAATAAATGGGTTTAATAAAAATCATTTTGAGCACTATTAACCCACAGAAAAGAACTGGCTTCCATTACAATATCTTTGAAATTCTATTATCACTTGAAAAAATAAATGGGTTCTAAAAAAACACATTGAAACTATATTAACCAATAGAAAATAAATGGGTTAAAAAATAATCTCCTTGAAATATTATTAACCATTGAAAATTTAATGGGTTATATAATAACATCATTGATAGAAAATAAATACATGGAATAGAAATGGGTTCCATTACATTAGGATTAAATATGATTTTCCCATATAAAATAAATGGGTTCCATAATAAATGATTTTAAACACAATTAAACCAAGGAAAATAAATTGGAACCATAAAAAGCTCATTGACTCATGATTAAATCATTTAATGTAAATGTGTTACATAATAAACACTATGATACATGATTAACCCATGGATTAAAAATGGTTTCCATAACAATATCATTGAATCATGATTAACAAATGGAAAAGAAATGGGTTCCATAATAGTCTATTTGAAACATGACTAAATCATTGAAAAGAAATTTTTTTCCATTAAAATATATTGTAAACCTTAATAATCCATGGAAAATAAATGGGTTCCATGATTAACACTTTAAAACATTAATAAACCAAGGAAAATAAATGTGTTTCTCGACAATATATTTTGAAAAAATTATAATACAAATTAAATAATACTTAAAGATAGTATCAAATAAATAGACATGTTAGTGGATAATAAAACAAGGTGTTTTGATATTTATGAATAGAAATATAATTAAAATATCATGAAAAACATTCTTGAATAATATTATCTCCAAAAAATTACAATGTCTCCCATAACACATTGAATCATTTTAATAATAAGAACCATGAAAAAATAAGATTAATTAACAACTAAAATTTAATAAGAATATGTATATTAAAGATATATCAGGTCAAAGGATAATTATAAACACCACATCAAGGAATATTATTTTATAACATAACAAATGTCTCGAAGAATGAAAATTGTGGGAAAACACCTTTAACGCTTTGGTAACATTGAATATTTAAACTCCATGATGTAGATATCATAAAATGGATATGTAAAACCCCATAAATTATTATATAATAACAACAAAATATATTAATTGATATTATATACACCACACAACAAAAATAAGTTCTCCATATGGAATAAGTCCTACAGAAATAAAAGTAAGACTATAAATCTCCATACAACCATAGTAACATCTGAATTGGAATCCCCAAATGTAATAATATTAAAATGAAACCACTAAATTAAAATTATATAAAATAATTTATGATATTATATATCAAAAGATGACGTATATATACCACAAGGAATATGTAAGTGGCAAATATGACCTTTATCTCAAATATAGGAAATGTTTGATGAAAAACCCTTACCATGATATTATAATTAGAGTGAGGATTACCCATTAAAATAATTATTTGTGGAAAAATAAAATACATAAAAAGGAATATAATGATAAATATAATAAAATATAAATTCAGTCGTAGTCCTGGTAGAATATAACCTATGAAATAGTTATTTAACCCAACAAATAAAAATATAATAATGAAATCAGAATCCATGGGTCCACTTTTTAATTCTTGTCCACTATATTCACGAATAAAGAATGTATGATAATTACATAATTTGATATTATCCTGTTAAATTTTTATTATTTTTTTAATTTTACTAATATATAATTCATAAAAAATTATGCAACAATTAGTTTTTATGTCGTATATTTTGGTCAAATTCTGCAAATGTTTTAAATATATATTTTAGAGGTTGATTATGGTTAATGTGGTCATTATTTAAACAAATCTGGGATAATAATATTAAAATAATAATAATATTTATAAATATAATATTCTTTTAAAACGAATCATGGATGATTATTATGATAACATAACCAACGTTTCAATCATTGAGACAATAAACCGTATGTACACTTCAGTAATGTTCCCATTTTTTCATGATCATTATGGAATGAAAGTAAGAAACATTTATCATTATTGAGTGGACATTATGTCATAGAAATATAAATTTTTAATTATATATTCTAATATATTTATATATATATCATTCTTTTTATGTGGTATTGAAATAAAAAGAATCACATAGTTTCGAGGAGGTAGTAGTCCACACGACCACGAACGACATTATCACATTTTTAATGTGTTAAATAAAAAGAATAATATGATATGTTATACATAATTATAGATAATTAGTTCATTAATATCATAAATATGTAATTTATATAATAACTTTTTATTAATACCATCCTTATTAACTGTCATATAGTCTGTGAATGCATCACATCTCTTTAAGGAGGTAGTAATGCACACATTAAAAAAAGAGGTTATTATATTCCCAAAAAAATGGAAAGATTGGAAGAATGTGTAATAAAATAATTAGATAAAAATTAATAAATTATAAATTTCTTATATAATATATATAAGCTTTATTTCAATCATAATTCCCAACTATAATAGTAGGTAATGTAAAATATATTGATATCTTTTCAATAGGTAGTAGTGGGTCATGCACATGAACAGTGATTTTAGTAAAACATTTATGGAATTGAATATTAATTTTTTTCAAACACATAACATCACAATATATCACAATATTTATGATAGTGATGGTGTTATATAATAATGTAATGATATGTGTTTGAGGGGTGTAAAAGGAAATAATACAAAAGTGCTTGTTGAAGAAATTTAATGCTTCATTATGTAATGTATTTTAGTTATCACTAAAAGTATTCATTGGATTATATTAATCCTTCATTTTGGATTCTAGGATGAGAGGATTAATTCTTATAATTGATTTTGGTTGGTTTGGTATTAAGAAATGTATCTATAGGTTTGAAGATGGGGGAAGTTGTTGCCCCTTTACTAGTGGCCAACATGACAAACATGGTATTCATGAAATGAATTATATACTCCCATCATTTAACATTTCCAGAAAAGAAAAAATATTTTTATTAAAGATATATGGATATTTAACTGTCTAAATATATTTAAAACTATTATTTATACATGTTAGATTCATTATATACATTCTATTCTATGTTTAATCATTAATTAAAAATGTTCTCACCTTAATCACTACAACTAATTTTAATTTCATTCACTAATTTTATTGGAAAAAAATTAAGCATAAATTATTTTAAATTATAAAATATGGTTATTATGAATTTGGAGTCCTCTTTTTTAATTTTAATCATAGATTTTGAAGAATTTAATTTTAAATTTTTCAAGCACACTGAAAGGGAAAACAAGGTTTTAATGTTAAAATATTCAAATTTCTGTATTTTTTTATCCAATTTCAAGGGGAAATTGTTTCCAATGAGAAAAATTTTATTATGATATATTTAATTGATGAAATTATAAATTAAACCCAATTAAAAATATAAATTTACACAAAAATTTATTTAGATGAAATATTAATTTTCAATTAAAATTAGATGTTATTCAGTATTAATCAAATTATGATTTTTCTTAAAGAAATATTAATAATCAACAAAAAAATATGGTACTATTCTTTCCCCAAAAATTTTATTTTTTCAAATATAATTTATAAAAAAATTATATATTTATCTTTAAAACATATGTTCCATTAAATGTTCATAAAACTAGATTAAGAAAATAAACTCATTTATGCTTGATATTTGATTTATTATAATCTTAATCTTATCATTATTTTTTGATGGTTTAAAAAAGTTTTATTAATTATGTATCATATAAATTTCATTACTAAATTTCAATAATAGTGAGTGTTTTATTTTAATAGGATAAAATTCCCTGCTTGAAAAAATATAGTTTTTGATAAATAAACTACTTTTATATTCAATTGGTTTTAGTTTCAATTATAATTAATTGGAACATGATATTTAATTTTATAAACATTTGAAAACAACAATTTCATAAATTAGTTAATATCACTCATTCCCACCATTCCAATAGCTAGGTAATAGCTATCATAATGGTATTATTAATATATTATGGTTTGGTAAAAATCGGTATTGTGTGTAACATAAGTGATCCAAGAAACATGTTGTCTTTGAAATGATAGATACACATGGTGATGAGTTATACTAAATATAAAAAATTTACTTCTTTTAAAACAATATATAAATTAATTTAAATAAATTTCTCAAAATAATTAATTTAATCTCATGGGATTTTAGATCATACCCAACTTAAAATGATTTCTGACATCATAATATTTCTTAGTTGTCAAATGAGTAGTGTTTTTAAAATCATTTACAAAAAACCATCCCTGTAAAAAGTGTTCATAAAGCATCCCCTTAAAAATTAATTTCATAAACCTAACAGTAACCTAATGTAACACATAGCTAATATTTCACATTGAGAGAAAATTAGCGGGGAATTATTATATGGATGTGTAAGGAAAAACTAATTCACCTGAACTAGTATAAAGTCATATATAATGTGGTCAAAAGGATTTTTATTTAAAAATTCCCACAGATCAAACAAGTATTAAAATGTTCATTGATATCATCATAAAATATGGTAAAAGGATAAAATTTTATTTCAATCATACTTTCCCAAATCTGAAGGATTTTATTCATCATTAGGACAGAAAACATAATGGAATATAATTACATGACTAGTGAATTTCATCGATTTACCACAATCTAATATATTTATTTATATGGAAAGTATTCAATATTAAATTTTCACCTTTGAATAACTAATGTAAAATTTTAATGATCACATAACCATAAAAGTGGTAATAATTTTTTCTGATTGAATTTAAAAAAATAACAAAACCAAAATGGTTACATCAGGGTATGAGAATTTTTAAAATTAATAAACTCTTATATGATACACTAATCATAAAATTTAAATAGTAGTACCCATATTTAAAACTAAATTATTCCTTAAAAAACATCATTAAATTATTAAAAAACAACCTTTCAAAATTTGAAACCAAAATAGTTGAAGGATTTGATCATATATTCTTACATGAAAAAAGGAACCATTATTCCTAAAATAAAATACCATATGTTTCAAAAACAAACATAATCATTACCTATAATTCTTTCATACTAACTAGGATATCTTTTAGGCTAGTTGTAGGTGAAAAAACCCTTATCATCATTTGATCACGGATTCATGCCCCACCACCTCATCAGATGCAATGGGTATTCACTGAGAATACGAATAGTCTCCTTTTAAAACCTGAATAATATTTCCTCTATAAAAACAATTTATGATGATCCTAGATATTAAAAATACATAAACACATAAAACATATCAAAAAAAGTATTGATAACCTAAAAATTTTTACAACATAAAAAACCGCGTTTGGGATGTCTTAAAATATAGATAATATGATTAAAATTAAGATTATAGTCCTATAAATGTATCCTTAAATATTATAATATACTCTTATGAAAACATATTGATATCCAAAGAAATATAATTTAACAATTTAATCCAACTATAACATCTGAGGACACACAATCCTGTATCCCTTTCTAAATTCCATAACATTACATTTCTGGCTTTGATTCTAGCAGTTATGGCCCAAATTATCCACCATAACCATATGACATCAAAAAAACAAGGATAAATTACATTCAAGAGGAACTCTTAGGTTTATAGTTTTAGATAATTAGGAAAAACACCTATATTAAAACTTCACATTTCATCAACAAAATATTTTCACATTTGACCCATCTTTAATTATTTCAAAATAGGTCATCCACATCATCCTTGTGAAATCAATTAATGAAATACATCATTCAATATTATTTTTAAAAACTAGGGGAAAACAAATCATAATTAGAGTGATATTTTATTCATAGTAAAGGAAAATATAATCATTAACACATGAATTTCATCAATGAACATAAGAAGAGAATATAGGAATGATGACATAATAAAAATTCATTATTACAACATGTAAATATTCATACCCCTCAATACCTAGATCATAGAACAAGAAACCATAGAATATTCAAGATTTATTAGATTCAATAATCATGAGCCTTGTGATATCAATATAAATAATGAGAAATATTATAAAAAAAATTAATTTTTAATGAAAACATATTGGAATCCTAGAAAATAATCTAATAGAACGCATATAGAGCCATAACAAATTGGAATAACTATACGGTTGACATATAATATAATTCTCCACAGAATGTAATCATATCTAATTCAATAGAGAATTATTTGGGTTCACCCATCCTAAAATCTATAATGCGATCACCCGATGATATCTAAAAGACCCATACATTTTAAATTTTATAGACCCATAATATGAATAAATAAAATTGACCAATATTTTCATATAAACTCATTAAAAAATCCTTTAATATTTTAATATTATGATTATCATGTAGAGAGGTAACTGGATTCCAAAAAAATATCATTGATACATGGTAAACTTATAGAGAATAAATTGGTTCCATAATAATCACTTGGAAAACTAGTTAACCCATGAAAAAATGGGTTCCATAAAAATCTCTTGGAGACAAGATTAACCTATGTAAAAAATGGAATCCAATAAAGTATCTCCAAAGAATGATTAATCCAATAAGAAAATGAGTTCCATAAAAATCTCCTTCAAATATTATTCACCGGTGGATAAGAAGTAATTTCCAAAAAAACATATTTGAAAAACAATTAACACTTGTAAAATAAATGGTATCCCTAAAAAACTCTTTCAAAAAATATTTTACCATGGAAAATATATTTTTTCCATAAAAATATCATTAAAACATGATTAATCCATGGATTCCATAACAACCACTATTTTAAAGGATTAACACATGGAAAAAATGGGTTTTATAACAATATCATTGAAACATGATTAACACTTAGAAAAGAAAAGGGTTCCAGAAAAACACTTAAAAATTTATTTTACCTTATAAAAAATGGATTCCATAATAGACTCAATGAATCATTATTAATGCATGTAAAATAAATTTTATCCATAGAAATATCATTGAAACATAAATACTCCATGGAAAATAAATGGGTTCTAAAAAAATATATTTGAAAGTTGACTGAACCATTGAAGATAAATGGGTTCCATAAAAATAACTCTAACTCCAGAATAAAAAATGGAAATGATATGTTCCCCAAAAAAATCATTTGAATCATGGAAAACTGATGGAAAATAAATGGATTCAATAAAGAACCCTATGATACATGATTAACCTGTGGAAATGAAATGTGTTTCATAAAAATCCATTTGAAATAATAAAAATCCATTGAAAATAAATAATGATGAAGATATTAAAAAAAATATCTAATGTGGAGGATATATAACTACAATTTTTTTTTTAAAATTGATGAATTTAAGTTACATGAAAAGATATTTATAATCATGTTTTGGATAATTATATTTATACATTCCCAAGTTTACCATTACACGTTAAAAAATTGCATCATAATCCCCATAAAGGAATAATATTAAATGAAACTTGGATTATAATTTGTATAAGGATATTCATGATATATAATGAATAAATTGAAGTATATAATCGTTCTAAAATATGATAGTTTTATAATACAAAAAATATCTCAAAGATATGAAATTGTTATATAAAACAATTTTCGATTTGGTAACATAGAAATAGTAAACCTCGTGATTTGGATATCATAAAATAGGTGTGTAAATACCCAAAAATTGAAGTATGAGAATAAAAACATTAATGGTTACTATATACACCACACAATAATAATTAGTAGTTAATATGGCATAGGTCTCACAGAAATAAAAGTGAGGCTTAAAATCCCATTATAAATACGTTAACATCAGCACTGGAAAACACAAAAGTAATAATAATCAAATTAAACATTAAAATAACATGAAGATAATAGATTTCATTATATAATATATCATAAGGGTATGTTGACACACCACAAAAAAAATGGAAGTGGTTAATATGACATTTTTCTCACTAACGTAAGAAAGTGAGATGAAAATCCCCTATATATATTATATCATTGGAGTGAGACTAACTCAATGAAATAATTATGTTTGAGAAAAAATCCACAATTGTTTTGGGAAATATAAAATAATACAATCAGAGGTTATTTCAATCATTCTCTTATCCTAACACGACCAATAACACTAAAGTCAAACCCAATGAATAGAAATTGAAATATGAAATCCCTTACCTTTAGGTGGATCTACCCTGATTATACCCTATGTTCCATAATAATAAACATATATTAATTATTTACATTATTAATAAAAATTTCCATGTTTATTATTTATTTTATTTTACATATAAATTACTTATATACGGTTACATAAACAGTAATTTTTATGTCAGATGCTTTGGCCACATTCATCCTAGGTGTCAAAACTAACGATGATAGGTTGACTGGTCAATGAGGTCATTATTTAAAGAGTTCCATAATAATAAATATGAAATAAAATTATTATTTATAAGTAATTATTTTTTTTAAAACTAATAATTGGTGATTTTAGTAAATGTGATCCATCATTACAATCATGTAGAGAGAAGGATGTACATATGCATTAATAACATTCCAATTTTTCAATTATTATTTTGGAATAAGGGAATGAAATGTTTATCTTTAATGAATGGAAATTATATGATAAATAACATATTTTTAAAATATATATATACTTTATATATATTTATATATATCATTATTGTGGTGTGGTGTTGAAAATGGAATGACCAGAAAGCTTCAAGGTGGTGGTATTCCACACATCCATGAACCACTGTATCAATTTTTTCGTGTGTGAAATTGAAATAAGTAAAGGATATATTATATATAATGATATATAATTAATTTATTAGTATCATAAATAATCCATTTATGTAATATATGTTTATTAAAATCATCATTAATACATTTGATTGAAAATATGAACAAATCGCATTTTTTTGAGGTTGTTGTAGTCCACACGTTCAGAAAGGATGTTATCGAATTCCCAAAAAATCAAAAGCATGAAGGTATTTGTAATATAATAACTAAAAAGATTTAATAATTTCTAAACATCATATATATCGTATAAATATAGTATTTAAATAAAAATTCACAGTCATAAGAGGTTGTAAAGGAAAAAAGAATCACATTTTTGTGAGGTGTTAGTTGGTTATTCACACAAATGGTGATTTTTTACCCATTTGATGGATGTGTGTCCAGATTAGTTGTAACCCTTATCATAAAAACATATCAATATATTTAGGATTATAAAGATATTATGTAATATTTGAATAATAATAATTTATGATGGGATGAAATAAATAAGAAAAAAGTTCTTATTGTACAATTTTATCTCTTCTTCTGATAACACACTTTATTTTTCACCAGGATGCATCCTTATTTGCGATAATCATAAATTTGTCCCTATAGGATTACAATAGGGATGTTTGGATTTGATTTATCCAGTGCTGGGACCATGCAAAATTTATTCTTAAGCATTGAAGATAGGGGTTATTTAATGCCCATTTATGCGTGGGGAAGATGAAAAAATTTTGTATTCTAGAAAAGAATTGTGTGTTCCCAATATTTTTATTGTACATCAAGGGGCCAAAATAGAAAATTAAAAAAATTATAATTTTTATGGTCTTAATATGGACGTCTAAAAAAAAATATACAAGTGTTGGTTTATTTTTATTCCTTATATTCTATGAGTATTCATTAAGTAATCTCATGTTTAACTCAATATGTAAAATTAATTTAAATTTATTTCACTAATATAGATAGTTAAAAACTCATTTTTACTTATCATAATATATATATTATTATTATAAAAAATATAGAATCATTTTTTTAGTTATAAGTTTATAAGGTGGACAATTTATTTTACAATTAATCCCATATATGGATCAAGAATGTATGTAATTAAAGTTAAAGAGTTCAAATTATTGTAATGTTTTTATATAAAATTTCAATGTGAAATTATTTAAATTGGTCTAAATTTGATTAAATGATATAAAATTTATCAATTTATACATTAAAACCAACTATAAATATAATTTATCATCAAATGTTATTTTTAACAAAATGTAGTTTTGAAATAAAATTATGTGTCATTATAACGCCATAGCCTTGAACATTAAATGATCTTGATTAAAGTAAAAAAAATTACTTCATTTTTTATTGAGGATTGTTTCATGATTTTATATTTAAATATTTTTTCCATAACCCATACATAACAACTAAAATATTAAAAAGTATATACTTCTACTCTCTATCCATTAATTTATTAAAAAACATTGAAAACGAAACATGGTTTCATTTCCTGTGTAATGACAATAGCTTTTCATTGATCCCATACACGACTCCATAATCCATTAAATCCTATGAATATTTTATTTGAAAATTGGTATCAAAATAAATATCTATGTACTATATATAAAATATATAATGAACATGTTTTTCAATGAATGTTTTGAACTCATGAAAACATTTCCACAAATTAATAATTTTCAGCAATAAAAGATATGTTATTTAACATACCTCATGAAATAATAATATTCCTAAATAAATTTAGAAATCATAAATCATAAATGTAACTACTGGAATCTATATAATACTTACATTGTAGCTTTCAGAATAACATAGGGAATAACCTATATGGTTACAATTAGAATACCCATCATAGTATATTACCTAATCTCCTAGGAGAAACATTATCATTTAACTCCATCTCATTAACCAATGCATTGGAGAGATATCATTTGATAAACTACACTTTTTTATCATGGAACCACATATATATATAAGAAATTCCCATGAACCATATCACAATTATAGAACATGAAACTAGAATAAAGAAAAATTACCATTTCTAATTTAAAATCACATTTCATTTTTACAAGCCGCACTATCAGTAAATAAAAAAAATTATTTTAAAATAAAATTGTATAATTTTAAATTAAACATAAATACATGATAGTTACATGAAATTGATAAATTCAATTCATGATGTATAAATTAAAAAAAATTCTAATTTTTAAATAATCATTTCAATTTTAAAACATAATTAAAACATTAAAAAAAATAAGCTTTTTGAATCAAAGTGCCTCATACAAATTTGAAACATTTGAAATGAATTAACATTTTAAACCAATAATGTCTTTTAAATAAACCATTATGTAAATTTTTAAAAAAATGACAGTAAATATAAATATTTATAAAAATAAACATTAAAACATTAAAGCTAGTTTTTAGATAAAAAGTCCTTTACCAATTGACAAACATAGGAATAAAAATAAATAAGGAATAAAATTTATAAAATAAATTTAAAATACATTAAAATATTTTAATTCATGATATGTTGTTTCAAAAGGAGTGTATATACATATTATAGGCTAATAAATGTTTATAATTTCATGATAGGCCTCAATGGATGGAGAATGAGACAAATTCCATTTCCTTGAGTCTGAACCCTCATGTATGTTATCTATACTCTTGAATAAAAAATGTTGGTTAATTTCATCAAATTTTAGAAACTATTTAATGTTTATTACCCTCTTTATATAACTTATTTATATTTTCATAATGATTAATTAATTATTTAAATTCACATCATACGTTTTGTGGATATTCGTTACATGAGTTAAAGATGAAGTTAGTATGATGTCAATTTTCCATAAGGACATAATTCCATCAAATAAAAAATAATATTCATGATATAATAATTTATTTTAATTATTTATTATATATTTAAATCCTTTAATTAAATATGGATATGAAAAATTGAACAATGTTACAATCCAAGAGACACTAAGTCTTATGTAAGCGGGAGTAATGTTTTCAATTTTTCATTGATCATTTTGAAAGTAAGGATGGTATTATTTTAAATTTACTGACTAATAATAACATAATTAATATAATATTAATCATTTAGATATATTTATATTTATTTTAAAAGTAATTTAGTCAATGAAAATGAATCACATCACTTCATGGATGTGATATTTCACATGTACGCTTGAACGATGTTATCATTTTTATGTTCGTGGAAAGTAAGAAAATAATTGATATATTAATATCTTATAATTATCAATGTTTCATAAATATAATATATTATCATTAATTCAATCATCAAACTAGTCATGAGATTCGGTTTTGGAGAAATAATTAGATCGATCCACGGAGATAATAGTTCACACATATGCACGAATGATTAATTCCTTTCCCATTTGATATAAGTGGATATGTATTTAAGTGGTTATAAAGAAATAATAAAATATCATTATATTAATGATACTGGAGTTATCATCTCATACTATTTGTAGGATATTTGAAGGATGTGAAAATGAAATAAAATAGAAACACTTAAATAAAAACAATACCTTTTCTTCAAATATTCACCATTCATAACACCTTATCAACTCTTTGAAGGGTGTTAATCATAAATTAAGGACCCTAAAATGCGGGTCTGGATTCTAGGAAGGGTTTTGGTAATACCTTGCATGAAACAAATGGTTTTTTATGTTTGAGTAATAGAGAAGAATGGGTTCTTTTTTAAAGGATGGAAGAAGGGAACCCTTATAATTATAAAAAATATTTAATTAATATAAACATTATTTCAATTTAAAATTGGTAAAATATTATTTAGATTGAATAAAATATTAGTAGATGTCAAAATATAATCATTAAATAAGAATTATAAAACATTTGAATAATTTTTAATTTTCGTTGTTTTTTATTAACCATTTTTACTCATACAATTTTATCGACTAATTTACAAATTGATAGATAACAAAATTACCAAATCCTGCCTGAGTACAAAATAACGAGTCATAAATGACATTTATTGACATATAATAACAGTTAAGATGAATAGTTAACTTTTATAAATTCTATATCATTTAAATATGTATTTTAAAATTTCAGTTAAGAATTATGTCAATTTTGACACTATTCACTAGATAGCTTTTTTAAAATATCATAACATCTTGATTCCTTCGAAAAAACAACATTATCTCAATAAAAAGATTTCATAATCATCTAAAAAATTCTTAAATGTTATAAAATACTTAATATTATATTTATTTTATTATTATTTAAATCATTTATTTGATTTATTCTTTAATAAATCAATTACCGCATCATCATTGTGTCACTATTTTATTTAATTAATTATTTCCTAAAAATTATAAATAAATTACCATTATGTACTTAATATTTTCATTTTTCTAATTACTATTCATATCTTAATATATCACTTATATAACCTCATATTAAAAAAAATAGTAAGTAAAAACATATTTGTGACATATTTTCCATTACTCAAAATTAAAGGTTATAAATGTCATAATCACACCGAAATTGTTTCTAAACATCACAATTTAGGATCAAGGATTTTCATGGCCGATTATAACTCATCCAATATGTTTAAAAAAAATAAGGGTATTTCTACAATATTATAATATTAATTTTTCCTTTAATTTCCATATTTACCATTATTTGAAGAAAGTAAAACACTAAAGTTTCTATTCACCCAAAATAATTTTGATCCTATTAGAACACATTTTTCATAATAATTAAAACCATTTATTTCAAAAATTCAATTTACATAACTGTTAAAATTACGATTAACACTAATCTCATTGACAAATCAAGAAAATAATTTTTTTTATATAAAACATGAAAATGATCACATTGTTTTTCTATTTATATTTAATTTGAAATTGGAAATAATGAAATACATTGTAATATATTAAAAATAATTATTATAATGATACCTTAATATTATGTAAAATTATAATCTAACTATACAAATAATTTTGATGAAAATGCAGTTTTGAATTAAAATATAGTCTTTTTATAATTTATAAAAATATTAATTTTATGAGAAAAATACCAAAAATTAAACAAAAGTAAATTTTGTGTACTTATTCCAATGAAGAATTTTACTTTATCAAATATAACTTCTAAAATTTAATGAAACTATATTTTATGTGGGTTTTCCATCAAATAGTTGTAAAACTTCATTTATAGAAAAACAATCATTTATTCCAAAAAATTCGTGTTTTGTCCATATAATGTCATGAAAAAACATAATATAAATAATAATCATTATAATGAATAATTAGTTAATTATTTTAATAAATAAAGAGTGATTTTTTTTTTAATCACAAATATTCACACTTAAATAGTTTTTTCATAAAAAACATCCTTTATATACAATTAATTTTTTTATTGATTCATAATTAATTTTCTAATTAGTGAATAATTATATAAATATTTGGAAACCCGATTTTTATAATTTAGTTAATATCATTCAATCCCTCCATTCTAATAGCTATTTGATAATTAAAACTTAATATAATAATAAAAATAAAATATTATTTTTTGATTTTCCTCAATATTTTCGGCAATATAATATTTTGGAGAAACTCATTGTTGTGTGCTAGGTACACCATTAGTCATATAGGCCAATTTAATCTAAAATTTATATCATCATAATAAATTATTAATAAATATTTATTATTTTTATTATATATTTACCTGGGATGTTACATACTCCCCCCATTGAAAATGTTATCCTCGTAATATTAAATTTTGTATGGGTAACAAAGGTTTAACCTTTCAAAATTACATCATTTAAATCCCACATCATAAATTGATTAAATATATCATCCACATTAAAATAAAAAATGTGATGTACAAAGGTCACCTGAGATAAAAAACATTGTAGTCTAATATAGGAATATATAGATATAGAAGATAAAACTAACCATCAAGTTCTGATGAAGAGTGATAGAAATCCTTTTAAGGATAAATTTCATGATCACAAAGCCATTAATTTTTGTTGGGTTAAATGATCTTTGATTTCGTAGTATGAAATGTAAAAAAAATTATTGATTTATGATCATTTTCATAATGTTAACCTATTGATTAGATTCCTAAACTAATAACATAATGAAATATAAATACATGAAAGCGGAGTTTCATATATTAATATATTTCCACCACAGACTCATGTTTTTTTCAAAAGATGAGTATTTATGATGAATAAAAATTTCTAGAATCACATAATCCATGAAAATATTAACTATTTGATTTCTCTTTTCTTCAAACATTAACCAATACCATTATGGTTAGGATAAGATTGAATAGTTATTGAAATATAATAAACCATTGGATGGTGAAAACTAATTTTTTTCTCAAAAATTCAACTGTAATACCCAATGTTAAACAAAGGTTATTTAATAAATGACATTCCTTTAAAACACCTTAAAATAATCCATAAAATGATTTTAACATAAATATCAAAAAATATTTGATAACATAGTATTACAAGATAAATATTAAATTTTTTGACTAAATAACCTCATGTATTATTGAAGAAAAATACAAAAAATCAATTACCCTAATCACATATTCCCCATGTTAGTTTAGTCATTTCCATTAATAATCGGAATCACCATAAGTCCACAAACAAATTATTTATTTTCTAGAAAATAATTAATCCATTACAACACAAACAAAATCGCATAGTATTCTATTTTTCATAATAATATAAAGTACCCAAAATTGTGAATATCTTCCAAAATAACATTTAACACATATTTTGCTACTCATTTTACAGTACCAAGGATATCCATTTGATAAAATATATGGTATTAAAATCATCTTATTTTAATTACATCAACTAGTTTATATAAAATGAAAATGTTATATTAACTATGAATTTCATGAAGTCCAGTGTTGGGAAATTCACTCTTGTCACCCTTCATTTGTTGGATCAATCACTACTACCTCACCGGATGTGATGGGTTCTCACCCATCTTGCGTGTTGTCCCTTTTTTGTAAGAATCATAATTAACCATAAATGTTTGTAAACTCAATGGTTTTCTTATAAATCTATTTTTTTTCCTAACAAATAATGACCTAAACATATTAATTCATGAAGTCATATATGTATTTACATTTTTCTTATTTTACATACATTTAATTTAATAATCATATTCCAAAACAATAACACCATACATTGATCATGGTGTCCACTTGGTTTCATTTTCATTCTCTTCACGTAGATAAAAGTTCCATGTACTTCAAAAATGATTAAAAAATTCATAAAATAAAGTTATTATGTAGTCCAAATACACATTTTAAAACTTCATTCATATGGGTGTTTATAGTGATATAGCTTTGGAAAATAGTAATTAATGACATATAATTTCAAAACATGTGATAAAACCTCATTTTTATAAACCATTCGGACCGAGATCGTCTTGAATCATTCAATCCATGGTCCTTTTAAAATACCATTAGGATGTGTGGATAGACTATAATATAAAAGAAAGTACATATAGGATTCTCAAGGGTCTCCATATTTAGTATCCTTTTCAAAATCATTATATGCTTCAAAGTATTGTGATAAAGTAAAATCTCTAAAAATTATGTGATAGTATTTATCTTTTTTGAAAATATGTTGATATTGAGAAAATTGGATTTGAGTAAAAACAAGAAATTATCCACAATGATATTGAGGTATAGATGGTGTGGTTGAGATCACATAAAACTTTTTGTATGTTATTTTTTTATTAGAAATATTTTCAGAATCATACGGACATGACTCATCAAAAATTATTTCAATCAAGTCATTGGGAAGAAATAAGAATTTTTTAGATCACCCTCCATCCATTTTTAATATATTTTCCTTGATCTGAAAATGTTAAAGAACAAGGATTTATCCAAATTAATATACATAAAAACTTTCCATATGTTTAACCAAAACTCCAAATCCATTATGTTTTTTAAACCTTCCCTTTTATAAAAACTATAATTCCAGACCATAAATAGTACATAATCATGAGTTAAGTAAGTAATTTGAATTTATTTCACATTGAGGATATTTTCATGTTTATAGAATTAGATAATTTGGTCATAAACCATATACAACAACTCAAATATTAAAAAGTATACACTTATACACACAATCTATTTTTTACATAAAATGAAAACTATTAAAAGGAAACGTTGTTTTATTTCATGGTTAATCATCATAAAATTTCCATGATCCCAACCTTGAAATTATTTTCTTTTAAATGGATTGAAAAAAATTTCCAAACATGGGATTTTTAAAAACATATCAGTAAGGGATACAAAATAAGTAATGAAACCATTAGTTCATGAATATTTTAAACACATGAAAACATTTTAACAAAATTAAACGTTACACCCATTAAATGGAAGTTCTTTAAAATACCTCATGAAAAATAATATTCCTAAAAAATAAATAATAAATAATAAATTATAAAGGTTACACATTTAATCGATATCATACTTACATTGTAACATTCACAGCTACATTGGGAGTAATAATTACTGTAACGTTTGGAAATACCATTAATGTATATTCCCTAAATATCATAGGAGAAACATAATCACCTAACTCTATATCATTTACCAATGCATGGAACATATATCATGGTCTCACCCACCCTAGGTTTATTATGGAACCACCTGTATGAATAATAAACTCCCATGAAGCATGACATAATCATAACAAATAAAATAATCATAATTCAAAAAATTACATTTTGACTTTCGAATCACATTTCATCTTTACAATCCGTTCCCTCATAAATGAAAACAAATTATTTTAAATTAAAATTGAAAAAATTTTAAGTAATCACTTATACATTACTGTGACCAGAATAAGACAAATTACATTCATTATATATAAGTTAAAAAAAATCCTTGTTATTGAAAGAACAATCCATTTTTAAAACACATTTAAAAAATTAAAAAATTAATATTTTTTATTCAAAGTGTCCCATACCACTTTGAAACTTTTGAAAGGAATTAACATTATAAAATATTACTTGACAAATAAATAAAACCTTATATACATTTTTATGATATGGTCAATAAATAGAAATATTTATAAGAATAAATCCTCAAAACATTAAAACTATGTTTTTAGTGAAAAAGTACCTTACCAATTAGAAAGAACATGAAAAATAATAATTAAATAATTTAATTTAAAAAATAAATTTAAATATCATGATAATATATTAATTCATGATATGACATGTAAAAATTGTCATAAATACACCTTATAAGATAGTAAAGGTTCATAATATCAAGATATGCCTCTACGGAAAGCGATGGAGATGAAGTTCCATACCAAGAGTCCAACTCATCTTGCAGGCTATTGATCATACTTAATAATATACAAAGGTTAATTTACAGTTGTTTTAGAACATTTTTACTCTATATTACCCTATTTATATAACTTATTTCTATTGGTATAATAATTAAGTAGTAATTTAAGTTCATGTCGAATGTTTTGTCAATATTTAGTACATGAGTCGAAGATAAACATGGTATGATGTCAATAGCCCATGTGGTCATAATTCCATCTTATCTTAAATAATATTAATTATATAATAATTACATTTACATATAAATTATTCTTTTAAATCCATTAATTAAATATGAATATGAAAAATTGACTACATTACAATCATATAGGCAATAACATGTATGTATGTAGGAGTAATGATTTCAATTTTTCATTGATAATTATGGAAAGAAGGTAAGTATTATTTTACCACTAGATATGATAAGAACCTCATTAATATCATATTAATCATTTAAATACTGTTATATATATTAAACATGTGATTTAGTGAGTAAAAACAAATCACATTCCTTCATGGAGGTGATAGTTCACATTTACGCACGAATGACATTATCATTGTTTTTGTAAAT
Organism: Viscum album; assembly: GCA_963277665.1. Taxonomy (NCBI): domain Eukaryota; kingdom Viridiplantae; phylum Streptophyta; class Magnoliopsida; order Santalales; family Viscaceae; genus Viscum; species Viscum album. The sequence goes on from OY728127.1 coordinate 624,500,766, forward strand.
GGAAAGTATAGAACTAATTTATATATATAATTATATTATTTTTATTAATATGTAATTAATGTAACATATTAATATTAATTTCATCATTATTACATGTCATGATATAGGATAATGGAAAACAAATTAGATTGGTTTGTGGATGTGATAGTTCGCACGAACGCATGAATGATTAGTTCATTTCCAATTTGATGGAACTGAATATATATTTAGGTGATGATATTAACATTTAATCATCTCATTGTATTGAGGATACTAGAGTTATAATATCATCGTGGATGGAGGAAATTTTTTTGAAGTGGAAGAAGAAAAAAATAGTAAAAATTAAACCAAAACATTACCTTTCATTTAGATGATCACCTTTCATAGCACTATAACACCTCTATGAAGGGTGTTATGCCGAAAATAAGGCCTCCAGATTGTGGAGAGGTATTTTAGTAAGGTTTCATGATAGATCATATACTAATAAATTTTTTTAAATTTTTTATTAATAGAGAGTAATGAGTGACTTTTTATAAGAGGGGAGAGGGGATCCATTAGAATAATTAAAATTATTAAATTAATATAAATTAAATTTAGATTAAAAAATGGAACCATGATAATTTAACTCAATTATTGTATGATTATGGATCTAAATATAATAATAAAATTATAATTATACGAGTTTTCCATAAATTTTAATCTTTAGCTTTTTGTTTTAATCATTTTAACTCTTACTGTTTTATCAAATCAAGTACATTTTGAGAGATAAAATAATTTAAAAGTCAAGAAAAACGACTACTAGTTGACTCATTCATGAATGTTTTAGAGATTTATAATATTTTTTGTAGAATATTTATTTTTTATAAATTTTATATCATATAATTAGTTATTTTAAAATTTATGAAATGAATTCTTTCAATTTCGAAACTGTTCATAACAAGATTTTTTTTAAATAATAACGACATGATTCCTTCGAAAAAACAACATTAACTAAATCTGAACATGTAATAATCATCCATAAAATTCTTGTACAAAATCATATATTTTATTCTGTATTTATTTTAATATTATTAATAGAATTTATTTTATTCTTTCTTTAATAAATGAATTGATGCACCATCATTGTGTAAATATTTAATTTAATTATTTATTTAAAAAATATTATAAAAAATTTAAAATGATGTATTTAATATTTTTATCTTATGATTTACCCTTTAAAGTCGAATATATTTCTTATATAATCCCATATTAAAAATTTTTTATTATGTGGAGACATATTTATGACCTATTTCTCTTTACATTAAATTCAATGTCATAAATTTCTTAATCACACACATCTGGCTTCCAATGTTCAAAATTTTATCCCAAGGATGGTCATGGTGGATAATAAAACATTAAATAAAATTATTATTAGGGTTAGTGTAATTTTATAATATTATAATATTAATTTTATCTTTAATAACATTATTTACCATATATAGTGGTAAATGAAATACTAATATTACAATTCACCCATAATTAATTTGTCTCTATTAGACCACATTTTACATAACAATTAATACAAAGTATTCCATTTCTTAATATTTATCTCACATAAGTTGTTAAATTATGTTTAATAGTAATCTCATTGATGGATCAATAAAAAAAGTTTTTCAAGTAAAATATTCAGAACTTCAAATTTTATTCAATTTAATTTTAATATTTAATTGAATCCAATGAACTAAATTGGATTTACTGGTAGAATTATTCCTATTATTATATCTTAAAATTATGTAAACTAATAGTTTAATAATATAAATATATTATAAGAAAAGGCAGTTTTGAATTGAAATGTTATATTTTTCTCTATTCGTTAAAATATTAATTTTATCGGAAAAATACCAAAAAAAATTACTAATGTAAATTTTGATGCATTTAGTACAAATAAGAAGATTATTTTGACAAATAGATTTTATAAAATTGAAGAAAATTTTATTTAAAATGGGTTCTCCATTAAAAGTCAGTAAAACTACATTTTTTTTAAAATACTCAATTTATTTATAAAATTTCATTTGTTCATATATAATATATAAAAAAATAAGATAAATTTTAAAAATTGGAATTTATTACTATTTAATTTATATAATCCAACAAAATAAATATTATTATTTTATAAAAACAATTATTTTCATATAATTAGCTTTTCATAAAAATACAACCTTTATATTCAATTGGTTTTTTTATTTATAATTAATTATATAATAAATGACTCAATATATAAACATTTTTAAAACCTATTTTCAGAATTTATTTATTATCATTCATTCCCTCCATTGTAACGACTATGTGATAACTATATCATAATATGATAATATTAATAATATTTTTTGGTACAACTCTGTCTTGTGTGATATGTGTGATTTCGGAGAAATCCATTGTTATGTGTCTCATATGATATAAAACATAGAGTCTATATTAATTTAAAATTAAAATTTAATTCATAAATATTAATAAAAAATTATTATTATTCATGTATATTTACCTTGGATGTTACAGTCATTCACTATTCATAAAAATATGAATGTTTTCAGAAAAATACAATAGAGACACCCAAAGTAAATTTTGATATTCAAAATTCAAAAAAATATATTTATTTTATCAATTATTATATATTAAATTGTTTATTTTTAGTATTTAAAAATGGTTCCACTAAGAGATTTTAAAACTACATTTTAAAAATATACACCCTTTTATGCTTGTAATTGGATTTATTATTATCATAATCCTATTAAAATTTTTGGATAATTTAAAGACATTTGATTAAATATTAGACATATAAATTTCATTATTATATTTCATAAATAGTAATTAATTTATTTTATTAAGATAAAATACTGCATTGGATATAAAAATTATTTTCATGAATACACATTTTTATATTCAATTCATCTTTTTTTAATTTATAATAAATTGGTAACCAATGAATTCATTTTATAAACATCTGAAAAGAATAATTTCACAATTTAGTTAATATAAAATACACCATCCATTCCAATGGCTATGTGATAACTATCATATGAAAATTAATAGTATATATTAGTCCATTAAGGTTTGGGCTTATGTGGGACATAAATTTTAAAAGGAATCCCTATTGAATGCAACAAAAGATAAGCATGACGTTTCAAGTGATGAAAGCTAAATTATAAATTGTTAGTAGCAAAATCTATTAAATAATTTGAATTAATTTGGAAGAAGATATTCCATTATAAAAATTCAATTTACAACGACAAACCATATGGAGTTGTTTCTCTTATATTTCAATAAAAGTCACGTGATAATGTCAACGATGATATTATCTTATTTTTTGGATGGAATGGTTAATGTTCATATCACCCCATTATACTCACTCAATTGTACAATTATACTTCAAAAAGAATTATATTTATATTTAGATATGTATTTGATTATATTGTTCAATTATAAGTGATCCCAAAGATCCCCATATATATTTTTGATTCTTTGATGGATTGATAATGCTGATCTATGTTAATTATATTATAGTGAATTATTTACCTCAATAATATATGGTTAACATAATGTTGTCTCATATCATAGAAATATATAATTTTTTATGTTGAAATATAATATTTTCCCTTTCATATTTCTTCTATATTATTTTGTATACTAATACTATGTCTTTCAAAATCTCAATATTATCCATCATTATTTTGTGAAAATTAATTTAAGGAAGGTATGATGTATATTCCTCCATTATTATTCCAATATAAATCCTTTCTAAGGTTAAGAATTTTGGATCCCTTATAATTTTTATTATGTATATTCTTCTAGGGGACATTCAATTTAATATTTTATCCACATTGTTTTCTTTTAATGGATGGTAATGAATTGAAAAATCATGGTATTTAATGACATCTAATAATGTTCATTGGTTAATATTGTCCTCTTAGTATTTTAATATATACTTCATACTTTAATAATCAATACATATATCATGCCATAGCCCATTGAGGTATTTCCAAAAAAAATTCAAGGATAAGATTAAATTTTCCTATATCAAATCATAATTGGTGGAATTTATTTCATGTAAGTTAAACATTATTAAGGTGTAAACTATCATATTACCCCTTTTTATTAGTCCAAATTAAAATTTATTCATTATGTATTCAAAATACATATATAATACATCCCCATTCGTGGTTAGTGGTTGTATATGCTTTGTGAATAGCCCTTACATATCCTTATTGATTCCCCCTTTATACTCATCCATCCAAACAAATATCACTCCATTCAATATTTTCAAACCTTCTGGTTTTAAAACCAAGATATATTTACCATAAACTCTATATTTTACCCATCTAACTTTTTAAAATTTATTATTTCTATTATTTTTTCTTTTCTGGATCATTTATTCATTACATTATCCGTTAAATTATTAAAATATATAACTTCTCAAGTGATAATCTACTATAACAATGTGACCATCCATCTTTGAAAAAAGAAATTCCTAATTTTTTTAAATTTATTCTTTTAAAAAAAATTAAAAAAAATGTTATATTGTTCATCATTAAATTCCATTATTCATGAATATATGACCATATATTTTATAATGTCCCCAAAAAATTATTCAATATAATATCAATGAAGAGTATTCACCATGCTCTTTTTTTTCTGGAGAATTATTGAGTTTCTATTCCATCACTATGAACTCATTATATTGATATCTTATATTGGATAATGTCTTAATAATATCCATCTTTCCCCCAATAAATTGATGAAATATTGATCAAAGATAAATCTTATATAAATAATATGTCCAATATTGTTAGATAAATAATTCCTCAATCTATGTTGGATGATAATTTTTCTCTGTATTTTACTTTTAAACATCATGATACTCAATGTGTAGATGTACTGTAATATTATTCTACTTAAAAATGATTATTTGGGAACTCCATTGGGTGGAACATTGGACATTGAAACTATTATCCATAAAGTATTTTAATTTTTATAGTAGTATTAAAATTAAATAGATCTTATTTTATAGATGCTTTGATATGGAATGTGGTCTAATAATAAATTATATGGAGAAATCAACCACTTGATTGGGAGGAAGACTTAGATACTCTTTATTGAATATTTCAACCATTATATGTTATTTTTTGACGAATCATGTTTATGTTTTGGATGCAATCTCATGTAGGTTTATCATTTGTTTCTGTATTTTTCACTTAAACATTGGCCTTATGAGATTAACAATCCCACACATGCTATAATACTCAAATATCAGATTAATGGTCTTAGTAGTTAATTTCAATATCTTTTTAGATATAGGATAACTATGTATTCTGAAAAAAAAATTCTATGTGTTATTAAATGTCACAAAATTATTGGAAGCTCCACCAATAGTGAAGGGTGTAATACCTGCATTAATTTGAATGTAAAATGGCCTAAATTACTTTTTAGGAGAATTTTTTTTTGATGCCTTGAGTAGGAAGTTCCGAACCTAATGAATGAATGAATTTTATTATATGCGTAATTATATGGATGTCTTTTCATATAATCATTTGGGGGTCTAGAGATATTTGGATGAGAATTATTTGGTGAGATTTTAGTTGAATTTATAATTATGGATATGATTCCTAAGGATAAGTGGTTTGATGATGTCTTCGGGGGTGTTAAGGATTATTTATATTATTGGGATACCATGAATGATTTCATTCTAACTTTTGGTGGTATTCTTTTCTTTAGGAAATAATTTTTTGTACCACTGAATATGTTGAAGGATTTGATGGTAGATTGTTACCATTCATAGTGAGAAGTTCTACGATGAATGATAAAAAAAATTCTAATATGATGTGATGATTTAGATAGACATGTATGAGATTGGGAATTTATAATTTTTCTTCCCAATTTTATATTGGTAAACTAACCAATGTTGAGAATCAAATGAATTTTATTTTCCCTCAGACTATTCCAAACTACAACATAGGGTAGGGGGAACTAATTTTGACCCTAACTTACTAGCTAGATAAATATCACTCATCATTTATCCATTTATAAAATCATTACTATAAGTATGATATGACATAAAGACATGATATCATATATAAAATCAAATACCAATCTAAAGTCCTTTTACCTTCATCTTTTTATTCGACACCCCCTAAGGTGATAACTATGAATTTATAGAAATGTTGTTGGAATATTGATTCGTTGTACATTCAATCTGGTGAAGTTTGATAAATTCAATAGACATAGCCCAAACAATTGATTCTAGGTAGAAATAATCCAAGAAAATTTCCCTCTTGTATTTCCACTACAAGTATTTATTCATCTCTACCATAAATACATAATACTATTATATATTTCTCAACCTTTATTTTTTTATGCTGGAAAATTTTTCTTAATGAAATGTGGAGTCTCCAATAACACAAAGAGATGCACAATATTTTTAAACAAATCAATTTGATCCTAAGGAAAATTTGATACTTGTGAGTATGGTGCATTATATCTAAGAAAATATATGGAATGGTCTATGTTTTCATCCCTCTAATGATCTTGACCTACAACTTGAATAGAAATATATGTGTTCACTTGATCCAAGGAATATAATACATGCAATACTTTCCCAAATAGCTTTTGGTCATCTTTATGGGTTTTCAATCAGATTCACCATTATATCACTCATGAGGCCTATTCAAATATATTCTTTGGGGATGGTAAAAAACAATTATAGTATTTAAAAAATATATATTCATTAAATGATAGAATATCATCAACTATTTCAATCATAATTCATCATGGAAAGAGAAAACACAAATAAAAGGTTTGTAAAACCCTAAAATCCATCCCAAAAAATCTTCAAAAAATCTTTTCCCCACCATCCTATAGTAACACATCTTTTTTTACAATGAGAACTACCTTAGAACATGCTGTATTAAAACAACTTCATTCATTATTATATTGTATCACATATAACAATATATAATAAACTATGTACCAACATTATTAAAGGAATAAATGAGATATGATTCAAATTTTTCACAAACTAGACTAGATAACCCTCGTAAATGTTACCCATTGCAGTCCTGGCATGGTCGGTGTGACTTCTTGATCCCCACAAGTTGTTGACTAGTGCATTGAAATAAAGAACATAATTTCTCCATAATAGAAACTCATTAAAGATAAACTATCAAAAAATAAAAATTAAATAGTCTATATTCCAATTAGGAAACAGCAATAAAACTATACAGGGTAGAAAAAAAGAAAGTAAAACATCATATAATTAATCAAATCATCACTAAATAGACAAAATATTATCACATGATCACTATGTACTAAGTGTCTCACTTGATCTATCAGTCAAAAAAATCATTATTTGTTATGGTCATCAAGAACATCCACCACTTCTAAGTGGTACTTTACCTTTTTGGGAATAGGAAAATTAAATTTTATAAATTAAAAAAGAAAATGGGAGGGTGTTAGAAACAATATCATAGTTTTATTAAAATTTTATTTTCATAATAAATCCCTAATAAATATACCAATAATTTCAAATTTCAAATAATACATGGAATACTATTATTTCACAATTAATATCATGTGATAATTCACCAAAAATCAATTATTGAATTAAAATAATTATAATTGTTTTTAAATAAAATAGTCATGGTGATAATTTATATCAAAATAAACATGAAAAAATAATTTCATTACATTTTAATTAGTAATATAAGAACCGATAGTTTTCATACATTTTCATTCCATAGATTTTGTGGAATACTTAAATCCTTATACAAATAGACGCCCAGAGACTGTATTAGTCTAGTAGATTTGGAAACATAGAAATAGAAACCCTGGTACATTAATTAGATACATTTTTTCCCAATTTATTATTCATAACTGTTAGTCTTCATACACACATTAATCATATTACATATCTTCATAACCAGTGGAAGGAGACATAAAAATGGTGGGAAAAATACATTGTAAGGGTAAACAAGGGAGATATGGACGTACAATCATGAACATAAGGGTATGATAACCTGATCATGAAAATAGATTTCCATAGCCTACATATCATATAACATATACTAGAATAATGGAATAAAGCAAGGAAGTTAATAAGGAAGGAATCATAAGTAAATAATGAACATAGTGCATAAAATAAAAATTTAGCAATATAACATGGAATTGTTGGAATCACATATGAATGTAATATGATTTCTATAGTATCCAAGTCAAGGCTACCAAAACCTTTTGATATTATCAGTTTAGTACCCATTCCATTTTGGTAGTGATGGTTCACTCCCACGAACATCTTATTATCGTGAGTTCACCCCCCATATAATCTTTGTAATCACGGTTCACTCCCCTGGATATCTTAGTAGTAACGGTTTATTACCAAGATCATATTCCTATATATCGTGAGATATAAAACTTCACTCAATGCATTGGAGAGATATATAAGTCCCACCCATATAATAATTAAATCATACATACATGTTCTACAAAATCATAAATAATCATAGAATAACCCATGAATGGAAATAGATATCATAAACATATAATCATATCATAACCTATGGAAAAAGAGTCATTTTCCATAATCACTTCATGAAAAGGACAATCTATGAATGGGAAATAGACTCCATAAATATATAACCCGTTAAAGAGAAAAAAATTTCATAATGACCATGAAATAAAGAATAACCCATTTGGAGATAGAATATGAATGGAACATTTAGTTCAATTCCTAGAAAGGCATGAAGAACATCATCAAATGTCATCATAGATTAAAAATAATTTTGAAATGTATTCTAAAAAATTTTATTAAGGAAAATATCCTTTCCACTTTGAAAATGTTTTTTAATGAATTATACTATTTTAAGATTATTTTATAAGAAAATTCATGGAAAACATATAATGAAATGGTGATTTTTTTTGAAAACCATTATATTTAAACTATTTTGATAACTTATAAAGAAGTCTTGAAATTTTTTTAATACCATTTCATTGAAAATAACTTTGAAAAATTATAAATAAATCATCAAATAAATTTAAAAAAAAATCATTGAAATTAATTTTAAAACTTATAAAGAAATATTTAAATTGTTTTTAAAACCATTTCTTTTAAAGTAAAATTGAAAACATATAATTAGTTCTTGAAATTGTTTTGAAAATCCTATCATTATGAATACTATGAAAACTCATAAATAAATATTTAAAAACTATTGAAACCATTTCTTTTAGAATATATATTGAATCATATATTGAAATCATTATGAATTTGTGGAAAAAAATTATTATAATTAATTTTATTAAATTTTTCTTAAAAGTGAAAATTTTTATCATTCAATGGAATCCTCACAGAAATTACAGTCGGTAAATATTTACATGTCGTACCCTATAAAAAGAATATTCAATTTTCATGGTAAAATTTTTAAAAAATAAATTTTTTGGAAACTGACACAGATATTACACTTATAAAGATGGTAGAAAACAAAAGGGGGTAAATATATATTTTTAATATTATAGTATTAAATTTTAATATTCATTGAATCTATTTTTATAAATTATTGTTTTGGAGGAACACAAATTTCTGATCGAAGAGATGGTAATGTTAGGATTTCAAAAAAATAATTATCTCAACTATATTATGTAACAATGAATGGAAAAATTATACCAATACATGAATATAACCTTAATAACTATAAAATTAAAACATCCATGATTTCCCTTTAGATATGGATCATAATATTCCATCAATGGAAGAATAAACATAAACAATCATTAAATGTGATGAGATTATTTAAAAACGATTATAACATTGTAACAGGGGATAAAACCCTCCATAGAGAAATGAAAAATAAATTAATAATAAAAAATAATTAAAATAAGGATATTCAGGATATAACATATCCAATGGATGTATATGAACCTCAAAAATAATTTAGGTGTATAACAGAACATTAGTTTCAAATAATGAAAATTGGGAAAAACTATTTTACTGATTTAGAAACATTTGAATCATAAACCACATGAAAGAAAGATAATAAATTGGATAGGTAGATAATAATCAATTTAAGTACAAGAATCATATAATTCATCTATTTTAATTGTAAAAACCACACAAAAGGTATATGGGGTGAATAAATCATGTTCCTCAAATAAAAAAAAAGTGACAATAAGATATTTACCCTTTGTCAAGAATCTCTTAATACTCATAAAAACTACATGTATATAAAATATAAATTTATGATACATATTTTATAGAACCATATTCTTATATATATTACCATATATGGTTTTATTATTAACTGATCTTACCCATTTGATTACAATACTATGTTTTGTTTTCACTTTAGGTAATATTTTCTTTATTCCCTACATGTTTCATCATTTGTTATATCATTGGACCTTATACTTATATAATTAATTTCATAACATAAACCATGATATACATTTCCTATATATTCTATATATTTTTATTTTAATAATCAATATAATATAGAAATTTGACTTGGAATGCACCATTCATTGAGTGGTTATGTTGTACGCACACATGAATGATGATTCCATTTTTATTGTCCTAGAAATGGAATGAATGAAAATGATATATATATATATATATATAATTTATACTAGTATTATTATTTCATATATATCATATAGTTTCACTAAATTCATATGTTTCTAATTTTTTCTGTTAGGGTGCACTGCAACATGTTTATATTAATGCTCGCTTACAGTGCATTATGCCTCGTATTCCCACTATCCAAAGGCAAGAGACATTCATCACATATAGAGATTTTTTTTCATTAAATAAAATGGGGTTATTGGATGTTGGTTCAAAATTCGATGGATTCATCTTCGAAACTCATCACCATGTATGGGTATTCCTTACAGATTAAGAGGTTTGTAAAACTCGTTCATGGTTCCATATCATTTTGTATGCTAGTTAATTATGATGCTTCTGTCAAGACATTCCATGAGTTCATGTCTGGGTAGAAATATTCATTTTAGGGTCTAGTCATTCTAGGCATCTATGGAATGTCTCAATTTTGAAACAAGGGGACACCTGTATTCTTTCTCATTGGAGGGTTTCTCAGGGTAACAGAAACCTAAGTATTCATTCATCAATAATGGGGGGATCTTTTGTTGGGTCCATTTCTATGATGTTTTCCATGTCTTCTCATTATTATAACGGGGAATAAAATGAGTTTAACATGTAGCAGAGGAAAATAAGAATGATCTTATAACCTATAGAGTTTGATCAGAAAAGCACACACCAAGGATGGAGCGCCCAGAAGGTTTAATGTGTGGACGAATCAGAATGCCTAATCATGGAATACATGAGAGTGGCATGTCCCAAAGTGTAAGGTTTTGACATCATTAAGGATGATATAGACACCACCGATGGTGGATTAGGGATGGTGGTCACCAATGATTCGGACACCAAGGTTTACCATTGGCTATGATTAAACATCATGTAGGCTTCCTATGTACCCTGTGTAGAAGACAGGGATCAGAACCTAGATAGTTCCAAAGGTGATTTGGGGATTACACAAGGTCATTTTCCCTTTAAATGAGGATCAATACTTTTTTGTGGATATTATGTGCATGTCTTATGCCTGGTAAGATTCTTGAGGGTTGATGGGAGTAGCGAGGAAGTGGGTGTCATGATCACCCGGGGATGTGACAACTTAGGTAAGAGTTTGGATGGATATGGATTAAGTGAAGATGAAATGAATAGAATGTGGAAATTGATGGTCTTGAAAGTTAAGGAAGTTCCCTACATATCCCAGTGGCTATGTGTCAATGTTCACATAGTTTGGGATGTTGGGATATGTGACACCTAATGAGGCCTCCCTTGAGAATGAACTGTTGGTTGGGGAATTGAAGGAGGTGAATCATCTCTAATGGGGATGATCCTCACGACACATAAGGACATAGTGAAAAAATCAGTATGGGAATGGGTGATGGAAATGAAACTTAGGGAGGCTTCCAAGGTAACCTAGTGGGTAGGGATCAACGCCCAGGTCATTCAGGATGGAGGCATAATTTGTGGAACTTCACAAGAGTATCAATCTTTGTTGGTGGATTATGATCAAGTGTGATGTGATTGTGCAAGATAAAATTCCTAGGAAAATCGATCAAAACACTATAGGAGGTGTATCATGGTGATGTTTCTAAAATAAATATATCACATCATGTGGGTATTTCATAAGGAGATAGAATCATAGTTTACCATTGGATGGGATTTAATCTCAAAGAGGATTCTTATGTACCTAAAAGGGATAAAAACCCAAATTTTTCTGAGTGTGTATCTTAACATCATGCAATATAAATGAACCAACATGAAATAGATGGAACAAATGGATTTGGAGAGTGATGTGAATGAACCTTGGAGAGGCTTCCTACATACCTTATTTAGAATAAATGGATCAAAGTCCACATAGTCTGGTGAAGAGGGGAATGGGGAATACACATGGTTAGTGGACCAAAGTCATGTTGGGGATTGCACTAGGTTTAGGGACCAATTAGAGTGTGATGGTCATTGATACTCTAAAAAACATGAGTCATGCTCTGTGTAAGAAAGAAGATGTACTAGTAGACCTGACGATTGTGTTTTGAATACTGTGACCATAAGGTATGGTGTTGGTCATACACATGTATAGTAGCCCAGTGATTTGGATATTGGTACTTACTCCTAGAGGGAATCTTGAGGAGTATTACTTTATCTAGGAGGAGGTTATTATTCTTCCAAAGGATGATCTAGTTCTATGTTATTCATACAAAGAGCACCATATCAAGGTGTATGAGAGCATATGTCGAGACTATCCAATGGGAAAATGGTGACAAAACCCCAAGGGATAGAGAGTGTGGATTGAGAATATATGAAAAAATTTCCCTGGTCACATCCCCTCTCTAATCCTCTCATACTTTTCACACTTGTAGAAATATATATTTTATCTTCATTTTTTGAGGATTTTGGTGCTTTCTAGTTTAACGTCTTATATCTTAAATGATGAATACTCAATCCACAACCCTTATACTTACATAAATTATACCAACCCACACTATGAGATGGGAACATAAAATCATTGCTCGATATGAGTGAGGGAGTGGAGTATTCAATTTTGGGTCCCTGGATAATGTAGCTATGTGAAGAAGCAATAGCTATTTGTGTAACTATCTAAAGAAGTGTAAGTTAGGGAAACCCAACATGAAGCACCACATGTTGAACCATGAAATTACTTGGTACAAGTCTATAGGGGAGTAAGGAAATAGAGGGAACAAATATAGTGTGCGGGTAAGGTTTTTCATCATGAATTAAAGGAGCTTCATGAAGGAAGGATGAATCATGATAGAAAGGTGCTACACAATGGAAGGGAGCTTCTTGAAAGAACAATAATCAAGGTGCATTCCTCTTCCTTAGCATAGGGCTCATTATTATAAGACTACTCCATGAAGTCTTAATCCTTCGTGGAGCCTTCATCAATCTAAATGGGATCCCTCCTTCATAAAGGGAGAAGGTCTTCATGAAGGGAATCCCTACCATAGGAAGAGTACATGAAGAATTAAGTGGGGAATGGCTATTGATGTTTTTGTACCTCAGGCTATCCATTATTAGGTTCAAGACACACTTCATGAAATGGGATTTCAGAAGGAGAATGGTTTGGTTAAAAATGGTTATGAGGGGGTTGGTTGAGCTGACTATTTATAGCCAATGAGGGTCCATGGTGCTTGTAGGGGTGTCTTTGAAGAAAAATAGGGCCCCATGAAGGGAATGGGGCACCATGAAGAGGATGCATTCTGTAAAGCATCATCAGAATCACATGGGGACCATCAAATTCCGTTGCATCAATCATGATGCTCTTGAAGCTGGAGAAGACACCATCACAGATGCTCATGGTTTTTGGGGAGAGGAATATCCTAGAAATATCTTCATGAAATAGACTCTTTTTCTTAGGTAGGTTAAATTCATAGACCATTTAGGTCTGAATGAGATTTGAATCAATCTTGCATTATTTCCATGCAATTAGTAGAATATATTTTGTCACCAACAACTTCTCCCCATTAAATTGGAGCCTAGGAGAAATGAGGGTTGGAATTTCAAGGAAAATATCTACGAAACTCATCAAATCATGGTGCCGGATTTCAAGGCAAGCAGGTAAGGTTCACTGTGAGGCTCTGGTGGGTGAAGGTCACTGCAAAACTCTAGTCAACCATCACCTATAAATAAGTTTCAAAGGGATCATTGTCTATAATTATAGTGATTGAATCATACATGGGAGCATTTTCGAGCACCTTCATCATGAAAGTGATGGTGGCCTTTGGTAAGCACATCAATCTATGGATCCCAATGTTGGTGAAGTTGTACAAGGTACATCAGAACATTAGTCAAGGGAATAGATTTTTGTGCATGTGATAGATAGTCCAATTCTTATACCACTGGGTTATAGTTCACATGGGAGGTTATGAGTACCTCAATTCCATTACTCAGCCATGTATAACCTCTGAACTATCCATCCTAAACATTCTAGGCTGTTTTCTTCTCAATCTTGGTCTAGTTGTTATGCAAAGTAAAATGGGGTAATCAGGACCAATTCCACATCCATCCATTCCCTTTTCCAATAAGATCATTCACCAATGATGGTATAGACACACAAAAAAATAATTCATATATGTTTTCCATTCAAGGTGGAGTTCTGGTGGTGCAGGTGGATTGTGAACTATATACCCCACACATATTTTCAATGCATTTCAGGTATATACAATGTTTGACCTTGATGTTTTACTTTGGAGAGTTCCATGAATACCACCCATGCGTGATGAGGTTGATTTGAATTATGTTCATTTGGAAAGATAGGAAAATTTGGAATGTGAATCCCCCCCCACCAACCACTACATTCAGTCCTAATCACAAATATGCACATAGTTGGTAAGATTCTTATCCTAGTGAAATATTGAAGCATCCCAAAATATGATCCCTAAAAGAGTGTTTCCCATGCCCTGATGTCGGGGTCGAGCTGTCGTGAGGGGATTTCGTGAGGGCGGTGATGATGTGTACCATAGTGATGAGGATATGGGTGTAAAGACCCATAAAATTCAAGGAATTTTTTTTCCTTAATTTTTCTTTGGGATTTTACAAGAACGTAGTTTCTGACGGCACCAGATTCTGAGCCCGGTGTGCCCAGAATAAATTTCGAAAGTTTGGCTCGGGTACGTTCAGTGAACGAATGAGCGGGTTTTCCTAACTTTTGAACCGGTACTTGGAATAGAAATCTGAGGGCACCGATGGAATCGCATCGCCAGTAATTGCTTAAGAACACTTTTTCCGGAGTTGTGTTTGCTCGGGTGAGGTTATTAAATTTTGGGGTTAACTAAAGAATAAAATAAAATTTTGTGCATCCAAATTTTATTTTTATTTAATGTAGCTTACCCCTAAGCTTGATGGTTGGAGTGGGACCCACTAATACCCTAACTCCTAGGTAGGATATTAGTGAGGTGGGGCCCACATGAGTACCACCTCTTTATTTCCTTTTACCTTCCACGTGCATTTAATATGGTAACTCACCCGCACCCCCCTTTTTAAATGCCAAGTCAACTCTCGCGTTTAATTAAATTTTAAACGCCTCATTAATTGGTAAATGCTCATTAATTAAATCGTGATCTGTTTTGAATTTCAAAATAGTTGCCATGGGAAATAAAATAGGGAAGGCCTTATTTTATTAAGTTGTTGTTTATTTGTGTGAGAAGAATTGGGAGAGGAATAACTCAAGCCTTGAATCTTCACCTTCTTCATTGAAGTACGTGAAGAATGCACCGTCGCTGATGAACGACGCCGGCCTCCGACGAAGGGCGACGAAGAACGCCGAACCCTCAGAGATCAACGACGTGACGTCGTGTACCGGGACGCCAACGATCCTCCTTCCCCAATGCTTCTTCCGTGACGTTCCTTCTTCCGTGACAATCTTCGATCATCAACCGCTTGAGGTAGGGGTTATTTGTTTTTGCAGTGGTTTTATCTTTGTCATTCATCATCTTCTTATTAGGCCGCCTGCTATTGTAATAATGGGAGGAGGTCGGACCGCACGAACATGGCCGACCCTCCTCCCCCTTTTGTAGGTTGTACCTTTTGCGGCACAAGAAAATTCGGCATGGTGCAACAGCACCGCGCAGAAACAACGAAGAACGGGTGAAGAAGCGCGGCGCTGTCACGCCGCACCGTTGTGGCGATTCGAAGGCTCTGTGGATTGTTTAATTGAAGGAGGATCGATGGGAGTTGACGGAACAGGCCGAAGAGGCGGTTTGATGATTCCGCAGTAAAGTGCGAGACCCGAGGTGAACGCCGGCGCAGACAGAATCGGAAACGGACCACCGGAGAAACTCTGGGGGCCCGCGGAATTCTCTGGCGGTGGGGGTCGTCGGTGCGCCGGCGCCGGCGCCGGAGGAGGTGGACGGCACCGACCGGCCGCTAGGTGGAGTTGGTATGTCCCGCGGCCGCACGGGACCATGGGAGACATGGCACCGGGCCGCATCCTTTGGCAAGGAGCGGCCCCCACGCAGAGGTCGCGGCTCCAATCAAGGGGGCAGCGCCCCCTTTACGCGGCCGCTCGGCCAATGCCGAGCCGCCTTGGGCCGGACCGGCCGCACCGGTCCGGGCTGCACCTGCTAGGCCAGGCCACGCCTTAATGGGTCAGACCCGGACCCGGTTCGGGCCGAACCATGGGGGTTGGGCCGGGTCGGTCCGGGCCTAGACCCCCCATTTTCAGACCATTTCTGGTCTTTTGCCCATATCTTGGGCTACAGACCTCTAATCCACGCCCCGTCAGTTGCGATGTGATCCTTGGATCGAGATGGTCATTTTGGTATATTACACTAAAGGTTTTGGAGAACTTTTTGTATGGCCGGGTTGGTTTTAGCACGAAACCAATCGGGCCCTCGGAGCAGAAACACTTTTAACTTGAGCTCCGGACGTCCGATTGACGTGTCGTCGACTTTTTTGGATTCCTCTTAGTGAGACGGATCTTTTGGAATACTCCGCTCATGTTTTGGATGTAGTTGGAGTGCAGTCGGGTTATTTTTGACTTAAAAACCATCCGGGCCCCTGAAACGAAAAAGCCAATAACTCTCAGACCGGGCGTCCGATTGATGCGCCGTCTGTCCCGTTGTGTTCAATTTGACGAGACGGAACTTTGGGATACATCAACTCTGGACTATGTGTCTACTGATGTATTGACCTCTTGGCTCGTGGAGTGGACCCTCCCGGAACGAGCGTGCTGTGTGCGGAAACCCTAGAGTTGGCTGCGTCTGCGACGATGATGACTACTATACAGGAATCCTCCGTGGGTTCGACGGTGACGACTACGAAACTTTCAATCTTTATGAAACCCTAGAGCTGGCTGAGACTTGATGACTACTGATTGATCGACTCGGTGTGTTTCGGATAGCCCAGTAGGGAGCGCTTGGTTGTAACGGCAGACCCACGGCGGAGGAGCGCTTGGTTGTAGCGGCAGACCCGTGGTACTCAACAGAAGGAGTACCTCTGGAGGCTATGAGGGGGAGTTCTTGGTTGTAGCGGTAGACCCACATCGGAGGAGTGCTTGGTTGTAGTGGCAGACCCGCGGTACTCAACATATAGAGTACCTCTAGAGGCTATGGGGGGGAGCGCTTGGTTGTAGCGGAAGACCCATGGTGGGAAGCGCTTGGTTGTAGCAGCAGGACCACAGTACTCAACAGGTGGAGTACTACATCAGTCCAAGGTTAATGGGAAGCGCTTGGTTGTAGCAGTAGGCCCACTGTACTCGATAGAGGAGGATTTTCCCAGCAACTATGGTTTCTACTTCTTGATTAATTCCTGGTTTGAACTGAGTCTTTACTTTCAATATTTATCTTCGATAATATTGATTTGATATCCTGTGTGGATTACGTTATGCTTTCCTGTGTGGATTTGAGTTGTGTTTTCCTGTGTGGACTGGGTTGGACTTGGGCTCGGATGTTGGAGCAGAACTAGAATTGATAACTTAGGTATATGTATGGTCGTATACCTATGTAGTGACGGATGTTACTTCGCGATTGTATCTTTCCATTGTGGATTATCCTTTGTGGATTCTGGGAGACCATCGGGGGTCTCGGGGTCCCTACTGAGTAGCTTATACTCACCTCTGCACGGGCTATGCCGGCATTACGTTGTGTTGGATGCAGACGGCGGACAGCGCTGATCGTGGTGGAGGCTTGTGGAGCAAGTTGGTACCTGGAGGTGGACCACTGGGAGGGACGTACACGGAGTGGGTGGCTGGACCCGTGGAGCTGAGGAGGCTATCTGTACCCACCCTTCAGGTGGGACTTCCAGTGGACGGCTCGACGTTGCGGCTTTACTTTTCAATTTATGTACTTTCTTTCTAGTTGTAATTTACATTTAGTTTGGGTTTGTATTCTGGCCCACTTACTTTTCCGCACTTACTTTTGTACCCAGTTTTACATAGTGTTTACTTCTGCTTGCTTACTCTGTGGTGTTTGTTTACTTTACAAAGGCAATGCCTTCCCTCTTTATTGGGAATTACGCCTTGGTGCTAGTCTCCAGGCCCTGGCCTATAAAAGGCGGGCTTGGGGTAGTCACAGCACGGGGCCCGAAGACGGGTCGTGAAAAATTGGTATCAGAGGAGTTCAGTTCTACCGCAGAACTCAGGACTCTGATCTTTCTTCTATGTGAAGCAATAGTGTTAAGGGTATTGAGTGTGGTTATCAGTCCAGGGAGTCCAGTGTTGGTGCAGCGGCTGACGTATCTGTACACCAGGACCCTGAGTTCTGATTTCCGACTCAATACACGAAAACATTGATTGAATGTGTGTTTCAAAGGTTTTCTTGGTGTTTACTTTATGTCAGCTCACCAGGTTCTGTTTTGACCGTGGCTCACCTGTTCTTTTCAGGATGGCCCCTCGACGGTAGCCAACTAGGGTTCTGAGTTTTGTACGTACTGACAGCCTGCCGAGCAACGAGGCCTCAGTACAGGGCCCTCTTCTAGTTGAGGCACCAGTGGAGGCACCAGAAGTACTACCACCTGTTGGGCCACCGATGCCACCGGCCCCAGCAGTAGGCGATGCACGCCGATTGAGCCCGCTGCAGGAGTTCCAGCGCCAGATTCCACCCAAGTTCCGGGGAGAGACGGACCCACAGGCGGCTGAGGATTGGCTGGAGGTTGTAGTTAGAGTTTTCAGGCTAGTGGGGACACCCTCTAACATCATGGTGATCCTTGCAGCGAGCTTTTTACACGCAACAGCAGGCATATGGTGGAGCCTGATGCTCCAGGTGCACGACGAGGCATCTCTTCTTTGGACGGACTTTGAGAGCCTCTTCCGCTCAGAGATCGTCCCAGCCACCCTCCATGTAGTGCGCATCTAGGAGCTATTATAGCTGCGACAGGGCAGCATGACGGTAGCACAGTACTCGGCGAGGTTTACCGATCTCTCGTGTTATTCCACGGACATGGTACGGGACCCATTCTTCAGGGCCCGAACCTTCGAGCAGGGGCTCAGGCAAGAGATTAGAGCTTCAGTTGTTTCTCACAACATCCCGACGCAGACAGGGGTTTTGGAGCGAGCCCTCTTAGTGGAGAGTTTCCTTGCTGAGCAATCTCCAGCAGCAGGACCCACCACTAGCCGGGATGTGGCAGAGTCTTCTGCAGCAGGCAGTAGACAGATGACGCAGAGGTCCAAGAGGGATAGACCTACAGGTGGTCGACCGCGTGACACAGGATCGTTTGTGCGAGGCACCCAGGGTAGAGAATGACTTACCATGAGCGGAAAGTGTTACTCCTGTGGCTGGGTTGGTCACATGGCTCGTGACTGTCCGACCTTCCATACAAATGATCAGTAGATAAACGAAGGACCTCCCATACATAGGAAGAGGTTCGACCATGGCGGTCCACAGGGAGCAGGCGGGTGAGGCAGAGGAGCTAGCCGTGTAGCTGGAGGTGGACGATGCTTCAAGGTGTTGCCACCACCACCACCAGGAGGTCCACCCCCACCGTAGGGAATGGGTGGACAGGGGAGAGCTCAGCTTCAAGCAGCTAAGGCCTATTATCATGGAGCTCCGTGAGAAGATGGACAGGAGCAGGACTAGCTCCAGGCGTGGAGACTTATGTTCATGTTGCTTCTAGCTTTTTTGGTGTTTGTTTGTAGATGCTTTGTGTCTTTGTACTTTGAGCTACAATAATAAAATACACCTTTCCTTGTGGCATTCACTTTCCTATCCTCTCTTTTTGTTGTTACTAAGAGGTTCCAGTTTAAAAAAACCGTAGACTTGACCCTCACTTTTGAGATACCTACTGTAGGAGACCCAGTTACCACACACTAATGCTGACACTGTGACTCAACCCTTAGAGGCGAGATTAACAGTTGGATCTCTTGGTATTAGCATCATGGCCTTATGAAGTTATCCTTGGTATGGATTAGTATCATCCATGTCGGGATTGACTGTATTAGGAAAAGAACGTGGTTCATCCCGGGGATGAGACCGGATTTCTCTTATCGGCAAAGACGAAATATTAGCCGCTCTTGTAGGACCAGAAAAGGTCCATGTCACCCAGGAGTGGAGGAGGACAGCTCAAGGCCAACAAAAGAATTATGTTGACAGGAGGCGGAGACCACTAGAATTCAAGGATGGTGACCAATACTTCTTAAGAATCTCACCTCGACGTGGGTTACCGAGATTTGGTCGAGGTAGCAAGTTGTCTCCGCACTTCATTGGACCTTTCTAGGTCCTCAATAGGGTAGGTGAGGTGCTTTACCGCTGGACCCATCCACCTCAGTTGCACCGGGTGCACGACGTCTTCCACGTATCTCAGCTGAGGAGATACGTGCACGGCCCGACGCATAGCAT
This sequence comes from Viscum album, assembly GCA_963277665.1. Taxonomy (NCBI): domain Eukaryota; kingdom Viridiplantae; phylum Streptophyta; class Magnoliopsida; order Santalales; family Viscaceae; genus Viscum; species Viscum album. The sequence goes on from OY728127.1 coordinate 624,521,634, forward strand.
CGACCATGGGGAGTTGGACTTTTATGATGGGGCGACTTTTGTGGAGTTCGCGGTTGAGGTCAAGGATCGACAGGAACGGGTCCAACGTGGACGATCAATTCGTCCAGTGCGCATCATATGGCAGCACGGGAACCTCCAGGAGAACACTTTGGAGCGGGAGGCTCAGATATGTGCACAGTACCCCTATTTGTTTCCCTAGTTTATGATGTATCTTTACGGGGAAGTAAAGTCCGGAGGTGGGAGTAATTTAAAGACACCTAAAATTCAATGAATTTTTTTTTCTTAATTTTTCTTTTGGATTTTTCAAGAAAGCAGTTTCTGACGGCACCTGATTCTGAGGCCCGGTGTGGCCGGAATAAATTTCCATAGTTTGGCTCGGGTACGTTCAGTGAACGATCGAGCGGGTTTTCCTAACTTTTGAACCAGTGCTCGGAATCGAAATTTGAGGGCACTGATGAAATCGCAGTGCCAGTAATTGCTTAAGAACACCTTTTTCGGAGTTTTATTTGCTCGGGTGAGGTTATTAAATTTTCGAGTTAACTAAAGAATAAAATAAAATTTTGTGCAACCAAATTTTATTTTTATTTAAGGTAGCTTAACCCTAAGCTTGATGGTTGGAGTGGGACCCACTAATACCCTAACTCCTAGGTAGGATATTAGTGAGGTGGGGCCCACACGAGCCCCACCCCTTTATTTCCTTTTACCTTCCACGTGCATTTAATATGGTAACTCACCCGCACCCCCCTTTTTAAATTCCAAGTCAACTCTCGCGTTTAATTAAATTTTAAATGCCTCATTAATTGGTCAACGCTCTTTAATTAAATCGTGATCTGTTTTGAATTTCAAAATAGTTTCCATGGGAAATAAAATAAGGCAAGGCCTTATTTTATTAAGTTATTGTTTCTTTGTGAGAGAAGAATTGGGAGAGGAATAACTCAAGCCTTGAATCTCCACCTTCTTCATTGAAGAACGTGATGAACGCGAAGAACGCACCTTCGCCGATGAAGGACGCTGACCTCCAAAGAAGGGCGACGAAGAACGCCGAACCATCAGAGATTGACGACGTGACGCCGTGTACCGTGATGTCGATGATCCTCCTTCCACGACGCTTCTTCCGCAACGTTCCTTCTTCAGTGACAATATTCGATCAGCAACCGCCTGAGGTAGGGGTTACTTGTTTTTTTCCATGGTTTTTCCTTTTTCGTTCATCGTCTTCTTATTGGGCCGTCTGCTATCATAATAACAGGAGGAGATCAGAGATCACGAACATGGTCGACCCTCCTCCCCATTTTGTTGGTTGTACTTGTTGCAACATGAGAAAAGGCGGCGCGGTGCAAGGGCACCGTGCTGAAACAACGAAGAATGGGCAAAGAAGTGTGGAGCCATCGCGCTGCGCCGTTGCGGCGATTCGAAGGCTCTGCAGATTGTTTAATTGATGGAGGATCGACGAGCATTGACGGAACGGGCCTCAGTGGTGGTTTGATGATTCCGCAGTAAAGTGTGAGACCCAAGGTGAACGCCGACGTAGACGGAATCAAAAACAGACCACCGGAGCAACTCCGGTGGCCCGCGGAATTCTCCGGCAGCGCCGGAGGCGGCCGCCGGCACAGGCCAGCTGCCAGGAGGCGGGGGCGCCTGGCGCGTCGATGGGAAGGCCAGCTGCGGCTGGTCCTGTAGCCGTGTGGGACCATGGGCGACGCGGCACTAGGCCACATCCTTTGGCTTGGATAGGCCCCCACGTGGGGGCCATGACTCCAATCAAGTGGGCAGCGCCCCCTTTGCACGGCCGCTCGGCGAGCGCCGAGCGGACCCCGCTCGGCCAGCGCCGATCCGCCCTAGGCCGGACCGGCCGCACCGGGCCGGGCCGCGCCGGTGGGGCCGGGCCACGTCCACCAGGCTGGGCAGCGCCCTAATGGACCGGACCAGGACCCGGTTCGAGCCGACCCAGGGGGGTTGGGTCGGGTCAGTCCGGGGCCAGACACCCCATTTTCAGACCATTTCCGGTCTTTTTCCCATATCATGGGCTACAGACCTCCGATCGACGCACCGTCAGTTGCGATGCGATCCTTGGATCGAGATGGGCATTTCGGTATATGACACCCAAGGTTTCGGAGAACTTTGGGTATGGCCAGGTTGATTCGAGCACGAAAACAACCAGGCCCCCGTAGCGGAAACGCTTATAACATGAGCTCCGGACATCTGATTGATGTGCCGTCGACTTTTCTGGATTCCTCTTTGTGAGATGGATCTTTTGGATTACTCCGCTCGAGGTTTGGATGCAGTTGGAGTGCGTTCAGGTTGGTTTTGACTTAAAAACCAACCGGGTCCCTGGAACGAAAACGCCAATAACTCTCAGACCGGGCGTCCGATTGACGCGCCGTCTGTCATGTTGTGTTCCTTCTGATGAGACGAAACATTGGGATACATCAACTCCGGACTACGAGTTAGTTGATGTATTAACCTATTGGCTCGTGGAGTGGACCCTCCTGGAACGAGCGTACTGTGTGCGGAAACCCTAGAGCTGGCTGCGTCTACGACGATGATGAATACTATACGGGAGTCCTCCGTGGGTTTGACGGTGACGAATACGGAACATTCAATCTGTATGAAACCCTAGAGCTGGCTGAGACATGACGAATTCTGATCGATCGACTCGATGTGTTTCAGATAGCCCAGTGGGGAGCACTTGGTTGTAGCGGCAGACCCACAATGGAGGAGGGCTTGGTTGTAGTGGCAGACCCGCGGTACTCAATAGAAGGAGTACCTCTGGAGGCTATGAGGGGGAGCGCTTGGTTGTAGCAGCAGACCCACAGTGGAGGAGTTCTTGGTTGTAGTGGCAGACCCGCAGTACTCAACATAAAGAGTACCTCTCGAGGCTATGAGTGGGAGCGCTTGGTTGTAGCAGAAGACCCATGGTGGGAAGCTCTTGGTTGTAGTAGCAGGCCCACAGTACTCGACAGGTGGAGTACTACAATAGTCCAAGGTTAATGGGAAGCGCTTGGTTGTAGCGGCAGGCCCACTGTACTCGATAGAGGAGGAGTTTCCTAGAATCTATGGTTTCGACTTCTTGATTAAATCCTGGTTTGAGCTGAGTCTTGACTATCAATCTTCATCTTCGATAAGATTGATTTGATATCCTGTGTGGATTACGTTATGCTTTCCAGTGTGGATTTCAGTTGTGTTTTCCTGTGTGGACTGGGTTGTACTTGGGCTCGGATGTTGGAGCCGAACTGGAATTGGTAACTTAGGTATATGTATGGCCATATACCTAAGTAGTGACGGATGTTACTTCGTGATTGTATCTTTCCTTTATGTATTATCCTTTGTGCATTCTAGGAGACCTTCGGGGGTCTCGGGGTATCTACTGAGTAGCTTATAGTCACCCCTGTACGGGCTATGCCCGCACTACATTGTGTCGGATGCAGACGGCGGACAACGCTGATCATGGTGGAGGCTTGTGGAGCATGTCGGTACCTGGAGGTGGACCACTGGGTGGGACGTACACGAAGCGGACGGCTGGACCCGTGGTGCTGAGGAGGGTATATGTACCCACCCTTCAGATGGGACTTCCAGTGGATGACTCAACGTTGCGGATTTACTCTTCAGTCGTTGTAATTTCTTTCTAGTTGTACTTGACATTCAGTTTGATTTTGTATTCTGGCCCACTTACTTTTCTACACTTACTTTTGTACCCAGTTTTACTTAGTGTTTACTTATGCTTGCTTACTCTGTGGTGTTGGTTTACTTTAAAAAGGAAATGCATTCCCTTTTTATTGGTAATTATGCCTTGGTGCTAGTCGCTAGCCCCTGGCCTATGGAAGGCAGGCTTGGGGTAGTCACGGGACGGGCCCCGAGGACGGGTCGTGACAATGGGAGTGAGGGAAGCAGACCACAAACCAACACCAACTAGATATGAAGAATGGGAGGCAGTGATGCCAAACCCATGGGCTCTGGCTTAGTGGTCATGGGAGAGAGGGGATTCCTTAAGGCGGTTCAACAAGGGGCCACATTAAGAACCAATGTATTATTTGTGCTCTGTAACACTTACTTTCAATGTAACCTATCTGGAATCTTAGAAAGACTAGGACACTTACATCATGGTCCTCAACATAGATGAACTATGGGATATCATGAAACGGTATGGGATGGAGCTAGTAGAAATCATCATTTCCAAGGTTTGGTATAATTAATTCCTAAGTGAGGGTAGATGATTCATGATGGAGTTAGAGTAACCAGTTCACTCCCAAGGCACCACCCAACACATGATAAATTGGGTGAGGGTGGTACTGAACATGGCTTCCACCGAGTTCTTTTGGCAGCTCAATTTGAAAATAGCTTCCCCTTTCCTAAAATTTTTGATGGATACTAGGGGAAGATGTTGTATAGTATGACCATTAAATGTTTGAAGAGGATGAATCTTCCTGGAGAGCCTCTATAGTAGAAGGTGAGATAGTGGCCCCATACAGAACATCTCTTTGGAAAATATTCTACAGCTCTTTAAGTAAGCTCTAACTCATCTCGGTGTGATATTATCCCCATTAATTCATCATGGTTCCTCAACAAACATCGACATCTATAGGATAATTTCATGAAGAGTGTTTCCACTAACTAGGATGGATTCATGGTGAAAGGTGTAGATGACTAACCCTAAGACCAGCATCTAGAGAAATAGTAGCTATATAATCCAACAGTACGTGGGAGGCAAGGGTGGTTTCCCTAGATTAATCGGAACCTACTATCATATATGGGGCCCACAATCTGGTATCCCAATGATAATCTTCCAAATTCAATATTATGAGCTAGATTATAGTACGTTTCCTACCTCTATGAGCATTACATGTAGTTTTCTCAAAAAATTTGGCTGACACAACCCTTGTATGAACATTTCTATGAGTTGAGAACATTTTATAGGTATAGATGACCAATGGACCAACGGACTGTCTCTTAAGAGTTATTTTGGTTCACATAAAACAAAAAATCCATCACAGCCAAGTCATAAAAATAGCCTAAAAATGGCACCAATAAAAGGAAACCATCCTGAAGGCATGGATCCCAACTCCTTAGAAATGATGCTAGAGGGGGATTCTATAATTGAATTCATGGAAACCTTCCACAATTACAGACCCAAGGATCTGGTAGAATTGGAAGAATTTTGTAATGATGCAGTTGAGGATAATCAAAATACATAACATCGGTCGTTTAATCTAATCAAATGGTTAATCGACACACATCTTTAATTGGAGTGGAAAGTCCAGTTGAGATTGCGTCACAATTGGTTGCACGATCTATACACTGGAGGGGAAGATGGGCCGAATTTTCCCAAGTTGATCCAGGACTACCTTACTGAGAATGTCAGAGAGAGTAGGAAAAAATTGGACGCTACAAGGTTCCTAAATAAATTTGAAATCATCCCTATTCTCCAAGATGCTAAGAAGGTTATCCAACACCTCGATTATGACATGAACAAGAGCACTAAATTCTTCACTAATCAATCATTACTTGTGGAACAATTGACGGTCCAACTTTAGGATGCCCGATAGAATTTGGCACAAGCTTACATTCATGTTACTTAACTATAAGCCAAGGGGAATCAAATATAGATCATGGAAAATGGTATTTTCTCTTTGGTTTTGGAAAGGAGTGTGAGCTAGGGTAATGAAATAATGATTTGGAATCTATATGTGAGAGAGTGGTAGAATTGAATGGTTTCATCGAATGAATATATCCACAATGTCTGTGTTTTGGCCAAACATATGAAACATATTTTCATTGCCTACATATATAATTAAACTATGTGCATGATTTTATTTATTTTTTGTTTCAACTATATCATATATATGAAGAAACTAATGATCAATCCACTAGCTTTCATGGGACCAACCTAGTTTGGGAAACAAGGAACGACCCCAAAAATGTTCACTTTGTATGTGAGTGTCAGTTAATTATCGAATAATCAGGGTCTTCCACTTTTGACTGGACATTCATAGTATGTAGGATAATAGAGAATGTTACTAGTGAATAGGGATCATGGAGAAACCATCTCACCTATCCCAACAAGATATATTACACAAGCAAGGCAATGCCATGGGCTTGAGAATAATTCCAATCAAAGAGGAATTGGGAGTGAGAGTCATGATACTGAACATTTGGAATATTCTGATGATGGAATGACAATATGAGATGCCACATGACCATATTTGAAATGTAGTATCCATACTATTATGTTGAATTGGGGATAATAAAATGAGTTCCAACGACTTACCGTATTGAAATCAGGGATCCAAAATGTGAAATGTCATCCATTGTCATCCAGAATGTTAGCCCAGGATGATGGGTGAAACGAAGTAGCATGGGATCAGGTCGTTAGATGGTTCCTTTAGAAGTGAATGTGGATGAATATACAAATAAGGGCCATGAAAAGCATCTGGTGGAGTGACGGAATGATAAATATTATCCCAAAACTCATGTAATTACGCAACTGTGGTGGAGAGTACAACAGTTAAGGTGTACTGGTCTGAATAAAGATCAAATAAGTCCCTAGGATTGAGACCTCTCTAGTGAGGTACCAAGGATCTTCGTTGTTTTATGTAATGAAGATAATTGAAATTAATGTGTAGTAAAACGTCGTAGGGTGAGGAATATGCATGGAACAATTTAAGGTTGTGTTATCAAGATATTCCTTATAATTTAATGTCATGCAATCTAGAAGATGCACATAGTTTATGGTCATACTTCACAAACCCTATATAATATTTTAATGTTTTTTAGATTGAGTATGATCTAAATTCATACAATATATTCATGGAATATAGGAGATTATCCTAAGGTGAATGATCCAATGGAGGGCTCATGTACCATAAAATACGAAGGGATACATACAAAGGAGGCATATGTGATGTGGTGAGGGACAAGCCCCATCAAGAATTAAGGCCAAGGAGATCTCATGCACATCATGCATCTCTATAAGGATCCTAGTTTATGTTCATAGTTTGTTATTGTAATCTAGTCAATGGTCCATAATGGTTAGTGAACCTACGACTGGGACTAGGGACTAAATATATGGGTGTACTACTTATCCCATTAGGATGGGAATCTACCATATATAGTTCATGAATCCCATGTAGTTTAAAATTGTGCATTATAGACGAAGGTGATTTTTCATGATAAGTGCAAATAATGATGCGGTTATATGAACTATTGAGGAACCAAGTTTCATTGTATATCATATAAGGGAGGGAATCAATTCATGTGTAGTTCTAAAAGGCAATTTTGATGTGCTGGTCTAACCCATGCACTGAGAAAACAGGTAGTAGATATTTCTCGTTTGTTCTTCAGTTTGTGTGACAAATTTTTTGTGCGACTAGACTAAGATTAAAGGTTTTTGGTCTTGTTATGGGAATCATTCCATATTCATGTTTTGAACAGGTTCATGGTGCCTGACGTGTTCCAAATGTGATTATTTCTTAAATGAGAACACCTCAATGTTGTGCCATTTTTCATTGTGCGGCAAGGATAATGATGTCACAATTTAAGGTCATGTGATAGGACTGGTCCCTGAATTTTAGAATCATGTTTTATGGACACAATGATTTAATTTCATTTGTAATAGGGAATTTTATTTTAGTGTCATACATCCTAGATGAAACAGATCCTAGTTTAGGGTTTTAGAATTCAACCATAACGTTTGATAACATATCTATTTGGGGGTGACCCCCCCCCCCAACACACCAAATACCACATGATCCATGGACATTGTGGGAAATAATGAGTGATTCCATATTTTCCATGTCATATGAAATTTCACAAAAATGAAAATAAAACACCAGGTGGGAAAACCAAACCATGCCGAAATTCTTACTTGACATGCGTGGATGCAAATAGGGACAACACCAAGGGTGTTGGAGATCCAATAGGAAATGGGAGGGAATGAAAATTTTAATCAATGCATTCCATATTTGGGAAAAAATGGGGGGGGGGAATAACGATGGAGGATAATATCTGACCATATTCGAAAAAGATTATCGATATTATGTGTCATGGGATGAGAACATATAGAAGAGGTTCGACAGTTGACCATATTCGAAGCGCTTGACCTATCATGAAATGTCATTCAATAATCCTCTGGGGAATTGGCCTAAGAAATTATGTGACCCGTAATTCCATGAATCCATACCATTATGGGGTACCATTCAACATGAAAGATAGTAAATACCCAAATAAATTGATGTGTGAAGTGTGGAAGTGATGTTTGGGAAATGTCCCTCTAGAATCCAACGCTCCAATTCTTGTACCACTGCACCTTTGAACAGGCCGATGTGGAACATCCATAGGTAGGCTAAGATCCATCCTCAATGATTTTGTTCTTGAAGGGAGTTGAGAATAGTTTAATTTTAATTTTTCTTACACCAAAATGACATAATTTATGGTTATAGAATATATACTATTGGATCCCAGTTTAACGACATGTGTGTGGGGCATCCTTAATTGGTTCATTCCATATGATAAGGATGATGTTCTCATTTTGCATTTCATCATGTAGCCATGAAATATAAATCCTATTGTAGAAATGTGTGTCATGTTATATAATCTAACACACAAGAGGACCAATAATATCCACACCACATCACACATTTTCAAAGGGGAACCCATTCCAAAAGGGGTTAAAAAGGGTCATGATTATGTGGCTGGACCAACTGAAAAAAAACTCTTGGTGTCACAAAGTTTCCCATAAGTATGGGGATGAAGACACACTTAGTTCATGATGATGGAATGAGAGGAGGACAATTCTAGAAGGGGGGTCATATACTCCAAAAGAAGATTGTTGTGGTCATTAAATATTTTACTATCTTGCAAACCAAGATAGTAAAATTATATTTTTATGGTCATAGTATTCATAAAATATGGTGGGAGGTGTTCTTTGAGGTTCCATGAGGCTAATATATTGGAATGAATACTAGGAAGATCCACGCCATGCCACACACTATTTGATGGAACAAAGGAATTTGGGCCAAAGGGATGAGATTCGATTCTATGGCTGGACCAAGGAACAAGATGTTCAATGGTCAATATGTATCCTATGAGGGTGAGAATAAATCCATACATAGTTATCTAATCCAATGAAGTTTAATGTCTTCTGCTAAGGATGAGATAAGTCTTATTTTGATAACATAGAATTTCGACTACATGATGTTGAGACTCCTAAATGAGGGTATTGAAACCCCAACCAAGACCCCTAAACCCACATGAGCCATGATTGCTATGAAAAAAATGGGCATAGAGGTTTCTCACAACACATAGAAACACACATCATTGGAAGATAGAATTCAGTTTAAGGATGTCCCAACAATGATGATTAGCTTACTCAATATGCAAATGTGCACATTAGGGTAACATAGTGGGTGTTGAAGATCCTACTAGACATGAGGATATAGAAAGATACATGAATCATAGTTTCTGATATTTGGGACACAAGGATGATGGAATAATAATGGAGGATAACATTTGACCATATTGGAAACACAACATAAAAAATGTGTGACTTGGTATGGGATTAAACAGAATTTGTTCTACTACCAACTATATTTGTAAAGTATGACTTATTTCAAAATTTCATTCGAAAGTCCTTCAAGGTTTTGTCCCTAGATGATAAGAGATATATGAGGTAGAGAATCTGCACCATTAGGGGTCACATTATATGTGAAAGTTGATAAAAGAAGCAATAAAGGGACACATGATGTATAGTGATAGAATAAAATAATTTCCTTGTAGAATACATCACACTAGGTCCTTCTCCACGGTGCATCTGAGTGAGTTAATGAAGAATACAAGATAGAGGGATCCATCCCCCTTCGCATGGGAAGAAATACCATGATAGGACCGTAAGAGAGGGAATATAAATGATCCAATTCCAAATGATAAGAAGTAGGGATAGAATAATGTTAATAAACCATGGGCTAGAATTGAAGACAAAATTTCAAGGAGTTCCTACATATCTCATAAGGATAGGAATAAAGACACATGTAGTTCTAGAATCCTGTGCGGTTTAACATCATGGGGTAAGGATGGGGGAGGACTATTTTTAGTGTAGGTACACGGAGAAATAATTTTATTTGGATGTGAATGAGAACCACTGTGGTCTTAAGAACCCCATGTACTCCCACAAGTAACCTAGGCTAAGAGGCCAGAAAAGTGATGCCCTATCAGATGAGAAAATCGAGGTGATACATAGTTTATCATCATCTAAGAAGGATGAAATTCGATTTTAATGTCATATAAGATGAACATTTTAACAACATTCAGGAAAAAGGGGAACTTTTATTTTAAATACATGCATAATGTACCTTTAACAATATGTAGTTAAATGTATTCTAGGGAAATGTCGTGTAGTTTAACATTATAATGGAGGAAAAAAGAGATATTAGTTTCAGGTCATATATATAATACCATAAAAAGGTAAGCATTCAACATAGGGGTGTTTGAGGTTGTGTCATACTGAAAAACAATGTGAAGTTGGAAATAATTGGTCTCCACATCGCACCACACACTCCCAAAGAAAGATATGGACATATGGACAAAAAGGGTGAAATTTTGGTTTTGTGACTGGGCCTAAAGAAAAATTGTTTGATAATAACTATATATCCTACAATTTTAAGAATAAATCTACACAGAGTACTTGAATCCCATGAATATTAACTTCATGTGGTAATGAGTAAGATCAAGTGAATTTTCTTCCACTAGAGGCACAAGGTGCGGCTGTTACAAACCCAATGTGAATGAGGACCAATGAGGTCTCAAATTCACCACTCACACCAAGGTGAAATCTAGTCTATGTGGACATGAAACCTTTAGGGATTCACGACTGGACTGGATTCAAAAGATCATGGAATTCGTACATATCCCATAAGGATGGGAATTAATTATTACATAGTTATTGAATCTCATGCAGCTTAACATCTTTCTGTCAGGACAAAGGTGTGTAGTTTAATGTCATGTAGGATGATCATGTTGGGCAGTTTAATGCCATGCATCATGGAGGGTGGAGAGGTTCAAATGTGATTTTATTATTGATTAATTTGTCATCGGTTGGAGTGATAATTCACTCACCATCCTCGGGGACCAAATAGTATGCCCTGTTAGGGTAAACCTAGTGAATGATGTTGGGTTGTTCCCATTTGTATTCCAAATTTTGTGAATTACTGCCAGGTATCTTTGGAATTATTAGATCCAATATAGTGACACCTTGAAGGAAGGAAAGAAGACAAAAAATTTAATGAAATCCATGTCTATCTTATTCTGATGCCTCTCTAGATTTTGTTAGGCATGTATCATGTTTTCATCAAGTGCATCATATTCTGCCAAACAGAATTCTACTACCAAGTTTAGAATCTGATGATCATATATTTCCATAAATAAGTAAGGAAACTAAATCTTGATGGAAACTTATTCCACTTTCCCATACACTATAGAATATTGGGTCACAAGGGTGGAATTTCTTGTTATCATCAAATAAGTCCATAGAGAAATGGGAAGCTTATCTAGGCATCTTTTGTTTTTTTCCCCACCATCATTTGAAAAATGTTGGAGTGGGTATTTCTTAATGCCTAGATCTTCATATTTTCATGGTCATAGTAGAATGATGTATGGTTAGACCCGATGTTATATGTGGAATAAAAATCCTTTAGCTCAACTACTTGAGATCTAGTGCTGTTATTAGTGATAATTACATGACGGAAAACAAATATATTGTTAATATTGGATCTCATGAACTCAATGATGTAATAATTCTTGAACTCCATGAGTGGGATCACATATTCCCATTTGGAAATGGTATCTATCACATTTATAATAAACATTCCTTGGGGATTTATCTCTGATGGATAAGGTCCCTTGATATCATGTCCCCAAACTACAATGGGCCAAGAATACATGGTGGTGTAGTGGGGATCTAGTATTCGATACAGAAAGTTGTCATGAATCTAACATGAATGGAACATATTTGAAAACTCCATACAGTATTGGAAAATGGTAGGCCAAGATTTTCCCAGCCACTCAATCTAGTTAGAGATCTTCTATAAGGCCTGATGGGATCCACATTAGTTGGTAAGGACCTTCTGTATAACCCAAGGAATCTCTTCCCCTAGAATACAATTTAGAAGTTTCCCATTCATATCACATCTATAGAGGATCTTCACAATGTTTTGACCACTCTGGAGGATAAAATTCATGGAATGCTGAGGGATTCTCTCATGGTATGCTTTGTCTATTGAGAGGTTTTCATACTATAGGTACTAGATGAGAGGAGGTTTCAAGTATGAGTTGTATTCCCCTACGGTAGAGTGATTCGGGGACCCATGGAGAAAATAGTGGTAAGTTGGTTTACCTGATGGTTTTCATCATCATCCATGGATATGGGAGAAATAACCCTCTGATGTGCCACATTGATAAATAGTTCATCCCTTTCAGGCTCTCCATGATATGCGGCATGACTGGACAAGGAATCAATTTGTCCATTTTGTGACTCAGGAATGAGAGTGACCTCTGGTTGACATGGGAAGTAGTCCATCAGCTTGAGATTTCACTCCAATTAGGGTACGAGCTCTAGCTTCCTAATGACATAGTCATCTTTGATATACATGTTTACTAGTTTGGAGTCACCCTTCACAAGTAGTTGTTGAACATCAATCTTGAGGGACATCTTGAGACCAGTAAAGAGGGACCAATACTTGTCCTAATTATTGGTGAATCCTTCTAACAAAAAGGAAAAATAAAGATAAATAAGTTGTGTCGGCATAGTGAATAAAATTCCATGGACCACTCTATTGAATCTGGGATCATTGAGCCATCTGCCGGTTAAGATCCAAGATGTGCCGTCAAAATGAATTTTCCAACATAGCAAAGTTTGATCCACAGATAAGATGGCCTCTAATGAAATGTCATGATCTAGGGACGACTCTATTGGGGGTGGATGAGTGGCTATAAAATCTAACAATGCTTGTCCCTTGATGGCCTTATTCAAAACAGACTTGATGTCGAACTACTTAAGGATCACATCCCAGTGAGCTAGAGGGCATTTCAACATAGGGTGGTTTAGAATATACTTCAGTGGATCTGCAAAAGACACCATATGTGTCTAGTGATGCCGTAGATAGTGCTACAACATTTTTACTATGATAACAAATAGAAGGAAGATCTTTATGATAGAGGAGTATCTGGTCTCCATGTCAAGGATCATTGAATAGATGTAGAAAAAACTATTCTTTATCCCTTCATTATTCATCTGGGTGAGAAGGGTGCTTAGGGATAATTCCAGGGTGGTCACATAGTGGACCAGTGACTTTCTAGAGACATGTGGCATCAGAACCAGAATCCACATCATATACTACTTGATCTTCTCAGAAGTGATCTAGCACTCCTGATACCATTTATAGTTTAAACCTTTCTTCATCAATTAGGAAAAGGGATTACCTTTTAGAACTAGATTCTAAATGAATAGTTATATAAGATAAGTTTCCTTGAAACCCCAAATGCTCTTGATGGTTTCTCAGAGGGGGAATCTGACTGAGGGACTATATCAGCTCGAGGATGATCTCAATGCCTATGTATCTTACAAAAAAGGAAAGAAACTTCCCAATGGCGATCTCAAAGGAAAACATCATATGTTTTATTTTTAGATAGTGGTAGCGGTGGAAGATGAAAACTTTCTCATGATATCTATAATGGTCTATATGCTTGAGGTATTTGACCACCAGATCATCCAAATAACATTCCACTAGTATCCTGAGGAACTGGATGAATATGTGGTCCATTTCGTAGTGATAGGTAGCTCCTGCAATATTCAACACTAAGGGAATTACCTGATAACAGAATATTTCCAATGGTTGATTAAGGGTGGTGGATTATTCATCTCTGAAGTCCATACAGATTTGATTATTCCAAGATATACATCAATAATGGATAGGGATGGAAATCCAGTAGTGGTTTCGATCAACACCATTATCATAGAAAAGGGAAATTCATTTTTCAGACTATGGAGTATGAAGTCTCGAAAGTCAATAAAATCTATGATATATTCATTTTTATATTGAAATAGAATGATATTTCCTAAACATATAGAATACTAGACTTCCATGAAAAAGTATGATTTAATGAGATTATGAACTTCGGAGTCAACCCCATCATCATGAGAGGGGGTTATCTTTCAGGGATCCTATTTGAACTTGTGATGACTTTCTGGTAGACCAAGGAATTGGACAAGGATTTGAGGATCTAGTCCTGACATATCATCATAACTACAATAAAATACATCCCACTCCTACTTTAGGAAATCCACATACTATTATTTCGCGTCAGTATACACAGTTGTACTAAGTAATGTAGGACTTGGATCCACCTAGGTAAAGTGATTAACCTCTACCAACACATTGATTTTGTTGGAGATACCTTTCTCAAATACAGAAGTGGAATCTTTCAGATTTTCTTCATTTTCAATGTTGAGAGGATCATCTGTAGGGGAAATACCTTTGAGTTAGATGATATTATGGAAATAATGGTTTTGACCAGAGCAGAAGTGGAATCTTAATTGGGGTAAAAATTCATTAATGCAACCACAGATACAAAATCAATCGACCCATTTCCATCATCTCTTTGACCCAAGGGTCTACACTAGATAATATCAAATCTGCAGTGGCACGTTGGTTTAATTCAGTTCAACCTGCTTCAATGAATTAAATAGGTACGGTGTACTTCTATTTCCATGTGGTGAACATCCTCATATCATATATGGGTAGGGGGATTTGAAATCACTCGATCATAATTCATGTAGGACTACGAAATGATCTTTCATCATTCTGTACACCTAGGAACATGTCTTCCCATCATCTCTGAAATGACAAAGCATTGTCCCATGTCTAGGGTAATGGCCTCAAACTAGTGAATTGGGAAAATGAATATATCATTTAAATCCATCCATGGATATTCCAAAGTCATGGATTTCTCATCCTCAATTGCTTCAACCCTATTATCCTTTCTCTTGTAATACTTAACATCCAAATAATAGGATTCACAAGTGGCAATGGGAGATGATTTACCTTGGAAAATTCCCACTTGACCAATGGGGGAGTACTTGAGGCTTTAGTGATACATTTAGGGAACTAATACATAAATATGGTGCTAGGTTATACCCATCAACATAGTGTAGGTATTGTCTTGTGAGGAAAACATGAATTCAGTGTGGGAAATCAGGCCACCAAACTCATTATTTGGGTAAATCATACCACACAACCTCTGCTAGGTCATATTTTAACCCTGAATTTTCTGTTTAGAGGGATGGAAATTTACTTTAGATAGTTCTATCCTAGGGAGTATCGTGGTCAGGATGAGATTGATCCCAGAACCTATGTCAAAAAAATATCAAACTTACCCGCCATTGAACCGGACAGTTATATACAATAGTAAAATGTAACATGTACAAGGTAACATCATCTTTTCCTCATAATGGCATAGTGGATTTGTATTATTCTCACTCAAAATCCTCATCATGGATGTTATATGTGGATGCTATCTCTATTTTTAATTGGAATTCGATTCACATTGCCTCTTCTAGGGCTTCATAGATATCTTTAGATTGGTCTATAACATATTTAATTGAGAGAATTGTTGGGATTATCTAATGATACTTATGTACATCATTAATTTGTCCTATGAACACATTCCTACTATAGGGGAGTTTCTCTTTAGGACAAGGTATGATGAGTGTCGCTGGTCGAAGTGGGTATTTTTTTCTTGTGCAGGGGGTATCCCATTTATCAATAGCTGAACCACAAAATATTACCACTGAATGAAAACCATATGATTGAGGTCTATCCAAAGCTAGGATCGGATGATCATGAAATTGTTTTAGTAGATCTTCCCAGTAGAGGAGTAAAAATATCGTTGGTAGGATATATGATGAGACAGAATGATTGGAATGTAGATTCTAAGCTTAATGTTAAACCTACTGTCTTGTCTTCATAGCATGTTTGGCCTTGCTGGAATCTCCATACTGAGCATTATGATTATTCACATACCCATTTATTCCTCAATGATGGAATTAACTAGGAAAATTTGGAGGGTCTGCCTAAAGATCCTCAATATTGGGGACCATGTACGGGTCCACCAGATTGACAATATTCATTAAGTTATACTCATAATCATTATACGATGAATCCTTTAAAAATAGAGAATTATATGGCTGATCTCTATCTCGATGGGCATGATGTGTCTGATATTTTGGGGTTTATTAGGAATTATCATTGGGATTTTTTTCACTATGTGCCATCATCGCTTTCACATTTGAGAAGTATAAGGCTAAGAGGTAGATACTGAAGCAGTTGTGAGATGATGCAAAGCCAAATTGGAAAAATGAGGCTATTTCAAATGGGTGTGAATGACACCCTAGGTGTGTGAAATATCTCAGTGGGATAACCAATTTTCATACCTTTCCGGCCTATAACTAGATACATGTTTTCATTCAACATTGTTATAGATTTTAGGCCTTATATAAACTCACTCCATATATTCCTAAGTTGGACCAATCCTGACTACATTGTTTTTGACCTGGATGTATTGATATTCCATAAACACATAACATTGCTTATGAGTGTATACATGGAATTAGTGATATGGTGAATAGTTCAAATGATCAGTGAGATTAGTCTTCAGGGGCCGCTAGCACTCTAGAAGCTTTAGGACATCATGATCCAAGGACATTGAAAATAACCACATACTTGGGCCTCATCAAATGAGTAATTCCAATTTCTATGGTCCCTGAAAGGTACATTGGGATTCCTTCCATGACGAGGAGTTAGAGATTTGTCTAGAGTTGGAATCTGATTGTTTCACGCAGATGGATGTACCTGAAAAGGTGTAACCAACCAATTTCGAGGCAAGCAATGTTGTGCCTAAGGATGGGATTGAGGCTATTGTCCTCAGAGAGGCTGTGGATGTTTCTTTTATGGAAACAATTATAGTATCTTGGGTACCTATACCTTTATAATGGAAGTAATCTCGACCTTGTAGGATCTCCTTGTAAGAGCATTAGGGGAAATGGTCTTTCCAGCTTTGCATTCTATAAGTACTCCTCTTGGTGTGATACCATGTCAAAAAATCCAGGAATCCACCTTGGATGTTATATGTGAAGGGGAAGGGAACTTATTTACTATTTATATGCCCTTTAATCATGGACAGTGACTATTATTGAGTCATTGAAATGTCGACCGACTATGTGAATCCCTTCCACATGGAGAAAAAGTATTTGGAACGCTCATTTGGATATTGTTTTCACTTGAACAGGTTGATAATACTAGTCTTTCATGTGGGAGAGTTGAACTGAAATATTAACATATTGAAAAGTACTTCCCAACCTACTATAGACCCAATGGGTAACTGGATATACCAAATTAACATAGGAACATCTAGTTTATCATGAAACACTAAAGCCTGTAAACTTCTTGTTGGACTAGAGTCCGCAACATAAGTCCACACCTAGAAATAAAGTGTCCCTGATGCAGCAGTTGGCTGCCAATCCCATTGAAAGGGGAAAAGGTTGGGTTCCCAAAATCTTGTTGGGGAATCATATCATTTACCCATGTTGGATACTACTTTACAAAAGGGGGTATTTAAACCTATCGCATTTCATGGATCTTTAGGAGGGAAATAAGATTGTCCATTGTGTCACCCTTGTGGGGAATTATATATTTATAGAGATTCTAAAAAAACAATTGTGTTTATGGTCACATAAATATGACTGACAGACCTGGTTACTCATTTAGCGACTAAAGAATCATGGGGTATGTATTGAGGAACCTAAGGATCCGCTAGAGGAACAACATTAAATGGGTCTCGAGGAAGGATCACATGAAGTTCTGTAAGAATCCATGATTCGTAACATGGTTGTTTTCTATAAACTATTACCACTACCCTATTGAGTTGTGTAGGGTTGTCGAGATCAATGGGAGGAAACTCTCTAGGAAGATCTTGTTTATAATCATTCTGTTCCAAAGGAGGAGGATGAAGTCATACTGAGGATCAAAATATTATGGATATCATCTTGGATGATTCTCAGAAAGGAGATCATCAATGATCCATTTCTATTCGACAAGCTTATGATGAAAGAAAATCGTGTGTTGGTTGACCTCCATATTTTGTAATTTAACTGATGGGTCAACAAATATTTATAGTTCCAAATTGTTCTTTACCCTTGATACGGTCTCAACCCTAAGGGAAATGAATTTAAGGTCTCTCCAAGTAAAAGCATCTACCTTTTCTGGAGAGTGATAGTGCTTGGGGGGTATAGCAGATGTTGTGATGCACAATGGGGTGGGTCTTCCACTTTAGATCATTCTTCATTTTCATTATCCTTAGGATTTATTAGCTCATCCATACTGATTGGTAATAAAACCATAGGAATATCCTCTATGTCATCGGGAAGGTCGGTTGTCATAGGATCAGGATGATCTGAATAGTATCATACAACCCTCTTCCCTAGATTTTCCCGTATAAAGACACCACATTGATAATTCTAAGAAGCCTTGATAATATATAATGGAATTTATAATGATTATCCTGGTGGCAGTTAGTTGATGTAGGGTGTTGATCCATAGCAAGTGTGGCTTGGTCAACTATGTGTTACAACTGGAAGATGTTGTTGAAGTTCTCTTGAATCATCAGATACACCACTAGATAGTTCAAGAGGAGAAACTGCACAGTCGCAATGGTCTAGAAAATCACATGAATTCAACCTGGGTGAGTGATTCCGAAATCCTGAGGTCTAGAGTCATTATTAGATAGAAAATCTTGGATAGCTGGTATTCCACAAGAATGTTCCATAAAATTCTTCGCTCCGGACGAGGTTTCGGATCCTGGTTTCCATATTCCTCATTTTGGGGGATTTGAGGAACCCAAAATTGAATTGAGGTCGACCATAGTGTTATAGAACTGTTCAATAGAGATTATACTACATGAGCCAACAACCAAATATAAAATGGGTCATGTTCTAGGTATGGAACTCACTACATCATCATGTCTGTACTAGATTGGGTGTTTTCCACCGCTTCATGCACAAATAAAAAGGATATTGGTGGTGGATTTAGATGGTTCCCTATATCTATAATACCCCGAAACAAATATTTATTATCTAATATTGAGGTATATAATGATCTTGGTGATAGTAGATAGGAATGAAAATATACCCTTGATGGATTTTGTATCTATTTCCTATAACATGTACATGTAGAGGTCTTCGGGGTTCTGGGGCATCTCACATTTGAGGAGGATAGCTCACATTCTTTGTTCCTACCCCATACCAGGATACAGAAGATTATGGTGATAGTTCCATCAATGATTCATACATTACTTGATGATCTGGAAAGCTGACTGGGTTTATGAGGGTATGGTGCTTCTCATTGTTCTTCCTCTGGTGGAACATGTTCACCATTCATCCTTGTCATGGCTCTTAAGGGTATGGTAGATGTTTTATATGTGGATGAAATTCATGTGGGTTGGTTCTAGAGTGGGGAGGACATAATCTTTGACGATCTAGGGTGTAAGGAGAACCTGTGAATATGTCAAATGGAACACGGGGAGGTCCTTCGTTTTTGTTGACTGACACATCGGGAAGACCCCCATGGTAAGGATTTCTTGAGAGTGGAGGACCTCCTCAGGAGTTGGTGGAAACATGGGATGGACCTCCATGTTGATGGTCGAAGGGGTGATGAGGACCTTCTCTATGGATGACACTTTTATAGGGGAGGGCATCCAATGGGTCTTGTGATGAAACGTGGAGGGCCGTCTGTTGAGGAACTAATATATGAGGAAAAGTTTCATACCTAGGATCATGGGAATGGCGAGAAACACTATGTCTATTTTCAATAATTTGTGGAGGACCTCCACTTGGACGGATGTTGGTAACATGGAGTGAACCTGCATGTTGAGTGTGGGGGTAGGGAGGACCTCCTCTCCGGATAAAGATGGTATAGGGGAACCTCTATAATAAATATCATCATAATGGATCATCCCATGGCAGATTCTATTCATTTCATCGACTAGATGAATCAACCCATCATGCCAATGGAGTGTTGGGGTATCGATCCCAATCGGTCATTGAAGTTCCACTACGTTGTATTAATAGGGAGTTGATAGTATGTTTCAGTGGTGGCATGGACCAATGAATTTGTATAAGATGATTCCATCCTAATGGGAATATTATAGACCCTAGTCCCAATGTTATTGTTAGGTTTTCCAAACCAGATCTAGTGGTGCAATTTTGTAGACCACATATTCCTTAACAAGATGGACCTTCATTGTTTGGCTCTAATGAGTCATGGTGGGATCCCTGACTAGCGGCTCCAAGGAATTAGCTGACGCCACATTGTCTCTGACATTTCTATCCTCATCAACAAAGAATAATGCATTATATGTGAATTCTTGGGTGAGGATCTAAAAATGGTTCAATGTTGGTCTGGGGAGTATCTAATCCCTATGGTGACCTCGAGGGAGTTGGTGACATGGGTTGTAAGAGCCTCTAGGTCATGGTGGTCCATATCCCTTGTGGGAATTAGCCCTCCTTTTCATATATTCAAATGACATTTTCTATAACGATCCTTTGAACAATTTATGATGGTGAAACAGAGTGTGGAACCCATTGTCTATGGTAGTGGATGTTGTTGTGGAAGAGGAAGAGCCCTGAAAAAATGACGCAGTACCATTCATCTTCCCCATTTTCCTTTGAGAAAAGGTATGTTGGTTTCTTGTAGCTATATCATGGGTCATGAAAAGTAGTTTGATTCAACCAAAAGTAGATATATAATGAAATAAATTCCAAATTCCCAAATAGTATTAAGTCTTCCACATTTAGAGAGAATGATCCATGCTGGCAGTGCCCTTTCCAAAATTCTCAATTATTAATTATCGCAATTTCTAGTGAGTTTCCTACTTGGAACACTATTTTCCTAGTGGGACCTAGCATTGGATAGATAGATATGATGAAAAAATCATCTATCGATGTCTCTTCACTTCTAATCCCCATGGATGAAGGAGAAAATATTAAAATTTGTTTTAGCATTTTTTGTGAACCAACATTCTATCTGAGTACAACCATTGATCTGATTACCTTCATGGAAAGTTTTTTTGGTTAAAGGGAAAAAGTTTCACGTCAGGTTCAATATTTCAGTTTTTAATGCTTTCCACTAAGGTGTACCGCTACACAGGCGTGTTCACTCTCCCTAATAGTGCATTGTTCCCTACGTTCTCACTTTACAAAGGAGGGAACAATTCATCACTTCTTCAATAATGTTTTTTCCTTTATCAAAATGGGAGGACAGTATATCGTTTCCTCCATCCATGTATTCCTCCTCTAAAGTCGTCACCAAGTCCGTGTATCCCTTATAGATTAATATATTTTTCATGAAACAGAGTCCATATGCCATATATTTGGGGCATCGGTTAATTATGTTACTTATTTTATAACATTCCAAGGGGTAAAGTTAGGGAAACAACCTTTGGTCAGGAGAGTAGTCAGGTAGGCAATGAATGGCTTGTCTGGATGCTGAAAGATAGAAAAATATGTTTTATTCCTCCAAAAATGGTTCTCATTGCTGTAAATACTAAATGAATCATATGTCAATCATTGGGTATCATATTCTAGTGGCCTGTATCGAATGGTTTCTTCAGCTTCCCATGTTTAACATGAGGCAACCCACTAGTTTAATGTTTAGTTGAGACTGATATGACTGATCATGACACCTATAAAAGTAGATCATATGGGCACATCCATAGGTTGATGCACCTTGAAGGTTTACCGAGTGGATGGATCAGAATGCAAAACGAGGGCATACCTGATAGTGGAATGTCCCATAGGGTTTGTTTTGACACCATCAAGGATAATATGGAAACCACCTATGGAATATAAGGGAAGGCAGGCCCCAATGAGGGGACACCCAACTTTACAATTTGCTTGGATTGAACCTCAGGGAGGCTTCCTACTTACCATGGGTAGAAAATAAGGATCAAAAATCAAATAGTTCAAAAGGGTGATTTTTGGATTACATGTGGTTAGATACCCTTCACAATAGGATCACACATGGATGGATGTATATGATGTGTGGGTAATATTCATGGTAAACATCTTGATTATTTCTAGGTGTATTGATGTAGCAAGTGTTATTATATCACTGGGATGTGGGGAACCATGTAAGAGTTGTGATTTATATGGATGATGTGATGATGAAATGAATGAAATGTGAAAATTAATGTTATTTAACCATAAAGAGGTTTCCTAAGAATCTTAGTTCATATGAATCAAATTCCACATTGGTTGATAAGTGGGGAGATGGGAAACATTTGGAGGCAGCCCATGATAATGAACAAAAGGATGGGGACCAGAAGGATGTAAAACCTCCAGGTTGTGGTATGATACTCTTGATACATAACAACCTAGGGGAAAGATCAAGATGGGAACAAGTGATTGGATTGAACCTCAAGAAGGATTCCCACATACCCCCTGTGGCAGGGGATCAATATCCACATAGTTCAGTATTGAGTCATTAAATTGGGGTATACACAATGGATAGAGATTCTAAGACGTTCCAGGGACCTACACGTTGTTAGCATCCCTTCATAAGAGTACCACACATAGTTGGAGTATGTTGAAATGGGTGGAGATTGTGCATGGTTAGCTTCCTAGGTAGTAGGATCAACCCACCTCATGTGGTCGATCTAGGAGATGTGTCCCAAAAACGAAATATGTCACATCATGTGGGTATATCCCATGGGAGATCACCAAATTTTACCATAGGTTGGGATGGAACCTTAAAGAGGCTTCTTATGATCCCAAAAGGGTTCAAAATTGGCACAGTTCAAAGAGTGTGGTTTAACATCATACAGGATGAATAAAAAGACATGAAATTGATAGAATTAATGGATTTTATTGGAGTGATGGGCTTGAACCTCATAGTGGCATCGTACATACCATGTTTATAAGACATAGAGTAAATTCAATGTAGGTAGGTGCAAATGGGAATGATGTTTATGTATGGGTAGTGGACCAATGTTTTGTGGGGGATAACACATGGTTAGAGGCCCGAAGATGATTTCATGGTCGTCGTTACACTAGTCCCATGTGACTCATGTTGGTATGAGAAACAGTATGTAACAGTTGACATGATGATTATGTCATGAATTTTGTGGCCATGAGGGATGATACCGGGATTACACAGATAGCGGTCTATGAAGATTGATACTAGGAATAAATCATAATGGGAATTCCAAGGATGAGTTCTTTATGTATAAGGAAGATCATATTTTATGAGAGGAAGAACCATTTCCCAATTTTTCATACACAGAACACCCTTTCAAGGTGTTTTGGGGCATACATGGAGACTTCCTGAGGTTCACATGGTGATAAAACCCAATGGTATATAGGGATTAGATTTAGAATTTGGGAAGAAATAAGGTCCTGGGTCACATCCCCTCTCTAACACTCTCATACCTTTCATGCATGCTAAAATTTATAGTTTAACATCACGTGTTGAGGTCATGGGTGATTGGAAGGTTAACGTCATGCATCTCAGACGTTGAGGACTCACTCCTCATTCATTAGACAGATATTACTATTAACAACTAGATCGTGTGCATAAGAAGGCATAATAAATTCCCATTGGGAGTGCGTTGGAGGAGTGGTAAAATGTGGGGTCCTTGTTAGATTAGTAATGTGAACAAGTAATAGATGTTAGCATTCATATGTCAAGAATCATAAGGTAGGGAAATAAAATAGGAAGAACTGCATGTGAAACTATTAAATCAATTTGTATAATCATGGAGGGATGAATATGAAGGGAGGGAATGAGGCCTAGGGCTCTCAAAAAGATGCTTCATGAAGTAAAGGAGCTTCACAATGAAAGTGTTCATCCAGAAGGAAACGTTCTTTGCGATGGAAGGGTTCATTGTAAAATAACAATATTCATGGGGAAAGTCTTTTCCATGTCATAGGGATCAATATTAGAAGAGTTCTAGGTATATTCTGAAGACTTTAAGGATCCTTTAGAAACATGAAGGGGATCCTTCCTTCACAATGGGAGAAGGCCTTCACGATGCAAATCCCAACCATAGGCAGGGTCCAGGAAGATCAATGGGGGGAACGAGTTGTGAAGATCAAGAACCTCGGGGGAACCATTTTTAGTTTCACAACTCGCCTAAAAAAATGGGATCTCAAATGTAAAAAGTTTGGGGTGGAAATAGTTATAAGGGGGTATTGAGCCAGGTATTTATAGGAAATAAGGTTTTGTGGTGCTCACGGGGCTCACCACAAAGAAAAAACATGACATCATAAAGATAAAGGGATGCCATAAAGTGGAAGGGTTCTATCATACTTCATCAGAATGATGGAAGGACTTTCAGATACCATTGTGGCGTTTTTAGTACTCATCAGTCTCATAGATACACCATCATAGACAATCGTGGTCTGGGGGTGTGTAATCTCCAAAAATGAGCTTTTCAAAAAGACTCCATTGATGATGTTTGATGAATTATGAGACAATTCATGTATATATGAGGTTCGAACCAGCTTTGGTTTTATCCATGAAATTAATAGAAGAATTTTTTTTCTACCAAAAACATCTTTAATATATTGAATATTGTGTGGGAATGATTAATGTCACATTAAAGGGGCAGTTTTCCACACTTCCTCAAACAAAATTATTGTAATTACCTCAAGTGGAATGTATAATGAAATTTATTTTAAAAGTATTATAGAATATTTAATACATTATAAATATAATATATTACATATATAAGTCAAATTTCCATCATTATTTCCACAATGGATGGTGGTAACTGAAAAATGAACAATCATTATTTCATGAGGCGGTAGTTCATAGTATAAATAAGGAGTATGTTCGTTATACATTAGATGTAGGTGTGTGTATGTGTAAGTCAAAAAAAAATATTATATTGTGTATACTGGTGTTTTTATAAAATAATGTAATAAATAGATTGTATTGGGCAACAAAGGAAATAAAATAATAGATTTTGAGAGAATGCATTATCGCTTAATTTGGTAACACCTTTTTTGTGCCTAAAGGATTAATTGGATTAATTTATACACAAAGTAATGATTCAGGGAGGGTGGTATGGTTGGATGGAAGTGGACTAGGCAAAGATTTTCTAAACCTTTGTGGTTTGATATGTTTGAATAATATTGAGATTTTGTGTCCTTTTTTAGGAAAGAGGAAGGGCACACTTGGCACTTTTGAAAAGATGTTAGGTGTACCCATGTTTTTACCTAAAAAAGAAATTAAAATATGAAAACTCAACAAATAAAGTTTCATGGAATATTAATGGACATAGAATTGGAGTTGGTTAAGTTTTTTGGTTTTTTGGTTCTTAAATTTATGTTTATTACATTATTGTTCTTATTTTTTTCTAACTGTTCTAATTAATTTTAATCACATTCACTAATATTTTTGGTTAAATTTTTTTTACCTTATTACACATTTCAAATTACTAAAATCCGAAATATGGAATCCATTTTTCCAATTTTTAATCAAATAAGTGGAATAAATTAATTTAAAATTAAACCTGATGACGGGACGACACAACGGGTTTTTAATGTAAACATTTCCAAACATAGCCTATATTTGTATACCCAATATCAAATTAAAATTCATTTTAATGACCAGAATAGGAATAATTCATAAAAATATTATCTATTAAAACATTGAAACCAAATTAAAATATGATTTAACCATATAAAAAAATTAGATTAAATGGTAGTTTCAAATTAAAATATTGTATTTTCCACTATTCATCCAAAAATGATGTTTCATTAACAAATCTCAAAAATTCATCCTAATCTATTTTATACATTAGAAATTCAAAATTGATTTTTAGTTTATAAATTTCAATATCTAGATGCTTCTAAAATTAATTATATTATTTTTCATAGAAGGACATTAAAATTAGTTCATTTGAGAAAATAGTATTTTTTATCATTAAGGACATTACATGAAATTATATCTTTCATAGAAGAAAATTCAAACCATTAAAAAAAGTATTAATAGAAACCCACATTCTAAAAATTAATACTAAAATTATGTAAAACACAATATATTGTAACATAACGGTTACCCAGTGTAGCATATAACTATGTTTCAATATAAAAAACATATATATGGATTAATGATTGGAAATGGAGGAAACAAGTAAATATTTTAAGGAGTGATCGAGGTCATCAATCAAAAACTACATAATGATCAATAAAATTGAGGATCTCAGAGTCATAGATATGTGATGATTTATAATGACATTGGTTTAGTTGAAATAATGGTAGTAGGATGGAATTTTTTAATCCTTATAATATCATTATGTAATTTATATATTGACCAATAATATAATGAAATATACTTACTTGATAAATTTATAAAATAAAAGATCACTATTTTTTGTTCTTTTAACTATTTATAATTCATCCATTATATTATGAAACGAATTTCACAATATTTTCTTTAATTCACATAGAACTAAAATACACTTTTAGTATATATTATGGACATTAAAAAAATGAAAGGTGTAGAAATTTATTAATAAATATTGTTGAAAATAAATATGGTGAACACATTATATGATAAACATAAAATGTAACACTAATGTTTCATCATGATGTGCCCAGATTGGTGTGAATCACTGAGAGGGGGAGGCGGTGAATTAGTGATACCTTTGACAATATTACCAATTGTGTCAAAACCCATCCCAGTGGGGCCCGCGTCGTGACTCCCCAAACCCACCTCCAATAGGCCAGGGGCTAGTGACTAGCACCATGTAGGCATATTACTTACATGGGAGGCATTGCCTAAGTACCTATACACACGCACACATCTCCAAGCCCACAATGTTGAAATGTAAAAACCACTAAGGAACAAAAATTCATGCATACAACTAAACCCAACCAATAGAGTAGGATGTAAGTTAGAATACTAAAAAGTAAAATGGGCTAGAATACAAGACCACCAAAAACAAGAGTCTGAAAACTGCAAAGTCCAACCTATAAACACAAAAGGTACTAGGACTGATGATCATATCCATAAGAACGCCTTGGCCTGTACGTAACTCAGAAATCTTGGTCCTGTCCTGGTCCGCCCTGGACTCTGTCAAAAGGCTGCTCGTCTGCACAAGACACCAGACGTGTGGGCAAATCCCGTGCAGGGGTGAGTGTAACAATACACCGTCGAGGAACCCAAAACCACAAAACAGTACACAAACTAAAGGTATAGTCATTTGTGCATAGTGTATGTCTACAAAACTTATAGAACAAACCAAATATACTCAAAACTTAGATTCGTGGTCTAGAGACATGTCACACAACCGCATACCCCCGTTAGGGATTCAGTTCGAAGATTCCGCGAAGCACTCGTCCCTGGATAACACACTCCATGAGTCTTACAACTCTGATGATGTCTATCCGAGATGTATCATTCATCGGGAACCATCACGATAGGTATTCACACTCGTTATGGGAGACACACTCTTGAGTGGGAAGATTTCTGATAGGAAGAACCACTCATTACGGGAGACACACTCTTGAGTGGGAAAGATCACGATACCCAGATGAGGATCACTTCTAGGGCCATGGAGTATACTGCGACTCATCCGAATTCATCAGTTAGGTGATTCACTAGCTAGGTAGAGGATCAACGCCCGGAAAAGTTTGTCACGTCAATGACTGACTCTATCTAGGTTCGGGGATGGATAGAGGATCTCGATCCGGGCCTCTCGGATGGATACCTGACTCTATCAGATAATTTCCTATTGTAGGGATCATAATCTTGTGTGGGGAAATGATGCATGACATTCAGGGGAACGATAAGAAGGGGCACTAACCCAAATTAATGATGTCCAATATACAGTGAACAAGAGACCATGTCATTTTCCAAAAATTACATGGCGTGTAGAAAAGTTAAACGGCATGTTGTATGACCTCGGGTACTGCCCGCGTACAACGGCCCATGTCATAAGGCTAGTAGTGTAGAAAAAACTGAGTACAAGGCGTGTAGTTCGATGTACACGCCATGTCCAAGTGGCAGGGGTTGGCCCTGTGTACGCTGGTCATGTGCCTGTACACGGTCATCAATCTGTTTACTCCAACCCGTGTAATCGGCACACGGGGTGACCCGCACTACTGGCCTCGCCTGGCCGTGTGATGGATTACACGACCGTGTACTCCATCACATGTCCTTGTACCCTATGGGTACATGCTGAGTCCCGCGTAGCCGCCTCTGCCATGATGTACATGCTGTGTCGCCTGAAGCCGTGTAGATCATCATGTGTCCGTGTAGTTCCCAAAATACACGTCGATATTTAGGGAAAGTCCAACACACCGTGTGAATAGGGTCACATGCCTTGTGATTCCTCTCTAACCCCTAAAACCCTAGCTACCTCCAGTACTACATGGCGTGTTCTTCGTAAGTACACACTTTGTAGTCTGGAAATTTCCAGAAACACGGACTTCTGCCATCTCGCCTCCAGTGATGACCCGTTCGTCGATCCGGCCATCCGATCACCATAAAACATCCAAGTTTTGGTCGCCCTGAAACAAAGAATCTTATCCTGATGTTTTTAGACCTCTGATCGGCTCCAAAAACATGATTTGATCTTCACGCGTGAAGAACGCTTGATGAACGCCCTTTTCCGTTCCGGTCCGATTCGTCGTCCGCCATCGTCGTCGCACCTCTGCAAGGTTGTTGCGGTGTCGAACCTTCGATTTGGGATCGTTCCGTCGTGAAACGGGTGCGCAATGATCCATTGTTCGTCGCCCCATGGAGAACATGAAGAATGCGCGAGAAAAGAAACGAGGAGAAATCCAATTAACAATGTGAGGAACGAACCCCCGCCGTCATTTGTCACGGCGTTGATCCGCTCCAATTAGCTGGCTTAAATGGAGCAAGGATCAACAATAACAAAACAACATGGATGAAATCCCTGAATCATCGCGATAATATCCTCCCACAAGAATGAATGAATCCACAGATCAACTTGTTTGTGGTTGATCCGCGTTCATCATTTAAATTCAAAAATGGTGAAAAGAAATTCAAATCACAAACCTCTACCTCAACTGGGATCAATTACTGATGAAGGTTTCGCACTGCCACTGTCTTTAAGATCCTTCAACGTCATTGGCACAGTGATTCACAACTTTGATCCGTCGTCATTCGTCACCGAAAATTTATTCCAAGGCAATATGAATTTTTTTCTCCAGAGCTTCCTGTCAAAAAAAAGTCATCAACGACCAAAATTCACATAATTCCAATAACAAGGAAATGTGTTTGGCATTTAATTACATGGTATTATTAATGACTCCAACATAACATTCTTGAGTCATTATGACACATCATAATGGTGCCCTCAGATTTTTAATTCGGGCATCCGTTTGGAAACTCCCACAACCGCACACAAGTGCCGACTCACTTAACTTATAAAGTTCAAACCACCATTCCAGGCTCACTGGACCTCATAATGATGTTCCGTCTTCACACTCGATCTCGAAATAATTCTAATTAATATTTAAAAATAATACACAGAAAAATTTGAGACATTAAATTCTCTCCACCTTGAGTCTTTACATCCCTGAAAATCCAAAAAAAATGATTCCCAAAAGGATGTTGGTACTGGGCATGGATCAGGGCCTCCCACTCCCACGTGCTCTCCTAAAGATTCCAGTGCTACCACCGGACGTGAACCAAGGGAATCGATCACGCACATAGTATCCTCTCCCACCGATCCTCGATCTCCACTGGGTACTCAGAAAAGGTCACTCCATCCTCGATGTTTAGCTCTCCGCAGTCGATGACGTATGACGGGTCGTGCACATACCTCCTCAGCTGCAACACGTGGAGGACATCATGTACTCGATGCAACTATGTCGGTATAGTTAGGCGGTATGCCACCTCTCCAGCTCTGCATAATATCTGGAAGGGTCCAATGATCCTTCGAGATAGCTTTCCACCTCGGCCAAATCTATGTAACCCTCGTCGAGGTGAGTCTCGAAGAAAGACGCGGTATCCCTCTTCGAACTCCAGAGGCCTCTGTCGTCGGTCAGCATAGGACTTCTTCCAGCTCTGTGCAGTCTTCAACCACTCTCGGATGATCTGCACCTTCTCTGTGGTAGCCCGCACCATCTCTGGAGCCATGAGTGCTGACTCTCTGGGGTCGGTCCAGCAATGTTGTGACCGGCAGTGTCTCCGATACAGGGCCTCGAACAGTGCCATACCAATGGTGGAGTGGTATCTGTTGTTGTACGCAAACTCCACCAGTGGTAGGTGGTCCTCCTAGCTGTGACCAAAGTCCAAGATACATTCCCGCAACATATCATCCAGAACCTTAATGGTTCTCTCCGTCTGACCATCAGTATAGAGATGAAACGCTGTGGTCAAGAATAGCTGGGTCCCAAAAGCCTCCTGTAATCCCTTCCACAACTGGGATGTGAAGTGGAATTCTCGATCTGATGCTATAGTCAAGGGGACTCCATAAAGCTGAACTATCTACTGCACGTAGAGGCGTCCCAAGCTCTCTACGGACCTATGCTCCCTGATAGCTAGAAAGTGGGCCGACTTGGTGAGTCAGTCAACGATCACCCAGATGGAATCATGCCCCTTGGATGCCTGTGGTAAGCCTGTCATGAATTCCATCGATATTCCATCCCACTTCCACTCTTGAACCTCCAGAGGGTGAGCTAATCTCGCTGGAACCTGGTTCTCAGCCTTCACCTGCTGGCATGTGAGACATCAAGAAACGAACTCTGCTACTACTTTCTTCATGCTTGACCACTAGAAATATCTTCAGAGATCATGATACATCTTTTCCACCCCAAGATGTACCACCAAAGGAGATTTATGAAACTCCCTCAGGACCTCCTCTTGCAACGCCACCGGTACAACAGTACGTCCTCTGAAAAGAAGTACGTGCTCCCCACCTTTTAAATATCAATTAGGAGCATGTCATGTGAATAACTGAGCACGTAAAGGAACATATTCGACATCCCTAAGCTGTGCCTCCCTAACTCGCTGTAAGAGTGGAGGGGTGACAACCATCGACTGTAGGTAAGCTGCATCCTCTCCATTCACAAAGGATAACTACAACGCGACTAACTGCCGTGTCCCCTCACTCAACATCTGTGAGCTCGACCTTCTTCTAAGAGTATCTGCCACCTTGTTCCCCTTTCCAGGAGTATATATGATCTCTAAATCATAGTCCTGGAGGAATCCTAGCCATCATCTTTACTGTAGATTCAAATCTTTCTGCGAAAATATGTACCTGAGGCTCTTGCGGTTAGAGTAGATAATAAACCGCTCACCCATCAGGTAGTGTCACTACATATTCAACGCGAAGACCACCACTTCCAACTCGAGATCATTGGTTGCATAGTTATTCTCATGTTGCATAAGCTGGCGTGAACCATAAGCAATCACTACATGTCGCTGCATCAGGACACAGCTGAGCCCGGTCCCTGATGCATCGCAGAAAACTACGTACTCGACAACCTCCTCCGAAAATCTCAAGACTGGGGTGCTCGTCAAACACTATCTCAGCTGCTCAAAATCTTGCTGGCATTTCTCTGTCCAAATGAAGGGTTTACCCTTCTTGGTCAAGGCTGTCATTGGTGCCGATATCCGAGAGAAATCAGGGATGAATCTTTGATAATATCCTGCCAACCCAATGAAGCTTCGCACCTCCGTCACGCTCCGAGGTGGCTCCCATGCTAACACAGCCTCCACCTTGGCTGGGTCCACAACTACTCCATCTTCTGAGATGACATGTACCAGAATGTGGACCTCATGAATCCAGAACTGGTACTTTGAGAGCTTCCCATAAAGCTGGTGCTCCTAGAGTACATCCAGAACCATCCGCAAGTGTCTCGCATGCTCCTCCTCTA
This sequence comes from Viscum album, assembly GCA_963277665.1. NCBI lineage: Eukaryota > Viridiplantae > Streptophyta > Magnoliopsida > Santalales > Viscaceae > Viscum > Viscum album. The sequence continues at coordinate 624,553,588 of OY728127.1, forward strand.
ACAATGAGTACACAAGGATATCATCGATGAAGACCACTAAGAACCAGTCCAAGTATGGATTTAAAATCTAGATCATTAGTCCCATGAACACTACAGGGGCGTTCTTCATGCCAAAAGGCATCACCAAGTACTCATAGTGACAATGGCGGCATCTGAAGTCCATCTTCGGTGTATCCTCATCGCGCACTCGTATCTGGTGATAGCCTGATTGGAGGTCAACCTTCGAGAACCAGTGTGCCCCTCTTAGCTGATTGAAGAGGTCATAGATTCTCGGTAGTGGATACTTTTCCTTCACATTCACCTGGTTCAGGCACCGGTAATCCACACACAACCTCAGACTCCCATCTTCCTTCTTGGAAAACAAGAGTGGGGCCACCTTGGGTGAGACGATGGGTCTCATGAAACCCTTTCTCTGAAAATCCCCCAACTGCACCCTCATATCGAGAACCTCTATGGGAGACATATGATATGATGATGAGGAAATTGATGCCTTCCCGGTGTGTGAGTCGATGCAGAAGTCGATCTCCCAGCGGGGAGGTAATCCTAGAACGTCTTCGGGAAATACGCCCTCATACTCTGCCACTACTACTAGGAATTGGGATCTCACAACATTCACTACTCTGAGGGAAAGTCTAGCCAACTCATCAGTGATTGGCTGAACCCTCTTGTGCATAAGTCCATTCTGTGCTACCTGGGTTTTCTTTTCTCCAAAAATGGAAAACCTCATTCCATCATGGCAGACACACCACACTCTTCGCCTAAAATAGTCAATCTGGGCATGGACCGAAGATAACCAATTCATACCGAGAATGACGCCATAGGGCCTCGATGCTACAACCAAGAGGTTCCAACCGAAACTCTCACCTACAAGGGTAAGATCACACTGTCTGCAAAGGTGCGTGATTATCGAGTCTCCTCTCGTAGGTTTCTCCAAACGTAAGGATTGAGTAAACGGTTCTACCAGAATCTTGGGGTTTCATGCAAGACATGTGGCTATGAAGGAATGACTGGAACAAGTGTCTATAAGCACGGAAAATAAGGTATAGAAGACACATATCGTACCCCGTATCATCCCTGGAGTCCCTGGGTTGTATACCTTGACCGCAAGCAGTTGTCCTCACCCCTGTCCCCCAGCTCCCTGAGCCTGGTGAGGACCTCCTGGGGGTGGTGGTGGAAGTAAGTCGAAGCATTTACCACCACCTGCAGCTCTCCCTTCTCATCTGCCACATTCACTGCTTGGCGGGTCTACCTAATATGTTCTATGCCTCTGCCTCGGTGGTCCATCCACCATTTCCCTATCAGCAGCTCGACGGGTCGGGCAATCTATATACAAATGTCCCCTACAGTCGCATGCATTGAATCACTTCTCGCTAGGCTGACTGGATCCAGCCTGGGAGCCATGGACTATCGATCCCTTGTCCTGGGTCCTCTTATGATGTTTCCCATGTCTAGATCCCTATGTATAACGTCGTCTACCTACTGCTTGGGTTTCTGCACTTGTCTGCCTATTGTTGACTACCTGCGGCTGTCTCTCCTTCGCCAAGAAGCTCTATATCACCAATTCCCACTCGAGAACTCCATCATAGGTTGATATGCATAGAGGCACGACACTATCTCGTATGTCTCATCGTAGACCCCGCTCGAAGGTCTGAGCTCTGAAGTACTGATCCCTGACCAAATCCATCGAGTACCTGGCGAGGTTGGTGAACCTTGATGAATAGTTAGCTACTTCCATATTGCCCTTCTAATGCTGAAAAAGCTCCTGGATGCTTATATCTCTTAGCATAACCGGAGAGAACTCCTCTCTGAAGAGTTTCTCAAAATCCATCCTTGAAAGAGTCTCCTTGTCATGAGTCTGTGTGGTCAGACTCCACCATCATCCTGCCAAAACCTGAAGAAGGCTCGCTCCTAGGATCACCATCTGGTCTGATGGTGTCCCCACTAGATAGAAAACTGTAGTCACCGCCTCAAGCCAGTCCTCAACCGCCTGTGGGTCGGGCTCACCTTGGAACCTTAGTGGTCTCTGTCTGTGGAACTCATGGAGCGTGCTAAGCATGTTCTCCTTGTCAATCGGTACTACAGGTACCATTGGCTGCTCCACTGGTAGTGGCATAGCAGGTGCACCACCCGGTGGAAAAGCTTGGGGAACAGGTCACTGTATCGAAGCCTCGTCACTGAGGGGGTCATCCTCGTGATCGTGCGGATGAATCCTAGTGGGTATGTTTCATAGAGGCATCCTCTAAAAAAACAAGATGTACCATGGTCAATGAGTTTATCTCGATAGCTATCACAAATGACATGGAAAACACAAACCATTCCTATATGAATCATGTAACTTTTATTCCCCCACAACCCGTGCTTTCGTGTACCGAGTTGAAAAAGAAGTTATCAGAGTCCTGGTGTATGGATATGTCGGCCGCCACACGAACACTGGAGTCTCTAGCCTGAAATCCGAACCCGAAACACTCAACACTATTTCCCCAAACCAAACTCACAGACTCTTGGTCCTAAGGTAGAACCGACCACCTCTGATACCACTCTGTCACAACCCATCCCAGTGGGGCCTGCGCCGTGACTCCCCAAGCCTGCCTCCAATAGGCCAGGGGCTGGTGACTAGCACCGAGTAGGAATATTACTAACATGGGAGGCATTGCCTATGTACATGTACACTTCCACACATCTCCAGGACCACAAAGCTGAAATGTAAAAACCACTAAGGAATAAAAATTCATGAATACAACTAAACCTAACCAAAAGAGTATGAAAAAAGGTAGAATACTAAAAAGTAAACTGGGCCAGAATACAAGCCCACCAAAAACAAGAGTCTGAAAACTGCAAAGCCCAACCTGTAAACACAAAAGGTACTGGGAATGCTACCCATAGTCATAGGAATGCCTCTTTCGGTAGGGAACTTAGAAAGCTTGGTCCTATCCTTGTCCGACCAGGACTCTGTCAAAAGGATGCTCGTCTGCACAAGACACCAGACGTGCGGGCAAAGCCAGTGTAGGGGTGAGTATAATAATACTCAGTAGAGGACCCCGAAAAAAACATAATACTACACAAAGTAAAGGTAAAGTAAGTTGTGAACAGTGTATGTCTACAGAACATAGAGAAAAAATCATATATACTGCAAACCCAGACCCGTGGTCTAGAGACAAGTCACAGAACCGTATACCCCCATTAGGGATTCAGTTCGAAGATTCTGCGAAGCACTTGTCCCTCGAGAACACACTACAAGATTATTACTGCTCTGATGACGTACATCCGAGATGTACTATTCATCAGGAACTATCACGATAGGTAGTCACACTCATTATGGGAGACACACTCTTGAGTGGGATGATTCCGATAGGTAGAAGCACTCATTACTGGAGACACACTCCTTAGTGGGAAAGATCATGATACACAGATGAGGATCACTTCCAGGGCCATGGCGGATACTGCAACTCATCCAGATTCACCAGTTAGGTGATACAACAGCAAGGTATAGGATCAACACTTCTTATATTTGGTCACGTCGATGGATGAATCTACCTAGGGTTTGGGATGGATAGTGGATCCTGATCCGGGCCTCTCAGATGGGTGCCTGACTCTATCACAGAAAGTCCTGCTGAAGGGATCATACTCCTGTGTAAGGAAATGATGCCTGACCTTCAGGGGAACAAGAAGAAGGGGCACTAACCTAAATGAAATATTTCCAAGATACGGTGAACAAGAGAACCATGCCATTCTCCAAAAAGCACACGGCGTGTAGAAACGTTACACACCGTGTTGTCTGACCCCGGGTACTGCCTGTGTACAACGGCCCGTGTCGTAAGGCTGGTCGTGTAGAAAAAACTAAGTACAAAGCATGTAGTTATATGTACATGCCGTGTCTGAGTGAATGGGGTTGGCCCTGTGTACGTTGGACATGTGCCTGTACACGGTCATCGATCTGTGTACTCCAACCCATGTAATCGGCACACGAGGTGACCCGAGCTACTAGACTCGCCTGGTCGTGTAATGGTGTACATGGTCATGTACTCTATCCCGTGTTCGTGTACCCCCTAGGTACATGCCGAGTCCTGCGTAGATGCCTCTGCCATGTTGTACATGCTGTGTCGCCTAAATCCGTGTAGATCATCTTGTGTCCATGTACTTCCCAAAATACATGCCGAGCTTCGGGGAAAGTCCAACACGCCGTGTGACCAGGGTCACACACTGTGTGACCAGGGTCACACACCTTGTGATTCCTATATAACCCCTGAAACCCTATCCTCCGCCAGTACTACACAGCGTGTTCTTCGGAAGTACATGTCGTGTATTCTGGAAATTTCCAGAAACACGAACTTCCGTCGTCGCGCCTCCGGTGATGATCCATCCGTTGATCAGGCCATCAGATCACTGTGAAAGTTCTAGGTTTTGGTTTCCCCGACAACACGAAGCTACTCCAGATGTTATCAATCCTCTGATCTGCCCTGAAAACATGATTTGATCTTCCGGCGCGAAGAACGCTCGATGAACGCCCTTTTCTGTTCTGGTCCGATTCATCGTCCTCCATCATCGCCACACCTCTATAAGTTCGTTGCAGTGTCGAACCTTAGATTTTGGAATATTGAGTCTCGAAACAGATGTGCAACGATCCGTTTTCCGTCACCCTGCAGAGAACATGATGAACAGTAGAGAAAAGAAAGCAATGGAAATCTAATAAACAAAGTGAGGAACAAACCCCCACTATCATTCGTCCCGGCATTGATCCACTCCCGTTAGCTGGCTTAAACGAAAAAAGGATCAACAATAACAAAACAACATGGATCAAATCCCAGAATCATCCCAATAAAATCCTCCCGCAATAATGATCGAATCCACAGATCAACATGTTCGTGGTTGATTTGTGTTCGTCATTTAAAATCAAAAACGGGGAAAATAAATTCAAATCACAAACTCCTACGTCAACTGGGATCGATTACTAATGATGGTTTCACACTTTCGTCGTCATCAATATCCTTCAACTTCGTTGGCGCAGTGATTCGCAGCTTCGATCCGTCAACGTTCGTTGCCGAAAATTTCCTCCAAGGCTCCATGAATTGTTTCTCCAGAGAATCCTCCCAAAAAAAAAATCCATCAACAACCACTATTCGCATAATCCTAATAAAAAGTAAATGTGTTTGGCATTTAATTACATGGCGGTATTAATGACTCCAACTTAGCATTCTTTAGTCATTATGACGCGTCATTAAAAATGAAACAGACATCCCGTCACTGCACTGCAGCAGATGTTTCCATAAAATTAAAATAAAAATTTTGCAATTTAATTTATTTTCATTTTACTAAAATCGTCTGAAACATTACTTTTTCCCTCGACCCGTTCTAGTCAAGGTTAGGCTCACTCTTAAGTGAATTCATCGTCCCAGATGCAACAGTGCCCTCAGATTTTTAATCCATGCATCTGTTTGGAAACGGCCACAATCACGCCCTAGTGCCGACTCACTTAACATAAAAAGATAAAACCACCATTCTGGGCTCACTAGACCTCGGAATGATGTATCGTCTTCACGCCTGACCTCAAAATAATTCTATATAATACTTAAAAATAATACACGAAAAAATTCGAGACATTACAAATTGATTCATTTTAATTAAACCAATATGGCTAGATAAATCCTCAATCCACTCTTCTTGTTTCTATCAAGCTTACCTCTAAAGATGTTGTAAATGTAATGGAACAAAACACAAGGATTTACATGGTTCAATTCAAAGAAATACACATTGCTATATTGGTTAGTCTCCCCAACACATATTCTACACTATAATATTTTTACAATATATAATGGTCAATACAGAGTCACACTATATGTCTCGTAAGTCCAACATGAGGTTTTTATACTGTATCCCACTATGTTACCAATGTCCCACTAGCCTGCTCTGGAGTCCCGCTGAAGACTTCTTCTCCTACCTAAATCACAGTAGGTTATTCTAGCTCTCGAGTCACATGAGAAGAATCCTTAATTTAATCAACTTTATTTAGTGTAAATTGATCTTATTATCTTCCCATAAGGGTGTTCTAAATCGCACTGGCCCATGTATCACTTCAAGAATATTCAATAGCTTTTGGTAAGGTCTATCGGCCTTGATCAATATTTCTGATCACCATTATTATCAGTCCTCAGTGCAAAAATACCTGGGAAATTCATTCTTGTTTTGATGAAGACCCTACCTCACATACAAATTTTCAATTGGTGAAAAAAATCACTTCATGAATGCAAGATTAATTATTTACAATATCAGTTCTGTCTGCCTTTATAGACCCTTAAATACTGTAAAATCCTATATTAGATCTTCTTTAATTCCATCTATCTTCAGTCTCAATTCTCTTTCACATCTTTCAAGAATTACATGGCATTAAAAACTTCTTTATTTGATATTTCAATTACTTCTCACATGTTCATTTGATTATACTTGATTTCATGCATGTATAATATCATTATTGTAAAATCAAACACACATTGGTCTTGTATCATTAGTTTAGGTTCAATGAGTGTGTCTCATGCAATATCTATCATCTATTCTTCACTCAATATGAACACACACAATTCCTTCTTCATTGTCTATATTCACTCACATACTTATTTTTTAGATTGGTTTCAATATATTTGTGTTTCATTAAACCGTAATGGTAGTAGTATTTAATGTGTGTTATTATTATTTCTTCCTCTTTCTTCATCACATGTGCACAAACACTATATCTTATTTTATTTTCATGTCGATGGTCTCATCACATGAACATGTATGCATGTGAAACATGCATGCCTCCTCCATTATTCCTTTTTGAAAACACAAGGCCTTAGGTTTCTTAAAAAAAAGTGCATATGTGCATATTCTCAATGCTTGCACACACAAGCTTCTATATTCATGAAATATCCTTCTTCAACAAAAATGAACACCTGAAAACATAGTATATAAAATGATAAAAAAAGAGGTTGTTCTTATATTGTTCATGAAACTGATGATGTTCACGGTTTTACTTATTCATACAAATGGTGAATGAGAATCTCCTTCATAGAACCAAAAGCAGTTCTTGGTTATGTATTCTCAAACGTATAATAGGGGTGAATGTGCGCCGGTTGTTTGCTATCTGGATCACCATCCTGAATCACAACTAGGGTTTAGAAATATTAGTCACATGTTTGTGAGTTTTCATTGCATATAGGTGTGGTTCTCCTTAGAGAGTTGACTTCATGAGTGAGTATAACCTATCAACGGTCAGAAGATATTTGGTTCTTCTTCATGTAGAATGTCGAACTGGGAATGATCTGTTTTTTAAATAGGGGAACTCATGTAGGAGAATGGTAGAAACTCTTCTTAGCATGGTGTTCCTCAACATATAGGTGAGGATTGGATCTTATAAATGTTCAAAATATATCATTTGAATCAGCTGAGATAATCCCTTTGAAAAACCAAGATATTCAATATTTTGAAATCCTCAAACACATATGGTTTATATCTCAACTTGTTTCTATTAAACATGGGCCCCTTCGTTCACATGAACACTGTTTCCGACGCTTTCGTCGGGGCGCGCACATCCGTCCGTCCGTGGAGGAGGATGCGCTGCGTTGTTGCCCCGCATTCCCACTTTCCAAAGGCGGGCGACATTCACTCCTTATTCAGGGACGTCTACTCCGTGATCGAAACGGGATGATGGGATGTCGGTTCTTCCTTCCGTGGATTCCTCCTCAGAACTCGTCACCTAGTCCGGGTCTCCCTCATATATTTAATACATTTTTCATGAAACTCTTCCTATGCCATGTTTCCATGGACGCTGGTTAATTACACTACTTTTTTCGGGACATTCCAAAGGGTCCGGTCAGGGAAGCAACCTTCAGTCAGGGGGAGTAGTCACGTTGAGGAATCAACAGCGTGTCTGGATGCTGGGGAACCGGCATATCTGTCTATTATCCCTGGTCATAGGGCTTCTTGAGGGCGTGGGAGCCTGAGGAATCCCACATCGAGCGTGGGGAATTATATGACATAGACACATATCTGAGATTTTCCTCAGTTTCCTGTGTTTAACACATGGTATGCCACAAGTTTAATGTCCAGCGGAGACGGATCAGCCCAATCAGAGCATTAGCTAGAATGGATCGGATTGAGGGATTTCCCTTGAAGGGGTGCCGATACCGGGACCAGCCCATGGGCAGCTGTGAAGAGGATCATACCGACACGGTCTCACCGGGATATGATGGTCCGGGTGAGAATCAGGGTGGATGATGGACGGATGGATGTAGTGGAGGGGAGAATGGTGAGGGACCATCACAAGGGAGATGGTGAAGTTGGGCTTGAGCCTCAAAGAGACCTCCTACGTATCCTCGTGGCAGGGAATCAAAGTCCACGTAGTTTGGGATGGTGCCGGTGAACCGGCATGAAGGTGGACCTTGGTCCGATGGATGTCATCACCGAACCAACGCGAAGGTGCACCTTGGTCCAAATGGTGTGGGGCTTACAAACTAGGTTGCCTGAGTGTGGATGAACCGACGTGAAGAAGGTCGGAGTGACCAACAGATGGTGGTCTTGAACCTCTGAGAGGCTTCCTACGTACCATGTCGTGACATGGATCAAAGACCACATAGTTCAGGTTGGACATCGGAAGGCCGACGTGAATGAGGAGGACCAGGAGGGTCCTAGTGGTGGTGGGCTTGGACCTCGTGGAGACTTCCTACGTACCATGTTGGCTCATGGATCAAAGACCACATAGTTCAGAGGGGCTTCATCGGAGAACCGACGTGAAGGTGGACCCTGGTCCGATGGGTGGTGGGATTGAACCTCAGGAAGGCTTCCTACGTACCATACCTTTACATGGATCAAAGACCACGTAGTTCAAATGATGGAATTCCCCAGCGAACCGAAGTGAAGGTGGACCGTGGTCCCATGAGAGACGGGCTTGAACCTCAGAGAGGCTTCCTATGTACCATGCCTTGACATGGATCAAAGACCTCATAGTTCAAATGATGGAATTTGCCAGCGAACCGACGTGAAGGTGGAACTTGGTCCCATGAGAGATGGGCTTGAACCTCGGGGAGTCTTCCTACGTACCATGCCTTGTCATGGATCAAAGACCTCGTAGTTCAAAGGGTTTCATCGATGAACCGACGTGAAAGTAGAACCAGGGGTCCACTAGTGGTGGGAATGAACCTCGTGAAGGCTTCCTACGTACCATTCCTTGACATGGATCAAAGTCCTCGTAGTTCGGGTGGTGAAAACGGCTTTCCGTCGGACTGGAATGCAGTTTAACGTCATGCTGGACGAAGGTAGAACTCGATGTGAATTGGATGATGGGTGGGCTTGAACCTCATGGAGGCTTCCTACGTACCATGCCTTGAAATAGATCAAAAACCTCGTAGTTCAAACAGGTGTGCAGTTTAATGTCATGCTGGATGAGGGAATGTTGTTTAACGTCATGCTGGATGAGGGAATGCAATTTAATGTCATGCTAGACAAGGGCATGAAGTTTAACGTCATGATGGACGAGGGAATGCAGTTTAACGTCATGCTGGACGAAGGTATTATCATGGCCAATGACAACTCTAAGCCCACGTGAGTCATGCTCGGTGTGAGAAACGAGAGACAGCAAGGACCTGATGAACACACCGCGAAGGGTGCATCCGTGAGAAGCGAAGAGGGGCTTACGCGTTAGGCGGCCTATTAGTGATGGGTCTTACTCCAGGATGGAGGCCCAAAGTGCGGAAAAGCACAGCGAAAGAGGGATTTGGGACCAATGATGGGAGGTGCCTCGTTCCCTATCACGCCCTCCACTGACCTTGGTAGTGGGGAAGTACAGAGATGCAGGGGTGCAGCCATCCGTTGGGGAACTAGGGTCGCCCTTCTCTTGTGAACATACGCCTCTCCGATAAGGAGGATATCATCCCTTATGGGGGGAGTTATTCCATCCCCGTGGAGACGAGTGGCATAAAGAATGTTTGCGTTGGGGGAACCCTTCATGCGAGGCATGAGGATGGGTCACAGTTGAACGTCATTTGTCGAGGACGTGGTGCTTGGCAGTTTAATGTCCTGCAGCTCGGACGAGGCGGGTTCACTCCACACCCTTAGGACTTACATAACTGGTACCCTTTGCTCCTTGGTGGAGGGAAGGTACCAGTAAGTCCGTGGTCAGGGGGTAGTGGAGCAAACCATCGAGGGGTCCACGTTAGCGTGGCTATGCGAATAAGCAATAGCCGTTTTCATGCCTATGTGAAGAAGCATTAGGCGAATCAATTCTATGAGTGGTATTGTCTAAGGGACTTTGAAATCACATCATGCATACCTAGAGGGTTGCACGGGAAGAGGAATTTCCAACTAAAGGAGTGTTCTTTGCGAAGCGGAGTGCCTTAGCCTTAGCATGGGGCATAAGTGTGAGTGGAGGGTGCTTCACGAAGTAGAACAGTATTCACGGAGCACTTCCTCGCGAAGAAGAGGTGCCTCGCGAAGTAGGGTGCTGCGAAGTAGTGTGCTTCGTGATGTGTAGCGATCCTGCCTTAGTATAGGGAACACTAGTACAGGTTGGGTGTTTCGCGAAGCATAAACGCTCCGCAGCTGCCCGGGTTCCCTTGGGAATCCCCCTCCTTTGTGGATGCCCTTGAACTTTGCGAAGGGAATCCCTCTCGGAAGAGGGGCTCAAAACGAGACAAAGCGAAGTCGTCACACAAAGTAGAGGTACCTCGCGGAGCTCATGATTCTTGGGGGAAAAGGATGCTTCGCGATTCGGGAGAGGAGAAGCCGAAAGGTCAGATTGTCCGTCTCGGGACTCAGGTGGAGCCCAGTATTTATAGGCAAGGGGCACCGCAAAGCAGAACCCTCGCGCCGCCTCAGGGGCTTCGCGGCGTGCTCGTGAACGTCAAATTCGTTCGCGGAGAGTTACCGCCTCCGGTGCTTCACAGCGGGCTCGCGAACATCAAATTTGGTTGCGGAGATTTACCACCTCCGGGGCTTCGCGGCGGGCTCACAAACGTCAAATTCGTTCGCGGAGAGGTACCGCCTCTGGAGCTTCGTGAGACCGCGATGCTCAGGGTGCTTCACGTCGGGGCTTCGCGAGGCAGCGTGCCAGCCTTCTTTTTCGTCCCCTCCTTTCGTGCAATATTTTGGCGCCAACAAATGCCCCCCTCAGACTTGGATCCACGGAGGGTGAAGGGTCTAAGTCTGAGGGAAAATTTCCAAAATTGTGGACGGTTCGTGATGCGACTTCGCGAAGGGGGCCCGCGGTGCTGACTGGGGCACAGATTTGGATGTGCCGCGATGCTCCATCCAGGCGGGGCGCGCCGCGATGATCCGGGGTCACCGCCTATAAATAGGGGGGTCGACATCTTTTGTCTTCGCGCACTTTTCTCGTCATTTTTGTGCTCTCGATTTCGTGAAGCTCCGCGTACTCCGCGCCTGATCTCCGCGAATCGAGCTTCACGGCGAATCCGCGGGTCTCTGACTCCACGACCGTGCCAAGAAAACTCATGTTTGTTGGCCTAGGCCAGACTCCGCGGCTTGGTCTCGTGACCGACCTTCGCGATCCGGCTTCGCGATCCATTCTAAAACAATTCTTTTCTGAGTGCCGGAACTGAAATGGACCATCGAGAAGCTGTATTGGGGGTGCTTGTCGATGCCGCCCGTTGGGATGAGATGGCCAACTTTCCAGGCCTTGGGGAGATGGTCCGAAGCCACTCGGACGACGTTTCTTGGACAGATCTGCTATCGGAGGGTCAGAAGAATTATCCACAGTGTAAGAATCTTCCATTGTACGGCTTCGAATTGAGGGATGACGTCTTCATCCCTGAGGCGAGTAGGGACGAACCAGCTTGCTGGTTTAGAAGCACGCCATGTCAGCGTCAATGGTTCAGGGCGGCCGATGGTCATGCACTGGAGGACTTCACACCTATTACTGCCGACTGTCTCTACAACCACGTGAACAATATTGACAGGAAGCCAATGCTACCGGAGACGTCCCCTCCTCTCTACCGTACCATGCTGAAGGCGGCTTTGCAGGATTCGAAGAAAGGATGGTCTGATGAGTGGGACTTGCGCCAGGGCATAAAATTTACTGATGACTGGGCCTGGGCCTACTGGGTAGGCGCCTCATGCGAGGAGTTTGGGGCCGAGCTGAGGAGAGTGGGGTTATACGAGGGGGAATGGGCCTCCCAATACAACATTTACCAACAAAAACAACTGATGCCGGAATTGCTGAGCAGATGGTCGTCTAGGACCAATACCTCTCACCTGCACCACGGGGAGGTGGGTATCAGCCTGTGGGATGTCCACCAGATTTCTGGGGTTCCGATCTTGGGGGCCATGTATGATGAGTTCCTCCCCGTCATGAGCGCGTGGGAGGATACAGAGAAAATGCCGCGACTGGCGTCAGTGCTAATGGCACTCATCCCTGGAGAGGAAAAGGAGGCAGTGACTGATGTCCACTTCAAGAGATGGTTTAAGTGCTTACTGAATTTCCCAGAGAATCGAGAGTTCCCTCCAAGGCCTTGAACTTGTCTGAGGGCAGCCCAACGGGGTAAGGGGAACTTTTATTGGCAGGTCTTTGAGGAAAGCCAATGGAAGACTTGGGGTTTTAGTGTCATCACTGAACAACAGCCGATAGTCAGGATGGCGACGTTCATCGCAGCTCTCATCTGCGGTTGGATCCTACCGGTGAGGGATACAAGCATTGGGGTGCGGCCCAGCTCGTTTATTATGGCGTCCATATTGGCCATGGGGGAGCGGGTCAATCTATGGATTCCAATGCTCGCCAAGCTGTACAAAATGCTGCGGCACATTGGCGAGGGCAAGAAGCCGCCAAGGATATGCGGGCCCTTCCACCTCCTGTATGAGTGGATCGCAGCGCACATCAGGGGGATCTATGAGTATCCAAACCCTACTTCAACACCGGGATCAAACTTCCGCCGCCCCATCCTAAATGTGGTCGGGAGCTTCCTGTTCAAACTAGTCGTGTCGATAGTGCTGAATCGGGTGTGGAGGGAAGATGAGATTAATTTCCACCCCTTCCCCTTGCCGACGGGGATACTTACTGACGACGGGCGGGGAACGGAAGAACACCGGGCTTATCTCCGGGCCTTTCGAGGTGGAGTTTTGGTGGCACGAGTGGATCACGAGCCACTATGCAAACCGTACACGCTACATCGGTTTGCGAGGCAGTTCTGATGCCTCCAGTGGCTAACCCCGCAGGTCTACTGGGAGGTGCGTCACGAGGAGAACCTGTGTGTGATGAGGCAGTTGTGGGTCATGTTCACACAGGATCATGGCATATCTAGCGGAGGCAGAGCAATACTTGGACGAGCTGGGGGATTACGTTCACTCTAGTGGTGTCCCTCTCCCAATGACAGACCGAGTGAGGGTACTGCTGAATCGAACGGTCCCCCCACAGTTATCGGCCTCCAATCTAAGGGAGCGCTTCCCCTTGCTGGAAAAATCATAGGACTCCTCTCAAAAGGATGAGGCTGGAAGAGGGAGCCCGTTGGAGGAGGGCGAGGTCGGAGATCAAGGCTCATATTCTGACAATTTTGTAGAGGCTCTCGAGGTAGCATTCCGAACTTCTTTCCTTATGGTCCGTTCTCGGGCCACTATGGACTTCTCACTGATGTTTGAGCCATGCAGGAGGAACTTGTTCACAGGCCTCGTTCTCACCCCTCGGCGGGTGATGATGTGGGACCTTCAGAACCCGCACCTAGGGCTGTGTCCAGTTCTGCGTTAGGTGGGACCAGAGCACCCGAGGTGGCTCCTCCGGAATCTCCATACCTTCCAACAGTATACGGAGGGCCTCGCCTCAGGGTCCCGTCAGTACAGGCTCAAGAGCAGCACCGGGAGGTCAATCTCCGTAAGTTTCCTCTACAGGTTCCCTTGTCGTCATATGTAGACTATGTCAACTAACGTTTATGTCCCTCTCTGTCGTACAGTTCTCCGACTGATGTGGGCTGCTGCGGAAAGACTAGTCGGGATGTCTGGTGGTGTCCCCCCCAGGGGCATGCCGGTGATGGTGGCGATAGTCCCCCCCATCTCCCCAAGCTGCAACACACATCATCACCGGCGTGACCACCAGCAGGGTCATGCCCGAGGTCATTGAGGTGGACTCCGATGAAGAGGGTCGACCGGCCAGTCCCACTCCTGTCGCACCTGCTTTGGTGCCAGATGTCATGCCGAACTTAACGCCAGATGCAGATCCTGCCGAGGACTTCCTGCAGGCGTATCCTGCGTATGAGCCTGCCAGTCGCGCAGACTTGGATGAAACGGCCTCCGAAAAGGAAGACAGCAGCATAGTCCACCGCCAGTCAGGGAAGCTAATTGCGCGCTTCATCAAGGACACCTCCCAAGCGCTATGGCTGGCCGAAATGGATAGACTCCGCTCGCGGTTGCGCGAACTGTGCGCTAGGGGAGTGGATGCCCAACGTCCTCACGCCCTCATATGAGACCTTATGGATGAGAAGATCTCGGAGCATGATCGTGGGCTCAGCGTGGGTTGGCAGTGAAGGAAGGCGACAAACATCAAGAAGCTCCAGGAGGCTGAAAGCGAGGTCCAACAGCTGCAGACCTGGGAGGATGAGCACTCAGCCTCTCTTAATTCGCAATCTGAGCTGATCTTCCAGTTGAAGGCCCAGCTAGCAGAGGCAGAGGAGCTTATGAGGCAGGCTTCTGGAAAGATGGATGCCATTCAGGATGAGGTAGAGAGGGCCAGAGCCAAGGCTAACGAACTGCGCCCCGCCGCTACTGAGGAGGAGCGGGAGCTGAGTCAGCAGCAACAAGACTTGGACGCCACAAGCTGACGGGTGGCGGAGCTGCAACACTCTTTTGACGGGGTCAACCCGCCGATGGGGGGAGTCGACCCCCGGGTACTGTAACGAACTAAAAACCTTTTATTGGTACTTTCGCGCTTCAATATATTCTTTATTTGTTTTTAATGCCATAGCGCGCATGATTTCCACTGTTTGAATCACCTCATTACATCCCTACAATGTTTATGGGACGTTCGGCGATAATTTCCCAAGCCCACATGGGTCGAGCCCGATGAGAGAAACAGGAGATAGTTGCCTTCTCGTCCCACCTGACACAGGAGTGGAGACCATGCTTCGGGCATCCGGGATTTGGATTACCAGTCTGGATTTCTGAAAGACGGGAGAGGCCTGACCGGAGAAGGAACTTTTCAGAACAGCTGAATTACCATTTCTTCAGCGTGCCCTCATGCACAAATGGTGTAACACCAGGGACATTGGAATCAGTCCGAACAGACGGAAACGGGAAGCGTGAATTACGATGCCCAAGATTCGGAGCACTGTGGGGATGGCGTGACAATAAAGGACAACCGTTAACCATGGTGGATAAGCGGTATCCTTACTGTGTTATCCTATAATGGGGACAAAAATGAGGGTCAACCATTGACCATGTTCGAAACACGGGACCATGTCACAAATATTGTCGGTCAATCTTTCAGGACATTGACCCAGGACAGTTGGCGGACCATAGGTCAAACATCCATACTGTTAGGGGGTCCTTCCAAACATGACCAGTCTTCCGGAACATTGGCCCAGGATGGTAGGTGAGCCGATGCAGCATGAGACCAGGCTGTTAGGGGGTCCCGTCCGATATGAAAGGGGAAGAGGGTCCGAATAAGGGGCACGCAAAGCGTGGAATATGGAGTGAGGGTTTGTCTGAATAGAATCCAACACTTAGGTAGTTACACCACCGTGGTGGGAGTACACCAGATGGGCGCGTTGGTTTGGTCATGGATCCTTCCTTCTTTGGGACAGGGCCTCTCTAGCGAGGGGTTCAGCCAGGTGGCCAGAAAGGGGAAGGATGGGATTAATGATTTCTGTAGGCTGGACCCTAGGAAAAATACCAAGGTGTCTCTACGTATCCCATGAGGATGGGAATCAAGCCATACGTAGTTCTGGAAGCGTAGTTTAACGTCATGCGGGACGATGAGAATCCTGACCGTGTTGGTACACATCCCGCCAAAACAACTAAGCCCACGTGAGCCATGCTCGGTGTGGGAAACAAGAAGTAGTGGTGGGACTTTCCTGACACAGAAAAGGGCATGTTAGGGCAAAGGGACGCTCGGTGAATACCAGCCCAATGACACTAACACGATCATGTAGTGTACCTAGATGCGTGAAGAGAAAGAGCCGAGTATGATGGAATTCCACTTGAACATGAGGAAGTGGAAATGTGTGAATCGTGTTGCTCGAGAGTTGGATCACGATGATGGCAGCGTGACGATAGAGGATAACTATCAACCGTGACGGAAACGCAGCATCCATATAGTGTTGGCCTAGAATGGGGACAAACAAATGAGAGTTGACCGTTGACCATGTTCGAAACATGGGACCATGTCGCAAATGTTGTCAAAGATCCTTAGGGACGTTGGGCCGAAACGATTGGAGGGCCCTTAGGTCCAACATCCATGGAGATCCCTTAAGCTTAGTATCCATGTCGTCTGAGGGTCCTTTTGGATGTGGAAGAGGATGAAGATCCAAATAGCGAGCTCACGAAGCTTGGTCATGGGACGAAGGGAATGTCCCCATGAAAATTCCACACTTCGGGCTTTGTCAAAATACATCTGAGTACGACAATAAGACATATTAGATAGAGGGAGGAGACATAAGAGGCACATGGTGGAGTAACTCAAACACTTTTCATGAATGGGAATAGGGGGTGTGTGCGGTGCGATGAACAACCCGACGTGATATCACACCGCACGACCTCCTTGGGAGAGGTTTTTTGGTCAAGGGATCGAAAGACAAAGTTAGGATGGGCCCACGGGGAAGTGCTCGAGAGCTCCTACGTATCTCATGAGGATGAGAATCAAGACATACGTAATTCTAAAGGGTTCCTTTTAATGTCATGCAGGACAAGGAATATGAGGGCTAACTCTCAGAATGGGGTGCACGTGGTGCAGCTATTGCAAACCCGACGTGAATGAGGACATGATACCGCACTATGCCACGCAGTCCCGTAGTCGGGGTCCCGATGGAAGGACCAGAGAGGCGAATTAACTGAACTCAAGCTGGACCCAAATACAGGAGGTCTGGGAATTCTTATGTATCCCATTAGCATGGGAATCAAGCTGAACGTAGTTCTAGATGGATCTTAGACCATAAATGGGTAAAGGGAGTAGGGAACACATGGAAACAAAAACTGACATTAATGAGGACCTAAGAACTACTTACCATGCGTTCTCTAGGGAAATGCTCGAGTAGAGGGACCAAACACAAAGGTTAGGTTGGGCCCACGGGGAAGTGCCCGGGCGCTCCTACGTATCTCATGAGGATGAGAATCAAGCCATATGTAGTTCTAAAGGGTGACATGGAACAATACTAGTGCCAGGGGAAAAGGGGAGTGCGGGCGTGGCCCTTGCACTAAAATAAGAGGAATTTGATAAATCTTGTTTGTTCTTTAATCTGAGTGGTTTTTTTGTGAAGTGACAAGCCTAGAGTAATAGGTCGTGGTGTCGCCACAAGAATCAAGCCGTGATAGGCGTTGAAAAATGGCATGGCACGTGACCAATAACCAACATGATGTCCTCTAAAACGAGGTCATCACAATGCAGTGCCGTTTTTTGTCGTGCGGCCAGGATGAAAATGTCACAGTTTAGGGTCGTGTGACAGGACCAAGTGTGCATTTTTTCATCATGCAGCGCAGACGTAGCAGAGGCGATGCTAGGCGGGTAATGTGTGTAGTGTCACGAAACACAATTGATGGGGACATGATCCTGCACCACACTGTACGCCACTCCGAGAGGGAGACCTCAGGCCGAGGGGCCTATATATAGGTAAGATGTGAAAAGGGGGGGGGGGGAGAATAGCTCCCCAAATGGGCTGGACCTGACAAGGCATTTGGGCGGTCCTTCGTATCCCATGAGGATGGGAATCAAGCTGAACATAGTTCTAGATGGATCTTAGTTTATGGTCTTAGAGCTCGGACCATGTATGGTAACAACTTCCCAAGTTAGAGCACACGTCAACCCGATCCCTAATCCCACATGAGTTAAACTCGGTGTGGGAAACAAGGGGGGGAATCCTCATCACAATACTTGGGGCATCCATCAAAGGGGAGTTGGTAGAGAGCCCCAAAGGACACCTTTGATGCAGCTTGTTTCCCCAACGTGCAGATGTGCATGGAGGAAAAGTACCAAGAGTTCTGAGACTCTACTTGGACACGATGAAGTGATGAAGGGTGTGAATTGTGTACCCGAAAATTTGGGCTCAATGGGTTGCCGTGGCGAGAGAGGAAAACTGTTAACCATGGTGGAAACACAGTGTCTATATCACATTAGCCGGAGGTGGGAACAACGAACGAGCATCGACTGCTAACCATATTCGCAACGCGGGATTTTATCGATTTTTTGTCTGAAACCCTTGGGGGCATTGGCCCGTAACGGTAGTAGATCCCTTGGGCGTAGTATCCAGGCGGTTCATGGGGGTCCCTTTGGGTGTGAAAGATGACGGAAGCCCTGATGAAGGGATACACAAAGCCTGGAAAGTGGGTGCGGACCTGTCCAAGTAAAGCTTGGCATTCCAGGTAATACACCAGAGTCCCCTTGGGCACATTGGTGAACCGCCAAAAAGGGGTCGACGAAACAGCTCAGTAAGGAGAGGTACATGGCGTGGTCATTACGAGACTGACGTGAATGAGGACATAATAACACACCACACCATATAATCCTCTCATGGAGGAAGGGTAGACCAAGGGGACAAGGTGGGACGAAGATTCCCGAGATATGGGGATGGACCCGAATCCTAGACATTCAGGTGGTCCTACGTATCCCATGAGGATGGGAATCAAGCCACACGTAGTTCTCTAGATGTATTTTAACATCATACGAGACGAGGGGGGAGCAATATACCACCAAACAAGGGAGGTGTACGGTATGGCGAAAAAACTGATGTGAATGAGAAAAATAATCTCCAGCCACACCATACACTCCTATAAGAGAGGACCTGGGCTAGGTCCCGGAAAGGCCAAGGGGCATGATGGTTATGCATTGGTCAGGAAGGCCTGACCTTCTTGTAGTTTAACGTCTTGTAGTGAGGACAAGGGTCGGGGACCCGAGGAGGCCAAGGTGCCTGAGGCTGGGCCTCGTATGGGAATGCGTACGTCATGGTACATGGTCCCTACGTAAATGAGGACATCGTCCCACAACACACCGTACACCCCGGGTAAGAGGTTGGGCGAAGGGGTCCGAGAAGGCCAAGGGGCCTAAGGTCAGGCATCAGTCAGGAAGGCCTGGCTGGTTTGTAGTTTAACGTCTTACATGAGGACAAGTAAAGACATAACTGTATCTAATTCGGGGGTGTGTACGGCATGGAAAGTAACCTGACGTAAATGAGGACATAATCCTACACCACGTCGTACATTCCTTATAGGGGAATCGGGGTCGTGGGCCCGAATGCTAGCACCACCCGGAGGGAAGTTTGTCACTTTGTGATGGGGTAAAACGAATCACTACACTCGATGTTTGGGACATCTCGGGGTGGACTCGAAGATCCAGGACATTGTTGACCATGTTCGAAACACAGCGTTCCTATGGTGACTGGATATGGGAGTAACAAATGAGCGTCGACCGTTGACCAAATTCGCAACGCATGACTTGTATCGGCTTCTTGCTTGAAAACCCTCGGGGGCGTTGGCCCGTATCAGTAGGATATCCCTTGGGTGTAGTATCCAGGCCGTTCTTGGGGGTCCCTCCGGGTGTGCAAAAACGATGGAATCCTGGTCAAAGAGTGGGTGAAGCATAGCTGTATCCATCCACGAAAGAGGAAAACAACTCTATGGGGGATGTGCACCCAGGTCGAGGCTTGCTCGATGTGAGTTGTGGCAAAAGTGTGCACCCAGCCATATATCTTGACCCGAGGGGAAGATTTTGGCTTTTGGGCTGGGCCAACGGACAAAATACCTCGGTGTTCCTACATATCCCATTAGTATGGGAATCAAGCCATACATAGTTCTTGAAGGCCATGTAGTTTAGCGTCATGCGGTGAGGACGTGGGAGGATAGAAGAACGGGAGTGGGCACAAGGTGCAACCCTTACAATCCTTGTATGAGCGGGGTTGTATGAGCGGGGCTAAGAAAGCCTACTCCTCGCTACAAAAGGATCCTCCAAGGAAACTATTCCTAGGGGGGAAATGGAAGAGAAAAGCTTGGGGCTGGGCTCAAGATGAGGCGTCTGAAAATTCCTACGTATCCTGTTAAGATGGGAATCAAGACATACATAGTTCTTGAGATACGGTTTAGCATTGTTCTGGACGAGAAATGTGTCTCAACTGGGTATATGTACAGTACGGCGGGTAACCCGACGTGGATGAGGATGTAATCCCACACTACACTGTACAATCCCATTAGAGAGCCAGAGTCGATGCAGGCCAAGGGGCCAGAGGCTGGGCCTCTGTCAGGAAGGCCTGACTGGCTTGCAGTTTAACATCTTATAGTAAGGACGGGGGTCAGGGGCCCGAGGAGGCCAAGGGGCCTGAGGTTGAGCCTCTGTTAGGAAGGCCTGACTGGCTTGCAATTTAACGTCTTACAGTAAGGATGGGGGGAGATCTTAGTTTAATGTCATAGAGCTCGAACCATTTTTTAGTTTATTGTCTTGCAGGATGAAGATACAGTTTAAGGTCGTGCAGGACCCTACAGTTTAAGGTCGTGTTGGACCATAACGTGCAGTTTAAGGTCATGCAGGACCATAACGTGCAGTTTAAGGTCATGTGGGACCATAAGATCAGGCTAAGTACCGCTTGAGGAACCTGGCATTGGTGGGAGGGGTTACACGCTCTCCATCTGTGGTCACCAAGGAGTATGCTCCATTGGGGTAAACCTTATGGATGATATAAGGCCCTTCCCATTTGGGTTATAACTTGGGCGGTTTCCTACCGGGGATCATTGGTGCTCGAAGGGCCAATACTAGGTCGCCCTGTAGAAAAGAACGGAGACAAACCTTCTTGTTGAAGGCCCTTGCTATCTTATCCTGATGCCTTCCCAGATTGTGCAGGGCACGAAGTCGGTTCTCGTCTAGTGCTTCTAATTCAGCTAGACGGATTTTGGCTACCTCATCTGATGTCTGGTGATCGTAGACTGCAGTGTGTAACGATGGCAGCTGGATCTCAATGGGTAGGACGACCGCATCTCCATACACCAGGGAATATGGGGTCACTTGGGTAGAGTTGCGAGTCGTCGTCTGATAAGCCCAGAGGGCGTTGGGGAGCTTGTCCGGCCAAATTTTCTTGTTCTGACCAACCATCTTCTGCAGAATACTAGAGAGGGTTTTGTTGAACGCCTCGATCTGTCCGTTTTCCTGCACGTGGTAGCGGGAGGTATGGTTCGAATGGATGTCGTACTTGGCATACAATTTCTTCAGTTCAGCTGCTCGGAAGTTGGCACCGTTATCGGTGAGGACGGCGTGAGGGACCCCAAACTGGTGGATAGTATTAGAGCTCACAAATTCGACGATGGAACGGTCCTTGACCTCTTTGAGTAGAACTGCCTCTTCCCACTTTGAGAAGAAATATGTAGCAGTCAGGATGAACCTACACTGGCGGGCTGTTGCCGGTGGATATGGTCCCACTACATCAAGTCCCCATACTGCAAATGGCCAAGAGTACTTGGTGGGGTGGAGGGGCTCCGGCGGACAATGCAGGAAGTTGGCATGAACTTGGCACACGTATCATCACTTGGCATAATCAATACAATCGTGGATCATAGAGGGCCAGAAGTACCCCAACCTCCGGATTTGATGGGACAGCTTCGGCCCAGCTTGATGGGCGCCACAGGAACTGGAGTGAACCTCTTGCATAACTTGAGGAATCTCTACTCCTTGAATGCAACGGAGTAGGATGCCATCAAAGCTCTGGTTATAAAGGATCTGTTCAAGACGGGGGCCGCTCTGGAGGGTAAATTGCAGCGCGCGGCGTCGGATTCGCTCGCGCTCAGCCCGGTCGTCCGGAAGGCGACCATTTTGGAGATACTCGACAAAAGGTGCCCTTCAGTCGGGAGTGGCTTCAACCACTGTGTCGGATGAACCCGGGACCCCTGACGTAGAGGGTCCGGCGGTGAGATGACTTATCCGCAGGCCATCATTGTCCTCTTGGTTGACAGGGGAAATGCCTCTCCAGTGTGCCACATGTATTATCAAATCATCTTGCTCAGGTTCTGCGAGCGACGCGGCCAAGCCAGCCAAAGCGTCTGCCTGACCGTTCTGTGATCATGGGACATGGGTAATATCTGTTTGAGAAGAGAACTGGGCCATTAGGTGGAGGGTGTACTCCAGAAATGGTACAAGCTCCAACTTCCTGACGACGTAGTCTCCATTGACCTATTTGATTACTAGCTCAGAATCTCCTTTCACATGTAGATGGGGAACGTCGATCTCAAGGGCCAACTCGAGGCCGGTGATGAGAGCCTGGTACTCTGCCTCATTGTTCGTATAGCCTTATGACAACATGAATGAGTATGGCAGGATTTCTTGCGCCGGGGTAATGAAGAAAATACCCAGGCCCACTCTTTTGAGCTTAGGATCATTGAGCCTCCTTCCGGTGGGGCTTCGGGAGGCACCGTCGAAATCCATTTTCCAACACGGGACGGCATGATCAACTGAGAGGATCACCTCATCCGGAAAATCCAGGTCCAGGGACTGATCCGCAGAGGTTGGATGGGCAGCTAAAAAGTCTGCCAACACTTGTCCCTTAATGTCCTTCTGAGGTACGATCCTGATATCAAACTGCTGGAGAATCACCGCCCACCGTGCTAGTTGGCCAGTCAGTATGGGGCAGTTCAGGATGTACTTTAGTGCGTCTAACTGGGAGACCAATTGTACCTCATGGTGCTTCAGGTAATGCCGCAACTTCTTCACGGCGAAGACGAGCGAAAGGAAGCTCTTTTCGATAGGGGAGTATCTGACCTCTGTATCGGGAAGCATGCGGCTGAGATAGTAGAGACTATTCTCGGTACCCTCGTTATTCTTCTGGGCGAGCAGTGCACCGAGGGATCTTTCCAGGGCGGTAACGAAAAGGACCAACGGCTTTCCAGAGATGGGTGGCATCAAAACTGGAGGTTGGAGCAGATACTTCTTGATTTCCTCAAAGGCGGTCCGATACTCCTCATCCCATTCGTAGGCGGCGCCCTTCTTCATGAGCTGGGAAAAGGGCGTACACTTGCCGGCCAAATTCGCGATGAATCGGAATATATAGGCTAAGTGGACTTGGAGGCCTCGAAGTTCCCAAATGTTGCTCGGGGGAGGCATTTGGATGATGGCCTTGAGCTTCTCTGGGTCGATCTCAATGCCTTGGTATCTAAAAACAAATCCCAGAAACTTCCCAGAGGTGACCTCGAAGGCACACTTCAACTGGTTCATCTTCAGGTGACGGGAACGGAGGAAACCGAACACGTTCTCAAGGTCTTTGAGATGGTCCTAACACTGACATGATTTGAACACTAGGTCATCCACGTAGCATTCCACCAGCGTCCCGAGAATCCGCTTGAATATGCGGTGCATGGCCCTCTGATAAGTGGCACCTGCATTTTTCAAGACGAATGGCATAACCTGGTAGCAAAAGGTACCTTGGGGAGCCTTGAAGGCGGTGGAATTCTCATCCTCGGGTGCCATCTGGATCTGGTTGTACCCGGAATACCCATCCATGAAAGAGAGAGCTTGGAACTCAGCTGTGGAATCAATCAATAACTCCGTCACCGGGAGTGGGAAGTCATCCTTTGGGAAGTGGCGATTAAGGTCGTGGAAGTCGATGCAGACTCTGATCTGCCCATTCTTCTTCCTGACTGGCACGATGTTGGCAGGCCACTTGGGGTACTGGACCTCCTTAATGAAGTTGGCTTTGATAAGCTTGTCAACTTCGGCCTCAACCATAGCACCGTGAGAAGGGTGTATCTTCCTGGGAGGCTGCTTAAACCCACGATGGTTTACCGGGAGGCCCAGACGGTGAACGGCTACCTGGGGATCTAGTCCTGGCATCTTGTTGTAACTCCAGGCAAACACGTCACGGTGTTGTTTGAGGAAGTCTATGTACTGCTGCCACTCCTCAGGGGACATGGCTGCACTGATCAATGTGGGTTTCGGATCTGCCTCACTACCAAGGTTCACATGTACCAGTTCATCAACCATGGTAGAGACGCCTTCCTCAAAGGTGCGGGGAGCATCCTCCAGGTCTTCCTCTCCACCCATGGGGGGATTTCTCGCGACGGGAGATACTTATAGGCTATCAAAACCTGAGGGGAAGCTGGTGCCGGCTTGGGTAGCAGTGGTCATCATATCAGGAGACTCACTCACCATTGATACCATAGCAATGAAGGAAGTCGACCCTATCCCATCTGGTCTTCGGCATAAGGGGCCATGTTTGATTATATCAAAGCAGTGGTGATGTGTCGGCCTGAGTCGGTTGATTCCATCCCGATGGAAGAGACACGTATGGCGCACTTCCATTGTCATAAGCTTGACATTCCGGTACTGTACAGGGGTAGGAGGTTCCGGGATCACCTGAGCCTGGTTGATGTAGGAGTACGAGGTGATTTTCCACTGTCGCTTGGACACGGGAACATGTCTTCCTTGTGTACCTGATACAACAAAACATTTCCCCATGTCGGGGGGCGTTTCCTCCAATCGGTGGATCGGGAGGACGTAGGCGTCATCCATGCTTGCCCAGGGATCACTTGTGACCGGGGCGGGTTCATCCTCACTTACTAGGATTTGTTTATCCTTACTCTTCTAATAACCAGCATCCAGATAGCGGGCCTCACAAGAGGTGAAAGGAGACGCATCTCCTTGAAGCACGCCTACTCGACCGTTGAGTGAGTATTTAAGGCACTGGTGATACGACGAAACGACCGCTGCATGGAGATGGAGCCATGGCCTTCCCATCAACACGTTGTAGGCGGTGTCCTGAGAGGCAACCATGAACTCGGTGCTGGAAATTAAGCCACCGAACTGAGTCTTCAGGAAGATCCTATCGACTGGGGTTTGCTCGGTCCTGTCGTACCCCTGGATTCTGAGGTCAGAGGCAGTTAAATCACCTTCAGACAGACCCAGCTTTCGCAATGTCCGAGTCAGAATTAGGTTGATTCTGAAACCCATGTCAATGAGGCAGCGGTGGACTTCCACACCATTGAAGTGTCCAGTGATGTACAGCGGGCGAATATGCCACTGTATAGGAGGGTCCTCATCTTCACCGGAGAACGAGATAACCGCCTGACATTCGGCGTTCTCAATCGTCTCGGTATGGAAGGCTTCTACAGCTGCTACCACCATCTCAAACTGGAGGGGGCTCCTTAGGGCCTCGGCAAGTACCTCTCTCATTTCAGATGACAGTCGAAGGGCCTCAAGGATAGAAAGCCTCACCGGAATGCCGGCCAGGTGCTTCATGACATCATAATTTTGTGCCAAATGTGAACCTCTTCCTACAGGAGGTCGTTCGGCATTTGGAGGCATAGCGGGTCCTGCTGGTTGAACCGGCGGTCGGCTAGTACTGGGTACATCCTACTGCCTACTAGTTGAATCCTGGAGAGTAGTCTCCGGACTAGGATCGGACAGCGGAGACTGGCCTAGAGCCGGGTAAGACTGATAGTGATATGAACGAGGCAGCTCTCCCTGATCTAGTAGCACAAACGATGGTGGAGGTAGAGCTGAAGGCGTCAGATGGGGTTGCGCGTGCTAAGATCTACACTGAGTCTGTTGTCTGGTCTTAGTAGCGTGCACGGCTTGGCTGAAAGTGCCCGCTGACATACCTCGATGACCGTCGTGGTTGCGGTTCCGCTGACGTTGACATCGGCTGGAAACGTTGGGGAGGTTCGCCTGGCTTTCCCCCTCGTCGGGAGTCATATATGGATTTACCAGCACCAAGATGTTAACCGAAGCGTACCCCTAGCTGTCGCTCGACGAGTCATCCACCATTGGGAAGATTCTGGGAGGAATCCCCATTTCAGGGGGCATAAAGTCACCGAGAGTGCGGGATGACGACGGCACCGGCGGAGCGCGTTGCTTCTTCTTGCGTCGTCGCTGCTTTCCCTTTTGGGAAGGGGTCAACTATGAAGGCGATGCAGAGGTACTGGCTACTTCTTCTAAAGGTTTCGGCTGCTTCAGGCGTTCCCGGATGATACCATGGGCACGAATGACAGTTTTTCGAGCCATCCAGCCGTCGTATTTTTGGGATCTGCGGCTGGGAACCTGCTTCTACTCGCCTTCGCTGTCGCTACCGATCTCTGACCCTGCAAAGACACTCGCCACTTGTGTTAGTGTCGGGCCCAACCTGAC
This sequence comes from Viscum album, assembly GCA_963277665.1. Taxonomy (NCBI): domain Eukaryota; kingdom Viridiplantae; phylum Streptophyta; class Magnoliopsida; order Santalales; family Viscaceae; genus Viscum; species Viscum album. The sequence goes on from OY728127.1 coordinate 624,579,851, forward strand.
TATGTTGTTGTTGACCTGGTCTGGAATCCAGTCTTTAAACACATAGAATTGCTTGAGGGTGTGCCCCTGAATCCGATGATAAGGACAATAGTTGGGGTGAACAGTGAGATTCGCCTCTGCCGGCCTTCTGCACTCGGGCAGGCGCACAATCCCTTGCTCTAGAGCACTTCGAAAGTAGCCAGGGACCTGATTTTCGTTGAACGAATAAGTCTGGTTCCTTCTTTCCCGATAGGGGGCCCTGGGGGCCTGGCCCTGATGAGGGGCTGGGGGGCCTGCTGAGGAGGTGGTGCCTGATTGTCTCGCCTAGGTGGAGGTTTCGCATTGTGCGGGGGAACCTGTCGATTCTGAGGCGTCGCTGCTGGGCAGGAGCCTGTGCTTGAGGTGGAGGACCTCTACGAGATTGCGGGGATGGTGCCACTGGCAGTAATTCTAGCTGCCTAGGGGCTTCTATTTGGGCCACCGCGGCGGGTTCAGCTCTGGCGGTCCTCCTGGACGGGATCATAGGGGGCAACGAACATGCCTGACTAGCCTGTTGCAGAGCTTCCTCAAGACGCTGAGCTTTATCTGAGAAATCTATGAACCCTCCAGGGTAGTTCTGGGTAATCAGGGAGGGTACCAGCTCCTTTTTTATGTTCCCCACACACATCGTCAGTAATTTCTCCTGTGTCAGTGGCATATCTAGGGAATACGTAAGTCCCTTCCACCGGGCGATGAAATCTGTGACTCGCTCATCAGGCCTTTGCTTGCACTTGAAGAGGTCTGAAATGCTGGTCTTCCGCATGGTGGAGCCGAACTGGTATAGGAACTGTCGGAAGAGATCCTCCCAACCGGTCACCGATCCGATAGGGAGCTGGCTGTACCAGACAAATGCTGGACCTTCCAATGTCTGTACGAAACATCGGAGCTTGGCGGCTTCTTGCTGGGTCGGGGTCCCCAGCATGGGGCCACACCTGGAAGAAAAATGAGCCCAGTGCCGTGGAGGGTCCCCAGTCCCATTGAAGGGTGAGAAATTGCGGTTCCCAAAACCCGGGGGTGCGGGCATATCATCCACCCACGCGGCATACGGCTTGCCATCTGGTGGGACCGCCACCTGTCGCGTTTCCAACGCTTCGAGGTGGGCTGTGAGTGCCGCTATAAGATCATCCATGTGGGGGTCCCTGTCTTGACAGGTATCCCTAATCACAAGTGCGTTTCCAGGTTCTTCAACACGGTATATGACTTCGGCATCTCGTGGATCAACTGGCGGAACTACCAGTAGGGCGACTGGGGGAACCCGGACTAGATTCTTCATATTGCCCCGTCATTCGAGGGGGTTTGCCGAGACGTATCGCGCCCTCTTTCCATAAGTTCCGGCTTCTGCCCTGTCTGCGGAAGTAGCATGATAAGGGTTGCACGGAGGCATCTCACCGGGGGGAAATTGTTCCTTCCCCTTCTGCCCCAGCCTGGGATTACCATAGTCGGGTCGCCGCTCTGCAGCACGCTCAGCCAAGAGTTCATCAACCAGCCTTTTCTGCTCAGAAAACTACTGGCGTAACGTGGCCTTCTCGGGATCTTCCTCTGTTTTCTGCACAAAGGTAGATGGGTCGGAGTGCTTGACAGTTCTGACATGCTCCTTACCCTTTCCGGTATTTCGAACGAGTACCAGCGACTCGGTGGGTATAGGGAGGCCTAGCAGGTTTCTCTGCTGACGGGTAACCCTCCCTGATGGGTTCAGCAGTGGCGGTACGCCCTTGGGGGGGTAAGTCTCCATCAAGAAATTCAATCTCGTCTTCCTTGTCCACTACGTCAGCCATGTGGACCGCGACCCCTCTCGAGGGAATGTCCTCAATGTCACATAAATAATCGAGCTGCCGTCGGATAGGGTCGAAGAGGAGAGCGGCATAGTGTCCCCATCCACGGACTTCCACATGGGGGGTAGCTTCCCTTATGACTCTGCGGAGTACTTTGAAACTCTGAACACATTTCCGTTGAAGGGCGCTCTGAAGGCCTGGCGACTCAAGGTGCGGGGCCACAAGGAGTGCGGCGAAATCGATCACGAGGCATTGCTCACCGATTTCTTCAAAGTGCTCTCGACTTCTAGGGTACACCACCCGCTCGTAACGAAGGCGGAAGTGTGTTGCCCGTAGGGTTCAACAAAATCGCCCCACTTCTTCAGGGGTAAGGGACTCTGGTGCGCGAAAGTTCAGCACCGCCATCGGCCAGAACTTCTCCGGGAAGTAATCCGCTGCGAGAATTCTCCAGAAGCTCCTAGGTTCAGACTTGGGATCTGGCCCTATATTTCCCCAATCGTCAACCAGGGGCGGCTGATGGACCAGTAGCGGTACCGAGGCAGACCTCTGGGATAGTAAACTCGGCGGCGGAGAATATGGAAAACAAGCTGACTGGCTGCCGAATTCTGGGCCATCCTCTGAAGAGTGAGGTGACCTGGCCATGATGTCACGATACGATGGGATGATAGCCACAGCTTCCGGCACAGGAGTCGCGGCTGCCGGCGATAGGTAATGTCATTGCTCTACCGTCATTGCCCCCAAAATAGCTCTTCGTGATCTCTGGTAGAGGTAGAGGGTGCTTCTGGTGATAATGGTGGTGATCGCACGGTCGAGACCTGCGGAATTTCCACGATTTCTTCCTCCTGGATGTACCTGCAGAGAGAGGTGGGAATCTAGTGGACCTCACATTCTGGGAGAATGAGGCTAACGCGCCTGGTTCCTGCCCCAGTCCTTGATACGGAGGAGCGAGGAGATGGTTCCATCACTAAGTCGCATTCTGCCTCAGAATCCGAGAAATGGGCCGGTTTGATCTCCACCCGGGTCCCCCAGGATTCTTCTTGTGGCGGCGATGACCCGCTCTCCTTCCCCAAGGTGGCTCTTCGGGACAGGGTTGATTCTCAACATGTAGTCTCGGGGCGGCGCTGGCACCATGGAGGAGAGGGCCCCCAGTCGATATAGCCGAGGTACTAGGGGAACCATGGAAAATGTCGAAGGGTACATGGGGAGGACCTCCATGGATAGCACCCATGTGGGAGGAGCCTCTGTTGGAATCGGCAGGAGCATGGGGAGGACCTCCATGGTCAATGCGGGTGGAGCGAGGCTGACCTTCACTCCTCGAGTTACTGGGGCGAGGAGGACCTTCTCCAGTTGTAGAGAGGACGTAGGGAGGGCCCCCACGTTGGAGAATGACCGGATGGAAAGTGCCTTCAGATTGACAGTCGGGGACAGGAGGAGAGACTCCATACCCTGTATAGTGGGCGCGGGAAAGGTTTCTGCGCAGAGCGTCACTACTGCGGGGCAGGTCTTCCTTCGGAATGGGGGTAGCATGAGGAATACCTCCATGACGAGCTTCGGAGTGGGGAAGGCCCATGCTCTGTGGAGTTGTGGTATGGGGAGGGCCTTTGTATGGGGTGACATCACCGCGGGTTAGTTTGCGGCGATCAACACTCAGGCCTGCAACCCAGAGAGTCAACCCAGCCTGCCCATGGGGCGGTTGGGGTCTCGATCTTGGATGGGTGAAGGAGTGCCCCTGCTTAGTGTATGCAGGGACTCCATGATGCACGTCGGCGGTGGATCGGGCCACTGTATCTGTTGACGTCGACGCATCTGGGTGAGCATCCTCAGCCCAGGCCCGGTGCTGACGTCAGGTCAGATGAGCTGGCGCAGGTGGTGTAGGTGCATGGCCTGCCTGCTCTTCCTGCGGAGTCGGACGGAGGCGCTGACGCGGCCTAATGGGATCCCTTTCCTGGAGCCCTTGGGTCGGTACCATGAGCGGCCCGAGCCAGACGTCACCCACCTCATCAGTATAAGGCGAGGAGTCATCGAGGGGTTCCGGGGATAAGCTCCCGAAACGATTGAATGTTGGGGTGGGGAGCAGGGGATCCCTGCACGGCCTGTTAGGGCGGCGTTGAAAGCAGGGCCTGGATGCCTCCAGGTCCAGGCGGGCCATATCCCGAGTTGGGATGACCCCTTCCTCCTCGTACCTGCGTACGAGGTTGTGGATCACCCTTCACTGGATGATCTCTGATGGGGATAGGGGATGTGGGCGCCCCGTATTCTGCAACGTGGCGGCCATCGTGGCGGTAGTGGAGCCATGCGGGGTGGCTGTGGCGGTGTTGCCCCTGCCCCTGCGTAGGCGAGCGGGCGGTGATCGTGTCTCCGTAACAGCAACCTGGTTCCTGGGAAACGAAGGGATCAAATCATCAGCACTGCGAGGAAAAGGATTGAAAACCAGTGCCCCAGCGTCCTTCCATTCTCCACGTCTGTAAGAATGATCCATGCCAACACATTGCAGAATGGATTACCCCACGTTCTACTGCCCCGAATTCCGGTGAGTTTCACGACAGGCCCGCTATTTGCTTGGCAGGACCAGGCGCCGGATATTTGGATCCGGTGACACATCAATCTACTGGTGTCTCAAACGCTACTAATCTCCACATTGAGGAGAATAATTTCATGTCGGGTTCACCATTTTTGTTTCTGACGCTTTCACTGGGGTGCGCGCATCCGTCCGTCCGTGGAGGAGGACGTGTTGCGCTATTGCCCCACATTCCTGCTTTCCAAAGGTGGGCGGCATTCGCTCTTTATTCAGGGACATCTGCTCCTTGATCGAAACGGGATGATGGGATGTCGGTTCTTCCTTCCATGGATTCCTCCTCGGAACTCGTCACCTAGTCCGGGTCTCCCTCATAGATTTAATACGTTGTTCGTGAAACTCTTCCCAGTGCCATGTTTTCGTGGACGCCGGTTAATTACACTGCTTCTGTCGGGACATTCCAAAGCATCTGGTCAGGGCAGAAACCTTCAGTCGGGGGAGTAGTCACGTTGAGGCATCAGTAGTGTGTCTGGATGCTGGGGAACCGGCATGTCTATCTATTATCCCCGGTCATAGGGCTTCTCGAGGGAATGGGAGCCCGAGGCATCCCACATCGAGCACGGGGAATTATATTCCACAGACACATATCTGAGGTTTTCTTCAGCTTCCTGTGTTTAACACAAGGTATGTCGTGAGTTTAACGTCCAGCGGAGATGGATCAGCCCGATCAGAGCATTAGCTAGAATGGATCAGATTGAGGGATTTCCCTTGAAGGGGTGCCGATACCGGGACCAGGCCATGGGCGGCTGTGAAGAGGAGCGTACCGACATGGTCTCACAGGGATATGACGGTCCAGGTGGGAATCGGGGTGGATGATGGATGGATTGATGAAGTGGAGGGGGGAATGGCGAGGGACCATCGCAAGGGCGATGGTGAAGTTGGTCTTGAACCTCGAAGAGACCTCCTACGTATCCCTGTGGCAGGGAATCAAAGTCCACATAGTTTGGGATGGTGCCGGTGAACCGGCATGAAGGTGGACCTTGGTCTGATGGATGTCATCAGCGAACCAACGTGAAGGTGGAACTTGGTCCAAATGGTGTGGGGCTTACACACTAGGCTGCCCGAGTGTGGATGAATCGACATGAAGAAGGTCGGAATGACCAACAGATGGTGGGCTTGAACCTCTGAGAGGCTTCCTACGTACCATGCCCTGACATGGATCAAAGACCACGTAGTTCAGGTTGGACATCGGAAGGCTGACGTGAATGATGAGGACCAGGAGGGTCCTAGTGGTGGTGGGATTGGACCTCGTGGAGGCTTCCTACGTACCATGTCGTGACATGGATCAAAGACCACGTGGTTCAGAGGGGCTTCGTCGGCGAACCGACGTGAAGGTGGACCTTGGTCTGATGGGTGGTGGGCTTGAACCTCTGGAAGGCTTCCTACGTACCATGCCTTGACATGGATCAAATACCATGTAGTTCAAATGATGTAATTCGCCAGTGAACCGACGTGAAGGTGGACCTTGGTCCCATGAGAGATGGGCTTGAACCTCGGGGAGGCTTCCTACGTACCATGCCTTGACATGGATCAAAGTCCTCGTAGTTCAAATGATGGAATTAGCCAGCGAACCGACGTGAAGGTGGACCTTGGTCCTATGAGAGATGGGCTTGAACCTCGAGGAGGCTTCCTACATACCATGCCTTGACATGGATCAAAGACCTCATAATTCAAAGGGTTTCATCGGTGAACCAACGTGAAAGTAGACCCAGGGGTCCACTAGTGGTGGGCTTGAACCTCGTGAAGTCTTCCTACATACCATGCCTTGACATGGATCAAAGTCCTCGTAGTTCGTGTGGTGACAACGGCTTGCCGTCGGACTGGAATGCAGTTTAACGTCTTGCTGGACGAAGGTAGAACTCGACGTGAATTGGATGACGGGTGGGCTTGAACCTCATGGAGGATTCATACGTACCATGCCTTGACATGGATCAAATACCCTGTAGTTCAAATGGGTGTGCAATTTAACGTCATGCTGGACGAGGGCATGCAATTTAACGTCATGATGGATGAGGGCATGTAGTTTAATGTCATGATGGACGAGGTCATGCAGTTTAACGTCATGCTGGACGAGGGCATGGAGTTTAACGTCATGCTGGACGAAGGTATTATCATGGCCAATGCCAACTCTAAGTCCACGTGAGTCATTCTCGGTGTTTGAAACAAGAGACAACAAGGACCTGACGATCACGCCGTGAAGGGTGCGTCCGTGAGAAGCGAAGAAGGGCTTACGCATTAGGCGGCCCATTAGTGATGGGACTTACTCCAGGAAAGAGGCCCGAAGTGCGGCAAAGCGCATCGAAAGGGGGATTTGGGACCAATGATGGGAGGTGCCTCATTCCCTATCACGCCCTCCACTGACCTTGGTAGTGGGGAAGTACGGAGATTCAGGGGTGCAGCCATCCGTTGAGGAACTAGGGTCTCCCTTCTCTTGTGAACATACGCCGCTCCGATAAGGAGGATATCATCCCTTGTGGGGGAGTGATTCCATCCTCGTGGAGACGAGTGGCGTAAAGAATGTTCTAGCTGGGGGAGCCCTTCGTGTGAGGCACGAGGTCGGGTCATAGTTTGACGTCATGTGTCGAGGACGTGGTGCTTGGCAGTTTAACGTCCTGCAGCTCGGATGAGGCGGGTTCACTCCACACCCTTAGGACTTACATAACTGGTACCCTTTGCTCCTTGGGGGAGGGAAGGTACCAGTAAGGTCGTGGTCAAGGGGGGTTGTGGAGCGAACCATCGAGGGGTCCACGTTAGCATGGCTATGCGAAGAAGCAATAGCTGTTAGCGTTCCTATGCGAAGAAGCATTAGGCGAAGAAACGCTACGAGTGGTATTGTTCGTGGGACTTTGAAATAACATCGTGCATACCTGGAGGGTCGCACGTGAAGCGGAATTTCCAAGCAAATGAGTGTGCTTGGAGAAGCAGAGTCCCTTAGCCTTAGCATGGGGCATAGGTGTGAGTGGAGGGTGCTTCGCGAAGTAGAACAGTATTTGCAGAGCACTGCCTCGCGAAGAAGAGGTGCCTCACAAAGCAGGGTGCTGCGAAGTAGTGTGCTTCGCAATGTGTAGCGATCATGCCTTAGCATAGGGATCACTAGTACAGGTTGGGTTTTTCGCGAAGCATAAACGCTCCGCGGCTGCCCGGGTTCCCTTGGGAATCCCCCTCCTTCGCGAATTCCCTTGAGCTTCGTGAAGGGAATCCCTCTCGGAAGAGGGGATCAAAACGAGACAAAGCGAAGGCGTCACGCGAAGTAGAAGTACCTCATGGTGCTCATTATTCTCAGGGTCAAAGGGTTATTCATGATTCAGGAGAGGAGAAGCCGAAAGGTCGGATTGTCCGTCCCGGGACTCATGGGGAGCCCAATATTTATAGGAAAGGGGTGTCGCGAAGCAAAACCCCCGCGCTACCTTAGGGTCTTCGCGGCGCGCTCTCGAACGTCAAATTTGTTCACAAAGAGTTAACGCCTCCGGCGCTTCGCGGCGGGCTCACGAACATCAAATTTGGTTGTGGAGAGTTACCGCCTCCAGAGCTTCGCGGCGGGCTCGCGAACGTCAAATTCGTTCGCGGAGAGGTACCGCCTCTGGAGCTTCATGAGACCGTGATGCTTGGGGTGCTTCGCGTCAGGGCTTCACGAGGCAGCGTGCCGGCTATCTTTTTCGTCCCTTCCTTTCGTGCAATATTTTGGCACCAACAAACACCTAACATGCATGCACTATGAGTCACATACATAGCTTCTTCTTGAGTGCTTGAGAGGTAGAACCATAGAATCATCATTATCTCTCAGCCAATGCAGGATCTTCATTTTTCATTAAATACATGCATTTGTAATTTCATTCATGGTATTGTGTTTTCCAAACAGACCTCATGCGGTGTATTTTCTATTAAACAATGGTCAGGAGCTCGATCAAGGAGGAAAAACTTCATCTACAACATACAGTGGACTCAGGATGATAAGAGGTTGAAGACGACATGGATTAGGGTTCATCAGATGATACTTGTTCCAAAAAACACGACACAATATGGATGTACAACACAGATTTGATTTTTGGATGTGTGATCCGATGTGAGGCAAAGATATCATGAGAGATTAGATGACCATACAAAATTGCGTCCGTGTTTTTAAAAAATTGCCCCAAATTGAAAGCAACATGTGTGTTTCTTTTTGTTTAAGTATCAACTCTTGCAACTCCACCTTGGGATTAATCCTCTTCCCTCCACAGTTCACCACTGTACTGTGTTCACCATGATGGTGCACTCTACGCCTGACATATGCATGCTTCGGCACCTGGGAATGCAATGCGCCCACTCGGCCTCCTATACACTGCTTCTTATGATGCTTGCAGGCTGGCCTTGGATGACTTCCCTATGCCGCGATTGAGCATTCTGGTCCATCATGTGGCTCTGGTTGAGGCTTCCTTGGCTAGCTCATGGGCAGGCCGATTTTTTAAATGAAGCCACAAAAAATATATTCAGCTAAGTGAAACATTCCTGGACACTTAGTAATCCAACAATGCCTTTCCACCTCTCTTAAAATTCCTATCCTATTCTCCTATTATTCTTTTTTCCTATTTACAATTCTATTTTATTTCAGTCAACTCATCTTCATGCATTATGAATTCCATTATGCGTGATTTATTCATCATCAAACAAATGGATCTTATCCATGTGTGGACATTCCTTAAAATCATCAATTATCATTGTAATTGTAATTCCAAATACCTTTACACATCTTCCTTCATAAAAACATAGATGGTACAACACTTTACTCCCCTGTGCATTAAAACATAATGCATGGAAACATTGCAGTAAAAAATGTGTTATCCTTAACACAAGTCTTGGTTTTTGACGATCAGAACAAGAAATAATCTGATTTTTAACCAACTTCTTCCAATTAAAATATATATGATGGATCATCCAAATTCATCATGTAGTCATGTATTACATGGCCTTCTTATAATTTTTTAACAAAGTGTCATTCATTGACACATTTCTTGGAACGGAGGACTAATTCCAAAATCATCCGATATGCTATGGAGAATGTCCAAGCATGACATACAATGTCATTTCATATTGATTTTCCATGTGACATAATCTTTGGGACAACATCCCCTCTTCAATCATCATCACCACATCATCGCTACCTCTCCATACACATATTGACACCTTAATGAAAAAAATGCAACAACATGCTCTACATTATACCCCTTGGTATTTTTTGTCAATATCACTTAAGCACACATTGTATGGGTCAATATGTATACCAATAAATACCCCCCCTTATTGTCAAGAAAATGAAAAGTTTTAGTGGTTTCTGTTCAAAAACATGTTATCTTTCCTTTTAAAAATATCTTCTGGAATATTTATAAGAGAGGGATGATGTCACACATTTCACATATCAAAGCGCCTTTAGTTAATCAACTCTATGTCTACTTGCTCTTACTCGATGTAAAAAAACAAGATGGATATGTACAAGTTTTTCATAGCTATCCACAAACAACCATACATGTGAAATCATGAACAAAATGTATCAAATATTACCCTAGGGGATGGAAATAGTCATACATATCTATGAATTTATATGACCTGCACATACTTCACCAAACATATTTAAAATTTCAATTGAAAATATAAATCTCCCTTTTTAAACCCATCTTGTCATCAGTCAAGCACTCCACTTAATTGACATGATAAATAAAATTAAGAACAAGGGATGAAAGTGTGTTTACAATAATTCAATTTTATACTTGTTGAGATGAAATGAGTTTCCTGATTTGTCATTACATAATCATTGATATGATCTCCTTCATATTTTCTCCCCATAAAGGTGTGAAATACCATTGATTTTCCCTGGTGAAAATTATCATTAGATAATCATCAATATATTCGCGTTGATAGTCTTCCACTCTATAAATGTCAAGTATTTATCATATCATGAATAACGAGTCCAACATGTTATTCTCCTCTTTGTTAATCCAATTATCATCTTGAGAATGACCTTCAAATTCAATTACATGCAATGTAAGCTCACATATACAATAAAAAGATAAAGGGAATAGGATGGAACACATGTGAGTTTCTTAATAGGAGAAACATGGATGAGAATTTCTTCTCAACTCAAGAACTCCATTCCTGGTAGCTTTAATGTTCCTGGTACTCTTCATGTTGGTGTCCCCTCTACATTTGACACTTCGATCTTCCATTATTTTCATGGACCCTTTACATCCATTCACCTTAGACTTGTTCAGATTGTTTTTCGGTACTTTTTCCAATACTGATGTAGCTTCTACTGGTGCATGTTTTTTCAATTTTCATCATCTCCATTTGACTTGGTAAAATAGTTATGCATTTGTTTTCATGATGTCCATCCTACTTTCACCTTCGACACAATACTTGTGAAACACCTCTGATGTCATGCGCTGACAAACTCTCATGAAATTTGCATTTCTCATTATGTGGGATGATCTGTATCCCCTCTTCCTTAGCTTCATATAGTACTTCATATTCATATCTTTGTATTTCATAAGCCATTTACAATTGATTACACCAGATAACTAATAACTCATTAATATTTTATGATTTCGAGGTTCCGTGTGGATTCTTTATTTTCATCAACTTAACATTCTTAGGATAAATAATACGATTATCTTCAAGAATGTATTCAATCAGTCCCACCTTCTTCAAGATTGATTCTCATTTCAGTTTCAGATTGCATCCATTCATTTCCAAGACTTATTTGCAGTGATCCATGTTATGACCTTTCTTTCAAAAATAGAAGCATTTGTTCTTGATGGAGTGGACATTCTTGGAATATGGCTTAAAATACTTCTAGGGAATAGTATCCTTTAATATTTTCTTGACTTTAGTTTTTTCCATATTCCCATTGGATAAATTTTCAACTATTTTTCCATTATCCTTCCTTTTTTGTTGTCTATTATTTTTTTAGAATATGCATGAGGCATGGTAGGACTAAACTAGAACCCATCATAATTGTGACCACTTCTATTATAATTACCATAGAAGTCTCGCTGATATTCATATATATATTTGATAGAATGATTCTTCATCAACTATGTGTTCTATTTTGGATATGTAGCATAATTTATTGATTCACATATGAGTTCTCTAAATGTAGGCCTTCCATAATTTTCATATGATGAAATATTATTACAAAAATCATTGGAATAATGTCTAATCCTCAAACAACACCAAAAGTAGCCAATAAATCCCCCTTCCTTTTCTTTTAGTATCAATCTATTTAGATACAAGGCCATCTTGTTTCTGGAATTTTCTTCATTTATTTATAGCATCCATTTAGGAGTGATTTTTCTTAATCATACTAGTATAAACCCAAGATGTTTTGATTGATGTATTATAATTTTTATCAGTCCACATATTCATAGATATTTTCTTTGAACCTATATTTTCATATGAAAATGAAATAGTGGAAACAGAAATAACTGGGTTATGGGAAACCTTCATCATGGAGGATGTTGACATTGGATTAGAAGATGATTTGATATTCCTTTTGGAATCATATTCCTTAACAAAAATGTGAGTGGAATCATCTCTTCTTTTAGCTATTTGGGATGTTCTATCTAGGAGTGATTGTTGTTTCTTCTATTTCACCTCCAGTTCTAAACACTTCATGTTGAGGGGGTACTTCTCATCCTCAACTAATATCATCTTACTTTCCCAATTCTCCTTTATCATTATCATTTGTTCTTCATGAACTTTTCTTAATTATTGAAAAGGGATGTCAATATCCTTTACCATTTTAACCTTTTCTTCCAATTGAACTGGTTTGAAAACAATAGAAACTTTGTAAATTATTTCCAATGCATGGAATGCTTCTATAAATACCATTTCAATGAAATAATTCTCATAAATTCTTCCTGAAATTCATTAGAAACATCAACATATCAATCATTTAAAATGAAATTTTTCTCTTCCATTTCCATAACAATGTTTTTGAGAGTGTTGGACATGCCATCCCTTTTAGCCAATGACTATTCCATGGCATAAACATCTTATTCCAGCTATAATTTTTCATTATGAAGAGAACTTTTATTTGTAAAAAAAGTTATTTATACTTCTCTATGGACTTTATTCAGATGATCATTGATTAAAAATTGAATATCACTAAATGATCTATAATCATTATAGCTAGAACATGATTAATCAGAAGAGTAATAATTAAAATAATTATCACATGTTGTATCATTCATATTACATTCAGTAGTAGGTGTCTCCCAATTATTACTCTGTTTTTTTCATATTACTTTAATGTTTCTTCTTTCTATTATTTTGAGTCTTTGTATAAATTTCCATTTGAGGTAGCTCATTCATTTCCTAAAATCTACACATTATAAATACACCCTTGTATATTTTAGATGTTTCCATCCCTCTGATACTAATTAAAGTGCCCAGATCATTTTGAATAAATGAGAGGGGGGGGGTGAATCAGTTATCCCTTTAAACATTTAACAAAATTATTCCTTTCAAATAAACATATATTCCTAGTTAGATCCTTTATTCACTCTCCTTTTGTATCTCATCCATAACATGAATGATATTGTAATTGTATATTCACTAAACACAATGATTTACAGGGTTCAATTCAAAGAAACATTCTTTAGTGCGATTGTTATTTTCCCTAACACAGATTATCTACTGTAATATTATTATCAATTAAAATCATTGATAAAATTTCCCACTATATCACACTTGACTCCCACATGTGGTTCTTCATACTTCATCCTATAGTGTTACCTGAGTCCCACTAAAGACTTCTTCTCCTCCCTAAATCACACAGGGTTCTTCCACCTCTCGAGTAACATGTGTAGACTCTTTCTTTGAATAAACTTCATTCACTATGGATTGTTCTAATGCTCTTCCCACACAGGTTTTGTAAATCAAACTTGTCAGTGTTTCTCTTCAACAGTCTTCAATAGCCTTTGGTAAGGTCTGTTGGCCCTGATTAATATCTATGATCTCCATTCTGATCAGTCCATAATGTAACAATGCTCAAAAAATTATTTCATCTTTTGATGAAGATGCGACCTCACTTACATGTGTGAAAATGGTGCACACAACCTCTTCAATAATGATAGAATATTTCTACACAATATTTTCTTTGTATTCCTTCTAGGACTCTCAAACACTACCAAATAATATATATGATCTTATTTAATTCTAGCTATTTTGGTATCAATTCTTATTCACTTCATACATTAATTGAATTTCATTCAAAAAATCTTGTTTTTATATCTCAATGACTTGTCACACGTGTAGGTGATTATACATGATTTCATGTATGTATAATAATTTTCTTGAAAACTCAAGCACATGTTGTTCTTGTATTAATATATTAGGATCAATGAGTGTGTATCATGCACTATCTATATTCCTTTCTTTTCTCAATATGAACACTCAAAATTCCTTCTTCTTTGTATATTTTCACAAACATACTTATTGTTTAGATTGGGTTAAATATTTGTGTGTTTCTTAAAACTTGAATGGGTGTAGTCTTTTGTGTGTGTTCTTCTTCTTTCTTACTCCTTCTTCATCACATGTGAACACACACTATATCTTATTTTCTTTTAATGTAGAGGTTCTAAACTCATGAACATGTATGCATCATCACCATGTGTGAAACCTCCATTCTCATATGTGAAAACACAAGGCCTCAGGTTTCTTCAAATAAAGCACAAGAGTGAATATTCTCAATTCATGGACACACAAGCTCATTCCTTCATGAAATATCCTTCTTCTTTAAAAATTAACCCCTATAAATGATGTATATTAAAGGTGAAAATTAGTGGGTTTTCTTATTTTGTTTGTGAATCTGAATATGGACACGGTTCTCCTTCTTCATGGAAAGGGTGCGCAAGGATCTCATTCACAGAACTATAATTAGATCATGGTTCAGTCTTTTCAAAGGTAAAACAAGTGTGTGTTTGCACTAGTTTTCTTCTTGTGGTATCACATCCATGTATAACGATGATAGTTTAAAAAACCCATTCATGTTTTCATGGGTTTTCACCACCCATAGGTTTTGTTCTCATTCACGAGACGACTTTGATATTGCGTAGATCCTATGGAAGGTCTGTGAAGCTCTGATTCTTATTCATGTTTAATGTCAAACCAGGGACTGATCTATTTTCAAAATAGAAGCACTCATGTAGGAGAAAGACAGAAAATATTCTTGGCTTGGTGATCCTATTCTTATAGGCATGGATTGGATCTTCTACAAGTTCTAAATCATTCATTTGAATTATTTGAGATCATCTAATTGAATAATTGAGATCATTAGTATTTTGAAATCTTCAAACATGGATGCCTCATGTCATGTTTTTTTCTATTCAACTATGTCTCCTTAAATCTCGTGAACAACTCATGTGCATGCACTATGAGTTGCATGCAGAGTTTCTTCTTAAGAACTCGGGTGACCGGGCCTCGTCCACTTTGTTTTCCCTCGGCCTACATTGGATCTTCATGTTTAATTTCTTTCATGCATTAATAATTGCATGAATGTTATCATGTTGTTCAGAAGATCCTCATGTAGTGGATTTTCTCTTCAAAATTGGTCGGGAGCTCAATCATAGAGGTGTTTCTTCTTCTCTAGAACACAGCGGAGTTAGGATGGTCGAAGGATGATGACGGTGTGGCTGAGGGTTCATCAGATGGTCCAGGTCTAAAAAAACATGGCACATGATGGATGGGTTTCACAGATTTAATTGTGGGATGTTGGATGCGATGTGTGGCTGGGTTCTCACACAAGATTAGATGAATGGACCAGATTGCATCTGGGTTTTTAAAAATTAGTCCCTCATTGAAACCAACATGTGGGTTTCTAGTGGATTAAGTATCAACTCTTTCTTCTCCATCTCCATATTACTCCTCCTCCATCCCTTGTATCACCTCATACCATGTTCACCCTGTGGGCGTGCTCTGTGCCCAACCTATGCATGCTTCGGTGCCCGGGCACACTCGGCACCCACTCTGCCTCCTATACATGGATTCTTATACCAATTACTGGTAGGCCTCGGTGGTCATACCTAGGTCGTGGTTGACTCTTATGGACCTACATGTGGCTCAGTTTGAAGATTGGATGGCTAGCACATGGGCTGTCTGATTTTTAAAATGATTCCACATGGAAAATATTCTTTAAACTGAAACATGCATGGCCAGTAAGTAATCCAGATATGCATGGACACCTCTCTACAAATTAAAATCTAATGCACCTTTCATTCTATTTTCCACTCCTTCATTCTCTTTTAGTTCAATCATTTCATCTTCATGGATTATAAATTTCATTATTCAAGCTTTCTTCATCTTCAAAGAAATGGATCATATTCCTACATGTCCATTCCTTTAAATACAAAATTATCTTTGGAATTGTAATTCGATAGACCGTTCCTCATTTTCCTTCATACAACCATGGATTGTACTTCTCTTCACTCCCACATCAATTGAAACATAATTCATAGAAACATTGTAGTAAAAAATGTGTTCTTTTTAAAACAAGTTTGGGTCTTTGAAGACTAGAAAAAGAAATCATCTGATTTTTTTTCACCATCATAATCCAATTAGAATGTATTGTATGGATCTTCAAAATTCATAATGAAATCATGTACTGAATGGACAAAATCAAATTTTTTAACAATGTTCCATTCATTGATAGATTTCTTGGAACATAGAACCAGTGCAAAAGTCATCGGATTTTCTATGGAGAATGTCCAAGAATGACATCAAATGTCATTTCATATTAATTTTCCCTGTGACATAAGATTTTGAACAAATTCCCCTCTTCATTCGTCATCGCCACTTAATAACTACCATTCTAGACACATATTGACACATTATTGACAAAAAATAAAACAATATTATCTACACATCATTAATAATTATTCATCAAAAACTATTATACATTATTTAGAACATCACGTTGGCCAGTAGTTGGTATGAAACCCTTATCTTCCATCAATAATGGGTTCATGACACACAACCTTGTAGGAAATGATTAGTTGTAACTTGATATACATGATTTATTTTTCGAAAACCATTGTAGTAAAATTTCAAAAATATGATAGAAACCCTTGAAATAATTTCAATCACTAAATATAATTTTATCCTATGATTTCATTAAAATCTCACTATATAAATACTTCCTATGTAGTTAAACAAAAACATTTCATGAATGGTTAACCTTATAGACCATATGAATGATGAAAATCCGAAAAATTAGAATTAATTTCATGAAATCAGATTAATAATAATTCATCATATTTTAAAAAGTAGCTTTTGGTTGTGACAATACTAACACGTGAATACCATCATGGTAAATTATCTTGAAACTTTGTTACAAACTAAATTAATAGAAATACTTTTGTAAAAAATTAATTATTCCTTATTCCATAGATTATGGGATATATTCTATGAATCAATGTTATTTTAAACCTCATCCATGAGAGGATGACCTAATTTTCAACCGGTACTTATTTTGTTCCAAGGAAATAAGTACTATCTAATTTACTTATTCATAACCCACATATCATTATACAAATGAAAATATCGTAACATAAGGAAAATAGTAATGATTATATTTTCCTTAATCACATTCTTTCTATAGACATCATATTTCTATTAAACCAATTTTCTATTCTATCATATCCATTCAATGTATTTAATTAAATTATTATCAATAAAGATTAAACCAAAAAATACATATATATTTCACCATTTGTAATTCATGAATTGAAATACATAAAAACATTGATTGCCTCATACATAAGCCATTGTCAAAGATACCTCACCCTATTACATAATACACATTTCCTTTAATATTTCATTTGTTGTCTCTTAAATATCATCATCAATGCAACCATTACTCATATCACCTTGTTGATCCTCTTCTGGAGAATTAATATAGGGAAATTGATTTGTATAATGACCATTTACTCAACACATAAAATAATTAACCATCAATGATTTCTTTTAGAGGCCTTTTTTCATCCATTTTGTTAACCAAGCTCATCATTTTTTTCGTTTAGTCACTTTCTTTATATCCTTATTTTCAATATTCAAAACATATTCTTGTTAATCTAATACAATCACATAGGTGAATATTTCCACATTATTGACAAACAAGAAACTGAATCTTCATATATACATGGTATCCGTTAGGCAAAATCTTAGTGAACTCCTTATTTTTCTTCCTTGGTGATTCCAATAGATTTTTAATGTGTATATTGATAATCATTTTCTATGAAAACTGACAAGGAATGATCACAAAATCATTCCATCTAGTGTTAATCCTACTTGAATAATCATTAATAAATCATCTATCACATTCAATGATAATCTAGTTCCCTCTAATTCCCACTATTGACTAAAACTAGAAGCATGGTGAGAGAGTTACTTATCGTAGCGTAAAACCACATAGTCATGAAAATAACTACTTATAGTTTGTATATATCATGGAACCATCCTAAATTTATGACATCCTAGGTTCATTCTACTTTACTCATATCCAACATATATTTAAATCCTTCATGATAGTTTGTGAGGAGTTTGTGAATTCACAACACATATCCCCTGAGAGGGTAAAACTAGGGGTGAAATAAGTCCCATTTTCATGTACTAGGTTACCCCAAGTTAGGCTAGAAAAATCCTTCTGTAGTTTTTTCCCAGATGTTTATATGTACTAGAGACACATCCACCTATAGTATCTAGACAATGACGTATTTCTAAGAAACCACTCACTCTATCCTGTACCAAAATTCTAGGATATTTTATTATTCTTTTCATTATCCATAAAAATATCTATAGAAATGTACTTAATATTCTAAATAAAGTATTATCATTATATCATCCAATGGTTAACTAAAACATTGCTCTAATCCCAATGTTAACAACCCTCTCTTTTCATACATTAACATTACATAACGTTTGGATTATACTAAAAACATTATACAAATAAAGACCAAAGAATATATTAGTCCAGTGCCTTTGGAAACATAAAACCATCAACACTAGTACATATATGACCAACATTATCATCCACATTATTTTTCTTGAGTATCACCCTTCTTATAAAAATTAATCATAATATATATCATCATAACCTTTGGAATAAAATAAAAAAATGGGTTATCTCAAATTATCAGTAAGGGTAAAAATGGAGATATGTAAGAATAATCATGAGCATAAGATTATGAGAATATTTTTAGGAAAATAGAAGTTCCTTACCTGCATATAAAAGATCATATATAGGAATCATGGAATAAATATTGGTAGTTAATAAGAATTGAATCATAAAGAAATATTGATAATAATTTATGAAATCATAACAAATGAGCAAAACATGGAATTGTGGAAAACACATAAGAATATGATATGATTTCCATAGTATCCAAAGAATTGCTTCCAAGACCATCTTGGAGTATATTTTCACTCCCCATGCCATATAGGTAGTCAAGATACACTCCCATTTCAATATATGTAGCGTGAGTTCACTCCTTATACCATATTGGTAGTCATGTGCCACTCTCATGGCTAGTTTAGTAGTCAATGTTCATTCCTAATACCATATTTGTCTCTCTCATGAGATATAAATCTTTACCCAATAAATTAGAGGGAGATATAGGTCCCACCCATATCATAATAAAATCAAACATAAATTTTCCAATAAAATCATCAATAATCATATCATAACCCATGAAATAAAATAATTATTATAATCAAATGATCATATCATAACCTAGGGAAAAAGATACAGGTTTCGTAATCATTTCATCAAAAGAATAACCCATGAAAGTGAAATGGATTTCATAAACATGTAACCAATGAAAGAGAAATGGGTTTCTTAAAGACCATGATTGGATTAATGGATTGAAGGAATTATTTTTTTATTTTTGGGTAATCTACCATTCATGGTATGTTGTGGAACCGTTACAAGGCCCGAAGGCTTAGAGATAATTACATGACCCGTAGTTCTTAGAGGAAATCACCCAGATAAGTCACCTTGGAACTGATAATTATTTCTAAATTATTAAAGAAACATAAATACATAATATATTAACTATATTAAATATATAAATATAGTTTTATTAACAATTTCAACCATGATAGGAAGTGAAGGAAAAAATAACAATCATCATTTCATGTGGCGACAGTTCTCCATACAACTAAACAACATGTTTTGTCATCCATTTGATAGAGGTGTGTGTATGTGTAGTTAGAAAATATTTAATAATAAAATATTATTATAATGAGGTTATTTTATTTGATATAGAATCCTATAATAAAGAGATTGGATGGAGTGGATAATGAAAATAATAGAATGAAGCTTGAGAGAAGATTTTACCCCTTGATTGGGTAACTACATTTGGTTGTTTCCAAAAGGATTCCATGGATATATTTATTACAAAAATGGAGGATTAAATGAAAAATTTAAAGGTTTTTTATGTGTATTGGGATGAATGCTTCAGAACAGATGTTGTTTGAGAGGTTTGAAGAAGATGGAGAGGTGGTGGCCTTTTGTTGGGAAGGGAAAGGACAGACCTGTAATTATTGAAAGATTGTTTGGTTTACACCTATTTTATACTAAAAATGTGATTTAATACCATCCAAACTCAATAACTAAAGGTTAATTTCTCATTAATGTAAATAAACTGGGTTTTGGACTAGTTAGTAGGATGGTTTGGGTCTTAATTTTATGGTTTATTACATTATTAACCTCAATTTTCAATTAAATGTTGTAATTAATTTAAATAACTTTCACTAATATTTTTGTTGAAAAAACAAGAAGAAATTATTTTACACTATAAAACTTATATATTTAAAATATCGAATCCATTTTTACAAATTGTAATCAAATTTTTTATATAATTTAATTTAAAATTAATCATGTTGAAAAGATGATACTACGGGGTTTGAAACTACAAACATCCAAACTTTTGTTATGTTTTATATGAAATTTCCAATTGTAATTGATTCCAATGACCTAAAGTGGATTAATTTATATAAAAATGATCTAATTAATCCATCAAACAAAATAAAAATAAAATAAAATTTTATAAATACATTATTTGAAAAGGCTGAATTGAATTAAAATCCATTATTTCATACTATTCAACCAAAAATAATGTTTCTCATAAAAATCCCAAAATATTTATCTATGAAAATTTTGAAATTATAATATTTAAAATGAAGTTTATTTTTCTTAATTTAAATTATAATTGTTTATAAAAATAAATTTACTATTATTCAATGAAGCACATTAAAAGTAGTTCATTTGAAAAAATAATATTTTTAAATATATAAGGACATTAATAGAAATATTATCCCTCTTCGCCAGTTAGTTTTAATTCTATACAACCGTTATAAAAAATAATGGAAAATTAGTTAAAACTATTCATATTAGTATTTTTAATGGCTAGGATATAATTATGATATTTAAATTATTATAATAATAAAATGAACTTTGTCGAAACTCAGTGTGGCATGTAAGGATGCCATGTTAGTGTTGCTTGTAGTGCAAGAAAAGTTGGTTCTGTATAAAAGGAGTGATTTACTTAGTTATTTAATATAATAAAATATTTTCAAAGTTTTTTGAAATGAAAAACATCAAAGGATTGAATAAATTCAAAAAAACTATTCAAAAAATCATGGGGGTTTACACTTAATTCTTTTTCAAAACTCTAATATCAATAATATTATCATGGGTAAGATGATAGAGTGTTGGATTATATTTAGATTATTTAAGGCCCTAAAATTTAGAAGTATGAACATTATATTTGATATTGTGTATGAAACACGACACCAAGCACATTAGGGAATGTGATATCCCAAGACCTTACTATATATTTACTTTTTAAAATAAATTCAATCTATGATATATCTTTTAATTCATGTAATATGGATTTAGAATTCATTACACGCTACAAACAATTTCTTTTATAGCTTGTGGTACACACAATACCTACATCTATCAAGAGACACTATATTATTAAAATTTTATTATAATGTATAATAGAACATAAAATAGACATTTAATTAGTGGTTATAAATATTATAAAATAACATAAGAAAATTTTGGTTATAAACAAAAATAAAACCATTTAATTGATGACAAATGAATTAGAAATGAATATAAAAACCAATTGGAAATAAAGGAAATATTTTTATAGAAAAATATTCTTACGATTAAACAACTATTTTATCCTAATAAATTAAATTAACCAAAATAATTTAATGAGTATTAATTAAATATGTATTCTATATATTCAATAAAATATTTTTTTACATTTATATGATATATTCAGTAGACATAACAAGAGAATAAACCCAATAATAAAAATAAAACACTAAAAGTTTATAAATGAACTTTTACAAGTTATTAATGGAGAACATATTTGAAATCTAATACTTAGTACTTTTAAAAATCATAAATATCTATATAAAAATATCTATTAAAATATTTATTTTAAAAATATTTTATAAAGAATTTTTTAATTTTTTTATATGATTATTAATTTTTGGATGAATAGAAAAAATTAGCGAATTTCAACAGAAAACTTATTTTTTCATCTCATTTATTTATAATTATTAATTATAATTTTATTTGATTTAAATAATAATTAGATAAACTTTATAAAATTTGATACAACATAGGTAATTTTATTTAATTTCACTTTGAACACCTATATAAAAATATTGAAAATGTTTGAAACAATTTTCATTAAAACATGCGGTGTTCCCTCATCTGTGGGATTAAATTTAAATTAATTTCTGCCAATTATATTATTGGAATTGGAAAAAATGGATTTCCTATATGGAATAAGCATAATTTATATTAAATAATAATATGAACAAAGTTTTTGATGAAATATACTATTGGATGTTATTAAAATTAATTACAATGATATAAAGAAAAATTTCCTTTACAATAGAGTAAACTATAATATTTAGGGAAAAAAGACATAGAAACTTTTACAAAATCCATTGGATTTCTAAATTTTTACATATACTCCCATAAATAGATTTTGTAAAATTATTTTATCCACTTGAAGGTAAAAAACGTGGGTGGAATTTGATTTCAAATAATTTACAGGAGTACAACTCCTCCCCTACTATAAAAAGGAACTCACACCTCAAACTTCCTCACTACTCTGAAGACACTTTTTTGAAACCAATATCAACAAAAATTGATCCTAAAAATTAATCCATTCATCTTTAAACCATAAATTTTGTAATAAATTAATCCAAGGAATCTCATTGGTGAAAACCAAATGTAGTTATCCAAAAAAAGAGGTAACATCTTTCCTCAAGCACTTTAGTTTTATTTCTATTCAAAACAGCCTGAAGAATTATTATTCCATTACATAGAAATAAAACCATTATCCCTTATATACAGAAATTGTTTCATTCTATGGGTTATATTTACACATAAAAAAACTTCTATCTAAATGGTTGTGAACTTATCATTTGTGTGTATGGTGAACTTCTACCTCATAAAATGATGATTATTCATTTTTTACTTCACTGACTGATCATGGTTGTATTTAGGTTGGAAAATATGTTTATAAATTATATTTATTATATTTATTATTTCATTATTATTCTATAATTATTTTATATGATATGTCTTTATTTATTCCAATTTTTGTAAAGATGATAACATCGTTTGTGGAAGTGTGGACTATCACCTCCTCAAGACGATGTGATTCATTTTCACATTGCATTGATGGTATAAAAAATAGTTTTAATAAAAATATGTAAAATATATGACTAAATAATATAATTCAATAATATATATATATATATATCATTTACTTTTAACACTATTAATTGGAAAAATAAATGAATGTAGACTTCATGCGTAAGTACGTCCTACCACATTCATGAATGATGCATTTAATTTAATATATCGAAATAAAATTTAATATTGTAAATAAATATGTTATTTATATGTATGATGTTAAAATAATTATTTACATTCTTGAGATTATTTAATGCAGATCAAATTAATTTAAAATACAAATAACAAGTCAATAATTACTCGAGAGACAAGTCAATTAACTCCTGAAATAGTTAAAAGAATTTAAGGTTATTAAAAAATGGGAAATATTAAATTTTAATAAGAATATATTTTATATTTTGAATATATTTTTGGTTATTTAATACTAATTTAAATATTAATACCCCTTATAAAAGAGGTTAAAATATTTTCATTCAAA
The DNA here is from genome assembly GCA_963277665.1 of Viscum album. NCBI lineage: Eukaryota > Viridiplantae > Streptophyta > Magnoliopsida > Santalales > Viscaceae > Viscum > Viscum album. The sequence continues at coordinate 624,603,457 of OY728127.1, forward strand.
AGGAAGCACTAGGAAAGGGATTTTCATCTCACTTTTTACATTTGTGAGATAAATTTTATATTCATCACATACTTATTTTGTTTCATTTCTCTAAAATACGTTTTGATATATTATGTCATTAATTACTTTATATTAATTGTATTATTAGTTTTAATTAAATTATTTCATCTAAAGGGATTTGTGTTTACCCATTTCGAAATGAAATTTTGTAATGCAGTTCCTTTTTCATTGGATTATATTACTTCTTCATTGTTCCTAATATAATATGATTATGTGTACGATGAATTACAATATATAAGTATTTATTCCCACTTAATTTTTATATATTTACATTTGATAAATACAATGAATTAATTGTACGAGCCTCACTTCAAAATTATGGTATTTTAAGGGACTAATTAATATTTTTTTTCATGATTATTTACAAATTATTCTCCATTAGTGTAAATTATTTGATCATTTTATAATGAACCATCTAATTTTTTCCTTATCTCGTTATTCATGATATTATTCAATTAATAGACCCATTTCCCACACATTGGAACTTAAATTTGGTTGAAAACATTTTTATGAAAACCTGACAAAATTTATCTCTTTTGTTGTAAAATCTGTTTTGTTTTCTAAATACATGTTTTATTAATATATTTTCAACTATGATTTCTACCTTTTTAAAATGTTTTTAAAGAAATTTTTACCCTTTCTTATTTTATGTTTTTTTGAAAGTAAAACAATTTTCTCTATCCGAACAAGTCATTTTTCTAAATATTTACAATGAAAAAGGAATGTGTGTTTTACCTCATATAACATGCGTGCATTTACCGGCTACCCTTTCATTGATGCTTCCATTATAGGTTTAAAAGATTAGTTTTTAAAGAAAATTTATTAAAATTTATATTCAATGAAAATTTGTTTAAAATGTTTTTAAAATTGGAATTAATATTTTCATTAAAGATAATTTTAAAATATACTATTATAATATTTCTATTAATCAACAATAATAACCTATTATTTTACTCAACATGGGATCTGTTTTATTGATACTATACTTATTCATCTGTTAGATTTTTTTATTTTTTTGGACAGGAATATTATTGATAGCCCCATTTTTGATTCATTTGTTAATCCCCATGAAATATTCAACTTCTTATAATCATTGAGAAATATTACAATGAACATAGCTTCATTTATATGATTTACATAATACACTTTAACTTGTTATATCCTAAATCTAATTATTCTCAGGACACAATAGGTTTCATTTAATGATATTCCTTCAGGATGATATTGATTCCAATGTTTCATTTTTGTTTGGGACACTATGGAATTTTTTCTGATTATTTTCCTCAAGAATAAATTTATTTATCTTTCAATGGTATTCCTATTCATCAGCATCAACAACCCTTGTAGTTACTTATCACCCTTTGGAGAATTATTGATAAATTTCTATGTTATATTTAATACAGATATATGATAAGTTATATTATTTATTTTTATTGTTCAACATTAGAATTTCATTTGACAAGAATGAAATTGGCGGGGCCCATTTTTAGATTTACCATTGAAGCATCAGCAGTCTCTTGATACAGATTAGCTTCAAAATTAGATATATTTTTACATAATATAATAAACTGTCTTTTGAAATTTCTTTATGGTAATGGTTCCATGTACCTAGGAAACATGGTGTCAAATAATTAATCATTTAATTTATATATGTTCAGTTATTATTCATCCCCAAGATTTTGCGTTGACGTATTTATTGATTCATTTCATTCTCAGTACATTTATTAAATGAAATGTGTTCTAGTTTCTTACATTTCTATATTTTTTTTACCTTATCACATTATATATAGGGTATGTGTTTCATGTTATTACCATTTAATATTGTTTACAAACATCCTTATATGTTTTATGATTACATGGTATGTGTGTTCAATTATTTATCATGCCATAATTATTATCTTCATTGATTCATTGTTGATTCTACAATAAATTAACCATTCTGATCATTTGAACTCACCCTTATTATGTTTCCTTTACCCAGGAATCCATAAATTATGCTAAGAAATATGTGCAATGATATAGTATAAGTAAAAATTTCGTCTGTGAATGAAAGAAATATATATATTAATTATTGTATTAATTTTAAATAAAAAACTCTTGTATGTGTATGGTTATCCAAGACAACTAAATGGATCGTCCCTTTTTTATTTGTTTTATTGTAATATTTCAAATTTAAAGGTAGTAGAAATTGTCTCCAAGACTACCAGGGTCAAGTCACTATTGTTGGTATCAATGGAATTTTAGTAGAAAACATAGGAACTAGATTATAGAAAACATATATTAGAGAATATAGCCCTAATGCAGAATCTAATTATAAGTATATAATAAAATATTGAATTTTGGTAAGATAGAAATTATAATGGATTTTATAGAAATAATTCCCCTTTTGAATACAAAAAAGTGGTAGTGGTTTTAGAACTAATGTACCAAGGAGTAACAACTCTAACAAGGTGTGTTCGTCATGACTTAGCATTACCAGGAACATGATAATGAGCCTTATTTTTCACCTAGTTTCATACCCCCTAGGGATATATTTAGGATAATATATATTTTATGTATCAACCATTATGAAATATTTAAATTTAAAATATCAGTTAATGACCTATGATAAACTATAGACCAAGGATGTAAATTTGTTGAAATAAAACCAATGAAGTAATTCTGTATTGATTTTGTATTAAAAACATTAGATAAATGACTATTTATTTATTCACCTTTTTTGGTGGATGTCTTTGATATATATTTTGGAAATTATATTAATATGGTTTTAGAATAGGAAAATATATATTTTGGGTGAAAACCTATCTCGAATTGAAAGGCCACATGAAATGTGTGATACCCGATACTTTTATGAGAAATATTTATATAAATCATCAAATGAATCTTTCACTACACACAACATTATCTTGGCTTACTTTACACACAATCGCGTCCTTCCTCGATATCTTGCGTTGTACGCAATACCGAGTTTCCCCAAACAACGATATGCTATTATTAAAACTAGCCGTTATGAATAGTAATACCAAAATTTTATAATTTTTTAAATTTTATTTTTCAAAATGGACTTCATTTTTAGATTCGGAATATCGAAATTAGCCTAGGGTGAAATTTTGGTATTATTCTGCAAACTATCAATTTTTGATGAATAGTGAAAACACTAGGTTGCTATTTAAAAACCGACTTTTTATTTAAATAATTATTTATTTTATTTAAATTTATTTTAGGTTAAAATTGATACATAATACCTATATAAGTTCAATTAAATTCATTGGAGTAATTTTATAATAATTTTAGATATATAAAAATTTTATTGAACTTTTCACTTTTTTTACCCACCTCCTATGAGAATTTCCAAATTCACATAAAACGTAATTTTACCACTTCTGTGAGTGTAATTTCGAAAATCCGAGAGACACGGTTAATATCAAGGTCTAAAATTTGGTTCAATGAGATTAAAATAATTTTTTGTGAATAGTAACTTTTTACTTTTTTTACCACGGTTAAAAGTAAATAGGGTAATTAAGGGTAAAAATGATATTGTTATTACCCTAACACATGTCCTAATTCTATTGGATAAGTGTAATTCGACCAAAAACAACCTTAGGAATAAAATAAGACCATTTAGGCCCACTTGGATTAGATTAGGACATTTATTATTAATTTATTTAAATAAGGGTTAAAATAGTTAAAATCAAGGTTTAATAACGAGATCATTTTTAATATAGGGTTATAAATAAGATAAATTCGACTATAAATATTCATTAGAAATATAAAATGATTTCCTACATAATGGTATTTTATTTGTAAATTTTAGACATTAAATAACTTAATTTATTTATGACACAATAATGATGTAGTAATTATCTTATTAATGAAATATTGACATAATTGATGTTATAAATACCCAAATAAATGTAATTTTAGACTTTTTATGAATTAAAATAATTTTATATGTTAATATGACATGTTAGTATTGATTCAATTAACTTTTTGTGAACTAATATTTTTGTTATGATTTTCAAAAAAATCAATTACCAAATAGTGTCAAAATTGACATAAAAAAGTTTTTAAAACAAATATTATATTATTTTTTGTTATTTTATTCCTAAAAATCTAAGGATCATCCAAATGACATAGATAAGGTTATATATATTAATAATAAACAACTTGGGGTTCGTTTGGCTTATTATAGTAAGTTTATTAACCTTATAGTGTAAGAAAACAAGAAGACATGGTAAAAGTTAAATTATCTAACAAAAAGTTAAATCTAAATGATAATGTTAAAATAGAAATCTAAACTTGTATAAATTCTATTTGATGAGAGGATTTAGACCCACCCCCACCTTTTCTTCAAAACAAATCAATTTGGAGCTATTAAAAACCAAATATTACTTTATAATAAAATAATATTTTTAGTTTTTCCAAAGGTGCCCCTCTCTTCTCTTATAAAAGGGCATCTCCTCCCTCTCTTCCTCACACCACTTTGAGCCTTCAAGATCAGCCAACCCCTGCCAAATTATCTTTTCCATTTCCTTAGAAACATCCTAGGGATCCTGGTATTTTTCAAAGACCAATTTTAGTGCCCTAAAAGGAGGTCTCAAAGAGGCGCTTCAAAGAAGAGGTAATGTCCGTCACCGATTCTTTCAACTTTATTTCTTCTTCCCCTTCTTCTTCTTTAGTTGTTTCATTATGAAGTAATAACATCAGTATCAATCATATACTGATATGTTATTATAAGTATGAAACAACCCTATTTCACCATCTGTCCATCCTACGGAAAACGAAATCACCGCGCGTGCGTACGTACGGAATACAGTCTCCACGCCGTAGTGTAATCTATTTTCCACCACCACCTTACTTGGAAGGTTATAATGGTGTAAATAATAAATATATATGATTATTGTAAAGTTTTATTGATTCTGAAATAGTATACATACACTCCAATAAAATTCTACGATCATGGGAACGATATCATCGCTCGTGCGTACGTACAAAATACCGTCTCCACGATGTGATGCGACTCGTTCTACATGATCTTCATTGAATAATGATTATATAAATGAATTGAATGAATGAATATGATATATATTACACTAATACCATTTTGGAAATTAGTTATCTATAACCTAAAAAGAAGAATACGAATTTATTCGACAAAACACGCATAAGAACAAAAAGTAATAAACACCTAAATAACAAGTAGCAACGAAATATTACTAATAAGAAACTAAGAATATGACCATATATGATATCATAAAAATATGTATGATTCTGGAATAAGTCAATGACATTATTTAAATCATTATACAGGAGGTTCGGACACTTACGAAGAAAATCGGACCTAAGGTAAGGGAAAATATCACAATCTCATTTTTATCCGAGATTGATTATACTTTGGTATTTACTGGGGTGTATTTTATCATACACATCCATGTTTCCTCATTATTTAATATAATTTCCATCCACCTACAATTGTTTGAATCCAATTTTACCCTTAGGTGAGTTTTTATTAAAAGATATGAAAAGAATATTTTGTCGTTTTTCATACGTGGTACTTTTTGACTTTTCTAACCAAAGTACGAGAAGAATGTTTTTTTAACTTATACGACATGAATGGATTCATATAACATTATTTCCATGAAGATTCCTTTAAAAGTTTCCAAGTTTATTTTTAATCAACTTCTTTTAGTTTAAAATTGCATGACATGTTAAGAAAGGAAAAATGTTTTTAAGTAGAAAGGATATTTTCCTCAAGAATGGAGTTCTAGTGTTTTATCAAAATTATTTTCCATATAAGATAATATAGGGTTTTCTCTCTGTCCCTATTTTTACATTGATTTGATTATGTTATGATGGAATTATTTTTATGATGTCCTTTTATATTATATGGATTATGTTATGATGGAATGATGTTTAAGATTCCCATTTTTATTACACGGGTTATGCTGTGATGTATGATTTATGATTTTGTGGCACACATAAGAATGGTTTCATTATGAGATGGGTGGGACCTATATCTCCCTCCAATGAATTGGGTAATTATTTATATCTCATGAGATAGACATGGCTAGAACGGTAGGTTAATCTGGTTCAGTGAAACATGACTGAAACGAGGAGTGAACTCGGTTCAGAAATGGACTTTGCTGCTAAGATAGTCTTGGTAACGAGTCTTGACTATTATGAAATGATTCTCAATGATTATGTGTGTATTCCACAAAGATTCATGTTTTATGTTATGATTATTGGGATTACATTTCACTACTATGATTTATCCCATGTTATGAAATTATGATCTCTTTTGCAGGTTAAGATTTCCAAAATGATATATTCTTATTAATATGATGTGATTGATATTTCTTTTTTTTACCCTTACTGAGCATTTGAGCTTTCCCTTTTGTATGTTTTCTTTCCCCAGGTCAGGAAGAAGGATATTAAGTAGGATATACCAAAAAGGGACTCTAGATATGATGAAATAAATGGGAGACAATGTAGATGATTTATGAACCAGTTGTTTATGTTTCCCAGTTTCTAAAGACACTATACCTATATGTTCTTTTCATGGTTTTGTTATATGTTGTAATAAGTGTACTTCAATGTTGAAGTATTAAAAATTTATGTAAAGTATGGGTTGTTATAGTTGGTATCAGAGGAAAGGTATAGTCAACCTTTGGAAACTATGATGTGAAAGCCTTAGTAAGAACCCTAAGGATTTTTCTAAGAATAGAACACAATCTTAGTGTTTTAGAGATGTCCATGAATAACCTATGATAAGACCTTAAGTGTAAAATTTTATTCTTGATTATGTGGTTTTCCTATTATAATTAGTGTTGCTCACACTATTATTCTTGGTTTTATTCAATGGATGGAACCCGAAGGAACTGTGTTAATGCTGAATGCGACGGGCAATGCAATGATTGTCCCCCTAAGAAACCAAAAGTTATGGGAGTTGGAATGAAAAATATTGTAGCCATGCTCACACAACATTCTCAAGCTATGAATCGTGCAGGGCTACCAAACGATCAAAGGAAGGAGCAACATTCTGTTGAATCCTTCTTGAGGCAGCGTCCACCTTCATTCAGCGGGTCTTCTGATCCATTTGTGGTTGAACAATGGATCAGTACCACTAAAAAGATATTTTCAGTTCTTCAATGTTCTGAGCATGATAAAGTCATCGTAGCAGTGTATCGTTTAGAAGGAGATGCTGATCAATGGTGGAATCTTATCAAGAATACGAGGCAATGAGATGAAATTGAGTCCATGGAATGGGACGAGTTCAAGAACTTATTTTTCAATAAGTACTTCCTTCGTATTCTTAGAACAAAGATGGAGAAAGAGTTTCTTGAACTGAAGAAAAAGGATGATAAATCTATTGGTACCTACGAAGCAAATTTTACAAGGCTTGCAAGGTACGCTTCTGGGATTATTATCCAAACTGAGATTAAGATCGATAGATTCTTTAGTGGCTTAAAACCAAGTCTTCGAAGGGCGTTAGCCATAAGGGACTTCAATAGTTACGAGGAAATCGTTCGATGTGCTCTCAAGGTTGAGATGGAGATTGGAGTAACCCATCAGTCATATGGGTTTGATAAGAAGAGGAAAATGGAATTCAATGGAAATTATAAAGAGCACACTGAAAAGAAAATGAGTTTTCCCTTATGGTCAAAGTGTGGAAGGAAACATGGAGGGAGTTGTCTTAAAGGGACAAGTAAATGTTTCAAATGTGGAAAAGAAGGTCATCGGGCATTTGAATGCCGCAAAGATGGGAAGAAAATTTCTAGTGATGCGAACAAAGAAAAGGCTACACAGAGTGAACCTCCTACATTTCAATGTTACAAGTGCAAGGAAATGGGGAATTATTCTAATCAATGCCCTAATCCAAGGGTTGTTGATGATTATCGACGTCAACAAACTCTTAACGCTAAAGACAAAGGAAAGTCACATTCAATTTCTATCAGCGATGTGTAGTACGATAACGAAGTGGTGAAAGGTACACTTACCATCCAATCTAATGTAGAAAATTTTTTATTTGATTCTGGATCCACCCACTTTTTTATTTCTGAAGAATTTTCGAAGGATATTGCCGTATAACCTCAGCAATTTGATGTTGAGTTAGCTGTGACAACCCCTAATGGCACAAAAGTCACATCAAAAGTTTATAATTCTTCTCCGATTGAAGATTGTGGGAAAGTGCTTCCTGCAAATGTTGTGATCCTTCCTATAGTGGAATTTGATGTGATTCTTGGCATGTATTGGCTTTTTTATTTGGAGATCATATCAATTGCCAAATAAGGGAAGTCACATTTCATATTCTAGATCAATCTATGATCATCTATCGATACAAGGATGAAAATAACCTTCCAGTGGAAATTTCTTCCATCTTATGGGTCTTGATTCCACTAAATGAATGTTATTTATCTCAAATGGTTGGTGAGAAACTCACCATTAAGAATATACCCATTGTACAGGAGTTTGATGATGTCTTTCCGGAGGAATTATCGGGTCTTCCACCAAATCGTGAAGTTGAGTTTTCAATAGAACTCATATCGGGTGCTTTACCTATTTCAAAGACAACTTATAGAATGGCCCCAATTGAGTTGCAGGAATTGAAGAAGAAACTCCAATAGAATCTTGATAAAGGATTCATATACCCTAGTGCGTCACATTGGGGAGCACATGTTCTGTTTGTTAAGAAGAAAGATGGATCAATGAGACTCTGCATTGATTATCGAGAACTTAACAAGATCACTATCAAGAACGAATATCCTCTCCCACGCATTGATGACTTATTTTTCCAACTACGCGGAGCTCAATATTTTTCCAAGATTGATCTTTGTTTAGGGTATCATCAATTATGGGTCAAAAGGGAGGATATACCAAAGACAACTTTCTGTAAAAGGTATGGACACTATGAATTTATAGTGATGCCATTTTTTCTTACTAATACCCCTACTATCTTCATGGATCTAATGAATAGAGTCTTTAGAGACTATATTGATCAGTTTGTGGTAGTCTTTATAGGCGATATTATTGTATATTCAAAGAGCATGGAAGAACATGAAGATCACTTGAGAATTATATTGAAGACCCTGATAAAGGAGAAGCTTTATTCCAAATTTACCAAGTGTGAATTTTGGCTTCAAAAAGATGGATTTTTGGGTCACATAATCTCAAAAGAGGGGATATCTATAGATCCAGCAAAAACAGAGGTTATCGAAAGATGGTTGAGACCAAAAACAGTAACCGAGATCTGAAGTTTTCTTGGTTTGGCTGGATATTATCGACGTTTTTTGAAACATTTTTCACTATTATCTCATACACTCAACAGGTTGACTCGAAAAGGAGTTAAGTTCGTGTGGACGGAGGAATGTGAAGGGAATTTTAAAGAGCTAAAAAGACGGTTATCCAGTGCACCTATGATCACACTACCTTGCAGTGGAGAAAGGTTTGTGATCTACAGTGATGCATCCAAGAAGGGACTGGGGTGTGTTCTTATGAAAAATGATATGGTGATAGCTTATGCCTCACAATAGTTGAAAATCCATGAGAAAAATTACCCAAATCATGATTTGGACTTAGCTGCGGTAATCTTTGCATTAAAGATTTGGAGGCATTATCTTTATGGAGGAAGGTGTGATATGTATACCGATCATAAAAGATTAAAGTATATTTTCACACAAAAGGAGATGAATATGTGCTAAAGAAGATGGTTGGAGCTAATTAAGGATTATGACTTCTCAATTCATTACCACCCTGGGAAAGCAAACAAGGTGGCAGACGCATTAAGTCGACAAGACCATGCCAGTTTATCCATGATGAGGATCACAAAAGATCCAATATTTATGAATTTACAAAGGATGGATCTTGGAATTATAGTGGAATGGGAAAAATCGTATCTTTCTCCAATGAATGTTCAACCATCTATACATGTGATGATTAAAGAGGCACATAATGAAGATGTAGAGTTACAAAATAAGGTGAGAAGTTTTCTTGAATTCAACCTTGATTGTGATGGGATAATAATGTTATGGAATCGGGTTTGTGGTCCTCCCATCCCAGAATTAAAGAAGGAGTTGCTGGATGAGGCTCATAGTTCGTCATTCTCTATTAATCCTAGAAGCACAAAGATGTATAGGCACCTGAAAGAGTACTTCTGGTGGGATGGCATGAAAAGAGATGTTGCTGAATATGTCTCTCGATGCTTGGTTTTTTAGAAAGTTAAATCTGAGAGATAGAAGTCTAAGGGGATGTTACAACCATTACCCATACCAGAATGGAAATGGGAAAACATCACTATGGACTTTGTCACCGGACTTCCTAAAACATCCAAAGGTAATAATGCTATCTGGGTCATAGTTGATCATCTTACAAAGTCGGCACACTTCATCACTATTAGAGAGGATTTATATCTAGATCATCTTTCCAGGATATATGTAAAATAAGTGGTAAGATTACATGGAGTACCACTTTCCATTATATCTGATTGGGATCGAAGATTTACCTCGAAGTTCTGGTTAAGTCTTCAGCATTATCTAGATACAGATTTGAGTTTCAGCACTGATTACCATCCTCAGATAGACAGTCATTCTGAGAGGACAATTCAAACTCTAGAAGATATGTTGAGAGCTTGCTCTATGGATTTCAAAGGTGGTTGGGATGAACACCTACCTTAGGTAGAATTTTCTTATAATAATAGCTTTCACTCCAGTATTCAAATGGATCCTTATGAAGCTCTCTATGGAAAGAAATGCAGAACTCCAACTTGATTGGATGAAGTTGGGGAAAGAAAGATATTAAGACCTGATCTTGTTGATGAAATGGCAGAAAAGGTTAGATCTATTCAACAACACATAAGAGCAGCTCAGATTTGACAGAAAAGTAATGCTGACAATCGAAGAAAAGACCTAGAGTTTGAAGTGGGTGATAAAGTTTTCTTACGGATATCTCCTTGGAAGAGAGTAATGAGATTTAGAAAGAAGGGAAAGATGATCCCTAGATATATCGGTCCTTTCGAAATACTAGATCGTGTTGGGAAGGTAGCTTACCGATTGGTGCTTCCACCGAATCTCTCTCAAGTTCACGATGTGTTCCATGTATCTCTCCTGATAAAGTATATACCTGATCCTTCACATGTACTCAACTCAGAAGTTGTACCGCTGGAACAAGATCTTTCTTATGAAGAACAGCCGATAGAGATTCTCGATCATAGCGAAAAAGTCCTACGGAACAAGACCACTCGCTTGGTGAAAGTTTTACGGAGGAACCACCAATTAGAAGAAGCTACATGGGAACTTGAGGATATGATAAGGGAGAGGTAACCTCATCTGTTTGTTACTACGTGAAGAATTTCGAGGGAGAAATTCATTTTAAGGGGGGTAGAATGTAACACACGAGACTTTTATGAGAAATATTTATATAAATTATCAGAGGAATCTTTCACTACACACAACACTAGCTTGTCTTTCTTTACACACAATTGCGACCTTCCTCGATAGCTTGCGTTGTACGCAACACCGAGTTTACTAAACAACGATATGCTATTATTAAAACTAGCCGTTATGAATAGTAATGACCACTTTTTGAAATTTTGTAAATTTTATTTTTCAAAATGGAAATCATTTTTGGATTTGGAATATCGAAATTAGCCTAGGTTAAAATTTTGGTATTTTTCTGAAAACATTCAATTTTTGATGAATATTAAAAACACTTGGTTACTTTTTAAAACCGACTTTTTATTTAAATAATTATTTATTTTATTTAAATTTATTTTAGGTCAAAGTTGATACATAATACCTATATAAGTTCAATGCAGTTCACTGGAGTCATTTTATAATAATTTTAGATATATAAAAATTTTATTAAACTTTCACCATCTTTTACCCACCTCCTAGGAGAATTTCCGAATTCACATAAAACATAATTTTACCGCTTCTGTGAGTGGAATTTTGAAAATCCGAGAGACACGGTTAATATCAAGGACTAAAATTTTGTTCAATGAGATGAAAATAATTTTTGGTGAATAGTAACTTTTTACTTTTTTTACCACGGTTAAAAGTAAATAGGGTAATTAAGGGTACAAATGATATTATTATTACCCTAACACATGTCCTAATTCTTCTGTATAAGTTTTATTAGAACAAAAACAACCTCAGGAATAAAATATGACCATTTAGGCCCACTTGGATTAGATTAGGACATTTACTATTAATTTATTTAAAGAAGGGTTAAAATAGTTAAAATCAATGTTTAATAACTAGATAATTTTTAATATAGGGTTATACATAAGATAAATTCTACTATAAATATTCATTAGAAAGCTAAAATTATTTCCTACATAATGGTATTTTATTTTTAATTTTTAGAAATTAAATAATTTAATTTATTTATGACACAATGATGATGCAATAATTATCTTATTATTGAAATATTGACATAATTGATGTTATAAATACCCAAATAAATGTAATTTGAGACTTTTTATGAATTAAAATAATTTTATATGTTACTATGACATGTTATTAATGATTTAATTAACTTTTTTCTAACTAATATTTCTGTTATAATTTTCACAAAAATAAATTACCCAATAGTGTCGAAATTGACATATAATAGTTTTTAAAACAAATATTATATTATTAATTGTTACTTTATTCCTAAAAATCTAATTTTGGAAAAAATGACTTATATAAGGTTATATATATTAATAATAAATAGCTTGGGGTTCTTTTGGCTTGTTATAGTATGTTTATTAACCTTATAGTGTAAGAAAACAACAAGACACGGTAAAAGTTAAATTATCAAACTTCAAGTTAAATCTAAATGATAAGGTTAAAATAGAAATTAAAACTTGTATAAATTATATTTTATGAGAGTATTTCGACCCATCCCCACCTTAGCTTCTAAATAAATCAATTTTGAGCTATTAAAAACCGAATATGACTTTATAATAAAATAATATTTTTAGTTTTTCCAAAGGTGCCCCACTCCTCTCTTATAAAAGGGCACCTGCTCCCTCTCTTCCTCACACCACTTTGAGCCTTCAAGATCGGCCAACCCCTGCCAAATTCTCTTTTCCATTTCCCTAGAAACATCCTAGAGATATTTTTCTTCTTCAAAGACTAATTTTAGTGCCCTAAAAGGAGGTCTCAAAGAGGCACTTCAAAGAAGAGGTAATGTCTGTTACCAATTCTTTCAACTTTATTTCTTATTCCACTTCTTATTATTTAGTTGTTTCATTATGAATTAATAACATCAGTATCACTCATATACTGATATTTTATTATAAGTATGAAACAACCCTATTTTACCATCTATCCATCCTACGGAAAACGAAATCACCGTGCGTGCGTACGTAAGGAATATCATCTCCACGCCGTGGTGTAATCTATTTTCCACCACCACCATACTTTGATGGGTATAATGGTGTAAAGAATAAATATATTTGACTATTTTAAAGTGATATTGATTTTTAAAAAGTATACATACACTCCAATACAATTCCACGATCATGGGAACGATATCATCGCTCGTGCGTACGTATGGAATATCGTCTCCACGATGTGATGTGACTCGTTCTACATGATCTTAATTGAATAATGATTATATAGATGAATTTAATGAATGAATATGATATATATTACACTAATACCATTATTGAAATGAGGTCTCTATAACCTAAAAATAAGAAATAATTTATTCGACAAAACACGCATAAGAACAAAAAGTAATAAATACCCAAATAACAAGTAGCAATGAAATATTAATAATAAGAAGCTAAGAATATGACCATATATGATATCATAAAAATAAGTATGATTATATAATAAGTCAATGAAATTATTTAAATCATTATACAGGAGGTTCGGACACTTACGAAGCAAATCGGACCTAAGGTAAGGGAAAATATCACAATCCCATTTTTATCCGAGATTGTTTATACTTTGGTATTTACTGGGGTGTATTTTATCATGCACATCCATGTTTCCTCAATATGTAATATTATTTCCATCCACCTACAATTTTTTAAATCCAATGTTACCCTTAGGTGCGTTTTTAGTAAAAGATATGAGTGGAATATTTTGTCGTTTTTCATACGAGGTACGTTTTGACTTTTTCGACCAAAGTGTGAGAAGAATGTTTTTTTAACTTATACGACATGAATGGATTAATAGAACATTATTTCCATGAATCTTCCTTTAAATGTTTTCAAGTTTATCTTTAATCAACTTCTATTAGTTTAAAATTGTATGACTTGTTAAGAAAGGAAAAAAAATTAAGTAGAAAGGATATTTTCTTCAAGAATGGAGTTCATGTGTTTTATCAAAATTATTTTCAATCTAAGATAATATAGGGTTCTGTTTCTATCCATATTTTTACATTTATTTGATTATGTTATGATGGAATTATTTTTATGATGTCTTTTTATCTTATATGGATTATGTTATGATGGAATGATGTTTAAGATTCCCATTTTTATTACATGGGTTATGCTATGATGTATAATTTATGATTTTGTGGCACACATAAGAATGGTTTCATTATGAGATGGGTGAGACCTAAATCTCCCTACAATGCATTGCGTAAAGATTTATATCTCATGAGATAGACATGGCTGGAATGGCAGGTTAATTCGTTCAGTGAAACAGGACTGAAATGAGGAGTGAAATCGGTTCAGAAATGGACTTTGTCCGCTAATATAGTCTTGGAAATGAGTCTTGACTACTAGGAAATGATTATCTATGATTATGTGTGTATGACACAAAGTTTCATGTTTTATGTTATGATTATTGGGATTACATTTCACTGCTATGATTTATTCCATGTTATGAAATTATGATCTCTTTTGCAGGTTATGATTTCCAAAATGATATGTTCTTATGAATATGATGTGATTGATATTTCTTTTGATTAGCCTTACTGAGCATTTGAGATTAACCTTTTGTATGTTTTCTTTCCCCCGGTCATGCAGAAGGTTATTAAGTAGGATATGCCAAAATGGGACTCTAGATATGATGAAATAAACGGGAGACAATGTAGATGATTTATGAACCAGTTGTTTATGTTTCCTAGTTTCTAAAGACACTATATCTATACGGTCCTTTAATGGTTTTGTTATATGTTGTAATAAGTGTACTAAAATTTTGAAGTATTAACAAAGTATGTAAAGTATGGGTCGTTATAAAATGAACCCATCATCGGAGGAAGATGAGTTTATAACACCAACCACTAACCTATGTAATCCCCTAGTTAATATGTCATTGTTTTTAGTAGAACAATTTGATGAAAAAAATATTATTGATGAATATGTACTATTAATTTTTAGGTTTAGAGTCTAATTTCATAACCATATCGGATTTAGAGAATAGTTATTTATGAATAGTTATACTTGTAACTCTTTTATAGACATTAATATCACTTAAAATATTTTTATAGTGCTTTTGTATTCAAATTTAATTTTTGGTTATCTATTTTTCGAAGTAATGTATGAATCCAAAATTGATCAGAGCACGTAAAAATGAGGAAACTCTATTTACAAAAAATTATCAAATGTATACATTTTATTATATTTTTTGGTAGTTAAATAATCAGTCAAAATTAGAAAATTATAAAAAAATGATTCCCTAAAAAATTATTTTTGTTGAACTTATGTTCTTCTAAATCATCCCATATTTATAGATTTGTGGCCCTCTACATTCTATTAACAATTCAGTTTTTTTATTGATGACCTTAATCACTCCCAATAAATATTTATTCTTCTCTACCATGTATGTATCTATACATTGAACTAGTGATCTTTTTCTCTGAGATCTAGTTATATGTTATTCCATGCGACTTTTGTATTTTTCATTATCTTCTTTCTTAAGGATTTCTTACAAACCCTTATCAAGATGAGGGATACTAAAATAGGAAATATAAAACATATTATTAAAAAATTTTAGTTTAAATTGATTGGATGCATTTTAATTAAGGTGTGGATAATGTAACGCCCTAATATTCTAATGTGAGAATATTATATTCGATAGTGTGTGTAACATGAAGCCCTAAGCACATATGGGAAAGTAATATAACTTGATGTTATGATATATTTACTATTTTAAATATAATAAATAAATTATATAGATTTAAATTCATGAAATAATGAGTTATCTTACATTACACATCACAAAGTCTTTTTTTGATAGCTTGTGATACAAGCAAGAACATGTTTTACCAAGAAAAAAAATTATTATTCTAAAATTATTATTTAATATAATAAGATATAAAATAGAAAATAAATTAGAAGTTAATAACAGTTCTTACTAACATATGGATATTTTTTTGTTTTCACAAATATTAAACTAATTTATTGGTTACATATTATTTAAAAATGAATATGAGAACCAATTGAAAATAAAGGGAATATTTTTATAGAAATTTATTCTGATGATAAAAAATTTGTTTTCTGATAATATGATAAACTATTTACAATTATTAAATGATATTTGTGAAATATATATGTTATATATTAAATAAAATATTTTTTACCTTTCTCTAATACATTATATGGACATTACATAATAAGAGACAAAATATCATACATACAAACAGATATTTTTTTAAATGTTGTTTTACCAACTTTTAATAGCCAACCTATTTTGAATCAAATATTTATAACTTTTATAAATATTATATTTAAAAAAATATACTAATTTTATTTGTAACATTAATATTTGGTTATGTTGATTTGTTTTTTTTTCCAATGACGACATATTTTTTATGAATAGTCAAAAATAATAACTTTTAAATCAAAACTGATTTTTAACAATATTAATCAATAAGTATTAATTATATTATATATAGGATTTAAAGCCTTATTAGTTTAATTTTATATATTATATCAAAATTAATTTCCATGGATTCAATTTCACTTTGAAATTTTAGAAATAGAAAATGTTGTATGCTTTTGAACAATTTTACATTAAACAGCCGCATTTACGCCAGATCTGTGGGATTAAATTTGATATAATTTATGACACATAATTTATTGTAGTTTATAAAAATGGATTTCATATATACAATCATAATTTTTTTTAATTTAATTTATGGTAAAAATAATTTTTTACCAAAAATATTAATGAATGTAAATAAAATTTCGTAGAATAATTAAGGGGGAAATTAGCATTACAAAGGAATAAAACATAATATTAAGGAAAAAATGACTTTGAAACTTGTCCAAAATCCATTTTTTTGGCCATATTTTGACAATAGTTTTATTTTTCTTGAATGGTGATAGTTATTGGGGATACCTAAATTTGGAACAAATTGGGTGTAATTCCCTTTTCAAAAAATTTAAAAGAGTGTTAATCATTCTCCACTATAAAAATGTAATCAACCCTCCCACTTCTTCACAACCCTCAATCCATCATGGCTCCACCATTATGTCCCTATATAGCTCCTAAAAATACCTCCCCTAATACAATAATCCTCCCTTTGAGAAAAAATTAAACCATGAAATCCCATTGGTTCAAACCAAAATGAGTTACCCAAAATAATGTAACAACATTCCTCAAGATCTTTTGTTTTATTTCCATTCTCCACCACAACAACTCATCTATTTCCATGATTTAATCATCACACTTGTATAATGAATATACTGATATTTTTTCATTAAATGATGTTTACCTACACTTAGACACACTTTCTTATAATGTTAAATGAACTTAATGTTTCTAGTTATGGAGAACATCCTCCTAACTAAATGAGGATTCTTCATTGTTCCTTTAATATGTCACATGGAGTTCATTATGATTGAAATACTATCAATATATGATATATATTATTTTTAATATTTATATATTATTTTATAATTATTTTATAACACATACCTTCAATGTTTTAAATTTGGTTATATAGATAATATCGTTTCTGGAAGTGCCAACAACTACCTCTTCAAAGCAATGTGATACATTAACGATTTTCATTAAATGTGTATAGAATGATTTTAATACAAATATGAACATTTTTTTTACAAATATAATACTGAAATATTAGTATACAAACACACAAACTTATATATATATACAACATTTTACTATCCTTATTTTAATAAGATAAAGAAATGAATGTACCATTCAATCGTACGTACGACATATAGTCTCATTGAATAATGCATTTACTTTCATATCACAAAATCCTATGGATTATTATACATACATAAATTATTGATATATAAGAGATTAAAATCTTTATTTAGATACCAGATTTTATGAAATCATGTTCTAATTAAAAATAACATGAATAACAAGTCAAATGTAACTTGAGAAAAAGGGAAATTAACAACCGAAATAGTTAAAATAATGAATGGTTGATATCAAATTCGAAATAATATAATATAATAAGATTAAATACATTTTTATAAAAATTAATATGGTTTTTGGTATATGTTATTTATATGTTTAATCCCATTATATAGTAGTTTAAAGGTCATTCATCCAAAATGAAACATAATATAAGGGATTTTCCACTCTGTTTTTTACATATATGAGATAAATTTCATGTTAACCAATTAATTATTTTTTTGTGCAATATCCACCTTCTACATTGATATATTATATCAGGAATTATTTTATCTTCATGTTATTTTGAGGTTCAATTTGAATAATTTATTCTGGAGGTATTTTATTTAAAAGTTACCCAAGTGGAAAAAAAATTTATAATCCAAATCAATTTTCATTATGTTATATTACTTCTTCATTAACATTAATATTTTTTATTATGTCTATAATTAATTATAATATATATTTACATAAAAACACTTCCCTTATGTGTATTTTATATTGATACACATTATAAATTAATTTTTTGAGTCTCACATCAACATTATGGTCTTCTCAAGGGTTTACATTATAATCTTATTACGTTTGGGATTGTTGACACTTGAATTCCTATTAGAGTAAATAATTATATCATTGTCTGGTAAAACATTTTATATTCTCTTCATATTTTTTTTCATGACCTTTTTCATGTAATATTACCCCTTTCCTACTCTTTGGTACAAAAAATATTTTAAATTTTTTTTTTTCGGAAAACAAGACTTCATTTCTCTCATTAGTCAGAGAACCTATTTTCTTCCAATTTTTTTTATTAAAATATATTTCAAAATGTTTTTGACTTTTTTAAAATGAATTAGAAAATAAATTGTTAACCTCTTTTCCTTATATAATAATTTTAAATAAATATTCATGTAACTTTTCAAACAAAAACATTTTCTCACCTTTTTTATGAAAAAGAAATGTTCTTTTTTCCTCTTAGGAAATGTAGGGATTTACCAATCACCATTTATTTAATTATTCCATTGAATGTTTAAAATTTTAATTATTTTGAAAAATATTTTTAAAAGTGATTTAAAAATACATGTACTTTGAAAATGATATTTAAAATTGAAAGGATATTTTCCGGATTTCTTTTAAATATATTATTATAGGTATCTATATTCACAAATGAAAACAACATTTTATTTTAATCCACATGGGATATATTTTATTTATACCATACTTATTATTCATATCGATGTTTTTTTTATTTATTTTTTCATGATATTATTGGCATTCACTTCCATGATTCCATTTTTAGTCCCCTAGTAATTTTTAATTTCCTATAATAATTGAGACATATTGTAAATCCCCTAGATTCATTTTTAGAGTGTATATACTACCCATTGATATGTTAAATAAAAAATCATATTATTCTCATGATATTATAGCTTTAATTTTTTTATTCCATTATGGGTATTATTATTCAAATGTTTGAAAGTGGTATGGGACACTTTCTTAAGTTTAATGATTTTTTCCCTATGATAATAATTTTAGTGACATTTTAAATATATTCTTATTCATCAACATCAACCACCCTTGTTCATACTTATCCTCAGGTGTGTAACTATTGATAAACGTGTATTTACTTTTCAATATAGATATTTGATAGGCTATATTATTTATTTAGATTATTAAATATGAGTATTTTATGGAAATTTATGAAAAAGGTGTGGATTGGTTATAGATATCCCCTTAGTCAATCAATAGTATCATGAGATAAATTAGTTGAAAAACTTAGTTGGGTTTCTACCAGATATATCAAGCCATCTTGGGAAAGGTCTTGAAGGTACTAGTTTCATGTTCCATTGAAATATAGCGTGAAAAAATTATGCATTTCCCTTATTTAGATTTAGTTATTATTAATCTATGATATTTTTCATTGACATGTCTATTGATGCATTTCATTATATGTTCATTGAGTAAATGTAATGTGATGTAGTTTCTTACCATTATATATTAATGAGTCATTGTCTATTTATTTTAATGGAATGTGTTTCCAATTATTACATAGCTATAATTTTTAGGCACTTCATTCCCAGTTTGTTGATTATTTGGTGTGTTTGTTCAGTTATTTGGCATCCAATCATTATTATTATCATTGATTCATTATTGATTATGTATTTAATTTACCATTACTAGGATTTTGATCTCACTCTTAATATTTTTACCTTCCGTAGCATTTCAATAAGTATACAAAGAATGATATATCAGGATACACTAGATGGGATAAAGTAGTCCTAGAAAGAAAAAAATTATTTTTAATTAGTTATTTTATTTGAAAAACAAGATTATTCTACATATGAGGTTAACCAAAACAACTAAACAGATCTTTTCTTCTATATTTGATTCCTTTTAATCATGCCAATGTAATGGTAGTAGACATTGGATCTAGTGTTACAAGGGCCAGGTCTCAATAAATTATTACACATAACTATAATGTATGACTCCTGGTGTGCTCATATTCATACGCCCACGGATAACATGAATATTATAATATCCAAATTTATAGAGTCCCTACCCTTATGTATTTCTCAAATCATTCTCTTCAATAAATTATTGTAATTTAGAACTATTTCATTCTTATAATGTGTTTGTCCCACCTAAATACTCATGATCCCATGTGCTTTATGGAAAAAATAATCCATCATGATTTCATTCATTTAAATATCTCTCAAATCATTCAAATAGTCAACCAATTCATTAATCAAAGCTCATATTTAAAAAATAAATATCACATATCAAAATAAATAACATATGAATTTTCAACAAAACCACATGTACTTAGAAATGGGTAATTTAATTAAATATCATAAATCATTTAATTAAATCATTTCTTAGGAAATGAAATTATTATTTTTAGTTAAATAAATCATTTTTTGGAAAATATTTTTTTTAAAATAAATATTTTTTTTACGTCATACCCAATGCAATAATAAAAACAATGTTATGGTACATTGAAATATTTATTAAAATGAACAAAATAATTAATTTTATTTCAATAAAATTTGTATTCAAAAAAATGACTCAAATGATTCAATTATATATTGAATGTCTTATAAAACAAACTATCCCATCATGATATGAAATCATCCAATTGAGGACCTTAAATAAGAGAGAAAATTCAAGAATGACCATCCAATATTATTAAAATCACAATTCAACATGTATTGATCTAGTCCAATCAATAAAATGAGGATCCACTGATCTAAAAGATGGAGATAAGAATGTTAAAATAGGCTGACCTCCAATAAAAGGTTACACATACTGAATGATAATCATCAATTTAAGAAATACATTAATATCTATTCAAGGAATGGAAGAATGGAAAAATTCACCACTATATTGTATGAAAATGGATTATATTTGATAGATAGGTGATTAATGGTTTATTAGAGATTAGAAAGAGAAAAATTACCAAAATATCTAGGCATTTCTCACCACTATCAGTTTCACTAGCTAGTAGCTTGCTTCCTCTAGCTTTTTGGTGAAACTTGGATGATTTCCCATTATTCTGAATTCCATTTTGATGGAAATTGAGTTTACTTTTAGAACCCACCAATAACAAAATCCCATTTCCATTCCAATAAACCTGACTATCGAGTTGGTGAGATTCTTGTAGGAAGACCTCACTACCATCCCACTAATAGCTTGATGGGAGAACTCATTGAATAGCATGTATACAATCTATATTGATTTTGGATACCAGATATTATATAGTCACATTATAGAACCCATAATGATTCTCTCAACCAACAAAATTATTTCAAAATTAATTTCTCATCCATCAGAAATATTTTGCAAGAAGAGACAACCAATAATCAGTTAGTATACCTCGTAAACAAAGGGAAAATATGAAGTCATATAATTAAACAGGTTTCATTGGTGAAATATTGTTTGGTTATGTTAGATGAGACATTATTTAAATATCTTTATATCTACATGAGATAAACTGATGCACATTAAATAAAAGTGATTACCCTATACCAGAGATCTATCCACAATCTCTTGTGTTTGCGATATAATGAAATATTTCATAAATTTTAGTGTTGTACAATTAGATTCATCAATAAATTTAAAACCAACTATATTAATCCATAAAGATGAAAAAATATATTTTAATATAATATAGAAAATTCCTCCTACAACTAAATATTATCATTAATCAATACCACAGTCTATAAAAATGTTTGATAAAATTAAGAAAGGATAGAAACTTTTATTGGAATACATCATCATTCATTTTGTAAGGTCTTTATGCATTTTAGATTAAAAAATACATAGAAAAACTCTCAATACTTCTCTTATTATTAAATCCCACTCAATGTATTAACTATATTTATTATCATATTATTTTTTCAAAAAATATTTATTTCAAACATCAATTGATACTACCAAAACATTAGGTACTATATAATTGATGGAATTTTTTTATTGAGAAACAAAATTCTTCAAATTAAATATTTTCAAATATCTCATTCAATTATCTAAATTAAAACATGTATACACATCTATTAGGGAATATGATTTTCTTTCCAACATTTCATTTGTAAGAAAAATAGGGCTAATACAAGGATATCAACCTTGAAACAATTTTTTTAAAGTTATATCTTTTATATAAAACATCATGATATTATAACCTTTTGATTTAAATATTTTAATTTTCTTTGGAAGGAAGGTTTTTTTCTTTATTAAATAGCCTCCTTTTTTGGTGTTTTTATCTTCAAATATATGAAAAATGGAAATGTAAATTATAGTTCTTTCTTGGAAATTTTCTAAAACTACTCATGCAATGTTATAATTTTCAAAAAATCAATTGTACCATATCAGACCTACTTACACATTTGACATTAATTCTCTTTTATTTGAGAGTTATCCCTCTAGGGAAATATATCATGAAATTCGAGATCCTTATGTGAACGAAATTCAATCCATTTTTCAGTTTCACATTATTGTTCTTCCTCTTCATTTAAATGCATTTTATATTATTTTGACAAAATAATCATGAAATAAATCCCCATATACATTCATTTCTTGTATTTTTCATATAATTTATTCACATATTTTGAGCCTGATATAGTAGGAAGATCCTCCAAATCTTCATCTAGAAATGTTAGTCTCTAAACCAATCCACTTATATATCACTTAGATTTATTCCCATTTCATAATTTTCCATATTTAGTTTTATTATATATTACATTAAATATTTCTAATAGTCTTTTGAGAGAAATATTATCATACATTAGAAGAGTTATATATTTTTCTTGACATCGTCCTATGTTTTTTTATAGGTGTATCTTTTTGGACCATCATGTTTTTTGATACCATTAACAAATTTATTAATCCAATTATAGATTTTTTATTTCATTTCCTTTATATTTTTCTTTTTTCATATTCCCTTCTCATGAGAAAAAAAATCATTATTGGTATAAGTGAGTAATATTCCTTATATTGACAACTTTTTAAGAAGAATTAATATGAATTTTTTATGATAATACATATTTTTATCCGGAATATATTCTTATCTTTCCCTAAAACATGCTTACGAATACCAAAAAAATTTATTAATGTTTTCTCACACTCAATTTTAAATGTTGATATACAACTAGAGTCAGTATATTGTGACAAAATTCTATGTCTTTATGAAAAAAATCCAACATAACCAATTATTACTTATAAATAAAATTCCATTCTGTTTAATTCTAATTTTAAAAAATTTAGTGACATGTTGTGTTTTGGTAGAATCTTAAAAATATTATCAACCATTAAGGATATTCTGTAATAAAATTTCTTACATCCACCCATGATAATGTGATATTATTTTCAATATTTTAACATGCCCATATTTTTCTAGTTTTTGATATCAACCCCTAATATATATATATATATAAAAACATCAATAAAAATAAAATTAACAATAATATGGGATTTATTTTTATAATTTTTTATAATTTGTTAATAAAGAAGTGGTTTCACACTATTTTTTCATTTTTTTGAAATATATTTGTGAAATTATTATTAAGAGAAATTTATGTGATGGTATTTCTCTTATTAGTTATATGGGAAACTCAATCTTGTACTTTTTCTATATTTTTTCAATTTCATCACATGTTGAGGATTCATAATGTTGAGTGAATTATTATCTTCTTAAATAGATGTCAAACTATCATCTAAATATATATTTGTCTTCCTATTTTGATTTTTATTCATATTGACACTACTATGAAAATATTTATCATCATATAATCATTTAATCCATGATCTCAAATTATAAATCCATTAAATCAATAATAAATTTCTAAATTAAACATTAACATATATTTCCTCTCAAACAACATTTATAATCAGAAAATATATCATAGACAGTACTTGGAATCTCTTCTTTTATGCAATATATATGTTCAATACAATATATAATAGATTTTTCTATTACATCCATGTGTTATTTTGGAGTTTTTATTTATTAAAATTTATTGTCCCAAGTGATCTCTATTTACACTACCTCTTATTATAGTTGTTCTTTTAATGTCTTTATTTTTTTTGTGTTATTTTGGTATGTTATATAGAACATTTTCATGAACAGATACTGAGAGGCTGTGTGATTCCAAGGTGCAGTGTTCCTAGATTAAATTTTTGAAATGTATTAAATATATTAAATAACACTGGAATGAAATGTTCTTTATAAAGCATAATAATATTTAAATGGTAGCCGAAATTAGAAACCTAAGGGAACTGTTGAGTTCTAAACATGTATTTTACCTTATGTATGACTTAACAGTAGTTTTTGTGAGTCAGTTGTAGAAAAGACATCAAGGTAATGTAAACGAATCAAATAATTAAATAAATTATTTCATTTCATTTTATTAGACAGAATGATTAAACATTATAAATAGATTGTTATGTCACAATTACATGGTTAGATACATAAAAATGGATACATTAGGGATCCTTTGGAGAGACTGTGGAGAATTGTTTCAGGAAAACGATTATGAGATCATGGATTGATTTTTGAAGTGAATCATATTTGTATGATCTACAATTGGAAATGGAAAAACATCGTTATTCATCAATGATCAATCGTAGTTGACGTATAACATGTTTTTTTATTTTTTCTATTTCCCATTCATAAGTTCTATGACAAACAACAATCAATCAATGAACAGATTGTTCTGATGTTCGATCATCATATGGGATGGGTCAAATTATGGGGTTTATTGGAGATAGGTACCTTGATTTTTTTATTATTCTATTGAATTTATAAGGGAAGCGAATAAAGATCGATATGAACATTGATTAAGATGTATTTCTCTTAATTTTTCTTGTTCTTTTATATCCCCATAATCATTTTTCATGGTAATCATTCTTCGTTTGGATTGTGACCTGTAAAATACCAATCAATTGATCATTGTTCACCTATTTCATGGTGAAATAATTTGAAATTATAGATCCAGAATTAGAGTTACACTATTGTGGGGAACCAAAAGAGATAAGATGATTTTGATGATGAAGGACACTCAATTTCTCATTATTAGGTGTTCTTAAGAACATAATAAATAATAAAACATAATTCCAATTACCAAATGAATTGAAGGGTCAAAACATGTAAATAATTGATGATGAGGTTCATTTGAACCTATTTCATGATTTTCAAGAATGGAAGTATTCATATAAATGGTTGGATGAAGGATTTGGTGGGTGGAATCTAGATCTATGAGTATAGAATATTTCCCTCTTCACGGTATGTTGTTTAGATCGACATGTAGTGTGGACCCCCTTGTAGTGGCTAGTGATTCAAGAGACAGTTATGAATCACATGGTTTGCGACCCACTTCACATTTTATGTGATTCCTCATGGGTGGCTGGGACTTTTATAATGAAATTAAACAGACACTAGGTGGACTACGTGGGATAGAGTATACTGTATAATCCACCCACACACACATGAACTAGACATAGTGAAAAAGATAAACCATGTACTAGTACATGTGAAAATATACATGGGAAAGATTTATGTTCTGGAACATGTGTATACCACACGAATCCTACATGTTGGGTAATACTACATTATGAAACAGACCATTTGTATGGGCGTGAAACGGGGTCATGGTACACGATCTGTGACCCCTACTATGTTTCGTTTACTATTTTATACATGGATGGGATCTCTAAACCATTTTCACTTTTAAGAGTTTATTTAGTGTTAATTCACTTTTTTCAATACTTTGAGGTTGGAGGGGAATCATATCTACTCTTAGGACTATGATCCCTTCAGCAGGACTTCCCTGATAATATCATCGGAATCCCACTGAGAGGCTCAGATTGAGATACTCTATTCATATTTGTTCCATTTGTGGAGTTCCTAGAATCTTCTTGGAAAAAATACTCCGAATTTGATACTCTACATAGAAGGTTAATCTATATTATGTTTTTGGTGTCACCCCATGGGCTTGGCAGGGATCCTCATCTTTGTATCATATTCTCTTCAAACGATTATTGTGTTATATCTCATGATAAGACCCAATGAGTAGTACCTCTCCGATGGACATCATCGATGCTATCATAATTTGGAGTTAGTTCTCCTAGATGACTGCTTTATTGAATCTTTTAACTAAAAATACAAGGCACGTATACTATTTTTGTCACATACCTCTAGATTGTGTGACATAGTTGAGAATATCAAGATAATACTTTTAAATGTGTTGTAGGAATATACCTATGTTGAGATAATTTAATTTCCTTCTAGTACTCTTTATGGTTCTGGGGTGTCCTAATGAGTACTGTTATACTCAACCTTGCATGGAATTTTCCCACACGTGTCATGTCGTGTAAAGACAATCATCCATTGAAAGATTCAAGGAATGGCCAAGACCAGATACTTCTTTGTGAGTCTACACATACCAATGTTTGTTCTTGTATCTATCTAACAGTATTCCTAATACATATATTCAAGTTAGAATGGTGTTTTTTGACTCTTTGTGGGGGATTTTACCTTCTTAATATATATTTTTTTACTTCTATTAAAACTCTAGTTATGGAATTTATATATATTCATTCATGGATGTTCATTGGTTTAAATTTCAACAATGTAGAATATTTTATAATTGTGTGTGTGTTCGTGTACATAGGGTATGACCTCCCAGGTTAGTGATATGCCTTCTCGGCACTACTGATCATCCCCAGCCCTATTTGAGGAATCCTTGGGGTATTGTCATATGGGTCCCACTCGGATGGGTCACTATAGAGGGGTATTAGGGGGAGTTTGGTTCGATATTATGACAAGGAGTTAGTTATATTTTATTGTGGAAACAATGTATTGTGTTTCAAGTTCAAATTTAAAACTAGGGACCCAAGTGTTGATGTTGAGGTCAACATATCCATACACTATGACTCTAATCTCCTAAATTTTGACTTGGGACAAGAGAATACGTGTTTTAGGGAAATTAATGCCACATATAGGATTTGTTCATTCCATGTCCTTTATGAGTAACCATTTTATATATTCTCTATGACCGTGGTACATCTTGTTTGTTTAAGGATACCTTTGTGATTTATTCTAGGTTAGATTCAGTGTGATGATAATGGGGATCACCCCTCTGATGAGGAGTCATTGATAAAGGGACCAATTATCATGATTTTTCTTCTATGTAGTGCACTAGTGATACAACCAAATATATAGAACAAAGTGATGCCCACGGTACCAGAGGATGATGTGTGCGGGCTAAGAGTGATTCCCAATTTTCAGTGGTTGGGACCCCTCAAGATCTGAGGTGAGCCCAAAAAACATGTAGTTGAGGACTATATTGAGGTTGTTACCCATGTTTTTTGTCTAGTTAGGACACAATCATATCATATGTTGGTCATGGAAATGATCCTATTTCATAGCTCTTTATAGTGATAGTGGGGGATAGTGACCCTCTCTTACCATGAGGTTCCTCTTTCATGGACAAAGTTCAAATTCCTGTAAGAGATGTTTTTTCACCCACTATGATGAGGGTTGTACATATATAGGAAATTTTATAGCTCCAGTAGGGAAACATGATAGTATCTGAGTATTCATCAATTCTTCCAACATTTATAGGTAGTCAATGGATATGGATCATGATCAGTTCTCCAGGGCCTAAAACATCGAGAGAGGTTTGCGTAGAGATATCTGAGTCTGTGTTATCCATTAGTGCATTACTACATATGAAGGGGTAATAAAGTGAGAATTGGCGTTTCAGTGATTATGAGTGAAAATATATATATTTTGTTTGTCAATAGTGGGAAAGAAGAAGTTGAGACCTTAGTAGTAGTGAGACAACATCAATCATAAGGACCTAAGTCTTCCACACTAGGCTCATGGTTATGGAGGATTGGGGAATGGATAGATACAGGTGGTGAAATCTTATGACTGAGAGGCTCCTGGAATAATTATAGGTAAGATATATATATTTTATGCTTTAGCTATAGTATTGATAAACATAGGTACTAGTCATTAAATTTTTTCCATATAACATGTACAGGACATGGAGATTCTTGTAGAACCTTTGGCTCCCCCCTTACACTTATAAAATTCTACCAGAGAAAACTCAATAATCACACATATGTACCTATTATATGACATGATACTTGAAGATTAGATTTTATGTTGGAATCAATTGGTAATAACTTCAAGGCCTTATGACGGCATTCTTGGTAGGGATTGGTTATATGTAGTTCATGACCATATTGATTAATTTAGGAAAAGATTATTGGGTGTCTGTTTTGATGGAAACAGGTTCTCCTTTTTTAGTTAAAAGGTATCCCAGGTAGTGTATAATAACCTCTTACATATGATGGTGCATCCAATTTCTCATCAGTTGGATAGCCAAACCCTTTATGCAGTGGAAATTTTGATTTCCTATTTTCCTAAAGTGGTGGAAGAGAATGAGGGAGTATCCCCTAAAGAATTTAGATATTTAAATCCCCACCAAGATATAGACTTTTGTGTTGTTCTACACCACTGGAGGGAACCTATATCTACACCAACATATCTGATGGATCTCAAATTGCTTTTCGACCTAAGGGTGATGTTAGGGGACTTGTAGATGAATGAATTTTTCAGACCTAGCATTTTAGCCTGGGTATCCTCAGTTTTGTATTCAAAGAAGGTAGTTGAGAACATGAGGTTGTGTGTGGTCATAAAATTTATGAACCAAGTGACCGTGAAGAAAAAGAATCCACTTCCAAGGATCAATGACTTCAATGGTTAGTTTAGAGGAGAACAATGTTTCTTGAATGTTGAGCTTATATATAGTTATCACCAGGGGAAATTATAGGATGAGGATGTACCGAAGATGAAATTAAAATGTTTCTACTATCACAATGAGTACTTTTTGAAGCCATTTGGATTGATTAATTCCCCAATAGTGTTCATGGGACACATAAACCGAATCATTTAGCCTTACATAGACCAGATCGTGATAATAGTCAATGATGATATCCTGTTGTACTTGAAATTTGTCGAGGACCACATGATATAGTTGAGGGTGGTTTTATACATACGTTGAGAGAATTAGAATTATGTAAATATCTAGATGTTCCAGTTCTAGATTCATGTGGGACACTTTATGGGACACATTACCTTAATGGATGGAGTATAAATGAATGCGACCAAAGTCCTGGTAGTATTTTATTGGGAGCCACCAAAAAGAGTTATGGAGGTATAGAACTTCATTGTGTGGGTAGGATATTACTATAGATTCAAACCTAATTTTTTCAAAATATCAGCACCCATGACAACATTGAGTCAAAAGGGGTAGCCTTTTGTGAGGACATAGAGATTCTAGTAGGATTTTCAGTAGTTGATGTATATTTTGATGAGAAGTCCCATCTTGAGCTAACCAGTGTAGGGTTTTGAGTACATATTGTTCTACCATGCATCAAGAACTGAGATTTGTGGTGTTTTGACACATAGGAAAGCAGTTCTTGCCAATGTTTCATGAAATTTGAGACCACATAAGTAGAAATACGTGACCCACACTCTTGAGCTATTAGCTATAGTCATTGCTTTAAAGACGTGGTGACACTACCTAAGGGGAGAGAGATTTATCATCTACTCTCATCAAAATAGTCTCATGTATATCTTCTCTTAGATGGATGTCAACTTGAGACAAGGGCAATGGATAAAGTTACACCAGGACAACAAATTTAAAATTTTATGTACTCCTAGGAAGGGGAATGTAGTAGAAGATAATCTTAGTAGGAGGTCATGTTCAATGTTGTTTGTCAAGGTTTTATAGTATATAGACTTGTTTCAATTGTCCTCTTTGGTTGGAGATGGAACAACATACCTCCAGGCAATGGTTGTTACCCCCTACTCTTGTTGTGAGTCAGGGAGGTTCAGATTTGGGATACTGACTGCAAAACCCAATGTTATCATATATCCATATGGAAATCTCCTGATGTATTATCTAAAGGTTAAGACTCTGTTATTCTTTTTAGAGGATTCATGATGGTATCTATGATGATATAAGTGGAGATTCTATGAGAGATTCAGACATCTCAATTTTTGGTAAATCTAGTAGTGATAAATATGTACCTAGACCTAAAACATCAGTTTAGGTGGCCATGAATGATGAAATGAGTTAGAGAGTTTGTCTCTTAATACCATACTTATCTGCAAGTTAAGACTGATCACAAAGTTCCCATGAGATTAACTCTTCCCCATAAGGTTCCATAGTGGATATGAGATTAAATATTTTTTGGATCCATGATAGTATTACCTCGTACAACTATGGAATATGATACCATATGGGTGATCGTAGACATGCTCACTATGTCAGCCCACCTCCTAGCTATATGAGAGCATACTTTAGTAGAGAGATTGGGATAAACATTTGTTAAGGATATAATCAGATGTCATGGAATTCCATCAATGATTTTTTCTGATTATGATGATCTCTTTATATCCTAGTTTTTAAAGGGATTATTAGAGGATTTTGGGACCCAATTACATTTTATCGCAACATTTAACCTCCAAACTGTCAGCCAGACTAAGTAGAGAATTCAGGATCGGGATGACATGTTGTGAGCATATATGTTTTAGGTTTCCTATAATTAGTAGGATTACCTTGAACTAGGGAAGATTTTATACAAGAACATGTACCATTCCACAATTATTGTGCCATTATTCAAGGCTTTGTACGGGGGACCCTATAGGTCACCAATTTATTAGATGGAACTAGGAGAGTGAGCACACATGCACTTGGATTTGGTGAGATCCACAATAGATAAGGTTCAGATCATCTAGGAGTGGATGGAGACTACACAAATCTATCAAAAGACCTAATTTGAATGACGAAGAAGGCATTTCTAGTTTGAGGAAAGAGATCCTATTTTCCTATGGTTTTACCTCAACTTGGATTATGGAGATTTAGTCATTGAGGAAAGCCATATCAGAGGTTCAATGACCCTTTCTATATTCAAAAATGAGTTGGACAGGTGGTGTACCACTTAACACTACCTCTATAGTTTAATCAGGTACATTAGATCTTCAATGTGTCGCATACAAAGACATACATGCATGACCCATCACACATTATTGACATTGGATAGAAGGATATCAAGGATGGATTTTCCATTGATGACTACCCACAGGAAATCATGTATTGGTAAAAGATTATACATCTAGGATGGTTGATTCCTTTAGTAAATGTTTTTTGGTAGCACATGAATCACTAAGAGAGAACATGGGAGTGGGTGGTCAAGATTTATGCCATGTAACCATATCTTTTTGAGTAGCTCATGTTTTGGATTTTTACTGTGGTAAATCCCTCTGGTGGGGAAAATTTAATGTATCAAATTTTTTGTTTATTATTTTAATGATATTATATTGAGTGTTTTTTAGACCAAGCACGAAGATGGAGTGTAATTATGAGGCCAGGTGTTCCTGGAATAAATGTTTCAAATATATCAAATATATTAAATATCACATTCGAAATTTTTTCCAGAATAAGTGGAATAACTTCTAAAAGGGTTCCCAAATCAAGGATCATAATGCGACATTGAGATCAATACATGAGGCATACCCTACGTGATAATTAAAATTAGATTGAGAAGGATGTTTGTATAAAACATATCACCTATGTGGAAATGAATAAAATAATTAAACAAATTATTTTATTTCTTTTTTGCTGAATCAGTGATAAAAAATATTTTATTATTTTATTATGTCATAATTCTTGGGTTAGCCAAATCACCCTTGAGACATTGAAGATCCGATGAAGAGACCACAAAGAATTCAATTGATTAAACAATAATGATATCATTGATCGATGATCGAGGTGCATCGAATTCATATTATCTGACCAATGAACACAACACAACTTTTTTGTTCATCAATTATTGATCCAAATAATGGTAGAGGTTCTATTTTGATTGCTTTGTTTACAATTATTTAATTCTTCAATGAATAAAAACCAAGAATTAGATAAATTGATCCAATTTTTAATAATCATGTGGGATGGGTTAATTCTTGTGGATTTATTTAGGTTAATTACCCTAACTTCTGGATTATTTGATTTTAATTTTAACAGAAACAAGTTGATATCGACAAAAAATCTCTCTAGGTTCATTCCTCATATTTTTTGTTGTGATTTTCTCCCCAATTCATAATTCTATGCAGGCTTTCTTCCATTGTCCCACTACCTGACAAATCACAATCAATCAATTTTTCAACACCTATTTCTTGATTTAATGATTCAAAATCATATATCTATGAATGAAATTACATAAACATTGTTTAGAAACAAAGACAGAGAGATTTAGATGATGGAGGACACCAAATTTCGTGTTCTTCAGTGAACAAAAATGAACAAAAAATAATTCTGTTTCATTAAAAAATCAAAGGGATGATAGGTGTAGATCATGGATGGAATTGTTCATCAAAACTTATTTCACAATATTCTGACATGAAACTCTCATGATCGAAGGATGAATGACGGAGAAGGTGCAAAAAAATTAGATCTAAAATTCTAGAAAATTAGTTGCTTCATAGCCTGTATGTTGGATCAAAATGTCATGTGGGGCCTCCAAATGGAAGATAGGGTTTTTGGAGAATGTTATATACCCCACAGTGTGTAAACCCAATAAAAGGGTGTGTGGTCTCTCTTCGGTGGCTCGGAATGTATAGCGGCCCAAGCCATTTACACATACCAATACATGATTTTAAGATTAATTATACTTCAGAGTACAATCCAAGGATTGTTAAGTCTAGTTTCTTAGGAAACTAGGTACATAACACTGAAAACATGGGGCAAAAAAATTCTTTATTTAATCTCCATAAAGAGAACTTAACTTCCCTTGAGCTCTTACATCTGCATAGGGTACCCTGGGGAACACATGAAAAAAGGGATGAGCTAAAAAACCCAGTAAGGGAAAGAACATAAGATTAAACTTTAAGCACATGAATTATGAGGCTTGACATAATGATATTGGAAGCATGGAACATATGGAATCATAACATATAAACATGGGATCATAAAAACATGGAATAAAATAAGCATGGGATCATATAAGCATGATATTATATAATCATTGTTTCATAGAGAGGTGACATCAACTTTAAACATGACTTTAGTACAGGTCAAGGCTAACAGCCAATCTCATTTCCCATAGTAGCACAAGCTGAGGCTAACCGCCCGGACCGTTTGCCCAAAATTTTTTGATGAGACATTAACTTTACCCAATGCATTGGAGCACTATCAGGGTGCACCCATATAATATTATTCATGTATATGCTTTCCATATAAATAATCTCACATAATCATGCATACATAAACGTAAGAGTACCCCAGGAAAGAAATGGGCACACAATCACGTCATGAAGCATAATAACATGGGACGTAACATACAAGCATCAATGAATGAAAGGAATTAAATAATAATTAATAATTAATAATTTATTAAGGCATAAATCATGACAAGTGATAAAAAACTGAAGTGATAACATGTAAAAACAGCTTTTAGGAATATTTGAGTCAAAACATTTTAGTGCGGTTTAAGAAAACATCAAATATCTCTTAAAACAAAAAGAGGTATAATATTTTTTATAAAATTATAAGTAAACAATGAGGGTTTTTATAATAAAAATAATTATTTTAAAAATACAAAGGTGACTTAAAACAGTGGATAGGGTACACTTTATAATAGGAAAGACTTCGGGATGTTCCCTTAAAGCGGGTTCACTTATCAGGTTGTAATGAGGAGAGAATCACTTAAAAGCATGCATATCCCAGAAAGAGAGTGATGAAAGAGTCTTGATAAATAAACTCGGAACATGTACAAAATAGGTAGAGTATGCACATAAAAAGATAAGATAACATCATTTTGGTAGAAAGGTAGATAAGACAACCTGAAGGAATAAAAGAGGTTGAGGAAGAATTCCTTACGGATTATCGGCATGGTATCAGGTGTACTTAAGGGGGTTAGTGAGAGAGGAAAGGGAATTACCATCACTTATAAATAAAGAGGTCAGTATGGGGGAGGTGATAAATCATTCCCCACAATTAATAATTACAAACAACATCTCTTAACATAGTGAACAATCTTGAATAAGAGTAAAATTGAGAGGGTCCCTTACCTTAGGTCCTTTGGTGTTCTCCACTTGATATTAATGACCTGAATTATAAGGACCCGACCTTATGACATTACATAATCATGAATTAAATGAATAATTCACATAGAGGATCTTTTCAGGTTTAGATTTTTAGAGAATTAGTAAATAACTATTACATCTCAAAAGATTACAAAGTAGACACTTCTACTAAGTTTCGATAAAACAAAAACTCTTAAAAAGAAATATGTCTAGTTCCATTCTTTAGATATCATGTCTTTCCTTGATCCCATCCATGACACTATTCATCTTTATGTCCTGTGGAAAATATTTCAAAAACTTGGGATGAGCATAAAATGCCCAGTAAAGGATACACGAGGAATAAAAACTATTAGTTTTTCAAAACAACAAGTAAAAAATGAATACATTAACATAAGTAATACTTTTTACCTTTATGAAGTAGTAAATAATCTTCACTGAATAAAAGATCACTACTTATCCTTTGTAACCAAAATATTACCATAAACCCATATGAAGAACACATAACATATAAAGGTAACATGGGACATAAACATACTTAAATGGAGTAACCATACGGTTGAATTCCACACATATCACTACATGGAATATCCATACGGCCGACTTCCATACCCAATGCATTGGAGGTTATACCATAACCACCTGTCCTGGTATTCACAGCACCACCCGTCATATGGTTTATCACGTAACCACTCATCAAATGTCCAAGAACCATTATAAAATCATAGAACATAAAAAAAATATAATGGAAGGAAAAAATTTCCACATATCAATCACAATATATCAATACATCACATTGATATAATGAAAACATTATCAAAACCATTTTCAATACCAAAATAAAAGAAAATTAAAACATGGTATTTATTTTTTCAATTAAAAGAAGTTATGTCTTATTGAGGAAGTCGAAACTCAAATAGTGGTCACGACGGTGGAGAAGTAATTGTCACCGCATACATAAGACAAAAACATTCACTTTGAATGAAATGAAAAGTCAAAGGTGTATTATAGAGTGTATAAAAGAAATTCATTATTTGAACAAAATATGACTCAATGAAAGGAGATTGAGACGAAGTCCGGTTCAAAGACAGTATACTTAGACTAAGGATAAATCAATTACATAATTATTAGTGATAAATAAATACACCCAATATAAGTGGATATTAAGTGTAAAATAATCATATTCATTCACAAATATTCATATAATGATATATTCAATGAGTAAAAGTTTAACCAAAATAATTGAAATTGAGTTAAGAAGTTCCCTTGCAAAAATTCGACAGCCTAACGGCGTCACTTTAAAATTCAGAAAATGATTTTATGAGAGAGAAAATAGTATCTCATCACATGGAAATAAAATTTACATCAATAAGGATATAGAATAACATATCCCAACATAACAATATGTAAATTAAAAGACCCATCAAAAAGAAGTCTTTTAAAAAGAGGAGGGTGAAAGGTTCCCTTACCGTTTTGGGTAACTTTCGAAACGTAAACCCCATGAAAGAAAGACTATAAAAAATTGATGTAAATACCCATAAATTAAAGTATTTTACACAAAGAGTAGAATAATTTGCAACACATACACCACTCAAAGGAAATGGTGTCAAATGTATCATAAATATCATGGGAATAAAAGTGAGATGAAAAATCCCTTGCGAAAACTCGGCAGCCAAACGGCGCCACTTAAAACTTCCAAATATGGATTTATGAGATCAAATAGGGTCTCTCAAAATATGAACATAAAAGTAGAGAATTATGAATATAAAATAACATCCCCAAACATAAGAAATATGTGCTTAAAAGAAATGACATAAAAGAGAGTACTTAAAAAGAAAGAGAGAGGTATGATCCCTTACCTCAAGTCTGACTTGTCTTGTTCGTTTCTTTATATTTGGGAATAATAAACTTTGGTCAATTTATAATTACTTAAGGACATACTTTGAAGATTATTATTCAGTTCATATCACATATTATAATGTTATAATAATTGGTTAATAATGTGATTTTATATCAGACGTTTTTGTCGATGTTTGGTACATGAGTCAAAAATGAACTAGTTTGAAAATGCTTGTCCATGTAGTTATAAGTAAATAATTTCTGGAATAGTATTAATGATTTAAATAACTTATATATCCAGTAAATAATCATTTAATACTATTCCATAACATTTGGAGATAAAAATAAATGAAATGCACCATTCATGGACACGGTAGGCCGTATGTACGCATGAACGCTACTTTCATTTCTTTGTCATATTAATGGAATTAAAAATAAACAAGAGATATAAATATTATAATTCCATTATAATATATATGTTATATAGGTAACATATGTTCATTAATTTCATTCTTTATACATTCTATGTATTTCATGAACGAGTCACATCACTCGATGGGGTGGTAGTCCACACTTGCTCGTATGAAATTATCGCATTTGCACAACGTGAAAATCATAACAGTATGTTTTAAATATAAAATACAGAGGCATATAGAAAACATAAATACCATATATATCATATATAAAATATAGTGACATCATAATGGCCACCATGAAAGGTGTAAAGGGAAGATTGAACAATCATCGTTTCGTGATGCAGTAATTCACCATCCAGAGAAACAGTATGTTCTTAAACCATTAGACGGAGGTGTGTATAAGTGAAGATCTAATATTTCTCATAACAACATCCTATTATATTTAATATACAGTTTTTTTTAGAAAATAAAGTAACAAAAATAGTTTAGGGGGTTGGAGAAGCAAAATAAAACAAATGAACATAAGAGAGGACATTACCTTTAAATCGGGTAACTCCCCTTAGTTTGAACCAAAAGGGTTTCTTAAAGAGCATTCTACCTAATGGAAGGCTTCTAGAATGAACAAAGGGATGTGGAGAGATAAAATGAGAAGATCTTGGTCGAGCCAAATTCTTGAGAGGTGTCGGTAAGAGGGGTAGATGTGGGGGCCTTTTATAAGAGGGAGGAGGGGAACTCTTGGAAAATCTTGAAAAGTAAGTTTATTATAAAATGATTTTCGGATATAAAAGGTCCCAAAATTATATATTTTGAGGATACAGTGATAAGGGTTCGAAATACACCCATCCAATAGGTTTTTAAAGAGTGTACGTCTTAGATTTTAAATTATCGTTTCATTTTATTTAAATCGTTCATTAATGAGGTAATCGCTGTATCATCATGGTGTCATAAAAAAATAATTTATTTAATGTCTAAAAATTATAAAAAAAATACTATGATGTAGGAAATATTTTTAAATTTCTAATGAATATTTATATCCAAAAATATGACCTATATAACCGCATGTAAATATTGTTTTACTAAAATAATACATGTTTGTGACATTTTTATTTTAACTTTAAATAAAAAGTTATCAATGTCACTTTCATACCCAAGTGGCTCCATGGGGTCTCCATGTTGACCCATGGATTTTCTTGGTCTGCCATGACTCATCCAATAAGGGTAGGACATGTGTCAAGGTCATTTAATAATATTATAACATTATCTTTACCTTAAATTACACTAATTAACTTTAATCACGATTAATAAAACTTAAAAGTAACTATTCGCCAAAAAATTATTTTAATATCATTGAACCACATTTTACATACTAATGGAAACCATTTATGTCAGATTTTTGAAAATCAAAACACAAAAGTGGTAAAGTTTCATTTAAACGAAAAGTCGGTTTTTAACTACCACTTTGTGGTTTCACTATTCATCAAAAATTGATGTTTTTCAGAAAAATACCAAAAAATCACCCGAAGATTTATTTGATATTCCAAATTCAAAAATGATGTCTATTTTACAAAATTAAAAACATATAAGTTTCATTAATTAAATTAATAATTAATTCCCACTGTCAAAACAAATAGCGTGTTTTTAAGAAACAATATCTATTAAAAGATTGACACTAGTTTATGTCCAATTTCAAAGTGAAATTAATTCCAATGACCACCATTGGATTAAATGGTAAAAATATATTCTAATTAAACTTTAAAACCAATTAAAAATATGATCTAATAATATAAATAAATTATATAAAAAGAGGTTTCGAATTAAAATAAAACATTTTTCACTTATTCATTAAAAATGATCTTTATCGAAAAAATAACAAAAACAGACACAAAGTAAATTTTGATGTCCCATTTATAAAAAAGCATTTTATTTGGTCTAATATAACATATGAAATTGTCAGAAAGTGGATTTAAAAAGGGTTCGCCATCAAATGGCGGTTAATCGACCTTTTAAAAAATATTAGAATATTTACACTTAAAATTGGATTCATTTGCATTTTAAGCCTCTATCATTTATTGGATAAAATTAAAAATATTTGACAAAAATATATAATAATATTTTAGTTAGTTCTATTCATTCCCTCCATTACAAGATCTAGGCATTAACTACCATTTAAAATAATATTATTTTATTATTAGAGTGAAACGAATGATTTCAAAGAAACACGTTGTTTTGTATTGGGGTTTCCATCGAGCATAGAGTTCCCTTTAAATTAATATTAACATTTTATTCACAAATATGGATAAATATGAATTTTTCATATTCTTTATTTACCTGGGGTGTTACGTCCTTCCCGCCTTTTGGGAATTGCGTCCTCGCAATTTTAAAATTGGGCTTGGAATCTTCATTGGAAGCCCCACATCGAAAAAGGATTCAATTAAACTATAACATTAAAATAAGGAATGAAAAGTAACAAGGTCACCCGACACAACAGGTACTAGGATTCCATGAAAACATGGATATGGAAGAAAATAACAAAGGGTTAAGTTCTGATGGAGAGTGACAGAAACATGTTTAGGATAAAGTTAACCACCAGAAAATAACAAACATGTGATGGGTTAAACTGTATTTGATTCCCGAGTAGGAAAAGTTAACGGGAAACATTTTTTTTAAGATATGTTTAATTGAGGTATTTATTTATGAGCTTAACTAAATCCTAAGTAAACATACTTACTTGTCATGTAGACTTTCATCTCTTACTAGATTTCTTACACAAACTCATATTTTCTTCAAAAGACGAGTATTTAGGATGACTTGTTCACATTAAGAAAGCTATAATCAACTTCTATAGAATCACCTAATCCACAAAAGAGAACTATATATTTCCTATGTCTTTATACCTTAACCACAACCAAAATTTTTAGAACAAGATCAGATAATCCAAAAAA
This sequence comes from Viscum album, assembly GCA_963277665.1. Lineage (NCBI taxonomy): Eukaryota > Viridiplantae > Streptophyta > Magnoliopsida > Santalales > Viscaceae > Viscum > Viscum album. Next base: position 624,643,673 of record OY728127.1, read on the forward strand.
GGATAATCCTTTATAAAAAGAAAATATATTCTTAATCTCCAAATTTTTTCCAACAAAACCCAAAGTTCAACGAAGACCATTCGATAAACAATTTATCCATAAAATTATTCAAAGTAAACCAAACTAAGATTGAAACCCAAATATTTGAAGGATTTAATCACATAGTCTTCCAAGGTACAAATTAACATTTATCTCCAAATAACATTAGTTTCTCTTAAAGTCTCATATTGAAAAGTAATTAACCTAATCATATATCCTCCATGATATGTCAATATTTTCCTAGATAACCCAAAATCAACTTATTCTTGATTCATAAAATAATCTAACTAAAAAGAATAAGTCATACTAACCAGGGATTTCATGTATTCCAATGGTAGGCGATGTTCCCTTGTCGCCCTTCAGTTGTGGGTTTGATTCCTATGACCTTACCAGATGCGATAGGTTGTAACCCATCCTACAGGTTTTCCTTTTTTATAAAACTCCAAAAATAACACTAACATGTTTTAACCTCAATGGTTTCCTTATAGCTCTCATTTTCATCCAAATTCATTACGATCTCAACATCTTAATTCTTGAAGTCTTATTTCACCACCATAAGTTAAAATAAAACAATTCCCAAAAAATAAGAACATCATACCTTGATAATGGTGTCCATTTGGTTTCATCGTCATCCTGTTCACGTAGGTAGAAGGTCCATGCATTGCAACAATGATTTAGAGATCCTTCAAAATCATTTGATTCCTCCATCCAAATACACCTTGTACAACATGGGTCATATGGTTGTTCACAGAAAAACAGTTTTGGAAAATAATCAGGTATGACATATAATTTCAAGAAATCTAATAAAACATGATTTCTATAAAACAATCGAACCAATTTTGAGTTGAAACATTCAATTAATGGTCCTTTTAAAATACCATAGGTATGTTCTGAGAAACTATATTATAAAAGAAAATATAAATAGGTTACACAAGGGTCTCCTTCTTCAGCACATTTTTTAAAATCATAATATGCTTCAAAATCTTGTGATAAGGTAAAATATTTGAAAATGCCTTCATAAAATTTACCTTTCTTGAAAATATGAGAATATTGTGAAAATAGTATTTTTCTAATTACAACCCATTATCCACGATGTTAATGAGGTATAGTGGAGGTGTTTGATATCTCAAACAACTATGTGCAAGTGAGTTGTATACTAGAAAAAGTTTCACAATCATCCGAACATGACTTTGGAATAATTATTTCAAGCATGTCCTCAGGAAGAGATAGAAATTCATTTGAGATCCTCCACCTTCTATTCAAAACCTAATTTACATGACCTGGAAGAAAGTTATAAAACTAGGATTTAACTAAAATAATAGATATAGGGACTAACCATGTGTCTAACGAAAACTTCTAATCCCAAAAGTTGTCTAAACCGGCCTTTGATACCAACTATAAGGACCCAGCCTTATAACATTACATAATCATGAATTAAATGAATAATTCATATAGAGGATCTTTTCAGGTTTAGAGTTTTAGAGAATTAGGACATAACTATTACATCTCAAAAGATTACAAGGAAGACACTTCTACTATGTTTCCATAAAATAAAAACTCTTAAAAAGAAACATCTCTAGTTCCATTATATAGATAACATGTCCTTCCTTGATCCCATCCTTGACACTATTCATCTTTAAGTCCTGTGGAAAACATTTCAAAAACAAGGGATGAGAATAAAATGCCCAGTAAAGGATACTTGAGGTATGAAAACTATAAGTTTTTAAAACCACAAGTAAACCATGAATACATTAAAATAAGTAATACTTTTTACCTTTATTAAGTAGTAAATACTCTTTACTGAATAAAAGATCACTACTTATCCTTTTTAACCAAAAGCTTACCATAAACCCATATAAAGAACACATAACATATAAAGGTAACATGGGATATAAACATACTTAAATGGAATAACCATATGGTCGACTTACACACATATCACTACATGGAATAGCCATACGGCCGACTTCCATACCCACTACATTGGAGGTTATAACATAACCACCTGTCTTGGTATTCATGGCACCACCTGTCATGTAATTTATCACATAACCACCCGTCAAATGTCCAAGCACCATTATAAAATCATAAGACATAAAAAATTATAATAGAAAGAAAAAATTTCCCCATTTCAATCACAAGATATCAATACATCACATTGATATAATGAAAACATTATCAAAACCATTTTCAATACAAAAAAAATAGAAAATTAAAACATGGTATTTTTTTCAATTAAAAGAAGTTATGGCTTGTTGAGGAAGCCGAAACTCAAATAGTGGTCACGGTGGTGGATAAGTCATTGTCGCCACATGCGTAAGACAAACTAATTCCCTTTAAATGAAATTAAAATTCAAAGGTGTTTTATACAGCGTATAACAGAATGTCTTGTAATAGAACAAAATATGCCTCAATGAAAGGAGATTGAGACGAAGTCCCGTTCAGAGATGGTATCCTTAGATTAAGGATAAATCAATTACATAATTATGTGTGAAAAATAAATACACCCAATATAAGTGGATATTAAGTGTAAAACTATTAGATTCATTCAGACATATTAATAGAATGACATATTCAAGGAGTACAAGTTTAACCAAAAGAATTGAAATTGAGTTAAGAAGTTCCCTTTCAAAAATTCGACAGCCTAACGGCGTCACTTTAAAATTCAGAAAATGATTTGATGTGAGAGAAAATTGTATCTCATCACTTGGACATAAAATTTATATCAACTAGGATATATAAGAACATATCCCAACATAAAAATATGTAAATTAAAAGACCCATAAAAAATATGTCTTTTAAAAAATGGAGGGTGAATGGTTCCCTTGCCGTTTTGGGTAACTTTCGAAACGTACACACCATGAAAGAAGGACTATAAAAAATTGATGTAAATACCCATAAATGAAATTATATTACCCAAAGAGTAGAATAATTTTCAGTACATACACCACTCAAATTAAATGGTGGCAAATGTAGCATAAAATCTAATGGGAATAAAAGTGAGATGAAAAATCCCTTGCGAAAACTCGGCAGTCTAACGGGGCCACTTAAAACATCCAAAAAAGGATTTATGAGATCTAATAGGGTATCTCATAATATGAAAATAATAGTACAGAATTAGGAATATAAAATAACATCTCCAAACATAAGAAATATGAGCTTAAAATAAATGACATAAAAGAGAGTACTTAAAAAAAGAGAGGTAGAATCCTTACCTCAAGTCCGACTTCTCTTGTTCGTTTCTTTATATTCCTGAATAATAAACTTTTGTCAATTTATAATTGATTAAGGAACTCATTTAAATATTATTATTCAGTTCATATCACATATTATAATGTTATAATAATTTGTTAATAATGTGAGTTCATATCAGACATTTTTGTCGATGTTTGGTGCATGAGTCAAAAATGAACTTGTTTGAAAATGCTTGTCCGTGTAGTTATAAGTAAATCATTTCCAGAATATTATTAATGATTTAAATATCATATATATCCAGTACATATTCATTTTATACTATTCCATAACATTTGGAGATAAAAAGAAATGAAATGCACCGTTCATGGAGACGGTAGGCCATACGTACACATGAACGCTACTTTCATTTCTTTGTCATATTAATGGAATTAAAAATAAATGAGAGAGATATATATTATAATTCCAGTATAATATAAATTTTATATAGGTCACATATGTTCATTAATTTCATTTTTTATATATTCCATGAATTGCATGAACGAGTCACATCACTCGAGGGGGCGGTAGTCCACACTTCCTTGTATGAAATTATCACATTTGCACAACATGCAAAGCATAAAGGTATGTTTTAAATAAAAAATACAGAAGAATATATAAAACATAAATAACAAATATATCATATATAAAATACAGTGACATCATAATGGCCACCATTAAAGGTGTTGAGAGAAGATTGAACAATCATCGTTTTGTGAGATAGTAATTCACCATCTACAGAAACAGTATGTTCTTTAACCATTAAATGGAGGTTTTTGTAAGTGTAGCTCTAATAATTCTCATAACCACATACTAGTATATTTAATATACAGGTTTTTTTACAAAAAATGGAATAAAAATAGTTTAGGGGGTTGGCGAAGCAAAATAAAACAAATGAACATAAGAGAGGACATTACCTTTAAATCGGGTAACTCCCCTTGGTTTGAACCAAAAGGGTTCCTTGGAGAGCTTTATAACTAAGGGAAGGCTTCTATGATGAAGAGAGGGATGTGGAGAGACAAAATGAGCAGATCTTGGTCGAGCCAAAGTCTTGAGAGGTGTGGGTAAGGGGGGTAGAGGTGGGGGCCTTTTATAAGAGTGAGGAGGGGAACTCTTGGAATGTCTTGAAAAGTAACATTATTATAAAATTATTTTCGGACATGAAAGGTCCCAAAATTATAAATTTCCAGGATAAGGTGATAAGGGTTATAAATCCATCCATACAATAGGTTTTTGACAAGTGTATGTCTTAGATTTTACATTATCTTTTCATTTTATTTAAATCGTTCATTAATGAGGTAATCGTTGCATCATCATAGTGTCATAAATAAATTACTTAATTTAATGTCTAAAAATTATAAAAAATATACTATGATGTAGGAAATATTTTTATCTTTCCAATTAATATTTATAGCCAAAAATATTACCTGTATAACCCCATGTAAAAATTATTTTAGTTAAACAATACATGTTTGTGACATTTTTATTTTAACGTTAAATAAATAGTTATTAATGTCACTTTCTTACCCAAGTGGCTCCATGGGGTCCCCAAGTTGACCCATGGATTGTATTGGTCGTCCATGACTCATCCAATATGGGTAGGATATGTTTCAATGTCATTTTATATTATTATAACTTTATCATTACCTTAAATTACACTATTTACCTTTAATCACGATTAATAAAACATAAAAGTTACTATTCACCGAAAAAATATTTTAATACCATTGAACCACATTTTACATCCTAATGACAACCATGTATGTCGTATTTTTTAAAATCAAAACACAAAAGTGGTAAATTTTCATTTAAACAAAAAATCAGTTTTTTAACTACCACTTAGTGGTTTCACTATTCATCAAAAATTGAAGTTTTTCAGAAAAATACCAAATATTCACCCTAATATATATTTGATATTCCTAATTCAAAAATGATTTTTATTTTACAAAATTCAAAAAATATATGTTTCATTAATTAATTTAATAATTAATTTCTGCTGTCAAAACAAATAGCGTGTTTTTAAGAAGAAATATCTATTAAAAGATTGACACTAGTTTATGACTAATTTCAAAGGGAAATTAATTCCAATGACCACCATTGGATTAAATGGTAAAAATATATTATAATTAGACTTTAAAACCAATTCAGAAGCTGATATAATCATATAAATAAATTATATTAATAGAGGTTTTGAATTAAAATACAACATTTTTCACTTATTCATTAAAAATGAACTTTATCAAAAAAATAACAAAAACATACACAATGTAAATTTTGATGTCCCGATTCTAAAGAAGTAGTTTTTTTGGTCCAATATAACATATGAAATTGTCAAAAGGTAGATTTAAAAATGGTTCACCATCAAATGGTGGTTAATCGACCTTTTGAAGAATATTAGAATATTTACGCTTAAAATTGAATTCATTCGCGTTTTAAGCCTCTAACATTTTATTGGATAAAAGTAAATATATTTGACAAACATATATAATCATTTTGTAGTTAGTTCTATTCATTCCCGCCATTACAACAGCTAGGCATTAACTACCTTTTAAAATAATATTATTTTATTATTAGAGTGAAACGTATGATTTCCAAGAAACTCATTGTTGTGTATTGGGTATTCCATCAAGCATAGCATTCCCTTTAAATTAATATTAACATTTTGTTCACAAATATTGATAAATATGAAAATGTCATATTCTTAATTTACCTGGGGTGTTACATGAATATTCAAATTAGGTTTATTAATCAATAGTTCCAAAAAATTATCCATATGTAAAAGATTCAGTATAACTTTTTTATGTTCATTTATACCCATTTTGATTTATTACAAGGTTCAGTTTCAGTGTTCGGGTCCGTTTGTTTCATTTGTTTTAATGACCGGTTCAATTGTATTTAGGTTCAAATAAATTGTAAGATGAAAGTGGTTGTCCAGAATTGAAGTTACATAGAATTTGTGGAAATCCAGTAGGTTACATGGTTACAAAATTCATTTGGTCAATTAGAGTGAAAGAGAACCTTTACATTAATCATTAATGATAAACACTTGAATTTATTTTAACAATTTTTCCCATAATTGACTTGTTTTGTATTATTGTTTTATATCATGAGTGTTTGAGGATTAAAGATACTTAAATAGGACATATAACATATATAATAATCTGGTTCAACCATAACATAAATGGTTTCATGACCAGAAACAAAATGATATAAGAATTTGATAACACATTACCCATGATGTCGGTAATTTGACACATCACGGACAATGTTTTAATTCTAGAACGTGAGGGAGAGGAGGAGAAACATGATGCATGAAATTTTCCATAAACATTATTAGAATCCAGAATATATGATATTCTGGAGATTTCATGCATTTTGGATAGGGGAAGGGTAAGAGGGTATAAGAAATGAAATAAAATGAAAACAAAACACTTGAAAATAAAAGAGGGTTCTTACCCTTTGATCTCCTCTTGATGATACTCCTCTTAGGGGATTTTATTTTGGTCTTTTGGAAAGACCCAAAAGCCTTGGACGTGGGGAAGGATCTTGGGAGGGTATTTGGGAAGAAATTTGGCGAGGCACAAGGCTTGACAGGAGTGAGGGAAAGAGGTAAGGAGAGGGGGAATTTATAGTGAGGGAGGAGAGGGTTTTCCCAACTGTTTATTCAATAGTTTACTCATTTCCCTCAAGACAATGAATAGTGATGATTCCATGACAAAAAATAGTAAATTTATCATGTGAATCTGAACCAATTGGGCTTACATCAATAGAACATCATCATGACTTTATAATTAATGTATTTTCCTTATTTGGTGAATTATCGTAATTCACTATTCATAAAAAAATTCAAGTATTTCAAAAAAAACTCATTATTTTCACCCTAACCATTTTTCGATGTGTAGAATCCAAAAATGAAGTCCATTTTTTAAAAATAATTTTCTAAATATGATTTTTTTTAATATTTAATTAAAATCATAATTCATTATAAAAATCCATTTTTTATATATTCATTAGCTTTTTCTAAAATATAGGTATATCGTACCTCGAACATGAATACTATTTTTATACCCCCATTAGTGAGGTTATTATTTATTAGGGTATATCACTATTCATAAGGGTATGTTATAATTCATTAGGGTAGGTTACTATACACTAGAAATTATTTTTGTTTTATTAGACTCCAAAAAACATCTTGAACACAACCGTGTATGCCGGATTTTCGAAATTCCAAACACAGAAGTGACAAAATTATGTTTAAAGGTCACTTATCACTTATTAGTTCATTATTATGTGATTTTAAGGAATATTTATAAGAAGGGAATTTCTATTAAAAACATTGGGTCGTTATATTCATCCCCCCTTAAGAAATTTCTCCCTCGAAATTTCATTTTACATTCTAGGCCAAAAACAGATGTGGTTAATTTTCCTTCATTACTTCCTCCAGTTCCCATGTTGCTTCATCAAACTAATGGTTCCTCCACAACACTTTGACAAGATGGGTTGTCTTATTGCGTAGAACCTTATCTCTCTGATCTAGAATCATTACTGGCTACTCCTCATAGGAGAGATCATCTTCCAGCTGCACCACCTCTGAGTTTAGTACATGTGAGGGATCAGGTATGTACTTCCTCAAGAGTGATACATGGAAAACATCATGAACATGAGACATAATTGGTGTAAGTGAATGACGATAGGCCACGACTCCTATGCGATCAAGGGTCTCAAAGGGGCCAATATACCTTGGGCTCAGCTTACCTTTCTTCCCGAATTTCATGAATCTCTTCCATGGAGATATTCGAAGGAAGACTTTGTCTCTAACGTCGAACTCCAAATCCCTTCGACGGTTGTCAGCATAGCTATTTTTCCGACTTTGAGCAGCTTTGATGTGTTTCTGGATTACTTGAACCTTCTCGGTCATCTCATGAACAAGATCATGTCCACGTAGCTTTCTTTACCCATCTTCATCCCAACAAGTTGGAGTTCTACATCGCTTTACATACAGAGCTTCATATGGAGCTATCTGAATACTTGAGTGGAAGATATTGTTGTATGAGAACCCAACCAATGGGAGATGCTGATCTCATCCACCTTTGAATTCTAGAGAGTAGGCTCTAAGCATATCTTCAAGCGTCTGAATTGTTCTATCAGACTAGCCATCATTTTGGGGGTGATAGGTCATGCCGAAATTTTATTCAGTACCGAAATAATGTTAAAGACTCCTCCAGAATTTAGATGTGAACCTTAGATCGCGGTCAGAGACAATTGAGAGTGGAACAACGTGTAGTCTCACCACTTCCTTCACATATATCTTTGCAAGTTGTTTAAGTGAGAGATCTTCCCGAATAGAGATGAAATGGGATGTCTTGGTGAGTCGGTCAACCACAACCCATATCACATTATTTCCCTTCAATGTCTTTAGGAGACCCGTGACAAAGTCCATAGTAAAATTTTCCCATTTACACATGGGTATAGGAAATGGCTGCATCATACCTTTGGACTTTTTTCGCTCATAATTAACTTGATGAAATACCAACCACCTTGATATATATTCCGCAATCTCCTTCTTCATGTTATCCCACCAGAAGTGTTCTTGGAGATCACGGTACATTTTGGTACTCCCAAGATGGATAGAGAAGGTCGAGCTATGTGCATCATTCAATAGCTCTTTATTTATCTCTGGATTAGATGATACACATAATCATGTCCAAAATCTTACAACTCCTTCCTCATCAATTTTTAAATCGGTGGATTTCCCATTTTTAACAGCTTCTACATCCTTTTCTGAATTTCCACATCCTTTATTTGAGCATCCTTTATTTTCTCCAAGAGGGGTGGTTGAGCAATCATTTGAGGAAGGATTGATGATGTTCCTCCCTTAATGATTCCCATGTCCATCCTTTTCAATTCTCATCATTGATAAAGATACAAGATCCTTTCTACTTAGAGCATCTTCCACCTTGTTTGCCTTGCCGGGATGGTAGTGTATTGAGCAGTCATAATCCTAGATGATCTTTATCCATCTTCACTGGAACATATTAAGCACTTTCTGTGTGAATATATACTTGAGACTCTTGTGGTCAGAATATATCTCACATTTCTACCCATAGAGATAATGCCGCCAAATTTTCAAGGCAAAGATCACAGCCGCTAACTTAAGATCATGTGTTGGATAGTTTTGCTCATGGATTTTCAGCTGCCTTTAGCCATAGGCTATCACTTTATCATTTTCCATCATCACACAACCTAATCCCTTCTTAGAAGCATCACTATACACCACAAAGAGTTCTCCACTGGTAGAGAGTGTGAGTACTGGCGTAGTGATAAGCCTCCTTTTCAATTATTTGAAACATTCTTCACACTCCTGTGTCCAGACAAACTTTACTCCCTTTTGTGTCCGCTTGGTCATTGGGTTTGACAATTGTGAAACATTCTTCACAAATCATCGATAATATACAGCTAGACCCAAAAAGCTGCTGATCTCCATTACAAAAGTTGGCCTTGGCCACTCATCAATTGCCTTTATCTTGGAAGGGTCCACAGATATCCCTTTCCTGGTGATAACATGCCCCAAGAATGATACTTCCTCCATCTAGAACTCACATTTAGTTTAGTTTTCATTCAAATTCTCCCTTCAAAAAGTCTTTAACATAGTTTCCAAATACTCCTCATGTTCCTCCTTTCTCTTGGAGTATATGATAATATCATCAATAAAGACTACCACAAATTTGTCTAGGTAATCTCTAAAGTCTCTATTCATTAAATCCATGAAAATTGTTGGAACATTAGTGAGTCTGAAGGGAATCACTATGAACTCATAGTGTCCACCTTAGAGAAATAACTGGCCCTACGTAGCTGATCGAACAAGTCATATATCTGTGGAAAGGGATACTTGTTCTTTATTGTGATTTTATTGAGCTCACAATAATCAATGCAGAGGTGCATCGATCCATCCTTCTTCTTGACAATGAGGACTGGAGCACCCCATGGTGAAGCACTCGGGCATAAAAACCCTTCTCCATATTCTCCTGTAACTACTTCTCCAGCTCTTCTAGCTCTACGGTGGCCATTCTGTAAGGTGTATTTGATATTGGAAGAGATCCAGGGATAAGTTCAATTGAGAAGTCAACCTCTCGGTCAGGTGGAAGACCATACAACTCTTCAGGTAATACATCAGTGTAATCCCTCACAATGGGCATGTCTTCAAGCATGATTCTTTCCTTTGTCTCAATCATTTGAGCTAGATATGCTTTCTCACAAGGAAGTGATATCCAAACTTGAGACTAATATTCTAAAGGAGATTCATCTTCATCCTTTCACTTGTAAATAATTGGAGTATGCTTCGGAATGTGAAGAGTAATCTCCCTTTCCCGGCAGTTGATGTCGGCCTTATACAAATATAGCCAATCCATGGCCAAGATATCGTCAAATTCCACTAAAGGAAGTATTACATGATTTTCTAGGAGGTTCAATACACAAACATTAACCGGGGAGGAGTTATAAACCATGGATGCAATAATTTCCCCATTCGATATTCTCACAGATAACTTGTCCTCCAAATTTTGAAGTGGAGTTTGAATAGTTCTACTAAACAAGAAATATAAGAAAAAAATGCGTAGAACCAGAATCAAATAGTATGTTCTCTATTTTGTAATGAATAACAAGCCTACCAGTCACCACATCATTTTCCGGTTCCACCTCACCAGTAGTGATAGCATAAGCCCTTCCTTATTTCCTTGGAGGTTATTGCTAATTGCCTCCGACAACCCTCGGCTTAGGGAAATTGTTCGCATAATTCCCAAGTTCCTTGCAGTAATAACACTACACTGCAGGCTGAGTGTGGATCTGAACCTTCCTTTCATCTTCAACATTAGCTGGTTTTTTCATATCCCTTCTGCAGCTCTTGGCCAGATGACCAAACTTTCCGCATTTGAAGAAATTCTTGGTTCCCTTCAGACAGTTAGCAGGATGCTTCTTCCCAAAATTTTTTCAAAGGGGAATGTTGGGATTCTTCCCATCATGGGATTTTTTTGATGGACCACCCATGTTGTTTTCCATTTTCTGATTCTTTTCACTGGGCCCATGAGTCCACTGAGAGTCTCCAATCTCCATTTCGACCTTGATGGCATAACAGACAATCTCCTCATAGCTGTCAAAGTCTTGAATCGCCAACACTTTTCATAGACTCATCTTTATTCCGCTAATGAATCGATCCACCATGCTTTCGGTGTTCATGACAACGCCAGAGGCATACCTTGCAAGCCTTATAATGTTTGATTCATATTCCTCGATAGACTCATCTTCCATCTTCTTGAGTCTGAGGAACTCTCTTTCCAACTTGAGACGGAGGGTTCGGGGAAAATATTTGTTGAAAAACATCCTCTTGAATTCCTCCCAATATATGGAATCGATTTCCTATTAGGACTTTGTGTTCTTGATCTGTGCCCACCACTGATCATCTTCCCCATCAAAACGATAGACTACCAGTACCACCTTCTCTTCTTTTGAGCACTAGAGGACGGAGAATATATTTTCAATGTAGTTAATCCATTTTTCTGCAAGGAGGGGATCAGAAGATCCACTAAACATGGGAGGCCTTTCCGCATGAAGGATTCCACGGCAACATGATCATTCCTTGGAGGAGGAGGTCGTTCCACCTGATTCAAGTTATTATTCATAACTCGAGCTAGCTGAGTAAGGACTTCCATGAAGTTTTGAGCACACACTTCCATCACATCAGGAATATCATTAGGTCAATCATTACATTGCCTATCACGTTGGTTGTTGGAACGTGTTCTTCTATTTCCCACCATTACCTAAGAAAAATAAAATATAATTAAAGGTCTTGAATACAAAGCTATTGAGCATCAAAAGGGAACTTTGAAAATAAAAGTATAAACTAATAAAGAAGAAGTATGTCTTAACTTGTGATTCCTTAGGTTTATATCTAGGTTCTCCTAAATCTATTTCATAACATATATTCTTATGGTCTTCTTTTTTCCCTTAATAATGGTTTGTACTAAGATCATGAATCTACCAAAGCATATCCCCTGGGAGTGTCATAACCAAGAGTGCAGTAAGGCTCGTTATCGTGCACCAGTTCCCGTTCGAGTCTAGATCAAAGCAGTGTTTTCGAGTTTTACCCCTAGGATACATATGTGAAAAAGTCTTCTCTACCTGCTCATATCTAGACAAGGATGTATTTTCTTGATAAACCACTTACTGAATAGTCACCAAAACTTGGGAATGTTTTCTAATACTTAGTCTCATCCTTAAGGTTCTCACTAAGGTGCACTATTCCTAATATCCAAGAATAGCTAGACCATCCTCTAATACCAACTATAGAGACCCAATCCTTTTACACATAACAATTCATTATTTTATGATTAATTATACATCAGAGTACAATCCAAGGAACATTAAGTCTAGTGCCTTTGGAAACTATGTACATAACACCGAAAACATGGGGCTGAAAAAAACTTCTTTATTTAATCTCCATAAAGAGATCTTAACTTCCCTTGAGCTCTAACATCCGCATAGGGTACCCTTGGGAACACATGAACAAAGGGATGGGCTAAAAAGCCCAGTAAGGGAAAGAACATAAGAATAAACTTTAATCACATGAATTAGGAGGCTTGACATAATAATATTGGAAGAATGGAACATATAGAATCATAACATATAATCATGGGATCATAAAAACATGGAATAAAATAATAATGGGATCAAATAAGCATGAAATTATATAAGCATAGTTTCATATAGAGGTGGAAGAAACTTTAAACTTGACTTTAGTATGAGTAAAGGCTAACCGCCAATCTCATTTCCCATAGTAGCAGAAGCCAAGGCTAACTGGTCAGACCGTTTTCCCAAAATCTTCTCATGAGACATTAACTTTACCCAATGCATTGGAGCACTATCTGGGCGCACCCATCGAAGCTTATTCATGTATATTCTTGCCACATAAATAATCTAACCTAATCAATCATACATAAACATAAGAGTACCCAAGGATGGAAATGGGCACACAATCACGTCATGAAGCATAATAAAAATGGGAGTAACATAAAATCATCAATGAATGAAAGGAATTAAAACATAAATACACATTAATAATGTATTAAGTCATAAATCATGACGATTGATAACAAATTGAAGAGATAACATGTACAAATAGTTTTTAGGAATCTTTGAGTCAAAACATTTTAGTGCGGTTTAAGAAAACATCAAATATCTCTTAAAATGAAAAGAGGAATAATATTTTTTATAAAACCAGAAGTAAACCAAGACGGTTTTCATAATAAAAATAATGATTTTATAAAGTCAAAGGTGACTTAAAATAGACGATAGGGTACACTTGATAATAGGAAAGAATTCGGGAAGTTCCCTTAAAACGGGTTCCCTTATCGGGAAATAATGAGGAGAGAATCAAATAAAAGAATGCATATCCCAGAAAGAGAGTGTTGAAATAATCATGAAAAATAAACTTGGAACATGTAAAAAATAGTTAGATTATTCACATTAAATTATAAGATAACATCATTTTGGTAGAAAGGTAGATAAGACAACCTGAAGGAATAAAAGAGGTTCAGGTAGAATTCCTTACGGATTATCGGCATGGAATCGAGAGTACATAAGGGGGTTAGTGAGAGAGGAAAGGGAATTATCATCACATATACATAAAGAGGGAAATATGGGGGAGGTGAAAAATCATACCCCATAATTAATAATTAAACACAACTAGTCTTAACATAGTGAACAATCTTGAATAAGAGAGAAATAGAGAGGATCTCTTACCTTAGGTCTGTTGGTGTTCTCCACATGATATTAATGACCTGAATAGTCAAATTAGGTTTATTAATAAATATTACCAAAACCTTATCTATATTTAAAATATTATGTATAACATTTTTAAGTTTATTTATACCCATTTTGATTGATTACTTGGTTCAATTTCAGTGTTCGGGTCCGTTTGTTTCATTTGTTTTAATGATCGGTTCAATTGTATTTAGGTTCAAATAAATTTTAAGATGAAACTTGTTTTCCATAATTGAAGTTATATAAAATTAGTGGAAATCAAATAGTTTACATGGTTAAAAAATTCATTTGGACAATTAGAGTGAAAGAGAACCTTTACATTAATCATTAATGATAAACACTTGAATTAATTGTAACGATTTTCCCATAATTGACATGTTTTGTATTATTGTTTTATATCATGAGTGTATGAGGATTACCGAACCTTAAAGAGGACATATAACATATATAATAATCTGGTTCAACCATAAAATAAATGGTTTCATGACCAGAAACAAAATGATTGAATCTTTTGAAAACACATTACCCATGATGTCGGTGATTTGACACATCACGGACACTGTTTTAATTCTTGAACGTGAGGGAGAGGAGGAGAAGCATGATGCTTGAAATTTTCCATAAACATGATTAGAATCCAGAATATTTGAGATTATGGAGCTTTCATTCCTTTTGTATAAGGTAAGGGGAAGAGGGTATAAGAAAAGAAAGAAAATGAAAACAAAACACTTGAAAATGAAAGAGGGTTCTTACCCATTGATCTCCTCTCTTTGAGACTCGTCTTAGAGGCTTTGATTTTGGTCTTTTGGAAATACCAGAAATCCTTGGATGTGGGGAAGGATCTCGGGAGGGTATTTGGGCATAAATTTGTCTAGGAACAAGGCTTGATAGGAGTGAGGGAAATAGGTAAGGAGATGGGGTATTTATTGTGAGGGAGGAGAGGGTTTTCCCAATTATTTATTCAGTAGTTTATTAATTTCCTTCAAGACAATGAATACTGATGATTCCTTGACAAAAAATAGTAACTTTATCATGTGAATCCTAACCAATTGGGATTACATCAGCAGAACATCATCATGACTTCATAATTAATGTATTTTTCTTAATTTGTGAATTATTGTATTTCACTATTCATCAAAATTTCAAGTATTTCAGAAAAAACTCAAAAATTCACCCTAACCATTTTTTGACGTTTAGAATCCAAAAATAAAGTCCATTATTTAAAAATAATTTTCTAAATTATATTATTTTATTATTTAATTAAAATCAAAATTTATTATAAAAAACCAGCTTTAATATATTCATTAACTTATTCTAAAATATAGTTATATCGTACTTCCAACATGAATATTATTTTTATACCACTATAGTTGAGGTTACTATTAATTTGGGAATATCACTATTCATAAGGGTATGTTTCTATTCATTAGGGTAGGTTACTATTCACCAAAAATTATTTTTGTTTTTTTAGACTCCAAAAAACATCTTGAACACAACCGTGTATGCCATATTTTCAAAATTCAAAACACATAAGTGACGAACTTATGTTTAGAGGTCACTTATCACTTAGTAGTCCATTATTATGTGATTTTATGGCATATTTATAAGAATGGAATTTCCATTAAAAACATTGGTTCGTTACAGAATGTACATTGGAATGTACACAATCATGGGGTGGACTACATGTGTTAGAGCACACCATGTTCATTCCCACACAGACGTGCCCTGGACCATGTAAACTGACTAAGCCATGTTCTGGTACATGGTATAATGTATTTAGGCTAGATCCATGTACTAGCGCACATGTAGACTACACATGAAGCCTACATGACTTTTAGTACAACATAGACATGGCTTCATGACATGGTTCATTTACATGGGAATGTCTAGTGGTCAATGGACATGGTGTGTCATAGTTACTACATGCCGTTTACTCATTTATCCATGGCCTGGATCTCTTTTCATTTGTATCATAGACATGTTTCATTTCAGTTTGTTCCCTTTTCTTCCATTCGCTGAATGTTGGTATATAATCATTTCTTATACATAGTAATAAGATACATTTAGTAGGACTTCTAGGATAAATTCATTGGAATCCATCCAAGGGCCTTGGAGCGAGATTCTCTATTCGTATTCATTCTCTAGGTGGAGATCCTCGTATCGTCCTGACCAACACTACGCGAGCATCGATTATATACTTAGTGGGTTAATCAAAATTGAGTTGTTAGTATCACCCCATGTCCTATGAAATTATCCTTATATATGTATGACATCTTCTTCAGATTATACCTATTTTTTTGTTGATGAGACCTTATGAGTATAACTTCTCAGAGAGATTTCATCATTGTTATCAAACATAAGAGTGAGTTCTCCTAGATGAGTGCTTTATGGAATCTTCTGGATAGAATCCAAGGTCGACATACTATGTAGGTGACCTACTGATAGACTATGTGTCTTTGTTGAGTGTATCTTTATTATCATGTTAAATGTGTTGTATACATATACCCATGTAGAGAATACTGTATTTCCTTGTTTTATGCATTGTGGTTTTATGGTGTCCTACATAGTATTGTTATACTCACTATTCTATTGGATTTTCTCACATGTTCCATGTCTTGTGATGATGATCAACAATTTTACAAAGTTTTAGGAAGACCATTACCAGATAGTTCTTGGTGAGACCAGATAGACTGAGGTGTGTTCCTATGTATTTCTAATCGAAGTCCTAGTACATACTTTCACATCGGAATTTTGTTTTTCGACTCTTTGTGTTGGGATATATTTTTCCCTATTTACTTTATATTACTTCATGTCTTACACTGGTTACTAGTTTTAAATGTATTCATGCATTTTTTTATGTTTTTTTAATTTTAGCATTGTATGTGAATAGAGAATGTGTGTGTACAGGTACTTAGGCTAAGGACTCCCATGTTAGTGATTTTCCTTCTTGGAAGTAGTCACCAACCCTTAGCTTGTTGGAGGTTGTAAAGGGGAGTCACATCATGGTCCCTCCTGGTATGGGTCATGAAATTTATATTAAAAAAACTAGTACCATAATAATGATAAATATATAGTTACAAAAAAATGGACGCTTTATAGAAATAGTATGTCACACCTGAGTATATGTCTTCAATAGTTTCGATGTAATATTTCTCATCGTATTTTCTATGGTTCGGACATTCTTCATCAAAATAATCATGCTCATTAATTTTAATATGTATAAAATTATATCTTTGTGATGATTTATGTACTGATAGTTCGTCCTTTACATTAGAATCCTTTATTAGCTTATTATTTTTCATTTTTTTCAATTCAACAAAATTTTGTCAAAGGACTCTAATTTTACCACAACATGAACGTAAAATTTGATTCTCAAAATGAGTTTCTTCAAAATATTCATCAAATATACATTTCATTAATATATGATAAAAACATTAGAATCAATTGAATCTAGGAAGTGGTGACCTAGTTAGCTTTTATACCACTTAGAGTGCCCAATAGATTTCTTAGGGACACTGGGTATGTATTTGAATCAATGTTCTGTAACATTACTAAATTTAGATATACTACTAATTATACCCCCTTGATAATAAAACCTATACCTTTTTTAATATGTTTGGATATATTAATTTATCATCAACTCATTATAACAACATGAAATGTTGATGATAAACAAAAATATAACACAAAATGAATTACAAGGTTTTTTTACCAATATGGATGCCTAAACACCATTTCATTTAGGATGACTTCCTTGACATAGATTTTTCATTATAATTATTGAATAATTACAAATATATGATGGAAATATATATCATTGAATCGTGAAATTTTATATTCACAATATTATATAAGTTATATTAATTATAATGATAATGTTAATTCTGTAAGATTGTGATCACAACTATCTCCACGTAGTCCATTATTCTCCTCAATTGAATGGTGGAATTTTTTATACAGTAACCACATGTATATTTTAGAACTCGTTTAATAAAATATAAAATGATATTTTCTATATGATTTTGATTTCACTACATTGGTAGTAATGAGATCATTTCCTTGTTTAGTAGATCTTTAATCTTCAAAATTTAATCACTAAAATATCATGTTTACCATCATTATTTATTAACATTATATAAATATGATTAATAATCATATTTCCACTCTAATCTCAAAATTTCATTAAAATATATTTATTCTCAAAAAAATTAAATCTCTATCATGGATGTTCAATTATTGGTTATATTGGTATCATTCAAAATATTTTTATTTTACCAAAATGATATTGAATTATAGTGGAAATATATGGATTATCATTGATACAAAAATTACTCTTTAATAACTATATACTAGGTTCTTAATTTTATGATCACTATTTTACACTTAATTATTTTCTTTATGAGTTTATTATAATATTCTCATAATTCCAACTCTTTGTAAACTAATTTTTATACTCATTGAATATCATGATTCTTTACTATTCATATAAAATATATTTTTTCTTCTAGTTTTGATTACATGTGTATTTCTAATTCAAACTAGTGGATATTTCAATTTTAATTATGAGGCTCCCCAATATTACATAAATAATTATTACATATTATTATATAAATTTACATTAAATATAATTATTATCCATTCATATCCCATACTATTTACTTTTTTTGAAACAAAGATACATGAAAAAATAATAAAATAAAAATCCATATAATCCCCAACTTTGTTCTTCAAGACTAGAATATTTTTTTAAAATATCATACTTAAATAACTTCTTCAAGTTATTTGGTATTGAAAACAAAATAATGTGTGATATTAGATTTATATAATGAGAATACATGTTTTATTCTAATATAAGTTCATTTTTTAGATTTAAAAGAATGTAAGTGAATCAGAGCCTGATCATGCCAATTAAAAACCATGCCCAATAATTCCTGAATTATAATCATCATTTTTGGAAAAAACATGGAAATTCATATCAAAATAAGTTAGATGGGATAAAATAACACAATACATGATATAAAAACATTTTAAAAAGGTAATCTTATAAAATAGTGGCATGTTCATAATAATATAAATCATATATCAAGGTTACCCACTGAGATATTCATTAAATTTTTGGATTTTGATAACAACCCATTTTACACCTTTGGGCTTCTGATAACTCAGATTTAAAATTTATCTCTACAAAATATTAATAATTACCCAATGTATTATAGGGATACAACTAAACCAATCATCAAATAATCATAGTACATTAATATATATATATATATATGATACAAAATCATGAAGAATTTCTTCATCATATCACAGCTTACTCCAATGAAATGAAATTGTGTTTCACCATTAACATATCATCATAATAACAAACCATTTAGAGAAAGAATAATGATGTTATAATCGTCTCATTTCATGTGTGGAGCATAATATAAATCAAAGGATATTGAATTAGATGAAAAATTCTTTTCTAAATATCACTATAATACATCCTTAGTAATATGACCTCTTTATTTGAAATGAATTAACTTAATATTTATAAATTTCAGAAACATATATGAAATTTTAATCTTTTAAATTAATAGTAAATTCATATAACAAAATATTTAATTCATTGAGTGTTACATATTCTAATAAAATCTATTTGGGCTTTATATGTTAAAAAATATTATCTTCATACCTTTGTTTAGAAGTACCTCGTTTAGAAAATGAAAATAATTTTAATTTTTATCCACTATAAAAAAATAAAAACATGTTTGAAAATTAAATTTATCAATCCCATTATTAATGTAAAAAAGTAATAAATCATTCTATTAGAAATCTGTCCATATTACAAATATATTCTTGACTGAATCGAAAAATAATGTAATATTATCCTAAAAACATTATTTTTGACAACTGAGAACACGGAGAGGGGAAAATTTATTAAAAAATATAATTTCAGTAAATAAATATATGATATAAAAAATCTATAACATTTTTTTATATTGTTCAAAAAAATTAATCATTCAAAATTTAGTCATATATAGTACCAATAAAAATGAGATTATCTTGTAAGACTGTTACATCTATTTTTTGTAACCTCAAATATAATTATTTTTAATAAATATTAATAAATAATATAATCATATTGATACTTATTATTAAATATATAGATTACTTATGACATATTATAACTAGTTAATTAACAATTCAAAATTAAAATCATTTTACACATGGATAGTTGTTTCATATTTCATGTATTTTCCTTTTCATCTAACATGCCCCCTTAACATTTATAATGGGTTTATCATATCAATAGTTTTAATGATTAATAGTCATAATAATTATTCATTATATATATATATATTTATATCCATCATTAAATGGTGGATGTTGAAAATGAAATATATCACTCATGGAGATGGTAGTCCATACATATGCGTGTAGAATACATCTATTTTGTAATGAGAACAACTACCATAATGTAGATAATATTTTTTCATTTCATAATAATTAATAAATAATAATATATATTTTTTATTAAAATCATATTTATTACAGTCTATGGGTGACAATGATGGAAAATACATCACACTCTTATGTGAAGCTGGTCATCTGCACATATGAACGAGCCATACATTCATTTAACTTTTGATATAAAAGAGGTGGAATGTCTTCAAAACATAATCATAATATCATATTAGTATATTATTTATATTTTATTAATCTTGTAAGGATGGATATAAGAGGATTATATCATATTTAAGAACAAATAATATTGAAAGATCGTAGTTCATATTTGAGCCTCTTGTTTGAGAGAAATACAATATCCTAAAACATGAGACATGAATGATTGTCCATTGAATAAGAAAAGAGGATAAAAATTATGAGAATGAAACTAGGACGGTTTTAGGATTGTTATTAGTTGAGATAGAAGGGTAAAAATTTATGAATATGGCATTAATAGATGTTCCCTATAATATGTGAGGGAGAGCACCCACAAGGAATTACCTAAACAATTTAAAAAATATAAAGAAATTTTAAAATTTAATGATTTTATAAATAGAAATGTTTTAATTTTATAATTTTTCAAAATTTCTTCATCCAATTCTAATTTTACAATTTTATATTGCATTCAAACCCTTATCTCTTAGTTTAACCCCTCGGTAAACCCATTTAATCATTGATCGTGGAAACTTATTTTAATTAATAATTATGATGAAATATGACACTGATATGATAGAAAACAATGAAATTTTTATCGTAATGAATATTCAAATTTATAAATTTCATTTTCATTATGTGATGTAATTAATAATCTAAATAATCTAGTGTAATGCAATGAAAATATATTTTTAGAAAAAAAAATTAGCATAAAACTAAATTTACATTTATTAATTATTGAGTAAAAACAATCTAATAACTGTTAAATTATTTAAAAATATATATATTATATTGAAATGCATATAAATATTAATCAATAATTAATTATTTAATTTATTATAATAATAAACTTTTTCCATATAAAATTAATTTTATAATAAATAACCCTTTTACCTTTAAAATATTTTATCTTCATTCTTGACTATTGTTTGATAATAATATGGAATTTATTTTATGAATTCATATTCATTATTAATATATTTCATAATTTGGTTGAAATTATTCATACCTTCAAAAAATTAAACATTTCTATAAATATATATTATATCATAAGTTCATTTTGAATTGTGGTTTTGTGTAAAAAAAGATATCAAATACCCCATGTTTATTTCATAGGAAATACAGATGAAATCATTGGTTTTATATTCCAATACGATTAATATTATTTTCTCCCATTAAATTAGATATCTTTGATATAAAATATGGGGATATGTTTTGTTCATTGCGTCATCTGGTTCCCTAAAATATTCTATAAATTTTGGACTCCATCACAGAAGTTTTTTCCATGTTAGTAGTCTTGTTCTATAACACTTTTTATCTCTGATATAGGTTTCATACGAACAATTATTCATAATAAACATCATTAAAAATGGGTATAACCTCAGATTTCATTACATATAATGCTTCAGGTAAAAATTGATGGAAATAAAACCATGTCAATCTATCATGAATCTAAAAAGAGATAATATATCTCAGCCTGACTTTCACATTCATTTGTAATATAAAAATTTTCATCCATAGATAATGTCATATTAATACATTATAAACAAATTGTAATTCCCTATTTCCAATAATATTTTGAAAATTACTCTTTGGTGTACTATGACCTACCTTGATCTTCAACTAAATAAAAGTAAACATCTCATCCATTTCATTAACAAAATCAGAAGCCAATAGTTTTCATTCAAAAAAATCTTACCAGAATGTTATATTTCTACCCTTTCATCCAAATAGGGGTTCAAAAGGGTCCATATAAATACTCCATGGAAAGATAATGTTTGAAATCTGTACTAGATGAATTTATTTTTACCAACCACCATTGAAATTTAGAGTACAATATTTCATAATATCTTCCAAGGGTTTAATTTTTATCAAGGACAGGCCATATTGTTGTGGATGATTGACAATACAGAAACACACCTCTTTAGATATATCATTTTATAGGCTTAACTAAAATATTGTGGTAATCCGCAAATATCAATCAGATATAATATATGGTGTCATAACCTAAAATCATACCACATCTGTAATGTATATCCTCATAATATAGTTATGAGAGATGTATTCTCTAATCATAATTAAATATTATTTATTCATAAGGTGATAAACCACAACCAAAATAAAATTATGTCCATTATATATGTATGAGTGTCCTATAATGAAAACCGTGTTTATTTTTTCCCATTTATATTTCAGTTTTTTTATGGGATTTAATTTCCCCTACAACATATATTATCAACCATATCATTCTATCATATATTTATCAAGATACACAATCTAAATTATATATCTTCATATTGTACTGAAAATACTCTTTTAAAACACTAGACATCATCATAAAACTTGGAATAATTGAACATGATGGGATATGAGATTATTCTAATAGCTCATTCCTCGGATATGGTATTAAAGGTACATGTAATCAATTCATGTACTCTACAATTCCATAATAATTAATGATTAAATATGAAACATTTCTCACCATTATATTTCATCTATATCTAGCATTAGTGGATCTTAAATCATCGTATGGATATATAGTTGAACAATCAATTGGAAAATATTTTGTGTGTCCCCTTCCATAAATATATCATGGTATATCCTTAAAAAATAAATAAATAATTTATATTTTGTGATCCTCATCATAGAGAAGATATAATGAAACATTGGGATAAAATCGTTCACTACCTTGTTCTCTCTCCCATGGTGGTAACGTATGGATTATACATAATTTTTAATCAACTACATCCATCCCCTATGGCGAATATTCAACTCTTTTGGGTGAATATATAATTTCAATTTTTCTGATCATTATATATTTCAAACAATTGTCGATAATTATAATGCCTCCATATCATTATTGAAAATATTACCAATGTTTTTTCTAGATCAAGGGATGCGTATTATTTACCACAAAAAATAAATTTCAAGGTTGAATAATCTATCACTATATCATTCATTATAAAAACTCATCGCATCCCCTTCATCAATGAATCATTGAAATTAAAAAAAACCACATTCACAATGTAGGGTAATGTCGAGTAGTAAAGGTGGAACAACAAACCTCTTATACATCTCATAGAATTTTAATTTACCTTTATCAGTCGAAAGAATCATGACCCCAATATATGTTAACATAAGGAGTGGATTAAATATCAATGTGAAATTATTCTCAAATACTTAATAATAATAGAAATTCAATGACAAATCCAAATCAATGTCACTGATGTTGGTCAAGGATAGTTTTCAATAACTTCATTTTATGACTTATCCCCCTATATATCCTCTCTTGCGATTTTATTACCCAAAAATGATACTCTCTATAGCTGAAATTGAAAATTGTTAATTATTTCATGAAACTAATCCATTCATCAGTGGTTAAGAGAAATCATAAATTGATCTTTATACTCATACTTTATCTTATACTATATAAGAATATATTCTCTATATACTACCACAAAGAAATCATGGAAATATAAATTGAATCTATTGA
This sequence comes from Viscum album, assembly GCA_963277665.1. NCBI lineage: Eukaryota > Viridiplantae > Streptophyta > Magnoliopsida > Santalales > Viscaceae > Viscum > Viscum album. Next base: position 624,667,890 of record OY728127.1, read on the forward strand.
TTATATCCTTAAAGATAATTCAAGAATGAGTGAGATAAAATGATTTTACATTATATTCATATTCTCCATACCATATGTATAAGGTTTAAATTGGTATTTAATCACTTTAAAACCATAATTGGGAGTTTTCATATTGAAGGGAAATCATTCAAAAATATTTACCCCATCATATATGATCAAAAATCCATCAATATGTGGAAGTTGGTTCTTATTATTGTTCATAATCTCATTAATATTTTGATAATCAATGAAAAGGTGCATTGATCCAAAATTATTTTTAACAAAAATGAATAAGTTAAACCCTTGGTGGTGCACTTGGACAAATAAGACTTTTATTTAGATTCTACAACTGCTGATCCTTCATTTCTTCAAACTCATTCTGGGATATTCTCTATGGATTCCATGAAATAGGTGTATCAGTAGGAATATGTTATATTTAAAACTCAATGTCCCAGATTCATTGGATGTATTAAAAAAATTCTTGAAATACATCAACATTATCCAATAAAATAATTTTTTCTCTGATGATTAGTTTTTCTACTAAAAAATGAGGTAATTATTCATTTTGAATTAAAATAAATACCCCTTTATTATTTTTAACTTCCAATGGATTTTAATATTTATCAATATGTTAATATATGATAATAGGTTATTTTTACTGTAAAATGATACATCTGTTCCTTGGTACATGATATTGGATATATATAAAGAAATTTAATCCATTCACAAAATGACATCACATTTAACAAGAGTATGAATAAGAAAAAATTTGTGAATCACGTTCACCCAAACCTTAATCGATGAAGAATAAAAAACTTGTGATGTGACCTTCATACCAATATTTTTTATGAATACTAATTTAATTTATAATTTTGGGGGATAAAAGTTTACAATCTTATATTATTTTGATGCTATAAATGTATTCATAATAATATTTTCAAATGAGATACTTCAATATTTGATCATAAATTTTGTTATATAAACATCAAATTTTATATTAAATATATTTAAAACCCAAAAATGGTTAGAGTGGAAATTATGAATCATTAAATATAGTGATAAATCCTAGAAAATATTTCATCATATGTCTAAATATTGAAAAAAAAAATCAATTTATGACCTATTAGGTTAAACCTAGGTCATCCTTGATCATTATCGGAAAAAATTCATAATGATTCAAAATATAAAAGACAACTAAACCAAGAATATCAAATGAGAGTATATAGCTATGTGTATAGTCTTTGTCCCAGTCATTATGCACATGTGATGATCATGTTAATTTCAAATATTCCCCTTTAATATTTTTTACCCCAAGATATATCTATATTATTGTCCCATCAGCAGTATATTATAATAAAAATGAATTATTTTCAAGGAAAATCACCCTTCATTAAATAAAATAACATAGGATAATATCATATACATAGAATTATCCTAAGGGTTCTCATTATACCATCTTCATCAACGTTTTCATAAATAAAAAAACCATTCTATGATACCCACTAATGGGTTAAAAATGTTATAGGTAAAATTATTATATATTATTAGATTAATATTCCTTACATATCATTATGATCAATTCCATAACCATAAAAATTTAATGTCGTTAGAAAATTGGATACATAATCCATTGGTATATAAAAGATCAACACCATCTCCAACAAAATTGATCATGACTAACACCCTTCAATGATATATCATTCATCAATTTTTTTACTTATATCCATTGGAGAAGGAAACATAATAAAGCATCAGCATATATGCTCAAGCAGTGTAAAAAAGATATATATCACTCAATGATAATTTTAATACTATTATGGCCATAAGTGTGTGTTTACAATAGATTGTCTTTTTTAAATACATAGATAATATTTCATCAATTATAATCATTTTTCAGGGAATAAAGCTTAGATGTTCATAAAAAATTAATTATAATTGAATCAAAGAAAAAAATATATCATAGAATAACATCACCATAATATCATGAACTGAATGTCTGTAATAATGTTTGATATAATAATAATCATAGAATTATTTATTCCGGGTTACCCACCAGGGAATTCATTACTTTATAGTCTTTCACCAACCAACCAGGTATCAAATTTGAACGTGGTATAACCTCTTGTGCACAATTTCATCACCTTAAATATTAATCTTCATAATAATAATTGGAGAGATTTAATATATCCACTAGTTATATTATCATAATACATTAATATTATTTCCAAAAGATAATGAAAATATTTATTATCTCACTTATTTTGACCCATAAACAAGAAAATGGGTTTTATTAATACATCATTGCCATAAGCTTATAACAGGTAGAGAAATAATATGGTTGGAATAATAGGATAATATCCCCAATGATCCACAATTAACATCGAAGGACATTATAAAATATATAAAATGCCATTAGAATATCATAGAAACACATTTTGAATAAAATTCTGATTTCATTGTGAACTAACTTATTTAAAATATAAGAATATAAAAAATACTACAAAAAACATTTATTTGGATATAACCCAGGATACATATAATATAATAATTCAACCATTATGTATTCATGATTATTGAAAAATAAATTACCATGTTATACATTAAATTAATGATTATGTTTACAACATTAGAAAAAAATATCTCATTTAAAAAATTACAATAAGACACCTTTTATGAAATTTTATATATAGTCACTGATGATTAAAAATGAATTTTAAAAATTATTAAAGATTAGATAAAACATTTTATAAATTATTTTGAAGAAAATATAAACATGGAGGTTAATTCTTTCCAATATATAAAAAATTAAATTTTAATAAAAAAACTACTTATGAATATTGAATACCTATATTGAGGAAATTAAAATGAATAATTAAAATTTAAATACCTAATATACAACATTAAAGATATTTTTTAGTTATTTATCATTTAATTTCATAATTTTAAACATAAAGATTAACAATCCCATTGAAAATGAGATTGTAACCTAAGTGTGATACCTCTAATCTGACATTCACTGTAAGTTCTCAACCCACCTGTATAGAAAATTTAAATTTATAATAATTAAAATTTAAAAACAAAAAGAAAATTATATTAATTTTTATGTTTTATATATTTAATATTTCCACCTATTCTATGACAATTTTTTATTAAAATCACTATTCTGTGTGATAAATGTTTCATTTTTATTGTTTGTTTTGATTCAATTCTTATAATCGCAGCTTTATGATCATAGATGCATCATCAGTAGAATTTAAATACTAATATATATATATATATATATGATATATACTTTTTTAGATCTATCCATAATATTCGAATAATGAAAAAGAAATTTATATACAAAGGAGATAGTTGTTTTTATGTAGATGTCATGACCCGCCTTCACCAAGAAGAGAGAAAAGACAGAAGATTGCCTAACCCTTCTTTATTCAAGTTGAAGGAGAGATAATGACCCCTAAGACCTGCCTACAATAGGTCCTAGATTGGATACTAGCACCAAGGGTATAGAATCACATGCAAGATGGAAGGCATTACACTTTTTCTTTAATAGGATCGGGAGATAGGATAGTAAATCCCAAAAACACCAAAACTGGGGGTAAAAGTAATACCAAAGAAAACCATTCCCATATGCATGTTATAAAAGTAAATACCACAATTACGAGGATACTACAAAGTTAAATTACCAAAGAAAAGAAAAAAAACAGCAACTGCAACTGTCCCACCGTCCGAGCTAGTACGGCCCCGCATGATCCCTGAAGTCCTCTAGGAAACCTGAAAGCAGTTTTATATATGTAGGGTGAGCATACAAGTATAATCAGTAGGGAAAACCGAAGACTCTCATGCACAAGTGGGGAGGCATTCTAATTCCCTGTGACAAAAGAGACAACCAAGCACCTAACAAGGAAAACTATCCACCCACACCTCACCAAAGAACACACCCCAAATAACGCAAGTCAAGTAATGTATAGTAATAGCACATCGATATTTGGGTACCCCGCGCCACTTTCCCACTGGTTATTAAAGACATCCAACGCATCGAACCAATCCCTCCATTCTCACCGTAGTCCCACTACCACACCCCGTCCGCACACACCTGGGCCGCAACCACACATCCTGCCAGCAAACCCCTGATCCTCAACCATGATCTCACCCTCAAACACCTAGGCCACAACCACCATGTGTAACCACACCCACAAACACCTAGGCCAGAACAACTACTGCCCCGCCTGAAGGCACCTGGGCCTAATCCCGAAGACTCTTGGAAAACAACCTGCCCACACACATCTGGGCCAACCACCACAACTACCCTGCTCAAATAAAACTTGGGCTATAATGGACCTCAGGCCATCACATCCCACCCGAAGAGTCTTGGGATATTCGGGAAAGGGAGCTGAAAAGGAGATAACAATCATCCACTCATAGAAGTGTTGGGAAAAACACCCTCCCCCATGATAATGGGGGTGTTCGGCACTAAGTGCTCAACTCGGGTGGGGCGCGGATGAGAAACATAAAAACTACAGATATATGTAAAGGTAACAAGAAATCATCCCAACCTAGGGTTTCCAAATCCATCCTAAGTGCAACACCCTTGTTAATTATCATTCATAAAAAAAGGCACACCACTCACGGCTAAGTCACAACTCATTCCCAAAAACAATTCCCCATTTAAACCATTCTTTTATTCATGTTCAAGTGATCCCATTTAGGTGAATTCTACACTACTGGGAAACTAACAAGAATAACCACAAGCCAGTGAAAGAGAAGCATCCAAACAACAATTTAAGCATTCACACCTGGTTCTCTTGTAAAGTCAAAACAACAAAGGGATCAGTGAGATCCATCAAAGTACTGGATCCAAACAAAGACTCGATATACAATCCCACACCGCTTCAGATTCACAACCAAAAACCATACCACAACAATGGATCCCATCCTCACCCACATCACCCCATAAGCATCAAACAGTACAACACACCTACTACCAAAACACAGTAGGGAACTTCCAGGTTCAAGCACATCATTCATTATGTTTTATTCATTCTGTTTGGTTAACCGGGGTGATCACACAAGGTTTTTTGTTCACAAGACATTCATTTAATTGGCATAGTTTAATAAATTAACCAAATTACCATCCTAGGTCCATTCAATTATCACAGAAGATGGTGGTTCATTATTACACAAAGAAAGACCACCAACGGCCATGATTCTCAGTGGGCATAGGCCCGCACAATTCACAACATAAATAATCAAGGGTAAGGAGAAGAAGTAGAACATCGATCACACCCCCGTTCATTCTTTAAAAGTTTGTTTTTATCTTAATTAATGTTTTGGTTCCATCCATCCCGCAGAAACAATAGCATACCCTCCCCGCATGATACATAGTTAAGAGAGACGAAGGAAAACCCCTACCTGGTTAATCAAGGATCGAAGTTCTTCTCTATGTGCCAAGAACTGGGGATGCGTGAGTTGTAGGGGAGGAACTCCGGGGCCTCCAAGGATGAGAAGAAAAACTCGAGCACAGGCACACTACAAGCCTTGGGAAGGAGGGACTCCAAGCGCACCAGGTAGAAAGGGATACTAGCCAAGAGAAATAAGAAGAAGGAATTCTCGTGTGATATAAGGATGAGATCCTGTTGTTATGGTATATGGAAATTTGAATGGCTTTAAAGTCGGGTCGTGGTTCCCCACATGTTTAGGCAGTTACGCACGATGGAAATAATTTTCATTTAACAATTCTCCTCAGATGGGTGGTCAAAACGGCTATGCGTTAAACAGTTTTCTTTAAACGGCTAAAAATGCACAATAGGGGCAGAACTGGAAAGTACGGGGAAAGGGTGTGACACCAGGGAAAACACATGTTTTGGATAGTTTAATGTTTTCTCGACCTTTGGGGAATTTTATATATTATTTATGGATATAAATGTATTTGGAAGGGGAATTAAAAAAAATTTACGTCAAAAGACACATTGCAGGAGCAGAAAAAAGTTGAAAACTGGAAAAAGAACGAAGACACGGTGAGGACACGGTGCCACCGTCATGGTGTCACCCTCACGGTGCCACCGTAATCGGTTCCCCTGTAACTAGTGCCACCATTTCGGTGGAGCCGTGTATTGGAAATGTAATAGACCGGGTGGGCCCGGGCCATTCCATCAAATACCTCTCAAACTATTCTCGCCCTTGAGAATCAAAACTAGACCCGAAAAAAGAGTGTTTTCGCACAACTACCTAGAAAGATAACTCCCAAGAGTGAACCTCAACGATATCTAGGAACACCTATCCCTCATGTAGCAAGGCAATATTTGAAGGTCTAACATTCCAGTCATGTGGGTTAGGGAGTTTCCTCCTCTATGTCAAGATATTATCCTCTTTTGGAGGCACTGACTCACCCGCACCGGTTTAATCGCATCCCCCTTATTGAGTCTTGATTAGGGATCAGGTCCTCCCCTCCCCATAGTCAGGACACATCACACACATCCACAGAACCAGGAAAACTGCACGTTCCATGGTTAACAAAGTAAAGCATTCCATCACAACAAGTACAGACAAAACAAAACAAAACTCAAAATAGCTCTAGTTACTGGGCGCGCATCTGCGTCTCCCATTCCATGGAACTTTCCTCGAGCCTTCCATGACTCCACAACACACGAACCAAAGGAATGGTCTGTCCATGAAGCACTTTCTCCCCTCAATCCTAGATTCTCACAGGAATTTCCACAAATGTCACGTCGACCTCGATGTCCAGCATTCCCTAGTCATGGACGTGTGAATTGTAATGTAGATACCGTCAGAGTTGTGACACATGGAAGACGTCATGTATTCTCAGTTGAAGCGGTGGTAGTGCTAGCTGATAATCCACTTCTCTAACCTGCCGCAACACTTAGAAGGGTCCGATGAACCGTGGAGAAAGCTTACTCCCCCTGTCGAACCTCCATGGTCCACGCCGAGGGGAGACCTTCAAGAATATGTGGTCCCCGACATCGAACTCCAAGGGTATCCTCATATTATCTACATATGAATTATTCCGGTCCCGAGATGCCTTTATCCTCTACTATATAAGCTGAACCTTCTCTGTCTTTCTCTGCACCATCTCCGGGCCAAGAACACCTGCTTCCCCAACCTTGGTCTAGCACATGGGTGAGCGACATGGTCTTCCATACAAGGCTTCGAACGGAGCCATGCCAATGGTAGAGTGATAGATGTTATTGTAGGAAAACTCTACCAAAGGAAAGTGTTGCACCCAATATCCCCCAAAGTCTAGAATACATGCTCGTTGCATATCCTCCAACGTCTAGATGGTGCGCTTTGTATGTCTGTCTGTCTGGGGATGGAGAGCAGTGCTAAGACGTAGTTGGGTGCCAAAAGCATGCTGCAATCCTTTCCACACTCGTGAGGTAAATCGTGCATCCCTATCTGAGACTATGGACCTCATAACTCCATGCAACCGCACCACCTCATCCAGGTTCCTTCGTGCTAAGGCATCCAATGCACCCGACTCCTTGATTGCAAGAATGTGAGCCGATTTCATCAACCGGTCCACCACTACCTAGATAGCGTCTTAGCCTCCTTTAACCTTGGGTAGCCCTGTGAAAAAATCCATCGAGATTTCATCCCACTTCCACTTGGGGACGTCTAAAGGCTGCAACAAACAACCTAGAACATGGTGTTCAACCTTCACCTGTTGACACACTAGGCACCTGGCCACGAACTCTGCCACCGCCCGCTTTACCCCGGGCCACCAAAACTGACTCCTCAGACCCGGGTACATCTTATAAACTCCTGGGTGCACTCTGAGGGGTGATTTGTGGAACTCACCAAGAACTCTCTCGTGCATCACCTCTAGAACAAAAAACTTCCCTTGAAAAATCATCTAATTCTAACCATCCTCCATCCACCCTTCTGAAGTGTCACCTTGGCTAACCCGGTTACACATCACTTCACTTTCTAAGTCTCCCCATTGAGGCTCCTCTACCTTCAACAACATAGAATACTGCACTATCATCTGATAGAGGAAAACTCTACAACTATCCATCCTCACATCCAGGTGCAGGGCAGCCAACTCCTTCATCGCCTTCCAAGCATCTTCTGACTCTCGAACCACATCCTTCTACGACCTCCTGCTCTAGGCATCAGCCACCACATTACCATTTCTTGAGGTGTAGGAAATATCGAAGTCATAGTCCTGAAGGAACTCCATCCATCTTATCTTCCATATGATCAGGTCCCGTTGGGAGAAGATATACTTCAAGATTTTGTGATCTGTGAAGACAACGAAGCGCTCCCCGATGTGGTAATGCATACACTACATTAGTGCGAACACGACCGCTACGAGATCCAGATCATGGGTGGCATAATTACTCTCATGGGGAAAAAACTTTCTAGACCCATAAGAGATCACCCCTTGTTGTTGTACCAGCACACACCTGAGGCCTTATCCTGAAGCATCACAAAATACCTCATAAGCTGCCCCTTCTTCTGGCCACCTCAACACTGGGGAACTTAAAAACTTCTCCTTCAGATAGATGAAGTCTGCCTCGAACTTCCAATTCCACATGAAATCATGGTCCTTCTTGGTCAAGGCTGTCAAAGGTGCCGCAACTCGGGAGAAGTTGGGCATGAACCTTCGATAGTAGCCTGCTAGTCCAAGGAAACTACGAACTTCTTCCACATTCTTGGGCGCTACCCAAGAAACAACTACCTCGACCTTCGATGGGTCCATCGCTATTCCCTGCTTGGACACCTCATGCCCATGGAAGTGCAATTATCATGTCCAAAACTTACACTTGTAAAACCTCCCATAGATTTGGTTCTGTTGGAGGACCTCTAAATTCATTCTCAGGTGCTCAGCGTGATCTTCCTCTGATCTTGAGTAGATCAGGATGTCGTCATTAAACACGACCATGAACCGATCCAGGTATTTCCAGAAAATGGAGTTCATGAGCCCCATGAACACAGCTGGAGCGTTCGTAACGCCGAACAACATGACCAAATACTCAAAGTGCCCATATCTGCAGGGTAAAAAAGGAATGCCTAAGCCCGACTAGTGTAGAATATTGTTCTTAAATTTTCTTAGACATATTATTTATTTGAAATCCCAAAAATATCCATAAAACATGAGATCTCAAGTCATTATGATGCATGTACCTTTCCTAGGGTATCTACCCTGCAATCATTGTAGCCTTATTTGGTTGTTTGGTAGGCCTAGAGTCCTTACATCGGATAATGGGGGGCCTTAAAATCCCATGTCCTAGCCGATCTTCCCTGGCCTATTTCACGCAACAAGATCACCCAACACTATTTCTCTACCATACCATGCAATCCTCACTTTGCCTAACCCCAGACTTCATCTTATCTCTCAACCTCTGCCTCTGATACCATTCTGTCACAACCCACCTTCACCAAGATAAGAGAAGAGACAAAAGATTTCCTGACCCTTCCTTCTTCAAGTTGAACAAAAGATAATTACCCACGAGACCCGCCTTCAATAGGTCTCGGAGTGGCCACTACCACCAAGGGTATAGAATCACATACTAGATGGAAGGCATTTCCCTTTTTCTTTAATAAGATCAGGAGAAAAGTTAGCAAATCCCAACAACACAAAAACAGGGGGTAAAAGTAAATCCAAATAAAACCATTCCCATATGCATGTTACAAAAGCAAATACCACAGGTACAAGGAGACTACAAAGGTAAAGTACCAAAGAATTGAAAAAAAATAGCAACTGCAATTGTCCCACCGTCCTAGCTAGTACGGACCCACACGATCCCTGAAGTCCTCATGGAAACCTAAAAGCAGTTTTATATACATAGGGTGCGCATACAAGTATACTCAGTAGGTAAAACCAAAGACTCTAGTGCACAAGTGGGGAGGAATTCTAATTCCCTATGAGAAAAGAGACAACCAAGCACCTAACAAGGAAAACTATCCACCCAAGACTCACCAAGGAGCACGGCCAAAATAACGCAAGTCAAGTATTGTATAGTAATAGAACATCGATATTTGGGTACACCGCGCCACTTTCCTACTGGTTATTGAAGACATCCTGTGCATCGAACTAATCCCATCATTCTCACTACAGTCCCACTACCACACCCCACCCGCACACACTTGGGCCGCAACCACAAATCCCACCCGTAAACACATGGTCCACAACCACCATCCTGCCCACAAACACCTGGGCCACAACCACCATGTGTAACCACACCAAGAAAACCTAGTCCAGAACTACTACTTCCATGCCCGAAGACACCTGGGACTCTTCCTGAAGACTCTTGGGAAACAACATGCACGCACACACCTGGTCCAACCACCACAACTACCTTGCCCGAAAAAAACATGGGCTATAATGGACCTCAATCCGTCACAGCCTGCCTGAAGAGTCTTGGGCTATTCGGGAATGGGAGCAGAAAAGGAGCTAATAACAGGCCACTCATAAGAGTATTGGTAAAAAGACCATCCCCCATAAAATGGTGGTGTTTGGCACTAACTGCTCAACTCAAGTGGGGCACGAATGAGAATCATAAAAACTACATATTTATGTATAGGTAACAAGCACTCATCCAAACCTAGAGTTTCCAAATCCAACCTAAGCACAACACACTTGTTACTATTCATTCATAAAAGAAGGCACATCACTCACGGCCAAGTCCCAAATCATTTCCAAAACCAATTCCCCATTTAAATCATTCTTGTATTCATGTTCAAGTGATCCCATTTAGGTGAATTCTACACTGCTGGGAAACTAACAGGCATACCCACAAGCTAGGGAAAGAGAAACATCCAAACAACAATTTAAGAATTCACACCTGGTTCTCTTGTGAAGTCACAACAACAAAGGGATCAGTGAGATCCCTAAAAGTAATGCAACCAAACCAAGCCTCGAGATACAGCCCCACACTGCTTTAGATTCACAACTAACAATCGTGCCACAATAGTGGATCCCATACTCACCCATATCACCCGATAAATATCAAACAGTACAGCACACATACTAACAAAACACATTAGGTAACTTCTAGGATCATGCACATCATTCACTAAGTTGTCTTCTTTCTTTTTGGTTGACCAGGGTGATCACACAAGGTTTGTTGTTCACTGGACATTCATTTAATCAGCTGAGTTTACGAAATTAACCATATTCCCATGTTGGATCCATTCAATCATCACAGAAGAATTTGGTTCATTATTTCAAAAAGAAATACCACCAACGACCATGATTTTCAGTGGTCATAGGCCCGTACAATTCACAACATAAATATTCAAGGGTAAAGAAAAATAGTAGAACATCGATCACACCCCCCTTCATTCTTTAAAAGTACGTTTTTTATACTCATTAATGTTTTGGTTCCATACATCCCACATAAACACTAGAATAACCTCCCCGCATGATACACATTAAAGAGAGACGAAGAAAAACCCTACATGGTTGATCAAGGATCGAAGTTCTTCTCCACGCGCCAAGAACTGGGGACGCGCGACTTGCAGGGGACGATCTCTGGGGACTTCAAGGATGAGCAGAAAAACTCGAGCATAGGCGCAACACAAGCCTTGGGTAGGGGGGACTCCAAGCACAACGGGGAGAAAAGGAGACAAGCCAAGAGGAATAAGAAGAAGGAATTCTCGTGCGATATAAGGATGAGATCCTATTGTTACAGGATATGGAAATTTGAATGGCTTTATTTTCGGATCATGGTTCCCCATGAGGTTAGGCATTTATGCACGATGGAATTAATTTTCATTTAACAATTCAACTTGGAGGGGTGGTCATCATGGCTATACGTTAAATAGATTTCTTTTAACAAAGGAAAATGCCCAACGGGGGTGGAACTGGAAGGTACGGGGAAAGGGTGTGACACTGAGGAAAACACACGTTTTGGTATGTTTAACGTTTGCCCGACCTTTGGGGAATTTTAGATATTATTTATGGGATTTAAATAGATTTTAATGGGGCATTAAAACATTTTTATGTCAAAAGACATGTTGTGGGAGCAGAAAAAAGTTGGAAACTGGAAAAAGAATGAAGACATGGTGAGGACACGGTGCCACTGTCACGGTGTCACCCTCACGGTCCCACCGTCACAGTGCGACCGTCACGGTGCCACTGTGACCAGTGCCACCGTCGCAGTGCCACCGTGACCGGTGTGCGACCATCATGGTGCCACCGTAACCGGTGCCCTCGTGACTGATGACACCGTTTCGGTGGAGTAGTGTTTTGGAAAAGTAATAGACCAGGTGGGCCCGAGACATTACATTAGACATGAACAATAATTAAATTTCTAATAAGAAAATGAAGAAGAATGCATTAAATATTTTATATTAATATAATATTATTTAAATATAAATAATATATATATTTATATATATAGTTAATCATTAATTATCAAAATTCAGTATGGATAGTAATAAAAAACTAATCACATTTCAATGTGGAGATGGTAGTTCATATATCTATATAGGTGAGACATTCATTTTACTTTTGATAGAAATAATATTAAAATGGTTTTGAAATCATCATAATAATATCATATTAAATTTATAATAAGGGTGTCATAATTTATTTCTAGCACCATAGTTTTAGAGGATATGGAACAAGAAATGCTATTAAAAGTGATAAATTAGGATTTACATATATCCTTTGAGAGGCCTCTCTTATATTATACATTATTCGATCAATGAATTATCTCTAGAAAAGAATAGAAGCTCTAAGAAGAAGATAGGTGACATAGGAAGGTTTCATCTTATATCATGGTCAATATGTAAGGATAAATATATTTTAATAATGGAGAAGAGGGTCTTCCCTTATATATGTTAGGGGGAAGACATACATTGAATTACATAAACGATTTAAATTATATGAAGTCTTTTTTTTTTAATTTTCACTAACTATAAAATTATTCAATGTTATTCTAATATAAGGTCTTAATATATGAAAAATAATATATATTAGGAAAGTTTACATTTTATTCTACCCATTGCCTCTTAGTTTAACCCCTGATAATCATTTATGAACCTTAACTATGATAATGCATTTTGACTATGTTAACTTTTCATTATAAAGAAAATTTAATATGCAAGAAATATCAAAACTGTTCATGATGATTGAAAATATTAAATTCCTTTTTAAATTTAAATTTCAAAAATAAATAGAAATTCACATTTAAATTAAAACACAATAAAAATTAAATGTCACTTAATGAGATGTTATTTTCTATGAATCATGCTGAATTTACATTAATTACTTACTTAGAATAAAATATAAAATCAAGTTGTTATAGTTGATTTAACACGTTTCTATTAATTACATTAAAACTATTAATTGAAAGAAAAATATTTATTATATTACAATTAAAACCCAGTGGGTAAATAATAATATTTTCATAAATGTAACAAAGAATACCATTATATGATATTATCACAATTCATAAACATTATATAAATATCTTATGGGTGATTATTTATTTATTAATATAAATTATCAATGTATTTCAAAATTTGGTTAATATTATTCTTGAACAAATATCCAACTGTATGTTTTAATGTTTTTTATATGATATTATTATTTAGAATAAATGTTTCATGTAATAAAATCTCTCAAATACACAAATTTTATTCCAATATAAATAAAAATGAAATCTTGTGATATTTAAAATTCACATCCAAATACTAATCAATATATTAACTTAAATTCACAATGAAGCATGTTATATTTACTTCTCCAATATCACCACCAAATAGATAATATATTATATAAATATCTATCCACTTGTACATATAATCATGAAGCTATAGGGAATAAAACACCATCTCTTGTTTTTATTATAATTAAAACTCTTGATCCTTACTGAGATGGTTTATCAATCCCAAACTACATAAGTCACAATATACATTTATTTATGTTTAACACCTATAATAATAGACAAGTAATCATATTATTGTGTCTTTAATAATATTTTAGTTTTTTAATAAATTATAAAAATTTAATTATATATTATTAGTGGGGAATTCATTTATAAAATTACTATAAAAAACAACTTCTAATGGTTAAATATACCTTGACTAGTTTTTGAAATATATAATGCTCAGACATTGAACATACATGGTAAATTTTTTAAACATACAAATTCCTGAAACATATAATGTTCAGGAACATTATGAGCAGTTAATAAATCAAATGAAATACAAATTAAAACTTATAAAGGTTTAGAATAAAATATATGGACCCATAGATAAAACTTATTCAATGTAATTTATTATTATGAAGTCACAATCCATTCCAAATATTCATTCTCGACTCCTGACGAACCTTCCAAAGTTTTCTAATTAATCTTTATATTCACTCTATATTGTTTCAATGTTTTCAAATAACATTATAATATCAACTAGGAATTTTTTAAATGCATCCAAGTAATCTCTGAAAGCCTTTAGTTTAACCTAATGATATTTTAGAGTACACATACAGAGTTATAGTTCGCAATTTTTTTTGAAAATTGTCTAAATTTATCATTCTTCCATTCAAATAAAATTGTTTTTACTCCAAATATAAGTCTTCATAACTATGATAAATAAACTCTATCTCTATCCTATACAAATTAACAATCTAGTTTAGTATTAATAAATAACTATAAAATTTGAATACTATTTCAATCATTCTAGTAAGATTTTTCTCATATTAATTTCATATCATTAATATCCTCTTTATCAAAAAATTCAAAAAATCACTAATAAGTGGTTATAGTAAGATAGTTAACCTTTTAAAAGAACATGAAATGGAGTCATTACTAAAAATCACATTATTCCTTACATATTATTTTTTCTAATAAAAATTTATGTATGTGTACCACTAAATCAATCCATTTTCATTTTTTTGTCTTCTACATCACCCAATAATCTCATAAATTGACTTGAATACACAGAGATACATTTACAATATATACCACATAGATTTTTAACATTCATTTTTCCTCATCATCAAGATACCAAGATAATGGTTATAGTGGCTAAAACCTTCATATAAAATGCAATTATTCATTTATTAGCTTTCTTGAGTACATATATCACTTACTAAAAGGTATAATTAGTTTATTATATGAAATATATAGTGATTAAATGATTTTTTGGGTACATTTTCATGTGATAGAAATTTTATCTGGGGATTTAAAATAAATAATTTCATTTTTATTTATTAGAAATTATAAAATCATTATGTAATAAATTGATTGTGAATTATTAATTATATAAATACTTTCACATAACATTGTCAAAATTATGCATAAATCTTGATTTGGGAATTACATGTCTTTAACCAATCAATGTTTCACACAATTTTGATCAAATGGATTGTGGGTAATTTTTTCTTGAATATGTATGATAGTAACTTGAGCCTACTATCATTATAAAGATAAATCCTATAATTGAGATAGAATAAAATCAATCGGTTGTGATTCTTTATGGGAATTACCCTATGATCTTACCTATTTATTAGGGTTATTATGATACCATAGAGTATAAAAATTTATAGGTGATTTTGGTAGGATTATTCCCATTTCAGGTTTATATATATCTCTAAGACGTTTTCTCTATAATGATGTTTTAATGATCGAGGGTAAGTGGTTAATGTTTGTATCATAACTCATGGAATGGTAATTGTAAACTATAGAAATCCTAATTTATATGTCATTTTATTTAATAAATGTTGATTGTGTATATATTTTAGGAGTCCTTAGATTTTTGATAATAATAGTTTCCTATAATAAATAACAAAATATGACTCATGGTTCAGTTTTATTTTCTCAATAGGTAATGTATTGAGTTTCTCTGCACTCATATGCTTGGAAAAAATACTATTGTGGATACAAAATGTTATTTCACATCTCAAGTTGTTTTTATGTTCCTAGATGAAATATGTACACCTATTTCACCTATGTAAATCAATATTATATAATATAATGGCAGTCACATTTTTTATGGGAGGGATTTCATGTTCTATTTGACATGTGGTTCCAGTTGACATATTATGTTTATATCATCTTTATAGTGAAACTATTTAAATTGAAAATTTCATGAAATTTTTTCCTTCTAGTACTTTAACAATTGATACCATATAGTTAGAAAAAATGGTTGATACTAGAATCACATTGTATATAACAATGATCATTATACATCTGTTGACCACCATGGTATGTATTGTGTTGTTCCATCTTAAGGATTGTTCTTAAATAACATTATTATCTTAATAATACTTTTATAGTGAATAATTATACATAATAATTAATTATAACGATTTATTTTAATTGAGATAGACATTAAAAGAAATATATAGTTGAATGGTTATTGATATTTAACTATAACAATTCAGTTTGCCAATTTTTGAAGAATCCCATATACACGATGTTGGATATTGTGGAATGAGATTCTCATGAAATATATGTAAAGATGAATTATTGTGATATAATAATAGAAAGGGTGTCTTAGAATAAGAAATGATAATTTTTTTCCAAACATTCTCCATTTTGAATAAACCATATTAAAAAACATTCTTTGCTAAAAATATGTTTTATCGATTTTTTTCATTTAATATTATTACCTCTTTTATTCCCAAGAAATTATATACAACGCATAGAGGGTATTAATCCGCAATAGTCCTTTCAAAATTTGAAAATAATTTCTAAAGCATGTGAAAGTGTGACGTAATGTAAAATAGTTATTCTTTTCTATTACATGACACACCTAAATCAAACAATCATTTTAGTGGTGAATATGTGAAAATCATGATCCTTACAAATATTTTGATGAATAAACTATATGGAATTAGTATAAATATTTAATTTTAATATGTATTTATCTTAATTCAAAATTTAAATCGATCAATTATATTGTATTTGGTGTGAGATTATAGTGATATATTTATGATGATTAATGTGTACCATCATACTGAAAGATGAAATTTTTACTCAAATGAAATTTTTTTAGTATCGAAAAGAGTTATATGATCCAAGGTGCGTATTATCATTTTCCCTATTTGAGGTGATATTATTTTTAAACTGTATATATCACAAAATAATGGTTAATTATTATATAATTTATTAAGTGGGTAATGATAAATGTTACATTTTAAAATTATCTTCCATTTATTTATTTATCTTATTGTAATGTGGGTGATGGAAGGGATAGTGTTATCATTATACTGATGCTTTTGAATGAAAAAATGAAAATAATAAATATTTTGTAAATATGTAACTGATTATAGAAAATTATTATTATTTTTTATTTTGTATTGATTTCATAAACATCAAAACATATCATCAAGTGTAATTCGCTAAAATCAGAATCAATAAAATTTGAGGTATGATATTATTACAAATTCATGTGATGTACTTTTAAAGGTAATTTTTTTATTTTTAGATCATACAATTTTCACAGGTATTTGAGTGAGAATATAAATCAAATTATCAAGTGATGTATATAGTATTCTCACACATCCCAATTGGTTGTGAAACATGGTGTCATTTGGTTATATTAAGATATTTAATAACAATATTAGTGAATATGTATGTAATTTTTAGTTGTATTAGTAGATAAATTCGTTAATGAAATTAGTTATATTCCAAATTATTACATTCTAATTAAATGAAGTATAAACATTTTATTTTTTATAATGGACGTTATAAAGTATATTGTGGTATTCATGATATATAATAAAACTATCTTTGTGTGGGGTTTTGAATATATCATTAGAATCATTAACATGTTGACATGATTTGTACCTTAATAAACATTCAAATTAAGGTTTTGTCTATTTTATTGGATCTTTATAAATAACTGATGATGTGTTTTAAAATACACTAGTATATATGATTATATTTTTTAGATATGTATTTTAATCATTATTGTTTAACTAATTCTTATGGTTTTGGAAGACTCAACTATGATTGAGTATAATGGCATAAATTCATAAAAATGAGCACAAATTAATTCTATTGAAATCCCCATGATCAAGTAATAATCTCGATTGTTAATTTTTTTTATCAAAATAGGTATAACCCACACAAAAATTAGTAATGTATATTATTATGACATGATATATTATTTGATTCCATGTGATATTCATGTTTATACAATAACACTCTATTTTGTTTAATAACATGATTTTATACTAACATTCCATCAGTATATGGTCATTAGAGTGTTGTAATAAACATGTTTAGTTGTAATTGTACATCTTTTCCCACATAATATCATTAGTGGCTATAAGACTCCCATTAAAAGGTATGTGATAATTTAATATGGATTCAATCATAGTCAATTAACCTCTAATTGTCGTTCTATATTAAGGATATAATCATTTAAAGATGAGTGATTGTGATATACCACATTCTTTTCATTAATAACATACCTACTACTAATTATTTTACTTCAATTTTGATAATGGATGAATTATTGAATATCGTATTTACATAACTATACTCATAAAATATATAAATGCAAATAATTTGATGTTTTATTCTAAAATATGGAAAATATATTTGGTATAAATAATATTCATAAGTGAACAGAAGAAAATATTTTGAAAAATGGTTCATTTATTAGAAATTTTTTATTATAAAATTAATTCAACTAATATGTTTCAGCTAGTGTTTTGGATTAGTATTTTTCCATTTTGAATGTATTATGGGACATTTTTTCTTATAAATTGGTATTTTCTACTGAAATTTCTTCATTTATTAATATTGATTATGGCCACATCATATTATAAAGGAAGATGGGGAGATTTTGGTCCCCTATAACGCATGACTATTGATATATGGTATGTGAAATATTTTGAAATCATTAATCTAATAATATGATTTTTAAAATATTATTTTGTATTATATTTATCTAATAATGAGTGTTATAAAAAATATTTTAATGTTATAATTTATTTATCTACTGGGTGTTCATTCTCAATTGACCACCCATTATATCCTTCCCAAAAATGTAGTTTTGGTTACTCCCCAATTGATAAAACACTATTTAAGCTATGTATACCATCTTAATAATGATTCTAGGGGATCCGTTGGGTTCCCTAAGTATATAGAATTTTCTATAATTTTTGTAGATTTTTGAGAAGAAAATTAAAAAAAATATAGTCTTTTATCACACATTAGAATACCAATATATTATAGGAGAAGTAATGTCAATTTTTAATAACTGAAAAATACCTTGAAAATATTATTATACGATTATTAAAGATTGAGTTTTTGTTAAGACCTAAATTGAAATATACAAAAAAAAATTAATGAATCCGACATAGAAAAATTATAAAATCACTATGTTCCAAAGAATAATATTTTTTTCATTTTCATTTTCCATTAACATAAATTTAATCATCCTATACTATAATTTCCCCTAAACTAAAAAGGACTAAATAAAATAAAACAAACATAGGTAGGGTTCCAACCTAAATGAATTTATGACGTAGACCTCTAGGATCTATGTTTGAGGTGGTTGGTTCCATCACCTCAGGGAATATTGTATGTTGTCATGAACATACTTAAGTAAGTTGGAATGTCAACACATGCCCTAATTGACTGGGTGAGAATAGGGGGAAAAGGAACCAGCGAACCTTTTCTATGGAGGAGCTACAAGGTTAGTGAAAAAATATACATATTTGTGGGACCTGAATGATGTGTTTTATTATTTTATTTTTAACACTACACACATTACAACACAAATCACCTATCATACCCACCCCAGAATTCACATACCATGAGTCAATTTCTAATCAAAAATTATGATATTGAAAATTTTTGTCCCATTTAATATTTTTATGTACTTATAATTTCATTGTACTCAATTTTTTATAAATAACTAAATTTTGAAGATTTATGCTCCATTTTTTAAAATATATGTCATTTTTATTGAATTATTAATGTTTCTAAATAGAATTTTTTAACGGTTATGATTAGGGAAATATTTAGTATATCTTTTTTTTTGTTTTATTATGATGGAAAAAATATTTTCTTCCTCTTGGAAAATTTAATCTCAAAAAATAAATATTTATATAAAATAATTTTTTTATATTCATGAATGAAGGAAACATTTATATTAGTTTAACCACAATGATTAATAAGGGAACTCAGTGGGTCCCATGAGGTAGAGTAATAAAATTTCCTTCCTAGGGATATATTTTTTATCATTTTATGATATTATTACAGAGGTCATTGGAATGTTGGGAAATGATATAATTTCAACTATTTCATTAAGTTATAATCCTTATGTAATTTCTGATGAAAATTTTCTTATAGGGTTTTTAATCGCACCAACTGATACATTCCTTCAGTTTGGAGTAGTCCCTAATTTTTTTGACAAAGTATCCCACACCCAAAAAATTCCTTCGATGGGTATGGTGTCAACTTCCCTGGAACAATTATTTAGATGATGTAGTTTTACTTTGCATTTGTAGGATATTACCCCTTTAATAAGGTTGTAGGATTATTTTGGTTATAAATTATGGCGTTCATCATCTTGCCAAATGGTATTTGTTGTGTTTATTATGGAGAGTTTAGAAGTGGTTAATATAAACTCATAAAAATGATGACATTTTGGATGGGAAATAATTGTAATCAATACCTTCTAATACCTTAGGGATAAGAAACCCTTTTTTTGTTATTATACCAAGATTACCCTTAGGTGGTACTAAGTAATAAGGTTTTAAATAATGATTTTAATTTAAAATTAATGTTTTTTATGCATGAATGATCTTGACATTGGAATTTCATTGCTCTTAGGTTTCCCTATTACGTTTTTATATACACCCAATCAAAGAAACTTGTGGAGTGATGTAATAATGGTCATTAATATGATTAATATTGAATGATATCATATATATCAAGGAGTAGGAAGTGTCTTTTAGAATAAGTTATTCCTTGGTGATCATAGAGTTGTATAGGTAGGGTATTACACAAATATTAATCATATTTCTTACTCTATAATATAATTTTATTATCAGGTAGGGAATATTTTTTTTTTACTATATTAAAATTATTACATAATATGAATTTGGATTTGTAATATATATATTTTCATAATTTATATTATTGAAAATATTAATTCAATTTCAAGGAAATTAATTTTTTCCATTTTACATATTATTATATTATATATTTGGAGATTCATTATAATAGTATGTATATGAAACTTCCTCTCATTTTTGTGTTTACACCATCTTTGTGGTTGTCACGAACCCCAAGACATTAAAGGTGGGATTGGAGGGGAACACATGGGTATCTCTAAAAAATAAGTGGGGATTATATGGGGTTTAATTATTTCACTTCTAATATCCATTTTAATATACAAAAATATTATAACATACATTATAGTCATATATTTATTTATTTTACATGATAAAAAATAAATCATCAATAAATAAACCATGTTGTGAACCTATTCATTACACACCACAAATATTGATGTATAATTTAATGATATGTATTTGTTCCTAAATGACTAATAACCAAACATGATCAATTTTCTTATTTTCTAAAATTGCTTTTTAGATTAAAATGAATAGAAATATATAATTTAAAATAATTTTTCTTGTCATTTCCTCATTTAGAATCATTGATTTTATCCCCATAAATTATGAAATCTCTAATGGAATTAAAATTAATATATGTTAGATGCTCTAAATTAATATAATAAAATAGTGTTTTGGTTATTCATTTCCATGAATATATCATAATTTATTTTTTTCTTCCACACCTAGATGAAATTAATCCAATATATTCATTAGTTACCAAGGATTATCTACCTCTTTAGCTACTCTAGTTTGATATTTTTGACTCATTGTTTCTACCAAAACATTTACAATTCATTTGGTATATGAAATTTCAAAATCAAAATTATGATTCTACGTGACCCATACTCAATACATAAATTCAAATATTCCATCGATTAAATACAATTAAATGTATTCTGATATATATGCATAATGATTTTCCTTCTAAATTGGAAATGGTTCAAAAGTATAAATGTATACATTGGTTCATTAAAATTTAAATCTTATATAAAATAAATATTCCATTGGATTCGTAATTATCTTGCCATAAATTCTAATACATTATACCTAATAAAAATATAGACCAGAAAACTTATGTAGATACAGCATACCAGACCATATTCTACTCTATATGTTATGGTAATATAAATGAGGGGTTTGATGTTAGTCTTATTTTTATATATTATTTTCATTCAAAATATATTTTAACTAAAAAATTATTCATCTCATGTTGGGTCAGATTTTTCATTTTGGAAGTTAGTTTTGATTTAATTTAAATGAATTATTGATATTATTTTAACGAAGACATTTAATTTTAGAAAGATCATTAGGTTTTTCATAAGGAATCACCTATATCGCTTTCATAGGATCAAAAAAGTCAATCTTCAAGAAAATAAGGCTAAAAAATTTCTCATGTTATAATTTTAACATACCAAGTAAGTAATGAATAATATATATTTTTATCTATGTCTATTAATGATTAAGATAGTGTTTTAGAGGCTTAAAATGAAAATAAATCCAATCTTAAGCATGGAATGCACTAATATTCTTAAAAGATTGTTTTACTGCCTTATGATGGAAAACCCTTTTTAAATCCATCTTTTGAAAATTTTATAAACTATGTTTGTCAAAATAAACTTATTCTTTATGATTGGGAAATCAAAATTTACTTTGTGTGAATTTTTGGTATTTTTCTGACAATGTTCATTTTTTAATGAATAGTGAAAAATACTGCATTTTACATCAAAACTGCTTTTTAATCTAATTTATTTATATGATTAGATTATACTTTGAATTGGTCTTAATGTGTAATATGAATATATTTTTACCATTTAATCCAATGGCGGTCATTGGAATCAATTTCACTTTGAAATTGGACTTAAACTAGTGTCAATCTTTTGATACTTATTATTTCGTAAAACATGCTATTTTCTCTGACAGCAGGAATTAATTATTAAATTAATTAATGTGACTTATATGTTTTTAATTTTGTAAAATATAATTCATTTTTTAATTCGTAATATCAAATATAGCTTAGGGTGAATTTTTGGTAATTTTCTGAAAAACTTCAATTTTTGATGAATAGTGAAACCACTAAGTGGTACTTATAAAGACTGATTTTCCGTTTAAATGAAATTTTGCCATCATTGTGTTTTGAATTTCAAAAATCCGGCATACATGTTTGTAATTAAGAAGTAAAATGTGGTTCAATGAGATTATAATATTTTTTTGGTGAATAGTAACTTATTAAGTTCTTAATCACGATTAGTGGTAATTAGTGTAGTTTAAGGTAAAAATAATGCTTTGATAAAATGAGATGAGTTTGACACATGTCCTACCCTCATTGTTTGTGTCATGGCCAACAAAGACAAGCCATGGGTCAACTTGGGGACCCCATGGATCCACTTTGGTTGGAAAATGACATAAATAACTTTTTATTTAATGTAAAAGTAAAAATGACACAAACATAATATGTTTTACGAAAACAATCTTTACATGGGGTTATAAAGATAAGATTTTTGATTATAAATATTCATTGTAAAGATAAAAAGATTTACTACATCATAGTATTTTTTTATACTTTTTAGACATTAAATAAATTAAATTATTTATGACATAATAATGATGCAGCGATGACATCATTATTTGATGATTTAAATAAAATGGAAAGATAATGTAAAATATATGAACTACACATGTCCAAAACCAATTTTATGAGTGTATTTAGAACCCTTATCACCTTATCCACGAATTATATAAATGTGGGACCTTTTAAAACCGAAACACATTTTCAAATAAAGTAATATTTCTTTACTTTCCAAAAGTGCCCCTCCTCTCCTCTTATAAAAGGCCCCCACCTCTACCTCATTTAACACACTCCTCAAGCCTTTGGCTCGGCCAACCCCTGCCCATTTACTCTCTCCACATCCCTCTCCTCATCCTAGAGGAATACCTTTGGGAAGAATCCTTTCAAAGGAAGCCTTTAGGCTCAAATCAAAAGGAGTTACACTTTTAAAGGTAATTCATTCTCCCATGTTCATTTGTTTTATTTTGTTTCTCCAACCCCCTAAACTCTTTTTATTTACTTTTTTTGTAACAACACCAGTATCTTAAATATAATAGGATGTTTTTATAATATTTATTGGAGCTACACTCTCACACAACTACATCAAATGGTTAAAGAACATACGGTTTCCGTGGATGGCGAAATTCTACCTCCCGAAACGATGATTGTTCAATACTCATTTAACACCTTCAAAGGTGGCCATTATGATGTCACTATTTTTATATATGATATATAATATGTTTAGGTTTTCCTTAAGCTTCTGTTTTTCTCATTTTGGGCATACCTTTATGGTTCCCATTATGGGTAAACACAATATCTTCATTTTAGGAAGTGCGGACTACCGCCCCCTGAAAGTGATTTGATTCGTTAATACCATATGTGGGATGTGTAAAGGATAAAGTTAATGATATTATATATGTTATTATACTGGAATTATAATATACTCTTATATCATTATGATTCCATTCCAGAAAATACGAAATAGAAATGGAAGTAGCGTTCATGCGTACGTACGGCTTACCATCTCCATGAACGGTGCATTTCATTTCTTACCTCTGAATGTGATGTAATATTACATGTATATGATGAATATATATGATATATATGTTATCCAAATAATTAATATCATTCTGGATATGATGAACCTTTGACCAAATTAACAACATGTAAGTGTAAGAAGTCAATTTTTGACTTAAGAACCAAATACCGACAAAATGAACACTATTAACTTAAATGATTACATGATGTTCATAACATGGTATAAAAGGAATAATGAACTTGAAAAAGGTTCATAAGCAAGTATAGATTAACTCAAGTTTATTATTCAGGAGATTAAATAACGGTCGGGTCAAGTCGGATACGAGGTATGGGACTTCGTCTCAATATCCTTTCATTGAGGCATATTTTATTTTATACACAACTTTCTTTTATACGGTGTATAAACCCCTTTGACTTTTACGTTTATTCAAAAGGAAGCTTTTTTATACGAAGCATTTACTAGATGAAAAAGGGAATGTTTTTGTCGTACGTATGCGGCGACAACGACTTCTCCGCCGTCGTGACCGTTATTTGAGTTTCGGCTTCCTCTACATGCCATACCTTCTTTTTAAAAGAAAAATAAATACCATGTTTTACTTTTCTTTTATTTTGGTATTGAAAATGGTTTTCACAATGTTTTTTGTATTGTATTGATATCTTGTGATTGAAATGTGGAAATGTTATGTTTCCTTTATGCATGTTTTATGTGATACGATTATGTTATGGTTCTTGGGAATTATTTTGAAGACGGGTGGTTCCGTGATAAACTAAGGGTGGGTGAGCCCGATATAGCTCTCCAATGCATTGGGTAACGCGAAGGAGTGAAACGTTAAGGTTTCTCCGAAGAGATTTAGGGAATATACTGTGATGGGTATTCCAAACGTAACCAAGAGGGTTACTCCCTACGTAAGAATGTTATGAATGCCTCAAGTTACCTTTATGTCTTATGATTTCTATGATTTATTCATGATTTTATGAGGTATGTTAAAGTGCCTATGTTTTATGGGTAAAGTATGATTTCATTATTATGTATATATGAACTCATGTTTCTTTTCCATGTTTTTATAACCCATACTGAGCTTTTTATGCTCATCCCAAGTTTTTTTGAAATTTTTTTCACAGGTCAAGGGAAAGGTACATGATATGATGATAGTGTCAAGGAAGTGTCAAGAAATAATCCATGTTTTATTTTAAATGTGTTTCCATTGATGGGAATGAAGAATACTATCTTTATGTAACCACTTTGTTTATATGTGGAATGTAATGAAAGTTTTATGATCTAATTCTCTAAAAATCTAAACCCGAAAAGATCCTTAATGTGTAATCTTGTAATAACTCAAGATTAAGTAAGGTTTAAGATTGGGGCCTTATAGTTGGTATCAAAGGTCGGTTTAGATAACTTTAGGAGTTAGAATTCTATTAAATGATTATCCAAAAAAAATTTGAAATGATATAGCATTTGAAGATTACCATGTTGCTTCATCTAAGACATGTTTGTTCAGAATGGTTTTCCGAAGAGGAAATATGGAAGCAGTGCTAGGAAGGCATAGAGAAGGAAATAACCTTTCGAATCAGCATCCAGAAATGGTCGTAATTGGAACTGAACAGTTTGTTGCAGTAATGGCGCAGTTGACTCAAGCGATAAATGGTGGTGGTATCCATGCACGAGATCAGCCAGATCAACCGCAGAGGAACATGTCAGTGGTGGAACATTTCATGAGGAAACATCCACCATCATTCAGAGGATTATCTGACCCTATTCTAGCTGAAGGGTGGATTAAAGAACTGGAGAATATTTTTGATGTCATGGGGTGTTCAGACAATCAAAAGGTTAGTCTTGCTATTTACCATTTGGAGGGTGAAACAGATCAGTGGTGTTCTATGGTTAAAAATATCAGGGACGCCGATGAGATTGATGCTCTTGACTGGGACGAATTCAAAGGTATGTTTCTTGAGAAGTATTTTCCTAAGGCTGTTCGACTTAGGATGGAAAAGAAATTCTTGGAATTGAGGCAAGAGGAAGACTCAGTGGCTGCCTATGAAGAAAGGTTCACTCGATTGGCAAGGTATGCTCCAAATTTTATCCGAGACCTTGATAGTAAAATCAATCATTTTTACTCAGGATTAAAGCCAAAATATCAAAGGGCATTAGCTTCTCGTGAGTTTAGAAGTTATAAAATGCTTTTTCGATGTGCTGAGAAGGTGGAAATGGAGTTTGCCGATGACCAAGTGTTCTATAAAAACCAGTAGAAGAAGAGACCGAGGTGGCAGGAGAAAGGTAAGAATTCTTCAAAAAAGTCTGATGGTAAGAGAACTAAGTTTCCAGTTTGTGATAAATGTGGCAAAAGGCAGGCTGGGGAATGTCTTCTGAATTCTGGAAAGTGCTACCGATGTGGTAAGATGGGACATAAGGCTCGTGATTGCACTGAAAAGGATCAAGGTGAAGGTAAGAACAAATTTGATTTACAGTTAGTGAAATGTTATAAGTGCAATGAGATGGGTCACTATGCAAATGAGTGTCCGACAAAGAGCTTGAGTGATGGGAAGTAGTTAGAATACAAGCAGAAAGGTGTGGTGAAATCCTTTGCAACTACTTCAGCAGATGTCGGGCCATCAAATGAAGTTGTATTAGGTTCTTTGTTTATTTTTTCAGATTATGCCAGTGTGTTGTTTGATTCGGGGTCTACACATTCTTTCATCTCTGAAACCTTTTCTAGTAAAATGGGAATACCATCTCAAGAAATGACTCCTGAACTTTTGGTAAAAACACCAGGGGGAAATGTTGAGGAAAAAAGAATTTATAAGAATCTTCATATCCTTATCTGTGGAAAGAACCTACTTGCAAACCTTATTGTTCTACCTCTAGTAGAGTTTGATGTTATCCTGGGTATGGATTGGCTCTCTATTTACCATGCTAAGATTGACTGTAGAGCTAAAGAAGTTTCTTTTCAGAAAGAATTTCAGTTTGTTTACAGGAATGAACCCTTACAGTTGATAACTTATCAAGAGGCCGAGAAACTTGTAAAAGATGGAAATGAATGTTACCTTGCACACGTCGTTGAAAAAAAAGGAACTGTTCAGATTAATGATGTGCCAGTGGTAAATGAGTATCCTGATGTTTTTCCTAATGAGTTGCCTGGAATAATACCAGATCGGGAAGTTGAGTTTACTGTTGCCTTAGTTCCTGATGCTAAGCCAATTTCAAAACCCCCTTATCGAATGGCACAAATTGAACTTTTAGAGTTGAAGGAGCAATTGCAAGATTTATTAGAGAAAGGTTTCATTAAACCTAGAACATCACCATGGGGTGATCCTGTTTTATTTCTTAAAAAGAAAGATGGTTCTATGAGACTTTGCATTGATTATAGAGCCTTGAATAATATCACTGTTAAGAACAAATATCCTTTGCCTCATATCGATGATTTGTTTGATCAGCTCCAGGGAGCTCAGTTTTTTTCAAAGATTGACCTGAGATCGGGGTACCATCAGCTGAAGGTAAAGGAGGCAGATATTCCGAAAACTGCGTTCCATACGAGATATGGCCATTATGAATTTTTAGTAATGCCTTTTGGGCTATCCAATTCACCTGCTGTATTCATGGAATTAATGAATAGAATTTTCCATGAGTTCTTGGATAAGTTTGTGGTGGTTTTCATTCATGATATTTTGGTGTTTTCTAAAAGTAAAGAGGAGCATGAAAGACATTTAAGGGTTATCTTGCAAACCTTAAAAGAAAAGAAACTGTATGGGAAATTCAGAAAATGTGAGTTTTGGTTGCAACAAATTTCTTTCCTTGGTCACATTGTTTCTAAAGATGGAATAACTGTTGATCCTGCAAAAACAAAATTTGTGGAAGAATGGACAAGACCCACAAATGTAACCGAGATTCGTAGCTTCCTTGGTTTGGCGGGCTATTACCGAAGGTTTGTTAGAAATTTTTCACGGTTATCTAGTCCAATGACTAAGCTAACTCGGAAGGGTATTATGTTTATCTGGACAAAATAATGTGATGATTGTTTTCAGGAATTGAAAAGAAGATTGGTGAATGCTCCAGTTTTGGCACTACCTTCTAGGAATGGTGAGTTTGTTATCAACAGTGATGCTTCATTGAAAGGACTTGGTTGCGTCCTAATGCAGAACGATCAGGTAATTGCTTATGCTTAACGACAGTTGAAAAATCATGAGTTAAATTACCCTACACATGATTTGGAATTAGCTGCTGTTGTTTTTGCTTTAAAAATTTGGAGGCATCATTTGTATGGAGTAAAGTGTGAAATATATACCGATCACAAAAGTTTAAAGTATATATTCACTCAGAAAGAGTTAAACATGAGATAGAGGAGATGTCTAGAATTAATCAAGGATTATGATTGTACAATTAATTACCATCCAGGAAAAGCAAATAAAGTGGTTGATGCTTTGAGTCGAAAAAGTAATGCTTCATTAACAATGTTGCGTTTGGAACGTGATCCTTTGGTTAAGGATTTGATGAACTTTGGCATAGAATTTGTTGGTGCAGGAAGTCCTTATGTTTTGTTTCAGGTATCAGTGAGATCATCTCTATCAGATAGAATCAAGCAAGCACAGAAGCAAGACAGTGAGTTGCAGAAAAAGGTAGAGATAGTTCAGAAAGGTAAGTTGCCTGAATTCAACATTGATAATGATGGTGTTTTGAGATTTGGGAAGAGATTGTGTGTGCCTTGTGATTCACAGTTGAAGAGAGAGTTGTTATGTGAAGCTCATAGTTCTCCGTTTTCAGTTCATCCGGGCAGTACTAAGATGTATAGAGATCTGCGGGAGTATTACTGGTGGGATGGAATGAAAAGAGACATTGCTGATTTTACTGTGAAGTGTTTGACATGTCAACAGGTTAAAGCAGAGCGGTAGTTACCAAAAGGGATGCTTCAGCCTTTACCAGTGCCAGAGTGGAAATGGGAAAACATATCCATGGACTTTGTTGTGGGATTACCGAAGACATCTCGAGGTAATATTTCAATCTGGGTTATTGTTGATCGCTTGACTAAATCTTCTCATTTCCTTGCTATACGAGATACTTTCTCTCTTGATAAACTTTCCCGTTTGTATCATAAAGAGATAGTCAGGTTACATGGAGTTCCTCTCTCCATTGTATCGGATCGTGATCCCAGGTTTACTTCTAACTTTTGGAAAGGCCTTCAAAAGTCGTTGGGTACTGAATTAAATTTTAGTACAGCATTTCATCCTCAATCAGATGGGCAGTCAGAACGAACAATCCAGACATTGGAGGATATGCTACGAGCTTGTTCTATGTATTATCAGGGAAGTTGGGACCAACATCTTTCCTTGGTTGAGTTTTCATATAATAACAGTTTTCATTCCAGTATATAGATGGCACCATTTCAGGCATTATATGGGAAGCGGTGTCGGACTCCAGCTTTCTGGGATGAAGTGGGTGAAAGGAAGTTGATGGGACCAGAATTGGTAGAAGAGGTGGCAGAAAAAGTTCAGCTGATTCAGAAACACATGAGAACAGCTCAGAGCAGGCATAAGAGTTATGCGGATAACCGGAGGAAGGATCTATCTTTCGAGGTAGGTGATCATGTTTTTCTCAAGGTTTCTTCTTGGAAAAGTGTGATGAGATTTGGTAAGAAAGGAAAGTTGATTCCAAGGTTCATTGGACCATACGAAATTCTGGAGAGAGTTGGATCAATTGCATATCGAGTGGCTTTACCTCCGAGTTTATCTCAGGTACACAATGTTTTCCACGTTTCGATGTTGAGAAAGTATATGCCAGATCCATCTCATGTTTTGAGTCCAGAGGTAGTTCAGCTGGAAGAGAACCTATCTTATGAGGAACAACCGGTCCAGATTCTTGACCACAGGGAGCAAGTGTTATGGAATAAGTTGATTCACCAGGTAAAGGTTTTGTGGAAGAACCACATGATTGAAGAGGCAACATGGGAATCTGAAAATGCAATGAGGGATAAGTACCCCCATTTATTCGATAAGTAAATAAATTGCGGGGACGCAATTTTCAAAAGGGGGGAAGGATGTAACATCCCAAGTAAGTAATGAATAATAGATATTTTTATCTATGTCTATTAATAATTAAGATAGTGTTTTAGAGGCTTAAAATGAAAATAAATCCAATCTTAAGCATGGAATACACTAATATTCTTAAAAGATTGTTTTACTGCCTTATGATGGAAAACCCTTTTTAAATCCATCTTTTGACAATTTTATAAACTATGTTTGTCAAAATAAACTTATTCTTTATTATTGGGAAATCAAAATATACTTTGTGTGAATTTTTGGTATTTTTCTGACAATGTTCATTTTTTAATGAATAGTGAAAAATACTGCATTTTACATCAAAACTGCTTTTTAATCTAATTTATTTATATTATTAGACTATCTTTTGAATTGGTCTTAATGGGTAATATGAATATATTTTTACCATTTAATCCAATGGTGGTCATTGGAATCAATTTCACTTTGAAATTGGACTTAAACTAGTGTCAATCTTTTGATACTTATTATTTCATAAAAACATGTTATTCGCTCTGACAGCGGGAATTAATTATTAAATTAATTAATGTGACTTATATGTTTTTAATTTTGTAAAATATACTTCATTTTTGAATTCGTAATATCAAATATAGCTTAGGGTGAATTTTTGGTAATTTTCTGAAAAACTTCAATTTTTGATGAATAATGAAACCACTAAGTGGTACTTATAAAGACTGATATTCCATTTAAATGAAATTTTGCCATCATTGTGTTTTGAATTTCAAAAATCCGACATACATGGTTGTCATTAAGAAGTAAAATGTGGTTCAATGAGATTATAATAATTTTTTGGTGAATAGTAACTTATTAAGTTCTTAATCGCGATTAGTGATAATTAGTGTAGTTTAAGGTAAAAATAATGCTTTAATAAAATGAGATGAGTTTGACACATGTCCTACCCTCATTGGTTGTGTCATGGACGACCAAGAAAAGTCATGGGTCAACTTGGGGACCCCATGGATCCACTTTGGTTGGGAAATGACAAAAATAACTTTTTATTTAATGTAAAAGTAAAAATGACACAAACATAATATGTTTTACAAAAACAATTTTTACATGGGATTATAAAGATTATATTTTTTATTATAAATAGTCATTGTAAATATAAATAGATTTAATACATCATAGTATTTTTTTTATAATTTTTAGACATTAAATAAATTAAATTATTTATGACATAATAATGATGGAGCGATGACATCATTATTTGACGATTTAAATAAAATGGAATGATAATGTAAAATCTATGAACTACACATGTCCAAAACCAATTGGATGAGTGGATTTAGAACCCTTATCACCTTAGCCACGAATTATATCAATGTGGGACCTTTTAAAACCGAAACACATTTTCAAATAAAGTAATATTTCTTTACTTTCCAAAAGTGCCCCTCCTCTCCTCTTATAAAAGGCCCCCACCTCTACCTCATTTCACACACTCCTCAAGCCATTGGCTCGGCCAACCCCTGCCCATTTACTCTCTCCAAATCCCTCTCCTAATCTTAGAGGATTCCCTTTGGGCAGAATCCTTTCAAAGGAAGCCTTTAGGCACAAATCAAAAGTAGTTACACTTTTAAAGGTAATTCATTCTCTCATGTTCATTTGTTTTATTTTGTTTCTCCAACCCCCTAAAATCTTTTTATTTACTTATTTTGTAACAAAACCAGTATCTTAAATATACTAAGATGTTGTTATAAGATTTATTTGAGCTACACTCTCACACAACTACATCAAATGGTTAAAGAACATACAGTTTCCGTGGATGGCGAAATTCTGCCTCCCGAAACGATGATTGTTCAATACTCATTTAACACCTTCAAAGGTGGCCATTATGATGTCACTATTTTTATATATGATATATAATATGTTTATGTTTTCCTTAAGCTTCTGTTTTTTTCATTTTGGGAATACCTTTATGGTTCCCATTATGGGTAAACACGATATCTTCATTTTAGGAAGTGCGGACTACCGCCCCCTGAAAGTGATTTGATTCGTTAATACCATATGTGGGATGTGTAAAGGATAAAGTTAATGATATTATATATTTTATTATACTGGAATTATAATATACTCTTATATCATTATGATTCCATTCCAGAAAATACGAAATAGAAATGGAAGTAGCGTTCATGCGTACGTACGGCTTACCGTCTCCATGAATGGTGCATTTCATTTCTTACCTATGAATGTGATGTAATATTACATGTATATGATGAATATATATGATATATATGTTATCCAAATAATTAATATCATTCTGGATATAACGAACCTTTGACCAAATTAACAACATGTAAGTGTAAGAAGTCTATTTTTGACTTAAGAACCAAATACTGAAAAAATGAACACTATTAACTTAAATGATTACATGATGTTCATAAAATGGTATAAAATGAATAATGAACTTGAAAAAGCTTCATAAGCAAGAAGAGATTAACTCAAGTTTATTATTCAGGAGATTAAAGAACGGTCGAGTCAAGTCGGATACGAGGTATGGGACTTCGTCTCAATCTCCTTTCATTGAGGCATATTTTATTTTATACACAACTTTCTTTTATACGGTGTATAAACCCCTTTGACTTTTACGTTTATTCAAAAGGAATCTTTTTTATACGAAGCATTTACTAAACGACAAAAGGGAATGTTTTTGTCGTACCTATGCGGCAACAACGACTTCTCCGCCGTCGTGACTGTTATTTGAGTTTCGGCTTCCTTTACAAGCCATACCTTCTTTTTAAAAGAAAAATAAATACCATGTTTTACTTTTCTTTTATTTTGGAATTGAAAATGGTTTTCACAATGTTTTTTGTGTTGTATTGATATCTTGTGATTGAAATGTGGAAATGTTATGTTTCCTTTATGCATGTTTTATGTGATACGATTATGTTATGGTTCTTGGGCATTATTATGAAGATGGGTGGTTCTGTGATAAACTAAGGGCGGGTGAGCCCGATATAGCTCTCCAATGCATTGGGTAACGTGAAGGAGTGAAACGTTAAGGTTTCTCCGAAGAGATTTAGGGAATATACTGTGATGGGTATTCCAAATGTAACCAAGAGGGTTACTCCCTACGTAAGAATGTTATGAATGCCTCAAATTACCTTTATGTCTTATGATTTCTATGATATATTCATGATTTTATGAGGTATGTTAAAGTGCCTATGTTTTATGGGTAAAGTATGATTTCATTCTTATGTATATATGAACTCATGTTTCTTTTCCATGTTTTTATAACCCATACTGAGCTTTTTATGCTCATCCCAAGTTTTTTTGAAATGTTTTTCACAGGTCAAAGGAAAGGTACATGATATGATGATAGTGTCAAGGAAGTGTCAAGAAATAATCCATGTTTTATTTTAAATGTGTTTCCATTGATGGGAATGAAGAATACTATCTTTATGTAACCACTTTGTTTATATGTGGAATGTAATGCAAGTTTTATGATCTAATTCTCTAAAACTCTAAACCCGAAAAGATCCTTAATGTGTAATCTTGTAATAACTCAAGATTAAGTAAGGTTTAAGGCTGGGGCATTATAATAATGATGTGAAACATCATAAACATTGTGTATAATTTACGTTCAGTAAATATTAAAAATTTATTATCAAAATTCATCACCTCATCTACCACTAATTATGAATAAATTAAAATACCAAAAAAATATCATAAAAGGGTATCTATATGAATTTGGAAAATAAAATTCATAATGGAAATACATATATTAGGATTATTGGTCAGCCAAAAGAACATAATTATAAATTCAAAAATCCAATAACCCAGTCATTTTATAATATCCCACTTCCTTACTCAACAATATGGGCATCTTTATTATAAATTAATATTTATAATCATATGTCCAATTTTTTCCAATAAATCATCAATAAAACCCAATAAGTATTTATTTAATAAAATCATCATGGTTCAAACTTATAAAATTAATGCACATGTGTATACTATAATAAACAATAATTTGAAATCATTATACATCCATATATAATAAAATACACTATAAAATAAATTTTATCAAAATAATTTTGTTAGACTACAACATTCTAAAATTATACTAACTGACTTTATATTAAGGAAATGAAATCAGGTTGTTCCAATATGACATGTCAATAGAGACCTCCGTATAAATTTTCATAGGTATACAAGAGAAATAAATGAAAAATAATTCAATATATTTTCCCAGTAGTAATTTTAGATAATGGTGTTCATTTAATTATATTATTTCAACAAGAAACCAAAAAAATCCTTTAATATAGACCAATTAGCAAACTCCGTTAGACATTATTTAGCCATATAAATTTTCCACCCTCCATAAAAACATTAAACCCCCCGTTTTAATGAAAATTTATCTATTCATCTATAATATTTACATAAAACAATTTGTATTACCAGAAAATCCACACCATAGAAATTATCATAAAGCTTCATCTTAGAACCCCAATATTACAATGATTTTTTTATAATTTCTGTCTAAATAAAAGGATAAGGTTATTTAAATCCCATGTTGTTTCATTATTTCGATGAGGTTGTCAATCCTAACTCTACTGGTATGTAATTACAAATATAATCATGTTTTCTTTTATACACGTGATATTATAAATGATTTTTAAAACTATATATGGGAAATTCATATAAAAAAATTATTCAATTAATAAGTCATCTTATATGGTAAAAGGTACTTCATTAGACTCCATTGGCTCATGATCAATAGTAATACAGACCATATCTTATAAAGGCCGTGGTATCTCTTCATACCAATGGGTTTTTTAATATATTATATTTACATATATATCTATACATTCTAATTTTTCATGTTACAGTTATTCTTCTTTGTGTTTATTTGGATTTTCTAACACTATATTAGTAGAAAAAATATAATAAATCTAAAAATAGGCCAATTTTATAAGTTGATGGCTTAGTAGTGGTGTTAAAACCAAGTATTTATTGTTTTGTCTGATACCCCCACTATAAATAAAGTCATTCAGAATATTTAGGTAAGTAACTAATTAAATGCATACTCATAGATCACTTTTAAATATACAATTTTTTACCGTCATCATTTTTTTCAATCCACTAAATGAATTAATACAACCACAGGATAGGGAATGAAATATATACATTCCCTATTAATGGAACATGCTAGGATCATAAAACATAATCTAGTTAAAAACATCAATATATTTCATCAGATATAAATATACTTCCTTTGAAAAAAAATATTATTTTAAGTATTATATCAAATGTCCTTATAGATGTTTTTACAACTAACTTTTGGGAAAAAAATAGAAATTATATAGAAAAAGTTACATATCAAATAATAGATAACATGCCTTTCACATGATAAAAAACTATCATAGTTTTCAAAATTATTATATATAGTTAAACATATTGGTTAAGTATATTGTATAGTCATATTTTTATCAGATCTATATGTTATTTGGATTTTATCATTTTCTCCAAAAATATTTTTACAATCCAATATAAAATATAATTATTATATTTTTTTATTGAGGTATTATAAATATAAAAATAATTGAAAATATATATTATCCCTATAAAATAATACTTTTGATATTGAGGCCCATAATCATCTTTGAATATATATGTATTCTACTACTAAAATTCCATTATTCTAGACATTTTCATTAGATTGTCCTTATTTAGTTCACATTTTAAATTGGTTTGTGTGTAGACACTTTTTCTTAATGAAATGTCTATTTTAACTAGTTTGTGGGGGTACCCATTAGATTTATTATATTTATAGAGTCAACAATGCCTTATGAGAATCGTAGTCCAATGTCCCTTTCATGTTCTAAATTAACCATGACTAATAGTCCTTGAAGATAGACCTGAAGGCCCTAGACAATGGGCTCTAGAATTGGCCCAATGGTCGTGGGCCACCTATCCTGCTCAGTACACCTACACTAGATTTTCCTCATTTTTATATATAACTCTTTTTCATTCCCCATTTGTGTAACACATTAATTTTTTATTATATTGGTTTTTTATTTTTTTCGATACATTGTGTTACATATATCCCAAGTCAAAATGAACCATAAAATAGAATACACTTATATCATATCTTATAAATTCATTTTATGTAATGGATAAAACAAATTTAAAGAAAATGTATGTTTTTTTTAAATATTTAATACATATGTTTATATAAAATTTTTTAAATAAATCCCTTATATTTTTTAAAAATAAATTTTTCATCAATATTGGTTTTTATTTCTTTTTGAGAAAAAGTAATATAATTAAATAATCCCAAATTTAGAATATTTATATGTAAAAATTAATATCAATAATTGAATAATAATTTCATAATTATCATTTACTAAATATTTATTGATTCTTTTTAAAATATAAAATTTTAGATTAATAGTGACAAATAATGATTTTCATTGAAAATATAATTTTATTTGAAGTGATAGAATTTTTTTAAATCATACATGAAGTAGAATTAGTTATATTATATTATTACTTAACAAATTATAATTATATTAATTAATTTTAGGTTTATTTTGGTAAAAAATATTAAAAACTTAGAAAAATATTTTTCATGAAACATTTTTTCCTCTTGTGTTGTGAGTTTATTTGGAAAATTATTTCATTTAAATTTTTATAATGAATTCGGTATAGTAGAATAAATATTTGGAATCGGAATGTCCCAATTTGGAAATCTGTACTCCTTTAATTTTATTAATTATGATAATTTAAAATAATACAAAAAAATTCATCATAGTTAGGGTTAAATCTACTTTACTGGGGGTTAAATAAAAAGATGTGGCTAGATATTCTAATTAAACTTTTCCAAATTAAATTTTAGAGAAATATATAGATATGATCATATTCCACAATAAAATATTTGTCTATATGAATGAATTTTTATTGAGAATTATTTTTCTATTTTAATCTCTTTGATAATTCGTTGTATTTCCTCCCCTGACTTATAAAAGTGTATCCCTCTATTCTCTTATTTACACCACATTGAGAATTTTAGGTCATAAAATCCCTAACTAACTAACTTGTATACATTCTTATCCTTTAATAATTTTTGTTCTGTACTTAGAAAACTATTTCAAGGTTCCTCAATATTGGATTTATAGGAGGCCAACTGAAGGAGTGAAAATATAACTAATTCTATATATTATAATCACTTAAAAATATATTAATAACAAACTAATTTATATAAATCTATTATATAATTTCATAATTTATCAACATATACCATATTTAAGACAACTTTTTAATGAGTTAATTCCTTTTATTCTCTCAATGAAAAACAAATAATGAATTTTTAATTATAAAATGTTACCTATTCAATGAATTACAAAATATTACCACTCAATTTATTTTTGGCATGCCTTTTTGGTGTAATATTTAATATCCACTAGAATAAATATTTTCGAAAAATAAAATTTCTCCCCCATCAAGAATAAAAAAGTATATTTTTAAAACATATAACACCAAATATTTTATGACCCTCAAACTAGTAACCTAGAGATATTGTCCTAAATAATTTAATTGACATATGAATCATGGAATCTCGTCCCGAAATACTGAATAGTTTATGTCATATAAAGATAGGTACATAGATGCTTCCCATATTACATTTTCAAAAATAATTATAATTTGTTTTCAATAATATCATTATTCTCTATATTATATATTCGTATATCATTCTTAGAACACATCCTAGATTCCTATGAATGTATAAAAACAATGGTGAGCTCAAATGATCATTATTGTCTATGTAAAATAGACGCTATCAGGAATCAATAATAATAATCAGGGAATGGTAAACAACAAAACAAAAACTCCATTTCAATAATTCAAATAGCATAATAAAAATTTAATAGTAATGAACTAATTAAAAAAATATATAATAGATAACATGACTTTAATATTAGGATAAATAATAATCAATATTTCAAGGTAATTGTATGGAAACACATGTATTTTAATAACTAAAATAACAAATAAATGAATCCAAATATAATATAAATGAAAAAATATCCAGGATAAAAATTATTAAAATCATCATGATGGAATTTATTAATAACTAGACATAATTACCATAGACAACGTGATACCTCAAATATCAAAACCATTCACAATATATATTGAGACGTATGGGTGGGTATACACCATAATCCCATTAAAAAAGGCTAGCAACTAATATATCTCATGAGAATACTAATGCCTTGAGTGGATATCTAATAATAAGCCTCACCCATATATATATATCTAATGCATTTCTCAAATATAAAACAATATATTTAATTCATTAACTAAATTTCTAGTGCATACATATATATTGATTAATTATTATGGATTTATCAATATATCCCTAGTCTAAGAAATAAATTTAAATGTAAAAGAATGTATATAACAATTAAATATAGGTTAGGAAATAAGAATATGTATTATAAATAATATATATATTAAGGGGGAATTCAATTTCCAAATATTATATGTTAGTATATATTTTTTTGTCATTGAATAAATGAAATACCATAAAAAGTTAATTAAAAACATTCTTTAAGAAAATATCTAGTCGATATAGAAAATCACATGGTAAAATAATAAATTATACAATATTACTAAAATTACATTCTATTAAAATTTCTATTCTATACATTTAATAGAAGATTCATTAAAATGAGAGGAAATTTCTATAAGAATTCTTTTATATTCAATATAAGTAAAAAAAAATATATTCATGTTGTTTTAAAGAAACATAAGTGATCTAGGATATTAAATCAATGAAAACAATCCTTTTAATATGATTGGTAATCATTAAAACATGGTTAAAAATTAGATAAATAAATAATTTTTATAATCCTAAAACATTTCCTAATAGATTTTATAAAAACATGGATTTGGAAGGAAAATGATATAAGATTAATGATATTAATGTAGTTTGAATTTATTTAAAATAATTATGAATGTTTTTTTGAACCAATTAGTGAGAAAATGATAATATTAATATAAAATATCATGAATGAATAGAGTATATTAATATTAAATGGTTTTACTTTCCAATGGTAAAAAATTAATTTGAATGGAAATTTCTACATAAAAAATATCGATTAAAATGAGATTGTGAAATTATTCCAAAGAAAGATAATAATTTTGAACTAAGAATTAATAAATTAATATATTATGTGTATCAAATGGAAATTAAAATAAATAAATTGATTTTTAATATAAGATATTCATAATTAATTTCAATCATAATCTATGAATATAAAATTCAATGAAGATGTAATGTAACCCAATGAAAATAAATTATAAAATGAAATTCTTTACCCCAAGGTAATTTTCAAGTCAAATCCATTTGGATGAAATAATTATAATTACCATAAAAAATATTATGATATATGGATCAGTAATTATATTACATATAAATTG
Source organism: Viscum album (assembly GCA_963277665.1). Lineage (NCBI taxonomy): Eukaryota > Viridiplantae > Streptophyta > Magnoliopsida > Santalales > Viscaceae > Viscum > Viscum album. The sequence goes on from OY728127.1 coordinate 624,708,002, forward strand.
GGATGTGCATAGCCTATATTATTTTATTAGGTTTATAACATTACAGTATGTCTCAATGATTAGAAATTGGGATCAAATCCCACACCAAATCGTAAAGTTCAAATAAAATCCCCATGGATGAAATAATTCCAATTAAAATATAAAATAACAATATGTATTAATTATTCATCATATTAAATATTAAAGGTGTATTATATGTTCCATATATAATAAATTAGGTAATAAAAATGCCTCGATAAAGGAAAAGTGAGATGAAATCCCTTAGCTTATGGTTATTTTTGGTTGAAAATTATTTAAACTCTTATATAATGGTTTTATTCATGTTATTAATTTTTAAATTATCCATATTAATATTTATGATATCAAATATGATCCTCTTATAATTTGTTTCAACTCATTTTCTAATAATATTTCATTGTATTTATAGTTTCTGGTATTAATTGGCTTGATTTCTCATTCACGATTAAAAATTATTTTTTCATCATTATATTATATAGAACCATAAAATACAAAAATATATTAATATTATATATATATATATATATTTACTTATTATAATCATTTTTGTAATCGTGTTTCTATGGTGGACATGTAAAAGGAGACTCATTGCTTCGTAGAGACGATAGGTTATATGTACTCATGAGTAATGATGTTATTCAATTAACAAGTTAATGGATAAGGAATCAGGTGATATATTAAACATATATAACCAATTTTAGTTCTTATATATAATTTATATTATTTAAATTTATCCTCACTAATTTCAATGTAATGAATAAGTTAAAAATGTATCACATCACATTTTGAGGCCGAAGTCCCCTATATACATGTGCAATGTTATCGAAGTTCAAAAATAATAAAAATGTAACAAGGTATATGTGATATGAATATTCAAGAAATAAAATAAAATAATAATATAATATAATTTTTTTAATCCACCATTGTGTACGTCCTTGAAATATGGTTGTGTAAAAGGAATTACATCAGTTCACGAGGTAGTAGTATAAAATAAACACGATCGACACATTTCTATCCGATTTTATGAAAGATGAGATGTATATATGTCATTTAAATAAAATAATAACATATATTATCTATAAGATAATTTTTATTTTATATAATAATATAATTTTATGATTTTATGGCGGTGTAAGAATAAATGAAATAAGAAATCTTGTTTAACAACATTACCTCTACATCAAAAAATCTCATTATTTTCCCTACAAAATCCTTACATGGGTTTCTATCCAAATAAGGATATGTGTTGTTTATTTCATATAAAAAAATTATTTTAGGAGATACTGGTTGAAAAAATATAAATTTTAGAGAAAAGAGTTTAGGAGAGTTTGAGGCCCTTTTTAAGAGGAGGAGATTACACACAAGTTATTTTTGAAAATTTTATTTAGGAAAATTTTTTAATTATGAAAAAAGATTCCAAAATTGTTCATTCTTAACCAATAGTGGTTTAAGGTTAAAATTATGTCCAATCAATTGGTTTTTAACATGTTTGTAGGCCATTTTATCACTTATCTTCTTAGTTTATCCCTTCAGTATATCATTTTTTACCTTAAATGTGGTATTTATTTTATAATAATTTTACAATTAATAATTTTAAATAAATTAACTTGAAAATATTATATAACATAAATTACGTTAAATCCTCATATAGAATACATTTTTCCAAATTCAATTCACTGATTTTCCAAAATACAACAGAAATTTAAACCTACATTTGTGATGAGAATGTGTGTTTTCAAAAGAAAATTCACATATATATGTAGTTATTAATAATATAATTCTATATTAAATTAATTAACATGACTTAAAATAATTTAATAATAACATAATTGAATATATGATACTTTTAAATCATTTAATAATTTAATTTATTATTTTAAATTATTTAATAGAAAATGATATTTTCAATAACTATTAGTATTTTCATTATTAATCCAAAAATTTAATGTTTTGAGAAGTGTAAAACAAATTAAACAAATGATAAGTTTCAAAAAAATTATGTAATTATATTGTTTTTATAAAGTATGTTTTCAAAAAATAAAAAAATTATTTTTAAATTATGTGTGGAATTCACGACTACAATGTATTTTAGAAAAATACACTTTATCGAAAATCATTTTATTCATTCAACTGATTTTTATTTCATTTATAATCAATATATATACCTTGAAATAATTTTATTTTTGTGTGGAAAATATACTTTTTTTAAAAAATTAAATTATAAAAACCCACCAATTTAACTTCTATGTTACAATGATATTAAATTTTACTCTTTTGTTGGACTCAGGGATTCATTTTGTATACTATATCAAATTCAATGTAATTTTTTTCAAAATTTTGTGGCGATATATTTTCCCTACCAAAATATTTTTTCTCACTGTTTTATTTTTCACTCTAAAATAAATGGTCTTAAATTTTAAAATTCATTTATTTAATAACCATATCATTAAAATGGTTAATAAATCATCTTCTGAATAAGATAGAAATGTTCATACGAAGTTAATATAGAATTAAACATATCTAGGATTTCATATAGGATAATCTAGGTTGAAATTGAATAATTTTACATGGATGAAAATAAAAATTAATTATAGGTAGTGATATAGATATTTGATTATATGAAATTTAATGATCAATGAAATGTTAATGACCATAACATTGTAAATCCATAATGATTTCCAAAAAAATTATTTATTAGATGTGAAGGTAATAAAATAAATTCTTTTAGTCAAGATAATTTTATTAAAATAGATGAATTTTTTATTAAGTAATAATATATGGAAAAATAATTACCTGCTATATTAATATTTTATATGAAAAATTCAATTATTGGGTTTTACCTTGATAAATATCCAATTACTCTTTTACTCTAATAAATGAATATAATAAAAATACATTTCTGATTAAATAAATAATTTTATTGGATTGTAAAATCTACAAATTTTTTAGAGGTATTTTTTCTATCCCTATATATCTTTGAAAACAAATACATACTGAAATATTTATTAAATATAATACATTTATCTCTAAAACTTATGAGTAACATAGATGGTTTAAAATTAATATTTTTTAGTATAATCATTTAAGTGATAATAATGAAATATTAATCAAAACATCATGTAGTTCATTCGTAGGTGAAACACCCTTTTCACTCTTTGATTTTTGGTTTAATCCCCATATCCTTTCTTGATGTGACGATTTTCCACCTGATATGTGGGTAGTATATTTCATAGAACTATATTATTATAATTACTGTATTGTTCTTGAATTATAAAAAACTATTATTACATAAACATAAATATAATATAAAAAATAAGGTTTATCAATTCCTTTAGACTTATGACAGAAAAATATAGAGAGATTTTTCCTTAAATATATTTTTTAATAAAATATATACCAAACTAATGGGTTGCATTTTCATATTTATTCCCAACAATATCATTATTCATGTAATATGTCTACATGTAAAATTTAAAAAAGATTTTTTCATATATTTTTACTTATGGTCATCCTTATAATATTAAACCAAATATGGTATCCATAACACATAAGTTAATTAATACATTATTTATTCCAAAATATTACAAAATCCATATATGTTCCAAGATTCATATAACCAAAACAACATTTGTAAATTTACCTCTTATATTTAATTCTTTAATCATAATACATAAATACATCAGCTATTTAATTTCAACGTATGATATTCTGTGTTCTAGGATTTGACCTATAAAAGAGGTAATTGACTTAGGTAATTCCCAGGATCCCCACTATATGATCTTATCTTTTTCAAGGTACACCCTCGATGAGTTTTCCATTAAAACTATATTGTTTGGGTTTTTATTATTCTATTAGCCTTGGTTTTTGTGTACCTTGGTGTATGGATAGAATATTATTATTAAAATGACAAAATATTTGGGGATGAAAGTGCTTTTGAATAAATTTATTCTTGGAATAAGTTTTTTAATGGGGATTATGACAGTTCCCATGGATTTAGGAAGTATTCAATGGTCGTTTCAGCTTTTTTGGTAGATGATTGGATGTGTGTTATATGATGGGAATTTTCACAAATTGAACATGTCACACAACTTGTAAATGTATCAAAGAAGACATCCTAAACAAGCTCATTTTTACAAATGAATACATGATGTGAAACTTGTTTAGATCTTGTAATGTATGATCATGGTTTTTTGTACTTGACGTGACACAGTTTTCAGTGTAACACAAAATTTTATAAGTACATGATGTGAATGTATTAAAAACCTTGTATTTCATGGGATCATTGATATTAATGTCATTATGTGTAAATATTTTCCTTTTATTTTCCACTCTTTATATACATAAGAGAGATAAATTATTTTTTTATGTCAAATGAAATTATATCTCTCTTTGATGAAAAATAAATTTTTCTTCTAGGTTTATAATGTATATAAAATTTATGAAGAATGTTTTAATATAAAATTATGATTTTTTAATTTCATTTATATCCGTATTTTAATTTTTCAAAAATAAATAAATTTGATTCATCTTTTTATTTTCAAAATTGTTTTAATTTTTTCTTTCTACCAAAAATATGAATGGAAAAGCTTTATTAACATACCCGACATGAATATAATCTGAAACTGTCAAGACCACCCAATTATTTGAATCCTCATTAAAATTTTCTCCTTTTATTTTTAAATAAAATATTTTCTTTAATATATTGAAACTATTTTATTTAAAAATAATAAAAATAAATTTGAAATGGGTATTTTTCTCAAGAAATGTTTGAGTCATCGTTTAAATTAATTTTTTATTAATTATAATTCATTATGGTTATAAACCATTTATATAATGAAGTTTAATTTCTTATTTATATTATGATGATTATGGTTTAATGATGCTTCAATAAAACCTATTTTATTCCAATGGGCTAATTAAGTGGTGATGAAACCGTTATGAAATCTATTTGTTTCCACGGGTTATGCTATGTCGAAAGGATGAAATGATTTTGAAACCTATTTAACTTTCATGGGTTATAATATAATGTGTTTTTAGGATATTATATAAAACATATGTATCAATATCATTATGTGATGGGTGGACCTGAATTATATGGCTCTCTAATTCATTGGGTGATGATTTATTTTCTCATAATATAATAAGGATTGGAATAGGGAGTGAGTATGATTCAATATAGGTATCTGTATATTATGATATTCTTTTAAGTGGGCATTGACTAATGATATTATGGAATATATAGTGAACCCAATCAATATTGATAGTTTTGTAAGTGATCCAAAACTATGGTAATTATTTTACAAATTTCTGTTTATGACATAAAATTTTGGCTTATCCCAATGTTATTCTCTGATGGGTCATGTTAATTAATACACTTATAATTCATTTCTTATGAAAATCCTAGCCTTATTCCATGATTCAATATTATAATCGATGATATGAAGGGTATGTTATTGAATTTTTATGCACATGTTCTCATACCCTTCAGCTCATCCCATGTTTATGTGATCATTGATATCTTATGTTTTAACCATACTGAGCATCAGAGTAAATCCTTTATTTTATTTCCATTACACAAGTTATTAAGAATGTTTTTTAAAAGGATATGTCAATGAATGGATATTTTTATAAAGAACATAGTGGTACATGATTTATATCAATCACATATAACAAGTTTATATATCCATGTTTCCAAAGAAACTAGTCTAGTATGATTGTTTTAAGGATCATAGTATTATTTATTAAATATTCATCAAAGAAGATGTTATAATTATGTATGAAATGTACTGTTTACTATAGTGTGTTTTAGAGAAATTTTATTTACTTTTTTGTTATTATGGTTAGAGTAAATTGGTAAAAATGAGTTATTAATAAGTCAAATTATATGCTAAAATTAAATATTTTTAAAGAAGTGATTGGGTTGATTTCCTTATAGTATTTAATTATTTGGATACTATAATTCAACATTACTTTGTAAAATCTTCACATAGGGTTGATAAAAACAAAATGGTTGTTTGAGTATATCTTGAACATCATTCAAGTGAATGGGGAGTCTTTACTTGTTGTGCCCCTGGATAGACACTCCCATAGAATTTTCATGGGTAAAATCTAATATACCATTTGAAAAATTATAATTATTTTCAATATATGATGACCATGAATGACTTAGGTTAAAAAAATTGTGTCAAAGATTGTAAATAAGTTTTCATTATTTAGACATCCTGTAAATTATTTTTCATTATTTTGACTTGGCATGAGGTAAATATATAGCAATCATTATTTTACTTACATCAATATTAAATCATTTTGAAGGTAACATCATAAAGGCCTTTAAAATGCTGGATTCAAATGTTTTATTTAATGGGAAAATTAGGACCATACATAATATCTACAAAATAAATAATAAACATTTAGTTAATTCCTTATTCTCCAAATTATGATTAGCCCTTGAATTCTCTTTAGTTTAAGTAGTCACTAGAGGAACATCAACGAATGGGGTAAGATAAAATCCTAGTAAAATGATTTATAGTAATACGAAAAAAATTTCACGGGGTGATCATAATCCTAACAATATCTCTATAATCATTAGAGGAATAATTAGATAAATGCATGGAATGTGGCAATGCATAAATATGAAACACCACGTCCTAGTTGTAAACTACTACACATAGTTGTGAAAAAAAATATCATTCTATTCATGAATATTTCACATTTATCATTAGTTAAATCACATTAACCATTTCATTGGAGTGAAATAAAATTCAGGGTGCACATATCACATCATAACATTTATATTTTTCAAAATATTTATGGGTGCACCCGTCACATCATAACATTTACAGTATCATGCATGCCACATAAAAAATATATAAATAATGGACATAAAATAACCCAGGGAAAGAAATGGTTATAATTTAATAAAGAATAAATTCATCAAATTAGGGTTTCCAAATAATACAGGGAATAACATACTTGATATAAGAATCATCATCCTTGAGTAAATAAGAATCATTATTGGGATGTAAAAAGGGTTTTTTAAAGATGAGTTATTTTAGAAAACATTACCTTTTTCATTAATTCGATTTGAAAAAAAATTATATCCCATAAAAGGTAAGATAATAATGAAAATTATATATATATTAAATATACATAATAAAAATGTGGAGAAAGAGTGAGAACCCAAAGAAATAGAGTTGTGTTCGAGAATTCCACATACCTTATGTATGAAAATTTTCTTCACATTCAACTCATATTCAATAAAATTCAATAAATTAATTAACAAATAAAAATAATTTTATATATTAATTTGATTAATTATGATTTGTATAATTTTATTTATGGGATTTTTGAGGAGTTATGGAGTTTAATTTCATCAATCATGAGCATTTGTTTTCATAGTTTTCATGACCGGTTCACTTGTCTACATGATTGCAAATTCATGTAAAATTATGATAACTAGGAAAAATTATTATTATATGTTATCAATGATATTAAATAAGTTAAATGGATATTATATATCAATGTATATATGTTATGAGGATAAATTAATAGATAATAGTTAATTATGATTGTTTTAGGTTAATTTTGGAAATTTATCGATCACAACGAACTCGTTTTGATTTATAATTTAGCATTATGTATATATGATAGTTAAAGAAAAAAAGTGTTTTAAAATAAATTTTAGAATATTTTTGAGTCATTATAATTGTATTATTAACATCATTTAAGGTGTTAAATGAAATTTAAAGTGCATTATTCCTGATGTCGGTAAATTGAAACATCACGAGGGAAAATTTAATTTTTTGAATAAATTTGATTGGGGGGGATTCTAATCATCTATTTTCCAATAAAATGATATTATTATATTTTATTTTATTTTATATAATTATCATGATAATTGGATGAGTGGAGGGGATGAGAGATTAAGAATAAAAAATAATGTAAGAATAAAGACGAAATTACAACTTGAATTTCACCTCCTTGATAACGTACATTAGGAAATGATTTTGGTATTTTATTGAGGCCCAGAGCACTAGGGAGTGGGTAAGGGCATAGGGATAAGTATTGGGTCTAATATAGTAATGTATCAATGCTTGAAAGGTGTGAGGACTACTGGGGGTGAGAGGTTGTATTTATAATGGAGGAGAGGGGTGTTTTCTCATTATTATATTCATTAGTTTAATATTTTGGAACTATACTTTGAATAGTTGGAGAATTATCACTATATATATTGAAATAATGAAATAATGTTAGAGATTTTGGGCATAAATCAGCCTTATATCTTATATTACTCCATATTTTATATATTTTTCTATTATTTTAAATTATCATATTTTACAATTCCACAAAAATATTCTATTTTAGAAAAATATCAAAAAATTACACTAATTTTTTTTAATGTGTTTAATTTAAAAATAAACACAATTTTATGAAAATAATTTCCTATATTTCAAAATTTATTTTATAATATAAAATCATCATTTACATGGATAATATAGGTTTTAAAATTATATTTGATTTTAAAACGCTTTGAAGAATTACTTAAGGAATCATAAAATAATATTAAAATCATAAGACATTAAAATATTAATTTATGAATGCATTTAATAAAAATAAATTTTCATTTAAATTATAAAATTAATCATAAAAATGTAATTAAATATTTATAGATAACTAAAATGAAAACACTTAATAAATAATTTTTAAAACATTTTATAACATAGAATTTGATATATTTATTCAATACACTCATTTATAATATTAATAATGTTTTTCAATACATTTATGGGTGATTATACTATTCAATTCACTAGTTTACTATTCATAAAAGTCATATTACTATTCCTAATGTGGTGTTACTTTTTGATCGGTAATGTTTCCTTAACATCTGGAAGGACATCATATTCAATTAATTATTAATTAATAATATTTTATTTATGATCTAGAGGTGATATTTTGTTATTTAGAATACAAGAAATTACTATAATATGTGATAAATTATATTGATAAAAGTGTGGGTGGTTAGATTCTTCCCCCATTTTAAAATTCTCTTTCATATTTTTTTAAAAAACATTGAGGGTACTTCTCCTTCATCTTCTCTTATGTTAACCATGTTGCCTCTCCATAATTATGGTTCCCACACCACACATTGTAAATGTTGGTGGTCTTCTTCCATAAAAAATTATATCTCCAGTGAAAAATCTTTTCCAAATTCTCCTCAAATGTGAGATCACCTACCAGCTGTATCACCTATGAGTTCAGAACGTGTCAAGGATCTTGTATATACTTTCACAAGAGTGATATGTGGAACACATCATGAACTTGTGCCATATTTGGGGGAAGTGATAGCTAATATACCTGACTCCTATGAGATCAAGGATCTGAAAGTGGAAAATGTAACTTGTTCTTGACATTCCTTTCTTTCCAAACTACATCAGTCTCTTCTATGGTGACAGGGGTCGTGGATTTAGCCATGGATCCCTCTTCATCATGCAGCAATGTGACTAGGGTTCTGAACCACGATTCGGATGGCTCATCTTCATGTGGCTGTTAGGATTTTGATCCGGATGCATGCAGTGTTTCAGATCTAGGACGACCTTCATCTTCTTCTCAGCGGTAAGGGCAGCGACATATAGGGTTTTCGACATTGGCGTTTCAGACCGCTAGGCTTAATTCATGGAGGTGAGGAGTTTTTGTAGATTTTCTTCAAGTAACGTTGTAGATCTATCCTTGCGGTCGTCTTCCGATTTATTTCATGGCAGCTTGAGGTCATTTCATGAAGTTTTCAACATAATGCGGTTATTTCTTCATTGCGTCATGGATTCTTATAGCATTGGCGGTTTGGTTGTCATCGGCTTTAGCTTGGATGCGATGGTGAGGTAGGGGTCAATTTTGTTTTCTATCCTAAATTCATTAGGTTAGACGCATTTTTCCTGCTTTGTTTTGAGGTTCCTGATGTTTCATCTAAGGCAGTTCTAGCAAGGTTGGTTTTGGTTTGTTTTTGTTTCCTACTGGTGGTGCAGAGAAGGTGTGATAGTGGTAGTGGTGGTATAAATTTTTGGTGGCATTCTTTTTGGTGACGCATTTGAGTTTGATTTTTCTGGTGCCCCAATGCGGATTGATCCTTATGTGGTCTTCAGGGTATTGATGTGTTGATGCAATCTGTGATTCTCTTAAGAAACAATGTTCCAAGAGGTGAGATTGTTGGCAATTCATCCTGCTTCTGTGTGTTTGATTCTATGCTCTGATTCCAAGATTCCTCTATTCTCTCCTAGTAGGATTATTATGGTGGTCTATTTGGTCCTTTGAGATGTGATTTTGAGAAGTCATTTCAGAGTGATCATTAGTGATTATCGGTTTGAAGACTTTTTGGTGACTTTTTGGATATGAATTTTTGTTATTCTCAGTGGTTGTTTTTGTAATTTAAAGTAAACAGTATTTGTAATAGTTTCCGGATTTTGGTTTTGCATTGAGTTTTGATGGATAAGAAAACCGTCATTCAGCAAGGATCATTTTCAGAAGAGGATTTAGAGCAAGAATCACTCTTCAGAGCATGGATATTCGGATTTGGATGAATGAGAGGGTATGGCTTTGCCATCGGCACCAAGTTCGTGCAACCTTGCGCGGGACAGCATGTCGAGCAGTCATGTGAAGGCAGAGGCTAAACTAAAAGTTGTATTCATTGGGGATGGACAATTCCTTTCTAGTCTTGATCTGGGTAACTTCTTATAAGATTTTGTTTCGGGTTTCCCACTTTTTCCAAATAAGTGATTTTGAAAAAAAAAATTAATTAGTCTTCCATGGTGTTATTTGAAAGAAGACTTTATCTTCGCCATCAAACTCCATGTCCCTTCAATAGATGTCAACGTATCTCTTTGGAAGAATATGAGCATCATTGATGTTCTTCATGAGGTATTGAACATTCTCTATCATCTCTTGCACAAGATCAGGTCAAGTAGCTTTATTTCACTAAATTCATCCAAAATTGTCGGAATTAAACATTTTTTCCCATACATAGCTTAATTTGAAGCTATATGAATACTTGAGTAGATTCAATTATAGTTTGAGAACTCAACCAATGGGAGATGTTGTTCCCATACAACATGGATTGTAAAGAGATGCCTCTTAGAATATCTTCATGATTTTGAGTTCCCTTTCATATTTCTCATCAGTTTGGGGGTGATAGGTCATACTAAAATTAATTTTAGTTCTCACACAATGTTGAAGACTCCTCCCAAAATTTGTTGTGAACCTACGATCACGATCAGAGAAAATTGTGTGTGTAACCCCATGATGTGACACTAAATACTTAAAATATTTTTTAGAAATTGGTTTATGGGTGACATCTTCCCGAATAGTGATAAGTGGCAAGTCTTGTTTATTCGGTCCAACACAACCCATTTTTTATTATATCATTCAGATGTCTTCAGGAGATTAGGGAAAAATTCCATTGGGACAATGTCCCATTTCCACATGGGAATAAGAAATGTTTTCATCATCCGTATGGACTTATGTATCTATTATTTAACTTGTAGACATATCATGTACATTGAGACATATTGCACAATCACCCACTTCATGTTGTCCCACAAGAAGTTTTCAAAGAGATCATGGTATATTATGGTGCTACTAGGACGAATGGACAAACGTGATATATGTGAATTATCAAATAGCTCCCAAATTATATCATGTGATGAAGGTACACAAATCCTTGTACGGAACCGAATTAAATTATCATCATCGATATGGAACACTTTATTCTCCCCTTCCTTTACTTCATCCACCATCTTTTAAAACATCATGCCATCCTTTTGTTCCTTCTTAATATTCTCTTGGATATATGGATGGGAAGTCATTTTGGAGATTTATTTTTTTTTTACTTCAATTATGATTTCCAAATCCATACATTCTATATCCCAGAATATAAGTTCTTTCTTAATCTGCAACATGTGTAGAGTAGTGTGTTTTATTCTACTAAGATCATTATCTACCTTGTTTTCCATTCAAGGATGATGTTGAATAGCGAAATTGTAGTCCTTGATTAGATCTAACAATATCTTTTGTATCATTTTTGGCTCCTTCTATGTTAATATATAGTTTAGGCTCTTTTGATCTATATATATGTCACACTTATCACCATATAGTTAGTGTCCTTGAATTTTCAATGAAAAAATCATAGTTTCTAATATTATATCATGCATTAGGTAGTTATTCTTAGGGATATCCAACTGATGTGAGTTGTAGACTATAAAATTTCCATTTTTCATGAGTACACAACCCAGTCCATTCATTGAACCATCACATTATATCAAAAGAATTTCTCCAATTTTTGGTATTGTGAGTAGAGGTGCAGTGATCAACATATTATATAGATCATTGAATCATTCCCCACATACATCTATCCAGAAATACTTTTCCCCATTAATTGTTATTAGAGATAGAGGGCATGAAAACTAAGATAACATTCTCACAAAATATTAATAGTACCCAAAAAATCAATTAAAAATTCATATTTTATTGACACTAAAGGATCTGGGAAAATCCTGAATTGGCGTTCCTTTTAAATGATCTTGGGAAATTCCCTCACTTATTATCAGATTTCTTAGGAATGTGTCTTTCTATATCCAAAAGTCACACTTTATGAAATTTGAGTATAGTTTCTCCATTCATGATTTTGAAAACATAAACCATAAATATTCATTATGTTCCTCTTTTATCATGGAGTAAATGAGAATATTATTAATAAACACTTCAACAAATTTTTCGAGGTAATGTATTGAGACACTATTCATCAAATCCACGAAGATTATAGTGGAATTAGAATGTCTTAATGGAATCAACAAAAACTCATAGTTGTCATACCTTGTACGGATGTAGTTATTATAAATATCTTCCTTCTTTCCCTTTAGCTGAAGATATCTATAACAGAGTCCCACCTTTGATATGTACTAATCTCCTCAAACACGATCAAACAATTAATCAATTCGTTAAAAATGATATTGATCATTATTGTAATCTTGTTGGGTTCTCAATAATCGATACACAATCGCCTTGATCCACCATTCTTCTTGAAAAAGACCATAGGTGCACCACAAGGTGATGCTCTAGGGTTTATGTACCCTTTTTCCAAATTCCCTTTCATGTTCTTCTTTAACTCCTCATGTTCGATAGGTTCCATCAAATAAGAAAAAATTTATATTTTATTAGACCTATGTATTTGTTCTATTAAGCACTCAACCTCATGATTTGGTGTGAATTTTGGGTAACTCTTCAAAAAATACATCATAATATTCCCTCAATATGCACATTTACCATTGGTAGAGACCATCCTTTGACCCAACCAATTGAGTGAGATATTATTCTTCACAATGAATCAATACCCACACCATTAAAGGATTTTACAATAGAGAGTAATAATCAACCTGGAATTTTTATTGGATTATGGGTTAGTTTTGAATACAAATTTATATTTCCTTTCCCCAATAGTATATATGTGTTATATATAATGAGATCCAATCAATTCACATTATAGCCTTAAATTACACCAAGGGTAGTATCATGAGATTCATTGAATGATTATTCCCAAATACACCAACAGGATAAGATTCCATCATATGGGATACAATGTTTCACCGCTTTGGGTTTTTACAGATATCTCTATATTGAGGTTTCAGGGATTTGCTTCAATAGTTTTAGAAAACTTGAATGATATATAGGAATGGATTGAACTGGAATCAAATATGAAATTTTTTATTCTTGAATAAATATGATGTTTATATTGTAATACTTCATTTTCTTCCTCCACTTTAGTTTTAGTAAAGGAATAATCCTTTCCTTGATACTTTTTCTTGGATGGATAGTGACAATAATTACCCTTTAGGACTAAAGGTTTAGTATATTAGAATTCATAGTGAATTTTCTCCCAAAATATGAACCATTAGACCATGGGTGGTACTATCATTTCCTCCAACAAATTTTTACACTTCCTCGTGTATTTTCGACATTCATGAGCTTAGTGGCATTTTCTCCCATTTCTGAATCATTTCTCCATCCCTTTGAGGTTGTTCCCATGATGCTTCTTCCCACATTTTTTAAATTTTGAGGGTTGAGTTTTCTTTCAACCATTCTCATTAGATCCACCAGATTGAAACACTATCCTTCATTTCATATCACCATATATAAGGGACCATTATCTAAACTCCATCTCAGCATTGAGTTCAAATTGAACAAATTCTTCATAACTCACAACATCATTAATCTCTAGATCCTCGAAATGTCGTCGTTTTAATCCACTATAGAATCAATCAATTTTTTATATCATTATTGATAAAAAAACATCAATTGTACCTTACATGACATTTGAAATTTTCTTCTCAGGTCTTGACAAATTATCCTTCATTTTTCTTTAGGTCTATGAATTATATCTCCTTTATTTTTAGTATTCAAAGAGGGAAATAATTTCTATAAATCATTATCATAATTTATTATCACACAAATTCTTCAATTTCAACCTCTGGTTTGGTGTTATTAATTAAATCCCACCCTTGATTGGCCTCTCTATTTAATAGTAAACATATAGAGTCACCTTATCTATCTCTGAATAGATAAGCACAAAAAGGCATTATCCATTTAGTTGACCCACTTTTTTGAAACTACTAGATCTAAATATCCACTAATCTTAAGTGGCCATCGGTAGATAAAACCCTCAATATCCAGTCACTCCCTCTTAGGTGAAGGTGGGAATTCCACAATATTTAGGTTATAGTTCATAACTTTAGAATGATGGGTAGGTAACAAAATGAAATTTTTAACTCTACCTCCCAAATAATTGGGGTTCTTGTTTGGGAAATCATTTCATTGTCCCTCGCATGGGTAGTTGGACTTATTTCACCTGGCTCCCACCATTTTATAAAGTAGAAAATGTTAGAAAAATACATAAGTTATAAAATAATTATTAATTTATACCTTTTTGAAATTAAATTTAATGTCATATCTGATGGGATACCTATTCTTAGAAAAATGTGTTTTGTGATTATAAATATATAGTTTCATATTAACTATTTTCACTATGTTTCTCTAATCCTAATTCCCAAATTAACTAAATTTTTCTATGATAGCGACTATAGTGACCATGAATTTCATTAATTAACCCTTAGATCATTTCAAATAAAACAAAATAAAATAGTTATACAACAAAAATAAAAAGATCCACTGTCTTGGAAAAAATATGACAATACAAAACTATTAAAAAAATAAAGAATTAACATTTTATTAATTCCTCTTTCACTAGCTTCTTATTAGCCATTGAATTTTCCATAGTACAAGTAGTCACCTGAGAATATACATCAATGAAAGGGGTAAGATAATAGTATATGAATATGATAGATAATAACATGAACCAATATTACATGGGGTGAGATTAATCATGACAACGCCACCATAATCAAATATATAGGAATTAGATAATGTCATGTAATCTGGAAAATCATAAAAATTTGACAACACATCATAGTGGTCAACTACCACACATAGTTTTGAAAACATATGGAAACATGGTCACAACTATTTCAATATTCTCATGAGACACAACACATTACACAATTTATTTAAGTGTTATATAATTTCGAGAACACCTATCACATCATAAAAATTACATTACACTATATTATTCTAGCCACACCCATCACATCATAAAATTTACATTATCATGATTGCCATATAGAACATATATAATTCATTAACATAAAAATACCATGGAAAAAATTGGTTTCAATTAATAAATCATTCATTCATAAACATTGGGTTCCTATATCAATGAGGGAATAACAACATTGATATTAAAATCATCAACCTTGATTGATGAAGCAATAATCTCAAGATGTAAAAGATGTGTTTTTTGGGAAGAAGAGTCCTTTTTGAAAAAAAAATCATTTCTTAAACACATATATAAAAAAAATTATCCGTAAAAGGTAAGATAATGATTAATAAATGATATTTAGGAAATATCCATAATAAAAATGGGGTGAAATTTGGAAAAACCAATGAAATAGAGTTGGTTTCAAGAAATACCCTTAGCTTATGTCTGAATACTATATTCACTTTAATTTCCTTTGTAATTACATTCTACTCAATATTTAAAAATGCTATTATACATGAATTTTATTCATTATGGTTTTATTTTTTTCATTTATGTGATTTTTTGATGAGTTATAGAGTTTAATTTTATCATTCTAGAGCATTCAATTTCATGGATTTCTTGATCGATTCACTTATATATATTAGTGGAAGTTCATGTAAAATATGGTTAAATATATAGGATTTTTATTACATGATAAATATGATATTATAAAAGCTTTAATGATATTATTAACAATTTTTTTATATGGTCAGAGGATGAATTGTTAGATAAATTTTAATGATGATCATTTTAGGTAAATTTTTGCAGTTTTTTTATCACAATGAACACATTTTGTTTTATCATTTAGTATTACATATATATGTTATTTATAAAACCAAAATAGTGTTGTAACAAATATTTTACAATATATTTGAACAATTATAATAGTTTTATTAAAATTAATTATTAAATTAGTGGAAAAAGAATTTGAATTTCCCACATTGTCGGTAAATTGACACATCACGAGCCACAATTTAATTTTTTTTAATAAAAGTGAGAGAGGGAGGTATACAATGATTTATTTTCCATTAAATGATATAACTATATTATATCTATGTAATTGGAGTTATTATTCTATTTTGATGAGTGGAGGAGAGGAGAGAATATTCAATTAAAAAAACATGTAAATAAATTACATGAAATTAATGTGGAATTGGCCTCTTTAATTTTTCTTCCTTGAGAACCCCCATTGGGAAATTTTTTGTTCATTTGGTGAGACCAAGATCACCTGGATGTGGGTAAGTTGAATTAAAAGAGTATTGGTTATTATTTATTCATGGATTTAGTCATTATAGGTCTTAGGAGAAGAGGGGGTGCATGGTGATGTTTATAGTGGAAGAGAGGGGTGTTTTCTCATTATTATTTTAATTAGTTTATTATTTTGTCTCAAGACTATGAATAACTTGGGAATTATTTATAAATAAAATAATATAATCAATGATAGTTATATATATTGGACTTACATCATCCTTACATTATATATGACTCTATAATTCATGTATTTAGATTTTATTATAAACGATTATATTTTACTATTCATCAAAAATTTATGTTTTTTAGAAAAACCCCATTAATTCACCCTAATTTTTTATATATATAGAATTCAAAATGAAATCCATTTTATGAGAATATATTTCTAAATATGAGAAATTTAATTTTTTTTATTAAAAATCAATATTTACTTGTAAAATACAATTTTTGAAATTATAACTGAATTTATAACACTTTAAAAAATTGCATAAGGTCTCATAAAATTTTCTTAGTATCCAAATGAATAAAAATATTAATTTATGAATACATTTTTTAAAAATATATTTTTTAAATCATATTATTAATCACAAAAATTTGTTTAAATATTTATGACTTACAAAAATACCAACACTTAATTAGTATCTTTTGAAACCATTGATTACATAGAATATGATATAATTATAAAATAATTTCATTTATAAGATGGCTAAATTTTATTAAGAATTTCAACGGTGGGGATACTAATAATTTCGCAAGTTTACAATTCATAAAGGCCATATTACTATTCCTAAGGTCATGTAACTTTTTCAAAGGTAGTGTTTCAATAAATTCACGAAATAATTCTAATTTAATTAATTATTTGTTTATAAATTTTATATTATGGTCAATAAATTATTTTATATGATTTATACTATATTAAATTAGTATAAAAGGGGAGAAATAACATTGATAAATGTTTGGGTCATTATAGGAGATTCTTGTATGACACCATCCATCATCCCTTTGTCTCTTTTTTTCATCCTTTAATAATAAAATGTGTTTTACCTAAACTTTTCTATATGTTAAATTTAATGTGATCCGTGTTACTTTGGAATGATTAATTTTAGGATTTTATCACGGAACTAAAGAAATTTTTAGTTAGTGAATATATTCTTAAATAACCCATTTGTGGAATAGGATTTCTGGTATATAGGGACGCATCTAAAAATGAACAAGTATGCATCTTCATTCAGATTGGAATGGTTATAGCTTATACCTCACAAAAATGATGTTCCATTGTAAAAATTGAAAAATAATTATTTGGATTTAAATTTAGAAATAGGTTTCAATAATTATATGATTGAATTATCTTTTATGAGATAGTTGTGATAAATATATTGATCATAAGTTGTTGAAGTATATATTCAACCAAAATATTTGAACATGATCCCGATAAGAGTGTTATTGTTTATTATGTATTATAATGTCTCAATAAATTACCATTGTGGGAATGTGAACCATAAGGTTAGTGATTTCCATAAAAAAGGATTGTATAGTATTATCAATTGTAATGATCACTAAATATTGATTCCATTTTGGATTTTTTATGTCTCTAATAATAAATATTTAAGGAAGGGGGAAATATTATTTTTCCATAATGAGTATCTGAAAATCAATTCATGGAACCATTAAATTGGTGAATATGGAATGTAACGCCCCGACCACAGTTACCCAGAGTCGGTGCATTATTATGTAACATTGGAATGATTACAAAATATCAAGTCTCTAAAGACCGTTTAGTTTAGTAGCCTTGGAAACAGTAGACACGTTCATAAATGTTACATTACATCATAAAGTAAAAAAAACTACAACAACATCTTGTCTTCATATCCCCTCATATTATCCCTACAGGTCATTCATAAAATACTTCTTCACATCATGGAAAAATTAAAACAATGAAGGGGGCGAGCTCAGATGCTCAGTAAGGATAACAATATATTGGAAACATTCATAAATAAACATAAACATTTAAGGGAATGTATAACTAAAACAAAAGTCTTTTAAACTTTAACTTCAGTATTATATGGAAAAAGTAAAATGAAATAATTCCATTTACTTATTCACATGGATATTCTACTAGTCGAATAATCACATGCAATATCAATAACCACCTTCTTAATTATGGAATGCATAATTCTAGACTATCATAACCACGTAGCCAATGCCTCGTGCCAAGACTACAAATAAGATTTTGTCAAGGCCTCATGCCAAGACACTAGTTTGTCTCATGAGACCTACTGAGGCATCGAGGAGCTATAGCGGGCTCCACCCATCACTTATTAAGTCCAATGCATTCCTTATATGAAAAGTTTTAAACATATCATAAAAAATAACATAACAGTATCACATAAAACATGCATAAAGGAAACATAACATTTCCACATTTCAATCACAAGATATCAATACAACACATTGATATAATAAAAGTATTATCAAAACCATTTTCAATACCAAAATAAAAGAAAAGTAAAACATGGTATTTTTTTAAAAAGTTATGGCTTGTAGAGGAACCCGAAAGTCAAATAATGTTCATGGCGGAAAAGAAGTCTTTGTCGCTGCATACGTAACACAAAACATTCCTTTTGTCCTTTAGTAAAAATGCTTCGTATAAAAATATTCCTTTTGAATAAAAGTAAAAGTCCCAGGGGTTTATACATCGTATAAAAGAAAGTTGTGTACAAAACAAAATATGCCTCAATGAAAGGAGATTGAGACAAAGTCCCTTATAAAGATATTTTTTTAAATAAAATAGATCTAATATGTGTATTCACTATATGAACACATAAATAAAGTACAAATACAAGATATGACATAATAATATAATGACATAATTTGAAAGTAGGAGATTAACCCAACGAACAGAAATTGGGTAAGGAAGTTCCCTTACAAAGATATTTTTTAAATAAAATAGATCTATTATGTGTATTCAATATAAGTACACATAAATAAAGTAAAAATAAAAGATAGGTCATAATAATATCATGACATAATTTGAAAGTAGGAGATTAACCCAAAGAACGGAAATTGGGTTAAGAACATCCCTTACCTCGTGTCCGACTTGACTCGATCGTTCTTTAACCTCATGAATAATAAACTAGATTTAATTTCTACTTGATTAAGAACCTTTTTCAAGTTAATTATTCATTTAATATCACTTATTACCATGTTATGAACATTATTTATTTATTTTAGTTAACAACGGTCATTTTGTCGATCTTTGGTACTTGAGTCAAAAATAAACTTCTTATAATTACAAGTTGTTCATGTGGTAAAATATCAATTATATCCAGAATTATATTCATGATTTAGATATCATATATATAATATATATCCAGTATATATATTCATTTCTAATATTACATAACATTTAGAGGTGAGAAATGAAATGCACCGTTCATGGAGATGGTAAACCGTACGTACGCATGAACGCTACTTTCATTTCTATTTCATATTTAATGGAATGAAATCATAATGATATAAAGTTATATTATAATTCCAGTATAATATCACATATAATATCATTTACTCCATCCATTATACATCCTACATGTGGCATTAACGATTCAAATCACTTTGAGGGGGCGGTAGTCCGCACTTCCTAAAATGAAATTATCACATTTACCCATAATGGAAATCATAAAGGTATGACAAAAATGAAAAATACAGAAGAATAAGGAAAAAATAAACATAATTTATATCATATATAAATATAGTGACATATTAATGGCCACCACGAGAGGTGCTAAAAGAAGATTGAACAATCATCATTTCATGAGGCAGTAATTCACCACCCACAGAAACAGTATGCTCATTAACCATTAGACGAAGGTGTGTGTAAGTGTAAATCAAATAAATATCATAACAACATCATATTATTTTTAAGATACTGGTGTTGTTACAAATTATATTAATAAAAAGAGTTTAGGGGGTTGGATAATCAAAATAAAACAAAAGAACCCAAGTGAAGACATTAACTTTAAATCGGGTAACTCTTTTTGATTTGAGCCAAATGCTTCCTTGGGAAGACTTCTGCCCAAAGTGATGCTTCTAGGAGTAATAGAGGGATGTTGGGAGAGTATTTGGGTAGAGTTTGGCCGAGCCAAATCGCTCGATGGTGTGAATAAGGTGGTAGAGGTGGGGGCCTTTTATAAGAGGAGAGGAGGGCCACTCTTTGAAAGTCATGAAATGTTACATTATTATAAAATGAGTTTAGGATTTTAAAGGTCCCAAAATTATATAATTCGTGGATAATTTGATATGGGTTCGAAATATACCCATCAAATAAGTTTTTGACAAGTTTATGTCTTATATTTTACATTATCTTTTCATTTTATTTAAATCGTTAATTAATGAGGTAATCGCTGCATCATCATGGTGTCATAAAAAATTTAATTTATTTAATGTCTAAAAATAATAAAAAAAATATCATGATGTAGGAAATCGTTTTATATTTCCAATTAATATTTATATTCTAAAAGATACATTATATAACCCCATGTAATAATTGTTTTAGTAAAACAACACATGTTTGTGATAATTTTATTTTTACTTTAAATAAAAAGTTATTAATGTCATTTTCTTACCCAAGTGGCTCCATGGGGTCCCCAAGTTGACCCATGGATTTTATTGGTCAGCCATGACTCATCCAATAATGGTAGGACAAGTGTCAAGATATTTTCATATTTTTATAATATCGTTTTTACCTTAAATTTCACTAATTACCTTTAATCGTGATTAATAAAACTTAAAAGTTACTATTCAGCAAAAATTATTTTCATCTCATTGAACCAAATTCTACTTCCTAATGACAATGATGTATGTTGGATTTTTGAAATTCAAATCACAGATGTGGTAAAATTTCATTTAAACGAAAAATCAGTTTTTTTAACTACCACTTAGTGGTTTCACTATTCATCAAAAATCGATGTTTTTCAAAACAATACCAAAAATTCACCCTAAGTTATAATTGATATTCTGAATTAAAAAATTATTTATATTTTACAAAATTCCAAAAATATACGTTTCATTAATTAATTTTATAATTAATTCCCGTTGTCAAAACAAATAGCGTGTTTTTAAGAAAGAATATCAATCAAATGATTGACAATTGTTTATGTCCAATTTCAAAGTGAAATTAATTCTAATGACCACCATTGGATAAAATGGTAAAATTATATTATAATTATAATTTAAAACCACTCAATAGTATAATTTGTCACTATAAACTATTTTGATTAAAAAATTTGTTTTGAAGTATTTTTCATTATTCATCGAAAATTGGAAGTTCTCGGAAAAATACCAAAAATTCAACATAGGATAATTTATATATTCCGAATCCAAAAATGAAGTCCATTTTGAAATATAAATTTATATAATTTCAAAAGGTGGGTATTAATATTCATAACAGCTACTTTGATTGGTCGCAGTGTGTTAGAATCTCAAACTTTCATACAATGAAAGCTATTGCATTATTGAAAGAGAATCGTACCATGGAAGCATGGGGTGTTACATAATCCCCTCCTTCAATAAATTGTGTCCTCGTAATTTTAAAATGTTCTTCAAAAATAAAAGGTTGAAAGTAGAAAATACCTTTGTGGAAAACCCATATCAGAAATAGGGTCAATAAAAATATAACTTTAAAAGAAAGAAAGAGAAGTACAAAGGTCACCCAAGATAGCCCATACTAGAATTTTATGAAAACATGGATATGGAGAAGAAACAAACCATCAAGGTCTGATGGAGAGTTGTAGAAAATAGGATTAGGATAAAGTAAACTATAAGAAAATCACAAACTTGTTATTGGTTAAACAGTCATTGATTCCCCAATTCGAAAAGTTAACCGACAACATTTTTGTTTTAAGTTACCTTTTATAAAGTTGAGGAATTTATTTAGGATATTTACTAAGAACGTAAGTAAATATACTTACTTGTCATGTATAATTTCATTCATTAATAAATTTTTACCACAAACCCATATTTCACTCCAAAAGGTAATAGAACTCAAAATTATTCTATTTATCTTTATTGTATATGGTTCCAAATATTAACACATAACATTTAGATTAGGAAAACTATTTTGTAATAACCAGGGACTTCTTGTAGGCTAGTGTTAGGTAAAAAAGGCATGTCTCACTGTGGTTGTGGGTTAGATTCCTGCAGCTTTGTCCGACGCGACGGGTTATCCCCCTACCTACAGGTTGTCCCTTTCCTAAAACTATAGTATTATAATATTCCAAAAATAATCTTCAGAAATGTTTTAACCTTATAGAATACTATCCAAAGTTCAACTTAATCCATCCCAACCTTTATAGTTATCCAAAATACCTCTATCCAGACTTTCTCTAAAAGGACTCTAAATTCCAAAATCAATTTATCAGATTCCCCAAACAAAGTAAAGTTTCTCTTATTTTCACATACTAAAAATATGATTACCTTCATCACATTAAAAAAAATAATGAAAACAAAAAGTACTGCAGTACAATCCTTATATATATTAGATTATTCTTATAACCAGAATATAATCCTTGAGTCCAAAAGCACCAATAAATTAATTATTCCACTTCAACTGTAGTAAAAACATAAGATAGGCCTTGACCCCTTGGCCTTTTCTGAGGTAAGTTTCCCTGATTCTTAGTACATTCATTTTCATAATGCCCCATTTCCCTACAATGTTAGAATTCAACATTGATAGCCTCTTTCTTTCCCTTGCAATCACGAGCCTGGTGACCTTTTTCTCCACATTTATAACAAACTCCCATTCCTTTTAGGCATGTACCGGGGTGATTCTTCCAACAATTATCACATAATGGAAAATGATTCTTTCCCTTTTTCCCTTTATCTGTCTCTTGTTCCACCGTTCTCTTCTTCTCTTTCTTTACTTTATTGTCATAATATTTACAGAATTCCATTTCTGTCTTTATAGCACATGAGACAATATCTTCATACGATTAGAATGATTGTTAGACTAAGGCTCGACGGAGAAATGGTTTTAACCCATCAAATAAATGATCAATCTTACTTCTTGGGTTATGTATATAATCTATTGCATGCCACGCTATCCTTGTAAAGTTATCCTCATACATTGCTACATTCTCATCCTCCTTTTGTCTCAGACTCAAAAATTGCCTTTCCATATTTTCTTGATGGTCACGAGGAAAGTATTTTTCTAAGAAAAGCTCTTTGAACTCTCTACATTCCATACTTGATACTTCTTCACATTCCTTTGTATTTTGAATCAATGACCACCATTGATCAACATCTCTAGTGAGGTGGTAAACTAGCATGATAACCTTTTCCCTTTCACTACTCCCCAAGGCATGGAATATTTTCTATATGGAATTTATCCATTTCATAGATACTAAGGGATTTGTACTCCCATTTAATATTTGTAGTTGTTTCCTCATTAAGCGGTATAACATTGATCCTCCACGTTGCTGATCAGGGTGCTCCATACGAGTAAGGTTATTATTATTAACCTGAGTGAGTTGTCTTAGTATGGTGATAAGTTAATCAGCACCAGCTGTATCACCAGCTCCATTATAATTATCTTGAGCAGGAGGGAAATCCCTACATGGAGTGCATGCATTGATACGGTTTCCATTCCTTCCACTAGGTTCCATTTCTAAATAATGTCATAAACTAGATTAGTTTATGAATCAAAATACATAATTCAATACTTGTAAAACACTTAACATAAATTGAACAGTTTATGGATATAATCCATAATAAAAATGTTTTTTTTGAGGATGTATATACTCCTGAACCATTCATAATGGTTTTAATGAAAATGAGAATTATCCTAATCATATCCCCCGGGAGTGTCGTAACCAATAGTGCAGCAAGTCCCGTTGTCGTGCACCAGTTCACGTTCGAGTCTATCTCAAACCGGTGTTTTCAGGTTTTACCCCTAGGTACATCTGTGTCAGAGCCGCCTCTACCTTCTCGTATCCAAACAGGGATTTATTGCTCAAAAAACTCAAAAAATCTCTATTATACCAAAATTCTTGGAAGTTATTATATACAAATTTTCAAAGTATATCTTAGGGATATGAGGTCTAATCAGAGTTTATCTAAATCTAGCTTCCAATGTTAGTACTAAACTGCCTCTGATACCAACTATAACGCCCCGACCCCAGTTACCCAGAGTTGGTGCATTATTACGTAACAGTGGCATGATCACAAAAGATCAAGTCTCGAAAGACCGATTAGTTTAGTAGCCTTGGAAACACTAGATACATTCATAAATGTTACATTACATCATAATGTAAAAAAAACAACAACAGCATCTTGTCTTCATATCCCCTCATACTATCCCTGCAGGTCATTCATAAAATACTTCTTCACATCCTAGAAAAATTAAAACATTGAAAGGGGTGAGCTCATATGCTCATTAAGGATAACAATATAGCTGAAACTTTCATAAATAAACATAAACATTTAAGGCAATGTATAACTAAAAAAAACCTTTTAAACATGAACTTCAGCATAATATGGCAAAACTAAATGAAATAATGTTATTTACTTATTCACATGGATATTCTACTAGTCGAATAGTCACATGAAATATCAATAACCTCTTTCATAATGATGGAATGCATAATGCCAGACTATCATAACCACGTAGCCAAGGCCTCGTGCCAAGACTACAAATAAGATTTTGTCAAGGCCTCATTCCAAGACACTAGTTTGTCTCATGAGAACTACAAATGCATCGAGGAGCTATAGCGGGCTCCACCCGTCACTTATTAAGTCCAATGCATTCCTTATATGAAAAGGTTTAAACATATCATAAAACATAATATAATTGTATCACATAAAACATGCATAAAGGAAACATAACATTTCCACATTTCAATCAAAAGATATCAATACAACACATTGATAAAATAAAAGGATTATCAAAACTATTTTCAATACCAAAATAAAAGAAAAATAAAACATGGTATTTATTTTTCATTTAAATAAAGTTATGGATTGTAGAGGAAGCCAAAACTCAAATAATGGTCATGAAGGCGGAGAAGTCGTTTTCACCGCATACATAAGAAAAAACATTCTTTTTGTTGTTTAGTAAAAATGGCTCATATAAAAATATTCCTTTTGAATAAAAGTAAAATTCAAAGGGGTTTATACACCGTATAAAAGAATGTTGTGTATAAAACAAAATATGCCTCAATGAAAGGAGATTGAGACGAAGTCCCTTACAAAGATCATTTTTGAAATAAAATAGATTTATTATGTGTATTCACTATAGTTACACATAAATAAAGTACAAATACAAGATATGACCTAATAATATCATGACATAATTTGAAAGTAGGAGGTTAACCCAATGAACGGAAATTGGGTAAAGAAGTTCCCATACAAAGATGATTTTTTAAATAAAATATATCAATTATGTGTATTCACTATAAGTACACATAAATAATGTATAAATAAAAGATAGGACATAATAATATCATGACATAATTTGAAATTAGTAAATTAACCCAAAGAACGGAAATTGGGTTAAGAAGTTCCCTTACCTCGTGTCCGACATGACTCGATCATTCTTTAACCTCCTGAATAATAAACCTGAGTTAATTTATACTTGATTAAGAAATTTTCTCAAGTTCATTATTCCTTTTATATCACTTATTACCATGTTATGAACATTATTTAATTATTTTAGTTAACAACGGTTGTTTTGTCGATCGTTGGTACTTGAGTCAAAAATAAACTTCTTATAATTACAAGTTGTTCATGTGGTAAAAAATCAATTATATCCAGAATAATATTCATGATGTAGATATCATATATATAATATATATCCATTATATATATTAATTTATAATATTACATAACATTTAGAGGTATTAAATGAAATGCATCGTTCATGGAGACGGTAAGCCGTACGTACGCATGAACACTACTTTCATTTCTATTTCATATTTAATGGAATGAAAGCATAATGATATAAAGGTATATTATAATTCCAGTATAATATCATATATAATATCATTTAATCCATCCATTATACATCCCACATGTGGCATTAACGATTCAAATCACTTTGAGGGGGCGGTAGTGCGCACTTCCTAAAATGAAATTATCGTGTTAACCCATAATGGAAATCATAAAGGTATGAAAAAAAATGAAAAATAAAGAATCATAAGGAAAAAATAAACATAATTTATATCATATATAAATATAGTAACATATTAATGGCCACCATGAGAGGTGTTAAAATAATATTGAACAATCATCATTTCATGAGGCATTAATTCACCACCCACAGAAACAGTATGTTCTTAAACAATTAGATGAAGGTTTGTGTAAGTGTAAATCAAATAAATCTCATAAAAACATTCTATAATATTTAATATACTTGTGTTGTTACAAATTATAGGAATAAAAAGAGTTTAGTGGGTTGGAGAAGCAAAATAAAACAAAAGAACCCAAGTGAAGACATTACCTTTAAATCGGGTAACTCTTTTTGATTTGAGACAAAGGCTTCCTTGGGAAAACTTCTGCCCAAAGTGAGGCTTCTAGGAGTAAAAGAGTGAATTTGAGATAGTATTTAGGCATAGTTTGGGCGAGCTAAATGGATTGAAGGTGTGAATAAGGTGGTAGAGGTGGGGGTCTGTTATAAGAGGAGAGGAGGGGCACTCTTGGAAAGTCATGAAATGATACATTATTATATAATGAGTTTCGGATTTTAAAGGTCCCAAAATAATATATTTCTAGGATAAGGTGATAAGGGTTCTAAATCTACCCATACAATAGGTTTTTGACAAGTTTATGTCTTATATTATACATTATCTTTTCATTTTATTTAAATCGTTAATTAATGAGGTAATCGCTGCATCGTCAGGGTGTCATAAAAAAATTAATTTATTTAATGTCTAAAAATTATAAAAAAAATATCATGATGTAGGAAATAATTTTAGGTTTCCTATGAATATTTATAGTCTAAAAGTTACATTATATAACCCCATGTAATAATTGTTTTATTAAAACAACTCATGTTTGTGACAATTTTATTTTTACTTTAAATAAAAAGTTATTAATGTCAATTTCTTACCCAAGTGGCTCCATGGGATCCCCAAGTTGACTCATGGATTTTCTTGGTCGGAGATGACTCATACAATAAGGGTAGGACAAGTGTCAAGATATTTTCATATTTTTATAATATCAATTTTACCTTAAATTTGACTTAATACCTTTAATCGCGATTAATAAAACTTAAAAGTTACAATTCACCAAAAATTATCTTCATCTCATTGACCCAAATTTTACTTCCTAATGACAATTATGTATATCGGATTTTTTAAATTCAAATCACATAGGTGGTAAATTTTCATTTAAACGAAAAATCAGTTTTTTAACTACCGCTTAGTGGTTTCACTATTCATCAAAAATCGAAGTTTTTTAGAACAATACCAAAAATTCACCCTAAGCTATAATTGATATTCTGAATTCAAAAATGATATATATTTTACAAAATTCCAAACATATAAGTTTCATTAATTAATTTTATAATTAATTCCCGTTGTCAAAACAAATCACGTGTTTTTAAGAAAGAATATCAATCAAAAGATTCACAATTGTTTATGTCCAATTTCAAAGTGAAATTCACTCTAATGACCACCATTGGATAAAATGGTAAAATTATATTATAATTATACATTAAAACCACTCAATAGTATAATTTATCACTATAAAATATTTTGATTAAAAACGTTATTTTTAAGTATTTTTCACTATCCATCGAAAATTGGAAGTTCTCAGAAAAATGCCAAAAATTCAACATAGGCTAATTTCGATATTACGAATCCAAAAATGAAGTCCATTTTGAAATATAAAATTTATATAATTTAAAAAGGTGGGAATTTCTATTCATTACAGCTACTTTGATTGGTCGTGGTGTGTTAGAATCTCGAACTTTCGTACAATACAAGCTATTGCATTATTGAAAGAGAATCGTACCGTGGAAGCTTGGGGTGTTACATGGAAGATATAATAATTTAAAATAATGTGGAAAATTATCTTATGATTAAACATTGTTGTGGTGGAATAATTGCATTCATAAATAATATATTTTTCCTATACATGCCATATTTTTAGATGGAAATGATTAATGATTCTCATATATCATCATCCAATTTTAATATTTTGTGTATTATGATTTATAAATACATGAAATATTATTTCTACTGGTAAAATAAGAAATTATACATTGAATAATATATTTATCGGTTAAATTTAAGTATCAAAGTTATTTATGAAAGATATAATACTATTGTAAATTTATAAACATTACATGTACTTGAATTAAAAAGAGAAAAAACCTCATGGATTTTATCTTCAGAATTCAAAAAATTTACATGGTCTATAATGATTTTTGGTTAATTAATGACTTTATTACAAATAAAACACACTTCATTACATTCATATAATATTTATATATTCATCATATTATTATAATATAGACTAAACTAGGGGTAAGGTTTCATTGGGAACCAAATTCTATTATATCCCATAGGGATCCGATTATTTCATCAATTTATTGGAGACATATTTAACCTTATTTTTATTTAGAGTAATGTTTTAGTAAATATTATCATCATTAGAAAAATTTTAATTCTATGTGAACCTTGAAATCCATATAGGTTAGTTTAAAGTGTTTTTATATTGTTTTAAAATGAGGACGGGGTCGAAATCTTCATGTGGCCGATATTTCTTACAAAAATAGCATTCATTTAACCATAAAATATTATGCTTATGAAACCCTATATGGAAATATTTTTTGAACTATAATGTTTTTGGATGATTTTTGAGAATTAATGATATTGGTACCTAATAATTCTGAGGAAATTACATGTAAATTCAAAACCATCCCGAAACATAATAAGTTAGAACAATATTGACAAAAAAAAATATCCTAAAAATATTCTGTCAAATCTGGAAATCAATGTTATTGATAAAGTATTCCAATGAATTTCTTGGTAAAATAATGTTATTAATTTGAAAATATGGTAAAATTAATCCCTATTTTTATCTTCCATTTCATGATTCCTATTCAAGTGTGGATAGTAGCTTATTTCTTAGCGCTTACAGTGAACCTATCTCTAGATCATGATGGGTTCCATATATATCTCCTAAGAAAGTTCATACCTGATCTATCACATGTATTAAATTCATAGTTTATACCATTGTATCATGATCTTTCTGATAAATAAAACCTGTAAAAATAGTGGATCATATAGTTAATGTGTTACAGAATAAGAATACTCAACATGTTAAGGTCTCTAAAGGAATCAAAAAATCCAAGATGATAATTAGGAACCTGAGGATGATATGAAATAGATATAAATCAAATTTTTTATATTATTGTGATTAAATTTCAAGATAAAAAATAATTTTCATTGTGGGTTATATTTTATCACCATAATATTTTATTATATAGTTATTTTTAAATAAATTTATAATTATTTGATTGCATGCAATCCTAGAAACCTTTTGTCACCAACGACCATAATATTTTATACCATTATAACATATCAATTTAATTGAAAATGGGGATAAGAATATCCATATTTAAAAACATTAAGGGTTTAAGAGAATGAAAAAATATAATTACTCATCTATTAATAACATTATTAGAAAATTTAATAATACTTTTTAACTCAAAATGTTTTCTATTAATTTTTGTGAGAATAAATGTTAATTTTTGTTCTACATTTTGTGAAATTATTTTATAAAAAGAAAATCATTTTTAAAATAAACATGTGAAGCATATCTTTGAGATAATTAATGAGATTTTTATAAAAGGATCAGTTTTTTGAAGAATAGTTAAAAATGATGAAATATTATGAAAACTATATTTTGTAAGCATTTACAATATACCATTTTGTTTTAAAAATATAAAATACAAAATTTTTAATTTCATATGTATAATTATATTATTATGTTCATTGGAATTAATTTTATATAGATTTTAATATATTAACATTGTAGACTTAAGAAAACATTTCATCATGAAAGTAATTTTTTCTCATGTTTTAAGAGTTTACTGAATAATTTAATTCTGACACAATAACATGTTTAATTTTATAAAAAGGATTCTAAATTTTTAATCACAATTTACAGGATTTTAATAGGCCCATTTTCTTTTTTTCATAATTAATTGAAAAAATTAAATAATCACCAGTGGAAGTTAAAATAGTTTAGGGGGGTTAAACAGTATTATATGGAAATTATTAAAAATTTCACTTTGATGAATCAAATTTATTTGCCACATTTCATCCTCATACAATACTTACAAAATATAGATTTCATTTTTGATTTTTTTTCTTAACAATAACTTTATTATATTTTATCATTATATTAATTTTCAAGTGAGTCCCCTCCCCAAATTATACATGAACACCCATCATTTATCATATATACATGAAATTGAGACATCTACACTGATAAATTCCAAAAAAAACTCTTATATAGTTTCATTCAATCTAATTATAGGTTCACGTATTATGAATTGTTCTTTTCAAGGGTACTAAAAATGTTTATAGTGGCTGCCAACTAAATGATAGGTAATTGTCTTACCCGTCCTTTTTCAATTTCATTATTATTATAACTACTATAAATATTTTTTTAATCATCATAATAATTTAAATTTAGAATCCTAAAATCACATAAATTTTACAATTAATATGGAAACACCAATATCAGCTTCTAATCCATCAAATTGGAATTTAATGTATTGATTGTGTGTGACTGTGGACAACCACACCCACATTGTGATACAATTCATTCTCCAAAACCATATTTCATGCATGGTTATTATGATGGGTTTAAATATATGATATTACATTTCTGAAATAATTTTGATTCTATAATTATAATATAATATGTACCTTCATACATTTTAATACATTCAAAAATGATATCGATGCTTGTGAATACATAATGACTACCACCTAAACAATGAAATGCAACTTGTTATTCATTTCTAATTCACATGGATAATATTAATAAAATATTTAATTAATAATATATATATATATATTATAATTATTATAAACTAATTTATTATTTTTATTTCCTTTCCTTTCATTCCATATATCGAAAATTGAAATTATTGAGCATGCATTTATATGGCCTATCATCTCTACGAACAATTTAATTATTTTTCTAGGTATCTATTTTTTATATACCATTATATATACAATGAATATATATGGTATTTATATCATGATTATACATTTGGATATGATGTAAATATGATTAGTGTGCTAGAACAAGAACTATTGAAACGAAATTTTCATGAACAATTAAGTTGTTAGCAACCCCAAACAATGATTTTATCAAATATTTATTAATAAATAGGTGTTGAAATGTTATATTTGGATAATATATTAAATTATAGATATTAAAATTACCCTATTATTGAATTAAAATAATGATAAATTTTTTATAAATGAGATTAAGGAGATTTTGATGCAAGTCAAGCTCGATGTAAGTGATTTTTTTTAAAACTAATTTTTTATTTGGTTTTTTATTATTATGATCCTGATGACGAAATTTCATGACCTAAATTTGATGATATCAAGAATTTTTTTCTCATAAATTTATTTATATAAATTACATGTTTCAACATGTTTTCATTTCCTTAATTAATCATGTGTCTCAATAAATACACTTTTAGAGAGATGACTTTGTTTCTCACTTCGATCAAAATCCATTTTTGTTTATTTCTATATTTTCTAAAAATGAATTAAAATATTTTCATTCATTAATTATATGGTTTTTATATAAATTTTAAATTATTTAAAAAATCAAAAATATTTAAACGGAATATTCTTGTTATTTTCTAAAATAAGATTATTTATAAATTTTACCGAAATTGTGAATAAAATATTTTCTTAACTTAAAAAAAGTAGAATGTAATTTCCCACGTTCATGAATAATAAATTATTTGAATCATAGATTAGATCATTTTAAAATTTTATTAATGAATTTATCTTCCATAATATTGTGGTGATATTAAGTTCTTAAATAATATATTTCAAGGTTTAAAGTGAATTTCCATTAATAAATGTTCTATTATTCTTTTAAATGAAATTTAGTTCAATGATAATATCCATTGATGTTACATATGGTCTAATGGGTTCATGATACAATGATACTGTCAAATTTCATTATTTTTATTGCTTATGATTATGATGATTTGGGATGACTCAATTAAACCTATATAATTATCATAGGATGAATCCTTTATTAAACCAATTTTCCATCCCTGAGAAATGATATGTGAGAATAATGAAATAATTTAGAAACCCATTTACATTCCATGAGGGGTTTTAATGATGATTGTTTTTTATCTTATGGAACACATGTGTATGATTTGGATTATATGATGGGTGGTCCAATGATTTAAATATCCTACTAATTTATTTGGTAAATATGTATATATCATGTGATAATAAGTACGAGAATGGGTCGTGTACCAATTTTAGTTAGGGATTATATCAACTTTGTCACTTTTGGTAGTGAACCATGAATAAATATATGAATTAATGGGGAGTAGACTATACCAATTATAATAGACTTGAAAATATTCCTTGAAAATAAAAATGATTTTCCTTTCTTATTGGTATTCCATGAACATTTTAAAATGATTAGATGTCATGTTTCATGTACATTGATTATTATATGATTCATGTATTATAAAAATTCGTGACTTAATTCTTGACTCGATATTATGATCTATTATAAGAAGGGTATGGTTTTAAAATGTTATTCTCAAGTTACCATACTTTTATTCTCATGTTATTTTTAATTTACCATTGATGTATCCCTTGTTTACCATTTCAATGAATTAGATATTTTCTATTATTGTTATTTCATTGACCATGATACTAAGATGAATATAACGTTTTACATGTATACAAAGTGTTCTAGTTATAAAAAAATTAGGGGGAGTTTATGTATATCTCTTATGAAAAAAATATATATCAAAAAATCCCTAGAATGTAGACCAATATGATTTTTTTGTGGATTATATTTTTATTTATTACGTATTCATATAATAAGATAATATATTTATGTATAAAAATTATGTTTATATATACTATGTGTGGCCCGCTAGAAAATTTAATTGATATTTTCAATAGCCATCACCCACTTCAATAGTCCAATGTCTATGTTTTCCCCATATCCTAGGTCACTATTGCTGACAGAGAATGACACTCACCAATAGTGGCCACCACCTCTACCCAAGGTATTTACCAAACATGTATTATCTCTTCCATAAAATATCCCAGTTGGTTATTTTAAAACCTTGATATATAAACTGTTGTTATAATATATATTTTCACAGCCATGGATAGTTTTCAAATAATTCATCTAAAATGAGGTATAGAAAGTGATGTGTTTTTCCCTTATATATATATATGATAATTGGGAATACATTACTAAAAATTAATTTATTTAAATCAATTTTATTCAAATTATCTTCCCCAATAACTGAAACAATTAACATTAATTTATACATGTCACGACCCGTCCTCGGGGCCCTTGCCGTGACTACCCTAAGCCCGCCTTCCATAGGCCAGGGGCTGGCGACTAGCACCAAGGCGTAAATCCCGGTAAAAAGGGAAGGCATTGCCTTTGTAAAGTAAACAAACACCACAGAGCAAGAAATCCGTAGAAGTAAACACTAAGTAAAAACTAAGTACAACAACGAGTGCGGAAAAGTAAGTGGGCCAGAATACAAACACAAACTGAAAGTAAAGTACAACTAGAAAGGGAAAAAAACAACTGAAAAGTAAAGCCGCAGAGTCAAGTCATCCACTGGAAGTCCCACCCAAAGGGTGAGTAAAGATAGCCTCCACAACTCCTCGGGTCCAGCTGTCTACTCCGAGTACGTCTCGCCCAGTGGTACACCTCCAGGTACTGTCCTGCTCCGCAAGACTCCACCACGATCAGCGATGTCTGTCGTCTGCAACCAACACAACGTAGTGCGGTCATAGCCCATGCAGGGGTGAGTATAAGCTACTCAGTAGGGACCCCGAGACCCCCGAAGGTCTCCCAGAATCCACAAAGGAAAGATACAATCACAAGGTAACATCCGACTCTACTTAGGTATATGCCCATACATATACCTAAGTCATCAATTCCAGGTTCGGATCCAACATCCGAGCCCAAGTACAACCCAGTCCACACAGGAAAGAAAAACTAAATCCACACAGGATAGCACAACACAATCTACAAAGGAAATCAAAACAGGATTGAGCTCACACAGGTTTACTTCTTCATTTGACGATAGAGATGTTCAGATATATCCACTGATTCATCTATACCGTCAGACCCACAAAGGATAGATAGGTACTAACCCCCGCAATGACCCACAAAGGATCTGACCCACACAAGATCGATAGGTAACTAACTCCCGCAATGACCCACAAAGGATTTGACCCACACAGGATCGATAGGTAACTAACCCCCGCAATGACCCACACAGGATCGGACCCACATAGGATCTGTAGGCGCTGGCCCACACATGACCTCTAAGCGCTGACCCACACAGGATCGGACCCACACATGATTTGTAGCACTGATCCACGTAGGATCGCTGAGTGCTGAAGTCGTCGCCGTCGAATCCACTGAGGATCTCTGCACAGTCGTCGTCGTCGTCGCAGTCGCAGCCAGCACTAGCGTTCTCGTACATAGCAAGCTCGTTCAGGAGGGTCCGCTCCACGATGTGAGAGGCTGATACATCAACGGACACAAAGTCTGGAGTTTATGTATCTAAAAGTTCTGTATCGTCAACAGGAACTCAACGTCGCAGACGGCGCGTCAATCGGACGCCCGATCTAAGAGTTATTGGCTTTTTTTTCCCAGGGGCTCGGTTGGTTTTTAAGTCAAAACTAACCCGACCGTACTCCACCTGCGTCCAAACCTCGGGCAGAGTAATCCAAAAGATCTGTATCACATAGAGGAATCCATCAAAGTTGACGGCACGTCAATCGGATGTCCGGAGCTCAAGTTATAAGCGTTTCCGGTCCGAGGTCCCGGTTAGTTTCGTGTACGAACCAACCCGGCCGAACCCAAATTCTCCGAAACCTTGAGTGTAATATGTAAAAACGACCGTCTCGATCAAAGGATCACATCACCGTTGACGGTGCGTCGATCGGAGGTCCGTAGCCCAAGATATGGGCAAAAGACCAAAAAGGGTCAGGAAATGGGGGGTCTGGGCCTGGACCGACCTGGATGTCGCAGCCCGGCCCGGCCGGCACGGGCGTGGCCCGGTCTCCAGGTGTCTCGGCCGTAACGGCCGAGCGGTGCGCAAGGGGGGGGGCACCGCCCCTTTGAATGATCTGCGGCCCCATGTGGGGGGGCGCCTCTCGCCAACGGACACGGCAGGGGTGTCGTGTCCTGCCTTCGCCGGTCCCGCGCGGTCGCGGGACAGCCGGCCTGCCGCCGCGGCTGAAGCCACGGCGGTTCTCCCTGGTGGTGCGCCGGGTGCCGCCGCCTCCCGCCGTCGGCGCTGCCATGCCGGCGTGGCGTGCAAGCGGGTTGCTCTGCGGACAACCGGATGAGTTCCGGTGGTCAGAATTGCACGTCGTCTTTGCCAATGGCCCTCCCAGGGTCCGTCCTTCACTAAGAGGACCTCACATCGCCCGTGCGGCTTACTTTGTCATCGTCCGCTATTCCTCACACCATGAAAGAAAAGGGCGGTGGTTTTGGACTTATTCGTTGGTCCGCACCCACCGCGTTAGCAGTTTTAAAAGTCTCACAACAATCATTTAAACAAAGTGAGGATATAATCACATAGATTAAAAAGAACAAGAATCCATACATCAACGTTATCGTCGAACGTGAGTTTGTTGTGGATTTAAACATCGCGGAAGAAGAGGATCATCGCGTCACGGAAGGGGAGTCACTGTCGTCACGGTACACGGCGTTGCGTAGAGAAACTCCGAGGATTAAAATCACACAGATTTAAGATGCACCAAAAGAAACCATGTTGAGGATATAATTCACAAAGAATTAAAAGAACCGCAATCCCCTACCTCAATCAGTTGTTGATCGAAGATTGTCACGGGGAAGGAACATCGCGGACGAAACATCACGGAAGGAGAATCGTCGGCGTTCTTCGTGTTCTTCGCGTTCTTCGCCAAGAAAGATGAAGATCTTCAAGCTTTAGAGTTTCTCCAAATCCTCTCAACAAGAAACCCCTAAAAAGACAAGTGTCGGTCTTATTTTATTCCCATGCCAATGATTAGAAATTCAAAGTTAAGAAACAAACCATTAATTCGATGAATTAATGGTAACGACTTAACTTCCCAATTAATAGTGGTGTTTAGAATTTAAGTAAACGCACTGGTTGACTTTAATTAAAAGGGGTTTTCACGGGTGCGTTACTTATAGGGGAAGTAACGGTGGGGCTCGTGCGGGCCCCACCCCAAAAATATCCTACCAAGTGGGTAGGATATTTTGGGTTCCACCCTATCCGTTTAACTTAGCTTAATTGGCTTTAAGTGGCTTTAAGTGAAATATAATAAAGTTGTCGCACCACTTTATTTTATTTCTTAACTTTACCCCAAAAATTAAAAACCACACCCGAGTAAACGCAACTCCGGAAAAGGAGTTTTTAAGAAAATACTGGTGCAGTGATTCCATCGGTGCCCTCGGAATTCGATTCCGAGCACCGGTTCAAAAGTTAGAAAAAACCCGCTCGTTCGTTCACTGAACGTACCCGAGCTAAACTTCAGAAAATGATTCCAAGCACACTGGGCCTTGGAATCAGGTGCCGTCAGAAACTACGTTCTTGTAAAATTCCAAAAAAAATTAAGAAAAAAAATTTCCTTGAATTTTACGGGTCTTTACTTCACTCCCACCTCAGGTCTTTATGTCCCCGTAAAGATACATCATAAACTAGGGAAACAAATGTGGGTACTGAGCACACATCTGAGCCTCCCGCTCCCAAGTGCTCTCCTGGAGGTTCACGTGCTTCCATCTGATGCGTACTAGAGGGATCGATCACCCACGTAGGACCCGCTCCTGTCGATTCTCAATCTCCACTGGAACCTCCGCAAAAGTCTCCCCATCATCAAAGTCCAGCTCTCCATGGTCAATGATATGCGTCGGGTCATGCACGTATCTCCTCAGCTGAGATACGTGGAAGACGTCGTGCACCCGGTGCAACTGAGGTGGTAGATCCAGGCGATAAGCCACCTCGCCAATCCTGCTGTGGACCTGGAAGGGTCCGATGAAGCCCGGAGATAACTTTCCGCCTCAGCCAAATCTCCGTATTCTACATCGAGGTGAGACCTTCAAGAAGACATGGTTTCCATCCTCGAACTCTAGTGGCCTCCGACTCCTGTCAGCATAAGACTTCTGCCAGCTCTGAGCTATCCTCATCCTCTCTTAGATGACCTGGACCTTCTCTGTCGTGGCCTGGACCATCTCCGGTCCCACGAGTGCTGACTCCCCAGGGTCTGTTCAGCACAAAGGAGATCTGCAAGGTTGGCCGTACAATGCCTTGTACGGTGTCATTCCGATGGTGGAGTGGTAGCTGTTATTGTACGCAAACTCTACCAAGGGTAAGTGGTCCTCCCAGCTGCGACCAAAGTCGAGGAAACATGCGCGGAGCATGTACTCGAGAGTCTGAATGGTCCTCTCTGTCTGACCATCCGTCTGAGGGTGAAAGGTGGTGCTCAGACGTAGCTGTGTCCCAAACACCTCCTGCAACCCCTTCCAAAGTCGGGAAGTAAAGTGAGTATCACGATCGGAGATGATAGATGATGGCACACCATGAAGTCGCACAATCTCATGAATTTATAGATGCCCCAATCTCTCCACTGATCCCTGCTCTCTGATGGGTAAGAAGTGAGCCGACTTGGTGAGTCAGTCGACAATCACCCAAATGGAGTTGTGACCTCTGGAAGTGTATGGATGTCCAGTCACGAAGTCCATAGATATGCCATCTCACTTCCACTCCAGGACCTCCAAGGGTTGTACCAAGCCTGCTAGTACCTGATGCTCTGCCTTCACCTGCTGGCATGTGAGGCATCGAGAAGCGAACTCCGCCACAGCCTTCTTCATGCCCAGCCACCAGTGCTGTCGTCTGAGATCCTGGTACATCTTCACCACTCCACGATGTACTGCCAAAGGAGAAGTGTGAAACTCTATCATCACTTCCACCAATAAAGAAACTGGTACCAAGGTACGTCCTCTGAAAAGGACTTTGTGCTCTCCTCCCACGGAGAATCCATCAGGTGCCTATCCTGAGGATATCTGTGCACGCCGCGTCTCACAGTCGGCGTCCCCACGTTGTGTCTCTCTGACCCGCTGCAGTAGTGGAGGAGTGACTGTGAGAGACTGGGGGAAGGATGCTCCGTCTCTATCCATGAAAGATATCTGGAAAGTAGCTAGCTGCTTCGTCGCCTCCTCAAGCAGCTTAATGCTCGTCCTCCTGCTGAGAGCATCGGCTACTACGTTCCCCTTCCCAGGAGTATAGACTATCTCAAAGTCATAGTCCTGGAGGAACTCGAGCAATGGTCACTATCTCGGGTTCATGTCCTTCTGAGAGAAGATGTACCTGAGACTCTGATGGTCAGAAAAGACTGTAAAGCGCTCGCCCATCAGATAGTGTCTCCATGTTTTCAGAGCGAAGACCACTGCTGCTAACTCCAGGTCATGGGTGGTGTAGTTCTGCTCATGTGGCCTCAACTAACGTGATCCATAGGCGATCACTACCCGCTCCTGCATCAGGACACATCCGAGTATGGTCCCTGATGCATCACAGTAGACTATGTACCCAATCCCCTCCTCCGGCAACCTCAAGATAGGTGCGCTGGTCAATCTCTGTCTCAGCTCTTGGAAGCTCTGCTGACATCTATCTGACCACACAAAGGGTTTCCCCTTCTTTGTCAAAGTTGATAGTGGTTCCGCAACTTTGGAGATGTCTGGCACAAACCTCCGATAGTATCCAGCTAGTCCCAAGAAACTCCGCACCTCCTTCATGCTCCTGGGTGGCTCCCAAGCTAGCACTGCCTCGATCTTCGCAGGATCCACCGCAACTCCTGCCTCAGAAATGACGTGTCCCAAGAAGTGGACCTCTCATAACCAGAACTGACACTTCAAGAGATTTCCATTAAGTTGGTTCTCTCGGAGTGTGTCCAGTACGACCCACAAGTGGTAAGCATGCTCCTCCTCAGTGGTCGAGTATATCAAAATGTCGTCGATGAAGACCACGACAAATCGATCGAGGTATGGCTAAAAGATCATGTTCATGAGGCCCATGAACACTGCCGGAGCATTGGTTACACCGAATGGCATAACCAAGAACTCATAGTGGCCATACCGACATCTAAAGGCCGTATTCTACACGTCCTCGTCCCAAACTCTGAGCTGATGATAGCCTGACCTGAGGACTATCTTTGAGAACCACCGTGATCCGTTGAGTAGATAGAAGAGGTAATCAATCCTCGGTAGCAGATACTTGTTCCTCATTGTCACCTGGTTCAGGCGACGATAGTTTCCACACAATCGCAAGCTCTCGTCTGCCTTCTTGGCAAACAATATCGGGGAAGCCCAGGGTGAAACACTGGGTCGGATGAATCCCTTGCCCTGCAAGTCCTCCAACTGTACCCGTAGCTCTCGAAGATCAGCGGGGTCCATCTGATACGTTGGAGTCGATATCGGGTTTGTCCCGGGGTACAGGTCAATATAAAAGTCTACCTCTCTGTGAGGAGGTAGTCCTAGAACGTCGTCGGGAATGACGTCCGCATACTGATCCACCACTGCAGGAAAACTAGGACTGTGCACATCAACTGCTCCTAGGATGAGGCTAGCCAACTAATGAGTGATGGGATGTCCTCTCCTCTGCGAGAGCCATCCTGTGCTGCAAAGGCTCCCTTCTCACCGGTGAAGGTGAACCTGCTCTCGTCGGTGCGTACACATCACATCTTGCGCCTAATACAGTCAATCTTAGCATGGACTTTAGATAACCAATCTATGCCCAAGATGACGTCGTAAGGCCTCGACGCCACTACAAGAAGATCCCAGCCGAAGCTCTCACCTCCTAGAGTAAGCTCACACTGCTGGAACTAGTGCGTAATTGTCGAGTATTCTCCCGTAGGAGTATCTAGCCGTAAGGATCGAGCCAATGGCTCTGTCGGAATCTCCGAGCTCCGAACAAGGGAAGTGGATATGAATGAATGAATCGCTCATATGTCTATAATAACTGCAGCAAGGGTGTAATAGACACAGATAATAACTCGAATCATCTTGGGCACGCCGTGGTCATAGGCCTCCGCTGCCTGGATTTGTGATTGTCTCTGCCCGCCAGCTCCCTGTGGTTAGGGTGGTCCTCCTGGTGGTGGTGGTGGTAGAGCCTCAAAGCGTCTCCCACCACCTGCTGCTCGGCCAGCTCCTCTTCCTTGTCTTCCTTCTCCCTGTAGACCGCCACGGTCGACCCTCTGCCTCTGCCTCGGTGTCCCCTCAACCGTCTGCTGCTCCTCGGCATGGCGGGTTGGGTAGTCACGAGCCATGTGGCCCTGCCCGCCGCATGCGTAGCACTGTCTGCCTCTCGAAAGACTGGCCTCG
Source organism: Viscum album (assembly GCA_963277665.1). NCBI lineage: Eukaryota > Viridiplantae > Streptophyta > Magnoliopsida > Santalales > Viscaceae > Viscum > Viscum album. The sequence continues at coordinate 624,749,580 of OY728127.1, forward strand.
CACTGTGTGCCCCGCATAGCTAAGCCAGTGTCCTGAGGTCATCTGCCTGAGGGTCTTGTCTTCCTGGACCCATGAGTCATCCATCGACTGCCTGCTGCAAAAGACTCTTCTACATGTCGCCCTGAGGTGGGTCTCGGCGCTGATGAAGGCTTAGCAAGAAAGCTCTCGATCAAAAGGTCTCGCTCCAGTACTCATGCCTAGGTCAGAATGCTGAGGGAGATCAGCGATGCTCTGATCTCATGCCTCAATCCCTTCTCAAAGGTCCGGTCCCAGAAGAATGGTTCCCGTACCATGTCTGTCGAGTAGAGCGAGAGATCGGTAAATCTTGTCGAGTACTGGGCGACCGTCAAGCTGCCCTGTCGTAGCTGAAGAAGCTCCTGGATGCGCACCGCATGGAGGGTGGCTGGGACGAACTCCGAGCAGAAGAGGCTCTCAAAGTCCGACCAAAGAAGGGATGCCTCATCGTGCACCTGGATCATCAAGCTCCACCATCTGCCTGCTGCCGCATGTAGGAGGCTCACTGCGAGGATCACCATGAGGTCTGCGGGTGTCCTCACTAACCTGAAAACCCGTACAACTGCCTCCAACCAGTCCTCAGTTTCCTGGGGGTCCATCTCCCCGGGGAACCTGGGCGGTCTCTGGCGCTGAAACTCGTGCAGTGCACTAAGGCGACATGAATCGCCACCGGTCGGGGCTGGAAGCATCGGTGGCTCGGTGGGTAGAGGTACCACCGGTACCTCTGCTGTCAAAGGGCCATGTACTGAGGCCTCGTTGCTCGGTGGGTTGTCGTCATGCACAACTCTCTAAACCCTAGCTGGCTGTCGTCGTGGGGTCATCCTGAAAAGAAACAGGTGTGCCACGGTCAGAACAGTATACCTGGTGAGCTGACATAAAGTAATCACAAAGAAAACTTGAAACACGCATGCAATCAATGTTTTCATGCATTAAGTCGGAAATCCGAAGTCAGGGTCCTGGTGTACAGATACGTCTGCCGCCGCACCAACACTGGGCTCCCTAGACTGATGACCACACTCAATACTCTTAACACTATTGCTTTACATAGAAAAGATCAAAGTCTTGAGTTCGGCGGTAGAACCGAACTCCTCTGATACCAGTTTGTCACGACCCGTCCTCGGGGCCCGTGCTGTGACTACCCCAAGCCCGCCTTCCATAGGCCAGGGGCTGGTGACTAGAACCAAGGCATAAATCCCGATAAAAAGGGAAGGTATTGCCTTTGTAAAGTAAACAAACACCACAGAGCAATCAAGAAGTAGAAGTAAACACTAAGTAAAAACTGAGTACAACAATGAGTGCGGAAAAGTAAGTGGGCCAGAATACATACCCAAACTGAATGTAAAGTACAACTGGAAAAAGAAAATAGAAAATGAAGAGTAAAGTCGCAGCGTCGAGCTGTCCACTGGAAGTCCCACATGAAGGGTGAGTACAGATAGCCTCCACAGCTCCTCGGGTCCAGTCGTCTGCTCCGAGTACGTCTCGCCCAGTGGTCCACCTCCAGGTATTGTCCTGTTCCGCAAGCCTCCACCATGATCAGCATTGTCTGTCGTCTGCAACCAACACTACATAGTGCGGGCATAGCCCGTGCAGGGGTGAGTATAAGCTACTTTGTAGGGACCCCGAGACCCCCGAAGGTCTCCCATAATCCACAAAAGAAAGATACAATCACAAGGTAACATCTTACTCTACTTAGGTATATGCCCATACATATACGTAAGTCATCAATTCCAGGTTCGGCTCTAACATCTGAGCCCAAGTACAACCCAGTCCACACAGGAAAGCAAAACGAAATCCACATAGGATAGCACAACACAATCCACAAAGGAAAACAAAACAGGATTCAGCTCACACAGGTATACTTCTTCGTATGACGATAGAGATGATCAGATATATACACTGATTCATCTATGTCGTCGGACCCACAAAGGATAGATAGGTACTAACCCCCGCAATGACCCACAAAGGATCTGACCCACACAGGATCGATAGGTAACTAACCCTTGCAATGACCCACAAAGGATCTGACCCACACAGGATCGATAGGTAACTAACCCCCGCAATGACCCACACAGGATCGGACCCACACAGGATCTGTAGGCGCTGGCCCACACAGGACCACTGAGTGCTGACCCACATAGGATCGGACCCACACACAATTGGTAGCACTGATCCACATAGGATCGCTGAGTGCTGAAGTCGTCGCCGTCGAATCCACTATGGATCTCTGCACAGTCGTCGTCATCGTCTCAGTCGCATCCAGCACTAGGGTTCCCACACACAGAAAGCTCGTTCGGGAGGGTCCGCTCCACGAGATGAGAGGCTGATACATCAATAGACACAAATTCTGGATTTTATGTATCCAAAAGTTCTGTATCGTCAACAGGAACTCAAAGTCGTAGATGGCGCGTTAATCGGACGCCCGGTCTGAGAGTTATTGGCTTTTCGTCCCAGGGGCCCGGTTGGTTTTTAAGTCAAAACTAACCCGACCGTACTCCAAATGCATCCAAACCTCATGCGGAGTAAGACAAAAGATCCATCTCACTTAGAGGAATCCATCAAATTCAACGGCACGTCAATCGGACATCCGAAGCTCAAGTTATAAGCGTTTCCGCTCTAAGGGCCCGGTTCGTTTCGTGTACGAACCAACCCGGATGAACCCAAAATACTCAAAAACCTTGAGTGTAATATTTCAAAATGACCATCTCGATCCAAGGATCACATCGCCGCTAACGGTGCGTCGATTGGAGATCTGTAGCCCAAGATATGGACAAAATACCAAAAAGGGTCTGGAAACGGGGGGTCTGGGCCCGGACCGACCCGGGTCCGGGTCCGACCCAGATGACATGGCCTGGCTAGGCCGGCGCGGCCCGGCCCCGCCTGGGCGCGGCCCGGCCCAGCCTGGGCGCGGCCCAGTCGCCAGGCAGCTTGGTCGTAACGGCCGAGTGGTGCGCAAGGGGGGGGGGGGTGCCTCCCCCTTGAATGATCTGCGGCCCCACGTGGGGGGTCGCCTCTCGCCAACGGACGCGGCCGGGGTGCCGCGTCCTAACTTCGCCGGTCCCGCGCGGTCGCGGGACGGCCGGCCTGCCGCCGCGGATGCAGCCACGGCGGTTCTCCCCGGCGGCGCGCCGGGTGCCGCCGCCTCCCGCCACCGTGCCGGCGTGGCGCGCCGGCGGGTTGCTCCATGGACCACCGGACGAGTTCCGGTGGTCAGAATTGCATGTCGTCTTTGACAATGGCCCTCCTGGGGTCCGTTCTTCACTTCGAGGACCACACATCGCTCGTGCGGCTTACTTTGTCATCGTCCGTCGTTCCACACACCAAGAACGAAAAGGGCGGTGGGTTCGGACTTGTTCGTTGGTCCGCACCCACCGCGTTAGCGGTTTTAAAAGTCTCACAACAATCATTTAAAAAAACTGCAGATATAATCACATAGATTAAAAAGAACAAGAACCCCTACCTCAACTTTATCGTCGAACATGAGTTCGTCACAGATTTAACCGTCGCGGAAGAAGAGGATCGTCGCGTTGCGGAAGGGGAGTCGATGTCGTCGCGGTACACGGCGTTGCGTAGAGAAACTCTAAGGATTAAAATCACACAGATTTAAGATGCACCAAAAGAAACCATGTTGAGGATATAATTCACAAAGAATTAAAATAACCACAATCCCCTACCTCAATCGATTATTGATCGAAGATTGTCGTGGGGAAGGAACGTCGTGGAAGAAACATCATAGAAGGAGAATCGTCGGCGTTCTTCGCGTTCTTCACATTCTTCGCATTCTTCGCCAATAAAGATGAAGATCTTCAAGCTTTAGAGTTTCTCCAAATCCTCTCAACAAGAAACCCCTCAAAAGACAAGTGTTGGTCCTATTTTATTCTCATGCCAACGATTAGAAATTCAAAGTTAAGAAATGAACCATTAATTCAATGGATTAATGGTAATGACTTAACTGCCCAATTAATAGGGGCGTTTATAATTTAAGTAAATGCACCGGTTGAATTTAATTAAAAGGGGTTTTCACGGGTGCGTTACTTAGAGGGGAAGTAACAATGGGGCTTGTGCGGACCCCATCCCCCAAATATCCTAACAAGTGGGTAGGTTATTTTGGGTTCCACCCTATCCTTTTAACTTTGCTTAAGTGGCTTTATGTGGCTTTAAGTGAAATAAAATAAAGTTGTCGCACCACTTTATTTTATTTCTTAACTTAACCCCAAAAATTAAAAACCACACCCGAGCAAACACAACTCTGGAAAAGGCGTTTTTTATCAAATGTTGGCGTAGCGATTCCATCGGTGCCCTCAGAATTCGATTCCGAGCACCGGTTCAAAAGTTAGAAAAAACCCGCTCGTTCGTTCACTGAACGTACCCGAGCTAAAAATTGGAAAATGATTCCGGGCACACCGGGCCTCAGAATCAGGTGCCGTCAGAAACTGCATTCTTGTAAAATTCCAAAGAAAATTAAGAAAAAAATTTCCTTGAATTTTATGGGTCTTTACAATACATATTTATTATGAAATAAAAAATCAGCACATCACCACCGACTTCGCCTCATTAACAAAAAAATGATGTTTCCCTTTTATTTCAAAATGATTATTTTTTCTATGTAATCAAAAATCTTACCAAAAATCCTAAAAATAATTTTTTCATTTATTTTAAAATAAACATAAAATTTAAATTTAATAGTATAATTTCAAATTCATCAACATATTGATTCCAATATTAGAAATCATGTATTTTTATTTTCATTTTTATTCAAAATAATAATAATTCTTGAATATTTTGTTTTTTTCTAACTCAAGAAGGGTGAATTAACATGTTATGGGAAATAAAAAGAAAACAACTAAAATGGTTTATTAAAAATACATCTACCTAAACACATTGTTAAATTGAGTTTTACACTAAAGATGCTAACCATTACTTTAAATCACATCATCATTTAGTACTATAAATAATATATCAATGTCAACATTTTAATTCCAAATAAACATTACAAACCTCTCCAGTGATACAATTTTTTATTTCCCCAACACAAATATGTGACCCATGTTTTGATTCAGAGGGTACATCATAACCTAAAGTTCATTACATGGTTCTATAATGTTTTAAACTAGTAAAGTGTAATAAACCAAGTGATCTTGGGGAATGATTTCAGATAGATAAAATTAAATAACTCAATATATATTAATTTTGAAAAACTCAAAAAATTACAATGGAATAGAGTATATTATATTTTAACAACATAACATACATGATAGAACATGTGTATCTAAATAAACTTGAGTAACAATATATTTATTACTAAGATGACATAAAAAAGAAGATATTTTTATATAGTGTTCCATACCAAACACCAATATGAGATATGTAAAAATCACCAATATATATCTCCTCCACTATACGCAGAATTTCTAATATCCCATTACAAGAAAATGATGTTATTATTCTAAATCCTTAATAAAATATAACATGTACATGCTATTAGAGGATAGTATGTATGGGGTTTGTAAAATAATACTTATCAGGATTTCTATAAAGGACTCACATAGTTTTCAATTATTCAAAAATCAAAATATGTTCATACTCAAATCATAATCTTGAAATATATAAACAATATAAAACTAAATTAAAATATGTACCTTTTTAAATGAAACTATCTATACAAAAATCCAAATTATTTATAAGAAACACAACTCATATATTATTTTTAATTGAAAATCATTGTTACAAAATCATTTCATTATAAATAACGAACTCATCCATGAGTATGAATTCATATTATTATTCACCCAACAGATTTATTATATTGGTGAATCCAAATTTTCTACACGCATTAAAAAAATAAAAAAATATTTATCTAAGAGCTTTTATATATTTATATAGGATTAAATAACTATAATAGATGTCTAAATGTCATATCTTAAAAAAATTGATCAATAATGATACCATTACATACAAATAACAATTTTCTATTTTGAATAATAGAAATTTATATGTAATAATAATTTCAATAATCATAAATTCTATCTATCTAAAGTAATATTAATTTTTCAATATAATATAAGTATTTTTAAATATTCATATTATCTATCTCAAAATAAGTTACTTTTTTCGTTACTCATAGACCTTGTAGATATGTGTCCCTATATTGTTACTATATTAATTCTTTTTAATGAAATAAAATAAGATATATTAATATTTTTTTAAAAAAATATAATAATAAATTAATTACCCATTAAAAAATGTTTTTTCCACTATTCATTAGTGAATTTATATGGTAATCTAAAACATTTATGAAAAATGTTTTTATAAAAAAATTTCCCAATTTTTACCATTAACATTTGATTGGAAATATATATATCATATTTCAATTAATATGTATTAAAATACTAGAAAATAAAAATAAATTGTTAAATTTAAATTAATACCATAATATAATGATTATATAAATTGTTCAATAGAATAAAATAAATTTAATTCAAATATCACCTACTTAATGAAGGTAAAATATTTTCCCCATGGTTAAATTCATAATTTAACATTATTAATTCATTCACACTGATAAATGAATATCTATTAATCATATCTGAAGAAACGGAATAGAAATAAATTTTTGAAACAATAATCCTTTTTTGAAAGATCAATTTTCATTGTTTATTTCCACAACTCAGTGGTTCACCAAAATAAAGGAAGACATCACCTCTTTAACACTAAAAAATTTGAATGGGTAAAGAACACTATTAATGGAATATGAAATGAATCTCAATGAAGAATATAAGGGATATTTTCTAAATATATTCTCCCATATATGCTTTTTATATCCAATTTTTAACATCTGCTATTTAATTTTATACACATAATTCACCCCAAAATTACAATATAAAAACCCAATTGATCTCTATATTTAAAATTAACACATAAATGAGTATAGATTTAAAAAAAATTGTATTTATATTCCATAAACCATATTATGATTATTAGTGAAAAATATATCTATATAAATGAATAATTTACACCCACATACAAGTAATATATAAATAATCATATTCTATTTATCACAATTATTTTACAAGACCATTTCATCAATTACAAAACAATATATTATTATTCATTACATAATTTTGTTCATATATATATATATATATCACATTACCATCTTTTAAATATTTTTAAATTAAAAATATAAATTCATTATTTCCAATTATATTTTCTCACATATAACTTTATTATTATCATTATATATATTTTATTAACAAAATAATTTTCAAATAAATTTAGGATTGTAAAACATATAACTAAATCGATTTATTTTATTCACATCAAAATATATATTAATAAAATAAAAATTTATATATAAATAATAAAATCCATTAAAATTTAAAAAAATATTCCATATTTAAACCCACATTTACAGAGGAAATTCCATTCATTCCCAAAACCTCCACAAGAAAGAAGAAGAATCTTTAATTATAGAAAATACACATATTTCATAGAATGATCACTTTTTTCCACTCAATTTATTCATAAATATTAATTGTTTTATTATATTTAATATCACATAGAGTAAAAAAATCAAATAAGATAACATTTCAATACCATCTAAAAATATTTATTTTATATTTATAAAACTAAAAACCAAAAATATTGTATGAACCTAACAGTAGTAACCTAGAGACGGTGTCAATATTTATTACATTGGGATAAGATAGAAGGAATCTCAAATTGAAATTTTGAATTGTTACATAGGATTGGTATACTATATAAGTATATAATTCTATTATTACAGGTGAGAACCAAAACTATAAAAATTATAAAGATCATTATTATTATCTTTATACAATACTTGGATATAATTCTTAGTACACTTCTTGGATTTTTGGGAATTTAATAGAATAGGGGTGATTAAAAATTCTTAGTAAGGGATATATATTGTATATTATATCTGTAATCAATAAGAATAAATATGGAATAATTAATAACTGAATAAAAATTATATTTAATTTTTTGTATTATCATTATTTTATAGAAAATATGTTTTTATTAATTAAATTTAATAAATCAATTTTCTATCATAAATAGATAATTTATAATCATTGGAAGGGGAGATAACTGGGTAAAAGTTCAATTAAAACATTAAAATTTGGATGACATCACACATCATGATACAACTACATTAAATACTTTTTTTAGATGGTTTAATAATTATGGGTAGGTATACACTATTAATATGTTCATCTAAATTTAGGAAACTAATTCATCTTACAAGACTATCTATGGATTGAGGGGATATCAAAAACTAGGACCCATAAATATCTTCATGTGATGTCAATCCTTATATATCAAAAAATTAATTTAATTCATGTACACCATTAATTGTGAAAAAAATATGTATTGAGTAAATAATATTGATTTATCAATATTTCCCCAATAAATAAAATAACTTTCAATTTAATCATTGTATGTGGAGATTATATATGGTTTATGAAATATGTATGTCAGTAATAAATTATATAGATAATTATGGAAGATTTATTGTCCAATGATCAATGGAATGTATATATTATACAAGAAAGATAATAACTAAAAAATGAATAAAAATGTGAATTTTAATACTTTCCTTATTCAAAAACATGATAAACCATCCATGTGAAGAAAAATTATGGTATCAATATAGAATATCCCTAATGGATAGTTGGTAAAAGAATATGTATTTTCATTAAATAATAGAAACACAATAAAAATTTCTCTGAATACGTTTTTGAGGAAAATATCAATTTAACATAGAAAATTTATTTTTATAACTAAAAATTTTAGGAATAATAGTAATACCGATTTAATTTAAAATAATTTTTATAAATATAAAGTAATATTAAATTAAATTTTAGGTCCTTCTTATATTAAATTCTCATCATTTCATATAATTAAAAACTCATTCATTTCACAATGTTGAAAATTTGGTAAACAACTTCACATTTCAAAAGAGAAAGTAATATTCCTTTCAATACATTTTGTAAATAGTCAAACATTGGGGAAAATTTATTTAATTAATAATTTAGAGAATGTTTAAAAAAAATTTGTCACATAACTAATAATATATATTTGGAAGAAAAATGTGATTTGATTAAAGATATTAATAAAGATGGATTTTATTAAAAAAATCAATCGCATTAAGAACCAATGTGTGGAGAAAATGATAATTTTAATTGAAAATGTCATGAATAACTGATGTATTATAAAATAAAATGTATTCAATCCTCTGGGGAAATTATTTTCTTCAATGTAAATTTAAACCTAAACAATCTAAATTAAAATATGATATTTAAATACACCCTAAAAGAGATCATATATTTGAAGTCAAAATATATAAATGAATAGATTATATGAGTAAAGTGTAAATATAAATAAAATAAGTGGACATAAAACATATGATATTCAATATATATTTCAGATATAATATATTAATATAAAATATTATAAATAAGTAATAAAATCAAATGAAAAGCAGTTGAAAAATAAAATTATTTACCACTAAGAAATTTTCAAATTAAACCCCCATGAATAAAATAATTATAAATAAAAAATAAAATACTATTAATTATAAATGTTTAAAAGTATTACATATAAAAGAGGAATTATATACAATATATTAATGATATTAAGGGCATAACATTACAATATTCCCCAATGAAATAGAATTGAAAAGAAATACCTTACCACATGGTAATGTTTTCATAAATTCCCCAAGAGAGGAATGATTAAAATTGAAATGTAAAATAAAACCTTGTGATAATTATTTTCATAATACATGTAAATGGGGTATTATTTAAACAATATAAAATATATTATGTTCAGAACAATAAAATATGCCTTAATGATGTGAAATTGAGATGAAATCACTTACCACATGCATCGTTTTGGTTGAAAATTCCATAACATATTGTATAGTGGTATTAACCATGTTATTTATTTAAAAATAATCTATATTAATATTTATAATAGCATATATGATCATGTTATACTATTTTTTCCATCAGTTTTCTCATAATATTCCACTATTATTATAATTATTATAGTTGTTAATTTCATTGTTTTCTCATTATTACTTATTCACAAAATTTAATATTATTGGGTATATGAAATAGATCCATCATATCTAGAATGATATTAATTTTATTAATATTATTTATACTCTTTATATATATTTTTAGAATAATTAATTATGGTGGGAAATTGAAAATAGATTTCATAACTACGTGGAAATGACATATGTATGCACGAGAAAAGTTATCATTCTGTTAACAAGTGAATGGAAATTAAAGTGTGTGATATAATAATATTCCTTAGTAAATATATATTAATTTATACCAAAAATATTCATTAAATTTTACATTATTAATTTCCATGTAAATAGTAAGTGAAAAAATAATCACATCACTTTGTAATAATGTAGTCTTACATAAACACAAGAGATGTTATCATATATTAATCAAAATGGAAATTAAGAAAGAAAATGTGATAATATTGATCATTTATTTTTATAATATAATAAATATTATATCATATTTTAAGTCCACAATTATATCCATCTTTGAAAGTTGGTGATGAAAAATGATTTGCATCAGTTCGTGACGTAATTGTTCGTTGTAAATATGATCAACAATTTCTTTTCACCTTTGATTTAAAATGAGAATGATATATGTAATGTACATAACATACTTATATTTAAAATTATTTAGAAAACTAAGGATATTATATAAGCATGGTTTAATATAATTTTATGGAGGTGGAAGAATAAAAAAAATATGGTTTATGAAGATTACCTCTAATTAAAAAAACATCTTTTGGTATTCACCACTTGACTTACACGGTTTTATTTCTATTTAGATAATGGGGATCTATGATTTTTAAGGGGTAAAGGAAGTAATTTTGGTGAGGATTGGCCTAACCAAATCTCTCTTGAAGTGTGGAGAGGGGAGGAGAGTAGATGGCCTTTTATAAGTGGGGGATAGGGAACACATGGAATGTTTGAAAATATTAGATAAAAACAATGTTTTTATAAAGAATTTTTTTTCAAAAAGGGTCATTAATGACCATTAGAGGTAAAATTTGAAAAATATTTCTAGAAAGTGGTTTATTACAATTTTCTATGCCATTTTAACCATTATCTTTTTAGTTAATCCCCTCAATAAATTTAATGAACCAATGTTTTGTCAATGGAATTCCCTTATAATAATTATGTGTTATAGTATAATCATATAATATTATATATTGAACACAATACAAACCCAAAAATGATGAATGACTAAAATGAGAGGTATCCCGATATGTCAAGGAATATATACCGATCAAATAGTAACTTTAACTTCCAAATAGTAATGTGACCCTAATGAATAGTAAACATTCTAATGTAATAGTAACCTCACCAATGAATGTTTTAACAAAATTAATTCATCTTATTACTATCAATATGATATAATTATATCACACTATAAGTGAATAAATATTTTATAAATTATTAATAAAGTTTTGGTATTTTTTGAAAGTCATGTATATTTAATAACAATTTTTTGATTAATTTAAGAATTAAAAAAAAATATTAATAAAATGTATTCGTAAATAAATATTTTTATTACTTATGTGTATTAGATAATTTTAAGATAACTTAATTACTTCATAGTGTTCAAAATATAGTTTTAGTTATAAAATTTGAATCGTTAAAGTAAATTATGAATTTAATTAGAAAATACAATTTCAAATAATTTGAAAATTATTATCGTAAAATAAAGATTATTTTGGAATTATACACATTAAAAAATGGTTGGGGTGAATTTTTTTGATTTTTATAAAATACATTATTTTTTAATAGTAAAATATGATAATTTACTATAAATGCTAAATAAATGAATTTATGCATCTTGATTGAGTCATAGATGATGTAATTCGCCATTAGATCAAACTCACATTCAATATTTACTATTTTTGGTTATAGTAATCAGGAATATTAGTAGTCTTTCACATAAAAATTAAACTAATGATTAAAATAATGGGAACTGCTCCTCTCATCCACTAAATACCACCATTATTTTTCTCCTCTCATCGCACCTCTCAATAATTGTTCCTAAACCAAATTATTCTCAAATATCTCCGAAATCCCCACTCCTAAATCCCTGATATCCTAGACCCATAAAAAGTCCAATACCTCTCCCCTAAAAAGGCTATCAAAAAAAGATATGTTTAATAGTAAAATTTCACATTTCTTTTTCTTTTATTTTCTTTTCATTTTTCATTTTTCCATTTATATCAACAGATATCCTAATCCTAATAGTGTGATTACTCCCTACCTAATATGTACAATAAATTTTTTATTATAATTGAATAATTCATCATTATCTCCCATTTAACGTCCATTTATATTATAAATAAAAACACTATCTGAAATGTAATAATTCATTACATTCAAGGAAGACTAGTTTTCAATTTCATTTAGCATCCTCAATTATAGTCATGAAACATTTTTATTTGTTAAAAGAAACTAAAATATATTTATACTGTCTTATTTTATGTTCTTTAACATATTTTAATCATGATATTAATTTTTAAATCAAAATGTGTTCATTGTGATAAAAAACTATCGATTAACCAAAACAGTTATCATTAATGATTCAACATCACTCCAAATAACCAAATGAATTTTAATACCATTTAGTCAACTAGATGTTAAAAAATTCCATATAACTCCAATTCTGTAAAACTGTTTTCAAATTAAATTTTCATCCTTATATGCATATTAGTAAACCAATCATGAAAGCAAAGGTAACAAACACTCCAAAAACAATGAAATTAAACCTATTAACCCACCAAAAAAGACATGAATGAAATTAATAATGTTATAATAAATAAAATAATTGTATTATATTTTGAGTATATATTAATTATTTAATTTTATTTTGTTATCTATGACATTAATATCCTTTTAAGTAAACCTTCAAACATAAGGTAAGAGATTCTACGCGAACCTCCATTATTCATTTGCATTGTTTTATCTTTCCTTTTACCCAAATAAGGTTATCTATAATTTTCATTCAAATATAATAAATTCTTTTTATATGATCCAAACACATTTATCATGGTCCATTCATTATTTTTTTGCTTTATACATTTTTTTAAATGATTTCCACCTCAATTCTTCCAGATAACCAAGCCCATTTTAAGGGAACTTCCCAAATTCTTACCCATTTTCATGTACACTATATAATCTATTTTTAATCCACCATTATTTTTGTAAAACTAATGTTTTTTATTGTTAAATATTTCATGGTTCACTTTTGTTTTTATCAAAAATATTACTCCCTTTTATGTTTTGAATAACCATTGATATTTTCATTTAACTGCACTAATTTTTTTTAAATTCTAATGACTCATGAATACCAGTTTTACATGTTAGTAATTAATGTGAAAACATGTTTGATGATATATTACTATTATACCCTATTATTTTCCATGCATGTTATAATTCCTTTCCTTCATGGATATTTTTATGATACCCCCATTTTTTATTCTTTATGATATGATTTTTATATCCAATTCATACAATGGTTGACCCTTATGTTTGTATATTATTGATTATATATAATTGTATATGTGGAAATAATATTCATGTACATGTTATGATGTGTGTGACCATATAGTTCTCTAATATATTGTGTAAATTTTAGACTTAGGAGACATTATGTGAAACTGTCATGGAAGTTATCCTTGACTCATGCTTCTGTGTGCAACTGTCTTTGTGGTTAATCATGACTTGTGCTCCTCTATGTTCAACAAGCATGTTCCCATGCTAATTTCATGTTTTATGTTTCTGAATAATTATTGTTACTCCATGTTTATATGATCCCATATTTATATATTATGATTCCCAATGTTCCATGCCTTTTTACATCATTATGTCTTTTTCTCTACCCACGTACTAATGCCTCATTCTTATTTTTATCCAATTACAAGGATTTTATGCTCATCAATTTATTCATGTTATCCTCAGGTTATCTTGTGAAAATGTACGAATAAAATTGAAGATAGGAGATCATTATGAAGATTAAATTAATAAATGTTTTATTTAGTCCCATGTTTTCATTTGATTGTAACTTGTCTAACATGATACTAGACTTTATGATGCTTTCCTTATAATATGATGTTGAAATATGCCTAAAATCATGTAATAATATGTGTAAAATGCTAGGGAGCTTATATTTTGTATGAGAGTAAGGACTTGTTATTTATATAGATTAGTAATATACCATTAAATTATGAACAATTGTGTTTTGACTATGTTTAAGAAAACAACCCTAATTTATTTTAAGTATATAGTATATTGTTTATTAATAAAATAGATCCTTATCTAGATAAAAACAAATAGACTTAGCTCTATAACCAAATTATCAAGAGGTAAAAACCAAAAAAAAATCTTCGAGAAAGGCTTGAATGGGAAATGATTCACTGCAATGGGCCTTAATATAATCCTAGTTTGAAACTCCTAGGGGATATGCTTTGGTAAATTCATAATCTCATTACAAACCATATTTAAGGGATTAAAAAATGATCTCAGATGAATATATGTTATGAATCCAATCAAGGAAAACATAGATATAAACCTATGGAATCACAAATTGGGATATACTTTTCCATTATAATTTTATCGTTTTATGTTTATAGTTTTCTTTTTTATGCTTACTAACTAAGTATTCAAGCCCACTAATTGAACTATATTTTTTATACATAACGGATGGAAATAGAAGCACACATTCCAGCAATCAATGTGATAGAGAATGCGAATATTACACTAATTATATGCCAAATATAATGGGAATGGGTGCTCAAAACATTATTAAAGTACTTTCACAGCTATCCAATGTTGTGAACAATAATTATAATCATGAAGAACTCCCTCATACTCTATGGAAATTTAAGGCTACCTACAAATCATTCATGGGGAAATGGCCTCCATTGTTTGTTGGATCTTCTAATCCTATCCTTTGGTGATAGTTGATTAACTCCATTGAAGAGATATTCTATGTCCTATAGTGAAAAATATAGGAGGTAGACGTACTAGAATACCATCATTTTGAAGAAAATGTTGAACAATGGTGGAAAGTGATCAAGAATATGATGTCTTATAAAGAAATAGATTCCATAGATGGGAGTAATTCAAGAAAATAATTTTCAAAAAATATTTTCCCCAAAATCTCCATCTCATGATAGAAAGAGAGTTCCCCAGACATATATAGATAGAGGATAAGTCTATTAGGGTGTATAAATTAAACATCACAAGGAATTCAAGATATGCCTCTGGATTTTCACAGAACACAGAAAGTAAGGTGTATCATATCTTTAACAGACTAAATCCATGTATACAAAAATTGTTGGCGATTTTAGACTTTTCAATTTATGAGGGGATTGTTTGATGTGACCTTAAGGATGAAATGAAGGTCAAATACTCTCAATGGTCTCATGGTCCCAGTTTCAAATAAAAATAAATGGAGTCTAATATGGTTTTTATGGAAAATAAATCCCTTGATGGAATGAATATTGAACAACCAACATGTCAAAATTGTGGGATTAAGAATCTTGGGAACTATCTAAAGGGATCTATGAATTACTTCAAATGTGGAAAAATGGGACATCTAGACAGGAACTGACCGAGGGATATAAAGAATCCCATTAACGTGGAAGATGAAAGGATGGTTCAAATCAAAACATAGCTTATAGTAATGTGTTAAAATTGGAAGGATCATGGGAATTATTTGAACTATTTTTCTACTCCATGGGTTATTAGAGGAAATCAATAACATCCTCCAATGAAACAATGATGGTCTTATTCTATCACTACTACCGAGGTGGATTCAGAAAACATTGTGGGAAAAGGTATGCTGGTTATTCATTAATGAATATAGAATTTAATATTTTGTTCTTGTTCTATGCATTATTTCATAACGTGTATGTTTAGTTGAACTATTCGAAAACCACCACAAAATTTTGAGTTTGAATTATCTGTGAGAATAGTGATAGGGGAAACTATTAGGTTCATGGTTTATAACTCCTCCTTGTTAAGAATTTTTTGGACTGAACCTCTATGCAAATCTTTCCATATATCCCTTAGTGGATTTCAATGCTATTTAATGCATGGATTCCCTATATTTATAAAAAGTCAACCTTAACTATCAGTAGTGGGTGATCACTCTTCACATCCAAAAGTATCCTCCAAACCTGTACATGTTTATGGAAGAAGAAGAATCGTCATCACAAACATTTTCTCATGTGTGTATAATGTTCCCTTTTGAGGAAGAATATATTGATAAAATGATTGAGACAAAGAAGATGATACTTCTTGATGATATTCTAGTCATGAGGGATTATGTTGGTGTATTCCCTAAATAATTTCCTAGACTTTCTCCTGGTCGTGATGTTGAGTTCTCAATTAAAATTATTCATAGATCCCTACCTATATAAATGAAACATTGTAGAATAAACACTATAGATTTTGAATAGCTAAAAAAATAGTTACCAGATAATCTAGTTAAGGGTTTTATACACTTCAAGGAATCACCATAGGGTGAACCTCCATGTTAAGAAGAAGGATGAATCAATGCACCTAAACATCGATTATGTTGAGCACAAAAAATTATTGATAAAGAATAAGTATCCTCCTACTGAGATGGATAACTTTTTCTATCAAATAAGAGGGTCTATTTATTTATTTAAGATAGACCTTCGGTTAAGATATCAACAAATGAAGGTGAGGAAGGTTTATTTTATAAAAACATTCTTTTAAACAAGGTATTTATGTTATGATATCATATTGATGACATTCGAGCTCAGTAATTCTCTATAAATATTAATGGATTTAATGAATATAGTCTTTAGGTATTATCTTGAAAATTTTGTGGTAGTATTTATCAATTATATTCTAATATTCTCTATGAGAAAGAAAGATCGGGAGTACCAAATGAATACTTTGCTGATGGCATTGAAAAGGGAGAAACTTTAGGAAAAGTACAATAAATTTGAGTCATGGATTGAGGATGTATCTTTGTTGGGGAATGTTAATACTAGAAAAGAATATTTTTGGACCCTTCCAAACAAAGGAAAATGAAGAGTGGCCCATACCAACATCTGTAATAGAGATCTAGAGCTTTCTAGGTCTATCTAGGTACTGTTGAAGATTTCTGAAGAACTTTCCTCTATTTTCAAACCTAATGACCAAGCAGACATGGAAGGGGGTGAACATTTTTGTGACTCAAAAATGTGAGTATTGAATTGAGGATCTTAAAAAGATGCATATCACTACGCCAGTACTAACACTAAAAAAGGGGAGAACTCATTGTGGTGCAATGTGATACTTAAAAGAATGGATTAGGGTTTGTATATGCCCAAAATGATAAAGTGATAGACTACGACACAATGAAGATAAAAATACATGTCCAGAACTATCTCAGGAATGATCTAGAGTTAGAGGCTGTGATAATTGCATTGATAATATGGATGCACTATCTCTATGGGGAGACATGTTAAAAATATGAAGAATATGATTAGTGAAAATACATCAAAGTGCCCAGTATTTCCATAAGTGAAGGATGAATGAACAAACTCTAAGGGGATGATGTTACCACTACCCATACCAACATGGAATTTGGAGATAATTACAATGGACATTGTCACTGGACTTACAAAGATATCCTGATGAAACAATGTTATATGGGTCATTCCGGATCATTTTACAATGACAAATCACATTATCAAAATTCAAGATGACTTCTCATATAATAAAATTGACTGCATATATATCAATTTGGTGTTAAGGATGCATGAATTACCACTCTTTATTTTACCCAATTGAGATATGAAATTCACCCTGAAGTTATGTAAAAGTCTTCAACATTCTCTAAGAACTAAGTTGAACTTTTGTACGCCCTTTCATCTAAAACTGATGTCAAATCAATGTTAACTATTAAGGCATTGTAAGAAATTTTTGAGAGCTTATTCTATGGATTTCAAAAGATTATTGGAACAATGTCTTCCACTAGTTTAATTATACTACAACAATAGTTTCCAATCCCGTATCCAAATTGTTATGTATAAATCCCATTATGGGAAAAGGTGCAGAACACTGGAATGATGGGATGAAGTTAGTACGCATAATCATCTCGGACTTGAAATAGTTGAGGAAATGGAAGAGAAGGTTAAAAAAATTTAGCAACACATCATAGTAGCCCATGTCCACAATATAGTTATGAAAAATATCATGGAAGAAACCTTGATATTAATGTTAAGGATGTGGTATTCCTTCGCATATCTCCATGTAATAATATCATCAGATTTGGAAAGAATAGAAAGCTATGTCTTAGAAATGTGGCCCCTTTATGATTCTTTATCATGTGGGTGTTGTGGCCTATTGACAAACACTTCCACATAAAATTTCTAATGTACACAATATATTCCACATATCCCTATTAAATAAGTACATACTAGAACTTTCACCTGCATTCTCTTCAGTGGTCATATAGTTAGAGATTGATCCTTCTTGAAAGGAGCATCTAGTGAAGATCTTGGATCAAAGTGATGATGTTCTAAGAAAAAAGACTACAAAAATGGTCAAAGTAATATGGTGGAACCCTAATTATGAAGAGGAAACATGGGAACAATAGGAAGTAATGACAGAACAATACCCACACATTTTCTCATCATATAATATGGAATGAAATTTTGTGGGAGATATTTCATAAGGGGAAGAATGTAACGACCCAATGTTTTATCATTGGAATTCACATATTATATTTATTCCATGTAGTATAATCACATAAGATTACATATTAAACACAATAAATACCATATAAATGATAAATCAGTGAAATTAAAGGTATCTCTATAAGTTAAGGAATATATAATGATGAAATAGTAACAGGACATTTGGAATAGTAATGTGACCCTTATAAATCGTAAACCATCCAATGTAATAGTAATCGCACCGATGTAATTATAAATAAAATTTATTCATATTATATATTTCAATATGATATAATTATATCATATTATAAATAAATTTATACTTCCGAAATTGTTAATTAAGTGATGATATTTTTGTAAATCATTTATATTTAATTATAATTTTATTATTAATTTAATTACTAATTTTAAAAAAAATATTTTACTAAAATATTTTCATAAATAGTTATTCTTATATCATATGATTATAAGATAATTTTAAGATACCTTAATTAATAATTCAATTTGTTACAAAACCACTTGTAATTTTAAAATTATTATTTTCATATAAATTATGATTTTAATTAAAAATTAAATATCAAATATTCGGAAATAATTTTCATAAAATGGAGTTTTTTTAATTATACATGTTCATAAATGGTTGGGGTGAAATCTTTGTATTTCACTAAAATAGTTGAAATTTTTTTGGAATAGTAAAATATGATAATTTAAGAAAAATACTAAATAAATGAATTTTTGAATCATGCTTGATTCATGGATGATGTAACTCGAAATTAGTCTGAAATAACATTGTATATTTACTATTTTGGTCGTAATAATAAGGACTAATGGTAGTCTTGAGAAAAAATATTAAAAAATTGATTAAAACAATGGGAACCAACCCCTCCCCCACTATAAATATCACCCATTGTTACCTCCCCTCCTCACAACACCCACGACATGTACCTAGTCCAAATTATACTCAAATAACTACCTAATCCACTCAACCACGTCCAATATCTCTTGGAATCATTGAAATACCAAAACCTCTCCCCTAATGAGGCTCTTGAGGGTGTTATAATCAAGAGGTAAGTTCCTCTTTTCATTTCCGTTATTTTCATTATATATTCCTTTGTTTTCCTTTCTACCCTATCCTATCTCTTTCAAATGGTCTGATAACTAAAATCCATTGAATTTACTTGAATTTTGTTATTATAATGAAATAATACATAATCATATCTCCTTTCAAATCCTTATATACTAGAAATGAAATCAGTATTCAAGATGTGTTAATTCATCACATTCAAGGATGTCGAGTTTTTAATTTCTTTTACCATAATCAATTTTGGTCATGAAACCATTTTTATTGTTGAAAAAGACTATAATATATGTATTATGTCTTATTTAAGGTTATATAATCTATTTTACAAGTGATATTAATTTATAAATCATAATGTGTTTGTTGTGCTCATAAACCACCAAGAAACCAAAACGGTTATCATTAATGATTCATCTTCACTCCAAATAATCAAAAAAAATTAATAACCAGTTCTTATTTCAGATATTAAATAATAAAATATCCCAGAATTTTTACATCCATTTTCATCCTACATGTTTTACCTTACTTGCGTATAATTAAACAAATCATGAAAACCAAGGAAACAAATGCTCCCAAAATAGTGAAATTGAACCTGTTAACCAACAAAAAATGTCATGAATGTACAAAATAATGTTATACTAAATCAATTACCAATGGAAAATGTTCCTTAAATATTAATTAATGAATTTAATTTGGTTATCCAATACATTATGACCAATTGAAGGATACATTTAGACTTAAGGTAAGGTATTTGACCTGATCCTCCATTATACCATCATGTTGTTCAATCATTCTTTTTCCACAAATGTGGTTGTCAATTATTTTTATTCATAGAATATATATTCTGTGTATATCCTCCAAGATCATGTATCATGATCCAATAGTTTCCCCCCATGGGGATATACTTGTTTTTACATGATTCCCTCCTCAATTTTTCGGGGTAAGCAAGCCTATTTTAAGGGAACATCCCGAATTCATAACCATTTTCAATTACACAAGATAAAGTTTTTTAAGAAACCATTACTTCTATAAAACAAATATTTTTATTATGGAATCAATATTTTTTGACTTCTTGCTTTATATACATTATTATTCCCTTTTATTATTTAAATGACCTTTGATATTTTCCTCTATCAAGAGTAAACTGTTTTAATTCTAATCTTTCATTAATACTCTTTTTTGATATTGTTAATTCAAGTGACATAACTTTTCATGATATATTCATATTCTACCCTATTATTTCCTATTCTTGATCTAATTCCTTTCCTTCATGGGAATTGTTTATGATATCCCCAACTATTATTCTTTATGAGATGAATATAATACCCAATTCTTACCATGGGTAATCCCTATGTTTACGTCTGATTGATTATGTGTGATTATATATGTGGAAAGAACAATCAATAACATAATATGATTGATGTTGTCATATATCACATTAATTATTTTGTTAATTTTGAGTCTCAGGATACATTATGGGAAATTGTCTGGGCGGTTAGACATGACTCGTGCTACCATGGGCAACTGCCTTGGTGGTTGACCTTGAATTCTGCTCCTCTATGTGCAATGAGCCTCAACTCAAGGTAATGTCATGTTTTATGTTGTTGTTACATTACTATGACTTGATGTTTATATGATCCCATGTTTATACATTATGATTCAATATGTTCCATTCATTTTTATATCATTATGTCTTGCCTTCTAAACCATGTGAATGTCATTGTTTTTATTATTATTCCCTTGGTGGTATTTTTAGATCATCCCTTTATTCATGTCATCCTTGCTTTATTCTATGATGATGTTTGAGAATAATAGAAGTTAGAATCTCATTATAAATATAAAATAAATAATTTTTTATTTAATCCCATGTTTTCAGAATTATGTACCTAGTCTTCCAAGACACCATAAATTATGATCCTTGGATTGTAATAAGATGATTAAATATGCTTAAAATCATGTGAGGATATTTGTAAAAGGATAGGTTTGCTATAATATATTTGTTTTAATTTAAATATAGTAATAATATTTTATAATTTGACTGTTAATAATGGAAGAACATTATGTTGAACATATTATATAATATAATTTTTACTTATTCTTAAAACATATTATATTTTTTCAAATTCAATTCACTGATGTAGAAAATTCCATCTTAAAATTATACCCACATACATGAAAAAAAATTCGGCTTTCAAAAATAAAATTCTTGTAAGTATATAAGGATTTAAAATAACAATTGAATGCTAAATTTATTCTAATATAATAAAATATTTTAACTATATTATAATGGTACTAATGATACATTAAATTTTCAGTGGAATAATGTTTTGTTCTACTAAAATATGAATTTGGTAGAAATAGGGAAGGATTCCTTGATCATCTAAAACTCCCTTAAAAAGCATGTGGACATCGCATTGAACATTAGTCATGTTATCTGATGATTTAATCTTCACCTGAGTCACCAAGTGAATGTGAGCCAGACATGGCATGAAGACAATAAAGTATGGATTTTCTTGCTTTAATGATTATTCAGAACGTTCATCTTACATTATTTTTGAGTTTGGTATCCCTCCTCACCACATAATGTGTGAATATTGTGATAGGAAATTTAATTAAAAAAATATTTTATTTCCACATTGATGTACTTGATCTTGTATTTTTTCATAGAGGTAAAAACGTTTTTTTCAATAAATATCATTATTTTCAACTATTAATTTTAAAATGAATTAATTCAGAAAAAAAAATTCCATCTAAGATAATTTTCATATTATGATTTAAAATATTATTATATTTTTATCAAATAAATTTTTTAAATGGGTTTAAATTTTTTACACTCTGATATTTTAATAGAAAAAATTTATATGATATAGCATATCTAACATGAAAGAACAACCATAGAAGTGTATATAATATTCCAAGACTCCGTAAAATATTAATTTTTAAATTATATTTTGGTTAAAATGTTTTCACATTCATCTAATATATTTTATATGCATAATTTATGAAAAAATAAACTTTTATGCATAAAAGCTATATTTTTACGAAAGGTAGTATTGCCACCCTTTAATAGTGGACCTATTTTAAAACTAAATATTATAGGTTTTATAATTTTTATTTGAAAACCTAAAGTAAATTTTTGAAATATTATTTTAAAATTATCTTTAGGTGAATTTGTGGAATCTTTCTAGCTAGTTTCGTTTTTTGGTGTATAGCAAATATACTAATTACAAATTAAAATCCAAGCATTGAATTAAATAATTTATAATTATAAGTTAGATTATATATTACTTTTAAATTCATAATATATCAATAGTTAATAGTTTTATCAAATTTGGGTAATTGGAATCATTTTTTTAATTAAATTTTATTTAAAAACTATAATCATTTGATCATTTTCGCTTTGAAATCCCGATTTATCATTATTTCATGGGAATAAATTTTAAATTAAATTATTCTAAATCCGTGGGATAAATTTTTTAAAATTGATTCTATATTTGGAATGAAAATAACTTGTGACTTCTAATATGGTCAAAATTAATTTTTACTAGAAATAATATTGGACACTGTTAATGTTAATCACCATTGTTATGTGAAAAATGAGTTTTCAAAAGGGATAAACATTAAACATTATGGGAATAATGAACTAAGATATTTTTTCACACCCATTGGATTGACATATTTCTACCCCTAGCATCATTTTAACGACTTTTATGAACTATTGGGATATTATTCCTTAACAGTGATATATATAATATGTTATCTAATGAAAATTATGAAAACTGAACCATCCATGCTTTTAATATCTATAAATATATGGGATATGAACAGAACAACAACATTTATTTGCTTATATTTATGTAAACATATATATTATTTTAAAAGATACATTTTTTTGTAATAATAATAATTTATCATTGATTTTTAGAGATGAAACAATTAGTTTAAATTCATAATAAATTACATCATTGTAATTGTTTAGTTAAAAAATAACTAAAATAAATTATAATAAAAATAATTATGAGGAATTAAATTTAATTAATTAAATGCATACGTTAGTTTTCTATATAAATATATCATCATATTTTGTTTTTACATTTATGGATTCAAATTTCATCATTTTCATGATATTTTAAAAATTAAAGTAAATATATAATATCTAAATTGACATTAATGTTATTTTACAATAAATTATATTGGATTAAAATATTTATAATTACTTAAAATCATAAATTCTAAAAGATGATATTTTTTATGAGAAAATGAAATATCTTCTATTAATGTACCAATTGATCATTTATAATGAACATATTGACCCCTAAATAGTAGAAAAATGTTAGTATGGTTAGGGTTAAACTGTTGTTTATGAGCGTTACAAGAACTACTCTTACAATTTATTTCCAAAACAAATATGATTTTTATTTTATAAAAATTGTATAGTTTTTAATATTATTTGATAAAATATTTTATTATATTTCTGACATTCATTTAATCATAATTGATAAATTACCTAGGATAGAGAACAAGTTATCATAGCAAAAACAAAAAGGGTAAAATAGAGTAAATATAAAGGATATGGATAAAAATGATTCTAATTAATTTTATTATTTCAGGAAATTATGGATCAATAATAATATTCAATAACCCCATTATTTATCATTTATAGCGTCACATTAGTTATTGGATGCTTCTCAATATTTATTTTTTTATGTATTTACAAGAATTCCTCTCATCCTCAACAATAAATGGGAACTTAACCTCCCCAGCTCTTCACACCACTCAGTTCATTTATATAATCCATGAACATCAAAATTAACATCCCAAAAATCCGTACCCCATTCTATAATCCCAATTTTAGTAATAAATCCATCATATAAATGGTATACTGATAAACAAATGAAGATACCCAAAAAAGAGATCATGTTATTCTAATAGTGTTTTAATTTTATTTCCTTTGCTGCATACTTCAGTTCTTTTTATAAATGTAATTTAAAAAAAAATAAGTATATTCAATATAATTCTATTTTTATAACTAATAAATTCACACACATCAATCAAATGGTTCATGAAATCATTATTCATGTGTACTGCGATTACCCACTCGTGAATTGATGTCATACATACTTCCATTACCACCATCCATGGTTGGTAATAATTAAGGAAATACAATTTATATATGATATAAATTATATTTATAAAATATTAATTTGTCATTAATCATCATATATTATATTCATTATTATCTTCCAATATGTTTGAAATACTATAATGTCGCTCATATATATACGGTGGACTATCTCCTCATGATGATATGTGATTCATCTTTCACTAATGTTTTACAGGGAAGGTTATAAAGAAAAATGATATCTAGTATATGTTATTTAAATGAAATAAATATAATATTAATGACATATTTATAGTTCTAGAAAGAAAATATATCATTTTATTTTCATACTAGTTCACTCAATTAAAGGGGATGGGGTCATTCGTATACATGTGGACTACCACCTTCATGATGATATGTGACTCTATATTCCTGACCAAACCATATGGATAATAAATATTTGAATATAATAGGGTATTAGTTAAATTATTATCATCTTAAAATGGTAAAATAATACATAAATTCTTTCTAAAATGATCATTTATGAATGGAAAACATCACTCATGTTAATGTACGACCGACCGTCTCTTTGATATTAACATACTTCATTTTTCATTAGCATTATTCAAGCCTAGTTATTAAAGTATAATTGGTAAATAAATATGCAAATTAGTTCATAATATTTATTTGGGTGGTTATGTAAATATATAATATATGTGATATTCAGATCTCTCATATCCAAAAACAAATGAAAAAACAAGGTAATTAACACTACAAAAGATGAAAATAATGAAATATAATTAAGGATTAGTTTATAAGATGTTATAAAAGGGTAATATATGATATAATAAATTTTAATATAAATATCTAATAATTTAATAACATTTTTGAAACCAGTATATACGAGTACACAAAGCATTCAACCAATAAGAACTATAAGGTAAAGTATTTCATCTCAATTTACATTCTATTGAGACTTATTTGTTATTATGTACCAAATCTCATTTATGTGGTGTATATACTGAGAATATTATGTGTAACAACTTGAATATTTAATAACTCATGTTAATTTCAATTTTAAATTGAAATATCTCATCCATGTTGATTTTTCATGATTGTTACCAAGAGTTAAAATTTGTTGTACAATCTAAATTTCTATTGTGATTGTTAAATTATTTTAAAAACACTTAAATGTGTTCATTTTTCATTATAAATTTCATTTATAATAAATCTAATTATTTTTTTGTGATTGATATCGTTAAATCAAATATATATTACCATTTTACATATTGTTTTCAAATTGTATTTTATTTTATTAACATGAGAAATATTGATAAATTTGTGTCCTTTAATCAATGTATATATTTTATGATGAGGAATATTTTTCATAAATTAAATAAATTATTTGATATTTGAGGAATGATTAGAGTTTTTAGACATAGGTGTGTCCCTGTTAATGGGTTCCCCTCAATTCATCCCCAATCTCTTGAGAATAATCTATTTTTCAATATAGATATTTTTACACAATAAATTTTAAACTATCATGGAATTATAACATGACATTGGAGGTTTTAATTTGAATCAGGCATGATTTCTAATAATTAGTCATTTTCAAAATTAAAATTTTAATTTTTATTATCCTTTAAAAGTTAACTATGTAAAAAACAATGGTTGCATTTCATTGTCTTATTTTTGATTAAATGGTTTGTCTGGTCAGTTATTTATCATTATATATAAATTATTTTATTTATAAATGATCAAATGGAATGTATGTTCAAATATTTTCTATTACAAAGTTATTTTTAATTATTGATTCATGATATCTTTAATAGTAATTAACCCATACAGATCATTTGAGCACACCTTGTTTTTATTTCATTACCACTGGTTATGAGGAATATATCATTGATTGAGTTTTGAAGTATTCAGATTACTAGATTTCATTACATTTTATTTTTTATTTTTAATGTAAAATGTGTGTCATGTATTTATTTTGTTCTCCAAAAATACTAAACTAATCTATGCATTTTTATTTGATTCATTATAATCAAGCCAGAGTGATGATGTAAGACAACAGCTCATGGTGTCTTGGGTTGGGGTTGTTGTAGTTGGTATCAATGGATATTTAATAGACACCATTGAAACTAGATTTTGGAAAAATTAGATTAGAAAAAAATGTATATGAAATACTTTGGGGATAATAATATAATACCGTGAAAATAATCCCATTTTTATGATTTTGTGATTATCTACAAGTAAATTTTTTAATTTATGTTATGTATTTCACATGTTGGGGGATTATACATTCTGTTTATTAATGATATGATCTAATCCACTTTATTTCATCATTAAGAAATGGATCATAGAAAAATAAATGTGGACAAATATAATTTCCTTGATCCAAATAATATTAGTGACTGTTTCTTTTATGAACATATGATACTCATTCGAAGGGAATTAATATCTCTAAAAATCTCATCATACCGGGACATCATATCATATGCTAAGGAGACTATGAAATAATTCTCTAGTTATTATGGAATTAGAGGTAAGCATGATAACAAGAAGGTAGTTGGGAAAAATATAGATAATTGAAAAAAGAGAATGATTTATTTTTTTTTACAAGTGATCATTGTAGAAATAAATACCACAATAAATTCTTAATAGGAATTGGATTTGACTTCAAGTGTGTATATAAAGTGAAAAAAGTTTTTTAATTTAAAGGTTTTGAAAAAGGATTCTTATGTGCAGTTCATCATCTTCATGTATATAGAACTTTACACAAATGATTTACCCAAGAGTCAAATGAATATACATCAAAAGAAGTTATGGTTCAACAGTTAAATATATTTTATTAACACAAATGATTATGATTGATTAATCTTATTGTTTTTCGATTCAATAATTATTTAATTTGACTGTTTTATCAATGATTTCATGGTCATGTGAATTTTTAAATATATATGTATTGTATTGTAGTTGTTTTTGAAAGGGATTTCAAATTATGTGTTGAGTGGTATCAATAAAATTGGTTAGGTGTAAATTTGAAATTCTTGAAAAACACAAGGTCGGGGACCATTATATGAACCTAGTGATAAGATTATAATGTTTGGATAATGGGATGATTTCTATACGTAAATTGGACGGTACCAATTAACATTAAAATAATTTAATTTTTATCGAACAATTTATTTATCCTATCATTGATATAATCTAAAACATTTTTTATATTTAATTAATATATCCAATAACATGTTTTTTACATAATGAATTAGGAATCATGCATGTTTTCAATAAGGTTTTATAGTAATATCATTTAATACCATGTTTTCAGAAAATACATGATAATGTTATTCCCATAATTATTATTTGAAGATTATGAGTTACTTCATGATTGAAGATTAATGTTATGATCATTTTGAAAATCCAGTGACCTTAATTCTAAAATTTTTGGATTTTAATAGTTTGGAAAAGATGACCATTTATGAATTGGATTATGTTTATCTACAGTTGAGTTTTTAGAGATTAATTAATTACACCACCTTATAATGCAACATGTTCTTAGTGATGGATTAGAAATAGTTCAAGAAAAAACCAATCGATAATATTTTGATTATGAAATTAAAATGAACCAAGTAAAGTTTATTTCCTTATATAGTTAGAGAGTGGAGGAATTTCTCAACATTTGGAAAAGGATCCTGTAAAAAAAATCATATACTAGTACATTCATTTTTGATGTATTAGTAGTATTTGTTGTCATCATAGATGTATTATTTAGAGACCATTAATATATAATTGATACATCCCTTGTGTATGATAAATGACCACTATCACACTCTATAATTATTTATTCTTTATTTCCATTTCTATATCTTTACTTGTGAACGATGTTATCCAACTCAAAACCCTAGTTAGTTCTTATTCAATATAACCATGGTACATCAATTTTTTTATTAAGAGGAAGTTTTTTTAACATTTTTAGATGATTCATTTTTTAAAATTGTATTTTCAAGGAGATAAAATTTAAATTGAGAAGTTGCAGTTTATTTATGGTGGGAATAATGAGACACCCTTTTATTTTAAAAGAAGGATATTATATTTGACAGTATATATAACATGAATGACTAAGTTTAGAAGTTTATATAACCTCTTGAGACATTATGATATATTTATACATATAATTTTTATTCAGTTAAATTTGTTACATTGATCTAATATATTTTATAGGAATAAGATGAGAATAAATCAAATTTTATCCATAAAAGTCTATATTTTTTCACTAAAACAAAACTCATGTTTAGCGGCGGTTGTTTAGCGGCGGTTTATAATAAACCACCGCGAAATGTTAGTTTTTTTTAACACCCGACCCTCCTTCCCCCGCGACCACGGCCCCCAGCTTCCCCCGCGACCCCGGCCCCCCGCTTCCCCCGGAGACCCCGCGACCCCGACCCCGGCGACCCCGCGCGACCCCAGCGACCCCGCCAACCCCGCGACCCCGCGACCCCCGGCCCCCCGTGACCCCGGAAGCTGCACCGTCTTCCCCTCTAGGTAGGTTTTTGTTTCTCCTTTAGGTTTTTTTGGTTTTCCAATAGGTATAAGAATCAAATCCCCAAGAAGGGTTTGTGTGTAATTAATTCTATATAGGTATATCCCCCAAGGCCTCATTTTTCTTCATTCTTCCACAATTTATTTCTCCTCACCCGACTCTCACAATCTATATTTTAATGGATATCTAACCTATTCTTTGTCAAAGGGCGATGTTCATTTTTTCTGATTTCTATTTCTAATTCAACAATTTAATTTTGGTTCTTAGTGCGGCAACATATTATTCAAGCATGGGGTGAAGGTATTTACTTTCATCTTTTAATTTTCATGACAATTTATCTAACCATAAAATTATTTCTACTCATTTATTTCACTTAGTTTAACAAGTGGATCATTTATGTATATAGGGAGGAGAATAACATTTGAGATTTAACTATGAGATTTCATGATGAAACACTGTTGAGGGAGTTATATTTCATGATTTATTCATCAAGAGGGGGGGAAATTAATTCATTTAGAGAGTCACTCGATCTCACTGATCACTCATACATTAAATAGTGGAAGTTGTTTGAATGAATGATATATAATCACGAGGATGAAAAAATAAAATTAATATTGTAAATGATGAATGAACCTTAGATCATTTTTTACACTTATTATTTTATCCTTTCTCTTATTTACTTAATTTACTTTTAATTTCATTGTATCATTTGTTTTATTTTATTATATACACAAACCAATTTTATTTTCTTGCTTCATTTAATTAATTTATTTTTTAAAAAAAATAAACAATAAAAAAAATTGTGAGGGATGATTAATTGGGTGCCCTCCTTGAGAGAAGACACGTGGTTGGAAACTTTATTATACCATTGGAAAAAAAATCATTATTGATGAGGACCTTAGGATAGGACTCAATATTAATAAGTTTTAGCAACAAATCATTTTAATGTTTGAGGGACCTGCCTCTAATTAGGATATAGAGAGGTGGCTAAAGGATCCCAAGTCTCCCTTTAAATTTATCTATGTAAGGAAGGGGAAATAGATTTTATCGGCTATTAGTTCTTTGAATCGTGAAGCTCGTCTATAGTGGA
The DNA here is from genome assembly GCA_963277665.1 of Viscum album. Taxonomy (NCBI): domain Eukaryota; kingdom Viridiplantae; phylum Streptophyta; class Magnoliopsida; order Santalales; family Viscaceae; genus Viscum; species Viscum album. Next base: position 624,780,184 of record OY728127.1, read on the forward strand.
TTCACTTTTAGGGTGATCATGAAGAGTTTATGGTGTATTGCGGAAAACTTTAAAGTTAATATTGAGATAATTTATTATCATTGACGTTGAATGAAATGTAGTGCCAAGAGTTTATCAACCTTCGATATGAGAGTTTGAGTGTGAATGAGATTAGAGTTAGGTTCATGAAACTTCTCTTATATGCTTGCAATATTCTTTATGATGTTACCCCATTATACTATTTATGTAAATTAATGTGCTAGAAAATATTGAGGTGATAAATAATAAGTTATTAAATTCTCATTCATATTAATAAAGAAGTCACTATAACTTATTGAAGATTGGATCTATGAATGCATATATTTTTTTATCTAGATAGTTGATGTTTTGAATAATAGTTTTTTTGTATCAATATTTCTTTTTTTATTTCTCTAGGGATGACAATTATTATGATTCATCTAGGATCCCTTATGTACTTTGTTTTTTTTGTGTTAGCCATGGAAATTGAAAGCTTTAGCACTCAACTATCCCTGGTGGTCAGTATGGAGGTCATGTAAACTTTTAAATACATCCTCAATAACAGTTTCCTCTAAACATTTCTTATTAATAACATAATCATTAGGATTTTATTCTATAGAGGGGTCATAGAGTTGGTGGAAGAAAACCTTGAGATATTATTGGTTCAAAATCACTAAGGACTAAGCATGGTAGATGTGAAAGATGTCATTAGGGATAGTAAAGAAAAGGAGCAGGGTGTGATCAGTTTCATGCTATGTATTTTCTAGTGTTGGGAGGACCAAACATCATTTGTGTCATGACCCACCCAAAAATCATTTGTGTCATGACCAAACATCGAAGATACTTATTCTTCCCCATGGATGTCGTTGGACTGGGCCACCATGTTGCAGTCATGCAGCGGTCACGCCACGATCACGCCGTGATTTGGCCCTACGGATGTCGCTGGACCGGGCCAACACGTTGCGGTCATGCCGCGGTCATGCCGCAGTCACGCCGCTGTCACGCCGCGGTCACGCCGCGGTCACGCCGCGTTCATGCCGCGGTCACGCCGCGGTCATGCCACGGTCAGCCCCTCCCCTCCCCCCCCCCTCCATACTGCCCAGCCCCTCCCCTCCCCTCCCCTCCATCCTGCCCCTCCCCTCCCCTACCCTCCCCCCTGCCCAACATTTCCCCCCAGCCCAGCAGCCCCCCCTTCCCCTCCTCTCCCCTCCTTTCCCCTCCCCTCCATCCTGCCCAGCCCTAGCCCCTCACCTCCCCTCCCCCCTGCCCAACATTTTCCCCCAGCAGCCCCCCTGCCATCACCCTCCCCTCCCCTCCCCTCCCCTCCCCTCCCCCTTCCCAACAATTTCCCCCAGCAGCCCCCTCCCCATACCCCTCCTCTCCCCTCCCCTCCCCTCCCCTCCTACATGCCCAGGCTCTGCCCCTCCCCTCCCCCCTACCCCCCACCTTGGCCAACCTTTTCCCCCGGCACCCTTCCCCCCTTCCAGAATCCTCCCCTCCCCTCCCCTCCATCTTGTCCCTCCCCTCCTCTCCCCCCTGCCCAACATTTTCCCCCAGCATCCCCCTCTCCCCTTCCCCTCTTCTCCCCTCCCCTCCATCCTGCCCATCCCCTGCCCCTCCCCTCCCCTGCCCAACATTTTCCCCCAGCAGCCCCCTCCCACCTGCCATCACCTTCCCCTCCCCTCCCCTCTAACCTTCCCCTCCCCTCCCCTCCCCCCTGCCCAACATTTTCCCCCAGAAGCCCCGTCCCCCTGCCCCTCCTCTCCCCTCCCCTCCCCTCCCCTCCATTTTTCCCAGCCCCAACCCCTCCCCTCCCCCCTACCCAACATTTTCTCCCAGCAACCCCCTCCCCCTGCCATCACCCTCCCCTCCCCTCCCCTCCAACCTGCCCCTCCCCTCCCCTCCCCTCCAACCTACCCAACATTTCCCCCCAGCAGCCCCCTCCCCCTACCCATCCTCTCCCCTCTCCTCCCCTCCCCATCCATCCTGCCCAACCCCTCCCGTCCCCTCCCCTCCAACATGCCCAGCCCCAGCCCCTCCCCTCCCCTCGCCCCTGCCCAACAATTTCCCCCATCATCCCCCTCAGTGAAATGTCATGGTAAATAAAGATGTTATTCTTTTCCACTGTAATTTTCAAAAAGTATTATTTAGTTCTTATTCCGACCTAGAATACGTGTTTATTTGTTGATGTTAAATCATTTTCAATCTCGGACACCATCATTGGATTCCTGAATCACTATCTTCCTTCATTGAGTGTTTTTCAGTCAGGGAAGATAGTTACACCTAAACCACATAATCAATCAATGGGATGATTGAGAAAATATCCAACCTACTACCATTAGATTCTATTGAATGAGAATGGTATTAGTATTCCACTATTTGTAATGGTCATTCTTCACCAGTTGGTGTCTATTTCTTATTGACTCAGGCATTCATAATGTATGTTTTAAACCTTCAAAAATCATTCTATTCAATGTTATTTTTGTACCCTAAAGTTTAAACATTTGAGAATCATTTTAACAGTTAAATAAATTATGAAATCATATTCTTCTGCACCTTCCATTTTGGGTATGAATCTCTTTTGGATACCCCAAATACATAACATTATATTCTCCTTTTGTAATGTCTTATCAAAACACTGGTCCTTTTCATAGTATATTAAACTTTGTGACACAATGGTATAAACATCATGACCATAAAATTAATTCCCCCCTCCAAGGTATTATATGATACTAATAATCCTTAATTCACATCAGGTTGTGTTTTGGAATATCTATGAAGACTAACCAATCATTGGTTCTATGTTTTTATATATAAAAATGTTAGCATCTACAGGTCTAAGAACCATGACCATAAAATATCTGAGTCACCCCCTAAGGATATATTCATATGTGTTTCAAGATCTACATCCATATCATATTTTTATTCCTCTCTTATATCGCTATATATATCACATAATTTTTTTCAAGGATACATTACCTTAAACTCTATACATATATTGGTCTATGAACAATGAAATTAAACATAGTGTGAATATCCATGATAAATAAGTCATGGTTTTGTAATAAAACCCCTCCAATGGAGGTGTGCTGTCTGCAAAAACTCACAGTGGTATTCCTTGCTTAACATTATTGCATTGATATTTTCCTTATACTTGATGTCATTGTTAGTCATAAAGCACACATCGTACTTGACCCTTTTTATATCCCTATAGAGTGATTCCATCTTTTTATTAAAATGATTGTTTGAACCAAGACACTATTTAAGTGTTGTTAGTCTTTTAAGATGGGTCCCATGTTGTGTGACCATGTCACATGTCATGTGATATTTAAATCCAACCAAAAGCCCAGTTCCATATCCCAGGGGTCCCACGGTACCAGTAATGTCATATTACATGTTATGTAACCTGTGGTTTTCCTGATCCCATGGGGTATTAATTCCTCTAGGTATTCCTACACATTGCTAGATCTCCAAACCTCACCGAATTAGGTATATCAGGGGTCATCCAATCCTTTAGTCTTCACAGATTAAAATTAATTTCTTTAAATCTTATGAGAAAACATCCTCTCATGCCATCCATATCATCCTATTTGAAACTAAGTGGAAGATGTTTCCCTGTAGATGTCGCTGGACCGGGCCATCACGCTGCGGTCACGTTATGGTCATGCCGCGGTCATGCCGGGGTCACATCGCGGTCACACCGCGGTCACACCGCGGTCACGGTGGGGTCACGCTGCGGTCATGGCGGGGTCACGCCACGGTCACGCCGCGGTCACGTCGCGGTCATGCCGCGGTCATGCTGCGGTCACGCCGTGGTAATGTCGTGATTTGGCCCTGTTCCAGCCACATCCATCCCACACCATCCCCCTTCCACCATCATTTCATCCCACTTCCACTAGCATTCCAGCCTACAACCGCCCCTGCCACCTTCGAATCAGCCCGCACCATCCCCCCAGCACCTGTAACTAGCCCCCTTCCACCAGCATTTGAGCCCTCACCGAATTAGGTATATCAGGGGTCATCCAATCCTCTAGTCATCACAGATTGGCTTTCATTTCTTTAAATATTCTGAGAAAACATCCTATCATTCCATCCATATCATCCTATTTGAAACTAATTGGAAGATGTTGCCCCTCGGATGTCGCTGGACCGGGCCAACACGCTGCGGTCACGCCGCAGTCACGCCGTGGTCACGTCGCGGTCACGCCGCGGTCACGCCATGGTAATGATGCGATTTGGCCTTGAGGATGTTGCTAGACTGGGCCAACACGCTTCGGTCACGCCGCGGTCATGTCGCGGTCACGCCGCGGTCACGCCGCGGTCACTCTACGGTCACGCCGCGGTCACGCCGCGGTCACACTACGGTCACGCCGCGGTCACGCCGAGGTCACGTCGCGGTCACACTGCGGTCATGCCATTGTAATGTCGTGATTTGGCCCTGCTCTAGCCACATCCATCCCACACCAGCCCCCTATCTTGATATATAGTAAATTCTACATGACCTCAATCTGGTTGTTGTATAATAACTTTATTAGCTATAAATATGTACATGAGAGTCAGATAAATAAAATATCTCAATATAAACATGTTCCCCTACCCATGAATCCATGGTCTGTTAATGATGTCCCCAATCATACATAGGATATATTTCTACCTGATATATTTCACCAGAGGCTTATTCATAAAAGTACTTATATTATGGAAATTTTGTTCATCATTATTTGTTTTTGATGATTGGGTTATAGAAGATGTCTCATGTTTGATTCCTTGTTTTTGGTGTAGGCACATTTTGATATACATGGATAAAAGCTGGATCACATTACTGAGGAACACAACTCAGTATGTTAAGGGATTGAATGATTTTTTAGATTTTTCAATTTCTAATCAATCCGTTGAAGGGAGAATAAAATGTCCATGTCCTAAATGTAAATTTAGAACATGGTTAAAGAGAGATGAGGTTTATGAACATTTAATACTGAAGCAATTCCCTGATCAATATTTGTGTTGGATTTGGCATGGAGAATCGAACGTTATAGAAAGATTGAGCACGGATGTTAATCCACATAATGAGTTCCCAAGTTCATCGACAATGGAAAATGAAATGCAAAACCTAATAAATGATGCATTCGGCACTGCAAGACACCACCATCAGCATCTAAACATATCAGAACAACCAGAAGAGGGTGCTACAAATTTCAACGTGACAAGTGATGTTTTTGATACTGTAACATAGGCAGGTCAAGATTTTCACATATCATTAGATCCTCCTCTTGATTCTTTGGAGCCAAATGTAAGAGAAAACTTCACTGAGGAAAATGTGTTTCATGATTTAGTTCATAATGGAAATCAAGAGTTGTATAGTGGGTGTTTGAAATATTCAAAGCTTTCATTTTTCCTGAAGTTGTACCACATCAAATGTCTATGTGTAATTACAAATAAGACAATGTCCATGATATTGGAATTGATTCGTGAGGCATTTCCTGAAGCAAAAATCTCAGAATCTTTTTATGATATGAAAAAAGTTGTTAACAAGCTTGGTTTGAATTATACAAAAATGCATGTGTGTCCCAATAATTGTATGCTTTATTGGGGAGAGGATTCAAGCAGACAGAATTACAAGAAATGTTCTTCTTCTAGATGGTAAGAAAAGGGTGATGTTGGAAGTATGAATGAATATAATGTCATGGAGATGAAGAAAAGGAGCGCACCTACAAAGGTTTTGTGTTACTTTCCTTTGAAGCCTCGATTGCAAAGATTATTCATGTCATCGAAAACCGTCGAACACATGAAGTGGCATTCTGTAGATAATAACAATGATGGGTTAATGAGACATCCACGAGATTCCCAATCATGGAAGACATTTTATTCATTACATATCGATTTCTCAACTGATCCTAGGAATGTTCAATTGGGCTTAGCTGCCGATGGATTCAACCCATTTGGGACTTTGAGTACCAATTATAGCATTTGGCCAGTTGTATTGATCCCTTATAATCTGCCTCCGTGGATGTGTATGCAACAAAAATATTTTATCCTTTCAATTATTATTCCTGGAAAACAAATGCCTGGAAATGATATTGATGTATACATGAAGCCTTTGATTGAAGAATTGCAGGATTTATGGAGCAACGGTGTTGAGACATTTGATTCTTCTTCTAAAAAAATGTTCAAAATGCATGTTGCTTTAATGTGGACCATTAGTGACTTCCCTGGGCTTGGGAATTTATCTGGTTGGAACACTTACATGTGTTTGGCTTGTCCCATTTGTAACTTTGATTTTGATCCCAAATGGCTACCTCAGAGTAGAAAATGGTGCTTCTTGTGTCATCGAAGATTTCTCGATGCATCTCATAGATTTCGGCTAAACAGATCAAAATTTAATGGTTCCATTGATCATAGACCACCTCCAAAGTTGTTAAATGGTTTTGAAATATTGGCATAGCTTGAAAATGTTGAAAAAGAATTTGGGAAGGTTCATCTTTTGAATGATAGCGGAAAATGGGTCCGAAGTGTATCATCCAGCGAAACCGGAACGCAACAATGGAAGAAAAAAGTATATTCTTCAAACTTCCGTATTGGGAATTTAATTTGTTGTGGAATAATCTTGATGTGATGAATATTGAGAAGAATTTATGTGAAAATTTTATTTTCACATCGCTTAATGAGCATGGAAAGTCGAAGGATCATCTCAATGCTCACAAAGACTTACAAGCAATGAACATAAAACGCGATCTCTAGCCAGATGAGAATGGAAAGTATCCTCCGGCAATTTTTGCAATGAAAAATAGGGATAAAGATACATTCTTTCGAATGTTAAAAAATGTTAAGGTATCTTATGGGTATTCAAGTAACATCTCGAGGTGTGTTGACTTGAAGAATCGTAAGTTACATATTAATTGAAAAGCCACGATTCACATATTTTGTTACAACAGTTACTACCATTGGCATTGCATACATTATTACCTGAAAAAATTACTGCTGTTGTACTCTAGTTTTGCACATTTTTCAGAAAACTATGTGAGAAATATCTACATCCATTTAATCTTGACAACCTCTAGAAGAGGTTTGTATTGATGCTTTGCGTAATGGAGATGATCTTTCCTCCGTCCTTTTTTACTGTAATGATGCATTTAACAGTGCATTTGGTTGAGGAAGCAAAATTAGGAGGCCCTGTTCATTATCGATGGATGTGTCCAATTGAGAGGTACTTTATTTATATGTTTTCTAGTTAAGTAAACAATTTTTGGTACTTAATTAAATGCATAATTATGTTTATTTTATTTCACAGATATCTTGGGCATTTGAAATCATATGTGAGAAATAAAGCTAAACCAGAAGGCTCATTTGCTGAAGGCTGTGTGGCTGAAGAGTGTCTTACCTTTTGTTCTCGATACTTGGATGATATTGAGACAAGATTTAATCAAGTTAGACGTGTTGACGACACATCGACTCAATCTCAAATACATCAGAAATCCAAAATATTTCTTGCTATTGGCCGATTAGTTGGGAGGACCTCAAATGTGACACTGACTGAATTGGAATTATTACAGGAACATAGATATGTGCTGCTGAATAGCGAAATTTCAGATCCATTTATTGAAGAGTTGAGGATACAAACAAAGAGACGAATGAGAGGCCGAACAAAAAATGAGAAATATATAATGAAAGCTGTTAATAAAGATATTGTAGAATGGTTTGCACGACGTGTAAGTTCATAAATATTGCAATAAATATGAATATTAGTTTGACACATACATTTTGTAAATCTAATAAAGTATATTTCTATTTTTAGATCATGAATATTGATACTCGATCAGAGGTATCAGAAGATTTGAAGTTTCTTGCTAGAGGTCCTTTAAAAGAAGTTAGAAAGTTCGACGCTTATAATGTGAATGGCTTTAGATTTTGTACAGTCGATCAAGAAGTGGGTTTGAGAACACATAATAGTGGTATATTTACATTTTATGAAGTGGAATACTATGGAAAGATGCATGATATTATTTAATTAAACTACCACAGACATTTTTTGGTTTTTTTATTTAAATAAAAATGGTTCGATATTATCAGAGGCATTAAAAGAATTTCCTTGCAATTTACTTCTGTGAACTTCTCTCGCTTGATGGATGTTGGTGATCGTGAACTGAATGATCCATATATCTTAGCATCACAAGAAAAAATGGTATATTATGTGAATGATGTTTCCGATGAAGGGTGGAGTGTAGTTTCTCACTTAATACAAATAGATTTGTATGATATGGGTGATGAAGTGGAAAATTTGACCTCTGAAATTGAATTTAATCAGCAACAGGAAGCAGAATTATTTGTCCATCATGATATTGAAAATATTAGTCTAGCAAGGATGAATGAAGTGGATGAAGCAATGGAGCAGGAAACTGACATGATTGAAGGGGAAAATGATTGTATGTACAATTATTTATTTATTTAGCAACCACTTGTTTCATTTATGCAGTCATTCATTATCATTGTTATATATATATTCTCGGTTAGTACACCATCTGTTCTCATTTTTAATTTTTTTTCCTGCATAATTTTTTTGAAATATATATTCTGAACATAATTTTATTTGATTAAATGACAGAAATGCCAAGGAAAGAGCGTTACATTATTTCATCTAGTTCTGCGACAGATGACTATCCATCTGGCTCCCTCCCCACGACATCTGATGCACCAGCTGCCGACACCCCTGCACCATCTCCCCCTGCACCATCTCTCACACCATCTGTGGATGTCCCAGTAGAGGCTGAGTCGTCGACTCCCCCTTCAGGAGCCTCAGCAGTGGGGTAGCGACGTGCCCCTTCTAGTTCATCTCGGACATACTGGAGTGTCACTATCATAGGTACAAATTTTAATTAAATAAATTTATTTCATTTTGTTTATACTAATTTTTTTCTCATTGAAGATGAAAAAAATGAAACCGTGGAGAAAAAAATAAAAAGTTCAGATGTTTGGAATCTGAATGGTGAGAATATTATTGTGCCATTTGATTCTTACGGGGTCCCTACGGATGATGTCGTGGGGTTGCTTGGCCACTTTCTAGGCCAGCTAGCAGCGGAGCCCATTTCCCTTCCCATTTCATATGACGATTGGAGAAATATTCCTCCAAGCTGGAAAAATGAAGTATTTGATTCTCAAATCAAGGTAAATTTATTACATTATGGTTTAATTTAATTTCATGTTACTAATATGTTCAAAATGAATTTCTGTATACAGATGTTCTTCCACTTTACTGTTGCTGATGTGATAGCACGGAAGTGGACGTTGAAAAATCTAGGTAAGAAGTGGAAAGATTTTAAATGGAGATTGTGGTGTGATGTCAATGATGCTTCATTGACCATGCTGCAAAGATATGAGAAGCTACCCAGTGGGGTACCAAAAGAGTAGTGGAAAGTGTTTGTTGATAGGCATCCGTATTAGAAGCAGATTGTATTGAAATATATATATTATTATATTATCCACATTTTAAATTTATAAACGTATATGAAAAGGACATGACATTTAATACATAAGTATTAAATTTCATTTTATTTATTTCAGGATCTATCAAGACAGAATGCGTCAAACCGAGCGAATCAAGACATCCTACACAATACGGGCTCAAAATGTTTTTCTAGAAATTGAATTTCATCAGTAATCTTTTAATTAGTTTAAATTTTTATAAGACAATATTAACTGTTTAATATATTGAATTGTTGATTTATCTTTGATTAATGCAGTCACAGTGTTTAGGCCATGAAGCATCCAGAACTGAACTATGGTTGGATGTTCACAAGAAATCAGATGGATGTTTTGTTAATGATCCTGCTAAAGAAGTTGGGGTATGAAGTCAATTTTTTATCATAATAACTTATTTTAAAATTTTTATGTGTTAATATATATTGATATTTGATTTATAGGTCAAAATTAAAGAACTATGGGATGCCAATCCTGCACATTTCTACTCTATCTCCCAGGATGACCCGGTTGCTAATGTCCTTGGGAAGGAGCATCCTGGGATAGTGTGCGGGATGGGTTTGGGACCCATGACATCTGAGGGTTTTAGCAGGCCACCGGGGATAGCTGTTGTATCTACTCCTGACTTTAGTCAGCCCGGAGATGCTAATAAAGAGATTGTTTCTTTATGAAACACGGTTCACCAGCAGGGGGATCAGATATCTTCATTGCAGAAAGATTTGACTGAACTGTGTCAGCAGATGAGCAGATATGCCCCCAGTGGGAGTGCATCGATTGGTGGTATGCAGGTAAATCACATAAAATCAGAATCATTTAGTTTGCTAACTTTCATTTTTTTTAGTTTTAATATAAATATGTCACCGTATTTAATTTTCAATATAAAGTTCTTACAGGTGACAACACAAAGTGGAAATGAAGGTGGAGAAGGTGATGATGCATCATCAGACCCTGAGTAGTTGTACTGTTGATGTGTTGAACAAAAATGAAAACTGTTGGTTTGTATATGTAACATTTGTGGCACATAGTTTCCACCACAAATTTTCATGTCCTAAAATTTCCTTGATTTCTCACGTATCTTTTTATGCATTTTATTCATTTCTGATGTTTGTTTTTATGTCTTCATTTCTCGAGTGTGGTATACATCATTACATTTAGGTATGTGTTTGAATTGGTAGTCAAGATTTTGGATGACTAGGAGTTAAACCCATTGTTGATGTGTTGAACAAATTGGGTCATTTCATAGTGATCATGGGGATAGTGTTGTGGACACTTTGGTGAGGCCCATTGTTGAAAATGTCTGATTTAAGTGTCAAAAGTATCTAAACATGCTCTATCTCTTCTAAAATTTCTTGAGAATGTTCTAAATCAAGGGTGGTTCACTAAGATATAGGTGTGACTGAGGGGTGATAAATTTGCATAAGTCCATGAATATAGGCAAGAATACTTTATAAATTAATATATAATCTCGAAGATGGATGTCGACTTGACGCACAATTGGTATGTCTTATAAAAACATGAATTTTAAGAAAATAACTTCTACCAAATACTTCAATATTAGGATGGTTACAATGGACCATTTCCAACCATAACTGTTTTGATCACTGAACTGTCACTGCATGACTTGAACTGCATTCCCAACACAATTTCCACTTAATCATGGTCTTTCTGGTAATTATTACCTATCATTATATCCCTGAATTATTTATATTATGATTCTTAATTCCATTTTTTGATTCATTACAAGCTATCCGGTCATGAAACTTTAATTACTGGAATTCCAAATCTTTCTTCTTTATCATTCATGACTATTCTTTCTACAACCACTCTCCCAAAGGTTACAGTTTCCATGACCTGTGTGATTCTCCCCACAATAGGATTTTAATATTCAGCATTTTAATAAAAATAGGAATCTAATTCCCATGAAAAACACTCTGTCCACCACTAAACATGGTTTCTGGATGTGAGTCAACATAATTATACCATGTTCCATCACGACAATCCATCTTTGGCATACGCTGAAGCCTCGTCTGGAACTAATATTCCATCCTTGAACAACCTGTGGTTCACTTCATACCACATAGATTTACATCATCCACTTAATAATAAATAGAAATGGTCTATTCATAATCACATGTATTATGCAATCATCATTCCTTGCGCACACATTCAATCAATATCAATAACTACATATTGACCTTTAACCCAGATTGATGATGTTATAAAACTCGATCCTCTTACATAGTCATCCATGGAACTAGGATAACTTATCTTTTCTACTAAAAACTTTGGTCTACATCACTCACCACAATGTAGTTAATACCTAACCTATATTCCAACATAAAAAGATGTCAACTAAGACTCACTGGAAATATCCACATTCCTATAAAAGATATATCCCAATGTAACTCTAAAACTATTCCCACAATAGGATTTTTTATAAAAATATATTTCTAATGTGTTATTTAAGCTATTTCATCAGTTCAAATTTATTATAAGTATTAAGGATGGTTTCTAGGCCACAAAACCAAAAAAAATCATTATATAAATGGGTTGGTACTAATATAACTACTAATTCATCAATTATAAATTTTTATAAGTAGAGTGGAATCGTTATGGATGATCTATCCTAAGAAAGTGAAGTTATAAGATTTAGGGGAATCCAGTTTGGGATGTTACAATGTTGTATCAATGGAGTTTTATCTTCCGAGTATTTACTATTTAGGATATTGTATACATGAGTATGAGGAATGTGTTGGAACCTTTGATTGTTTTTTCTGGTTTTATTTGTTTTTCAAGGAAGTGGTGCAGTAGAATCCAAGAATTATTTTTTTTATTCGGAGCAGCTTTTTACAGCGGTTTTAACTGCCACGAAATGTATACTGGTGGCGGTTTAAACCGCCGCTAAACGTAAAATAAAATTTACTTCTTGCAGCGGTTATAACCGCCGCTAAATAGAATCTTTATGGCTTCCTCATTCCGCGGCGGTTTTCCTAAATTGAGCGGCGGTTTTACCGCCGTTGGAAATTGAGTTTATTCGCGGCGTTTATAACAGCCGTGAATAAAGTGATATCCAGGGCTCGTAAAAACGCCAATAAATTCAGGAAAACCACCGCAAAATGAGGCACCTATGACGCTTTCCTGAAACCACCACTAAACGTTAAAAACCGCCACTAATAGATTTCGGACTCCCTATTAGGCAGCGGTTTTTATAAACCACCGCCAAACAGTATAGTGGCGGTTTAAACCGCCGCGAAACGCAAAAAAAAAAACCGCCGCTAAACGGCGATTCTGTTGTAGTGTTTCTAACATGTAGTATTGGCTCATTTTAATGGTACAACTATTTCAGAAATAATTTTTAGAATATATATAATTTTTATTAGAAAGGAACATTATTTTTGAAATCATAATGTCACAATTATCGTTTAGTGAATTATCGATATTTCTCGGACACGTTTAATTTTTTGGTGTAGATTTAAAAATAGATAATTATATTTGAAAAAAATCATTATCATTTAAATAATTAATGGTAATAAATAATATTTTTTATTTATTTTAATATCAAAATAGGTAAAATATGAATATATTTATCCAATTTAGGTAGTTTTAATCATTATGACATTTAATTTAGATGAAAAAAATTCTAAACTTTTGAACATTTTCACTTTAAAAAAATTCTTTCTCATTACTTCCTATGGATTAATTTAAAATTAAATTTTTCAACATCTATGATTTGAATTTTTAAAAATTGATTCCATATTGGGAATAGGAAAAATGTATATTTTCTAGTAACATCAAATAAAAATTTAACAAAAAAGTGTATTTAAAATATTAATTATCATGATTAATGGAAAAAGAGTTTATAATAGAACTAAAATTTTAAAAAATGGTAAAAATCGCCTAAAAACATATCCAACACCCATTATCCGGATATATCTATACTTTTATAACTGTATGATATATTTTTATGTTTTATATGTACAATATTCACCAAATTGTTCCAATATAATAAGATAAGTAAGGAAAAATACAAAAAAGGAACCTTCCATGCCTTTAATATCTATAATTCTTTAGGATATAGAAAAAACCTGGGTATAGTAATAGATATTTTTTAAAATATAAATTACATTTCATTATCAAAATAATTTATAATAAATTTTTAGAGATCAAATAATTACTTAAATTTATTATAAAAAGTATATGCTATAATTATTTAGTTAATAATTATTTAAAATAAATGATACTAAAAATATTAAAGTGAAGTAAATAGAATTAATTAATGGCATGCCATAATTTTTTAGATGAATATATCTTGTTCAATAGGATTTATCTCAATATATTAAAATTTATTCATTGTAACGAAATTTTAAATATAAATTAAATAAATAGTGTCTAGATTGAAATTAATGTTATTTTATTATAAATGAAATTATATTAAATGATTTAATATTAAAAAATATATTATAATCTTCAAATATCATTATAAATTATTGTAAATTTAAAATATGTCCCATTAATTTTGAAATTTATGGTTTATAATTAACAAATTGACCACTAAATAGAAATATTGTTTTCAGCATGGTTATGGTTAATGTTGTATTTTTGTTCATTACATGCGTTTTTATCAAAATTAATTCCCAAAAGATATAGTATTTTACATTATAAATTACTTATAACATATAGAAATTTGTGGTACTATATTTTATAATAATTATCACATAAATTCTGTAATAATTGAAATATTATATAGGTTAGAAAATAAGTTACCATTGTGAAAACAAAAAATGCTAAAATTGAGTAAACATACGGATTGAGGAAAAAACAATATTGAAATTATTTTATTCATTTTAGTTTCATATTTAAAAAGGCTATAACTTCAATTAATTCCATTTCATTTTTATTTTTTATTCACATTAGTAAAGGTATACTTCCTAATTGTGAATTATTTTGTATATTGGCCAGAATTCCACTCCCCGTTAACTATTTAAGGGAACTCACTCTCCCCAACACTTCACACCTCTCGAGCCATTTAAACCAATAAAAATCAATCAAATTCAAATTAAAAAATTCCTCCAATAATTTTAAAGGTCATATATTGGCTATAAATCCATCTTATGTATGGTATAGTGTAAACAAAAGTACGATACCAGAATAAGAGGTAATGTTCTTCTAAAATGTTTTATTTTTCTATCCTTATCCCCCCTTCAGTTATTATTATACCCTGATTATATAATAACTTCAGTATATTAAATATATTTATATTTTTATTAGTTATTTTTATGACCAAAAACATCACACACATATAAAAAATGTGTTAGTTAATATTCATTTGTGTTTATAAAATATTAATACCCCATGAATTGATGTCATTTTTTGGTTTCCACCTTTTAAAGATAAAGACAATGATGTGAGTATTGTTTATATATTATATATATGGTATCTATAACATATTTATACATATTCACAAATTATATCATATATTTATTACTATCCTTCATTCTGTATAAAGCATTATAATTTCAATCATTTGTTCGGTGAACTACCACCCACGAAGATATGTGATTCGTCTTTCACTAATGATATACATTAAAGGTGATTAGGAAATATTTTATTAATTTAATGTGAAATAAATGACATAATTATGATTTTAATTACATAATTAGATTTTTTTAAATATAATATATCATTTTACTCTCCAACCTTTTAACTAAATGAAAGAGGATAACATCATTCATGTATGTGAGTACTATCTCCTTCATGAAGTGTTGTGTCTCTATTTTCATAACCACACAACATGGATTAAATATATGTGTATATAATATGGTATTAATGATAATATTATAATTATTTAAATTTAAAGTACTACTTACTTCCATTCCATAATGATTATTGAAAAATATAAAACGTTACCCATGTGAAGGTACAACCTATCATCTCCATTATTGTAACATATTTCATATTTTGATTCCATAATTAATGATTGGTTTAAAAAAGTATATTTCATGAATAAGTATGATAATACATTCATGAATTTTATTCTGGAGGTTATGTAACTATATAATATATAAAATGAAAAAACATACAAAACATTAAGGATATGAGAAAACAAGACAATTAACCCCCGAAAAGATGAAAATTAAAATAAATTAATGACAAATGGGAGATTATATGTTATTAGTGGATTTTACATTAAATCATGTATAGTAAAATTATACTCTAATAATTTAACAATATTATTTAAAACACTATAAATGTGACTAATGATAATTAAACCAAAATGAAATGTATCATAAGGGATTTCATCTAAATTTCAATTTCATTGAGACTTATTTGTTATATTGCACAAATTCACTTTTATGTGGTGTTTCTATTTCCCCATTTACATGTAAAATCATGAATCATTCATATTTTATGGTTTTTTTTTGGTTTTATTTCAATTATATAATCCATTTGGATTTAAAAGGAAAATTACTATGCGGTTAATGTTTTTCTACAATCTCCCTTTTTTATTGTTAAAATTATATTAAAAAATATATCATCCTTGTGGTGGTTTTTCATTGGATATTTAATTTATGTTATATATAAACATTATAATATAATGGAATTAATTATTTCATAAACCATATATTATTTTAACATATGGTGTTTAATTTGTATGTTAATAGATTAACTAAAGGAAAATTGAAAAATATGTTTACATTACTTAATACTTAGTTTTTATTATGAGGATTGTTGTTCATAAATTAAATAAATTTTTTAATATATGCAAAATGATTTGGACTAATAGAAATAGGTGAATATCGGATAATCACCTCGCTTAGATTAATCAGTCGTCTCATGAGACGAACCATTCATATGCATTTTTACATAGTTGTATTAAATAATATTGAGAATAGATATTGATGATGATGGTTTTCATATGCCTAAGAAATTAGGATTATTGATTATGTATTTCATGCATTCAGAATTTAGTTTTTATTATCAATTATATTT
Organism: Viscum album; assembly: GCA_963277665.1. Taxonomy (NCBI): domain Eukaryota; kingdom Viridiplantae; phylum Streptophyta; class Magnoliopsida; order Santalales; family Viscaceae; genus Viscum; species Viscum album. The sequence goes on from OY728127.1 coordinate 624,796,642, forward strand.
TCTATTTGAAAAAATATATGGATGAAATTAATTATCATCTTATAGATTAAATAATAATTGTATTCAGTTGGTTTTCTTTCCATATTGATTGTGTGTTATCCATTTATTCATATAGAATGTGTTTTCAGTTATTTAGATTTACATATTTATTTATAATTATTGATTCATGTTATAGTCCACTATACATGACCCTTACAAAGCATTTTAGCTCTTCATTATATATTGTTTCCTCAAATGACATTGAATACAATATTACAATTTTTGAATTTTGTGGTTTAACAATCTCCCCCACCATATATATTGATTCCTCAAAAATTGATCTTGCACTCAGAATTCATGGGTTTGATATTTTAATATTCTTTTGTTGAGAAACAAAATAAAAAAAAAGGGTTAATAAAACATCCAGCTAATAATAGAGAAATTTAGGTACAAATGTTATATGAAATAAAACATAACATGGTTTTTATATAGATGAAAATATACAAAAGTGAAATAATGTACATGGATGAAAATTATAAATAATTATAGAGATTCATATAGATTATTGATTACAATAATGTGAATGATCAATGGAATGTGAAGGAATAAAAAACCATAAATCTAAGAAGATTCAATTGGTAACCCGATTCATCATATATGAAGTTGATAGTATAATATTTTTTTTTAAAGTTAATTTTACTAAAATGATAGAATTATCTTTTTGTTTAATAATTAATGAAAAATATAATTAAATGATATATTTATTTTGTATAACTATAATTTCTCCTTTTTGTTCTACCTCAATCAATTTCCAATTCCTCACTTACACCATGAAATGAATATCCAAAAATAAATCATCTGTACTTAATGTACAGAAATTAACATTTAATGGATTGAAGGATCCATAAATTATAATACGTCTTTCCTTCTATCTCAAAATCTTTTTCGAAACCAATATGGTTTGCACAATTTATCCAATATAATTCATTAGTCAATAAACATAAGTAGTAACACCATGGGTACAACATTAGTACTTTTCCTACATATATTTTAAAAAAAATAATTTTTTATTAACCATAATATCACAATGTTTAGCTGTAGGTCAAACACCATTACAAATCTTTAGTTTTACATTCAATCCCCGCACACTTTCAATATGAAATGGGTTGTCACCAAACATGGGGTTTTCATTTTTTTAGATCTATATTATTGTCATTATTATAATTTTAAAAAAGTGTTCAAACCTATAATTTCCTCAATATAGGTATATTATAAACAGTACTAATTACTAATACCTTTAAAAATATGTAAATTATTTTGGTCATTCTTCTATAAATAACTATTTCACCAAAACATATACGAAACTAATGGGATATTTTGCGATAATTTTTTTTAAAAATATCTGTAATTCTATAATATTCTGACTAATAAACTTTCTAAAAGGGGTGTTTAAGACATCAAACATATGAACCCCAATTAAAATATAAACCCTATATAATATCCATAAATAATATGTTAATGAAGAAATATATGATTCTAAAATATGACACAATCCTTTTCCCCTAATTCTTATAAAGATATTACCATTTAAAATAATACATCTATAAATTAATTCATTAATCTGAATACATAAATACTATAACTATATTTTTTTCAACATGTCCCCTTTTTAGTGTATGATTTCCCCTATAAAATGAATAATTTACAATGAAATTGAATTGGATCCCATTTTAAGATATGATATTTTTCTAGGAATATCCATTGTGGCATTTTTTATTTAAGCTATTTTTTAGGTTTTCCTTTTTATTTAATCCCTAGTAGTCGAGTTATAGTGAGGATGAAGAGAATATACTAGGGAAAAGAAACTCATATTCATGTATGTGTGATTTATTAAATTTATGGTGATTTTTTATAATCTGGTTAAAGTTGAATATATGGTTCACTATGATTTGGGATGTATTCATGGGTTGTTTGGGATTTTCTAGTAGAAAAAAGTGTGATTGTTTTATTATTTGAATTTACATTCCATGAACATTTTACATTACATATAAATGCTCACATGAAGATATCATGATCTAGTTCATGTTTTGAAATGAATACAAGATTTGAAACTCATTGACATCATGTGACATTCGAGGAGGGTTATTTTAACATGAGGTAACACGTTTTTTTAGTATAACTCATAATTTGGGAAAAACATAATGTCAAAGTATTACATGCTAGGTATTTACTTGGCTAAAAAATATTAAACCATTATTTAATTTGTATTTTCATTTATTATACATATATCCTATTTTCCATTTATCTATATGTCACAACATGTAATTTTAGATTACTTGATTCCATTCTAAACATCTCAATCAAGCTTCAAATTCCAAATGATTGGTTTCTCTTGGGATTCCCCTCTATTATGGTTGTTCTCTATTATCACAGTGTATCATTTTGATCCCTATTAATCCAGGTATTGATCCACATATTTTTTTTTATCTTAGATTCCTTTGTATCATCATTGCCTTCATACTCTGTAGGAGTTACCAGATGGAATAATTTATTCAATTCCTAAATAAGTTAGTTTGTCAAAAACAAAATCCTATGTTGTGTTTCTGTTGTCTATGTATGTTAAATATTATGCAATTTATCAAACATAATGACTGGACTAATCAATTGAATATTAAATGCTTAAATCTTTTGTTGAAACATTCAATGGATCCATTTCGATTCAATGGGGTGGTGACCTCGCTTAAGACTACTCTTATGGTGATATTACCAATAAAAAATAATTATTTTGATAATGGAATAAAAAAAAATTAGCACAACATGAAATCATAGGAGATTTTATATGAAATATTCTCCTCAAAAATGGTTAAATTGATTACTCAACTGGTTGTTGATCATTTGATAATAATTGGTGTGTAAACATGCATGATAATGGTATATGATATATGTAAAAGAATAAATGGTTTATTAAAATATGAATGGAATTTTTAAAAATTAACTATTTGTGACTTATTATTTGATTGTGTTAATATTATCATTATTATTTGGGTTCTTTTTTATAATTAAATTCTTATATATTGTGCTTGGAAAGGTTATGCTAAAATGAATATATATAAGGATCAGCTTGGATATGCTAAAATGATAATATAGAAATTTTGGAATGGTTATACATAAATTATTATATATATGGATTTTCCTAGATGATCAAATTAATATGCAATTGGATTTTATTAGTTATGTGTCTATACAATGGACTTGTGGTTATGGTTGTAGTGGTTTTACATCATGCTCAAAAATATTTTCATAAGGTTTTGATGTTTGTAAATTCTTGTAGTATATTAATCCATAATATAATATAAATTTTTATAACTTTCACTCACTTATTTATCAGACTATTTTTGTTTATACACACTGGTGTAGACCTAATGAGTTTTACACATACCCTATTTGGGTCTCCATTTTGTACCCAAAAAGATTACATGGATACATGTTTGGACAAGGTAAATGTAAGTTGTAGTGGCTTATGTTTTTCTAGATGGTTTGGATCGTTGAGACAAGACCGACATGGTGTAAAATATCAGGGTCTTCTTATTTCATTTATTTGTGCAAGGTCTATAATATTTTTCAAATAATTTTATCATTATGTACATATCATCATAACATAACACGATTATTAATTATTTGTCTTAATGGTTCTTTTTATATATTCCAAATATATGTTCTATTGTTTCATGCATTTTTATTTACTATGATATTCAATTATATTTTTAATTTCCAATGTATTGTTACTCTATAATAAGGGATATAGTCTCCATACTTTGACCTACATACCCCTATTTTTATTTTAATCCTCTTGCATATGGATAAGAGAACATGTGGTCATTTATCCATCCCGATTATTCCATAAGATAGATTTTCGGATTGGGGAACAACACATCTATATAAAAGACAACTAAATATAAATGGATCTCTTTGATATGATTTATTTTATCCGATCATGATCTCTATTTTTTCTTATCAATTATTTTCTCTTGTCCCTTTTATTCCACATGTAAATCATTTTCATATTCTTTTAAGACAGTTTCATGGGTATCTCATTCCATAATTCTGACATAAATGAAATAATTCTTTCATACCTCAATGTTCACTATCACTCAAGAGCATATTAAACTCCATCATTCTATTTATTTTTGAGTATGAGAGTTGGTTTGGGTACTAGTTTGTAATCATATTTTGGAAAAAAAAGATTATAAATTTTAACAATATTAATCCCTCATATTATCATCCCATTTAGTTTTCATTAGCTACAATTTTATCCATCAAATTCAGGTTCTATTGTATTCCAACTCTTTCCATCTACTAACTTAGAAAAAAGACATGTTTCTGGAAATAAAAATAATAGTGGGAAGCCTAAATATTCAATTATTAGATGTATAAATAATGACACCTTCATTTCAATATAATACATTATAAGATTACCCTAGGTAATTAAATGTCATTATATGTACACATACTTTATGATGATTTCTTAATAAATTTTTAATTTTCAAAATCATATCCACCGGAAGTGTCATACCTAGTGGGCAGTATGACCTATTTTCTTGTACCGAGTTACTATTGAGTCAAGAAAAAGGTACTAGTTTTAGATTTATTATACCTAGGTACATTTATTCTAGAACCAAAGATATATATATAGTATCCTGAAAATAATTTATTTCTTGGAAACCATGAATTAATTATACCTTTCCTAAACACTTGGTTCTTTTCTATATTTATCATCATACTCAATCATATGGTTATGTTCCCTAATCTGTGGTTCCAATATCTACTTCCCAGGGAATCTAATAAACAACATTTGATACTGATTGTAACCACCCCACCACATGGAAACTAGAGCATGTCGGTTACGTTATTAAATTTGAAAAAGATACAGGAAATTGTATCCCAAAATAACTTTTTTTCATAATTAATGGTTAACTTGATACACACTTGATTCCCAAATTACATATGATAACATTAATTGCAATTTTATTGGATAATATCATTATTTACTCTATCATATCCTGTCAAATAATTCTTTGTACACTTCCTGGATACGAAATAAAAGAAGCAACATTAATGGTGATATTTAATGTAATGCATTGTTTATATACAAAGGATGCTATCGTGAATTAATAAAAAATAAGAGGATGTAAAATAACTAAAAACACTTGAACCATAAATAATTTTACTCGAATTGTCAACATATAAGGGTAGATAAAATTAAAACACATTTAATTTCATCAATAACATATCTATTATAACTGTATAAGAAATGATTAATATAAAATAGTAATGAACTGAAAACACATGTCATTTATTAAAAAAGCAGAATGAAATGAATCTACAGATAAAATCATTTTGAAAATCTCATGGATAATAATAACAAAATTCTCAATGAAGACAATTCATCATGATAAGTTGTTAGGTTGTTAGGAATTGTCAAACATATATTGTTAATAGCATTCTGAAGAAAGATTAAAAATGATCGGAATGTATACATTAAAACCCCATTTAACTAAGACATGAAAATTGTTTCATCTCATGTAACTATTGATGAATCAAGGGGATATCTATAAAAACTCCCAAAATATATCTTCATATCTACAACATTCCTCATTTATTGAATAATCTATTTAATTTCCTAACCATATACCTTATTAAAAAATATAAATATTTATTAAAAAAATCATTTATCAATTTTTCTTAAGTCTATCAAATAACATTGAATTTAAAAAACCATATGTGGAAATCATATAATTTTTAAGAATATCCATGATAATTAATATGGATGTTTTTAATAAATTCAATGTGTAATGCTAACTAGAAAATTGATCCTTCAGGGGATAGTTAATAACTCTAAAAATGAATCGAGAAAGTAAATATGAAAACATTTTGTGGTCAAAACCACCATTAATATTACACATAAATAACAATAACGGTATTTATAGAATATATCCCCAATTGATTATAATTAAAATAATGGGTATTTTCAATTTCTTAATAGAATTAACTTAAATAGTTCTTTAATATATTGTTTAAAAAATATCCTTTTAACATTAAAAATTATTTTTTAAAAATAAAACTTCCTAGAATATTTTTAAAATTTTTTTTTTAAAAACTATTTATTAAAATAATAAATACATATAATCAGAACATTGGGGTCCTAATGACATGAAATTCTGTATATTTTGTTTAAGTAAAAACATATTACTTGTGCTCTACCGTAAAAAGGGTAACAAGATCATCAATTTGAAACATAAAATAATATTACATTCCAATAATTCTTTTTGAATTCAAAAATTAGAAAAAATTTCACGAATAAATCATTTTTAGGATGTTAAAACATTATTGACAATATTTTATAAAAATAAGGGTCTAGAATAAATGTGATTTTTGATCGAAAATAGAATTGAAGTCGGATTTTATTAAAATATTTTTCTCAAAAATTAAAACAACTAAAGTATATGAAATTGTCCAATTACTTGAAGACAACTTGGATTTTTATAGGAATATAAAATTAAGTGGGTTTATTGTGTACTAATCAAATAATTTACATCAATATATATTCTGGCATAAATAATCCCACATAAAATGATATTTTGAAATAATCTCATAAAAGATCATAACATTGAAGTTAGAATTAATAAATAAATCAATTATGTGTACCAAATGTAAATACACATAAAAATTTTAAATACAATATATAAAATTCAATACACATTACACACATAATCTATGAATATCAATGATAATTAAAATGTTATATAACCTAATGAAAACAAATTTGAGTTATGAAATTCATTACATCTTGGTAATTTATAGGTAAAATTTTTATGGCTGAAATAATTCAAATTGAAAAATAAAATAATATTAATTATGAAGAATAAATTAAATTACTTGTTTATTGGGAAATATATATACTATATAAATTGAATTTGGGTCCTAATATTATTATATCCTTAAATGAAGGTAAATTGACATGAAATCCATTACCACTTCGTTACATTCTAATAAAATCCCCTAAGATGAAATAATTCATAATTGAACACAAATTCACATGAATAATAAATGAGTAATAATATTACATGTAAATGGGTATTTATGTGCACCATATGAAAGAAATTAGTTTCATAGTATCAAAATATTCATCAATGAAGGGAAATTGAGACGATGTCCCTTACCCCACTCGTCCTTGGAGTTAAAATTCATTTAACCTCTTGTATAATGGTTTTAATACTGTTATATATTTATACCATAACCATATTCATTTTACTATATAGTATATGATCACATTATAATATTTTACTACACACTATCTTATAATATTTCATTTTTTTCATTGTTTCAAGTGTTAATTTCTTTCTTTTCCCATTAGTTCTTGGTCATGATTGTTCTAATTATTTATTATATGATATATATATATATATCCTAAAAAAATTTATAAATTTTATATATATCATTTGGACTCATTACTAATATTTTTAAAATCAATCGGGAATGGTGTACAAGGAAAATGAATTGTGTCGCTTCATAGAGATGGTAGGGTGACGTACACATGAGCAAAGATATCCTTCAATTAACATGTGATTGTATAAGAAGACAGGTGGTATATTAATCCTCAAAAATCAATATAATGATATATATTTCACATATATTAAAAAATTAATCCTTATTACATTCAAGGTATTTCATAAGATAAAAATGAATCATATCACTTCGGGATGTGGTAGTACACCTTATACAAGAGTATCGCAGTCGTATTTTAATATAATGGAATGTAAGAATTTATATGTTATATTATAAATAAAAAGGTACAATAATATAAATAATATCATATGAATTTTTTATATTCATAATTATATCCATCCATGAATGGTAGAGATGGAAAACAAATTACATCAGTCCACGAATTGGTAGTTCATCTTATTAACATTAGAATATTTTGATTACCATTTAATGGAAGAGTATATGGATATAGGTCATTACCATAACATAATAAATCTTAATTGAATTTTTGATACTGAAATTATTATATAATTGTGGTTTAATAATATTTTTTGGAGGTGGAATAATTTAAAAAATATAAACATTTGCTTAAGAAAATTACCACATCACCATACACCCTCTTTAGTTTTTCACCAAAATCCTCCATAGAATTTATTTTTTATAATAAACAGATATATGACGTTGGTTTTAGAATAATTAATCTATTTGGGTAGGGATTCTCAGAACAAAATTCATTTAGAAGTGTGGTGTGGGTTGTACAAGCAGTTGACCTTTATAAGTGGGTGGAAGGATACACATTGAATTATTTTAAATATTCAATTACATCCATGTATAATTAATGAAAAAAACCTCCAAATAGGTTCTATACAAAAAATTAGAGGTAAAAATTTATCAATATGGACAGTAAGGGTTATTATACCTGATTTTAATTTATTTCATCACTTTTTTTTTATTTAACCCTCGATAAATCAATTTTAACCTTATCCACATAAATTTATAATAACGCCTTTAGTATTCATAATTATAAAAAAAATTACCTTATTATATAAAATATATTATAATTATTTAAATTTTTAATTCCATTTTTCCAAATTCATTTAAAAAAAGTAGTATAATCTAATTTAAAATTATACCAACAAACATGATGAAAAATCGGGTTTTCAAAAAAAGCATATGTACAAATGTTTTCAACATCACATATAAATATTTAATTGTTTATAATTCCCTAAGAATGTTAAATTCTAATAAACGTATACTACTTTTAATTCAAACAAAATTAAATTATTATTTAACCTTGGGATTTATTTAAATTGAAATGACATTTTTTATAATTTTTATTATTTTTAACATTTAATTAAATAATGAATAATTTTTTAAAATAATGAAGATAATCCTAAGGAAATATTGAAGTTATTATTTAAAAAAAATTCCATTTTATCAATTAATGTTTTTAATATTGGGGAAAAATAATTTAAAATTTCGCGCACAAAGCCCGACTAAACAGTCATTTAAAAAATGGTTTTTTAGAAAACATTTATTTTCCTTTCAAATGATTAATACATTATCTATAGTAAATAAATATTCATTTATTTTTTATACCTGTGAAAAAAATATAATTTGCATAATTTAGAAATTATTATTCTTACCTTGAAATTTCACAGTAATGTGATTATGGTATTATATATTATGGTACATTTAGAATCGGGGTTTTGTATCCTATAAAATATTGTATAAAATGTTCTTTAATTATAATTTTATGGTGATAAAAAATAAACATTCATGATAAAAATATCCCAAAAAAATAATTTATATAAAAGTCCAAATTTAATAAATAAATTGGTTAATTCTTAGTATCCCACAAATTATTTACATAGGATTTATATATGATAAGAGTTACAAAAGTTATTAATGATATAATATTCAAACACATTTAAATTCTACGTTATCATTAGATTATATCCATAGTAAGGCTTTTGAATCATTGTAGGAAATTTACATACATGAAAATACTCTTAATAGAACATTGAAACCATTCTATTAATACATAATAAAATATCATTTTATTTGGATCATATTTTATCAAAAATTACTCAATATTGAGGAAAATAATTTATTTCGGAATAACATTACTAAAATTTATTAGAAGGATGAAGTCAAAGAACATTAATTATTGAATTAAAATCTATTAATTTTTTATTTGTGAAAACAAAAAATTATTTTCACACTTTTGAAAAAAGTCAAAATAGATTTGTACAAAGATAATTTAAAATTATTCCATTAAAATATCTAAAAATATAATAAAACTATTTGAAAAATTCCATTAAAATAATAATAAAACCAAATAATAATATTATTGAAAAATTTGATAAAAATGGACACCTAGGAAAATGATTATTAAAGGAAAACATTAAACCATGATTTGGAATCTAACACCCATACCTCATATCCTGCATCATTTTGAATTATCTCTAACTCTTGAATTATTAATAAATGTATGTTTTACACATAATTGGTAAAACAATTATTTGATGATAATTATCACTTTATTTTTTATTACCTTGACTTATTTATTAACTAACAATATTTAGATTACATTGTACATTTTAAGGATATTATATTCATAATCTAAAAACAACATTGGTCGGAAAAACAAGGTAAATGGAGATATAGTTAAATAATCACAAAAATACAAATAATGGGAAAATTAACATTTTTATAAATAAAAATAGTTTGAAAAAAATATATTATAGTAATACGTGAATGTGATTCACATCGCTAACTTTTGGCGGTATCTCACACGAATGCTCGAGCATCAATATAATTTATTAACAATTGTACAATTTAAAAAGATTCAATATAATATATTTTATAAACATAAATATGTAATTTATATCATATATAGATTCATTAAATACATCATTTGGGATAAAACTTTTATGTGGTGATGAAAAGAAAAACACATCTCTTTGTAGAAGTTGTAGTCAACACATATGCACACGTGATATTTTTTCATCCCATGGAATAGAAAATTACATGACTATGGGATGTAAGAGCATCAAAATAAAATTTCATTAAATTTGAGATATTTATTTTCATATATACTCATGATTTTGATATAATTTAATTTGGAAGATAAAGAAAGAATATGAAATAACTCTTTTATATGGTATACCTCTTCTTCATAAATCATTATATGTGATAAAAATTAATCATAAATTAGATTGTACTTCCTAGAGAAAATAAGACAAAAAACTAGAGAAGAAAACAAGAAATGTATTTTGGAAGATATTTTTCGAGCTAAATGGCTCATGATATATGAGGAACAGATAAAAGGTGGAGATCTTTTATAAGATAAAGGTTCTAATTATATAAATACATGAAATATTAACATATATTATTGGTGTATAAATAATGTAAAATTGATACAAAGGGTAATAACATAAAATAATGTGGATGAGGTTGAAAGAATTTCATTTTATCAAATTTATTCAATTTTGAAATATATTTTATTCCATATCATTAATTTTCACTCCATTTCACCTTGTCTAACCTTTACAATTACAACAAATGTTTAAAATAATAATTTTCATGAATGTAATTTTAAAAATATCAAGTTGATGATACTTAAATTTATGTATTTTATAGACATTTTTTCCGACCATTAGAGGTAATATATGATTGTATGAATTTATAAAGATTTATAAATAATTTTTTAACATTATGTTCTATTTATTGTCATTTTTAAGACTATTGACATAATTTTACATAAATGATATCAAGAAAATAATGAAATTTTAATCTATATTCTTTCACTATCAATTATAACTTGTAATTATAAATTAATTTGTTGGAATAGAAACATTCATCAAATAAAATTATCATTTAACGATTTAGAAATAAATAATTTCTTTTTCAACTACTTTGACTAGAATTGTGTCGGCATTACGTAAGCTCTCAAGTTAATTAAACTATTTATGATTGTCAAAAATAAATTAATATGGTAAATTTAATTTATTCATGATCATTTTCATCACCCATAATAATATAGATATATATATATATATATCATTTCTACATATATCAAAGTCATTAAATATATTTAGTGAATGAGAGTTATAATTTTTATTTACTTGTTACAAAAAATAATTTAGAGGTCATAATCACAAAATATTAGAATAAAATTTCCTTATTTTATATCATTTGGTGATTATTGATGAATAAAATACTTAAAATGAGATTAGTTCAAGTGTTTGAGACATTTTTATCTTTATCCCATAATTTAAACCTTGTTTTACACATTTTTTCATTTACTGTAGGGATGAACTATCAAAGTGGTTACTATTTATTATAAATAAAAATGAAATAGGCCTTTTTAAATAATTTTAATAATATTATTCCAAAAATTGATTCCATTTTATATGATTTAATTTGAAATTTTTTTAAAAATTAGTTTTAATATAAGGTCCAAAGAGTAATGAGAAACCAATTTTTGAAAAAATCTTTTTTTCAGATTAATGATGACATTTTACAAAAAAATGTATAATGTTATTTTTTTTAAATATAATTTGAGTGTTTTAATAGAATAGAATATATTTTTACATAAAAATCCAATTCCATATAAGATTTTTAAATGAAATTTACTAAATGAAAATGAATGTCATTTTTTCACTATCGGAATTTCACACAATTTATCTGACTGTCTAAAATTCTCTTTTTTATTTTCAAATATATGTTCTATGTTTGAGTAGTAACCAAAACAAAGTAAAGTTTCAAGTTCTAATTAAAATTTAATATTAAAAAATACCATCATCACTACCACGATCAATGTACTTACTCATGTCATGTAGTATTTTTTCATATCTTGAGTCATGATCAACCATCAGTTCTACCGCAAGACAGATGAGTACAGCTGCATCAACTCCATATTGATGGTGATGGCCCACTAGACCTCATTCCATGACTAATTCAATCTGCCATCATTTAACACATTGAAACTCTTAGAACATCATTATCACATCACCAATATAGACAACGTCATCAGTCACCACCCTAACTAGTCACCAAACCTCATATTCACAAATTGAACATCAATAATTTTGATCTCTTGTAGATGAAACCAATATAAAATATCCACGGAATTTAAATAAGAACCCCCAAAAAAATCCCTTAAATGAGTAAAGGGCGTCACATGGGAAAACTAACTCATGATGAACCTAAAATCCCAACATCCTCCAAACAACACCACCCATAACATATTTGATACCTCTAATCCATATCCAACCTAAATAGGAGTAGATGAACCTGTGGTCGGAGTACTGTTTTGGTTGTTTAGGGCTCTATAAGACTTCATAATCAACAAGGTTGCGAACTATAGCCTTTATGAAAGGAAAAAAACATGTCAATGGAGCCTAAAAAGCCTTAGTCTACAAACCCAGAAAACCCAATACCTAATTATTTCCCCTGCTGTGGATCCAAATATGAGAGGCACATTGGAACAAGATTTCATAGTAGTGTTTGAGAAGCCAAGGGAATAAACAAAAAAATATAATTTAATGAGACCACCAAAACCTCCCCATGAAACTATCTACATGAAAAGCATCACCTTGAAATTTTCATCACCGACAAGGATGAGAGGTCTAGGATCATCACCTAACATCACCTCATTACAAATGCCGAAATGGAGCACTGTCGAGAAGTTGAAACTAGAGTGATCTCCATACTTAGGGAAGGTTGAGAGAAGGGGGGAAAATGGTAAGAGATAAATGGAAATGTGTAAGTGGAGGGGGAGGCGATAAAAAACTCCCCCAATTCTAATTCTTTAATGAGGGAACCTGAAAGGTTATAGAGAGAGGAGGAGGTCACCACTCTAAGGATCAATAAAAATTCAATCACTATTTATCCACAAATCCATCTTTTTCCAAAAAAAAATAAATTAAATAATATCTTAATATTATTTTCAAATGACTGTTTCAAATAATCCTAAAATTTCTTATAATTAAAATATTAAATTCTAAAATCAAAATAATCTTGATTTTCAGAAAAAATAAAATAAAATAAAATTCATTTTTGGAAAAAAAAATTCAAAAAAAATTATTTTAATCAAATTCCTTATCTATGGTACAAAATTAGATATATACTAATATATTTCATTAAATATATAAACTAAAAAATTAATTAAAACATTAAAATATATTTATTAATTAATTTTATTTTTATAATTACAATTTCAATCAATAAATATGTTTCTAAGAAAAAAATATCCATTTATTCATTATTATTTTACATAGAATTTTCTACTTATTTATCTAAAACTGATATGTAAAATTGTATTAATAATTATTTTCAAGATATATATATATATATTAAATAATAAAATTTTTCCTATTCATAAGAGACGAACCAAAAAACCATGTTGTAACATTAATATTTAGATAATTGCACTTCTATAATGTATCACATTTTGTTCATAGTGAGTGATATGTGTTGTAAATAACATCAAAAGTAGTATTATTTATAGGAATATTAAATTTAAAAATATTTGGGTTTTAAATTATCCCCTTTCTTATAAAATTATCAGTACTAAATTTTAATTTTATTATATTAAAATGTATTCATTATAACAATTATAATATAATCAAATATATATTTTATTGTAAAAAATATTTTCATGGTAAATACAATTAAACTAATTATCCATGTAACTCTACATGAAAAATAAATTAAAATTTTTATATTAAATTATACAATGGTAAATATGGGTTACCATCCACATTATACTAGATATTTTTTCATTTAGTTTTCTTGAGTTTGAGATATTATTTTAAAAATTAGATAGAATATATTATCGATTTTACATACTTATTTCATCCCATTAAATTAGAATGGATTCATCCATTGACGATAATCATCAATATCATAATTAATTTTTCGTATTTTGGGAACTAAATTCATCCTATAAAAATACACAAGATCCTAAAAATGATGAAATGTTATTTATCACATTCCTATCTATCAGTCAAAATCAACAGTGGTTATCATAGGTTAAGATGATATCCAATATGAGTGAAACATAATATGAATAAATACTGAATTAGGGTCCAAAACCTCATAAGTAACAATCACTGTTCAGATTAAATCATTACATTGTTCACTAACATTAAAACTCTTCAAAATATTCACAATGAACTTGAAAACCCCAAAATCCAAATTTTTTTATAATATATTATTCTTTCATAAATTAAAAATTTATGACCAAAATATTAATCAATCATAATATCACATAAAGAAATTAACTATTATATAATCTTATAATCTCTAAAATATGCTAATTTTATCATAAATAACCTAGATCACCAAAAATCCATAATAAAATCATATATTCATAGATAAGATAATTTAATTATTATCCATTAAAAGTCAAATCTTATCATAAAATCCTCTTATTTACCTTAATCATATATTGTTCCTAGTGTTGTAATCTAATACAAATAAAAAATCAATAACTTCTTCCCCAACTCATTGTCTAATCCAATGATTATCAATATTTGAAAAAATATGATCAAAAATTACATTAATACTTTTATCCAATTAACCATAATTACTATAACATGAATGAACATATTAACCACCAAGGTTACCAATATCTTTAAACATATTTCCAAAAAATATAAAAACGTTGTACTTCACAATAATTTTTCACTATAAAAAATACTAAAATGCAGTGTTATATTCTCATTAATTTCACCAAAAATATCCTAAATAATCTTAATCTCTCATACCATTTGTCCAATTATGGGGTATAAATTCATTTAATATTATGATTTTCCATTTATTTTTATCTCATGATGGAAACAAGAATTATTAAAATTTCCACAGCTAAACCATCATAAACTCTACAAATATCTAATACTTTTTTTAATATAATCTATAACACCCTGTTTAAAAAATAATAAATTATTATAAAATTTATAACAAGTATATCATTTTTTATATTTTGGTAATCATTTTTTATTATAATTTTATAGAATTAAGGAAACATTTACTAATAAAACCAATATAAATAAATGTGGACACATCCACAAAATTACAATTTAGTCCATAAAATAATATTATGAAATATAAACTCTATTTCATTGAAAACAATTGTTTCTATTATTATATATAACCATAATAAAACAATAGTCATTGATGTTGTTCTATCACGACCCGTCCACCAGGGCCCGTGTCGTGACTACCCCAAGCCCACCTTCCATAGCCCAGGGGTTGGCGACTAACACTGAAATGCGTATTCCCTAAAACAGGGATGGCATTGCTTTTAAATCTTGTAACACACTCAACCAAGCACACAAAAAGATACAAACACATGTAAACTATATAGAAAAAAGAGTTCTGAAATTAATAGGGGCCGGAATACAATCCCAACAGTAAAGGTACAAGTACAACTAGAAATACAATACAACTGAAGAGAGAAGAATATAGCTATTGGGTCATCCTTCGAGGATCCTACCTGAAGGGTAGGTACAGATTGTCTCCTCAACACTCCACGTCCTCCCGTATCCTCTGCGAACCGACATGCCGAATGGTCCACCTCCAGGCACCGTCCAGTCCCGGTACCCTCAGCCATGAAAAGTGTTGTCCATCGTCTGCACCAAACACAACATGGTGTGGGCGAAGCCCGTGTAAGGGTGAG
Organism: Viscum album; assembly: GCA_963277665.1. Taxonomy (NCBI): domain Eukaryota; kingdom Viridiplantae; phylum Streptophyta; class Magnoliopsida; order Santalales; family Viscaceae; genus Viscum; species Viscum album. The sequence continues at coordinate 624,812,855 of OY728127.1, forward strand.
TATAACGATTCTCAGTTTCCACCCCGAGACCCTCAAGGTCTCACAAAATCCACAAATGATAAACCACAAAACATGTAAAACTGTGACATCCCTACTTAGGTATATGCCCATACATGTACCTAAGTTATCAAATATTACCCATCTCATTCATGAGGAAACACAAGGCCCAAATCCTTTGCCAAATCTCAACTGTTCCATCATGGAATGAAAACCATGAAGTTAACACCACAAAGGTAAGTACCACAATATATCACCATGATGGAAAGTACCACACATGTACGCCACACAGAAGAATACCACAAAGGTATCACTACGAAGGAAAGTACCACACTGGTACACCACAAAGAAGAATACCATAAAGGTATCAACACAAACGTAAATAACACAAAGGTATTCCACACATAAGAATATAATCAAGGTATTACCATGAAAGTAAGGGACTCAGTTCACACCAAGTATATCTTAGGTACAGTAGTAGAGATGATTAGATGTAACTGCTGAATCATCTTAATCGGTCAAGAGGTAGACCAATGAAGGATCCCAAATTACAGGCCCACACAGGATCCTAGTACATCGTCAGACCCACATAGGATCTTAGTACATCGTCAGACCCACACATGATCCTAGTAAATCGTCAGAGCCACAAAAGATCCTAGTACATCGTCAGACCCACACATGATCCTAGTACATCGTGAGATCTAGCTACAGGGTACCCGCACTATGCTTGATCATCTTTGAGTGAGTCTGATCATCAAGCTACTGGTCAATACCCCATCTTCCATGAATACCTATGAAAGATTATCCCGAAGTACCACCATTTAAAATGGGTCTCAATGTAATAGACGGTGCATCAATCAGACACTCGGTATGTAAGTTATTAACATTTTAGTCCTGAGGGCTCAGTTAGATTTGTTCCCCATCCAACCTAACCATACCCAAACTTTATCCAAATCTAAAATGGGGTATAAAAAAAGGACCATCTGACTCCAAGGTTTCTGGCACTGCAGACAGATCGTCAAACGGGAATTTGGTGCGAAAGTTGTTGTAGAAAGAACATATAGGGTCGAAACATGTACGGGTCTGGTCTGACCTGATCGGCCCGACTCGGCCCGACCTGGCCTGATGGTTCCAGCACGGCCTACTAGGTCCGGCCCTGCCCGCCAGCACGGCCTGGCCCGGCCCGCACATGGAGACCGACCCTCTTCTATGGAACAGTCGCGCGTCGTGCCGCCCCCGACGGCTGGCTCGTCCAGCCACCCTCTTTCGCCGTCGCGGCCTCGTGTCGCGGCTCCTGCATACCAGCGGCATGGACGTGCACCACTGCCTCCCTTTCACATGGCTGACCGTGAGCCATTCTTCACATCTACTACCCTGCGGTCAATGGTTCGCGCCCCTCTAATCATCTGGCGGCGCGGAGGCGCGCCGCCCTTCCTTCCTCACGGCCGGTCGGGTGTCGGCCGCCGTCTCCTTCCACAAGCCATTGCAGTTTCGTTACAAGCATAAAATAATTAAACAATCACATATTTTTGATCCTTACGTATAAGGCTCCGCGTCTATATATCACGCTCAACAAAACTCTATATTTCCAGTGCCAATAAATATTTGGCTGCCTCCTTCCGCGAGCAATTGCAGCTTCATTGTAAGCCCGAAAATTAAATGACCGCATATTTGTGATCCTTGCATTGAGGGATTCACATCCATATATCGCGCTCATAAAAACTCAGTATTTCCAGTGACAATAAAAATTTATCCACCTCCTCCATCACGATGAACACTACAAAAATCACAAAGAATTACGGAGAGGTTGGGCCATGTTTGTTTGACCCGCACCCTCCGAGTTATGGTGGTAGTAAGCAGATCAATAATTCTTTAATCACAAAGAACGTCAAGAACAAGTAAGAGGCAGTATAAATCAGAAAAAAAATCATACCTCATGAATTATGGAGAAACACCTGTAGTTGAGGAAGTGGGTTGATGTTCGTCGTTATCGCAACAGCCTCCAAATGATGTTGCTTAATCGTTGATCTACATTTATGGTTTCGGTGTCGATCGCCACCACTCGCCTGAACCGGCTCTGTCTTCCATGGGCTCGATGTCGGGGCACTCCATCAGCACTTCATTTCTTAGCAAACCTCTGATGATACCTCTCCCCAAGATCCATATAAAGAGTAGAGGGGGTGTCTAACAGTGCCAGGAATTAATGGGAGTACATTTATTAGGAAGCTTCCCAATTTCTCAAATGAAGAAATTACTAGGATTGATGGGTCAAGCCTTTTATTGGCTTGACACATCGCCAGTCCAACCTTACCACTCGTCTCATTGTAGGAATAGAATAAAAATAAAATAATAATCTTATTTTATTTATTCTATTAAAAAATCCAAAAACTAACTTTTTCTCTAGACCTACTGTGGTCTTAGTGAAGGTCTCCCTAAGCGAATATTGGCACTGAAAGTTCAATGGTGTCCTCAAATTTCATTTCCGTGCACTGGTTCAAAAGTGAAAAAATGATTCTTGTGCCTTTACTGAATGTACCCAAAAAAAGTTTGTAAAATTATTAAAAGTCACCCTGGACTCGCGCCGGTCAAGGTTATGCTCTGCCCAAGTGAAACACACCCCAAAGAACCAAACGGTACTCTTGGATTTCTAATCTGAGTTACTTTCTAAATGTTATGGATTTTACAATAAAATATTTTTCAATTAATTTTTTTATTCACGTCCAAAAACTAACATTCACTGGTTGCCCACCACGACCAATGTTATTATTTTATTAAATAAAGTATGAACTCATGAGTTTAGTGGTTGTCTCGGATTTTCAATCCGAACTACCATTTGTGAGTTATAAGCATTTGAAAAATAAAATAACTTACTTAATTATTTTATTCACGATTATGCCATTTTTAGGTTTTCCCACAAGAGGACCACACCGACTAAACATAAGTCGCGCCTAGGGTGAACCCGCTATCCTGAACACAATGGTTCCCTCATATTACTGATTCGAGTCACGATTTAAGAGTTATTCCACTTTTTCAGGAAAATTGCTTATGTACGCTAATTAAAACATAACCAAACTTCGACGGATCATTCCAGGCACCCTGGGCCTTGGAATCGCGCGTCGTCAGATTTCGCATTCTAGAAATAATTCCATATAATAAAAATAATTATACATAATTTCTGTGACATTATATTCCCCCCACTGTAGGTATTTACGTCATCAAAATCCACAACTCAAACTAAGAGAACAAGCGGGGGTACTGAGCACGTATCTGAGCCTCCTACTCCCACGTTCTCTCCTGGAGGTTCTTGTGCATCCAATATACACCCAAAAAAGGTATCGATCACCCAGGAAGGTCTCTCTCCTATCGTTCCTCAATCTCCAATGGAACCTCCATAAACGTCGCCCCATTGTCGATGTCTAGCTCGCCCGAGTCAATGATGTGTGAAGGGTCGTGCATGTATCCCCTCAACTGGGATATGTGGAAGACGTCGCACACCCTCTACAAATGTGGTGGAAGATTCATGTGGTATGCTACCTGGCCTATCCTATGATGAATCAAAAAAAGACCGATAAACCTCAGTGATAACTTTCCCCTCGGCCAAATCTCCAAAGTCCCTATCTGGGTGAGACCTGTAGGAAGACATGGTCTCCCTTTTCAAAATACAATGATCTCTGTCTCCTATGGAATAAGTCTTATACCACTATTTTCCCCATCCTTGGAAACCAGTACTAAAGTTGGAAGTCCTACTACACCTTCACCACTCCAGGATCTACCACTAAAATGGGATGTATGGAACTCCCGCAACACCTCCTCCCGAAGGGTCACTGGTACCATGGTGCATCCTCTAAAATGGATGATGTTCTCCCCACATTTTGAAAATTTGTTCAGGAGATCGTCCTGAGGATATATGATCATGTCGGGCCTCGCAGTCAACGTCTCAAGCTACGCATCCCTAACTTTCTGAAGGAGTGGAATAGTGATAGTCATAGACTAGAGGTAAGCAACTTCATCTTTATCCATGAAGGATATCTGCAGTGCGACTGGCTACTATGATACCTCACCCTATAGTTGTAGACTAGACCTCCTACTGAGTGCATATGCTACCACATTCCCCTTCCTAGAAATATAGACTATCTCCAAGTCAGAGTCTTGGAGGAACTCATTCAACTCTTATTGGTAACTGAAAACTCAAAACTCATGCTGCCATGAGGTTTAGGTTGGATGACTCAAGAGTGATCAGCCACACCCTCCTATGAAAGATTTTATCCTGTGCTTCCAAGGTTTCTTTTTTCACTGAATAATGAAAACCTCATCCCAACATTGTAGATAACCACAACCTTTTTGCCTAATATAGTCAATCTGAGTTTGAATTGTGGATGTCCAGTCATACCCAAACTAACGCCGCAAGGCCTCAACGCTGCCACCAAGAGGTTTCAACAGAAAATCTTGACTCAAGGGTCAGATCACACCATTGGCATAAGTTTGATTATCGAGTCTCCTCCCAAATGTATCTCTATATGTGAGGGTCAATTCAAGGGTTTAACCAGAAACTCTAGGTCTTGGAAACGATTCATGGAAGGAAGAAATGATTGGTACCTATGTCTATTGATACAGCAGCTAGTAGTAGACATAGACCGTACCTCGATTCATTCCTAGATTCCTTGGGTCACACTTCGTGATTGAATGTAGCTACTCTCTTCTTCCATCCTCCAACTCCCTGAGCCTGGCGGGGAAAAAAAGGGGGTGGTTATAATATGTTAAAATGTACACCACCTCACGCTGCCCTCCAAGCTCTACTTCAAAGTCTGCAGCCCTGTAGATTTTTATATCCCTATCACATCCACTTCCCGAAACATTTTTCAGGCCTAAGTCTCTAAAAAGTGTATTAGTTTTCTACTTTTCCACTACTAACATTCACCGGCTACATCCGCTCAGCCAAATAAAATTGTATCACAAAGGTTCTCTCTAGAACCCTGACATAAGTAGGAAATCTAAGAGGAATAGTACTTGATCAGAAATCCCTAAAGACACCTCTCTCAGAGGTCCTAGATCTAAAGAAATATCCATAATATATTAATCAAGTAACTTGTATTGTCGGTATTCCTTGATGAACACTCAGATACTGACATGTCTTTCTTTCGAATTTGTAGGTGCTATAGGGAAATATCAGCCACATCCTCAAGCCAGTCCTCAGCCACCAATGGGTCAGGATCTTCTCAGAACCTGAGGGGTATCTAATTTATAAACACATGTAATGAAAAAAGCCTACATTTGTCTTCTATTGGTATAGGTGGTTGTAACTACTGTCCAACGGGCAGTGATATAGCTAACACACTACCCGAATGTACTTTCTCGGGTAATGGTCCATGTACCGAAGCCTCATCACTATGCAGACCATCCTTCTGGTCACTCACAGAAAAATACTAGTAGATAATATCACCATCTACTCTACTGGTGTCTCAACCAGGTAGAAAACTCTAGAAATCGCATCTATCTAGCCCTCAACTATGTGGGAATCTGTCTCGCCTTGAAACCTCGGAGGCCTCTATTGCTAGAACTCGTGCAACATGCTCAGTCGGTGTGCACTGTTAGCCCATGCGGCTAGTGGTAACTACTACCCAATGGGTGGTGGTGCTGATGGTACACCACCTGAAGGTTCCAACTTAGTTTGAGGTCCTTACACTAGAGCCTCGTCGCTAAGTGGGCCGTCATCGTGTATTCTCATGAGAATAAAAGCTGGATGTCTACGCAGTAGCATCCTGATAAGAAATAGGTGCACCACGATCATTAAGTTATAATAGGTGAGCTGACTCAAAGAAAAAACATGAAAAATTTACAAAACACACATTCAATCATTGTTTTCGTGCACTGAGTTATAAATCAGAAGTCATGGTCTGAGTGTATGAATATGTCGGTCGTCGCACCAACACCGGATTCCCTAAAATTAAAACCACACTCACTACACTTAAAAATATTTCCATTAAAAATATCATAGTCTCATTTTATACTATATAATGGACTCCTCTAATACAAATTTGTCAGGACTAGTCCCCTGGGGCCCATGTTGTGACTACCACATTCCCGCCTTCCATAGGACAGGGGCTGGAGACTAGCATCGAAAGGCGTATTCCCCAAAACTGGGATGGTGTTTCCTTTATATCCTGTAACACACTCAACCATCCACACAACAAGATACGAACACAAGGAAAATGTATAGAAAGAAGTGTGCATAAATTAATTGGGGTCGGAATACAAGGCCAACAGTAAAGGTACTAGTACAACTAGAAATAAAATACAACTGAAGAAAGAGGAAGACAGCTACGAGGTCATCCTCCGAGGTTCCTACCTGGAGGGTAGGTATAGATCGCCTCCTCAGCACTCCATGTCTGCACGTCTCCTCTGTGTACCGACACGCCAAATGGTCCACCTCCGGGAACCGTCCAGTCTTGGTACCCTCATCTTCGATCAGAGTTGTCCATTGTCTGCGCCAAACACAACAAGGTGCGGGCTAAGCCCATGCAGGGGTGAGTATAATGATACTCAGTAGGGACCCCGAGACTATCAATGTCTCACAAAATCCTCAAAGGATAAACCACAAATAATTTAAACTAGTGAAAACCATACATAGGTATATTCCCATACATATACCAAAGTTATCAAATATTACCCATCTCATTCATGAAGAAACAGAAGGCCCCACTCCTTATCCAAAGCACAACAGTTCCCCGAAGGAATGAAAACCACGAAGGTAAAAACACAATGGTAAGTACCACAATGTATCACCATGAAGGAAAGTACCACACATGTACGCAACAGAGAAGAATACCTTGAAGGTATCACCAAAAAGGAAAGTACCACATAGGTACGCCAAATAGAAGAATACCACAATGGTACCACCACAAAGTAATGTACCGCAATAGAAATCCACACATATTAATACCACTACGGTATTACCATGAATATAAAGGCACAGCTCACACCAGGTATATCATAGGTACAATAGTAGAGATGATTAGATGTAACTACTGAATCATCTTACTCTGTCAAGAGGCAGACCCATGAAGGATCCCAAAATACAGATCCAAACAGGATCCTAGTACATCGTCATACCCAAACAGGATCTTAGTACATCGTCATACCCACACTGGATCCTAGTACATTGTCAGACCCACACAGGGTCCTAGTATATCTTCAGACCCACATAGGATCCTAGTACGCCATCTGACCCACACAGGACCCTAGTACCTCATTAGACCCACATAGGATACTAGTAAATCGTCAGACCAACACAGGATCTTAGTACATCTTTAGACCCAGACAGGATCACAGTACATAGTCAAATCCTGATACAGGGTACCCGCACTATGCTTTCTAGTCTCCAAGAGAGCATGCTCCTCAAGCTACAGGTCGATACCCCAACGTCCATGAAGCCCTATGAAGAATTATCCCGAAGGACCTCCATGTAAAAGGGGTCTCAATGCAAAAGACGGTGCATCAATCAGATGCCCAGTCTGTAAGTTATTATATTTTTTGTCCAGAGGGCCCGGTTGGATTCGTGCTAGATCCAACCCGACCATACCCCAATATTATCCAAATATCAAGTGCGGTATACCAAAAGGACCACCTTGCGCTATGGCTTCCAGCATCATAGATGGTTCGTCAAATGGATCTTTGGTGCTGATGTTTTGACCGAAATAAAGTATAGGGTGGAAACTGGTTCGGGTCCGGTCGGACCCGATAGGACTGACCCGACCCGACCTGTCCCACTAGTTCCGGCCTGGCCCATTGGGTCTACTCAGCTTGATGGGTGTGGCCTAGCCCACGTTGGGCGGCCCATGGCTGGTCGAAACGCCGGCCCTATTCTGCGGTGCGGTCGCGCACTACAGCCCTAGCGGTGGCCGGATCGTCCGACCACCCTCCTTCGCTACCGCGGCCTCGGGCCGCTGCTCCTCCATGCCAGCGGTGTGAACGCGCACCGCCACCTCCCCTTAAAAAAGATGGTCATGCGCCGATCTCCGCCTCTACTCTACCGTGGCCAATGGCCTGCAGCCATCTCATCATCTGCAGGCACGGACAGGCGTAGCCATTCCTTCCTCGTGGTTAGTCGGGTGTCGACCACCGCCTCCATCCGTGAGCCATTGCAGATTTGTTCCTATCCAAAAAAATTTAAAGAACTGCCTATTTGAGATCCTTGCATCGAGGGCCTCATGTCCATATATCACGATCAGCAGAACTCTATATTTCTAGCGCTAATAAATATTTGGCCGCCTCCTCCCACGAGCCATTGCGGCTTCGTTCTAAGACTAAAAAATTAAACTATCGCATATTTTCCATCCTTGTGTCAAGGGATTCGAATCCATGTATCGTTCTTAGCAAAAATCTCTATTTCCAGTGCCAATAAATATTCAGTCGCTTCCTCCATCATGAAAAACACATCAATAATCACAAAGAATTACGGAGAGTTCGGTCCATGATCATTTGGGCCGCACCCTCTGAGTTTGGGTGGTATCAAGCAGATCAATAATTCATGAATCAAAAAGAACTTCAAGAATGGGTAAGAGGGGGTATAAATCAACAACAAACCCTACCTCATGAATAATGGAGAAACACATGAAGTTGAGGAAGTGGGTCGGTGTTCACCGTTCTCACAACAACCTCCAATGTCATCACTTGATCGTTGATCCTTGTTGGGGGTTTCGGTGTCGATCGCCACCACTCACCAGAACCGGCTCCTTCTTCCAAGGGCTCTATGTCACAACACACCTTCATCACGTTGTTGTTTATCGATGTTGTGCCAACACCTCTCCCCAAGCACCCTATAAATAAGAGAGGGGGTGTCTAACTTTGTCAGGAATTAATGGGAGTACATTTATTAGGAAGCTTACCAAATTATACAATGAAGCAGTTACTAGGATTGATGAGTCATGCCATTTATTGACTGGAAATGTCCCTGGTCCTACCTTACCGCTCTTCCATTGGAGCAGTAGAATAAAAAAAAAATAAAGTTTTTTTATTTATTCTATTAAATGTTCAAAAAACCAAATTTTTCTATGTTCCTACTGTGGTCAAAGTGAGGGTCTCTTTAAGCGAATATCGGCGCTTCGAGTTCAACGGTGTCTTCAGATTTCAATTCTGAGCACCGGTTCAAAAGTTACAAAATTCCTCTTGCGTGTTTACTAAATGTACTCAAAAAAAAGTTTCAAAAATTTTTAACAGTCACCCTCGACCCACATCGGTCGAGTTTAGGATTTTTCCAAGTGAAACTCACCCCAACGAACCCTACGGTACTCTCAGATTTTCAATCTGAGTTACCATTTAAATGTTATGGATTTTTCAATAAAATAATTTTCACTTAATTATTTTATTTCCAGCCAAAAACTAACATTCGCTGGGGGCCAGCACCAGCCAAAGTTAGTATCTGCGTAAATAAAGATTGCACTCATGAGTTTAGTCGTGGTCTCATATTTTCAATCTGAGATACCATTTGTGATTTATAAAAATGTGAAAAATAAAATAATTTATTTAATTATTTTATTCACGATTATAGCATTTTTTGGGTTTTCTCATAGGAGGCCCGTGTCGACTAAACATAAGTCGCGCCTAGGGTAAACTGGCCATCCTAAACGCAACGTTTCCCTTGGATGACTGATCCGAGTTACCGTTTAAGAGTTATTCCACTTTTTAAGTAAAACTTCTTATGCGCACTAATTAAAACATAACCAAATTTCGACGGATCATTCCGGATACTCCGGGTATCGGAATCGCGCACCGTCAGATTTCACGATCTCTAAATAATTCCATATAATAAATAAATTATAAGGAATTTCCAGGACATTACATGTTCCTACACATCATCATTCTCTATGAAAATTATTTGAAAACATGGGATAGAAAATAAAAATAATATTAATGGATATGAAAAATAAATTAAACACATTAGTCCATTTTAAATTCCAAAAATCCAATAAATTCTTTTTCCATTTTTCGTGATAAAATATAGTTTTACATTGACATTTACTTACTCATAAAATAATTTATGTCATGTTATTTATTAAACCTATGATATTAAATCATATAATAAAAATCATAATTGATGGGGATTTCGTCAAAAACATTGATTATTTTATTGGAAAATAATAATTTTACCCATACAAGATTATAAATTCATTTTCTTAACTTATGAGATAATAAAAGAAATAAAAACATCAATAATAAAAAATTGAAATATTTAAAAGGATAAAAATATAAATATGCACTTGGAAAACAATAACAAATTACATAATGATTGATTTTATTTTTTAAGATTTCATAATTCTACTGTGTACTGAAAATGATTTTTATTAATGGGATTTTACTTCTAAATATCTAATAATATCTTGTTTAGTAATATAATATTATATAATTCACTTTCACAAAATTATGAAAGCAACTAAATTTTATTATTATAATAATAACATTTAATTTAGTGAATAAAAATTGTCTTAGAAATTGAATGTATTTCTATAGGTCAAAAAACATAAAATAATATAATAATAGTATGAAAATATAGTTATTCATGATCCACCAAAAAAATCAAACACACAAAAAAAATAATCGAAATGAAGTATAATATTAGTTGAAAATTAGTAATTTTTAAAGGGAAATATACAACCTTGATGAAAAATTAATATAAATGAAGAATGAATGATATATGTGGTATTTATAAAAATCACGGATCCTATATGGCCAATAAACAATTTAACCATTTGAATAGTAATCTGACTATTGGAATAGTAACACGGTCATTGGAGTAGAAATATATCCCTTAGTAATAGTAACAAGTCTATTATAATTGTTTTCTCATTAATTGAAGTGTCAAATAATAATTAGTATTGATATAAATTTAATTTATTAAATATTTATATCATGATAAAAGTAAATACATGTTTTAAAATATTTAAAATTAGTGTTCTATTTATGAAAAAATATATGTTTTACTTTAATATATATATATATATATATATATATAATATTATGATTATTATTTTGTTTATTTTCATAAAATCATTTTATAAATTAATATTTTCATGATAATGAAAATATTATTTGATGAAGCACAATGTAATTTTACAAAGGGTTAGGAAAGTAATTTAAACATTAAAATTGGTATTTTTCAAGAAAAATGAGGATTTTAATTAAAAAATTAATTTCATATATTTCTCAAATTAAATTTATAATATTTATTTCTTTTTTTGAATATATGGTTAATAAATTATTTTGGTGAATTTTTTGTATTTTATAAAAATTGTATATTTTTTGTGAATAATGAAATAATGTAAATTTCAATATTTAACATTATTATATAAATTGACAAATTTTTTATTCATGTATTCTATAAAAAACATTATTTATATCTCAAATGAACCCTTTATTATATATGGAAACAATAACTAATAATATTCGAGCCCTTGAGTGAATATAATAAATTAAAAATTGAAATTTTCAAAAACACTATGTCACTCCTTTTATACCCACACCACCACTTCTACACCCACCTTTGAGCATTTTATCCTGAATAATATATAAATAATTACATTTCTATTCCTATATTCCATGTAACAGTGTATTTATTCTCAACAAAAGCCTACTTCCATTACCCATAAAGAGTTATATAAGAGACGACAATCAAGAGGTTATATTCTCAAACTACCACTTTTAAATATTTTTCTTATTATACCTCCCCATAACCTACTTCAGGAAACAAATAATAATAACTCCAGTAACATATATATAATATAATTTTATAATTATAATAAAATATCTAGAATAAATCCTCTTATATTCTCTTGTTATTCTAAAAATTGAAACAATTGTCTATATTTTGTCGGTTCACCACCCCTATGGAAAATGAGTTCTAATTGTTATTTAAAACCTTCACTAATGGATATAAATGTATTATTATTAAATAATACGATAATGATTATATTATAACTATAATCATGTTTGGAAATGAATAAATAGACACAATATTAAATAATATGAAAACATTTCGTGATTGTCGATATACCCCCCAAAATGAACTCATCATAAAGATTTGATGCTTTAAATAAATCATTCATCATTATGTTATAAAACTTATCGATATTTAGTGAAACATAATTTATTTGAGGATGTGAATAACATTTCATTTTACCTCTATTTTTTTATCCCATATAACAAGAACATCAATAATTACTGAAAAATGATCTAAAATTGGAACCAAGAAACTGACACCCTCAGAAAAACTAAACAAATTGTTATATCTCATTGAAATGGTTGAAAATATAAATATTTTATTAATAATAATACGTAGTATAAATATTTAGATTGCTATTAATTAAAAAATTAATTAATTTGATTTGATTATTTAAGATAAAATGTGCAAGTGATAAATTATTCTTCAACAAAAGTTGAAGGTTCTCTCTAAAACACCCTTTTTCATTGGGTTAGGAAGATTATCTCTCTAAACCACAATATCTCCCACTAAAAATTTATTTATCGATTTTATGTTCTATATTTTTGTCGAATACATATATACCTGACTTATTCTCCCTTCCTTTAATTAGGTAATATATTTGATATGTGTGGTTATCAAATCCAATCATTAAAATCAAACCTGATTAAGGGTATATTTTCTATGTCTTATTAATATTATATAATTCTAATTTAATTAAATTTTCCAATTTATGATTATTATAATAAATTAATATTTTATTTATAACCATTTTATTTTTCCTTTAGTTTAAAGTAAAAAATCCATACATATTCTTACTAAAAAATATCTCTAACTAATTCCTTAAAACACCATTGTGAATGTTCATTTATATGACCAAATCCCAACCCTATATCATGATGTTTATTAAAAGTTAACACAATATTTCTAGAATTAAGATAATGTAATTAGATATGAACATAAAAAATATTTATCTCTTTCTTCTCTTGGTAAAAATTATGAAATATCCTTTTATTGTGATACGAGGAATGATTACATAACACATTCAATTACATAGGAAATTATTATTATTTTTAACTTGTGATTGATTTATTTTTTTGAGAACACATTACCATTCACTTGATATGATTAATAAATATAGGAAAATCTCCAATTAATTGGGTGAATTTTTCTTGCATGATCACATATGCACCAATTTAGAGAGTAAACCCAATCTATGATTGGACTATATACCCCATGTCAAGTTGTCATGGTGGTTATCCTTGAATTATTATTCTTTCATGTTTTATTTTTTAAGCACCATCAATTCCTTCAAGGATCCCATGATACCATATTAGATATATTATTATCCCATATGATTATTCAAGCACCCTCTCTTTTATGATGTCGTATTATGTTGTTAGACTTATATGTTATGTCTCGTTATAATGATTCTTCCCTTACTTTTATTTTTAGCTCAAACCACTTTATTATATATTCCCCAGGTGATCCAATTTGTTTTATTAAAGATAATTGGTTTACAATATAATTATAGAGATTAAGATATGTTGTTTTATTATAGTTGTTTTTGTTGTATTATGATCCTAGTCTTGAAAAGAAACTAGGAAAAATTATTATTGGGTTGTGTATATTGTATTTTTATATTATAAATCATGTAATAATATTTGTGAAAGGATTTTGTCACTATATAACACCATGTAATAATTCCAAGGCATCATAAGCTGACTACCAAGGGTTTTTTCTAGGTTGTCATAAATAATTTCATCGACACTCATAAAAATAAATACACATGTTTTCATTATGAGACATATGGTTGAATTATGAGAATATCCTTAATAAGGATCCAATCATTACTTATAATTTCCAATTAATTCATAATATTAATGACATTTAAAGTTAAAAAATTAATAATCAAAATAAACATTTCTTGTGAAACAAATCCTTCAAAATTTCTATATTTTCCCTAGTAAATAAATAGAATGAGAATATAATAAGCCAACATTTGATATATGTTGGATTTTATCATTATATTTTATCATCAAAATATAAAATGAATCATCAAATTATGTTTCCAAAAAATAAAATGACATTAAACTGGTGTTAAACACTTATGATAAAAACATTCTTTTCTTTTTATATTATTTTAAATATTTTTTTTTAAATATTATGAAAATTTATTTCTATGAATATAACTATATAATTGTTTAAGAGATGAATTTTATAATATATTTTTCATGAAAATGGTAAAATGAATTCATTTTATATATGTTAAAATAGATCAATATTTATAATCATTGGCAAAATTAAAATTGTGACTTATAGAGAAAATGATAAAATGATTTTTTTTATATTTTTTTAAAAAAATTCATTTTAAAAAAAATGAACATAATTGATATTTTACACATAAATAATAGAATTAGTTAATCATTTTAGGAAAATGGACATTGAAGATAAATATTAATAATAGAAAATTCTAAAAGAAAATTAATAGATTATACAGTACTTCAAGTCTTATATCATTTTCTACATTCTCCATATCCTTAATAATATAATTATATTAGGATTCTAGATGATTAAGAAATTGGTTATAATTATTCAATTATCATTATTTCATTAGATTAATTTTTTTCTATGACTTATTTCGTCACTAAATGATATATGATTGTGTTAGTTTTTTTGAGCATGTTCAATTAATAAAATAGAACAACAAAATTTTGTTTCTCATGATCTAAGTGGGGATGGTTCCATCATATCCAAAATATAAATAGTTACAAAATTATCATTTTAATAAAACAAATAAAATTTTTTCCATCTATGAATTATGTATATTAAAAATGAATCACATTTCTTTGTGAGGGTATAGTCCACACATAGGAACAAGAGACGATATTATTTTATATCAGGTGTAATGATAAGATGTTATGTAATATATTATATTTACAAAAATATTAATTAGGTATTGAGTATTATATATATTCATTAAATTCATCATAATAACCAGCCATTCTTGTAGATGACGAAGAATGAAACACATCACTTTAGGGAGGTTGTTTTCTACACATTCGTACAAGTAGTGATTCCATTTCCCATAGGATTAAAAATGTAATGAATAAGGGAAGCTCCATCATTATAAAAATAATTATATAAAAAAAATAATTTTATTTTATTATCATTTTTATGTATAATTTTAGGAGGTATATAACTAAATAAAATGAAGAAAATTTCTTAAGAGTTAAACCTCTTATTTGGAAATCATGTTTAGGGATTCACCTTAAGCCTTCATAGGATTGTCTTTAGGGAAAGACATGAATTTTTAGAATTGGATAATAAATCCATGAAGTTATTTTGTCTACTCATGGATAATCTAAATTGCACATTGTGTTTGAGGAAAAGAGAAGTTGATGTGTATTTTTATAAATGAGGTCGGTGGTCATCTTATAAATACAAGAAATAATAATATATAATATGTCCTAAATAAAAGTAAAATGGCTCCAAATATCCACATATATATAGATAATGAAGATACAATCTAAATAAATTCAACTAATAAAATTTGTATAAGTCTATGTATCATTTTAGACTTATTCCATTTGATTGACCGATATGTTAACCCTGTTTATAATTAACTACTATAACAAATTTTTCAATCATTGATGGTCCTGAATTTAATTTAAAAAAATAAATTTTGTATTTTAAAAGAATTACCCATGATATGATGAATAGTGTTACATCCATTTAATTTAATATTGTATTTTTATGACTTCGTTTAGATTAATAAATAAATTAATGTAATTTTCATTGTGATTCACCAAATATATCTTTAAGGAAATTAAATTAAAATATAAATAAAATTTAATATTATTCATAATAACTTATATATTATAATTACCTAAAAAATTTATACCATTAGTAATATATTCCCTTTTTTACTATTAATATTTGAAAAATAATTTTCTTTTTATCTACTTCTTAATGAACTTTTACATCAGTATTCCACTTAAATTCCAGAAAATTAAAACATCAAAAAAATTAAACGTGAATTAATAAAATACATATTGTTTTTTATTTATCCATTTTATCATATAGATTCATTTTATTTTATTTTTATCTATACAGAAATCATTTAGACAAAATATATGATTTGTAGTGACATTTTGTAATTAATATTTACATGAAATAATTTAATGGTCATAATTATAAGAAAATGGCATTACAATTCAATATTATCAAATTTGTTTTTATTTTGGATGAATTCAACAAATCCAATGATATTAAGGAATTTTTTTATATTTTAAATCCTTCTACCATATTATTAACCATGATTAACCCATTTTATCCTTTACCATGGTGATAAACATTTATCATGGTTACTATTTAGTATTAAAAAAATTAAATGTATCTTATTAAATAATTCGAATATTTTGATTCTGAATATGGAATTAATTTTTTATTAATCAATTCCAAATATATAACATAATTAAAATCATTGAGAGTGTCTAATTTGAAATAAAAAATGGAACTTCCAAAAATGCATATATTAATAATACAGATGATTTGTAATAAAATTAGGTATAATGTTGTTATCATGGAAATAATATCATTATTACTAATAAAAATTTTCAAATTGTTCAGTCAGAAAAATTCAATATCAAATGGATCATTGAAATTAATTTGATTAAATGTTTTTAAATTACAAATTTTACAAAAAAAAATTTAATATTCTTCATAAAATAAAATTTTTTAGAAAATTTCAAAAAATTTATCATAATATTATTTTGAAATTATGATTCATGATATAATTACCATTTTATAAAATACAATTATTAAATTTTTCACAAGTTAATCATGTTATGAACACATAAAAAAAATAAAATCCATTTTAGGTATAAAGTTAATGTATAATCATTACATATCTAATAAAAAATTGATGAATCTTAACTGAATCAATTTTGTATATGATCTATAAATTTTATTTAAAACATTAAAATATAGTGATTAATAAAAAATATTATAATAAAAATATTTTTCCCATATAAAATAGTATTATGAAGAAAAAAATACTTTAATATTATTAGATTTTATTTTAAATTGTGTTCATTTCACTAGTCATTAAATTGAACATTTGTATTATTCAAATTCTTATACATATATTAAATAGGATTTTCATTCCTATTCATACTCACTTAATCAATAGATATGTATCAATGATCAAATATAAATAATAGTAATAAATCTATAGTTTTTTAAGGTTTATTTAATCTCAATTTTCCTTTTGTTACATTCTATCATATATAGTATTATTTAAGGGATATTTACATCTAAAAATATTGGTGTGTTACAGGTATGGATCTAGGTTGATGTCTACATTAGGTGAATTCCATTTATTGTTAAAAAATGTGATAAAAGGTATTCACGGATCTAAGATTGATTACGATGAAACATTTAGAAAGGCACATCATGTATTTTAGAAATGTATTCCATTGATTTTTTGAGGGATCCTTCCCTAATTAGAACACTTAGTCATTACTGCAAGAGTAATATATATCCATCAGTTTGATTCATACTCGAAGGAAGTAGTGATTACTGTTGGATTTATCATTACACAGGGATACCCAAGAGTGTTTTTTCTTATTCCTCAAGGATTGTGATGAGTCAACAATATAATGGTAGTTGTTTAATGATTAGTTTTAGAACTAATTCAATCCATCAACAATGATAGTTGATTATCATAAGTTTATTCCTACTCTTTTTAAGAGCCTTATTCCATTTGAGAGTTGAGTGTTCATAATAAAAACCTCATGAATTAAACACAAATCCATTTCCATGTGAGGAGGTTTTGTAGGGGAATTTTGAAAAGGTTCTATATTAATATATCATTCACAATGTCACCCCAATAATATTATTTATGTATCATGATGTTTTTTAAGGAATTGTTCATCAATAAGATGTTTTTTGACACAAGTTAATTAAGTAAAGGGGATCATCAGGAATATCAATAATGGACGTTTATGTATAGGGGTAATAAATTTTTGGGTCAGATAATGTTTCAAATAGTAGTAATTTTTTTATGTCCTTCTTCAACCTGTTTCCAAGGGATCAACCATTCAAAGACCCATTCTGGGGGATTCAGAATGGTTTTTCCCATGTGGATTTTTTAGAATTTAATAGCATGAGTTCTTGATCATCCATGAATGATTGTGTTCATCTATCGTCCCTCTTTAGGCTCTACATTTGAGGATGTTATTTTTGATGGAGTAATAATTGTAATTTTCACCATATTTTGATTAGAATATTTTGGATGAGGTAGTTATATGATAATACTCTGATTCCCACCACCAAAGTGAATGTTAGAAGAGTGTAACAATGGAGGTGGTTATAATCATAACTATATAGGTTGTATATCTACACAAGGATATAAGTATGATTTTTATTTCAAGGTTAGGTGGGGTATGCATTATATGTGGTACTATATACTTATATTATAAATGTGGGTAAGATTATAATGCTACAAGATCTACATAAGCCTTCATTACTTCTTCCCAAGTACATGTGTTAGGAGTATATGTTTAGAGACATTCAATTACGTTGGGATAGACTATTGTGGTTATTATTTGATCTAGAGTCTATTATGTGTGTATACAATGTGTGTTTGTTATTTAGAAAAAATGCTCCAACGAATAATTTCTATGATGGTGGATTTAGAAGTATGCCATCATCCAAAATAGGATTTCGTTATATAATATGTATGGTATTATGTATTTTATTATGATTAATGTTGGTTTATGGGTTAGTGAGACCCTCAGACATGTTAGTTTAATGAAAAATAAGCGTTAAATATTTGAGAAAATATTTCATTCTGTGGAGGATCAGCGAGTGGTGTTTCTCAATGTTATGAAAGAGTTCTGTGATTTTATTCTAAATAGGTTTTGATGATTTCACCTTGATGATAGATTGATTTTGGGATATAGTTTTAGCCAAGTGTTTCTATTATATTGAGGCCCCTGTGTAGAATGGTTCCTTTTTCATTATGGGAATTGGGTTTAAGATTGATGAACATCTGATGTTTGGTATTCCTTTCCCTGTAGTACTGATATAGGATTCCCCAATTCTATTTATGAATAATATAGATAGTAGTGCTCATTTATGTATTAATAATCCTCACCTGAACTAGGTGTTAGTGGTTAAAAACAATCCACTTTTATGGATTCTATATTTATTCAATCATAAGAAGGGATAATTGTGGTTCTAAAATATCAATATTAGTTAAAGATATCATTATATATGTGTAAGGTATAATGATGTTATGAAGTGTAATATTAGATATTTTTATTGGAATTATAAATTCATTGTAATGAAATTTGATGTTTTGAATGATCCTTACATGTTCAAGGGACTAATTACTTTAGCATTATGTGAGTTTTGGATCAATTCTTGTCATTTTTTGTTGACGATATCATTGTTTATTTTTAGTTGGGGAGTAAAATCTAGAGAATTTATGTTCTGTTATGGGATTTCATTAACAAAATCATCTATTTTGGAAGATTCAAAGTGTAAGTATTTCGATGATATGGTTATTATTGAAAATTTATTTTATTAACATGGATTAGTCATTTATCCATTAAATATTAAAGATTTTTTTTTCATGGGTGAACCCAAGAATGTCGTGGAGGTTTAGATTTTCATTTTTCTAATAGGTTATTAACATAGGATCATGCATGAATTACCATGGCTTTGGATTACACTGATTGATTAAAAATAAATGACTATTTTTTCAATTTCACAAACCATTGCGAGGCGAATTTTTAAAATTTAAATGGGTATCTCATTATTACCACTATTTTATATTTTATAGAGATTGGAATTGTGTTTTAGATTTATTATATTGATTTTCATCTGGATTATTTTGGGTTTTTATTTATAATAGTGGACACATCTCTTATAAGTCTTTGTCGATAAATCCTCGTGGATGTAACTATTCAACCCATAATCTTGAGCATATTTTTGTTGAATTTTATCTGCATCGTTGATAATATTACATCATTTGTGAGATCTTTTTTGACATTATAAACCACAAGAGTGTGAGGTATATCTTATGGAAATAGGATTGGAAATTTCAATAGTGAATATATTTGCAATTATTATTGTTTTATGAGTTTTATATTTACATTACATAGGGTAATGTGAATGTCATGGTTGATTCTTTAAGAAATTATTCTTTTTAATATTTTATGCATATGTCATGTGATTCTTGGAATGTGTTGTATGATCTCTCTAATGAATAACTTGATATGGGAGTAGTTGATCGAAGAGTATTTTCTATTTGATTATGGTGTAGATATAATTTTTCCAAATTATAGTGGAATCTAAACTGATGGACTCTAATGTTGAGGTGTAGTAATTGTGAGAATTTTAGATTGATACAGAAGAGGTATTGTCTAAGAATGAAATATAAATAAAATATGTGGGAGTATTTTCATTCAATATAAATTTATGACATGGTTCTATATGAGTTCCATTGTTATCCAATTTCTATCCATATTTGTGTGGATATGATTTACCACACCATGTGTGCTCAGTTTATGTGGTCTTGATGAAGTTTCAAGTTATTTAGTTCATATCTCAATTCTTGGTTTTGAAGAGGGTGAATGTTGTGCACAATGATTCTGGTAGGTTTCATCAACTACTCTATGTTACCTAATTGATGTGGGTGTAAATATCAATGGACTTTATCACTTGTATGAATCAATCACTGGGACGATGTGATGAAACACTGGTGATCTTGGTCCAAATGATGATGTTAGAAAACATCTTAGTGATTAAAGAGTATAGATTAGTGTATTTTTTTATTACTCATATACAAAAGTTAGTGAGGAATCATGGCTTTTTTAAGATGATAATCATTGATTTGGATCACTATTTTACCTCTAGGGTTTGGAGAGTTAAATAATGTTATTTAGGTTCACATTAATGCATTAATTAAACTTCTCATCTACAGATGGGTTGATAGATACATCAAAATATCGAGACATTAGGGGATATGTTATATCATTATATTCAAGAATTTAGAATTTTTTGGTTGATTCTCCTACCCCTATTGTAATGTCATTATATCAAAATTAACCACCCTATCATTTTTGTGTCTTTATTAATTTCATTATATCCAATGTTATCAGTCTACCATTTTGGGATGTTATCTATCAGTTAACACTTCCCCTGTATAAGAGTTTAATTTATTTGATCTTTCAGGTGTCATTGATTTGCTTCCATATTCATTATTAATACAATGTAATTAAATGTGGTGAGATGGATATTAAGGATGACGATTCCTATATGGAACTATATATTGAGATCTTAGACATTCCATGGATGGAGTTTCATGAGAATATTATTCCACTAGTTCAAGTTAGGTGGAAACATGATGTCTTGGAAGAGAGGACATGGGAGTGGGATTTTCAAATGCACATTAAATATTATGAGTTGTGAAATGTTTGATTTATTTTGACATGATATAAAATTTTCCATTTAGATGTATGAGAAAATGGATGATGTTGTGTGTTTATTTTACTTATTCGTATGATGCGTTGGTTTTTTCATTTTAAAATGAGATGCATGACATGTTTTTCATTATGTGGATATTCTATTTTCCCATCTATTTTCCTTCCTAAGGTTTTTAATTCCAATTTATTATAATTATTTGAAAGGAGCATAACATACAGAAATAACTTTTAATTCTAATATGTTCTCTATTTTTCTGGGAGGTGGGAGGGATTTTGTGGAACAATTGAGGAGAGGAAGTGATGTTAGAGATAAAATTATAGTAGTACGATGATTCGGGTTTTTGGTATTCATATAAATTTCATGGTGTGGTTTCATAGATTATTTCATATATTTTATATGATTTACTTATGGTGCGATACATGTTTGGATGGTTTTAGTGGTTCTGATGATAACCAGTTCATTGTGGATTGGGCATAGGGTTTCCCTATAAGGAATAAGAGGTTGGGTTCATAATATTTCATTTCCTTATAGACTCCATTGCGTGGTCATGAGGTTATTATATAGATTAATTACTTATAGAGACCCAAAATTTGTATACATTAACATTTACTTACTTTTTTTGAATACATAAACCATTATAAAAATAGATTCCCAAAGAACATACTTGTCTAGTTCCTTTGGAAACATGGAAATAAAAACACCCATACATGAGTGAGATACATTATCTTACACCAGTTTATTTTTGAATAAAAAACTTCTTAGGGACATCATACATAATACATATCTTAATAACCTGGGGAAGGAAACATAAAAAGGGGTGAGTTCATATGCTCAATTTTAGTAAACAAGGGAGACATGTAAGGATGTACATGAGAATAGGGGAATAATAATTTGATCATTATATAATAATATCTTAACCAACATAT
Source organism: Viscum album (assembly GCA_963277665.1). Classification (NCBI taxonomy): domain Eukaryota; kingdom Viridiplantae; phylum Streptophyta; class Magnoliopsida; order Santalales; family Viscaceae; genus Viscum; species Viscum album. The sequence goes on from OY728127.1 coordinate 624,835,247, forward strand.
CAATGATTATAAACATGAATATTTGAATAAATATTTGTAGTTCATAAGACATGAATCTATGAAAATAAAAAACACAATACATGAAATCATAACATAGGAATAACACATGTAATTTTGTAATAAACATAAAATACAAAATCCTATATCAGGTATACCTACCAGGATCATCAAAACATGTTAGGCTTAGACTATGAATAGTGTACCTACTTCAGGATTATGATAACAACAAGTGTACCCACTTTTTTCAGGATTGGGCTACAACCCATGCACCATATTACACTCAGTCTAGGGATACAACTCATCCACATGATTATTTTCAGGCTTGGGATATAACTCATACATGAGATAATTTTTAGACTTGGTCTAAAAACCATGCACATTTATATTTTCATTCTTGGGATAAATAATATTTTCTAGGTTTTTTTCATTCTTTTTCTACCTCCTTTATTGATTCTTATTTTTGGGATTGGGATATAACCTATGTACAATATGGTTTTCAGGATTCGGCTACCACCCATTTACACTTTGAGCGCATATACCATTTATTATTACTGAATTCATTTAAGGGAGATATATGTCCCACCAATCACATAAAAAAATCATGCATATATGTTCCACTAGATAGTAAATAATTCATCATATCATTACCCATAAAAAGGGATTGGTTTCTTAAAAACAATAATAACTCATGAAATGAAATGGGTATCATTAAAATTTATTCACATGATAACCTATGGAAAATAAATAGGTCTCCAAATAATTTAATTATATCATATGATGTGAAATGAAGCAGAACTCAAAAGAATATAAACCTTGGAAAAGATTCAGGTGTTATAAAAATCATTACATCAAAGCATAAACAATTCATGAAATTATTTAAATAGAAACTTTGTATTATTAGTATCATCAATAGATGTCATCGTAAATGGAAAATTAATTGTAACTATCATATGACGGTATTTATTAATTAAAATATCTATTATTATTTAAAAAATTAATTTTAAAACATAAAACCATTTGAAAATAATTTTCTTATAAATATACCTAAAAATATACAATGAATGAATGAAATCATTTGGAATACCATTTCATTTAAAATTATTTGAATCGTTTAATTTCAATAATGTAAGGAAAATTTTTATTTAAAACAAATTTTAACATTTAATATTTTAAAGTAATCCTGAAGTGAATTTTTGTCATGAATGCAGATAAATCCTTACACATTGAATAATATTTTTATACTATAAAATGTTTATATATATGACTCGAAAGGAAAATGGAAACATGAATCCTTATTAAAAAATATTTTTCCTAAAAAAGGAAAACATGGGTATAATTTTATTTTAAATATCATAGGATAATAATATACTATTTTTGGAAATCTTTCAGAAGACTTGTTTTATAAGGAACACAAATTTTATATAGAACATATTGTAATGTTAGACTTTTTCTAAAACACATTCTTAACTATCATTTGTATCAAAGAGTGGAAAAATTTTACCAAAACCTGAATATATATTTAATAAAAAAATTTGAAAATTAATTAGGGTTCTTACGATATAGATTGTAAGATTTTAAAAAAGTATAATAATCATAAATAATCTCAAGAAGATATGATATTGTTTCAATAAAATCTTACTCATTGGTAACTTTGAAATATACTACCCATGTAAGAAAATGGAATTATATGAAGTCTAAAATATCATAAAGTGAGAAATATTGATTATATATCATAGTAATTTTACATTATAAACCACATTAAAATATATAGGTGCATTACATTGCATGAGTCTCAAAGAAGGACAATTGAGACAAAATTACTTTAATGATTTTATAAATTTTGAAACATAAACCCCTTAAAAGAAATATCATAAAAATGGATATATAAAAAAAGATTAATTTAAGTCAATTAATCATAGAATTCATCCATAAGAAGTATACACACCAAAAAAATTAATGAGTGGTGAATTAATCCTATTTCTCCCGGAAAAAATTGAAATGAAATTCCCTTACCTTATGTCATGACTCTCATTGTACTCATTCAAAAATCATGTATAATAGAAGTATTTTTATTATAGATATTATAAATAATCACATTATTATATCTAATGCCATATATGGTATTATTAGGACATTAAAAAACCCTCTTGTTAATAATTTCATGTTAAAGTTTTGCTTCATGTAATATTCACTTTGTTTTTTCTTGTGGAATAATTTGTTATATGTTAGTCATTATACATATACCATGCCTTCAAAAAATTTAAAAATGATATAAATATAATTAATATTTAGTATATATCTATTATAATAATCTATATAATATAGATGTATGAAATTTCATTCTCCATTCAAGGACACGGTAGGTTGTATGTACGCATGAACGATGTTTCCATTTTATTGATGTTTTATAAGAAGGAATAGAAATGAAATATATGTGTATATGTATATAATATCCTTAAAGTAGCATCATTATTTCATATAAATCATATAATTTTACTTAAAAAATCTATAATACATTCCATGTAGCCTATGAATGAATCAATTGCTTTGAGGGGGAAGTAGTCCACCCTTCTTCAAAAGAAATTATCATAACTATAAAAGATTAAAAGCATATAGGTATGTTATAAATTAAAAATATAGAATCATAAATACATTACCAATTATATATATATCATATATCAATATAGTCTCCATAATAATATCTAAAATAATATGAGGACAAGGAAAAAAGAACAATTATCATTTCGTGAGGTAGAAGTTCACCATACATGTAAAAATTATGTTCATTACCCATTAGATGGAAGTGTGTGTTTTTTCAGGAGCCTGAGGGATGTTGTTACCTCTTAATCATTTTGATCCTATTGTTTTTTCCCAAATGGATTCCATGGAAGTAAATATATCCAAAAAGTGGCTTCAATAAGGAAGGGATTGTTGATGGGATGATATTAGTATAGATAGATTTTAAACCTATGTTGTATGAGGGGTGTGAAGAAGTGGGAGTAGAGGAGGCATTTTAATAGTGGAAGAAGAGTGGCACTCTTGTAATATTTTGACAATAGAATTCCATACACGTTTTTCACATGTAATGTGGATCCAATAAGGGAAGAAATTCAGGAAAATGTATTATAGGGTTAAAATATATCCATCCAATGGATCTTGTACCAATACCAAGGTCGTTTTGGGAATTATATGTATGATTTATTACATTGTTAACGTATAATTCCCCTTAAACATTGTAATTATTTTTAATCACATTCTCAAATCTTTTTTGTCAAAAATCTATGTTGACCTTATTAGACATAATTTTTTTTTCTAAATTCTGAATAGATTTTTCAAAAGTCCATTTATAAAAGTGGCATAAATTATTTTAAATATAATCTCATATATAGAATGAAAATGTAGCGTTTTGAAGAAAAATCAACCAAAATATTGCGATGTTTTACACCAATTTCAAAGTGAAATTGAGCCCAACAACCTAAGTTAGATTAATAGAAAAAAAATATTTTCTAATTAAACATTTTAACTAATTTAAAAAATGATTTATCATTTTAAATAAACTATATGAAAAGAGATGTATTGAATTAAAATTAAGTATTTTAAACTATTCATTAAAAATAAATCCTTAAAGAAAAGGAATCAAAAATTTATCCTAACCTTATTTTTATGTTATTATTTAAAATAAGAAGTTTTTTTGACATATTAAATATATAAATCCTCCAAAAATTGGATATAAAATTAGATTCCCATTAAAAGGCATTAAAATGCCTTAATAAAAATATAGGTTTTCAAGCATAAAATTGGTTATTTTTCCCATGTCTATCAAATTTATTGAATGAATAAAAAAATATTTCATTTTATACATAATATATATATATATATAATTAATATCAATCACTAATTTCAATTAGATAATTTTATTAGCATAAAATATCTTTACAACCATATAAATAATAATAATTCCCATTATATTGAATCGATTTCCATATTCATTTATAATTAATTAGTAACCTATTAATTAATATTATATTTTTTAAACAATATATTTTTATAAATTAATTAATATTATTCATACTTTCTAATTAAATGGATACTTTTTATCTTATTATATTAAATAATAACATTTTAATAATATGATATTATCCAGTAAAACTCAGTGTTGAGTGTTACGCAAGCCATCAATGAATGTCACTGTTCTGTGTCACATAAGAAATCCTCGGTGTCCCATGTATATAAATCTAAATGTTATGTTATTGGTAGTGCATGATTAACTCAGTGATGTGTATAATGTAAGGAAAGAAATCCGCTATAATATAAAATAATCTAGTTTTAGTGTTGCAGGAAATGAAAAAATTCAAAAAGGATAAATTAATATGAAAAAAATTAAAAAAAAATATGGTATTGCATTATACCCCAATTAAAATGAATTTATCCCAAAAAATTTAATCTATAGTATCAATGTTTCAATTGATTAATTTTTCTTTTATAGAAACCCACATCTTAAATATGAATACTAAAAATACCTTTAAATGGGTATGTTGGAAGTATAACGGTTACCCAAAGTAACATATAACGATGTTTTGACATAGGATTACATAGGTTGTGAGTAATGATTGGACATGGAGGAAAAGTGTAATTATTAATAGAGACTGACTGATGATATCAATCACAAACAAGTGAGTGATCAATTAGAATTTTGAGGCCTGAAAGTCATAAATCAATAATGGTTTAAAAGGCCATCAGTTCAAAAAAAATTAATCTGTTAGAAAAACACATTTTTTTATCATTATCCTAACAATAAGTAATTATTTAATTGAACAAGAATATAAGTAAATATAGGAACATGATTTATTTATATATACCCAATTGTATTCTTTAGTTGTTCTTTTATATCTTTTTCATTATATCATAAAATAGGTGTCCGAAAATTAAGTTTTATTCGTAAAGAAATAAATACCCTTTTAGAAGTTCTTTATCCATGAAAAAGAATGAAAATAATAACTATATAGCTCTAATTATATGTCAAAATTTATATGTTTAATTAATGAAGCTATGAAAATAAAAATTAATATTATTGTTTCATCAAAAATATTCAATAATAAAAAATTATTATCCCTTAACCTGGACATTGTGCAGCCTAGTGGTAAGTATGAAACCATTACCCTCATTTGGTCTGGTGTTCAAGAGTCTTGGCCATTCTGAATGTGAATAGTTTTCACTAGGCATACATGATGAAATTATCTAAGACTACACTAACAAAATTCAAAATTATTTGAGATGGACATACTTGAAATAAGGTTAATCACTACATATCCTTTTAACTATGGTTTTCAATACTATCTCACTACATCAATAACTCCCACAACTTTTAATAAAATAATTTCATAAATATTTTTATATATAACCCTTCTGAATGATGAAAATACAAAAAATTAGAAATAATGTCATGAAATCATCATAAAATTGATCCCCCAAAATATCAAAATGTAACTCTATTTTTTCACATTCCAAACATGTAAATGCTTTCATCAAGTACTCTATTGAAATAAGATAATAACCTAAAATGATAAAAATACTTTTTAAAAACCAGAATGCTTCCTTTTTCCAAGGATTACTATATATAATCTTTAAATAAAAGTTGTTTTAAACATTATCCCTTATTAAATAGATTTTACAGTTAAGAAAATATAAATTTGATCCATTGTAATCTGTGATATTTAGTTTACATTATAGAAATCAATCATCTCATTATCAAAGTTAAACATAGTTTTTTCATCATCTTAATCACATTAAGCATCACCATCACTTAATCAATGTATCACATTTAAATGTCTTGGTCTCTATTCAATATATAATTTCTTGTAATTAATAAAAATTATACAGAAAATATTTACATATTTCATGATTTATATAACATAATATTTGAATTTGAAAACATAAATACATAATTCATCCAACCTTATTCATAACAAATTACCCAGGATTCATCAATATATTCATTAATACTTCTTTCCTATAATTTTTAATATGTATCACATATTAAGGTTACTCAAAATCAATCCAATCATTCTTGTTATGTTTAATGTAAACAATACTAAAAGAGAGTCACATAACATTCACATGTTTTTTGTGGTCTCTATATCATCAGCTGTATAACCAATTCTCATACCTCCTTCCTAATTATCATTATCATATTTCTACATGAGGAATATATTTTTCTAATTCCCATTCATTCAAAATATGATCCAATAAATGTTAACCATTTTCCTTCAAGTTATACCCATTTTCTAAGACCATAAATCCTAGTGTGTGAATCATTTGTCATATTTGGATGTTGTTTAATCAGAAAAAAATTACTTATGGGGTGCCCAAATCAGGGCTCCTACATATTTAATCTAAAAACAATATGTTCATCATAGTTTATTCATATTATTCCTCTATTTAAATCCTTTATTATGGTTTATAAAGGTATTTTCAATTCCCGAAGCATATTCCCCATAAGGGTTAAACTAGTTGTGAAACAAGTATCTTTTTCATATACTGGTTTACGCTGAGTAAGGCCCCGTGCACCATGTCATAGATTTTACCCCAAGGTGCATCTGTTCTAGATTCACATCCATTTTTATTATTCAGATAAGGATTTATTTCTTGGAAACCACTCACTCAATCCTTTTATCAAAATTCCTGGACATTTTCCCAAACATTAACTCATCCTTATACATATCCTTTGAGATATCCCATGAAAAATCCACAATAATATACATAGGGATGTCACTAATGTTTTCCCACAATACATTACAAATGTTAACTATTCCTTTTCTCTTCTACCAACTATAATGACTCTATATTTTCATATATTAACATTTCATAACTTTTTTAGAATACATGAAACATTATAAAAAGTGATACCCAAAGAGAGTACTAGTCTAGTGCCTTTGGAAGCATAGAAACATAAAAAATAGTACAAGAGTGAGCTAAAAAATATTTCACGTTGTTTTCCATGAAAACACCCCTTCATAAACTCAGTATTCATAATAAATATCCTAATAACCTAGGTGTGGGGACATAAAATGGGCTGAGATCATATTCTCAGTAAAGGTATACACGGGGACCATATATGCATAAACATAATCATAGGGGCATGACAATGAAATCATAACATTTTAAGATCATACCCTTTATATAAAAGATCATAAATAAGAATCATGGCATAAATATTGGTAGTTTATAATATATGAATCACAATTAAATAACTGTCATAATCCATGAAGAGTAACCAAGGAATACAACATGTAATTTTTTCATATACATATACATAGAAAATATTGTGTCAAGGCTACCCACCAAGACCTTAAAAACATGTTTGGATTATTCTTTAACTGGTGTACCTTATTGGAGATTGGGATATCAACCTGTATATGAAATTATTTTTGGGATTGTGCTACAACCCAAACACCCTCTTACTTTTAGGATTGGGATACAACATGTGCCCCTCATTATTTTCAGGGTTGGGTTGCAACTCATTCACCTTCTTATTTTTATTCCTGGTTACAACCCATGAACCTGTATATTTTTAGGCCCGAGCCACTTCCCATGATCCTACATATTTCTATTCTTGGGATATAACCAATGTACCTGCATATTTTTTGGTAGGGGAAACATCTGGTGTACCTTTTTATTTTATGGTTTGGGCTACAACATGTGTACATTCTTGTTTTCAAGCATGGGATACAACCAGTGTACCTTTTTTATCATATACCATTTTTATTAAACAAAACCATTGGGGAGATATAGGTCCCACCAATCAAGTAACAAAATAATAAATTTATGTGGCACATGATACTAAAACATTCATTATATCATGACCTATAAAAATAGATGGGCTTCATGAACACCAATAATAACCCATCAAATGAAATATGTATCATTAAAATTTTATCAGATAATAACATATGGATGATAGAAAGGTTTACTAATCATTTAATTAATTCACATACCATGAAAAGAATAATGATTCATAATCATATAATTCCTATAAGAGTATAAGTGTCATAATAATCACTTCCCCAAAAAATAAACCATTTAATAAATAATATGAATTAAAAATTGGGATCCTGAGTACGATAAATGGATGTCATCTTAGAGGGAGAATAATTTTGAAATACAATTTAAATACATTTATTTAGGAAAATATTGTTTCTTCTTTAATAAAGGAACATTAAACATATAACACATTGAAAATAATTTTCTTAAAAATAAAAAAAATTACAATGAAACCTTGAAATCATTTTGTAGACCATTTATTTTAAATTATATAAAAAACTAATTTCTAGAATATTAGTAAATACTTTTATTTAAAAATAATAATTACTTTTTAATATTTTATATGAAGTATCTTGTTAATTTTAATCATAATGTAAGATAAATCTATACACATTGAACATTTCTTTTGAACCATAAGAAGATTATATATGTTCCATTGCTGAAAAAAGACAAAAACATTCATTATTAAATTTTATAAAAAAAATTTAAAACAAGGGTAAAAAGTATTTTAAATTTTATAAATGAATAATAAAATATTTTTGAAAGCCTTTTAGAATACATGTTTTGAAGGAATAATGATTTTCAACCAAAGAGATGGTAATGTTGGATGTTCTTAAAAAACAATATTTACTATGTAATGTATGGAAGATTGGAAATGGTACCCATAAATGAAAAATAACCATAGGAAAATAAAATTCATGATTTTTTTAAGTTATGTATTACAATATTTCATCCATGGAATAATTATCATAATTAATCTTGATAAGCAATGAGAACATTTTAATAGAATACTACAACTTGGTAACATTGAACTATCCTCTCCATGTATGAAAATGAAATTATATGATGTTTAAAATATAATTATAATATTTATATTCATGATATAACACGTTAAATTGATTTTATAAACCTCATGAAAAAATATAGGTGCCTATCATGGCATGTGTCTTAATGAAGAAAAGTTCAGATAGAATTACTTTACTGATTTTGTGACTTTTGAAACACATAATCCATGATTTAAAGATAAAAAAATGGATATGTAAATAAACATATATTTTTTTACCATTAATAATATATTTAATAGATTTTAATTAGACACACGACATAAATGCAAAAGGTGGGGAATAAAACATGTATCTCAAGGAAATAAAAAGTGATATTAAATTCCCTTTCCTTGAGTCTTGGTTCTCTTCGTACACATTCAAAATTCATGTGTAAAAAATTATAGAGTATATTAAATTTTATAAAGATCCATATTATTGTATCAAATACTATATCTGGTATTATTACAAATTTATAATTCCATATTGTTATTATTTTTATGTTAAGGTTTCTCTTCGAGTAATATTCGCAATGTTATTCACTTCTTTTATAATTTGTAATATGTTTTTTTCCTTATAAATATATAATTATTTCCATAGTGTAATACATGGTATTAATATAATTTATAAACATTCTATTTTTATAATAATCATCAATAAAATATAATAGTATGAAATAAAATACACGAATCAAGGAGATGGTAGATCGTACGTACGCATGAATGTTTTTTTTTATTATTGTACTAAAAGAAGTAATGTAAATTCATAATATGTTTATATATATATAATACCAATAAATTATAATAATAATGTCACATATATCATATAATTTCACAAAAAACATTATCACATTCCATGTAGTGTGTGAATAAATCACATTGCTATGAGGGATGGTATTCCACACTTCCTCAAATAAAATTATAATATTATCACCAGATAGAAAGAATAGAGATACATTCTAAATAAAATTAATTAAGAATAAAAAAATTATAAACATAATATAAATCATATATAAATATTTTTCTTAATCATAATTTCCTCTGTGAGTGGAAGTACAGGGAAAATGAACAATCATCATTTTGTGAGTTTGTAGTTCGTAGTACACATAAATAGTGTGTTCATTACCCATTAGATGGACGTGTGTAAATGTCCAGGTAGAACCTTTAGCATAAAAAATACTATTATAATGATGATATAGGTGTTCTTCTAAAATCATGGGATTAATATTGTTTAGGGATTAGAAAATAGAAATAAAACTAAAGGATCTTGTGGGAGGGTGTTAACTCTTAATCAGATAGATCCTTTTCGATTGTAATAAATTGATTCATTGGAAGGAATTATCTTGAGAGGTATGTTTCAAGGATTAAAGGATGTTTATATTATATTTTATTTGAGTAGAAATTTTATTAACCTTTGTGGATTGATGGGTTTTATGAAGTGGGAGAAGATGAGGCCTTTTATATTGGATGAGGAGTGTCACTCTTATAAAATTTCGAAAAAGGAATTTCATACACATTTTTCACATTTTAGGTGGATCCAATAATGAACCAAAATTGATAAAAGGGAGTAAAAGGTCGAAATATAGCTATAAAATGGTTTTTTACAAGTTTATATGAAGTTTTGAATCTTAAATTTATGGTTTTGTACTTTTTTAACTAATTTTCTACATAATATTTGTTATTAATTTTAATAACATTCACTAATATTTTTTTGTTAAAAACAATGTTTCCCAAATTATAAATAATAAAACATTCTGATTTCAAAAATTGAATCTATTTTTTTAATTTTAATCACATACATTGTGGAAATTAATTTAAATTCAATCCAGGATACTAGATGACAATGCATGATTTTAAAGTTAAAAACACCCAAATATTTGTTCTGTGTTTATGCCCAGCATCATTGTGATATTTTTTCCAATAACAAAAATTGGATAAATATATAAAAATATGATCTAATTAATGTTTTATAATAATTTAAAATATAATTTAGACTTATAAATAAATTTTAATAAAAACATTTTTTTTATTAAAATAGCATATTTCTAACAATTCCTTAAAAAATGAAACCTTATAGAAAAAAAATTATCCTAAACGTTTTTTTGTTTGTAATTTAAATATTATTTTTTTTATATTAAATCTATTTAAGATCCAAAATATGTATTCAAAATGGATTCTCCATTTAAAAGAGGCAAAAATTCCCAAATAAAATTATTGGGTTTTAATAATAAAATTGGGTTTGTTCTTATCTTAAGTCTATCAAATCCATTAAATGAATATAAAAAATAATTAATTGTATATATGACATATATATTAAATTAATATCACTCACTAACCTTAATAAATTTAATTTATTTTGGTAAAACAGCATTGTGACCATAAAAAAAAATATTTCTCTTTTTATTCAATTAAGTTTCATATTCATTTCTAATTAATTTTTAACCTATGAATTAAAATTAATTTTTCTAAAATATATATATATTTATAAATTAGTAAATACAAGTCATAAATTCAAATTAAATGGATGGTTTATATATAAGTATATTAAATAAACACATTTTAATAATATATTATTATTCAGTAAAATGCAATGTTGTGTGATACACAACCCATCGAGGAAATACATTATTGTGAATAATGCAAGATTACCTCAATGTTATTTACAGATAAAGATAAAATTTATGTTTCTTGTGGTGTAGGATTAATTTTTTGTTTCTTATCACTCATTCCAAGAATAACTCATTAATATAAAATAAATAATTTTTTGTGTTTCCAGAAATGAAAAATATCAAGAAGGAAAAACTAATTAAGAAAAAAAATTGAAAAAATATTAGGGTGTTGAGTTATCTTCAAACGACATGCCTCTACAATTTAGGGGACCTATACATCATGGTGAAATGTTTTAATTACATTTTTACTCTATATTTATAGGAAATGCATGGATATAATACATGTTCTTCGAATGGGATGTTTATATTCAAACCATTAGGGAATATCCACATATCCTATGTCATGGGTATAAGATATATCAAAACCATTGTGTTATATCCCTTGGATTTGTTCAATGATGATATTAAATGTTATAGTGAATATAAATTTTTTAATTATCTATTATTTTTTAGAATTTATTTTCTATCCATTAATCTCTAGGTGAGCTATGGAAAACATTTAGAGACCATTAATCTGAGCAATTTTTTTTTAACCCCAACAATTAGATATCAATTTTTATTGATTAGAGGACAATTTTATACTTATAAATTGGTTTTATTCGATGGAAATATATCATTCCATTCAATGTATGTCTTTTCCTTAGAAATTTATGAGGTTCTATTTTTTATTGTAATTGGATTCATGGTGGTAAGATATATATATTTATCATGCTCCCCCTTGTGAGGAGTGATTTAGAAATCCTTGTTTCAACTTATATTTCTACAAAATGGTCATTGAAAGATTCATATAGAGGAAAGAGATTCAGGATATCTCTTTTTTTTTGAATTTTTTGTGTAACAAAGATTTAATATCTTTGGGTAGCAGTGTAATCATCCAAATCATGGTAATAATATAGAAATCAATGAATACTGAAATATGGAATTTGATTTAATGATCATATGTAATTAACATTATAATGGATTTGACTTGATATTTTGAATGTAGTGTGAAACTAGTATATATAATTATTGTTATTCCATAAAAAGTTTCATATTCTTAAAATAGTTAAATAATATAAAGGTTGTAAGATGATGTGAATATTTAAAGAGGTATGGGAATTTAATTAATATTATTCCTTGAAAACTATTGAAAATGGGTATTCATTATGAGTATGCATAATGGGTTTTGTCTCTATTATAATCTTATAGATATTAGGTTCTTAGTCATGAAACCTACTCATAATTAATATGTTAATTTAATTTTTCTAAAAGAAAAATATTTTTAAGGTAATTAAATGTTTGGTTTTTTAAACTAATAATTTTTTAAATGTTATTATATCAAGTTATATTTTCCTCTATTTCCCTTCTATTTTTACATTGATAATATTATTTTTTCATTATGGTTACCTTATTATGTTTATTTCTTTTCATTGATTCAATGTGAGAACTATTATAGTTCTGTAATTAGGAAATGGATTGATGAAACATGTTTAGATTTGTTTTTGGTATTTTCTTATTCATGTAAGAGTAGTTAATTTTGGGATAAATGGTAGTTGTGGTGAGATAGGATTTAATTTCACCAGATGGTTGTGCTTGGATTTTAAGTCTAAGATTTGTATGTGTTAAGATCTATACTATATTATTTTCATGACATTTTCATCATGGACTCTATTTAAGGTGTATTCTTTGGTTTTTTTATTTTCTAATTCATTTTTCCTATTGATTTTAAATACATCATCTAAGTGAAATTCCATATCGAGTTCTATAATGTCTGTAACGCCCTAAAATTCTAGAAATAGAATATTATATCTGATAGCGTGTATGAAATACAACATCATATGTTTGAGGAAATATAATATCCTAGGAATTTATAATATATTTCATATTTTAAATAAATTAAATATATTTTATATCTTTCAATATATGAAACAATGATTTAGCATATGTTACCTGCAACATTGTGATTCTTCAATGACATATATTACACAGAAGACCTAGTTTCACCGAACAATAATATATTATTAAATATAAATATAGTAAGATATAATATATCCATTAAAATAGAGGTAATATGTTGACTAAATAACTTATGAAAATATATATTTTACACAAATATAAAATTAATTGATTTCATACCAATTAATAATAAATTGATATAAGATCCAATTTAATGTAAATGGAATTTTTTCATGGAAAACTATTTTTATGTTCAAAAAGATGTTTTACCCTAATAAGTTAAATTAATTACAATTAGTGAGTGAAATGAATATAATATATATATACTATATTCTTTCATATATTTTTAGTCTCATCTAAAATATTTTTTAATCATTATATAAGAAAAAACATAATATTAAACATAATATACTATATTTTTATAAAGGTAGTTTTGTCACATTTTTATGTTGAATGAAATTTTAATATAATTTTGACCCTTTTATAAATTAAATATCTTAGAATAAACATTATATTTGGAATTGAGACATAAATATTATCGTAGGGTGATTTTTTTTTTATGTTTCATTTTTGATGAATAATGAAAAATTATGAAATTTAAATCAACTTCTTTAACATATAATTTTTTATTACATGAATCTAGATTATATATTACATTAAAAGAATAAATATAACATAATTTTATCCATTAATTAAATTTTGGTCATTGGAATCAATTTAACTTTTAAATTTACTATTAAAATATAGTAATATTTTGCGTGTTATTACCTTAAAACGTGTATTGGCATCCCATCTGTGAGAGTAAATTTAAATTTATTTATACCAATTATGTAATTTTAATATGGAAAATTAGATTTATTATTAGTAATTATTATAATTTAAATTTATAATAATTTCATCACAATTTTTGACCGAAAATATTTGGGAATGTAATTATTATTATTTAAAATTATTATAATAAAATTAATCTTAATAAGGGACTAAACCTTAATCTTAAGTGCCCAAATGACATGGCACTTGTACAAGAGCCATTTTCTAGCCATATATAGATCATATCCACCTTTTTAATTATATTTTCTATTATTGGATCCACTTTTAATGAGAGATATATGGATATAATTCCTTTGTCAAAATATTACTGGACTCTCACTCCACCTCCACTATAAATGGCCTCCTCTTCTCCCACTTCCTCACACCTATCAAACCACATTGGCTTGACCAATATCAAAAAAATAGCACCTAAAATATCTCACCTCATCTAGGTATCCTTCCTATGAGTAATAATAAATCCATAAAATCATTTTGGTACATACCAAAAGGTTTTTCTCAATTAATAGTTCATGTCTTCCCTCAATCTCTCTAGTACCATTTTCATTCTGCACCCCCTCAAATCACCTTACTCAAGGATTATATCACAACAGTAGTATCCTACATATACTATTTTTTCTAGGTGAAGGGATAGACCTACTCTAATAGACACCTCAATATAATGGATTAATAACATACAGTTTAATTATTTTATAAAACATACTTGTATACATTTCAATTGGTGTAAATACGATAACTTCAATTGGGGAAGTGTGGACTACTACTGCTTCAAAGCGATGTGACTCATTCACACTACACATAAAACATATAAAGTGTGGTTTTAATAATCATATGTAACATATATGAAATCTATACTATATTTTAATAATAATATACATATATATCAATTAATTTTAATATTATAATATGGCAAAGAAATTAATATAGCATTTATGCATACCTACGACCAACCATAACCATGAACGGTGTATTTAATTTCATGTCTCCTATCTTCTTAGATTATTATAAAAACATATGTACTAAAAATATATTCTAATTAACTACTAGTTTAAATTATAGAGATAATTAATCCATGATCTAGGTAATATGAGTATAATACAGTAAGTCATAAAATACTTGAGAAAAGTAGGAAATTAACACCTGAAATAGTTAAAATGAGGAAAGAGTATTGAAAAATAGGTAAGAAATATTATAAGAAGATATTATATGATATTATAAAAATAAGTATGGATCTATTTTATGTTAGTGACATATTTTAATCCACTATACATGATTATGAAAACCACACAACAAAAAGGATGATTAATTTAAGGAATTTTATCTCAACTTACAATTCCATTAACACTAATTTTTTGGTATGCACAAACTCAATTTTATATGTCATATATACTAAATTTTGATGCATAATATCATGAATCTCTTTATTACTATGATTTTATGAGTATAATTTAATTTCATACCTTCTTTGGGATTATGATTTAAATATATCAATGTTTTATTAGACACGTCAGAATATTTAATGATTTTTCTTCACAAGATTGTTCTTAACGATTATCTTTTCAGTCTCAATTAACTTTCTAATTTTTGACATTCCCTTGAAACAATCATACTATTATAGTCACTTTTCATTCGAAATTCCCATAAATATTTATATTTTAATATATAGATATTATTATTCTTAAACCGTATAACATTTTACATATGGTGTTTACATTGACATTTAATTGATTAAGTATGGAATTATTGATAAATCATTATATTTTATTCTATACGGATATTTGATAAGGCATATTGTCTATTGATTAAATTTATTATTATAATTGATGAATGATTTGGACATTAAATGACTCTTTGATCCTGGATTTATATTGCTCGTCAAAGTATTGATAGGTTCACATGAGACAATTAAATTTTCCAAATTAATGTGGTTTCTACATATAGTTTTATACTGTCCAGATGATGATTCTTGATAGTATAGGTCCTCATGTACATAAGGAATAATGTCTAATAATTAATAATTTCTTTATAGATATTTTAGTTATTATTCATCAATGATATTTTTCTTTTGACACATATATGGATACATTTAATTTTATGTTCATTGATTAAATAGAATGTGCTTCAGTTTCTTACCTTTCAATAAAAAAATTCTTACCTAGTTATTTTAATGGGGTATGTTATCAGTTATTTTCCTTTTAATGTTTTTTTATTCATATTGATTCATTAATTATTCTATATTACTTACCCTGACTGAGAATTTGAGATCACCCTCATTATGTTTCCTTTCCCTGGTTTATGAGGAAGAAATCATTGAATTTTTTTTCAAGGATGTAGTTTATTTCCTTTTATATTGTATCAAGTTTTTATTTCTTATTTTCCAATGCATTATGGGTATCATGTATATAATATGGATTTAAAAAACTGATAAACTGATTTGTGCTCAGAATTAAATTCCTCAAAATCATAATAATTTGAAAAATATTGCGCCATCTATGGGATTCTGGAGTTGGGGAATTATAATTGGTCTCAAAGGAAGTTTTTCAAAAACACTAGATACTAGATTTAAAAACCATAAATTCATAAGCAAAATCCTAAGATATAAATTGAAAATAAGTATAAATACCATCCTATGATTTTGGTAACATAGAGATTATGTGGTTATTCCTATTAAAACATCCATATCTGGATGGTACAAGTGGACGTTGTTATGGAACATATGAACATAGGAGTCAACAATATGAAAAGGTGTGTTGGTCCTGACTCCATGAAACCTGGTACATGAACATGGGCCTTATGAAATACCTAGTTTGTCACTCATGGAGTATATTCTTAGGATTTTTCACATATTCATTGCATGCCATTAGAAAGGTTTTAAAATAAAGGATATTTACAATGTAACCAATGTTTATGATTCTATGACTAATGATGCATAAATTTATGTTATCTTCTATACCATATTTAGAGTTATACAACGTTCATAATTTAAGTATGTAATCTAATATATTCCATCATTTGGAATTGGATCCTTGAAGGAATAACAGTATCAACAGTCATAGGAAATAGAGGGATTTACCTATTGAGGAAACAAATTCTGTTGTTAATAGAACTGATCATGTTATAGATATATTTTTGAATCACAGTAAGGTTATGATAAATAACCATACTCTAATGGATAAATATATTCCAAAAAGTTAATATCCTATTATGGATCTCTTTTTGAGATATAATCCCCAAATTTGAAGTGGAACTACTAAATTAATTGTAGCTAAGCAATGGATTGGGTCTGTAGAGAGATATTTACATCCTTGGGATACAGTGAAATGGAGAAGGTTAAAATTTGTGTCAATGCTATCCTTTGTGATTTTGATTAGTGGTGGTCTCTAATCCATAATACAATGCAGGAATATGAAATTGAACTCATGGAATAAAGAATGTTTAAAGATACATTATTCGATAAATACTTCCCTTGTGTACAAGAAACAGAGTGGACTAAAAAGTTTATTGGTTTAATGAAAATCCAGGGAGAAAGTGTTTTTAAATATAAATACACCTTTATAAGGTAAGAAAGATATACTATTTATTTCATATGCAACAAAGAATGAAAGATCATCCACTTATTTGAATGTCGTATGCCACATCTTTAATGGCCACTGGTTTCTTATAATTTTTCATCATATGAAGAGATAGATTTATGTGCCATAAAGAAAGATAAAAATTATCCAGAACTAATATATTCAAAGGAAATAAATTCAAAAATATCTCAAATTTTAACTATGTAAAAGGAAATGGGTAAAAGAAGATGAATAGAATGAAGGATTTTCCAATACATGATAACTGTTGACGAAATCACCTTGGTAAATTCTTGAAAGGATTGGGATTTTGTAATAAGTGTATAAAAAAGGGTCACCTGGAAAATGAATTCAATATAAATAATGATAATAATTATTTTAAATTATAAAACTACATGGAGATAGGGATCAATGAAAATGAATGCCCCAATCATCAAGGTAGTATAACTCTAAATAAGATAAGGATCAAGGTCAATCATTTTTTATTGAAAATACCAAAGTGTAATGAATAATATACTTCAATATTTGGATCTATGAAGTATGTTTTAAATGTTATTCATTCATGATTTTCCCAAAATATGAATTATAAAATATATATATATATATATATGGATTTTACTATAATTTGTCTTAAATAATGATTTGGGATTATATGATTAACGATACCAAGAATATTTATTTAGTAAACAATTATTAATTTAAAAAAAAGGATTGATGGAAACAAAAATCATTAATATGATCCTAATAATGAGATAATGAAGAAGAAATGATAGATTTTTATATGTATTGACTACCATATAATTAATTAATGAATTTTAGAAAAGATTTTTATAATATAATTTACTATGACTAAAATAATTTTGGAATTATGTAATATATCCAATAACATTCATCTTTCATAGAAAATAAGGAATAATTTGTGTTTCTAATAAGGTTTTGTGGTCATATGATTTATTACCGTATTTGAAGAGGATACATGATGTTGTTATTAAAATGTTTGGAATATGAAAATCTAGAGCTGATATAAGTTGAATAATGGATAATGATAAGTTCATTTTGGAAATTCAGTGAACATTATTAAGAAGTATTGAATCATAATATTTTTATATATTCAACCATTTATGAAATAGTTGATAATTAGATAAGATTTTACAGTTTAATGTATTGATTTACCATGTGATTCATACTATTATAAGGCAATATAGTTCAAGGAGTAATCAATGGAAAATATTGTGTTTTTTAGAAAATAATATTTACTTATATTCTTATATAGTACATAAATTTCTCAACTCTAAGAAAAATGAGCTATAAATAAAAATGTATTCTTGATTTTTTTTTTGAACTAATGGCCTTTTAAATTAACACATATTTTTTGGATTTATGGCCCTCATCCATCCATTTATCATTCACCTTTTTTTGATTGATTCCATTAATCACTCCCTAAAAATATTTACACTTTTCCATAAAGTATGTATCTCTAAATTCCACTAGGTTTCTCATACATAGAGACCTAGTTATATGTTGTCCATTGTGAACTTTTCACTTTCGATTATCTCTTTTACAATGGATTTTTTATAAAGCCTTCTCACAATGTGGGTTCCAACCTAGAAAATATACAATAATCAATCACCAAGACTATGTATAAATTGAGAGGACATAATTTAATTAAGTTTGGGAGAATGTAACACCTCAAAATTCTAGAACAATAATATTTTATTCAACAATGTGTATGACATAAAACAACAAGCGCGTAAAGGATTATAATATCATGAGATTTTATAATTTATTTAATATAATAAATAAATTTATTTTATTTTATACATTTCAATTTACAAAACAATGAGTTTGTTCTTATTACACACAACAACGAGATTCTTTAATATCATTCTTTACATGCAAGACTAAGTTTCAATAAAGAATAATATGTTTTTAATATATTACTATTATAAGATAAAAAATAGACATTAACTAAAAAATAATTAAAAGGATTAAATAACTTATTAAAATATTTGGTTTAAACAGAAATAAAATTAATTCACTACAAACAAATTAATAAAAGATTAATATAAGAACTAATTGAATATAAAGGGAATGTTTTTATAGAAAACTATATTTATTCTCACAAAACTATTTTACTCTAATAAATTAAATTAATGAAAGTTGATGAGTTATATGAATTGTATATATATAATATATATTCAATCAAATATTTAGACACTCATTTAATATTTTTCATTGGAATAAGATAAAGAGAAGCCTTATATTACACATAAAATATTATATATTTATGAAGGTAGTTTTTCCACCTTTCGTTGAAGAACCAATTTTAAATATAATTTTTAATCTTTATAGATATAATATATGTCAAAAAATATATATTCATTATAATAGGAACATAAAAATTATCTTATGTTTAATTTTTTAATGAAGTTCCATTTTCAATGAATAGTGAAAAATAATAATAATAAATTCCACACTTATTTTTCATTTTATTTATTTTTAAGGATAAAAAATGTTTTAGATTTCTTTTATAGGTAAATTACATAATATTATTTTCAAATAATCCAATTATGGTTATTAGAATCAATTCCAAAATTAAATTGACTATAAAAACATGGAAAACTTTTGGTTTCTTTTACATTAAAACCCCACATAGTCGTCTTTTCTGTGAGATTAAATTTAAAAT
Organism: Viscum album; assembly: GCA_963277665.1. Taxonomy (NCBI): domain Eukaryota; kingdom Viridiplantae; phylum Streptophyta; class Magnoliopsida; order Santalales; family Viscaceae; genus Viscum; species Viscum album. The sequence goes on from OY728127.1 coordinate 624,855,794, forward strand.
AATTTCCCCAAAATATGGGATTGGAATATGGAAAATGTGGTTAAATATTTGGAATCAATATAATTTATAATGTTTAATATGTTAACAATACTTTTCTGAACAAAAATATTAGTGAATGTAATTAAATTTGATTACTATTATTAAGATAACATTAATTATAATAAGTGACATGACCATAAAATTAAGTTCCTAAATGACATACAAACATATAAAATAGGAATTTTATATCCACATTTGTAAACTATAATAACTTAGGTAGATTTTGGATCATCATTGGGTCCACTTTAGAAGTGATAAACAATTATGGAATTCCACTGTCAAAAAATTACAACAATACCACTCTTCCCCACTATAAAAGGCATCCACTTCTCTCACTTCCTCTCACCTACCCTTAGAAAATGGATGAAAAAGTATCAAAAAAATAGCTCCATATTTTTTTAATCATTTTCCAATACTCTTCCCCTTTATAAGGATGCAATCTATGGATTCTTTTTCATAAAAACCAAATTGAGTTACCAAATTAAGAGGTAATGTTTTCTCTCAAGATCTGTAGTTTCATTTACCTCCTACACCCCCTAGAATATAATTATTATATGATTATATAACAACACAAAAATCATAAATTTACAATTAAATATTTTTTCATGAAGGTTTAGACCTAAACTTATATATACATCCATGAAATTGGTAATGAAAAAATTACTTACATGTACAGAGAACTACCACCTCATGAAACAATGACTGTTCAATTTTCCTTTTCCACCACTCTTGGTGGCCATTATAATGAATACTATATTTATATATGGTATTTATAATACTTTTATTTTATTTATTCTTCTGTATGTATTGTATAAAATAGACCTTTACACATTTCATTTTGGGTAAATATGATAACATTGTTTGGGGAAGTGTATTCTACCACCCCCTCTTTGTGACATGACTCGTTCAGAATATACATGGAGCATATAATGTAACATCTCTAGTATATAAAAGATATGATATAATCATATTTATAAATATTTGGGAATTAAATATTAATTTTAATTTAAAGGGGATGCTATGTTGATGGCATACCCAATATGCAATAATGGGTTTCATTGAAATCTTACATTGCACACAATGTTGAGTTATACCGAAAAATAATATAGTAATATTATTATTTTTAAATGGTAGATTACACCTTGATGTTGTAATAGAAGGAATGAACATAACTTACTAAAATATGACTATACATGTTTCTTAAATATCTTTACATTTATCCAATAAATCTTAGAGGCTTAAATTAAGAATCAATCCAATTTTAAGCATGAATACTCTAATATTCATTAAAAGGCTGATTTTCAGCCTTTTGATGGAGAACCCCTATTAAATATAGTTTTTAAAACTTTTATATGTTTAATTTGAAAAAATATACTTCTTCTTTATAATTGGGATATCAAAATTTACATTTGGTAAACTTTTGGTATTTTTTTGATAAAGTTCATTTTTTTTAATGAATAGTGACAAATACTGTATTTTATTTCAAAAATGTCATTTCATCTGATTTATTTATATGGATTGGTTATCTTTTTAAATTGTTTTAAAGTTTAACTGGATTATATTTTTACCATTTAATTAAATGTTGGTAATTGTAATTAATTTCACTTTGAAATTGTGCATAAACAAATGTCAATATTTTGAAAGTTATTATTTCTTAAAAATACACTTTCTGGTTCTGACAATGGGAATTAATTTCTAAATTAATTAATGAAATTTCAATGTTTTTAATTTTCTAAAATAGACATCATTTTGGAATTTAGAATATAAAATATATCCTACTCTTAATTTTTTTTCAGAAAAACTTCAATTTTTGATGAATAGTTAAAAAACACTACATAGTAGTTAAAAACTGACTTTATCAGTTAAATGAAATGATACCACTTCTATGAATTGAATTTCAAATAACCAATATACATGGTCATCATTAGTAATTAAAATGTTGTTCAATGGGATGAAAATATTTTTTTGTGAATAGTGACTTTTGATTTTTCTTTACGGTAATTAAAGGTAAATAGTGTAATTTAAGGTAAAAATAATATTATAATAATATAAAATTACATTAAAAAATTTCCTATCTTTATTGGATAATTCATGGCAAACCAATACACTACTTGGGTGAGACTTTTGGCCTTTTAATGATATTTGGGTAAGATAATGACATTAATAACATTTTATTTAAAGTAAAAATTAATATATCAAAAACATTTATTGTTTTTCTAAAAAAAATAATTTGTGGTTATATAATTGATATATTTGACTATAAATATTCACTAGGAATCTAAAAATATATCCCATATCATGGTATTTTAGTTATATTTTTTATACATCAAATAAATAAATTTTTTATGATACAATGATGATGTAATGATTAACTCATTATTGAATATTTCAGATAAATGATATTATAAGTATTAAAATAAATTTATTTTGAAACTTTTTATACCATCCAAGAATTTTATAGATTAATATCACTTGTTATCTTAGGATTAATGAAGGTTTTTTGAAAAAAATCAAGCGGTTTTGGATTTTTTTAAAACATCGTGACAATAATAGTATAAAAATTCACATAAATGTGTTTTTAAATAAATCAATATTTTATTAAGTGATAAAATATTACTAAAATCTAGGATTAGATAAATGACATATATGATGTTGAAAATGTCATTAATGATCTATTTTGGGTTTCTAGGCATTTTATAGTAAATATATTTACCATATATTATGAATATATAAGATTACATGGTAAAAGATAAATAAGTTAACAAAGTGTTAAATAAAAAAAGATAAGGATTAAACAATATCCAAAACCTATCTTATTCTTATTGGATGATTTTATTGCAACTTATATACACCTTATCTAAGAATAAGATATGTTTTGGACCTTTTCAAACTGAAAATCATTTTATAATAAAATAATACATTCCACAATTTCTAAAGAGACCATCCTCCCTCTTATAAAATGACACCACTTCTAAACCATTATTCACACCTCTCAAGCCCCATGGCTCATCCAAAATCTTCCAAAATAATCTCCCAACATCCCTCCCATCCACCTAGAAGCATTACCTTAGGCAGAAGGCACTTCAAGAAATTATTTTGGTTCAAACCAAAGGAGGTTACCCAATTTAAAGGTAACATCTTCTCTGAAGTTCTTTTTTTCACTTCTCAATGGGAACGACATAAGGCATTTCAAGAAATACTTTTGGTTAAAACCAAAAGGAGTTACCTGATTTAAAGGTAACGTCTTCTCTGAATTTCTTTTCTTTCATTTCACTTCTCCAACACCAAAAACTCTTTTTATTCATTTTCATTATAACAATAATAGTATTATCAATATACTAGGTTGTTTTTATGAGAAGTATTTGAAATAAACTTACAAACATCTTTATCTAATGGATAAAGAACATATTGTTTCTGTGAACAGTGAACTACTACCTCACAAAATGATGATTGATCTATTATATCCAAACGCCTCTCATGTTGGCCATTTTGATGGCACTATATTTATATATGATATATATTATATTTATATTGTCAATATTCTTATATATTTTTTCCTTAAAACATACCTTTATGGTTTACATAATGGAAAAATATGATAATTTCATTTTAGGAAGTGCAGACTACCATCCCCTAAAAGTGATATGAATCATTCATGTCATTTGGTGAACATATAAAGCATGGAGTAAATAAAATTATATATGATATTATAATGTAATTATAATATACATATATATCATTAATTTTTCATTCTATTAAACACAAAATATAATTGAAAGTAGCATTCATGTGTACGTTCGTCTTACCATCTCCATGAACAGTGCATTTCATTTGTTATATCCAATTGATATGTACTATTATAAATACATATATATTTTGGATATATATGATATCTAAATCATGAATATCATTCTAGAGATAATGGAATTTTGACCACATAGATAACTCATAATTTGTTGAAGTTCATTTTTGACTCAAGTTCTATATATTGAAAAAAAAAGACAGTTATTTACTTAAATGATTATGTAGTGTTTATAACATGGTAATAAGTAATATAAAAGGAATAAAAACCATGAAATAGATTTTTATGAAAATATAAATTAACATTAGTTTATTAGTAAGTATATTAAATAAAGAACAAGTCAAGTCAGTCATGAGGTAAGGGACTTTGTCTCAATATCCTTTCATTAAGGCATATTGTGATTTATAAACAACATTATTTTATATGGAGTATAAACCCCTTTGACTTTTAATTTTATTCAAAATGAATCTATTCTCTGTGAAGTGTTTTAGTAAATGAAGAAGGTCATGTTTTTTTATGGTATGTGTTGATAATCAACTTTTAGCTACCACGAGCGTTGTTTGATATTTGGATTCCTTAAAAATTCTTAATGTATTTTAAAGGAAAATAAATACCATATAATAATTTTATGTATTTTGGTATTTAAAATGGTTTTGATAATGGATTTATTATTTCAATATATTGAAATTTTATATTGTTATTTCAATGTGAAAATGTTATCTTTCCTTTATTCTTGTTCAAGTGTTATAATCATATTATGGTTCTTGGGTAGTGATTACAAATATCGGTGGTTTTGTGATAATCCTAGGGAGAGTGAGCCTGATATAGCTCTACAATGCATTAGGTAACATGACATAGGTAAATGTTATTGTTTCTCCTAATAGATTTAGGGAATATTCTGTGGTGTTTTTTCTCAAATGTATCTCCCTACGTTGCTGTGAAAGCTACAATTTATGTATGTTATCGATCCCAAAAATTACCATAATGATTTATGTTTTCTATATGTTAATCATAAATATTATGATTTCATCATTTATGTTAAAAATCTTATGTTTTGAAGGACTAATTTTTTCTTTATTTATATTATAACCCTTACTGAGCTGTTTATGCTTATCCCATGTTTTTAAATTTTTTCACATGACATAAAGATGAATCGGGTCAAGGATGGGATCAAGGAAAAAACATGTTGTCTAAAACATTGAAATATTGATGAATCGTTTTTTCAAGATTTTTTATTTTATGAAAAAATGGAAACTGAGTAGAAGTGTCTTCATTGTAATTTTTTAAAGTTAATGAAATATTTATGGTCTAATTATTTAAAACTCTAAACCTAAAAATATCTTAAATGTGAATTATTTATTTAATTACATATTATGTAATGTTTTAATCCTAGGTCATTATAGATGGTATTAGAGGTCAGTTTAGACATCCTTAAGAGTTTGTATATTGTAAATTTAATATCCATAAATCAATTTATGTTAATATTTAAATGATATAGCATTTATATATTACCATGTCACTTCACCTAAGACATTTCTGTGTTTAGAATAATTTTCCATAGAGGAAACATGGTATCTATGATGGGATGACATCAGGAGGAAGACAACCTTCCAAATCAGCAACATAATATTGTCAAAATAGGAACAGAATCGTTTGTTGCAGTGATGGAATAGTTGACTCCGGCTATAAATGGTGGTGTATCCATGCACGAGATCATCTAGGTCAACCATAGAGGAAAATGTCAATAGTGGAGCATTTCATGAGGCAGCACCCCCCGTCATTCAAAGGATCATCTGACCCTGTGCTAGAAGAAGGTGGGATTAAAGAACTGGAAAAGATTCTCAATGTCATAGGGTGTTTAGAACATCAAAATTATAGTCTTGTTGTGTACTGTTTGGAAGGTGAAACTGATCAGTGGTGGTTGATGGTTAAAAATATTATGGATAGTGAGGAGATTGAGGCTCTTGATTGGGATTAATTCAAAGTAATGTTTCTTGAGAAATATTTTCATAAGATAGTTTATCTTAGAATGGAAAAAAATTCATGGAATTGAGGCTATAGGATGACTCAGAGAATGCTTTGAAGATAAATTCACTCAAATAACAATGTAGGCTATAAATTTCAAATCAGATCTTTATAGTAAAATCAACAATTTTTACTCAAGATTAAAAATAAATTATCGATGGGAGTTAAATTCTTGTGACTTTAAATGTTATGAAAAAATTCATCGATGTTTAGTGAAGGTGGAAATGGAGTTTGATTATGATCAGGTGTTCTTTGACAAAAAACAAAATAAGAGGTCGATGAGGCATAAGAAAGGGAAGAAATCTTCAAAAATTTATGATTGTAAGATACTTATGTTTAATTTTTGTGATTATTGTGGTTAAGAACACTTTGGGGAATGTATTTTGAATTATGGTTAGTGGTACCAATGTGGTAAAATGGGGCATAAGGCTCATAATTGCACTAAAAAAGATCAGGATAATGGAATGCCAAAATCTCATTTTAGATAGTAAAACATTTTAAGTGTAATGAAATTGATCATTATACAAATTAGTGTCCAAAGAAGAACTCAAATAAGGGAAATAAGCCAGACTACAATAAGAATGGGGTGGTGAAATCCTTTGCAACTACTTCAGTAGATGTTGGGCCATCGAATGATGTATAATCAGGTACACTATTTTTTATTCAGATTATGCCAATGGGTTTTTTGATTCATGGTCAACACATTCTTTCATTTCAGAGAATATTTCTAGTAAATTGGGAATTCTATCTCAAGATATGGATATTAAACATATGGTAAAAATACCAAGAGGAAATTTTGAGACAAAAATATATTATAATAACTGTCATGTCCTTGTGTTCTGAATGAATCTACTTGCTAACCTTATTGTTTTTTCTCTAGTAGAGTTTGATGTTATTTTGGGTATGGATTGGATTTCTATTTATCATACTAAGATTGACTGCAAAGCTAAAGAGGATTCTATTATGAAATAATTTCAATTTGTATACCAACATGAACCCTTAATTTTGATAACATATCAGGATGCTGAGAAACTAGTAAAAGGGGGAAATGAATTTTACCTTTTAGATATTATTGAAAACAAAGGAATTGTTCAGATTAATGATGTTCCAGTGGTAAATGAGTATCTTGATGTTTTTATAAATTATTTTCCTCATATAACACCAGATCGAGATGTTGAATTTTATGTTTACTTAGTTCCTGATGCTAATCCAATTTCAAAACCCCCTTATCGAATGGCTCAAATTGAACTTTTAGAGTTTAAGAAGAAATAACGGGAGTAATTAGATAAAGGTTTTATTTGACCAGGCACATTTTCATGGCATTCTCTTATCTTGTTTATTAAAAATAAATATGGTTAAATAAGACTTTTCATTGATTATAGAGAATTGAATAACGTCACTTTTTAGAACAAGTATCATTCACCTCATATCGATTATTTATTTGATGATCTCTAGGGAGCTCAGTATTTTTCGACAATTGACTTGTGGTCGGAGTGTCTTTAGTTGAATGTAAAGGAAGTAGACATTCCAAATACTATGTTTCATACTAGATATAGACATTATGAATTTTTAGTTATGCCTTTTGGGTTAACCAATGCACCTGAAATATTCATGGATCTTCTGAATATAATTTTTCAAGAGTTCTTGGATAAGTTTGTTGTTGTATTTATTGATGATATCTTTGTTTATTAAAAAAGTAAAAAGGAACATAAACATCATTTAAATGTTGTCTTGAAAATCATGAAATAAAAGAAAAAATATGGAAAATTAAGAAAATGTGTGTTTTGGTTACAACTAATTTCATTCCTTGGTCACATTTTTTCAAAAAATGGGATAACTGTAAATACTTCTAAAACAAAAGTTGTTGAAGAATTTACATGAACTACCAATATTGCAAAAATTCATAGTTTTCTTGGACTAATAGGTTATTACTGATGGTTCCTTAAAAATTTTGCATGGTTATCTATCCCACTGACATTGTTAACTAGAAAAGGTGTGATTTTTATCTGTACAAAACAATGTGACGATTGTTTTCATGAATTGAAAAGACTATTAGTGAATGCTCCAGATTTGGAACTGCCTTCCATAAATGGTGAGTTTATTATCTAAAGTGATGATTAATTTAAAGAACATGGTTTTGTACTTATACAAAATGTTCAGGTAATTACTTTTGTTTCACATCAGTAGAAACCCCGTTAGTTTAATTAACCAACATGTGATTTGGAATTAGAGGCTGTTTTTTTGTCATTAAAAATATTGAGGCATCATTTGTATGGAGTTATGTTTGAAATATATACTGATCCGAAAAGTTTTAAGTATATATTCACTCAGAAATAATTGAACAAGAGACATAGGAGATGGCTGGTATTAATCAAGGATTATGATGGCACAATCCATTACCTAACAGTAATGTTAAATAATGTGGCTAATGATTTGAGAAAAAACATTAATGCTACATTAACTGTGTTACATTTTGAAAAAGATACTTTGATAAACAATTTGATGAACATTTAAATAGAAGTTTTTGGTGCAATAAATTCCTCTGTTTTGTTTCGGGTGTCATTGAAATAATCTCTATTATAGAGAATTAAGCAAGAGAATAAGGAAGAAGGTGAGTTGTAGAAAAATGTAGAGTTGGTTCAAAAGGGTATGTTGCCTAATTTTAACGTTGATAATGATTGTGTTTTCATATTTGGGAAGATATTTTGTGTGCCTTGTGATTCATAGTTGAGGAAATTGTTGTTATGTGAAGCTCATAGTTCTATGTTTTTAGTTCATCCTACCAGTACTAATATGTACAGAGATAATCAAGAGTATTACTGGGGGTGGAATGAAAAGAGATATTGCGGACTTTACTATGAAGTTTTTGACATTTCAATAGGTTAAAGCAATGATGTAGTTATAGAAAGGATTGAATCAGTCTTTACTAGTGCCAAAGTTGAAATGGGAAAATTTATCTATGGACTTAATTTTGAGATAACTGAAGACATATCGAGGTAACAATGTAATCTTGGTTATTGTGGATCTATTGATTGAATCTTCTCATTTTCATCCTATTCGAGATACATTTTCTCTAGATCAACTTTCTTGGTTGTATATTAAAGAGATAGTCAGGTTACATGGAGTTCCCCTCTCCATTGTATTTGATCACGATCCCATGTTCACTTCTAAATTTTATAAAGGACTTAAGAATTAATTGGTTATTAAATTAAATTTTAGTACAACTTGTCATCCACAGTCAGACGGGCAGTCAGAATGAACAATTCAGACATTGGAAGATATGCTACGAGCTTTCTCAATAGATTACCAGGGAAGATGGAACCAACATCATTCTTTGATTAAATTTTCTTATAATAACTATTTTCATTTTAGTATTCAAATGGATCCTTTTGAGGCATTATATGGAATGTGGTGTTGAACTATAGTTATTTGGGATGAAGTAGGTGAAAAGAAGTTAATAGGACCAGAATTGTTAAAAGAGATTGTAGAGAATGTTCAGTTGATTTAGATGCACATGAAAACAGCTCAGAGTAGGAAGAAACGTTATGCGGATAACCAGAGGAAGGATCTATCATTTGAGGTAGGTGATCATGTCTTTCTCAATATTTCTCCATGGAAATGTTTGATGCATTTTGGTAAGAAGGGAAAGTTGAGTCCGAGGTTCATTAGAGCCTATAAAATCTGAGAGAAAGTTGGATCATTTTCTTACAATATGGATTTACCTCGATGTTTATCCCATGTACACAATGTTTTCCATGTTTCAATGTTGATAATTTATATGTAAGATCCATCTCATGTTTTGAGTCCAATGGTTGTTCAGTGGGAAGATAATATTTATTATGAGGAAGAAGTAATCCATATTCATTACGGAAGAGAGAAAGTGTTTTAGTATAAGGTAATTCATCAGGTATTGGTTTTGTGGAAAAACCATATGGTTGAGGAGGCAACGTGGGAATCTAAAAATGCAATATTGGATAAATACCCTCATTTATTTGATAAGTGAATAAAATTGTGAGGACACAATTTCCAAAAGGGGGGAAGGATGTTATATCTCCGGAATATAAATGATATGATATTTTTATATTTATTAAATATTTGTGTATTAAATATTAATTTTACTTTAAATGGGTTTCTATGTTAGATGGCGTTCCCGATACGCTACAATGGGTTTCTTTGAATTCATACGTTGTACACAATGTTGAGGTATACTGATAAATAATATAGAAATATTATTATTTTCAAATGGTTGTTAGCGCCTAGTCATTGTATTGGTGGGAATGAACAGAACTAACTACAATATGACTATACACATTTCATAAATGTCATTACATTTATCTAATAAATTTTAGAGGTTTAAAATGAGAATGAATCCAATTTTAATCATGAATACTCTAATATACTTTAAAAGGTTGTTTTATCACCTTTTGATGATAAAACCATTTTAAAAACTACATTGTGTCACATTTATATGATTAATTTGAAAAAATAATATTATTATTTAGAAGAAGGATATCAAAATTTAATTTCAGTAAATTTTTGGTATTTTTCTAATAGAGTACATTTTCAATGAATGGTTAAAAATTCACCATTTTAAGTCAAAACTATCTTTTCATTTGATTTATTTATTGTGTTAGATTATATTTTTAAATGTTTTTATACTACAATTGTATTATCTTTTTACTATTTAATTTAATGTTGTTCATTGGAAGTAATTTCACATTGAAATTGGACATAAACAAATTTCAATCTTTTGATAGTTATAATTTCATAAAAACATGTTTTCTGGTTTTAACGACGAGATTTAATTTTAAATTAATTAATATAATTTCTATTTTTTTAATTTGGTAAAATAGATTTCATTTTTTAATTCGCAATATCAAATATATCATAGGATAATTGTTTTGTATTTTTATGAAAACCTTCAATTTTTGTTGAATAGTGAGAAAACAGTACATAGTAGTAAAAAACTGATGTTTTCATTTAAATGAAATTTTACTGCTTTTGTGAATTGAATTTAGAAAATCTGAAGTACATGGTTTTCATCATTATGTAAAATGTGGCTCAATGAGATGAAAATAATTTCTTAGTGAATAGTAACTTTGGATTTTTATTTACTGCGGTTAAAGAAAAATCAGGTAATTCGAGGTAAAAATAATATTATAATAATATACAATTACCTTAAAACTTGTCCTAAAAATATTATATGAGTCATGGCTGACCAATAAAATCCTTGGCCAAGGCCTTTGGCCTTTGAAAGCCATTGTATTAAGATAATGACATTAATAACAATTTATTTAATGTAAAACAAATATCGTAAACATGTATTTGTTTTCTAAAACAATTTTAATGTGGTTTTTTATAAATGATATATTTGACTATAAATATTCATTAGAAAGATAAAAATATTTCCAACATACTGATATTTTATTTATAATTTTTAGACATCAAATAAATGAATTTATTTTTGACACAATGATAATGTAATGATTACCTCATTAATGAATGTTTAAAATAAATGAGATTATAAAAAATATATTTTTGAACTTTTTATGCCAGCCACAAATTTTATAGATTAATATGAATTTTTATATTTTAATTGATAAAGTTTTTTCGAATGAATAAAGATGTTTGGGATTTTTTAAAAATTCATGATATGAATAGAATAAAAATTAACATAAATGATTTTTTAAATCAATCAATATTTTATTAAATGTAAAAATAGTCTTAAAAAATATGATTCGTCCAACTGACATATATGATGTTGATAATGTCATTAATGATCCATTTTAGGTCGCATGAAGTTTCTAGTAAATATATTAACCATATATCATGAATATACAAGAGGACATGGTAAAAGTTAAATAAGATAAGAGAGGGTAAAATAAAAAAGATATGGATTAAAAAATATCCAAAACCTGTCAAATTATTATTGGATGATTTTATTTCGACTTATATGAACCTTATCTTCAAATTAAATATTTTTTTGACCTTTTGAAACTGAAAATTATTTTATAATAAAATAATACATTCAATCTTTTCTAAAGCGCTCCTCCTCCCTCTTAATAAAGGACACCACTTCTAACCCATAAATCACACATCTCAGGCCCCTTGTCCCATCCAAAATTTTCCTAAATAAGCTCCCAGGATCCATCTCATCTATCTAGAAGTCTTACTTTATGTAGAAGGCACTTTAAGAAATCATTTTGGTTCGAACCAAAGGGTGTTTCTCTATTTAAAGGTAACATCCTCTCTTAAGTTATTTTCTATTATTTTACTTCTCCAACCCCGGAATAGTTTTTGTTTCTTTAATTTATTACAACACCAGTATCCTCAATATACTAGGTTTTTGTTATGTGAATGATTAAATCTACACTTTCACAGACCTCTATCTAATGGGTAAAGAACATACTGTTTATGTGGATGGTGAACTACTGCCTCACGAATCAATGGTTGTTAAATTATCTCCTACTACCTCTCATGGTAGCCATTATTATAGCACTATATTTATATGTGATACATATTATATTTATATTTCCTCTATTATTTGTTATTTTTCCTTTATATAATACCTTTATGGTTTCCATAATATGTAAAAATGACAATTTCATTTGGGAAAGTGCAGACTACCGCCCCATCAAAGTGGTATCACTTGTTCATTCCAAACATGGAACATATAAAGGATAGAGTTAATGAAATTATATATATGATATTATACTGTAATTATAATAAACCTAGGTATCATTATGTTTTCATTCTATTAAATACTAAATAAAAATGATAGTAGAATTCATGCGTACAAACGGCTTAATATCTCCATTTGTGGTGCATTTAATTTCTTATCTCCAAATGTTATGTACTATATTAAATACATATATCTACTGGATATATATGATATATATGATATCGAAACCATGAATATCATTCTATAGATAATGAAATTTTGACCACATGGACAACATGTAATGATAAGAAGTTAATTATTGACTCAGGTACAAAATATCAACAAGACAACCATTATTAGCACTAATGATTAGGTAATGTTTATAACGTGGTAGTATGTAATATAAAAGGAATAATATACTTAAAAAAGGTTCCTAATAATGTTGAAATTATTTTTTTTTTATTATTCAGGATATTTAATAATGAACAAGTCAAGTTGAACATGAGGTATGGGACTTCATCGCAATCTCCTTTATTTGATGAATATTATGATTTATACACAAATTTCATTTATATGGTTCATAATCCCTTTGAAATTTACTTTTATTTAGGAGGAATCATTTCTCTATGAAGAGTTTTACTAATTGAAAAAGGGGATGTTTCTTTCTAACGTATGTGGTGAAAATGACCTTTCCACCACCACGGGCGTTATTTGATATCTGGCTTCCTTAAAATTCAAAATGTTTTTAAAAAGAAAATAAAAACCATATACTTTTTTTTACGTATTATGGTATTGAAAATGGTTTAGGTAATTGATTGATTATTTCAATATACTTAAATGTAAAATTGTGATTGCAATGTGGAAATGTTATCTTTCCTTTATGGTTATTCATTAGTTATGATTGTATTATGGTTCTTGGGTATTTTATGCATACAAGTAGTTCTGTGATAAACTTAGGGCGGTTGATCCCGAGATATCTCTCCAATGAATTGGATAACGTGAAAGAAGTAAACATTATTATTTCTCCAAAGAGTATTAGGGAATATACTATGATGTTTTTTCCAAATGTAACTCCTTGCGTAGCTCTGAAGGCTACAATGTAAGTATGTTATGGATACGAGAGGTTACTATTAAGATTATGATTTCTATGTGTTATTTATAAATTTTATGATTTAATCAGGTATTTTAAAAAAATTTATGCTTTGATGGATGACTGTTTTATTTCTTTATTTTATAACCCTTAATGAGATTTTTATGCTTATCCCATGTTTTGAAATGTTTTTCACATGATAGAAAGATTAATAGGGTCAAGGATGGGATCAAGGAAAAGTCTTACACTCTAAAACATGGAACTAGACATGAATCATTTTTTCAGAGTTTAAATTTTATAAAAAAAAATGGAAACTGAGTAGAAGTGTGTACTTTGTAATTTTTGATATGTAATGTAATAGTTATGGCATAATTCACAAAAACTCTAATCCTGAAAAGATCATCAATGTAAATTATTCAATTAATTCAAGATTATGTAATGTTTTAAGTCTTAGTCTTTATATATAAAGGTTAGTTTTAATAAAGCTATGTAACATATATCACATTGATATGGTACTGGAATATAATATAAATATGTATCAATTAATTTTCAATATTTTAAGCTGACAATGAAATGAATTTAGTGTTCAAGCGTATGTACGACCAACCGTCTCCAGGAATGGTGTATTTAGTTTCTCATCTATAAAATTCATAATTTATTCAAAATAGATATTTAATGAATATATATATGATAATTAAAACATTAATTACATTCTAGAGTTAATTAAATCAATATCTATTTAATTGGAGTAGAAAATAACAAGTCCATACATACTTGATAAAACTATGCAATTTACACATTAAAATAGTTAAAATAATGAACAAGTTCTATCAAAAAAGTAATAAATATTATAATAAGATCATATATAATATTAAAAACATGATTATGGTTACATAATTAGTCAGTAACATTTTTTAAACTACTATACAGATGTATAAAGACAACACAACAAAAAGGATGGATAAGGTAAGGGATTTCATCTCAATTTAAATTCCATTGAGAGTTATTTGTAGTCATGCACCAACTCACTTCTATATCACCTATATTCTCCCCTTTGCCACATAATATCAAAAATCACCTTATTCTCATGATATTATAAGTATCATTTAATTTCATATCATCAATAAGACTATGATTTAAATATTTTAATGTTGTATGGGATAATTTATAATGTTTTAATATTATTCTCTTCAAGAGTTTTCTGATTTATTATCTATCCAGTCTATGTTCCTTTTGTGATTGATAGATTCACCTTGAAATAATAATATTATTGTAATTATTTTTCTCTATAAATTTCATTTAATATCCATATTTTCATATAGTGGATATTATTATTTCTTAAACTATATATAATTTTTCATATGGTGCTTACGTTGAAATTTATTTGAATAACTGGAGAATTATTGATAAATAATTATCATTTATTCAATAAGGATATTTGATAAGTTATATTTTATATTGATTAAACAGATTATTCAATGTGAGTAACACTTTATAAATACCATGGGAGGTGGATCCCTAACATTATAAAGATCCCTGATGAATCAATAGGTACACATGAAATGATAAATTTGGCCAAATTAAATAGGTTTCTACCTATTTTTTTAATCATTCAAGAGCATGGATCTGGAAACTATGCATCCCCAGGTGCCTAAGACACGAAATATATTAATTAACCATTTATTTCATATGTATTTCATTTATTATTCATCCATGATATTTTTTTTAAACTTATCAATGGATACATTCAATTTTTAGTTCATTGATGAAATGGAATGTGTTTTAGTTTCATACCATAACTTCTGAAATTTTCCTAATACAGTTATTTTAATGGAATGTTTGATCAGTTATTTACCATTGAATTTTGGTTTATCTACATTGAATCATTATTTATTTAACATTAATTTCCCTTGATGATCATTTTATCTCAACCTTATTATCATTTCATTCCCTATATTATGATAAATAAATCTCCAAATAATCTTTCATGGAAAAATTTTATTTAATTTTATTATGTATCATGTTTTTATTTCCTATTTCCCAATGTATAATTTGTATCATGCATGTCATTTTAGTTTCCAAAACTTGTATATTGATTAGTCCATCAGGATTTTATTCCCTGGAATCATGCCAATGTAATAAAATTACACATAGTCTCCATGCTTTTAGGGATAGGGTGTTAATATGTATAGTTTATAAAATATACAAAAAATTTACAAAATAATATCATGGATAGGTATTGATGGGAGAGTTAATTAAATATCAAATAATAACCATGTGACTATTTGTTTGAAGGTATATGATTTTGGAATGGAAATATGGAATTATAATGATGGATTATAAAATACTTATATGTGGATGATATAAATTGATTAATGTACTGTTTTTATGGGATTAATAAATGATTGGTATTTTTTAAAATATTTAAATGATAGTCTTTATTGATGTTTCATCTTGATGCTTATGTGCTTATATAATATCTACTTTTTTATAATTTAGTGGTGGAATTCATGTGGCATGAAGGAAAATGGTTTATGTGTGTGTCTAAGGAAAGGAAGGCTCCCTTTGTTTGATTGGGTGATTTAATATTCATTATATTTTTTGATTCTAGGAACTCTATCGCCCATGTTTTGTGGGAAGTTAGTGACCAGAGGAATTAAATTCTTATTCCTTCTCCAGTATCTAATTTTTTTAAGGATTTGATTCATAAATACACCCTCTTCCCCACTCCCCCATTTGGAATAACATGATGTGTAAGACTATTTTTTTCGTAATAGAATAAATTTTATTGTTTGTGTCTATATAGGCTATGGTTGTGCTCAGATTTACCAAACATGTGTGGGTGGGATGTATTGACTGGTATTTATAGTTCATACATGTATTATAGGTGTAGTGACTGTTGTCACCATATTTATACATTCATGGTCTATAATAGATTGAGGTATAATACATTATACATAGGAAATAATTTAATTTTGAATTGTTAAATAGTTATAATAATTAATTGATATATGTCTTAATGAGGTTCATGACGTGATGATGATAATAATTCTATGACATGGTTTCTCAAAGGGATGGATTACTAATATAAGGATTTATTATATAAGGAGTTTTTCATCGTAGTGTAAGAGTGAATCCTAGGTAGGGAAGTTGATATGTGGTATGTTTCTTATATATATTCCTCTAATATATAATTTATTACTTCTATAAAATACTTTGTGAGATAGTTCTTATGAGGATAGGATATATTTTTCTTATTTAGGTAATGAGCTCATTTATAAAAATTATTCACTGTTCATTATTATACAACCTTAATATTTTCCTGAGAAGTTCTAGGGTGGGGTCTTACTAAGTACACCTATATTCTCAATATATATATATATACACTATTTTTCATGTCTTTTGGTGTTGTTTGGTGACTGAGATGGGGGTAACTAGGTCTAGGAGTTATTCTAGTGCTTTTGGAGTTCATGATCTCTTACAAGGCTTGTTCTGGATATTTTCATTTTTTCTACATTTTATGACATTAAATTAATTTATCAGGATGATTTTATATTATATATGGAATGGATATGGTTATTGTATTTTATCACATGTCCTAAAATTTTATTAATTGTTGGTAATTATTTTATGTTATATGATTTTTATACCACTGGTGATAGTCTCTAACACTTAGCCTATTAGTGGTAAACTGGGGGTTTATCCCTGTCTTCACTACTAGTTCTAGAGGGTTTCACTAGAGGGGTATTGAATATATAATCATTCAAATCATTTCATAGAATTTTAGAATATTATATATTGTCTGGATGAATAAACTATCTATGTATTCAAATAAATATGACAACTAGTTTGAATGTAATTTTTGAGAGATGTTTTATGAAAACATTCTAAAATAAAATGATATAATGTACATTTTTTATTCACGGAGCCAATTATACACTATTTAAAATCCCATGAAAAAATGAATCTAACACCATCAGAATTATTGTAGTCATATTTGAATATCATAAAATTTCATTGAGAGATGTTTCTAATATATTTACCTTACATAAAATATTTTATGTGTTTAGAGACTAAATTTCACAACAAAAGTTATATCCATGTTATGGGTGTCATAAAATATTGGGGTATCAAATTTGGTCTTTGTTGAACAAAATTAGTACCCATAAAACCATAATGAGTGGTGGTCGTTGACTGTGGCATGGAAACGACAATGATTTAGGTGGAGGGTAGGGGCCTAATACATTATGACTATCTTATCAAAATATTGAAGATAAATAAGAATACCACATACCCCTATGTTTTAAGGGAGGTAATTTTGTTTTTGGAATCCTTTGGTAGTTGTACGATAACATTAATGAATGACCATCCATATGTAAATGTTTCCATATATATCACCAAATGTAAAATCATCATGGTTAGTCTATCCATATGATCAATGGACAGAATGGAGGCCATATAAGATCAAATAATATATGAAACAATGATGATGTGGATCTCCCATAGACATTCAATTTTCCAAATTGAAT
The DNA here is from genome assembly GCA_963277665.1 of Viscum album. NCBI lineage: Eukaryota > Viridiplantae > Streptophyta > Magnoliopsida > Santalales > Viscaceae > Viscum > Viscum album. Next base: position 624,873,940 of record OY728127.1, read on the forward strand.
GACCTATTTTATGAATCTCAGATTATCCATGTCACGTCTATGTAGAGGGTCATAGATCCTTACTTAAAATAAAATGGCGAGTTTGGGGTTCTTGTAAAAATAATTTAGAGCTTGTGGATAAATGGTTATACTTATTTGTGGCCTACAATTGTAACATCCATATTTGTTAAGAATGATCTTATGTATGTAGGTGAAATTTTTATTCAATTCGTATTGTTATCATAGACCCGATGGAAACATGTTTTGGTAAATTAAAAATAGTTTAGTGGGTGAATTAAGGATATTTACATTAATAAATTAAGAATTTGTTTAAAAATAATAATAATTTATTATATTTTATCCCGATCAGTAGGTGATAGATAATCATTAAATAACTGATAACTAACTTCATTAAGTAATGAACTCACTGTGATTAAAATTTCATGATTGGAATTTTTACGTTTCATGAGTTAACCATGTAATAATATTATTACTAATTGGTAGTGATAATAATATAATTAGTGATATATTATTAATTATAAATGAAAACATAAATAAATCAATTGAATTGGTGGAATAGCATTATGAACTAGCAAAAAAATTTGAGATTATTATCTTTTATATGGTATTAGATTTTATATTTGAGGGTATGGAATCACAATATTTTGTAGCGATTCGTTATGAAATAGGCTAAGATCACTTATAGAGAGTTTGAATTCATTATGAAATAATTAATTTAGGTTATTGATCACATCTGACTGCGAGAGATATGAATATAGAAATTGAATGAAAATATTATGGAAATAAAAGTGAGTTGTTAAAAAATAAATGAATGTTGCCTTCAAAATAATTAATTGAATTATTTAGTGTTAATAAAATGTGTGGAATTCATAAATGATTTGTTGAGGATGGTGCTTTGAGTATTTTATTTAATTATATAAATTATTTCATTAATATAATGTTGAGTAAAGAAATTTCTTATAATAATAAATTATTATCAAAAATATTTTGCTAAATATAGTGATGATGGTGGTTAATGTTGTGTGATAAAAATTGAAAATATCTAATGATATGCCACTAAATATTAGTATTATATCATATAGTGAGGCATCATCTTGAATGGATTAGAAGTATGCAATGAAATTTTTATGAATGTGAGAAATAACGAAAATAATTTGGATGAAAAAAGTAATGGAAAATCTAGTGTTCATTATGATAATCATTTTTATGGTTCGAATTTCACCAGGGGATGTAATAGATATACCTTTAGTCACATTGATTGATTTAACAATTCATATATAAGGAGTGTCACACCAATTTTATTTGGATCTGTCTAGAAGGATATTTACTTCCTATGATATTTGGATGAAATAATCTATTTAAGAGAATGCAGTTGTGGTACTGAATCATGGGAATTCATGTGAGACTGATAGGTGGATCCCTGATTGTGAATAAAGATAGAATGTTTTTTTACTCTTCAACTCTAACATGTGAATAAATGTATAATTTATGGTTATCAATTGTGTTGTGATGTAGTTATAGATATCCTTTATACTCAGCCTCATCCTATTATTAGTTTGAGATGAAAATTTCTATACTCTTAATCACCTATCAAAAATTGGAGGATTTTGGGGATGATTTAACTTCCATATACATCTAATGACTCAAAAATCTATGTTGATATAAATAATATATCACAAAAAGATGAATAGATATGAGTATCACCTCCATCATCACTATTGTGATATACATGGACATATGTAATTCCAATAGTATCCTCAATGATAGATCATGATATGTGAGATATATTGAGACATGTAATTCCACCAGCATCCCATTTATGAGAATGAGATTTATGGTAATTCACCTAAGTGGTTTTTTTATTCTTCACCCATAGTTTTAGGGTCATAGTGGTTGGTGGTGCACTATATATTATCTCTACACTTTACCCAATGTTTTTGTATCTATAGTTCCATATATAAAAAAACATACTGTGATATGATTATTTCCTATAGTATCTAGTATACATATTTAACCCAGAAGATGTGTATCACTACCTGTGTCCAAACATGTATATACTAATACCTTAAAAGATGTTTGATTACATGAGAATTATATATATATATATATATCATTCAGCTCACTAGAGATATATGGAGAAGTGGATTTTCACCGACACATTTGAGATAGGTGTAGAGGTGTATCACCTCTATCATCTCATGATTATTTTATCAAATGTCAGAATTATTTGGTTGAATATTTATGTTACGTTTTATATAATTTACAATAATTATAGAGATAAATTGTTTTTAGGTGAGGTATATGAAAGTGGACAATATATTGAATCATTAGGAAATATATTTTTATGCATGGTGATGCCATTAGAGGACATCATATTCATCACAATTTATTTTCTATTGATGCATAGAGTATATGTTTATGGGGTCAATTAACTACTTAGGATAATAAAAATATCAATTTATAGACTGACTCATGAATGTGCACATGAACTTCATTCCTCGTCTCTATATGAGGATAAATGAATATGTTTTATAAGAGATCATTGATAATAATGATGGATAAAATATTTTTCTTTATGGAGGACTCGATAAGGTAAATATGATTACTATTTGGGTTCCACATTGTTTTTTGGATGGAAAAGGTTTATGGTGACTTGGTTGTATCTAGTGAAACAAATATATGATTTCAAATTGTATCATGTCATGACCCATCCCATAGGGGCTCCTTTCCTGACTACCCCAAAACCACCTCCAGTAGGCCAGGGGCTGGTGAATAACACTGAGTAAGGATATCCCACAAATGGGAGGCATTATCCTAGGTACCTCCACAGACACACACACACAATAATCCATGCCAAAAAATGTTGAAATGTAAAAATTAAAACAAGTAAAAAATGTATTCATTCCACTAAGTTCTCACAATAGAGTATGAAAGCTGAATTACAAGAAGGTATACAGGGCCAAAAATTATCCCACCACAAAGACTATGTAACATAATTACAACCTATATGTAATGTTACCACGACTTCATTCTGAAATCTAATGGAACGCGCCTTGGTTTATCGGGTCTCACTAAGAATTTTCTGGTCCTAGTCTACCAAGGACTCCATGAAAAGTTTGATCATCTACACCAGACACGAAACATGTTGGAAAATATCGTGTAGGGGTGAGTATTACAATACTCTATAGGATCTACTGAAACTACAATGTAATACCATAATGGAATACCACAAAGTAGTGCCAAAAACCGATACAATAAAGGAATACCACAATAGAATGTACAGTCATATCTACACAATTATATTTCTAAACAACATATACCAAGAATATCTAGATTTTCTAATGGGAAATACCATGCCATAGGGTAGTCACAACCAGTTTTCATCCACCAGATTCTTGTTGAAGAAATCTTGTTCAGAGAAATATCCCTCCTCGATCCAAGATAACATCAGAGACACTCACAACGATGCTTATCTCGTTTGTCCCCTACCCAAATGAGAACATATTGGTCATGGAAAACTATGATACACAGAGTTGGGTCATGACAAAAAATGACTGAGGGACACCACAGATCGCTTCCAGACTCATTGGGGGTACCCCATACCAAATTTGGATCAACCTGCTACATAGGGGATCACACCTACAACTGACCAGAGGATTCCATGAACCCAACTGATGTAGCTCGCAAGATGTAGGATTAGAACCCTAATCACAAAGGATACATGTTTTAATAGACTCCACTAGGGGTGATATAGGATTTTACTATAGTATCTGGGTGGGATACGATACTATATCTGAGATTTTTCCTCTAGAGGGGATTATAATCAAGTTGTGTGGATGTATTATAAAACTGAACCCTCAAGTAACACATAAAAAAAATTCTCTAAACCTATACTAGTATAAATTAAAAACTCACCACTTTACACAAAATTAATGTCTAATCATAAGGGTCTCAATTCCACAGACAACTCATTGATTGGATGCTCCATTTTGGAGATATGATCGTTTGAACGAAGACACCTGTAGGACTGCTTGGGCCTACGGACCTACCAACATGGTTGGTCCTACCTACCGCTGCGGTTGGTTGACTGAATATGTAGACAAGCCATGTAGTCACTGCACCTATGGTATATCATCATGGTTGATCATCATCATCAACAATTATAGTTGACCCCAACAAATCTCTGTCATGTTTGCCTCGGACCGGACATGAGTCCGACCAAGATCTGACCTAGGTCTGCTTCTTCCAGCCTGGTCAACTGTCATGACCCAAACCACCTTGTCTAACCCAGCCCACTTGTCCTAGCCCACTATCCCTACCATGATCCACTTATGCATCCTCCTCCATATATCAGCACCACCTCTGCATCTGCCAACCCCCATGTCACCACCGCTGGCGATACTGCATTGCTATCATCGTTTCCTCACATGGCGACCACCACTGGTTACACCCGCCACACACGAATCCTCCACCATACACTACTACCGGATACCATTCACCAGTTCCACACTAGATGTCACTTATTTGGACCATCATGCCTCCTCTAATGTCTAACTAATTAACCGGGCATATATCCAAGCTCATTGGGTCTCAAACTACACAAATCTAGCATCAGTTGTCAATTTTTCTCGAATCTGGGGATCTGATCATGCTCAGAACCACCCAATAATATCGATACTTGAACTTTAGGGTTCTAATTGTGATAATAATGATTAATAGATAGATAAATTCACACAATAAATGTTTTAACATCTTTTTCCAAGCGTTCTTGGACAATGATCGAGAATATGGTATTTGGGGTCAGAAAAACATATTTAATAAAACCCAGTTTTTGTAAAAAACCATCCCACAAATATGACTGAACCATATATCAATCTATTCATTGATTGTTCCAAATATTTCTTGGAATTAAATAATGGGGAATGAAAATCAAGATAAAAAGACCTACCTCTCTTTGGATTTCTCACTGATGATGAATGGTTGGCACGTCGTTGTTGTAGGCAAGATCCATCGTATTTGAGGTGTGTTTATCATCAATCCATTACCTATCACTACCACCTAAGGGAAAATCTGGAAATCTCCCTCCAATGATTCTCTATGGTTTCCATGGTTATGCAGCTAACCCTATAAATTTTCCATAACTATATTTTTATAAAATTTTGGGTATTGTTTCAAAAAAATAATTTTTATTAAATTATTTTATTCATATTACTTCCTCCTACATATTTTTCAGAAAATACACACACCATCTAACTGGAAGTCATTCCTAGGATAAATCTGTCATTCTTAAGATCAATCGGGCCCTCCAATTTTTGTTTCGAGAACCTTTTCATGAGTTATTTCACTTTTTTAGAAACAATTTTGTGTGTTCTATTAAAAGTTTAATATTTTTCAAATATTTATTTCGGGAACACTGGACCCTAAAATCACCTCCCATCTCAACTCTTGGTCTCAAAATAAAACCATATAATATCTAGAAAAATTACATGAAAAGATATGAGTTTTGACATTCTCACCACCTTATGGCTTTATTCCCGAAAATCCAATATAAAGGCTACTAAAAAAATATAAAGGATTTTAGCACGAATCTGAGCCTCCTGCTCCCATTTCCTCTCCTACATATTTCCATGGTATCATCGAACACACACCATTTGAATCGGCCATCCATGAAGGATCCTCTCCTATCGATCCATGATCTCTTCTAGGTACTTAGCAAAAGTCTCTCCATCCAGGATGTCCATCTTTCCACAACAATGATGTGTGATGGGTTAGGCATGTACCTTCCCAGCTACTACCGGAGGAATACATAGTGTACCCAATATAACTATGGTGGTAGAGCCAAGTGGTGTGCCACCTAACCCACTCAATTATGTATCTATAAAGGGCTTATGAACCTCAGAGATTTCTTTCCACCCCATCCAAAACTCTATAATCCCCATCTAGGTAAAACCTAATAAAACACATGGTCCCGTACATCAAACTCTAAAATACTATGTTGCTATCAGTATAAGACTTATAATAGTTCTATAAAATCTGTATATGCTCGTGGATGATTTTCACTATGTCTATAGTAGCTCAAAACAACTCTAGATCCATGAGTTCTAACTCTCCTACATTAGTTAATAAAGGTGGTTTCCAGTATGGATGCTTGTACAAAGCCTCGAATGGTTCTATGCCAATGGTGGAATGATAGAAATTTTTTAATGCGTACTCCAACAGTGGTATGAAATCCACCTAACAATGGCCAAAGTCTTACATACACACCTGCAGCATGTGCTCCAGAACCCAAATGGTCCTCTTACTCTAGTCTTCCATCTATGGGAGAAATGATTTTCTCAAGTGTAACTGGGTCAAAAAATCCTCCTATAATCTCCTAAATAACTGGGATGTAAAGAGTTCACCATGATCTGAAACTATGTTCAATGGAACTCCATGGATTCGAATAGTCTCCCACAGGTAGAGGAGTCTCAATCTCTCTAATAAAAACTATTCCCAGATAGCTAGAATGTGGGCTGACATGGGTAATAGTTCAATGATAACCCATATGGAATCATGTCCCCTTGATGTGTGTGGTAATCCAGCCATGAAGTCCGTTGATATACCACACCACATCCATTCTGGAACATTAAGTGGTTGAGAAAAATCCACAAGAACCCAGTGCTCAACATTAACTTGCTAAGAAGTATGACATAGAGAGACAAACTCTACAACTACATTCTTTATCCCTAGCTACCAAAATTGACATCAGAGCTATTGGTGAATCTTCTCCAAACCTGGATATACCACTAAACAAGATGTATCAAACTACCTAAGAACCTCATCCTACAGTCCCACTGGTACAACTAATCGTCTTATGAAAAGTATGAAGTGCTCTTAAACTATTGAATATCCATCAAGAGTATACCCTGTGGAAATTTGAGTGTTTATGGTCATACATGTGGTAACCCCAATCAAAGACTCCCTGAAACACTTTAAGAGATGAGGGGTGACAACCATGGACATTATGTAAGCTGCTTCGTCTCATTCATTAAGGATATCTACAACGAGTCCAATTTCTCTTATTCCTCGTTCAAGAACTTCAAACTATATATTATACTAAGATCATATTCCACCACATTCTCATTCCATTATTATAAAAAAATATCATAGTCATAGTCCTGGAAGAACAGTAGACATCACCTCTATCTGAAATTGGCTACCTCAATGTCAGTTTCGGAACGTTGTAGATGGCTCGTCGATTGGACGATCTAATTAAGAGATATGCTCATTTGAGAAAAAAAGCATGCAGATAGGCCCATGCCTATGGTCCTCCCACTATGGTAGGTCTAGCCTTCCACCATGATGGGTCCCAAATACTGCCACAATTTACCAAAGTAGTCAGTCGATTGACCACACGGTCATAACACCGTTGGTCGATCATCCTATTAGATTGTCGCGGTCCATGTACTCAGAAAATCTCAGGTTATCGTGGCCCTTTGGTTAACCTTCATGGTTTAACATAATCGGTCTATGCTTCAGTTTTCCTATATTGATCATGGGTCCACCCCAGATGCAACTTGAGTATGCTTCGTCTATCCTGGACCACCGGCCTGACCTAGCCCACCTGGCCTGGCTCAAGCCTCATGGCCTAGCCTACTAGCCCGACCCTGCTTAGTATATTTGTCTACCTCTGCTCATCGCCATCATATCTTCCTTCTGTAAAACCGCATCACCACTTACACCACATGATCTTGTCATTGATGTCATCTCACATGGACACTATTGTCCATACCCACCGTAGGTGGCTCCACCACCATACATGGTCGCCGGTCACTGGTGTCTCACTATTGGTCCCTTCTATAGACCACCAAACCACCTCTAATGCTCAAAAAAATGGAGGCTCATAAATTTGAGCTCCTTGTGTCTTGATCTAATGTGATCCACCCTCGATTGTCAGTTCACATCGAATCCGGGGTCTTATTGTGCTCTGAACCGCTCAGAAATGTCGAAACTCTAACCATGGGGTTCCAAATGCAATGAACACAATGAAATGAGGGATTGATTCACATGAAAAAAATTTAACATCTTTCTCAAAGCATTCTTGGAAAACAATCAAGAACAATGGATTTGGATTTTGAAAAATAGATTTATTAAACCCCGATAACCCAAAAACAAAACCATACCCTAAATAAAACTGATCCATGGATCAATATTTTCATTTATAATTCCATGTCCATCACTGAATTCAAGAACATCGAATGAAAATCAAGATAAAAAACCCATACTAGACTCAGATCGCTCGCAGATGAATAACTGTCATCACAATTTTTTCATAGGCATGATCCTTCGATTCCGAGGTGTGTCGGTCATCGATCCATGATCTGTCTGCATCGCCTGAGAGAGAATCCTAAAATCTCGGTACAAAGTTTCTCTTTGGTTTCTAGGGTTATGTAGATGATCCTATAAATTCTACATAATAATTGATATAATGATATTCAGCCACTGCGCCTTACGTCCCATGATATATTTTTCTGAAATGACCAACACTGAATAATGTTATGTTGCACCTAGTGTAATTCCACAATTCTGAGCACAATGGTGCCCTTATATTTTTTATCTGAACACCTTTTTATGTTTTATTCCACTTTTACCGAAAAATCCTGCATTCATGATATTAAAAGATTAATATTTTTCAATACTTTATTTTGGGCACATCAGACCTCTGAATCACACATTGTCTCAATGCCTCATATGGAAATCAAACAAATAATATCTCAAAATAGTATATGAAAAAATTCTATTTATTTCATATCATTTATATTTTGTAATATTGATTCATATGGTTTATTATTCATTATATATTTCATTCAAATTATCATGGAAATTGACATCTGTTATTAGGTGATAAGTTTTTTAAAAGTAATTACTCCCTTAATTGTGTGTATACATTTATAATTTCCTCTAGATCTTTTCAATGTGTAATTTCCCTTTTAGATTTCACCTATCATATGTATGGAAATGGTCAAAAAAAATGTAACCTTTTAAGGGATATCATAGCGTACATGTTAATGGTAATGAAACTTAATGATAACACCTAAAAGGGGCTTTTGTTTGGACACTATATTTTAGCAGTCATATAACTTATTATATAGATATAGTACATGTTATTATTTAATTTTATGATTGGTTGGTTCCCATTTTTGTATAATAATTATTGTCCAGATGGGTAGTGGAGTACTAACAATACACATCATTTGTTATGAGTTTGAGATCATTCTTTTTTCTAAATGTTAATGTGAATGGATTTCCAACATTTATAAGATTCATTTTTTTACTTGTGGTTTCAATAATGATTTTATATAGAGGCAGTTGGTGATACATTATAGAATATGTTTATATAATTTTTTCTGATGAGTTGGGTAGAGAGATATAGATGCCATGCATATTGGTGGTTCCATTTTCATACAAAAATTAAAAATAAATTTATCTATATTTTCTACATTTATCGCTTTTTTATAAGTAATTGATTGAGAAATAATTCATTTATAGGATATAATTTAGACTCTTTTTAATTCTATGTTAATTCATGGATTTGGCCACTAATTTTTCACCCACAATTTTAAAAAATTGGTTTTTTATGATTCTAGATATCTATGATCATATTATCATTCTGGGATCCTGGAGATCCATGTTTAATGAATTAATTTATGATAAATTGTTTCAATACAAGGAAATAAGATTTTCAACAGACTTGTAATATTCTTTAAAAGGAAGAAAACATTGAATATTTTGACATTTCTAGATGAGTGTAGTTTATATAGTATATTCTGTAGAACTTCTCAATTAGGGGAGGCTATCTATCCTTATGGATTAAATGTATATATAGTAAATACGGTGTGGATATTATTATGTAATGGTAAATATATTGATTCCATGTTTTATGATGGCATCAATATTATCACTCTACTTCCACAATGTAATGTAAAGTTATCATAAAAATATTGTTTTTCATCACTTGATCATGGAAAGTACCTCAATATTTCGATGCATTTTTGTGGACCATGATAAACTATAAAAAAATTATTTTATAATTTAGAATGAATGGTGAATGTATGAGAATGGTAATGATAGTATCTTCCAACAAATATTGATAATGAGCTAACTGGATCTCTTTTACGATATTAATGAGATTATAACTATTTTAATTTTTTCATGAGATAAATATATAATAATTAAATTAATTGATTTCATTATAAGAACATGTTATTAGAGTGTTGGTGTGTTAATGGTAGATAATATAGTTCATAAGTGTTTCCTCTATAATGGGAAGTAATATATGTGGAACGATCATATTTTTTAGTTGAAATATGTTTATGAGTAGAAAAAGTTGAAAATTTGGAAACCACCCTAACACCAGTAACCTAAAGATGGATTCTTAATTTCTTACATTTGAATAATATTTAAGGACTCTTATATTGATGGAAATAATATTTTATTAGCCTTGGTAAACTTTGTATATAAATGATTCCCATATTATATTTAAAAATACATATTAGAAAAAATATTGATCATATCATTATTACCTCTAGATTATTCTTTCATATCATTATTTGTACCCATAAAAGATTCCAAGGAAGGAAATAAAAATAAAGGTCAGATCAAATGATTAATAAGGGATATGTACAGCCGAATATTCCATTAATCATTAAGCATAATCAACATGGAAAAGTAAATAATTGAACAGATGTCCCATTTAAATAAATTGTCAAGCATAATCAATATTGAAGTTAAATAATAATAAAAACATTCCATTTAAATAATTTGTCTTTAATAACCAATATATAAAGGTAGATAAAAGAAAAAACATTCAATTTAATAAATAACATGGCTATAAAAACTTGATAAGGCATATTAAATATGTAATGAAAAATAATTGAACACACCTAACATTTAAATAAATTTACCCGCATAACCAACAATGAAAGTTAAATAACTACAACTAATTCCATTTAAATAATTTTACTTGCATAATTAATATGTAACGGTAAATAACAGAAAATTGATTCCATTTAATCAATAGATTGATTATCATAACTAGATGATTCATAACCAATATTGCATGGTAAATGACTAAAAACACATGACCTTTAACCAATAAATTTAAACTAAATTGAATATAGATAAAATATAACTAAAAAATTGTATGGATTGTAATAACATTATTTTTGACGATGGAGATTCTTAATTATTAGATGGAATGATCAAAGACAAAAAGATAACTCTATAATCATGATCATTCAAAAGAATATCTAAAACATATGGGTAGGTATACATTACAAACCCCTCAAACAAAACCTATCCAACTAATTTGTCTCATATGACTACCAACACATCTATATGAAATGTATAATCAGGAATAAAACATATATTTATGTCCAAATCATTCATCATATAATAAATAATTGAATTAATTCTTGCACATTATACATGACCAACAAATACCCATATTGAGTAAATAATATTGATCTCTTCATATTTTGAAATGATATACATTTTAATCAATAATAATATATATGATATATTATATGAACATTTATGGGATGTTTAATTAAAAATGATCACATATATGTGGATATTTTAAAAAAAATTAATAAATGAAAAAATAAATATGAATTGTGGATGTAAATACATTAAATGGCCAAACAATCATAAAACACCAATATTGAAAATATGGTTGATATCAATAAAACATATCTATGGTGGATTATAAATAAAGTTAATGGTTCTTGTTGTTGGTGAATAAAAATAATATAAAAATATCATTAAAAATATTATTTCAGAAAATTGAACATTTAACATTCAAAATAAAATTTTAATAATAAAAATTTACAGATTATTAGAAATAAAATTAATTTTAAAAATAATGGTTTAAAAGCATCAAATAAATTATAGGTCATTATGGATTGATATTATGTACTTTTCATGTATGTTAAAAAACATTCCTTTCACACTTCTATAAATCGATAAAAACATCCTCATTCAGAAAATAACAGTAAGATTCATTTTATAACATTTTAAAAAATTAAAACATGTTTAAAATTTTCATTAATAAATAATTTGTATGATGTTATAAAATTCTTCCTAAAATTTTCTGAGAACATGGATTATGAAGAAAATGGATTTTCTACCAAGGGGTAAATGGTGTTGGGTTTTATTTAAATAATTCTCTCCAAAATATTTTTATTAAAGACTGGAAAATTTTAATACTACATCAAAACATCATGAATAAATAGAGTATAAGAAATCAAAAAAAATTATTATCTAGTGATCAAATAATTTCATTCAACAAGAATTCAAGGATAAACAATCTCGATGAAAATAATATTGTGAAATAAACCCTTAGAAATATCATAACATGGAAGTAATAAATAGTCAATGAATTAATTAAGTGTATCAAATTTAAATAAACATAAATAAAATGGAAATAATACATATTATATTCAAAATATATTCTATGAAAAGTCTTTGAATATTAGAGATAGTGAATAAGAAATATATCCAAATGAAAAGAAACTGAGTTATGAAATTCCTTACCACATGCTAATTTTCAGATAAAATCACCATGGATTAAATAATTCTAATTGAAACATAAAATACCATTTAGTATCATGTATTCCTGAAATTATATGTAAATGTTTTAGTATATATACCATATAAAAAATTAGAAGCATAATATTACAATATGCCTTAGTGAAGGGAATGTGAAACGAAATCCCTTATGTAACACTAGGTTTTTCATGAACAAGATTTATCTTATTATATAATGGTTTTAATCTAGTTGTTAACATATAAATAAATATTAATATTTATGAAATCATATAAGATCATTTTATACCACACTATCACTCATTCAATATTAATATTTCCATATTTTCATTATCATGACTGTTAATTTCCTTTTTTTCTCGTTGATGTTTTATCATTAATGTTCAAGATAATGGTAATAGGATATAGATATATCATTTCTATAATTATTTTAATGTTATAATTTTTATATTGAACCATTATATTTTTTTTCAAGCCAAAATCCTCCCAAATGGGCCATTATCAACTCTAAGATATTATTAGGTTGAAATACGTCTATATAATGGGTATTGGACTAGTTTCTAGTTAACTTTTAATATTATATTATTATTTTAACCCTCAGAAAATTTCTGTTTACTTTAACCATTTTTTTAAATTTTTTCAAATTTTAATATACATAATTTTAAAAAAATTTGACGAATTTGTTAGATAGTATAATTTATTATATTTAGAAATATGGAATCCATTTTTTCTAATTCAATTCAATTAATTAGCATAATAATATTTATAATTATACCGACATATGTGATGAAAAATTGATTTTCAATGAGAATGTTTTCATATGTATATGAGGTTGTAAAAACCAAATTAAATAATAAATTTATTTCAATGACCAAAAATAGTTAGGTTTTAATAGACTTTTAATATTTTTATATTTAAATAAATTTTAAATGTAATTTATCCTCATAAATTATTTATTGTTGAATTTATTTTTAAATAAAAATATTAATTTTCCTTATATATCCAAAAGTGAAACATTTTAATAAAAATACAAAAAATTTATCCTAAGATAATTTTGATATGATTATTTTTAAAAAAATATTTAATTTTATCAAATAAAATTTCAAAATTTTCTAAAAATAAATTTAATTTATCTTCACAAAGCCTGATTAAACCTTATAATAGAAAAAATAACGTTTTTCCAGGAAAATTATTATTTTTCATTGAAATTATTATTACTTTATTTTTAATCAACACACTTCTATAACATTCATTATTTAGTTACTATTATTCTAAACCACCAATTTTATGACTAATATTTAAAATTATACTATATTGTGGTTCATTTAGACTCACGGTTCCATGTTATGTAAGATATAGAAGTGATTAAATATAAAGAATAATATTTCTTGGGTTTTTATAATTTTGGGGAGTTATACAGAACCCAACATAATTAAATTATGTTTATAAATTTTTTTTTCATTATTTTATATATATCTTAAAAATTAATGGTTTTATTTTTAAAGATTCATTTTCAAAAAACCCACAAAATAAAAATAATTAATAAAATATAATATTAATAAGAGAAAAAGGTATTTAAAAGTTTCATAAATAATAAAACAGAACAAAGATCATAAGTACCCTAAAATTTGTGGAAATTGAATATATAGACATGGAAAAAATATCAAGTAACCATAGAGTGATATAGGACATTTATTACAAAAAAGTGAATTATAAATAAAATGTTAAAGACCTCATTACCATAAATATATGATGATTTAAAAGACCATTTTATTCTACAGATATGAAGGATGTAAGATATATATTTTTTGTTTCAATAATCTATTCCTAACATTTATTAAATATTTTTCCTTTTAGGAATGTAATGAAATGTTATTTTTGATAGTTTTCTATTTCGTAAGAACAATTTCATCCTAAGGGTGGGCATTGAGCAATTTCTAATTCATCACTTACCCTAAGAAATAAATATCCCAAATATGAATTAATTATCCTTGATGCACTAAAATTATCTTTAAACTAATCTTAAGTTTAATAAAATAATGATTAGTATTTATGTATTTATGTATTTCTTAAAATATTGTCCAAAATACCAATATGGTTGACATATGTTATTAGTCACTAAACCTCAGATGTATCACCACTAGTTCATCGTTATTATTTATTCATCAAAAAATTTAACTAAAAATAATGAAATATTAATCAAGGAATCATGTAGGATATTTTTAGTCACATCACCATTTTTGATGTTTGGTTATTGGTTCATGCCCTGATTTCCTTGTTGTAAGAAAATTGTTGTCACCCAACATAGGGGTTGTCCCTTTTATAAAACTATATTAATATAATTCCTCGGATATTCTTAAAAGTAATAACCCAAAATTACTAAAAAATATATAATATAATATATTCTATAATGGATACATATACTATTAAATATAATTCCAAAATTAGATGAATTCATCCTATAATATGGATTTCATATACTAAACCAATGGGTTTTTTTCCATAAATGTTCTCCAAAAATATCCTAAATTGGGTTATATTCCTACCAATTTTTTTTTCAAAAGTTTTGATTATGAATTTTAAAATTAGTTAAATCATAAAATAATAAACCCATGATTGTATCCATAAATTATAAATTAATAAATACATATATTCTTTAACAATTTATCACTATCCTTTGAGATTTCATAATTATTATAACGAAAATACCATTGAAATGAATTCACCAGAAAATTTAATATTTGATTCCATACTTTATCCATTTTATATCAACCTATATTATTACTTGTTCTATGATTAAATGTTAAAAAGTGGTAATTGGCATTGATAACTAATAGGTTCCTCGCTTTTAAGACAAAAAACTATGAATTGATCTCATCAATTTATTGCATTATACCCTTTTTTCACATATATAACATTTTACTATTAATTTTTGTCATTTTCTTGGGTGTCTATGTCTATATTTATAACATGAATATAGTTAATCCCTCTTTATTAAATGGTCTCTACCACTCAATATCCTAATGAACTCCATCAATCTCTTTATATAGTCAGTGGAAAAGTTGGTCATGATAGAGTTTGTTAATCATATTTTCATATTAATAGTTTGGAATAATCACAATATCATTCACTCTTTTTCATTTTCCCATTTTTTTTCTCATAGTCAACACATCTTCCTTCATATTCAATGTTAATATCTTTCATTTGGGTTTCATCTACTGAGAAAAACTAAAAAACATAGTTCGAGAAAATAATAATCTTGTGGGATACCACCTATGAATGAATAATCATTTATAGGATTTTTAAATCATGACCAATTAATTTCATTTTAATACACCAATGTTCTAAGAAAAAACATTCATGTTCAACAACTATTCAAATCCATTAGAATGGTTTGTCTAGAAAATGTAAAAAATCCAAAGCATTTCCCCCCGTAGTGTCAAACCGGGTGTGCATTAATGCTCGTTGTTCTATAATCGGTGGTGATCGGGTCAATCCCAAATCTACCTTTTGAGAATTATTACCCCTTGGTATATTTATTCTAGAATAAAATCTGTTTATTTTATTGAGACCATGATGTATTTCTAGGAAAAAACATATTCTATTCCCTATAATAACATTAAAAAGTTCTTTTTATATATATTATCTATGTCTATCATAGAGTTATGTTACCTAATATATGATTTCCTAATCCTAGTTCCTAGGGTTTCTACTAAAATTACCCTAATACCGACTGTAACAACCTTGTGTCGTTTAACCCAGATCCAAATTCCTAATTTATAACATTGGCATAAGATACACGGAATCACAACCCAATGGACAGAATAGTTAAATATTTTTGGTAAATTAAAAACATATATGATTCCCATAATATATTTGAAAACAATACTTAATGCATTATTTTCAATAATGTTATTATTTAAACTAGAATGTTCATAAATACCATTCTTATTACCCTTCCTGGATTCCTATGAAATGAAAAAATTAAGGGCAAGACCAAATTCATAGTAAGGGTTAACTGTAGAATAATATATCTTGAATAAATAAGCATTGTCAACGGGAATATATAAATAATTAAACATATTATCTTTTTAAATAATTTTTCTATCATAATCAATATGTTAAACAAAATTAATCCATAAACCTGAAATTTAAGTAAATTTATTAGGATAATCAATATTGAAAGTTGAATCTTTGAAAAGAAATTTCATTTAATCAAAAACAAGGCTATCATAACAAGACAATCCATAATAAATATTGTAAGGTAAATAACTTCACACACATTCCATTTAAATAATTTCACTAGCTTAATCAGTATGGAAAGGTAAATAACTAAACACACCATCCATTTTAATTATTTTATAGGCATAATAAATATTTCTTGGTCAATTAATAAAACCCCATTTTATTTAATCAATAACATGACTATAATAATTGTATATGTCATAATCTCTTTGGAAAGGTAAATAACTAAAAACCCATGAAATTTAAACAATAAATTAATAATTAAATGTATACATAGATAATATCATTATTAAAATATCATGGATAAAAATAACATAACTTCTAATGAAGGAATTGAAATTTTATTGGCTTTCATCATTAGAGGAATCACGATAGCTCAACTATTAAGAACATTATCATGTTATTATATATTAGATGGGTAGGTATACACCAGAATCCTATTTAACTAAGGATAACCAACTAATTCTTCTCATGAGAATTGATGCATCCAGGGGATGTATATAACTAGTCCCAATCCATATCAGCATGTCCAAACAATTCCTCATAAATCAAATAATCTATTTTATTAATTTACAACATGCCTAATCAAACAATATCTATATTATGTGAAGAATAAAAATTTATTAATAATACCCAAGTAAATTAAATACTATGAAATGTTAGTAGGAATTTGTAGAAATGATATATATATAAAAAATAAGTATACCAATGATAAATAATTTGAATACTTTGGGTATATTTAAAGTCTCATGATCATAGAAAAGAATATATTTCATGGTAAAGTTAATGGCTGTAAAAATGAATCAACAAAGTAAATATCAATACATTAATTGGTCAAAATGATGATAAATCATCCATAGATATGATATTTATTTTATAAATACAACATATCCTCAGTGTAGTGTAAGTAAAATAATAGGTTTGTTATCATTGAAGAAACTAAATACCATAAGAAAATATTTGAATTTTTTTAATGAAAATATCTCTTTACATTTGAAAATCAAAATTTAAAAATAATGATGTCAAAAATATTAGTAAAAACATTTTCTCTTAAAAATAATTTTTTAAACATCTACTGTAATAATCAATGTAATGAGAGTTCATTGTGGAAGGAAATTCTATTCATTTTAGATAAGTAATAAAAGCATTCATTTCACACTCTTATAAAAAATTTAAAAAGATCCTCATTTGTAAGGAGACATAAATTTTGCTTTCAAAATATTGTATAAAAATTGAAAAATAGAAAAAAAATTCATTATTCAATAATTTGGAAAATGTTAAATTATATTAAAAAATATTTTCTGAAAACATGGATATTGGAAAGAGATTATTTTCAGTTCAAGAAGTAATTATTGTTGGATTTTATTAAAAATAATTTCTTAATAATTTTAAGAACCAATGAGTGGGAAAATTTTACAATTGCTTAAAAATATCACTAGTAACCATTGTAAAATTAAATTAAATTGTCTTATTATACGATGATTAAATACTCTCCTCCAATGTAATTTCATGAAAATACAATCCTAATTAAAATTTGATTATGAAATAGACCCTTACAATGATATTAACATTGAAGTGAAAATTTGTGAATGAATCAATTATCTAAATAAAATGAGAATACACATAAAACAATTTGAAATACAAAATAGGATATTCAAAATTTATTTCAATCAAACACAATGAATATCAATGTTATCAAATATGTAATATAACCTAATGAAATGAAATTGAGTTATGAAATTCATTATTGCAGGGTAATTTAAAATTTAAAATTTAAACAAAAAATACCCACAATTATTAATGATTAATGTCATTACATGTAAACTGGGCTATATATACACCGTATAAGTGATCATATGTGCATAATTTTACCATATTCCATGAAGAAGGTAAATTTATATGAAATCATTTACCTTATACTTCCTTTAGGTTAAAATAAATTTATTGTAATTTATAATGGATTTATGAATGATATTAACTCATACCAGAACAACAGAAAAATTTATAATATCATATATAATCCTTTATGACATCATACCACCTCTTCATTAATAATATTTCATTATTTTAATTTATTTGGTGGTTAATTATCTTGTTTTATCTTGCACGTTTTTTCATGAATATTTTGACAATTCGGTATATGTAATGGATAAAAAATCTATAGAATTATAAAAAATTAATAAATATCATATTGAATAATTATATACATTTTTATAATCATTATTTATGTTTAGACATGAAAAATGAATCGCATTTCATTGTGAAGATGGCAGGTCATACGTATGCATGAGCAATGATAAAATTTCATTAAGGAGTGATAGGATAAGGAATTTGGTGATTTATTAGTCATATAGAAACAATACCATGTCATATATATCACATATTTTCATAAAATTCATCTTTATTATTTTCAATTTATTTCATTGGGGAAAAATGAATCACATGGCTTTGCGAGGCGGTAGTTTTCCATACACATAAGAGGCATGATTGTAAATTAGGAAACATAGAAAGTAATAAGGTATATGTGATATAATTATTACATAAGTGTAAGAGTATCATAAATATTATTTAATTTTTTTCAATATGTCATTATATCAACCCACAAATGGTGGTGAGGGAAAAAGAGTTACATCAACTCGTGAGGTGATTGTGTGTTTGAAAGACAATCGAAGGTTTCATTTCCCATTTGATGTAAAAGGATATTTATATTGGACATCCCCATGTTATAATAACATATAAATATATTTAATATATTTAGGATATTATATAATTAGGTTTCAATGTAATTTGATTTATTTGGAAAAGAAACAAAATAAAAAATCTTTTTTTTGTGTCTTACATCTTTTTCTGACAAATTATTATGTTTCCACTGAACTCCTAACGTTGATGGATTAATGATAAAATAAAGCGATATATGATATTAATAGTGTACTATTTAATTCATTTTGGTTTTTATTTTCTTTACATAATGGATTTTTGAAGTGTGATGTGGGTAGGAGCCAGGGTTGCATTTTATTAGTGGGGGAGAGGACATACAATTTTTTTAAAAGAATCAATTAAAACCACGTTTTAATAATTCCAATTGCCTCCGAAAAGGGTTATACTCAACAAGTAGATGTTATAATGTAGAAATATTTTCATCTAATAGTTGTTGTGAATTTTTTTAATACAGTTTTACCCTTCTATTATCTGTTCAACACCTCAATAAATCAGTGTGTACCATAAACATGGTAATTAATTGTAACATCTTTTATTATTCAAAATGGTAAAAAAAATTAAATTGAACATATTAGATCATATAAATTATCATAATTAAAAATATATTATCCAGTATTTATATTTCAATTCATATAACTGTCAGAATAAAATTAAAAACTATACCCACAGATGTGATGAAAAAGCGGGGTTTAAAAGATAAAATTCTCATAATTATAGATGGTTTTAATTTGAAAATAAACATGCAAATTAATCCAATGACATAAAATCATTAAATTGTAATATAATTTAACAAATTTTTCATTAAAACTATCTTAAAATGTTATTTAACATTTCAAATTATTTAAAAGGAGAATAGTTTTCAAAAAATCAGAAATATTCACTATTTGTTAAAAAAATCAAAATTTTGAAACAAATCCAAAAAAGTAACCATATGTTAATTTTGATATGATTATTTAAAAATAGAGTTAATTTTATAATATATATTTTCTAAATGTGGTAATAAATATTTCTAATTTATGTTCAAAATGTGTGAGTAAACAACCTTTTGGAAAAATAACTTTTTTCAGAAATTGTTTTTTCTTTTAAATAATATTTATTTTATTTCCAATGAATAGAAAATAATTATTTAAATAATTTATTTGGTAATATCAATAACTAAAAATTTTACAGATAATTTATACTTGAGAGGTTGGGGGTGAACCCATTTATTAAAATGAAAATAACACACAAATTCTTTTAAGGGAAAAGGGAGAACCCGAAAACCCATACCAAACTCGTAGGTATGGCACAAAGACTTAAAATACAGTGGCTGGAGAGCCCAATGGGACATAACCAATTAAAAAACCAAAGAACCATCCAAATCCAAATCCAAATCCTATGCAAAAAAGTGAAGAAAAAAATAAAGGCCCTCGTTCAAACCGACGTGGCAAGATCGTTGATCCGCCGCCACAGCATCACCTCGCCGTAAACTAAAGCGTCGCCTCACATCTAGATCCACCTAAGCCAGATCTACAAGGAGACCATCATCACCCGTTTATAGTAAGCCACGTCGAAGCACCCACCCCATCACCGATGTACACCAGCGAATGACTCACCCGCAGTACGCCCGAGATGCCGCAATAGATGCAGAGGAATCACATTATTTTAAACCCTAGATCCCGAGAGCCTTCCTCCGAAGCAGAGGCTACATCCTGAATAGTCTTATGGACCCAATTAGCTTCCCGCACTACTCGTGTCCCCGACCAAAGACTCCGCCAAAAAAAACAGATCTGCATCTTCTGTGCGAAACGAAGACGAACCAGATCTCAACATCACTAAAAAGGACAAGCATCTGCTGCGCGAGATATAGGAGAGGCCGAGGAAGATCCCCCAGGATAACCCCACCTCCATGATCCACTGAAAGCAGAAAGAGGAGCGGAGAGAGCCGCCTAAGCATCCTAGATCTATGCCTTGGACCCATCCTGCACCGCCAAAGCCCTTCGCCGTGAGAATCTACGCCGTCCTCGCCACCAGGGAGCCTGCCAATCAAAACCCAAGGGTACCCCCGATAGTAGAGCTCCCAATAGCGCCTCCTTACAAACTCTTTTCTCTATTAATTAATCAGTTTATAGACCATTTATAATATTATACTTAATTACGGTGCTTTTAGGCTCAGGGATGTGTGTTTTACAACATACCGAATTGATTAAATTTTAAAAAAATTATTGTGTGTATTTAAGATTGATGTTAAGTGTCAAATATGATATTAGGTATAAAAAATTCTGTTATAGTAATAATGTTTTATAGATCATATAATAAATTTTTATTTGTGTGAATTTTTTCATTGAGAGGTTTTTAGTGGATGAAAAGGATGGGCACGTAGATTGAAGAATATGCAATTCAATTACACTGATTTGGGGGAGTGCGGATACACTAAAAATAAAATCTCACAACACACAATGTAGGTAAGTACATGAAAATAATAGAAATTGAGACCTCATCGTGACCTATAGCAGTAACTACTAATGATATTCACTATGATGAGATAATTAATAATAGTAGAGAGATATATCATGGATATAGGTGAAAGTTTTTAGATTATATCTTTGTTAGGAGTGATTATTCAAGATATTATTGGTTTTATCTTAGTGTATGTGGTGATTGTGAATTGGTGTAATAATTTTTCTATGATTATATTTTTTATCAACACTATCTATAACTGAACTATTCTATGGGTTTTTGGGTCACAAAAGAGATATTATGAAATTTAAATTCATTGTTATCTTATCATTGGGAGAATTAGATTATTACATTGCATTAATGATTTATATGAATGATTTTGTGAGTGTGTGAGTGTGCTTGAGATTATGTGGCTATATTGAGGGTGTTCTGATCAATAATTGATGATAATTTTGTTAATGGAATCATATAAAGTAGGTTGTAAGCGATGATATTGGTTCATATTAGATGTGATATCCTAGGAAACCTAAAACCTTTTCAAAATGAAGCGATTTTAGCTCTACTCATGGGATGGATAATGAAAATTAATGAGTTTTTTTTGGATTTGTTGAGTAATTACCACAATTTATTAGGATTTTATCTTGAATATCATTAATATTAAGGATTATGTGCTAATATAGTGTCATATAATAGTAATTAATTTGAGTGTATTGATGTTGTTGAGCATTGGGATTTATATAACCTAATATATTATGGATTATTAGAAATGTGATTCTTATGTCAAGTTCATTTGGATAATGGAATTTAACATCAATGAAATCATTATGCTAATGAGCATAGCGAGGAGAATAATATCACTATTCAATTTTTTTTTTTAAAAGTTGAATAATGTTTTATTGTTGATATAATTTTCTATCTTTCTAACCATTCATTCCATTAATGCGATAAATTGTTTTGGATGGTTCCTTTTTGGTGATAGGTGTGAAAACGTATGTCTTTATGTAGTTTCCCTTTTATGGATGAACAAAACATGGTAGAAAGAATGTATAAGTTTATGTTCCCACCTATGAATGACCTTCCACATGATTCTAATATGAGACCCATTTTTGTTATTATAGATTTATTATCACTAATTTTAATTTAAATAACATGATATAGTATCATGGTTGATACCCACTAGAGAAGTTTATAACAATTGTTATAGTTTAATAATAAAGTATACATAGTAAATTCACATTAATTGAATTGATATATTTCAAAACATACTACACTATTGGGTCTAGAATTTAGTGCATACACTATATTGGGTGTTGTGATATTTTTGAGTGATTCCATGTCATTAAAAAATAATGAAAATTTTAATTTGAATAAAGGAAAATTATTATCTAACTTGGTTTGACTGGAATTTTAACCTAATTTCATCCTTTATAAGTGAATTACATAAAATAATAAGAGAGTTTACTAGGGTTAGAGGAGGAGAAATAATGTTGGAGGGAGGAGGAACAAAAAATATGTGATTATTCATGAAAATATAACTAGTGCATGGCAATGTAACACATTGTATTTGGGATGTATTATTTTTAGATATTATATGGATTATTTTTTAGACCAGTAGCCGAGAAGATTTGTGACTTCATGTCCCAGTGTGTGAGTAATAAATGTTTTAAAAATATTGAAAAATTTAATAGCACACATGAGGGGTTTTCCAGAAAAAGTGGAATAAATCTTAAATGGGAGCCAGGATCAAAGAACATTAGGGCACCGATGTGTTCAAAATAGTGGCTTTACCCCAAGAATGACCAAACAAAGTTCAGAATTTGTTTTTTGGAAAAATTTTCCACTTGTGTAAAAAGAATTTTTTTTAATAAAATTAATTTAACTCATTGTGTCGACACAGAGACTTGTTTTCATTAAATGTATATATATGTCAAAATTTTAGGGTTATCCACAAAACCTGGAAATTATAGTGCATAGTTGGAGATAGCTCTTGGAATTCATTCTGATGAACAAGTACAGATCGAGGATTGATGATCGATGAAAATGGATTTTTAAGGATCTCACTAATGAATGAAACACACCATCATTATTTATCTACAATCAATCCAAATTAAGGTAGGTCATGTGATTTAATTGGAATATTCACCATTATTTATTCCTATGATGAACCCAGATCAATTTATGAACAGATTAATTAATGTATTGTGTGTATTAGGAGAAGATATTTATTGCACAAGATTTATTTTTGTCTGGTTTTCTATCCAAAATCCACAGTTCTTGAGAATTGTTCAATAATTCATGGCCAACAATGATAATCATTTTCTCTTGTGCCTTTCAATATAGTTTATCACGTTCTTCTCTAGTTGGATCCTAGTGGTCCTAGCTCAACAATTTCTGGTGGTTCTAAACTCGATCGGACCCCTGGATTTGAAGAAAATAAACGACAAAGACTCAAATTTTTTAAATGGGGACCTAAGTATCTCTAGTATATTATCATTTTTCATCCGAGCATCGGAGGAGGAATGGGGGTCCGTGGGAGGGACCAATTGTGTGTTGCGGGGGAGGACAAAAGTTCATGGTGTTGGTGTGTATGAGGGTGGGAAAGCCACATGTAGTCGGGATTAGCTGCAACAGACATGAGAGCAACTGTGGTGGATGCATGAGTGGTGGTAGATGCGAAACGAGGTGGGCTAGGAGGGATGCATACCAACAGACTAAGCTCGGTCGCTGGTTTGGGCGAGGTCATTAGGTTAGTCTTGGTTGGTATACTGGTTCAGGCTAGTGGGCAAGGTCAGATGAGATAGAGTTGGGTCAGATTTGGGGAGACCAAGGCAGAGACCAATTGTGGCCAACCGTGATGGGGGACTATGGAACCGCAACAGTTAGACCTGCCGCAGGCATAACAATTGCACGACCAGTACGATGGTGGTCAACCATGGTGCTCGACTACAACAGCTGATCAACATAATAGGTGGACCGACCATGGCTTTTGGAATGTGTGGTAGGGGGATGGACTGTGGCTGTTGGTCCATTTATGTTTCATTTTTCCTTTTGTTGTAAAATTTATGACTCATAAAGGGTAGAAAATTTAAATATTATGTTAATTGTAAAAAGAGTTAACTTGGTTTAGAACTAAAATATAATTGTTAAAAATAATCAAAAAAAGTTCATATTTTATTTTATTTTAGTATTTCTATTAATAATCATAATATATTTAATTTATATGTATTTGGTACCATTTTTACATGAAAAATAATTAATATTAATTTAAAACATATGAAAATTCGAAGAATGCCCCACCCCTTACATATAAAAGGACACCCCTTTTATTAATTTTTCATACCATAGTGAGCCATATATATTGAAAAAATCCTTCCTAATTCATTTCTAAGAATCTATAACTTTGTTCCTAGGGATATATTTTTTCAAAAATACCAACCATAGTGTCTTCAGGAATAAAATTAAAGGAGGTTTCTCTAAGCGATAGTCATCATTTTTACAACTATTTCAAAATAAATAATCTTAATATTCATCTAAATATGTCGTACCATATTAAAATAATAACTATAGTATCATAAATATATTGATATTTTTTTTATTTGTGAATAGCCAATTTCTACGTCTTTTCAATTCTAGAAAATGAAAAAACATTCAATTTCCAGTATATGACATACTTTTCCCATGTAGTGGGGAAATTTATTTTCTATCCCCACATTACAAGGATAGTTGTAATGATGGATGTAATAAATATTGATTAACATTATTAGATAATTATTCTTATGATTATATAATGTCATCCCTAACTTATTTCCTTCTAATTCGATGGAAAACAATAATGTTACTTATACGTACATGTGGACTAACACCTCGGTAAATCAATGTCATTTAATTTTCTGGGGTAATTTACATTAATGGTAATAAGGATATATTTAATGTATATATATGATGTAACAATTATTCATTATAGGAGAAATATTATTTATATTTCTTCCATACAATCCATTAAAAATTAAAAACATGATATATGTGTACGTACGACCAACCATGTCCATGAATGTTTTAATTCATTTTTCTATTTCTACCATCTATATATTACTCTAAATTTAAATATTTTGGATATTTATCAATGATATTTATACTATGAATACCATTCTAGTGAGGAGTGGACCCTGGTCAATGTACAATGTACTAAACTAATGAAACAAAATACATACAAAAATGAAGTTGTTATCACCTGAAATAAAGATACCAATAAATAATTGTTAATAAATTGATGAAAATATGTTATAAGTGTAAATCATAAAAATTATAAAATATAAATATCATATTTGATAGTATGTATAAACTACAACAACATGAATAGAAGGTAATATAACATCCCAACATGTTTTGATATAATTATTTTCATTAGATTCATTTTATTTTATAACCTAGATTATATACTATATTTGGATTATGTCTAATTTTAATAAACAATGAGTTTCTTCAAATAAACTTGTATTATATACTGGAACTTGTTTAAATTAAATTTGAAATATTATTCAAATGTTATAATTATTATAATAGTTATAACATAGCTTTTATATTTTTGTGTAAGAATTGGTTTAACTAACTTATGAAAATGTAAATTTTCATTTTTATTAGTATTATATTTATTATAACTAAAACAAAGATAATTTAAAAGAAAAATTGGAAATAGTTTAGGAAAACTATACTTTTTCTAGTAGTTTAATACTTCTTTGTACACATAATTTAGAATTAATTGTTATTATTTCTAGAAAATTCATTTGAGTAAATAAAAATAACTTTTAAATTGGAATTCCAAATTTAAATTATGGTTATTTTTTTGATTTTTATAAGACATTTATTTTTTCATTAATAGTGAAAAATACTAAATGTTAATTTAAAACTGATTTTTTATTTACAAAATATATAATGAAAAATTATATATTTAATTTTTTTTAATAGTAATATCTGTTAAATATTATATTAGTTAATCAAATTTAGTTCATTAGAATAATGTTTTTTATTTAATTTTTATATAAATACAATGTAAACAATTAAATATTTTCACAGTAAAAACCCGCTTTCACATCTGGTCTACATGATTAATTTTAAATTAAACTCTGCCACTTTTGTGAGATAAAATTGAAATAATAGATTCTATATATAGATTCATAATAGTTTATATTATATAATATGATCAACATAATTGTTACCGTAGTGATTAGTGATAGTTGTTTTAAATAATTACCTAAATTATGTTTTAAACTGATTCTTATGCATTGAATTTTATTGTATTAAAATAAATTATAAACATGAAAATGTTTTTCATTTAATAAATTTGATATTAAATTTATAATATGATGGACTAATTTATCTAATAAAACTCATATTAATTGAATTTTTAAAGGCTAAAATAAATTGGTAATTAAAAAGATAGAAGTTAACATTATAAAAACATAAAGGGTAAAATTGAATAAATTTAACATGTAAAGAATAACATGATATAAATGTTTATAATTTTTTATGGAGGAGGTTTCTATTGACCCATTAAATCATACCATACATTATAGATCTATTTTCTAGAACATGTGGTAGGGTATACCTCCTAACTGTGAATACTTTTGGGTATTAACAATAATTTTTCTCCTCCTAAACTATAAATGAGAACTCACTCCCCTAACTTATTCTCCCATTAAAACATAATTTGATCAGAAAATAACTACAATATAGCCACCAAAAATCCCTCCCAGCAACCTAGAAACTTTATTGTGGTCTTCAATCCATCCTATGAAGGATTTAGTTCTAACCTAAAGAGGATAATCAGATAAGAGGTAATGTTCTTTAATAATGGGTTTTATTTTATTTCTTTATCCACCTCCTTATTTGTTATTAAACCATTATTATATAATAAAATTAGAGTCCTCCATATGATTATATATCACTATTACAAGGTCATTACAAACAGACATATCCACTTCTATAAAATGGGTTATGAAATCATCCTACATGTGTACAACAGACAACAGCCTCACGAAGCAATGTCATACATTCTTCCATTACCACCACTCAATGATGGGTATTATGAGGAATCAAAAGTATAAATATGAAACATAATAAATTATTAAATATCTAAATTCATTATATCATATATTAATTATTAATATACATTGCATATGAAACATGATAACATCGATCATGTGTGTGGCAGACTATCGCCTCATGGAGCAATGTGATTCATCTATCATGAATGATTTACATGGAAGGTGGTAAGGAATAATGTTGATTAATATATATTATAATGATGAAATAATTATGATGTTAAAAAAAATATTCATTATTCTAAAAATATAATCTTTCATTTAATTTTTTTATAATAGTGTTCATATACGTGTGGTCTACCACCTTCACGAAGCGATGAGAATCTATTTTCATCACCACACCACATGGATGATATATATGTGTGTGTATGTGTGTTTTTGTGTGTAAATTTAATGCCAAGGATCCTATAAACAAGTGATAGAGGCTCCTTCTTGGTATCTAAATGACCCGTGATCGAATTCTGTCAAGGGAGGAATCCCCGAGTACTATAGTATCACTATAGGAGTTGAGGTATTGTAGAATTGGTGGCACTATAGTAGTGGTGGTAATGTATCTAGAACTGTTGCTGTGGCGGTAATGTAGCAGGAACAGTAGTAGCTTGATTATTGTAGAAGTACTATTAAACAAACGTTACATTGGGCCAAAAATTGGGCTATCAATCCTTGTCATCATGCCACTTTGTCTTGGGCCTTCGGGATGTGTAACGGGTCTCCCTCTACCCAGACAAAAATAGCTCTTCGCTTTAATAATAAAATGTGGCTCTGACCTCAACCATTTAAAAAACTTTATATATCTAAATTTAATGAATGATACTATATTTACATTCCTATTTTAATTATTCAGTGGTCATATTTTACAAATCTCTATTCCATAATGATCATATCAGAAAAGAACCATTACTCATGTGCATGTATGACTGACTATATCCATGATCATAACCAACTACATTTCTCAATAGAATCGTCCATGACTAGTCTTAAAAAAAATATTTAAAAATATTATGATTATTTTATAATTATTATTCTAGATGTGATTAAACTATGTAATATGCTCAAGAATTGAATCATTAATGAAAAAACATGCATGATAAGGGAAGGAATTTAACACCCATGAAAATGAAAATAATGAATGATAATTTATGAATGGGAAATAAGATGTTATAAATTGATCATATATGATATTATAAATATTAATATAGTTATACAACAATTTAATAATAGGTTTAAAACTACTATGAAATAGGTTACATAATGTTCAACCAAAATAAAATGCAGGGTAATGGATTTGTTCACAATTTTAATTCCATTGAGACTTAATTTCTATTATTCACCAATTCAATTTTTTTTGTGTATATACTACCACTTTGACATGTAATATCATGAGTAATTCATTATTTAAGTTATTTTATGTTTCAATTTGAATTATTTCATCAAAGGGGGGTTTATTTAAAAATTACAAAAGTGTAAAAGATGTTGTGTAAAATCAAATTCTATTGTGATTTTTAACGTTATCTAGAAACAATCACTTTCTTATAATCATTATTCATTAGAAAGATAAATTATCTTATATAATCATATTATTATGTGATGGATATTTTTTCCAAAAAAGTATAACATTTTTACATATGGTGTTGAAAATTAACGTCATTTGATTAAAATGGGAAATATTGAATAATTTTTATACCCTACTTAATACAGATATTAGAAAATGAATGCCATTTATGAATTAAAAAAATTATTACAAATATATAAGGATTGATTTCTAACTGAAATACATGGCTTTCAGACTTATTAATTCATGTCTCTTGACGCAATGGTAGACCCATGAGTAAAATCAACTCGCTAAATCCAATGGGTTCCTACACACAGACTCAAAATTCCATGAAGATATATCATGACTGTAAATGTTTTTAGGATTGCTCCAAAAAATTAAAATTCATGAAATTATTAATTCCCTAATTTTTTGGGGAGAAATCTATGAAGGATTTCTGTTAGTGTTTTTGTAGTTATAGTGTTTGTTGACAATGCGAGATGAATGCAAATGAGTGTGGTTGGTGTTTTTCGAAGCAACTATTAATTGTGGAACAATTTACTAATGTATTCCATGTTTTTAGGGTATAGAATCAGGATTTTGGTTTTAAAAAAATTGAATATTTTTCAAAAAATGGATTTTATGGACTATGAAGAATGGTTCATGGTATTCCAAGTATGAGCATAGAATGGGGATTGAAAATCACTAAAGGAATGATTTTCTCATAGTGGAGCTTTTTAGATGAAAAAGCGAGAAAAATGGATTATCAATATAAAATATTTTATGGGTGGATTGTAGTTTGTGTGAGGCTTGAAGTTTATGGGAAGGAAATTGTATGAAGCTATGAGGTGGTTTGTGGAAGTCATCAATCTCCGTGATAGATTCTATGCAGACTGTATATCATATTCTATTGTGAAGGTTGTACCACATCGATGTTGTGGATAAATTAGATTGAATTTTTTTTCAAATCTAATTTACTAAATATGATCCTCTAATCAAATAATTATGGGGAGTGTGAATACAATTATAAATGATAATCTCTTTTTAAATAATTCAAATAAGTAAGAATGAGTTCGTGAAGGAGTTTGTGATGGATAATAGTTCACGAGGTATAATTCTATGAAGCATTATTAAGTTGATTGAAATAGTCCACAAAGTGGTTTTTAGGGATATTTATCACAAAAAAGTAAAGTTTCCTTGGAATATTTTTAATTATAATTCATCAAAAAAAAGAATATTTTGATTCATAGAAAAATAGTTGTCTGTGAAGAACTCACGCCTTGTGGTGCAGCGTAGTTTGTAGTGGAAGAAGTTTAGTCCACAGTGGACACAAGGATGTTCATGAGGGGACTAAAACAGTTCACAAAATATATTTCAAAAAAATAAAATATCATGTAAAATTGATATTCATATAATGGTTAAAAGGGTATTTAATGGAGAGTCTACTTATAGTTTAGGATTGATGCATTATTGAAAAGGAAGATGGTGATCCATTACCGCAGAAGTTATCCAGAGAAAGAGACACAGAGAGTGACCCCTAGAAAATTAGTGAGATGACCCAAAACATTGTAAAGGCAGTGAGCCTGTGCATAGATGTGGGCTAGCAAAAACCATGTAATTTGGTTGTGAGCCTTAGTGGATTTGGTACAATAGAACATCACCAGTTTATGATCCTTGGACATAACCTTGGGAGGGTGAATCATGTAAAAATTAATTTGTATCATGAATGATTTCAGTTTTGTCCATACATTTCATGGGGAATGTGAGATAATAATATATTGTTTAATAACGAAACAATATCCAAAGGCACGGGTGTGTTAATATATTATACCCTAATTCACACCCATATTGTATTTAACCTCACTAGGATAATAATTGGTATCATGACCTAACTGTGGAAACTCAATGGTTCTCTCTCAGTAGAAGAAACGTAGGTGGTCAATCATAAAGATATTCAAATCATCAAGGGAAAAAAATTTCATCTATGGAAGAATCAGACACAGAAATAGTTTTAATCATTAGGAATGAGTTATTTTATAAAAGATATGTATGGAATATCAATTAATATCAATAGTTATTCTTTATCAAAAGATGACCAAGAGAATTGAATGATGATTCTATGGTAATTAATTATTTTGGGGGAGCCCTATCTAATGTAATTTAAATAGAAATGATGTTTTGTAAGTCATCAAATGCTATGTGGGTGAAGTTATTGAATATTAATGAGGGTGACTCAAAACATAGGGAAGAAAATATGTAAGTTCAAGGGAAAAAATATGAGGATCTCATAATATAACCTAATGAGTTTTTTGATACAATATAATACCATGTAATTTTTTTTTGTGGAAGACACACATGGTCTTGAATAAATTATTAATGATATAAATATTGTCTAGAACATACTGATAAAACTACCACCTTGGTTTAATCCAAATGTTTCTGTATTAGATTATAAATAACCAAAGGAGTTGAAACTTGATAACTTTCACAGTACCTTTGTCACATATGAAATGATAAATTATGATAATGATTATGTCCAATGGGGGAATTACAAATAGCTGGTGTTCAAGTCCATGAATAAGCTCACTATTGAAGATGGAAATGAATATGAATAGAGAGGTGAGGTGATGCCATTACTTTCCTCAAATCCTCAAAGTGAAAATAGAATGTTCCAAAAGAAACATCTAGTGGAATTCTTTTGATGTGGAAATATAGGACATCATGAAGAAACATTCTTAAAGAAGATTCAAAAAGGCGGTGAAGATGTGGTTGAAATTCATATAAACATGTCTTTATCCTATGTGAAAGTGAAAAAAAATTTTAAGACAAATTTCTTCACAAAGTATAATATTCTATCATGAGAAAATGTATGTTCAAAAGAATATATGTTAGAAGAATTAGAAGATTGTAAGAATAATGAGGTAGATTATAGGTGTATAGTTATACGATATTCATTAATAAGAGAATAAAGTGAAAATGATGAAGGATAAGTTGAAGGAAGAGTTGAGATTCAGATTGAATTAGAATTTTATCATGAAAAAATAGACCTTTAGATATCCAAAATGAAGAGAGACAACAAATGGGTTCGTGATGAAAATAATTATATACAACAGTTGGAATAAGAGATTTATGACCTGAATAATGAAATTTGAAATCTAAAATCTCTGATTCTAGAGATCATAGATAATATTGTTGAGTAAAATCTCATAATTGAAGAAAAAATGATAAATAAATATTTTTAAGGAAACTGGGTGTGATAAAATCTGTCATATCAAATATCGTGAGGATGAAGTTGTCAATATGGGAAGGAAAGTGAAAGAGCATGAGAAACTCTTGATTCTCCAAAATCTTAACACACATGAAATACAAATAATAATGGGGTAATTCATATTTCCCGAGAAGTATAAAAAGAGGTTCCATGAATGGAAAATTATTTATCAAAATGATACAAATCATATGGGGCTGCACCACAAACAGTAGTCATTAATGGTTGATGTTGGACCACAAACTCCCACTCCAAGGTTGAAGATTGATTTGGATATGAATCAGAATCAGAAGATTCAGAGAACCCAAGGAAGAAACCATAATATATTATATCCATACATAAATTCACCTCGCATTTGATATTATTGTTAGGGAAAATTGGATACTCAAAAAAATTATTTTCCATATATAAGAGGTTCTTATAGGAACAAGATCAACAAAGGTAGCTATACAGAACTGAATTTTTTAATATATAATTTTTTGGCCTCTATTTTAGGTGTAAATGATTTGAGAACATGAAAATATACTACTCATATATAATGCAGTAAAATATTCCAAAAAAGAATGAATGCCTTCATTAGTAGTAATTCAATGTATTAACAAATGAGATGAATATCAAAAAAATTGTTTCCATCACTAAAGGATGATGTTCATCTATCAATTTTTGAGGAAGATCAATATTATCAATCAATACTGAGTATCAAGTCAAAAACATGGATCAAAAATAAGAAATTTGATTATGTAGTGGTTGATTATATTTATTTTAAAGAATCATATCACACTAGAATATAGATTATTGATAGTGGATGCACTTCTCATATGATAGTAAGTAAGATTATAGTTATAGGAATTAGGTATGATAAGGAAGGTATTGTAAGATTTTGTAATGATGATAGTATAAAGGTTTTTTTATCAGAAAAAACCATGTTTGGTGGGAAAGTCATGATATGTGATTATATCTTGGTTCTAGAAGAACATTTCCACAACATACTATGTTTTATTCAATTATTTGATTCATGAAATTCTATAAGTATTTCTATGAAATTATGTGTCATCAAAGAAAAATAATGTTCATTTTTTTGTAGGTAAAGAATACAAAAAAGGAATATCTATATTGTGAGTGGAGAAGAATATTTTTTCTTTAAATCAATGGAATAAGAAAATAGGTTATGGAAAAAATGAATTCGTCCCAAAAGCCAAACATTCTAGGCTGATCTGGTGATATATGATGTTGATTAAGACCTCCAATGATTATCACATGATCATACACATACATGTGGTGCTTTCCAACAAGGGAATGTCATTAAAACTATATATTAGTCAAATGATAAAAGTTCAACAATATTTCTTGAGTTGTTTCATATTGATGTGTGCAGAAATATTTTACCATGATCTATTGATCGGAGAAGTTATTGTTTTCATTTCATGGAATATTTTTTCTTAATGGAATGAGTTCCCATCATCACTCACAAATTGGAGGTATTCAATTTCTTAAAAACATATTTAAGGGAGGTTGATTATATTTAGGGTAAAACAATTCTTAATATGTAAACAGATAATAGAAGATAATTCTTGAATTTCCATGTGGATGAGTACCTCAAGAAACATTGGATATGAAAGAAACATTAAGCATTAAAAAAATCCAAATTAGAATATAGTAGTTCAGAGAAGATATTTAATTATCAACTACATGGATAGAACACTGCTCATTAATAAATACCTTCTAGAGATGTTTGGGAAAGAAAAATTTATGAAATCATTCTACCCATCAAATAGATAGTTATTATGTTTGAAATAATAGAGGACTCCATATGAGATATGGTACATAAATATGAAAAAAATGAAGTACATTCAATTATTTGGAGGTATTTGTTTTATTCTCAATAAGGGAAAATAAAAAAAGTTTGAATCCCATGAATATGAAGGGATATTTCTTAGCTACACGGTGAAATGGAAAACATAAAAATGAATCAATAAGTGGCTATGAAAGGTAGTTGAAATCCATGAAGTAAAGATAGTGTATAATGAGATGAATCTTCAAGAAATACATGGTCAGTCTTAGTAGGATAGTGATAAAGATATAAGAAGATCAAGTAATCCTCCAATTCTAGAGGCTTGTTTAGAATAAGATCCAGATAATTAAAAGGATTAGCACAATTCAGTATCTCCAAAAAATACAGAAGAGAAGTACTGAAATTGATATAATGAACACAATTGATGATCAAAGAGCACCAGTTTATTCATGTAGAATGAAGCCTCAACAACAAGAGACATACTTATAATAGTTAGAACCAAAATGTTTTGATGATGTATTAGGACAAGATAATAAGGTTCGAGATAAAAATGAAGAGCTTCTCCAAATTCAGAAGTATCGTATATGTGATATTGTTTTGTGACAGACTATAACAACCCTTCACTTTGTTGCACATTTAAAATTTATTTTTTTACAAAAAAATTCACTCAATAGAACTCAGAAGGCCGAGTGGTCTAGTGTATTTGTAAAATTAGGAACATTACATAAAAACATAAAACATGAAATATATCATCTTTATTGAAACTTATTTTACATGACCATACAATTCTATCTTACTTAACACTGCATGGGATAACCAAAGGACATAAATAGTAGTGGGGTGAGTTATAAAGCCTATTAAGTGACTAGAAAAGGGAAAACATGAAGAAAAAAAATTCATTTTTAGACAATAAGAATATTAATAGATTATAAAATGAACATGAATATAGTGGCATGTTATATCATGATAATCAAAACTATGAAATGTTGAAACAATATCCAACATGATATTAACCTAAGTCAAGGCCCATTTCACACAGATTAGAATTATTTTACCCTCATTTCAAATGAATTAGCATAATTAAACCATATTTTCACATTAATTGGCAAGATTAAACCCTCATTTCACATGAAGTATCATGATATTATACATTACCCAATGTGTTGGAGCACTAATAGGGCGCACCATCACAAACATTTCATTTCTTGCCTAAGTGTTCCACATAGATCATAAAACATGGAGTCATTAAACATCATAAGTTATTCCATGATCAAGGGATTTTAATACAAACATGTAATTCCCCAATAAAAATGTATATGAGAAATTTTTTGAATACCCTTGGAATAGAAATGGGTATGGTATTTACTACCAGATATAAAATGGTAGTGTAATTTCTCTAGCATAACGATGTCAAATAGAAATTCATTAAATAATATCATGAGAGAAAAAAGGCTATGTCATCATTTTGACATGAAATATACACAATTTTATAATTGAACATTATACCTATACACATGAAATGTAATTTATGATGCATACTATAAATGATGCTCTTGAATGGGAATGACGAGAGAAAAATCCCTTACGTAATTTCTGCATGGTAACATGTGTATATAAAGGATCATGGATGGATTAATGATAGTGGATAGGAAGATCTAATTATTTATAAATAAAATTTATAGTAAGGTGATTATGTATGAACATATTGCAACATATGGAAATTGAAAATAAAAGGAATATCACAAAGGGAGAGCGTGAAAAAATATAGAATAAAAGTTCCCTTATGAATGGTAATAAGTGTTTATAATGTTTTATGGATGGATTGATGATTGTGAAAGGAGGAACTAATTATTAGTAATTCAAATTGAATTTAATGTATGTATTTATGATCATATCATATATTATCCAAATATAAATTAAGAAAACATATCACAAAAGGAGTGCTTAACAAATGAAAAGAGTGGAAGATCCCTTAATTGGATGTGTAAAACCGAAGGTTTTGGAGAGGCTTCATAGAATCATTGGGGAATCCTAAGAGGACTCTAGATAGCAGGGGGAGGAGGGTGTTTGAAAAAAAATAGTTTTAGTGAAGAGAAATTGGGGTTTGGGTGGTTTTATATAGAAAATGATTGGGATTTCTTTATTATTTTGTTTTTGGACACAACACAATAAAATATTAAAACCCAAAACCCATCCCATGATTCATTTCCATGATTTCTGGGAAATAAAATTGGAATTCATAATTTTATAAGGCTAAGTGATGAAGATATTAAAATACTTCCCTTTTTTATTTGGAGGAGAGTCATACATTCATGGTAATGATTTTAAAATCATAAAATATATTATATGGTTTACAGGATTCACTAAGGCATTAAATAATAAATAAACTAAACTAAAAGTTACATTATATGAAAAGAAAATTATTTTTTGGTCCGAATATAAATTTTATTTTATTTATTACATCATTATCAGTCCATTATAATGTCATGAAACATACGATATATTTCTACGATATTTAATTTTAACACAAAAATTTCACTATTTGATAAAATTATGAAAACATCACCATTGGATAATTTCAATGTCCTGACTCAAAATATAATATTAGTTTTATAAAAATAATGTTCTAAATATTTTAATTTTTACTTTTAAAATAAAATCCTAAATTTGTTGAAATTTGATGGGTTTTAGAAAAATAGTTTTAAACTATAATAAAAATTATTTTGACTTCCTAAAAACTACATGATCATTTATATTTAATAAAACAAATTTAATAATAATATTTTATTAGAATATTATTTATTTAAAAATTCCATTAATTCATTAAAAATAGATTTCCTAATTGAATTCTAATATTAAAAAATATTTGTGCTTTAAAAATCATTTATAAAGTAACTATAATAGAAATAAAATATATTCATTATTATATAAAAAATGTACATAATCCTAATGACAGGTATTTTTACATATCCCTTTATTAACTAGCAGACACCCTAATCATATGGTGTGCGATGGTGGGGAATTCATTGGGTCATTTGGTGAACAAGGTTAGGTCCATGATCTCGATTAGCTTGAACTTCTTCGGTAATATTTTTTTCTCATTCTTATGTACTTGGATCTAATATTGGGCTTACTCTAGGAATAATCCATGAAATTATATCTCACATGGAATCTTTAATAACTTTTTATCACATGGTATCATGAAACTGGTTGATGTCATCACTTTCATTACCTATTACAAAAGGATTTCTCAAACCCCTATATTTAAACTATTCATGTGGTCACTGTTCAACATCTATATAATCAATATTAATTATACCAAACCATCGTTTAAATTCAACTGTATATAATAAAGAAAATATGTTCATGTAACTACAATATCCATAATACATTTAATCAAATGAAATGGAATTGATTTCATAAATTCTCGTTCCTTACAACCATCCCACCTTAAGAAATTTTGCCGTCAAAATTTCCTTTTCCCACACTAAAAAAGACAAGGGAAACTCTACTTCATCACCTCCTCTAATTACCATGTTACTTATTAAAATTTTTTGTTTCTCTAAAATACCTTGATGAGGGTAATTTTTTTATTTCGAAGCACATTTCTCTAGGATCTACGATCTCACCGACTTCTCCTTATAGGAAGGGTCATTCACCAATGGTACCACCTTTGGATTGAGTATTTTTATGGGTTTACGATGTAATTTATTAATAGGGATATATGGAATACAAAATTCACTTGATATAGGTTAGGATGGAATGAAAGTTGATATTCCACTGCTCTGATGTGATCATAGATCTCAAAAGGGATAATGTACCTTAGACTAAGATTTCCCTTCCTTAAAAATCTCATTAGTATCTTCTAGGGAGATATGTGGAGGAATAACATGTCTCCAATATTGAACGCTAGGCAACATCGATTATTTTTAGCATAACACTTTGGTTAACTCTAAGTAGGTTTGATTTTCTATTTAATGTTCATCACATCATCCATTATTTCTTCAACCATTTCTGGACCAATAAGTTTTCATTTCCCAACTACATCCCAACATGTCGATGTTCTGCACCTATTCCCATTAAGGGCTTCATATTGTTCAATTTGTATTCTTGATTGGGAATAGTAGTTGTAAAAAACTATACGAAAGGAAGATGTTGGTCCTTCTACCATTGAAGTCTATAGAAAAATATCTCAACATGTCCTCATGTGTATGGATTATCAACTATGATTGGAAATTTGTTTCAGGTGATAATTCATATTGATGTTCATCTCATTTTTTAGAGAATGTTGGAGGATTTCTCAAAACATATCAGTGAATCTAGGATCTTTATCGGACACAATCAATAGTTGTACTCCGTGAAGCTTCACCACTTATCTGATGTATATTTTCCCATGTTGATCTATTTTGAAATCATCTTGAATCGTAATGAAGGGGGAAATCTTTATATGAAAACCCACAACAACCCAGATAGCATTTCTTCCCTTGGATTTCTTTGTATGTCGAGTGAAAAAGCCCCTGATGATTTTTTCCCATTTTAATATTGGTGGGGTTAATGGATGCATCATCCCCTTAGACTTCTTCCTTTCATCCATCACTTGATGACATAAAAGACAAATTTATGTATATTCAGCGGTACCTTCTTCATGCAATCCCACCAATAGTGCTCTCAGAGATCTTTATAAATATTTGGGTTTCCAAAGTGAATAGATATTGTTGAACAATGTGAATCATATAGATCATTTTTATTTAACTCTCGATATTATGGAACACATAATCTCGACCAAAATCTCATAATTCATTTTTCATTAACACTGACCTTTGAGGATTTCCCTTTTCTGATAGTTTCCACTTTTTTTATAAATTCCTTAATCTTTTTTTGAGCATAAATTAACCGTTTCAAAAGATATGGTTGATAAATACTTTGTGAAAGGATTGGAAATTTTCCCTTAATTATGATTCTCATTTCTATCATCATCAATTCTAAGAAGATTAGATCATTTTCAATTCTCCTCAATGATAGAATTGTTGAATCCTTTCCACATAGGGAATCCACCACCTAGTTCTCTTTCCCATGATGGTAGTGGATTGATGAGTCATAATCCTTGATGAGGTATAACCATCTACATTTGTGCATATTCATCTCTTTTATCTGGATATATATTTGAGACTTTTGTGATTGGAATATATTTCACACTTCTCCACAATGTGATAATGTTTCCATATTTTCAATTTAAATATCATAGCTGCCAACTCTAGATCATGCATGGTAGAGTTTTTCTCATAAATTGTCAACTACATTATGGTATAGGAAATGAACCTATCATTTTTTATCAACACACATAATAATCCATTCATTGAATTATCACTATGAATTATGAAATTCTACCTACTTGAGTGTTATATGAGAACAAGGGAAGTGATAATACACTATTTAAACACCAAGAATATTTATTCACATTCAACATTCCAATAAAACATGGCTACCTTAGTTTTTATCATGGTAAGAGTGTTTGAAAATCATAATAAATTTCTCACAAATCAGTAATAATTTCCAGCTAACATAAGGAAGCTAAGGATATTCATCACTGATGTTGGCCTCATCCATCCCTTAATTATGATTTTGTGGAAGGATCCATAGATATCCTATTTCATGTGATGATAAGTGACAATAATGAGACTTCCTTCAAACATAGATCACACATGTTGTACATTGCATAGATCTTATACTTTCACAAGGTCTTTAGAATAGTTCGTAGACTCACCTCATGCTCCTCCTTGGTTTTGGAATATTTTAGAATATAATATATAAAGGCTAAAAAATTAGTGGAGGTAATACCCAAATACTCTATTAATCATATCCATAATTATTTTTTGAGCATTGGTGAATCCAAATTTCATCACAATGAACTCATAATACCCATACCTTGTTCGAAATGTTTTCTTGGGATTATCTTCATTCTTCAGCATTATATGGAAATATCCTAACTATATATCCACTTTGGAGAAGTATTTATCTCCATGTAGCTAATATAACAATTCATCAATTCATGAAAAAGGATTATTTTTCATTATCTAATTTTTTTATCTCAATATAATCAATGAAATACCACATTAACCCATCCTTCTTCTTTATGAAGAGGAATGATGAACCCTATGGTGAAGCACTTGGGCATATAAACCCTTTATCTAGAGTGTCTTGTAGTTGTTTCTCCATATAATCATGTTCCATATTATACATTCTATATTATGTATTGTTTTATGGAAATTTATTAGGTATAAGATTAATCGATAACTCAACATCTCTTCTAGGAGGATGACTTGAATATTCTTTGGGAAACATATTAGTGGATTACTTTGGGAAAGGAATGTCTTCAAGGATGGTTCCTTCCTTAGAATCAATCATTAAACCAAGATATGCATGCTCCTAGGGGTGTAATATATATTCTTGGGATAATGGTAAGGAGGAAGATTCATCCTCCTCCTTTCACTTGTATAGAATCATGGGTCGATTCTCCATATAGAAAGTGATTCCCCTTTTACGACAATTCATTTTTTCTCTACATAGGGAAAGTCTATCAATGCTTGTAATAGCCTCAAATTCCACCAAGGGAAGTATGAGAAGTATCTCTAGGAAGTTTAATCAACAAATTGTGATTCGGGAAGAGTTATATTCATGGGATGAAAAAATTTCAACATTTTCCATTTCCACTAACATAATTACTTCGACTCTTTGTGGTGGTATTTGGATTGTTCTATGAGACATCTAGTATATAAATGCTTTAGTAGAATGAAAAAAATTTATCTTCACTATTCATGAAAAAATAAATAATGTACATTTCACCACTTCATTGTCGGGATTAAAAATGGAAGTAGTGGTGGAAAAATCCCACCCTTGCTGCCTCGGAGGTTGTTGGTTACCTACGAAAACACTAGGCTTAGGGAACAAGTTCACAAAGTGCCCTGGTTACTTGAATTTATATTAATGAACAAATAATTGAGGGTAAATCAGAGTGTTCCTTTCCTCTATCACGTAGACGGTTTTATCCTGTCATCAACTAGTTGTTATTTTTCCTTCTCTTACACAACTAAATCATTTACTTGACCCCATAGGAAATTTATAGGGTGATTTTTTCTACACTTTTAACAAGATGGGAGCTAGATTTTTTTAACATCATTGGATATATCTATTATACCACAAGAATTAATGTCCACATTCCACTTTTTATCCCCATGATACCCCTGAGATTCACCAATATCCTTCTTAACATTGAGGGAACATCGAACAATTTCTTCATAGCATTTAATGACACATATTCTTTAGAAATTTCATAGTCTAGGATTTATCCCACCAAAGAAGAGATCATCCTTGCATTTGGGGGTAATGAAAAAACTAGAGGTGTATCGTGTATATCTGGTGAAGTTTTTAGCATAAAACCCAATAGATTAATCTACATTTTTCATTAGTGTGAAGAAATATCATTCCATCATAAGGTAGAGGTTAATGGGAAAATATTTATCATTTTTTTTAAATTACTTCCACATGATTTCTTCGATCTGTGGCTTAGGCTTAGTATTCTTGATCATTGTCCACCACTGATCATATTCACCATACATACAATAAATAGTTGAAAGAACATTATATTGTTCAGAAAATTGAATGATATAGAAGATTGTTTCAATTGAATTGATCCATTCCTCCATGATTAAGGGACCATATGTTTCATTGAACATAGGTGGCCTTTGTCGCATGAAGCTCTGAACTATTGTATTCCCTCTCTTAGGGGGGAGATCCTCTTGATCTATGTTTCAATTAATATATTTAGTTAATTGATAGTGTATCATAACAATGTTTGTGATTCCCACTCTCATTATATTTGGAATCTCATTGGGGAAATCCTCAAACTACCTTTCGCATCGGTTGTTTACATGATTT
This sequence comes from Viscum album, assembly GCA_963277665.1. Taxonomy (NCBI): domain Eukaryota; kingdom Viridiplantae; phylum Streptophyta; class Magnoliopsida; order Santalales; family Viscaceae; genus Viscum; species Viscum album. Next base: position 624,916,551 of record OY728127.1, read on the forward strand.
ATCCTATTATCAGTCAATGGATAGAATAGAAGGAAGATTAGGGATGAGTGTCTTAAATAGTTAAACACATATAGGGAATCCAATTACATTAAAGGGTTAGCTTGAAAATTACATTTAACTCAATAAATTATGGGTTTCTAGGATTGATTCTATGTTATCCATGATCTGCGTCCTAACATATATTTTTATGGGCATTTTTTTATGTTCCCCTAACAATGGTTCATAATTAGATTATGAATTTACCAAAACATATCCCTCGAGAGTGTAAAAATAGGAGTGTATAATGTCTCGTTGTCATGCACAAGTTCCCGTTCGAGTCTGGTTTAAATCGATGTTCTTGGGTTTTACCTCTAGGTAAATCTATTCTAGAGCCACATCCTCTTGTTCGTATCCACACATGGATGTATTTTCTTGACAAACCACTTAATCTATACTCAGAAAAATTTTGGGATTTTTTTATTATACATATACTTATCCCTAAGGGTATTCATTAGGGTTTTCTAATCCCAATCCCAAAAATAACTAAACCAATCATCTGATACCAACTATAACAACCCTGCTCATTGTTACACATTTAAAAATGATTTATTAAATAAAATTTCACTTAATAAAACTCATAAGACCAAGAGTTATAGTGTCATTGGGAAGTAAGGAACATTACATAACAACAGAAAATATGAAATACAACATCTATATTGAAAACATCTTTTACATGACCACACCATTCCATTGTACTTATCACTGCATTGGATAAACTGAGGACATACATAAGAAATGGGTGAGCTATAAATCTCAGAAAGGGAGTGAACAAGGAATAATAAGAAAAAGACAATACATGCTGTAAAATATGATTATCAATAGAGCATAAAAGGAATAGGTATATAAAGTCATGATATAGAAAGATAATCATAACTTGGAAATGTGGTGACAATATACAACATGATATTTTCGTGATTCAATGATCGTTGCACTTGGATTGGCATAAATAAACCCTTATTTCACATGAATTAGATTGAGTAAACCCTCAGTTAACATGAATTATCATTAGTAAACCCTCATTTATCTTGATTTATCATGATAATAAACATTACCCAATTCATTTTACTGCTATCAGGGCTCACCCATCACAATCATTTCAGTTCATGCATTAGTGTTCCATATAGAACATAAAACATGGAATCATTGAACATCATAAGTTATTACACGATCAAGTAATGTAGAATAAATAAATTTAATTCCCTAGTAATTATTTATATGATAATAAAGGTGAATACACTTTGTAGATTAATGGGTTTGGTATTTACTACACTATGGAGAATCGTAGTGCAATTTCAGCAACATAACGACATAAAATAGATATTAATAAAATAAGTTGATGAAAGAGAAAGGGGTATCTCATCATTTATAAATTAAATATATTTTAAGGGTATTATGGCACATTATACCACAACTCATGAAATGAAATTTAATATTCATAATATAAAATATGTTCTTCAATGTGAATGTGTAGAGAGAAATCCTTTACGGAATTTCGGCATGGTTATAGTTGTATATGAAGGATCATGGATTGATTGATGAGAGTGTTAAGGAATATATCATTATTTATAAATAAAATTAACTATAAGGTGTTATGTATGAATATATCTCAATATATTCAAATTGTAATTAAAGGTCTTATCACAAATAGAGTTCTTGGATAAAAATGGAGAGTGGAAGATCCCTAACAGAACGGTAGCAAGTGTTTATAAAGGGTCATGGATAGATTAATGAGTGTTAATGAATGTTATCAATATTTATATATAAATGGAAATAATGGTATTTATGTATGACCATATCCTAATATATGTAAATTGTAATTAAGAGATATATCACAAATGGGCTTCTTAATAAAAGATGAGAGTGCAAGAACACTTACATTGACGTGTGAATCCAAAGCCTTGGGAGAGGAATGTTAGGAGCATTTAGGAAACATGGTAAGACTCTAAAAAGTATTGGAATGATGATTTTCAATATTCTTAAGAGTTTTAGTGATGATAAATGGGATCTTGGGTGGGTTTATATATGAGTGGAGGAGGATTTCATTATTTCTTTGGTTTTGGACACTACACAACAAAATATTCCAAACCACAAACCATTCCATAGTTATTCACACGGTTTCTATTAAAGGGGAGTGGAATAAATTATTTTATATGGATAAGGGGAAAAAATAAATATATTTTCCATTCTTATTTTATTTTGAGCCATACTTTCAAGGAAATTATTTTAAAATCATAAAATAAATTATATGTTTCTGAGGTTTCACTAAGGATTTAAAAAATAAATAAAATATACTAAAAAATACATTAGTTTAAATTAAAGACATATGGTTAGACAAATATACCTTTTATAGTATTTATAACATCATAATTGGTCCATTGTGATGTTGTAAAACCCAATGTATATTTATACGATATTTATTTTTTAACCAAAAATGCGATTATCTAAAAAATATTACGAAAAATTCACTATGGAATAATTTTGACGTCAGAATTATAAAAAATAATTATATTTTTATCTATATACTTTTATAAATATTTTAATTTTATCTTTTAAAATAAAAACTGAATTTTAATGAAAATTGGTGAGTTTTGAAAAAAACATATTTTAAATGTTAATAAAAAATACATTCGACTTCCAAAAAATTACATTATAATTTATATTTAATGAAAGTATCGTACAAATAAACTACTAATATAATGTTATTTATTTAAAAATTCCATTATTTCATTAAAAATATATTTATTAATTGAATTTTAATATTAAACAAAAAAACTATATGTGAATTAAATATCATTTGAAATGTAATAATAATAAAATTTATATATATTCATTATTCAACAAAAAAATAATGTACATAATCATATCACTTGGGTCCAATTACATATCCCTATATTAAACCAGCATACACCCTTATAGTATGATCTGTGATGCAAGGGAATTTATGGGGCTATTTGGTGAACCTGGTTTGGGTCGTGATCTTGATGAACTTGAACATCTAACGTAAATAGTTTCGCTAAAGGTTATGTTATTGGTTCTTTGCAAGGGAATGGCAAAGGGAAAATCCCATAAATTCTATCACCCTTGGATTCTCTGATGAAAGGGATTCATAGGGTACAATCCGATCGTTTGAGGCCACCAATTCCATTTTCTGTTCCAAAAGAATTTTTCAAAACCCTATATTTATACTAGTTATGGGATCACTATTTAAAAACTATATTAACAATGGTAATGATACATAAAATTCATTTATATGAAACATGAAACAATAAATAAAATTAGTTTAGGTGTCTTCTATAACCATAAGACAGTTATTCCAATGAAAGGTAATTTTATTCATAAATGTTCGGGTTGTTACAGGAGAAGATAAGAATTTCATTATGAATAAATATGTTTTTCTTAACAATATGAATGAAAATAGTCACACGATTCAAAATAAATCAACAATAGTGTGAAAATGTTAATCCAAAATTGAGGGTATTGATGTTGTTGAATCATTTTCACCCATTTCAAGGATTGAGAAAATCAGAATATTTTTTTCATAAAAGTGTAAAGAAAGTTCAAAATTTTCTTAATACAAGTCAAGTTTGCATTACTGAATGGGGTTCAAGAAGAATAATTTTAAATTGAGCATCTAGATGGTTTTCTCATTAATGAAGATGATAATATATATTTTAGGTTAAATAAGGCTTGATAAGGTTTGAATCAAGCACTAAGAGCATGGTATTCAAGGCTAGATGAATTTTTAAAGAAGATCTGCTTTGGGCATGGTGGATTTAATTAAAATCGATATATCAAAAATGACAGCAATAAAAGGATGATGGTGCTAGTATATGTTATTGACATATTCTTTAGTGGGACAGAAAAAGTGTAGTGAAGACAGTTTAACAAATTCATGAAAACTAAGTTCAAAATGTCAAAGATTGGTGAACTGGTGTTTTCCTTAGTTTTTTGGTGACATAAGTAAAAAATGGAACATTAATTTCTCAATATCAATATTAAAATGATATTTTTATATGTTTTGGAATGTATAATTCAAAATATATTAAAATTTTGTGGGTACTTGGTTGAAACTATCTCATGATTATTAAGGTAAAGTGGTTAATGACATAGAATACAAGAAGATCATTGGAATCATGTTTTACATAATAGAGACACAACCAGATACTGTTTTTCCACATTTCATGAAGAATTATATCAAATAAATACCAATTAATATGAAATATTTTTAGTTAAAATAATACTTTTGTATTTTAAGGAAATACTTGATTTTGGTTTGATGTACAATGAAGAATATCTGTTAGAGTTTTTGTTCGAAACAGATCAAAATTTGTCCAGTTTAGCTGATGATAGAAAATAAGTTCTAGGTGATTCATTATGTCTTGGAGTATTTTGTATTTCTTGTATAGTAAATAAATAGGCTTCATTTCATTGATCACTATAGAAGCATAATATTTTAAGGCTACTCAAGCGTGCATCCGGTTATTATGGACGAAGCAGCAGCTTGATGGTATGGGTGTTGAAGTGAAGTATATTATTAGAATCCTTTGTGATAATTAATGTTCTATAAATCTGAGAAAAAATCCATTCCATTAGTCATGTAAAAAGCACACTGAAATTAAATATCATTTTATCATGGGGAAGGTTGAGAAATGGATTATGTAGTTGGAGTATATGCATACAGAACTATAGGTTTAATACATTTTGACAAAGTTCAAACTCAAATAAGTGTTTCAATGACATCGACTAGCTCTAAGAGTTCAATCATCTCCTCATACATGAGAAAGTGTGGATGTGGGACCCCCTCACCCTAATGTATGGTGTGGGTTTTCAAAAATGTGATGATTATTTTCTTTACCTAGTGGTACAAATAAATAGAGCGGACTTTGGGTTCATTAACAAAGGTAGAGAAATTATGGATGTAAAATGGGGAAAATTTATTAATCAAGATTGGGGGATAAGATACTAGGTTTAGGAGAGAGATGTGGGGAGTTTATGTTTGTTGCGGTAGTAGAAAATTAGGTGGTGTAATAAATCTAATTATGATATTGGTGATCAATCAAAGATTATATATAACGACAAATGGGTTTCCTAGTGAAATAAGTTGTGTTTTTTTGATTGAAGATGTAATTTGATGAACATTTCAATCTACTGATGTTTCTCTCATTGATCATGGATCATGCTGGCTTATAGTGTGTGTTGATTATATTCTTGATCACTTTCTTAATTTTAGAAACTAATTGTAGATAGAAGTTCTTAAGAGATTTAATGAGGCATTAAAATAAGATTAATTATCAATCGATCTAGGGGGGGAGATTGTTGGGAAACAATCCCTAAAGGAGATGTGTTTGTGTTTTTGGGTATGATTTTTTTTGTTGACAAATCCAAATCACCATGAATGAGTCTGTTTAGTGTTTTTTGATGCAGTAGTTCAAGGTGGCCCTATTACCCAGTGTTTCCCATGATTTTTTGCCTCAAAAATTGTTATATGGTAATTCAAAAAGGAATATTTTTTCCAAAAAAGGAGATTGAAAAACAAAAATAATACTTTTTTTACTACAAATAAGGTGGAAAAAATGGTGATGTAAAATTTCAAAAAGGAATTATTTCAATATTGTTGCGCTATACAGACAACAAGAAGTGATTTGTATACTACATAGTGAAATTAGATCACAGGCAGATCCTAGTTTTCATTAGGATTTAATTCGATAGTAATCTCAGCATTTGATGTTATGATGTGATGTTTCATTTACATAAGGGATCAATCACCATGAAGGAAGAAAGGCATTATGCAGACATCATAATGCAGTCTGCAGTGAAGTGTGTACCACATCGATGTGTTGGAAAAATCAGATGTGTGGATTTTTTTGATAGATATTAATATATGGAAAAATAATAATATAATTAAGGAGATAGATAATTCTATTAGAAAAGATTATCAATCCGAGATGAATTCAACTATGTCTGTAATATTTCCTGAGGGAGTCCACGGTGGAGAAAATTTCTCAAGGGAGAATTACATGTAGTTTAAATTAGTTCATGGAAAAATTCCCTAAAAGGGTTATATGGGGAACTACAATTAATTAAGTAAAATATTTCACAGAATCCATGGAAGAAGAAGTACACCGTATAAGAAGTGGTAAGTTCTCATAAGAAGAGGTGTTTGAGAACCACTCGCACCATACAGTACAGTGAAGATCGTGGAGGAAGCATTGAATTTAATATATTACACAAGGATGTTTGTGAAGGTACTAAAATATTTTGAGTAGGAAATTTATATAAATTAGTATTTTGATGAAAATTTGAATTCATCTATTGGTGGAAAATGGACTTCAACAGAGTAGTTACCTATAGTTAATGATGACTAAACTCAAAAAATGAAGTGACCTATAATTCTATAAATTTTATGTGGATCCCTTCCATGAGCATTGGAAAAAAGAATAGAAATATGATGATCCTTCCCATAGGTAGTGATCCAGAGAAAGAGACCTAGGGAGTGACCCTTTTGAATGTAGTGAGCTAAACATAAACATTTTAATGTTAATGATCATGGGTATTGATGTGATCTATTCTAAACCTTGAAATTTGTCAGTGAGCCTTAGTGGATTTGGTAAATCATGACATAAAAGATGTATGCTCCTTGTAAGTATCATAGTGAGGCTAAACCAAGTTAAAATTATTTTTTCATATGCATGATTTCAATTAAATTCATATATTTCTATGGGAATGATAAAAAAAGTGTTTTGTTTAATAATGAAACATGATCAAAAGGGGCCCTGATTAACCCCCCCATTAGGGTTTTTAACCGAATTGGGATAACATATTTATATTCTATGTAAATATTTAAATATTTATAATATAGAAGGCTCTGTTTTAATACTCACATGATTTTTTATATGGAATTACATGATCAAAATTTAATCCTTCCATATTATTCTCTAGTTAATGATTAAAACGTAGGTGTTTTAGTTGCATACCTTTCCATGTTGATTATGATTATTTCATTATAATAGATTATGTTGTAACCCTTCCTCAATATTTGATCTCATAATTATTTTTTCTTTTTACCCAGATATTAAAAATAAAAATTTTAATCAGTTTTCACGGATGCAGTTTGTTTTATTTTTTTTATTAATTATATTTATTTCCTATACCCCACATAATAATGGATTTATGTATGTATCATGTTGTCCAAATCAACTAAACATATATTCCTTCTAGATTCACCCGATTGTATCTATAAAAATTAAATAAAGTAGTTCACTTTATCTAGATACCTAGGATAGGGTTTCAATGTATCATATTAATGATGCTTAGTAGAAAAGTTGGGGAAAAAGATTTAGGAAATCAGGGAGTTGGGAACATTCAACTAAAAAATAATTTAAGGATATGTATCTATGAAAAACGTATTGTTTTTTAAGTAGTATAATATGTGTATTTTACTAACAATACATCCCAATATAGATTCTAAAAATGGAAATGGTTTTGGAACATAGGTGTATAACTACAATAACAATGAAAAGTGTGCATTGGTCAAGGATCGATTTTCACCTACTGTACAAAAATATGCCTTATAGTGTACTTGGTTTGACACACCTATGGGATACTATTTGTATTGTCCCAATTTTATTTATAGACCATTATGAAGAATTTTAAAGTGATGATATATCAAAAAAATATAAGTTATGAGATTAGAAACACATATATTTTTTAATTTATGAAATGTATTTTACTAGTATTGGGATTATAAAACATTTTTCATAATAATTATATCAAATCTATGTCATACAATCATTTAAAAATAGTTCCTATAATACTAAATGGGAACAACTATAATTCATAAGATCTAATAAGTAAGAACGGTCAATTATTTTATGGGATTAAGAAAATATTTTTAAGGGAACTTATCTCCCAAATATTCTAATCATAATGACATAATATAATGGTATAACAAGATAGTGACATAATTAACTAATTAGTATGTCTTCATATTGAATAAAGAGAACAATATGATGGTTGATAAAAAAAATTATAATATTATGAATGCAGAGATGTATTTTACAATATGTTATAACTATGGAAAAACCCATCCGTCCTTGATTAAAAAATGGGAGGTTTCTACATGTGTGGAGATAAGCGTCACTATTCTTGTAATTTCAAGGGTAAAAAAAATATTCCAATTTAAAATGATTCAACTGTAGGGGGATTAGACATTATTCCAATAAATTTATGAAAGCTTTAATGGAGTATAACTTAAGAGAAGCTAATGGAACCTGGTTAAGCTTATTCAACTACAATATATGAATAATAATGATTAATGTTCCTTTTTTTGGATTAAATAATTATCTTTTTTGAGTATTTCATCAATGGCATCCATGTTATAATAAATATTATAAATATAAGGATTTCACTTTAGAACTTTTTTATTAATTAATTTAAAGATTATGTTATATAGTAATGATGACCAAGAATAATGAGTCATTGTAATGTTGAACATCATGTAAAAACATGATTGTTAGAAACATAACCCCTAATATATTCTTGATGTTGAGATAATGCTGTTTTGGATAAGAGATTATTGATATAGAAAATGTAAATTGTATTGTGTTGACTACCATGTAATAGATTAATGATTTGTTGACAATGTAGTTTATGGTATCATACATGTAGTTAACAGTGATTTTTGGATTTAAGGAGTATATAAAACAATATTTTTTTACTTAAAGAAGAAGAAAGTATAAATGTTTTCAAACTATTTTTATGTTAATTAATGTCATAATAATTTCTTAATAGAACACATGATGATGGTTTTCACATGTTTTGTTTGAGACAATTAAGACACACTTTATTTTTTTCGGGGAATATAATGTTGATTTATTAAACATATTTTAAAATTTAGACATACATATTTTGGTCAAGCATTAATGATAACTACATATTGAATTTATTAAGCTGGGGATATGGGGTTATTGGATTAAATTTTCTTACCATTATGGATTTGGTAAATACTGTTGACATATCATGTTAATCTTTTATGGACAATACGATCTATTGAAAATAAATTTTAGTTCTTGAGGAATAAAAAGTAATTATTATATATTTATTTATTAGATTAAAGGAAAAACTGGAATCAATAAGAGTTTAACCACTGGATTCAATTTCACCTATGAAATAAAAATATATGAAATATGTATATTTTCTTTATAGGGTGAATGAATTCCCCAACTATTGGAAGTGGTTCTTGAAACAAAAAATTTTCGTTGTGATCATCATCATTCATGATATCAATAACCTTTTTCACACATCTGGCTTATGAATATTTGGGCAAAACATTTCTCATTAATATTTCTCTATCACTATCCATATTTATTTGGGTTTTATTTTTCTCTTCTATGTATATATTCTCTGGTCCCATCTATTTTCTACTACTTGTAAACCTTATTATGTGAGAATTCTAGGTGACATGGGTATTTCCCATTCTCTCCCATTATGTGGATTTATTATTAAATATTTTTATGATGTGAGTTTACAAATAATGGTATTTCCAAATATAGAAACCTTTGAGTAACAAGATCAAATTGAAATTACTATGAGAAAATTTATATATGCCTATGAGAATGTAACAACACGAAATTTTAAAATATGATTATCATATTCGATAGTGTGTATTATGTAAAACACCTATCGTATAATGTAATATGAAATCTAGAGACATTAAAATATAATTATTTTTAGATTTAATATATTTAATAACTAGGTTTATATTAAATAATGGGTTAATATTTTGTTACGAAAAAAATTTGTTTCTTCGATATCTTGTGTTACATGAAAGACAGAGCATAAATGAAATGTGAAATATTTTAAAAATATTATTAAATAGTTTAATAATTATATCCTTTTTCAAAAATAGATGGTATGATTAAAATTAACTAAAATATTAAAATATATATTTTACACATGTTTATTATTCATTTATTTATTATAATTAAAATATGTATCATTTAAAAGAAAAAAAGAAATATTTTTAGGAAGACATTTTTTTCTATAAAAGATGGATTAGTCTTGCATTGCGCACATATTTTAAAATAAAGTTTTTACCAATTTTGGAAAATTTTTTTTATGAAATAAAAATTATTTTAAAATTTTTAATCCAAAAATTATAATAGGATTCTTTTTGGGATTTTTTAGGGATATTATATTTTTTTGATTCATAGTGAAAATACTGAATTTTAATTGAAAATTTCCATTACAATTATATAAATTATAATGTAAAATAATATTTTTAATTGGATTTAATATAAATTTATAAAAAAACTATATCAATTAATCCAATTTAGGTTATTGGGATAATTTTCATATTGAGTTTTAATAAAAAACATCATAAACTTTTGATCATTTTCACATTAAGAATCTTATTTATCATCGCATCATAGGGATTAATGTTTAATTAAATTATTACAATTATTTTTCTTTAATTTGAAAAAATAAATTCCATATTAGGATTAATTATAATTTATGTTATCTAATAATGTTAATTTTTTTTCACAATGATTAGAGAAAATAGATGAAAATAATGACATTGATTAATGTTCAAATATGGTTTTTTACCTTTCATGTATTTGTATTAATATTAATTTTACAAACACATGGTATTTTTTTAATAAATTTTATTTCAAATTTAAAATCATTTGGTGTAAATTCTTTAATAATAATGATTTTAATTAAAGTATTAAATGATAAATTTCCAACCTAAATAAAAATACGCAATTTTCTCATGTAATAACAAGAAATTTAAAATTGAGTAAACTTAAATATCAATGAATGACATGATAATAATGTATTTATTTATATGTGATAATTGTGTTTCTAAACTACATAAACCAACACCTACCTTATTTATCTAAATTGGAGGCACATGATGTAAGGTAGACATCCAAATAATGAATACATTTTGGTATTTACATAAATGTCACTCCTCTTAAACTATAAAAGGTTACTCACTCACCTCTGATATTCCCACCTTCAAACCACATTGGTTTTAAAAATACTTACCAAAAGAACCTCGAAAATTATATAAACTCATCCTATAAGCATTCTTTTGGACATAACTCCAATCTCGGACGGCTTTATTTCAAATATAAATATCGATACCTGAAGAAGAGGTCACATTCTTCAACAAGCGCTTTTATTTTTTAACTTATCCACCTCTTTAATTTACGTTTAAACTATGGTTATAGAATAAAATAAGTGTATTAAATATTAATATATGTTTTAAAAAAAAAATTAATGACAAAAAACATCTCTAATTCATTCAAATGGGTTATCAAATCATCATTCATCTGTAGAGTGGACTATCGCCTCGTGAACCGACGTCGTTCGTTCCTCCATTACAACGTCACACAGTTGGGTATTATGATGGATATAAATTATATATATTATTCTTAAAGAATTATTATAATACTATAGTAATTCTAACATATATATATAATATAATTTTATATTTCATATGAGAGATGATAATGTCACTTGTGTCTATAGTGGACTATCGCCTTGAGAAGTGAACTGGTTATTCATTCACTAACGCATTACATGGATGGTGGAAAGGGATAAGGATAATAATTATTTGTGGCATAAATTAAATAGTTTTCATATTTATGACATATTTATAATTCTAGAAATAAAATATATCATTTTATTTTTTTACACTAAAATAAGATAACATCATTTGTTTACGAGTGGAGTACCGCCTTCAAAAGAGACATGACTCCATTATCATCAACATACCACATGGATAACATATATATAAATATATTAATTAATGATATATTATTTATTATATAATTATAATTATTTAACAATAATATATTTCTAACCTCCTTTCCCTACTGATCATTGATGAATGGAAACGTTACTCATGCATACATATGGCCTAACATCTCCACTATCAGAACATACTTAATATCTCAAAAAATCATTCATTATTGTTCTTAAAATTATAATTGATTTATAAATATTAGTATTGTATAATTATTATTATTTATAAGATTATGAAACTATGTAATATGAATAACAACCAAACCATTAATGTCCAAACTTGCACGAGAAATCAAGGAAATGAACACACAAGACAATGAAAATAAAGAATGATTATTAATGAATGCCTAAAAATATTTTATAATGGGATAATATATTGTATTATAAATATTAATATAGTTTTTGGATTATTTAATAATATATTTAAAACCACTATGTAGGAGGTTTGAGAACTTACAACTAGATGAAAACATGAGGTAAGAGATTCTCTCTCAATTTATATCCCACTGAGGCTTATTCTTTATTATGCACCAATTTAAATGTATATTTTTTATATAATTTCCCTTGTAAATTTAATATCATGAATAATTCATTCTTTATCCCACTTTTTTGAATTTTATTTATTTTATCCAGGGGAATTTGATTTGAAAATTACAAAATTCTAAATGTTATTGTACAATCTCCCTTTCTTTTGTAATTGCTATCATTATCAAGAAATTGCCAATTTATTATAATCATTTTTCATTAGAAATTAAATATATATTAAATATATTTATACTTTGTTGATTTATTTTATAATTTCTTAATAAATATACCATTTTTACATATTTTGTTTTAATCAAATTTTATTTGATTAAATAGGGAAAAATTGAAAAATCTATATCTGTTACATAATACGAATTTGGATAAGAGAAACTATTTATGAATTAAATTGATTCTTTAATATATAAGGAATGAATTAGAGATTAAATTCACAGGTTTCAGACTATTTAATTCAATTCCATTAATGAATTATAAATATAAGGAGATGAATATGTTGTCCAGATTAGACAAGTTTCTACCCACATACTTATATTATCTTCATGATAGATCATGAGTGTAAATTTCATGAGAATAGATCAAGAGTGTTTAAATGTGTGTCATTATGAATTTAATCATTATTGGTTAAATGGAATTTTTTTAGTTACATACCATTCCATATAGATTTTACTAATGGTTTCATGATATCATCAACTATACGTAACCTTTATTGAGCATCTGAGCTCACAATTTTTTTTCTTTGATGGGGATGTAAATAAGAAATCAATAAATTAGTTTTCAGGGATTTAGTTCACTTTATATTGTTATGTATTATGTTTTATTTTTAATTTCAATAGTAAAATGGGTTTTATGTAGGTTTCTATTTCATCAAATCTATTAAACTAATCCGTCCTTCGGGATTTAACCCTATTTTATCTATACAAATTTAATATAGTAAGGAATTAACTCAATGGTATTGAGCTAGGGTAAATATAATAAGTAAATTATACAATATATGTTATATATTATTATGTTTTGGGAATTTATTTATAATTGATAATTATTTAATATACAATATTTTATAATATGTCTGATGGATTTCAGACTTAAGGTTTGTGTTTCCCATCTCACTTATACTTCCATGAGACAGATTCCATACTCTCCAATTATTTCTTATTTTTAGCGTATATAAATAAATTTGATATATTATATCATTTCTCTTTTATATTAATCATAAATAATGTTTTATTTTATTTTATTATTTCTTGAAGATTATGATTTAAGTGTTAGCAATCTACTAAGGGATATTTTTTAAATTTCCACTCCCTTGAGATATATTTTCTATTGAATACCATTAAATTTTTTGGGTGTATATACTACCCATTTGGCATATTTAGCATGAATAACCTTGTATTAATGATGATTAATGATTCAATTGATTTCACTCACTCAAGAGGTAATTTTTAAAGAAAATATTAATTTATTTGTCTTTTTGATTGAGTATATTTTTCATCCATATCAATATTTTTCAATTTTTTAAAGGTCATATTTATTTATTCAAATGATTTTTTATTTAAATTTTATATTAACCATGAATTTACAAATGGTTTTAAAGTAATCATTATAGTTAATCCAGATAGGGTCATTTTTGAATTTCATATAAATATAAAAAGGATGATTTTAACCTATAAGGAATTAATGGATTATCGTACCACAAAAAAGTGTTCAAACTCATAGATTATTCAACATGTTTTTATAGATTCAAAATAAAACACATTTATGAAAGAGTAAATTAATTCAATATCATTCATTCTCTAAAAGGCAGGGATGTGTTTCAAAAAAATTATTTATTATGAATTTAATATTGTTTTTAAAAGTAAAATATTCACATTCGTTTGATATTTCTTTATTGTATATTACATTTCTATAAAATATAAATCATTGATATTCATATTTCATAAACAAACTATCATTTCTACATATTATGTTTTACTATGAAGGATATTTTATAGCTTGGGGAAAATTGGGTAAATCCATATTCATTACACAATACAATTTTTTTTCATAAGCTACATTTTTTTATAAATTGAATTGATATTTCAATAAATGAGAAATGAATTAGAAATTCAGTGAAGAATGGTGAATGTAATTATATATCTCTGATTCATCGACAAGTTTCATGAGTAAAATCATTTGGCTAAATTATATGGGTTTATGGTCTATACCTACCCATGGTTTGAAAACCTTTGAATAACACCTTGATTGTAAGTTATCATGATGTTTGATATCAGGAAGTCAAGAATTATTCATTAGCTACATTTATTATTTAGTTATTATTATCCAAGAGACACGTGTATTAATATAATCCATGGATGAATTTTTATTCAAGTTATTGATAAAGGGTATTTTTTTAGTTATTTAAAATTTATATTGACTATTACTTATTTACTTTTGATATCATTAATTGTACGAATCCCCAACCATGTTTCTAAGAGAACCTTTAGATTGTTTCATCTCTCCTGGTTATAAATAAGGAATTATTGATTGAGTTTAGTGATATAGAATAATTATACTCATAATGATTCATAATTTATTTATAATATAAAATAGAAATAGTGAATGTGCCTGGATTACAAAAAATAATAAAATATTTGGTTCTATAAGATATCATTTCTCATACCTTTTTCAATGTAATAAATTATCCACTGGATTTGGGATACTTTATTCTGGGTCATTATAGTTTGTATCATATAAATGTTAGTAGAAACCTTGCAAACTAAATTTTGGAAAACATATATCCGGGAACACAATCTTATGAATTATTTTCAAAATATTTCTATGTACAAGGTAACATCATAATGTTTTCAATAGCCATAGAATTTGTGGGTTTTCAATAAATACATTCATATATTTATTCTATAATTAGAGATGGTTTTGTAATAAACACGTCAATTAGTAATAACCTAAAATATATTTGGGGGGTTTATCTCTACCATCATTCAATTGCATAATATGTGTGTCTTATGGTTCACCTGTTTGATACTCCTTAGGGATATTCTTGGGTTCACTCAAAATTTATATAAGAACCACTATAAAGGATTTTAATAGATATTAACTAACAATGATCTATGTTAAACTAAAGGTGTCATAGTTTAAAAATAATTATTCATGAGTTTTAAATCATATGAATGATATTTCATGATTCCAAATATTATTATTGTTTCTCATATTATGTTCTATAGTTTTCATCAATGTCTAGAATAAGAAGGAATCATATTAATGAAAAAAGTGAAACAACTGTTATTATTATGGACAACCAAATGGTATAATGATTGGAGTGAATGATACTCTGATTATTTATAATCAGTTATCAAGGTAAAAGAATAGAAACTACAACATTATCCAACTACTGGACTCCTCCAAGAAAGGATGGATGAAATTCATTAAGATATTAGATGGTGGAGATCATGGTGGTGTGAAAGATCAAAATTTTCATGTAAATTTTTTTGAAAACAAAAGCATAGAGAATGTCTCAATGTAATGGGATAAAGTATTATGTGTGAAAAATAAGGGCATATATCCTTAACATATTGATAAAAAATAAAGGGTACCATAGAAGGAAATAAATTTCATCATGTGACACCATTTATATTTCAATTCACTATGTGTCGGAAAAATTAGAATTATCTGATTCATTTCCCAATACTATGTTTCATCTCCTAGGCCAAGGAATGATATATTCCAGGATAATCATTGAATTGGAAGGATTGAAGTTGTTATGCATTGAGATAAAATAATTATATTATAGAAGTTTTATATCTATGGTATTTGGTTTAAATAATCAAGAAAATTATAAATATTGTTTTTAATGGTTATAATAAGGATATTTATGAACATGTTGAATATTAATGATAGAATATATAAATAATTTAATGATAAAGTGATGATTTTTTAAAACAAAATATTGTACGGAAGATAACGATTAATATGAATTTGATCCTATGATAAAACTAATGTGTCCTAGAATGATAATAATATTGTTAATAATAATTTTAAAATAATAGATACCCCATCCAATGTTTGATGTGATATGATTTTATCATGACAAAAAATATTTTGGGAAACATTTTTGTGAATAAACCCATTTGGTATAATATATGTTTTAATGAAAATGTTATTTGAAAAATGATTTTAGCATATATTTTTGAAATATGTTAAATCTTATTGACAACCTATTAGGTTCATATAATAAATGAGGTTGAGTTTTTTATGGTTGATTAGGATAATATGGTTAGTACATTTTGGGATTATATCATATAGAAAAACTAAGCTGTTAAAAAAGGGTGTGGTAGATTAATATTATTTTGAATGTTTTCATCATATTTTTTTTTAAATTTTATATTATCTATATTAATATAGGATTAGGAAAATGAAAACCTGCATCAAAAAAAATTTCACATTCAGAAACGTCACATGGCTTGAACCCACAATTCAAATGAGACAACGATGCAATGAGTACCACTAGAAAACCTAATGTCTTGGATAGTATGAAATTTTCTTACATAAAATATTTTCCAAATGAATATTAAGTTGATAAAAAAATTTATTTTTTCATTAATTATATTTTGGGGGTGTTTTTTAGGTTGAAATTTGAATAATATTGATGTTTATCATAATGTATTTTTTGGGAATAATTCTAATACATTTTTTTAAGAGTAGGCTAAAGGGAATTTTATAACCATTATGGTTTTAACATTATTTTTTATTGATGATTTTGTGATTATTCGTGATGAAATGTTATTTATATATAGAATATTCTATGTTAAACACTATGTTTTATTATTGAAATTTAGGGATTAATGTATTATTTTATAGTTTGAGGGTTTTAATCATTTTGGGTATTATGTTACATTTTTTAAAAATTAAGATTTTAATAAAATTTTGAGAAATGAATTTACAAAGTTTTATGGATCATATATTCTTTTAAAAGTTAATTTCAGTGCTTCTTGCATAAAAAGTCATCCACTTTTCTTAGAGTAAGAGATGATGTTGAAATTGATCGATGCACAAAAAATGATGAAATAATATTTATAAAATTTAAATAAATCATGTAACAATATCTTATAATTTTATTAAACTAATACCAAATAATTTATAATATAATCTTGAAATAAAAATGTTTTTCATTAACTTACATCTTAGATGAATTAACGGTGTCTTCACACCACAGTAATTTAGGTTTATATGGTAATTAACAATATTTTTACAATGATCTCTTACACAATATATTAGTACTTATAGATTAGTCTTATTTTTCATGTTTATATTTTAATGTCCCCCATTTTTATGCTTATATGGGATACAAAATATTGGATATTTCAGGTTTCATTTATGTTTCCCAAAAAAAGTTTTATTAAGCCATTGTATAATGTGGATTTTCAATAAAGGACGAACCATTGAATAATAAAACGAAATTTATAGTGAAATTTATTTATGAGGGTATAATTTCATATCAAGATATTGTAGAATTTATTTCTCTTTAAATAGATTTAATTTCACCCAACGAGCCCATATTCAGTATATATTTATCATAAACTATAAAACAAATCTGATAGATTTGAAAGACATATATCTATCACCTATTTTACAAAAAACTCCATGATATTTTTCCACATTAACACTAATAGACCTCCAATTGTTTTCCTACTCTATGTATTTATTGTCCTCTTAAAACTATTTTAATCAATAAATTAATGTGTTAAAAATACATGAAGTGGGATAAAAACTAGTTGTAAAATTTTACTTCCCATGTTAATAGTAGACCCATTTTTAGTGTAACTCACCTAATTCCTAAGAAAAACGAACTTTGATGCTGATTTTTAAACTTGATTCTCCCCAAGAGGGTTCAGAAAATTTATTATACCAATTCTCACTGTTTTATAGATTACTAAAATAAGTACAAAAAACATCTTATACACTTATTTTTCTTAGTCAAAATAATCAAAATCATAGTATTTTTATTTTATCTTAATTTTCTTCATCATAGAAACTTCAAAATAAATATGTCTATAAGTGTTTTATTTTTAATTGGTAGAATTATACCTCCTAAAATAGAAGTAATGGTAATACTATGTTGTTCCTTAAGAAGGATTCAACATGGATCTTTATCTTCCAATACTGAAATAGTTGCAAAAAAAATTAACTTGTAGTATTTAATGGATCTTCTCGACTAGTTGAAACATCGCATTTTTTCCCAATTATCCTTATAATGATCACAATATCATTAAATATTTTGAATAATTTATTCAAACGATTCACCACTAGTCATCTTCAAATCATCCCATTTTTCTCGAGATTAGAAACATTTATTTTTTTAAATTCTTGATCCCATCATAAATATTTTCCATCGTATCCAAAATACCATTGGTTTGGGTGATTACTTTTAAATTTATAAAATATATTCCTAATAGATAATATGATATATAATTTCTAAAAGATCCACCATTTTAAATATTCATCATAACTATTTCTATTATCATAGAAAAATTTACATGAGGTGTAAAATTAATATTTGAATCTTTCAAAAAATCATAAATAATATTTAGCAGATACATAAACATATTTACCCACCAATGATGATAATTATTCTCAAAAATGATGGAATATAATTTTTTTCACTATGCTCATATTATCCAATCATGATAATTGGAATCATTAATTAAAACAATTATTTCTAAAATATCAAATTGCCTTTATTCAAATAACAGGGCCTCTCTTTGACTATAATTGAAAATCCACCTAGGAATTTAATGAAATCCCTTAGGGGTGGGGTGATTCTATGATTAAAAATTTGTTTTATAGTTCATAATCTGAACAAACTTCTTTAAAATTTAGCACAAGGTAACATCGCTATTAAAGTCAAAACAAGAATACATAGAAATTGAATGGCATATTTTTTAAATGCTCTCACCCATATTTACCCATGTTTCTAGGGTTGAAGCGGTTTTTTTGTAGTGTTTCTTTGGTTATATAATTCCTAATGATATAAGAAGAAACCTAATGTAACTTACATTCTATATTATTTTTTGGAAATGAAATTTCCAAATTGATTTTCATTTGATATGATTTAATATAACACTGAGAGAACTAATTGAATGTAGTTTGAGAGAATAAGTTGATCACGTGTTATCTCTTTTGGTGTATTAGATGAATTCATTTTTAAATTATTTCTATTTTATTAACTTGAGAATGAATCCTTCAATGAAATATGTATAACCTCATCACATAACAGTTAAAAAGCATCGGATAACCAATATAATCACCGAAACACTTAGAGTATCATTTTCATGAGCACTCTAAGATAATGGTTCTTATTAATGAATCAAAAGTGTGGAAATAAAATCAATAAGGAAGAGGAAGATAGAAAATAATCAAATAAAATACTCTATTAAAATAAATTATTAAACAATTATTGAGTGAAAAATAACATCCAATATTGAAACTTTATACTCCCTTGGATCGTTCTATAAGAGGATTATATCTCCATTGATGATATGCCCATGATTTAAATAATAAGTATACTAATGAGGCCAAAATGGATTAAGAAAAACCACAAAATAAAAATCAATCTACCATTGTGTGATGAATTTCCCATGTTTTGGTGGGAATAAACTCACATTTTTAGTAAATTATATCAAAGAGATATTAATATGAAAATAAAAATTGGATAAGAATAAGTTTTATTAATAAACTAATGTGAATTAGAATAAATTACATGAGAAAAATAAAATGTCAGGATAGAAAATGGAATCATAACATTACAATTGAAATAAAACAAATACTCCTCAAAATCCATCACCTCTAAGGACATAAATAGAAATTTTTTAACTGTTCAGTTGATCAGCCAATATTCGAAGTCTTTCCTCTAGATTATGGTAGGATCGAGGTGGTAGAATGTTTATAGAATGTGGAATTTTCAACCTTTGACCTGAAATGGGTGTGAGCTTTCATGCCTCAAATGGATGGGTCAAAAAAATCATCTAGGTGGCCAAATTTGGCTTAAAAAATAATAAGAAAATGAATATAAGGATGTCCCCTGATAGCCTATAAATTTTTCCTGAATTCTATTTTTTATGTTATGATCAAAATTGTGGTATGTTTGTATGTGACATAGAATCTGGCCCAAAATATCATCAAAAACTCGGGTCCCAGGAAAATTCCTTGAAAACTAAGCATTAGCACTGTTAACATTTGTATGAAATATTCCTCATGATTTTAGGTATCTCTATATCAAATTTGGTCTTCATTGGAGTTGTGAAATGGTGGCTCCAAGCAGGTATTTTGACCACGGTTAACTTTACATACCCAATATTGTGTTTCCTTGAAGGCCCATATTGATCTTATTCAAATGTGATTCATTATATTCTCTATAAGGATGAAGTACCCCAATGGAATGGGAAATAAGAAAATTAAATATGAAATTCAAATCAAAGTATAAGGGAGTTTAACAATTTTTTCCAAAATATACGAAGTAAAAGTAAACATTATGAAATAACTAGATTCATGATGTGAAATGATGTTCAAATTGTAAAATTCATAAAAAATAATTTTTATGAATAATTAAGTACAATAATATTATATCATGAAAAACAAAAAAGACACTCTTTAAGTGGGTAATCGCACCCCCCAACTTGTTCTTTTCTAGTCCCAATAAAGATGTATCTCAAAAATATGAAATTAAATTCTCATTTCAATGAACATTATAATATACATTGATCACGAAATGAGCTCGTACTGAAAAATTATGAAACCAATCAATATTATTTAAGATTAGATAGGCTCACAAGAATTTCTCAAGCCCAAGTAAATTACTTTTTTCAAATTCATAACAACATTTAATTCAATTTCAATTATGTATGATGTTGTGTTGTGCATCACTGTAGATAAGGGGGTTCATTTTTACTCAAGGGGGAAAATTATTGAAGCTCTATTTGGAATCACATATAAATATTCATGTTATTATTTATTTTTTGAGATTTTTAGGGATTATTTTATATCTGTTTGTTTGTATTTTATCAAAAAAAATTCAATGGTAATTGAAATTTCTCAAAATCAATTCAACCCCTACAGTGAAACATTATTGGTGACTCATGGGGTCCAAGACATTGGGGAACCTAGTGAGGCATAAATACTCAGGCATCTTCTCATACTACCACAAAACTAGGTTTTCGTAGTGTCACCCTTTATAAGTGCTAAAAAACGCTAATAAAGGGGGGATTTATAAGTTCTTTTTTCTAGCACTGATAAATGTGTATTTCTCATAATAAAATCATAAAAAATTACAACAATAGTAGAGTTTGGGAAGTACATTTAGGGTACCATAAAATCAAAATCTATTATGCCAATTATTTTTAATTAATCCATATTTTCTAAAAATGATATTAATTTTTTTTAAAACTTAGTAATTTATTTAAAATTTGATGAATATTGTATTTATAAATAAATTTAAAATTTTAATTCGCTGAAATTAATTATTATTAGTCCATTAACGACATATTTTTAAATGAAGACAACTTTATAAAAAATATTTACATACTTCTTCGATATTGGTATTCTATATTTATAAATAAAATTTAAATATTTTAATTTCAAATTGGGATATTAAAAGAGTCATGTTTAGATAAATAAGTATTTAAAAATATTCGTTTAGAGTTAAGGTTTTGAATTTAAAAAATAAATATATAGAAGTTAGAGTTATAGTTTTAAAAATAAATAAACGTGTTAAGGTTTATACAAAAAACATTTTGTGGGTATCCAACTCATTTTCATAATTATTTATAACTCAATCATTTATAATAGAGATTGAAACATAGATAGTGGTCATGTGTGGTGTTTGTGAGGTCTCTAATTTGACTATCACCGACTTCATATCTATTTTTACATTGTATGTTTATTTGTAGGTTTGTAATTTGAGATCTATATTCTATCCCCTCACACTAAATATTTGAGAGAATCTCATTAGATGATTTGAAGACAATGTCGATGAGGTCATTACCTTCTCATATTGGTCACACATTTCCCCATTACAGAACATGTTTTCCATCATGATTAGATTTCTATTTTTAAAAATTTATAAAATAAAACCCTGGAATCAGTTTTTTTCCTTCCTTTTTTTATGTTTTAATTTTTAAAATTAATTTCTTTCTTGATTTCAAATTTTCAATGCCTATTTTTATTTAAAAGATACATTTGAAGGTAATTTACTAATTAATTAAACTCATATTTCTTATATCATTTCTAAATTTTTTTCTGATTAAAATACAATATTATAAATTCACCGATGTGGGGTGGGATTTTTTAAAAGATAATGAAAATGATATTTCATAAAATTTTAATTTGTTTATTGATTTAAACTAATAATTTCAGTTTTTATTTGTAAATTTTAAATACATACATCTATTTTAGGTGGGATTTTAATTTTAAATTTCATTTTCTTAAATTTTTTGATGCCTAAACTATGAAACATGTTAATTGAAATTTTTTGCATGAATTTTACATTAATTTAATGATTTAATGTGTTGACATGATTTAATTTTCAATTGCAAGTTTTAAATGATGGATTTTGTTTTTTGTGTTGGGCGTTGTTGATTCATGTAGCCTATGATGATCCTTTCGTGTGCACATATGTCTGTGTGTGTGTGTGTGTTGTATATAGATATATTTATTTATTTATAAACACACCTCAAAACTTAATATTTTATAAATTCATCCAAAAATGATCTTATAAATATATATTAATGTACAAATAAATATATTAATATATAAATATAACTATATATATTAATATATAAATATATATATATTAATATACGGATATAACTATATATGTATATATTAATATAACTATATATATATTAATATAAATATATATATATATATATATATATATATATATTTATATATGAGTAAATATAACTATATATATAAAAATAAAAGGATATATTAATAAATGAATAGAAAAACAATATGGTAGAGTGGTAAATGTTTAGGCGCGCATGCAACAGGTCCCTAATTCGAATCCTAGGGGAGGAAGGTCGCATGTGCAGGTGGGGAAAAATTCCTAGCACTGTTAATGGGGCTGGGGGCACTGTTAAAGGCTACAACAGTGGCTGGGGTGAGCGGGTGGCGGTGGGGCGGTGGGGAACTGTTGAAGGGGGGCTTCATGTGCGGTTGAAGCCCGTCCAATTTTTTTTTTCTGTTTCTGTTTTTTTACCATTTATAAGTGCTTTTATAGCACTGATAAAAGGTCCCTTTATCATCTCTTTTCTAAGTGCTGATAAAAGGGACCCCTTTTATGTTCGCCTCAATTAACAGTTCCTTTTTAGCACTGTTAATGCCTTTTTCAAGTGCTAATGAAGGGTATATTTTTTGTAGTGTCAAATTAAATATATCAATAATAAATTAAAATTAAAAAAATTATATATAATTACCAACTCAGGACCAAAAATATATAGAGTACTGATCCTAAACTTCCAAAAGAATCACATTATCCCATTCCATTTCTCTATGTACAATTTTGTTGTATTTTTAGTTTTCTTAAATAATCATGATAAAATTAAAATAATCACAAAATTTATGCCATTTATTATGGGACCCTATGAACACAAACTAATACCTCAATATCCAATATATGTAGGTTGTGAATTTTTTTATAAATGAAAATAATATAAATGGTGAAAATCACAGTATACATCCACACATTCAGAAATATATTCTCATGAACTAAAACAAGAATTTAACATTGAATGAAGGTATGAATAATTATTCAATATTTAGTTTAAACATTTTCAATGTGTATTTTCATTTTTAGGGATAAAGTTATTTTCCTAACAATTTAGACACACAAAATATTCTTAGTGAAAAAAAATCATTTCAATATTTTTTCACCCCAACCTATAATAACATTATACCAATTAGGGGATTTATGTAGAGGACATGAGTTCATAAAAGGATCATTAAATATCAAAAATGGATCAAATTATCCTAATGGTTGATTATCTTGTTCATGGTATTTCTGAATACTCTTTTGATCTCCATGTCACTCATAGATGCATCATAAATGATAAAAGAATTTGTTTGAAATCTTGGAAGAAAAATGATTTCTCTAAAAATAATCAACCTCAGCATCCCTTAAATATTAATCACCAACATAATTAGAACACAGTTGAACCACCTTGAGGATCCCATAATAATAATAATAATAATAATAATAATAAATGAAAGGGCGATAAAATAAAACATGCCAGCTTAATTTGTCATAACTTCACAAACAAAAGAGTTATAATAGATAAAAAAATTATATATATATACAAAACTATTAAAAATTTGTTTAGATTGAATTTTTTGATGATTTAATCACTATAAGACATAAGTCTGTTGAAGGTGCTCTCCCTGGTTTCCCTTCAGACGTAGATTCAAGCCTTAGGACCTTGTTGGATGAGAAATGGTTATCCTCATGACCTATGGTGCATCATTTCTCGGTATATCTATTTAAAAAACATGTATAAAATGGATTATGAGATTAGGGTAGACCATAGGTCCATGGAAGGCACACTCTACTAACCCCCATTGGTTTTAGATTCGAGTCATACAGGTGATTTTTCTTCCTTGACCTGCGACATTCATATTTCAATATATATATATATATATATTCTTTCCAACATACAAAAAAATCAAATGCAGTATTATATATATATATATCTCACAAAATAAATAAAAATTGAAAATATAATTCAAAAGTAGGAAAGGAGAAATAAATTATAAAAATAAAAAAATTTATTTAACTTGATTTATTTTACAGACAAATACATAAAAAATAAGAAAAATAAAAAAATCAATTTAATGATTGTTTTACTCCCTAAAATTATTTCTTTTTTTGATTTTATCTTGACCTAGAACCCCCCCCCCCAATATACCCAATACTAGCTTTCAACATCTTCATGATTTTAATTAACATCACATATATTATAATGAGATTTATACTATACTAGGGATTATGGTATGGTTTAGAATCTAATTAAATAACCTAATAATGTGAATTTCTGAGAGGGATAATCCTGATAATATCATTAAGTTTCTATATAATTTCATTCTAATCATGATGAATACATAATGTAGATTTTATTTTTGGTTGTATTTTAGTGACAGATTAGTGATAAAATGAAGGTCCTAGAAATACCCTATGAATGAATACATGAGTGTGGTATGTAAGATCTTGAATTCAAGCATGGGTTGGTTGAAATTTAAAAAAATAGATTTGAATCTCAAATCAAAACCAATTTCATTTTTTAAAATTCTAGAAGTAATTAGTTCCTTTAGAAAATCTGTTTTAACCACCAAATTGTCTAGTTTAATGTTAGGGGTTAGTACAAACTCAGAGTTTTAATTTTTTTTCCAGAGGGTTAAGTGATATTCAGTCCTAAAGTAGAGAAATATTCCAGACACTCAATCCTTAATGTAAAATTAAATCTTATTTAAAATAGAACATCAATTTCTTCACTATTTAAACACTCATTAAAATTTATCTTAGTTTCCTCAAGTTGACACTCAAAATTCCAAGACCAATTCACCTCAATTTCAAGATATAATTTAACAAATTCTATATTTGGTTCATTGGAATTTTCCATTGATTTTGAATCCTATAATTTTTTGGGAATAAATGGTACAAATTTTTTAATTATTTTTTCCACTCTTGGATATAGTCACAACAAATTTTTATCCATGTGATGATAGTGTGTAAAAATATTTTTAACAATATTAGGGATGGGATAAACTGGGTTGGCATGGTTTTTATAACCATTTCAAATCATTTTAGTTCTAATCATACGGATGAATCCTTATATTTAATTATCTCCATTTTTTGACACATTTTCATAACTAATGGTTTTGGGTCAGGTCAGATGATGGGATGAGTTGGGGGTATATTCTTGTTGGATAATTATGTTGTTGGAATTTCATAAGAGGATGTTCATATTGGTTTTGGGTGGATTGAAAATCCTTATAAAATATAATTTTTTATGGAGAATATTACTTTAAATATGGTCATTAATTGAATTTTTGATTATCACACCAATAGAATAGATCATTTTCATTGTACATCACACTTTTTTTGGTGTAGTCAAAGTAGGGACAGGTTCCCCATGATGGGATTTTTTTAAAGAGGCCTCATATAGTAGTGAATTTGGGGATGAGAATGGATAATTTAGCTGAAAAAAAGATTTGAGTATCTAATATAACTTAATTATTCCCTTAGAAATGGAAAAAACTTTTTTTCAATATTTTAAACATGTTTTTTAGGGTTGAAGTGGTCTATATTAATGTATCATGGGTTATTTAATTCTCAAATATCTAATAAGAAACCAATAAACATATACATTTTTTGGAATTTTTTGGGATATGAAGTGGCCACCACAAGATTGACCATGGTTTGTTAAGAATAAAATTTGGAGACCTTTGTGAATTTAGATTTAGATAATTATTTTATCTTAGGTTTTCACTTGGGGTGGTTTAGACGAAATTATTTTAAAATTATTTTAATTTCATTAACTTGATATGGATTCATTCAATGAAATCAATATGACCACATAAATTGTGATTTTACACATTTACACACACATGTAAATCACCTATACATATAGATTATCATTTTATAGTACTACAAGGTAAAAGAACATATTAACACATTAAAAGTGTGGCGAGAATTTTCAACAAGGGGAAGAGAGAAAATCATTGAATAAAAAAACAGATATAAGATAAATTTTTAAGCATTAATATAGTGAGAAATAACATCCAATCCAATCCCTTTATACTTCGTTGGATCATCCTATGAGAGGTTTATCCCTTCAATTATTTTATTATCTTAACGAAAGTTAATATTATACTAAGGGGGTTGGAATTGAAGGTAAAAAATAGTGACATAGCGATCAATCCATAGTTTTGTGAAGAATTTTAGTAGTGTTTGTGTGAATAAGTAATCCCCTTTTGAAAATTATATCAACATGATATGAAGAAGAAAAAAATAAGATTGTATAGATAACTTATATTAAGAAACTAAAATTAATTAAAACAACTTATATTTGAAAAAATAAACACACGAATACAAAATTATTGCAAAACATTATAATTGAAATTATTTAAATAATCATCTACCTCTATCCCCAAAACTAACCTAAATAATAATTTTCTAAGAATTGGTATGGGCCCCAAATTATCCAAGTGTTCCCAAATTATTATGGTAGTCCTTGGGTGGTGTAATGTTAGTGGAATGTGGATTTTCTACCCTTGTCTAAGAATTGGAGCTAGTATGCATGCCTATAAATATGTGTCCAAAAAATAATATCGATCGTCAAATTTGAGTGTTCCATAGATAAAGAAAATGGATCCTAGTATTTCCACTAATGACTTATAAAATTCAACCTAATTTTATTTTTGTTTTCTGAGTTATTATAGAATGGGTGAACTATTTTTTTGCCACAAAGTCTGGTCCAAAATTTCATCTTCAACTTGGGATGCACTCATCACCCGTAATAACTGACAATTATTTGTTTGAAATTTTCTTTCATGTATATCTATTGATTTACAATATCTACATTTCAAATTCTATCTTCATTAGAGCTATTAAATGGATGTAACATCCAAATAATTATATTGTGGTTGAGTTTACTTCATCTAGAATTTATTGAAATGAAGACCCATTTTGGTGGTCTTCCAAAGTATTTCATCATGATAACTAGAAGGATAAAATATTCCCAATGTAATTGGAAATATAAAAATGAAATATGAAATTAAAATCAATAGTACTAGGTTATTTACATTGTGTCTCAAAACATACAATGTAATAGTTCACTTTATGAAATAATTTCAATCATATTTTGATGTAATGTACAAATTTTCAAATACACTAAAATGGTGTTTAGGAATGATAAAGAAAGTGAATATTTTAATATAAACAAAAAAAATTATCCACTTTCATTGGTCAATCCAAAAATTCCAATACTTTGTGACTACGGTAATTCATTGGCCACATCTAGAAAACCCCACGATCACATTGTCAACTACAAATATTCTTGTGGATCACACCAGAAAGAGATAATAATGAACTTTCAACACACCATAGTCTGTTATCTATGAATTTAGATCCCATAAAATAATTATAGTTTAAGAAAGTTCAAAATAATAGTAAATTCTATCCTATGATAAAAATTATTTTTATAATGTTACTATGATCCTTCATTATTCCCAATTTTCTAAAGATAATTTATTTTATTCTCCCTTTTCAATTACATTTATAGAAACAGGAAACAATATCTTCTTATTCATCTTTATATATCCTCTTTCTATTCAATACACTCTAAATAATTTCTATATTTCATTCCATAATGACCAAAACTCTATATTTCTTCTCCTGTAAATATTTATTTATTTAATTATACAGAGAAAAATTATATAATTTTTATTGAAAATCCAGGATTTTAGGAAGTGAAAAATACTCTTATTTGAATGTATCCATCCATTATTAAAATGAAATATGTATTTGATTCAAATATCATTAATGGCCAACCTATATATTCCTGTGTTAAATATAATGAAAAGATTCTCTAACTTCTCCTCTAATTTTATAGATTTATGATATTAAATATATCCATTCATGTGGAGTCACTCATTGCTTTCCACTTGGATCTTGATCAACTTCATCATTATACAGTAACATACTTTTGTTGTAGAATTTTTTTTGATTTGCTGTTTTTTACTCAAATATTATTGTTCTTTAACATCCTTGTATGAAATAAAATATCATTTTTACATTTATTTAACAAAACAATATCATAATAAAATAACATGATAAAAATATATAAAAGAAATTTGAATTCTGGAAACTCAAAAATATCACTAAGAATATTCATCAATATATATCGACAACATGATCAATGGAAAAAAGTATTATGATTGTATCAAACGAATGAAATAATAAAATTAAATACATGACTTACCATCAATACACTATGTGTTAACATCATCCATTTTTTCTAAGGAGAAGATGAACTGTATGATCAAATCCTGATCAATTGTGTGAAGCATATAATCAGTCAATCTACACCATGAGTGTATTTTATCAAAATATATATCATGTAAAATACACCACAGGATTTCAGGTTTTCTATACTAACCATATATACTACATTCAAATTAATGAAATTGTTTTTAGTTTACTAATTCCAAACATTCTTCTTTTGGAAACAAAACCTTCTCAAATCTATTCTATTCAATGTCAAACAATAAAAAAACTCTTCAAATTTATTCAGGACAACTTATCTACATTCAAAAAGAACATATCCATTAATTTAATTAAGATAATGAACCCAATGACAAAATTTTATTTTAATATTATTTACCTACTGAAAAAAATACAACATAATAGTCCATATCCCCAACCACTTCAATAATTATGACCCCTTTCAAACATAGGCTCAGAAATCTCACCCCATTGGATTTTTTTGGAAACCAAGGAATGTATATCACCTTCAGGCATAACAAAAATTCCAATATATCATAGAACATCAGTTATATGAATACATGAGAAAACACACTATCAGAAAAAAAAATGAATAATAATATCATGTATTCTATTGAAAAGTTATCTAAATTGAAACAATTAAATATATAATTATCTTTATTCATCCATTATAAAATCATTAAATAAATAATTTCATGTAATTTAACAAATACATTAAAATATTTCACATCATAAATTGATTAAATTGATAGATTACCCATTTTTCTCCCCCTAAATTTTATCCCCTTAAATTGGTGAGACAAATATATATTGAACTCACCCAGAAGCTTGTATTCCCCATTTTATATACTATTGATAAATTCAAAACACGGATAAGAATAAGAATATTTTCATTTTTATTTCTCCCATATGAATAAAATTATACAATAGAATGTGAGAGTGATGTAAACACCATACCTTCATCATATGATAGGGTAGACTAAACTCTCATTCCAAACCCCATTATTTAAAAAACATCATTTGAAAATGGTTTGGTGGATATATCAGATATTTTATCCATGTTAGGAATAAATTCATGTTTCACCTCATTTAAATCCATAGGATCATTGACGAAGAGGTATTTGATATCAATGTTATTAATTATTGGATATTGACCAAGTTTCATGAATAAGTTTAGGTCGGTTTCATTATCACAACCTAAGAGAACTCCCAACTACCCTTTCACCGTATAGAAATCTATCAATGCCTTCATCCATATCAATTGATTAATGGAATCAATTGAAACGGAATAATTATCTATATAAGTGCTTATAGTAACAATATTTATCTTCTTTATGTGGAAACAAAAACACTTACCACTATGAAAGAACACACCATCATAATTGGATTTTCTATCAAGATCACCTTCCCAATCTATATCAACCATTCTATAAATGATGAACTATATTTTTCTACCATATTTCATCCCAAAACAATGTTTTTTTATTGTATATATGGATCCTCTTCCATTCCTATGATGAAACATTTTTATGTACATTTTAATATGTAGAAATGTTTCAAAGCATACAATATATCTGGTCTCAAATAATTATTTGTATAAAAAATCTAATCAAATAAATAAATTTTATTAGACACACATGTTTTAATTCATCTTAATTAAACATCTTGGTTAATACTGAGATAGATGTGGAAACATATGTTAAATCCTCCTTTCCAAACATCCTTATAATATCTCTAACATACTTTTCTATTGAAAGATTGATATGATATATATATTGAGAAATTATCAAGGTATGAAATAATATCATCTCACAAGGCATAGATATTTCAAGGAGATCCTTTGTTTCATTCAAAACACTTTACACAATCCATTATAATTTATGTAAAACAGTATATCAACTACATAAATAGTCTAAATGACAGATATTTCGATGCCAATTTTATGAATATCACACTTGTCATTCCGGTTTTCTTTGAAAATGATTTACCTAATGATAAAAAATCAAACCCTATAGGCCATATCTCCATATAAATCAATAAAACCAATTTTCCACAAATGGGAAAAATTATATTATAAGCTAAGTTAATTTGGTAAAGAGATCTGGTTAATTGAATATCAATGTGTCATTGCAATCCATAGTTAAAGGTAAACTTAATTATATATAGAATCATATTGTATATCCACTGAACAACAACATAATAAATGTTCAAAATTTTATACAAGTGATGATTTTTTAAAATTACAATCCAAAAATATAGATTAAAATATTTTTTTTCATGATGTGGCATAGTAATTAAAAATGATTCATTCAAAAAATTCCAAAATAAATGATTTTTAAGTTTCATATAAAAGGGCCATTTTTATAAATTACTAAGAACATGGAAATTTTAACATGAAATTTTTCTATGTACATTGATGTATAAAATTAAAATTTTCAACATATTTGAGTAAATTTCTAAGGATCCTACGATACATTATATTTGTACCCTCTTCCCGGGGAATGAAACTGTTGTTGCATAGTATCCAATTAATAGAATGTATTAATAATAATTTGTCCATCACTATATATGTAAGGGTCCTATCTTTTTCAACAGAGGTTTTTTATTGTTGGATAATATCTAAAAGGTATATAATTTTACGATTTAGGATTAGATAAAACTAGAGAAAACACAATGAACCATGACTAATAATATTTTCTCTAGTGTACATGGTGATCATCGGATATAAAATAATACGTAAAGAAATGTTTCATTCCCATTGATTTACCAAATCTTGAAAAAATGGATATAGAAACATTGGATTTTCATGGTACTACAAAAGGAGTAAAATAGGATTTCATCAGGGAACATATCACTTGGATAGGCATGCAGAGGATTTTTTGTACCATTTGAAAAGGGACAATAAATTTTTCTAGACTCGAGTGTGTGCCATTTCTTCATTGATAGATTAGTTAAATAGTCATTCACCCTTATAAAATAGATTAGGATCCATTTAAATGTGGGTTATTGGATGTTATTGTTATTTTTATTTAATTAATTATATTTATATATTGATGCAATACTAGACCAATTATGGTGGACCAAAATATACATCCCCCAAATCCCAAATATAATAATTTTTCAATAAATAGTGAATATTTGGTATATTTATAATACAAGAATGTTTTTTTGGGGTACATGGTATTATATCTCCCCCCACATATTGTATTTGAGCAATTTAATCTATTCTTCTGGGTTATACTCAACATGCACAATGGATGTTTTAAAAAATTTCCTATAAATTGGATGTAATTTTGGATGATTCTTGTGTGCTCAGTACATTATTATCAATTGGTTATGTATGATTTGTGAGTAAAATAATCTATCGTGATTTTATTTTATTTTTTAGAGAGAAGGGTAGTTCCAGTTCATTGAAATGTAATTTAATTGATTTGGTAAAGAAATATCATAGGTGATATCACTCCTTAAAAATTAATTATAAATCCTTTTCCACAATTATTCAAATAACAAATATCATTCTCTATTTTTTTAACACAAAAAACTACCAAAATATGACATTAAGGATATACTAAAAATCCTATCTCATAGTAGATGACCTGAGCGACAATATATTACATTTATATTGGTTTCAATTTTTGTATGAGGATAACAATAAAAATTGTGTCAATTTATTTTTCATTTCTTCATTTTCAAAAATATTTATCAACATTATAAGGATATTTTATTTTATTGGAACATAATTAATTAGAGAGTTATATATTCTGGAGGATCCTCTGACATAACAAATTCTACTAGATACTTCTACTCATATGGACCATCCACCCATCCACATCTATAATATGTGCCGTATGGAACACAACAAAGGGAGGATTTCATGGGTCCCATTATAATTAGAAACATTCCCTTTGTTTTTATCATATATACAGATTTTTTCCCTTAAATTATTTCTATTATAAATATAACATGATAACGTTTCATGCTATAAATTTGATGGAGTATGTTTCTCCCTTATGTGTATATTATATCATTATATGGGATGAGATTGGGTTATTTTTATTATTTTCTAATCTATTACCCACTTATTTAGAACTATGAAATTTTTATGTATGGATTCATTGATAGATTGTATTCTTCTAGATGTGGAAGAATTTATGGACATTTCTCTAATGGACACTCATAGATTTCCCTCTAATCAAGAGGTCAATTTATTTATCAACATAAATTATGGGGCCACAATATCTTATTTAATAGATTATTGGATATCCATGGTTGGGTTAAGGGATCTAGAAGTTTAGTATGAAGAGTAATTCTTATGATATATTGATAATTTTAGCATTTGAGGGTAAATCACGATAGAGAAGCTACACTTGATATAGTCACTTTTGTTGTAAGGGGAGATTTTTCAATCATTCCTTAGAAAAAAGTGGGATCCGGACATATTGTTTTAGTATGCTAGGTCTATCATGGAGATACAGATTACGTGGTATTATGTTCCTGATTTTTCAAAATTGATGTACTTAAGTTATCCTATGATTGTTATACCATGTCAACCTCCTCAATGGGGGAATAATGGTTGTAGTTTAGGAGTACTAGGATGTGATGAGAGAGTTTCAAACTCAATATATGTGTTACATACTAATTTTATAAATATGTACCCAAAACTGATAATATATTATTAGTAGTAAGAAATGATATAGAGTATTATAGAGTTTAGGACATGGTACCTCACCTATTATTAGTTTATGTTTATGAAAAAGGTTTCATTTATTCTAATACCACCTCTAATTATTACACCATAAATGTGTGGTGGGATATAGATGGAAATAACCTATGGATTTATAGATATTTTTAATTTCCTTGATACTATATTTGTGACCATTGACCAAATAACTAATTTAGTCATCTTACTTCTAATTTTGGTGAATTTTTTGATGGAGAGTTTGGTATTTCTGTATATAAATGAGATCATACAATGAGATGTTGAATGCTAAAAAAAGTTATAATTGAGAATCTAGATTCACATAGTGGTTATGGAGGTGCTTTCAAGAATAATTTAGGATATTTTTTTGTTTAGAATATCATCCAACTCATTGATAGATGGACAGACTGAGATGTCCATTCATTTTCTTAACAACATGTTTTGGGGTTTCATTCTAAAATTATTATAGAAGATATAATGATAACGTACCATTAGTAGAGTTTATGTAAGAATTTTTTTGTCATTCTAGTTTCTTCAATGAACATTTCAAGTCCTTGTAAGGGAGACCCATCAGGGAAACCCTTTTCTAGAAAAAACATGAATGTCATCACTTATAGGACCTATGGTTTGGAAATGATGACATATAAGGTAGAGGTGATATAGGACCACATGTGGACAACATAGAGACATTATACAACCTCTATATATAGAATATTGAGATATGATGAGTTTTAATAAGTGCATAATGTACCCTTGAATGTCTCACCTAAACATGGATTGATGAGGATCAATCAAATAATTATGATATAAATGAGTTTTATTAGCATATTCTCAAACCTATATATTGTATGAATGGTCCTTTACCAACTTATGTAAACCAAGTAGTCGTATTGAGATGACAATGTAATTTACATGTCACAAATGAGTAGTTACATTCATAATCTATCACAACATCCTAACAAGGTTGATATTGATGATGATGATGAAACAAATATTTCTACATACATAAAATAAATTAAGGATAAAAATGAATAAAATATTCATAGGAAGATATACCATTAGTCTATATCATGTGGATGAATATGAATATTTATGATAGATCCTAGGATAGAAAAATTAGATGTGTTCTATTTTAATTTCATCACTCGAAGTAAATTATGTTTTTTGTGACAAAAATCATATATGATTTCCATGATTTAGGGACATAAATTTTTTATTATATAATTTAATATATTTTTACTAGTAATTTAATCCTACAAACTATGATATGATTTATTTTACAAGATCATGGTTCCTCAAAAAAATTTATTACTTCCAAAATAATATTATTAGAAAAAGTAGGTGAAAATTGTGTTTAACAATTATTATCTCTTAAAAATTAACCCAATGAAGAATATTAAACTTATGATTGACTATTGATCGGTTTTTTATCTAAAGAGTGAGTAATTAATACTAGGGTTTTTAGTTCCCATATTATCCCTATATTTTTCATTGAATTTGAAATACCATTTCACATAGCACTATCAATATATATTTCTCTCTTTTTATATTAATTAAGGCCATCCACCACTTTTGACATGGAATCATAAAAAAGATTATAAATATTAGATCACATTTATTTTGTTGGATCATTAATTTTATTGATAAGTTAATGGAATCATTCAAATATTGGGAATCAATCATTAAAGGAATGATGATCCATTACTATTGATGGATGTTATTATTTTTTATTAATAAATGTACTATGATTTGATGTCTAAATTCCTTTTATTTGAATTTATTTATTTTTTATCTAAATAATTTTAAACTTAATATTTAACTTGGTAATTTAATGTTTCATATGATAACAAATAAATTTGTTCTCATAATCAAGGTACAGATGGTTGTGCAATGTTCTAAACAACTTACCTATAATCCAACTTATAGAATGTACTTAAACATTGAATTGGGTCATCAAAAGAGGCTAACAGAGGATCAAAAATGGTTTTCAGGCCCTATTAACCATTAAAAATTCTTATCCCTTCTCTCATATATCTCTCTCACAAAAATGAAACAGAACTTCATTTGTAGTGGCCAGTTGTTCATATGGGTGGTTTCAATGTTGTTTAAGTGTGATCACTAATTGTGGTAGTGATGATGACATTTAAAATGATAGACATGAGTGGTGTGTGATGAGGTGGTATAGAAGGATTATCTTAGATAATGGAATTTGGAAGTATGCAATTATTAATTTGAAAAAATATAGTAACGTGGTTGAAACAAGGTGCCGTAATGGACCCATCCTAGTGACTGGATACCTGGAAATGGAGAAATGAATGGGAGAAATTATATTGAATGATTTTGAATTAGATGATTTGATTATCATGATAGATTAAAATCATCAAAAATCTTGTATTCATTAAGATTAACCCATGTAATGTAAATAGAGGATAATGTATTATTAGTGGTGATTTTTTTGGCATTACATCATTTTAAACAACTGTGAAACTAGTTCAAGATGTTAGTATAATCCACTAAATAATTAGGAATTAAGGTATATAACTTTGTTTCTCATGACTCTAATTAATAATTAGTGGATGCTTCACAAAAATAATATTTTACAGTGTTTCTTACATATCTCTTGAAAAATAGTTATTTTCAATTTTTCGACTACGACATGGATATTAAAAGATCGATAATAATATAGAGTGGAAAATAAATTAAGCTAAATTATCTTGGATAATCTAGAACTAGACTAAACTGATCTATATAAATTAAATCCACATTAAAAAATTATTATGAAATGTAAAATATACAAAAGGAAAACAAATAAGATACAAATAATTAATCTAAATTAATAAATCTAATCCAAGATACATTGATTATAATAGAAATGAAATATATTGAATTGAACCAAACAAATACCATATTCTTTTCCTAAATAAAAATAAATAAATTGAATCAATAAAAAATGAATCAAATTGAACAATGTAAAAGTAAAAATACATAAACAATTATAACCATAAAAAAATTAACAAAATAAAAATTAATTTACAATATTCCATTAGAATAGATAATAATCACATGTAATTTCCTAGAGATTACATTCTCCAAACAGTGACAAGTAATATTAAATTTTACTCTATGGAGTTAAAATAAATAAACACCAAATAAAAGAACCAATTCATATATAATAAAAAATAGACAACCCAACCATACCTTACACAACTTATTCCAAGTCAAATTAAATATAATTAATCAAAATAAATAATGTTGAATCAGTCACAAATATGCTATCCTAGCCTGATAAAATCTTATATTATTCAAAATAAAACACACTGAATAAAATAATAATAATGTGAACTATATAGAATTTAGAAAATCAATACTGAAGTAATATAAAATGACTTCCATTAAACTAAACAAAGAAACATTAAACTGAATTACAACAAATTGATTCAAACTGAACTGAACCTAGAAACAGAAAACTAGACTAATCTGAATCAAAAGTATATAATAAAACAAAACTAAACAAACATGGAATATAATGTATAGTAATAATATATAAATGAAACAAACTAAAAAAATTTATGTAATATAATCCTAATTTAACTGATATGAAAGTATCTTATTATAAAAAAACTAAACCAAAGGATTTGACCAAACACGAAACTATATAAATTAAGTTAAATTAGAAAATTACTAATATAAATTAACCTGAGATTATTATAATTTAAATGAATTCAACCATTAGAGACTAAGTTGAATAAAAATATATAAAACTAACCCATAATAAAAATACATTAACCATATCATCATCTAAAAAAGATTCTAAATGAATTAAACTAACTAAATAAAAATTAGGAAAAACAATACCAATATAATAAAATTTGAATACACATGATGCAAAAACATTAAAATATATAAAATGAAATCACCTAAATCTAAACAAAACCTAACTGAATAAAACCACACAAAATTTTATAACTTAATTAGATTAATCATATCCATAATTAACCAAATAAATATTCTTTAATCTATTAGTAATTTATCTAAAAAAATAAATTTTCTAAAAAATAAATTATTCCAATAAGAAAATAAAGAAAAACTAATAAAAACTCCTTAAATAGTTAAAAATTGATTTGAAATGAAGTTAATGAATTGAATAATTTATAGAGTAATATGTTACAAAAAAAAAATTAACTATAATCTCACCAACCCAAATAAAACGTCGAATGATAGAATAATTAACCACAACATCACAAATAATTCCTAACTAACCAGTTTAATTATAGAACCTCACCAATATGGAGTTCAAAATTGATCATTTTTTTAATAAATTCAAAATGGGTGAAGAATACCAGTATGTGAACTCCTTAATCCATACATATTTATTATAATATATTTTCACATTAAATAATGCATTATATTAATATTAACATAGAGAAATTAAAACAATTATTCAAAATGTTTATGAAATTTTAAAACTTACCTAATAACTTTGTATATACATCTAGGAAATATCATCAACATCATATTCATTCATATTTGGATATAATTCAAAAAATTCCTTATGTAGAGGGATATCATTCAAATAATTATTTTGAGGTTAGTCTATAATTCTTGGATTTTACTCCCATAATATTAACTTCTTTTTATTTTTAATGAATTGCCTCTAATATTGGAGGAGGCGAACTAGATCCAAAATTCAAGTTGTGGTTCTCAAAAACATTAATTAAAAATTAGCTTCGATACATCATTAGATGAACTTATCATTATTTATCATCATTTCTGCAATATAAATATTACATCTGAAAAATAAGCTCAAAATACCAATGCTGATAGGATTAATGTATATGGGGGAAAAATATATTATAAACATATATCAAAATACTTTTC
Source organism: Viscum album (assembly GCA_963277665.1). Taxonomy (NCBI): domain Eukaryota; kingdom Viridiplantae; phylum Streptophyta; class Magnoliopsida; order Santalales; family Viscaceae; genus Viscum; species Viscum album. Next base: position 624,955,568 of record OY728127.1, read on the forward strand.
AATAATTACCCACAATTACTCCATAATAGGATTCATTCAATATTTCTCATTGGATAACCTCATATTTATATTTGAGGAAATAGAAACATGAGGAAGGGGTGAGCTCAGAATTTTAGTTAGCGAAAACTTGATGGAATTTCATGATGTGTTAGATCATAATTATATGTTAAAAATATGATCAAGAGGAAATATAATGTAATAAATATCCTTTTATAATAATATATTTCCATATTTCATGGGTAAATAACGTATAAACTGAATTGGAGAAAAATTTACCATGATATAAGAGCTTGAGATAAGAAAGATGATCCCTGGGAAAAATCATAAATAGATAGAAATGAAATATTGAATTTAATTTAATAGTATACAAAATATGGAATTGTAGTATAAAAAATAATATTATGGAATCATGAAATTGTGATTATTTTTAAGAATCCCCACCCATTATGTTTTTGAAAATATAAAACTAGAACCACTCTTTATTTTATGACTATATCTAAGAAGGTCCACCTAATAGGCTACGACCATAACCAAGAAGGCTCACCATTTATTATATGATAATAATAAAAGCTTTATTTCCATTTCAATTTTGAAAAAATAGAAGTCTACTCACCTTTTATGATTATAAAAAATCAATGCTGGTACATGCTTTATAATCTCAAGATATATAAAAACTTGTCTAATTCAATGATGAGATACATCTGACCCCACCTTTCTTCATCCAAACATATTTGATCCATTTAATACTATTCATTCATATTATAATAGAATAAATTATAATAAAAATAGGTTTTATATCATTTCAAAATGATAATGAATAACATAATATCAAAAGTGTATCAAATGACACAAAAAATTCAATCACTCAAAATTATAATTTTTCATTGGAATTTAAAATAAAACACATAAATCAAAACATAAATGGATTTATAAATTTTTGGTATATATGTTATCCAGTGTATTAAAATTTTTTATTTAATAAAATTTTATAATTAAAAGAAATATCCCTTTCAAAATACATAAAAAATCCTTCAAAATTTTTCCATTTTAATGAAATGCATTCACGTTGATAATTAATATTAATGAATACCCTTGGGGACAATTGGGTTATAAAAATAATATTTATAAAATAATTATTATGTTTTACAAACAAACTTTAAAATGTCATATAAATACTAATGAATTATTTTCTTAAAATATAATACATTAAAATTTTTTATAAAATAAATTATTCCTTTTAAAAGTAAAACTTTTACATTAATAAAATATAAGAAAATATAATTTTAATTTTAAAATAATGATGGATAAATAATAATTATAAATATATTTTTAAAAATATAAGAGGATCCTAATAAGTATGTTTCCTCCAACAATGAGAGAAAGTATAGTATATTATTTATAATTTTTCTACCATATTAATGAAATAAAAAGTTATCTGTCACATTAAAAATTCATTTTCAAAATGGTGAATATAAAATAATTTAAAAAATCCCTCATTTAAAAATAATCTTCTAAAATGGAGCCATGAAATCTCAATAAAGTATTTTATAAATATTTTTTTGTAGAATATAAAATATATGATCTTGAATTAAAAATACTAATAATTTAAAATACATTTATTGAAACCCCGCCTCATAAGAAGGGGTAATAAAAAATTATTTAAAAAATAGGATTAGGGAAATTTAATTGTCTCGTGATATATCATATAAATATTTATCCAAATATAATGAAGATAAATTTATTAAAATGAAAATAATTTCAAGTTTGTTAATCATCCATTAAGAAGGATGAGCATTATTCTAAAAAATTGATATACTTTATGAGAAAAAAATGAAAAGGTAAGTTATATAAATTTATTATTTATTATCTCTATAGAAGAATAAATAGTATAATAAAATATTATAATATGGTTGTAGCAATCATTCCTTGCATATTGATGTTCACGAATAATGATTTTATCTCAATAAAGGGAGTTTATTAACAAAACCCATTAGAACATTGGTACAATTTGAATTGAAATACCATAAAGTATATAATGTTAGGTTGATTTTTGTGTCCCATAATATGAATGAAAATTATGAAAAAAATAGCTCCATATAAAATATATACCCCACAAAATGAAACACGTGGTGAATATGAATCATGTGAAATCCCAATACTTGTTTTAGGTACTCGTTACCTAATTATTTTCAATCCCATTTTTTGGTAATGTTAGGGCCCTTATTAATGTTAATATCTTCTAAAAAAATATATTTTTTCTTATTATAAGATACATGATATATCTTGGGTTGTGGCATAGAGTTGGAGGTTTTACTTCATGGACTATCATGTTGTGGTGTGGAGGAGTCTGAGATCAGATATGGTTGTGGAGTAGGTAGGTATATATATAGTAGATACCTAGATAACATATTTTAGTGATACTTAAAATTTCTACATAGCTATGTTGTGGGTGAAGGGATGTGTCAGAATTCTCTCTTGGTAGTTTTACCCTATATAATAGAGGCTCGAGTGATCAACTTGGGTGCCATTGTCTTTTTGGGTATAATTATGGCATGGTACATGGAATATTTTTTGTACTTATATCAGGTGAAGTATGTCTATGTAATATCAATGGAATATTTTCATGAGGGTATTAGAAAATGAGGGTTTAAAACATGGTCTTGGGTGGGTGCACCTCATTCTAGTAGTTTCCAGTAGAACTACGACGTAGTTAGGGGTGTAGGGGTATGGTCTATGTTTTTTCGTATGTGAAATATTGAAGATTATCATAAATAAAAACATCGTATGATTGAAACATGTTCGGTTTTTATTTTTTTTAAGGTTCTGTAGAAGCTTTTGAATCATCCAACAAGATGTATTATTATACCGAAGAATAGATGGATAAATTATATTCCTCTCTGGTAAGATAATATTCTCAAAATCGGAATTCCATATTCCATATTTCAATCAATATTTAAGAGTGGTAAATCCAATAGAAATTGATGTATTTAATTTTTTATTTTATGAATTTTTATTTATGTATTGCTTATTTTTCATCCCCACCTTTGAATTTACATTGAGATACATGTCTCTTGTGTTTGGTCATTTTATGTCCTTATGGGGAAAACATCAGCTGGGGGATGTTTTCTCCCAATCCACAGTGGCAACAGAAACCATGTCGGTCCCTCTCCCTCTTGTTGTGGAGGCACCTTTTTAATCCTTAAAGGGAGGAGAGTCCCCTTTTCCCCTTTCTTTAACCCAGATTTTATTCCCCCAATTATTTCTAGGCATTTCTGTACCAGATCTGTTAAATGGAAGACATAATCTTCTTCTTTTTCTAGTAGAGTTTAATGGAGTGTCATCTCTACTAAAATAGACCTTGTTTTCTTGATTTTATAAGAGATGAACATTGTATGAATCCAATGATAGGATTGTTTTTAGAAAATGGAATTTACGGGAATGTGATTTGGTAGGTTTTCATGACAATAAGCACATAATGATCTGGTTCTCATTGGAGAATGATCTGATCAAATAATGGTCTCACACTATGTGCAGCAATAATGGGCCATTTTTCTACCCTTTTCATTGGTCATATGACTTACACATGAAGAGTGATTTCCATTTTATAGGAATATTGGTGAGTTTCCCTATCATTCCCCTATGGTTCCAAAACCATACTATTTTTAGCTTGCCCGAGAACCTTGTACGGAGGTACCTATACTCTGATAATCGTACAAAAGCAGTTTTTCTTCTGGATAATAGTTTTGACTATGTTGATGTTGATTCATCCTAATTTCATCCAGATCTTGATTCTATCATAGTAGAGGAAGAATACCATTTTAGGCATCATCTGGTATAGGAATCATGGGTTTAATTTTTCTCTACATGTACTCGGTTGGGTCATTTGTTGTAATCCTGCAGACGTGAGTCTAGAAAACATTAGAATGATGGAGAAAAAGAAATGATCATGTGTTTAGTGACAATGGAGTAGTGTGTTCGGATCAATTGAGGAAGGATTTTAATGATTCTCAATAGCCTAGATAAGTTATGTTGAGTAGATAATTTCATAGGGAAAGACAGATTTTGAAGTTGGGAACCATCTGGTGCCTGATGGCCCTCAAGGTTTCTATGACCACAGTGCTATATTAAATCATCAACCTATGAAAGGCTCTAATTCTATGCGAACCTCCAATGTGGAAGTGGTGTGTCCAAGGAGTTGTACCAGTGTTAATGGGAAGGAAGGTATTACTATAGTACCAAGGGAGTACATTCCTATATATTCTAGTGCTTCCTCCAACATGGGTTATCCATTGGAGACACAAGGACAACATTATGTTCATTCTCAACTGGGTAAGTATTAAAAAGGGATACCAGATGATTATAATAGAAGGTTAGATATAGAGGGAACCCTTTCAGAGCTGGTACGACACTGGTTTGTAAGTTAGTGTCAGATATAGGAGGCCAATAAAATCTATAGCTTATTTGCTGGTCTGGGGGACTAGAACAAGAACATGTGAATTTCATTGAAGCTCAGATATTAGGATGAACAGATACGGTTGAGGTTCTCCATGGTTTGGACATGGGAGAAAGAGTATTGACATCAGGGAAGAAAAAAATGTTAACATGGTTACTCATATCTTCTAAAGAAAATGGAGACCAGGTCATGTAAAAAAATAAAACCAAGGAGTTAGAATATATAACTACAAAAATTTCTATTATACTGGGGATCCCCATGGTCAACTCATTTCTTTTACACATAGAATAAATCATGTTGTAGGAGTTTATATACATCAATTATACAAACAAAGAGGTAGACAAAATTATGGGTAGGGTTTTTCAGGTGGATTTCAATATTGAGCATGCTACATGGGCCAACAAGTAGGACCATATTCTTTTTAGGGGTTTTAATGAAGGCAACATAGGTAAAGAGTAGTATTATCAAACATTGGACAAGATGACATTCCACTTTAAAGACATCATTATCAAGAATCCAGATACTCAGGTTCCCACTATCTCCTACAAATATTTATGGAGGAATCCTATAATAGGATTAAATTGTGTTTCTATAGTCTTTTGATTTGTTAAGAGGGTAGTCTTCCTGGTTAAACTATGTGGTTTCTCAGTTATTACAAAAAATATCTAATATAAATTTAATTTTCAGTTATTTTGATCTCCTAATTAATAGTGGGTGATTCTATATTTCTTCTTCCCTAAAATTGAAATTATAATTTTTTTGATTGATTTAAAATGAATTTAAAAATGACTATGTATGTTTTGAATTTAAAATTAATTTTAAATTTATTTTAGGGGAATAGATTTTTCAAATAAGATTCCATTTTGGGTGGTATATATATATTGATTTATTTTGAGAAAACATGTCTTATGATGCAAATTTTATTGATAAAATGATTCTACTTCATTTTGAGAAAATGGATTTAAATGAAATTTGATTTGAAAGTCATGAACTTGATGAAAAAAAATATTTTTTCTTTAATATTAAAATTGAATGTTGATCTTGATTGTGTTATTTGTATCAATGATTGAAAAACTAAATTTAAATTAATTATTTCTCATGATTAATTAATTTATTGAATCTCATGTGAGCTATATTAGATAGTAGGTGATTTGGAAATGCACGCTATGAATCGGGATTTCTAGAAATTGATTAATGATGAAAATATAACAAAAATATGATCTATATGATTTACCATAATGGATTCTCAATGATGTGTTGAAATAGTAAATTGATTCCTTGAATAATAGAGAGTGTGCAAACATATTTTATCCATGGTGATTATTGAGAAGTGTGAGGATCCTATGGGTAAAAACTAACATGCCTTGGGGTATTTTTCCATAGAGATATGCTTTGTTTAATTTTTTATACATTCCAATGGTTAAGAAACTATCATGTTCATTTAAATTGATTTATATAACTATTTTATATAATTTATTATGTAAAACTATTTATATATATACTATATTTTTATTTCAAATTAGGTTGTGATTCAAAAAATGTAAATTAATTTCCATCCTCTGATTTATATAAATTCAAAAAATAAATAGAATAATTGTTATAGAATTTACATAGGAACACCTCCTGAATTTTTTTTGGATGTTTATCTCACACACTACCTTTTCCTTCTAGCGTCCTTATATCATGTTATTATATGAATAGTAAAAGGGAATAAAACTTTTGAAGGTTGTAGTTCTTCTTGATTTTGAGTGAATATGGATTTATATTTTTTATTAGTTGGGTTATTTTACATTTGTTGCACATTGATTGTGAGACATTATCTTTATGAATATTTCCTATGTTCTTGTGGTACTTTCAACCTGTGAAGTGTTTTTTATACTAAAAATGTATTGAATAATATTACATTATTTATTTATTCTCATTTAAAAACATTCCCCCTATTGAAATGTTTTTAAAAACTACTCCCCAACCCATGGGGATTTTAAAAAAACCCTTAGGGATATGCTAGGACCAGATCAGGTATCTGTGTAACAAAAAATAATGTATAATTCTGGAAAACCCCAAATTATTGGAGGTTATGTGGCTTTAATTAATTTTAGTATGTAGTCTGGTTTGTCATGGTATAGTAGAGGATATATTGTTATGATTTATGAGGTAGTTATGAGTGTATATCTAGTTATCTATCATTGTAACAAGCCTACTATCATCATGCGTGTTTGGGAAAAATTCCCATATAAAATAATTTCATCTACTAAAGTATTTTCTATGTTTAATATAATATCTTTGATATCCCTATAACAATAGATCGAGTTGATAATCTATATACATTTGATTGTGTTACAATATTTCCTACTAATATTTTGTAATATTATGCCTTTAAGGAGACTTTGGACTATACTATAGCTAGAAGATTCTGGAAAAATGCATCACAATACCCCAATGGATTATTAAAACCTAAATAATATAATGGTACAAGTTTTCTATAATATACAACAGGTACAAACACTCATTCCTATTCAAGATTTATATATTAAACATCATGGGGATGAATTAATAGAACATTTTTAGTAGTTTCTTAACTTGAATCCAAATTATTTCAGAGGCTCAACTTTTAGTCAAGAGTTAGAGTATTGGATGAAAAAATGGTTCATATCATTGATTTCTTGGAGATTATTTATTTTATAATGGTTAATTATACTACCTTATTATTGGATGGGAAAATAAATAGATGGTTAGACACGATGGTAAGGAATAATATGCATGAAGTAATGGGGTGGAAAGGCTTCAAAAACTTCTTTATATAATATTCAAATTATATTATATGTGTTTGGAAATTTATATAGATTTTATTAACCTCCAATAGGTTGATGATACAATGACTTGGTATAAGAAAAAATTATTAGCATGTTCAACCATCTCCTATGGTAGTGATAAATGATAAGTTGAAGGCTTAATGATTTTCGATGGTTCTACGACTAGATATATGATCACATGACTTCTTGAAAAAGATAATTTCTTATATAAATGAACTAGATAGAGAGTTGATGGTCGAGATTGAACTGGATAGTATGTCAGGGTTTATGGGAGTCTATCTTACTCCCATTAATTGTTTCTGTGTTCCCTTTAAAAAGAATATGATGTTTTATGAGTTCTATGGTGGATTTTAATTGAAAGTGTCATCTAGACCACATGTAGGGCATAGAAGGCCCTTTTAATTTGTTTTACTGCATCATGGTTAAGTACTTGAGGTGGGTTTTTACTAGTATGTCAAGGATTTTTGGTTGTTGTAGTAATTCAAGACATCTGTAGAAATTGTTTCATGTCTCTTCTTCACCATGAAGTGGAATGGGTTTTAGATAATAAAATAAATATGTGTGAATAAAATTCTTCAATAACTATAAGTTTATTACCATAGTAATATAAAAAATTATTCTTCATGTAGTGGTACATTCTCCAGAGGAATATGTTGCATTTCTGGTGATGGTGATAGGTATCATTCTTATTGTGTTATATTTATTTACTAATTTATATGATCACGGTGAATCTCAATTGTTCATATCAAATCATTTTTTTTCATCAAATATATCTCTCTATAGATTTCATATCATATGATATGGATATTACTAAACCCCTCGAATCAATGAGAAAGAGAGACTTCTCTGATGACCTTCATAATTTTTCTATCAATCGATGATTGAGATGAATTGGTGTCTTTTGGTTCTCTACATGAAACGTATTATCATCATTTTTGGTATGGATTGGTTAATTGAACCTAGAGACCATGTTCACTCTTATCATCGATGAGTATTCTTTCTCTCTCAAATTTGGGTGTCTAATGTCTTTATGGGTGAATAGAACCTAAGGTGATGTAGATCCATACAACCTTTCCCAATGACAGGAATGGTCATTTCAAGGTTCTCTTTTTATATGTATTTGAAATATTTGATTGGTTATGTCCCACCAATTTTCATTAATATTATAAATTTGTTTCCATATGAATTTGATGGATTTCAATCCGTAATGGATGTTGAGTTCTCTATTGATTTATTATAGGGTACCCAACCCATCCTTATTCCCTCATAACATATGAAAATAACTAAATTGAAGGAGTTGAAAACTCATAAGGATGGTCTATTTGATAAAGGTTTTATTTTCCCATGTGTGTCACCTTGTTCTAAACCCATTCTATTTACATAGAAATATAATTTAATATGTCTCCATTTTGTTTATTAATGAAAAATCAATCAAATTACAGTAAATATATATATATATATATATCGACAGATCAATGATTTTTCGGACTAGTTAAAAGGACCAAATTGGCTTTCAATGGTTGATATTACATTTAGTTATCACCTAATGAGAATCAAAGACATTCACATCATGAATAACACTATTCAGTGTATGTATTACCACTATGAGTAAGTTGTTTTAATTTTTGGTCTAACCAACTCACTTACAGTATTTATAGATTTTAGGAATAGAATATCCCATCAGTACCATGACTCATTCTTGGTGGTATTCAAGGATGATATTTTGGGTTTCTCTAGAACATATAAAGTTAATATGGTCATTTGGATGATGTTGAAAAATACCCAAAGACTCCCCAAATTTCTACCAAGCTATTGAAATTTAATTTATAGATTTATTAGTTGATGGTTTTTGAGAACATGGTCTTACAACAGGTTTTTTAATTTTAATCATAAAAAGATGATGGTTTTTATGTCATGGTAGATTCCATGTAATGTTTTGAAGATTGAGATCTTCTTGGTATTAATAGGGTATTACCACCATTTCATCAAAAATTTCTTTATATTGCCTACGTATATGACAACATTTACATAAAATGAGGTGATGTTTGTGTGGGACAAGAAATGGTAGGGTGATTTTATTGATTTAAAACATATGTTGACTACTTTAGCAGTATTGACTCTTCTAGAGGCTGAGTAGGGATATGTCATGTTTTGTGACACAGTAGTTTGGGGTTTGGCCTACTATCTTATGCACAGTGATCATGTGCTAACCTATGATTCTTGGAAGTCATCCAAGAATAAATATTTGACCCATGATATTAAACTCATTACAATGATACATGCACTAAAGATTTTGTGGCATCACCATTTTAATAAGGGGTTTAACATTTAATCTGAATACAAAATACTATGATAAATATTCACGCAAAAATATTAGAATCTTTTAAAATAGTAATTGATGGAGTGCCTAAAATCTACTGATTTCGACCTTTCCTATATCCGTAGAAAGTGGAATGTCAATGATGATTCCGTGGGAAAAAATATTCTAAACATAATGTGAAAGAATCATCAAATGAGTGGAACCATATGGGTATCCCTACTCTATTTCCTGTGGGAGTTTGCGATGTTGAGTCTAAGATTTTCCTTGAAAATGTTCTATTGACCTCCCCTCCACTTGATAATATCCTTCAGTGGAAGAATATTGAAAATGAATTATGTGGCCTTAGGGACTCTCCTTATGGTTTTGAGACCATTGGTGAGTGGTCATTCCCTTCAGTTATTATATTTTGTTTCAAAAACAAGTATTTTATTTTTTTTCAATTATGAGAATGGTTTTGATGTGGGATTTCAATCATTCCCATATTTAAGTGAAACCCATGCCCCATGACAATGTTCTGTAATATTTTTATATGATTATTTCTACCATGTATGAAGTGATACATCGCTGAATTTTTGTCCCATTGTTATATGTGTCATAATTTCAAATCAGTGCGCCGAAAACCTTCTATTTTTCTTCTTCCACTTTCGATTCCGACTTTGATGTAGGATGTTATTTCATTGGATTTCATGTTCGGTTCAACCAATACCCCTTATTAGAGGAATATGATATGGGTAGGGATCTGTTGACTAAACCAAATCACATCACTCTTTACACAATTTAGAAATAACAAAGATGAGGAATTGGGATGTTTCTATATTTTGGATATTGTCATGTTTAATAGATTTCAATATGTAGTATTTTATTATATGGAACCCTAGTTCACCTTTTGTTTTTAGATATATTTTTAGAGGGAATTATGATCCCAATTGAGTTGCATCGTGAAATATCATCCATATATTCCTAGATAGATAGAAGGAGATATATATATTTTGGAATACATGCTTCATTCTTGTGTTCATGAATTCGGTAGAGATTGGGATATCTATTTAGGAATAATTCAATTTTTCTACTATCATGACTCGTCCTCGGGGCCCGTGTCGTGACTACCCCAAGCCCGCCATCCATAGGCCAGGGGTTGGCGACTAGCACCAAAGGCGTTAATACCTATATTAGGAAGGAATTGCCTTTATAAAAGTAAACAAACACCACAGAGTACACAAATGAATTAAACACTAAGTAAAACTATATGGAAAAGTAAGTGCTGAAAAGAAAGGGGCCGGAAATACAAGCCCAACAGTAAGTACAGTACAACTGAAATACTAGTGCAACAGCTGTAAAGTAAAACAACAACCACTATGTCATTCTTTAAGAATCCCACCTGAAGGGTGGGTATAGATGGTCTCCTCGTCACCTCGGGTCCGTCTGTCTGCTCTGTGTATGACTCGCCAAGTGGTCCACCTCCAGGTACCATCCTGCTCCTCAAGTCACCACCTCGATCAGTGTTGTCCGTTCTCTGCATCCAACACAACGTATAGCGGGCAAGGCCCGTACAGAGGTGAGTATACGATACACAGTAGGGACCCCAAGACTCACGAAGGTCTCCCAGAATCCACGAAGGATAAACCACATAAGAGAGTTACAATCTCAAAGTATCAACCAACTCTACTTAGGTATATGCCCATACATATACCTAAGTTATCAATCACAATTCGGCTCCAACTCTCGAGTCCAGACACAACCCAGTCCACACAGGAAAATAACACAATCACATGGATGATAATGATTGAAATTCAAGACTCAACTCACACAGGTATTAAAATCACAAAGAGGGGTAGAGATGATTAGATATAGCCTCTGAATCATCTCCTCTGCCGAACCCATGTAGGATCCGATTATAGAAGTCGTCACTGCCGAACCCATGTAGGATCCAAGTACAGTAATCATCACTACCGAAACCACGAAGGATCCAAGTACATTAGTCAACGCTGCTGAACCCACGGAGGATCCAAGTATAGTAGTCATCGCTCCCAAACCCATGGAGGATCCATGTACAGTATTCATCACTGCCGAACCCATGGAGGATTCAAGTACAGGAAACATCACTGCCGAACCGACGAAGGATCCATGTACAGTAGTCGTCGCAGTCGTAGCCAGCTCTAGGGTTCTCACACACACCACACTCGATTCCAGGAGGGTCCTCTCCTCGAGCCAAGGGGTCGATAAATAAACTATCACGAAGTCCAGAGTTGATGTATCCCGAAGTTCCGTCTCATCAAAAGGATCCCAACATGACAGACGACGTGTCAATCGGACGCCCGATCTGAGTGATATTGGCTTTTCCATTTCAGGGGCCCGATTGGAAATACACTCGTTCCAAAACCCAGCTGTTTTCAAAAGTTGTCCAAAACTCACTTAGAGTAACGCAAAATGGCCGCTTTATCTCGAGGGTCCCAATCCCGTAGACGGCACATCGATCGGACACACAGTCTTTAAGTTATTCACGTTTAAGAGAAAACGGGCTCGGCCTGTTAAGCTGCAGAGACCCAAAGATTGATGTACATGGACATTACATTACTTTTGAGGAATACATAGTACATAACAAAAACAGACACACAAGGACCGTAATAGTTTAGTGTCTTTGGAAACTCAGAATATAATCTTCTAATCGTGGTGAAAGATCTTCAACATCTCCCATAAAGATCTTCCCCTTTTTTTCTTACCTAAAACCTTTCTTTATATCCTGGGGAAAAGAAAACATAAAAGGGGTGAGCTGAAATTCCCATTAAGGATAAACATAGAGAACATAAAACAATCCATACACATTTTAATGCAAAAACTTGTACATACAATCTAAACATCAAAATCTTGAGGAAAGATCTGAATCTTGGAAGTACGTAAGGCATATATCATAAGGGAACATCAATCATGATAAAATAGCATGGGAATAAAACATGTAATTGTGGAACCATTAAAAACATGTTACGATTTCCATAGTATCCAAGGCATTGCTACCAAGACCATCTTAGTGGACAAAGTCCCTTTCTGAATCGAGTTCACTCCTCATTTCAGTCCTGTAACACTGAACCGGATTAACTTACCGTTCCAGCCATTTCTATCTCATGAGATATAAATCTTTACCCAATGTATTGGAGGGAGATATAGGTCCCACCCATCTCATAATGAAATCATTATTACTTGTTCCACAACATAAACATAAATCATTCACCATAACCCAAAGAATAAAATGGGTTTCATAAACATCATTCCATCATCACATAATCCATATAAAAGAAATGGATATCATTTCATAATAAGAAAAGTGAAACCATGTAAATCATAGAGATATTATACTTGAAACAAAAACATATGAAATAATGTCATCTTATATGGAAAAATGGTTTTGATAAAACACGAATTCTTGAGGAAAATATCCTTTCTTCTTCAAAATCAATTTCTTTTCACAAAACGTGTTGCAATTTTAAAAGAAATAGATTTTTTTGAAAATATTCATGAAATATTTTGGAGGAAGCTTCATGAAAATAATGCTTTATAAAACCGTAAAAATCCATTCACGCCGTATAAGGTAAAAATAACAATCTCCTCGTACTTTTGTCGGAAAAGTCAATAAGTACCTCGTATGGTAAATAGAAGAAAGATTCCTTCCATACGATGTGGTAAAAGTAAGAAAAGGGTAAAAATGTATTTAAACATACATGGAAGGAAAGTAAACATTTTATGAAAACATTTTGAGAACATATGGACATGGATAATAAAATAACCCCCAGTAAATACTTACAAATAAACAATCTCAGATAAGAATGAGATTGGAATAATTATCCCTTACCTTAGGTCCGATATGCTTTGTATATTTCAGAACCTCATGTATAATGATTTAAATAATGTCATTGACTTATTACAGAATAATATTCATTGTTATGATATCATATATGGTTCACTAATGACTTTATATTACCCATTCTTTTGTAAGTTCCATGTTAAAGCAGTGTTTTGGGTTAAATCATTTTAATTATCGTACATGTTTGGACTTGTTGTTCTTAATATTATTACTTATATCCTGATTTACTTAATTTCAGAATTTAAAACATGATTTATATATAATATATATTCATTATATACATATATATATGATAGATCGATTAAATGGAATGAAATACACCGTTCATGGAGACGGTAGACCGTACGTACGCATGAACGCTGTTTTCGTTTCCTTATTGAATTGAATGAAATTAAGTAGATGACATAAATATATATACACATAAATCCAGTATCATTGTTATGTCATATATTTCATGGTTACTTATTATATATACTTTATAATCATTCATGAATGGTTAACATGGAGAATGAATCTTATCGCGTCGTGGAGACGGTAGTCCGTACGTACTCACGGTCGATGATATCATTCCCATGATCGTGGAATTTCATTGAAGTGTATGTATAATATTTCAGAATCAATATCACTTTGCAATAATCATGTATAGTTATTTATTTACACCATTATACCCTTCCAAGTAAGGTGGTGGTCGAAAACAGATTACACCACGACATGGAGATGGTATTCCATACGTATGCACGCGCGTTGATTTCATTTTCCGTAGGATGAATAGATGGTGAAATAGGGTTGTTTCATACTTATAATTACATATCAGTATATATTAGTGATACTTATTTTATTACTTCATAATGAAACAACTATTGAAGAATAATTATAAGAAGAAATAAAGTTGAAAGAATCGGTAACAGATATTACCTCTTCTTTCCACACGCCTTTTTGAAACCTTCTCTTAGGGCACTAAGATTGGTCTTTGAAGAAGAACAGAACCTCTGGGATGTTTCTAGGGAAGTGTAGAAGATAAATTGGCAGGGGTTGGCCGAGCTTGAATGCACAAAGTGGTGTGAGGAAGAGAGGGAGGAGGTGCCCTTTTATAAGGGTGGAGAGGGGCACCTTTGGAATAACTAAAAAATATTATTATATTATAAAGTCATATTCGTCTTTTAATAGCTCCAAATTGAGTTATTTCAAAGCTAAGCTGGGGATGGGTCGAAATACTCTCAACCAATAGAATTTAGACAATTTTAGGTTTCTATTTTAACCTTATCATTTAGATTTAACTTTAAGTTAAATAATTTTTCTTTTACCGTGTCTTCTTGTTTTCTTACACTATAAGGTTAATAAACAAAATATAACAAGCCAAAAAAACCCAAAAATGTTTATTATTAATATATATAACCTTATCTAAGTCATTTTTCCGAACCTTAGATTTTTTAGGAATAAAATAACAATTAATAATATAATATTTGTTTTAAAAACTATTTTATGTCAATTTTGACACTATTTGGTAATTGATTTTTGTGAAAATCATAACAGAATGATTAGTTCTAAAAAAGTTAACTAAATCAATAATAACATGTCATATTAACCTATAAAATTAATTTAATTCATAAAAAGTCTTAAATTACATTTATTTGGGTATTTATAACATCAATTATGTCAATATTTCATTAATAAGATAATTAATGCATCATCATTGTGTCATAAATAAATTGACTTATTTAATGTATAAATATTATAAATAAAACACCATTATGTAGGAAATGCTTTTATATTTCTAATGAATATTTATAGTCGAATTTTTCTTATATATAACCCTATATTAAAAATGATTTAGTTATTAAACTTTGATTTTAACCATTTTAACCCTTCTTTAAATAAATTAATAATAAATGTCCTAATCTAATCCAAGTGGGCCTAAATGGTCATATTTTATTCCTAAGGCTGTTTTTGGTCAAATTACACTTATCCAATAGAATTATGAAATGTGTTAGGGTAATAATAATATCATTTTTACCCTTAATTACCCTATTTACTTTTAACCGTGGTAGAAAAAAGTAAAAAGTTACTATTCACCAAAAATTATTTTCATCTCATTGAACCACATTTTAGTCCTTGATATTAACCGTGTCTCTCGGATTTTCAAAATTCCACTCACAGAAGCGGTAAAATTATGTTTTATGTAAATTTGCAAATTCTCCTAGGAGGTGGGTAAAAGACGGCGAAAAGTTCCATAAAATGTATATATATATAAAATTCTTATATAATGACTCCAATGAATTAAATTGAACTTATATTGGAATTATTTATTAATTTTGACCTAAAATAAATATAAATATAATAAATAATTATTTAAATAAAAAGTTGGTTTTTGAATAGTAACCCAGTGTTTTCACTATTCATCAAAAATTGAAAGTTTTCAGAAAAATACCAAAAATTCACCCTAGGCTAATTTTGATATTCTGAATCCAAAAATGAAGTCCATTTTGAAAGATAAAATTTATAAAATTTCAAAAAGTGGGTATTAATATTCATAACGGCTAGATTATATAATATATCGTTGTTTAGCGAAACTCGGTATTGCGTACAACACATGCTATCATGGAAGGTCGCGATTGCGTGTAATGCATGCCAAGTCAAAGATTCGTGTTGTGCAAGATACCGTGTTGTGCAAGATACTTTTGGTGTAGTGTACAACACAATACATTAATGAAATTAAAAAGAATATTTTTCATAAAATCTCAGGGTGTTACATTCTACCCCCCTTAAAAAGAATTTCGCCCTCAAAATTCGTCGGGGTTATAAATGGTTTACTACTCGAAAGTTTCTTTAATTTAAACCCACATCGTAAAAAGGAATACCAAAACTTGGCTTTAAAAACTAAAGTATGAAACGTAACAGTTACCCAAATTAACTAATCACTGGGTTTCCACATAGGAGAACATATGTGAAAATATGGATATGGAAGAGAAATATAACCATCATGTTCTGATGGAGAGTGGTAGAGAACATAGCTAATAAAAAGACAACAATCACAAAGCCATATATTTGTGATGATCTAGGGTACCATCTGATTCATTGGATATAAGGGCACTAGGACAACATTTTTGGTTTTCAAGATCATTTCCCTAAAGTTGAAGAATTTGAATTTGAATAAATACTTACTTTATTTTGGTATAATATCACCGTTGTTCATGCCTTGAACAATTTCCACTTCATATCTTTAAGAAATGAAGTTGAATTTGTCTTTCGCGAAGTTTTAGCAGATCATGTGATAGAATGATAGGTCATTTCATCTGTCTCAAACATAAGTTAGAAAAAGTTATATACATAATTCCATCTATGGTGAGATTAATCATATATGGTTCCAAAATGGACATATACTTCATCTATCATCCTGTATAATAAAATAAAACTAGTTTCTACTAACCAGGGACTTCCTGTAGGCTAGTGGTAGGAAATAAAGGCCTGTCACACTTCGGTTGTGGGTTCGATTCCCACAGCCTTGTCCGACGTGATGGGTTGTCGCTCGTTCTACAGGTTGTCCTTTTTTTTCTAAAAATACAATAATAACTTATGTCCAACATAATCTATTCCAATCTTTAGGATTATCCATAATATTGCAGTCCATTTTCATATTATAGTGAAAACGATTACCAGAGATTTCATATAACAATCATGTTAATACCATCATTGATCCCCATATATCATAAGATATGTCTTGTTGGTCACATTCCAAACATTCGAAGGCCTTATTCACGTATTCTCTTGAAAAATGAATACCCATTGGATCTTAGTGAAAACATGAGTGCTGTCAAAAGTTAACTCTTTCTTCAAACCAAAACCCCAAAATTCTATATACTCAAACCATGATATAACAATTTCCTTATATCAGTCATGAGCTCATGAATACTGTCAAACATTTCATTTTCTCCTTATCCCTTCATTATGCGCATATCATCTTCTTTCCAAAAATATCTCAATCACTTTCCATGGTTACCGGTACCATAAAATTATTGAACACCACAATAGACCAATACAAAAATATTCCAATATTCCACGATACTATATACAACATTATCTTGGAATCCCATTACATAAACACTTAATCATTCCACTACATCGTTTTTATATTCAACATCACCAATAGTGATCGCATGTGACTTCCATTTGTCCTTTACCTTAAGTGGTTTCTCATGTCAATCATCATTAACCCTTGGATTAGGGCATGTATTAACATAATTCCCCATTTCATTGCACTTGAAGCATTGAAGTGTTGGTGGTGCGTTCTCTGCAGTCTTTTCTTTATTCACATCATTAGAAACCCTTTTTCCATTACTTCGACACTCAGTTACTCGATGACCTTCTTTTCCACACTTAAAACATTTTCTAGTCCCTTTATGACAATCTCCACCATGATTCTTTCCACACTTTGAGCATATGGAAACATTCATCTTCTTTTCACCATTATTCTGAGATTTCTCCTTGAACTCCATCTTTCGTTTCTTGTCAAAACCATGAGATGGATATATAACACCAACTTCTATTTCTACCTTGATATCACAACACACAATTTCTTCATAGCTACTGAAGTCTCTTATAGCTAATTCCCTTAGAAGAATTGGTTTTAAGCCACTGAAGAATCGATCAACTTTACTTTCAGGTTGGATGATAAAGCCAGATGCATACCTTGTAAGCCTTGTAAAATTCTCTTCGTATATACCAACAGATTCATCATCCTTTTTCTTTAGTTCAAGAAACTCCTTCTTTATCTTTGTTCAAAGAATATGAGGGAATTACTTATTGAAAAATAAGTTCTTGAACTCGTCCCATTCCATGGACTCAATTTCATCTCTTGGCCTCGTATTCTTGATATGATTCCACCATTGATCAGGTTCACCTTCCAAACGATATACTGATAAGATAAATTTATCATGTTTAGAACATTGAAGAACTGAAAATATCTTTTCAGTGGTACTGATCCATTGTTCAGCAAAAAGTGGATCAGAAGACCCACTGAAAGAAGGTGGACGTTGCCCCATGAAGGACTCAATAGAATATTGTTCCCTTCTCTGCTCATTTGGAAGTCCAGAATGATTCATAGCTTGTGTAAGTATAGAAATAATATTTTTCACTTAATCTCCCATAACATTTGTTTGTTCAGGAGGAAAATCATTGCATTGTCCATTACATTGATCAACATGGTTCCATCAGGTTCGATCCATCGTCTAAAACCCAAAAAGAATAGTGTGAGAGGCAAAAATCATGCTAGGAAACTCAACATAATAAAGGGGGAGTACCCTCAATATCTACATATTAGGTTTAATTCTAAGATCATTACCGTAATTCTAGGACTATAACATATACTTATACATAACCTTAGGGACATCCCTAGACATACCTTAGAAATATCTCTAGGGATCTCACTAAAGTTATCGCATCCTAGTTTCCAAAGGTTAACAAAACCATTCCTCTGATACCAACTGTAGAGACCCAAAGCTTGACGTACATGGACATTACATTAATTTTGTGGAATAATTAGTACATAACAAAAATAGACACACAAGGACCGTAATAGTTTAGTGTCTTTGGAAACTCGAAATATAATCTTCTAATCGTGGTGAAAGATCTTCAACATCTCCCACAAAGATCTTCCCCTTTTTTTCTTACCTAAAACGTTTCTTTATATCCTGGGGAAAAGAAAACATAAAAGGGGTGAGCTCAAATGCCCAGTAAGGGTAAACATAGAGAACATAAAACAATCCATAAACATTTTAATGCAAAAACATGAACAAAAAATCTAAACATCAAAATCATGAGGAAAGACATGAATCTTGGATGTACATGAGGCATATATCAAAAGGTAACATCAATCAAGATAAAATAGCATGGGAATAAAACATGTAATTGTGGAAACCATTAATAACATGTTATGATTTCCATAGTATCCAAGACATTTCTTCCAAGACCATATTTGTGGACAAAGTCCCTTTCTGAATCGAGTTCACTCCTCATTTTAGTCCTGTAACACTAAACTAGATTAACTTACCGTTCCATCCATGTCTATCTCATGAGATATAAATCTTTACCCAATGAATTGGAGGGATATATAGGTCCCACCCATCTCATAATGAAATAATTCTTACCTATGCCACAACATAAATATAAATCATTCATCATAACCCAAAGAATAAAATGGGTTTCATAAACATCATTCCCTCATCACATAATCCATATAAAAGAAATGGATATCATTACATAATAAGAAAATTGAAACCATGTAAATTATAGAGATGTTATACTTGAAACATACACATATGAAATAATGTCATCTTAGATGAAAAAATGGTTTTGACAAAACCCTTGAAATGAATTCTTGAAAAAAATATCCTTTCTTCTTCAAAATCAATTTCTTTTCACAAAACTTCAGGCAATTTTAAAAGAAAGATATTTTTTTTTGAAAATAGTCATGAAATATTTTGGAAGAAGCTTCATGAAAATAAGGCTTTATAAAACTGTAAAAATCCCTTCACTCCATATAAGTTAAAAATAACAATCTCCTCATACTTTTGTCGGAAAAGTCAAAAAGTACCCTTTATGGTAAACAAAAGAAAGATTCTTTCCATACGATGTGGTAAAAGTAAGAAATGGGTAAAAATGTATTTAAACATAAATGGAAGGAAAGTAAACATTTTATGAAAACATTTTGAGAACATATGGACATGGATAATAAACATAACCCCCAGTAAATACTTAAGAATAAACAATCTAGGATAAGAATGAGATTGGAATAATTATCCCTTACCTTAGGTCCGATATGCTTCGTACATTTCTGAACCTCCTGTATAATGATTTAAATAATGTCATTGAATTATTACAGAATACTATTCATTGTTATGATATCATATATGGTTCACTCATGACTTTATATTACCCGTTCTTTTGTAAGTTCCATGTTAAAGCAGCGTTTTGGGCTAAATCGTTTTATTTATCATACATGTTTGAACTTTTTGTTATTGATATTATTACTTATATCCTGATTTACTTAATTCCAGAATTTAAAACATGATTTATATATAATATATATTCATTATATACATATATATATTATAGATCGATTAAATGGAATGAAATACACCATTCATGGAGAAGGTAGGCCGTACGTACGCATGAATGCTGTTTTCGTTTCCTTATTGAATTGAATGAAATTAAGTAGATGACATACATATATATACACATAAATCCAGTATCATTATTATGTCATATATTTCATGATTACTTATTATATATACTTTATAATCATTCATGAATGGTTAACATGGAGAATGAATCTCATCGTGTCGTGGAGACGGTAGTCCGTACGTACGCACGAGCGATGATATCATTACCATGATCGTGGAATTGCATTGAAGTGTATGTATTATATTTCATAATCAATATCACTTTTAAATAATCATATATAGTTATTTATTTACACCATTATACCCATCCAAGTAAGGTGGTGGTCGAAAACAGATTACACCACGGCGTAGAGACGGTATTCCGTACGTACGCACGCGCGGTGATTTCATTTTATGTAGGATGGATATATGGTGAAATAGGGTTGTTTCATAGTTATAATAACATATAATTATATGAGTGACACTGATGTTATTACTTCATAATGAAACAACTAATGAATAAGAAGTAGAAGAAGAAATAAAGTTGAAACAATCGGTAACAGATATTACCTCTTCTTTTGACATTCATTTTTGAAACCTCCTCTTAGGGCACTAAGATTGGTATTTGAAGAAGACCAGAACATCTAGGATGTTTCTAGGGAAGTGGAGAAGAGAAATTGGCAGGGGTTGGCCGATCTTGAAGGCTCAAAGTGGTGTGAGGAAGAGAGGGAGGAGGTTCCCTTTTATAAGGAAGGAGAGGGGCACCTTTGGAATAACTAAAAATATTATTTTATTATAAAGTCATATTCGGTTTTTAATAGATAAAAATTGAGTTATTTCTAATATAAGGTGGGGATGGGTCTAAATCCTCTAATCTAAGAGAATTTATACACGTTTAGGTTTCTATTTTAACCTTATCATTTAGATTTAACTTTAAGTTAAATAATTTTCCTTTTACCGTGTCTTCTTGTTTTCTTACACTATAAGGTTAATAAACTTACTATAACAAGCCAAAAGAACCCAAAGATGTTTATTATTAATATATATAACCTTATATAAGTCATTTGGCCTATACTTAGATTTTTTAGGAATAAAATAACAATTAATAATATAATATTTGTTTTAAAAACTATTTTATGTCAATTTGGACACTATTTGGTAATTGATTTTTGTGAAAATCATAACAGAATGATTAGTTCGAAAAAAGTTAACTAAATCAATAATAACATGTAATATTAATCTATAAAATTAATGGAATTCATAAAAGTCTCAAATTACATTTATTTGGGTATTTATAACATCAATTATGTCAATATTTCATTAATAAGATAATTACTGCATCATCATTGTGTCATAAATAAATTAAAGTATTTAATGTCTAAAAATTATAAATAAAACAACATTATGTAGGAAATGTTTTAATATTTCTAATGAATATTTATAGTCAAATTTATCTTATGTATAACCATATATTAAAAATGATTTAGTTATTAAACATTGATTTTAAATATTTTAACCCTTCTTTAAATAAATTAATAATAAATGTCCTAATCTAATCCAAGTGGGCATAAATGGTCATATTTTATTCCTAAGGTTTTTTTTGGTTGAATTAAACTTATCCAATAGAATAACGACATTCTTTAGGGTAATAATACTATCATTTTTACCCTTAATTACCCTATTTACTTTTAACCGTGGTAAAAAAAACTAAAAAGTTACTATTCACCAAAAATTATTTTCGTCTCATTGAACCACATTTTAGTCCTTGATATTAACCGTGTCTCTTGTATTTTCTAAATTCCACTCACAAAAGAGGTAAAATTATGTTTTATATAAATTTGCAAATTCTCCTAGGAAGTGGGTAAAAGACGGTGAAAAGCTCAATAAAATTTTTATATATCTAAAATTATTATAAAATAACTCCAATGACTTAAATTGAACTTATATAGGTATTATGTATCAATTTTTACCTAAAATAAATTTAAATAGAATAAATAATGATTTAAATAAAAAGTCGGTTTTTGAATAGTAACCCAGTGTTTTCACTATTCATCAAAAATTGAAAGTTTTCAGAAAAATACCAAAAATTCACCCTAGGCTAATTTCGATATTCTGAATCCAAAAATGAAGTCCATTTTAAAATTTAAAATTTATAAAATTTCAAAAAGTGGGTATTACTATTAATAATGGCTAGTTTATATAACATATCGTTGTTTAGCGAAACTCGGTACTGTGTACAACAGACGCTATCGTGGAAGGTCACGATTGTGTGTAATGCAAGCCAAGTCAGGGATGCGTGTTGTGCAGGCTTCTTTTGTTGTAGTGTACAAAACAAGACATTAATGAAATTTAAAAGAATATTTTTCATAAAATCTCGGGGTGTTACATAATCCCAGTTGGTTAACAGGTCGGCCCGACACGATTCGGCTGGTCCGACCCAGCAGAGGGTCAGACCGGCCTGGTTAAGCGCACTACCCGGCCCAGCAGGGCGCGGCCCAGCACGACGCGGTGCGGCACGGCCTGGCTGGCAGGGGCCCGGCCCGGCGGGCCGCGTCTCGGCGCAGGTGGTCGAGCCCTGCGGGGGGGGGGGGGGGGCACCCCCACAGTGTCCCAAACCGGCAGCGCCGCCCTGCTGTCAGGCCGGCCGATGTCGGCCGATCTTCCTGGCACGAGCGGCCCGCACGGGCCGGCCGTGATTCCTTCAGTGTGGCTCCCTCCTGGCGCCGCAGGTCTTCCTAGCTCGGTCGGCCGCCTGCCGGCCGGTTCATCGGTCGAGCGGCCCGCGAAATGCAGGCCGTGGTCTTCTACAGCGCTGCGCGATGTGGCGCCGTAGTTCCACCAGCCCAGCTGGCTTCGGCTGGCTAGTTCTTCTTCGGCCAAGTGGCCCGCAGTTGCGGGCCGCATTTTTTCCGCACGTGGCCGCCGCCTTCATTCGTCGCCACCTCTTCTAGTGAACCTCTATCGCGAATAAAAAATCCGGGAAACATCGGAGGGTCATCGGTCCGTATTCGTTCGGCTCGCGCCATCCGCGTTAGGCGGTATCAATTGGAAAAAGTTATTCCAAATAATTCTACACAAATGAGATAATTTATAAACTTATAAATTATTCAATACCCCTACATTGAAATGAGGTTCGTTGTAGTCGGGCGTCGCGGATGACGGCATCGCAGGGAGACGGCGTCAACTCGTTGATGTCGGGGAAGAAGGTGGAGAGTATGGCGCGTCGTCAGTGTTCCATGCGGGTTTCTCCATATCCTTTGGCTTGGACGAATATCGAATGAGATGATCGTTATTCTTTGACGGTTCTTCGTTGGAAGGACGGTGTTCTTCGTTGAAGAGAGGAACTCCTTCTTCTAATTCTCAAGAGCCCTCCCAAAATCCTCTCAACACAATGACTGCCAAAATAAAATAATATCTAAGGCTATTATTTTATTCACACATGAATTTTTAAAATTGAAACACTTTAATTAATTAATTGGAGGATTCAATTCCTTAATTAAAAGTGACGGAAAAAATTAATGGGAGAGGGGGAGGTGAAGAGATCACATAATTAATGGGAGAGTTGTCAAATTAATCAAGGGGGTTTAAGGGAGTTAAGGGTTAATGAAAGGTTTATGGAACGTGTGAGTCCCACCACACTAAATCCCCTCATGGGAGGTTATGTGGGTTTGGGACCCACTTCTAACTCCCCTTTGGGGGAAATAACCACCATCCATAAATAAAATTGTGTACTACAAATTTTATATATTTTATTCCAAATCCCCAAAAATTAATTTTCAACCCGCATAAAACGCAACTGCGGTAAAAGTCCCCTTAGGCGAATACCGGTGCTACGAGTTCATCGGTGCCCTCAGATTTTGATTCCAAGAATCGGTTCAAAATATAGAAAAACTTGCACGTACGTTTACTGAATGTACCCGAACAAAACTTCAGAAATTGATTCCAGGCACACCGGGCCTCAGAATCAATTTCCGTCAGAAACAACAGACTTGTAAAATTCTAAAGTATTTATGAAAAAAATTCCTTGAAATTTCCGGGTCTTTACATTACTCCCACCTCAGAGATTTATGTACCCATAAAGCTACAACACACACTAGGGAAACAAATCGGGGTACTGAGCTCGCATATGAGCCTCCCGCTCCCAAGTGCTCTCCTGGAGGTTCACGTGCTTCCAGTGAATGCGTACCAGAGGAATCAACAACCCACATAGGACCTGCTCCTGTCGATCCTCTATCTCCACCGGGACCTCCGAGAATGTCTCCCCATCATCGATGTCCAGTTCCCCGTGGTCGATGATGTGGGACAGGTCGTGCACGTATCTCCTCAACTGAGATACATGGAAGACATCATGCACTCTGTGCAACTGAGGTGGAAGGGCCAGGCGGAAATCCACCTCGCCTACTCCATTGAGGACCTAGAAAGGTCCAATGAAACGCAGAGATAACTTGCCGCCCGGGCCAAATCTCCACAGACCCCATCGAGGTGAGACTCGTAGGAATACGTGGTCGCCATCCTTGAACTCCAGTGGTGTTCGTCTCCTATCAGCATAAGGCTTTTGTCTGCTCTTTGTAGTATTCATCCGCTCCTGGATGATCTGCACCTTCTCTGTCGTAGCCTAAACCATATCTAGTCCTACAAGTGCTGACTCCCCTTGGTCAGTCCAGCATAGAGGTGATCTGCAAGTTCGGTCGTACAGTGCCTCATATGGTGCCATACCGATGGTGGAGTGGTAGCTATTGTTGTACGCAAACTCCACCAAGGGTAAGTGATCCTCCCAACTGCGACCAAAGTCAAGGACACATGCACGGAGCAAGTCCTTGAGAGTCTGAATGGTCCTCTCAGTTTAGCCAGCCGTTTGTGGATGGAAGGCTATGCTCAAGTGAAGCTTTGTCCCAAAAGCCTCCTATAACCCCTTCCATAGACGGGAAGTGAAACGAGAATCACGATCGTAAATGATAAACGATGGAAAACCATGAAGTCATACGATCTCCGGAATGTAGAGGAATCCCAAGCACTCTACTGAGCCCTACTCTTGGATCGGTAGGAAGTGGGCTGACTTGGTGAGTCGGTTTATGATCACCCAGATAGAGTCGTGTCCTCTGGATGTACATGGAAGTCATGTCATAAAATCCATGTATATCATGTCCCACTTCCACTCTGGAACCTCTAAGGGCTGAACCAAGCCCGCTAGTACCTGGTTCTCCACCTTCACTTGATGACAAGTGAGGTATCGTGAAACGAACTCTGCTACAACCATTTTCATACCTGGCCACCAGTGCTATCATTTGAGGTCCTGGTACATCTTCTCCACTCCTACATGTACTGCTAGAGGGGAAGTGTGAAACTCCCTCAACACTTCCTCCTGCAGTGCAACTGGTATCATAGTACGTCCCCTGAAGAGGATGAAGTACTCCCCTCCAGAAAATCCATCAGGCACCTGCCATGTGGATATCTGAGCACATCAAGTCTCCTAGTCAACGTCCCCACGTTGTGCCTCTTTGACTTGCTGAAGGAGTGGATGAGTGACTATGGGGGACTCTAGAAAGGCTGCTCGATCTCTATCCACAAAGGATATCTGCAACGTGGCTAGCTGCTCCTTCACCTCTCCTAGAAGTTGAATGCCTGATCTCTTGCTGAGTGCATCAGCTACAATGTTCCCCTTCCCAGGATTATAGACTATCTCAAAGTCATAGTACTGGAGGAACTCGAGCCATCGCCACTGTCTCAGGTTCAGGTCCTTATAAGAGAAGATATTCCTGAGACTCTGGTTGTCAGAGTAGACTGTAAATAGCTCGCCCATCAAATAGTTCCAAAAAATCATAAAGGCGAAGACCACTGCTGCTAACTCCATGTCATGGGTAGCGTAGTTCTACTCATGTTGTCTCAACTGCCATAAACCATACGCAATCACCACTCTCTCATGCATCAGGACACACCCGAGTCTAGTCCCTGATGCATCGCAGTACACTACATACCCAACTCCCTCCTCTGGTAGCCTCAAGATGGGTTCACTAGTCAACCTCTTCCTCAGCTCCTGAAATCTCTGTTGACATCTATCTGACCACACGAAGGGTTTCCCCTTCTTTGAAAAGGTTTAAAGTGGTGCTGCAACTCTGGAGAAGTATGGAACAAATCTATGATAGTACCCAGCCAGACCCAGGAAACTCCGCACCTCTGTCATGCTCCTGGGTGGCTCCCAAGCAAGTACTTCCTCGATATTCTCTGGATCCACTACAACTCCCACCTCCGAGATGACGTGTCCCAGAAATTGAACCTCTCAAATCCAGAACTGGCACTTCGAGAGCTTACCATAAAGCTCGTGCTCTCAGAGTGTATCCAGTACAACCCACAAGTGGTAGGTGTGATCCTCCTCAGTAGTCGAGTAAATCAGTATGTCGTCAATGAAGACTATGACAAAACGATCAAGGTAAGGCTGGATGATCTTGTTCATGAGATTCATGAACATTAATGGTGCATTTGTTACACCAAAAGACATAACCAAGAACTCGTAGTGACCATATAGACACATGAATGCCATCTTCTGCACATCCTCGTCTTGAACTCTGAGTTGATGATAGCCTAACCTGAGGTCTATCTATGAGAACCATCGTGCTCCCTTGAGCTGATCATAGAGTTCGCCAATCCTCGGGAGTGGGTACTTGTTCTTCACGGTCACCTGATTCAGGTGACGACAGTCGACACATAGCCGCAACCTCCCATCTGCCTTCTTGGCGAACAAAATCGGAGAATCCCATGGTGAAACACTGGTTCGGATGAATCCCTTCCCATGTAAGTCCTCCAGCTATACTGGCATCTCACGAATCTCGGAGGGAGCCATCCGATATGATGGAGTAGATATCGGTGCTTTCCCAGGGAATAGTTCAATGTATAATTCTACCTCTCTATGAGGAGGTAGTCCTGGAACATCGTCAGGAAAACCGTCCGCATACTGATCCACCACAATTGGAATACTTGGACTCCGCACATCAACCGCTCCAAGGATGATACTATCCAACTAATGAGTGATTGGCTGCCCTCTCTTCTATGTAAGTCCATCTTATGCTACAAAGGCTCCCTTTTTTCCAGTCAAGGTGAACCTTCTCCCATCAGTGCGGACACAACGCACCTTGCGCCTAATAAAGTCAATCTGGGAATGGACTATCTTTAACTAGTCCAAATCTAAGATGACATCGTAATGCCTCGACACCGCTACAAAAAGATCCCAACCGAAGCTCTCGCCTCCTAGATTATTCTCACACTGCTGGAACCAGTGCGTAATCATCGAGTCTCCTCCCGTAGGAGTCTCTAGGTGTAAGGATTGAGCCAACGACTCTGTCAAAATCTTCGAGCTCCGAACAAGGACAGTGACAATAAAATAATGACTCGCACCTATGTCTACAAGTACTGCAACAAAGTTGGAGTAGACATAGATAGTTCCTCAAATCATCTCAGGTGCGCTGTGGTCATAGGCTTTGACTACCTATAGCTGAGCCCACCTCTGTCCGCCAGCTCCCTGTGGTCGGGGGTGGACCTCCTGGTGGTGGTGGTGGCGGAGTCTTGAAATGTCGTCCACCACCCGCTACTCGGCCAGCTCCTCTGCCTCATCCTCCTGATCCCGGCGGACCACCACGGTCAAACCTCTTCCTCTACCTAGGAGGTCCCTCCACTGTCTGCTGATCTTCTGCATGGCGGGTCGGGTAGTCTTGAGCCATGTGACCCTGCCCGCCACATGCATAACACTGCTTGCCCCTCGTATGGCTGGCTCTGTTTCGTGTTCCCTATACATCTGAACCAGTATCCGGAGGTTGCCCACCTAATGGCATGGTCCCCTTGGACATTTGCGTAAACTGTCTACTGACGGCTGCAGAAGACTCTGCTACGTGTCGTCCTGCGGTGGGTCTCGCCGCTGGCGACTACTCAGTGAGAAATATTCCCACTAGCAGGTCTCGCTCCAGTACCCCCACCTGCATCGGGATACTGAGGGGAATCGTTGAAGCCCTGATCTTGTGCCTCAGGCCCTGCTCGAAAGTTCAGGCCATGCAGAAAGGGTCTCGCACCATGTCCGTGGAGTAGTGTGATAGGTCGGTAAACCTTGAAGAGTACTGAGCTACTGTCACATTGCCCTGCCGAAGATGAAGTAACTCCTGAATCTGCACTGCACAGAGGGTGGCTAGAACAAACTCCGAGCGAAAGAGACTATCGAAGTCTATCCAAAGTAAAGATTCCTCATCATTCACTTGGAGCATTAGGCTCTACCATATACCTACTTCTGCATGCAGGAGACTCATGAAAAAGATCACCATAAGGTCGGCTGGTGTCCCTACCAATCTGAAAACTCTGACGATAGCCTCCAGCCAGTCCTCAGCTGCCTGTGGGTCCGTCTCTCCGTGGAACTTGGGCGGCCTCTGTCGCTGGAAATCGGGCAACGCACTCAGGCGGTGTGCACTCTCAGCTGCTGCGGCTGGTGGTATCGGTGGACCAACATGTAGTGGTACCGCTGGTGCCTCCGCTGTGATGGGGCCCTGCACCAAGACCTCATTGCTCGGTGGGCTACCATCTCGCACATAACTCGGAACCCTAGCTGGTTGCCTTCGAGGGGCCATCCTGAAAAGAAACAGGTGCGCCATGGTCAAAACAATATAACTAGTGAGCCATCACAAAGTAATCACAAAGAAAACTTTTCAAAGGAAACACACACGCAATCATTGTTTTCGTGCACTAAGTCGGAAATCAGAGGTCAGGGTCCTGTTGTATGGATACGTCGGCTGCCGCACCAACACTGGACTCCCTAGACTGAAAAACACACTCAATACTCTTAACACTATTGATTCACAGTAAGATAGATCAGAGTCCTATGATCTGCAATAGAACCGACTCCTCTGATACCAATTTGTCCTGACCCATCCTCGGGGCCTGTGCCGTGAATACCCCAAGCCCGCCTTCCATAGGCTAGGGGCTGACGACTAGCACAAAAGGTGTAAATCCATATACTGGGAATGCATTTCCTTTATAAAAGTAAACAAACACCATAGAGTATGAAACTGAAGTAAACACTAAGTAAAACTGTATGCAAAAGTAAGTGCTGAAAAGAAAGGGGACAGAAATAAAAGCCCAACAGTAAGTACAGTACAACTGAAAAACTAGTACAACATGAGTAAAGTAAAACAACAACCACTGAGTTGTTCTTCGGGTATCACACTTGAAAGGTGGGTATATATGGTGCCCTCGGCACCTTGGGTCTGTCCGTCTGCTCTGTGTACGACTCGCCAAGTGGTCCACCTCTAGGTATCGTCCAGCTCCTCAAGTCTCCACCTTGATCAGTGATGTCCGTCGTCTGCATCCAACACAACGTAATGTGGGCAAGGCCCGGGCAGGGGTGAGAATACAATACTCAGTAGGGACCCGAAGACTCTTGAAGGTCTCCCAGAATCCACGAAGGATAAACCACATTAGAGAGTTACAATCACAAAGTATCAACCAACACTACTTAGGTATATTCCCATACATATAACTAAGTTATCAATCTTAATTCGGCTCCAAATCTTGAGTCCAAATACAACCCAGTCCACACAGGATAGTAAGACAATCACATCAATGATAATGATTGAAAGTCACGACTCAACTCACCCTAGTACTCAACTCATGAATAGGGGTGGAGTTGATTAGATGTAGCCTTTGAATAATCACCTCTGTCGAACCCACATAGGATCCAAATACAAAATTCGTTGTTGCTGAACCCACGGAAGATCAATGTACAATAATCATCGCTGCCAAACCCACGGAGGATCCAAGTACTGTAGGCATTGCTTCCGAACCCAAGGAGGATCCAAGTACAGTAGTCATCGCAACCGAACCCACGGAGGATCCCAGTACAGTAGTCATCACTGCCGAACCCACAAAGGATCCAAGTACAGTCAACATCACTGCCGAACCCATAGAGGATCCAAGTACAGTAGTCGTTGCCATCGTAGCTTGCTCTAGGGTGCCCACACACAGCACACTTGATTCCGAGAGGGTTCGCTCCTCAAGACAAGGGGTTGATACATCAACTATCACGAAGTCCAGAATTTATGTATCCCAAAATTCCATCTCATCAAAAGGAACCCAAAACGAAAGACGACGTGTCAATCGGATGCCCAGTCTGAGAGATATTGGCTTTTCTGTTTTAGGGGCCCGGTTGAAAATACGCTTGTTCCAAAACCTGGCCATTTAAAAATTTGTCCAAAACTCACTTAGAGTAACAAAAAAGGACCGCTTCATCGCGAGGGTCCAAATACCGCAGATGGCGCGTCGATCGGACGCCCGGTCTTCAAGTTATTCACCTTTAAGTGAAAACGGACATGACCCATTAAGCCCAGTGGGCTGGCGGGTCGGCCCGACCCGAATCGGCGAGTCCGACCCAGTAGAGGGTTGGACTAGCCTGACCTGGTGGGGTGTGGCCTTCCCTGAGGGGGCGCGGCCCGGCCCAGGAGGGCGCAGCCCCGCCCGGCAAGGCGCGTCCCTGCTCAGCGCGGCACAGCGCGACTGGCCACGGCTTGACTCGGGTGGCCGAGCGCTGGGGGGGGGGGGTTCTTAAACCGGCGGCGCCGCACTCCTATCCGGCCGGCCGAAGCCAGCCGGTCTTCCTGGCGCACGCGGCCTACACGGGAAGGCTGCGGTTCCTTCAACGCAGTGCCCTCCTGGCACCGCTGGTCTTCCCAGCCCGGTCGACCACCTGCCGCCCGGTTCGTCCGCCGAGTAGCCCGCAGAACATCAGTCGCAGTATTTCGCAGCACGACGCCATGGGGCGCCGTGGTTCCACAAGCACGGCCGGCCTCGGCCGACCTGTTCTTCTTTGGCAGAGCGGCGCACGGCTGTAGGCCGCTGTTCTTCCACACACGGCCGGTGCGCAGCCGCCGCCTTCGTTCGTCGCCGCCTCTTCCAACGCGCCTCTATCACAAATAAAAAAAATCAGAAATACATCGGAGGGTCGACGGGCCGTGTTCGTTAAGCTTGTGCCCTCCGTGTTAGGTGGTATCAATTGGCCAAAGTTATTCCGAAGAATTCAACACAAACAAGATAATTTATTCACTTATAAATTATTCAAAACCCCTACCTCGAAATAAGGTTCACGGTAGTCGGGCATCGCGGAAGACGACATCGTGGGGAGAAGGTGTCAACTCGTTGACGTCGGGGAAGAAGGAGGCGAGGATGGCACGTCGTCGGCATTCCTTGCTGGTGGCTCCTTCTCTTTTGGCATGGCTGATGATCAAAGGAGATGATCGTCATTCTTTGGGGGTTCTTCATTTGAAGGATAGTGTTCATCATTGAAGAGGGGAACTCCATCTTCCAATTCTCAAGAGCCCTCCCAAAATCCTCTCAACACAACGAGTGCCAAAATAAAATAATAGCTAAGGAAATTATTTTATTCACACATTAATTTAAAAAATTAAAACACTTTAATTAATTAATTGGAGGATTCAATTCATTAATTAAAAGTGTTGGAAAAAATTAATGAGAGAGGGGGAGGTGAAGTGATCACATAATTAATGGGAGAGTTGTCAAATTAATCAAGGGGGTTTAAGGGAGTTAAGGGGAGATGAATGGTTTATGGAATGTGTGGGTCCCACTACACTAAATCCTATCATAGGAGGTTATGTGGGTGTGGGGCCCACTTCTAACTCCCCTTGGGCTGAAATAACCACCATCCATTAATAAAATTGTGTACTATAAATTTTATTTATTTTATTCTTAATCCCCAAAAATTAATTTTCAACCCGCATAAAACGCAGCTGTGGTAAAGGTCCCCTTTGGAGAATACCAGCGCTGCGAGTTCATTGGTGCCCTCAGATTTCGATTCCTAGGACCAGATCAAAAGATAGAAAAACCTGCACGTACGTTTACTGAACGTACCTGAGAAAAACATCAGAAATTGATTTTGGGCACACCGGGCCTTGGAATCCAGTGCCGTCAGAAACTGTTGTCTCGTAAAATTCCAACGTATTTAAGAAAAAAATTTCCTTGAAATTTCTGTGTCTTTACATATACAATAATAGTTTATTTTTATCCATTTTTTTGAATCCCATTGAGGCCATATTTGGATACATGTGTTACTCTCTATTAGTTTGATTGAAATTGGGGAAGCTTCTTTTTCTGAACAAAGTTTGGTCAAAGAGATTATGAAAATGATTCATTTCTTCATGAGAGAATGGTGATAACATAGATTGAGTATAAATCTTATACTGGTCATTGTAAATTTTCTTTTAACTTTTCAACTAGTCATAGGGTATTTCTATGTGTTTCAACATAGTTAGTTCACAGAAGACTCAGAAAATTGGGAAAACATGTGTTGAGGATTTTGGGTCCTGATGAATTTATTTATAAGGTAAGAAACAAGGAACATTATTTAATATTTCCACCACTATTGATTTTTATTTATAATGTATTTTAATTATCATAGTTTCAAATGTATCTCTTTAAAACATTTCATGTTTTGATATGGGTAAACTATGATGTTGGATAAGATATATCCATGTCTGGCTTTCAAATTCATATTGTTTATTCTGAAACAAATGTTGTTCATGAGAAGACTATACACTTGGTCTATGTTTTATGGAAGCATGGTTCTAATTCATTTGAGACATCATAGAATATGGAATTAATGAGACATAATATTACTCATATATTTTTTATTAAGAATTGTTGATGGTATTTCTAATGATGAAATTTTTTTATGGTGAGGTAGTTGTAACTTCTGATTACCTCTTTGAAGAAATCCTTATCTTCCTTGTTTCGAACCCCTTATTTGGTTGTGTTTCACATCATTCATTAGAGTTTAGGGATTTATGGAGGAAAATACATGTTTTATTAGAGTAGTTTGTGTATTTTGGTTAGTATTTTAATGTGGAATTTGAGTTTTTTCAATAGACCATCATTATTTAGTGTATGGGATTTTGAGGTTGGGTGCGGCTGCATCATAGCCTCTAGAATGAACATTGGTGCCATGGACACCATATTTTAGATATAATTCCAATTTTATCATAACAATGGTTTGGATGACGGGCTTCACCATATGCCTTTCTTGGTGGTTATTCCCTAGGAAATAGAGTCATATCTTTGGTGTGGAGACTCATGTCTGTGATTTGGGCACCACTACCTATTTGGGAGTAACAATCGCAAGTTTTATAGGCTACTTCATGGTCATTCCCTGGGTAATGCGAATTTGGTTTTGGACTAGGGATTTTTTCAAGATGTTGGTTGATAAAGAGGGGATGAGGCATGGTATGGGGTGGATGTGTTGTGGTCTAACAATTTTCAATAGTAAAATGGTGTAGTCATACGATATAAAGAATGGTCTATGTTTTTCATGACATAAATCCCTAAACTTCATGATAATTAAAAAATTATCCTTCTCAAACCTCGTATGAAAGTTTTTTTAATTATCTCTTGATGTTTTTTGACTCCTTAAATGTCCTCCCTTATTAGATTTAAGTACATGTTTATTCATTAAATTTATCTCTTGTAACTAAATATTCACTTTATTGGAATTCCCACATCTTCTTTATTTCTCTCCTTCGAAGTTGATAAATCATATGGTAGATTACAGATTGAATATTTTATTTTATGAATTGTTATAATGGGATTCGTATTTTATCCTATGTTTCTTTTGACTATCTATTGGTGTTCCCAACTCAGGTATTTGATCATTTAATATCATAATTAATGGTGGATGGTTCCATAATTCTTCTTCACTATAGTTGAAACCATAATAAGTTGACTGATAAAATTAATTTCAAATTTCATTTTATATGTTTTAAATTAAAATAGATTTGATGATTGATTTAAAGGGTGTGTATTTGTAAAAGGAAACGCTTTTTTAAGTTGTTTTGAGATATTTAAAAATGTTCAAAAAAGATGTAATGTGGTGGATTTGTTTTTGATAAAATGGTTTTACATGATCCAATGAAAATGGATTTTAGTGAAATGTGATTTTTATTTCATGAACATTATTAAAAATTTGTTTTTAAAATTCAAATAAAACTTTTAAATAGAATATGTATCTTGGAAATGTGATTGATGAAAAAAATTGGAATGAACGATTTTACCATGATTTATTGAATGATTTGAGCACATGTGAGATAGATGTATTAGTAGTTGAATAGAGAAATCTATAAAGGAGTCTTAATCAGTAGAAATAAATTGATGATGATTACACCAACTTAAAATCGCTCATCATGATTTTCCATAATGGGTCCCCCAATGTGGTCTTAATTCAATATCATAAAGGATTGACAATTAGGGAGTCTATATACATACATGGGGCCTATTGAAGATTGAGAAGTGTGATAGTAATATAGTCAGAAAATTATATACCTCTGAGCATATTAAAATGGTTTTATTTTATGGTTGAAATGATTATACATGAAAATGATTAAGAAAATTTATATTTAATGGGAGATAATCTATATAAATATATTACATAAAATATTTATTTTATATTTTTTCTACATATATAAAACAATTTGATCTGAAATATTTTTTTGATTCAAAATTTTAAAATTAAATTCTGTGAATTTATTCATTTAAATTGAATATAAATGTGTATAATTATAATAAAATTGATTTTGGGTCACTTGTGGAAAACCAACATTGATTTTTATCTCACAACCTTTCTTTTCTATTGGGAGTAAGTAAATCATATATTTTTAGGCCTATGGAAAGGTAATGTTCCTCTTGGATGTGGTTTTTGTAATTTATTAGTGTGACTTTAGAGTTATGATGGTGACCAGTGGAGCTATAGTTCATTTTTTTCCTAGGGATTGTGGGAATTTTTCATTAAGGGTTTCACATTGTCTCTTGGATAATGTTTTTCTTGTGATCTATCATATTTTCTAGTGGCACTTTCTCCTACTTGATTTTTTAGAGCACCAAATTTGCATAAACATATCCCGTTTTATTTAATCACACTAATGGAAAAATCATTCCATTGTTGTTGATATGATTTCATGTTCTAGTTACTAACCCCTAGGGATCAAGAAAATAATTCAATATTTCTTGGGAATCGCTCGTGAATAATTTTTCTAGGGTATCTTGGATGGTTTTTGAAAATAATGTCTCGATGAAGAAATATTAATGTGTAAAAATACCATACATAAGTTTAGTGTAATTGAACATTCTCTGAAATCTTATATTACAAAAATAAATATAAAAATTAATTATTTTTAAAACCTCCTTAAAACCATTATCAATTATATATTGTTTATTTATAATCAATCATGAAACTTACATTAATTAGTTATATTTTATTTTTATCATCACATTCTATTAGCTTTGATTGTTTTTACCACTAGTTTCATAGTGGTGGTGTCAATTATTTATTATATATTAATATTTAATAATTATATGATCTTTATTGGTATTGTGATTATTAATTTTTATGATTTATGATTTTCTTCTTTAATTTAATATCTATTTTTATAAGAATTTTTTCAGATGAATTTAGTCAGGAACTTATTTTGTTATTTTTCGCGAATGAAGGATAGAATATTAATAATAGCTAAGATCAAAAAATTATCTCTCCAGAAAAATTATAATTTAATTATAATTTTATTATATTAATAGTATTTTCGCCTTAGTCACCCATACAATAAATTAATTTCATTGTTCATTTATATAGATAAATTTCACCAAATAATAAAAATAAAAATATATGGGTGAGTATGCTTATGTAAGTGATTGGATTTGAATAATGTAGTTATTAAAGAATACAAATAATATTATTTATACATGTTTATTCTAGGTATTTGTTTAATTATATTTTTTTGCACATATAAACATAATATATTGAAAAATGAAAGATGTCACTTCTGTGGTGGCGGTAGTCTACCCGTACGTATGGGTGAATAATTCATTTTCCATTGAATGAGTAAAATATAGTGATTAATTAAAATATTAAAATTATTATTAATGTTATGAATATCATATTATCCTTAATCTATTCTTTTTAATCATCCATTTATATTATTGATTAAAAATAAATCATGTTGTTCATGAAGGCGTTTGTATACACATAAGCGTCATAATATCATCATTTTTCGAATAGAATTTGATGAAGGTAGAGAAAGTATAAAACATTATTACAATTAAATTTTACCATATTAGTTATATTTAAATTATAAAAATAACATGTATTTAATAGGTTTGAGAGGATATAAGAAAAAAAGTATTAAAAGAGAAATATTGAGAACATTACATAATCCTTTAGATGTTCTCCCTTAGATAACATCTTATAGACTATTATCATGGTCTTCTGGAAAGGTAAATGATTCTAAGATGTAGGGAGATATTATTGGAGAGATTACTATAGTTATTTATTGATACAAGTCTTTTTTATTGGTGGAATTATATAGTGGAAGTGATTTCCTTCCTTATGTGATGAAAATTTCATTTTTTGAATGCACATTATTTTCCAATGATGAATTAAAAAATTCAATGTTTAACAGATCTAATAGTGTAAAATAATGATGTTTAAGCTGAGATAATGGTGAGAAATACTACAATGTCCATTTTTACATATTTTTCAAACATGTTTCAAGTCCTTTACAATATGATTTTTAAATTTGATATTTTATGTATTTACCTTGGTAATTAGTTTTTACAAATAAAATTTATATTTTATTAACAATATAAGATAACCCATTTTACAATATTTTTATGTCATCAAAAAAATTATCTCCATATAAAAATATTTCCATTTCTAAATGATAAAAAATTATCTTTTCAATAAAAATCATTTACTGTGTAGAAAAATAGTTTCGACAAAGATTGTTCTTTTCATAATTATGTGTTATAAATCTATATCAAATTAACATAAAATTAAATTATAGGTAATATATTTGTGTATAAGATTATAAATAATATCAATTTCATATTATTTAATTGATAAATTAAATTTTTTACATAAACATTTATCTATATAAATAATACAATTTATTCAAAATAATATTTTCATCACAATCATGGTCATGAAATTTAATCATAGAAATAAAAATTTTAAGACTAATAATAAAATTGAACTCATTAAATAAAATAAAAATGGGAATCAAAAATAGAAAATACATTTTTCTATATATAATATCAACAAGTGGTTAAAAACAATATTTTATCCCATGAATATAAAAATAATATTTTATGATAATATTTTACTTATGATTTCATAATTTTAAACACATGTTATTTAAGATCAATATAGTGTTCTTAATATATTTATTTTACCCTATTAACCAAAAATAATTTATATTAGAAAATACTAGAAAAATATGTATAATAAAATTGTAAAATTATGAACTGAAAATGATGTTTATTTTAAAAATGTAAAATTTTTACTTTTGTAATTTATTCTTTCAAAAAATATAATATACAATGAAACTGTGATTTAACTAAAAAATTACAATATTAAAAATTTTGTGTTCTAAAAAAAATTTATATGCAATTAATATTCTATTACAACCTTTTTAATTACTACACTTTTTATTATTAATTTTTAATAATAATATTCATCAAAAATGTTACCGCTCATTTTATTTAAACGATTCTTGTGAAAAAATAACTTGATTGAATGATTATTAATAAGAATTTTTATTTTTAAATCTCGTGGTTTAACATTTTGTTCCATTAAATAAATTCCCCCCACCCAAATTTTAATTATCACTTGCTAATAAAAGAAGCTATGTGATATATAAAAAACATATTATATAAGTTCTTACCTAAATATTCTTCTCAAAATTTTAAATACTATAAAACTCATTATTTACCTATAAATGGGGATGTGTTCAAATTATTAATTTATCTCAATAATCTATACCAACTATTATTCCATAGTTGGTTATAGAACTTTCTAGGAACATAAATTTTGTAGATTTATTTCTATGAACTTATTTCCAATGAAATAAATAATCCCTAATGGTTATTATATTATCCAATTAAAATCAAGTAAATGATCATATGAATTTTTTAACTCCAAAAAAATGTCTTCCCTTATTACACCCAATTTTAAAACTGTGATCATTTTTGTTCAACTATGATATAATGTGATCAACCTATAAAATCGTAAATTTAATCTATGATTTCAATTGGAATATTCCTTTTTGGATATAAAAATATCAATTAATATGCGAAAAAGCATTTTTAATGGCTATAACATAGAATTTTATCAACTAAAAATATTCCTCGGAGTGTTTTTCCAATTATATAGTCAAAGGCCCACTCATTATTCAATAAGTGAAGATTGAGTTGATACTCAACAAGAAATTTTTAGGTTGATTAATATAACATCCCAGGTAATGTTAAAAGAAATAATTTTTATTTTTATTAATTTCCATTGTTTTTATTTTATTTATTTATATCCATTACAATAACACTATGTAATTTTTTAGTAAAAATGGAAAAGAGATTATATCTAAAAAAATCAGGTTATAATGAGAAATATCATTTTATTTAAAATATATGTTTATATATTATAGATTTATAATTTGAAAAAATGTTCATGATTTCATAATTCACCATTTAGAATTTCTCATAGGATGAGGTTTTGAGAACTTTCAAAAATTATTGTTTTTTATGTAATATTGAAAAATAATAAATATTATTATAAAATATATCTTCATTTCAATTATTTACAAATTAAAAATATTTTTTGGATTATTTTTTAATTTTTTTATATTTAATTTTGATTAAATATCTAATTATAGATTTTGGAATAAATTTAATATTTTTATGTCATCAAAAAAATTATCTCCATATAAAAATATTTCCATTTCTAAATGATAAAAAATTATCTTTTCAATAAAAATCATTTACTGTGTAGAAAAATAGTTTCGACAAAGATTGTTCTTTTCATAATTATGTGTTATAAATCTATATCAAATTAACATAAAATTAAAGTATAGGTAATATATTTGTGTATAAGATTATAAATAATATCAATTTCATATTATTTAATTGATAAATTAAATTTTTTACATAAACATTTATCTATATAAATAATACAATTTATTCAAAATAATATTTTCATCACAATCATGGTCATGAAATTTAATCATAGAAATAAAAATTTTAAGACTAATAATAAAATTGAACTCATTAAATAAAATAAAAATGGGAATCAAAAATAGAAAATACATTTTTCTATATATAATATCAACAAGTGGTTAAAAACAATATTTTATCCCATGAATATAAAAATAATATTTTATGATAATATTTTACTTATGATTTCATAATTTTAAACACATGTTATTTAAGATCAATATAGTGTTCTTAATATATTTATTTTACCCTATTAACCAAAAATAATTTATATTAGAAAATACTAGAAAAATATGTATAATAAAATTGTAAAATTATGAACTGAAAATGATGTTTATTTTAAAAATGTAAAATTTTTACTTTTGTAATTTATTCTTTCAAAAAATATAATATACAATGAAACTCTGATTTAACTAAAAAATTACAATATTAAAAATTTTGTGTTCTAAAAAAAATTTATATGCAATTAATATTCTATTACAACCTTTTTAATTACTATACTTTTTATTATTAATTTTTAATAATAATATTCATCAAAAATGTTACCGCTCATTTTATTTCAACGATTCTTGTGAAAAAATAACTCGATTGAATGATTATTAATAGGATTTTTTATTTTTAAATCTCGTGGTTTAACATTTTGTTCCATTAAATAAATTCCCCCCACCCAAATTTTAATTATCACTTGCTAATAAAAGAAGCTATGTGATATATAAAAAACATATTATATAAGTTCTTACCTAAATATTATTCTCAAAATTTTAAATACTATAAAACTCATTATTTACCTATAAATGGGGATGTGTTCAAATTATTAATTTATCTCAATAATATATACCAACTATTATTCCATAGTTGGTTATAGAACTTTCTAGGAACATAAATTTTGTAGATTTATTTCTATGAACTTATTTCCAATGAAATAAATAATCCCTAATGGTTATTATATTATCCAATTAAAATCAAGTAAATGATCATATGAATTTTTTAACTCCAAAAAAATGTCTTCCCTTATTACACCCAATTTTAAAACTGTGATCATTTTTGTTCAACTATGATATAATGTGATCAACCTATAAAATCGTAAATTTAATCTATGATTTCAATTGGAATATTCCTTTTTGGATATAAAAATATCAATTAATATGCGAAAAAGCATTTTTAATGGCTATAACATAGAATTTTATCAACTAAAAATATTCCTCGGAGTGTTTTTCCAATTATATAGTCAAAGGCCCACTCATTATTCAATAAGTGAAGATTGAGTTGATACTCAACAAGAAATTTTTAGGTTGATTAATATAACATCCCAGGTAATGTTAAAAGAAATAATTTTTATTTTTATTAATTTCCATTGTTTTTATTTTATTTATTTATATCCATTACAATAACACTATGTATTTTTTTAGTAAAAATGGAAAAGAGCTTATATCTAAAAAAATCAGGTTATAATGAGAAATATCATTTTATTTAAAATATATGTTTATATATTATAGATTTATAATTTGAAAAAATGTTCATGATTTCATAATTCACTATTTAGAATTTCTCATAGGATGAGGTTTTGAGAACTTTCAAAAAGTATTGTTTTTTATGTAATATTGAAAAATAATAAATATTATTACAAAATATATCTTCATTTCAATTATTTACAAATTAAAATTTTTTTTTGGATTATTTTTTAATTTTTTTTATTTAATTTTGATTAAATATCTAATTATAGATTTTGGAATAAATTTAATACATATTTTCTTAAAAAAATTAACAAAAAATGAAATTTTTGGAAAGTCCATTTTTCTTTAATTTTTTTATTTTCATCATAAATTGTTTTTAGACACCTATAGAAATTAAATATTATAAAATGGATTCTATATTTTGATTTAGGGTGTCCAAATTTTGTAAATATTTCCCTTTTATTTTTATTAATAATGGATAGTCATGATAATAAATTTTATTACCATGGTGAAGGTAAAATGTGTAAATTAAAGATAAAACAGATTTTATAGGGATTTAAATTTATTTAAATAAATTCAATAATTTCATTAGGTAAATTTATATCATCCATAACCATAATAACATCAAACTATTTCCTTTTTTCATTAAGCATTAATTCTTATCTTTCTAACGTCTATATAAAAGATTATGTCAATAATATCACTCTCTTCTTTTTAAGATCTATAAAAAAAATTTATTAGGGTAACAAATTTATTGTTTGTTAAAAATTGTTATTTTAAAGTTGAATTATTATTTTATCATGG
This sequence comes from Viscum album, assembly GCA_963277665.1. NCBI lineage: Eukaryota > Viridiplantae > Streptophyta > Magnoliopsida > Santalales > Viscaceae > Viscum > Viscum album. The sequence goes on from OY728127.1 coordinate 624,997,490, forward strand.
TATTTTAGATTCAATTTTTATATATGATATAATTATGATAAATTATTATGCATCAAAGACTCAGTTCTTGTGCAAGTAGTAGAAAAATCAAGTAAATGATTTCATAACAAAATTCCAATTTTTTGGGTGATTTTTAGTGCCCCATGATTTTAATAGATTAATAAAAATTATATTTTATATATGAAAATAATATATTCAATTTTTTTTTTCAATTTTCTATTAAAAATAATATTAAATGAATATTTCAAAAAAGACATTAATAGAATTCTATAGTAAACAATATGTTATTAAATCTTTTAAATTTTATAAAAATTATTTCATAAAACAAGTGATTGTTTAATTATTGAAAAAATAAACCATGTTATAGTTATGGGTCATTTTCCTTTTATATTAACTTTCTTAGACACTAATGAGTAAAAAAATTGATATCACCATAAATCTAAAAAAGTCTCATGGGGTTAAAACAAAGAGATAAGGACTAAAATGTAATAACAAAATTTCAAAATATTATTTGATGAGGTTATTTAGGCTGATAATTATCCTTTATAAATATTAAATCCATTTATTTCCACATTTATATGAATATTAATTTATATTAATTTATATTTCAAAAACTTCCTATACTTAGCCTCCTATAAACAATAACATCTCACATATACTCCACTCTTCGTAACACCATTTGAACACACTATGTTGGTCATATCATACACAAATACCATACTAAATCACATACATAAATAAGAGAGGCATTATTTTTTGATGAATATATACCAAAGTGGTCTTTAAGTATATTTTAAAGCATATTGTCTGATGTTTTCTGAAGAAGAGGTGAAACTTTTAATAGATTGTTTTAGTTTTATTTCATTATCTAAATCCTTATAATCTTCATCAATATTTATAAATTAATCATAAAAATACCTTTCATATAATAAAATATAGGAATATTAATCTCAAAACTATATGTCTACCTTTTCATCAAATGAGAAACAAAACTATTATTTGTGTGTATGGCAGACAATTGCCTCACGAATCAATGTAATTTATGTTCAATCAACACTACTGATTAATAGATATAATGATATATTTAATATATATATATATATATATTATTGAGGACCGAATTATCATTTTGGAAGGATGATATATATGTATTGTTTTACCTTTTCATCAACTAAATAATGTTAATGTCTATTCTATAAACGTTTGGATTAAAACCTCCACGAAGGGATGTGATACTTTTGTTCATGAAAACATCACATAGACATTATTTAAAGGTGTATTTAATCTATATATATGGTATAATCATTATTATAGTAAGGTAAAATACTACATACCTAATTATTATTATGTTAATGGAAAAGTTGAAACGTTATTCATGAGTACATATAGAGAAACACCTACTTGATTGTATCATAGTTCATCTATCATAACCATATTTCATGGATGGTTTTAAATTTATTATTAAAACATAAAATAGATTATTATTTAATGATTTTAATTCTTTATATGATGAAAAAATTATGTCTTTGACTATAGTAAACATATCGAGTCTAGTTTGTATAATTAAGATGAATATTGTCTAAAAATAATAAAAGAGTATATTAGTTGATTATGTAGCTGAATATAACAGTTTAATATTTAAAATATAAAGAATAGTAGATATGAAAAGGGTTCTTACAAGTGGAAATAATTAAAATAATTTCATTATTTTGGAATATTATTATCCTATGTGAAGATTCAGACTCTAGGTAAGGGAAACCTTACATTAAAACCCACATTTTAATGTTTTAATGATTTTTTTTCTAAATTTTTTTTCCTAGAAATTCTATATTCTAAAAATTAATTTGTTAATTTATTTATATGTACATTAATTTATTTTAATGGAATCATTTTCTTTATTATGAAATTTTCAAGATGAACCCTTTTATAAATCATTTAGGCTTTCATTATAAAAGGATAAATAAATAGTCTAATTTAACATATACAATTGCGATATATTTTCTTATTGTCATATCCATTATATCATGTTTTCTTTTCCATTTTTTTCAATTAAAATCCCTTATTCCCTTTGTTCAAGTAATTTTTTTTATAATTGGGTTTTAAAGGAAATGGCTATATTGATATCAAAAAATGATTTTCTTATCATTATAAAAGGATGTTATTATTTTTTTAATTTGATAATGGAAATTGATTGTTTTTATGTATTTAATGAATTTTATGGTCCTTTTATGTTTTTTATATTTATGATTGATTTTGATGTAGGTCATGATGATGGATTAGCCTGATATAGCTCATGATGATGGGTGAGCCTGATATAACTCTTCAATGCATTCTATAATGATTAGGTTACAAATAATTATGTTATATGTATACCATAATAGTTATTCCCATTTTAAGTGTTCCTATAAGAGTTCCATGAATATGATGTCTCGTGGTTCCTAGATGAATTTTCTATCCTAGTAAATGATTTTTCATGGAAATAATTTTATTTTAAAAGGTATGTTAAGGATATTTGTTTTAATGTAAGTATTACGACCTTTTACAGAAATAAATATATGTTTTTATGAAAAAAATAAATGGGATATCATGTTTTCTAAGTTAAGAACATAATTATATTTTTTAAATTATGTTTTCTTATAAATTGTTTTATGATAAACATTACGACATAATATTTATTTCAAGGGTACATAAATTATTATTATCATTTAATGTCTATTAGGATAAATAAAAATTCAATTTTATGATTTCATAATTTGAAAATTTATTATCAAGTTTATTTATTTTTTTATCTCCCTTATATGTATTTTTCTTCTCATCTAAAATTTTTAATTAATTTTCACATGATTTAAGGATGAGTAAGAACAAATGAATAATTCACGTTGACAACTAAAATGTTTTATCATGAAAATATAATGTTTTTATTTATAAATTTATTATTTTGTGGGAAAAGTTGAAACTGATTGGAAGTGTAAAAATTTATTATATGGGTTATTTATTTATGATTTATGACCTATCTAAAAAATTCAGTACACAAGAAAAGTTCCTCATAAATGAAATAAAATTAATTCATATCTTAAATAGGATATTATGGATTCAATAAGGATGAGGTACTTGTAGTTTCTATCAGATAATTGGATCAGATTTTTTTTATAGTTTTGGTTAATGAATGTTAAAACTATTAAGGTATTAAAATTTACAGTTACTACGATATAAAATTTTAAGATTACAATTTCCCTTTATCTAAACAATGTTCGTTTAAAATGGTTTATCATATTGGAAATCGCGACAACAATATAGGAAGGAACTAAGAGGACAAAATCGTTTCGAAAAAAACCTTAATAGTTATAATTAGAATAGAAAATATTATTTCTATGATGGATCATTTAAAATTGGAGATAAATGGTGGTGGTATATTTGTGATAGATAAACTACGTTCCCTATAGAGAAACAAGTATACTGTGTGAAATTTCTTGAAATAACACCCTCCATAATTCAGCCGATATTATGACCATGTTATATGTGAGGGATAGATTAAATCCAATGAATATATATTTTATGTCATATATTTTTTTGATAAAAAATATTTAACCATTTCAATTTATTTTTATGGTGAAGAATTCAACTTGTGGTGGTTAGTGGTTACGATTCAAAAGGGGAATATATTGATACCATTTAATGGGATTGATTTTATATTATATTACATGAGAAATGTTTTTAGAAATATTTTCAACACTTGATGGAAAAATAAGTCATGGAATTGAGAAAAATGAATAAATATTTAGTGGACACATAAGAAGTAAACTTCACCTAGAATTCATGGTACACACAAATTAATCATTTTTACTAAGGGTTAAAGACAATATATCGATTGAAATTATATTCCCATGAGATATAAAGTTGTGATAAACTTATTTATGATAAAATAAATGAATAATTTAGTTTTTAAGTGATATTTTACCCCTTTATAACAAAACAATAAAAGGGTTTATATGGATGGTAATGGGAAGGAATTCATCAAATAAATATAGTGGTAATAAAATAAAATTTATATCGTCTAATATGTCCAATTAAAAACACACATGAGAGTGTCCTATAATACACGAGAAGTACTTTTGATGTGGAATTATTATACATGTGGATCAATACTATAATGAAAAATATTATAAAAATAAAAAAAATTATATGTTAAGCTGTTTTAATTGTAATAAGATGGTTCATTTTGTGAGTACCTATCCAAATATACGAGTAAAGAAATTTTTTCATCAATATTAGGTGTGAAAAAATAATTTTATACTACTATAGCTATTGTTGGGACATATGATGAGTTAGTGAAAGGTAAATTAATTTTTTCAAATTATACCAATTCCATATTAGACTCTGGATCACTTTATTTTTTCATTTCTATGAAATTTACAAGTAAATTTTGAATATCACCTCAGGAAATCATGATATAACTTCTGGTGAATACTACGAGTGGAAATATTAAAGTAACCTAGATTTATAATAACGTTTCTATTATTATGTATGTGATTGTATTTCTTGAAGATATTATTTAACTTCCTATAGTATATTTGGAAATTATTTTGGGTGTGGATTTTCATTCAGATTATCATGATATGATTAATTTCATATCTATGAATGTTGTATTCAATGATTTCATATATTACATGACATGCGAATAAGATTTGAAATTAGTTAAAAAAGACTGTGAAAGTTAGTAAACACATAATTTTTAAAAGAAATAAATGATTTGAATTATTTATGTGAAATTGAAGAATGAATATATGGATGTATTTCTTGATGATTCTACTAGTTTAATTCCCAATCAGGTGGTTGATTTTTCTATTGAATTAGTACTATTTAGGTAACCTACTTCAAATCGCTATTATTTAATGGATTAAGTATATCTATTATTATTGAGAATTAATAAATATGAGTTAATTGATAATGTTTTAATTCATCCTAGCACTTAATCATGGGGTGATCTTGTTTAATAATAAATATTGTTCAATGAGACATTGGATTGATTATGGATCCTTGACTAACATCACTACAGAGAACAAGTATCTTTTACAACATATTACTGATATTTTTTGATCTAATATAGAGAACACAACCATCTATGAAAATTTAACTTAGGTCAGGGTACCATCTGTTGAAGGATGCTTATGATTATATTCTCTAAATATTATTTTGGATGAGATATAACAGTTATGAATTTGTAGTTATTCAATTTGGGTTGTCTAATTCAACGACCATATTCAAGGATCATATAAATATAGTTCTCCATGAGAATTTTTATAGTGTATTTTTTATTTTTAATGATTATATATTTAAATATTCTTAATCTCATGTGGAATAAAAAAGACACATGTGGATTTTTTTCACAACATATATGAAAAAGAAGATATATGAATAAAACTTTATATGTTAGTTTTGGTTGAAACATATTTATTTCCATGATAATATAATTTCTAAATATGAAGTCCCTACTCAATATGATGTTGCAGAAGAATATCCAAGTCCTACAAATGGCACATAGATTCATTATTTTGTAGTATTATTAAATTATTAGCTCTAGTTTTTTATAACATTTCTCAGCAATCTAGCTCTCTAACTAAGTTTCCTCGATAAGTAATTCAGTTGATCATCAAAAATTTGGTTGTTTATTATTTCTAGGAACATAAAATAAGATTGGTGAATGCTCAATTATTATTCATAACCTCTAGAAATAATAAATTTTTTATCTTCAACATTTCTTTGTTGATGGTCCTTAGTTTCCTTATGATGTAGAATAACTAGGTAGTTGATATTTCTACACACCAAATGAATCCGCATGATATAAATCATCATACAACTGATCTACAATTTAATGATTTATTTTTTTAATTTTAGGAATAATTTATTATCAATATATTGTGGAATATATGTTGATCAAAAATTTTTGAACTATATATTCCGTCAAAAAGAGTTGAATGTGTGGTGGAAAGATGTATGCAAATGATTAAGAATTATGACTGTACAAATTATTACAATACTAGAAAATTAAAAACATGTAACTGCTGATTTTGGTAAGAAAAATAATTCTATAATATCCATGATAAAATAGAAATGTGACCCTTTAGGTATTGATATGATGAATGTTGGACAAGAAATTTTTCATGCAGGAACTCCCTTTATCTTATTTCATGAGAATATATAATTATCTCTCTTTGATATAATAAAACAATATTGGGAGGAGTATAATTTCTTTCTGGAAATTGTATAATATATTAAGAAAGATTCGTTTCCATAGTTAAATGCTGAAGATGATGGTATTATCATATTTGGATAAATTTTATTTATGTATTTTTCTAGTTGAAGAGATAATTGGGGCATAATTCTCAAGGTTACCCAATTTATATTCACCTTAACAACACTATGATATAAAAATAACATCGAGAGTATTACTAGATTGATGGAATAAAAATATATATGGTCGAATTTACTATGAGTTTTTTTTGGATTTTAAATATTTAAATGTAGAATGAAAATAAATAAAGGGGATTCTTTATCCTTTTCGAGTACAAAATATGATATATTAAAATATATCTATGGATTTCCTCCTAATATTTCTAATGAAATATTGAGGTAACAATGTGATTTTAGTTATTATTTATTGGTTTCCTAAATGTTTTCATTTACATTCTTTTCAAGATATTATAACTTTAGAACTAAGTTCCCTATTATATATTGATGATATAATCATGTTATATGTAATTATTATCTTTATTGTATATGAACATGATCCCAGATAAACATCATATTTTGGAATTGTCTTCAAAAGTTGTTGGCTATTGAATTAAATTTCATTATATATTTTTATCTTTAAATTGATGGACACTCAGAATGAAATTTTTTGAAAATGGAATATATGAATTGATATTTTTCAATGGATTTAAAGGAATATTGGGACCCATATACATCATTTGATAAACATTCATACAATAATAATTTTCATTCCAATATTTAGATGGAACCTTTTGAGGCTTTAAATAGAATGCAGTGTCATACAATTTCTTGAAAGGATGATGTAGATGAATGCAATTTATTATATGCTTAATTAGAAGGGGAAATGGCTGGGAATTTTAATATGATTAAACAACATATATGAGAAGTTCAATGAAAAAAATATTTGGATAAAAAAAGGAATTAAATTTTGATTGAGGTAGATGATATTTTTCCATAATATTCCTATCAAAATGCATTATGTTTTTGGATAAAATGAGAATATTATTTTCATGGTTCATTGGAATGTATAAATTACAAGAAAAAATTTGACCAATTTCTTACAACTGGATTTTCTATTCTTCTTGACTAAGTTATACGATGTGTTTCTTGTATTTAATTTAGGAAATATATATCCAATGTTTTCCATATTTCGATTCTTGATGTAGATAGATATAAATAATACCACATATTAAAGAACATCCATTATATACTAATGAACATTTATTTAATTTCTTATAGTATAAGGTGACGCATCATGGAATGGTTTTGTTGAAAACACATATTTTTATTTAAGAAACATGTGAATATTAAAATTTTATATACCAAAAATACTCCAAAATAATTTAAAAAATAAAGATATTAAAAGGCCTTAATTTCCAAAAGCGAAAATAATATAACAACCTATGTAATAATATATTAAATAATCTTCATGTTTTTTAATATTCATGTATTATATTTTATAAAGGAATATTCATGAAAATAATATTAGGTAATTTTCAGTAAAAAAATCATTATTTCTAAAAAATTTGGTTTTCATGAATTATATTGATTTTCTTAAAATACATGATTCCAAATTATAGAGTTTTATTTTTTAAAAATTAATTTAAATTTTAAAATAAAAATTTTAAAATTTTCCGGGGGTTTTTATATAGAATTTATTTAAAATTTTGATTTTTCAATGAATAATGAAAAATATTGATTTTTATTGGAAAATATAGTTCCATATCAGGTTTTTACAATGTAAAATACTTTTTCATATTTTTCATAAAATATAATTATATTCTATTGATTATAATATACAAAATTATGGTATGTGTAACGAATTTTGTACTTTATTTTTCAATGAAAATGTTTTTATACTTTATGGGAATATTTTTGAAAAAATATCATTACATTTTTTAAAAACATAAATTAATTTGTTCAAAATTTTTAAATTTAATCATAAAAAATTACGTCCATATTTGGATTCAAGAGGTATGTTTTTCTAAATATAAGCCTTTTATTATTTTCATTTCGAATTGTAACCATATAAATTTTTTTACACCGATAAAGGTAAAATGGGTTAATTAAATTTAAAATTAAATTTTTAAAGATTCAAATTCTTTCATATAACGACCCATGAATTTGAAACATTTTATTAAATTATATTTAAAATAACAAAACCATAAATTATATCCCAAAAATCATGTGCCACATTTTCTTTTCATGACATGGTATGTAAAATATTAGAAAAAAATAGAACATGAAATACTTATTTTTATTCTCATTAGTGAGCCTCAAAATCATTTTGGGATCCTAAAACTACAATGGATAACCAATGGAATACACAGACAAAATGGGTAATCTAAAAATCCAAGTAATTAATCAGACATCACAGGTAATCAGAATGTTTTTGTCCAAGGTATAACAATATATCATGAAAGAAAAGGAACATGAGTATCCACATGAGAGTGTAAAATTATGAACATTGTATCATATGGTCAAGATAACATAGGAAATGTGGAAACAACATAAAACATGACATTAACATAAGTCGTGTCTAACGTCCCACACAACATGACATGGTAGACATAGTCCCATAATATTTTCGGTTCACTCTCTGCTATACATAACATCTCATTCAACTAAAACATTAAAAATTGTATTTAAGGGATATATAGTTATAGTATCTTATTAATCATACCTTACATTCATATTAATTTTTTTTTAATATTCATTACATTACAAAAACGCTTTCTTAAGGACCACAATAGTTTATTTCCTTTGGAAAAGTTGAAACACAAACAAATAGACCATGTGACATCTCAACATGATAACAAAAAATATTTACATTCTTAGATAAACCATAGCTAATTAATTTCATATATCCTAGGGAAGGGAAAAATAAGAAAAGGTGAGAGAATATGATTAGTAATGGAAAACATGTGAGATACATAAACATGACATGAACATGAGGGTATGAGAACAAGATCATGGAATTCGAAAATTGATCCCTACATTCAATGATCTTAATCGTGAGTCATGGAATAATGATTGTAAGTTCCTAAAAATGAATCATAAGGTAATAAAATAAAATTAACCATGAGATCATAACATCAGAATAAGACATAGATTTGTTGAATACATATAAGAATTGAAAATAATTTCTGTATTAGTCAAGGCCCACTGCATATGCAATCATATTGGAATAATTTTACTCTCAACCCATCAAAATAGTCATGGTTCACTCCCCATACCATCAAAGAAGATAGAATCCCTTACTAAACTAGGTTCTTTCTGATTTTTAGTCCTATCTATATGATGATATATAAATATTAACACAATGAATTGGAGGGAATATAGGTCCCACCAATCTTTGGTTATAACATAACCACCGTCCTTGGTTATTATGTAACCACCACCATATAGTGAAAATACAAAAATTTGTTCTATAAGATCATAAACCATTCACCATATCAAAACACAAAAAATGGAATTAGTTTCATAACCATTTGATTATAACATAACCTATGCAAAAAAAATTCTATTCCAATTAATATCATAATTCCATCAAATCAGAAACTATGGAAAAATATTCTTGTTTCCTAAGAATTTTACCATGGTATACTTTGTCTAAGAGAATAGTGTTTCCTAAAAATCATGTCAACATAAACATAAACAATTATATGAATTGATAAGAATGGGTTCCTTTGATCATATCCCCAGTAAAACATAAAAACCCTCAAAGGATTTCATCATATATGGAATATATTTTTTAAATATTAATTGGAAAATATATTCAGGAAAATATATTTTCCTTATTAAAAATTATTTTTTAAATCGTAATAATTTTTCAAAATACCGTTCTTTTAAAATTAACTTTGAATCATATATTGAAAGCACTAATAATCCATTAAAATAATTATTGAGGAAAATATCTTTTCCACATTATAAAAACCATTAAAAACATAAATTGTTTTGAAAAATATTTTATTTAAAAATAAACATGAAAACATATATAGGATTATTAAAATAAAATAATTGTTATAATGGCCGTAAATTCCATTAATGTCATAAATTTATAAAAAATTATTAATTTCAATTTTTTTTTAAATTAAAACCTAAATATTTCTATAAAATTATGTAAATATTCATTTTAAATTTTTTTAAAAAGCCAAACTTGGTAAAAAGTTTCATTTAAAAATAATAATCTAGTAAAAAAATATTTTTTTTGAAAACAGGGATTTGGAATAAAATAGATTTTCATCCAGAGGAAAAAATAAAGTCGAATTTCTATTAAAACATCTTCTCAATTTTTTTTAAGTTCAAAAGAGTGGATATATAGTAATATTTCATATAAATAAAATTACTAACCATGTAATAAAAACAATTTTTAATTTATTTTTAGATATATCATAATATTTAATCATTCAAATTGTATTCATAAACTAAGTGAATATACAATGAGAACGTAATGAAAAAACATTACCACTTTGGTATCATTGAATAATAATCCCTATTAAAGAAAAAATATAAAATGGGACATAAAATATCATTAGGATAAATAAATTCATTATATTACATTTAAAAGGTTGTATATACATCTTATAATAAAATATAGGTGCATAACATAACATATGCCACAAATAAAGATAATTGAGACAAAAATCGCATAACAATTTGGTGACATTTCAACCTTAAACACCATAAAAAATAATTCAACAAATTGATATTTAAAAATCATTAATTTTATATATGTTATTCATATTATAAATTCATGTGTAGTCTATACAACCTTTAAATGAAAATTTTGGTGAATATTTTGTTTTCCCTATAAGAAAATAAAAGTGATTTGGAAACCACATATCGTGAGTCTCAACATATTTTTTACAAATTCCGAATTTATATATAAAAAATATTTATTTTTTATAAATATATTAAAGAATAATCATTATATTTTTTCAACTATATATGATTTAATTTTAATCATTTATTACCCATTTACTAAAAATTCCTTGTTAAAATCATTTTTTGGGTAATTATCCTGAAATTATTATCATATTTATAAATAAATTACACTCTTAATACCAATCTCGAAATAGTTATTGGATAAAGGATGAATTCTAAGATCATAGGGACGGTAGGCCATAATTATGCATGATTAATGTTTCCATTTTCAATGGTTATTATGGAAAGAATGTAATCAGTATTTTGTCTATATACAATTATCATAAAAATATTAATACCATATTATTTCGTTAAATATTCCTATCCATATCATCCATGATGCTTGGTGATGAAAAAAGAGTAACATCACTTCATGAAGGCAGAAGTCCACACGTACATGAACGACGTTATCATCTTTCAGTGAGTGAAAAGGTAAGATATAAAATGATATATTATAATAATATATGGATGAAAATTCAATATTTATCATAATAATTTGATTTATATCCCATCTATTTATACTTATTGTATTTTATGTAAATAATTAATGAAAAAAAATCACATCACTTTACAAGGAAATAGTCACCGTACCAACAAGTAACATCATCATATCCCCTATATAATGTAAGGTAAAATAGGTATATATTATATAATAAATACATAGGTATAATTATTATATAAATTTAATTTATAAACTATATATACATCATCATAACTAACCATGATATATTGTAATGTATAAAAAATAAAGCTCATTAATGAGGTGGTAGTCCAGCGTAAAAAATAATAATGATTTTATAACCCAATTGATGGATTTCGAGAAGGTTTTAGGTCATGAAAATAAAATAAAAAACATATAATTATATTTAATATAATAATTTTATTATATTATCTTGGTGTAAAAAAATTTATATAGGTGGAGGAAGAAATAAAACAAAAATGATCTATGATGAATGTTACCTCTTCTTTGGGTATCCTTCATAAGATTGCATCGATATACATCCAAGGTTTGTTTTATGTCTAAAATAATGATTTTAATATCATATGATTTAATTTAAAAATTTATTTGGATATGTAATGAAAAAATATTTTTTTTAATGTGCGAGGAAGATATGACAATGGGTGGCCTTATATAAGTGAGGTGAGTGGCACACATGTAATTTTTTTAAAAGAAAAATTGTACCCCATTTTTTACACTACCAATTGGATTAAAATAGATAAAATTAGGATCTTAGAAATTATATGGTATAAATATGGAAATAAAATAGATTTTATACAATTATATAGGTCATTATATCTCTTATCTTTTAATTTTACCCCTGGTAAACCCATTTTTACCATTAACATGGAAAATAATTTTTACTGTTTTTAATATTCATTTTCATAAAAAAACTATGTTGATAATATTACATAATATATATTATTCTGATTTTAAATATTCAATGAACTTTTCCTAATTTATTTTTCCTATGTGAAAAATTTATATTCAAAATTAATCTCATACGTGAGATGAGAAACGTGGTTTTTTAAAAAAATGTTCAAAAGTTTAAAATGTATTTATATCAAAATTAAATATTTAATTTGTTTTAAATACCTAAATTTGAAAAAAATATGTCTAATTAAACTAATTATTCTTTTAAATAATTTAAAATATAATTTATCTTTATAAATTAATTAAATGAAAAAGCATATTTTAATTAATCTTCAATATATTTAACTATTTAAGAAAAAATGATCATTTTTAGAAAAATCCCCAAAATTCACCATCATATAATTTTTACATGGTGATTTCAAAAATTAGGGTCAATTTTTTAAGTAAATTTTTGTGAGGTGTTAAAAATTAATTTCAATGTATGTGTTCCAATGGAAATAATACTACTTTTTAGAAGTATTTTGTTCTAATATTGATATTGGATTTATTCTTATCTATTATATGAAAATAAATAAAATAAATAATATAAATACTAATTATTTTATTGAAAATATAATAAATTTATTTACTTAATACTATTTAAAAAAATAATTCTATTAATTTTTTGACGCGTAACAAGATTATATTCAGAAAAATTTTTCTCCAAAAAATGATTTCCTATATGTTTTCATGTTTTATATTTTTCAATTTTAATTAATTGGTCAAAAAAATTTATTATATTTATATGTATAAAGAATATATTTTTATAATTTATTAAGTCATATTCATTACCACCATTTAAAATGATATATGATAAATATTATACTTAATAATAATTTTTAAATAGTATTTCATGTTTCTTTTTAAATCCATATTGTGTATAATACATTATCAACTCAGTATTGTGTGTATCACAAGAAAAGAATAGTGTTTCATGTAACCAAATATAAACTGAGTATTTTGTGTAACAAATTCCTGAATTTTTGTTCTGGTTTATGCAAGCTAAACTCGGTGTTCTGTGAAATGTAAAATAATGAAATGATAAATATATTTAAAATATATATTTTACAAAATATCGGGGTGTAACATTCTACCCATATTAAAATTAATTTCCCCCTCCAAATTTTTCAAATTCATAAAAGGTATATCATTATAATTTTTTTTATTTAAATCCACATATTAAAAGGGATTTATTAATACAACCTCTTCAAATAGACAAAGAGATGTATGAAGGTGATCTACAATAACACACAATAGGTTTCAACATAGGAAGACATACATGAGAAGTGAAAACTTGTACATATAAGAGAATAATAAAACCCAAATTCTGATGGAGATTGACATATAACATGGTCAAGAAAAATTTAAACACCACTAATCTATAAACTATAAACACATAAAAAAGGTCATTGTTATCTTCAAAATTGATAATAACACAAAAAAATTATTCCAAGATCTTTTTCCTATTATTTAAGAATATTAAAGAGAATATATAATTAGGTTTTATAATTATATTTAAAAAAAATAATACCACCCTTTTGTTTGTGCCTTTATCAATTTCTACTTCATATATTACTCTAATAAATGAAGGTGAAATTTTTTTTGTGTGAAAAACTGATGGATCATAAGATTTTCAATGATAAGGATAAGTCACTACATATATCCTTGGATATCATAACAAAAAAATTTTCTAATTGGTTATCCAATATTCATAAATATTTATATGGATAATAAATACATTGATCTTTAAAGCCTAGTCGAATGCTTAACATAACACTTTCCAAAAAAGTTTTACTATGTAACTGTTCAAAAATTAAAATTTTAAAAATGAAGGTAAATTAAGATCTCAAAATTTACTTTACATTAATCCAAAAAGTATAATAAATTGGCTCCTGATTATTGCATACCAAATAGGGGAATACCCCCATAATATGATCTCTTGAAACATTGTAATAACTAAAATTATCTTTAAACATTATTTTAAACATACATGATTAATTATTTCATGGATAAAACAGCATATTATTTAATATATTAGATAAATATATAAATTATGTACTCAACACCAATGAAACCATAAAACGATTTTTCCACAAACCATAAATCAATTTTATAGTCATCAATACTATCGAATTTACATATTTATATCCAACACCTTTGTATCTAGACATCATTATCTCAACATCCAGAAAAAATTAAGCATTTTATTCCATTTATAAAAATACCACCTTCCCATTAAATAAAATTTGTAGTTTACCAGTACCATTTACAAAAAGAAATCCAAACCTTAATAACGAAATTTCATAAACAATATTTATATACATAATTATGCATATATCGTAATCCTTGAATCCATATACATAAATAGTTAAATCATCCCACTTCCTTATCAAAACATTATCTAGGATTCATCATCTTATTCCATAATACATATTTCCTTCCATATGTCATTCATATATTATTCTTCATCATCAGAAAAACCATTACTCATACATCCTTGTTGATTATCTTCATAATAATTCCCAGTAGGAAACAATTTGTATAATTCCTATTTATTTAAAATTAAAGACATTCATCCTTTAATTATACTATAGGGAGACTGATATTCTAGTACATTTTTTCAACCGAACATTTCATTTTTTTTTAAATTTTTACTTACTTTCTCTATATCCATCTTTTACACACCAAAAACATCTTCTTGTCACTTTGAGATATTCCCTTTATTTCTTCTTCAAACATTCTTAATATATATAAATCTAAATCATATTTCTTCCATAGTAACCACTAAATGAATTCCTAATAAAATTTATCTTTCACTTCTAGGGTGAGTTTGAGTGTTGGTTATAGTTCATATTGTTAATCATTTTTTTGTGATAACAGATTTGGAATAATGACAAAATTATTATCTCTAATCATTACCACACATAGATGCTCATCATTAAATTTCCCATAACCTAAAATTTCATCCTAGTTTATTTGGATTACCATAATTGATTAAAACTAAAAATCATTGTTTGAGAACACCAGTTATTGTGAAACCACATATATTCATGAGAAATCACTTCATATATGTCCAAATAATGATAGTTTCTATTTAATAAATGAATAATTAGGTTTATACTAGGAAATTTATAGTCATCATATATTTAAATACTTTAATATGGTTAGTAAGAAGTTTTTTCCAATGAATATTCCTCGAGAGATTCAAACCCAGTGTGTAGCAAGACAAGTTATCATACAGTAGGTGATGAATGAGATCAGAAAAACTCACCCTTTTTGGTGTAATTACTTTTAGGTACCTCTAATCCAGAGCCACATAAACTTGTTGTATCCAGATAGGGACATAATTTCATAGACGAAATTTCTTTATCATTTTCCATATTCCATGATATTTTCATATATATTACATAATCCTTAGACTTATACATAGTCACATTCCTATAAATAACCTTTGAAATAAACCTTGGTTTCTCACTATGATTTTCCCACCATAGTTTCAATGGTTTAACTAATCCTTTCCTCAAATAAAAAATATAGCAACCTAAGAATCTCATACAAATATATTACACCATTTTTTATTAATATTCATTACATTACAAAAACACATTCCTACGGATGGTAATACATTGGAAACTTTGGAAATAATAAAACAAAAACCACTCATCTATAAGTAAAATACATCATCTCCCACTATGATATTATTAACAATAACCCTTATTAGAAATATCGTATATAATACATTCCATTGTAACATGAGGATCTGAAACATAACAATGGTTGAGATTAGATTCTCATTAAAGAAAAATAAGGGAGATACGTAAGCATAAGAAGAACATAAGGGTTTGAGAACATGAGAAAAACATTTGAAAACCAGTCCCAAAATATAAAATATCATAATCAAGAGTCATGAAAAAATGACTGACGGTTCATAAGACATTAATTATAAGGGAATCAATTAATATGATCCATGAGAGCCAAACTTAGGCATAATACATAGATTTTTTCCATCCACATAATCATGGAAAATAATTTACATATAATTTAAGGATCCCTACAAAAGTTATAAGACTGGAATATTTTCACTCAAAAACCTTCATAGTATTCAATGGTCACTACCAATACCATCAAAGTAGACTAAGTCTCCTACTTAATTAGTTTCACTCCATATTCTTATCAATTCTATATCGTGATAAATAAATCTGCATCCAATGCATTGGAGGGAAATATAGGTCACATATATCATCTGTAATAATGTAAAAACTATCACATAGTGAAAACCATACATATTTGAGCCACAGTATCATAAAATAATCCCCATATAAAAACCAATTAGAAAAAATGGGTTTCATAAACATCTAATCATAACATAACCAATGGAAATGAAAAATGATTAATATTCATTTAACCATTTCATAAAACTATAACCCATTGAAAAATAACTGGGTTTCATAATCATTTTATAATGGTTTAACCTGAGGATGGTAAAATCATTTTATGATCATCATTTCCTCATCAAAATTAACCATTTAAAAAAATAATCAGAATGTTTTCCTTAGATCATATCCCTCGTAAATCCTATGTAAACTCGAAGGATTTCATCATTAATGGAAAACTATTTTGGAAGAATAATTTCGGAATTTCATCCAAAATATATCTAATATACATTTAAAAAACATTTTAAAACATATCATTTTTTCAAAATCCCTTAATTTTAATACAACCTTTTAAACTCATATATGGTTCTTTAAAATCCATAAAAACATTCTTGAGGAAAATGTCATATCTGCTATGAAAAGCTCTCTTAAAATTTAAAACATTTTGAAAATAAATTCCATTGAAACTATACTTTTACACATATATGATAATATTCATTGAAAATAACGGTCATGAAGAAGTAAAATTCAATTCACTTTTTAATTTTTAAACATAAAATATTCCTTTTACTTTTTTAGTAAAAGACATATGTGAAATATTTTGGAAAATTTCACCAATATTATACTCAAAAAAATTTCAAAAAATTTAATCATAGTTATATATTTATATTAATAATCATTTTAGTGTAATAGAAAACTTTTTAAAACATTTTAATAAAACAATATTTTGGAAGAAATCATATTTTTGACGAGATAGATAAATAAATTCAAATTTCAATAGAAATAGTTTCTCAATTATTTCAAGTAATAATTATTTTTTTAATTTTAATACTGATTTTAAATATCATGAATGACCATAGAATATGAAAATTAATTATTATATTTAGATATGAATCAAAATATATCATCATTAGAAGAATAATATAAAACGATCCCGATAAACAATGGGATTGGGACTTAACATCATTACGGATTTGCTATGATTGAATCATAAGACCCGTGAAGTAAAAACATAAAATGGAACATAAAATTATATTTGGATAAATAAATTCATGATATTATATGTTAAAGGGGTTTTATATACCCCACATAAATTAATATAGGTGTATAATAAATCATATGTCCCAAAAAGGGAAAATTAAGACAAAAATCACTAACCCATTTAGTAACACTGAACCATAGTCCACATGAAAGAGATAAAATAAAATGGATAGCTAAATAAAAGTAATTTAAGTATAATAATCTTAAAATATACTAATTTTATGATATACACATCATAAAAAATTTGTGGTTAATACGAGATTTTTCTCATAGAAAATAAAATTGATATGAAAATCTGTTACCTTAAATCTCAAATTTTGTCATACATGTTTTGATATCCTCTATAATAAAATTAATTTTATTATAAATTTTTTATAGAACCATACATTTATATTTCCTATCATATATTATTTACTTATGGCCATTTATTACTTATTTATTAACAATTACTTATTATAATCACATTATGGGTGACAACATCCTCTTTTATATAGTTTTGATTTTCTATTTTGGTACCCATATATTGATCATGAATTAATCGTATCCAGAATATTATTAATTAATTAATTAAAATATTTATATATAAATTACACTTTTATTACCAATAATGACATTTTGTTTTGAGAAATGATGTATTTTACCATCGTGGAGACAGTAGGTTGTACATACACAAGAGTAACGTTTCCATTTTTCAACGATCAATATGGAAAGGAGACAAGTAAAATATATTTTTACTTAATTATGGAAATATCATAAATACAATATTTTTTATTTAAATATTCATATACATTTCATGCATGTGGTGTTTTGATGTAAATAAAGTCACCTCACCCAGTGAATACGATAGTCCATAGGTACACAAAAGTTGTTATCATATTTCATTAAGTGAAAATGTATGAAAGAAAATGATATATTATAATTCAAGAGTGATAAATATTTTACCAGTATCATAATTATTTCATTTATATCATATATATTTACCCTTTTTATATTCTATGTAAATCATTTGTGAAAAAAAATCACATCGATTCGCAAGGTGGTATTCCACCATCCACACGAATGAAGTAATCAAAACCCATATGGAATAGAAAGTTATATATATATATATAATATAATTCCTAAAGTGTTATATTTTTGTTATAAATATAATTTATATCATTTATATCCATCATAATACCCAACTATGAAAGGTTTCAATGGAAAAAATAATGACATTGGTTCATGAGGATGTAGTACACCATACATACAAACTATGATTTTGTATACCATTTAATGGAAGTGTTGATTATTTCAGTCATTAACATAACATAAAAACATATAATTTTATGTAAGGTGCTAATTTTTTTTATATTTTAATGGTATTATAATAATTTAAGGGGGAATAAAATATAATATAACTAAAAAAACTCATCGATGCATCTTCTTCAATTATATTTCTTATGTTTGCACCAAATTCCTTAAAAAATAATATTTGATTTAAAAATAAGTCTTATATTATTATATGAAGTTTTTTCGTAAGAGATTTAGTCTATTATTAGTTATTAAAATATGTTTATTGTGTGTGTAATAGAGTAGAATAGATGGTATTTTTAAGTGAGTTTTGTGGCACACTAGTAATTGTTTGAAATAAAAACGTGTACCCACCTTTTTTCATACACCACAGGGGTAAGAAATGGATCAAAATAGAACATTACCAAATTAAATGGAAGGTATATGGCCATAAAATATATTATTAAAAAATTTATAGGACATTTTTACAGTTATATATTTATTTTATACCCCTAGTAAACCTATATTTATCTTAACCAATAAAAATAATTTCTACTACTTCTAACATTCATTTCATTAAAAATATAATGTTTAAATTATTAGTTAATATAAATTATATTGTATCTAAATTTTGGATGCAATTTTCAATATTACAAACACATAAGAGGAAAGTTATAATTTAAATTAAATCCCCTTGGAGCGATGAGAAAGCATGTTTTGAAATAAAAAATGATCAAACGTTTACAATGTTTTTATAATGAAATTAAATATAAAATTGATTCCAATAAAATAATGTTTATTAATTTATGTAAAATTTTACTAATATTTATTAAAATAAATTAAAATATAATTTAATTCTATATATAAATTGAATGAAAATGAAGTATTAAATTAAGATTCAATATTTTTAACTATTCATCAAAAATTGAAACATTTAAAAAAATTCAAAAAATCCCCCCTAATATAATTTTTAGATTATGATTTAAAAAAATTGTTTAATTTTTCAAATATTTTTTCTTATAATGATAAAAATTAATTATAACATACATGGTCTTAAGGCGATAATACTGTTTTTAGAAAAATATTGTTTTCAGTGTAAAATTGGATTTATTATTATCCCTTTTCTAGAAAATACATAAAATAAATGTTAGACATTTTATGGAAAATATAATATATAAATTTAATTAAAATCATTAACCAATAGTGATTAATTTAAATTATTTAGGTGAAATGCATTTATGTAAACTAAAATAGTTTTCCAAAAATAATTTTCATTATTTTCAAAAGGTTTTATTTTTATTTTTAATTAATTGGTAACCAAAGAATTAGTTATATTTATATGTGTGAACCATATATTTTTTTAGTTTAGTTATCGTTATTCATACCCTCAATTTCAATGGTTATATGATAACTTCCATATTAAATTGTAATACTTTAATTGTTTGTCATGTTTTGTTAAAACTCTATGTTTCATGTACTAGAAGATATAATGTGTTTTTTGTGTATCAATAGAAAAACATAGTGATGTTTTTAATTCAATATAAAATAATTAATTTTTGTAAAATAAAGAAAAAATGGTGTTGCATGTAATGAAATCTTAACTCAGTGTTGTGTGTAACATAAAATATCAAAAATATTAATTATATTTTAAATATATATATATATCAAAATATCTATAGTTGTTACAATTATGGACCCACCCTTCACATTCCTGTAATTTTAATTAATGTTTGTTCTACAAAATAAATGAAATCATAAGTTATAAACATAATAATTAATGATGGAGTGAATATATCATTCATACTCTTTCCACAAATCATAGTAAAAAGAGATTTCCAAATGACAGTATTTGACAAATGGTCATAACGAATGTAGTGCCCTATCAATGGAATGGATGGTAAGCAATTTATATATATATAAGATACATATATAAATAATTTTAAATAGTTCCAAAATTTTTTATATTATAATCATTGATAACATGAAATTATTTTGAAAATATAAAAAATGTTCTTGAGGGAGATAAACTTTTTAATTTAAAATAAATTTAAAAAAAAATGATTCCAAAAATATTAATGAAAAATTATTATTTAAAAAGTTCCATGGAAATTTATCAAAAAAATCTAATGATATCATTGCTCATGATGAATTTAATTTCTATACATGTCGTATATGTTATATGTAACATTCCACTCACAGTGTTTTAAAAAGGGAAAAAAGTGCCTTGTTCATAAAATTACCTGAAGATTAAATTTAAACCATTTTAAAAAAAATTACACCTAGGTAAGAATGAAATTAATAAACCATCATGTAAATTTTATAGATATTCATGGTTTTTTTATAATATGGATATGGAAGATATAGGATGTTTTACTGAAGAGTGTAATAAAGTCGATTTTCCTTTAAAAAATTTACTCATTTATTTTAAGTACCAAAATACCAAAAATAGAATTATTACATGAATAGTTCATGAATAAATATATTGGGATTATGTGAGATGTTTTTAAAATAAAATGATAAAAAAAGTTACTTCAACTGAAATTTAAGAAAGAACAATTCGAATTAAGATTATTTTTAAGCATAAACCCTAACTGACTTCGTAACATTTGATTCATAACCCTCATTAAGGAAATAACTAAATTAAAAATTACATTACAATAGATTATGAATGATTCAAGATATATTATGTTATGGAGTATTATATACATCATATTAATGACATTATCTGTATTAATGGACATGCGTCTCCAAGAATTATGTTTGGAGAAGGAAAACCATACCTCGTGTGTTGACATGTGTATATATTTTATTTCTTGAATAATAAACATATATAAATTAAATATTTCTTACAAAAATATTCAATGTATAATAGATTATCCAATAGCCACTTTCATAAATAATTTTAATTATCTGTTTTTTCACATAATAAGTTATATCAATTCTAGGAGTTTTGAGGTTGTTTAGTTCATAAATTCATAACTGCATTAGTTTATGGACCGTGCTCTAAATGTTCATTGATCTATCAACAGTAGAAAAATAATAATGACAAAAAAATAACTTTATATCTCTATTATAAATTTAAAACCAAATATTTAAAATGGTTTTAAAAATTTAATTAAATTATAATAATAGAGATGCTAGGTCACACATGTGCATGAGTAATATATCAATTTTTCAAGGATAATGATTGAAAGAAGGAATGTGTTGTTTTATAACTCCATAATAATAATAATATCATAAATATTATATTATTTATTTAAATACATGTAATGAAATAGGGCCTTTGGGCCATTCTATTGTGAAAAGTCTACTAATTGGTGTGTTTCGGGAGGTAATGGTGGCTTACTTCAAACGTTTACCAAAAATCCAATTTTTACAATGGTGACACTAAATAGTGGCATGAAACAGTGCCTCACCAAATAGTGGAACCAAATAGGGACTCACCAAATAGGGACACTGTAAAGCGCCTCCCCTAAAAGTGGCATTGAGTTATGACTCAACAAAGAGTTCCATGGGTGACTCACCCAATGGTGAGTCACTTTTGATAGTTTTCCAATTTTCCAATTTTTTCCTATTTCACCCAATTTTTCTATTTTTTCTCCTCTTATATTTTATTTGATCTAAATCATGTTTTTAATCTTGGTCTGGTAATTTTTAAGTGTTTTTTAAAAAATATGAATTATATATTAAATATCATAACACTTAGGGGACGTTGAAATATTCAAACTATGTGATCTTGACCACGATACCATGTTAATGAACATTGAATCTATTTCTATTATATTGATATAGGATATGGATTTTTATAATGTGGAGGTCCTCTCATCTCTTTTCTATTGGTTCACCAAGATCTTTTTATCCCCGTAGAGTCAAGTCTTGTTATATAACCATCGTTTAATTTACTTTGGAGTCCTTTCATCTACTTAAGTGGCCACTGTAGTTTAGGCACAAAGAAGAGTATTGTTAACCTATTGTTTCATGTAGGGATTTCCTTCATCCTTCTTTAACGGTGTATCATACGGGGTGGTCTTAGTAATTTTTTTTGTGAGAACTGTAGAATTCAACTTTTAACTAAGAATTTTTTTTACACAAACATGATTACAGTCTAGGAGTGGATTGATGTTTTTCCCCTATTTTATCTTTTATCTTTATTGATGATATGGCTTATTGTGTACCTGAGTCTTCTGAAAATCATAATCGTTGGTGATCGTTATGTGCACATGTGTGATTCTTTATAGCTGTTGATGTTTCCTTAGGGGTAAATGCTGTAAATATGAATTTGATTAGTCATGTATTCTCGGTTAACTAAAATGGATTCCCAAGGATAAAACCCCTGAATGATAATCCCTTTTTATCCAAGTGGATTAAAAAATAAGGTTTTCAAAATTAAATACACCATGTTTGACAGGTGTGACTATGTGATATGTTCTGTTAGGTTTTTAACTTGTGTGGATTGTGTGGTGATGTAGTTGGAAGCACAGTTGCAGGTGTTGGGGTGGATATAGGGGTTGTTTCTATGGTAAGGGTGTGGTATCTATGTACAATGGGGTTGTGGTTTTTGGAGGTTTTTGTCATGGGATTTATGTATGAGGTGGTGCAAGAGGTGTAATGGAATCGTAGGTTGAGTGATTGATTTATTGTGGAATGGATGGACTTTTTATGTAGTGGGTCTGTATCTGGGAAGTGCCTCGGCAACATGGTTGTTGGATTGGGTTGTATCATTATTTCAAGTTTATAGTTGTATTGGGTGTGGTGTTGGTGTATGTTGGGACAATAAGTGGTTTATTTTCTTTTTTTTATGAATGGGTGTTAAAATGGAAATCCTTTACCTTGGTTCCCCTTTCCTTTTTTGATGTTTATAGTATCAAAGAATGAAGTGGGTTGGTTGATACGTGTTTAGTGGCTTTTTGCTTTCTAAAAATTGTTGCAGATGTTGTGATTCTTCGTTTCCTAGGTAATCATGGAATGAATATATGAATGGAAATTTAAATGCAGTATGAAAATTGGTTAAATTAAATGGTTGGGTTGACATTTTGGTTGTGTCTCTTGTGTGGTTATTCATATAGGGGTTTCATCAAAGGGGGTTTTCTGTGGGCAGGTTTTTTGTTTGGAAACCCATAGGTTGGGTGGAGTGTTTTTTACCTATATGTATCAAATTGTATTTCCTTTTTTTATATATTCACCCCCCCAATGTTGATAACTACATGACGAACACCCCCATTATTATGGGTGAGGGTGTCCTTTCCAAACATCCTGGTGGGAGGATATATTGCTAGCAATTGGCTCTTCTCTGCTGCCTCTTCTAAGAATTCATTGCCCAAGACTATTCAGATAGGTTGTAATGGCTTCCAGTTTATTTCCAGATTTATACTACTCGCTGTGTGAGATGAGGTTTATTCCCAGGTATCATTGGGATGAGGCCCAGGGGTATTTATGTTGGGCATGGAAAGTGTGAGGCCAAGGTGTCTGTGGGCGAGAAATGTGTGTGGTTTGTGGTGAAGGAGTGTGCGGGCGGGTTGTGACAGTGGGGATTGATGAAGGGCATGGTAGCGTCTGGAAATTATCCAATAGGGATAATCTAAAACCAGTGGTAAGTGGTGCATGGTAACAAAATATTGATAATCATACTACTCTACTTTACAGGTCTTGTGTTATTTGGTGAGCATTACGTGGTGAGGTTGGGGTGCATAGTATACCTTGTTCAGTGCCTTTGAGATTCTACTATTTTCTAACATGGGAATTAGTAAGCTTCTACCACTTGTGCATGGATGATTTTATATTTTTCCTTACTTTGTATACTTGTATCCTCACCCTACGTATATAAAACTGTTTTCGAGTTTCTATGGAGATTACAATGACCTTGTTGGACCTTACTATCACGGATGATGGAGATAATTTTTGTGTCGCTACTTAGTTTTATTTTGGAACTTATTTGGAGTTTTTTTTATATCTAGTAACTTTACATTAAATATGCATGTGGTGTAGATCTTGGTTTCCTTATATGTATGTGACTTGGAGTTATTCGAAGTTGAAATATCTTATCTCACATTCTTATTTTCCTTAAAAATGTTAATGCCACTCATTTGTGTAAATTATTACCTACCCTAGGTGATGGTCACCACCCCAGGATCTATTGGGTGTTGGACTTAGTGGTGGGAATTGTCTATCCTTCAACATGAGGTTGAAAGGTCTCAACATTCTACTATCCATTCCCTCATCATGAAGTAGGAAGGTCATGACAGAATGGTTTTAGAGGTAATGGTTGAGAGATAGAATGAAGTTTGGAGTTATGAAATGTGAGGATTATATAGATTGTTAGGGAATCATTATAAGATGATCTTGGAGCATGACATAGGATAGGGGTGACCATCTAGGACATGAGATTTTACGGGCCCCCGTAATCCGATGTAAGGACTCTATGCTTACAGAATGACCGAGTGAGGCTACACTGTTTACAGGGTAAAGACCCTATGAAAGGTACATGCATCTTAATGACTTGTGTTCTAGTACATTTTGGGTGTTTTCTAGACATTAAAATAAACAATGAGTTCAAATGAATCCTAAAAAATCTCATTGTACATGGGCTTAGGTGTTCCTTGTTTACCTTTAAGTTATGGAACTAGGGTGTCATCCAAGAGTGGCTTAGATAGTGGAGGCACATCAGGCCCATACATCTGATCGGTAGAGGGTGGATCCCTTTGAGGAGGATGACCTGTTCTAGAAGGCGCTTCATGCCTTACAGTGGAAGACTCTGGTAATGTATTAAGGTGGTGTATCAAACATGGAGATGGAAAGTTGTCTCAAGGAGATAGTGATCACTTTTAGCTTGATTCGGGCTCTAAATGTGTTTTGGGATCCTCTGGTGGTGAGCCAAATGAGGGTAGCAGTATTTCAGTGTTGGATTATTCACCTAGGGGGGGTAGAGGATGATGTTTTGTGGGATAAAATTGATAAGGAGTTCCCTGTGAAATTCGTTTGTTTCCCTATGAATGTTAAAAAGAGTCAGGAGCTACTCTCTCTTCAACGGGGGAGTATATCGGGGAGGGAGTTGGGGATCATGTTCAAGGATCTCCTAAGTTTTTTTATGGAACTATTTCTGGATGAAGTGTCTCATGCGAGGCACTTAGAGGGGGATCTATGTCCTTCTCTTCAATGTGTGATTACTCCCATCATACTACCAACATACATAAAGCTTTAGAATATGATTTAGGTGTTGGAGAACATGGACTTTT
Organism: Viscum album; assembly: GCA_963277665.1. Classification (NCBI taxonomy): domain Eukaryota; kingdom Viridiplantae; phylum Streptophyta; class Magnoliopsida; order Santalales; family Viscaceae; genus Viscum; species Viscum album. The sequence goes on from OY728127.1 coordinate 625,024,012, forward strand.
GAGGATGTCTATTGGCAGAGGGAATTTAGTTGAGCTCTTCAATGTGGAAGGTCATTAGGAGAAGCTCTCTGAGGATAGTATCTTCTAGGTTTCAACCAGTGGGGAGCTGACCCACCAGTTTTAGTTCTGACCCTATGGTCCTCACCCTTTTCCCATGGGCATGGGGCCATGCTGTTTTTCATGAAGAGGTTGTGGAACCCTCCAGGGGTAGTTACTGACTCATGCTCAGTATGGTGGAAGTTGACAAGCTCAGTTACCACCTTAGTAGTAATTTCCTTCCTGCCCCTTCTAGCAATAGGGACTGCAGGCCCCTTCTTCATCGAGGACATACTGTGCATGAGAAGGCCAACCTTAAGGTTCTCATCAAGGACCTTGACTTGGGAATGTTCCGGGAGTTAGTCGATAGTACAAGTGTATAGGAGTTGGTAGTGGTATTTGAACACAATGGAGGCAGTAGTTAAAATGAGGTTATAGATAGTTCAAGGTACGATTTGTTTGTTCAATACTATTTCTTTTTCATTATTCGATTAAAGATATTCACACTCCTTCATTGAACATTCTCTATCCCATGCCTTGGTACAAGACATGGAGAGAATTTCCATTCTCTTATTGTTCAGTACACCAATAAGAGGTCATAACAACTTGTTTTGATGTTTTCTAGTGATGTAGACTGATGTTGAGACCACATCATTCTAGTAATGATCTCTTACTCTTATTGATATAGTTGTACACTATCATCCATCGCATCGACGGTTTGTCTTTAGTGCACTCTATTATAAACTACTTCCAGATAAGAGTTATGTTTTCATATTTGAAAGGCTTGTGTGTATATTTCATTGGCTTGTGGAGCTATTAGGTGGGAAATCAGTGAATGGTGCCTCATATTTCCTTATTAGACAAGTTGTCAGTGGGTTTGATGGGTAAAAAAATGGTGGGGATTCCCATTGTCGTTGGCTGTTCATGGATGTTTTTTTAGGATGTTGTGACTCTACCCCCAAGATGTGACATTGAGTTATGAATATTCTAAAATCCCAGTGGTAATATGATTTCAACAGCTATTTATCGGATGGTTCATTCTGTGCGGTGGGAGTTTCAGATATAGATTGACAATCTAATGAGAATAAGATTTATCTTGCCCCGTGCTTCTTTGTGGGGTGCTCTGATGTTGTTTATGAAGAATACAGACGGTTGTTTGAGGCTATGTATAGACTGCTGGAGGTTGAACCAGATAACGGTCAAGAGTCATTACCCTCTACCAAGGATATATGATCTTTTTGACCAGTTGAGGGGTGTGATTTGTTTTTCCATGATATATATGTAGTCTGGATATCCCCAATTGAGGGATAAATAGGGTTACATTCCAAATAATTCTTTCAGGTGCAGGTATTGGAACATCCAGTTTGTAGTTATGTCATTTGGTGTTACAGATGTTCCAAAAATGTTCATAGGGCTCATGAACTCTGTCTTTCATGAATTTCAAAACATATTTATCATAATATTCCCCGATGACATTATGTTATAAATAAGGTCAAATGAGGAGCATACTGAGAACCTTTGGACCATTCTTGAAATCCTTTGGTGCCACCGGCTCTACAGAAAGATATTTAAGATCATGATTTGGAAAGTAGAGGTCCATTTCCTTGAGAATGTGGTGGATCATAAGGTAAGAGAATTGGAATATTAAATGGTCAAGGTAGTTTTTCTTGGTCATAATCAAAGAATGTAGAAGAAGTTTGCAGTTTTCTCAGTCTGGTAGGCTACTACTAGAGATTCATACCTAATTTCTCCCATGTGGCAACCTTGTTGATAGGTCTAACTAGAAAGGACCATGCTTTTGTGTAGAGAGACCAGTGCAAGGAAGCATTCTACTATCTGATGGGGATGTTGGTATGTAATCCAGGAATCATGTTTCTGGAGGAAGGGGTGATGTTCAAGATATTTCATGATGCTTCATGTCTAGTCTTGGGTTGTGTGCTGATGCAACAATAAGGAGTGATCTCTTATGGGTCTTGGCGATTACGTCCCCATGAGTGTACCTATTCCTCCCCTAATCTAGAACATGTAGTGTTCATGTTTTCACCAAAGTTTCAGAGGACATACCGCATTGGGGAGTTCATTGTGGTCTTCACATGTCACAAAATCATTAGGTACATCATTTCCCAGCTAAATATGAACTTGAAGAAGTAGAGGTGGAGGGAGTTTCTCCAGTATTTCTGTTTTGATATCTCTTAAACCTTTGGGATAGGAAACATATTTACTGATTCATTCAGAAGGAAATCAGGAGAGGTGGTAGTTCGAGAATTTGTAGATGCTTGGAGGGTGATGGAGGAGTTAGTTTCCTTTCACTCAGATGTGGGAATAGGAAGTGTAAGGGGATATCTGTTTCAGATGATGTTGTAGTCATCTATGAAGATATAGGTGTAGGAGTCTCAATGGGGATACTCAGAAGTATATGTGATAGGACATTTATTTTAAGAAGGAAATTCTCAAGAATGATGGTCATAGGATTGACAGAATTGGATGTTCTTCCACGGGAAGTTTTTTTTTCGAGTGGAAATGTATGATGGGGTTCTCCATGAGTTCCATAGTTCACCCCTCATAGTACTTCCAGAGGATTCTATGATGTACTAGGGCATGATGGAATAGTTTTGGTGTATTGGGATGAAGCATGAAATGGAAGAGTTTGCAGAAAATTACCTAGTGTTCTGGTAAGTGAAGGCTGAGAACCATGTTCCATGTGGTTTTTTGTATCTCTTAGATGTCCCTAGGTGGAAGTGGGATGAAATATTGATTTATTTAATCACTCAATTACCCATGTATCAATGAGGATGTGATACTATTGGGGTAGTAGGGCACTAGTTTAAAAAATTGGATCACTTATTAGCGATCAATGTGTTGAGCATAGTGGATTCCATAGAGAAGAGGTATATGGATAAGGTGGTGTGGCTGCATGGATTCCTGAGATATATTGTCTCAGATGAGGATACATATTTTACTTCATGAGTCTGGAGTGTATTGAAAAATTACATTGGACTTCCATTGTGTCTCATCACTTTGTTCCACCCTCAGATATATCAAAAAACATATAGGACCATCCAGATGTTTGAGGACATGTTACATGCATGTAATCTGTATTTTATTGGATATTCAGTGCAAAATTATCCCTTGGTAGAGTTCACATATAATAATATTTATCACTCATACATCAACATGGATCTATTGTCACTTTATATGTAAGATAGTATAATGCACCCCTGAGCAGGACTGAACTTGGGGAAGTAGTTGTTCTTGGTCCAGACCTAGTGTGGAGTACAACCAAGAAGGTAAAGCATGTCTATGAGAGGATGAAAGAAGCACACGACTGTCAGAAGACATATTCCATTTTCATGGGAAGACCCATTGAGTTCAATATTGGGGACCATGTATTCTTGAAGGTTTCCCCTCTACATGGGAAGCAGAGGTTTAACATAGTGAGTAAGCATTCTCTCAGGTTCATCGGACCTTTTGAGGTGTTGTGACGAGTTGGCGAGGTGGAATATCATTTGGCATTGCCACCATAGTTTGAGAGGGTCCACGACATCATTCATATCTCCCAGCTTCTTTGGTATCTTCATGATGACTTGAATGTCATTGATTGAGGATCGTTGGATATTAAGGATGGTGCAGTGTTCAATGAGTGAATAGTGGATATACAGGCTCATTGGGAGAAGGTGTTGTGTGGATGGAAATTTACCTTGGTTGGAATGTTGTGGAGTCATGGTGGCCTTGATAATATTACATGGGAGCAGAAGACATAGATATGTTCCTAGTACCCTTAGTTGTTTTGAATTTTACTTGTGTGTTTTGATATGTGATGTAGTTCTTGGACATTATTGTTATGAAATTGGTATTTCCCATTTCCTCTAATCTTTGATAATGTTATAACATATGGATAAGGGTATCATGATTACTTTTGGGTATGCATTAATGTTTATGTTGTTGAAACCATGCGAGCGAGGTAGTGCTACCTAATTTGGATATTATCTTGACATTGAGGATGGAATTTCCCTAATTCATGTTTCCAGACAGTTTTGTTGTTGGGTACCTTGTGGATGTTTGGGTTAACAGATGTGAATGGGAGTGTTCTTGTATGATGAGGTTTCACTCCATCTTTTGAACAACATAAGGGAGTTTATCCTTGAGAGGTATCTTATAGGGTGGTTTTTCTGACCCCACCTTCTTCAAGGATTAGTTTTGAGTTCTCAATGATGAGAAAGGATTGAGAGTTGTCTAATGTAACAACCTAGGCCCTCTAGGTCATTCCTTGGTAAAAAAAATATAGTGTTTGGGGTGTTCTGGTATGTAACAGTGTCTTAATTCAAGATATTTCCAAAAATCCAAATTTCTCAATGGTGACACCAAACTATGGCACCGAACGGTACCATTAGTGAATTACCCAATAGCGAATCACTTTCGACAGTGTAAAATTATTTCAGTTTTTCCCAGTTTCTCCATGTTTTTCAAGTTTCACACCTATTATGTTTTATTTGATATAAATCAAGTTTAAATAAATTTTTGGGAATTTTTAAGAGAATTTAAAAGGATATTAATTATTTATTAAATATCTTAATTCTCTAGGGACTTTAAGATATTAAAACCACATGATCATGAACATAATCCAACATTAATGACCATTGAAACAGTTTCCATTCTATTGATATAGGATATTGATTTTTCTAATGTGGAGGTTGTATCATCTCTTTCATATAAGTTCTCCTAGAGCTCTTCCTCCTCGTGGAGTTTTTTTTGTGTCATATCCATCGATCGAGTTCCTTTGGAGTCCTTATTGCTGCTCATGTGACCCCCCTATTTTGGGGAAAAGAGGAGTTTTGGTCACCTATTGTTCCATGTAGGGATTTCCTTCGTCCCACTTTAATTTTTTGCCATACAGGGTGGGTGTAGTAATGTTATTTTTTGAGAACTATAGAATTTAATTTTTAAAATAGATAAATGTTCACCCAAAAATGTTGTCATATTAGAGTGGATTGATGTCCATCACTTATTTTATATGTTATCTTTGTTGATGATATGACATATTGTGGTCACGAGGATTTTGAAAATCAGGGTCTTTGGTGGTTTTTGTGTGTTCATGGGTGATGATTTATAATTGTTGATGTTTCATTGTGGATAATTTCTATAAATATCAATTATATTAATCACATATTACTTGTTAAATAAATTGGATGACCTAGGATGAAAACCCTTATGTGATCACCCCTGTTTATCAAAGTGGATTAAAAAATAATGTTTTTCAAATTTGAATACACCCTATTTTATAGGTGTGGTTTTATGATGGGTTTTATGACTAGAATGTGGTGTGTGGTGTTGTGGTTGGATGAATGGTTGTGGGTTTAGGGGTGGATAGAGGGTTTGGTTCTATGAGAAGGGAGGGGTATGTGTTTATATTGGGGATATGGTTTTCGTCGTGGTTTCTGTTGGCTTTCTGTATGGGGTAGTGCTGGAGGAGTGATGGAATCTCATGTTGAGAGATTTATTTATTGTGAAATGGATGGACTTTTAATTCAGTGGGACTACATCTGGGATGTTGTTGGGATGTTGGTCTACAAGACTAGGTTCTATCATGACTTTATGTTTATGGGTGTGTAGGGTGTGGTTATGGTGTGTGATGGGACTTCAAGAGAGCCATTTTCAGTTTTTTTTATTGAAATTTTTTAAAATAAAAATCCTTTAACTAAGTCCATATTTCCATGATCGATGATGGTAGTATTGAAGAACAAAGTGGCTTGGTTGTTTTCTATTTAGAGTCTTTTAGCCTTCTGATAATCATTACAGATGTTGTGATTATTAGTTTCTTAGGTGGGGGTGGAATTATTAATTGAATGGAACATTTAATATAGGATTAAAATTGGTAGAATGAAAGGGTTGGGTTGATGTTTTAGTTGTGGTTGTTGGGTGGCTATGCATGTAGGGGTAGTAGCAAAGGATACTTTTTGTGGTTTGTTTGTTTGTTAAGATACACATAGGATGGAATAAGTGTTTCATTACCTATATGTATAAACTTGAAGTTCTAGGTGTTTTTTATATGCACCCCACCCGTGTTGAGTTGTATGTGATGAACACCCCTATTATTACGGGGAGGGTTTTCTTTACCAGTATCCCGATGAGAGGATGGGTAGCTGGTAAATGGCTCTTCTCTACTCCCTCTTCTAGGAATTCATCACCAAAGACATTTTAGCTAGGTTGTAATGGCTTGAGGTTTATTTCTTGATTTATGGTATCGGTTGTATAAGAGTTCATTTTTCCATCATTATTCGGGATTAGGACCATGTTTATTCAATTAGGGCATGGAATATGTGAGGACATGTTGTCTGTGGGTTGGGAATGTGTTCGGTTTGTAGACCAGGTGTGTGCGGGCAGAATGTGACATTGGGGCTGGTGGAAGATCGTGGTAGAGTCAAGATGATCTCCATTATGGATGAGAAGTTTACCGGTGGGAAGTGATGCGTGATACCCAAATATTGACATTATTACTACTTTTTTTTACATTACTTGCGTTGTTTTTTTGATCATTCCTTATTGAGGTTGGGGTGGATAGAATACCTTGTAAGGTGCCTTTGAGTTTCTATTGTTTTCTCACATGGGAATTAATATACTTTTCCCACTTGTGCATAAGTGACTTTGGTTTTCCCTACTGAGTATAATTCTATGCTCACCCTACATATAAAAATATTTTTTCAAGTTTCTAGGGAGATTACGTAAATCGTGATGGACCTTTCTAGATCAGATGTTAGGGATAGTTACTATGTCACTTCTTAGTTTTATTTTGGTACTTATTTATAGTTTTTTAGTATTTTTGGCAGCTTTACATTAAACATGCACGTGGGATGGTTTTGATTTTCTATATATACGATTGTCTTAGAGTTTTATGAGGTTGACACTTCTTATCTCTAGATACTGTTTTCATTAAAAATGGGTAATACATCCCATTTGTGTAAATAGTTACATATCATTGGTGATGGTTTCCACCCTAGGGCCAATTGGGGGTGGGGTCATGGGTCAATATCTCTCATACACCTTGAGGAAGGAAGGTCTCAACATCTTTTTATCCCATCCCTAATCTTTAAAAAGGTGGTTCATGAAAATAAACTTAAATATTCCATCTATGTGATGTGTTAATAAAAAATGAATCATATCACTTTGTGAGGTGTTAGTATGTCGTATACATGAACAATGATGTAATTTTTTCATTTTAATGTATGGTTAGAATGTATATGATACACCATAGTTAAATAATGATTAATACATCATGAATATAATATATATACATTAAATCCCCCATCTTTAATAGTCTTGTGGGGCGAGGATGGAAATCTAATTAAATCAGTTTATGAAGAGGTAGTCTACTATACACATGAAAAAATGTTTGGTTTCCCATTTGGTGGAAGAAGAGATTGGTGAATATTATTCCATCCATATAATAACATCTTAGAATATATGATATAATAGTTTCATTACATTTAAATTATTAAGTATTAATTATTGGAGGAAAATGTATATGAAAAAAGTAGCAACAAAGGGAAGATGATTACTTTTTCTTAGAAAAAAAATCTTTGGGTATCATATTAGGGACCCAATGTATGTAATTTTGGAAGGATTAGAAGCTATAGAATGTGGTTAAGAATGTATGGGATATATTTTTTTAGGTTCTGGTCAAGCCAAAGGGCATAATATGTGTGATAAAATTATTGGAGGGGTTCCCTTTTGTAGTTGAAGAGGTGTGTGTTTTTTGTAAATACTATATACTATTCAAAATTCTCTAAATGAAAAAACAGATTTCATGGTCATTTTTTAGCAGTGAATTTTTATAACCATAGGTAAATGAGTTTTTTTAAATGTTCTTTTAATTTTATAAAAATGTAAATATATTTTTAACAGTAATTTTTTTAAGAACCATAAATAAATTAATGAAATAAAATATAAATATAAAATATATAATTATTGTTTAATATTTATTATATAATGTCTAATATTTTTTTATTATTTATAATTTTAATTAATTATAATGTGTTAATTGTTAAATATTTGTAATAAATTGTTAAGAATGTTTTGAAACATAAAATAATTCTTGAATAAGTTGCAAATCAAGATTTAGAATCAAATGACCAGACCTTTTTATTCAGCAGCCCGTTTTAGCTTTAAAACTAGTCAAATCGATGGTATTGAAATTAACTAAAACTAAATTTGATAATAATTTTTTAGTAATTTAAGTAGAAAAAAATATTTTATTTTTATGAAATGTTTGATATCAAAAATTTACTTCAAGAAACCATAACTTTTGATTAGTGTGTCTATTTGGGATCTTCCATATATCAAATCAACCCTTATAACGAGATCAACACCATGAATCTTGGGGGGAATATTATTTATTTTTTCAAGGTGAAATGTGTCCCAAAAGGCCTCCAAAGATGAGTTTCTTTTGGTTGTCATGATTTTTGAGCTTTTAATGAGATTTCATCTTCTTTCAAGAGTTCAATCATATTCTTTTTATGTCATTTATGAATTTATTCAAATGACATTCATTCCTATTGATCAGGTGGTATTTCAATTATTGTTATTTCCCCACATTTCAAGATTTGTTGCCTATTATCTCTATATATATATATATCAATATTTGTGAATATTTATATACTTCATAAAATATATATACAAATTAATGTTTATATATTTTTATATGATATATGTAGAAATATATGAAGATATATTTATATTTACATTACATTATATATATATTTAAATTAATATACAATTATATATATGTGAGTGCATATATATTTAATTAACCTAAATGTTTGTTTATGCATATTTATGTAAATTTCGTTATGTATATATATTTATAGAAATTTATATCCATTTTTATTAATTATTTATTAAATTATTATTTATTATTTTAATATTTTTTTATTATAGATTTATTGTTTGCTGATTTATTTTTTATTATTAAATTATTTTTTAAATTCATATTTAAAATTTATTTAATATTAGTGATTTAATATTCATTATTTGTAATTTATTAATTATTAATTATTATTTTATATATATATTACCTCATATATTTTATTTATTTTTCATTTTTTAAAAAGTTATTTTCAAAATGATAATTTATTATAAATTTATTATTGATGTATTGGTTATTATTTATTTTATATTTATTCATTATTAAATATTTTTTATTTTTTATTTATTATTTATTTATGAAATAGGAACATCGAGAATCCAAAGCTCCTAACCATTTATTAAAAGTGAATGTAAAAAATATAACATGCAAGGATATAAATGGATGAGATCATACAATGAGAAATGAAATCATCTAGACAAGAAAACCATGTATCATGAAAAGAAATACAATTTCCATAATCAAATCAAAATCATCATCATCAGAAGTTGGTTCCCACCCCAACTATGAATTTCCATGATTGAGGATCCCAAGGATTCTCACTGTAGACCATTCCTACTCCAGAGTGAGTAGGAATATTGATACCATGGAAGATGTCCTTATAGACACATTCCTAGGTAGAATTGAAAAATCCTCTGTGCGGCCTTCTTTTTGAACGATTTGGAGAAAAAACTTCGCTACTAAAAATCTTTCCCTTTCCATTTCAAACATCATCCTTTAAAGAAGAATTATCAATGATACTCGTAGATCACAGATGAGTGGTGTCCAACAAAACCATTTATTTTCCTTATCACTTCCATCATCCAAAACCATACTAAATTTAAAATAAATTCCTATAGTGGTGAATACATTATTAATCACTTAAAGATAATCCATTATCTATTGAGTATTAGAATTCCAAGTCCTATCATCCTATAGAACATTCTATAAAATTAAGGCATCCAGTGCCTAAATAAGAAAAACTTGATCATCAATTAGTGATAGGGAACACCCAGGCACAACACCATCATCCTCATCTGCAATTTGTCCCCCCTCACCAGTGTGCCTCCCCAAATGATTAATGAATTTCAAATAAAATTAAATTCTATCATCCAACCAACTAAATAGGTTCTAATGGCACATCTCATCACTAGAAATCTAGCTCCTCTTTTCCAGTAGTAGGCTCAGTAATAACATTATCAACCTTGGTCTTCTCCATCAGAGTTCTTGCAATGGAATTTTGAGACTTATTCTTATTCCCATCCTTTTATTCAGCAATGGAAAATGAAATAGTAGGAGCCAACAATGTTCCTACCTTCACTCGAAGTACCCCTAGAGATTTAATCTTTTACGCCGCTAACCCACTATCTCGAGAATTCTTATCAAGATGTTATATAAGATGCTTCTTAGGATACCAGGTCAATGACTTCTCATGATGCCTTGAGGAAATCCTTTTACCATTACCATCACATTCCTTTGAAGGATTACACGTCAACCCAAAAAAATCACAAGATTTCATCCTATATTATCTCATACATATGGCCAATATATTTATAATTTTGTTTAAACTCAGGAAAAATATAATTCAAAACATTTATTTTAATGTCATCAGTGGGAGTAGTAAGAGTCACATTTCTAATAAGTGTGGTTATCAATTCAATTTCCTCCAGCATTCTAGAAAATTGGCCATACCTGACTTGTTATGTATCATAATCTAGATGAATTAGAATGCCCATGGTTTTAGAAATATAATATAAGAATTTTGAATGCCATAAAATCCATTTGAGTTTTTGCAACCTAATCCAAACCTATGCAAAAGAATTCTTGACCAATTACACATTAAAATGCATCATCCATTCGTAGACATGATGCATTACCCTCTTCAAAAGTAATGAACCAGAGGACCATATTTTGATTCCGAATTTGATATTTGATATATATTATTTTTTATTTTTTATGTACTAGTAATCACTTATATATTATTTATTTATTTATAATTAGTTATTTATTTATTTATTATTTATTATTTTTTAATATATCATTATTATTTTTTATTTATGTATTATTAATATGATTAATATTTTTTTATAATTTAATTATTTTTTAAACATTATTTATTAATTTATTTATATTTTATTATATTTTATTATTTTTTATTAACGTATAATTTATTATTTATTTGTTTCCCATTATTATTTAATTATATATTTCTAATTTATTTACATATATATATTTTTAAATAAATTAATTATGAATTTAATTTTAATTTAATATTTTTATTAACTTATTATTAACATAATATTTATTACCAATTTGTTATAAATTCATTATATGTATAATTTTTAGTTGTTATTTACTTATTTCTAATTTAGTATTTATTAATTTATTAATAGTTTACAATATATTAATTTTTTTAATTTTTTTATTATTTATTCATTAATTATGTTTTATATATTTATTATTTATTTATAGCTTGCTAATTTTTAATGATTATATTTTATTTATTTTTTATTATTTTTTATTTTTTATTTTTTATTTAGTATTTTCAATTTCTTACCATGTTATTTATTTATTTATTTATTATCATGTAATTTGTTATTTATTAATTGTTAATTTATTGTTAAAAGTTATTAACTTTTAATAATAAGTTATTAATGATTATTTATTAATTATTTTGTTCATATTTATTGGTTTTCGATTAGTTTTTGTTCCTATCAATATATATATGTGTATTAAATTTTGTTTACTCACCCCATGATTAGAATTATAGAGTGGTGACGTATTTGCAGAATAAACATTAGGTAAGGGCTTCAAATATCACCCATGTACTTCTAAATGGCATTAAATAATAATTAACAATAAATAGTTAAAAATAATAAATAATAAATAATAAATATTAAAAATAAATGTCTGCTAGCTGATTCACTCGATTTTAAAAAAAATCATAAAATTGTTGCTTTTTAGTTTTGAAAAAAACACTACTGAATGATTATTGATATAAGATTAATCCATGGTTATTTGAAACTATCACAAAACGATTTAGAGGTTATTTAAACCACCGCTAAACTCTTACTTTGGCGTATTGAATGTGAAGTCACCCACAATCTAAGTGACTCAAAAATTGAAAAATAAAGGTCGTTAGGATAGAAAAATATGATCCACACCTCTACCAATAAAAATAATCATTTTTAGTCATGTTCCCACTTTACCTCTAATGTTATTCAATTATAAATGTGTAATTGTTTTATCATGTAAACTATTTTTTATCTTTTTTTACAATTTATTATTTCTAAAAAATAACTATACCTTATAATATAATATTTATAATATTGATACACAATATGGAATATTTTTTTTTCAAATTCAATTCAGATAACGGCCTGAGTTTTATGTTCAAATATACCCCACAAATGTGTCAAAAATTTTTTTTTCAAGAAATATATATTTCATGAAAAAGATTATCATACCTTATATATATGACAAGTAATCATATTTAAATTAATTTCAACTCACATTTATAGATATGTAATATATAAATTTTATTTCAATAATTCTCCATTAGGTGTTATTTTAATTAATTAAAATGGAGGAATATTATTTACATTAAAATAGTTTTCATAAAAATTTGTTTAAGCATAAAAATAAACTTATACTAAAATCCAATATAATAATGATTTAAATTTAATAAATTTTTGTATATATAAATCAATAATAAATATTTTTCTTTAAAAAAAATTAAAATAAAAATTGAACTTTTAAATTATCTGCTTTTTTTAAATAAAATGTGGGATTTACAATAATGGGTAATTTTTACGATTTACTTAAAAATCAATATTTTCCTAAAAAAATAAAAAAACATTAACTATGTAAAGATCAATATTTAATTTCATAAATGATTTTAATTTTATAAAATAACACTTAAAAATATCAAAAAATTAATTATAAAATTTTTCGAAAAAAATCAGTGAAAATTGTTTTTTAGTAAAATATAATTATTTTATGAATAAATGTATTTATTTAAAATTCTGTTCTTCTTAAATATAAATTTATAAATTAATTTATATTTATTATAAAATTTATATACATTTCATATTTTATTCAATACTATTCATACCCTTCCAATTTAATATCTATGTTATAATGGTTATATTTCAAAAAATATATTTTAATAATATGTCGGTGTTCGGTTAATATTAGTGGTGCATGTTGTATACACTACCAGACTTATTGTTCATGAAAATATCATTATGTTTTAATTCAAAAAAATATAAATTTCATTGTATGATAATATATCTTCAATAGTCATCTATAAAACTAATATATGTCCTCTTGTTTCCATGTATCATTGATGTTATCCTTTAAAATATTTATGTAAAGGATAATGACTATAATTTCACTCTCTTTATTTTATTATCCATAATATTTTATGATTGTTGTAAAAAAATTATTCTTATTATAAGTAGTTATTTGAAAAATGAATGAATTTATTTTAGAATGAAATTTTTAAAAATAATTATTGATGAAAAGGTACCTAAAATGCTTACGCAACCCCGACTCTATACTTGTACACATAATTTAAAAATAAAGTTACTGATTTTAAAAACACTAAATGTAATTTTTTTGCGTAATTTATACCCTCCCGTGAATTTTATAAGTAAATATTAAATATTATATACATTTAGAAGATAAATATTTGAATTTCATAATTGTATTTTTTTTAATGTCAAATTAAATGAATTGTTCCAATAATGACATTAATGTTTTTCTTCAGTAAATTTTTTTTTAAATGATATAAAATTAATAAAAGTATGAAATTTTGATAAGTGAAATTCATTTCATTTATAATATAATCCATGGCCCATTTATTATTAATTATTTTCTTTTGACATAAATATATTTACCCCTTAAGAGAAAAATCATTTATATCACCGTAATTAAGAAATGTGTTAAAGAGATGTTAAAGAAAGGTATAAGGGGTAAGAAAATAAAATCAAGATGCCCAAATTATTTTAGATGATTGAAATTAGAACCATATTGTAAAGACCTGGAATATTCTTGGAAATGTTTTTTTCTTAAATACATGGGAATTTTACGAGTCAGCGAAAACTGATGGCGCATGATTCCGAGGCCCGGAGAGCCCTAAATAAATTTCTGACATTATTTTCGGGTATGTTTAGTATACCTATGATCATGTTTTTATAACTTTAGAACAGGTTCTCAGAATTGAAATCTTAGAGCACCGTTGAAATCACAGCGCCGACATTCACTTAAAAATACTTTCACCTCAACGGCAGTTGGTCGGGAATAAAAGATAGTTTTGTGGTTTTTAGAGAATGTTTTAAATAAAAATAAAGTGTGTGGCTTTATTTATGTTTGTTGTTTAAAACTTCCACATGGAAGTTGGAGGTGGGACCACCACACCTTAACCTCCCAAGAGAGGTTATAGTGGTGGGACCCACCCAAACCTAACCTCCTCTTCAAGTTTGATATAGTGGGGACCACCCGAGGTGGAATCCTATTGAACTCCCCATTAAGTGTGGAGAAACCTTTTGAGCTCCCCACTTAATGGTGACACCACCTCTCCACCTTAATGGAGCCAACACACAACTTTTATGGTCCCAAATCCTCCATTTAAATTTTGTGCCAACCTATTGAATTAATTGAGGTTAGCCAAGTTAATTAATTCACCCATTTTTAATTTTGCGCTAAAAAATTAAATAATAGATTAACTTAATCTATTATTTGGCTTGGAATATTCATTTTGGTTGAAACTTGGTAGAAGAGAGGAGAGATCTCGCCATCATGGAACGGAAAACGAGTTCTTCCAACAAAGAATGTCGGTAACGATCTCCTTCGACCTTCATCATCGGATCCTACCGACATGGAACATCTGCAACTGAACTTCCCTCCACATCGTCGTCAACAAGCCGATGCACGAGCTTGGGATTGGAAGTGTGAGGCGGACGCAATGAATGATGATCACCTTCGCCTTCTTCACGCGACTTCATCAACGATCGACGAACAAAGGTAGGGGTTGTTTTCTTTTTGGGTCATGTTCTTCTTTTCTTTCAAAATGAAGAACGAGAGTATGTTTCCTTTGATGGGTGAGTTGTTGTTCATCGTTCTCCTACCTTGATGAACCTATTGTTATCACCCTAATCACGGAGGGTGCGTGCCAAACTAACATGGCCTGAATCCCTTCGTCGATCTATTTTATAATGATCTTCGGCATGGGGATGAAGCAATGAGGCGACGAAGGCGGCGAAAGCAAAGGACACGCTACCTGCGACCTCCATGATCTGCACCGCCCCCGTGACGTCCCGCACCGGCACCGACCGAACCTGCCCCGACCAAGACCCCTGCAGGCCGCACCGCTCGCCTCCCCGGGCCACTGCCCCGAGCTGGCCCGCGCCCTGACGGCCTGCGCAGCCGCCTCCCAGCCCCATGCCGGCCTGCCCGGCCGCCCGCCGGCCGGCCTGCCGGCCTACCCGACTGCCTGCCTGCCAGGCCACACTCTGCCCAGCTGCTCGCTGGCCCGCCTGCCGGCCGGGCCGTGCCCCGCTGGCCGGCATGGCCATGCCCTACCTGACCACACGCCGACTTTCCTGCTAGCCTGGCCGCGCCCCGCCGGCCTGCCCGGTAGCCTCTCGGCCTGCCCGACCGCCTCCCATGTGCCCAGCCGAACCGCGCCGGACCGTATGCCCCGAGCAACCTGTGCCGCCTGAACCACGCCCCTTTCGGCACTGCCGAACTGTCCTCGAACTCCTTTCCGAGATGTCGAGTAATTCCCCAATCGCACCTAGCCGAGCTGGCCTTCCACGCCCCTCGTGGTGCCTTCGGGCCGAACTACCCTTACACCGACGCGTGGTCGTTCCGCGCCCTCGCGACTGGTCCGTGCCCCCGTGCTACTCATAGCCTTCACCGCGTGCTGATCCAGGCCTAGCGGTATGGGAAAAACCCAATCGGTCGGCCCAAACTAAGTTGGACCGTGTCGGTCCGACCGTGTGGGACCGGACCTGGGCCCGCTGCGACCCCCCTTTACATTATTTTGTCCATATATTTGGCACTGGACGTCTATTTGAAGAACCTTCATTAGCGCTGGTAATCTTGGATCCTGACACTCCCTTTGAGTATACCCCACTGGAGTTTGGGGTACAGTTGAGTTACGGTCTGGTTGAATCGTGGACGAATCCAACCAGGCCCTCAGGACAAAAAGGCTAATAACTCACAGACCGAGCGTCTGATTGATGTGTTGTCTATTGCGTTGAGACCCCTATGACATGGCTAACATTTGGGATACTTCATCTTGGTAATTCATGGTAGTTTATGTATCGACACTTGGGTTGAGGAGCGGACCCTCCCGGAATCAAGTATGCTTTATGCAGAAACCCTGTGGATGTCTATGTTCTGACTAATATTCCTGGATCCTGTGTGGGTTTGACAACACTGAAGATTGTTCCTGGATCATGTGTGGGTTCGACAGCTCTGATTACTATTCCTAGATCCTGTGTGGGTTCGACAGCACTGACGACTGTTCCTAGATCCTATGTGGGTTCGATAGCTCCGACAACTGTTCCTGGATCCTATGTGGGATCGACAACATTGACGACTGTTCCTGGATCCTGTGTGGGTTCGAAACTTCTGATTTATGTTCCTAGATCTTGTGTCGGATCGATAGAATAGATGATTTATTGGCTACATAAAATCATCTCTAACACTCTACATGAATTGTATACCCGTGTGATCTAAGTCAGTAAATTTTGTGTTTTCCTCATGATTGATATGGATTACTTGATAACATAGGTATATGTATGGGCGTATACCTATGTGGGGTTATCTATTGATTTCATACTTGTTTTTTCCTTGTTGGGTTTTGTGAGACCTTGAGGGTCTCGAGGTACCTACTGAGTGTCGTTATAATCACACCTTCACAGGCTATCCCCGCACCTCATTGTGTTGGATGCAGACTACGTACAACGTAGACCGAGGGTGAGTGTACTAGGACTGGATGATACCTAGAGCTGGACCACACTACGTGATAGTACACGGAGGAGACAGACGGACGTGGAGTGCAGTGGAGGCTATCTGTACCTACCCATTAGGTAGGATTTCCCAGTGGACGATCCAGGAGATGTTTTTCTTTTTTTTTCCAGTACTTGTAATTTCAGTTTCATGTACATTACAGTTGGGCTTGTATGTCCAACCCCTTTTACATTTCATCACACTTTTGTTATACAGATTTACTTAGTGTTTTGCTTTCAACTTGTACTCTTTTGTGTGTGTTTTAAGGTTATAAAGCCAGTGCCTTCCATGTTTTAGGGATTTATTCCTTTAGTGCTAGTCGCCAGCCCCTGGCCTATGGAAGGCGGGCTTGGGGTAGTCATGGTATGGGCCCTGGGGGATGGGTCATGAATAATTGGTATCATAGGGGTCAGTTCTACCACATAACATAAGACTCTGATCTTTTCTGGGAAGAAATAGTGCTAAGGGTACTGAGTGTGGTTTTCAGTTCAGCGAGTCTAGTGTTGGTGCGGCGGCTAACGTATCCATACACCAGGACCCTGACTTCTTATTTCTGACTAAGTGCACAAAAAAACTGATTGCGTGTGTTTTTTGAAGAGTATTCTATGTGATCTGTTTGAGTCATCTCAACAGGTATAACTTTATGACTATGGCGCACCTGTTTCTCTACATGATGCCTCCAAAAAGACGATGATCCAGGGTTCCAGGATTTGTACGAGATGTCATCCCACTAAAAAATGAGGCCTCGGTGCAGGCCCCTATCACAAAAAGGCACCAGAAGTAACACTACCTGTTGGGCCACCGCTGCCACCAGCCCCAGCAGTAGAGACTGCATGCCGCCTGAGCGCGTTGAATGAGTTCCAGTGCCAGAGGCCACCCAGGTACAGAGGCGAGATGGACCCGCAGGCAGATGAAGATTGGTTGGAGGCTGTGGTGAGAGTCTTTAGACTGGAAGGGATGCCAGTAGACCTTATGGTTATCCTAGACACGAGTCTCCTTCAAGAAGCAGTAGGTAGATGGTGGAGCTTGATGCTCTAGGTGCATGATGAGGTGTCACTTATCTAGGCATAAATCGAGATCCTGTTTCGGGCGGAGTTTGACCTAGCCACCCTAGGTGTAGTGCAGATACCAGAACTACTACATATACAGTAGGGTAGCATGACAGTGGCAAAATACTCAGCGAGGTTCACCGACCTCTCACGCTACTCCACTGATATGGTGTGTGACCCATTCTTCCAGGAACGGACCTTCGAGAAGGGGATCAAGTGAGAGATTAGGGCTTCGATGATCTCCCTCAGCATCATGATGAAGGTGTGGTTTTCATAGAGAGCCCTGTTAGTGGGGAGTTTTATTACTGAGCAGTCACCAGGAGTGAGACCCGCCACCGGGCATCACATAGCAGAGTCTTCTGCAGCTGGCAGCAGACAGCTGTCACAGAAATCTAAGTGGACCGGATCATCTAGTGGACAACCTCAGGACTCAAGTTTAGTTATGCGATTCACACGAGACAGAGCTAGTCATTTGAGGACCATGTAGTGTTTCACATGCGACGGGCAGTGTCACATGGCTCTTGATTGTTTGACCCGCTATTCGGATGATCTGAAGACAGTTGAGGGACCTCCAAGGCAGAGGAAGAGTTTCGATCGAGGTGGTCCTCAGAGAGTAGGAAGACATGGTAGAGGATCTGGTTGTGCAGTAGGCAGTGGACAATGTTTTGAGATGTTACCACCACCACCACCAGAGTTCCACCCCGACTGTAGGGATCATGTGGACATGTGAGAGCTCAACTTCAGGTAGCTGAGGCTTAAGATCACGGTGCTCCCGAGATGATTGGAGGTACGATCTATGTCTACTCCACCATATTTTTAGTTCTTATAGACATATTTTTAGTCACTCGTTCATTTCCACTACCCTCGTTCAGAGCTCGGAGATTATGACGGAGCTGTTGGCTTGATCCTTACAGCTAGAGACTCCTATAGGAGATGATTCGATGATTACACACTGGGGCCGACAGTGCGAGATTACTCTAGGAGGCGAGAGCTTTGGCTGGGATCTCCTAGTAGCGGCGTCGAGGCCTTATGACGTACTCTTGGGTATGGACTAGTTATCTACAGTCCATGCTCAGATCGATTGTATTAGGTGCAATGTGCGGTGTGTCCACACGTATGGGACCAGGTTCAACTTCACCAGTGATAAGGGAGCCTTTTCAGCACTAGACGGACTTAATCTGAGGAGGGTTTAGCCGATCACTCATCTGTTGGCTAGCCTTACCCTCAGATCAGTTGATGTGGAGAGTCCGACATACCCTGTAGTGGTGGACCAGTACACAAATGTTTTCCATAACAATGTCCCAGGTCTAACTCATCTTAGAGAGGTGGACTTTTACATTGAACTGTACCCCAGGACGACACTGATATCTACACCAGCATATCGGATGGCTCCCACTGAGCTTCGTGAGTTGAGGGTATAGCTGGAGGACTTGCAGGTGAAGGGATTCATCCGCCCCAGTGTTTCTCCCTGTGCCACCCCAATTTTGTCACCAAAAAGGGAGATGAAAGCTTGAGGCTTTGTGTTGACTACCGTCGCCTGAATCAGGTGACCATGAAGAACAAGTACCCACTCCCGAGGGTTGATGACCTCTTTGATCACCTGAAGGGACCTCGATGGTTCTTGAAGATAGACCTCAGATCAAGATTTAACCAGCTCATAGTTCGAGATGAGGATGTGAATAAGACGACCTTCAGGTGTCGCTACGGCCACTGCGAGTTCTTGGATATTCCATTCGTCATGACCAACTCTATAACAGTATTCTTGGGACTCATGAATACGATTTTCCCACCATACCTCTATCTCTTTGTCGTAGTTTTCATCAATGACATTCTGATCTACTCGACTTCTTAGAGGAGCATGACTATGATTTGCAGGTAGTACTGGACACACTCCGAGAGCACCAGATTTATGGTAAGCACTCGAAGTCCCAGTTCTGGATCTGAGAATTTCACATTCTCAGACATGTCATCTCGAAGGCTAGAGTTGCAGTAGACCCGATGAAGACTGATATAGTAATTGCTTGGGTTCCACCCATGAGTGTGACAAAGCTATGGAGTTTCCTAGGTTAGGCTGGATACTACCAGAGGTTCATTCCAGATGTCTCCAAAGTTACGGCACCACTATAATACTTGATAAAGACAGGGAAACCCTTTTTGTGGTCGGAGAGATTACAACAGATCTTTCTACAGCCAAGGCAGAGCCTGACTAGTGCCCCCATCTTGAGACTTCTAGAGGAAATCATAGGGTAAGTAGTCTATTGCGATGCATCCGAGACCAGACTCGGATGTGTCCTGATGCAGGAGTGAGTAGTTGTTCCATAGGGTTCTCATTAGATGAGACAACATGAGAATAACTACCCTACCCATGACAAGGAGTTAGAAGCATTGGTCTTAACATTGAGGATTCGGTGAAACTATCTTATGGGCGAGCGTTTCACAGTCTACTCTGACCACCAGAGTCTATGGTATATCTTCTCTCAAAAGGACCTAAACCTGAGGTAGCGACGTTGGCTTGAGTTCCTCCGGGACTATAACTTAGAGATAGTCTATATTCTTGAGAAGGGTGTTGTTGTAGTAGATGTACTCAGTATGAGATCTGGTATACAACTACTAGGAGAGGTGATAGAGATGCTAGCTGCTTTAAAGATATCATTTGTGGACTGAGATGGAGCAACTTTCCTTTAGTCTCTTACAGTTACTCCTCCACTTCTTCAGCGATTCAGGGAGGCATAATGTAGAGACGCTAACTACAAGACATGACATGATAAGATATCCACAGGGTAGGAACCTGATGGATTTTTTGAATTTGGGGAGCATGTCATCCTCTTCAGAGGATGTACTATAGTGCCAGTCTCACATCAGGAGGAAGTGTTGAGGGAGTTCCACACATCCTCTCTAGAAGTACATCCAGGAGTGGAGAAGATGTACCAGGATCTCTGGAGACCGAACTGGTGGTCGGGGATAAAGAAGGCAGTTGCAGAGTTTGCCTCTCGATGCCTCACTTGTCAGCATGTGAAAGTAGAGCACCAGGTATTAGCTGGCTTCGTTCATCCTTTAGAGGTCCCAAAGTGGAAGTGGTATGGGATATCCCGGGACTTAGTGACAGGACTTGCACGTACATCTAGGGGTCATGACTCGATTTGGGTGATCGTTGACCGACTCACCATGTCGGTCCACTCATTACTGATGAGAGAGAAGGGTTTTGTAGAGAGCTTGGATGCCTCTATGTGTAGGAGATTGTGCGGCTACATGGAGTACCCTCGACGATTGTCTCCGATCGTGACACACGATTTACTTCCCAGCTATGGAAGGGGTTTCATGAGGCTTTCGAGACACAAATTCATCTAAGAACCACCTTCCATACTTAGATGGATGGTCTGAATGAGCGGACCATTCAGACCCTCGAGGAAATGTAGTGTGCTTATGTCCTCAACTTCGGTCACAGCTGGGAGGATCACTTAACTTTGGTGGAGTTTTCATACAACAACAGCTATCACTCCCCCATTGGGATGGTAGCTTTTGAGGAATTATACGGGTGACCTTGAAGATCACCCCTGTGTTGGAATGACCCTGGTGAGTCTGCACTAGTGGGACCAGAGATGGTACGAGGTACCATAGAAAAGTTGCAGATCTTCCAGGAGCGGGTGAAGTCTGCACAGAGAAGACAAAAGTCATATGCTGATTGGAGACGGAAACCTCTAGAGTTTGGGGATAACGACCACGTCTTTCTACGGGTCTCACCTTGATGAGGTTTACAGATATTTGGTTGAGGTGGCATGTTATCTTCGAGATTCATCAAAACTTTCCAGGTCCTCAGCAGAGTAGGTGAGGTAGCTTACCACCTGGCTCTTCCACCTCAGTTGCACAGGGTTCACGACGTCTACCACATATCTTAGCTGAGGAGATACGTGCATGACCCTTACCACATCATCGATCATGGAGAGCTGGATGTCGATGATGGGGTGACATTTACGGAGTTCCCAGGGGAGATTGGGGATCGACCACCACGAGTCCTACAGGGATGGTCGATATCTCTGGTGCGCATTCGCTGGAAGCACCAGAACCTCCAAGAGGGCACATGGTAGCGGGATGCTCATATGCGTGATAAGTACCCCCACTTGTTCCCTTATTTTGATTTGTATCTTATGGGGATGTAAATCCCTAAGGTGGGGATAATGTAAAGACCCGGAATTTCTAAGGAAATTTTTTAACTTATATACATGGGAATTTTACAAGTCCCAGAAAACTGACGGCGCGTGATTCCGAGGCCCAGTGTGCCCGAAATCAATTTCTGTAGTTTTGTTTGGGTATGCTCAGTAAACGTATGAGAGAGTTTTTCTAACATTAGAACTAGTGCTCGAAATTTAAATATGAGGGAACCATTGAACTTGTAGTGCCGGTATTTTCTTAAGAATTCTTTCTCCTCAACGGTAGTTGGTCGAGAATAAAAGATAGATTTTGGGTTTATAGAGAATGGTTTAAATAAAAATAAAGTGTGTGTGTTTATTTTTAACTGTTGGTTAAAATCTCTACATGGATGTTGGAGGTGGAACCAGCACACCTTAACCTCCAATGATAGGTTATGGTGGAGGGGACCACCCAAACCTAACCTCCTCTTCATGTTTGATATGGTGGGGACCACCCGAGGATGAAACCTCTTGAAATCCCCATTAATTGGGGAGAAGTCTCTTGAGCTCCCCCACTTAATGGTGCCACCACACCTCCACCATAATGGAGGCAACACACAGCTTTTATGGTGCCAAATCGTCCATTTGAATTTGTGCCAACCGCTTGAATTAAATAAAGGCAGGCAAGTTAATTAATTCACTCATTTTTAATTTTGTGCCAGAAATTTAAATAATAGATTAACATAATCTATTACTTGGCTTGGAATATTCATTTTGGTGGAAACATGGGAGAAGAGAGAAAAGCTCTCACCATTGAGGAGCGAAGAACGTGTTCTTCCAATGAAGAACGCTGGAAACGATCTCCTTCGAGCATCATCCTCAGATCCTACCAACGTGGTACATCTTCAACCGACCATCCCTCCACATCATCGTCAATGAGTTGACACACGATCTCAGGATTGGAAGTGTGCGACAGACACGACGAACGATGATCACCTTAGTCTTCTTCCCACGACTTCATCAACGATCAACGAAAAAAAGGCAGGGGTTGTTTTCTTTGTGTTCCATGTTCTTCTTTTCTTTCAAAATGAAGTACAAGGATATGTTTCCTTTGACCAGTGAGTTGTTGTTCATCATTCTCCATACTTGATGAACCGATTGTAATCACCCTAATCGTAGAGGGTACATGCCAAACTGACATGGACCGACTCCCTCCATCGATTTCTTTTATAATGATCTTTGGCATCGCGATGAAGCAATGAGGCGATGTAGGCGGCGAAAACAAAGGCTGCGCTACCCATGACCTCCGTAATTCATGATGACCCCGCTGCGTCTCGCATCGCCAATGGCCGATCCGGCCCCGACCGAGCCCCCGCCAGCCGCGCCACTCACCGGGCCGAGCCGCTGCCCCAAGCAGACCCGCACCCCACCGGCCTGGGCGGCCACCTCTCGGCCGCTTGCCGGCCCACCCGCACCCTGCCCGGCCGCCCGCCAGCTGGTTGGGCCGTGCCCAACCGGCCTACCTGCCGTCATGCCTAGCCGCCTCCTGGCCTGGCCGCGTCTTGCTCTCCTGCCCACTGGCCCGCCCAGCCGCCATCGGGCCGGCCCGTCGGCCTCCCGCGCACCAGTCCGAAATGCACTTCCCCGTGCGCCCTGCGTGCCCTGCGTGCCCCACGTGCCCCGTGCTGCCTGAGCCACGCCCCTCACGACACTGGCCGAACTGGCCTTGGCCATTCATGCCGAGACGCCAAGCCTCGGTCCATGCGTTCCTGGCTGAGTTGGCCTTCTGGACCCCTCATGGTGCCTCTGGGCCATACAACCCTTACACCGACACACGACCAGTCCACACCCTCACGAGCAGTCCGCACCCCCACTCTACTCGCAGCCTTCACGGCCTTCCTGGCCAAGCCTAGTGGGGTGGGCCAACCCCAATGGTTCGACCCAGACTAAGTCGGGTGGGGTGGGTCCGACCAGGTCGGACCAGACCTGGGCCCACTGCGACCACCCTTTACATTCTTTTGGCCATATCTTTGGCAACAAACATCCATTTGATGAACTATCAGCGGTGCTGGTAATCTTGGAGAAAGACTCTCTCTTTGATTATACCCCACTTGAGTTAGGGGTATAGTTGAGTTACATTCATGTTGGACCATGCACGAATCCAACCGGGCCCCTGGGACAAAAAGGCTAATAACTCACAGACGAGGCGTCTGATTGACGTGCCATCTGTTGCGTTGAGACCCCTATGATGTGGCCGAACTTTGAGATACTTCTTCGTGGTACTTCATGGTAGTTGATGTATCAACACATGGCTTGAGATGCATACCCTCCCAAAATCATGCATGCTTTATGTGGAAACCCTGTGGCTGGCTGCGCTCTAACTACTATTCCTGGATCCTGTGTGGGTCCAACAACATTAACGATTGTTCCTAGATCATGTGTGGGTTAGATAGATCTGACTACAATTCATGGATCCTAGGTATGTTGAACAACACTAATGACTATTCCTAGATCTTGTGTGGGTTCGACAGCTTCGATTACTATTCTTGGATCCTGTGTGGGTTCGATAACATTGATGACTGGTTCTGGTTCCTATGTGGGTTAGAAAATTCTGATTTCTATTCCTGGATCCTATGTGGGATCGATAGAACAGATGATTTAGTGGCTACATATTATCATATCTTAAACTCTACGTGACTTGTATACCTGTGTGAGTTGAGTCAGTAACTTCTGTGTTTTCCTCATGATTGAGATGGAATACTTGATAACTTAGGTATATGTATGGGAATATACCTAAGTGGGGTTATCTGTTTATTTCATATTTGGTGTTTATCATTGTTGGATTTTGTGCGACCTTGAGGGTCTCGGGGTCCCCACTGAGTATCATTACACTCACCATTGCACAAGCTATGCCTGTACCTCATTGTGTTGGATGCCGATGACGGACAGTGCTGACCAAGGCTGAGTGTACTAGGACTGGACGGTACCCGAAGCTGGACCACACAACTTGACAGTACACAGAGGAGATATACCTACGTGGAGTGCTGTGGAGGCCATCTATACCTACCCTTCAGGTAGGATTTCCTAGTGGATGATCTGGGAGTTGTTTTCCCTTTTTCTGATACTTTTACTTTCAATTTCTTATACTTTACAGTTGGGATTGTATTTCCGGCCCCTTTTACTTTTCAGCACTCTTTTGTTATACTGTTTTACTTAGGGTTATACTTCTATCTTTTACTCTGTTGTGTGAGTTCTCAGGTAATAAAGGAAATTCCTTCTCAGTTTTAGGGATTTATGCCTTTGGTGCTAGTCGTCGACACCTAGCCTATGGAAGGCGGGCTTGGGGTTGTCATGGTACGGGCCCCAGGGAACGGTTCGTGACACATATTTTTCCTATATTATTATTAAATTAATTTTCAGATACATTTATTTTCACATTAAATTATTAATTTAATACTTTATAAAATTTCAATAATACCCCTCCCCACACCTATAAATGGGAACCTACTATCTTCTCTTCTTCACGTCATTTTATAACTCTATATGGGCCAATACCTACCCATGGAAGTTCCTAACATTCTTATCCACAATCTAGAGGGATAAATTGGGAATGAAAACCAACATTTGGGTATATCAGGTATAATGAAAATGAGGCAATCCAAACAAGATATATAGTTAAATAAGTGATAGTTTTATTTTAATTATTCTTCTAAACCAATAAGACATTTTAAAAAAATAATATATAATAATACTAGTATGTTATATAAACTGAGATGTTTTTATATTAATTAAACAACCTATATATATCTATTCTTGCATATAATGGGAAACAAAACCATCCTTGAGGTATACAATGAACTACAACCTCACGATGTGATGTAATGGTTTTTTCCATAAACACCCCTCATGGATAGTTGGAGGGATGGATTTAGTGTTTGGATATATATATATATATATATGATATCAAGGAAATTATTATCATTTTTATAAAAAAAATATATCATTAACTTTTTACCATTCCATCTCCTTGAAAACAATAATTTCATTTATGCGTGTGTGTTTGGATTACCACATACAAGAAGAGATGCAAATTGTTTTTCATGACTGCATCACTTGGATACAATATATAATTTTATTTTAAAAATTAATATTATATTTATGATATAATAGATATTATTTAATGATAGAATAATTCTTTTAATCATTCAATCATGTTCTTTGGAAAAATTGAAATATTACTCAAGCGTAGGTATGACATATCATCTCCATGATGGTAAAAGAGTTAATTTTTTACAACCATTTTCATGGTAGAATTAAATCATATAATGGATTTATAAAAATGAAAATAATTTAATGATTATTATTTTTAAGATTTTCAAATAATGAAAAACTTGACCACAATAATCCCATTGAAGTCATTTGGGTCATATGAATCGACTATCATCAAAACGGAATACGTGGACATAATTGATTAGGTAACTAAATAAAACATCATAATAAATGAAATTAAATGAATAATATAAAATAAAAAGTTATTAATAAATTAAATAATTAATATAATTATATTATAGAAATTAAAAAATTACATACATGATGAGTCTGACTCGAGCTAAGTGAAACATTGCATTAAAACCCTTGATTTAAATGTTTTATATAATTATTTTATAAATAATTTCCATCCATTTATGTATTATTAAAATTATTTTTATGGAAATTTGATTATGTAATTGGTTTAATTAAAAATTAAAAATTAAAATATCATAAAAATTATTTGGAAATAATTTTTTATAGGATGTTTTGACATTCATTACATAATGAAAAAAAGGTTTTATTATAACTTGTACAAAAACAATTCATTTTCCCACCAATATAACCATTATTTTTTATTTTGAATTATGTTATATGAATACATGTTTTATTCTAATAAAAATATGTCTTTTGACTTTTAAATTGAATTTATTTTTTATATGTGGGTTTTAAAGGAAATAGATATAACAATAACTAAGAATTTTATAGTTATGGGTTTCAATGATTAATTTTTTTTGAAATAAAATATTTTATGCATTTAATCCATTTAATACTCTTTAGAGATTTTATATTGGGATAAGTGGGCTAGATATATCTTTTGATTATGGGTGACCCTCATATTTCCCTCAAATTTATTGGGTAGAAATTATTATTTTTGGAAAATTATGTTTCAAGTCATCTATAACTATTATTACAATTTTAGGTGTTCTTATAAGGGTTCTTATAGGTTTTCTTTTATGATTATTTCAAATTTCATCAACATGATTTTTCTATTATTTCATTTTTTCATGTAATTTGTTTCATTTCAAAAGCTATGCTAAAGATATTTTGTTTTAAAGGAATAATTATTACCTTTTAGGAAAAACTGTGCTGTTTTTATAAAAATGATTTACTTAGGTACTGATGCTTTCAAAAAACTATCATAGTTATGAATTTTCATTTATGATTTATAATAATGGTTTTTATAAAAAAATATTGGGGTAGTAAATCTGATTTCATGTGTAAGTAAATCATTATATAATCATAAATTTTATTAAGATAAATAAAAACTTATTTTTAACATATTTGGGATTTATAATTGATAAATTGGTTTATTTATGTTTTCTTTACAACAGTTTAGCACATGTTTATACAAATTGTATATTTTCAAATGTTTTTCACTTGTTTTAAGAATGTGTGTGGACAAAGAATAAATTATGTTGAAAATCAAAAAGATATTTCATGACAAGAAATTATTTCAATTATTAAATGTATTTGATATTTGGTAAAAATGGAGAGTAATAAGAAGTGTCCAACATTAAATGTAAGGTTTTATTATGTAAGAGTTGTTTCCAAATTCAGTAAAACAATAAACCATAAAATATCATTGAAAATTAAACAAATTTAACTCTTATATTAAAAATTATATTATGTATTGATTAAAAAATGGGTCCTTATAATTACCAATAGGTGTATCTGTTCCATAGCCACATCCACTAAATGGTATCCAAACGAGGATATAATTTCATGGAGAACCACATAATTGGTACTAAATATGTGAGATTTTATCCCATATTTATATTTATCCATAGTGTTGTCACTACAATTCTCGTATCCTAATCCCCAAAAAATTGATCCCCCCAAATAACTTAACTAATCCTTGAAGAAAACTATATAATTACCTGATAACAATTAAGGTTCCCATGACCAGCACTCCTATAAGATTAATATAACTACTTTCTATAAATATTTTCTTTGATACAAATTGAGAGGAACATATCTTTATTTTACAAAACTTTCATAAGATAAACATTACATCTCACAAATAATCACATCATCCCATGGAATGGAGTGCTAGTCCCTTTGAGGATAAGTTATATAAGAATATTATTTACCAAAACATTATAAAAAATATCTATTATTACACCAAACTATAGTCCATTCTAAAAATCTCAATGTTTACACAGGTATTCATAACATGGGAAATTAAAACATAAGAATATCATGCTATCAAATACTAAATAATTGAAAAATTATCAACATTCTCTCTTGGTTTAGATCATAAGAGTATAATAATAACTTGATCACGGTAGAAATATATCATTAAAAAGATCATAAAACAATATTATTATCCCATTAGTAATAATTTAAGGAAATGTATTACGATATGATCAGACATGTATCCTGAAATATGGGTGTGAGATGAAAAACTAGATACATGGAGCATAATAATTGGGAAATAATATATAAATTTGGAAATTAATTCAAACATTTCATAATAATTAATTTTGGTATGTAACATATATATTTGAAACCATCATATTATCATCATGTCAAAGAAGTCCCACTCAATAAGTTGTGATCATATCTATGAAGTCCCAACAATTTTACTGTGAGAATATTTATGAAGGCCCACCATTTATGATAGGAACGTATCTAATAAATCTCACCCTATATGTTGTGACAATAATTCAATAGGACCACCCTTTATATTTTGATTGTAATCTAGTTAGGCTCACCATTTATGTTTTCAATAAATTCATTTATATCCATGCAATATTTTCTCATGAAACATAAAACCTTATCTAATGCATTAGAGGGTGAAATAAAGACCCACATATCGTCATCCATACATATGTATGTAATAAGATGCTATTCATTAATCATATCCTAATATCACATGGTATGATAATGGTTTTCAATAATATACAAATTCTATTTCATATATGATGTTAAATTTATATTGGATGTCACAAAAAAATAAATCTGCTATAAGGGTTTTTCTCAAAGGTGTTTTGAATTAAATTCATAAATTACCACTTCATAGGAGTTTTATATGTGGGTTATAGATATAAAACACTATTTTATTGATATTGGATAGATTAAAATGAAAAATAAAAAAGAAGTATCCATTTTTAAAATGTTAGAAAACTATAGAAAAATGATTTATCTAAACAGAAATAAATTGAACATAATTTTTTTGAAATTACCCTATATAAAAATATAATTTTTGAAAAAATAATTTATATAATGTATATTTCTAAAAAAACATTCATTTGTGAGGGAAACCACAAAATAATTTTATCATAAAAACATAATATATTAAATTAAATTTTAAAATCCTAAATTCATTTAAAAAATAAAATTTCAAAATTTTATAAAATTAAATAATATTTATTTTATTTTTCAAAACCTTCAAGAGTAAAAATAATTATCCAAATAAATTAAAAAATAGAAATGAAACTTTAAAGAGAATAATTTCCACGTAGTGATAGATACTGTAAAAGATATTATATATATATATTTACCTTATTAAAAAAATGATGTGATGGGCCTAATTCATAAATTATTTACAAAAAGGTGAAGTGATTAATTTTAAAAAAATTGTTTCCTAAATGACCATCAGTTATGGATACATGAAAACTATATAATTGTTTTTACAATAAATTTATATTTAAAGATAAAATATAGGTTCTTGAATTGAAAATTATTTTTATTCATTAAATTATTATTCTTGAAATCCATTTTCATGAAAAGGGATGATTAAATTTCATTTTGAAAAGAATAAAAAGAATAATTCAAGGTCACTTGAGAAAAAAATTAATTTTGATTCCAATTATAATGAGGAAAATTTGTGGTAATGAAAAAATATCTAAAAGGAGTGGAAACATTCACTAAAGTGGATGTGAATTATTCTCAAAATATATAAAATTTTAGGATGAACTACATAAATGTAAAATATATTAATTCAAAATTAATTCTCCAAATATATGAAGATAATACTTGATTAAAAAAATCATGGGGTGGTTCAAATCATTCGTAGAAGATATTAGTTTTTGAAGAAGCATTATAAACCAATCATTGTAGTTTAGTTAACCAAGAACCTTACATTTTTGGTGTCTTTTGAATGGCATTCCCATAAACTATAGATTATGAGAAAGTTTCTTAAATATTTTGAATTTAATGATAATTATTAAAAAAACACATTCCTAATATATTATATATTAATATAAAATAGTATAACATTTTTTTAATATCTCAATGATGAGTAATTTATATTCAAAAACAATTTCCTTAAATGAAATTTCCCTAAACATTATATAACCTATTATATAATTTAATTAACTATCATAATCAAAAAAACAGAAATTTATTCATCCCATATAAACATATATCAATAAAATTAATTGTGGATATATTAGTTTTATTTTATTTTCATTATCTGATGATATTAGTTTTGATTATCAATTTTGTAAATGTTTTATTGTGTAATTTTTTATTGATGTTGATAAATTCAAATTTTATCATTTTGATTGAAATATATGTATTATAATCTATTTTTTAAAATTATTTATAATGTTAAAATTAAATTCTATATATTCCTAAGTTATGATTCATCACGATGAAGTCTGTTTCAAGTTTATTTTTGAAATTTTCATGAATGTGGGGTAATATATTAATAATGAGTAACTTGTAACCACTGCATATAAATAAACCAAAAATTAATTATTTACATAATATTTTACAATATAATAATAATTTATTATTTTGATACATAACCATGATATAATTCCTAGTAATGATCATTTGGTTAGTTAAACCTATCCATACATAAACAAGTTATAACCTAGTAGGGAGTATCGTTAGAAAAGTAATTCATTTGGAATTTTAGAATTCTTCCAAAATCATACTATTATATTTATATTTAGTATATTCTAGAACCATGTTATATGATTGATTTATACATAATAACATAATATATTGTAAAAAATGTAACTTTTTTGTAGGTGGTAGTCTGCTCGTATGCACGTGCAACACATCCATATTCCAAAGATCCAGAAGAGGACAATGAATGGTGAAACATTTAAAAATATAAATAATTCTATAAATATCCTATAAATAATTTATGTAGTTTTATAGAACCATCTATTTATGTTTTTATTAATAATAAATCATGTCATCCCTAGAGGTGGTAGTCTTCATATATGCATTACAATGTCATCATTTTTTGAATGGATTTGGATGTATATTGAAATTGATAAACCATTAGTATAATAAAATTTAAGAATATTATTTTAACTTAATTTGACATTAAATCATAGATAGAATAGCTTTTAAGGGAATAGGAATAAAATAATTAAAAGAAGTCAGTTGAGAACATTACAACATTCTGGGATGTTCTCACTTGAGTAACATATTATGGAACCTTAGTTGGGTCTTTAAGCTTTAAAAAGGATTATAGGATGTCAAAAAGAGTTGAATATATTACAGGTATTTGTTTTATTATATCTATGGTTTCTTAACGGGTGGATAAATGTGGTGGAAGTTAACTCCTATTATAAGTAATGAAATTGGAAATGTTTAGGGTACCAATTAAATTTTTTATGATGGAATGACACTATTAAAGTGTAAATGGTTCCCAAAGATGGGTATAATTTATTATTAGTTGAGATAAGTACAATAATGTAACTACTATTGATTTTAAAAGATTTTTTAATCATTTTCCAATCCTTTCAAAACTAATTTTTTATATATTACAATTTTTGTTTTTTACATTTCTCGCTAGTTTTTACCCATGTAATTTATATGGTATAAAACATTTTAGGTAAATTATTGTAGAAAATTTTAATATTTAGAACATAAATATATATGAATAAAATATAATTCAATATCTATCTTATTATATATTAAAAATTACATTAAAATATTTAAATATAACAAAAAATGATTTGTAGGTAAATGTTGTTTTCACCAATAAGTGTTCTTAATCATATATAAAATTTATTACCAATTAAAAGAGCTATAATATGTTATTATATATGTTCAAAAATAATATGAATTTTATTAAATAAAATAAATCTATTTAATTTATTTGATAAAAAATAAAAATAATTAATTAAAAAATCATTTTAAATAACCATTTCATTATTATCAGGCTAACCAAATTTAATATTCATAATCACAATTTTATGAATAAAAATGTAAGGTACCTTATTAAGTAATATGAAAATTATTATCTATAATAATAATAAAAAATTTGGTAAAAAATTCCTATATATGATAAAAACTAGTTTTCAACCTAAGAGCATAAAAACGGTTTGTATATTAAAAATTAGAGAAGTGTTAAAAATGTTCAACATGGGTTTTATAAAGTCAAAATAATATTTTAATTTATTATTTTAAATTTATTAATATATATATTTTTAGAAAAAATAAGTTAAAAATAAGTTAACTAATTCTTGTAATATTATAATTATATTAAAGTTACAGTATTTGAAAAGATTGTATTTTCAAAATTCAACTAAAAATCAATTATTTTACAAAATTATAAAGAATTAATACTAAATTAATTTTGTCTATGATAAATTAAAAAAATTACATTTTTAAAAATTATAATTATAAATTTAAAATTTATCTTTAAAATGGAAATAAATTAAACAATGAAAAGCTGATCTTATTAAAACTCTCTTTTAAAACATAAATATTCTTATTGATAGTTTTTATTCATCCCTAATAGTTTAATATACTTTTATTTAGAGTAGGTTTTATTATTATAATATTTTCTTTATAATTTTTATTTCATATGTCGTGGATAATTTTTATGTTGTGTTGTGTGTAAAATAATCTATTAATGCAATGTTTATTTAAAAGAAAATGAATTCTGAAATATCAAGGTCAACCATTTTTTATACAAAGTTGAAATAAAACCATGAAAATATGAGATATTGAAAAATTACCCCATTCACCTACCAATAACCTGATATTTGTATAATAAAGAAACCATTTCATATATATAACTTTGAAACTCCTTCCCAAAGACCTGACCAACTAGATCATCATGGGATACCAATAATGACATTAATGTACTATAAACCCACAATTCCAATATTATTAAATCCAAATAAAATATCATTAAAATTTAGTGTTAATGATTAATAGAAAAATATAATGATAAATCATTTTACCCCATTTTCATTGACCAATTCATTCACATAACTTTCATTAGATTTGGTGTGATCATCTAACCAAATTTTCATCTAAGGGGTATGTCACTGTAATATATTTTCTTATATGATGAAATAAAATAAAATATTTTTTTATAAAAATTCACATAATATTTATTAGATAAATATTTCATTTCATTTTAATATTACCATCAAAATTCATTTTTTGGAAAAATTATTCAAACCGACTGTGTGATGGAAGATATCTTTCACTCTAGTTAATGTATTTTTCCTAGAAATTTCAAAAACACATATAATGGTAATTTATAGATGTTATATACATATTTATATAATGATGTTAATATGATAATATATTATTGAATACTATTTACTTCTAATTGTGGTGAATATCACAAAAAATATCAATAAACCTGATGTACACCTCCTGCTCAAATATCATAGGTCAGTTGAATAGTAAATGATGTATAGTTGAACTCAAGAAATAGTCTCTCATTAAAACCATTCAATTTCATAACAGATTTCTTCAATATCAATAAACCTGGTATAGAATCATCCACAATAAAAGATATTAATATTTATGAAATTTAATTTCACAAAATTTTTATAATTTTTCCATAATGATAGTTAATTTTAAAATTGATTAATAATGAATTAAAATTACAATAATATGTTAAAAAAACCTCATTCATCATATATAATGTCATATTTATTCAATATGAAGAGGATCTGGGATGGTTCAATGGAACATAAGCTTATGGGCTATGATTTGACTAAATATTCCACTAATTTACTCTATGAAAACACCAAAACCTTCAAAAAAACAATCCAATATTCATTCCATTCAAAAGCAACAGTTATAAAATTTTAATGCCATTATCTACAATAATATTTTCTCTATCTGTTAGGGAAAACTATTTTATTATAATAAAAAATTATAGTGAAATCCTTACCTATAATGATGACCCTCAAATATCCTTGTGAGGAAACATGAGTGGCCACCACTACCTCAAAGAATGAACATCACAAGAACTACATGATGTCCTACCAAAACACTATGATGAGGTAAATGTGTTTTTTTATGTGAGATAGATACTGATGAGAGTGGTAAAGTGGTATATATAGATAACATCTATAGAGATCCTATGTGAATACTAGATACATTGTTTGATAATTACTTAGAAAATTATGTGTTATCTCGATGGTGGGAGAACCATTTATCATCGATCAACTACATCCCCTAAAACATTTTTCATGAAAATACCAATCACTAAAAAAACTAAATAAATTTGAAAACATGTGTTTTAAAAAAATTAAATAATTTATTTTTTTATAATAAAGTACTTGGAATAATTCTCAAGTGTTCATATAGTGACCCACAATTTTCATATATAAATATTAAAATTGAATAGATGGATAATAATTACATAACATAATGATATATTCCAGAATTTCATAGGTCATATTCCATTGGAAGGATTGAAATAAAAAGAATTGGTTTATAATAGAGATATTCCTTCTCCCACTAATATCATCATAACGAGAACCCTTTTTAAAATTAATATACATGATTTATTTCTTTATAAAATCAATAACAGAATCATAAAAAAATCTGTGATCAGCCGATCTATTAGGGTAAAAAATGGATACATCAACATAAAATGAGAATAACGGTATGAGAACATGATAATAACATTTGAAAACCATTCACTATATATCACTGATCATAAACATCCATTAGGAAATAAATCATTGTTCTTCATAAGACCTAAATTATAATGGAATAAATGTACACATTCCTTGAGATATTAACATTGGCATAAGATATCAAATCATGGAATACACAGAATAATTGAAAATAATTTCCATATTATTCATGGATATTTTCTAAATATATAATAGTGAAATGGTTTCAGTCCCCAAATAATAATAGTAGATAGTGTTCAATTTGATGAAAATTATAATGCACAAAGTCCCTTATTAAACTGGGTATACTCCCCATTCCTATACTATTTATCTCATGAGAAATAAATCATTACGTAATCCATTAAAGGTAGATATAGGTCTCACATGTCACATAGTAAAAAACACACACAATTGTTCTAGAAGATCATAAAACATTAATAATAATATAACCCATTAAAATAAATTGGTTTCCTAAAAAACTCATCATATAATAAATTTTGTAAGAGAAACATATTTCAAAATCATTTAACCAATTTATCAAATAACAACATATAGTAATGGAATCGTTTTCATACAAAATTCATAATAAACAAAAAACATACATATAAGGAACATAGAGGGTATCATTGGATAATATCCCAAAAAAATATTATAAAACAAAAAATATTTCAACTTACATAGAAAGTTATTTTGAAAGATCAATTTGATTATTTCTTGAATAAAATAACCTTTCCACATTGAAAACGATTAATGAAAATATAAAAATTATTAATGCATTAAATAAAACATTTTCTTATTAAATAACCTTGGAATGTGGTAATAGAATATTTAAAACATTAAGAGTTCATGACAATGTAAAATAATGTTCATGTTGTACACATTGAAATGAAGTTTCCATTAACATTTTCGATAAAAAGACAAAAGATTCTTGTTTATAAATGGACAAGTTGATTCATTTAAAAACCTTTTTTAATAATAAAAAATGGGTACAAATTTCATGCATAAATCCTTGGAGAATAATAAAAACATTTTTCATGTCATTTTTTTTAGAAAAATGTACATATAATAAATACCCTTTTTGTGATTTTGGATTCCCCTAAATTTATGTTCCATTTGATTTGCTTCTAAAATACCCAATAGGTTAATTTATCTTAATTCATATCAACACATTGGATTTTAGAACTTTTGTGATAGAGTGCTTCATATGCAATCATCTAAATGGTCGATTAAAACATGTTATTGTAAGATAATTTGACTAGAGGAATCTATTGATCCCAAACACCACTGAAATCCCTATAAAAAGAAAAAATCATATCCCCTATGGGTTTAATTATTCACTCTTAATGACCATCTATCTGAGAAGGATAATCTAATATGAAACGTAACTCTATATCTAAATCAGGATTAATACTTCACTAGAAAAATGAGTTAAATGATAGATCCTAGTTAAATATAATATAATTTGTTACTATATAGAACCATAACACTTTATTTGTACATATCATAAAAATATTATCCTGATAGAAATATTATTTAATAGTAGTGAAGTGTGAAAGATTCTTAAGGTGATTTACTTTAACCATTATTGAAACGATCCATTTAGAAATTTTTGGGAGTCCAATGAAAAAAATGGTGATGTTAATTTCCATTTATGTATGGGTAATTGTTATAGCATCCCTTTAGAAATTTATTTATCAACATTAACTTTCGACTGTACTAGTAACCAAGATACAAACTCTTAAATAGATATATTTATGCCGTACCACCAAAAATTCAATTTCAAAACACTATACATGTTTTTATATCAAGGATACAAAATAGATGAATAACTATAAACATTATCTAAGAAATCATTCTTGAAACTGGTATGGATAGAACACAAACATGGTTTCTAAAAAATATCATTCCATCATAACCAATTCTTATCTATGTAAAACTTATCAACATATTATGAAACTCAAATCAACCTTCAAAAACATTTTAATATTACCCTTGATAGATGTTTTGAAACTTACTTAAGAATGATAATATTTTCACACTTCCATCAAAATTTTAATTTCCATCCTTTTGAAATATTTAAAAATTAGTTTTTTAGGGATCCAGGTCATGGATATTATGGCATGATCCATTTGACTTAAATCATCAGCTAATTTTCTCATATTCTCATGTGGTAGTGTGTTGAGAAATGATGATAAGTAATTATCTCCAAACATTATCTCGTTTGAATGTTCAACTCTGTAAATATTTAAATATACTTTATACTTTTATGCTCTTTATATATATCAAAACCTTCTCTATAAATATAAGTTGACAATATATTTAATTAAAAATTTACCATAGCTAACGTTATACCATTAGTTCAGTAATTTTTCTCTTCAACCATAAATTATCATGTGGATAATCTATAAACATTTTTTTCATCATTAGAACACACAATATTCCTTTTATTTAAGCATCAATTAGGATTATAAACCCTTCTCCACTACTAGTTAATGTCGGAAAATGAATGTTGACTAATCATGTCATTAGTTATTTAAAAATTTACTCACATTAATCTATCATGATAAACTTTTCATTATTCAGAGTAATCATTTTGGGTGGATTAGATAGTCATGAGAAATTCACTAAAAACTTGTTATAATATCTATCCAATCCCTAAAACCTTCAGATACCAGTAGCAATGG
Organism: Viscum album; assembly: GCA_963277665.1. Classification (NCBI taxonomy): domain Eukaryota; kingdom Viridiplantae; phylum Streptophyta; class Magnoliopsida; order Santalales; family Viscaceae; genus Viscum; species Viscum album. The sequence continues at coordinate 625,061,980 of OY728127.1, forward strand.
TTGGTTTGGGATAACATTCAATAACATCTATCTTGGATGGATAGATAGATATATACTCTCTTAAGATAATATGAACCAAAAAAATAAATTTTCATCCAAAATTTCATCTTGGTAAAATTTTCAAACATAAAACTCTTTTCTTAGGTTCCTTGACCCAATTATCAAGTTATATTCATTATCATCATTCCTCTTTTAATATTTAAGAATATTATCTACATATACTACCAAAAACTGATAAAGGTAATCTATAAAGTCTCTATTAATTTAATCTGTGAAGATATTGGGAAATTTTTTAAAACTAGAATAAATCACTTTATATTTATAATTTCCATACATAATATGGAATGTAATTTTAGGTATATCCTTGTTTTTAACTCCCAATTGATTATACCTAGAATGATGTTCAACCTTGAAAACGTATTGAGCTCCACACAATTAATCAAAAAATTCACTAATATGGGGATGAGGAATCTTTTTATTGATCCTAATCTCATTTAACTCTGGATAATCAATAATGTGTCACATAAATCTATCCTTCGTCATAACAATGACAGTATCAGAACTCCATGGTGACACCGTTTCCTGAATATATCCCTTATCTATATTCTCCTAGAGTAAATTATTTAATTCTGGTAACTCTATTGTGGAAATTTTATAGAGTCATTGAAAATGGTGTTGAATTATGAATGACTTGTTTTTATAATTGAGCATCATGTGTTGATGGAATTTTGTGAGAATATTCCAAAACTATAATAAAAAATTCCCTCACAATAGTCATATTATCGTTGTTGAGTTTCTCCCAATCCATATAAGATAAAAAATCCATTTTAATGTTAATCATTAACTATAGAATGGATATTATTTCAATAATAATTCCATATTTATCATCGCACTTATTGTCAATCATATTTTGGTTTTAAATATCAAACAAAATTTCCCTTCCTTGAAAATATATTAGGTATTTATATACATAAATCCAATCCAATCCAACGATAACATCAAATTCAACCAGATGATGAATATTGACATTTATTGGAAGTACATTCCAAAAATAATCAATCAGAGAAGAATCATATACATGAGATGTTATAATTATACCATTATATTATTTCACTAAAAATTATAAATCTAATCTTAATGGATAGATATTCACATTCCTAGATATTTTTTCATGTAATAAGGTTGTCTAAAAAACGAATCATAAATAAGATACATCAATATTCAAGCATAACTATAACTATAAATGCTTTATTTTTCAATATTTAATAACTTTTTAAAACTATTATGGTTGTCATTAATTATAGTAACAAATTTTTTGGATGACCAATCATTAAAAATCATTCATAAATTGTCAAAATTGTCAAACCTTATTTTAAATCTATGAAACCATAGTTTTAACCTTAAACATTCATGGAAATGTTCTATTCAAATATCATAACATGGTTTATAATGATCTTATGAATTTAAAAATAATATCCCCCAATAGTCTCAAAGTGGGTGTGCGGAATGACCCATTATCATGCACCAGCTGATCCTTGAGTAAAATGTCAATGCACCCTATTTAGAGTTATTAACCCTAGGTAAATCTATTCCAGAGCCACAGACACTATTCTAAACTATATATATATATATATATGTAATTTCAAATAATCCAACCACTATAACCTTGATAAAAATTATAGGGAATTTCCATATACATTGACATTTCTTTAGAGTTATCCTTAGACATATCCATTGGGATCTCAGAAAAGATTTCACATCCAAGTCTCTAAAAGATAAGTAAACCATTCCACGATGAAATCTATAGTGACACTAAATTTTCATATATAGGTATTAAAAATGAATAGATGAATATTCATTACATAAAATAATGATTTAGAAAAGAATCACATAGGTCTAGGGTCTTTGGAAATGTCATAACATTATATAATAGTTCATTAGTGAACTATATCTTCTCCCACTAAGTTCTTCATAACTAGAAAGCTTATTTTACATATGCTATACAATCATATTCTTCATAATTTATGGAATGGAATCCTATGAATGGTTGAGAGAGATTCCCAATATTGGTAAATAAGGGTGATATAAACATAAAATAATCATAGGGGTATCAAAACATGGGAATAAAATTGGAAAACCGTACCCTTTATATCATCGATCATAATTGTGATTCATGGAATAAATCATGATAATTAAAAAGTCATGGATCATAATATATTCAAATTAAATAAGCTCCAAGATCATAACATTGGTAGAAGACATATATTTATTGATCTAAAATTAGTTTAAAAAACCATGTTCCCTAATGTTAAGGATAATAGTTAAAACAATAAAAGTGGATTCGGTTCAATCCCAAAAACAATCATAGTATTCATCATTCAATCCCAAGACTATAATAGTAAAAAATTTCCCTAACTTAACTGTTTATACTCTCCATTCATGTCTAAATTATATCATGACATATCAATATTTTCCTAATTCATTGGATTGAGATATATATCCCAACCATAAAATAATGGAATCATATATATGTTTTACACAACTTCATAAAACATTCATTATATAAAAATTCATAAAATGAAACATGTATCATAAATAATTAATTATATAATAACCCATGGAATAGAATTTATATTCATAATCATTTCATTAATTAATCATAGAATAACCTATTGAAGTGGAATGGTATTTATAATAATATTTTCATCATATTAATAATGCATCTAGAAAATTAATAAGTACGGTATCTGTAACACCCTTCCCATAACTCATTGGCTTGAGGAGACGTTGAGGGTTACCTTGCCTTAAGTGATGTTCCCAAGGTGCCAAAGGCTGGAAATAAATTTCGAGGTCTTCAAGGAACAGTGGGGAATGATTTTCTCTTAATAAGATAACCCAACTCAACCAACCTAAAACTAAAGATGCATGAACATTCAAACCCAACCATGTGATACTAACAATTCCATCACAAACCCCCAAACCATTCAACTAGACATGTCCACAAAACATCATAGTACAATGTAGAAACTAAACAATAAAACACCAGGAGTCATGAAACCACCAAAGCTCGACACCAAGATCCAAGCTCCAAGATCCACCAAAACATCACAATGCACCACTAAAGGAGGGTGATGCCTTACCTTTTCCCATGTCACAGTACACAACATTTGCAAAGACACCAAAGTTCCAAAGCAGGCAGTGAGTATAACTTCTGAGTAGGATTTCCGCAACTGACTTCCCTACACACACCACTAGGATAAAACCGTCTAGCACATTTATATATAACATTTTACATAAAGCAAAACCAAGATATCAATTGTTTATAAGGAAAACATGCCATAATCCAAACATGTCACATAAGGAATCCAATTCAACCATGCCACAAGCTTCTTACCATTTCAATATTTCACTCACAAGCCCCATCAACAAACATCACCAACAAAGCATGCAACAAACCATGGTGGCAATTCCTGTCCATCCCATTCATTACCAATCCACTCAAGTGGTACTACCTGCCCACTTGTTATTGATAGTGAACCTTCTGTCCACTATCTATCCCCTTATTAAAGTGGTATATGCCTCCCACTTCCACACAACATTCAAACAATCCATAACCAACCATAACACACCAATTCCACTACAATATGAAATTACTCATTTCCATCACATGTAAATCCACATCAATAAATCACTCATTTATTAAAATAACTCATTTATCATTTTCTATGTCAAACCGCTGATTAAATAAAACAAATTCATTATTGAAATACATTTTCATAAACAATTTCCTTAACCCAAGCCAAGAAACAAATTTTAAAATCTACATTTTATAATTTAACAGTAAGAACCTTCAACTGTAAAACCCATTTTCCCCAAAAGAATCCCCAAACCATCCCCAAAGGGCTTTCCATCCAATTCCACACCTCAAAAACACAATTAATTTCAAGAAAAAAAATTTAATTGAAACTAAGCTTCAAGTTATAACAAAGTGGAGTCGATAGAGAATCCACCTACCTTTAGGTTTCCTGAGAAATCAACCCACAAGAAACCACACCTCAAATCTGGTGAACGCCCCACCGAAACCTCTCTAAATCCCCTTCCCTAACATCCACAAGCCTTAAAATTAACATCTAAGGCCACCAAAACCCTATATATACCCACAATTAGTGTAGATCTAGAAAAACGAGAGAGTGCGAGATGGTGATCAAGATGAAACCACAAAGAACCGCAAGAGGAGAGACTTACCTTGGAGAAACCACCTTCAAAACACCAAGAAAACCCTTTGAATCACTTCCAAAAAGAGTGGGAGAGCACCTTCAACCCCTGAGAACCCAAAATCCCAAGTGAGGATCGAGTGGGAGAGGATTTGGAGTGTTTTTTGTCAATCCTGAGGGAGCCTGGGTTTAAAAACTTCAACTTTAAGTGGTCACATGGTTTGTCCGCACGGTTTGGAAAACCATGTGCTAACCGTATGCAAGCCAATATCACGAGAGAAAGGGTCAGAATAGTTGCCGTGCACAGTTTTGAAAATCGTGCGCAGGCCGTGTGAAGCCTACTACCTCCCCCAACACGATTTCCTGGAGAACCCTCACGGTTTCCCCTAACCGTGCTCAAACCGTACTCCCTATGAAATGTCGTCAAACATATTCAAAACCATTCCAAACTCACCCAACCTCAAATCAACTCATCCCATGCTCTTAAAACACATAAAAAGGCATAAACAAAGGCTTCATACCTCAAACTGGGGGTGCTACATTCTCACCACCATTGGACTTTCCATCCTCGGAAAGTAGTGAACCCACCCATTGTCGAAAGTGCTCGGGCCATTTCTCGACCATCTCTTTCTCCCACTCCCAAGTATACTCTTGGATCTAGCCATTCTGCCACAAAACCCAAACTAGACCGATTCTTTTACCCCGCAATAATTTCTCTTATCTATCCACAACCCGCACTGGCACATGAACCAATGAAGCATCTGGCTCTAGCTCAACATGATCCCATCGAATAACATGGCCCAGATCCGGCAGATACTTTTTCAACTGTGACACATGAAACACATTGTGAAACACACTTAATCTAGGTGGAAAATCCAAATGATAAGCCACCTCACCAACCTTCTCACGAATCTCAAAGGGTCCAATATACCTTGGAGATAACTTTACCTACTTTCCAAACCAACAATTTCCAAACCTAGGAGATATCCTCACGAAAACATTATCACTCACCTCGAACAACAACAACCATCGACAATGATCCAGATATGATTTCTAATGACTCTAAGCTGTCTCCATTCACTTTTGGATTAACCTGATCTTCTTTGTAGTTTTCGAGACAAGGCTCGGTCCAACCATCGAGGACTCACCCATTTCCACCCAGCATAGTGGGGAACGACACGACCTCCCATACAACACTTCAAATAGAGCCATATGTATGGATTCCTGATAACTATTATTGTAAGAGAACTCAAACGATGACAAGTTATCCTCCCACGAGCCACCAAAATCCAGGACACAAGCCCACAACATATCCTCCAAAGTTTGTATCGTCCTCTTGGATTGACCATCTGTCTGAGGGTGATACGGTGCACTCATAGTCAACTGTATCCCAAGGGCTTGTTGAAAGGACTTCTAGAAAATAGATGTGAGCCTCATATCTCTATCTGATATGATCGAAACTGGTACACCATGCCTCTTTACCACCTCACAGATATAGATTTTGGATAGGTCCTCCACCGTATAAGATTCATTAATCGGGATGAAATGGGCCAACTTTGTTAGCCGATCCACTATCACCCAAATGGCATCGTGCATTCTGACCATTCTTGGGAGACCTGTGATCAAATCCATCACTATTTTCTCCCACTTCCAAATAGGGATTGGTAAAGACTGCAACGTTCCCGCTGGCCTCTGATGCTCGGGCTTGACCTGCTGGCAAGTCATGCATCTCGAAACAAACTCAGCCAATCTTCTTTTCATACCAGCCCACCAGAATCGCACTTTCAATGCTTTATTAATTTTTTGAATTCTAGGATGAACAGCCCATCTGGATTGATGATACGCCCTGAGAAGATCCTCCTCACAAGAAACTGGTACAACCATCTGATTCTGAAAACACAAAACTGAATCTCCATTCAGTTGCCAACCCTCAATGGTCTCCCCACTATTGAGTTTTGACCTCTTGGTCACACACTCAGAATCAGATATTTGTTCCTCTTTAATGAAGCTAACCAAGTTCGGAATCAACAAAACTGGAAAGAAGAACGCTTTATCGCCCTGGTCCTCACATTCCAACCACATGTCAGCTATAACTGACATCAACTACCACTGGTCTGATGCCTATTTCACCACATGTGAAAATTATTTTATACTTAATGCATCTACCACCGAATTTCCCTTACCCGGTTTGAACATCAAGTCAAAATCAAACATCCGGAGATATTCCATCCATCTTCTTTGCCTCATGTTCAAATCTATTTGTGATAAATTGTTCTTCAATTGTTATCTGTACATACTGTGAATTTCTCACTAAATAGATAATGACGCCACACTTTCAAAGAATGGACCAATGCTGCCAATTCCAAATCATGATTTGGGTAGTTATTCTCATGCACCCTCAACTCCCTTGATCCATACTTAACCACATGATTTACTTACATGAGAATTCACCATAACCCTGATCCTGATGAATCACAATACACCACATACCCTTTTCCCGGTTCTAGAAAAACCATGATTGGTGCTGTTGTAAGGTGACCCTTTAGCTCTTTGAAACACTGCTAACACTATTAATTCCACTTGAATGGAACATTAGTTCTTTTTAAAGCAGTAATTTTTGAAGCCAAAAGTGAAAAGTCATGAACAAAATTCCGATAATACCCAGCTAGACCGAGGAAAATCTATACCTCAAACACATTCTTTGGTGGTTTCTATGAGATAACAACCACTATCTTTTCTAGATCCACTTAAAAACACCTTTCAAAAATCACATGGCCAAGATAAAAGACTTCATATATCCAAAAGTTACACTTTGACAATTTGACATACAACCGATGATCCCACAAGATCCCCAACACTGTCCCCATGTGCTACTCATGCTCCCCCTAGTCTTTGAATACACCAGAATATCATCAACAAACAACAACACAGATGAAACTAGATATCTCTGAAATATCTGATTCATCAATTCCATGAACACCACTGGAACATTCGTTAGACCAAAGTGCATAACCACATATTAATAATGGCCATATCTACTTCTGAAAGCTGTTTTAGGAATATCATCCTTCCTCACTCGTAATTGGTGAGATCCCAACCTAAATTCGATCTTGGAGAACCACTGGGATCCCCTCAAATAGTCGAAGAAATCATCAATTTGTGGAATTGGATATATGTTCTTTATCGTAACTTGGTTAAGTCTAAAATAATCAACACATATCCTCAATGTTCCATCTGTCTATTTCAAAAACAACACTGACACTTCCCACAGAGACGTGCTAGTCTAGATATACCCTTTGTTTTTTAACTCCTCCAACTGGACTTTCAATTATTGCAATTCAGTAGGTTCCATTCAATAAGACAGAAGTGAGATAGGACTGGTCCCCGGAATGAGATCAATCATAAACTCCACTTATCTTACGGGAGGTAACCTGGAGAATTATTTAGGAAAAATATCAATGGACTGATCCACCACTTTCAGAAGAACACTCCTCTCAACACCCTCTACTTATTCCAATGACAACACTTCCTACTAAAATGATAACGTTTCCACTGCTGGTTCAAACAAACCCGTTGCACCCTAACATTCAGGCGTCTCTCCTCTAAAGATATGTCTAACGCCATCGTGTGTCATAAATTCCACCTTCTCACATTACAATTGATTTGGGCCTTAAACGCCACCATCCAATCAATTCACAAGATTACATAATATCCATCTATCTCATGCACTATGAAATTCCACATTAGCTCAAACTCACCGACAACAATACAACATTCTCTACACAAGAAGTCTTGACACTCTCTTCGACCCAGAGGAGTTTGATGTTTCAAAACCGAAGGCATCATTTCTACACTTAAAATCAGCTACTCAACCACACATGAAGAAATAAAAGAGTGTGAAGTTCCCATATCAAAAAGCACTTACGTCAACTTAGAATTTAAAATAATAGTACCTCGCACCATGGATAGTCCCAACTGATCATCCGCCACAACCTTCTTGGCTCAGAACAATGCATTGGTTCCCACACTCTGCTCTTTATTGCCCTGCTGGGGAGTTGTGGTGTTCCGAGAATCACCATAAATGACTTTGCTCTGCTGATGAGGGGTATGTTGTTTTCCCCGTCTCATCGAAGCATACGACGTCTGTGATCTCAGAGGAGTTTCATGCGCACCTGACCTTGGAGCATTCCAAAAATAGCACTGAAGATGCCCCATCTGCTTTCAATTGTGACATGCTCAAGGTTCTGCAGTACAATCCTGCTTGATTTGTGTCGTAGAGCCACACTGAAAACATTCTAGTTTTCTCTGGGACATTAGAGGAAAATGTACTGATCTGGCCATCGAATTATAAGCCATACTACTGCCCTGGGAATAAGTGTCCCTCCTCCGCTTGAACTTAGCGTTATAGTTCCCACTATTTTCCATGGGTACCACCATGATTCCTCTGCTTGGAGCTCCCAATAGATTTCGCTCATCCACCAATACTTGATTCAACATCTCTATGTAATCACCGATACACATCCCTTATATTTTGGAATGAATCTCTTTCCTTAACCCCGCTTCGATGATCCTTGACTTCAACGACATGCCAGACGCCACCTCGGGTGCAAACCGCACTATGCTCGTAAACATAGCTGCATACTCCGTCACATACACATGCTCCTGCTCCAGACTGAATAAATCAGTTGTGTGCTGAATTATGAACGTTTGTTGGTAGAAATGTTTATTAAACAATCTCTCAAAGCCTTCCCACATCATAACCTGGTCCGTCCCCACTTGGACTACCAACTCCAACCACTGAACCGAAAGATCCTCTAGCTTATAAATTTCTAGATTTACATTCAACTCTACCGGTGTCCCTAAGAATTTGAAAATTCTGTTCATTATGGACAACCACTCCTCTACCCTTTCCAGGTCCAAATCACCCCTTAAGACAGGTGGATCCAGCCTTTGAAATTGAGTTGCATAATCAACATGCTTTGGCTCTTCCGCCTTATTCACTCTTCCCACAGGTTGGAAATCTTACACTATGCTCTGGACTATCTTTTGGTTCACCTGGGGCTCAGGTGAACCACGTTCTCATCGTCCACTTCCGATTGGTCTCTAAGATGCCTACTCGGTTCCATTTCTATAAATAGAAAACAAATAACCATGAGTCTGACTTCCGTAGACATAAAGAATTACCTTTTGAAATTGAAATACACAACACTATCACAACGAGGCTTTACACCTTTCCACATTTGCCATGTTTCACCATTTTTGAAAATCAAACCATTTTCAAAATACCAAATTTATCCATATTACAGTTTCACACATTTGAAAATCCATTTCTCAATTCCTCCCATAAATCATTATGCCCAATGAAATATGCATCCTAGAGGGAAGTCATCTCTACCATATATTCCATGAACATATCATTGGATACACCCATGATAATGAGATTTCCAATGCCTATAAGTGTCTCCAAAACACATATGTACCCTACTCCCTAGTAACTTGAGGTTCAGTATAAAAGGCTTAGCCTCGTCCTTTTATGCTATTCATTCCATGTTCTGACATTTCTATGCCTTGCTACCATCCCGAATCAAGGAATATACCACAATGAATGTCAACTCAAAATCTGAGAATCAATTCCAAGGGACCGAACAAATTGATACCACTTGTAACACCCCACACCGACCTCATTGCCTTGAAGAGATGGCGTGGGTTACTTGTCCTTGAGTGATGTTCCCAAGGCGTGAAAGGATGGAAGTAAATGTAGAGGGCTTCAAGGAACTGTGGGGAATGATTTTCCTTCAATAAGATTACCAAATCAACCAACCAACAACTAAAGATACATGCACTTTCAAACCCAAACATATGATACTAACAATTCCATCAAAAACACCAAAACCATTCAAATAAAAACATCCACAAAACATCATATTACAAAGAAGAAACTAAACAAAAAAACACAAGGAGTCGTGACACCACCACAGATCCACACCAAGCCCCAAGCTCCACCCAAACATCACAATGCACCACAATAGGAGGGTGATGCCTTACCTTTTACCACATCATGGTACACAACATCTACAAATACATCAAAGTGACAAAGCAAGGGGTGAGTACAACTACTCAGTAGGATTTTCCCAACTGAATTTCCTACATATTCCACTAGGATTAAACCATTAGCACATTTATATAAAAAAAATTATATAAATGAAAACCAAGCTATCAATTGTTTAGAAGCCAAACATGCCATAAGAAAAACAAGCCACACAAGGAATCCAATTCAACCATGCCACAAGGCGATTACCATTTCCTTATTTCACTCACATTCCCCATATACAAACATCACCAACAAAGCATGCAACAAACCATGGTGGCACTTCTCGTCCAACCCATTCATTACCAATCCACTCAAGTGGTACTACTTGCCCACAGACTATTGATGGTGGCTCTTCTATCCATTATCCACCCCTTTTTATAGTGGTAATTCCCACCCAATTTTACACAACATTTAAACAAGACATAACCAAGAATAACACACCAAGGCCACAACAATATAAAGTTACTCATTTCCATTACATGTCAATCCATATCAATAAATCATCCATTTATTGAAATCACACATTTATCATTTTCCATGTCAAAACCCCTATTCAATAGAACAACTTCTTTATTGGAATAAATTTTCATAAACCATTTCCTTAACCCAAGACATGAAAAAAAAATTAAAATCTACATTTTAAAATTTAACAACCAGAGCATTCAACCGTAAAACCCCCTATTCCCAAATGAATCCACAAACCATTCCCAAAGGGTTCTCCAACCAATTTCACACCTCAAAACCACAATTAATTTCAAGAAAAAAAAATTAATTATTACCAAGCTTCATGTTCTAATAAAGTGGAGTCTAGAGAGAAGCCACCTACCTTTAGGGTTCCCAAGAAATCGACCCACATGAAACCGCACTTCAAATCTGGTGAATGCACCATCGAAACCTCTCTAGATCCCCTTCCTAAACATCCACATGCCTTAAAATTAACATCTAAGGCCACCAAAACCATAGATCTACACACAACAACTGTAGATCTAGAAAAAAGAGAGAGGGGGAGATGTAGATCTATAAGAAACCACAAAGAAACACAAGAGGATAGACTTACCTGGGAGAAACCTCCTTCAAAACACAAAGAAACCCCTTTAAATCGCTTCCAAAACGAGTTAGAGAGAACCTTCAACTCCTGAGAACCCAAAATCACGAGTGAGGATCGAGTGGGAGTGGATTTGGAGTGTTTTCTATGAAGCCTAAGGGGGTCGGGGTTTAAAAACTCCAACATTAAGTGGTCTCACAGTTAGTCCTCATGGTTTGGTGAACCATGCGCTAACCGTTTTCATGCCACTGTCTCAAGAACAGGGGTCCGCACAGTTTCCTTGCCCGCATGGGAAAACCGTGTGTAGGCCGTGCGAAGACTACTACCTCCCAGACCACAGTTTCTTGGAGAACTCTCATAGTTTCCCCTAACCGTGCTCAAACTGTGCTACATAAGAAAATCCTCCAAACTTATTCAAAACCATTCCAGACTCTCCCAACCTCTTCTCAGCTCATCCCATGAACATAAAACACATAAAAAGTCAAAAATGAATGCTACATACCTTAAACCGGGGGTGATACAGTATCATTGGTTCATATCTCCATTTTATCACATGAAACATAAAATAGAGTAATCATAGATTAAAAATTATTTTGTAACAACATTTGGATCATTTTCTGAGGAAAATAGCCTTTCCATATTGAAATTACTTATTTAATATATAATATTTTCTAAATATTAATTAAAATATTTCATTTGAAAATAACATTAGAAACATTTAATGTATTAATAAAATCAATTTAATTATATGATGGTGTGAAATACCAATCCTGTCATACATGTTGAAATCAAGATTCCTTACATAATTTTTGAAAATAGTCAATAAATCCCTATTCGAAAATTGAATAGAAGATTTTTTTAAAACATTTTTAAAAAATTGATCATGGTTAATAAATATAAAAAAATCAATAGATAGTACTAAAAACATTCTATAATACATTTTTTAAAAACATGGACATGAAGTAAAAAATATTTTCAACCGAATTGAGAAATAGAGTCAGTTTTCAATAAAAAATATTTTTAGACGCTTATGAAATAATGTTTGGGAAAATGAAGTTGAAAAATATATTTTAATGAAACATACTTATGAGACCAAAATCATGATATTCTGGATGGATATAACATAATATTTCATCATCAACATCATCATCATAATCAATCCTGATAAACACAGAGATTCTGACATAAAGTCCATAAAACTTTGGTAACTATTGAATTAAATTCCTCATGTAAGAGATAATATAATATGGATATTTATAACCAATAATTTTCATGAAATAAAATTGTACAATAAATTTTGGTTTAGTGTGAACACCAGAGAAAAGAAATAAGTGGTGTATATTTCATGTGTCCCGTAGAAAAAAAAGTGAGACAAAAATCTCTTACATCTATTCTAGACATCCATTTTAAATATTCAAACATCAACCATAATGAATATAGATATATTATATATCTATAAAAACTATAATCATATATATTAACAAATATGATTCCCTTATGACCATTTATTACCCATATTTAAAAAATTCTATTGTTAAAATCACATTTTTGGAAATAACTAAACCATTTTTCATGTTTGTTTTGGCATAGTATTTTCAGTAATTTTACAATGATAATTGTTCCATAAAATCCTTAATGATATAAAAGATTTAAATATCATGTATTTTAATTATATATTTAATTATTGTAATTGAATAGAGATAGAGATAGAAAATGATTCACGATATTCTTCGAGATGGTATGCCTTATGTATGCATGAATATTGTTTCCATTTTATAGATGGATAGAATGAAAAAAATAATGAATATTATTTGACCATAATAGAATAAATTTTATATCATAGATATCATATATAATTATTTAATATCTGATTATTTCTATGAATTTTATAATTATATTGGAAACGTGTCATGTCGCATTGTGGAGGCAGTAGTCCACATGTATGAAGAAGCAATATTATCATTTTCAAACATATTTTTATGTAAGAAGGTAGATGTTATGATAAAATTTGAGAGGAAAAATATTTAATTAATTTCACATATAAACATTAAAATAAATCATTCTCTCCATCCCTGAAAGGTGGTGAAGGAAACTGAATTACATCGGTTTGCGAGGCAGTAGTCCACTATACACACAATCAATAATTTCATTTTCCATTAGATAGAAGTCGAGATTGATATAGGATATTCCATTAACAAAATAAAATAATAGTATATGTAAGATAATTATGTTTTATATTATCATATCTTAATAATAAATTATATATTATTAATAAGAAATAAAATGAAAATGATTCGTTAAGAACAATACCTATTTTTTAGAAAACCTAAATAGTGTAGCACAAAAACAATTATTAAGATTGTTTTTTAATCAAACTAATTAATCTAGGATTTTTCTATTGAATTAATAATTATATTTGGATAGGTAATTCCACATCCAAAATTCCTTGGGAGTTTGAAGTGGAGAGGACAGTGTGTGGCCTTTTATAAGTGGGGAGATCACACACTTGGAAATTTACAAAATAAAATGTTATACCCACATTTATTACAAAAAAAAAGAATATATAATGGAACGTTATCTCAACATAGATTTTATTTGGTCGTAATAGAGATATAATTTAGATGTTGTATAGGTTTTTAACTCATCTTAACCAACATTTTATTTGTTTAACCTCCGATAAACATGTTTTAACCTTATCCATAACAATAACTTTTTACTATATTTTAATATTTGTTATGAAAGAAAATTATGTTCATTATTCTATATAATATAAATTAAAAATATATTAATTGTGGTTTTATTTTTTCCAAATAAATTGCACAAAAGTGGAAAATTTTAGTTTAAAATTAAATATGTAGAGGAGATGAAAAAAACTTTTCCATTGAAAAATATTACATAAGCATATATGTTGCAATAAAAAAATTCAAAATGAAATTAATTCCAAAGAAATAATTTGAATTAATTATAACTTCAATTATATTAATTAACCTTTAAAACCATTGAGAGAAATATAATTTTTAAATTATTTATATGAAAAGGGATTTTTAATAAAAAAAATTAACTATTCATTAAAAAGTTAAAGTTCATAGAAAAATATCAAAAAAAACACCATAATATACTTTTTACATGTTGGTTCCCAAATAATATAGACATTTTTACAATAAATACCATAAAAGTGGAAAACTAATTTTTCAGATTTGTTTAAAAATATAAAAAAATAGAGAAAAAATAATTTTCAAATAATATAAATCCTTTTAAAAAAAGTTAGTATTTATTTATAAATATATTATATTTATCAAAAACTATTTATATATTTTACCAAATTCGGTTATTCTTATTCATACCACTATGATAAATGGATATGTTATAATAGTCTTGTTGAAATAATAATATTAATAGTATATCTCTCTTCATTAAAACAAGTCGATGTGTGTAATGTGGGTATCGAAGAAATTAAATTTATTTGAAAAACATATTCCATAAAATCCAAGGGATTTACAGTTCATTAAATCAAGATAAGCATTTTTATATTTGTGAATAACTCTTAAAAATGTTCAATTATCATTTAATCACATTAAATGAATCAATTGTTATAGAATAATGTGTTTCAACAACTCATTTTCCTTAAATTATATAGAATGATCAAGGAACTAAACAAGTATGTATAATCTTAGAATAATTCATGGTTATATATATG
Source organism: Viscum album (assembly GCA_963277665.1). Lineage (NCBI taxonomy): Eukaryota > Viridiplantae > Streptophyta > Magnoliopsida > Santalales > Viscaceae > Viscum > Viscum album. The sequence continues at coordinate 625,077,027 of OY728127.1, forward strand.
TATAATGTTTCATTTAAATCTTATCGCCCCACGATGTTTCACAATATAATGAATAAAAAAATTATTTATATTTAGACATGTCACTTCTAAAATTCCCATCATATAAAAAACACATTTCATTGAGAAACAATTGGCCTATATAGAAAAAAATTGGTATCATCACAAGATTTTTTTAATAAAAAATATTAGTTATTTTAGATTAAAATACAATAAAAATAATTAATTTTAATCCAATTAAGTACTTACTATTATAAAAAACCTACTACCCATTACAATCATTTTTGATAAACTATAAAATATCGCCGCATATTTTGATATCCAAAAATGAAATAAACAAAAATAAAAAAAATTAGTTACAAATTTCAGAATGTACATCATAGGTTTGTAGTTTTTAAATGTAACTAAAATAAATTATTTATAATAAAACACAAGTACCTTCAGTAATACACAATGGATTCATTTAGATATATAATAAAATTATTAAATAGATTATAAATAATTATTTAAATAGGTTATGACTCATTAATATCATTAAATTTGAAAATAAAAAACTATATAATTAAGATGATATCAATAAAAATGCATTAATTGTTCAGCTAACATAGGGATTACATGTTACTAAGTAGTTTTCTCACCTCTTAGATGATCAAATATTTTTGGAAATCTCATGCATCACCAGATATCTTACACCATGCCAAATAAATCCTGTGTCACTGGGATGCCTTCCTTTCACGGGTATGGTAAAAAGATGTTGAAGGATTTCATGACATGGTTTGGTAATTAAGGTTTGCTGGGTAAGGGGAAGGTGGTTCTCTTAGAGTGTGGGAGTGTCACAAGGGGAATGGTTGGCATTGGGATAAGAGGTAGAAAATGAGGGGTCAATGAGGGATTTCCGTTTCACAAAACAAAATTTAATAGGTTTTACATTGAATTAATTTGGAATTATTTGATATATTTCTTTACATGCACTACCAATTGTAATAAATTTCTGAATATTCATTCATACATTACTTATTTAATGGCTGTGTATAGTGATAAAATAAATAAAATGTTAAAAATAGTTGTTTTTAGGTAAATATTTTTATCTGCACTTTGTGTTTTTCTATTAATAAATTTAATAAATAAATATGTATAAATAATGGAAATGAAATGAATATAATATATAATCATTAATTTTTTTACTTTAATCTAATAGATTTTACTTGTAAAAGAAAAAATGTAAATTTATTTTTATATATAAAAATGCATTTATCAAAAAAAATTCTCTGTTCTGTTCGACCTGATTATTTTAAATTTATTTTTTCCAATTGTGAATTTTGAATTTTATTAAATTTATTTCATATTTTGAATCATCTTGTCCAAATTTTTTAATGAGGGAACTTTTAATTTTTGTTGTAATGAAATTTAAGATAAATAAAAATTTATTACCATGGTTTTGGTTAAAAGGCATACCTATGGGTGTTAAACTAAGAGGTAAGGGTAAAAATTCCACATAAACATGTCAAAATATTATTTTATGAGTATATTTCAACCATATATTATCCTAATAGAATCCAATCAAGGGTTGATATAAAATCCAAATGAAGTCTCAGAAAGAATAGGTAATCATCTTAATCATCTCTTTAAAAGTTTATTTCTTCATATACTTTCTCTAAAGAATTTTTTTTTCTAAAACAATAAATCATGTATTAAAAATATAATAATATTTTATAATGATTTTCTTATATACATTTTTAATTTTTTATCAAAATAAATGTGATTTTATTACTCTTGCATACTAATGTAATACTTCCTCCACATAGAAATGTCATTGATTTTCCATAATTGCCTCAAATAAATGGGTTTAATGATGTATTTAAGGAATATATGTGATATTTATGATTTAATTGTGATTATTTTAGGATAAAATATTTTTTTAGATCTTTCCCACTTTTATTAGTAAATTAAAATTGTGTTCATGCATACATATTAACTACCATCTCTGTGATTGTTGTAGTTAATTTCACAATCTATGTATTTTATGGATATTTATAAATATTAATATAATGAATATAATGAATATAAGGAATATTTATATGGTGTGAAAATTATTTATATTAGGGAACCCTTTTCCATATTCATGGACTGTAACTTCTGAATCGAAACATTAATGACAAACGGGGTAGTTAACGCCTAAAATGATGATGACAATGAGTGATTTTTAATGAATAGGTGATAAGATGTTATATCATAAAAATCTATGGTATTATAAGTATGAATATTTTATATATTTAATTTTTAAAAAATTAAATTTATTATACTCTGTTAAAAACACTTACAATTCATGTCAGACTTCAGGTTAGGGTTTCTTGTATCCCTTTTGATTCTATTAGACATATATCATATTCACAACTTATTTATTTTATGTATTGTATCAAATTACTATTCACATGTTAAACATGATTATATTTATATTTGGGGTTTTAAATGTTTTCTTCGATGTCATCTATTTTAATGGAGTTATGATTCAAAATTTAAGAATCCCGTATGGGTTTTTTTTGTAATCTCACATTCCACTAGGATTGATTTAAATAAAATTTCCAATATTTAAATTTTAGGATCTATCTCTAGGAAAATTAATTCAATTTTATTTTCAACTACATTTTTTGATGAAATTTATGTTTTTATTTCATTTTCATCAGTCTATATAGAGAAATATATATAATAACTTTTATAAGGAGAATAGAATACATTTTTTTATTTGATTGAGATTATTTTTTTTAGTGACCATAATTTCATTTAAATGTTTTATTGAAAATTTTCATACTATATATTGAATTATTAAATTAATTTTTATTTATTTTTGTATTTTCTAAAAATGGTTTAAAACGAATATTCCGGTCATTTTTCTAAATGAGGTACATTAATGATATTGTGAACTGAATCATTGTTTTAACATGTATCAAATGCTTATATTTTCCCTTCCTAATGTATACAAAAATCATTGAATCATTATTTATATATTTATATTATTATTGTAAAATTAATTTTTTTTGCATCATATTTTGTGAATTTTTATATTCTATGTAATTTATTTTAAAACTAAAATTTTATTTTTCTCAATAAATATTAAAATGATCAATTATATATATTTTATTCAATAAAAACATCTCATGGTGTTTCTTACGATTTACTAGAGTTATGATCCTATGTTAAAATCTTTATTAGTTTCCTTCATGGTTATTTATGATGATTATTAAATATTGATTAAACAGATTTTCTTAAACATGATTTAAAAAATGATAAAATAAAAAATGTTTCCAGGATCATATGGACACTATATGATTTGATTATGATTACATAATGGGATGTTCTAGTGTATCCCTCCAAATAATTAGGTAATAGAACATATTTTTTGATCTCAATGTTTATACAGTGGATTCACCAAGCCCAAAGTGGGATCATGTATGGTTACCCCAATCCCATAACATTGTACATGAGTGGTTAAGCCTAACCCATTGTAAACAAACACGTATATCAGAGAAGGGTAAAATATGATAACAACGTTGTGGAAGATGTTAAAGAACCATCATTAACTAAAATGATTATGTCTCTATTATCTAAGGATATTATTCCTACATGGTCCCCATGTGTGTGTTGACTAAAAAGTAAATTTTCAGTTTCAGAAAATTTAATGAAAATTGAGAAATCAAACTTCAACCACGAAATGATAAAGCAGAGTAATTAAAAAGAAATTTAATTATACCAATATCTATTTACCTAAATAAATTCCAGGAGATAGTGGTTACCTGAGTGGTTACTTCTATACTTATCAGATCGTCAAGTGCAAAGGATAGATTTTCCAATGCCTACATATACTCTTCGAGTTAGATATTTTCTTTGTTGAAGCCCCCAACCAGTATCAACTCCTTCTTTTTAATCCAGGTGCACTACTCTTCAATTATAGTCACCTTAAAATACCTCCCCAACATTTTAGACGCTTCCACTTCAATATAACTGAGTAATAGAAACTAATCGATCACTTTTTTTCTAAAATCAGAAGAAAATCCAAGGGATTGTTCACATAGACCACAAGATTTCTATTGACACACATCCTCGAAGACAATCTTCTCATTGTTTTTCTTTTTTATTGATCGAGCCTCCAATGGTGGTGGAAAAGGGGATTAATTCTTCTTACCCTTCCTCCTCCTATTACTCCTATTACTCCTTGATATTAAAGATTCCCTATGGAAAAACTATTATCGAATTCATTAGTCTCCTCTACACAGAACCTGTCTGTATAGGCCGAGTCTTCTTGGTCTATGCTTAGGCAATACAAAACAAGGCCTTTAAAGATGTTTCTCAACTAAATAGGATTATGGTTCCTTGGAATATAAACCCCTTAATTACCAACTAAAATTTTACCATCCACATTCTCTGTATACCCCTTCTTTCCCTTACACAGGACATCACTGCCCAAGCAAACAACATATTCATAAGAAGAAGCAGAATCATGCTCTTCACCACACATCACATGAACCACAACAACATTACTCAAATCCATTTGAAATTATCTCTGAGCAGCATCATTCTGGAAAAATCCCATGCATCCTCTGTCATTTATACTACTGTTAAGTGCATTTCGAGTGGAAGGGATAACCAGATTATATGTCAATTTGTTTAAAACCATAAGGACCTTTAGGTTATCATGAAACCCCTCTACCAATTTCCACTTAATAGTGTCTCGAAAACTAAAACTAGTATCTGTGCCATCACTTTGATACAAACCATCAAAAACCTCAATTGGCACATTGTGACCCATGGAGACATTTGTAGGATGGTCCAGCTCCACATAACCCTATTTCCCTATGAAATAGGAAGCAATGACTGAGAAATGTCTGGGAGAATCAACAAACCCCATGGAGATTCAATACCCCAAACACTACCATCCATACTAGTTGGAATCTTATCCAACCAACCTTCCTCTTCATGAATTTCAAACTCATTTCCAATACAATTTCCCATCTTCTTTTTAGGAAACTGAGACCCCTGTTGACAATTATCCATCAAGTTTCCCAAGAACTTGCAGATAGAAAGGAAGTCATTCCAGGATTCATATAACATACATTGATTGCAAGAATTATCCACAAAATAGTAATCCAAACATACTCAAATGGCACTATTAAAACATCCATTTCCACACAAACACACGGGGTGATAAGATGGAAAAGGGACTCAGAGAGACTATCTAAGAACAAATATCTACCTACAAGGTTCCCAAGCATTCTAATAGTAGAAAGGCTTTTAAAAGTTAGGGGGAGGTTAGTAAAACTCCCCCAAATTTCTATTTTAGGATGATCACACTTCATGTGATAATTGAAAGACCATCAGAACCGGTGAAATAAAAATTAGTTGAAGCTATGATGGGCACTTGACCAAGATTTGATTTGGTCTTATAATGATGAAAAACAAAACATAATGTGGTGGTGGTCCAGAAGACCCACTGTTTCCCTCTCCTACAAATCCCATGCACTAAATTTATACTTGGCGAATGAATCAATCGATGGAAATCACTACTTAAATTGAGAAACTAAATTAAGATTTAGGTGAGTTAATTATTTCGAGTCCCACTATCCCCATGTGTATAATATTGTTAAATATATTATATATTTATATAAAATTAAATTTTACTTTTGTATTCTATGCTCATGTCGCCTCATTTCTTTAGTGGAACACGAGTTACTTTTGGAAACTACTGTAATGGCTCATCCCAAGGGGGATCACACTGAAACTATCCCAAGATCCCCTCCATAGGCTAGGGGTTGGAGAGAATTTTTGAAATTCATAACTAACAAAGGTGTCCATTTCCATATATACCTTTTCACACTTAACAAAACATATCCATGGAGAAGTACAGAGTAATAAAAGTAAAAGATTCAACATCAAGATAATAAGGAATGCATGTAAAACCTTAGGGGAGTGAAAGAGAATGATAGTGTCAAAGAAATAATAAAACTAGACTATACATGGAAAACTTGAAAGATGTACAATCCATAAAAAACTAGAAATGTAAAATGTTGAGACAACCCAACTGCATATCTTCATGCACCTGTTAGTGAATATAGTCTAATGAACTAGGTATTTGTATGATACTTTATAATAACCTCCAACTACTCTTTCATCTAGAGAATACATGACATGTTTCAGAAAATCCATTGTAGGGATGATTATATACAAACCAAGTAGGATTATTTGAAAGCTAAGGGGTTTAGTATGAGTCCCAAAAGGAAATTGATAGCTCAGCCCAAAGAAAGGTAACAAGAGAATCCAATGACATGGATATAAATATATTTTTTATCAAAAAAATACAAAATGAGAGAAAAATAATATCTTTATCTAACATCCATGTCTAAGAAAGAGTCCCTACAGTTATAAAGGTCCATCAATGACACACATCATCTCATACATCTATCAAGTGTAAACATACAAGTCAAACTACACATCTCCACAGTTTCTCACAATCAAGGGTCCAAAATCTATTGGTAGAGGACCCATGTCCAAGATAAATAAAATTGTTCCAATCAATCTATATATATAAGACCCTTGTCATGTCCCAAATTGAGGTTTCCACTCAGATGGTTGAGGACCTTGGCCCTTATTCCACAGGGTTATTCTACTCAAATAGTTGATATGGAACCTACTACCCAACTTGTTGGATGTTGCTAAATCGGTAGTAGATATATGACCCATACCCTTAGAAGAAGGAGGCTTCTACTCTGAGTCCGCAGAGGACCCATTCCATGCCTTGTAGGAGGGTACCACTCTAGTAGTCGATTGAGTATTGATGACCTTCTCAGTAGGAGGGTTCCACTCAGTGGATGGGTAAGGGACCCAAGCCCTATAATGGAAGGAGTGTTCTACTCTAATAGATGGTTATGGACCCTTTACCTTCCCAGAAGGATGGTACTACTCTGATCTCTCTGACGATCCTGTTCGATCACTGCCATCATTAAGAATCTCCAAAACAATAATCAATCATTGATATCCCACATAAATTATCATATGACACTACAGATTACACCATCATGTATTATACATAAATAAACCCAATATATGTTACTCTTAGTCCAAAATATAATTCTAAATGAGTAATTTATGATAGTTAGAAATTTCCCAAAAAATGGACTAGGGGTACATGGTTTGTAAGAGGACACACAAGGGGAATGGTCTCACTCCGATTCTTGGTTCCGTCACAACCGATTCTGGGATCACATCCAATGTATCCCTACATAGCGATTAAGGGGAATAAATTGAATGAATCAGTGACCTGAGGTCATGATCAGTCTCATTCCCATGTATGTTTAACCTTTCTTGTGTCTGTGTAATTAGGTTCATAGTTTGTCCCCTCATACGAGGTCCTACTCGTGTCTATCGGTCCTTGTTTGTGTACCCTAGTCGTGTGTTGGTACATATAATTTTCATGTCTTTTCCCATATTCATGTACTTTTGGAGTACACCCTAGGTATCTAACACGATATTACATGGAATTTGGTAGTCCCACATGGTGTATGATACTTATATTGTTGTGAAAATAAATCATTGTGGATTTTTGTGGAATATTCCATGTGTTCTTTTAAACTACACATCGCTTAGTCAAGTTTTCCCCTAACTCTGATCTATTTTTTGTTCCGTTGATCCAGCCACAAAAAATATCTATCTTTACTCCAGGATATTCAAAATCATTGTGTAATCCTTTATTCCTCATTTACACTTTTCCATTGGTTGGAAATCATACTTCCATCAATCTCCTCAAACTCCACATGATGTCGTTATCTTTTTTATTTCCTATAGCGCCTCTCAGGATCTCCAAAACTATGTTGGAATCACTATAATCCAACAATTAATTTGATTCCATTCTGAAATAATTAATCAGTTCATTGAATGTGAAAATTTTGTGAATCTGGGAGACTGATCCCACCCAGTAATGTCAAATAGAGACATCATAGGACAATTGGTGAAGAATGTGAAGAATAGGGGGTAAATTCACAAGAGACATACATGTAAAAATCATTGGCCAGGATTTATAGGTCAATGAATACATGTTGGGATGAAGTCAGGGAGAAACATGGAATAATATGGATTAATTTAATAATCCATGTAAAACTGATACATAGGTGCTTGAAAGGGATTTATTAAATTCTTATTATTAAATAGGAATTATCATGCTCATTATATTTATTAAATTGGGAATGAATTCATTATTTGATGATTCCTACCAAATATTGGATCATTTATCTAGGAATAACACATTCACCTACGAATTAGAGAATTTGTTGCATTTTTGGTTCCTCGATTCTCCTCGATTAAGAGTATCATTGTCATCTAATCTACATCTACCAATATATATTGGAAAAAGACTCCTCTCAATGGTCCTAGGTTTATGAATATAAGCATGGAAATACACTATAAAAATATATTTATAGAGGGACTCCATTTTCAATGTCATTTAATCCAAATAAATAATTTAATTATTTATTTTACTAAACACACCCTCCAATGGCCACATTCATTAGAACGCCCCATGCCAACCAATTTTAGGGCAATCCTAGGGTAGAACTCTCATTCCATATTAAACAATGGTCTTAAATTTTTTATCTAAGATTACATTTAAGAGTTACACAATTTTTCTTAATAAATAATTTTCTCATAATATAATATATATTTAATATTTTTATTAAAATAATTCTAGAATCATCAGGCTCGGAATCATGTTCCATCTCATCGCCTACCTTCGAAAATGTTTCTAAATACATTACAACATCTTGAAAGGAAAATATATGGTCTCTAAATTATTTCCTATTTCATACTTTTCATTTCCAAAAAAGAAAAACTAAAGAAATAACTCATGATACTAAGATTGTATTTGGATCTCTGACTCTCATAATATCTCCTCCATCCTATTATATTTCCAAAACACACAAAACAAGGGAACAATCCATCTATGTAGGGTTCTCTCTTATTTATCCTTGATCCCCATTGTGTGCTCCATAAAATTGGATCCATCTTTGATGTTCAGATCCACAAATAAATAATTCATGTGGATTGATGAACGTATCGGTTTTGATGCCACACATGGATGATTTCATGAACCCACTCAAATTTCAGTGGAAGGAACAGGTGGTATGAAACCTCCCTAACCCTATAAAAGATCTCATACGGATTGATGAACCCTAGAGATAGCTTTCCTCCCCTATTGAATATACGCAATCCATTCTAAGGGGAGACTCTAAAAAAATGTGGTCTCCCTAATCAAACTCCAAGGACCTACAACATCAACCTTTATAACATTTCCTCCACTTATTTGTTATCCTCATCTACTCATGGATGACCTGGTCCTTCTCTATCATCAATTTAACCATCTATATCCCTATAAGAGAAGATTATCTAATCTTAGTCTAGCATATGGGTGACCTGTATGATCTCCCATATAAGGCCCCAAAAGATACCATACTGGTTTGATAGTAGGGGCTATTATTATGAGAAAACTCTCCCAAGGGAATGGGATCCTCCTAAATGTAGAAAAATTATAACACCCACACACTAAAAATATCCTTCTATACCATGATTGTGTGCTTGGTCTTCCTATATTTTTGGAGGTGAATGTTTGTCCACATCCCCATATGGGTCATGAATGCCTCATGTTGACCTCCCCATGATTTTCATTTGATCTGCATGTCAAAATTGAATAAAATAGTCATGTAAACCCTGTGAAGGTGGAAAATCTCAAATATTTAAAACTTCTCCATGATATGCACAAAAATCTACTCCCTTGTTGTAATGAGGTGTACTCTCTTCATGAGTTAGTCAAATACCACCCAAATGGAGTCTTGGCCACTCACCATCCATAGAAGCCCTATCCCGATGGCCTTTGATATTTCACTCTATTTCCGCTCTGAGATCTCATGGGGCTATAAAAAACCTTCCATAACATGGGGCTCAACAATTACATACTAATACAAAAGGAAACGAAAGATGAACTCGGTCATGATCCATCTCAGGATGGCCCAACAAAACATCTTCTAAAGGTCCCTATACATCTACCCCACAATAGGATTCACAACTGAACGAGATGTTTGAAAATATATTATCATGTCATCTCACATTGTAACATGGACTAGTATCTATCATCGGAAAATAATGACATGATTCCCTCATTCATAAATTTCATCAGGTGAAACTCCTTAGAATATATGGTCATGTAATTCCTCATTATCAATGTATCCCAATTGGGACTCTCTCAAACACAAAATAATTGGAGGAGTCATTACCATTGACCAAAGAAATATTTCACCCTCCTACTCAACCATGGGATACTAGAGGGAATTCAATTTCATAGACTCCACCTTCACCAAAAGACCCTTTCACATCCTGCTAATAGAATATGCTACCATGTTGGCCTTCCCATGAGTATAAAAAACTTGATTTCATTTTCAAACAAGAAATTGAACAAGAACCTATTTTTCAGGCACACGTCTCTCTGCATGACGACATAACTATGACTTTGATGGTCTACATAAACATCAAGTCACTCTACTATAAGATAGTTCCTCCACATCCTCATAGAGAAAATTTCCAGTGCCAACTCTAGGTCATGAGTCACATAGTTACTCTCATGGGGTCTCAACTACCATGACCTATGTTTTATAATATTATATCTCTACACCAATGCATATCCGATCCTATCACCATAGGAATTTCAATACATGACGTACTCTAGGTCCTCCTTCAATAGTATCAACATAAGGGAACTCATATTCCGTGGACTCAACTCCCTGAATTATCTCCGGAAGTACTCATCCAAGGTAAACGATTTCATTCTCTAGTTTAGGGTGGTCAATGGGGATATTATCCTATAGTATTCAACTAGAAACCTCCTATAGTACCCCACCAAACCAAAAAAAACTACACACCTATGAAACAGTCTTGGGTAGCTCCCATGAAAGGAATGCATCGATATTCATTGGGATAATGGCTACTCCATTCCAAGAGATGACATGCCCCCAAAAGTTTCCCTCGTGGAATCATAACTAAAAATTTGAGATATTAACATAAATTTGATTCTCCCGAAGACCCTCATAAATTTATTTTCATCTTCCACCTATTACATAGAGTATAGGATTATGTCATCAATGAAGAAAACCAAAAATCGTTTTAAGTATTGTTGGAAGATCCAATTCATCGAATCTGTAAGTACATCTGACGAACTTGTCACGCTGAAATGAATCAAATGAAACTCGTATTGTTTATAGAGAAAGTGAAAGGTGAAATTTGGGATATTAACATCACATACAATCAACTTGTGGTATCCAAAATTGAGATAGATCTTCGAAAACCATCTAACACCTTGAAACTGATCAAATAGATCTTATATCGTCAGTATGGTTTACTTTTTCATTGATTTTTCCTAGTTCAGGTGATGGTAATCTACAAAAATTCAAAATATCTAAAGTACATTTTTAATATTCAATATTTGAGCTTCCCAATGAGACACACTAGTTTGGATAAAACCATTATCTCAAAGGCCTTCCAACTATAGTCGTAGCTCCTGAAGCTCAGTTGGGGCCATATGATATGTGATTGAAGAAATCATTGTAGTCCCAAGATTCATGTCAATTTAAAAATCCATATCTCACCACATATCTATTCACATAACATCTTTGGGGAATATTTCCATAAAATCCTCTATGAAAGAAGGAATATGAATTCATAAAGATAATATTGTACTAATGGATAAAATCACTAATATATGGGTATTAAGATGTATCATATTTCTTGCAAAACCAACTGTCCCTATCATGAGATCACTCTTGATAGTAATGGATAATATTATCCCATTATTGTTAAGGAATTTGACTCATCTGTGATGATTGTAAATTTGGGTTCAAAATATGGATAACCAATCTATACGCAATATGATGTCATGGGGTTATATCATGATGACCAATAGATCCAATATATACATGTCTATATTATTTGATATCTCACACAATTGCAATATAAAATTTATAGAAGGAATGTTCCCCGTAGGAACCTCAAGAGATAGTGTTTTACATAAATCCTCTAATAGGAAGTCATTCTCTTGAATGAAGAGTAAAGAGATGAGGGAATGAATCATACACCCGTATACTAATACTAATTAAATAGTATGATAATCACAAATCACAACTCTAATAATATTGTGTGATGGTAAGTCATGTGCATCCATAGCCTATGGCTATCCTCGACCATAAGAACTATCTACCTTATCCAAACTTGGGCAGTCTAGAAGTGGTGGTGGAAAGATGTCATAAAATCATTCGTCATACATAGATCCTCCTCTTGGAGACCCACCTGCTCCTATCATAAACCAACTCAGGTAGACCCTGAACTAGTCACTAAATAAGGCCCACGACAAGGCCTAAGAAGCATTCTCGATCAACTAGGGGTACTAACTAGTGTTGATCATTAAAGATAATCCATGTGGGAATAAAATTATATCAATGATAAATAGATATAAGAAATCAAGACAATGAATATATCACAAACCAATAATAACTAAATATCAATAAATATATAAGAAATTCTAGATACAACATCAAAAAAACCAAACATTACTAAAAAGAGAACTAAAACCTAATGGAACGAGAACCAAACCAGAACTAAACCATTCTTCAGGTGACCACTTGGTCAACACCATCCAAAAATCCATCATACCTTATAGGGGAACCTAAATAGAAAGTGAAACTACAAAATATCACAATTCTACCAACACAAAGTGGCATTAGTAGGGTTTGATCATAAAACAGATCAGTATGTAAGGACCATAGAATACATACATGTCCTTTTATTAAATAGTCCAAATATTATAGATTGAAAATACATTACTAGTTAAGGTTTTGACATTTTACTGATCGAGAACATATTTTACATTTTGAAAACAAGTTTTGAGAAACCAACTTCCATGAAGGAATGCAACCCAAATGATGAATAAAATAACGAGGAATCCAAAAAAGATTAAGAGTTGGGAAATGAAACAAAAACATGAAATAAAAAAGAAATAGTACAAGTGTAAGCATAGCATATTTAGAGGAAAAATAACCAAATTTTAGAATAAATAATATAGGTACATAACGATATGTATTCATGGGAATTTCCAAAACATCCATTGAATCAATACATACATGTTCTATATTTGAACCCACCTAATGGCATATGGCACAACTCCTTAGTAAAAAAAAACATGGGTGCTCTAAATTAGCCTCACAAACAGAAAGTCACACATGGCCAATCCTCTTTCCAGGGGGTTCTAATTAGCCTAATCAGAAATATAAAGTAATAATTACTCAACCCACTAGATCAAATCTAGGAATCCCTTGATAATAGTATAAAAGTGAATGAGGAGTCCATCACATTCTTGGTATTAAACACAACTTGGAAAGTCCATCATGCATTCCTTTCCCACCCCTGACACTAAATTTTTGAGGGCCCTCTCATTAGAGAGACAACTATTGAGGTTCCAACAAAACATAGAACCTCTAAAAAGTGAAAACTAAGCATAAACCTCATACATATTAAAAATAATCTAAATAGGCACAACTTATTAACTTGTCCTCATTTTTATCAAATTCAAAATCATTTTAAAAAGTTAATTCATTTCTTCTCAATTCTATTTTCAAAACCAAGTCAAAAAGTAATTTATTCTTCTATGATTCCAAATAGTCCACGTTTTGGAAAAAAAATTCAAAAAATAATTGATATCATTTATATACCAATGAAACCATTATGAGATTTGGTAGTTTTATAAGAACCATTCTAAAATTAGAATACAATGGAAGAGAAGAAGGGAGAAGGAGAGAAGTTTTGAAATATGGGCAATACGGTGAATATTTCAATAGGAAGCCATTATCATTTGTGTTCTAATACATATGTTCACACCAATCATATATGGAAATACCAATATATAATAGAAAACATGTTCAAATAAAAAAATATATCAAATTTTTTAATTAAATAAACACATGTAACACCACATCCAATCACAAGAATCCACACATAAACATCAACCCACAAAAGAACCAAATCCCACCCACAAACTCACTTAGAATGTAAACTAATCATCCAAAATCCATCCAAGGTCAAATTTTTTTTTCAAATTAATAGTTCCCCTATGAATTTAATCATACACCTTGCACATGTAAATATATATTTACTATTAAATAAAACCATTGAAATCCAATTTTCACCATATTTGTTTATATGAAAACACCACATTTCATCAAAAAACTAATCACATGCATGACAAACACATAAATAAATTATTTGGAAACACAAAATCATGAAATGGATTAATCAAGAAAGATAATTAATGGAAGAACCTACCTCAATATAATTTGAAGACAATGAAACTCCAAAGGATGAGTAAATAAGCCTAAAAGACAATCCCCACACCCTCAAAACAAAGTAAACAACCCACATTAGCCAAACCTCATGATATTTTTATTCCAATATTGATCCAAGAGAATAATTAAGATGTAACCCATAGAGAAATGGAGGAAAATGGTAAAATTGGTCAAATAATAAGAAGAAATCACCATAGAAGCTTGATGGAGCACCAATGTAGGAAGAAGAGGCAAGGGGGGATAGGGTGATCCAAGGCCGAATGAAAGAGGAGAAACATGATTTATAGTTAAAATGATGGAGGGTAAAACATTAATTTTTTTTATTTTAATGAATCTAAGGATACCATGCACTTTGGAAGAACTATTTTTCAAACTGTGTGCTAATCATGAACGCCGTAACTGAAGGAAGGGAACCCTACTTGGGTTGGCCTCATGGTTTCGGAAATAATTCATGTATAATGAAGAATAGTTATATCAATTGACAATGCCTCCTAGCATGATTTTCATATAGGTTCTCCAAATAGCTCTCACGATCTTCTCCTTTCTTCATACACCACTCAACAGTCGTACAGTTTCCCATTTTTCTCTCATATGTTTTCCCAAACCATGTATTATACATGAAAGAATAAATATCTATAAATAAAATTTACTAAAACCACCATCATCCTTTACATTTCAAATAGATTCTTCCCTATCCATTCACACTCACCATGAAGTGGTAAAAAATAAACTAAAACCTATAGAATTCAAAATTTATCTCAAAAAACACAACCCAAAACTCAAAAAACAAGATCAATAAATGAATAAAAATCAAATAAATTTACAATCAGTGTGTTAAAATTCTTCTCACCCCAAAAAAAACATGCTTCCCCTAGAAAATCAACAAGCCAAAAAAGAACAAGATTCAAAATTAAAACCAAGAGAATACCTAAAATTAAATTATCCTTATCTTGGCTTTTAGACTATACTAGTCACCCCAATCATATCTATAGGAAACATAAATAATAAAAACTATGTGCTAAGAAAAATAGGGTCCTACCCACTAGAACATCTTCCCACTTGAACCAACACTTGAACATGTAAAGAAACTCAATGGAAGAGTTCAAACCAAACACTAAAAAAAAATAGGACTCATCATTTCTATAAGATTAAATAATCTCTAAGCTGGCACAACCGACAAAAAAATTATCTACAAAAGGGGAACCATTTAAATATTTATATATCCAAGTCACAATAATAAAATAAAAATACCAGAATATTAATCTATCAAAATATTTGAGATATAAAGGATTTATAAAAAAATGAAAACAACAAGAAGAAGGACTTATGTGCCCCCACTATGACATTGGGGATAAAAATTGGAAACAACCACCCAAACCAGAATATTCATGACTACATGAAGTGAATCTATCTAAGGATTTAGGCGAGGACATGGTTAAAATAAGAATTGGTTTCCCCGCAATGATGATTTGATAGCCATTACTCAATACTTACACTTCTAGAAATTTTTTTGTACAAGTTTTCTAATTGACCCAAATGTCCACATTGTCGGCCTATTTTTGGAGGATTATGAAAAGACATCATAAAATTTCATATTAAGCAATATTAAAGGCACATGAAAAGGTTGTACAAGAAAGAGAGGTAGGAACTGATAAGGGATATTTCTTGAGAAAATGTTCCTTTGGTATAAACCTCTGGCTGGATGGGGAATCATCATCTGCACCAACTACCACAAAATATACATCAGGATCCATCATCACTCAGAATGCCTAATACATGAGATTTATGAAAAAAATCATTCCCATATGAGAGGAATCACTCATTAATATTTGGAAGAAAACCCTGAAAAATAGAGTCTATTTCATCTTATCTGTTGAATGTATCTCTAGAGAAAAAGAAACCAGTTCTTAAAAGTGGTTAATATTGACCTTCACCATCTGCTGACATTGTTGAACACCCAAGTGCTATGTCACTCTCCTTTCCTTCACCTCTTTATGTATGAAGATTTGGATAAAGGTGGCCTTAATGTTTTCCATTACAACATAACATTCAATGATGATGGTAAGATAACCTTCTACCGATGCAAAATCAAACCCTCAAACAAACATAAAACAACCTGAACCCTCCTGAAATTGGGATTTCCCAAAAACCTAAATAATCATTGAACTTATTTCAGTAATTCTACAACCCCTAATGGATCCCAATAACAATAGAAAAATAATAAAAAATATAAATAGATGGAATCTACAACCCCAAAGGGAGTCAGGGATGGATCGATAATTGGAGGATAATCACAAGAAATATTTTGCAACTTTCTCAGATACATAATCTAAATAACATAAAGGAAAAACTAAAAAAACATAAAAACATAAATAATATAAAAAATCTATTTTATAAAAAAATCACTTCATAAATGAAAACATCACATGAAAAAAATAATCATCTTTTAAAAATAAACAGTTTTTCCATTTCCAAAAAATCGTTACTCCATTGTCACTTTTCCAAAGAACCAAACCACATTTTTTAAAATCAAACTCAAACAACACATCCCACTTTTCAAAATAAATACATGTCCCAAAAAATCCCTTTATGATTTTTTTTTCCAAAACCAATTTTTATGTCAAAATAAATTTTTTCTAGTGACAATAAATCCAAAGTGAAACTCACACTAAAACTCATGAAATAGGGAACTATTGTCCAAGTATAACCATACCACAAGGATTAGTAGATCATTCATTGAGAATGCACCAACCTTTGTAGGTATATTTAACCAAGAAATCATGATCTACATAGGTCTCTACTCCATAAAATATCACCATGTATAACTAGTTGAAAACCATTTTAATTCCATAAATGACACACACAAAACAAGAACTAATAACATAAACCCAAAATTATAAATAACACACCCATGTACTGGAATTACCATGGTTATTTGGGCATCATAACAAGAAAAAGTTCATGATGATCTTCTCGTAAGAACCTCCCAAGTCCTGAAGATCCTATATCAAAGATACCTAACACAACATATAACAAGGAGATGCTCTGAAACCATTTTCTATTGTACTAACCCAGGTAAACCCTGAACTGATCATTTGACCCGGCTCATGAAAATTACCAAGAGGAGTTCCCGATCCTCCTCGGATAAAAACTAGTGTCGGGCATAAAAATTAATCCATGTTCAAATGAAATATCCCAAAAATAAATAGATACAAGAAAACAAAATAGTGTATGAAATATAAATTAATAATAGAGGAAAATTAGTAAATACATAAAAAATTCCATATAAAATAGTAGTTGAACAAAAAAAACTAAAAAAGCCAAAACCAAAATGAACCAGAACCAGTTCGATCTCTAGGATACCTCTTGGTCACCACCATTCAAAAACCATACAACTCTATTACAAAACTAAATCAAAACCTGAACCTTCAAAATAGCTCGGTCATACTAACATGGAGTTGAACAATTAGGGCGTGAGCATAAACAACCTTATTAGGTAAGATCCCTAGAATCAATAAAATTCCTTTCCCGAAATTGTCTAAATACACTGGTTAAAAAATACATTAAGAAAGTATGTTTTTTAACATTTTTAAGATTAAGAACATATTTTACATTTTGAAAACCAAATTCCAAGAAGGAATGAAACACAAAATGATTCATAAATGTAAGGGAAATCCAAAAAATAGTAAAAAAGGGAAATGAAACCCGAATCCATATATAAAAGGAAACAATACATGTGTAATCTGAAAATACTAACAAAACAATAACGAAGTGTTTTAATAAATGATCCAGGAACATGAAAATATATAATCGTGGTTTTTTATTAAACATCCCTAGAATAAATCCTTAAAATGGATTAGACCCAATAGATGGTGTGTGGTGGAACTCCATAGTCAAAAACCATCACGGCTTATCTAAACTAGCCTCACTAGTGGAAAATCCGACCTGGACTATCCCATATCCAGGGGGATTTAATCCATCTTATTGGGATTGGAATGAAATAATCAATTGAACCTCTAGATTAAATTCATGAATCTCATGATAATAGTGTAATGGATAATGAGGAGGTCATTATATGATTTGAAATAAAAAACCATACAATTCCCATTTTCTATGCCATTCGAAATCCCCAACACCAAATATGTGATGGTTATCTCATTAGAGGGAGACCATTGGGGCTCCCAAAACACATATAACCTCTCAAATGTTCCAACCAGGACTACAAATAATATATATTTAAAATGAATTTAAAAAACATCACAAATTTCTATCCTGCCTCAGGTATTGAATATTCATAACTACTTTAAACAGGAAAAAACATTCTTCTCAAGTTCATTTCCAAAATGAATGTAAAACACAATTTGTTATTCAAATAATTCAAATAGGATAAGCATTCGAAAAAAGATTGAAAAATAATTTAAGGATATTTATAAAACAATAAACCCTTTATGAAATGATAGGGTTTTTCAAGATCCATTAGAAAAGAAGAAGGATTACAGAGAGATGAATGGAGAGGATTTTTTTAAATATTGGGTTTTGGGAAAATATTTCTAAAGGATGTCATTATCACTTGTGTGAATTTCTATATGTGAACCCTATACACATATAGATATGCCCAAATCTAGTGGAACATTTTTTTAAAGCTAAAAAAGAACAAAAGGATGCAATTAAAGAAACACAACTAACACCACTAAATAAGACAAGAATCCACACATAAGAATGAAACCATAAAAGAAACAAAACCCATTAAAAAATGAACTTTTCATGTAAAAAAAATTCTAACTACCATCTAAGGAAAAACTTTATCTGAAACTACCGAATTTCATTATAAAAGGGATAATGGGAATTTCAACAAACACATTTCATGCATATATATATGGGAGTGATTATTGAACACCATTGAAACCCTAGTTTAAAAAGACATCCAACATGAAACCACCATGATTCATAAGAAAAACATATCATATGCATTAGAATATAATTAATAAATTAATAGAAATATTCAACCATGGAATGGAATGTTCTGGAAAGTAAATGGATGTAAAGTCCTACCTCAATGACAAGTAAACTCAAAAAAAACTCTAGAATATGGAATAAATAATCCTAAAAGACAATCTACAAACCCTAGAAATGAATCAAACAATAAAAATTATCCATTCCTCTCCCAGGGGGTTCATATAGGAGGGATCCAAGTCATTAAACAAGAAGGAACCAAGATATAGTGAGAAGAAGGAGGGGAATTTGGCCAATTATCAAGAGGAACACTCCATAGATTCTTGAAGGATCACCAATGGGGGAAGATGAGGAAAGTGAGGAGAGGTTTGGGATACCCTTGTGTTCTTTGTAGAATAATAATGGAACCCTCGATTTGGAGTAAAAATTAGGGAGAGGAAACAATATAATTTTATCTTTCAATAATATTAGGTAAGTTTCACATTTTTTCTACCTTTTTTCCAAAATATTCCCCAAATGTGTCCCCATATTGGATAGAAGGGAAAAACATGTGGCCTGACCAAATGTTTTGTGAAACTATGCACCAATCGTGTAGCAAGATTCAATCAAATGATAGATCCTCCTCATATGGTTTTTGTATGGTTTATCCTAACACTGAGTATGTCATGCAACTTACCTCAAACACCACCTAAGAGATGCATGATTTCTCCTTTGTCTCACATGGTTTGACCCAAATTGTACCGATCCCATGAAAATCAACCCATGAAAGAAGAAAATGAATTGAAAACACCATTAACCTTTACAAAACATGTGGTTTCTTCGCAAAATGTGCACAGTAAGCACACATAGAACAAAAACCAACTGAAACGCCAAAACTAAAATCTTCTCTCTAGATACTCAACATGAACCTTAACGAACAAAACCAAACTTCTAGAAATGAATAAAAATAAAATAAAATAATGGCCTAGTAGTGATATCTCTTCTACCTTATCTACCTCTCTATGGCCACCCAACCCTGTCCTTAGAGGTCCCTGATCATGGAACAGAGTCTATCGTGGAAATTCATCCACTATATACTTTCCCATTTCATCATGTTGGTTTAGGAAATCATCCCCCACATGACATCACCTATCACATTCATAGAACAATCCTTCTCTTGGATGCCCTAGTACTCTACAAGTTCCATAAACACATACATGATTCTAATACTGGGAATATAACATGTATTGAGATCCTGAAAACAGGAACCTGTAAGATGCTGCATACAACTCATTCTTATAATTCCCACTTCCAGCTACAGCTTCCTAGAATCCCTCTGATATGAAACCCTATGTCACCAGTGTCTACTCCAACAACCTAATATATTTTTGAATATATTAGGGTACTACCCTAGCAATAATTTTTCTACAGAGACCCTGCACATACATTCATGCTTGGCTATAGCTATCCTGGATCATGTTGAGGGAGTACCATGTGAGATCTATGATCATCGTAACATATTCATTCAATAGCATCCATACCTTTTGTATCCCAAGAGTCTCCCTAATTGGAACTAAGCATAATAATGAGGGGTAATACTAATAATAAAAAACTACTAGATGTCAGGCCATCAAAGTTTTGAAACATCATGCGTCACCAAAACTGGACTCCACCAACATCATGCTACTCTACAGAAATGGATGGTTAGCAGTGTATCCAACTTATTAGCCAATTCCTAGATAATACTTAAAATAAAAAAACACCATCTCTAGAGAATCCTCCACCTTCTTGAGATAAATCTCAACATTGACACTCTACATCATCTGGATCTGGAACTGGCATTGGGTACTAAGTCTATATGCATCCTCATCCTACTCTTCTAGTGTGATATTCTTCTCTATTGGCGGAGGTGATTCAATCTATAAATCTTTAGGATGTATCCCATGGGATAAATAATGAAATGAGGCCTCATCACTCATCTTATATTCTACATTATCTTTAATTGGTAACACGAATGTCTTTCATCACATAAACATCTTGAAAATTTAATCTAGAGGCACCAAATTCAGATGATCATGTAAATATATATACTGGGATATGACTCAAGAAGAACTTTCAACCACTAAATACTATATGATTAATGTACCATTAATCTTTATAACCAATGTATAGGTATACTGAGTCGAGAATCTTGTAGTTAGGATCCTAATAATGAATACACCAGCTACTACACCGATTGTTGATTTTGTATCTTGAGGGTTGCACTCAAAAAACATTGACACTGGCTACCTAAATAACAACCAAATCCTCATCATGGGACTACACCAAAAACTATACCATGGAATGGAAAACTCTGAGACCAATATATCATGACTAGAACCAACTAGGTTTGAGCTGTAACTAACCCATGCCCACCTCCATCGGCTAGGGGATGACGAAAGGGATGAAAGTAATAACTAATATGTTGGTCCTTTTCCTAATGTTCTTGTTTTTAAGAACCCAACCACCTCCATATAGAAGTGTAGAGGAGTAAATGTAAAATATGTAACATCAAGAGTAATCATTTCATGTAAAACCTCAAGGAAGTAAAAGAGTATAAATGTGTAAACTGAAATGTATAAAGGGTAAAATTCATTCCCCTCTAGAAATATGTCCCAACTAGAAAAAAATTGAAATGTAAAATGTTGATATATCTTTACTCTAGATCTCAAAGCCTCGACCACCAAACATGGTCCAATACACTTGTTACCCCTAATGTTTCTTTTATGATAACTAACATGTACATTGTCTAGATATGAGATGACACATTTAGTCAAAGTGATTTTCAGGGGTGATTATATATATATATATATATATATATATCAAGTAGGACACCCTTAATTCAATGGGGGAAGCATTAAAGGACAATATAGGAAATACATAGATAAACCCATATAAAGATAATAATAGCATCCAATGACATTTACAAATAAATAAATAAATAAATAAATAAATATAAATATATATATATATATATATTCTCAACAAAAGAAGCTGGACAAAGAGGAAAATGGGATCTTCATCTCATAGACTAGTCCAGGAAAGAGTGCCCATAGATTCAAAGGTTAGCCAACAATTCCTAGTGTCTCACACATATTCCAAGTATAAACATCCTTATCATACGAAACCATTACATTGTATCTCATAGTTGATAGGCCAAAGTATATATGTAAAGTACCAATTACCTAGTACACTAGGACGGTTCAACTCAATAGATATCTAGAGGACACATTCCATGTCCCAGTAGAAGTGTTTCACTCTAATGTTCGATGAACTCTTCCCTAACACCGCATGAGGGTTCTGC
Source organism: Viscum album (assembly GCA_963277665.1). Taxonomy (NCBI): domain Eukaryota; kingdom Viridiplantae; phylum Streptophyta; class Magnoliopsida; order Santalales; family Viscaceae; genus Viscum; species Viscum album. The sequence continues at coordinate 625,099,719 of OY728127.1, forward strand.
TCAAATAGTCAATAGAGGATCCATGACCTAACTCTTTAGGATTTTTCCACTCTATTACTAGATATATAAACCATAACCTTTCCATTAGGATTGTTCCACTATATCATAGTATAGGGCCCATACCCCTCCCTCTATGGGTGTTACACTGCAGTAGTCGATCAAGGAACCTTGTCGTTCCCTGCAATAGGGTTATAATAAGTTGATAGGTAGAGGAACCATGATTTAGCGTGAGAGGAGGGTGCCACTATAATAGTTGATCGAGGACCTATTCCCTTGCCAGCTGGAGGATTCCACATTTATCTTTCTAATCATCCTACTCCACCATACAAGTTTTTGAGGGATCCTAAATAAGCGTCACAACTAGAAAATGTCAGAACAATTGCAAAAATATTCCACGGAGGCCACCATCAAGATCTATACAAAACCAATATCAGGATAAGCTACTTATTAACCGAAATCTGATTCCATGTGAAGGATATAAAGAGGTATATGTTTCCTCAAAAATGAATTTGGGGTACAAGTTGTGTAATGGGAACCACACAGTGTGTGGTCCCACACCACTTTTTGGTCGTTTCCCTACCTATACATGGATCACATCCCATGTATACCTATATAGAATATTAGGGGACTATGTTGAATTACTTTTCCACCATGGGTCCATAAAATCTCATATTTATGTTCTTATAACCTTTTCCATGTTTGTGTACTTAGGTACATGGCGTGTCCTCTCACAAAGGGTATCAACCGTGTACATCAGGATGTATCTGTATACCCATTACATGTCCCAGTACATAGCATTTTTCTATACATACCCATGTTCATGTATTTCGAGAGTACATGTTGGGTTTTCATCTATAGGTCAAACTACATGTGGTAGTCACGCACGAAATGTGATAGTTAGAATCTTGTGAAACCCTCACACTTTAGACATTCTGGAAACATGCCATGTGTCCTTATAAACTACATGGGGTGTTGTGTAGTTTTTTTCAATAACATATATCTTCTCTGCACATATATCATCCATACACTATTTCTTTGAATCGTTCCATAATACAACCTAAAATTGTTGTGTAAGCCTTTATTCATTATTTCCAGCCATAAGTTGACAATAAATAGAACTTTTGTTGATCTGATCGAACCATAAAAGAATTCATTCGTATTGGCGTCACACATATAACATAATAGGATTTAATTTTTTTCATAATAATCATTCATATCCCACAATGAAACCGAATTCAACCATAATTGGCATGTTTTTTGTTGCACGCGAGATATCCTTGAATCCAAGGGTCTTCTTGGGCTTGGTCATGCCTGACAATGTCTAACAGAGACCATATAGGAAATATTCATTAAAATCAAATAAAATAAGGTTAAATCATAAGAAATATAAATGAAAAAATGGTTGTACAAGAATTCTAATCCGAAAAATAAAATTTGTGATAACCGGGGTAGAGAAAAATTGTGCAACATGGATTAATTTAATAATAAATTGAACAAAAATATATAGTTTTAATGCAATGGAATGATTTAATGTAGATAAATTATATATTAGATCACTATTATTATGTTTAATCAATTATTAAAGAATCCACATATTGAAAAGTCATATATAAATATGGATAATTTGTTCATGAAGAACATGATCTCCAATGACTGAGAAAAGTCATTGGGTTTGTGGTTCCTCGATTGGCCAAGATCTGGAGTCTTGTTGTCATCTAATCCCAATCCTCCAATTAGAGATGTAATCAGAACCCTATAAATGGTCAGAAATCTTTGAGGATAACCGTGGAAGTCCACCATAACACTATATTTATAGAGTGATTCAGTTTTAAGATCAATTAAATCATATAAATAATTAACTTGTTTATTTATCCAAATTCAGTCTTCAATGGATTCTTTTATCCAAACGCCACATGCCAACCAATTTTATGTCCCGACTAATGTATACCCTAGATTCTACATTCATTAGTGGTCTTATATTTTCACATATATATTCTTTTTAAGATTTATATTATTTTTTTAGGAAATAATATGCACGTAATATAAAAAATATTAACTATTTTTATAAAAAATAGTCTTGGTAACACTTGAGCTTAAAACAAGGTTCCATCTCAGTTCCTGGCTCTAAAAATATTTCATGAGGTATTCCAAAGTCTTACATGGAAAAACAGTGTATCCTCTACAAGGATGAGAAAAAATTATTTTGAAACCTTAGGTTAATATATATTATAGTGGGACATCCTTTGTTGTGTTAAAGAGATGTTCTTCATTTTCCTACTAAATAAATTCCTATCTAGATACTGGTTCATGGATGAAGTTGTGGAACATATTCACATATTGAAATTATTATAAAATGTTTTTATTGGGTGTTAACTTGACCATAAATAGTTCATGATGATAGGTAATAGTACAATTCACCTAGATAGACACTCCAATGGTATAGGTTTGGGTTAATTCACATTTTCATTATAATATGTTATGATGATTTGAATATGTATTTATAATTTATGAACTATGTTAAACCTAATGTTAAATATACTAAAAATATCTTTTCATGATTTTGATGTCCTATTAATGATATTTCTTTATTATATGATTCCTTAATATTATTAATATTTCCAACACTATAATGTTTTTTATTAAATGGGTGTAACAGGTAAGAATAATTTGAACAATGAATTTGATGGCTAGTGAAATGAATTTCATCAAATGAAATGAAATTATGTTGCAGCTAGAATGTGAAATATTATGATTTGGCCAAATCATATATCATAAATGATGAATGAAAATCTAAATGTATATATGTTTCCTAACTAATCAAATAAGATATAAGTGTTGTTTTATAAATTTATAGGTGATAAGGACCTTGGAGGGAAGATGATTTGACTTTCAAGATATCAAGAATGTGGGAAGAATCTCTCAGTGAAATGACTTAATTGAAATAGAAGATGTTTATTTTTTTTAAAAGTAATAAATTATGTAATTTCTAAAAAATATTAATAGTTTTATTGGGGGTTGTAAAGTACATACTAGGGTACTATTTATATTCAATTTTTTGTGTGTGGGAAACATTGGTATTATATATGTTAGTTCCCTAATTTATTGGATTAATATTTAACCAAGTAAATACTAATGATTTACCAATCATTGATTTTCATCATTATAGTTAAGGCACATTTATCTCCCACTCTAGATTTTCGTATGTCATATTAATGATTCTTATAATTTCCCTTATAAAAATACTAGTATTCATAATTTATAGGATTTTTTGGGGTTTAGATAATTCATTAACTCCCTCTACATATATACCTTATAAATTTATAAAAAAAATCAAATTTTATATTCCAAATAATACTCTAATCACATTTAGTTTTAAGGATTAGAATTATCTTATAATGGGAATTAATTTCATTTTACAGTAATTGATTTCTTTTCATATAGGGAATTTATCTAAGATAATTAAGGAGAAAATTAACATTGAAGATATGACTACTATATGGGATTTTATTGATGTATATTAAGAAGAGTTTCCCATTCATTCATTATATAATGAATTTTATTTTTCAATATAATTAATACTTGGGGTTACACCTCTTTAAATGTCTTCATAAATAATGAACATGATTGACTTGTAGGAATTGAAAACGCTCATACAAGAGAATCTCGATATGGTTTCATTCAGCCAATTCCAACACCATGTGGTTAAAATATTTCTTTTATATTATAAAATACTAAATAAATATAATCTTCCTTGATTACTAATAATATAAAAAGGTCATGTTATAGAATAAGTAACATTAACCCTATTTTGATTTTTTTATCAACTGTGAGATGCTCAATAATTTTTCAATAATTAACTTTCTCTATATTATATTATTTGTGGTTAATAAGTGATGATATACATAAGATTAAATTCTATAATAGGTACGGAAACTATGAATTTATAGTTATTCTATTTTGAATTTGTAATTCTCTGTATATCTCTATTGATTAAATGAATATTTTCTTTAGAAATGTCTCAATAAATTTGAGGTATTATTTATCAAAGATATTATTATATATTCTAGTATTATTTATGTGGAGTAAGATCACCTGAGAATTGTGTTTAGGACCATCATGAAGGATAAATAATATGTCAAATTAAAAAGGTTTGATTTTTTGTTTAAAATTTGTCATTCTAAGTGCATGTGATCACATGTGATGGTATATAATTAGATCCTTATATGATAGAAGTAATTATACATTTTCTTAGGCCATTCACTATTACTGAGATCCATAGTTTGATTAGTTTGGTCACATATTATGGATGTTTTTTAAAAATATGGCATGGATATCTAATCATCTCAGTTAGGTAAAATATAATTGTGTCATGTTCCAATAGACTAACTAATGTGATGAAAATTTATAAGAGTGGAAGACATGGTTGGTAAATGGACATGTAATTACATTACCATATAGTTGAAAAGGTTTATTAATTTTCTGTGATGCATTGTTAATGGGATTGAAATTTGTTATTATAAATAAATGTGTAGTGGTATATTGTTCTACTATTCAAATAATGTTTTATGATTATAATTACCCCCTTCATGACATAGAGTTCGTGGATATAATCATTTCATTAAAAATATGAAGGAATTATCATTATGAAGAATGCTTTGACATATATTATAATCATAAATGTTTATATAATAAATTCACGGATAAATATTTGAATATTAATCAAAGATGATGGTTGGAGTTGATTATATAATATTATAGGTGAATACATGACCACATTAACAAAAAACAACAAGGTGGATGAAAAAAATCTGTCAAAATGATTATGATTTTTATTCTTTGATGGGGTTAATAAAAGATCAAATATTATTGGATTTATAAGGGTATAACATTGAAATTTTGGTTTACGGTTAGAAATATTAACTTTTTCAAATGATTTTTATCCCTTTTATCCATGTGTTGATTAAAGAGGATAATAGTGAAGAAGAAGAACTATGAATGTTGTTAAGGAAATTTGTAATGTTAAATTATGATTGTGATTGAATGATAAGTTAAAACAATAGTGTATGTGTACCTATTGTACTAGAATTGATGATTCTGATATTTATTGCTGCTCGTATATCATCATTCACTATTCATACTCAATGTGAGAAGATATATGGAGAACCTAAGGAAATTTTTTGGTGGCATAACATTAAGATAGACATTTAAGATTATGTATCTTAGTTCTTGTTAGCCACCAAGTTGAGGCTGAGTGTTATATGACTAAGTGTATGTCACAGCCAATACCTATACATATATGGAAATGTGAAAGTTATACTATAGATTTCATCATAAGACTCATAAAAGATAAAAATGGTATAATGTTATTTTTTATAAGACCAACAACTCATTATGATATCATATTTTGTTACTATCAGATTTCATTTATATATTTTTGGGATTTTCTAGATTTATTGTATTGAAGATTCAATGGTGTATGGAGAAACATATTCAATTATATATCTTTGAGATGTAATAATTAACATGATGTTCTAGTGAAATCTTCAGTAATATCTTAATGCCATGTTATTTCAACAAAAGTACCTATCATCTATATATAGAATACAAATATATGAGAACCAATCTAACCTAAGAGGATATGATAATGTTTTTTTCTATAGATTTTAATGTTTGTTGGTATCAAAACCTTCCTCATATTAAATTATATAATATTTATAGATTTTGCTCGAGCATTCATGTAACTCTATATTAGTCCAAAAATATAAATATTTATAGAACTTAGAAATGATGGGATAATTTTATAGAATGAAATTTATTGATCCTTGATCTGTATAAGTAAATAGAATATAAACTCATAGAAATTCAATATCTCATCAAGGTTACTCAGAGTATATAAAAGATTTATGTTGATTGTTATCATAGAGATATGAAATTCGATGTTGGTGATAAGATTTTCTACAGAATTTACCCTTGTAAAAATATTATTGTATTCATATAGAAATAAAGAAAAATCCCTAATAATGTTGGCCCTCTATCAATTCCAAATTGAGTATTGGCGGTATCTTATGGCTTAGCGATTCCATAAATCCTCTCATAAGGGAATTGTGTGATCTATATATCATATTTAAAGATGTACAAAGATGTTAATTCATATATTATAATCTAAAAAGTTATAACATTGGATCATGACCATTATTATAATAAAAAACTTTTAAAATAGTTGATTATAGATATAATGTTATGTAAAATAATCCCACTGACTGGGTTAATTGTTTTGTGTCACAATAAATATAAGTAAGTAATCTAGGAACTCATGGATGCAATGAGGCCAAAGTATCCTTAGTTATTATTTCTCATACTAATATAATGTTGTGGAATAAATTATTTTTATGGGTGGTATAATATTGGACCCTAATATTCCATATGTATTCCTTTGAAATAAATCTCATGTATTTTATATTTTTTATATAAGAAACTCTAAGTATAAATGATTTATGATAAATTATAATAGATTCAATATTGTTGTTGGATTGGAGGATATGAATATAATAAAAAAATTATGAAATATATTTGGAAATTTTTACCGTAACTAAATTATTTTAATTAATTCCTAATAAATATTCCTTAATTTTCAATAAAATATTTTAATGATTAAAATACATATTTTTATAAAGAAATATATTTTTCATGGTGTTATATTTGATTTATGCAATGGAATATTATGATCACTATTAAACTTATATTATAAGGAAATTTATTTTTAATATTTGTATAATCATTCATATATTAGTAATCTAATATAATGGAAGGAAAATAATACCAATTTATAGTAAAAGATAGATTTTTTATAAATATATTTTTATATGAACTGTGTGTTTTAATATTATTAAATTAAATAAATAACCATTGAAAAATAATTTATGTGGAAATTATATAATATATATTAAATAAAATAGTTTTTATATTCGCCAAATAGTTTTTACATGAAATGGATCGATTGTAAATTCAGTTTTATGGATACAAATGTAATTTTCATAAAATAGCCTTTTTAAAATTTCGGTTGAATATTTCATAATAAATTTAATAATTTTATATAAATTGAATTAGTTAAAAATTATTTAATATTTATAATAATGTTTCCAGCATTTTATATTGTGTTAACATTCACTTTTTTTAATGATTAAGGAATGAAGTAAAAAAGTTATTAGCATATTATTTCTTAAAAGATATTACCAAGGGGTTGAACAATGATATAATGATAAATATGTCCCCCAAACATGTATAAATACTTTTTTGGAAGTTATTTATACATTATAATATCATTCCTCTGATTTCATGTCCATTTTGGGACACCTATAAAAGAATGATACTTTATATTATTTAAATATTTTATATAATTCCATGTGTGTACCCCCTAAATATAAATGGGAACCTTTTATCATCCCTTATTAACAAGCCATGATCTCTATAGATTGGATAATACAAATAGAAAATCCATCATATATTCCTTCAATTTATTATTGAACTCATTTAATTTCCCTAATACCATCTTATGATGCCTTTGGGTGTAAACTAATGTAGGTCTCTAAAATAAGACATAATTATCTTAGCCGACTCCTTCATGCTTTAATTCTTAATCTAAATTTTAAAAATATTTTTTATCATTAAAAATAAAATTATTAAGAGAAATATATATAATGGGATTTTATTATTATTATTATATAATAACTTTCCATCTCCTTTCCATAAAATAGAAAATAAACATATCACTCATGAATATATGTGGACTTCCACCTCCACATAGTAATGTGATTAATTTTCCAAAACCACCTATCATGGATTGATATAAGGATTTATTTTTGGAATATATATGATATTTATAGTATAATTATGATTCCATAATTTAAAAATATTGTCAATTTATATCCTACTTTTATTTAGAAAATCAATTCAATGTCCATGAGTATATACGGAATATAATCTCAGTGAATTCAGTAATTCAATATTTTATATCTATTATTATGGATGGTTATAAATATGTAAATATTTAGTATATATGATATATATATATATATATATTAAAATTATGGGTTTTATGGAACCACGATCTAGATTCAAGGACCATAACTACTGATTTGAAACTTATATTTTATATGATGAAATTAACACCTGAAATGACCATGATAATGAAATATTATTAACGAATGGGTGAAAAGATATTATAATTTTAATGTATATGGTATTATATTATGGAATATGGTTCTAATATAAAATAAAATTAAATATTTATTTTAGAGGAGAATAAATAAAATTTTGAAGAATGTAGGACCTTAGGATGGGGTTTCCCATTATAATTTTGTTTCTATGTTACATAATCCATATTCAAGTATTTTTCTATTTATGTTTTATATATACTTCCCATTTGATATATTATATCTTGAATATATTTATATTCATGGTATTTTATGTTTTATTTGATTCTTTTTGCTTCATGGTGGTTATGATTGAAAAGTTACCAAAGTAGTCAGGGTTTTTTGTTACTGTCTCACTCCCTACTTGTATTGTTAATGCTCAAATTTTTTATGGATAAATAATATGATATATATCCCATAAATATTATTAAATTTCTTATCCTCTATTTATATAAATAATTTAAAAAATCTCAATTAATGTTCAAATCATTAAAATCTCAAATGTTAGAAGGATAGTTTTTTAGAAAACCCACATTGATTTTCTATTCTGCGAGGATTCATTTTCTCCCATGTCCATATATGCTTTACAATTTTTCTGTAACACCCCAATAATTTATAATAATTTTTTTAATAGAAAATTTCTTTATAAGTAATAGCATTTTATGCTTATGCCACACACAACATTGAGTTAGATTTATTCACAAATAAGCATAATGGTTACTGCCTGTTAATGGTGAATCTATTTTAAGTCCCAACATTGGCACATTTATAAAAAAAAATTAAAAACGAAATATATTTTTGTAATTTTTAATTTAAAAATTATCTTCATGTCAATTGTTAGAATTTTTATGAAAATTTTCATTTTTCGATTAATAGTGAAAAATATTGCATTTTAGTTAACAACTACATTTTTATTTATATAATTATTAATGTAAGATTATATTTTAAATTTGTTTTTAAAGTCAAAATAGGTCCATTATAAAACTATTAATAAAATCTAGTTCTTTGGAATCATATTTATATTTAATTTCGAATAAAACCATTTTGAACTCTTGAACAATTTTACTTTAAAACCCTGCTTTCTCGCCACATCTGTACGAATAGATTTAAATTTTATTTAGCCACTTCTAAGAATTAAATTTGGCAAAACATAAATACATTATTTTAATAAGTATGATTTTACAGTATAGTATGATGAAGTACATTATTGACCAAAAATACTAGTGAAATTGATTAAAACTAATTACATAGATTTAGGTAAAATTAATCTTAACAAAAGACTAAACCATAAAATTAAAAGCTAAAATGAACTAAAAACATTTCCAAAGGCCATTGGATACAAATAGTTCGGCCATATACCATATTCGTTCAAATTTAATATGTTATTTGGATAATATTTCATGAAATTCTATATATGACATGATATGTAATGAAAAATGGAACTATCCTTTCCTCAAAAATTTATAAAACTTGTATATATGGAAAAAAGAACATATTTTTTATATAATTTTCATTTGGAAATATAAATGTAATATTTTTATCCTAATAATTTAACATTAACTTTTAGAGATGAATTAGTTACAGAAAATGATCATGAAATGCCAAGACAGTGATTATTTAGTTAATGATTTTTTAAAATAAATGATACAATAAATACTAAATGAGATAAAAGTTGGTGGGATTATTGTATACAATTATTAAGATGTATATATCAATATACACATATTTCAACCAAATATATTTTAATTACAATATTTTTTTTCATAATTCAAAATTAGAATTAAATAAATATAATGTCAAAATTTACATTATTATTATTTTATGATAAATAATATTTTATTAAAGGATTTATAATTAATAAGAATACTATATTATTACAAGGGATTTTCATGTGTCAATTAATATCAAATATGATATATAAATAAATATATTGATGTTTTATAATAAAAATATTGACCCATAGATATTAAAAACATTGTTTTCTGAATCAGGGTTAAAGTAGTGTTCATGTGTGTTAGAGGTGTCTGTCTTAATATTAATTTCCAACACATATAATATTTTTACTTTGTAAATTATATATAAAAATTTAAATATAGTGTTTCTATATTTTCAAATAAATGTCACTTTAATTTAGACTTAATATTTAAATTATATATGATAGAAAACATGTTAATTTAATAAAAACCAAAATGATAAAATTGGGGAATCATAGAAGTTAATGAAAATTATAATAATTAATTTTTTTTTGTTTTGGTGGTTTTTATCAACCATTACTCAAATTGGATCCATTATTTTTTAATTTTGGATATACTTTATTTAAGGGATACCTCCCAAAAATGTATACCTTTTGGTATTTACAAGAATTCCACTTCCCCTTCATTGTGAAAAGGCACTCAACCCTCCCACTTTCTCTCACCTATACATACAATTTTTCTTGAAAAATATCAACCAAAGTAACTCTTAAAAATTCATACCATAAACCTAGATGAATCTCTATGGGTGGAAGGAAACCCATGTAATCCGTTTGGTTCAAAACAAAAGGTGTTAACTAAGTAAGAGGTATCATCCTTCCTCATGAGTTTTAGATTTATTTTCATCCTCCACTCCTTCAATTATCCTTATTTCATAATTATATAAAAAAGAAAATTATCCAAAATATATTTATAGTTTTTACATTTTTTTTATACCTACAGATACGCACACTAACATTTAATGGGTAACAATCATATCATTCTTGTGAACTGTGAATTATCGCCTTCACAAATGAAGTTGTTCATTTTCCTGTTGAAAAAATTCATGGTTGGGAATTATGATGTAAAAAATGTTTATATATTATATATATCGTATATTTTATGTCTATATTTCTTCTAGAATATTTTTATAGAACACACATTTTTTCTTTCCAATTTGGTTGAATATGATAACATCTTTTGTGTAAGTGTAGACTACTACCTCCCAAAAGCGATGCAATTATCACATGCAGTACATGTAATGTATAAGGGATGAATTTCTGTAATAAAATATTATAAAAAATTGAAATCAATATAATATTCCAAAAATAATAAATTTTACTGAAATATAATATATAATTTGCTTTATTACAACTTTTCCCACACTAAAAGTGATAATTTCAGTCATAGACATGTGGACTACCATGTCCCCAACACAATGTGATTTATTTTACATTGTAAGATTATTATATCTAACTATATATGATTAAATTAAATTAAATTTATGATATAATTTTCATTCTGGTAAATTATATTTTTACTTAAATTCTTTCTATAATAATCATTGAATAATGAGTATGTTACTCATGCATACATACGGCCCACCATCTCTATATTTCAAAAATTTATTCATTTTTCATAACTATGATTCATGATTTGTTTTAAATTAATAATTAATGTATATATATTATTATTATGTCAGAATATTTAACCTATAAAATGATATATAATGACAGGTTTGTTCATAGTTGACCAACCAATTTAGTTTTAGACAAATGAACCAAGTTTGGAAAAAATTCCCAATGTAAATTTAAATGTTTATGTATTTTTATGAAACATTTTAATAATTGATGTAAAATTAATTATAAACATAAAAATGTATTTAATTAAGTAAATAATTATAAAAGGTTTATTATTCTATAATATAATGACACATATGACTAGTCAGACTCAATGTGAGGGATTTCATCTCAATTTACATTTCATTGAGACTTATTTTATGTTATGCACTTAGTTTTTTTACATGTAGTATATACTATAATTTGATATGTTTTATCATGAATATATTTATTCTCTTGTTATTATATTTTTCATTTAGTTTATTCTTTCATGGATATTTTTATTTAAATATTTCATTGTGGTATAGGGTACTTTGTATTGTTTAAATATAAATTTCCTCATTTTTTTTAATGATCATTAAATTGTATTTCCATTCAACAACATCAATAACCCTTGTTTTTACATATCCTACACATGGGAATTATTGATAAATATGTGTTCTTTATTCAATATGGATATTTAAAAAGGAATATTATTTGTTATGATTTTTCAATATGATGAATTATTTTTACAAGCAATTATGGGTGGATAATGTATTATATATAGACCCTCAATGTGTCTAATATTTCTCAGGAGACAAATAATTGGGCCATATAATAATATATTAAACTTTCTTCTGAGTGTTATTGATGGTATAGGTTTTCATGAACCTTTGATAAAATTCCCAATTATTAATTATTTTCCTCATTTGGAATCATTTTTTACTTATCCATGAAATTTTTCGTCAACATATCTATGGATGAATTATATTCTCATTTAATTTATTAAGTGGAATTTTTTTAAGTTTCATTCATTTCCATTTTGATTATGCCTTATCTAGTTATTTTAATGGATTTTTTTATAATTTATTTACCTTTACATGTTGATTTATTCTCATTGATTCATTATTTATTCCACTTTACATAACCTTACTAAGCATTTGAACTCACCGTTATTATGTTTCCTTTCATTTGGTTATGAAGATGATTCAATTAGAAGAGTTTCAAAGATTCTATTTACTTCAATTTATTATTTATCATTTTTGTTTTTCTTATTTACCAATGTATTGTGGGTATCATGTATGTAATATGAAATTCCAAAACTACTAAAATGATATGTTCTTTGGGATTTGATTTCTTGTAGGCATGCCAATTTAATAAAGTAATGCATCATATCGGAGCTTCTGGGGTCAGGGGATTACAGTTTATATCATTGGAAGTTTAGAAACAACCTTGGAATCTCGATTTAGAAATAATATATTAAGTAGCATAACCCTAACATAAAATTTTTGGGTAAGAATGGATGAAAATACATAAATTATGGTAAGGAATATATTATTTATGTTTTCTAAGAAATAAATCAATTTCTAGATACTACAAGTGGATGTGGTTCTAGAACATTTATAACTATGGGTAATAACTCTGAAAAGGTGGGTTGGTTCTGAATAAGTGGAACCTGGTAAATGAAAATGAACCTTACTAGACACCTGGTTTGACAATCATGGCGGATACACATAAGATAATTCAATTTTCATTTTAAACCATTATGAAGTATTTTATAGTATTGATATCCCCAAATAAACCATGTTTATGATTTTGATATTAGATACATATATTATTTTAATTTATGTCTTGTATTTCATTAGTTTTGGGAATATAGATTGTGTTTCATAATAATATCATTCAATTTAGTGTATGTCGCCATTTAGAAAAGGCTCATAGTAGAAAGAATTTGAACTCCACCATTGCAAATGATCTACAGAGTAAGAAGGATTATCACTTTTATTGTCATAATCCAACATTTTTATCGGAAATTCTCTCCAAAGAATTTAAATCGTATGAGGAAATAATATCATGTGATAACGAGATTGGTAAATAAATCTCCAAGTCCTATGGGTTTGTATGTAATCAAGAGAATAATAGGATGATTGAGAAAAAGATTGATAAAATGAAGAAGGGAATGATTTAATACCCCACATGTGATAATTGGGGAATGAAACACCCTAGTATATGCATAAAAATAATAGGAGTTATCTAAATGTGTGGAAACAAATTACACCATTCGTTTTGTTGAAATAATATGAAAAATCTTCCCAATGTACAATGCTTCAACGATAAGGAGAGGAGACACTATTCAAATCAATGTATCAAGATTCAATGGAATATACATCAAATTATGTTAATGGAAATTGATGATGTTATTTTACTAGAACAGATAAGCACGACTGATTAATATGTACATTCCAAAATTATGTTATTAAAATATTTTATCATTGATCTAGTGGTTTTAAGAATTATGTAATATATGAATATTGTATTGTAGTAATTTTTGTTAAGGATTTGATGTCAAGTGTTTAATGGTATCAATAACTTAGAAAATAGATTTAGTAATAAGTTGTTGTTTTTGGAAAAAAAAAATGGATTAGAGATAGATAACCATTAAAATATTATTCATACTGAGATAATGATGTTTTAAAAAAGTGATGACTAATTTTGGTATGTGTTCGCTACCTTGGAACAGATTAATGGTTTTTGGAAAATGTGGATTATTCCATCATTAATGTAATTTACAACACTTTTATATTAAAGTAATATATTTAATAACATGTGTTTTACATAATTAATATGTAAGAATGCATGTTTTCAATAAGGTTTTATATTAATTCAAGTTATTACCATATTTTGATTGAATATGGGATGAAGGTGTTCACAGGTTTAGTATGTGATGATTAAAGAGCTATGTCATGAAGGCTACTGATATTTTCATTTTTTAAAATTTGTTACTTTACTTATAATGTTTTGGATCATAAAATTTTGGGAAACATAACCATTTATGAAAATGTTTATGATGAACTTTGGGTGTTTTTTAGATATATGATGTATTATATCACTACAAAAACAATCTTATGCTTTTAGATGACATGGAAATATATTAAGGTGTAGTCTAAGGAAAATATTATGTTTATAGAAAAATATATTCACATATATTCATAAAAAGTGGATGAATTCCTCACCTCCGTGGAAAAATTAATGGCCTTCAAACACTACATTTTTCCTATTATAATACTTTTTCATGATATTAATGACCTTTATTTACACCTATGGTTTATAGATTTGTTGTAAGAACCCAGTTTTTTCTGCGAAGGACTTTGGAATATTTCTTTATGTTATTCCAGAGCAGCACCTTCAGACGGCGTGCGATTCCGTGCCCTGGAGTGGACAGAATTATGTTTTCAGTGCGTTCACACTGAGAAAGCCAAATAAATGGGATAACTCCTAAACGCTAATCCAGGTCAAAGATCCAAGTGTACGAATGGGTCCGGAATGGGGTTTTTACCCTAGGAACGACATAAAACTTGTTGGCGCAGGACGTTTGGACCCCTCGCCTGCTTTTGGAACGTTAGACGGATAATTAAATTAATTAATTAACTCGTTCAATGGTGAAACGCTAGTATCTCTTGAACGGTGGCTCGGATTGGAAAAATGAGGGCACCATTGAGTTCAGAGCATGCCTTTTACCCTAGGAGGGGTGTAAGTTTCGCGGGCGTGACCCGTCTGTGAAAAATGGCCCGAAGGGCATTTTCGTAATTTGGCAGCCTCGGGCATGGGCGTTGTAACATTTGAACGGGGCCTCAGATTAAAATTCCGAGACCTCCGTTGCACTCGGAGCATGGTTTTTAACCTAGGGGATGCTTAAGCCCGACCCGACTAGAATTTTGGGTTCGGGGCTGTCGGGCGGGCGTTTAAGTGATTTGTACTTAAACACCCCACCCCTTCTTCTTCTTCTTCTTCTTCCTCAAACCCTCCCCTCTCCTCCAGCTCCAGCGAAGCAGCTCTAGCGAGGCGATCAATGACGAGGCACAGCGGTTCTGACGGTTCGCACATGAAGCGTCGGGCTACGCCCTTCGAGGTAGGGGTTTATCATTTTCGTTTTCAATTTTCCCGCAATCTTGAGCTTAATTTATAGTGTCGAACTATTATCTGATCGTCGATCGATGCCGATGATCGCGTAATACATTATCCAAGCTTTCCAATGCTTGTTTCGGATTCGTAATATGATCATCGAGGCCTCCGCGGCGGTCCATCGAAGGCTCGCGGGTTTTTGGGGTTCTTAGGCCGTCACGGTGGTCCGACGGTTTCCAGCGGTGGTGGCGTGGTGGTCCGACGAGCTCCAGGCGGAGGAGCGGCCGCGGGTTCTGGCGAGGGGAGCCGGTCAGTGGGGAAGCCTAGCGAACGACTGAACAAGAGCGCCGACCAAGGGCGCCGGCGAGGGGGCGCTATCGGGGTCGCGGCTCGCGACCCCACTGGGGAGACCGAGACCCTCCACAGGCGGGTCTCCGCGTGGAAAAAAAGACCGGTCGCGTCAGCTGGTCGGTGGAGGAGGCGCCCGCGTGGCGCGTGGCTGAGGGAGCATCGCGGGAGGTGGCGGGCCATGGTGTGGCGGCCCACGGGTTTGACCGAGCTGGGCTCAGCGGCAGGGTCGTGGCTCAGTGGGCCGGCCGGAGCGGGCCGGCTGGAGCGGGGCGGAGCGGCTGAGCCGGGCCGGTCCGTCCTAGGGGTAAACCCCCTTGAAAATTTGGACGCCCGTATCATTTGCTAAGGGCGTCCGTTTTGCACGCCGTCTACAGCATCGTGGACCTAACAACAAGTTGGTATTTTTGAGATGGTCCCAGGAAATTATAAATCCTGATAGGGGGCTTCAGTGGAACAACACTTATGTCGAGGGAATTGCCGTTTCTTTATGGGGATCTTGTTTTGGACGGCGGGGACGTATCCGACGTCCGTTTTGAGCGCCGTCAGTGGCGTTGTGACCCTGAAGTCAGGGGGAAGTTTTCTAGAGTGGTTTCAGGTATCGAAACCGGAGTTGAGGCATGGGCCCCATGACTGGTCTTTTGAGCTACGTGCATCATTTTGTGACTTTTTATCAGGCTTCCGTTCGGGACGTGTGAACAGCCGATGTTGGCTGTTTTTCTGAGGGAATCACTTTGGCATAGTCTGCCTGATCTAATTCCAGACGAGGGTATAGGCCCCACAAGGGTCGTTTTGGGATTTGACAGTGATTTCTGGCTTTATCACCGGGTGTCCATTTTGGACAAGTGAATAGTTCATCTTGTGTACTTTCTCGAGAGGATCGCAATGGTACGATCCGTTCATTTTAGTTCAGGAACGGATGTGGGTCCCATGTAGTACTACTCCTGTGCGGTGTGCCGAAATGCATCTTTTTATCTGGATATCTGTTGTGCTCAAGTGATTAGTCTTTTTGACGTGTTTTCCCGAGGGGATCGCAATGGTATGATGCTCCCGACTGTTTTCAGGGCCGAGGCTCGGGATCACGGGACACCGTTCTGGTGTGAGGTGGTGTTGGTGACTTTTTCAATCGGATATCCATTTGAGGTGAGTATGTAGTCTATCTCGCATGTCTTTTCACGAGTATTACAACGGTGTAATCTGTTCAGGCGAGCAGAGCCTCTTACGTGATCTTATTAAATGTGGAAATAAGAAAGGTGCCCCGGTGGCGATTCTTCTACCGTGTTGGTAGCAGAACTTTGGATTTTGATCACATGCACTCCTGGGAGAGGGAGGTTGGTGTCTAAAGAGATGTGGTTGGATGTACCTCAGCCGTTGAGGTGGCATGTTAGAGTTGTTATGTTGCGCCTTCGTGTTGACGATGGGTGCCGTGGGCATGATAACCTTTGGGATGGAGTGTGGTATACTCTGGGAGAATACGGGAACGCATGGAGGTACATGTGGTTGTTTGTACCTGAGAATGTTTGTGCGTTCGGTTGGGGTTGACTTGGGGCCACATGTCCTGTGGGCCCCATTTGTGTGTCGTGTTCTGCTTTGCATACTTTTGACCTCTCGCGACGTAGAGGGTCCCTCAGTTCTCGATTGTTGACCAGCGACATTGAGGTTTTTTCCCAGGCTCTATGCTCAATGGTTTAGATTAGCAGGGTTGAGTGGTTTCCCCAAGTTTTGTTTCAGAGTCAGGTGGTTGCACGATACCCACTCCATGTTCGGTTGGCCAGTGTTGTACCCTCCAGTGGAGATGGCCAAAGATGTTTTGGGTCGTTTATTGACTTCTTCGGGTTTACCCTCCAGTAGGGACTGGGCAGTAGGTTGCTCACTAACTTCTAGGGTTTACCCTCTTGCAGAAACTGGGCAGTGGGTCACCTGACACTCTTAGGGTCTACCCTCGAGCAGAGACTGGGAAGTGGGTCACCCGACACTCTCAGGGTCTACCATCCAGCAGAGACTAGGCAGTGGGTCACCCGACGACCTCTTAGGGTCTACCCTCCAGTAGGGCTGGGCAGTGGGTCGCCCGTTGTCTAGTTCCCAGTCTGCCCTCCAACAAGGCTGGGCAGTGGGTTGCCTATCGACTTATTCCAGGTCTACCCTCCAACAAGGCTGGGTAGTGGGTCGCCTGTCGACTTATTCTAGGTCTACCCTCCAGCGGGGCTGGGCAGTGGGTCTCCTGATGATGTATTAGGGTTTACCCTCCACTAGGGCTGGGTAGTGGGTCACCCGATATCATATTATGAATTACCCTCCAGTAGGGCTGGGCAGTGGGACACCCGTTGACATTCCATAATCAGTCCTTTCTACTAGGCTAGACTGTGGCTTTCCTCCATGATTATCGGAGTAGGACCCTTGGTTTTACGGTTCAGTGATGGAACGACCTTGACATCGAGGAGACCTCTTGACTGTAGGGCAGCGAAGAGGTGTGGTTTGCCTTACCTGGAACTCTCAAGTAGAGGGGCACTTTCCCCCACCGAGACGCATCCTTGTGACGCGACCTAAAACCATACGGGTGAGTCAGTGCCACCTAAAGAGGATAGTGTTTAGGTACGGTGATTTAAGCCCCTTGACTTTTAGTTCGGGGAAAATGTGCGGGATTCTGGGCATCAATGGTGTTTACTTCTGGGACTGTAGGTGACTCACTTTTCTTAGGCTGAGCTACGGGATGGAGATCTCCTTACTGTCTTGTACGGGCTTCTTGAAAGATCATATGGTTTTGTATATACCTTGTTTCTGATACCTGTTTCTTGGGTTTTGGTTACTCTCCTTCCAGGAGAGGCAATGATGCACGAGGTATGCCACGTGCTTTCCATGGCTAGCTTCTCGTGGTTAGACGAGTCTACTCTCCTGATATAGGTAGTGAATACTCGACGGGAAGTTCATCTTCTCACCGTTTCTAGATCCTTGTGTATGGACGATTCTAACTCCTTTCCCTTGTTGGGTTGAGATGGACTCTTTACTGCACTCTATGTTGTACTTATGTTCTTTTCCCTTGTTTTCTCTACTGATCACCCTTAGGTACCTCTTTTGTTACTCCCTCGATCCTTCGGGGTATCCTATTGAGTATTTTTATACTCACCCCTGCATGGGATTTTCCCGTACCTGGTGTGCCCTTGCAGATGACAGAAAGGTTGGTCATGACTTCAGCGGAGCTTAGAAGCTTGGGAGCTTGGACCGCGTGTGGTGGTCAGAGTTGGGTTCCAGGTGGGGGACCCTTCCAGTTGTTTGCTCTATTTACCTGTTGCCAGGTTGTGGCACTTTTTGGTTGGGCGCGTGTTTTTCCCCTTTTCTTTTCAGTTTCCTTCCAGATTGTACTGTTTAGAGGGCGATGCACATCTGTGGTTTATATATATATATAGAAGTTGTTCTTTTACTCTTCTTGTCCTTTATTTTACTCTGCACCTTTTCATTGAGTGTTCTGCGTGTGTGTATAGGTACTTAGGAAAAGGCCTCCCCGAGTTGTTGTGCCTTCGACGCCGGTCGCCAGCCCCTGGCCTATGGAGGCGGGCTTGGAGTAGTTGCGGCTTGAGCCTGAGACACTTGTTGTAGGGAAAAATTGTTTTGTGCATTACATAGGATTGATTCTTTTACTGTCCTTCTTGAGTCACCTCCCCATCTTTGTTGCTATTGGTATACACATATATTCTCATCTGACCGCGGCACTCCTTAACAATATTTAGGATGTCTGCGTGGAGACAGCCAGCTAGGATGCCAGCTTTGGTTCGTGATGATGAACCTGTTAGCTATGATGCCTCAGTCCAGGACCAATCATGCGAGCCCCTTTCTCCGGGTGGGCCGGTAGAAAAACCCCCACCTATTGAGAAACAGACAGCTTCAGCAGAGCAGGCTGAGATTGAGCGTAGGTTGAGCGCGCTCTGTGAGTTCTAGTGGCAGAGACCATTGAGGATCAGTGGTGAGCCAGACCCTCAGGCAGCAGAGGTTTGGCTGGAGATAGTGGTTCGCCTTTTTAGGCTTGTGCAGACGCCGACAGATCTTATGGTGGCTTTGGCTGCCAACCTTTTTCATGGAGCAGCTTGGCGTTGGTGGAGTCTGGTGACTCAGTTTATGGACGAGTCATCACTTTTATGTGGATACTTTCAGTTGTTATTCTATGACGAGTTTTCCCCCTCCTGCTTGTTCTCCTTTCGGGTTTAGGAGATCCTTAAGTTTCAGAAGGGAGGGATGTCGGTCGCTGAGTATGCGGATAGTTTTGCAGACCCTGCACGCTTTTACATGGAGTTGGTCCACGATGGCAACTCCCGAGCACGGAAGTTTGAGCAGGGTCTCCGCCAAGAGATTTGTGCTATCATAGTACCCTTGGGAATTTCCACATATGTTGGGGTACTAGAGCAGGCACTGGTGACAGAAATCTTCCTGTCATGTTCTATAGTTGGTGGTGGTAGCAGGCACATTAGAGTTGAGACGTCAGACGCAGCTAGCGGGCGTCGGCAAGAAGAACCTCGACACGAGTGGCTTTCTGACCACCGGACTCAGGGGTGTGGACGTACACCACAGTGGCACTGGAGGGCACCAGTGCGGCCTAGAGAGAGATTTGGTGCCATAATTGTGTTGGGCAAGGTCACTTGGCACGGGACTTCCCGACCAGGCATGAGGAGAGCTTCAGGCAGACAGCAAGTGCACCGCCACGACGGAGGCAACACCGTGATCGGAGTAGTACCTAGAGAGGTGGTGCTAGAAGAGTAGCGGGAGGAGTTGGTAGTGGGGGACGATCTTACAAGGTCTTCCCATCACCGCTAGGCGGTTCACGTCAGGCTCCGGGAGCTGACAGTTGGGACAACAGACAACCACGAGCTTCGGATGTCTATGATCCTATAGAGCATGAGGTGGTAAGAGGTACGCTCTATAGCTCTTCTAATTTTTTTATTATAATTGATAGACTCTGTGTGTGAAATGATTTTCTCCCGGCTCCTTGATTGAGTTGTTACCAGGGTGGCACGGGGCGTCGGTGTAAACCTGTGTTGGTAAGGTAAAAGGCATGGGACTTTTTTCTCTGGTCGATGATGTCTAATCCTTCGCCTTGAGAGTGTGTAAGAGAGTCATGGTCGTGGGACATCGACTGTGGAACCTCACGTGACCAGATATCCTTGGGTGTTTCACCATATGGATGTTCTGAAGGAGGGAATCACCGGGCCTTATTCCAGGTGCAGGCGGTGATTCCAGTCGCGACGTGTGACGTAAGGGTTCGGTCGGGGTGGTGGGATACCCCCGAGAGCCTTCGGGCCGTTTGCGAGTGTGCAAAGGGATGGCGAGGTTCCCTAACTCCTTGCTCTAACCCCAAAGGATGGTTTGGGTGTATAGCATCTCCCGCGTGACTCACCTGAGAAGATGTGTGCCTGCTCCCATGCACATCATCGGCAAGGGCAGACCTCGCGTGAATAGATCAAATCCTTTGGTTTGTGTCCGGTGGTGCAGAGCTGTGTGAGAGTTCTTCTGGGTACGGGAGAGCCAGGTGTGGGCTTAGTACCCTGAGTTGTCCCATGGTTTTTCTTTTTGTGGATGAAAATGTTTAATGAGGGAATGATGTAAGAACCCAGTTTTTGCTGCAAAGTACTTTGGAATATATCTTGATGTTATTCCAGAGCAGCGCCTTCAGACGGTATGCGATTTCGAGCCATAGAGTGGCCAGAATTAAGTTTTCAGTGCGTTCACACTGAGAACGCCAAATAAATGGGATAAATCCTAAACGGTGATCCGGATTAGTGATCTGAGTGTACATATGGGTCCGGAATGGGGTGTTTACCCTAGGAATGACATAAAACTTGTCGGCGCAGGACGTTTGGACCCCTCGCCCGCTTTTGGAACCCTAGACGGATAATTAAATTAATTAATTAATTCATTTAATGGTGAAACACTAGTATCTCTTGAATGGTGGCTTGGATGGGAATCTCAAGGGCACCATTGAGTTAATAGCATGTCGTTTACCCTAGGAGGGCTGTAAGTTTCGCGGGCGCGGCCTGTCTGTGAAAAATGGCCCCAGGGGCATTTTCGTAATTTGGCAGCCTCGGGCGTGGGTGTTGTAACTTTTGAACGGTGCCTTGAATTAAAATTCTTAACCGCCGTTGTGCTTGGATTGTGGTTTTTATCCTAGTGGAGGCTTAACCCCAACCCCGCCGGAATTTTGGGTTCGGGGCTGTCGGGTGGGTGTTTAAGTGATTTGTACTTAAACACCCCCACCCCTCCTTCTTCTTCTTCTTCTTCCTCAAACCCTCCCCTCTCCTCCAGCTTCGGAGAAGCAGCTCCGGTGAGGCGATCTCTGGCGAGGCGCATCAGTTTCGACGATCCGCACACAAAGTGTCGGGATACGCCCTTCGAGGTAGGGGTTTATCGTTTTCATTTTCAATTTTACCGCAATCTTTGAGCTTAATTTATAGCATCAAACTGTTATCTGATCGTCGATCGATGCCCATGATTGTGTAGTACATTATCCGATCTTTCCAAAGCTTGTTTAGGATTTGAAATCCGATCTCCGAGGCCTCCTCGGCGGTCCGTCGAACGTTCGTGGGGTTTTGGGGTTCTTTGGCCAGCACGGTGGTCCGTCAGTTTCCAGCGGCGGCGGCACGGTGGTCCGGCGAGCTCTAGGCGGCGGCGCGGCCACGGGTTCCGGCGAGGGGAGCCGGTCAGCGGGGCGGCTCGGTGAACGGTCGGCTGAGTGCGCCGACCGAGGGCACCGGCGAGGGGGTGCGATCGGGGTCACGACCGAGACCTGCCACAGGTGGGTCTCCGTGTGGAAAAAAATACCGGTCGTGCCGGCCAGTCGGTGGAGGAGGCGCCCGCGCGGCGCGCGGGCGAGGGAGCCTCGCGGGAGGCGGTGGTCCACGGCTCAGTAGGCCGGGCCCAGCGGGCTAGGCGGAGCGGGCCGGGCCCAGCGGGCTGGGCGGAGCGGGCCGGCCCGAGCGGGGCGGACCGACCGAGCCGGGCCGGTCCGGCCCAGGGGTAAACCCCCTTGAAAATTTGGATGCCCGTAACTTTTGCTACGGGCGTCGGTTTTGCACGCCGTCTGCGGAAGCGCAGACCTAACAGCAAGGCGGTCTTTTTGAGATGGTCCCGGATAATTATAAATCCCGAGATTGGGGGCTTCGGTAGCGCGGCACGTACGTCGAGGGGATTGACGTTTCTTTCCGAGGATCTTGTTTTGGACAGCAGGGATGCATCCGATGTCTGTTTTGAGCGCTGTGAGTGGCATTGCGACCCTGGCATCATGGCAGAGTTTTCTAGATTGGTTTTGGGTGTCGAAACTGGAGTTGAGGTGTGGGCCCCACAACCTGTCTTTTGAGCTGCGTGCAACGTTTTGTAACTTTTTCATCGGGCATCCGTTCAGGGCGTGCGAGGAGCCGACGTTGGGTGTTTTTCCGAGGGCATCTCTTTGGCGCAGTCTGCCCGCTCTAATTCTACAAGAGGGTGCGGGCCCCACGAGGGCAGTTTTGGGAGTTGACAGTGATTTCTGGCTTTATCACCGGGTGTCCGTTTTGGACAAGTGAATAGTCCATCTTGTGTACTTTTTCGAGAGGATCACAATGGTACGATCCGTTCGTTGTATTTCGAGACCGGGATGCGGGTCCCACGTAGCACCGCTCGTGTGCCGTGCACCGAAATGCATCTTTTTCTCCGGATATCCGTTACGCTCAAGTGAGCAGTCTTTTTGACATGGTTTCCCGAGGGGATCGTAATGGTGCGATGCGCCTGACTGTTTTCGAGGCTGAGGCTCATGATCACGGGACGTCGTTCGGGCGTGAGGTGGTGTTGGTGACTTTTTCCGTCGGATATCAATTTGAGGTGAGTAAGTAGTCTATCTTGCATGTCTTTCTGTGAGGATTACAATGGTGTAATCTGTTCAGGCGTGCGGAGCCTCTTACACGATTTTATTAAATGTGGAAATATGAAAGGTGCCCCGGTGGCGGTTCTTCTAACATGTTGGTAGCGGACCTTTGGCATGTGATCGTGTGCACTCTTGGGAGCGGGAGTTTGGTTTCTAAAGAGATATGGTGGGTTGTGCCTCAGCCGTTGAGGTGGCAGGTTAGAGATGTTATGTTGTGCCTTCGCATTGACGTTGGGTGCCGTGGGCACGATAGCCTTTGGGCTGGAGTGTGGTATACTCTGGGAGAATACGGGAACACTTGGAGGTATATGTGTTTGTTTGTACCTAAGAACATTTGTGCATTCGGTTGGGGTTGACTTGGGGCCACACGTCGTGTGGGCCCCATGTGCGTGCTGTGTTCTGATTTGCGTACTTTTTACCTCTCGCGACATAGAGGGTCCCTCAGTTCTCTATTGTTGACCAGCGGGGTTGAGGTTTTTCCCTGGCTCTGTGCTCGATGGTTTAGATCAGCAGGGTTGAGTGGTTTCCCTTGGTTTTGTTCTAGAGTCGGGTGGTTAAACGATACCCACTCCGTGTTCGGTTGGCCAGTGTTGTACACTCCAGTGGAGATGGCCAGAGCAGTTTTGGGTCGTTTATCGACTTCTTCGAGTTTACCCTCTAGTAGGGACTATGCAGTAGGTTTCTCACTGACTTCTAGGGTTTACCCTCCAGTACAGACTGGGCAGTGGGTCACCCGACACTCTTAGGATCTACCCTCCAGCAGAGACTGGGCAGTGGGTCACCCGACACTCTTAGGGTCTACCCTCCAGAAGAGACTAGGTAGTGGGTCACCCGACAATATTAAGGTCTACCCTCCAGCAGAGACTGGGTAGTGGGTCACCCGACGACCTCTTAGGGTCTACCCTCCAGCAGGGCTGGGCAGTAGGTCGCCCGTCGTCTAGTTCCAGGTCTACCCTCCAGCATGGCTGGGCAGTGGGTCGCCTGTCGAATTATTCCAGGTCTACCCTCCAGTGGGGTTGGGCAGTGGGTTGCCTAATGATGTATTAGGGTTTACCCTCCAGCAGGGATGGGCATTGGGTCACCTGATATCATATTATGAATTACCCTCCAGTAGGGCTGGGCACTGGGACACCTGTTGACATTCCAGACTCAGTCCTTTCTACTAGGCCAGTCTGTGGCTTTCCTCCATGATTACCAGAGTATGACCCTTGGTTGTATGAGTCAGTGATGGTACGACCTTGACTTTGAGGAGACCACTCGACTGCAGGGCAGTGACAAGGTGTGGTTTTCCTTAACCCAGAACTCTAAAGTAGAGGGGCACTTTCCCCCACTGAGACAGACCCTTGTGACACGACCTAAAACCGTGTGGGTGAGTCAGTGTCGCCCAAAGCGGATATTGTTGAGGTACAATGATTTGATCCCCTTGACTTGTAGTTCGGGGAATACGTGCAGGATGCTGGGCATTGATGGTGTTTACTTCTAGGACTGTTGGTGACTCACTTTTCTATGGCTGAGCTACGGGGTGGAGATCCCCTTACGGTCTTGTACGAGCTTCTTGACAGAGGATATAGTTTTGTATATAACTTGTTTCCAATACTCGTTTCTTGGGTTTTGGTTACTCTCCTTCCAGGAGAGGAAAAGACGTGTGGGGTATGCCACGTGCTTTCCGTGTCTAGAATCTCGTGGTTGGATGAGTCTACTCTCCTGCTATAGGTAGAAAGGACTCGACGGGAAGTTCATCTTCTCACCGTTTCCATCTCCTTGTGTCTGGACGAGTCTACCTCCTTTCTCTTGTTGGGTTGAGCTGGACACTTTACTACACTCTCTGTTGTACTTCTGTTCTTTTACCCTGTTTTCTCTACTGCTCACCCTTCGGTACCTCCTTTGTTTCTTCCTCGAGCCGTCGGGGTATCCTACTGAGTATTTTTATACTCACCCCTGCTTGGGCTTTGCCCGCACTTGGTGTTCCCTTGTAGACGAAAGACAGGTTGGTCGTGACTTCAGCAGATCTTAGGAGCTTGGGAGCTTGGACCAAGTGCGGTGGTCGGAGTCTGGTTCTAGGTGGGGGACCCTTCCAGTTGTTTTCTTTTTTTACATGTTGCCGGGTTGTGTCACTTTTTGGTTGGGCGCATGTTTTACCCCTTTTCTTTTTAGTTTACTTCCATCTTGTATTGTTTAGATGTAGATGAACATCTGTGGTTCATATATATATATAGCAATTTTTCTTTTACTCTGCTTGTCCTTTCTTTTACTCTGCACTTTTTCATTGAGTGTGTTGCGTGTGTGTGTACAGGTACTTAGCCAAAGGCCTCCCCGAGTTGTTGTTCCTTCGGCGCTGGTCACCATCCCCTGGCCTATGGAGGCGGGCTTGGGGTAGTTGTGGATTGAGCCCGAGTAGGGTCGAGTCGTGACATCTGTGGTCAATAACTTTCATCTGAACATGTTTTCAATCACACTCCATAGGAACTTGATAGTTAGATTTTTAATCCATTGCTAGGTTTTTAATAATTTTATCCCATTTTAAAATTGATGTTTTGTGTTAACCTTCATATTTTCCTTCCTCTCAAATTAAGAATATGTGTTATTAACCCAATTTAGGATATGGGTTTTTGAAAAAAAATATAATTTTAAAATATAAAATCCAATATTACTGAAATCATGATTAAATTGTGAGGACTCAATTTAATTAAGTTGGGGAGAATGTATCACCCCAATAAGTTAAAACATTATTATCAATTTTATTTAATTTATGTATTTCGTTATATGCAACACCATTTTATGCTTCTGTTACACACAATACTGAGTTAGGTTGTGTTACATGTAAGACTGAGTTTTACCACCTTTTAATGGAGAACCTATTTGAAATCCAATTTTTTGAACATTTATAAATTTTATTTTTCCAAATAAACATAATTTATGAATTTTAAATTTTATAATTATATTTTTCTGAATATTTGATACTTTTATAAGAAGTTTCATTTTTTAATGAATAGTTAAAAATACTACATTTTAGCTAAAATTACATTTTTGTTTATATAATTATTAAGGAAAAATTATATGTTAAATTGGTTTTTAGAGTCACAGTAGATTAATTATACATATATTAATTAAATATAGATCATTTGAATAATTTTTATGTTGAATTTAGATATAAAAAATTATAGGACTGTTGAAAATTATTACATTAAAAACCTGCTTTCTCTCCATATATACAAGATTAGCGTTAAATTTAATTTAGCCACTTCAATTAATTGAATTTGAAAAAATGGAAATAAATTTGTTTAATTAGTTTTATTTTTTTTAGTCTAGTCATATAAACATAATTTCTTACCAAAATTATTACTAAAATTGATTAAATTAATTATAAAAACTAAGGTAAAATTATGCTTAACCAGGGACTAAAAAAAGAAACATAAATACTGAAATAACCTAGACACTATTAAAATGGAAAATGAAAACCAATAGTTCAACCATATCCACTACCTGTTCAAATTTTATTGGACATTCGGATAATATTTCATGAAATTTCCCTTTATGACAAATTTTGTATGGGAAAAGTCAAAAAATGAACCTTCCATACCATTGAAATTTATAAAACCTTATGTTATTTAAAAAATATAATATTTTTCGTTATAAATATCATTTTTAATGATAAATGGGTAGTTTTCCTCAAAATAATTTATCATTAATTTTTAGAGAGGAATTAGTTACATAATACTCATAACAAACACCAATGTAGTGATTCTTTAATTAGTAATTAACTAAAACAAATGACAATGTAAATATTAAATGTGAACAAAATTGATGAATCTATTGGCTCTAATTATTTTTGAAGATGAATATATCATTTTTAAAAACTATTATCTTAATATATTTTAATAAAAATATCATTTTTAATACTTTAAAATTAAAATTAAATAAATAATGTCAAAACTGATATTTAAGTTATTTTATGATAAATAATATTTTTTTAAATGATTTAAAATTATTGAAAATATTATATAATTCCATCTTATTTTTATGTTTAAATAAATATCAATTATTTTTTATAAGTGGACCAATTTTTTTATAATTAAAATATTGACCCAAAGAGAGTAAAAACATTGTTTGCACGATCATGTTTAAAGAAGGGTCATTGTGCGTTACATGCGTTTGTTTTGAACTAAATTTCCAACACACAAGAAATTTTTATTTTTTAAATTAGAGATAATATTTTTTATAAATTAGGACTATATTTTATAACAAAATGAAATTAATTTATTCATAATTGTTAAATTACATAGGATAGAAAAATAGATACATTAATTAAATCCAATATGATAACATTGGGGAATCATAGATATTAATGAAAAACTTTAGAGAAATGCACTTATTTATGTGTGTTGGAGGTTTTTGTAGACCATAATTACCCTTTAATCCATAATTTTTATTTTTTTTTGATGTAAATTAGGTAATATATACCTCCCAATAATGTATACCTTTTGTATTTACAAGAATAACACTTCCCCTCCACTATAAAAAGGCACTCGACCCTCCCACATCCTGACACATTTAATGAAACATTTTTTTAAAAAATATTAGACAAATAGCTCCTCAAAATACCTCACCTTATCCATGAATACAAACCCTTTTAATAATGCAATCCAAGGAAGAACATTGGTGTAAACACAAAGGAGTTACCCGAATGAGAGGAAACATCCTTCATCAATCTCTTTAGTTTTATTTTTCTTTCTCTACTCATTCGATTGTCCTTATTAAATTATTATATAAAAAATAATTATCATAAATATACTGTTATATTTTTATGAAAATCCTTTTTTCTACACTGACACACACTTCCATCTAATGTGTAACGAACTTAGCATTCTTATGTATGGTCTACTACTGCCTCACGAAATGATGTTTCTCGTTTTTCCTTCACCAAATTCATGGTTTGTAATTATGATGGAAATTATTTATATATATGTTATATATAATATTTATAATTTACTTATAATTATTTATTTTTTATATATAACACAACTCTATTCATTCCTTTTTTTGGAATATGATAACAACATTTGTGGAAGTGTGGACCATCACCTCCGAAAAGAAATGAAATTCATTAAAAATATACATGGAATGTATAAAATATGGAATTAATTAAATATATGAGATATAAATGAAATATTTATATAATAATAATGAAATAATTACCTTTCTAGAAATAAAATACAACATTTTATTTTTTTTCACTTTTCACACACAAAAATGTGAAAATGTCAGTTTGGATGTGTGGAATACCGCCTCCTCAACAACATGTGATTCATTTTACATTAAAATTATTATATATATAAGTATATATGAATAAATTAAATTTTATTTATGATATAATGATCATTCTAAAAATATATAATTTTACTTAGATTTTTTCATAAGGATCATTGAAGAATGAAAATTTTACTCATGCGTACGTAAAACCTAACTTCTCCATGATTATAACATTGGTTTATTTCTCATAAAATAATTCATTATTAGTTTTAAAAATATAATTAATTTATAAATATTATAATCAATTCATTATTATTATTCTCTAAATATTTATATAATGACCATTTTGACCACAGATGACTGACCAATGTTTTTTTTAACATGAGAATCGAATTTGACCAAAACAGCCAGGGTAAACTTGATTGTTTAAGTATTTGTATAAAACATTATAATATGTGTATTAAAAGTGATAATATACATTTAAAATCTACTTAAAAAATTAAAAATATTAACATAAGTTTATTATTCACGAATATAAATACACATGTGACAATTCAAACACATGGTAAGGGATTTCATCTCAATTTACATTTTATTGGGACTTATTTGATGTTTGGCACCTAGTTTATATTATATAGTATATATGTTGACAAATTAAATGTCATATCATGAATATCCATATTATCATGAAATAAAATGTTTAATTTAATTTTATTCCTTTATGGGGATTATGATTTAAATGTTACAAAGTGGTTTGACACACTTTTTATTGTTTAAATATTATTTTCCTTAAGTATATTTTTAATAATATTTTTATTATATTTCTATTCATCAATATCAACTACACTTATTGTCACATATACTAAATTAGTGAATTATATATATAACGGTATTTTTTATTAAACATGTATATTTTATAAGTCATGTTTTTTATATTGATAATTATATATAGGGAATTAATTAGACTAGAAATGATGGTTGTGGCCAAGATATTATATAGCCCGATGATGCATCGATATGATTTAATGAGGAAAATAAGTTGGACAATAAAAAATAGTTTAAATCATCTTGTGAAGGGTCTTTACAGTATAGATTTTTTGGTTCCATGGACATTACATCCAATAATTAATCATTTCCATCATTTAGAC
Organism: Viscum album; assembly: GCA_963277665.1. Lineage (NCBI taxonomy): Eukaryota > Viridiplantae > Streptophyta > Magnoliopsida > Santalales > Viscaceae > Viscum > Viscum album. Next base: position 625,129,989 of record OY728127.1, read on the forward strand.
TCAGTTATTACTTATCTAGAAAAGTTTTTTTCCCATATATCTATTGATGTATTATATTCTTAGTTTATTGAATAAATGGAATGTGTTTTTTTCTTACATTGATATAATGATTTGGGATTATCTTTTTTTTTTAATATAATTATTCATCAATTATTTACCTGGATATTTTGATTTATTCTAATTGATTCATTATTTATTCTACTTTATTTGCCCTTAATATGCATTTGAGCTCACCATCATTATGTTTACTTTCCCCAAGTTATGAAAAGGAATCTTTTGAATGAGTTTCAAGGATGATTTTTATTTTATTTCATTATGTTTCATGTTTGTATATATTTTTTAGCCAAGTATTATGGACATCTTGTATATAATATGTATTTCCAAAACTTAATAATTGATCAGTCCATCGTGATTTTTTCCTTCTAATCATGTAAACATATTAAAATAATTCCACTTCTATGGGATTCTAGGTTCAGGGTGTTTGATTTTCCATAATTTGTTTTAATATTTATACAATGATTTCTTAAATTCATTTTTACCCATTTTGGAATATCCGTAAATAGTTTTAAAAGGAATATTCTTATCATTTTCTAAAAGAAATAATTTTTAGAAAACTTGTGAACAATATATTTTTTATTAATTTATAAATGAATAAATGTTCCTTCCTCCTTGTATACTCATTGAATGGAAGTTTAGTTTTCTTTTTTATATTGTTCTTTTAAAATATATTTATTTTCATAATATTATATATATTTTTAAATTTTAAATGAGTGATTTAAAAAGGAAATGCATATTTTCTTTAAGAAAAATTCAAGGGAGATTTTAATGGTGTTTTAATTTATTACAACTTATTTTGATGTTTATTATGATTCATGGGGTATATGATCAGATGATAGTATTTTTATTAATTCTCTAGTAGGTTATTTATGATTAGATGAACCCTATTTTCTTTTATAATGTATAAGCTATGATTAAATGATGATTTTTTTAATGATTTTGTGTCACACATATAATTTCATTATGATTATATGACGAGTGGGTATGTTATTTCCCTCAATTGAATAAAAAATGATTAATGTTTTATGATATCAAAGGTTTCATGGTTGTTTTTTCAAAGACCTTGGAGGGTAAATCGATGGTTATCAACAACCAAAAGTAGTGTACGTAGGTGTTTATCCCATGCACAATGCAGGTACACGGGTTGTTTTCCCATGCCTAACATGTGATGGATTTCATGGTGGGTATACTTGATATTGAATTCTATTATTATGATTATTTCACAATCATTATTTAAATATCTATGTGATTCCCTTATGCTTATGATATTATCTCAGAGCCCGTGATATCTAACTCTTCTATGATTCATTCCTTATAAACTAAAAAAACATTACGTCTTGATTATGATCTATTAAATTATATGAATTATTTTTAAATAATCATCTCATATTATCATATATTTTCTATTGTTAAAATTATAAATATGATCATTTGATAATAAATCCCTTAATTACCATTTTTTATAATATGATCTCACATGTATATATTATTATTTCCAATGGGTTATAAAGAATTTATTGGATTTCTGCATGTCTAATCTGTGTACAACATGAAATGATATCTATAGGAGATATTAAATATATTTTTTGAAATAAGGTAACTATATGTCATGTTTCAAAATAAACTAAACATTTATAGTCCATATTCATGTATTATTATTTGATACAATGAATATTCATCTAAATTAATGTAATATATTTGTATATTATGTATGGGTAACTTTATGAATTGAATGTATAAGGATCATGGGATGGTTGGAATTACTGATTGATGGAGGGATGATGATATCACAGAGGGGGTCTATTTTTGGAGGGGATAGTGGGGCTGAAGGATTAATTTTTTCATATTTTTTTATCATTGTTTTCAAAAATGATTGTGTAAGATGTATATAAATTTCTCTAGTGGAAGTTACACAAACTATCACTAAAAATGTTTGATATATTAATCATGGGGTTGAATCTAGGTTTTCTAGAAGTAGATAAATATCATACAATATATTATCATCTATAATATTATATGATTCATATAAATGTACATGGAATTGGGTTTATATGAATAAACTACACGTTCCCCACATATAATAAACAAGGAATTTATTTATTCATCATAATCTATGTTAGATACCATACATGAAAATGTCCATGTTTACAATAATAAAATATCATATGATCCTCACATTCCATTTTTATAATAAATAATATGACTTCATGAGGTATGTTTTAGATATTTTGTTTTATGAGTGTGAAGAATGATTTCATTGATTTTTATGCATTTAAGGGATAATGTTTTAATTAGTTATTTTATAACCCTTTTGAGATTTTTTTTCTCATCCCATGTTTTTGAAATGTTTTTCATTGGGTACAAGAATGGGTAAGATAAAGGAAGAATTCCAGAAAACAAAAATTTATGAAAAGAATTCTTGTTGTTTAAGGTGTTTTATTATTGTAAAAAAATTGGATAGAGTAAAATTATACATTGTATTATTTTAGATGTAATGTAATAGTTATGGCCTAATTCTCTAAAACACTAAACCTAAAAATATCCTTAATTCGATTGAAAGTAAATTCTTGATCAAACATCTAGATTATGTAATGTTTATGGAATGGGCCTGAGAGTTGGTATCAAAGGTAAGTTTAGATAAATTTTGGATTTAGGATATTGTTAAAGGAATAACCATATATTATTTTTACATTATGGTATTTTTGAAATGATATAGCAATTGAATATTACCATTTTTCTTAATCTAAGATATATTTGTGTTTAGAATCATTTTTCGCATAGTAAATAGGGAAACTATGATGGGACGACATAAAGAGGAAAAAAACTAATCAAATTAGAAACCAAAAATGGTCGGAATCAAAACTAAACCGTTCATTGTTGTAATGGAACAACTGAATCCTGATATAAATGGAGGTGGTATCCATGCACGAAATCAGCTAGATCAACCACAGTGGAACAAGTCGGTAGTGGATAATTTCATGAGGAAACATCCCCAACCATTTAGATAATCATCTAACAATTTTCTTGATTAATGGTGGATTAAATAATTGGAAATGATTTTCTATTTCATGGGGTGTTTAGAACATCAGAAGTTTAGTCTTGATGTTTACCACATTGAAGGTGAAACCGATCGATGGTGTTTGATGTTTAAAAATATTAGGGATAGTGAGGAGATTTATTCTCTTTATTGGGATTCATTCAAAGGTATGTTCCTTGATAAGTATTTTCCTAAGGTGGCTTGACTTAGAATGGAAAAAAATTCTTGGAATTGAGGTAGTGGATGTATCAATGGATTCTTATGAAGAAAAATTCCCTGTACCGGTAGGGTATAACCAAAATTTCATACCAGATATTCATAGTAAAATCAATTGTTTTTACTCATGATTAAATCCAATATATCGAACTTAATTATCTTCTCGTGAGGTTAAAAGTAATAAAAACCTTATTTGATGTGCAGAGAAGGTGGAAAATGAGTTTGTTGATGAGCAGGTTGTAAGAACCTGTATCTTCTTTTCAGGTATGTTTTACTTTTTCCAGGAGCTTTTGTTAAAAAAGAAGTTTCGGGATATTTTTGAAGTACACACCATTTACATTATGAGTACATGACATGTAGTGACCTTGCACATGACTATGTGTGATGACCTAGAGGCTGCCTAAAGCGGAGTACAAAAATGGCGAGTGCACGCCGTGTACTTAAAAAGTACACGCCATGTATTTTTTTTCATTAATGCACCAGGGTCGCATCTGAAGGACAGAACCATCTCCATCTCAACCAAGTTTGTCCGAGAGCACTGAGCAACCATAGATCATTGATGAGCCCCCAATCAAGCATATGTCCTCTGAATCAAACACCGACAGTTGCATTCTAATCGCATCGGGGAGTTCTCTCTTCTCCTAGATCACCATCCCTTGATTTCTCATTTTTTGTGAGTTATCGCGGGTTGAACATTTTATACATTTTATTAGATCCATGGTGTTCTAAGATGATTCAATCCTCGTGGTTCAAGTATCTTGTTCTCCCAACACCGAGGTAGGTGGTTTGTGCCTTTCTGTTGAAAGTATTTGAGTTTTTTGTGAAAATTTTCCCAATACCCATGAATGGGGTATTGCGTGTTTACCATTTTGGCCATATTGTTTGTCTTCTATGCTTGTATACTTGAGTATATGATATTTGATTGTGAATAGAGTGAATTTATGTTCATTGGATGTGTTTCCCATGAATATTTTTTTGTTTTGACCTTTGGATCTTGTTTATGGTTAGGATTCAATTTACTTTCTCATGCCTAGTATTATAGGAGGGTGTGACTTGTCATGACCCCCTCCCACAAAAGATGCCCCTCCTGAGCTGACAATGGTGGATGGGAGATAATGACCCCCCGAGTCCCACCTCCAGTAGGCCCCGGAGTGGCGACTAGCACCAAGGGTATGAGTTTTTCACAAATATGGAAGGCATTACCCTTTTTATTAATTTAAGATTGGGAAATAGGATGAGTCAAACACCAAGAAGAATAAAAGGAACAAGTATAGAAATAGCCCAAAACCAATCCCATATGCATGCTTTATACAATAGTGAAACAAAACTACCAGTACAGAAAAGCTCCATGTATTGTTCAAAAAAGTAAAGAAAAACAACAACAGCAAACAATAGCAACTACACCTGCCGGACTAGTAAGGTCCCGCACAGTCCCTGTATTCCACCTGAAAACCTGAAAGAAAACGTAATGTGAGCATACAAGTATACTCAGTAGGGAAACATAAATCTCTCATGCACAAGTGGGGAGACATCCTATTACCCCGTGAGAAAACTGAAGAACCAAAACCTAGAACGGAATCTATCCACCCAGCCTCACCAGTCAGACTCACCAAGTAACAAAAGTCAATAGAGTATAGTAGTAATGTTTTCAAAGTATGGGTACCCCAAACCACCTTCCCACTGGTTATTGAAGACATCCTATGCATCGAACCAATCCCTCCATTCTCGCTGTAGTCCCACTGCCTCATCCCGCCCGCACACACCTCGGCCACATCCTCACGCAGTCCCACTGCCAAACCCCGCCCGCAAACATCTGGGCCACAACTGTCACACGTAACCACACCTGCAAACACCTAGGCCAGAATAACCACCATCATTCCTGAAGACACCTGTGCTATAAGATCCACTGCCACGCTCGAAGACACCTGGGCCTCATCCCGAAGACACTTGGGAAACCACCTCCCCGCACACACCTGGGCCATAACCACCACACTACCCTGCCCGAAGATTCTTGGGCCAATAATGGACTTCATGCCATCACAGCCTGCCCGAAAGTACTTGGGCTATCCGGGAAAGGGAGAAGAAAGGAGCTAATAACCAGCCACTAATAGAAGTGTGGGGAAAAACACCATCCACCATGAAATGGGGGTGTTCGGCACTAAGTTATCAACTTGGATGGGGTGCATAAAGAAACATAAAACATACAAATTTATATAATTATAACAACCACTCAGCCCATCCTAAGGCTTCTACACAAACATTTGAGCACGTACCTTAGCACTGCTACTTCGAGTGTATGCACACAACAATCAATCCCAAAACCCCATTTAATGTTTTCATGTTTCAACAGATTTAGTTATCATTTTCTTAACTACCGGGAAACTATCAACAACCAAACTGGATCAAGCGTTCATCAAATATATCCCTGCCATCCACATATCATGTTAGGAAAACACATGCAACACAAACAAGTCCCTTCTTATTAACCAACCAACCCCGTTTATTATTATTCACGTTCCATTACCATGCCCGACCATTCATTTACTATTATACTTTTATTTATTATTCACAACCCACAGTTCATTCACATTCAAACCCATCCCTCCAGCCCTGCTGCCAAACACCATAACCACAATCACACTGAAACTTGTACATCATCATCCCTTTGATACCATTTATCACATCCCTACTACCCATCACCAACATAGAATTCACACCAACCCATAGCCAAGGCAACCGTAGCCCGCTACTCACCCGATCCACAACAACCCACAAACACGCCCTTCACATAAATAAACCATAACCAGTACCCACATGTATATTATTTCAGTTTGTTCAACCAAGGTGATCACACAAGGGTTCTAGGTATTTAATCAGCCAACATTACGTGATTAACCAATTTCCACATTCAATAAAATTTCCATCCATAAGAAAATCCAAAAGGAGAGGGAAATATTTAATTCCATAATCAAAGGCCCCGAACGACCATGATATTCAGTAGGCAGAAACTCGTTCAATTCACAACATAATATCATCGGATATAAATAATGTAACTGAATTCACAAACTTCCCATCCCCGTTATATAAGGCAGTTATTATCTTTATTAAACCCGTTCAAATGTGTTTCACGTAAACAAGAGGACACCAACCCCGCATGATGCACAAACTAGAGAGACGAATGTAAGATCCCTACCTCAACAGGTTCTGATGTCCTTCTACGAAAACGACCACCACGATCACAAGGATTCTCCCAGAATGAATGCACCCACCAAGGACGTCATGGCACCACCAAATCAACAACACAAGAAACTCCCTCAACACGAAGATCACATTCCGTACCATGGAAGGAAAATGGGAGAAGTAGGATAAAAAAGAGAATATAGGAACAAAGGTTTAACATACCTTTTTTGAGTCGTTTGTCGAAGATCTTCATTCCCGTCAATTATCAGCAGTCTCCTTGGTTGGAAAATGTAGAGGGGAAGTCGCAGAAGAGGTAATAAAATAGGGTGTACGATGTTCTCCTCGCTGACACGATCCCGCAGTCACTGACGGATCGACGATAAGAGTCCGGATGAAGAAGTTAAGAGGAAGGCTTCTAGGTCATCTGAGAGCGTCACCGTGCAGAGAAGAATAAAGGTCCATAAATAACACGTGATCCTCTCTTATATATGAAATTAAAAAGGTAAAATGGTACACAACGTGTATTAATGAATACACGACGTGACCGTACAACTGTTACGATGTTTGACTGGTCAACACACGACACATCACATGATTTCCATGCGTTTAATGATAATAATAACTTCAATTAATAATAGGTGTTTAATTGACCCGAGACATGATTCATAAAAAGGTATTCATCATTGGTCTTAAAAAGACCATCATAAATTCAGGGTTACGCTATCGTTGACGGTTCTTCAATTCGATACCGTATGAGGGAGATACGTTGGATACAAGATCCTATAATAATAATGATATTATTATTATTGAGTGTTTCGTGGACCCGAGCCACAAACCATAATTTAATATCCAACATTATACTTGAATCGATAGTATTAATTATAGGATCACATCACCACTAACGAGAAGCCAATCAGACGTCGCACACGGGGATTATGATGGGTCGAAGATTTAATAATAATATTAAATCTATTAATTCACAAGTGTTTCGGGTACCCAATCAGAAAACCCGAAAAAGACATCAAATATTAGACTCATAATTTCTATCTTGTAGTCAGGGTCTCACTTCCACTGACGGTTCATGAATCCGAAGCCGCACGAAGAAGTTGCGGACAAAAAAGTGTTTTATCAACAAAAACAAAAACATGATTATTTTATTATTTAATTTAATTTAATTTATCTTCTTAAATCCTCATATCCAAAATCCATGCCCCACCAAAATAAAAGGCCCCTCTTTGAATCCATGTCAACCACACCCCACCCCTTGATTGATTTCCTTTTTTTAACTTATTTATTTTATTGCATTAAATTCTAAATCATTATTTCCTTTAATTCTTTCTCTCTCCAATCTCATTAATTCTTCCACAATACCCTCACTCCACCAAAAGTGGTCCCTCCCCTCCTTCATTCATTCCCAAAGGCCCCAACCTTCATTCATTTATGGTTTTTATTATTATTTTCTTTATTATTCCATCACTTTGTAATCTCTCTCCAATCTCACTTCAATGTCATTATTAATAAATTTAATATTAATAACATCCATCATTAATGTTCTAATTTAATCCCATTAAATTATATTACCATAATTATTCTCATATAAAACTAAAACCATTCAATGCGACTCAAAACCATTTAATTTAATTTAATTAAATGACAAAAATAATAATATAACTTACATATTCAACCCCTTTTTAATACATTAAATTTAATTAACCTCTTGCACATAGTTTTACGCCATCGTTGTTATTTATTGTTTTTTTCAATAATAATAACAATTCATCCACTTATTTTATTGACACATCACCGTTATTATTTTTTAATAGTGAGAATATTTACGCTCATCACATTGACCACATTAAACCACCCCATTCGATATCTGAATCTTACCATGCCACGTCACTGTCGCACAACATCCATCAATTTAATTATTTAATTCTATATATTTTTATTTCACACTAATTAAATTGAAACCACTTTTATTAAATTAAAACCATCCAATTTAATAAACCCAACATATTTTTTATGCCACCATTATTATTATTATTTAACATAATAATAATAACGAACTCACCTTTAATTTTATTAATGCACCACCATGCTTCCATTGTGCATCTTCATTTATTTGTTTGCAACAAATACCATGACTCTTTTCATTAATTTCTCATTATTATTAATATTATGAATAATATTAATAACACAACACCTATTATTATTGTTAAAATTTAATTTCAACAATTACTCAATTAATAATAAACTGCATGTTTCATTTATCAACGTCTAATGGATCAGACACCTTCCCACTTCACATCATTAATAATAATAACACCCATTAAATCATTTTATCATGATCATTCTCTTTTTAGTTTAATTATTCACAAATTTTATGTCATCATCATTATTATTTAACATATTTTTACGTTATCATCAGTATTAAAAATTATCATTATAACGCGCATCGTGTTGATCACATCGATTTCAACAAGGAATGGAGCGGGGGGGGGGACCATTACATCAGATACCTCTACAAGCCTTATTATATGAGTTAGGAATTCCTTCTCCCATATCGAGATATTATCCGCTTTAGGAGGCACTGACTCACCTGCACAAGTTTAATCACATCCGCATTAATGCGTCTCGATTAGGAATTAGGTATTCCATCTTCCATATATTAGGATTTTCTAAACGTACACTACCCCCAACACTATACATAACAACAATAAATTTCCCGAATACATGGCTTGAGTAATTCCTTCTCCCATGTCGAGATATTATCTGTTTTAGGAGGCATTGACTCACCTGCACGGGTTTAATCGCATCCACATTAATCCGTCTCGATTAGGGATCATGTCCTCCTCTCCCCATATGTTAGGACTCTTCACACACATTTAAAGGAAAGAGGGAAACAACTTAGCATTATAGACTCATGAAAAACAAGGTCCAGGCCCAAATCATGGGTGAGAATGAGGTTCAATAAAGGAGTGTGATGCTCTTGTATTTAAAAAAAACATAAAAAAGAGAATTTAAGTAAAACCGGAAACATCTCTCTCGATCTCTAACCTTGCTGGGGTTTCCGCTTCTGTTGTGTGAAACTGTTCACATCCCACTCCTCTGCCTCTCTGTTGTTGTCTATGTTCCATAGTTGTACGGTAAATAAAGAACACCTAAGCCCAAGTAACAAGTAAATTTTCTCAAGGTTTAATTTTATCATTTTATTTTGATTTCTTTCCCAGAACACCTAAATCAAGTAAAACAAAAATCATGATGATGCATGTATCTTTCCTAGGGTCTCTACCCTACAATCAATGTAGTCTTACTTGGTCATTCTGTGAGCTCATATTCCTTGCATCGGATCACGGGGGCCCTAACATCCCGTGTCCTAGCCGGTCTTCCCTGGCCTATGTCACACACCTTGATTAACCAACAATGTTTCCCTACCATCCCATGCAATCCTCACTGTGCCTAACTCTAGACTCCATACTATCTCTCAACCATCACCTCTGATACCATTCTGTCATGACCCCCTCCCACCAAAGATGCCTCTCCTGAGCTGACAATGGTCGAAGGGAGATAATGACCCCCAAGTCCCGCCTCGAGTAGGCCCCAGAGTGGTGACTAGCACCAAGGGTATGAGTTTTTCACAAATATGGGAGGAATTAACCTTTTTATTAATTTAATTTTGGGAAATAGGATGAGTCAAACACCAAGAAGAAGAAAAGGAACAAGTATAGAAATAGCCCAAAACCAATCCCATATGCATGCTTTATACAATAGTGAAACAAAACTACAAGTACAGAAAATCTACAAGTACTGTACCAAAATGTAAAGAAAAACAATAATAGAAAACATCAGAAACTCCCCCTAAATGACTAGTAAAGTCCCGCACTATCCCTGTAGTCCACCTGAAAAACTGAAAGCAAACGTAGGGTGAGCATACAAGTATACGCAGTAGTGAAACATAAAGCTCTCGTGCACAAGTGGGGAGACATCCTAATGCCCCGTGAGAAAATAGAAGAACCAAAACCTAGCAAGGAATATATCCACCCAACCTCACCAAGTAACAGAAGTCAATAGAGTATAGTAGTAATGTTATCAAAGTATGGGTACCCCGCACCACCTTCCCACTGGTTGTTGAAGACATCCTACGCATTGAACCAATCCCGCAATTCTCACTACAGTCCCACTGCCTCATCCCACCCGCACACACTTGGGACACATCCTCACCCAGTCCCACTACCAAACCTCACCCGCAAACACCTGGGCCACAACTGTCACACGTATCCATGCCTGCAAACACCTAGGCCAGAACAACCACCGTCACGCCCGAAGACACATGGGCTAGAAGATCCACTACCACGCTCGAAGACACCTGGGCCTCATCGCGAAGACACTTGGGAAACCACCTGCCCACACACACCTGGGTCATAACCACCACACTACCCTGCTTGAAGATTCTTGGGCCAATAATGGACTTCAGGCCATCACAACTTGCCCGAAGGTACTTGGGCTATCCGGGAAAGGGAGCAGAAAGGAGCTAATAACTAGCCACTAATAGAAGTGTTGGGAAAAACACCCTCCCCCATGAAATGGGGGTGTTCAGCACTAAGTGCTCAACTTGGGTGGGGTGTGTAAATAAACATAAAACATACAGATTTATATAATTATAACAACCACTCATCCCATCCTAATTCTTCTGCACAAAGATCTGAGAACGTGCCTTAGCTCTGCTACTTCGAGAGTATGCACACAACAATCAATCCCAAAACCCCATTTAATGTTTTCTTGTTTCAATAGATCTAGTTATCAGTTTCTTAACTACCGGGAAACTATCAACAACCAAACCAGATCAATTATTCATAAAACATATCCCTGTCATACACAAATCATGTTAGAAAAACACATGCAACACAAACTAGTCCCTTCTTAATAACCAACCAACCCCGTTTATTATTATTCTCGTTCCATTACCATGCCCCACCATTCATTTACTCTTCTAATTTTATTTATTATTCACTTCCCATAGTTCATTCACATTCAAACCCATCCCCGCAGCCCCACTGCCAACCACCATAACCAAAATCACACCAAAACTCTTACATAATCATCCCTTTGATACCATTTATCATAGCCCCGCTTCCCATCACTAACATAGAATTCACACCAACCCACAACCAAGCCAACCGCATCCCACTTCTCACCCAATCCACAACAACCCATAAACACCCCATTCACATAAATAAACCATAACCAGTACCCACATGTTTATTATTTCTGTTTGTTCAACCGGGGTGATCACACAAGGGTACCAGGTATTTAATCAGCCAACTTTACATGATTAAACAATTTCCACATTCAATAAAATTTCCATCCATAAGAAAATCCATAAGGAGAGGGAAACATTTAATTTCATAATCAAAGGCCCCGAATGACCATGATTTTCAGTAGGTAGAAACTCATTCAATTCAAAAAATAATTTCACATGATATAAATAATATAACTGCATTCACAAACTTCCCATCCCTATTATATAAGCCAGATATTATCTTTATTAAACTGGTTCAAATGTGTTTCACATAAACAAGATGACACCCACCCTGCATGATGCACAAACTAGAGAGACGAAGGTAAAATCCCTACCTCAACTGGTTCGGATGTCCTTCTATGAACACGAACACCACGATCAAAAGGATTATCCCAGAATGAATGAACCCACCAAGGACGCCACGACACCACCTAATCAACAACACAAGAAACTCCCTCAATATGAAGATCACATGCCGTAGCATGGAAGGAAAACGGGAGAAGTAGGATAAGAAAGAGAATACAAGAACATAGGTTTAACATACCTTTTTAGAGTCGTTTGTCAAAGATCATCATTCCCTTCAATTATCAGCAGTCTCCTTGGTTGGATACTATAGAGGGGAAATCGAAGAAGAGGGAACGAAATAGGGTGTATAATGTTCTCCTCGCTGACACGATCTCGTAGTCACTGACGGATCGACGATCGGAGTCCAGATGAAGAAGTTAAGAGGAAGGCTTCTAGGTCATCTGGGAGCGTCGCCGTGAGGAGAAGAAGAGAGGTCTGTAAATAACACGTGCTCCTATCTTATATAGGCAATTAAAAAGGTAAAACGGTACGCAGCGTGTATTAATGAATACACGACGTGACCGTACAACTGTTACACTGTTTGATTGGTCAACACACGACACGTCACACGGTTTCCATGCATTTAATGATAATAATAACTTCAATTAATAATAGGTGTTTAATTGACCCAAGAAATGATTCATAAAAAGGTATTTATCATTGGTCTTAAAAAGACTGTCATAAATTCAGGGTTACTCTATCGTTGATGGTACGTCAATTCGATACCGTTTGAGGGAGATACGTTGGATACAAGATCCTATAATAATAATGATATTATTATTATTGGGAGTTTCGTGGACCCGAGCCACGAACCATAATTTAATATCCAACATTAGACTTGAATCGATCGTATTAATTATAGGATCACATCACCACTAACGATAATCCAATCGGGCGTCGCACGCAGGAGTTATGACGGGTCAAAGATTTAATAATAATATTAAATATATTAATTCACAAGAATATCGGGTACCCAATCCAAAATCCCGAAAAATACATCCAATATTGGACTCATAATGTCCGCCTCATAGTCAGGGTCACACTGCCACTGATGGTTCGTGAATCAGAGGTCGCACGAAGAAGTTGCGGACAAAAAAGTGTTTTATCAACAAAAACGGTAACATGATTATTTTATTATTTAATTTAATTTAATTTAACTTCTTAAATCCTCATATCCAAAATCCAATCCCCAGCAAAACAAAATTCCCCTCTTTCAATCCATGTCAACCACGCCCCACCCCTTGATTGATTTCCTTTTTTTAACTTATTTATTTTATTGCATTAAATTCTAAATCTTTATTTCCTTTAAATCTTTCTCTCTCCAATCTCATTAATTCTACCACAATCCCCTCACTCCACCAAAAGTGGTGCCTCCCCTTCTTAATTCATGCCCAACACGCCCCAACCTTCATTACTTTATGGTTTTTATTATTATTTTCTTTATTATTCCATCACTTTGTAATCTCTCTCCAATCTCACTTCAATGTCATTATTAATAAAATTAATATTAATAACATCCATCATTAATGTTCTAATTTAATCCCATTAAGTTATATTACCATAATTATTCTCATATTAAACTAAAACCATTTAATGCGACTCAAAACCATTTCATTTAATTGAATTAAATGACAAAAAAATTAATATAACTTACATATTCAACCCCTTTTTAATAAATTTAATTTCATTAACCTCTTGCACATAGTTTTACGCCATCATTGTTATTTATTATTATTTTTTCAATAATAATAAAAATTCTTCAACTTATTTTATTAACTCATCACTGTTATTATTTTTTTAATAGTGATAATATTTATGCTCATCGCATTGACCATGTTAAACCACCCCGTTGGATATCAGAATCTGACCATGCCACGTCAATGTCGCATAACATCCGTCAATTTAATTATTTAATTCTATTTATTTTAATTTCACACTAATTAAATTGAAACCACTTTTATTAAATTAAAACCATTCAATTTAATAAAACCATCATATTTTTTACGCCACCATTATTATTATTATTTAACATAATAATAATAACGAACTAACCTTTAATTTTATTTACGCACCACCATGCTTCCACTGTGAATCTTCATTTATTTGTTTGCAATAAATACCATGACTCATTTCATTAATTTCTCATTATTAATAATATTATGAATAATATTAATAACACAACACCTATTATTATTATTCAAATTTAATTTCAACAATTACTCAATTAATAATAAACCACATGTTTCATTTATCAACGTCTAATGGATCATACACCTTCCCACTGCTCATCATTAATAATAATAACACCCATTAAATCATTTTATCATGATTATTCTCTTTTTAGTTTAATTATTCCCACAATTTATGTCATCATAATTATTATTTAGCATATTTTTATGTTATCATCAGTATTAAAAATTATCATTATAACGCGCGTCGTGTTGACCACATCGATTTCAACAAGGAATGGACCAAGGGGGGGGGGGGTCCAGGACATTACATGACTGTTGTTCGGACATGATGATATGCTATAAAATGCTAGCCAAGAAGTTCTTGAGGTTTACTTTGGCCGATACATGATGTTATACTTGTTGATTTACACAGGGTAGTGAGAACCTAGTGTAGTAGACCATATGGATAATTGACATAAGGGCTTCTCCAGAGTGTCTATTATAATATTACGATGGGAGACCATGGGGGGAATTGACATTGAGTGCTTCCTCAGAGAGTCTTTAGTTCCTCGACACGGGCCACAAAGTGAATGTGGCGGAAGTGCTTCTCTAGAGCACCTTTAGTACTGATATGAGACTATAGGGGGAATTGATAGTTAGTTCTTCTTCAGAGAGTCTATACTTTAGTCAAACCAGTGGGGTGAGACTGTGTATTCTTCCAAGAGGGTTTCTTGTACTTTTTAGTTAGGACCAATGGGGTTTGACTGAGTGTGTTTCCCAGAGGGTTACCTGTTGTGTTTATCGGCATGTTTAGTTGTTTCTTGATATTGAGACTGTGAATTGTTTATTATTGAGTACATTCTTGATTATTGTTTCCTATACTTTTACATGACATATAATCACTGACGATTAGGCACAGATCTTGTGGTGGTTTCCTATGGAATTCGTCCCACACCATGTTTGGCCCATGCTTTTGGGCCCAAAAAGATTATATTGTTGCAGGTATAGACAATGGAAAGTGCCCTTCGACCTCAAGTACTTGATTGCATTGGAGCTGGAGAGCATGGGACCAAGATGAGGCTTGCGATGCTGAGGAGTTGCTTATGTGCTTTCCTTTTGTACTTTGGTTTAGTGCTGTATTCAACATTGTGACTTTTTTGGATGCTTCCCAAGACATATATGTATCATGTATCATTTATATATATATATGATCCAGTTGTTTCTTTATCATTCTTCTGTTGTTACTGTTGTTTGGTATTATTACTACTTCCGCTATTGTATATCTGTTTACTTCAGCTGTGTACTCTACCAATGAGGGCATAGTTTCCCCACTATCACACCCAAGGCCATTAATACTAGTCGGAAGCCTCTGGATTTTAGGGAAATGCGCTTGAGGCCATGTGACCCACCGGGTACGGGGCGCCTATATGTGGATTCTAGAATCGGGATGTTAAAATGTGGTATCAAAGGGATTCTTTTCTCTTGATTTACTGTTTGGAGCCTTTAGCTAGGGATAAAATGGAATCAGTACTTGGTAATAAGTTGTTCCCAGGAGTAGCTAACCCGGGTAGAGGGAAAAGCCAATCTACCTCGTTTATTTCAATTTCTTTTGGTTTTTCATGTTTACGGTTGATTTGATTTTCACCGATGGGGGACTCACATGTTTTGTGTTATTACTATTGACGTTATTGTGGTTCTATTTTGGTCACAACCTGATTATATGATGGTATGCCATCTCATGCATCACATAGGCACTTTCTAGAAATCCCAAGTCATGCATTTTTTCCATGCCATCTAGGATGTATTAGAAATTTCATGTTGTTATGATAGATGTTTTGTGAAATATTCATGTTTTTGTGATAGAAGTCTTCATAAAAATACATTCTATTTGATAGGGTATTGTTTGAGTATGGTTTTTCTTTAATGAACTCCAAAATTTGGTCCATGAGGTGTTACGGGCCCTCATGGGCCGAATTTGGTGGATCATTGCCTTGTTTTCTTTTTTATGGCATGTAGAAGATGCCAAAATTTGATTCGAAGGGAGTATGTGCCCTCACAGATTGGAAGTTGGCCCCATTAATGTCTTTTTTAGTGTTTTTTGGGCCCCAGAGTAGTTTCTGAGGCTTACTGTCCAGAAAAACTCAGAATACACGCCATGTAGTTTTGACTACATGACCTGTGTTCTTCTGTTTGGGAGGAAACAGTTTTTCTTAAGTACACACCGTGTACTTTATGTACACATCGTGTAATCTCTAACCGTGTCATAATTCAAATGGGTAGAGACACGGGATAGGGATTTTCTTGTAGATACATGTTGTGAACCCACTGTACACACCATGTGGTGTTAACCGAATGTCCACCCATGTAACTAACAACACACATAGATAATTTTGAAGATATACACACCGTGTTAGCCTTGAACATGGCGTGTATTCTAACCTAGGTACTTGGCCGTGTCACTAACAACCCAGGTCAGTGTTATCCTTTCACATACATTCCATGTCTGTCCGGAACAATCCTTGTAGTTTGAGTAGTGTTTCTAGCCGTCCCACAAACAACACGAGCCAAGTGAAGCTTGTTCAGTAAACGCTCTATCTACCTTGAACACGCTGTGTAGTCTTATCTTAGGAGAGCCGTGTGGCTTAACCGTGTAGAAGGACCCGGGCAGGGGAAGAGGTTTCAAGTACATGTCGTGTGTTTGGAGAATATGTCATGTGTTTAGGGTGTTACATGACCGGTTTAGAAAAAATTACATGCCCATGTAAATGACTTAATGGAACACATCGTGTTGGAATTGTACACGCCATGTTGTCATGTTTTGAAAAACTTGAATGATTTATTCCTCCTATTCTGTTATTATGATTCTAGTTTTCATTCCTTGATAATCTTGTTCTAAGGTGTGAATTTGATCTTGCAGAGTCATGCCACCGAGACCTCATTCAGTTGTAAGCCAGTTTCCAGGTGGTGACCAGACACCGAACTTGGTCGATCAGGGACTTCCTGTAGATCTTACTGTTGTGCAGGTCTTGGCACCATCAGTTATACCAAATTCCAGTGCTGATGCAGAGTTGAGGGAGGTATTTTTGAGGTTGATGCATAACTTTCAGGGAGTGCCGCCTCCTGCCCCGTCGATGGCTGATTTGACGCAGTTCTTCCAACAACAGCATCCTCCCACTTTCTTAGGGGATGGAGGACCCCAAGCTATGGATTCATGGCTAGAAGCCATGCTGACGATCTTTGAGCACCTAGAGACACCTCCTGAGAGAAGGTTCAGGATCACTACCTATTTGTTTCAATAATCCTCCAAGAGGTGGTGGGATGTGATCTCATAGGTAGGACGCAAGTAGGTTATGGCTTGGGAGGAGTTTCAGTGCATCTTCTATGACTACTTCTATCTAGAGACATTGAGGGCTGATTGAGCCTGAGAGTTTATGAGTCTAGAGAAGGGTAATTTTTCTATTATGGAGTATTCCTCCCACTTTACCGAGCTGTAGCGCATCACGCCTATTTTAGGAGGTGATCATTTGTTCCAACCAAGGAAGTTCAAGGATGGTCTAAGGCACAACATCCGATCACAAGTGAACATCTTACGGCTGACTTATATCACTCCTATCGTCAACTAGGAGCTGATCATGGAGTGAAATTTGAGTGAATCCGGAGTTGTGATCCCGGGTGGTTCGACATCTAGAGTTATCATCCCTCCTACTGACAGTAGGAAGTGTCGCAGGGAGTCTTCATGCGGTGAATCAATAAGGCGAGAGACACATTTAGGTAGTTAGGTTGTGTGATACTAGTGTGGAAGGGAAAGGCATACGAGGCCACAGTGCCAGATAGACCCAGTAGAGTGCCGATCTTGTGGCTAGATGTTTCATCTTCAGCGATTATGTAAGATCATCTCACCAGCAGCTGGTTACAAGAGTTATTCTATGACTCCGTGTTTGGGAGAAGCACCACCAGTTTCTCACCAGTCAGGGAACTATAGTTCTTTCTGTTCTTCAGGCTAAGGTGGAGGTCATGGCCATGGTGGCCAGTCTCCAGTCTTTTAGTGACATCATATTGGATCAACTCAGAGTGGTTAGCCAGGGTCATAGGGCCGTGGAGCAGGCCTGACCTTTGCAGTGGAGCAAACCCAGCAGAAGCAGGATACCAGACCTTCTAGAGTTCGAGGTACAATCCTAGTGTCCTCATTTTTATCTTCATATATTTTTGATATCGGGATTTTCCATAGCTTTATATCTTTTTCAATTTTGGAGGGCCTCAGGTTCTTTATCTTTTCCTCTTCTAATATATTGACGTTAGGAACTCTGTTGGGGACTAGGACGGCTAGTGTACGTTAGTGCAAGGAGTTACCTCTAGAGTTTGGTGGGTGTCACTTCTTATGGGATCTCTATGTCCTAGAGATGAAATGCTGAGATATCATTCTCAGAATGAACGGGATAGTTCCCTTCCTGGTCATCATTCACTTTTATTGTTGAAGGGTGAGTTTCATATCACCAGAAGGTGGATCTTTTCTTCATAAGGGTGAGTGGGATGTCCAGACAAGCAGAGCGGGTCTAGAGTATCATGGGTTGGGAGGAGTTACATCCTAGATTGCAAGCCTTTATCTAGATGACCTGGGGACTTTTCAAGTTCACCTATGGAGCATGAGGTAGACTGATCGATTGATCTTGGTCCAGGAGCGGCACTGGTGTCCATTCCTCATTATAGGATAGCTACACCTGAGTTGCAAGAGCTCAAGAAGATGTTGGAGGAGTTGCAGTCAAAGGGTTTTAACCAACCCAGTAATTCTCCTTGGGGTTCACATGTTCTATTTGCGATGAAGGAAGAAGACACTCTCAGGATTTTTGTGGATTATCGGAAGTTGAACCAGTTGACTATCAAGAACCGAGATCCTTTTCCAAGGATTGATGATCTATTTGATCAGATTTTAGGAACTTAGGTGTTCTAGAAAATTTACATGAGGTCCAGTTACAATCAGTTTCACATTATATCATCAAATATACATCTTGTAGCCTTCCGGTGAAGGTATGGTCTATACGAGTACATGGTTATGTCGTTCGGTCTCACAAACGCGCCTGTAGTTTTCATGGAACTGATGAACCAAGTGTTCAATCCATACTTATATTCCTTCATTATGGTCTTTGTGGATGAAATCTTGGCGTACTCTCACACTCAACATGACCATTATAAAAATCTTCAGATCATTTTGGGTACACTGAGAGAGCATCAGTTATATGCTATGCTCTGAAAATGTCACTTTTGGATGGATCAGATTCACTTCTTGGGTCATGTTATATCAGAGACAGGTGTGTCAGTAAACCTAGAGAAAATTAGAGCAGTAGTTTCTTGGGAGCAGTCGAAGAATTTCTTTGAGGTGAAAATATTTCTAGGGAAGGTTGGATACTAAATAAGTTTTATATATGAATTTTCATGCTTAGCAGCACCGCTGACAAGTTTGACTGAGAAGGGTGTGAAGTTCTTATGGTTAGATTCTTGTCAGTCATCATTTTAGGAGCTAAAAGGGAGGTTGAATTCAGATCCGATACTAGTATTACAAGATCTAGGAAAGAGATATATTGTTTATTATGATTCTTAAGGTGTCAGGTTGGGAGTTGTGCTTATGTAGGGATATGGATTCGTTGCTTATGGGTCTCGGAAGTTGAGCCCACACGAGATGAATTACCCGATGCACGATCTGGAGTTGGCAGCTGTTGTTCATGCCGTACACTGTTGGATACATTACCTCTTGGGAGAGAATTTTGTGGTTTTCACCAACCACAAGAGTCTCAAGTACATCTTCACTTAGCGTGATCTGAATTTTAGACAACAAAGGTGGGTTGAGTACCATCAGTATTTTAACTTTCAGCTTGCCTACATGCCTGGGAAAGGCAACACAGTGGCTGATTCGTTGAGTAGGGGGACTCAGATATAGGCAGTTCAGGAGGCCAGTAGTGAGTGGAAGCTTATGACTCATTTCTAAGAGATTCATTTGGAGGTGCATGATAGACAAGGGCATGTCTTTAATTCTTCTCTAGTTGTTACCTCTACCCTTATTGATCGAGTACAAATGAGGAAGCTATTAGATTCTGAAGGCCTAGTCCTGCGGGAAAGTGTGTCAAGAGAGGACCCTATTCCAAGATGAACCATAGGAGAGGAGGAGATCTTGTGTTTCCAGGGATTCGTATGGGTTCCAGCAGATATATGTAAGGAGATGATGCTGGATTTTCATTCTAGTGTTTGGGCAGTTCATCCTGGTGTCACCAAGATGTATCGTGATCTACACCGTTAGAATTGGTGGCCATGTATGAAGAGGGATGTTCCTGGTTCCGTCATGAGGTGTTCCACTTATCAGTAGGTGAAGGTGGAGCATTAGCGACCAACAGGGCTTCTACAGCAGTTACCCATTCCTGAGTGGAAGTGGAACGATGTCATGATGGATTTAAGGACAGGATTTCCATGGTCGCCTCACTGGAATGATACAGTATTGGTTGTCATTGACAAACTTATGGAGGTCTCTCACTTCTTTCCGATCAAGGAGACCGTCAGTGTTGATGATCTGGGACGATTTTACATCTTATATATTGTGCTCTTACATGGAGTTCCGCAATCCATTGTTTCAGACAGAGATGATCATTTTACTTCTCGGGTCTGGCAGGGGCTCCAGAAGGCTTTGGGTACACATGTACATTTGAGTATAGATTTCCACCCCTAGATAGATGGCCAGTCTGAGTGTGCAATTAAGGTGCTTGGGGACATGCTCCGAGCATGCATCTTGGATTTTTGAGGTTCTTGGGAGAAACATGTAACTCTGGTAGAGTTTTCCTAGAACAATAGTTTTCAAGAAACTATTCAGATGACACCTTCTGAGGCTTTCTACGGTAGGCCATGCCGATCAACCTTATGGTGGCCGGAGGCAGGAGATGAAACTTTGTTGGGACCTCATCTTTTTCAGGAGACCACTGAGTAGATAGAGTTGATATAGAAGAGGATGCCTACTGTACAATCTCGTCAGAAGTCTTATGCTGATCAGTAGAGACGAACTCTGGAGTTCGGGGTCGTGTATCAAGTTTTTCAATGTGTTACACTGAGGTTGGGACACAAGAGGATTAAGAGATAGTGTAATCTTTCAGCAAGGTACGTCAGACTGTTTAAGGTGTTGGAAAGAGTTGGGCCGGTGGCCTATCTGTTGCAGTTACTACAGAGGTACCAGGCTATGCATGACGTTTTCCACGTTTCTCAGCTTCAACATTACTTTTTTAGGATCGTCTCCTGTTTTCCAACCTAAGGAGGTTGATTTGGAAGTGGACACATCTTTCGAGGAGCATCCAATTTGGATTATTGATCTAAATACGATAGTTCTCTGTGTCCGGTATGTTCCTAGAGTACGGGCGCTATGGTAGCACGGGCGAGTACTGGATGAGACTTGGGAGAGGGAGGCCTATGTATGATCACAATGGCCAGAGTTGTTCAGGGTTTCTTCTTCTATTCCACCTTTCTAGGGAAATTCAGGGATGAATTTCTTTAAGGGGGGATGTTTATATGAACTCAGATCTTTTTTCTGGTATGTTTTAAATTTTCCTAGAGTTTTTGAGAAAAAAGGAGTTTCTGGAAATTTTTGAAATACGCGTCGTGTACTTTATGAGTACACGCCGTGTACTCGGTTACTACGGGTAGCCGTGTGCTGGACGTATAATGACCTTGCACACGACCTTGTGTGATGACCTGGAGGGAGCCTAAAACAGAGTATGGAAACGGTGAGTACACGCCGTGTATTTCATTTTCATTAAATGCACTGCAGTCACATCTTACGGACAGAACCATCTCCATCTCACCCTTGTTCATCTGAGAGCACTGAGTAACCACGTATCTTTGGTGATCCCCTACCAGAGAATTCTTCCACTAAATCAAACACTGATGGTTGCATTGGAATCGAATCGGTGAGTTCTCTCTTATCCTAGAGCACCATCCCTTGATTTCTCCTTTTTCCCGAGTTATCATGGTTTGAAAATTTTATAGGTTTTTTGTAGATCCAAGAAATTCTAAGGAGATTCAAGCCTCATGGTTCATTTATCTTGATCTCCCAACACTAAAGTATGTGGTTTGTGCCTTTCTGTTGAATGTTTTTGAGTTTATGGACAACTTTTCCCAATACCAATGAACAGGGTATTGCGTGTTTACCATTTTAGATCTATTGTTTGTATTATATTCTTGTATGCTTGAGTAGATGAAATTTTATTGTGAATAGGGTTAATTGATGTTCTTTGTATGTGCTCCCGAATCATGTTTTGCCTATTTTTACCTTTGGGTCTAGTTGCCTATTAGGCTACTGTTTACTTTCCCGTGACTAGTATTGTAGGATGGTGTGACTATTGTTTGGACATGATGATATGTTGTATAATTCTAGACAAGTAGTTCTTGTGGTTTACTTTGGACGATACGTGATGTAATACTTTTTTATTTACACAGGGCCATGAGACCCTAGTGTAATAGACCATTGGGAGAATGGACTTAAGGGCTTCTCCAGAGTGCATTTAAGGATATTACGATGTGACACTAAAAAAGGAATTGATGTTGAGTGCTTTATCATAGAGTTTGTAGTTCCTCGACGCATGCCATAGAGGGAATGTGATGTAAGTGCTTCCCTGGAGCACCTTTAGTACCAATATGAGACTATACAACGATTTTACGGTGAGTGCTTCCTCATAGAGTCTATACATTAGCTAAACCTGAGGGGTGAGACTGGGTGTGCTTCCCAGAGGGTTGATTGTACTTGTTAGGTAGGACCAAAGGGGTTATACGGAATGTGCATCCAAGAGGGTTACCTATTGTGTTCATCTTCTTGTTTAGTTGTTTCTTGATATTGAGACTATGGATTGTTTATTGTATAGTACCTTCCTATATATTGTTTCCTGTAATTTTACCTGCCATATACTCACTGACTGTTAGGCATATATCTTGTGGTGGCTGCCTACTAGGATTCGTCTCACACCCTCTTTGGGCCATGCTTTTGGGCCCAAACATATTATATTCTTACAGTTATAGACAAGTGAAAGCGCCCTACTACCTCATGTACTTGATTGCATTGGAGCTGGAGAGCAAGAGACCAAGCTGAGGCTTGTGATACTGAGTAGTTTCTTATATGTTTTCCTTTTGTACTTTGGTTTAGTACTATATTCAGCATTGTGATTTGTTTGGCTACTTTCCTAGACATATATGTATCATGCATCTTTTTAATATATATGCTCCAGTTGTTTCTTTATCAGTCATCCGTTGATACTATTTTTTTATTACTACTGCTTTTTCTATTGTATATCTATTTACTTCAGTTGTGTACTATGTCAATGAGGGAATAGTTTCCCCACTATCACACCCAAGGCCCTCACTGCAAGTTGGCATACTATAGCGTTTGACGAAATGTGCTTCAGGCCATGTGACCAACCGGGTACGGGGTTCCTCTGGGTGGCTTCCGGAACTTGGACGTTACAAAGGGTTATGGAAATCCCTCATCGAAGGAGGTGGAGCAAGAAACTCCCCTTTATAAGGTGGTGTGGATACCTCTCCCATCATGAGGCCTCTTCCTGGCGGGTGTCTGAGGGCCAAAACCCAGGGAAAACAAAACCGTGTGGGCTAGGCCCAAAGCGGACAGTATCATGATCGTGGGCTAGACTGGGCTATTACAAATGGTATTATTGCTGGTGTCTATTTGATGTGCCAGCGAGGACGTTTGGCCCTTCTAGGGGGTGGGTTATGGAAATCCCACATCAAAGGAGGAGGAGCATGAAACACCCCTTTATAAGGTGGTGTGGATAACTTTCCCATCACGAGGCTTTTTCCTGGGGGATTATGAGGGCCAAATCCCATGGAAAACAAAACTGTGCGGGCTAGGACCAAAGCGGACAATATCATGATCATGGGTTGGACTGGGCCGTTACACAAGTGTTCATTTGAAAACAATGGAATAAGAGGTTGAGTTTGTAGAAGTAAGGGAAGAACTCTTAAAAAAAAGCTTCATGGTAAGAAAAGTAAGTTTATAGTTTGTGAAAATTGTGGTAAAAAGAACACTGGAAAATGCTTGTTGAATTTTGGTAAGTGAAACCGATGTGAAAAAATGGGACATAAGTCCTGTAGTTGCACTAAGAAAATTAGGGTAGTTGTAAGAAAAAAATTATTTTATAGTTAGTGAAATGTTTTAAGTGCTACAAAATGAGTCATTATGAAAATGTGTGTTCGAAGAATAACTCAAATGATGGAAAGTAGTTAGAATACAAGAAAAAAGGGGTGGAAAAATCCACTGCAACTATATCAGTAGATATTGGTCAATCAAATTAATTAGTATTAGGTAAATTGTTTGTTTATTCAGATTATGTCAAAATGTTGTTTGATTCTCAGTCTACACATTCATTCATTTCTGAGAAATTTTCTTTTAAATTTGGAATTTCATCTCAATATATGAATCCATAACTTTTATTAAAAAGACATGGAGATAATTTCGATACAAAAAGAAATCTTAATTACCTCCATGCGCTTAGGTGCAGAAAGAATCTACCTGAAAATCTTATTGTTTTTTCTCTAGTAGAGTTTGATGTTATTGTGTGTATGGGTTGGCCCATCATTTGTCATGTTAATATTGACTGCAGAGCTTAATAGGTCTCTTCTCTGAAATAATTTCAGTTTGTGTACATGAATGATCCCTTATAATTGATAGCAAATCAGGAATCTGAGAAACTAGTAAAATAGGGAAATTAAAGTTACCTTGAACATATTGTTGAAAATAAAGAAACTATTCAGATTAATGTTGGTCTAGTGGTCAATGAGTATATTGATGTTTTTTCTAATGATTTGGCTAGTATAATACATAATTGAGAAGTTTAATTTAATGTTGAATTATTTCCTGATGCAATGATAATTTCAAAACCCCCTTATTGAATGGATCAAAATTAACATTTGGAGTTAAAGAAGATATTGTAGGAGTTATTTCATCAGGGATTCATTCGACCAAGCTCATCACTATTGGGTGCTCGAGATTTGTTTTAAATAAATATGGTTTATTGAGACTTTACATTGATTACAGAGCCTCTAATAACATCATTGTTAATAACAATCCTCTTTTGCCTCATATTGATGATTTTTTGATCTACTCAAAAGAGGTCAGTATTTTTCAATGATTGGAATGAGGTCGGCATACTATTAGTTGAACATAAATTAAGCAGACATTTTTAAGACCATGTTCTGTACTAGATATGTCAATTATGAATTTGTACTTATGCCTTTTGGGTTATCCAAAACATTCTTATGAATAGTATTTTATGTGAGTTCGTGGATAAGTTTTTGGTTGGGTTTATTGATGATATTATGGTATATTCTAAATGTAAATTGGAGCATGAATGTCATTTAAGGGTGACATGAAAACCTTAAAACAAAATAAATTGTGTGGGAAATTTAAGAAGTGTGTGTTTTGGTAATAAAAAATTCCATTCCATGGTCATATTGTTTCTAAAGATGGAATAACTATTGATCGTGCTAAAATAAATGTTTTTGGAGAATGACCAACATCTACAAATATAACTAAGATTTGTATTTTTCTTGGATTAGTGTGTTATTATTGAAGGTTTATTGAAAATATTTCATGTTTATCTAGAACACAGATTATTTTTACTCCAAAAGGTGTTAAGTTGATCTGGAGAAAATAATGTGATGAATGTTTTTAGGAATTAAAAAATATTGGTAAGTTGTTTAGTTCTATACCTACCTTCTAGAAATTGTGAATTTGTTATCTACAGTAACACATCATTGAATGTATGTGGCTGTGTCCTAATTAAGAATGATCAGGTAATTTTCTTTTATTCTAGTCAGTTGAAACCTCATGAGTTAAATTACCCTACACAAGATTAGGAATTAGCTGATGTTACTTTTGAATTAAAAATATCGAGGCATCATTGGTATGGTGTAAAGTGAGAAATTTATACAATTCATAGAAGTTAAAAGTATATATTCACTCAAAAATAATTAAACATGAGGCAAAGGAGATGGATGAATTAATCAAGGATTATGACTGCATAATTCATTACCATCTAGGAATGTTAAATAATGTGGATGAAACTTTGAGTCGAAAGAGTAATGTTATATTAACCATCCTACCTTTGGAATGAGATCCTCTGGTTTCAAATTTGTTGTTTTCTAGATTAGAAGTAGTTGGTGTATGTATGTCCTCTTTTTTGTTCTGGTGGAAGTGAAATCATCTCTATCAAACATAATTAAGCAAGCACAGAAAGAAGATAGTGAGTTTCAAAAAAAAAGGAATAATTATCTCATAAGAGTAAGTTACCTAAATTTTACATTGATAAAGATTTTTTTTTTGAATATTTGAAATATATTATGTGTTCCTTGTGATTTAAAATTGATAAAGAGTTATTTTATGAAGCTCATAGTTCTACTTTTTCATCTCATCTAGACAGTACTGAGATGTATGGTGATCTTCCTGAGTTTTTCTGGTGGGATGGAATGAAAAGAGATATTGATGACTTTACCCAGAGATGTTTTATTTGTCAGCAGGTTAAAGAAGAGAAGTAGTTATTGAACGAGATACATCAGTCATTTTCAGTGCCATAATGGAAATGGGAAAGTGTCTCCATTGATTTTGTAGTGGGATTAAAAAAGCCTTCTCGAGGTAACAATGCAATCTAGGATATTGTAGATCGATTAAATAAATCTTCTCATTTTTATTCTCTTCTAGTTACATTGTATCTAGAACAAAATAATCGATTAATAATAATAAGATAGTCAAGTTACATGGAGTTACCCTCTCCATTGTTTCTTATCAAGATCCTAGGTTCACTTCTAACTTTTGTAAGGGCCTTCAGAAGCAGTTGGGTTCTAAATTAAAAGTTAGTATAACTTTTCCTCCACAAATAGATGGGCAGCCAGAATGAACAATTCTGGCATTGGAAGACATTCTATGTGCTTTTTTAATGGATTATCAGGGAAGTTGTGAAAAACATCTTTCTTTGTTTGAGTTTTCTTATAATAATAGTTTTAATTCCAGTATATAGATGTCACCATTAGAAGAATTATATGGAAATAGGTTTTGAACTCCAAATTTTCGATAGAGTATGTGAAAGGAAGTTGATGGGACCAGAATTGGTATAAGAGATGAAAAATGGTTCAGTTGATTCAGAGGCACATGATAATAACATAGAGTAGAAAGAAAATATATGCATATAACTGGAGGAAGAATCTTTCATTCAAGGTAGGTTATCATGTCTTTCTCAATGTTTCTCCATGAAAAAATGTCTTGTGTTTTGGTAAGGAGGTAAGCTGAGTCTGAGGTTCATTGGACACTATGAATTATGAGA
This sequence comes from Viscum album, assembly GCA_963277665.1. Taxonomy (NCBI): domain Eukaryota; kingdom Viridiplantae; phylum Streptophyta; class Magnoliopsida; order Santalales; family Viscaceae; genus Viscum; species Viscum album. The sequence goes on from OY728127.1 coordinate 625,157,646, forward strand.
GAATGTTGGATCAATTTCCTACAGGGTAGCATTACCTCCAATTTTATCCCAAGTCCACAATGTTTTTCATGTTTCAATGTTGAGAAAGTATATACAATATCCATATCTTGTTTTGAGTCTAAAGTTAGTTCAATTGAAGATAATCATTCTTATGTGGAAGAACTGGTAGAGATTATTGACCACAAAGTAATTGTTTTGAGGAATAATGTGATTCATCATGTAATGGTTTTATGGAAAACAGTATGGTTGAACAATAAATGTGGGAATCTGAAAATGCTATGAGGGATAAATATCCCCACCTATTTGATAAGTAAATAAAGTTGAGGCGATGCAATTTCTAAAAGGGGTGAATGATGTAGGATCTCATTTATTTATAGAATAATATTTTTTATCTATTAATTTTTATGGATAAGATTAATTTCACATTAAAAGGGTTGCTTTTTTTATAGCATACTTGATACACAATAGCAGGTTTCTCTGAAATCTTACATTGCACACAACATTGAGTTATACTGAAAAATAATATAATAATAATATTATTTTAAATGGTAGTTAATGCCTATCTATTGTATTGGTTGGAAGGAATAGAACTAACTACAAAATTAATATACATGTTTTTTAATTGTTTCTATATTTATTCAATAAATTTTGTAGGCTTAAAATGAGAATGAATCCTATTTTATGCATAAAATACTCTTATAGTTTTAAAAGGTTGGTTTATTACCTTTTGATAGAGAACCCTTTTTAAATATTGTTTTTGTCACTTTAATATGTTATATTTTTTAAAATAAACTTTTTCTTAAGAATAAAGACATAGAAATTTACGTTTTTTTTAAATTTTGGTACTTTTCTAATGAAATTCATATTTTAATGAATAGTGAAAAATACTGCATTTTAATTCAAAACTTCTGTTTCGTCTAATTTATTAATATAGTTAGATTTTACTTTTTATTGTTTTTAAGATTTAATTGGATTATGTTTTATTTGTTCCATACAATTTCAATTAGATTATGTAATTTCACATTTAATTTCAACATAAACTACTGTCGATCTTTTGACTGTTTTTTATTCTTAAAATTTTGATTTCTTGTTTTATCAATGAAAATTAATTTTAAATTAATTTCTACAAATTTTGTGTTTTGATTTTTGAAAATCGGATTCAAAATTTGGAATTATGATCTCCCAATTGTGAAAATAGTTACCTTTTATTTTTGAACATTATAAAAAGTAACTTCAGTGATTATTATTATTTACCATGGTGAAAAGGTAAATCAAGTAAATAAGGGTAAAAACATTATGTTATAATAAAAATAAACTACCCAAAAGCATTTCCAAATCCTATTTTATTGGATATTTCCGAACATGGGAATCCTTGGGTCGATTTTAGGACCCCGCAGAGCAAGTTGAGGGTGATAATGACATGTTATAAGAATTAATTTTATGTAAAGAGAAATATAACATAAACAAGTATCTTTTAATAAATAAAATTTAATATGGGGTAATATTACTGATCTATTATACTATAAAAATTAATTATAAGTATATGAAGATTTAATACATCATGGTATTTTATTTATAATTTTTAGAAATTAGATAAATAAATTTATTTTTGGCACAATGATGATGCAGTGATTAACTTATTAATGAATGATTCAAATAAATGATATTAAAAAATTTCAAAGTAATTTAAGTTGAATATTTTGATGCAATAAATGAATTTTTTGGATGATATTGAATTATTATCTTTGATTTAATTCCTTTTTTCAAAGGAATCAAGTATTTATGACTTTATAATAAATAAATTTCTAAATAGTGTCAAAATTCAAATATATGAGTTTTTAAAACAAATATTATTTTATTAAATGATAGAATTATCCAAAAAAATCTAATCTTCATAAAAATGAATTATATAATATTATAAAGATCTTTAATTATCTACCTTTTGTTCTCTAGGATGTTTATTCTATCTATTGTAACCATATATTATGAAAATACAATGAGACAAGGTAAGAGTTAATGTTTTTAACTAGGTGTTAAAGATAAAAGATAAGGTTGATTTTGTGACCTAAACATGTTTAAATTATATTGGTTGAGAGGATTTATATCCATTATTTTCTTATAGTCCAAATATATCACATTGGAACAATTATAATTCAAAAATCATTTTATAATAAAATAATATTTCAAGACTTTACAAATGTTCCCCGATCTCTTATAAAGGACACCACTTCTACTCAATTACTCACACCTCTCAAGCAAGTTATATTTACAAAATTATTCTCAAATAAGATCCCAAAATCACTCCCCTCATCTTAGAATCCTTAAATTTAGAATAAGTATTTTAAACAAAATCCTTTTGGAATAAATCAAAAGAAGTTACCCGATTTAGAGGTTACATCTTCTCTCAAGTTCCATTCCTTTATCATCCTTCTCCACTATTTATGCTCTTATTATAAATTAATTTCATGAAAATACCAATATCATAAATATACTAGGATATTTTTATAAGAATGATTCAAACTACAGTTACACACACCTCCATCTAAGGGATACGAACATGCTATTCCTGTGTACGGTGAACTACTACCTCACGAAATGATGATTGTTTAATTTTCCTCTACCACCTCTCATGGTGGACATTATGTGGGAACTATATTTGTATATAATATATATTATTTTTATATTGTTTCTATGATTATTTAGATTTATTTACATCATACCTTTAATCATTCCATAATGTGTAAATGTGATAATTTTTATTGAGGAAGTTAAGACTATCACCCCTACAAGTGATATGACTCCTTCATTCCATACATGGGACATATAAACAACATAATTAATGAAAATATATAACAAATATAACATATATTTTAGACTTAAATTATAAAATACCTATATATCATTTATTTTATATTCATTTAATATGACATAGAAATGAATGTAGCGTTCATGTGTACATACGGTCTACCGTCTCCATTAATAGAGAATTTACTTTCTTATCTCTAAATGTTATGGAATATTATAAATACATATATACTAGATTTATATTTCATATTTAAATAATTAATATCATCTTCGAGATGATCGAATTTTAATTACATGGATAATTTACATCAAAACATGTTCAATTTTTACTCAAGTGTCGAATATTGACAAAACAAATGATATGAACATGAATAATTATATGATTGTTATAACAAGGTAAGAAGTGATATAAAAGGGATAATAAAATTGAAAACGGTTCTGAAAAAAATTTAAATTAGCTTATGATTATTATTCAGGATTAACACAAAACATATGTGACTATTTGGACTCAATGTAACGGACTTCACCTCAATCTCCTTTCATTGATGAATTTTTTGAATTACACATTAATTTATTTTATATGGTATATAATCAAACACTTTGAAATTTAATTTCATTAAAAGGACATAAAAATTAATATTTTTTTACAAATCTTTTTACTAACTGAAAAAATGAATGTTTATTTATAATGTATCCATCAACAATGAACTTTTCGCCACTACGATCATTATTTGATATTTGACTTCCTCTAGATGCTGAAATTTTTTTTAAAAAGAAAAATAATTATCATATTCCTTTTTAGGGATTATAGGAATTGAAAATGGTTTTGATAATTTATTGATTATATCAATGTCTTGAAGTGATGTCTTATTATAAAAATTGGTAAATTCTATTTTTTTCCTTTGTGCTTGTTCATGTGTAATGATTATGTTATGGTTATTAGGAATTTCTTATGTATACAGGTGGTTTTGTTGTAAACTGAGGGTGTGTGAGCCTGTGGTAGATATCCAATGCATTGGGTAACATGGAGGAGGTAAATGTTATGGTTTCTCCTAAGATATTTAGTGAATTTACTGTTATCAGTATTCCAAATGTAACCATGAAGGTTACTCCCAACATAGAATTAAAAGCTAAAAAATATGTTATGCATTCCCCAATTACCTTAATAATTTATGATTTCTATGAGTTATTGATAAATCATATTATTTCGTGATTTTTGTTAAAGATATTATGTTGTATGAGTGAAAAATATGATTTTATTGATTTATATGTGTTGGGGGAATAAGGTTTTATTTCCATATTTTTTAAACCTTCTAATATTTTTATGCTCATACTATATTTATAAAATATTTTCATAGGGTATAAGGGTAAGAGAAAGGAAGAATTAAAGAATATTTTCTCCAACAAAAAAAATTCTTGTTTTTAAGGCATTTTTTTTTTGTAAAAAATTTGATAGATTAGAAGTGTCTACTTTAAAATTTTTGAGATTTAATGTAATAGTTTTGAGCTAATTTTCTAAAACACTAAACCTAAAAATATCCTCAATGTGAATGGATGTAAATTCAGGAATAAACATCAAGATTATGTAATGTTTAAGGCTGGGTACATGTAGTTACAATATGAATGTAGACAAAGAGGTAATGGTTTATTTCACAAAATCATCATTATTCTGAATTGTTTAAATAAACATTTCCACTAGGAGAATTTTTTTATCATTTTATCTTAAACACGGTATAGTTTCTTATCCATTGTTTATTTCTAGAATCTAAAACTTTTTTTTTGAATTTCCACTCATTAGGCACTCAACATACCAAATTTATGTTTTTAAGTAAAACTAACTCTATTTTTTCTATTCAGTTGGGATTTTATTTCATCCATATCCATATTTTCCATGAATGGTTTTCCATAGTCTCTAACTATTATCTAATTATTTAATAATTTTTTTACCCATGATATAATTTAAAAAAATTTATCTTCCTTTCATTTTCCAAATTAGTTACTTATTGAATTTCATGATTACTGTGAATGGAATCATTATTTTACAATACAGAGGATGAATATAATTTCTTACCATCATTATAACTTAATTCATATATTATTTATTTATAACTTTCTTTTATGATTTATAGAAAAATTTGTTCCCTAATATTATATATGTTATTAGTTTTAAAAATTGTACTTCAAAATCAAATGTATATTATCCTAATAATTATTTTAATGAAATTTTAATTGTATTGTAATTCGTCATCATCAAAAAACCATTTATTTTTTATTGGTAGTATGTTGTAACGATTTGATAATAATTCATTCTATATATTGTTTATAGTCAATTTTACTGGGTAATGTATTGAAATTTGGAATTCTATTTACTCTTATAAAGATAGTTCTTGAATAAGTCATGTTTATTCTGTTTTGTTATTTATTCATATGATGAATGTACCAGAATTTTTAATTGTTTGGTGAGGCCTATAATTACATAGCACATCGATGTATCAGTATGCCTTAAGAGGAAAACCAGTTGTTTAACCTTATTAAATGGGATTTTCTATATTCATACCCAATATTTAGACTGTATTGGTACAAGGCCTTGATGATAAGTTTAAAATTTCGGCCATTATTCACTCCATTCTTTTTAAATTGGCAATTAATTTCTATTAGACTATGTTGAATAATACCCAACAAAATGTTCTATTATAATGTGATTAATTTTATGGAAACATTTTATCTTCATTAATAATTATATTATTATTCATCATGCTTATGTTATCGATTTAATGGCATTTTTTCAATTAATTTCCTTATAATACCGATTGTTCCGAATTTATTTATGATAGATTTCGATTTAGGTAACAATTACAAAACATCTAATCTCATCATAGTTTTTTTCCTTCCCTAGTGTATGAAGAGTGAATAATTCAATGAGTTCATGAATGTGGATTACATACTTTCATTATTTTTTTAATCTATCTTCCAAAAGATAATATGAGATTCAAGTATGTATATATTTTACCAATACTACTAAACTATTCTGTCTTTCAGAATATGATTCTTTATACCTTGTGAAAACATAGTAATGTGATCATAAGCTCTTGAATATAAGATTTTGGGTGATTATATAAATAATTAAAATCAACTTATAAAGGATCACATAATCCTTTAAAGGATAATAGTACAATCATCATGTCATCAAATTATAACAAAGAATGAAATGTTTACCAAATCTAATGATAATATCCAAAATTTGGAATACTACCTATGGAGAAATAATAAATTTTAATTGTCAATATCAATAATAGCACCTAATATTCAACGTAGATTATTTGACATGTAAATAAATAAGTATCCCAATTATCTTTAATAACCTTATCATTAAATAATGATTTAACCTTAATGGTTATTTCATTCTTTTTAACATACATTCCCAAATATTTGAGTACATTCATCCAAAATATTATTTAATGTTTAACCACATATTTGGCCAGAAGGTTACATATAATTCAATCTAATGAATCTTCCAAAAAAAATTATTATTCACCATTATAAACCATGATTCAATTTTGTAATATAGTAACCTTTACCTGAATGTCGTGAATAAAATTTAAATATTATCCTAATAGGTAATCATTTTATTAACAATAAATATATTTCAAAATATAACCTTGTCAATGAGTCACATTTTTAACATCCATAATATTCATATCACAGTATCTAATAGACCATAATTAACTTACAATTTGGTCATATACTAACAAAAATATTTATTTAATCCTTAATATTGTATTCTTAATAATCCTATTAAAAATTTAAAAACACTAAGACATATCAAATGATTTGATCCTATAATATTCCTCCCAAAATAAACATAATATTTATCTAGAAATGTTTCTATGTAAAAAATCATAATAACCATGAAATCACACATGATACTGCTAAGAGTATCACCATTATCACCATTCAGTTGTGGGATCTAGTCATGTGGCCTTGCAAGATGCAATAGGTTTACACCCAAACAATGGGATTTCAATTTCCAAAAAAATTATTTACATAATTACAATAACATTTCTAAAAATATTATTAATTTTTTTTAAAAAATTACTTATCAAATGATTTTTTAATTGATATATTTTTCAATGAAACTTATTTTTTCCCACAAAATAAAAAAAATTAATACAATTACTATAACATCAATTATCTTATTGACCCTAAAGTTTATAAAAAAATTTAAATTCATTTCAATAAAATTTAAAATCATTATTCATCAAATAATTATATAACTAAAATATAATTTATAAGGATTACATATACCTCAATCATCTACTAAAACTCATAAAATGTCTATATGGTAATCCATCAATTAAAACCTCCGAAGGGGTAACTATTAATTAAAACATATAATCATCCTTGGACTTATTTACCCCTGAAATGACCTAAATTTTTTAAATTATCCTCATATGATTCATAAAAATTGTTTCATTGTGGAATTTCATTAATTTTTTTCATTGGATTATAGTTAGTAATCTATATTTTTCATAAATATAGTTCCCATGGTTTCTACTATACTTCAATTGATACCAACTATATAGTCCCCATACCAAATAGACCTATTCTTATTATCAACTTATTTTATTAGAAATGTTTAAAATTAATATCATCCCAACGTACTAGATAGTGCAGTAGTCTAGGTAAACCAGATACATAATTGAATGTCACATGACATTCGAAAACATAAAATAGCAAAGGGTGAAAGTAAATATTATGAATCCTTGAACACTTTCAATGTTTCCTCCTTTATATCCTTTAGAAATGAAAAAAATTTAATAGTGGACCTAGATTCTTAGTAAGGGTTACATAGATTATATTCTATAATGCGTAAATAAGGTGTAATAAATATGATATGGTAAATAATTGAAAAACCCACATATTTTAACCAATAAATTGAAAGTGGATAATAACATGGATTGAGTAAATAAAGACCAAATGATTCCATATATATAATAAAATGATCTTGAAACACATCCATTTATATTATTAAAAAAAAGTTATGGAAAATAAAAATAAATTTTTAATAATATATTGCCTAATTTCAGAAATTTGATTATTACCGCCAAGGCTTTCTTCCAATATTGTTTAGAAATGGGTAGGCATCAAAAAATGAATTGATATATCTAGGTAACATGTTTCTATATTAGTATATACAAATTAATTAATGGGATATATAATTTCAATCCATACCCAGAACATAATAATTAAACCTATACATCATATGAATTAATAATACAACAGAATCAGAATGACATAAACATTCATAGCTATCCAAATTTTAAAAACTAATAGACTGAATGTAAATTCATTACCGTGTTAAAATAATCCAATACCATCAAAATAAAGGATTAGGATGATATCAATACAACATATCCCCATTGTAAAATAATTAAAACAAAAGGTTGACATTTTTAATAAATATAAATACAATAAAAAGATCCTTATATCATTATTATAGAAAATACCCATTTAACTATGAAAATCACATTTAAGAGATAAATTTTTCTAGAATATCAGGAAAAAATTAATGAAAAAAAACCATCAAAAAATTTAAATGAATATATAAAATTTCTAAAGTTCATAATCATTTTAAATTTTTTATATGCCATAAAATTTTTCAAAACATTCCTTTTGGACTAATGTAAGTTAATAAAGATGTATATATTATAGAAAATTAATTTAATAATTTTTATAAATTTTTTCAAAAGTAAAAATATTGTTCAAGTATGCTTTAATAAATCATTTGATAATATTAAAAAAAATTACCAATTTTTTTGGAAAATATGTATATGGGGGAAAATATTCCTAACTTGGTAGAAAAACTGAGTCGATTTCCCATAGAAAATGATTTCTATTTCTTCAGAACATAAACGTATAAAATTAAAGTAAATATTTTAATTTATAGAAATTATTAATGGAAGTGAAAATATATTTTCATTAAGATAAAATTATCAAATAATTATTTTATATGATACTTTAACATAAATAGTCCCGAATAATGAAGAGATTGTTAAGTAACACCTTATCACTTTTGTGACCTTTGAATCATATTACCCATGAAATGACGACATATAATAAAATAATAAATATAATTAATTTAAATGAATTCATTTTGTAAACTTTTTTATGGGTAGTATAAACACTTCATTAAGTAATCGTGTGCTAAATATAGTATTTTCTCCAAGAAATAAAAAAGGGATTAAAATTCCCTTACATCTGGTCTGACATCCATCATATGTGTTTGAGCTTATTATACAACAAATATAGATTTATTATAAAAAATAATATCACCAAAAACATTTGCATCAAACAATATTTTATTTACATATGACCTTTTATCACCCATTTTTTTACAATTCCTTCTTAAAATCATTGTTCAATGTGACAACCGCTTCGTTGATCATGTCTGTTTTAGTGTTGTAGTTTTGATCGCATAACATTGATCACAATTACACCATTACTAGAATATTAATCATGATAAAAATATAATATATGTTCATTAAATATAATTTTAGAGTCATATATAATGTATATATATATATGTGTGTGTGTGTGTGTAAATGAATTACAATGTTCATTGAGATGAGAGGCCATACATAAGCATGAACATTGTTTTTGATTTTTTATATATTGAATGAATGGTAAATAAGAATTCACCTTCAAAAAACAATTATTATATCATTGATATTATTATATTCATTAAATATTACATTATTACCATCCATGAATACCATTAATGAAATAAGGATCACATCACTTTATAGAGGTGGCAGACCACACATACAAACAAGAAATTTTTTTTATTTCCCAAAGGATTGGATGGTATGAAGGTATACAATATATTATAATTCAAGACGAAAAAATATGTCATAAATATCATATAAATTTTTATTACACCCATATTTATAACCATCAATGTAGAATAGAGATGAAAAATAAATTACACCACTACATTGAGATGGTAAGCATTACGTACACACAAGTGATGTTTTAACATTCCTAGGATGGAAATGAGATAGAAAATGGTTGTCCCATAATTGTAATAACATCGATGTATATTTATGATTCAATTTATTTTGTTTTATATGGTTAAAATATATATATGTGATGTTGAAGATGAATGAAATTTGAACAATTAGGTAATTTCATTTACCACATCTTCGAAATGGATACTTTAGACCTTCCCTTAAGGGACATAGGATTGATATTTTAAGAAAGTAAAAACCTTCATAACATGTATAATTATGTTTAAAATATTTTATGGAAGGGACTAGGAAATATTTTTGGCTCTATATAGTGTATATAAGAAAAAATATTGGGTTCGTTTTTATAGTGAATGGAATGATTCACATGGAATTAATTAAAATATTTAAATATGACATATTAAAGTTCATGTACTAGTGGAACAATGTGGAAATATTTTATTATATAACATAGAATATGGTTTTAATCACTATATATAATAAAACTATTATAGTTCAATGAGGTATTTTAAAACATATCTTTTCTATTTAACCCAATCATTAAACAATTTTAAACATAACAGCAGTAGTAAAAAATCTAGTCGTAAAGGGACATAATTATAAATTAAAGGTAATACTTTTTTCAAAAATGGATATTGGTTGAAATTATCATAAATTTTATATCATACAGGTCCGCTTAACATATTTTTGTGATTTTTAAATAATTTAATAATGTTATTATTTTTCATCAAATATCATTAATGTAATTTTTGACAGTATTAATTTAATTTCAATTTAACGACATCCAGATTTTTTTTCCAAATACTGACTATTAAAACATGTAAAATATATCATATATATATATATATATATTTCATTACTCACTCTATCTCACCCAAATATAATAATTTTGGAGTTTATAACAGATTTTTTTACTTTTCAATTTATTAAATAAATATTGTGTTGGTGTTCGATAAGAATTTATGCTAATTATTTCATCACAAAAAGATATTAAAAAAATATATGATAAAAAATAATTTATCCCCCAAGTTTAAATTTAGAGTTAGAAATAATTAGTTTTTATGCCTATAATAAAATATTATAGACATTAAAAGCATGAATGAAACTTTTTTTACCATATCATTTACTTAAATATTATACAGGTCAAATTTAAAGAAATATGACACTATGTTTCCATATTTTCAAACCATTATTTGAAATTCCCAAACTATACTCATCAAATTTTCCGATGTCATGATTTGTGGTCACTTTTTAGTACTCTTCATATTACTATTAACCTGAATTACACTTTTTACCGTTATTGTAATAACAGTTACTAACTCCGGTTACTATTCATAATAACTAAAAATAAATAGGTCCTATATAAAAATTTGAACCTCTAGATTCGAAATTTATAATCCGTCTTTCATTATTCAATTTCTATGAGTGGAAAAAGTTAATTTAAGATAAACATGAAAAACATAACAAAAACTAATTTCTCAAAAAAAATATTTTTATCTATAATAATGTTTTTATACAAAATTAAACAATAATATTGATTATAGTGAACACAATTGGATAATTGATAATTTAATAATAGTAATTTTATTGTTGGAAAATTTTAAAACAAAATAGAAATTTTCAAATTATTAAATTAAAAATATAGTTTACAATGAATATTAGTATAATGTAATATTCACTAGAACACCATTACCTTTAGAGAAATACCAAAATATAACACATGAAAAATTAGTATATTTATATTATAAAATCAAATTAATTTTATAAAATTAAATATCAATTGGTTGAAAAATTAAATATAATTGCCACAAAAAAATGAAATTAAAGCATTTTTGAAGAAAATTCATTTTGAGGTAAAAATTGCTTGGGTAGAAAATTAAGTACATAATTATTATTAAAAAATACATTGTATAAACCCATTGTATATATTTTTATTATGGGGTTAACTCTATTCATAGTCACCAATTCATTGGCAAGTTTAAAATAAGAATATTTAAATAATTCCATTTTGAGGTTTGTTTAAGCTTATTTTTGCATGTTGTATACGCTATCAAACATAGTTTCATTTTAAAATATCAGGGTTTTATAGTACTCCCTCGATACCAACATGGTATAGGTCATGCCTATGGGGTATATAGTCAGTAATCCCAAATGAGATGAGTTGCAGGTTCCCCATCAATGGATTTAGTACTCCTCCATCCAATATATACTTCCCTTTATTAGGAGTGGGTTTTCTATGGGGATCAATACTCCCTTAAATGATAAAAACCTTACATGGTGAGGTTTTGATCCCAAAATTTAGTTTTAGAGAGGTATCCTGGATGTTATGGATACTTTCTAGTTGGAATATTGGGGGTCTATTACGCTTTTTCATCAAATTTTCCCACTAGAGATGCAAACCAAGTAAAAATTAGTTATAATGACATTGATTGTCATATATCATGCAGTACTCTATCATTATAGAATACATCATTTTAAATATTCTCCCTCTATATGGGGTTTTGAGTCACTTTTTGTTTAAAAATATCTATTTTGGTTTTGAGTCATCATGTTGGGTATTTTTATACTAACCTCTACATGGGAATAGTGACCCAAAAGTGTACCAATGAGGAAAATTATTCAATGTTTTGAACTAACCTATGAATACATTGATCTAATGGAGTTATTTCATAGAGGTTCTATGGGGTTTTGATTATGATGGTTTTTAATGGAGTTCATAACAGATTTTATTAGAGTGAGGAGTTATATCACGTTTTTAAGGTCTATCCCACCTAGATATAATTTCTTCATGTATTTATTTATCATATACTCTATATATGGGGTTTGTTTCATATGGTTTACATCTAACATGTTCATATTATTCTATATTATGATAATTTTAGGTTATTATTTTTATTTGATTTATACTATTACATTAGACATGTATATCTATTTTATCTCAAATTATTATACATACCATGTGTATGATATTTCTTCTTGCTAATAGTATCCAGTCTCTGTACAATTGATGTTCGGATTAAACTTTCATACTCAATTGAATTGTTGGTCTAGGTGTACCCTAAACTAGTTGAGTCATGCTAGCATTCCACATTCCCATCCTAAATATTATATCATATTTTTCCAATGTGTTCTTCTAGTTATACAACTCATCTAATAGTGGCTTACGTCTCTTAGGGAAACCACATTATTAAACTAACCCCACTCTCAAATTTTCAATCATGTCACAACCCATTATAGTTATATTGGTTAATATACTATGAAAAATAGATCACACACCTGACACACACCATTTAATGAAATATCTCTTCTGCACTAGGATCCCTCACCGAATCCTTAGATCATACACCTCAATATGTACAAAACCCATGAATTAATTTCTATGCTTCTACTACCAAATATACAATATAAAATATATATATGAAAATTCAACAGTACTAGGAATATCATTCATATAGTGTGTCCTCACTACCAAATACCGTTTTGGGTCAAACATCAATACAATAATGCATATATAAATGTTATTTTTATATATTGATGTGTATATCATATTTTTTCATGGATATGGAACAGTTATATATGCAAAAATAATAATTTATTTTATAAAACATCAAATTAGTTTTTGTTGATTTCTTAAGTAACTATAAATTAATTTTAAAATAAAATTTATCAATCACAAAAAAGCATTTACATGGATTATGAAACTATGATCCATGTTTGATGCATGTATTCATGACCCTTTCAACCATGTTATAATAATAAAGAAATAAATCATAGAAACATTCATTTTGCATTGTATCACTATAACCAATTATAATAATTAAATACAATAAAAATCCCAACTCCCTCGATAATAATTTTTTCCTTCACACATGTACTGGATAATAGAAATTAGGGCTATCATCCTAATTTCTATCTTATCCTTTCTAAATAAACAATGTACTAAATCATATGAAAAATTAAAATAATGTTATGATATAATTTTTTAACATCCCAGTCTAGGTTATCATCTCTCCTTACCTTACACCACATGGTCACATGCAACTAATATCTATATAACATATGAAACCCCTAGACCTACACATTTAGAAATGTTTGAACATATATATAGAATATATTCCATTAAATGAATATTTATTTCATCAACCATTTAAATAACCCTATGGTTAGTTTCATTATGAAATAGGTACAAAATAAATCATCATCCTATTCAAATATTAATAAAATTAATCACATCCTTCATTGTACACCACTTTTATGTTTAATAAACCATTTTCATTACATGAAATATCCTTTTCACATACATCATAGAATGTTTGGTTTAATAACATAGAACAATAAATGAAAGGAAATTATGAAAGACATAGTAAAGAAAAGAAATCATGATATATTTTAGTAATAAGTGAGATCAAATTTATTATTGTAGAATCATTAATATCATGATTTACTTCACATATCAATATAAAAATATGAACTTGAGGATACTCATAGGAACTATTGATATGGATGTGGATATCATAGTTATCATATCTGAACCCTCCAAGTTGTCTTAACTGAAGTTATAGGTTCTACTAGGCCTTAGGTGACATCCTCATGAAACCAAAAGCTAGAAATAAATTCCAAGTGATTCATTAATATTAGGGGGTGATTTCCCATTTTGACAGATAAAAATATTAGAAATACAAAAAAAAATCAAATCTTATATATGATGAGTGGAGAATAATACAACCAAAGGAACAACCAAAATTAAAACAACAATATCAATTTTATAATGGAATAAAATAGATAATCAAAAAATATCAACAGATTCAATTACTTAAGTACACCCAAATGATAAAATACCATGACTCACCTGAATATGATTAAAGCTCCAAGTCTACTTCTTATTTTTATTGTATAAATATGTATCACTAGAGAAATATTATTCTTTCCTATTTCATGTTTTCCAATAGATGAAATCTACAAATTGAATGATGTTCACAAGAAAATTATATTAATTAAATTAGTAAGATTCCTCTAATGAATTCCAAAAACCCTTTACTAGAAAAATAAATTATCAAAATTTATATAAAATTGTTTAAAATTACATTAATCAATATATATGATAACCAAAATCATGATCCATATAAATAAATAAAAAAACCCATTAAATTCTTTCCTATTTGATTTGGAATACCACTTTGATGTTTCCACACACACACACACACACACATACAATCCGTGTTAAAGTTCTGTACTCATGGGAGGTCTCTAATTCATCACCCAAGTCATCACTACGTGTCTAATGTCCTCATTCCCTAAGGTTATGCACCCCATATATTGGGATGTATCCTTACACCATGATGTTATATTCCCCATATTTTGGGTTATAATGAAAACATGAACTGACACCGACCATGTATGCATGAACCTATTTCAAACAATTTAACATAAATAAAAACACTTGTTGAAAAAATATCATCAAAAAAATTTATTGTGAAGAAATAAATCCAAAATTTTAACATAATCATATTATAATATCTAATAAATTCCATCCATAAAAATCCAACATCCCATGATTGTCAAAGCCATTAACCAAAGAGGTTTCCATAAAGAATCATGAAATTATTTCACTAAACATTCAGTAAAATAATTAAATAATAATTATTAATTCATGTTATATTTATAGTATATAATATAGATAAAAAAATCCTCTCAACGTTTTTTGGATATTGAAGAAAAACATAAAAAAAATCAAGATTCAGGCTCATGTCTTACTCTCTTCCATAGATTCATTCATATCCCATCAAGATTACAATAAACGTATATTGATCTATATATAATGGAAAATAATTTTTTTTCTAGGAGAGAGTGTAATAATATATCTATGAATATTGGGGAATAATTTTTATATACAAAATATTATAGATCTCTAACACACTTTGATTCAACTAAAAGTCAATTATGGATAGAATGGAAAGGTATCTCAAGCATTGAAAGAGGGTGGAATTCGAGGTACAAGAGAAATAGGAAACCAATGATTCTTACAATGATTAATTCAAATTAGATCCAATAGTTTTGGAGTTACAATTTTGAACTTATGGTTTGGATGCACTTTTTGGTAAACCATTCACCAACTGAGTTGTGCTATAATCTCATATCCACACCTCACATAGTATGCTCACATTGTTAGAAAAACTATATGACAACCATTATTTTACTTTTATTTAATGTTTCATGGTTTCCATTAGTTATTCATATGGTTTTCCCAACTCATGTACCAATTTTTTACCTTTAAAGTTACATCCAAAATATGTTTCATGGTTTCATCAAAGTCGTATATAGATTCAATTAATTGTGAACCTCTAGAAACACATCCAACATATCCCTAAACCTCTTAAAACATCCAAAAAACTAAATAAATTATTTTATAAGATCATATAACATAAATAATTGTTAATATACCAGAAATTGTGGGTGCTTCATTCTCCCCACCATTGGTCTTTCCATCCCCAGAAAGTAAAAAACCACAGTCGTTTTTGACATATTGGGCTGATGTTCTAACATTTGTTTTTTATGATCCCACATTTAACCTAGATCTATCCATATTTTCAGAAATATCACATTATACTTATTATTTTCCAATGAAATGTATTTTCTTTATAATGGACTACCTGCATTGGTACACGAATCATTGTAGCATCCAATTCGAGATCAATTTTTCCCATCGAATCACATGGTCATGATCATGCTGATATTTTTCAATTTGGAAACATGAAACATGATAGGCACTAAACTGATTGTTCATAGTATGGGAAACTAATAAGAGACCTCACCCATGCATCCAACTATGTAAAAAGGTCCAATGTATCATGGGAAAAAACATTCCTAGATTACCAAAATGATGATTCCCAATCCATGGAGAGATTTTAAAGTAAATTTTTTTAGCAAACTCAAACGACTATGGTTGTCAATGATAATATATATATTATATATTATGACTTCGATCCTTCATGATAATTTTTTATGAACATATGAAATTTATCTATAATCTCTTGCAAAATGTTGTGTCTAATCTATGAAATCTAGTCAATTTCAATCCAATTAAGTAAAGAATAAAAAGGTATTCCATACAAATCTTCAAAAGAAGTTATATGTATTTATCCCGAACCAATATTATTGTACGAGAACTCACTTAATTAAATATTCAACTTCCATTGGACCCCAAAATCCAATATAAAATCCATAATCATGTCCTCCAATGAATGAATCATCTGTTTGGGTTGGTCATTTTTTTAGGATGATAATCAATGATCAAGTTTAACTGAGATACAAGGGATTTCTATAATTACTTAAAAAAATGAGATGTAATCATGTGTTATTTATAGTGAAAATCAGGACCATAATTTCATGTATCATTACAATTTCATGAATATAGTGTTTCAAAAATTAATACATTATATTATGTTCAGGAATAGATATTTAGTGATCTAAAATTGTGAGATGATCCACTATCATCAATATTGATTCATGTTTCTTAACCATTTAGGGTAGAACAGTGTCAAAATCCATAGATATATTCCCTAATTTCCATTTGGTAATTAGTAAAGTGTACAACATACCAACTTGTGGTCGATTCACAACCTTGGCCTGCTGAGAGGTGAGGTGTCATGAAACATACTCTTCTACAGCTCTTCCTAGGAAAATACTCCAAAAATATTCCATCAATGACTAAAATATTTTATGAATCTTTTGATGAATATCCTATCACAATTGGTGGAAAACACTAATAAGTTGTTCCTAATAACCCAGAGGGATAACCATATAATCCTTAAAACATAGCACTAAACTCTTATGCAGCTTCCATCACTCAATGGTCTCCCTATTATAGAATTTGGACCTCATGGTATCATATTTAGGGTCAGATGTTGGGTATTCCTAACCTTTATAACCAAATAACGAATAACTGAAACTAAAAATGAAAATAATATCATTAACTTATTCTTTTTAATACACATGCATATCAGCTATGAATAAAATCACATTCCATTGATAGGAAGACTCTTTATCCATGTGGTAATAGGACTTCCTACTCATGTAAACTACACTAGATTTCATTTCCCCAGTGTACATAACTGGTCAAAGTCAAAAATTTGTTGAGATTATATCCAACTTCTTTTCCTTATATTAATTCTCTTTCTGATAAAGTTTTCTTCTGGATTCTATAACCCACATAAAATTTAAATTTCTAAAAAATGATTGGGATGATATGTGATTAAGTCATGAACTACAACATAAAACTCCAAATCATGGTTTGGGTAGTTATTTGTCACAAATTGACCAAATTAGGATCGAGCTATAGCTACCCCAGGCCTGTCTCCATATTCCATGGGATATATATAAGAAATGAAAGGCATAAATAATATGGGAGTCCTTTTAACAGTTTTCATGTATTCTTGCAGCCAACCATCTCCATGCAGAAGTTTTGGGGAATAAATATAAAATATATTAAACTCTAGAGAAACAACAAGGCATGAAACACCGTCTAGGCAATACAATATTACGATAGTATAATCTAAAAAGAAAATGTGAAAAATACACACCCATCATGAAATACGTACCATCTTGAAAAAAACTAGATGATATAAATGTTGATAGTGCATGGATTCCGATCTCTAAGCCCTGACCACCGTACGAGGTAAAATATATCATTGTATCAATATTCTGTTATGTAATCCCCACTGACTTGTCTTTCATCTGCATAAGACACGACATGTTATAAAAAATTCCATGTAGGTTTGTGTACATACATACCCAATAGGATTCCCAATAAAATGAAGAGGGGTATCATTATGTGACATGATAGATTCAGAAAAATAAACCATAAGTAAGAAAAAAATATAATAACAATGATATTTGATAGTACAAAAAACCCTAATGAGAGAGAAATGGGAACTCAATATCAAAGAACAATTACTGAAACAATTCAGAAGTATGTTCCAAGACGTCAATGATTTATGACTAAAATCTTGTGTGTCTATCCAAAATAGTAACTCTGTAGAGATCGCACACCTCAGCACAATGCTTCCCAATTCATGGGGAATAATATCCCAGTAGAGGACTTGCACCCTAGTGTGTCAGGGGGGGTCACTCATTGTATGGAGGACCACACCCTAGAATGATAAGGGGTTACCACTCTATAGATATATAACCCACACACTTGTCCCTTCGGTGAGAACAATATTGTATATAGAGTAAATGAACCTTCATAAGATAGAGTTTCCACTCAATAGATAGAGGAATTTAACCCTATTCTATTCGTTGTACCACTTAGTAGATAGGGAACCCACACCTAAGTATGATAGGGGGTACTACCCAATAGATAAGGGACCTAGGACCTAGCTAGTTAGGGGGTACTTCTTCGTAGATAGAGGACCCACACCCCAGTCTATTAGTGGGATACCATTCTATAGATAAAGGGACCTCCATCATGTCTGATAGGGGTACCACTCATAAGATTGAGGACTTGTGACCTGATCCATTATGGGGTACCACTTAGTAGACAAAGGACCCACACCATATTCTGATAGGGATTCCACATTGTAG
Organism: Viscum album; assembly: GCA_963277665.1. Classification (NCBI taxonomy): domain Eukaryota; kingdom Viridiplantae; phylum Streptophyta; class Magnoliopsida; order Santalales; family Viscaceae; genus Viscum; species Viscum album. The sequence goes on from OY728127.1 coordinate 625,177,058, forward strand.
ATAGAGGACATGTTCCATATTGTGATTGGTCTGGTATCATTAAGTAGATAGTGGACTTTCAAACTTATCCAATAGGGGGTACCACTCAATAGATATAGGACCCTTTCTATATTCTCATTTGTGGTACCATTCTAATTATCATTTTTAATCACTTCTATCATCGAGTGTTTTCTAAAGAATAATCACACCCATAAAACCATGTATAATATCTCATATTCCACCATGATGTCCACCATCACATTCTATGAGAAAAACACCTAGAATAGGCTACTCACAATCTAAATGTTAACTCTAAATGAAAAAGATATGGGAGGTTGTAGTTTCATAAAAAAGAGGTACATGATGTGTCACAGACTAACATTGTGCCTGGTCCTAGCCATGACCATGACACTTGGGACATGTCATTTTCCCTTAGGTTGGGTCCATGTACATTGGGTCTGTGCTTGTCTGTTCTCATATCCCTTGGGATGTTTCTATGTACACTAGTTGTGTGCCTAGTCTTTCTTGGGTTTTTGTACTCCCAGAGTACATGCTATGTCACTTCTACTAAGTCACATAGTGTGTGGGGGTCCATCATGGTGTGTGATATTTTGATCACCTAAAAATCCTAACAACCATTGCGGGGTTACTACTTGGTGTGTGTTTATCATACTACAGACCATGTTGTCAAATTTCTTATAGAATCTCAGATCCACTTTTCACATCACATATCCAGCTTCTCCTTTAAAAATTCTAATTTTTTCCACCTTCAATCAGTGGTAATCGCATCTGACCATTTGTTCATTCCCTCCAATGGTCCTAAAGAAGTGTTCTGATTCTCCATATAATACCCACATGTTATGTCAATTATCCAGTTTTCTCTCATTCCCCTTCAAAATTCACTATCCTTAATGAAATTAAAAGCATCTTGAAATCTAACTAAATGAATCCATGATTTTTAAAACTATTCATTTCATGTGAATTCGTTACAAATATGGAGGTTCGATCATGCTCAATCCTTCCCAAAAATGACAAACAATCGCCCTAGAGGCTAATGATGGAAATTGTGAAGAGTGATGGGGTAAAAGCACATAAAAAGTGAAAAAACAACATCTAGGAATTCTTTTCCAAAACATATATAATAAGAATATTTGGGGCGAGAAATATCCCCCAATAAGAATATATTTAATTAAAAACATAAAATTTGATACATGGGCACATGAAATGGCTCAAATTAAATATAGAAAAAATAAATGGAATCAGTCATGGTCAATAAAATAATATTAAGGGGATAAATCAATAAATGATGAGTTCTACATTGATTTGGGCCAATTTTTGTGGAAGAATACACTCACTATTGATGGGGGAAGATATGATGTGTTCTTTGTGCCCTGATTCACTTGGATCTAGAATCCCAACATTATCAGATCTCAATCCCCCAGTGAAAAATGAAATAGTCCTTCTCTTAACAAACTCATGTTTATGTGGTTATCCTTGGAGATTTTCCATAAAATCATATTTATAGAGGACTATATTTTATCTTATTTAATTTAAAATGATTAATGTATTTATTTATTTTAATGAAATGCACACGTCAATGGATGATTTTTCTGATCATTTGGAACTAAATAACGTCATGTCACAAATAGGGTAATTCACATTCTTCATAACGAGTTGTGGTTTTTATATTTCTGATTCAATAAACCATTTAGAATATATCCCATTATTTATTAATAAATTTTTGTTCATGGAATATAATATGTTTTCTATTTTAATAAAACTAATTTGGAGCACATTAGGCCTCTGAAACATGCATCATCTTACAACCTCAGTCCAAAAATATTCCTTAATATATTTCAATGTCTTAAAATTAAATAAAATATGGACTATAATTTATTCGATCCGTAAATATTTTTTCCTAAAAAATAGAAAACTAAACAAATAACATTGGATATTGAGCCTACGTCGAGTTCTCAGGCACCCAATAGCTCTCATACATGCAACCATACTACTCTATAAGACAAACCAAGTGAATGGTCCTTTTATATAGTTTCATCTCCTCACTATCCTCAATATACACTGAATGCTACATGAAATCGGCCCCAAACTCATTTTCCATCTTACCCTATTCAATAATGTGTGTAAGATCATACATGTATCTCCTAAGCTGTGACACAAGGAAGAAATCATGAACCCACTCTAACTATGGGTGTCTGGAATGGTGTCCAGAAACCTCACCAAACCTCTATAAGATCTCAAACAACCTGATGATCCTTTAGGACAACATTCCTCTCCAGTCGAATCTCAGCAACCCTCATTGTGGGGATAATCTCAAGAAAATGTGTTCTCTATATTCGGACTCCAAGGGCCTCTGACATCAAAATGAATAATATTTCTCCCTCCTATGATATGTCCCCATATTTTCATGGATCATTGAGACCTTCTCCATCATTAGCTACTCTATCCATAGCCTAACATGATATTCCTCACTGATCTAAGTTCGGAAAAAGGTTGACCAGTAGGGTATCTCGAAGAGGGTCGTGGAGGGTTTCATGTTGATAGTAGTGGAGTATCTATAATTATAAGCAAACTATTGCATGTTTAAGTGATCCTCCATACTCCATAAAATGTCTAACATGCTTTACCTCAGCATATCCTCATGAAAATGGATAGTTCACTATGTCTGGAAGATTATCTGAGGGTGAAATTTTGTACTCATCCTCATCGGGGTCCCAAATTCCTCCTGTAGACCACTCCACACTAGTTACATAAACCATGAATTGTGATAAAATAAAATCATCATGGGAACCCCATTAAGGCATATTATTTCTCATATATAAAACTTCCCTAAACTCTCCACCAAACTCTACGCCCCTAATAGCATGGAAGTGTTCTTACTTTGTAAGCTAGTAAAATATCATATGAAGGGAATCATATACTCTCTATATCCATGGAATCCTTATCCCACATTCCATGGATATACAATACCATTTCAACTACATGATATCAATAGGATATAACAAAAATTCCAAAAGATTGTTCTTAGACTTTACATACTGACACATGAGGCATCGAGAGATGAACTATGAAATGATCCACCTCCTGGAAGCCTAGAAAACTGAAGTTGAAGTCTATTTACATATATCCTCTATAGGGATTGGTATACAAAGGATATTTTGAACATATCTCATCATTAATACTTGAATCATGATTGGGAACATTGCCTATCCATTTTTAATAATTATGTGATTCCCTACATAAAATCCATCTAGGGAGACTCCTAAGGATATCTGGACACATACGACCTTGTAGTTGATTTCTCCAAACTGGAACTCTCTCAAACACAAGAGATGAAGTTGATTCATCACCGTCTACTAATTAACTATTCCACCCTCCTCCTCAACTAGTTTCATCTATAAATAACTTGACTACTCTAATTCCCCCTACACAAAATGAATATGGGAATTCATGTTAAGGAATTTTTCCACCACATTTACCTTCCTATGAGTATAGAATATCTCTTATTAATAGTACATTAATAAATCCAAATAGTGCCTTTATATTAAGATAATTTATCTTTAAATGAAGACACAACTTAGACTCTAATGGCCTTAGTAAGCCTCATAGTTCTCTCCCATGGGGTAATTTCTCCACATCCTCAATCCAAAGACTACCACTCCCAAATCTGGGTTATGAGTTGCGTAGTTAATCACATGGTGTCTCAATAGACTTAACCTATATATGGTTAGTGCATGACTCTACATCAACAAACAGGAAGGTCAATCTCTAGATGCATGACAATAAACTTCACGCTCCACAACCACCTCTGATAGTCTCAGAATAAGAGCACTCATCTACCTCAACCTTAACTCGCTGAAGTCCCTCTAGTATTACTTAGTCTTGCTAAATTAATCTCCATTCCGCATTAGGGTGGTCAAAGGGGATTCGATCCTAAATAATTATACCACAAGCCTCATGTATTACCCTACCAAGCCAAGGAATATCGGCACTACTATCACACATCAGGGTGGATGCCAATAAATAATTGCATGAATAGGTTCTGAGTATATAGAGAGTCAATGATTATAAATGAAATTCCAAAGAATGTGAACCTCATGGATCATGAAATGAATCTTTGAGATTTTACATTAAATTGGTTGTTCCAGAAGCAATTCTTGAACATTATTTGAGTTCTCTACGTGATCCTCTTATAAAACAGAGTATATGAGTATGTCATCAATGATGAAAACAACAAATCAGTCCAAATACATGTGGAAAATTTGATTCATCAAGGACATAAAAACATCAGTGTCATCCATCACAACAGTAAGTATCACTATGAACTCATAGTGTATTTGAAGAAATTAGAATGTCAGCTACTTAATATCAACCTCATGAACTCTCAACTATTAAAAGAGGTCCTCAATCCTTGTAAATGGGTACTAGTTCTTTTTTATGGAATGGTTCTGGCAGTGATAATCTATAAATATACAAAATCCCACATTCACCTTCTTCATGAACAAAAACATAGCTACCTATGGGAAAACTCTGGGTCTTATAGAACCTTTCTCTTAAAGGACATCAAACTCTAAATATAGCTCCCAGTCCGTAGTATGGGAAATATGATATTCCATAGGATACATTGGAGTGGTTCGAGGTTGAAATTCAATGAAAAACTTCATCTCGTAACTCAATGAATTTTCAAGATCATTCTCGTGAAATACAACCAAAACATTCACTACAATTGAAGTAATCCAAATACCTAAATATCTAGTTTCACTAATGTCTACATTCACCAAGAAATGGGAGATGGGTTACAACTTCTTTCTCCCATAACTCGATCATCCTTCATTGAGATCAACCTTTCCTAAATAAGAGAGAATTGTCTCATCAGTGTGAAGGCATCTGACTCGTTTGTCATGACAGTTGATCTGGGCTCATATCATAGACCACCAGTCCATACCCAAGAATATTTCATATGGTCTCATTATTATAACCAAAATATTACATGGGTAAATCTATCCCCCAACTGACAGATTTCACTATTAGAATATAAATGTTAACAAATAAGTGTTCCCCATATGCACCTCAAGGAAAATATGTTGGGATAATGTCTCAATTGGGAGATACAAATCATGCACAAAGGGTAAGGAGATTAAGAAATGGCTTACACATATGCAAACTAATATTAAATAAACATAATAATAAAATTGTTTCAAAACACTTATCATCTCATGTGTTGTTAGGTCATAAGACTCCATAGCCTGCAACTTCCAATCGAACTAATCACCATATCCCTAATCTGGCATTGACTTCCAGGTGGTGATGGTGGTGGATGGAGATCATAAAATCATCCACCACACATAGCTCCTCTATTATCCCCACCTACTCCCCTAACAGCTCCACCTCCATAGGGGGAACCTTGATCATGCGTGGGTGATCCATGTTCACTGTGATATGGTGGTCCATCCACTATCTATCATCCCTTATCAGCATGTCGGGTTGAGAAATAACAAACCATATGACCTCCCTCATCACATGTATAAAATCAACCATCTTTGGGATTCCCTGGGCCTCTCTGTTTTCCATATTCCTCCTTATAATATGTCCACGTCTAATCATGTGGAGGTCTCTTATTCTGGGTCCTTACTAAATAGAGCCTACTAGCTTCAATAGAAAACTCATCCTCATGATTATCCATGTCAGCTCTAGCTGTATGGAATACCTCTAAGAGGCATTTCTACATCACCAACACATTATACAATACTCCGGCATTAGTCAGATGGCATAGGGGTACCACACTAACAAAGATATCCCTACAGAGACCCTTATCAAACTTTTATTCCCTGATGTATACTTACTGAATCTTGTATAGGGGTACCTTTTGAGGTTAGTGAACCTCAAAATATATTCAATAGCTGTCATTCCTCCCTATAGAAACTCCATAATCTTCTGAATTCAAACATAGAAAAATAATTAAGGGTAATACTCTTCATGAAACATATTCTGTAAGTCATTCCATGAGAGTTTATACTCATCATGCATCTAGGTTACTAGACTCCACCAGGGCCTAGTGGATACATGGGAAAGCAAGATTCTAGAGAAACTACATTCTTAGTCAGTGTCTGTATACATTTGAAAACATAGATCACCAACTCTAGCCAATCCTCTACCGACTAGGGATTTAGCTCATTAGGGAATATCAATGGCCTTTGTTGCTAGAACATGCATATTAAGCCAAGACTAAGTGAATCCTTTGCATTCTCTAATGGAACAATCTACTTCTAGACTAGAAGGTGTGCTACTACCTTTCCACCTGGATGAATGATCTCACATGATGGCCCCTGAATAAAGGCCTCATTAATCATCATATTATCCTCACGATCCTTAATTTGAAACCCAGCTGGCTATCTTTTCATAGTAATCCTAAAATTAAATCAATATTTAACACAGTTATATGAGAATATATATGTGGAGATTACTCAATAATAATTGTGAAATACTCAATTTATGTGATGCATGTGACAATTTTTCATCCAATAAATTTTTCAATATTACTAGTCAACAAGTATTTAGTTAGAGTTTGGATGTACATATATGTCAACCTCTACACCCAAATTGAGATAACTATCCTAAAATCCACTCTTGAGACAATTGGACATCATTTTCCTATGTCCCAAACAAATCCTCGTAAGGATACAACTCCAAACACCAACATAAGGAATGAAAAAACTGTGATATAGATGAATCATGACCCAACCTATAACGAACCGACCTCATATAACCTAAATCTGGTGATTTATTACATTAAATTGGGAAGACTATAAAGAATAATTTACTAAAGTACGGTATATTTTAGCAGTATTGAAAATATAGATTACAAACATGATACCAATAATACATTGGAAAAACAATAAAACATGAAACACAATAACTGAAATAAACTGCATCCTTGAAAGCTTAATGAATGTTCTCTTATTCATAACATAGGGAGAGAAACATAATATGGCTGAGCTCAAATTCCAAGTAAGGTTATGTACAACGAAAGCAATAATCAATCTACATGGAAAGGTAAATATCTGAGAACACTTTCCATTTACAAAACTATATAAAGAACAAATAATATGGTAAGTAAAGAACTAAACCATATTCTATAAATCAATAAATTGAGAATGAACTATTTCCATATATATATGTTGATGCAAAATCTCGTGGTTAAATATTAATTGGAATTAAATGACAGAAATACCTTATTTAATGACGTCATGTCTCAGGAACATGAAAACCCATTACCATCAAGACCTTTCACAATATGGATGGTAGAAACCCATTTGTATAACTAATTTGTCTCATGAGAAACTATCGATGCATCAAGGATCTATATAATGTATGGGCTCCACCCATGACTTCCATTCCAAAGTATTTATCATATTCAATAATCAAAATAAATAATATGGCTTATCAAATAACTATATTGAATGTGTAATATGGGTATATAGATAATTTCCATGATGTAAATAATATTATATCCTGATATTAATGAGATTCATGATATAACAAGTCAAAAGGAATAATATACTCCATATTAAAATGAACTAGGTGCATAACGTTACTTTATAACTCAATTAAGGGAAATTTAGATGAAACCACTTACCTTATGTCAGATACTCTCTGTATTTGTCTAAAACTCCTATATGATGGTATTATTAAATTATATTAGTATCATAATAATATTTATTATATCATATAGGATTATTTTATGACTTTATATAAACCTTTTATTAACAATTCCATGTTAAAGCAATATTTTGGGTAATAATCACTTCGTTTATCATACATGTTTTCACATGTTATTCTTGATCATATTACATAGATCATGATTTAATAACATGAAAAATGTATAATATGATTTATATATCATATATATTCAAAATATAAATATATATAATAGATAGATATATTACATGGAATTCACCATTCATGAAGATGGTAGGCCATACGTTTGCATTAATGGTGTTTCCATTTTCTAATCGTATTGAATGGAAGTAAGTGAATATATGTACCCCCCCACAGATATATATATATATATATATATATTATTCCTGTAGCATTATTATTTCATATATTTCATAATTATTCAAAATATATATCTTCAAAATCATTGTTGGACGATGAACATGGGAGATGAGTCTCATCACGTGATGGAGTCGGTATGTCGTATGTACACACTAGCGATGATATCAATTCCTTAATGATTTAATGGTATGGATTTTGATTGAATATGAGTTGTAAATAAATAATATCATGATATATTTATTATTAATGTAATTTCTATTCATCATTATACCCATCTAAATTAAATATATATGAAAAACGGTTTACACCACGACCTGGAGACGATAAGTCGTACGCACACACACATTGTGATATTGATTTTCGTTGGATAACGGAATATGGTTGTACCATAACCATAAAAACATCTCAAAATCTGTTAGATGTTGTAGTTATTATTTAATTATGGTAAAAACATAGTAACAGGATGTATAAGAAGAAATGAACTATGAAAGAAGGGATAAAAGCATTACCTCTTCTTCTGGTGTCTCCATTTAATTTGCACAAAATGACTCCATATGTAAGTGTTCTACCCAAAGGGTGTCCTATAGGATGAATTTATGGATTTTTTTAGGTGATTTGGTTAGGTTTTTTTCAATCCCATGCGATTTGGAGGTGTGAAAAAATGGGTAGAGGTTGTTCCCTTTTATAAGAGGGAGGATGGGAACTTCAGAAAAGTTTAGAAATATTAGTTTATTATAAATTCAATTTCGATTCAAAATAGTAAAAAACTCCTTTAATTCGAAGATAATATTATTTTGGTTCGAATAAACATCATAAAATAATTTTTATGCAATTTTTAAATATATTGTTTCCATTTTCTTTTTTGTTTAATCCTTATTTTACCATTTTTAATCATATTGTGATATTTTGTTATTTACATATTGTGGGATAATGTAATTACCATATCATGTCAAACGACCCAAAAAAATTTATTTATGACATATTTGAACTTTTCTTAACCATTTGGAATAATCATATATTTTTATGAATTTAATATCATTTAATATACTATTTTCTATTTTAAGTTATGAATTATGTCAATTTTGTACACTATTCATAAATGATTTTTTTACAGATTCATAACCACCTGATTCATTCGAATAAAATAATTAAAATATATATAATATATCAATATCATCCATAAAATTCGTGGATGACATAAAAATAACAAATTAATTTTTTTAACATTTATAATATCATTTATTTGAATCCTTTATTAATGAAACAATCATTACATCATCATTGTGTCATAATTAAATTTATTAATTTAATGTCTAAAAATTATAAATAAAATATAATGATATAGGAAAGAATTTTATATTTCCAATTAATATTTATTGTTTAATTGATAAATTATAAAACCCTAAATAAAAATTGTTTTAGTAAAATATACATGATTATGTTATATTTTTCAATACTTTAAATTAATTCTTTTAAAATGTCATTTTCACACTGAAGTGGTCCCTTGGGGTCCTAAAATCGACCTAAGGATTTCCATGGTTGGAAATATGTTGTCCAATAGGATTAGGATATGTGTTAGGGTAGTTTTATTTTATTATAATATTATTTTATTACCCTTATTTACTTGATTTTCACTTTTTACCCTGGACAATAAAAATATTTACGGAACTTACTATTCATAATGACAAAAAATAAAAGGCTCCTATTTACTGAATTTGTAACATATGATTCCAAATATCAAATCCATTTTCCAAATTCAATACACATAAGTTTCAGTAATTAATTTAAAATTAATTCATGTTGTCAAAATGAGAACGCGGGTTTTTAAGAAGTAATATCTATCAAAAGATTACCAAGTGTTTATGTACAATTTCAATTTGAAAGTACATCCAATAACAACAATTGGATTAAATGATAAAATTTTAATCCAATTACACTTTAAAATAGGTTAAAAATAAAATCTAAGAATATTAAAAATTTAGATGAAAATGCAGTTTTGAGTTAAAATGCAGTATTTTTCACTATTAATCAAAAATTGATACTCTTCTGAAAATTACCAAAATTTCACCCTAAGATAATTTTGATATTATGAATTCAAGAATGAAGTTTATTTTGAAAAATAATGATTATAAAATTTAAAAATGTAATTATTACTATTCATATCTTCTTTTTAAACGGCTAATTTAAATTGTTGTGGTGTCCTAGAACTTAGGGTTACGTACAACGCCCGACATTGAATTATTTAAAAAGAAGCATACCATAGATGCTTGGGGTGTTACATTATTACCCCCCATAAAAAAATTTTTACCTAAAAAATTCTAGAATATCACAACATAAAAAGAGTCAGGTTGTTATTCATCATATGTTCTTCAGGTTCCCACACCGCCTCTTCCATTTTATGGTTTCTCCAACAAACTTTTACCATTAGAGTTGCCTATTTCTCCACACTTTTTCTCTAGTATAAATAATCAATATAGGATCTTTAAAATAATATAGTTCAGCTTCCATTTCTATTTCTTCATAGGTGAGTACATGCATTGGGTCTCACATGTGTTTCCTCAATAGTGATATGTGGTACACATCATGAACTTTCAAGAGACATGGAGTCATTGACAAGCTGTAGGTTACAACTCCAATTAGTTATATAATTTAAAAATGTCTGATGTACCTAGGAGTTAATTTATCCTTCTTATAGAATTGTATGATACCCTTCCATGGAGATACCTTCAGGAAACCATGATCTCTTACTTGAAATTCCAAATACTTCCTTTGGTTATCGACATAACTCTTTTTTCCAATTTTGAGCTATTTTGATATGGGTTTGGATAATCTTCACCTTCTACATTGTTTCTTCCACATGTTCTGGATCTTCATGCTTTCTTTCACCCACATCATCCCAAAAAGATTGTGTACAACATCTCTTTCCATATAATTCTTTATATGGTGAAATATGGATACTTGAATGGAAGCTATTATTAAAGTAAAATTCTATGATACGTAAATACTGACCCCATATACCCTAAAAGTTATGTGAGAATGATCTAAAAATGTTTTCTAATGTTTCAACAGTCTGTTCTGATTATCCATCAGTTTGAGGGTGGTATGTAGTGCTCAAACGAAGTGCAATTTCTAGGACCTTCTAAAGACATTTCCCGAATATTGATGTAAAACTGGAATCAAGATAAGAAAAAATCAATATAGGTACACCATGAATACTTTAAACTTCATTAATATATAGTCTTGTTAAATGTTCAAGTGGTAAATCTTCTCTTATAGCAATAAAATGTGCTGGCTTTGTAAGATGACCAACAATAACCCCTATCACATCATTCCTTCTGGGAGTCTTTGGTAACACCCGGGCATAGTCCGTTATAATATCATCCCATTTACACATAGATATAGGAATAGGTTTCCTGAATCCTCTAGGATGTTGTCTTCCAAACTTAACTTGTTGAAAAACCAAACATTTCGATACATAATTAGCAATCTGCCTCTTCATGTTATCCCACCAAAAATGTTCCTTCAAATCTCTATAAGTCTCAGTTCTACCATGGTGTATAGAAAAATTGGAGCTATGATCATCATCCAATAATTCCCTTTTTAGATCTGGTTTATCGGGAACATAAAGCCTGCTCGTAAATATAAAAATTTTGTCGTGAAATACGAAATCAGTCTATATCTCATCATTCATAGCATTAATATTCGTTTGAAGCTCCTCATCCTCAGTCTGAGAACTTTTTAACCTTTCCAGTATTGATGGTTTGGAAACCATTTCAAAATGTAGTGATGTTTTACCCGCAATGATAATTCCAATATCCATGTTTACTAGATCTATGAAAATAAGATCCCTTTCAACTCTTATATTTTTTAGAACTCCATTTTCCAATTTACTTTTGGAATCCACCACCTTATTTTCCATCCCTGGGTGGTAGTGTGTTGTGAAGTCACAATTATTGAGTAGTTCAAGCTGTATCCTTTGTCACATGTTGAGTTTGTTCTCTGGGAAAATATATTTAAATCTCTTATGATCAGTATATATATAGAAATTTTCACCAAATACGTAGTGTCTCCATAACATCAAAGCAAAGATTACATAAAATAACTCTAGATCATGAGATGGGTAGTTTTGTTCATGCGGTTTTAATTTCATTGATTCATATGCAATAACCATATCATCTGCATAAGGACACAATGAAGTCTTTTCCTTGATGCATAACTATAAATAACAAACCAATCATTCCCATATGGTAAATAAAAGATATGATCATTGGCTAATATTATCTTCAATTCTTTTAAACACCCATCCCACTATTTATTTCAAAACAAATTTTACCCCTTTTCAAGCGAGTTTGGTTAATGTGTTAGCCAATCGGGAAAAATTATTAATGAAATACAGATAGTAACTTGCTAAACCAATAAAAATACGTAATTCTGTTATACTAGTCGGTGTTATCCCTTCATGAATTTCTTTTTTCTTTGAAGGATCAATAGAGATTCCATCCATGTTGATTAAATGTCTAAGGAATGAAATTTCATGAACCAAGAATTCACACTTGCTAAATTTACCATATAATTATTATCTCCTAAGAGTCTCCTGAAAGAACCTCATGTGATACTCATGGTCTTCAAATATTTTAGAATATATCAAAATATCTCCAATTAATACCACAACCAAAACATCAGGTTATTCATTTAATATGATACTGATGAGATCTATAAAAATCGAGGGTGCATTAGACAATCTAAAAGGAATTACTATAAATTCTTAATGAGCATACCTCATCTGAAAAGATTTCTTCGGAATGTCTTCCTTCATCCCTCATAATTGATGACATCTAAAATGAAGATCAATCTTGGAAAATAATTGAGCTCCTTGAAGTTGATCAAATAAATCATTGATATGAGGTTGGGGATACTTCTTATTTATTGTAATTTCATTGATTTCCCTATAATCAATACATAGCCTCTGGGATCCATCTTTCTTATTGAAAAAGAGAATAGGGGATCCCCATGGGGAAACAATATGGTGGATATATCCCTTTTGAAACAAACCTTCAAGGTATTTTTTATCTAATAATTCCACAATGTCCATTCTATAAGGAGTTTTTAAAATTTTCCTTGTATTAGATATTAAATGAATAAAAAACTCAAATTCACACTCTAATGCGTGTCCAAGTAAATCTTCAAGAAACATATCAATTTATTCCATTATAATTGGTACACCCTCATTTGAAGATTACCTCCTTAATACCTATATGATGATTTATATTTCTCCTAAATAATATAATTTAGTGAAGATACTAAGGATGTATTTAGATAATAATCAGGTGATAATGTTTCTTCTCTAAAGGTAAGGGATTCTACATCTTCTTAATAAATCAAAACTTCCTTCTTTTTGAAATATTTCATCATTTCATATGTTATAAATTTGTTACTTTGGGTGAATTATCAAAAGTGTATTCTCAATGTCAAACTTAGAGTATGTTCCCTGTTCTATTTTCCATAAATATTGTTTCCATGTTTGTTGCTAAACTTACTTTGATACCTACTGTAATTCCTGGACATTAGATAACCTCAAGCCAATGCATTGTTACATTACACTGGAATTATTACTAGAATCACATCCTAAATTTCCATATAGATTATCATTCTTGAAAACCCATATTACTAACATGATACAAATAATACATTCAGAAATCAAAAAAACATGAAAAAATAACAAAAATAAATTGCGCCCTTGAAAGCATAATCAAAGTTCTCTTCTTTATAACAGGGGGAGAAAAACCTAATAATGGTGAGCTCAAATGATCAGTAAGGTTATGTACAACTGATGAAATAATCATTCTATATAGAAAGGTAAATATTTAAGAACACTTTCCATTTACAAAACAAGATAAGGAACAAATAATATTTTCAAGTAAAGAACTAAAACATATGCCATAAATAAATAAAGAGAGAATGAAATATTTCAACATATATTATAACACAAAATCTCATGGATAAAAATAAATATAATTAAATGTGGGAAATATATTATGTAACGCCCCGACCCCAGCTACCCAGAGTCGGTGCATTAATTACATAACATTGGCATGATCACAAGAAAGATCAAATCTCGAAAGACCGATTGGTTTAGTAGCCTTGGAAACACTAGATATATTCATAAGTTTTACATTACATCATAAAATCAAAAACTACTACAACAACATAATGTTTCCACAGTCCACACTACAATCCCCTCATAAAATCCCTGCAGGTCATTCATAACTTACATCTTCACTTCCTGGGAAAAATAAAACATAGAAAAGGGGTGAGCTCAAATGCCCAGTAAGGATAACAATATAGCGGAAACTTTCATCAATAAGAATAAACATTTAAGGAAATGTATAACTAAAACAAAAGCCTTTTAAACATGAACTTTCAACATGGTATGGCATAAATAAAATGAAATAATGCCATTTACTTATTCACATGGATATTCCACTAATCGAATAATCACATGCAAAAATAAATAACCACTTTCATAATGTTGGAATGCATAATGCCAGACTATCATAACCACATAGCCAAGGCCTCGTGCCAAGACTACAAATAAGATTTTGTCAAGGCCTTGTTCCAAGACACTAGTTTGTCTCATGAGACCTACCGATGCATCGAGGAGCTATAGCGGGCTCCACCCGTCACTTATTAAGTCCAATTCATTCCCATATGAAAAGGTTTAAACATAACATAAACATTCGTATTAAAACTAGCATACGAAATGTCAATACTTTCACAATAAACTATGAATGGTATAAAAATAGCACATCCACAGTCAAACATATTACAAAACCTTCAATACAATATAGAAGTTTTGTATCATAATAAATCAACTTCAAATAATCTTAAAATCCATCAAAGGATGTTGACATAGATGAAATCAAAATTCTTTTTAAAGAAATATCTCCTTTTATTTTGAAATCATTTAAGATCCATATAAAATAAAACATTTTCTTTGAAAATATTCTTATAAGCTTGTAAGGAAAGCTTTGAAGATTTTATAACGGCGTAAAATAACCGCACCCGCCGTATAAGTTAAAAAAAACATTCTTACCTCAATTCTGTCGAAAAGGTTAAAAAGGACCTTGTTTTGAAAACGACGGAAAGATTCCTTTATAAACCTCTTATAAAAAGTCAAAAAAGGGTATAAATGACTTTAACCCATATTCTTGTAAATAGTAAAAATGTTTTGAAATACATTTTTAAGAAACATGGATGTGGATGATAAAGAGATCCCAGTAGATTATTACATATAAACAACCTCGGATAATGAAGAGATTGTGAAATAACCCTTACCTTGTACTTTTCCTTTGTTGGGGTAGGTTAACCTCCTGTATAATGGTGAAATAATTGTTACTAAATTATACAAGAATCATATACATTAATATGATATCATATATGATCTTTTAATATTGGTATCTTAGTATTATCGTTGTTTCGGGTGTTAACTTACTTGTTTTCTTTCATATGTTTTGTTACGTAAGACATGTTTGTAAAGAATAGGTTGTATATTATTCATATCCAGAATGATATCAAGTCCTTAAACATCATTTTTAAATCATCAAATGATAATTATACTTTAATGGTTACGATGGAGAATGAATCTCATCGCGTTCGTGGAGACGGTAGTCCGTACGTACGCACGAGCGACAATATCATTCTTTTGATATTAAAATAATATATAAATGGATGGTATATCATATATACAGAATCATTAACATGTTATATTTATTATTTACATGAGTTACACATCATTATTATACCCATCCAAATAATAATATATTGAATAACAATTACACCACGACGTGGAGACGGTAAGCCGTACGTACACACGTATTGTGACATGTTATTCAAAGGGTGGATATAATACTGAATATGGTTGTACCATATTTATAATAACATCACAGTATATGTAAGATACTGGAGTTATTATTTTAGAATGGTAAGAACAAAGAAAGAGGAAGTGGAAGAAGAAAGAAACTTAGAAAAGGGTGGTGAAATCATTACCTCTTCTTCGGGTTCTTCCTTTTGATTTGATCAAAAGGGCTCCTTAGGTTGGCTTTATGATCAAACTAAGGCCTCTAGGTTGTATTGAGGGATGTTGGGAGAGTATTTGGGCAGAGTTTGGCCGAACCAAAAGGCTTTAGAGGTGTGAAGAAATGAGAAGGAGGAGTGCCCTTTTATAAGAGGGGTGAGGGGTACCTTTGGAAAAGCTAGAAATATTAATTTATAATAAATTCATATTCGGTTTCTAATGGCTCCAAAGTTGACTATTCAAAGGTTAAGGTGGGGATAGGTCGAAAACCACTCAACCAACAGAATTTAGACAGGTTTGGGTACTTATATTAACCTTATCTTTAAGTATTAACTCTAAGTTAATTAGTTTCACTTTTACAATGTCTCTTTGTATTTTTATATAATATGGTTAATAAACTTACTATATACATCCAAGAGACCCCCAAGTGGTCCATTAATGATTAACCTATCATAATATAAGTCTCTTGGCCGAACCTTAGATTTTTAGGAATTTAATATCAATTAATAATATAATATTTGTTTTAAGAACTCTTTTATGTCAATTTTGACACTATTCAATAGTTGATTTTTGTGAAACTCATAACAGATTTATTACTTCAAACAAAGTCCATTAAATCAATCCTAATATATCATATTAGCCTAGAAAATTAGTTTAATTCATTAAAAGTTTCATATTATATTTATTTGGGTATTTATAATATCAATTATTTTAATTTTTCACTATTATAGTAATTACTGCATCATCATTGTGTCATAAATAAAATAAATTATTTAATGTCTAAAAATTATAAATAAAATATAATTATGTAGGAAATCTCTTTAGCTTTCTAATTAATATTTATAATCTAAAATCCAACATATATAACCCTATGTAAAAATTGTTGTTCTAAAAGATATATGCTTGTGTCATTTTTGTATTCATTTTATCTAAATTAAAATAAAGTGTCATTATCACTTACAAGTGGATCCATGGGGTCCCAAAATAGACCCAAAGATGCCCATGGACGACCATGTATCAACCAATAGGGTTAAGACACGTTTTAGGGTAATTTAGTATTATTATAATATTATTTTTTAACCCTTATTTACCGGATTTACCCTTTAACCATGGTAAATAAAATATTTACCGCAGTAATTATTCAAAATGTCTAAAAATAAAAGTTACCTATTTACACAATTTGAACATCCTGATTCCAAATATGGAATCCATTTTCCTAAATTCAAAACACAGAAGTGGCATAAATTAATTTAAAATTAAATCCCGCTGTCAAAACAAAAAGTGTGTTTTTAAGAGATAATAACTATCAAAAGATTGACACTTGTTTATGTTCGGTTTAATTGTAAAATTATGTCCAATGATAAACATTAAATTGAATGGTAAAAATATATTCTAAATATACTTTAAAACCACTCAAATTCATAATTTATCACTATTAATTATTTTTATTAAAAAAGTTGTTTTTAATTAAAATTTAGTAATTTTCACTATTCATCTAAATATAAAAGTTATCCGAAAAGTACCAAAATTTCACCCTAGGATAATTTCGATATTCCGAATCCAAAAATGAAGTCCATTTTGAAATATAAAATATATATAATTTCAAAAATTAGGTATTACTATTCACAACGGCTAGTTTAATTAGTTGTGGTGTGTGTTAGAACTAGAGGTTGCGTACAACACACGCTATCGCATTATTCAAAGGGAAACGTACCGTAGAAGCTTGGGGTGTTACATTCTCCCCTCCTTCAAATAATTGCGTCCTCGCAATTTCTAGGGTATTACTGCATAAAAAGACTTGGGTGGTTCTTCATCATAAGTTCCTCGGGTTCCCACGTTGCCTCTTCCATCTTATGATTCCTCCACAAAACTTTTACCAGACGCGTCGTCCGGTTTCTCAGCACTTGTTCTCTCGTATCAAGAATCCTGACGGGCTCTTCGCAATAAGACAGATCGGGTTCCAGTTCTAATTCCTCATAGGTGAGTACATGCGTTGGGTCAGGCATGTATTTTCTCAACAGAGATACGTGGAACACATCGTGAACTTTGGAGAGACTTGGCGGCATTGCCAATCGGTAAGCTACAGCCCCAATTTGTTCTAGAATTTCGAAAGGTCCGATGTACCTGGGACTCAATTTACCTTTCTTACCAAAACGTATGACTCCCTTCCACGGAGATACCTTTAGGAAAACATGATCACCGACTTGAAATTCCAAATCCTTCCTTCGATTATCGGCATAGCTCTTCTGCCTACTTTGAGCTGCTTTGATGTGATTTTGGATTACCTTTACCTTTTCCATCGTTTCCTCCACCAGTTCTAGACCTACAAGTTTTCTTTCACCGACGTCATCCCAACAGGTTGGTGTAAGACATCTCTTTCCGTATAACGCTTCATATGGTGCCATCTGAATACTCGAATGGAAGCTATTGTTATAGGAAAATTCTACCAGAGGTAAATATTGATCCCACATACCCTGAAAGTCAAGTGAGCAAGATCTCAACATGTCTTCTAAGGTTTGAATAGTCCGTTCTGATTGTCCGTCTGTCTGAGGGTGGTAAGTAGTGCTCAAATGAAGTTCAGTATCCAGGGATTTCTGAAGACTTTTCCAAAATCTTGAAGTAAAATGGGGATCACGATCAGAAACAATTGATAAGGGTACTCCATGAAGTCTCACAACTTCATTAATATATAGTCTTGCTAGACGTTCCAGGGGTAGATCTTCTCTTATAGCATGAAAATGTGCTGACTTGGTAAGACGATCAACAATCACCCATATTGCATCGTTCCTTCTAGGAGTCTTTGGTAGCCCCATGACAAAGTCCATTGTAATATTGTCCCATTTCCACTCCGGTATGGGAAGAGGTTGCATGACTCCTCCAGGCTGTTGCCTTCCAGCTTTCACTTGTTGACAAACCATACATCTTGACACAAAATCAGCAATCTCCCTCTTCATGTTGTCCCACCAAAAATGTCCCTTCAAATCTCTATACATTTTGCTGCTCCCAGGGTGTATAGAGAAATTGGAACTATGAGCATCATCCAGTAATTCCCTTTTCAGATCAGGTAAATCGGGAACACAAAGTCTCTTCCCGAATTTCAAAATTCCATCTTCATACACAAAGTCTCTCAATCTCCCATCATTCACAGCTTTAATCTTCTTCTGAAATTCTTCATCATCAGTCTGAGAACTCTTAATCCTTTCTAGTAAAGATGGTTTGGAAACCATTTGAAAAAGCATTGATGTTTCACCTTCCCTGGTTATTCCCATGTCCATCTTCACTAGCTCCATGAAAATTGGATCCCTTTCAATTCTCATCATGTTCAGAACTCCATGGTCTTTTCTGCTCAAAGCATCTGCTACTTTGTTTGCTTTCCCCGGGTGGTAGTGTATTGTGCAATCATAATCCTTGAGTAATTCAAGCCATCTCCTTTGCCTCATGTTGAGTTCTTTTTGTGAGAAAATATACTTCAAACTCTTGTGATCAGTATAAATCTCACATTTTTCACCATAGAGGTAGTGCCTCCATATCTTCAAAGCAAAGATCACAGCTGCTAACTCAAGATCATGAGTAGGATAGTTTTGTTCATGAATTTTCAACTGTCGTGATGCATAGGCAATAACTCTATCATTCTGCATAAGGACACAACCAAGTCCTTTCTTTGATGCATCACTATAAATAACGAACCCATCATTCCCCGATGGTAGAGTCAATATAGGAGCATTGACTAATCTTCTCTTCAGTTCTTCGAAACATTCTTCACACTCTTTTGTCCAAACAAATTTAACCCCTTTACGTGTGAGCTTCGTTAATGGGTTAGCCAATCGGGAAAAATTCTGGACGAAACGTCGATAATAACCTGCCAAACCAATAAAACTACGTACCTCAGTTATACTCGTAGGTGCTGGCCATTCTTGGATTGCCTTGGTCTTAGAAAGATCAACAGAGATTCCATCATTAGAGACAATATGGCCAATAAAAGAAATCTCCTGAAGCCAGAATTCACACTTGCTAAACTTTCCATATAATTCATGCCTCCTCAGAGTCTTCAAGATAATGCGCAAGTGATTTTCATGATCTTTGTAGGTTTTGGAGTATACCAAGATATCATCAATAAATACCACCACAAATTCATCGAGATACTCCTTGAAAACTCTATTCATCAGATCCATGAATACAGAGGGTGCATTAGTCAATCCAAACGGCATTACAGTAAACTCGTAATGCCCGTACCTGGTTCGAAATGCTGTTTTCGGAATGTCTTCCTTCTTTACACACAACTGATGGTATCCAGATCGAAGGTCAATCTTTGAAAAGTATTGAGCTCCATGCAGTTGGTCAAATAAATCATCAATACGAGGTAGGGGATACTTGTTCTTTATCGTTATAACATTGATCTCCCTGTAATCGATACATAACCTCATAGATCCATATTTCTTTTTAACAAAAAGAACAGGGGCTCCCCATGGAGAAACACTAGGGCGAATAAATCCCTTATTACTCAATTCCTCTAGTTGTTTCTTTAGTTCGACTAACTCTACAGTGGCCATTCTATAAGGGGTTTTCGATATAGGCCTCGATCCAGGAATCAAATCAATAGAAAACTCAACTTCTCGTTCTGGAGGATGTCCAGGTAAATCTTCCGGAAATACATCTACAAATTCTTTCACAACAGGTACATCCTCTATTTGAACATTCCTTTCCTCACCGACAGTTATTTCATTCTCTTCCTCCCCGATAATTGAATTAAGTTGAGCTACAGGGGGTGGATCTAAATAAGAATTAGGTGGTGACGATTCTGCTTTAAAAATAAGGTGCTCCTTATCATTATCATCAAGAATCGTAACCTCTTTCTTCTTACAATAAATCTTCGCATCATAGTCCGAAAGCCAGTCCATACCGAGGATTATATCAAACTCAATCATAGGTATGACGATGAAATCAGCAGATAAAGAAAATTTATGTGCTCTAATGGGGACTGATTCACATAACTTTGTTGCAACGATACTTCCCTTAGGAGTTTTAACTGACAACTCCCTTATTAAATCAAATTGGAAATATCTAATTTTCTTAGAAAACTGGGAAGATATGAAACAATGCGATGATCCAGAATCAAATAATGCATTTGCTAAACTTGAGGAAACCATTAAATTACCTGCCACCACGTCTTTCGGAGCTTCTACCTCAGCAGTAGTGATAGCATAAGCCTGGCCTTGATCCCTTGGCCTTTTCTGAGGTAAGTTCTCCTGACGCTTAGGACATGCATTTGCATAATGCCCCATCTCCCTGCAATTGTAGCACTGAACGTTGGTAGCTTCCTTCTTCCCCTTGCAATCATGAGCTTGGTGGCCTTTTTCACCACACTTGTAACAGACTCCCATTCCCTTCAAGCAAGTACCAGGATGTTTCTTCCCGCATTTACCACAAGATGGATATTAAACCTTTCCCTTCTTCCCCTTATTTCCATTCCCAGATTGATCAGCAGGTCTCTTCTTCTCTTGCTTCACTTTAAAGTCATAAGACTTAGAGAATTCCTTTTCGGTCTTGATAGCACATGAGACAATGTCTTCGTACGATGAAAAGGATTGTGAGACTAATGCTCGACGGAGAAATGGTTTTAAACCATCAAAGAAACGATCAATCTTACTTCTTGGGTTAGAAATATAATCACCAGCATACCTCGCTAACCTTGTAAAGTTAGCCTCATACTTTGTGACATTCTCGTCCTCCTTTTGTCTCAGACTCAGAAATTTCCTTTCCATATCTGCTCGATGGTCGTGAGGGAAGTATTTTTCTAAAAACAGATCTTTGAACTCCCTCCATTCCATATTTGATACTTCATCATCTTCCTTCGTATTTTGAATCAATGACCACCATTGATCAGCATCTCCAGTGAGGCGGTAAACTGCCATGGTAACTTTTTCTCTTTCACTACTCCCCAAAGCCTGAAATATTTTCTCTAGGGAAAATATCCATTGCTCAGCTACTAAGGGATTTGTACTCCCATTGAACGTTGGTGGTTGTTGTCTCATGAATCGATCTAACATTGATCCTCCACGCTGCGGATCAGGGTGCTCTATACGGGTAAGGTTATTATTCATAACCTGAGTAAGTTGTCCCAGTACGGTGATTAGCTGATCGGCACCAGTTGAATCACCAGCCCCACTATAATTATCTTGAGCAGGAGGGCAATCCCTACATGGAGTGCGTGCATTGATACGGTTTCCATTTCTTCCACTAGGCGCCATTTCTAAACAATGGCATAAACTAGATCAGTTTATGAATCAAAATACATAATCCCATACTTATAAAACACTAAACATAAATTGAACTATCTATGGATATAATCCATAATCATAAATATGTTTTCTTTGAGGAAGTATATACTCATAAACCCTTCATAATGATTTGTAAAGAAAGTGAGAGTTATCCTAAGCATATCCCCCGGGAGTGTCGTAACCAAGAGTGCAGCAAGGCCCGTTGTCGTGCACCAGTTCCCGTTAGAGTCTAGCTCAAAGCGGTGTTTTCGGGTTTTAACCCTAGGTACATCTGTGCCAGAGCCGCCTCTACCTGCTCGTATCCAGACAGGGATGTATTGCTCGGAAAACTCACAAAGTCTCTACAATACCAAAATTCTAGGAAGTTCTTCTATACTAATCCTCAAAGTTCATCTTAGGTCTATGTGCTCTAATCAGAGTTTATCTAAATCTAGCTTCCAAGGTTTGTACTAAACTTCCTTTGATACCAACTGTAACGCCCCGACCCCAGCTACCCAGAGTCGGTGCATTAATTACATAACATTGGCATGATCACAAGAAAGATCAAATCTCGAAAGACCGATTGGTTTAGTAGCCTTGGAAACACTAGATATATTCATAAGTTTTACATTACATCATAAAATCAAAAACTACTACAACAACATAATGTTTCCACAGTCCACACTACAATCCCCTCATAAAATCCCTGCAGGTCATTCATAACTTACATCTTCACTTCCTGGGAAAAATAAAACATAGAAAAGGGGTGAGCTCAAATGCCCAGTAAGGATAACAATATAGCGGAAACTTTCATCAATAAGAATAAACATTTAAGGAAATGTATAACTAAAACAAAAGCCTTTTAAACATGAACTTTCAACATGGTATGGCATAAATAAAATGAAATAATGCCATTTACTTATTCACATGGATATTCCACTAATCGAATAATCACATGCAAAAATAAATAACCACTTTCATAATGTTGGAATGCATAATGCCAGACTATCATAACCACATAGCCAAGGCCTCGTGCCAAGACTACAAATAAGATTTTGTCAAGGCCTTGTGCCAAGACACTAGTTTGTCTCATGAGACCTACCGATGCATCGAGGAGCTATAGCGGGCTCCACCCGTCACTTATTAAGTCCAATGCATTCCCATATGAAAAGGTTTAAACATAACATAAACATTCGTATTAAAACTAGCATACGAAATGTCAATACTTTCACAATAAACTATGAATGGTATAAAAATAGCACATCCACAGTCAAACATATTACAAAACCTTCAATACAATATAGAAGTTTTGTATCATAATAAATCAACTTCAAATAATCTTAAAATCCATCAAAGGATGTTGACATAGATGAAATCAAAATTCTTTTTAAAGAAATATCTCCTTTTATTTTGAAATCATTTAAGATCCATATAAAATAAAACATTTTCTTTGAAAATATTCTTATAAGGTTGTAAGGAAAGCTTTGAAGATTTTATAACGGCGTAAAATAACCGCACCCGCCGTATAAGTTAAAAAAACATTCTTACCTCAATTCTGTCGAAAAGGTTAAAAAGGACCTTGTTTTGAAAACGACGGAAATATTCCTTTATAAACCTCTTATAAAAAGTCAAAAAAGGGTATAAATGACTTTAACCCATATTCTTGTAAATAGTAAAAATGTTTTGAAATACATTTTTAAGAAACATGGATGTGGATGATAAAGAGATCCCAGTAGATTATTACATATAAACAACCTCGGATAATGAAGAGATTGTGAAATAACCCTTACCTTGTACTTTTCCTTTGTTGGGGTAGGTTAACCTCCTGTATAATGGTGAAATAATTGTTACTAAATTATACAAGAATCATATACATTAATATGATATCATATATGATCTTTTAATATTGGTATCTTAGTATTATCGTTGTTTCAGGTGTTAACTTACTTGTTTTCTTTCATATGTTTTGTTACGTAAGACATGTTTGTAAAGAATAGGTTGTATATTATTCATATCCAGAATGATATCAAGTCCTTAAAAATCATTTTTAAATCATCAAATGATAATTATACTTTAATGGTTACGATGGAGAATGAATCTCATCGCGTTCGTGGAGACGGTAGTCCGTACGTACGCACGAGCGACAATATCATTCTTTTGATATTAAAATAATATATAAATGGATGGTATATCATATATAAAGAATCATTAACATGTTATATTTATTATTTACATGAGTTACACATCATTATTATACCCATCCAAATAATAATATATTGAATAACAATTACACCACGACGTGGAGACGGTAAGCCGTACGTACACACGTATGGTGACATGTTATTCAAAGGGTGGATATAATACTGAATATGGTTGTACCATATTTATAATAACATCACAGTATATGTAAGATACTGGAGTTATTATTTTAGAATGGTAAGAACAAAGAAAGAGGAAGTGGAAGAAGAAAGAAACTTAGAAAAGGGTGGTGAAATCATTACCTCTTCTTCGGGTTCTTCCTTTTGATTTGATCAAAAGGGCTCCTTAGGTTGGCTTTATGATCAAACTAAGGCCTCTAGGTTGTATTGAGGGATGTTGGGAGAGTATTTGGGCAGAGTTTGGCCGAACCAAAAGGCTTTAGAGGTGTGAAGAAATGAGAAGGAGGAGTGCCCTTTTATAAGAGGGGTGAGGGGTACCTTTGGAAAAGCTAGAAATATTAATTTATAATAAATTCATATTCGGTTTCTAAGGGCTCCAAAGTTTACTATTCAAAGGTTAAGGTGGGGATAGGTCTAAAACCACTCAACCAATAGAATTTAGACAGGTTTGGGTACTTATATTAACCTTATCTTTAAGTATTAACTCTAAGTTAATTAGTTTCACTTTTACAATGTCTCTTTGTATTTTTATATAATATGGTTAATAAACTTACTATATACATCCAAGAGACCCCCAAGTGGTCCATTAATGATTAAACTATCATAATATAAGTCTCTTGGACGAACCGTAGATTTTTAGGAATTTAATATCAATTAATAATATAATATTTGTTTTAAGAACTCTTTTATGTCAATTTTGACACTATTCAATAGTTGATTTTTGTGAAACTCATAACAGATTGATTACTTCAAACAAAGTCCATTAAATCAATCCTAATATATCATATTATCCTAGAAAATTAGTTTAATTCATTAAAAGTTTCATATTATATTTATTTGGGTATTTATAATATCAATTATTTTAATTTTTCACTATTATAGTAATTACTGCATCATCATTGTGTCATAAATAAAATAAATTATTTAATGTCTAAAAATTATAAATAAAATATAATTATGTAGGAAATCGCTTTAGCTTTCTAATGAATATTTATAATCTAAAATCCAACATATATAACCCTATGTAAAAATTGTTGTTCTAAAAGATATATGCTTGTGTCATTTTTGTATTCATTTTAACTAAATTAAAATAAAGTGTCATTATCACTTACAAGTGGATCCATGGGGTCCCAAAATAGACCCAAAGATGCCCATGGTCGACCATGTATCAAAAAATAGGGTTAAGACACGTTTTAGGGTAATTTAGTATTATTATAATATTATTTTTTAACCCTTATTTACCGGATTTACCCTTTAACCATGGTAAATAAAATATTTACCGCAGTAATTATTCAAAATGTCTAAAAATAAAATTTACCTATTTACACAATTTGAACATCCTGATTCCAAATATGGAATCCATTTTCCTAAATTCAAAACACAGAAGTGGCAGAAATTAATTTAAAATTAAATCCCGCTGTCAAAACAAAAAGCGTGTTTTTAAGAGATAATAACTATCAAAAGATTGACACTTGTTTATGTTCGGTTTAATTGTAAAATTATGTCCAATGATAAACATTAAATTGAATGGTAAAAATATATTCTAAATATACTTTAAAACCACTCAAATTCATAATTTATCACTATTAATTATTTTGATTAAAAAAGTTGTTTTTAATTAAAATTTAGTAATTTTCACTATTCATCAAAATATAAAAGTTATCCGAAAAGTACCAAAATTTCACCCTAGGATAATTTCGATATTCCGAATCCAAAAATGAAGTCCATTTTGAAATATAAAATATATATAATTTCAAAAATTAGGTATTACTATTCACAACGGCTAGTTTAATTAGTTGTGGTGTGTGTTAGAACTCGAGGTTGCGTACAACACACGCTATCGCATTATTCAAAGGGAAACGTACCGTAGAAGCTTGGGGTGTTACATATTATTTAAGGTTTTTTTCCTCAGGAACATTAAAACCTATTATCCTTTAGACCTTTCACAAGACAGTTTAATATTAAGGGTAGAAACCCATTTTTCCAACTTATTCATCTCAAGAGATCTTGTAGTTGGATCTAGGAGCTATATAAATTCTGAGCTCCACCCATCATTTCCATTCCAAAGTATTTCTCATATTAAATTATAAAAATAAATAATATGACTTTTCAAACAACCATATTGAATGAGTAATACGGATCTATAAATAATATCCATGACGGAAATAATATAATATCATGAAATTAATGAGATTCATGATATAAAAAGTCAAAAGGTATAATATACACTGTATAAAAAGGAACTAGGTGCATAACATTACATTATGCCTCAATGAAATGAAATTGAGAGAAAACCCATACCTTAAGTATGGTACTGTCAATATTTGTCTGAAACTCTTGTATGATGGAATTATTAACTTATATTTGAATCATAATAATATTTATGATATCATATATTATTCTTTTATGACATTATATTACCTGTTTATTAATAATTCCAAAGTTATTGCAATATTTTGGGTAATAATCGCTTCATTTAGCGTACGTGTTTTGACTTGTTATTCTTAATCATATTACTTAGATCGTGATTTAATTACTTCCAAAATCTATAATATTATTTATATATCATATATATTCATAACAAAAATAATATATATATATATATATTACATGTAATATGCCCTTCATGGAGAAGGTAGGCCATAGGTATGCAAGAACGTTGTTTTCGTTTTCTTATCGTATTGAAAGGAAGTAAGTGAATATATGTAAACACTTGCACACACACACACAAATATATATATATATATATTATAGTAGAATTATTATTCCATATATTTCATAATTATTCATAATATATATCATTAAAATGATTTTTGGAAGTTGAACATGGAATATGAGTCTCATCATGTCATGGAGACGGTAAGTCATATGTACGCACGAGCAATGATATCATTTCGTTAATGATTTTATATTATGTATTTAATTAAATATTAATTGTAAATAAATAATATAATGTAATATATATTATTTAATTCATCTTTATTCATCATTATACCAATATAAATAAAGTATACATGAAAAACTGCTTACACCATGGCGTGCAGATGGTAAGTCGTACGCACGCATGCATGGTTATATTGTTTTTCATAGGATGGTTAAAAGAGGAATATGGTTGTCCCATATTCATAACAACATCTCATCATATATTAGATACTATATATATTATTTTATTATGGTAACAACTTAGTAAGAGGAAGTTAAAGAAGAAATTAACTTTGAAAGAAGGGATAAAATGATTACCACTTCTTTGGGTGTCTCTTTTCAATTTTCACAAAAGGACTCCATATGTTGGTTTTCATCCCAAAAGGTGTCCTCTAGGATGGAGTTAGGGAAGTTTGTAGGTTATTTGGGTGGGTTTTTCTGATCCAAATGGATTCTTCGGTGTGAATAAGTTGGGAGAAGTGGTTCCCTTTTGTAAGCGGAAGGAGGGGCACTTTAGGAAAGTCTAGAAATATTAATTTTTTATATAAACAATTTTGATAAATAGTGGTTCAAATTCAATTAATTATAACATATGATGATTTTAGATCAAATAAAAATAATAAAATAATTTTTATGAATGTTTTTTTTAATTATTCTTTTCTTTTTTATTTAACCCTTATTTTACACTTTTTAATCTTACTATGATATTATGTTATTCCCACATTTTTGGTTAATTTAATTACCATGTCATGTAAAAAGACCCAAAAAATTAATTTATTATATATTCCAAATTTTCTTAACTATTTTTTAATCTTATATTTATAGGATTTTAATATCATTTAATGAAAAAGTTTCTATTTTAAGTTATAAATTATGTCAATTTTGGACACTATTCATACTTGACTTTTTTAAAAATTCATTACAACCTGATTCCTTCGAACCAAAGGATTTAACCTAAATATAAAATGTTAGTATCATCCATAAAATTTGTGTATGACATCAAAATAACCAAATTATTTTTATTTTAACATTTATAATATCATTTATTTGAATCTTTTATTAATGAAGTAATCTCTACATTATCAATGTGTCATAATTAAATTAATTTATTTAATGTCTAAAAATTATAAATAAAAGTTCATAATGTAGGAAATATTTTTATCTTTCTAATTAATATTTATAGTCAAAGTGATCAATTATATAACTCTATATAAATATTGTTTTAGTAAAAGATACATATTTATGTTATATTTTTCTATACTATAAATTAATTCTTATAAAATGTTATTTTCACACCCAAGTGGTCCCATGGGGTCCTAAAATCGACCCAAGTATGTCTATGGTCGGACATATCTCATGAAATAGGATTATTACATGTGTTAGTGTAGTTTTATAT
This sequence comes from Viscum album, assembly GCA_963277665.1. NCBI lineage: Eukaryota > Viridiplantae > Streptophyta > Magnoliopsida > Santalales > Viscaceae > Viscum > Viscum album. The sequence goes on from OY728127.1 coordinate 625,206,140, forward strand.
TATTATAATACTATTTTATTACCATTATTAACTTTATTTACACTTTATACCATAGTAAATATATATAATTAATCAAGTTACTATTCATAATTTCCAAAAATAAAAGGTACCTATTTAAAAAATATGGACATTCTGATTCCTAATATGGAATTTATATTTCCAAATTCAAAACATAGATGTTTCAGTAATTAATTCAATATTAATTCCTGTTTTTAAAACCAGAAAGCAGGTTTTTTAGAAGTAATATATATCAAAATATTTACATGTGATTATATATGATTTAAATGTGAAATTACTTATAATAACCATAATTTAATAAAGTGATAATATTTAAATCCAAATACACTTTAAAATCAATTAAAAATACAATATAACAATATTAATAAATAAGATGAATGGGCAGTTTTAAGTTAAAATGTAGTATTTTTATCTATTCATCAAAAATAGCAACTTTTCAAAAAATTACAAAAATTTCACGCTAATATAATTTTGATATTAGAAATTAAAAAATGAAGTCTATTTTGAAAAATAATGTTTATAAAATTAATAATTTCATTAGTGTTATTCATAACTACCTTTTTAATGGCTATTTTGATAGGTCGTTATGTGCTTGAACTCAGGGTTGTGTACAAAGCAATCCATTGAATTATATAAAAAGAAGTGTATTGTGGATATTTGGGGTGTTACAAAACCCAATGGGTATCAAGATACAAATACCCCAAGCCTACCTCGAATGTTCATGGGATGGCCACATGCACCAAAATGCATTACTAATATGGGTGGCCTTTTCCAAAAATACTGATATGAACACAACCATCCATCTTGATGAATAATTGTAGAGGAATAAATAAAAAAAAATAACATCTTGAGAAACTACCATAAAATTAACACCCTCTAGTAAATACAAGGTTATGAGAGTATAATCTGAAAAGTAAAGAAAAAAATTAAACCTTCAACCAAAATGATTTCCTAACCTGAAAGAAACTATAAAATATGAATGATGAGAGAGCCCGACTCTAGATATCCAATCCCGAAACACGATACATAGTCAATTGCACCTGGTTATCAATATAATCTATTATAATTTCCGTTGACCTATCCGACATCCACATAAGACATGACACATCTTGGAAAATTTAATATAGGGGTGTGTATATACATACCTAGTAAGAAGCCTTGAAAGCTGAAGGGGGAGAAATAAGAGAAATAATAGAAGAAGAAAATTTAACCCTTAGTAAAAAATGAAATCCAAAAAAAATGATATATGATCATAAAATAAACCAATAGAATAAATAAAGGGGATCTTTATATCATATCCCATCGTAGGAAAAAAGTCTTCAGTTAGTTACAAGAGCCATGTCTACAATTACTAGAATCTATTGTACATGACCTTATATGTAACCATTTGGATGGACCACCCTCACCATTGTGTTTCATAGTGAAGGGGAACAATCTCCCTATAGAGTACAGGTTCCTTTGGGAATCAGAGGAGTTCCACTCAATGTATGGGGGATCCTCTCCCAATTACGATATGTGGTACCACTCCATTGATAGAGGATTTGATCTGTATTCCATTATTTGGTACAACTATGTAGATAGAGGACCACACCCAATTATGATAGGTTGTACCACTCAGTTGATAAAGTACATGAGCCCTAGTCTGTTAAGGGGTACCACTCATTAGATTTGGGACTCACACTCTAGTATGATAAGTGGGTACCATTCAGTATATAGAGGAATCACACCATAGTTTATCAGGGGTTACCACTTGGTATATAGAGGATCCAAGATCCTGTCAATCAGAGGGTATGAATTAGTAAATATATGAATTTTCCCTAGTTTGATAGTGGTTATCAATTAGTATATTGAGATCTATGGCCCAATTAAATCTCGGGTACCACTTAGTAGATAGAGGAACCATGCCCTAGATAGATATGTGGTACCAATTAGTGGATAAAGGACTTATTCCCCTATACAATTTTGGGTACCACTCAGTAGATAGAGGACATGCACCCTAGTATGATATAGGGTACCCCTCGATATATGGAAGACCTATTCCCCAGTCTGATGGGGATTTGAATCAAATGATCAAGGCTGATCAGATCCATTATCATGTTCCACCTAAATTATAATCTCACTTAGAACAAATCACATTGTATCTCAAAATATACCATAAATTCAACCATCATGTTATACATGAACAAAACTCCTAATAGGGTACTCGTAGACCAAAATCTGAGTCAAGAAGAATGAGATATGAGAGGTAGAAGTTTCTTCAGAGAGATGTACATGGGTTGTCATGGACCTACATACTATATGGTCTTTTTCTACTTCATATCCATGTCTTCAATAGTTCATGTATCTCTAGTCATATAGCTCTACATGGTGTGTAAGGGTACAATACGATGTGTCTCAACCACCTGGGGTTGAGTCGTGTGCTCTTGGTTGTTCCCAAGTCCCTCGGGGTTTGTTTGTGTACATTGGTAGGGTGTCTGGCCATGCCTGTTTCCATGTAGTCTCAATGTACACATTGGGCCATCAACACCGAGTCACATGGTGTGTGGGATTGCCACATGTCGTGTAATATTTAACTCATTTGAAAACCCAATCCATCACTACTGGGTCACTACGCGGTGTTTCTACCTTATACACCATGCCATGTTGCTGGATTTTTAGAAAAATATATATATATATTCACTGTGTCTCTCCAAATTGGCTTCTACTCTAGAAATTCCACCATTTTACATCTTGTAATCCATGGCAATCACCTCTGGTCATAGTTTTCTCCACTCTTATGTTCACAATTGGGGGTTTTGGTTCTCCATTGGAAACCCACATGTGTCGACATCTCTCTTATCGTCTCTCATTGCCTCACTAAATTCTCGATCCATGGTGGATTCACCCACATCCATAAATCTATATGAATCCATAACTTATTTTTCAAACCATTCAATGTACATGGATCCAATGAGAATTTGGCGGTTCAATTGTGCTTGAAATTTCGTAGTAATGAGGATTTGTGGCCCCATTGGACAATGGTGAATATCATGAAAATGATGACATAAAATGAAATAATAAAGTGAAATACTCATTTCCATGAGTTATTAGGCAACATATATATGTTGAGGGTATATGGGGAGAGAAATGTCATGAAATTTTTATAGATTGAATAAATCATTGAAATCATGTACATGGGTGCAACCAAAGACGCACATTAAATGCAGATAAAAAAAAGGAATTGATCATACCCAATATTGTAATTATAAGGGTTGTAATCCACAAATGATGATTCCTACCTTGATTCTTATCAGTCATTGGTGAATAAAATACTTTTCAATTTTTGGTGAGTATCTGTTATTTATGTTTCACCTTGATTCACCTAGAATCAAAATCTTGACATCCTGAGATTCTAATCAACCAAAAAATTATGGTGGAACCCTCCTCTCTTTGGTCCCAACATTATGGAATTAGCACCAGAGATTGTCTATAATATTGTGTTTATATAGGATTATATTTTTGGTCATTTAATTAAAAATATATTATTTATTTATTTATTTAAATTAAATTTACCTGCCAATGGCCTCTGTATCCAAACATCCAACACCGACCAACTATAGATTAAACTTAGGGGAAATCACACATTTCAGATTCAATAATAGTATCAGATTCTTGATTCAAGATTATTTTTAGAAGATACACCATTATGATAGAAAAACACTACATGCATGATATAAAATATGTTTAATATTTTTATAAAATTAATTCCTGTAACATTGGATCCCTGATTCATGCGCCGTCTCTAATCATAGTTATGAAAAAATTCCTCAATCTTTTTACAGTATCAAAATGAGAAAATAGGTTCTCTACATTATTCTCATGAATCCATATCTACGATAAACCATACATAATAAAAAGATCTCCCTACATGATAACACATCCCAACCTAAATCCTAATGCATCACAAGTGAATACCTAAGGCTATCCCAAATATAGAAAAATGGTGATAGTTTTTGAGGGTATTATATCATCATGTTAATTAATGGATTTATCTAAATAATTATTCCATTGTTAAGGAATGACTATACTCATTGAATCTATCATCAGTGAGTACAAACACAAAAAATAACATATAAAATTTATATTATATCCCTTAAATCTAGTGAAACTGTGTATCTAGAATCCATTCATTGATGGTTTTGAAAAGATAACTGCTTCTATTTTATCAGGATATCTATAACTAATTTATTGGATATGACATAACCAAGGTAATTTACCTCTTATAACCAAATATTATTCTTTGATACCATATAATAAAGGATATTTTCCTGAAAAATTCCCTTCACTGTAAAAAAGTGTTTCATATTAACCTATTGTGTCTTTGAATACACTGGGATATCATCAAAAAACTCCACCATAATAGAATCCACATACCTCTGAAATACTCAATTCAATATTTCCCTAAGTACTGATGGTGAATACATTATAAAAAAAGGCATAATGAAAAATTAATAATTTTCATATCTTTTCCTAAAAGATGTCTTCAGAACATACTACTTCTAAACACAAATTTGATGATATCACAAATGTGGGTCAATTTTAGCGAACCAGTAGTCTCCCCCAATTATAAAATAGATCATCAATTCTTGGATAATGATACTTATAATTTATCATAACATTGATAATATAATGATAATACTCACAAATCTAATGAGTTTATCAACCTTTTTACATGAATAACTAGTTCCAATGAAAACGATGTGCATGGACTAAAGAAGCCTTTAATTTCTAACTAACCCAATTGAAAATTAAATTTCATTGATTATTTTCGATACATCCAATTATATGGAGGTGAAATAGGATAGTTCCATGATATTATATTAATCATAAACTCCTCTACTGTTTTGGGAGGATACTCTGAGATATTTTGAGTAATAACATCAAGTAATTGAATAATGATAGGGAGTGAATATCTATTTTTTATTTCATCCATAGATTCCAAATTAAGTGACGCAAAGTAATAATTGATTGTTCCAAAAAGATAGTGTCATTATTCTTACTATACTTTATTTTATAGCTCTTTATCCTCTATAGAGATTCTATATGCCATAAATTAATGTAAAACTAACCTTTCCAGTATAATATCATATCTGGTCCAGGAAATATTTTAATCAATCCATACCCAAAGTCACTTAATAAGAATCCCTCAAATGAATAGATAAGTCCCAAATTATCTTAACCGCATTAAAGGTTATAGAATAGGAATTAAACAAAATGGCATGAAACCCTCTTTGTCCAAGATGAGTATGAAATGTCAAAATTGATGGAATTATCTCCATTTAGAAAACCATATTATTAAAAACATGAGAATAAATAAATTTTTGGGATACACCCATTTAAAATAGATCATATATAAGTAACATGATATTTTTCTCTATTACTATACCTTGGTTCATAGTACCAATAACTATGATCCCATCCAGTAACAATTGTGACACACTCTTTCTGGTGTCGTACAATCTCACTCCACATGCTCAAAGAACCACATTAGAAAATATGAGCTTAATTTTCATTTCAAGATAAATGATTACTAATCCCATGGTCTGATTATAAGGTTTCCCACCACTCTTTTATTTTTTTCCACCTTCCACTTATTTCTATAATTGGATTTTTTTCTTATTTCCATTGAAATAGGAATTCTCTCCCTGATAGTATTTCTTGAGATATCCCTTTTTCCACCTTTAGTCTATTGGAAATTTATTTTTAGTTTATAATACCAAAAACCCCCAATCATTAAAAGAATTTACTGTCTCAATCCCAACTCAAAAATTCATTCCTTGAAGGATTCACTTATAGCATCTTCTTGGGAAATGTTGACTAAATTCTTAAATTTTTCAACATACTCTATTATTGTTAGAATACCTTTCTTGAAATTAGAGAATTCAATTGTTCTAAAAGTTTTGAATGTGTGAGGATAGAATTATTTTTTGTGAAATTATTCTAAATAATCACATGTGATTCCTTTTTTATCCTTAGACTAAAAAACTAAATACCAACATTTGTGTTCTATATCTGACTCAATATATGTTTCATACGTTACATTCAACTCCACTAGTGTCTTAAGGAAATAAATGATGTTTTTCATCCTATTAAACCATAATTCTTCTTTTTCAAGTTCAGAATCCCCACAAAATTTGGTTCGGTATACCAATTGTAACTAGACCAAATAATACAATTTTTGAGCCTCGTAGTTTTGGTTAACCCAATTCATGTATTGAAAATAATGGATAAAGGTTTGGACAATTTTTCATTTAACCTATGGATTAGGTAAAACCTACTTTTCATCATCCTCTTCTCATAGATTCTATAGAAATATACTTGGTTCTATTTCTTATAACCCAAAAAACTCCATGTAGTCTCACTACATAGAAACTGAATGTTTATTATTTCCAATTTATAATTTGAACAAATATAAAAATTATACATTTCAAAAAATAATTCATTTTAAAAATTTGTAAATGTTTTTTGAAATAACATAACCATTCCCTTTAAACTAAAACCAATTTAGCAATTTTTCAAAATTCAACATTTTGTAAACTATTTAATATATCCTTAAAATTAAAATGAACAATGTAGTCCTAGTGAAAACTCTTACTTACAATGCATTACATGAAACTATAATCAACTAAACCCATGAAAATGTGGTGAAAATACTCCTAGAATTTCTTCAAAAACATATGTACCCAAAAATACATAGTAACTTGATATTCAAAATAAAAAGGATAGCTACATATTTTCCATATGAACATTTCAATTTAGGTCAATCCAATACCCTTTCTACCATCATAGTAGATAGACGGTACGACTAGGATTGATATCTTTACCAACTCAAGGATTGATCAAAATTTATTCAAGTGCTCTGGTGATGGTTTTTTGTTCATCGTTTTCTTACATTTGTTTTTTGATTTTGGGGTTTATGTTGTTCGTGAGTTTTTTTGGTGATTCTTCTGTGGTGTTAACCACTGTGATCAGAGGAGTTGGTGGTCGAGGACACGAGGTGGCAACATTGTGATTGAATTCAGACTGAAGAATCCATTCAGCGTCATGAGAGTATAAAGTGATTTCTACTTCCATTGAATCGATTGACAGATTTTGCGATTGTGCCCATATCTGGGACTCGTAGAGTTTCAAGTTTGTTATGGATGATGATTCAGTTCATGCTCATGGTGTTTTTATATGCAAGAACGAGTTTGGATTTGTTTTAAATTAAATTGAGCTGCTGGAATTCGTTTTTTTGGTTGTGTATCTTGTGAAGCTTATTATTGATTCTGTTTTGATGGATTGAATTTGGTGGGGAAGCTGTGAAGGAACTTTAGTTATGGTGGTCGGGTTCTGTGTCAGTATAGGTTTTGTTCTTGATATCATGGAAAGGGTTTCATAGTTGCGCTGTGCCATGGATCCAATGCACTGGTATTGATTTAAGAGTGAGGGAGATTGAGAATGAATTTCATATTGAACATGGTTTTCTGCCACAGGAGGGTATAGGGGCATCATCTGGCATTGGATATTGGATGGTTTTTTCCAGACGTTCTACATGGAAATGTTTCAGACGAGGATTAGAGTAGGTGTTTTCATCGTGCATGACTATTTGGATTTGGAAGTTTGAGAGGGTATGGCTCAGCCATCGGTACGAGGCACGTGCACCTGCACGGGACAGCTAGCTGAACAGTCATGCAATGGTGGAGGCCTTTCATAATGATATTGATGCTGGGGAGGGGTATTTCCAAGTAGTCTTGTTCTGGGGTTTGAACTTTGAGTTATTTTGATGTCCCTACATCCTTTAAGTCATGTGAGGTTTCTACGTTTTTCCTTAAAATGGGGTTTATGAAAAATTAAATAAAAAATTTAGAACTTCGGGCCATTCAGTCAGTTAGTGGAGGAGCTACTGTTCCTTAGGTGACATCCCCAAGATTGAAAAGGGTAGTAATAAATTCTATGGTGTTTATAAACATTGGGGGATTAAATTCCCTTCTCCATGAAATAACAGTCACACAAACATAACTAATAATCATCCAATCCACTATGTGATAAATGAAAAACAATAACTCCAAAGCTATATGAAATAGTAAACAACAATATCAGAGTTACAGTGTGGAAAATTACAATAATCAGAAAATAAAAATAGACTCAAAGAACAAAATATGCAAAAATGACCAAATCCTAAGAAACAATCGAATATTATTCAAGGTCTAACTCAACATGCTTTCCCCAAGGGATCAAGAGGACTCACAAGAATGTATTATAGAGTACCTTTACATATATCATAGTAGATGAAATCACGAACACACTGAATTGACCAAGTAGGGTGTGAGTATAAACATAGTAGGATTTACCCAATGACTTCCCAACTCATTCCAGTTGGATAAAACAAGATAAAAAAATTTATATAAAATTTTTAAAAGTTGTTTACGCAATTTATATCAAATAAAATAGAAATCACAACTGAAATAAATGAACAAAACCACTAAAATGATTTAAAATTGATTTGGAATACCCATTAAATTTTTCAATTCACACAAAAATTCTAGGTAATGGTTCCATAACCATGATATGTATCTCATCAAACCACCAACTCATAAATAGGTGGCCATTCTCCTTGTTCTCCAACAAAAAACATGCCCTATCATGGGCCATATCCTTATACCTCAAATGGTACAATCCCCTTATTTATGGTAACACAGAAAATAAGAACTCACACCTATTATGTATATCAACAGTCATGCCTATCCACTTTATATAATATATATCTTGTACTAAAAAATTTATACAAACAAATTACATGTGAAAAAACAAATCCATATTTTTAAAATCATCACTCCAAAATTTCCACAAATAGCTTTCTATTAAAACATACAATTTCCCATTATTCCAAATTACATTACCCAAAATAGTTTTCCATCAAGAACCACATAATTATTTTATTAATGTTCTATGAAAATAATTTAATGAAAAAATAATCCATCATTTTATATGTCATGTAGTAGTGACATAGAAAACACATACCTCTTTGAAGTAGATAAAAACGGAGAATGAGATTATGAAGCTTGATATTATAGTTTAAGGCTTCCTTAATCTAGTAGCTTAAATAATGTATCATCAATATGATAATCAAGGAACTTATCCTTATCTAAAAAAGACAAGGTAATACATTCTGGAAGGGAAATAATAATTTATTAATGAAGAATAAGGAAGAAATATTACTTTCCTTAGATTTTAGATCTCAATAGGATTTTATTTTCATAAGAGTCTCTTGTTGGTCAAAGGGGAATGTCCCTCTAGTATTTATAGGGTGAGGAGATAAATATCCTAATTAATTAAGAAACTAATGTGGGTTATGGGGCATAATTTATATTAGATCCAAATTTTTCACACATCCAAAGGTACGCCATAAGGTTAGACCACACTATATGGGAAATTGTGCAGAAAAATGTGGTACTACAATCATAAGGTTATTCCCCAGATAGAAAGCTCACATAGATAGAAAAACCATGTGAAAACCATTCCGTGCACTATTTTTTATGTTACACGATTTCCCCACGACACTCACATTGTTTGGCCAAACTGTGTTCCAATGGTGCGCCTACATAGTTACCCAAAAAAATATGTTGAACAGTTTCATGGATTTGGTGTATGGTTACTAGAAGTCTTTCACAATTTTTTCACCTCCCAAAACACATCCAAAACATGTCTAAACCTCCTAAAACGTCCCCAAACATATCCCATATATTTTTTAAGCTAAAACTACATAAATGAAGGGTCTTGTACCAAAATACATGGTTGATATATATATATATATATATATGAAAAATATATTTCACTGAAAACTTTATTCAATCATAACATATTATTAAGAGGAGACATATCAATAAAAAATGGAAAATTGATGTGAAAAATATAAGATTTTGGAATGTGTGTAATAATAAAAATTTATAACCATAATTCAAGGATTACTCATACGAAATCATGATTTAACATACAATACTAACTACATATTTTCCAAAAATAACATTTGTACAAAAATTTTACTAGATTATTCATACGCAAAAAATAGTAATAGAACTAACTACATCATGGACACATATTATAAAAACATTAAATATAGATCATTTACCAATACATTAGATGAAGGTAGAATTTTGGGAATACCCATCATGTAATTTTATTCATAATATCTTTTGTTATATATATGATATAAAATATTTTAATGATCATAGTTAAATTCATCAACATAACAAAAATTTCCCATTATTAAAAAGATATGTTTCATAAATTTTCTTACATCATTACATATAATCAATAATGAAATGAGCAGTTCGATAATAGTTCATACCCCTAAAAATTAATGGAATTTACCTAATTTAGATCCCTGGTAAATAATGAAATATAATTATTTCCAATATTTAGAGGAAATGAATGATTGTAAAATAAATATATTCAAAAGATCACATAAAAGTGTTTAAAAATTGTCATCTTATTATTTTAATGGGAGAATTACATAAATATAAAATTTATGTAAAAATAATGAAGAAACCATAATATAATATTTAATGAAATTACATAGTATAATATATATAAATCAACTTATAGAATATAGAGAAAAAGGCATAGACTTATAACCAATGAGGAAAAATATTCCCAAAATAGAACATTGAATCACAAATTAATAAAAATTTATGAACAAAAAATAATTTTATAGACTATTGGATATAAAATTTATATTCCAAAGATTAGATGAGTAAATCCCAAAGCAAAGACAATTACGTTGAGAAAACCCCTTAGGAACATCATATCATATAAATTGATAGTAAATATTTTATATGATAACTATAGTCTATGAAAATGAATAGAAAAGGAAAATAATTAAAATAAATGTCATTTTTCGAGATTAAAATACATATATTTTATTTAAATAGTTTGAGATAAATAATATCAATCCTAATAATATTGGTTGAAATAGAGTCCCCTTACATGAGGTTATTTTATATTTAATCACATTTACACCATATATATGACAAAATAATAATTTTACATACACAAATATTTTTTTTAAAAACATTCATTTATGATACTATACGTGTAATTTATAATATTTAAAAAGTATAATGATTAATTTAAATATTTATATATACATTACAATAACAATTAGTAAAGTTAGGGATTTACCAGGAACTGACAACATCCTCATAGGCGGATAATTCAACCATTAATAAGAAGTTTCAAAAAATTGATTAGTGTAGAATGTGTGTGTTTATATATATATATATATAAGATATATTATAACATGTTTAGGTTTGTATAATAACATTATCATCACATTACAATACAAATTAATTAATTTTAACAGTGTTTATTAAGAGATAAATGAGATAATATGATAATGGAAGATGAAAAGTAAGTTAAAAATGAAGTAATGTTTCTTCATCCTTTATTTTGACACCTTTTCTAAGGGTATAACACCTTAGAGGGTTAGATTAAGATGATTACATAAAATTTATATCTTTACAAGGAGCATTACGTGAATTTTAATTAGAAAGTCTTTGAAAATTTAAAATACATGGGAAGTGACTTCACATTAGGATGGTTTGTAATATTTATACCAAAAAGGAAAGGGTTATTTGAGTTAAAATAATGATTGATACATTATTCCAAAACTATGATATTAATTTTTTTAAAAACATTTTCGAATATAAATAATATATAACTTAAAACAATATTTTTTTACTTTAAAATACATTCATTATTGAATTTATTAGATTATACAAAAGAATTGAAGAAAAAAATACTTGTTTTTAATGGATTTTTCCCTTTTGGACTTTGGAAAGTACTTTTCTGGCATTTAAATTGAATTTATTGTTTATAAAAAACAATTTATCATATTAAACATATTTTCGATTGTACATTAATTTAATAATTTAATATACCACTATAACATTAATATAATGTCAAAATATACATGGTATTTGAAAAATTATATTTTTACTAATCATATTATAATTCCAAATTTTAAAATTTTTTAAAAATATAACATATGAAAATTTTTATAAGATAAATAAAACAAATAACAAATCATTTTATAAAAATTATTTTAAAAGATTAGAAAATTTTAATATTTAATTACGAATAAGGTAATTCTGTTGTTTGAAAAGATAATTTTACATTCACATTTTTAAAAATATACACTTATACTTTATTTTAGCTAACTATATTGAATATTTAATTTACAAAGTTATAAAATATATATTTACTTAATTTATTCGTGGTCAATATTGTTTATATGTCATTATAGGACTACTCATCACATTACTATTATAGTGTTAAGGATATTTTCTAAATGGTTCTGTAACTTTTTAAATGGACTTGTTACATTTCAATAACAACTTCATGTTTATACTTTCTATAAATACCATTTATTTTCTACATTCCTGAGAAATAAATATTTTTATCAAATTTTGTACATATTTCATATAATTTTTATCATATTTATATTCTATATATTGTTATTTTTTTATGAGTATGGTATTTTATTGTGATCATGTCCCAATTGATATTAAAATTCATCATATGTTAATTTTTAATTATTAATTGTCTCCTTGTACAATTTTTATATTTATAGAATTTATTCATCCTCCATTGCCGGTTTTTTATATTGATAAAATAATTTATGGTTTATATTGATAGGTGGTGAATGTGACTTAATTATAGCTTATACTTATACTCTAGTTTCATAGTGAAATAATTCACTTAATCAGGGAATTAAAATTATTAAGGGATGAATATATATATATATATATATATATATAAACAAACACACACAAACATAACATATTTTTTTTTGAAATTGAGAAAGGGATTACAAATTTTATTTTTTAAATATTAAAGGGTAAGAGAGAAAATTTGTTAAAATCTACATTAAAAATATATTATATTATATTTTAACCACATAAAAAACTACATCATCATAATTAATAAACCTTCATAAATATTTTTAATGTTTTTTACATTTTCTATAACAAAAAATACTACCATGAATCTCTATGTGATATTATTTCATGACATGAAAAAATAGAGTCGAAATGTTCTCCCTATTTGAACAAATAAGTTATATGTAAATTAGTTCTCTTATACTCATAGTAATCTTCCATGGGATTTAAACCAAAATTTCCACATCTTATAATTCCTAAAATGTACCAAAGTCTTCTTTAATAAAAAATTAGACACCCCCAACCCACACATCAAAATTTGGCATAATGCATACATTATTTATGAGAAATAAAATGAATATTTATGGCATCAAACATTCCCGAACTCTTACATCACATTTCATCAAGAATTAAGTATATAATTCAACAACATCCTATATAAAATTATAGTAATATTGATAAAATATATAGATTGAGGAGAATAATACATAAAAAGTAATCAGAAGAAGATAGAGAAAAAAGTGTATCATAGTGAATAAATAAAATGATTTTATATAATTTAATAGATTGAAAAATATAATTAGAAAAAAGAAAAAAATTTCCAAATAAAAAAAATTAAATAAAAAGTTATAAGATTGAATAATGGTGATATAATATGGAATATTAAGGTTAAAATTTTTGGATCCCAAAGGAGGAAAAATTGATATTAAAATCCCCCTTACAAACATTATATGTCATTACATATTCATAAATATGTGAGATGATAATGAAAGAATATGTAAATACCCTATAAATAAAATAATATAATTAATATTATGGTTGAATAATAAAATATTTTCTAATATAATTTCAAAGAGAGTTAGATAAAAGGAATGAATCACAGAAAGAACGATCAAGAGTGAGTCCGCCTACCATATATCGTGTTTTATTTTCTCATGTTTTCACCTCATACATGATAGACTTATTATTATTAAGACATTAATAAAGGATGTTATTAAAGTCAATTATGTTATTCATGATCAATTATAATCATTTGAATTCTTTTATTAACCTTTTGTTCAAGATAAAATTGTTTGAGGACACATTTGTTTGGATTTTTCGGTATTTATTTTTTCCATGTTTTGACTAAATTTTCATTATATATTTTTCAAATTACTCCCATAAAATTAAAATATATTAAATTTAAAATATATATTTAATATATATTGAAAGCATTGATAAACTATAATATAGTTGATAACCAATGTACTGAAAACATGCTCATAGGTGGTTTAACGGACCCTATAACAGAACATCAAAAAGGAGGAGATATATATATATATATATATGTTATATTTCATCATATAATAATTATAAAGTTTCATCATTACATTTATATAAACATATTTAATATAAAATAACCATCAAAAAATGCATTTATTTATAAGGAATTGAAAACATCCTCATAAGTTGATAAAACCAATAATTACTGGGATTTGACAAAAATATGGGAGATAATAAAAATATTTATATATATATATATTAAACAGATTATATTATACTTAAATTATAATAACAACCTAATTATCATTTTATTATACTTACTAATCTATTTACATTCTGTTTTTGGAAGGGGAATATGATTATGGATGAATTGAAGAAGAATGGTGAGATGAAAAATTAAGTAATGTTTCATTGCTCATGATGTTTATTCCATTTTGATGGGGAAAACACATTTAACTCTTAGAGTGTGGTGAGACAAAAATATATCTAATGATTATAGGAGGCTTAAGAGAAGGGATTTAGAAAAATTATAGGTCGTATAATGGATTTGAGAAGTGACATATATGGTTATGACTAGAGATATTTATACTTGAAGGGGTGGTCTATATTGGGATAAAATAAATAATAAAATATTATTATAAGACAAGGAGTTTCAATTGTAATTTTATATTGGACTATGAATATAGTTTATTGAAAAATATTATTTTTCTGAATTTTTTAAACAATTCTTCCAGCTAATTTATTTTATCGTAAAGAAATGAAAAAATTAAAAAAATGGATTTATTTATAATTTTATTAATTGGAAATAACATTTATTCCTCATAAATTAAATTTATTTTTTTTAAATAAATTATTCATTTTTTTAAAAAATTATTGATAAACCCATTATAAAATAAATATGTACTTATTAAATTAATATTATATCATGTAATATACCATATTTAAAAAAAAACTATTTTATTACTATTCAACTAAAAATAAAATTTTTAGAAAAATATAAAAATAATCACTCTTAGAAAATATTAACATGATAATTATTAAAATTACAAAAAATTTATAAAAATTATTTCCTATGTTAGAAAATAATAATATTTTATTAGTAACATAAAAACAATGGTTTTAAAAAATAAGTTAAAATACACTTATACTTTTTTGAGTTTTCATTGTTTAATATTTATTATACATCTCTTTAAATTTTCATCCTAATTACATTATATATGGAAAATAATATTTATATGTTAATATACTCCATTAATGGTCATGTTATTATTATAACATGTATGTTACTAGTCTAATGGTTATATCATTATTATATTAATAATTTTGTTATCCCAAAAGGCATATTAGTGTTATACGTCCTTAAAGACAACATATTTCATTCATAAATAATTCAATTAAATTTATATAATGTTATATACATATTTTAGAAAATTTTGATCATATTTTTAATGATAAGTTTTTACTTATGTTATTTGGGAATTTATATTCACAATGTAAATTTTTAATTATATAATTCATACTCATCCTTTATATGTAATTTTTTAAGTTTTTTAACTAAAGTATTGTTTATGTTTTTTGGTTTGTGCGAAATAATTGTAGTATATAATTATAATTTCGCTTATTATGAATGAGATTCATTTAATTGAGTCCAAAAAATAAATATGGGACATATATATAAAGAATTTTGATCCTTAAAAATAAAAATAAAAATAAAAATAATTTTTATCTCTATAAAATTAAAATGAGAAACATTATTAATGATAAAAATGAAAATCAAGGATTTTATAGTACACTTATCTCTAATCCTCTGATTATCACCCAATTAGTTTCTTCAGCCTCATCAACTTTCCCCCAAGTCGATCAACTTCCAAAAAAGACATAAAAAATTACACCAAAAACATAATAAAAGATATGCACTACAAAATCCTAACCCAAGAATAATCACCACTAAAAATATGAGCTACATAAATCCTTAAATAATCCTATATTATTATTTTTATAGTATTAATGGATGCATAAATGTGTAGAATATACATTCAATTTTTTTTTCATCCTAGGATTTTCTTACATCCACGACAATCACCTATCTGGTAATTCATCCCTTAGTATATAACTCATCATCTACAAGGTTATAGGAAAAACTATACCTTTAATCTCTAAAATATTATGAAACCATAACCCTGATTGGTAAACTCCCATAATAATAAATGAACTCATAAGGTCAAGATTCTTTTGACTTTCTCATATCACAACCACATCTCATTTGAGGACCTATAATATAAGGTTCACCACTAACTCTCTCTAACCATGAGCACAAAAGTAGAATCAACTATTTTATGGGAACCCCAATAATTTAAGAGTTACAGTGTAACCCAATTTTCTATGGAATAATTGGGATTGTTTCATTGGAAATTTTTTTATAAAAATTACAATCCCCTTATAAGAACCATCACCTCATAATTGGGTTGGTGACACCCTCTTATCCACACTGGGACATTCTAACATACAAGAAATTAAATAAAAAAGAGTCAAATTATAGGGTCCACATAACTCTTTATAGTGTTAACTATATATTAATGTTCATTGAAGTCATTACCTCTATAATCATCATTAAATAAAAAATAAATTACCTCTTTAAATGGATATTTTTTTATTAATTATTATAATATATGTTGAATTTTTATTTTTAATTCTTTGTTGGAATGTTTGTGAAAAAATCAATACGATGTGAAAACTTACCAAAACATCGAGGAAGTAAGGTTAAATAACACCATAAATTTATTAAGAATCTCTATAAACCTAATATTGAAGATCCTATGTAAAATAAATAAGAAATTTCAAACAATATTAATGGAAAATATAATAAAATCAATATAGCGAATTATTAACATCCAAATAACAAGTTATATGGTTTGTTTGATATTTTTTTGAATCTTACCACTATCCCTTATAGAATAACCATCATGGTAATGTAATTTAACAATGACCTAATTTTATAGTCATCAAATTAACTAATTACATTTCTTAATAATTATAGGAGAATAAGGGATATGAAAATTGGAAAAGAATGAAGAGGGGTCACACAATAGCCACTATTTAAAATCCTTTAGGTATTCTTGAATCATGGAAACATAGGACTGTAGAAGGTTTAATATTGGTGGTTCATCCTCCCTACAAGTAAAATCCATTAAAAAAATTAATACAAAAGACGATTAGATATTATTAAAATAAAATTTTATATTTATCCCAATATTAAAAAAAACATTACCATGTCTTCCTGGTAAATGATAATCATAATCTGACCACCCAGTGGTGACACACTAGGTCATTGATGGCTAATAGTATTGTGAAAAACTTCTAGTAGTTATAATGGATATTTACTAGCACTATATTGGGGAACATATGGCTCCAGTAATTTTGTTAAAATTTATTTTTTATACTCATCATTTGAAAGCACACACTGAGTATTTTCCACCAACATTTTTACCTCTAAAACCTCAATTTAAATATCTAATACAAAAATAATGCATCATTGTGTCAATATAAATTCATATATTCACATCCATTTTTCTCTAATACCAATAGAGTTTCTTTACTCCCTTGTTTTAACTATTCCCAAAGGCATCAGTTCATACATCAGTGATCACAATTTTGAAAAATGTTAAAAAATATTTTTTCAAAGGAAAAAGTTATTTTTATCCCCACATTATAATATAATAAGAGATATTAATGTATTTAATTTATTATTTACATTAATCCTCTAGGGTGGGATATAAATTATTTATGATCTTTTAAATATTCCTTACATATTTATCATGTCATTTGGCTTGTATAACATCATATAATGATCTATTCTTGATAACTAAATCTTGGAATGTGTTCAATTATTACATATATAAATAAGATTTTTCATTATAAGTGTAATAAAATATATAAAATCCAATGGTAATAATACTATTATGAATATTATTTTTTTATTTAATTAATGAAAAGGTATTATATAAGGAATTACTCCTTACCTTAATAGATAATATATTATGTCTTGGCTACAGATGTGTCTTTTCATTTTATATCATTAACCTAATGGAAAATATATTACATTATTAGAGATGAAGAAGGTATATTTAACAATTTTGTTGATAAAAAAGTGTAAGTTATACCTTAAAGAGGTAGGTTTTGACTGATTAATGAGTATTAATCTCAAAAAAACTCAAGGTTGTAAATGATAAATTTGGGATACTGAGGTACATTTTTATAATTCAACATTTACATGTTTAAATAAATTAAAATCAATATTTATAAGATTATTTATGTTTATTTTATTGATTTGTGTCATGATAATTTCCTTAAAAAGCCAACAGAGATATTAGATAAATATTATGAAAAAATAGAGTAGAAAAAAATATTATATATTTTAATTTTTTATGCGTGAATAAAAAATTGATATAAATAGTCTAGATATAATTGAATCATATTTGTTATGTGAAGTGTAGTTCCATGAAAAAATGATATCAGTAACATTTCCTATGAAAAAAAATTCAACATGGTGTTGTCTAATTCAAATGGAATTTTTAGATTCTTTTTTAATGTGGTGGGAATTTTGATAATATTTATTAAATCATATATTTTTTTTTTCATACGATTTTAGGTCAAATAATATTAAGTGATGATGTTGTCACTAGTGAGAAAATTGCTTCATAGTGGGAATGTTTCTATGGTTAATGTAACATATTTTTTTATATGGAAACATCTAGAAGCATGTATAAACACCAAATCCATGTGACTTTGGGCCATATCACAAGATAATTTTATATAATTTACCATTTTCAGACGTTTCCAAATTTCCTGATAAATATTCGATTTTTTATTTACATGATTAATTACAAAAAATTAATATTCATCTTTACAAATATTTAGATTAGAAAGTTAATCAGATTCAATTTAAATTGTTTAAATTTATTTTTAATGTTAACAAACTTGACATATAAGAGTTACGCTTTATTCAATAAATAATATCTAGATTCACATAACTAAATCTATATTATATTATTTTGTTTTAACCATAATTATTGATACATGTCACTTGTATACATATTATTGGATAGAGTATTATTTCAATTAATTTCTCTCTTCAGTATTAGTAAATGGATAGATTTAGTTTAGCTCAGATTTCACATAAACCCAAGTGGATTACTTCTATTCTATGTAAGTATGTGTTTTCCACCAGTCCCACTACACATACCCTGAAGTGGATATTGATTCTATTTGATTCTAAACATTTAAATGAAAGGTTTTAATATAAATTATCCCCAAGAAGGATTTTTATATGTATATATATATATAAAGAATCCCCTTTAATGTTTTTAATGAAATTAAAAAAAATTGGTATAAAGTTGTATAAATTAATATTTTTGACCTTTTTAATTTTTTTATGATATATGATATGATGTAAAATCACTACAAGAATATAGATAAATAGAGAACACCTAAAATATAATGATATATATGAAATAAATAAGAAAATATTGGGACTATGGAATCCATTCGAATCTATAAATGGGACATTACATCCAAATACAACACATATCAAAAACTATGTCATCATATGGTTTATTCCATGAAAAAATGTTAGTTACCAAGGACTTTCTTGTATGAGTTAGTGGTGTATGGGTAAAAATAATAGGATTATGATATCATATTTAAATGTAAGAATTGGATTACATGAAGTTGAGTGATCATAATATGATTAGGTTCTATGAGTAATAATGATAGGATAATTGGTGTAAAGACTTTGGAAATGTGTTTTCACCTAACTATATAGGTTTCATATGTGATTTGGTTAACATAATTTTCTTCTTAAAAGACCATTTATTATGATAAATTAAAATTCTATTACACATTTAGTGAAATATAGACCTTATCCAACTACATGATATAATGTATAGGGTTATCTTTCCTATATGTTCAATAATAATTTTTATTTTGGTTAAATAAAATCAAATAATAACATAAAAAATATATCTTATTATAGATTATGGAATTCATAATGAAAGTCGTTTTCAGGTCTTTTATAGGTTAACCCTATAGTATAATATATTTTTATTTAATATTAAAAGTGGTTTTTTGGATAATCATTATGAGTATAAGTATGTGAATGATATATAAATTAGTTTCTCCAATTATTAATCATGGGTATTAGATATCGAGTATGCATAAAAATAATGGATAATGTGATTCTAACATAAATTAAAAGAGAATTGGTGAAAGAATAAGTAGATTTATGTTTTAAGATTTGGATATATTTTTTATATTATAGCTATAATTATGTAATCAATATTTACCTTGTGTAATATTTATAAAATTTTAAAATAGTTATTATGTCTAATAAACCTCAAATTTCTATGGTGTTTTATGATTTTTTTATTTTATTAACTACCCATTGCGAGTATTGATATTTTATATGATGGTGTTTAGACATGGGAAGTTTCTTTGTATTTTATGATTTTTTGGATGTGGTTTAGAGTGTTCACATTGGGTGCACAATAAGGAAAAACTGTTCAGATTTCTCTAGGTAAATGTTAATCTATAGACTTTGGAGATAGTTGGGTTCACACATTTGTGGCATAATTTACCAAAACAAGTAACCAAACCCTGTGACCTAACTAGGGTTTATAAAGTATCTATCACATGGTTGGTACACTTCTTGTATTATCATGCAGCAAAAACTATTCATATGATATTAATTTATAAAATAAATATAATTTTAACCAAAACACTCCTTGAAAAACCTCAAAATTCCTTCCATGACTAGAGAAATCAATCCAAGAAACTTCTTTGGGTGATTTTAGGGATTCCTTTCCTTTGTGAATAAATATAGATCATATATAGGTTTTTGGATCTAGAAATCAACGGTAAGTCTCAATTTTATCATTATTCATGATTCTTGTCATCTTATATTGAAATAAATCCTAGATCATATCCTCCATGCATGGCTATAGTTTCTTGAGAAATATCTTATTACTTTTTTTGAAGAATTGAAAGAGACAATCCATTATCCACTATAATTTCCTCAATTACCTTTCTTTTATAAGATACATTAATTTAAGTGTATTTTTTTGCTAATCCTACTCCTATATTAAAACAAAAAATACCCTCTATCTTGAATTATATTTTCATGAATCAACATTTGAATAATTTTGTCCAAATTCGTGAGATTTGGTTTCTTGGTTTCATCTTGGGTGGTGGATCTATGTAATTTGGATCTTTTACATTTTATATGGGATTCATTACCATGTTATGAATCATATATGAATATCTATGACTTTATTGATATGTTAGTAATTGTGTATCCTATGAGAACTCTTTTGTGTGACTAGATCAAAATGGGGTTATGTCCATAACCCGAAAATAACAGTTATTTTTTCAAGGTGTGATGATATGTTCCTTGGTGTTTATTGTATGGTAGTTATCCACCATGAGATGGTTGGGATGTTGAATATATTATGCTAATTTTTCGGATTACACAGTCATTTCCATCATGAGATAGATGAGTTGTGGAATAATGTGTGATAATTTTATGGATTATATTGTGGTTTTCTATAATAAGATGGTTGATTCATGGATGATTTGTGTAGTCTATTTCCCATAATATCTACATTATCCATTAATTATTTGGTTCTATTTTTAGATTAATTTTGATACATTTTTCATTTTATGTGACAAACATTGTATGGATTATCTTTGGGAATAGTTTTTAAGAAGATACGGTCAAGAATCGTAGTAGTTATGCAAATTTATAATGACCCAGTCATCTGTATTATTATTTAAATATCATTTACTATAATTTCATACTTATTTATATAATCATTATTCACTTTTTATAAGGTCAAATTTTATGTTTGGTACTAGGTTTTGTATTCACACACTGTATAGGAATCTTGATGTGATTGATGATTTCATAGTTAGTGATCAAGAAATGAAAAATGACCATATGTCTTGATGTTGAGTATGAGGAGTTGGGTAGAATGAGGAAACATTGGAATAAACTACATGGCCATTTTTACATGGCTCATTTATTATTATATATTTTATTTATTTTTTGTACAATGATCTATCAAATAGGGAAACATTTTTTGTTATTACTTAAGTGTGCCATCGTACTATAATATGTGTCTCTTTTTGCTTAATGATTATTCAATATTTTTGTTGGTTTTATTTATATAGATTTATATAGATTTTATTTTTATATTTAATATTGAGGGATATTTTTTATCGAGTGCAAAATCAAACAAGATTTCCTCTTAGGGCCTCACCCTTGGTCAACAACATCTTGTATGTGTGGAGTTGCAGATAAGGTCCTCTAGCACGATGGACCAACCAAGAGATTTAGGTTTGTGAGAAACAAAGTGGTATAAAATTCGGTTTTCTTTTTTAATATTTGGGTGTAGGTAGAATAGAGATAAGATATCCTTTACTCTGTTAGGGGAAATAGGCCGGTTCTAGGACAACTTTCATATAGTGGACCACTAATTTATATGGAAGGTGGGATTACTATTATGGATTATTTTTTTATTAATAGATTCTACCATTAAGTGTTGCGCATGAGATTTTCCAAAATATTTGTAGGATTTATTTGGTTTATTAAAAATAGTGGGCTAGTCCATTCATCAAGGACATGCAAGTAGGATCAAATGTCATACACTTATTTCATGTCATTGATATAACATTAAAAAGTTATAAATTTTTATGTATAGAATTTAAACTAATGTTTTGGCACAATGATGAGTCTTTAAATTGAAAAATTATTTATCAGACTCTATGTATTAGAGTTCTAATTATGGAAATCATGATTTTTACTTCGACATTGTAATGATGCCTTTGAGATGACATCCCTTTATGAAACTTAGTAAATCCTATAAAGTGGTTCTTGAGGTGAGAGAAGTGATTTTTGTGCCTCTATTTATATAGTCATGTGCCTATAAAAATATTATAGGGGTTGTAGCACTAATATATATAGAAAAAATAACTCATCCTGGTGTTTTTCATTTACTGTTGGTTTAGGGCGGAGGAGCACAATGAGTAAGACCAACAATAGTGTATTTTTCTCAATATATTCAGGTGTAAAATTATTTGATAATCCAAGGAATATGAGTTCCTTAGGATTTAGAAGACATATTTGAAGATATTTTTGAGAATTTTGATACTCAATGTTATAAGATGTTGATGATAGTTTCTTATATTGTTTAGAGACCCACACAATGGTTGTGAGGAATGATTGTTATGGTAAAGAGGAATAAGGGTCCAACATATGGGGCCTTCAGTCACTGAATCTTTGAATAATTAATTCTAGATACAATAATTTTGGGTCTTATATCAATTTTTATAGATCTTGAATAGGTATCCCTCTTAGAGTCCACTTATATCACTCATTTCATAGGGTTACTGGGCATTTCTACTATGTTTTCTGGGAACAAGCACTATAAGGATATAACATTTGAAATTAGCTTAATAAACAAGGTAAGACCCAATGTAAGAAAATTAAATCAAACATATTATTCATATTTTATTAATATTGATCTTTTGATAGAGATGGGTATGGAAAAAAATATTATTATAAGACTCCATCTTGTTTTGGGTGGTCCAATGTGTCATATTTTTAGTTTAATTTTGGCTTCCAAATCTAGTGCTACTAATATTAGAGTTAAGGATATGAACTAGGGTAGTGAAAGGAAAAAATGGATAGTAGGGGTTCCTCACTAATTTCCATGGGAGGTGTTACTCCTTGGACCTTTCAATAAAGGAATAGGGGGAATAATCATATGCTTTTTACTAATATAAAAATAGATTGTGGCATGTGTAGAAATATAGGTCACCAGAAGAGTTTTTTCATGGGAATATCACTGAGAGGTTTAGGCAGGGAAGCATCATAGACACTATAATTAAGTGATTGGTCATTGGGACCATATACTAACTGCCAAGATACTATAGGAAGGGTTTTCTATGATGAGGTTAGGGAATATCAACAATAGTTATAGACTATAGAATTTTTGATGGTCTATATGAGATAGGGACATCGAGGTTCAGGCCATGTGTCTAATATTGGATGAATTAATGTGATGGATTAGGTTATGGATTACACAAGAGAGGGTACCTTGAATATGATAGGAATATTTATGATTATGTCTATCCATTCTACTACCATGTTTGATAGAATATTGTCCCATTCGTTTATCTCTACTGAATTCATTTATGATCTAGAGTTTTGAGAAATGCTTTCCCTTGATTTATATTCACTTAACACTAAAAAAATAAAGAGACTAACTGTTATTTAGAGATACCTAGATTTTTTAATATTAATTATAGGATAAATATATCATTTGAATTTTTTAATTCTATCCTTCGATGTTATCTTTTTTATGAACATACAGATGGGATTTTGAGCTCACATCAACTACTATTGTAGAAAACATGAATTTTTTCTTATAAGGGAAAGGAGTATTTTTTTGAATAGAAAATTGGATTTATGATCAAATGGAATCAGAAAATACCTAATCTTGATCAGTATTATTACTATGTAGGGGGTAGTCATAACTCTTGAAGTATATAAGGGGATAGTTCTATACAATAAATCTTCTATGGTGGATATTTATCGGGATGTTTTTCATGAGGATTTATTTGGAATACCCCAAAAAGGAGTAAATCAATTTGATATTTATCTTTTCTTGGTTTAGATCCAATACAGATTCCTACATATCATTTAAAACCATTCATTTTCAAGGATTTAAACTAATAATTTTAGGATCCTGAATAAATTGGTTTTATTCAACAAATCACTTATCCTTGTTGTGATATTGACTTATTTCAAAATAAGAAATATGGTACAATTTAGTTATGTACATTTTACTAAAAATTATAATATTCTATATTAAGGAATAAGTATACAATGATAATGATATTTTTTTAATTTTTATCATTTGACAAGATCTAGTGGTTCTCCATGATTGACATGTGATCTAACTATGACCAACAATGAGTTAAGACTAAGGACTTTTCAAAAAAAATGTTGTATGTAAAGATTTTATGGGTATATATTTATGAAATTAGAGTTTAATAATTCATGGGTGCTTTTAATTTCTCTCATGAACTAGATTTGTATCCCTAAGTAGGCTTCATTGTCATAGTTTTTGCCGATGATATTTTCATTTTACTCATATACTAAGGAGTTTCATGAATTATATATAGAGAATTTGTTGTTTATAATTCATGAACATCATCATTATTCTATTTTCTATATGTACAAATATTTGATCCAAGATGATTTTTTATGAATTTTTTTTCCAAATGAAGAATATCTAATAATCAAGAAAAGGTAGAAGTAGTGGATAAATTTGAATTTCCTAATAAAGTGTTTGATATTTGGTTTTTTATGGGGTTTTATAGATATTACATACTGTTCATTCAAGAATTCTCAGATATTCAATTTCTTATGACTGAGCTCGTTGTGATTATAGTCATGTTTGATTGAAAAATTAGTGTAAAGAGGCTTTTCAAGAACATAAGAATATGATTAAATCGAATCCTGTTTTAACTCTTCAAAACCCATGGACAAGATAAAAATTTTATTTTTATTTTTAATGAGTTTCCATGGGGATATATTCATGTAGAGAGATTGGGATTTCTTGAATGTGTCTTTAGATATATGATATTAAGAAAAAAACTCCCTTACTGACAATATAGATTTATTTGTTATGACTCTTGTATTGAATTTTTAGTATCAAATTATTTTATATGAGAGGTTATTACACTACAGAAACCATAAAATATTGTGATAAATTATATCTTTTAAATACATAATCCAATGATATAGTTTATGGGTTGATTACCTTCAGAACATTGTCATACAGATGGTGGTTTCCCCAGAGAATGTAGATGATGATGTAGATTCCCATAGAAGTAATGTATAGGAACATGAAATTATAATATCATAAAAGTAGTAAATGATGATGTGATTGTTAGTATATTGGTGGATTGGTGCATATGAGGAACAAGGGATGGTAACCTATTATCCAATGATCCTTACTTCATTTTTTTTGGATTGAGTGTTGATCGACAAACAGTCTGATTTGGAATTTAGGTGATGTTGGAAAAAATGATGGCATTTCATTTATAGTACTAGGATGGGAATGATATACATGATATGAATGGAAGTGTTTTGGTTCCCATATCAATGTGATTATATTTTATTAGGGTATATCATCCTCATAATGGATTGTAAAACAAGGATAAACCAAGATGTATCATGACACGAAACATCATTTCTAGTGGTGGGACTTGAAGAAACAATTTATATGATCTGTCACTTGTTTCATCTTCTCTAAAAGTGAAAAGATAGAAAAAAAAGAGATAAGGAGGATTATTGGAGCGTCTTCCAGTTCCAAAATTTACATTGGATGAGGTTCATGTAATGTACTGGGATAGGTAGCGGAAGCCAGTGGGCTAGGAATTTTAATTTTTTGAATCACCAAAAACACGTTACGACGTCGACTCTAGTGAACTATCCCGGTACGGTCTGTGGACCATGTGTGGATTTTAAAGAGCACAAAATAAACTAAACATGTATATAATTCAGATTTTACATGTGCAAGTACGTTGCAGGACGCTGACGATCGTTGCTCAAAGACTCCGATGTCAAATCCTTCTAGATCATCCAAACATGCCTCTCGAATCTGCTCGCATGCCGTTTGTTGAGACCCGGGTGCTAGCATAGATCTTTAACGCTCACATCAGGGCAGCGATGATCACCGCAAGACAAGAATCTTCAATCCGATATGGATGAACATGAAGATCTTCCATCACTTGAGATACTCTATCTCTATATTCCTGGACAAGAGAGAATCTCTCAATCCCAACATGTGAATTGTTCCCAAGGGGATAGCCTCTCTCACACTTATATAGAGAATGTTTAAAACACTCTGTATGGGTTCCCCAGCCCCCCGTATAACAAACATCTTCTATATAAGTGTTATAAATTATTATTTATGGAAAATAAATTTATTCCATAAATAATAGTTATAATTTATCACTTACTCGTAATATAGATATATATATTACTATTATGAGTTAAACTTGAGTCTTTAACTTGACTCACACCTCCGGAAAATATTAAACGAACCGTGGATATTAAAATCTATTCGAATAATATTAATACTTTTATTTACTATATAACCAATAAATTCAAGTTATAAATAAATTCAGCGAATTATTCTAAACCCGAATAATTAATGAATGTATTTATTCTTTGGTTATCCATAGAACTTAGATATTACTCAGACCCTTTGGTGGGGCCCACGAAGTTCTATATTCCTATCCCTAGAATAGGGAATATTCTCAAAGCACTATTTTGTGTGACCCTCTAGACCCTTACCTCAATAGTAGTGAATAATATCCACCAACCTAGAGTGGGGTCTAGCAAGCCATAGAGGACCCTATAGAGATAATGCAAAGTCAAAGCAACGATCTCCTTCCTTCGAGCATGGTTAGTGTAATATAATCTCTTATTCATCAATATCTCGATAAAGCAGAATGCACACTAGTGTCGTCATTCTTTATCTTTCATTATTTCATTGGTTGATTTGTCTGGATGGTCTTACCTTCCACTACCATGGCCATGGATTTAATGAATGTTTTACCATCCTAATCAACCAGGCCTGAGATATCTCTTGCAAAACTCAGAAGTGAAAAATCCTTTCTCGATCAATCAATCAATTCCACACCATTAATGACTTACTCGATACAAACTCCCTCACCACAACTTTTTCTCCATGTTTTTTTTCCTTGCATCAAATGTACTTAATTAAATTATATCCATTGACAATGATCTCAAATATAAAGACCATTACACATGTTCGTAGATAGGAATGACCAATGACACCTAGAACATGTTGTGATCCTATTATGTGGTTCTGTCCTCATGATCTCAACTACTAGAGATCATCAAGTGCGAACTTCCTGAGATGAAGTCTTAATGCTTATGTTCCCCCAAAACCTGATGGTCATACATCATCTGTGTCCTTTCAAAATGATGTAACTAGACCATATGATGTTACTTTAATATTACTATCATGTAATCTCTGGGTTCTCATTATAGCTTGGTAACTACTATACCCCTTTGGTGTGACAGGTAATCTAAGGAAATTTCCATAAACAAAATGGATACATAAGTATCTACACTATTATGGCAAGATAAACACATGTATTACAACAAAATGAATACATGTAGCGGTAATCAAAGTACAAAACAAGTTGGGTTTAGGGAACCCACCTTCAACACTCCCACTTTCACTAGATCCCACTTCTAATAAGTTTCTATCTACTAGCTCTCACATGTGAATCATTCTTCTGATGAGAAATGGATTTAGTCAGGGGGTCTGCCACATTTTCCTCTGTGGCTACTCTGTTAACTGTCACTTCACTTCTTTGAGTAAAATCCCTCAAGAGATAAAACTTACGAATAATATTCTTTGTCCCCTTGTGAGACCTGGGATCCTT
Source organism: Viscum album (assembly GCA_963277665.1). Taxonomy (NCBI): domain Eukaryota; kingdom Viridiplantae; phylum Streptophyta; class Magnoliopsida; order Santalales; family Viscaceae; genus Viscum; species Viscum album. Next base: position 625,234,927 of record OY728127.1, read on the forward strand.
GGAAATCACCACTGTATTAGTATTATAACAATATACTAGAAAATGGTCTAAACTTCTAGGTACGACACCAATGTCTGAGATAAAGCTGCCTATGCAGACTACTTCCTTTGCTACATCAGAAGCTGTAATATATTCAGACTCTACTCTAGAATCAGCAACCACAGCTTGCTTCGAGCTTCTCTAGCTCACTACACCACCATTCAAGAAAATTATATTTCCTAGATATGATTACATATCATCATTACCTATCTAGAAACTAGCATCAGTGTATCCCCTGACAACTAGTTCCTCATCTTCTCCGTACACCAGGAACATATCCTTTGTATGCCTCAAGTAATTTAGGATAGTTTTAATAGATGTCCAATGCAACTCTCCTAGATTGGCTTGATATCTACCCACCATGCATAAATCAATGGCGACATCAAACCTAGTACATAGCATGTAATACATGATATATCCCACTGCCAAAGCATAAGGGACTCTAATAATTCTATCAATATCCTCATGTGTTTGTGAAAACATTTTCTTGGAGATATTTACACCATGTGACATAGGAAACAATCCTGACTTGGATTGTTCCATATTGTTCCTTTTGATTACCTTGTCAATATATGTATGTTGAATTAGCCCAAGAAACCTTTTAGATCTATCTTTATAGATCATGATCCCTAGAATGTAGGCTTCTTCACCTAAGTCTTTCATAGAGAATAATTCATTTAACCAAGTCTTAACTGACTGTAAGACTTGCACCTTGTTTCCCATAATTAATATGTCATCAACATGTAATACTAGGAAAAAATGGTATTCTCTTAAACCCTTTTATAGACACAAGGATCGCTTTCATTTTTGACAAAACCAAAATATCTTATGGCCTTATCAAAATGAACATTCCATGATCTTGATGCCTTCTTCAATCCATAAATGTATCTCTGCAGCTTGCGTACTTTATTGGCATTCTGGGACATAAAAAAACCCTTCGGGTTGAGTCATATAGACTTCTTCAACCAACATTTTATTTAGAAAAGCAATTTTGACATCCATTTTCTAGATTTCATAATCATGAAAGGATGATATTGAATGTAATATTCATATGGATTTAAGCATTGCGTCTGGTGAGATGGTTCCATCCTAGACAATTCCATGAAGTTGTGTGAAACCCTTTGCAATCAGTATTTCTTTAAAGGTATTAACCTCATCATCCATGTCCATCTTCTTTTTGAAAACCCATTTTCATCCAATGGGATTTACATCTTCTGGAGGGTCAACCAAAATCCAAACATGATTTCGGTACATGGAATCCATCTCATAATTCATGGATTCTTTCCATTTAGAAGCTTCTTTTCCTTCAATTTCTTCCTTGTAGGTTAAAGGTTCATCATCCTCAAGGGATAATGTGCCACATGAATCGTTGACAAGAAAACCATAACACTCTGGTTCGCTAACCTCTCATGTATATCTACACAATATCTATGTCCCAGGAACAACTTTTTATTCCACTTAATCATGTAGAGATTGTTCCTCAACCAACTCTTGTGCATCTATAGCATTAACTTCATCGAAGTCAATCTTTCTACCACTATTTTCAATAGAAATGTGTTCCTTTAATAGAAGTGTGATGTATCTTGCCACAATGACTTTTCTATCTAAAGGGTTATATAGGCAGTATCCTCTAGTTTCCTTAGGATAACCTATAAAGATTCACTTAGTGCTTCTGGATGATAATTTATCACTTGGTAAAGTCTTGAAAAATTCCTCTCACCCCCACACATGTATGTGTGTTAGGTTGGGTTTATTTACATACCATAACTAATGTGGAATACCATATTCAACATTAGTTGGTACTCAGTTAAGGGTGTATGTTTTTGTATGCAGGGCGTATCCCCAAAAGGATAATGGAAGGGTTGCATGATTCATCATTTATCTGACCATGTCAAGAGAGGACCTATTCCTCCTTTCACTAACATGATTTCATTTTGGTGTATAAGGAGGATTGAGTTGGGATAATATCCCAAACTCCATCAAGTGATCAATGAAATCTTGGTTAAAATATTCTCCACCTCGATCTGAGCAGTGTTCTTTTATCTTCTCAGCAAGTTGGTTTTATACATCATTTTTGTATTCCTTAAATATCTGAATGGAATCTGACTTATACCACATTAAGTAGATATAACCATACCTACTATAGTCATTAGTAAAAGTAATTAAGAATAAAAAACCACCCCTTTCCTCTACTAAAATGGACCACATACATCAGTATGTATTAATTCCAACACTGTATTGGCTCTTTCTCCCTTTCCTGAGAAAGGTTCTTTGGTCATATTTCCTTGTAAAAAAGCATGACATACATCTAAGGGTTCTAATTGTACCAAGTCTAGATACCCTTATTGATGCAATCTTTGTAATCTCTTCTCATTTACATGACCAATCCTGAAGTTCCCTAGGTGGGTGATATTTGAGTCATGTTGGCCATTTTTTTCATTGATTTCTATTACTGAGTATTCCAGTTCCAGCATATATAAACCATTGTTAAGATGTTCCATACCATAACATATGATATCCCAATAAAAGAGACAACATTTATTTCCAAAGATGAAATAAAAACCAATAGTTTTTAGTCTTGACACAGATATAATGTTTCTAGTAACATAAGGTGTATAATAGAAATTGTTTAAAACTAGAACAAACCAGTTGGCATGTTTAAGTGATAGTCTCCCACTACCAAGGCTTCCAGACTTGCACCATTTGTGGCTTGGAGATCCACTTAAACTTTTAGAATCTTCTTGAACCTACTTGGTTCCTGTATATGAATACAAATATGTGATCCACATACCGTATCCAATACACAACTTGTAGATAAATATAGATTTCATTCAATGACAGAAATACATGAAGTAGAAGCATCAGTTTGCTTCTTCATCCCAGCTCTGCAATTCTTCATCTAGTGGCCTTTTTTGCCACATCCCAAGTAGATAGCTTCCTACTCATTACATTTCCTCTGAATCTTTGGCATCTTTGTAGGATGATGTATTGGTGTATTTAGACTTGATTTGGCCTTATACCCCTTGGCCTTTCCCTTTTTTTTCTTGTTCACCATAAGGATAGTTGAATTGGTGTTTTCATTTCCTTGTAATCTTGGAGAACTAAATCCAAAAGGTCTGGGAGTGACTTTTTCATATCATTCATATTATAATTAATAATAAAAGTCAAGAAGCATGATGGTAAAGAGGCAATAATGAGATCCACTGCTAGTTCTTGGTTCAGTTTGAACCCATGGGCTTAAAGCCTCTCAATATACCTAATCATCTTGAGTATGTGAGTACCGACTTGGTGCCCTTCTGCTAGCCTGCACTTATAAAGAGCACTTGAGATCTCATAACTTTCATGTATAGCCCTCTTCTAATATAGTTATTGGATATGTGAAAGCATCTTGTAGGAATCCTCACCCTTAGGCATTTTTTTCAATTGGATGGACATGGTTGACAACATGATTCACTGTACATCAAGTGCATCATCAAAATTATTTCTCCATTTATCTTATTCCGTCTTGCTTGCTCCCTGAGGAGGCTCAGTTGGAATTGGGGATTCCTAAACATAAAACTTCCTTTCTTGGGGTAGTACTATGCGCAAGTTCCTATACCACTCCTAGAATTTGTTACAGTTCGGGATATTTTCTTTATCAAAAATTGATTTTAGTGATAAAGTACTTGTGATGTTGGTGATTTCCATTTCAAATCTACATCAGATAAAAATTTAGCAGTTAGTACATTGTCTTGATTACCTTTTGAAATTTATGATTAATAAGTTATTATATCATTTTAATGTCACCCTCTATTTTAGAAAACCTTAACAACCCTCGCTATTAGATTTAGAATACTCTGTCGCTTGAGTATTCTAGAGGCAAGGATCCCCGAAACCTCCCTTATTCCTACAAGCTATGGAAATGGCACTACTTGGAGGGTTTCAAGCTAGGCACTAGGCTGGCCAACCACTAGTTCTTGTGGTTCCTTGTGTTGTTGAGTAATGTCCCAGATTTTGGAATCTGAAATAGATTCCCTCAACATCTTGCCTCTAAAGTGATAGCAAGTTAGCTATGGCCAATCCTTGACTACTCATATTATTTATTCCAACCCGGTTCTCAAATGAAAATGCCCCGGTAGTAAGAGGCACTCTCAACTATGGCTGACAAACACCCTAAACAACCAATTTTGTTTAGATGTGAGAAATATAAGGCTTTTAGACATAATATATCTCTGAATGATTTTTATATTTATTGATGAATATAATCCTTTTGAATTTATTATGATCAGACTGGGTTTTCGCGCTCAAAACTTAACTTACAATAGAATATTATTTTTCATATCATTATGAATTTTATCTTGTTCACTATTCTATTTGATCACGCAAGAATCATGCAAACCCATAAAATAATAAACTATGCATAAAGTAAATCATGCAATCCTACTGGTCTTGAGCATTCTATAAAGATCGATCCATAACAGATCAATCTTGACCTAGGGGAATCCATACCTCAGTCATGACTCTACACAAGTCACAGCTAGCCCAATGTAATGCACTTGGTTCCCGTCTGGTCTACCGCCTCATCTTGGCGGGGTCTGCGTCTCAGATAATTATTTAATTACAAATATACTCGCACATAGGCGAGGGTGTCTAGGGTTAAAAAATACATCTTGTGCATTGGACACGTAGGCCATTCTAAATTTTTGAAATTAAAAGGACAATTTGCAGACCTTCATTTATTTAATTAATTATTATAATCATCGCACGAATTGAATAAATAATTAAAAAAATAAATAAATCCAGACAAACACTGATCAGTTTCTTGCTCAATACTAGTCGGTAAATATAAAGTGCAATTAAAATTAAACTACAGTGAAATTTAAATAGTACCGGGGGTCCTTATAAATTAATTGAATTTGAATAAATTCTATTAATTTTTTATTATCAATTGAAACTATTTAATTTAATTTCAATTCAAAAATTAAATTAAACCATCAATTTAATTTTAAATATAAAATTAAAATAAACTATTAATTTAATTTTAATTCTAAAATTAAATCAAACTATTAGATTAATTGTAATTATAATTAAATGAATTTTTTGGATTTAAAATAAATTTTAACCCCCAAATTAATTCTCATTAATTTATTTTAAAAAACTAAATTAATTAAAATTAATTTAATATGGGTTTACCTCTAGCCGGGGAGGATTCCAGCAGTACTGGGATCGGTTGCATGGTGTCGTCCTAGAGAAGGGCCAAATCTCGACATAATCGTGGCATGAGAAAATTGTGACCACTGTGTGACCACGACATGACCACGGTGTGACCACGGCTTGACCGAGTCGTGATCGCAGCATGACCACAGTGTGATGGCCCGGTCCAGCAACATTTGTGGGGCCACTACTTCTGGCCAGGATGGAATGGAGCGGGAGGAGTTGGTGCAACAATCCGTCCAGCCGCATGGACGGTAGCCCGATGCTCTGGTCAGCTGGTGGGGTGGCAGCTCGGTCCGGCGCAGCCTGGAATGGTAGTGACCTTGTCCAGCACGACCAGGACCGGTGGCACAACCAGGCCGGTTCGTCGAGATTGCTGTTGAGATTTGAAAGCGGAGCGACGTAGCGGTCCGGTGGGGTTCGGTCAAAGGGGGCACAACCAGGCCGGTTTAGCAAGAGGGCGACCAGGGTTCGGGAGCAGCATGGTGATGTGGTTCTGCCGAGTTCAGTCAGAGGTGGCACAAGGTGGAGGTCTGGTGGCCAATAATGGGGTGTGGCTTGGGTTTCACCGCATGGGGGTGTATCCCCCTATGCGTCGCGTGAAGGAGAAGACCCTATTGGGTCTTTAATTATTATTATTATTATTTTTCTTTAGACAAAAATGCCACCTCTATTTCCCCTCCTTTATTAATTAAAAATGGAAGAAGACCCCAAAATGGGGTCTTTGTCTCCATTTTTTTAAATTAAAAGGGAAGAAGACCCCAAAATGGGTTCTTGATCTCCATTTTTTAAATTAAATTAAAACAAGACATGACCCCATGTATTTAAATAATATATTATTTGAGAAAAAAAAATAAAAAAATTATTTTATAACACTATTTTACGTTATCTACTAAAATTAACTTACCAAATTAGACTCGGCTACCAGATTCTGGCCATAGCGTGGCCAGAATTCAGTATTTTGGAAGAACAAATTAATAAAATTAAAACGCATTCTTCTCAAACCTCAATCCAATGAAAATTTAAACCAACGATTCTATCCAATTAAATTTTTCAAATGGCCATAACGTGGCCATTCGAAAATGGATCAACACCCGGTTACTTGCATTGGAACTGATTTAATCCCTCATACTTAAATTTTATGCAATTAAAATTTTATTTTGACTCTAAAAAATCATGTGTTCCCTCTAATACCACTGTAAGGTACCGGGATGGGCAGTAGAAGCCGGTGGTCTGAGAATTTAAAATTTTTCAAATCATTGGAGAGACCTTACAATGCCAACTTCGGTGAGCTATCCCAGTACGGTCTGAGGACAACGCGTGGATTTGAAAGAGCACAAAATAAACTAAACATTTATCTTGTTCAGATTTTCTGTGTGCAAGACCGCTGATCATTGCACAAATAATCCGATGTCGAACCCTCTAGATCATCCACACAGGCCTCTCGAATCTACTCACACGCTGTCAGTCGAGATCCAGGTTCTAGAGTGGGTCTTTAATGCTCACTTCAGCGCAGTGATGATCACTGCAAGGCAAGAAGCTTCAATCCGAGATGGATGAACTTGAAGATCTTCCTTTTCTTGAGAGACTCTCTCCCTATATTCGAGGAGGAGAGAGAATATCTCCATCCGAACACATGAATAGTTCCCAAGGGGAGAGCCTCTCTCTCACTTATATAGGGAATGTTTAAAAAATCGGTATGGGTTCCCTGACCACCCCGTGTAATAAACGTCTACTATATAATTGTTATAAATAAAAATTTATGACAAAAAAAATTATTCCATAAAAAATATTTATAATTTATCACTTACTCATAATATATATAAATATATTAAATAATAAACTTGAGTCTTTAACTCGAATCACACTTCCCACTAATATTAAACAAACCTAGGATATTAAAATCCATTCAAATAATATTAATACGTATATTTACTATATAATTTGTAAATACATGTTATAAATAAATTCAACAAATTATTCTAAAACTTAAGAATTAATGAATTTATTTATTCTTTGGTGATCCATAGAACTTGGATAGTACTCGGACCCTTTGGCGGGCCCACCATGTTCTGTATTCATATTCCTAGAAATGGGAAGATTCAAAAAGATCTATAGTGTGTGACCCTCTTGGCCCATACCTCAATAATAGTGAATAATATCCATCGACCTAGATCGGGGTCTAGCAACCCATTGATGCCCCTATAGAGACAAGGATATGTCAAAGCAATGACTGCTTTCCTACAAACAGAGTTCGTGTAATATAATCCCTTCATCATCGATATTTCAACAAATCAGATGGCACAATAGTGTCATCATTATTTATCTTTCTTTATTTTGTTTGTTGATTTGTCTGGATGGTCTTACGTTCCACTACCATGGCCATGGATTTACTGAAGGTGAAACCATCCAAATCACCCAGGCCCGATATATCTCTTCCTGAACTCAAAAGTGACAAATCCTTTCTCGATCATTCAATCAATTTCTTGCCATTAATGACGTACCTGATACAAACTACCTTGCCACGACTTTGTCACCATGGTTTTCACCGTGCATAAAATGTACATAATTAAATGATATCCATTGACAATGATCTCAAGTCTAAGGACCACTGCACATGACTATAGATAGAAACAACCAATGACACATAAAACATGTGGTGTTTCTATTATGCGGGTTTGTGCTCATGATCTCAACTACTAGAGATCATCAAGTGAAAAATTCATGAGAATAAGAATAAATGCATATGAGACCCCAAAACCTGATGGTCACACATCCTCTGTGTCATTTCAGAATGATGTAACTGGACCATAGGATTATGCTTTAAGATTACTATCATGGCATGTTAGGGTTCTCATTATATCCTAGGACTACTATAACCCTTTGATGCGACAGGTAATCTAAGGACATTTCCATAAACAAAATGGATGTAGAATTATCTACACAATTGTGGCAAGATAAAAAAATGTATTATAACAAACTGAATACATATAACGGTAATCAAAATAAAAAAAATTTGGGTCTAGGGAACCCACTTTCAACAGTTTCAATGTTCATTTTCATGGGAATACCCAGTACTTCATGGAATCAAGATGAATTTTGGGTAGCTATTCACCAGTTGATATAAAATTCACACTTCATAATAATTTCTGAAACCTATTCACTGGAAGTGTTGGATAACCTATATGCGTAATAAATAGAATGAATTCATGGTTTTCTTATATGTTTTGTAAGAAATCAGGATTCACAACTCACATAATGGTTTTTCTGAATTCTATAGAAGGTATTGGGATCAATGTTGAAGCTGATCATAACATGCCACACGATGATATATGGATGTCCTAGATGATTATATAGCTTCTAGAGGATATAATTAGCAATTATGTCCTTGGGTTTAGTGGATCCTTGGTTGACCTTATATATTTTTTATATTTTTTATATAAAAATATATTTTATAAATCTATTAAGATGGATCTATTTGATTATCTTTATGAACGACATGTCATTCACCGTTGTGTCAACTGGAGATGGGTGATTCAGTAATGATCAGGACAAGCCAAAGGCAAAAAACTTTGGAATGGGTAGATTTGATTCGTATCTAGTTAATTACGACTCAGAGTAGGAGTCCTTAATATTATATCTCATGTTAATGATCTGTGTAGTTTTTCAAAGGTGAATAATTATTCGGTGGGTGTCACTATAGTTGGTTAATCATCTCTTACATAAGAGTGGAATATTAGCATTGTAGTGTGTAGCAACATTAGAGATCATGTAATATATTGTGAGGTTCTGTAAAATTTTGGAATGTACATTATGATATCAGGGTATTCCTTGCATGTTTTTTATTTTGGAGCTCCACTAGTAAAATCCAAATTCCACACAAGTGATTGATTGTAAGGATGTAGATTTAGAGGTAGAAATTTCATATGTGGAATGTCTGTTTTAGATTATTGATTTCATCTAAAATTTGTTGTGGTGGAATAAAATACCTCTTGTTTTAGTGTATTAGAATCATAGAAATATACATTAATAAACATGGGAATGTGAATTTGATGTATGGGCTTTTTGTCTTGAATTATTTGAGAGAGAATTTTAGAAACTCTTTTCATGCATGAGATGTCCTTTATAGGGGATATTATAACTCCCCATATAATTCAAAGATATATATATATATATATGTATTATTTTATATTATAATTTTGGGTTTTCATCTTTGGATTATTTAGGTTTTTACATTGGGAGTAGTTTGGTTGTTTTGGGATGTTTTAGAAGATGTTTAGAGGTCACATGATCAGGATAATCAATATAGATATCCCTAGGAAAACATGAAATTTGAGACCTTGTAGATAGTTATATTCCCTTCTATATTTTATAGTATTAGAAAATTTGAAGCTAAAATATATGGCCTTACCTCGTATTGGATAGTATCAATTTCATTGATTCGTAAGCCAAGTGGACAATGCATGAACATGAGATTAATTAATCTTAAAATTACAATTTTTAAACAACGACTCCACAAAAACAACCATTATTTCCCCTATGATTATGGATCTCAAACTATGATAATTATTTAACATATTTATGTTCTTTTTCATTTGTAGTTTCTCATGCATTTTTGAATGATTGGATACTAGATCCCCCAGAATTTTTTAAGTTCCATTGGTTGAAAAAAGATCCATTTTTTGTAATCGTTTGTATTTATTAATCCTAAGTAAATATTAATACTACATATTTCCATTAATAATGATATAATTTTTAAGAGTACTTATGTGATGAATTTTGGCCTAATTCTTGGGATTTGTTGTGTTGGGCTCAACATGAGTGGTGATTCTTTACAAGTGGACTCCATTAAATTTCAGGTAGAAAATAAATATCATGTTATAAAAATATATGTTTGGAGGTGTTCCTCAATTGAAATGTGGGGGAATTTTTAACCAATGAAAATGCTTCAATGTGACTTGATTATCATGTGGGTTTCAATGTAGCCTTGGGAGGGCTCTAATTTTTCCCTAGTGTGATGATATGATCCTTCCTGTTGATTATATGGTGGAAATCTATTATGATAAGGCTGATTCATAAAATAACATGTTTGAATTATTCTAATTATAAGGTGTAAATCCATATTGATATGGTTGAGTCATGGAATAAATTATGCTAATTATTCTGATTATATTAGGTTTACCCCTTGTTAAATGGTTGAATCAAAGGTATTTTAACCTTGTTCTGCTACTATTGTTATTATATGTCAATAATATTTTCAAGACATAAATGAATTGGGCTGCCCTATTATTATTATGTTAATAAAATTTTATGAAATTTATTCTGACATTGTGTTGAGGTTGGTAATGTTGGGGTTCATTGTATCATTGTTGTTTCATGATGGCTTGATCGTCTATATGATTACACAAGTTTATTTTCCGGTATCACATTTACCATTATAAACTCATGTTTTCCATTTGATAATGATCATTTTTGGTTTACTTGTATAAACCCTTGGAAGATTATCTTGATGAATGATCAAATTTCAAGGTATGAATCTGGCATGTGGCAAGGTCCCAATGTTAGTAAATTGAGAATGTGGAGCAAGGTGGACTAAAGTGACACTAAGATGGACTCCATTATCTTTACTATCATTCCTTATATTTCATTATACATTTTTCATTGTTTTATAATATTGAACAATGAAATGTGGGGAACATTTTTTATTGTTGTTACTCTTGTTTTCAATCTTTCTTCAGTATGGGAATTAGTTTCTTTATTTTTTTTCTATATTAATATGGGTGTAGTTGATATAGTTATTTATTGTTTTTTTAGTTTAATTTATGATTGTTATGAATCCATTGATAAAATCATAAACTATCTATGTTTAGTCCATGTTCCACGATAAAAGTTCAAATCAACTTTTATATAGAGAGACATGCATGAGGTCATGTGGAACCTTAGCCCAAACCATGTGATTTGAGTCATGTTTTTACAAAATGTAATGAAAGGTTATTTTCTTTAAGTATGTTTTGGAAGATTGGATAAAAGAGATATGAAAGACAAAATCAGGTTATGTGATTCTAAAAATTATTGAAAAACACTCATATCATGGACCATTTTATTACAAGATAAATGGGTTTTCTATTTTTTCTATAATAATATTTTTGATTTTCACCTGAAGTAATCCACATGAGTTTTTTGTTATGATTTTTATATTATTGCTTTGTTGAAATATTGTTATTGGTGAGTTAATGAATCATGAATAGTCACATAGGATCACATGAAATACCATTTTTCGTATATTTATATTACATGAACATGATATAAATTTATATATATAACTACGAATAAAATGTAGGTGGCCTAATGAATTCAGTTCCTAGGTAATTCTGAGTTGTATCCTACCAATTAATTGTTTGAATTGGAAAATCCCATATTTTGTTATGTCATCTCAAAAATAATATCTATACGATTTACCATTGTCCTACCCATGGAATTGAGTCATATTTTTCTTTATTTAAAGGGATTATCTTATTGTGCCTTCAAATTTACATGTCGGTGTGGCATGAAACATTATAGTGGTTATGTTGACAATCTTATCAGTAGAACAGATTCAACCTAGATTTTTTTATTTAGTTCCAATTCAGTACAGAGGAGAACATAATGTGGGACTGGAATGTTGGATCATCTTGGGATATTTAGTTGCATTATCATATACATTTAAAATGTATATGTGGTCCTTAAGATAGATTATATTGGTTTGGATTTATCGAAGGTATGTTCCTTGATGATGATACTCCTAGCGATTGATGGGTGATGTCAGCTTCTACTATTCTTTGACGATACACGAAGAGGTGGTGGGGTGTGATGGGTTAGTAGAATAGGAATATGGGTTTGACATGGGGGTTAAAGGACCTCATCTTAAATGGATTATTTCTATAAATTATAATGTTAAATCATGGATTCTAATTTATAGATCATCATTCAAGCTCACTTTTAGTGGATAATTATACCTCTCATTTAATTTATTTATTATCACATCCAACTCTATTGTAAGGTAATTGGACCTAATAGTCAATGAAAATTGAAATAATCATATGTCCCACGGTAAGGCTCCAAGATAAAAGAATTTAACATGCACTATATCAAGACATGATTTTAGAGTCCCTTACTATTGGGAAGGGTCTAGTATAAGAAAAGTATGTTGGACCCTTTTTCATTTTTATTGAATGAAAAATTGGTATTCCGAGTGGAATTATGGGTTCCTGCAGTGGTAGGAATTAAAAATCCAATGATATGTTTCGGGTAGGTGAAAGGAAACTAGAGTACAGTGGGGTTTCTTCACCTCTTTTGGTGAAATGCGATCTTACTCTGTGGTTGTTATGAAGGAAAATGAGGTATCTCTTTAGGTTATGTACTATTCTAAATATAGAGTGCCACTAGTATGGTGAGATGAGTAACCTCAAGTGTTTTTTCTATTGTATATAAAATACCTATTAGGTAATAGAGTCTGGGATGATGTATGAAAAAAATTATTGGTTAGGATAACCACAACATGATTGTTAGGCTAGTATATTTAGGTCATACCCTGGAGTCCTGTGGGAATCACAGGAAAAGCTATAAAATACATAGGATTTATTGGCCCAGGTGATCCCATGACAAGTGGGATAAGGATTCCATTCTATTGAATATATATTTTAGGTTATTAAAAAAATTATAGCTAATACCGAAGAGGGACATTCGATGGTGAGGGGGTATAGTATTGGTTCTGTTTATTCTTTATACTAACTTTTTTGATAGGTTAGCTTATCATTCTTTCTTCTATTATCAATATATTAATATTCAATAGTTTATGATAATGTTCTCTCCATGATTTTTATCTAATGCCACTCTTATAGGATAGAGAGTAGGTCATATTCATTGATTCACATAGTGTCCAAAAGTAATTTTCAGATATATACCTCAACGGGTTTTTAGTATTATATAATTTAAGAGATTTAATGTCTTATATTGAATAGATATCCAATATAGTTTTTAGATCTCATCTACTAAAACCATAAGAAAGATTCCTATAACACTCTTCATGAAATGTATTATGTTCTAACTCAATTAAGTGGTTTTGGATAGATGATAATGGGACCATAACTTTGTCATATAATATTAATTAAAAAATGTTGCATTTATATCTCTTGAAGAAGTTGAGGTGACTTTTCTATCATATATTAAATCTATGGAGAACCAAAAACTGTATGTTTTCTACGAGATTTATTTTAAATACCTCTAGAAACTGAAATTCAATTTTAGATTGAACTTATTAGAGGAGAAAAGTTTGTATCGACTATTTAATATCAAATGGAACCATCTAAGATAAAGGTGATTATGGTGAATGTTTATATCATTGAACTGAGTGGACTTATTCAAAAAATAATATCTCCTTGAGATTATCTCATCTTATTAACTACGAATGAAAGTTGTAGTATTTTTATATATGTCAATTAACTGATACAAAATTGGTTTATGATAAAATATATATATACACTACTAGATATACATTGTTTATTTGATCGGTTGAGAGGATACCAGCGGTTCTCTAATAATAAATTGCGTTCAGGATATCACAACCATTGATTTTAGAACATTGTTGTGTTGAAAATAGCTTTTACATGTAGTTGTTGAATGTATAAGTGTCATGTCACACCATTTGGGTTGAGGAATTTAAAGATAGTGTCAATGGTTCTCATGTACAATATTTTTCATCACTACCTAGATTTTTTTTTATTTTTTTGAAAATATTTTTATTTTCTTACAGTTCCATGAGTTAAAAAATAAACATATTTATATTTCCATTAAAATTTAATCAAATCATCTAAATTAAAAATTATAGATGCATAAATTATATAACCATGAATTGTTTTTTCTTGATAAAATGAACTCTGAAGAAGGAATTTCAGTTTTCATAAATAAGGTGTAATTATTAAAAACATGGGAATAACCTATGAAATGTTTTTAGATATAAAAATTTATTTGATTGGATGGATATTGTAGATAGTCCATTCAATAAATCCCCAATTATTTTGAAGTTTTGACTGATCTAAAGAAGAATGGTGCTATATTTTAGTGGTCAGATAATTGTGAATTGGATTTTCAAAAACTAAATACGAAGTTGAAATATTATCTTATTAGGACTATTTTAAACCTATGTATTTTATACATATTATAATATAATGCTTAAGTATTTGTTTTTTGTAAGTCTTCATACAAAATGATTAGGTAGTTTTTATGGATCTCGAAAGTTATAACCACATTATTGAGACTACCCCACTCATGACATGGAGTTAGCTATTACATTCCATGGATTGAAGTGTTGGTGTCCTTAGCTCTTCCAAAAAGATATTTATCCTACAAAAAGATTATAAAATATTGTGGTGTATTTTCTCAATTATATACTTACACCTTTTATGGATACTATCAGTTGAGTATTTAAAAACATTCAACTTTGACATAGTTTATTCCATGGGAAAAAGAATTTTTTTACAGATTCCCTTATTAGGTTGATAAAAGATCTGTAAACCCACACAATAGAAGAGGACTGGAAGCTACTGATATTATTGGATTATTTGTCGAAAATATCATATTTGGATCTTGTTTTGGAAACATATGATCCCTTTTTCATCAATCTATTATTATCCAATAAGGTGGCAAATGACAATGATTCAAATTCTGAATTTTAGGAGTTGTGGGAATAAATGATGGGAAAAGATCATGTTTCTGATCATCCTTAGATTTTAATGACATACATCACATGCAGGAAGAGTTATGGATCCCAAATCCATGAGGGAATTATTTATTAGTGATGTTCATTCCCAATTGTGGGTTGTATATTTTGGATCAACCAAGATGTATCATGGAATAAAACATCATTTCTTTATGTCATTATTCATGAAATAAGTTCTATGGTTTATTTATCATTTCCACACCAATTAAAGGATAATGGAGGAACACTAGTGACTAGGTGGATTGTTACAGCCTCTTCTAGTGTTGTAGGGAAATTGGATGTAGTTAAGATGAACATTATCAAGGTGATACCTAAAACTCTGAGGATTTGATATGAAATGTGTATGGTGGATGAATTATTGAAAAATAATTCATAATTCATGGATATTTTACAAACATAATTCTTGGATGGGTTGGGAAAATTATATGTGTGTGAAATAGTGTGACTAAATGTTATTCCAATTATTATTGTATCATATAATAATAAATGTTACACATAATAGTTTTTGAAAGGCATGTAGATGGTGTTTGGATCACAACAGAAGTTGTGCATAACATAAAAACCACTGGCATATAGATAGTCTAATATGACTATCCAAATTATATAGGATATGGTTATATCTTATATTATTGATTTTGGTGGATCTTGTTCTTGTAGATCCCACTTTGTATATGGATTTTATTTGTCATCAACTGATGGTCATAAGTGGTTAATAGTTAACGATGAGACAAAAAGAACTCATTGAAACCAATATAATAAAATATATCCAAAGTTAATTGTGCTTTGATGAAGTCATCATGTCTCAATATTCCTATAAACATATGAATGGTTTGAAGAATTTTAGTTTCAAGATGATTTCAAGATAATTTTTTGGGACTCATTTGTTGGCATTGGATGTCATGGTTGTATAATTCTCCTAGTAATTTATGATGAAATATTCTTATTTTTATATCAAAAATATCAAAAGATGTTTGGAGAACTAATGATGGAAGACTTATGAAGGAAATATGGTGTAAAAGAACATCTAATCATATTCTTGTATGACAGGAATGAAGAATAGAGCTGGAAGAATGGGAAGTTTCATCAAATTCCATGAAAAATATGATGATGATAATGGTTATAGAACAAAGACTCTTTATCATGATAGTTATAGTTCATGATTAAAGATATAGATTTACAAATAAGCCAGATGATAGTGAAATTGTATGAGTGTTCTTACCGAATAATATTTTTAGGGTTTTATTGTTTAATGGTGTTTTCCAAATTTTTGGGCCTCAAAATTGGGAATTTATTTTATAGAAAAGGAAGAGGTTTTAAAAAAAGAGTTAGTGAATCATAGTTGGCCCACCTCAAAGGACAGCTCATGGAATATATTAGAGGTACACATAGTCGATAAGGGAAATTGACCAAGGGAGGATCCCACATAGCAACACTATATGGGCTACGAAGCGTAGTACATTGACCGTGTAGGAGAAATGGTTTGCAGGAGGACAAAAGTTCATGGAATGCTCAATGTTCATAGTGAATGATGTAATTTGAAGGATACAGTGGGTGATAGGTTCTTGGATGGAATCATATTCTGCGATGAAGGAAGAAAAATGGTATGCAGACCATATAGGGGAAACGATTCACTGTAAGATCACAGTATGTGTTGAATACTATACCGCATTGAAAAATTATGAAAATAGGATTAGAAATATTTTTATATTTATTTTCCTATATAAACGACCATAATTATCTCATTAATGGATAGATAAAATCAATAGAAAAGATCGTCATTTGTGGAATAATTCGGTTAATTTTGGAAGAGTTATCCGAGAAAAAATTACATGAATAATAGACTCTTAGAGGAAGAGAGTAAGGATGAATAGAAATGGGATTTCTATAAAATAAGGTAATTCATGGATAAAGCATTTTTTCCAAGAATCATTAGTAGTTTGTGGATAAATAATCATTTTTCAGAATCCAAGGTAGTTTGTGAGGAGAATAAGGTTCATGGAAGCATAGGCAGTTCATGGTGGAGAAGATGGTTCATCGGAAAAAGAATTAGTATCCAGTGGAGAATATGGTTCATAGAAGAAAACATAGTCCAAAAAAGGGGAACTATTCTAAGGAAGAGAAGAATGATTTTGGAAGTAGGGACAATTCATGGAATACATGATAATTCGCAGAAGAAGTGATACGCAGAATGAAATGTGGCATGTAAAGAAAATAATGTCTGTGGAGAAACGACAATACGCTGAAAATTGATAGTACATGGATGATTGAAATTATTTTCAAACAAAAATGGTTCGTGAATTCCATGGTTTCTCATAGAAGGGAATATTTTTCATTAAACACCCACACTATATGGTGATAGGGAGTTGGTGGAGGATATAAGACATTCAATGAAGGAGAAACATCCCGTAAAACCAAGTGTGTGCTCGGTTGATACAAAATGGACAAATAAGAACAATCACACATAGTTCTTTGTGTGTACAAGAATCAAATGTGTTCCTAAACTCATATTTTAACCAAGGAAGAAGAAATAGAGATCAAGACATTCTTTCTCTATTCCATATTATTCTTTGTCTAATAAGAATACAGTGTTTGCACATAAATATTGAATATTTTTTTGGAAGATAAATTGTGATGATCCACTTTTGAGTTGATATTAATTGATTTAATAACCACAAATAAATGTTTTCATTATAGAAATATACATAAGAGATCTTAGTGCTGCTAGTTTTTCACAGAATAAGAAAATGGAAAGAAGAGTAGAAGATATGGTGACCAAATTGATATCAACTGATTATAATTTTGGTCAGAGAAGAGTTACTATTTATAATTCCAAAACACATTCATGTTGTTGTGACTGACAAAATAATATTTCAGCGAAGCTTCCAAGTTTTACATTGGGAATAAATGAGAGGATTTTATTGTATGCTGATGTGTAAGTAACAAAGTGAAGAAGAAGGTTGTGGAGTAACAAAGATGAACTGTTACATCAATAGGTCTCAAAAGGTGGAAGACTTCATTGTTGTTACAAACCCATATCAACAAGGAGAATTATATCTTGGGAGAAAGTATAATGATTAATCTAGTAGCTACAGAACATGAACTATTGTATTTTTTTCAATGTGTTTCACGAGTGTGTGTATATTTCATACTCAGTTAAACCACTAAAATGATTTTTTTTATAATAGTGGTGTGGTTAGGGGCATTTCCAACCATTCCAAGGATGTAACTTCTCTTTCTGAGTACTAAACCATGTAAAAAGATCATGTTCCATATTTATTAATTTCATATACTTCCATACGATAGGGATAATAGAATATGAGAATTAAGATCCTAACTGTCGTAATAGGTAAAGAGATAAAAAGTTACAATTGGTTTAAAAAATTCCCCAACACTAAATCACCCCCCAGTGTTAGGAAAATCCAAAACTAGTCCTTACTGTTAAAAATATCTCAATTGGAAATGTTTTTATATAATATGGTTTTACTCATTCCATTCCATAGAAAATATATTTTGATTGGATCATGGATGGTTGGAACTATGAATCAAATGTATGTCTCTATTTTGTCTTTATTATCCATGATTTTTCACAAATTCAATTGAAAGGAACCATAGATTAGATACTTGATGAAAGGATCTATGGTCTATAGAATGATATTATTATTTTTTCTTACTCTGTTGAATGAGAGAAACCTAGAACATCAATAATTGAATCAATTCCTTTAGAAAATACACGATCTATTTGTTTCAAAAAAAAATTTCAGTAAGACTAAGACTACCAAGACCCAAGATGTTTATTTATTCCAAGAGATTATTTTCTAGAATTATCATATTATTAATTAGGGACTAATTATAAGGATTTTGTGTCCTGAACTCAACCTTTATGGCATTTTATGGAAATTATACTTCATTACATTTGAGGTAGGATTTCAATACCATTTTATAAATTTTATCTTGATATTTAAGACTTTAATAAAATTTGGTTTCTGTGTGTGTGTCCCATGAAAACTATTTTGAGGGAATTTAAAAGTGTGTGTGTGTTTGTGTGTGTTTGTAGTCCTGTGATAACTAGGATTTTTTCATGTTGTAACGATATAGAAAATTTGGTTATTTATATAGTGTTTATCCTTCTCTTAAAATTTCCTTCATTCTATTTATGATTATTTCACATTTTATATTGAGGGTATAGTCTCTACATGTTACCTCCCATGCCCCCACCAGATGTTGGTAACCTATTTTGAATATGGATTGGAACATAAGGTCATGTTTCACCACATCCTAGACCAGGACATTCACGTTTAGATGTTACACAATGTTCCATCAATAAAAATATTTTTTAATTATTATTTTAATAAAAAAGATATTCATTCATTTTTTTAAAAAAAATTATTCGTAAATATTAAATAAGTATTACATGGATTTGAAATATGGAAAAAAATGATATGGTCTAGTATGAATAATAAAATATATGACATAATTGAAAAGTATACCATGATAGTTAATTCTAACATCACATACATTTGTCATTATTTTCATGAGAATATATAAAAGAAACACATTCAAAGCACTGTAGAGATAAATTATTGGAATCATTATATTATGAAAATTTTGATAAATTTGAATCATTATATAATAAATATTACCAACTATTATTTTAGTAAACAATGCTAGTGTGAAAATGTACTATTATAAAAAATGCAATGTGATGTATACAGACCAATGAGTAAACATGAAAGTGAAGGGAATATGTACTTTGTAATAATTATTGATTATTTTGTTCTGTTAAGTTATGTGTTTATTATGAGAAATAATACTAAAACCATAAAAAAGTAAAAATAGTATTAAAATAATGAATCCGTAGTGAAAATATAATTAAGAACGTTTTATTAAATTGGTGTGGTAAATACAGGGTTGTGGAATTTAATAATCATTTTATTTATTGTGGAATAGTTTCCAAAATCAAAACACTAAGAACACAAAATGGAATATTGTGTTTAATAATATGAATAATGTAGGTTTGGACTTGGTATGAACTATGATGAATCAATGTGACATTTATATATAATTCAAAAGATATTCTATATTATTAAATATATTACTTCTTAACAATATTCCTTCTAAATATATTGTAAATGAACAATATTAGACATGGAAGGAGAGGTAGTGAAACAAAAGTTTAATGAGAATTTTGGGTTTATAAATATTTTATTCAAAAAAGGAGTTCTTAATTTTTGGTTATCCAAATAAAAATAATGTATATTATTTATATAATCATACTATTTTTATCTCATACTAGTATTTTCCCTAAGAAATAACATATCACTCAATGATTTTTTGGAAGGAATGTTAATTTGAATAAAATTATAGAAATTAAGAATGCATGATTACTAAGATAAATAGTGATTCAATTCTATAAGAAGTTATGTAAATATAACAAACTCATGCTTCAAAGAAACCTCATTGATCTTATATAATTCACCCAGATCCTGATAGATATTATTATTTTTTAGCTCATAATGATAAATTTATTTTTATAAAATACCACCCTATAACAAACTAAAATTCAATTGATATTTATTATTACTTTAAATGGTTAAAGGTTATGAAATCTATTGTGGGGTCTATTCAAAATAACCATATTGGGAAATTTAGGGATAAACTTCAAGTAGTAAAAACCATTGGTTAAAGGTTTTATTTACCAAAGTATGTAGACAATAGTTATAGAGTTAATTCCTATAAATATTCATTGGTATGAAAATTGGGATAATGATATTCATGGTATTGACTATGAAGATACCACTTTAACAGTTTCAATGATTAATTAATGTTGAATAACTATTTTCATAGTAACACAATTACATTATAAGTATAACACCCTAATATTTAATGTTATGCATCTTCTTAAATAAATTCAATTTATATAATAGTTAACACCAAGCATAAACAAACAGACTATTGAATATTAATGTAATTGTTAAGAATCGTAATGTGTCCATTAGAATAATAACCTCCACAATGTAAGTATAAATAAAACATATGTATCTCATAAATGAAAAATTGATAAAATTATATCGTGGAATAAGTATATAAATGTTTTAAAAATATTAAATTAAGTGTTGGTATTTTTGTGAAATGTAAATGTTTATTTAAAATTTGATAATTAATAAAATGTTTTTAAAAAATATTTTCATAAAATATATTACAAAATCACTATTTTTTGTCATATAATTATAATATAATTTTATAATACCATAATTAATTTTTCAAAATGTCATAAAATCAGTTATAATTTTAAAATAGATATTTTTCAAATAATTGATGATTTTAATTAAAAATTAAGTTTAACATGTATATAAAATTATTTTTATATAATTGTGTCCATTTTTGAAATATATACATCAAAAATTGTTTGGATGAATTTTAGGGATTTTACTAAAGTATTTGAATTTATGGTGACTAGTGAAATAAGGTAATTTATAGTATTAAAAGAATACATGAATTTTTGATTCATTGATGATGTATGGATGATGTTAGAACCATTAGTCTGAACTCTCATGAAATAATTATTGTACATGGTCTTATGATTCATCAGTATTGATAGTATTTAGCCAAAATTATAAACAAATTAATAAAATAATAAAAAAACACCCCACTCCTCCACAATACATTACACCCCTACCGCCTCTTCTCCTCATTCCTTCTATGATTTTGAGATTCCATATATTATTCAAAAATAATCCCCAAATAATCTTCCCCATGTCCATGAGCTTTTATTCAAAACAAAATTGCAAACCCGAGTGCCTTAAGGAGGTTCTCGGGGAGAAGAAAATCGAGACGTAAAATCCTCTCTCGTTCCCTTTTATTTTGTTTTATATTATTATCCTCTCCTTACCTCCTATATCCAAAAAAATCATGATAACTAAATTATATTATATATAATATAATTTTATTATTTTTAATAAAATATATTTCATCAAATCCCTTCTCCTCTCTCTTTAATTCTAAAAATGTAAACATTGTTTGTGATGTATCAATTTACCACCATCGTGGATAAGGATTTATCTTTTTTCGATTTCCTCCATGAAGATTGGTCATAAAACCATTATTATTGTTAAATAAGATATTATTATACATATTATAGGAAATCAAATGTTGTATTTCAAATATACATACATGATATTAAATAAAATGACATACGTTCAGGATGGTCATAAAAACCACAAAAAATAAATTAAATCATTTTAATTAATGATTTATCTAAATAATAATCTCCATAAAATAACATAAAATGATTTATAAGATAATTTAATCATTTAATTTCCATTAATAACGTATAATTTTAATTTTGGGTTATTATTCCCATTTTACATAAACTTCCATACTTGTATACAGGTGAATCAATCATGAAAACCAATAAAACAAACACTCCCGGGATGATGAAATTGAATCATATAATTCATCAAAAAGGCCATAAAACATTATAAAAAAATAATATATCAAATAAATGTATAAATGGTTCTAAATTAAGTTATTAATGAATTTAATTTTATTATTCCATATATAAAATGAAAGTGCATATTTTTTTCAACCATAAGTTAAGGGATTTCATAACTCGATTTTCTTTCACTATGTTAAACTTATATGTCATTAGTTATGTTATTCCCAAAATATGTGTGAAATAAAATATGATAGGTTTATAATATAAGTAAACTTTTATTTTTTAGATTTATATTTTTCATACATAATTAACTCATTGATTTATCCTCACTCTAATGATTTAATCTTTGTAAGGGGTTTCTCATCTCACATTTATTTCTATGAGATATACCTTATTTAGGAATTATTTATTGTGTGTGGTGTTTTTATAATATCCATTAATAAATATTATCATGAATACCTTTATCTTCATGGTATTTTATAATTCATTTTATAATCACTAATTTTATGGCGCATATGGTATGACAGATTACAAGTTGCAAGGGACTTCACATAAATTTCCATCTCACTTCGACTAGGTATTGTACAATAATAATTTTTAAGTGGGGTATCTAATAAAACTATGGGATCATATTATCATTTGGAATTATATTTATCTAAAATGTAAATATTTTTTTCATGTATATACTTATTTTCTAAGATGTGTACAAATTTTACATACAGTGATTACTGTGAATGTTGTTTTATATAGGGAAGTGTTCATAAATCTATATCCTATCGTCAATAAAGACATTTTTATAACTAATATTGTTCATGAAATAAATATATGTATTATGAATGATTTATAATTGATGTTATGGTTGGCTCTCAACATTATATAGCACCTCGATGTATTGACATGTCTCTTGAGGAAAAACTGATGGAGATAATGCCTTTGTGTTTGTTTCAAAGTAGAATCAGACAGGTTTCTATAAATAGATATAAACTATCTTGTGAATGGTCATAATGATAGTGGTTCATATGTAAAATAAATGACATAAAATAATTAATCCTTTTCTTTATTCACAATTCAATTAATATTTTCTAAGTGATTTTCACTATAACAGAATCTGTGGATGAATTTTTCATTCTCAGTTTATTGATTAAATGGATTGTTTTTTCTGGCATTAACCTTTCCATTTGGGTTATTCAATAGTGATTATGATTCACTTATTATTGATTTATCTTTCTACTATACGTAACTCTTAATTACCATTATATCTCCACATTTTACTTGTTTTACTTCACCAGGTTATGAAGATGAAATATTTGAATAGGTTTTAAGGAAGATGTTTATTTTTCATTTATTATGTTCTATATATAATTACCAATGTAATAAAGGAAACATATATATACCTAGTTATTAAATAATAATTAATTTATTGATCTTCCCTAATGACATATCCTGTATCAATTCCATTATAATAATATAAAAATTGACTCTAGGCTACTAGGTTCATGATTTTTATAGCTGGTATCAGAGCATGTTTGGTAAAAAACATGGGAACTTGATGTTATTTATGCATGAAAAATATAATATTCCCTTATAGTGATTCTGTTGGCCCAATACTATTGAAGATTAAGAGATAACATAACATGTTTAGTTATTTATTAATGTCACCAAATAGAAGAAAGGGACTCAATACCCAAGAAAAATCTAGGGATATCCCCAATGGGGAAGTTAACAAAGTTAATGCGTATCTGAGTAGATCATGACTATATTAGGAAAGATGAGATAGGTTATGAATAATAACCGTAATACACCTAAGTCAGATCTTTTCAAGCATCATAATACACCATATTTTAGTGGCACTACTAATCATATGGTAGCATAGTAGTCAATCGAGTCCCTTGAAAATATAATTTTGGCATTGGGATACAATTGAAATTAAAAGGTAGTAATATTAGTTTATTTTCTCAAGGTAGATATTTATCAACGGTGGATTTTGATCCTAAATCCTTAGGTCGGATAAATAATTGGACACTGGGAGTGGAATTAATTTAAATAAAAATTCATTGATATATATTTCCCCCATGAGAAATGAACTAAAATGAATATAAATTTCCTTACCTATATGAAAAAGGAAGAATATAGTGTTTCAAAGTATAAATATACCATAAAAACTATCCAGGTATGCTACAGATTACATATGTTATTTGAAAAACGCGATTGATCATTTATATTGAGGAATTACACCATATATCAAAATTGTACTGGCTTCTCAAACATTTTCATCATATGATGAAATATGATTATGTTTCATCAAAATAGAGAAGGATTTTCTAGATCCTATTTGTTCAAAGGAAATCAAGGGATGAATAGGTATTTTGATAACCATGTAAAAGTGAATATTTGATGAAAAAAGAGGGTAATGAATCAATTCCCATTGTGAAAATATGTGGAAAAAATTGTCTTGGGAAATACATTAAGAGAATCAGTGTTTGTTATAAGTGTGTAGAAAAGGGTCAATGAGAAAATTAATTAAAGTGGAAGAAAAAAATAAATGATTTAAAATTATTCAACTATAATGAAATTGAGAATTATTCAAATCAATTTCACAAGCATCAGGGTAATCTATCGTAGATGAGGAAAACATGAGATGACCAAGATTACCTGATAACCATAACTCAAGAAGAAGTAACTAATGATGTGGTGGAATGTACATTAATCCTATATTAAAATTTATCCAATGGATTATTTTATTTTGGATCATTATATTCTTTTATATCTACCTAATTTTCCACAAAAAAATACATTTCCCTTTTAATTTAACAATGAATTTTTCAGTTAAAACTATTAAGGGAAGTCTCATTGGAATAAAAATGTGTTAATTAGTCCCATTTATAAACACGGATTCACTTTAGTTGTCAAACATATCATCATACCAATGGTTGACCTGATAAAATCCTTGATATGGGTGAACATTCAAAATATGATTCCAAAACATATTACAAGAAGAAAGGAAATTTTGATTTTTGGGGAAGATGTAGAATCCCTTTTCTTTGGAGAAGAAACTCCATCTTTTTATTCTTATATAGATCCACACCCAGCAGGTATACTGAATGAAATTCTTAGAGGGGAAGATAAAAAAACATGGAATGAGTAAAGTAATCTTCAAAGTTAGGATGTACTAATTTTATAATAACTTGTGATGTATTTCTTAAGGAAACATCTTGATACCCCACAGAGTATGATGTTGTGTTTATCATTTATGTAATCCCTGATTCAATACCAATATCAATTAATCCTAATAATATAGTCATTATGAATTTAGTTGATCTAAATAAAAAATATAGGATTTTAATGATAAGGGATTTATTCTCCCTAGTTTTTCTCTATTAAGATCCCATTTTATCTTTCTTAAGAATAAAGATAGATCCTTGAGGCTATGTGTTGACTATTGATATGTCAATTATTATAAAAAAGATTATGTATCAACTTCTTCTCAATGATGATTCATTTGATCAACTTCATAGAGCACTATAATTTTAGAAGATTAATCTTTTTTCTAGGTATCATCAATTTCAATTGATGAAGGGAGACATTTTAAAGAGTTGTTTTCTAATGAGGTATGCACATTATAAGTTCATTGTTATTCCATTGGGATTAAATAATCCACCCTATGTTTACATGGATATGATGGTATAAGTATTCATGGAATATCTTGATTATTGTGTTATAGTATTGACTGATGATATTCAAAAGTATTATAAAATCTAAGAAGACCATTAGAATTTATTTTTGATTATCCATGAGGCTCTAAAAAGGGTCATATGGAAAATTTATTGAGTCTTCATTGCGGCTTTAGGAAATTTGTTTTATTCGCCATATTTTTTATATGAATAGAATCCTTGTGTATCCCAAGAAAACAAATACAATCAATGAATTTCCTACACCAAAGAACATAATTGAAGTATGTAGTTTCATTGGTTTAGTAGGTTATTATCGGGTTTTCATTCATTATTTTTCCTAATTGGATTAACTATTAACCGTGATCAAACATAAATGGGTTCAGATCATATAGACAATATAATGTGCATATTTATTTAATAATTCAAGTGATTTTTGGTCAGTTCTCTTATTGTGGATCTACCATGATTAAATAATGGGATTTTGATATACAACGATTCATTAAATAAAGTAATGGGTTGTTTCCTTATGAAAAGTGACAAATTTATTACATATGAATCAAGGAATTTGAAGATTAATATACAAAAATATCGAACTCTCTATTAATGTAGATATCCATAATCACTTCCCATAAGATATAGAAACACTATCTCTATGGTGAAAGATGTGATATATATATATACCATTAGAGTTTAAAATACATCTAAATAAAGTAAACACCAACCTGAGGAAAAGATGATGGCTCAAATGATTTGTAAAAAATATTTATTGGAGAAGATAAAAAGTTCAAAATCTAAGGATAATAATTTTTAAAATAATGTTAAAGTTGTTATGGATATAAAATTAGTGGACTTTGGTATGAGGATATAATTATAAAATTATAATAGAGGTTATGTGTTCAAATAATACATGATCTAAAAAGGAAACTATTATATAATGATCACAAATTAACTTTTTATATACATGATGGTAATACCAAGATTTATAGAGATCTGATTGAACTTTTATAGTGGGATAATATGATGCTGGAAGTTTCTGACTATATGCCAAGGTGTCTAATTTTTCAACAAGTGAAGGCTGAGAGACAGCATCCTTGAGGGGTCATGAAACATCTGGCTATTCTTGTGTTGAAGTGGGTTGAAATTACTATATAATTCATCACTAGATTACTAAAGACACCCAGAATGAATGATTTGATATGGTTCATTGTTTATAACCTTAAAAAATTGACTCATTTTTTGTTATAAGAGAAGATTTACCTCTTGATTTCCTAGAAATAATTTATATTAATGATGTTGTAAGACATCACGGTGCACCTCTATCTGTTGTTTTAGATCAATATCCCCTTATTAAATCAATATTATGGAATAGTATAAAGAATTAATTTGTTACAAGGCTTCATTTTAGTAATTTTTAGCACATTTAAAATGATGGATAGTCAGAAAGAACTATTCAAATATTAAAAGACATATTGAGATAATTCTCACTTTACTTTCATGTTATGTGGGATTATTATTTGTCTCTGGTAGTGGTTTCTAGAATTAATAGTTTCCATTCTAGTATTCATATGACTCCATATGAAGCATTATATGAAAGTATAAGTCTCACTAAAAATTTATGGGTTGAATTTGGTGAGAGGAAAGTTATAGGCCCAAAACATGTTGATGAGACAATGATAAAGGTAACAACTATTTAGGGCCTTATTAAAGTAGCCCAAATTAGGAAAAAGTGTAATGGTGAAAACTAAAGATAAAATTTGGTATTTAAAGGGGGAAATTCCGCCTTTATTAAATTATATCCTGAGAGGTTTTTCATAAGGTTCCATATGAAATGGAAGTTGATCCCATGTACATCAGACCATTTTAAATTCTAGAATGATTTTTATTTGTGGATTAGTGATTATAAATTCCACCTTGTCTCTCCAAAGGCCAATATGTGTTCCACATATTATTTCTAAACAAGTACATCAACAAAAAAAACTTACTCACCTTTGATGATACAGAACATGATTCAAATTTTTCTTACTGATAATTCTATATCGAGATTAATGACACAAGACAGAAAGTGTTAAGAAATTGGGAAAATCAATTTGTAAAAATTCTTTTGAGGAAACATAAAATGGGTAAAGATACATTGGAGCTTGAGAATATTATAAAGAAGAACCACCCTTATCTATTATGGAAGGAAAATAAATTAAAAATATGGATGATGATATTTTAATAGTAGGTAGTAATATAACACCCCAATATTTTAGGGTATGTATCTTCTTAAATAAATTTAATTTATCTGATATCTTACACGAAGCCTAAACAAACCGTAATATTAAAAATTAATTTGACTATTAAGAATAGTAATGTGGCCATTAGAATAATAACATCACATATTCATTTATAAATAAAATTTAGGTATCTGAAAAATGAAAATACGATATATTGATATCATGAATAAGTAATAAATGTTTTAAAAATGATAAATTTTAGTGTCTGCATTTTTGTGAAACATAAATGTTAATTTGTTATTTTATATTCTACATAAATACTTAAAAGAGAAATTGTTTTCCAAAAACAAATTCTTAAATCCATATTTTGTTGTATTATAATTCTAATATAATTTTATGATACAATAATTAATTTTTCAAAGTGCCATAAAATCAGTTATAATTTTAAAATTTGTATTTTTCAAATAAATTGTAATTTTAATTAAAAATTATGTTTCTCATATTTTAAAGTTTATTTAAAAAAAATGGTATCCATTTTCGAAATATACACATGTAGAAATCATTAGGGTGATTTTTGGCTAATTTCTTATAGAAGTTGATTTTTTTTGTGAATAATGAAATATGTAATTTACAATATTAGCTAAATACATGAATTATTGAGTCATGGATGATGTATGGATGATGTAAGAAATATTATTTACAACTCACATGAGCTAGTCAGCATAAATTCGCACAATAATCTTCATTATTGATAATCTTGTACCAAAATATAAAAAAATGAATAAAATAATAAAAAATCCCTCTCCTCCACTATAAATACCACCCCTTACCACATTATCTCCTCACACGTTTATTATTTTAAAGCTTCTTATATTCTGAAACAATCTTCTCCCAATACACTTTCCCACATACAAGGTCATC
The DNA here is from genome assembly GCA_963277665.1 of Viscum album. Taxonomy (NCBI): domain Eukaryota; kingdom Viridiplantae; phylum Streptophyta; class Magnoliopsida; order Santalales; family Viscaceae; genus Viscum; species Viscum album. Next base: position 625,264,159 of record OY728127.1, read on the forward strand.
TAGTATCAATAAAATTAAAAACCCTAGTACCTTAAGGAGGTTCTCAAGGAGATGAAATTCAAGAGGTAAAATCATATTTTCTCCTCTTTTAATTTATATAAATTTATTTTATTTTATTATCCAATATTTACCTACTCAATATAATTAGGCCTGAAAACTCTAATATATTATATATACATTACTGATATTATGTTAACCTAATATCCATTGTCAAATCCCTTCTCCTCTCCCATTTATTCTAAAAATTAAGACATTGTCCGTGATATGTCGATTTACAGCCATCATGGACATTGAATTTTCATTTTCCATTACTACCTTAAACTCTGGTCATAAAACCATTATTATGGTTAAATAAGGTTTTATTTTCCATATTCTATGTTATATAATTTTCATTAACCAATATAAAAACATGACATTAAGTAAAAATATATAAGTACATGATGGTCATAAAACCCACAAATATAAAATAAATCATTTTCATTAATGTTTAATATAATGAATCACACTAATAACATATAACCAAATGATATATAAGATCATTTAAACTTATAGATATTCATTTATAAAATATATTTTTTTGGGAAAATTATAACAATTTTACATGAAAATCCTTAGATATATACAAGAGAAATGATCATGAAAACAATGAAAACAAACACTACTGAAATGAAGAAATTAAATCTTATATATCATCAAAAAGACCATACATAAACATAATAAAATTAAAATAACAAAATACATGTAGAAAACGTTTTGAATTAACTAATTTATGAGTATAATTTTAATTTTTAGGGCATTAAATACTATTTTTGAATGCTTTTAGACATATATAAGGGATTTCGTAACTCAATTTTCATTCATTGTGTTATTCCTCATTGAAATTGGTTATGTTATTCCTATAATATGTGTTAAATGAACACTGATTATTTTTAAAATGTATTTCAATATTTTATTTTATTTTTAATTTTCATTTTTCACACATAATTATTTCATTTATTTATCTCCACTCTAATGATACAACCTTTGTAAGCAGTTTATCATCTCAATTTTATTTCTATTTATTAATTACTTAGTTCTTATGTGTGGTGTTTGTATATATCCCATTGATATATCATAACATGAATCTCTTTATGTTGATTCCATTCAAGTTTTCATATTATAATCAATAATTTTAATGGGCATATTGTTCAACTAATTACAATTAGTAAGGGACTTCTTCTCAAATTTCATTTAATTGAGACTTACTTACTATTGTGAACCTAATCATTTTTAATTGGTGTATCAAATACCCCATTGAGAAGAATTTTCATTTGAATAAATATTTCACTTAAATATATAAATTTTATTTATCATGGATATGATTGTTTTCTAAGTCGTATGCCATTTTTACATATTGAGTTTACATTGAATGTAGTTTTAAATAGGGAAATATTGATAAATCTATACCCCCAAATAAATACTAATATTTTAATAAGGCACATTGGTCGTGGAATAAATCTATGTATCAAGAATTATTGGTACATGAAATGACATATGGGGCCCCACATTATATAGCCCCTTGATGCATTGATAGGTTTCATGAGACAAAATATTTGGCAATAAACCCTTTGGTATTGTTTTCTAGAAGAAATAAACTGATTTCTGCCAAAAAACATAAACTACCATATGAAGGGTCTTGAGGGTATTGTTTCATGTTCTAAATACATGATTTCAAATAATTGTACTGTTTCTTTATTTAGTATTCAATTACTATTATCAATTATATTTTCACTAAGATAGAGTCTATGGATATATTTATGATTATTAGTTTATTGATTAAATGGATTTTGTTTTAAATCTAATTACATTTCCGTATTGAGTATGAAATTTTTATTAGGCATTAATAATTATTAATTCATTCTTCTATTATATGTAACCCTTACTGATCATTAGATCTCACCCTTTTATTCAATCCTATTGTAGTGAAAAACATCAATAAGTACTTATAAAGAATTCCTAATTTTTTTCCTCCATCTATAGAGGTGTATAAGAGCTAAATATAATTAGTTACATTAATTTTAACTTCAAATCTAAAATGGAAAATTCAACATCTCAAAATGGTATTCTGTAATGCCCCATTGGTAGAGTTATTTGTTAGTAAAATTCTAAAAAAACTGAATTTGGTATTCTCTACAATTGAGGTATAGAATATTACTATATGTATTGCTAATTAACATGATAGACTGGGTTGATTAAAACCATGATCCAATGGGTTGGGCCTAAAAATACACAATCATTTTGGGCCAAAATTTAATGCACGCTACAAAAAGAATATTTCCATTCTGGTATATGGAAAACCTTTTCTCTGTAATAACAAGTAAAAATGAATTAAAAATTTGAAACATATAATATTACTGAATGTTAAATTTTAAACACAATATTGATATCATATATTTGAATGTTTATATATTCACCACATTCTTCAAACATATATAATTCTTTTACTAAATAATTAAATATAAATCCCAAAAACAATAAAAAATAATAAAAAATATTCCTCGGTCATGGGATGACACGAATATTTTGAATTTGGTTTAATAAACAATTTTTCTTTTATCCCTACACTATTTAATTCCTTTTGAAAATATAGGCCATCATTTTTTAATCTTACCTACACTAATAATGTTGGTTTTATGGAATGGGTCAGGGCATGAGCCCCATTAAGACACCTAACTACATGTGTTTTTGTGAAGTAAGTTGTTTGAATGAGGAATTTTGTCATAGAACATATGGTATTTTCTAGAATATTGGGTGGAATGGATCTCTAATATGAAAACTATGAAATTATTTCTCAGGAAAAGGATACCACATCAAATTAAAGTATAACTATCATCCTTCACAAAATAATATCTCATTTGAGAAATTATAGAGAGGGGTGATATAAAGATATATGTTAAGTCAAAAGTCTTCTTTTGACTTCTATATTATGTTTTGGAAATCACAAATGTATTCTATCATATGTTTGTAAATTACAATTATCTTTTATCATGATTATCGTATCATACGATGTTGATCGTACCGACCAAATCGTATCGTACTGACTCTGTCAAACGTATCGTACTGACTCTGTCAATCGTATCGTACTGACTCTGTCAATCGTATCGTACTGACTCTGTCAATCGTATCGTACTGACTCTGCTATTCAGATGATCACTATTTGTTTTTGGTACTTTGTCAAAAACTCTCTCTACATATGAATTGTACTCATGTTTTTCATTTCTATATATCTCTTGTCCTAACAAAACGATGTCGTTGAGTTAGTTACAAACTAATGAAAACGATGTCGTGCTTTCTGTTTCAATATGACCGTTGGAGGCAATATGACCGTTGGAACCCGAGGCCTATAAATAGGAGGTCATTTGAAGCTGAGAGAACAACGATGAACGAAGAGAACAAATAAAGAGACTCTGTGAACTACCAAGATTCTAGAGAGAGAGACAATGTGACTTCTCTCATCAGCCTTGTGCGTCCGATCATCGTATCGAGGGCTTTCAAGTAATTGAAAGACAGAGGTGCCGATTACCTGCAAAATCGAGGGCTGCCGGGGATAGGCAGACAGACGTGCCGATCATCGTATCGAGGGCTGCCGGGGATAGGCAGACAGACGTGCCGATCATCGTATCGAGGGCTGCCGGGGATAGGCAGACAGACGTGTCGATCATCGTATCGAGGGCTCATCAGGGTGTTGGTGAGACAGACCTTTTATTCTAGGTGAAAGGATAAGCCTTCTCTTTGGGTTAAAAGAATTGTATTACTTTTACATTTCCGCTGTTGTATTAGAAAGGTATTTGTATTGTTTCCTTTCTTCTTTACATATTCAATTGTAATTGTTTCAATTACAATCATTCTATTACATTTTGTATTGATTGATTCTATACGCTTTAAGGTAGAATCATCTATCTTTGTATTACTCTGATTATTGTGTTCACCTTAAATACAATTGTTTTACTTTACATTAGTATTACAATACATCATACCTTTTATATTCAATACAATTGTGGGTGTTTATATTTGTATTAGTTTAATATCATTTAAACTAATCTCTTTGTTACTAAAACTCAAAGGTTTTTAAACCTACAATTCACCCCCCCTCTTGTATTGTTCCATCTAATAGACTAACATATCTACTATTCGATCCAACAATTGGTATCAGAGGAGGTTTTCCACTTATTTTTATTACTATATTTATTTCTTATTACTATCTTGAATACTTACTACACTAACGTGTGGAGTGGAAAAGTTGTTTTTGTTATTTTAGATGGCAGGAATGAATATCGGATCAATAGATAATCTGAATCCTTCTAGACCACCGATCTTTGATGGGAATGATTATGAGTATTGGAGAGATCGTATGAAGACTTTCGTCATCAATACTGGTGTAGACAATTTTATTATGCTTACTGGGGGTTACAAAATTCCTGACAAAGAAGTTAGTACTTTTACCAACCAAGAGAAGCAAGAATTTCAACTGAATTACAAGGTACGCAATACTTTATTATGCTCTATGACCAGGAATATATATAGTCAGATATCTTCATGTGAAGCAGCCAACTGTATTTGGAAGAAACTAGAAGTCACTCATTTTGGTACATCCAAAGATATAGAAACAAGGAGAGAAATGCTTCGAGCAGAGTATCATGGATTTGTTTTTCCTTATGAAGAGCCTGTATGTAAAGTGCAACAAAGGTTTATGACAATTGTCAATAACTTACAATCTATGGGAGAAAAAGGACTTGATGATGAATCCCTTGTTGATAAGATTATAGATATTATGCCAAATGAATGGGAGTCAAAAAGGACAACTATTGATGAAAATAGAAAAGTTTCCCAGATTACTCTTGATGAACTCTTTGGAACTCTTCTGCAGCATGAGACAAGAATGAAGAGAGATGCTGATTTTAACAAGAAGAAGAATGGGAATGGAAGTGTAGCTTTTGCATCTAAAGCTAAAACACCTGAAAGGCTTACAAGGTCTAAATCCAAGAAAGTTGTTATATCTGATTCAAGTGATTGTAATCTTTTGGATAATGAGTTAGCGAATCTTGCTCGAAGGATGAACAAGATTGTGGGAAAGAAAGATTTTCAATATAGATTCAAAAAGAAAGACAGGAAAGATAGGAAAGATTCAGAGGTAACTTGTTATGAATGCAAGAAAACAGGACATATAAGGCCTGATTGTCCTTTACTAAAAAGGAAAGATAGAAAAGAGAAACACTCTGAAAGAAACAAGAAAAAGTTTTATAAGACAAAGAAAATCATGAAAGCAAATGATACGTGGAGTGCAAGTGGTAGTGATTCCTCAGATGATTCTTCAGAATATGAGACATCAGGACAAAGAAATATTGGACTTCTAGCCAGACTACCAATCGAAGATCATTGTCTCATGGCTAAGGTACATAATGCTGAAGTTGTTACAAATGTTTCTTTAAATGCAAATTATGTTGATAATAGATATTATGAATCTTCAAATGATGAACCCTCATCATCAGAAGATAATACATTACCTTCTTTTGAAAAAGTCTCTAGATTTTCTAAGTTACTTGAAAATGAAAATTCTAAACTCAAAAAGAGATTTGAAAAAGAAAATTCTAGAATTTCTATTTTGACTAAAGAAGTATCAGATCTTTCTAAAGATCTTGATGAGAAAACTTCTGATTTTGAAAATATTCTAAAAACCCTTGAGAAAGTCAAATCTGATAAGGATAAACTTTCTAAGGATCTTGAAACTGTAATTTCAAAGAAAAATATTTTAGAGTCTAACTCTAGTTCAAATTCAAATGTTTTAGAAAACAAAAATTTGGTTTTAAAACTAAAGTCAGAGATTATATCCTTGAAAAAGTGTTTGTCAAACTTTACTCATGGAAAAGAAAACTTTGATAGAATGTATTCTCAAATTAGACCGCTGAGAAATCGTTCTGGTCTTGGTTATACTTATTCCAAACCTGTTTTTAGTAATAACTATTTTGTTCATCAAAAAACCATTTTCTGTTCCAAGTGTCAATGTGGTGTACATTGGAGAAGAGATTGTTCTCTTAACAAAACTCAATCCTTAGGATTTCATAAAGCTCATTTTGCAAAACAAATGTGGATTCCTAAAATTCTTTTATCTAACCCTTCTGGATCCAAACAAGTTTGGATTCTGAAAATCTAATTGTTTCTTTTTCAGGAAAATGAGAAGTGTATCAATAAGAAAATTTGGTACATGGATAGTGGTTGTTCTCGACATATGACTGGAAACAAAGATTTCTTTGAAAAGGTTATCAAAACAAAAGGTGGAAAAGTTACCTTCGGAGATAATGCTCAAGGAAAGATTTTTGGTATAGGTAATATTGTTTTTCTTGGAAAAGTTCTTATTTCAAATGTTTTGTTTGTTAAAGGTCTTAGGCACAATCTCATCAGCATAAGTCAATTATGTGATGAAGGTTACCTTGTGAATTTTAGAAATGATAAGTGTCTAGTTCACAATTCCAAGGATGAATTCATTCTATCTGCCCATAGGCAAGAGAATGTTTACACTATTAACATAGAAGACCTTAGGAACCAAAACTTACCTTGCTTAAGTGTAATAGAAGACCAATCGTGGCTATGGCATAGGAGACTAGGACACTGTAATTTGAGAAACCTAAGAAAACTCTCAAAGAAAGGACCTGTAAAAGGGCTACCAGACCTTAGATATGATTCTTCAAAAGTCTGTGATCCTTGTCAATTTGGCAAGCAACATAAAACTAGCTTTAAACCAATTAATGAAGTTTCAACTTCTAATGCATTACAGCTTGTGCATATGGATCTGTTTGGACCTTCACAATCTGGAAGCATTGGAGGCAAATACTATGTATTTGTTTTAGTTGATGACTTTACTAGATTTACATGGGTCTACTTTCTCACAAAGAAATATGAAGCCTTTTCCTATTTCAAAACTTTTAGAGCCCAAGTTAAAAATGAGAAAAACCTACCATTGATAACTATTCATAGTGATCATGGTGGTGAATTTCAAAACTCAGATTTTGAAACTTTTTGTAGTAAGAAAGGTATTACTCACAATTTCTCAGCACCAAGAACTCCTCAGCAAAATGGGGTTGTTGAAAGAAGAAATCATATTCTTCAAGAAATGACTCGAACCATGTTGAGTGAATACTCAATTGCTAAGCACTTTTGGGCTGAAGCTGTTAGTACTGCCTGTTATACTATAAATCGTGTTTTAACTAGACCATTTCTTAATAAAACTCCTTATGAGTTATGGACTGGCCGAAAACCTAAAGTTTCTTACTTCAATGTTTTTGGATGCAAAGTATTCATTCTGAATACAAAAGACAATCTACACAAATTTGCACCAAAATCTGATGAAGGAATCTTTCTAGGCTATTCTACAACCTCTAAGGCTTATAGAGTTTTCAATAAAAACACTTGTACTGTTGAAGAAACAGTACACGTAAAATTCGATGAAACTAACCCTTTTGTTTTCAGCCAACCCAATCCTACATCCTCGGATGTATTTTCCAAAAATGTTTATCAACCTCTATTAGAAGAACATTCTGATAAGGAAAATGTTCAAGAAAGTATTCCTGAAACATTTACCACAGAAGATTTTCTACCATATGTTGATGAACAGGTTTTACAAAACCCAAATCAATTGTTTCTTAGGAATCATCCCAGTGATAACATCATTGGTGATATAAATCAACCTGTAAGGACCAGAAATTCCTTAAGAAATGAAATAGAACATCTTGCTTTTCTTTCCCAATTTGAACCTAAAAGTCCAAGTGAGGCCTTAGGTGATGACGATTGGATCAAAGCAATGCAGGATGAACTAAATGAATTTGAAAGGAATCAAGTCTGGACTTTAGTTGAAAGACCTAAAGAAAAAACTGTGATTGGTGTAAAATGGGTTTTCAGAAACAAGTGTGATGAAAATGGAATCATTGTAAGAAATAAAGCAAGACTTGTTGCTAAAGGCTATAATCAACAAGAGGGAATAGACTATGAAGAAACATATGCTCCAGTAGCTAGACTTGAATCTATTCGTATTCTATTAGCCTTCGCAGCATATTTCAATTTCAAACTATTTCAAATGGATGTCAAATGTGCTTTTTTAAATGGTTTTGTTCAAGAAGAAGTTTTTGTCGAACAACCTCCTGGTTTTCAAGACCCAAAACATCCTGATCATGTTTTTAAACTTACCAAGGCTCTATATGGTCTTAAACAAGCCCCTAGAGCATGGTATGATAGACTTACAGGATTTCTTTTACAAAACAATTATAGAAAAGGTACAGAAGATCCAACTCTTTTTATCAAAATGGAAAACAAAAATGTTTTGATTGTCCAAATCTATGTTGATGACATCATATTTGGATCAAATCAGAAATCTTTAACCGATTCTTTTGCAAACTTAATGAAATCTGAGTTTGAAATGAGTATGATGGGTGAGTTAACATTCTTTCTAGGTTTTCAAATTTCTCAAAAACCAGAAGGAACTTATATATCTCAACATAAGTATATTAAAGACATACTCAAAAAGTATGGATTTGACAAAACTAAAAGTATTAGCACCCCAATTGGTACCTCAAATACTCTTGATCTTGATGAAACTGGGAAACCAGTAGATCAAACAATTTTTAGAGGTATGATAGGGAGTTTGCTATACTTGACAGCTAGTCAACCCGACTTGATGTTTTCTGTATGATTATGTGCAAGATATCAATCTAATCCAAAAGAGTCTCACTTAAAAGCCGTAAATAGAATCTTTCGGTATTTAAAAGACACTATGGATTTAGGTCTGTTTTACTCTTCTGGAAATGATTTTGTTTTAAAAAGCTTTTCAGATGCTGACATTGGTGGTTGTAGAATGGATAGAAAAAGTACATCTGGAACATGTCATTTCTTAGGAGACTCTTTGGTTTCTTGGACCTGCAAGAAACAACACTCGGTAGCACTCTCCACTGCTGAAGCTGAATATGTAGCAGCTGGAAGTTGCTGTGCTCAAGTATTGTGGATGCAGCACACACTCACTGACTATGGTTTGAGTTTCTCCAAAACTCAAATTCTTTGTGATAATAAAAGTTCCATAGCTCTTAGTAAAAACCCAGCACATCACTCTCGTTCAAAACACATAGATGTTAGGCATCACTTTCTTAGGGATCACACACAGAAAGGAGATATTATTTTACAATTCATCGGAACGCAAGAACAACTTGCTGACATTTTTACAAAACCTTTACCTTCCGATAGATTTGAATTTATAAAATAGAAGCTAGGAATGATTACATTAAAATAATCATTCATATCTACTTCCTATTTTAAATCTCTCCTAAAAGTAAGAAACTCCTCGTAGAAAGGGGGAGGACATTTCTTTCTATGTCTTTATGTTTCTTCTTAACTTATGTTCTTTAACTATTTACTCTTTGGATTGTTTTTTTCCTGTTTATCGTATTAACAATTTTAGTTTTCGTATTGACAATTTTAGTTTTCTGTTTATCGTATTGACAATTTTAGTTTTCTGTTTATCGCATTGGAAATTTTAGTTTTCTGTTTATCGTATTGACAGTTTTTATAGTATCATCGACCGATGATGGTATTGAATTTCTTTTCCATCGTATCATTCAATTTGGTTTGAATCGACCGTTGATAGTATTGAAATTCTTTTCCATCGTATCATTCAATATTTTTGTATCGACCGATGATGGTATTGAATTTCTTTTCCATCGTATCATTCAATTTTGTTTGAATCGACCGATGATAGTATTGAAATTCTTTTTCATCGTATCATTCAATATTTTTGTATCGACCGATGATGGTATTGAGATTGTTTTCCATCGTACTGTCAGCTCATCGTAACAAAATTATTTTCCATCATACGGTTCGATCATAGTAATGACTTTGTTTTCCATCGGCATGATTTTTTTCCCCCTCTTTCCTTACGTTTTTTTTATTCTTACCAAAACCAACAATCACCTTATGTTCTCCGACAGGTTTTTTTTTAATTTTCTTTCTTTGTTTTAATCCTAACCATTGATCTGGTTTTCTCTAATCCTGACCGTAGAATATCAACGGCCACCCTTTTTCGATCGTAGAAGATCAACAGTCATCTCTTTATCGCCTATAAATACCCCCCCTCCCCTCCCCAAACCCACATTGATTTTCCAGGAATTGAGGCGAAGCTCTGCTCCACCGGCTATAAACAATCGTACGATCTTCTCATCGGCAGAACCTTTATGTCTCAATCCTCTGCTAATACTCCTGCCGAAATGTCTTCAAAGACTTTCACAGAGAAAGACTTTAACAGAGAAAGGTTAGTATCCCGAGACTTTTTCGATACGTACGATTCTACAATCCGGAGGATTATTTTGTTTCAAGGATGGGAACATCTGTGTGTTGAAAAGCCTGATATTCAAGATCCAGTTCTTTTTGATGAAGTTTTTCAGTTTTACAAAACCGTTTCTTTCGACAAGGATATGACTATAAACTTCGCTGTGTACGATAGAAAATTATCTATGTCTGTGAAACAAGCGGCACATTTTCTGAATGTTTCTATAGAAGGCGATGCATTCTGTCCATCTCACAAACTACCAGAGGAAGTTGGTACGTTTAATAGAGAAAGTGCTGAAAGAACTTTGTTTGTTATTAATGAGGAAAAGAGAAAAGTATCTCATCTTTCACCGGACAATCGGTTTGTCACTTTATGGATGCAAGGTTTTCTTATCCCAAGGAAAGGGGATAGAGAAACCCTTAAAGTTTCTGATATCTTTATGCTCGACTATCTTGTGAATATGAGGAAAGTAAATCTCATGGGATATGTTTTTGAAACCATCAAGAATGTCAAGACAGGAGGGATTAAGTCCCAGATGATAATGTATCCATCCATCCTTACGAAATTCATTCTTGAGAGTATGAAGTTTTGTAACATTCCTTTGAAAGGAGAACCTATGGATTTGAGGCCATCTTTGATTAATAAGAGTACGATGAAAAAGATGAATGTTTGTTTTGATTCAAATTCAAAACTTTTTGTCAGAGATGTAGAAGCTGAATTGGCTCAGAATCAATCGGCACCTATGCCAGCCAAGGACAATCAATCCACCGGTGTTACTCGAAAGTCTGATCCTCAAACTAGTTCAAAGACGAAGAAGAAGCCGAGGTACAGTAAGGAAGTTGTAGCCAAATGGAGAAAGGACAAGGAACAGAGAAAGGAAGGTGATCCGAAGTTTGGTCTTGACCCTGCTGAGGCCTTTGCAGAAAGAGTAAGGGTAGAAGAAACCCTTCAGGCTGAAAAGAAGAAGAAGGTTCTTTTGAAACGAAAAGCTCAGGATTTTGATGTCTCCAAAGTCTTGAAAGCAGTTGAAGACGCTAGTGCTCAACTAACTGAAGAAGTCCACCAAGAGCCCATCGTACAGAGTCTTCCCGAGAAAGAAAAAAGAAAACAAGTGATGGAAGAAATAGAAGAAGTAGAAGGAGATTTTCTTTTATAATTTCTTCAAAGTTCAAAGAAAAGTAGAGAGGAATCGCTTCAAAAGCTGAGCGAAGGTGTTCAACAAACTCCTCATGCCGATCATGAAAGATCTCCGGACAGAATGTCATCTCGAGAAAAGAAAGGTGCTCAATCCTCTCATTCTGATATAGTTGTCATTAGTGACAAAGTAGAAGAAGAAAGAGAGAAGAAAGAAAAAGCAAAAGGGAAACAGCCAGTTGTTGATTCAAGCAGATCGTATGAACTAGCATCGTACGATGAAGATACCGATTCAGAGCATACAATCTCTCTCAAGAAAAGTGATTACATTGTTCATGTTTTGAGAAGGGTTGAGAAGACCATTCCTTATTTTCCATGGCTAGAAGGAAATATTGATTTTATTACTGAAAATCAGAGAAAGAAGTTTGGCTCTGTAAAAGAATTGAGGAAGAAAGTTTTGTCAGTAGAAGCCGATTTGAAAGATCTTTCAGAAAGCTCGGTTGCTCATAAGAAGGCTTGCAATAAGATGACCAAGTGGTCGTACAAAATTGAGAGCTCAATCAATGATCATGAATTAGATATTGAAGATATAAGGAGGTTATCAAATGATCTAGCAATTGCTTTCAACAAGCTTGATAAAGAAACGGTTGAAAGGCTGAATCTTTTGTCTTCTCAAAGAGTCGATGTTCTTTCAGTGAAAGACTTGCAAGAAAGAATGAATGTTTTCCAATCTGAATTCTCAAAGGTTTCATCTTTCAAAGATGAAATGGTTTTACTGAAGAATCAAAATTCTGTGTTGTCCAAGGATAACAAGACTCTGCAAAACAGAATTGATACCCTTGAAGAAGTAATCCGAGTTCAGGAGGAGACCATCAGAAATCAAGATCAGATTTTTGCGGATCAACAAGAGCTTCTCAGAACTCAGGGTGAATCAATTTCTGAAGACAAGAAGGAGATCATGAAGATGAAAGTTGTTCTTCATGAGCTTATAAAGAAGGAAAAGGAAAGAGAAAACAAATGATTGTTGTATTTGTTTCTTTTGGAACTTGTCTTTGTTTTGTAATAACTCTTATGATCCTTTTCTTTTATCTTTTGTCTTGTATTACTTTACTAACTTTTTCAGACAAATCAAGATTACTCCTTTCTTTTTGTAAATCACAAAGGGGGAGAATATTTACAAAGGGGGAGAATATTTACAAAGGGGAGAATGTTTTTTAAAGGGGGAGAATGCCTTACAATGCTCTTAAGGAAAATCTACGAATACAATCCTTAGGAAAGTCTATACCTAAGGGGGAGTTAGTTGTATTCAATTTCCTATTCAGAAGAGTTTTCAATAACTCAGGGGGAGATAAGTATTTCTTGTTACATTTATTTTGTGGGTTGTGCTTTCCAAAAAGGGGGAGATTGTTAAGTCAAAAGTCTTCTTTTGACTTCTATATTATGTTTTGGAAATCACAAATGTATTCTATCATATGTTTGTAAATTACAATTATCTTTTATCATGATTATCGTATCGTACGATGTTGATCGTACCGACCAAATCGTATCGTACTGACTCTGTCAAACGTATCGTACTGACTCTGTCAATCGTATCGTATTGACTCTGTCAATCCTATCATACTGAATCTGTCAATCGTATCGTACTGACTCTGCTATTCAGATGATCACTATTTGTTTTTGGTACTTTGTCAAAAACTCTCTCTGCATATGAATTGTACTCATGTTTTTCATTTCTATATATCTCTTGTCCTAACAAAACGATGTCGTTGAGTTAGTTACAAACTAATCAAAATGATGTCGTGCTTTCTGTTTCAATATGACCGTTGGAGGCAATATGACCGTTGGAACCCGAGGCCTATAAATAGGAGGTCATTTGAAGCTGAGAGAACAACGATGAACGAAGAGAACAAATAAAGAGACTCTGTGAACTACCAAGATTATAGAGAGAGAGAAACTGTGACTTCTCTCATCAGCCTTGTGCGTCCGATCATCGTATCGAGGGCTTTCAAGTAATGAAAGACAGAGGTGCCGATTACCTGCAAAATCGAGGGCTGCCGGGGATAGGCAGACAGACGTGCCGATCATCGTATCGAGGGCTGCCGGGGATAGGCAGACAGACGTGCCGATCATCGTATCAAGGGCTGTCGGGGATAGGCAGACAGACGTGCCGATCTTCGTATCGAGGGCTCATCAGGGTGTTGGTGAGACAGACCTTTTATTCTAGGTGAAAGGATAACCCTTCTCTTTGGGTTAAAAGAATTGTATTACTTTTACATTTCCGCTGTTGTATTAGAAAGTGATTTGTATTGTTTCCTTTCTTCTTTACATATTCAATTGTAATTGTTTCAATTACAATCATTCTATTACATTTTGTATTGATTGATTCTATACGCTTTAAGGTAGAATCATCTATCTTTGTATTACTCTGATTATTGTGTTCACCTTAAATGCAATTGTTTTACTTTACATTAGTATTACAATACATCATACCTTTTATATTCAATACAATTGTGGGTGTTTATATTTGTATTAGTTTAAGATCATTTAAACTAATCTCTTTGTTACTAAAACTCAAAGGTTTTTAAACCTACAATTCACCCCCCCTCTTGTATTGTTCCATCTAATATACTAACATATCTACTATTCGATCCAACAATATACTCTTTGGATAAAAATATAGTTTACCATATACCCTGAAAAATTCACAAAATTAGTAAAATATTGAGAATATTATTTTTTCATTATATATTGAAAACATGGGAGATTTTGTGTAATGTATTTTTTGTAAATAAAAATGTGTTGTTATTTTAAAATATATCCAATATCTATTGTTCATTCATTAATTTGGATTGTTTTCCATAAATGGGAGTACAATGTTTAAAATTAATTGATATTTAGTTATCCCTAATTTAATATATATATATATATAGGGTTTTACAGTCTATGATTATATATACTGATTATTTTTAATAATGTATTTTATAAGATATATTGATGAATCATGAGATAATAAGTTTGACTTTTTATCTGGACTAATAAAATGTGGATCACATAGAATATCATTCATAGGTAATTGATATAAATAGGTGAATATATATAATATTAGTCCCAATTATCTTATGATACTATGATACCAAAAAATTGAATCTTAATAATTTTATACATTTCTTATGTTAACCACGAAAATGAAATCATCATGGGTGGAAGGTTATATACATGAACATTTAGTGGGAAATTTCTTATCCATGATATTTTACTCCTCATGTGTGATTAATATGACATCATGGATCTTAATTGATTTAGTATTGAGAAATTAATAGTCATTATTTAGTGAGATAAATGTTATTTTGCCATCTACTTAGAGGAGTTACATGTAATGTATTCATAAAATATAGCCAATCTACTTCAATGAAAATAGAATATAACCATTGGCATGTATTTGAATGAAATATTATATATAGATTGGGAATATTATCTGTATAGGTTAAATTATTTATAATAATATTAGTGTATAAAGCTACATCTAATAGAAATTTTTATATAAAAATATAATTATTTTTCATAAAAACTAGACAAATGGTCAATTTCCACACATCTACTACAACAGTTTAATAAAAATAGGGTAATAGGTTATTTACTACCATGATTTATTTAAATCCCATACAAACACATACTCTCGATTGAGTTCCTACCCAACCTATCCCTCCTCTAATCGAGACCTCCCCTATCCCCTTGTGGTCGATACCACCTCCTCCATAGATGCTCCCCTATAACACATACCTACCTTTGATGTGCTCCCAACAAAAATCCTCCTTCAATGAAGCCAACCCACCTCCCCGTCCACGCAGCTCTAACGCAGCCACCCCCCTCCATGCTGACATAGCTCTGATACGAACTCTACACCTCTACACAATCCACAACCTCTGACGCATATCTGTAGTGGCTTAGAAGTTTCCATTGTACCTTCCCCAAACCTCCACCTATCCTCAATCATTATTTAGATCTCTTTATTTATCTAGGTCTTCATTGGTGGTGAGATCTATCAATATAAGATTCAGTTTCCATGAATACCTAATTATCAATACCCACATGATTCCTATTCCATTAACGTGTACTTTTAAGATTTTATTTTCATTTAACATCACCAGTATATGAAAAAACTACATCATATTCCTAATTTTTTGAGTTTCATCCTTTAATTTTATAGATCTAGTGATTAACTACTGTTCTTCAGTCTATATGGCGGTCAGATTCAAGTCTCAGTATTTGGGTACCAGATTTGGATTATTGTAATAATTAATATTTTATTTGACTATTATTTAAAAGGAGATTAATATGATTAAATTAAATATGTTGATTTAAGATGTGGTATCTTTTTATAACAATTCAAATAGATTATTAGAATTATAGGAAATATATAACTGATATATAAACATGGTTATTTGGATGTGGGTATTGATGTCTATCGAGTTATGGTTCATCTTGTTGGATAAGTAATTGAGAAAATACTGATATTTGGAATTATTAACATTAGTTTTCAATGGACTTGGAATGTGGAGATCTATTGAGGATTATGTAACAATATTGGATAACTCTACAAATGGTCATATAAGATTTATAGGGTATCATTGATTTGAGTGAAGTGATTTTTTATATTTATTTAATTTGAGATGTGGTGTATCCCAATGACATGTTTCTATTTATTATGATGAGATATTATTGTGGATTCCTTTTCACACGCACTATATATGGTTTTAGGGAGATGTCATATTAATATATATGTTACTACTCACCCACAGCTCTAGGATGAGGAAGTATAAATATTCATTAGGTTATTAGTGGTAATTTATACTTTATAAATCATCTAAAAATGAGATTGGGGAATATCTATAATTTCTTTTGTATCCTTAGTATGAAATTGAAATCATTCCAAAATGAATTGCATTATTTTTTTTATTACGTTTTTCCAACTTGTTTTAAAAATTATACCCTAGAAATTATGTAACATAACCATATTCTAATTATGTAAGATGACATTTTTCTAGAAAAAATAATTCAAGCACCAATCACAAGCTGACACAAATTTTAAAATTATCATTTGAGTAATTTTATATTAACTCTATTATTCCAACTAGTTTTCAAATTATGGGGGTCTTTCCCGTCATATATTTTTAAATATCTTTTCATTCATTTATTTAATTATTTTATTAAATAATTATGCTCTTAGAGAAATTGTGGGTATGTACCATAAGAGTATTTCTTTTACTATTTGAGTTAGATTACCTATCACATATTCATGGTGGAATTATAAGTTTTATTATGCTCTGGTGATAACTTAAACATAGATTGATGGTTTTAAAGGGTAAAGTTGCTGATCAAATAGTCATTTACACTTGTGGAAATTATTGTCTTAGTGTTATAATCATATCAATCCAAATTTGGTGAATTAAATAGGAATGTGTGTTGTTGTTACTTAACTAGGTTTGGTTTGGTGTGGGTTATTAGATGAATTTATATGTAATGTAGCTAGAAATTAATCCTTAAATGGAAACATATGAAAAATAATTAGATAATATTTGGTTAATTAACCTTGAAATGAAATATGGTATATTGACCCCTTATTAGAGGATATTTATCTGTATTGGGTTATAGAAATTATGATCTTTAACATAGATAAAGGATTTTTATTTACATGTTGATTACACATGCTATGTAGGTGAAAGAAAATGACCACATGAGTAGTCATGGGAATGAAATGATATTATATGTTGTGTTTTTAGTTATTTATAATATTTTTACTACTAACTAGGATGTTTTATGTTTATATGTGGTAATGGTCATATATAGGTGGATTATGGTGAGATGGTTTATGAAATATGATGGTATGGTATAATTAGCCTTGAAGGAAATTTAGCATTTTTGGCATTACAATATTATTTATATATTCAAATACTACTACATGAGTTAATAGAGATTGATGTTATATTTACCAAGGATTTAATTCTCACTCACTATAGATAACTCATTTTTTTCTAAAATTCAATGCATTATGTTTCAAGTAATTAAAAGTGGCCTTGTAATAGAGTTTCGATTTCTTGGGACAACCTGAATCTTAATCTGGTCTCTTACAGATTATTAAGGAGTGAGTTCTCCACATGGTATGTAATAATTTATTTCATGTATCATTTACTTATATATAAAAATTTGATTCAAATATATTCCTTTAATTTGTTATTTTTTTAGTACTTGATGATTTAGTGATTCTATTTTAAATTTATTCATGAAAATAAGAGTTTATATATTAATTTTTTTATATTTTTTATATTATATATTAATATTTTTAGACCATTAAGTCCATATTGTTTACATGTTAATTTTATTAAACAAATAAACATGTTAATAAATAGTAATTAGTATTTAATTTTTTTTTCTATTAACATAAATTGTATGATTTATTGGATAGGTTTGATCAATCCCTACTTGACCATTTCATAATGGAACTACATAGATAGTCTTTATCAATTATAAATAGAACATTATAAATCAGGTCATCTTTCCCGAACCATCATTATCATAGGAAGTATCCATTTGTGGTATCATATAATAGGCTAGATAACTTGATAAAGTTTAAGATAATTTTCAGCTATAAGAAAATAGTATCTAACCCATACCATTTGAATATCTTCAACCTTTAAGTCCCTATTTATAGAGTCAAAATATTTTTTAACATACTTCTAAAGGGATATTACACCTCTATTTGGAAGAATACCACTTATAAAGAAAATTTAAATCATTTTTAACAAATCATATATATAGATATAGCACTACCATTCCATCCATTATGATATTCCCATTTTTGTTTTAATTTCATTAAATGGATCTCTTGATAATTGGGTCATTCTTGTGAATCTTCATTCCTACCATAAGCATGATCACATTATTTACTTCTAAATTTGTTATATTTGAATTTATATTATTAGACCTGAATCACTAGAATTTTCACAAGAAAAAAAACATTACTTATTTTTAATAATAAAATCCCCCATAAATCTTAGTATCTAAATTACTCCTATTGAGGTCTTCCATAAATATCAGTTTAGTCAATATGATTGTTAACAAAATTGAAAACATAGAAACCCAAGATATCACTATATTAAAAACATTCCATATCTAAAAAAAATTGAAACCTAGCTTCAATTTTATTTTTTAATGAATCTTGTGGCATTTAACTCCTAAGATCCAGGAATTAACATCATGATTTGTAGAGTTATCAAGATAATTTTTTTTTAATTCCTCAATCAAATACTCCTAAAAATAAAACCACACATATATAATCATGCATCATATTCCTTACAATGTCCAAACATCTCTAACTATTGTGGTACAATTAAAAGACAATGATGCATATTATCTTCTAAGATCTAAATGCTGAACATAACTAAACTTCTTGAATTACTTTTTCTATCCAACCAGAATTATCCCATTTAATTCAATGACTCTTTCATATATAATATATATTCCCCCCTTAAAATATCAATTAGAGATGTTCACTAAATATTAATAACATTTCAACAAATCATCCAAGAATACTGAGTAGGAAGTCATTATTATAAATAAGATTTTTTTAACAATATAAATGGAATTCATATTACCCACTAAAAATTAATGAGTAACCAAAACACTCATATTATTAAACAAACCCTCAAAAACAATAGGTACATGAAAACTAAAATCACACAGGTGAGGAACATACCAATTTTAAAATTTTATTTGGAATTTTACTCTAGTAGTCTAAAGGTTTCAATAAAGCAGCCCATGCTCCATCAGTCTTTAGAGGTAAAGCCCTTGGTCTTAAGTGTAGTAGACCTGGGAGGTCTTTTTATTTGTTCTTATTTCTCCTCCATTTACTTCTGTTTCTATTGTATCTTCCACTTTAAATATCTTTCTATTTTCTTCTTTCTATTGTATTTTATCAGTGATTATCTTTTTCTAGTTAAGAATGTTTCACTTTTTTGCAGAATTGTTTTGTAGAGTTTTATTATTCCTCCCCCATATTAACTAAAATGTAATCTAAAATTAATACATGATTTTATTGAAATAATTTTATTTTTTTGATTTATTCACTTTATTAATTCTACGTATTTTTATTCCATTTACTTAGATCTGAAATATTTCTAAGTCCTCATCTGGAATCAGCAGTTGGGGCCTTACCACCAATTAATGTAAGAAATTCTACTTTTTTATTTTTGGTTTCATTTAATTTTCTATAATTATAAGTAGTACTAAGAAGTGGATATGCCAATGTGCAAGTTGAGGTGATAAAATTAGAAGTGGACATTGTCAATTTAGCATAAGAGGTGTCCTTTTTATCTAACTTTTCCACCATTCATATATTTTTAGTTAATATTTTGGTTCTTTATAATCACTAACATTTTTTATCAATTTAAGGCCTTCTATAAAAATGGATGGGAATTTCGTTGGATGAATTTAGTTATCAATGACAATATTATCTTCTTCTTGATAGGTTTTATAATTTTTTACCATTAATAGGTTTGTTTCCCCTTATGGGTCTTTTTATATAATTTTTTTTTCGTATTCTCATGATCCACTGCTTACATTTAAACCATTATTCTCAAGGGGAATTAGTGTACCTATATCACACTCACCCAATAAATCAATATTTAATTATTTAAAACTATATATGTAACCATTAATAACATATTTTTTCACAATTGGAGTTGTTAAAAAATATAGGCATCCTCAAGGTGAGGATCACAATGTGTATTGTGTTTCCACAATATATTGTTATTACCTACACTATTATATTCAATTTCAATATTAATTCAATATTTAAAACATTTTAATATTTGAAGTATGCTATGATGGGAAAATAATAATGGTTGACTTCAACCAATCCTCTATCATGCAAGTATTATGATTACATTGTTTACCTCTACTGAATTAATTGCTACACCTTATATACAACACTTTATCTTTAGATAGTTCTATTTTGCTAAGTGAGAAATATCGACTCCTCTACATGAAAATTTTTATTAGTCACAAATAATAGATGATATTACTTATTCCTTATATGAAACAATAACTCACAATCATAACACAAAACAAACTCCTTGTTACTCAACTGATCTGTATAGACTGTTTCCAACATAGGTATGAGAACATCAGAACCCCATATCTAAATATGATTTAGTTGTTTGTCAGTAATATCCTCTATTCGATAGGATGAATCCTATGAACATTAGAGGTATATGTGTGGGATAACATGAAAATACAATAAACGATAATGAATTACTGTTATATGAAACTTGTGAACTCAAACATGAAACCTAAAAATTATACCTTAGTGTTCTAAGTAAACTAATCAATTATAAAGGTATTGGAAAAATGATATGTCTTCCACCACTCTTATACTAGGTTTATTGGTAATAAAATAAAACTCCTGATCACTATTTAATTTTTACCAAAATTTATAATCCAATTCTCATAATACAACTTTCTCTAAACATCGTCCTCTATTTGATAGGA
This sequence comes from Viscum album, assembly GCA_963277665.1. Taxonomy (NCBI): domain Eukaryota; kingdom Viridiplantae; phylum Streptophyta; class Magnoliopsida; order Santalales; family Viscaceae; genus Viscum; species Viscum album. The sequence continues at coordinate 625,285,181 of OY728127.1, forward strand.
ATGAGAATATCATAACCTCATATATAAACCTGAGTTGGTTATTTTCCAATAATATCCTATATTTTATAGGTTGAATTCAAGGATAACTAGAGTTATATGTGTGAGATGACATACAAATTGAATGAATTATAATGAATTACTATTACATTATAAATTTGACCACATATATGAACCCTAAAAATGATACCTTAGAGTTATATATATTTATTTATTTTCTCATTATGTTCAACATCATGGTTTGATTTACTCACTACATCAAGATGTAGAAAAATTGATTTTGAAAGCATGGACAACCAAGTTATCCACTATATAGTTTCATCAGTGTGGTATTCCTCATTCAATCCCTAAATATATTTCTTCATATGATTTATATTTTATTCCAAAAAGTTAATTTTTATTAAATCTTGTTCTTCTGATAAATTAATGTGTATTTAAAAATTGTTATGTTTATGTTAATAGAATACAATAATAACTACTACATATTTGATCAGTGAAAGGTACATATTTAATTTGTATTATAGGATTCCCTCATGACCATTATGAAAAACTATTACTAAATTTTTTTGGCATCCTTTCTAATGACCGACATTTATGATTGGATTTTAGGTTGTCTTGATGAGAATTATGCATTATCATATTTGTTTTTTCATACACATAGTGGGTTTTCATGCTTATATTTTCATATACCTATAAAAGGACCTCAAGTATTATTTTACACTTGAAAACTATTTTTTCATATGCAAACCTATTTTTTTATATGAAAACCCATTTTCATTATGCTATATTCATATGAAAACCTATTTTTTTATTCTACAATTTTTTTATTATGTTATAATTATGTGAAAACATGTTATTATACTTACATTTATTGAGTTTTTCTCACTCGTGTTATCATGTTACAACAATTATGCAATACTATTTTTTATATAATAAACACTTGTATTATGTGAAAACAATCATTATAGTTATATGAAAACAAATTATTCGGTATGAAAAGCTGTTCTAATTATATAATAGTGTATTATGTTATCTGCATTATAAAAACCTACATCATATATCATTTTAAAAAAGAGGGATCTTTAACTCAGAAATATATTTCATGTATTATGTTAAAATATTGTGTTTAATGATTCAACATACACTCCCCCATTGTTTAGTTTCTTATGAAAAATGAAGTTTTGAAGTTAAATTAAACTCCCACTAGAAAGGGAATGATATTTACCAAATTCAGAACGATGGTGATGTTGTAGAGTTCATGTTTCCATGCAATAGATCTACATAGGGATAAAAAAGGATTCAAACCCCACTTGTACACATCCAATAACCTTGTGAGGATGATAAGAAGCCAAAAAAAGAAAAGAATAAGAGAGTCTGATAGACTGGTGGGTTTATTATGTAAATGATGAATGGTGTGGTTCCATTTTTTCTATTTGGTTATGTACTTTTTAATATAAACAATTTTTTCTCCTGTAGTTTTTGGATTCATGCATTAATGTTTTGTATGTGTGCAACTTGGCATTTATGTTGTGTGTGTGTGGAAATTCTATTGAGTGTGTGTGACTTCGGGCCCTTGTAGGTATGAAAAATTAATTTTTTATACCATATAAGGATATGGACATTATTTTAATTGTGGTAGTATCCCCTAATTTCCATGGTTAAACTATGACTATATCAACAAATATCCACGGTAAAAACCCTACCTGTAGAGGACCTAATTCTAGTGAAATAGGTCCCAATTTCCATGTTATTAACTGTGGTGATAGGTGAGCTATTACCATAGTTTTAACTGTGGAGTTAGTTGAGAAATTTCCCTAGTTTTACTGTGGAAATAAATCAAACCTATTTCAATGGCTTTAGAACCACAATTCTGAAAAACCATAGCTATAGGCTATTTCTACGGTTTTATGCCTACGTCCATGGTTCCAAACCATGAATGTTTGTGAATTTTATTATCTGTGATTGATATTACAATATATCCCTTTATATATTAAATAAAAGTATTATTTTTTAGCGGCTTCTCTTTACTGATGGGTATTATATTTGGGAGTTCATGCTTAATTTCAATATTATAGAGGTCTACTCAGTTTCAAAATTAAGGATATAAAATAAGGACTAAATTTTAGAACAATGTATTTTTATTAAATATGAGAGTTGTTTTGGTAATCATAAGTAATTGATTTTTTATAGATTCTTATTTTTTTTATTTTTTTTATAATCTATATCATATATTGTAAATTTTGGTGATTACTAAATTTAAACTATATCAAAATATATCCAATTAAGTGGTGACATAATTTCTCATTTTAGATGTCACTATTTAAAAAATAAGTTGTAACATTACAATCTACATTTAACATTCACAATGAGATGTCATTTTTTATGCCTATTTAATTTTCCAATATCCCTTTATCATGAATTTGTGATTATGAAAGAACTTACAATGATGAATTTATGATATAATGATTATTTAATTCATTTATAGGTCACATAGATAAAAAAGTTTGTTAATTATAATTGTTATGACATATATATGAAATTATGTTCATACAAATAAAACAAATGTTTTATATTTTTTAATTTATAAAATAATAACTATATAAAGAAGTGTTTCATACCATATAATATTACACATGATTTCATGGCTATTGATTTCAAATTTCTTTTCTCTTTATAACTGATGGTTTGTGTAAGCACCACATTCTTACTGAGGATGGTCTTAATAAAGTTCTTTGTGATTTCATAGGTCATCATATACCATAATATTTATGATTTTATTGATTATTATAGAGTACACCCTAAGATACTTACAATTATTTAAGATCTATTCAGTATTTTAATGTATAATTTTATATATATTTATTTTTATGTCTATATAATTTCAAATAGACATATCAATAATTTTGTGGGTTTCAAACGCTGCTTTCATGAATTTTTATATCCTTCCAAACCAAATATAGATAAAAACAATATAATTTTCAGATAATAGTACACTAAGGGTGATATTTTCAATGACTATTGTCTTTAACAATATAATTTTTTATTTAATCTAAATGATTTTATTTAACATACTCCCAAATCAAATCATCTACTATAACAAATTCCACTCAACACTTTTTAGTTATTTATTAATAAACATCATATAACAGTATTAAAAAGGGTTATTTCCATTGTCATTACTTTCATAATTTTTTTGTTTATCGAAGACTTTAAGTTAATGTATGTTCAAATATTGGTAATCATGATTTCTCATTTAATTCTATTACATTTATTTATAACGCCCATAATAAATAAACAAGCCTATTTTGATTAAATATATTATAAAATAATGGAATATTTTTTGTAATTTATAGTTATTACTATATCAATATTCATAATTCATTGATTTTTTTGTGAAATTAATGAAAATAATTATGTTTTATTGATCATGAATATAAAAATTCATTTATATATAGGGGATCTCAACTTGATCATTAAAGAGAAGTCACCTAATCACATAAAAATAAGTTAATATTAATTTTTTTTTATATAAAACATTAATACAAGAGTTTGGAATATAAATACAATAAAAAAATATCTAATAATACATTATAATTATTTAAAAGAAATAATTTATTATGAAATAGAATATATGGTTTCATATACATGTTATTTATGAAAATAATTTCATTCTTCTAAAATTATAAAATTATTAATGAATATAACTTCATCACATTTAGGGTAATATAAAAAATTATAGTTTAAGATGTTGATATGAAAAATATTTTTTTATTTAAAATGTTATCAAAAATATTTATGTGCATCATAAAAGTATGAAATAAAAATATATTTTTTCAGGGTATAATAAATATTAGGGAATATTTTTTTGCAATGTTAATAATAAATATAATAGATAAAAAATTAATTAAAAATTAATTTTTTCGACCACAATAGATTAGGAGTATCATTTTATGATAATAATTAAAAAATATATTATAATATTTTGTAAGAACGTGTTCATTTCTACTAATGTGGCTATGAACATGGATTTTATAGTATATTTCGTCAAGTCCTTCACCAAAGCTAGGTGCGTAGTTTGAACAATTAATAAGAAAAAATAGTATAGTTCCATTATCATTGACAATTTTGAATATTTCAGTCTCATGTATAAATACAAAGGATGTTTGTACCATGTCTTCCTAAAACATGAGTAACTTTTTTAATATGGATAAAAATATTCAAATTGTAATTTAAAATTACTAAGAATTATTTAGAACCATGAATCCTCAGATGATTTGAAAATTTCTTTTAAAAATAGGGCTAGATGATTGAGTTTACATTCCACCATATTATGACATGATATACTCTATGACATCTTTATATATTCATATTTGAGGTGATGTTCTTTAGAAGAATTAATTCAAAGAAAAACCACTTGAAGAACGTTAGAGAAAATGTTATAACAAAGTAATATAAATATTCACCCCTAATTTTTTGAAAAAATGGGTCTCCCTCTTAATGATTGTGATAAATATTCTGTCATATAAATGGTGGAATCACTCAACTCAAATAAATTGTTACACTTCGGAATATTATTAACAGTAGTTACCTCATCGACATGAATTTAGTTAATAAAGTGAGTAATCCCTTATACTTCGCCTATATAAATAGAAAAAATAATAATATAATCATAAAAATAAATAATATATTTGAACCTTGAGTGAATTGATAATTTTTTGATAATTAAATCCTAAAATAACCATCACATCCTTGGTAAGGGGGGTTACTGCTCATATTATTTTTCATACTTTAAGAAATATTAAATTTTTAATGAATTTGATTTAATTATGAATAGTGATAAAAAAGTACATCAACAATGGTTGTTTTATTTTAATATTTTTGATTAATAATATCATTATTCAGTAATAATATATATTGTGATTGAATTTTTAATATCATTATTTTGAATCATAGATAATAATTGATAAAATATAGTAATAAAAATTAAACACAAGGTTGTATAAGTCCAATATATTGGGAAAAGATTATATTTTAAAAAATAAAAAATATATTTTATAAAACACTAATCAGAAAAAGTTATCACAAATTTATATGATCACGTAAACGGGGTGGAAGAGTTTGTTAAAATATTATATATTTTACAAAATGGAACATATTACTTCATGAAATATTTTTAAAATTATGAGAATCTATATGTAAAATATTAAAATATATTTATATTTTTATCTCATGGATATGACTCTAAATTTCTAACAGAGGGGGAAAATGTTTAAAAATAAATATATTTCGAAATGGTCATGTATTATTGAAACATTCAAAATTATCATCATGATTTAATTTTACACACACACACAGATATATATATATATATATATATATATATATATATATTAAACCACCTTGATAGGTGAATGAAAATTCACAACCTAGGATTTTCATAAATAAGCTAGATGATCATCCTATCTCAAGAAAAAAAATTTATGTGATGAACCTTTCCATGTTCATATAGACATTGAATGTGGGATAAAAATATCCCCTCACTTAATTTAACTTTTTTTGATAATTTTTTTCTTAGATATTTAATATTACTATATTCACCAAATAAAATTCATGTTACGTTATATATTTTTAAGGCCATGATATATATATATCTATGTGTGTGTGTTTTGAAATATTCATGTATTATTTGACCCATTTAAAAATATTACTAAATTGTTATAAGTAACTTCTAAATGATCATGTATGTTTTGTATTATTAGTGCACAATATGGAGATTTTACAATTTATTACAAAAATAATTAACTTAAAAATAAAAATTCCCAAATTATGAAATTAATATTGTTAGGATTTTTGACACTAATGAGAATACATCTGGATGTATTATTCGTCATAGTATGAATTATTATAATCTTATAAAATATGATCAGACATGAACTTAAAAAAGGTTTCTCATCAATAATAAGTAAATCGCCACCATCATATTATTATACTATTAATATTTATTATTTCTAATTTTGAGTCCAGTGTGGGATCAACCACATTTATATGATTGATGATTTAGTTTTAACAGAATAGGTGTATCCCAAATGTACTCCCAAATATAAATATAATTTTATAAACAACATGATATTTCATACTTATGATTTATGTTTTTTATATTTTATTTTTTAATTTCTCTCCCTTCTAAAAAAAAGTGTGAGAAAAAATTTAAAGGAAAATATATTTTGGGTATAAATAGCCAGGTATCATCATTTTTTCACTAACCGTCCCCCAGGGCACATGTTGGGACTACCCCAATCCCGCCTCCCATAGGCCAGGAGATAGAAATGAGTGGAGAGTAGGAATATCCCCTATAGATGGGAGTCATTTTCCTATGTACCTATACAAACGCACACAACTCCATGCAACAAATGCAGGAAAGTGAAAACACTAAATAAAAAAACACAAGGTACACCACCACTGATGGCTCCCATATTGATGACCATTCACCTGGCCCGGTCACACCACCAGTCACCACTCTGATGGTAGACTCATCTCATGTCATGCCTGCCATTGCACCTCCGTGGGGATGATGTGGTGTCATATTTTCATTCCCAAGATTGTTTTACCATGGATTGAAGGCGTCAAAATCTATCCACTCAAATCCTCATGAAGAATGAATAAAATAAAAAGCAAGATGGGGGAAAAGAGAAACACTAGAACACCAATAGAATGTATCCATGAATTTTTTCATGTCAATCCAAATACTTTCATGCAAGAAGAATCACAAAGAATGAATTAAAAATCATGAATATCAAATTCTAAAATTAATCCCAACAATAAGACACTCATCCCACAAGAGAGATTGATATGTTGATCTACTTGTTCATGGGTTGATTTATGGTTTTTTTTGAAAGAATAATGGGAAGAATAAAATCACAAAGAAATAAAACACATACCTTAAGAATTGCATCAGTCATTAGTGAAGAACGGAGTTGCACCACCGTAGTTCATCGATCCAAGATCCTCGTTCCTTGATACAAAATTCTTGATCTGTTATTTGTCAGAGTTCGTTGCGGAATTCCATTCTCCACAGACAGGATTTTCCAATAGCTTTTCATTTCCAGAGCTTCCAGGGAATTTATATAGGATTGATAGTCTGATCCTGTATCCATGTCAAGAAGTTAAATGAAGAAATGTGTTTCAGCATCATAGTTTTTTTGTTTTATAGCGTCGTAATGTAGTTTCATTTATGAAAGGAAGAAACAATTTTTTTGGCATCACAGTGTTGTTTCATCACTACAAAATGCTAAAATACAAATAATAATCTTTTCTCGAATTTTATTTTCTTATCTTTTAAAATGTCCAAAAATTAACATCTACCCTCAACCCGCGCATGTTGAGGTTAAGCCCCGCATAATAAAATCACACCCTCAACAACACAATGGTACTCTCATATTTCCAATATGAGTTATCATTTATGAGTTATAGGATTTGAAAATAAAATAATTTTTATTCAATTATTTTATTTATGGTTATTTCTCAAAAACTACTTTCACTAGTTGACCTATCTTGGCCAATATTAGCCTCATCCTAAGGGAAAAACCCCATTATGAACTCAACAGTAGTATCCGATTTTCAATATGGGTCACCATTCATGAGTTATAAGGATATGAAATTAAAATAATTTTATTAAAATATTTTATTTACGGTTTTTCCATTTTCGAGTTTCCTCACTAGAGACCCATGTCGAATAATTATAATTCTTGACTAGGGGAAACCCACCATCAAAAATGAAATGGTATCGTTATATATCTTATTTGGAGAACCATTTAAGTGTTATTCCACCTTTTCCATAAAACCACTCTTGTGTGATGTTAAAAACATGACATTTTTTGTTGAACCATTCTTGGAGCACTAGGCCTCAGAATCACACACCATCTCATCATCTAGTCTCAATATTTTCCCATAAATTTTCTAAAAATAAAACATGGGAATATGAGTCATTACATTCCCCTCACATTAAGTCTTTAATTCTCAGAAATCTAAACCAACGGATACCCAACAGATGACGGTACGAGCATGAACCTGAGGTTCCTGGTCCCATGTGTTCTTCCAGAGATTATCCTGCTTCCACTGAGCATGTACTAAAGGAATCGACTACCCATAGAGGGTACTCTCCTACAAGATACTTAGTCTCTATGAAAGGGATGAAAAAATAGCATCCTGATCAAAAACTATCATCTGGGAGATTTCATGGACTGGATCTATCTCTTGCACGTAGAGGCATCCCATGCTCTCTATTGAACTCTGCTCCCAAAAATCTATGAAGTGGCTGAATTTGTGAGTCATTCCACTATCACCCATATGGTATCATGTCCCCTAGATATACATGGTAAAACCATCACAATTTCCATTGATATTATTTAACACTCCCTTCCTAGAACACCATGGAAGGGAATATGAAACCATTCCATGCATAGGGGCTTGACACTGTGAGTTTAAAAACATGAAACTAATTCCAAAAATCACTCTACTTTTATATGAAAAGTTAATCCAATATTTAATCTGTTTCATCATCCCTAGTGTCTGCCTTGAGACCCATGTCCATATCCCGAGGCATATCACCACTCCAAGAATTCACTACTACTTTTTTCATCCTATGGAGGAAAGACATGATCCCCACCTTTGGAATATCCCTTTGGGGCATTCCCCTTGGACAACTGAGTACATAATGTATCACTTTTGGTGTCACAGAGTTCTGCCTCTCTAACTTACTATAACAGTGGGTGGGTAAAAACCACCAAATGTAGGTAAGATACATCATCTCTATCCATAAAGGATAACTTTAATGAGGCCAAATTCTTTGTTTCCTCATTTAGCTACTATGAACTGGATCTCCTGCTGAAAAAAATATTCTTCCATGTTTGCCTTCCTATGAGAATAAACTCTCTTCATGTCGTAGTCTTGTAGTAACTCTAGCCAATGTATCTACATCAATTTCAAAACCTTCTGGGAGAATATATACATGAGACTCTTGTGTTCTAAGTAGATGATAACATGACTGCCCATCTGGTAGTTTCACCACATCTTCAATGTAAAGACTGCCATTTCCAACTCAAGATCATGGGTCACATAGTTCTGCTAAGGTGGTCTCACCTATTGCCAACAACAAGAAATCACCACTTTCCTCTACATTAGGACATAACCATGTTCATCCCATGATGTAATGTAGAACACTACGTACTCGACTCCATCCTCTGGAAAACTCAAGATCCAAGAATAAGTCATTCTCCACCTTAACTACTAAAAATATTGTAGGCATATTTAAATTCAAGTGAAGGGTTTCCCCTTTTAACCGATTGAAGTGTTCATCAAACATTTGGTAGTGATACTATTTCTCCATAGTGTTTTAGTTAAGGTGATGGTAATCCACACATAACCTCAAAAACTGGATCTTATTAAGCACTTCATCTTCCAGTCCCCCAACTATACCCTCAGCTCGTGAATCTCTAAAAAATCCATCTGATATACTGATGGTTATATTGGTTTCATCTCGGAGTGTAGAACAATGTAGAATTCTATCTCCATATAGGGGAGGTGAACATAAAACATCTTCAGGTAATATGTTCTCATACTCCACCACTACTATTGGGAACTAAAAACTTATAACATCTACTACCCCAAGGGTAAGGCTAGCTGACTTAAGTGTGATCGGTTGTACCATCCTATGAATGATTCTATCCCATTCTTCCTAGGTTTCCTTTTTCTCTGACTGAGGAAAACCCCATTCCACAGTTTTAGACAAAACACACCCTCTTTCCTAAAAATTCAATCTGGTCATGGATTGTTGATAACCAATCCATACTATTAATTACGTCGTAAGGCCTCAACACTACCACCATGAGGTTCCAACCAAAACTCTCACCATGAGGATCTTATAAAACTACTGAAAAAAGTGTAATTATCCATTCTCCTCCCAAAGGTAAATGTTCAACTCAATGCTTTTAAAGGAAACTCTAGGTCCTGAACATGATTAGTGAAAAAGATGAATGATTTTCACTAGTGTCTATTAATATGGTATCTTAGTGTATACATAGATCACACCTCTAATCATTCCTGGAGCCCTTGGGTCATATACCTTGACTGCATGCAGCTTCACCTTCCCCTATCCTCTATCTCCTAGAGTTTGGTGTGGACCACAAGGGGGTACTAGTGGTAACATGTCAAAATGTATACCACATATTTCTTCTCTCTCAACTCCTCAGCCACATATTCTTCCCTAAAGATCCATATATTCTTTTCATTGTCTCTATGTTAGTGGTCCATCCTCCATTTCTTTATCAATAGCAGGATAGGCTAGGAAATATCTAGCCATATTTCCCCTACCGTATCATGAAAATCATTGCCTCTCTCTAGGCGGGCTGGACTTATCCTATGTGCCCTAAACTATTAATATATTATCGTGGGAACTCCTATCAGAATTTCCCACAAGGTCAAGTCTCTAAGTCTGAAGTCAGCTTCCTATTCCCAAGGTCTCTGCTCCTGAATTCCAAATACTGACATTCCTTGGTTTTATCTACTCATCCAAAGGACTATCAATAACAAAGGTTCACTCTAGAACCCAATTATAAGAATGAATGCATAATCAAATAAAGATCACTCTAATGTCCCTATGTAAACCATGCCCAATGGTCTGAACCCTGAATCACTGGTCCTATAAAATTCATCAAGTACCTAGAAAGGTTAGTATGACTCAATGAATACTCATTTATGAACATGTCATCCTACCAAAGCTATATAAGTTGATGAGCACCTATAGACCTTATATTTTATGGTGAAATCCCCTTATCTAAGAAAGGTTCTTGAACTATGTCCATGAAAGAGTCTCCTCATCATAAGGTCGGGTAATCTAAACCCCGCCATCTCCTGGGTGAGCCACGTAGAAGGCCCACTGCCTGGACCACCATCTGATCTAATAGACTCTTGAATGGAGAGAAAATAGGTCACCACCTCAAGACAGTCCTTAGGCATCTGAAATTCAAGCTCACCTCAGAAACTGATGGGTGTATATCACTAAAACACATGAAGTGTGCCGCTCAACCTGTGCATCTCATCTACGGGTACTATGAGTACCATATGCTACTCTACATGTGGTGGTACGGCTAGTAAACCACTTGGAGGTGTTGTCTCTGGTTCAAAGCCTTGTACCTGTATCTCACCACCTTATGGATCATACTCATGATCATGCGGTATAATCCTAGATGGCTTTATATGTAGAATAAACTTGAAACAAAAACAGATGTACTATGATCAATAGAGTATTCCTAGTGATCTAACTCAAGAAGGACATTGAAAACACAACCCATTCTAATATAATTCACATACCAACATTTTTTCTTGCAAATATTTTTTTTTACATAAAAAGTTTAATACCGTAATTTAGGTTCCTCGTGTATGTACTCATCAGCCACCACACCAAAAATGGATTCCCTCACCTGAAATCGAAACACAAAATACATAACATTGTTTCCCCAATCCAAACTCATGGACTCATTTTTCATAAGATAGAACTGACCTCCTCTAATACCACTCTATAAAAACTGTCCACAAAGGCCTATGTTTTGAATACCTCAAACCCACCTCTCATAATCCAGGGGCTAGTGACTAACACTGTGTAGGCATATCCCAAACAGATGGGAGGCATTTTCCAAAGTAATTGTCGTGCGCACACAACTATAAGGCACATATGTCGGAATGTGAAAACACTATGTAAAAAAACATGAGGTATGCTAGAAGTGAAAAATAGGTAAATGGTGCTAGATTAAAAGGCCAAAAAAGGAATGTAAAAGTATATGTCTTTGGAACTCCTCTGCAGAAAATCCTACCTGAAGCGTAAGTATATAATAGTTGTCTGAATTCGCAGAAGCACACCTCATCTATCATGTCAGTCTAAGAACCACCTAGAACTAGTCTAATAAGGACTCTCTCAAAGCATTGATAATCTATACAAGACACAACTTGTGTAGGAAAGTCATGTGTAGGGGTGATAAAAACAATACTTTGTAGGCCTCCCTAAAACACACATTAAAAGACCACAATGGAAACACCACTAAGATGATACAGTCATGTTAACACATTTATATTTTGATAAAAAATATAATAAGAACATCGATGAATAATCTTAAAGGATTCCAACACTAAAGGTCTCATCCACTGCCAGCCATACGATTCGACACATATCGTGATCGATTATGGTAGATCTTACCCCACAAGCTATAAGATAGTAAGAACGTGGAACAAGTATACCAAATTTATCTGAGAGAACTTATATTATTGATACTTCACAATGTTTCTTGGGACATATGGTCTCGCTAAGACAAGGTGTCTTGATATCATAGAAAATACTACGTCAGAGGATTCTGCTCGAGACACGCTCATTCCTTGAGAACTCACTCCTAGAGAATTGATGTCATCAGGGACTCTTACAAAAGGTCCCACTAATTTGATCCCCACCCAAAGAGAAAAGGCCAATAAAATATAATGATATATAGATAGGGGATTCTCTTTAGAGAATACCATGAACCCAGTATATATTAACCCTCAACATAGGGGATTCTTCTCTGAGAATACCATGAACTCTATAGATGTAGCTCGCAACCTAGGGGATTCTCCACATAGAATACTGAGAACCCTACTGATATGGCCTACACATGGAGTATCAACACCCTGCACTCAAAGTTCATGACAATACCCATGAAAATCCATCAGGGTGATAGAGTATCACTCCAGTCCCAATGAGGTTGTCACAAATCTAACTAGAACTATATCCTCTTGGGAGGATTGATGCCCAATGGTGTGGATGTAATGTTTTACTAAACATTCAGGGAAAGAATAAAGGGTAACCTCGCTCTTATTATGGTCCTCACTAAAAAGCCACAAGTCATCTCAAACAGACCGCCTCATTGTGAGAGTCCCAACACCACAAATGGCTCATCAAATGGGCATACAGTCTGAAGGTTATGGGTCATTTAGTAAAAAGGGGATGGTTGGGTCTAGGTATGGTCCAACCCGATCGGACAGACCTAAGACAACCCCACCTGATGTCCACAAACCCAACCCACAAAGTGGACTCGGACCGCTAGGCATTGCCCAAACTACCAGCCCATCTCGCTATACATTCGACATTTTGGTTCTATTGTACCCAGCCCACAGGGTCACAGGTCCAGCTTGGTTATCTCCATCCTGGCCCAACGTATGCGGGATGGTTCATCTATATTGTATGTGACGATCTGGTTGTGGCCCACCCTAGTCCACAAGGCTGTTACAAAGTCTGTGTGGTTGGTCCATGTGACCAGTGTCACGACCCGTCCTCGGGGCCCGTGTCGTGACTACCCCAAGCCTGCCTTCCATAGGCCAGGGGCTGGCGACTAGCACCAAGGCGTAAATCCCGGTAAAGGGAAGGCATTGCCTTTGCAAAGTAAACAATCACCACAGAGTAAACAAGCACTAAAAGTAAACACTAAGTAAAAGCTGGTACAAGAGTAAGTGCGGAAAAAGTAAATGGGCCAGTATACAAACCCAAAATGAAAGTAAAGTACAACTTGAAAGGGAAACCATTAACTGTAAAGTAAAGATGCAACGCCGAGCTATCCACTAGAAATCCCACCTGAAGGGTGGGTACAGATAGCTCCACTGCTCCTCGGGTCCCACCGTCCGCTCCGAGTATGTTCCGCCCAGTGGTCCACCTTGAGGTACCGTCCTGCTCTGCAAGCCTCAACCATGATCAACGCTGTCCGTCATCTGCAACCAACACAACGTAGTACGGGAATAGTCAGTGCAGGGGTGAGTATAAGATACTCAGTAGGGACCCCGAGACCCCCGAAGGTCTCCCAAAATCCACAAAGGATTTTCCACAAAAGGAATGATACAATCACAAAGTAACAACTGACACTGCTTAGGTATATGCCCAACCCGCTGCCAGCTCGGCCGAAGGCCGAGCCGTTGGCAAAGGGGGGGGGGGGGGCGCCTGCCCCCCTGGGTAACCACGACTCCCCATTTATGGGGGCCATTTGAAGTCCGGCCGGGGGAATTAATTACCAAGGATCCTCCCCTTCCGGCTAGCCCAACCTGGCTGGCCGGTTCCTGCTCAACGGGACCGGCGATGGCCGGTCCCCTTCCAGCTCCGACGCCGGTGGCCCGGTCCGGCCGCCGGTCACCTTGCTTCACCGCGGCCCGGAACTGACCGCGGCCCCGGTACCGGCCGCTGTGTTTTCGGGTTTTCCTTCGACGCGGCGTGACGGCGTCGCGTTATTGATCTTATTTCCACGGTGCGGCGTGACGGCGCCACGCATTTCCTTTCACATGATTCCGTGTGGTGCGATGGCACCACGCCTTCCCGTACCAAATCACAATGTAACCAACATGAAATAAGGAGGAGGGTTGGCCGGGTTTGTGAGGTCCGGCCCCCTTGCGTTATTCGATAAATATTGGTTTTAATCCACGAAGATCGTTAAGTTGGTATTCACGATCAAAATAAATAAATAAAACCCCTACCTCGGTTTCAAGAACAGTGCACGTCAATGAGCCGTGGAAGATGAGCGTCGTGGAGGTCAGGCGTCGCAGAAAACGAATGTCGATTACGTTGACGTCGAGGTGCGTCGGAAGAGGAAACATTGTTGGAGAAGTTCTTTGTGTTCTTCGGCGGATATGTTCTTCGCTAAGGACAGTGTTCCTTGTCGGAGTCCGAGGTGTTCTTCACGTTCTTCATTGAAGTTGAAGAAGAAGAAGACTTCCTCAAACCCTTAACCCTTTCCTCCCAAGTCTCCACCACAAGAAAAACTAACCCCAAAATAAAATAATCCTCCCACTTATTTTATTAACCCAACATAGGTTTTTTAATTTCAAGAGTTTGAAAATTCAAAACCCACATTTAACACACTTAAGTTATTAACATAAGATGTTATAAAATTAATGAGGAGATAAGTTATCAAAACATAAATGGGGGGTTTAGAGGGGTTAGGAAAGTGAGGGGTTGAGCTCATGTGGGTCCCACCCTACATTATCCTCTCAAGGTTGGTTATCACAAGTGGGTCCCACCCCCAACATCCTTACATAGGATAAAACTACCAAGTGGGAAAAATAAAAATTGTTAAATTTTTATTTTCAACTACCACAAAAATTAATAACTCCCCTCGTGTAAATGCAACTCCAAAACAGGAGTTCCTAAGAAATTATCAGCGATGCAGTTCCATCGGTGCCCTCGGAATTCGATTCCGAGCACCGGTTCAAAAGTTAGAAATTCCCGCTCGTTCGTTCACTGAATGTACCCGAGCTAAACTTCCGATAGAAATTCCGGGCACTCTGGGCCTCGGAATCAAGTGCCGTCTGAAAACGCGTTCTTGTAAAATTCCAAAGAAAATTAAGAAAAAATTTCCCATGAATTTTACGGGTCTTTACATTACTCCCACCTCAGGGATTTACGTCCCTTTAAAGATACATCGAAAACTAGGGAAACAAATGTGGGTACTGAGCACGCATCTGAGCCTCCCACTCCAAGTGCTCTCCTGGAGGTTCCCGTGCTTCCATCTGATGCGCACTAGAGGAATTGACCATCCACGTAGGACCCACTCCTATCGATCCTCGATCTCCACCGGGACCTCCGCGAAAGTCGCCCCATCATCAACTTCTAGCCCCCCATGGTCAATGATGTGCGTCGGGTCGTCCACGTATCTCCTCAGCTGAGACACGTGGAAGACGGCGTGCACCCGGTGCAACTGAGGTGGTAGAGCCAGACGATAAGCCACCTCGCCAATCCTGCTGAGGACCTGGAAGGGTCCGATGAAGAGTGGAGACAACTTGCCACCTCGTCCAAATCTCCGTAATCCACGTCGAGGTGAGACACGCAAAAAGACGTGGTCTCCATCC
Source organism: Viscum album (assembly GCA_963277665.1). Classification (NCBI taxonomy): domain Eukaryota; kingdom Viridiplantae; phylum Streptophyta; class Magnoliopsida; order Santalales; family Viscaceae; genus Viscum; species Viscum album. Next base: position 625,301,084 of record OY728127.1, read on the forward strand.
TAGAACTCTAGTGGCATCCGCCTCCTGTCAGCATAAGACTTCTGCCGGCTCTGAGCTGTCCTCATCCGCTCCTGGATGACCTGGACCTTCTCTGCCATGGCCTGGACCATCTCCTGTCCCACAAGTGCTGACTCCCCAGGGTCTGTCCAGCACAAAGGAGATCTGCAATGTCTGCCTTACAACACCTCGTATGGTGTCATCCGGATGGTGGATTGGTAGCTGTTGTTGTACACGAACTCCACCAAGGGTGGGAGGTCCTCCCAGCTGTGACCAAAGACGAGGAAGCATGCACGGAGAATGTCCTCGAGAGTCTGAATGGTCCTCTCCGTCTGACCATCTGTCTGAGGGTGAAAGGCTGTGCTCAGACGTAGCTGCGTCCCAAACGCCTCCTGCAACCCCTTCCAAAGCCGGGAAGTAAAGAGAGCATCTCGATCGGATACGATAGATGATGGCACACCGTGAAGCCGAATAATCTCCTGAACGTAAATTTGTCCCAAGCTCTCCACTGAGCCCTGCTCTCTGATGGGTAAGAAGTGAGCCGACTTGGTGAGTCGGTCGAAAATCACCCAAATGGAGTCGTGACCTCTGGAAGTGCGTGGAAGTCTAGTCACAAAGTTCATAGATATTCCATCCCACTTCCACTCTGGAACCTCCAAGGGATGTACCAAGCCTGCTAGTACCTGATGCTCTTCCTTCACCTACTGGCAGGTGAGGCATCGTGAAATGAACTCTGCCACAACCTTCTTCATACCCGGACATCAGTGCTGTCGTCTGAGATCCTGGTACATCTTCACCACTCCGGGATGTACCGCTAAGGGAGAAGTGTGAAACTCTCTCAGCACCTCCTCCCGTAAAGCGACTGGTACCATGGTACGTCCTCTGAAAGGGATGTCATTCTCTGCTCCAAGGGAGAAGCCATCAGGTGCATGTCCCGAGGATATCTGTGCACGCCGCGTATCACAGTCAGCGTCCCCTCGATGTGCCTCTCTGACCCACTGTAGTAGTGGAGGAGTGACTGTGAGGGACTGAAGGAAGGCTGCTCCCTCTCTATCCACAAAGGATATCTGCAAAGTGGGTAGCTGCTCTGTCGCCTCTTCAAGTAGTTGAATGACTGTCCTCCTGCTGAGAGCATCGGCTACCACGTTCCCCTTTCCAGGAGTATAGACTATCTCAAGGTCATAGTCCTGGAGGAACTCGAGCCATCGTCGCTGTCTCAGGTTCAGGTCCTTCTGCGAGAAGATGTACCTGAGACTCTGATGGTCAGAAAAGACTGTAAAGCGCTCGCCCATCAGATAGTGTCTCCATGTCTTCAGAGCGAAGACCACTGCTGCTAACTCCAGGTCATGGGTAGCATAGTTCTACTCATGCAGCCTCAACTGACGTGATCCATAGGCGATTACTGCCTGCTCCTACATCAGGACACAACCGAGTCCAGTCCCTGATGCATCATAGTAGACTACGTACCCTATTCCCTCCTCAGGCAACCTCAAGATTGGTGCGCTGGTCAATCTCTGTCTCAGATCCGGGAAGATCTGATGACATCTGTCTGACCACACGAAGGGTTTCCCCTTCTATTTCAAAGCTGAGAGTGGTGCCGCAACTCTGGAGAAGTCTGGCACAAATCTCTGGTAGTATCCAGCTAGTCCCAAGAAACTCCGCACCTCTGTCACGCTCCTGGGTGGCTCCCAAGCTAGCACTACCTCGATCTTCACAGGATCCACTACAACTCCCGCCTCGGAGATGACGTTCCCCAAGAAGTGGACCTCACGTATCTAGAACTGACACTTCGAGAGCATTCCATAAAGCTGGTTCTCTCGGAGTGTGTCTAGTACAACCCGTAAGTGGTAAGCGTGCTCCTCCTCAGTCGTCGAGTAAATAAAAATGTCGTCGATGAAGACCATGACAAATCGATTGAGGTATGGCTGAAATATCCTGTTCATGAGGGTCATGAACACTGCTGGAGAATTGGTTACGCCGAATGGCATAACCAAGAACTCATAGTGGCCATACCGACATCTGAAGGCCGTCTTCTGCACGTCCTCATCTCAAACCCTGAGCTAATGATATCCTGACTTGAGGTATATCTTCGAGAACGACCGTGCTCTCTTGAGCTGATCAAAGAGGTCATCAATACTCGGTAGAGGATACTTGTTCCTCACTGTCACCTGGTTCAGGCGACGATAGTCGACACAAAGTCACAAGCTCCCGTCCGCCTTCTTGGCGAACAAAATCGGGGAAGCCCTGGGTGAAACACTCGGTCAGATGAACCCCTTGCCCTGCAAGTCCTCCAACTATACCCGTAGCTCTCGACGCTCAGCAGAGGCCATCCGATATGCTGGAGTGGATATCAGGGATGTACTAGGGTATAGATCAATATAAAAGTCTACCTCTCTGCGAGGAGGTAACCCTGGAACATCGTCGGGGAAAATGTCTGCAAACTGATCCATCACTGTAGGAAAACTAGGATTCCGCACGTCAACTACTCCTAGGATGAGGCTAGCCAACTGATGAGTGATGGGCTGTCCTCTCCTCTGCGAGAGTCCATCCTATGCTACAAAGGCTCCCTTCTCGCCGGTGAAGGTGAACCTGCTCCTGTCGGTGCGTACACATCGCACCTTGCGCCTAATACAGTCAATCGGTGCATGGAATGTAGACAACCAATCCATGCCCAAGATGACGTCGTAAGGCCTCAACGCCACTACAAGAAGATCCTAGCCGAATCTCTCGCCTCCTAGAGTATGCTCACACTGCCGTCACCAGTGGGTAATCGTCGAGTCTACTCCGGTAGGAGTCTCTAGCCGTAAGGATCGAGCAAACGGCTCTGTCGGAATCTCCGAGCTCCGAACAAGGGCAGCGGCTATGAAAGAGTGACTCGCTCCTGTGTCTATAAGAACTGCAGCAAGGGTGGAATAGACACAGATAGTACCTCAAATCATCTCGGGTACGCCGTGGTCATAGGCCTCTGCTGCCTGGAGCTGTGCATGTCTCTGTCCGCCAGCTCCCTGTGGTCGGGGTGGACCTCCTGGTGGTGGTGGTGGTAGAGCCTCAAAGCGTCGCCCACCACCTGCTACTCGGCTAGTTCCTCTGCCTCGTCTACCTCCTCCCTGCGGACCGCCATGGTCGACCCTTTGCCTCTGCCTCGGTGGTCCCTCAACTGTCTGCTGCTCCTCGGTATGGCGGGTCGGGCAGTCACGAGCCATGTGGCCCTGCCCGTCGCACGAGTAGCACTGTCTGCCTCTCGAAAGACTGACTCCGCGTTGTGTTCCCCGCACTGGTGAGCCAGTTTCCTGAGGTCGTCTGCCTGAGGGTCTGGTCTGCCTGGACCCATGAGTCATCCGTCGACTACCTGGTGCAGAAGAATCTACTACGTGCCGCCCTGCGGTGGGTCTCGGCGCTGGTGTAGACTCAGCAAGAAAGATCTCGATCAATAGGGCCCACTCCAGTACTCCTGTCTGAGTCGGAATGTTGAGGGAGATCAGCGATACCCTGATCTCGTGTCTCAATCCCTGCTCAAAAGTCCGGGCCCAGAAGAATGGGTCTCGTACCACGTCTGTAGAGTAGCGCGAGAGATCGGTAAATCTCGCCAAGTACTGGGCGACCGTCATGCTGCCCTGCCGCAGCTGAAGAAGCTCCTGGATGCGCACCGCACAGAGGGTGGCTGGGAAAAACTCTGAGTGGAAGAGGCTCTCAAAGTCTGTCCAGAGTAGAGATGCCTCATCATGCACCTGGAGGATCAAGCTCCACCATCGGCCCGCTGCTGCGTGCAGTAGGCTCGCTGCGAGATCCCCATGAGGTCTGCTAGTGTTCTCACTAATCGAAAAACTCGTACCACTGCCTCCAGCCAGTCCTCGGCTGCCTGGGGGTCCGTCTCCCCGCGGAGCATTGGCAGTCGCGGGTGCTGGAACTCATGCAGTGCACTGAGGCGACGTGCATCGTCAGCGGCTGGGGTTGGAAGCATCGGTGGCTCGGCGGGTAGAGCTACCACCAGTGCCACTACTGACATAGGGCCCTACACCGAGGCCTCGTTGGTCGGCGGGCTGTCGTCACACTCGACTCTCGGAACCCTAACTGGCTGCCATCGTGGGGCCATCCTGAAAAGGAAACAAGTGCGCCATGATCAGAACAGTATACCTGGTGAGCTGATACAATGTAATCACAAAGAAAACTTGAAACACACATGCAATCAATGGTTTCGGGCATTAAGTCGGAAATCAGAAGTCAGGGTCCTGGTGTATGGATACGTCGGCTGCCACACCAACACTGGACTCCCTAGACTGATAACCACACCCAATATGCTAAACAATATTGCTTCACATAGAAAATATCAGAGTCCCAAGTTCTGCGGTAGAACCGAACTCCTCTGATACCAATTTGTCACGACCCGTCCTCGGGGCCCGTGCCGTGACTACCCCAAGCCCGACTTCCATAGGCCAGGGGCTGGCGACTAGCACCAAGACGTAAATCCCGGTAAAGGGAAGGCATTGCCTTTGGAAAGTAAAGAAGAACCACAGAGTAAACAAGCAGTAGAAGTAAACACTAAGTAAAAGCTGGTACAAGAGTAAGTGCAGAAAAAGTAAATGGGCCAGTATACAAACCCAAACTGAAAGTAAAGTACAACTCGAAAGGGAAAACAAAAACTTTAAAGTAAAGCTGCAACGCCGAGCTGTCCACTAGAAATCCCACCTAAAGGGTGGGTACAGATAGCTCCACTGCTCCCCGGGTCCCGCCGTCCGCTCCGAGTATGTTCCGCCCAGTGGTCCTCCTCCAGGTACCGTCCTGCTCTGCAAGCCTCAACCATGATCAACGTTGTCCATCGTCTCCAAACAACACAACATAGTGCGGGCATAGTCCGTGCAGGGGTGAGTATAAGATACTCAGTAGGGACCCCGAGACCCCCTAAGGCCTCCCAAAATCCACAAAGGATTTACCACAAAGGAAAGATACAATCACGAAGTAACAACCGACACTGCTTAGGTATATGCCCATACATATACCTAAGTCATCAATTCCAATACGCTCCAACCTCCGAGCCCATGTACAACCCAGTCCACACAGGAAAGTATACGTATTCCACACAGGAAAGAAAAATGTAATCCACACAGGATAGCGCAACACAATCCACACAGGAAAGTAAACAGGATTCAGCTCACATAGGTATACTTCTTCAAAGACGATAGAGATGATCACTGATCCATCTAATTCGTCAGACCCACAAAGGATCGATAGGTACTAACCCCCGAAATGACCCACACAGAATCGGTAGGAAACTAACCCCCGCAATGACCCACACAGGATCAGACCCACACAGGATCTGTAGGCGTTGGCTCACACGGAACCGCTGAGCGCTGACCCACACAAGATTGGACCCACACAGGATCATAGAACTGATCCACACAGGATTGCTGAGTGCTGTAGTCGTCGTCGTCGAATCCACTGAGGATCTCTGCACAGTCGTCGTCGCAGTCACAGTAGCAGTCGCAGCCATCTCTAGGGTTCCCGCACACAGCAAACTCGTTCGGGAGGGTCCGCTCCACGAGCCAAGATGCTGATACATCAACTGACACATAGTCCAGAGTTGATGTATCCAAAAGTTCCGTATCGTCAACAGGAACTCAACGTCGCAGACAACGCGTCAATCGGACGCCCGGTCTGAGAGTTATTGGCTTTTTCGTCCCAGGAGCCCGGTTGGTTTTTAAGGAAAAACCAACCCGACCATACTCCACCTGCATCCAAACCTTGGTCAGAGTAAGCCAAAAGATCCGTCTCACTAAGAGGAAAACAACAAAGTCGACGGAACGTCAATCGGACGTCCGAAGCTCAAGATATGAGTGTTTCCGCTCCGAGGGCCCGGTTGGTTTCGTGTATGAACCAACCCGACCGAACTCAAAGTATTCCGAAACCTTGAGTGCGATATACCGAAACAACCATCTCATTCCAAGGATCGTGTCTCCGCTGACGGCAAGTCGATCGGAGGTCTGTAGTCCGAGTTATGGGAAATTGAACCCAAACGGTCCGAAAATGGGGGTTTCGGGCCCGGACTGACCCGGCCCGAGCCATTGGAAAAGGGGGGGGGGGCACCTTCCCCCCTGGGTAACCGCGGCCCCCCATTTATGGGGGCCATTTTAAGTCCGGCCGGGGGAATTAATGCCCCCGGCTCCTCCCCTTCCGGCCGGCCCGACCTGGCCGGCCGGTTCCTGCTCAACGGGAGCGGCCATGGCCGGTCCCCTTCCAGCTTCGACGCTGGCGGCCCTGTCCGGCCGCCAGTCACCTTGCTTCACCGAGGCCCGGAACCGACCGCGACCCTTGTCGTCCGGCGCGGCGCGACGGTGCCGCGCCCCTCCGCCGCGGCCCCGGTACCGGTCGTGGTGTTTTCGGGTTTTCCTTCGACGCGGCGCGACGATGTCGCGTTCTTGATCTTCTTTCCACCGCGTGGCCCGACGGCGCCACGCATTTCCTTTCGCATGATTCCGCGTGGTGCGACGACACCACGCCTTCCCGTACCAAATCACAAAGGAACCAACATGAAATAAGGAGGAGGGTCGGCCATGTTTGAGCGGTCCGGCCCCCTCGCGTTATTCGATAACTATTGGTTTTAATCCACGAAGATCGTCAAGTTGGTATTCACGAACAAAATAAATAAATAAAACTCCTACCTCGGTTTCAAGAACGGTGCACGTCAACGAGCCGCGGAAGATGAGCGTCGTGGAGGTCGGGCGTCGCAGAAAAGGAACGCCGATTCCGTTGACGTCGAGGTGCGTATGAAGAGGAAACGTCGTTGGAGAAGTTCTTCACGTTCTTCGGCGGAGATGTTCTTCGCTAAGGACGGTGTTCTTCGTCGGAGTCCGAGGTGTTCTTCACATTCTTCGTCAAAGTTGAAGAAGAAGAAGGCTTCCTCAAACCCTTAGCCCTTTCCTCCCAAGTCTCCACCACACGAAAAACTAACCCCAAAATAAAATAATCCTTCCACTTATTTTATTAACCCAACATAGGTTTTTGAATTTCAAGAGTTTGAAAATTCAAAACCCACATTTAACTCACTTAAGTTATTAACATAAGTTGTTATAAAATTAATGAGGAGATAAGTTAGAAAAACGTAAATGGGGGGGGGGGTTAGAGGGGTTAGGAAAGTGAGGGGTTGAGCTCGTGTGGGTCCCACCCTACCTTATCCTCTCAAGGTTGGTTATCACAAGTGGGTCCCACCCCCAACATCCTTACTTAGGATAAAACTAACAAGTGGGAAAAATAAAAATTGATAACTTTTTATTTTCAACTACCACAAAAATTAATAACTCCCCTCGTGTAAACACAACTCCGAAACAAGAATTCCTAAGAAATTACTGGCGCTGCGGTTCCATCGGTGCCCTCAGAATTTGATTCCGGGCACCGGTTCAAAAGTTAGAAATTACCACTCGTTCGTTCACTGAACGTACACGAGATAAACTTCGGATAAAAATTCCGGGCACTCCGGGCATCAGAATCAAGTGCCGTTTGAAACCGCGTTCTTGTAAAATTTCAAAGAAAATTAAGAAAAAATTTCCCTTGAATTTTACGGGTCTTTACAACCAGTGCCACACAAAGCAATGTCATGGGTCATCCATCCAATGCGGCTCCGGCTAGACGTGCCCCTCTTACATGAACCCATATTGTGGCAGTCTGCCACGGCCTGCCTGGTCACAACTCCTACATTCCGCTTGGGGCTGCACCACCGTGGGCCATTTACCCACTGACTGTAGAGTTAGCGGCTGCTGGTGCCCCCACCCGCATCCCCCTGCCTTGGGGATCTCAAACGGCGCGGTCCCGCCGGACTGCGGCATGCCACCACCTTCGACACCCATGCTAGCGGCCATTCCTGACTTGACCATTCCATTGGAGCCCTCATCTCATGCCCCACCTACCATCATAACTCCGCTGAGTTTCATCAGTGTCATATTTTCATCCCTATAATTGTTTCTCCATGGATTGAAGGCGCAACAATCTATCCACTCAAATCCTCACAAAGAACTAAGAAAAAGAGAACAAAGAGGGCGATATAGAAACAAGAGAACCCCAGATGAATGGATTTAGGCCTTTGTTCATGTCATCCAAAATTCATTATTGTTACAACGATCCAAAAAAATAATTTAAAATCAAAAAGATCAAATTATCAAATTAATCCTCACAAAAAGACACCCATCCTGCAAGAACGATCGACCAGCGAGTCAACATGTTCATGGATTGATCCACATTTTTCATTTCAAAGAATAAGAGGAAGAATGAAATCACACTGAAATAAAACCCATTCCTCAAGGATTGGATGAGGTATTGGAAAATAACATAGTTTCACCACTTTCGTTCTTCAATCCTCAATCCTCATCCTTTGATCCAAAATTCTTGATCTTCAATTAATCAGATTTCATCACCACTTTTCGTTCTTCGATGAGTGCCTTTACAAACATGTTTTCTTTTCCATATATTTCAAGGAAATTCACCAGGATTCTAAATATAATCTTGTATCCCTATCAAGTTATTATATAATGAAACACATTTTAGCATCGCTGTTTTGTTGTATTGCTATGTCGCCATGCTGTTTCATTTATAAAAGGAAAAAACTTCTTTTTCGTGGCATCGCAGTGTTGCTACATCACTGTGAAATGTTAAAAGAAATAAAATAAACATTTTCAAAAGTTTATTTCATTATTTTTTAAAATTTTGAAAATTTAACTTTTACCTTCAACCCGCACCGATCGATGTTAGGCACTGCCTAAAGAAAGAACACTCCCATGAGCTCAAAAGTAGTCTCAGATTTTTAATAAGAATTATCATTTTTGAGTAATTGGATTTGAAAATAAAATAATTTTTTTTCAACTATTTTATTTACGGTTATTTCCCAAAAACTACTTTCCACAATTGACCTGTATCAGCCAATGTTAGTCTCCCAATAAACAAAATAGCCCATTTTGAACTCAATGTGGATCTTTTATTTTCAATCTGAGTCACCATTCTTGATTTATAAGGATTTGAAAAATAAATTAATTTTATTTAATTAATGTATTTACGGTTCTTCCATTTTTAGGTTTTCTCACTAGAGACTCATTCCGACTAATGTTAAGTTAATGCTATGGTAAAACCGCCATTCAGAATGCAACGATGTCCTCGAATTTCTGATATGACAACCCATTTATGAGTTATTCCACTTTTTATGGAAAACCACTCACGCACACATTTAAAAAAATAACATTTTTCGTTGAACCATTCCAGGAACATTGGATCTTATAATCACATGTCTTCTTAGTTCCTTGTCTTATAATTTTCCATGAAATTTTCTAAAAAAAAAACCAGAAAAATCCGAGTCATTACATCATTAATTTTCAAAATTGAAAAGTGATTATTTAAAAAAATGATTTATTCATTTATATTTCAATGAATAATTTTTTTATCATTGGGAATAATGAAACAAAGAAAATATATTATATCTTATGATAAATGTTTATCATTTTTAGAACATATTAGATGCTAATGTATGACATAGGTGGAATAAATTTCACACCTATAGGTTTTGAAGAAACAATTACAGTAATTATTCACTAATAGAAAGGTTGGGGCTAGAGTACATGTAACATATATTAATCCCCCAATTATAGTGATAGTCGGAAAAAATTATTAAATATTGATATTATAAATAAAAAAACATTTAAAATGAGACTGATAAAAATACGTATTTTTTTGTAGATATAAGTCAGATTCTCATTGTGAACATGTGGTATCTAAAAGGAATATTGTATTTCTAATTAGATAAATAAGAAATCATATAAAAACACTAAAACGACATTAAAAACAAAGATTGGTATGAAAATAATTAAGACTATTTTAAATAAACAATATTCACAATTTGGAATCTAAAAAATAAAATGAAGTATATAAAAGAAGTATTTGGATACTCAAAGTGTAACAACCCAGTATTTTATGAATTGAATTTTCCCTCATGAAAAATTATTGTATCATATATTTTAATGTATTATTATATAATTCTCATACACTAAATGATAGAACCAAAAGTAGTTTATTATACTAATTTTAAAATTGCTTTCAGAAAATAAACTTGGCCTAAAAATTTAAAAATGTTACAAGAGGATAAAAATTGAAAATCATATAACTAAAATATGAGTATTTCGATCTTATCTATCCACTAAAAAAATTGTACTCACATAATACTCTAAAAAAAGTAAATAATATATTAGTAATATAATATTAATATTGAAATGAATATATATATATATATGTGTGTGTGTGTGTGTGCTTGAGGGGAAATAGATGTGAATGAATAATGAATTATGTGTGAGGTATTTGTAAGATGTATGGGGCATATATGAATATTGTGAATCTAAATTTTGTAATAGTAATTTGGTTATTGAAATATTACCATTAGAAAAGTTATCTAACCATTAATAATAGTAACCACATTGTTTAATTCATGTCCTCACTTATGGAATGATAAAAATAAATTTATTTGTCCTATAAAATAAAAACATGGGAAATTTATATCATGATACCAGAAAATATATGATTTAATATTGGTAAAATAAGTGTTTTTATTTTTTCAAACCATGTCTATTTTATTTTCATTTATTTTAAAAATATAATATTGTGAATGATTTTTAATTTTTTTTAAAATTGTTTATAAATTAATAGAAATATTTAATATAATGATAATATAATTTTATAAGACCATAATTATTTTAAAGGGTCTAAAAATTGATCAAAATATTAAAAATGATAAATTTTAAAAATATATAATGATATAATTGGAAGAAATATCATATTTGGAAAATTATATTGAAAATTTGATTTAATTTATGTAATCTACACATCAAATAATGGGTAGGGTGAATTATTTTTCGTAAAATTGTTTAATTTTTTGTGAATAGAGAAATGGGAAAAAATATGAAATTTAACATTATCAGACAAATATATGAATTTTTGACTCATAGATAACATAAGAAACCATTATTTCAACCTCACATGAACTATTTATTATATATAGTCACATGAATCAATATTATTTGTAGTCTTCTGTAAAAATAATAAACTAATTATTTTCAATGTCAAAAAGACCCCCTCCTCCCCTTCTGAATACCAACCCTTCTGCTCAGACCATATAATCCTTGTATATTACCCAAACTCTAATAAAATTTTCTCAAACCTCTCTCTCCTGACATTATTATAATCCTTTTTCTTCTAAAAATTTCAATTTCATTGTTCCTTATAGTTTATTTCTTGAGGTGGCATTTATGAGGTAATATTTTCCATATATCTGTCTAAAATTATTTTTAACTTCTACCGTCTCCTCAAATCTATATTAAAACATGGAATAAGTACACAAATATAATATATATACCTGAATGATGAATTTATAATGGAATATCTTCATTTAACCTCTTCTATTCTCGTCTTATTCTAAAAATGTAACCATTGTCCATATTATTTCGGTTCACCACCTCTGTGAATGATAAGAATTCATTTTCTATTAAAACCGTTATTTTGGATTAAATAAACATATAATGTTTTTAAGCTACATATTATGTATATTCTATATTTTTTTACAATTTTAGAGATATTATATGTCCATAATATTAATCAAAACAAAACTAGTTTATGGTGGTCAGTAAAACCAGCTCAATAAACTCCCCATAAAACATTAATATTTTATTTATATAAATCTCCCATTTTTTAAAACATATGGTTAATTGAAAAATAATAACTTTTTTTAGGTTCATGAATACCATTTCATTTCACTTAATTCTTGTTTTCTTCATTTGACTGGTATCTCAATAATTATCCTCAATTGATCCAACATTGGAAGTATAAAATGAATGCCATTGAAACTATGAATTTAAAAACTATAACGTATTTAAATTTTTTTTAATGATACTTATATAATTATAGTGAAGAAAAATTGTTTTTAAAATTTACTAAATTAAGTAATTTATGAATTTAATTTGATTAATATAGAAATTAAGTGAATGTATATAATGATTCGGTAGAAAAGGTATGTGATGTATCTAAAATTCCAAATTTTCTTTACGTAATGAAATTTATCCCAATAACTAAATTTTTATCACCATTTTATGATATAGATTTATTTTTAAATTTTACATATATACATACATATATATATATATATATATATCTTACATATATTTATTTCTTATTATACCTTCAATTTATGGGTTAATACATGAATTACATTCATTTCTCAAGTTCATTCTTTAAAAACCAGATTTAGGGGGACTCCTCTATTCATTAATCACTTTATGGAACACTCATTAAAATTATTTATTCCCATTAATAATTTCTTTTAAATGAATATTTTAACGACAAATATACGTACATACATTTAGTTTTTTTTTGAAAATTTCATATTTATTCATTCATCAAAAGTGTTTAACATATTACCTAAAACATTGTTTTGATAGTTCATTTATATGTCTGATTCACTACCATTTATAATAAAAAAATTAATTGAAAACCATATTTTGATACCTATAATTATGTATTCATATATGTATGTCCAAATTATTTAATTCCTTTTTCCATTTTTAATCTTTCGGAAATGTATTTTGATTGTGAAACCCATTTAATTTCATTGTTAATTTTTTTACTTGTGCCTTATGTTTCCTTTCCATTAGTGGCACACATAAAAAAGATAATTTTATAATGGGTTAACCAAGATATTTATCCAATTAATTGGGTAATGATTATATCACATGATATGATGAGTATGGGGTTGGGGAGTAAACAAAACTCATGATGGAAATCTATCCACTATGTGATTTTTCCTCAACATTTTACATTGACTTATTCTTATGAAATGATTTATATTTCTTCCAATTTCATATGTTTCCATGATAATATGATAATATCTTCTCAATTTTATATTTCTATATGATTATTCAGTAGCCTTCCTTTTTGAGATATCATGTTTTGTATTCTATCCCATATCCAGTTCATGTTTATTAGGTTTATTCCTGTATAGATATTTTTAGCTGAACCCCTTTTTCTAGGTATTCCCAAGGATATTTAATTCCATTTTTGGAGCTCAAATAGATTTAGGAGATAATTATGGATATTTAAATGCGGGTATTATATTTTAGATTTTGGTTTTTTTTCATGTTTATTGTATTCCAATGAAACTAGTCCATTCAATAATATATTTGTGTTTGTTGGAAATTTATATAAAAAATCATGTAATAATATGTGTAAAAGGATTGGGTTTCTATACTTGGTATCAAAGGAACATGTATTTGTTTATGGGGATTATGACTAGAATAAATTAGTCTGAATATAAATATAAGCCTATATATTAGGGAATATCTATAAATTTAGGAGATGGGTAATGTCAGTGTTTTCTAAAAAATTACATCCCTCTCAAGATACTATAAGTGGATGTGTCTCTAGAATAGTTTTATCTTTGGGTAATAACTCCAAAAAGATAAAATTGTGTTCTAACTTTATATTTACCTGGTGCGTGAGAAATAGGCATTACTACACAACTTCTTTGACACTCTTAGGTGATTTTCATCAAAAAAAAAATATATATATATAAACCATTGTGACAAAATTGAATAGATTGTTAGGTTAGAAAACACAATAGGGAAAGTACCATGGATGAAAATATTGAAACCCAAAGCCTCATAAATTTGTATTTTGTTTTTATATATAATTTCTATGTTCAATGTTTCCATTTTTATATGATTTTTAGTTTTTTTATTCACATAATTCATTTTTTTATTTTTTAATTAAGGGTGGGGGATAGTAGGAAACACTCCAAAAAAATTATAACTAATGTGATGTTTTCCCTAATGATATTCCTTACAAAATTAGAGTGGGATTTCATTACATCATTAATTTATTGAATCAACTAACTCAAGTTTTAGATAATTAATTTAATTATGTGGCATAACCTCTTTCTCATAAGAATGAGAATGTTATGGTCAATCCCTATATATAAATATGGATTATTACCTTTAGTTCATCTTCTAATACCTCATAATGAACAATGTATTAACTATATTTGGAAGATACAATCTCTCTCATAGTTATCACAAAATGATAAAGTCATATTAGAAAATGATCACATGGTGGAGGAAGATGACCATTGATGGAAACTGATCAAGAACAAGAATTCCAAAGATAAAATTGATTCTATATAAATTTAAGGATCTAAGGAAATATTTTTCAACAAATATTTTTCCAAAAAACTCTCCACCTGAAATTTTAGTTGGAGTTTTTCAAAATAAATATAAAGGAAGATGAACCAATTATAGAATAAGACAAACCCATCAAAAGGATTTCACATAATTCATCTATCTTTTTTAATCAATATAAAATGTTTCATAGGTTGCTCTATTACATTATTATGGTAGATTTTATAGAAATATATTGAGATTCATGAATTTTTTAGTTATGAATGAATTTTTCACTATGTCATCAAGGTTAATACGGGGATTGGTGACTCTCTATTGTCTCTTGGGGAATTTTTTTTATTAAAATGAAGTTTAACTAGGAATGATAAATAAATAAATCAGTTGGATGAAATAAAACACAACTAATCACATGCTAAAAATGTTTAATAAAGCATACTGGAAACTGTATCAATTGAAACCAAAGATGATTCAAATGAATAAAAGTGGGTAACCTATATAATAAGTCCCGAAGGGTTATGAAAAATCACACTATTATAAGGTATGAAAATAAGGTTCTAATCAACACCCAACATATAGTCTAGTGTTTCTACTGCAAGGAATTCTTGAATAATGAATGATAATTAACAAATCCAAGTGAAGTTAGAGACAATCATCAAACCAAACCTTCAATAACTAGAGAGAAAGGAATGAAATATTTCATCACTTCTACTTAAATGATTCTTGGAAATGATGTTGGGAAGTTTAATCTTGTTATTTCTTAAATAATAGTGAACTCAATTGTTTTTTGGTACTCAACATTTTTTATATATTAAAAATTAAGTATAGCTATTAAAACACCTCCTCATTCCATGGGGGTTGAGCTATCAATGATAATTATAAATGGATAATTTCTTTCACCCTAAGTATATTACTCTTCATGAGTCAATAATGTTTGATAGAATATCCCATCAAATAAATTCATAATTACTTTAGTAGATTTTAATGAAATATTGGGAATAGATTGGTTGTCATTATATAAATAAAACATCAACTATTGGGAGAGTGATATCATTATTCACATCCAAATTCAACCTAGAATTTTATACATGTTTAAGGAGGAGGAATAATATCCTTTTTAATAATCATCCGAACTATGGATATTTTTTCCAAATGCGAAAAAATACATAGATCAACTGATTGAGAAAAATGAGAGAATCACACATGAATGAATTACCATTGTCACCAACTATACAGAATTATTCACTAAAAGAGTTGAATTTTATTCCTCTAGACCTAAAGGATGATTTCATAATTGAACATAATCCTAGATATATTCCCATATCCAAGACTCTATATAGAGTGGAATGAATAGAATTATAAGAACTAGAGAATATATAATAAGAGATCCTGAAAAAGGGTTTTATATTCCAGAGTATTTCAATGTGGGGTGTGCTTGTCCTCTTCATCAAGATAATAGATGATTCAATGTGCCAATGCATTGATAATTGTGAATTCAAAAAAAAATAATGATAAAGAACAAGTATATCTAGACACTAATTGATTAACTATTCAATCAAGTACATGATACCTAGAACATATCAAAAGAGGTCCTTTAGTTGGGACATCATAAATTAAATATAAAGAAAGAAAATATTCCTAATATTACCATTCAAACAAGTTATAGACACTATGAATTCATAGTGATGACCTTTGGTCTCATTAATCCTCTTGAAATCCTCATGATCATAATGAATAGTGCCTTACTAGATTTACACAATAAATTTGTGGTTGAATTTGTTAATGATATTATAATATACTCTAAATTAATGGAGGATCACGACAAAAAATTAATTCTCTAATAAATATTTTTTTCAAAGAATAAGTTATGTTCAATTTTTAGAAAAATATGAGTTCAAATAAAGGATGTATTATTCATGATGAATTTTACCACTATCCAATGGATATTTATGGACCCCTATAAGACAAAGGAAATTTCTGAAAGATTCTAATAAATTTTTAAAATAGATATATGTATCATCCTTGGGATATATGTGAATTAATAAATTTTTTAATGAAAATTAAAATGACATTCAAAACTTACTTCCAATCTAAATCACAAGGTAGGAAAGTGTGTCTAGACTAATGATGGTGAAGAATGCTTCATGGAATTGAAAAATATTTTTATCACTGGACTAGTAAATACACTAACCAAATGGCATGAAATATCCATGTTATACAACCATTCATCAAAAAGGGGATTAGGCAATGTACAAATCCTAAATGATAAAGTGATTTCCTATGACTTGAGGTAGTTGAATTTTCCTGATAAGAATTATAAAACACATGATTTAGAGTTTTCTCCAATAATATTATCATTGAGTATGTGGTATAATTATCTCTATGGGGAGAAGTAGAAAATATAAATATATTATAATAGATTAAAATATGTATTCACCTAAAAATAGCTTCATATGTTCTAGTGAAGACTGTAGTATCTGATCTTGAACTATGACTTCTGAGTCAAAAAATATCATGGAATAGAAAACAAATGGCTATATTCACTAATTTAAAATAATATTTTGATATAAAAAATGATAAGAATTTATAATTATTTTATAACCACATAAAAGAAAAGTATTGACAAGGGCATCGTAGTTTGAGGAAAATGATCAATCATGTCTCAAATAATTTATGAGCCATCACTTCTATAGAATAAATAACATACTCCGAGTGATGATGCTAGAATTCAGAAGAATATAGAAGATATAGGAAAATGAAAATCATTAGAGTTTAAAATTAATGATAGAGTTTTATGATATGGGTCATCATTATGTGTACCAAGAAATCCTAAAACAAATACGGAGTTTTTTAATAAGGCCTATATCTCAAACTTCTCAGTCCTCCAACGGAGAATATATATATATATAAATATCTTCTAGAACTAATATTTCGAAAATATAAAGAAGGAAAACACAAAATATAGCTCAAATTTCATTGTATGTTTTCATATAATTTTTTAATATTTAATGTCTATGGAAATGAGGCAACCATTACCCATAACCATATGGAAATGAAAAAACATCACTATGGATTTTTTCACTTGTATTAAAAAATAATCCAAATAAAATAATTCTATAAGGGTTATGGTAGATCATCTTATAATTTTTCCTCACATTATTTAAAATTGAATGAAATTATCACTCAATCAACATGAAATGATATAAATTATACAAGTGATGAGGTTTCATGGAATTCCACTATCGATCATAACTGATCACGACATAAGATTTACCTCCATGATCTGAAAGTGTCTTCAATATTATCTGAACACTAATATAAATTTTAATATGAATTATCACCCTAAAACCGATGGAAAATATGTAAAGACTATCCAGATAGTGGATTATAGGTTTAAATCATGATTGATGGAATTAAATTTAGAATTATATCGGCATCTCCCTTCGGTCATCTACTTGTAAAATAACAGCTTTTACGAGAGTATACAAATCGCTCCATAAGTAGCTATTAATGGGAATTTATGTATAAAAACAACATTATGGGGTGAAGTTGGAAACCAAAAGGTACTATGACATAAAATGGTGTGGATATTTTTTCAAAAATCAATACCATTCAGACAAACATTAATGATTATAATAGTCGATAGAAGTGCACTGATAAATATCATAAACAATATATGGAGGATAAGGATTGTGGTGATATATTAATCCACATATCTCTATATAAGAGGTTCCTGATAATTGGGAATATGTGAAATAAAAATCCTATGTACATCATCTTCTTTGAGATTTATGATCACTTCAATTCCATGCCTTGTCGACTAGTATTCCCACAAATCCTACCTCAAGTACATGACGTATTCCATATATCTCACTTCAGGATGAACATATGAGATTCCTCAAATATAATGATTTAAAATGAGGTATATATAGAAAATGGTCTCATTTATGAGGATCAGTGTGTGAATATATTGGTTTTTAGAGATAAATTTCTTCATGAAAATACAACTAGCATAGTCAAAATACTATATAGAATAAAATGTATGAGGAGGTGACATGGGAACTATTTGAAGAAATGATTAAAAATAATGCACACCTATTTTCATATTATTATGTGAAAAATATTTCAAGGAAGAAATTTCTTATGGGGGGAGGAATGTAATTACATAGTATTTTATCACTCTAATTTCCCTTTTGATTACATAATTTGGTAGTACATAGAAGTTTCATATTATATAGATCACAAACACCCCATGATAGACTCAAAATCATTTATGATAAAGTAAATTGAGTATTTTATTTAGATAATAAACATGGGAATACGAATTGAAAATACTAGTGGTTTAAAAAATAGAAAATAAGAAAACTAAAATATTGAAATTTGGATAAACATAATACGTAAGAATTTCCACACTCATGAACAACATTGTGGAAATGAATAAAAATATTAATAAAAAATATTCACATTGTAAATGAGAATATATATAACCTTGAGAGAAAATAGAGTGTAATGAATAATGAATTATATATATATATATAATTTATATGTTATGGGGAACATATATTGCAATTTCAAATCTAATCATTTTAATTTTAATATTACCATTGGATTATAACCATTAAACTATTAATTTGAATGTTAAGAATAGTGAGATTACTTTTAGAATAGTATCCCCACTTTTGTAAGATTAAAATAAAATTGAATTATCTTGTAAAATAAAAATATGAGATATTTATATAATGAAACTGGTAAAAAAATGTTTTAAAATTGATAAAATAAGTGTTTAAATTTTGGAAAATAATATATATTTGATTTATATTTTTATTAAAATATATATTATTATAAAATTAATTTTTTTTAAACAACCTGTTTATAATTTAATACTAGTATTTATTATAGTGATGGTATATTTTTATGAGACTACGAGTAATTTTTTGAAGTGTCTAAAAACTGATCATAATTTAAAAAATTGAATTTTTTAATGTAAAAAGGATTATGTTTATATATTAAATTGACTATACTCAGAAAATTATTTTCATATATTGTATTTAATTTTTAAATCTAAACATAAAAAATGGTTTTTGTGGCTTTTTTTCTGAAATAGTTTATTTTTTAGTGAATACTAAAACACTGAAGAATACAATATTTTAATTTATAATCTATATTAATGAATTTTCATGTCATGTATGATGTACGCTCCAATTATTTCAAAATAACACTCACCATTTACTATATAAGGTTGTAAAAATCAATACTATTAGAAGTATTTTGATCAAATAATAAGTTATTGAATATTAAATTCAAACAAAGTCACATTGAACCCGCAGGATAGTGCTCTCTCGTAGAATGAATAATGATCCCTAAAAATGATTTTCGATACATTGAAAAAGATTTCTTGGATTTTTATCCGATGTTAACTAAAATTATAGTTATTTAATGATTGTTACATAACTTGACCTGAAGATATTCTTACATAGGGGCATCTCTATTATATTTTTTTTCAAAGGAATGGGTATAGCTTCTTTCTTATGATCTACGCATTATTATTGTTGTAATATTTATTAAGAATAGACCCTCACTAATATTCCTTGGAGTGTCTCATTAAGCTATTTGATTTTTTGGATTCCATTTTTATCTATTGTTCTATTTTTATGTTTCTTCTGTTGTTATTATGAAATTGAATACTATTGTCAATGGATGTGGGTTTTTTGTTCCTTTAATGGTGGCTCTATAGAATTATTTAAATCATCCTTGGACCTAACCTATAATTTTGTTATTCCAATTATTCTTGTCTTTTAATTTTCCCCCAGTTTTATGATTTATATCTTTAATAAATATTCCTTCTTTTCTATTTCTAGCTTAGTTGTTTAACCACTAAAATTTGAGTTTACAACTAAAATTATTTCAAGACCTTTTGTTGGTAGGGAATGTACAGTTCTTATTATTTATCATCCTCTTCCATCACACATAAGGTTTAAAATGGAGACAATAGTTTTTATATATATTTTTTATGATAACATACAAGTAATATTGTAAATGTCTTAAAATTAGTCACTTGAATGGATGTGAAAATAGGCCCCACCTTGAATTCCCCCCATAGAAAAACAGTCAATTATAGATGAAAAATGAAAGAAGCAGTGTAAAACTACTACTTCCTCTAGAACCCCAATTGATCATGATGAAAAGGTTATCAATAAAGGCATGGATGGACATTTTAATTATCATCCATCTCTTAAAATTATATTTGGATTTGTATATAATTTTCATGATGATCATCTAAACAGTGGAAAAAATGAGGGACTTAATAGGCTAGTGAATCCTCCCCAAGAAACACTGGGATCATCTCACCCACATAGATGGAAGACCATGTGCTTCACTCTGATTCGAGTGAATCAATCAGATATTCACTTGAGAAACCTCATTAAATTTAGGATTCTTTTATGAAGTCGAGTGCTATAAAAGGAATGACACCAATGGTTTACATGGATGGATTCATTACTAAATATCCAAGGAAGACTTGTATGAATTAAGAATAATATACTCTTGGGGGAATACTAAAAACTACATCTCTAACAGTATATATGAATTTAAAATATGATATATTATATAGAATAATGTTTATGACAATCCCATATCACCCTCAGATAAAGGATTTTTTAAGATATTCATAAGATTAATAATTATTATGAATTTTTGAGTGACTCTCTTAAGGAATTTAACTATACATGGGATAAGGAATAAGATCCCTAATTTAATCTATAGGGATATCCCTTGGTAATTATTTCCTTCTAATGTTGTTTTTATACTTTTTTATGATGTGTATGGTAGTTTTGTTTATTGGGATCCCCTGGATTTTGTATTCTGTCATAATTGTTATCTGGATGTGGTATTAGGGGACCCCTCGAGGATCTCTATTTCAATCATTCATTATTATTTTTGTTATGGGCTTGAAAAATATAATCACATGATGGGTGTGGAGTAGTTATGTGATATGGAGATAGGTTGATGATGAATCTGATAATACGATGTTTTTCTCATTCGTTTCACATTAGATTTTGTTAAATTTAATGATTAATGAATGTTACAAAAGAATTAATTTTTGAATGATATATTTCTTCTAGTTTCATGATTATATAGAGGGTATAACTTACTAAACAAATGGTACTAATTTTCATATGTTCATTACTTTTTGGGATTTTTCACACTCACACTATTATTTTATTATCTGATAAGGATAGACTTGTTTCAATGTTTGTCACAAACCAAGCTAGGATTCCATCCAACCAAGCAGCCAACCCGACATCTGATATTTGCCATAGGGAAATACCAATCCTCAGGGGATGGAAACTAGTGTCCGAGTATCAATAATAAACTTTTGGGAATGATTTCACCCATGAAAAATAATCCTATAAAATGTGTACAAATAAAAAAACCCACCGAGATCAGTATCCGTAACTAAAAAATACAAAAAAAATCATGTTAATCATTTTAAAACATGAAACAAATACCAAAATTCAAAATTGGGAGCATTACAACTAGAAAAAAAACCAAAAAACACACTAAAAATGGAGTTATCATCCTAAATTCATCTCTACCAACACCTACAAGAGAGGAATAATTTCAATAGGATCCACCATTTCCACAATGAAACATCTATAATTTATCTAGGTCCAATGTAAAATACTTTCCATACACCCAAGGGTATATGTATGATGTCAACTAATTCCTCATAGGATGAAACTCGAAATAATGATGTCATACCATAACATTAGAATAGAAATTAACATTCAGTTTTTAATAAAGGAATCAAATAAATTTTTAAGGAAATTTTTTAAGGAAAAACTTTTAAAGAAATAGTTTCCAAAGGAAGCATTCTTTGAAACTTTAAATAAATCAGGGTCCACTTTATGCAGGTGGTGAGACCCACATCACAAGAGAGTGACACATCATGAAAAAATCCCTATAGTCTATAGATCCAGTGGGACATTATGAACCACGTATATCGGTGAAAATGATATAGCAACCATAACCCAGAGAATCCTTAGGCACGATCCACTAGATAAGAATCCATTAAAAGATACAGTGGTATCCTTTCATTCTTGTAATTTTTTATTTAGTGTTTTATTTTTAGTCCTACAATAAAGAAAAATGACATAACTCCACAAATCCACCTTGTAAACTAGTCCTAGTCCTCCCACCTAGATGACTACGATTCTATTTGTTCTCAATTTCCGATTTCACAAGTCAAGTAGATCATCACATTAACTTACACACATCGAGCATCAGGAATACACATATAAAACCCCCATTTCTCATAATAAAATTTTCTTTCAAATTAACATACACTCATAATTAATTTTTAAACCTGATTTTAACAACTTTCATAATTTATAGAACACATTTAAGAAGAAAATCCTGAAAGAACATAGGAAACTCAACCCATATCATTTGGAAAACCATATATTAACACATACACACCACAAATCCTTTTGAAAGTGTATATTTAAACACTAAAAAATATATAGAACGCCTTAATGAAGAATACAAATCATACCAAACCTAACTATCAAGGAAAAATCATAGAATCTCCTACATAAAACATCAAAATATCTGGAATCTGGTAGAAAACCAAAACGACAATAGGAAGGAACCCTATAAATTAAATATTGTACCAAAAAAATCTACCCATCAACTCAAGATTGAACCCTTATTAGGTCTACTAATCCGCTGGAGAAAAGAGTTCACAATAAATATGTAAAAGGAACTCTTAAAGAAGGATGAAAAAAAGAGAATGGGGACTTATGTTATGTTTCACGATGATCCAAATACAATTACCATAAGAGTTTAGGGTACAAGGGAACCAAGATGTTTGGAGGAGGATCCAATGTTTATAAATCCTGATTTTGAGGATAAATGGATGAAAATTGGTTAAATCAGTGGATAGAAAAATAGTAATTTAGTGATTTTTAATGATCTTGACAGGATGCTTGGTTAGCCATCACAGTTTTCCAAACCATGCGACAATCATGTGGTCTCCTATGTCCAATTGGAAACCATCCACATAGATTATAGGGAGGGTGCACACCTATCCAGACAACCATGCTGCCTAGATAGTAGCATTGTCTAGGGAATACAGTTTCTCTAGGCCTGGTGCATGGTTTACCATAACTATGCACCAACCATGCACCGCCTAATTCATATACCAAAATTCCATTTTTATCCAAAAACTATCTGGAAAACCAGTTAATAAATAATAGACCAATAATAAAAAAATAATACGTTGAAATAAAATCATGGATATGAAAATTCTACCAACTATGGAAACTTTATGCCCCTGGAAATTCACTCTTGAGTATGATCATAGAATAATAATGGATATTGCTCCTCAACTGAAGACATTTATTCCCAAGTATCATACTCTTATTTCCCATGATTCCAATGAACTATAACCAATGGTATGGACTTCAAACAAAACACCTTCTCTTGGGAATCCAAAATCTATAATGGTTACTCCATCATAGAGAAATTCAATTCCAATTCTAATTCCCTTGAATTCAACACAAGACACTAGTCTGTATTATATTTCTTTAACTGAGAGAAATGGAAAATTCATTAATTGAAATAAATTGAGAAGTTAAATATAACATTGTATGCCACCATTCTAACTCTCTCTGTAATCTCAAATGGTCCAACATACCTCTGCATTATCTTCCCTTCCTTACCAAGACGACGGTTACCCAAATGAGGATCCACTTAAAAAAACATCTAAACCAACATAAAATTTTAATTCTTAGAATTTCTAGTCTGTATGAAATATATAGGGACTCTAAACTATCATCAGGTTTTTCTTGATCAACTTGGCATTGTAAAATGATTCCTACATAAGGCTCGGTCCTAAAAAATGTGGTATCACCCACCTTTACCAAGCATAAAGGGGATCAACATGACCAAACATAGAGAACATAAATAGGATTCATTCTAATTTAGTAATGTTACTTGTTATTATACATATATTTTACCAACACCAAATGGTTGTCCCATTAACCTATGAAATCCAACACACATTCTAGGAGCATTTTATCATACATATAATTCACCCGCTCTATATGACCATCTGTTTTATGATGGTATGTTTTCCTCAACATAAACTATAATATCATTTCCTTATAAAGACCGTACCAAAAAAATGAGGTAAAAAAGGGTCCCTATTTGATTAAATTGCTAAAGGCACACCAGTAAGCCTGAATACCTCTTTGACATACAACAAAACTAACTCATCCACCATGGCCAAATCCATGATTAGTAAGAAATATGCTGATTTGGTCAGGCAATAAATCAGAACCCATATAGAATTCCATCCATGAGGAGTAAAAAGTAATAAAATAATATAATCATTGGTGACCCCATCCCACTTCCATAAAGAAATGGGTAATATTTAAGAAAACCAGAGGGCCACTGGTGAACTTCTTATCATTATAACATGTACAACACTGAGATACAATGTCATCAATATACTTCCTTATACATGGCCCCCATAACTGATGACACGCATAATAAAACATCTTAGTTCTACCAAGATGAATGACCCAATAGGACTAGTGGATATCTAGAATCAGTACCTTTCACAACAAAAGTCGTAACCTGAACATAGCCTTGAATCCCATAAATCCCTTCAAAGACAATGACCATTCATAAGGCACCTCCCTGGCATTTAAGAATTTAATAGAATGCTGACATAGCTCATCACTAAGTTTCTCTTACTGAACCAACTAATTTAGGGATGGTTTCAATTTAACACTGGATAGGAATGAACCTATACATTTCTTCTTAGTCTCTGTGCATTTGGGAAAAAATACCCATCAAAGTTCACTCATCACTAGACTCTATCAGGGGTTACACTGGCACTTTCTGCCTCAAGGAATCTACAACTACATTACCTTTTCTTGGGGTATGTGTGATATCCAAATAAAATGTCTGAAGGTATTTAACCCAACAATGTTTCCTTTGATTCAGAAATTTCTAGGATAATATATAATAAAAACACTTATGCTCTAAATAAACCAAAAATTTATCACTACAAATATTATGACTCTCTATCTTCAAGGCATTACATCACCACCTATAATTCCAAATTATGAGTTGGGTAATTATTTTTATGTGGTCGATGTTTGAGAGAACCATACTTCACCATAATCTCATCCTGCACTAGTACACACCCAATACCATACAATAGGAATCCAAATAGACCATGTACCTCTTTCCAGATTTAGGAAAAATCAAAATATATTCCATGGTCTACTACCATATAATATCGTCAAAATATTCCCGATACTCTAGGATATACTCCCACATAATACAATTCAGTTTAAGTGTCATCATTGTTGAAGAGAGTCGAGAGAAATCCTAGAAAATTATCCTATAATATCCTACCAAGCCCAAGAATATTAAAATCTCAAAAATATTCTTCAGCTTTTCCCAGGACATCATGTGACAAATCTTCTCATGGTCCACCAAAACTGCTCATTCTGAGATCACATGGCCTAGAAACTTCACCTCTCCAATCAAAAAGGTGAAAATAGAAAACCTCACATAACTACGAGGATCCTAAAGAGTTCCTAGACTAGTCCTAAAGTAATTCCCATAATCCTTCTAAGACTTGTAATTGAACATGATTTCATCATATAATACCACAATGAAAGAGTAAAAATACTGATGGAACACTCGGTTTATAAAACCCATAAAGACTACAACAACATTTTTTACACCAAAATGCATGAACAAATACTCAAAATGGTTTTACAATCATTTAAATGCTATTTTCACAATATTATCCTCTTAAACTCAGACTTGATGACACCTGGAATGAAAGTCAATCTTGGAAAACCACCAATCCCTGTTATGATGATTAAAAAGGTCATCAATATTGGAAAAGGGTGTTTATTCTTGATCATTGCCCTTTTCAGCTTCATGTAATCAATACACAACCATAGATATACATTGGACTTCTTCACAAATAAGACTAGGGGAGCCCAATGTGAGATTCTTTGATGAATGAATATTTTAGATTCCTAATAATCCAATTATACCGTTAATTCCATCAACTCAATGGTGGTTATAGAGTACAAGGGAAAATATATCATTCATGTCTATAACCCCAAATCAATGGTGAACTCCAAAACTCACTTTGGAGGAAACCCTAGAAAGTTATCTGGGAACACCTACGGTAACTCATCCACAAAAGGAGGTAATCCACTCTCAAGAGAACCACCATCATCCTCTATCAAGAGAAATAAAAACTAAAGAATTAGATTTCCCAATTCATGCTTTGCAGGTTCATCACATCCTAATCGAGGATCCCATTCACCTAGAAAAGCATGTGAGCTTCCATCAGGTTCCATGAAACTCACTCATCGCTGATAATAATAGATATGCACCTAGAATTGCACCATCAAATCCATACCGGGGATTATGTCCAAGTGATCCATCTCAAAAACTAGTAAATCCCATTCTATCTCAACCACTAACACGATGAGTGCACAAGAAAGACATTAGAAATACTCCTCTAACATATGATCAAGAAATGTCACAAACTCCATTGAATATGGTATAAGATAACTTGAAAATTTCAACACATCCACAAAATAGTTATAAATAAAAGACTTTGAGGCAACCATATCTAACAAAGGAACAACACATGATGATGGAATAAGAGTAGTACCTTGATGTGTCATAGGTCCCCCATATGATTCCACAATTTCTTGATCCATGTCATGAAGATTCAATGTCTCTTCCAGAGCAGGATAATGACCACTAACATGTGGTTTTAACTTTTGATTACTCTCCCCTAAAAAGGATCTCTCCCTACTGCAATGACAACTAAACTGTGAAACCACAGTCTTAGACAAATCTAACTAGAAGGACATCCCCTTGATGGTTTTGTAGTTGAAATATCATTGTATAGGCATGTATCTCTAAAAAACCACTAAAAATTCCCCATATGTTCAAACCAATGGTAGGATATGGTTGTGTCCAAACAAGAATACCACATATACCATGCCTTCCCTCACTAATGGAATAGGACCGATCAATCATCTAATGCCACAAATGAGGAAATATGAGAAGGATGTCATGAACTACCACATCTCCTCATATCCGTCTCACTACACTTCCTCTTCATCTTAGATGGACTTCTACTACCATTACCCAATACAAAGGTTGATCTAGAAAAACCAAAGTTTTCACTATGATTGATCTCCACCATCAAAGCACGATCAACCACCTCCATATAAGACTTCAATTTTAAAAAGAAGAATTGGGATCAAAAATATTTTCATAGACCCATTTCAAATTTTTGAGACATAATATGCTCATTGGAAACTACCTATTGTGTGAAATGAACTAACTCTGCATAGAAGTTGGAATACTCCATCATGTATCAGCCCCCAGTGAAGATCCAAAAACTCTCAACACTGGGAAAACGCTATGGTCTTAGGGAAATAAAATTCATTAAAGACGACCCTGAAATCCTTTCATTCCATATTCTCATTCTTCCCAGCTTGAAATATTGAGTCCAACGACCTCTGACTGGGACCTTCCCACAAGAATGAAGCACATTTCACTCAAACCATAATATCAGCATCAAGAAACTCAAGCATCATTTCTAGTTTCTCATGCCACTCATTTTTTTCTTGGGGTCATATGCTACCCCATAAGAAAGGAGTATTGTTCTTGAATAAATCTTGGTATTTTTCTTTTCTAGGACTTGGTTTGGCTTCCTCAACATGAGCGGGACTAGATCCCTCTCTCTAACTCAATTCCTAGATAGCACAAACCACAAAATCCACTAATATATAGTAAACAGGAGAGGGATAAATCTCTTAAGACTCTTCCGAGGGTTGCACAAGATGCATAATGCTACACCATGAAACAACCACAAAGTAAAACCATTAATACTCCTTTATGACAGTTTTAAGAAACAACTACAAATTACAAACACTTCTATAAAACAAACCAAAACCAAAACAAACTGAACAACATGCTCAATAATGTAACTCGTACCCGGTGTCCATGAAAAGTCTATATCTTGTACATCTCAACAGGAGGAGATGTCAAAATAGATAAAAATATCATATGGTGACTCAAGTTCTTTTACAAGGTGTGTTTTCCAAACACACCACTAGTAACCAAAACCCTTATCCTCGACACTCATACATCATATCTATCGGGACACTCCCAAATATAATGACCCAAAGCAAGAGAGAAAATCTAGCATTTATTCTATTTTTTCATGAACCAATCAAATATTCCATCCAACCCAGCACCTGACTATTCCCTCTACATGTGCCAAAGGGAATTACCTTTCCCCATTGTTAGCAAAATCGTTTCTGGATATCAATAATACACTTTTTGAAATGGACTCAACCATGATAAGTAATCATAAAAAACTTTCATGAATAAAACATCCCACCAAGATCAACATACATTTTAGAAAGTGATACAAAAACTTCAATGTCAACATTTGACAACATTAATGAGTGACCAAAATGCCAAACTATGATGGTTATAACTAGAAAAAACCTAAAAACCTCCATGAAAAAAGATGGTAATCAACCTCAAGCCTCCTCACCCACACCTACAAGAGAATAAAACTAAAAACTAGATCCACCATCGCCACCAAAAAACATATTTCCTTTACAGGAGTCCAATATAATATAGTTTACATGTATGTAAAGTTGTATGTAAGATGTGAGCTAATTCCCAAATGGATGCCACTAAAAAGAAATATTCTATGCTATAACATTATAAGATAAATTAACATGAATGTTTTAATAAAGGAAAAAATGAAACATTTTTAAGGAAATATTTTAAAGAAAAAAATTTAGTGAAAACATTTCCAAATGAATCATTCTTGGGAATTTTAAAGAAAACAAGGTCCATCGTGTGCTAACGGTGAGCACCACATCATAAGAGAGCATCGTGTCACAATAAATCTCTATAAGATATAACTCATGTGGTACCCTATGAAGATCATATCTTGGTGAAAATGGTGTTGAAATCATAACCCACCGTCTCTTAATGTAAAATACACTAGATAAGAATCAATCAATAGTTCTAGTGGTGTCCATTCACCATCATCATAGTTCAGTTAGTGTTTTAGTGTCAATCCTGCTAGAAAGAACCAGGCCTCAGCCCCACCAATCCCATTAGAATACCAGTCCCACTCCACCCACCTCTATTCCTAGGATTCCCTTTGTGCTCAATTTCCCATTTCACATGTCACATAGATCTCACATTCACATACACACATATAGAATCATGAATACACATATAAAACAACCTTTTATCATAAGAAAAATTTCTTTCAAATTCACAAGCACACCAAATCCATTTTCAACATTCTTTACAACACATTCACAATTTATAAAAGACATTTAAGAAGAATAACATTAAATATCACATCAAACTCAACCCATTTCCTTTGAAAAAATATCTTTCAACCAACACACACCACAAATTCTATAGAAAACATAGTTTTTATCTTTCAAAAAATCAATAGAACACATTAAAGAAGCATAGAATGTATATCAAACTCATCTGTCAATGATAAATCATGGAATAACCTACCAAAATCTCAGAAATATTTGGAAAATAGTGGAAACCCAATATCGCACCCCAAAGGAACCCAATTGAGCCAAGATCGAATCATAAACACATTGATTTTACCCATAAACTAAATATTGAAACCTTATTATGTAAAACCATCTGTTGGAGAAAAAGGACCCATGAACGTGGTAAAAGGAACCCTAAAGAAGTATGAAAACTAGAGATGATAGACTTACTTGATGTTTCTTGAAAATCAAAATCAAAATCCACCCAAGATTTTAGTGTCCAAGGGAGCCAAGAATAGGGGAGGATGTGCCAAGGACTATAAATCTATAGTGGGGGAAGAAATGGGTAAAAGGAGGTTAAATAATAGAAGGGTTAAAGAGAAATTTTTATATTTTTAATTATCTGTATAGGCTGAATGGTTTACTGAAAATGTATTCCAAATCGCATATAAACTGTGTGGTTTCTGTTGTCTAAGAGTAAACCATCCTTGCAGTTTCTTGGGGGCGGGTGCATGCATGGGTGGTAGGTTTTTCACCCTAGACTAGGCCATTTTCTAGGGCACAGGATTTCTCCTAGGCTCAAACACAGTTCCCCTAACTGTGTGGTAAATGTGTGCCACATACTACTAGACCCAAAATCTCCATTTTTTCTAAAAGTAGTTAGGAAAACCATGGGAAAATTAACATACCAAAAATAAATGAAAAAATAATTCAAAATAAAATCACATATGTGAAACTAAAGTTCAAACCTTCCATAATTCTAATTGTGGAGATAATGATACTGATTGAATATTTCTTCAATATTATATTCTACTGAGGTAGAGATGATGTGGGATTTGACCTGGGTTGTTGGACTGGTTTCCATCTGGAGAAGTCTATTCTAGATGGTGAGTTCTAAAATTCCATCTTATGAAATGTTTCAAATTCATTCTCTTATATTCTTTTCAAGTACATATCTCATTGGTTAAAACATAATGAACCTATTTTAATCATGGTTACTCACCTTTTAAAAAACATTGTTCATGAGTAAGGTTACTCATGCATTATCTAAAACTCTTTAGTTGTATTCAAAAAAAACCCCTCTACTCCCCATATAAATATAAAACCTTTACAACAATTCTACTCAAACATTAAAAGCTTCAGATCTTAACCAAAATCAACCCAACTATCCTCTCCTCTCTCTCCCCAAGTTCTGAGATGCATTTTCCTTCAATAAAGTTCAATTTCAATTATATTTAACATTTGTTTCAAGAGGATACTTTGAAGAGGTAATATTCTCAAACTACTTCTTTTAAATTTTTTTTCTAGTTATACCTTCTCCTCACCACCCTCATCCAACATTGAATAATAACTCAAGTATCACATATAGAGTAGAATATTTTTGTGCTAATAGGATATCTACCATCCATCCTCCTCTCTTATCTTCTTATTCTAAAAATAAAAACATCGTCCATATTATTTTTGTATATGAACTCTATGGTTGATGAGTTTTTTATTTACATTACCCCCACCATTGAATATTTAAATTCACCTATAATTTTTTAAAATGGAATAAATATTAATATTATATATAGTTTGACATTTTGGAATGAGTATATGACTAAAATGATAAATAAAATGATACCAACTTCTGATGGTTGGTAAGACCACTAACATAAACTAACCGTAAAACATTCACAATTTTACTAAAAGAATCATCCATATTTCAGAACATATATGGTTATTTAAGACCAATTAAATTTATCGAAGTACTTGAATATCATTTCATTTTACTTCTGGAGTTGTATTCCCATTTTACAAGAACCTGTAATCCCCTAGGAATAGAGAAATTAAAATTCATAACATATTTAAATGGTTGTAAGGAAACACAATATAACTATATTAAATTAAATATATATATTCTAATATTTATGAATTAATTAATTTCTGCATCTAATTTTTTTATTCAACACATTATGTGAATGTGTAAAATGATTCTAAACATACAGTAAGTGATCTCCCTGAAACACCATATTTTCAAATGTTTATGACATTTCTTTAACAAAATCACACTCTCTCTCTATCTCTTTCCCATTTATGATAGGGAATTATTCTAAACCCTATTTATATGTATCTTACATATACAACATGATTATTCTAAATTCATTTGATGGCTTAATTAATTTTTCTAGATACATTTTTCATGTTTGTTCTTTAAAATTAAATAATATTAAAGATGAATTTTTTGTTCCTTAATCAATTAAAGATAAATTATTTTAAATTATATAATTAATTAAAGGAATATTTTAGGGAAACCCATTCTTGTTTACCTATGGGATTGCATGAAAATTAGATATTTATTCTCTCTTCAAAATTCTTTAACTCATTCCTTAGAACATCATTTTGAAATTATATTTCCATACCCCATTATCTAACCTTTCTCAAGAAGATTTTTCTAATGAAAACAATATTTCAAGACCAAATATGTTTTTAAAAATAATTAACAACTAATATTTTTAATTCCACATTCTATTTAGAATATTTTTTATATTTCATTTGATTATTATATGAGAAAATATTATGAAATTGATTTTTTACATGGTTAACACTTGTGTTTTTTCATTATGTTTGATTTATATTTGAATAACACAAAAGCATGTACTTGTTATAATTGGTGCACCTAGATAGTTCTACATTGAATTAGGTTAAATTTATATATCAAGAGATTATATGTATGGGATTATAGAGTAAATATAAAAAAAATTAATAAATCAATATTAAATATTAATAAGTTAATATTAATTACATAACATAATGAAATACACCAGAATCATTTATCTCTAGTGCCTTTGGAAACAGAAATACATAAACAACTAGTTCATATGTGTACAATATCATCACCCACTAACTTCTTCATACCAAGAACCCCTATTAGTCATATCATACAAAATATATTTCTTTATAACCTATGGAAAACAAAGAAAATGGTGATCTTCGATGTTCAATAATGTAAACAATGGATATATCAACATATTATGAGCATTACAGTATGATAATAAGATAATTGAATTTTAAAACCATATCATGCATATAATAGATCTTAAATATGAGTTATGTCACAAATAATGGTAGTTCATAAGTCATGAATAATAATACAATCAATAAAAAGGACCCATGATATCCTTAAATTGGTATAAGACATGGATTTATGGAATGAACATAATAATAGGAAATCATTTATTTTGTAGTCATGGATCATTGCAAAATAAATTCATAAAAGAATGATTTTACTCAAAAACACATTTTAGGATTCATGGTTCACACCTAATAATATCATAGTGGAATAATTCCCTTATTTTACTAGGTTTAATTACCATTAAAATCATGATTATCCCATGTGATATAAATCATTACCCAATTCATTATAGGAAGATATAGGTCTTAACCATCCTTGGTTATATCATGGACATCATACATAGTTATAAAATAAACATCTCATCTAGTTATAATGTTACCATCATACTTTTTTATAATAACAAAACAATCACATAATAAAAACAATACATATGTGTGCCACAACATCATAAAAGATTCATCATATGAGAACCCATGAAATTAAATGGATTTTATAGAAAAGTCATCATAGAATATCCCATGGAAATTAAATGAGCTCTATAAACATATCACCATTTCACAATTTAAATATTTTTATAAAAATTAATAGGTTTCATAAACATATTGTTCATCACAATCATAACAAATCTATATGAAAAATAAGGATGTTATAATTGGATCATGTCCCTAGTGAAATAATGTGTTTTTTAATGGGGTTCATTGGCCAAAGAGGTCAGAGATTAATTATTTTTAAAAAATCACTAGATATGTCTGGAATAACAGATTTTAGAAAAATATATATCATAAAGGGAGTAAAATTAAGAAGGAAGGTCAACCTGGCATGAAAGTTTCATGGAAATACCTTTGTTGGCAAGACAATCCTACAGATAATGATCCTATAGATAGACATGTGTGATGGTATAATTGATTTTAGAGAGAATTTTCATGCATTACATTCATAAATCCATAAGATTACATAAAATATAATATGTTCCATTTTTTATTTCTATAAAAAATTTAGTAGAATCACTTTAAATACAAAATTTATTCTAACTTTTGGATTTAGTAAAAGATACCACCAGATGAATCGAAGAATCTAAACATAAATACATGATGTTGATCTGCATGAACCATTAAATCAATTGACAATATTCCCATTATGATCATGGTAAACACCACTAAATCCCAAAAGTCATAGATTCCCCATTTTAGAACCATAAAAATTAACATTTATCCAATTTTGGTATGGGGGAAACCAAAAAACTACCATGGTCATTATTGGCTACCTAAAATTCCAATTAACATTCAGCCTTCTCAACATTGTAAATTTGTGACAATTTTTATTATAAAAATGAGCAATTAATATATTTTAATCCTTGATTTTGAAAATAATTTTTTTAATCACCGACAATATATTTAAGGTGCAATTGTTGTAAATTAGGTTATTATGATAAACTAGATTATATGGAGGAGTTCTCCAACTTCCAAATAAATCAAATTGTATTGTTTTATGGAAAGGGGTCCTATTTCATACTACCATATAATCCCATGATAGTAATCTTTCTACTGTAGGAGTTTAAACAAGTCATATATGACCCTAAAAAAATCCCATGTAGTTTCCCATTTAGAAGATAAATTATCTACATTCTCATAATTTAGATTAAAAAATCTTCTCCAGGAACACAGAGTGACATGAATATTTTTTTAAAAATTGTCTAAATGAATCATTTTGTCTAAAAGATGATAAATCAGTATGAGACATGGAGGCCTGATCCAAAATTTAATAAATATTCTAATCTATTCGAAGCATTTATTGAAGACAAAACTTATAAATTTATATTATAAGATACTATTCAAAACCACTTCTTATCTAGTTCCCACATTAAAACACCCTCATGTGGAGAAATGGTATAACCTTATCTATCATCAAAGGAATTCACCATATATAAATAACTAATTAGAAATATTACATGGTAATCTTATTTGGGAAAATCACCTTATCACTTTGATAATAATCTTTTTGTACTAGAATTTGAAAAAAAATGTGAATTTTTTTAAAAAAAATAATATTTGAATCCGATAACAGATTATTAACAACATTTCGTTTTCATTATGGTGTAAAATATCGTTCATGTCGTACATGATAAAATAATGATTTCTTTTCCATTTTCATTAAATATTCAAAAAGTACCTTTGTAAGGAAATTGAATTCAATTTTTCTTTTTAAAAAATTTTATAAATTAAAACATGGGTTAAAATCCATTTAAGAAATCATTTAATATCATTATAAATATTATTGAAAACATTTTTAGAAATCATGGACATGAAAGAAAATTATTTTTTATTAATGATGGAAATGAAGTGGGTTTTCAATAAAAATAATTTGAAATCATGAGTACATAAAGAGTGAAAAAATAAAGAAATATCTTTTTAATTAAAAAAATTTATTATAATAATATTCATGAGTTTCTTAATATATATGTATATATATATATATATTATATTTTCATTATTTAACATATACTCGTAAACAATCTCATTAAATAATGAGACTGTAACCTAAAACCTTTACCACATTGGTACCATTGGAATGTTGAGCCCCATGAAATAAATATATTTATATTTATATATATATAAATTTATTACATGAAAATAATTATAAAATAAATTCATGGGAATTATATACACAACCCAAAAAAAAACTAGTGTTGAGAATGACATGTGTCCCACAGAAATAAATGTGAGAAAAAAATATTTTACCTTAAGTCTCAACTTCCTCCATACATGTTAAAACATCCAATATAATAAATATATATTAATTAAATATAAATTAAAACTCTAATTATATATATATAACTAGTACTCGCTCATGTATTCACACGATGATATAACTCCATTCTTAAATTATGCTTTCACACGTTGAAATGGTTCAATGATTTTTAAAGAAGATAATACTACATTTCAATTTTAATAATGAACACGAATATTCAATATTTTAAAATCACAAAATAATGATACATATTATTTTAATACAATTAGACAACATATAGAAACATCATCATGATAGTAGATTACATTTTGGATAAATACATTTGAAAATATGTAGAAGAATTTATCAGAAATAAAAAAGTATTTAAAGTATGGAGATTTGAATTAAATAAATGATAAGAACATTGA
Source organism: Viscum album (assembly GCA_963277665.1). NCBI lineage: Eukaryota > Viridiplantae > Streptophyta > Magnoliopsida > Santalales > Viscaceae > Viscum > Viscum album. The sequence continues at coordinate 625,337,142 of OY728127.1, forward strand.
AATATGAAATATGATATAATTGAGAACATAATTATGTAAATAAAAAAACATGGAATAAATTATTAGATTGCAAAACATATTATCTTGTAGTAATAAAATAATACATATTAGACTGCAAAGAAACCTGTGTGGGAATTTCCTTCTTCCGATGCTCCATATAGGGAAAATGACCTCAACATTGATGAAATTGAAGGGTTGGGTTGTATATATAATGTCATCATGGTTTATTTGGATTCTGGTATGGTTTTTATAGGACCACTTCTGAGGAGATAGACATGTAATTTTTTATCCTTAACTAAATACATCCTTGATACTATTAGTGGCGTGAGAAAAAAATTGTCCCTTGTTGTAGGGCGTGTGTCTGGTTCATATACTTATACTTGCTGATTGTCAAAACTTGAGTCTATTAGAGAGAGCATGTTGTGGAATGATGTAATAGTATTCCAGGATGTTCATGTCATCTCCCCCTCCCTCTCCCTATCATTACCCCTCAAAAACGTTTTTAGTGATATTGAGTTGGGATAGTGATAAACACTTTATTAATGACCTTGAGCGGGGATTTTGAGAAATAGAGCAGAGAAGGAGTTCGAAGTAACCATAAAAATGGATAAAACCTACTGAAACTGGTTAAATAAAGTACTAAATCTATATTTCAAAGAAAAACAACTTCCAAACAACTTATTATGACTCTACAATCTAAGAAATAAACCACAAATGAACTAAACTACAGCACTAACACAATAAATTACTACTAAAGAGACTCCATTCCCCCAATAATAATCAACTTGTTACCTTTGAGTAAGATAGATCCACAATAATGAAATTTTCAAATCTAGTGAAATAAATACTTCAATGCTTAGCTATTGAGTATTTTCCCACACAAAAACCATCCCAATAATCAATAAAAATTCAATACAAAGCAATAAATGAGCACATAAAGGTAGCACCAATGTGGTGGTCTCTACAATATAGTTCGGGCTACTTTTTGAACCACTAGATGTTTGTATGAGCATTCATGAGCAGATCTCAGTTGAAGACCGTCAGGACTGTTGTAATATGAAAATGGAAGTGGTGATATTAATTAATGAAATAAAGTTAATTATGTCTTCAATGAAGATCGAATTGATGAATCATTGGAAAATTACTTGATAAAAGAACACTTCAATAGAAATATAGATTAAGAAGAATTTTTGTAATTAATCTTAAAAAAATATCTGAAATCCTTCTATTTATTTTTTGAGATCCAGAATCATCAGTGGATTCAATATATTAAAAGTGGAAATCATATTGAGAGTGAATGGAAACAGATATATATTAAAAATCATATTATAGTGAAGAAAATATATTAGGAACACATAAACAATGAAGTTATTTTCAAAAGAATGTTTATTTTTTCAAACAACTCATCATAAGTGATAAGTACTTTTAAGGATTATGTTGACAAAACTTATTGAAAACTGTTTGTAGTGGTGTTTTTTCATTTAAGTACCTAAAAAAGCATCCTTAACTCTTCTGAAAATAAAATGGTGATTTTATGCATTTCCAACCAATGATGTAGAAGATGAAGATGATGAACTCCTTGGTGGTAGATCTCTGGAAGTAAAAGAAATGGTTGGTATCCAATGCTGATGACTGGATGATTGGGCATGATCCCCAGTTTGTACAACATTTTAATACCATAATCTCGATAAACATGTACATGTAATTCCTAGAAAGTAAATACTAATATAATGAATGTTACAATGAATGTTAGATATGTAAATGAAGGCCGCATACATTCTAATGTTCGTGAATTTTTAGAGACATTAAATTTGAAGAGATATCAGAATATTGTAACAAAATTATATAAATGGAGGGAGGCATGTCAAAAATATCATCTTTCTGATCACCAATTATTGATTATTCAATGTGGTCTGCATCCTGCATAGAAAAATTTAAAGTAGTTTAAGTTAAAATGTGAATAAAAACTGAGTAAATGTAAATAGATTAAACATTATAGAGATGTGAAAAAAATTTAATTTTTTAAGAACACGTTTTCATACCATTTGGTAAACTCACTGTGATGATTTATTATTGAATCCACTTTTGTAGAAATTCGCATTATAATGGACACATGTGAGGGAATAAATCATATAACTAAGAAATTACTGCTTACTATAATCTTTCCAGGGCTGTTTTAGTAAAATTCATGATAAATTGGAAATAGAATGTGAAAAATTAAACACACCCTTTTCAAATAAATATCTACTATTTGAAATGTAATAAAATGAGGTCTATGTCATCCCATTATTGAGAAATGAAGAGAAAAATAAATGTTTGGTTGATGGATTTTCATGTAGTTGATGCAATGTGTTGCTCACATCAGAAAAATTTGGGGGTAAATTAGGGAACTAATGATGATATCAAACTAAGGTGGATTGGGGGGGGGGGGGTTAAAAATGATTAGAAAATTGAAACAAAGAGACTTTCATGTTAGCATTGGAAGACAAATTGATCCATAGTTACATGACTCTTTTATTACAGTATCATGAACCAGATGATAATCAAAAGCACAAGCAGGTTTTGAGGGTACCACCAACATATATATCATGATTTCAAATCTTGAAAATTAGAAATAGTCATGTTCTATGGAGGAGAAATGGGAAATAATGAAAGATAGAAAAATGAGAAAATTGAAACATAGAAACTTACATGTTAGCATTGGAAGACAGATTGATCCATAGTAACAGGACCCATGGGATCCTTCTCCTGTTAACATTTCTGAGTGTCATTTCTTACTATCATCCATTATATAAAATAAATGAGAGAGTGGACATTTTTACTTAAAACAACTGATTTCATGAAAAATATGTGGGGAAATGAACCTAAACACCACACGTGTGGATCATGCCCTTGTGTCTAGCAATGTCTTGATGGGTAAAAGAACCCTGAATTTAAGAAGACCATATCTTTTAGTATAATATCATGAACTGAATGATAATCAAAAGCACAAGAAGGTTTGGAGGGTACCTGCAACATATATTTCATGACTTCAAGGCCTGAAAATTAAAAATAGTCATGTTCTATGGAGGAGTAATGGGAAAGAATGAAAGATGGAAAAAAGAGAAATTTGAAACAGAGAAACATTCATGTTATCATTAGAAGAAATATTGATCCATAGTTATAGGACTCTTTTAGTACAGTATCATGAACTGGATGATAATCAAAAGAACAAGCAGGTTTGGAGGGTACCTACAACATATATATCATGAGTTCAAAGCCTGAAAATTAGAAATATTCATGTTCCATGGAGGAGAAATGGGAAATAATGAAAGATGGAAAAAAGAGAAAATTGAAACATAGAAACATACATGTTAGCATTGGAAGATAGATTGATCCATAGTTACAGGACCCTTTGGATCCTTCTCCCGTTTACATTTCTATGTACCATTTCTTGTTGTCATCCATTATATAAAATAAATGAGAGATTTGATATTTTGACTTAAAAAAATTGATTTCATAAAAAAGCTGTGGCGACATGAACCGAAACAACACATGTATGGATCATGCCCTTGTGTATAAAAGACATATCACATACCCTACTCGATCTAAGAGATTGTAGGAATGATAGAGTAGTGAATTATTAATGGTGATAAGTATTCTTCAACTTCCTAAAAGTTTTATTTAGAAACATCAAATTGGACTCATATTCTAGGGTACTCAAGAACCCAGAAATAATAGGTACCTTTCAAGGAGAAGTTCAGGTGTTTTGGTGGAGATGCATTCCAGTTTAGAAATCCACAGACAGCAATCAGGATTCCAGAAATTCAATGAATCATTAATATTCCACCATGAAATTCATGAAAATACAACTAAACATAACCAACATAGATTTCAAGGACATAAAAAATTTCTCACCATCATGTTTTAGTAGATGCAGGAGTAGGTGGATTTTAAGCCACAGAAAGCTTGGATCTTCTCTTGGTTACTCTCTCACTCCGGCATGCTCACTATTCCTTGAGCCTTAATACAAGATGATTTTGGTACTCAGTATTTTCAAAAACAATAAACATTGTTATTATAACAAGCCATTTAGGAAAAGGCCTTTAAACTATTAAAGTCTAAATGATAACTATAAATGGGAACCACAAAGGTGCCCTTAATTATGTGGCTAAATAGTAATACTCATAGTAAATTTATGATCCTGAAAAAAATAAACTATTTATTAATACAGTGTAATTTAAAATAAAGAAAAGTAAACAGTACCGTGTCATTTCAGTATCAAAAACCCCCAAACTTGAATGTTGCTTTCTTTAGAATGTTTGTGTTTAAAACCAGAAGGTCAGAAGGTTTAAATATACAATGTGAATCGAACATAGGTAACTAACTATTAATGATTTATCAAAATGAAACAGTGTAACACCCCGAGCTTCCACAATACGCTTCTCATTCAATAATGCAATAGCTTGCATTGTATGCAACTTCGAGTTCAAAAACACCGCGACTAATCAAAGTAGCCGTTATGAATAGTAATAACCACTTTTTAAAATTATAGAAATTTTATATTTCAAAATGGACTTCATTTTTGTATTCTTAATATCGAAATTAACCAAAGTTGATTTTTTTTGTAATTTTCTGAGAACATCCAATTTTTATAAATAGTGAAAAATACTTAAAAACAACTTTTTTAATCAAAGTATTTTATAGTGATAAATTATAGTATTGAGTGGTTTTAAAGTATAATTAGAATATATTTTTACTATTTTATCCAATGGTGGTCATTAGATTTAATTTCACTTTAAAATTGGACATAAACAATTGTCAATCTTTTGATATAAATTGTTTCTTAAAAACATGCTATTTGTTGTGACAATGGGAATTAATTATAAAATTAATTAATGCAACTTATATTTTTGGAATTTTGTAAAATAGACATCATTTTTTAAATCGGAATATCAATTATAGCTTAGGGTGAAATTTTGGCATTGTTCTGAAAAACTTCAATTTTTGATGAATAGTGAAACCACTAAGTGGTAGTTAAATAAATGATTTTTCGTTTAAATGAAATATTACCACCTCTGTGAGTTGATTTTCAAAAATCAGACATACATGGTTGTCATTAAGAAGTAAAATTTGGTTCAATGAGATTAAAATAATTTTTGTGAAAAGTAACTTTTAAGTTCTTAATCGCGATTAGAGGTAATTAGTGTAGTTTAAGGTAAAAATAATGTTTTAATAATATGAGATGAGCTTGACACATGTCCTACCCTCATTGGATGTGCCATGGCCGACCAAGACAATCCATGGGTCAACTTGGGGACCCCATGGAGCCACTTTAGTTGGAAAATGACATAAATACCTTTTATTTAATGTTAAAGTAAAAAATGACACAAACATGAAATGTTTTACTAAAACAATTTTTACATGGGGTTATACAAGTCATATTTTTGACTATAAATATTAATTGGAAAGATAAAAATATCTCCTACATTATAGTATTTTTTTATAATTTTTAGACTTTAAATAAATTAAATTATTTATGACATCATGATGATGCAGCGATGACCTCATTATTTAACGATTTAAATAAAATGAGAAGATAATGTAAAATCCAAGGCTTACACTTGTCAAAAACCTATTGGATGAGTAGATTTCGAACCCTTATCACCTTAGCCTCGTATTATATAAGTGTGGGAACTCTAAAATCCGAAACTCATTTTATAATAAAGTGACTTTTCTTTACTTTCCAAGAGTGCCCCTCCTCTCCACTTATAAAAGGCCCCCACCTCTACCACCTCATTCACACTTTCAAGCCATTTGCCTCGGCCAAACCCTGCCCAAATACTCTCCCAACTTCCACCTCTTACTCCTAGAATCCTCACATTGGGTAGAACTCTTCCCAAGGAATCCTTTGGCTCAAATCAAAAAGAGTTACCCGGTTTTGAGGAGGTTAAAGAACGGTCGAGTCAGGACAAGACGCAAGGTAAGGGTTTACTTCACAACCTCTTCATTATCCAAGGTTGTTTATACATAATTATCTACTGGGACCTCATTATCATCCACATCCATGTTTCTTAAAAATGTCTTTCAAAACATTTTTACTATTAAATGGAAAATGGGTTAAAGTCATTTATACCCTTATACGTTTTTTTAAAGGAATCTTACCGTCGTTTTCCAAACAATGTACTTTTTTACCTTTTTGACAAATTTAAGGTAAGAATGTTTTTTTAACTTATACGGCGGGTGCGGCTATTTTCCGCCATTATAACATCGTCGAAGCTTCCCTTACAAGCTTATAAGAATATTTTCAAATTAAATGTATTATTTTATAATTATGGGACTTTTAAATGATTTCAAAAAAAGAGAGATATTTCTCTCAAATAGCTTTGATTTCATCCATGTCAACATCCTTTGATGGGTTTTAAGTTTAGTTGAAATTGATTTATGATACAAAACTCCCATTGAACATTTTGTGAAATTTTTGACTATGGATGTGTTATTTTTATACCATCCATAGTTTATGGAGAAATTGTTGAAGTTTTGTGTGCTAGTTTTAATACGAATATTTATGTTATGTTTAAACCTATTCATATTAGGAATTTATTGGACTTAATAAGTGACGGGTGGAGCCCGCTATAGCTCCTCGATGCATCGGTAGGTCTCATGAGACAACTAGATGTGTAATTGGCCGTGGCCCTTTCCCAATTTTATTTTTGATTTTGGTCGAGGCCTTAATCATTTTAGACGTCTTGGCCGAGGCGTTGACAAATTGTTTCAGAATGTCTGGAATTATGCATTCTATCATTATGAAAGTGGTTAATGATATTTCATGTGATTATTCGACTAGTAGAATATCCATGTGAAGAATTATATGGCATTATCTCATTTTACTTTTGCCATATTATGTTGAAGTTCTAGTTTAAAAGGCTTTTGTTTTAGTTATACATTGCCTTAAATGTGAATGTTTATTTATGAAAGCTTCCGCAATATTGTTATCCTTACTGAGCATCTGAGCTCACCCCTTTAAATGTTTTAATATTTTCCAGGATGTGAAGAATTATTTTATGAATGACCTGCAGGGATAGTCAGAAGAGGATATGAGTGTGGACTATGAAGACTTTGTTATTAGTTTTTCACTTTATGATGTAATGTAACATTTATGAATGTATCTAGTGTTTCCAAGGCTACTAAACTAATCGGTCTTTCGAGACTTGATCTTTTGTGATCATGCCAATGTTACGAAGTAATGTACTGACTCTGGGTAGCTGTGGTTGGGGCGTTACAGTTGGTATCAGAGGCAGTTTAGTACTAACCTTGGAATCTAGATTTAGATAAACTCTGATTAGATCACATAGCCCGAAGATAGACTTTAAGGAATAGTATAGAAGAACTTCCTAGAATTTTGGTATTATAGATATTTTGTGAGTTTTCTGAGCAATACATCCCTGTCTGGATACGAGCAGGTAGAGGCAGCTCTAGCACAGATGTACCTAGGGGTAAAACCCGAAAACACCGCTTTGAGCTAAACTCGAACGGGAACTGGTGCACGACAACGAGCCTTGCTGCAATATTGGTTACGACACTCCCAGGGGATATGCTTAGGATAATTCTCATTTTCTTTATAAACCACTATGAATGGTTATGATTATATACTTCCTCAAAGAAAACATTCCTTTTTATGATTATGGATTATATCCATAAATAGTTCAATTTATGTAAAGTGTTTTACAAATATGGACTTATGTATTTTAATTCATAAACTAATCTAGTTTATGCCATTGTTTAGAAATGGCGCCTAGTGGAAGGAATGGAAACCGTATCAATGAACGCACTCCGTGTAGGGATTTCCCTCCTGCTCAAGATAATTATTGTGGATCTGGAGATACAACTGGTGCTGATCAACTTATTACCATACTGGGAATACTCACTCAGGTTATGAATAATAACCTTACTCGTATGGAACACCCTGATCCGCAACGTGGAGGATCAATGTTAGACCACTTCATGAGGAAACAACCACCAACATTTAATGGGGGTACAAATCCATTATTAGCTGAGCAATGGATAAACTCCTTAGAGAAAATATTCCACGCCTTGGGGAGTAGTGAAAGGGAAATGGTTATCATGGCAGTTTACTGCCTCACTGGAGATGCTGATCAATGGTGGTCATTGATTCAAAACACAAAGGAAGATGATGACATATCGAATATGGAATGGAGGGAGTTCAAAGATATTTTCTTATAAAAATACTATCCTCATGACCATCAAGCAGATATGGAAAGACAATTTTTGAGTCTGAGACAAAAGGAGGATGAGAATGTCGCAATGTATGAGGCCAACTTTACAAGGTTAGCGAGGCATGCTTCAGATTATATACGTAACCCAATAAGTAAGATTGATCGTTTCTTTGATGGGTTAAAACAATTTCTCCGTCGAGCATTAGTCTCACAAACCTTCTCGTCATACGAAGATATTGTCTCGTGTTCTATCAAGACAGAAAAGGAATTCTCTAAGTCTTATGACAACAAAGTAAAGTAAGAAAAGAAGAGAACGGTGGAACAAGAGACAGATAAAGGGAAAAAGGGAAAGAAAGATTTTCCATTGTGTCATAATTGTGGGAAGAATCACCCTGGTACTTTCCTAAAAAAATGATAGTTTGTTATAAATGTGGGGAAAAATGTCACCAGGCGCGTGATTGCAAGGGAAAGAAAGAGGCTATCAATGTTGAATGATACAATTGTAGGGAAATGGGGCATTATGCAAATGAATGTCCTAAGCGTCAGGGAAACGTACCTCAGAAAAGGCCAAGGGATCAAGGAAAATCTTATGCTATTACTACAATTGAAGAAGAATAACTAATGTATTGGTGATTTTGGACTCATGGATTATATTCTGGTTATTAGAATAATGTGATATATATATATGGATTGTACTGCAGTACTTGTTGATTTCAGTAAGGTTTTAATATGATGAAGGTAATTATATTTTTAATATGTGACAATAAGAGAAACTTTACTTTGTTTGGGGAATCTGATAAATTGATTTTGGAATTAAGAGAACTTTTAGAGAAAGTCTGGACAGAGGTATTTTGGATAACTATAAAGGTTGGAGTGGATTAAGTTGATCTTTGGATAGTATTGTTCAAGGTTAAAAAATTTATGAAGATTATTTTTGGAATATTATAATACTATAGTTTTAGGAAAAGGACAACCTGCAGGGTGGGGCATAACCCGTCGCGTCGGACAAAGCTGCAGGAATCGAACCCACAACCATAGTGCGACAGGCCTTTATTTCCTACCACTAGCCTACAGGAAGTCCCTGGTTATTAAAAAATATTTTTACTAATCTAAATGGTATGTGTTAACATTTGTAACCTTATACAATTAGGATAAGTATAATATTTTTGAGTTCTATTATCTTTTTGAGTGAAAGATGAGTTGAAGGTTGAAACTCTAATTGTCAAGCATAAATATATATATACCTATCTCTTATTCAATGAATAAATAAATTCTTAAACTTTAGTAAAGGGATATTAAAACAAAAAAAAATGTGTTATCCTAATACCTTATTTCTTGTTGAACTGGTGATATTTTAAATCAACATAGATTGAAGGCTTTGAGGCCCTCAATTTGACAGTTGATTGTGATTGATGACCTCAATCACTCCCTACAAATATTTACGTTTTTCCTCCAATTATATGTCTCTAATTTCCACCAATGTTCTCCTAATCGAGATCATAATTGGGTGGTGACTTTTTCATTTCCCTTTCCCTCTTATTAAGGCTAAATTTTATTAATCTTATTTCCGATGTGGGTTTTCCACAAAGGTATTTTCTATTTTCAACCTTTTATTTTCCAAGAAAAATTTCAAATTGCGAGGACACATTTTATTGAAGGAGGGGAGAATGTAACACCCCGAGATTCCACAATACGCTTCTCATTCAATAATGCAATAGCTTGCATTGTACGCAACTTCGAGTTCTAAAACATCGCGACTAATCAAAGTAGCCATTATGAATAGTAATAACCACTTTTTAAAATTATAGAAATTTTATATTTCAAAATGGACTTCATTTTTGTATTCGTAATATCGAAATTATCCAAAGTTGATTTTTTTTGTAATTTTCTGAGAACATCCAATTTTTATGAATAGTGAAAAATACTTAAAAACAACTTTTTTAATCAAAGTATTTTATAGTGATAAATTATAGTATTGAGTGGTTTCAAAGTATAATTAGAATATATTTTTACTATTTTATTCAATGGTGGTCATTAGAATTAATTTCACTTTAAAATTGGACATAAACAATTGTCAATCTTTTGATATAAATTGTTTCTTAAAAACACGCTATTTGTTGTGACAACAGGAATTAATTATAAAATTATCTAATGAAACTTATATTTTTGGAATTTTGTAAAATAGACATCATTTTTGAAATCGGAATATCAATTATAGCTTAGGGTGAAATTTTGGCATTGTCCTGAAAAACTTCAATTTTTGATGAATAGTGAAACCACTAAGTGGTAGTTAAATAACTGATCTTTCGTTTAAATGAAATATTACCACCTCTGTGAGTTGATTTTCAAAAATCGGACATACATGGTTGTCATTAAGAAGTAAAATGTGGTTCAATGAGATTAAAGTAATTTTTTTGTGAATAGTAACTTTTAAGTTCTTAATCGCGATTAGAGGTAATTAGTGTAGTTTAAGGTAAAAATAATGTTTTAATAATATGAGATGAGCTTGACACATGTCCTACCCTCATTGAATGTGCCATGGCCGACCAATACAATCAATGGGTCAACTTGGGGACCCCATGGAGCCACTTTAGTTGGAAAATGACATAAATACCTTTTATTTAATGTTAAAGTAAAAAATGACACAAACATGAAATGTTTTACTAAAACAATTTTTACATGGGGTAATAGAAGTCATATTTTTTACTATAAATAGTCATTGGAAAGATAAAAATATTTCCTAAATTATAGTATTTTTTTATAATTTTTAGACATTAAATAAATTAAATTATTTATGACATCATGATGATGCAGCGATGACCTCATTATTTAACGATTTAAATAAAATGAGAAGATAATGTAAAATCCAAGGCTTACACTTGTCAAAAACCTATTGGATGAGTAGATTTAGAACCCTTATCACCTTAGCCTCGAATTATATAAGTGTGGGACCTCTAAAATCTGAAACTCATTTTATAATAAAGTGACTTTTCTTTACTTTCCAAGAGTGACCCTCCTCTCCACTTATAAAAGGCCCACACCTCTACCACCTCATTCACACTTTCAAGCCATTTGGCTCGGCCAACCCCTGCCCAAATATACTCCCAAATTCCCCCTCTTACTCCGAGAATCCTCACTTTGGGCAGAACTCTTCCCAAGGAAGCCTTTGGCTCAAATAAAAAAGAGTTACCCGATTTTCAGGAGGTTAAAGAACGGTCGAGTCAGGACAAGACGCAAGGTAAGGGTTTACTTCACAACCTGTTCATTATCCAAGGATGTTTATACATAATTATCTACTGGGACCTCGTTATCATCCACATCCATGTTTCTTAAAAATTCCATTCAAAACATTTTTATTATTAAATGGAAAATGGGTTAAAGTCATTTATACCCTTATACGTTTTTTAAAGGAATCTTACCGTCGTTTTCCAAACAATGTACTTTTTGACCTTTTTGACAAATTTAAGGTAAGAATGTTTTTTAACTTATACGGAGAGTGCGGCAATTTTCCGCCATTATAACTTCGTCGAAGCTTCCCTTACAAGCTTATAAGAATATTTTCAAATTAAATGTATTATTTTATAATTATGGGACTTTTAAATGATTTCAAAAAAAGAGAGATATTTCTCTCAAATAGATTTGATTTCATCCATGTCAACATCCTTTGATGAGTTTTAAGTTTAGTTGAAATTGATTTATGATACAAAACTCCCATTGAAAATTTTGTGAAATATTTGATTGTGGATGTGTTATTTTTATACCATCAATAGTTTATGGAGAAACTCTTGAAGTTTCGTATGCTAGTTTTAATACGAATATTTATGTTATGTTTAAACCTATTCATATGAGGAATGTATTGGACTTAATAAGTGACGGGTGGAGCCCGCTATAGCTCCTCGATGAATCGGTAGGTCTCATGAGACAACTAGACGTGGAATTGGCCGAGGCCCGTTCCCAATTTGATTTGTGATTTTGGCCGAGGCCTTAATCATTTTAGACGTCTTGGCCGAGGCCTTGACAAAATGTTTCAGAATGTCTGGCATTATGAATTCCATCATTATGAAAGTGGTTAATGATATTTCATGTGATTATTCGACCAGTATAATATCCATGTGAAGAAGTATATGGCATTATCTCATTTAACTTTTGCCATATTATGTTGAAGTTCAAGTTTAAAAGGCTTTTGTTTTAGTTATACATTGCCTTAGATGTTAATGTTTATTTATGAAAGCTTCTGGAATATTGTTATCCTTACTGAGTATCTGAGCTCACCCCTTTCAATGTTTTAATATTTTACAGGATGTGAAGAAGTATTTTATGAATGACCTGCAGGGATAGTTAGAAGAGGATATGAGTGTGGACTATGAAGACTTTGTTATTAGTTTTTCACTTTATGATGTAATGTAACATTTATGAATATATCTAGTGTTTCCAAGGCTACTAAACTAATCGGTCTTCCGAGAATTAATCTTTTTTGATCATGCCAATGTTACGAAGTAATGCACCGACTCTGGGTAGCTGGGGTCGGGGCATTACAAACAACCATAAGTATCCTAAATTTTAAGAGTCATCATACTATTCACCCAGAAAAATTACAGCTATCTCCAAAGACAGTTGTTTTTGGTACATCAATATAGAATCCCTTTGAAAAAAATCGAAAACGACATGGTCTCCAAATGATTTAGTATTCATATAACATGTTTTGACATTAGAAGAATATGATGGAATGCATCCTGAAAACTAAAAAAACCATTAAAAATTTTGACTATAAACCAAACAGCAGTTAAAATCATAAATAGGGAAAAATATACATAAAAATACTTAAAAAATGATATGATAACATATCCAAATTATATAACAGTCATTTATCAAAAAAGGAAATGAAAAGATCAAAATTTTTCAACTTAATATGCTGAACAGAAAATTCCTTGAAGAGGCTGCAGGGTAAAGTTGTCGAATGGCATTGGTAGACATCCATATAAAGAGGCAAATCAACACTGTAATGCACAAACCCAATTAATACATGAAGACAAAGAGCAATAATTGCAATATAATTTGATAAATATAGCTGGAAGTGAAACAAAAGTAATATACTGATCAACAGTTTTCATTTTTTTATAAAGAAAAAAACCAAAGAAATATAGTAAACAACATGGTACATCACACAACAATTCTAATGAAAGAGTCAAACTAAACATAACTAAACCAATTATAGACTAAAACATATAGTAATCATCAAAATTTTGAGATATGAAAAGTAAAGAAACTGAGAATGAACATTTACTAAAAGAAGGTTCACAAACACAACCTTAATCCAGTAAAGAGACTTCACATGAATTTTGTATGGAGTTAAATTTTTAATGGAAATTTGAAACAATGAGATAGAGTTAGCTGTAAAAACTACCTTGGGTCAGGAATAGATACATTTAGTCTACTTTGGATGGTTTTTCGTTTCTCATCTCCATAATATAGAGAATATGTTCATTGGCAGAAGATGATGTTGGCTTGGATTCTAGATACAGGGAGCCTTCCACAGTAGCTTCAGCATTGAATTCAGTCTTCAATTTTTTCTACATGAAGGACTAATGTTAATGAATGAGAAGCTGTCAGTACTTATTAGTCATACCATTGAAACATGAATATAAATTTTTACAAATGGAAAATCACCATAAATAGAGTTTTATTTAAAAAAGGTAATGGGAATCCAAAATGAATAAAGATACATTATTGTATACAACACGTACAACATCAGTGTAAGAGAGTATGAATTTGGATAATTTATACCTAGGTTTAAGAGATAACAGTAGTAATTATATCAACAGCAACAAAATTGTTCAAGATAAGTCCTAAAGAAGCAGCACTTTTTTGTTCCTAATAAATATAGTTAAAATAGTTCAAGTATGTGGTCTATGTTCTGTTACTAAGTTGAATTGTAAAGAAGATAAGGTAAAGAAATTCTTTTTATGCACTTTAAAAATATTGTTGTTTTGTGATCTTGAGCATGCTGCCCTGAAATTCCTATGGAAGAATGAGACTGCATACCTGGCTATCTACAGATCTATGATTATTGTTACTGATATAATATTCATTATCACTGATGAAGAGCATTGTGTATGTGTTCTGTTCTGAACTACGTTTTTGATTTTTATTGTTGTACTCTGTCACGTCATGTGACAACAGAACTTTCTTTGATTTGAAAACATTTAGGTCAGAGGGGAAACCAAACTCATCATGGTCCTATGTTATAATAAAATGGTAAAGTAAGTTAAAAACATAAATTACATGACCAATACACATAGGTGAATAATCTTACTTGTATCATATCATATCTCAACTGTGAAGCTAATTTTCTTATAAACTGCATGACTTGCTTCTCAAAGAGAACAACCGATAGCGAGTCTTTGTCATCTTTAACCAGCAGTTGTACTCTAAACCTGGTATATTTATATTTGTGTAGTGTCTTTACAACTTAAGTCATACAAGAAGCATATTAGTTAACAAATAGTTAGAAAAAACTGTAGAAATTAAATTAAAACCTTGGAGTAGTGAATGATGGTGTTTTCTTACAATTCTGGCACCAATAGTTTCCATGAGCAACTTGTATTTTTTTCCTTTAGGAGTTGCATTATTAAAAATACTAGTGATGAGTGCTTTAAAGTTTTACTATTGTAGCATCAATCAGACACCTTTTCGTCTATGAAATAATTATTAATATTAATACAGTTATCAAAGAAGGTATTACCTATAGTGCATTATATTTCACATTGTGAAATAATGGAAACTAGATACCATACATACCTGTAGTAACTTTTTAACATCCGAAATACATTTTTTGTTATTCCAATAAGGAATCGTTGTAATGATACTATTTGAACGTGCTGATAGAGGACATTGAGACTGGGAATGACTTATGAAGCCAGTTCTGATTAATGAAGTAAAACCAACATTCAAGAACAGAAATAATCTTAATTTTAGTCATATAGCTGGTATTTGTAGGTAGAAAAAGTTGGAAAATAATGGAAGTTGATAGTTTACCTACTTATAAACTCATGGACTACTGGGATGTCAAGGTTGAGTAGTATTTTTGAAGCATTAATTGAAGTGGTGATAATAACAGATTTTGGGACATGTAGTAAAGAATGAGTCAGAATTCAAGTTTGCACATTGAAAAAAATACCCTGATTCCAGTCACACATGTTATAGAGCATTAGCAGAATTTGTAAATGATATAAGTGGCAATAACGCATAACAATACAATTTGGAGTATGGAATAGGATATTCTGGAATATAACAGTTGTTGGAAATTTAAAATTTCTGGAACTGTACAGATTGAGGTTACATATCAGGAATAGAGCACTCTATAACATATATGATATTCAATTTTCATTTTTTAAAGGAAATCATTACAATAATTAGTAGCGATTATTTTTTAACGCATAGATAGATTTCTTACAGGTCAACCGCTTTTCCCAGACCAACTACAAGATCACTACTATAGAGGATTCCATGTTGTTCTCCAAGTACTCTGACATGATGTTCACAAACTCCCCCACAAGCTAAAATTTATTTTCAAGCCTCTAGAAGAAATCATCGTCGATGTTTTGGTAATTGCAAGAATATATGTAAAATGTAGTGGGAAGAGAAGGATGTTAACATGTCGTCCTCTAAAATGACTTGAAACTTTTGTTTTGATGTACCAAAAGACTGTGTGGGTTATGATTGTCTTAGATGTCCAATAATTTTTATAACAGGTATGAATGATGTGGAAGGAGAAGTTTTTAAAGAAGAGAGCGTTTATATTAACTATAGTATCAAGAATACATAATTTAGTGAAACTGAAAAGAATTGGAAATAACTGTTTTTTAGTAACTAAATAATTTTAACAAGCAGTAATTAATATTTTCTGAATTATAGACTTTAATACAAAATCGGTGCTATTTAATGTACCTATAAGATGTTGTTCCAGAATGGTTTTGTTAATGATGTCATCAAAAGTAATGAAGTTGAAATAGAAGAGCGGTAACTAAGAATCTGTTGGTCGAAAAAATGTTGTTGTTGTGAATTTTTTTTTGCAAGAATGTCTTGACCTCAAGTAACTTCCTTGATTATGAGAAATCTGGATGTTTTGTATAATATAGAAAAGACCTTCGTGCAGGAGTGGTTTGTACTTGTTGATTGCATGGCGGTTGTTAACTGTGCACTGTATTTTTGTATCCTGCATGAGACAAAAAAATTTCAAACTAAATATTTTAAAACCAGCTGTCACATTTTAGAGATATGAAATATTGTACTACAAAAGAAGTACATATTATTGGTGTTATGGAAATAATACATGAACTATAATTTTTGAACTGGACAAACTCACTTGGGAATCACAGCAAATCAGATCGATAGTAGCGACACTATAGATGGGTGAGGAGTTTAACCACATATTCAATACATGCACTTCTATTTTAAATGTTTCGTCAGCATCAACAATAATATCAATCAGAGGAAAACTTCTGCGTGACATGCTTACAGTTCTGCATGTTTAAAAATATTCTATAGATATGACAGATTAAGGATCCATTATAATGTGTTGTACCTATATATAGTCAATAATAAAAGCATCGAATTGTGTAAATTTTAAATCAAAATATACCTATCATAGGTTATCAAAAATTTCTCTGTAGACAACATTTGGTGTACCGTTAGAGGTAGTTTTTTCTCTATCATCGACTATAATTTTGAAACCACCTGGTGATGTCACTCAAGATACGGCAAAATAATGTTTTCCATGACAGAACACAGACTTTCAAAGATATAAACATACAGAAGATATATATTGGACTTGACATTTATTAGTAGTCATTTCATAAGAAATAGTCAAAGGATATTGTCTTCTTTGTAATTTGGAAGGCAATCTTATGTCATTGTGTGTCATATTTATTCTTGGGATGAATGCAAGATATCCGGAATGACAACCAGTTAAATTTTTTGTTACAATGACATGATTACAAAAATCTGTAACAATTAGACGAGTAACATTGCATAGCCCCACTGATTGGTCAATATTTCGAAGCAACATAATGGGTATGATGATTTTTAAAGTAATTTTATGTGCAGGTATCCGAGAGATGGTGATACCATTTAAGAAATCTGGTGTATATATGTTCTCTGGCTGATCTGTATCAAAACTGGCATTTCAAACAGAATCAAAGCTGAAATAATCTTTTCCTTCAGAAGTAGTAAGACTTAACATGTAGTCATTGACTTCCTGCACAACATCACGTGTTGGTGGTAATATAGAATGACCATTCTAATACAACACAACTACACACTTTTCAATGAAATCTGGGTAAGGAAATTCAATAGCTAATGTCATTGGGGATTTCTTTTTTGCAGGAAGATTGGTGGATGGTATTTCAATGCACACCTCCCCATCACTAAGCTCTCCAATGCAACCCTCACCAATGTCCAAAATCAACTTTTCAAAATCTCAAACTTCATTTGGATCGTCGACAATATCTTTTGATTTCAACATCATCTTCTGAGTCAATGTTAAAACATGATAGTGTGGCCATATATATGATGATTTTATACATGCAAAGACAATGTCACATCTGTCACTTCCAAGGATCACTGGTAGTATTTGTCTGAAATATCCACCCAAGACCACTATTAGTCTACCAAAAGTTAAATTAGAAGATTTGTCATTATGTAATGACATAATATCTCTTAATGTATGATATAGAGTTTCAAAACAGTGTTTATGAATCATTAGATCATCATCATAGATAATCAATTTTGTTTCCTATAGTAGTTGTGAAACATCACTCCAATGTTGAATGTTACAGACCGACTGGTCATTTATAGAAATTGGTATTCAAAATTTTGAATGAGCTGTCCTCCCTCTAGGTAAGAGTAATGATTATATTCCACTAGAAGAAACTGCTAGAATAATTTTCCCTTCAAACTTTAGTAGATATGTTAAAACTCTAAAGATGAAAGTCTTGCCCATACCTCCAAATCCATTCAAGAAAAAGAATCCACCCTCAGGAGAAGATAATGGAGAAATAATTTTCTGAATTACATTTTTCTATTCATCAGTATGCATATTGCGTAATTTTGTGTACTCAAGATGCAGTTTATCCCTATCATAATTAAGCTCTTCCATAATCAATCAATTTGGTTAAGGAGATATTATATAATCTGGAAGGGTCATTGGAGGATAACACTACATAGATTTTCCATTGATGCAGAGAATGTTGTCTATTTCAACCAAAGAAAACACTTGTTTCCATTGATCTGTCATTGTCAAGTCTAACATATATTGTATTAATATTAGAAAGAAACATAATAATTGCAATATATTCCAGTTAAGAAAGTAAGATGTTTGTACCTTGTAATAGAAGTCGTTGTTTTTGGGCATATAAAATGTCATCAGTTAGGATTTCAAAGGTTGCAAACCAAACAATGTCAGGTCGAGAAATGGAATTTGAGAAAAACATTTTGGAAAATAGTCTTCACAAAGAATATCTCATTCCCCAAGCGGATACATCTTGTAGCGCTTGTATCAATTCATTATCTTTATATAGAAGTCTCGTGGTTGAACGTTTTTCTCTAAATGTAAGATGAGTAATCTTGTTCACTATTCTGATAGATTCATATGAAGTTTCTCCTATGACCTTTGTTAATAGAATATGCAAGTAATGTAGATCTCCAGAAGAGGGTGCCACAAAGTATAGCCTGCCAATACTGAAACCCTGTTTGCACGGGTACCATTTTTTTCATGATAGTGGTAGACAAATCGTGTTGGAAATTCTGTACACATAAGATTTCTACCCTCTGAATACATTAGTTTTCAGTAAACCATGCTGTGAACATGGTATCAGAAATGTTTCTCTTATTCAAGATGTCTTCAATTTTAACACACTCTGTATATGTGAAATTGTTTTCTCCTGGTAAATGAAATTGCAGTCTATCAACTGGAGGATATCTATAGTATATATCATAAGAGATAATCCTCCAAGAAGATTCACAAGGTGAGATATACCGGTAGTCATAATACATTTTAATCTCATCGACACCCTTTTCGTGATGATTTTTATTACTACTGTCAAAGAGTGTAGTTGTAACACGATCGTGGACCTTGCTAATATATTTAAAAAGGTATTTGATAGTGGATGACTGATTTCAAACTTCGATATTGAGATGAGCTTTATATTTTTACAACAAAGTTGGATTGTATGGCACAAAAACCGACTGTCCAATCGTAAACCATTTTTGAGAAAAGTACAACCTGTAATTATTCTCTGATAGACGACATAACTGTCATCATCTGTTGTTGTTTGGGGAACATATTTTTTTGGATAATACTTTGAGAATTTTCCACTCCTCATACAAGGAGAGTGACGATTGGCTTCACCACAAGGTCCATGGATAATAAAATTACTGAATGCTGCATGTAGTTTAGGGAAGGAACCTTTGTTTGGAATTTCTATAAAAACAATTCTGTTAATGTCTGATGGAGTGACCACCTTGATTTCTTGACTAAGAAATAATAGAATGTTCACATGCGGTAGTCCCGACTTTTGAAACTCCACTGTACGAACAATTACATTGGAAATTGAATAGAAGCAGAAGAATATTTCAAAACATTTAACAAATTCTGGTTGAATTAGTCATTAACAAACACGGAGAGCTTAGCGATGTAGTTACATACTTGCTCAAGAATTTTAGAAGAAGGATCCTTCTTGTAAATATTTGATTAGTTGTTAGACCTTTATATTGAAAATTCGTGACAGTATTTGATGATAGTCCAATGGGCGTAGGTTGTTTACTTTAACATATCAAGATACATCATGCCACATTGGATTTCAATTTAATGTTAATTAAAAGATCAGGATACCCTGCCCAATTACAGATTGACATTGCATCTTGGTAATTCTGAATCATATATCATGGGCCTCCTATAAATGTGGATGGTAAAATGATACGCTTCCCACATAAGGAACCATCCTTATCACCCCTAAGGAAAGCATCTTGCGACCCATTGTATAGTTCTTCCCTTATGTACTTTTAGTTGTAGCAAATAAAATATATTCTCTGAGACTCAATCATTGTGTATGCATCTAAAATAAACTGTTCATGAAGCCTCCTAGAAAACATAAGGCTGAAAAATCATTGAAACGATATTGAAGGTGAAAGGAGAAATATTCTCGCATTGTAACATTCCTGAATTTTTCATTTTCATTAAATGGTGTAGTGCGATGCGATATGTTGTCAGCATATCCATCCTCTCCACCAATGAAAACCAATGGATATTGAAGAGGATGGTATAGTGGGTGAAGCTCATCAATGAATTGGCAACCCTCATCTTTTCTTTGACTGATGATATCTCTCTCATTATTTAGATCTTGGAAGTCGCCGACAATGAGCATTGCAATCTCAGAAGTAGTAGTAAAGTTGTATGTTTGTGCATCCATTCCTCATCTTCTAAGAAGTCACAGTTTTAAATTTGTAATGACCTACATCTCAATAACATCCCTTGCTGTTCTGAATTGATGTGATAATCTGTTATTTTCATGAATCATATTCTGTAGCTTTTGAAAAATACTGACATCAATAATAGAGTCTATGTTTCTGTTATTAAAACTGCATAAGAAAGTGGGTAGTAGTAGTGAGAATTGCAAGAGAGAATATTTATGTATTCCCACCTACTTCATTACATACCTGATTTCCCGTACTCTATTCTGAGATTCATTTTCAGTGTCGTATACATAGATTTTAGCAAACATGGGTGGTTGTCCATCAGAATGACATAAAATACCAATGTGATGGTAGTTTTGTCCATTTAATCTAAAATTTTTTTGAGACCCACCACAGTTCACAGATTTGTCTACTTTTCCTCCCAATGATTTGAATGCAAACATAGAGTTGTAAATGTTCATGTGATCCTAGAATGATTTATAATTTGGACAACTTTTACTTAATAACAATGTTATAAAGTATTCAGGACATGTAGGCAATGGCTGAAAAGCTATTTTTCCCATTGAGAAACGTATTGAGTAACAGGGGACATATCTCTGCCTATATTTTGTATTCCTCTCTTCATACGAGAAGGTAGAACATCAGTTCTCACATATGTTAGAAGGGTCTCCGCAGTCAAAATATTCTAAAGAGGAAAGGATTGGAATAAATGCTATGAAATCATAAATATAGAGTATGTTTGACATTATATTACAAACACAATCTGTTTAGGAATAAATGTGTTTAGTTATTGTAAATAACCTGTTTTTTCATCACTTTGAAGTTTTATTGACATATCTGCATCATTAATCATCATGTTATTTGTTGTTGATGAATATTTACTATTAGAATAAAGAGAGTTAAAAAGTGTAATGTTTGTAATAGAATGTACAAGTTGACATACCTCTGAAGTTGAATGGAGGATATATCTTAGAGGTCGTTGAAGGAGTAGTATCCCTATATGTACCTCTCATTGAAATTTTTTCATCAGTTGTTTCTATGGAGCATGCATGGTTGGTAATATCTCCTTTGGAAAACATGATATGTGAAGATGCTAGACGATATTAAAAATTTCTTATATATGAAGGGATTTATACATAATAAATGTGAGATGATAGTTTTAATGCGAAACATACCTTTGGATGAAAAAATTATGCAGTTTCCAGTTGTATTATAATTAGCACTGTTTGATAAATTAGTAGTATGTGTAAGAGTCAATATTTTAATACATAGATGACTTCACGTAGTGGGTTGTTTGGTGCTTACTGTGAAGAGGATGCATCAGTTTACTCTGTAATAGTACAATCATTTGAATCCATACCTTGTAAGAGTGATATTAGGAAATTATGTTGTAAAATTGTAATATATAGTATATACAATAAATGTAACAGAAGTTTAAATGTGTAAATGTTTACATAAAGAAATCCCATGTAATATCGTGGTGCTTGGTCAATTTTTTTTCTTTCATCCGCCGTATATTTTTGATAGCTCTGAATAATCTTGAGGGACTATGGAATAGGGAATGTCTTAATTGTAGGAATACAATGGTTAGTATATTTTCAGATAGTAATCAAAATAATTAAATGGGAGACAGTAAGTTGAACTAACCGTTGATGGATATAGATGATAATGGAATGTGGCGACGTAATTAGTGTCAGTAGCTGGTGTGACTAGTTCTAGTGTAAAACAATTTCCTATAGGCATTATTAATGTAAAACAGTCATTACTGTTATAGTATATATTGTCAGACATCATTTTACTATTTTAAAGAGTTTGAATATATTGTTTAGCTATATTTCTCACAGTTTAAAAAGTAATGTGTAACGAAGACATACCCCTTTGTGTTTGTCTCCTCCCGGATGGTGTCACAGGTTCAGGTGAAATAATGTTTTCATTAGTCATTCTATATGTGTATTTGGTAATATAGTAAACATGTAAGCTGTTGATTCTTAAATAATGAAACTATTTTAGTAGTGGACAGTATTTAGAAGACAACCGGATTGACGTTGTTGTCGTAGTAATCTTATTTGAATTCTTGCGTCTCAATATCTTGATGGGGAGTGTATGTTTTGTCAGTGTATCTATTTATTTGATTGTTAAGAAACTGAATAGGACCTTATAACCATGCTATACAGTGTTTTGATCTCATTACTTAAAAGGTATAATATGAGGAATATAATGTATACCATTATAGTAACGATTAGTCAAAGAAAAAATGGCCGATAATAATTAACATGTCTACATAGTTATTGTACTGTGGAATAGCATAGATCATGTAAATGCAACGGTCAAGTAGTACTTAGATTGTGCTTGTAGTAAGTGCTATGGTTGGTTGTACAGTTTTAGTCACATACTATGAATATAAGAACATAGATTCCATCAAAAAAATAAGACTTAAGATTATTGAAATAGGAATAAGTAGTATGATAGTTTATTAATCTTATGTAAAACATTAAACAATATATTGTAGTATTGATTGGATAAATATCCCAATGGACATAGATAAAATACCTTGCGGAAGGTACTACAGTTGTTGAACCAAGGACAGTCTGAGTAAATTGTCTATTCATATTAGTACACATTCTAATGCATAATGCAGGATAAAGGAGCATAGTACTATTTAGGGATTACAATTACTTTTGTAGGTGAATGAATTTCAGCTGGTTAATGGTTTAATGTACACATATCATTAATGCACTGTCATCCTCATTTGCATACAAAGAAATTTAATGTCTTAGTTGTCTTCCTATGAAGGAAAGTAAAAAATTTAAAGTATAATAAATAATTAATTACATAGAATTTATACTAGTCATTAGAGTAGAGAAAATAAAAATAATTAAGTACTGAATCAAGAAATATGTTTGTGTTCAAATATATAGTATAACTGCATAACTGAATTGTGTTTAACTGCAATTAAATCCAAGAGGTCAGTAGGCTTAATAAGTGAATGACCAAAACATACATGATATAGAGGTCTGATTTTTTTACAGTCCGAATTAGGTATAGTACATGGAGGATACGAAGCAATGTGAGGACGATGATTTGGTTAGTAGTGGATATGGATATACAGAAATAAACTTGAAACCCTTGAAATTTGACGGGGTAACCAACACTGGAATACGGAATATATCGCTTGAGCGTAGTACGGAAGGATGATTTTAGATGTTCTTTGAAAACCAAAAAATTTACATAGGTTTATACCTGCGATTAGTCACAACAAACAATTTTTCACGGTTACAATAGGTAGAGCAGAAGACCTGGTTTTGGTAGAGCCGGGGGAGGATTAGCCAGTTGTGGAAAAGATGCAGGCATTGGGGATCTGGAAAGAGGAGCTGATGCGTGATGTACCAAATTTGAAGTCAATGCTTGAGAGGGCAGCCAATATATGGAGGAGTTGATGACTGTGATTGACAGGGTTCTGGAATAGTCTGAGAAGATGAAGATCGGCTTCTAAGGGATACAGTATAGCTGAAACCCTAGACGCCGAGGAGCGGATACGCAGGAGGGTCGGGGGTAGATGGTCGGGGATTTTGGAGGAAGATTTTTGGGTGGTATACTGAAGCTGAGGTGTGTATTCTTCATATGTTGACATGTAGGATGAAAAAAACATACTTTAGAAGATATATAGATACCTTATATTATTTACTTATGACCATTTATTATCCATTTATTAACAATTCCTTGTTAAAATCACATTTTGAGTAGTAACATCTTTGTTTTTCATGCTTGTTTTGATTTTGTATTTATGGGAAATTTACATTGATCATGGTTACATTGTATACATAATTTTAGAAAAATATAAATATCATAAATTTTCATTATATAGTTATTTTTAGTAATCCATAAAAGTTAGATATGGAAAATTAAATTCATTGTTCATGTAGACAGCAGGTTGTAGATACCTCTTAACGATGTTTCTATTTTATCAATGGTTGGAATGGGAGGAAGGTAAATGATATATCACCTTGAAAGATTCATTATTATTTAATTTATATTTCAAATATTTTTATGAAATTTATCCCAATTACCTTCCATGTAATGTGTATGCTAATAACGAATAACATAACATCACGAAGAGGTAATCTGTCATACACACGAGCAACATTATTGTGATCCTAATAAATGTAAGGTAAGAAGTTATTAGGAATATTATAATTATAGAAGTATAATTTTTTCCTAAAAATCTTATAAATATGTTAAATCCATTATTATTTCCTTTTGTTATAGGTAGTGATTGAAAATGAAATATATTGTTTAATGAGGAAGTAATCTATTGTGCATGCGATCGATAATTCCATTTACCATTAGATAGAAGAGGTGATGGACATAGGATATGAAAATAACATAATAAAATATTTCTATATATTATATGTCGGTGTGATTACATCATAGTAGTTGACTAATTTATTAAGGACATGGAAAAAATAAAAAAAATAGTTTATGAATTTTACCTCTTCATTTCAAAACATATTTAGGTTTATACCCTAAACCTTCATAGAAGGGTTTTGTAATAAAAATAGGGCCTATAAGACATGGGAAGTGATTTCATAATTTTTTTTGTGTATATTTCAATAGAGAAAAATACTTTTTTATGTTTTATGAGGATGGGAGAGGAGGTTCCCTTTTACATGTGGGCATAAGGACACACTTTGACATTTTAATAAAAATAGGTGTACCCTTGTTTTAAACATACCAAAAGGATTAAAATGGATAATTATAAATTCTTATAGGTTATAAGGTCATAATATTTCCATTTTATTGGTTTTAGACAAGATTTTAGTTCATTTTTCCTCATATCTATTTTGTTTAATCCCAGGTAAACATGTTTTAACTTTAACGGTGGAAATTAATTTTTACTATTCATTTTAAAATATTAAGTTGGGGTAATTATATAATTTAAAATATTATAATTACAAATATTTAATCCATTTTATATAATTCCATTTATATAATTTTCGTATTTTAATTTTAAATTAAGCTAATAGAATAGACGAAAAATATGTATTTCGAATCGAAAATATACATATGCATAGAATGTTTAGATATAAAAATTAAAAATTATTTTGATTAAAAAACATAAATATATTTAATACTAAAATAATTAATTTATTTATACTTTTAAATCATTTTTTTAACATTATGGATGTTTTTTATATGTTTTAAACGAAATGTTTTTTTAAAAAAAAAATAAACATTTTTCACTATTCACTAAAATTTTACTCATTTGAGAAAATTTTCAAAAATTACCCCTAATAATTTTGACATTTTGATTCAAGAATTGAGGTAAATTTTTTTAAATAAACATTAAAAATGTTTTAAAAAAATTTTCATTATTTGAACAAAAAATTAAAACAAACTGTTTTTTGAAAAAAAAAAGTGTTTTCAATGCATATAAAGACACAATTAAAAATTATGTACTTATTTATAAATATATTTTATTTATCTAAATAATTTAAAATAAATTTTAAAAATTTGGTTATTCATATTAATACTGCAAAATTTAAAAACTTGGTTTTGACATTCAAGTTTAAATAATAATGTTAATTGTAAATTGTGGTTTGTTAAAACATGTAATTGTGTGATACAAAATATATCAAAGATATTAACATAATTTGAAAAAAATCACTAAAAACTAGTGGATATACATTATACCCTCTTAAAATGAATTTCCCCCATAAATTTTTTCACTCGGATAAAAAATGATTATACTTATACCTCATCATATCCTTAGGTTCCCACATATCTGACTCTAGTCGTTGGTTTCTCCACAAAACATTGATCAATTGAGTGCTCTTGTTTCATATATCTTTATAGGTACAACACAAGATCACTATCAGTTTTTTCATATATTAAAGGAAACTCTCTAGTGGTATGGCCTAGGTGTCCCTTTCATTTTATGGATCAGGTATGTACTTCCCCAGGAGATATACATGGAACACATCATAACCAAAGATAACTTTGGTGAATGTTACAGAAGATAGTTGGTGGTCCTTATATGACCAATAATTTTTGAGGGACCCATATACCTAGTGATTAATTTTCCTTCATTTAAAATATAATCATATTATTATGTGTATAAATATTTAGAAACCCCATATTAATAACTCCAAATTCCATATCACGTCAGTGATTGTGAGAATAAAAATTATTTTAAAATTGTACTTCCCTTATGAGTTTCTTAATATAATTATAAATATCTTTAATTTATTTAGATAGCTCACACACCAATAGATTACTTTCTCCAATATATCTCAGTATGGTGTAGTTCTTCACTTCTTTCAATAAAAGGCCTAATAATGATCCATATGAATGCTTCAGTGAAATCTACTAGTAAAAGAAAACTCAACGAGTGTGAGGTTTTGATCACAACAACCTTTGAAATACATTTAACAAGATCTTATCATATCCTCTAGGGTTTTAGTGGTTCTAACAGACTATCCTTATATAAAATAATGATTCCTAGTTCTAAAACATATCTCATTATCTAAATACTTTTAAATACTTTTATAGAACATTAAGGTAAACATAGACTTCGATTATATATAATTAAATATGTAACTCCCTAGAACCTTACCACTTACATAATGTATATCCTAGAAATCTAATCTAGAGAACTATTCTTTAATAGTAATGAATTGTGTTTAATTTGTATGCTAATTTACAGAAACACATATAGAGTTTTTCCCTAAATATTTTTGGGTAGTGCAATGAAAAAATTTCAAGGTTATGTTTTCCCATTTCCATTTGATTTGGGTAATGGTTATAACATTCCTATTATACTTTTCTCATTTGTACATAACTTGTTATAATTTCAATCAATAAGATACAAACTCTAAAATATATCTCTTCATTAAATACCACCAAAAATACTCTTTAAAGTCAATATACATCTTTGTACATCCTTGATGAAAATATAATAATTAAATTTTAGCCTCCTCAAATAACTTCTTCTATAAATTTTTTATATATGGAATACATGCACAGTTTCATGAACATTATGATTATATCATGATCATGGTTAAACATAGAAACATTTCTTACCATATTTTTCATCTTCATATCATCATTAAGTTCTTATTTCATCCTCAAATGAATATATGATTTTACACATATTTGAGATAGATAATATTTAACCCCTTTATTCATGATTTCAAGATCCATCCCTTGAAAATCCAAAAATATTTGATCTTTTGTGATCCTCATCAATGATAAGCAAGTAAATTACATTGAAATAATATCACATGAACCTTTTTATCTTTTCCAAGGTTGTGATGTATTGAGTTGTCATAATAATTAATCTACTCTATCCGTATTCTTGGGTTCATATTCAACTCCTTCAGTGTGAATATATTTATTAAGAAAATTCTTGGAATATATATAACACTTTTCTCCATAAATATAATCCCCCTACACCATTAAAGTAATAAATACTGTTCCTAACTCCATTTGAGGATTTGGGTAATTTTTTTCATAAACATTCAATTTTCAAGAGGCATAATCCATAACCATCCAATTCATCACGAGAACTCACCTCATTCCCTTAATTGATGTTGCACTATATATTACAATCTCTTCTCCACTATTAGGTAATGTATTCATAGGTTTAATAACTCACCTTCTCTTCATTTCATTGACATTTTCCTACAATCATCTTTCTGAGCAATTTTTTTATCATCCCAGTTAACATGGTGAGGGGATTAGATAATCATGAGACATTATCTACAAACTTCTAAAAATATCTTGAAAAACCATAAAAACTATGGATCCTAGTCATTGTTTTTGGCATGGGCCAACATTAAATAACCTCTTTCATTGATGGATCCACCAATATACACTCTAATGAAATTATATGAACCAAAAATGAAATAATTTATATCTAAAATTCATACCTTATAAATTTTTCATACAGTTTCCACTTCTTTATAGTATTTAGAAAAAATTTCAAGTGACATTCTTTTACCATTAAACAAATTTGAATATCATTTATAAAGACTAAGAAAAACATATCAAGGTAATCTAAAAAAGACTATATTTATTAAATCCATGTAAATAGTGTTAGTGTTAGTAAGATAGAATAACGTCATTATATAATCATTGTTACCTAACAATGTGAGAAAGGTATTCTATGGTATATACTTCTTCATAACCCCCAATTAAAGATATCCAGAGAGAAGATCATTATTTAAGTATAATTTTTCTCTTTGAAGTGGACGAAAAAAATAATGAATGTGAGGTAGAGGATACTTGTTCATCATTGGGATCTTTTTTCAGATCCTAACAATCAACATAGATTCAGGATGATCAATCTTTATTTTTATAAAAAAGAACTGGTGCACCCTAAGATAATACAATTTTTTAATGAATCCCTTTTCTAGTTTATTTGGGTGTTTTTATTTAACTAATGAAACTCAATCAATTCAATTATATAAGTATTTTTTTGAAATAAGATACCCACCATGTATGAATTCCATTAAGATCTCAACACCATGTTTTGGTGTAATACTAGGAAACTCTTCAAGAAAGACAAAAATGATCTGGTGTAACAACTCTAAAATGGATGTGATTTTCCTTATAAGTTCACATTCTTATCTACACTGATATACGATCATAGATTGAATTAGAAGGTCAAGCATGACATCCCTTCCTCATAACATTGTGTTTATTTATATAGATAAAATCCAATATATGCCTAAGACAACATAAAGTTAAACTATATGGATAATAACAAGATTTATAGGAATCACATTCTCACCAACATCAGTTGGATAATAATAAAAAACTTGACATATGATCATCTTTCCTTTTTTCATTTTAATTGATAATTAAAAAATTAATCATTGGGTGTATGAATTAACATTACTAACAAGATTTCATTATGTAATTGAATTAATATAAATAAGCTCAATTAAGAAAATTCGATGTTTTATAATACCTATCACCACCCCAAATTCATTGATATGTCATCAATCCCTTTCTAAAACAATGATGGTTAGAATAAACATCATTCATACTTAATCAAAGTTATTTATCATTGAAAATCATTCATAGGATGTCAAAATCATGACACATTTTTTCAATCTGTGTCACCATATTTTAATCATAGGTCATTCATTTTTGATATATATTATAATCCTTTAAGTTGACTCAAAATGAGTTTCCGAATTTCCAAAAAAATATCCCCCGATAACATCAAACTAGGTGTGTAGTAAGGTCTATTCTTGTGAACAAGTTCAAAATAGAATCTAGATCAATGTTCCATTTTTAGAGTTGTTACACCTGGGTATAAAAATTCATTATTTATATCCACATCAAGTCTCAAGATCGAGATATAGTTACTTGTAAACCACTCTGTCTATTATTCAACAATATTCATAAACACTTTCATATGAAAAGACATAATGATGTAGTTCTCACTAATGTTTTCATATATATAGTTTCATAATTTTTAATCAATACTTTCTATTATACCAACTCTAAATACCCACATATTTAATGCATATATAAGTAATCATAATAGATGGATATTAATAGAAAAAAAAATTTCTTGGCCAGAATCATTGTGGTATTGTTCCATTGGAAACAAGGATACAAAAACTATTATTTCATTGGTGAATAGAATCATCTCCGGCTAAATTCATTACATCAATAATCCTTCTTAGAAAACTCATACACAATAAATTCTATCATTACTTATGGAAATGAAACATGTGAAAGGGTGAGCTCATATTCTCAATAAGAATAAATAATGGAGATATCAATATAACACGAGCATAATGGTACGAGAATTGGAAAATAACATTTTAAATATATATCGTTCATATAATAGATCTTAAAAATGAGCCTTTTAATAAATATTGGATTTTAATAAGTCATGGATAATAATTAAATTTCAGATCATGAGCCATGATAGCATAACATTGTCATAAGATATGATTTTTTCACAAAAAAATAATAATAGAAAATCATTTCAATTGTAGTAAATGATTATTTCCAAAATTATCATAGTTAAATGGTTTCACTCCCTAAACTATACCGGTAATCAATGTTTACTACAATGATTATCATAGTATAAAATTCCATTACTAAACATAGTTCACTCCAAATTCTAGTCCTTTTTATCTCTTGAGATATTAATATTTTCTCAATTCATTTAATAGAGATATAGGTCCCACATGTCCTCAGTTATAATGTGACCATCATCCTTATTTATAACATAACCATCATCTTTGGTTATAAAATTACCACTATCATTATTTATAATGTAACCATCATCACATAATGAAAAAATTATATTTTTGTGTCATAATATCAAAAAAAACATTTATCATATCAAGAATAATGAAATTAAATAGGTTTCATAATTATTTTATCCAAAAAAACATGTGGAAAAGAAACAGGTTTCATAAACATTCCATTATTTCATTATAGCATAACCCTTGGAAAAAGGAATTAGTTCCATAAACAACTTATCATTATAATCATAAAAAATACATTGAAATAGTACGGATAATATCTTAGGATCATATCCCCATAAAATCCTATGTAACCACAAAGGATGTCATCTTAGATAGTAATTGAATTTGAATGATCACTTCAAGAATTTCAATGGGGAAATAATCTTTTCACTTAAAAATATACTTTTTAAAACAAATATTAAAAAAAATGTGAAAAAAATATACTTTAAAAAAAATATTCTTATAATTATAATGGATGTTATAAAACATTGAGTATTCATGAATGGTGGAAAATATTTTCAATGTTGTACTTGTTAAAACCAAGATTAATTTCAGATTTTGGAAAAAAATTCAAAAAGAGACTAATTTGAAAAATTATGAGATTGTTTATTATAAAATACTATTTAAAAATAAAAAAAATTGGTAAAAATTTATTTAATCAATAATTGGAGATCATAAAAACATTTTTAGAGCATTTTAAGAAAAAATGGACAAGGAAAAATTTTATTTTGACCAAAGAGAGAAATAATGTTGGTTTTCCTTAAATACATTTTGTTGATATCTCCAGTAAACAAATAAGGTAAATGAGAAGAAAATATATGTTTTAAAGGAATAATAATATTATAATAAAATTCATCTATTTCATGACTAATAAATCCTAATATTTCATTATTTTAAAAATACTCTTAAACAATCCCAATAAACAATGGGATTGTTACAGAAAAATATTACCAAATTTGTACCCTTGGAGTCATAAAAACCCTAAAAGAAAAAAATTATATGGATATTTATATACCATAATTATATGATAATAATCATAAAATATATTAATGGGTACTATATAAACTATAAAAATAAATAATTTTTGAATATGGCATGTGTCCCACTGATATAAAAGTGAGGCCAAAATCCCTTACCTTATGTCTTGACATCCTACGTACAGGTCCGAAACTCATGTATAATTAATTTAGATTTTTATACATCTATTATAAAATATTAATTACATATATATTATAGTATATAATTTACTTATGAACTTTTATTACGCTTTTATTAACAATTCTATTTTAAAACCACATTTTGGGTAATAACAACTTTTCTTTTCATTTATGTTTTGATTTGGTATTTTCTGTCCATTTTTTGTTATTATTGTCTCATAATATCATGAATTATAAACAGTATATAAATATCATATATACTTATTATATTCATATTTATAGTAATCCAAAAAATTGATATGGAAAATAAAATACACCATTCATTGAGACAGTAGACCATACGTACATCTGATAATTGTTTCCATTTTCTCGATGGAAGAAACAAAATGAATCTACATTTACCATTATTAAATTAATAGAAAATGAAAAATAATATATCAGAATGAAATATTAATTATGATTTATTGTATTTCCCAAATTTTTATTAAATTTTCCATTATTACCATCTATTTAATATAAGTGAAAATTGAATCACACAGCTTTATGGGGATGTAGTCCACTATACACATGAGAGATGTTATCATATTACCATTGAATGAAAAGTATAAAGGTATATATAATATAATAATTATATTAGTATACTTACCTCATGACTATTATATAAATATTTTAGATCCATCATTATAACCATCTCTATAATGTGGTGATTGAAAACAAAATACATCGGTTCAAGAGGTCGTAGTCCACCATACACATGTTTGACTGTTTTCTTATATATTTGATGGAATCGATGATTAAAAAAGGTTATTACAATGACATAATAACATATCGATATATTTTATATTCTAGTGTTATTATATCAGGACAGTAGAAAAATATTTTAATTTACGTCTAAGAAGAAATAAAAAACACAAGTTTAAATATTTTACCATTTCATTGGAGAAAATATTTTGATTTGTATCTAATGTATTACAAGGAGGTTTTACCAATAAAAATGAATCCTCTATGATGTATTTTGGTAACTATGGAATTTGGTTTTTTAGTAATTGGCTAAACCGAAGGGTTTTTAAAGGGTTTATATTAGAGGGTAGGGGGTTACCTTTATTAAGTGTGGTTGAGGACACGTTTGGAATGTTCAAAAAGAAAAATATATACAAGGGATTTAAAAATAAAAATTTGATTTAAAATGAAACATTATCGATACATATATGTGTTAAGGTATAAATATTTATAGAAAGTGTAATTTGGGAATTTTTTTAGGAACTTTTATCCCTTAAAATTTTTAACCCCTAGTAAAACCATTTCAATCATAACCACAATAATTAATTCTTACAATTTTTTCAAATATTTTTTAAAAAATTTAAGTTGACCATATTATAAAATACTAATTATTAATAGAAAAAATTTGGAATTAATTTTTCCACATTTAATTCTTATAGTTAGAAATTTTAAATTTTAAATTAAATACGCATATGCGATGATAGAGATGTATTTCAAGAAGAAAAAATTCATTATTATAGAATGTTTTAACATAGAAATTTATCCTGATCTTTTTTTAATTACCTAAATAGGTTTAATAATAACAAAATTAAAAATATTACTTAATTTTTTTAAAAATATGTAACTTTTTAAATTTTCTATACAAAATCTAGTTTTAAATAAAATTCATTATTTTAACCTATTCTAGGTAAAATTATTCTTTTCAAAAATTCCTCAAAAACATAAACCTAACATATTTTTGTAATTTTGATTCCAAAAATGAAGTAAATTTTTTAAAATAAATTTTCAAAACTATAATTAATTAAATTTATTTTTTCCAAAAAATAAATACAAATCATTTTTTGGGAAAAAGGTATTTCAAAGATTAAGATGAATTTACTAAAAAAATAAGTACATATTTATAAATATATATTATATTTCTGAAAATAATATTCTTAATTTTCCTAATATGGTTATTCCTTCTCATACCACCAAATTTAAAAGCTAACATTATAATATTAAATTTTAAATAAAAAATATTAATGGTTTATTATGGTTCATTAAAATTCAGTTTTTCATGTGACATATGTTCTCAAAAAAATTAAATTTATTTGAAAATAAATCATAAAAACATGTGGTGTTACAGTAAATGAATTGTTTTTGGGAAATTTTCAACCATATTTTTTATCTTTGAATTTATCCATTGCTTATTCTTAATTAATGTTTTATATTGCTGCAAATTTCCTATGCCTCCATGGTCCAATGATTCCATTATATTTATTTTATACTCCCTCATGATTATTAATGAGCCTTGTGTTATATAAGATAATGTCATGTCTTCTGAATTGTATTCAATTCTTGGCTATCCACTACTGGAATTCTTGGTATTTGCAATGGGCTATTTGCGATGGGATCCCGTCGCAAATATGCTTTAGCGATGGGGCCCCGTCGTAAATAGCATGTTGCAGAAAACAATGTCGCAAATACAATTAGTAATGACGGGGTCGTCGCAAAAAATGTTATTTCTGATGATAAACATCTCTGTCACAAATAATCTCTGATTATATGTATTATATATACATAAACTTTTTCGCAACGGGCCCGTCGCAAAAACTATTTGTGACGGGCTATTGTCCCGACATAGAATATATATATATATAAAGCTTTCTGCGACGAGCCCATCACAACTAATTATTTGCAATGGGACAGGTTGACCATCGCAAATATGGTTTTATAAATATTTAGTTATTCTATTTGCGACGGGACCCCGTCGCAAAAGGTCCCGTCGCAAATAATTAACTAATTTAAAAGAATAAAATTTAACAAAATTACGATTAATGAAAAAATAATATTACAATTATTGAAACCATAAAAAAATAAAAATTATTAAAATTATCAATATTCACAAAAAAATATAAAAAAATAAAAAAATATTAAAAATTAAATTATGTAATATTTGCACCGATTTAAAAGAAAAAAAACGTAAATAATTCATATTACAATATTAAATTCAAATGTTTGTAACATTAAAAAATCACTGGGGGGACGTCTTCTGGAGGAGGTGGAGGAGCTGAAGGAGATAGTGGAGGAAACCACATCCCAAAACTATGAGTCAGATGGCGCATGTACTCCATCTACTAATGATGCTACTGCTGCCATCAAAGTATCTCCTCCTCGTGCTGCCGATGCTGCTGCTGCTACCACCGACACATCTCTTCTTGCGGGTTCAGCAAAATCTCTATATGCTCAGCCTGAGCTCACAACTGCTCCTGATACTGTGAGAAAGAAGATGATGCCTCTCTACGAGCTCCTCTCGAGCTAGACATTGACATCGTAGTAGTATCATAATAAGTACCAGGAGTCAAGTGAGAGTTGATGCCAACTACTCTGCCTTTCTCAAAGCCATACTGAGTCGCCTTCATCCATGCCGCCTCATCGAAATGGTGGGCACTGGTCTGCTCAGCCGTCTCGTCCTGACCCTCAGCCTATTTCTGAGAGGTCGCAGCCTAATATGACTCCTTCAATTCCAATTTAAAATTAAAATTGTAAAAATATTATATGCAGTTAATTGTTAAAGTGAAAAAATAATACTAACCTCAATCTGATGCTAACGATCACATCAAATCTCTCCAGTGGCTGTATCACTGTAAATACTCCGATAAACGTCGAACTCCATAATATCGGGATTCTTGACTTCCTACAGAAATATAAAATAAACTATTTATATTTAATGTTATTTAATATATTTAAAAAAATATACTTACCAGATTCTCTCTATGTGAACTGAATGTACGGCTACCAGCTCGATGTGTCACCTCCTGTCTCCCCCGATTCTATCATCCCACAAAAGATCTCCTCTGAAATCCACCACCTAACCAGTGTAAACATAATCCATCCCAAACATGAGATGAAATTTACTCTAGTCGATGGGCTCTACACGACTCATCAAATTCATTCAACCCTGCTTTCTTAATGGCTGTCGTTCCCAAATTGTGCAAAAACTGTCGGAAACAGTCACGCATAAAAACCTGTCATGCCATGTGGATAGCGTCATGCATTCTATCATCGATAGGATTCCATAAACCCTACAAATAATTTATAATATCAAGTTTTTAATAAAATAAATTTCTAAATAAAAATTATTTATTTACATACCATCCAATGATAGAACATGTCGCGTCACACATCAATGGGAATCTGTTCCCATGTGATCCATGGCTAAGAAAAATAATTGCGCAATATAGAGATACCCTATCCAATATCTACATGCTGAAAAATGTGAAAAAAGAATAAATAATCAAACAATTAATATATATATATATAAATTAATTAATGAAATATAACTAAAATATACAGGTTACCATACCTCTATGTGCGTGGATCGAGACCAAGATTTGGCATCGCTCAGGGATAGGGTCAGGAATCATCAGTCGTGAAAGACCACACCCCCTCCGCATACCTCCTAAACCACCAGTAGGCTGAGGGTCAGATGATCCCACATCCATATCATCCAAAGCTAACCCAGCCTCCTCTAACTCACGCAATAGATCAGAGTCCATCTGAAACACAAAATGATTGTTGTTAGAAGATAGTTGAAAATAACTATTATATATAGATATATATTAGTTATGAGTATAACCAACATTTAACTGTGTCAATGTCCATCTTCATCCTTTTCCCCATAGCTGTCAATGTCAATGTCTTCATCTTCCTCCTCAGCATCATCAATATCCATTTGAGTTTCATTTTTAGCATCTCTTATCATTTCAAATTCATTTGTAACATCATTAACATCTTCTTCAACATCAATCCTTAATTGGGGGGGGGGTGTCATCGTCGATATTCACGTCTCCTTGTGAATCAAGTAGATTTTGAGCCGTCCCTTGAAAAAATTCAATTCCCTATACTTTAGTGGAACCACATTCAGTTTGAGTAAACTGATTATGCAGTGATTTCATTTTTATTATGCTCCACCAATCGCTCAAGTCTCTTGAAGTAGCACAGTACATTGCATAATAAATTTGATCTTCCTGTTGAGCCAGTAAAAATGTTTCATTTACTGTAAGAAGACTTTTATATTTAATATCGACGATTCCATGAGTTGTATGAACACGCAAACCTCTCTCAGTATCCCACCACCGACATTTAATCGTTGTTATGTAATTCTGTTCTAGATAACACAGCTCAATAATTTCATCCAAAATGCCATAAATGTCATCTTCAGTTTCTCTATGATGTGATCCTCTCAAGAAAACTCCACTGTTCATTGTTTTTTTGATTCCCTGTATACATGTGTATGAAATTGAAAACCATTCACCACATATGAATTATAACATTTAACCATTTTGGATGGTGGGTTACTCAATATACACAGTCGCTTATCAATTTTATCAGCATATTGAGACAACTAAAAATTTGTAAAATAATTATCAATATAATAAATCATAAACAGAATTGATATTAAACCATCAATAATTTATGTTACCAGTTTTTGAAACCATTGAGAAAAAATTTTGTGTCTGCGTTCTTCTAGAGCAGCTACTGTAATTTGTGGAATTTGTTTCTTGATATGATTATCATATAACCTAAAAATAAAATAAGTTTAAATAATGTAACATAAATTATAGAAAAAGTGATTGAATCACTAACAGGACAAATGATGTCATTTCTTCATAGTTGAGCAGAACATATGTATGAGCTATGTGATATTCATCATCTGAAAGCCATCATTCATGAACTCCACTGAAACCAAAATTTGGATGATTTAAAAATGTTAATTTATTGTATATTTCTTCATTAACATTCTCCTCATTTCGTCCAATGTGATTTTTTTTGAGGGATTTTGAGATTCAAACTAATGAGAGCAGAAAAAAGAAATTTCGTCTAGAAAATAACCTTCAACAATTGAGCCTTCAACTGATTATTTGTTACGTATTTTTTTCTTTAATTTTTACATGAATCACTCGAATGGATACATCCATCGAAACTATTCTAGACCTCCAAATTTGCCCTCATGTAGAAAATGTAATATTAGATGTTCCATTGAGTCAATGAAAGCCAGTGGAACGATTTTTTTTCTAGTTTACATATAATTACAACAACATCTACTTCCAGTTTTCTTAGCACATCATAGTCTGTTGTCGCTGCACAAATGTCTCGATAAAAATATGATATTTCTTTTATCGAATCCCAAATCATAGAAGTCAACAAACCTCTAAATCTAATTGGCATAAGTCTTTCCATTATAACATGAAAATCATGATTTTTTAATCCAGTAATATAACAATTTTTATCACATCTTCCCAAATTGGAAGCATAGCCATCTGGAAGTCTCAAATCTAAAATCCACTGAAATAATAATAAGAGACTCTCTTTGGATAGTGTATAAGATTCTTTTGGCTTCATTAACCTCTGTGATGTGATATTTTCAAATAATTCAAGTTCTGGTCGCCTATAAATTTGGGCAAGATCTAATCGTGCCTTTATAGTATCTTTGGTCTTACCTGGTGTATCCAAAACTGTATGAAATAAATTATCAAAAATTTTCTTCTAAATATGCATAACATCCAACATGTGGAAGACCAACAAATCAGACCAATATGGAAGATCCCAAAAAATGCTCTGTTTTATCCAATTATGTTCTTTCCCAAAGCAATGAATTTTTTGTTGGTTGACTGTTGGTCCAAATGTGATGGGGGGTAATGAAAATACAACTGATTTTAACTTTTTACCTGAGATCATCTTTGGAGGTTTACCCCTTTCAATTATACCTACTATGAAATGATATTTTTTCCTCCGAAAAGGATGATCGGTTGGAAGAAATCTACAGTAAAAATTAAAATAGTAAGGTTTTTTTCCATTGACCAGCATAAACGATTTTTTTTCTTTCATACATTAAGGAAATGATTTCGGACCATGTGTACTCCAACAAGATAACATTCCATATGCCAGAAAGTCACTAGTCGGGCACATCAATGCAGCTTTTAATATGAAATTTAGTTTCTCATCAACATCATATGTATTAACACCATCACTCCAAAATGCATTTAACTCATCAATTAATGGTTTCAAATAAACATCAAAATTCTTTTTTGGATGTCCTGGGATTAATAGAGTCAAAAAGATATAAGGCTCCTTCATCAAAATTCATGGAGGAAAATTTTATGGATTTATAAAGATAGTCCAACATGAATACTCACTACAATAAGAACCAAATGGACAAAAACCATCAGTAGAAAGACCCAATTGTACTTTTCGGGCTTCTATAGAAAAAGGAAGATGTAGACAGTCAAAATGTTTCCATGAATCACCATTAGGTGGATGATTCAAGATTTTATCAGTTGAAATATTGGTTTTGTGCCATGACATCATTGACGCTATGTTCTGAGACATCAATAAACATTGCAACCTAGGTGTAAGGGGGATATATCTCAACTGTTTTACTGGAATCAATCTAGACTTCCCTGGTTGAGCTTCTTTATACCTCGATTGTCCATATGTGGGACAAATATCCAATGACTCATTTTTCCAGAATATAAGATGCAATGATTTGAACATGCATGAATCTTCCGATAACTAAGGCCCGGATTACGAATCAGCCTCTTGCTCTCATAGAAATTTGCAGGAAACATATTTCCTTCAGGTAACAATGCTTTAACCAAAGAAAATATCTAATCAAAACAGTTGTTTGACGTGGCATTATCTGATTTAATAGCCTTAAATTTTTCAACCGCTTCTAATTTGATTATCTTGTAACCAGGATATAATGCATCCTCAGCAGAGCTCAACAACTCATAAAATTCAGATGGTGCCAACTTATGAGTTAAAGGAATATCACCTTGAGTTTCAGTTTGTTGCACAGATGGACCT
Organism: Viscum album; assembly: GCA_963277665.1. NCBI lineage: Eukaryota > Viridiplantae > Streptophyta > Magnoliopsida > Santalales > Viscaceae > Viscum > Viscum album. Next base: position 625,377,108 of record OY728127.1, read on the forward strand.
GCAACATCATGTACTAAATTTTGAAACCATGATGGATCTGAAATCAAGTTATAAAGATCTTCTCTAGAACTGCGTTCACCGTGTTGATACCAAAAAACATAATCGGGTTGAAAACCAAACCGCAAGAGATGTCCCCCAACCTTTTCAAATCTGTCAAATGTTCTCAGAGCACATTTTTTACAAGGACACTTAATTGTGCCTTTCGAAATATATTCTGGTTTTGATGATGCAAATACTAAGAAAACTTCAACACCCTCAATATATACTGGATTTAAACTAGAACAATTTGGATTTCTACGTTGATTTATCCAAGATCGATCATCTAATAATGACTGATGTCGACTTCCTTATTCCATATTTTTCTTCATAAAATATGAAATCAACACTGTTTTTGAATAGTTTTAAATTATAAAAACACTATCTGAAAATGATGATAAATAATTACAACTACATAATAATTATCATTAATTAAGGGATACACAATCTCTAGTGGATTGACGGCTACTCTTTTGTCCGAAGGCTCGTGTAATTACATCCTTCTCACACTTATCATTGCAAATTGTTGAAAATTATTCCTAATTATTCCTAATTATTTCTAATTATTACTAATTATTACAAATTTATACTAATTGTTACTAGTTATTACAATTTATTACTAATTATTACAATTTATTACAATTTATTACTAATTATTACAATTTATTACTAATTATAACTAATTATTACTATTTATTACTAATTTATCAATACTTAGAAATACTTAGAAAAAGGAAAACTACTTGAATAATGAAAGGAAATTTTGTAATCAACGTTGTGGAGATGATTAAAAATTTTGACTTCATTATCCAAGTATATTTTGTTTCCTAATTATTCCTAATTATTCCTAATTATTCCTAATTATTCCTAATTATTCCGAATTATTCCTAATTATAACTAATTATAGCTAATTATAGCTAATTATAGCTAATTCTTCCTAATTTTAGCTAATTGTTGCTAATTATTGCTAATGTTATCTATTTATTCCTAATTATTGCTATTTATTCCAAATTATTCCTAATTATTCCAAATTTTTACTAATTATTCCTAATTATTACTAATTATTCCTTATTATTACTAATTATTCCTAATTATTCCTAATTATTCCTAATTATTCCTAATTATTCCTAATTATTCCTAATTATTCCTAATTATTTTTATTTATTCCCAATTAATCCTATTTATTGCTATTTATACCTAATTATTCCTAATTACTCCTAATTATTCCTAATTATTCCTAATTATTCCTAATTATTGCTAATTATTTCTAATTCTTTTTAATTATTGCTAATTATTCCAAATTATTGCTAATTGTTACTAATTATTGCTAATTATTCCTAATTATTGCTAATTATTACTAATTATTACAAATTACTACTAATTAGTACTAATTATTCCTAATTATTCCAAATTATTATTAATTATTCGTAATTATTCGTAATTATTTGTAATTATTCCTAATTATTCCTAATTATTCCTAATTGTTTCTAATTATAGCTAATTGTAGCTAATTGTAGCTAATTGTAGCTAATTGTAGCTAATTGTAGCTAATTATAGCTAATTGTTGCTAATTTTAGCTAATTGTTGCTAATTATTGCTACTTGTTGCTAATTATTCCCAATTATTCCTAATTTTTGCTAATTATAGCTAATTATTCCTAATTATTGCTACTTATTTCTAATTATTGCTAATTATTGCTAATTATTCCTAATTATTCCTAATTATTCCTAATTATTCCTAATTATTGATAATTATTGCTAATTATTCCTAATTATTGCTAATTATTCCTAATTATTCTAAATTATTGCTAATTATTCATAATTATTCCTAATTATTCCTAATTAATGCTAATTATTGTTAATTATTGCTAATTATTCCTAATTATTACTAATTATTCCTAATAATTGCTAATTATTCCTAATTATTGCTAATTATTGATAATTAGTGCTAATTATTCCTAATTATTCCTAATTATCGCTAATTGTTCCTAATTATTTCTAATTATTTTTAGTTATCGCTAATTATTCCTAATAATTGCTAATTATTCTTAATTATTGCTAATTATTCCTAATTATTGCTAATTATTCCTAATTATTGCTAATTATGCCTAATTATTCCTAATTATTCCTAATTATTCCTAATTATTCCTAATTAATGCTATTTATTGCTATTTATTGTTTTTTATTGCTAATTATTGCTAATTATTCTTAATTTTACCTATTTATTCCTAATTATTTCTAATTATTCCTAATTATTCCTAATTATTCCTAATTATTCCTAATTATTCCTAATTATTGCTAATTATTTCTAATTATTGCTAATTATTGCTAATTATTCCTAATTATTGATAATTATTGCTAATTATTGCTAATTATTCCTCATTATTACTAATTAAAACTAATTATTACTAATTATTACTAATTATTACTAATTATTACTAATTATTCCTAATTATAACTAATTGTTCCTAATTATAACTAATTATAACTAATTATAACTAATTATAACTAATTATTCCTATTTATTACTATTTATTCCTAATTATTACTATTTATTCTTAATTATAACTAATTATTCCTAATTTTTTCTATTTATTACTAATGATAGCTAATTATTCCTAATTATAGCTAATTATACCTAATTATAGCTAATTATTCGTAATTATTGCTAATTAGTACTAATTATTACCAATTATTACTAATTATTACTAATTATATTTATTTATTGCAAATTATATCTATTTATTCCTAATTATATCTAATTAATATGAATGATAACTAATTATTTATAATTATAACTAACAATATCAATTACTTAGTAAAACTAAATATAAATAAAAATCATTTGAAATCTAATTAAATTAGAACTAATAAACAATAATTAAAATTAACATAAAAAATAAAATAAATATAAAAAATAAAATATAAATACCTTAAACTTTGATATTCTAAAGATATTGACGCCCTCTGATTGCTCTCGTCTAAAAAACTTCAACTAAATTTTTTTTTTGTTGAAACTAAAGAATGAAGAGAGAGAGAAATCAAGATGTGAATGATTTGGGAAAAACAGATGGGGGTATATATAGATTAGATTAGTTGCGATGGGGTTATTAGCGACGGGAATCCCATCGCAAATGGTGGTAATTGCGACGGGCCCCGTCGCAATTACCCTTGCCTGCATTAATTGCAGACGACAGTTAAAAGGTTATTTGCGACAGGTCCCGTCGCAAATAGTACCTACTGACAGTCTTTTTGGGACAGGACGACATCCCATCGCAAAAATGTTTTTACCGCTACCGAGTATTTGTGATGGGACCCGTCGCAAATAACCCGGCTCGGTTTGGTGCGCAAGTCGCGCCAAACTATTTGCGATAGGAGACATTGCCATGTCCCAAATAATATTCGCGCGGTTTGGCGCGCAAGCCACGCCAAACTATTTGCGACAGGGGGGGGGGTCGAAATCCCGTCGCAAATAACCAATTATTTGTGATGGGAAACTTTACCCGTCGCAAATAGATTCTTGGACAAGTTATTTGTGACGGGAAAAAGTCTCGTCGCAAATTAACCGTCACAAAGAGTATCTTTTCTAGTAGTGATCATGTTATTTCCCTTATTATGATTTTTAGATCACCCCTTTCTTTGATGTATTTTCATGGTTGTTTTATGTATTTTTTTAGCTCAGATGGATTTTAGAGATCGTTATGTATATTAAAATTAAAATATGTGATTTTATTTCCATGTTTCTTTTTTGTATACATTTTCCTCATAATACACATGGTCATTTTATCAATGGTTTGTATTCATCATATTTTTATGTTGATAATCATTTAATAATATGTATCGAAGGCTTAGGTCTCTATACATAGATACAAGATATTATCAAAATGAATGAGGAACATGAATGAATTTATTTTATTTATTGTAAAGGTGGACATTATTGGATTAATATTAAATATATTATATAAATTAAGTTAAATTCACATAAAAAAATTATTATTTTGGAAACACTACACGCCTAGATAATTTTTAACTATCTATTGACTAAAAGAGAGTGTTTCTGCATAAAAAATTGATAAAAAATTAAAAAACTCATATCATCTTTATGTCAATTTTTTCTCCAAAAACATAAAATATATTATAAATAAACATATATTCCTATTATGTATGAAAATTCCTTTGCATAATGAATTAATCATGGAGGGTCTAAGAAGGTTGAGATGTGTCTTATGAATGTTGTTACAATTAGTCAATAATATCCTCTTGATAATAGTACCACATGATAGTTCATGAAGGGTTAAAATGTGGTAACATTTATATTAATATATGAATAATTTATATTTAATTATGTCTCATAAATTTTATATATTCTATTTTTTTGAATTATTTTTTAGCATAATTTGAGTTTTAATTTTCATTTATTCGATGGTGTGGATGATCAATGAGGCAGGATTAAACTTTTTAGTGATTAAATTCAAAATAGGTAAGAAAAAGGAATTAAAACATAGATTTTTATGTTTTAATAAATAACTCCCTTGATAAGAAATATTTTCAATGTCTCATAAGAGGGTTCGTTGGTTGGAAAATAGTTATTATATTATTTTTAAGGACACACATTTTCATTTAATAGTGAAATTTAGATTTTATTATTACAAACCACCAAGAGGCATGCAAAGTCAATAAAAATATATTTATGATTAAAATAATTCACATTAGAATACTTCATGTTGTGATTTAACTTCAAGTAATATAGAAAATAAAATTAGATCTTGCTGAAATTAGTATATATAAGATTCTTATGGTTTATATTAAATATTAATTTTTAAATATTAAGTGGAAATATAATAATCAATTTAATATTTTATAAATATATTTTATTGATATATATTACTAATTATATAATATTCATAGAGAAAATTTTTACATTGCTAAAAATCCCTCTTTTAACCAGTGACATAGAGAATATATGGTATACACACTAGCAGTGTTATTGGTGATGAAGTTATCATTGGGCCTCCATGATTCCATTTCCACCACTATTAAATAGTTTAGTATTATAAAACATATTATATCAATCATATAATTCAGTGTCAAATGGGCTTCCCCTCCCCCTCTGTTGTTCTTAACGTAGAAGAATTTTCCTCAAAATTGCAGGATCTTCATTTCACCAAGAGTGCTATTGGGTGGTTTTCAAAGAATGGGAGACCACTATAAATATAGGTATGGAATAGACTATTTTCAAGGTCCACCACTCATATTGGACTCAATAATTAGAACACCAAATGCTTATTTATAGGATATGATTGTGTATCTATCATATATTCTTAGTTGTAATTAAATCTATCCTATCATGGAACTACATGGAATCCTAGATGTTAGGTCATTTGAATCATTATAATGATTTAGGCTTTAAAATAATATGTTGGAGAAATCCATAGTAAATTTTTTGGTCTTGGGATGCATATAATCCAAAAATTAGGAACGATTATAAAGCCATATATTTAAGAAAGAAAAGATAGAGGGTCATTAGATCAAGCTATGTTGTATAGACCTAGGGATTTTCTACAATGGTTTGGGGAAATCCTAGATTATCCAATCAAACCAGTATGTGTGATATAAAATACTCTGGGTCTCTCCCTAGATACGAAAAATATTTAATTCAAAAAAGGGTCCTTTGATGATCTGATCTTGTAGGTGTGAAATTTTGTAATCCCAAATCAAAATGATTTATACCCATTACATAATGTGACCCCCCAAGCAGAATATATTACGGGATAAATTAATTTAACCCCCCAATTTCTAATAGGATTAGGACATGTGTGAGGGATGACATATTTTATCACATTTATCATGATGGTGATACTCACAAGTCCAACATAGATCATTTAGAGGTTGTTTTTAAATTTTGTAAATACTAGAATGTAATATTTATGGTAATATAACCCTTGAAAATTTCATATAGTATTTTGTCACCATCACATGTTAGTAGTTCATAGCCGCGCTACTTGTTACACTATTTGGAAGTCCTAAGACCTTGAAATTTCTAAATAAAGTGTATGGACATTATTTTATACATGTATGGTTGTTAATTGTTTTTATGATTGTGATATCTAATGATAAAAGTGTTTGACCTCTGATCTTATGTATATGTATTATTGATTTTTTCAATTATTTTTTGACAAATTTTCAATGGTTTTTTTTATTTTTGTCACAATGATAAAAAACTATTAATATTTATTGAGTATCATGCTCTGAGAAATTATTTTATGTTCTTTTAGATAGTTCATATTAACTTATAATATAGTCTATAAAGTTATAATTTTATTTTTCATGTGTTTTCTAAGTGATTTTTTCATAGAAATAACATGTGTATAATATATTATAGAATTATATTTAACATATTTATGCTTTGAAATTTTGGATTAATGTGATTAGAATAATATGGGGGCATCATGTTTTTGTACAATGAGGTGAGAGATGTAAAAGAAATCAATTTCTATTCATTCTATATTTTAGGTGGGATGTATGCAATGAGTGTGTTTCTTTATTAAGTGTCATATTATTTAATTTTTTCCTATATAAATATGAGGAAATAAATGAATTGTGAGAGACACAAGATGGATATATCATTGAATAATTGTTGGACTACAGATGATAGACTTTGAGATTTTTTCCCAAGATTCTCATTGTGATGATTATGTGTATGACTTGAAACAATGATTCGAACTTAGTAATATATAGTGGCATTTTCCATGGTTGAAAATAGTGTTTAAATCGGATGTTTTTATAGTCATATAATATATTTAACCCAATTCATTAACTATTATTCTAAACTAGGTGACCAACTATTCTAGACTATCATATTGGCTATATTATCACATTGGGTAGATAGTAAAGTAATCAATTTAACATAGATTATTAGATATTAAAATTTTCTAGTAAACCCAATTTATTATATATTTTATTTTTTTAATACCCTTTTATTCATTATTTTTTGATGTTACTTTAGTTATGGGAGTATTTTATCTAAACAACTAAACATCCAAGATTATTTCTTCAGGGTGTCCCAATATCATTTCTTGAGATCTAACTTCCATAAACCCCAATATTTGTATGTACACAAACTCTTTAAAAAATAATATTTTTTTAGTTAGTGTAATATTTTGTTTTTTAGATGATTAATATATCAGTTTATCTTATCCTACTGCCATAGATGGATATTCATGTGTTTTGGTTCTTATTAAGATTATAGTAACTTGGGAAACATGGAATTATATAGTTTTTGTTCTTTAGAATGACCCTTCTATATTTTTGGGGGAATTTTTTAATTATATTTACTTTATTATTTGGAATTTTATTCATGTGGTGATATTATGAATGAAATGTTTTAATGCATCATATTTATATTAAATGATATATAGATTACTAAATTTGGGTAAAATTATGTGCAATGTCTTATAAGTTTCTATGGATGAGTGAGTTTCTATGAAAATGGTTAACTTATATCACATTATATAATTTTTTTAGATTGAAAATGAATATATATTATGATTTTACTTCGACCATTATTATAGATTAATTATATTAATATGGTTGAAAATTATTCATGGGTGGACTTCAATGTATATGGATTTACTCAAACCAAATTTTATAAACAAATATAAGATATCATGTTGTTATAGGTTTCAAAAAAAAAATTATTAATGAAAAAAGGTTAATATCACGATCTTGGTGTTTGGGGAATATTTCATATTCCAATGAGATATAAAGGTTTTTTGGGTTTTTTATATGTTAGGGGAAAGGGGTTTATTTTCCAAATTTGTGGTTATCGTATATTTGGGAGTTTTTGTAGGGAATTTATTCATTTTTTTTGTATATTTTTCTATCGATATTGTTTTATTTTTCATGGATGGAGATTTTATTTCAAACATGGAATTATAGAATTCTCATGAAAGAGTAATCCCTCTTGTTTGTGTGACTTATAGCATTAGTGAAATTTTTAAATCCATACCCTATTTTAGGTGGGATTTCAGCACCACATTATATCTCTTCATGAATAATGGTTGGGGTCTTAATAAGTTTAGTTTTTGACAAGGGTTACTATTCAAAACCATTAAGGATTTTCTATATGTATTTTAAATTATTTTTACCTAGTCGAAATCTACGAAATTTTGTTTTCAAAATTATTGTATTTAAAAATTTATTTAAATATTGAGATAGAGTTATGGAATTAATTTTTTTGAATATTATTTTATTTTAAAAAACGCAGAGAATTTTTTTTAAATGAAAATTATTGGATTTTAACCAAATAGGTAAAATAAAGGTGATTTTCAATAATTATTTTTTTTGGTTTACAGTTTTTTATAAAATTATTATCCATGTTATATTTACTCATATTAATATGGAATAATATAATTATTAATTTATATTAGAACTTGGTTCTTCATATTATATGTTTTGGTTAGGACATGGAAGTATATTTGTCTTCCTAAAATCATGTAGAGTGTTGTTACCTATTTGATTAAATAGTCCTTGGATTTGGGTTTTGTCAGAGGGTATTTGTTTTCATAAAATTTTCCATGAATTTTTTTATTTTTCAAGTACCTGTGTTATAGTGAGAAGGGTGATGATATAAATTTATCAATTATAGAAAAATATAGGTCCATTTAAGGTGAGAGTGATTTTTTAATCAAATGGTGGAAATGACTTCTATCATTTTTTAACATCATTTCTTTTTGAGAGTTACAAGTTGAACTCATTATATATTTTTGGATTTTTGGAGGGTAATTTTATAGTTATTATTAGAAAATATTGAGTTTTTTTGTGATAATATGAAGGCTTGTAATTATTGATCATCTATTTTGTGAATTGTTTGGTGTTATAGAAAGAATAAGAGAGTTTTTATGTGAATTGTGGGACTTATAGGTAAATTTGGGTACCCATTTCCACCACACTATATCTTTTTCTTCCTTCAACCATGGTTTTCTACTATCCATTGTGAATTAGTGGAATCAAAATGTTATGAGTTCATGGATTGATGATGAAAATTTGGGGAGCTACTGGATACCAAGATAAAAAATTATATTACGGCGTGTCTCTCTGTGATGTGGTATGATAAAAAATAGATGTAGCTGCAGATTTGGTTTAGATAAATATTTGATTAATCTATTATTAAATATTCATAATACCTAAATCCATATATAAATTTTTTGTTAGAAATGATTTTGTTTTGGTAGGGTACAATATGGTTTTCCAATCAAGCTTAATAGTTGTGTAGCTAAACCATGTTATGGTATATATGACTATATCATGGTCTTATTTAGTTATTTGATATTAAAAGTTAAATGGATATCATAATTTTTTGAGGTTAATATTGTTAATTTTTTTAGTTTTCATATCTACCTTGACTGACCAAAACTCGGTCAAGGTTTAGGTCACCCAATATAGGTTTGGTAAAATTGAGTTTCATTTATCTTGTAATCACAACAATTCATGTTTATGTATTCTCTATTGATCCTTTCTTGAATCATTTATCCCATAATCTTCTTAATGATTAAAAAAATTGTATTTTGGGTGTTAATTTGTGGGAGGATTCATATGTGGTTGAAAAAAAACATGTTAGTTAAATAAATTTTATTTTAAATATTTATGTCTCGTTCATGAATATGTAATTTAGTTTGGGTATTCTAAGATTTTTTATATATATGGGATGTGAATTAGAGTACTTCGATTTTTTGGACATTGGTAATAATGTTTAACCTTATTATATAAATGACATAAATGCCAATCAAGTGATATATTTTTTGAATGGATAATTGAAATCATATGCAATATTTAACCAATGAAAAGATGGTTATTATAGTGTTTTGACTATGTTTTAATTTTTTAAAAATTAACAATGTTAGTATAGAAGAGAAAAAGCATGTTCCAATATAGTAAATTCATAGTAATTTATTATTTATTGTGTGAACTTTTTATAATGTTATACAAAAAATGATTATAAATGTTTTTTGATTATTTATGGGAGTCGTAGGAATAATTTATCTTATTGTGATGTAATTATAGGTATTATGTATGTTATGATATAACAAGGTATAGGTATGATTGTTTTGGTAGTATTTTTTTATGATTTTTATTTGAGGGAAATAGTCAAAAATCAAGTGTAAGTTAAAGTAAACGTTGTGAAGCATAAATAGTTGTTAGAAGAGGTTTTGGATATTATGATGTGATTATTTCTATATTATGAACTATTGTTATGTGTTAAGTTTTATGTTTTGTTTTTTTATTCTCCATTTATCATTTTTATTGATGTTTTGTGGTGGAATTGAACAAAACTATTTGGTTAGGTTTATCATGTTTTAATTCATAAGATGTGGTATTCTATTATGTGGAGGTGATTTGAGGGATGTGGTATTCCTTACACAGATACATTTGTTATTATATTTCACTACATTTGTTATTATTGTAATTGTTTTAGTTCTTATGACTATATGGTCTTCATTATAGTGATATACAGTAACTTTAGTTGTATATACTATTGTTAATAGTGTAGTTAATGAGAGATGAAAATATTTGGGCTGGTTGTTATTTTATGGTTTTTATGATATAGATTATGTGTTTGATTCCATACAGCTAAGGTTTACTTGTTTTATTGTTTTATTATTTTACTTCAAAAAATTAATGATATTTAAATATATCAATCACCAAGGAGTTAACATAACTTTTCATTTAACACAATAAAGGATGGATAAAGAACCAAAAGATTATATAGATGTACACACCATGTTATTATAAATTTAATCTTCATTTATTGGATCCTTTTAAAAGTGATGATGAAAAAATTTAGATTTATAAGGTGATGATATAATGCAAATTTGTTCGGGTTCAGTTGATTAATAGTGTACTGGTTGTGGTTTTATTATTTTACAAACTTTCCCATGGGCTTATTCATTTTACTGGCATATTTTTTCATACATTAAATTGTAGTAATTATTTTGGATTCTTTATTTCATACAAAACAGTAATACATCCCATAATATATTTTTTATTCTCAATGGGTTAGATTCCACAAGATGTTCCAGTGGAGGTGGACTTCGGTATTCAATAAGTTTCTTATTGTCCTGTCAAAAAAAATCTTGGTCGGGTCATATTGTGTGTAAAATGTTATTAAACTGAATTTTTTAAATATGGAGTTAGTAGTAGCCACTTATTTAAATTACATGGTTTTATAAATAATTAATATCACTTAATCCTAGTAAGTAAAATAGATAATAAAACTAGATTGGGATGCAAAGGGATCTTGGGATTGAAAGTATAAACTCTTATTTTCAAAAAATTGTAAATATTGGAATGGGTTATTATTATCACTGTAATATATAGATGTTGTCTCATGAATAATAGAAAATAATGTGATAAGAAATATGCATTTTATGATTTATATTATTGTTTTTAATTAAAATTTTTGAATTGAAAGTAGGAATATCCATATTTTCCGAAGCTTGGGAAATTATTTTTTTCTAGTTATGTTTTATGTGAATCAGAATCATGATGTATACAGAGATAAGGTAAAATGAGAGTTAGTGGTAAATCATAAAATTGAGGACCCAAAAGTATTATAATCCAAGAGAGTGAGCTTATTGAATTTTTTTTATGACAAAACATACTTAATGAGGTAGTCATATTTTTATAATAATTAAATTAAGTGGTGTATTTAGAAATTGGAGATATATTTTTAGCTTATTTAAGTGGCTTAGTGGAATTGGATTCTATTAAGAGTGAATTTATTTGATGGAGTGGTGTGAAAGTGGTGGAAAATATACCTTGGTGATCATTATGCGCCTATAGTAATGTGGATTCAATTTTGAGACCAATTCAAAGGGTAATTATTGAATATTTGACTTTGATTAGGGGAAATAAAAGATATCATCTATTTGGGGAGGAATACCTAGTTTTTCTGAGTATATAGTAATGTTTATATGCCTGTTATAACAATATCAAGAATAGTTTTTGGACAAATAGTATAGATATAACCACTATAAGAGTATATAATTACCTAAGATTCAGCTATATGTCAACCTATTTACCATGAAGATATACTGAAAGGTTTTTAACGAGGTATAATTTATTAAAAAAGTCATTCATATATTTGTAGAGAATTACATGATTGTAAATGATGGATTTTAATGTGTTATGGGGATGTGTTAGATCCTGGGTCATGGAAAGGTATCCTCTCATTTAAGTTTTCATTTGAATCCATTTCTTTGGTTAATTAAGTGCTTACCCAAGTCCTAGAGGAGTCTTGGGGGTGTTTTGGGGGTTCAGGACATGAAAAGTGGAGAAAAGGGAGTTTTTTGGGTAGGCCCCATGGTCTTCGCACGGTTAGTTCTAACTGTGCAGACATCCCAGTAAACCATGTGGAGGATGTGTTTTTGGATAGTGGCCTCCGCATGGTTTCCACATGGTTGGGAAAACCATGTAGGTGAATCATGGGAGTGGTCCTTTTGAGATATAAGAATACGCATAGTTTGTGCACGGTTTGGCCAACTGTGTAGGTAAACCATGTGGCCCAGAAATATTTTAAAAAATAACAAATTTTCCACTCATAGATTTTTAACTCGAACTCGGGATTTCCTCCCATTTCACCCCTCCTCACCCTTAGGAAAAACCAAATCTCCCCAGATCTCCAATAGATCAATGTCCTTCATTTATAAGGAGTTTTTGGTGATGTTGGTTGTGGGTCGAAGCTTCGGGTAAGTCCAATCTCATCCTTTCTTGTCTTTTGAGTTTAGGGTTTTTATATTCTTCTCCTCTCTTTTTGAATCTCTAAAACCCTACACTTTGGGAGAGATTTAGGCTGAAGCTTCAAAGTATGGCTGATATGGAATCTAAGGGCTTCATTAAGAGTGTGTTCACCCAAGAAATCAAGGTCGTTGGTCTACAAGTTATATCCCAGGGTTTTTTTGTGGATTTGTTGTAACACCCTGAGATTTTATAAAAAATATTATTTTTAATTTCATTAATGTCTTGTGTTGTACTCTACACCAAAAGGATCTTGCATGACACACATCCCTGACTTGGCTTGCATTACAGGCAGTCGCAACCTTCCAGGATAGCGTGTGTTGTACGCAATACCGAGTTTCGCTAAACAATGATATGTTATATAAACTATCCGTTATGAATAGTAATACCCACTTTTTGAAATTTTATAAATTTTATCTTTCTAAATGGACTTCATTTTTGAATTTGGAATATCTAAATTATCCTACGGTGAATTTTTGGTATTTTTCTGAAAACATTCAATTTTTGATGAATAGTGAAAACACTAGGTTACTATTCAAAAACCGACTTTTTATTTAAATAATTATTTATTTTATTTAAATTTATTTTAGGTCAAAATTGATACATAATACCTATATACATTCAATGTAATTCATTGGCATAATTTTATAATAATTTTAGATATATAAAAAAATTTATTGAACTTTTCAACGTCTTTTACCCACCTCCTAGGAGAATTTGGAAATTCATATAAAACATAATTTTACCGCTTCTGTGAGTGGTATTTCAAAAATCCGAGAGACACGGTTAATATCAAGGACTGAAATGTGGTTCAATGAGATGAAAATAATTTTTGGTTAATAGTAACTTTTTACTTTTATTTACCACGATTAAAAGTAAATAGGGTAATTAAGGGTAAAAATGATATTATTATTACCCTAACACATGTCCTAATTCTATTGGATAAGTGTAATTCGTCCACAAACAATCTTGGGAATAAAATATGACCATTTAGGTCCACTTGGTTTAGATTAGGACATTTATTATTAATTTATTTAAAGAAGGGTTAAAATAGTTAAAATCAATGTTTAATAGAAAAAACATTTTCAATATAGGGTTATACATAAGTTAAATTAGACTATAAATATTCATTAGAAAGATAAAAGTATTTTATACCTAATGGTATTTTATTTATAATTTTTAGTCATTAAATAATTTAAGTTATTTATGACACAATGGTGATGCAGTAATTACCTAAATAATGAAATATTAAAATAAATGATATTATTAATACCCAAATAAATGTAATTTTAGACTCTTTATAATTTCCACTAATTGTATAGGTTAATATGACATTTTATTATTGATTTAATTAACTTTTTTCGAACTAATCATGCTATTTTGAGTTTCACAAAAATTAATTACCAAATAGTGTCAAAATTGACAAAAAATAGTTTTTAAAACAAATATTATATTATTAATTGTTATTTTATTCCTAAAAATCTAAGGATCGGCCGAATGACTTAGATAAAGTTATATATATTAATAATAAACAACTTGAGGTTCGTTTGTCTTGTTATAGTATGTTTATTACCCTTATAGTGTAAGAAAACAAGAAGACACGGTAAAAGTAAAATTATTTAACTTAGAGTTATATCTAAATGATAAGGATAAAATAATAAACTAAACTTGTCTAAATTATATTGGATGAGAGGATTTCGACCCATACCCACCTTGGCTTCGATATAAATCAATCTGGAGATATTAATAATCGAGTATGACTTTATAATAAAATAATATTTTTAGTTTTTCCTAAGGTGCCCCTCTCCTCCCTTATAAAAGGGCACCTCCTCCCTCTCTTCCACACACCACATTGAGCCTTCAAGATTTGCTAAAACCTGAAATATTATCTTCTCCACCTCCCTAGAAACATCCTAGAGGTCCTGGTCTTCTTCAAAGACCAAATTTAGTTCCCTAAGAGGAGGTCCAAAAGAGGCGCTTCAAAGAAGAGGTAATGTCTGTTACCGATTCTTTCAACTTTATTTCTTCTTCTACTTCTTCTTCTTTAATTGTTTCATTATTAAGTAATAACATAAGTATCAATAATATACTGATATGTTATTATAAGTATGAAAAAACCATATTTCACCATCTATCCATCCTACGGAAAACGAAATCACCGCACGTGCGTACGTACGGAATATCGTCTCCACGCC
The DNA here is from genome assembly GCA_963277665.1 of Viscum album. NCBI lineage: Eukaryota > Viridiplantae > Streptophyta > Magnoliopsida > Santalales > Viscaceae > Viscum > Viscum album. The sequence goes on from OY728127.1 coordinate 625,392,133, forward strand.
GTGGTGTAATCTATTTCCCACCACCTCCTTACTTGGATGGGTATAATGGTGTAAATAATAACTATATATGATTATTGTAAAGTGATATTGATTCTAAAATATTATACATACACTTCAATACAACTCCACGATCATGGGAATGGTATCATCGCTCGTGCGTACGTACGGACTACCGTCTCCACGACGCGATGAGATTCATTCTCCATGTTAACCATTCATGAATGATTATAAAGTATATATAATAAGTAATAATTAAATATATGACAAAATAATACTGAATTTATGTATATATATATCTATGTATTTCATCTACTTAATTCCATTCAATTCAATAAGGAAATGAAAATAGCGTTCATGCGTACGTCCGACCTACCGTCTCCATGAACAGTGTATTTCATTCCATTTATCGATCTATCATATATATATATGTATATACTGAATATATATTATATATAAATAATTTTCTACATTATGGAATTAATTAAATCAGGATATAATTAATAATATCAAGAACAAAAGTTGAAACACATATAATAAATGAAACGATTTTACACGAAACGCTGCTTTAACATTGAATTTACAAAAGAACGGGTAATATAATGTCATAAGTGAACCATATGTGATATCATAACAATGAATATAATTCTGTAATAAGTCAATGACATTATTTAAATCATTATACAGGAGGTTCGGATACATACGAAGCATATCAGACATAAGGTAAGGGATAATTATTCCAATCTCATTCTTATCCGAGATTGTTTACTCATAAGTATTTACCGGGGGTTATGTTTATTATACATGCCCATATGCTCTAAAAATGTTTTCATAAAATGTTTACGTTCCTTACATATATTTTTAAGACATTTTTATCCTTTTCTTACTTTTACCACATCGTATGGAAGGAATCTTTCTTTTGTTTACCATACGAGGTACTTTTTGACTTTTCTGACAAAAGTACGAGGAGATTTTTATTTTTAACTTATACGGTGTGAACGGATTTTTACGGTTTTATAAAGCCTTATTTTCATGAAGCTTCCCCCAAAATATTTCATGACTATTTTCAAGAAAATCCTTTTCATTTAAAATTGCATTATATTTTGTGAAAAGAAAATGCTTTTGAAGAAGAAAGTATATTTTCCTCAAGAATTCATTTCATGTGTTTTTGTCAAAACCATTCTCCATCTAAGATGACATTATTTCATATGGGTATGTTTCTAATATGATGTCTCTACGATTTACATGGTTTCAATTTTCTTATTATGAAATGATATCCATTTATTTTATATGGATTATGTGATGATGGAATTATTTTTATGAAACCCATTTTATTCGTTGGGTTATTATGAATGATGTATGTTTATTTTGTGGCACAAGTAAGAATGATTTCATTATGAGATGGGTGAGACATATATCTCCCTCAAATTCATTGGGTAAAGATTTATATCTCATGAGATAGACATGGCTGGAATGGTAAGTTAATCTGGTTCAGTGTTATAGGACTGAAACGAGGAGTGAACTCGATTCAGAAAGGGACTTTGTCCACTAAGATGGTCTTGGAAGCAATGCCTTAGCTACTATGGAAATAATAACATGTGCTGAATGGTTTCAACAATTACATGTTTTATTCCCATTATATTTTAGCATGGTTGATTTTCCATTATGATATATGCCTTATGTACTTCCATGATTTTTGTCTTTGCTCAAGATTTTGATTTTTAAATTTCATGTTCAAGTTTTGGTTTTCAAATGTTTATGGATTGTTTTATGTTCTCTATGTTTTCCCTTACTGAGAATTTGAACTCAACCGTTTTATGTTTCATTTTCCCCAGGAAATAAAGAAAGGTTTAGGGTAAGAAAAAAAGAGGAAGATCGTTATGGGAGTTGTTGAAGATCTTTCAACATGATTAGAAGTTTATATTCCAAGTTTCCAAAGACACTAAACTATTACGGTCCTTGTGTGTCTGTGTTTGTTATGTATTATGTATTCCTCAAAATTAATGTAATGCCCATGTACGCCAAGCTTCAGGTATCTATAGTTGGTATCATAGGAAAGGTTTAGTCAACCTTTGGATACTAGGATGCGAGAACTTTAGTGAGATCCCTATAGATATTTCTAAGGTATGTTTAGGGATGTCTCTATGGTTAAGTATAAGTATATGTTATAGTCCTAGAATTATGGTAACGATCTTAGAATTTAACCTAATATGTTATATATTGAAGGTAATCCCCCTTGATTATGATTTTGGCCTCTCACACTATTCTTTTTGGGTTTTAGAAAATGGCTGGGAACGAGAAGATTCACGATAATGGAGGATATGGTGGACAATGGAATGATATTATTCATGAGAAACTGAATGAAATTGGATCTGGAGGTCCACATATCGTTATTATGCCTAATCAGAAATCTCATAATATGATTAATAATTTCAATATTGGTAAGTTTCCCACCTCATCTAATAAGAGAAAGATGGAGTTTCATGATAATAATAGAGGAAGGAAAGTTCAATATATATCATGTAAATCACGTGGGAAGAGGCATCAAGGAGAATGTTTCAAATGAACTGGAAGATGCTTTGGGTGCGGAAAATAAGGACACAAATCCAGTAAGTGCAAAGGAAAAGGTTCAGTTAACACCATTGATAAGGATAATGGTATTTCTACGATATCAACAATGATTAGATGTTTTAAATGTGGAATGTATGGGAATTATTCAAACCAATTCCCTAAGGGAAAATCTCATGAAGAGAATCAGCATGTCCATATGGGTAGTATTTATGTGGATGATGATGAGGAGACTACAAATGATATATGAGATGAAAGAAGTGTTGAAGAATGGTCAATGGTTTAAGAAGTTGGTGGAATGATTGTATGTTTAGAAAGAATAATGTATGGTACTATGGAATAAAGAATCATCTAAGGTTTGTTACACTATTGTTTTTTCTAAAGTATTTGAAAGTATATGTTGAATGGTACCAGTAACCATGGAAGGTTATTCAGATATTTTTGGAAAGTAGTTGATATGCGCATAATGAAGGGATAATAAGATAATGAGATGTTTTATTGTATTCATGAGCTCATGACTGATATAAGGACTAAGTGGTATTATAGTTTGATTATATAGATTTTTTGGGATTTTGGTATGTGGAAAGAGTTACCTCTTGACAGTATTCATGTTTTCCCTAAGGTTCTATGGTAATTTATGTTTCAAGAGAATATATGACTAAGGTATTCTTGTGTTTGGAATACAACCAAAAAGATATATCTTATGATATATATGGGATAAATGCTTGTATTCACATTCTTGGTAGATAACATTTCTAGTAATTGTTTTCTTTATACTATAAGCTAGGACATAAGTATTTTGGATAAGCCTAAATATTTGAAATGGATTATGTTGGACATAAGTTAGTATTTTTTAAGGCTAGAACTGTTTTTGATATTATTGATGGAATGTCATAATGATGTAATTTTAGAAAAAGGACAACCTGCGGGATGGGAAACAACCCATTGCGTCGGACAAGGCTGTGGGAATCGAACCCACAACTGAAGTGTGACATGACTTTATCACCTACCACTGGCCTACAAGAAGTCCCTGTTTAGTAGAAACTAGTTTTATTATATTAAGCAGTATGATATATGAAGTATAAGTCCATTTTAGGAACTATATTTGATTAATCTCACTATAGATGGCCTTATGTATTTTTGCTAACTTTTTTTAACCTTTTGTTTGAGACAGATGGAATGGCCCATAATTCTATCACATGATCTGCTAACACTTCACAAATGACAAATTCAACTTCTTTTCTTTAGGAGATGAATTGGAAATTGTCCAAGGAATGACCAATGGTGAGACTGTTCCAAAATCAAGAAAGTATTTCTTCTAATTCCAATATCTTCAACGTTAGGGAAATGATCTTGAAAATCAAAAATGTTTTCCTAGTGCCCTTATATCCGATGAATCAGATGGTACCTTAGATCATCAAAAATTTATGGCTTTTTGATTGTTGGCTTTTTCATAGCCATGTTCTCTACCACTCTCCATCAGAACATGATGGTTAGATTTCTCTTCCATATCCATATTTTCACCTATGTTCTCCTATGTGGAAACCCACTTATTATTTATTTTGGGTAACTGTTACGTTTCATACTTTTGTTTTTAAAGTTAAGTTTTGGTCTTCCATTTTACGATGTGTGTTTCAATTAAATAAACTTTCAAGTAGAAAACCATTTATAACCACGATGAATTTCGAGGGCGAAATTCATTTTAAGGGGGGTGGAATGTAACACCCCGAGATTTTATGAAAAATATTATTTTTAATTTCATTTATGTTTTGTGTTGTACGCTACACCAAAATAATCTTTCACAACATGCATCCCTAAATTGGCTTGCATTACACGTAATCGTGACCTTCCACGATAGTGTGTGTTGTACGCAATACCTAGTTTCACTAAACAACGGTATGTTATATAAACTAGCCGTTATGAATAGTAATACCCACTTTTTGAAATTTTATAAATTTTATCTTTTGAAGTGGACTTCATTTTTGGATTCGGAATATCGAAATTAGCCTAGGGTGAATTTATGGTATTTTTCTAAAAACATTCAATTTTTGATGAATAGTGAAAACACTGGGTTACTATTCAAAAACCGACTTTTTATTTAAATAATTATTTATTTAATTTAAATGTATTTTAGGTCAAAATTGATACATAATACCTATATAAGTTCAATTTAATTCATTGGCGTCATTTTATAATAATTTTAGATATATAAAAAATTTATTGAACTTTTCACCGTCTTTTGCCCACCTCCTAGGAGAATTTGGAAATTCATATAAAACATAATTTTACCACTTCTGTGAGTGGAATTTCGAAAATCTGAGAGACATAGTTAATAGCAAGGACTAAAATGTGGTTTAATGATATGAAAATAATTTTTGGTGAATAGTAACTTTTTACTTTTATTTACCACAGTTAAAAGTAAATAGGGTAATTAAGGGTAAAAATGATATTATTATTACCCTAACACATGTCATAATTCTATTGGATAAGTGTAATTAGACCAAAAACAACTTTAGGAATAAAATATGACCATTTAGGTCCACTTGGATTAGATTAGGACATTTATTATTAATTTATTTAAAGAAGGGTTAAAATAGTTAAAATCAATGTTTAATAACTAAAACATTTTTAATATAGGGTTATACATAAGATAAATTCGACTATAAATATTCATTAGAAAGATAAAACTCTTTCCTAAATAATTGAATTTTATTTATAATTTTTAGACATTAAATAATTTATTTTATTAATGACACAATGGTGATGTAGTAATTACCTAAATAATGAAATATTAAAATAATTGATATTATAAATACCCAAATAAATGTAATTTGAGACTTTTTATGAATTCCACTAATTTTATAGGTTAATATGACATGTTAGTATTGATTTAATTAACGTTTTTAGAACTAATCATTCTGTTATGATTTTCACAAAAATCAATTACCAAATAGTGTCAAAATTGAAATAAAATAGTTTTTAAAACAAATATTATATTATTAATTGTTATTTTATTCCTAAAAATTTAGTGTTCGGCCAAATGACTTAGATATGGTTATAGATATTAATAATAAACAACTTGGGGTTCTTTTGGCTTGTTATAGTAAGTTTATTACCCTTATAGTGTAAGAAAACAAGAAGACACGGTAAGAGTACAATTATTTAACATGGAGTTAAATCTAAATGATAAGGATAAAATAGTAACCTAAACTTGTATAAATTCTATTGGATGAGAGTATTTATACCCATTCCAACCTTAGATTCGAAATAAATCAATTTGTAGATATTAAAAACCGAATATGACTTTATAATGAAATAATATTTTTTGTTTTTCCTAAAGTGCCCCTCTCCTCCCTTATAAAAGGGAACCTCCTCCCTCTCTTCCACACACCACATTGAGCCTTCAATATCGGCAAACCCCTTCCAAATTCTCTTCTCCACTTACCTATAAACATCCTAGAGGTCCTGTTCTTCTTCATAGACCAAATTTAGTGCCCTAAGAGGAGGTCCCAAAGAGGCGCTTCAAAGAATAGGTAATGTCCGTTACCGATTCTTTCAACTTTATTTCTTCTTCTACTTATTATTCTTTAGTTGTTTCATTATGAAGTAATAACATCAGTATCACTCATATAATTATAGGTTATTATAATTATGAAACAACCAAATTTCACCATCTATCCATCCTACAGAAAATGAAATCAACGCGCGTGCGTACGTACAGAATCATGTCTCCACGCTGTGGTGTAATCTATTTTCCACCACCACCTTAATTGGATGGGTATAATGGTGTAATTAATAACTATATATGATTATTTTAAGGTTATTTTGATTCTGAAATATTATACATACAATTAAATACAACTCCACGATCATGGGAATGGTATCATCGCTCGTGTGTCCGTACGGACTACCGTCTCCACAACGCGATGAGATTCATTCTCCATGTTGACCATTCATGAATGATAATAAAGTATATATAATAAGTAATCATGAAATATATGAAATAATAATACTATATTTATGTATTTATATATTTATTTCATCTACTTAATTCCATTCAATTCAATAAGGAAATGAAAACAGAATTCATGCGTACGTACGGCCTACCGTCTCCATGAACGATGTATTTCATTCCATTTATCAATATATCATATATATATGTATATAATTAATATATATTATATATAAATCATGTTTTACACTCTGGAATTAAGTAAATCAGGATATAAGTAATAATATCAAGAACAAAAGTCGAAACATGTACGATAAGTGAAAAGATTTTACCCAAAATGCCGCTTTAACATGGAATTTACAAAATAACGGGTAATATAAAGTCATAAGTGAACCATATATGATATCATAACAATTAATATGATTCTGTAATAATTCAATGACAATATTTAAATCATTATATAGGAGGTTAGGATACATACGAATCATATCAGATGTAAGGTAAGGGATAATTATTCCAATCTCATTCTTATCCGAGACTGTTTACTCATAAGTATTTACTGGGGGTTATGTTTATTATCCATTTCCATATGCTCTCAAAATGTTTTCATAAAATTTTTACTTTCCTTCCATGTATTTTTAAGAGATTTTTACCCTTTTCTTACTTTTACCACGTCGTATGGAAGGAATCATTCTTTTGTTTGCCATATGAGGTACTTTTTGACTTTTCTGACAAAAGTATGAGGAGATTGTTATTTTTAACTTATACGGTGTGAACGGATTTTTACGGTTTTATAAAGCCTTATTTTCATGAAGCCTCCTCCAAAAGATTTCATGACTATTTTCAACAAAATACTTTTATTTTAAAATTGCATGACATTTTGTGAAAAGAAAATGATTTTGAAGAAGAAAGGATATTTTCCTCAAGAATTCATTTCATGTGTTTTATCAAAACCATTTTCCATCTAAGATGAAATTATTTCATATGTGTATATTTCAACTATAATGTCTCTATGATTTACATGGTTTCACTTTTCTTTTAATGAAATGATATCCATTTCTTTTATACGGATTATGTGATGATGGGATTATGTTTATGAAACCCATTTTATTCATTGGGTTATTATGAATGATGTATGTTTATTTTGTGGCACAAGTAAGAATGATTTCATTATGAGATGGGTGGGACCTATATATCGGTCCAATGCATTGGTTAAATATTTATATCTCATGAGATAGACATGGCTAGAATGGTAAGTTAATCCAGTTTAGTGTTACAGGACTGAAACGAGGAGTGAACTCGATTCAGAAAGGGACTTTGTCCACTAAGATGGTCTTGGCAGCAATGCCTTGGCTACTATGGAAATCATAACATGTGCTGAATGGTTTCCAGAATTACATGTTTTATTCCCATTATATTTTATCATGGATGATATTCCATTATGATATATTCCTTACGTACTTCCACGGTTTATGACTTTGCTCAAGATTTTGATGTTTAAATTTCATGTTCAAGTTTTTTATTTCAAATTTTTATGGATTGTTTTATGTTATCTATGTTTGCCCTTACTGAAAATTTGAGCTCACCCTTTTTATGTTTTATTTTCCCCAGGAAATAAAGAATGTTTTTAGGTAAGGAAACAAAAATGGGATGATCGTTATGGGAGTTGTTGAAGATCTTTTAACATGATTAGAAGTTTATATTCCGATTTTCCAAAGACACTAAACTATTGTGGTCCTTGCATGTCTGTATTTGTTATGTATTATTTATTCCACAAAAGTAATGTAATGTCCATGTACGTCAAGCTTCGGGTCTCTACATTTGTGCATATGTGGATTTGTTCATGGGTGTCTCTTTTTATGTTTTGATCACCCTTGGAATTTTTGGGTGATATGGTTATTTAAAAGGTAAATGGAGACCCTCAAGATCCCCATGGGATGCGTTGGGGCTGAGGAGACTAATTTAAGGCCACCCATGGGGTGACCCAACTCCCCAGAACCTAGGGATTTGTGAAGAACACATGAGAATTTTGTATAATCTTGTAAAGCCCTTGATAGACATGTTGATGTGACTGATTTTGTTGATATGGAAGATAGTTGAATCTCCTTGGCTTGGTAATGACCTAAGGGACATTGGGTTAAAATGTTGAAATGATTAAAGAACCTAATGTAATGGGTTGTGGATATGGCAATGAAGCCTAGTAAGTTAGGCATAATGAAAATGCCTAGTGAGATAGGCACAATGAATGAACTCTTAGTCAAATAAGCATAATGAAAAGGAAATTGGGTTAAATTGATAAATGATTTGAAATGTGGTTAATGTGTTAATGGGTTAAGTCAAGGTGTTACTCTCATGTTATTGTTTTGGTTTATGTTTTCTTTGGGAAATGGAAGTGATGTTGTATTAAGGGTTAATGGATACATATATCTATAGCATGTCCACATAGCTTGGTAGTGTGGGGTATTGACTGAATTTCTATCCGCACAGGTCGAGTTGGACTGATTCACTAAACTCCACCCATAATACACAGGTTAAGGATGAGGATTTATGCTCTATTTGACTAATTGTTGCATCCACTTGGACCGAGGCTTCGAGGCGACAATATTTTTGATGTCGAGTTGGACTGATGATCTAATATCCACCCCTAATGCATGGAGTAAAAATAGGACTGATGCTCTGTTTCCCTATCAGTTGCATCCACCCAAACTAAGGCTCTGAGGTGAGGTTATGGTTGACATGAGGAAGATGTTCCTAGTGAGATAGGACAACTGTGTGTTTTTCCTCATGTTTTTGATTGTGTTCTTTGAGCCTGTGTAACCTATAGTGTGATGAACCTATGATAAATGTGTTGTAAATGGTATGTAATAGGAAATGGGATGGAATGGAAAGTTATGGATATTGTAATAAATGTTGGTAATGGACCTAAACTGGCTAATGACATTTTTTTCATTACTTTTTCATTTATTATTCACTTTCTATTCTGCATGCACAATTTTTTATACCAGATATTTTTAGGCACTATTGGTGATGACCAACTGAGTTGTACTCACACCCTGTTTGGGAACCATTGGGTACCCGAGCATACTTCATGTTTGAAGGTCAAGAGAAGGGAGAAAGCCCTTGCACAGCTGTTGGGATAGCATGAGTGTGCGGGGATGTGGACCCAGACTTGGTGTCACGACCATTTTGGGGATTTTGCTGTTTGTCTTCATTTTGGGATTTGTTCACTTTTCCACATGTAATTTGGCATGAAATCTTTAATATTGGACATGGTTGTACCCCGTTTTTGGAATGGTTGTTTATGCATTCTCATGTATTATTGGTTGTTATTCAGCTATTTGTTTATCTTATGATTTGGCTTAATTTGATAAAAAGGGGGTATAGTCTCCCCGATTGACTATTTGGGCACCCGCTGCTAGTCGAAAACCATTGGTGTACAAGGGGGAATGCTTAAGGTCATGTAACCAACTGGCTTGGGGCACTGGTTTAGTGGATTCCGGGTCGAGGACATTAAAAAGTGGAATCATAGGAGGTCTTTCTTCTCCTTCTCTGGAATCTTATTATTTGGGATGGTATATGGGGTTTAGGATGTCTCAGGACTTGGTAATGAGCTCATGCTTGGGAGTAACTAACCCATGTAAGAGTGAAACCCCAACTCACCTAGGGTGGGAATTGTTGTGCTTGATTATGCGATGTTACAGTTGGTTATATTACATCATTGGGTGATGCACATGTTGTGTGATGTTGTTGTTTTATGATATTTTTGATCGTCACCTCAATGGCATGAGGTTTTTCATTAATGCATCCTTGTATGAACCTAAAGAGATTGGTGGCATGCAAAATGGTAGGCATATATGGGTTGGGTGTGTGAGGCATGAAAGATAGAATCCACCATGCAGTTTGAAAATTGAAAATGGCAAATGCCATAACCTAAAAATGGAAGTGGGTCAAGTTGAAATAATCATAAGTGATGATTAATAAAATATTTTTAATTAAAGGTTTGAAATGAATAAAAATGTTGTTTGTAACATTTTTGGTGAGCCTTGTGGTGGTCTATGGTTGTACACCATTATGGACCATGGCCCACGGTAGGGATGGTTGGGTTTGTTTTTTTGGGAATGTTAAGGGTTGTTGCGGCTAATGAAGAGCCTTCATGTTTTGAAGTTGTGAATGTTTGTGGTATGTGTTCTAAACATTTTTGTTTGAAAATTTAGAGAAATTCCACCACGACATTGAGTGCCTATTATGAAACAAGAGGATTGTGCTGAGAACGCTCCTCCAGTACAGGACCAAGAGAAAGTGGTGATCCAAGAAGGTGGGGAAGAGCAGTTCTAGGAGAAATTGGATCATTATATGCAGATGATGGATTGGGACCCTAGGTAGTTTGTGCCGAGTATGTTTGAGACGACTAGAGAGTTTCAGCTATAGAACCCTCCAACCTTTATCGGAAAGGGTGGGCCAGAGATAGTATAGTTCTAGATAGAGTATGTCTAGTCGATACTTGATCATCTGGAGACTCCTGAGTGGAGGTTTGTCAAGTTGGCAGCCTATTGTTTGCAGGGCCTGAAAAAACATTTGTTTGATATCCTGGCTCAGACTGAGCTGGCTGAGGGGATGTGGTGGAAGGATTTCTTGGAAACGTTTCAGGAACATTTTTACAAAGAGGCTTTGAGGCAAGAGTAGGGCGCAGTGTTCATGAGCTTCACTCAGGGATCGATGTAGGTGATAGAATATAATGGCCGATTCACTGACCTGTGATGCTTTGTTGCAGCATTTTCGGGGGATGATTCAGTAGTTTTGAGGAATTTCTAGGATGCGCTAAGACAGAAGATTAGGTCTCAGGTGAATATCATTCATTTGAAGAGGTTTATAGAGGTAGTGGATCAAGCATTGATCTCATAGGGGAGCCTAAAGGGAGCTTCAGTTAGTGGGATTTTCATGCCAGCTGGGTGGACAAGTGGTGAAGCTTATGAGGGATAGAAGTGTCACATCTGAAGTTTTCAGTAAGGTATAAGTGTGAAAGGTGGTCATAAGAGAGTGTCAACCTCTTAGGGTGGTGATCGAGTGTTCTGCTATCAGTGCGGGAAGTCGGGGCATAGGTGTGGCTAGTGTTCCTGACCTCCAGTTGAGTGCCGGTTATGCAGAAGATTGAGACACCTAAAGAGGTTCTACCAGAACCATCATCAGGAGAGTATAAATGTTGCTGACAGGCAGGATCCCCCACATCAGGAGGGTAGTGTGGTGTCGGGAACACAGGTTGGATCCTAATGTATAGGGGCATGTCAGCTTCATGTAGTTCAGTCTGCACCTGGTGATGGTGAGGTTGGGCCATTGACTGTCTGTGGTACGATTCATGTAGCTTCTACACTTTCTAGTGCATTTTTTGACACTGGTTCCACACACTCTTTTATTTCTGATATGTTTTTGGTAGTGTTGGGTTTCACTAGGGAGAGAGTGTGTGGGGAGATGTCGATTGACATTTCTTTGGCGGTGTGAAATGAAGACATTATGCAGTGATAGGGATATTCCATAGAAGTCGATGGGTTGTCATTTCCTAAGGGACTTGTTCATTCTCGTGATGTTGGGATTTAAACTGATCTTGGGAATGGACTGGTTGGTGTAGTATTGTGTGCACATAGATTGTTATCGTCATAGTGTATCATTCAGGTCACTTGATAGTGAAGCTTATATCCATCGCAGGGAGTGGGATGTTTGAGTAGGTCGTGCGGGACAATTTTTTCTATAGTTGATAGGCTCACGGCTCAAGTAGGTTGTCTTGTGCATGATGATGAAAGAGACGAATAGTCTGTCTTCCCTCTAATAGTGGATCAATTTCAGGATTTTTTTCTTGAGTATTTCTCAGGATTTCCACCCAAGAGGGATATTGAGTTCATGATCGAGTTGTTGTGGGGATTGGAGCCAGTTTCTATTCCTCCATACTGAATGGCACTAGAAGAACACCAGGTGTTAAAGGTTCAGCTTGAAGAGTTGGAACGTAAGGGGTTCATACGTCCTAGTCTGTCTCCTTGGGGTTCTCCTGTGCTTATTTCAAATAAGGTTGATGGGTCGTTAGGGTTGTGTTTTTATTATCAGATGTTAAATTAGATGATGATGATAAATAAAAACCCTATTCATAGAATTGATGACATGTTTGACCAGTTGAGGGGTGAATTAGTGTTTTTTAAGATTGATCTGAGATCAGGTTGTCAGCAGTTGAGGGTGAGGCCGTCTGACGTACCGCTAATATCTTTCAGGAGTTGGTACAGTTAGTTTTAGTTTGTGTTAATACATTTCATCTTGACCAACAAATCATCAATATTAATGGCTTTTATGAACAGAATATTCAATCCTTATCTAAATTAGTTTGTGTTTTTCTTTGTTGAAGACATCTTGGTGTACTCGGAAACTAATGAAGATCATGCCCAGCATCTTAACATCGTCTTGAGTTCACTAAGATGGTATCTTCTTTACCCCCAGCTGTCAAAGTTTCAGTTCTGGAATAGAGAAGTGCATTTTATGGGTCAAATTATATCTGAGGAGGGGGTTTCAGTGGATCCAGAGAAAGTGAAGGTTGTTGTGTCTTGGGAGCATCCCAAGATTGTTTTAGTTGTTTGGAGCTTTTTGTGTTTGGTCGGGTATTACTGGAGGTTCATTCAGGATTTCTCTTTCTTAGTAGCACCACTTTCGGGCATGACCAAGAAGGGAATAAGGTTTGAATGGTCTATGTCTTGTGAGAATTCCTTTCAAGAGTTGAAAAAGTGATTCACTACTACACTGATCTTGATCATACTTGAGCTAGGTAGGAAGTACGTTCTATTTTGTGATGTGTCTGGTATCGATATTGGGGTTGTATTGATGCATGATGAGTGGGTTCTGGCTTCTAGGTCGAGGAAATTGAGACCCCACATGTAGAATTATCCCACTCATGATCTTGATTTTCATACAGTAGTGTATGTCAAAAAGTTCTAGAGGCACTACTAGTTGGGGTAACGGTTCTTGGTGTATACCGATCACAAGAGTGTAAGTTATATCTTTTCACAATGGGATTTTAATACTTGAAGGTGAATATGGGTTGAGTATCTCTTTTATTTCGACTTTGAGCTGTTATGTACACTAGGAAAAGGAAAATATTGTTGATGCGCTGAGCTGGAAGCCTCAGAACTAGGTGGTTCAGTAATCCAACACTAAGTGGATGGTGATGGTTTTGTACATATAGATTCACCTGGAGGTGTGGGAGGAAAACGTTCATGTAACTCATTCTTTTGTGGTTGTTGAGTTGACACTTTTTGAGAAATGTTAGGGAAAGTAATCTTGATGATCCAGAATTTTTGGCCATGAAGGAAAGACTTAAAGTTGGGGATCATCCTTCTGGTTGTCTGATTGGTGTGGATGGGGTTGTCTGTGTTCATGGTCGTGTGGTTGTACCGGCATGCTCGTGAGAAGAGTTGATGCATGAGTTCCATGCATCAAAATGGGTAGTGCATCCGGGATTGACCAAGATGTATCATGATCTCCTTAGATAATTTTGGTGCCCAGGGATGAAAAAGGATGTTTCAGGCTTTGTGGAACAATGCCATAACTTGCAGCAGGTGAAGGCTGATTGTAAACACCCTAGTGGAGTGTTACATCCACTATCCATTCTGGAATGGATGTGGGATGATGTGAAAATGGATTTTTTGGTGGATCTTCCTAGGTTTCCTCAGAATGATGATGCAATCTTGATGGTTGTGGATCAATTATTGAAAGTCATTCATTTCATACCGATTCCAGAGACTTACACAATTGACCAGTTGGGTGAGTTGTATGTTTGGGAAATAGTACGGTTGAATGGTGTATCGTGTACTATAGTTTCAGATCGTGATCCGCATTTCACATCATGCTTCTGGGAAGGTTTTAAAAGGTTCTTGGTACTCATGTTCTTTTTATTGAGGATTTCCACCCATAGACGGACATGCAGTCGGAGCATACAATCAAAGTATTGGAAGACATGTTAAGGGCATGTGTCATAGATTTCAGTCGTTCTTGGGAGAAGAACCTATTTCTTGTTGAATTTTCCTAGACTTTTTTTTGAAGATATGGTTCAGATGGAATAGTCTAAGGCCCTCTTTGGGAGGTCATGTAGATCTCCATTGTGTTGGTTGGAGGTTGGCGAATATGAGATGTTGGTACTGAGTCTCGTGTAGGAGCCTTCAGAGAAGGTTGAGTTTTTTTCAAAATAGATGGATATGCATCAGTTTATGAAGAATTCATATGCAGATCGAAGATATAGACCCCTTCAGTTCAAGGTGGGTGATAGTGTGTTCCTTCAGGTGATGCCAATGTTGGGTCACTGATGGATTCAGAATCATGGAAATTTGGAAACCAGGTATGTGGGGCCATTTGATATTGTGGAGAGGATCAGTATAGTGGCATACTGATTGGATATTCCACCGCGGTATAGTGATATGCACGTTGTTTTTCATGTGTCACAGCTTCAGTGGTGTCACCATGAACCAACTCACGTGGTGGATGTTGAGGATGTTGAGCTTGAGGCAGATGCATCCTTTAAGGAGCATCCAGTCTCTATTGTATATTGTATTGAGAATGTCTTACGGGGAAAGGTTGTTCCATTAGTGAGAGTTATATGGTAGAATGGTATGGTTCAGGAAGAAACTTGGGAGAAGGAGTTAGATATGCAGGCTCAGTGGCCTGATATCTTTCCCATGGAAGTGTAATGATGCTTGGGAGCTCGTCTCGAGGATGAGCTGTTATAAAATGGGAAGGTTTTAATATCCCAGATTGTGGAAAGTTATGTTCTCATTTTAGTTTTGGTTTGAATCCTTTTTTTGTTAATTAATTTTCTACCCAAGTCCTAGAAGATGCTCGGGGGTGTTTCGGGGGTTCGGAACATGAAGAGTGGAGAAAAAGGGGTTTTTTGATAGGTCGCACGGTCTGCGTATGGTTAGTGCTAACCATGAGGAAAACCCAGAAAACTGTGGGGAGGATGTGTTTTTGGATAGTGGCCTCTACACAATTTGTGCACGGTTTGGAAAACCATGTGGGTAAACTATGCATGGGGGCCTTTTTGAGAGAGAAGTGTAACGACCCAAAGTCTCATTTATTGAAATCCCTCTTGATCTAATTAAATGTCTCTTTATGTTTATATAAAATGTCAACTTATTTGGATTTATGTTAAGAATTTTGACTGTTGCTAATATAGTCATTGAATAGTGATCACATGATTAGTATAAATATAGGGCTTTAACAAATCCAATTTACTCAGACAAAAGAAGCGATGGCCTCGTCCAGTAGAATTGCTTCGTACGAAGCCCATTTGTCAGAGCTCAGAAAAGATGTGGCGTCCTTGGGCTTCTCTCATGACCAAGCCCAAGAAGAGCTTCACCATGTCGAGCTCGAACGGGACCGTCTATAGGAAAAATGGAAGTTGATAGAGATTACCACTCGATCAATGTTAGTTGAGCCACCCCAAGAGTCTGTCACCATCGCACACCTTACCCTTAGGACTTATGTGGTTGTTTTAAGGGGTTATGTAACTAATCTATATTACTATGTTCATGTATATTATTTTTGTATATAATAATGAATATACCTCCTTGTCATTTTTGGGACATTGTAAATAAATTTTAATGTTTATTTAATTAAGAAATATATTTTATTAAATTAATGGTTTTTTGAATTACATAATATTTTAATAAAATATTTTTTTTTATTATTAAATTAATTTTTATTAAATATAAATGATCTTATAATTTTAGGAATGCAATTATAATTTTTATTAAGGTTTGAAAGCCATTTTTGTCAAAACCCGTGAATTTTCAATAAATGACGGTTTTTATTTTAAATGTGAAAATTAACATATTTAGAAAATTATTTATATAAAATAAATATTATTTTTGGAATCAGGATGATGAAATTATCCAATGGTGAATTTTTCATAATTTTCTGAGACAACCAAATTTGTGGGTAAAAATTAAATACCGTTTAAATATATAATGTGTTTTATGACATCATAATGACCCAATAGTGATGTAATAAAATACTATAAGCTTTATGTTCTACCAATATATGTTTTAACATTAAAATAATGTGATTTTGGGTTTGTTTGACTTACTTGTCAAAACATTAATGGACCCCTCAAGACTTATTAAACACCTTGTCTTTTTAAAATTATTTCCATGGGAGTGTGACTCACCTCCACATAAGAAACCCTATTATTTTAAGAAGTTCGGACTTTGGCCTTATAAAATATTGTTTTACTCTTCTCTTTTCCAAAAACCATGGGCAAAAACCATGGTATGGTTTGTGGTTTGGATTAATTTAATATAAGGGGTCCCAAACCTAAATAATAAAGAATTCCCTCACCTTTCCTATATAAACCCACCCAAGCTCCCACTTCCTCCTCACTCAAAGCCTTTGGAGTTCATCCAACCTCTTCCCAACTCTCTCTATAATCCTCCCATGGTTCCCCTGGCTCCCAAGAAGCCTCTCACAAGCCTCTCTCTAGCCTTTGGAAGCACACTTCCAAGTAAGGGTTTTTTCTTCCTTTCTCTTTTTTTTCAATTTTCTATAAGTTGTATTGACCTTTTAATTTCAATTATTAATGTTGGGGTATGGTTTATCACCTCCCTAATACTTCCTTCTTTATGTTTGGTGACCTCTTTCTCTCCCATTAAAGGCCTCCCATGTACACCCTTAACTATGCTAAAATTCTGAAAGGAACTTCTCTCTCTTATTTTACATTCAAGCGATACTTTTGTGTCATGAATCTAAATTCCATTAAAATTGTTTGGATATGTATCTATATGACCCAGTTACTGTCCATTTCATTTAAATATGATGAGACACCCCTTTCTCTCTCATGAACCATTTTTATGAATTCTTCTGTCACGACGTTACGCTGCTGAAATCGCACCGACTTTCTAAGACAATGCCATTTTGTAGTGAATACCATGACCATTTATCCATCAAGGGTATTCAAATTTATGCACATTTACTTATTGATTATAAAGTTTCATGTATTAATTCCAAATTCCTTTATCGTGGAATAAATGATTATGTTTTATGAATCCATGTTTTATGATCCATGTGGCACACTTATTCATGAAATGAAATGTTTAAGAAGGGTGCGCCCTTATAGTGCTCCAATGCATTGGGTAAAGTATAGTATCATGATACATCATGTGAAATGAGAGTTGACTCATGCTAATTCAAGTGTAATGAGGGTTTACTCATGCTTTATGTGTAATGAGGATTTACTCATGCTCCATGTGCAATGAGCCTTGGCTCATGCTAATTTCATGTTAAGTGTTGTTGCCACATTTCCATGTTATGATTATCATGATTTATCATTCCTTTATGTTCATGTTTCTCTTATGTTCTATTGATATTCCTATTTCCTAACATGTATTTTACTCCTCATGTTATTCCATGTCTACTCCCTTACTGGGCTTTTAGCTCACCCTTTTCTTATGCATGTCCTCAGGTTATCCCATGCAATGCTAAGTACGAGGGAATGTAGTGGTCATGTAAAGGAAGTTTTCAATAAAGATGTAGTATTTCATGTTTCAAGTTTTTATGTAATGATCGTAATCCCCTAAGACACTAAACCTCTCGATCTTCTTTTTTGTATCAAGTGATGTTTTATGTAATAAATCATGTTTAAGTTTGTTATAAAAAGCATGGTTGTCATAGTTGGTATCAGAGGATAGGTTTAGTTATTTTTGGGATTAGGAAACCCTAGTAAAGCCTTAGATAGAAGACTAAGTATAATAAAAACATCCCTAAGTTTTGGTAAGTTATGAGTATGTAGTTTATCAAACAAATACATCCCTATCTGGATACGAGCAGGTAGAGGCACCTCTGGAACAGATGTATACTAGGTGTAAAACCCGAAAACACCGCTTTGAGCTAGACTTGAACGAGAACTGGTGCACATCAATAGGCCTTGCTGCACTCTTGGTTATGAAACTCCTGGGGGATATGTTTTGATAAATTCACAAGCTTAGTATGAACCCTTATTAAGGGAATTAAAAAAAATTCCCCAAACAATATATGTTAGAAAGTAGATCATGAAAATCCTAGATTGAAGCCTATAGACTCATGAGTTAAGGAAATAAAAGTTTATTTAAAAGTCATAAACTTTTTTCTTTGGATTACCCTTTATGTGTTACCCCCTTACTTTCATTTTATTCCAACCAACGGCTGGTAATAGGAGGACTCGTGCTAACAACTGATGTGAAGATCAGTGTGATGACTGTACTAATGAGATTCCCAATCCAATGGGAGCAGGAATCGCAAACATTGTCACGCTTCTCTATCAGCTTAATCAAGATTTAAATAGAAACATGGGTCAAGGGGAACGTTCAACCCCCCTAAGAAAGAAAAAGTCACTATCGAGAGCTTCATGAGACAAAGGCCTCCTACTTTTAGGGGATCATCTGATCCCACGATCGCTGAACAATGGATCCACTCCATTGAAAAGATCTTCTCCATCCTTCAATGTTCTGAACAAGTGAAGGTTCTCCTGGAAGCTTATCGTATGGAGGGTGAAGCTGATCAATGGTGGACGTTGACAAAAAAACGAAGCCTGAGGAGGATATCGAGGCATTGGAATGGAAGGATTTCCGGAAGATTTTTTTCGATAAATATTTTCCACGCACCCTCGGGCTTAAGATGGAAAGGGAATTCCTTTCCCTCAAGCAAAAAGATGAAGAATCTGTTGGAGCATACGAGGAAAAATTCACAAGGCTTGCACGTTACGCTTCCAGCTTTGTCGTTACCCCTGAATGCAAAGTTGACCGCTTCTTTGGTGGGCTAAAGCCTAGCCTGCAAAAAGCATTAATGATCCATGACTTCGGCAGCTATGAGGAGATTTTCCTATGTTCCCTCAAGGTTGAAATGGAGATTGGGGAATCACAAGGGTATCATGGGGACAAGAAGCATAAGGTGGAATTCAATGCTGGCGGTTCGATGGATAAATCCAACGGTGTTAAGAAGATCCATCACCCCACTTGAAAAAAGTGCGGAAAGAAGCACCCTGGAAATTGCCTTAAGGGGATGAGGAAATGCTTCAGGTTTGGAAGGGAAGGGCACCAAGCTATTAACTGTCGGCAAGAAAGACCCGCGGGTGCGACAGAGGAGAGGAACACTCCGTTTGATCCTCAACGCGTTGTTCAATGCTTCAAATGAAAAGAAATGGGTCATTTTGCAAATCAGTTCCCGAATCCAAGGGTTTTCAGAGGAAACCAACAACCTCCAAGACATCAAGGAAGATCTTTTTCCATCACTTCTACCGAAGTGATCCCTGACAACGATGTGATGACAGGTACGCTGATTATTTATTCAAGAATAGTGAACCTACTTTTTGATTCACGTTCTACGCATTCTTTTATATCTCAAAAGTTTATTAGAACAATCCCAACACCACCACAAATCATGGAGTGTGATTTCTCTCTCCCTTTGGTGGAATTTTATGCAATTCTTGGCATGTATTGGCTTTCCTTATATAGATCCAACAAAAATTGTTGGGAGAGATAAATCACACTCCATGTGGAGAATCGACCCCCAATTCTTTACAAGTGTCAGGAGGAAGATGAATCTCCTTTAGCTCCATCATCTCAAGCATGGATATTACTGCCCTATGAGAACACGTATCTGGATTAGATTATTGAGTCCAAGGAAGAAACCATCCTTGAAGAAATGCCTATTGTGAGGGAATTCGCAGAAGTATTTCCCGAGGAACTGCCTGGACTTCCTCTTAGAAGAGATGTTGAGTTCTCAATTGAACTTATACCCACGACATTAACAATATCCAAGACTCCATATAGAATGGATGTTATTGAGCTTGAAGAGCTGAGGAAACAACTACAGGAGAATCTGGATAAAGTGTTTATACACCCAAGTGCTTCACCATGGGGTGCACCAGTCCTCTTCAACAAGAAGAAGGATGGGTCAATGCGGCTTTTCATCGATTGTCGCGAACTTAAAAAAATCATGATAAAGAACAAGTATACTTTTCCACATATCAATGACTTGTTTGATTAGATGTGTGGAGAAAAATACTTCTCCAAGGTGGACTTGTGGTCGGGATATTATCAAGTAAGGGTGAAGAAGGAAGATATCCCCAAGACTTCTTTTTGCACAAGATACGGGCACTATGAATTCATAGTAATGCCTTTCAAACTCACCAATGATCCATCAATATTCATGGACTTAATGAATAGAGTCTTTAGAGATTAGCTAGACAAATTTTTGGTAGTCTTTATAGATGATATTTTAATATACTCCAAAAACAAGGAGGATCATGAGGAGCATTTAAGAACTGTACTAAAGACTTTGCTCAAGGAGAAGCTCTATGCAAAGTATAGCAAGTGTGAGTTCTGGTTGAAGGAAGTCTCATTCATGGGCCATATCATCACAAGCAATGGGATATCTGTGGATCCCTCCAAAACAGATGAAATTGAGGGTTGGCTGAGGCCAACATCGGTAACGGATATCCGTAGCTTCTTGGGGTTAACTGGATATTATCGACGATTTGTGAGGAATTTCTCACGATTGTCCAACCCTCTTACCAAGCTAACTCGAAAGGGATTAATGTTTGATTGGATTGATTAATGTGAAGAAAGCATCAAGGAGTTGAAAAGGAGGCTTATCAATGTGCCCGTGCTCACTTTACCCACAAGTGGGGAACTTTTTGTGGTATTCAGTGATGCTTCAAAGAAGGGCTTAGGCTGTGTGCTGATGCAGAATTATAAAGTGATACCCTATGCCTCAAGGAAGTTGAAAATCCATGAGAGAAACTATCCAACATAGGATCTAGAGTTGGCGGCTATGATCTTTGCCTTGAAAATCTGGCGGCATTATCTCTATGGAGAGAAATGTGAGATATATACTGACCACAAGAGTCTTAAATTTATATTCACACAGAAAGAGCTGAATATGTGCCAGAGAAGACGGATAGAGATCATCAAGGATTATGACTGTTCAAAACATTACCACCCTTGGAAAGCGAACAAGTTGGTCGATTCCCTAAGTAGAAAGGACCTAGTGATTCTATAAATAATGAGAATTGAGAAGGATCCAACCTTCTTAGACTTGATGAAGATGGACATGGGAATCATAGAGAAGGGAACATCATCAATCCTTTCAAAAATGATTTCTCAACCGTCTCTTTTGGAAAGGTTAATGGATACTCAAAAGGATGATGTGGGAATTCATGAAAAATTGGAAGCTATCGAAAAAGTGAAATCCTCGGAGTTTAAAGCTAATGAAGAAGGAATTGTGCGGTTTGGGAAAAGACTATGTGTTCTATCAAATCCGGAGCTGAAGAAGGAACTTTTGGATGATGCACATAGTTAAAATTTCTCTATTCACCTAGGGAGAACAAAGATGTATCAAGATCTCCAAGAAAACTTTTGGTGGGATAATATGAAGAAGGAGATCGTCGAATATACATTAAAGTGCCAGGTGTGTCAGCAAGTGAAGGAAGAGAGGAAGAAGTCTAAGGGGATGATGCAACCATTGCCCATACCAGAATGGAGATGGGAGAAAATAACCATGGACTTTGTCACCGGACTTCCGAGGACATCTAAAGGCAACAATGCAATCAGGGTTGTTGTGGACCATCTAACAAAGACTGCACACTTCATTGCTATTCTGGAGGATTTCTCATTGGATCGACTGACACAGACATCTATCAGGGAAGTGGTAAGGTTGCATGGTGTACCAATATCTATTGTGTCTGACTGAGATCCAAGATTCACCTATATGTTTTGGAAGAGTCTTCAACATGCTCTGAATACTGAACTGAACTTCAGTACAGCTGATCATCCTTAAACCAATGGCCAATCCGAGCGGACTATCCAAACACTTGAGGATATGTTGAGAGCGTTCTCAATGGACATTAAAGGAAGAAGAGATCAACATCTTCCTCTGGTTGAGTTCTCTTATAATAAGAGTTTCCACTCGAGCATCCAAATGGCACTATATGAAGCCCTGTATGGGAAAAGGTGTAGAAAACTGGCATGTTGGGATGAGGTCGGTGAACGTAAGCTGCTTGGACCAGAAATGGTCGAAGAAATGGGGGAGAAGGTGAAAACCATTTAGCATCATATCAAGGTATCCCAGAGTCGATAGAGAAGTTATGCATATAACTGTCGACAAGACCTTGAGTTTAAATTTGGAGACATGGTTTCTCTACGCTTATCTCCATGGAAGAAGGTCATGAGGTTTGGAAAGAAAGGGAAGTTAAGTCCAAGGTACATTGGCCCCTTCGAGATTCTTGATTGTGTCATGGATTTGGTCTATCGACTAGCACTTCCACCTAATATGGCCAAAGTACCTGATGTCTTTCATGTATCCCTCTTAAGGAAGTACATACCAGACCCTTCACATGTACTCTATTCTTAGGTGTTACAATTGGAAGATGATCTTTTTTATGAGGAGAAACCAGTGAAGATCTTAGATCGTAGAGAAAAAGTTCTACAAAATAAGACAATGCCCCTCATCAAGGTGTTGTGGCGAGACCACAAGTTTGAAGAAGCGACTTGGATATCAGAGTAAATGATGAAGTTGAGTTACCCACGTCTGTTTTAGTGTGGGAAAAGAAAAATTTCGAGGGCAAAATTTCTTAAGGGGGGAATATTGTAACGACCCAAAGTTTAATTAATAGAAATCCCTCTTGATCGAATTAAATGTCTCTTTATGATTATATAAAATGTCAACTTCTTTGGTTATATGTGAAGAATTTTGACCATTGCTAATATAGCCGCTGAACAGTGATAACATGATTAGTATAAATATAGGGCTTTAACAAATCCAATTTACTAAGACAAAAGAAGAAATGGCCTCGTCCAGTTGAATTGCTCCGTATGTATCCCATTTTTCGGAGCTCAGAAAAGAGGTGGCATCCTTGGGCTTCGCTCTAGACAAAGCCCAAGCTGAGCTTCACCATGTCAAGCTCGAACGGGACCATCTATGGGAAAAATGGAAGTTGATAGAGATTACCACTCGAGCAATGTTCGCTGAGCCACCCCAATTGTCTGTCACCATTGCACACCTTACCCTTCGGTCTTATGCCGCTGTTTTAAGGGGTTATGTAATGAATTTCTAGTACTATGTTCATGTAAATTATTTTTGTATATAATAATGAATATACCCCCTTGTCATTTTTGAGGCATTGTAAATAATTTTTAAAGTTTATTTAATTAAGAAATATATTTTATTAAATTAGTGGAATTTTGAATTAAATAATATTTTAATAAAATAATATTTTTATTATTTAATTAATTTTTATTAAATATAAATTATCTTATAACTTTATGAATGAAATTATAATTTTTATTAAGGTTTGAAAGCCATTTCGGTCAAAACCCGTGAATTTTCGATAAATGGCTGTTTTTATTTTAATTGTGAAAATTAACATATTTAGAAAATTATTTAGATAATATAAATATTATTTCTGGAATCAGGACGTCGAAATTATCCAACGGTGAATTTTTCATAATTTTCTGAGACAGTCAATGTTTTGGGTAAAAATTAAATACCGTTTAAATATATAATGTGTTTTATGACATCATAATGACCCAATAGTGATGTAATAAAATACTATAATCTTTATGTTGGGCCAATATATCTTTTAACATTAAAATTATGTGATTTTGGGTTTGTTTTACTTACTTTTCAAAGCATTAATGGACCCCTCAAGACTTATTAAACACCTTGCCTTTTTAAATTAATTTCCATGGGAGTGTGACTCACCTCCACATAAGCTACCCTATTATTTTAAGAAGTTCGGACACTTTCCCTATAAAATATTTTCTTCCTCTTCCCTTTTCCAAAATTCATGGGCAAAAACCATGGGATGGTTTGTGGTTTGGATTAATTTTATATAAGGGTTCCCAAACATAAATAATAAACAATTCCCTCACCTTTCCTATATAAACCCACCCAAGCTCCCACTTCCTCCTCACTCAAAGCCTTTGGAGTTAGTCCAACCTCTTCCAAACTCTCTCTAGAATCCTACCAAGGTTCCCCAATCTCCCAAGAAGCCTCTCACAAGCCTCTCTCTAGCCTTTGGAAGCACACTTCCAAGTAAGGGTTTTTTCTTCCTTTCTCTTTTTTGTCAATTTTATTTAAGTTGTTTTTCCCTTTTAATTTCAATTATGAATGTTGGGGTATGGTTTCTCACCTCCCTAATACTACCCTATTTATTTTTGAATGATGGGAGACCCCATTCTCTCTAATTAAATTCCTCTCATGTACACCCGTTACTATGCTAAAATTCCAAAAAGAACTTCTCTCTCGTCTTTTACATTCAAGCGATACTTTTGTATCATGAATCTAAATTCCTTTACAATTGTTTGGAAATGTATCTAAATGACCCCCTTACTCTATATTTAATTTAAATATGATGATATTCCCCTTTATCTCTCATCATCCATTTTTATGAATTCTTATGTCACGCCGTTACGCTGCTGAAATCGCACTGACTTTCTAAGCCAATGTCATTGTGTAGTGAATACCACACCCATTTCTCCATCAAGGGTATTCACCTTTATGAACATTTACTTATTGATTATAAAGTTTCAGGTATTAATTCCACATTCCTTTATCATGGAATAATTTTTTTTTATTTATGAATCCATGTTTTATAATCCATGTGGAACACTTATGCATGAAATGAAATGTTTAAGAAGGTTGCACCCTTATAGCTCTCCAATGCATTGGGTAAAGTATAGTATCATGATAAGTCATGTGCAATGAGTGTTGACTCATACTAATTCAAGTTCAACAAGGGTTTACTCGTGCTTTATGTCCTATGAGGATTTACTCACGCTCCATGTGCAATGAGCCTTGGCTCATGCTAATTCCATGTTAAGTGATGTTGCCACATTTCCATGTTATGATTATCATGCTTTATCATGCCTTTATATTCATGTTTCCATTATGCTCTATTGATACGACTATTGCCTAACATGTATTTTAATCCTCATGTTATTCCATGTGTAGTCCCTTACTAGGATTTATAGCTCACCATTTTCTTATGCATGTCCTCAGGTTATCCCATGCAATGCAAAGTACGCGGGAATGGAGTGGTCATGTAAAGGAAGTTTTTAATAAAGATATTGTATTTCATGTTTCAAGTTTTTAGGTAATGATCCTAATCCCCAAATACACTAAACCTCTCAATCTTCTTTGTTGTATTAAGTGAAGTTTTATGTAATAAATCATGTTTAAGTTTGTATTAAAAAGCAGGGTTGTCATAAGAAGCATCTGCACGGTTTGCGCATGGTTTGCGCACGGTTTGGAAAACCATCCAGGTAAACCATGTAGCCTATAAATTTTTTAAAATATTAAAATTTTTCCACTCTTGTATTTTTAACCCCAACTCAGGATTTCCTCCCATTTCACCCCTCCTCACCCAAGGGACTAACCAAATCTCCCAATTTCTCTAAGAGATCGTTCTCCTTCGGTTCTATGTCATTTTTTGGTGTCGATGGTTGTCGATCAATGCTCTGGGTAAGGCTAATCCCATCCTTGCTTCTATTTTTGGTTTAGGGTTTGTATCTTCTTCTCCTCTCTTTATGAATATCAAAAAACATACTCTTTGGGTGAGATTTAGGTTGAAGCTTCAAAGGTTGGTTGAAGTGGAATCTAAGGGCTCGATTAAGAGTGTGTTCACCCATGGAATCCCTGTAGGTGGTCTTCAAGTTACATCACATTGTTTATTTGTGGATTTGTGCATGTGTGTCTTCGTTCTTGGGTGTCTCTTGGTGTGTTTTACCACCCTTGGCATGTTTAGGTGAAATGGTTATTTAAAACGTAAATGGAGAACCTCATGATCCCCATGGGATGCATCAAGGGCGATGAGACTAATTTAGGGCTACCCATGGTGAGACCCAACACTCCTAAAACTAGGGATTTTTGAAGAACAAGTGCGATTGTTGGGTAATCATGTAAATACCATGATAGAATTGTTTATGTGATGAATTGTGTTGAGTTTAAAGATAGGTGATTCTTCTAAGTTTGTTATTGACCAAGGGGATATTGGGTTAAAATGTGGAAATGATTAAAGACCATAATAGATTTGGTTATGGGTATCGTAATGAAGCCTAATGAGTTAGGTATAATGACAAAGCCTAGTGAGATAGGCACAATGAATTAATTATTAGTGATATAAGCATAATAAATTGGAAATAGGGATAAATGGCTAAATGATGTGAAATGTGGTAAATGTGTTAATGGGTTAAGGCATGGTGTTACTCTCATGTTATTGTTATGGTTTATGTTTTTCTTTGGAAATGGATTTTTATGTAATGTGAATGGTTAATGGATAAATATATGTATAGAATGTGCACATATCATAGTAGTGTGAGTTATTGACTGAGGTTTTAAGCCCACGGGTCGAGTTGGACCGATGCTCTAAACTCACCCCTAATTCAGGGGTTAGGGGTGAAGACTGATGCTCTAGTACCCTAACAGTTGCATCCACTTGAACTAAGGCTTCGAGGTGAGGATATGGTTGATGTCGAGTTGGACTGATTCTCTAAACTCCACCCCTAATTCATTGGGTAGGGATCAGACTGATGCTCTATTTCCCTATTCGTTTCATCCACCCAGACTAAGGCTTTGAGGTGAGGTTGTGGTTGACATAAAGTAGTTGTTCCAAGTTATATTAGACAAATGTGTGTGTTTACTCATTTTTTTGAATGTGTTCTTTGAGACCATGTAACATGTTGTGGGATGAGACCATGATAAATGTGTCGGAAATGTTATGTAAAGGGAAATGGGATGGAATTTTAAGTTATGGAAATGGTAATAAATGTCGGTAATGGACCTAAACTATCTAATGGCCTTTCATCAATACTATATCCTTTATTATTCATTTCCCTTTACACATGAACAATTATTTATACCATATATTTTGTAGACACTGTTACTGGTGGCCTACTGAGTAGTACTAACACCTTGCTCGAGTCACCGTTCGGTGCCTGAGCAGACTTCGTGTTTGCAAGTAAGGAGAAGGGAAAGTTCCCTTGCAACATAGTCGGGTAGGCATGAGTGTGCGTGGAGGATGAAACGAACTTGGTGCCATGACCATTATGGGGATTTTACTATTTGTCTTCAATTTGGGATTTTTTTTTACTTTTTCACTTGTATCATGGAATGAAATCTTTACTAATGGACATGGTTGTACCTTGTTTTGAGAATGGATTTTTACGCATGATCTTGTGTTATTAGTTATTATTCTACTATTTTTTATCTTTTTTTGGGGGATTAATTTGATAAAAAGGGGTTATAGTCTCCCCAATTGACTATTTGGACCCCCACTGCTAGTCGGAAACCTTTGGCAAATAGAGAGGCGTGTTTAAGGTCATGTAACCACCCGACTCGGATATAACAACCTGTCCCCTCTAGACCAAAGCCAGTGAATTACTTGTTATATTTACACGGTTTTAAGGAATGAAAATACAGAAGGAATGATCAGTTTATTATTCTTAAAGAAACTAGATACTTATATGTAACTTAAATTACATTGGGAAAAGGGTACAAAATACAATACATAACAAAAACTAAAAATTGCATCCATAGAAACTCAATAAATGATCTCCTCTTCATCACCTGTTGAAGGTAAAAAAATGAAAAGGGTGAGCTCAAATTCTTATTATGGGATAAAAATAGTGGAAGCATGAATTCATAATAATTGAATCATAAACAACTTGTCATAGTCAATATGGAATAGTGAATAAATGAAATACTCACACCATTAATAAAATGAGAATGAAACTCCATCCATAGATTTTTTTCATAGTGAAAATCTCATGGATATTAATAACTGATAATGAATAAAGGGAATTCTTGTTAATTGGACATCATGTATCTAGAACATGATGCCATAATATTATTTAAACGGTTCAGTTCTGTGGGTAGAAACTCGTCTAATTTTTTTAAACCAACTCGAAGGTTTTGTTGCCAACAGATTTGTCTCATAAGACATGTTTGATGCATCTAGGGGATATATAGGTCCCCACCCACTGCTAAAAGCCCAAATAATTAGTTATACGAAGATTTAATTGAAGTAAAATCCACCATCTCAATATCCCTATGGAGTAGAGGATACAAACTCATCAATATTTTCATAGGTAAAACAATATTCCAAATAAAAACCACATGTAAAATGGTATACAGCTTAAGAAAATACTCATATACGTGAAACCCAAATATGGATATATAATATATTTACTCTTTAAATTGAAAAATGATCTCAAACAAGTAGTAGATACACCACATAAGAAATACTGGGTGCACGATACCAAGTAACTGACAATAAAATGGAATTTGAGATAAAGTCCCTTACCACAATGTAATTTGTCGAATCATATGACCAAAACATAAAAACAATATAATGAATCACTGAATATAATGAATATAATGGGAATCATGATATTATATGAAAAATTTCAGTATGAATACACCACATACAAGAAATAATTGGTGAACAATGGAAATCTCAATGAAATGAAAGTGCGATGAGAAACCCCTTACCTTATGCTTGAGTGTGTTCTTCGTTCATTTTAATAACCTGAATAATCAAATTTATTTTAATTAATTAATAAATCTAGAACCTGGTATAAATATATTTGATTTATTATAACCGTATTAGGTTCATTAGTGGTCCCTCTTATGGTTTTAAGAGGTTCAATTTAATTGTTTTGGAACCATTTGCTTCCTTGGTTTTCATGATCGATTTACCTGTATTCATGAATGAAAGTTCATTTCATGTGTGGTTAAACACCCATAATTGTTAATATATCATATTTATGAAATTTTATTGATATAAATGATCTTATAATGATATTTTTTTATATACCTTGATAATGATTCATTAGTTAAAAGTTAACTACAAATGTTTGGATTAACATGGCGGTTTTGTTCATAATGATCTTGTTTTGTATTGTTATTTTATATAATGAGTGTATAAGGATTGCAGAACATTAATGAGATGAAGTACATATATTTTGAGTTGTTTCAACCATAAAAATGGCTTCATGAGCATAATAAAACATGGTAATTAAAATTGTGAACCAGTCGTCCTTGAATGTGGTTAATTAACACATCTTGGACGATGTTTTCATATTTTAGTATAAGAGGAGGTGGAAAGAGAGAAGATGATGAAATATTACAATAAAATAATATAATTCAAGTTCATGTAAATTAATATAGTTATCATATCATTTTGATGATGGGATATTAATAAAGAAGTAAAAAATAAATGAACTTAAAATATAAGAAAAATGGAGAAATCTCTCACGAAAATTGGGCAGCCTAACAGTGTCACTTAAAATTTCATAAAATAGTTTGTTGAGAGAAAGGGGTTCTCTCATTAATATTAAATAATATGAACATAATGGGGAATATGGAATGTCATATCCCAACACAATCCAATTTAAAATAGAAGAGAAGACATAAAATGAAAGCTTTAAGATAAGAGAAGGGTGGTTGATTCTCTTACCTTGTAGAGTAACTCCCAAAACATGAAGGTTGGGACATTGGGGGTTTGAGGACACTTTTGGAGGATTCCTAGGGAGATAATACAATCATATCTTCAAGTATAATGAGTTTGGAAAGAAAAAAAATGAAGGGGGTGAGTGGGTATTAATAGTAAATGAGAGGCGGTTTTTTAATTAATTAAAAGGGACACCTCATTAGTGGTTTTTTACAAACCACTGGCTTGCCCCTTGTATTTTCCTATTGTTTTATCCAATTAGGAAACCTCATGTCATAAGTTACTATTCAAAAGTATAGCATACTTTTATATTAATTATTATATCATTATGATGTCATTAAATTACCGAAAACTCAAAGTTGTATTTTTAGTATTCACCAAAAATTCATGTTTTTTAGAAAAATACATAAAATTCACGCGAAGAATTTTTCGATGTGTAGAATTAAAAAATGAAATAAAATTTTTGAAAATATTTTTCTATGTATTTTAAATTTAATATTTAAAAATAATCATTGAAAGTTCAAAAAATAACAATTTTAAAGTTATAATGAGTTTTATATCGCATTGTAAAATTAATTAAGATCTTATTATCTTATTACCTTAAGAAAATAAAATATTTATCATTATTTACTATTAATAAGGGTCATATTACAATTCATGTTAGTATTCATAAAGGTATGTTACTATTCATCAAAAATCACGTTAGTTCTATCAGACTCCAAATGACTTATTGGTCACAGCTCTAGATGACTGTTTTCTGAAATTCAAAACATAGAAGTGGAAAATTTATGTTTAATGTATATGTTATGACTATCTCCTAAATAAATAAGTGTTTTTTAAAGGAAATGAATGCTTTATGAAATATAGTCTATAAATAGAATATATTTAAGAGAATCATACCATAAAATGTTCTGAGTGTTATATTATTCCATACTTCATAAATTTCGTACTCGAAATTTTATGTATAAAGCCCAACAAAAAGATGTGAGTGGTTCGTCTTCATAACATCCTCAGTTTCACATGTTGCTTCATATATATTATGGTTTCTCTAAATAACCTTTACTAGATGAGTTATCTGATTTCTCAATACATGATCCCTTGTATCAAGAATCCCGATAGGCTCTGCACAGTATGAAAAATCAGGTTCTAGATTTATTTCATCATAGGTGAGTACATGTGTTGGGACTAGCATGTATTTATTAAACTATGACACATGGAACACATCATGATCTTTGGAGAGATTTGGTAGAATTTCTATATGGTAAGTTTCTACTCCGATTCTTTTGAGAATTTCAAATGGTCTGATGTACATGGGGCTCAGTTTCCCTTTCAAACCGAACCCCAAGACACCCTTCAATGGAGGTTCTTTCAGAAAGGCAAGATCTCCCACTTGAATTTTCAAATCCTTTCTCTGGTTGTCATCATAATTCTTCTGCCTACTTTGGAATACTGTAATATGGGCATGTATTATCTTCACCTTTTTCATGGCCTCTTCAATATGTTATGTACCTATAAGTTTCCTCTCACAAACTTCATCCCAACAAGTTGGTGTTCGATATCTCTTTCCATATAATGCTTCATATGGATGCATTTCAATACTAAAATGGTAACTATTGTTGTAGGAAAATTACACCAAAAGCAAGCATTGATCCCACTTACTATAAAAGTCAAGATAGAATTATCTCATCATGTCTCTCAGAGTTTGAATAGTACTTTAATATTATCCATCAATTTAGGGGTGATAAGTAGTACTCATATAAATCTTAGTATTCAAATCCTTCGGGAGAATTTCCCATAATTTTGATGTAAACTGGGGATCACGATTAGAAATAATTGATAAGGGTACACCATGAAGTATTGCAACTTCATTAATATATAGTCTCACTAAAGGTTCAAGTGGTAAATCTTCTCTTATAGCAATAAAATGAGGTGATTTTGTAAGACGATCAAAAATGACCCTTATCGCATCATTACTTCGTGGAGTCTTTGGTAGCCCTATGAAAAAGTCCACCGTAATATCATCACATTTCCACATAGTTATAGGAAGGGGTAGCATGACTCCTCCTGGCTGTTGTCTTCTACTCTTCACCTGTAGAGAAACCAAACATCTCGACACATAATAAAAAATCTCCCTTTTCAAGTTATCCCACAAAAAAAATGTTCTTTTAGATCACTATACATATTTATGATACCAGGGTGTATAGAAAAATTGGAGCTTTGAGAATCATCCAACAGTTCCCGCTTTAGCTCAAGAATAGCAGGAAGACAAATTCTCTTTCCAAATTTCAAAATTCCACCTTCATATACAAATTCAATCAACTTCCCATCATTTACAACTTTTATTTTCTTCTGAAACACCTCTTCAGAAATATAAGAAATTTTTATCATTTCCAGTAAATATGGTTTGGAAACCATTTGAAATAGTAGTGATCAGTTTCCTTCCATGATAATTCCCATAACCATATTTACCAGATCCATGAACATAGGATCCCTTTCACCTCTCATCTTGTTCAGAATTCTATAGTCTTTTCTACTCAAAGCATCTGCCACCTTATTTACCTTTCTAGGATGGTAGTGTATTGAATAATCGTAATCTTTGAGTAACTCATTCCATCTATTTTGCTTCATGTTGAGTTATTTTTGTGTGAAAATGTATTTAAAACTCTTTTGATCGATGTATGTCTCACATTTATTCACTGTAAAGATAATTTCTCCATATTTTTGGAGAAAATATTATAGTTTCTAACTCAATATCATGAGTTGGATAATTTTTCTCATGAGTTTTCAACTGCCTTGATGCATAAGAAATAACATTACCATTTTTTATAAGGATGCAACCCATCCCATTTTTTGATGCATCACTGTATATTACAAATCCATGACCTCCAGATGGAAGAGTAAAAATTGGATAATTGAACAATATTCTTTTCAATTATTTTATGAATTCTATATATTATTTTTTACACACAAACTTAACTTCTTTACAAGTGATCTTGGTTAGTGTGTTAGCCAGTGAGTTGAAATTCTGAACGTACTGCCAGTAGTAACCTTCTAAGCAAATAAAAACTACATACCTTGGTTATATTTGTTGGTGTGGGCCAATCTTGTATTTCCTTTGTCTTTGCGGGATAAACTAAGATTCCATCCTTAGAGATAATATGGACTATAAAAGAAATTGATTGAATCCATAATTCACACTTTCTAAACTTCCCATATAATTCATTTTATCTAAGTGTTTTCAAAATAATCTGCATGTTATTCTCATGGTCTTCGTAACTTTTAGAGTACACCAGGATATCATTAATGAATACCACAACAAATTTATAAAGATATTCCTTGAAAAATCTATTCATTAAATCCATGAAAATAGATGGTGCATTCATTAGTCCAAAAGGCATCATTGTAAACACATAATTCCCATACCGGGTTCGAAGTGATGACTTTGGAGTGTCTTCCTTCCTCACACACAGCTGATGATATCCAGATCGAAGGTCAGTCTTTGAAAATTATTGTTCTCCATGGAGTTGATCAAATATATCATCAATTATTAGCAGAGGATACATATTCTTTATTATAATAGCATTTATTTCCCTATAATCAATGCATAGACTCACGGATCCATCTTCGTTCTTGACAAAGAGGACATGGGCTCCCCATGGAGAAACACTTGGTTGATTAAATCCCTTTTCACTAAATTCCTCTTGTTGTTTTTTAGATCAACTAATTAAATAGTGGACATTATATAGGGAGCCTTTGATATTGGTCTTACATCAGGAATAAAATCAATAGAGAACTCAACATCCCACTCTAGAGGATTTCCAAGCAAATCCTCTGGAAATACATCAATGTATTCTTGCGTTATATACACATCTTCAATTTGAAGATTTGTTTCCTTTCCCATATATATTAGTTTATATTCCCCTCCATGTATTTAATTAAATAGAGCTACTGGGGGTGGATCTCGATATGAATCATGTGGCGAGGTTTTTTCTCTAAAGATAAGGGATTCTACATTATTTTCAAAAAATTTAACTACCTTTTTCTTGCAATAAATCTTTGCATCATAGTTTGAAAAACAATTCCTACAAAGAATTATATCAAAGTTAGTCATTGGTATGATGATAAAGATAGAAACTAAACAACATTTATGTGTCATGAGGGGGACTAACCTACACACCTTTGTTTCAATGATGCATCCCCTAGGTGTTTTGACTGATAACTCCCTTATTAAATCAAATTGGTAAGTCTAATTTTGTTGGGAAACATGGATGATATAATTGAATACGATGATCTAGAATCAAGTAATGCATTGGACTAGTTTGAGGAAACAATTAAAGTAACTTCCACCACATCATTAGGAACTTAAACTTTCATGGTTTTAATAAAAAAATCTTTCCCTTGCCCTCTTGTACTTTTCTGAGTCAAGTTTCCTTGGTGCTTAGGACACTAATTTCAATTGTGTCCCATCTCTCTATAATTGTATCATTGAACATCAATTAATGTTTTCTTCCCCTTGAATTTATTATATCAAAGACCATTTTCTCAACACTTATAGTAGACTCCCATGCCTTTCAAGAATTTCCCAAGATGATTCTTTCCACATTTCTTGCGTAATGGTAATTTCTTTGTCCCATGTTGTTTTTTGGAGGTTTACCTTTTCCATGTTTATCAGAGTACCACTTTATATATTGGTTTGCCATGAAGAAATTTGATCAAGAAAATTCTTTCTCTGTTTTGATGTCACTTGATAAAATTTCCTCATATGATGAAAATGTTTGAGAATCCAGTTCCCTTTGAAGACATTCCTTAAGACCTTAAAATAAATGACCAATATTGT
Source organism: Viscum album (assembly GCA_963277665.1). Lineage (NCBI taxonomy): Eukaryota > Viridiplantae > Streptophyta > Magnoliopsida > Santalales > Viscaceae > Viscum > Viscum album. The sequence goes on from OY728127.1 coordinate 625,426,993, forward strand.
CTTTTGAGTCTCATATGTAATCTATGGAATACCAGTCTAGTCTTTTGAAGTTAGGCTCATACTCTGCAACATTGACGTCTTCTCTTTTCATTAAGCTAATGAATTTCCTCTACATTTCGGTTTGTTGCTCACGAGGGAAATATTTTTCAGAAAATATTTCCTTAAAAGTCCTCTATTTCATATCTTCTATTTCTTCATCTTCAGTGATACTCTGAATCAAGGAAAACCATTGATCAACATATCCCATGAAACAATACACTACCAGTACTACCTTTTCATTTTCATCACATCATAATTCCTTGAATATCTTTTACAGGGACATGATCCACAACTTAGAAACCACAGGATTAGTAGTCCCACTAAAGGATGGGGGCTTCTTCCGCATGAAATGATCCAACACAGGCGTGTCATGGTTATTCGTCACAGCCTGAGTAAGTTGTCCCAATATCTTCATGATATAATCTGCTCCGACATTGACTGTGTTGACTTGCTCAGTGGGGAGATCCCTAAATTTCTCAAGAGTATTTATTCCCCTTATTGTATTAGGAATTATTACCAAATAAAGGAATACACTAGATTTGGTTATGAATCTCAAATAGAAAATCACTTATCATAGATTGAAATTATATCATGGTTTCTCTATGGAAAAATTTACATTCAAATCCTTCAAATGGATTTTAAAGAAAATGAGAATTATCCTAAGCATATCCCTAGGGAGTTTCAATACCAAGAGAGCAGCATTTCCCATTTTTGTGTACCAGGATACCTCAGGACAAGCCCGAAACTCCTTGTCGGGTTTTTTACTCTTAGGTACATCTATGCCAGAGCTACCTCTATCTGTTTATATCCAGATAGGTATGTATTTTCCAGAAAGATCCACATAATCTATTCCTTAACAAAATACCATGATACTCTTGTATTTTTGTCCCCAAATACTACCTTAGGGATTTTTCCCATAATATATAGTTTCTAATCGAGTTTCCAAGGTCCATATAAAACTTCCTTTGATACCTACAGTGACACCCCGACCCATTTAGACTAGATATGATGCATTACTTGTTATATTTTCATGGTTATTATGAATAAAGATCCCAAAGTAATGATTAAATTAATATTCTTGAAGAAAATAGATACACAGATGAAACTTAAATTACATTAGAAAAAGGGTACAAATTATAATACATAAAAAAACTAAAAACTGCATGCACAGAAACTCAATAAATAGTCTCCTCTTCATCACATATTGATGGTAAAAAATGAAATGGGTGAGCTCCAATGCTCAGTAAGGGTTAAAAATAGTGGGAGAATGATTCCATAATAACTGAATCTTAAAAAACATGGCATAGAAAATTTTTCATCGTGAATAAATGAAAAACTCATGCCCTTAATAAACTGATAATGAAACTGCATCCATAGATTTTGTCATAGTGAAAAACTCATGGATAGTAATAAATAATAATGAATAAAGAGAATTATTATTAATTTGAAGTCATGTATTTACCACATGATTCCATAATACAATTAAAAGGGTTTCGTTTTGTGGGTAGAAACTCGTTTGATTTTGGGAAACAAACTCGAAGGGTTTGTCGCCAACTGATTTGTCTCATGAGACTTGTCGATACATCGAGGGGCTATAGAGGGCCCCACCAACCATTGAACTTACAATGAATTATTTATACATATATTTAAAACAATTAAAATCCTCTTCTCTATATCTTAATAGATTAGAGTATACATATTCATCAATATTTCCATAGGTAAAATAATATTCCAAATTAACACCGCATGTAAAAGGGTATACATATTAAGAAAATACTCATATCCATGAAACTAGAATATGGATATATAATACATTTACAATTTAAAATTAAAAATGATCTCAAATGGGAAGTAGATACCCCACATAAGAAATATTAGGAGCACGATACCATGTAAATGACAATAAAATTGAATTTGAGATAAAGTCATATACCACAATGTAATCAATCAAATCATATGGCCAAAACATAAAAAATAAAATGAATAATTGAATACCAAGAATATAAAGGGATAAATTATATTATATGAAAAATATCAGTAAACATACACCACATACAAGAAATAAGTGGTGAACAATGGAAATCTCATGGAAATGAAAGTGAGATGAGAAACCCCTTACCTTTTGCTCGAGTGTGTTCTTCATTCATTTTAATGACCTGAATAATCAAATTTAGCTTCATTAATTAAAAATTACATAACCTCATATACATTTTGTTGATTTATTATAACCTTATTAGGTTCATTCATGGCCCTTTTAAATGGGTTTAAGAGATCCAATTTTATTGTTTTGGAAGCATTTTCTTCCTTGGTTTTCTTGATTGGTTTACATGTATTCATGAATGGAAGTTCATTTGATGTGTGGTTAAACATCCAGAATTGTTAATATATCTTATTTATGAAATTTAAGTGATATAACTGATCTTATAATTATTTTGGGTAATGTACGATGGTGATGATTCATTAGTTAAAAGTAAATTACAAATTTTTGTATTAACATGGCAATTTTGTTCATAATGAACTTGTTTTGTATTATTATTTTATATTATGAGTGTGTAAGGATTCCAGAACACTAATTAGATGAAATAAATATATTTGTATTTGGTTCAACAACAAAAATTTCTTCATCACCAGAATTAAACATGGTAATGAAAATTGAGAACCCGTCTTCCATGAATGTGATAAATTAACACATCTTGGACGGTGTTTTCATTTTTTAGTATAAGAGGAGGGGGGGAAGATAGATGATGATGAAATATTATATTAGAATATCATAATTCTATTTCGGTTAAGGTACTGGAATTGTCATGGAATTTTGATGAGGGGAGATGAGGAAAGAAGTAGAAAATAAAGGAACTCAAAATAGAAGAAAAATTGAGAAATCTCTCACGAAAATTCGGCAGCCTAACGACATCACTTAAAATTTCATAAAATCAATTGATGAGATAAAGGGGTTATATCATCAATAATAAAAAATATGGAATGAATGTTGAATATGGAATGTCATATTCCAACATAATCCAATTGAAAACAAAATAGAAAACCAAAAATGAAAGCTTTAAGAAAAGAGAAGGGTGGTTGATTCTCTTACCTTGTAGAGTAACTCCCAAAACATGAAGGTTGGGACCCTAGGTTTTTTAGGAAACCTTAAGGATATTGAGGACCCTTGGTTTTTTGAGGATATTGATTTTGAAATTCATGAAAACAAAAGGGTGACTTGGTATTTATAGTAAATGAGAGTGAGTTTTTTTATTAATTAAAAGGGACACCTCATTAGTGGTTTTTGAAAAACCATGGGCTTGCCCATGGTTTTAGCCACTTGGGACAAGTCATGTCATATATTAATGTACACAAGTTGACCATAATTTTATATTAATTATTATATCATTATGATTCCATAAACTACCGACAAATCAAAACTGTATTTTTATTATTCACAAAAAATTCAAGTATTTTAGGAAAATCACAAAAAATCAACGTAACCATTTTTTGACGTGTAAAATTCAAAAATAAACTCTATTTTATTAAAATAATTTTATAATTATTTTTAATTTAATTTTCATATATAATCATATTTAATACTAAAATTAACGATTTTATAGGTATAATTAGTTTTATATCCCATTGAAAAATTAATTTTGATATTATTATATTATTACCTTAAGAAAATAAAATATTGATCATTATTTACTACTTATATGGGTCATATTACTAATCACAATGGTATGTTACGATTCATCCAAATCAATTTTCTTCTGTTAGACTCCAAATGACTTTTTGATCACTACTCTAGATGACCGTTTTTTGAAATTCAAAACATATAAGTGGAAAACATATGTTTAATGACTTTGTTTTGACTATATCATAAATAAACTACTGTTGTTTTTAAATAACACATTGATTTATGAAATATATGCTATTAATAGAATATATTTCGGATAAACATACCATAAAATTTTTGGGGTGTTATATCGGAGAACTGGTTTAGTGGATTTCAGGTCGGGGAAGTTACAAAGTGGTATCAGAGGAGGTATTTCTTATCCTTCTCTAGAATCATGTTATTTTGGATGTTAAATAGAAGATAAGATGTTTTGGGCATTGGTAATGAGATTTTTATTGGTAGTATCAAACCCATGTATGAGGAAAACCCTATGTCACCCAGGGTGGTAATTGTTTTTCTTCATTGTGTGATGTTATAGTTGATGATATTTCACCATTGGGTGATGATCATGTTGTGTGATGTGATTTTTTATTGATATTTTGGCTCTTGGACTCAATGGAATGAGTTTGTGCATTCATGCATCATTTTAGGAACCTAGAGATATAGGTGGATTGTATCATGGTAGGAACACACAACTTGGGTGTGGGAGGCATGGAAGATCGGATAAACCTTTCGGTTTTAAAATTGAAAATGGAAAATGTCGTAACAAAACAATTAAAGTGGGTGAAGATGAAAGAATGATAATTTATGATTAATAAAATATGGGTAATTAAAGGTTTTACTGAATTAAAATTTTGTTTGTGACTTGTTTTTTGAGCCTTGTGGTGGTGTATGGTTGTTCACCCTTGTGGACCATGGCCCGCGGTATGGATGGTCAGGGTGTTGTTTTTTGGAATGTAACTAGTTATTATGGCTGGTGAAGATCCTTCATGTTATGATGTTTTGAAATTTTATGGTATATGTTCTAAACCATGTGTTTGGCAATGTAGATAAATGACACCACGACGTCAAGCACCTGTTGGAAAACAAGAGGATGTTGCTGAGAAAACTCCTCCAGTAGAGGATCAAGATAATGTGGTGATCCAGGAAGGTGAGGAAGAGTGGTTCTGAGAGATCATGGCTCGTATTATGTAGATGATAGATCAGGACCTAGGGCAGGTTTCACTAAATCTGTTTTAGCTGACCAGAGAGTTTCAGCTACATCACCCTCTGACCATTACCTACAAGGGCGGGCAAGAGGCAGCAGAGTTCTGGATAGAGTATGTCCAGACGATACTTGATCATCTGGAGACTCCCTGGGGGAAGTGGGTCAAGATGAAAACCTATATGCTTTGGGCTAGGGAAAACGTTGGTGGGACATCCTTGCTCAGACTGAATAGGTTGAGGGGAAGTTGTGGAAGGATTTACAGTAAATGTTTCTGGAGAATTTTTACTCATAGAATTTCAGGCAAGAGCGAGCCACAGAGTTTATGAGCTTGAATTAGGGATCGATTTCGATGACAGAGTATGCTGGCCGCTTCAATGACCTACGATTATTTGTTCCAGCATTGGTGGGTGATGAGTTAGAAGTTTCAAGGAATTACCAGGATAGGATGAGATACAAGATTAGTTCTCAGGTGAATATATTTTTTTGGAAGAAGTTTATAGAGGTAGTGCATCAAGCATTGATCATATAGGGGAACTTGAAGGGAGTGTCAGGTAGTGGTATTATCATGCCAGCTGGATAGGCAATTGGTGGAGCTTTTGAGGGCCGGAAGAGTCTCTTTGGGAGTTTTTAACATGGTGGAAGTGTTCAAGGTGGTCAGAAGAGAGGGGTAGCCTCTAAAGGTGGTGATCGGGTGTTCTACTATTAGCGCGATAGGGAGGGTAACATGTGCGGATAGTGTTCCCGACCTTTATTTGAGTTTCAATCATGCAGAAGATTAGAACACGTGAAGAGGTTTAGAATGAACCCTTAGTAGGAAAGTATGAATGTTGTTGATAGGAAAGATCGCCAATGTCAATAGGGCAGTGCAGTGATGGGGACACAGGTTTGAGCCCAGAGTAGAGGGGTAGGTCAGCTTCATGTAGTTCACTATGCACCTAGTGATGCCTAGGTTGGGCCATCAACTGCCTGAGGTATAATCCGTGTAGCTTCTACACTAACTAGATTGTTCTTTTACACGAGTTCCACAAACTCTTTTATTTCTACTCAGTTTTTGGTAGCGTTGGGTTTGCCTGTGGAGATTCTGTATAGGGTGATGTCGATTGACACTCTGTTGGGGGTGCAAATTAAAGACATTAGGTAGCGTAAGGGATGAGCTTCGGAAGTATGTGGTATCATTTCCTATGGGAATTATTTAATCTTGAGATGTCTGGATTTGACAAGATCTTGGGCATAGACTGGTTGGTGTTTTATCGAGTGCACAAATACTGTTACTATCGCAGGGTTTTGTTCAGGTCACTTGAGGGTGAAGCTTAACCATCACGAAGAGTGGGATGTTCAAGCAGGTCATGAGGGACTATTGGTTTGGCAGTTGAGTAGGATAATGACTCTAGTATCTTTTTATGTGCTTGATGATGAAATATGGGAACTGTTTTTCTTCCCTCAAGTAGTGGATCAGTTTCAGGATGTCTTTCTTGAGGATTTCTTGGGGTTGCCACCCAAGAGGGATGTTGAGTTCATAATCGAGTTACAGCCGGATCGAAGCAAGTTTCTATTCTTCCATACCGAATGGCACCAGCATAACTCCTAGAGTTAAAGGTTCATCTTTAAGAGTTGGAATGTAAGGGGTTCATATGTCATAGTACGTCTACTTGGGGATCTCCTATGCTTTTTGAAAAGAAGGCTAATGGGTCATTAAGGTTGTGTGTTGATTATCATAATTAAAATCAAATGATGGTGAAAAATTGGTACCCTATTCCTAGAATTGATGAAATGTTTGACTTGATGAGGGCTGCATTAGTGTTTTCTAAGATTGATCTGAGATTGGGTTACCGTCAGTTGACGATGAGGCCATCTGACTTACCATTGACAGATTTCAAGAGTCGTTACAGGTTGTTTGAGATTGTGTTAATGCCTTTCGGCTTGACTAATCCACCAGTGTTGTTCATGGATTTGATGAACCGAATCTTTCATCCTTATCTAAATCAATTTTTGGATTAATTTTTTGACGAAATCTGGGTGTACATAAAAACTCATGAAGATCATTCCCAACATCTTGACATCGTCTTGAGTACACTAAGAGGGCACCGACTTTATGTCTTAATGTCAAAGATTCAGTTCTGGATTGGATAAGTGCATTTTCTAGGTCACACCATCTCTATGGCGGGTGTGCTGGTGTATTTAGAGATATTTCATGATGTTGTGTCTTAGGAGAAACTAAGAGTGTTTCAGATGTTCGGAGCTTTCTAGGATTGGTCGGGTATTACTGGAGGTTCTTTTAGGATTTCTCTCCCTTGGCAGCACCACTATCAGGCTTGACCAAGAAGGGAATCTATTTTTAATGGTCTGAGGCTTGTGATAATCCCCTTCAAGAGTTGAAAAAGTGATTGAAGACTACACCGATCTTGATCTTACCTGATATAGATAAGAAGTACGTTCTATTTTTTGACGCATCTGGAATCAGTCTTGGGGATGTGTTGATGTAAGATGAGCGGGTTGTGGCTTATGGGTTGAGGAAATTAAGACCCCACGAGTGGAATTATCCCACTCATGATCTTGAGTTAGCTACAATAATGTATGCCTTAAAGTGTTTGAGGCACTACTTGTTGGGGGAACGGTTCACTGTGTATACCGATCACATGATTCTAAGGTATTGCTTTTCACATCTGGATTAGAATCTTCAGCAGAAAAGATGGGTTGATTTTCTCATGTCTTTAGACTTTGAGCTAGTATATACAATTGGGAAAGGGAATAGTGTTGTTGATGCTTTGAGCAGGAAGGCTCAGAACTAGGTGCTTTAGGAATCCGGCACTAAGTGGAAGGTGATGGATTTGTTTGCAATGATACACCTGGAGGTGTGGGAGGAAAACAGTCAGGTGACACTTTCTTCCATGGCTGTTGAGTCGACACTTTTGATTCATGTTATGGAAAGTCATCTTGACGATCCTGAATGTTTGGCCATAAAGGAAATACATAAAGGTGGGGAGACACCTTCTAGTTTGGCCATTGGTGTGGATGGGGCAGTTTGGGTTTGTGGTCATGTGGTTGTGTCAACATGCATGCGGGAAGAGTTAATGTGTGGGTTCCATGCATCAAAATGGGCATTGAATACTAGATTTACCATGATGTATCATGATCTCCATAAATAGTCTTGGTGTCCAGTAATGAAAAAGGATGTTGCGGGCTTTGTGGAATGGTGCCTTACCTACTAGCAGGTGACGACCGAGCATCAACGCTCACATGGACTGTTATATCCATTTCCCATTTCTGAATGGAAGTGGGATGATTTGATGATGGATTTTGTGGTGGTTCTTCTGAGGATCCCTCAGAAGAATGATGCAATCTGGGTGGTTGTGTATCGATTAACAAAAGTGTCACATTTCTTACCTATTCAGGAGACTTACACAGTTAACCAGTTGGGTGAGTTGTATGTTTAGGAAATAGTACTATTTCATGGTGTACTGTATAATATAGTTTCAGATCGTGATCCTTGTTTCACATCGCGCTTCTGGGAAGTGTTTCATAAGGTGCTTGGTACTCAAGAGATTTTGAGTACAGCTTTCCACTCACATGCGGATGGGGATTCAGAGCATACAATCCAAGTATTGGAAGAGATGTTGAGGGATTGTGTTATGGATTATAGTGGTTCTTGGTAGAACCACCTGACGCTTGTTTTATTTTCCTACAAAAATAGTTTTTTGGATACGGTTCAGATGGCACCATTAGAGGCCCTCTATGTAAGGTCATGTAGATCTCCATTGTGTTATTGGAGGTTGGTGAATCCGAGCTATTGGGACTGAGTCTCATGAAGGAGACTTCAGAGAAGGTTGAGTTGATTAGGAAATGGATGGAAATGTCTTACTGTAGCTAGACGTTGTATGATGATCAGAGATGTAGACCCCTTTAGTTAAGGGTGGATGATAGTGTGTTCATTCGGGTGTTACCAAGGTTGGGTCACTTACGGATTCTGAAGTAGGGCAAGTTGGTAGCCATGTGTGTGGGTCCGTTTGATATTGTGGAGAGGATTGGGTCGATGGCGTACCGATTCTCTCTTCTATAATGGTATAGTGGGATGCATGTCATTTTTAATGGGTCGCATCTTCGATTGTGTAACATTGACCCAACTCACATGGTGGATATTGGGGATGTTGAGCTTGAGGCTGATGCGTCCTTTTAGGAGAATCTCGTTCATGTCATAGATCATAGTGGGAAATTCTTGTGCATCAAGGATGTTCCATTAGTGTGAGTAATATGGATTCATGGGAATGTTTCGGATGAAACATGGGATTGGTAATTTGATATGCGGGCTTAGTGGACCGATATCTTCCCCTAGGATGTGTAATGAAGCTTGGGAGCTCGGCTCGAGGAAGAGTCGTTATAAGGTTCAGAGGTTGTAAGATCCTATATCTTGGAAATGTATGTTGTCATTTATGTTCTAGTATCAATCCCTTTTTTGGTCAATTAAGGTCTTACCTAAGTATTAAAGGAGGCTCGGGGGTGTTGTGGGGGTTTAGGACAAGAAAAGTAGAGAAAATTGGGTTTTCTAGGTAAGTTTCATGGTCTGTGCAAGGTCTGTGTGGAAAACCTAGTAAACCGTGTGGAGGATGTGTTTTTCGACAGTGGCCTCCAAATGGTTCTCACACAGTTTGGAAAACTGTGGGGGTATACCATGCAAGGGGGCCTTTTGAGACAGAATTATTCACACGGTTTGCGCACGGTTGGGGAAACCGTGCGGTTAAACCCTATGGCTCAGAAATCTTTTAAAAAATTAAAAACTTTCCACTCTAGGATTTTTAACCCAAACTCGGTATTTCCTCCCATTTCACCACTCCTCACCATAGGGATGAACCAAATCTCAGAAGACCTCTAAGTGATCAATCTCTCTCATTTCTAAGGCGTTTTTGGTGTCATTGGTTGGGGATCGAAGATCTGAGTAGGGCTAATCCCATCCTTGATTCTCTTTTGTGTTTAGGGTTTATATCTTCTTCTCTAATTATTTCAAATCTCTAAATCACTTCTCATGGGTGAGATGTAGGTGGAAGCTTCAAAGGTTGGTTGAAGTGGAATCTACAGGCTTTATTAAAAGTGTGTTCACTCATAGAATTGAGGTAGGTGGTCTACAAGTTATATCCCATGGTTTATTTGTGGATTTTTGTATGTGTGACTTTTCTCTTGGGTGTCTCTCAGTATGTTTTGATCACCCTTGGCATGTTTAGGTGAAATGGTTATGTAAAAGGTAAATGAAGACCGTCGTTATACCCATGGGATGCGTCATGGGAGATGAGACTAATTTAGGGCCACCCTGGGTTAAGATGACTCTCCCGAACATAGAGATCTGTGAAGAACAAGTGAGATTGTTGTGTAATCATGTAAATTACATGATAAACTTGTTGATGAGACTAATTGTGTTGAGTTGGAAGCTAGGTGATACACCGAAGATTGGTATTGACCTAAGGGATATTTGATTAAAATTTGGAAATGATTAAAGACCGTAATGGAATGGTTTATAGGTATGGTAATGAAGCCCAGTGGGTTAGGCATAATGAAAAAGCCTAGTGAGTTAGGCACAATGAATGAATTTTTAGTGAGATAAGCATAATAAAATGTAATTTGGGTTAAATTTCTAAATGATGTGAAATGTGGTAAATGTGTTAATTGGTTAAGGAATAGTGTTACTGTCATGTTATTGTTATGGTTTATGTTGTCATTGGGAAATGTTTGTGATGTTGTGTGAATTGTTAATGGATACATATATGTATAGTATGTGCACATATCTTGGTTCTATGGGGAATTGACTGAGGTTCTATGCCCATGGGTCGAGTTGGACTAGTGCTCTAAACTCCACCCATAATTCAAGGGTTATGGATGAGGACTGACGCTCTATTCCCCTAACGGTTGCATCCACTCGGACCGAGGCTTTGAGGTGAGGATATGGTTGATGTCGAGTTGGACTAAAGCTCTAAACTCCACCCTAATGCATGGGGTAGAGATATAAATGATGCTCTATATTCCTATCAGTTGCATCCACTAAGACCGTGGCTCTAATGTGAGGTTATGGTTGACATGAGGAAGTTGTTCCTGGTGATAGAGGACAGTTGTGTGTTTTTCCTCATGTTTGTGATTGTGTGCCTTGAGACCGATTAACTTGTGTGATGAACCAAAGATAAATTTGTCGGAAAGGGTAAGTAATTTGAAATGGGATGGAATGGTAAGTAATGGAAATGGTAATAAATATTGGTAAGGGACCTAAACATTCTAATGGCACTTCTTATTTACTTTTCCATTTATTATTCATTTCCATTTCTGCATGAACAATTGTTTATACAGTATATTTTGTAGACAAAGTTGGTGGTGGTGTAATGAACCCGGCAGGCTTAAGGCCCAACCAAACTCGGCCACACCCCATCCCAACCCTCTGGCAGATAGCAGACCCCCACCCCACGGGCAGATAATAGGCCCCCACCTCAGACTATCCCAAATAACACGTGGTAGGAACTGTCCCCTACCTGAAAAGGATTTAATTCACCTTCCTCGCAACTCGAACTGGAGACAACAGGCTTAACAGCCAACTAGGAGCGTTTACAAGTACCATTGGGCTATTGGCTTAGTGGGACTCGTTAATGCTCCCGGTTGGCTGTTAAACCTGTGTTCGCCAGTTCGAGTTGTGAGGGAGGTGAATTAAAACCTCCTTAGGCAGGGGACAGTTCCTGCCTCATATTATATGGGCTAGTCTAGGGTGGGGGCCTATTATCTACCAGTGGGGAGGGGCTTTGCTATCTGCCAGAGGGCTGTGCTCGAGCATGACTGAGTTTGGTTGGGCTTTAGGCCTGGTGGGTTCATTACATAAAAAGGCTATGTAATGAACCCGGAAGGCCTAAATCCCAACCAATCATGGCCATCCCTAAGCCCAGCCCTCTGGCAGATAGCAGAACCACACCCCATGGGAAGATAACAGGACCCCACCTCATGCTGGCCCAGATATCACGTGGGAGGAACTGTCCCCTTCCTGAAGGGGATTTAATTCCCCTCCCTCGCAACTCGAACTGGCAACCACAAGCTTAACCACCAATCGAGAGAATTAACGAGTACCACTAAGGTACTCTTTAACGCTCGTGGTTGGCTCTTAAGCCTCTGGTCCCCAGTTAGAGTTGCGTGGGAGGCGAATTAAAATACCCTTCAGGAAGGGGAAAGTTAGTGCCACCTGTTATCTGGGACAGTATGAGGTGGGGGCCTGTCATCTACCCATGGGGTGGGGGTCTGCTATCTTCCATAGGGCTGGGCTCGGGCACGACCGATTTTGGTTGGCCTTTAGGCTTACCAGGTTCATTACATGTAGCCTACTGAGTTGTACTCACACTCTACTCAGGCCATCATTGGGTACCCGAGTAGACTTCATGATTTCCGGTCAGGAGAAGGGAAAAGGCCCTTGCTAGAAATTTGGGTTCGCACGAGTGTGCATAGAGGAGGACCCAGACTTGTTGTCGGGGCCATTTTGTGGATTTTTATGTTTTTGTTCATTTTGGGATTGGTTTAGTTTTTCTCTTATAGTATGGATTGAAGTCCTTACTATTGTATATGGTTTTACCCCATTTTAATAATGGTTATTTATGCATGATCATACATTATTGGTTATTATTCAGTTATTTACATATCTTCTATTATGGATTACTCAGATAAAATGGGTGTATAGTCATCCCAATTAACTATTTGGTCCCCAGTTGCTAGTTAGAAACTTTGGTGTATGGGGAGGCATGCTTAAGGTCATGTAATGTTGGGAAAAAATTCCTCAAGGTAACATTGCAGTATTTTTTGGTTGATTGTGTTTGTTGACAAAGCAGGTTTCCACAGAGAATTTTCGAGTTCCTGAGTAGTTGTTGACAATCCATGTTGACAAAGAACAATGATAAAGGAATGGATGATCTGGAGGCGATACAAAAGAAAAGTACGATGTGGCGCTATTTCCCAGTGTTTGCCAAATTTTTGGGGTCTAAAATTTGGAGTTTGGTGAGCATCGTGAAAATAGGATTTCCATGAAGATCATATTTTTATATGGAAAAGGCATGAGTTTCGTGAAGATGGGATGCATGGATTAGATTTCGTGAAGACCATAAAAATGGAGGCGGTGATGCTTTGCGATTACGTCAGTGCTTCGCGAACAGCAGAGTTGAAGTGCATCGCAGCGGTGAAGGGCTTTGTGAGGGAGCTTCGTGGTGAAGGTACGAAGGAATGTTAACGGTGATTCTCCACGATTATGATGAGCTCCGTGATCGAAAAATTTCTTTGGTGCTTCACGATTTAGATAGAATTCCGGCGGAAACTTCGGAGCTTCGCGAATTGAGATGACGTGGCGTTGACTTCGTGCGGAAGGGTCGTGGGTCAGTGGAATCGCCTATAAATACAGGTTGACCCCATCGAGAGAAGTAAAGAGAATTTTCAGAGAAAATAATTTTCTCTCGGTTTGCGAAGGAAGTTCGCGAAGGCAACACGCTTCGAAAAAGAGGAGCTTCACAACGGATATTCTAGCTCCACGAAAGCTGTGTGCTCCATGTTGGCTCAGCTTCACGAGGGAAGTCTCTTTGCGGTAACTTGAGCTCCGCGAAGGCCTAAGCATTGAGAAGGCTTGAGATTTTTGATGGTCTGAGCTCCGCGAAATTGTGAGCTTCGTGAAAAGGAAGGTGCTTTATGAAGGCTTGTTTGAGCTTCACAAAATTGGGAGCCTTGCGAAGTAGGGTGCTTTGCGAAGGTAATTTCCAAAGTTATTTTGCCCGGTGTGTAAGAGGAAAAGGGGTATTCATCGGTCGGTGAAAGTTGGACTATAACAGAGCATCTATCAATAGTTGAGGATGAATTTATTCATGATAATGAAGAAACCTACAGGTCTATAAACTATGAGTGGATTCCCTTCCAGAGCACTGAGCTTAGGAAGAGGAAGAAGGTGATCCCTCCACCAGCAGTGAGACAGAGAGAGAGAAATAGGGAGTGACCCTTTGGAAAGCAGTGAGCTGACCCTAAACCTTGGAAAGGCAGTGAGCCTGGGACAGAGTGATTGTACCCGAACATTGTAATCCACAACTAGTGAAGTATAGTAGAATTTGGTACGACTGAAAACTTGTCGGCGTATGCTCCTTGGACGTAGCCCTTGGCGGTGAACCAAGTAAAATTTTTGTATCCTATGCTTGCTTTAATTTCTGTTTATATTGTGCAACAGGAAAGAGAGATAAGAGTGTTTTTCTTAACAGCGAAACAAGATCAGAACGATCATTAATGATAAATTAGTCATACCCTGATTCACCCCCCCCCCCTTCTCAGGGTATTCATCCTTGTGGACCAAACAATTGGTATCATAGGGAAAGGTTGAAATTTGTTCTTCTCTCAATGGAGGTCACTAATCGTAAAGGGATTCCGATCTTTGACGGATGTAATTTTCAAATATGGAAGAATCGGATGCAACACTATTTCTGATCTTTGGGAATGGATGTGTTTTCAGTAACTATGCATGGTATCACAGCTGATATTAATAGTGGTTCATTATCAGAAGCTGAGCATAGAGAGTTGGATGCTGATGCAAAAGCAATCAATGCCTTAGGGGGAGCCCTTTCTAATCCCATCTACACAACGGTGATGTCATGAAAAACGTCACATGCCATGTGGGAAAAACTATTGAATATATATGAAGGAGATACAAAGGAAAGAGAGGAAAAGCTACAATTGTTGTGGAATAAGTATGAAGATCTGAAGATGAACCCGAATGAGTCTGTTGATGCATTATTTGACAGGGTAAATATTATTGTGGAAGATATGCGAGGACTTGGTGAAGTCATTGAAGACATAAAGATTGTAAAGCGAATCTTGAAGAATCTTCCACCTCAATTCAATCCGAAAGTTTCAGTACTAGAAGATAAAGATCCCAAAGAGCTAACATTGGACAATTTTCACAGTACCTTGGTTGCATATGAAATGAGGAATGATGATAATGAGGTTGTGGAAAAGGGGAAATCCAAGGAGATGGCATTTAAGGCCATGAAAAATCTCACCAATGAAGATTCTCAGGGAGAAGAAGAGACAGATGAGGTGATGTCATTCCTTTCTTCAAATCTGCAAAGAGGAAAAGAAAATTTTAAAGGGAAACTTCCACTAGCATGCTTTCGACGTGGAAATGTTGGTCATCTTGGGGCAAGGTGCCCCAAAAAAGTTTCAAGATAAAGATAATGATGATGACGAAGTCGAAATTCCTAGGATGAAGTCTTTAGCATTTGTGAAAGGGAAGAAAAAATTCAAGAAAAATTTCTTCAAGAAGAAGAATCTTCTTTCACAAGAAATAGATAGTTCATACTAGCCTGAGGATGAAGAGGTTGAGGAGTTTGAAAATTGTAAAGATCATGGACAAAATGCAATGGTGGCAGTTTTTGGTAGTGCTCAAGAAAAGGAAGAAACCGACACTTATGAAGAAGAAGAAGAAATTGAAGTTAGAGTTGACATGAAAGCTGAATTAGAAGAAGCTCTTGAAGAGATAGATATTGGGAGAGAAAAAAAAGAAAGCCAACAAGGTGGTACATGATGCCAAACACTACATGCAACAAGAGGAAGACGAGAAGTACGACCTCGTAAAAGAAATAGAAAACCTTAAGTCTTCAAGGCCAGAGAGCACAGAAAAGGTTGATGAGCATAAGCTCAAGATTGAAGAACAGAAAAGGGAGATCGATGGATTGAATGGAAAATTGAAACATCGCGTCAAGCGTATCGAAGAGCTTGAATAGGAAGTTGTCGTTCTACGGAGAAAAGTCGAAGAATAGGAAAAACTATTGATTCCTAACACATTCTTGGGAAAGTGGGTTATTTTAAATACTGAAAAGATGAAAGAAGAGTCTAGTAGTTCAGCAGAGAAGAAACAGCAATTGAGCTTAGACGTTAAAGCTATTTGAGGGCTTAATCAAAAACAAAAATCTGTGACAATTAAAGTCAGACCGCAAGCACCAGTCCCAAGATTGAAGGTTGATTTGGGAACAAAGCAGAATCAGATTATTCAGAGATCCCAAGGGAAAAATCATAGAGCTGAATTACCATGAAGGAATGCACCATATATCATGTGTTATTGTTGCGGGAAGATGGGACATTCACAGTATGTGTGTTCCATAGCCAAGAGATATCGAAGGGAACAAGAACAGAGGTGGAATCCAAACAGAGAACGATTGTCCAGAACATATTTTGAAGGACATTATTTTTGGTGTGAAGGATTTGGACACATGGATAGGTACTGTACTTCAACCATACAGAGAAATGAGCCAAAGAAGAATCATAATGTTCACAAGAAGTAGATCAATAAATCCACAGGTGAGTAAAAAAAATGCATAATAGATTTGCAGCTTTGCAAGATTGAGCTGTTTCATCATACTCTGAGAAAGAACAGAAGTCTCAATCTATGCCGAGTGAGAAGGAAAAAGTATGGACCAAGAAGAAGAAAGAAGAAAAGGCAGTAGTTGCAGAAATTTCTCTTAAAGCATCAGATCGATCTGGTGTGTGGATCCTTGATAGTGGTTGCACATCCAACATAATGGGTAATAAGGATCTTGTTACAGGCATAAAATATGACAGAGAAGGAGTTGGAAAATTTGGAAACGATGAAGGCCTGAAGATTGTTGGCTCAGGGAATTCCAAGTTTGGGGGAAAAAGAAATGAGACGTGCTGAAGTCTTGGTAGTAGAGGGTATTAGTCATAACTTACCTAGTGTCAGTCAACTATGTGACTCTGGGCACTCTATCCGATTTACCAAGAAGATGTGTGTTGTGAAAGGAAAAGATGGAGTACTTGTTCTGCAGGGAAAAAGGAAAAAGGGAAATCTCTACCTTGTAGGTGGGGAACAAGATACATACCTTTTATCCAGAGAGGAAGAAAACCAGCTATGGCATAAGTGACTTAGTCATCTATGCCAACCATCTATGGAGGATCTGGTAAAGTGTGATACTGCTAGAGGGCTTCCCAAACTATCACGTGATCGCACGCATATGTGTGATGCTTTCCAACAAGGGAAGATCATCAGAAAAAAATACAGGCTAAAGGAACAGAAATCAACTAGAGTGCTCGAATAGGTTCATGCGGATGTATGTGGACCTATCTCACCATGAGCTATAAATGGGAAAAGGTACTATGTTCTTTTCATTGATGATTATAGCAGAATGGCCTGGGTATTTTTCATTACCCATAAGACAAAGGTGTTCAGTTGCATAAAGCAGTACAGGAGGGAATCAGAAAGGATGCTTGGGCAGAAAATTTTGAAGTTCCATACAGATAACGGTACAGAATTCACAAACAGTCAAGTGGAAGAATATCTCGAGAATCATGGGATAAGGCATCATGTTTCATCAGTGAGAACTCCCAAATAGAATGGAGTTGTTGAAAGGAGAAATATGATCATCAAAAACATGGCCATAACTATGCTTATTGAAAAGGACCTACCAGAGAAATTTTGGAAGGAAGCAGTTTTGTCATTAGTATATATTTAGAACAGGTCTCTGTTGTGTCTGAAGCAAGGGAGGACTCTGTATGAACTGTGGTACGAAAATAATCCAACGTTGAAATACCTTCGAATCTTTGGAATTAAGTGTTTCATTATCAACAAAAAAAATCACAGGAAGTTTGAGTCCCGAGGAGATGAGGGGATATTCCTTGGCTACTCCGGGAAAAGAAAAGCAAATAAATGTTTCAACAAAAGGATGGGAAAAATCATTGAGAGCAACGATGTCACTATAGTTGAAAATTAACAGAACACTCAACGACCCCGTGAACAGTTCCTGGATGAAGGTGATGATGAGGTAAGTAACCCAGGGGGAGTAGAAGTGGTCGAGGTTGAATCAGAAGAAGATACTGATTATGAAGAAGAAAGTGTCAGGTCTGGGTCTGCAAGGAAGCCAAGGAGTCGAGCTAAAATTGATAGGAAGAATATCATTGGTGATCAAACAGCTCCAGTTCAGACTCAAATAATGAAATCATTATAGAAAACATCGTTTTTGCCTTAGGTGGAGCCGAAATGTTTTTTCTGATGCAGCTGAAGATGAAAACTGGGTTCATGCTAGGAACGAAGATCTTGATCAGATTGAGAAAAACTAGACATGGGAGATTTCTTCGAGTCCAGTTGACAAGAATATCATGGAGACTAAATGGGTTTATTGCAACAAGATGAATGAAGATAACACAATGATTTGGAACAAAGCACAATTAGTGTGCAAGGGATACTCTCAGATAGAGGGAATAGATGTTTTTGAGACATTTGCACCGATTGCAAGGCTGGAAACGATCAGACTATTTTTGGCCATAGTAGTGCAAAGAAAGTTCAAAGTGTTCCAGATGGATGTCAAATATGCATTCTTAAATGGATTTTTTGAAGAGGAGATGTATATTGAGTAGCCAGAGGCATTCTCATTCATGAGGATGAGAACAAAGTTTGCAGGCTGAAGAAGTCGTTGTATGGGCCGAAACAACCACCAAGGGCATGGTACTCAAGTATTGATCAGTACTTGAAGAAGCTCGGTTTCCAACGGGGAGGAGTTGATTAAAACCTCTATTTCAAAAATGATAGTAATCAAAGGATGATGGTTCTATTGTATGTCGATGACATAATTTTTGGCGGATCAGATGAAGCTCAGTGCAGACAGTTTTCCGAATTCATGAAAAATGAGTTTCAAATGTCAATGATTGGAGAGATAACGTTTTTCCTTGGTTTAGAGGTGACACAAGTAAGGAATGGAACATTCATTTCTCAATCTAAATATTCCACGGAGGTTCTGAGACGGTTTGGAATGGAGATGTACAAGGAGATGAAGACTCCAGTTTCTACCAGGATGAAATTATCAAAAGATGAGGATGACAAGGCCGTTAATATCACAAAATACAGGCAAATTATTGGAAGTTTGTTATACTTAACTGCAAGAAGTCCTGATATTGTTTTTACCACATTCCAAGCAGCGAGATATCAGAGTAATCCCAAGGAAATCCACGTGATTGCAGTGAAAAGAATACTTCGGTATATCCAGGGCAAAGTGGATTTCAGCTTAACATATACTGATACATCTCAGATAGAGTTATTAGGATACACTGATGAAGACTGGGCCGGTTCAGCGGATGATAGAAAATCAACGTCAGGTGGTGCATTCTATCTTGGTGGATTGTGTATTTCTTGGCTAAGCAGAAAGCAAGATTTCATTTCGTTAAGCACCGCGGATGTTGAGTAAATTGTGGCCACTCAAGCATGCACATAGTTATTGTAGATGAAGCAGCAGCTTGAAGATATGGGAGTTTAAGTGAAGTCTCCGATTGGAATCCATTGCGATAACTCATGTGATATAAATCTCAAAAAAATCCCGTCCATCACTCAAGGAAAAAAGCACATTGAGATAAAGTATCATTTTATCAAGGAGAAGGTTGAGAAGGGAATCATGAAGTTGGAGTATGTGCCTACAGAGCTACAGGTTGGAGACATTCTGAAAAAGGCCCTACCCAAGGAAGAATTTGAAAGGCATCGACTGGCTCTGGGAGTTCAGTTGACTCCCCGCACTTGAAATAGTGTGGATGTAGAAACCCCCCCCCCCTCTCCCCGAGGTATGATGTGTTTTTCCCTAATGTGATGATATGTGTTCTCTACTATATTACAGACTACAAAAGAGTGACCTTTGGGTTCGTTGACAAAGGGGGAGAAAATAGTGATTGTTCAAGGGGGAGACAGTGTGGCTCTTTGAGAAATCATGATTGATATGGGGAGAAGCTGACCAGTGGAGTAGCCAGATAGGGGGAGAAATGAGCAAGGGGAGATTTTTAAATCTGATGATGCTAGAAGTGATCGATCAATGAATAGATATCACGACAGGTGAGGATCATGATAAAAGTAGAAGAGTGATGTTGGAATGATGTGAGAAGGTGTCCAACTATCACAAATTAGTATCAGTGTGGTTCAAAAATTGGTATCAATTTAAGAATTGGTATCAGGTTGGAATCGACAATTGGTGTTTGACATGAAGTGATTAATTGATGAACTTTTCATAGTAGTCTTGTTTCTCATGTCAAGAATTGCTCTTGTGGGCTTAGAGTACGTGTTAAGTGAATCCATAAACACTATCAGAATCGCAAGAGGCGAATGGTGGTAGTGGCTGGAAGAAGACTTAGTGAGGTATCAATGTGCAGAAAATCATTCTGAGAAGAGTTATGAAGAGTTTTCAACAAACCCAAAGGGGGAGATTGTTGGGAAAAAATCCCACAAGGTAACGTTGCAGTATTTTTGGGTTGATTGTGTTTGTTGACAAAGCAGGTTTCCATGGAGAATTGTCGAGTTCCTAAGAAGTTTTTGACAAATCATGTTTACAAAGAACGATGACAAAGGAATGGATGATCTGGAGGCAGTACAAAATAGCAGTACAAGGTGGCGTCATTTCACAGTGTTTGCCAAATTTTTGGGGTCCAAAATTTGGAGTTTGGTGAGGATCGTGAAAATAGGATTTCCATGAAGATAATATTTTTATATGGAAAAGGCATGTGTTTCCCGAAGTTCGGATGCATGGATTGGATTTCGCGAACACCAGAAAAATAGAGGCAGTGATGCTTCACGATTACGTCAACGCTTCACGAACGGCAGAGTTGAAGCACATCGCGGTGGTGAAGGGATTTGTTAGGGAGCTTCACGGTGAAGGTGTGAAGGAATGCTGATGGTGATGCTCCGCGATTACGATGAGCTCCACAATTGGAAAACTGCAGTGGTGCTTCACGATTTAGACAGAATTACGGTGGAAACTTCGGAGCTTCGCGATTTGAGATGACGTGGTGTTGACTTCACGCGGAAGGGTCGAGGGTCAGTGGAATCTCTTATAAATACAGGTCAACCCCCTTGAGGGAAGTAGAGAGAATTTTCAGAGAAAATAATTTGCTCTCGGTTAACGAAAGAAGTTCGCGAAGGCAGTGTGCTTCGCGAAAGAGGAGCTTCGCGGCGACTATTCTAGCTCCGCGAAAGTCGTGTGCTCTGTGTTGGCTCAGTGAGCTTCACGAGGGAAGTCGCTTTGCGGTGACATGAGCTCCGCGATGGCCTAAGCATTGCGAAGGATTGAGATTTCAATGGTCTGAGCTCCGCGAAATTTTGAGCTTCGCCAAAAGGAAGGTGCTTCCAGAAGGCTTGTTTGAGCTTCGTGAAATTGGGAGCCTTGCGATGTAGGGTGCTTTGCGAAGGAGATTTCTAAATGTATTTTTTCTGGTGTTTAAGAGGAAAAGGGGTATTCATCAGTGGATTAAAGTTGGACTATAACAGAGAATCTATCAATAGTTGAGGATGCATTTATTCATGATAATGAAGAGACCTACAGGTCTATAAACTATGAGTGGATTCTCTTCCAGAGTACTGAGCTTAGGAAGAGGAAGAAGGTGATCATCTCTACCGGTAGTGATCTAGCAAGAGAGAAATAGGGAGTGACCATTGGGAAAGAAGTGAGCTAACCCTAAACCATGCAAAGGCAGTGAGCCTGGGACAAAGTGACTGTACCCGAACATTGTAATCCATTGCTAGTAAAGTATAGTGGAATTTGGTACAACTAGAAACTTGTCGGCATATGTTCCTTGGACGTAGCCCGTAGCAGTGAACCAAGTAAAATTGATGTGTCATGTGCTTTCTTTACTTTCTGTTTATATTATGCAACAGGAAAGAGAGAGAAGAGTCTTTTTCTTAATAGAGAAACAAGATCAGAACTGGGATTCATGCTAAATTAGTCATACCCTAATTCACCCCCCCTCTCAGGGTATTCAGCGTTGTGGACCTAACATGTAACCAACCAGTTTGAAGCACCGATTTAAGGGATTCTGTGTCGGGGATGCTACAAGATGGGTGTGGGAGATCATTGATAATATGGTATTTATTTTTTATGGGATTCCTTATTCTAGAATAATTACATATATTAGATAAAATCACTCATTAATGGTTGATGATTCCATAAACTATTTATTTATCTATAGTTCTCTTTTTCAGTTTATGGGTTCATCTTATCATTTGGTTTTGAATGGGTTATAACAGAGTTTGATGACAGTGTTTCTACCCTGAAAACTACATTGTCCACTTCGAAAGTTTCCAAAATGGTAAAATTATCTACCATATGGATCCCTACTGTAAGGTGGGGGTGGTAAAGGTTAAGTAAGGAATATTCATTTCACTATATGATTGTGGAATTATCTTACATGAATAGGAAATATTGATGTATGGAAGTGAGTTATTGGATTTCTTCATGGAATTGATGCTATAATATTGGATAACAAGTCACAGAAACCGTAGGTGGTGAGAGGGACGACTATATTTTTCTTGAATCTTGACTTTATTTTATTTAATTATGGTGTGTCTCATTTTCTTATCTATCTTATAAATAATTTGAAAGTTATCCATTTAGTTGATTCATTATATGTCATTTTTTACTAAGGTGGGGTATTTATTATTTTTTACAAGGTGATATGTTGGTGTGAGTGGATTATTACATTAAATTATAGGTGGTAGTATATTGTCTTACTGAATATGAGACCATATGATGTAATTCTAGACTTGGATTTGTTATATTTAGTGTGATCCTTAATTAACTATTATATGATAAGTAAAACATTCACTAATGTGGATGAAGATCATTTTTTTATTATTGGGGATAGATATTAGAGTAATGGGATAAAGAATTTTGAACATGAAATTGTTACTTCTTAAAAATGTCAGTTTTGTGATTTTTTTTTCATTTATGGAAATGGTGAAGGAGTTTCCTATTTTGGTGAGAAATTATACAAATTCATTTCCTAATGATATTTTCAATTTTCCACCAATGAATGATGTTGATTTTTTTATAGATCTATATCCAAGTACATCTCTTGTACCAATGGTTATATTTTAGATTGATATTGTTGAGCATCATGTATTAGAGATTCAAAATGATGAATTAGTATATAGTGGTTTATAACCCACTTGTGGCTCTTCATAGGGTTACATAATGCTATTATAAAATAAATATGATGAACATTTGAGTTTCTATATTGAATGTTAAATTTGTATTCAAGTAACAAGAAGGATTTGATATCATTTAAAATTATTAATAACTTACATAAACAAGTTATGGAATTTACATTATTCTCACAGAAATAATAGAAATTCGGATAAAATCATGTGATATAAAAAGATTTCATATACATAAGACTCCCTTTTTCATTCACTAATGTCAAATTTACTTCATCACGATGTGATTTTTTGATACCAATGTATTCTAAGAGATTATAGAATTATGAAATATTTGTAAAGCACTTGTCCTTATCATTTTATCTTGGTATTTATTTACATATATTAGTATATTCAAGAACTGGGGATACATACAAACATTTTTTAACCATTCTACAACAACTATGTCATCCCCAATTATTTGGAAAAAATATATTAGTATATGTTTTTAAGGTGGTAATTTTATATCCTTATGCATTCTATTATTAAAAATAGAGTATCTATATGTCCATATAATTTTAAAGTATTAGAAACATGGGAGAAATTGAATGGAGCCTCTCTGTTTTATAGCTATCTCCAGTTTTATATATATTATGGGAGGTTTTTAATTCGTTTCCCATAGATATTTTAGACTCCTTGACACTAATATGTTGTAGGTTTCTTAGGGATTTTCTACGGTGGGGTGGATAAATCCAAGAATCAATCTTTTTATGTCTTCCAATAAAAAAAATTCATCATCAATTAATATGGTTGTTTTTAATGGTTTTTCTGAATCATTATTTCTTTAATAAAGAATTTAAATAAAATTAATGATCTTAATTCATCATCTTCATTCATGAGTCAGTGATACTACACTTAGTACAATAGATTACAAATCATAAAGTTCTAAAATAATGGCTACTTAATAGGCTTATTATGGAAATATATTGACCACTTAATCAATTATAATCATTATATATACAATTAGAATTGTTTATCCTTTAACTCATGATGTATTTAATTGTAATATAACTATAGCAATATTATTATAAAAAATATAATTTAAAAAATATAATTATTTTTATATTTACAGTTTGAGAATAATATCTATCTTTTTATAGAAGAATATCAACTCTACATCACATTTCAAAAAGATAAACTTTTCAAAAAATAGTCGTAAAAGACAAGTACACAATTGAAATGCTTATTCAATATTCCATTGAAAAAAATGAAAAAAATAAAATAATTTTGTCGTTAAAATAATTTTTTAATGAGAAACCATTGTAATACCATAATAGTCTTCATGGTGTTGACTATTCAAATCCATGTTTTTCAACATCATGAAATTAATTGATGTAAGTCCCATATAATAATGTTTTCAAGTTGTTTTATTTTTACACTTTTATGTATATATATTCCTCATTATAATTAATGAAACTCATTAAATTTTTATTCACCGTCTTCTAACATATTAATTTTTAAATTAAAATAATTTTTTTCAATATTGAGTCTGTACCCTAATCCAAATCATCTCTTCCTCATATATATAACAAAAAAAGGATCAAGTATTGGAATTTCATATAGTCAAACCTATGATATATCGGTAAAAATTGAAATAATTAACTTATTCCAAACCATGGTGTGGAGAGATTACAAGGAATATGTTTTTTTCAACATTGATAAGAATTCTTTCTTATGGTTTAAACATTTTTGAATTTTGGTATTTACAATGAGATATTTTGTTTACCACTTTTTTGTGGGGATGATTTCAGTACTAAGTTTCATCCTATAGAATAATTGATATATATATATATATATTAGATATATCAATTTGAGTTTTATTTTTTAAGATAAAAACATGATTATAGCGACCTTCATTTTTATACATGCTGTTAAGATCAATTATCTGAGAAAATATTACATAAATACCTTTTAATTACCTTTTGAGGTTTAATTATTGGAAACTATGTATATAATAAAATAAATACATGGTACTGAATAGAGAACTTAAACTAATTCTCTATATTTATTATATTGTTATTTACTATATTTTCCTATATCTTCCCATATCGTAGAATTTCCATGGAACATTTATCAAATGAATAGGGTGAGTATAAAGGCTAAAAAGAGATAAACAATAAAAATAGATCAATAATGAACATCATGGTTGATTCATGAGGAATAAAACAAGACCAGGAAAATAAGAACATGTGACATAAAATAATAAAATGATCATAATAACATTAGGCGTGGAATGGAAATATGGATAAACCATAAAAATGGGATATTGAAAAATATAACACTATGTCTCATCACTAAGGTACTATAAAACATATTACTAAGTATTTAAAAAAATGGCCTAAAAATTTATCATGTATTGATTCCATGGTATCATGAATGTCTCACATCCATAGAATAATTCATTAACTAATTCATATAAGTGTTATCATTGGGATCCATTCATATGTGTAACACTGTATATTCAATTTTTATCAAACATCATAAGTACATATCATTTAGAACACATGAATATTTTTTTAACATGGATATCCCTTAGAATAGTTTAATTATATAATTAAATGAATTACAATAAAAAACAGGTTTCATTATACATGAAATAAAAAAATATAATGAGAATTCACGGAATGATTTAAACAATATATGAGTATACAAAATGAAATGACACCAACTACAGTGACCTAGATTCAGTGCCTACTTTAATACATTGGCATAATATAAAAAATATTATATCCAATAAAAAAATTTCATTGATTAGTAGTCTTGAAAAACAATATACATAAATGATACCCATTTTTCATTAGTAATAAAACATAAAACATAAAAAAATAAAATGCCACGATTCATTGAAATACTTTCCAAAGATTCACATTCATAACTTAGGAAAAGAAATCAAAATAAGGGTGAGCTAAAATTCTCAGTGAGGGTTACACAAAATAAAAGATATCATGATTGAATAAAGGATAATCAATATTTCATGTTAAATAACTAATAACATAATCCATTTAATCAATAACTTGACTATCATATTTTTATAAGGCATAATCAATATGGAATGGTAAATAACTAAAAACACAATCAATTTAATCAATAAACTGAGGATGAAATTAATCAAGTTATAATATCATAATGAAAATATAATTAATAATAATTGATTTTTCAATTAATTTAATTCTTAATATTTTTACATCATTACCTCAGGCATCATTATACCTCAACTTCGAATATTATTCACAAGAAAGTTAAAAACTACAGGTAAAAACTCATCTATTTTGGATAACTAATTTATCTCATAAGACCCATAGATACATTGGGGATATCTATAACTCGAATACTCAATTATACACATGTCCAAATTGTTACTCATATGATGAATAATCAATTTAATTCTTGAACAACATGATTTATCATCAAATATATGTATTGCGTGGGGATACAGATTAATCAATATCTCACCAGTTAATCAAATAACATTAAAATTATCACTATTTGTGAAAATATTAAAAATTTTATGAAATAATTATATAAATCGGACAAGAATATATATATTTAACATAAATTTAATTTAGAATTAAAATTTATCAAAATAAGGTGATTGTTTCAAGAGAAAGTAAACAATCACAAAAGAAAGTGATGTTGTTCAATAATTTTTACCTCTTTGGTTACTTTTAAATTATATCACCTTGAAGAATAAATATGAAAATAAACATAAGAAATCATTAAAAAATAGGTATTCATGTTAAATACTTCAAAGTGTCAGTTTATATCCAACATAAAATTGGATAAGTTCATATTAACATATGTCCCTCAATTAAATGGAGATCTTGAATAAATCCCTTGCAATTATAATCAAATTAAAATGAGAACAAATCAATGATTTGTTTCTATGTATCAAATTTAAATCCACATAAAAGTATAGGAACTAAAAATAATATATTAAAATTTTAGTACACACTTAATCTATGAATATCAAAAATAAATAAGAAGTTATATAACCCAATGAAAGGAAATTAAGTTGTGAAATTCATTACCATGTGGTAATTTTCAATTCAAATCCCATTGGATGAAATAATTAAAATTGAATCATAAAATACTATGAATTATTAAGGATTCATTATATTAAATGTAAAATGGTATTTATATACACCATATAAAAGAAATTAGGTGAATAACATTACAATGCACCATAATGAAATGATTTTGAGATGAAGTCTCTTACCTCATTCTTCTTTTTGGGTTAAAATGATTTAACCTCATCTATAATGGTGTTAATTATGTTATTAATTTATAACATAAAAATAATCACACATATAATATAATATATGGTCCTATTATAACATATTGTAACTTTTTTTAATAATATATCATTATCTGTAATATTTTGAGTGTTAATTTCCTTGTTTTCTCATGCAAGTTTTGACATGAAAGTTTTAGTTCATGTAAATAGAATATAAATGAATAATAAAAATAATAAAAATAATTTTTTTAATATAATATTCCCTCATTATAAATATTATTATAATTATTTGTTAATGATCGGTATGGAAAATGTGTCATGTCAGTTCTTGGAGAGGGTAAGTCGTACATATGTGGGAGGGACAATATCATTCTCATAATGTGTGAAAGGGTAAGGGAGAGTATGATATATTAATGTTCCCTAATTTATATAATTTTATATATATAACATATAATCATTAATGTTTTTTATTTCATTCTATGTAAAGTGTAAATGATAAATGAATCACATCGCTTTACGGGGTGATAATTTTTCATACACACGATCGATGTTATCATATTTTAAAAGGAATTAATATTAAGAAGGTATATGCTTTATTATAATTAAATAATTATAATTATATTATAAATAATATATATAAAGATTAAATATATCATTATATCTGACCATGATATGGATTAATGGAAAATGAGTAACATCGGTTAGTGAGGTGGTAGTCTATTGTACACACGGTCGATGATTTTGTTTCTCATTTGATAGAAGTTGAGATTTATATAGATTATTAAATTAACATAGTAACATATAATAATATATTACATACTTATTTTTTATGCTATCATGATTGAAGAATATTTAATGGATTTTGAATAATAAATAAAATAAAAATGATCATTTAATAATGTTACCTCTTCTTCGAATAAACTCTTTAGATTTCCTCAAAAAATATACCAATAAGGGATCAATGGAAAATATGATGGATATATAGTGTTAATTGTTAATTAAGTAAGTTATTTGGGTTATTTTCTGAACTATGTGGCTTTGAAAGTGTTAATAGTGGAGGAGTGGGGTGGCTATTGATAATTGGGGAGAGGACACACAAGATATTTTTTAAAATAATAATTTACCCCCATAATTGTATCATAGAAATATCCTCCAAAATGGAAGATTAAATAAAACTATCTGTGATAATGTCTATATATGTATATAAAAGGTTTTTATGAAATTTTTTTAGGACATTTTAATCCATTTCTTTTTTTAATGCCTAGTAAATATGTTTTTACCTTAACAATAGTAATTACTTTTAACTGGTTTTACTATTCTAATGTTAGAAAATTAAGTTTACCATGTTATATTATATATATTATAATAATTCAAAATACTAAATCAATTTTTTCAGGTTCAATTCACATAATTGGTATATTTCATTTTAATATTTTATGCACAAATGAAACAAAAAATCAGGATTCTAAAGAGAAAATTCTCATTAGTATAAAAGTATTTAATATCAGAATTCAATTTGAAATTGAATCCACATAAAAAAATTATTTTTTATAATATAATGGAACTAATTAAAATTAAAAAAATATAATATAACTTTGAAAATAATTTAAATGAAAAGGTTTTTTTCATTAAACATAAGCTGTTTTCAGTATTCATACAAAATTTGAAAATTTAAAAAAATCATCATAAATATAGTATAAGAAAATTTTGATATGATAATTTCAGAAATTAATTTTAATTTATCAAATAAATTTTATAAATTTTTCTAAAATTAATTTTATCATATGTGTGCAAGAAGAGAATGAACCATTTTCTTTGAAAAATTTACAGTTTTTCAGAAAACATTTATTTTACTTTCAAATGATTCTTTTTTTCTAATAAATATATAAATAATGATGTGTTCAAGTTTTATATTTTTGATAATTTATTTATTCATATTCATACCTAAAAATTAGAATATATGTTGTAATATTCATGTCAAAAAAATTAATAAAATATCATGTTTTATTTAAACATGGTGTTATGTGCATTGCAATCTATCGAAGAGATTGAATTTATTTAAAATGAAATAAATTATAATTTCTTATAGAGTTTCACAAAAGGGATCATGGAATGGGTTTATTGAGAGAGAATTTAATTTTTTCATTAAAAATATATCATATTTATATAAATTTATATTTTTATAAGCACATGAAAATATAATAAATTTAGAATCAAAATACATATACAAAAAAAGAACATTATTTGAAAAAAAATGGAGGAAGATAATCCTTAATGTGAGAGGATGCTCTTTAAAGATATATAAAGACACTATTGAACCATTAAACTATCTTGAAGAGACTATTTAGAGGGATATTGGGATAAGATTCTTGATAAATTTATTTTTAGTGGAGATTGATGAGATAACAGGTTAGTATTTATAGGGGGGTTTATAGGGATAAAATAATTATAATTTTGTTTTTTAAGGATATCCCCTTTTAGGATGAATGAATTTCAATTAATTTGATTGTCAATTAATGTTGAAAACTTTTGTTAAATATGTTAAATTATTCAACATCTTTTTTGAATTTGTTATTTTTATTTATCTTATGTCATTACATTTTAATTGTATACCTTTAAATTATTTTTCCTTTCTTACGATAAATTTTTAATTACCTTAGTATATTTTTTGTGAATGAAAATTAAATTTACCTTATTACTTAATTTGTACCGTATAATTCAAAATATTAAATAATTTATACCTTAATCAATTTAGTAATGATGAAAAAATAAATTCTAATACGATGCATGTATATCATAAAAAAATATTTTTTTATAAAATATAAAATAGTGGTTCCAAAATACTGAACATATATTTATAAATGGAATGAATTATGATTTATATTTTTCCTAAAATATATTTTTTATAAATAATAAATATTAAAAAAATTTAATTCATGATCCTATAATTAGATTTATGGTATTTATAAAAATGATATATTTTACATTTTACCCCAATAATCACCATGTTTTTAAAATTAACGTAACTTTATCCAGGACTACATTAAAAATATTGGTTTCAAAAATAATATTTATTTTATTAATATATTTCAATATATATGGTAATCTTATTTCTAAAAAATTCTTCTTTATTAAAATATATATTTTTTAGGAAATAATAAACATTAAAACCATTTTAAAAATTACTATTTCCTTTGTTAATTTATATTTTCATTAAAAAATTAAGATAATTTCATGGTAATAAATTTTATTAATAAATTCATAATTTATCACAAAAAATAGAATTCAATTTAAACATAATTATTTGTAAGAAAAATGAAATTTTGGTTTCATTATATTATATCAAATAACTATCCCAATGATTTCATTATAAAATCTTTTTAGCTAACAAAAATAATGAGAAAAAATATTTTTTCCTAATGGTAATAATTACCATCGATCATATTAGAAAATTTTAATATTTCCTAATTTTCATATTAATGAATTTTTTATAATGTGGAGCAACCATATTTTATTATAAATACATCATCATTATCACTTTATCAATCACTACAACTGTTGAAATTCTTCACACACATCCTTTCTTAAAACATAAAATTTTATTAACTCTTATAATTTTTTTATTATTATTATAGTAGGAATGATACTTATTGGAGAATTTAAGACTGTGGAGTTGATTTTAGATATTTTAACAACCTTATGTGTTTATATCCCTTTATTATTCTCAGTTGTAATAGTAAATATTAGCACATATTGTTTAAAAAATGTAATCAAAATCATTTCTACGTCTAATAAATAACATAATAAAATAGTTTTTGAGATAAAAAAATTTATTTTATTATTATATGAATATTATTAGGCTATTTTATCCCCCTCCCCCAAATAAATTTTATTCTTGATGTTTTTTCCCTATATAAAAACAAATGGGGGATTTTCGGCATCATTGATTCTTCACGAACACAGTTTTCCTTTTTAAAATGTCTGAATTCCCTACATAACTATCACTAGATGAATAGTTTATTTTCTCAATAGTTTCTCTATTTTTTCAGGAATCTAGATCGATAATATTTTATTTTAAATTTTAGATATTTATTCCACAACATTCATTCCAATGGTATGTGATGGTTCTAACATATACTTCCTCAATACCAACACATGGAAGACATGAATATATTTTGAAATATATTGTGATTAAACTAGTTGATATACAACAGATCTAATATGCTCCAAAATAACATATGGTTAAATTTATCTCTAACTGAGTTCCCCTTATTTTGAAATATAATGGATCCTTTTCTATGGAGATACATTGAGGAACAAATGATCAGCAAAATGGAATTTCAAGTCTAATATTTTATTATCTATATTAATCATCTATTGACTCTTATCAACATTGATATTCCTATGATTAACTTGAATATTCATTTTATTATTCTTCACAATGAATACATATAACAATTTTCCCTCTCCATCTTCATTCAAACACATTTGATTTCTACACCACCACCCACAATTTTCTTCAAATAT
Source organism: Viscum album (assembly GCA_963277665.1). Taxonomy (NCBI): domain Eukaryota; kingdom Viridiplantae; phylum Streptophyta; class Magnoliopsida; order Santalales; family Viscaceae; genus Viscum; species Viscum album. The sequence goes on from OY728127.1 coordinate 625,458,641, forward strand.
AGTCATTTTAATACATGAGTGGAAACTATCTCCTTAAAATACTTTTTATAGTGAAGGGATTTCATCTCAAATCTATTTAAAATAAAGTGAACTAGTTCATAATAGGTCATATAACATTTTAATATCCTTTTATGACTTCCCATTGATTTGGGGATGGTAGGAAACACTGACTTTAATCTCCATATTTTTATATTTTTTAATTCTCTTCAAGGACATAAAGTTAAACATCATATCATGTTAAAAAATTGAAATAGGGACCCCAAAAGTCTCACTACTTATATAATGTACATATGAGATAGGTTTTCCAGGGGAAATCCACTCATATTGTAATTAAATGGAAATTCATGTTTAATCAATAAATGATTACCCATATACAATTTCTTCCTAGGGAGATATTAAAAAATCTAGTATCAATGTTAATAGTGATGTCTTCCCAGTTACATAATTGTATGGGAGGAGGAGGTTTCACTCCCTTCATAAGATATAACTCTTCCTTCACTTATTGAAATACAAAATATCTTACAACATAATACACAAAATCACATTTCATATAACCTGACCAATAATCACCATATATATATCCCTCTATACATTGTGGTGATTTTGAGATGTTTTTGGAAATTGGAGTTATGAGATTCATTCATCAGTTCATTATTCAACATCAAAATTGAACTGATGCAGATCCTTAATTTAACCCATTTTAATCCCTCAAAATCAATATATAACTCGGGAAACATCCCACTTTTCATGGCGTATATCATTCTCTGTATTATAGGATTACATCATTATGATTCCATAATCCTCTCAATAAATGATGGTTTGGAAATAATTTTGGATAGGAAATATTATGACCCTTCCCTTATGAAAACTATATCCATATTCTAATAGTTCTCACTACTGGAAAAACGACCTATACCCACGGTTCAAAACCGTGGGTATAGCCCCCAAAACCGTGGGTATAGGCTATACCCACGGTTTTGGGAACCGTGGGATGGAATGGCATCGGGATAGGGGTCTTGACCAATACCCACGGTTTGGTAGAACCGTGGGTATAGGTGGTTCACACATGAAACCGCGGCTGTACAGCGTGGCATGGGGTTTTCCCACGGTTTGAAAACCATGGGAAAAATTTATATTCAAAATAAACGCTCAGCAGGTTTCGAACCCGCGCCATGCAGAACACCTACGCGAAGCACCTGACCAGCGGACCAACCGAGCTATTATATTTATATGTATATAATGATTATTCTATTTTAATATATTAATACTGATGCGGTTATTAAAAAAAAGGAACCGCCGGGTTTCGAACACGGGACCGGGAGGGAGAGAATACCGCGGCGAACCAACTAAGCTAGACCGATTTTGTTAATTTAAATATACAGTGTTATACTTATATTAATATTGTTGATATATTTAAAATTACATCCTGCCGAGTTTCGAACACCGCACTTTCCAGAACTGAAAGACTAACTAAACCGACACACCTAGCGAATTTATGTTCGTTAATACCAGTATATGTGTAATTAAATTATTTACAACATTGTTCCCACGTAAAATTTATTTCGTCCCGCACAATTTTTTTCCCATTCCCTCTACCTGCAATAACGCGGGAAACTTATACCCACGGTTTTGAAAACCGTGGGTATAGGTCTTTGAAAAAAATACCCCCTATACCCACAGTTTTTAAAAACCGTAGGTATAGGTTTCCAAAGCAATGCCTATACCCACGGTTTTGGAAAAACCGTGGGTATAGGTCTTCACCAAAAAAACTATACCCACGGTTTGGTCCAAACCGTGTGTATAGGGTACCTATACCCACGGTTTTCCAAAACCGTGGGTATAGGTTCCCATACTATACCTATACCCATGGTTCTGGAAAACCGTGGGTATAGGGGGGACCTATACCCACGGTTTTCTGAAAAACCGTGGGTATAGGCTCAATTTCCAGTAGTGTCTTGGTCTATGTTTACCCTTAAATCCTTATCATTTCAAAAACTCAAAGGTCTTTCTTACAAATTGAATTTATGACTTTTCCACTTTTTGTCCATTATTGAATAGAACATTCAAATTCTATAAGAATATATAACTATATCATCTGTCACATACTCATTTATATTATATTTAATATATAATTTAGTCTTAGGGGTATTTGTTTATATCACACTTATTCGCATAAAGATAGTTCCTCAAAATAATTAACGTGAAGACAACCACAATTATCATCATTTAATGGGTAGGATAATTCTTCTTATGAGGTTATAATTATCACAACACACAGGAAAAAAAATCAATTATTACTGAGTAAAAAAACAATACTATTGAAGAATTTATCACCATAAATGAAAAATCCTCCACCACAACAAAATACAGGTAGATAATTTTGACTAACCAACCATTTATTTCACTCTTGAAAACATTTTAAACACATTTTATCTAGGTAAATATAAATCTTTTTTTATTTAACGTGTTCAGTGGATTAAAATTCAAGTATTTTTTAACAAACCTTCTATATTAATGACCTAAAAAATAGAATCTAAGAATCATCGTCACTATTTTTTTATGAGGCCACTCTTTTACTACCTTAGTATTACATATATCCTTTGAGATTATTTTACATGATACAATTTTTTCAAATAATTCCACTTGTTATAAACAAAACAAAAATTTTCTAAATTTAAAAGGCAAAAAATGATGTCCTTACTATTTGTGATATTAACCATTTTTGTTCCTAAAATTCCTCTCAACTTTTGGAATTTATCAAAATATCATCAATAAAAAACTCTATAAATTAATTTGGTAGTCCCTAAAAAAATCATCAAATACATCAACAATTGTAGGAGAATTTGTTTGATTGAAGGGAATTATATTTAAATTATAATCTTCTTGCATTTTTTAAAGGCTAAATTTTGGACATCCTCATTCATCACCATTATATCATGATACTATGATCATAGGTCAATCTATAAAAAGAAATAATATCCATTAATCTAGTTGAATAAGTAATCAATTATCAGTATATTGTATTTTTCATTAATTTCATCATTTTATGCTCTCTATAGTAATTTCAAAGTCAATTTATTCAAGCCATTATCTTTACCATGTAATTAGGTAGTTTCCAATGACACAACCTTTTATAGTTAAAACCCTTCACCAAAATATACTGTAGTTTCTTCTTTAATTATTCAAGATTCGTGAATTCCATTCAATAATAGGTAATTTTTGTAGGTTTATATTTAGGTATGAGTCTAATTAAGAATTATAAATCTATTTATGGATGAGCTCTAGACAATTATTCCGAAAAAAATCAATTTATTCTAGGATAATGGGTAAAAAATATATCATTTTACATTTACTTTCTTTCCCTTTTTCACTAACCATATCCATAATAAAGTCTATAGGATTTAGTTTTTTTTCAAAACATATGTTGGAATATCTCTCCTGCGAAAATAATATCAATATACCCCCCCTTGAAAACTGAAATTTCACCTCTCATATTATTGACCTTGGCATTATACTCTGATTTTTAATCCATCACTATTTCTTTTAAAAAATACATATTTGTAATGACAACTGAATTTGAGATGATATTTTTCTAACATAATTTTATAGTGGAAACCATATATACTCATGTTCTGGGAATATATCCTCAAGGAGTTTTAATTGATTGATTTACTTATTAATATCTCATAGTTTGAATTAATGTTCTATAAAGAATTAGAGAAATATTGGAATGTATTGAACCAGAGTCAAATAGTATACTATTATGTTTTGATTGTACAATATATTTTCATACTATTACAAAATATGGAGCCCCAAAATTAGTTTTTGTGATATATAATGCATGATCCTTATCCATTTTTCTCTACTGGGTTTTATTGTTGTTTTCTTCCACTATTTTTAGATTTGGGAACCTATTTGAGAAGTGACCAATCTCTCCAGACTAGAAGACTTTCAACACATGATTCACATTAACTGTCTTCCCCTTTTCATTATAATTGGTAATATGAGCCTTTATATGTCTATTTATATTTTGAACAATTTTTCCAGCCATTCCAAATTTGTATCACTTCCCACTTCTTTATAGATAGTTCCCCAAGTATCATTTCTCATAGTTTTCCCTTAATATATGTTGTATTTTATTCCCTTATTTTTCATGGTTAGGATTCATCCAATTTTTTTCACCATTATATTTTAATAATTATATTTTTGAGACCATTTTTCATCCCCAAATTCCATCTCCACCATGATATAACATTATATTTCATTCTCATAGTTCCTGAAGTCCTGTATTTAAAAATCATTCCATAGATAAATTTTGGTAACATTAAATAATTGATCAATCTTCCTTTCATAATCGGTTTTAATTATTGAATAATAACCTAAAATACTAATGAAATTTTTCTTAATAACTTAAAATAGATTCACCTTCATTCTTCTTCTACTCAAGGAACTCTTAATCCATTTTTTCATATGTTGAGAGGGAAATACTTATTGAAATTTAAATTTTTGATGTCTCCCAACAGCATTATATGATTTATATCCATTGTATTTTTATTTTTTATTAATTTCTATCATTGATATGCTTCCTCCACTAAGTGATAAACTCTTAGAGTAATATTATCATTATCAAAATGATAGGGTATATACAGTATATTATGTATATCATTGATCCATTAATCCATGATAAATGGGTCAGAAGGTCTACTAAATTTTTTTGATTGTTGGTGAATCACAGATTTAATGTCTAATTATTATCTCCTAGGTGAAGTTGGATACTCTATGTTGTTTAATTTATTATATATAAAAATGGATAACTTCCTCACGTAAATTTATTCCATCGAAACAATCATTATAGGATAACCATCATTTAATTCTCCATTTACATTATTGTACACATGGTCCCATATATTTTAGATGTTTTCGGAAAACAAAAAATAAAAAAAGGAATACTAATAAATTTAATAACAATTTGGACAATGAATTAATAATAATATATTAATCGTAATGTTTTTATAATTTTTTGATTCTATGATCTATACATTAATTTTTTCTTTCTTTAAAAAAATCATTACACTTTCTATATATCATTTCATGATGGTTCATATAAATCATACGATAACCAATGTATATCCCCCAATAGTGTCCAACCAATCATGAAGAAAGGAAACTATTTTAGGCTCAAGGTGATGGTAAAGTTAATACCCAATCCTCCCTTTCCATGATTACTACCCTGATATATAACTATTCCCATGGAAAATCTACTTATTTCTTCCATAAAATGATTTCAATACATAAAAACTAGTTCCTTTATACTTCATGAAAATTTAATGATTTTTTCTAATATTTAGAAAAATCCTTATAGTTTATAATACTGTTTATATGTCCTAATTTTCCAAAATTTACAATCCTTCCTTTGAAATCAACTCTATCCAGCCACATTTTCTTACATGTTTTTAAGTATAATCAAATTATAAAATATTTCCTAGATAACATCGAAAGGCCTTTTAAAGTTCATATTCCTTAAATATAGGTATATAATACTTAAAAAACATGGAAAAATAGATAAGATAAATAGATTTCAAACTCTATGTAAAGGAATTATTACTTTCCCATCTTAGATCCTCTCAAGGTAAAGGATTTCCTATGAATGTTTATCCAAATAAATGGGTTGGAATAAAGCCTATTAAGGGATTAAAATGGAAACATATAAATAAGGAAATTATTTTGTGATGTATGAGGTATAACATTATAAAATTAACCTTATAACATGGTGAATAACCAAAGATCATGAATAGAATAACAGGAGGCATAACATAGAAATGTGGATACAACATAAACCTGATACATTAATGAACATATAACCAAAGATCATAAAAAAAGTTTTATAAAATCTGTGACCATGTTTTTAACCATGGTGTCATAAATCATTATCAATGTATGCTTCCAAGGTATCATGAACATGTCATCTCTATAGATTAATTATTTACTCATTTAATTAGGGGACTATAAGGTAATACACTTCTTATGTAAAAACAATTGTGTGACATTAATCCGCGATCATAAGTACATATCACTTTGAACCCATGAGTAGTCAATGTGGGTTTCAGAAATTAAATTCCCCATTAAATATTTGAATGATACCTTTAAAATCATTCCCTTGAATGAAATTTGGGTTTTTTTCTTCATGACATGAATATATTGTATGACAAAACAATGTACTATATTGATATCATAACATGTATACAAAATGGATCATGGAATGGTTTTAATGAGGGATAACAGAAGTAACTAATTAATAATAAATCATATGTATAGAAAATTTTTTGTTTATAAATACCTAAAAAATTAATTAATTGAGAATCAAAAGGCATATACAATGTACACGAAATGTAAAAAGTGGAAGAATATAACCCTAACCTTGAGAGAATGCTTTATAGATCTAGAGAGAGAGTATTGAGATCCTTCAAACCATCATCCAAAGACTATTGAGATGTAGATTTATAAATGATTCATTCTTAATGTCTTTTAAGTATACAATGAGTTGATAATGGTTGGGTATTTATATTTGAATATGGGTGGTTAAATGGAAAAAATATAATGCTTTTCACTATTCATGGTTACAACATTAGGATAGAATTAAGAAAAAATAAATTTTCATCTAATAAATGTTAAAAAGATAAGTTAGGGATATTCAATTCCTTAACAATGCAATTAATATTAATTTCATTTAGTAATCTTACGTATTAAACTAATTCTTTTATCCTTTTACTATATTTTTCCATTACTATAGTAAATCATTTTTACCTTGGAATTTTTCTTTCATACAAAATAAATTTACATTATCTCTTAATTTGGTACTTATAATTAAAAAATTTGAAATCAAATTTATATGTTATAAAATTTAAAATTCCTAAAAAATAACTCTAATATGATATAAAGATTGAATATAAAAAATTTTGTTTAAAAAAGGTAAAATAATGGTTCCAAAATGATAAGAATGCAGTTTTAAATTAATTGAATTATGTATTATATTATAACATAAATAAATATAATATCATGACTAATGACTAATAAATATTAACTCAATATCATATCATATGATTTTTGTATTTTAAAAAAAATTTATTTTAATTTTTTTCACCAAACATCATTTTTTTAGAAAATCATGATAAATCCATCCTAAGTAAATTAGATATGTTGATCCCAAAAAATATGTCATTTTATTCCATAATTTTCTCAAAATATTTTAATTTCTTCACATTAATAAATATCCTTATTTGTTTAAAATTAAATGTTTTTTACAAAATAATCATATTTACTTTATTTAAATTACATCAGACATCATTAATTTTTATTATCATGTAAAAAGTTTTTTGAAGGATTATTTCATTAAAATAACTTTCATTTAATTCTACAAAATTTATCATAAAACATATTTTTAAGAAAATTTAAATATATTTATAGTTTCCAAAAATTATATTTTGGTTTCTTTTTTATGTATCAAAATACAATCCCAAAGGTCATATTTATTTTGTATTCTACAAATACAATAATAATGGCCAACTATCGTTTTGACTATTAGCCAAATTCCCTTCATCTATATTTGGAGACATTCATAACTCACTATGGTCATATCGATCAATGTTCATAATATTGAATGACTATGTTTACCTATAATTTTACTATCTTTTTAACTTTATTAATCACTATCCACAAACAAATGTTGTTACACATCCAATCCAAATTTGTATCATTTTTTAACTTTTTATTTTCCTGTTTACATTCATTATAGAGGAAATGATATTCATGGGTAAATTCAAGATTGTTGAGTTTTTTTAGTGATTGGATTATTCTTTTGTATTTATATCCCTAAAATATTCCCAATTGTAGAAGTAAATATTTACAAAATATGTGGTTATAAATAAAACAACATTTTTAGTGGTTCTACTATAAAATATAATAAAATTTATACTAAGAGACAACATTTATTTTATTAATAAAATAATATTTTCATGAAACTACATTGATGATTTCTTTAAAGAAAGTAATTACATAATCTAGCATTTTATAATGAGGTGAACCAATTTTATTTTTTGAAAAGAATGAGAATAGTTTGTTGCTATTAATATATTTCATTAGTTGAATCTTGAGATAGTGAAGAATAATTATCATTTACTATGATTGAAGATCTTTTTTGATATCCACATTATATGAGTTGGTTTTAAGATCATTATTACCATTGAAAATATCATCAGTTGAGGTTTTCATAGGAGGATATTCCAATGGGGGGTTTTAATCTATTTTATGATCATTAAGATTATGACAGGATATTGTTCAGTTTTAGCTACATATATAAATATCTATGGGATTGATTCATAAGTTATTTAAGTCATTTTGTGATTAATTTTTAGTCATTTTTATTGATGAAATCCTAAGGATTTCAAAATAAAAAATATCAGTATTTGATTCATCCATTAATTTTATTAGAGTTATAAGACAACACTCAATTATATACAAAGTTATTAAAGTTTTTTTATCACCGTGTGGTGTTTATCCTAGGTCATATGTTTTCATTGAGTGGAATGGATTTTAAACTATTAGTGGATGATGTATTTGTTTCAGTATTTTTTTATTGAAATGTTTTAGTTGTGTCTAGTTTTATTGGTCTACAAGGATATTTTAGGAGGTTTATTATGGATTATTCCAAAATAAAAACCTCTATCTTGACTAAATAATTTAATTTCTTTTATTGGAAAAATATATTTCATGGATATTTTTATTATATATTTAATATTTTTTATGCCTTCCAATCATGATCTGATTTTCAATTTATTATATTATCATTTCATGAAAATATATATTAATAAATAATTTCCTCCCAACAGCCTAACTATATTTACCATGATCAAGAATTGGAATGTGTGGAATTTTATTTGATGATGTAGAGTCATTTTTTCTTGTTAGAAATTTTATAAACATTTAAAATAATAAGATTTTGTATCATGTCATTTATTATAGGGATTTAAATATGATAGAGAGGTGATGGTTTATCATTCCTTAGGATTATGATCAAAATATCAAAATTAATCTGATAAATTGTAATAAGGTATTGGATTCATTATATTTATGATTTTATGGTGAAGTGGATTGGGAGATAAGGGGTGAATAGAGGAAGATGGAGGAGTTAGCCGTTAGGCATCGTGATTTGGATTTTCAATATAGTGAATATGTTTGGCATAAGATTTTTATGATATAATACCCATTTTAGTTTTTTTCTAAGTCTTAGTTTGTGGGTCTTGAGACTGATGTTTAGAAAAAATGGATCATTAATGGTGATGCACTTTATGGTTGGTTCTAATGTGAAGAGTGTTAGGTGTTACATCAGGGGATGCTATTTATCCTATAGAGCAAGTGTTAGGTTTTGTTTTAAATTTCCATGTTAATCCTTTAATTTTTCATCCTAGTGTGGTAATAGTATATAATTTGATGAGGTAGTAGTTTTTTTGTGTACAAAGAAAAAATTAATGAATTTTACATCATTTTCATAATTAAAACAATATATCTAAAATTAATCTCACAAATCCAAAAACCAAAATGTTTAGTGTATTTTTGTGACTAGATAGATAAAAAAAATTATAAATTTTTTTATTAATCATACACCATGGATCTATTTCAAATAATGTACCCATCAATACATATCATAAATAAAAATATTATTAATAAAATGGGGAAATGAAAATATAGAAAAGGTTGATCTTAGATTCTTATTAAGGGTAGACATGGAATTTTACAATCGATGATTGTAAGTGTGCATAATATTACCATATGGGTATGATAACATATTAAAATAACATGATTCTAGTATATAAAAATAATACCCTAAAATATATAATTCATAAAACATAAGTCATAGAAAAAACGATTAGGCATAACATAAAATATGTGTCAATTGATTCAATAATCACGAGTTATAAAAGTATAAAATAGGCAGATGAGTGAGGAATAAACATAATAATAGGAAATCATAACATAATGGAGAAGGTATGACAACATGTTTCCCATAACATTGAAGAGTAGGAATCACCAACTGATTATCATAGTGGATTTATCATCAATACTTGGTTCCCATAATTGTCTCAAAATATAAAAAACATTGAACATTACAATGGGGGTGATATAGGACCCCACACAAACAAAATCCACACATTTATGTTCCATAAGGACATAGAAATATTCCTGATTTCATAATATCTTATTTAACTCATCTATATAAATAGGAATCATGAAAATTTTATTAATTTATCATTATAATCTATCCTGAGAGAAAATGTTGACAGTTGTATAACCCCAGAAGATAATAATTAGCATTAAAGAATGTTTACATAGATGAAAAATAATTTTTTAAAATAATTGATATTTTGATATAAAAACTATCATAAAAATCATTATCCTTCAATAACATTTCAAAAATAAAAATTTCATTGAAAATTTGGAATAAATTTTCTATTATAAAACATGAAAATTTTTAATGTAATATTGATAAAGGATATTGTGAATGATGGTAACAAATCCATCCAAGAGATAAATATTTCAAAATAATTCTATTCACACATTTATTAAGAAAGTTAAAAAACCAATATAAAAAATTTATAGAATATTAATTTTATAAACACTATAATGAAAGTAAATTATAGTGTAAAATTAAATTCATCAATTAACAAAGTATAGAGAATAAAATTTATGAAATATTATCAACAATATGTATATGGAAGAGAAATGTATAAGTAAGAGACTTGAAAGCAATTAGAGTAATTATTTTTAATAAAACCCTTTATCTATTTAAAAAATATAACAATTTTGAAATAAAGAAAATTACATGGAACCTCAAATACAATCAGTCATTATACAATATTACAAATAGATATTATATACACCACATTAATTAATATATGACTATAATTTGAAACATTTTTATATAATGGATATATGAGATGGGAAACCACACCATGAATTTAATTTCTTCAATACATGCAATGAGCTCATCTATACTATTTTTATACTTATTAAAGATATATGTATTATAACCATACATATAAGTATCATACCAAATATCAGTCACCATAAATTTCATATAACCTACTAATTAAAAATTCTTTGATAAATAAATATATATATATATATATATATATATATGATCATTGTATCATTTCCAATTAATGTTTTTATTAAGTTATTTTAGTCCAGAAAAGTTGGTCAATTTCTCATATCATTCAGGACATAATATATTATAAAAATGTCTATATCGGTGTTAAAATCGACTTAAATAAGAACATGTTATAATAGTTTAATGAGATAAAAATGTAATTCTTATAGGGATAAAATAATTCTTATGAAAGAATAATAATTATATAAATATCATATTAATCTAATTAATCCATATTTATTTCCATCCATGGGAGGAAGTGATGAAAATCGAAATTCTTCATTCATGGGGGTGGTAGATTTCACGTACACATGATCATCATTTTCCTTTTCTAATGTTTGGAAAGGATGTCGATGATGGTTGTTACATGAATATAATAAGATTTTAGTATATTAGTGATAGTAATGTAAATATATTAGGATGTTTATAGAATATTTATAGGAGTATGTTGAATAATGAAACTTGATATACTCTGGTGAAGATAGTTATCTCTCCCTTTTCCTTCCTATCATTGATAACACATAAGGGATATAGAATATAGTATTATAGTCCCACAAGGGGTTTGGGGAAATTAAAATTAAAGAAAATATAGGGGTTTGGGAAGAATGTTTAGATAATGAAGAACTCATTTGCGTATTTAAAATGGACAGTTGAGTTCCCTTTTTTAGGAAAAAGTAAATTTAGTTTTAAAAAATATTAACTCTTAAAGGGACACAAATTAATTTTTAAAATATAAGGGGAACGTGAGTATAAAAGGGATAATATTACAGGAAATATTTAACCCTAATTTTGTTTAAAGATATTATTTTTTCATTTTTATTAAATGTATTATTATTCTAAAATGTTAAATAATATTTAAATTCAATTTCAAAAATATTTTTAAAATATGACTTCCAAAATATCTAGAGAAATTTGAATCTAAATTTAGTCATTTACATCACTTATTACTAGTTATTTTTATCCCAAAATTTCAATAGTGGATATTGTTGCTAAAAATCATACCTCTATTAATATTTTTAAAACCCATTAATATTCCTTTTTTACTACATACACAAGTGAAACATCGATACTACATAAGTGCTTTATTGGCATCTCATTTAAAATAATAATATTTACAAAATATATTTATATGGTATTTATTGACCACTCACTTCAATATATCAAGTGTGAGAGAGTGGTGTATTGTAAATATTAATTTCATAATATACAAATTAAATTCATCATCAAGGCATTTATATCAAAATTTTACAAAAATGGGAGATAATACAAATGGGTTTTCTTTAAAGGCCTTATTAAAAAATTCAAAGAAAATATTTTTTGATTTTTAAGGCTTCAAACCATGATATAACACAATTAACCTATTTTATCCTTTATTGTGGAGAATAACATCCATTTTAGTAACAAAATTTTGTGACTAAAATTAAATTCCCCTTATTAAATTATTATTAGATGATTGTTTCGAATATAAAAAAATATTAGAATATTAAATTCCAAGATGTGATAAAATTATCTTTTAACATAAATATTTAAAAAAAAATTAGAAAAAATATTTTTAGAATAAACAAGATTCTATTCTAAAATAATTTATAGTATTGATTCAAAAAATAGCTATTAGATTATTATTAAACATATAGAGACTCAAAAATTTCATACATAGATATCACATTATAAAATATAAATATTAATAATATGAAATTATGATCCATTCTTGAATCATATCAGTCTAATACCTTTGGAAAAAGGGAAACATAAACAACTAGTTCATAAAAAAACTACATACTGTCCCAAAAAATCATAACTGACACCATTATAAGACATATAATATCTAATAAATTTATTCAATACTTGGGGATATTAAACATAACAATGGGAGGGGTTAGATACTTAGTAAGGGCAGAAAAGTGATGTGTCAATATAACAATAGCATAAGGGTATAAAAATGTGATAATAACATTTGAAAATCATACCTTACATATCATGAATTATAAACCTGAGTCATAGAATAAATTATGGAATTCCATAAGATATGAATCAAGGAGAAATAAAATATAATGAACCATTAGAGAATAATATTTTCAAAAGAAAATTATTTTTGGAACACACATAAGAATAAAAATACTTTTTATTAGTAGTAAAGTCTCAAATCTAAGATTATTATAATGGAATGGGTTCCCTCCTCAAACCATCATAGAATCCATGGTTCACTACTAAGAATTTCTTAGTAGACAATGTCCCTTATTAAACAGTGTTCACTATTAATTCCATTACTATTTATATAATGAGATATCCATCATTATTCAATACATTTGGGTGGATATATAATTATAAGCCCACCCATCACATAATGAAAATAATATATATTTTCTCTATAATATCATAAAATATAAATAATATCATAACCCGTGAAAAAAGAAATGTGTTTCATAAATATTTCAGGATGGTATAACCCATGGAAAATAAATGGGTTTCATGATAATTACATTAATTAATCATAACATAATCTACTATGATATATTGGGTTTAATAAATATATTATTATCATAATCACAATATTTATAGAGAAAGAATATGTGTAATATCTTGACCTTTTGGAGATATATTATGCTCATTTTAGTTACACTTTTACCCTTTTGAGTGTAACATGGAAGGGTTTTACATTGGGGATTTTTTGGGTGAAATAGTATAATTATGTATCTATTCTCAAGGTTTTTTCATTGAGTCAGATGTTTTCTTTTAACTTTTATTTTATTTTTTGTTTTGGAAATCACAAACTCTCTTTTCAAATGAATTCAAATTTTGTTGTATCACAGATTTTTTCATAAATTTTATCAATATGATTTTCTATATGCTTATGATTATTTTTATATTGATAATTATCATACTCGTGAGTTTTACAGAAATGATTATTTACATTTTTTTATCTATAACCCCGATTATGATTTTCAAAGTACACATAGAATAAGAATTTCATTACTCATGCCGATTAAAATTTCCATTGTACACACTGAGCAGTATTGTAATGACTAGATAAATCATACTCACTATCTTAATATAAATCATTATACTAATTTACTGTTCACTTTTGTATTTTATCAAAAGATTCATACTCTATTCATACCCATTTTATCATAACCAAAAAACATTATTGTATCAAAAATAAATACTTTTAATCAAAAAAAAATCAGTTTTATTTTTTAATATGCATGATAAAATGATGACGTTCTTCTAGTTACAAGATGACCAATGGAGTGCTAGGAGTTTAAGTCCCTCCGATATTTTAAGAAGAAATCCGACCATTGGATCCAAAAAATTATTGTAGGGATGAGGCCTATAAATACTAGGCCATTTGGACGAGCCCGTAACTTTTAAATAATTTTAGACACCATATGTGGTCTCTAAAAAATCAGGGATTAGTGTAAATGAATCTAAAGTCAAGTTGTTAACTTCTCATTCTATATACTTGTGAATTTAAAGAGTTTTTGTTTTTCCAAATGTGACACCAATCATTGGTGATTATGGTCATGGTCTTCCAAGGATAGGAAACACGATGTGCTAATCATTTGAGGATCGAAGGATTATAATGCTAGGAATATAAATGTGTTAATTACATTTTAAATTGCGCGATTGTAAGGAAAGAAAGAGAGAAGTTAGTCTCCAAATCGAGGGATTACCCTTATCTGGGTAAGAAAGACTTTCTTGAAAATATAAATCAAGGAACCGCTATTCAAGGATATCATATACCCTTCTCTTGGGGATAAAATAATTGTATTCATTTCAATGAAAATCATTTCCACTTCATTGTAATAGAAAGTGAATTATTTTATTTATTCATCTTTCTATTATATAATTTATTTATCGTAACCAATTTGATTACAATATATTTGTTTTACTATGATTATGATCTTTGTAATTATGATTATAGTTATTACAATTTTATTTATTACTCAGTAGGATTAAATATGATTTATGATTGAATCTATGTATTGATTTACACTAATCGTCATAACGATAGTGATTACGATCTTTTACATGCTTACTATATTTATATCATTTCAAATATGTATATTATTAATTTCATTTACGACATGCGGATTACATTACCCAAATCAAGATGATTATGATACCTTTATAAACAGACCTAGGTCCCTATATGATGAATGTTTCAATGCATTAAGTGGAGCTGTGAACTGAATTAGTTTAAATTATTTTAAACTAAATCCTTTTAGGGATTAAATAAAATAAATTAAACCTATAATTCACCCCCCATCTTGTATTATTCCATCTGTATATAAATTATGATCTTATATTTGGTATCAGAGATGGATTCTAATGGTCATATAATTTCTTACATGAATTTTTCATGTTAGTTATATTTTTCTTACATACTTTTTGTTTAAATATATTTTTTATACTAATGTGTACTGTGGAAAAAAATTCATATTGTTTTAATGGTGGAAGGTTTAAATGAAGGATCAATACATAATTTGAATCTTACAAGACCACTTTTTTATGGTAACAATTACGAATACTAGATAGACATAAAAAATACTTTTTTTATTAATACCGATGTTAATAATTATTTTCTTCCTAGAGATTACAAAATTCCTAAGAAGGAAATCATAACATTAACCAATCATAAGATGAAAGATTATCAATTGAATAAAAAGTTATGAAATAATTTAATGTTTTCAATGAATAGAAATATATATAGCTAGATTTCCTCTTATAAAGAATCCAATCATCTCTTGATGAAACCAGAGATTACTCATTTTGGTGCATCGAAATTAGTTTAGACTAGAATAGCTTTTCTAAGAGAAGAATATTAAGATTTTGAGTTTCTTTATGTAGAACATGTTTGTATGGTACAATAATGATTTATGACAATTGTAAATTTTTTAAAATCTATGGGAGATAAAGTACAAGATGATGAAGCCCATGTTGATAAGATCATAGACATCATTCCCAATGAGTGGGAATAAAAAATAACTGCTATAAATGAATCTAGAAAGGTTATAGGTTTTACTATTGATGAATTATTTGTAACTCTATTGCAACACAAAAAAAAAGATTAAAATGTGATGAAAAAAATCCATGAAAAAGTATGTTGGAGTTGCTTTTACTACTACAACAAATCAAAACAAATCCAAGACTCCTCATAAGATAGTTAAGTCTAAAAAGGTAATAAATGTTGTGATTCAATCAGATTCAAGTGAATCAGGACATTCAAATAATGAGTTATCCAATGTTGATGAAAATATAAACAATATTGTTGGAAAGAATGATTTTCAATACATATAAAAGAAAATAAATAAATATAATAACGATACATAAGACACTTGTTATGAATGGAATAAAGTTGGACACATCAGACCTGATTTCTAAAAGATGAAATCAGAAGATAGAAAACAATGACATTCTGAGAGAAATCAGAAAAATTATTATGAATAAAAAAGTTACAATGTCTTAAATGAAAATTTTTCTTATGGTTCTTATGGTGGATATTATTCAAATGAAACATCAGACAATGAAAAATGTGGATAAAATAATATTGGTATTCTTAAAAAATTACCTAATAGAAATCATTATTTCACTGAAAAGGTACACACTACTGAATATTTGACTAATATTTCTTCAAATTCAAATTTTCCTAATGAAAATGGTTATATTTCTTCTAATGAATATATTTCTTCAGTAGAATATAATTACTTACCATCATATGAATAAGTCAGTAGATTTGTTAAATTCCTTGAAAATGAAAATTGAAAAGTTAGTATGAAACACGATAAAAAAAATACTAGAATAAAA
Source organism: Viscum album (assembly GCA_963277665.1). Taxonomy (NCBI): domain Eukaryota; kingdom Viridiplantae; phylum Streptophyta; class Magnoliopsida; order Santalales; family Viscaceae; genus Viscum; species Viscum album. The sequence continues at coordinate 625,475,649 of OY728127.1, forward strand.
TTTTTAACAAATGAATAATAATATCATTATAAATATTTTGATAAGAAAAGTATTGAAATTTACACAATGTCAAAAACCCTTGTGGAAGTTATTTTTTAGAAAGAAAAACTTTCAAATGATTTTTAAAATTTTATTTTCGAGAAAAAACAATTATACTCAAAACTCTCTTCTGAATCTAATAAAAACGTGGATAAAAATTTACTTTTAAGTATTAATTTTGAAATTTTTTCTTTAAATAATTTTTTTTAAAAATTTACCACTGGTAAAAACGGTTTTGAAAAAATGTATATGAAAATTCATCCATAAGGTAATATTTTAGGAATAGGATGTACTCATTCAAAACCATTTTTTAGTAACTTTTATTCTATTCCTAAAAATTCCCCCTTTGGAACTACGTTTCATTGTCGAGGTCATTAGAATAAAAAATTTTCCTTAAATAAAATTCAACAATTGGGATTTAAAGATTCCTATTTTTTGAAATAAATGCGGGGTTCCAAAACTATTTCTTTCTAACATTTTTTTTATCCATGAAATTTTAGATTTTGAAAACCTATTTGTTTAATTTTTAGGAAAAAAATGAAGTACCAATAATAAAAATATATGGTATGTGGATAGTTATTCTTCCCAACATATGATTGGTAACAATAAATTTTTGGAAAATATTATTGAAATGAATAGTGGAAGAGTAATCATCAGATAAAATGATCAAGGAATTATTGTTGGAATATATAATATTGTTCTTCTGGGAAAATTATTGATTTGAAATGTTTTATTTTTTATGTTTCTTAAGAACAACCTTACAAGAATAATTCATTCATGTTATGAAGGTTACCTTTAGAATTTTAGTAATGATTAATGTAAAGTTCAAAATTACAAGGATGAATTCATTATTTCTACCAATTAGCGTCATAATATTTATGCACGTAGCGTAGAAGACCTGAGGAGCCAAGACATACCTTTCCTTAGTGAAATGGAAGATCAATCATGGTTATTAAATATAAGGTTTAGACATTTTATCCATAGGAACTTCAATAAATTGTCTAATAAAATACTTGTTATGGTTCTACGATAACATAGATTTGATTCCTCAAAAGTATTTGACCATTGCTAATATGGAAAGAAACATAAGTCAAGTTTTAAATAAGTTAGTAAAGTTTCAACTTTTGATGCTTTCAAATTGTTTAATTGATCTTTTTGAATTTACAAAACTATATGTTTTGTGGGTGTGTATTATGTATTTTTTATTTGATGACTACACTAAGTATAAGTGGGTCTATTTTCTAGTAAATAAAGTTGAATCCTAATTTTATTTTAAAACTTTTGTAACCACAGATATAATTGTAGTGAACCTTCTATTGATGACTATTATTAGTGATCATGGTAGAGAATTGAAAAATTCAGATTTTCGAACCGTTTGTAGTATGAAATGGATTACACATTACAATTTTTCACCAAGAACTCCCCAAAAATGATGTTTTTTAATGAAAAAAAAATTATTCTTAAAGAGACAATAAGAACCATGTTGAGTGAATATTCTATTGTAGAACATTTCTATTTCGAAGAAGTGAGTACTAGTTGTTATACTATAAATTGAGTTTTAATTAGACCATTTCTTCATAAAACACATTATGAAATGACAGTCTGTATGAAAACAAAAAGGTTCATACTTTAAATTATTTGGATGCAAAGTATTCATTCTGAATACAAAAAATATAATTTACATAAATTCTCACCCAAATCTGATGAAGGAATTTTACTAGACAATTCAACTACTTCTATGGCTTATAGAGTATTCAAAATAAAAACTCTTATACTATTCAAGAAACAATACATATTAATTTGGATGAAACTAATCCATTTATTTTTAAACAACCCCGATCTATATCTTCTGATTTTCTTTCCCATACTGATTATCAACATTTGATAGAATATTATTCTAAGAAGAAAAATACCAAATAAATTGTTACTGATGTATTCACTCAAGACGAATTTCAATCATATTTTGATGAATAATATTTACAAAACCCAAATCAGATGTTTCTTAAAAATCTCCCCAGTTTTAGTATCATTGGTGATGTAAATAAACATGTAAGGATTAGACGTTCTTTAAGAAATAAAGTAGAACATATAACATTCCTTACACAATTTGAACTTAAAAGTATTGTTGATATTTTATATGATGAAGATTGAATTATCCTAATTCAAGATGAAATAAATGAATTTGAATTGAATAAATTGTGGACCTTGGTTGAAAGGCCTAAAGAAACGACTATAATTGGATTAAAATGGGTTTCTAGAAACAAATTTGAAGAAAATAGAATAATAATTATAAATAAAGAAAGACTAGTTTCTAATGTTTATAATCATCCAGAGGGAATATATTATGAAGGAACCAATGCTCTAGTATCTATACATGAATCTACTGAGATACAATTAGTCTTTACATCATTCATTAGTTTCAAAAAAATGAAATGGATGAGAAGTGTTCTTTTCTTGATTTATAAGTTCTACATGATGTTTCTTTTTGAACAACCTCTTGGTTTGGAATATAAAAAACATCCTAAATATGCTTTCAAACATAACAATTCTTTATATGGTCTTAAACAATACCCTGGAGCCTGGTATGAAATATTAACAAGATTTTTGATTAAATTTTTTTTAAGAGAACAATTGATCCAACACTTTTTATAAAGAAATAAAATAAAAAAGTTTGGTTTGTTCAAATTTTGTTTTATGACATTATATTCATATATTTTCAGCAATATTTAATATATTCTTTTGGAAATATTATGAAATCTGAGTTTGAGATAAGTATTAAGGGTGATTTTACATTATTTCTTGGTTTTCAAATTTCTCAAAATATAGAAGTAATTTATATATCTCAACAAAATTATATTAACTATCTTCTTAAAAATTATTGTTATGAAAATACTAAAATTATTAGTACTCCGATCAGTACCTCAAATACAGTTGAAATTGAGGAAGCAAGACAACTAGTGAATTAGAAAACTATTAGAGGGATTATTGGAAGCCTACTATACTTAATAGCTAGTCTACTATACTTAATGTTTTAGTATTCTTATGTGCATGGTTTCAAGAGAATCCTAAATAATCTCAATTAAAATATGTTAAAATATTTTTTTGTTATTTAAAGGGAACTATTGATTAGGGAATTTTTTATTCTTCTAAATATGATTTTAAATTAATTTTTTTTCGGATGCTAAATTTTGTGGTTGTAGAAAGGACTAAAAAAGTGAATCTGAAACTTTTAATTTATAAGTTGATTATTTAGTTTCTTTTTCTTCTAAGAAAAAAAATTAAATTTAAATTTCCATTGCTAAAGCTGAATATGTGGCAGTTAGAAGAAATTTTGATCAAGTGTTGTGGATGCAATACACAATCACTGATTATGAAATGAGTCTTAGTAAAACTCAAATACTATGTGATATCACTAGTGTAATTTCATTAAGTAAAAACTTTTCACATCACTCATTTTTAAAACACATAGATATTAGGCATCACTTTCTAAGAGATCACACACTAAAAGGAGATATAATTTAACAATTTATTGGAGCACAAGAACATCTTGCTGATATATTTACAAAAACCTTTATATTTCTGTAGATGTAAATACAGTAAACAGAATCTTATAATGATCACTATAAAGTAATAATTGATATAAAATTCTTGTTTAAAAAATATCCTCACATTATGTTACTCCTTTTCAAAAATGGTGTACAAATGGTTGATAGTTTAGAAAAATAAATTTTTATACCTAAAATTTTCATACCGAAAATTTCAGTACCCAAAACCATCATACCCAAAATTTACATAACCCAAATTTTCATAGCCAAAATTATAGTGCTCATTTTCACTAATGAATTTAATATTTATATCTTACATGTGAAAAACATTTTAATACTCATCTTCACTCATAACTTTATATTTTTATCGTACATATTAACAACTTTATCATACATGGTTTATTTTGAAAATTATAATTTGTCAATAATAACAATTCTATCTTGAGAGAGCGTAAGTTAAAATATCTTATATCAATTTTTGGTCTACATCCACTCTATTCTAGATGTTTTCAATTGTATTAAAAAATTTATCAAACTGATCTTGGATATTCTTTTTAAAAAATTAATTAAAAAACCCTCAAGTGTTCAATTTTTTAACCATTGGATATTTTCTAATCTAATATAAACCATTGAAGTTCAATGTTCATTTTCCATCACCTATATAAAGGGACTCCCCTACCTATCACAGATCAGATTTCTTATTATATGAGTTAAAACTATGCAACTCCTCTTAAAGATACATCTTGTAATTGTTTTGGAAAGACAATTGAATCGTACCCCTGTCTAAATCATCAACAACCTCACCAAAAATAAATGGATCTAAAGGATTTCAACAATATGATGTTTTCAGGTAATGGATGGTATATAGATAATTCTATGACAAGTATGATTCATCCTTGAAAATAATCATTCAGTTTCAAGGATGATATTTTTTCTCTGATGAAAAACATAATTCATTTCAAGACAACATTATTGTGGATGAAGTTATGTAGTTCTTTAATACTGTGAATGTTGATAAAGAGTTGAATCTTTTATATGCCTGATAGAGAAATTGGTGTATCTACAAAACAAGTTGCTCATTTCTTAGGTGTTATTTCTGAGGGTGATTTATTTTTTCCTTCCCATAAATTGTCAAAAGTAAATGGAACTTTTATTAAGTTCAAATCCAATGAATCTATTTTTGAAGTCCATGTACATAAAATAAAAATAATTTATATTATAGTTGACAATCATTGGATTGATCTTTAGATAAAAGGATTATTAGTTCCTAGAAAAGGTGATAGATAAACATTAAATATTTATGATGTCTTTATCCTTTATTATTTGGTCAATATGAGAAAGATAAACTTAATGGGTTTTTTTTGAAACTATAAAAAATATGCAGTCTGATGTGATCAAATCCTAACTTATTGTGTTTCTTTTGATTTTTACCATGTTAATTTTTGAAACCTTGGAGTTTTCAATCATGCAATGAAATCATAATTGAGGAATTATGGAGATCCCTAGATTAGTGATGATACAATAAGGAGTTTTAAATTTGATTTTGATTCTAAATTAAAGAAATTTATTAATGATGTTGAAGTATAAACTCCAAAATAGGTAGTTAATATTATTCATGGTATCCCAAAATAATCAGCACGGATTGTATCATTGAAAGAAAATAAATCCATGTCTGATATTGTTCTAAATCCATAGAATAAAAATATTTATAGTTCTGAATCCACTACTAACTGGATAAAAGATCAAGATCAAAGAAAAGAGGGATATCCACATTTTAATCTGAACCCTAGAGTTGCCTTAGTAGAAAAGATATAGACTTAGGAAATCCTCAAAAAATATGAGAATAAGAAGATGTAGAAAAACATAATGGGTGACATTCATAATATTGAAAATCTATTGAAAAGTTTTGAAAATACTAGGGAAGGTTTTAGTGTATGGGAATCAATTCTACAAGAAGAAGAAATCATCACCTTTTTTCAAGACAAGGTAATGGAAAATAGGGGAACAATTGAAGAATTGGAATCTCAAAAAAAATTCAAGAGATTAAGAAAATACGTATATGATATAGATAGATGAATATGTTGGTGAAGAGGATGAATGAAATGAACATGTAGATAATGAAAAATAATTTGATCAAGAGGTTGAGTATGATAAGCGTTCAGTATGATCATCACATAAATGTCATGTATAATTCCATCACCAGAATTTGAGTCATTAAATATGCTTCTCAGAGAGCTCAAACTCAAAAAATAATTCAAATATAAGATGAAGATAAAGAGGCAAGATCCCCAAGAAATTATAATCAGGGTTCACATTCCAAGGCTGATGTAATTCACTCTGCAGATCTTCTAAATTATGAAGAATACACTAATTCAGTAAATATTGTCTCATTGAAGAAAGACCAATACATTGTTATGGGATTAAGAAGAATTTAAAATCCAATTCTATATTTACCTATAATAAAAGGGAATATTTATTTTGTTTATTATAATAAAAACAATCTATCAGAATATATCAAGCTTCAAAGAGAAAGATAGATGAAACTTGATGTTGAACTCAATGTTTTGGATTAAAGTACCAAGGAACACAAAATTTTTTGTAATAAAGTGGTGAAGTGGTCGTATAAGTGTGATGTAACAAAGGAGATTCTGGAAGACTCAATTAATGACATCATAAATCTTGTGAATGAACTCTTTCATGCTTTCAACAAGTTAGAAAGTGATGCTTCTCTAAAAATGAAAACCCACAGAGGGATAGATGAAGGCCAGTGTGATGATTTCCAAGTGTTTGAAAAGGGGCTAAATGTCATTCAAGAGGATTTTGAAAAGAACTTGTTTAATAATAATGATTTCATTCATTTGGAAATTCAAAATGCCTTGATGTCTAATAGGTTTGAGGTTCAAGAGAAAAAAGATTAAAGATAAGTTTGCTAATATTCATTTTCTAGATGATAATGTACAATCTCATGAAGAAAATTATAGTAACCAGGTCCATCTATTTGAAGAAAAAGAACAAATTCTTTGATCTCAGAAATAATCTTCTCATAAATTGATGGAACACATGAAGGAGTTCAAGAAAATGATGAATTTTGTTTTAGACCTTTTGAAGAAGGAGAAGGAGAAAATAAAAAAATTAATACCTTTTTGAACTAGTGTTGTCTTTTTAACTTAATAAAAGTCTTTTACATATAAATTTCTTTTGATTGATGATTTCCCTTTTTGAGGAATATTCTCTTACATTTTGTAGATGATCAAATTTTTTATGTTTAGTTTCTCATATATTTTCTTTTCCTGAACCTTTTTATGTATAAAAAGATATTTCCTATTTATTTTTGAAATTAACAAAGGCGGATAAATTATTATATAGGTGGATAATGCCTTCGATAACGGGAGAATGGAAGAATTATAATTTAAAGAATAATGATTTTTGAAACGGGGATTTTTTATGTATAGGATCCTTAAATATTTTATTATCCTAAGGGGGATATTATCCACATTCAAAACATATTCAAAAGTGTTTTAATACTAAATGGGAGATAATTATAAGAGTTCAATTATGAATATGAATCTTTTCCGAAAACTTCTTTTCATTTTAACTCATGGTTTGTTCTTTCCAAATTGGGGGAGATTATTGAGTCAAAAGTTTTCTTTTTTACTTTTCTATTCCTTTTCAATTTAGAAATCACAACCTCTTTTTTTAAATGAATTCGTGTTTTATTTTATTATATATTTTTCCATACATTTTATCATTTTGATTTTCTATATGATTATGATTATTTTCATAATAATTATTATCATACTAGTGAGTTTTGTAGAAATGAATCATTACATGGTTTTATATATAACCCAAATTATTATTTTCATAGTACACTCTGATGAAGAATTTTTTTCATTCATGAAAATTATTATTTCCATCATAATCACCGAGCAGTATTGTACAGACTAAATTAATCATAATCACTATCTTAACTTAAATAAGTGTACTCATTTGTTGTTCCCTACTATATTTTATCAGAAGAGGCATATTCTTTTCCTAACCACTTTATCATAACCAGAAAACAATGTTGTATTGAAAAGAAAACCTTTCAATCAAAATGATGTCATGTATTCTGTTTTTATATACATGATAAAATAATGTCTTTGTTTCAGTTACAAGATAAATATTGGAGTGCCTGGTTTCCAAGTCCCTCTAATATTTCACTAAGAAATCTGACCGTTAGAGCCAAAATATGACCATTGGAATGAGGCCTAAAAATACCAGGTCATTAGGATGAGCTCACAAAATTGTAAAAATTCAAGACATCCTGTGAGAGCTCTGTTAAATATCTTCTTGGTTCAAAAGACTACAAAGTCTAGTTATGAACTGGTCATTCTACATACTTATGACTTTTAAGAGTTTTTTTTTCCTGTTGTGACATTGATCATTGGTTATTACGATTGAAGGCTTCCGTGTATAAAAATATTGATGTTATAATCATTTTCAGACTGAGGGATTCCAAGGCTAGGAAGACAAAGGTGATGATTACCTTCTTAATCGAGGTCTTTCATGGATAGAAATATTGAAGATGATCTTAATATCGAGGGCTTAACCTGGTGTGGGAAAGACATATATGGTTGAATGTATAAATTAGGGGACCTCTATACATGGTTATTGGATACACTTCACTTTGGGTTAAAATAATTGTATTTATTTCACTAAATTTAATTTCCACTATAATGAAATAGAAAATAAATTGTTTTACTTATTTATATTTCTATTATATAATATGTTTAAAATAAACAATCATATTATGATATATTTTTTTTAATCTAATTATGATTTTTTTAATTACAATTTTAGTGAATTTTATTTTTTTTAATTAATCAATATGATTCAGTATGATTTATGATTGGATGATTGTATATTTTTACTCTAATCCTTGTAACCACAGTGATTACGATCTTTTACTTGCATACTCTATTTAAATCTGTTCAACTATGAATAAGATAAATTTCATTTATGAACTATGTTTTACATTATCAAAATCAACTAGATTATGATACTTTTATAACTAGGCATATGGATCTCTCTAATTAATGTTTTAATACAATAATAGGTATTATGAATTGAGCTAGTTTAAATTATTTTTAACAAAATACTTTTATGGGATAAAAAAGGATTCCTTTAAACCGTAAATTCACTCTTCCTTTTGTAATGTTCTATCTGCATGTACATTACGATCCAACTTTTTGGGAAGTGCATGGTTGGAACATGATTTTCCTAAACTGCGCACCCTTCCATAACAGTCTATGAATTCCCAAACTGTGGGGAAATGCATGATTTGAAAACAGTTTCTCTAACCATGAACCCACTTACTTGTAACCATGTGACCCATATAAGATGCACAAGATTAGAGTTAATGGTTTTAAAAACCATGTACTCCATCCTAGGAAACTATACACACAGTTTTTATTACACCAAAATTTTAATACAACTTTCAAACCCCCCTATAAGGCCCCAGCCTTAAACCTTACTTAATCTTGAGTTATTACAAGATTACACATTGAGGATCTTTTCAGGTTTAGAGTTTTAGAGAATTAGATCATGAAAATTGCATTACATTCCACATTTAAACAAAGTGGTTACATAAAAGACAGTATTCATTCTTCCCATCAATGGAAACATATTTAAAATAAAACATGGATTATTTCTTGACACATCCTTGACACTATCATCACATCATGTGCCCTTCCCTTGATCTGTGAAAAACATTTCAAAAACTTGGGATGAGCATAAAAAGCTCAGTAAGGGATATAAAAATATGGAAAGGAAACATGAGAACATGTATACATAAGAATGAAATCATACTTTACCCATAAAACATAGGCATATAAAATCATGAATAAATCAAAGAAATCATAAGACATAAAAGGTAACTTGAGGCATTAATAACATTCTTACATAGGGAGTAACCCTCTTGGTTACGTTTTGGAATACCCATCACAGTATATTCCCTAAATCTCTTCGGAGAAACCTCAATGTTTCACTCCTTCGCGTTACCCAATGCATTGGAGAGCTATATCGGGCTCACCCGCCCTTAGTTTATCACGGAACCACCCATTTTCATATCAATGACCAAGAACCATAACATAAATGTGTCACATAAAACATGCATAAAGGAAACATAACATTTCCACATTTCAATCACAATATAACATTTTAGTATATTGAAATATTGAATCCATTCAAAAAGAAACCATTTCCAAAACCATTTAAAACATTTAATAAAGAGATTTTTTGGAACAAAGTGTCCCATACCACCTTGAAGCTTAAAATTTTAAACCATTAATATCCATATAAATAAATCCTTAAAACCATTTTGAAAACATGGATATTAATAAGAACAAATAATTAAAACATTTAAAATGATATTTTGGTTAAAGGGGTTTTACCAAAATTAGAGACACTTGAATACAATAATTGAGGAATAACATTTAGTCAGAAATTTATAATATCATGAGAATAAATGGATTCATGATATAATACTCCAAAGGACAGTATATACACCATATAATAGTGAATTGGTGCATAACAACAATGAACCCTCAATAGAAATGTCAAATGTGATGAAATCCCTTATAAAGAAGGTATCCTTAAATTATGAACAAATCAATCTCAAAAATATGTGTGAAAAATATAAATACACCCAATATAAGTGGATATTAAGTGTAAAACAATAAAAGGTCATTCACACATATTCAATGGATGACATATTCAATGACTACATGTCGAACCCAAAGAAATCGAAATTGGGTTAAAAAGTTCCCTTGACAGCCTAACGGCATCACATCAAAATGAGTTGATGAGAGATAAAAAGAGTATCTCATCACATGGACATAAAATTTACATCAATAAGGATATATGAGAACATATTCCAACATAACAATATGTAAATTAAAAGACCCAACAAAAGAAGTCTTTTAAAAAGGAGGAGGGTGAAAGGTTCCCTTACCGACTTGGGTATCTTTCAAAACATACACCCCATGAAAGAAAGACAATAGATCATTGATGTAAATACTCATAAACGAAATTATATTACACAAAGAGTAGAATAATGGGCATTACATATACCACTCAATGTAATTTGTGGCAAATGTAGCATAAATCTCACGGGAATAAAAGTGAGATGAAAAGTCCCTTACGAAAACTCGGCAGCCTAACGGCGCCACATAAAACTTCTGAATATGGATTGATGAGATCAAATAGGGTATCTCATCACATTAAAATAAAATTTACAGCAAGAGGAATATAAAATAACATCCCACAACATTAAAAAGAGGAGCTTAAAAGAAGTTCCATAAAGGAGAGTACTTAAAAAGAAAGAGAGAGGTTAGATCTCTTACAAAAGTTCGGCAGCCTAACGGCGCCACTCAAAACTTCCAAAATGGATTTATGAGAGATAATATGGTCTCTCATCACATGAACATAAAAATTACAGTAAGTGTAATATAAAATATCATCCCAATAACAAGAAATATGAGCTTTAAAAGGAATGACATAAAAGTGTGTACTTAAAAAGAAAGAGAGGAGTAGGATCCCTTACCTCGGGTCCGACTTGACTCGATCGTTCTTTAATCTCCTGAATAATAAACATGAGTTAATTTCTACTTCCTTAAGAACATTTTTCAAGTTCATTATCCCTTTTATATCACTTATTACCATGTCATAAACATTATTTAATCATTTAAGTTAATAATATTTTTTTGCCGATATTTGGTTCTTAAGTCGAAAGTGGACTTCTTACAATTACATGTTGTTCATGTGGCCAAATTTTTATTATATCCATAATTGTATTCATGATTTAGATATCATATATGTCATATATATCCAGTACATTCATGCATTTATAACATTACATAATCATTTAGAGGTAAGAAATGAAATGCACCGTTCATGGAGACGGTAAGCCGTACGTACGCATGAACGCTACTTTCATTTCTATTTCATATTTTATAGAATGTAATAATAATTATATAAAGGTATATTATAATTCCATTATAATATAATATATAATATCATAGTTCCATCTTTTATATGTCCCACATATGGTATTTAACGAATCAAATCACTTTGAGAGGGCGGTAGTCCGCACTTCCTTAAATGAAGATATCGCGTTTACCCATAATGGAAACCATAAAGGTATTCCCAAAATGAAAAAACAGAAGCTTAAGGAAAACATAAACATATTATATATCATATATAAAAATAGTTACATCATAATGGCCACCTTTGAAGGTGTTAAATGAGTATTGAACAATCATCGTTTCGGGAGGCAGAATTTCGCCATCCATAGAAACCGCATGTTCTTTAAACATTTGATGAAGTTGTGTGAGAGTTTAGCTCGAATAAATCTTATAAAAACATCCTAGTATATTGAAGATACTGTTTTGTTTACAAAATAAGTAAATAAAAAGATTTTAGGGGGTTGGAGAAGCAAAATAAAACAAATGAACATGAGAGAATGAATTACCTTTAAAAGTGTAACTCCTTTTGATTTGAGCCCAAAGGCATCCTTTGAAAGGATTATGCCCAAAGGGAATCCTCTAGGATGAGGAGAGGGATGTGTAGAGAGTAAATGGTCAGGGTTTGGCCGAGCCAAAGGCTTGAGGAGTGTGTGAAATGAGGTAGAGGTGGGGGGCTTTTATAAGAGGAGAGGAGGAGAACTTTTGGAAAGTAAAGAAATATTACTTCATTTGAAAATGTGTTTCGGTTTTAAAAGGTACCATATTGATATAATTCGTGTATAAGGTGATAATGGTTCTAAATACACCCATCCAATAAGTTTTTGACATGTTTAGTTCATAGATTTTGCATTGTCTTTCCATTTTATTTAAATCATCAAATAATGATGTCATCGCTGCATCATTATTATGTCATAAATAATTTAATTTATTTAATGTATAAAAATTATAAAAAAAATACTATGATGTAGGAAATCTTTTTATCTTTCCAATGACTATTTATAATAAAAAATATGATCTTTATAACCCCATGTAAAAATTGTTTTCGTAAAACATATGATGTTTGTGTCATTTTTACTTTTACATTAAATAAAACGTTATTTATGTCATTTCCCAACCAAAGTGGCTCCATGGGGTCCCCAGGTTTACCCATGGCTTTTCTGGGTCGGCCATTACACATCCAATGAGGTTAGGACATGTTTCAAGTTCATTTCATATTATTAAAACATTATTTTTACCTTAAACTACACTAATTACCTCTAATCGCGATTAAAAACTTAATAAGTTACTATTCACCAAAAAATTATTTTTATCCCATTGAACCACATTTTACTTCTTAATGAAAACCATGTATGTCGGATTTTTGAAATTCAAAACACAAAGATGGAAAAATTTCATTTAAACGGAAAAATCAGTATTTATAAGTACCACTTAGTGGTGTCACTATTCATCAAAAATTGATGTTTTTCAGAAAAATCCCAAAAATTCACCCTAAGATATATTTGATATTCCAAATTCAAAAATGAAGTATATTTTACAAAATTCAAAACATATAAGTCACATTAATTAATTTAAAAATTAATTCCTGCTGTCAGAGCAAATAGCGTGTTTTTATGAAACAATAAGTATCAAAAGATTGACACTGGTTTAAGTCTGTTTTCAAAGTGAAATTAGTTCCAACGACCACTATTGGATTTAATGGTAAAAATATATTCTAATTTCACTTTAAAACCAATTCAAAAGATAATCTAATCATATAAATAAATTAGATTAAAAGGAGGTTTTGAATTAAAATACAACATTTTACACTATTCATTAAAAAAAATGAACTTTATCAGAAAGATACCAAAAATTTACACAAAGTAAATTTTGATGTCCCAACTCTTAAGAAGAGTTTTATTTGGTCCAAAAGGATGTATAAGAGTGAACAAAACTATATTTAATGACAGTTCTCCATCAAAAGGCGATAAGTGAACCTTTAGTGAAAACTAGGGCATATATGCCTAAAATTGAATTCTTTCCGTATTTTAAGCCTCTATCTTTTATTGGATAAATGTAAAAACATTTAAAAACATATATAATCATATTTCAGTTATTTCTATCCATTCCCGCCAATACAAAGACTACATGTTAACTACCATTTAAAATAATATTATTTTATTATTAGAGTGCAACGTAAGATTCCCAAGAAATTCGTTTTTGCGTGTTGGGTACGCCATCGAGCATAGAATCCCCTTTAAAGTCATATTAATATTTTATTCACAAATATGGATAAATATGAAAATTTAATATTCTTTATTTACCTGGGGAGTTACATCCTTCCCCCCTTTTGGGAATTGCATCCTCGCAATTTTTAAAATTGAGCTTGGAAACATCCTTGAATGTCCCACATCGGAACAAGAGTCGGTAAAACAATCACTTTAAAATAAAGAAAGATAAGCACAGAGGTCACCCGAGTTAACCCATACTAGGACTCCATGTAAGAATACATGGACATGGAGGAAAAAACATACGGTCATGTTCTGATGGAGAGTGATAGAAAACATGTTCAGGAGAAAGTTAACAATAAGAAAATCACAAACTTGTGATGGGTTAAACGGTGTTGGGTTCCCCAGTAGGAAAAGTTAATAGACAACATTTTTGGTTTAAGTTACTTAATATTGAGGAATTTATTCATAAGGAAGAAAAATCACTTATCATGTTGACTTTCAACTTTTACTAGATTCCGTAATCAAACTCATATTTTTTCCAAAAGACGAGTATTTAGGGAGACTTGTTCGCATTATGAGTATTATAATCAACTTCTAGAGAATCACCTAATCCACAAAGAGAACTATATACATCCCATGTCTTTAGTCTTTAACCAAAACCCAAACCAAAAATGTTAGTACAAGGTCAGATAATCCAGAAAAGGATAACCCATTAAAAAGAAAATCCATGCTTAATCTCCAAAATTTGTCCAACAAAACCCAAAGTTCAACGAGGACCATTAGATAAACAATTTGTCCATAAAATTCTTCAAAGTAAACCAAACTAAGATTGAAACCCAAATATTTGAAGGATTTAGTCACATAGTCTTCCAAGTTAAATCGTAACATTTATCTCCAAACAACATCAGTTACTCCTAAAGTCTCGTATTGAAAAGTAATTAACCTAATCAAATTTCCTCCATGATAGGTTAATCATTTTCATAAATCAACAAAAATCAACTTACCCTTAATTAATAAAATCATATAAATAAAAAGAATCAGTCAAATTAACCCGGTACTTCACGTAGTCCAGTGGTAGGAAATAAATACCAATCGCACATTGGTTGTGGGTTCGATTCCTGCAGCTTTGTCCGACGCGACGGGTAGTCACACCGTCTGCGTGTTGTCCTTTTTCCAAAACTATATAATACTTAAAACATTCCCCAAAATGAGATAAAATCTTCAAAGATGATCATAAAATATTTTAACCTCAAGTTTATCTCATTCTTTTAATTTTCCATCATAACATATAATAACCCATAATTACCTCAAAAGTAAGGATCATATAAACCCTAATGGTTACCTTAATAATTATTACCTGAATTTCCACATCGAGTTGGCCATCTCGTACATGATGCATTAGAGAACTCACCAAGGTTGAAGTGGTTGATCATGACTCCTTGATAGTTGGTTTATAACAACCATGAGATTCCTCATTGAATCCCCCATCTCATCCAGTCTCTTAATCAGAGAACCACAACAGTTTCCTTCAAACCCATTGTCACTTTGGTGCCTTCTAGATCCAGCCATTTACTAAAAACAGAAATGTCAGTGTGAGTATATCAACCAAAACATCATGTAATAATGAGTAAGGTAAACACTATGATATACTTACTCATTTACTTTATCTAAAACTAGGACCCTTTCTGAAATCATAACCATTATGGTAATGTCACTTATGCTTAAAGAATACCCTAACCTCTAAAGTTATCTAAACCGACCTTTGATACCAACTATAAGGCCCCATCCTTAAAACTTACTTAATCTTGAGTTATTACAAGATTACACATTGAGGATCTTTTCAGGTTTAGAGTTTTAGAGAATTAGATCATGAAACTTGAATTACATTCCACATTTAAACAAAGTGGTTACATAAAAGACAGTATTCATTCTTCCCATCAACAGAAACATATTTAAAATAAAACATGGATTATTTCTTGACACATCCTTGACACTATCATCACATCATGTACCCTTCCCTTGACCTGTGAAAAACATTTCAAAAACTTGGGATGAGCATAAAAAGCTCAGTAAGGGATATAAAAATATGGAAAGGAAACATGAGTACATGTATACATAAGAATGAAATCATACTTTACCCATAAAACATAGGCATATAAAATCATGAATAAATCATAGAAATCATAAGACATAAAAGGTAACTTGAGGCATTAAGAACATTCTTACATAGGGAGTAACCCTCTTGGTTACATTTTGGAATACCTATCACAGTATATTCCCTAAATCTCTTCGTAGAAACCTCAATGTTTCACTCCTTCGCGTTACCCAATGCATTGGAGAGCTATATCGGGCTCACCCGCCCTTAGTTTATCACCGAACCACCCGTTTTCATAACAATGCCCAATAACCATAACATAAATGTGTCACATAAAACATGCATAAAGGAAACATAACATTTCCACATTTCAATCACAATATAACATTTTAGTATATTGAAATATTGAATCCATTCAAAAAGAAACCGTTTCCAAAACCATTTAAAACATTTAATAAAGAGATTTTTTGAATCAAAGTGTCCCATACCACCTTGAAGCTTAAAATTTTAAGCCATTAATATCCATATAAATAAATCCTTAAAACCATTTTGAAAACATGGATATTAATAAGAACAAATAATTAAAACTTTTAAAATGATATTTTGGTTAAAGGGGTTTTACCAAAATTAGAGACACTTGAATACAATAATTGAGGAATAACATTTAGTCAGAACTTTATAATATCATGAGAATAAATGGATTCATGATATAATACTCCAAAGGACAGTATATAAACCATATAATAGTGAATTGGTGCATAACAACAATGAACCCTCAATAGATATGTCAAATGTGATGAAGTCCCTTATAAAGAAGGTATCCTTAAATTAAGAACAAATCAATCTCAAAAATATGTGTGACAAATATAAATACACCCAATATAAGTGGATATTAAGTGTAAAACAATAAAAGGTCATTCACACATATTCAATGGATGACATATTCAATGACTACATGTTGAACCCAAAGAAATCGAAATTGGGTTAAAAAGTTCCCTTGACAGCCTAACGACATCACATCAAAATGAGTTGATGAGAGATAAAAAGAGTATCTCATCACTTGGACATAAAATTTACATCAATAAGGATATATGAGAACATATTCCAACATAACAATATGTAAATTAAAATACCCAACAAAAAAAGTCTTTTAAAAAGGAGGAGGGTGAAAGGTTCCCTTACCGACTTGGGTATCTTTAAAAACATACACCCCATGAAGGAAAGACAATAGATCATTGATGTAAATACTCATAAACGAAATTATATTACACAAAGAGTATAATAATTGGCAGTACATATACCACTCAATGGAATTTGTGGCAAATGTAGCATAAATCTCACGGGAATAAAAGTGAGATGAAATATCCCTTACGAAAACTCGGCAGCCTAACGACGCCACATAAAACTTCCGAATATGGATTGATGAGATCAAATAGGGTATCTCATCACATTAAAATACAATTTAAAGCAAGAGTAATATAAAAGAACATCCCACAACATTACAAAGAGGAGCTTAAAAGAAGTTCCATAAAGGAGAGTACTTAAAAAGAAAGAGAGAGGTTAGATCTCTTACGAAAGTTCGGAAGCCTAACGGCGCCACTCAAAACTTCCAAAATGGATTGATGATAGAGAATATGGTCTCTCATCACATGAACATAAAAATTACAGTAAGTGTAATATAAAATATCATCCCAATAACAAGAAAGATGAGCTTTAAAAGGAATGACATAAAAGTGTGTACTTAAAAAGAAAGAGAGGAGTAGGATCCCTTACCTCGGGTCTGACTTGACTCGATCGTTCTTTAATCTCCTGAATAATAAACTTGAGTTAATTTATAATTCCTTAAGAACATTTTTCAAGTTCATTATCCCTTTTATATCACTTATTACCATGTCATAAACATTATGTAATCATTTAAGTTAATAATATTTGTTTTGCCGATATTTGGTTCTTAAGTCGAAAGTGGACTTCTTACAATTACATGTTGTTCATGTGGCCAAATTTTTATTATATCCATAATTGTATTCATGATTTAGATATCATATATGTCATATATATCCAGTACATTCATTCATTTATAACATTACATAATCATTTAGAGGTAAGAAATGAAATGCACCGTTCATGGAGACGGTAAGCCGTACGTACGCATGAACGCTACTTTCATTTCTATTTCGTATTTTATAGAATGGAATAATAATTATATAAAGGTATATTATAATTCCATTATAATATCATATATAATATCATAGTTCCATCCTTTATATGCCCCACATATGGTATTTAACGAATCAAATCACTTTGAGGGGGCGGTAGTCCGCACTTCCTTAAATGAAGATATCGCGTTTACCCATAATGGAAACCATAAAGGTATGCCCAAAATGAAAAAAACAGAAGCTTAAGGAAAACATAAACATATTATATATCATATATAAAAATAGTGACATCATAATGGCCACCTTTGAAGGTGTTAAATGAGTATTGAACAATCATCGTTTCGGGAGGAAGAATTTCGCCATCCATAGAAACCGCATGTTCTTTAACCATTTGATGAAGTTGTGTGAGATTGTAGCTCGAATAAATCTTATAACAACATCCTAGTATATTGAAGATACTGTTTTTTTACAAAATAAGTAAATAAAAAGATTTTAGGGGGTTGGAGAAGCAAAATAAAACAAATGATCATGAGAGAATGAATTACCTTTAAAAGTGTAACTCCTTTTGATTTGAGCCCAAAGGCTTCCTTTGAAAGGATTATGCCCAAAGTGAATCATCTAGGATGAGGATAGGGATGTGGAGAGAGTAAATGGTCAGGGGTTGTCCGAGCCAAAGTCTTGAGGAGTGTGTGAAATGAGGTAGAGGTGGGGGCCTTTTATAAGAGGAGAGGAGGAGCACTTTTGGAAAGTAAAGAAATATTACTTTATTTGAAAATGTGTTTCGGTTTTAAAAGGTCCCATATTGATATAATTCGTGTATAAGGTTATAAGGGTTCGAAATACACCCATACAATAAGTTTTGGACATGTTTAGTTCATAGATTTTACATTATCTTTCCATTTTATTTAAATCATCAAATAATGATGTCATCGCTGCATCATTATTATGTCATAAATAATTTAGTTTATTTAATGTGTAAAAATTATAAAAAAACTACTATGATGTAGTAAATCTTTTTATCTTTCCAATTACTATTTATAATAAAAAATCTGATCTTTATAACCCCATGTAAAAATTGTTTTCTTAAAACATATGATGTTTGTGTCATTTTTACTTTTACATTAAATAAAAAGTTATTTATGTCATTTCCCAACCAAAGTGGCTCCATGGGGTCCCCAAGTTGACCCATGGCTTGTCTTGGTCGGCCATTACACATCCAATGATGTTAGGATATGTGTCAAGTTCATTTCATATTATTAAAACATTATTTTTACCTTAAACTACACTAATTACCTCTAATCGCGATTAAAAACTTAATAAGTTACTATTCACCAAAAAATTATTTTTATCCCATTTAACCACATATTACTTCTTAATGAAAACCATGTATGTCGGATTTTTGAAATTAAAATCACAAAGATGGAAAAATTTCATTTAAACGGAAAAATCAGTATTTATAAGTACAACTTAGTGGTGTCACTATTCATCAAAAATTGATGTTTTTCAGAAAAATCCCAAAAATTCACCCTAAGATATATTTGATATTCCAAATTCAAAAATGAAGTCTATTTTACAAAATTCAAAACATATAAGTCACATTAATTAATTTAATAATTAATTCCCGCTGTCAGAGCAAATAGCGTGTTTTTATGAAACAACAAGTATCAAAAGATTGACACTGGTTTAAGTCTGTTTTCAAAGTGAAATTAATTCCAACGACCACTATTTGATTTAATGGTAAAAATATATTCTAATTTCACTTTAAAACCAATTCAAAAGATAATCTAATCATATAAATAAATTAGATTAAAAAGAGGTTTTGAATTAAAATACAACATTTTACACTATTCATTAAAAAAAATGAACTTTATCAGAAAGATACCAAAAATTTACACAAAGTAAATTTTGATGTCCCAACTCTTAAGAAGAGTTTTATTTGGTCCAAAAGGATGTATAAGAGTGAACAAGACTATATTTAATGACGGTCCTCCATCAAAAGGTGATAAGTGAACCTTTAGTGAAAACTAGGGCATATATGCCTAAAATTGAATTCTTTCCGTATTTTAAGCCTCTATATTTTATTGGATAAATGTAAAAACATTTAAAAACATATATAATCATATTTCAGTTATTTCTATCCATTCCCGCCAATACAACGACTACATGTTAACTACCATTTAAAATAATATTATTTTATTATTAGAGTGCAACGTAAGATTCCCAAGAAACTCGTTGTTGCGTGTTGGGTACGCCATCGAGCATAGAATCCCCTTTAAAGTCATATTAATATTTTATTCAAAAATATGGATAAATATGAAAATTTAATATTCTTTATTTACCTGGGGTGTTACACCCCCCCCCCAGTTTTCGTCCTCATTCATTATCACTCAACCTCAAGGGTTTTCCAATATTTTTTGAGGTCCTGAAAAGAATTATAGGCCCTCTATAAAATTATTCTTGGTGAATCAGTGTTCTAATTGATGGATATGCACCTCTTCTAGTATGTAATATCTTCCCAAGTGGTTTCCTCTAACTTTGATCTCTCTTTTTGGATGAAGAGTAATGTTTTATAGTCCATTGGTGATGGGACATATCTAGTTTTTAATAGATCCAAATAATTTTAATCTTGATCTAATATTTCATTCTAGATCTTATTTGTTGATTTTAAATTTAAAGTTATATTCCAATTTGGGTAATTTTATCCTTGGCAAAAGTATTTAATGGATATTGAGGTATGTGGTATATTTATCAATTCAAAAAAATGATTTCAATTAAATGTATGTGATTGTAAAATTTATATTTCAAGTTTAGATATTACATCTTTAATGAGACAAATTAATTGCATAATTATTTAATTAATGAACTATGGAGTTGATTGATTAATGGTGTTATGAAATTGTTAGATTGATGGAAATGTGGAATTGGTTAATTACGTAACATAAAAAATCCATTCTATACTTATATATGTATTTTTCCTTTAGAAACATGGATACATAATCAAATTTTTTATAAGATAACTATATCATATCCCACTATGTTCTTCATTACTTGTACCCGTATATTACATATCATATTTAATACCTTTTTTCATATTCCTATGAAAATAAAACATATGAAAGTGTGACCTTACATACTTAGTAAGTGTATAAAGGAGAGATATCAGCACAATATAATAATAAGGGTATGAGAATATGAGAATAATATTTGAAAATCATACCTTGTATATGATAGGTCATAAACTTGAGTCATGATATAAGTCATGGTTATTAATAATACAGTAATCATAATGGAATAAAATAACCATATTCATTAGATAATAACATTGGAATACGAAATGTATTTGTGGAATACACAAAATCATAAAAAATCATTTCTTAAAGATTCAAGATCATATAAAATTCTATCATATTGAAATGGGTCTACTCCCCAGTCCATTGTAATAGTCAAGGTTCTTTCTCAAGTCTATTATAGTGGAAAATATCCATTATTAAAATGGGTTCACTCCCCACACCAGTCCTATTTATCTCATGAGATATCTACCATTATCTAATGCATTGAAGGGATATATAATTCTCGCCCCACCCATCACATTATGAAAATCATATATAAGTGTGTCACAAGATAAAGTAATATACATCATATCATAGACCATGATAAATAAATTGGTTTCATAAAAATTTCATAATGATATAACCAGTATAAATAAAATGGGTTTCATAATCATTAAATAATACATTGAAAAAATGAACATGTTTCATAAATATATTTTAGAAAAAATCATAAATCACCAATAGAAATGATTACGATTTTACCATTTGATCATATTTTTAGTATAGAATAAGTAGATACTAGGGTTTTTTCATTTTTGAATATAAATCCCATTAAAATAAAATTTGAGACATTCTTTCCAGAAATAACCATTCCACAATGAAAATCCAATTAAAAAATAAAAAAAATTCCCACATATTATGGAAAAAATCTAATTAAAAATATACTTGGATACTTGAAAATAAAGTTTTGAATCAATTATGGGCCATTAAAATAGGAAACATGGTCCATATTTTACACATTAAAACAAAAAATTCTTTCACATTTTTTTGTAAAAATTTAAAATTTCCTCATTCATAAAAGGACATGAAGATTATTTTTAATACATTTTTTAAAAAATAATACCAAGGGTAAAAATGAATTTAAAATATAATTTTAGAAAAGTAAAAACACTCTTTAATAAATTTTTATAAAATATGTACATCAAATAGAATGTATTTTAAAACTAATAGATAAATAATGTCATTTTTCCTAAATACCATTATTTTAGTCTCTTAAGTACATAAATTGGGGAAATTGAAAAGAAAAAATTTGAGTGTCAATAAATAACCAGAGGATAATAAAAGGTCAAAGTTTCTTTAAAGGTATATCATATAATTTCATCATCAAAAACATAATCATTATCAATCCTGATAAAAAATGAGATTTTAACATAAAACCCTTACCAAATTGATAAATTTAAAAAGATCATCCCCAAAAATAAATAACCTTATATGGATATGAATTTGTAGTAATTTTCATAAAAATAAACATTAAAGGAATTTCTGGGTTGTATATATACCACACAAAATAAACATGGGGTCTATAAAGAATGTGTCCCACATAAATAGAAGTGATAAGAAATATCTGACCTCATGTCTAAATTACTTTATAAAAAGTTGAACCTCTTATACAAAAAATAGGTATATTAGATATATATTTCCAAACTATAATCATATATATAATAACATATATAACTTACATATAAACATTTATCACCTATTTATTATCAATTTTTTGATAAACCCACTCTTTCTTCTTAACAACTACTTTCTTGTTCTTGTATGTTTTGTTCTGGTGGTTAGGGTCCTGTACATTGAAAATGGTTCCATTATCTCTAGATATTTAATCATGATATAAATATCATATATATCCATTTTAGTTTTTGCCTATAGAAAACCATATGGATGCCACCTCCTTTCCTATCTTAGACAAAATAACCCCACCGGGAATACTAATAACACTATTGGAAAACAAGGTTATACCCACGGTTCTCCCAAAAACAATGGGAATAGGTTTCATGGTAAAACAAATTTGTTGAAATTTTCTATACCCATCGTTCAATAAAAACTGTTGGTATTGGTCACCTCTATACTAATAGATTTCATAAACCAATGGAATAAGATTCATGCGGAAAAATATTAATGGGAAGGACCCAAAAAAACGTTTCTTAGATAACTATTATTATAGGTCACCCATATACCCAAGATTCTTATAAACCATGGAAATAAGTTTTCGGGGGAAAACATTGGGAGAATCAATACCTGTGGTTTGACCAAAACATGGTTATAGGGTTTCCAATAATTTTTACATTAAAATAAAAATAATAAATAATTTAATATATATATATATATATAGTTTACAATAAGAAAAAAAAATTATAGGATAGTGTTAATGATATTGTAATATAGGGGAAAGGTATTGGGATTAAATACCAACTGATGATTGCTTTCTAATAAAGACATACACCCAAGGTTTGACCAAAGAGTGGGTATAGGTTAGACCATTATTTTTCTATAAAAATAATAATAAATAATTTAATATAAATATATACATATATATACATATATATATATATATATATATATCTGTGTGTGTGTGTGTGTGTGTGAATATAAGAACTAGATATGTGTTGTAGGATAGTGGAAGTCATTGGAGTATAGGTAGAATGTACTGGGATCATTTCTTAGAGGATGGTATTTTTAATCAGGACCAATACCGACATTCTGATCAGACCTTAAGTATAGTTTTATACCAATAATTTGGTCAAACTTTGGTAATAGGTATTTCCATTTAAATTTCCTACACCAGCTGTTTAATAACCATGGGTACAGGTAGATTATACCCACAGTTTGGTCAAAATGTGTGTTTAGGTCTATCCTAACGTTTCTTAATCCAATATCTCCTAAAACCATGTGTATAAGCTATACCCATGGTTTTAGGGGCTATAACCATAGTTATAAACCATGGGTATATGGTGTTTTTGGAGTACTAAATATTTTATCCAAATCTGATAGATTTCAATATGTGACAAATTCTATTTATACCCGTTTATAAAACAATGATATTATAATGGTCTTATTTAAAATCTATAGAGATTATAATGTTTAATTTTATATTAGTTTTTCATGAGAAATAATCTATACAAAAATGTTAACATAAAGAGAAATATATATACTAAAATCCTTAGTCTCACTATTCTACCTACATTAATTTCATCCTCTAAATTATATAATTTAGATAAAAACTTGTGAGGGTAGTTTTGTAGAATTACATCCTCAAGTTCAAAAAATTCTTCTCCATATATTTTCTTTTTCTACAATAATTTGACTAGGTGTGTGGTTTTGTCCCATTGAACATTTACCATTAGAACAAATATATGCACAAGTTAATCATCACAAGAGATATCATGTTCTAGTTTAATATCATTATATATTAGTACTTTTAAATGACTTGGTATGTATTTCTTCAAAATTTATACGTGGAACAAATCATGCACCTATGATGGGTTTGGTGTAAAGGAAAATTAACATGTTACCATCCAACTATAATAAAGAATCTTAAATGGGAAAAATTTCATTGGGATCTTCTTTACTTTCATTATTAACATCATAAACATCTTTCAACAATATAATTTATTTAATACTTTATCACCCACTTCAAATTCCAAATATCAATGACTTTTATCAATAGGATTTTTCGGAAACCTTTTTTCTTCCGTATATTGGTTAATATTTCCAATTTTATCCATTATTTTCAGGAAAAGGTCATGTATAAACAGCTTCCATTATCCAATGTCATACAAGTATTTTAGGGTTCTATATCTCATCCCATATAGATCCTCATTTGATTCACATTTGATGCTAAATTGTAAACTATTGTTATAAATGAATTCGACCATCATTTTTAGGATGATATATTGCACTGAAAATAAACAATATATATAATTAATTTTGAAGAATCATTTATAATTTTAATGAAATTGTTGGATCTTGAAAAGATATAGTTGAAATGGGTACTATATATATCCTTACCACTTCAATTACGTGAAGCATTAAATCTTTATCAAGTAATAAATCCTCCCAAATATAAATTACAAGTGACAAAAAAGTAATTCTATCCTCCAATACAAAAATGGAATTATTCCCTTTAGGATTATTAGGATGCGAAATGATAAAATTGATTGTTAAATTTTTTTCATTTCCATACTAGTAAAGGTAATAGTTTCAACCTTCCTTTAGATAATCTATGTTCAACCTTTCATTGATGATATACTATGCATCGAAATACATACTCCTTGATCATTCATTTCAATTTCTCCCTATATTATAATTTCATAATATATAATTAATTCTTCATGATTCTTGGATTAATAGTGAATGATGGTCTATGAGAAACATCAATAATCTCATTCTTAGACCCTCGTTTTGAATGGATATAAATTCATTTTCAAAATCATATAACCTCACCACCACCAAATTTAAACTCCAAATACATAAAAAGTTCATCTAAAGTTTTGCTCCATCTTTTTAGGCCTCATTACTCTTTTTATAGATAGAAGGTTTAGTAATAAATTGGTAAAATTTGGTTTTCTTCTCTTCTTTTATGACCACCATGTCAATAGATAGAATATACATGAGTAATGGTTGTCTTGAAATCCCCTTCATAGATAACGAAAATGATATATTCTACTCTAAGAATTAAATACTCTGTTTTCGTTAATTAGATAGTATTGTATTAAGGAATAAATTTTTTTGGTCAATTCCAACCATCTCCTTCAGAACATATTTAATTATTTCTAGGTGAATAAATTCTTTAAACTCATTTGATAAGTATATAGATCACACTTTAATCTATTGATATTATTTCACTAAATCTTCAATGAAAATATGAATTTTTCTAGATATATATCATGTGTCGAGTAATTTTTCTTATTTGTGTTTAATTGATGTTAGACATAAGAATATACCTTTTCATTCTTCATAATTATACATCCCATTTCTTTTTTCAAATCATAATTATATATTACATACCCTTCCCAAATAAAGTGTAATTTATGAGTAGTTGTAGTGACCAAACTATTCTTATGTTACATGAATCCTTATTCACATTATACTAGCTAGAAAAAATTTACTCCTTTCCATGTAATCATGGTTTGAGGAGTTGTAAATCATGATAAATTTATCAAAAAATGTTGACAGTATCGCACCATCCTTTAAAAAATATGGATCTCTATAAAAAATATAGGGAAACATTTATATAACTTTTATGTTTGAAGAATTGAAATATAAACCCTTAGTTGTAATCACATGGCCCAATAAAAAAACTTTTTATATAAAAAATTACACTTCTTAAACCTGAAATTCATGTTTTCTATTCATAAGTTATTTATCCCAAACCTAAAATTATCTTCAGACATATCCTTACTATAATAAAATATGAAAACAAGTTCAAAAAAGACTATAAAAATTTAAAGGTTATATCTAAAGTCATTGTGCACCAAATACATGATGAATATATGTTAATTTATATTCAAAAAATGAATTATAATTGACTAATAATGTTTATACATTGTTTAGAAAGTTGTATTAGGTATATCAAATCTTTTTATCCTATACTAATTGTATCCATATCGGAGAAAAAAATTTAGAATTATTGATCCCCTATTTCAAATCAAATATGTAATATATCATGCTTGAGGATACTTATTCTCGATAATTTTTTTTGTTAAATTCAAAGTAATCAATGAAAATAAGAATTTATCCATCCTTATTATTGAAACTGAAGACCTATCTACAGCAATGTGAAGCACATTCCCATTTAAATCCATTGTTTCGATTCTCATAAATTTTATTCTTAAATTTTATAAATTCATTCATACCTATTCTAAAATGATACCTTAATATGGATAGAAATCATGTTATAAGTTTAGTTTAAAACTTAAACTCTTGTTCTAGAGTAATACAAGGTAGTTCCATAAGGAATAATCCACTATACTCCCATAAAATATGCATATCTACATTATTGAGAATTTTCCTAGCCTTTTGCGCTATGTATCCCACTTTATTTGGTATCATGACATTATTATTTAGTTTTCTTCCAATTGGAGTTTAGAATCATTCCTGAATCAATATTTGATAATGGTATGATAAATGATATAAAATAAATCTTATATATCATAAAAATTAATATAATCTCTATATAGGGAGATCCAATCCATTCCCAATATAACAAAAAATTCCATCGATCATAGAAGAACTATATCTTTATTAATTACTTTCATAAAAACCATAATCAAAGAAGAGTTGAATATTTTTGATGTAACCAGTGAACCAAAATATTTCTACATTGATAAATCTACACCAATTTCTTACTATAGTGAATCAATATTCCTAGAGAAAATGAGTTTTATTAATGAATGAGTATGAGCAAGGAGCTTTCACCACAGTAGAAGCTAAACAGATTGCAAGAATGAGAGGGTATGGCACCTGCCATTAGGACAAGCCTGTGCATGCACATGAATGCCTAGCTGAACAGCCATGCGAAGGTGGAGAGATGATTTCATGATGAAGATATTGGGGTGGATCAGTTCCAAGTAGTTATTCTGGGTTGTATTTAATTTTTGAATCCTACGGGAAAATTAATTCCTCTAAATCCTATGGGCCATGTAATACTTATGCCTACGGGCCTTGTAAGGGTTCCACCTCATCCCTTGAATAGTGGATTATCAAAATCAATAAAAAAATGAAGGCCATCAAGCCATTGTATTGATAAAAGAATGAGTAGAAAAATAATAAAATAATATATTTTCATGTTTTTAATATATAGTAAGAATAACATTCACCCTAACACTATCTTGTTCTTCTTCAGTTGTAGTGATTTCATAGGTTTTCACATGTAACACCCTGAGATTTTATGAGAAATATCATTTTTAATTTCTTTCATGCCTTGTGTTGTATGCTACACCATGATTAGCTTGTTCTATACACAACACCGTATTAGATTGTAGTATACGTAAACACTATTCTTGGCTTCTGTTGCACACAAGAGCGACCTTCCTCGATAGCGTGTGTTGTACGCAATACCGAGTTTCACTAAACAACGATATATTATTATGAACTAGATTCTATGAATAGTATTAACTATATTTTGAATTTTATTACAAAATAATTCATCTTACACATATTCTTGAACACAGTATGAGAACGAAATAAATTTTTCGGTTAAAATAAGTATTTTTCAAAAAATGCAGTTTTGCAGCCTTTGGTGGCGCACCCACATTAAATATAGTTCTTGACATGTTTATAAGTTAAATAAGACAAAATAAACTTATTCATTGTAATAAAGATATAAAAATTTACTTTGAATAAATTTTTTATATTTTTCTGTTAACTTTTATATTTTCATGAATAGTAAAAATATGCTAAATTTTTCTTAAAAACGACATTTTTAATAAAGAAACTTTATATGGTTAAATTATAATATTGAATGGTTTTAATGTATAAATAGAATATATTTTTACCATTTAATATAATTTGAGTCATTATCATTAATTTTACATTGAATTCATAGGTAAAAACATCTCAATCTTTTGCAATGTTTTAACTTTTAAAACACGTTTTCCCAGTAGCGGGATAAATTTTAAATTAAATTCTACAACTTCTATGTTTTGAATTTGGAAAAATTTATTCCATATTTGGAATCAGTAGGTCCAAATTATGCAAATATGCTACTTTTTATTTTTAGACATTGTGAATAGTAACTACGGTAAATTTTATTTACTACAGTTAATGGTAAATCAGACAATTAAGGGTAAAAATAAGATTGTAAAATTACCCTAACACCCACAAAAAATCTATTGTATGAATAAAAGTTGACCCATATCACCTAAGGGTATAAATAGATTCATTTAATGGACTTTTGACAATGAAAATAATGTAATTATTAATAAAACTGATGAAAGTGACAACATGTCATTCTCTTAAATCTTATAAGTGTAATAATTTTAATTTAGTGATAAACTTATTAAATGATAGAAAGTAAATAGGAACCAGAAATGTAATAAAATTATCTACATCATGTTAATTTATTTATAATTTTTAGGTATTAAATAATTATCATTAATGGTGACACAATAGTGAGGCTGAAATTGTTTATTTAGTGAAAAATCAATAAAACAGTTTTTATTAAACTAATAGTGACCATAAATGGCACGAAAACCTTACAAAAAATTATTGGTCGTGTATATTTAATCCATAATCATCCAATTGTCGAATAATTGATCATTTGGATCCTTATAAATGCGATTATGACATTTATATTATTTTATTTTAAATGATGTCAAAGCTGTCACCTTTCTAATTTAATAAATATTCCAATTTAAATGTTGTTATTTTAAGATGATAAATTAGAGTAAAAGTATTATTATGGAAGAAATTATATTTATCTGCATCATATAATTTTATTTTTAATTTTTATGAAACATATAATTATATTAAATAATTATAAAAAAATCATGTAGTAATTATTTTATTAAGGGAAATATCAAATAAATGGTTTTAAAAATAATAAAATAAATATTATATGAATTATTTAATGTTCTCCACTAATTTCATATATAAATATGAAATTATATTAATCTATTAAATATATTTTTTTTAATATATCATCTGTATGTATTTTATTTAAATTCAAATAAATGAATAGTATCAAAATTGACACTATTGTTATTTTATAAAACTAACATATTATTAAATTGTTTAAAAATCAAAAAAATATTTAAAAATTATAAATTAAAATTTATGTGGTCTAATATTTCCTAAATTATCCAATTGTGGACAATTCAAAACACATAAATAATTATTAATAACAATTTAAAATTTAGAATATTATTACAACTAATAAAATTAAATAGATTAAATAATGATAAATGAAGTTGATAAGGTTTAAAATAATTTCCCAACTTGTCTAAATTTTATTTTCTGATTATATTATAACCCTATCTCATCTCATCATTGGATTTGAGTCATTTTGGATGTTTTTATGTGGGGTTTGGTATTATTATAAATTAATATTTTAGAGGTTTCCAAAAGTCCCCTCTCCTCTCTTATAATAGGACACCTCCTCCCTCTTCTCTTAACAACATTTTAATCCTTAAATCTCGGCCAAACCCTATCCATTTCTCTTCTACAATTCCCTAGAAACATACTATAGGTCCTGGTTTTATTCATAGACCAACTTTAGTGCCCTAAGAGGAGGTTTAGAAGAGTCACATCGAAGAAGAGGTAATATCCTTTTCCAAATATTTCCAATTTATTTCTTCTTCTATTTCCTCATATTTATTTTTTCATTATAAAGTAATAACATCAGTATCAATCATATACTGATGTGTTATTATAAATATTAAACAACCCTATTTCACCTTCTATCCATCCTACGGAAAATGAAATCACCGCGCGTGCGTACGTACGGAATACCGTCTCCACGTTGTGGTGTAATCTGTTTTCCACAACCACCTTAATTGGATGGGTATAATGTTATAAATAATAAATATATATTATCATTATAACATCTTATTTATTCTGATAAATTATATCAACAACTCCAATTCCATTTAATAATTATGGGAATGATATCATCGCTTGTGCGTACATACGGATTACCGTCTCCACGACGCGATGAGATTCATTCCCCATGATTAACCATTCAAGAATGATTATAAAGTATATATAATAAATAAAAATGAAATATATTACTTAATAATGATACTGGATTTATGTACATATATGTTTCATTTACTTAATTCCATTTAATTGAATAAGAAAACGAATACAGTGTTCATGCGTACGTACGTCCTACCGTCTCCATGAATGGTGTATTTCATTCCATTTATCGATCTATCGTATATATCTGTATTCTAAATATATTTTATATATAAATAATGTTTTACATTCTGGAATTATGTAAATTGGGATATAAGTAATAATATCAAGAACAAAACTTCGAAACACGTACGATAAGTGAAACGATTTTACCTAAAACGCTGCTTTAACATGGAATTGACAAAAGTACAGGTAATATAAAGTCCTAAGTGAATCATATATGATATCATAAATATTATTATGGTTTTGTTACAAGTTAATAATATGTTTAAACCCACTATAGAGGATTTTTGGACACGTACGGATGAAGTTGGACCTAAGGTAAGTGAAAATCTCGCAATCTCAATTTTTATCTGAGATTGTTTATACTTTGGTATTTAATGGGGAATATTTATCATCCACATCCATGTTTCATCAATATGTAATATAATCCACTGAAAATTTTTTAAATCTAATTTTACCTATTGGAGAATTTTTAGTAAAAGATATGAAAGGAATCTTTTGTTGTTTTCAGTACGAGATACTTTTGGACTTTTCCATCCAATGTATGAGAAGAATGTTTTTTAACTGATATGGCATGAATGGATTTTTACGGTTTCCTAACACATTATATTTATGAGGATTCCTCTACAAGATTTTATTATTATTTTTAACAAAATCCTTTTCTTTTAAATTTTCATGGCATTTTGTGAAAATAAAATGATTTTGAAGAAGAGATGATGTTTTCCTCAATAATTCTTTTCAAGTGATTTATCAAAACTATTTTCCATCTATGATAAAATTATTTAGTATGTTTATGTTTCAAGTATAATATCTCTAATATTTAAATGGTTTGATTTTTCTTATGATTAAATTATATCCATTTGTTTTCTATGGATTATGTTATGATGGGATGATGTTAATGAAACCCATTTTATTCTTTGGGTTATGATGAATGATTTATGTTTATTTTGTGACACCTGAAGGAATGATTTCATTAAGAGATGGGTGGGACCTATATCTCCCTCCAATGTTTCGGGTAAATATTTATATCTCATGAGATAGACATGGCTGGAATGGAAAGTGAATATAGTTCAGTAATACAGGACTGGAACGACATGTAAACCCGGTTCCGTAATGGACTTTTTCCACTATAATGGTCTTGGCAGCAATTCTTTGGCTACAATGGAAATAATAACATGTGCTTAATGGTTTTCCACAATTACATATTTTATTCCCATGTTATTTTACCATGGTTAATGTTCCTTTATGATCTATGCCTTATGCACTGCCATGATTTTTGTCATTACTCATGATATTGATGTTTTAGGTTCATGTTATTACGTTCAAATGTTTAGGGATTGTTTTATGTTATCCATGTTTACCCTTACTGAGCATTTGAGCTCACCCTTTTTATGTTTTCTTTTCCCAAGGATATAAAAGAAGGTTTTCGGTAAGAAAACAATAGGGAAAGATCTTAATGGGGGATTTTTAAGGTCATTCACCATGATTATAAGATTATGTTCCAAGTTTCCAAAGACACTAAACTAATACGGTCTTTGGGCGTCTGTTTTTGTCATGTATTAAGTATTCCAAAAAGGTAATGTAATTTCTATATACATCAAGCTTCGGGTCTCAACAGTTGGTATCAGAGCGAATGTTTAGTTAACCTTTAGAAACTAGGATGCGAAAACTTTAGTGGGATCCCTAGAGATATTTATAAGGTATGTATAGGGATGTCTCTAAGGATAAGTATAAGTATAGGTTATAGTCCTAGAATTATGGTAACGATATTAGAATTAAACCGAAAATGTTAGGTATTGAAGGTAATCCCCATTTATTATGTTTTTTTCCTAGTGTCATTTTTTCCTCTCAGACTATTCTTTTTGGGTTTCAGAAAATAGATGGTAATAGGAAGATTCACGATAATAGAGGATATGATGGACAATGGAATGATATTATTCATGAGCTTCCAAATGAAATGGGATCTGTAAGTCCAAACATATTTATTATGCCTAATCAAAAATCTCATAATATGATCAATAATATAAGATTTGGTAAGTTTCCTGACTCAAATAATAAGAGAAAGATGGAGTTTCATGATGATCATAGAGGAAAGAAAGTTCAATTTCCATCATGTAAATCATGTGTTAAGCGGCATCATGGAGAATGTTTCAAAGGAACTGGACGATTATTTGGGTGTGGAAAAGAAGGACACAAGGCTAGTAATTGCAAAGGAAAGGGTTCAGTTAACACTATGGCCAAGGATAATGGTATTCCTTATACATCAAAAACAG
This sequence comes from Viscum album, assembly GCA_963277665.1. NCBI lineage: Eukaryota > Viridiplantae > Streptophyta > Magnoliopsida > Santalales > Viscaceae > Viscum > Viscum album. Next base: position 625,508,938 of record OY728127.1, read on the forward strand.
TTAAATGTATTAAATGTGGAATGTATGGGAATTATGAAATCCAATTCCCTAAGGGAAAGTCTCATGAAGAGAATCAGCATGGTCGTATGGGTAGTATTTATGTTGATGATGATGAAGAGACTAGAAATGATATATGAGATAAAAGAAGTGTTGAGGAATAAAATGATGAAGCTCGGTCAATGGTGTAAGAATGTAGTGGAATGATTGTATGTTTATCAAGAGTTATGTTGTATAGGTAATTTAATGGTACTATGGAATAAAGAAACATCTATGGATTGTAACACTATTGTTTTTCCTAAAGTATTTGAAAGTGAATGTTGAATGGTACCGGTAACCATGAAAGGTTATTCAGATATTTTTTGATAGAAGATGATACGTGCATAATGAATGGATATGGAGAAAAAACATGTTTGATAGTATTAATGAGCTCATGATTGATATAAGGACAAAGTGATATCATTGTTTGAGTATATAGAAATTTTCGGATTTTGTTATATGGAAAGAGTTAACTTTTGACAGCATTCATGTTTTCACTAAGGTTCAATGGGTATTAATATTTCATGAGAATACATTATTATGGTATTCACATGTTTTTAATATGACCAATAAGGCATATCTTATGATATATGGGGTATAAATTATGGTAATCACATGCTTTGTATATGACCTCTCTTATAATATTTTTATTTATACTATGAGATTGGACAGAAGTTTTTTTGGCTAAGCCTAAAGATTGGAATGGATTAAGTTGGAAACCAGGTAGTATTGTTTAAGGCTATAACTTTTTGATATTATTTTTTAAATGTTATAAAAGCATAGTTTTAAAAAAAGGACAACCCATAGGATGGGCGACAACCCATTGCATCAGATAAGGCTGTGGGAATTGAACCCACAACCGAGGTACATAAGGCATTTATCTCTTACCACAAGCCTACCAGAAGTCCTTGGTTAGTAGATATTAGTTTTATTTTATTAGTTTGTATGATAGTTGATGTATAAGTACATTTTTGGAATCATCAACGTTTAATCTCAGCATAGATGCACTTTGGAATATTTAATAACTTTTGCTAACTTTTTGTTTGATACAACTGGAATAACCTATCATTCTATCGCATGATCTGCTAACATTTCAAGAAGGAAAAATTCAACTTTATTTCATTAAATAAGAGAAGAATTGGAAATTGTTCAGGGAACGACCAACGATGATATTAAACTAAAATCAAGTAAGTATTTCTCCTTATGAAAAAATTCATCAACATTAGGGAAAAGACCCAAAAAACCAAAAATTTTGTCCTATTACCCTCAAATCTGATGAATCATATAGTACCTTAGATCATCACAAATTTATGGCTTTGTGATTGTTGGATTTTTCATAGCCATGTTCTCTACCACTCTTCATCAGAACATGATGGTTAGATTTCTCTTCCATATCCATATTTTCACTTACATTCTCTTATATGGAAACCCGGTGTTGACTTACTTTGGGGGACCATTCTGTTTCTAACTTTCCATTTTAAAATTATGTTTTATTGTTACTTTTTATGATGTGGGTTTCTGTGAAATAAACATTCAAGTTGTAAACGATTTATAACCCCGACGAATTTTGAGGGAGAATGCATTTTAAGGGGGGTTGAATTTAACACCCCGGGATTTTATGAGAAATATAATTTTTAATTTCATTTATTTATTATGTTGTATGCTACAACAAAATTAGCTTGCACTATAGGTAACACTGTATTCGCTTTTATTATATGCAAACACTATTCTGGGCTTGTGTTGCACGCAAGAGCGACCTTCCTCGATAGCGTGTGATGTACGCAATACCGAGTTTCACTAAACAACAATATATTGTTATGAACTAGACGTTATGAATAGTATTAACTAAATTTTGAATTTTATTACATAATAATTCATCTTACTCATATTCTAGAACATGGTATGAGAAAAAAATAAATTTTTCAGGTAAAATAAGTATTTTTAAAAAAATGCAGTTTTGCCGCCTTTTGATGGCGCACCAACATTAAATCTTGTTTTTGACACGTTTATAAGTTCAATAATTAAAAATAAACTTATTAATTTCAATAAGGATATAAAAATTTACTTTGGATAAATTTTTTATATTTTTCTGTTAACTTTCATATTTTGATGAATAGTAAAAATATGCTAATTTTTTCATAAAACCAACATTTTTCATCAAGATAATTTATATGGTTAAATTATAATATTTAATGGTGTTAAATTATAAATAATATATTTTTAAAATGTAATATAATGAAAGTCATTATCATTAGTTTTATGTTTAATTCATAGTTAAAAAAATTTCAATCTTTTGTAATGTTTTAACTTTTAAAACCCACTTTCTCAACAGTGGGATTAATTTTAAATTAAATAATGAAACTTCTATGTTTTGAATTTTCAAAAATGGATTGAATATTTTGAATCAGTAGGTCCAAGTTATTATAATAGGATAATTTTTATTTTTAGACATTATGAATAGTAACTACGGTTAATTTTATTTACTATAGTTATAGGTAAATCGGGTAATTATGGGTAAAAATAAGATTATAAAATTACCCTAACACCTGCCAAAATTATATTGGATGAAATAAAGTAGAACCATATCACCTAAGGGTCTAAATAGATTCATTTCATGGACTTTTTACCATGAAAATGATGTAATTATTATTTAAACCAAAGAAAGTGACAACATGTCACTCTCTTATATCTTATAAGTGTAATAATTTTAATTTAGTGATAAACTTCTGAAAACATAGAACATAAATATTCACCGGAAATATTATAAAATTATCTGCATCATTTGAATTTATTTAGAATTTTTAGGGGTTAAATAATTATCAATAATGGTGACACAATATTGATGCAGAAATTGTTTATATAGTGATAAATCAATAATAATGTTTTTATTAAACTAATAGTGCCCATAAAAGGCACAAAAACCTAACAAAAACTTCATAGTCGTGTACATTTAATCCATAATCATCTAATGGACGAATATTTGACCATTTGGATCCTTTTAAAAGTGATTATGAAACTTATATTATATTATTTTAAATGATGTCAAAGTTGTCACCTTCATAATTTAATAAATATAACAATTAAATTGTTGTGATTTTAAGATGATAAATTCATGTAAAAGTATTATTATGGAAGATATTAGACATATATGCATCATAGTATTTTATTTTTAATTTTTTTGCAACAAATAAGTATATTTAATAATTATAAAAAAATGTTGTAGTAATTATTTTATTAAGGGAAATATCAAATAAATGGTTTTAACAATATTAAAATAAATATTATATGAAACATTTAATGTGATACACTAATTTTATAGACATATATGACATGTTATGAATCTATTAAATACATTTTTTTCAAATATATCATCTGAATGGAATTTATTTAAATTCAAATAAATGAAAAGTATCAAAATTGACACTATTGTTATTTTATAAAAATAATATATTATTAAATTGATTAAAAATCACAAAAATATTTAAAAATTATAAATTAAAATTTATATGGTCTGAAATTTCATAAATTATCCAATTATAGACAATTCACAACACATAAGTAATTATTTATAACAATTTAAAATTTAGAATTTTATTACCACAAATAAATTTAAATAGATTAAATAAGGATAAATCAAGTTGATAAGGTTTAAAATAAATTTTCAACATGTCTAAATTTTATCAGATGATTATATTACAAACCTATCTTATCTAACATTGGTATTTTAGTCATTTGGGATGTTTTTATGTGGGTTTTGGGTTTATTATAAATTAATATTTTAGAGGTCTCCAAAAGTGACCCTCTCCTCTCAAATAAAAGGGCACCTCCTCCCCCTCCACTTCACAACATTTTGAGAATTCATGCTCGGTTAAACCCTATAAATTTCTATTCTCCACATCCCTATAAACATACTAGAGGTCCTGGTATTCTTCAAACACAAACTTTATTTCCCTAAACGGAGGTTTAGAAGAGTCGCGTCAAAGAAGGGGTAATATCCTTTATCGGTTCTTCCAAATTTATTTCTTCTTATACTTCCTATTATTTTTTTGTTTCACTGTAAATTAATAACATTAGTATCACTCATATACTGATATGTTATTATAAATATTAAACGACCCTATTTCACCTTCTATCCATCCTACAAAAAACGAAATCACTGCGCGTGCGTATGTACAGAATACCGTCTCCACGTCGTGGTGTAATCTGTTTTCCATCACCACCTTACTTGGATGGGTATAATGGTGGAAATAATAACTATATATGATTATTATAACATCATTCTTATTCTGATAAATTATATCATCCACCCCAATGCCATTCAATAATTATGGGAATGATATCATCGCTCGTGCGTACGTACAGATTACCGTCTCCACGACACGATGAGATTCATTATCAATGATTAACCATTCAAGAATGATTATAAAGTATATATAATAAATAATCACGAAATATATTAAATAATAATTATACTGTATTTATTTACATATATTTTTCATTTACTTAATTCCATTCAATTAAATCAGAAAACAAATACAGTGTTCATGCGTACGTATGGCCTACTGTCTCCATGAACGGTGTCTTTCATTCCATTTATCGATCTATCATATATATATATATGCTGAATATATATTATATATAAATTATGTTTTACATTCTGGAATTAATTAAATCAGGATATAATTAATAATATCAAGAACAACAATTCGAACACGTACGATAAATGAAACTATTTTACCCAAAATGCTGCTTTAACATGGAATTGACAAAAGAACAGGTAATATAAAGTCCTAAGTGAATCATATATGATATAATAAATATTATTATGGTTCTTTTAGAAGTTAATAATATGTTTAAACCCAATATTTAGGAGTTTTAGACATGTACAAAAGAAATTGGACCAAAGGTAAGGGGAAATCTACCAATCTCAATTTTTATCCGAGATTGTTTATACATCAGTATTTATTGGGACATATTTATCATCCACATACATGTTTCCTCAATATGTAATATTATCCCCATATGGTTTTTTAAATCAAATTTTACCTATTGGTTAATTTTTAGTAAAATATATGAAAGGAATCTTTTGTCATTTTCAGTACAAGATACTTTTTAACTTTTCCAGCAAAAGTACGAGAAGGTTGTTTTTTTAACTTATACGGCATGAACAGATTTTTATAGTTTCATAATGTCATATTTTCATGAAGTTTACTCTACAAGATTTCATAATTAGTTTCAAGAAAATCCTTTTCTTTTAAGGATTCATTTCTTTTTGTGAAAAGAAAATGATTTTGAAGAAGAGATGATATTTTCCTCAAGAATTCATTTCAAGTGTTTTATCAAAACTATTTTCCATCTAAGATGCCATTATTTAGTATGTTTATATTTCAAGTATAATGTATCTAATATTTAAAAAGTTTGATTTTTCTTATAATGAAATTATATCCTTTTGGTTTATATGGATTATGTTATGATGGGATGATGTTTATGAAACCCATTTTATTATTTGGTTTTTGATGAATGATTTATGTTTATTTTGTGGCACACGAAAGAATGATTTCATTATGAGATGGGTGGGACCAATATCTCCCTCCAATGTATTGGGTAAAGATTTATATCTCATGAGATAGACATGGCTAGAATGGAAATTGAATTTGGTTCAGTAATATAGGGCTGGAATGGCAAGTAAACCTGGTTCAGTAATGGACTTTTTCCACTATGATTATCTTGGCAGTAATTCCTTGGATACTATGGAAATAATAACATGTGATTAATGGTTTTCCACGATTACATGTTTTATTACCATGATATTTTACCATGGTTAATGTTACTTTATGATCTATGCCTTATGAACTGCCAAGATTTATGTCATTACTCATGATTTTGATGTTTTATGTTCATGTTATTACATTCAAATGTTTAGGTAATGTTTTATGTTCTCCATGTTTACCCTTACTGAGAATTTGAGCTCAACCTTTTTATGTTTTATTTTCCCCAGTTTATAATGAACGGTTTGAGGTAAAAAAACAAAAGGACAGATCTTTATGGGAGATGTTGAAGATCTTTCACCATTATTAGAAGATTATGTTCTGAGTTTCCAAAGACACTAAATTAATACGGTCTTTGGGAGTCTATTTTTGTCATGTATTCAGTATTCTGCAAAAGTAATGCAATGTCTATGTACGTCAAGCTTTGGGTCTCTACAGAACTAGTTCCCTTATCCCTGAATGGCCTAAAGGCCTTCTATTTTTATTCATTTTTTATGATCCCCCTTTAAAGGTTAAAGGGGAACCCTATCATGGATCATAGGAATCAGGGAAATACATAACCTGGAGTTCTAGAGGAAATCATCTGGACTATAACTACATGAAATAGCTCCCCATAAAATTTAAATAATGATGTCAAATCTCCGCTTTTACATTGTTGTTGACTAGGCTTCTCATAACTGCATATGCTAGTCCAAAGGGAAATTTCCATACCCTCTCATTCTTTAAAATCTGTTAGCTTTGATCTGGTGAATTCACCTTTCTATGAATCCTCATCTTGATCATTCTCTTAGTAGAGTATCTCTGGTCCACTTAAGCATAATTTCCTATGACCCGAATTCCTTGAGGTGGCCGGAAGGCCTTGAGGTGTCTCTAAGACCTTGAGCAGGCCCAAACGCCTTACCGGCTCAAAGACATTAGGTGGCCCGAAAGCCTTTAAGGACAAGAGTACAACACTAGTGTCCTGAATTCCCAGACAAATGAGTTGTTCTGGCTATAATATTAATAAACAATACCTATTATAGTGACATAGTATTTTGAGGTTTTGAGACATATTATCCTCGTTGTACCATATATTAGGGAACTAATTTAAATAATTAAAAAACCTTTCATTATATATATATATATTTTATGTGGTGAATTATTAGCAACATTATCCTTGTATGTGGCATCAACCAACCACTTCTTGTCTCTTTGAAAAAAAATAATGATGGCCTACTAGAACATTTTTAAAATATCTTTATAACCATTTGAGGCAATTTCTAATTTTTTTAACTCCCACATTTTTGACATGTAGGTGATTTAATTTTCTTGCTTCTATGTGATTTATCATTCAATTTTCCTTGAAACTTCATTATTTGTTTCTAAACTCAATATCCATGAGATTCGCAAGTTTCCAATTCTACCGTAATCGTGAAATGAATAATTTTACCATAGCATTTAAAGTCTCTTATATATAATTATTTTAGGATTCTGGGGTTTAAGCTACTAATGAACCAATAAATCCTCATTTTAGAATCGGTGATGAAAATAGAGGGCAACAATATGAGTCTCTTAAATTTTTATTATTAAATTTTAATCGAGTCATCCAATTTCTTTTTATCTCTAGGAAATATTATTCATTTTTTTGCAAAGATTTTATGGGTAATATTTTTTAGAGAAGATTTTCATGAAATTATCTTATCCCATATACTCATATTTTTCATTTGTTTGGTATTCTTAATGAGGCTAGTCCATTGTTTAGTGTAACCTTCAAATAAATACATGGATAGAATACCATATCAACGTCTATTCACTATAGAATGTTGAATTTAGTGACCCGTACTTTTCATATTTATATATCACTTCTTAATAGATGAATATTAATTAAATAACATAATTATCCTTGCCAGAATCATATCATCCTAGTGCCCTTGTAAACATGGTTATAGAGAAAACTGGTTCAAAAGTGAACCATATCATTTCCCAATATCTTCTTCATAACTAGCACCATGTTAATACATATAACAAAAAATTAATTTCTTCAAATACAAGAAAAAAAACATAATGAATAGTGCTATCATATACTTATTAAGGGTAATCATGGTAGATATCAATATTACTATGTATAAGGGTGTGAGAAAATGATAATAACATTCGAAAAAATACCTTTCATATCATAGATCATATACTAGGGTCATAGAATAAATCATGGCAGTTCATAAGATAAGAATCATAAAGGAATTAGAGAATATTAGCATTGAGAGTACAAAATTTTCATAAGAAATTAAATTTTGGAATACATATAAGAATATAAAATCATTACATTTATAGTCAATCATTATTTCCTAGGTACTATATAGGAATGGATTCACTCCCAAAACCATAAAATTAGACAAGGTATACTCTTAAAAATATTATATTGGATAGAGTCCCATACTAAACTATGTTCACTTCCATGTATAGTCTAATTTATCTCATGAGAGATCCATCATTAACCAATTAATTGGAGTGTAATATAATTTTAGGCCCACCATCCACATAATGAAAACCATAAAAAGGTGGTCCATAAGATTATAAAACATTAATCATTTTATAACACATAAAATGGAAATGGGCCTCATAAAAATTTCATTAAAGCATAACCCATGGAAAAGAAACTACTTTCAAAAGTATAACCCTTAGAAAAGAAATGGGTTTTATAAAAATATTATCATCATAAAATTAAAACATATAGATAAACAATATGGATGGTATCTTTGGTTCATATCACTATGAAATCATAATTAAAATCAAGACTTATTGGCATTGATGAATAAAAACCCATCAAAATGTCATAAAACATTCTTGAAGAAAAAACACCTTCCATATAGAAAATCACATTGTGAATCTTAAATTTTAACCGTTATTAAGGAAAAAATTTTATTTTAAAATATTTATCTAAACATGTAAAATAGAAATTAATTCATTGATTAGTATGTATAGTGGGATGTATAGTTCATGTCTTACATGTTTGAATAGGGATTCCTTTCACATTTTCCGTAAAATTCAATAGTTCCTCATTTGGATAACGACAAGAATATTCCATTTAAACCATTTAGATATAAATTCAAATAGGCTGGAAAATTAATTATATCAATAATTATAGAATAGAAAAAAAATTATTTTAAAAAAGTTATAAAACACAGACACATAAGAGTAAGGATTTTATTCTAAAGAGAAAAATAAAGTCAGATTTCCTTAAAAATATTATTTTGGACTCTTGAGTATAAAAACAAAGGAAAATTATAGGAAAAATATTAATTTCCAAGAATAAATATAAGAGATTAAAATTAATTAGTTTCTTGGGATATTGATCGTAATATTTCAGCATTGAAAACATAATCATAAACAATCTAGATAAATACTGAAATTGTAACACTAAACCTTTACAACTTTGGTATCTTTTGAATCATAAGCCTCGTGAAATAAATAACCATATATGGATATTTATATCCAATATTTTTCATGATAATAAAAATAATATAAATTCAGGAGTAGTCTATACAACACAAAATATAATCAAGTGGTGATTACGACATGTGTCCCACGGGAATAAAAGTGAGAAGAAAATCTCATACCTCAACAATCAAATTCCCTCATATATATTAAAAAATCATTTATAATAAATATAGTCATATTATAAATATATTTTTGAAACATAATAATATATATAACATCAAATATTATTTACATATAACCTTTTATCACTCGTTTATCAATAGTTCATTGTTAAAATCACAATTTCTTGTAATAACTATATATAAATTTTCATATATTTTGGTTCAATAGTTTTGATCCTTACACATTTATAATTTTTCTATAACCTCAAAAATGATGATAACAAATTAATTTTCATATATACTCATTATATGTATATTTTAAATCATCTATAAAATTTATTTATGGAAAAATTAATTACATTATCTATAGAGATGGTAGGTTGTAGGTATGCATAAATGTTGTTTCCATTTTTTAGTAAAATGGAAAAAATAAATAATATAATAATTCACCATTAAAAATAATTCTTATATCATATATATTTATTATATATATTCATATTATCAAACATTTCAAAATAAAATGAAAAATGCTTGACATCGCTTCATGGAGATAGTAGTCTACACATACACATGAGAAACATTATAGTTATTCATACTATTTGAGGTTTGAAGTTATAACTGATATTGTAATTAAAATTTACTAATTATTTAATAAATATCATATATATTCATTAAATACATCATTAAATCCATCTATAAGAGGCAGTCATGGAAATTTCATTAAATTGTTTCGTGAAACTATAGTATTATATATACATGATCGACGATTTCATTTAAAATTTTTTAGAGGATATTTAAATATGTAATTACAATAAAAAATAACATCTCATTATATTAAAGATAATTTTTTATTATTTCTTCATTTTTCTAGAATATTTGATGGAGGTAGAGGAAGAAATAAAGCGAAGATGCATAATTAATAATTATACCTCTTGAATAGAGAAACTATTTTAGTTTATACCTAAGGAGATACTAAGAAGGTTTTATTATAAAATAATGGACTTTATATTATGAGTATGGATATTAGAAAGGGTTTTTCAAAAATATTTTCAGATAAAAAATTCTTTTAAAATTGATCATCAAATTGACTCCCCTAAAATAAATTGGACAAATAATATTATTATTGATCTACTGTTACTTTTTATTCATTATAAAACAAAAAATAAGATTTTAAATTCATGAAATGAAAATTTCTTTCTAATAAAAAACAATTTTTTACACTATTCATTGAAAATTTACTATTTTCAAAAAATTAAAAAAAATTACTCTCTGATAATTTTGAAATATTTATTTGAAAAATGGTTTTATTTGTTTCAAATAAATTTTTTTAAAGTAGAATTATTTGATTTTAGAATAATTTATCCATACATCTGAGAACCCTTTTTAGAAAAAATAATTTGTTCTTATTTATAAAACTGTATTTTTTTCTTATCCTATGCCTAGAAAAAATCCAAGATGAATGATAAATTTTTTTATGGAATATATAATATATAATACACATTAAAATACTTCACCAATTGTGAATAATTTAATTTACTTATATAAAAATACATTGTTCTCAGAAAAATAGTTTTTCATAAAAATGATTCTTTTAATTTAAAAATATTGTAATTTCCATTTATAATCAATTGATAACCATTGAATTAATTTTATATATTTGAAAAATATATACATTTCGTTATTTAATTATTTTTATTCATATCATAAAATTTAATAGATAGTTTATAACATTCACATTATATAGTTATATTGTAATATTATAACATTGATTATTTAAACATGGTTTTATGTGTAAAAAATCAATGAATGTAATTAAATTTATTTAAAATATAATAATTCATACAATATCATGGTGCAACATTCTAACCACTTAAACATATTTTCACCATCTAAATTCCACCACTCTGGAACAAACAAGTTATTATAATTATTTCTCAACATATCCCTATGTTCCCATGTAGCTTCCCAAAATTGGAGTTTTTTCGAAAAAAAACATTGACAATGTGAGTCATCCTATTTCACAAAACATTCTCTCAATAATATAGAATCTTCATTAGTTTTTTCATATAATAAATTTATTTCTCTTATTGTATGACCTATTCATTTATTACATGTTATGGTTTAGTTATTTACTTCTTCAATAGATATACATGCCACATATCAAGTACTTGTGAGAGGTTCGGTAGAATAATTGAGTGATAAGAAACCATCGATACTCTATCAGGAATATCAAAGGGTACTATATACAGAGGGATCATATTTCCTTTGTTCCCAAATACCATAACCTTATTCCATGGATAAATTTATAGTAACACCTTGTACACATATTCAATCACACCAATTATTACCATCGAAACATTTTTTGTCGACTTTGTGCTACCATTATGTGTTGCTGAATATATCTACCCATATCTTCCATTTCTTCATCTAGCACATTTCCCAATACTTTTATTTATCTGATTTCATCACTTAAAGTTATATATCTTTAATTTATTCTATATATAGAATCATAAGGAGTTATTTTAATCCTTGAGTGAATGCTATTAATGTTAGAAAACTCAACTAGAGGAAGCTACTTATCCCAACAACCCTTGAAATCCATAGTAGAATAACTCAACATATCCTCATGGTTTTGACTAGTTCTCTCAGACTTGCCAACTATATAAATATGGTATATAAAGATAAAACATAACTCTATATCTAAATAATTATGAATAATTTAGAATAAAATTTAGTTAAGCCTTAGATCCAAATAAAATACAATAAAATGTAGTACTCTATGATACCGAACCACTTATTAATATATATCCTACAATTTTTATCTATAGAGAAATAATCTATGATAGAGATTAATATTTAAGAAATTGTATGGTGATAAATGACAAATCAAATTGCATTATGGCCTTTATAAATTTTGGGTAGTCTGATGAAAAAATCCATAGTTATGTTTTTCCATTTCCATTTTGGTAAGGGAAATGGTTGTAACATCCATGTTGTCTTTTGTCTCCTAAACATAACTTTACGATATATCAGCAATGAGATACAAACTCTACAATATATCTCTTTTATGTTTTCACACTAGAAAAACCAGGTGTGCAATGACAACTATTGTATTGAACTAGGTGATGATCATGTTAAGGTACAATGTACACTTTTTAGAGTTATTACCCATTGTAAAACTATTCTCTTACCACATCTATATATAGTATCTATATAGGGATGTAATTTCATGGAAACCACTCACTCTATCCTTCACTAGAATTTGATGAAATTATCTTATACATTGACTTTTCCCAAGGTTTCCCACTAAATATTTCTCATCATAGGTTCCAAAAGGTGACTAAACCATTCTCTTCTACCAACTATAGATAACCTTACTATTCATATATAGATATCACATCTTAATATATGAATATTCATTACAAAATATAATGATTCATGGTAAAATCATATAGTTCCAATTAATTTGGAAACATAGGTACATAAATGACTAGTTTATAAGTGAACTGCATCATTTTACACTAACTTCTTCATAAACAACAACCTTATTAGATGTATCACACATAATATAAATCTTTAAAACCAAGGGAATGGAAATTTATAAAAGGGTGATCCCAGATACTTTGTAATGGAACACAAGGATGATATTAGTATAACATGAGGATATGGGTAAGAAAAAATTAAAATAACATTTTAAAACAATTTCCTATATATCATAGATCATAAAAATGACTCATGGATTAAATAAATTCATTTAATATGACACGAGTTATGAGGGAAACAAATAGCATGATCCATGAGAGCATAACTTTCGAATATGACCTAGAATTGAGTTATACACTTACGATAAGAAAATCATTTCATTTTTTTCTAGTGATTATTTAAAAGGATATTGTAGTGGAATGGTTTCACTCCTATAAACAATCATATTACTCAAGGTTCACTCCCAAGACTATCAAATTTTATATAGTTCCTTAGTGAACTAGGATTAATCCCCGTTCCACCACTATTTATCTCAGAAGATATCCCTCATTACCTAATATATTAGAGGCCAATATAACTCTAGGCTCGCTAATAAAATAAAATAAAATCATAAATATTTTTTCTATAATTTCATAAATAATTTTTGATAGAATAACCCAAAGAAAATAAATGGTTTTCATAAACATTTCTCAAATTATAACCAATTTAAAAGAAAATGGATTCAAAAGAATAACCCATAGAAAAGAAAATATTTTCGCACACATCATTTAATTCTAATCTTAAAAAATAATTGTAAAGAATTGGGATGGTATAATTTGATTATATCCCTAGAAGAACCAAATTAAGATCTTGTTTTTTAATCATTTATGAAAAAATACCTTTTAAAGAATATAAAAAAATTGGGGATAAGACATATTCCACTTTGAAAATAATTTTTTAAAATCCAATATTTTCCAAACTATTATTGAAATCATTTTTATATAAAATAACTGTGTAAACATATATTGGAAAATTTAATGCATTGAGTGGACATGATGAAGTTATATACAATTCATTTCATACATGTTAATATAAATATTCCTTTAAATTTTTTGATAAAAAGTAAAAAAGTAACTCTTTTAAGAAATGATAAAATATTACTTCTAAACCATTTTGAAAAAAAAAACTAAAAAAGTTTAAAAATTAATTTAAAATATAATTATATAATATTAGAAACATTCTTTGAAACATTTTTAAAAAACATGGAAATGTAAGAGAAAGGAGTTTTGACTAAAGAGATAGATAATGTCGTCTTTCTATAAAAACATTATTTTGGTGTCGAGAGTACATAATGTGAAGAAAATGAAAGGAAAATGTTTAATTTCTAGAAATTTCCAAATAATAATAAAATTAATGTTTTTATTGGTAGTTATATCCTAATATTTCACCATCATCAAAAAACTATTTTTAAATTATCTTGATAAATAATTAGATTGTAACATAAAACCATTACTAATTAGTTACCTTTTGTATCATAAGTACAATAAAAGAATAAAAAATAGTTCAATATTTATTTCAAAAAACTTTCAGGACAATAATAATAAAAATAACAACTAGATTGAAATATATACACAATATAAAAGAAACAAGTACTGAATATATCATGTCTCCCATTGAAATCAACTGGATACAAAAATCCCTAACCCGATGTCTCTAATTCAATCGTACATGATTGAACACCCAATATAATGAATGCAGGATTATTATAAATATATTAAAGAACTATAGTCACATATATCCTTCCTTATATGATTTACTTAAAACCTTTTATCACATATCTGTTCACAATTCTTTGTTAGAATCATTGTTTTGGGTAATGACTACTTTGTTTTTTATGTATGTTTTGGTTTGGAAGTTTTGATCCTTATTCATTTATTATAGTTCCATAGTCTCCAAAATATTAATAATTATATAGATAAAATATATTATTATTATATAAATATTCAAATCCATTCATAAATTTTTAATATTGAAAAAATAATTAAACCATTCATTGAGATGGTAGGTTATACGTACACATCAACACTGTTTCTACTTTTTCAATGGATAGGATGAAAGAATGGTATATAACCATTCACCTTAAATATTTTTAAATCATATATATCGTATAAATTAATTAACATTATCTTTATTACAATCTATGTTAAAATAAATGAATAGTGCATAATATTGCGTTGTAGAGGTTGTACCCCAAACACACACACGAGCGATGTTATCATTTTTCAACATATAGGATGGTAAGAAGGGAGATGAGAAAATATAATTAAATAAAAATTATTATGAAATAGATATTATTCATATAATTTAAATCCATCATTATATCCATATATGAGATGTGGTGATGGAAGATAAATTACATCGGTTCACGAGATAATAGTCCATTATACATACGATCTGTGTTTTCAATTCCCATATGATGGAGGAGGAGATGGATATTGGTTATTAAATTAACATAATAAGATATCATTACATATAATAAACATTTGATTTTAATTTATTATATATTTAAATTATTTAGTGGAGGTATAATAAGAAATAAAAAATCAAGAATAATAACTATACAACTTCTTCGAAGAACCTCTTTAGGTTTATACCAAAAGAATTCTGAGGATAGTTTTATTGATAAAATAGGGATTATAGATCATGTTTTGGGTTTCAATAGTGAGTTTTATGAAAGGAATTTATTATCCAATATCACTAAATTTATGTGTAGGAGAGGATAGGATGTGTCCTTTTTTAAGCGGGGGAGGAAACCTATGTAGAAATTTCATAAAAGAATCCAAAATATAATGTTATTCCAAAGAAAATTCTTCAAAATTGACATAAAATCAAAGGAGGTATAATATAATTTCAAAATATGGATATCCAATATTATTAAGAGATGTTTAGTAAGAATTAATACCCTTGGAGTTTTGTTTGACCACATGCGAATTTTTTTTAACCTAAATCGCATTAATTAATTTTTACATTCATTACTATTCATTATTAACAAAATTTAAGTTGACCATATCACCTAATATTAATTTTTTTGATTCAAAATATGGAATCAATTTTAAAAAATTAATTTCATAGATATTATATAATTTAATATAAAATCCAACACATATACTCAGTAACGAAAGATATTTTACAAAGAAATTGTTTTATATGTATAGAAAAATTATATAAAAAATAAATATGAAATTTATTTCAATGAATTATTTTTTTGTAGTATTTAATTTAAATACTAATAATTTTATAAAATTTTAAAATATGATTTATCTATATAAATCCTTTAAATTAAAATGTTGCATTTAATAAAAATTATATTTTTTTCCTTTTCCTTAAAACATTAATATTTTCATACAATTCCAAAAACATCACTCAATTAAAATTCTGAAATGTTTTTTAAAAAAATAATATCATGTTTCAAATTAATATTCAAAAAAATTAAGGAAATAATTTTACAAATGGGTTACCAAAATGATATGAATCCTCTCTTTCAAAAGAAATATAAGTTTATGTATAATATTGGATTTATCCTTAGCCCATTCCTAGAAATAAAATAATACCAATGGTAAAAATTTATTGAATATATAATATATAAATTTAATTAATATCATTCAATTATAGTAAAAAATTATTTTATAAATATAAAAATGTGTTACGTGGATAAAAAATATTTTTTTTAAAATATTTTTTAAAATTAAAATGATATTAATTATAATTTATAATAAAATAATAACCAATGACTAAAATTTATACATGTGTAAACAAGTGTAATTTTTAAAAATTACTTCATCAAATTCATACCCTTCCATTTATTGGATATTTTATATTTTTTATGTGGAATAATAATATATTCATAGTATATTGTGTTTAGTTTAATTTTTGTGTTTTATGTAATGTAAGCTATCAATGAAATTAAATTTATTTGAAAAAAAATTGTAAAATATTAGGGTGTTATTGAAAATATCTACTCCATTATCTAAATATATTTATTAGAAATTATTGGGTAGGAAGAACCACTAAATTAAGTTAGACGTCGTCACATGAAGGATTTTATAACAAGTTTATCCTTGATGTGTTCGGGTGGTCCATTAGGTTCACATTTTTGTTTATTTAATAATATAGTAGAGTGATTAGATCCATTAATATTTCTTATCCATCTCCAATATCATTTACTTTCTCAAGGTAAAAAAGCAGTACATTGTATTTTGTGCCTATTTTTTGATTGGTTTCTTTTAGTTCGAATAATTTACTAAAACCAAATGTTGATTAAAGGAGTAATAAAAAATAATATAAAAATACAATAAGTGTGAAAAATATTGTAAATTTGAATAGGATATATTTTTATTGTATTAATATTATACATTATTCTATTTTAATAGAATACTTCTGATTTATTTGCGGTTTTATATGTTGAGTTCCTTTTTACTTCTTGATGTAATTTCAAAAAAATTAAACATTTATCAAATACAAATCTATTATTTCTATGCTAAACATGCATAACTTTTATATCCTATTAATAGTTAAAATAATAATGATCATGGTAAAACTCAAAAATATAGGAAATGTATGTGTATGTTTCCTTAGGGAAAAGAAATATAATCATTTTATTTCACAAAAAAATATTTAATATCATCCATGAATTTATTTCACATGTGATACCCCACTAGACAAATCAAACTTAGCACCCTTAATCATAAATTAGGGAAATAGAAAAAATATTAGTGTTATCCCAGATTTTTATTAGAGATAAAAAAGAGATAACATTCAAGTGATATAATAACCCGGAATTTTTATACATTACTATTAAATCATTTCAAAGATAAACAACCTAATATTATTACACAAAGAGGATCCAAACGCTTAGTTTCTTGGGAAAATTAGGACCACACATAACAAATACAACATCTAGCATAAAAATTTATTTAATTTCTTCTTCTCTAGATTCTTATTGGCACTTGTCCTCTCCTTAGTACATGTAGACACCTGAGGATATACATCAAAATGGGTTAGCTAGAAGCCCAAGAAGAGGATAGATAAGAAAAATATATCATGGGGTGAGCATAATCATAACATAGGAAAATATCATGAACATGAGAGGAGCATAAATAAAAGACTAGAAATGTGGCAATGCATAAAAATGAAACATAATGTCGTAGTGGTTAACTACCACACATACTTGTGAACCAAGCTAGAATCTTGTTAACACATCATTTCAAATTTACTCATGAGATTCATCACTTTACCCAATGCATTGGAGCGCTGTATAATTTCGGGCGCACCCGTCACTTTGAAACATTCATAATTGCTCTATATAATTCTGGGCGCACCCGTCACATCATAACATTATCCTTATCATGATGCCACATGGAACATACATAAAAAGTGAACATAACTAAACTATTTTTAGTAATTGGTTTCATCTCATAAGAATACATTCATAAGCTTTGGGTTCCCAAAATAAAGAGGGAACAACATACTTGATACAAGAACCATCAACCATGAATGAGAGGTAAAAGTTATGTTCTTAAAAGAAGAGTTCTTTTGGAAAACATTTGGATTGACATAAACTTCATTATAAAACTTGAATATCCTAGAAAAGGAAATACAATGATGAAAAAATTATCTTTAAGTTGTAACTATATAAAAAATGGAGTGAATGAGGTAGAACCCGAAGGATGAAAGTTGGGTTCGAGAATTTCCCCTTACCTTGTACCTGAATGCTTCCTTCTCTTTAATGTATTATATAATGAAATTATATTCATTAATTAGAATTAAAGAAACATGTTTACATTAATAGGGTTCATTCTGGTTTCATTATGAAATATTATGTTCATTTGGATGACTTATAGAGTTTAAAAAACATTGTTCAGGGATGTTCGTTTTTATGGTTTTTCATGGGTGGTTCACTTGTATTCTTAAATTGAAGATTGGGTAGAACATGAGTAAACATCCTGAAATGATATTACATTTCATTAATGATATTACAGGATATTTAATTATCTTAAAATGAATTATATTAGATCCACGTGGATGAATCAATAGATAAGAATTAAATGATGGTTATTTGGGTCAATTTGGGCGGTTTTTTTGGATCACAACGAACTTGTTTTAACTTATCACTTAGAAATATGTCCATATGTTATTTCCAGAACATTAAATGGAACATAATACAAATAAAATATTCTTTTTCAACCATAAAAATGGTTACATGACTAGATCTGAAGGTAGAAATGGAAGAAGAAAGCATGTTGTTCTTGAAGGTGATAAATTAACACCTCACGAACAACGTTTTCTATAATAAAATAATAGGAAGAGAGAAATGGATTTGTATGATATAATATCCCATTAAAATCATAAAATTACATTATATGTATAATACTAGAGTTACAATACAATTTTGATGAAGATAGGTGGGGAACGATCAATAAATGAACTTGAACTTGAATGGAAATTAAAGGAGAAGAGGGAGGGAAATTACCTCTTGAATCCTTCTCTTGAGAACCTCATTAAGGGCCAAAGCATGTCCTTTTGATGAGACCAGAAGAAATTGGACATGGGGGATGGGATAAGGATGGTGTTTGGGAAGTGTTTATAGAAGGAATGGAGCTTGAGAGGTGTGAGGAAATGAGGGTGTGGAGGGTGGCTTTTACAGTGGAGGGGAGAGGGGTTTCCTTAATATAAAATTTATTAGTTTATTATTTCCCCACAAGACAAGTAATAGTGAGTCTTTAATGACCAATAATAGTAATTTTATAATTTAATCCCGAACCAAGTGGGCTTACCTCATTAGAACATCACACATGACCCTACAATTAGCTTATTTAGCTTATTTTGTAAATTACAGTATTTCACTATTCATAAAAAATTCAAGTATCTAATAAAAATCCCAAAATATTTACCCCAACCTTTTTTCGATGTGTAGAATCAAAAAATTAAGTCCATTTTTCAAACATAATTTTCGAAATATTATTAATTTAATATTTACTTAAAATCATAATTTACATAAAAAATAGTTTTTAAGATTAAAACAGATTTTATAGTGCTTTCAAAAATTACACAGGGTCTTATAAAATTGTCTAAAAACTATAAGACATTGATTAAATAATTTATGAATACATTTTAGGGAAATAAATATTCTTTTAAATTAATTAATTAATTAATTAATTATGAGTTACAAAATACCAAAACATTTACTAAGGTCAAATTGTCATTTTCTAAGATGTCTAAATTTTATTTTATTATTCATAGGTAATGTTACTCTTATGTTGGATGATTTACTATTCATAAAGGTCATATTAATATTCATAAGGGTATGTTAATATTCCTAAGGGTATGTTACTATTCACCAAAAATTATTTTTGTTTCATTAGACTCCAAAAATCATCTAGAACACAACCGTGTATGTCAGATTTTAAAAATTCCAAACATAGGAGTGAAAAATTTATGTTTAAAGGTCACTTATCACATAGTAGTTCATTATTATTGTCTTTTCATGTTATTTTATGACATAAATATAAGAAGTTAATTTTCCATTGAAAACATTAGGTTGTTACATTTTCCCCCTTAAGGAATTTCGCCCCCGAAATTTCACTTTACACAAATAGGTGAGGGTATTTCTCCTTGATTTCCTCTTCTAGTTCCCAAGTTACTTCCTCAAACATATGCTTCCTCCACAACACTTTAAGAATATGGATTGTCTTATTCCATAGAACCTTATCTCTACGATCCATAATATTTACTGGCTGCTCCTCATAGGAGTGATCATCTTCCAGTGGTACCAACTCTAACTTTAGTACATGTGAGGGGTCTGGTATGTACTTCCATAGTATTGATACATGAAACACATCATGAATTTGATCCATATTCGGTGGAAGTGCAAGACGATAGGATGCGACTACTATGCGGTCAAGGATCTCAAAGGGGCCAATATACCTTGGGCTTAGCTTCCCATTCTTCCCAAATCACATGACTCTCTTCCATGGAGATATTCTTAGGAAGACTTTATCTCCAACGTCAAAATCCAAGTCCCTTCGACGGTTGTTAGCATAGCTCTTTTGCCAACTTTGAGCAGCTTTGATGTGTTTTTGGATGACGTGAACCTTTTATGTCATCTCTTGAACAAGATCGGGTCCAAGTATCTTTCTTTCTCCAAATTCATCCCAACAGGTTGGAGTTCTACATCGATTTCCATACAGAGCATCATATGGATCCATCTGAATACTCGAGTGGAAGCTATTGTTGTTTGAGAACTCAACCAATGGGAGATGCTGATCCCAACCACCTTGGAATTCAAGAGATCAAGCTCTTAGCATATCTTCATGCATCTGAATTGTTTTTTCAGACTGGCCATCAGTTTGGGGGTGATAGGCCGTGCTGAAATTTAATTCAGTACTCAAAGCATGTTGAAGGCTCCTCTAGAATTTAGATGTGAACCTTGGAACACGGTCAGAGACAATTGAGAGAGGAACACCGTGCAGTGTCACCACTTCCTTCACATATATATTTGCAAGTTGTTCAATAGAGAGGTCTTCCTGAATAGTGATAAAATGGGCAGTCTTGGTGAGTCGGTAAACCACAACCCATATCACTTTATTTCCCTTTGACTTCTTTAGGAGACCTCTAACAAAGTCCATAGTAACATTTTCCTATTTCCACATGGGTATAGGCAATGGCTGCATCATACCTTTGGACTTTTTTCTCTCAGCTTTAACTTACTGACACACTAAGAACCTTGATATATATTCTGCAATCTCCTTCTTCATGTTATCCCACCAGAAGTGTTCTCGGAGATCACGATACATCTTGGTACTCCCATGATGGTTTGAGAACGTTGAGCTATGTGAATCTTCCAATATCTATTTCTTTATCCCGGATGATGAAGGCACACAAAGCCGCCTTTCAAACTGAATCACACCATCATCATTGATATTGAACTATTGCAGCTTCCCTTCCTTTACTGCATTCACCCTCTTTTGTATCTCCACATCATCCCTTTATAATTCCTTAATATTATCTTGGATAGATGGTTGCGCAATTATTTGGGCAAGGTAGGATGTATCCCATTCCATTATGATTTCCAAATCCATTCTTTTCATATCCATGAAGATAGGGTCTTTCTTAATCCGCAACATGGATAGAGTAGCATGTTCTTTTCAGCTTAGAGCATCAGCTACCTTGTTCGCCTTTCCAGGATTATAGTGAATAGAGTAATCATAATCCTTGATTAGCTCTAACCATATACTTTGTCACATGTTGAGATCCTTTTGTGTGAATAAATAATTTAGGCTCTTGTGGTTGTGTGTATGTCACACTTCTCTCCATAAAGGTAGTGCCACCAGATTTTAAAGGCAAAAATCACAGCTTCCAGCTCTAGATCATGCTTCAGGTAGTTCTGCTCATGGATCTTCAACTATTGTGAGGCGTAGGCTATCAAATTATCATTTTACATGAGTACACAACCCAAGACTTTCTTTAAAGTATCACTGTATATCACAAAACGTTCTCTAATTTTTGGTTGTGTGAGTACAAGTGCAGCGATCAGCCTTCTCTTTAGCTCCCTGAAGCTTCCCTCACATTCTTCCATCCATACATACTTTACCCCTTTCCTTGTTAACTTAGTTAGTGGGCTTGAAAATAGTGAGAATTTTCTCACAAAACATCGGTAGTACCCAGCTAATCTAAGAAAACTATGGATTTCTATGACACAATATGGCAAGGGCCATTCCTCAATCACCTTTTTCTTTGAATGATCCATAGAAATTCCCTCACTTGTGATCACATGTCCCAAGAACATGACTTGATTCATCCAAAAGTCACATGATGAATTTGGCGTACAACTTCTCTTTTCTCAATGTCGCCAAAACAAGACTTAGATGTTCTTCATGTTCCTCCTTTATCTTAGATTAGATAAGAATATCGTCGATAAACACTACCAAAAAATTGGCGAGGTAATGTCTAAAGACTCTATTCATAAAATCCATAAATATTGATGGGGCATTAGTAAGTCCAAAGGGCATCACCAAAAACTCATAGTGCCCATACCTGGTACGGAAGGCAGTCTTCTGAATATATTCCTTCTTCGCCTTTACCTGATGATATCCAGAATGAAGATCCACCTTTGAGAAGTATTGAGATCCTCTTAACTGGTCGAACAAGTCATCAATCCTTGAGAGAGGATACTTGTTCTTTATTGTGATCTTGTTGAGTTCCCGATAATCGATACACATCTACATGGTTTCATCCTTCTTCTTCACAAAGAGCACTGGTGCACCCCAAGGTGATGCACTAGGGCGTATGAACCCTTTTTCCAGATGCTCTTGCAGCTGCTTCTTTAACTCCTCCAGTTCGATAGGAGCCATCCAATACGGACACTTTGAGATAGGAGTATCTCCGAGTATGAGTTCAATTGAGAACTCTACCTCATGATCCGGGGGAATTCCGGGTAACTCTTTGGGAAATACATCGTTGTGTTCTCTCACGATGGGCATTTCCTCAAGGTTGGAACTTTCCTTCGACTCAATCATTTGGGAACGGTATGCTTCTTCATAGGGAATCAACACCCACGCCATTGAAGGATTTTTCAAAGGAGATTCATGATCTTCCTTGAATTTTTAGAGCAGCATGGGATGGTTCGGAATATGAAAATATATTTCCTTTTCCCTAATGTTGATATGCGCTCTATAAAACGAGAGCCAGTCCATTCCCATTATAGCGTCGAATTCCACCAAGGGAATTATTACTTTATTTTCTGGAATAATATTCCCACATACGCAAATAGGATAAGAGTCAAACAGTTAGGTTGAAATGATTTCACCACTTGGTGTTTTTACATATATCTCCACTTGAAGGTTTCGGGGCTTCGATTCTATAGTTTAACCAAACTTGCAAGATATAAAGGAATGCGTAGAACCAGAATCAAATAAGACTTTTTCCATTCTTGAGTGAATAGGAATTGTACCTTATACGAATTCATTATCATTCTCTACCTCCACATTAGTGATGGAATAATCCTTCCATTGTTCCTTTGGCTTTGGTGGCTGCTGACGTTGATTACCCTCGAGAACTCGAGGTTTAGTGCACTGTTTTGCATAGTGCCCTAGCTTCTTACAGTTGTAGCATTGAACAATGAGTGGTTCTATGATTTCATCGTCTACATTCTCCTTCCTTTTCGTGTCTTTTCGACACTCTTGAGCAAGGTGTCCTTATTTCCCAAACTTGAAGCATTTCCCCGTCCCTCTGAGGCAGTTCCCATAGTGCAACTTCCCACATTTTTGGCATGTGGGTCGTTGATTTTTCTTCCCACCTTTTTCACTAGATCCACCACCTTGAAACTCCATCTTTCGTTTCTTATCCTCATAGACATGGGACCGTTCTCCAAACACCATCTCCACTTTGAGAGCACACTAAAAAAATTCTTCATAACTCCCAAAGTCTCTAATTGCAAGAGCCTTTAGAAGGCTTGGTTTTAATCTACTAAAGAACCTATCAATTTTTCTATCGTTGTTGATAACAAAACCCAAAGCATACCTTGTGATCCTTTTGAAATTATCTTCATAAGTTGTGACAGATTCTACTTCTTTTTTCTTTATCTCTATGACTTCTCTCTTCATCTTCGTGAAAAGAGTTCGTGGGAAATACTTATTAAGAAACATTATCTTAAAGTCTTCCCATTCCATCTCTTAAATTTCCTCCCTTGGCTTGGTGTTCTTAATCAAAGCCAACCATTGATCAGCATCTCCATCAAGATGATAAACTTCTAGAGTAACCTTCTCCATCTCAGAACAGTGAAGCACAGAAAAGATTTTCTCTATGGAGTTGACCCACTTTTCCGCAACTAGTGGATCAGAAGATCCACAAAACATCGGTGGTCATTGCCGCATAAAACATTCAATAGCCAGTTGCTCCCTCTTTGGTGAAGGATTACGTTCACTATTATTATGGTTATTATTCCTAACCTGAGATAATTGGGTAAGAATCGCCATGATGTTTTGAACTCCACCTCCCAAATCATTACGGATGTCGTTCGGGCAATCATTTCATTGGCCCTCGCATGAGTTGTTGGCCTGATTTCTCCTGGTTCATACCATTTTCTAAAATAGAAAATGATAGAAAAAAACATAACTAAACAAGTCATGAATAACTTATTCATTTAAATAATTATACCAAAAAAACATAACATATGGGATCCCTAGGTAAATATTCTTGTGTGCATATTTTTACTTAGTCTCATATTAGAGGTTTTCTCTAGAGATCACGAATCCTAATTCCCAAATTAACTAAACATTGCCTCTGATACCAACTATAGCAACCCGTCATTTTCTTACATTACTATTACATCATTTCAAAGATAAACAACATAATAGTATTACACAAAGATGATCCAAAGGCTTAGTGTCTTGGGAAAACTAGGACCACACATAACAAATACATCATCTAGCATAAACAATTATTTAATTTATTCTTCTCCAGCTTCTTATTGGAACTTGTCGTCTACTTAGTACTGTAGGACCCCAGGACACCTTGAGAGGGGAGGGGTGAATCAGGGTGTCAAATTTTTCTTCTTAAAGTTGTGTATCATGTTCCCATGTTGGTAGGAACTAGTAAAACCTGTATGATGGATATGATCAGCAATGAAACATTCACATGCAAAGAGATGACAGAACAATTTTTACTTGGTTCAACACTAAGGGAGACATATAAGGAGCATACACCAACAAGTTTTCAGTCATACCCAATTCCACTATACTTCACTAGCTATGGATTACAAGGTTCGGGTACAGACACTCTATCCCAGGCTCACTACCTTTACAAAGGTTCAGGGATAGCTCACTGCTTCCCTCGGGTCACTCCCGTTGACTCCCCTGGCTCACTGCCTTTGGTGATGTCCCACTCAGTTTATAGACGTCAAGGTCTCCTCAATAGAAAGACATGAAGTTCTTTGTCTCCTGTTCAGTATGAGACTTTTCGTGCATCAGGGTTTAGAGTGGATTCTCATTTTAGTTAAATCCTTCTTCTTTAGTGCAATGACTGAATGCACTAGATCATCTTCTTCTCTTCCTTTGATTCTCAATACTAACACTTGAGTGTATTGATATATTCCCCTCTTTCTGTGCAGATCTGAATTTTGTTGCACAAAACGTTCTTATTCTCTTTGCAAAGCACAATGAGGAAGTTAAACACCTATCATGTGTGTGCGGTACCACTTCTCTTCATAAAACCAAATGGTTTACTATTCTTCCGTCTTCGCAAAGCAGATTTGAGAGTGTTAAGCACCTGTCAAAGGCCTGCGAGACCCCAAAATTTTCACGCACCCTTCCCGGTGCCTTGTGCATAAAATTTAAACCTTGCACGTAAAAATAAATTTTGGCGCGTAAAAGGCTTTTCGCGCAACTCTTCTTTTTTCGTGAAAATCTTCCCTTTTTCGTGCAACACCTTCTTTTTCGCGCAACCCTTCTTCTTTTCGTGCACCACTCTATACCTCAATTTTTCCGCATGCCAGAGCTCGGTATCTGTCTAAGATTCGAGCCACGCTGAATGAGAGTGGTTCAACTCATATTTACAGTATTTTTTGATCCTACGCATAAAACCCCTTACTGCGCGTAAAACTGTCTCTCAGTTCTTTGAATTATGCGCACCTTCCTTTTATTCTCATGCGCCGCCTTGGTTTTTCGTGTATCTCATTACTTGTACATTTTTAATCATTATGAACATGAATCCTCTCTTGTGCATAATACTTCAAAGCCACATTTTGTGCACAACCAACATTACGTGCACCAGTTGGATTTTCCACGCACATGGCGGGAACGTCTCTGATTTTTCACGCACCACTTTCCTTTGCTAATTTTCTGTATTACTGATTCGACACACTGCTTGCGAGAAAAATTCACCTGACTATTCTGTGCATAACATTTTTCGTGCACATTCCCATTTTTCCGCGCACAGCTCTTGTTTTTCACGCAGCCCGTGCCTTTACCATTTTTCAACGTTCTGATTCTGAAACACTGTTTGTGCGAAAAACTTCTCCACACTTATTTCGCGCACCACGCTATTTTTCACACCCAACTCAAGAATTTCGTGCACACCCCTTATTTTCTGTGCACCACATCCTCTTTGTGCACACCTACCTTTGCAGAAAATCCATGTCTTTATTTTCCGATTTTGAGGCCCAAAAATTTTGCAAACACTGGGAAACAACACCACCTTGTATCTGCTCTTTTTGTACCGCCTCCAGATCATCCATTCCTTTTTTGATGTTCTCTGACCAAACATGGATCATTAACTAGAGCCCTTGAACTCAACATGCCACCATGGAATCTCCTTTATCAACAAATTTTTATTTCATTTGTTTGCTTTGTCAACAAGCACGATCACCTCAAAAACACTACTTCTCAGTGATCTGTATCCTTCAACAACTCTTCTACTTTCATCAAAAACTCCACTATCGTGATATGTATTCCTTGAAGGAACATATTTAGCATCATCATCTTCTGTGACAATGTGATGTGCATGGCCATCTCAGAATTCCAATCCCCGCATGGACATCTCAGAATTCCAATCACTTGCACATTGTCTTCTTCTTCAACCATCATTATCTACTTCATGAAAAACATATGATTCAGTTCTTCAAGAAGTATCTTGCATGGTTCTCATGAAATCATGAGAAATTTCATGGACTTCATCAAAACCCCATTCTTCTTTAATCATCCTCAGATGGATTATACCTCACTTCTTCATTTTTGTAAACAATGTGCCACCTTTGACACATGTTCTTTGAAATTATGATCAGTAAAAAAATCATCTGAATTTCTATTCCTCAATTTCATTAGATTACTTCTTGATCTCCTTTATTTTGATCTTCATTGACAACTATTGACAACAAATACAACCTTATACACAAATTGGTTCCAACAAGTACATGTATCCACCAGAGGATATACATCAAAAGGGGTGAGATAGAAGCCCAGTAAGATGATAGATAGGAACAATATATCATGGGGTGATCATAATCATAACATAGGAAAAGATCATGAACATGAGAGGAGCATAAATAAAAGACTTGAAATGTGGCAACGCATAAAAATGAAACATCATGTCTTAGTGGTTAACTACTAGACATAATTGTGAACCAAGCTATCATCTTGTTCACACATCATTTCACATTTACTCATGATATTAGTCACTTTACCCAATTCATTGGAGCGTTGTATAATTCCGGGCGCACCCGTCACATCATAACATTATCATTATCATGCTTGCCACATGGAACATACATCAAAAGTGAACATAACTAAATCATGGTAAGGAATGGGTTTCATACCATAAGAATACATTCATAAGCTTTGTGTTCCCAAAATAAAGAGGGAACAACATACTTGATACAAGAACCATCAACCATGAATGAAAGGAAACAGTTGACTTCTTAAAAGAAGAGTTCTTTTGGAAAACATTTGGATTCAAATAAACTTCATTATAAAACATTTATATCCTAGAAAAGGAAATAAAATTATGAACAAATGATCTTTAAGGAGTGACCATATCAAAAATGGAGTGAAAGAGGTAGAACCTAAAGGATGACAGTTGGGTTCGAGTATTTCCCCTTACCTTGTACCCGAATGCTTCCTTCTCATTAATGTCCAATATAATGACATTATATTAATTAATTATAATTCCATAACCATGTGTACATTAATAGGGTTCATTCTGGTTTCATTAGGTCATATTATGTTCCTTTTCATGACTTATAGAGTTTAAAAAACTTTGTTCAGGGATGTTTGTTTTTGTGGTTTTTCGTGGGTGGTTCACTTGAATTCTTAAATTGATGTTTGGGTAGAACATGAGTAAACATCCAGAAATTATATTACATGTCATTAATGATATTACAGGAAAATTAATGATCTTATAATTAATTATATTAGATCCATGTGGATGAATCAATAGATAATAATTAAATGATGGTTATTTGGGTCAATTTGGGCGGTTTTTTTGGATCACAAAAAACTTGTTTTAACTTATCACTAAGTAATATGTCCATAGGTTATTTACAGAACATAAAATGGAATGTAATACACATAAAATATTATGGTTCAACCATAAAAATGGTTTCATGACCAGATATGAAGGTATAAATGGAAAAAGAAAGCATGTAATTCTTGAAGGTGATAAATTAACACCTCACGAACAATGTTCTCTTTAATAAAATAAAAGGAAGAGGGAAAGGGGTTAGATGATATAATATCCCATTATAATCATAAAGTTACATTATATGTATAATACTGGAGTTAAAATACAATTTTGATGATGATAGGTGGGGAGAGATCAAGAAATGAACATGAACTTAAAAGGAAATTAAAGGAGAAGAGGTAGGGAAATTACCTCTTGAATCCTTCTCTTGAGAACCTCCTTAAGGGCCTAAGCTTGGCTATTTGATGAGACTAGAAGCTATTGGATGTAGGGGAGGGCCTAGGGAAGGTGTTTGGGAAGATTTTAGACAAGTCTTGGAGCTTGAGAGGTGTGAGGAAATGAGGGTGTGAAGGGTGGCTTGTATAGTGGAGGTGAGAGGGGTTTCCTTAATATAAAATTCATTAGTTTATTATTTCCCCACAAGACAAGAAATAGTGAGTCTTGAACGACCAAGAATAGTAATTTTATAATGTAATCCCGAACCAAGTGGGCTTACATCAGCATAACATCACACATGACCCAATAATTAGCTTATTTAGCTTATTTTGTGAATTACGGTATTTCATTATTCATCAAAAATTCAAGTATCTCATAAAAATCCGAAAAAGTTTACCCAAACAATTTTTTGATGTGTATAATCCAAAAATTAAGTCCATTTTTCAAAAATAATTTTCTAAATATTATTAATTTAATATTTAATTAAAATCATAATTTACCTAACAAAACAGTTTTTAAGATTAAAATTGATTTTGTAGTGCTTTCAAAAATTACATAGGGTTTTATAAAATTATCTAAAAACTATAAAAAATTGATTCTCTAATTTATTAATACATTTTAGGGAAATAAATAATCTTTTAAATTAATTATTTATTTATTTATTTATGACTTACAAAATACCAAAACGTTTACTAAGGTCAAATTGTCACGTTCTAAGATGTCTAAATTTTATTTTTTTATTCATAGGTAATGTTACACTTATGTTGGATGATTTACTATTAATAAGGGTCATATTACTATTCATAAGGGTATGTTACTATTCCTAAGGGTACGTTAATGTTCACCAAATAATATTTTTGTTTCATTAGACTCCAAAAATCATCTTGAACACAACTGTGTATATCAGATTTTAACAATTACAAACATAGGAGTGACAAAATTATGTTTAAAGGTCACTTATCACTTATTAGTTAATTATTTTGTGTTTTCATGTTATTTTATGACATAAATAAAAGAAGGTAATTTTCCCTTGAAAAACATTAGGTCGTTACAAGTATCGTAAGTGAGAATAAGATGATGATAAATGTATGAAAAAATAATCAAGGTATATGATTATAGAATATGAAAATCATTCCCTAAAAGGAACCATTCATATATCATAAGTCATGGAATAAGAATTTATATAATCATAAGATGCAATCCATGTGATTTTATTATCTTAATCCCTGAATGAATAAAATACTCATAATAGTGTGGCATAAAAATTATAATAGGATATCATAACATAAGTATGAAGGAATCATAATAGATTTCTCAAGACATAGTGGTGTAGGAATCACTACCAGATTTTTTTATGAATTACATATTTCCCATAATAATCTCGAGAGATATAAAACATTAAAAATATAATTTTATTGTGATACATGACCCCACCAACTAAAATCTATTCATATGAGTGTGATAAGGTCTTTGAAACGGTCCTGATTTCATCATATCTTAGTTAACCCATGGAATGAAATAGTTTTCTTGAAAACATACGTAATGATTCAAAATAATCCATCTAGAGAAATAATCTATATGGTGACATAATTATATATAATCAAAAGAAATAATTAAAGGTTGTTGAAATAGATAAAAATTTTATAAAATAATTGAAAATATTTTCTAGAATAACTAGATTAATTACACTTTCCATTAGTAACATTTTAAACTAAAAATTCATTTAAAATTTATAATGTAATTTTCATTGAAAACAATACATAAAATTTTACAGTATTGATGATAATTATTTATGTATATTCTATTTAAAAAATGATGTCACTATGTAAATATTATGTAAAACATTATTTTCACAAAATTTCTTAGATGGTCAAAAATAACCCATATGAAAAACCATTGAATGATTATTTTTAAAAAAAATATAAATAAATACATATATAGTTTAAATATTACATTAAATATTAATTAAATTATAGTTAATAACATTTTTTTAATTTTATAAAAAATATGTATATTTAAGAAGTTGATTTTGATAAGATATATAAAATGTTTTAAAGTAGTGATTTTATATAAAAACCCATTAATTCCTTTAAAATAAAAAACACTTTTAAATAAAGAACATTATAATGAATATAAAATACCATGATTATTGATATTTTATGTTAAATAGGTAATATAAACACCTATAAAAATGAATATAGGTTTATATTTCAAAACATTTCTCAAAGAATGAAATTTGGGAGGATAAACCTTTACCTAATACTTTTATTTGTTCGGACATGCTCCAACAACCAATATAATAAATTAAATTTATTATAAATATATACCAGAACCATATTTATATTTATATTAACATGTAATATTCAATTCAAATATTTTCTACCATATTTATTAATAATTCTTTGTTATAAAATATTATTTGCGTGTCAACTACTTTGTTTCCCAATCATATTTCGATTGAGTGGTTTTCATCCCTTCACCTTGGTCGTGGATCCATTATCTCTAGATTTTTCATGATAATTTTAATTATTTATTTGATATTATCTTGAGGTTTAATTGATAATTCATGTAACTTACATAAAATTTTATCATGAAAATAATTAAAATAAAAAATTTTAGAAGTTTTATTCATTTAAATAATTGATTTAATTAAAGTAATTACATGTTTAAATATATATTAGAAATATTAAATTTTAAAAACATAATAAATTCATATATATTACTTAATATTTTATGTGTATAACATTACTTAATCATTTATGATGGAACCATTTAAAAAATTTCATGTAGGTAGTGAAATTGAATAAAATAAGAACATGCTATAATGGATGAATGAGTAAGAAAATAGTAGTTTTTAATGAACATATAACTCATACAGAAGAATAATCTTATTAAAAATATATTTTTATTGAAATAAATCTGTATATCTTTCCATGGGAGTAGGTGGCGGATAATTTAACATGTTATTCTTGGGGGGTGGTAGTCCATATGTACAAACAAGAATCATTTTAATTTTTTAGTTGGTGGAATGAAGTTACACATTGGTTTTTCCATAAACATAACAATATTTAATTACACCTATTGTATTTATGTCATTATATTATAATTTTCATAGCATATTTAGTAGAGTTTAATGAATAATAAAACATTAAATTATTAATTGAATATAATCAATCATTTAATTTATATCCTCCCATAAATTAAAATTAAGTACTATGTATGAGAGGTATGTTGCAAAAAAACCTAGCCCTTTAACATGGTACATTATTTACAATTTTTCCTAAACACATTTTAGTTATATTTTTAATGATTCTCAGTGTTAGGAAAGTTATAGAGAGTATATTGATGATTCATGACTCAAAAAAGTTGGATAATGGAGTTATAACTCATAGTTATGACATTGTTAGTGCTAACCTGGAACCATTACCATGTGGCACGGTTGAAGGAGGAGCACTGTTCTATAGACAATGCGAGGTGGCCTTGAAATCATGAAGGGATGGTCCATATCCTTATAAAAGGGTTGTAAAATGTTTTACAGATCAATAAGACCACTCATGTCATGTTTTCCTTACACAAAGTATAGTACATAGATATTTAGTGGTTTTGCAAACCATGTGGCCAAACCGTATGCCCCATTAAAAGGTTATTATGTACCATTTTTTCCTCAATTGAATTAATTTTAACTGCAAAATTTTTATAGTCATTTAAATCCTAATATCCTATTCAATGAAATATTACCTCTATCCCCTCCCAATAGTGGATATCCTTGGATTATAAGAAATTTTAAGTGTCTTGTTATGTGATTAAAATCCATTGGATGGCCTATGGGTCCATTTTATTATATTTTCTGTAAGATTCACTACTTTGTTTCTCCACCTCTCCTAAGTCTCATGCATTCTATTTCTAGAAATTTCTTTACTATTAAGAATTTAGTTTCTTTGGTTTGAATGAAATTTCACAGTTGGATGAGTAGTTTTCTACAAACATAAGTTAGGTGGTCTATGTTCTATTTCAGATGGTCTCATTTTTTTCATGTGTATATCATATGTGAAATGTTGTTGAATTTATTCCCTTTTGATTATCATTTTATAAAAAAAATATTTTGAATATAATTGATGTTTTGAACCCTTTACAAATCATATTTGAGATGTTGAAGATTATGAGATCATGCCTATGACAACCTAAGGGTGTAGAAATAATTTTAAATGGTAAAATTAGTAGTAAATGGTTAAATTTTGGAATTTTAAGATTTAACTGGTTTTAGTTATAGATTAGCATGTTAGAAAGGCATAAATATTTGTTTGATTTAACATAGGGTTTTAATGGGTTATTAATTAATATGGAAATAATTGTAAAATTATTAATGGATTCAAGGTTTAATCAAGAAATGGATTCAATGAATATTTTTCAAATGATATATATATATAAGTTAAAATTGTTAAATTTTTTAATTGGGTAAAAAGGTGTTGTTTTTGTTAGACCATGAAAATCACTAATTATTTTAATGTAACAAATTTTCTATTTTGATGTGTTAAGTGTTCATTGATGATGAACCATTTTAAATGTGAATGAAGGTATGGTTGGATGTCGTACTGAGGAACCCCACACTTGGATGTTCCAAACAGATGGTCTACCAACCACTGAGGTAATGCATGTCTTGGTTGTTGGACTGATTCCCCATGAACTAGTGGTTATATATTAAATTGGTGTATGGAATTAGGATAATCAGTACATTGAATTGATTTGATTATTAAACACTCTTCTTTAACATAATTTCTAGTCTATAATGACCCTGACCCTAGAAACTTGAAATTTTTCATTACATCATTAAATTTTCATTGTTATAATGAATTAAATCCTTAGGGAAAGATTAGATTTTTAATTTTTGAGAACTAGTTATATACATGATAACAATTTTAAATTTGGAATTGAAAATAAAACATAATATATAACAAAACAAAATAAATTGTATCCTAATAAACTCAATAAAATATATCTTATTCATAACATTAGGAAAGAAAATAAATAATTGTGAGAAAAAATTATTAGTAAGGTTTAAGTGTAATGGAAGATATCATGAATCAATAATTAATAATAAATATGGAAAATTGAACTACTAAAAACACTTTTAATTTCATTAATAAGATGAAAATGAAATGCATATATATATTTTCTCATAGTGAAAATTTCATGGATAATAAAAACTAAAATATGAATCTATAAAATGAGTAATTATTTTTCATCATGTTTTCAAGGAACTTGATACCTTTACCATTAATGTCTATTCTCAAGATAGTTTAAAACTAATTATAAAAACCCATCTAATTCGGAAAATTGATTTCCCTCCTGAGACAACTAATGCATTGATGGGATCCCAATAACAATGAACCACCCTCGTCTTCAGGCCCAAATACTTCCTCAAATATTCAATAATCAATTTAATAATGTGTTTTTCATCAAATATCTGTATTGAGAGGAGAAAGTATACTTATAAACATTTCCCCAATTAATCAAATAATTATCAATGTGAACACTATATGTAAAAATTTGTTATGTTATATAAAATATTAATATCCATCCCACAAAAATATTGATATGTATGATAAATTTAATTTATAAAAAAATGGTCACAAGTAATTAATTTTTTTAGTAGAAAGTTAACAATCAAATAATCAATTGATATTTCAATGATAACTTTTACCACTTGTTAATTTTCAAGTCAAGTCCCCTTGGACGTGATAATTTGATGTTAAACATAAATGCCTTGATTTATGATTGATTCATGATATTAAAAAACAATGGGGTAGTATATAAACCACATTAATGTTTATTTGTGCATAATAACAAATAATTATCAATGAAATATAGAAGGAATTAAAATGAAAACACTTTTAGAAGAAAATTACTTCAAATATAGATATCTTCCTTAGGTATGCACTAAAACCATAAAGGGTTTTATTTTCTACAAAAATAATGATTATATAATGATGGGAGGTACTATGTTATGCTAATTTGTAATGTTTTGGATTATAAAAATGGCATTGATAGGTGTGAAAAATTAAGGTGAGAGTGTCTTTTTATAGGGAATGAGTAGTGGCATTGTTCAAAATACAAAAAAGTAAACACTATTTGGAGGTCTATCTTACACCATGTTCCTCTAATAATTAAAAAGTTTTTGTAAAATATAGTATATGGTCAAAATATTTCTAAAAAATGGGTTTTTGACAAGTTTTTAGGTTATTTGAGACTTTAAGTTTCAAGTTTAGTCCCATGGTAAACTCTCTTTTTCTCTTAATTACTAAAATTAATTTTACCTATTTTCTCTAGTAAGTTTCGTAAAAAAAATATGACCATATTATATATTAGAATTTTTTTTTCATATTATGGATTATATTTTTCAAAATTATAATCCCAGAACTAGAAGAATTTAATTTAAAATTACTCCATCAAAGGGAATGATGAAGCGGGTTTTTAAAATCAAAATCTTCAAAAGATTACTATGTTTTTTCTATAAATGAAATATAAAAATTATTACAATGAACTAAATTTGATAAAAATATTTTTAAGTGAAATTTTTTGACTTTAATACTTATCCAAAATGTAATTTAACAATTTAAGTTATTTAGATAAAATGATTGTTTTCAAAAAAAATTATATTTTTCACAATTCATCAAAAAATGAAACTTCTCAAAAAAAATATCAAAAAATCATCCTATGTTATTTTTGATAGTAAAATTTTTAAATGAATTTTATTTTCCATATACAATTTATAAAAGTTTAAAAAAAATAAGACAAATATGCCATTAAATGGAAGAAAAATTACCTTTAGAAAAAAGCATATTCTTATGCGTAAAAATTGGATTTGTTCATATTTTATGTGCATAAATTATATTAAATGAATATAGAAACATATTATTTAATATATAATATATAAATTTTATTAACATCATACAATAATATAATTTAATATAAATTTTTAGGAGAGTATAATTGTTGGCATATAATAATAGTTTTTTATGAAACATTCCCATTATATTCAATTGGTATTTATATCTATTTATAATTAACTAGTAAACAATGAATTAGACCATATATTTCAATAATTTAATTAATCCTAGTAAAGAAAAAAATAAATTTCTAGGATATAATTTTAAATTTAAATAATAATGTTAATAGTATTCTATAAAACCCAGTCTTTCATGTAACACAATCCATCAAAGAAATTCATTATTGCATGTAATACAAGAAAAAATCAAGATTCCATTAATAGAAAGCTAATAATAGTGTTGTTTGTAATGAAATATAAACTAATTTTTGTGTGTAATATAAACTATTGAATAGATTTAATTTATTTGAAACCAATATATACTGTACAGTTTTGGGGTGTTATCTTTTCTTCTATGTTTGGTGTTTCTTGTTGCATACTTTATCGAATAAAATGTTCCTCTTTAGAATTTTTGGGTGTTACATTCTCACCACATTAAATAAATTATTTTCTTTGGATTTAAACTTGATATCGGTAATCAAGGGTTTGACATTTTCAAATTATTTTTTTTGGGAAAACCCTACATCCTAAAAGGATTAACAAAATATACTCTTAAGAATTGAGAAAGGGAAGCATAAAAGTCATCTATATTAATAACATAACGTAGTTAACAGATAGGATAAAAAATTATAGAAATGAATATATATACATGTAAGTGAAAACTAACACTAAAATACTCTAAGAGATCAATTGAGAACATGCTCAGGATAAATTTATTGACCATAAAGCCATAAATTAGAGGTGTGAAAGTGGTCATTCATATCATCAAAAATGATGATAATATAGAAAAAATCAAGACCAATTTCATAGAGTTTTTTCATTATTTCACCATTTATCGATATATGTAAATACACTTTCATGATAAATTTCTACTTCATAAGAACTATCTAATCCCTTGGTTGTGCCTTGAAGTATTTTTACTTCATCTCTTATCATAGGTTGCATCCCATGGTGAAGTAAAACAATAATCTCTAAAACCTTGTCTAAATATCAACATAACCCATATCCTAAATGGTTAAAATTTAAAAAATATTATGATACAACACATTATAAATTTTTTCACTGAAATTACAAAATGAACTTATTAATCATAAGACAACATAAAGTACCTTTTAATTATCAAAAACCAAATATGTAAATAACTTTATTTTGTATTTTATTAAAACAAGTAAACAATTTGAATTACCATATATACATATTGAAAAAATTATTTTTTTTCTTATTACATAAATAAAACCTAGGTTATTGGATATATTCCTCAAATAAAAAAGTGTTTTGGACTCTATCAAGGATAGAATAAACCACTTCTTCAGTAAATCATTAATCAATTACAAGGTTGACAACACTAATCCAATTTACTTAATCAAAATCAATAAAATCTGTACACCATCATCATTATCTCAACATCATGAACATATTATTTGACCTTAATCTTTTGTTTTTCAATAATTTTAACTTACCATCTAATCATTTTAATTTTTTATCGGTATCGTTCAATACATAGTTTCAAATAATTAGATAAAAAGTACAGCAGTACAATCCTAATATATTTCACAGCGTCAACCATATAATAATAATTAATAATATATCCTCAATCCAAATACACAGTATTACTAATCATTACACTTTTTTTCGTATCTATATAATAAGAATAGACTCCTCCCCTTAGCCACTTCTATGGTAGATTCCCTTCATTATTGCGGCATTGTTTGGCATAGTGTTCCATCTCCTAGAAGATGAAATACTAAATAGTAGTTTTTACTTCCTTCCCTTTTCATTATTTTTTCTAGTGACCCTTTTCTAGACACTCAAAATATACTCACAAACCCTTCAAGAATTTATCAAGGTGATTATTTCAATTGTTTTCACATATATAAATGTCCCTTTTTCCTTCACCCCTTTATTAGTTTTTTTCTTATGCCCTCTTATTCTCTTTCTTACCTTTGAATACATAATAATTTTATAATTATTTCTCTATATTGATATCACATATAACTATTTCATCATGCGAAGAAACATTTTGAGATACCATCACCCTTAAATGACTAGTCTTAAGACATTTAAATGGATAGTCAGTCTTTAAATTCATGATAACCTTCTAAATGTTTCTTCAAAATAATCAACACTCTCTTTTTACTTTTTCTTTATGATAAGTAATTTTATCTTCATATAGTCTTTTTAGGGAAATATTTATCAAATAATGTACCCTCAAAATATATCCATTCAATGAGTTATATTTCTTCTTCCTCCATAGTATCTTAGATAAAAACCCAACTTTATCAGC
This sequence comes from Viscum album, assembly GCA_963277665.1. NCBI lineage: Eukaryota > Viridiplantae > Streptophyta > Magnoliopsida > Santalales > Viscaceae > Viscum > Viscum album. The sequence goes on from OY728127.1 coordinate 625,547,557, forward strand.
ATCACCTTTTTGAAAATACACTGAATGTGTAAAGTTTTCATTTTCACTGTCTTCGAAGTCCATCAAGATCTTCTATATAGAATTAATCCATTTATTTTTCTCTATTTTATTAGTAGTCCCACTAAATAGTTAGGCATTCTATCACATAAATTTATCTAGCATTGAATAATCTCATTATAGAACTAGTTTCTCCATATAAGAAAAGTTGTTTTTTCATAACTTGATTAAGATTCAATAATATATCCCTAAACATCATAGTACTAATACTAGTAGTATTATCTTCATCGGTAGGGGAATCTCTACATTGTCCATGAGTATTTAAACCCTTCTTCCTTCTAGGATCCATAAAATGGAGTACTTTAGATTCAATCATAAAATTATATAACATAATTTTTAATCTATAAACCAGTGATTTATTTATCAAAAGTTTGAAAATTTATCCATAACTAATATCATAAAAAAATGTTTTCTTTGGGATGTTCTTCAATACTTATCCTCAAATTCAATCTTAGTTTTATGTTCCATAATCTATGTTTTCCAATATATAGTTCCCAAGGTTTCTACTAAACATCGTTTAACACAAACTGTAATTACCCAAGACCTAAAAGCCCAGAGTTCATTCCTTATTTCAATACATTATAATGATAACAATAAATAAAATACAAAAAGACCAATAAATTTATCATCTTTGAATAACTAGATTCATACATTATATTAATTTTAAACTGGGAAATAAAAATAGAACATGATATAAAATTAAAGCTAATACACTGCCTCCTTGAAAACCCAATCAAATATGACTTCTTCATAACCTGGGGAAATGAATAAAATAAAGGTGATCTCAAATTCTCATTATGGATTATGTACATTGAAAGATATCATGAATCAATAATGAATAATAAATATGGGAAAGTAAATATCTGAACACAAATGTCACTTAATCAATAAGCTGATACTGAAATGAATCTATAGATTGTTTTCATAGTGAAAGACTCATGGATAACAAATACAAAAATATTAATTTAGTAAATTCTTAATTATTGGATGTAGTGTTTCCTAGGAACATGATATCTTTATGGTCAATATCTATTCCAAAGACTACTTAAAACTACTAGGTAAAACCCCATAAAATTTGGACAAGTAATTCACTAAATGAGACTTCCAATGAATTGAGGGGATACCATTAACCAGGCCCCACCTATGTATTATGGTCTAAATAATTCCTAAAATATTTAATAATAAATTTAATAATGGTCCTTATCATCAAATATCTATATTAAGTAAATAATATGGATTTATCAACATTTCACGAATTAATCAAATAACTATCAATGTGAACACCGTATATACAAATGGAATATAGATTAAGAAATAATAATTTCAATGACACAATAATATGGATATTAAATATTAATTAGTTCTAAAATAAAAAAATTCAGAATAAAATGATTTTTTGAAGAAAAGATAACAATCATAAAAGGAATTAGGATTACAAATATAATAGTAACCACATTGAAACATTAAAGGGAAATCCATTTGAATATGATAATTCAAAGTGAAATTTAAAATACCATGATGTATAAGAGAATAATTATTTTAAATTAAAATGGGTTAGTATATACAAAACATTAATGTGAATTGGTTCATAATAAAAAATAAGCCTCCATGGAATATAAGTTGAGATGAAATCCCTTTCCTCCCACATTTCCTCTGTTGATCATGCTTTAACCACATGTATAATTTTTTTAGAATGTTATTAACTTAAAACCTAAATATATAAATATTTATAATAACATATGAAATTATTTTATAAATTATTATCACCCATTAATTAAGAATCATATATAATTTTCACTATTTAGAGTATTAATTTTCTTGTTTTTAAAGTATGTTAAGACTTGTTATTTTATGTTCGTCCTATTTTGATCAAGATTTTATCAACTCATAAATTTGAATCATGATTTAAATGTCATATATATTCAGTATATATGTATTTATAGTAATCCATAAAAATTACAAGAAATGAAATACATTGTTCATAGAGAAGGTAGTTCGTACGTATGTATAAACAATGTTTCTATTTTCTTTTGTATTGAATAGAATAAAAAGTAAATTATATATGTATATATTATCAGTTCATTAAAAATTTTATTTCATCTGTATGACATATTTTTATTATAACCATCCCTAATACATTCCATGAAAGGTGTGAACGAGTCACATTACTTTGTGAGATGGTAGTCCCCTGTACACACGAACGATGTTGTTGTGTTCCCAAAAAATATAATGTATGACGTTATGTGTCATATAATAATTAAAAATGAATAAATATATCATAAATATCATAAATTAAATATATAAACTATAAATATATCATGATTCCCAACCTTGAAAGGTGGTAATGGAAGAATGAAGGACATCAGCTCGCGAGGCGGTAGTCCAATGTACACATTAATGATGATTGTATATATCATTTGATTGAAGCGTGTGAATTTTTAGGTCTTTCACCTAAAATAAAAAGTATCATTATATTTAATATACTATGTTTTTATATAATAATGTTATAATAAGAATTTAATGTGGTGAAAAGGGAAATAAAATGAAAGTTCTTTTAGAAGAACATTCCATCTTCTTCGAGTATCCTCCTTAGGTTTGCACTAAAACCATAAACTATTTTATTTATGAAGAAAATATGGCTTATATAATGAGGGTAGGGGATTTTTAAATTTTATTTTTATAAGGACCCAGCCTTAAACCTTACATAATATTGAATTAAATGAATAATTCACATTGAGTATCTTTTCAAGTTTAGAGTTTCAGAGAATTAGGACATAACTATTACATCTCAAAAGATTACAAAGTTGACACTTATACATAGATTCCATTTTTTCATAAAATAAAAACTCTTGAAAAAAAGAGTCATGTCTAGTTCCATGTTTTAGACAACATGACTTTTCCTTGATCCCATCCTTGACCCTATTCATCTTTGATCCCCGTGAAAACATTTCAAAACTTGGGATGAGAATAAAAAGCTCAGTAAGGGTTATAAAACAATGAAAGAAAACATTTTTTCATTAATACATAAAAAAATAAAAACTTTTACTTACCTCAAGAAAACATAAGATTTATGAATAACACATAGAAATCATAAATCATAAATGTAACTTGTGGCATCCATATCATACATACAATGTAGCTATCACAGCTACATAAGGATTTACTTTGGAATAACCATCACAGTATATTGCATAAATCACTTAGGGGAAACATTCAAGTTTACCTCCTTCACATTACCCAATCAATTAGACGTCTATCTCGGGCTCACCCGCCCTAGGATTATCACATAACCACCTGTATACATAAATAATGCCCAAGAACCATAACATGATAATAACGCATAACATAAGTATAAAGGATAGATAAAATTTCCACATTTCAATAACAAAATATCATTTCAAGATATTGAAATTAAAAATCAATTCTCAAAATCATTTTCAATACCAAAATAAATAAAAAATAGTATATGGTATTAATTTTTCCTTTTTTTTAAAAATCAGCTTGTTATGGAAGCCAAAGATCAAATAATACTCGCGGCGGCGGAAAGTTCATTGTCACCTCTTATGTTAAAAAACATTCTTTTTTGTCGTTTAGTAAAATGATTCGTATAAAAATATTCCTTCTCAATTAAATGAAAATTCAAAGGGGTTTATACTCTGTATAAAATAAAGTCGTGTATAAAACTAAATATGCCTCAATGAAAGGAGATTGAGACGAAGTCCCTTACCTTGTGTCTGACTTGACTCGATCGTTCTATAATATCTAGAATAATAAAATAAAGTTAATTTCAACTTTCTTAAGAAACTTTTTCACATTTATAATTCCTTTTATATCACTTATTACCATGTTATAAAAATTATGTTACCATTTAAGTTAAATAATTGTTGTTTTGTTGATATTTGGTACTTGAGTCAAAAATGAACACCTTATATTACAAGTTGTCCATGTTGTCAATAGTCCATTATATCCAGAATGATATTCATGATTTAGATATCATATATATAATATATATCTAGTATATACATGTATTTATAATAGTACATAACATTTGGAGGTATGAAATGAAATGCACTGTTCATGGAGACGGTAAGTCGTACGTACGCATGAACGCTACTTTCATTTCTATTTGTTATTTTAATGGAATTAAAACATAATGATAAATAGGTATATTATAATACCAGTTTAATTTAATATATAATATCATATATAATATCATTAACTCCATCCTTTATACGTCCCACATATGGCATTAATGAGTCATATCACTTTGAAGGGGCGGTAGTCCGCACTTCCTCAAATAAAATTATCACGTTTACCCATAATGGAAACCATAAAGGTATGATATCAATGGAAAATACAGAAGTATAAATATAACATAAAAATAATATATATCATATTTAAAAATAGTTCCATTATAATGGCCACCATGAGAGGTGTTTGGAGATATTTGAACAATCATTGCTTCGTGAGGCGTTAGTTTTCCATCCACAGAAAAATTATGTTCTTGATCCATTATATGGAGGTGTGTGTAAGTTTAGTTCGAATACATCTCATAAAAACATCCTATTATATTTAGGATACTATTGTTGTTACAAAATAAAGGTATAAATAGAGTTTAGGGGTTGGAGAAGTAAAATAAAAGAAAAAAACTTAAGAGAAAATGTTACCTTTAATTTGGGTAACTCCCTTTGGTTTGAACCAAAGGACTTCTTGAAGTGCCTTATGCCTAAGTAAAGGATTCTAAGAGGAGGAAAGGGATGCAGTGACATTAATTGGGAAGAGTTTGAACGATCAAAATGGCTTGAGAGGTGTGAGTAATTTGTTAGAAGTGGTCTCCTTTTATAAAGGGGAGGAGGTGCTCTTTAGGAAACTGTGAAAATATTATTTTATTACATAATGATTTTCGGTTTCTAAAGGTCCAAAAATCATTATAGTAGAATATAAGATGACTCATGGTAGAAATAAAATCATCCAACCAAAATTGGACATGTTTTGGATAACATTTTAATCATTATAATCTTATTTATTTAAATCATTTATTAATGAGGTAAATACTGCATCATTGTTGTGTAAAAAATAATTTAATTTATTTAATGTCTAAAAATTATAAAAAAATCTCGTGATGTTGGAAATCTTTTTAACTTTCCAATTAATAATTATATTCTAATATATAATTTATATAACACTATATTAAAATTAATTTACTAAAAGATTTTTGTTTATGTCATTTTTTATTTACTTTAAATTAATTAATCTAAAGTGTCATTATCATTCATTAGTTGATCCATGGGGTCCCAAAACCGACTCAAGGATGCCCATGGTCAGACATTACTCATCCAATAAGGTTTTGACAAGAGTCAAGATAATTTTGAATTATTATAATATTCTGTTTACCTTGAATTAACCTATTTACCTTTAACCGTAGTAAATAAAAGTCAAAAGATACTATTCACCAAATATTATTTTCGTCTTATTGAACCACATTTTATTTCTTGATAATAGACATGTATGTAAGATTTTTTAAATTCAATTCATAGAAGCAGTAACATTTCATTAAAATGAAAAAGTCAGTTTTTTAACTACTACTAAGTGGTTTCACTATTCATCAAAAATTGAAGTTTTTCAAAAAAAATACCAAAAATTAAGACTAAGCTATATTTGATATTCCGAATTCGAAAATGATGTCTATTTTTCCAAATTCAAAACATATAAGTAAAATTAATTAATTTTAAAATCAATTCCCGTTATCAAAACAAATAGCATGTTTTTATGAAATAATAACTATCAAATGATTGAGACTTGTTTATGTCCAATTTCAAAGTGAAATTAATTCCAATGACTAAAATTGGATTAAATGGTGAAAATATATTATAATTACACTTTAAAACCAATTAAAAAGATAATCTAACAATATAAATAAATTAGATTAAAACACGGTTTTGAATTAAAATACAATACTTTTCACTATTCATTAGAAAATGAACTTTATACCAAACAATTTCCAAAGTAAACTTTGATGCCCCAAATCCAAATAATATTTTTATTTGGTCAAATAGAATGTATTAGAGTGACCAAAACTATATTTAAGTAATCTTTTCCATTAAAAGGTGGTAAATCGACCGTTTAATATAAATTATGCTTAAAATTAGATTCATTCATATTTTAAGCCTCTAACTTTTATTGGATAAAAGTAAATACATTTGAAATATATATATAATCATATTGTAGTTAGTTTGGTTCATTCCCACCAATATAATGGATAGGAGTTAACTACCATTTAAAATAATAATATTATATTTTTAGTGTACAAAGTAAGATTTCAAAGAAACTCGTAGTTGTGTATCGGGTACGCTATCGAACATAGAAACCCTTTTAAAGTAAAATAATATTTAATTCACAAATATTAATAAATATGAAATATGTATTATTCTCTATTTACCTGGTACTTTACATCCTTCCCCCCTTTTGGGAATTGCATCCTCGTAATTTTACTTATCAAAATAAGTGGGGGTATTTATCCCTCACAGTATTTTCAAATTCCCATGTTGCCTATTCAACCATATGGTTTTTCCACAAAACCTTTACCTAGTGAATTACCTTATTCCGCAATACTATCTCTCTAAGGTCAATAATCTAAACTGGTTGTTCTTCATAAGAGATATTCTCTTCCAACTCAACTACCTCTAGGCTCAAAACATGAGATGGATCTGGCATATACTTTTCAACATCGAAACATGTAAAACATTATGTACCTAGGATAAATGTGGAGGTAAAGCAACTCTGTATGCAACTGATCAAACTTTCTCCTGAATTTCGTAAGGTCCAATGAACCTCGGACTCAACTTTCCCTTCATACCAAAATGCATGACTGTTTTCCATGGAAAAAACTTTTAGAAAGACATGATCACCTACCTCAAAAGAAATATCTTTCCTCCGGTTATCTACATAACTTTTATGTCTGATCTGAGCTATTCTCATGTGCTTCTGAATCAAATGAACTTTTTTTGCCATCTCTTCTACCAATTCTGGTCCCATCAGCTCCCTTTCACCTACTTCATCCAAAAAGCTAGATTTCGACAATGCTTTCCATATAATGCCTCAAATGGAGCCATATTTATACTAGAATGAAAGCTGTTATTATATGAAAATTCAACCAAAGAAATATGTTGGTCCCAACTTCCCTGATAATCCAGTGAACAAGCACATAGCATATCCTCCATGGTCTGAATTGTTCTTTCTGACTACCCATCTAATTTAGGATGAAAATTTGTACTAAATTTTAATTCAGTACCCAATTACATCTGAAGGACTTTCCAAAAGTTAGAAGTAAACTCAGGATCATGATCAGATACATTGGAGAGGGGAAATCCATGCAACCTGACTATCTCTATAACATACAATCAAGAAAGTTGATGTAGAGACAATGTATCTTAAATAGGAAGGAAATGAGTGGCTTTATTCAATCGATCAACTATAACCCATATTGTATTATTACCTCGATATGTCTTTGGTAATACCACAATGAAGTCCATCGATATATTTTCCCATTTCCACTCTGGCACCGGTAGAGGCTGAAGCATCCCTTTCGGTAACTTCCACTCTGCTTTAACCTGCTGACAAGTCAAACGCTTCGTAGTAAAATCAGCAATATCTCTTTTCATTCCATCCCAGAAGTAATACTCCTGAAGATCTATTTACTTATTAGTACTACCAAGATGAACTGAAAACGTTGAACTATGATCTTCACATAACAACTCATTCTTCAACTGTGAATCACAAGGCACACATAATCACTTCCCAAACATCAAAACACAATCATTATCAAGGATAAAATCAGGAAACTTACCCTTTTGAACCATCTCTACCTTTTTCTACAACTCAATGTCTTCTTTTTGTGCTTTCTTTATTCTGTCTGATAGAGATGACATCACTGACGCCTAAAACAAAACAGAAGAATTTTCTACACCAACAATTTATATGCCAAATTTTATCAAATCAAAATCCAAAGGATCTTGTTCTAAACGTAACATGGTTAATGAAACATTACTTTTTCGTCTCAAATCATCTACCACTTTATTTTCTTTTCCCAGATGGTAATGGATTGTGCAATCATAATCCTTGATTAATTCTATCCATCTCCACTATCTCATGTTCAATTCTTTCTTAGTGAATATATACTTTAAACTTTTTTGATCAGTATATATTTCACATTTTACTCCATACAAATGATGCCTCCAAATTTTTAAAGCAAAAACAATATCAGCTATTTCCAAATCATGTGTAGGTTAATTTAACTCATGTGGTTTCAACTGACGTGAAGCATAAGCAATTACCTGATCATTCTGCATTAGGAAACAACCCAATCCATTCAACAAAGCATCATTGTAGATAACAAACTCACCATTTCTGTATGGCATTGCGAAAACTAGATCATTCACCAATCTCCTTTTCAATTCTTTAAAACAATCATCACATTCTTTTGTCCAGATGAACTTAACACCTTTTTGAGTTAACTTTGTCATTGGACTAGATAACCGTGAAATTTTTTCCACAAACCTCTGGTAATAACCTGCCAAACCAAGAAAACTACGAATCTCAGTAATATTTTTGGGTCTTGGTCATTCTTCAACAACTTTTGTTTTAGCAGGATTAACAGTTATTCCAATTTTTGAAACAATGTGACCAAGGAAAGAAATTTCTTGTAACCAAAACTCACACTTGCTGAATTATCCATAAACTTTATTTTCTTTTATGGTTTGAAATATGACCCTTAAATTACTTTCATGCTCCTCTTTAAATTTTGAATAAACTAAAATATCATCAATGAACAAAACCAAAAACTTATCCAAGAACTCACAAAATCTTCTCTTCATAAGATCCATGAATACAGCAGGTACATTGGTTAAACAAAAAGGCATAACTAAAAATTCATAACGGCCATATCTAGTATGAAATGCGGTCTTCAAAATGTCTGATTCCTTTACTTTCAACTGATGGTACCCCGATCTCAAATCAATCTTTGAAAAATACTGAGCTCCCTAGAGCTGATCAAACAAATCATCGATATGAGGCATATTATACTTATTCTTCACAATGATGTTATTCAATGCTCTATAATCAATGAGAATTCTCATTGAACCATATTTATTTTTAACAAAAAAGATAGGATGTTCTAGGTCGAATGAAACCTTTATCTAATAACTCCTTCAATTTCTTCTTTAACTCTAAAAGTTCAATTTTAGCCATTCGATAAGGGGGTTTTGAAATTGGATTAGCATCAGGAATGAAGTCAATAGTAAATTCAACTTCACGATCAGGTATAATACTAGGCAACTCATCAAGAAAAACATCAAGGTACTCATTTACTACTGGCACATCATTAATCTGAACAGTCCCTTTATTTTCAACAATATGTTCAAGGTAACATTCATTTCCATGTTTTAGTAGTTTCTCATCTTCCTGATATGTTATCAAAAGCAAGGGTTCATTTTTGTATAAAAACTGAAAATATTTCTAAAAAAAAACCTCTTTAACTCTGCAGTCAAACTTAGCATGATAAACAGAAAGCCAATACATGCCCAAAATAACATCAAACTCTACTGGAGGCAAAACAATAAGTTTTTCAGGTAAATTCTTTCCACACAAAAGGACAAGAATGTTCATATGTTTTCTTTTTTGTCTCAATATTTCTTCCATGTGTTTTTACCGTATGCTTTGTATTCATATATTGAGATAGAATTCCCAGTTCACTAGAAAACTTATCAGAAATGAATGATTGTGTAGACCCTGAATCAAACAACACATTGGCATAATCTGAACAAACAAAAATTGTACCTGATACAACTTCATTTGATTGCCCATCATGTACTGAAGTAGTTGTAAAGGATTTCACCACCCCTTTTTGCTTGTAGTCCAGCTTCTTTCCTTTGGTTGGGTTCTTTGTTGGACACTCATTTGCATAATGACCAATTTCATTGCACTTAAAACATTTTACTGGCTGTAAATCAGATTTTTTCTTACCATTACCCTAATCTTTTTCAGTGCAATTACGAGCCTTACATCCCATTTTACCACATCGTTAGCACTTACCAAAATTCAAAATACATTCCCCAACATGCTTTTTAACACAATTTTCACAAACTATAAACTTAAGTTTCATACCATCATATTTTTTTGTAGTGTTCTTCCCTCTAGCTAGCCACCTTGACCTCTTATTCTATTGTTTTTTAAAGAAAATTTGATCATCAGCAAACTCTATTTCCACCTTCTCCGCACAACGAACATGTTTTTCATAACTTTTTAACTCATGAGAAGCTAAATCCCTTCAAAACTTTGGATTTAATCCTGAGTAAAAATGATTGATTTTACTATCAATGTCTCTTATGAAATTTGGAGCATACCTTTCCAGTCGAGTGAATTTTGCTTCATAAGCAGCCACTGGGTCATCCTCGTGCCTCAATTCCAAGAATTTGTTTTCCATCCTAAGAAGAACAACATTAGGAAAATATTTCTCAAGAAACATACCTTTGAATTCATCCAAATCAAGAGCATCAATCTCTTTAATATCCCTGATATTTTTCACCATCAACCACCACTGATCAGCTTCACCTTCAAAATTGTAAATATAAAGACTAACCTTTTGAGGTTCTGAACACCCCATAACATCAAAAATAGTCTCCAGTGCTTTAATCCACCCTTTAGCTAGCACAGGGTCAGATGATCCTCGGAATGACAGGGGATGTTGCCTCATAAAATGCTCTACTACTGACATGTTCCTCTACAGTTGATCTGGCTGATCTCATTCGTGGATACCACCACCATTTATAGCCTGGGTCAACTGTTCCATCACGAGAACAAACTATTCATTCCCGATTCCAACCACATCAGGTTGCTGATTTGGAAGGTTTTCTTCCTCCTGATGTCGTCCCAACGTAGCTGCATTGTTTCCTCTACGGAAACCATTCTGAACACAGAAATATCTTAGGAGAACCAACATGGTAATCTGTAAATGCTATATGATTTCAATATTAACATAAATTACTTTATGGATATTAATTTAATAATACCCAAACTCCTAATGTTCTCTAAACTGACCTCTGATGCCAACTATAAGGACCAAACCTTAATCCTTAAATAATATTGAATTAAATGAATAATTCACATTGAGGATCTTTTCAAGTTTAGAGTTTTAGAGAATTAGGACATAACTATTAAATCTCAAAAGATTAAAAAGTAGATACTTCTACATGGATTCCATTTTTTTCATAAAATAAAAACTCCTGAAAAAAGAGTCATGTCTAGTTCCATGTTTTAGATAGCATGACTTTTCCTTGATCCCATCCTCGACCCTATTCATCTTTGAGTCCTGTGAAAACATTTCAAAACATGGGATGTGCATAAAAATCTTGGTAAGGGTTATAAAACAATGAAAGAAAACATTTTTTCATTAATACATACAAAACATAAACTCTTCTACTTACCTCATGAAAACATAAGATTTATGAATAACACATAGAAATCATAAATCATAAAGGTAATTTTTGGCATCCATATCATACTTACAGTGTAGCTATCATAGCTACATAGGGATTTACTTTGGAATAACCGTCACAGTATATTCCCAAAATATATTATAAGAAACATTCAAATTTACTTCCATCACGTTACCCAATTCATTGGAGAGCTATCTCGGGCTCACCCGCCCTAGTAATGTCACGGAACCACCCATATATGTAAATAATTCACAAGAACCATAACATGATCATAACACATAACATAAGCATAAAGGAAAGATAACATTTCCACATTGCAATAAAAAAATATCATTTCAAGATATTGAAATAATAAATCCATTCTCAAAATAATTTTCAATACCAAAATACATTAAAAAGATTATATGGTATTTATTTTTCCTTTTAGAAAAACATTTCATCTTGTTAAGGAATCCAAAGATCAAATAATACTCGCGGCGGCGGAAAGATTGTTGTCACCGCTTAAGCTAAAAAAATATTCCTTTTTTTCGTTTAGTAAAACTCTTCGTATAAAAATATTCTATTTGATTGAAATGAAAATTCAAATGGTTTATACACCATATAAAATAAATTCATATATAAAACTAAATATGCCTCAATGAAAGGAGATTGAGATGAAGTCCCTTACCTTGTGTCCGATTTGACTCGATCGTTCTTTAATCTCCTGAATAATAAACTAAATTTAATTTCTACTTTATTAAGAACCTTTTTCATGTTTTTAATTCCTTTTATATCACTTATTACCATGTTATAATCATTATGTAATCATTTTAGTTAAATAGTGGTTGTTTTTTCAATATTTGGTACTTGAGTCAAAAATGATCACCTTATATTACAAGTTATCCATGTGGTCAATAGTCCATTATATCCAGAATGATATTCATGATTTAGATATCATATATATCATATATATCTAGTATATACATTTATTTATAATAGTACATAACCTTTTGAGGTAAGAAATGAAATGCACCGTTCATGGATACGGTAAGCAATACGTACGCATGAACGCTACTTTCATTTCTATTTCTTATTTTAATGAAATTAAAACATAATGATACATAGGTATATTATAATTCCAGTATAATTTCATATATAATATCATTAACTCCATCCTTTATACGTCCCATATATGGCATTAACGAGTCATATCACTTTGAGGGGGCGGTAGTCCGCACTTCCTCAAATGAAATTATCGCGTTTACCCATAATGGAAACCATAAAGGTATGATATCAATGGAAAATAGAGAAGAATAAATAAAATATGAAAATAATATATATCATATATAAATACAGTTCCATCATAATGGCCACCATGAGAGGCGGTTGGAGATATTTGAACAATCATCGTTTCGTGAGGCGTTAGTTTTCTATCCACAGAAGCATTATGTTCTTCATCCATTAGATGGAGGTGTGTGAAAGTGTAGTTCAAATACTTCTCATAAAAACATCCTAGTATATTGAGTATACTGGTGTTGTTACAAAATAAAGGAATAAAAATAGGTTAGGGGTTGGAGAAGTAAAATAAAAGAGAACAATTTAAGAGAAACTGTTACCTTTAATTTAGGTAACTTCCTTTGGTATGAACCAAAGGACATCTTGATGTGCCTTATTCCTAAGTTAAGGATTCTAGGAGGAGGATAGGGATATAGGGAGCTTAATTGGGCAGAGTTTTGATGAGCCAAATTTCTTGAGAGGTGTGAGGAATTGGTTAGAAGTGGTCTCCTTTTATAAGGGAGACGAGGGGCTCTTTAGGAAAGTGTGAAAATAATATTTTATTATATAATGATATTCGGTTTCTAAAGGTCCAAAAATAATTATAGTCCATGATAAGATGACTCATGTTTGAAATAAAATCATCCAATTGGAATTTTACATGTTTTGTATAATATGTTAATCATTATAATCTTATTTATTTAAATCATTTATTAACGAGGTAAATACTGCATCATTATTGTGTCATAAATAATTTAATTTATTTGATGTCTAAAAATTATAAAAAAATCATGATTTAGGAAATAGTTTTATATTTCCAATGAATATTTATAGTCGAAAATATAACTTATATAACACCATATAAAAATTAATTTACTAAAATATTTTTCTTTATGTCATTTTTGGCTTTACATTAAATTAATTAATCTAAAGTGTCATTATCATTCATAAGTGGATCCATGGGGTCCCAAAATAGACCCAAGGATACCCATGGTCAGCCATTGCTCATCAAATAAGGTTTGGAAAAGTGTTAAGGCAATTTTGAATTATTATAATATTATTTTTACCTCAAATTAACCTATTTACCATTAACCGTAGTAAATAAATGTCAAAAGTTACTATTCAACAAAAATTATTTTCATCTTATTGAACCAAATTTTACTTCCTGATAACAACCATGTTTGTTTGATTTTCAAAATTCAAATCACAGAAGCGGCAAAATTTCATTAAAATGAAAAGGTCAGTTTTTTTAACTACTACTAAGTGGTTTCACTATTCATCAAAAATTAATGTTTTTCAAAAAAAAATACAAAAAAAAATCAGCCTAAGATATATTTGATATTCCAAATTCAAAAATGATTTCTATTTGTTTCAAAGTCAAAACATAGAATTGGCATTAATTAATTTTAAAATTAATTCCCGTTATCAACAGAAATAGCATTTTTTAAGAAACAGAAACAATCAAAAGATTGACATTTTTTTATGTCCAATTTCAAAGTGAAGTTAATTCCAATGACTTAAATTGGATTAAATGGTAAAAATATAATCTAATTACACATTAAACCCAATTAAAAAGATAATATAACCATATAAATAATTTAGATTAAAACACATTTTTGAATTGAAATACAATATTTTTCACTATTCATTAGAAAATGACCTTTATACCAAAAAATTACCCAAAGTAAAATTTGATGTCCCAAATCTAAAGAAGAATTTTATTTGGACAATTAGAATGTATTAAAGTGACAAAAACTATATTTAAAGAGGGTTCTCCATTAAAAGGAGGTAAATCAACCATTTAATGTCAATTATGCTTAACATTAGATTCATTCATATTTCAAGCCTCTAAATTTTATTAGATAAAAGTAAATACATTTAACAAAAATGTATAATCATATTGTAGTTAGTTTTGTTCATTACCACCAATAAAATTTCTAGGAGTTAACTATAATTTAAAATAATAATATTATATTATTAGTGTGCAATGTATGATTTCAAAGAAACTCGTTGTTGCATATCAGGTACGCTATCGAACATAGAAACCCTTTTAAAGTAAAATTAATATTTAATTCACAAATATTAATAAATTTTAAATATGTATTATTCTTTATTTACCTAGGATGTTTTAATTTTGAATGTTTCTGATGATCCCAATGGCTTGAGTGGTGTGAAGGAATGAGGGGAGTGAGTGCCTTTTTAAAGTGGAGGAGTTGTGGCATTTTTCAAAATACTAAAATTAAACATTATTTGGAGATCTTACTTATCTCATGTGCCTAAAATAATTAATTTTTTTATCCAATATGGTATCTGGTCTATATATTTCTACAAAATGGGGTTTGGATAAGATTCTAGGTCATTTGGTTCCTTAAGATTACAGTGTAATCCCTTGGTAAACTTGTTTTTCTCTCAATCACTGTATTTAATTTTAACTGTCTTCACTAAATTTTTTTGTAAAATATAAATTTTACCTCATTAGAAAATATAAATTATTCTAATTCAAAATACTGAATCCATTTTTTCAAATTAAAATTTCATAATTGGCATACATTAATTTTAAATTACTCTCACAGACAGAATAAGAAAGTAGGCTTCAAAGTGAAAATGTTAAAATGTTTAATTGGTTTTTATTTATAAATTCAATTTAAAAATGATTAATGTAACCTAAATCTGATTAATATTAATATAATTCAACTATGTTTACTTTAAAAAAACTAAAAATATAATTTAATAGTATTAATTGTTTAGATGAAAAGTCAGTTTTCAATTAAAATTCAGTATTTTCACTATTCATCAAAAAATTATACTTCTCAGAATAATATCAAATATTAATAATTAGATAATTTTGAAAATAATATTTAAAAATTATCATTTTATATTTTTATATGAAATATATAAAATTGAAAAAAATTAGTTTTAAAACACCAAACATCCATTAGAAAAATATATATTTTTATATGTTAAAATTTTATTTATTCTTATCAAATTCCCCTAAAATAAATTGGATAAATGTAAAAAAAATATTGAATATATAATATATAAATTTAATTAAAAATATCCTGTAATAATAATTAATTTATATTTAGGATAAAACACCTTTAGGTGTATAATAATAATTTTTTAGGAAAAATTTCCTTTATATTATATTGGTTTTTATATCTATTTTTAATTAATTGGTAAAAAATGAATTCAACCATGTATTTTCAATAGTTATTTAGTCCTATTCATAAACAATAATTTAATGGCTAAGTGATAATTTAAATTTTAAATAATATTATTAATAGTATTCTATAAAACTCATTCTTGTGTGTAACACAACCCATTTAAGAAATTTATTTTTTCTTGTAACACAAGATAAAATTGGAATTCTATGTGCAGAAATCTAAGAAGAGTGTTGTGTGTAATGAATAATATAATCAATTTTTCAGGTAATATACCCTATTTAATAGATTGATTTTAGTTAAAAATAAATATATTGTAAAGTGGCGGGTTGTAATATAGTCTTATAAGTAGGGTGTTGCTTTTCCCAAATGCTATAAAAATATGTAATTATTTTATAATTTTAGGTGTCACATAACCCCTATGGTATAATTTTAATATTATAGGAATGGGACGAAGCATGTTGGATTGGCTCAGTTTTCATTTGGAAGCTGATGTCCAAAAAGGCTATTTAATTATTATTCATTTATGGAAACATGGTTTCTTTTATTACCAAACCAATTTTTACCTTTTATATTCTTATATACAATTTTTCAACTACATATTTTTATAGAAATAATTGGGGGTTTCCCCCATAGTTTTAATCCCAATATTTTGAAGCCACTATTCCCGAGGAGACTTCATTATTAGAGGTATGGATAAGGTAAAAGTCACTTTGTTGGATGGATGATCTAGGACATGGGACTGGGCATGGATGAGGGGATCAAAAATTATGTTGATACCCATTTTAGGAATTTCATTGTTTCTTTATTTTGGGTTTCTTTGCACACATGACACTATTATGGCAGGTCATATTTACAGTATTGTTTTGTAACCCTTACCGAGTTGTGATTTGGTCATGTGATGTACATTTAATTTTGGATATTATTTATTCAATTCATAAATTTTTTTCTATTGTACCACTTTGATAAAGATATTATGTTATCCCTACATTTACATTGGACCCTTATTGATAGTCAAAAACCTAATTTATTCAGGTAGGTGAACATGAGATCATGTTGTGTATCATTTTGGGGAATTAGATTAGTGGAAACTGAGTTGTGTTGTTACAAAGAAATTTTAGTAAATTTTTATTTATGTTACTTTAATATTTCTAAAATTTATACAAGATATTATAAACTACAGAACTTGGAAGGGATCTTGAGAGTGGTTGTAACTAAACTATATGTGGGGGAAACCCCAAGTTCCCATCAAGGGGTTTTTGTTATTGATGTTTTATTGTTAAATTTTTTATTCTATTTATCATTGGGTGAATTACATGTTGTGTGATGTTATTATTTTATGAGATTTCACTCTTGTTTTAGTATGGCCTGAGGTTTTTGTATAAATAAATCATTATATGCACTTAAGGTTTTATGTGACATGCATTATATTAATGACACCAGAAGATCATGTATAGTTTCATTGCAAGGGGTGAAAATAAATTCTTTTTTACGAAATATTTCCTAAGAAAGAGGTTGAAATCTATTATAAATTGAAATATATAAATTTAAGTTAATAAAATGGTTTCAATTGTGATTTTTGTAATTTGGAATTTTGGAATTCCATGAGTTATCGATAATAAAGGAACATGCTTTTTTATTGTAGTGAAAGTGTTTTGTTTATGAAGATAAGGATTTTCAATGGAGAGTGATAAATTTATAGTTATTTTTCACCAATATTTAAAATGGTGTCAATTTTGAATGCATATTTCAATGAATTTTCTATGAAATAAGGTGGCCTTATAGCCCATGTTGGATTTCTAATCCAAGATGTGGGGGTGGATCATGTTGTATTCCCTCCTGTAGTAGATAGGTTTGGGATTTTTTGTGAAATATTCTCTTAGACTCCACCTGAGATAAAAAGGTTGAGTTCATGATTTTTTATGTCTAGATTTGATCTAGTTTTTATTCAACGTTATAAGATGGCTCTAGAAATGCTTCAAGATCGTAGGTCTCTACTAAAAGATTTAGAGGATAAAGGTTTCATCCATCTGAATACATCACCTTGGGATTATTTGGTTTTGTTTTTAAAATAGAGGATATAATGTTGCATTTATGTGTTAATTGTAAAAAATTTAATCAGATGAATATTATGAACCAATATTTTATTTTCCATATTAGTGATATTTTTGACCATCTGAGGGATGCCTATGTATTTTCAAAAATTCATTTAATATAAGTGTACCATGAAATGAGTTTGAGACAATATAATATACCTTCAATCATGTTTAGATGTGAGTGTGATTTGTATTATTTCATTATGATGCTATTTTTGGATTGAAAAGTTACATTTCATGAGCCACATCATCTTTATGGGAAGTGAGTAAATTTCCCCAATGAAGTCCCAATAGGTTGTTTCTTTGGAACAAACTATTAATGTTTTTTATATCCAGTACTTTTTGGTTTTTGATGGTTACAACTAATGGTTTATAAATTAATTTTTCTCTTGATATCACGGCTATCATGCCTAACCAAGAAGGGTATGATGTTTGAGTGGTTTGATTCATGCTATAATTTATTCAATAAATTAAATAGGCATCTACAACTACATTGATTCTCATATTACCTGGATCAGGTGACGAATATTCTGTGTACTTTGATTCATCCTGTATTGGAATTTGAGTAGAGTTAATGTTGAGAGATTTTGTTATCGCTTATATATTAGGATAGTTCAGGTTGCATGGTTGAAACTATACTATGCACAATCACAAATTAAATGCAATGGTTTATTTTTTAAAATATTTGATTTATTATCATCGAGGTGATATTTTGGTAGTATATGCATTTCATAAGAGCGTCAAATCTTTATTTTCTTAATGAGATCTAAATATCAAGAAATATATGTGGGTTGAGTATATGAAATCATTCAATATCAACCTATATTATTCACTGAGAAAGTATAATATTGTATCCAATTCCTTGAGCTAAAGTAAACTAACTCATGTGGTCAAAGAGTCTATTTCTAAGTGGAAAATTTTAGATTTTTATTCTGAGATACATATCAGTTTCCATGAGGATTTTGAATAGATGACCCTTTTGTATTTATCCATTAATCCCATGATTTTGATCTGGATCAATGGATGTTTGTATGATAATATGGAGTGTCAATATTTTAGGGGCAATATTGATGGGGGGATCTACCAAATAGTTGGACTATCGATGATGATGAGATTATCCATGTTTATGGACACATTGTTGTGCCTACTTGTATCTTAGAGGAGATGATGTATGAGTTTTTCACATCAAATTTGGTGGTGCACCATGGATTTACTACAATGTACCATTATCTATGTATAATGTATTTGTGGATAGGAATAAATAAAGGGATTTCTAGTTATATGACATCATGT
This sequence comes from Viscum album, assembly GCA_963277665.1. Taxonomy (NCBI): domain Eukaryota; kingdom Viridiplantae; phylum Streptophyta; class Magnoliopsida; order Santalales; family Viscaceae; genus Viscum; species Viscum album. Next base: position 625,566,910 of record OY728127.1, read on the forward strand.
TATACATGTTAGCAGGTGAAGGATGAGCATAAGTGTCCCACTAGTATTTTACAACCATTTCCCATTCTGGAGTGGAAGTGGGGTAATTTTACCATTAACATTCTGGAAGGATATCTATGTAATACTCAAAATAGATACTTGATATGGGAGAATGTAGACTACATGAAAAAGTTATCTTATTTCATACCAATTCAACAGACTTCCACCATAAAAAATGGGGATAAAGTATGATTGAGAGATAGTAAGTTTCCAAGGGGTTCCTTTAATAATAGTCTCTTTTCATTATCCACATTTCCACATCGACTTATATTAAGGTTTTCGGATGGCATGTGTTACCCAGGTGATTTAGAGCATAGCCATCCACTGAAAGACAGATGGGTAATCATAAAAAATTATCCTGGTCTTAGAGGATATGTTCAGTGCATGGATTAATCTTTGGGTGGAAAATTTGAGAAGAACATATAACTTGTTTAATTTTCCTTCAACAACCGTAATCTATAGATTATTCAAATGGAACCATATGAGGATCTCTATGGGATTCCATAAAATCACATTTCTGCTATATGAAAGTGGCAGAATTCAATTTTTTAGGGTCTATTATTGTGTAGGAGATATCAAAGAATTATTAGTGGATCTGGAAGCATATGGGTATGCCCAAGAGTAGAAAAAAGTAGTAATTAGGTTGATGTATTTGACCTATTGAGATTATATTTTGTGATGGGTTATTTCTATATTTTTTTTTTGAGATTGGGTCCCCAGCATATTTGAAAATATTTCATGTCGGCACCTAGGTATTTAGGTTCATTTAAGATTGTAGAGAGGATCAATTCGGTAGAATATATATTGGATCTTATATATTGGTATAATTATATACATTATCTTTTCCTTAATTAAAATCCTTAGATGTATCATCCCAACCATTGCCATGTGATTGATATTGATGATATTGTTCTTTCATCTAATAAAATGTTGTTGGAGAATCTCATTTGTATTTTATATCATAGTGAGAAAATTCTTGATGGTAGCATCATACCATTTATCTGAGTATTATATCAACATATTATTTTTCAAGAAGAAACATGGGAGTGGGAAGATGATATTCATTCATAGTTTTATAATCATTTTAACATGTAGGTTAGTTGTGTTTGGGAGTTCTAATCAAGGATGAGCAATTATATGGTGGGAAGATTGTAAGAAATGGACTATTTGACATGGTAATTTTTTGTTTCGATTTTATTTAAACTCTTTTTAAATAGTTTTTTGAATTATTCCCAGAATTATTAATGGTCTTGAGACTCTTAAGGATTCGAGACTGGGAAGAAATAGACAATGCAATTATAGTGCCTTGTATCTAGTTTGCACATGGCCAATGATAATCAAGCATTAAATCCATGTGGTAATGTATTTGGAGGAGAATGGTTTTATAAACCATAAAATTTTTAATGGAAACTATGTTGGGATTGTCCATAGATATTCAAATGTCTTCCACACGCTTTTTCAGACCATCTAGGCAGTCTAGAAGACCATGTAGCCCATAAATTCCTCTGAAATAGGAGCACAAACGTTTGACATATGGAATAGCCAATTCTATGGAAAAGTCACAAGCCTAATTAAAAATGGAGAATTTAAATTCTTCCCTCCAAATTATATATCTTTTCCTACTAATTTGCATCCACACTTCACTCTCAGTATCCTATGGTGAAAAATAATAGCACACTCTTATCCAACGGCTGGTTCTCCATTGATTTTAATGAATTTGAAGAGATTTTTATTATGATTTGAATAATTGTGTATGTATAGGTGTGTTTATTCATATCATTTATGAATAATTCACATATTATATTCTCATGTTCCCCTTTTTTTCATGAGCCTAATTTCAAGGGACTTCTTCTCTTTTCTTGATTGTGAATGTTTTAGCTTCAGTCATAGACTATGTTTAGACCAATTTTTTCTATTAGTATAAGTATTAGGGTATAAGTCATACTTCCCATATTCTTTTTATTCTTCATGTTTATGCCTTATGTGCAATGGTATTGAATTCTGGTTCATTTCAATCCAATTTTATGAAAAATATATTTGGAAAATAATTGAGGTTTTAGACAATTCACGGTTCCCATTGGGTTCATTGAAGATTATGAGATGAGCCCTTTGTCCTCCCATAGTGTGTTCTAATCCTTTAAAAATGGTTAAATGGGCTGAAAATATTAGAATAGAGGATTTATGAGATTAAACTGACTGAATGTGCTGATTGGGATATTTTCCTGGCCTAAGGGGTTGTTTGGTTTAACATGGTGGTTTAATAGATTATGAATTGATTAAGATACAAATTCTTACTCTTTAACAGAGAAATAATTTAATCACTAAAGTATTTATAATAACATATAATGGATTTTATATGAAGGATAAAATGGTTGAACTATGTAATTGTTTAAAAAATATTTTAATATGATAAAAAATAGTTACCAGTAATTATTATAAAGGAACATCATTGTTTTGTGATGAGATAAAATATCATTAATGATGAACCATGTAAAGTTTTAATAATTTCATGGTTTATATGTTTGGCTAAGGCTCCTCATATTTTTCATAGAGTGGAATGATTCTCTAGGAACCACTGAGTTTTGGCATGTCTTCTCCCCGGACAGATGCATCAGCCACTAATGGTTTGACCTGATGTGGGTACTTCAATTATTTCTATTTGACACCATTAATTTAACTAATTAATTAATTACCCACTATTAATTAATGTATAATCCCAAATATATAATTTTCAGATGAATTTTATGGACAAAAGGGGATTTGATTATCTCAGGTGTCACTGTGAACCCATGGGCCAAAGAAGATAAATCAATATTATTCTTTTATGGAAACCTTTTTACATTAATTAAACTATGTATTATTATATTATAAGTTGAAATTTAAATTTATTCATATTTGATATTATTTGGACAATTTTGGTGGTGGCCAACTGAGTTATACTCACACGTTGATTGGTTGGTTGTTGGTACCCAAAAACACTTCATGGTTATAGGTACAGATAAGAGAGGAGCCCTTTTCGTAGATGGGTTATTTAGTACATGAGATAGAGAATAAATGAGGGTAAAAGACATGATATGTGGACCAATTTTGGTTATTTTTAGTTTTTATTTATTAGGGTTTTCTATTCACACATTACATTTTTATGGCATGTCATATTTTCTAAAGTGGTTGTCGAATTTACCTTATTCTGGTATTTGGTTATGTGATGTATGGTTTATATTTGATATGATTATACTCATTTATAATTATTTTCAAAACATTATATTTTTGATAAATAGGTTATATATTTCCCCCATTTACATTAGGCCATTGATGGAAGTTCATGACCACTGGAATGTGGGTAGGTGCACTTGGGGTAAGCTGGCATACCAAAATTGGGCACTAGTTTACCGGCACCCAGACCAAAACGTTGCATTTATAGCCACTATAGGGTCTAAGGGATGTGATATGTGATTTTTATAGAGGTATTTAAAAATATTTTTTTGATAAAACAGGTCATATTTTCCTTTGTAAAGGTCATATTGATTCCACTTTTCTAGGAAATAATCAACAACATTGGGGAAAATTTTATGTATTTAATGGTAAATAATAAAATTTTAAAAAGACCTATAAAACATGAATGGATAAAGGAAAGTATTGTAGGCTATATACCACCCCTAAATTTGTAAATATAATATTTTAGTAGTTTTAATTGATTTATAATTAATTTTCCAGATTTCAATCATCTAATCAAGTAGCTCCATGACATAGTAGGGCGACCGTAGATTATCTTCTGAAACAGAATCATGTAATGTGTAACCCTAAAATGATTAAGTTCTCATTATTGGTGTTTTATTTTGGTTATACATATTCATAATACCATATATTTATTATTTTATTGAAGGGATAGAGTGTGGTTTATCAGTTTAATGGATAGGGTAAATAGTTACACACTTAACTTTTCAAGATTCATATTTGATTTCATTGGGATGATTCACTACACAAATAAATATGTGGGGGATGAAATTAAATCATGAAATAATTTAATTTTGAAATATTATTCATTTCCCATTAGTGGATATAATCAGTTTAAAATGGTTTATCTTATTAGGGGAAGAACATTTAATGATAGTTACTTATTAATGGTTGGAAAATAATGCTAATAGTATAATAAAATCAACTGTTTCGGATGACAAAAATCATTATAATAATGATTAACCTAGAGATTATTACTTAAAAAAATATTAAAGTAATTAAATAATATATCTAGTATCTTAATAAAATTTCTAATTATTAACTCAACATTTAGAAAAATACCTTTAGGAATAAAAAAAATAGTTGAAGTTTCTCAACAGGGGATGCTAGATTATTATGTGAAGAATAAAATTTTTTAAATGTGGTTTCAAATTCATTAAATGAAATGTTTCCCATAGAACATTATTCTCCACTTATATAAACAATATTATTGAGTCTTATAATGACAAGGTGAGACTAAGTATATCTTCCACAGCTTGATCTGGTTATGAAATTCCTTTTTTTCTCATCGATGTAAATGTTATGAAAATTTGAAAAGGTGCAATATATGTTTTAAAAATATTTTATGATGTATAAGATAGTTGAAATAATTATGTTGTTCAAACTTTATGGTGTTGTAATGATTGTAAAGGTGTGCATAAATTCAAACTAAGAGAAGAATAGTTAGTTGGAGAGTCCAAAAATGATTATCTGAGTATCAAGACTATATCATTGAAACCTATTTTTGTTATTATAAAAATAAATTATGGTTCCATGGGTTGGAATTATATAAGTAACTTAATGGATTTTTGAAAGCTCAAGGAATGTTTCTATAAGGTATCAATTCTATTGAAAAAAAATTCCTCTATTCTTTAAAGGGTATGTGGTATGAAATATATATCTTAAAAATGTAGAGAGAATATATATGTTGAAAGTAAACGGAAACATTGATAAAAAATATATTTTTTTAAAACAAATAAATAAATTGTTCCTATATCATGGAAGTAAATACAATGGAATGAATAAATATTAGATGGATTTATGTAAAGGATTTGTAGATTCATCTTTTTCCTCTTACATGAGAAGAAATGTTTTTTAATAATAGAGTTATTGTGAACACTAATAGATGATGGATTAAATACACATGGTTTAAGATTCATAGAATTCTATAAAAAAATTAAATGATAAATATGATAAAAAATATATAGGATAAAATAATTTTCCAAAATATATGTCAAAACTGTATCGATGTTGTTCCCGCCACCAATTAGTAGCTTATTTCAAATTATAAATTTTTTCATAAAAGATATAAAATAAAATAAAATTCCATATATGATAGAAATATAAGGGATTATTTGATAAATATTCATACTAAAAAGAGATAATAGTTATTTAAAAAAGAACAAATGACTTTATGTATACCTAAAGGTTATTATAAAGTGAATATATAGTATAAAAGGTTAGGCAGAGTATGTTTGGACTACGAGAAGTTTAAAATTAATAAACAAATAATTTCTTCTATATTAATTCAAATTTGATATACATAAAAATTAAATTCCTTTTATTTCAAGAAATATGGTTTAATTTATTGAGTGGGGGCCTTAATATATGTGTAAGGAATACAAGAAACATATATAAGCACTGTATAATTCCATGTAAATTTTAATATATTGATTTTATCCACCTTTTGTAAACTCCAATTGATGAATAAATCTATCCTCTATGGCTTGCATTCAAATAGATCCTCAAACTAATATTTCATTTGATCCAAATAATACATATAATCTACCATTTTGTTATTATAATGATAAAATAAATGGTTTAATGATATTTAATGAGAATCAATCCTTGTTTCTTGTTCGTTATTTATGTTAACTCAAATTTATCTTTGAAATGGTCTTTGAAAAACCACGGAAGAAGATTTATCTTCACAGTCAACCTATATATTATCTTATAATGAATGAAATGGTTTTTCCTTGGTATTTTCAGGTTTTTCATTATCTTATTTCCCTATAAGCCCCACATTCATAAAGTGACCATGATTGTTCTCAGACTCATCCAAACTGGTATTTTCATCAAAAATTGTATTATTTTTTCTAATCCCATTCCTTCCCCACATGCTTAATTTTCTAATTTAATTTGGCCCATATTCTCCTCAACCATCTCCACACCTTTATAAGATGAATTCCAAGGAGTTTTGGATTAAACACCCATAATTTTTGATCTTGTATTCTTCAGTTTTGAAATCATGTAGTATTCATTATACTACCTTTTTCATCAATTTGTTAATTTGATAATCACCTTAGTCGACCCCCCAGCCTTTTTATTACTTGAAAATAAGTATTATTAATTTTATCTCGCATTCTAAAAATAAATTTATGTTTTAGAAGACACAACAACATTACATTTCTCAATATAATTATCAGGTTCCACTCATATACAAACATCCTTAAACCCAACCTAATGAGTTTTGTTATAACCCTTCTTGTTCTTCAACTTAGGAAATAAAAATTTCCATTTTTCTAATTCCATATCCCCTATTATAGCTTCATATAACATTTTAAATCAATTATATAGAAAAATAATCATCATGTAATTTTGCTCACTAGCGCATGAAGGGAGTGGAATCCCTATTTATTCTTACTCGAGTTACAGTAGCAACCAAACATTCCCTTTTAACACATCCTATGTATTTCCAACCTAAAAATAACTTCCAGACTCTATTGTGTGTGTACATTCTTTTGAAGGATGGTTAACATGTATCTCCTTCATAAAACACTAATTTTCTAATTTTATTCTCCAGTGACAGGAGTAGTGGTACTCATATAAGGATAAAGGGTGGCCATACTAGGTTATAGAGCATTCATATATAAATATCCTTTAGAAAGATGTTTTATGAGAATCTTCCCTCCTAATGACGCCCATACCCCCAAGGATAAGGCCTTATTTTCATCTTTAAGATATTTTATACTAGAAAATTAACAATTAATAGATAAATGAATTTATAACCTTAGTAAGAAAAGCATATCAATCTCTATTAGGTATAACACTGGGTATAAAAACCCTATATTAATTATTGTAATGAAGAAAATATTAATAGTGTCCAAACTGAATGCAGAATGGATATAAGTTACATAAGGAGATGAAGTGAACACACTAAAATCCACAAAAAAATATTTTATAGCCTCAATCCAAATCAATTGAATAAGTTTTCTTGAAACAACTACTTTTGTAATAATTATATCCTTCTTCCTACATATCTCTTGTATCATATGATTTTATGTTCATAAAAATCCTTTTATTATTCTAATAGAAATATTTTTATGTTGGTTTAAATAGTTTTAATATTTTATTTTCAATTTGTAAAATTACTTCTGCTGAAATTTAATGTCTTTCTATATTTAGAAAAAATTCTATTATATTGAATTTTTGGCTATACGGAATCCACTTACATGAGAACATATGTACACAAATTTTTTTAGATGATAGAGACAACATATGTCTGGTCTCCAAATCAAAATTGAAATTATTGATAAATCAAAAATTCTTGAAGATCATATATGTGTATAATTTTCATACATATAATGAATGTGTATGAAAAATCAAATACATGGTAGATTTTCTTATGCTAGAATTTGTTATAAAGAGAAATTGGATACACAATATCTAATATGTGATGCACTTGGATAAGTGGATCTTTTACATATATAAAATTAGTTACTATTAATATTTGAATCTGTGGAAAATTCCTCTATGTGGATTCGACTATGTGAAATAATTTCTTCTGTTGATGGGAATATATTTTTTTATTTGACCTATGTGATATCAGATACATGGGAATATTATACACAATGAATTTTATTTGTATGTGATGGTGAAACATATCTTCTTTATTACAACTGGATTATTTTATAGAAAAGAATGTGATGATTTCAGATATGTGGAAGAACTGATGATTAAATAAGGTATTAATTCCCTTTCTTAGAGAAAAAATTTTAAATAATGGTTAAAAGGACTAGGTTATTTATGATTCCATTTTTAAATTCAAAATAATAAGAAAATGACATAGTGATATGGAAATGAATTTTCATTTCAACAATTAATTTATAGATCCTCAGTAAAATCTAGGTATAAGGATATTTATATTGAAAATGGGTAGAATTAATCAACTGTGTAAGAAAATAAAGATTTAATTTTCTTTAATATTATCATATTCATACTTATGAAAGAAAAAGATATATTCTATAAAAATATAAGGATTCAATTATATCTCTAGTTCACGTGTACATATAGAAAATATATTTTTATTTCAAAAGTTCTTCTATGAGTTTCTCTAAAGAATCTATTTATCACCCATTAATAATTTTCTAATTTTAGTTTATACCTTTTACAGTTCACCTTAACTGATGTTCCCTTTAAATATATTTTATATTAATGTGTCTCTAAACATTACTCATTTTGAGTATGATCTAAGGATATTTAAATTCTTATAATAAAATCCCTATAAAATATCCATAGTTGTATGTCCCAAGTGATGTCTTCTTCTACTCATGTCTATCAGAACCTAAGAAAGGGGATGAAAAAATTAAAACTCACCATTCTTGCTGAGAGGGGTTTCATGGAGTTTACTATTGAATATTTTTCCCTCAACCACTACAAAATATCATATATTATTTTATCATTTTGTATTTTATTCCATTGAAATTCATGTTTTAATGGTTTTTCCTAAAAACATGGAATAAAATTTCAGTGTTATATTCATCCCCTCCTCTCAGTCCATTATACATCTTAAATGGGAAAAAATTTGGTATTTGAGTTATGAATTGGTGTTCTTTATCTTATTATATTTGATTTATGTTGGCCACTCTATATAAAATTATAATGGCTACAATGACAATAATTGATAACTAATGTTTATTTTTATAACATCTTATTTAAATTTTGAAAACTATGGGTTCTAGAAGTCCCATACGATTACATATCTTGAAAATATATTATTAAAATTATATTGGAAGTCAATAAATCCCTATTAATTTATATAATAATTTCCAAAAAATGGTTTTCTACAGGTGAATCATAAATTGAAATAAAATATAGATCTATGAATGGTATCATATGAGTATTATGTCTATATGAATACAGTAGTATTTAGATGTGCTATAGTATATAAAATTTAGATAATAATTTACATAGCTTGTGGTGGAATAGATAACTTTAGGTAGTTAATATAAAATACTACTAAATTGAAATTTTAAACTTTTAAAATGATAAATAGAGAATTTATAACCTTAGGGAGTGGAATATATATTTTGATAATAAAATAATCCTAACATGGAACACCTATTCTAGAAATTTTTAAATTACATAATGTTATCAATGTTCTTTAATTTAAATGATGGAAATTTCAACTTCCATTTTTGAATATACTATAGTGAATGATTTTAATATAAATGACATTAGTAGTACTATTATGTGGTATAATACTAAATTGAAAAATGATGCAGTCGAAAAAAGTTATATAATAAATAAATTGAATCATTTAAATTATATAAATTGAATCATTTAAATTATATAAATTGAATAACCAAATTTAGTCAAAAGAAGTATCACTATCTAAATAATCTATGGAAGAACAATCAAATAGTTCTCACTTTGTGGGTGAGATTTCTCTATTTTCCATAAAAATAAATAAATTATTTAATAAATTAAATAAATTCATGGAATATTTTTATAAATACAATAATTATGATTTAATTTATAAACAAATTATATTCTAGGAATGTAAAAAAATTGTGTACATCAAGTAAGACTATCCTCTATTGCAAGATAAGAAAAATCGGAGAAGAAATAAAAAATGATGTTTGGTTTAAAATGGAATGGTAACATATATATATATATATATATGAAAGGATTATATTTGTTCTTATTAGGAATATAAATTGGAAACATCTTATAGATCTAAATTTTAACACTCATACCAAAAATCTATTATATAAATTATGGAACAAACACGTGAGGTGAAATATTTTCATCCTTCTGAACATGAAGCTAATTTTGAAACAAAAAATTTATCATTTTTCTAATTAAATAAATTTTTAACCATAATTGAAGATAAATATTGGTGACTATAAAAAGGTCAATAAATATATAAGAAAACCATATGATGTTTCTATAAAAAAAATGGTTACCTAAGAAAGAAAATTTAACAAAAACATTAAGGGAAAATCTATTTTATTTTCATGAAAAACATGATCATAAAATTAAAAGAATTCAAACTGAGATAAAATATCAAAGTGAATAAGTATGTTTGTTTATAATGGTGAAAAATTATATCAATAAAATAATTCAATATAATATATAAAATAGAGAAATATTTGGTATAGAAGGTAATGATGAAATTCCAAATCCATATGGAGATTTTTTTTAACTAGTATGTAATAAAATCCTAGATAGATATCTTTATTTTATTTATGGAAAAAATATCCATTACTCCAATAATTATAGTATATTAAATCCTTAATTTTAGTTCACCAAGTATGTATTTATTTCAAAAAACATTTTTAATTTTGGTCCTATAATTTATTAGAAACATAACTGTATTTGGTTTCAAAAATCCAAAGTCACTTACATTATAGGACCCAAGAGGATATAGGTACAAAAAATACCTTCTAGGGTGATGAATTTAGTAGGAAATACGATATTATAATTTTTATGTGATGTGGTACCTTGATAGTGGATTCTCAAGGCACATGAGTGGAGATTTAATAAAAATTCACTCATTATCCAAATTAATGGAGTCTATGTTACTATTGTTGATAACGATAAAGGTAATATTATTGGGGTTAGATCTATTAGAAATACTAATTTAGTACAAATCAATAGCGTCCTTTATATTTTAGGCTTTAATAATAACCTGATAAAAATTAATTATCTTTTTGATGATGGTTTCTTTTCATACTTTTCTATAAATTCATGTTTTATCTTAAAAGACAATTCTCTTTAATTTTACTAACTATTAACTGAAAATGTCTACACATTAGATTTTAACTTTTTGAGAATAAAACTTGTAGAATTTTTGAATTATTAATAATTGAATCTTGGTTTTGGAATTGAAAACAAGGATTTAGTTTCATTTATTCCTTTATAAATATATCTGAAATAATTTTGATTTTATATTTTCCTCGGTATGAATTGGTTAAAAAATATCACGATGATTGAAAAATAGGCAAGAAAAAAAATAATATTTTAAATTATTTAATGTTTTTTATACTTTGAGAATCATTTAAAAGATCCACATGGATTATTTTAGACCTTCTAAAATGGAAAAGTTAGTAGTTAAATCCTTGGTATATGTTTTTTTACTTTTAGACTAATAAATTGGTTTCTATTCTGAGACAGAATAGAAAAAAGTTTTCTAACATTATTAATTATTTCAATATCATTAAAAATATATAATATTCCAAAAATTATTTCTTTATGTAGTGACCTGGGGGAATTTTAAAACCATGAGTTCGAATCCTTTTTTTCAAAACATGGTATAAAACAAACTTTTTCTTCCCCTAATAAAACTCACAAGAATGATGTTGTTGAAATGTGGAATAAATGACTACATAATATTTCTTGGACTATGTTATGTGAATATATCATATCAAATCATTTTTCAGTTAATGATCATAACACAACATTCTAAGTCATTAAATCATTTTTTAAAATTTATGTATTATTGGAAAAAAATTTATTAAATAAAAACATTGTTTTGAAAATTTTCTTTCAACAAATTCTATTTCCAAACATACTAACTATTATACCAGCCCCCAGAACTTGATATAAATGGTTATATTAATTTATATTTTATAATTTATTTTCATTATGTTTGTGAGATCATAATATTTTTAAATTAACTTTATTATTGGATATTTTACTTGTTCAAATATATATTTATGATGTGATGTTTGTCTCAATCAATAAAAAATATGTTATGATTTCTCAAATCTTATATATAATGAGTTTGAAATATGCATGATGAGTGAGATAAATTTCAGTATTGGATTTAAAATTTATAAATAGGACTATTATATTGTTTACAATCATGTAAAACACATACATGAAATACTTAAACAATTTACACTTGAATGTAGTAAGGTATAAGTAACTTTTCTGACATACAACTTAAAAATTGATTTGGATATAGTTGTGAAAATAATTAAGAAGAATTTATGTGGAGAAATATTTGGGAGGTTATTATTATTAATAGATAGGGGACCAGATTAATTATTTAATTACAATTTTGTGATAGATTCCATGAAAATAAAAATTAATACCTTTTTAAATCTTTCAAAATTATATTAATGTATTAGAAATGATTATTTTCTCATTCTCTCTCTGTTTTTCTCTCTTTTTCCAAAAGGTTTTTATTTTAATTTCATCTAATATTTATATAATTGTTTTTTTGGTTTTTGAATAGATAATATATATTTTAACGAATATAACACTTTTTGGGAAAATACATGTTTTCATGGTCAGTTAAAAATTAATAGTTTTTTGTGTCATATATCATAAATGTTGAATACATTGTTGCTAGAAAATTTTGTGCAAAAGTGTTATAGATATATAAAAACATAATGGACATTGGATTTAATATTAATCATTTACAAATAAAATTTTTTATCATTATTTCTATCATAATTTTTAAAAATCCCATAAAACATTCGAGGAAAATGTATATATATCTGGTGCATTATTTATTTTGAGAGTGCACTAAAAAAGGGTACATCCCTCTTAAATTTTTTTCAGAAAATAAGTTAACTGATATCTTTATAAATAATCTCTATTTTGATAAATTTTATTTTTAAAAAATAATATTATTTCTATTTAAATGAATTTATTTTTAAAATTTTAAGTTATATTTGAAAAAAATTATGCATTATTTTTTTAGATTCATTTTTTTGTATTTTATTATCCTTGGTGCTAAATATTTTTATTTTAGAATAATTTATGCAGTGTAATTTTAATGCTCTAATAATTATTTATTATTTAGGATACTTCAATTTTACTATTAATACATCTTTATATTTTTATTTTATTTTATTTTTCAATACACAAATAAAATTCCCAAAAAACCCGTATGCACATACAATCCTTACACACCAAAACTCTATATTTGTTCTCTTCTATCTTGATTACCTTATATATGAGTTACCTCAACTTAATATCTTTATTCATTCCTCATATCCCTCTAATATGTATATCTTTATAATAATATACAATTTTTAAGCCTTGGGAATGATAAAATTATAGAGGGATCCTCAAAAGCCTCAATTAAGTCCAACGCTTCTTTCTCACAATGTATAGTGATTCTTGGTAAGGTAATTAATCTCTCTTAGTGGAAATGCATTGATTTTTATTTGAATAAAAGTCATTTTTTTTAATATTTGGGAGTATGTCTTTGATGATGGGAAATTTGGTTTTGTTTTTGATAAATAAGCATTTAGGTTTTCTATGAATTCGTGGTTTCAATTTACTCAAGGTGTGGATAGTAATTCTCCATGGTTAAATGGAATGAATTTTTCAATCACCTATCAAGTAATAAGGAAAATATTTCATTATCCTTAAAAAGGAAGATAAGTATTAGAAAATATATGGTAGGTATTAATGATTTTTTATGATTAAAGCTTATCATATCCCTTCATGGGACATCTGTGGTCCGGAAAAAGGTAGTTATAGAATTTTTTGTATGAAAGGAAGGCCTTTTAAAACATCATTCTAATTGTTATTTCTAAAAGGGATTGAGACTTATAAAAGTTAGTATTCTAATATATGTATCTACTTTATCTATTTATTAATTAAAATAAGTCTATCCTACCATGATACATGATTTTCCACATCCATCATTTCTTACAATGAAAGTGGCAGATGTATTATTATCCTTTTGTAAGGATTCTATCTATAGTTTTTGAAAATAAATAAGTTGAGATAAATATTAGGGAATATGAAAGTATCATAAAATTTATATAATTGAGGCTAATATTCAAAAAACCATTAGTTATTCTTGGAATTTGTCCTCATGTTAACTTGTTCCAATTTGAAAGGAATGGGAAGCTGGACTAGTTCCACCAACCCTTAAACCTATTAATGGGTATCAATATCAATGTATTATTCCTAAGTGTACAGAACCCATTGAGGGCATTCCTACTAGGGTAGTAGTTTAGTATCCTAATACGGAAGATATACTAGAGGCTATTATACCTACCAGAGATGTATTGAAATTCCATCAATATAATAATGCACCTCAAGTTCTCCATGTTAAAATTATCGATGTGGAAAATATAATAAGTTTTATATTGTTGATTCTCCCATGATTCCATCAGAAGAGGATATATATACTCTTGTTTAATTTTATCTACCTGTCAGATCACCTAATCCTATTGAGAAATTAGATTTAGATATCAATATACCTGAAGAAAAAAAATTAGAAGCGTTAAAATAGTATAATACAAGAATATTTAATTCACCTATCATGATATAGGAGAAACTTGTTTTGGATAATGTTCTTCCCTATTGATCTCATGGGGATCCACCATTAGTGATTAAGGGGAAATAAATCTGAGTATTTTAAGAGAATATTGAATCAATTTCTTCTAATATTTTAAGTGAATCTAAAAATTTCAAATGTTCTATTGATAATACTAATAATGAGATGAAATAAACTCATGATGAATCCAAGTGCATCAAGGTAATTCAGTTTATAAGACTGATTTATGCATGATGATGGAACACATAGATAATTAGAATTATATTCTAATGTAGTTACATAATTTTTCATTTATGTATTTTTATTTCATAAAAACAATTACATAAATACTTGAATAACCATATTCATGATATTAGAGATATTATTTCTATAAAACCAGTGTTTACTAAGCTATGGGTAATGGTAGAATCATGTTATGAAATCATGAGCAATATATATTTAGGGCAGACATATTTCTCTAATAAAGTTATCAAAGGAAAAAAGGGTGAGATGTGATCTTAAGGATTACTATCAACCATTTAAAAACACGTTAACAATTCAATTTTAGTTTTTTAAAAATATCTAACACCTTTATTTATTTCTGATCAAGTAACTAATTCGGATCTCTTGTCACAATTTGAATATATATCTTTAGATCTATTTCATGTGAATGATCATCTCACAAGTCTTAAATTTGGTTTAATCTTGATAATAATTCTAGAATAATTTTGACATGAACCACTCCTAGATTTTTTTGAATTCGAAAAAATGTTTTAAAAGGAATTATTTCTAATGAAAACTATTTGGTTAGTCTTATGGTCTCTATTAAGAAGTTTTTCTATCGAAAAATATTTTCAATACGTTTTCCAATTGTACACACCCCAGAAATATGAATTTCCAAATTATTTATACTCAACTAAAAGATAATTTTATAGTTTCTTATAAAATATCTACATATATGTGTTTTGAAGTTGAATCCATTGTACAAGATTCTACCAAGGGCAAGGAAATCATGCTTTATAAAAGAAAAAAATCAGAACATATATCTCATGAACCAAATGCTACTACCCCTATATTAATTTATGATCCAAATCCTATCATAAGTAGTGTTGTATAGAATGTAAACTATTTATTTGAGTATCTTTCTAACATCAATTATAAATTTCGGGCTTTTGATACTATGAGTTTTTAGTCATCAAGCCTCTTTAGGGAAATTTATAAATAAAATACCTAGAACATAATTTCTTATATAATTATTGATTTTTATCATAATAATTTCTCTTATTATATTTATTAATCCACTTTTACTTAAGATTTCAAATTTTTAATGAAATATTCTCATGTATTAATTACTCTATAAAATTATCAAGACTACAAGACTGTCCTAAACTAATATAAGGAGTCAATCATGTATAAGATTGATATGTGTGAAGATTCATTATTCTATATCTAAGGAATAAGATATATTAAACCTACAAAACATGATAGAAACTCTAACTTCTGAACGAATGTGGATACTTTTTTGATCCATTCACCATTTACCGGTAAGAGAACAAGATTTTAGGTGAGGATAATACCCCAAATTCACCTCCTCTTCCTGATGCATGCATAGTGTCACTCAATTACTCTAGAAAGCATTACTAAATTATCACCAAATAAAACTATGATAAAATCATGGATATACTTTTCAAGCTCTCTAGATGTGAACAAACTATATTTATAGGGTAAAGTACTTTTGAAGTTTATATTGGAAATTATCTCATTCATCCTCCCATAAGGCATCCCTATATCACTTTATTGGATCATACATTAAATAATATTCTTCCCTGATCCACATTTTTTTGAACATATTCTCCATTATAGATTCCAATGAAATCAAAACTATATGTTTTGGTTATTTATTGATATTTAATAGATTTCATATTTCTAATATTCTTTTTTTGTTATTTTTATATTTTCTCTATGGTATATGACCAATTCATACTCTAATTAAATATTATATTCCTATATTCTTCAATAGTTGGGTGATATATTGATTTTGTTTTATCTGTTCTATGGTATTCCATATTCATCTCTCTAAAAGAGGAAAGGATATGGAAAAAACAAAAAATTAAAAAAATTTAGAATTATTAATTATTTTTTACATTCTGGGATATATTTTTTTCATTTTCAATACCATTAAATTAAATGCTTGGATTAATTGGTTTTTTATCATCATAAAGAAGTATGTTATTGGAATTATAGTATTCTTACATCATATCTCATGTAGAATATGTATTTATTCTCAAACAAGAACATTTTTATGTTTCAAATAGATATATTTTTTATTAATTTTAAAAATGTTTTTAGTTGTATTTTTACTTTCTAATGTTATGTCTATAGGAAATTTATGCAATCCTATATATGGAAAAAAATTCCATTAAATGAAATGCTTAGAAATGTTGAACTCTCTTACATGAGAACCTATAAATTATAATTTTCATATGTGATGGAATATGACAATATATGTTTTCATAAACCAAATAAAGTAAAATAAATAAATTATATGTGATGGAAACTAAAATATTTAGAATTATATTAGGTATATTTGATGGGTATTAAAAAAATATACTATATATTATCTTCTATTGGAATTTGATATGTAGAGTCTCTGGTTATGTGGAATTTAATGCACGATTCTTTTATCTATGTGTTTATTTCATCTATATAAAATTAGTTACATTGAAAATTCGGATCCATGCACATTACATATATAATAATTCAGGTACATGAAATAATTTCTTAAATTTATTGGAATTAGTGGCTATATTACCCATACATCATATCTGATTCATGGTAATCCACTATGCGAAGTTTGTTTTGTGAATGTGTCTTTACAAGTCATCTTATTTATTACTGATGTAGTATATTAAGTAAAACAAATATTTTTTAAAAATTTCATTGAACAAGTGTTGAGTAAAAAATTAATGGTCAATGTTTCTAAAAGTTTCAACTTACAATATTATTAAAAATAATTTTTTTTCATGCTTTTTGTTGAAATAAATAGGAATAGAATCCATGATATAGAAATTTTTTTCATTTCTATAATTAAATTATACACCCTTAGTTGAATCAAGGTATGTGTTATGTTGAAGAAAAATAATAAGTGTATAAGTGTGAAAAACTATTTAGCATTCAATTTTTTTAAAAAAAATTATTATCTTCTTCCATAGACAAAAAAACGTTATTCTCTCAAAAAATAAGAGGTTTTTATACATATATAATATTCTTATGATTAAATGAATAATTTCCATAATTCATAATTTTTTCACTATACTAATCTGAAAAATCTAATTATCCTCCTGGAAGACTTCTCTACTCTTATTTTCTTCTTCCAACTATGTTTACTAACTAGTGTTCTCTTTCTATATATTTCTTGGGAATGTGAACAATACTTATTCTTAGTTGGGGGGTGAATTTTGTTTTATTTCATCTAATATTATCCATATAAAGTCATTCTATTTGGCGTGTACTAAGTGATGTATACTTCGACTCAAGTCAAACAATCCCTAGGAAAAGGACTATACCGAGTGATGATCATTAAGCTTGCTAAGAGAGTATTTTTGGAGTTGATCAAGGGATATTTATTGCCTGGGTCACAATAAATTCTCATTCATTCTATATTATTATATTATGTTCTGTAACATTTCTATGTATAAAATATTATTCACATAAAAACAGGTCAATAAATTTTATATCTTAGTTCACCACCCTTTTGACCCATTGTATAGATTAACTAGTGAAACCAGTTCAACACATATGCATTGCGAAATGGCGTCACATGATTATTTAAACAAACTATTGAATATATAAAAAATTCAAAACTATATTATATAACATTTTCAGAATCATTGTTTTTTGGATGGTAGGGGGAATACTATGGAATCTAACCCAAAGCATCTAGGTCTGAGGATCCTACTTCATGTGAAAATAAAATGGACATCTGTAGAGCAAAAATCGAGTTCCAAAAACAATATGATGAATGGTAACTATAGTATTAGGAATATTCTTCATACACTTACAAGATAAAAATATGACAAGAACCATGAAATCCTATAGTATCACTGAACAAAAATATCCATGATAGATTAATGAGTTTATTAAAAGAATAGGTTTAAGGGTAGATTTAGCTAAAGTAGGCCACTAGAGAGATTTTATGTATGGACTAGGGTTTAGAAAACTCCAATATATAAAGAGGTATCATTGGAATCACATCAGTGAATGTGGGGATATTAAGGCTAAAAAAGGTGTTGGGAACTTGATAGAGAGTGTTGGGAGATTTTATTATGGTGAAATACCAAGGATGATCTAAGGATGAGATATATGAGGGTCCCTAACCTACCCCTTCCCCATACAATAGAGTATGGATAACGAGGGCAATTGTCACTACTAGGGAAAACCCATGGGAGATATATAAGAGAATAAAATGATAATTTTACTATATGTCCAAAACATTTTTTGTATATTGATAAAATAATAACTTGTATAGTTAATTATTTTGGAAAAAAAATAATTGAAGGAAAAATTTTTGAGTAAAGGGTTTAAAGAATGATCACAATGAACAAGGAAATTGTTCTGAGTATACATTAAAAGTTATTAAAACACTCACTTATAATTTTTTTCATCTAATAGAGTGTGAATATATTGATGTAGTTGAACATTATAAATATAATTCATTAACTTGGAAGTATTAAAACTTGAGTTACCAACAAATGTTTTAAAATAAGGAGTTTAATGGGTCTGTTTTATTATATGGTAAGATTGGGAAGTTATTCGAATTACAAATTGATGTAACATGTTTAACAAGACCTAATAAAGTGACACCAAAATAATTTTGATTTAGAATTATTTCATATGTGACATGAAATGATGGTTCATATGTATGGTTTTTTAGGTATTATTTAATTAGTTTAAGATGAAAAAATTATTAATGTGGTAAAAAATAAATCTTCAATTTAACATTCTTTCATGTTGGATGTATATTTTGTGTGAGATAAAATGGAAATTTTACCCTCAAAGTATAAATTTTAAATTTTCCACTATTGATGATCATCATGGCCCGTTATGGGATACGATGATTTGTTAATATTCGCAAGAGTATAATTTTTTAATCGATACAAATAGTTATATAATATAAACAAAATATTAATTTCATGAGATAATAATTTTAAAATTATTATCTCATAAGACCCACTAAAATATATCACTTGGAATTTCATACAGTGATTGATATACTTAGGGTTGTATTATTGTTCTGAATCCTATTTCCTAAGTATGGAAATATACCTTTTACAAGAATCTTTTTCCATTGACACATATCTTATGTAAGTCGTGAGGCTTCTATAATCATGAAATGGTTGGTTATGTTGTTGATCATGTCTCCAGTTGTATTAGAACTTTAATGGGACATTTTCAAGAACATAATTAGTGAAGATACCTAGTACCTTGATTAAACTATACTGGATAAATTTATGGATATTATTAGTTGAGGGACATGTAATATGATCAATTACATGGATGATGGACATTAGATGTGATCATCTACTAAATTAAATGAAAATTGTTTATTTATAGTCCTAGATAATCTATATTAGATAACCAAGAATATATGGGATGGAATATATTAGATTGATGTATTCCATGTCTATAGGTCATAAGAAGTCATGGAAAACGGTATTATATAGGTATACATATGAAATATTTGATATATCTTGTAGTCGATTTGTTTATATGGGGATATGAGTAAGAAATATCGAGATCACACGAGAATACTTTTAGATTCAGTAGCATTGATGTTTTTCTAGAGGTTTTGCATTTCATACATCTATGAAATTGGGATTTTATATTTCTAACAATGCTAAAATGTCATGCATTATCATAGAGTTCGGCCATAGAATAAGGATGTATTTTTTGACAAGTGTTTGTTCCAAAATTAAGATATTCTAATAAGCTATATTCAACATATTTTTGAATTATTTACAAATAGTTGGGAAGTTTTCCATATTGATCTTAAACTATTTTAGGAAAAGTGGTATATTATTGGATATTCATTAATACATGTATATTTTATCCTATGATATAGTTTGATTCATATCATATGATATGCATGATACACATATCACATATTATTATATCATGATATTGTATAATTCATCAGACAGCTCTATAATATCATATGATAAAATATTTATATGGGGGCATGTATATGAACATGTATTCCATGTGTTTTTTATAAATTGATATGATGATTCATTTATGGAATGATATAGAATTTAAGACATCTAAATTATCATAGCCTCGACATTCAAGAATTATGGTTAATTCACATCAGCAACCATGTGATGTAACAGACCCTTAACTCCACTAATTTAATGAAGGGAAGATATATAAAGTACATTATGGGCATATTGGTGGAAATGGGGAATAACATGAGATTCAAAGGCCTCAGATAAAACTCTCTTTTCCACACTGATCCATTCAACACTGTTTATAAGGTTCTTTCACACATTAATCAATTAAAGTACCACTTCTTACACTAATTTATATTTCAATTTCATTAAACTATATATTATATTATTTGTGATAAATGGGGTACATTTATGGGATTATTCTACTACCAAAATGATGTGATGATCCACTAAAACCCATCATTAAATAAATATTCAATAGATACAAGGAAGAACCAATTTAAGAAACAAAAAAAGGAATAAACCCCCTTATTTTATGTCCATATAAAGATTTATAGAAACATTTAAATGTTTCCAATAAGATTTGGAATCAAAATTCACCATGATTGTAGGATTTGGAAATTATCTAAGTAATGTTGATTCAACTAGGAATAATAATTTCAAAAGGGAAAGTGAATATGAACTCAAGAACCATAAATTGATGAAGTTACTAGTTTTAAATGGTACACATAAAAAATATTCCCACACTATCATCAAGGAATTCATCCAAATATTCCAAACATTCCCACTTAATGGATTAAATGATGATAGCTTAAAATTTAAATATTTTTCCCATTTCTTTAAAGTGGAATCTAATAGATTGTTTCCCAATTGATAATATGTGTAATTTGACCCTTATGAGGTGATTCAAACTGGTTTTTTAAATAATTACATACCTATTGAGAAAAATATTTAATTAAGATGAATAATCACCAATTTCACTCAATTTCTAGAGGAGGAATACAATAAATAATATGTGAGATATTTAAAATACTTCTAACATTACCTAACCCACTAAATCCATCTATCATTTCAAATATAATATTTTTATAAAGGAATAGAAAATGATATATAATTTTTATCATGGAAACTAGAGGAAAATTTGGAAAAAAAATTCTTTAGATCTTAAGAATATTTTTAAAAAATCGGAAATGAACTCTTATAAGAAGTCAATGAAGAAAAATAGATCTATTTTTTATGATAACACTAAAATCAAGGAATTTCAATTCTATATTATCTATCTTCATGATCATTTAAAAATTTTGGTTTTAATGATCTAAGGAAATAAGAAATAATGGTTTTATTGAATTGAAATTATTTGGAATATCTTATATTTTTTATAGGAAGTATAGATTTATTAAACATATTACACATGTATATTGAAGGAAAATACGTGATAAGTTTTAAAAAAAAGCTTATAATGAGTGTCACATAATAAATCTTAACTAGAAAATGATTATAAGGTAATTTAATCTCATCATAGGGTTATAAAATCCAATTCTAGCAAGTGGTAATTTCTATAAATTTTAAAATAGCCTTAATATTTGGTTCTCTATTTCCAAAATTTTTCCAAAAATATTTGGGTGAAATAATCAAATAAAAATTAGAGAAGTTTTAAAACCATAATAATTATTATAATATTTATATTATAGGATAGTTAAGAGTTATCCAATTCATGACTCACCATTTCTAAAACCCCTCCAATGTCAGTAGAGGATACAGTAGTAACTTCTACGGCCCACCTCTAATAGGAAGCGGGATGGTGAATAACACCGAGGGAATCCACCCCAAACATTGGAGGCCTTACCTTCTATTTTTTCAAGAGAACCACCAATGAACACACATGGATTCCCAATAAATATAAATTGATACCCAGAACCAAATTTCTTCTACATGTTATAGATCATCAAAAAAATTTCATTTAGAAATGATGTCGAAACTCTAAATTATCCTAATTCTATCCAATATACCCAAACCATAACTCCAGTCTCTCCTGGACTAACCAACAACACATAACAAATTATGGTGGGGGAGTACTAGGAATTACTTAGTTGGGTCATCATTTTATACTATTATTTATCCATAATAATTATATTTTCAGGAAAATCATCCTTGAAAAACATTTTTGAATGTAAAGGGTATGGATAAATAAAATTAGAAAAGTAATTCTTACATATTTTCATCCTCTGAAGCATTACTTGTAGATATGTTTTCATATTATACCAAGGGCTTATTGCAAGTGAGCACCCAAAATCCCAATTACTATGGATTAATAATAATCAATAAGGTATTATAATATATAAAATCAACTCAAAATAAGGATTCCATATAATAATTAATTGCATAATACCCAAACCATAATATTATTCCATTAAGAATATAATATTAACTCTCAATTGACACTAGTCATTTCCATTATCATAACCTCCCACCCCATCTTGCCACATAATAACATCATTTCACCCCATGGAGCCATATCACCACTTCCTTGTATCCTATACAACCACATCACCACACCTCAACACCCATTATATCCATATCATCACATGTATCCACCCCCATGAAACAATATTATCACATCATTTCATCTTTTACTACGATATAATCAAATCCATACATCCCAAGTAGCCACATTGCCACATCCCTACACCATGTGTAGCCATATATTCTCAAATATCATTCTAAAAATAAATATATTATAGTAAAATATTTTACATTAACCTAAAATAGATCGCATTAATTTATCATTCATATGTGTTTATTGTATACCATTAAAATCCATAAATAAATGTACATGTCGTAACCTTGACCATTACTGACCGCATACATAAATAATTCTAGTACAAATCATAAAACATCCCAGCCTAAATAATAAAAATATCACAATAAGAAATAGTTAAATGGATAGTTATTTTGGTAATTAATAATGTAAAAAAACATATTCTATCAACCTAGTTCCCTATAAGATAATAATTATTCCTCAATATAGGGGGAATAAATAAAAATAAACCAAAATGAAATCATCAAAGAAACAAAAATAAAAAAAACTCCATATAATAACATAAATCCTTCAAAAAATATATAATAAGAGAGATAGATGTAGTTTGATAATAAGTGAATCACAATCCATAACCAAATATTCAATTGTGACTGCCCTACTAGATGTTTCTTCCAAACCTCAAGAATAATAAAGACCCATGTAATTTTCTTAGTTTATCTTCCATTTGTTTGTTACCCTATTTTGATTAAATTCTCAATCCAAATCTACCTAATAATTTCAAATTGTCCATATTAATTATTATTATACATTATTTATTCTAATAATCACTTATTTTAATGACCCAGTTCATTAAACTTTGTTTCTAGGAAACATCCTAAGCTTAAGATCCCCACTCCAAAGTTAACATTAATGTTGTTACACTCGTATGATATCCTATATCGATATAATATTAATTACATATTATTACATGACTATGTTGAATATTGAAAAACCATCTATTATTTTAATTGTAATCTAGTATAATATGGAATTCATTTCTTCCTTTAACATTTTACTTTTATTTATTATTTCAACACTTCCTTCTTAGTATAATTGAAATGAATATTTTTAGTCAATTTTGAATAATAATATAAATATAAATATTAGAATGTTCTCAAATCGATACATATTCCAATATATTAAAAATATCACCATGTGGTAATGACTATTATAGAAACACTAATTTACATTTCACCGTGTATGTGTAACAAATATGTATAAATATTCATCAATCTCTATATAACAAAACCTATAAAAATATTATTTGAAGTAAAATTTATATCATGTCCCATTAATATTTTAAATCACATCTTGATTTACTTTATCAATCATTATTCATCTCACTTCTTATTCAATCACATAAATTTAGTCATCGTATCATTAATAAAAAGAAGCTACAAAAACCCAAATGATGAAAACATTATTTTACTATAGAAACATACATATATTAGTGTATAATAAATAAATGGATATATAAAAATAAAATCATATTCAGCTTTTATTTAGAAATTAAAAACCATAATTCTCTATTCTATTCGTAATCTAAGGAAACCATCCAATTTCCTATGGGAAATAACTGAATGGTATATCACTTACAACGTTACTCTTAATATTATATCATCAATTCACATAGCCAACATGGAAAAAATACATATTAATATTCATTCCAATATAAAAATAATTTAATGTAAAATAAAATAACCCTTCTAATGGACTAAAAAATACATAATATAAGATTAGATTATTAAAATAAAACAAGTTAATTAGAACCCTTTCCTACAGACCATATCACATCCAATAAGATAAGGAAGAGAGAAAAACATTCAATTCACTTTTTTTAGTATAAGGTAGAATATTAACAATCATTAGAGTATTATAGGGTATTCTATCTTATGGATATAATTGTCTGTTTCGATAGAGTAGTTGAGGATATTTCCTTTTACTCAATCCATAGGGAAATCATTCAAGGGTGAATAATAATAAATCCAGTCATTTGGTACTATGGGATAAAAAACAAAGAATATTTAAGGATAAAGAATATATTAAAGTGTTCTCAACATATTAAGAATGAAATTATTAAAAATTTAAAGAAGTTGTAAATCCACTAACTCAATTGGTTGTTTAGTTTGAGGATGTAATTAGTGTACACACTAATAAGCTTGAAAGACATTTCTGATATTTAATAGTTGAAGTGGTTATGTTCTCACCAAAAAAAAATAATTTCATGTAACTCCAACCTAAATCATAAAAATAGATCAATTGAGAATGAATGAATTTTATTCAAGGTACTATAATAAATGGGTGAGGCTATAACTATATAATTTTTGATAGAAATATAAAGGATAATAATAAGAGAGATAGACAAGGAGATAAAATTTATAATTATATATATACATATATCATATAATGTTTAATATAAAAAGTAAATATAGAAAAATAACCCTTAAAATATTCTGATATATATGAATCTCATGTTTCCCATAATTTATAATTTAGTTAATTTAATAAATTCACAATCCATGCACAACACTCTTTCACATATCCTCTATTAAAAACATTCTATGAAATAATGAATTAAATTCATGTGTTTATATTTGACCACATTCAAAAATTTAACACCCATTTTAATTATTCACATTTCATTCTAAAATGAGGGAATAATTTTTACATTCCAAAATATAGATAAATATTATTGTGTTTTACATTTCTCATAAATGATGTATACTTCTTGGAATGTGTAAATATATATATATACTTACTCCAATGTTTCAAAATAAATTACTAAAAAACAACAATTTATATAATTAAACTAATTAAATTGTAGTATTATGATTCAATTATTTTACATGTATATTTCCCATGATTTATATCTAAATAAATCCTATTTTCTGAAAATATAATTTTTAGGAATGATATGGGAAAGGATATTTAAATAAATTAATTTCATGATAAAAATATACCATTAATAATTAAGTCTAAATCATGTAATGGTTATATGGTTTACCCTTATTCATTACAAGAAACAGATCTCGTATAAGGGTGACTTTAGAGTTACAATTACATTAAACTAGGATTCAAAATGTGTAAGGGTAACTTAATCATACCCTTATATAGTGTAGGAATAAGTAAACCACATTTAAATATATTTTGGTTTAAATTTATGATGTTTAAGATATTTTTTACTTGCTATTAAATTGTTAAAAAACATTATGTTTCCTTTACTTGATTTTTAGAATTTCATGTTGACACTTATGCGAAGACCAACTAGTCATTATACAATTCTAGGGAATTTAAATCAGTTGTACACATACTTTATAAATCCATGTTATATTTTATTCATTTTTGAAAACAACAATTATTTACTAAATGGAGGAATGGAATTACCATTATGTTGACGATCTAACATTACGCAAGTAGGGGTTTCTCATTTAGTATAAAAAAAATTATGGAAAAAATTAAATTTCCAATTACTCCAACTAGAAAATAAATTCCAAAGGACCCTAATAACCCATAAGGATACATAAAATGAAAATGGGGGATTTAAGAAAAAACTAAATTCTTATAATCCATGATATGAAAATTGAGCATCAAGGTCCAATTTTTCTTGAGAACAACCAAGAGACGCAAATGAGTTTTGGAAAATATCATGGAATATAAGAAATTTTTTTATCAAGTAAGGAAAATTTGGAAGGATTAATCAAAAATATCATGTATTAAATCAGGGAATCCCAAACCATGTTTTCAAGGATGGATTAAATAATTGAACTACTCACTAAAAATACCAAATATTTAATAAATATTTCTAAATCTCAAGTGAATTTTCTTGTAATAAGTGGTACAGAAAGCGAGAAAAAATTTATGTCAATTCATGAAAAAAACAAAAAAATATATCTTTTAATAGAAATAAATTCAATGGATAACAAGGGTATTGAATAAGTAATCCAATATATAGTTATCAGTAGTCAATTTAAGGAATATTAACACACTAAAATTATAGAATTCTTACTAGATGAATTTGAAAAAGAATATAGGGATGGAATATTTTTAATTTCATACATGTGGAAACATGGTGAATATGAAAATATAGAATAATTATAACCTAAGATAAAAATAAAAATATATTGGGATGAAGTGGTAAACTTCAAGAGGTGGTTGGTAGAATTTTACCACTTGATTCAATATGAAAAATAAACTTTTGAGTGGTTTAAAAAATTCAAAATGATCATTGAAACTCATTTATATCCCTAAGGGTGGAACATTATAATGTGAAGAACTAATAATTTTATCCCCATGTATAGGAATTCAACGATTGAAGAAAGATATTTCAATAATTTAAAAGGAATAGGAAAAATAAGTATTGAATCATGTATAGAATTATGAATCAGTTGAGGATAGAAAAAATATGTATAATTTCTCAAATAATGGATGCCTAAGGGAAATATTCAAGTCAAAAATGGGAAAATTAAATAACAATACTTCATCCATGAAGTGGAAATATAAGAATATATAATCTATGAAGAGGTGAATGATTTGGAAACATTGAATATGCCACGACCCGTCCCCCGGGGCATGTGTCGTGACTACCCCAAGACCTCCTTCCATAGGCTAGCGGCTGGCGACTAGCACCAAAGGCATATTCCCTAAAACTGGGAAGGCATTTCCATTATAACCTCTAAAGACACACAACCAAACAAACAGCAAGATACGAATGCAAGTTAGCTGTATAGTAAACTAGTATGTACAGTAAGTAAAAAGGGTTCAGAATACAAGCCCAACTAGAATGTACAAGTACAACTGAAATGAAATACAACTGAAGAAAGAGAAAGACCGCTACTGGATCATCCTTCGAGGTTCCTACCTGAAGGGTAGGTATAGATCGCCTCCTCGGCACTACACATCCACCTGTCTCTCCTGTGTACCGACACGCCACATGGTCCTCCTCTGATCACCATCCAGTCCTGGTACCGTCGTCCTCAGTCAGCGCTTTCCATTGTCTACATCCAGCACAACAAGGTGTGGTCATAGCCCATGCAGAGGTGAGTATAACGATAATCTGTAAGGACCCCAAGACCCTTGAGGTCTCCCAAAAAACCACCAATCATAAATCGCAAAGTATGAAATCAACAGATAACTCTACTTAGGTATATTCCCATACATATACCTAAGTTATCATGTAATCCATCACAATCATGAGGAGAAAATGGAGAAAATGACTAAGCTCACACCAAGATTTATTCTAGAGGTAGTAACAAGTAACATTCCGAACACCTTGGCTACTGGATAACTCCTCCTCTATCGAGTACGGTGGCCCTACCGCGTCACACAGAGGCCCTTCCCACTAACCTTGGACTGCTGAGGTACTCCTCCTGTTGAGTACCGTGGGTTTACTGCCTCACACAGAGGGGCTCCCCACCGTGGGTCTGCTGCGTCACATAGAGGCTCTCCCCCACATGACTCACTGTGTTACTCCTTCTATCGAGTACCGTGGGTCTGTCGCATCACGCAAAGGTGCTCCCCACTGTGGCCTGCTGAGGTACCCCACTTGTCGAGTACCGTGAGTCTGTCACATCACACAGAGGCGCTCCCCACTGTGGGTCTGCCGCGTCACAAAAAGGTTCTCCCCACTGGTCCTGTCTAGTCACTCCGAGTCGAAAAGGTTAGTAGTCTTCAAGTCTCAGCCAACTACTGGGTTCTCGCACTATTCTCGCTCATCTTCGGGAGGATCCGCACCATGAGCTACTGGTCGATACTCCAACTACCACGAATTCCCATGAAAAAAGCTTCTCAATGGTCTGCCATGTCATTGAGGTATCATCACAACAAACGACGTGTCAATCGGACGCACGGTCTGTGAGTTATTAGTCTTTTAGTCCCAGGGGCCCGGTTGGATTTGTTTTCGATCCAACCTGACCATACCCCCAACATAATCCAAAACTTTTGTGGGGTATAATCAAAGGGACCGTCTCGCTGCATGGTTTCTAGAACCACTGATGGTTCGTCAAACGGATGTCCAGTGCCAATGTTATAGTCAAAGGAAAGTAAATAGGTCGTAGTGGGCCCAAGTTTGGTCCGAACCGGTCAGCCCGACCCGGTTTGGGTTTACCCAGCCTGACCCGCTGGGTCCGGCTCGGCCCGTTGGGTTCTTACCGGTCCGCTGGGCGGCCCGACAGGACGCAAGAGGTCATAGAGGGTCGCAGATGGCCATGAGGGTGCGAGGCCACAGAGAGGATCGGTCGGGGCGGTTCGGCTGGATGGGAGACAGCGGCTCGGATGGTGGCTTGGCCTAGATGGCAGCGACAACTCAGAAGGCGGTGGCGTGTCGGGCGGTGTCTCGGCCCGGATGGCGGTGACAGCTTGGCCCGGATTGTGGTAGCGGCTCGGACGACAGCGGCTTGGGCGGCGGCTCGACTCGGTATGGTGGTGGTGTCTCGGCTCGGCAGCTTGTCTTAGCAGTGGCGGCTTGGCCCGGATGGAAGTAGCGGCTCATAAGGTGGCAGTTTCTTTGGCGGAATCTCAGCTAGGACGGCGAAGGTGGCTCGGCCCGGACGGCGGCAACGACTCGAATGGCGGTGGCTTGGGCGGCGACTCGGTTCGGCCCGACTCAGTGGCAGCGGCTTGGCACGGATGGCAGAGGTGGCGGTTCGGCCAGGGCAGTTCCACGAAGCTGCGGTGGTGGTTTTGGATGGGGTGTCATGGTGAAGCTGTGGTGACGTTTCGGTTGGGGCGGCACGGCGAAGCCGCGGCAGCGGCTCGGGCGGCTCGGCTGCGGACAGTGCGGAGCGGCGGAGGACGTGGGTGGCGGAGTGTCGTGGAGTGAGTAGGCCACGGGCGGCATGGGATGTGGGTGGCGGAGCATTTTTGCCTTCATCGCGTTCGTCACCTTCGTGCGTTGCAAATAACACACCAAAGAAGAAGAACGACGGATGGGTCGAGCCATGTTTGTTTGGCCCCCACCCTCCACGTTAGAGCGATAGCACGCAATTCACAAAATTGAATCATGAATGTGTATGGAAGATTTTTAAAAACATCAATCCCCACAACCCTCGTCAATCTCTATTCCCAATCCCACAAAATAATTATAAGGGGAGAACATGGGAAGTGATAAACATAATTAAATAAACCTATACCTTGGATTGTTGTTGACGTTGGCGCGAGATGAAGTTGAAGTTCTCGATGTTCGTCTCGTCTTCCACACATCTCTAATCCTAGGCTCGTGCATCTAATTGTTGTAGTCGAAGATGTTCCTCAATGGAGGGTGTCCTGAGGTAGAATTAAAAGTCGATGTTCTTCATTACAAGAGCGTTCTTCATGGAAGAACGTGTTCTTCATTGGAGAAGTGTAATCCTCCAAGGGTTCTCCTCTCACAATTCCACCCAAAAAAAGAGAGGTGCCAATATAATTAACTGAAAGGATTAATTATTTTTTTCATAACCAAGTTGGTGTAATTAATGCACCGCATTGGAACAATTAATTAGCTCAATTAGTTGGCCCAATTTAATGGCTAAATTTACTGGGAGGGGTGGAATATTGGGGATTTGGGAGGTTTCTCTCCATTAAGAGAGTTGGTTGGTCCCCGCCTCTAAAATTGAAATTGGGGGTTTAGACTCAGGTGGTCACCACCACCATAACCTCACAGGGGAGGATTAGTTCTGGTGGACCCCACCTCCCAACATCCACATGGGTTTTTTAAATAAAAATAAATTGTTACACAATTTTATTTTTATTTTATTCTTTTAACGAAAAACCATAAAACTAACTTTCACCCTCGACCAACCACCATGGAGATGAAAGTCTATTTAAGATAATATCGGCGATGTGAGTTCAACAGTGCCATCAGATTTAAACTCCGAGCACTGGTTCAAAAGTTATAAAATGCTGCTTGCGCATTTACTAAACGTACCTGAAAAAAGTTCAGAAAATTATTTACAGTCACCCTCGACCCGTGATGGCCATGTTTTGGCTTTACCCAATTGAAACACGCCCCAAAAAACCCAACGGTACTCTCGTATTTCTAATCCAAGTTACCATTTAAATGTTATGGATTTTTTAATAAAATAATTGTCACTTTATTATTTTATTTACAGCCAAAAACTAACTTTCACTGGTGTCCCTCGCCGGCCAAAGTTTGTACCTGCTTAAATAAAGCATTCCTTCACGAGTTCAGTGGTGGTCTCAGATTTTAAATCCCAGCTACCATTTGTGTCTTATAAGCATTTGAAAAATAAAATAATTTATTTTATTATTTTATTTACAGTTATGCCATTTTTGGGTTTTCTCATGGCAGCCCTGCGCCGACTAAATATAAGTCACACCTAGGGTAAACCCACCATCCCAAACGCAACGGTGCCCTCATATTTCTGACCTGAGTAACCATTTAAAATTTATTCCTCCTTTTTTTGGAAAACTTCTTACGCTCGCTATTTAAAGTTTAACAAAACTTCGATGGACCTTTCCGGGCACTCCGAGGGTACTGAGAATGAATCTGAGCCTCCTGCTCCCATGTTCTCTCTTAAAGGTTCATGTTCTGCTAGAGTACGTGCACAAGAGGTATCGACCACCCACAGAGGACCCACTCCTGTCGATCATCAATCTTCACTAGAACCTATATAAACGACGCCCCATCATCTAAGTCTAGCTCGACGTGGTCGATGATGTGAGATGGTTCATGCACGTATCTCCTTAGCTACGATACATGGAAGATTTCATGCACCCTCTCCAAATGCGGTAGAAGAGCCAAGTGGTATGCTACCTTGCTTATCCTTCGAAATATCAGAAAAGTACCAATAAACCTCAGTGATAACTTACCACCTCGGCCAAAACTCCTTAGTCCCTGTCAAGGAGAGACCTGTAAGAATACATGGTCCCCCTCCTTGAACTCCAAGGGTCTTCATATCCTATGGGCATAAGACTTCTTCTAACTATGTGTTTTCTTCACTTGCTGACAAGTGAGACATCGTGATACAAATTCTGCCACTACTTTCTTCATCCCTGGCCACCAGTACTAGCGTCAGAGGTCCTGGTACATCTTTACCACACCAGGATATACCACCGTAGGAGATGTATTGAACTCCCTCAAGACCTCCCCCCAAAGCACCACTGGTACCATGGTACGTCCTCTGAAGAGGTCGTCTTGGTCCCCAACTTCAGAAAATCCATCAGGTGCAGGTCCTGTGGATATTTGAGCACATAGAGCCTCACAGTCAATGCCCCCAAGTTGCACCTCCCCAACTTGATGAATGAATGGGGGAGTGACAGTAAAAGACTGCAGGTAAGAAAATTCATCTTTATCCAAGAAAGATATCTCCAGCACGACTAGCTACTTTGATGGTTCACTAAAAATTTGCTGATCAAACCTCCTGCTGAGTGAATCTGTTATCACGTTCCCCTTTCCAGGAGTAGAGACTATCTCAAAGTCATAGTCCTAGAGGAACTCTAGCCATCGTCACTATCGCAACTTCTAAAATCTCTTCTGACACTTCACTGTCCACAGGAAAGGCTCCTCCTTCTTCGTCAAAGCTGAAAAGGGTGCTGATACCCTGGAGATGTCTGGTCCAAAACTTCGGTTGTTCCCAGTCAAAACAGAAGTCCCTCTCCCTATGGGGGGTAATCCTGGAAACAACTTTTTAAAAGATTTCCCCATGCTCTGCCACTCCTGTTTGGAACTGAAAATTCAAAACTCTTGCTGCCACGAGGGTAAGTCTGGCCAACTCAAGAGTGATTGTTTGTACCCTCCTAAGCATCAGTTTATCCTGTGCTTCCCAGGTTTCCTTTTTTCGCCAAACTAGAAAAACCCCATTCCAACATTGTAGAGAAACCACATCCTTTTTTCCTAATACATTCAATCTGAGAATGAATTTTGGATGTCCATTCCATACCCAAACTAACATCGTAAGGCCTCAATTCTACCACCATGAGGTTCCAACCGAAACTCTCACCTCAAGAGTCAAATCACACCATCAGTGTAATTGTGATTATCGAGTCTCCTCCCAAAGGTATCTTCAGATGTAAGGTTCAAGTCAACGGTTTAACCGGAAACTCTAGGTCTTGGAAAAAATTCTTTGAAGGAAGGAATGATTGGTAACTATGTCTATTGATACGGAAACTCTTAGTAGACAAAAACCGTACCTCGAATCATACCTAGCGCCCTTTGGTCGCACTATTTGATAGACTGCAGCTACTCTCTTCCCATGTCCTATAACTCCCTAATCCTGGTGGGGTCCACAAAAAGGGGGTGGTTGTGACATGTCGAAATGTACACCACCTCATGATACTCTCATAGCTCTGCTTCCATGTCTACAGCCCTGTAGATTCATCTATCCCTGTCACATCCTCTTCCCAAAACATCTTACAAGAACGAGTCTCTAAGACTGGCACCACTTTCCAACTTTCCCACTGCTAACATTCACTGGTTGTATCTTCTCATCCAAAGAACATTCAACCAAAAAGTTTCTCTCTAGCACCCTAACTTAAGAAGGAATGCATAAAGGAATAACACTGGCTCGGATCTCCTTAAACACACCTCGCTCTGAAGTATGGGCCCTGAAGCACTGATCGTATCATATTAATCGAGTACTAGGAAATTTTGGCACGCCTCGATGAATAATCAGCTACTGACATGTCGTCCTACCAAAGATGTAGATGCTCTAAAGAACTCTCAACCACCTCCTCAAGCAAGTCCTAAGATGCCTGTGAATCGAGCTCGCCTCACAACCTAAGGGGTATCTGATGCTGAAACTCGCATAAAGCACCAAGCAAATATGTTTCCTTCACCGGTACCACCGGTTTTAACTGTTGACCCACAGGTAGTGATATAGCTGACACACTACACAAAGGTACTATCTCGAGAAATTGTCCATGTACTAAAGCCTCATCACTATGCAGACCATCCTCACGGTCACTCACTGAATAGACTAGTAGCTAAGATCACCATCATCTCTAATGGTGTCTCAACTAGGCATAAAACTCTAGCAACTACCTCTAGTCATCCCTCAGCTGTGTGGGAAACTATCTCGCCTCAAAACCATAGAGGCCTTTGCTTCTGGAACTTGTGCAACTTGCTCAGTCAGTATGCACCATCTGCCAGTGTGGATTGTGGTATCTACTGCCCAATGGGTGGTGGTGGTGCTGGTACACCACCTGAAGGTGCCAACATAGTCAGAGGGCCCTGCACCGGAGCCTCATCGCTCGGTGGGCCGTCATCATGAACTCTCTTGGGAATCCTATCTGGTTGTCTAAACAATGGAATCCTGATAAGGAACAGGTGCTCCATGGTCATTAAGTTATACCTAGTGAGATGACTCAAGAAAAATATAAGAAAACCTTTCAAAACACACACGCAATTAGTGTTTTCATGAACTGAGTCAGAAATGAGAAGTCAGGATCCTGGTGTATGGATACGCCAGCTGCCACAGCCACACTGGATTCCCTAAACTGATAACCACACTCACTAAACTTAACACTATTGTCATTAAAAAGATCAGAGTCCAATGTTCTACGATAGGACAGACTCCTATGATATCAATTCTTCACGACCCGTCCCCCAGGCCCGGTGCCCTGACTACCCCAAGCCCGCCTTCCATAGGCTAGGGGTTGGGGACTAGCACCAAAGTTTTATTACCTAAAACTAGGAAGGCATTTCTTTTATAACCTATAAGCATTGGCAACCAAACACACAACAAGATACGAATGCAAGTCAACTGTATAGTAAATTAGTGTGTACACTAAGTAAAAAGGGCCCAGAATACAAGACCAACTGGAAAGTACAAGTAAAGCTAAAATGAAATACAAATGAAGAAAGAGCAAGACAGATACTGGATCGTCCTCTATGATTCCTACTTGTAGGGTAGGTACAGATCACCTCCTCAACACTCCACGTCAACCCGTCTCCTCTGCGTACCAACACACCGCATGGTCCACCTCTGATAATCGTCTAGTCCTGGTACCCTCGTCTTCAGTCAGCGTTGTCTATCATCTGCATCCAACACAATAAGGTGCGGGCATATCCCATGCCGGGGTGAGTATAAAGATACTCAGTAGGGACCCCGAGACCCTCAAGGTATCACAAAAATCCACCAAGGATAAACCCCAATGTATGAAATCAACAGATAAACCAACTTAGGTATATGCCCATACATATACCTAAGTTATCAAATAATCCATCTCAATAATGATCAAAACATAGAGATAATAACTCATCTCACACCAAGATTTATTCTAGGGGTATTAACAAGTAACATTCTGAACACCTTGGCTGCTGGAGAAATCCTCTATCGAGTACAGTGGGCCTGCCACGTCACAGAGAGTCGCTTCCCACTAACCATGAAATGATGAGTTACTCCTCTTGTCGAGTACCGTGGGTTTGCCGCATCACACAGAGGCACTCCCCACCATGGTTCTGCCGCGTCACATAGAGGCGCTCCCCCTCGTGACTCGCTGAGGTACTCCTCATGTCGTGTACAGTGGGTCTACCATGTCATGTAGAGGAACTCCCCACTATGGCCTACTGAGGTACCCCTCCTATCGAGTACTATTGTTATGTCATGTCACATAGAGGTGATACCCATCGTGGGTCTGCCACATCACACAGAGGCGCTCCCCACTGGGACTTTCAAGACCCTCTGAGTTGAAAAGGTCAGCAGTCGTCAAGTCTCATCCAGGTACTGGGTTCCCGCACTGTTCTCACTCGTCTCCAGGAGGATCCGCTCCACGAGCTACTGGTCGATACTCTAACATCCATGAAGAACCATGAATAATCATCTCAATAGTCTTCCACGTCATAGGGCTCTCAATGCAACAGATGGTGCGTCAATCGGACGCCCGGTCTGTGAGTATTAGCCTTTTAGTCCCGGGGGCCCAGTTTGATTTGTGCTTGATCCAACCTTACCATACCCCCAACATAATCCAAGACTCTATTGGGGTATACTCAAAGGGGATATCTCACTTTGAGGTTACCAGAACTGTTTAGAGTTCATCAAACAGACATCTGGTGCCAAAGTTATCACCAAAAGAAAGTAAATGAGTCGTAGTGGGCCTGGGCCCGGTCTGACTCGGTCGGACCGACCCGGCCCGACCCTGCCAGGGCCAAAGCGGTTGTGGTCTATCTGGCCTGACCTGCTGGGTCTGGCCAGGCCTGCTGTGTGGCCAGACAGGCTGTGAGAGGTCTCGAATGTCCGTGGATGGTCGCAAGGGCGCGAGGCCGTAGAGCGGATCGGTCGGGGAAGTTCGGCCAGATGGGCGGAGGTGACTCGGACAGAGGCTTGGCCCAGACGGCGACAGTGGCTCGGAAGGCGGGGGGGATCGGGCGGTGGCTCATGCCAGATGGCAGAGATGGATCAGCCCGGACGGCGGCTTCGGCTCAGATGGCGATGGCTTGGGCGGCGGCTCGGCATGGTAGCCACAGCTTGGCTCGGCGGCTCGGCTCGGCAGCTCGGCTCGGCGGCGGCAGCTCAGCCAGGACGGTGGTGGAGGCTTGGCCCGGATGGTAGCAGCGACTCGGACGCCGGTGGCTCGGCTCGGCATGGTGGCTGTGACATGTCTCGACGGCTCGGCTCGACGACTCTGCTTGGCGGCGGCGGCTCAGCCCGGACGGCGGTGGTGGTTCAGTCAGGGTGGTTCGGTCGGGGTGGCCCGATGACGCCGCGACGGTGGTTTAGCTAGGGAAGCGTAGGAAAGCTGTGGTGGCGCAGTGAAGCCATAGTGGCCATTCAGCCGGGTGGAAATGCAAAGCTGCGGCGGTGTCTCAGGGAGCTCGGCCGCTGACGAGGCAGAGCGGCGGAGGCCAAGGGCGCCGCGAGGCGGCGCAGCGAGGTCGCGGGCGGCGGAGCGCAGTGGAGTACAGAGGCAACGGGGGCGGGGGATATGGGCGGTGGAGCATCATTCCCTTTTTCACCTTCGTTTCCTTCTTCCATTGAGAAGAACACACCAAAGAAGCAGAACGACGGAGGGTTCGGGCCATGTTTGTTTCGCCCGCACCCTCCGCATTAGAGCGGTAGCAAGAGGTTCACAAAATTGAATCATGAACATGTATGTAAGATATTTAAAAACATCAATCCCCACAACCCTCATCAATATCTAGTCCCAATCCCGCAAAATAATTAGAAGTGGAGAATATGGGAACTGATAATCATAAAAAAATAAACCCCTACCTTGTATTTTCATTGATTTTGGCGCGAGAAGATGTTGAAGTTTTCGACGTTCCTCTTGTCTGCCAAACACCTCTGATCCTAGGCTCATGCATCGAATCGTCATGGTCAAAGACATTCCTCATTGTAGGTTGTCCCGAGGTAGAAGTTGAAGTCAGCTTTCTTCATTGGAGGAGCATTCTTCGTGGAAGAACATGTTCTTCATTCGGGAAGTGTAATCCTCCAAGGGTTCTCCTCTCACAATTCCACCCCAAAAAAAGAGAGAGGTTCCAATATAAGTAACTTAAAGTATTAATTATGTTGGGACAACCATGTTGGAATCACGTTGGCATAATTAATTATCTCCATTAATTGACCCAATTTAATGGCTCGATTTAATGGGAGGGGAGGAATATTGGGGAGTTGGGAGGTTTCTTCAAATTAAGAGGGTTCGGGTGGTCCTCGCCTCTAAAATTCAAATTAGGGGATTAGGCTCGGTTGGTCCCCACCACCATAACCTCACAAGGCAGGTTTAGTTCTAGTGGACCCCAAATCTCAATATCCACATGGGTGTTTCAAATAAAAATAAATTGTTACACAATTTTATTTTTATTTTATTCTTTTCACGAAAAACTCAAAAACTAACTTTCACCCTTGACCAACTGTCGTCGAGGTGAAAGTCTCTTTAAGCGAATTCCATCATTTTGAGTTCAACGGTGCCCTCGAATTTCAATTCTGAGCACCGGTTCAAATGTTAGAAAATGCCACTTGAATGTTTACTGAACACACCCGAAAAAAAGTTCAGAAAATTATTAACAGTCTCCCTCGACCCGTGCCAGTCGAGGTTAGGCTTTGCCCAAGTGGAACATGACCCAATAAACCTAACATCACTCTCAGATTTCCAATCTGTGTTACCGTTTAAAATTTATGGTTTCTACAATTAAATAATTGTCACATAATTATTTTATTTACGGCCAAAAACTAACTTTCCCTGGTGGCCCGTGCCGACCCAATTTACTATCTTCTTAAATAAATCATTCCCTCACGAGTTCAGCCGTGGTCTCAGATTTTAAATACGAGCTACCTTTTGTGAGGTATAAACATTTGAAAAATAAAATAATTTATTTATTTATTATATTTACAATTATTCCATTTTTGGGTTTTCTCATAGGAGGCATGTGCTGACTAAAGTTAAGTCCTGCTTAGGGTAAACCCACCATTCTGAAAGCAACGGTGCCCTTAGATTTCTAACCTGAGTAACTGTTTTAGAGTTATTCCACTTTTTCTGGAAAACTTATTACGTGTACTATTTAAAGTTTAACAAATCTTCGACAGATCATTTCAGGCACTCCGGGCCTCGGAATCATGCGCCGTCAAATTTTCCAGTCTCGAAATAATTCCATATAATTAAAAAAATTATAC
Organism: Viscum album; assembly: GCA_963277665.1. Lineage (NCBI taxonomy): Eukaryota > Viridiplantae > Streptophyta > Magnoliopsida > Santalales > Viscaceae > Viscum > Viscum album. The sequence continues at coordinate 625,605,799 of OY728127.1, forward strand.
TACATTTCTGGGAAATTACAGAATATCTAAATTAATTAGTGATAAGGATATTATATTGGTTCCCATTTAATAAGAATAATCTATATTGGTACCATGTTTGAGATAGGAAGAGATGATTTTATATTAAGACTATATAACAAGAAACTCATGGTTACCAACCAATTTTTTCGATTTTATATTTATTTTTTATTTAATTTTGATATTTTCTAGTAAATTACACCACACATAGTTTTTTACTTGGTTACATTCATAAAAGAAGTAAAAAAATAATGGACTAAACATTTATATATTAAGTAGGATGAAAAACTGATATGGGAGAGTCTATAATGGATGGGGGTAATCTAGTTTAATTTTATGTTCATTATAATGTAATTCAATGGTTTAAATTTAAATTTTCTCTTAATTTCTGTGTATTCTTCTAATCATGGATTCAATATAATGTGTGAGGGATAAAACTTTTGTTGGGTGGTGTTTGATTTAGAATGAACACACTAAGATAGTATTTCAATAAATACTCTATAAGATTAGAACACCATGAAAATAATGAAACATTTATAAATGGAATTGATTATTTAGAGTTAATAAGATATAAAACAAAAATTTTAAAATATGGGATATTTGAATTTTATTGGTGAACCTATGTTAAAGTTATCCTTTTTTATAAACTAGAGTAACATTTAAGTGGATCACTTTAAACAACAATAGTATTAATAATTTTTATTGGAGTATTATTAGCAGTTGTGATCCAAGTAGGGTTATTCATGAATTATCCTTGCATAAGTATGTGTGGGGATAAAATAAAAAACAATAAGTTAAAAGTAAATTATAAACATATATCCGATTATACTTATCCTACTTCAATGTATTGACTATTAAAATTAGTCTCAGGGGTGCATGTGGTATCGTATTGTATATTTCCTGATATATAATAAGGAAATAATAAGTGTATTGAATATATCATTACAAATATTGGATAAAATGTGCCATTTTATTGAGGGGAATGAAGGGGAAGAATAATCTTAAACTCATGTGAAATGTAGGAAAATGAAAATGACTACTTAATATATATGTATAATTAATTAATTAATTGGAATTGTAAGGTCAAATATTGATCTTGGGTGAATAGGACATGTAATTGGGAATTTCAAGGAAATAATTAAATACAAATAAGTCTCTAGCTCCTAAAAATAAATGAATTTGAGCATAAACTTGAGTAAATATTAATTCTTGGTGGCATTCTTATTTAGGTAATTTTCATGATGGAAAGTAATGATCAATTGTTGTGGAATTTTTTAATTTATTTTTTCTATTATATTTCATTAATAATTCATAAATATTTTGTTTATATTTTAAATTTAATGTAATAAATAAGTTATATTATATAATTTTAATTATTTCTCAGACAATGATATTTTTTTAAACATTTCATAGTCTAAAAAATTAAAATTTGAATTAACTAAAAAATATTATTTTGATATTAAATATTAATCATTGATGTTTAATTTAGGATTTTTGAATGTTTAAAGAGATGAAATCATGGTAGTAAAGTAGACAATATGATAATAAAATAGAAGAAGTGAGGATAGTGTGTCACTAAATTTGAATTGAATGGGTTATGTGTAGGTAAATGTAGATCCATATACATTATTTCAGAGTAAATATAGATGGTTGGCCCCTATATAAGAGTAAAAATGATTTATAATATTCTAGATGTGTGTAAATTGAAAAATATGAAGGTCTAGATACGTTGAATTAATGATATTGTTTCGGTAACCCCATATCCCACGCTGTATGTAAAGGGTAATTCAAAATTTAACATAATTTTTTCTTTGATTAACCTAAAAACATCTCAAGATATATAAATTAAACTTTCACATAAATTATCCATGTAAGAGTAAAATCCAACTTCATAAGAGTAGTCAATTTTATTAGTGATTTTTTTTAGAATAATCCTTAGATATGTTTTATTATATAGGAGTATCAAAACGCATTTCCCAGTCTCTCAATAGAACCTAATGGCCTAGCTTAGCATCACGGCCCCATAATGGTATCTTAATATTCAAATTAACCATAAGATATTGTGATGTATTCTAATTTAATTCCTCGGCCGAGGTCACCTAAATAATAACTAACTTGGGGTATCCAAATGACATCATACATGCCTCCCCATATAACTAATTTTTTTAACAAGAGGATATTTCCTTAAACAATTTTAGGAAAAATATAACCTCTCAAAATGGATATAGTATCATACCCAAATGTATTATAAGTTTTTAATTTCAAATCCATATAACGGAAATCCTAAATATTTTTTTCATAAAATTGCGATCCTAGAGAGACCCATAGTCCAAAATAGAATGCATTCCACCTATATAAAATATATAATAACCAAGGTAAACCATAATAAAATAAACATTGAATCATATATAAGTGTGAAAAGGTATACTATGTAGTACACAATAAATAATAGGTACAAGTAAACTGAACTATGTACAAAATGATCATCTTTAAGAAGTACCTATACCATAAGAGAAAACATGAAGGTATACCAATGTATCTCAAAACCCATTCTATGTGTCAAGGTAGAGGTTCAGTCCAACTTACTACTATGAATTCCCAATGACTCAATAATAATAATTATTGCTGAGGTCAAGTATATGTGCATCAATTTTTTTTACTAGGTTCCCTTGACCCAACTATTATATGTAATTTTATTTCCATTACATTTATATATTTTCTTATATATGTGTGTGTGTGTGTGTGTGTGTGTGTTGTTTTTTTCTCTTTCCATTACAGCAAAATCACTTATACATGTACAGTATAAATTCTAATGTAAAAAAATAATTTTAAAATCAAAAGGTAATAGTAGTTCTCATCTAAAATGAGAACCTATAAACCATATGATGGTGGTATAAATCATATTTTATATAGTATGGATACAACATACTGATAAGACATAGATAATGTAGGAATATGAGGTTATGGGGGATTATAATCATTGAAATTTATTCTAATTATGTTTGCACATAGTGATCTTGAGTAGAAGATATATTTTGGATTGACCATCTAGTAGGATTTATATATGTTACATGTGTCATTGGTTATTCCAATCAATTATCATGTTTATCATAATCTTCGAATGAGGGAATTATTTGTTTGTACCATTTTATAACATACATTAATGATAGATAAAAACCACAGTTTTTTGTGAGGTATCTTGCATTGGATGTTTCATATGGGTTATGGCATTGGTTGACTGATCATGACCTGATTTTTCACATTAAAATAGGGTAATAGATAACAAGGGGATAATTTAATAGGATGTTATTACCTTAAAATATCATCTCCATGGTTTAAAAGGTCAATCCTATTTGGTAAGTTCATAGAGAGAATAAATAACGAAATTAAGGATTTTGAAACAAGTTTCAAATAATTCATTGTGAGATATAATATGACAAAAATAATATATTACTAAGATTTTTTTTCATAGGAAATGATTTTGTTTTCATGGTTATATCTTATATACTCAGGGACCTTGATGGGTTGCTAAAGTACACACATATTCTATATATATCACTTATGACAATTGATATAAGGTCCAAGAGGGAAAAAAATAAACTTATTCAATTTCATTTCTTATTTTCATAAATATGTATTAATTAAATGGTGGGTCTCACCCTGAGGTTCGAACGATGTTTCAACTTGACATATCAATATGAAATAAATGGTGTAAATATTATTCATGTTTTGAATATTATATTTTAAATTTATTTACAAATTTTTTCCAAAAGTATTTAAGTGAATTCAAAAAAATTATAATTAGATATTATTATTAATGCTTTATTAAATATGTAATTGGATCAGAGAATTGAGTTAAAGGATTTAATATCATAACATAAAATATATTTAATTTCTCACATTTTTTATAAAATATAAATTATATTTTTTAAAAAAATTACTAAGTCATTTAGTGTAATTTTGGTCTTATTTAGAATGGTAATGTTATTTGGGGGCGTAAGTGTAATTTTTCGGACTTTCACATACCCATAAAAGACTTTTGAAGCTCAAAATTCAAGGGACTACTCATTTCCTAAAATTGTTGATCCATTATCTATTCTCTCCAAAATCCAAGAGTGATATAGAGGATATCTAAGTACCCCCAATCCATTTTCTTCATTAAGATAAAATTAATGGTTCTCCAAGAATCAAAAGGATATAAAAATCACCATTGATTCTCTTCAGTATAATTTGGACACTTAATATTTACATACAAAAAAGTTTTTGAAGCATGTATGGAAAATATATAGGGATATTTCTATAGTTACTTTATAAAATTATCATCTTCAATGTCCAGAATATGTTTGTATCTTCAAATAAAAGAATGTAACTATTTCACTTTTATTTTATTCATAATTACTTCAATATGCGATATTCATGTTAAAACTAGATTACGCTTAACCATTAATATTTTCACAATGTCAGCCTGATGATAAATTTTTTAATTTCTAAATATTTACTCTATTACTACACACATAGTTTTAGAAAGTTGTATCTTAGTGATCATGGGTAGTGTTAAGTTAAGTTATAATTAAACTTTTAAGAATTCAAAAAAGAGTGTCATTAATTTCCCAAACCCACTTACGGTGTTTCGATTCTAGATTAGATAGTCTAGGTATGTAAATCTAAAGATTGAAATATGTATTTTGGGTATAACAATAATTAAAATAAATATTTCAATTTATAATAATAGTAACACATGGTTATATTTGATCCCTCAGTTATGTAATGTACAATGGGGGTGTCTTAAATAAGAAGTTCTTCAATGACATTGAATATATATATACTTATATATATATTAAGACACACACACACACGCACACACACACACATATATATATAATAGAATAATACCCATGTGGTAATAGTAACCTGTGGGTGAATAGTTCCCATTAGTGAACATTAATCCATGGGTGAATAGTACCCCTGTGTGAATAGTACACATGAATAGTCTTGAGAAACCCTCTAGGGGATTTAAATCCCTGGTAAGCCTAATAAATTCATGGAAAATTTAAGAAATTTTTTAAAATATTTTGAATTTAATAAAATTATTTTGGGATTGTGTGACATGTGTTTTATAAATTAAAATTATATTAGAACATTTCAGTAAATGATAAATTCTATAAATTATAATTCATTTAAATTTTACTTTTATAGTGTTTGATTAATGCATACCAATTGATCCTAGCCCTTTATCGACAAATGTATGACTATTAATATTATTTATTTACTTACTTATTGTTATTCATGCGATGTACGTAATAATTAATTTCTAAAGGATGGATTGTGCATTATCTACCTCTCTATCATTATAATTATAAGGGAATGGATGTAAATTGGTACTTTTATGTAGTTGGGGTTTGGCTTAGTGGTAAGAACCCATTAATTCTACATGAAAAATGGGGGTTGAAAGCCCATTGGGTGCAGGTACTCTAGAATTACGGTAGCGTACTATTGCTATGGTGGTATTGTAGCAACGGTGGGCTATGTAGTGGCAACAGGGTACTATAGCAGCAGCGGGAACTGTACAGTATTGTAGCATCATGGTACTACAGCAGTACTACTAACATAATGGGCCTTGGGCCAAAAAATGGGCCTACGGGCCATATAATGGGCTAAATGTCCACTGGGCCTTCGGGATATGTAATGGGTCTCCCTCTACCCAGTTAAAGAGGTATTTTCTTTTCATTAATAATAAATGAGGCTTCATCCCCAACCTTTAAAAAAATTCCTACTTTTATTTCTTTATATTTCAAATTCCTAAGACCCCCTCACCTATGTGTGAGTATTTATATATAATTTCAAGGATAAATAAAGATATAGACCACACTAACACATTTTGATGTACTATATGTGTTTTAGATATATTAGATTATGGAATGTGTTATGACTCATTTCAGACATAAATCATGGATTTTTCCCTAATATCTACATTGATACAATATCTTCTTTATGTATTGACAAGTAGTAAATGAAAATGATCCATCATGGTATTTATTTATTTAACCATGGTCTTTTATTATTACGAATGTGTTATGCTTACATGATCCCATAGAATAATAAATGATCATGTATATGTTAAATGAATTAATATGTTGTGAATGTTTTCTATATAATGATTTTTTAAGTTATGATCATCGAAACCTAAAACAAACATCTTAAAGATAAGATTATTTCATTCACCAAGAATAATTATAAATCCCTAAAAGATATATTAATTCAAAACTCTTTCCATTATATGAGTTTGAACAAAACTATAAGTACGAGGTGCTCATTGACACAATTGGTGGATGAGCCTTACTATTGTGAAATTATTTTTAAATAGGTGGGTTTATTTAACTAATTATATAAAAAGGATTTATTCATAGCTATATTTTAAAAAAAGATGAAAATAATATAGTAAATGGAGGATATGCTTTCCAAAAGTTGGGACTTCACTCAATAGATAAAGGAGTCATGAGTTGATTCGGTTGTCTAACCAATAGCTTTCCTTAAAGCCCTTTGAGTACTACTGTAGAAATATATACCACTCTGGATTGTTTTTGGGAAAAATTTTCACTATAATAATCAATCAAATGAGTATTCCAAATAAAGTAGTTTAGGGTTTCTCGGGTTTGATAATATTGAATGAAACATTTAATGAATAATTAATTGATAATGAAATTTTTAATAATTATAAGTACTAATAGAAATATTTTTATTTGTTTTATATCAAATAAAAACCATAACTAATTCAATTTCACTATGATAAATATTTTATAAAGACAATATCCTAAAAAAATATCAGAGTGGTACATACAATTTCATATAGTATTAGACCAAGGTAGGATTCTTTTTGTGATAGAATCATAAATTCTTATTGAGCCTCATTAAGGATCGTGAATGTTGGAAAATAAAATATTAAAAAAATTATATATTATGTGCTAAATGAAAAATTAATGATGTTATCATCTACTACCATTGAGATGTTGAAAATGAAAGAGGATTTTTCTCCCTATAAAATTATATAACATCCCCAAGAGTTATACTAGAATGGAGGATGAATAAAATGATATGTGGTTTCTAATACACTAATACTATTAAGATAGTATAAGGAAGATAGGAAGGACCTCAGGTACTCATGATTATTTGGTATATTGGGGGACTAGAATCCATTGAGGTCTTGTAGAACCATGAACTAGAAACAGATCTCCTTATTTCCTCTTTACCACTTAGCTTCATGAAATTCATTGTAATTAAAATATGAATAACACAATGAATGTAGTCATAAATGTATTGGATACATTTCTCCTACTATATAAGAATATTATTAATACCAAATCTTCATTATTTACTAAGAAAAAAATTACGAAGGGCAACACTCTGGGGTCCAAGGATAATTCTAATGCATAGTCATTGTTGAACTGCCCTTCTATGAAGAAAAGGATGTAGAGGGAGGGTAATGATAAGGGGGATTATTATTTTAATTTTATAAAAAAGGTCACTTGAAGAATAATTATATGTAATGGAGGAAATAAGTAAGGGGATTTTTCTACTTCATGTATATATTTCATTGAATGCAGTCTATCAATTCTTATAAGATGGGTATTAGATAAAACACGTGGGTGACACATTTTTATTAAAATAAAATAACCAATATTATTTAAGTATATTTAAAAGGGGGAGTGGATATTTTAGTAGATTATGGTGCAATATAGTTAAAATTAGAAGATGTAGATTATCATCTTACATTTCCTAGTGGCATGGTTCTTGTATTGAACTATTATTTTTAAATATCTTCCATTACCAGAATCATAATCTCAATGTAATTTCTAGATACTATGGATTTTTATTTAATAATAGGATATAAATGTTTTTTTATAAGGATAACATATGTTATGGTATAGATGATACCAATAATGTATTGTCTATAAATGAACATGGAAACCAAATTTCTAAAATCAATGATAAATACAGTGAAAATGACTCATATCTAACCCACTTGTGGAACTTTAGGGTTTCTCATGTAAATTAGAAGAGTTTAATTTTACTATATTAGGTATGCTACATAGATTATATTGAGATAAAAAAATTATATGTATGCCATGGATTTTTATAAAGAAAAATTTCTAATCCATATTTCACTGGGAAGGGATAAAGAGAAACATAAGTACTTGAATTAATTCAAAATGTTTTTTCATATCCAAGATTTTATTTTGAGGTATTCCTTTAAATATTTTTGGTCATGTGTTTATACATTATTTCCCTCTAAATCTTTTGGTTAAAATAAATGATTTGGGTCTTGGAAGTAGGAGGTGCATGGTTTGTGCACGATTAGAGGAAACTGTGTACCATCCCATAAAAAGTGTGTAGCTAGTTTCCTACAAGAAAGAGTAGACTGTATGGTTTGGAAAACCATGCAAGAAAACCATGGGACCTATCCTGTACATTGAATATTTGAAATTCCATTTCTACCCCCATCATATTTTAATCCCAAAATGCATCATTTTGTCTTCTCTTAGTTTTTTCGACCCAAATGGATCCCATTCCTTCTCCTCAAAGCCTCTCCCTGTCTTCCTAGGATGTAATCAAGAGATTCGTAAAGGTTTTTGGGTTATTTATCAAGGTAATCATCTCCTCTCTTCGTCCTCCTCCACCTTCTTCCATTTTCTCTTGATTTCTTCTTCTTCCTTGGTCTCATGGATCTAGGGTTCATGTTTATTTATTTTTAAATTAGGGTTTTTGTGTTTTTAAAGATTATATTCGATGTTTTTCCATCCTTGATCCCATGTAGAGTTGTTTCAGGTGGGCATTGTAGATGCATCATGAGTTTTAGGTAGGTTTCACTTTACACTATTCCTTTAAATGAAAGAATCATTGATTTATTACTTTTTTCACCATCATTAGATACAAATTAATTATGTGTGATTTTTATAATAATTGTCTAATGGTAAATGATGTGGTTTTTATAATTATTTTGATGTATATGCTATTTAATTTTTATTCTATGCACACTAATTTTTTGATAAAATTCTTGGTTGGATTTTGTATATGAATTGCTACTTTTAAAATATGGTTTGGATTTTTAAATGTCATTATGGAATCTAAAATGGTAGTTTGGATTTATAAAACTTATTTGTAAATGGTTTTATACTTAAAAGTTGTGTGTGTTTGGTTCTTTAAAAATTATTTGAAAATGTGAAGGAAATGTATTGGATTTCTTTTGGAAATATGCTATTTCTCTAAGTGTGTTTAAGGACCATTTGTAACTTTTGTGAAATTGGTGGTATTGAGAACTCTATTTAGATTACTATATTTTCTTGGTTATGTTTAATGTTTTGTAATTTCTATACTGGGAGACTCCCTTGTGATTTAATTGTTGAAGGATGAGATATTGTTCCTTGGGGTGACTCGAGGGTGGCCTGTTTTGTGTGTTTCTAGTGCATGATGTACGTGAATGTGATTGGATTCTTGTTTTCATTGTTGACACACCCCTAATTTATTATTGAAATGGAAACCTAGAATAGATATTGGATTTTTGGTTAATTTATGTTTCACTAGATTAGGATTTGACTATGGCTATTGGTCCTTACCATGGTCATTTCATTACAGTGGGATAGTGCCCCTTGCTTAGACCATGTAGGATGTGATCAAGCATGTGTGTGAGTTGAATTCATTGGGTGAGGCATTCTTTAAAGATGAGTTAGATGTAACAATGACATATATTATCACACTAATCTCCTAGGTTCTTACATATTCTTAAGAACATAGTTATCTTTGGTGGATGATTGAGCTGCCTCGTCTGTTGGGTACTCTTGCATGTTATTTCTCAATTTCCCTTTTTATGTGATCATTGCAACTTATTTATTGTATATATTTCTTATTGGATAAAAGATATTTGTTTTATTTAAAGGTTTATAAAAAAAATTTGAAAATTTTTTCTCTTCTCTTTTCCCCCTTTTTAAATTAAAACATTATCATACTCCTCAAAAATGTTAATTTCTACTTCATGGAAGGGAGTCTGATTTGAATGGAAAAATCGGTAACGGATAGTGTTATTATTTAATGTGAAAAATGTGTGTGGAAAAACCTACTTTTTTATATTTTATTTCAAACTCTAAATTGATGTCTATTTTATTGAAATGAAATGCAATGGGAATAGATTTGTCTGGGAACACCTAATGAGTTTTAATACTCATGCATAGAGTTATTTCAGGTTTTTCTCTTGTAGTGTAGGTTCCAAATTGGTTTCGATCTATGTGTACTAAAATTTGTTTTAGTATCACAGATAGATCCTTAGGGTCACATGGATATTTTGTGGTCCTCAGGTTCAGTTTTTATTATTTTGTTCGGTTTTTTGTAATTTCATTTCTTGTATAAATGATGGTCTGTTGGTTTTTTTATTTTTATTTTTATTTGGTGTGTTCTATTTTTTTCCAATTTTTTATTGATTTATATTTTTAGGAATAATTCCATTATCCTCTCTATAGATTCCTTGTCACTATTTTCTAGCTCGGCGGGATCTAGAATGCCTCTCAGGCCATATCTCAGTCTAGATTCGGTAACCGATTTAGGGTTTACCAGGGTTGGTTCATGAAAAATTAGAATAAAAGGTGGTTGGTTATTTAGGGGACGTAGATTTTAGAGAACCCTTTGTTATTGGGAATGATAAGGTAGTTATAGTAGGACTATTAGAAAATGGGTTGATGTTATGAGGGATTTTCTAGCCAAAACATTTGATGATGAACCTCAAGTTTCCATGGGAAGATGGGTTTTATTTAGATTATCTAGTTCTCATAAGTTTTTTGATATTTAGGATATGAAATGGGGGTTTGGAAATTATTCTTGATGAGATTGCAGGGCATGTAAATCTGAAAGGATCCACAGACATGGTTTTGAAAAAACTCTTTGTGATAATGCTGTGATGGGCATATTTCCTATAAACCTAATAAAAACTCACAAATCAACACTAGTTTCCCCTTGTGAGATTTTTAGTCTTTTATGATTATGAAAAATGTTTTAAAAACCCCTGATTTGGAATTGTGAAAAAATGGATTTTAGGTGGTAATGGTTTGGTTTTTGGAAGATGCAGAAAGAGTTTTCATATTTAGTTTGAAGAAATCCTTAAAAATGGATTTTTATAATATGATTTTGGGTAAATCAGTTAGTGGATTACCATGATTGTATTTTTATAATCAAAACCAAGGGTTTTCTGAAAATTATTGTGTTGGAAAAAAGAAATTTATTTTAAAGAGGATTTTGGGAATTTTATTTATATGAGATGGAATTTTCAATCAAATGAGTTTTAATCAAATGATATTTAATGGAATGAGATTTTTTGTATTGAAGAAAATGTTTTTATTGGGGTGAATTGGTTTTTTGGATTGAATTTATGATATTTTATTTTTTAAATAAATAAAATTAATGGAAGTGTAAAGGATAAAAATGGATTTCAATAGAATGGTTACTAATCTTCTGAAAAAAAATTTATGATATTTAAAATGGGAAGTAGATTGAGAACTGAAAAACTTGGGTTGAATTTTATATTTCAAAAGTGGAAATGGAGTTGTGACTGGTCTTTGGTATTCTTGTAAGTAGTCACATGTACAGATGTGTACGAGAGGGTGGATGGTTAGTTGCATGGGTTGATGAGTTCTCGGATTGGCATGGGAATGTATGTGTGAGGTGGCTCTATAGAATACTATTGGTGCAGGTGAAACATCCCTTTTTTTGTTTTTCAGAAGTGTTTTTAAGAGGAATGGATATGATGTTTTGATAACTATTGGTTTTGTGTTGTTTTTTTCTTGTTATTTGGTATTTTTTTATGTAGTGTTTTGAGTATGAATATTCTTGTTGATGGATTGATTTTAATTGAGTTCTTGGTTTCTGTTTTTAATGTATTCCCCTAGAAAAATGATCGATGTATCTTTGAGGTGAATTTATGGATAGTTAACCATTACTAGACCCTCTAGTTCATCATCGAATGGAATTTCTTCTTGCGTTTCAAAAGTTGAATCCTCCTCTCTTTTATGGTTATGTGGATCCTATAAAATCAAAAGAATGGATGAGGATAATCAAATGGATATTCATTTTCCTAAATTTTCCTGAGACATTAATAGTACAGTTCTCTAATTTTATGATCAATGGTTCAGGTTGTAAGTGGTAGAAGTTGGTCTCTTGAACCAAGCCTTGGTACGATCATACATTGGATTTCTTCAAAGATTAATTCATCTAGTGGTATTTCTCTGATATAGTGTAGGTGAGGAAGGGGTAGAGATGTGATATCTATAGCAAGGTGATGGATTAATGTTGGAGTTATTTATTCATTTTTTGGAACTAGTTTCTTACCTTCCACAGTAGTTTATGGATTATTCATTAAAGGCTCGAAATTTTGAGAATGGGATTCATCCAGATTTGTACTTGACGGTGTATGAGTTCGAACTAACCACCTTTACCAATGTGGTGTGTAAATATATTTGGGTTGAAGCTATGTTAGTAGGAGTTATTGATGTAGTCAACCTTCCTACAATATCTATACGTCGTGAAGGTAATTCTAGTAAAGAGATGGGGAATATTCTTAAAGATATTTGTGCTGGTTGCAGAATTAAAAGAAATCTAGATCTTTCATGAGATTATTTTAAGCACAGGATGCTGGTGTCTTTTTAGTTTTGTAATCAAGATACTAATAATTTTTCATGTTCAAGTGCTATAAATACCTTACGTATTTTTGTACACTTATTTTCTGGCAACAATTCTATTGGGGTGTTTCCCGGAATCGACTTGGAGCCAAATCCACCCCTTTGAAAAAGACCCTAGCCCATTTTCATGATTAGGGTGTTTTGTTGGGATCAATTTAAATTCCATTTCTATGTAATGATTCTTATATAAATTTTTATACTTTTTATCTCCTTATAACTTATGTTTTATTGTATGAATGTTTCTATTTTTATAATTATAACCATTGTTGACTTGAGTTGAGGTTTTTCTTGTTGAGTGTATTGTTCCTACCATTTCTCATTAGGGTGAAAGATGATGATTCATGGGAATCATCTAAATATCATTCTTGGCCAAGGTTCCTTATTGTAAAACATTGAATCACATAGTGTGTCATGCTCTTTTTGTTTTACCTAATGTGTTATGGCTACTCGTGTCACCAAAAGAAGGTGTTTTGATCAATAATTTTTTGCTCCTGACTGCGGGGTAGCAGATCCTTCAAAAAAACAGGGCTCTAACCATAGGTCTTAGAGTGAATCTCTTTATGTAGATAGGAAAATCCTTGGGTGTGGTTAATCTTAACCCATTTTAATTTTCTACTATTGGGGTGTATGTATTTTAAACTTTATTATTTTTTTTCATTATTGTTGTATGTTTATCCTCACTAAAAAAGTATTGTTTGTATTATCTTCATAAAATTCCAGTGATTTTTCCGTTTTGAGTGAAAATATTTGGTTGGTTTTCCTTGTGTGTTTATCCATTTTGATTCATTTTTGGTATTGGTTTTTACTCCTTTAGAGAAATTTACGTCTTCGGGAGATGAGGCATCATGGATTGATTTACCACTTGGTTTGGATATTATTTCATTGTTTCCCCCATTATGGTGGTTGGGGTCTATGTGGGTTGTTCCAATATTGGTCCATGTTGGGTTTCTCATGTCAGTTGTTTCTATTTGCCTTCCAATGTGAGGGAGTCTATTTTGGAATCTTGTGTTAGTCATTCGATTTATTCTCTAGTGTATCTTGACAATTGGTAGTTCCATTTGGGGTTGTTGGTTTCAATTTATTCATTCCATGTGAATGTTGGGATTTTGGAGTACTCCCACAGGTCTTTTTTGAAACAAGTTTGAATAATCTTTTGATCTATTTTTTCATCATTTTTTAGCAGATGGTTTTGTATCTTGGATCGTTCATGGTATGATTCATAAGTTTCATTTTGTGATGGTTGAGATGTTCTTAAATTTTAGGAGTTAACTCATATGATCATGTGATCTATTACCTTTATATCGATAAGATGGAGATTTTGTAGCTTTCTGGAGGAAAAAATGTAATAGTGGGGAGAATTGTCACATCCATGATTTTATTTGAAGGTATTCATTTAATTATTTTTCTTCTCATGTTTATTATTTATATTCCTAAATATTTTTTATTAAAAAATGGGGATTTTCGGTGTGAAAGAAGGTGTCTCATTGTTTCCTTACGGTTAGATTAAATCATGTTCCCTCCCCAAGGAATGTGTTGGGTTAGTTTCTTTCTAGATAGAGGATACCACATTATTGTCGCGCCGTTTGGAAAACCATGTAGGAAAATCATGGAAGAAAACTATCTGACATATCCAGATCATTAAAAGTGTGAAATTCCAGTTATACCCCCTTCATATTTTAACCCAAAAATTCCCCATTTCTTTGTATTTTAGTTTGTTCAACCCAAAGGTATCCCCTAGATTCTCCTCCAAGAATCTCCTCATCTTTCAAGGGTAGAATTAGTATATTATTCAAGTTTTTGGGGTGATTTCTCAAGGTAAACTTCACCTCTATTCATCCTCTTCCTCCTTGAATTTTCTCTTGAGTTTTTATTCTAATTTGGTCTTTCGGAGAAAGTGTTAATGTTTCACTATGTGTAAATTGTGGGTTTTTTCTGTTTAAGGTTCCTCTTGGATATTATTTCTTCCTTGATCCTTCATAGAGTTTCTTTGATTGGGAATTGTTGAGACATGATGAGTTTGAGGTATGTTTCCAATTTCACATATCCTTTTAAATTTAAGAATCATTGGTTTCAGGATTTTCACACTATCCTTATATGTTAGTTAGTGATAAATGTTTTTTAGAATATTTTTTAAGTGAAATAAGGTGGTATTCATAATTTTTATGAAGTATATGTTATTTATTTTTTAATCTATGTACCCCAAGTGTTTTATAATATACTTGGTTTTATTTTTTATGTGATTTGTGATTTTTAATTTATTTTTTACTTTATAAATGTATTTTTGGAGTCCAAAATAGTGGTAAATATCTCTAAAATATATTTCTCTATGGTTTTGGATGTAAAATTGGTGTGTGTTTGGTTCATTTAAATTTTTTTTATAATATGAAGCAAACATGTCAGTTTCCTTTTTCAAATGGGTGAGTTATCAACTGGTTCTTGACGCCCATTTGGAACTTTTTTGAAATTGTTGGTCTTGAAAAATCTACTTGGATATTTATCTTGAATTGGTAATTTTGAATATTATGGGAAGTCCATATTGAGATACTCCTTTGTGATTTAATGGTTGAAAGAAAAGAGATTGTTCCTTGGGGTGACACAACATTTACTTTTTGTTTGTCTTTCTAGTGAAAGGTGTATGTTCATGTGATTGGATGCCCATTTTTTTTGTTGGATGGCCCACACTTTAGTCTTGACATGGGAACATATGATAGATAGCCGATATTCAATGAATGGTTTTTGTAATAGTGAATCATTTTTCTATGGATAGTGGCCTATAACATGGACATTTCATCACCTTTGGATAGTTCCTCTCAATCAGACCTGATAGGGTGTCATCGAGCATGTGGGTGAGTTTATTTCATTAGGTGAGGAATGCCTTTAGGATGAGTCAGATGAAAGTATGTTCTAGATTATTCTCCTGAGCCCATAGGTCCTCCCAAGTTCTTTGGTACTTAGTTTCCAATGGTGGATGATTGAGATTCCACATTGGTTGGTTACTATTTCATGTTATTTCTCCATTTACCATGTTATGTGATCATTGGTACTAGTCTCTTTTATGGTGAACTTATTTGGTAAAATTTATGTGTTGGGTTTCAAAGTATTATGGAAAAAAATGGAAAATATTTTACAATCCCTTCACCATTTTTAAATGTAAACATTTTCTTGATCCTGGAAAATGTTAATGTTATATTTTTGAAAGGGAGACTATTGTGAATGTAAAAAGAAAAATGGATCGTGTTCTTATTCAAAGTGAAAAATTTGTGTGAAAACCCATGTTTTGAATATTGTATTTCAAACTTTGAATTCATGTCTCTTTTATTTAATTGGAATGCATTGGGAATAGATTTTTCTAGGCATGCCTACTGAATTTCAATACTCTGAGATAGATTTCATTCTAAATTTTATCTTTTGGTGTAGGTTCTGTCTTGTTTTTTATCATTTTGTGTGATTATTGGTTTTTTTTATTGGAGAGTGACCCTCAGGGACATATGTAGAAGTTGTTGCCATCAAGAATAGTTTTGGTTTTGTTGTTCACCATGTTGTATTTTTAGTTTCTGTGTAATTTATTTTCTATTTGGTATATTTATTTATTTATTTGGGATTATCTACTGGTTTCAACTATTTCCTTCATTTTTATTGGGATAAATCATTCCCTTTGTCACTCTATTGATTCCCTGACACTAGTTTCCCACCTGAGATGATCAAGAAAGCTTCTCGGGCCTTGTCTCAAACTGACACTAGTAACCGGTTTAGGGTTAACCAGGGTTGGTTCATGAGATGATTTTTGTATTCCATTCTCAATAGAGGTTTGTGTTTGGGATTCATAATTAATTATTTTTCTAAGAAACTTTATTAGATATATCTATATCTACTTAATGTGGTATAAGAAATATTTGTTTAGCATGCTTGAGGAACATCAAAATAAAGTGAATACCCATCTTGGTAAGAATATAATAAAACTAAACTTTGACTAATGTGGAGTATATATAAACTAGTAATTCATTTAAGGAGTGTGGGGTAGTCTCCCTATGTAATCCTTCATATACAACTTAGTGGATTCGTGTGTGTGGAAGGATTAATCATACCTTTCATAACATGATCAGATCAATGTTGAGTTACGAAACTCTACTACTATAATTTTGTGGTTACACATGGTAGAAAATAGAATAAAAAATCTATGGACTATATATGGTGTAGAAGGTATTTCATATGATTTAATGTATTGAAAGAAATTCACTCAGTCGCGTATGTGTATATGGGAAAGTGTGGCATCTTGAAAGACTATAACTATTGAAAAAATATAATCTTGATGCATGAAGTGTATATTTATAAGTTATTCTAAATAAACTAATTTATAGTACCGACATTTTGTTTTATAAATAAGAGTAACTATATAATATCATGACTTATTTTTAGATATAGAACACGCCTTCAAGGGAAATAGTTAGATAAACATTGACTTTAATGATGTTGATGCTCCAGATTCATAAGAGATGGTATGAGAACAGTATCTAAAAGATGCAGTGGGAGATTCAGACATTCCTAAAACATGAGTATTGAAAATATTAGTTATATTGGTTATAGAAATATATAGCTAGGTTTTTATATTATCTGATCTAGGTGACATATTACTCCTTTAGGATAATAAACCTTCAGCCTACAAAGAATTTGTATACATAAGTGATGCTACAAAATGAAAATAAACCATACATACAAAGATTTTCTCCATATACTAAAATCGCATATTGATTTTGGTAGACTCTTGGAATGATTATAAATCAAGAATATAAAAATGGGTATTTAAGAAAAATCAATACATTGGTGGATAAATACGTACCTATAAAGCATGAATAATTTTGATGGGTTTCTAGAAATGTCAAATCATTGAATATAATGAAATTTTCTCACAATATATGATTCTAAAATACATAAAAATATTATATGAAAATTCATCCTTCACTGATTATAAAAATTATAAAATGGATTTCAAAAGGACTTTTTGAAATATGTTGTTTGTTGAAGATGAATATATAAAACAAGACAAAGGGTATATCATATCAAAGAAACTAATAAAATTTTGAAAGTTGTAGGGATAAATTTTTGGATTGAAGAAGAATTCAGGATAATGGATCTTTCATGTTGATGTGTCCATCAAGAAATTTTTATTTTTCAGTACCCACTAATCCATAGGTACCCCTATTGGGCAGAAAATAAAGGAAGAGGCATAATGGCACCTGAGTCCCACTTCCATTATGCCCTAAGTTGGTTACAAGCATCGAGTGTATAAAATAACAGATATGGGAAATATTACTCTTGATAATATATATATAGTACTGGGATATCATATATAAATTTCCAATAAACACCATCACTTACTAAAAAAGTGGAAAAAAACTTTCCCCCAATACATGAACAAAGTCCAAAAAATAAAAATAAAGTCGCAAAGTAAGTCCTAAAAAGAAAAACCCTATTGTAAGAACTCAACAAAATCTCAAACACACAAGCTAGTTATATATTTATTGGTACCAAAAATCCTTATGGAGTCATAAAAAATAGATTAAATATATATAATATGGGTATAAAATTTAAAATTTATAGGAACAAACCCACATTATCACATGAAAATGTAAACAAGGCATCCTAATTCACCAATGATTAAATAGTAGAACTAACAAGAAATTTAACTAGTTAAAATTCATTCCCAAACTCAATATAGTACTCTCACAGTATTAAACATCCCAATAAAATAATTTATTATCAAAATAAATATATACAATTAAACCCTATAGCCACTTTCAGGTAGATTTGTCACTCGTGTTCCCCTATTTCAATCATCATTTTCTCTAAGTCCCCCCATTTCATCATATCATATATCCAACCATCTTTGATTAATTTCATAATGCATCCCTATATACCCTATAATCCAAAGCTCTATCATGTCATGCTATCATCCCTTAATATCCACATAGAAACCTCACCACATAACAAGGGACGTGCGGTATCCTAAATATGATGGGAATCACCCTTATTCCATCCTCTAACCATGCATGTCCCCCACCACATATCATATCTTCATGAACACCATGAATCTCCAATGCCAATATTCATCATCACAAGTAATATAAAACAATATCTATTATCATCACTACTATTTATAGAGGAGTGGAGAGGAGTGGTTATCAAATCATTCATTTCGATAAAAACCTCGATATTTATAAAAGAACCTAGAACCAAAAACAATTTGAATTTGGTATGGTTATCTAACTGAGGTTGAGTGAATATATATATGATAGGAAAATAAATGATAGTTAGATATCATACAATACCCAACTTATGGGTTTACATATAACTCCACTAGTTCATCCTACAACACCACCACAACATCCCCAGATAACTTCTAAGAAACAAATACCTGCATTACTACAATAGACCACACAAATAAGCCACACCCATTCAACAATTCACATTCACTTTTTATGTAATCCAATTCAAAAACATATTGAGTTTCTAAATGACAGTTATTTACTAATAAATTCAATTATACATTTAGATTTACAATATCCTCTTCCATTCAATTCATAAGACAATTTCCACGTATAAATTTCATCCCATAATTCTTTATCATCCACCCCTTGCTATTTCAGTTCTGTAATTACCACTTAATTCCATTTATACTAGAAAATTACATAAACACACCACATAAAAACCCATCCACCTCACACTAGTAATTATCATACCACAAGTTGATGGTGTTACCTCTTCTAAACTATCTCACCACAACAACCAAAACTCTTTAATCACACATCGTCCCTAATTATATCCCATTCCAATAAACCTAAACTATACTACCAAAACACATTCTGCATAAAATATGGTAAAAAACATCATTTTAGAATCCTTAATATGGTTCAATTAACCACAACATATTTACTAAATGCATATAAACACATAGAAACACATCTCATCATTCATTTGAACAAAAAAATTAGTTTCAATAAAGGGATTTCATCATATTAATTTATTAATTCAATGGATACTATCACAAAATTCCAAAATTCCATGGTAAACCAATTCATTATGAAAATATATGTTATTTTACATTTAAGCATGGTGAGTTTAACCAACTAAAAAAATAATGGTTTAATAAATAAAAATATCCACAACACATAAAAACATCGCAAAAATAATGTTTTCTATCAGAAATAATGAGAAAAGATAATTTTGTAAGAATCAACACTAAAAAAATTAAATTCTTGAAAATATATATGATACCTTTCAATTTTAATAAAATTGATTATTTCTTTCAATATTTCAACACATTCTGTCTAACTAAAACAATAAAATATCATGCAATTTTCATAGATGCACAATAATTATAGATGCCACAATTATCCCCAACCTTAATTAGAAGTTCAATATTATTTGGTAAAGAAAGAAAAATCCTGAATTAGCCACTATTTAAGGAAAAACCATTGAAAAAAAAGGTTTTAAAGGATTAATAAATCATTTCTTGATTCCCAGCCAAAAATGGGGTATCTCCACAATGAATTTACATAAAAATGAATAAGAATGAGAAGAAAAATTGGTGTAGGAGAAAGGGGTGCCTTGACTTACAATACTTAAATATGGATGAACCGATGTGTTAAAAATGCAAAGAAGTGCGTTTAGAAGGTGATGAATGTTCAACGGGTTGACTAAGACTCTATTGAAGAAGATAAAACAAACCAAGTAAGTCTATACACCCAATTTTATTGAGGATTCTTCATAATACATAACAACATCATTGGGGTCCTCAAAATTCAAGTAGTGAATTCGATTAAATTAAAGATCCATAATTAATACCTTTGAATCTATTATAATAACATGTTTTAAAACTCACCTTAAATAATTTTAAGTTTCACTAATGACTTTTAAATAGTATTCTCTAATGTGTTTTGACCCCCTAATACCAACCATTTCCAGCCACTATAGAATAGGCCATGTACTTGGCTATTTTCTCCTCCTTATGCCTAGGATTATGATTTGGTGATCTTCATGCTACCCATTTATTGTAAGGAAACCATTACAGCACCACATTCACCATTACAGGATCCCTAGAGAATTTCCCCTATCCTCATTTCCAATATGTTAGAAATACATGAAAAATTCCCTTTATAATTTCTAGCCATCCCATTTCACTTTTCATGGTGCATCCCAGCACAGAAAGACCAACTCCACAGCCAACTTACCATAACTAAATTCCAAAACAACCTTACCTCAACACAACCCTACAAGAATAGATTCAAAATCTTTAGAGCCACACCCACCTCCATGACATTGTGAGCTTCAAAATGACCAAATCACTCTTTTAGCCTCTGAAACACCTATAAACTCCCTATTGGAATCACTAAGCACCAAAAACTGTAATATAGTTATTTAGAGATTTGGTACCTCACACACTATTTTAATAATATTTTTAATGGGAATTCCATTTTTTTCTTATTATTATACATTTCTGACATATTAATTATAGGAAATGAATTTTAGGTGTTTCTATCAGTGAATTCTAGGTTAATTGAATGCTTTTTTATAAAAGAAATAATATATGCATCATATATTCTATGGATCAAGATCCATCAAGATAGTTATGAAAGTATCTTTATTCTAATACATATTAAATATATTTTAATGGTAATCAAATGGTATAATATGTGAAAATACATGACGTGATTTTTTTTAATGAAACATGATATCAATCTCTATAAGAAAATATTCCCCAAACACAAGAGGAGATTGATAGGATGAGTAGAATAATTTTTTCGATGGTACTAGGATCAATCATGTGTGTCATGATGTATTCTAGGTTTGATGATTCATTTTATAAAAGCATAGTGGGAAAAAATTAAGCTAATCCATGGAAGTTGGATTGGGAAGTAGTAAAAACTAACCTAAATTACTTGATACATACAAAGCTTATGTTTAGAGTATATTGTGGAGATTTGTATCCTGTAGTGATGGGATACAAAAATAGTAGCTTCTAGATTGATCATTATGATCTAAAATCACAATTTTTATATGTTGTTTTCCTGAACTATGGAGGAGTATATTAACCCATACATTTCATACCTAAATATGATTTCAATTAGATGCATATTCAATATATAACATAATGGTACAGGCAAGAATCAAATAGTTTAAGATCCTTTGGAATCATTGAAAATTAAACAACATGTTCATAAGAGATATATATAATCTCCTACTAAGTTCATCACAACTTGTTATCTTCTTATATATATCATAGTAAAAAACATTATATATGTAATGGGGAAGGGAAACATAATAAATGATGATTTTATATGCTCAGTAAGGGTAAACTGTGGAGATATCAATGATCACATAATCATAACTGAATAATAGGGTATTAGAGCATGATCAGAACATTTAAAAACCATACCCAACATATCATAGAACAAAATATTGAATCATTTCATACAGAATGGAAGTTCATAAGACAAAAAAAATGTAAACAAATAATATTTTCTATGAGATAATAGTATTGTAATAAGGGATAGGAGTATAGAATAGGCATAAAAAATTATAACCTTTTTCAATGATCATTTCTAAGACTCCCATATATTATTAAGTTCACTACATTTTCCATCATATCCTTATTCAAGGTTTACTTCTGAGACTATCAGTGTTGAAAAAGACATTAATATATTTCGTTTCACTGCCCATTCTAGTTATTCTTGTATCATTTGATGTATATCTTTAACAAATACATTAGAGGAATATATATATCTAAACCCACAAATAACATAACAAAAATCATAGATATGATTTCCCCGAGATCATAAAATATTCATCATAGCATAACAACATTAAATAAAATGGGTTCTACAGAATTTTCATTATAAAATTTCCTAGGGAAAATAAATGGGATTAATAAATATCTTTTCAACATAATCATAAAAAATATATAGAAAGAATAAGGATGGAATCATTGTATTATATCCACATTAAACCTTATGTAACATCAAAATATATCATCTTAGATGAAAATTATTTTAAAAGATATCTTGGAATATTTATTCATGAAAAAACCCTTTTCACTTTGAAATAACTTATTTAAAATCTATAAATTTTCAAAATATTCATGAAAAAAATTTCTTTGAAAAAAACCATGGAAACTTTTAAAGGAATTTTTATAGCATTAATATTTTAAAATAGTTATAATTTTTATTCATGTTATGATGTCAAAATGGTGATTCCCTTAAAATTTTCAATAACTAGTCAAAACTGCATTATTCAAAAAATGAAAAGATGGTTCATTTTAAACTATTTTGAAAAACATTATTCATCTATAAAATTGTCTATAAATCATCATTATATAATATTAAAACCATTCTTCAAAAAAATCTAAATAAATTACATGGAAGAAATAGGATTTTCAACTGAAGAGAGAAATAAATATGGTTTTCCTTGAATTTTTTTGTTCATCTATTCATTTCCTAAAGAGAGGAAAACAAAATGAAAACATGTATTCCTAAGAAATATTCATAGATAAAAAAATTAATAATATTCATGATAGTTGTATCGTAAAATTTTTTCACTGAAAACTTAATCGTAAATAGTCCTACAAAATAATGATATTGTAGCTTAAATATATTACCACCTTTGTAACATTCAAATAAAGACCTCCAGAAAGAGAGAACCTCATTTTCATATGAATATACTAATAACATTCATGATTAGGATAATAAATTAAATTAATGGTTCTTAGATACACAATATAAATGAAACTAGTTTTGAATATGGAACTTGTCTCACAAAAAATAAAATTGAGACTCAAATCCCTTGCCTCAAGTCATATATTTCTTGGTTCTCATTAAAAATTAGTCTATTTTATATGGAATCATTTAGATCCTTTATTAAGTACCCTTTGAATTTTATTTTAAGGTGAATAAACTTATACATTTTGGATAGGGAATTTTAAAAGATAAATTTTCAGGGTTTGGTCGAACTAGATGGCTCAACTATTGTAATGAATATAGAAGTGGTTATATTTTATAAGTGAGGATAGGATCAATCATAGAATTACCTAGATTGCTAAATTAATATAAATATATTTTGAGGATTCAGTATTTTAAGATTTATATATTTCTAATATATTGACATTATGAGTCTAAATAGTTTAATTTAGTAAAATTTGGACATCTTGGGTTATTTGTTCACCCATATGTCCTTGTTTTATCCATGCATTACACATTTTAAAATATACCACAATTTGAATTTTTATACACATTAAGTGTCATCAGTGTTAACATAAAAAGGACATGTGGAAAAAAAAATACCACGGTTTATATTTTAAACTATATCTCATTCACATGGATGATTATAGGGTTTTTATGAATCTGAAATTATTAAATAAAATATTTTATATAAAAAACATTATTAATGCCATTTTTAAAACTCTCCATTTACTTTTACATTCATTTCATCATATTATTTTTTTATATTGAAAAATAAAACTTTAAAAATCAATTAATTGTTACATTTATCAATAAATTTAGTGGGGAATAATAACTCACCCAAAAAAACATATTTAGATTTATTGAAATCATTTATTTGAAATTTATACTACTTTCATAGTCATTTTGTTGAATTTGTGTGTAAGAACCATGTTTTTGTCTACAAAGGACTTTGGAATATTCTTGATATTATTCCAGAGCAGCGCCTTCAGACGGCGTGTGATTCTGAGCCCCGGGGTGGCCAGAATTAGATTTTCAGTGCCTTCACACTCGAAATGCCAAATAAATGGGATAACTCCTGAACAGTTATCTGGATCAAAGATCCGAGTGTAAATATGGGTCCAAAATGGGGTTTTTACCCTAGGAACGACATAAAACTTTTCGTCATAGGATGTGTGGACCCCTCGCCCGCTTTCAGAACGTTAGACTGATAATTAAATTAATTAATTAATTCGTTTAATGTTTAAAACCTGAGTATCTCATAAAAGGTGGCTCGGATTGTAAAACTGAGGGCACCATTGAGTTCGTAACGTGTTGTTTACCCTAGGAGGGGTGTATGTTTCACGGGCGCGGGCCGTCTGTGAATGATGGCCCTAGGGGCGTTTTCTTAATTTAGCGGCCTCGGGCGTTGAGTTTAATAACATTCGAACGGAACTTTGGATTAAAATTCCAAGACCACCGTTGTGCTCGGGAGGTGGTGTTAACCCTAGGGGAGGCTTAACCTCGACCCTACTGAGGGTTTGGGTACGGGGGCCACAGGTGGGAGTTTAAGTGTTTTGTTTTTAAACACCCCCCCCCCCCTCTTGGTTGTTTTCCCACATGCAAGAAGCTCCCCCTCCTCCCTCTCCTCCTCCACTCTAGCGAGGCAACTTCGGCGAGGCACGACATGGTGGCGGAATCTCTGTGAATCTCTGGGCATCGCCCAAGAGGTAGGAGTTCGTGTTCTTCTTCGTTTCCATACCCGCAACTCCCTTGAATTGTTATATTTGCATCGAATCGCCATTTTTATTATCGAGTGAAGCCCGTAGTTGCGTAGGATTCTATCTGGGGTTTCCGTCACACTTTTCAGATCAAAATTTTGACTCCTGAGGTGATTGTAGGGATCTGACGATGTTCCGGGAGGTTTTTGGTGTTTTCCGGGAAGGTCCGCCAGTGGAGCGGCTCCAGGGGCGGATTCCGGTGGTCCGGGACGGCAGCGGCGGCTCAGCTGGGTGCGATGGCTACGCGGCATCCCGCAGGCGGTCCGGGTCTTCAGGCGGTGGCGCGGCTCGGGCGCGCCGGTGAGGGGCGAGCCGAGCGGGAGACCGGGGTCGCACGACGTGACCCCGGCTGGGGAGACTGAGACCCGTAGTTGGCGGGTCTCCGGGTGGAAGCGGACCGGCCATGTCGGCCGGTCGGTGGAGCGACCCACGTACAGCGCGGGTCTCGCGGGAGGTCGGACCGCTGTGCGGCGGTCCGCGGGTCCGACTGGGCTGGGCCAAGGCGGCGGGGCCGTGGTCCCAGCGGGCCGGTCCGGCCCAAGGGGGGTCCCCCACTTTTTTTAAATATTTGGACGCATGTATTTAAGGCTACGGGCGTCCGTTTTGAGCGCCGTCTGCGGAAGCGCAGACCTAACAGCAAGGTGGTCTTTTTGAGATGGTCCCGGGCAATTATAATTCCCGATACGGGGGCCTTGGTGGCGCGACACTTACGTCAAGAGGATTGACGTTATCCCGGGAATTATTATTTTGGACGGCGCAGATGCATCCGACTTCCATTTCGAGCGGCGTCAGTGGAGTTGGAACCCTGGCACCAAGGCGGAGCTTTCCATGGTGGTTTCAGTAGTTGAGGCCAAAGTTGAGGTGTGGGCCCCCCGGCCCGTCTTTTGAGCTACGTGCGGCGTTTCACAACTTTTTCATCGGGCGTCCGTTCGGGGCGTACGAGAAGTCGATTTTGGATGTTTTTCCGAGGGGATTGCAATGGTGCAATCCGACCACTCAAATTCGGCACGATGGTGCGGGGCCCATGAGGGCCGTTTTGGCGTCGGCGGTGATTTTCCATCTTTATCACCGGGAGACCATTTTGGACAAGTGAATAGTCCATCTTGTGTGCTTTTTCGAGAGGATCACAAGGGTGTGATCCGTTCGTTGTGTTTCAGGACCGGGTTGTGGTTCCCACGAAGCACCGCTCGTGTGTGGTGCGCCAGAATGCACCTTCTCCTCTGGATATCCATTGAACTCCTGTGAGTAGTGCTTTTGACGTGTTTTCCCGAGGGGATCACATTGGTACGATGCGCCCGACTGTTTTCGGGGCCAAGGCTCAGGATCACGGGACGTCGTTCGGGCATGAGACGGTGTTGGAAACTTTTCCGTCGGATATCTGTTTGAGGCGAGTAAGTAGTCTATCTCTCATATCATTCTACGAGGATTACAACGGTGTAATCTGTTCTTGCGGGCAGAGCCTCTTACGCGATCTTATTAAATGCGGAAACGTGAAGGTGCCCAAGGGGCAGTTCTTCTACTGTGTTGGTAACAGACCTTTGGCATGTGATCACGTGCACTCTCGCGTGAGTGAAGTAATACTTTAATAGATGTGGTTGGTCGTGCCCCAGTCGTTGAGGCGGCAAGTTGGAGATGTTATGTCATGCCTTCGCGTTGACGTTGGGTGTAGGGTGCACGATAGCCCTTGGGCTGAAATTGAGGTGTACTCTGGGAGTATACGGGAGCACTTGGAGGTACTTGTGGTTTGTACCTGAGATGTTCGAGTGCTTGGTTGGGGTTAACTTGGGGCCACACGTCGTGTGGGCCCCAGGTGCGTTCCGAGCTCTACTTTGCATACTTTGAACTCTCGTGACCTAGAGGGTCACTCTGTGATTGTGTGTTTGACCAGCATGGTGGAGTTTTTCCCCTAGCTCTGTGCTCATTTTTCTGACCAGCAGGGTTGAGTGGTCGCCCCTGGTTTCGTTCTCGATGGATCGGCCGGTAGCGGTACTAGTGACACCTAGTGATGGTACAGGCGCTGAACCTCTTTTGGGTGAGTTGTTTGGGAGTTGGGTGGTTGCGTGATACTCACTCAGTGTTCGGTTGGACAGTGTTCTACCCTCCAGTAGAGATGGCTAGAGAAGTTCTGAGTTTTACCCTCCAACGGGGCTGGGCAGTGCGTTACTCTTCGACTTCTAGGGTTTACCCTCTAGCAGAGACTGGGCAGTGGGTCACCCGACGCACTTAGGGTCTACCCTCTAGCAGAGATTGTGAAGTGGGTCACCCGACACACTTAGGGTCTACCCTCCAGCAGAGACTGGGCAGTGGGTCACCTGACAACCTCTTAGGGTCTACCCTCTAGCAGAGACTGGGCAGTGGGTCACCCGACGACCTCTTAGGGTCTACCCTCCAGCAAGGCTGGGCAGTGGGTCGCACGTCGTCTAGTTCCAGGTCTACCCTCCAGCAAGGCTGGGCAGTGGGTCGCCTGTCGACTTCTTCCAGGTCTACCCTCCAACGGTGCTGGGCAGTGGGTTGCCTGATGATGTATTAAGTTCTACCCTCCATTGGGGCTGGGCAGTGGATTTCTGGATGATTTATTAGGGTTTACCCTCCAGCAGGGCTGGGCAGTGGGTCACCTGATATCATATTATGAATTACCCTCCAATAGGGCTGGGCAGTGGGACACCCGTTGACATTCTAGACTCAGTCTTTTATACTAGGCTAGTATGTGGCTTTACTCCATGACTACCGGAGCGGGACCCTTGTTTGTACGGGTCAGTGTTGTGACGGCTTTGACTTTGAGAAGACCTCTTGATTGTAGGGCTATGATGACGTGTGGTTTGAATTTCCCTATAACTCTCAAGTATGAGGGGCACTTTCCCCACCGAGGCGCATTCTTGTGACGCGATCTAAAACCATGCGGGAGAGTCAGTGCCGGCCAAGGTGGATACTGTCAAGGTGCGGTGATTGAGCCCCTTGGCTTGCAGTTCGGGGCAGACGTGCGGGATGCTGGGCATCGATGGAGTTTACTTCTAGGACTGTTGGCTACTCATTTTCTTGGGATGAGCTACGGGACGGAGATCCCCTTACGACGTTGTTCGGGATTCTTGCTGAGCATAAGGATATGTATATACCTTGTTCCAGTACCCACTTCTTGGGATTGGTTACTCTCCATCCAGGAAAGACAATGATGCGTGGGGTATACCACGTGCTTTTTGTGTCTAGCTTCTTGTGGTTGGACGAGTCCACTCTCCTACTATAGGTAGCAAAGACTCGAAGGGAAGTTCATATTCTCACTGTTTACATCTCCTTGTGTCTGGATGAGTCTACCTTCTTTCCTCTTGTTGGGTTGAGGTGGACTCTTCACTGTTCTCTTTACTGCACTTTTAGTTGTAATCCTCTATTATTCCTTATTCGCTCTACTGCTCACCCATCGGTACCTCTTTTTTTGCTCCCTCGAGCCTTCGGGGCATCCTACTGAGTATTTTTATACTCACCCCTGCTTGGTCTTTGCCCGCACTTGGTGTGCCCTTGCAGATGACGAAAAGGTTGGTTGTGATGTTAGAGGAGCTTAGGAGCTTGAGAGCTTGGACTGCGTGTGGTGGTCAGAGTCAGGTACTAGGTGGGAAACCCTTCCAGCTGTTTACTTTTTCTCACCTGTTTTCGGGTTGTGGTACTTTTTCTGGTTGGGCACGTGCTTTCCCCTTTTTCTTTTCAGTTTACTTTCTGTACTTGCTTTGTACTGTTTAGAGGTCGATGCACTCTTGTGGTTATTTATAGCAGTTTCCCTTTGCTTTTCGTTTTTACTATACACATTTTCATTGAGTGTGTTGCATGTGTGTGTACAGGTACTTAGGCAAAGGCCTCCCCGAGTTATTGTGCCTTCAGTGCTGTTCGCTATCCCCTAGCCTATGGAGGCAGGCTTGGGGTAGTTGTGGCTCGAGCCCGGGTAGGGTCGAGTCGTGACAAAGTGGTATCAAAGGTAGTTTGTTCCTTGGGACGTTGTTCGGACGTCCCTAAAATAAAAGAAATTGGTTGGGATTTATGGAAATAGTGTTAACGTTTCTCGAGAGTGGCTCTCAGGCCAAGGAGTCCAGTGATGGTGCGGTGGTCGACATATCCATTCACCAGGACCTTGATAACCCGCTTGTCGACTCAATATGCTGAGACACTTGTTGCAGGGAAAATTGGTTTGGGCATCACATAGGATTGAGTCATTGATTGTCCTTCTTGAGTCAGCTCTCCATTGTTGTTATTAGTATATACATATATGCTCATCTGACTGTGGCACTCCTTGATAAAATTCAGGATGGTTTCGCGAAGACATCCATCCAGGATACTAGCTTTGGTTCGTGACGACGACCCTATGAGCTATGAGGCCTCAGTCGAGGACCCATCATGCGAGCCCCTTTCTCCGGGTGGGCTGGTAGCAGAACCCCCACCTGTTGAGAAGCAGACAGCTTCAGCAGAGCAGGCTGGGCTTGAGCGCAGGTTGAGTGTGCTCCGTGAGTTCCAGCGGCAGAGACCGCTGAGGTTCAGTGGTGAGCCAGACCCTCAAGCAGTAGAGGTTTGGCTAGAGACAGTGGTTCTCCTTTTCAGGCTTGTGCGGACGCCGACAGATCTGAGAGTGGCTTTGTCAGCCACCCATTTTCATGGAGCAGCTTGGCATTGGTGGAGTCTGGTGACTTAGCTCCTTGACGAGTCATCGCTTTCGTGGGGCGATTTTTTTTTGTAGTTCCATGAGGAGTTTTTCCCCTCCCACTTATGCTCTGTTCTGATTCAGGAGCTTCTGCAGTTTCAGCAAGGAGGGATGACGGTGGCCGAGTATGCGGCTATTTTTTCAGACCGTGCACGCTTTTACTCGGACATGGTCCACGATGACAACCTCCGAGCATGGATGTTTGAGTAGGGTCTCCGCTGAGAGATTCGTCCTGTCATTGTACCCTTGGGCATTTCCACATATGACAAGGTGCTAGAGCAGGCACTAGTGACAAAGAGCTCCATGTCATGTTCTAGAGTTGGTGGTGGCAGTAGGCACGTTGGAGTCGATATGCCTGCCGCAGCTAGTGGGCGTCAGCAAGCAGAACCTCGACGTAGGTGACTTTCTAACAATCGGACTCAGGGGCGTGGTCGTACACCATAGTGGAACCGGAAGGCACCAGTGTAGCCTAGAGAGAGTCGGTGTTATGCTTGCGATGGGCGAGGTCACTTGGCACGGGACTGCCCGACTAGGCATGCAGAGAGCTTCGGGCAGGCAGCAATTGCACCACCACGATAGATGCAGCGCCGTGATCAGAGTAGTACCTAGAGAGGTGGTGCTAACAGAGGAGCGAGAGGAGCTGGTAGTGGGGGACGACTTTACGAGGTCTTCCCATCACCACTAGGCGGTCCACGTTAGTCTCCAGGAGCTGACAGTTGGGACCACTGATAGCCGCGAGCTTTGGATATCTACGATCCTGCAGAGAATGAGGTGACAAGAGGTACGCTCTACAGCTCTTCTACTTTTTGCAGTAGAATTGTTAGACTCTTTGTGTGAACTGCTTTCCCCCCTGCTCCTTGTTTGAGGTGTTACCAGGGTGATGCAGGGCGTCGGCTGTAACCCTGTATTGGTAAGGTAAAAGGCGTGGGACCTTTTTCTCTAGTCAATGGTGTTGACTCTTTCGCCTTTAGAGTGTGTAAGAGAGACTTGCTTGTGGTACATCAACTGTGAAACCTTTCGTGACCAGATATCTTTGGGTGTTTCACCATATGGATATTCTAAAGGAGGGAATCGCTGGGCCTTGACTTGGGTGCGGGCAGTGATTCCAGTCGCGGCGTGCGATGTAAGGGTTCAGTCAGGGAGGTGAGCTACCCCGAGAGCCTTCGGTCCGATTGTGACCGTGTGAAGGGATGGAGAGATTCCCTACCACCTTTCCCTAACCCCAAAGGCTGGTTTGGGTGCATAGCATCTCCCGCGTGACTCACCTAAGGAGACATGTGTGTTCTCCTATGCACGTCATTGGCGAGAGCAGACCTCTTGTGAACAGATCAAATCCTTTGGTCTGTGTGCGGTGAGGCAGAGCTGTGCATGAGTTCTTTTGGGTATGGGAGAGCTAGGTGTGGGCTTAATACCCTTTGTTGATCCCTAGTTTTGCATTTTGGGGAAGAAAATCTTAAAGGAGGGAATGATGTAAGAACCCTGTTTTTGGATACAAAGGACGTTGGAATATTCTTGATATTATTCCAGAGCAGTGCCTTCAGACGGCGTGCGATTCCGAGCCCCGGGGTGGCCGGAATTAAATTTTCAGTACGTTCACACTGGAAACACCAAATAAATGGGATAACTCATGAATGATGATCTGGATTAGATATCTGAGTGTACGGATGGGTTCGGAATGGGGTTTTTACCCTAGTAACGAAATAAAACTTGTCGGAACATGACGTGTGGACCCCTCGCCCACTTTCGGAACGTTTGACGGATAATTAAATTAATTAATTAAATCATTTAATTGTTAAACCTTGAGTATCTCTTAAACGGTGTCTTGGATTGAAAAAATGAGGGCATCTTTGAGTTCGGAATGTGTCGTTTACCCTAGGAGGGGTGTAAGTTTCGCGGGCACGGGCCATCTGGGAAAAATGGCCCCAGGGGCGTTTTCGTAATTCAGCGGCCATGGGCGTTGAGTTTAATAACTTTCGAACGGAGCCTTGGATAAAACTTTCGAGACCACCGTTGTGCTCGGGAGGTGGGTTTTACCCTAGGGTAGGCTTAACCTAGACCCTGCTAAGGGTTCGGGTACGGGGCCCACGGGCGGGAGTTTAAGTGTTTTGTTTTTAAACACATCTCCCCCCCCCTCTTGCTGGTTTTCCCTGGCCCAAGAAGCTCCCCCTCCTCCCTCTTCTCCTCCACTCCGGCGAGGCAGCTCCGGTGAGGTGTGGCAAGGTGGCAGACTCTCCGTGAAGCTTCGGGCATCACCCAAGAGGTAGGAGTTCGTGTTCTTCTTCGTTTCCAACCACGCAACTCCCTTGAATTCTTTTATTTGCATAGAATCGCTGTTTTTCCTATCGAGCAAAGCCTGTAGTTGCGTAGGATTTGATCTGGGGTTTCTGTCGCACTTTTCAAATCAAAATTTCGAGTCCTGAGGTGATCGCAGGAACCGACGAAGTTCCGAGAGGTTTTTGGTGTTTTCCCGCGAGCTCCGGCGGCGGAGCGGCTCCAGGCGGTGGATTCCGGCAGTCCGGGACGGTGGCGGCGGCAGCGGCTTCCCAGGTGGCACGGCGGCTCGGCTGGGCGCGGTGGCGGTGTGGTATCTCAGCGGCGGTCCGAGTCTTCAGGCGGTGGCACGGCTCGGGATTTCCGGTGAGGGGCGAGCCGAGCGGGAGACTAGGGTCGCACGACGCGACCCTGGTTGGGGAGACCGAGACCCTCCATTGGCGGGTCTCCGCATGGAAGCAGACCGGCCATGTCGGCCGGTCGGTGGAGCGACCCACGCGCAACGCGGGACTCGCGGGAGGGCGGACCGCTGTGCGGTGGTCCGTGGGGCCAGCTGGTCTGGGCCCAGGCGGCTGGGCCGCAGTCCCAGCGGGCTGGCCAGAGCGGGCTGGCCCGAGCGGGGCAGACCGACCGGACCGGGCCGGTCCGGCCCAAGGGGTCCCCCCCCCCCCCCCCGTTTTTTTAAATATTTGGACACCCGTAATTCGAGCTACGGGCGTCCGTTTTGAGCGTCGTCAGCAGCAGCGTGGACCTAACAGCGAGGTAGTCTTTTTGAGATGGTCTCAGGAAATTATAATTCCCGAGACGGGGGGCCTCGGTGGCGCGACACATACGTCGAGGGGATTGACGTTATACCAGGAATTATTGTTTTGGACGGCATGGACACGTCCGACATCCGTTTTGAGCGCCGTCAGTGCCATTGAAACCCTATCATCGAGGAGGAGCTTTCCAGGGTGATTTCAAGCGTTGAGACTAAAGTTGAGGTGTGGGCCCCCCGACCCATCTTTTGAGCTGCGTGCAGCGTTTCACGACTTTTTCATCGGGCGTCCGTTCGGGGCATGCGAGAAGTCGATTTTGGATGTTTTTCCGAGGGGATTGCAATGGTGAAATCCGCCCACTCTAATTCGGCATGATGGTTCAGGGCCCACGAGGGTTGTTTGCACGTCGGCGGTGATTTTCCATCTTTATCACCGGGTGACCTTTTTGGACAAGTGAATAGTCAATCTTGTGTGCTTTTTCGAGACGATCGCAATGGTGTGATCCGTTCATTGTGTTTTGTGACCAGTTTGCGGGTCCCACGAAGCACTACTCATGTGCGGTGCGCCAGAATGCACCTTTTTCTTCGGATATCTGTTGCACTAATTTGAGTAGTACTTTTGACGTGTTTTCCTGAGGGGATCGCATTGGTGCGATGCGCCCGACTGTTTTCGGGGCCGAGGCTCAGGATCACGGGACGCCGTTCGGACGTGAGGCGGTGTTGGAAAATTTTATGTCGGATATCCTTTTGAGGAGAGTATGTAGTCTATATCGCATGTCTTTCCACGAGAATTACAATGGTGTAATCTGTTCAGGCGGGAGGAGCCTCTTACGCGTTCTTATTAAATGCGGAAATGTGAAGGTGCCCCGAGGCCGGTTCTTCTACTGTGTTTGTAACAGACCCCTGGTGTGTGATCGTGTGCACACTCGTGTGAGTGAAGTAATGCTTGAATAGATGTGGTTGGTCGTTCCCCAGTCGTTGAGGTGGAAAGTTGGAGATGTTACGTCACGCCTTCGCGTTGACGTTGGGTGTCGGGTGCACGATATCCCTTGGGCTGAAAGTGAGGTATACTCTGGGGGTATACAAGAGTGCTTGGAGGTAGGTGTGGTTTGTACCTGAGACATTAGAGCGCTTGGTTGGGTTTAACTTGGGGCCACACGTTGTGTGGACCCCAGGTGCGTGTCGAGCTCTGCTTTATGTACTTTAACCTCTCGTGAAGAAGAGGGTCCCTCTGTGCTCATGTGTTTGACCAGCAGGGTGGAGTGTTTCCCCTAGATTTGTGGTCGTCTGTTTGACAAGCATATTTGAGTGGTCTCCCCCTAGTTTCGTTCTCGATGGATCGTTCAGTAGCGGTGCTAGTGACACCCAGTGATGGTACAGGCGCTGAACCTCTTTTGGCTGAGTTGTTCGGGAGTTGGGTGGTTGAGAGAAACCCACTCCGTGTTTAGTTTGCCAGTGTTGTACCCTCAAGTAGAGATGGCCAGAGCAGTTCTGAGTTTTACCCTCCAGCGGGGCTGGGCAGTGGGTTACTCATCGACTTCTAGTGTTTACCCTACAACAGAGATTGGGCAGTCGGTCACCCGACACACTTAGGGTCTACCATCCAGCAGAGACTAGGTAGTGGGTCACCCGACGCACTTAGGGTCTACCCTCCAGTAGAGACTGGGCAGTGGGTCACCCGACGACCTCTTAGGGTCTACCCTCCAGCAGATACTGGGTAGTGGGTCACCCGACAACCTCTTAGGGTCTACCCTCCAGCAGGGCTGGGCAGTGGGTCGCCCGTCGTCTAGTTCTAGGTCTACCCTCCAGAAAGGCTGGGCAGTGGGTCGTCTGTCGACTTATACCAGGTCTACCCTCCAGCGGGGCTTGGAAATGGGTCTCCTGATGATGTATTAAGGTATACCCTCCAGCGGGGCTGGGCAGTGGGTTGCCGGATGATGTATTAGGGTTTACCCTCCAGCAGGGTTGGGCAGTGGGTCACCCGATATCATATTGTGAATTACCCTCCAGCATGGCTGGGCAGTGGGACACCCGTTGACATTCCAGACATAGTACTTTATACTAGGTCAGTCTATGGCTTTACTCCGTGACTACTGGAGTGGGACCCTTGTTTGTACGGCTCAATGTTGTAACGACTTTGACTTTGAGAAGACCTCTCGACTGGAGGGTAGTGACGAGGGTCAAATCAGATAGTGTCAAGGTGAGGTGATTAAGACCCTTGGCTTGCGGTTCGGGGCAGACGTGCGGGATGCTGGGCATCAATGGATTTTACTTCTAGGACTGTTGGCTACTCGTTTTCTTGGGCTGGGCTGCGGGATGGAGATCCCCTTACGACGTTGTTCAGGCTTCTTGCAGAGAATAAGGATATGTATATACCTTGTTCCAGTACCCACTTCTTGGGTTTGGTTACTCTCTTTCCAGGAGAGGCAAAGATGGGTGGGGTATTGCACGTGCTTTCCGTGTCTAGCTTCTCATGGTTGGACGAGTCTACCCTCCTTCTATAAGTATCGAAGACTCGATAGGAAGTTCATCTTCTCACCATTTCCAGCTCCTTGTGTCTGGACGAGTCTACCTTCTTTCCACTTGTTGGGTTGAGCCGGACTCTTCACTGTTCTCTTTACTGCACTTTCATTTGTACTCCTCTACTATTCCCTATTCGCGCTACTGTTCACCCATCGGTACCTCCTTTGTTGCTCGCTCGAGCCTTCGGGGTATCCTACTGAGTATTTTTATACTCACCCCTGGTTGGTCTTTGCCCGCACTTGGTTTTCCCTTACAGACGATGAACAGGTTGGTTATGACGTCAGAGGGGCTTAGGAGCTTGGGATCTTGGACCGCGTGTGGTGGTCGGAGTCGGGAACCAGGTCGGGAACCCTTCTAGTTGTTTACTTTTTCTCACCTATTGTTGGGTTGTGGTACTTTTTCTGGTTGGGAACGTGTTTTCCCCTTTTTCTTTTCATTTTACATTCTGTACTTTCATTGTACTGTTTAGAGGTCAATTCACTCTTGTGGTTATTTATAGCAGTTTCCCTTTGCTTTTCTTTTTTACTCTGTACTTTTGCATTGAGTGTGTTGTGTGTCTGTGTACAGGTACTTAGGGAAAGGCCTCCCCATGTTATTGTGCCTTCGGTGCTGGTCGCCAGCCCCTGGCCTATGGAGGCGGGCTTGGGGTAGTTGCGGCTCGAGCCCGGGTAGGGTCGGGTCATGACATTGTGCATTAATTTGATGTAATTATATAGTTACTATACATTTAAATTACATTACCATGTTAAAATGTAATTTAACATTATATTCATCATTTATAACTAAACAAATCCTATTTTTATCATTATGTAAAAATTTTAGAGATACTAAAGTCAAGAGAGTGACATATTGTATTTATTCTTTTCATAAAATAATATAATTTTTATAATCAATGAAAATTGGAAAAAAAATTACAAATTATAGAAAAATGGTTTCTTATGTATTAAATAAACACATCCAATAGTATAATATCTAGTGTTTTATAAATTTTAAATCCTTATCCCAAAGTATTAAACTTGTCTTTCCAATTTTACCATTTACAATGAGACAAATGTTTTACTATTTTACAATTCATTATGACCAAAAAAGAATGTAGAATATTTACCATAATTGGAAATGAAAATTCAAAATATAGATCTAATTTTATAAAATTAAACTCATAAACTGTAATAATTTAATTTAAATTTAAACATGAAAGACGAACGAAAAACTATTTTCCAGAAAAAAAATGATTTCTTAACTATAAAATTTTTTTATACCAAAATATAACATAAAATTAATTATAATAACCTTAATATTATTATTCATAATAAAAATAGACAAATTTTACTTTCAAAATTATTTTGAATAAAAAATTAACTTTTTAAATTCATTAGATGCAAAGGATGATTTCAATAGAAATAATTATTTTCCCCATTCATCGAAAAATCAATATTTTCACAAAAATATATAAAATTAAATCTTATCTAATTTTGACATGATAATTTCATAAATTATTTTCATATTTTCACATATAGTTTCTCTGAGATAAATAAATTATTTATATTACTTTCTCTGAAAAAATAAATGAAAACAATTTTTTTGGAAAATGTATTTTAATGTATATAATGACATTACTAAATATATATTTTTCCATCTAAAACCATTATAAATTTTATTCAAAAAAAATACACTTTTTAATTATGATAATTTAAGGGATATCTTATAATTATATAATATATTACGATTCAATTTGACTGAGGCTTTTGTGTATCACATTATTTCTTGGAAATGAAATTTATTTATAGAGAAATATATCATAAAATATTGTGGTCTTATGTTCTATATATATATATATATAAATCTACCCTTTGAATTAAATTACTCTAATATAAAGAATTGATGATACTTATTCGTCATCACATTCTAAGGTTCCCATGTAGCTTTCTATAATTTATTATTTCCCCAAAAAACAATGACCCAGTGAGTAGTCTTTTTTAGTTTCACATTCTCTATGTTATTAAAAATTTCCTCTATGTGTTCCTCTTCAGTGATATATTTCTCTTGTACTATGACATTTTAGTTTACTGCATATGATGGAGTAGGTATGTATATCCTCATAGAAATTCTGGGAACACATCATCTACTTGAGAGAGGTTTTGTGGAAGTAAACAGTGATATGCTACCATCCCTACCCATTCAAGAATATTAAATGGGAAAATATACCTAGGGATTATATTTCCCTTATTTATGAGTCTCGTGACCTTATTATATAGAGTAATTCATAGTAATAACTTCTGACCAATTTCCAATTCTAGATCTCACTAAAAAAATTCAGCATAACTTTTCTATTGACTATGAACTACCTTGATGTGTTGTTGAGTAGCTCTAATTTAATATCCATTTTCATCAACTGACTTAGGTCCTTATAAATTTCTTTCATCAACTTCATCCCATCATATTTTAGATATATACTTCATTCCATGGAGGTATTCTGAAGGATCCATCTCAATACTTGAGTGAATAATTTTTTAACAAGTAAATTCAAAAAAAGGGAGGTGTTGATACTAAGAACATTTCAAATCCATTTTCCAAGACCCCATCATATCCTTCAGTTATTGAATTGTTCTCTCATAACAAACATCTTCATATGAATAATATGTAATTCTAAAACACTACTCGGAATTGATATCTCACTGAAGACATTGACAAAACATCAGGGTAAACCTCATATCTCTATCAGATACAATAGAATATGGTACATCATGAAACATTACCACTTTCTTTATGTATATTTTTTAATTATTATTGAGAGAGAAATAATTCATTATAGAAATAAAGTTTGATGAATCTATAAGGTGATCGACTAAAACCTAGATACTATTATGGACACTAGACATATTGGGATGTTTGATGATAAATCTATAGTGACATTTTATAATTTCCATTCTGGTATGGGTAATGGTTATAACGTACGTTTAGACTAATATCTCTCAAAATTAACTTTTTAATATACCATGAACAAAGATGCATACTCTTCAATATCTCCATTCATCCAATCCCACCAAAAATACTCTTTCAGATCTCCATTTAGCTTCATACTTCCTAGATGACTAGAGAATGAGGAACTATGATGTTTATCCAACAAAACCCTCTTAAAATATAGTATGGATGGGACACATACATGTTTCCTAACCCTTATCATTCCCTAATAATAATGGTTGAACCCAGGAAAATTTCTCACCTTCTCTTATAACTCTAAATCTTTATTATACCACTTTTAGATTCACTATGGATATATAGATTAACTATCAAATAAAAAAGAAAATATTTCTCCACATAATTTAATATTTCAAGGTCCCTATTTTGAAAATTAAAAAATATTATTTCTTTTTTTGATCCTCATCATAGATGAGATATCATGATCCTTTAGACTAAGGGAATATCCCACCTTGTTTACTTACCCTAGGTGGTAAGGTATTAGGGAGTCATAATATTTTACCTACTCCATTCATCTTCTCATGAACATATTTATAACATTCTGAGTCAATATTTATATAAAAATTTTATAATTATTATACATATCATACCATTATCCATAAATATAATGACTCTATATCTTTAATGAAAAATACCACAGCTAACACCAAGTCAGGAATTGGGTAAATTTTTTAATGAAACATCAATTTTTGTGAGGCATAAGCTATAACCATGTCAATATCCGTAAGTAAAAATATATTTACCATATTTTATGCATCACTATATATCACAAACCATTTTCCACTATAAGGTAATATAACCATAGGTTCACTAACTAATCTTCTCTTCAGTTATATGGAATTTTCCTCACATTCATTTGTCCAAATCAACTTGAAACCATTCTGAGTTAACATGGGGAGTGGGATAGATTGTTTGGATAAATTATTTAAAAAGAATAGATAATATCTATACAAACCAGGAAAACCATAGATATTTTTCTTAGTTGTTATTTTGGGGCAATGTTCAACAACATTCAGATTTGTGAAATTCACCAATATACCCTTTATTGATATTATATAACACAAAAATTAATATTTTTGAATCCAAAAATAACAATTGGTAAATTTTATATACATAATATCCTTCATTAGTGTATCTATTATAATTCTCATGTCATATTCATTTTTTTATCAGTTGGTGTCGAAGCCTCATTTTTATTATTAAAGAAAAGCAAAGACCTCTTTTAACTGGGTAGAGGGAAACCCATTACATAGCTCGATGGCCCAGTGGGCTTGTAGCCCATTACATTGTCCGTAGACCCAAATTTATGGCTCAATGCCCATTCTATGAATAGTAACCCACCTTCTATAGTACCCGCACAGGGCCCCGCCGCCGCTATAGTGCCCACCGATCAACAGTACCGCTGGTACTACAGTACCGCTATAGTACTACTACAGTAGCCTGCACCCAATGGGTTTTGAACCCCCATTTTTCATGTAGTATTACATGGTGCTTACCACTATGCCAAACCCCAACTAATCATTTCATCTTCATTATCTTCCTTAATCTTAATATATATATATATATATATATGTGGATACAATCTCAAAATACTACCAAAAACTGATCAAGTTAATCTCCAAAACCTCTATTC
Source organism: Viscum album (assembly GCA_963277665.1). NCBI lineage: Eukaryota > Viridiplantae > Streptophyta > Magnoliopsida > Santalales > Viscaceae > Viscum > Viscum album. The sequence goes on from OY728127.1 coordinate 625,645,864, forward strand.
ACTAAATCAATAAATATATCATGGACATTAGTAATACCAAATAAAATTACTAGAAATTTCTATTGTACATACCCTGTAAGAAAGGTGTTATTGGGTATATCTTCACTTTTGGCCTCCAATTAATAGTATCTAGATAGAATATCAATCTTTGAAAATTAATTAGTTCCTTGTAATTGATCACAAAAACCATTAATACTAGTAAGAGGATACATATTCTTTATTGTGACATTCTTATGTTTCATATAATAAATGGAGAGTAGCATTGATCCATTATAATTACTAAAAAATAACAGGTTCTCCGTAAGGTGTCTTAGATGTATCGTATAAAAAATATTTCTTCATATCCAATGGAAAGGAAATATCAGAAAGTGTATGCTTATGTGATAATTGATAGTAATCAAGAAAGATATCAATTATCTGTTAAAAATAACATGAGCATGACATTTTTATATTATACCAAGCATATCACATATGATAATATTGAGTCATGAAATATATATTATTTGTTCATAAGACATGAATCATAAAAATGGAATATGATCCCTGAGATTATAATATTTCCCTAGGACATATGTTTTTTTCATACACATAAGTATATAAAATAAATTTTGTTGTCAAGGCTCACTTACAAGACTATCATAGTATATAGTTTCACTAAACATTCTCGCATATCCTTATTCAAGGTTTACTCTCAATACTATTATATTTTATAGATTTATTTATGGAACTATGCTCACTCCCATTCATGTCCCTATTATATTTTGATATATCCATCATTACCCAATGCATCGGAGATCAATATAATTACATTCCCACCAATCACACAATGAAAATCATATATGTTTTTGCAATAAGAAAATAAAATATTCATTGTATTATAACCTGTGGAGTGAAAATGGGTTTCGTATGCATTACATCATATCATAACATATGGAAAATAAACATGTTTCATAACCATCATGTCATCACAATAGAAATTCATCCAAAGAAATAATAATAATGGTATCATAAAAAGATATCCTGATTAAATCTTAATTAACATCAAAATATTTCATTTTAGATAAAAATTTCCCTTAAATGATCACATTGAAGGTTTCTGGATGAATATACATTTTTCACTTTCAAGTCACTTATTTAAAATCTAAAAATTAATAATTAACAACGAAATAATTTTCATTGAAATAACATTGGAAACATTTAAATGAATCTTTAAAACATTATATTTTCCATATATAAGGAAATTACTTTCATATCATGTTTGTTAAAACAAATATTCCTTCACATTTTTTATTAAAATTAAAATTTACCTCATCCGAAAATTAAAATCAATATTCCATTCAAACAATTTTGTAAAAAATTAATCATAGGAAAAACTGAACATAAAAAATTATTGGTTTATAATAAAACAAATATTGAAAACAATTTTCAAGAAACAAGAATATGAAGGAAAAAGGATTTTTCATATAGATACATAAAGTTATATTCCCTTAAAAACATACTTTCGGTCTCTTAAGTACATAATCTGAGGGAAATGAATGTAAAAAACAAGTATTATATAGAAATAACTAGAGGATAATAATTTTCTTGATATTACTCATATATATATCATAAAATTTCATAATCAAAATTTATTCATAAACAATATTGATAAATAATGATATTATATCATAAATCCCAAACTACTCTGGTAACTTTCCAATAAAAACCTAATGACAAAGAAAATGTTAGACGGATATCATTATCACAAAAAACATCATGGGGGAATCATAAAAGAAATCAATGTGAAGTACATACACTACATAAAATAAATAATTAGTGAATATGGAATTTTTTGAAGAGAAATAAATTTGAGACAATAATCTGTTACCTTAAGAATTTCCATTCTTCATACGTGTTCCAACATCTTATCCCTTGGATTTCATCCTTTATGTACTCAATCAGGGACACTTGAAATTTTTTTTAAGGATTCTTGCATTTCTAATTCAAGGAATGAGATCTGATATGAAAATGTTATAGGTTTTGTTTGAGCTATATGGTCCAATGGGAGTGAGGAAGATATGAGAAGAGGTTCCCTTTACAACTGAGGATAGGGTCTCTGAAGTATTACTTAAAGTAATAAACTAATATAAATTAATATTCAAGTTCAAGTGGCTCAAAATTGTATTATTTCGAATATATGGGGAAGAAGAGCTAAAATCACCAAATCAAATAAAATTTTTATATGTTTAGGTTATGAGTTTACCCTCATCCCTTTTTACCCCCCACCACCACCACCCTATTATCCCTTTTGATAATTAACAAAATATCAATGGTATTCACTCATTATGTTTTTAGAATCATATATTTAAAAAGATAAGTGACACATAAATGAACTATGGTTGATATGTTTAACCATATCTCATTCACTAGAATAGTGATAAAGATTTTATGAATTTTAAATCATGTAATAAAATAGTATTTATAATATAATATCATTATTGTAATTTTTTTAAACTATTCATTTACTTTAACTTTAATGACATATTTGTAGTTATTGAATTCAAATAAAAAATTTCATAACGTACCTAACATATTATATTTAATAATAATATTTTTTTGGGTCTATATCTCACACCCAAAATATCATTTTTTGAGTTTGTAAAATCATTTAAATGATTTTTTAACTGATTTTACAAACATTGTGTTGATGTTGTGTAACTATTTAAGATAATTAATTCATTAATAAAAAATATATAAATTCCCATGATAAAAAATATTAATTTGAATTTTAAAAATTAATTTATAGCTGAAATTATCCTCCTTTTATCATTATGTAAAAAATTTATAGATATTAAATTCTATAGAGTGGAATTTTTTATTTATAATTTTCATAAAATAATTGATTGGTAATTATAAAATAAAAATGTTAAATAATTTTTATAATATTGAAACTTGGATTTTTATGGATGATAAATAATCATACAATAGGATGAAAGACTATTTTATAGAATTTTCAATGACTTATCCTAATGTAATATCCCTGTTTTACCCGTTCTACAATTACATCAGTGATAATTTTTTGAGGGTTTTTACTATTTATTATTAATTCTAATGAATGTGGGATATTTAGAAAAAAAATATTGAAATTATAATTACAATTAGGGATTCCATTTTATCAATTTCAATTCACACAATTGGAAGAGTCTAATTTAAAATTAATCCTACAAAATGTGATGAAAAGTGTTTTTATTAAAATTATGTTTTCTTAAGTATAAAAAGTTTTTATAAAAAAATACAAATAAATATTAGTTATAATGACATTAATTGGATTATTAATAATATAAATGAACTAATTTTACATTTAAACAAAATTAAAAAATATATATCGTTGTATATTTATTAAAAAAAATATAGTTATAAATAAAAATCATTATTTTTCACTATTTGTTAAAAAATAAATTTTTTCATATAGTTATTGAAAATTCCATCTATTCTAATTTTTGAATGATTATTTAAAAATTGAATTTCAATTTTTCAAAAAAATTGGAAAAGTTGAAAAAAAAAATTATATTATTTTCTCACAAAAATAAATAAAAGCCATTTTTTGGAAAAATGTATTCTCCATGAATATAATAAAATTATAAAAAATATATTTTCTTCAACTAAAATGATTATTAAGTTATTTTTTGAAAATATGGTTATTCCTAATAATTGTGATAATTTAATGGCTAGATTAAAAAAGGTAGATTATATTATGATTCATTTAGGATCGTTGTTGTGTGTATCCCAATATATCTAATAAATAATTTTTTTAAAGGAAATATATCATAAAATAATAGGGTATTACATTTAATGGGATTTAAAAGTTTAAAGAATCCTATTTTTTATAATTATATAGTGGAATTTGAGTATATAATGGATTTTGATGTAGCTAAGGAAATAATACTAAGGCACAACTATTTCACAGATATTGGTATTTTATCTAGAAGTTTAGACCCTATTATAATATACAATTAAAATACTACAATAGTGTTAATTTTTATGAATCCTATATGACACCTGACGAAAAAACATATACGATAAAAGTTCCAACTTGTTATTGATTTTACACATAGAGGTGAAGTTATAGTTATCCGAGTAGCCACATTGGATAATGTGGTAGTACCTCATAATAAATCCATATCTCAACAGAAGAAAGATTCTCATGTGAGTTCAAGTGGGTTGGGAATTATTGTTGGTTAGCTCTAATGAAAGTGGGAGTTTATGAGTGTGTTCTCTAGACCTTACTCATCTATTTACATTTACAACCATTACATGTATATTGTTTGATATTTACATGATGTTTCAATTCCCATAATAGTGAAATTACTTCCCCATGTACTATTTAAAATGTATTTTTCATAGATTACATGTCATATCAAAAGGTTATTATAATTATCTCCTATAATGAGAACCTTGATATATTATGAAATTATTCATAAACATATGTATTATGGTCTAGATACATAATGATAACAAGACATAGATTATATATGACTATGAGGTGTTGGGGGATCATAAGAATTGAGACTTCTTCTCATGAAGTTCATAATTTTGAGCCCTTTTAGATGATATCATGAGAGCAAAAACACCAATAAGAATATCACATGTTAAAAGGTTCATGGTTTGTTACTATATATGATAATTTGTAATAGTCTCTAGATTTAAGATCATTATCAATGTTTATAATTTGATTACATGCATTTCTACAAGATTAAACCCATATAATTTATTTATTGATGATAAAGAATATGTTGGTTGTGTCATTAAATATATAAAATTGGTTGAATGATTAATATAGGATGTTTCAATTCCATGTAGTGAAAAAATTATGTTGTTCCCAGTTTACCAAGATGGCAGTACCTTCACTAAATCATTTTCCACATTTGAAGTGTGTAAGTATATCATGTAAGGTCACACAAAGAATTACTAAATAAATGGATGTTGATAGTATTTATTCAATCTAAATCATGACCAGTACACACTAATATCATGATATGATACTTTAGGGTCACACACTATGTGTATTAAAGAATCAAGAATATATAAATAAATAAGAATTTGGGACATTGTGGACCCCAACATGTGGTTTGGGTGATATCTGGGTTTGTCAATCACCATAAAATAAATATATTAAATTATTTTTTACATTATATTAGTATGTTTTGAATTTATTTACTCACTATATTCAAAATAAATATAGTTAATATATAAAATATATTTTTTAAAAATAAATATTATTATTTAGGTTTAGATAAATATTTAATTGAAGAACCAAGTCAATTTAAGGGCTTAATTTTTTTTCATGTACTATATATTTTAATTTACATGTATGTGATTAAATATTTATGAAATTTATAACATAGTTACATAGTAATTTAGTCAAATTAAAGCTGTATCTATAAAGATTAAGATATCCTATAGCCTATGTACAATTTTAGGGACTTTAAACATACATATATAAGACATGAGAAGCCTGAATTTTGAGGAATTTACCATCACCAAGATATTGATAACCTCACACTCATATATCCCAAATTTTATAGTGAGAAAGTGGATATTTGAGCACCATGATCCATTTTCCAAATTTTCAATTAATGAGATTGTGCTTCAGTGATCACAAAAATGTCAAAACTGCCTTTGATTATTCACACTATAACTTTGAGACCAAGGAATGATGTACCGATAGACTCTTGATGTGAGTATGGATGATCTAGATGTATATAGAAATATTTTCTACAAGAAATTATCATTATCAATGAGTATAACATTCTAGGGTCTTCAAATCAAACAAGTTAAGAGTTCAATTATTTTAGTTTCTTAATCATCTCTACATGAGATCCTTCATTTGTAACCGGGTCATTCATCTCCCGAGAATCCATCATGACATCAGTTTTATGATAAATTTTTTAAATAGTGAATTTTTATTCTTATTATGTGGACTTTAAACCAACATGGAATACCTATATAATGTAATCTTTTGTTTTTGAAATACACTAACATCGAAATATCACACAAAAATAATTAAAACCACACATGTCTACTTGTTGGGTGTCAACCAAACCACCAAAAACCCAAAAAAACATATTCCTTGACCATTTTTGGAGTGTCTTAGATCATTTAACACCAACAACCATGTACGGATCAATTCATATCAAGGATTTAGAAACTAAAAATTATATATATTTCATCCAATTCTAGATTTTATTAGAACACCTCATTTAACCAAGATAAATAATAAAAGGCCTAGATTCCATATAATAGTGCGTGAAATCATATTTCCTTATAAGTATATAAAGGAATCATAATAGTATCATGGAAAAATTAATAAATTCACCGGAGGCAATCTAGAAAATTCCTCTTGTACAATACATACATCTAATTCATAGGGGGATAAACCTTTGAAATCAAAATAATCCTCAAAGGTTGAATACTATTACCTTATAAATCTATATAGGAATCATCAAAACCCAAGGGGTTGTTTGAAGGTATTATAATTGGTAATTCATCATGGCTTGATCCATGGTTATTTTTTAAGGAATTTAATTGTGATAGGAATAATAGTGACTTCTGGGTAACCACCCAAGAATTCTATATCTGATCAAGAATTCATTTACATATACTCAAGGAAAGAGAGTCCCTTGTATCATATCTCATACTAATAATAATAATTTTAATAATAATAATAATATGTTTTTTGAAACACAATACCCATCACACAAAACAGAGTCCATCCTATTAGGTGCATGAACTATCATTATTTGTATAGCCATCTCAGGCTCACATCCTCGATACAGGTTCTAAAGAGGCACATAGAATCATCTCTACTAAAACCTACTGAAACCGTCTCTAGGATAAAAAAAATATAATATCATCCACTAATTTCACATAGATCAAATTATATCATGGATTCACTATATAGTCTCCTAAATCTCATTAACATATCTTAGCATCAGCCCATCATTCCAAACAATAAAACCCACAACGTCTGATCGGATCTTCCATAATTGACTCTGACCTTTATGATATAAATAAAAACCCCTCAACTTATCCTAGGATTGATAAACAAATTATCCCTTATATTCCAATATGAAAAGCCATGCACCATCATGAAATATCTATACAAACGATAATCATAGCTTGGGGAAGAAAAAACTTGATGCTTTAGAAAACATGGCATTGCCCACTAAAAATCAAATAGAACGAAATATCTCAATCATGACCCAATAAAGTTTTATTTCTCAATATTGTCCTTTTGTTGATCCCAAACAACATAGGCATTTTTTTATTCTCCACATACGTGAATTATCACCTCATTCACATAGCCATTTTTTTCTTTGGATCATGTAGTAATTTTCATTTACCATTCATGTATCCATTTATAGGAGCCAACATGTGGTAAGAATTTTTTAATTCTCTATATATTTTATTATTTCAATGGATCATATATCCATTTTATCGTCTAGATCATGTAGCCTATTTAATTTTCCATTCATATAATAGAATCCTTCATTTCCTTGTAATCAATTATATATTACATTGATGTAGCCTCCATACTTGAGACTTCAATAGAGTCGATATCTCCTAGTGATTATTTATCAAAACAATAGTTTAAATGGCATTGGTCTCTTAATTCAATCCATCTGGCCATAATAATGTCCTGATGGAGTTTCTCATCAACATACATGGCATCATTATTCTTCAAAAACAAGTCTGACAAATGTCTTCAGATCCTCCAAAGGTTTCTCATGGTTTTTCAAAGCCTTGGTATTGATTATTCACTCAAGCATGAGCTTGACAACACATCCCGTGGATGGTCTAGAATTAGAAAATGGAATTCGTCAATGTCGAGTGGAATTAAGGTGTGTTCTAGCTGTGGTGGTGTAGATTTGAGGTGAGATGGGATAATTTGAATTAAAATATAAACATTACCCACATTCTTATTGTTCCAAATTAATTATGGTCATGTAATGACACTAATTTTTAATAAAATTCCTCCCATTCCCTGTTTATATGCCTATCATGTGGATAGGCTCATTCAATACCGCACCCACACACATCGGTAATGCCTATATGCATGGCTTGCAAGGGACTCGACCCACACACTACACGATTTCCTCCCCATGCAACCTGTTATTCTCACTACCACTGGTTGGGATCTCCCATGGATCTTTTTGGATGGATCGGCCATCTTGGGATGGTTATGTGTCTTTTGGGTCCCTTGGTTAAGGGTTATCCTATTAAGAACCATTTTTTATCTTGTAACGTAATAAAAACCCCTAATTAAGTTATACAATAATACAATAAATAATTTATAATTTCAAAAAAATTATTCATTTTATTTAATATTAATTCTTCAATTAAAAATTTCCATATTTTAACAATGTAATGAATTATATGGTCATATTCATTAAAATCCATTTAAAATTATTTGAAATTGTCTAACAAATTCATGAAAATGTGAGTGGATAAAATACCCTCATACTTAAACTATGATTTTCCTCAAAAATTAAATCTCAACGTTTAATTCAATAGAAACACCATGTTTCCAATATATATAATTTATAGAAATAAAATTAAAAATATATCAATGTTAAATCAAATTTTTATGTCCCGTATGAAACATTAATTTAAAATCCCTTTTTTAGAGAAACATTTAACCCAATAAGTTTACTTTCTCCCATTGAAAAATTATGGATATTCTCTTTTCATCAATTCATGATTCTTAATAAATTACCACTAAATATTTCAAGCCATGATCTACTAAACTTATGAATTCTTTTTCTCTCATCACTGATGATTTAAGTAATTTTATTCTCATATCATGAGAACATGCATCTTATCCATAGGTACACAAAGTAACCACATTATCCACATAATAAATAAAAAAAGTATATAAAATCATTAGGGATTTTCAATTATAGTTTTAATGACTCTGATGCTTAAGATTTGAAGGGAATGATTTCAAAAATATTAAGTCTTAAAGATCAGTTTGATATATAAAGTATAATTAATGATGGGAAAAGTGAAATCACAATGAAGATGTCCCTTTTAAAGTAACAACTCCCACTTCCCATGATTAGTGTAAGGTTTTGTTCAATGAAAGGATAAATTATGACATGAAAATTATAAAATTTTCTCTATTTTGTTAAAAAATCATACTATTTATTCATTTTCTATTATTTTTTGAAATCAATACTTGGGAAAAATATTATACCTATCACTTAACCATATATGAAAAAACTGTATAGGCCTAGTAATAAGGTTTTATTATTTTTTTATGTCACAACTCATTATTTTTTCAATTTTTTTTCAAAAAAATGGTAATAAATGAAAGTACAATATATTAATCAACAAACCTTCTCAATGCACAAAATTAAAACCCTAAAAATTTTCTTCTATCAATTTTGTTCACCCTTCAACTCTGAATTCCCTTAACCCCACACTTCAATATTGAAATATAATGAAAAATACTGATAGGAGGGAAGGAATGGATGAAAATTGATTCAAACATGTCCCATTCCTATCAAGGTCATTCACGATCTCTATAGGAAAAACAAGGATATATATAAAACCTGGTCTGAATGATATTTTTTGTCTTTAAAAATTCTACAACAATATTAAAAAAAATCATAGTCATGTATTTGAAAATTTCCAATAAAAGTTATAATAGGTAACATATCTCAATATCACTTAAGAAATATTACCATCCTAAAAAAGGAAATTATTTCTTCTAGAAATATTCCCATGAATGAACTTATGATATTGTAAAATCACTTATTTCATGAATAATAATAAAAAATTAATTCACATAAATTTTATGAATTCAAAGTATAAAAAAATTTGGGAAATTTCTCTATATGAATCAATCAAATCCCTGAAATCATGAATCATCATATAAATATCCATGTTTTACTCTAATTTTTTATTCTCCTACTTAATCCATAAATATCATTATCAATGAAATATAAAACATGGAATAATAGAGTTCCAAAAAAAATGTATCCTAGTTAAGTCAACTTGATCATAAATTCAATATATTGGCATGAAATTTCTAGTTTTACATGGTTGCTGGAATTTTCAGTTTAAAATGGAATTTTTAGAAAACAATGAAGAGAGTTAAAAGATAATGATTTTAAGAATAAAATATATTATTTAATAAATAATTTTTATACTATCGTATCATTTTTTGGGTTACCTAATGACTTCCTGTAATGATTTTCCAATAGAAATACCACAACTTATACCAAGGTATGAACCATTATTTTAAATAGAAAATTTTTGATGGGACAGTTTATTATATCCTAAACTCTTAAATCCGATGAAAAATATTAAAACATTGGTTTCATCCAAGATTCGCATTTGGATAATGTTATTGTTTTGACTGATCCTTAAGAGAATATATTAGCATATGGGATGGAGAAGTTTGATATCTTCCATCGATTCAAGAGGTAAATTCTAATGATAATTGTTTACCATTTTCCCACTGACAAAAAATGGTTTTCCTTATACTTATATCATCATATGAATTCCCCCAAATAGAAGGAAGTGACTAATAACAGAATTTATTTTCAATTTGGAATTAATCTTACCCAACATTAACACTAATATGGAATTTTAGAGATGAAATTGTTCTCTTGGTTCAAAGATCTTATGCTGAATCGATTTTTCATGTTCCACTCAGGTTATCTCTTTATAAATTTGGGAGTTTTTAAGGCCTATCTCTTGATTTTTTACATATCTTGTAAAATATTTTTTCTCTCTTCTATTTTAGTCACCCAGGCCAAATTCTTTTTTTACAGCCTAGTATGTTTGGTGCTCCAACACCACCAGAAGATGAAAAAATTTCCTATAAATTAACTAGTAGGGTCTCATACCTATGTGTGTATTATAGACTATCCAGTATGACCATAAGTTGTCTTCAAGCCTAATTCTCTGATTCTTTCAGTTGGATTTATCCCTTTTATCCATGATAACTTTAATATCTTAGTTAGAAACATCATTTTTTCCATTTGTTAAATGATTGTAGGTGGAAGATATCTTATTATGTACCCTATAAAATTTAATAATATTATCCATTATTATATTTTAAAAATTATTCCCTTGGCCATTGATAATGGCTCATATAAATATTAACATATAATAGATATTGGAACTCACAAAATCACACTCAAATATGGAATCATCTATCTTAGTGGATTTGGTAGCAACCCATTTTAAGACATAATCAATAGAAAGTAGTATATACGAATTCATAAAATAAATGGGAAAGTGTATCATAAAATCAATTCGCTATAATTCAATGGTTTCACAAAAAAATGATGGGAATTTGAGGGATTTATTTCCTTTTCAATGTTTTCCATAAAATTGAATATTTCTATACCTTTTACTATATTAATTAAAATATCTAAGATAGGATTGATAATAAATTATTTATTATAATAAATTTATAGAAATTTTTTAAAGTCCAAATTGGAATACATGAGTAAATGTATGGAAAAAAATCAATTCTGATTCTATTTCACATTTTGGTAATCACCACCTTATAACTTGATCATTTAACATCATCCTATGGAAGGGATCCTCGAAAATATAGAATCTAGATTTAGCCTTGATTCTGCAATTTTTAAGAGAATTAAGGTGATATGGTACCTATGATATGGAGAAATAATTTATTATATCTTCATCCCAGGATACTTAACCTTCCATGATGTATAGTTTTTCTCCCAGTTTGTGATCATTAAGTGTGTTTAGTTCGGTAATTTATATTTTATTTGTGTTTGGAAGTATGCTATGGTGGCTCACAACCTGATTTTCGGCTACCTTTTTATCCCTTATCTCTTTGTTGAAATCATGAAAGTGTATTATCCATCATACTATCCTTTTTATGGCATTGTCCTTTTTTATTAAGTACCAAAGTGTACCATTATTATAAAATAAAACCACTACAGTTCCAAGAAAATAAGATATAAATTAATTTAATGGAAAAGAAACATCAAGGAATTCTTTATAAGTAGATGTTTATTTGATCTGAATGGAATCCAATGTTCTTGAGGCATAATTTATTAATTGTGTCCAATATTTAAGACTATGTTAGAGTTTTTATCCTACAGGTTGGTCTGATATATCCCAAAGTAACTCAAATGATTGTTCTATGTTTTTTGGTTTCATTATGGGTGGGGTAATCAACTCTTTATTCATATCCTAAAATTTCTTCTTATGGTCATAAATAAAATAAAATCTGACATCATTTAAAATAAATATTGAAAGAGGAAGATAGATGATTCTAAAATAGTTTATATACCTTTTATAGTATATTACATGGTCCAAGGTAATATAAAATTTCTCAACAATGTGGGATATAGAAACAAATTGATCTCTCCAACTTTATATTTATCTACCACTATGTCATTTTTTGAAATGATATGACCTAGAACTATTCCTTTTCCAACCATAAAGTGGTACTTATTAAAGTTAAAATAAATATTTTTCTCAATTCATGTTCTTAATACTTTTTCCAGATTTCCCAATAAATTATTAATGGAAACTTAAAAAAAGTGAATTTAATGGTAAATACCTTCTGGAATTCATCAATATGATCTAAAAAACCTTACAATACAACATTGAAATTTACCTAGGGCATTGAATAACCTAAAAGGAATCCTCTTGAAATATAACATCCTAAATGTGCTGGTAAATGTTTTCATATTGCAGTCCTCTAGGGAAATTAGTACCTCAAAATATCCAGAAAATCCTTCCAACAAATAATAATGTTTTTCCCAACTAACCATTCCATAATTTGATCAATTAATGTGATGGGAAATTGTTCTTTCTATGTAATTTTATTAAAATTTCAATAGATTATTCATACTCTACAACTATTTTGAACTATAATGGAAATAAATTCATTATCCTCATTTTCCACAATCTTAAAACTGGATATCTTTTGGATAACATGTATTGAGATGACACACTATGAATATGAGATTAGTTAAATGATATTTTTTACTATGAAACTTCTCTATATCCTTTTTCACAACCTTAATGATGGTTTTATCTAACCACCTTTGAGTATTCCTAAAATATCTGAAGCCTCCTTCTAAAAATACTCTATGTGATCATATTTTTTGGTTAATTATATCTATGTCTCATAGGCTCCTCCCCATATCATGGATGTTTTTTTAAAGGTTAGTAAACTTTTTCTATTAGTAATTGTACATTTTTTTAACTATAGTAACATGAAATTTTTATCCTTCCATAATTTACAAGTATTTAAAATCATATGGGAGGGTTTTAATTCCATATTTTGAGGTTGGTATAGAGATGAGATTGGCTTCAAATTTAAAACTTCAAAATAATTAATTTCTTATGTAACATCAATCTTGTTAGTCTATTATAATAAATTATCAAGGAAATAATATGTCATTTATTCATGAAATATTCCAATATAATTTCCCTAATTTTGACTATTCCCTTTTTTCATTGTGTTTTTAATGGAAATATGATCCCCTAGGGATAAAAATAACAGAGCATACAAAAATTTTAATGTTAACAATACCATTTTCATGATTTATTGCAAAACGTGAGTGGTTTCTTAATGATTAATTCATTGAGTCTAGTTTTTTTAAATACACCTTGATATCCCCAAGATTCATGGTAATGTTTTCTTTAGGTTATTTTCTGATTGTGTTTTTTGTCATTACGAATGGACTTCCCAAATTGATGGGTGAATATCCTAGTTCTTTTTCTTCCTCCATGGTGTGTATATGAAATTTTTCTTATAATATTATTCCTTTCACACCCATAAGATCATCCCCTAATACACCTACTAGAAAAATAGTGGATCTATTTTCTAGTTGTAAAAAAATCTTATGGCATTCAATTCAAATATTTTTTAAAATGGAAAAATAGAATAATACATGACATTATGGATGCACTAATATGACACAAGGTGTTAGAAAATTTCTTTAACCAATCATATAGGGATTATAAAATATCTTAAGATCATGATATTTTTTAGTAAATTGTGTTTTGATCATTGTTGATACACGCCTACCTAGGATGATTCTCTCATTCCTATCTAGCCTCTACCTTTTTCAACAAATCTTCATGACAAGTTTATCATATTTTTGAAATTTTCTTATGGTTTTCAAGAGATGTATGTTAATTACAACATTTTGAAAAGTGTCTATTATCTATATTTAATGTTTTTATTATTATAACATCACTAAAAAATTAAACCTATAAGGGAGCGGTATCATAACATCCTTTTTACCATTACTTCCATTTTTTGGTGTCTCTCATATTTCCTTTAAAAATATTATTCTAACATTTTCTTCCTTATTTTTGTATTTTTCTTTTGTTTGAGTGAGTTGTTCTTCAAAAATCTATCTAGAAATTACATAAAAATATTCTTCTAGTTCATCATTTTATTCATTGTGTTCTAGTGGCTAAATATACATTCCACTCCTTGTGATAATCCTATTTTCACTCTTCTTCATATTTCGGATGGTTTGGGCTAGGTTTTTTCTTTTTTTTTAAATATCATGTCTCTAAGACTCTAAAACATACTCGAAAAATCATTCATTGTATTTCTCATCTCCTTAATCTTCATTCCTTGTAATTTTTTAGATGGTGGTTCATTCAAAAAGAAATGTTTATATGAATTTTTTGAAAAGGATGTGGTTGATAATATTTTTCTTTGTATTATATCTCATATGGTTGTTATAAAGGTGGTTAGTTTTGAAATTTCTACTATAAAGGGGGTCATTTGACTATTGGTTCGAAAAGGGAGATCTAGCTACGTTTTTTACCTCTAAATATCTATAGGGATTTCCCTTTTATATATAGTTGATTTTTTTTAAAATTTTCCTTGATGAAATGTGGCTTCACAGCTCTCCATACCATGTATCTTATTAGATTTATTAGTGAAGTGGTGGGTAAATGGACACAAAACGCATACCTAAGGTGGGGTAGGCAGTTCATTCACTTATTTTATAGTTATTTATATTACATAACTAGTTAATTATTTATGCTTGGATTTAATTAAAGGGAATTATTAATAATTTCTTACCTCATGAATTCCTCTTATGCTTATACCTCTTGTTCTGAAGTATCTTGAATTCTATGTTATTTTCAATGAGGATCCAAGCTTTCATTGAGGATTTATCAATAAAATTTCCTCAAGTAAATTCATAAAATATGTTCCTCTCATTGACTAATAGGACTTGGTAGAAAAATACTAGGAATTTATTTACTCAACTTCTTGATGATTCCATCTTTCACAAACCTTCTTGAATCATTACCATTATTTTTAAAGGGACTCACCCGAATCTTATTAGATGTCATAGATTTCGTTATTTATTATTATGCTCTATAATTCTAGGAAGAATATTTGAATGAAACATAATTAGAGATCATATTAGTCTTGTATCTCTCTGGAATGTAAATTATACAACCATGACTTGGTGGCTCCAACATGTGAAAACGGAAATTTCATCTTCGTTACTTAATCATAAACTACTCCACTCAGTGTGAATATTCCTTATAAGAAGATAAACTCTTGTATGTGTTACTTGGGATATTCTCCTATAAGGCCCTAAAATTTAGGTAGAATGGGAATCATGTTAAAAGATAATTCGAATTCATTTTTTATGTAGGTATAGTTAACTAATTTCATTCCTAGTAAAATCATGGGGCCACATATCCCTTAGTGTTTCTTATGGATATAATTTCATAATTGTGGGATTTTAGTGATCACATTATGTTTCACTTGAGTCCTCAATATTATTTTCCCTAGGATCAAAAGGTAATATTAATTCATTAGTGGTCTTAGTAATGAATTTTTTTGGGTTATATTAGCTCCTACACCCCAACAGTGGTTCCGTGTTTTGACACACACCTATCCTGGGGTATGTTAAAAGTTATTTATTTCCCCCTTTGGGATGTAATACTAGTAATAATGAAAATAATATTCATCTATATGTGATTAAATCTAGTTTTTAGGAAGAAAAAGTTATTATATGGAAGAATATTATTGGCACTTTTGAACAAAGAAATCGGTGTTTTGAGGACCAATATGAGGCATATATGATTATGGGTTTGTTTAGGTTGTCCTATGTTTTGTAGTCCTATCACAATATTTTCAATTCGGGTATCTAAACATTATCAATTAATTATATTAATGGATTCGCAATTGATTCTCTTTTTTCCCAATTTTTATAATTATTTTATGATGAAAATAATTCTAACAATTTTGAAGTTAGAACTATTCTCCTTTAAATTTTTGAAGGTGACAATGATCTATCTTTGAATTTATAGGTGATTCCAAATATGGAATTGAAAATCCCTATATCTAAATTAGGCCATTATTTATTCACCACATACATACAAATCACTAAAAACTCTCCAGTTAATTCCATGTTAATCAATTTATATCATTTAAAATTATCTAGAGGGAGAAAATAATTCTAAACTAAGGAAATAATTATAATTCAGATTTAATAGTACACACAATCACATTCATATTAAATTCTAAATTTTATAATTTAAAACATCTTAATAAGATAAAAATCCAAAAAATCAACTTTGTTCATGACTAAAACATTTCAATTATGTAATATCTAATTCACACAACCACTTAATTTTTCTACCCAATCATTAAATAAGAAATAGAGAAAGTTAGAGTGTAAGAAGATGTGTTAAAATGAAAATAGAGAAAGATGAAGAATGTAGCTAAATTCTCCAGAGTAGCATTAGTGTTCCTATTTCCCTTTCATAGAAGAAAGAACCCCATTATGTATAGGGATGTACATCCTGCTATGTTCATTAAAACACCAATTATCATTATTTATAAATGTTTTAATTTCCCATCAAAGATATCCTTTCTAATTCTCTCCATATTCTTATTTCCATTTTTAATAAAAGGCCAGAAATTTATCACCACATAAAGGGGTGATTTGAATTCCTTAAACATAGACCAGATCTATGTTTCAATTTTTATTCATAATTCCTCCCTGGAAATCAGGTTATATGTCATTTTTTTAATAGAATATTCTATTTATTTTTTGATATATATGGGTGAAATATGAATTTGATGTTGTTTTTTCATCACTATTTACACCCATGGGCATCATGTAGTTATTTTTATGGGATGTGGAATAACTCTAAATCCATTATATAGTAATTTTTACTCAAATATAATTAGATAGTTGAATCCATCATACATCACATAGAAGGATTGATATTTACCCATGTGACCATTTTCATGAGCCTACATAACCAAGAGTTTTTTTAGTCTCCAAGTTCCTAAATCATAACCTGGTTTGCATATACATTTATATTTGGAATCACATACCCATCTTCATTTTTCATTTATATAGATGTTTTTCTGAGCTATTAGAATGTAGGTTTTTTTGGTTTTACACCTAGATAAATCTTCACCTGTTTCATGTTTCCAATTACTTATCAGGATCACATAGACATTTTCATTATACCTTAAGTAGTCAAATCCATCATTGGCCATATAGAAGATTCGAAATTCCCTTTGAGTATCCACTATACTCAAGCCATCTGTGTAGTCTAACTCTCATTGTGAGAACATAACAAAACCATGTTGGTAGTGATGTAGTCTAATGACTTCAATCCATCCGATTTTCACAGTGGATGGATAGAGCTTCCCCTCATCTTGCATAGCTTCACTCTTATTCTAAAAAAGTTTCACTGATGACTCTAGAGATTTAAAAGGTTGTTTTTAGGGGTTTAAAGTCTCATTATTGATCATGTGCTCGAGATAAAACTCACCAATGTCAACCTTGGTGGTTCCAGTAGTTGTAGATGGAGGTCGTAGACATCAAGAATTGGAAAAATGTGTCTAATAGGTGGTGGTGTTATGCCAAGGTGGGATAAGATTATTTAATATAAATATAAAAACATCCAATATTCATGTTTTGTTACATCAAACATGATTGTGTATGAGTGATC
This sequence comes from Viscum album, assembly GCA_963277665.1. Lineage (NCBI taxonomy): Eukaryota > Viridiplantae > Streptophyta > Magnoliopsida > Santalales > Viscaceae > Viscum > Viscum album. Next base: position 625,663,864 of record OY728127.1, read on the forward strand.
CCTTATAATGAAACACCTCTCATTCCATGATTATATTCCTTTCATTTGTATGGGCTCCTACCACACCATCTCCACACACATGGGTCATACCTATAGGGATAGACCATGCAGGCCTACGCCCATACACTGCATGGGCTCCTCAAGTAGTTTAGCCTTCTCACTACCAATGTGTGGGATATCTTGAGAAAATTCTTGGTTAGTCCACCCATATTAAGCTAACAATGTGGATGGTGGATCCCTTGGTTTAGGGTTAAACCATATGGACCCTATTTGTTAACATTTTATATTATCATGAACCATTTTTAAATTCTACCAGAATGTCATAAATAATCTCAAATTTCTATAATAAATTTTTTTATTAATTTTAATTAATATGAATTCAATAATTGTAAATGTACACATTTTCGTAAAATAATTGATTATATTTGAATATTAATTTAAATCCATTTATAATAATTTAAAATTGATTAAAATTTTCATGGAAATATAAGTGCATCAATAATGTAGTAGATTTTGATGCTTTGTAAGGGTATGAAGAATCTAAAAAATGGGTACACCAATTTTTCATAAGGGGCTTTAGGGGGTTTCTTGGTTACCATAAGGGTAGATACCTAGTTTCATTCTCATGTAAAGGTCAATATATCACTAGGTAAGTGATAGTTAGCATCTACTAGATCACATAAGGGGAAATTTTAATATCATGTAAAGGTAGAATCACTTTTAAATAAGTTATATAATCATAGGACTTATGTTAGAGTCTCCTAAATCTTTATTTAAGGGAATGTTTCATTCTCACATAAGGGTTCCTAGATCTTGTAAAGGTCATCATGTAAGGGTAATAAATATTTTCATCATCTATTAGAAAGTTCAAGAATTTATTTTGAAACTCAACTAAGGAAAACAACCAACATCATCCTCGCATAAAGGTATCCTATCATTCATAAGTGTAATATTAAAATTAAAACTCACATATATAGGCTATGGATCATATTCTTACTATGTATGCTATAATTTTCAATATAATATAAATATATGTCTGTGTGTGTGGGTATATATGTTATGGTGGTAGGATTACTATCAATATTATAGGGCCTTTCTAGAGTGGGGAATGAAAACCTATCATATAACAGATATAGAATTCATATTATTCCTTTTGTAATGTGTTTAAAGGTAGAATATATTTAAATATATACTAGCATACATACACATTATTTCAAGAAGAAGATATTGAAAAATACATTATGATTCATTTTGTTGTAACAAGCTACTGATGTTTTAGGTACTATGCTACTCATGTTCTTGGTTTTCTCGTTCCATTAGTTGTTCCTTGATTTCTCCTTATATTTCTGTTGGTTTAAGATTTAATTAAAGGTCTTGGTGAGGTTTTATTTATTATTTTAGTGCTTAAGAGTTCTTCATGGTGGTTGGTGTAAGTGTGGACTTGAACTGATAGATAGAAGAGCTACAGGTCGACCACTATCTTGCCAGTGTGGGCCCCCACCTATCCATTCGATTGTTTCCATAATATATTTATCATAAAAAATCCAATAAACAACTAATGAAATACAATCGGCTCAGCTCTAGGCCTTCCAGTTCCTTTTGAGAATTTAGAGAAGATGTTGGGGAGCTAGTTGTGGCATTCTATGTTAGGGAATTATGAGGAAATTTTTTGTTTCTGTCACTCAAGATACTCATTTAAACATCTAATCTATCCTCCTCATTCAAAATTCAGTTAATTATAATTTAAGACTCTATTGGGGTTTTATTAGTACTCCAAACACAATTCATTGGTAGATACAAGCCATAAACATCTCTAGGTAAGTTTATTTCCATTTTAATCATGTATCTCCTTCTTCTTTAAACTCATCTTGATTATTTATTTATTTTGGATTCTCCAATAATGGGAACTATTAGAATTTGGGTTATAGTACTTTTCTTTATATATCCATTATGGAATTGAGGAATCCTAATCAGATCATTAATCTTCATGGTGTATTTATTAGGAATTGTAGTTGTGTTAGATCCTTTTGGTTTTGCATCATTCTAGCACTTATTAATTTAGAAGTATTTGATTTGAAATTCATTTTTTAGGATCACGTTTAATTCTAAGGCCCTCTGGTCACCTTGGATCATTTTTTAAACATGGGTGGTGAACTTAAATGTGATTTTATGTACGTGAATTTTTTACATGAATTTATCTTGTGAACATTGATTGATTTCCCTTTGTAATTTATTTTCAAAAAGTTTTAAATGTATAAAAATGATTTGATTAGATGTGATATTTTTTCTATGGTTTTAAAATTTTATTTCACTTCATTATTTAATTAATGTAAATTGTTTTAATGCATGTTTTATATTTTTTCATATAATAAATGTGTAAAAACCTAGGTAAAGTTAAGATAAATTATTTTCTTGTCTTATTAATATTTATTAATATTTTAATACTTTTATATTAATTATAAGAATATTTTGTAATTCTGTAGTGAAATGGAAAGAAAATATTTTTAAGAAAATTGGGATTTCATGCAATATATGGTTTTATTTAAAAGAATAAATTTAAATTTATATATTTTTAATTTGAAAAAATGAACTTAATTTTTTGATTAATAATTTAATAATTATCATAGGATTTATTTTATAATATTTTCTTAAAAATATCAATTTTTCAATAAATAGTGAAAAATATAGATTTATTGAAAACTACCTTTTCATTTAAAGAATTTAAAAAGATCCATTTTGTTATAAAATTGTTTCAATGATAAATTCATTCAAAAATATTATTAATAATCCAATTATTTTATTTTAAATAAATTTTATAATTTAATGTATAAAAAAATCATGCTTAAAAATAAATGTTTTAAGGAACTTTTTTTCATCTTATTTTGCGGGGGTAAATTTCAAATTAAATGTTTCCACCTATATGAATTTAATTAGATAAAATATATTACATATTTATAATCATCAAACATAATATTATTTTATAGGTTCAAATTATTATTTTTTCAAAATTAATAGTAAAAATATGTTATCACGGTTAAGGTTAAATCAAGATTAACTGGTGTTAAACTAATATAATAAGGGTTAAAATGACATTAAATCGTGTATAAATCGTACTAGATAACCATATTTCAACCCTATGTAATATAATATTCTAAAATGGTCCCTTTTTATCCATTTGGATTGATTAAGAGAAAAATATATTTTATTCTTTTTTAAAATTCCATGTGTGTCATCTCCTACACTTATAAAAGGAAACCCCCTCTCCTCCCCACTACACACTTCAAATTCCTTTTGTATCAAGCAATTTCTACCCAAATCCAATCATTAAATATATTAAAATTTACAAGAATAATTTTTATCCCCAAAAACTAGTGATCATTTTTATATAAACCTAAATTGGTTCACTAAAGAAGATGTGTAGTTTCAAACCGAGCATTTTCGTTTTATTTATTTTCCAAATTGCATGAAATATTCTTCAAAAAAGATGAAATAATAATTCTATTATCATAAATATACAATGTTTTTTTATGTATTTGGAATAACCAATATCTATCCATTTCTTTCAATAAATGGTAATTTAAAACTTTGTTTTTATTTATAGTAGATAACTTCCTCACAACTGATGTAATTTATTTTCCATAACCACCTATCAAATATAGTTAAAATGATAGATTTAATGAATATATATGATATTAACGATATATTAAACATTATATAGATAAAATATAACATCTTATTTATTAAATTTATATCCATTGAAAATTATTACATTATTATGTGTTAGTGTGGATTATCACCTCAATAAAGGGGTGTGATTCGCTTCTCATTACCACATATCAAAAATGGTATATATAAGTGCATGTAAATAAATAATATAATATTTATGATATGATCATAATTCTTATAATATAAAACTATATCTTCTTTATTTCCCTCACACTCTTTGAAAGAATAAAATGTTACCCTTATATGTATTTGGAAAATCATCTCCATATTGTGACTTAATCCATTGTTTATAACCTTCACTCGTGTTTGGTTTCAAAATTTTAGTTAATTTATAAAAAATAATATTTATTGTATATATATATATTATTGAATAATGACCACTTTGACCATAGAGAACCTACCAAAGTTATTTTGGACATATCAATCGAATATCATCATAGCATCTGATGTGAACTTGATTGATTAAGTAATTTTATATAATAAGAAATTAAATAAATAAAAAAGAATAATAGACATGAGAAGGGTTATTTATAAATTAAATAATAAATGCTTTTATTATTCAGTTAGATAAAGAACTTACATGGAGAGGCTAACTCAATTTAGGGGAAAAGTTACCTTAAAATTGTCATTTTAAATATTTTTTATGATTTATTTTATAATTTTTTTTATTCCAAATGAATATATTAAAATTATTTTATAAATTTATTTATATGAATATAATTTAATTTTAATGTTTTTTTAATTCAATTTTTACCTTCCTTCAAAGGTATTCAAAAAGAATATTTTTATGTATTTTATATGGAACATTTTTTAAAAAAATGAAAAATTATTGTTTTATTTTAACATATACAGCATCAATGGTATTTATTTACACCATAACTGTTATTTTATAATTAGATTCCTTTACATGATTTCAATTTTTCATCAACAAAACCCTCCTTCCTATTATTTTTGGTATTTTAAAAAAAAGTGTTTTAAATGGAATGGATATTTCATTATCTGAAGAAAAAATTTCCTATGTGTGCAAAGTATACTTTTATGAGTCTAATAATAAATTGAAATATTTAATAATTTAACTACCAGAGTTTTATGAATTATTTTTCTCCAATAAATTAAATTTCTTCAATATCTTTTGATACACACAACACCAATTTTAGCATGCGTTGCACACAACTCTGGGTTTTAAAACAATGATATATTATTAATATAGTTATTTAAATGTAACCATTATAACCTAGATGATGAAAATAGATATCAGAATATTAATAGATACTTTTAAAATATTTGTAATTATTGTTTTATATAAAAAACATATTGATAATAAAATAAATAATTTTTGGAAAAGTCCTTATTTGTTACAAAAATACTATTTTCACAAAAATGTTTTTTATATATTTTTATTAAAAATAATAATAAAATAATAATGGATGTTTTAGAAGAATAATTTGATAAAATAAACTTTATTTTTGAAATCATCATGTCAATATTATCTTTGGGTGAAAATTTGGTATTTTTTATAAAAAGTTTCAATGTAACGACCCGAAATTTTTAATAATATATTTTTCCTAAATTTGTGTGTTATGTTATACTCAATGAAACTATATCCTTTAATTAAATGAAGTGAGTATAATTAAATGAGACCATTGGGTTTCGACTGTTATGTGACCGTTGGTCAATATGACTATTGGAAACTAATGTCCTTATGTTACAATTACTATTTATAAATACAAGTGTTCTTGGTTTATTAATATAGAAAGAAGATTCAATGACCTCATCTAGTAGACTTGGTTCGAACGAAGCCCATCTATCTGAGTTTGGGAAGGATGTAGCATCTCTGGTTTTTACTATGGACCAAGCCCAAGCTGAGTTTCAACATGTGAAGCTTGAACGGAATCACCTAAGGTAGAAGTTCAAGCTGATAGAAATCACCACTCAGGCAATGTAGTAGAATCCACCCCAAGTTTCTATCACCATAGCACACCTAACAATTTAAGTCCTATTCAGGTGTTATAAGGGGCTATGTAACGAGGCCTTAGATACATTTTGTAATCCCTTGGTATAAATAAAATTTTTATTTCTTCTTATGGTAAAATTTGTGAATTCCTAATTTTCAGATAAATTTATGATTAATTTATAGAAGTTCCATATTAATAATGAATTTTGGAAAAAACGGTATTTTAAAATATTTATGTAAACTTCAAATAATTAAGAATCTAAAATTATTTTCAAAAAATGGTCTTCTACAGTTGTGACCAGTAAGAAATTTAGAGTCTAATAAGATCAAATTAATTTTTATTGAATAGTAAATTATTAATAGTAACATACCCTTATGAATAGTCATGAATAGTAAATCAGCCAAAAAAATTTGAAACTTATCCTGTGAATGTATAAATACAATTTAGATATCATAAAAGTGAAAAACATTTCATAGTATAAGTTTTTTATATTTTTGTATGACATAAATACTTTATTTATAATATAAAATGGAAATTTATTTTCAAAAAATGTAATCATATATTTTTATTTATTTTTTTATGGTTATACGATAATTTTATGGGACCTTGATTACTTTTTCAAGGTGTTACAAAAGGAGTTATAGATTTAAAGTTGTTTATTTGGAATAAATAATGATTTTATTTAAAAATTAAATTAAAAAAATTTAGAAAATTATTTTCATAAAATGGTTTTCATTTTTTAATTCAATGAATTGATATTAGGTTAGGGTAAATTTATGAGATTTTTATGAAATGTTTTGTTTTTTGGTGAATAGTGAAAATATTGTTTTGAGTTTTGGGTGTTTAATGACATAATTAATGATGTAATAATGATTTAATCATTCTAGTCAACTTTTGAATTGTAAGATATTCTATGAGGTGTCCCAAGTGGTTAATACCATGGAAAAATACCAAGGGTAAGCCCATGGTTTTTCGAATACCATCGTTGATGTGTCCCTTGGGAATTATTAAAAGTATCCTTTTCATGTGGTGTGTCATTCCACACCATGATCTTATTTATTAATATTCTGTAACTCTACTATTAATGATTCATTTAATGATTAGAGACCCTTGTCCCCTCTCTTTTTATTGTTTTATAAAACCATGCTATATTGTCGTTTTGTTGTTGAAATTTTGTCTCAAAATATCTCTCTCGATTTCTCAAGAAATTCTCTTGTTTTATTTATCTAAATAACCAAATATATTTTCATTTCTAATCAAGACATAAAATTTATCTATTTTATTCTAGAATCGACATACATGAAACCCTCTTTCCTTTACCAAGGGTTATAAAAGACATAATGATCGTGTTTCTATGCACTGTTAAAATGTCACGATTTTGAAGTGAAACCCATTACTTTTACTCTATATGGGTTATTTATGAAATGTTTTATTATTATCTATGTAGATCACATGAATATAAAGACATATTAAGGGTGCACCCTGATAGCACTCCAATGCACTAGGTAAAGAATTTAATCTCTTGAGATGACATGTTTCACGATACCATGGTGAATAACCTTTGTGATTTTTATGAATCCTTGGGGATGAACCTTGGTGATATGTTCATGAATGTATAAATTAAATTTTGTTGCCACATATTCATGTTATGATTCTTGCTATTTTCTTTATTAAATTCCTCTACTTTCATTTCTCATGTCGTTAGGTTTTTCATTAAGTTCTTATTGATATCACAAGTAAACTGATTCCCATGTTTTCCTTATTGGGATTTCTCCTCACCCTTTCCTTTGATGTATGTCTCTAGGATATGATATGTAGTAGTTTTACATAGGATAAAATTTTCATAAGGCTTTTCAAGGGGATTTAAAATATTTTTTTATTTTTTCATGAATTTTGTTCCTGATTGGCAGGACACTAGACATTAAAGGTCCTCTGTTTGTAAAATGTAATGAAAAGTTCTGTAATAAAAATGCGGGATTCCATAGTTGGTATCAAAGGAATGTTTAGTTATTAATGAAAATTAGGATATGAAAACTTTTTTAAGAACACTATATAAAAGTTTAAATATCGGAATACTTCCTGGTATTTTGGTGAGTATTGAGTAAGTGGTTTATCAACAAAATACATCTCTGTCTGGATAAAATCAGGTAGAGGTGGATCTGGAACAGATGTAACTAGGAGTGAAACCTCTAACAAGGAGTTTTGTGCTTGAACTGAGGTATCCTGGTACACGACAATGAGCCTTATTTTACTCTTGGTTACAACACTACCGGGGGATATGTTTGGTTAATCATAAGCTTTTTTTGAATCATTATAAAGGATTTATAGAGAAATGTAATTGTTTAAAGCATGATGTTATAAGACATAAAATCCTTTATAGTTAAAAGATTCATAAATTTAATAATCTTATCAGTAAGGTTTTATTATTTTAGAAAATGGAGGGCAATAGGAGGAACCATGAAAATGGTGACTGCAATGGACCATGCGCTAACGACCCTATGATGGAATCCAAAATAGAAAATTTCATCTGAATGATAAACCAAATTACTCATGTTAAGGGAAATAAGTTGAATCAAACTTAGAGGCTGATCACACTGCAAAGGGAAAAAATTTCTATTGAATCCTTTATGCTTCAACTACCACCAAACTTCATTGGATCTACCAACCCATTGATTGATGAATAGTGGATCAAATCTATCGAGAAGATCTTTTATGTGCTCCGTTGTTCTGAATAAGAGAAGGTCACCTTGGTTGTTTATCACATAGAGGGAGAAGCTGATCAGTGGTGGGAACTAATTAAAAACACAAGGCCAAGAGTGGAAGTTTAATCTATAGAGTGGGAATATTTCATAGGGATATTATTCAACAAGAATTTCCCTCAATCGATGAGAAAAATAATGGAAAAGGAGTTTCTCGAGCTAAAGCAGAAGGAGAATGAATTTGTGGGAATCTACGAGATGAAATTCACAAGGCATTCATGTTACACCTATAGCTTTGTCATGGATCCAAATAGTATAGTTGATAGATTCTTCGGTGGACTGAGACCTCATCTGTGGAAGAATCTAGCCAACCAAGATTATGATTTTTATAAGGAGATCGTGTGAAGTTTGATGAATATCGAACTAGAGTTTGGTGAGATGAAATGGTATCATAAATCCAATGACAAGAAAAGAATTATGGAGTCGGGCTTAGGGAGGATCTTCGATCATGGAGGAGGAGGAAAGAAAGTGCAACGTCCCACGTGTCATAAATGTGGGAAGAAGCATTCAGGGAACTGCCTACTCGGGGTCAGGAAGTGCTACAAGTACGGTAGAGATGGCCACATTGCGCAGAATTGTCATAGTGAGATGAAGACACAACATCCCAACACTAAAAACAAGGGGAAAATGGTGTAGCACCTACCTCATGTCCAATGCTATAAGTGTGGACAACTTGGGACCTTTGCAAATCACTGTCCAAATCTGAGGGTAGTGGAGGGGAATCGGCATCTGCCTCCACAATGGCCAGGGGAACAAGGTCATACGTTTCCAATCACTTTGACTGAAGTTGGAGTGCCAAATGATGTCGTGGAAGGTACTCTTGTTGTTCTCTCAAATCTAGAAAGTACTTTGTTTTATTCTTGTTCTACACATTCTTCTATTTCCTCCAAGTTTGCACATAATTTATAATCAACCCCTGATTTTATAAAAGTAGAGTTATTAGTCAAGACACCTAGTAGGATTATCCAATCATTTTCAATGTTTAGAAACTCTAGTATTTACTTTAGTGAGCAAAAGCTTATCGCAAATCTTGTAGTTATTCCAATGATGCAATTCGACATTATACTAGGGATGGATTGGCTCTCAACGTATAATGCTAAGATCAAATGTAGAATTAAGGAAACCTCAATACCCTTGAATGGAAAACATACATTTATCTTCCAATGAGAGATATTTCAACCTGATCTTTATCCAGAAAAGACTCTTATATCCTTCTTTATGGAGTTTATTGGTGAAGAAGAAGAAAGAAATGAGAGTTTGAGGATAGAAAATGTCCCCGTCATCTAGGAATACATTGAATTATTTCCTGAGGAGTTACCTAGACCTCCCCCAGAAAGAGAGGTAGAGTTATCCATTGAACTCGTACCTGGATCCCATCTGATATCAAAGACCCCATATAGGATAGAAAATGTGAAGCTAGAAGTATTTAAGAAACAACTCCTACATGTTTTAGAGAAGGGTTTTATCCAACTGAGTGTTTCTCCTTGTGGGGCACCAGTTCTTTTTATGAAGAAGAAATATGGATCGATGCAGCTATGCATTGATTATAGAGAACTGAATGGGATTATAGTGAAGAACAAATACCCTCTTCCAAGAATTGATTACTTATTTGACCAACTTCATGGGCCTCAATTCTTCTCTAAGATTGATCTTCAATCGGGTTATCATTGATTGAGGGTGAAGAAAGAAGATATTCCAAAAACTGCCTTCCATTCAAGATATGGTCATTAAAAGTTTGTTGTTATACCCTTCGGACTGAGTAATTCACCTTCTATTTTTATGGATTTGATGAATAGAGTCTTTAAGGACTACCTTGATAACTTTGTGGTATTTATAATAGATGATATTCTGATATATTCCAAAATTCGCGAGGAGAATGAGGATTATCTAAGGGTTATTTTTCAAACTCTTTGGAAGGAGAGGCTTTTTGGAATGTTAAAAAAATGTTAATTCTGGTTACGTCAAGTTTCTTTCTTGGGGAACATTATAACCAATGAAGGACTCATAGTTGACCCAGAAAAGAAAAATGTTTTATAGGAGTGGCATTATCCTACACCAATAACTGGGATTCATAGTTTTCTTGGATTAGTAGGATATTATAGGATTTTTGTGAAAAACTATTCATGACTTTATAATCCATTAACCAAGTTAACTCGAAACGGGGTAAATTTCATCTAGACAAAGGAGTGTAAGGAAAGTTTCCTAGAGCTGAAGAAGCGATTGGTTACTACACCTGTGTTAAATGTTCCCCCAAGTAGAGAAGGATTTATTATTTTTAGCGATGCATATATGAAAGGGATTGGGGGAATCCTTAGGAAAAATAGCAAATTAATTACTTATGTATCTTAACAGTTGAAGACTCTTGAGGAAAACTATCCTACACATGATCTGGAGCTGGCTGCAATCATTTTTTCTCTGATGATATAGAGGCACTATCTTTATGGGGAGAAATGTGATATATACACAGACCATAAATGTTTGAAGTATATTTTCACACAGATTATTTGATAATGAGATAGAGGATATGGTTGGAACTTCTCAAATACAATGATTGTTCAATTCATTATCATCCCGGAAGAGAAAACAAAGTCACATATGCATTAAGCAGGAAGGACCCAGCTGTTCTTTCCATGATGAGGATTCAAAGAGATCATTTGATAAATGACCAAGTAAAGAAAGACTAGGGAAATATAATGGAAGGGACATCATCAAACCTAACCCAAATGATTTCTCAACCATCATTACTAGAGAAGATCAAGAAAGATCATATAGAAGATCCTTTGTTATAGAAGAAGTCTGAGGCTATGAAGGATGGGATGTTTCCTTTGTTCAATATTGATCAAGAAGTTGTACTGAAATTTCATACAAGACTACGTGCTCCATCTATTCTATAAATAAAGAACGAGCTAATGGATGAAGCTCATAGCTATGCTTTATTTATAAATCTGGGAAGCAAGAAAATGTATAGTGACTTTAGTGATCATTATTGGTGTGATAATATGAAAATGGAGATTGCGGACTACACATAAAGGTGCCTAGTACGTCAGTAAGTAAAGACAGAGAAATAACTTCCTAAAGGGGTATTGCAACCACTACCCATACCAGCATGAAAGTTGGACAATATCACTATGGACTTCATCACTAGTCTCCCATTAACGTCCGAAGAAAACAATGCGATATGGGTTATTATGGACCGTCGCACCAAGACTGCCCATTTTTTCTCCATTAGGGAAGATTTATCTCTTGATCAGCTTGGCAAGATTTATGTGATGGAAGTGGTAAGGCTATATGGAGTTCCACATTCTATCATATCTGATCATGATCCAAGGTTCACATCAAAATTCTAGAGAAGTCTTCAATATTCTCTGAGCACTAAATTGAATTTCAATACGGAATATCACCCCCAAACTGATGACCAATCTGAAAGGAATATTCAAACACTCGAGGATATTATGAGAACAAGCTCAATGGATTTTAAAGGTGGGTTGGATCAACATCTCACTTTAGTTGAGTTCTCTTACAATAACAGCTTCCACTCGAGCATTCAAATGGAACCCTATGAAGCTGTATATGGTAAGGGATGTAAAACACCTACTTGTTGGAATGAAGCTAGTGAGAGAAACCTTATTGGGCCTGATCTTGTGCAAGATATGACAAAAAAATCCATTCCATCCAACAACACATTACGGCTTCCCAGAGTTAGCAAAAGAGCTATGCTGACAACCGTCGAAGGGACTTGAAGTTTCATGTTGGTGAAAATGTCTTTCTTATAATTTCACCGTGGAAGAGATTCCTGAGGTTTGGGAATAAAGGGAAGCTCAACTGTAGGTACATTGGCCCCTATGAAATACATGATCACGTAAGAGCAGTGCCCTATCGGTTTTCACTTCCTCCAAATCTATCACAAGTTCATGATTTCTTCCATGTATCCCTCTTGAGGAAGTGTATACCTGACCCTCACATGTACTAAATCCAGAGGTGGTACAATTGGAACATGACATCTCTTATGAGGAGAAACCGGTGGAGATCTTGGATCATAGAGACATTGTTCAATGCAACAAAACAACCCACCTTGTTAAGGTGTTGTGGAGGAACCACAAATGTAAAGAAGCCACGTGGGAACCAGAGGTGTCTATGAGGTAGAATTACCCACACCTTTTCTCTTCTTAGAGTACAAGTTAAAATTTTTGGGATGAAATTTCTTAAGGGGGGAAGAATGTAACGACCTAAACTTTTTAATAATATTTATTTCCGAAATTTGTGTGTCATTTTATACTCAACAAAACTATATCCTTTAATTAATTAAAGTGAGCATAATTAAAAGGGACTGTTGGGTTTCAAATATTATATGATCATTGGTCAATATGATCATTGGAAAATAAACTCTTTATGATACAATCATTGATTATAAATACAAGTGATCTTGGTTAATTAATACAAAAAGAAGAGTCAATGGCCTCATCCAGTAGACTTGGTCTATAAAAAGTCCATCTGTCAGAGCTTGAGAAGGAGGTAGCATCTTTGGGATTTGCTCTCGACCAAGCCCAAGCTGAGCTTCAATATGTGAAGCTTGAATGGAATCACCTAAGGGAGAAGTTCAAGCTGATAGAAATCACCACTCGAGATATATTGTTAGAGCCACCCCATGATTATATCACCATAGCACACCTTACACTTAGGTCCTATGCAGGTGTTAAAAGGGGATATGTAACAAGGCTGTAGATACTTTTTATAATCCCATGGTATAAATAAAATTGTTATTTCTTCTTTTTGGTAAAATTTGTGAATTTCAAATTTCCAGATAAATGTAGGATGAACTTATAGAAGTTCTATATTACTAATGAATTTTGGAAAAAAAAGGTATTTTTAAATATTTACGTAAACATTAAATACTTAAAAATGTAAAATAATTTTCAAAAAATAGTCTTCTACAGTTGTGTCCAGTAATAAATTTAGAGACTAAAAAGGTCAACTTAGTTTTTAGTGAATAGTAAAATATGAATAGTAACATACCCTTATGAATAGTAATGAATAATAAATCGGCTAAAAATAGAAACATCACCCATGAATGTATAAATTCATTTTAGACATCTTAAAAGTGAAAAAACGATCATGGTATAAGTTTTTGTATTTTTCTATGTCATAAAAACATTATTTAAAATTTTATAATTAATTTAATAATTTAAAATGAAATTTTTTTTCATATAATGTAATCATAAATTTTTAATTTATTGTCTTATGGTTATAAGATAATTTTATGGGACCTTGATTACTTTTTCAAGGTGTTACAAAACGAGTTATAGATTTAATGTTTTTTATTTGGAATAAATAATGATTGTATTTAAAAATTAAATTAAAAATATTTAGATAATTATTTTCTAAAAATTGAGATCATTTTTGAATTAAGATCATTGGTATTAGTTTAGGGTGAATTTGTGGGATTTTTGTAAAATGTTTTGTTTTTCGGTAAATAGTGAAAATACAATTTTGAGTTTCGGGTGTTTAATGACATCATTAATGATGTAATAATGATGAAATAATGATTTAATAATTCTAGTATACTTTTGAATTGTAAGATATTCTAGGAGGTATCCCAAGTGGCCAATACTATGGGAAAATACCATGGTCAAGCACATGGTTTTGCAAATACTACCAATGAGGTGTCCCTTGGAAATTAATTAAATATTCCCCCACTTTTCCTATAAATACCAAGACTTTACCTCATTCATTTCATTCCAAAATCCTTCTCTATGAAGTTATAGTCTTTTTACCTCCAAATTATGCATCTCAAGGTGCCCTCAAGCCCCCCAAGGTCCCAACCTTCGAGCTTTCAAAATCACTATTCAAGGTAAGGGTACCTTCCACCCTTCTCTTTTAGTCATGATTTCCTTTAAGTTATGTCTTCCAGTTTTCATCTTCTTATGCAGGGGGATATTATTATATATTATTAATACTGTCCATTTTATGTCCAAATGATGATAGACCCTTTCTACTATCATAAATTTATTTTATTAATTTTTAAGTGATGTCCTTTGGCTGCATGAATTTTCGTAAAAGAAATCGTGTTTTCTATTTTCATTCAAGTTTCCTTTTCAGGTGGGGTGTCATTCTACATCATGATCTTATTTTTTTTTCTTATATAACTCTACTATAAATTATTCATTTATTTATTGGAGACCCTTGTCCCATATCTTTTTATTGTTTTCTAAAACCATGTTATATTGTCGTTATGCTGTAGAAATTTTGTCTCAAAATCTCTCTCTCTTTTTCTCAAGAAATTCTCTTGTTTTATTAATCTGAATACCCAAATAAGTTTTCATTTCTGGAGCGATTCATCAAGACATAAAATTGATCTATTTTATTATGTAATAGACATACATTAAACCCTCTTTCATTTTCTAATTGTTATAAAATGAATAATGATCATGTTTCTAAGCACTTTTACAACGTCACGATTTTGAAGTGAAACCCATTACTTTTACTCTCTATGGGTAATATATGAAATGTTTTATTATGATATATGTGGCTCACATGAATATAAATACATATTAAGGGTGAACCGTGATAGCCCTCCAATGCACTAGGTGAATAATTTAATCTCTTTAGATGACAAGTTTCACGATACCTTGGTGAATAACCCTGGTAATTTTAATGACACCTTGGGGATGAACCTTGGTGATTTGTTCATTAATTTATAAATTAAATGTTGCAGCCACATATTCAGGTTATGGTTAAAGTAATTTTAATTTTGAAATTCCCCTAATTACAATTCTCAGGTCTTTATGTTTTTCATCAAGTTCTTATCGATATCACAAATAAATGCATTCCCGTGCTTTCCTTACTGGGCTTTCTGGTCTCACATTCCTTTGATGTATGTCTCCAGGTTATGAGATGCAGTAGTTATACATAGTATGAACTCTTCAAGAGGCCTTTCAAGGGGATTTAAAAGAGTGTTTTATGTTTTCATGTATTTTTTTCCTGATTTCCAAGACACTAAACATTAAAGGTCCTCTGTTAGTAAAATGTAATAAAAAGTTATGTAATAAAAAGGTGGGATGTCATATTCATTTTATGATGAATAGTGAAAATACTGAATTTTATTTGAAAATTTCCTTTTCATTTAGTTTTTACGTAAAAATAAATAATATTTTTAATTGGTTTTAATGTAAAATTAGTTCAATTATAAATATTTTAATAAAATTGAAATCCTTGGAACCAACTTCTTATTGAATTTAGATATAAAAAACATTGCAATCTTTTGAACACCTACTTTCTCATCGTGTCTGGGGGATTAATTTTAAATTAAAATTTTCTAGTTTTTTTAATGTAATTTATATAAATATATTTCATATTATTCATCTTCATAAATTATATTATATAATAATTTTATATTAATTTTAGACCAAAATTAATAGTGAAATCAGTAAAAATTATTTTCTGGGTTATGGTAAAAATTTGTTTTCAAGTGGTTAAAATAAAATAATAGGGGTTAAAAATAACTCAAAACATTTCAAAAACCCAGTTTATGACAAATTTTGACCCTATACTTTCTATTATATATAATAATCAATTTTGGACCCTTTTTCATGGGAAAAATGTGGGTACACATTTCCTTTTCAAAATATTACAAGTGTGCTACTCACCTCACACGTAAAAGGTCAGTGACTTCCCTCTATTATTTACACCTTCAAGAAAAAGTTTCATCCAATAACATGCCAAATTACTTCCCACATTCACTAATATCATCCTAAAATAATTATTTTGGATAGAAGGCCAACCTAGGATGGTTTTTTTGCAATCCTAAGGAGTATACTAGAAGAAGATGGAAGCATTCTTGTACTATTTATTTCAAAAGATCCTATAATTATTATTATACAATGATTATATAATAAGTTAATTATATTTGATATATCAAGATTTTTTTCTAATTTTATAACCAACCACCATCTCCACTTCCATCAAATGGGTTATGAAATCATCATTTGTTTGTACGGAGGATTACTACCTCACGATCCAATGTCATTCATTTTCTCCATTACCACCTCTCAAGGATGGTTAAAATTATGGATTTATTATTTTCATATCATATTTTTGATATTATTCTATACATTTGAATATTATATCACACAAACATTCACACTCTATTTTCTATGGGCATACAATAACTTCGCTCAGGTGTACGACGGACTACCGCCTCACGAAGCCATGTAATTCATTCACGCATTACATGGAATGTAATAAGGATGGTTTTTATAAAAATATTTTCAATATTTGAGATAAAAATTATTTTTTAATAATAATATATCATTCACATTTCATTTTTTCAATCCGATAAGGAAATGGAAATAGTGGTCATGCATACGAACAGCTTACCCGCTCCGTGAATGGTGGATTTCATTTTATATCTCTAAATATTATGGATAAATATAAATATATATATATATATATAATGAATATATATTATATTTATATCATGGTTAAAATTATGGATATAACGGAACCATGATCTTTGTAATTGGACCATAAATAATAATCCAAAAAAACATGAAAAATAAAGCATTCATTGCCTGAAACGAGAATTTAACAAGGAATTGATTATAAATGTGTAATAAAATTCCATAAGAAAACAATATATGGTATGATATATATATTTGTGGTTTTTTAATATATGTAAAATAATCCTATATTTATTATAAATTATTTTTTTAATGAGTTCAATAGAATTGAAAACATAAGGTGAGAGATTTTTGTCTCAATTTTCCTTTTTTGAGACATGAGTTATGTTGTGAACCTATATTTCTTCACGAGGTTTATATAAATCCCCTTTCACATCTAATAGCATGAATTTATTTTTCACAGTTATATTTTATGTTCCATTTTATGGTATTCCTTCATGGTGGTTATGATTCATCATTACCAAATTAGTAATGGTTTTAGGTCCCAGTACAATCATTTATCAAGATTTTTTATGAATATGTTTTTTATGATAAAATATAATGATCTATCTCTCAAGAAACACATGAATTTTATTATCATATATTTGTTCAATATATCTTCATGTAATGGTACCATTTCTTCAATCTATGGTACATAAAATAATTGAGAAAAATGTTATTACAAAATTTAACTTTATTTATCTCTTCTATTGGAAATTATTTTTCATTATAATAATATTTTCAAAATGTTTTATTAATTTTATATGATTTTTAGAAGACATTTACCCATGTTTTACTTTTTTTAATAAAATTATTTATATAATTTCTTCATCTTCCAAATAATTCCCATTTGGATTTACCAAAAATGTTTAAGGAATCTTTGTTTTAACAAGTATGGAATGAACAAAACTTTTCATCATCATGGACATAATCTAATTTAAACCATCCTATATAATTTCTCATGATTTTTTAAAATGAAAAATATTTTCAAAAAATCTATTTTAAAAAGTTTTTTTCAAATAAAAAAGTATATTTTCCTCAATAAATTTTTCAAATGGTCATTAAAAATAATTTTTCATCAAATATAGAATCTAATGAATTTACCTATGTCTTACTAGGGATATGATTCAAGAATAACATTATTATTATTTCCATAAATGGTTAATATTTATGATGGGATTATTTTTATGAAATTTATTTCTCTTCGATGGTTATACAATGATGAAATTCTTATGAAACCATATTCATTGTCAATGGGTTATGCTATGATGAAATAGTGAAATAATTATGAAACCTATCACTTTTCTGTATGTTATGATTTGATGAAATGTTTGTGAAACCCATTTCATTTCATGGGTTATGATATTATAAATGTTCTATGATCTTGTGAAATATATATTTTTGATTTTAATTAAGTGATGGGTGGGACCTATATGTCCCTCCAATTAATTGGGTAAATATTTATATCTCATGAGATTGACGAGACTATAACATAGATTGAAACCGATTTATTAACAGAATTTTTCCACTTTTACGGTCTTGGGAGTGAACCTTTACTGCTATGATGAATTAAGGAGTGAACTCATTCCAATATGATATCCTTGGAAGTGATCCTAGAATAATATGGAAATGATTTTATATTCCAATGTGTATGCCCCAAATCCATGTATTCTTCCAATGTTATGCTCTCATGACTCATGTTCTCTAATTTTCTAATGATTCATGTCTTATGAACTGCCAATATTTATGACATGACTCAAGTTTACAAACATTTATATGCATGGTATGGTTTTAAAATTTTATATTCTTGTTCCAATTTTCATATGTTCATGTTATGATTATGTATCTACCTTATTTGTCCTTAATGAGAAATTGAGCCCACCCTTTCTTATGTTTCATTTCCCTAGGTTATAAAGAATGGTTTTATTTAGTTTATGTATATATTGATTTCTGAATGGGAATATATTTCTAGTAAACATTGAATATATTTCACCAAATTAAAATATTATATTCCACATCTCTAAATACACTAAACTATTATTGTCTTTAGGCATGTGTTTCTATAATTTAATTAATATTCATCTAAGAAGATATAATATCTATGTGTGAAAAGTCTAGGTCTCTATAGTTGGTATATGAGTAAATATTTGGTTATGTTTTGTAAAATAGGATTACAAGAATTTATTGATATCTGTATGGTCATTTCTGAGGATATTTCTATGTATGAATCCAGGGATAAGTCTAATAAGGAGTCAAAGTAGATAAAAACATCCTATAATTTTGGTAAAGGTTAGAGGAAATGATTTTTATGAAATTGTATGTCTTTATGGATACTATAAGATAATTTGGATCTAGAAAAGAAGAACCTAGGGGTAATAACCCAGAAAAGGGAACGTCGAGGTGTATTCTATCATCGCCTAATTTTTGTACACCTGGTTTGGCAATCTTGGGGGATGTACTTTAGAAATTTATAAACTATTCATGAACCATCATTAAGGGTTTATATATATGATGACTAACAATGAAATAGGATAAAACTAAGGTACCATAGATTAAATATATTTCATGATTTAGGCATCCTATAAGTTATTTTTCAAGATTATGTGGTTCCCCTCTATTATTTGTGTTGTCCACGCTATGATTTTTGTTTTGTTTGACGAGTGGAAAAGGAAGGAACCATGGTAATGCTGAGTGTGATATACAATGAAATTATTTTCCTCTTAAGAAACCAAATTTTGTGGGAGCCGGAATAAAAAATAAGGCTTATTTTCTCACATAAACTTCTCATGTTATGAATCATGATAGATTTGCAAATGAAAAAATAAGGGAACATCATTTGGTTGAGTCCTTCATAAGGTAATTTCCATATTCTTCCAGTGCGTCTTATGATCCATTAGTTTATTAGAAAAGGATTATCACCACTGAAAATATATTTTCCATCATCCAATATTTAGAGAATGAGAAATCCATTTTGGTTGTCTAATATTTGGAAGGTGAAGCAGAACAATGGTGGGATCTTATCATGAATATAAGGAAACATGATTAAATTGAATCCATGGATTGTGATGAGTTAAATAACTTGTTATTCAATAAGTACTTCTATATTATTCTTCATACAAAGATATAGAAGGGTTTCCTTGCGCAAACTCAATAAAAAAGTGCTGAATTATTTGGAACCTATGAGGAAAAGTTTACAATACCTGCGTGGTATGATTCTGGTATTATCAACTAAACTGAAATTAAGGTTGATCATATCATTATTGGATTAAAACTAAGTCTCTAATGGGTGTTATCTAGAAGAGACTTTTTTTACTATAAGAAGATCATTTAATGATCTATAAAGTTTTAAATATAGGTTTAATTTATTTATCAACCAAATTTTTTTGATATGATGAAAAAATTGAATTCAAAGGAAAACATAAGAACCTCGGAGAGAAGAATTTAAGATTTTCTTAATTCTCGTATTGTGGGGAAAATCATGTATAAAATTGCCTTAAGGGGATTACTAAGTTATTTACGTGTGGAATGGATTTTCATCAAATCAATAAAATCAGAATTGGTGGGAATAAGTTTTCTAACAATGTGAATAGAAAAAATGTGCATAAAATGAACCACCCACACTCTAGTGTTTCAAGTATAAGGAGTATGGGTTCTATGATAACTAGTTCCCAAACCCAAATATTAATGATAATGATCGATTTCATTCAATTTTTAATCTAAGGGATAATGGAAATTACCATTGGATAAAAATTTATGAAAATTATTTGGATAACGATATGGTAAAATTTACACTTGTCATCCACTCTAGAAGAACTAATGCCTTATTTTACTCTAAATCTACCCATTCATTCATAACTAAGGAATTTTATGATGGTATCAAGATTCCTTCTAAAATATTAGATGTATAATTATCAATGAAAATCCCAAATGATATAATTGTCACATAAAAATTATATAATCCCATTCTAGTTTGTTTTTTTAAGAATGTGCTTCCAAAAAATCTTTTTATTCTTCCCAAAGTGCAATATGATGTCATCTTTCGCATGTATTTGATTTATCTGCATAAATCACACTTCAATTTTCAAGGATGGGAATTCACATTTGATATTACCATACAACCTATGATTATATAAAAATTTTATGATATTAAAAAACCTCTAATAGATATTAAATCCATTGTATGGGTCTTAATTTCCATTCAGAGTGGGTGTTTATATCAAATGGTTGGGGAGAAACATGACATCAATGATATTCCTATTGTGTAGGAATTTGTTGATGTCTTTCAAATGGAGCTTCCTAGTCTTCTTCTAAAATTTGAAGTTTATTTCTTAATATAACTTAGACCTAGTCATAAAACTAATTTCTAATAATACCTATAGAATTTCCTTGATTGAGTTATAGGAATTAAAGATGAAACTCTTGGAGAACCTTGACCAGAGATTCATTCAGACAAGTGTGTCACCTTAGGGTTCAATTGTTACTTTTCATTAAAATATGTATGGATTGATATGAATCTTCATTGATTATCAGGAGTATAAAAACATCATTATCATGAACAAGTATCATGTACCTTATTTTGATGACCTATTTCATCAACTGTATGGAGCACAATAATTTTCCAAGATTGAACTTCATTCTAGATATCATCAGCTAAGGATCAAGAAGGATTATATACCCAAGAAGAAAATTGGTAAAATTTATAGACACTATGAATATATAGTAATCCTATTCAGTCATACTAATTCCCATGTTATCTTTATGGGTTTAATGAGTATTTTCTTTAGAGATTACCTTCATAAGTTTGTGTTAGTTTTATAGATGATATTTTTACCTATTAAAATGGAACGGAAAAAAACTAAGGCCACATGAAAATTTTAATAAATACCCTAAGGAAGGAGAAGTGAATTTGCGATGTGAAATGTTTCATTTTTTGGTCATATAATCTCAAGAGAGTGTATATTAGTAGACCCATCAAAGATGGATGTTATTGAACGTTGGCCAAGACCAACCATGCTGACTGAGATCCATATATTTTTGGTTTAGATGGATATTATCAATGTTTATAGAAACATTCTCATGAATATCTAATCTACTAACCAAGTGAAGTCGAAAGGTATCCACGTTCATCTGGATAGATGAATGTGAGAAAAATTTCATGGAACTGGGGAGGAGACTAGTTAGGACAACTATGTATGCAATTCCCTATAGTGTTGAAAGGTTTTTAATATATAAAGATGCATCCAATATGGTATTTAGATGTTTAATAATGAGAAATTACATGTTTATATTGTATGCCTCATGAAAATTGAATATTCATGGGTAAAATTTATAAACTCATGATTTGGAGTGAGATGCGATAATTTTTTCATTAAAATATAGAGGAATTATATTAATGGAAGAAAGTGTGAAATATATATATCTATCATAAAATTTTAAATAATATACTAAAAAATAAGGTGTTAAATAATCCCCAAATAATATTGATGAAGGTGATTAAAAGAATATTCATCATTACATTACCACTCTGGGAAAGAGCACAAGGTGGCTAAAGATTTGAGTTGAAAGGATCATGATTTATTATCCATTATGAGGACTATAAATGATCCAATATTTTTATATTTTCAAATGATGGATCTAAAAATATTTATGTTGAGGGAAAATATTATCTTTCTTAATTTAATTTCCAACCATCAATCTAAGTGTATATTTAAGAGGTGCGTAAGGAAGAAATATATTTGTAATAGAAGGTTTAAAATGTTCCTGAGTTTAACCTATATGATGATAGAATGGTAAGTTCCAAAACCATGTATGCATTTAATTGATATGAGATTTCAAGAAATAGTTGTTAGAGGAAGATCATATTTCTTCATTCTTTATTCATCCTATAAGTACAAAGATGTATAGAGATTGGAAATATTATTTCTTGTGGGATGGAATGAAGTGTGATATCACATAGTTGGTACCTCGGTGCTTGATATTTTAGTAAGTTAAGGATGAAAGAAAAAAGTATAATGGTATGTTTCATACATTTCCTATAACATAATTGAAATTTGAAAACATCACTATGTATTTTTTTTTGTACTCCCCAAAACATTTAAATGGTGTAATGCTTTATGGGTTGTAGTCGATTTCCTTACTGAGTCAACATACTTCATCACTATCAAGGAAGAATTCTCTCTGTACAAGATATCTTAGATATACATTAAAGAATTGGTAAGGATTATAGGAGTACCATTTTCCATTATGTTTGATTGGGATCTGATGTTTACCACAATGTTCTAGTGAATTCGTCAGCATTCTCTTGATACAGATCTAAGTTTCAAAATCGTGTATCATCCTCAAAAATAAGGTCATCATGAAAGAAAAAAAATCAAATCCTAGATAATATGATGATACCTTGTTATTTATATTTCAAAGGTGGTTATAATCAAAACCTCAGTTTAAATGATTTTTCCTACAATAAAAACTTTCACTCAAATATTTATATGGATCCTTATAAAGGCCTCTATGGAAAGAATTATAGATCTCTAATGTGATAGAATAATGTTGGAGAAAGAAAGATATTGGGACATGAGATAGACGATTATATGGAATATAACTTTATAACCATTTCGAAACAAATCAAGGAAGCTAAAAATCAAATGAAAAGTTACGATGTCAATCGCTAATGTGATCTAGAATTTGATATTGATGATAAGGTAGTTCTGAGAATTTATTCATGGAATAATATTTTCATATTCATATAGAAATGTAAAATAATACCTACATATATTGGTCCCTTTGAGATTATTTATTGTATTAGGAGGGTATCCTATTGGTTGGTGCTTCCACAATACCCATCTCATGATCATGATGTGTTCTATAAATCTCTCCAAAAAAAAGTGCATTCCTAACCCTTCACATGTACTGAACTCAGAGGTCATACCATTGGAGAAATATATTCCTTATGAGGAACAACTCTTGTAAATTAGAGATCATACAAGAAATGTTTTAAAAAGCAATACCACTCACATGGAAAGGATTTTGTGGTCAAACCACCAGTTTGAGGAAGAGACATGGGAATTTAAGAAATGATGGGGGAGAAGTATCCTCATTTTTTCTATAAGAATAAAAAAATAAAAATTGAAATTCATTTTAAGGGAATTATAATATAACACACTGAGTATTTTTGAATTATTTATTTCTAATAAATTAAATTAATTTGATATATTTCATTAAATGCAACATCATGTTTATCTTGCATTACACGCAACTCTGAGTTTCAAATCCATGATATATTTTTAAAAATTGTTATTTAGATGTGAATATAATAACATTGCAGATAAAAATAGAAATAGGAATAGGAATAAATAAATTTAAATATTTATTATTATTTTTTTATATAAATAAAACATATTCATAATAATATAGTTAATTTCCACTAATGTCTTCATATATTTCAAAAATATTATTTTCTCAAAAAAAATGTTTTTCTATCCTTTCATTAATAATAATAAAATTACTTTTTGAAACTATTAGAAAATTAATTTGAAAAAATAAGCTTCATTTTTGAAACCATCAAGTCAAAATTACCTTATGATGAGTTTTTGGTAATTTTCTAAAAAGTTTCATTTTTTGATAAGTAGTGAAAAATACTGAATTTTAATTAAAAATATCATTTTTTTAATTTATTTATATATTTAAATTATACTTTAAATTGGTTTTAACATAAAAAATTGTTTAATTATACATCCATTAACTTGATTTCAGTCATTAGAATCAATTTGATATTGAATTATAATATAAAAACATTGTAAACTTTTCAATATTTTCTCTTTAAAAACATGTTCTCTCATCGCGTTTGTATGATTAATCTAAAATTAAATTTTTATAATTACATGAATGGAATTTGAAAAAAAATCCATATTTTTAATATTCATAATTTATATTTTTAAATAATTTCCATTTAATTTTTTTAAAATGAATAATAAAAATAGTAAGTTTTATTTATCACGGTTATGGTAAAAATGGGTTCATATGGGGTGTTAAACTAAAACTATATGGGTTAAAAATAACCCAAAATTTGTAAAAAGGAAAATTATCAAGATATATTTAGAATTTTTTGTCTTATATTATTTATAATAAACCATCGTTTACCCTTGTTTCATGTGAAAATTATGGACACAATATTTATTTTCAAGAAATGACAAGTGTTAGACTCACCTCACTTAAAAAGGTAACAACCTCTAATATTTTATTCACACCTTAAAACCCATTTTTTATCCACGGTCTACCCAAATCAATTCCCAAATTACCTCCTCTCATCCTTTTATGATTATATTTTATATAAATCCAACCTAGTAATGGTTTATGTTTAAACATAAGGAAGATACCCGAAGAATATGTAATTTTCATCAATAAGATTTTTCATTTTATATCTTCCCCCAAAAAAATTAATTCTTATTATATCATTATAATTTAATAACATCAGAAACATCCTATATTAAATCTTTTTCATGACCTACAACCATCTCCACTCCCATCAAATGTGTTACAAATTCATCATTTGTGTGTACAGTGGAATACTGCCTCATGAACTGATGTCATTCATTTTACAATTTCCACATCTCGAAGCTGGTTATAATGATATATTTTCTATTTTTATATGTATTTTTTTTATTATGATATTGGAATTATTATATCACACATACCTTTTTAATATCTATTTTTTGGTAATTTGAAAGGGTATCTGGTGTGTACAGTGGGTTACTACCTTACGAAGTGATGTGATTCGTTTATGCTTTAAATTGACGGTAATAAGGGTGATTTTAATAACAATATGTGATATATATGAAATAAAAATTATTTTTAAATTATAATATATCATATACCTTCATTTATTTCAATCCTACAATGAAATTAAAAAGGTTTTCATGTGTACGTACGGCCTACCGTCTCCACGAACAGTGCATTTGATTTTATATCTAAAAATATTATGGATTAATCTAATTATATACTTATACTGAATATATTTTTGAAATTTAAATCATTTTTGACATTATGTATATGGTGGAACCATTATCTAAGTAATAGGATAAAAAATAACAAGTCCAAAAATACACGAAAAATAAAGTTGTTATTGACTAAAATGTTACTTTATAATGGATTTGTTAATAAATGGGTGATAAAATTTCATAATAAATTAATATATGGTATGATAAATATAATTATTTTCATTTAATATATGTATAATAAACATACATTTATTATACTTAATATTTTAATGAGTGGTATTGAATTCAATAATTAAGGAGTTGGATTTTGGTATCAACTTTCCTTCTTTTAGACATATGTTAATTTTATTGGAACCACATATGTTATTTCATAAAAATGGTTTCTATTTTTTTGTTTTTTCAATCAACACTGGGTATATTAGGGAGTTTACTAGGTAATTTATCTTACATTACAAGCTGATTATAGTGTTTAAGGTTGCATCATTTACCAGCGTTTTCCAAATTTTGGGGCTCAAAATCAGGAGGAAGAGAAAGAATTGTGAAAGGTGTTTTATGGGATTTAATCTTCATAAATATGGTAAATTAATGGGTTTCTTTATGTTTTTCTCAATGGAAATTATTCAAAAATATTCAGAGCATCACGAATGATATGATGGGTTGATGATAATCTTCATGACTATGAAAAGTTGAGCATCACAAAAGTGCAAAGGGTTGGTGGTAATATCCATGACTTTGTGAAGCATCGAGAGTGGATTAAATTTCACTATATATTTGAAAGTGATGAAAAATTGTGAACACTATTTTCTATTTTCCTGAAAAATATGCTAGAGGCATGGGAGAATAGTGTAAGTTCGAGACTATAAATATGATTCTACCTCCACTTCATTTGACATTAAAAAAATGGGGAAAAGAGTGAATCACTTTGAATTTGTGAAGTCTAAGAGATTAATGAATCATGTATTCAAATTGAGCTTCATCATTTACAAAATAATACTCCCGTCTTGGACAATTTGCAGGTATCTCATAAAAATGAGTTTCACAATGATGGGGTATTCCCTGATGAATTAGTGAGCTTTGTGAATGTAGTTTGTTCCATGAAAGTATTTTGCTTCATAAGGGTAGATATATTCATGAGGGAGACTCATGAACATTATTATTAAATATCAATTCTAAGTGAATAGTTTTTTCAAGTGCATCAAATCACTACTATTATATAATTAAAGCATCCTTCTGGTCAAGGATAAAGACTTAAATTAAAATATACTCAAGTGTCCTTCAAGTCATTAAACTGAGTGAGACTTCACCAAAAATTGTGATCTAGGGGGAGTCTATGGAAGTTTTCTGATACTGGACGTGTGATATCACTAAAGTATTTTAATGTAAATGTGCCTAGAATATAGTGAGTATGTCTGAACATCAATATTTAACAGGTAGTGAACATTAGTGGATTAAGTACGACTGACACATTGTATGTGGATTCTTCATAGACTATCCATTAGTGGTGAACCAATTAAAATTGGTGTGGTGTCTCTCTACATGATAATGTTTGATTACTGCATGATCCCATAAGGATGGGTTTAACAAGTTCCTACCAACTTTTGAACAAGATCCATTTAATTTAAACAAAAATTTGACACTCTGATTCACCCCTCCCTTCTGAGGGTGTTCTGGGGTCCTAAAAGTGGTTTTAGAGAAACAAGATGATGGTATTAAATCTTCACTCTTTTTTTGTCATATAGAATTCTGTAATATTAGGGTATTACACCTTTATTATGGAAGAAACTTCTATATTTGGAATAACATGATGAGATATCATCAAATACCTCTTGGAATGTATGTATTTTTTTCACATCACATGGTATTTAGGTAACTAATAAAAAAGGCTATTTATGGCTAAACCATATTGGAAAATTCTTCATTAGATTCTTAAGAATAGAATTACTTAATTTTTTCTCCATCTGATCAAATATATCTAAAGATGATGAGTTTCACTTTATTCATGTATATTTTGGAAAACTAGAAAATATATATTAAGTTGAAAATAAAGAAAAGGATGTGAGACTCCAAGTTTTTCATAACAAGTTCAATGATTTGGTCAGAATATCCTGAAGGCCTTAATTTTTTATTGTGTTGATAATATATCTTTTAAAGGGTGAGGTGGAACACTTACAAGTCTCGAAGGATCAAAGACAATTACATGACCCATAGGTCTTACAGGGAATCACCTAGACAAGACAACTTGGAACTAATCCTCCATATCATATGTCATGATATTAGCACTCCACCTTCATAGGGATGGTCGGCTAACTGTCCTATGGAAATCTGCACAATCCCGGAGGCCATGGGGTGGCCCTAAGACCTTAAGTTGGCCCAAAGGACTAGAGAAAAAATCTATCCTAAAGGCTTTCGGTGGCCTGAAATACTTGAATTACCTAAGTATCCTGGTAGCATATGAAATGATGGTCACACCATAATATGCTACAAATCAAATAATAAAAGATATGACATTGAAATCCTTGGAAAAACTTCAGATTTCTAGAGATAGTATTGATAAAGATAATGAGGAAGATGAAACTATTTCTATTTTTTCTAATAAATTCAATATATTAAAAGTTATATTTGAAGTAAATATTCCTCAAGCCTATTTTTGGATGTGATAGAGTTGGGCACATTGCCTCTCTATCCTCAAGGAAGTTTTATTATGGATAAAGTGAGTCTAGAAACATGAAAGGGCCTCATAAAACGTTTCCCTAAACGGGAGAATTCAAACCAGGATTCGAATAATAGAAAAGGAGTTTTTTATAAATAATAACAAGATGATAATTAATTTTTTGAGGATGAAGAACCAATGTTTAAATATAGAACCCAGGCACCCATTATGGCTATAGTTGAAAATGAAATACCTTTAAAAGATAAAGATAAATATAATTATTGGATTGGTTTTTTTATCCCAAGATGGAACTTATTGATGCTCTTGATGATATTTAGAGTCATGGAAAGAGAACCATAAATATGAGAGTCATTATGGATGATTCATTAGAGTATATTTGTCATCTTGAAGCATAAATTGATTGGCTGGAAGAATAAAAAACACAACATTCAACAATTCATGAATGCATGGAAGATTTTTTGGAATTTAAGCTTAGTATTAAAGAGAAGGAAAAGTTATTCAAGGACCATACATCCATACTGGAGGAGAAATCTATGATAGTAGAGGGGCTTGAAGAAAAAGTTGTTACTCTAACGAGTAAACTTGAAACTATATCAGATTTAAGGGAAACAAAGAAGAAAATACAGTTTAGATGATTCTCCGATACAAAGATGTTAGAGAGAGGTAAGTGTGGTTATGAAGTAATATAGAAGGATTTGAATGATCAAAGATCCACATGAATTGGAAAAAATTTAATTGGTTGTGATGATGAATCATCAAAGTCTGGAAACAAAGTAATCCAAAATAAAGAGAAGAAAAAAGGTAGAAATATCACAAAGGCACCTGACATTCAATAAAGGAAAGCTTCAAATCAAACATAAAAGATATTTAAAATTTAAAATTGAGTATTCAGAGATGATATCTAGTCAAATATTTTTTTAAAGAAGCATACAGGAGGAGGAATGTATGTGAGAATACATTTACCATTATGAAATGTAAATTCTGGGGTTATCTGAGCCATACCAAATCATACTATGAAGAGGCGTGAATCTATTTGAAAGGGGAAGTGCTAGAAAGTCCAATATGAAGAATGAAACCATATTCTACATCTTATAAAAAAATACTATGTATTTTTTCCCTTTTTCTAACTATGTATATAAAACTATTCATTGCAGGAAGATAAAATGTAGGAATAATACCTTCCAAACTCTGAGACAATTCAATACCCGCCAACCAAGAGGATTTTATCATGAAAATATGTATTCTACTATAGAATAAAAATATGAGTATGAAGAAACCATGCATAATAAATATATATTTTAAAGGCCATCTTTAGACTCCACTCAATCACATATCTCGTGGAAGGAAAATAAGAAAATCAAGAAATCCAGCACTGTAGAAATAAATCTCAATGATAAAAAAAGTAGTCCCTGGATTATTGATTGTGTTTTCTCATCCCACTTGATGTAAAAGGTAGATTTATTAATGAATTTTAAGAAAATGTTTGATGTTATAAGAAGCTTCATCAATGATGGTTCTTTAAATATCAAACCTAGTAGAAGTACAAAACTAGAAAATAGAAAGCATAAGAAAACTGATGTTTCCTATGTGGATGATTTTATTAACAATATTCTGAGTTTGAGTCAAATATGTGACTTGGTAATGATAGTGACATTCAATAAAAAAGAGTTCACTAAAAAATAAATAGAGGTAATCATCTCATGAAAAGATGCAGAACAAATAGAAATTTATACCTGGTTGGCAGCGAAGAGAACATTAGTTCTTAACAATTGATGAAGAAAACAACATGTGACATCTATGGTTAGGTCACATAAATCAAAAATTCCGGGAAACATTATCTAAGATGAATAGATTCATTGATATCTTCAATATAAAGTGTGAATGAGAAAAGACAGGTGTTTCCTTCAAATATGGAAATATAGTCTGCAGTTCATATATTCTAAAGAAGAAAAGAGAATAAAAGCTTCATAATATCATCCACATAGATGTATGTGGTCCAATAAATTTGGTTGGCCCATATTTAGAGAGGTAATTCCTTATTTTTAGTGATGATTATAGTATAATGGATTATTTAATTATTATACATGGGAAATAAAAATTTCTTGACTTCATGAAAACATATCGTTGAATAGTTAAGAATGATAATTGACACATAATCAATGTTCTATGATCTAGAAATGGAGAGGAATACACATCAATTGAATTTAAATATTACTTGGAAAACATAGAATAAGGAATGGGGTGGATTTAGTGATAACCCCACAACAAAATGGAGTTCACTACTAAAATTCTGGGTAATTGCGCATGTTGCAACGGGAGAGTATTAGTAACCACCATTTGGAGGATGCAAATACTGAAATAAAAATAGGTGGGATTTTCAAGCCTTTTGGTTGCTATGTATTTGAGACCACCAAATGGCAGGTGCTAATACTGAACTAAAAATACATAGGATTTTTCCCTCCTTTTGATTGTCTTCTTCGACGCACCCTGAAACACCCCTGTCACTGCTTCACCGCCCACTGCCGCCACCCCCTGCCACCCCACCCCCACCCTTATCACCTACAGTCATCATGGGAACACCAATGCACATTCAAAAACCCTCTGGTCTCCCCCTGACATCACCCCACCATACAACAACCTCCCCTAACGAACCTCAACCCACCTTGGTTATCGTGCATCCACCATGGCCGGTGAAGCAAGCTGGTGGATACCCTCCAACCACACCCACATTTCCTAATACATCCCTGATTGAAAATCATGTTTTTTTGGGGTTGATATTTAGTATCCTCAAAACGGAGAACACTAAAGGCTTTAGCGATTGGCCAAAAACGTCCGACGTTTGGCAGATTCTAAGCGGCCACTAAATAGATTTACTGACGACTTTTAGCAGTCTCTAAAGACCTTATTTCTAGTAGTGGTTGTTTAATTCATAAATCGATAGGTGAACTATATGGATATAACTGTGATGATGGAGATTTGTATCTCTCATCATTACTGGAAGGAGGCTATTTAAGCAACAGTGTACACACAAAATCAAATAGGGCTTTATATGGGAGAAAACAACACACCATATGAGTTATGGAATGAAAGGAATACCTATATAATTTTTATTCAGGTTTTTGGAAATAAATTTTTCATCCAAAAAAGAGAAGGAAATCAAGGAATGTATGGTGATGATTGAGACAAGGGAATATTCCTTAGATATTCAATGAAGGGTAAAGCATCCAAATTATTCAAAAAAAATACATGGAAGAATTGTGGAATGAATTTTTTTCAATATCATTGAAGATAAAACCACAAATATCTCGACGATATCATATGATGATATGATTGAAGATGAAGGAGAAATTGGAAATGGAACTAATTCAAATGCAGAAGTAGAAAAAGGAATGAAAACATTCTGAGAACACAAAACAATGAATACTCAGAATAAGAATCTGAAGAGGAAACCATGTCTATAGAAAAATCATCTGATCCTCATAAGAAAAATAGATTTGCAGAAATTAATTAATCCAATGTCATTACGGATTGTACGGTGCCCGCACTGACAAGGAGAATGGGGATTGATGAAAATTATTCCATCCTATTAATTTTAGAACTAACCTCATTTGAAGATGTAGAAATGGATGAATCCTGGGTTAAATCTGTGAATAAAGAACTATATCAGATTTACAAGAACCATATATGGGTTTTTTTATGAGACGTGAATATAAAAATGGGATTAGAAAAAATTCGATCATTAAAAACAAATTCGATGAGAATGGAAATGTGGCCAGAAAAAAGGCATGCTTAGTGTGTAAAGGCTATGTACAGATTGAAGGAATTGATGTTAAAGAAAGTTCTTCTTCAATAGAGATACATAAGTCAATCAATCATTTCAATTATGTGTAAATTCAAAGAGGATATAATGTTTAATAGATTGATTTCTAAAAAACATTGTAAATTGGAGTTCTTGAAGAAGAATCCTATATTGAACAACCAGTGGTATTTCTAATTGGAAATGATAAAGAAAATGATTGTATATTATATAAGGTAATTTATGGTCTAAGTGAGGAACCAGGTGTATGGAATTATTGACTGGATACTTATATGAAGAATCTTCAATTCAAAAGAGGTGGTTTTGGTCATAATCTCTATGTGATGAATTCAATGAAAGGTTCATCTATGGTTATTATGAATATGGATGATATTATATTTTTAATAATCAGGTTGGGGTCAGTGGAAGAATTTTATAATCACATAAAATAAAAATTTGAGATTTTTATGATTGGTGAATTCACATATTTCTTAGGGCTATAGGTGATTCAAAAAGGATTACAGTTTTATCTCCCAGGAAAAATATAAAATAGATATATAGATAAAATTCAATATTAATTACTTAAAACAATGTCATCTCCAATTATAGTTTATAAAAAACATGGAAAGCATGAGAAAGAGAATTGTTTGGGTCCCACCATGTATAGAATAGTCAATGGAATATTATTTTACTTGACTATGATAATGAAAAATATCATCTTTTCTAGATGATTAGAATCCACTTTCAAAGTAGTATGAAGGAAGATAATTTGGAAGTGGTTAAAAGAATCGTGAGATATTTTAATGGTATTTTGTGTTTTGGCTTATACTTTGTTGTAGGAAGATATAATGAACTATCATTATTGTTTTATATTGGCTTGGTTAGATATGTGGTGGATATATATTCCACTAGATTTGGTTATTTTTCATAGGAAATAAATACGTAGTCTGGTTAAGCAAGAAAAAAGAAATACCTTCTCTTAGCACCGCTGAAGAAGAGTATATCTTTTTAATAAAGTCTTGCACTCGTCTATTAGGGATGGTGAAAAAACTTTCTAATATTTTTGATCAGGTGAAATAATTGATGGTGACTCAGTACGACAATAAGAGAGTGATTGATCTTATAATGAATTGGGTTCACCACTCTTGTAAAAAATATATTGAGATCAGATATCACTTCATCAAGGAAAAGGTTAAACATGGTTTGATTAAAATTGAGTATTTTGGAATTGATGAAAAATTGGATAAAATTATAAGTTTGTTTTTAGAAGAACGTGTTTTTGAGATACATGAGTTTAAACATTGTGTTCATCAACCTCCTAGTGCATGAGAAGGTTATGGTTGTTCCCCTCTCACAATTTGAGTTAACTTTTTTAATCTTTTGAAAAAGTGATGAAGGTTTATAAGGGATATAAGATCCATCGGAGTGTGTTTGGATCTATAAAAGTGAAAATACAAGTTCTATAGGTTTATTTCCAAAGGAATATAAAGAATAAAGGCAAGTTTAAAGGTCTTCTGGATGTTATAAAGGTATTTTGGTTGCAGGTTTCTGAAATGATTTCGTGACACGATGAGACTTATGTGTTATGAGGAAATGGTCATAGAATAGAATGTAAATATTCTAGTATTCCAAATCACAAGAACCCAATTCCTAACTCCCATATTACTTTCTACACTGATATTTTCTCAAATATACTTCTAATGTTGGATGATTTGTTTCTTATATATCATATTTTGATAGTATTTTGTTACTGATTAAATTTATCTAATGATTTCCAACAAACCCAAAGGGGGAAATTGTTGGAACCAAGGATATTCCTTGATATAAATGGAGACTTTTTTTTGTTTATTTTCAACACAAACTAGGTTGATCATGGATTTTTCAAGGTAAGTGATATGATAGTACAAACTAACTATAATATTAAGGGTTGCATCATTTCCTAGTGATTTCCAAATTTTTGGGCATAAAATCAGGATGAAGAGAAATGAATCATGAAAGGTGATTTTCTAGGATATAATCTTCATAAATATGTAAAGTAATGGTTTGCATGAATCATGGGTTTTTCAAAGGATTAGATTCTCAAAGATGAGTAGAATCATGAATGAAAAGATAGATTAATGGTAATCTCCATGACTATGAGAATTTGAACATCCTCAATTCATGACGGGTTGATGTTAATCTTAGGGAATCTGATAATCTTTATGAGTGGGTTAAATTTCACTGGATATTAATAAGTAAATGATATTTACAAATAGGTTTTTTGAGATTCATGAAACATTCGTTAAAGGAATGGGAGAATCATAAAAGGATAAGACTATAAATATGAGATTACTCCAACTTCATCTGATAAGAAAAAATAATTGGAGAAAATGGTAAATTGATCTGGATTCTTGAATGCCAAAAGAATCAAGAATCAAGTATTCAAAGTGAGATGGATCCTTCTGAAAAGACTACTATAGTATTTTCTGATACTTAATTATCTCAACAAAAATGAGTTTCATGATAATGGGGTATTCCCCGATGACTCGGTGAGCTTTAATAAGGTAGTTTGTTTTATGAAGGTATTTTTCTTCATGAATATAGTGAGATTCATGAAGGAGATTCATGAAAATAAGTATTTAACACATAGTTTTTTTGAATAATTCATTCAAGTGCATCAACTCAAGACTATAGTGCAAGAAATTTCTCATGTTAGTTAGAGACAAAGAATTAAATGACAAGCTATTGAAGCAACCTACAAGCCGTTAAACTAAGTAAGACTTTACCCAATTAAGTGATAAAGGGGTATTCTATGGATGTTTTATCATATAGGTAGTGTTATATCCCTAAAATATTGTAACAGAAATGTTCATGGAACAGAGTGGTTGAGTCAGATCTTCTGTATTCCACAACTAGTCATGATTAGTGTATTTAGGTACGACCAACACACTGTCAGTGTATGCTACTTCAACTAGCCCTTAGTGGTGAACCAAGTAAAATTTTTGTGTTTTGTCTCTACATGATAATGTTGTATTACTATAATATTCCATAAAGAAAGGTTTAAATTTTTTTTACCAATAAGAGAACAAGATCTGTCACATTTAAAGAAAATGTTGACACCCTGATATACCCCTCCCCTCTCAGGGTGTTGCAATGTCCTACAGTGGTGTGCACCAATTTGCTTTCATGAGGAGTATATACAACTACATTGACATATAAAATCATATATTTAATTATCCTCATGTTATTTTAAGTTCTATTTTATTCTATTCATTTGTGATCTTATGATTCAAATTTACCAAATCGATAATGATTTTATTTAACAATCACATCATTTATTAGGATTTTTCATGAATATGTTTCCAATGATAAACTCTCATGATCCTTCTCTCAATAAAATAATTTATTTTATTCTCCTTTTGTTTTTCATGATATTAATAAGTAATAGTATATTTTTTCCACTCTTTGGTACTAAAAAAATCGAGAAAATTATATTTTAGAAAATATAACTTTATTTATCACTTCAGTCATAAATACTTTTTCTTCAAAAACAAGGTTATTTAAAAAATAAAAAAAAATTATTATTAACTATGATTTTTTAAAAGAAATTTCTAACCATGTTTTATTTTATTTTTAAATTTTTTTAAATGAATATTAATTCCATTTAAAAAAAAATCTATTTATATTTTACTAAAAATTTTAAAGAAATCATTGTTTTAACATGTACGGAATGAATGAAATTTTCCATGAACATAACCATGATCTTATTTTAATATTACATTCTAAAACTTCAACCTTATTATAAAATAAAATTATTTTCAAAAAAAATATGTTTTTAAAAGTTTTTTTCAAATTGGAAATAATATTTTCCTCAAGAAATATTTTAAATGATAGTTCAAAATAATTTTCCTTCTAATATGACATATTTTGATGTTACCTATGTCTTACTGGTTATATTATCCAAGAATAAAATTCGTATTCTTCCTATAAATTTTTTATGATTGTAATGGCAAGATGTTAATGAAACCCATTAATCATACATGTGTTATACCATTCTAAAATTTTTGGGAAACCAAATTCTTTTTCGATGGGTTATGTTATGATGAAATAATGAATTGATTATAAAACCTGTATCTTTTCTAGAGGTTATGGTATGATGAAATGTTTTTGAACCCCATTTTATTTAAAGGGTTATGATATGATGATCATTTTTTGACATTGTGACACCCATATGTATTCTTATAATAATGTGATGGGTGGGAACTATATCTACCTCCAATGCATTGGGTAAAGATTTATATCTCATGACATAAATAAGATTGGAACATGGAGTGTACCTAGTTCTGTACCGGACGTTGTCAGCTATGATAGACTTGGGAGTAAACCTTGACTAAGATGATGGTTTGGGGATAGTACCAATTCCAATATGATAACCTTGATAATGAACATTGAATAATATGGATATGGTTTTCTATGCTTATTTTTATGATACAATTTCATGTCTTATGCCAATGTTATGCTCTCATTAATCTTTTTCACTGACTTCCTTATGATTCATATCTTATGAATGTAAAATATTTATGTCACAAATCATGTTTATGATATTTTATATTAAAGTTATAGTTTTTAAATTTTATTTTAATGTTATCAAGCTCATATGTTCATGTTATGCTTACGTATCTCCCTTTTTTATCCTTACTGAGCATCTAAGATCACCCTTTCTTATGATTATTTTCCCGAGGTTATATAAAAAGTGTTTATGTAGTGTATTTATATGAGGAATACTAAATGGTAATACCTTTATGGTATACATTTAAGATTCTTCACCAAATTAAAATATTTTGTACCAAGTCTCCAAAAACACTTAACTATTGTGGTCCTCCTGCATGTTTTTGTATAATTTGTTGAATATTGACCTAGAAATATTTAATATCTATGTGTGAAAATTCGGGTCTACTATACATGTAGTGTGATTACATTATGGTTTATAGGAATTTTTTAGGATGATGGGTGATCTTTATATAGCTCATGATGATGGGTGAACCCAATATAACTCAAGATAATGTGTGAGACTGATATTACTCTCCAGTGTAATGGGTAAAGGGACTGAGTTAACTAGTTAAGTCGTCCTAATGGTTTATTAGAATTTACCATGTTGGTTTTTCCATTTATACGGGTAATTATAAGATTGATATGTAAATTTTTTCCATGTAACCGACATGATTTTTCAATTTATTGTGTGGGTTTCCATGTAAATCTTATGATTTAAAAAAGTATGAGAATGAGATTATGTTTAAAGGGACGTCTGCGCTACTTCTTATGGGTGAAATATTTATCATGTCTTCGGTTATTCATGATTGAAAATAATCATTTATGATTTTCATTTTTTTCATTAGTATTTATTATGAAAATGTTTATTAAAATATTTTTATTCTGATTTCTTGGGTAAGAAAAATGTTTATTTTAATCCCAGATTATATATTGAGAAAGGAAAAAATTTAAGAGTATTAATGTACTAACATGTTTATTTTTTTATATATTCCTTATTGATATTTTTATGTTGATCCCACATGTTCAAATGTTATTCATAGGGTTTTAACATTCATTTGAGACAAGTATGAGGTTGTGATGAAATTTTTGAATATATTTCATTAATAGAAAACATGTAATATTTCAAAATTTATTTATTGTGGGAAAAATGGATACTGAGTGGTAGTGTATATGATATAATGTAATATTTATTTATATAAGGATGATGAAATAATTCTATAAATTTATAACCAAAAATATATTTGGGAATATAGTTATGGTTTATTATCTAAAGAATAAATTTTACAAATTTTTTAAGGTTAGGTCCTTATAGTTGAAATCTGAGAAAAGGATTACATAAATCTAGTGTCTAGTATAATGAAAGTGAATAACCTTAAGAGATTTTATTTTAGGGTTATAAAGATATAACATTTTAATATTATCATGTTTCTTTATCTAAACTATGTCTATTCATGATGGTTTTCTACAAAGGAAATAAGAAATCTGATGTGGTATAGAACAAAGAAGAATATATCCTTCTGAATCAGAAAATAAAAATGGTTTTAATAAAAACTAAGAGGTCTATTTATGTTATAGACCTTCGGAAAAATTCTATTTATGGTGGTGTTATCCATATTAAAGAGAAACTAGATCTACTATATAAGAACATGTCAATAGTGGAGCATTTTATTACAAAATGCCATCCAATATTTTGTTGATCTTATGACTTAGTGATATATAAGGGGTGTATTAGTGCTTCATAAAATATATTATAAATCATGGGTTGTTCAAATAATCAAAAATTATCTCTTTTATTTAGTGTTTTAAAGTTTAATATATCCAATTGTAGTAATTTCTTATGAATAATAATTAATCAGAAGAGATTCAGGCCATTTAATATGATACATTTATGAATCTATTCCTTGATAAGTATTTTCCTAAGATTATTTGACTTCATATGGAAAATAAATTATTGGAATTGTGGTAGGAGGAGGAAGATTCAGAGTCTATATATGAAATATGCATGACTCAATTGTCCATGTACATAACAAAATTTTATTTGGGATATTGATTTGTAAAATTAATTGGTTTTACATAGGATTAAATCCATGATACAGAAGAGTTTGGAATCTCACAAATTTAATAGTTATAATAAAAATTTTCATTTAATTGAGAAGGTAAAAATTGAGTATTCAAATGAATAATAATTTCATGAAAACGATAAAAAAATGGGTCTATGTGGAAAACAAATGGGAATGATCCATTGAAGTTATTTTAAGGTATGAAAATAAATTTTTCATATTTTAATAGTTATGGTACAATGCACCATAGGTAATGTATTATGAAATCTTACAATGATTTATATTTGTTAAAATGGCTTGTGATTTTAATGAAACTGATCTTGTTATTGGTGACACCAATTATGATAAGCATGTTGTAATATATTTTAAATTTAATGAGATTGGTCATTATGTAGATGTGTGTCTAAATAAGACCACAAATGATTAGAAGAAGAAACACAATAAGAAAAAGGGTGTGATCAAATCTTTTACTACTAATTCAACAGATGTTGGATCATCAAATGAAGTGGTAACATTTACATTTCTTATTTATTCAAATTATGTTAATGTATTATTTTATTTGGAAACTACACATTCAATAATTTGTTATAATTTTTATTATAAAATGAAAATTTCACCACAAGAAATGATGGCAGAACATTTAGCAAAAACATATCGGGTAATATTAAGTCAATAATAATTTTTAAATATCCTATTATATTCATCTATGTAAGATTATTACCTAAAAACCTTATTGTATTTCCTAATGTATAATTTTATTTTATTCTGTGTATGGATTTAATTTTAGTTTATCATACTAAGAAAGATTATAGATTCAAATATGTTATTTTCTAAAATGAGTATCCATTTTTATTTATGAATCAAATCTTATATTTTATAACATATCATGAAAATGGGTAACTATTAAGAGAAGTAAATTGATGTTACCTTTCATAGTTATTTTAAAATAAGAGAACTATTTAGATTAATTATGCGATGGTAGTAAAAAAATATACACATGTTTATTTTCTTAGTTTATCTTCCATTTGTTTGTTACCCTATTTTGATTAAATTCTCAATCCAAATCTACCTAATAATTTCAAATTGTCCATATTAATTATTATTATACATTATTTATTCTAATAATCACTTATTTTAACCACCTAGTTCATTAAACTTTGTTTCTAGGAAACATCCTAAGCTTAAGATCCCCACTCCAATGTTAACATTAATGTTGTTACACTCTTATGATATCCTATATCGATATAATATTCATTACATATTATTACATGACTATGTTCAATATTGAAACACCATCTATTATTTTAATTGTAATCTAGTTTAATATGGAATTCATTTCTTCCTTTAACTTTTTACTTTTATTTATTATTTCAACACTTCCTTCTTAGTATAATTGAAATGAATATTCTTAGTCAATTTTGAATAATAATATTAATATAAATATTAGAATGTTCTCAAATCGATACATATTCCAATATATTAAAAATATCACCATGTGGTAATGACTATTATAGAAACACTAATTTACATTTCACCGTGTATACATAACAAATATGTATAAATATTCATCAATCTCTATACAACAACACCTATAAAAATATTATTTGAAGTAAAATTTATATCATGTCCCATTAATATTTTAAATCACATCTTGATTTACTTTATCAATCATTATTCGTCTCACTTCTTATTCAATCATATAAATTTAGTCATCGTATCATTAATAAAAAGAAGATACAAAAACCCAAATGATGAAAACATTATTTTACTATAGAAACATACATATATCAGTGTATAATAAATAAATGGATATATAAAAATAAAATCATATTTACCTTTTATTTAGCAATTAAAAACCATAATTCTCTATTATATTCTTAATTTAAGGAAAACATCCAATTTCCTATGGGAAATAACTGAATGGTATATCACTTACAACGTTACTCTTAATATTAGATCATCAATTCACATAGCCAACATGGAAAAAATACATATTAATATTCATTCCAATATAAAAATAATTTAATGTAAAATAAAATAACCCTTCTAATGGACTAAAAATACATAATATAAGATTAGATTATTAAAATAAAACAGGTTATTTAGAACCCTTTCCTACAGACCATATCACATCCAATAAGATAAGGAAGAGAGAAAAACATACAATTCACTTTTTTTAGTATAAGGTAGAATATTAACAATCATTAGAGTATTATAGGGTATTCTATCTTATGGATATAATTGTGTGTTTCGATAGAGTAGTTGAGGATATTTCCTTTTACTCAATCCATAGGGAAAGCATTCATGGGTGAATAATAATAAATCCAGTCATTTGGTACTATGGGATAAAAAACAAAGAATATTTAATGATAAAGAATATATTAAAGTGTTCTCAACATATTAAGAATGAAATTACTAAAAATTTAAAGAAGCTGTAAATCCACTAGCTCAATTGGTTATTTAGTTTGAGGATGTAATTAGTGTACACACTAACAAGCTTGAAAGACATTTCTGATATTTAATAGATGAAGTGGTTATGTTCTCACCAAAAAAAATAATTTCATGTAACTCCAACCTAAATCATAAAAATAGATCAATTGAGTATGAATGAATTTTATTGAAGGTACTATAATAAATGGGTGAGGCTATAACTATATAATTTTTGATAGAAATATAAAGGATAATAATAAGAGAGATAGACAAGGAGATAAAATTTATAATTATATATATACATATATCATATAAAGTTTAATATAAAAAGTAAATATAGAAAAATAACCCCTAAAATATTCTGATATATATGAATCTCATGTTTCCCATAATTTATAATTTAGTTAATTTAATAAATTCACAATCCATGCACAACACTCTTTCACATATCCTCTATCAAAGACATTCTATGAAATAATGAATTAAATTCATGTGTTTATATTTGACCACATTCAAACATTTAACACCCATTTTAATTATTCACATTTCATTCTAAAATGAGGGAATAATTTTTACATTCCAAAATATAGATAAATATTATTGTGTTTT
Organism: Viscum album; assembly: GCA_963277665.1. NCBI lineage: Eukaryota > Viridiplantae > Streptophyta > Magnoliopsida > Santalales > Viscaceae > Viscum > Viscum album. The sequence continues at coordinate 625,705,828 of OY728127.1, forward strand.
ACATTTCTCATAAATGATGTATACTTCATGGAATGTGTAAATATATATATATACTTACTCCAATGTTTCAAAATAAATTATTAAAAAACAACAATTTATATAATTAAACTAATTAAATTGTAGTATTATGATTCAATTATTTTACATGTATATTTCCCATGATTTATATCTAAATAAATCCTATTTTCTGAAAATATAATTTTTAGGAATGATATGGGAAAGGATATTTAAATAAATTAATTTCATGATAAAAATATACCAATAATAAGTAAGTCTGAATCATGTAATGGTTATATGGTTTACCTTTATTCATTACAAGAAACAGATCTCGTATAAGGGTGACTTTAGAGTTACCATTACATTAAACTAGGATTCAAAATGTGTAAGGGTAACTTAATCATACCCTTATATAGTGTAGGAATAAGTAAACCACATTTAAATATATTTTGGTTTAAATTTATGATGTTTAAGATATTTTTTACGTTCTATTAAATTGTTAAAAAAACTCTATGTTTCCTTTACTTGATTTTTAGAATTTCATGTTGACACTTATGCAAAGACCAACTAGTCATTATACAATTCTAGGGAATTTAAATCAGTTGTACACATACTTTATAAATCCATGTTATATTTTATTCGTTTTTGAAAACAACAATTATTTTCTAAATGGAGGAATGGACTTACCATTATGTTGGCGATCTAACATTACGCAAGTAGGGGTTTCTCATTTAGTATAAAAACAATTATGGAAAAAATTAAATTTCCAATTACTTCAACTAGAAAATAAATTCCAAAGGACCCTGAGAACCCATAAGGATACATAAAATGAAAATGGGGGATTTAAGAAAAAACTAAATTCTTATAATCCATGATATAAAAATTGAGCATCAAGGTCCAATTTTTCTTGAGAACAACCAAGAGACGCAAATGAGTTTTGGAAAATATCATGGAATATAAGAAATTTTTTTATCAAGGAAAATTTGGAAGGATTAATCAAAAATACCATGTATTAAATCAGGGAATCCCAAACCATGTTTTCAAGGATGGATTAAATAATTGAACTACTCTCTAAAAATACCAAATATTTAATAAATATTTCTAAATCTCAAGTGAATGTTCTTATAATAAGTGGTACAGAAAGTGAGAAAAAATTTATGTCAATTCATTAAAAAAACAAAAAAAATATCTTTTAATAGAAATAAATTCAATGGATAACAAGGGCATTGAATAAGTAATCCAATATATAGTTATCAGTAGTCAATTTAAGGAATATTAACACACTAAAATTATAGACTTCTTACTAGATGAATTTGAAAAAGAATATAGGGATGGAATATTTTTAATTTCATACATGTGGAAACATGGTGAATATGAAAATATAGAATAATTATAACCTAAGATAAAAATAAAAAAATATTGGGATGAAGTGGTAAACTTCAAGAGGTGGTTGGTAGAATTTTACCACTTGATTCAATATGAAAAATAAACTTTTGAGTGGTTTAAAAAATTCAAAATGATCATTGAAACTCATTTATATCCCTAAGGGTGGAACACTATAATGTGAAGAACGAATAATTTTATCCCCGTGTATAGGAATTCGAAGATTGACCAAAGATATTTCAATAATTTAAAAGGAATAGGAAAAAGAAGAATTGAATCATGTATATAATTATGAATCAGTTGAGGATAGAAAAAATATGTATAATTTCTCAAATAATGGATGCCTAAGGGAAATATTTAAGTCAAAAAATGGGAAAATTAAATAACAATACTTCATCCATGAAGTGGAAATATAAGAATATATAATCTATGAAGAGGTGAATGATTTGGAAACATTGAATATGCCACGACCCGTCCCCCAGGGCATGTGTCGTGACTACCCCAAGTCCTCCTTCCATAGGCTAGCGGCTAGCGACTAGCACCAAAGGCATATTCCCTAAAACTGGGAAGGAATTTCCATTATAACCTCTAAAGACCCACAACCAAACAAACAGCAAGATACGAATGCAAGTTAGCTGTATAGTAAACTAGTATGTAGAGTAAGTAAAAAGGGTTCAGAATACAATCCCAACTAGAATGTACAAGTACAACTGAAATGAAATACAACTGAAGAAAGAGAAAGACCGCTACTGGATCATCCTTCGAGGTTCCCATCTGAAGGGTAGGTATAGATCGCCTCCTCGTCACTCCACATCCACCCGTCTCTTCTGTGTACCGACACGCCACATGGTCCACCTCTGATCACCATCCAGTCCTGGTACCCTCGTCCTCAGTCAGCACTTTCCATTGTCTACATCCAACACAACAAGGTGTGGTCATAGCCCATGCAGAGGTGAGTATAACGATAATCTGTAAGGACCCCAAGACCCTCGAGGTCTCACAAAAAACCACAAAGCATAAACCGCAAAGTATGAAATCAACAGATAACTCTACTTATGTATATTCCCATACATATACCTAAGTTATCATGTAATCCATCACAATAATGAGGAAAACATGGAGAAAATGACTAAGCTCACACCAGGATTTATTCTAGAGGTAGTAACAAGTAACATTCCGAACACCTTGGCAACTGGATAACTCCTCCTCTATCAAGTACGGTGGCCCTACCGCGTCACACAGAGGTGCTTCCCACTAACCTTGTACTGCTGAAGTACTCCTCCTGTTGAGTATCGTGGGTCTACTGCCTCACACAGAGGGGATCCCCACTGTGGGTCTGCTGCGTCACATAGAGGCTCTCCCCCACATGACCCACTGTGTTACTCCTCCTATCGAGTACTGTGGGTCTGTCGCATCACACAAAGGTGCTCCCCACCGTGGCCTGCTGAGGTACCCCACTTGTCGAGTATCGTGAGTCTGTCGCGTCACACAGAGGCGCTCCCCACTGTGGGTCTGCCGCGTCACAAAAAGGTTCTCCCCACTGGTCCTGTCAAGTCACTCCGAGTCGAAAAGGTTAGTAGTCGTCAAGTCTCAGCCAACTACTGGGTTCTCGCACTATTCTCGCTCATCTTCGGGAGGATCCGCACCATGAGCTACTGGTCGATACTCCAACTACCACGAATTCCCACAAAAAAGATTCTCAAAGGTCTGCCATGTCATTGAGGTCTCATCGCAACAAACGACGTGTCAATCGGACGCACGGTCTGTGAGTTATTAGTCTTTTAGTCCCAGGGGCCCGGTTGGATTTGTTTTCGATCCAACCTGACCATACCCCCAATATAATCCAAAACTTTTGTGGGGTATAATCAAAGTGACCGTCTCGCTGCATGGTATCTAGCACCACTGATGGTTCGTCAAACGGATGTCCAGTGCCAATGTTATAGTCAAAAGAAAGTAAATAGGTCGTAGTGGGCCCGAGTTTGGTCCGACCCGGTCAGTCCGACCCGGTTTGGGTTTACCCGGCCTGACCCGCTAGGTCCGGCTCGGCCCGTTGGGCTCATCCCGGTCCGCTGGGCGGCCCGACAGGACGCGAGAGGTCATGGAGGGTCGCAGATGGCCATGAGGGTGCGAGGCCACAGAGAGGATCGGTCAGGGTGGTTCGGCCTGATGGGAGACAGCGGCTCGGATGGTGGCTTGGCCCAGATGGCAGCAACAACTCAGAAGGCGGTGGCGTGTCGGGCGGTGTCTCGACCCGGATGGCGGTGGCAGCTTGGCCCGGATGGTGGTAGCGGCTCGGACGACGGCGGCTTGGACGGCGGCTCGACTCGGCATGGTGGTGGTGTCTCGGCTCGGAAGCTTGTCTTGGCAGTGGCGGCTCTGCCCGGATGGAGGTGGCGGCTCATAAGGTGGCGGTTGCTTTGGCGGAAGCTCGGCTAGGACGGCGAAGGCGGCTCGGCCCGGACGGCGGCAACGACTCGGACGACGGCGGCTTGGGCGGCGACTCGGTTCGGCCCGGCTAAGTGGCATCGGCTTGGCACGGACGGCAGAGGCGGCGGTTCGGCCAGGGCAGTGCCACGAAGCTGCGGTGGTGGTTTTGGATGGGGCAGCATGGTGAAGCTGTGTTGACGGTTCGGTTGGGGCGGCACGGCGAAGCTGCGGCGGTGGCTCGGGCGGCTCAGCTGCGGACAGTGCGGAGCGGCGGAGGACGCAGGTGGCGGAGTGTCATGGAGCGAGTAGGCCACGGGCGGCATGGGATGTGGGTGGCGGAGCATTTTTTCCTTTATCGCGTTCGTCGCCTTCGTGCGTTGCAAATAACACACCAAAGAAGCAGAACGACGGAAGGGTCGGGCCATGTTTGTTTGGCCCCCACCCTCCACGTTAGAGCGACATCACGCAATTCAAGAAATTGAATCATGAACGTGTATGGAAGATTTTTAAAAACATAAATCCCCACAACCCTCATCAATCTCTATTCCCAATCCCACAAAATAATTAGAAGGGGAGAACATGGGAAGTGATAAACATAATTAAATAAACCTATACCTTGGATTGTTGTTGACGTTGGCGCGAGATGAAGTTGAAGTTATCGATGTTCGTCTCGTCTTCCACACATCTCTAATCCTAGGCTCGTGCATCTGATTGTCGTAGTCGAAGATGTTCCTCAATGGAGGGTGTCCTGAGTTAGAATTCAAAGTCGTTGTTCTTTATTGCAGGAGCGTTCTTCATGGAAGAACGCGTTCTTCGTTGGAGAAGTGTAATCCTCCAAGGGTTCTCCTCTCACAATTCCACCCAAAAAAAGAGAGGTTCCAATATAATTAACTTAAAGGATTAATTATTATTTTTCATAACCAAGTTGGTGCAATTAATGTACCGCGTTGGCACAATTAATTATCTCAATTAATTGGCCCAAATTAATGGCTAAATTTAATGGGAGGGGTGGAATATTGGGGAGTTGGGAGGTTTCTCTCCATTAAGAGAGTTGGGTGGTCCCCGCCTCTAAAATTCAAATTTGGGGTTAAGACTCAGGTGGTTTCCACCACCATAACCTCACAGGGGAGGATTAGTTCTGGTGGACCCCACCTCCCAACATCCACATGGGTTTTTCAAATAAAAATAAATTGTTACACAATTTTATTTTTATTTTATTCTTTTAACGAAAAACCATAAAACTAACATTCACCCTTGACCAACCACCATGGAGATGAAAGTCTATTTAAGATAATATCGGCGATGTGAGTTCAACGGTGCCATCAGATTTAAACTCCGAGCACTGGTTCAAAAGTTATAAAATGCTGCTTGCGCGTTTACTAAACGTACCTGAAAAAAGTTCAGAAAATTATTTACAGTCACCCTCGACCCGTGCTGGCCAAGTTTTGGCTTTACCCAATTGAAACACACCCCAAAAAACCCAACGGTACTCTCGTATTTCTAATCCAAGTTACCATTTAAATGTTATGGATTTTTCAATAAAATAATTGTCACTTTATTATTTTATTTACAGCCAAAAACTAACTTTCACTGGTGTCCCTCGCCGGCCAAAGTTTGTACCTGCTTAAATAAAGCATTCCTTCACGAGTTCATAGGTGGTCTCAGATTTTAAATCCCAGCTACCATTTGTGTCTTATAAGCATTTTAAAAATAAAATAATTTATTTAATTATTTTATTTACAGTTATGCCATTTTTGGGTTTTCTCACGGCGGGCCTGCGCCGACTAAACATAAGTCGCGCCTAGGGTAAACCCACCATCCCAAACGCAACGGTGCCCTCATATTTCTGACCTGAGTAACCATTTAAAATTTATTCCTCCTTTTTTTGGAAAACTTCTTACGCTCGCTATTTAAAGTTTAACAAAACTTCGATGGACCTTTCCGGGCACTCCGAGGGTACTGAGAATGAATCTGAGCCTCCTGCTCCCATGTTCTCTCTTAAAGGTTCATGTTCTGCTAGAGTACGTGCACAAGAGGTATTGACCACCCACAGAGGACCCACTCCTGTCGATCGTCAATCTCCACTAGAACCTCTGTAAACGACGCCCCATCATCTAAGTCCAGCTCGACGTGGTCGATGATGTGAGATGGTTCATACACGTATATCCTTAGCTACGATACATGGAATACGTCGTGCACCCTCTCCAAATGCGGTAGAAGAGCCAAGTGGTATGCTACCTTGATTATCCTTAGAAATATCAGAAAAGGACCAATAAACCTCAGTGATAACTTACCTCCTCGGCCAAAACTCCTTAGTCCCTATCAGGGAGAGACCCGTAAGAATACATGGTCCCCCTCCTTGAACTCCAAGGGTCTTCGTATCCTATCGGCCTAAGACTTCTTCCAACTATGTGTTTTCTTCACTTGCTGACAAGTGAGACATCATGGTACAAATTATGCCACTACTTTCTTCATCCCTGGCCACCAGTACTAGCGTCAGAGGTCCTGGTACATCTTTACCACACCAGGATATACCACCATAGGAGATGTATTCAACTCCCTCAAGACCTCCTCCCAAAGCACCACTGGTACCATGGTACGTCCTCTGAAGAGGTCGTCTTGGTCCCCAACTTCAGAAAATCCATTAGGTGCATGTCCTGTGGATATTTGAGCACATCGAGCCTCACAGTCAATGCCCCCAAGTTGCGCCTCCCCAACTTGATGAATGAATGGGGGAGTGACAGTAATAGACTGCAGGTAAGAAACTTCATCTTTATCCAAGAAAGATATCTCCAACACGACTAGCTACTTTGACGGTTCACTAAAAATTTGCTGATCGAACCTCCTACTGAGTGCATCTATTATCACGTTCCCCTTTCCAGGAGTAGAGACTATCTCAAAGTCATAGTCCTAGAGGAACTCTAGCCATCATCACTGTCTCAACTTCTAAAATCTCTGCTGACACTTCTCTGTCCACAGGAAAGGCTCCTCCTTCTTCATCAAAGCTAAAAAGGGTGCTGCTACCCTGGAGATGTCTGGTCCAAAACTTTGGTTGTTCCCAGTGAAAACAGAAGTCCCTCTCCCTATGGGGGGTAATCCTGGAAACAACTTTTTAAAAGATTTCCCCATGCTCTTCCACTCGTGTTTGGAACTGAAAATTCAAAACTCTTGCTGCCACGAGGGTAAGTCTGGCCAACTCAAGAGTGATTGTTTGTACCCTCCTAAGCATCAGTTTATCTTGTGCTTCTCAGGTTTCCTTTTTTGCCGAACTAGGAAAACCCCATTCCAACATTGTAGAGAAACCACATCCTTTTTGCCTAATACATTCAATCTAAGAATGAATTTTGGATGTCCATTCCATACCCAAACTAACATCGTAAGGCCTCAATTCAAACACCATAAGGTTCCAACCGAAACTCTCGCCTCAAGAGTCAAATCACACCATCGATGTAATTGTGATTATCGAGTCTCCTCCCAAAGGTATATTTAGATGTAAGGTTCAAGTCAACGGTTTAACCGGAAACTCTAGGTCTTTGAAAAAATTCTATGAAGGAAGTAATGATTGGTAACTATGTCTATTGATACGGCAACTATTAGTAGACAAAAACCGTACCTCGAATCATACCTAGCGCCCTTTGGTCGCACTCTTTGATAGAATGTAGCTACTCTCTTACCATGTCCTATAACTCCCTAATCCTGGTGGGGTCCACAAAAAGGGGGTGGTTGTGACATGTCGAAATGTACACCACCTCATGCTACTCTCATAGCTCTGCTTCCATGTCTACAGCCCTGTAGATTCATCTGTCCCTGTTACATCCTCTTCCCAAAACATCTTACAAGAACGAGTCTCTAAGACTGGCGCCACTTTCCAACTTTCTCACTGCTAACATTCACTGGTTGTATCTTCTCATCCAAAGAACATTCAACCAAAAAGTTTCTCTCTAGCACCCTAACATAAGTAGGAATGCATAGAGGAATAGCACTGGCTCGGATGTCCTTAAACACACCTCGCTCTGAAGTCTGAGCCCTGAAGCACTGATCGTATCATATTAATCGAGTACTAGGAAATGTTGGTACGCCTCGATGAATAATCAGCTACTGACATATCGTCCTACCAAAGATGTAGATGCTCTAAAGAACTATCAACCACCTCCTCAAGCCAGTCCTCAGCTGCCTGTGAATCGATCTCGCCTCACAACCTGAGGGGTATCTGATGCTGAAACTCGCATAAAGCACCAAGCCAATATGTGTCCTTCACCGGTACCACCAGTTTTAACTGTTGACCAACAGGTAGTGATATAGCTGACACACTACCCAAAGGTACTATCTCGAGTAATTGTCCATGTACTAAAGCCTAATCACTATGCAGACCATCCTCACGGTCACTCACTGAATAGACTAGTAGCTAAGATCAACATCATCTCTAATGGTGTCTTAACTAGGCATAAAACTCTAGCAACTACCTCTAGTCAGCCCTCAGCTGTGTGGGAAACTGTCTCGCCTCAAAACCTCAGAGGCCTTTGCTTCTGAAACTTGTTCAACTCGCTCAGTCAGCATGCACCATCTTCCAGTGTGGATTGTGGTATCTACTGCCCAATGGGTGGTGGTGGTGCTGGTACACCACCTGAAGGTGCCAACATAGTCAGAGGGCCCTGCACCGGAGCCTCATCGCTCGGTGGGCCGTCATCATGAACTCTCTTGTGAATCCTAGCTGGTTGTCTAAACAATGGCATCCTGATAAGGAACAGGTGCTTCATGGTCATTAAGTTATAACTAGTGAGATGACTCAAGAAAAATATAAGAAAACCTTTCAAAACACACACGCAATTAGTGTTTTCATGAACTGAGTCAGAAATGAGAAGTCAGGATCCTGGTGTATGGATACGCCAGCTGCCACAGCCACACTGGATTCCCTAAACTGATAACCACACTCACTACACTTAACACTGTTTTCATTAAAAAGATCAGAGTCCAATGTTCTACGATATGACAGACTCCTCTGATATCAATTTGTCACGACCCGTCCCCCGGGCCCGGTGCCCTGACTACCCCAAGCCCGCCTTCCATAGGCTAGGGGTTGGGGACTAGCACCAAAGGTTTATTAGCTAAAACTAGGAAGGCATTTCTTTTATAACCTATAAGCATTGGCAACCAAACACACAGCAAGATACGAATGCAAGTCAACTGTATAGTAAACTAGTGTGTACACTAAGTAAAAAGGGCCCAGAATACAAGCCCAGCGGGAAAGTACAAGTAAAACTAAAATGAAATACAAATGAAGAAAGATAAAGACCGATACTGGATCGTCCTCTATGATTCCTACTTGTAGGGTAGGTACAGATCACCACCTCAACAATCCACGTCAACCCATCTCCTCTGCGTACCAACACACCGCATGGTCCACCTCTGATAATCGTCTAGTCCTGGTACCCTCGTCTTCAGTCAGCGTTGTCTATCATCTGCATCCAACACAATAAGGTGCGGGCATATCCCATGCAGGGGTGAGTATAAAGATACTCATTAGGGACCCCGAGACCCTCAAGGTCTCACAAAAATCCACCAAGGATAAACCCCAATGTATGAAATCAACAGATAACCCAACTTAGGTATATGCCCATACATATACCTATGTTATCAAATAATCCATCTCAATAATGATCAAAACACAGAGATACTAACTCATCTCACACCAAGATTTATTCTAGGGGTATTAATAAGTAACATTCTGAACACCTTGGCTACTGGAGAAATCCTCTATCGAGTACAGTGGGCCTGCCACGTCACACAGAGTCACTTACCACTAACCATGAAATGATGAGTTACTCCTCTTGTCGAGTACCGTGGGTTTTCCGCATCACACAGAGGCACTCCCCACCATGGTTCTGCCGCGTCACACAGAGGCGCTCCCCCTCGTGACTCGCTGAGGTACTCATCATGTCGAGTACAGTGGGTCTACCGTGTCATGTAGAGAAACTCCCCACTGTGGCCTACTGAGGTACCCCTCCTATCGAGTACTATTGTTATGTCGTGTCACATAGAGGTTCTACCCATCGTGGGTCTGCCACATCACACAGAGGAGCTCCCCACTGGGACTTTCAAGACACTCTGAGTTGAAAAGGTCAGCAGTCGTCATGTCTTATCCAGGTACTGGGTTCTCGCACTATGCTCACTCGTCTCCAGGAGGATACTCTCCACGAGCTACTGGTCGATACTCTAACATCCATGAAGTACCATGAAGAATCATCTCAATGGTCTGCCACGTCATAGGGTTCTCAATGCAACAGATGGCGGGTCAATCGGACGCCCAGTCTGTGAGTATTAGCCTTTTAGTCCCGGGGGCCCAGTTTGATTAGTGCTTGATCCAACCTTACCATACCCCCAACATAATCCAAGACTCCATTGGGGTATACTCAAAGGGGGCATCTCACTTCAAGGTTACTAGCAATGCTGACAGTTCATCAAACGGACATCTGGTGCCAAAGTTATCACCAAAAGAAAGTAAATGGGTCGTAGTGGGCCTGGGCCCGGTCTGACTCGGTCGGACTGACCTGGCCCGACCTTGCCAGTGCCGAAACGGTTCTGGTCTACCTGGCCTGACCTGCTGGGTCCGGCCTGGCCTGCTGGGTGGCCCGACAGGCTGTGAGAGGTCTGTAATGTCCGTGGATGGTCGCGAGGGCGCGAGGCCGTAGAGTGGATCGGCCGGGGCAGTTCGGCCAAATGGGTGGAGGCGACTCGGACAGAGGATTGGCCCAGACGGTGACGGTGGCTCGGAATGCGGTGGGGGATCGGGCGGTGGCTCAGGCCAGATGGCAGAGATGGATCAGCCCGGACGGCAGCTTCGACTCAGATGGCGATGGCTTGGGCGGCGGCTCGGCATGGCAGCCACAGCTTGGCTCGGCGGCTCGGCTCGGCAGCTCGGCTCGGCGGCGGCAGCTCAGCCTGGACGGTGGTGGAGGCTCGGCCCAGATGGTAGCAGCGACTCGGACGTCGGTGGCTCTGCTCGGCATGGTGGCGGCGACATGGTTCGACGGCTCGGCTCGATGACTCTGCTTGGCAGCGGCGGCTTAGCCCGGACGGCGGTGGTGGTTCAGTCAGGGTGGTTCAGTCGGGGTGGCCCGATGACGCCGCGACGGTGGTTTAGCTAGGGCAGCGTAGGAAAGCTGCGGCGGCGCAGTGAAGCCGTAGTGGCCATTCGGCCGAGGGGGAAATGCAAAGCTGCGGCAGTGTCTCGGGCAGCTCGGCCGCTGACGAGGCAGAGCGGCGGAGGCCAAGGGCGCCGCGAGGTGGCGCAGCGAGGTCGCGGGCGGCGGAGCGCAGTGGAGTACAGAGGCAACGGGGGTGGGGGATATGGGCGGTGGAGAATCATTCTCTTTGTCACCTTTGTTTCCTTCTTCCATTGAGAAGAACACACCAAAGAAGCAGAACGACGGAGGGTTTGGGCCATGTTTGTTTCGCCCGCACCCTCCGCATTAGAGCGGTAGCAAGAGGTTCACAAAATTGAATCATGAACATGTATGTAAGATATTTAAAAACATCAATCCCCACAACCCTCATTAATATCTAGTCCCAATCCCGCAAAATAATTAGAAAGGGAGAATATGGGAAGTGATGAACATAAAAAAATAAACCCCTACCTTGTATTGTCATTGATGTTGGCACGAGAAGATGTTGAAGTTTTCGAAGTTCCTCTCATCTGCCAAACACCTCTGATCCTAGGCTCATGCATCGAATCGTCATGGTCAAAGACATTCCTCATTTTAGGGTGTCCCGAGGTAGAAGTTGAAGTCAGCGTTCTTCGTTGGAGGAGCATTCTTCGTGGAAGAACATGTTCTTCATTCGGGAAGTGTAATCCTCCAAGGGTTCTCCTCTCACAATTCCACCCAAAAAAAAGAGAGAGGTTCCAATATAAGTAACTTAAAGTATTAATTATTTTGGAACAACCATGTTGGAATCATGTTGGCATATTTAATTATCTCCATTAATTGACCCAATTTAATGGCTCAATTTAATGGGAGGGGAGGAATATTGGAGAGTTGGGAGGTTTCTTCCCATTAAGAGGGTTCGGGTGGTCCTCGCCTCTAAAATTCAAATTAGGGGTTTAGGCTCGGGTGGTCCCCACCACCATAACCTCACAAGGCAGGTTTAGTTCTGGTGGACCCCAAGTCTCAATATCCACATGGGTGTTTCAAAAAAAAAATTGTTACACAATTTTATTTTTATTTTATTCTTTTCACGAAAAACTCAAAAACTAACTATCACCCTTGACCAACCGTCGTCGAGGTGAAAGTCTCTTTAAAAGAATTCCATCATTTTGAGTTCAACAGTGCCCTCGAATTTCAATTCTGAGCACCGGTTCAAATGTTAGAAAATGCCACTTGAATGTTTACTGAACACACCCGAAAAAAAGTTCAGAAAATTATTAACAGTCTCCCTCGACCCGTGCCGGTCGAGGTTAGGCTTTGCCCAAGTGGAACATGACCCAATGAACCTAACATCACTCTCAGATTTGCAATCTGTGTTACCGTTTAAAATTTATGGATTCTACAATGAAATAATTGTCACATAATTATTTTATTTACGGCCAAAAACTAACTTTCCCTGGTGGCCCGTGCCGACCAAATTTACTATCTTCTTAAATAAATCATTCCCTCACGAGTTCAGCCGTGGTCTCATATTTTAAATATGAGCTACCGTTTTTGAGGTATAAACATTTGAAAAATAAAATAATTTATTTAATTATTATATTTACAGTTATGCCATTTTTGGGTTTTCTCATAGGAGGCATGTGCTGACTAAAGTTAAGTCCTTCTTAGGGTAAACCCACCATTCCAAAAGCAACGGTGCCCTTAGATATCTGACCTAAGTAACTGTTTTAGAGTTATTCCACTTTTTCTGGAAAACTTATTACGTGTACTATTTAAAGTTTAACAAATCTTCGACATATCATTTCAGGAACTCCGGGCCTCGGAATCATGCGCCGTCAAATTTTCCAATCTTGAAATAATTACATATAATTAAAAAAATTATACTACATTTCTGGGACACTACAGAATATCTAAATTAATTAGTGATAAGGATATTATATTGGTTCCCATTTAATAAGAATAATCTATATTGGTACCATGTTTGAGATAGGAAGAGACGGTCTTATATTAAGACTATATAACAAGAAACTCATGGTTACCAACCAATTTTTTGGATTTTATATTTATTTTTTATTTAATTTTGATATTTTCTAATAAATTACACCACACATAGTTTTTTACTTGGTTACATTCATAAAAGAAGTAAAAAAATAATGGACTAAACATTTATATATTAAATAGGATGAAAAAACTAATATGGGAGAATCTATAATGGATGGGGGTAATCTAGTTTAATTTTATGTTCATTATAATGTAATTCAATGGTTTAAATTTAAATTTTCTCTTAATTTCTGTGTATTCTTCTAATCATGGATTCAATATAATGTGTGAGGGATAAAACTTTTGTTGGGTGGTGTTTGATTTAGAATGAACACACTAAGATAGTATTTCAATAAATACTCTATAAGATTAGAACACCATGAAAATAATGAAACATTTATAAATGGAATTGATTATTTAGAGTTAATAAGATATAAAACAAAATTTTTAAAATATGGGATATTTGAATTTTATTGGTGAACCTATGTTAAGGTTATCCTTTTTTATAAACTAGAGTAACATTTAAGTGGATCACTTTAAACAACAATAGTATTAATAATTTTTATTGGAGTATTATTAGCAGTTGTGATCCAAGTAGGGTTATTCATGAATTATCCTTGCATAAGTATGTGTGGGGTTAAAATAAAAAACAATAAGTTAAAAGTAAATTATAAACATATATCCGATTATACTTATCCTACTTCAGTGTATTGACTATTAAAATTAGTCTCAGGGGTGCATGTGGTATCGTATTGTATAGTTCCTGATATATAATAAGGAAATAATAAGTGTATTGAATATATCATTACAAATATTGGATAAAATGTGCCATTTTATTGAGGGGAATGAAGGGGAAGAATAATCTTAAACTCATGTGAAATGTAGGAAAATGAAAATGGCTACTTAATATATATGTATAATTAATTAATTAACTGGAATTGTAAGGTCAAATATTGATCTTGGGTGAATAGGACATGTAATTGGGAATTTCAAGGAAACAATTAAATACAAATAAGTCTCTAGCTCCTAAAAATAAATGAATTTGATCATAAACTTGAGTAAATATTAATTCTTGGTGAGATTCTTATTTAGGTAATTTTCATGATGGAAAGTAATGATCAAGTGTTGTGGAATTTTTTTAATTTATTTTTTCTATTATATTTCATTAATAATTCATAGATATTTTGTTTATATTTTAAATTTAATGTAATAAATAAGTTAAATTATATAATTTTAATTATTTCTCATACAATAATATTTTTTTAAACATTTCATAGTCTACAAAATTAAAATTTGAATTAACTAAAAAATATTATTTTGATATTAAATATTAATCATTGACGTTTAATTTAGGATTTTTGAATGTTTAAAGAGATGAAATCATGGTAGTAAAGTAGACTATATGATAATAAAATAGAATAAGTGAGGATAGTGTGTCACTAAATTAGAATTGAATGGGTTATGTGTAGGTAAATGTAGATCCATATACATTATTTCAGAGTAAATATAGATGGTTGGCCCCTATATAAGAGTAAATACGATTTATAATATTCTAGATGTGTGTAAATTGAAAAATATGAAGGTCTAGATAGGTTGAATTAATGATAGTGTTTCGGTAACCCCATATCCCACGCTGTATGTAAAGGGTAATTCAAAATTTAACATAATTCTTTCTTTGATTAACCTAAAAGCATCTAAAGATATATAAATTAAACTTTCACATCAATTATCCATGTAAGAGTAAAATCCAACTTCATAAGAGTAGTCAATTTTATTAGTGATTTTTTTTAGAATAATCCTTAGAGATGTTTTATTATATAGGAGTATCAAAACGCATTTCCCAGTCTCTCAATAGAACCTAATTTCCTAGCTTTGCATCATGGCCCCATAATGGTATCTTAATATTCAAATTAACCATAAGATATTTTGATGTATTCTAATTTAATTCCCCGGCCGAGGTCACCTAAATAATAACTAACTTGGGGTATCCAAATGACATCATACATGCCTACCCATATAACTAATTTTTTTGACAAGAGGATATTTCCTTAAACAATTTTAGGAAGAATATAACCTCTCAAAATGGATATAGTATCATACCCAAATGTATTATAAGTTTGTCATTTCAAATCCATATAACGGAAATCCTAAATATTTTTTATCATAAAATTGGGATACTAGAGAGACCCATAGTCCAAAATAGAATGCATTCCACCTATATAAAATATATAATAACCAAGGTAAACAATAATAAAATAAACATGGAATCATATATAAGTATGAAAAGGTATACTATGTAGTACACAATAAATAATAGGTACAAGTATACAGGACTATTTACAAAATGATCATCTTTAAGAAGTACCTATACCATAAGAGAAAACATGAAGGTATACCAATGTATCTCGAAACTCATTATGTGTGTCAAGGTAGAGGTTCAGTCCAACTTACTACTATGAATTCCCAATGACTCAATAATAATAATTGTTACTGAGGTCAAGTATATGTGCATCATTTTTTTTACTAGGTTCCATTGACCCAACTATTATATGTAATTTTATTTCCATTACATTTATATATTTTCTTATATATATATATATATATGTGTGTGTGTGTGTGTGTGTGTGTGTGTTGTTTTTTTCTCTTTCCATTACAGTAAAATCACTTATACATGTACAGTATAAATTCTAATGTAAAAAATTAATTTTAAAATCAAAAGGTAATAGTAGTTCTCATCTAAAATGAGAACCTATAAACCATATGATGGTGGTATAAATCATATTTTATATAGTATGGATACAACATACTGATAAGACATAGATAATGTAGTAATATGAGGTTATGGGGGATTATAATAATTGAAATTTATTCTAATTATGTTTGCACATAGTGATCTTGAGTAGAAGAGATATTTTGGATTGACCATCTAGTAGGATTTATATATGTTACATGTGTCATTGGTTATTCCAATCAATTATCATGTTTATCATAATCTTGGAATGAGGGAATTATTTATTTGTACCATTTTATAACATACATTAATGATAGATAAAAACCACAGTTTCTTGTGAGGTATATTGCATTGGGAGTTTCATATGGGTTATGGCATTGGTTGACTGATCAAGACGTAATTTTTCACATTGAAAGAGGGTAATAGATAACAAGGGGATAATTTAATAGGATGTTAGTACCTTAAAAAATCATCTCCATGGTTTAAAAGGTCAATCCTATTTGGTAAGGTCATAGAGAGAATAAATAACTAAATTAAGGATTTTGAAACAAGTTTCAAATAATTCATTGTGAGATATAATATGACAAAAAATATTATATTACTGAGATTTCTTTCATAGGAAATGATTTTTTTTTCATGGTTATATCTTATATACTCAGGGCCCTTGATGGGTTGCTAAATTGCACACATATTCTATATATATCACTTATGACAATTGATATAAGGTCCAAGAGGGAAACAAAATAAACTTATTCAATTTCATTTCTTATTTTCATAAATATGTTTTAATGAAATGGTGGGTCTCACCCTGAGGTTCGAACGATGTTTCAACTTGACATATCAATATTAAATAAATGGTGTAAATATTATCCATGTTTTGAATATTATATTTTAAATTTATTTACAATTTTTTTCCAAAATATTTAAGTGATTTCAAAAAAAATATAATTAGATATTATAGTTAATGCTTTATTAAATATGTAATTGGATCAGAGAATTGAGTTAAAGGATTTAATATCATAAAATAAAATATATTTAATTTTTCACATTTTTTATAAAATATAAATTATATTTTTTAAAAAAATTACTAAGTCATTTAGTGTAATTTTGGTCTTATTTAGAATGGTAATGTTATTTGGGGGCGTAAGTGTAATTTGTAGGACTTTCACATACCCATAAAAGACTTTTGAAGCCCAAAATTCAAGGGACTACTCATTTCCTCAAATTGTTGATCCATTATCTATTCTCTCCAAAATCCAAGAGTGATATAGAGGATATCTGAGCACCCCCAATCCATGTTCTTCATTAAGATAAAATTAATGGTTCTCCAAGAATCAAAAGGATATAAAATTCATCATTGATTCTCTTCAGTATAATTTGGACACTTCATATTTACATACAAAAAAGTTTTTGAAGCATGTATGAAAAATATATAGGGATATTTCTGTAGTTACTTTATAAAATTATCATCTTCAATGTCCAGAATATGTTTGTATCTTCAAATAAAAGAATGTAACTATTTCACTTTTATTTTATTCATAATTACTTCAATATGAGATATTCATGTTAAAACTAGATTACGCTTAACCATTAATATTTTCACAATGTCAGCCTGATGATAAATTTTTTAATTGCTAAATATTTACTCTATTACTACACACATAGTTTCAGAAAGTTGTATCTTAGTGATCATGGGTAGTGTTAAGTTAAGTTATAATTAAACTTTTAAGAATTCAAAAAAGAGTGTCATTAATATCCCAAACCCACTTACGGTGTTTCGATTCTAGATCAGATAGTCTAGGTATGTAAATCTAAATATTGAAATATGTATTTTGGGTATAAAATTAATTAAAATAAATATTTCAATTTATAATAATAGTAACACATGGTTATATTTCATCCCTTAGTTATATAATGTACAATGTGGGTGTCTTAAATAAGAATGTCTTCAATGACATTGAATATATATATATACTTATATATATATTAAGACACACACACACACGCACACACACACACACATATATATAATAGAATAATACCCATGTGGTAATAGTAACCTGTGGGTGAATAGTTCCCATTAGTGAACATTAATCCACGGGTGAATAGTACCCATGTGTGAATAGTACACATGAATAGTCTTGAGAAACCCTATAGGAGATTTAAATCCTTGGTAAGCCTAATAAATTCATGGAACATTTAAGAATTTTTTTAAAATATTTTGAATTTAATAAAATTATTTTGGGATTGTGTGACATGTGTTTTATCAATTAAAATTATATTAGAACATTTTAGTTAATAATAAATTCTATAAATTATAATTCATTTAAATTTTACTTTTATAGTGTTTGATTAATGCATACTGATTGATCCTAGCCCTTTATCGACAAATGTATGACTAGTAATATTATTTATTTACTTACTTATTGTTATTCATGCGATGTACGTAATAATTAATTTCTAAAGGATGGATTGTGCATTATCTACCTCTCTATCATTATAATTATAAGGGTATGGATGTAAATTGGTACTTTTATGTAGTTGGGGTTTGGCTTAGTGGTAAGAACCCATTAATTCTACATGAAAAATGGGGGTTGAAAGCCCATTGGGTGCAGGTACTCTAGAATTACTGTAGCGTACTGTTGCTATGGTGGCACTGTAGCAACGGTGGGCTATGTAGTGGAAACAGGGTACTATAGCAGTAGCGGGTACTGTGCAGTATTGTAGCATCATGGTACTACAGCAGTACTATTAACAGAATGGGCCTTGGGCCAAAAAAATGGGCCTACGGGCCATATAATGGGCTAAATGTCCACTGGGCCTTCGGGATATGTAATGGGTCTCCCTCTACCCAGTTAAAGAGGTATTTTCTTTTCGTTAATAATAAATGAGGCTTCAACCCCAACCTTCAAAAAAATTCGTACTTTTATTTCTTTATATTTCAAATTCCTAATACCCCCTCACCTATGTGTGAGTATTTATATATAATATCAAGGATAAATAAAGATATAGACCACACTAACACATTTTGATGTACTATATGTGTTTTAAATATATTAGATTAAGGAATGTATTATGACTCATTTCAGACATAACTCGTGGATTTTTCCCTAATATCTACATTGATACAATATCTTCTTTATGTATTGACAAGTAGTAAATGAAAATGATCCATCATGGTATTTATTTATTTAACCATGGTCTTTTATTATTACGAATGTGTTATGCTTACATGATCACATAGAATAATAAATGATCATGTATATGTTAAATGAATTAATATGTTGTGAATGTTTTCTATATAATGATTTTTTAAGTTATGATCATCGAAACCTAAAACAAACATCTTAAAGATAAGATTATTTCGTTCACCAAGAATAATTATAAATCCCTAAATGATATATTAATTCAAAACTCTTTCCATTATATGAGTTTGAACAAAACTATAAGTACGAGGTGCTCATTGACACAATTGGTGGATGAGCCTTACTATTGTGAAATTATTTTTAAATAGGTGGGTTTATTTAACTAATTATATAAAAAGGATTTAGTCATAGCTATATTTAAAAAAAAGATGAAAATAATATAGTAAATGGAGGATATGCTTTCCAAAAGTTGGGACTTCACTCAATAGATAAAGGAGTCATGAGTTAATTCGGTTGTCTAACCAATAGCTTGCCTTAAATCTCTTTGAGTACTAGTGTAGAAATATCTACCACTCTGGATTGTTTTTGGGAAACATTTTCACCATAATAATCAATAAAATGAGTATTCCAAATAAAGTAGTTTAGGGTTTCTCAGGTTTGATAATATTGAATGAAACATTTAATGAATAATTAATTGATAATGAAATTTTTAATAATTATAAGTACTAATAGACATATTTTTTTTTTTTATATCAAATAAAAACCATAACTAATTCAATTTCACTATGATCAATATTTTATAAAGACAATATCCTAAAAAAATATCAGAGTGGTACATACAATTTCATATAGTATTAGACCAAGGTAGGATTCTTTTTGTGATAGAATCATAAATTCTTATTGAGCCTCATTAAGGATCGTGAATGTTGGAAAATAAAATGTTAAAAAAAATTATATATTATGTGCTAAATGAAAAATTAATGATGTTATCGTCTACTACCATTGAGATGTTGAAAATGAAAGTGGATTTTGCTCCCTATAAAATTATATAACATCCCCAAGAGTTATACTAGAATGGAGGATGGATAAAATGATATGTGGTTTCTAATACACTAATACTATTAAGATAGTATAAGGAAGATAGGAAGGACCTTAGGTACTTATGATTATTTGGTATATTGGGGGACTAGAATCCATTGAGGTCTTGTAGAACCATGAACTAGAAACAGATC
This sequence comes from Viscum album, assembly GCA_963277665.1. Classification (NCBI taxonomy): domain Eukaryota; kingdom Viridiplantae; phylum Streptophyta; class Magnoliopsida; order Santalales; family Viscaceae; genus Viscum; species Viscum album. Next base: position 625,725,929 of record OY728127.1, read on the forward strand.
TCCTTCTTTTTTCTTTACCACTTAGCTTCATGAAATTCATTGTAATCAAAATATGAATAACACAATGAATGTAGTCATAAATGTATTGGATACATTTATCCTACTAGATAAGGATATTATTAATACCAAATATTCATTATTTACTAAGAAAAAAATTACGAAGGGTAACACTATGGGGTCCATGGATAATTCTAATGCATAGTCATTGTTGAACTGCCCTTCTATGAAGAAAAGGATGTAGAGGGAGGGTAATGATAAGGGGGATTATTATTTTAATTTTATAAAAAAGGTCACTTGAAGAATAATTATATGTAATGGAGGAAATAAGTAAGGGGATTTTTCTACTTCATGTATATATTTCATTGAATGCAGTCTATCAATTCTTATAAGATGGGTATTAGATAAAACACGAGGGTGACACATTTTTATTAAAATAAAATAACCAATATTATTTAAGTATATTTAAAAGGGGGAGTGGATATTTGAGTAGATTATGGTGCAAGAGAGTTAAAATTAGAAGAGTTATATTATCATCTTACATTTCCTAGTGGCATGGTTCTTGTATTGAACTATTATTTTTAAATATCTTCCATTACCAGAATCATAAACTCAGTGTAATTTCTAGATACTATGGATTTTTATTTAATAATGGGATATAAATGTTTTTTTATAAGGATAACATATGTTATGGTATAGATGATACCAATAATGTATTGTCTATAAATGAACATGGAAACCAAATATCTAAAATCAATGATAAATACAGTGAAAATGACTCATATCTAACCCACTTGTGGAACTTTAGGGTTTCTCATGTAAATTAGAAGAGTTTAATTTTACTATATTAGGTATTCTACATAGATTATATTTAGATAAAAAAATTATATGTATGCCATGGATTTTTATAAAGAAAAATTTCTAATCCATATTTCAATGGGAAGGGATAAAGAGAAACATAAGTACTTGAATTAATTCAAAATGATTTTTCATATCCAAGATTTTATTTTGAGGTATTCCTTTAAATATTTTTGGTCATGTGTTTATACATTATTTCCCTATAAATCTTTTGGTTAAAATAAATGATTTGGGTCTTGGAAGCAGGAGGTGCATGGGTTGTGCACGATTAGAGGAAACTGTGTACCATCCCATAGAAAGTGTGTAGCTAGTTTCCTACAAGAAAGAGTAGACTGTATGGTTTGGAAAACCATGCAAGAAAACCATTGGACCTATCCCGTACATTGAATATTTGAAATTCCATTTCTACCCCCATCATATTTTAATCCCAAAATGCATCATTTCGTCTTCTCTTAGTTTTTTCGACCCAAATGGATTCCATTCCTTCTCCTCAAAGCCTCTCTCTGTCTTCCTAGGATGTAATCAAGAGATTCGTAATGTTTTTTGGGTTATTTATCAAGGTAATCATCTCCTCTCTTCTTCCTCCTCCACCTTCTTCCATTTTCTCTTGATTTCTTCTTCTTCCTTGGTCTCATGGATCTAGGGTTCATGTTTATTTATTTTTAAATTAGGGTTTTTGTGTTTTTAAAGATTATATTGGATGTTTTTCCATCCTTGATCCCATTTAGTGTTGTTTCAGGTGGGCATTGTAGATGTATCATGAGTTTTAGGTAGGTTTCACTTTACACTATTCTTTTAAATAAAAGAATCATTGATTTATTTCTTTTTTCACCATCATTAGATACAAATTAATTATGTGTTATTTTTAGAATAATTTTCTAATGGTAAATGATGTGGTTTTTATAATTATTTTGATGTATATGCTATTTAATTTTTATTCTATGCATACTAATTTTTTGATAAAATTCTTGGTTGGATTTTGTATATGAATTGCTACTTTTAAAATATGGTTTGTATTTTTAAATGTCATTATGGAATCTAAAATGGTAGTTTGGATTTATAAAACTTATTTGTAAATGGTATTATACTTGAAAGTTGTGTGTGTTTGGTTCTTTAAAAATTATTTGAAAATGTGAAGGAAATGTATTGGATTTCTTTTGGAAATATGCTATTTCTCTAAGTGTGTTTAAGGGCCGTTTGTAACTTTTGTGAAATTGGTGGTATTGAGAACTCTATTTAGATGACTATATTTTCTTGGTTATGTTTAATGTTTTGTGATTTCTATACTGGGAGACTCCCTTGTGATTTAATTGTTGAAGGATGAGATATTGTTCCTTGGGGTGACTTGAGGGTGACCTATTTTCTGTGTTTCTAGTGCATGATGTACGTGAATGTGATTAGATTCTTGTTTTCATTGTTGACACACCCCTAATTTATTATTGACATGGAAACCTAGAATAGATATTGGATTTTTGGTTAATTTATGTTTCACTAGATTAGGATTTGACTATGGCTAGTGGTCCTTACCATGGTCATTTCATTGCATTGGGATAGTGCCCCTTGCTTAGACCATATAGGATGTGATCAAGCATGTGTGTGAGTTGAATTCATTGGGTGAGGCATTCATTAAATATGTGTTAGATGTAACAATGACATATATTATCACACTAAGCTCCTAGGTTCTTAAATATTCTTAAGAACATAGTTATCTTTGGTGGATGATTGAGCTGCCTCGTCTGTTGGGTACTCTTGCATGTTATTTATCAATTTCCCTTTTTATGTGATCATTGCAACTTATTTATTGTATATAGTTCTTATTGGATAAAATATATTTGTTTTATTTAAAGGTTTATAAAAAAAATATTTGAAAATTTTTTCTCTTCTCTTTTCCCCCTTTTTAAATTAAAACATTCTCATACTCCTCAAAAATGTTAATTTCTGCTTCATGGAAGTGAGTCTGATTTGAATGGAAAAATCGGTAACGGATAGTGTTATTCTTTAATTTGAAAAATGTGTGTGGAAAAACCTACTTTTTTATATTTTATTTCAAACTCTAAATTGATGTTTATTTTATTGAAATGAAATGCAATGGGAATTGATTTGTCTGGGCACACCTAATGAGTTTTAATACTCATGCATAAAGTTATTTCAGTTTTTTGTCTTGTAGTGTAGGTTCCAAATTGGTTTCGATCTATGTGTACTAAAATTTGTTTTAGTATCATAGATAGATCCTTAGGGTCACATGGATATTTTGTGGTCCTCGGGTTCAGTTTTTATTATTTTGTTCGGTTTTTTGTAATTTCATTTCTTGTATAAATGATGGTCTGTTGGTTTTTTTATTTTTATTTTTATTTGGTGTGTTCTATTTGTTTCCAATTTTTTATTGATTTATATTTTTAGGAATAATTACATTATCCTCTCTATAGATTCCTTGTCACTATTTTCCAGCTCGGCGGGATCTAGAATGCCTCTCGGGCCATATCTCAGTCTAGATTCGGTAACCGATTTAGGGTTTACCCGGGTTGGTTCATGAAAAATTAGAATAAAAGGTGGTTGGTTATTTAGAGGACGTAGATTTTAGAGAACCCTTTGTTATTGGGAATGATAAGGTAGTTATAGTAGGAATATCAGAAAATGGGTTGATGTTATGAGGGATTTTCTAGCCAAAACATTTGATGATGAACCTCAAGTTTCCATGGGAAGCTGGGTTTTATTTAGATTATCTAGTTCTCATTAGTTTTTTGATATTTAGGATATGAAATGGGGGTTTGGAAATTATTCTTGATGAGAATGCAGGGCATCTAAATCCAAAAGGATCCACAGACATGGTTTTGAAAAAACTCTTTGTGATAATGGTGTGATGGGCATATTTCCTATGACCCTAATAAAAACTCACAAATCAATACTAGTTTCCCCTTGTGAGTTTTTTTAGTCTTCTATGATTATGAAAAATTGTTTTAAAAACCCCTGATTTGGAATTGTGAAAAAATGGATTTTAGGTGGTAATGGTTTGGTTTTTGGAAGATGCAGAAAGTGTTTTCATATTTAGTATGAAGAAATCCTTAAAAATGGATTTTTATAATATGATTTTTGGGTAAATCAGTTAGTGGATTACCATGATTGTATTTTTATAATCAAAACCAAGGGTTTTCTGAAAATTATTGTGTTGGAAAAAAGAAATTTATTTTAAAGAGGATTTTGGTAATTTTATTTATATGAGATGGAATTTTCAATCAAATGAGTTTTAATCAAATGATATTTAATGGAATGAGATTTTTTGTATTGAAGAAATTTTTTTTATTGGGGTGAATTGGTTTTTTGGATTGAATTTATGATATTTTATTTTTGAAATAAATAAAATTAATGGAAGTGTAAAGGATGAAAATGGATTTCAATAGAATGGTTACTAATCTTCTGAAAAAAATTTATGAAATTTAAAATGGGAAGAAGATTGAGAACCGAAAAACTTGGGTTGAATTTTATATTTCAAAAGTGGAAATGGAGTTGCGACTGGTCTTTGGTATTCTTGTAAGTAGTCACATGTACAGATGTGTGCGAGAGGGTGGATGGTTAGTTGCATGGGTTGATGAGTTCTCGGATTGGCATGGGAATGTATGTGTGAGGTGGCTCTATATAATACTATTGGTGTATGTGAAACTTCCCTTTTTTTGTTTTTCAGAAGTGTTTTTATGAGGAATGGATTTGATGTTTTGATAACTATTGGTTTTGTGTTGTTTTTTTCTTGTTATTTGGTAATTTTCTTTATGTAGTGTTTTGAGTATGAATATTCTTGTTGATAGATTGATTTTAATTGAGTTCTTGGTTTCTGTTTTTAATGTATTCCCCCAGAAAAATGATCGATGTATCTTTGAGGTGAATTTATGGATAGTTCACCATTACTGGACCCTCTAGTTCATCATCGAATGGAATTTCTTCTTGAGTTTCAAAAGTTGAATCCTCCTCTCTTTTATAGTTATGTGGATCCTATAAAATCAAAAGAATGGATGAGGATAATCATATGGATATTCATTTTCATAAATTTTCCTGAGACATTAATAGTATAGTTCTCTAATTTTATGATCAATGGTTCGGGTTGTAAGTGGTAGAAGTTGGTCTCTTGAACCAATCTTTGGTACGATCATACATTGGATTTCTTCAAAGATTAATTCATCTAGTGGTATTTATTTGATATAGTGTAGGTGAGGAAGGGGTAGAGATGTGATATCTATAGCAAGGTGATGGATTAATGTTGGAGCTATTTATTCATTTTTTGGAACTAGTTTCTTACCTTCCACAGTAGTTTGTGGATTATTTATTAAAGGCTCGAAATTTTGAGAATGGGATTCATCCAGATTTGTATTTGATGGTGTATGAGTTCGATCTAACCACCTTTACCAATGTGGTGTGTAAATATATTTGGGTTGAAGCTATGTTAGTAGGAGTTATTGATGTATTCAACCTTCCTAAAATATCTATACTTGGTGAAGGTAATTCTAGTAAAGAGATGGGGAATATTCCTAAAGATATTTGTGCTGGTTGCAGAATTAAAAGAAATCTAGATCTTTCATGAGATTATTTTAAGCACAGGATGCTGGTGTGTTTTTAGTGTTGTAATCCAGATACTAAGAATTTTTCATGTTCAAGTGCTATAAATACCTTACGTATTTTTGTAAACTTATTTTCTGGCAACAATTCTATTGGGGTGTTTCCTGAAAGCGACTCGGAGCCAAATCCACCCCTTTGAAAAAGACCCTAGCCCATTTTCATGATTAGGGTGTTTTGTTGGGATCAATTTAAATTCCATTTCTATGTAATGATTCTTATATAAATTTTTATACTTTGTATCTCCTTATAACTTATGTTTTATTGTATGAATGTTTCTCTTTTGATAATTATAACCATTGTTGACTTGAGTTGAGGTTTGTCTTGTTGAGTGTATTGTTCCTACCATTTCTCATTAGGGTGAAAGATGATGATTCAAGGGAATCCTATAAATATCATTCTTGTCCAAGGTTCCTTATTGTAAAACATTGAATCACATAGTGTGTCATGCTCTTTTTGTTTTACCTAATGTGTTATGGCTACTTGTGTCACCAAAAGAAGGTGTTTTGATCAAGAATTTTTTTCTCCTGACTGCTGGGTAGCAGATCCTTCAAAAAAACAGGGCTCTAACCATATGTCTTAGAGTGAATCTCTTTATGTAGATAGTAAAATCCTTGGGTGTGGTTAATTTTAACCCATTTTATTTTTCTACTATTGGGGTGTATGTATTTTAAACTTTATTATTTTTGTTTTCCTTATTGTTGTATGTTTATCCTTGCTGAAAAAGTATTGTTTGTATTATCTTCATAAAATTCCAGTGATTTTTCCATTTCGAGTGAAAATATTTGGTTGGTTTTCCTTGTGTGTTTATCCATTTTGATTCATTTTTGGTATTGGTTTTTACTCCTTTAGAGACATTTACGTCTTCGGGAGATGAGGCATCATGGATTGATTTACCACTTGGTTTGGATATTATTTCATTGTTTCCCCCATTATGGTGGTGGGGGTCTATGTGGGTTGTTCCAATATTGGTCCATGTTGGGTTTCTCATGTCAGTTGTTTCTATTTGCCTTCCAATGTGGGGGAGTCTATTCTGGAATCTTGTGTTAGTCATTCGATTTAGTCTCTAGTGTATCTTGACAATTGGTAGTTCCATTTGGGGTTGTTGGTTTCAATTTATTCATTCCATGTGAATGTTAGGATTTTGGAGTACTCCCACAGGTCTTTTTTGAAACAAGTTTGAATAATCTTTTGATCTATTTTTTCATCATTTTTTAGCAGATGGTTTTGGATCCTTGGATCGTTCATGGTATGATTCATAAGTTCCATTTGGTGATGGTTGAGATGTTCTTAAATTTTAGGAGTTAACTCATATGATCATGTGATCTATTTCCTTTATATCGATAAGATGGATATTTTGTAGCTTTCTGGAGGAAAAAAATGTAATAGTGGGGAGAATTGTCACATCCATGATTTTATTTGAAGGTAATCATTTAATTATTTTTCTTCTCATGTTTATTCTTTATATTCCTAAATATTTTTTATTAAAAAATGGGGATTTTCGGTGTGAAAGAAGGTGTCTCATTGTTTCCTTACGGTTAGATTAAACCATGTTCCCTCCCCAAGGAATGTGTTGGGTTAGTTTCTTTCTAGATAGAGGATACCACATGATTGTCGCGCTGTTTGGAAAACCATGTAGGAAAATCATGGAAGAAAACTATCTGACCTATCCAGGTCATTAAAAGTTTGAAATTCCAGTTATACCCCCTTCATATTTTAACCCAAAAATTCCCCATTTCTTCGTATCATAGTTTGTTCAAGCCAAAGGTATCCCCTACCTTCTCCTCCAAGAATCTCCTCATCTTTCAAGGGTAGAATTAGTATATTATTCAAGTTTTTGGGGTGATTTCTCAAGGTAAACTTCACCTCTATTCATCCTCTTCCTCCTTGAATTTTCTCTTGAGTTTTTATTCTAATTTGGTCTTTCGGAGAAAGTGTTAATGTTTCACTATGTGTAAATTGTGGGTTTTTTGTGTTTAAGGTTCCTCTTGGATATTCTTTCTTCCTTGATCCTTCATAGAGTTGTTTTGATTGGGCATTGTTGAGACTTGATGAGTTTGAGGTATGTTTCCAATTTCACATATCCTTTTAAATTTAAGAATCATTGGTTTCAGGATTTTCACGCTATCCTTATATGTTAGTTAGTGATAAATGTTTTTTAGAATAATTTTTTAAGTGAAATAAGGTGGCATTCATAATTTTTTTGAAGTATATGTTGTTTATTTCTTAATCTATGTACCCCAAGTGTTTTATAATATACTTGGTTTTATTTTTTATGTGATTTGTGATTTTTAATGTATTTTTTACTCTATAAATGTATTTTTGGAGTCCAAAATAGTGGTAAATATCTCTAAAATATATTTATCTATGGTTTTGGATGTAAAAGTGGTGTGTGTTTGGTTCATTTAAAATGGTTTTATAATATGAAGGAAACTTATCAGTTTCCTTTTTGAAATGGGTGATTTATCAATTGGTTCTTGACGCCCATTTGGAACTTTTTTGAAATTGTTGGTCTTGAAAACTCTACTTGGATATTTATCTTGAATTGGTAATTTTGAATATTATGGGAAGTCCATATTGAGATACTCCTTTGTGATTGAATGGTTGAAAGAAAAGAGATTGTTCCTTGGGGTGACTCAACATTTACTTTTTGTTTGTCTTTATAGTGAAAGGTGTATGTTCATGTGATTGGATGCCCATTTTTTTTACTGGATGGCCCACACTTTAGTCTTGACATGGGAACATATCATAGATAGTCGATATTCGATGAATGGTTGTTGTAATAGTGAATGATTTTTCTATGGATAGTGGCCCATAGCATGGACATTTCATCACCTTTGGATAGTTCCTCTCAATCAGACCTGATAAGGTGTCATCGAGCATGTGGGTGAGTTTATTTCATTAGGTGAGGAATGCCTTTAGGATGAGTCAGATGAAAGTATGTTCTAGATTATTCTCCTGATCCCATAGGTCCTCCCAAGTTCTTTGGTACTTAGTTTCCAATGGTGGATGATTGAGATTCCACATTGGTTGGTTACTATTTCATGTTATTTCTCAATTTCCCATGTTATGTGATCATTGGTACTAGTCTCTTTTATGGTGAACTTATTTGGTAAAATTTATGTGTTGGGTTTCAAAGTATTATGGAAAAAAATTGGAAAATATTTTACACTCCCTTCACCATTTTTAAATGTAAACATTTTCTTGATCCTGGAAAATGTTAATGTTATATTCTTGAAAGGGAGACTATTGTGAATGTAAAAAGAAAAATGGATCGTGTTCTTATTCAAAGTGAAAAATGTGTGTGAAAAACCGTGTTTTGAATATTGTATTTCAAACTTTGAATTCATGTCTCTTTTATTTAATTGGAATGAATTGGGAATAGATTTGTCTAGGCATTCCTACTGAATTTGAATACTCTAAGATAGAGTTCATTCTAAATTTTACCTTTTGGTGTAGGTTCTGTCTTTTTTTATCATTTTGTGTGATTATTGGTTTTTTGTATTGGAGAGTGACCCTCAGGGACATATGTAGAAGTTGTTTACATCAAGAATAGTTTTGGTTTTGTTGTTCAGCATGTTTTATTTTTATTTTCTGTGTAATTGATTTTCTATTTGGTATATTTATTTATTTATTTGGGATTATCTACTAGTTTCTACTATTTCCTTCATTTTTATTGGGATAAATCATTCCCTTTGTCACTCTATTGATTCCATGACACTAGTTTCCCACCTGAGATGATCAAGAAAGCTTCTTGGGCCTTGTCTCAAACCGACACTAGTAACCGGTTTAGGGTTAACCAGGGTTGGTTCATGAGATGATTTTTGTATTCCATTCTCAATAGAGGTTTTTGTTTGGGATTCATAATTAATTATTTTTCTAAGAAACTTTATTAGATATATCTATATCTACTTAATGTGGTATAAGAAATATTTGTTTAGCATGCTTAAGGAACATCAAAATAAAGTGAATACCCATCTTGGTAAGAATATAATAAAAATACACTTTGACTAATGTGGAGTATATATAAACTAGTAATTCATTTAAGGAGTGTGGGGTAGTCTCCCTATGCACTCCTTCATATACAACTTAGTGGATTCGTGTATGTGGAAGGATTAATCATACCTTTCATAACATGATCAGATCAATGTTGAGTTACGAAACTCTACTACTATAATTTTGTGGTTACACATGGCAGAAAATGGAATAAAAAATCTATGGACTATATATGGTGTAGAAGGTATTTCATATGATTTAATGTATTGAAAGAAATTCACGCAGTCGTGTATGTGTATATGAGAAAGTGTGGAATCTTGAAAGACTATAACTATTGAAAAAATATAATCTTGATGCATGAAGTGTATATTTATAAGTTATTCTAAATAAACTAATTTATAGTACCGACATTTCCTTTTATAAATAAGAGTAAATATATAATATCATGACTTATTTTTATATATAGAACATGCCTTCAAGGTAAATAGTTAGATAAACATTGACTTTAATGATGTTGATGCTCCAGATTCATAAGAGATGGTATGAGAACAGTATATAAAAGATGCAGTGGGAGATTCAAACATTCCTAAAACATGAGTATTGAAAATATTAGTTATATGGGTTATAGAAATATATATCTAGATTTTTATATTATCTGATCTAGGTGACATATTACTCCTTTAGGATAATAAACCTTCAGCCTACAAAGAATTTGTATACATAAGTGATGCTACAAAATGAAAATAAACCATACATACAAATATTTTCTCCATATACTAAAATCGTATATTGATTTTGGTAGACTCTTGGAATGATTATAAATCAAGAATATAAAAATGGGTATTTAAGAAAAATCTATACATTGGTGGATAAATACGTACCTATAAAGCATGAATAATTTTGATGGGTTTCTAGAAATGTCAAATCATTGAATATAATGAAATTTTCTCACAATATATGAATCTAAAATACATAAAAATATTATATGAAAATTCATCCTTCACTAATTATGAAAATTATAAAATGGATTTCAAAAGGCCTTTTTGAAATATGTAGTTTGTTGAAGATGAATATATAAAACAAGACAAAGGGTATATCATATCAAAGAAACTAATAAAATTATGAAAGTTGTAGGGATAAATTTTTGGATTGAAGAAGAATTCATGATAAGGGATCTTTCATGTTGATGTGTCCATCAGGGAATTATTTTTTTTTCAGTACCCACTAATCCATAGGTACCCCTATTGGGCAGAAAATAAAGGAAGAGGGATAATGGCACCTGAGTCCCACTTCCATTATGCCCTAAGTTGGTTACAAGCATCGAGTGTATAAAATAACACATATGGGATATATTACTCTTGATAATATTTATATAGTACTGGGATATCATATATAAATTTCCAATAAACACCATCACTTACTAAAAAAGTGGAAAAAAACATTCCCCCAATACATGAACAAAGTCCAAAAAATAAAAATAAAGTCGCAAAGTAAGTCCTAAAAAGAAAAACCCTATTGTAAGAACTCAACAAAATATCAAACACACAAGCTAGTTATATATTTATTGGTACCAAAAATCCTTATGGAGTCATAAAAAAATAGATTGAATATATATAATGTGGGTATAAAATTTAAAATTTATAGGAACAAACCCACATTATCACATGAAAATTTAAACAAGGCATCGTAATTCACCAATGATTAAATAGTAGAACTAACAAGAAATTTAACTAGTTAAAATTCATTCCCAAACTCAATATAGTACTCTCACAGTATTAAACATCCCAATATAATAATTTATTATCAAAATAAATATATACAATTAAACCCGATAGCCACTTTCATGTAGATTTGTCACTCGTGTTCCCCTATTTCAATCATCATTTTCTCTAAGTCCCTCCATTTCATCATATCATATATCCAACCATCTTTGATTAATTTCATAATGCATCCCTATATACCCTATAATCCAAATCTCTATCATGTCATGCTATCATCCCTTAATATCCCCATAGAAACCTCACCACATAACAAGGGACGTGCGGTATCCTAAATATGATGGCAATCACCCTTATTCCATCCTCTAACCATGCATGTCCCCCACCACATATCATATCTTCATGAACACCATGAATCTCCAATTACAATATTCATCATCACAAGTAATATCCAACAATATCTATTATCATCACTACTATTTACAGAGGAGTGGAGAGGAGTGGTTATCAAATCATTCATTTCAATAACAACCTCGATATTTATAAAAGAACCTAGAACCAAAAACAATTTTAATTTGGTATGGTTATCTAACTGAGGTTGAGTGAATATATATATGATAGGAAAATAAATGATAGTTAGATATCATACAATACCCAACTTATGGGTTTACATCTAACTCCACTAGTTCATCCTACAACACCACCACAACATCCCCAGATAACATCTAAGAAACAAATACCTTCATTACTACAATAGACCACACAAATATGCCACACCCATTCAACAATTCACATTCACTTTTTATGTAATCCAATTCAAAAACATATTGAGTTTCTAAATGAAATTTATTTACTAATAAATTCAATTATACATTTAGATTTACAATATCCTCGTCCATTCAATTCATAAGCCAATTTCCACGTATAACTTTCATCCCATAATTCTTTATCATCCACCCCTTGCTATTTCAGTTCTATAATTACCACTTAATTCCATTTATACTAGAAAATTACATAAACACACCACATAAAAACTCATCCAACTCACACTAGTAATTATCATACCACAAGTTGATGGTGTTACCTCTTCTAAACTATCTCACCACAACAACCAAAACTCTTTAATCACACATCGTCCCTAATTATATCCCATTCCAATAAACCTAAACTATACTACCAAAACACATTCTACATAAAATATGGTTAAAAACATCATTTTAGAATCCTTAATATAGTTCAATTAACCACAACATATTTACTAAATGCATATAAACACATAGAAACACATCTCATCATTCATTTGAACAAAAAAATTAGTTTCAATAAAGGGATTTCATCATATTAATTTATTAATTCAATGGATACTATCATAAAATTCCAAAATTCCATGGTAAACCAATTAATTATGAAAATATATGTTATTTTACATTTATACATGGTGAGTTTAACCAACTAAAAAAATAATGGTTTAATAAATAAAAATATCCACAACACATAAAAACATCGCAAAAATAATGTTTTCTAGCAGCAATAATGAGAAAAGATAATTTTTTAAGAATCAACTCTAAAAAAATTAAATTCTTGAAAAAATATATGATACCTTTCAATTTTAATAAAATTGATTATTTCTTTTAATATTTCAACACATTCTGTCTAACTAAAACAATAAAATATCATGCAAGTTTCATATATGCACAATAATTATGGATGCAACAATTATCCCCAACCTTAATTAGAAGTTCAATATTATTTGGTAAAGAAAGAAAAATCCTGAATTAGCCACTATTTAAGGAAAAACCATTGAAACAAAAGGTTTTAAAGGATTAATAAATCATTTCTTGGTTTCCTACCAAAAATGGGGTATCTCCACAATGAATTTAAATAAAAATGAATAAGAATGAGAAGAAAAATTGGTGTAGGAGAAAGGGGTGCCTTGACTTACAATACTTAAATATGGATGAACCGATGTGTTAAAAATGCAAAGAAGTGTGTTTAGAAGGTGATGAATGTTCAATGGGTTTACTAAGACTCTATTGAAGAAGATAAAACAAACCAAGTAAGTCTATACACCCAATTATATTGAGGATTCTTCATAATACATAACAACATCATTGGGGTCCTCAAAATTCAAGTGGTGAATTCGATTAAATTAAAGATCCATAATTAATACCTTTAAATCTATTATAATAACATGTTTTAAAACTCACCTTAAATAATTTTAAGTATCACTAATGACTTTTAAATAGTATTCTCTGATTTGTTTTGACCCCCTAATACCAACCATTTCTAGCCACTATAGAATAGGCCATGTACTTGGCTATTTTCTCCTCCTTATGCCTAGGATTATGATTTGGTGATCTTCATGCTACCCATTTATTGTAAGGAAACCATTACAGCACCACATTCACCATTACAGGATCCCTAGAGCATTTCCTCTATCCTCATTTCCAATATGTTAGTAATACATGAAAAATTCCCTTTATAATTTCTAGTCATCCCATTTCACTTTTCATGGTGCATCCCAGCACAGAAAGACCAACTCCACAGCCAACTTACCATCACTAAATTCCAAAACAACCTTACCTCAATAAAACCCTACAAGAATAGATTCAAAATTTTTAGAGCCACACCTACCTCCATGACATTGTGAGCTTCAAAATGACCAAATCACTCTTTTAGACTCTGAAACACCTATAAACTCCCTATTGGAATCACTAAGCACCAAAAACTGTAATATAGTTATTTAGAGATTTGGTACCTCACACACTATTTTAATAATATGTTTAATGGGAATTCCATTTTTTTCTTATTATTATATATTTCTGACATATTAATTATAGGAAAGGAATTTCAGGTGTTTCTATCAGTGAAGTCTTGGTTAAATGAATGCTTTTTTTATAAAAGAAATAATATATGCATCATATATTCTATGGATCAAGACCCATCAAGATAGTTCTGAAAGTATATTTATTCTAATACATATTAAATATATTGTAATGGTAATCAAATGGTATAATATGTAAAAATACATGACGTGATTTTTTTTAATGAAACATGATATCAATCTCTATAAGAAAATATTCCCCAAACACAAGAGGAGATTGATAGGATGAGTAGAATAATTTTTTCTTTGGTACTAGGATCAATCATGTGTGTCATGATGTATTCTAGGTTTGATGATTCATTTTATAAAAGCATAGTGGGAAAACATTAAGCTAATCCATGGAAGTTGGATTGGGAAGTAGTAAAAACTAACCTAAATTACTTGAGACATACAAAGTTTATGTTTAGAGTATATTGTGGATATTTGTATCCTGTAGTGATGGGATACAAAAATAGTAACTTCTAGATTGATCATTATGATCTAAAATCACAATTTTTATATGTTGTTTTCCTGAACTATGGAGGAGTATATTAACCCATACATTTCATACCTAAATAAGATTTCAATTAGATGCATATTCAATATATAACATAATGGTACATGCAAGAATCAAATAGTTTTAGTTCCTTTGGAATCATTGAAAATTAAACAACATGTTCATAAGAGATATATATAATCTCCTACTAAGTTCATCACAACTTGTTATCTTCTTATATATATCATAGTAAAAAACATTATATATGTAATGGGGAAGGGAAACATAATAAATGGTGATTTTATATGCTCAATAAGGGTAAACTGTGGAGATATCAATGATCACATAATCATAACTGAATAATAGGGTATTAGAGCATGATCAGAACATTTCAAAACCATACCCAACATATCATAGAACAGAATATTGAATCATTTTATATAGAATGGAAGTTCATAAGACTAAAATAAAAATGTAAACAAATAATATTTTCTATAAGATAATAGTATTGTAATAAGGGATATTAGTATAGAATAGGCATAAAAAATTATAACCTTTTTCAATGATCATTTCTAAGACTCCCATATATTATTAAGTTCACTACATTTTCCATCATATCCTTATTCAAGGTTTACTTCTGAGACTATCAGTGTTGAAAAAGACATTAATATATTTGGGTTCACTGCCCATTCTAGTTATTCTTGTATCATTTGATGTATATCTTTAACAAATACATTAGAGTAATATATATATCTGAACCCACAAATAACATAACAAAAATCATAGATATCGGTTCCCCGAGATCATAAAATATTCATCATAGCATAACAACATTAAATAAAATGGGTTCTACAGAATTTTCATTATAAAATTTCCTAGGGAAAATAAATGGGATTAATAAATATCTTTTCAACATAATCATAAAAAATATATAGAAAGAATAAGGATGGAATCATTGTATTATATCCACATTAAACCTTATGTAACATCAAAATATATCATCTTAGATGAAAATTATTTTAAAAGATATCTTGGAATATTTATTCATGAAAAAACTCTTTTCACTTTGAAATAACTTATTTAAAATCTATAAATTTTCAAAATATGAATGAAAAAACTTTCTTTGAAAAAAACCATGGAAACTTTTAAAGGAATTTTTATAGCATTAATATTTTAAAATAGTTATAATTTTTATTCATGTTATGATGTCAAAATGGTGATTCCCTTCAAATTTTCAATAACTAGTCAAAACTGCATTATTCAAAAAATGAAAAGATGGTTCATTTTAAACTATTTTGAAAAACATTATTCATCGATAAAATTGTCTATAAATCATCATTATATAATATTAAAAGCATTCTTCAAAAAAATCTAAATAAATTACATGGAAGAAATAGGATTTTCAACTGAAGAGAGAAATAAATATGGTTTTCCTTGAATTTTTTTTTCATATATTCATTTCCTAAAGAGAGGATAACAAAATGAAAACATTTATTCCTAAGAAATATTCATAGATAAAAAAATTAATAATATTCATGATAGTTGTATCGTAAAATTTGTTCACTGAAAACTTAATCGTAAATAGTCCTACAAAATAATGATATTGTAGCTTAAATATATTACCACCTTTGTAACATTAAAATCAAGACCTCCAAAAAGAGAGAACCTCATTTTCATATGAATATACTAATAACATTCATGAGTAGGATAATAAATTAAATTAATGGTTCTTAGATACACTATATAAATGAAACTAGTTTTGAATATGGAACTTGTCTCACAAAAAATAAAATTGAGACTCAAATCCCTTACCTCAAGTCATATATTTCTTCGTTCTCATTAAAAATTAGTCTATTTTATATGGCATCATTTAGATCCTTTATTAAGTACCCTTTGAATTTTATTTTAAGGTGAATAAACTTATACATTTTGGATAAGGAATTTTAAAAGATAAATTTTCAGGGTTTGGTCGAACTAGATGGCTTAACTATTGTAATGAATAAAGAAGTGGTTCTCTTTTATAAGTGAGGATAGGATCAATCTTAGAATTACCTAGATTTATAAATTAATATAAATATATTTTGAGGATTCAGTATTTTAAAATTTATATATTTCTAATATATTGACATTATGAGTCTAAATAGTTTAATTTAGTAAAATTTGGACATCTTGGGTTATTTGTTCACCCATATGTCCTTGTTTTATCCATGCATTACACATTTTAAAATATACCACAATTTGAATTTTTATACACATTAAGTGTCATTAGTGTTAACATAAAAAGGACATGTGAAAAAAATACCATGGTTTATATTTTAAACTATATCTCATTCACATGGATGATTATAGGGTTTTTATGAATATGAAATCATTAAATACAATATTTTTTATAAAAAAACATTATTAATGCCATTTTTAAAACTCTCTATTTACTTTTACTTTCATTTCATCATATTATTTTTTTATATTGAAAAATAAAACTTTAAAAATCAATGAATTGTTACATTTGTCAATAAATTTAGCGGGGAATAATAACTCACCCAAAAAAAACATATTTAGATTTATTGAAATCATTTATTTGAATTTTCTACAACTTTCATAGTCATTTTGTTGAATTTGTGTGTAAGAACCGTGTTTTTGTCTACAAAGGACTTTGGAATATTCTTGATATTATTCCAGAGCAGCGCCTTCAGACGGCGTGTGATTCTGAGCCCCGGGGTGGCCGGAATTAAATTTTTAGTGCCTTCACACTCGAAATGCCAAATAAATGGGATAACTCCTGAACAGTTATCCGGATCAAAGATCCGAGTGTAAAGATGGGTCCAGAATGGGGTGTTTACCCTAGGAATGACATAAAACTTGTCGGCATAGGATGTGTGGACCCCTCGCCCGCTTTCGGAACGTTAGACTGATAATTAAATTAATTAATTAATTCGTTTAATGGTTAAAACTTGAGTATATCTTAAAAGGTGGGTTGGATTGTAAAACTTAGGGCACCGTAGAGTTCGTAACGCGCCGTTTACCCTAGGAGGGGTGTATGTTTCACCGGTGCGGGCCGTCTGTGAAAGATGGACCTAGGGGCGTTTTCTTAATTTAGCGGCCTCGGGCGTTGAGTTTAATAACATTCGAATGGAACCTTGGATTAAAATTCTGAGACCACCGTTGTGCTCGGGAGGTGGTGTTAACCCTATGGGAGGCTTAACCTCGACCCTACTGAGGGTTTGGGTACGGGGGCCACGGGCGGGAGTTTAAGTGTTTTGTTTTTAAACACTTCCCCCCCCCCCCTCTTGGTTGTTTTCCCTCACGCAAGAAGCTCCCCCTCCTCCCTATCCTCCTCCACTCCAGCGAGGCAACTTCGGCGAGGCAAGACATGGTGGCGTAATCTCCGTGAAGCTCCGGGCATCGCCCAAGAGGTAGGAGTTCGTGTTCTTCTTTGTTTCCATACCCGCAACTCCCTTGAATTGTTTTATTTGCATCGATTCGCCATTTTTATTATCGAGTGAAGCCCGTAGTTGCGTAGGATTCTATATGGGGTTTCCGTCGCACTTTTCGGATCAAAATTTCGACTCCTGAGGTGATTGTAGGGATCCGACGATGTTCCGGGAGGTTTTTGGTGTTTTCCAGGAAGGTCCGCCAGTGGAGCGGCTCCAGGGGGCGGATTCCGGTGGTCCGGGACGGCAGCGGCGACTTCCCAGGTGGCGCGGCGGCTCGGCTGGGCGTGGTGGCTGCGCGGCATCCCGCAGGCGGTCCGGGTCTTCAGGCGGTGGCGCGGCTCGGGCGTGCCGGTGAGGGGCGAGCCGAGCGGGAGACCGGGGTCGCACGACGCGACCTCGGCTGGGGAGACCGAGACCCGCAGTTGGCGGGTCTCCGGGTGGAAGCGGACTGGCCATGTCGGCCGGTCGGTGGAGCGACCCATGTACAGCACGGGTCTCGCGGGAGGGCGGACCGCTGTGCGGTGGTCCGCGGGTCCGACTGGGCTGGGCCAAGGCGGCGGGGTCGTGGTCCCAGCGGGCCGGCCCGAGCGGGCCAGTCCGGCCCAAGGGGGGTCCCCCACTTTTTTAAAATATTTGGACGCCTGTATTTAAGGCTACGGGCGTCCGTTTTGAGCGCCGTTTGCGGCAGCGCAGACCTAACAGCAAGGTGGTCTTTGTGAGATGGTCCCGGGCTATTATAATTCCCGATACGGGGGCCTCGGTGGCGCGACACTTACGTCAAGAGGATTGACGTTATCCCGGGAATTCTTATTTTGGACGGCGCGGATGCATCCGACTTCCATTTCGAGCGGCGTTAGTGGCATTGGAACCCTGGAACCAAGGCGGAGCTTTCCATGGTGGTTTCAGGAGTTGAGGCCAAAGTTGAGGCTTGGGCCCCCCGGCCCGTCTTTTGAGCTGCGTGCGGCGTTTCACAACATTTTCATCGGGCGTCCGTTCGGGGCGTACGAGAAGTCGATTTTGGATGTTTTTTCGAGGGGATTGCAATGGTGCAATCCGACCGCTCTAATTAGGCACGATGGTGCGGGGCCCATGAGGGCCGTTTTGGCGTCGGCGGTGATTTTCCATCTTTATCACCGGGCGACCGTTTTGGACAAGTGAATAGTCCATCTTGTATGCTTTTTCGAGAGGATCGCAAGGGTGTGATCCGTTCATTGTGTTTCAGGACCAGGTTGCGGTTCCCACGAAGCACCACTCGTGTGCGGTGCGCCAGAATGCACCTTCTCCTCTGGATATCCGTTGAACTCTTGTGAGTAGTGCTTTTGACGTGTTTTCCCGAGGGGATCACATTGGTACGATGCGCCCGACTGTTTTCGGGGCCAAGGCTCAGGATCACGGGACGTCGTTCGGGCATGGGGCGGTGTTGGAAACTTTTCCGTCGGATATCCGTTTGAGGCGAGTAAGTAGTCTATCTCGCATATCATTCTACGAGGATTACAACGGTCTAATCTGTTCTGGCGGGCGGAGCCTCTTACGCGATCTTATTAAATGTGGAAATGTGAAGGCGCCCAAGGGGCGGTTCTTCTACTGTGTTTGTAACGGACCTTTGGCATGTGATCGCGTGAACTCCCGCGTGAGTGAAGTAATGCTTTAATAGATGTGGTTGGTCATGCCCCAGTCGTTGAGGCGGAAAATTGGAGATGTTATGTCATGCCTTCGCATTGACGTTGGGTGTCGGGTGCACGATAGCCCTTGGGCTGAAATTGATGTGTACTCTGGGAGTATACGGGAGCACTTGGAGGTACTTGTGGTTTGTACTTGAGATGTTTGAGTGCTTGGTTGGGGTTAACTTGGGGCCACACGTCATGTGGGCCCCAGGTGCGTTCCGAGCTCTACTTTGCATACTTTGACCTCTCGTGACTTAGAGGGTCACTCTGTGCTTGTGTGTTAGACCAGCAGGGTGGAGTTTTTCCCCTAGCTCTGTGCTCATTTTTTTGACCAGCAGGGTTGAGTGGTCGCCCCTGGTTTCGTTCTCGATGGATCGGCCGGTAGCGTTGCTAGTGACACCTAGTGATGGTACAGGCGCTGAACCTCTTTTGGGTGAGTTGTTTGGGAGTTGGGTGGTTGCGTGATACTCAATCCGTGTTCGGTTGGACAGTGTTCTACCCTCCAGTAGACATGGCCAGAGAAGTTCTGAGTTTTACCCTCCAACGGGGCTGGGCAGTGGGTTACTCGTCGACTTCTAGGGTTTACCCTCCAGCAGAGACTGGGCAGTGGGTCACCCGACGCACTTAGGGTCTACCCTCTAGCAGAGATTGGGAAGTGGGTCACCCGACACACTTAGGGTCTACCCTCCAGTAGAGACTGGGCAGTGGGTCACCCGACAACCTCTTAGGGTCTACCCTCTAGCAGAGACTGAGCAGTGGGTCACCCGATGACCTCTTAGGGTCTACCCTCCAGCAAGGCTGGGCAGTGGGTCGCCCGTCGTCTAGTTCCAGGTCTACCCTCCAGCAAGGCTGGGCAGTGGGTCGCCTGTCGACTTATTCCAGGTCTACCCTCCAACGGGGCTGGGCAGTGGGTTTCCTGATGATGTATTAAGGTCTACTCTCCAGCGAGGCTGGGTAGTGGATTGTCGGATTATTTATTAGGGTTTACCCTCCAGCAGGGCTGGGCAATGGGTCACCTGATATCATATTATGAATTACCCTCCAACAGGGTTGGGCAGTGGGACACCCGTTGACATTCCAGACTCAGTCTTTTATACTAGGCTATTATGTGGCTTTACTCCATGACTACCGGAGCGGGACCCTTGTTTGTACGGGTCAGTGTTGTGACGGCTTTGACTTTGAGAAGACCTCTTGACTGTAGGGCAATGATGAGGTGTGGTTTGACTTTCCCTAGAACTCTCAAGTATGAGGGGCACTTTCCCCACCGAGGCGCGTTCTTATGACGCGATCTAAAACCGTGCGGGAGAGTCAGTGCCGCCCAAGGCAGATAGTGTCAAGGTGCGGTGATTAAGCCCCTTGGATTGCGGTTCGGGGCAGACGTGCGGGATGCTGGGCATCGATGGAGTTTACTTCTGGGACTGTTGGCTACTCATTTTCTTGGGCTGAGCTATGGGACGGAGATCCCATTACGACGTTGTTCGGTATTCTTGCTTAGCATAAGGATATGTGTATACCTTTTTCCAGTACCCACTTCTTGAGTTTGGTTACTCTCCATCCAGGAAAGACAAAGACGCGCGGGGTATACCACGTTCTTTTCGTGTCTAGCTTCTTGTGGTTGGACGAGTCCACTCTCCTACTATAGGTAGCGAAGACTCGAAGGGAAGTTCATATTCTCACTGTTTACAGCTCCTTGTGTCTGGATGAGTCTACCTTCTTTCCTCTTGTTGGGTTGAGTTGGACTCTTCACTGTTCTCTTTACTGCACTTTTAGTTGTACTCCTCTACTATTCCTTATTCTCTCTACTGCTCACCCATTGGTACCTCTTTTTTTGCTCCCTCGTGCCTTCGGGGTATCCTAATGAGTATTTTTATACTCACCCCTGCTTGGGCTTTGCCCGCACTTGGTGTGCCCTTGCAGATGACGAACAGGTTGGTTGTGATGTCCGAAGAGCTTAGGAGCTTGAGAGCTTGGACTGCGTGTGGTGGTCAGAGTCAGGTACCAGGTGGGAAACCCTTCCAGCTGTTTACTTTTGCTCACCTGTTTTCGGGTTGTGGTACTTTTTCTGGTTGGGCACGTGTTTTCCCCTTTTTCTTTTCAGTTTACTTTCTGTACTTGCTTTGTACTATTTAGTGGTCGATGCACTCTTGTGGTTATTTATAGCAGTTTCCCTTTGCTTTTCTTTTTTACTCTACACTTTTTCATTGAGTGTGTTGCGTGTGTGTGTACAGGTACTTAGGCAAAGGCCTCCTGAGTTATTGTGCCTTCAGTGCTGGTCGCCAGCCCCTAGCCTATGGAGGAAGGCTTGGGGTAGTTGTCACTAGTAGAAAAATGATTTTTAACGTCGGTTTTTTTATTTATTTTTGACGTCGGTTTTTAACCGACGTCGAAGTCGCCGACGTAAAAAATATGATTGTTTACATCGGTTTTTGTAAACCGACGCGAAAAATGATAAACATTTGTTTTTTGGCGTCGGTTTTGTAAAAAACCGATTCCAAAAAAACTAATTCATATCATTTTTGGCGTCGGTTTTCATAGAAACCGACGCGAAAAATTAAAAAAAAATAGTTTTGGCATCGGTTCTTTAAAAAAACCGATGCCATAAATGAAAAAAAAAATATTTTTGGCGTCAGTTTTTATAAAAACAGACGCCAAAAATCAAAAAAACTTTTTCTATGTTTTAGATCATTTCCTAAGCTTTGATTTGACAGGTTGTGGACCTAAAACGGAGTTACGGTTCAAAAGTTATTGCCTTTAGAAGTTGAATCTATCAATGTTTTGATTGATACAACTCGTTTCAAAGAAAACATGATAAACATAAATTAAAATCATATACACCAAATGAAATAAAATAATCATAATACATCAAACATATTTCAATGGTTTTAGGGGCTTCCACAGAAACAATATGTTTTTTATCATCATATAACTTGTATTTAGAAATGAGAATGAATCATCATTATAAGAAAGCCAATCGAGTTGTTTAGAAATGAAGGATAATAATAATAAAGAAAACAAATGAATAGAATATGTACCCTGTTCAAATTAATGATTGAAGTCGCATTGAAATCTTGATTTAATCGAATATGTTGAAAATGATGAACGAAGGAGAAACTGGATATATATATATAGTAAACAGATATATTTTCAATTGCGTTGTACAAAAATGTAGGCGGGATTTTAAAAAGTTAAACGCGTGTTGTGAAAAAAATTGAAATTCTGATCCCGCGTTACACTTTGGCGTCGGTTTTGTTTGAAATCGACGCAAAATAGTATTTACATTGGTCTTTTGGCGTCGGTTTTTTAGAAAACCGATGCCAAAAATGTCAATCGATATCCTTTTTGGCATCGGTTCTTAAAAAAACCGACGCAAAAAAACTAAAAAAATATATTTTGGCGTCGGTTTTTATGAAAACCGACGCCATAAAAGTTTTAAAAAAAATTCTTTGGCGTCGGTTTTTTAACAAACCGACGCTAAAAATTTAAAAAAACTACTTTTCGCGTCGCTTTTTTTAAAAACCGACGCCAAAAACAAAAAATAATTTTTTTGGCGTCGGTTTTTAAAAAAACCGACGCGAAAAGTTAAAATATATTTTTGGCGTCGGTTTTTATGAAAACCGACACCAAAAAATTAAAAAAAAAATTACAGTGTTTTAGATATTTCTATAATCTTTGATTTGACTGGTCGTACAGAAAAAACGGAGTTACAGATTAAAAGTTATGGATGTCGGAAGTTGACTTTCTCTAAAAGAAGTCTTAAAGAAGTTCAACTTTCAAAGGCCATAACTTTTAATCCGTAACTCTGTTTTGGCTCCACAACTAGTCAAATCAAATATTAAGAAATTATATAAAACACTATAATTTTTTTTAATTTTTTGGCGTCGGTTTTCATAAAAACCGACGCCAAAAATATATTTTAACTTTTCGAGTCGTTTTTTTTTAAACAGACGCCAAAAAAATTATTTTTTCTTTTTGGAATCGGTTTTTAAAAAAACCGACGTGAAAGGTAGTTTTTTTTTAATTTTTAGCGTCGGTTTGTTAAAAAACCAACGCCAAAGAATTTTTTTTAAAACTTTTATGGCATCGGTTTTCATAAAAACCGACGCCAAAATATATTTTTTTTAGTTTTTTGCGTCAGTTTTTTAAGAACCGACACCAAAACAATTTTTTTCCCTTTTTGGCATCAGTTTTTAAAAAAACCGACGCCAAAAATTTACCGCAAAAATTATTTACGTCAGTTTATAAGAAACCGACGTCAAACTGGAGACGTTAAAAATCATTTTTCTACTAGTGTGTGGCTCGAGCCCGGGTAGGGTCGGGTCGTGACAAAGTGGTATCAAAGGTAGTTCGTTCCTTGGGACGCTGTTCGGACGTCCCTAAAATAAAGGAAATTGGTTGGGATTTGTGGAAACAGTGTTAACGAGTCTCGAGAGTGGCTCTCAGGCCAAGGATTCCAGTGATGGTGCGGTGGTCGACATATCCATTCACCAGGACCTTGATAACCCACCTGTCGACTCAATATGCTGAGACACTTTTTGAAGGGAAAATTGGTTTGGGCATCACATAGGATTGAGTCATTGATTGTCCTTCTTGAGTCAGCTCCCCATTGTTGTTATTAGTATATACATATATGCTCATCTGACCGTGGCACTCCTTGATAAAATTCAGGGTGGTTTCACGAAGACATCGAGCTAGGATACCAGCTTTGGTTCGTGACGAAGACCCTGTGATCTTTGAGGCCTCAGTCCAGGACCCATCATGCGAGCCCCTTTCTCTGGGTGGGCTGGTAGCAGCACCCCCACCTGTTGAGAAGCAGACAGCTTCAGCAGAGCAGGATGGGCTTGAGCGCAGGTTGAGTGTGCTCCGTGAGTTTCAGCGGTAGAGACCGCTGAGGTTCAGTGGTGAGCCAGACCCTCAAGCAGTAGAGGTTTGGATAGAGACAGTGGTTCTCCTTTTGAGGCTTGTGCGGACGCCGACAGATCAGAGAGTGGCTTTGTCAGCCACCCATTTTCATGGAGCATCTTGGCATTGGTGGAGTCTGGTGACTTAGCTCCTTGACGAGTCATCGCTTTCGTGGGGCGGTTTTTTTTGTAGTTCCATGAGGAGTTTTTCCCCTCCCACTTATGATTTGTTCTGATTCAGGAGCTTCTGCAGTTTCAGTAGGGAGGGATGACGGTGGTCGAGTATGCGGCTAGTTTTTCAGACCGTGCATGCTTTTACTCGGACATGGTCCACGACGATAACCTCTGAGCATGGAAGTTTGAGCAGGGTCTCCGCTGAGAGATTCGTCCTGTCATTGTACCCTTGGGCATTTCCACATATGATGAGGTGCTAGAGCAGGCACTGGTGACAGAGAGCTCCATGTCATGTTCTAGAGTTGGTGGTGGCAGTAGGCACGTTGGAGTCGAGACGTATGCCGCAGCTAGTGGGCGTCAGCAAGAAGAACCTCAACGTAGGTGACTTTCTAACAACCAGACTCAGGGGCGTGGTCGTACACCACAGTGGCACCGGAAGGCACCAGTGTAGCCCAGAGAGAGTCGGTGCTATGCTTGTGATGGGAAAGGTCACTTGGCACGGGACTGCCCGACCAGGCATGCAGAGAGCTTCGGGCAGGCAGCAAGTGCACCACCACGACAGAGGCAGCGCCGTGATCATAGTAGTACCCAGAGAGGTGGTGCTAACAGAGGAGAGAGAGGAGCTGGTAGTGGGGGATGACTTTACGAGGTCTTCCCATCACTACTAGGCGGTCCACTTTAGTCTCCAGGAGCTGACAGTTGGGACCACTGATAGCCGTGAGCTTTGGATATCTACGATCCTGCAGAGCATGAGGTGATAAGAGGTACGCTCTACATCTCTTCTACTTTTTTCAGTAGAATTGTTAGACTCTTTGTTTGAACTGCTTTTCCCCCTGCTCCTTGTTTTAGGTGTTACCAGGGTGATGCAGGGCGTCGGGTGTAACCCTGTGTTGGTAAGGTAAAAGGCTTGGGACCTTTTTCTCTGGTTGATGGTGTTGACTCATTCGCCTTTCGAGTGTGTAAGAGAGACTTTCTTGTGGGACATCGACTGTGAAACCTTTTGTGACCAGATATCTTTGGGTGTTTCACCATATGGATATTCTAAAGGAGGGAATTACTGGGCCTTGTCCTGGGTGCGGGTAGTGATTCCAATCGTGGCGTGCGATGTAAGGGTTCGGTCATGGAGGTGAGATACCCCGAGAGACTTCGGGCCGATTGTGACCATGTGAAGGGATGGCGAGATTCCCTACAACCTTTCCCTAACCCCAAAGGCTGGTTTGGGTGCATAGCATCTCCCGCATGACTCACCTAAGGAGACATGTGTGTGCTCCTATGCACGTCATTGGCGAGAGCAGACCTCGTGTGAATAGATCAAATCCTTTGGTCTGTGTGCGGTGAGGCAGAGCTGTGCGTGAGTTCTTTTGGGTATGGGAGAGCCAGGTGTGGGCTTAATACCCTTTGTTGATCCCTAGTTTTTCATTTCGGGGAAGAAAATCTTAAAGGAGGGAATGATTTAAGAATCCTGTTTTTGGATACAAAGGACGTTGGAATATTGTTGATATTATTCCAGAGCAACGCCTTCAGACGGTGTGCGATTCCGAGCCCCGGGGTGGACGGAATTAAATTTGCAGTACGTTCACACTGGAAACGCCAAATAAATGGGATAACTCTTGAATGATGATCTGGATTAGAGATCCGAGTATACAGATGGGTCCAGAATGTGGTTTTTACCCTAGGAACAACATAAAACTTGTCGGCACAGGACGTGTGGACCCCTCGCCCACTTTCGGAACGTTAGAAGGATAATTAAATTAATTAATTAAATCATTTAATTGTTAAAACATGAGTATCTCTTAAACGGTGTCTTGGATTGAAAAAAGGAGGGCATCTTTGAGTTCGGAACATGTCTTTTACCCTAGGAGGGGTGTAAGTTTCGCGGGCGCGGGCCATCTGTGAAAAATGGCCCCAAGGGCGTTTCCGTAATTCAGCGGCCTCGGGCGTTGAGTTTAATAACTTTCGAACGGAGCCTTGGATAAAACTTTCGAGACCACCGTTGTGCTCGGGAGGTGGTTTTTACCCTAGTGGAGGCTTAACCTCGACCCTGCTAAGGGTTCAGGTACGGGGCCCACGGGCGGGAGTTTAAGTGTTTTGTTTTTAAACACTTCTCCCCCCCCCTCTTGCTGGTTTTCCCTGGCCCAAGAAGCTCCCCCTCCTCCCTCTTCTCCTCCACTCCGGGGAGGAAGCTCCGGCGAGGTGCGGCAAGGTGGCGGACTCTCCGTGAAGCTCCGGGCATCGCCCAAGAGGTAGGAGTTCGTGTTCTTCTTCATTTCCATCCACGCAACTCCCTTGAATTCTTTTATTTGCATTGAATCGCCGGTTTTCCTATCGAGTGAAGCCCGTAGTTGCGTAGGATTTGATCTGGGGTTTCCGTCGCACTTTTCGGATCAAAATTTCGAGTCCTAAGGTGATCGCAGGGATCTGACGAAGTTCCGAGAGGTTTTTGGTGTTTTCCGGCGAGCTCCGGCGGCGGAGCGGCTCCAGGCGGTGGATTCCGGCGGTCCGGGACGGCGGCGGCGGCAGCGGCTTCCCAGGTGGCATGGTGGCTCGGCTGGGCGCGGTGGCGGTGCGGTATCTCGGCAGCGGTCCGAGTCTTCAGGCGGTGGCACGGCTTGGGATCGCCGGTGAGGGGCGAGCCGAGCGGGAGACTGGGGTCACACGACGCGACCCCGGTTGGGGAGACCGAGACCCTCCGTTGGAGGGTCTCTGCATGGAAGCAGACTGGCCATGTCGGCCGGTCGGTGGAGCGACCCACGCGCATCGCGGGACTCGCAGGAGGGAGGACCGCTGTGCGGCGGTCCGTGGGTCCAGCTGGTCCAGGCCCAGGCGGCAGCGCCGCGGTCCCAGCGGGCTAGCCAGTGCGGGCTGGCCCGAGCGGGGCAGACCGACCGGACCGCGCCGGTCCGGCCCAAGGGGTCCCCCCCCCCTGTTTTTTTAAATATTTGGACACCCGTAATTCGAGCTACGGGCGTCCGTTTTGAGCGTCGTCTGCAGCAGCGTGGACCTAACAGCGAGGTAGTCTTTTTTGAGATGGTCTCGGGAAATTATAATTCCCGAGACAGGGGCCTCGGTGGCGCGACACGTACATCGAGGGGATTGACGTTATACCAGTAATTATTGTTTTGGACGGCGCGGATGCATCCGACGTTCGTTTCGAGCGTCGTCAGTGCCATTGGAACCCTAGCATCGAGGAGGATCTTTCCAGGGTGATTTCAGGCGTTGAGACTAAAGTTGAGGTGTGGGCCCCCCGGGCCGTCTTTTGAGCTGCGTGCAGCGTTTCACGACTTTTTCATCGGGCGTCTGTTCGGGACATGCGAGAAGTCGATTTTGGATGTTTTTCCGAGGGGATTGCAATGGTGCAATCCGCCCGCTCTAATTAGGCATGATGGTGCAGGGCCCACGAGGGTTGTTTGCGCGTCAGCGGTGATTTTCCATCTTTATCACCGGGTGACCTTTTTGGACAAGTGAATAGTCAATCTTGTGTGCTTTTTAGAGAGGATCGCAATGGTGTGATCCGTTCATTGTGTTTTGTGACTAGGTTGCGGGTCCCACGAAGAATCGCTCGTGTGCGGTGTGCCAGAATGGACCTTTTTTTTTTATATCTGTTGCACTCATTTGAGTAGTACTTTTGACATGTTTTACCGAGGGGATCGCATTGGTGCGATGCGCCCGACTATTTTCGGGGCCGAGGCTCAGGATCACGGGACGCCGTTCGGGCGTGAGGCTGTGTTGGAAAATTTTATGTCGGATATCCGTTTGAGTAGAGTATGTAGTCTATATCACGTGTCTTTCCACGGGAATTACAATGGTGTAATCTGTTCAGGCGGGAGGAGCCTCTTACGCGTTCTTATTAAATGCGGAAATGTGAAGGTGCCCCGAGGGTGGTTCTTCTACTGTGTTTGTAACAGACACCTGGTGTGTGATCTTGTGAACACTCGTGTGAGTGAAGTAATGCTTGAATAGATGTGGTTGGTCGTTCTCCGGTCGTTGAGGTGGAAAGTTGGAGATGTTACGTCACGCCTTCGCGTTGACGTTGGGTGTCGGGTGCACGATATCCCTTGGGCTGAAAGTGAGGTACACTCTGGGAGTATACAAGAGTGCTTGGAGGTAGGTGTGGTTTGTACCTGAGACATTAGAGTGCTTGGTTGGGGTTAACATGGGGCCACACGTTGTGTGGACCCCAGGTGCATGTCGAGCTCTGATTTAAGTACTTTGACCTCTCGTGAAGAGGAGGGTCCCTCTGTGCTCGTGTGTTTGACCAGCAGGGTGGAGTTTTCCCCTGTATTTGTGGTCGTCTGTTTGAAAAGCAGGGTTGAGTGGTCTCCCCTAGTTTCGTTCTCGATGGATCGGTCAGTAGCGGTGCTAGTGACACCCAGTGATGGTACAGGCGCTGAACCTCTTTTGGATGAGTTGTTCGGGAGTTGGGTGGTTGCGAGATACCCACTCCGTGTTCAGTTTGCCAGTGTTGTACCCTCAAGTAGAGATGTCCAGAGCAGTTCTGAGTTTTACCCTCTATCGGGGCTGGGCAGTGGGTTACTCATCGACTTTTAGGGTTTACCCTATAGCAGAGATTGGGCAGTCGGTCACCCGACGCACTTAGGGTCTACCATCCAGTAGAGACTAGGCAGTGGGTCACCCGACGCACTTAGGGTCTACCCTCCAGTAGAGACTGGGCAGTGGGTCACCCGAAGACCTCTTAGGGTCTACCCTCCAGCAGATACAGGGTGGTGGGTCACCCGACAACCTCTTAGGGTCTACCCTCCAGCAGGGTTGGGCAGTGGGTCGTCCGTCATCTAGTTCCAGGTCTACCCTCCAGCAAGGCTATGCAGTGGGTCGTCTGTCGACTTATTCCAGGTCTACCCTCCAGCGGGGCTTGGAAGTGGGTCTCCTGATGATGTATTAAGGTCTACCCTCCAGCGGGGCTGGGCAGTGGGTTTCCGGATGATGTATTAGTGTTTACCCTCCAGCAGGGTTGGGCAGTGGGTCACCCAATATCATATTATGAATTACCCTCCAGCATGGCTGGGCAGTGGGACACCCGTTGACATTCCAGACTCAGTCCTTTATACTAGGTGAGTCTATGGCTTTACTTCATGACTACTGGAGCAGGACCCTTGTTTGTACAGCTCAGTGTTGTAATGACTTTGACTTTTAGAAGACCTCTCGACTGGAGGGTAGTGACGAGGTGTGGTTTGACTTTCCCTAGAACTCTCAAGTACGAGGGTCACTTTCCCCACCGAGATGAGTTCTTATGAAGCGATCTAAAACCTTGACGGCGATTCAGTGCTTCCCAAATCAGATAGTGTCGAGGTGAGGTGATTAAGACCCTTGGCTTCCGGTTCGGGGCAGACGTGTGGGATGTTGGGCATCGATGGATTTTACTTCTAGGACTGTTGGCTACTCGTTTTCTTGGGCTGGGCTGCGGGATGGAGATCCCCTTACGACGTTGTTCGGGCTTCTTACAGAGCATAAGGATATGTATATACCTTGTTCCAGTACCCACTTCTTGGTTTTGGTTACTCTCTTTCCAGGAGAGGCAAAGACGGGTGGGGTATGCCACGTGCTTTCCGTGTCTAGCTTCTCATGGTTGGACGAGTCTACTCTCCTGCTATAGGTAGCGAAGACTCGACATGAAGTTCATATTCTCACTGTTTCCAGCTCCTTGTGTCTGGACGAGTCTACCTTCTTTCCTCTTGTTGGGTAGAGCTGGACTCTTCATTGTTCTCTTTTATGCACTTTCATTTGTACTCCTCTACTATTCCCTGTTCGCGCTACTGCTCACCCATCGGTACCTCATTTGTTTCTCCCTTGAGCCTTCGGGGTATCCTACTGAGTATTTTTATACTCACCCCTGGTTGGGCTTTGCCCGCACTTGGTTTGACCTTACATACGAAGAACGGGTTCGTTGTGATGTCAGAGGGGCTTAGGAGCTTGGGATCTTGGACCGTGTGCGGTGGTCGGAGTTGGGAACCAGGTGGGGAACCCTTCTCGCTGTTTACTTTTGATCACCTATTGCCGAGTTGTGGTACTTTTTCTGGTTGGGCACATGTTTTCCCCTTTTTCTTTTCATTTTACTTTCTGTACTTTCTTTGTACTGTTTAGAGGTCAATGCACTCTTGTGGTTATTTATAGCAGTTTCCCTTTTCTTTTCTTTTTTACTCTGTAATTTTGCATTGAGTGTGTTATGTGTCTCTGTACAGGTACTTAGGAAAAGGCCTCCCCAAGTTATTGTGCCTTCGGTGCTGGTCACCAGCCCCTGGCCTATGGAGGCAGGCTTGGGGTAGTTGCGGCTCGAGCCCGGGTAGGGTCGGGTCATGACATTGTGCATTAATTTGATGTAATTATATAGTTACTATACATTTAAATTACATTACCATGTTAAAATGTAATTTAACATTATATTCATCATTTATAACTAGACAAATCCTATTTTTATCATTATGTAAAAATTTTAGAGATACTAAAGTCAAGAGAGTGACATATTGTATTTATTCTTTTCATAAAATAATATAAATTTTATAATCAATGAAAATTGGAAAAAAAATTACAAATTATAGAAAAATGGTTTCTTATGTATTAAATAAACACATCCAATAGTATAATGTCTAGTGTTATATAAATTTTAAATCCTTATCCCAAAGTATTAAACTTCTCTTTCCAATTTTACCATTTCCAATGAGACAAATGTTTTACTATTTTACAATTCATTATGACCAAAAAAGAATGTATAATATTTACCAAAATTGGAAATGAAAATTCAAAATATAGATCTAATTTTATAAAATTAAACTCATAAACTGTAATAATTTAATTTAAATTTAAACATGAAAGATGAACGAAAACCTATTTTCCAGAAAAAAATGATTTCTTAACTATAAAATTTTTTTGTACCAAAATATAACATAAAATTAATTATAATAACCTTAATATGATTATTCATAATAAAAATAGACAAATTTTACTTTCAAAATCATTTTGAATAAAAAATTAACTTTTTAAATTCATTAGATGCAAAGGATGATTTCAAAAAAAATAATTATTTTCCCCATTCATCGAAAAATCAATATTTTCACAAAAAATATAAAAAATTAAATCTTATCTAATTTTGACATGATAATTTCATAAATTATTTTCATATTTTCACATATAGTTTCTCTGAGATAAATAAATTATTTATATTACTTTCTCCGAAAAAATAAATGAAAATTTTTTTTTTGGAAAATGTATTTTAATGTATATAATGACATTACTAAATATATATTTTTCCATCTAAACCCATTATACATTTTCTTCAAAAAAAATTACACTTTTTAATTATGATAATTTAAGGGATATCTTATAATTATATAATATATTACGATTCAATTTGACTGAGGGTTTTGTGTATCACATTATTTCTTGGAAATGAAATTTATTAATAGAGAAATATATCATAAAATATTGTGGTCTTATGTTCTATATATATATATATAAATCTACCCTTTGAATTAAATTACTCTAATATAAAGAATTGATGATACTTATTCGTCATCACATTCTAAGGTTCCCATGTAGCTTTCTATAATTTATTATTTCCCCAAAAAACAATGACCCAGTGAGTAGTCTTTTTTAGTTTCACATTCTCTATGTAATTAAAAATTTCGTCTATGTGTTCCTCTTCAGTGATATATTTCTCTTATACTATGACATTTGAGTTTACTACATATGATGGAGTAGGTATGTATATCCTCATAGAAATTCTGGGAACACATCATCTACTTGAAATGTTCTCTCATAACAAACATCTTCATATGAATAATATGTAATTCTAAAACACTACTCGGAATTGATATCTCACTAAAGACATTGACAAAACATCAGGTTAAACCTCATATCTCTATCAGATACAATAGAATATGGTACATCATGAAACATTACCACTTTCATTATGTATATTTTTTAATTATTATTGAGAGAGAAATAATTCATTATTGAAATAAAGTTTGATGAATCTATAAGGTGATCGACTAAAACCTAGATACTATTATGGCCATTAGACATATTGGGATGTTTGATGATAAATCCATAGTGATATTTTATAATTTCCATTCTGGTATGGGTAATGGTTGTAACGTACGTTTAGACTAATATCTCTCAAAATTACCTTTTTAATATACCATGAACTAAGATGCATACTCTTCAATATCTCCATTCATCCAATCCCACCAAAAATACTCTTTCAGATCTCCATTTAGCTTCATACTTCCAAGATGACTAGAGAATGAGGAACTATGAGGTTTATCCAACAAAAACCTCTTAAAATATAGTATGGATGGGACACATACATGTTTCCTAACCCTTATCATTCCATAATAATAATGGTTGAACCCAGGAAAATTTCTCACCTTCTCTTATAACTCTAAATCTTTATTATACCACTTTTATATTCACTATAGATATATAGATTAACTATCAAATAAAAAAGAAAATATTTCTCCACATAATTTAATATTTCAAGGTCCCTATTTTGAAAATTAAAATATATTATTTCTTTTTTGATCCTCATCATAGATGAGATATCATGATCCTTTAGACTAAGGGAATATCCCACCTTGTTTACTTACCCTAGGTGGTAAGGTATTAGGGAGTCATAATATTTTACCTACTCCATTCATCTTCTCATGAACATATTTATAACATTCTGAGTCAATATTTAAATTAAAATTTTATGATTATTATACATATCATACCATTATCCATAAATATAATGACTCTATATCTTTAATGAAAAATACCACAGCTAACACCAATTCAGGAATTGGGTAATTTTTTTAATGAAACATCAATTTTTGTGAGGCATAAGCTATAACCATGTCAATATTCGTAAGTAAAAATATATTTACTATATTTTATGCATCACTATAGATCACAAACCATTTTCCACTATAAGGTAATATAACCATAGGTTCACTAACTAATCTTCTCTTCAGTTATATGAAATTTTCCTCACATTCATTTGTCCAAATCAACTTGAAACCATTCTGAGTTAACATGGGGAGTGGGATAGATTGTTTGGATAAATTATTTAAAAAGAATAGATAATATCTATACAAACCAAGAAAACTATAGATATTTTTCTTAGTGGTTATTTTGGGGAAATGTTCAACAACATTCAGATTTGTGAAATTCACCGATATACCCCTTATTGATATTATATAACACAAAAATTAATCTTTTTGAAACCAAAAATAACAATTGGTAAATTTTATATACATCATATCCTTCATTAGTGTATCTAGTATAATTCTCATGTCATATTCATTTTTTATAGGTTGGTGTCGAAGTCTCATTTTTATTATTAAAGCAAAGCAAAGACCTCTTTTAACTGGGTAGAGGGAAACCCATTACATAGCTCAATGGACCAGTGGGCTTGTAGCCCATTACATTGTCCGTAGACCAAAATTTATGGCTCAATGCCCATTCTATGAATAGTAACCCACCTGCTATAGTATCCGCATAGTGCCCCGCCGCCGCTATAGTGCCCACCGATCAACAGTGCCGCTGGTGCTACAGTACCTCTATAGTACTGCTACAGTAGCCTGCACCCAATGGTTTTTGAACCCCCATTTTTCATGTAGTATTACATGGTGCTTACCACTATTCCAAACCCCAACTGATCATTTCATCTTCATTATCTTCCTTAATCTTAATATATATATATATATATGTGTGTGTGTGTGTGTGGATACAATCTCAAAATAATACCAAAAACTGATCCAGTTAATCTCTAAAACCTCTATTCACTAAATCTATAAATATATCATGGACATTAGTAATACCAAATAAAATTACTAGAAATTTCTATTGTACATACCCTCTAAGAAAGGTGTTCTTGGGTATATCATCACTTTCGGCCTCCAATTAATAGTATCTAGATAGAATATCAATCTTTGAAAATTAATTAGTTCCTTGTAATTGATCACACAAACCATTAATACTAGTAAGAGGATACATATTCTTTATTGCGACATTCTTATGTTTCATATAATAAATGGAGAGTAGCATTGATCCATTATCATTACTAAAAAATAACAGGTTCTCTGTAAGGTGTCGTAGATGTATCGTATAAAAAATATTTCTTCATATCCAATGGAAAGGAAATATCAGAAAGTGTATGCTTATGTGATAATTGATAGTAATCAAGAAAGATATCAATTATCTGTTAAAAATAACATGAGCATGACATTTGTATATTATACCAAGCATATCACATATGATAATATTGAGTCATGAAATATATATTATTTGTTCATAAGACATGAATCTTAAAAATGGAATATGATCCCTGAGATTATAATATTTCCCTAAGACATATGTTTTTTTCATACACATAAGTATATAAAATAAATTTTGTTGTCAAGGCTCACTTACAAGACTATCATAGTATATAGTTTCACTAAACATTCTGGCATATCCTTATTCAAGGTTTACTCTCAATACTATTATATTTTATAGAGTTATTTATGGAACTATGCTCACTCCCATTCAATTCCCTATTATATTTTGATATATCCATCATTACCCAATGCGTCGGAGATCAATATAATTACATTCCCACCAATCACACAATGAAAATCATATATGTATTTGCAATAAGAACATAAAATATTCATTGTATTATAACCTGTGGAATGAAAATGGGTTTCGTATGCATTACATCATATCATAACATATGGAAAATTAACATGTTTCATAACCATCATGTCATCATAATAGAAATTCATACAATGAAATAATAATAATGGTATCATAAAAAGATATCCTGATTAAAGCTTAATTAACATCAAAATATTTCATTTAAGATGAAAATTTCCCTTAAATGATCACATGGAAGGTTTCTGGATGAATATACATTTTTCACTTTGAAGTCACTTATTTAAAATCTAAAAATTAATAATTAACAACGAAATAATTTTCATTGAAATAACATT
The DNA here is from genome assembly GCA_963277665.1 of Viscum album. Taxonomy (NCBI): domain Eukaryota; kingdom Viridiplantae; phylum Streptophyta; class Magnoliopsida; order Santalales; family Viscaceae; genus Viscum; species Viscum album. The sequence continues at coordinate 625,761,596 of OY728127.1, forward strand.
GGAAACATTTAAATGAATCTTTAAAACATTATATTTTACATATATAAGGAAATTAATTTCATATCATGTTTGTTAAAACAAATAGTCCTTCACATTTTTTATTAAAATTAAAATTTACCTCATCCAAAAATTAAAATCAATATTCCATTCAAACAATTTTGTAAAAAATTAATCATAGGAAAAACTGAACATAAAAAAATTATTGGTTTATAATAAAACAAATATTGAAAACAATTTTCAAGAAACAAGAATATGAATGAAAAAGGATTTTTCATATAGATACATAAAGTTAGATTCCCTTAAAAACATACTTTCGGTCTCTTGAGTACATAATTTGAGGGAAATGAATGTAAAAAACAAGTATTATATAGAAATAACAAGAGGATAATAATTTTCATGATATTACTCATAGATATATCATAAAATTTCATAATCAAAATTTGTTCATAAACAATATTGATAAATAATGATATTATATCATAAATCCCTTACTACTCTGGTAACATTCCAATAAAAACCTAATGACAAAGAAAATGTTAGACGGATATCATTATCACAAAAAACATCATGGGGGACTCATAAAAGAAATCAATGCGAAGTAAATACACTACATAAAATAAATAATTAGTGAATATGTAATTTTTTGAAGAGAAATAAATTTGAGACAATAATCTGTTACCTTATGAATTTCCATTCTTCATATGTGTTCCAACATCTTATCCCTTGGATTTCATCCTTTATGTACTCAATCAGGGACACTTGAAATTTTTTTTAAGGATTCTTGCATTTCTAATTCAAGGAATGATATCTGATATGAAAATGTTATAGGTTTTGATTGAGCTATATGGTCCAATGGGAGTGAGGAAGATATGAGAAGAGGTTCCCTTTACAACTGAGGATAGGGGATCTGAAGTATTACTTAAAGTAATATACTAATATAAATTAATATTCAAGTTCAAGTGGCTCAAAATTGTTTTATTTCGAATATATGGGGAAGAAGAGCTAAAATCATCAAATCAAATAAAATTTTTATATGTTTAGGTTATGAGTTTACCCTCATCCCTTTTTAACCCCCCCCCCCCACCACCACCACCCTATTATCCCTTTTGATAATTAACAAAATATCAATGGTATTCACTCATTAAGTTTTTAGAATCATATATTTAAAAAGAGAAGTGATCCATAAATGAACTATGGTTGATATGTTTAACCTTATCTCATTCACTAGGATAGTGATAAAGATTTTATGAATTTTAAATCATGTAATAAAATAGTATTTATAATATAATATCATTGTTGTAATTTTTTTAAACTATTCATTTACTTTAACTTTAATGACATATTTGTAGTTATTGAATTCAAATAAAAATTTTCATAACGTACCTAACATATTATATTTAACAATAATTTTTTTTGGGTCTATATCTCACACCCAAAATATAATTTTTTGAGTTTGTAAAATCATTTAAATGATTTTTTAACTGATTTTACAAACATTGTGTTGATGTTGTGTAACTATTTAAGATAATTAATTCATTAATAAAAAATATATAAATTCCCATGATAAAAAATATTAATTTGAATTTTAAAAATTCATTTATAGCTGAAATTATCCTCCTTTTATCATTATGTAAAAAATTTATAGATATTAAAATCTATAGAGTGGAATTTTTTATTTATAATTTTCATAAAATAATTGATCGGTAATTATAAAATAAAAATGTTAACTAATTTTTATAATATTGAAACTTGGATTTTTATGGATATTCAATAATAATACAATAGGATGAAAGACTATTTTATAGAATTTTCAATGACTTATCCTAATGTAATATCCCTGTTTTACCCATTCTACAATTACATCAGTGATAATTTTTTGAGGGTTTTTACTATTTATTATTAATTCTAATGAATGTGGGATATTTAGAAAAAAAAATTGAAATTATAATTACAATTAGGGATTCCATTTTATCAATTTCAATTCACACAATTGGAAGAGTCTAATTTAAAATTAATCCTACAAAATGTGATGAAAAGTGTTTTTATTAAAATTATGTTTTCTTAAGTATAAAAAGTTTTTATAAAAAAATACAAATAAAAATTAGTTATAATGACATTAATTGGATTATTAATAATATAAATGAACTAATTTTACATTTAAAAAAATTAAAAAATATATATCGTTTTATATTTATTAAAAAAAATATAGTTATAAATAAAAATATTTATTTTTCACTATTTGTTAAAAAATAAATTTTTTCATATAGTTATTGAAAATTCCATCTATTCTAATTTTTCAATGATTATTTAAAAATTGAATTTCAATTTTTCAAAAAAATTGGAAAAGTTGAAAAAAAATATTATATTATTTTCTCACAAAAAGAAATAAAAGCCATTTTTTGGAAAAATGTATTCTCCATGAATATAATAAAATTATGAAAAATATATTTTCTTCAACTAAAACGACTATTAAGTTATTTTTTAAAAATACGGTTATTCCTAATAATTGTGATAATGTAATGGCTAGATTAAAAAAGGTAGATTATATTATGATTCATTTAGGATCGCTGTTGTGTGTATCCCAATATATCTAATAAATCATTTTTTTAAAGGAAATATATCATAAAATAATAGGGTATTACATTTAATGGGATTTAAAAGATTAAAGAATCCTATTTTTTTTATAATTATATAGTGGAATTTGAGTATATAATGGATTTTGATGTAGCTAAGGAAATAATACTAAGGCACAACTATTTCACAGATATTGGTATTTTATCTAGAAGTTTAGACCCTATTATAATATACTATTAAAATACTACAATAGTGTTAATTTTTATGAATCCTATATGACACCTGACGAAAAAACATATACTATAAAAGTTCCAACTCGTTATTGATTTTACACATAGAGGTGAAGTTATAGTTATCCGAGTAGCCACATTGGATAATGTGGTAGTACCTCATAATAAATCCATATCTCAACAGAAGAAAGATTCTCATGTGAGTTCAAGTGGGTTGGGAATTATGGTTGGTTAGCTCTAACGAAAGTGGGAGTTTATGAGTGTGTTCTCTAGACATTACTCATCTATTTACATTTACAACCATTACATGTATATTGTTTGATATTTAAATGATGTTTCAATTCCCATAATAGTGAAATTACTTCCCCATGTACTATTTAAAATGTATTTTTCATAGATTACATGTCATATCAAAAGGTTATTATAATTATCTCCTATAATGAGAACATTGATATATTATGAAATTATTCATAAACATATTTATTATGGTCTAGATACATAATGATAACAAGACATAGATTATATATGACTATGAGGTGTTGGGGATCATAAGAATTGAGACTTCTTCTCATGAAGTTCATAATTTTTGAGCCCTTTTAGATGATATCATGAGAGAAAAAACACCAATAAGAATATCACATGTTAAAAGTTTCATGGTTTGTTACTATATATGATAATTTGTACTAGTCTCTAGATTTAAGATCATTATCAATGTGTACAATTTGATTACATGCATTTCTACAAGATTAAACCCATATAATTTATTTATTGATGATAAAGAATATGTTGGGTGTTTCATTAAAGATATACAATTGGTTGAATGATTAATATAGGATGTTTCACTTCCATGTAGTGAAACATTTATGTTGTGCCCAGTTTACCATGATGGCAGTACCTTCACTAAATCATTTTCCATATTTGAAGTGTGTAAGTCTATCATGTAAGGTCACACAAAGAATTACTAAATAAAAGGATGTTGATAGTATTTATTCAATCTAAATCATGACCAGTACACACTAATATCATGATATGATACTTTAGGGTCACACACTATGTGTATTAAAGAATCAAGAATATATAAATAAATAAGAATTTGGGACATTGTGGGCCCCAACATGTGGTTTGGGTGATATCTGGGTTTGTCAATCACCATAAAATAAATATATTAAATTATTTTTTACATTATATTAGTATGTTTTGAATTTATTTACTCAATATATTCAAAATAAATATAGATAATATATAAAATATATTTTTTTAAAATAAATATTATTATTTAGGTTTAGATAAATATTTAATTGAAGAACCAAGTCAATTTAAGGGATTAATTTTTTTTCATGTACTATATATTTTAATTTACATGTATGTGATTAAATATTTATGAAATTTATAACATAGTTACATAGTAATTTAGTCAAATTAAAGCTGTATCTATAATGATTAAGATATCATATAGCCTATGTACAATTTTAGGGACCTTAAAATTACATATATAAGACATGAGAAGCCTGAATTTTGAGGAATTTCCCATCACCAAGATATTGATAACCTCACACTCATATATCACAAATTTTATAGTGAGAAAGTGGATATTTGAGTACCATGATCCATTTCCCAAATTTTCAATTAATGAAATTGTGCTTCAGTGATCACAAAAATGTCAAAACTGCCTTCGATTCTTCACACTAATACTTTGAGACCAATGAATGGTGTACCGATAGACTCTTGATGTGAGTGTGGAGATCTAGATGTATATAGAAATAGTTTCTACAAGAAATTATCATTATCAATGAGTAGAACATTCCAGGGTCTTCAAATCAAACAAGTTAAGAGTTCAATTATTTTAGTTTCTTAATCATCTCTACATGAGATCCTTCATTTGTAACCGGGTCATGCATCTCCTGAGAATCCATCATGACATCAGTTTTATGATAAATTTTTTAAATAGTGAATTTTTATGCTTATTATGTGGACTTTAAACCAACATGGAATACCTATATAATGTAATCTTTTGTTTTTGAAATACACTAACCTCGAAATATCACACAAAAATAATTAAAACCACACATGTCTACTTGTTGGGTGTCAACCAAACCACCACAAACCCAAAAAAACATATTCCTTGACCATTTTTGGAGTGTCTTAGATCATTTCACACCAACAACCATGTATGGATCAATTCATATCAAGGATTTAGAAACTAAAAATTATATATATTTCATCGAATTCTAGATTTTATTAGAACACCTCATTTAACCAAGATAAATAATAAAAGGCCTGCATTCCATATAATAGTGCGTGAAATCATATTTCCTTATAAGTATATAAAGGAATCATAATAGTATCATGGAAAAATTAATAAATTCACCTGAGGCAATCTAGAAAATTCCTCTTGTACAATACATACATCTAATTCCTAGGGGGATAAACCTTTGAAATCAAAATAATACTCAATGGTTGAATACTATTACCTTATAAATCTATATAGGAATCATCAAAACCCAAGGGGTTGTTTGAAGGTATTATAACTGGTAATTCATCATGGCTTGATCCATGGTTATTTTTTAAGGAATTTAATTGTGGTAGGAATAATAGTGACTTCTGGGTAACCACCCAAGAATTATATATCTGATCAAGAATTCAATTACATATACTCAAGGAAAGAGAGTCCCTTATATCATATCTCGTACTAATAATAAAAATTTTAATAATAATAATAATATGTTTTTTGAAACACAATACCCATCACACAAAACAGAGTCCATCCTATTAGGTGCATGAACTATCATTGTTTGTATAGCCATCTCAAGCTCACATCCTCGATACAGGATCTAAAGAGGCACATAGAATCATCTCTACTAAAACCTACTGAAACTGTCTCTAGGATAAACAAAATATAATATCATCCACTAATTTCACATAGATCAAATTATATCATGGATTCACTATATAGTCTCCTAAATCTCATTAACATATCTTAGCATCAGCCCATCATTCCAAACAATAAAACCCTCAACGTCTGATCGGATCTTCCATAATTTACTCTGACCTTTATGATGTAAATAAAAACCCCTCAACTTATCCTAGGATTGATAAAAAAAATTATCCCTTATATTCCAATATGAAAAGCCATGCACCATCATGAAATATCTATACAAACGATAATCATAGCTTCGGGAAGAAAAAACTTGATGCTTTAGAAAACATGGCATTACCCACTCAAAATAAAATAGAAAGAAATATCTCAATCATGACCCAATAAAGTTTTATTTCTAAATATAGTCCTTTTGTTGATCCCAAACAATATAGGCATTTTTTTATTCTCCACATACGTGAATTATCACCTCATTCACATAGCCATTTTCTGCTTTGGATCATGTAGTAATTTTCATTTACCATTCATGTATTCATTTATATGAGCCAACATGTGGTAAGAATTTTTTAATTCTCTATATATTTTATTATTTCAATGGTTCACATATCCATTTTCTCGTCTAGATCATGTAGCCTATTTAATTTTCCATTCATATAATAGAATCCTTCATTTCCTTGTAATCAATTCTATATTACATTGATGTAGCATCCATACTTGGGACTTCAATAGAGTCGATATCTCCTAGTGATTATTTATCAAAACAATAGTTTAAATGACATTGGTCTCTTAATTCAATCCATCTGGCCACAATAATGTCCTGATGGAGTTTCTCATCAATATACATGGCATCATTATTCTTCAAAAACAAGTCTGACAAATGTCTTCAGATCTTCCAAAGGTTTCTCATGGTTGTTCAAAGCCTTGGTATTGATTATTCACTCAAGAATGAGCTTGACAACACATCCCATGGATGATCTAGAATTAGAAAATGGAATTCGTCAATGTCGAGTGGAATTAAGGTGTGTTCTAGCTGTGGTGGTGTAGATTTGAGGTGAGATGGGATAATTTGAATTAAAATATAAACATTACCCACATTATTATTATTCCAAATTAATCATGATCATGTAATGACACTAATTTTTAATAAAATTCCTCCCATTCCCTGTTTATATGCCTATCATGTGGATAGGTTCCTTCAATACCGCACCCACACACATCGGTAATGCCTATATGCATGGCTTGCAAGGGACTCGACCCACACTCTACACGGTTTCCTCCCCATGCAACCTGTTATTCTCACTACCACTGGTTGGGATCTCCCATGGATCTTTTTGGATGGATCGGCCATCTTGGGATGGTTATGTGTCTTTTGGGTCCCTTAGTTAAGGGCTATCCTAGTAAGAACCATTTTTTATCTTGTAACGTAATAAAAACCCCTAATTAAGTTATACAATAATACAATAAATAATTTATAATTTCAAAAAAAAATATTCATTTTATTTAATATTAATTATTCAATTAAAAATTTCCATATTTTAACAATGTAATGAATTATATGGTCATATTCATTAAAATCCATTTAAAATCATTTGAAATTGTCTAACAAATTCCTGAAAATGTGAGTGGATAAAATACCCTTATACTTAAACTATGATTTTCCTCAAAAATTAAATCTCAACATTTAATTCAATAGAAACACCATGTTTCCAATATATATAATTTATGGAAATAAAATTAAAAATATATCAATGTTAAATCAAATTTTTATGTCCCGTATGAAACATTAATTTAAAATCCCTTTTTTAGAGAAACATTTAACCCAAAAAGTTTACTTTCTCCCATTGAAAAATTATGGATATTCTCTTTTCATCAATTGATGATTCTTAATAAATTACCACTAAATATTCCAAGCCATGATCTACTAAACTTATGAATTTTTTTTCTCTCATCACTGATGATTCAAGTAATTTTATTCTCATATCATGAGAACATGCATCTTATCCATAGGTACACAAATTAACCACATTATCCACATAATAAATAAAAAAAGTATATAAAATCATTAGGTATTTTCAATTATAGTTTTAATGACTCTGATGATTAAGATTTGAAGGTAATGATTTCAAAAATATTAAGTCTTAAAGATCAGTTTGATATATAAAGTATAATTAATGATGTGAAAAGTGAAATCACAATGAAGATGTCCCTTTTAAAGTTACAACTCCCACTTCCCATGATCAGTGTAAGGTTTTGTTCAATGAAAGGATAAATTATGACATGAAAATTATAAAATTTTCTCTATTTTGTTAAAAAATCATACTATTTATTCATTTTCTATTATTTTTTGAAATCAATACTTGGGAAAAATATTATACCTATCATTGAACCATATATGAAAAAACTGTATAGGCCTAGTAATAAGGTTTTATTATTTTTTTATGTCAAAACTCATTATTTTTTCATTTGTTTTCAAAAAAATGGTAATAAATGAAAGTATAATATATTAATCAACAAACCTTCTCAATGCACAAAATTAACACCCTAAAAATTTTCTTCTAACAATTTTGTTCACCCTTCAACTCTGAATTCCCTTAACCCCACTCTTCAATATTGAAATATAATGAAAAATACTGATAGGAGGGAAGGAATGGATGAAAATGGATTCAAACATGTCCCATTCCTATCAAGGTCATTCACGATCTCTATAGGAAAAACAAGGATATATATAAAACCTGGTCTGAATGATATTTTTTTTCTTTAAAAATTCTACAACAATATTAAAAAAATCATAGTCATGTATTTGAAAATTTCCAATAAAAGTTATAATAGGTAACATATCTCAATATCACTTAAGAAATATTACCATCCTAAAAAAGGAAATTATTTCTTCTAGAAATATTCCCATGAATGAACTTATGATATTGGAAAATAACTTATTTCATGACTAATAATAAAAAATTAATTCACATAAATTTTATGAATTCAAAGTATAAAAAAATTTGGGAAATTTCTCTATATGAATCAATAAAATCCCTGAAATCATGAATCATCATATAAATATCCATGTTTCACTCTAATTTTTAAATTCTTCTTCTTAATCCATAAATATCATTATCAATGAAATATAAAACATGGAATAATAGAGTTCCAAAAAAACAAATGCATCCTAGTTAAGTCAACTTGATCATAAATTCAATATATTGGCATGAAATTTCCAGTTTTACATGGTTTCTGGAATTTTCAGTTTAAAATGAAATTTTTAGAAAACAATGAAGAGAGTTAAAAGATAATGATTTTAAGAATAAAATCTATTATTTAATAAATAATTTTTATACTATCTTATCATTTTTTGGGTTACCTAATGACTTCCTTCAATGATTTTCCAATAGAAATACCACAAATTATACCAAGGTATGAACCATTATTTTAAAGAGAAAATTTGTGATGTGATAGGTTATTATATCTGAAACTCTTAAATCCGATGAAAAATATTAAAACATTGGTTTCATCCTAGATTTGCACTTGGATAATGTTATTGTTTTGACTGATCCTTAAGAGAATATATTAGCATATGGGATGGAGAAGTTTGAGATCCTCCATCGATTCAAGAGGTAAATTCTAATGATAACTGTTTACATTTTCCCATTAAAAAAAAATGGGTTTCCTTATACTTATATCATCATATGAATTCCCCCAAATAGAAGGAAGTGACTAATAACAGAATTTATTTTCAATTTGGAATGAATCTTACCCAACATTAACACTAATATGGAATTTTAGAGATGAAATTGTTCTCTTGGTTCAAAGATCTTATGCTGAATCGATTTTTCATGTGCCACTCAGGTTATCTCTTTATAAATTTGGGAGTTTTTAAGGCCTATCTCTTGATTTTTTACATATCTTGTAAAATATTTTTTCTCTCTTCTATTTTACTCACCCAGGCCAAATTCTTTTTTTACAGCCTAGTATGTTTGGTGCTCCAACACCACCAGAAGATGAAAACATTTCCTATAAATTAACTAGTAGGGTCTCATACCTATGTGTGTATTATAGACTATCCAGTATGACCATAAGTTGTCTTAAAGCCTAATTCTCTGATTCTTTCAGTTGGATTTATCCCTTTTATCCATGATAACTTTAATATCTTAGTTAGAAACTTCATTTTTTCCATTTGTCAAATGATTGTAGGTGGAAGATATCTTGTTATGTACCCTACAAAATTTAATAATATTATCCATTATTATATTTTAAAAATTATTCCCTTGGCCATTGATAATGGCTCATATAAATATTAACATATAATAGATATTGGAACTCACAAAATCACACTCAAATTTGGAATCATCTATCTTAGTGGATTTGATAGCAACCCATTTCGAGACATAATCAATAGAAAGTAGTATATAAGAATTCATAAAATAACTGGGAAAGTGTATCATAAAATCAATTCGCTATAATTAAATGGTTTCACAAAAAAATGATGGGAATTTGAGGGATTTATTTCCTTTTCAATGTTTTCCATAAAATTGAATATTTCTATACCTTTTACTATATTAATTAAAATATCTAAGATAGGATTGATAATAAATTATTGATAATAATAAATTTATAGTAATTTTTTAAAGTCTAAATTGGCATCCATGAGTAAATGTATGGAAATAAATCAATTCTGATTCTATTTCACATTTTGGTAATCACCACCTTATAACTTGATCATTTAACATCATCTTATGGAAGGGATCCTCGAAAATATAGAATCTAGATTTATCCTTGATTCTATAATTTTTATGAGAATTAAGGTGATATGGTACCTATGATATGGAGAAATAATTTATTATATCTTCATCCTAGGATACTTAACCTTCCATGATGTATAGTTTTTCTCCCAGTTTGTGATCATTAAGTGGGTTTAGTTCTGTAATTTGTATTTTATTTGTGTTTGGAAGTATTCTATGGTGGCTCACAACCTGATTTTCGTCTACCTTTTTATCCATTATCTCTTTGTTGAAATCATGAAAGAGTATTATCCATCATACTATCCTTTTATGGCATTATAATTTTTTATTAAGTACCAAAGTGTACCATTATTATAAAATAAAACCACTACAGTTCCAAGAAAATAATATATAAATTAATTTAATGGAAAAGAAACATCAAGGAATTCTTTATAAGTAGTTGTTTATTTGATATGAATGGAATCCAAGGTTCTTGAGGCATAATTTATTAATTGTGTCCAATCTTTAATACTATGTTAGAATTTTTATCCTACAGGTTGGTATGATATATCCCAAAGTAACTCAAATGATTGTTCTATGTTTTTTGGTTGCATTATGGGTGGGGTAATCAACTCTTTATTCATATCCTAAAATTTCTTCTTATGGTCATAAAAAAAATAAAATCTGACATCATTTAAAATAAATATTGAAAGAGGAAGATAGATCATACTAAAATATTTTATATACCTTTTATAGTATATTACATTGTCCAAGGTAATCTAAAATTTCTCAAAAATGTGGGATATAGAAACAAATTCATCTCTAGAACTTTATATTTATCTACCTCTATGTCATTTTTTGAAATGATTTGACCTAGAACTATTCCTTTTCCAACCATAAAGTGGTACTTATTAAAGTTAAAATAAATATTTTTCTCAATTCATGTTCTTAATACTTTTTCCATATTTCCCAATAAATTATTAATGGAAACTTAAAAAAAGTGAATTTAATGGTAAATACCTTCTGGAATTCATCAATATGATCTAAAAAATCTTACAATACAACATTGAAATTTACCTAGGGCATTGAATAACCTAAAAGTAATCCTCTTGAAATATAACATCCTAAATGTGCTGGTGAATGTTTTCATATCGCAGTCCTCTAGGGCAATTAGTGCCTCAAAATATCCATAAAATCCTTCCAACAAACAATAATGTTTTTCCCAACTAACCATTCCACAATTTGATCAATTAATGGGATGGGAAATTGTTTTTTCTATGTAATTTTATTAAAATTTCAATAGATTATTCATACTCTACAACTATTTTGAACTATAATGGAAATTAATTCATTATCCTCATTTTCCACAATCTTAAAACCGGATATCTTTTGGATAACATGTATTGAGATGACACACTATGAATATGAGATTAGTTAAATGATATTTTTTACTATGAAACTTCTCTATATCCTTTTTCACAACCTTAATTACGGTTTTATCTAACCACCTTTGAGTATTCCTAAAATATCTGAAGCCTCCTTCTAAAAATACTCTATGTGATCATATTTTTTGGTTAATTATAGCTATGTCTCATAGGATCCTCCCCATAGCATGGATTTTTTTTTAAAGGTTAGTAAACTTTTTCTATTAGTCATTGTACATTTTTTTAACTATGGTTACATGAAATATTTATCCTTCCATAATTTACAAGTATTTAAAATCATATGGGAGGGTTTTAATTCCATATTTGGAGGTTGGTATAGAGATGAGATTGGCTTCAAATTTACCACTTCAAAATAATTAATTTCTTATGTAACATCAATCTTGTTAGTCTATTATAATAAATTATCAAGAAAATAATATGTCATTTATTCATGAAATATTCTAATATAATTTCCATAATTTTGACTATTCCCTTTTTTCATTGTGTTTTTAATGGAAATATGATCCCCTAGGGATAAAAATAATAGAGCATACATAAATTTTTAATGTTAACAATACCTTTTTCATGATTTATTGCAAAAAGTGAGTGTTTTCTTAATGATTAATTCATTGAGTCTAGTTTTTTTAAATACACCTTGATATCCACAAGCTTCATGGTAATGTTTTCTTTAGGTTATTTTCTGATTGTATTTTTTGTCATTACGAATGGACTTCCGAAATTGATGGGTGAATATCCTAGTTCTTTTTCTTCCTCCATGGTGTGTATATGAAAATTTTCTTATAATATTATTCCATTCACACCCATAAGATCATCCACTAATACACCTACTAGAAAAATAGTGGATCTATTTTGTAGTTGTAAAAAAATCTTGTGGCATTCAATTCAAATATTTTTAAAAATTAAAAAATAGAATAATACATGACATTATGGATGCACTAATATGACACAAGGTGTTAGAAAATTTCTTTAACCAATCATATAGGGATTAGAAAATATATTAAGATCATGATATTTTTTAGTAAATTGTGTTTTGATCGTTGTTGATACATGCCTCCCTAGGATGATTCTCTCATTCCTATCTAGAATCTACCTTTTTCAACAAATCTTCATGACAAGTTTATCATATTTTTGAAATTTTCTTATGGTTTTCAGGAGATGTATGTTAATTACAACATTTTAAAAAGTGTCTATTATATATATTTAATGTTTTTATTATTATAACATCACTAAAAAATTAAACCTAGAAGGGAGTGGTATCATAACATCCTTTTTTACCATTACTTCCATTTTTTGGTGTCTCTCATATTTCCTTTAAAAATCTTATTCTAACATTTTCTTACTTATTTTGGTATTTTTCTTTTGTTTGAGTGAGTTGTTCTTCAAAAATCTATCTAGAAATTCCATAAAAATATACTTCTAGTTCATCATGTTATTCATTGTGTTCTAGTGGCTAAATATACATTCCACTCCTTGTGATAATCCTATTTTCACTCTTCTTCAGATTTTGGATGGTTTGGGCTAGGTTTTTTCTTTTTTTTAAATATCATGTCTCTAAGACTCTAAAACTTACTCGAAAAATCCTTCATTGTATTTCTCATCTCCTTAATCTTCATTCCTTGTAATTTTTTAGATGGTGGTTCATTGGAAAAGGAATGTTTATATGAATTTTCTGAAAAGGATGTGGTTGATAATATTTTTCTTTATATTATATCTTATATGGTTGTTATAAAGGCGGTTAGTTTTGAAATTTCTACTATAAATGGGGTGATTTGAGTATTGGTTAGAAAAGGGAGAAATTGCTACGTTTTTTTACCTCTAAATAACTATAGGGATTTCCCTTTTATATATAGTTTATTTTTTTTAAATTTTCCTTGATGAAATGTGGCTTCACAGCTCTCCATACCCTGTATCTTATTATATTTATTAGTGAAGTGATGGGTAAATGGACACAAACCGCATACCTAAGGTGGGGTAGGCTGTTCATTCACTTATTTTATAGTTATCTATATTACATAACTAGTTAATTATTTATGCTTGGATTTAATTAAAGGGAATTATTCATAATTTCTTACCTCATGAATTCCTCTTATGCTTATACCTCTTGTTCTGAAGTATCTTGAATTCTATGTTATTTTCAATGAGGATCCAAGCTTTCATTGAGGATTTATCAATAAAATTTCCTCAAGTAAATTCATAAAATATGTTCCTCTCATTGACTAATAGGACTTGGTAGAAAAATACTAGGAATTTATTTACTCAACTTCTGGATGATTCCATCTTTCACAAACCTTCTTGAATCATTACCATTATTTTTAAAGGGACTCACCCGAATCTTATTTGATGTCATAGATTTCCTTATTTATTATTATGCTCTATAATTCTAGGAAGAATATTTAAATGAAACATAATTAGATATCATATTAGTCTTGTATCTCTCTGGAATGTAAATTATACAACCACGACTTGGTGGTTCCAACATGTGAAAACGGAAATTTCATCTTCGTTAGTTAATCATCAGCTACTCCACTCAGTGTGAAGATTCCTTATAAGAAGTTAAACTCTTGTATGTGTTACTTGGGATATTCTCCTATAAGGCCCTAAAATTTAGGTAGAATGGGAATCATGATAAAAGATAATTCGAGTTCATTTTTTAAGTAGGTATAGTTAACTAATTTCATTCCTCGGAAAATCATGGGGCCACATATCCCTTAGTGTTTCCTATGGATATAATTTCATAATTGTGGGATTTTAGTGATCACATTATGTTTCACTTGAATCCTCAATATTATTTTCCCTAGGATCAAAAGGTAATATTAATTCATTAGTGGTCTTAGTAATGAATTTTTTTGGGTTATATTAGCTCCTACACCCCAACAGTGGTTCCATGTTTTGACACACACCTATCCTGGGGTATGTTAAAATATATTTATTTCCCCCTTTGGGATGTAATACTAGTAATAATGAAAATAATATTCATCTATAAGTGATTAAATCTAGTTTTTAGGATGAAAAGGTTATTATATGGAAGAATATGATTGGGACTTTTAAACAAACAAATCGGTGTTTTGAGGACCAATATGAGGCATATATGATTATGGGTTTGTTTAGGTTGTCCTATGTTTTGTAGTCCTATAACAATATTTTCAATTCGGGTATCTAAACATTATCAATTAATTATATTAATGGATTCGCAATTGATTCTCTTTTTTCCCCATTTTTATAATTATTTTATGATGAAAATAATTCTAACAATTTTGAAGTTAGAACTATTCTCCTTTAAATTTGTGAAGGTGACAATGATCTATCTTTGAATTTATAGGTGATTCCAAATATGGTATTGAAAATCCCTATATCTAAATTAGGCCATTATTTATTCACCACATACATACAAATCACTAAAAACTCTCCAGTTAATTCCATGTTAATCAATTTATATCATTTAAAATTATCTAGAGGGAGAAAATAATTCTAAACCAAGGAAATAATTATAATTCAGATTTAATAGTACACACAATCACATTCATATTAAATTCTAAATTTTATAATTTAAAACATCTTAATAAGATAAAAATCCAAAAAATCAACTTTGTTCATGACTAAAACATTTCAATTATGTAATATCTCATTCACACAACCACTTAATTTTTCTACCCAATCATTAAATAAGAAATAGAGAAAGTTAGAGTGTAAGAAGATGTGTTAAAATGAAAATAGAGAAAGATGAAGAATGTAGCTAAATTCTCCAGAGTAGCATTAGTGTTCCTCTTTCCCTTTCATAGAAGAAAGAACCCCATTATGTATAGGGATGTACATCCTGTTATGTTCATTAAAACACCAATTATCATTATTTATAAATGTTTTAATTTCCCATCAAAGATATCATTTCTAATTCTCTCCATATTCTTATTTCCATTTTTAATAAAAGGCCAGCAATTCATCACCACTTAAAGGGGTGATTTGAATTCCTTAAACATAGACCAGATCCATGTTTCAATTTTTATTAATAATTCCTCCCTGAAAATCTGGTTATATGTCATTTTCTTAATAGAATAATCTATTTATTTTTTGATATATAGGGGTGAAATATGAATTTGATGTTGTTTTTTCATCACTATTTACACCCACGGGCATCATGTAGTTATTTTTATGGGATGTGGAAGAACTCTAAATCCCTTACATAGTAATTTTTACTCAAATAGAATTAGATAGTTGAATCCATCATACATCACATAGAAGGATTGATATTTACCCATGTGACCATTTTCATGAGCCTACATAATCAAGAGTTTTTTTAGTCTCCAAGTTCCTAAATCATAACCTAGTTTGCATAAAAATTTCTATTTGGAATCACATAGCCATCTTCATTTTTCATTTATATAGATGTTTTTATGATCTATTAGAATGTATGTTTTTTTGGTTTTACACCTAGATAAATCATCACCTGGTTCATGTTTCCAATTACTTATCAAGCTCACATAGACATTTTCATTATACCTTCATGTAGTCAAATCCATCATTGGCCATATAGAAGATTCTAAATTCCCTTTGAGTATCCACTATACTCAAGCCTTCTGTGTAGTCTAACTCTCATTGTGAGAACATAACAAAACCATGTTGGTAGTGATGTAGTCTAACGACTTCAATCCATCCGACTTTCACAGTGGATGGATGGAGCTTCCCCTCCTCTTCTATAGCTTCATTAATATTCTAAAAAAGTTTCATTGATGACTCTAGAGATTTAAAAGGTTGTTTTTAGGGGTTTAAAGTGTCATAATTGATCATGTGATCGAGATAAAACTCACCAATGTCACCCTTGGTGGTTCCAGCAGTTGCAGATGGAGGTCGTAGACATCAAGAATCGGAAAAATGTGTCTAAGAGGTGGTGGTGTTATGCCAAGGTGGGATAATATTATTTAATATAAATATAAAAACATCCCATATTCATGTTTTTTTACATCAAACATGATTGTGTATGAGTGATACCTTATAATGAAACACCTCTCATTCCATGATTATATGCCTTTCATTTGTATGGGCTCCTACCACACCATCTCCACACACATGGGTCATACCTGTAGGGATAGACCATGCAGGCCTACGCCCATACACTGCATGGGCTCCTCGAGTAGTTTATCCTTCTCACTACCAATGTGTGGGATATCTTGAGAGGATTCTTGGTTAGTCCACCCATCTTAAGCTAACAATGTGGATGGTGGATCCTTTGGTTTAGGGTTAAACCATATGGACCCTATTTTTTAACCTTTTATATTATCAAGAACCATTTGTAAATTCTACCAGAATGTCATAAATAATCTCAAATTTCAATAATAATTTTTTTTTATTAATTTTAATTAATATGAATTCAATAATTGTAAATGTACACATTTTCGTAAAATAATTGATTATATTTGAATATTAATTTAAATCCATTTATAATAATTTAAAATTGATTAAAATTTTCATGGAAATATAAGTGCATCAATAATGTAGTAGATTTTGATTCTTTGTAAGGGTATGAAGAATCTAAAAAATGGGTACACCAATTTTTCATAAGGGGATTTAGGGGGTTTCCTGGTTACCATAAGGGTAGATACCTAGTTTCATTATCATGTAAAGGTCAATATATCACTAGGTAAGTGACAGTTAGCATCTACTAGATCACATAAGGGGAAATTTTAATATCATGCAAAGGTAGAATCACTTTTAAATAAGTTGTATAATCATAGGACTTATGTTAGAGTCTCCTAAATCTTTATTTAAGGGAATGTTTCATTCTCACATAAGGGTTCTTAGATCTTGTAAAGGTCATCAGGTAAGGGTAATAAATATTTTCATCATCTAATAGAAAGTTCAAGAATTTATTTTGAAACTCAACTAAGGAAAACAACCAACATCATCCACACATAAAGGTTTCCTATCATTCATAAGTGTAATATTAAAATTAAAACTCACATATATAGGCTAGGGATCATATTCTTACTATGTATGCTATAATTTTCAATATAATATAAATATATGTTTGTGTGTGTGGGTATATATGTTATGGTGGTAGGATTACTATCAATATTATAGGGCCTTTCTAGAGTGGGGAATGAAAACCTATCATATAACAGACATAGAATTCATATTATTCCTTTTGTAATGTGTTTTAAGGTAGAATATATTTAAATATATACTAGCATACATACACATTATTTCAAGAAGAAGATATTGAAAACTAAATTATGATTCATTTTGTTGTAACAAGACACTGATGTTTTAGGTACTATGCTACTCATGTTCTTGGTTTTCTCGTTCCATTAGTTGTTCCTTGATTTCTCCTTATATTTCTGTTGGTTTAAGATTTAATTAAAGGTCGTGGTGAGGTTTTATTTATTATTTTAGTGCTTAAGAGTTGTTCATGGTGGTTGGTGTAAGTGTGGAATTGAACTGATAGATAGAAGAGCTACAGGTCGACCACTATCTTGCCAGTGTGGGCCCCCACCTAGCCAATCGATTGTTTCCATAATATATTTATCATAAAAAATCCACTAAACAACTAATGAAATACAATCTGCTCACCTCTAGGCCTACCAGTTCCTTTTGAGAATTTAGAGAAGATGTTGGGCAGCTAGTTGTGGTGTTCTATGTTAGGGAATTATGAGGAAATTTTGTGTTTCCGTCACTCAAGATACTCATTTAAACATCTAATCTATCCTCCTCATTCAAAATTCAGTTAATTATAATTTAAGACTCTATTGGGGTTTTATTAGTACTCTAAACACAATTCATTGGTAGATACAAGTCATAAAGTTCTCTAGGTAAGTTTATTTCTATTTTAATCATGTATCTCCTTCTTCTTTAAACTCATCTTGATTATTTATTTTTTTTGGATTCTCCAATAATGGGAACTATTAGAATTTGGGTTATAGTACTTTTCTTTATATATCCATTATGGAATTGAGGAATCCTAATTAGATCATCAATCTTCATGGTGTATTTATTAGGAATTGTAGTTGTGTTCGATCCTTTTGGTTTTGCATCATTCCAGCACTTATTAATTTAGAAGTATTTGATTTGAAATTCATTTTTTAGGATCACTTTTTATTTCTAAGGCCCTCTAGTCACATTGGATCATTTTTTAAACATGGGTGGTGAACTTAAATGTGATTTTATGTACGTGAATTTTTTACATGAATTTATCTTGTGAACATTGATTGATTTCTCTTTGTAATTTATTTTCAAAAAGTTTTAAATGTATAAAAATGATTTGATTAGATGTGATATTTTTTCTATGGTTTTAAAATTTTATTTCACTTCATTATTTAATTAATGTAAATTGTTTTAATGCATGTTTTATATTTTTTCATATAATAAATGTGTAAAAACCTAGGTAAAGTTAAGATAAATTATTTTCTTGTCTTATTAATATTTATTAATATTTTAATAGTTTTATATTAATTATAAGAATATTTTGTAATTTTGTAGTGAAATGGAAAGAAAATATTTTTAAGAAAATTGGGCTTTCATGCAATATATGGTTTTATTTAAAAGAATAAATTTAAATTGATATAGTTTTAATTTGAAAAAATGAACTTAATTTTTTGATTAATAATTTAATAATTATCATAGGATTAATTTTATAATATTTTCTTAGAAATATCAATTTTTCAATAAATAGTGAAAAATACAGATTTATTGAAATCTACCTTTTCATTTAAAGAATTTAAAAACATCCATTTTGTTATAAAATGGTTTCAATGATAAATTAATTCAAAAATATTATTAATAATCCAATTATTTTATATTTAATAAATTTTATAATTTAATGTATAAAAAAATCATGCTTAAAAATAAATTTTTTAAGGAACTTTTTTTCATCTTGTTTTGCGGGGTAAATTTCAAATTAAATGTTTCCACCTATATGAATTTAATTAGATAAATTATATTACATATTTATAATCATCAAACATAATATTATTTTATAGGTTCAAATTATTATTTTTTCAAAATTAATAGTAAAAATAGTAAAAATACGTTATCACGGTTAAGGTTAAATCAAGATTAACTGGTGTTAAACTAATATAATAAGGGTTAAAATGACATTAAATCGTGTATAAATCCCACTAGATAACCATATTTCAACCCTATGTAATATAATATTCTAAAATGGTCCCTTTGTACCCATTTGGATTGATTAATTGAAAAATATATTTTATTCTTTTTTAAAATTCCATGTGTGTCATCTCCTACACTTATAAAAGGAAACCCCCTCTCCTCCCCGCTACACACTTCAAATGCCTTTTGTATCAAGCAATTTCTACCCAAATCCAATCATTAAATATATTAAAATTTACAAGGATCATTTTTATCCCCAAAAACTAGTGAGCATTTTTATATAAACCTAAATTGGTTCACTAAAGAATATGTGTAGTTTCAAACCGAGCATTTTTGTTTTATTTATTTTCCAACTTCCATGAAATATTCTTCGAAAAAGCTGAAATAATAATTCTATTATCATAAATATAATATGTTTTTTTATGTATTTGGAAGAACCAATATCTATCCATTTCTTTCAATAAATGGTAATTTAAAACTTTGCTTTTATTTATAGTAGACAACCTCCTCACAACTGATGTAATTTATTTTCCATAACCACCTATCAAATATAGTTAAAATGATGGATTTAATGAATATATATGATATTAATGATATATTAAACATTATATATAGATAATATAACATCTTATTTATTAAATTTATATCCATTGAAAAATTATTACATTATTATGTGTTAGTGTGGATTATCACCTCAATAAAGGGATGTGATTCGCTTCTCATTACCACATAACAAAAATGGTGTATATAAGTGCATGTAAATAAATAATATAATATTTATGATATGATCATAATTCTTATAATATAAAACTATATCTTCCTTATTTCCCTCACACTCTTTGAAAGAATAAAATGTTACCCTTATATATATTTGGAAAATCATCTCCATATTGTGACTTAATCCATTGTTTATAACCTTCATTCGTGTTTGGTTTCAAAATTTTAGTTAATTTATAAAAAATAATATTTATTGTATATATATATATATATATTATTGAATAATGACCACTTTGACCATAGAGAACCTACCAAAGTTATTTTGGACATATCAATCGAATATCATCATAGAATCTGATGTGAACTTGATTGATTAAGTAATTTTATATAATAAAAAATTAAATAAATAAAAGAGAATAATAGACATGAGAAGGGTTATTTATAAATTAAATAATAAATGTTTTTATTATTCAGTTAGATAAAGAACTTACATGGAGAGTCTAACTCAATTTAGGGGAAAAGTTACCTTAAAAATGTCATTTTAAATATTTTTTATGATTTATTTTATAAATTTTTTTCTTCCAAATGAATATATTAAAATTATTTTATAAATTTATTTATATGAATATAATTTAATTTTAATGTTTTTTTAATTCAATTTTTACCTTCCTTCAATGGTATTCAAAAGGAATCTATTTATGTATTTTATATGGAACATTTTTAAAAATAATGACAAATTATTGTTCTATTTTAACATATACAGCATCAATGGTATTTATTTCCACCATAACTGTTATTTTATAATTAGAGTCCTTTACATGATTTCAATTTTTCATCAACAAAACCCTCCTTCCTATTATTTTTGGTATTTTAAAAAAAGTGTTTTAAATGGAATGGATATTTCATTATTTGAAGAAAAAAGTTCATATGTGTGAAAACTATACTTTTATGAGTCTAATAATAAATTGAAATATTTAATGTTTAAACTACTAGAGTTTTATGAATTATTTTTCTCCAATAAATTAAATTTCTTCAATATCTTTTGATACACACAACACCGATTTTAACATGCGTTGCACACAACTCTGGGTTTTAAAACAATGATATATTATTAATATAGTTATTTAAATGTAACCATTATAACCTAGATGATGAAAATATATATCAGAATATTAATAGATACTTTTAAAATATTTGTAATTATTGTTTTATATAAAAAACTTATTGATAATATTATAAATAATTTTTGGAAAAGTCCTTATTTGTTACAAAAATACTATTTTCACAAAAATGTTTTTTATATATTTTTATTAAAAATAATAAAAAAATAATAATGGATGTTTTAGAAAAATAATTTGATAAAATAAACTTTATTTTTGAAATAATCATGTCAATATTATCTTTGGGTGAATATTTGGTATTTTTTCTAAAATGGTTCAATGTAACGACCCGAACATTTTAATAATATATTTTTCCTAAATTTGTGTGTTATGTTATACTCAATGAAACTATATCCTTTAATTAAATGAAGTGAGTATAATTAAATGAGACCATTGGGTTTCTAATGTTATGTGACTGTTGGTCAATATGACTATTGGAAACTAAAGTCCTTATGTTACAATTACTATTTATAAATACAAGTGATCTTGGTTTATTAATATAGAAAAAACATTCGATGACCTCATCTAGTAGACTTGGTTCGAACGAAGACCATCTGTCTGAGCTTGGGAAGGATGTAGCATCCTTGGTTTTTGCTATGGACCAAGCCCAAGCTGAGTTTCAACATGTGAAGCTTGAACGGAATCACCTAAGGTAGAAGTTCAAGCTGATAGAAATCACCACTCAGGCAATGTAGTCGGATCCACCCCAAGTTTCTATCACCATAGCACACCTAACAATTTATGTCCTATGCAGGTGTTATAAGGGGCTATGTAACGAGGCCTTAGATACTTTTTGTAATCCCTTTGT
The DNA here is from genome assembly GCA_963277665.1 of Viscum album. NCBI lineage: Eukaryota > Viridiplantae > Streptophyta > Magnoliopsida > Santalales > Viscaceae > Viscum > Viscum album. Next base: position 625,784,217 of record OY728127.1, read on the forward strand.
ATAAATAAAATTGTTATTTCTTCTTATGGTAAAATTTGTGAATTCTTAATTTTCGGATAAATTTATGATTAATTTATAGAAGTTCCATATTACTAATGAATTTTGGAAAAAATGGTATTTTAAAATAGTTATGTATACTATAAATAATTAAGAATGTAAAATTATTTTCAAAAATGGTCTTCTACAGTTGTGACCAGTAAGAAATTTAGAGTCTAATAAGATCAAAATAATTTTTATTGAATAGTAAATTATGAATAGTAACATACCCTTATGAATAGTCATGAATAGTAAATCAGCCAAAAAAAATTGAAACCGATCCTATGAATGTATAAATACAATTTAGATATCATAAAAGTGAAAAACATTTCATAGTATAAGTTTTTATATTTTTGTATGACATAAATACTTTATTTATAATATAAAATGGAAATTTATTTTCAAAAAATGTAATCATATATTTTTATTTATTTTTTTATGGTTATACGATAATTTTATGGGACCTTGATTACTTTTTCAAGGTGTTACAAAAGGAGTTATAGATTTAAAGTTGTTTATTTGGAATAAATAATGATTTTATTTAAAAATTAAATTAAAAAAATTTAGAAAATTATTTTCATAAAATGGTGTTCATTTTTGAATTCAATGAATTGATATTAGGTTAGGGTAAATTTATGAGATTTTTATGAAATGTTTTGTTTTTTGGTGAATAGTGAAAATATTGTTTTGAGTTTTGGGTGTTTAATGACATCATTAATGATGTAATAATGATTTAATCATTCTATTCAACTTTTGAATTGTAAGATATTCTATGAGGTGTCCCAAGTGGTTAATACCATGGAAAAATACCATGGGTAAGCCCAGGGTTTTTCGAATACCACCGTTGATGTGTCCCTTGGGAATTATTAAAAGTATCCTTTTCATGTGGTGTTTCATTCCACACCATGATATTATTTATTTATATTCTGTAACTCTACTATTAATGATTAATTTACTGATTATAGACCCTTGTCCCCTCTCTTTTTATTGTTTTATAAAACCATGCTATATTGTCGTTTTGTTGTTGAAATTTTGTCTCAAAATATCTCTCTCGGTTTCTCAAAAAATTCTCCTGTTTTATTTATCTAAATAACCAAATATATTTTCATTTCTAATCAAGGAATAAAATTGATCTATTTTATTCTAGAATCGACATACATGAAACCCTCTTTCCTTTACCAAGGGTTATAAAAGACATAATGATCGTGTTTCTATGCACTGTTAAAATGTCACGATTTTGAAGTGAAACCCATTACTTTTACTCTATATGGGTTATTTATGAAATGTTTTATTATTATCTATGTGGATCACATGAATATAAATACTTATTAAGGGTGCACCCCGATAGCACTCCAATGCACTGGGTAAAGAATTTAATCTCTTGAGATGACATGTTTCACGATACCATGGTGAATAACCTTTGTGATTTTTATGAATCCTTGGGAATGAACCTTGGTGATATGTTCATGAATGTATAAATTAAATTTTTTTGCCACATATTCATGTTATGATTCTTGCTATTTTCTTTATTAAATTCCTCTACTTTCATTTCTCATGTCGTTAGGTTTTTCATCAAGTTCTTATTGATATCACAAGTAAACTGATTCCCATGTTTTCCTTATTGGGATTTCTCCTCACCCTTTCCTTTGATGTATGTCTCTAGGATATGATATGTAGTAGTTTTACATAGGATAAAATTTTCATAAGGCTTTTCAAGGGGATTTAACATATTTTTTTATTTTTTTATGAATTTTGTTCCTGATTGGCAGGACACTAGACATTAAAGGTCCTCTGTTTGTAAAATGTAATGAAAAGTTCTGTAATAAAAATGCGGGATTCCATAGTTGGTATCAAAGTAATGTTTAGTTATTAATGAAAATTAGGATATGAAAACTTTTGTAAGAACCCTATATAAAAGTTTAAATATCAGAATACTTCATGGTATTTTGGTGAGTATTGACTAAGTGGTTTATCAAGAAAATACATCTCTATCTGGATAAAATCAGGTAGAGGTGGATCTGGAACAGATGTAACTAGGAGTGAAACCTCTAACAAGGAGTTTTGCGCTTGAACTGAGGTATCCTGGTACACAACAATGAGCCTTGTTGTACTCTTGGTTACAACACTACCGGGGGATATGTTTGGTTAATCATAAGCTTTTCTTGAATCATTATGAAGGATTTATAGAGAAATGTAATTGTTTAAAGCATGATGTTTTAAGACATAAAATCCATTATAGATAAAAGATTCATAAATTTAATAATCTTATCAGTAAGGTTTTATTATTTTAGAAAATGGAGGGCAATAGGAGGAACCATGCAAATGGTGACTGCAATGGACCATGCGCTAACGACCCTATGATGGAATCCAAAATAGAAAATTTCATCTGAATGATAAACCAAATTACTCATGTTAAGGGAAATAAGTTGAATCATACTTAGAGGCTGATCTCACTGCAAAGGGAACAAATTTCTATTGAATCCTTTATGCGTCAACTACCACCAACCTTCATTGGATCTACCAACCCATTGATTGATGAATAGTGGATCAAATCTATCGAGAAGATCTTTTCTGTGCTCCGTTGTTCTGAATAAGAGAAGGTCACCTTGGATGTTTATCGCATAGAGGGAGAAGCTGATCAGTGGTGGGAACTAATTAAAAACAGAAGGCCAAGAGTGGAAGTTTAATCTATAGAGTGGGAATATTTCATAGGGATATTATTCAACAAGCATTTCCCTCAATCGATGAGAAAAAGAATGGAAAAGGAGTTTCTCGAGCTAAAGTAGAAGGAGAATGAATTTGTGGGAAGCTACGAGATAAAATTCACAAGGCATTCATGTTACACCTATAGCTTTGTCATGGATCCAAATAGTATAGTTTATAGATTCTTCGGTGGACTGAGACCTCATCTGTGGAAGAATCTAGCCAACCAGGATTATGATTTTTATAAGGAGACCGTGTGAAGTGTGATGAATATCGAACTAGAGTTTGGGGAGATGCAATGGTCTCATAAATCCAATGACAAGAAAAGAACGATGGAGTCAGGCTTAGGGAGGATCTTCGATCATGGAAGAGGAGGAAAGAAATTGCAACGTCCCACGTGTCATAAATGTGGGAAGAAGCATTCAGGGAACCACCTATTCGGGGTCAAGAAGTGCTACAAGTACGGTAGAGATGGCCACATTGTGCAGAATTTTCATAGTGAGATGAAGACACAACATCCCAACACTAAAAACAAGGGGAAAATGGTGTAGGACCTACCTCATGTCTAATGCTATAAGTGTGGACAACTTGGGACCTTTTTAAATCACTGTCCAAATCTGAGGGTAGTGGAGGGGAATCGGCATCTACCTCCACAATGGCCAGGATAACAAGGTCATACTTTTTCAATCACTACAACTGAAGTTGGAGTGCCAAATGATGTCGTGGCAGGTACTCTTGTTGTTCTCTCAAATCTAGAAAGTACTTTGTTTTATTCTTGTTCTACACATTCTTCTATTTCCTCCAAGTTTGCACATAATTTATAATCAACCCCTGATTTTATAAAAGTAGAGTTATCAGTCAAGACACCTAGTAGGATTATCCAATCATTGTCAATGTTTAGAAACTCTAGTATTTACTTTAGTGAGCAAAATCTTATCGCAAATCTTGTAGTTATTCCAATGATGCAATTCGACATTATACTAGGGATGGATTGGCTCTCAAAGTATAATGCTAAGATCAAATTTAGAATTAAGGAAACCTCAATACTCTTGAATGGAAAATATACATTTATCTTCCAATGAGAGATATTTCAACCTGATCTTTATCTAAAAAAGCCTCTTATATCCTTCTTTATGGAGTTTATTGGTGAAGAAGAAGAAATAAATGATAGTTTGAGGATAGAAAATGTCCCCATCGTCTAGGAATACAATGAATTATTTCCTGAGGAGTTACCTAGACCTCCCCCAGAAAGAGAGGTAGAGTTGTCCATTGAACTCGTACCTGGATCCCATCTGATATCAAAGACCCCATATAGGATAGAAAATGTGAAGCTAGATGTATTTAAGAAACAAATCCTATAAGTTTTGGAGAAGGGTTTTATCCAACTGAGTGTTTCTCCTTGTGGAGCACCAGTTCTCTTTATGAAGAAGAAATATGGATCGATGCAGCTATGCATTGATTATAGAGAACTGAATGGGATTATAGTGAAGAAAAAAATACCCTCTTCCAAGAATTGATTACTTATTTGACCAACTTCATGGGGCTCAATTCTTCTCTAAGATTGATCTTCAATCGGGTTATCATTTATTGAGGGTGAAGAAAGAAGATATTCCAAAAACTGCCTTCCGATCAAGATATGGTCATTAAAAGTTTGTTGTTATACCCTTCGGACTGAGTAATGCACCTTCTATTTTTATGGATGTGATGAATAGAGTCTTTAAGGACTTCCTTGATAACTTTGCGGTATTTATAATAGATGATATTCTAATATATTAAAAAATTCATGAGGAGAATGAGGATCATCTAAGGGTTATTTTTCAAACTCTTTGGAAGGAGAGGCTTTTTGGAAAGTTCAAAAAATGTTAATTCTGGTTACGTCAAGTTGCTTTCTTGGGGAACATTATAACCAATGAAGGAACCATAGTTGACCTAGCAAAGAATTTTTTTTATAGGAGTGGCTTTATCCTACACCAATAACTGGGATTCATAGTTTTCTTGGATTAGTAGGATATTATAGGATTTTTGTGAAAAACTATTCATGAATTTATAATCCATTAACCAAGTTAACTCGAAACGGGGTAAATTTCATCTAGACAAAGGAGTGTAAGGAAAGTTTCCTAGAGCTGAAGAAGCGATTAGTTACTACACCTGTGTTAAATATTCCCCCAAGTAGAGAAGGATTCATTATTTTTAGCGATGCATATATGAAATGGATTGGGGGAATCCTCAGGAAAAATAACAAATTTATTACTTATATATCTTAACAGTTGAAGACTCTTGAGAAAAACTATCCTACACATGATCTGGAGCTGGCTGCAATCATTTTTTCTCTGATGATATAGAGGCACTATCTTTATGGGGAGAAATGTGATATATACATAGACCATCAATGTTTGAAGTATATTTTCACACAAATTAATTGATAATGGGATAGAGGAGATGGTTGGAACTTCTCAAATACAATGATTGTTCAATTCATTATCATCCCAGAAGAGAAAACAAAGTCACATATGCATTAAGCAGGAAGGACCCAGCTGTTCTTTCCATGATGAGGATTCAAAGAGATGTTTTGATAAATGACCAAGTAAAGAAAGACTAGGGAATTATAAGGGAAGGGACATCATCAAACCTAACCCAAATGATTTCTCAACCATCATTACTAGAGAAGATCAAGAAAGATCATATAGAAGATCCTTTGTTATAGAAGAAGTCTGAGGCTATGAAGGATGGGATGTTTCCTTTGTTCAATAATGATCAAGAAGGTGTACTAAAATTTCATACAAGACTATGTGCTCCACCTATTCTAGAAATAAAGAATGAGCTAATGGATGAAGCTCATAGCTATGCTTTCTTTATAAATCTGGGAAGCAAGAAAATGTATAGTGACTTTAGTGATCATTATTGGTGTGATAATATGAAAATGGAGATTGCTGACTACACATAAAGGTTCCTAGTACGTCAGTAAGTAAAGACAGATAAATAACTTCCTAAAGGGGTATTTCAACCACTACCCATACTAGCATGAAAGTGGGACAATATCACTATGGACTTCATCACTAGTCTCCCATTAACGTCCAAAGGAAACAATGCGATATGGGTTATTATGGACCATCGCACCAAGACTGCTCATTTTTTCTCCCTTGGGGAAGATTTCTCTCTTGATCAGCTTGGCAAGATTTATGTGATGGAATTGGTAAGGCTATATGGAGTTCCACATTCTATCATATCTGATCATGATCCAAGGTTCACATCAAAATTCTAGAGAAGTCTTCAATATTCTCTGAGCACTGAATTGAATTTCAATACGGCATATCACCCCCAAACTGATGTCCAATCTAAAAGGAATATTGAAACACTCGAGGATATGATGAGAACAAGCTCAATGGATTTTAAAGGTGGGTTGGATCAACATCTCACTTTAGTTGAGTTCTCTTACAATAACAGCTTCCACCCGAGCATTCAAATAGAACCCTATGAAGCTGTATATGGTAAGGGATGTAAAACTCCTACTTGTTGGAATGAAGCTAGTGAGAGAAACCTTATTGGGCCTGATCTTGTGCAAGAGATGACAAAAAAATTCCATTCCATCCAACAACACATTATGGCTGCCCAGAGGTAGCAAAAGAGCTATGCCGACAACCGTCGAAGGGACTTGAAGTTTCATGTTGGTGAAAATGTCTTTCTTATAATTTCACCGTGGAAGAGAGTCCTGAGGTTTGGGAATAAAGGGAAGCTCAACCGTAGGTACATTGGCCCCTATGAAATCCATGATCACGTAAGAGCAGTGGCCTATCGGTTTTCACTTCCTCCAAATCTATCACAAGTTCATGATTTCTTCCATGTATCCCTCTTGAGGAAGTGTATACCTGACCCTCACATGTACTAAATCCAGAGGTGGTATAATTGGAACATGACATCTCTTATGAGGAGAAACCGGTGGAGATCTTGGATCATAGAGACATTGTTCAATGCAACAAAACTACCCACCTTGTTAAGGTGTTGTGGAGGAACCACAAATGTAAAGAAGCCATGTGGGAACCAGAGGTGTCTATGAGGTAGAAGTAGCCACACCTTTTCTCTTCTTAGAGTACAAGTTAATTTTTTTGGGATGAAATTTCTTAAGGGGGGAATAATGTAACGACCTAAACTTTTTAATAATATTTATTTCTGAAATTTGTGTGTCATTTTATACTCAACAAAACTATATCCTTTAATTAATTAAAGTGATCATAATTAAAACAGATTGCTGGGTTTCGACTATTATATGATCATTGGAAAATAAACTCTTTATGTTACAATCATTGATTATAAATACAAGTGATCTTGGTTAATTAATACAAAAAGAAGAGTCAATGGCCTCATCCAGTAGACTTGGTCTATACAAAGTCCATCTGTCAGAGCTTGAGAAGGAGGTAGCATCTTTGGGCTTTGCTCTGGACCAAGCCCAAGCTGAGCTTCAATATGTGAATCTTGAATGGAATAACCTAAGGGAGAATTTCAAGCTGATAGAAATCACCACTCGGGATATATTGTTAGAGCCGCCCCATTATTATATCACCATAGCACACCTTACACTTAGGTCCTATGCAGGTGTTATAAGGGGCTATGTAACAAGGCTGTAGATACTTTTTATAATCCCATGGTATAAATAAAATTGTTATTTCTTCTTTTTGGTAAAATTTGTGAATTTCAAATTTCTAGATAAATGTAGGATGAACTTATAGAAGTTCTATATTACTAATGAATTTTGGAAAAAATGGTATTTTTAAATATTTACGTAAACATTAAATACTTAAAAATGTAAAATAATTTTCAAAAAATGGTATTCTACAGTTGTGTCCAGTAATAAATTTAGAGACTAAAAAGGTCAACTTAGTTTTTAGTGAATAGTAAAACATGAATAGTAACATACCCTTATGAATAGTAATGAATAATAAATCGGCTAAAAATAGAAACATCACGCATGAATGTATAAATTCAATTTAGACATCTTAAAAGTGAAAAAACGATCATGGTATAAGTTTTTGTATTTTTCTATGTCATAAAAACTTTATTTAAAATTTTATAATTAATTTAATAATTTAAAATGGAATTTTTTTTCATATAATGTAATCATAAAATTTTAATTTATTGTCTTATGGTTATAAGATAATTTTATGGGACCTTGATCCCTTTTTCAAGGTGTTACAAAACGAGTTATAGATTTAATGTTTTTTATTTGGAATAAATAATGATTGTATTTAAGAATTAAATTAAAAATATTTAGATAATTATTTTCTAAAAATTTAGATCATTTTTGAATTAAGATCATTGGTATTAGTTTAGGGTGAATTTGTGGGATTTTTATAAAATGTTTTGTTTTTCGGTAAATAGTGAAAATACAATTTTGAGTTTCGGGTGTTTAATGACATCATTAATGATGTAATAATGATGCAATAATGATTTAATAATTCTAGTAGACTTTTTAATTGTAAGATATGCAAGTAGGTATCCCAAGTGGCCAATACTATGGGAAAATACCATGGGCAAGCACATGGTTTTGAAAATACTACCAATGAGGTGTCCCTTGGAAATTAATTAAATATTCCCCCACTTTTCCTATAAATACCAAGATTTTACCTCATTCATTTCATTCCAAAATCCTTCTCCATGATGTTCTAGTCTTTTTACCTCCAAATGATGCATCTCAAGGTGCCCTCAAGCCCCCCAAGGTCCCAACCTTCGAGCTCTCAAAATCACTCTTCAAGGTAAGGGTACCTTCCACCCTTCTCTTTTAGTCATGATTTCCTTTAAGTTATGTCTTCCAGTTTTCATCTTCTTATGCAGGGGGATATTTTTATATATTATTATTATTGTCCATTTTATGTCCAAATTATGATAAACCCTTTCTACTATCATAAATTTATTTTATTAATTTTTAAGTGATGTCCTTTGGCTGCATGAATTTTCGTAAAGGAAATCGTGTTTTCAATTTTCTTTCAAGTTTCCTTTTCAGGTGGGGTGTCATTCTACATCATGATCTTATTTGTTTTTATTATATAACTCTACTATAAATTATTCATTTATTTATTGGAGACCCTTGTCCCATATAATTTTATTGTTTTCTAAAACCATGTTATATTGTCGTTATGCTGTAGAAATTTTGTCTCAAAATATCTCTCTCTTTTTCTCAAGAAATTATCTTGTTTTATTAATCTGAATACCCAAATATGTTTTCATTTCTGGAGAGATTCATCAAGACATAAAATTGATCTATTTTTTTATGTAATAGACATACATGAAACCCTATTTCATTTTCTAATTTTTATAAAATGAATAATGATCATGTTTCTAAGCACTTTTACAATGTCACGATTTTGAAGTGAAACCCATTACTTTTACTCTCTATGGGTAATATATGAAATGTTTTATTATGATCTATTTGGCTCACATGAATATAAATACATATTAAGGGTGCACCTTGATAGCTCTCCAATGCACTAGGTGAATAATTTAATCTCTTTAGATGAAAAGTTTCACGATACCTTGGTGAATAACCCTGGATGACACCTTGGGGATGAACCTTGGTGATTTGTTCATGAATTTATAAATTAAATGTTGCAGCTACATATTCAGGTTATGGTTAAAGTAATTTTAATTATGAAATTCCCCTAATTACAATTCTCATGTCTTTATGTTTTTCATCAAGTTCTTATCGATATCACAAATAAATGCATTCCTGTGCTTTCCTTACTGGGATTTCTGGTCTCACATTCCTTTGATGTATGTCTCCAGGTTATGAGATGCAGTAGTTATACATAGTATGAACTCTTCAAGAGGATTTTCAAGGGGATTTAAAAGAGTGTTTTATGTTTTCATGTATTTTGTTCCTGATTTCCAAGACACTAAACATTAAAGGTCCTCTGTTAGTAAAATGTAATAAAAAGTTATGTAATAAAAAGGTGGGATGTCATATTCATTTTATGATGAATAGTGAAAATACTGAATTTTATTTGAAAATTGCCTTTTCATTTAGTTTATACGTAAAAATAAATTATATTTTTAATTGGTTTTAATGTAAAATTAGTTCAATTATAAATATTTTAATAAAATTGAAATCCTTGGAACCAATTTCTTATTGAATTTAGATATAAAAAACATTGCAATCTTTTGAACACCTACTTTCTCATCGTGTCTGGGGGATTAATTTTAAATTAAAATTTTCCAGTTTTTTTTAATGTAATTTAGATATATATATTTCATATTATTCATCTTCATAAATTATATTATATAATAATTTTATATTAATTTTAGACCAAAATTAATAGTGAAATCAGTAAAAAGTATTTTCTGGGTTATGGTAAAAATTTGTTTTCAAGTGGTTAAAATAAAATAATAGGGGTTAAAAATAACTCAAAACATCTCAAAAACCCATTTTATGGAAAATTTTGACCCTATACTTTCTATTATATATAATAATCAATTTTGGACCCTTTTCATGTGAAAAATGTGGGTACACATTTCCTTTTCAAAATATTACAAGTGTGCTACTCACCTCACACATAAAAGGTCAGCGACTTCCCTCTATTATTTACACCTTCAAGAAAAATTTTCGGCCAATAACATGCCAAATTACTTCCCACATTCACTAATATCATCCTAAAATAATTATTTTGGATAGAAGGCCAGCCTAGGAAGGTTTTTTTGCAAACCTAAGGAGTATACTAGAAGAAGATGGAAGCATTCTTGTACTATTTATTTCAAAAGAACCTATAATTATTATTATACAATGATCATATAATAAGTTAATTATATTTGATATATCAAGATTTTTTTCTAATGTTATAACCAACCACCATCTCCACTTCCATCAAATGGGTTATGAAATCATCATTTGTTTGTACGGAGGATTACTGCCTCACGATCCAATGTCATTCATTTTCTCCATTACCACCTCTCAAGGATGGTTAAAATTATGGATTTATTATTTTCATATAATATTTTTGATATTATTCTATACATTTTAATATTATATCACACAAACATTCACACTCTATTTTCTATGGGCATACAATAACTTCGCTCAGGTGTACGACGGACTACCGCCTCACGAAGCCATGTAATTCATTCACGCATTACATGGAATGTAATAAGGATGGTTTTTATAAAAATATTTTCAATATTTGAGATAAAAATTACTTTTTAATAATAATATATCATTCACCTTTCATTTTTTCAATCCGATAAAGAAATGGAAATAGTGGCCACGCATACGAACAGCCTACCCGCTCCGTGAATGGTGGATTTCATTTTATATCTCTAAATATTATGGATAAATATAAATATATATATATATATAATGAATATATATTATATTTATATCATGGTCAAAATTATGGATATGATGGAACCATGATCTTTGTAATTGGACCATAAATAATAATCCAAAAAAACTTGAAAAATAAAGCATTCATTGCCTGAAACGATAATTTAACAAGGAATTGATTATAAATGTGTAATAAAATTCCATAAGAAAACAATATATGGTATGATATATATATTTATGTATTTTTAATATATGTAAAATAATACTATATTTATTATAAATTATTTTTTTAATGAGTTCAATAGAATTTAAAACATAAGGTGAGCGATTTTTGTCTCAATTTTCCTTTTTTGAGACATGTGTTATGTTGTGAACCTATATTTCTTCACGAGGTTTATATAAATCCCCTTTCACATCTAATAGCATGAGTTTATTTTTCACAGTTATATTTTATGTTCCATTTTATGGTATTCCTTCATGTTGGTTAGGATTCAACATTACCAAATTAGTAATGGTTTTAGGTCCCAGTACAATCTTTTATCAAGATTTTTTATGAATATGTTTTTTATGATAAAATCTAATGATATATCTCTCAAGAAACACATGAATTTTATTATCATATATTTTTTCAATATATCTTCATGTAATGGTACCATTTCTTCAATCTATGGTACATAAAATAATTGAGAAAAATGTTTTTACAAAATTTAAATTTATTTATCTCTTATATTGGAAATTATTTTTCATTATAATAATATTTTCAAAATGTTTTATTAATTTTATATGATTTTTAGAAGATATTTACCCATGTTTTACTTTTTTTAATAAAATTATTTGTATAATTTCTTCGTCTTCCAAATAATTCCCATTTGGATTTACCAAAAATGTTTAAGGAATCATTGTTTTAACAAGTATGGAATGAACAAAAATTTTCATCGTCATGGACATAATCTAATTTAAACCATCCTATATAATTTCTCATGATTTTTTAAAATGAAAAATATTTTCAAAAAACCTATTTTAAAAAGTTTTTTTCAAACAAAAAAGTATATTTTCCTCAAGAAATTTTTCAAATGGTCATTAAAAATAATTTTTCATCAAATATATTGGAATCTAATGAAGTTACCTATGTATTACTAGGGATATGATTCAAGAATAACATTATTATTATTTCCATAAATGGTTAATATTTATGATGGGATTATTTTTATGAAATGTATTTCTCTTCCATGGTTATACAATGATAAAATTATTATGAAACCATATTCATTGTCAATGGCTTATGCTATGATGAAATAGTGAAATAATTATGAAACCTATCACTTTTCCGTATGTTATGATTTTATGAAATGTTTGTGAAACCCATTTCATTTCATGGGTTATGTTATTATAAATTTTCTATGATCTTGTGAAATATATATTTATGATTTTAATTAAGTGATGGGTGGGACCTATATGTCCCTCCAATTAATTGGGTAAATATTTATATCTCATGAGATTGACGAGACTATAACATAGATTGAAACCGATTTATTAACAGAATTTTTCCACTTTGACGGTCTTGGGAGTGAACCTTTACTGCTATGATGAATTAAGGAGTGAACTCATTCCAATATGATATCCTTGGAAGTGATCCTCAAATAATATGGAAATAATTTTATATGCTAATGTGTATGCCCCAAATCCATGTATTTTTTCAATGTTATGCTCTCATGACTCATGTTCTCTAATTTTCTAATGATTCATGTCTTATGAACTGCCAATATTTATGCCATGACTCTAGTTTACAAACATTTATATGCATGGAATGGTTTTAAAATTTTATATTCTTGTTCCAATTTTCATATGTTCATGTTATGATTATGTACCTACCTTATTTATCCTTAATGAGAAATTGAGTCCACCCTTTTTTATGTTTCATTTCCGTAGGTTATAAAGAATGGTTTTATTTAGTTTATGTATATATTGATTTCTGAATGGGAATATATTTCTAGTAAACATTGAATATATTTCACCAAATTAAATTATTATATTCCACATCTCCAAATACACTAAACTATTATTGTCCTTAGGCATGTGTTTCTATAATTTAATTAATATTCATCTAAGAAGACATAATATCTATGTGTGAAAAGTCTAGGTCTCTATAGTTGGTATATGAGTAAATGTTTGGTTATGTTTTGTAAAATAGGATTACAAGAATTTATTGATATCCGTATGGTCATTTCTAAGGATATTTCTATGTATGACTCCAAGGATAAGTCTAATAAGGAGTCAAAGTATATAAAAACATCCTATAATTTTGGTAAAGGTTAGAGGAAATTATTTTTATGAAATTATATCTCTTTATGGATAGTATAAGATAATGTGGATCTAGAAAAGAAGAACCTAGGGGTAATAACCCAGAAAAGGGAACGTCAAGGTGTATTCTATCATCGCCTAATTTTTGTACACCTGGTTTGACAATCTTGGGGGATATACTTTAGAAATTTATAAACTATGCATGAACCATCATTAAGGGTTTATATATATGATGACTAAGAATGAAATAGGATAAAACTAAGGTAACATAGATTAAATATATTTCATGATTTAGGCATCCTATAAGTTATTTTTCAAGATTATGTGGTTCCCCTATATTATTTGTGTTGTCCACGCTATGATTTTTGTTTTGTTTGACGAGTGGAACAGGAAGGAACCGTGGTAATGCTGAGTGTGATATACAATGAAATTATTTTCCTCTTAAGAAACCAAATTTTGTGGGAGTCGGAATAAAAAATAAAGCTTATTTTCTCTCATAAACTTCTCATGTTATGAATCATGATAGATTTACAAATGAAAAAATAAGGGAACATCATTTGGTTGAGTCCTTCATAAGGTAATTTCCACATTCTTCCAGTGCGTCTTATGATCCATTAGTTTATTAGAAAAGGATTATCACCACTGAAAATATATTTTCCATCATCCAATATTTAGAGAACGAGAAATCCATTTTGGTTGTCTAATATTTGGAAGGTGAAGCAGAACAATGGTGGGATCTTATCATGAATATGAGGAAACATGATTAAATTGAATCCATGGATTGGGATGAGTTAAAGAACTTGTTATTCAATAAGTACTTCTATATTATTCTTCATACAAAGATATAGAAGGGTTTCCTTGCGCAAACTCAATAAAAAAGTGCTGAATTATTTGGAACCTATGAGGAAAATTTTACAATACCTGCGCAGTATGATTCTGGTATTATCAACTAACCTCAAATTAAGGTTGATCATATCATTATTGGATTAAAACTAAGTCTCTAATGGGTGTTATCTAGAAGAGACTTTTTTTACTATAAAAAGATCATTTAAAGATCTATAAAGTTTTAAATATAGTTTTAATTTATTTATCAACCAAATGGTTTTGATATGATGAAAAAATTGAATTCATAGAAAAACATAAGAACCTCGAAGGGAAGAATTTAAGATTTTATTAATTCTCGTATTGTAGAGAAAATCATGTATAAAATTGCCTTAAGGGGACTACTAAGTTATTTACGTGTGGAATGGATTTTCCTCAAATCAATAAAATCAGAATTGGTGGGTATAAGTTTTCTAACAATGTGAATAGAAAAAATGTGCATAAAATGAACCACCCACACTCTAGTGTTTCAAGTATAAGGAGTATGGGTTCTATGATAACTAGTGCCCAAACCCAAATATTAATGATAATGATCGATGTCATTCACTTTTTAATCTAAGGGATAATGGAAATTACCATTGGATAAAAATTTATGAAAATTATTTGGATAACGATATGGTAAAAGTTACACTTATCATCCACTCTAGAAGAACTAATGCCTTATTTTACTCTAAATCTACCCATTCATTCATAACTGAGGAATTTTATGATGGTATCAAGATTACTGCTAAAATATTAGATGTATAATTATCAATGAAAATACCAAATGATATAATTGTCACATAAAAATTATACAATCCCATTCTAGTTGGTTTTTTTAAGAATGTGCTTCCAACAAATCTTTTTATTCTTCCCAAAGTGCAATATGATGTCATCTTTCGCATGGATTTGATTTATCTGCATAAAACACACTTCAATTTTCAAGGATGGGAATTCACATTTGATATTACCATACAACCTATGATTATATAAAAATGTTATGATATTAAAAAACCTCTAGTAGATATTAAATCCATTGTATGGGTCTTAATTTCCATTCAGAATGGGTTTTTATATCAAATGGTTGGGGAGAAACATGACATCAATGATATTCCTATTGTGTGGGAATTTTTTGATGTCTTTCAAATGGAGCTTCTGAGTCTTCTTCTAAAATGTGAAGTTTATTTCTTAATATAACTTATACCTAGTCATAAAACTAATTTCTAATAATAGCTATAGAATTTCCTTGATTGAGTTATAGGAATTAAAGATGAAACTCTTGGAGAACCTTGACCAGAGATTCATTCCGACAAGTGTGTCACCTTAGGGTTCAATTGTTATTTTTCTTTAAAATATGTATGGATTGATATGAATCTTCATTGATTATCAGGAGTATAAAAACATCATTATCATGAACAAGTATCATGTACCTTATTTTGATGACCTATTTCATCAACTGTATGGAGCACAATAATTTTCCAAGATTGAACTTAATTCTAGATATCATCAGCTAAGGATCAAGAAGGATTATATACCCAAGAAGAAAATTGGTAAAATTTATAGACACTATGAATATATAGTAATCCTATTTAGTCATACTAATTCCCATGTTATCTTTATGGGTTTAATGAGTAGTGTCTTTAGATATTACCTTCATATGTTTGTGTTATTTTTATAGATGATATTTTTACATATTAAAATGGAACGGAAAAAAACTAAGGCCACATGAAAATTTTAATAAATACCCTAAGGAAGGAGAAGTGAATTTGGGATGTTAAATGTTTCATTTTTTGGTCATATATTCTCAAGAGAGTGTATATTAGTAGACCCATCAAAGATGGATGTTATTGAATGTTGGCCAAGACCAACCATGCTGACTGAGATCCATATATTTTTGGTTTAGATGGATATTATCAATGTTTATAGAAACATTCTAATGAATAACTAATCTACTAACCAAGTGAAGTAGAAAGGTATCCAAGTTCATCTGGATAGATGAATGTGAGAAAAATTTCAAGGAACTGGGGAGGAGACTTGTTAGGACAACTATGTATGCAATTCCCTATAGTGTTGAAAGGTTTTTAATATATAACGATGCATACAATATGGTATTTAGATGTTTAATAATGAGAAATTACATGTTTATATTGTATGCCTCATGAAAATTGAATATTCATGGGTAAAATTTATAAACTCGTGATTTGGAGTGAGCTGCGATAATTTTTTCATTAAAATATAGAGGAATTATATTAACAGAAAAAAGTGTGAAATATATATATCTATCATAAAATTTTAAATAATATACTAAAAAATAAGGTGTTAAATAATCCCCAAATAATATTGATGAAGGTGATTAAAAGAATATTCATCATTACATTACCACTCTGGGAAAGTGCACAAGGTGGCTAAAGATTTGAGTTGAAAGGATCATGATTTATTATCCATGATGAGGACTATAAATGATCCAATATTTTTATATTTTCAAATGATGGATCTAAAAATATTTATGTTGAGGGAAAATATTATCTTTCTTAATTTAATTTCCAACCATCAATCTAAGTGTAGATTTAAGAGGTGTGTAAGGAAGAAATATATTTGTAATAGAGGGTTTAAAATGTTCCTGAGTTTAACCTATATGATGATAGAATGGTAAGTTCCAAAACCATGTATGCATTTAATTGATACGAGATTTTAAGAAATAGTTGTTAGAGGAAGATCATATTTCTTCATTCTTTATTCATCATATAAGTACAAAGATGTATAGATATTGGAAATATTATTTCTTGTGGGATGGAATGAAGTGTGATATCACATAGTTGGTATCTCGGTGCTTGATATTTTAGTAAGTTAAGGATGAAAGAAAAAAGTATAATGGTATGTTTCATACATTGCCTATAACATAATTGAAATGTGAAAACATCACTATGTATTTTATTTTTGTACTCCCCAAGACATTTAAATGGTGTAATGCTTTATGGGTTGTAGTCGATTTCCTTACTAAGTCAACATACTTCATCACTATCAAGGAAGAATTATCTCTATACAAGATATCTCAGATATACATTAAAGAATTGGTAAGGATTATAGGAGTACCATTTTCCATTATGTTTGATTGGGATCTGATGTTTACCACAATGTTCTAGTGAATTCATCAGCATTCTCTTGATACAGATCTAAGTTTCAAAACTGTGTATCATCCTAAAAAAGAAGGTCATCATGAAAGAAAAAATCAAATCCTAGATAATATGATTATACCTTGTTATTTATATTTCAAAGGCGGTTATAATCAAAACCTCAGTTTAAATGATTTTTCCTACAATAAAAACTTTCACTCAAATATTTATATGAATCCTTATCAAGGCCTCTATGGAAAGAATTATAGATCTCTAATGTGATAGAATAATGTTGGAGAAAGAAAGATATTGGGACCTGAGATAGACGATTATATGGAATATAACTTTATAACCATTTCGAAACAAATCAAGGAAGCTAAAAATCAAATGAAAAGTTACGATGACAATCACTAATGTGATCTAGAATTTGATATTGATGATAAGGTAGTTCTGATAATTTATTCATGGAATAATATTTTCATATTCATATAGAAATGTAAAATAATACCTACATATATTGGTCCCTTTGAAATTATTGATTGTATTAGGAGGGTATCCTATTGGTTGGTGCTTCCACAATACCCATCTCATGATCATGATGTGTTCTATAAATCTCTCCAAAAAAAGTACATTCCTAACCCTTCACATGTACTGAACTCAGAGGTCATACCATTGGAGAAATATATTCCTTATGAGGAACAACTCTTGTAAATTGGAGATCATACAAGAAATGTTTTAAAAAGCAATACCACTCACTTGGAAAGGGTTTTGTGGTCAAACCACCAGTTTGAGGAAGAGACATGGGAATTTAAGAAATGATGGGGGAGAAGTATCCTCATTTTTTTCTATAAGAATAAAAAAATAAAAATTGAAATTCATTTTAAGGGAATTATAATATAACACACTGAGTATTTTTGAATTATTTATTTCTAATAAATTAAATTAATTTGATATATTTCATTAAATGCAACATCATGTTTATCTTTCCTTACACGCAACTCTGAGTTTCAAAGCCATGATATATTTTTAAATTTTTTTATTTAGATGTGAATATAATAACATAGCCGATAAAAATAGAAATAAGAATAGGAATAAATAAATTTAAATATTTATTATTATTTTTTTATATAAATAAAACATATTCATAATAATATAATTAATTTCCACTAATGTCTTCATATATTTCAAAAATATTATTTTCTCAAAAAAAATGTTTTTCTATCCTTTCATTAATAATAATAAAATTACTTTTTGAAACTATTAGAAAATTAATTTGAAAAAATAAGATTCATTTTTGAAACCATCAAGTCAAAATTACCTTATGATGAATTTTTGGTAATTTTCTAAAAAGTTTCATTTTTTCATAAGTAGTGAAAAATACTGAATTTTAATTAAAAATATCATTTTTTTTAATTTATTTATATATTTAAATTATATTTTAAATTGGTTTTAACATAAAAAATTGTTTAATTATACATCCATTAACTTGATTTAAGTCATTAGAATCAATTTGATATTGAATTATAATATAAAAACATTGTAAACTTCTCAATATATTCTCTTTAAAAACATGTTCTCTCATCACGTTTGTAGGATTAATCTAAAATTAAATTTTTATAATTACATGAATGGAATTTGAAAAAAAAATCCATATTTTTAATATTCATATTTTATATTTTTAAATAATTTCCATTTAATTTTTTTAAAATGAATAATAAAAATAGTAAGTTTTATTTATCACGGTTATGGTAAAAATGGGTTAATATGGGGTGTTAAACTAAAACTATATGGGTTAAAAATAACCCAAAATTTGTAAAAAGGAAAATTATCAAGATATATTTAGAATTTTTTGTCTTATATTATTTATAATAAACCATTATTTACCCTTGTTTCATGTGAAAATTGTGGACACAATATTTCTTTTCAAGAAATGACAAGTGTTAGACTCACCTCACTTATAAAAGGTAACAACCTCTAATCTTTTATTCACACCTTAAAACCCATTTTTCATCCACGGTCTACCCAAATCAATTCCCAAATTACCTCATATCATCCTTTTATGATTATATTTTATATAAATCCAACCTAGTAATGGTTTATGTTTAAACATAAGGAAGATACCCGAAGAATATGTAATTTTCATCAATAAGCTTTTTCATTTTATATCTTCCCCCAAAAAAATTAATTCTTATTATATCATTATAATTTAATAACATCAGAAACATCCATATAATTAAATTTTTTTCATGACCTACAACCATCTCCACTCCAATCAAATGTGTTACAAATTCATCATTTGTGTGTACAGTGGAATACTGCCTCATTAACTGATGTCATTCATTTTACAATTTCCACATCTCGAAGCTGGTTATAATGATATATTTTCTATTTTTATATGTATTTTTTTATTTTATTATGATATTGGAATTATTATATCACACATACCTTTGTAATATCTATTTTTTGGTAATTTGAAAGGGTATCTGGTGTGTACAGTGGGTTACTACCTTACGAAGTGATGTGATTCGTCTATGCATTAAATTGATGGTAATAAGGGTGATTTTAATAAAAATATGTGATATATATGAAATAAATATTATTTTTAAATTATAATATATCATATACCTTCATTTATTTCATTCCTACAATGAAATTAAAAAGGTGCTCATGTGTACGTACGACCTACCGTCTCCACGAACAGTGCATTTGATTTTATATGTAAAAATATTATGGATTAATCTAAATATATACTTATACTGAATATATTTTTGAAATTTAAATCATTTTTGACATTATGTATATGGTGGAACCATTATCTAAGTAATAGGATAAAAAATAACAAGTCCAAAAATACACGAAAAATAATGTTGTTATTGACCAAAATGTTACTTTATAATGGATTTTTTAATAAATGGGTGATAAAATTTCATAATAAAATAATATATGGTATGATAAATATAATTATTTTCATTTAATATATGTATAATAAACATATATTTATTATAATTAATATTTTAATGAGTGGTATTGAATTCAATAATTAAGGAGTGGGATTTTGGTCTCAACTTGCCTTCTTTTAGACATATGTTAATTTTATTGGAACCACAGATGTTATTTCATAAAAATGGTTCCTATTTTGTGTTTTTTCAATCAACACTGGGTCTATTAGGGAGTTTACTAGGTAATTTATCTTACATTACAAGCTGATTATAGTGTTTAAGGTTGCATCATTTCCCAGCGTTTTCCAAATTTTCGGGCTCAAAATCAGGAGGAAGAGAAAGCATCGTGAAAGGTGTTTTATGGGATTGAATCTTCATAAATATGGTAAATTAATGGGTTTCTATTTGTTTTTTTCAATGGAAATTATTCAAAAATATTCAGAGCATCACGAATGATATGATGGGTTGATGATAATCTTCACGACTATGAAAAGTTGAGCATCACAAAAGTGCAAAGGGTTGGTGGTAATATCCATGACTTTGTGAAGCATCGAGAGTGGATTAAATTTCACTATATATTTGAAAGTGAAGAAAAATTGTGAACACTATTTTCTATTTTCCTGAAAAATATGCTAGAGGCATGGGAGAATAGTGTAAGTTCGAGACTATAAATATGATTCTACCTCTACTTCATTTGACATTAAAAAAATGGGGAAAAGGGTGAATCACTTTGAATTTGTGAAGTCTAAGAGATTAATGAATCATGTATTCAAATTGAGCTTCATCATTTACAAAATAATACTCCGGTCTTGGAAAATTTGCAGGTATCTCATAAAAATGAGTTTCACAATGATGGGGTATTCTCTGATGAATTAGTGAGCTTTCTGAAGGTAGTTTGTTCCATGAAAGTATTTTGCTTCATAAGGGTAGATATATTCATGAGGGAGACTCATGAACATTATTATTAAATGTCAATTCTAAGTGAATAGTTTTTTCAAGTGCATCAAATCACTACTATTATATAATTAAATCATCCTTCTGGTCAAGGATAATGACTTAAATTAAAATATACTAAAGTGGCCTTCAAGTCATTAAACTGAGTGAGACTTCACCAAAAATTGTGATCTAGGGGGAGTCTATGGAAGTTTTCTGAGATTGGATGTGTGATATCACTAAAGTATTTTAATGTAAATGTTCCTAGAATATAGTGAGTATGTCTGAACATCAATATTTAACAGGTAGTGAACATTAGTGGATTAAGTACGACTGACACACTGTATGTGGATGCTTCATAGACTATCCATTAGTGGAGAACCAATTAAAATTGATGTGGTGTCTCTCTACATGATAATGTTTGATTACTGCATGATTCCATAAGGATGGGTTTAACAAGTTCCTACCAACTTATGAACAAGATCCATTTAATTTAAATAAAAATTTGACACTCTGATTCACCCCTCCCATCTGAGGGTGTTCTAGGGTCCTAAAAGTGGTTTTAGAGAAACAAGATGATGGTATTAAATCTTCACTCTTTTGTTGTCATATAGAATTCTGTAATATTAGGGTATTACACCTTTATTATGGAAGAAACTTCTATATTTGGAATAACATGATGAGATATCATCAAATACCTCTTGGAATGTATGTATTTTTTTCACTTCACATGGTATTTAGGTAACTAATAAAAAAAGGCTGTTTATGGCTAAACCATATTGGAAAATTCTTCATTAGATGATTAAGAATAGAATTACTTAATTTTTTCTCCATCTGATCAAATATATCTAAAGATGATGAGTTTCACTTTATTCATGTATATTTTGGAAAACTAGAAAAAATATATTAAGTTTAAAATAAAGAAAAGGATGTGATACTCCATGTTTTTCATAACAAGTTCAATGATTTGGTCATAATAGCCCGAAGCCCTTAATTTTTTATTGTGTTGATAATCTATCTTTCAAGGGATGAGGTGGAACACTTACAAGGCCCGAAGGCTCAGAGACAATTACATGACCCATAGGTCTTACAGGGAATCACCTAGACAAGACAACTTGGAACTGATCCTCCATATCATATGTCATGATATTAGCACTCCACCTTCATAGGGATGGTCGGCTAACTGTCCTATGGAAATCTGCACAATCCCGGAGGCCATGGGGTGGCCCTAAGACCTTAAGGTGGCCCAAAGAACTAGAGAAAAAAACTATCCTAAAGGCTTTCGGTGGCCTGAAATACTTGAAGTACCTAAGTATGATGGTAGCATATGAAATGATGGTCACACCATAATATGCTACAAATCAAATAATAAAAGAAATGACATTGAAATCCTTGTAAAAACTTGAGATTTCTAGAGATAGTATTGATAAAGATAATGAGGAAGATGAAACTATTTCTATTTTTTCTAATAAATTCAATATATTAAAAGATATATTTGAAGTAAATATTCCTCAAGCCTATTTTTGGATGTGATAGAGTTGGGAACATTGCCTCTCTATCCTCAAGGAAGTTTTATTAGGGATAAATTGAGTCTAGAAACATGAAAGGGCCTCATAAAACGTTTCCCTAAAAGGGAGAATTCAAATCAGGATTCAAATAATAGAAAAGGAGTTTTTTTATAAATAATAACAATATGATAATTAATTTTTTGATGATGAAGAACCAATGTTTAAATATAGAACCCAAGCACCCATTATGGCTATAGTTGAAAATGAAATACCTTCAAAAGATAAAGATATATATAATTATTGGATTGGTTTTTTTATCCCAAGTTGGAACTTATTGATGCTCTTGATAAGATTTAGAGTCATGGAAAGAGAACCATAAATATGAGAGTCATTATGGATGATTCATTAGAGTATATTTGTCATCTTGAAGCATAAATTGATTGGCTGGAAGAATAAGCAACACAACATTCAACAATTCATGAATGCATGGAAGATTTTTTGGAATTTAAGCTTAGTATTAAAGAGAAGGAAAAGGTATTCAAGGACCATACATCCATACTGGAGGAGAAATCTATGATAGTAGAGGGGCTTGAAGAAAAAGTTGTTACTCTAACGAGTAAACTTGAAACTATATCATATTTAAGGGAAACAAATAAGAAAATACAGTTTAGATGATTCTCAGATACAGAGCTGTTAGAGAGAGGTAAGTGTGGTTATGAAGTAATATAGAAGGATTTGAATGATCAAAGATCCACATGAATTGGAAAAATTTTAATTGGTTGTGATGATGAATCATCAAAGTCTGGAAACAAAGTAATCCAAAATAAAGAGAAGAAAAAAGGTATAAATATCACAAAGGCACCTGACATTCAATAAAGGAAAGCTTCAAATCAAACATAAAAGATATTTAAAATTTAAAATTGAGTATTCAGAGATGATATCTAGTCAAATATTTTTTTAAAAGAAGCATACAGGAGGACGAATGTATGTGAGAATACATTTACCATTATGAAATGTAAATTCTGGGGTTATCTCAGCCATACCAAATCATACTATGAAGAGGCGTGAATCTATTTGAAAGGGGAAGTGCTAGAAAGTCCAATATGAAGAATGACACCATATTCTACATCTTATAAAAAAAATACTATGTATTTTTTCCCTTTTTCTAACTATGGATATAAAACCTTTCATTACAGGAAGATAAAATGTAGGAATAATACCTTCCAAACTCTGAGACAAGTCAATACCCGCCAACCAAGAGGATTTTATCTTGAAAATATGTATTCTACTATAGAATAAAAATATGAGTATGAAGAAACCATGCATAATAAATATATATTGTAAAGGCCATCTTTAGACTCCACTCAATCACATATCTCGTGGAAGGAAAATAAGAAAATCAAGTAATCCAGCACTGTAGAAATAGATCTCAATGATAAAAAAAGTAGTCCCTGGATTATTGATTGTGGTTTCTCATCCCACTTGATGTAAAAGGTAGATTTATTAATGAATTTTAAGAAAATTTTTGATGTTATAATAAGCTTCATCAATGATGGTTCTTTAAATATCAAACCTAGTAGAAGTACAAAACTAGAAAATAGCAAGCATAAGAAAACTGATGTTTCCTATGTGGATGATTTTATTAACAATATCCTGAGTTGGAGTCAAATATGTGACTTGGTAATGATAGTGACATTCAATAAAAAAGAGTTCACTAAAAAATAAATAGAGGTAATCATCTCATGAAAAGATGCAGAACAGATAGAAATTTATACCTGGTTGGCAGCGAAGAGAACATTAGTTCTTAACAATTGATGAAGAAAACAACATGTGACATCTATGGTTAGGTCACATAAATCAAAAATTCAGGGAAACATTATCTAATATGAATAGATTCATTGATATCTCCAATATAAAGTGTGAATGAGAAAAGACAGGTGTTTCCTTCAAATATGGAAATATGGTCTGCAGTTCATATATTCTAAAGAAGAAAAGAGAATAAAAGCTTCATAATCTCATCCACATAGATGTATGTGGTCCAATAAATTTTGTTGGCACATATTTAGAGAGGTAATTCCTTATTTTTAGTGATGATTATAGTACAATGGATTATTTAATTATTATACATGGGAAATAAAAATTGCTTGACTTCATGAAAACATATCGTTTAATAGTTAAGAATGATACTTGACACATAATCAATGTTCTATGATCTAGAAATCGAGAGGAATACACATAAATTGAATTTAAATATTACTTGTAAAAACATAGAATAAGGAATGGGGTGGATTTAGTGATAACCCCACAACAAAATGGAGTTCACTACTAAAATTCTGGGTAATTGCGCATGTTACAACGGGAGAGTATTAGTAACCGCCATTTGGAGGATGCAAATACTGAAATAAAAATAGGTGGGATTTTCAAGCCTTTTGGTTGTTATGTATTTGAGACCACCAAATGGAAGGTGCTATTACTGAACTAAAAATACATAGGATTTTTCCCTCCTTTTGATTGTCTTCTTCGATACGCCCTGAAACACCCCTGTCACCGCTTCGCTGCCCACTGCCGCCACCCCTGCCACCCCACCCCCACCCATGTCACCTATAGTCATCATGGGCACACCAATGCACATTCAAAAACCCTCTGGTCTCCCCTCGACATCACCCCACCACACAACAACCGCCCCTAACTAACCTCAACCCACCTTGGTCGTCGTGCATCCACCATGGTCGGTGAAGCAAGATGGTGGATACCCTCCACCCACACCCACATTTCCTAATACATCCCTGATTGAAAATCATGTTTTTTGGGGGTTGATCTTTAGTATCCTCAAAACAAAGAACACTAAAGGCTTTAGCGATTGGCCAAAAACGTCCGACGTTTGGCAGATGCTAAGCGGCCACTAAATATATTTAGTGACGACTTTTAGCAGTCTCTAAAGCCCTTATTTCTAGTAGTGGTTTTTTAATTCATAAATCTATAGGTGAACCATATGGATATAACTGTGATGATGGAGAGTCGTATCTCTCATCATTACTGGAAGGAGGCTATTTAAGCAACAGTGTACACACAAAATCAAATTGGGCTTTATATGGGAGAAAACAACACACCATATGAGTTATGGAATGGAAGGAATACCTATATAATTTATATTCATGTTTTTGGAAATAAATTTTTCATCCAAAATAGAGAAGGAAATCAAGGAATGTATGGTGGTGATTGAGACAATGGAATATTCCTTAGATATTCAATGAAGGGTAAAGCATCCAAAATATTCAAAAAAATACATGGAAGAATTGTGGAATGAATTTTTTTCAATATCATTGATGATAAAACCACAAATATCTCGATGATATCATATGATGATATGATAGAAGATGAAGGAGAAATTGGAAATGGAACTGATTCAAATGCAGAAGTAGAAAACGGAATGAAAAACATTCTGAGAACACAAAACAATGAATACTCAGAATAAGAATCTGAAGAGGAAACCATGTCTATAGAAAAATCATCTGATCCTCATAAGAAAAATAGATTTTTAGAAATTAATTAATCCAATGTCATTATGGATTGTACGGTGCCCACACTGACAAGGAGAATGGGGATTGATGAAAATTATTCCATCCTATCAATTTTAGAACTAACCTCATTTGAAGAAGCAGAAATGGATGAATCCTTGGTTAAATCTGTGAATAAAGAACTATATCAGATTTACAAGAACCATATATGGGTTTTTTTATGAGACGTGAATATAAAAATGGGATTAGAAAAAATTCGATCCTTAAAAACAAATTTGATGAGAATGGAAATGTGGCCAGAAAAAAGGCATGCTTAGTGTGTAAAGGCTATGTACAGATTGAAGGAATTGATGTTAAAGAAAGTTCTTCTTCAATAGAGACACATAAGTCAATCAATCATTTCAATTATGTGTAAATTCAAAGAGGATACAATGTTTAATAGATTGATTTCTAAAAAACATTGTAAAATGGAGTTCTTGAAGAAGAATCCTACATTGAACAACCAGTGGTATTTCTAATTGTAAATGATGAAGAAAATGATTGTATATTATATAAGGTAATTTATGGTCTAAGTGAGGAACCAGGTGTATGGAATTATTGACTGGATACTTATATGAAGAATCTTCAATTCAAAAGAGGTGGTTTTGGTCATAATCTCTATGTGATGAATTCAATGAAAGGTTCATCTATGGTTATTATGAATATGGATGATATTATATTTTTCAGAATCAGGTTGGGATCAGTGGAAGAATTTTCTAATCACATAAAATAAAAATTTGAGATTTTTATGATTGGTGAATTCACATATTTCTTAGGGCTATAGGTGATTCAAAAAGGATTACAGTTTTATCTCCCAGGAAAAATATAAAATAGATATATAGATAAAATTCAATATTAATTACTTAAAACAATGTCAACTCCAATTATAGTTTATAAAAAACATGGAATGATTGAGAAAGAGAATTGTGTGGGTCCCACCATGTATAGAATAGCCAATGGAATATTATTTTACTTGACTATGATAATGCAAAATATCATCTTTTCTACATGATTAGCATCCACTTTCAAAGTAGTATGAAGGATGATAATTTGGAAGTGGTTAAAAGAATCATGAGATATTTTAATGGTATTTTGTTTTTTGGCTTATACTTTGTTGTAGGAAGATATAATGAACTATCATTATTGTTTTATATTGGCTTGGTTAGATATGTGGTGGATATATACTCCACTAGATTTAGTTATTTTTCATAGGAAATAAATACGTAGTCTGGTTAGGCAAGAAAAAAGAAATACCTTCTCTTAGCATGGATGAAGAAGAGTATATCTTTTTAATAAAGTCTTGCACTCGTCTATTAGGGATGGTGAAAAAACTTTCTAATATTTTTGATCAGGTGAAATAATTTATGGTGACTCAGTACGACAATAAGAGAGTTATTGATGTTATAATGAATTGGGTTCACCGCTCTTGTAAAAAACATATTGAGATCAGATATCACTTCATCAAGGAAAAGGTTAAACAAGGTTTGATTAAAATTGAGTATTTCGGAATTGATGAAAAATTGGATAAAATTATAACTTTGTTTTTAGAAGAACGTGTTTTTGAGATACATGATTTTAAACATGGTGTTCATCCACCTCCTAGTGCATGAGAAGGTTATGGTTGTTCCCCTCTCACAATTTGAGTTAACTTTTTAAATCTTTTGAAAAAGTGATGAAGGTTTATAAGGGATATAAGATCCATGGGAGTGTGTTTGGATCTATAAAAGTGAAAATACAAGTTCTATAGGTTTATTTCCAAAGGGATATAAAGAATAAAGTCATGTTTAAAGGTCTTCTGGATGTTATAAAGGTTTGTTGGTTGCAGGTTTCTGAAATGATTTCGTGACACGATGAGACTTATATGTTATGAGGAAATGGTCATAGAATAGAATGTAAATATTCTAGTATTCCAAATCACAAGAACCCAATTCCTAACTCCCATATTACTTTCTACACTTATATTTTCTCAAATATACTTTGAATGTTGGATGATTTGTTTCTTATATATCATATTTTGATAGTATTTTGTTACTGATTAAATTTATCTAATGATTTCCAACAAACCCAAAGGGGGAAATTGTTGGAACAAAGGATATTCCTTGCTATAAATGGAGACTGGTTTTTGTTTATTTTCAACACAAACTGGGTTGATCATGGATTTTTCAAGGTAAGTGATCTTATTGTACAAACTAACTATAATATTAAGGGTTGCATCATTTCCTAGTGATTTCCAAATTTTTGGGCATAAAATCAAGATGAAGAGAAATGAATCATGAAAGGTGATTTTCTAGGATATAATCTTCATAAATATGTAAAGTAATGGTTTGCATGAATCATGGGTTTTTCAAAGGATTAGATTATCAAAGATGAGTAGAATCATGAATGAAAAGATAGATTAATGGTAATCTCCATGACTATGAGAATTTGAACATCCTCAATTCATGAAGGGTTGATGTTAATCTTAGGGAATCTGATAATCTTTATGAGTGGGTTAAATTTCACTGGAGATTAATAAGTGAATGATATTTACAAATAGGTTTTTTGAGATTCATGAAACATTCGTTAAAGGCATGGGAGAATCATAAAAGGCTAAGACTATAAATATGAGATTACTCCATATTCATCTAATAAGAAAAAAGAATTGGAGAAAATGGTAAATTGATCTGGAATCTTGAATGCCAAAAGAATCAAGAATCAAGTATTCAATGTGAGATGGATCATTCTGAAAATACTACTATAGTATTTTATGATACTTAATTATCTCAAAAAAATGAGTTTCATGATAATGGGGTATTCCCCGATGACTCGGTGAGCTTTAATTAGGTAGTTTGTTCTGCGAAGGTATTTTTCTTCATGAATATAGTGAGATTCATGAAGGAGATTCATGAAAATAATTATTTAACACATATTTTTTTTGAATAATTCATTCAAGTGCATCAACTCAAGACTATAGTGAAAGAAATTTCTCATGTTAGTTAGAGACAAAGACTTAAATGACAAGCTATTGAAGCAACCTACAAGCCGTTAAACTAAGTAAGACTTTACCCAATTAAGTGATAAAGGGGTATTCTATGGATGTTTTATCATATAGGTAGTGTTATATCCCTAAAATATTGTAACAAAAATGTTCATGGAACAGAGTGGTTGAGTCAGATATTCTGTATTCCACAACTAGTCATGATTAGTGTATTTAGGTACAACCAACACACTGTCAGTGTATGCTACTTCAACTAGCCCTTAGTGGTGAACCAGGTAAACTTTTTGTGTTTTGTCTCTACATGATAATGTTGTATTACTATAATATTCCATAAAGATAGGTTTAAAAATTTTTTACCAATAAGAGAACAAGATCGGTTACATTTAAAGAAAATGTTGACACCCTGATATACCCCTCCCCTCTCAGGGTGTTGCAAGGTCCTACAGTGGTATGCACCAATTTTCTTTCATGAGGAGTGTATACAACTACATTGACATATAAAATCATATATTTAATTATCCTCATGTTATTTTAAGTTCTATTTTATTCTATTCATTTGTGATCTTATGATTCAAATTTACCAAATCGATAATGATTTTATTTAACAATCACATCATTTATTAGGATTTTTCATGAATATGTTTCCAATGATATACTCTCATTATCCTTCTCTCAATAAAATAATTTATTTTATTCTCCTTTTGTTTTTCATGATATTTATAAGTAATAGTATATTTTTTCCCACTCTTTGGTACTAAAAAAATCGAGAAAATTATATTTTAGAAAATATAACTTTATTTATCACTTCAGTCATAAATACTTTTTCTTCAAAAACAAGGTTATTTAAAAACAAAGAAAAAATTATTAACTATGATTTTTTAAAAGAAATTTCTAACCATGTTTTATTTTATTTTTAAATGTTTTTAAATGAATATTAATTCCATTTTAAAAAAAATTCTATTTATATTTCACTGAAAATTTTAATGAAATCATTTTTTTAACATGTACGGAATGAATGAAACTTTCCATGAACATAACCATGATCTTATTTGAATATTACATTCTAAAACATCAACCTTATTATAAAATAAAATTATTTTCAAAAAAATATGTTTTTAAAAGTGTTTTTCAAATTGGAAATAATATTTTCCTCAAGAAATATTTTAAATGATAGTTCAAAATAATTTTCCTTCTAATATGACATCTTTTGATGTTACCTATGTCTTACTGGTTATATTATCCAAGAATAAAATTCGTATTCTTCCTACAAAATTTTTATGATTGTAATAGCAATATGTTAATGAAACCCATTAATCATACATGTGTTATACCATTCGGATATTTTTGGGAAACCAAATTCATTTTCGAAGGGTTATGTTATGATGAAATAATGAATTGATTATAAAACCTGTATCTTTTCTAGAGGTTATGGTATGATGAAATGTTTTTGAACCCCATTTTATTTAAAGGGTTATGATATGATGATCATTTTTTGACATTGTGACACCCATATGTATTCTTATAATAATGTGATGGGTGGGAACTATATCTACCTCCAATGCATTGGGTAAAGATTTATATCTCATGACATAAATAAGATTGGAACATGGAGTGTACCTAGTTCTGTACCGGATGTTGTCAGCTATGATAGACTTGGGAGTAAACCTTGACTAAGATGATGGTTTGGGGAGAGTACCAATTCCAATATGATAACCTTGATAATGAACATTGAATAATATGGAAATGGTTTTCTATGCTTATTTTTATGATACAATTTCATGTCTTATGCCAATGTTATGCTCTCATTAATCTTTTTCACTGACTTCCTTATGATTCATATCTTATGAATGTAAAATATTTATGTCACGAATCATGTTTATGATATTTTATATTAAAGTTATAGTTTTTAAATGTTATTTTAATGTTATCATGCTCATATGTTCATGGTATGCTTACGTATCGCCCTTTTTTATCCTTACTGAGCACCTAAGATCACCCTTTCTTATGATTATTTTCCCGAGGTTATATGAAAAGTGTTTATGTAGTGTATTTATATGAGGAATACTAAATGTTAATACCTTTATGGTATACATTTAAGATTCTTCACCAAATTAAAATATTTTGTACCAAGTATCTAAAAACACTTAACTATTGTGGTCCTCCTGCATGTTTTTGTATAATTTGTTGAATATTGACCTAGAAATATATAATATCTATGTGTGAAAATCCGGGTCTACTATACATGTAGTGTGATTACATTATGGTTTATAGGAATTTTTTAGGATGATGGGTGATGTTTATATAGCTCATGATGATGGGTGAACCCAATATAACTCAAGGTAATGTGTGAGACTAATATTACTCTCTAGTGTAATGGGTAAAGGGACTGAGTTAACTAGTTAAGTCGTCCTAATGGTTTATTAGAATTTACCATGTTGGTTTTTCCATTTATACGGGTAATTATAAGATTGATATGGAAATGTTTTCCATGTAACCAACATGATTTTTCGATTTATTGTGTGGGTTTCCATGTAAATCTTATGATTTCACAAAGTATGAGAATGAGCTTATGTTTAAAGGGACGTATGTGCTACTTCTTATGGGTGAAATATTTATCATGTCTTGGGTTATTCATGATTGAAAATAATCATTTATGATTTTCATTTTTTTCATTAGTATTTATTATGAAAATGTTTATTAAAATATTTTTATTATGATTTCTTGGTTAAGAAAAATGTTTATTTTAATCCCAGATTATATATTGAGAAAGGAAAAAATTTAATAGTATTAATGTACTAACATGTTTATTTTTTTATATATTCCTTATTGATATTTTTATGTTGATCCCACATTTTCAAATGTTATTCATAGGGTTTTAACATTCATTTGAGACAAGAATGAGGTTGTGATGGAATTTTTGAATATATTTCATTAATAGAAAACATGTAATATTTAAAAATTTATTTATTGTGGGAAAAATGGATACTGAGTGGTAGTGTATATGATAAAATGTAATATTTATTTATATAAGGTTGATGAAATAATTCTATAAATTTATAACCAAAAATTTATTTGGGAATATAGTTAATGGTTTATTATCTAAAGAATAAATTTTACAAATTTTTTAAGGTTAGGTCCTTATAGTTGAAATCTGAGAAAAGGATTACATAAATCTAGTGTCTAGTATAATGAAAGTGAATAACCTTAAGAGATTTTATTTTAGGGTTATAAAGATATAACATTTTAATATTACCATGTTTCTTTATCTAAACTACGTCTATTCATGATGGTTTTCTACAAAGGAAATAAGAAATCTGATGTGGTATAGAACAAAGAAGAAAATATCCTTCTGAATCATAAACTCAAAATGGTTTTAATAAAAACTAAGAGGTCTATTTATGTTATAGACCTTTGGAAAAATTCTATTTATGGTGTTGTTATCCATATTAAAGAGAAACTAGATCTACTACATAAGAACATGTCAATAGTGGAGCATTTTATTACAAAATGCCATCCAATATTCTGTTGGTCTTATGACTTAGTGATATATAAGGGGTGGATTACTGCTTAGTAAAAGATATTATAAGTCATGGGTTGTTCAAATAATCAAAAATTATTCCTTTTATTTAGTGTTTTAAAGTCTAATATATCCAATTGTAGTAAATTCTTATGAATAATAAATAATCAGAAGGGATTCAGGCCATGTAATATGATACATTTATGAATCTATTCCTTGATAAGTATTTTCCTAAGATTATTTGACTTCATATAGAAAATAAATTATTGGAATTGTGGTAGGAGGAGGAAGATTCAGAGTCTATATATGAAATATGCATGACTCAATTGTCCATGTACATAACAAAATTTTATTTGGGATCTTGATTGTAAAATTAATTGGTTTTACATAGGATTAAATCCATGATACAGAAGAGTTTGTAATCTCACAAATTTAATAGTTATAATAAAAATTTTCATTGAATTTAGAAGGTAATAATTGAGTATTCAAATGAATAATAATTTCATGAAAACGATAAAAAAATGGGTCTATGTGGAAAACAAATGGGAATGATCCATTGAAGTTATTTTAAGGTATGAAAATAAATTTTTCATATTTTAAGAGTTATGGTACAATGCACCACAGGTAATGTATTATGAAATCTTACAATGATGTATATTTGTTAAAATGGCTTGTGATTTTAGTGAAACTGATCTTGTTATTGGTAAAACCAATTATGATAAGCATGTTGTAATATATTTTAAATTTAATGAGATTGGTCATTATGTAGATGTGTGTCTAAATAAGACCACAAATGATAGGAAGAAGAAACACAATAAGAAAAAGGGTGTGATCAAATCCTTTACTACTAATTCAATAGATGTTGGATCATCAAATGAAGTGGTAACATTTACATTACTTATTTATTCAAATTATGTTAATGTATTATTTTATTTGGAAACTACACATTCAATAATTTATTAGATTTTTTATTATAAAATGAAAATTTCACCACAAGAAATGATGCCAGAACATTTAGCAAAAACATATCGGGTAATATTAAGTAAATAATAATTTTTAAATATCCTATTATATTCATCTATGTAAGATTATTACCTAAAAACCTTATTGTATTTCCTATTTTATAATTTTATTTTATTCTGTGTATGGATTTTATTTTAGTTTATCATACTAAGAAAGATTATAGATTCAAATATGTTATTTTCTAAAATGAGTATCCATTTTTATTTTTGAATAAAATCTTATATTTTATAACATATCATGAAAATGGGAAACTATTAAGAGAATTAAATTGAGGTTACCTTTCATAGTTATTTTAAATTAAGAGAACTATTTAGATTAATTATGCGATGGTAGTAAAAAAATATACACATGTTTTTTCAGATGAGATACAATATATTATACCTGATTAGAAATTTCAGTTTACTTTTGACTTACTTTATGATGATAACACAATATAAAAAATCCCTTATTAAATGGATCATGTAGAGATTCAAGAATTGAAAAATAAGTTGTGGGAGTTGGTTGATAAAGGTTTCATTATTTTTAATAAATCACCATGGGGTGACCCTTTTTTGTTAAAATGAAATACAGTCCCATGATGATTTTCATTGATTATATAGAATTCTATTACATTAATATTAAAAATAATTATATTTTGACTTCTATCAATGACATATATGATCTTATCTACAGATTGTAGTATTTTTTAAAGGTTTGTCTCATGTCCGAGCACTATCAGCTGAGGAGTAAAGGGGGATGACTTCCCCCAGACTATATTTCGTACTAGGTAGGGGCATTGTGAGTTTTTGATTAATTTATTTAGTTTGATTATTTGTCAATATACTTTAAAGTATATTTTGAATGGATTTTTCCATTAATATTGGGATATGTTTTTACTTTTTTATTGATGATATTATGGTTTATTTGTAATGTTATTAGGATCATTAAAATAAACTAAGGATTATTCTAAAAATGATGAAATAAATAAATGCATAAGGAAAATTTAGTAAAGTTTATTTTCTGTAATAGAATATTTCATTCCTTGGATATATGGAAAATAATAACTGATTAACAATCAATAATACTAAAACTAATGTGGTTGATGAATGGACAATACTTACAAATGTTACTAATATTCATAGTTTTTATAGATTATTTGGCTATTACGAGCAGTTTGATTAAAACGTAGTATGGTTATCTAGTCCAATAACTATTTTAGCCTGAAAATTAGTTGGTTTCACATATAAAAATGATTGATATTAATGTTTCCAAAAATTTAAAAGAAGATATGTGAATTGTAACATCCCTGGATCCAAAACTCTCTCACATGTCTAAATCTGGTAGGTTTTTGGAACTCAAGCGCACATCCATGTATGCTAGAGGCTACAAAATAGTAGTAGGGAGTGATGATTATAGTGGGGAGACTATACCCCCTATTATAAAGTTACATTACTATAGTAAAAAATTAACTAAAAATCAGAGTCACAAAAATTTATAAGAAACATCACAATATACAAATCAGAAGTAAAAAAAGAGAAATCAATAATCCAAATAATAGAAAACCATGTAATGATAGGATGAAATGTATCTAAATGTCAAACTAAAAACAATAATAATAAAAGAATAACCATTAAAAATCATCTCAAAAGACCCTGGTCACAGACACCATGTTAGTCTCATCTCCAAAATCCATCCCATCCAGTAAGCAATAATCAGTTACAAGGTCCCTAGTACTTTTCCAAACCTGAACCCATGTAATATTCTCGGGAACTAAATAGTGTCCTGAATAGGGTGTGAGT
Source organism: Viscum album (assembly GCA_963277665.1). Classification (NCBI taxonomy): domain Eukaryota; kingdom Viridiplantae; phylum Streptophyta; class Magnoliopsida; order Santalales; family Viscaceae; genus Viscum; species Viscum album. The sequence continues at coordinate 625,819,768 of OY728127.1, forward strand.
AAAACTCGGTAGGTTGAAACCACCATCTCTAAATTAAACTATCCTGATAATAATTTAATGAAATAAAATGATAAATAGGTGTATTTATTAAAAAAATAAATAAAATATAAAAACAACCTACTTCCGCACCAAGATGGAATATCTATGAGCATGTAGCACAACCATGTTGACCATAACCATAACCATGGAATAAACAAATAACTGGGGAGATCCCTCTATATAAGAATTTCATCATCTCTTGTATATCCCTAAATATAAGAATTTTGACATCCTAGGAATATCCCACTATATAAGTAATTCTACATCCTGAACATAGAAATCCATATAATAATTTCAGCATCAACTAGACTAATCCCTATATATAATCATTTCATCATCAAACTGGTCCAAGCTAGCTATATAAACATTTAATCATCAACTAGACTGATCTGAGTATATAAACATTTGAGCATGTAACTAGGATAGTATGTCTATACAATAATTTCAATATCAACTCAATGAATTTAATAATAGTAGGGATATCACAATGTCACATCACAATCCACAATGGATATTTTTAAAAATTACCATTTATCTTTCAATTACCCCTTTCATTTATCAAGTTTCTCATAAATCATTGACATGCCGTCCATTTAAACAAATAGGCCATAGACAAGGTGCATCTATTTCAAGAAATCACCTAATATATCATATCATGCTAAACACACTTTAAACCATTAGCCAATTCATTATTATATAAGGGTTCACTCACCCAATGGGTGGCCATAAGACAAGTCACAAAACCATTTTAATCCAACTGGATCCAAGGAATATTCCAATCCATAATATATCATTATTAGCCATTAAATTAATTAATGTGCACAATGTGTTTTACAAATATCAATATTTCACTTACTTAATGATTTAACAAACCATAGGGTTAGGTTTTAGAACTCGTTCCTCTAACAGGGGATCAACACAACTCATAAAACTGGAAACGCCAACAATATAATATTTCTGGAAGAAACTGAATATCTATTCCCTGAACGGTAAGTCTGGAATGGAGGAAGGCACTCCAAAATTTCATTTACATCACCCTAGGGCCAAGGGAGGAGTGGTTGTACCAAATAAATGAAATTAACTTATGCACTACAGGGCTTAAAAACCAATGGATACAAGAAATACATGTCATGTAACCCCTTCATATCATGTATTTCTTGATTAAATAGATACGCCGAAAAATGTGTCACCTCAAGTTAATATTTATCTGAACCAATCATTACACGATGTGAAATAGGTTGACAATGTGTTAACACTTGAGATCATAAACCAATTCATGGTATATGTCATGTGATAGTAAGATGTCGTGTAACATATACATGGTGTGTAATTGTCCAGTGTATAGTTTAAATCCATGATTGTATAGGAAAATCTCAAACCTCCTTTGAAGCATCCCAAGCCTTGAAAAAAACCCCATAAACCCTTTTGGAACATTTATACCCTGACTCATTCAATTCAAAGAAACATACATCCCAAAAAATTATGTCATTTTACCGAACAAGGTTCTCCAACATTGAATGATACTCATCCATCACTGCTTAATTCCATGAAAAACCCAAATTAAATATGTTCGATAAAATACTCAAAAATAACATACCTAAGAAAACATGGGATCTTACATCCTCCCCACTATATAACAGCTCATCCAGGTGCTACTCCAAGCATCAAAATGGGGTCTTGGACAAAACTTCTAGCCACTATGCTCACATATTATATTCCCTCTCCCAATTCTCCTCCCGAAAACTTCCATGCAGCTATTTCACTCAAACTAGAAGTATGGACCTGCCCCAAAGACACATCTCACTATGTTATATATGTTGTATTAGATGATCCTCAAAGGATACATCTACACTGAGCTTTATGTCCTCAATTTCTACCACATGAGAAGTGTCAAGATAATATTTTTAAATCTTCAAAATTTTAAACACATTGTGCATGGAAATGTATCATTGTGGAAGGAATAATTTTTACCCCACTAGACTAACAAGTTTCACTATATCAAATGGACCAAAAAAATCAAGAACTATCTTTCCCTTATTTCTTGATATGAAAATACCCCAACCTAGGGGACCCCTGAATGGAAACATGATGTCCAACATCAATATTTAGAGGCCATGTTCACTTATCAGCATAAGATCTATGTCTACTTTGTGTAGTCACCAACCACCTCCTATGTAATTGAACACACTCAGATGTCTCTATCACAACAATAGGTCCAATAAGCGCTATCTTGCCTATATCTAACCAATAAACAGGTGAACATAATTTTGTTCCATGCAATGTCTCAAAATGTTCTATTTTGATCGATTCCTATAATATATTATTATATGAAAACACAATGAGTTCCATATGTTTCTACAAAAATCCACCAAAATCTAAAATTCAATATCATAAAATATTATGAGATATATGAATAGTTCACTCAAATTGACCATCAGTCTATGGTTGATAGGCTATACACAAGAAAACCTATGATCCTGGAGCCTTCTGAAGACCCTTCCAGAACCGCAACGTGAAATGAGAATCTATATCAGAAACAAAACTACTCATAAAATTTTGTATCTGAACTAACTCGCACATGTAAATACTACCTATATCATCAACTATGAAGTTCTCCCTCATAATAAAAAATTGGGCTACCTTCCTCAAGTCATCCACAATCACCCATGCTGCATCTTCTTTTAATGTTTCCAGGGAAATCCTATCACAAAATCCATAGTGACGTCATCATATTTCTACTCCAGAATGTAAAGATGCTACAAAATCCCATCATACCTCTGATTCTCAGCCTTCACCTACTGAAAGGTGAAACATCTCGCCACAAATCATGTTAGCCCATTCTTCATTCCTAGCCACCAGTACTATATATAAATATCGTGATAACTCTTTATCTAACTAGGATGTACCTTCCATGTAAAATCATGAAAATATTTCATCATATTCACATATATGCCCATAGGAACCCAGACTCATCCTAAGAGAATAAGATAATCTTCGATGCCAATAGACCATCTTGATGATGTCCCACCACATTATAAGTTGTTACTCATAACTAAACCCTCTGAATTAGATAAATTTTTTATATTTATCCATTCAAGAAGAAAGGGTATGGTAGATTTTGAAGACTGAGTAACTCATCCCTACGACTCATAAACATCTAGATGCATGTATAAAAAGTGGTTCATTATCCAGAACTCCCTACATGTCTCTCAAACTACCTATTTATGAGTCTTATATCTGAAATCATCTAAAAAACATTTCCATTTCCCAAAATGCAAGAAAACTCAAAGTTGAAAGACATAATATACATGACCCACCACTTCTGTTGATGGTTTATGTCTCATTGGAAAAATACATGCATGAGGATCTTTTGGTAAGTGTTTACCAAAAACCTCTATCCCAAAAGAGTGTGTCTCCAATAAATCAGGGTTTGTACCACCATAGCTTACACCAAATCCAGAGTAAGGTGATTCTTCTTAGGTGGACTCGTCTTTCTGGATCCATAATCTACCACTCAACCCTCCTACATTCAAAATACTCTGATTTAAACGTAAAATGAATAAAATTAAGCGTTATATTCTTTTACCCACATCAGTAAAGTGATTATTGGTGTTGAGGTTAGCCTACTCTTTAGCTTCTAGTTAGCTCTCTCGCAAGCATCCGACCAAACAAACATTATCGCTTTACTAGATAGATTTTACATCATTTTTCTAGACAAGAGAATTCTTAACTAAAGTGTTGATAATAAGTATCTAAACCAATAAGACTCTGAATATTGAAGACATTATTATGTCACTACCAAGATAGCATGGTGAAAACTTTTTATGTGTGATTTAAATTCCTTCCTTTGAGATGAAAAGTCATAATAAGTGAATTTCATAAATCCAAACACTGCATTTAGTTATCTTAGCATAAATCTGTGATCTCTCAATGTACTCAAGATAAATTCAATATATTGTGAATAATAATATTCTAACTAGGAGTAAAATAAGATGTTATTGTCAAAAACCAAAAAAAAACTAATCCAGAAAAGGATGAAATATTATATCCATCAACTCTATGAATACCACCGGTGCATTCTCCAAACAAAACAACATCACTATGAACTCATACAATCCATATATACTCCTATAAGTAGTTTGAGGTCTATCTAAAGTTCCAACTCTCAAGTGGTGGTATAATAATATGAGATTATTCTTATAAAAGATCTTATCACCTCTCAATTGGTTAAATATATCATCAATATATTGAAGGGGTATCATTTTTTTATCGATGTTTAGTTCAATCTCTGATAATCCACACATATATGCAAATATTTATAAAACTTATTGGTTAAAATAACCGGATAACACCATGGGGATATTCTATTACATATGAAACCCTTAGATTTCAGATCATCCAACTAAACTTTCAACAATTAAAGCTCCACTGTTGCTATTCAATTAGGCGGGATAGAAAATGGCTCTACTCCTGGCACCAACTCGATCATGAACTATATATCTACCTCATATGGTAAGATGTAAAACACATCATGAAATACATCATGAAAAAATTAAACCATTAGAGATAAAGTATCATTCTTTATTCTATAATAATCTATAACTAGGCTTGTTATCTGAGCTTTGAGATGATCCAATCTATACTGAATTGTTCTTATACAACTAGCATGAATATCTCACTCACCCTGGTGAGATTAGATACCTCCTTATAAGGATAAAAAAGGTGACTTTCCATTATAAATACCCAATATGAACCTATTATATAAATATCCAATCCATACCAATAATGAAATAAAAACCTATCATTTCCAGTATAAAAATTTCCCTAGAGAAATGGTAACCAACAATTTCAGGAGAAAATGCCTTGCAAAGTTAGATATTATTTGACCAGAATCTGAATGGTGTATCTATAGTCAATGAACCATCTAATATTTTCACATCCAAGCCAAAACTATTTGAAAAAATATATTATTAAAAGGAATGTGATTATTTTGTATCAAACAAAACATAAGTAATGGTAGATGATATTACATTCGTACCTCTAATGGTTTAAGGTACATCATTCACAATATCCAGAGTAGTCTCCACAATGGTCAGATTACTTTCCCAACTACCCTAGTCTTTAGTATGACCCCACTGATCTATTACCTCTTCTTGATACTTCCAATCATACAATGGGGTACCATTTCCCCTATATCTTCTATACTATTATATTCCCCTAAAAACATTTTAAGGTGAACTTGCCTAATTCAAGTATAGAACTCCAAAAAATGGTATGGACACTAAGGACACTTGTGGTCCAAATTTTCACATTGATAGAACTATAATGGGACCCATTACTGAGATGGATTCCCACATTCCTAACTTTTCTTCCCATTTTTACCCTAGAAAAGACTATCGTAGCATCCCCTCTTACAACCAGAAGAAGAGCTCCTAGCTAACCCTACTAAAATACCTTAGTGAATACTCAAGGCATATCATAGATTATCTTCCATGATGAGCACCTGATTCGTCACATTTGAAATGATACTCAAGAAAAATACATTCACCGATGACCTAATCTCATATTGAATCCCATCTTAAAAACAAATCACCGAAGATATCTCGTAAATGGATAAAGATGGAGTGAAGCGTTGTAGGTTAGTGAAGCATCAAACACAGTCCATCACTGATATTCCCTCTTGAGTTAGGTTCATGAACATATGAAACTTCTTATCCTTCAACATATCTAGATAGAAGTGTCTTAGGAACATCACAAAAAATTACATCTCAGACAACTCCCCTTGTTGCTCATATTACTCTGGAATGTCCCACCAATGCTTGGTAGGTCCATTAACAAAATGTGTAGCAAGATTCAACCTCTTGTCTATTGATGCCTAGAGATGATTGAATATTTTCTGGTCTAACTCAATCCAGAACTCGACAACCATGGGGAATCCCTCCCTAGTGAATGTAGGGGGATTCTAGAGATGAAACTCCCTCATCATCTTGGAAATCAATGGCATGGTGTGAACAGTCTTCCTTTCCATGGATTGCATGACCCTCAGTAAATTGTTAAAAACATGAACATCCATCGGATACTTAGGAGCTATAGGAATTTCTAGATCAGCTGCATTAAAAGTTTGTTTATTTACACTCTTCAGACACTCAACTTAACATAAGAAAGATGTATATTCTCTAAAATAAAAACACGCTCCTTAGAACCCTGGATAAAAAAACATCAACCTCAATTGGTGACAACAAAAAAGGACCACTGGACCATGCTCTCTCTAAACATGGATAAAAATTATTTTATCACGTCATAATAGTTATTTTATTCCTTTAATTATATATAATAGGTATCTCACTTCACAGTTCATATAGGAAAATATATCACATTCCATAAATATATCCATATCATGATGAATTCATGTCAATATATATCCCTATGTTCCTATCATGATTCATGCATACTCATCTAATTCCATACCGATCCATGATTTTAAATCTTAAGAATCAATAACATCACAAAACATGTGAATAAAATAGAGTAAAATAACATAAACTGTAACACACAAACATAATGAAAAATAATCTCATCCCTATAAAGTTTAATTTTACCCCCAGACATGGTTTAGCTACTCATATGCACTACCTCATTACCATATCTGAACCCATATTAGTCTTTGTTCTACTTTTTCCATATACTAAAGTGACCGAAAATATAAATGTGTAACCTCTAATAAAACATTGTAACATCCCCGAATCATGAACTATATCACTTGGCAAACTTAGGTTGGATATAGGACCTCAAGTGCACCTCCCCATATGTCAGAGGCTAACAACTAGAATTTAGGGTGTTATGAGTATAGTTGGGAGACTATACCCCTTAGTAAAGAGTTACATAATAGTTGGAATATAAAATATAATAAATATCAGGGTAATAGAAATGAAGTAGAAATAGTAAAATGTACAAATGGGAAGTAAAAAAAGAAGGAACCAACAATCCTAATAATATTGAACCAGGTAATTACAAGATTAAATATATCTAAATTTCAAACCAAAAAGAATAAAAATAAAAGAATAATCTAGCATAAATAATCACAAAAGACCCCAGTCTCGAACCCCATGTTGGTCTCATCCCCAAACTCTGACCCATCTAGCAAGCAAGAATTGGAAACAAGGTCATCTGCCCTTATACAAACCTACATCCCTGAAATATACTCGGGTACCAAGTAGAGGCTCAAATAGAGTGCGATTAATCTCAATAGGTTGACACAACCATGTCTAAACAAAACCAATATTATAATAAGTGTTTGTAATAAATAGATAAACATGGGTATTATTTAAAATATATATACAATATGACAATCAACCTTCATCCTCACCATACCAAAATATCTACAAGCATGTTGAAAGACCATGCCAACCACAACCATAACCATGAAATAAAAATAACCATGAAAAACACTCTGTAAAAGCATTTTAGCATCTTAGGAATATCCCAATATATATAAATTTTATCATCCTAGGAATATCTCTCTATATAATAATTTTAGGAACCAAGGAATAGCACTATATATAAGCATTTCAGCATTAACTGGTCTAAGCCATATATTTTATAATTTCATCATCAAACTGGGCCAAGATCTATATATAATAATTTCCTCATTAACTATACACACGTCCTAACAGAAAGGATATCACAATATCACATCATAAGCACAATGGTTAACTCTAAAAATTACCATTTATCATTCCATTTCACCATTCATTTTTCAAGTTTGTCTTAAACTATTCACATTCTAGTTATTTCAATAAACAAGCCACATCAAAGGTGAATCTATATTAAGAAATCACCTAAAATATATTTCCGTACTAAACATATTTTAATCTATTTGCTAATTTATTATTAAAAACGGTTCTCTCATATAATAGGCATCCACAATTCAAGTTTCAATGCCATTTTAATCCAAAGGGATCCAAGGAATAATCCATTCTAAAATTTTCATTTATTCATCATTTAATTAATTAATGTGCATGTTGGGTTGGTACAATCAAAATATTTCACATACATAATAATTAAATAGTCTATAAGGTTTGGTTTTAGACCCCCTACCATTAATCTATGATCAACATAATGCCTCTATCAGGAATTGACAGCATGAAAAATGTCACAGAAGATTTCCTGAAGAAACTGGAGATCAATTGCTTGAATAGGATGTCTGGAATGAAGGAATGCACACCAAAATAGCATGTAAATCTTCCTAACTTCAATATAATATATTCTAAACAAAAGGAATGAAATAATCATATGCGTGTATGGGCTTAAATACCATTGGAGATGATAAATACATTGTGTGTAACCCCTTCATGTCATGTATATCTTGATTAATGAGATACACCGAAAGATGCATCATATCAAGTTAATATTTATCCTGATCAAGCATTCTACAACATGAACTAGGTTAACAACTTGTAACCACTTCACTTCATAAACCAATTCAATACATGTTTGTAGATAAAGTTACATATCGTTTAACATATACACAACATGTAATTTTCTAGCAAACAGTTTTCGTCCCATCTTATAAAGGAAGATCATGAACAACCTATGAAGCCACCCATGCCATAGAAAACCCATGTAAACCCATTTTGACCCATTTATACCCAAAATACATCAATTAAAAAAAACATATATCCTTAAAATTTAGTCCACATTCCCCCAAAAAATATCTCTATATCTAAAAGAGAATCATACATCAAGGTTTACCGACATAGAAAACCCAATTGAAAGACGTTTATTAAAAACCAAAATAGGAAAAAACCTGGAAAAATATTGGATCTTGCATGATTTCGATAGTTTTGGTCCTTCCATCCAAATACGGTGATTTTTTTCTATAGTGATGCTTTATTAAAGGGATTGTTTTGTGTTTTAATATATAATTATTGTGTAATTTTTTATTCTACACATCAATTAAAATATCAAGAGAATAATTATCTTACACATGACCTTGAAATAGAAGTCATGGTAGATATTTAATTTATATTGAGTAAAGTATACAATATATAATGATAATAAAATATTGAAGTATATACTCACTTCGAACGAGTTGAACATGAGACATTAGAGATTGTTGTAATTGATAATGGATTATGATAGCGTAATTAATTACTGTACAAGTAAAACAAATATTTTAGATGATTCATTGAGTTGAAAATATAGTTCTTCAATAACTATTCTATTTTTGGTACACGATAAATTAGTTAATTATTTGATTAATGTTGTCACGACCCGCCTTAACAAAGATGGGGGAAGGGAAAGCAAACTACTAGACTCTTACTTCTTCAAGTTGAAGGAGAGTTAATGACCCCCGAGTCCGGACTTCAATAGTCCCGTAAGTGGCACTAACACATAGGGTATAGATTCACACATAATATTGAAGGCATTAACCATTTTATAGAACAAGAATGGGAGATAAGATTGTAAACCCAAATAAATCCAAGACTAAAAGTAAAGGTAAATCCAAAAAACTATTCCCATATACATTCTCAATATAAACGGTCACAAAGTACAAGAAAACTATGAAAGGAAGTACTAATAGAAAAGATAAATGTTAATGATGACTATCCCCAAGTCTGAGAGAGTAAGGTCCAACAAGATCCTCCATGTCCTCATGGAAACCTGAAAGCAATTTTGTATATGAAGGGTGATTAAACATGTATCCTAAGTAGGGAAAACCAAAAGCTATTGTGCATAAGTGGGAAGGCATTCTAATGCCCCGTGAGAAAAGAGGTAACCAAAACACCTAGAAAGGAAACTATCCACCCAGCCTCACCAAGGCACACCCCCCCCCCCCCCCCGAATAATGGAATTCATGTAAAGTAATAGTAATATCACATCGATATTTGGGCACCCTGGACCACTTTTCCACTTGTCATTTGTGAAATTCTATGCGTCAGACATCCCCCACAAGTTCCAACGCAGTCCCACTGCCGCCCCAACAACAACAGTATGGGCCATCATTACCACGTATCCCCATGCCCACAAACACCTGGTCTATAAAAACCACACATCACCACACCCATAGACACCTGGGCCTCATTCTGAAGGTACTTGGAAAATGAATCTACCTGCACACACCTAGGCTAACCACCACAACACACCTTTCCCAAAGGGTCTTAGGCCATAATAAACCTTAGTTCGTCATAGCCTTCCTGAATAATCTTGGGCTACCTGAGAGAGGGAGGAGAAAGGATCTAATAACCAGTCACTCATAAGAATGTTGGAAAAATACCCTCCCCCATGAGATGGGGGTGTTCGTAATGAAGTTCTCAACATGGGTGGGGTCAGAATAAGAAACACAAGAACAAAATACTATACATATAGGTAATGAAGAACTCATCTCAACCTAAGGGTTGCAAAATAGACAACCATTCCATACACAACTACTCTTGCTGATATCCCTATATGCACAAATGCACCATGATCACAACCAGAACATAACCTACTCCTAGAAATACAGTTTCACCATCAAACCCATTCTTTTTATCATGTTCTAGTGATTCTGTTTAAAACATTCCTTCACTATTATGCAACTAACATGCACAACCACAAGCCAAGGAAACTATTGAAGGAAAAATGGACAATCATCAATTTAAGCATTCACACCCAGTCCTCTTGTAAATTCACAAAAACAAAAGAGATACGTGAGATCCTTTGACGTACTAGACACAGACCAAGCCCCAAAATATAGATCTATATGGCCTTAAGTTCAAAAACCGACAACCCTTCAACCAGAGTTTCCATTCCCATCTACGTCACCCCACAAGGCATCAAACTGAGTAACCACACATACCACTAGAGAAATGAAAATATGTTTCTAAATTATTCTATCACCATTTATTAATTTCTTTCTTTTTGTTTGGTTAACCGGGGTGGTCACAGAGGGATTCTTATTCATCGGGCATCCATTCAATCAGCCAATTTTATGTGATTAACCAGTTTCCATGGTACATTCATTCAATCACAAGACTCTCCAGAAACAAGAGTTTAATTAGTGCACAAGGACCAACAAAGTCCATGATTTTAAGTGGACATAATCCCATACAATTCAATACATAAAAATGGAGGTATAACATAAAAAACATCATCAAATTTCCCACCCCTTCATCCTTTAATATCCCATTAATTATCTTTGTTAAATGTTGGTTTTATCTATATCCCGAAGAATCATCATCATACCCACCCTTCATGATACATATTAAGGAGAGATGAAGGAAACCCCTACTTGTATGATCAAAGGATTAAATTTTTCTCCCTACGCCAAGACCTGAAGATGTGTGACATGCAGGAAAATAAAACATGAGGGCTTCAAGGATGAACAGAAAGGGCCCCATTATGGGCACACAATTCTTCTCTGGGGTAACTCTCTAGGTGCACTTAAAGAAACCAAAAAAAATTATGAATAGAGGATCACGACTAAAGAAGGGGAAGATCCTAACATCTGGGAGACGATTTGGAAGTACTTAATAGATAAAATGTGGCTAGAGCATATGGTTGGGTGGTTTCACACATTGGTATTAATTGATATTTAATAATTCTCCTAATAATGGTGGAGATAATGGGTGTGATTTAATATATTTCCTTTAAATTGAGAAAAATGTGTAACACGGTGAAACTATAAAACGTGTCAAAGGTGTGACACCCAGGAAAAAGGTCCACACATTTTGGTAACTCATTAGTTACCCAACAAATGGGGGTTTACAACATCTTTTTACTATATTTAAATGGCTTTGAAAATGGTATTAAAACACTTGTGTGTCAAAAGATGCGTTACAAGGGTGAAACTGGAAAAACTTGGGAAACTGGGAAAGGGGGTGTGACACTGTTTGGTGAGGCACCATAACTGTATCACTATAAATGATGAGCCATAATAGATCAGTTATGATGGTTTGACCGTGATGGTACGTCTATGACGGTGGCACTAGGATGGTGCCATCATTTTAGTGGAACTATTTGGTGGAACCGAGTTTTTTGGAAAACTCTTGGGAAAGAAGCCACACTGCCTATAAGAACACTATAAACACTATATTTTAAAAAAAGGTAGGGCTCCATAAAACTGGTTTATTTCATCAAATAACTCTCAAAAAATTATTGTCCTCAAGAATTCAAGAGTAAAACTGATGAAAAGAGAGGGGTCAGAATAGCCACACCAAACAATCATCTCATAAGATACCTCTCTAGGACAAACCATTATATATTTGTTCAAAAGCTAGAACAAACCTCAGTATCAAGGGGCACCACTACCTCATCTATCTTCTAAACAACTATGTATACACAACCTCCCTTATCCCCCAAGTAACCACACAAACATATAAATTTCACACCATCCATACACATGGGTTAGAGATTCCCTACCTCCATGTCCAGATACTATCCTCTTTGGGTGGCACTGACTCGCTTGCATAAGTTTAATCACATCCACCTTAATGTGTCTTGATTAGGGATCTGTTCCTTCCCTCCCCACTGTGAGGACTTTATTCACATTCAGATAATAAGTAAAATATCTCATCTTATAGAAAACAAGGGCAAGAATTGCATCACAGTAAGCACAAGTAATGCACTAGATCAAAACAAAAATAGCCTTATGTACTAGGCATGCAATTGTGCCTCCCATTCCCACATAATATCCTCAAGGCCACCATGCCTTCATAACACACAAACCAATGTAATAGTCCACCGATGAAGCAACTTCTCCTCAAAATCCACAATCCTCACTAGTCCCTCCACAAACGTTGCATCGTCCCCGATATCCACCTCTCCCTAGTCAAGGACGTGTGAATCAACATGTAGATACTGATGGAGTTGAGATACATGGAAGACGTTGTGGACCCTCTGTAGAGGGAGTGGTAGTGTCAGCTTATATTTCACTTCGTCAACCCACCGAAACACCTATAAGGGTCCAACTAACTTGGTAGAAAACTTCATCCCCCTGTCGAACCTCCTCTCCCCACACCGAGGGGAAACCTTCAAGAACACATGGTCTCCAACCTCGAACTATAAGGGATTCATCCTACGATCAGGATAAAACTTTTGTCGGCCCTGAGCCGCCTTCATCCTCCAAAGCACAAGTGGAACCTTCTCCAGAAGCATTCAATAACAGTATTCAAAGAAAATATCCAGTCGATGCCCAGGATGATATCATATGGCTGCATTTTCTTCACAATGAGATCCCCACAAGACTAATACAGACCTAGAATCAGTATTCATCCTCGATAAACAATAAACATGTTGGTTCGATCTCCAACTGGTGTACTCAGAACCAAGGGTATGGTGATTATCTCTATATATAGGACCAAGGAATGGGCTAGACTAGGTGCAACAAATGAGTGTGAATCTTCTGAATCAAACAAGCAATGGGAAAGAGTACTAAAAAATATGATCGTACCTTGAACAACCTCTAGCCCTGTTGGAACTGCTACCTATGCATCTGGAAACTGTCGATGATCATATCCCCTTCCTCTTGGCTGTCGACTGCCTCCCTGACCACGCCCTGTTCAAGGTCGTTGAGGAGCTCCATGAGCTCATCCTCCTCCGGAATCGTCTACCCTCAGTGGAGTGGGAGCTCGTTGCCCCTGTTGCTGCTGCTTCTTAAAGGTATGGCTGGAAACTACTGCTATTGAGGTGGGCTTTGAACCTTCCCATATCCATTGTATTTCACTCATTCCGAGTACTGATTCCAAATATTCCAATGGCAGCCATAGATAAACCACATAATTCCTAGGCTCATGGAGAAAGGGTGAGGTCTAGGAGATCAAAACTTGAACTACTGGGGCATTCCACCTTTCGGCCAAAAAATGGAAGGCCCTGATGTTTCGAGCCAACTGCTAACAGCCTTCCCCTTCAATGATCCCAAATAGATCCCCTTATGTGGCACACCTCTTAGAATTTTCATCCTTTCCACCACTTCATCCTTCTTCTATACCCTCAAGTATGTTGGTAGAGTGAAGGGATTAACAGCATACCGTAGGGATGGTCGGAGTGCCACCTCTAAGCATAGTTCCCATGATTCCTTGTCTGGGAAGAGTTATAGAGTGAAACTTAGGAGATCGTTGACCTTTATCCCCAACACCCTTACCGACATACTCCCCTGCTAAAGGGATATTAGTTCTAACATCTTCTCATCCTTCATCATGGAAGAAAGAAATTTCGCTCGGAACTCCCTATCAAAGTTATTCTGCAAAACCACATCCTCATTTTTATCCCTGAGATAGAGTTTCAACCACTGATGTGAAACTCCCCACATCTGGCTTACAACCAAATGAACTTAGTATTCCGATAGATCCTAGATCAATCGGAAAGATATAACCAGCTCCTCGAGCCATCTCTCTTTCTCCATGTCCGATACGTTACCCTCATACATTCTCTGGGTGTACCGCTGAAAGGAAAAAAAGTGTCTTCTACCACTAGTCATCCTCCTTCATCCAATCAGTCCTCTATTGATCATCAAAATCAGCCTCTTAATCCTTGATTTCTCTCACTACTCTTGGTCGTCATCTGGGTTATATAGATACAAGTTAAGCAAGGAAATTCCTAAGCCTGAGTAGTGTAGAAGATTCCTTTTAATTTTTCTTAAGTTGTTTATTCATTTTAAATTCCCAAAACACCCAGAACACACACATGAAAATAAGTCATTATGATTTATATACCTTTCCTTGGGTTTCTACCCTATAATTAGTGTAGCCTCACTTGGTCGTTTGGTTAGTCCAAAGTCCTTGCATCAGATCATGGGGGGGGGGGCTAAAATCCCATGTCTTAGCCAGTCTTCCCTGGCCTATTTCACGCAATAATATTTCCTAACCCCATTTCTCTAACACCCCCATGCAATAATTACTATTCATAACTCTAAACTACATCCTATATCTCAACCATCACCTCTGATATCATTCTGTCATGACACGCCATCACCAAGTTGAGAGAAGGGACAACAAACCGCCAAACCCTTCCTTTTTCAGGTTGAAGGAGAGATAATTACCCCCCAAGTCTCACCTTCAATAGGCCCTAGAGTGGTGACTAGAACCAAGGGTATATAATCACACATTATATGGAAGGAATTACCATTTTTATAGAACAAGATCAGGAGATAAGATAGTATACCCAAAAAAACTCCAAGATTGAGAGTAAAGGTAAATCCAAAAATTCATTTCCATATGCATGTTTAATATAAACTAATACAAATCACAAGAAAACTATAAAAGGAATTACCAAAAGAAAATAAAAATTGTAATGATGAATATCTCGAAGTCTGAGCTAGTAAGGACCGGTACGGTCCTCAATGTCCTCCTAGAAACCTGAAAACAATTTTATATACCTAGGGTGAGTATACATGTATACTCAGTAAGGAAAACCAAGTTCTCTCATACACAAGGGGGGAGGAATTCTAATTCCCCATGAGAAAAGTGGTAACCAAAACACTTAGAAAGGAAACTATCCAACCATACTCACTTAGTCACACTCCCCAAATACCGCAAGTTAGGTAAAGTAATAGTAATAGAATATTGATATTTGGGTACCCCGCACTTCTTTCCCACTGGTCATTTAGGAAATCCTACGCATCAGACCTCCCCAACAAGTTCCACTGTATTCCCACTGCCACCCCAACAACATCCATATGGGCCATCACAACCACGCATCCCCATGCCCGTAGACACCTGGTCCACAACAACTATACATCACCACGCCCACAGACACATGGGCCATAACAACCACTCCCATACCCAAATACATCTAGGACTCATCCTGAAGGTTCTTGGGAAACAAACCAACCTTCATAAACCTGGGTTAACCACCACAACACACCCTTCCCAAAGGGTCCTGGACCCTAATAAACCTCAGTTCTTTATAGCCTACCCGAAGAGTCTTGGGATACCAGGTATAGGGAGAAGTAAAGAGCTAATAACCACTCACTCAAAAGAATATTGGGGAAAACACCCTCCCCCTTGAGATAGGGGTGTTCGACATGAAATTCACAACAGGGTGGGGTTCTAATAAGAAAAAAAGAACTAAATACTATACATATAGGTGATAAAGCCCTCATCCCAACATAAGGGTTCCAAAATAGACATCCATCTTATAGATAAATACTCTTATTGCTATCCCTACATGCACAAATGCACCATAACCATAACCAGAACACAACTCGCTCCTAGAAAAACAGTTTCCCCATCGAACACATTCTTCTTATCATTCTCAAGTGATTCCATTTAAAACAGTCCTCCAATACCGAGAAACTAATAGGCACAACCACAATCCAAGGCAATTGTTGAAGGAATAACAGACAAGCATCAATTTAAGCATTGACACCTGGTTCTCTTGTAAATTCACAACAACAAATGGGATCTGTGAGATCCCTTGAAGTACTGGAACAAATCTATGCCCCAACATACGACTCCACATGTCCTTAGATTCATAAACCAACAAAACATTAACCATAGGTTCCATTCCCATCTACATCACCCCAAAAGGCATCAAACAGAACAACCACACATACCACCAGAGAAAAGAAAATAAGTTTTCAAATTTGGACAACACCATTTATTAAGTTCCTTATTTATATTTGGTTAACTAGGGTGATCACACAAGGATTAATATTCATTGGGAATCCATTAAATTATCCATTTTTATGTGATTAACCAGTTTCCATGGTACATTCATTCAATCAAAAGGTTCTCTAGAAAACAGAGTTCATTATTACGCAAGAAATTGCCACCAACGACCATGAGTTTCAGTGGACATAAGCCCATAAAATTGCCAAAATAAAAAATGAATGTATAACACATCAAAAATATTTAAATATCCCACCACTTAATCCTTCAACATCCCATTTATTATCTTTATTAAATATTGGTTTCATCTACATCCCGAAGGAAAACCCTACTTGGATGATAAATGGATTGAAGTTTCCTCTTCTTTCCAAGAACTGAGGATGTGCGAATTATAGGAAAATAAAACATGAGGTCTTCAAGGATAAGTAGGAAGGGATCTAGAATGGGCACATGATTAATCTCTGGGGTGAGCCTCTAGGTTCACTTACAGAAACTGAAAGGAATTATGAAGATAGGATCTCAGCTTAAGAAGAGGAAAGAATCTAAAATTAGGGGACAATTTAGAAGTACTTAAAAGTAAAAAATATGGCTTGAACATATGGTTGGGAGGTTTCACACATTGGTATTAATTTATATTTAATAATTCTCTTTATATATGGTTGATATAATGGCTGCGAGTTAATATATTTCCTTTAAATGGAGAAAAATGCATAATAGGGCAAAATTATAAAACGAAACAAAGGAGTAACACCCATGAAAAAGGGAAACATGTTTTGGTAACTAAAGGTTTATCTGACTATTAGGGGTTTAAAACATATTTTACTAGATTTAAATGGATTTGAAAAGGGTATGAAAACACTTGTGCGTCAACGGATATGTTACTAGGGTGAAACTGGAAAAACATGGGAAACTGGGAAAGGGGGTGTGACACCGTTTGGTGAGACACCAGAATGATGCCATCGAAAATGGTGTGACCATCACGATCCAGCCAAGACGGTGTGACTTCGATGGTATGGTCATGATGGTGCCACTTTTTCGGTAGAAGCATTTGGTGGAACCAAGTTTTTGGAAAACCCCCAGGCAAGAAGCCATGTGACACCCAAAAACACTGAAAACACTATATTTTCACGAAGGAAAGTCTCAGGAAAACTGGGTTATTACAAATTTTGGCTTATAAGTTGGGAATGTAGTAAATTCCTAAATATTCTTTTTAGTGTTAGTGAAATTGGTTATGTCGTATGGAATTTAGGAAGATAAAAATGAAGGCAGTGTTCTATGGGAAAAGGATTTGTTGATTTAGAAATGTAATTTCCAAGAATTTAATATTGACATAGAAGGTGTTTTGAGATTCAAAAAAATGTCATTTTATTCTTGTTACCCCTGGTTGAAGAATGATATATTTAGTATGGCTCATATCTCCCCATTTTTTGATTCATCTTGGCATCTAAAAAATGTATAGAGACCTTCAGGAACATTTCAAGTGGGAAGGAATGATGAAATATATGGATAATTTTATATTGAAATGTATGAATTTTAAACATGTTAATACTAAATGAAAATTACTAAGGGGACTGTTTTGTCCAATTTCACTACTATATTGGAAATGTGAGAAAATATATTTGTAATTAGAGGTGGTATGACCAAATAAATATTGAGGAAATAATTTGATATGGGTAATTTTTTCAATTAACTAAATCTACTCATTTTCTCCCTATTTGAGATAATATTTCATTATATTAAATTTCATAAATTTATGATAATTAAATAATTATATTACATGGAATCACTCTATATATTTTATTTGATCATGATCTCATATTCTCTTGTAATTTATGTAATGGAAATCAACATTCATTAGCTACTAAATTAAATTTCATTACAACCTTTTATTATTAATCTGATTGACCACCAGAAAGATTTATTAAGGTTTTAGAGAATTTGATTCAATATTTTTCAATGTATTATTAGGGAATTTGGGATTGACATCTAACATTAGTTGATTTTTTATATAATGACATTTTTAATTCTTGTACACAGATTGAACCTTTTGATGAATTATATGTACAACAGTTTCTGGTTGTATATGGTAGGGATAAATAAGAAAAAGAATGTTTTTTAGACTAGAATTGGTTGAATAAATGGTAGATAAATTGAATATTAATTAGTATCAATTGAGGAAATCTCAAATAATGTATAAAAGTTATGTTGATAGTCGAAGGAAATATATTTCATTCAAATTATGCACTCATGTTTTTTCATTTAGTATCTCCACGGAAAGGTATTATGTATTTTGGTAAAAATGGAAGGTTTAATCTATGGGTTATTGGAAAATATAAAATCCTCATGAATTTAGATTATTTTCCAATAAAGTGGCCTTTTTATGCATCTATCTCAGGTACAAGACTTATTTCATGTTTTATTGTTAAGAAAATATGTGCATGATTCATATCTTATTTTGTGCCCTAAAGTATATCTATAGGAACAAAACAATGAAATTGAGGAACAACTAGTAATAATTCTTAACCATAGAGAGAATGTGATTTAGAATAAACTAAATTACTAGGTAAATGTTTTTTTATAAAAATCATATTGTTCAATAAGTAACATGGGAATTAGAAAATATTATAATGGAAAAATATTCCCACATATTTTTGTAATGAATATAATTTTGAGGAAACCATTTTCAAATGAAGGGTGATAATTTCAAAACCCTATAAATTTTATGAAAAATCATTTTCCTGTTTTACTAATATTAATTAGTTATATTTTATAAACTTATATTCCTTATAATAATTTTTGGTAATTTTTTAGTCTAAGAGAAAAAAATATTGATAACAAAATTGGGTTTTCATCCATTATATGGTTTTATTTAATGGGATTATTTTAAAATTATAGATTTTTAAAAAAACTAAAATATTTTTTTAATTGAGTATTTAAAAATTATATTAGACATAATTTTTTTAAATTTTCTACATTGTTTTATTTTTTAATCAAAAGTGAAAAAAAATTACTGAAAACTATCTTTTCATTTCTAGAATTTAAAATGGTTAATTTATTTTTAAAATGCTTTAAAAGATAAATTAATTCATTTTATTATTAATAAACTAATTTTTTCTATTAAATAAATTTTATATATGAATTTTGAATAAAAAACTTTTATACATTAAATAAAATTCTGAAAAACTTTTTCTCATCGTATTTATAGGATTGATTTTAAAATAAATTGTGCTACATCTGTATATAGAATTAGATAAAATTGATTAAATATATTTAATAAGAATAATTAATATTATTTAATATGTTCAACTTAATTTTCTGTTCCTAATTAATATTAAAATTTATAAAATTTTGTTACCACATAAAAAGTTTAAATAGGTTTACTAGGTGCTAAACTAAAGTGATAAGGGATAAATGACCTAAAACCTTGTCTATATCCTATTTTCAAGCTATATTTTGACCAAATATCATCTAATATTTTGATATGGTCCGTTTTTAATCCATTTTTATTGAGTAATACATTAATATATTTTATTATTTTTAAAAATTCTATGTTTTTCATCACCCCCACATATAAAAGGTCACCCTTTATCCTCTCCGCTAAAATATTATAATTCCTTTTGTTCTGTCCAAAAACAACCCAAATACATTCCTTAAACAAATAAACATGACCTAGATCCCCTATTTTGATCATAAATAATACCTATTAAGGAATTTAGTATAAATATAAAGATGATGTCTGAAAAAGAGGTAAAATTACCAACCAAGCATTTTTATTTTATTTATTTTCCAAAATCATTCAAATCTACATAAAATTATGAAATATAAAAAATATAAAAAATATATTTTTTAACTTCAATTTTAATTTAATATCCAATTTTCACCTCCACCTTATGTCAAATGGTAAATGAAACCATCGTTCATGTGTACGGTAAACCGACGCTGCAAAAACCGATGTAATTCTTTTTCCATCACCACCTCTCACAATTAGTTATACTTGTGATTGTAATTTTATATATTATATTCATGAAATAATCATAATCCTTTAAAAAAATATATCATCTTCCTTATATCCCTTTCATCTAATGAAAGAATATAAATTCATTCAAGCATAAATAGGGATTACCACCTCCACAAAGTGATGTGAATCGTTTTTCAGGAAAAAATAACATGGATTATACATATATGTTTATATAAAGAAATAATATATTATCTATAATATAAAAATTATTATATAAAGAAAAAATTATATTTACCTCCTTTCCCCCATTCCCTTTTAAAAATAAAAGGGTTACTCATATGTACATATGGTATACCGACTCCTGGATTATAACATAATTGATTTATCACATCCCAAATTAATATTTAGTTTTAAAAGTATTATTAATTTTAAAAATATATATAATTATGTCTGGATTACTATTATTTATATTATTTAAAAATAAACTCTTTGACCAAAGTCAACCTACCAAAGTCATTTTTGACCTACGATCCAAATATCGTCAAAACATATTTCGTCAATTTAATTTATTATGTATTTTTATATAACATGGTAAAAAATAAAATAAAATAAATTATAAACTTTAAAAATTTACTTAATAAAGTAAATAATTATCTTATTTTTATTATCACGCAATATAAAGAACCTTGGTGATTATCTGGACTTGAGGTAAGAGACACTTTACTATAATGACCACATTTTAGTTGCTTTAATGATTTAATTACTAAATCATTTTCTTCAATGTCCATATTCATATAATTATTTCATAAATTTATTTATATGGGAATAAATTTATTGTTATTTAAATTATAGGTCACTATTTGTTTCTTTAAAATTTGTTAAGAGGATTTTTTTTGTATTTTATATAAAAAATTGAAAAAATGGATAAATGAATGTTTTATTTTAACATATATGGAATAAACAATTTTTTCCAAAAGCATAATCATTATTTGATATTTGGATTATTTTACAATATTTCATGTTTTCATGAATAAAAATCCCTCTATCTCTTTATTCATGGTATTTTTAAAAAGGGTTTCAAATGTAATAGATATTTTGATATCTAAAAAAGTTTATCTTATTGGTGAAATGAGTATTTTTACATGTATCAAAATGAATATGAAAGAATTAATCTATTATTATTATTTAATATTTCATGGCAATCTTTTTATGGTGATATGTAATCTATATATATCTTATGATGATGGGTGATCCTGATATATCTCATCATGATGTGTAATCCTGATATAGCTCTCTAAGGAATAGGGTAAAGGGACAAGGTTAACAAATAAGGTTACACCTAAGTCATTATTGGAATTTACTAGTATGGTTATTATATTTTTATACATGAGGTTAAGAGTGATATGGAATTTATATCACAAGCTACCTATATGATTTATCAATTTTTCTATGGTTTTTCATGGAAATTTAATTATTTCACAAGGTAAGTTAATAATCAAATATTTAAAAGGGAGGTTTATGCTATTTCTTATGGGTGAAATGTTTAACGTTTCATAAGTTCTTCATGATTAAAAAAATAATTTATGTATTTTATTTTGACATTAATATTTTTTAAGAAATTATTAATGAAAATACTTATAAAGAGAAGTTTGTTTCTTAGCTAAGAAATTTGTTATTTTGCGCCCATTATTTATTTAGAAAAAATAAAATTTTTAGGTGTATTAATACAATAATAGGTTTTTTTCTTTACTTTTTTCTTTACCTTATTGGTATTTTAATTATCATATAATTTTCTCAAAAAAAATCATATCATTTTAAGGATGAGCACAAACAAGGATGATGTAAAGAGGAAAATTGTGAGGGTATGCCATGAAAAGAAAACTTGATATATTTTTAAAAGTATTGTATTGTGTAAAAAATGGACACTAAGTGGTACTATTAAATTTTTGATGTTATATTTATTTATCTAATGGTGATGAACTAATTCTATAAAACTATAAACCTAAAAGATCACATGGAATGAAAGTTAATAATTTTTTTAAAGAATAAATTTTATGGATTGTTTAAGTGGAGACCATTTAAAATTCATGTGAATGATATTATTATGGTAAACCTGAATGGGGTCAATATTGAGAAATAGGTTAATCCTTGGTAATTAACTCTTTCCCCATGGACATTTTATTTTAGGATATTGTGTGAAACTAATTTAGTAAGTTCTAGAATGGTTTTAGACTTCGTAGAGTCATCTTACCCCCCTAATCTTATTTTTATAGGGTAATATGCACACTATGTGGAATACTGATCATAATATCAGAATTAGGATCCTCAATAACCTATAATTATTGATATTTTGGTATTTTCTATTTATTGGTTAAGTTTTTAATTCTTTATTGGTTTTATTAATGAAATTTTTGGAAATCCCATTTATTAGCATGTTTTATAGTATTCTGAAATGGGGTGATTTATCCAAGCTTTATGTTAAAATATTTATCATGTATATTTTAAACTACATTAGAATAATTTTTTTATTATATGAATCTTATTTTTGAAACACTTGGTGGGATTCTATTGGGCCCTTTTTCTCAAATAGTGCATACACTTTTTGTGCATATGATACTTGTTCTATCTAATACTTTTAAGATAAAAGAACCAAAGGATGATGGTGGATTTTTTCAATAGTAGGGTGTTGGGGTCAACAAGTGATGTAACATCACATAGAGTGGGTACTTTAAAATTTTTTATTACTTTGGTTTTTTATGATTCTTGGCAGTTGATTTTAAAAGGAATGTAACTTTCTTTAGATGTTAATTTTTTGAATAGTAATGTATTTTATATATTACCCACAATGCTTTAAGGTTATTTCGGGGTAAATAATTCCCAGTATTATATAAAATATATAAAATCATAATCCATGTTTTAATCATATATTTATAGTTTCTTGGGAGAAAATGGATACATAATCAACTCCTCTATAAGAGATCTACATCATCTCTGACTTAGTTCTTCATAACTATAACCCTTCTTGGACATATCATATTAAAAACCTTTCTTCATAACATGGATAAATGAAACATATTTATGGGTGAACACAGATTCTCAATAAGTATAAATAAGGTAGATATCAATGATCATGTAAAAATATCATGATCATAATTGTATGATAACATAATCCTAACATTTGAAAACCATATCCTTCATATTATATATCATAATCTTGTGTCATAGAAAAAATCTTGGTTGTTTATAAAATATTAATCACAAAGGAATAAATTAACATGTTCCAAGAGATCATGACATTGTAATAATACATGTGTTTGTATCATACACATAAGCATATAAAATAATTTTCTTAGTAGTCAAGGATAACTACCAAGACTGTCATAGTAGATTTGGTTCACTCCTCATTCCATTGTATTGGTCAAGGTTTACTCCCAAGACATTCATAGTGGAATAAGTCCCTTACTAAGAAGTGTTCCCTCATCATTTCAATACTTATTATCTTATAATATATATATATATATGTGTTTACAAAATTAATTGGATGGGTGTTTAATTATGGTCCCACCCAATACATAATAATAATAAATTCATATGGTTTCCACATGATCAAAAATAATTAATCATATATCAAAACTTGTGGAAAAGAAATGGGTTTCACGGAAAATTTAGCATTTCAACTTAATATAACCTATGGAAAATAATTAAGTATCATAAACTCCGCATCATCATAATCATAAACCATCCAGATAATGAATAAGGATGGTATCATTGGAGCATACCCACAATAAATCATAAGTATCTTCAAAGGATTTCATCTATGAATAAAATAAATTTAAATGATCACTTAGTATATTTCCTGGGGAAATTACCATTTTCACTTTAAAATCACTTCTTTAAAATCTAAAAATACCCAAAATATTATGGAAAAAGTTTTTTCTAAAAATATAATTTGAAACATATAAAGTAAGATTTAAAGAATTTAACAGTCATGAGGTTTGGAACTTTTCTTCATACCGTGAATGTGAAAACAAATACTCCATTTAAATTTTTATTGAAATGTTATAAAGTAAATAGTTAAGAAAATTAAAATAAGACTCCTTTTAAAATATTATTAAAAATAAAATAATGGGTAAAAATTTAAATAAAATTATTGGAGATTTGTAAAATCATTCATGAAAAAATTATATAAAACATGGATATGGAAGAAAAATGATTTTCAATTGAAGAGAGAAATAAATTCATTTTTCATTTAGAAAATTATCTCATTATATTGAGTTTAAAAGTTGAGAAAAATTAATAGGAAAAACATAATCTCTAAAAATAAATATAGGATAATAAAATTAATGAGTTTCTAGAGAGGTAGATCATAAAATTTAATCATCAAAAGTTTAATCTTAAATAATGAGATTGTAACATAATTCTCTTACCACTTTGGTAACATTGGAATCATGATCACTATATAAGAATAACATTCAATGGAATACTAAATGTCATGAACATAAGGATAATTATGATATGACATATAAAATGGGAAGTATATACACCTTAAAAAGTAAATGAGAGGTTAATATTTCATATTTCTAAATGAAAAAAAAGTGAGACGAGAAAGCCCTTACCTCGAGTTTGACTTTCATATATTCATATGCATACACCTATATTAAAATTTTAAATTTATTATAATTTTACACCATGGTCATTTACATACTTATAATATTTAATATCATTAACTTATAACATTTTAACAGCCTTTAATTAATTATTCATCATTAAAATCATCATTTCTATGTTTTACCTATTTCATTTTTATTTAGAATTTCGATTCAATAGTTCCAAACCTTGTACTCTGATTATGGTTACATTATCTCCCTAATTTTAATAATGATATTAAAATAATATGAATTCAATTTATATATATTTTGATTCATCCATAAAATATAGAGATATAAAAATGAATTTCACCATTTAAGAAGAAGGTAGGTTGTACGTACACATGAATGTAGTTTTCATTTTTCAATGAATGGAATGAAA
Organism: Viscum album; assembly: GCA_963277665.1. NCBI lineage: Eukaryota > Viridiplantae > Streptophyta > Magnoliopsida > Santalales > Viscaceae > Viscum > Viscum album. The sequence continues at coordinate 625,845,379 of OY728127.1, forward strand.
GAAAGATAAATAATAATTTAAATTCCATGAATAATATTATATAATTTATATCATATATATTAATTTTATTTACCCTTATTATTATTCATGTAAAGAATAAGAGGAAAATAAATTGCATCGCTTCATGGGTGTGGTATTCCATGAATACAAATGAGTGACATTATCATTTTCAAATGGATGGTAAGAAAGTAAAAAATGGTTTTTACATTGTCATAATAGCAATTAATAATATTTAAGGTACTTAATTCATTTTTTTTCACCAGATAACATGAGTTTATAGGATTTTTATGAAGAAATAAAATTGAAAATTCGCGCTTAAGAGATATACCACTTTGTTAAGAAGCCTATTGTGGAATACACCGTAATCCTTGAAGTTATAGTATTATGGAAGGAAAATAATTTATAGGATGTGTCTAAGGTATCTAGGAAAGTACTGTGCTAGGTATTTTTTAAGCTATAAGTATCATGTTGTGTGGATAATAGAGGAGAATTTGCATCCTTTTATATGGGAAGAAAAGGACACACATGGAATTACGTAAAAGATTAAATAATATGTATGACATAATCACATAAATTAGAAAAAAAAATCACCCAAATTTTAAATATATATTTTTATAGGGTAAAAACTAAACACAAAAAATCGCATTTGTTCATGTTTTGGATACATTTTAATCTCTATCCTCTACTGAAACCTCTTTGAACCCATTCTAACCATAACCAGGATAACATAACTTTATATTGTGATAACATAATTATATGAAAATAAATAAATGGTAATTTTGAAAAAACATGGGCATGATGATTCAAAATTGAGAATTCATTTTATCATATTTAACTAATTTAGGTGGCTGAAATTAATTTTAAAATTAGAGCACACAATTCTTGAAAAACTATTTTTAGGAAAATATCTGATCTAAGAGTAAACATTATTTATCCCTTAAATACTCTAATAAATTGGTTTAAATTTTTATATTTTTGTTAAATAATTAGTAAATTAAGGTTTTTATACTATTAGGTAAATCCAAAAAATAATTGAATCTTCCATCTATGTAATTATATGCAATGGCACAAAAATAGTTTATTTTAATAAAATACAACTTATCTTTAGAAAAGTCAATCTAGGGTTCATGAATACAAAATAATGATTTATAAAACATTATTTAACTAACTAAGAATATATTTGGTTGAAATCAGCCCATCCAATGGGATAAAGTCAAGTTTTAGTGTTATTTTAATGTTTTATCCCATGCTTTTAACCCATTTTTTTTCTTTTAACGAGGAAAAAATATTTACTATGGAAAATATTATTAATGAAAAAAAATTAAGTTATCACAATTATATTTTATTAATTATTTGGATTCCCAAATAAAATATATTTTAATAAATTCAACTCAGATAGTTATAAAATTTAAATTTAAATTTAAACCTACAAAACATAATAAAAATGGTTTTCTAAAGAAATTTTTTGCTTATGTATAAAAAAAATTAATAAAAATTAAAAATAATTTTTTTATAATTACATAAATTGGATTATTAAAAATATAATTATATGAATAATACTTTTAATACTATTTTAAAACAAAATGGAACTTTTTAAATTCTTTAAATAAAAAGGATATATTCTATAAAAACTTTTATTTTTTACTCTTAATCAAAAAATAAATATTTTTATAAAATTTTAAAAAAATTAAATATAACATGATATTGGTGTAATTATTTGAAAAATGAGGTTCATTTTATTAGTTAAATTTACCAAAAGTGGTGGAAATTAAATATTTTTTTCCATAAGAAAATAATAAAATTGTTTTTGAGAACAAAATTATTTTATAAAGTATATAAAGAATTTTTGGAATAATGTGTAAATATTTTTTGGTATATTTCATTTATCGAAAACATTTATATATAATTCTAAATATTTTTTATTCCTATTCATTCCAAAAAATTCAATATCTAGGTTACAATGGTGTACTTTCTTATGGTTAATTTAAACATCGATTTTTGCCGATAAAATGTTTCTGAAGAAATTACATTTATTTGAAGATAAATATATCATAAAATCTCTGGTTGTTACATTTTACCCCCCTTAAAATGAATTTATCCCCTGAAATTTCATCAAACTAATAAAAAAATGAGTATATATCTGTTTTTTTTTCATCCTTGGATTCCCATGTAACTTTATTTATTTTAATATTTCTCTAAAGAACACTAACCTGGTGTGTATTCTTGTTCAATATCACATTATCTCTATGATCTAAGATTTATAATTGTTTACCATCATATGAAAGATAATTCTTCAATAGTATTATTTTAGATTTAAAATATGTTTAAGATCACATTTTTACATCCTCGTAATAAATATAAGGAACACATCTTGATTTTGAGAGGGGTTCAGTGGAAGAGCCAATTGATAAGCTTCCATCCACACTTAATTAGTAATATTTAAGGGGAAAATATACCTAGGGCTCATATTTCCCTAATTTATAAATCTCATAACCTTCTTCTATGGATATATTAATAGAAACACCTTAAAAAAACGTTATATTATTTATTTTTCAAACTATTATCAGCGTAATTGTTTTTGAATTTTTGCTTCCTTGATATGATACTGAATGGATCTATCATTCACTACCATTTCCATTGTAATATCAAGTCCCAATATATTTTCCCCTATATTAATCCAAGTAACTTGTAAATATATACTTCTTTTCATAGATGGATTCATTAGGATCCATTGAAATTATCAATTGAAATATGTTGTTATATGAAGACATGACTAGTGGAAGGTGTTGATCCCAACCACCTTTAAAATTCATAGAAAAATACCTTAACATATACTCTTTGGTTTGTAGAGTTTTATGAGACTAACCATATATATGAGGATGATAAGTAGTTCAGAAAATCATCACTATATCAATAGCATGCTAAATACGTCACCATAACATTGAAGTAAACCTTAGATCCCAATCAGATATAATAAAATACATTACTACATCTATCTTTATGTCATACTCTGTCATTTTAAAATAATTTTATCTTATTATTTTCTTGTCTTTGGATATTCTTTTCGGGGTTCAGGTTGAGTCCTGATTTAAAAATTTTCATTTCATTTGAAAATTGGTGTTTTGGGATTGGCAGTATCCAGCGCACAAGCTGAGCAAGGGTGGATTTCCTAAAATTTTCTGATAACTTCTATTTTAACAGAAAAATGTTCTCTTTTGGAAATTCTAAAATTTTCCCCATTTGAATGAAAGTGTGTTTCATGTGTTCTTGTTTCATCATATACTCAGTTGAGTTTAAAGGAAGGATGAATGGTTATCATCTAAGTTTAATCACGGTGAAGTTTTATATTGAGTAAAAGTTGGTTGCAAGATGTGTTGTATTCTATTGGTGGTGGTTGGATCCTGGCATGGTTGCTTGTGGAACCAGAAGGAGAACTTCTGTTGGGGTTTTCAATGCCTAACAACGAGTTAAGAGATGCTTCAATCATCAGAGCTCCATCCATAGGACCCAAAGTGAAGCTGACATGTAGTTATGAGCCCTAGGGTTGTAAAGGATCTTGGATTAACATTCATCTTCATTGTGGGAGATGGTAGTAGTTTGAGATTCTAGTATGGTTGATCCACTTTAATAGTCGTGTTTAGTGGAAAGATACATGGGGGATTTATCTCCACGTCATGACTTGCATGGGTGGAAAGATTTATCTTTGGTTGTAAAGAGGTGTAGTTGTCTCGTTTCCTCAAAACTCGATGCTTAGGCCCTTGTGGATGTGGATCCTTGTATGGTTCTCCGTGTATGGACAACCTTTTGAGTTGATCATATTTTTATTATGGGCTCATCCAAGGATGGTAATGCTTGTGTGAGTAGTGAACTACTTTGTGTTCTCTTTTGGGTTTGGAGTTTCATTAATCGGGTCCCATGTGATTGGGGATAAGTTTGTGTAGGGAGTTCCCAAGTTATCCCATGTCAGGATTCCTTTATCAGTCTATGATATTCAGTTAAGCTAGTTGATATTTATAGTGGGGAGACTGACCATGGGTCTCGCTAAAATTCCACCGAAATGAATTGATGTAACCTATTCCATGTGGTGGGGAGTCCGTTTGGGCCTCCCTGTGTTGGTCCTCCATCTCCATCTTGGGTGTTGGTTTGTTATTAGGGTTTGGAGTCTGTTCAGTACTCCCAATGTTATTAATTTGGTTATGTTCTTGGTTTTGTCTTGGAGATAGTTTGTATTATTCAGAGATATCTAACCCCAAGATCCTCCCTTGAGTAAACGTTGGGATCGGAGCACGCCCAATAGTTTTGTTGAATTAAGATCATGGGAGTATTCATCAGGATTTGGTTTGATCTTGTTTCCTTGTTTCAAGCTAGCGGTGTGAGTTTTGTTAATAATGTGTGTGGTTTTTTGGTTTAAGGGGCTAGATTATGCATTATGAGAGTTCATTTCCTTTTATCAATAAACTGGATGTGTTTAAACTTTTAGGGGAGGGTGGCACATAGTAGGGAGTCCATTTTAGTCTCTTGAGTTCTATTTTTTAGTCTCCTTCTCTATTGATGGTGTTCTAGTCTTCGTCTAATTCGCCATTTGTTGGGAATCTCCTTAAACTGTGAAAGAGGGTCCATTTTTTCTTTTTGGTTAAATCTTAGAATGGATTTCTAGGGGTAGAAAGCATTATTGTAGGGAGAATTTTCACACCCCAAATTTTGGAAATAATTTTATTTTATTATTCTCTTGGATTTGGATATTCTTTTTGGGGTTCGGGTTGAGTCCCAGTTTAAAATTTTGAGTTTCATATGGAATGGGAGTTTTGGGCTTGGTTACATCTGGTACACGAGCAAAGCATTATTTGGAAACCATGCAGCATCACAAAGGTTACCATTCAGCCTACTCGTCTTAGAAAATAAGATAAATTTCAATGAAAGATGAGATCAAATAAGAAAAATAATGTAAATGTTTTAATAAAAATAAAAATTAAAAGATTATTAGTAAGAATATTATTATTATTATTTTAGGTTTTCTCCCCCCTCTCCCTCATGTACCCCCTATCTTTCTCCTATCTCTCATGAAACCCCTCTTCTCCCCCCCCCCCATGTCCATGTCCTACTCACACAACCCATCTAGTTTCCTCCCTCCATCGTACGGTGTCCTCCCTAACTCCTTCAATTTATCTTCCCTCTGGAAGCTCATCTATGCATGGCCTCTCCCCCGCCTCTACAATGCACAGACAACCTCCCCCTCCCCCTTTCTTATTACTAACTTCCGAAGTGACCCGGGAGATCTGACGTGCCTCCCAAAAGGATCCCCAACCGCTCGTTGCTCCTCCTTCGGGTGAGCCTCTCCATAACTTTTTTGGGGTCTTGCTTCTTGTTCTTTGGGGTTTTGGTTCTCCAGTAGGTAGGGTTTATTTTTACAATATGATATTGATCTGTTGGATTCTATCTTCTTGATTAGAGTTCCTTCTTACCTCCTTGTAGTGTGGTTGAGGTGCGGTTGTGGTTTCACACCATTTTCTAGAATATTTTTTTTATGTGGAAGGTGATTCCATACATAACCACTGTTTGATAAATTAATTCTGCTTTCTTTTGTCTTTTTTAATGTGTTATGAGTATTATGTGATGTGTGAAAGCAGTTTATGAGAAGTTTTGATATTTGTTTGATTTTAAAATGGACTTCTCATATGAAATTGAGTATGTTCCTGGTGTAAACCCCTTTTTACATCTTATAAAAGTTTTATAAATTTCATAAATGATTTATAAAATTTTTTAAGTGATTTATTAAGTTTTATAAATGATTCTAATAGTGATTGAAGAAAGTTTGGGTGTGAGTATGATTTTTAAACGATGATTTTGGGTGTTTTTTTGTAAAGGCCTTATTCTTCATCTTGAAATTGTTTTATAGATTAACTAAATGAGTTAGTAAATTATCTAGGAGGTGTGGATCATGTTTGGGTAAGGTTTTTGTGTGCGTATGTTTTTAAAATGGAATTCAGAGGGGCAAGTGATGACTTATGATGTGTAATTCCTTTTAAATATTTTATAAATTTTTTGAATAATTTATTAAATTATATAAGTGCTGAAAATCTTGTTTTGACATGGTTTTGGTTTGTGTTTTATTTTTAAAGAGTATTTGTGTTGTGCAAGTGGTGTCTTGTGTTGTGGAATGCCTTGTTTGGATGCTGAAATGTGAATGTGGTGTGTTATGTGACATGTGAAACTTTTTTCAGCACAAAAGGAATGTCGGGTATCTGGGTTGGAGAACTAGGACTAGTATGCTAGTGATTCGAAAGTGGATATGGCCTAGTTTCACATAGTTGGATTGATGATTAAAACACTAACTATATAAGGATGATGATTTGAGATCACTAGAATTTTGGATGTTTCTCCTCTCTCGGGGATCATGCAGGGGAATGTTGTTGGTCGTGGCTTCTACAACACATTTCACCGAGATACGAGGTAAAAAATGTCCCATTATAGGCTAGTGCCTAGGTTGTTTTCCCATGACTAGTTATCTATGTATGTATCTCACTTCCCATCGGTATACGGTATGTCTTTTTTGTCATTTCAAAAGTAAGGGTTTTTTCATTTAATGTTTATTTCATCCAATTTTGTTTTTAATAAAATTTGTATTTATTAAAATTTGTATTTATTAAACTTGTCCCTATCATTTATTTTATTTATAAAACATGCAAGTTATTTTTCATTTAATGTTTATAGCATGTAATCTTGTTTTGGGTGGAATCCTACTGGGCTTTGGTTCACACCTTAGACACACCCTTGGGTTTTTGCAGATATTGTTGTTTGTTTGATTCAGGTAAAGGGAAGGTGTGTTTTGTGGATGATTTGTTCTCTTAGTGGTATCTCCTTGGGAATATTATTATAAGAGGCTTGAGGTTGTGGCCCTCTTATTGTGTGGAGGTTTGGGATATGTTTTAGTATTATCTTGTTGAAATATATTGATTTTTTGTATAAAATTCAAATCATTAAATCAGAAACATTTGTGATTCCATGTTTGGTTATCTATTTCAAGTTTTGGTTTATTTAACTTGTTAGTTGTTTATTATTATTACATTGGATACATTTTACCCATGTTTTAATTTTGATACTCATACACTTTTTTTCATCCTATGGGTATCGGGAATGTCTTTCGGGCCATGCCACGAACCAGGTTGGGCACCGGGTCGAATGGAAACCCATTTTGGTTTGTGAAAAAATGGTATAAAAGTAGGTCATGATATTTTTGGTTGTGTTCCTACAGGAAGAGTTTAGGTATATTGGAGCTAGGATTGTTAGGACTTGTTGTTCTGGTTACAAGTCTGGTTCCTGGCCAGCACACCTCATGAAAAGAATCAAGTCAGAATGGTAAGTCCGGTTTCATATGATTCATTTAGTTCGTGTGGTTCGTTTATGTTAGGGGAAATGAAAAGGGAGATGGGTTGATGGTCTCAGTGAGCTCTCGAGACCTAGAAAGAAATGTGGAGCTAGGGACATTTCCCTGGAACACTCTCTATGACATTGAAGTGATTGGCATATGTCTACCAACCATATGTCCAAGTCACCCACCGACACTAATTTCCTCTTTCATTATCTTTTGTCTCCTTCAGTTCTAAGAATTAATTTGAAAACCTTTATTTGAAAATTTAATAAATCTAAATTTTAAATTGTAAATGGCCTTATTTCCAAATGATGGAAAACATTTTTTCAGAATTTTTATGAATGAGGATTGAAAAGGTTGACTTTTATCAAATGATTTTTGTGTAAAAAATGATAATGATTCCAAGGAGGTTGAATTTTTATAATCAAGTTTTGTAGTTTATTGGAAAAAATTGTTGTGCGGGAAAATGGGAAATCATTTTTGAAATGTTCATGGAAACTTGTTTTAAATAAGAACACATGGGTTCTAATTAAAACTTTATTGATGAAATGGGTCTTATTGTGAATAGTGAAGTGTTTTGAAATGGAAAATTGGGTTAGATGTTTATAATGAAAGTAAATGAGTATTGATTTAACCATTGTGGTTATTGTGAGTGATAAAATGCATAAGATATGTGTAGGAAGTGAATGGGTTCCCGATTTGGCATGAAAAAAATACACGTGAGAGGCTCCAGGGGATACCATTGGTGAATGTGCTACCCACCAATACTATTTTATTTTCAAAGGATCTTTTAAAATAAAAGGTTATATTTTTATTATTGTTGATTATGTGGTGTGTATTCTTGTATTTCATAAATGTTGGATGTAGGTCATTTCGAGGCAGATAATTCATCCTGGTCAACTCATATTTCAAATTTTACTTTTTCCTGGTGAGTTTGTTTTGAGATAATGGTTAATGGTTCCATTTTGGGAGGTGTCTCAGAAAGCCTTTATGATGATTCCCATTTCATTTTCAGAGACATTTTTGGTATGTCTTCACTAGTGGGTTATTTTTTGGACCTTCTTTTTCTTCTATTAGCTAGTGTATGCACCCATAAAGAATGAATCCTCTTTTGAAGTGTGGCCACAGGTGAATCACTATTTGAAATTCCTATATTTGAATAATGTAAGGAATTACTTCGTAGGTTATATAATTGAGTCCACCTATTCTTTTCTAGATAGGTAGATCCTCTCATAGCTGGATAGCAGATGTGAGAGGAGTAGAAAGAAGCTTTGGTTTTGTTCAGGTGTCTGAGTCATCGGGTTTGAATTTTAATATTGTTGGTTCTAAAGGACCTACCTGGGAGTGGTGAGGGGGATCCTATTAATGAAATATGGAAGTGGTATGGGGTTATTAGTGTTGGTCATAATCTTGAAGAGACTTTGGATTTTTCTTTATGTTCTTTAAAGAAAGGGATTGTGCTAGGCCACCTGTGTGGTAAATTATGTTGTAATATGATGTTATATCCATTTATTGGAATCGTATTCCATTTGGGACTTGGTTTAAACTCCTTTACCTTTTATGGACTCTTTGGTTTCAATTGTAACATTAAGTGATGTTTTGTTTAGTGTCGTGTTATCAATCAAGTGCAAGGGTGCATGTCGTTATATCTTTTGAGAACTAATGTTTTAATAGAAACATATTCTCTTTTGGAAATTCTAAAAAAATTCCCATTTGAATCGAAGTGTGTTTTGTGTGTTCCTATTGTGTCGTATCATCTATTGATGTGAAAGGAATGATGTGTGGGAATCTTCAAAGTCCTTTTTACGGTGAAGTGCCATATTTTTTAAAAAGAGATTACAGGATGTGTTTTGTTCTTTTGGTGTTGTTTGGATCATGGAGTGGTCACTTGTGGAATCAGAAGGAGAAGTTTTGTTCAGAGGTTTTCAATGCCTTTCTATGAGGAAGGAGATAGTTTAATCATTAGATCTCCAGCCATAAAACCTACAGTGAAGTTTTGATGTAGTCAGGATCCCTGGGGGTGTAAATTATTTTGGCATTACTTCCATCTCTGGTGTGGGAGATAGAGGTAGTTTGAGGATCCAATGTGGTGATCTGTTTTAATAGTCTTGTTTTGTGGAAAGTGGTATGGGGTATTTATCTCCATGTCGTTACCCATGTGGGTGGAAGGATTTCTCTTTGGTTATAAAGTGGTGTATTTGTCTTATTTCATCGAACCTTGACGTTTATTCCTTTTTGAATGTGCATATTTGTGTGGTTTTCTATGTATGTTTGGACTTGTGGGTCAATCTCAGTTTTGGTTTGAGATCATCTGAGAATAGTAATGCTTCTAGGAGTAGTGAACAAATTTCTATTTTCTATCATTTTAGGTGTTTTCTTAATCAGGTCCCTTGCTATGGGGGATTAGGTCATTTAAAAAGATACCCAGTTATCCAATGTATGGAATCCTTTTTCAGTCTATTCCATTCAATTAAGATAGTTGATCTTTATGGTACAGAGACCCACTGTGGGTCTTGCTAAAAATGGCACTAAAATTAATTAATGTAACTTATTTCTTATGGTGGGGAGTCCATTAGAGCCACCCTCTGTTGGTCTTGTTGATCCTTATTGGGTGTTAGTTGGTTCTTATGGAAAGGAGTCCTCTCAGGCCTCCATATGACAGGAATTAAATTATGTTATTGGTGTCATCTTAGAGATAGGTAGTCTTGTTCATAGATATCTAACCCCAAGATCCTCCCTTGTACCACCCGTGTGACCCCTATGGTGGCCTTCTTCCCTCCTTTGGATGCCCCCTCCCTCCTTCTGATGAGTTCCCCTCCAAAATCACCTCCTCACGTGGTCGCTCTCCCTTCTCCATGTTTCTCGGCTGACCTCCCCTACCCCCTTCTCCCTGTACGCACGCGATACCACCCAGGAGATCCGACATGCCACTCGGAAGGCTCCCCGACCACTTTCCACTCCGCCTCTGGATAAGCCTCTCCTCTTCTCTAGGGTATTCCTTCTTGTTCTTTGGGGTTTTGGTTATCTGGTGGGTATGTTTGTGTTTTTAGGGTAAGATCTTATCTTTTGGGTTCGATATTCTTGATTAGGGTTCCTTCTTGAATCCTTGTCATGCGGTTGAGGTGTGGTTGTGGTTTCACACAATTTTCCTAAATATTCTTCATATGAGATTGGTGATTCCATGATTAACTATTTTTTGATAAATTAATAATTCATACCTGTGTTTTTTAAATGATCTATGCGTATTGTGTGACGTAAAAAAGTGGTTTATGAGAAGGTTTTATATGAGTTTGATTTTAAAATGGAATTTTCATGTGAAATTGAGAATATTATTGTAGATAACCTCTATTATGAATCTTGGAAATTTATTATAAATTATATAAATGATTTATAAAATTGTTAATTGATTTATTAAATTTTATAAATGATGTAAATGGTGTTTGAAGAAAGTTTTAGCGTGCGTATGATTTTTAAAAGAGATTTTTTTGTGAATTTTTCATGTAACGGCCTTGTGGTACTTCTTGAAATTGTTTTATAGATTATTTAAAGAGTTATTAAATTATGTAAGAGTTTTGAATCGTGTTTGGGTAAGGTTTTGGTGTGCGTATGTTTTTAAAATGGAATCTGGAGGTGCAAGTGATGACTTGTGATGTGTAATTCCTTGGAAATGTTTTTTAAATTGTTTAAATGATTTATTAAATTATGTAAGTGATGAAAATAATGTTTTGAAATGGTTTCAGTGTGTTTTTGATTTTTAAAGATATGTTTGGTTGTGAAAGTGGTGGCTTGTGTTGTGAAATTCCTTGTTTGGTCGATGAAACGTGGATGTGGTGTGTTATGTGACATGTAAAATCTTTTTTATTATAAAGGGAACTCCGAGTGTCTATGTGGGAATACTAGGACTAGTATACTAGTGATTCTGAAATTTCTAGGGCCCAATTTCACTTAGAGGGATTGATGATGACAACACTAACTAAATACGAATGATGATTGGAGACCATGAAAATTATTCATGTTACTCCTCTCTTGTGGCTCGTGCATATGAATGTTATTGGTTGTGGTTTATATTCCACATTTCATCAAGATACGAGCTACCTAGTGTCCCATTGAAAGATAGTCCCTAGGGGTTTTTCCTGTGACTAGTGTTTTATCTATGTATCATACTTACCATTGACGTACATTATGAATTTTTGGTTATTTCAAATGTATGGGTGTTTTAATTTAAAGGTACTTTCAATCAAAAATAATTTCTTATAAGTTGTTTTCCATAAACCTTTCCCTAGAATTTCTTTTATTTATAAAACATTCAAATTATTATTCATTTAATGTTTATAGCATGGAATCTGGTTCTATGTGGCATACTACTAGACATTGGATCACACCCTACATACACCCTTGGGAGTATATAGAACTTTTTGTATGTTTGATTCAGGTAAATTCAAGGTGTACTGTGTGGATGGTTTGGATTCATTATGGTATATTCTAGTAGATCATGGTGGCAGTGGCTTTAGGTTGTGGCCCTATTTTTGCATGGAATTTTGGGGTAAGTTTTAGTTTGGTCTTGTTGTTGTATTCTGTGGTTTTTATTCAAAATTTTAACATTTAAATTTGAAAATTAGGTTATTCTATGTTTGGTTGTCAATTTTTTATTTTTTTTATTTATCTTATTAGTTGTTTATTATTATGAAATCGGGTAAATCATTCCCATGTTATAATTTTGATACTCGGGCACTTGTTGCCAGCCTGTGGGGATCAGGAATGCCATTCAGGCCATTCCACAGACCAGGTCGGGCGCCAGGTCGTATGGAGACTCAGTTGGGATCATGAAAAGTTATCACATAATTAATTTATGTTCTAGTAAGATGATCAATAGATAAATCATTTCTTATAGAAATGAAGTGTTTTTCCTTCATGTTTTCAATAATTATAACCTAAATGAATTATATATTTTAGATATTTTGAAGAGTCTCACAACAAAATACCTAGGGATGATTTCTAATTTCTATTCTGGTATACGTAATGGTAGTAAAATCCCCTTAGACTTCTCTCTCTCTCAAACTTAACTTGCAAACATAGAAATTACTAAGATTCATACCCTGCAATATCTCTCTTCAAGTTATCTCACTAGAAATACTATTTCAGATATCTATACATCCTTACACTTCTAAGATTAATAGAGGATGATGAACTATGTGCATATTCTAACATCAACTTCTTCATGTGTGGTATTGAGGGACACAAACATTTTTCTTCAACCTTATCATTCCATCAAAATAAATGGTGAACTCAAGAACACTTATTACCTTATTTTTTAGTTTGAAAATATTTTGTAAGCCTATTTTATCTTTACCTATATAGATTGTTTAACTACCATTAGAGAAAATAATATTTTTCACCTTCAATTTTTTCAAATCAATCGTTTTAAAATCTATAAATATTGGATCTTTTCGTATCCTCATCACAAAAAAGATGGCATGATCCTTTTGACTCAAATAATTGGACACCTTGCTTACATTTCTAGGGTGGTAATGTATTGTGTAGTCATAATATTTAATTAACTCCAACCATCTTCTATTTTATATATTTATCTATTTATGATTGAGTTTATATTTTATACTTTTATGATAAATATATATATCACATTTTTCTACATAAAGATAATGCCTCTATATATTTAATGTAAAATCTATTACAACTAACTCTAAATCATGAGTTGGGTAATTTTACTCATAAAATATCAATTGTTGTGAGTAATAGGCGATCACTGTATCATTTTTCATGATTATTCATCCTTATATAATCTTAGATGCATTTATATAGATCCAAACCCTTACTCCAATTTAGGGTAGTGTGATCATAGGTTCACAGAATAAACGTTTCATCAGTTCTATGAAGTTTTCATCATGTTCATCTATTAAAAAGAACTTGGATCCCATATGATAATATGGTTATTGTAGTAGATAACTATGATAACATATCTATAAATCATTGATAATATATTTCTAGGTAATTAAAATTGAGATCTCAATCCCCATGGTTGTTCTGGGATAACATTCAACAACATTCATCTTTTATGGATTCATATATTTACCCTCACTTGTGATTACATGACACAGAAATCATCCTTTAAAAACTAAAATTCACTCATGGTAAATTTTTCATATCAAATTTTCCTTCATATGGTATTCATTAAAATCTTCAAGGGATCTTCATTCTCTTCCTTTACCATTTAATTTATATGAATATCAACTATAAAGGTTACCAGAAACAGATTAATGTAATCTATGAATACTCTACTCATTAAATCCATAAAGATAGTGGGGGAATTAGTAAGACCAAATGATCTCACTATAACTTCATAGTATCTATTACATATAAGAAATTTTTTCTTGAGTATATCCTCCTTCTTGAATCTCAATCGATGATATTGATAATTAAGGTAAATCTTGGAAAATTTTTGATCTCTAAAATGTTGACCAAACAACTCATCAATATGGGTCCAGGGATATATGATAAATATATGAATTTTATTGTGTTTTTTACATTCAATAAATACAAACATTGATCCATCATTATTTTTAATGAAAATAATAGGACCACCCCAAGGTAATACCCTTAGAAAACTAAATCTATTTTCAATATTCTCCTAGAGTTTCTTCTTCAGTTACAATAACTCAATCGGAATTATTCTATATGGATTCATTGAAATAGGTGTAGCATCATGTATGAGTTCTATTAAAAATTCACCTTCATGATTTAGTGGAATCCTATTAATCTATTCTGTAAGGACATCAAAAAACACCATCAAAATTGGAGTATCATTGATTTAGATTTATCACCAACAAGTTGAGATAAACACCCCTTTTTATAGGAATCAAGACCGTAATAATTATTTTTAATTTTAATTGAATGTTCCTATTTATTGTCACATTGATAGATGGTCATAGGTTTGTTAAAAACATAAAATATGAATTCTATTACTCTTTAATTGATATGGTATTTATGAAAATAAATCCAATCCATTACTAAGATAACATCAAATCCAACCAAAGGGAGAGTAACAAGATTTTTAGAAAAAACGTTCCCAAAAACATAAATCATAGGGGAATCATAGGCCAGACATGTGATCATAATACCATTGGGGTTTTTCATTTTTATTTCAACATCTTATAATTGAGGTTTTATTTTGATACTCTTAAAATATTTTTCAGTTATAAATGAGTGTAGGATCCATAATCATATAAGACATTAGAAGTTATATAGTAAATGGTAAGTGTACCTTTCACCACTAATTTATCATACCCCTCATTCGTAATAGGTATTGCATTAGATTTACCAATTTATTTTAGACTAAGAGGTCTCTAAAATAGATCATCCTCATTTACCTTCATATTTGAAAATTGGTTTTCATAATTTCTAAACACATTGATTTTCAAACATTGGACTATGGGTGGTGAATTCTATAGAGCTTTCTTTATATTCACATCATTAGTTAAATTCTTCACATTACTTCAACATTAGATTATTCTATGACCATCCATTATACACTTGAAACAAATATCAACTTCCTTGAGAAAATTTCCTACATGTTTTTATCCACACTTTGATAAAAAAAATCTTATTCTCTCCTTGGTTTTTATAATTTCATTTAAATTGCATATTCCTTTTCATATCAAAACCATGAGATTAATGGGAAACTCCATTCCTCAATTTCTAATTTAATAGCACATTGGACGATTTCTTCATGTCTACAAAATTACATAATATATGAAACACTTTTGATACATTGTTTTAAGACATTGAAAAATCAATCACCCATTATTTCATTTTGATTTCTAATACCATAAGCAAACCTTGAATGTTTTGTAAAATGTTCCTCATAGGTACTAACATATTCATAATCATTTTTTAGCTCAATATATTGTCTCTCTGTTTTCATATGAATAATATGAGTAAAGTAATTATTGAAAAAAAAAGATTCAAAAATCATCTCATGCAATGGTTTATATTTATTCCCATTGACTCATGTTCATGATTAGATTACACCATTGATCTATACCACCTTTGAGATGAAAAATAATTAAAGTAAAAATTTTATCTTCTAACCAATAGAGATCATAAAATATCACTCAAATGGTAATGATTCAGTACTTATAAATTAGTGTATTAGTGGAACAACTAAAATAAGGTGGATGATGCCTCCTGAAGGACTCAATAGAAAATTATTCTGTCCTTTCATAATTTGGAAACTCATCAGGACTCAAAGAATAAGAATGTGATGAAAGCATAGAAATTTGTTTTTCATTCTAGATATCATAACATTTGGTTTATTAAGAGGACAATCACTGCATTATCTATCACATTCCACATTAAGAGTATTCCTTCAGGTTTTATCCATTGACTAAAACAAAAAAAACATAGTGTGAGAAATAATAATATTAGTAGGATACTACATAATAATGAAAAATCATTTATAGTATATATAAATCATGACACATTCTTTTAATATAACAACACCTTAAGTATCACCTAGTTTATACATGACCATCATTAATTCAAATCCATCATAATGGTTCATAATAAAAATGTGAATTAACTTAATAATTTACCCTAGGAGTGTCAAAGTAGGTGCACAGTCAGCAGAAAATTAGTGTTCACTGGAATGATGGTTGAGATATACTCAACCAACTCCTTTTGGGTTTATTACCCCAAGAGTATCTATGACAAAACTAATTCCACTTTTAGTATCATTACTAGAATGATTTTCTAATAAAACTACACTCCTTTTATTACCATGATATAGGAATTTCGCATGTTCATAAGTCTATTCAAATGGATCTCTGTAACATTTTTCCATCACAATTTCAAAATTAATTTAAACCATTCTCTGATACAATACATAGTGACACATACTTTTTATATATAAATATTACATCATATTAGATAAATATTCAATTTATAACATTATGATCCATGCTATAATTTTATTCATCTTGTGTCTTTGGAAAATTTGGATTTATAATAAACATTTTCATAAAAGATATTCTTTGTTTCATGTATAGTACTTTATAATTAGAACTATTCATAGACATATCATACATAAAAAAATCCTTCATAACCCGGGGAATGGAGACATGTGAAAGGGTGAGATCAAAATCTTATTCAGGGTAAAAAATATTGATATATGATTACATAAACATAACAAGATAATAATGGTATGAGAATTTGATCATAACATTTGAAAATCATACCATGCCTATCATATATCTTAATCTTTAGTCATTGAATAATGCATGCCTATTTGTAAGCCGTGAATAATAGATGAATTAAGTAACAACATCCATGAGATCATATCATTGGGTTATAGAATATGTTTATGGTATGCTCATAAGAATAGAAAACCATTTTATTAGTACTAAAGGGTTAATTCCATTATAATCACAGTGGATTGGGTTCACACCCCATTTCTTCATTTTGGTCATGGTTCACTCCAAAAATGATCATGGTGGACAATGTTCCTTATGGGACTATGTTCTGTCCTTATTCTAGTCTATATTATCTAATGAGATATACATATTTACCCAATGAAAATGAGATCTATATAATTTCTAGATCACCCATAACACAATCATAATCCATTCTTATTCATGTCAAAAATTCATAAATCTTTCATCAAATATCATAACCCATTGAAATTTAATAGGTTTCGTAAACATTTAAAAATTTCATCATAACATGTCCTATCGAAAATAAATACTTTTCATAAACATCTCATCATCATAAAAATAAAACATTAGGATAATAATAAGGATAATATAATTGGATCATATCCCTATAAGAGAATAAACAACATCCAAGGATGTCACCTTAAATGAAAATTACTCTAAATAATCACTTCAAATGTTTCTCGATGAAAATACCCATTTAACTTTGAAATTGTATCACTAAAATCTAAAAATTTATAAAATATTATGGAAACATGTTTCTTTGATAATGAAATTGTAAAATTTTAAAGGAATATTCAAATAATTTATTTTTCATGATAGTGGGACATTTAGGTCATGACATTTATGTTAAAACAATGATTCCTTTTATATTTTCGCTAAAATGTAAAAAATACCTCATTCAGAAAATGAAAAGAATATTCCATTAAATGCATTTTTTAATAATTCAGAAATGGGGAAAAACTAGTATTTTATTGTAAATTAGTAAAATTATTCTTGAAAACCTTTTTTAAAAATTGGATATGGAAGAAAAATGATTTTTAACTGAAGAGATAAATAATGTCATTTTTTGTTAAAAAATTATGTCAATATATTGAGTATATAAAGTGAAGGAAATAAAAGGAAAACATGTAATTTATATAAATAAAAATTGGATAAGAATATTTATATTAATATTAAGAGGTAGATCATAAAATTTCACCATTGGAAATTAAATCAAAAACAATCCTGATAAAAAATGAGATTGTTACATAAATATCTTACAAATTTAGTAAATTTGGAATCATAAGACATGAGTAAGAATAATGAAAAATGTAACATAATATATAATTTAAATAATTATAACCATGATATAACATTTTAGAGGGGTAGTATATACACCTGATAATGGAAACAAGAGGTGAACATGACTTATGTCTCATGGAATTATATGTGAGTTGGGAAACCTCTTTCCTCGAGTTTGACCTGCATTGAAAGAACTTTATCCAGCCATATATTAAATTTAAATTTATTATAATTTTATAAAATTTTTGTTCACATACTTATAATATTATTTATAATCCAATTATAACATTTTATCACTAATTTATTAATAATTATTTCTTAAAATCATTATTTCCATGTGTTAATTGTATCATTTTTCATGAGAATTTTGGTTTGATAGTTCCAATGCTTGTAATTTGATAATGGTTCCATAATCTCTAGAATTTTAATCCTGATATAAATATCCGACATATTAATTTAATATATATTTATAGTAATTCAAAAAAGATAAATATTGGAAAATGATTTACATCTTTCATGGAGATTGTAGGTTTTATGTATGCATGAACGTTGTGTTCACTTTTCGGTGAACAGAAAGATAGAAAATTAAATAATAATTCAGTATTACATAATCATTATTATATTATATATATCATATATATTCACTAAATTTATCCTTATTTCTATTTATTAAAATTGGATGTGAAAAAAGAATCACGTTCTTCGTCGATGTGGTAGTCCACATATACACACAAGAACGTTATCATTTTCCAATAGATGGGAGTAGGGTGAATAATGGTTGTTACATCTCATAATAGAAATTCATCATATTGAAGAAACTATTGTCATTATTTGAGAATAGATACAATGAACACAGAGTAGGTATAAGAATAATTAAAATTGGAAATGCTCATTAAGTGTTATAGATCGTCCCAAAGAAACCTATTTTGGATTACACCTCAATCCTTGAAGGAATGGTATTTTTAAGAGGCTAGAAGCTCTATGATATGGTGAAGGAATATAGTAAGGTATTATCGTAGTTCTTAATTGGGATAACATAACTTTTTACCATGTTAACATAATTATATGACAAGAAATATATGGGTTATATATCCAAATTGGTATCTTCTAATTCCAAATTATGAATTCATTTTATCATATAAAATTTTTTTAGTTGGTAGAAATTACTTTTAATATAATACCACAAGAATGTACGAAAATAGTTTTTTATAAAATACTTTATATAAGAGTAAAAATTATTTAACCATGAATTTATAAAAAAAATGTATTCTAGGAATTTTTCTGGATAAATATTAAAAAATAAAAGTTTTTATAATTTTGAGGAAATCCAAAACTGAATGGAATATTCCAACCATACCATTAAATGAAAAGGCCTAAAAATAGTTTTAAAATTTAATAAACTAAAACCTATATTCATAAAAGTCAAGATTGGGTTTCTAAATTCAAAATAATTTTTTAAAATACATTATTTAACTCCATAAAGATTCTTTTTTCTGAAAAACGCCCATAAAATTGGATAAAGTCATGTGTTATGGTTATTTTAATGTTTTACCCCATGGTTCTGACCCAAATTTGACTCTTTAACCCAACTGAAAATGTTTACTATGGTAATTAATCTTTATAAACACAAATTATGATTTCCCTATTGTTTAATCTTAATTAATATGATTTAAAATATGGGATCAATTTTACCAAATTAAACCCCTATAAGTGGCAAAATATAATTTAATTTTAAAATCGCGATATACGATGAAATGGGTTTTTCCGTTGAATTTTTTTTCTAATTTATAAAAGTTTTTATAACCAAATTAAAAAAAATTGATTCCAATAACCAAGATTGGATTATAAAAAATATATAATTTTAATAATGATACCATAATAAAATTAAAACAAAACGTAAATTTTTAAATTCGTTAAAATAAAAGTCAATTTTCTATTTAAATAGTACTATTCTTCATTCATTTAAAGATAAAAACTTTTAGAAAAATTATCAAATATTAATTCTAAGATAAATTTTATATGATGTTTTTCAAAAATTAAGGAAATTTTTCAAATAAATTTTATAAAATTAATATCAACTAATTATTTTACTTCTTCCCAAAAAAATCCAAAAATAATAATTTTGAGGAAAAATGTATTTTTTGAAGTATATATAGACATTACTAAAAATTGATTACATATTAGTCAATATATGTTATTTATCTAAAACCATTATATATAATTTTTTGAAATTGTATTATTTTAATTCATATGTTAAAAATTTACTACTATATTATAAACTTATACTATAATATAGTTCATTTAGACTCAAGTTTACATAGATCATAGGATATGAAAAAAATTAATTTTTTGAAGATAAATATATCTTAAAATATCATGGTGTTACAAAGATGGACAATTGAGATTGAGAGTAACCTTTAGGCCATATTAGGAGTGATTTGAGTTTTGTATGGTTTAGATAATATGGGTTGGTTTGAAACAAATTGGTATCCAAGGGTGTGGTTTGTCTATTTTGGTTACTGATATGAATTTTTTGGATGTTTTAGTATAGATAAGATAAGAATGTGGGAAAATAAATCGAAGGATTTGAGTTAGTGTCTTGACAGCTCTCAATATGATGATCCTTATGTTATAATGGGTTTTATGAATTTTTTCTTTTAAGATTTTAAGAGTTTGAATCATATATTTTCTCCTTTCTTGACTTTTAATAATTCTAGTTGATTTATAATATTCTATACTAGAGGTGATTCAGAGACTGTGTTCATGCATCTTTGTAACACCCTAGGTAAATAAATAATATTACATTTTTATATTTATCCTTATTTTTGAATAAAATGTTAATATTAATTTTAAGGGAACGCTATGCTCGATGGTGTACCCAATACGCAACAATGAGTTTCTTGGAAATCTTATGTTGCACTCTAATAATAAAATAATATTATTTTAAATGGTAGTTAACGCCTAGCCATTTTAATGGCGGGAATGAATATAACTAACTACAAAATTATTATATATGTTTGTCAAATATTTTTACTTTTATCCAATAAATGTTAGAGGCTTAAAATGCGAATGGAACCAATTTTAAGCGTAAATATTCTAATATACTTTAAAAGGTCCATTAACTGCCTTTTGATGGAGAACCATTTTTAAATCCACTTGTTGAAAATTTTATATGTTATATTGGTCCAAATAAAATCCTTCTTTAGAATAGGGATATCAAAATTTACTTTGCGTAGGTTTTTGTTATTTTTTTTTTATAAAGTCCATTTTTAATGAATTAGTGAAAAATGTTGTATTTTAATTCAAAACCTCTTTTTAATCAAATTTATTTATATTATTAGATCATATATTGAATTGGTTTTAAAGTGAAATTAGAATATATTTTTACCATTTAATCCAATGGTGTTCATTGGAATTAATTTCACTTTGACATTGGACTTAAACCAGTGCCAATATTTTAATAGATATTGTTTCTTAAAAACATGCTATTTGTCTTGACAGTGTGAATTAATTATAAAATTAATTAATGAAACTTATATGTTTTGAATCTTGTAAAATAGCCATCATTTTTTAATTTGGAATATCAAATATATCTTAGGGGCAATTTTTGGTATTTTTCTGAAAAACTTCAATTTTTTATGAATACTGACACCCCTAAGTGGTAGTTAAAAAATTGATTTTTCATTTAAACGAAAATTTACCACTTATGTAATTTTAATTTTAAAAATCAGACATACATTGTTTTCATTATGATGTAAAATGTGGTTCAATGGGATTAAAATAATTTTTTGGTGAATAGTAACTCTTGAGTTTTGTTAACTGCGATTAGAGGTAATTAGTGTAATTTAAGATAAAAATGATATTATAAACATATAAAAATATCTTGAAACATATCCTAACCTTATTGGATAGGTCATGGCCGACCAAGAGAGTCAATGGGTAAATTTGTGGGACCCCATGGAGCCACATGGGTAAGATAATGACATTAATACCTTTTATTTAAAGTAAAAATAAAAATATCACAAACATGTATTATTTTACTAAAACAATTTTTACATGAGATTGTATAAGTTATATTTTTGACTATAAATACTCATTAGAAAGATAAAAATATTTCCTACAACATGGTAATTTTTCTATAATTTTTAGACATCAAAAATAAAAAATTATTTATCACACAATGATGATGTAGTGTTTACGTCATTAATGAATGATTTAAGGAAATAAGAAACTAATGTTTAAAATAATATCCAAAACTTTTCCAATTCTTATTGGATGATTTTATTTCGAACATGGACCACCTTATCTTATAATTTAATGATATTTGGAG
Source organism: Viscum album (assembly GCA_963277665.1). Lineage (NCBI taxonomy): Eukaryota > Viridiplantae > Streptophyta > Magnoliopsida > Santalales > Viscaceae > Viscum > Viscum album. The sequence goes on from OY728127.1 coordinate 625,867,586, forward strand.
CTTTAGAAACCGAATTTCATTTTATAATAAAATAATAGTTTCAAGATTTCCAAAATAGCCCCTCCTCTCCCTTACAAAAAGTCCCCACTTACTACCCATTTCACACAATTCTCAAGCCATTTGGCTCGGCCATACTCTACTAAAGTAATCTCCCAATATCCCTATATTAATTCTAGAAGCCTTACCTTAGGCAGGAAGCTCTTCAAGAAACCCTTTTGGTTCAAACCAAGAGGAATTACCAGATTTAAAGGTAATGTTCTCTCTTATGTTCTTTTGTTTTTTCTTCTTCTCAAACCCCCTAAACTCTTTTTATTTCTTTATTTTGTAAAGAAACCAGTATATTAAATAAACTAGTATGTTTTTGTGAGAATTATTCGATCTACACTTACACACACCTCTGTCTAATGGTTAAAGAACATACTGTTTCCGTGGATGGCGAATTACTGCCTCACGAAACGATGATTGTTCTATCTTATCCTACCACCTCTCATGGTGGTCATTATGATGGAACTATATTTATTTATGATATATATTATAATTATTTTCCTCTCTATACTTCTTTATTTTACATTTAAAACACACATTTATGCTTTTCATGTTGGGCAAATGCGATAATTTCATTTGAAGAAGTGTAGACTACCGCCCCCTCAAGTGATGTGACTCGTTCATGCAATACATGGAATGTGTAAGGAATGAAATTAATGAACTTATGTGACCTATATAACATATATATTATACTTTAATTATAATATATATATATCTCATTTAGTTTTAATTCCATTAAATATGAAATATAAATGAAAGTAGTGTTCATGCGTATGTACAGCTTATGTAATATTATAAATGAAAGTATATACTGGATATATATTATATATATGATATCTAAATCGTGAATATTATTCTGGATATAATGGATATTTTACCACATGAACAACTTGTAATTATAATAAGTTTATTTTTTGACTCAAGTACCAATGATCGACAAAACGACCGTTATAAACTTAAATAATTATATAATGTTCATAACATGGTAAAAAGTGATATAAAAGGAATAATGAACTTGAAAAGGGTTATTAATGATTTAGAAATTAACTCTAGTTTATTATTCATGAATATAAATAAACGAACAAGACAAGTCGGACTTGAGGTAAGGGATCCTACCTCTCTCTTTCTTTTTAAGTACTCTCTTTTATGTCATTTATTTTAAGATCCTCTTTATTATGTTGGGAGATGTTCTTTTATAATCCTATTATTTTATATTATATGTTAATATGATGAGAGACCCTATTTGATCTCATAAATCCATTTTTTAGAAGTTTTAAGTGGCGTCGTTAGGCTGCCGAGTTTTCGTAAGGGATTTTTATCTCAATTTGTCTTCCTATGAGATTCATGCTACATTTGCCACTATTTCCTTTTGTGTGGTGTATTTACACCCCATAATTTTATTATTTGTGTGATATAAATTAATTTATGGGTATTTACATCTTCACTGTATGACCCTTCTTTTATGGGGTGTACATTTCGAAAGTTACCCAAATCGGTAAGGGAACCTTTCAGCCTCCTCTTTTTAAAAAACTTCTTTTGTTATGTCTTTTAATTTAAACTTATTATCTTGGGATATGTTCTTATATATCCTTATTGATGTAAATTTTATGTCCATGTAATGAGATACCATTTTCTCTCTCATAAAATCATTTTCTGAATTTTAAAGTAACGTCGTTAGGCTGTCGAATTTTTGAAAGGGAACTTCTTAACTCAATTTCAATTCTTTGGGTTAAACTAGTACTCCTTGAATATATCATTCTATGAATATGTGTGAATGAACCTGGTTTTTTTACACTTAATATCCACTTATATTGGGTGTATCTTTATTTTTCACACATAAGCATGTAATTGATTTATCATTAATATAAGGATACCGTCTTTATAAGGGACTTCATCTCAGTCTCCTTTTATTGAGGATTCCTTTGATTTATACACGAATTTCTTTTATCCAGTGTATAAAACCCTTTTTACTTTTCATTTCATTCAAAGGGAACCTTTTCTCTACGAATCGTTTTACTAAATGACAAGAAGTATGTTTCTTTTTTACGTATGCAGTGACAACGACCGTTCCGCCGCGAGTATTATTTAATCTTTGGCTTCCTTAACAAGCCGTAATGTTTTTAAAAAAGGAAAAATAAATACCATATACTCTTTTATGTATTTTGTTATTTAAAATGGTTTTGATAATGTTTGGATTATATCAATGTGTTGTACTGATATCTTTGATAGAAATGTCCAAATGTTATGTTTCCTTTATACATTTTTTATGTGATACGATTATGTTATGGTTCTTGGGATTTTTTTATGAATTCGGGTGGTTCTATGATAAACTAAAGATGGGTGAACCTGAGATAGCTCTCCAATACATTGGGTAACATGAAGGAGTTAAATGATTAGGTTTCTCTGAAAATATTTAGGGAATATACTGTGGTGGGTATTCCAAACGTAACCATGAGGGTTGCTCCCTACGTAAGAATGTTATGAATGCCTCAAGTTACCTTTATGTCTTATGATTTCTATGATTTATTCATAAATCTTATGATTTCATGAGGTATGTTAAATGCTTATGTTGTATGAGTAAAGTATGTTTTCATTGATTCTTATGTACCCATGGACTAATGTTTCCTTTCCATATTTTAATACCCTTTACTGAGCTTTTTATGCTCATCCTATGTTTTTGAAATGTTTTCCACAGGACTTAAAGTGGAATAGGGTCAAGGATGGAATCAAGGAAATGTCATGTTGTCTAGAACATGGAACTATACATGACTCTTTTGTTCAAGAATTTTTATTTTGTGAAAAAAATGAAAACTGAGTAGATGTGTCTACTTTGTAATCTTTGAGATGAAATAGTTATGTCCTAATTCTCTAAAACTCTAAACCTGAAAATATCCTCAATGTGAATTATTCATTTCATTCAATATTAAGTAATGTTATAAGGTTGGGTCCTTATAGTTGGTTTCAAAGGTCGGTTTAGATAACTTTAGAGGTTAGAGTGTTGTTTAAGCATAAGTTAAAAGTTGTGTATAACCACAATGGTTATTATATTAGATAGAGTCATCGTTATTTATGAAAGTTGGAATGAGTTTGAGATAACATGGATAATTATATCTTAGTGTTTATCTCCCTCTTTAGTACATGATGATTTTGTTGATATACTCACACTAACATTTTTTTGGTTTTAGTAAATGGATGGATTTAGAAGGCACTAAAATGACAATGGGTTTAAAAGAAACTCTGGTAGTTCTCTGATTAAGAGACTGGATGAAATGGGGGATTCAATGAGAAATATTATGGTTATTCTAAACCAACTATCAGGAGTAATGATCAACCACTTGAAGCTTGGTGAGTTCTCTAATGAATCATGTACGAGATAACCAACTCGATGTGGAAGTTTATGTAATAATTATAAAGGTAACCATTAGGGTTTATATGATCCTTACTTTTGAGGTAATTATGGGTTACTATATGTTATGATGGAATATGAACGACATGAGATAAACTTTAGGTTAAATTATGTTATGGTTATTTTTGAAGACTTTATCACTTTTTGGGGAATTTTATAAGAATTATGTAGTTTTGGAAAAAGGACAACACGTAGACCGTGTGACAACCGGTCACGTCGGACGAAGCTATGAGAATCGAACCCACAACCAAAGTGCGACTAGTATTTATCACCTACCACTGGACTACGTGAAGTCCCTGGTTAGTTTGACTTATTCTTTTTAGTTAGATGATCTTATGAATCTGGAATAAGTTTATTTTGGTTTATCTATGGAAATTATTAACCTATCATGGAGGATATGTGATTAGGTTAATTACTTTTTAGTATGAGACTTTTAGAGTTACTGATGATTGGAGATAAATGTTAAGGTTTATCTTGGAAGACTATGTGATTAAATCCTTCAAAGATTTGGGTTTCAATCTTAGTTTTGTTTAATTTGAAGAATTTTATGGATAGATGTTTATTGAATGTTATTTGTTGAACTTTGGGTATTGTTTGAAAAATTTTGTAGATTAAGAATATATTTTTTTAAAGGATTATCCTTTTTGGGTATTATTTGATCTTGTACAAACCATTTTGGTTTGGGTTTTGGGTAAGGTCTAAGGACATGAGAATTATATAGTTCTCTTTTTTGGATTAGTTGATTCTCAAAAAGTTGATTATAGTACTCTTAATGTGAACAAGTCTTCCTAAATATTCATCTTTTGGAGAAAATATGAGTTTGTGTAAGAAATCTAGTAAAATTTGAAAGTTAACATGACAAGTAAGTATGTTTCCTTATTATTTAGTTAAGCTCATAAATAAATTCCTCAATGAAAAGTAACTTAATACTAAAATGTTGTCTGCAAACGTTTCCTACTGGGGAATCAAATACCATTTAACCCATCACAAGTTTGTGATTTTATGGTGGTTAACTTTCTCCTAAACATGTTTTCTATCACTCTCCCTCAAAACATGACCCTTTGTTTTTTCTTCCATATCCATGTTTTCCTACATGGAATCTTAGTATGGGTTAACTTGGGTAACCTCTGTACTTCTCTTTCTTTCTTTTAAAGCGATATTTTTGCTGACTCTTTTTCCGATGTGGGACTTTCAATGAAGTTTCCGAGCCCAATTTTTTAAAATTGCGAGGACGCAATTACCAAAAGGGGGGAAGGATGTAACACCCCAGGTAAATAAATAATATTTCATTTTTATATTTATCCATATCTTTGAATAAAATGTTAATATTAACTTAAAGGGAACTCTATGCTCGATGGCATGCCCAATACGCAACAATGAGTTTCTTGGAAATCTTACGTTTTACTCTAATAATAAAATAATATTATTTTAAAAGGTAGTTAACTCCTAGCCATTATAATGGCGGTAATTAATAGAACTAACTACAAAATGATTATATATTTTTGTCAAATATTTTTACTTTTATCCAATAAATATTAGAGGCTTAAAATGGGAATGAATCCAATTTTAAGCGAAAATATTCTAATATTTTTTAAAAGGTTGATTAACTGCCTTTTGATGGAGAAAACTTTTAAAATACAGTAGTTAACAATTTTATATGTTATATTGGACCAAATAAAATCCTTCTTTAGAATCGGGATATCAAAATTTACTTTGTGTAGGTTTTTGTTATTTTTTTGATAAAGCCAATTTTTAATGAATTAGTGAAAAATGTTGTATTTTAATTCAAAACCACTTTTTAATCTAATTTATTTATATGATTATATCATTTTTTTAATTTTTTTTAAAGTTAAATTAGAATATATTTTTACTATTTAATCCAATGGTGGTCATTGGAATTAATTTCACTTTGAAATTGGACTTAAACTATTGTCAATCTTTTAATAGATATTGTTTCTTAAAAACACGCTATTTGTTTTGACAGCGGGAATTAATTATTAAATTAATTAATGCAACTTATATGTTTTTAATTTTTTAAAATAGCCATCATTTTTTTATTTGGAATATCAAATACATCTTAGGGTGAATTTTTGGTATTTTTCTGAAAAACTTCAATTTTTTATGAATAGTGAAACCACTGAGTGATAGTTAAAAAATTGATTTTTCATTTAAACAAAACTTTACCACTTATGTGATTTGAATTCTAAAAGTATGACATACATGGTTTTCATTAGGATGTAAAATTTGGTTCAATGGGATGAAAATAATTTTTTGGTGAATAATAACTTTTGAGTTTTGTTAACCGCGATTAGAGGTAATTAGTGTAATTTAAGATAAAAATGATATTACAAACATATAAAAATATCTTGACACATGTCATAACCTTATTATATATGTCATGTCCGACCAAGAAAATCCATGGTTCAATTTTTTGGACCCCATGGAGCCACATGGGTAAGATAATGACATTAATAACTTTCATTTAAGGTAAAAATAAAAATATCACAAAAATGTATTATTTTACTAAAAAAAATTTCCATTATGTTATATTAGTTATATTTTTTACTATAAATACTCATTAGAAATCTAAAAATATTTCCTACAACATGGTAATTTTTTTATAATTTTTAGAAATCAAAAATAAAAAATTATTTATGACATAATGATGATGCAGTGTTTACATCATTAATGAATGATTTAAGTAAATAAGAAAATAATGTTTAAAATAGTATCCAACACTTGTCAAATTATTATTGGATGATTTTATTTTGAACATGGACCACCTTATCTTCTTCTTTAATGATTTTTGGAGCTTTATAAACCTAATTTCATTTTATAACAAAATAATAGTTTCAAGATTTCCAAAAGAGCCCCTACTCTCCCTTATAAAAAGGCCCCACTTCCTACCCATTTCTCACACTTCTCAAGCCCTTTGTATCGGCCAACCTCTACTCAAATAAGCTCCCAATATCCCTATCTTAATCCTAGAATCCTTACTTTAGGCAGGGAGCTCTTCAAGAAACCATTTTTGTTCAAAGAAAAAAGAGTTACCCGATTGAAAGGTAATGTTCTCTCTTATGTTCTTTTGTTTTATTTTTCTTCTCCAACCCCCAAAAATATTTTTATTCCTTTATTTTGTAACTAAAAAGGTATATCAAATATACTAGGATGTTTTTATGAGAATTATTCGAGCTACACTTACACACACTTCCGTCTAATGGTTAAAGAACATACTATTTCTGTGGATGGTGAATTACTGCCTCACGAAACGATGATTGTTCTATCTTCTCCTACCACCTCTCATGGTGGCCATTATGATGGAACTATATTTATTTATTATATATATTATATTTATTTTCCTCTCTATGCTTTTATATTTTACATTTAAAACACACCATTATGCTTTGCATGTTGTGCAAATGCGATAATTTCATTTGAGGAAGTGTGGACTACCGCCCCCTCAAGTGATGTGACTCATTCATGCAATACATGGAATGTGTAAATAATTAAATTAATGAACTTATGTAACCTATATAACATATATATTATAATGTAATTATAATATATATATATATAATTTAGTTTTAATTTCATTAAATACGAAATAGAAATGAAAGTAGCGTTCACGCGTACGTACGGCTTACCGTCTCCATGAATGGTGCATTTCATTTATTACCTTTAAATTTTATGTAATATTATAAATGCAAGTATATACTGGATATATATTATATATATTATATCTAAATCATGAATATAATTCTTGATATAATGGATATTTTACCACATGAACAACTTGTAATTATAAGAAGTTGATTTTTTGACTCAAGTACCAATGATCGAAAAAACAACCATTATAAACTTAAATAATTAAATAATGTTCATAACATGGTAATAACTAATATAAAAGGAATAATGAACTTGGAAAAGTTTATTAAGCATGTATAAATTAACACTAGTTTATTATTCATAAATATAAAGAAATGAACAAGACAAGTCGGACTTGATGTAAAGGATCCTACCTCTCTTTCTTTTTAAGTACTCTATTTTATGTAATTTCTTTTAAACTCCTCTTTATTATTTTGGGGGATGTTATTTTATATTACTCTTACTGTATATTTTATGTTTATATGATGAGAGACCCTATTTGATCTCATCAATCCATTTTTTGGATGTTTTAAGTGGCATTGTTAGGCTGCCGAGTTTTCGTAAGGGATTTTTATCTCACTTTGTGTTCCCATGAGATTCATGCTACATTTGCCACTATTTCCTTTTGTGTGGTGTGTGTACTTCCCATAATTGTATTATTTGTGTGATATAAATTAATTTATGGGTATTTACATCTTCACTGTATGACCCTTTCTTTCATTGTGTGTACGTTTCCAAAGTAATCCAAATCAGTAATGGAACCTTTCACCCTCCTCTTTTTAAAAGACTTCTTTTGTTATGTCTTTTAATTTACAATTATTATGTTGAGATTTGTTATTATATATCCTTATTGATGTAAATTTTATGTCCAAGTAATGAGATACCATTTTCTCTCTCATAAAATAATTTTCTGAATTTTAAAGTGACGCCGTTAGGCTGTCAAATTTTTGCAAGGGAACTTCTTAACTGAATTTAAATTATTTGGGTTAAACTAGTACTCCTTGAATATATAATTCTATGAATATGTGTGAATGAATGTGGTTGTTTTACACTTAATATCCAATTATAGTGGGTGTATCTTTATTTTTCACACATAAGCATGTAATTGATTTATCCTAAATCTAAGGATACCGTTTTTATAAGGGACTTCGTCTCAATCTCCTATTATTGAGGATTCCTTTGATTTATACACGAATTTATTTTATACGGTGTATAAAACCCTTTTGACTTTTAATTTCATTCAAAGGGATTCTTTTCTCTACAAACCGTTTTACTAAACGACAAGAGGTATGTTTCTTTTTTACGCACGCGGTGACAACAACCTTTCTGTCGCGAGTATTATTTAATCTTTGGATTCCTTAACAAGCAGTAATGTTTTTAAAAACGGAAAAATAAATACCATATACTCTTTTATGTATTTTGGTATTTAAAATGGCTTTCATAATGTTTGGATTATATCAATGTTTTGTATTGATATCTTTGATTGAAATGTGGAAATGTTATGTTTCCTTTATACATGTTTTATGTGATACGATTATGTTATGGTTCTTGGGCATTATTTATGAATTTGGGTGGTTCTGTGATAAACTAAGGGCGGGTGATCCCGAGATAGCTCTCCAATGCATTGGGTAACGTGAAGGAGTTAAACGCTAAGGTTTCTCCGAAGAGATTTAGGGAATATACTGTGGTTGGTATTCCAAACGTAACCATGAGGGTTTCTCCCTGTGTAAGAATGTTATGAATGCCTCAAGTTACCTTTAGGTCTTATGATTTCTAAGAGTTATTCATAAATCTTATGATTTCATGAGGTATGTTAAATGCTTATGTTTTATGAGTAAAGTATGTTTTCATTGATTCTTATGTACCCATGGAATAATGTTTCCTTTCCATATTTTTATATCCTTTACTAAGCTTTTTATGTTCATACCATGTTTTTGAATTGTTTTCCATGGTACTTAAAGTGGAATAGGGTCAAGTATGGGATCAAGGAAATGTCGTGATGTCTAGAACATGGAACTATACATGACTCTTTTGTTCAAGTATTTTTATTTTGTGAAAAAAATGGAAACTGAGTAGATGTATCTACTTTGTAATCTTTAAGATGTAATAGTTATGTCCTAATTCTCTAAAACTCTAAACCTCAAAATATCCTCAATGTGAATTATTAATTTAATTCAATATTAAGTAATGTTATAAGGCTTGGTTCTTATAGTTGGTATCAAAGGTCAGTTTAGATAACTTTAGAGGTTAGAGTGTTGTTTAAGCATAAGTTAAAAGTTGTGCATAACCACAATGGTTATTATATTAGATAGAGTCATCATTATTTATGAAATTTGGAATGATTTTGAGATAACTTGGATAATTATATCTTAGTGTTTATCTCCCTCTTTAGTACATGATGATTTTGTTGATATACTCACACTGACATTTTTTTGGTTTTAGTAAATGGATGGATTTAGCAGGCACTAAAATGACAATGGGTTTGAAGGAAACTGTGGTGGTTCTCTGATTAAGAGACTGGATGAAATGGGGGATTCAATGAGAAATCTCGTGGTTATTCTAAACCAACTATCAGGAGTCATGATGAACCACTTGAACCTTGGTGAGTTCTCTAATGCATCATGTACGAGAGAACCAAATCGATGTGGAAGTTTATGTAATAATTATAAAGGTAACCATTAGGGTTTATATGATCCTTACTTTTGAGGTAATTATGGGTTACTATATGTTATGATGGAATATGAATGACATGAGATAAACGTGAGGTTAAATTATGTTATGGTTATTTTTGAATATTTTATCACTTTTTGGGGAATGTTATAAGAATTATGTAGTTTTGGAAAAAGGACAACACATAGACCGTGTGACAACCTGTCTCGTCGGATGAAGCTACGAGAATCGAACCCACAACCAAAGTGTGACTGGTATTTATCGCCTACCACTGGACTACATGAAGTCCCTAGTTAGTTTGACTAATTCTTTTTAGTTACATGATCTTCTGAATATAGAATAAGTTGATTTTGGGTTATCTATGGAAATTATTAACCTATCATGGAGGATATGTGATTAGGTCAATTACTTTTCAGTATGAGACTTTTAGAGTAACTGATGATTGGAGATAAATGTTAAGGTTTATCTTGGAAGACTATGTGATTAAATCCTTCAGAGATTTGGGTTTCAATCATAGTTTTGTTTACTTTGAATAATTTTATGGATAGATGTTTATTGAATGGTCTTTGTTAAACTTTGGGTATTGTTTGACAAATTTTGGAGATTAAGAATAGATTTTTTTAAAGGATTATACTTTTTGGGTATTATCTGATCTTGTACTAAACTTTTTGGTTTTGGTTTTGGGTAAGGTCTAAAGACATGGGAAATATATAGTTCTCTTTTTTGGATTAGTTGATTCTCAAGAAGTTGATTATAGTACTCTTAATGTGAAGAAGTCTTCGTAAATACTCATCGTTTGGAGAAAATATGAGTTTGTGTAAGAAATCTAGTAAAATTTGAAAGTCAACTTGACAAGTAAGTATGTTTCCTTATGATTTAGTTAAGCTCATAATTAAATTCCTCAATGAAAGTAACTTTATACTAAAATGTTTTCTGCAAACATTTCCTTCTGGGGAATCAAATACCATTTAACCCATCACAAGTTTGTGATTTTCTGGTGGTTAACTTTATCTTAAACATGTTTTCTATCACTCTCCCTCAGAACATGACCCATTGTTTTTTCTTCCATATCTATGTTTTCCTACATGGAATCCTAGTATGGGTTAACTCGGGAAACCTCTGTACTTCTCTTTCTTTCTTTTAAAGTGATAGTTTTGTTGACTCTTTTTCCGATGTGGGACTTTCAATGAAGTTTCTGAGAACAATTTTTTAAAATTGAGAGGATGCAATTCCCAAAAGGGGGGAAGGATGTAACACCCCAGTTCAATAAAGAATTTTTCATTTTTATATTTATCCATATTTTTGAATAAAATTTTAATATTAATTTAAAGGGAACGCTATTCTCGATGGCGTACCCAATACGCAACAATGAGTTTCTTGGAAATCTTATGTTGCACTCTAATAATAAAATAATATTATTTTAAAAGGTAGTTAACACCTAGCCGTTATAATGGTGGGAATGTATAGAACTAACTACAAAATTATTATATATTTTTGTCAAATATTTTTACTTTTATCCAATAAATGTTAGAGGCTTAAAATGGGAATATATCCAATTTTAAGCGTAAATATTCTAATATTTTTTAAAAGGTCGATTAACTGCCTTTTGATGGGGAAACATTTTTAAATCCACTTGTTGACAATTTTATATGTTATATTGGACCAAATAAAATCCTTATTTAGAATCGGGATATCAAAATTTACTTTGTGTAGGTTTTTGTTATTTTTTTGATAAATTCCATTTTTAATGAATTAGTGAAAAATGTTGTATTTTAATTCAAAACCTCTTTTTAATATAATTTATTTATATTATTAGATCATTTTTTTAATTGGTTTTAAAGTTCAATTAGAATATATTTTTACCATTTAATCCAATGGTTGTCATTAGAATTAATTTCACTTTGGAATTGGACTTAAACTAGTGTCAATGTTTTAATAGATATTGTTTCTTAAAAACATGCTATTTGTTTCGACAGTGGGAATTAATTATTAAATTAATTAATTCAACTTATATGTTTTTAATTTTGTAAAATATCCATCATTTTTTAATTCGGAATATCAAATATATCTTAGGGTGAATTTTTAGTGTTTTTCTGAAATACTTCAATTTTTTATGAATAGTGAAACCGCTGAGTGATAGTTAAAAAATTGATTTTTCATTTAAAAGAAACTTTACCACTTATGTGATTTGAATTTTAAAAATACTACATACATGGTTGTCATTAGGATGTAAAATGTTGTTCAATGGGATTAAAATTATTTTTTGGTGAACAGTAACTTTTGAGTTTTGTTAACCGCGATTAGAGGTAATTAGTCATATAAAAATATATTTAAACATGTCCTAACATTATTGGATAGGTCATGGCAGACCAATACAATACATGGGACAATTGTTTTGACCCCATGGAGCCACATGGATAAGATAATGACATTAATACCTTTTATTTAAAGTAAAAATAAAAATATCACAGACATGTATTGTTTTACTAAAAGAATTTTTACATGAGGTTATATAAGTTATATTTTTGAATATAAATACTCATTCTAAGGATAAAAATATTTCCTACAACATGGTAATTTTTTTATAATTTTTAGACATCAAAAATAAAAAATTATTTATGACACAATGATGATGCAGTGTTTACATCATTAATGAATGATTTATGTAAATAAGAAAATAATGTTTAAAATAATATCCAACACTTGTCCAATTATTATTGGATGATTTTATTTCGAAAATGGACCACCTTATCTTCTAATTTAATTATTTTTTGAGCTTTAGAAACCGAATGTCATTTTATAACAAAATAATAGTTTCAAGATTTCCAAAAGAGCCCCTCCTCTCCCTTATAAAAAGACCCCACTTCCTACCCATTTATTACACTTCTAAAGCCCTTTGGATCTACCAAACTCTACTCAAATAAGCTCCCAATATCCCTTTATTAATACTAGAATCCTTACATTAGGAAGGAAGCTCTTCAAGAAACCCTTTTGGTTCAAACCAAGAGGAGTTACCCGATTTAAAGGTAATGTTCTCTCTTATCTTCTTTTGTTTTATTGTTCTTCTCCAACCCCCTAAAATCTTTTTATTACTTTCTTTTGTAATGAAAAAAGTATTTTAAATATACTATGATGTTGTTATGAGAAGGATTTGAGCTACACTTACACACACTTCCGTCTAATGGTTAAAGGACATAATGTTTCTGTGGATGGTGAATTACTGCCTCACAAAACGATGATTGTTCTATATTCTCCTACCACCTCTCATGGTGGACATTATGATGGAAATATATTTATTTATGATATATATTATATTTATTTTCATCTATATGCTCCTGTATTTTACATTTAAAACACACCATTATGCTTTGCATGTTGTGCAAATGCGATAATTTCATTTGAGGAAGTGTGGACTACCGCCCCCTCAAGTGATGTGACTCTTTCATGCAATACATGGAATGTGTAAAGAATTAAATTAATGAACTTATGTGACCTATATAACATATATATTATAATGGAATTATAATATATATATATATCTCATTTAGTTTTAATTCCATTAAATACGAAATAGAAATGAAAGTAGCGTTCACGCGTACGTACGACTTACCATCTCCATGAACGGTGAATTTCATTTATTACCATTAAATTTTATGTAATATTATAAATGAATGTATATACTGGATATATATTATATATATGATATCTAAATCATGAATATAATTCTGGATATAATGGGTATTTTACCACATGAACAACTTGTAATTATAAGAAGTTTATTTTTTGACTCAAGTACCAATGATCGACAAAACGACCGTTATAAACTTAAATAATTACATAATGTTCATAACATGGTAATAAGTGATATAAAAGTAATAATGAACTTGGAAAAGGTTCTTAATCATGTATAAATTAACTCTATTTTATTATTCAGGAATATAAAGAAACGAACAAGACAAGTCAGACTTGAGGTAAAGGATCCTACCTCTCTCTTTCTTTTTAAGTACTCTCTTTTATATAATTTCTTTTAAGCTCCTATTTCTTATTTTGGGGGATGTTATTTTATATTACTCTTACTGTATATTTTATGTTCATATGATGAGAGAACCTATTTGATCTCATCAATACATTTTTTGGAAGTTTTAAGTGGCGTTGTTAGGCTGCCGAGTTTTCGTAAGGGATTTTTATCTCACTTTGTGTTCCCGTGAGATTCATGCTACATTTATCACTATTTCCTTTTGTGTGGTTTATTTACTTCCCATAATTGTATTATTTGTGTTATTTACATTAATTTATGTCTATTTACATCTTCACTTTATGACTCTTTCTTTCATTGTGTGTACGTTTCGAAAGTTACCCAAATCGGTAATGGAACCTTTCACCCTCTTCTTTTTAAAAGACTTCTTTTGTTTTGTCTTTTAATTTACACTTATTATGTTGGTATAGGTTCTTATATATCCTTATTGATGTGAATTTTATGTCCAAGTAATGAGATACCATTTTCTCTCTCATAAAATCATTTTCTGAATTTTAAAGTGACGTTGTTAGGCTGTCGAATTTTTGTAAGGGAACTTCTTAACTCAATTTCAATTCATTGGGTTAAACTAATAATCCCTGAATATATCATTCTATGAATATGTGTGAATGAATATTGTTGTTTTAAACTTAATATCCACTTATAGTGGGTGTATCATTATTTTTCACACATAAGCATGTAATTGATTTATCCTTAATCTAAGGATACCGTCTTTATAAGGGACTTCATCTCAATATCTTTTTATTGAGGATTCCTTTGATTTATACACTAATTTATTTTATACGGTGTATAAATCCCTTTTTACTTTTCATTGAATTCGAAGGGAATCTTTTCTCTACGAAGCGTCTTACTAAACAACAAGAAGTATGTTTATTTTTTACGTACGCGGTGATAACGACCTTTCCGCCGTGAGTATTATTTAATCTTGGCTTCCATAACAAGCTGTAATGTTTTTAAAAAAGGAAAAATAAATACCATATACTCTTTTATGTATTTTTGTATTTAAAATGGTTTTGATAATGTTTGGATTATATCACTGTTTTGTATTGATATCTTTGATTGAAATGTGAAAATGTTATGTTTCCTTTATACATGTTTTATGTGATACGATTATGTTATGGTTCTTGGGCATTGTTTATGAATTTGGGTGGTTTCGTGAAAAAATTAGGGCGGGTGAGCCCAAGATAGCTCTCCAATGCATTGGGTAACGTGAAGGAGTTAAACTCTAAGGTTTCTCCAAAGATATTTAGGGAATATATTGTGGTTGGTATTCCAAATGTAACCATGAGGGTTTCTCCCTACGTAAGAATGTTATGAATGCCTCAAGTAACCTTTATTTCTTATGATTTCTATGAGTTATTCATAAATCTTATGATTTCATGAGGTATGTTAAATGCTTATGTTTTATGAGTAAAGTATGTTTTCATTGATTCTTATGTACCCATGGAATAATGTTTCCTTTCCATATTTTTATATCCTTTTCTGAGCTTTTTATGCTCATACGTTGTTTTTTGAAATGTTTTCCATAGGACATAAAGTGGAATAGGGTCAAGGATGGAATCAAATAAATGTCGTGCTGTCTAGAACATGGAACTATACATGACTCTTTTGTTCAAGCATTTTTGTTTTGTGAAAAAAATGGAAACTGAGTAGATGTGTCTACTTTTTAATCTTTGAGATGTAATAGTTATGTCCGAATTCTCTAAAACTCTAAACCTGAAAAGATCCTCAATATGAATTATTCATTTAATTCAATATTAAGTAATGTTATAAGGTCGGGTCCTTATAATCTTTTTCTATTGATGTTTAGTACCATTCCCCCCAAAATAATTCCTATGCTTCCATTGGAGGGTTTTATTAATGAAACCTAATAGGGAAACCCATTATTTGATTAGAACATAATTAAAGTAGTGGTGTGCATTTTCTATTCTATTAACCAAGGTGTATAACCTACCCCTTTTTAAGATATATAGGAGTAACCTTGGTGGTATAAGGATAGTATTTTGGTGAAGTAATTCATTTTATAAAAGAAAATAATTTTTTAGGGGATTAAAGATCCCCGGGAGGGTGAGGATTGGTTGGTAAATATCAAGGGGATCTTCTAATTTGTGGATACTCCTCACTTAGTCATGGTGAAGTGTTCCATAATCAATATGGAAGGTCTAAGTATAAGGTGGTGGGAATTTTTTGACCTAACTAAGTATAATTTGGTCTTCAAGTAGAATAAATTCTATTCCATTTTCACCATGAATGTTTACCAAAAATATATGACCATGGAGAAATCCATTGATTTTCTCAAGCATGAGAGAGGATATCAATCAATGGTGGAGTATTTTAATCACTTCACATAGAACTTAGTGCAGTCTTATATGGTTGTGTCTAATGAGAATATGAAGGCCAACTGGTTCCAGATGGGTGTTTTTACTGATATCCAATCATAGGTAATCTTGTTAAATTTGACCATCTATATTGTGGTGGTGGATAGGGTCTTAATGGAAAATGCTGACCTAGAAGGTATGAAATTTTAAACCAAATATTCCCTTTCCAATGGTGGTAAGCCCAGTGGTTCATTTAAGGGATATAAGAATTGAAGTGTGTTATATAGGGGAAACAATGGGAATATATGAAAAGTATTATTATGAACCATTATTAGGGGCTTGAGGATTTTCATGTGACCAGTGAAGCCATACAAGATACACAAAGTGATTTTACCATGTTCCTTTAATGGTTCGTAACTAATGTGAATGTTGTGGCTACTTGTAGAGGTTTTATTTGTTTCTATCATTACTTTGCTTTGGTACAACCTATTTGATACCTACTGAATCTATAGTACATTTAGGTCCTTAAAATAATATAGGGTTCTATCTATAAGTTTGGGAATAAATCAGTTACATGTATTTGAAGAGTTTCTAGTGGAATATGATTCAGTTACTATAATATTGAGAGGTGCCATTTTTATTACTTCTACCTTGGCAACTTATCTATTTTATAATGGTGCCACTCACTACACTTTAGTAACTCATGTGGTGTATCTTCTAAAGGATCCACTAAATCTCATTCCATTAATTACTGATTTAGAAATGCCTCTAGGAAAGAATAATGAGTAGGATTTTTGTTGACCCTCGTGATCTTTCATTAAATATGATGTGGATATCATATAGGATTTAATCTTTCCAAAAATAGATCACCTTAATGTGATCATAAATATGAATTGTTTAATTGCTCAAAAGAATCAGATTAATTATTATCATCAGTGAGTGTTATTTAATTATTTCAAAATGATCTCCCTTGGGTTTCAGGGATAATATAATCAAAGGTATATTTGGTTGGGGACATATTTTCTAGAACATTTTAAAAGGTATTTATTTAAAAATCATGTTAAAATTAGAATCAAGTAGTGGAATACTTCTTTTGATAAGTAGTGGTTATATAGAAGTGTTTTCACATGACATCTCAAGTTTGCCTCCAGAGCGGGAGGTGGAGTTCTTGATTGATAAATTTCTTGAAACTCTACCGATATCTATGGAATATTTCCATATAAATCTAGATGAATTAAAGGATACTAAAATTTTATTGGATGACTTTATGGCTAAGGGATTTATACAGCCAAGTGTTTCCCCGTTGGTATTTTCATGATTTTTTTGAAAAAGTCCAATGAGACTTAAAATGGCCAAAAATTTCCAAATAAATATTTTTTAAATTATTTGGGATTATTATGAGTCTGTGAAGATTGACAACACATGATTCTGAGGCCTTGAGAGCCTATAATGGAATTTTAAACTTTTTTTAAGGTAAATTCAGTAAACCTACAAGAGTTGATTTCTATCATTTGAAGTGGTGCTCGGATTAAAAATTGGAGGTCACCATTGAATTCACAGCACCAGGATTCTCTTAGTCAAATCTTAACTTCGACCGGAGAGGTTTGGACAGAAAAGTCAATTTTTGGACTTTACAAAAAATAATAATAAAATAAATCCATGAGTTATTTTATTTTCTTTCAACCATTGAGAGATGGTGGTGGGACCAAAATGTAACATAAATCTTGAATGGGAGTCATTTAATGACACAACCATTGGTTGTTTAACCACGACACTCATAGGTTTTAATGGAACATTCAATGCAGTTCATTAAAGAGCCACATTAATGAAACACAAAGAGGGAGGTTTCTTTCCCCTTATTTAAACAATGTTTTGGAATGGGTTTTGGGTACCCATGAGAGGAACCTCTGATGAAATTCAGGAAATTTATCCCTCCAAAGAAGAATGTATATTTGACAATTCCATTAAGGTTTCAAAACAGACATTGATAGGAAACGGTGAATGTCGACGCACACCTTCGAACAACGGATTCTCCTCCTTCATGTTCAGAAAAACCAATGTATTTTAGGTAGGTTTTTTGTCTAAGAGTTTTTCTATTTCATCTACCCTTGAGGATTTTTAACTCTTCACATCCTATAATGTTAATGTAGAATGCACAGGTCAAACCGAACAAGTATATGGCCCTCTGTCGATCTCAGTTTTAATTGTGTTCTTCATGGACGATCGACCAATGCAGCGGCAAGAAGAAACTGGGGGCCACGCAGTGATGGAAGCATCCCGAGAGGCCCGTAGGCACATTCGGAAAAGAAAATGTACCTCCAAATCTTCACCGGAGTCCCGTAGAAGCTATGTCGGTGCGGTGGTGTCGGCGACCGATGAAGGCGGCGGCGCTCGAAGGCGCCGTGGTGGATAGGGGTGACCGCCCTTTTTCGGCTGGGTTTACAGTGGGCAGCATGCCACGGAGGAGGGTCGTAGCTTAGAGCCATAGTGGAGGGTGGAAATGCACCCGCTGGTCCTACTGTTGACATGTCCACAAGGATTGGTCAAGTGGAGTGACGCCAGCTGGAACCACTTATGGTAGAAGGCGAACTGACTTAGTCCGTTCAGGAGGGGAGTGGACCCCCGCACCCGGCTGTCGGGCCATGCCCAGCCAGCGGGCTGGGCTGGTCTAGCGGCCCAGTAGGCCATTCCCATCCTGGTGGTCCGGGCCAGTCTCACGACCCAATGGGTTGGGTCAGGTCGTGTCAATCTGGACCGGTTCGGGTCATACCCCCACCCATTTAGGCCCAATTTCACTTAATGGGGTATATCTTCTAAACCAGATGTATGTTTGATGAACTTTCTACAGCATTGAAACTCTTAAGATGAGGTAGTCCTTTTAAGATACTCCACATGAGTTTTTTAGAAAGTTTTAGTACGGTTGGGGTGGAAAGAACCCAAATCCAACCGAGCCCTTGGCACAAAAATGCCTAAAACTTAAAGACCGGGTGTCCGGTTGACACGTCGTCTATTTCATTGGAAACCTTATAACATAGGAGTTCTTCAGGTTACTTCTTCATGGGACTTAGTAGTGGTTGAGTTACAACTGATGGCTTGAGGAGTGGATCCTCCCTGAATCAAGCATGCTAAGTGCCAGAATCTAGTGGTTGGATGTGATGTGAAGAATGAATAGTGATCATGTGTGGGTCGGTACCTATATATCTTGTGTGGGCCAGCACTCAGTGATCTTGTGTGGGTCAGTGCTCAGCGATCCTGTGTGATTCATCTCCAATCGATCCTTTGTGAGTCAGTGCTCAGTGATCTTGTGTGGGTAAGCACATAGCGATCCCATGTGGGTCAGCATCTATTGATCCTATGTGGGTCAGTAATACCACCTCTCAATAGAATAAGATGATCTATCTTTACGACTAATCATATGTACTTCTGTACTTATATTATACCTAGTATGAGTTGTCTTTTTCTTTGTACTTTGTGATTGATATCATGCCTTGGGGTTTTTCCTTTGTGGAATTTTGAGAGACAATTGGGGGTCTTGAGGTCCCTAGTGAGTATTGTTATACTCATCCCTGCATGGGATTTTCCTGTACCTTGTTGTGTCTTCTAAAGACGATGATAAGCTTTGATCGAGACTTGGGAGCCATGACTATATGGTGTACATAGGTGACCGGTTGGTGTGTTTAGCCGTAGATATGAGTTTTACCTACCCCTCTAGTAGGATCCTTGGCAGACGACCTCATCTTCTGTTTTTCCTTTTGTTGTACTTTCATTCTAGTAGGGATTCTATATTATCCCCTTTACATTAAGTACTTACTTTTACCTTTAGATGTTATACTATGTGGTTTTCTTTCATTGTATACCCAGTATTAATGTGTATGGGTTTTGAGGAAACGCTTTCCCAATTAGGGATAAGCCTTTCTGATGCTAGTCTCCATCCACTGGCCTATGGAAGATGGGCTTGGGGTAGTTACGACACGAGCCTCAGGGGACGTGTTGTCACAAAGTGGTATCAAATGGAGGTTGGTTCTACCAAAAGGACTAAGTGTCTTTGTTTTCAATGGAGCAATAGTGTTAAGTGTCTTGAGTTTGGGTTTCAGTTCGGGGAGTCAAGTGATGGTGTGGCAGCCGATGCATCCATACACTAAGACCATGAATTCTGATTTCCGACTCAGTAAAAAAAACATTGTTTCCATGTGTTTTGAAAATGTTTTTTTTTCTTTTGATATCTTTTGATTCAGCTCACCAGGTATAACTTATTGATTGTGGCGCATATGTTTCTTTACAGAATACCACCATGAAAAAAGCCATCCAGGATTCCAGTGAGAGATCCTGATGACGGCCCACCGAGTGATGAGGTGTCGGTGCAGGTCCCTCTTACGGCAATAACATCTTTGGGTGGTGTACCAGCAGCACCACTACCTATAGGGAAGTAGATTCCACCCTCCCCACCAGCAGACTATGCACGCTGACTGAGTGCATTTCACTAGTTCCAGAGACAGAGGCCTCTAAGGTTTCGATGGGAGATAGACCCACAGATAGCTGAGGACTGGCTGTAGGCTGTGGCACAATTTTTTCTTTGGTCGAGACACTAGCAGACCAAATGGTGATCCTAACTTCAAGCCTCTTCCAGGGCATAGTAGGGAGATGGTTGAGCCTGACACTCCAAATGCACAAGGAGGCGAAACATTACTAGTTGGACTTCAAGGGCTTCATTAGGGAGGAGTTTGTTCCAACGACTCTACTCTCTGTACATATTTAGGTGCTCCTACACTTACAGCCGGGCAGCCTGACAGTTTCCCAGTACTCGGCGAGATTCACTGAACTATCTCGCTACTCCATCAACATGGTATGGGACCCTTTCATTAGGGAACATACCTTTGAGTCAGGTATCCAACGGGAGATCTGATCATTAATGATATCGCTCAATATCCTAACGCAGGTTGTAGTGCTAGATCGAGCACTATTGGGGGAGATCTTCCAAGCTGAGCAGACACCGACGGTGAGAGCCACCGTCAGGCGACAGGTATCCGAGTTATCTACAGTAGGTGGTAGGCAGATGACATAGATATCCATGTGGGATAGACCTTCTGGAGGGCGACCCTAGGATGTGGGGTCTGGAGATCAGAGCTCACAGGATATAAGAGGTCATCAGAGGAGAATATTTTGCTACACGTGCAGCGGGCAGGGTAACATGGCTTGTGACTTCCTGAACAATCATACAGATTATCAACAACAGGTTGAGGGACTGCTGAGGTAGAGTTATATATTCAAGTGGGGCGGTCTGAAGTGCAGCGGACGTGGTAGAGGAGCTTGTCGTGCAACAGGTGGTGGGTGGTGATTTGAGGTTGTACCGCCACCTCCCCCAGGTGGTTCACCCCGACCAAAGGGAGCAAGTGGACAGGGGCGAGCTCAGCTTTAGGCAGTAGAGGACTATGATCATAGTACCCTAGATATGATTTGACATATGATATGGGTCTACTACACTCTATTTTTAGTACTTATAAACCTAGGTTCTAGTCACTCTTTCATTTCTACGACTCTCGTTCTGAGCTTAGAGATTATAATGGAGTCATTGGATCGATCCTTAAGTTTAGATACTCTTACGGGAGAGGATATGATGATTACACACAGGTGGAGGTAGTGTGAGCTTACTCTAGGAGGTGAGAGCTTCAGTTTTGATCTCCTAGTAGTAGCATCGTGGTGTTATGACGTCATCTTGGGTATGGAATGGTTATCCATAGTCCATGCTCAGATCGACTATTTTATACACAAGGTGAGGTGTTGCCACAAGGATGGGATTAGGTTTTACTTCACCAGTGAGAAGGAAACCTTTGCAGCATAGGATGGACTTTCTCATATGAGGGTGTATCTGATCACTCATCCGTTGGTTTTCCTCGCCCTTTGTGTAGTGGAAAAGAGGAGTCTGAGCTATACTATTGTGGTGGACCAATATGATGATGTCTTTCCTGATGATGTTCTGGGGCTATCTTTTTAGAGAGAGGTATAATTGTACATAGATCTGTACCTAGACATGACACTGATATCTACACCTTCATATTGGGTGTCTCATGTGGAACTTCGTGAATTGAGGGTACAACTTGAAGACTTGTAGAGAAATGGGTTCGTAAGTCCCAATTTTTCTCCATGGGTAGCTCTGATTATGTTTTCCAAGAAGGAAAATGGGAGTCATAGGATTTGTGTGGACTATCAGTGCCTGAACCAGGTGACTGTGAAGAACAAGTATCATCTTTTGAGGGTTGATGATCTCTTTGACCAGCTGAAGGGAGCATGGTGGTTTTCAGAGATAGACCTCAGAACGGGCTATCATCAGCTCAAGGTACGGGATGAGGACGTACTGAAGATATCCTTCAAATTTTAGTATGGCCACTACGAGTTCTTGGTGATTCCTTTTGGCCTAACCAAAACTCTGATAGTGTTTATGGGACTCATGAACATTATCTTCCATCCTTACCTCGATCTCTTTGTGATGGTCTCCATTGACGACATCTCGGTATACTCAACAACAGAGGAGAAGCACGCCACACATCTGCAGATAGTTCTAGATACACTCCAAGATAACCAGCCTTATGGAAATTTCTCTAAGTGCCAGTTCTAGATATAGGAAGGTCACTTTATGGGTCAAGTTATCTCAAAGGATTTATTTTCAGTGGATCCATCAAAGATAGAGGTTGTTCCTTCTTGCCAACCACCCAGGAGTGTGACTGAGGTATGGAGTTTTCTGGGATTGGTTGGGTACTACCAGAGATTTTTACCTAAATTTTCTAGAGTAGTAGCACCCTTGTCAATATTTACAAGGAAGGGGAAACCCTTTGTTTGGAAAGATAGATGCCATTAGATTTTCTAGGAGCTGAGGTGAAGACTGGCGAGTGCCCCCATCTTGAGGCTACCAGAAGAGGGTGTGGGGTATGTTGTCTACTACGACACATTAGGGACCGGGCTAGGATGTGTCCAGATGTAGGAGCGAGTGGTGATATCCTAAGGCTCATGAAAGTTGAGATAGCATGAGCAGAACTATGATAACCGTGACCTGGAGTTAGCAATAATGATCTTTGCCTTGAAGATGTGGCAGCACTACTTGATGGGTGAACTATTTTATGTCTACTCCGATCACAAGAGTCTCAAGTATAACTTCTCACAGAAGGACCTGAATGTGAGATAGTGGCGATGTCTAGAGTTCCTCTAGGGCTATGACTTTGAGATAGTCTACACTCCTAGGAAGGGGAACGTGGTGGCAGATGCACTTAGCAAGGGGTCTGGACTACAGTTGCTGAGTGAGGAGACAATGTAGCTAGCCGCATTGTAGATATCCTTTGTTGATAGAGATGGAGCATCTTACCTCTAGTCTATTATAGTGACTCCCCCACTCCTTCACTGGGTCAGGGAGGCATAGCTTGGGGACGTTGACTGCAAGGCCTGATGTGCTCAGATATCCTCAAGACAGGCTCCTGAATGATTTACTGAAGGTGGGGATCACGTCATCCTTTTCAGGGGATTCACCATGGTACCATTGATGCTACAAGAGGAGGTGTTTAGGGAGTTCCACACATCCCCTTTGGTGGTACATCCTGGTGTGAAAAAGACATACCAGGACCTCCAGCATTTGTATTGGTGGCCAAGGATGAAGAAAGAAGTGGAAGAGTTTGTATCACGATGCCTAACAAGTTAGCAAGTGAAGGCCGAGTATCAGGTTCTAGCACACTTAGCACAACCACATGATGTTCTGGAATGGAAATTGGATGGTATCTCCCTAGAATTTTTGATAGGGCTACCACACAATTCCAGGGGCAACAATTCCATCTTGGTGATCATTGAACGACTCACTAAGTCATCCCACTTCATACCCATCTGAGAGAAGGGATCAGTAGAGGTATTAGGGTGCCTCTACATACAAGAGATTGTACGACTTCACGAGGTATCATCAAAAATCATCTTAGATCATGAGGCTCGTTTTACATCCAGGTTTTTGAAGGGATTATAGGAGGCATTCGGGACTCATCTTTGCTTGAGCACTTCCTTTTATCCTTAGACAAATGGCCAGACAGAGCAGACCATACAAACACTTGAGGACATGCTTTGTGCTTGTGTCCTTGATTTTAACCACAGTTGGGAGGACCACCTACCACTGGTGGAGTTTGCATACAACAAAAAATTTCATAACACCATCGACATAGTTCCGTTTGAGGCCATGTACGGGCGACCATGAAGATCACCTCTATGATGGACATACCTAGGGGAGTTAGCACTTATGGGTCCAGAGTTGGTACAGGATACCACTGAGAAGGTGCAAATCATCCTGGAGCGGATGAAGACTACATAGTGAAGGCATAATTCTTATGTTGATAGGAGATGGAGACCCTTAGAGTTCTATGAGGGAGGTTATGTCTTCCAACAGGTCTCACCCTGATGGGGATTGTAGAGATTTGGTCGGGGTGGAAAGCTATCTCTGAGATTCATCAAACCTTTCTAGATCCTAATCAGAGTAGGTGAGGTGTCATACCACCTATCTCTTCCCCCATAAATGCCCTGGGTGCATTATGTTTTCCACGTGTCATAGTTCAGGAGGTACGTGCATGAGCCATCGCACGTTAACAACTGGGGTGAGCTAGACAATGACGATGGGGTGACATTCGCAGATTTCTTAGTGGATATAGAGGATCGACAGGAGCATGTCCTTTTTGGTCAGTCGATTCCTTTGGTGTGAGTTCAGTGGTAGCATGGGAACCTCCAAGAGATAACATGGGAATAAGAGGCTCAGATATGTGCTCAATACGCCCATTTGTTTCCCATGTTTTGTTATGGATTTCTAGGACATAAATACATATGGTGGGGAAGATGTAAGGACCCCTAATTTCCATATAATTTTTTTAAAATTATTTGGGATTATTACAAGTTTTAGAAAATTGACAGCACATGATTCCGAGGCCCAGAGATCCCATAATGGAGTTTTGTTTTTTTAAAGTACATTCAGTAAATGTGCGAGCACTAATTTCTATATTATGAACTGGTAATCAGATTAAAAAATGAGGGAACCATTGAATATGTAGCTCTATTATTCTCTTAGGAAAAGCTTAACATCGACCGGAAAGGTTCAGATGAAAAAGTTAATTTTTGGACTTTACAAAAAAATAATACAAAAATAACTCAATGAGTTATTTTATTTTCTTTCAACCGTTCAGTGATGGTGGTGGGAATGTAGTGTAAGTTTAGTCTTGAATGGGATTTATTTAATGACACATCCTTTGGTTGTGTTACCACAAGACTCGTAGGTTTTAATGGAACATTCAATCTGGTTCATTAATGAACCACATTAATGAAAAGCAACGAGGGAGGTTCCTTTCCCCTTATTTAAATGAAGCTTTGGCATGGGTTTTGGATACCCATTAGAGGAACCTTTGAAGAAACATAGGCGACATCTTCCTCCAATAAAGAATAGATATTCGACAATGCCATTAAATTTTTGAACTGGACATCGACGGGCGACGATGAACACCGACACACACCTTCGAATAATGGATCCTCCTCCTCTGTCTTCAGCGAATCTAGCGTATTCGATGTAGGGGTTCTTTCTAATAGTTTTTTTCCATCTACCCTTGGTGATGTTTACCTCTTACCATACTATAATGAAAATGTGGAGGATGTGGGCCAAACCGAACAAGGCCTAGACACTCCGCTGATCTCGGTTTTTATTTTGTTCTTCATCGATGACCGACCAATGTAGTGGAAAGATTAAACCTGCGGGGCCACACAATGATGGTTGTATCCCGGGAGGCTAGTAGGTGTAGTAGAAAAAGAAAAAGGTCCTCTAGAGATTCATTAGAGGCCTAAGGAAGCTCTTTCGGCATGGTGGCGCCAGCGACTGAAGGAGGTGGTGGCCGGCTCTCATCGGTCGTGGGGAGGTGGTGATGCATGAACGTGTCGTGGTGGATAGGGGCAGTCATCCTTTGTCGGCCATGTTGACGGTGGGTGGCACGCCATGGAAGAGGGTCGTAGTTCCAATCTATAATGGAGGATGGACTCGTTCCCACAGGTCCCACAGTAGACTAGTCCATGCGGACCGGTCAGGTGGAGCGGTGCCAACTGGCATCACTGATTCTGGAACCCGAACGGGCTTAGTCTGTTCGGGAGGGGAGTGGAACCCCACACCCAGCTGGCGGGTCGCACCCAACTAGATGGGTCGGTCCTCCTCTGTGGAACAACGGGCCAAGCCCATCTCCAGCGGGCTAATCCCAGGACCCAACGGGCCGAGCCCATAGCCCATCTGGTTTGATCTAGGCTCTGCGGGTCAACCCGGACACATTTGGGCCCAGTTTATCTTAATGGGGCATATATTCTAAACTTGAAATCCATTTGATGAACTATCTGTGGCACTAGAACCCTTAACATGAGGAAGTCCTTTTGGGATTCTCCACCTAATTTTTGGAGAATGTTTGACTATGGCTAGGTTGGATCAAACCCAAATCCAACCAGGCCCTCAGCACTAAAAGTCCTATAACTTACAGATTGGGTGTCTGATTGACGCGTTGTCTATTTCGTTGGAACCCTTATAACATGGAGGTTATTTGGGTTACTTATTCATGGGACTTAGTGGTGGTGGGGGTTTGACTTATGGCATGGGGAGTGGATCCTCCCATAATCAAGCGTGCTAAGTGCAGGAATCGAGCGGCTGGATGTGACGTGAAGAATGAATAGTGATCCTAGGTGGGTCAGTAATTATCGATCATGTGTGGGTCAGCGCTCAGTGATCCAGTATGGGTCAGAAATTAGAAATCATGTTTGGGAAAATGCCTATCGATCCTGTGTGGGTCATCACTCAGCAATCCTATGTGGTTCTTCACCTACTGATCCTGTGTGGGTAAGAATCTATAGATCATGTGTGGGTGAGCAGCAGAGACTCTAGATACAATAAGATGATCTTAATTGACGACAAATCATATGTACATCTGTACTTATGTTATACCTGGTGTGAGATGTATTTTTCTTTAGACTTTGTGATTGAGATCATGCCTTGTGGTTTTTCCTTTATAGAATTCTTAGAGACCTTTGGGGGTCTAGGGGTCCCTTCTGTGTATTTCTATACTCACCCATGAACAGGCTTCACCCGCACCTTGCTGTGTCTTATGGAAACAACGGGCATCTTTGACTGAGACTTGGGAGTCAGGACTAGATGGTGTATGGAGGTGACCGGTTGACATGGTGAGATGTAAAGATGAGTTTTACCAACCCCTCGAGTAGGATGCTTAGGATACAACCTCAGGAGATGTTTTTCCTTTTGTTGTATATTCTTTCCGGTTGGTCTTGTATACCAGACCCTTTAGTTTCAGTACTTACTTTTTCCTTTAGCAATTATACTATGTGGTTTTATTTCATTATATACCTAGTCTGTGGGTGTACAGGTTTTGAGGCATTGCCTTCCCATTTTAGGGATAAGCTTTTCGGGTGCTAGTCACCAACCCTTGGCCTATAGAAGGAGAGCTTGGGGTAGTTACAGCATGGGCCTCTGGGGATGAGTCATGATAAGACTCTTCACTTATAAATCGATTATCCAAATCTAAATCGAGTAACGGTTGAGAAAAAATATCAATTTCCTTATGTGAATGTTTTTTTTGACTTGTTTAAAGGGGAAAATGGATTTCAATAATAAATATTACATCTAGTTTATAAGGCTCTGACATTAAACATTACATAATATTGAGTTAAGTCATGAATTTACATTACTTATGAATGAGGATATTTCTAGGTTTAGAGTTTTATGTAATTAGGCCATAATTATTACATAACTTCTCAAATATTAAAAATTATATATGTCTACTCACTATCCATTTTTTTTAATCTAAAACATTTTAAAATAAAAAAATAATTATTTTTCATCAAAAAAATATCCATAACATTCATATTGACTTATTTCATTCTTTTACTAATCCTTATACCCTATGGAAAACAATTTAAAAACTTATGATGAACACACACACAAAATTATAATGGTATATTAAATAAGGAATTAAAATGTTAGTCCATGAATATTTAAAACTCATGAAAATGTTTTCCCAAAATCATACATTTCAACCATAAAACATAAACCCTTTAGCTTACCCCATGAAATCTTATAATTCTTGTAAAAATCATAGAAATAACAAAATATAAAGGTAACTTATGGAATCCATATCATTCTTACATTTTAGCTTTAAGGACTACATGGAGAAGAACCATCATGGTTTCTTTGGGAATACACATCACAATAAATTCCCTAAATATATTTGGAGAAACCTGACCAGTTAAGTAAATTTCATTACCCAATGTATTGGAGAGCTATCAAGGGATCACCAACCCTCGATTAATCATGAAACCACCCGTATACATGAACAATTACCAAGAACCATAACATAATAATAACACATAAAAGTCATATAATGGGAAATAGCATTCCCACTTTGAAATCTCATTTCATTTTTACAAAGTCACGAACTAATAAATGAAAACAAATTACTTGAAAATAAAATTGTAAACTTATAAATTAAATCTAAAAACATTAAAGTGAAATAAAATAGAGAAATATGGTTAATGATGTATGTGTTAAAACATTCCAAGTTACTGAAATAATTAATCAATTTTTAAAACATAGTAAAAACATTTAAAAATAAGACTTTTGAATAAAAGTTCCACATACAATTTTTTACCTTTTTAAAAGAATTAACATTCTAAAAAATTAATTTCCATATAAATAAATTCTTTAAAAAAAATTTAAAACATGTATATTAATGATAAATATTTAGAATTATAAATATTTAAAACATTTAAAACGGTGTTTTAGTTAAAGAGTCTCTTACCTCGAGTATAACTTGTCTCGTACATTCTTTAAATTCCTGAATAATAAACATAGATTAATTTATACTTTATTGATAACATTTTTCAAGTTTATTATTCCATTTATATCACTTATTTACATGTAATAAAAATTATATAATTATTTATGTTCATATTAGACATTTTATCGATATTCAATAATTAATTTGAAAATAAACATGGTATGATGTCAATAGTCTATGTAGACATAATTCCATCATATAGAGAATAATATTAATAACATAATAATCACCTATAAAAATCAATTATACTTTCAAATCCATTAATTAAGTATGGAAATGAAAAATGAACAACGTTACAACCATGGAGACCGTAAGTCGTAAGTACGCATGAGTAACGGTTTCATTTTTCAATGATCATTATGGAAATAATGTAATTTTTATTTTACCTTTAAATAATTATAATAATATCATTAATATAATATTATTAATTTAAACATAGTAATTATAATTATCCATGTTATGTGGTTATTAAAAGCAAATCACATCGCTTCATGGAGGTTATAGTTCACACGTACGCACGAACGACATTATCCTTTTTATGTGCATGGAAAATAAGAACTTAATTGATATATTATTATATTATAATGATATATATGTCTTGAATATCACATATGAACATTAATTTTATCATTATAATCATTCTTGTGATACAGTTATGGAAAACAAATTATATCAGTTCGTGGAGGTGATAGTTCACACATATTCACAAACGATTAATTCTTTTCTCATTTAATTAAAGTTTAGATGGATTTAGGTGATGATATTAACAAATAACATGTAACACCCGAATATTTCATAATAATTTATTTTCTTTAAAGTTATTCAATAGCTTGCGCTATACACAACATTGAGTTCGAGTGCACCATGACTTACCAAACTAGCTGTTCAAAAACAGTTATGAATAGTATTAACTAAATTTTGAATTTTATATACTCAATATAATTTTAACATTCACATTATGTGTTTCTTAGACATAATATAATAACAAATTCAATTTTTCAGATAAAAGAAGTATTTTTCAAAAAATGAAATTTTACTACCTTTTAATGGAGAACCCTTTTTAAATTCAATATTTTACACTTTTATATATGAAATCTGACCAAATAAACTTATTCTTCAGAATCGGGACATAAAAATTTAGTTTGGATAAATTTTCGGTGCTTTTCGGATAACTTTTATATTTTGATGAATAGTGGAAAATACGAAATTTAAATGAAAACAACTTTTTTAATCAAAATAATTTATAGTTTAAAATTATAAATTTGAATGGTTTTGAAGTATAATTAGATTATATTTTTATCATTTAATCCAATGTTGTTCATTGGAAGTAATTTCACATTTAAATTGGATAAAAACACATATCAATCTTTTGATAGTTTTTACCTCTCCAAAACCCACTTTCTGGTTTTAACAGTGGGAATTAATTTTAAATTAATTAATGAAACCTTTATGTTTTGAATTTGGTAAAATACACATCTTTTTTGAATTTGGGATATCAAAATTATCTTTGGGAGAATTTTTGGCCTTTTTCTGAAAACATTCAATTTTTTATGAATAGTGAAAACATTGCGTTATTGTTTAAAACCAAATTTTATTTAAATAATTATTATTTTTATTCAAATTTATATTAAATTAAAAATAGATACATTATACATATATTATTACAATTTAATTCATTGAAGTCATATTATAATAATATTAGATATATAAAGTTTTATTGAACTTTTTAACGTCTTTTACCCACCTTCTAGGCACCTTAGAAAATTTGCATAAAACATAATTTTACCACTTATATAAATTGAATTTCAAAAATCTGAGACACATGGTTGACATCAGTAAGGAAAAAAAATTCAATAAGATGAAAATAATTTTTGGTGAATAGTAACTTTTGACTTTTATTTACCACGGTTAAAAGTAAATAGGGTAATTAAAGGTAAAAATGATATTATAATTACCCTACCACATGTCCAAGTTCTATTGGATAAATTTTTTTGACCTAAATATACCTTAGTAATAAAATATGATTCTTTTTTATCCACTTGGATTAGATTATGGCATTTATTATTATTTTATTTAAAGAAGAGTTAAAAGTGTTAAATTCAACTTTTAATAACTAAACCATTTTTATGTAGGGTTATACAAAAGTTAAATTTGACTATAAATATTAATTATAAAGATAAAAGTATTTTCAACATCTTGGTATTTTATTTCTAATTTTTAGACATTAAATAATTAAATTTATTTATGACACAATGATGATGCAGTAATTACCTTATTAATTAATGATTAAAATAATTGATATTATAAATACAAAAATAAATGTAAATTGAGACATTTTATTCCTTCCATGAATTTTATAGGTTAATATGTCATGTTAGTGTTGATTAAATTAATTTTTTTTCAAAGTAATCAAGTTTTTAGGACTAACAAAAATCAATTTGTAAATAGTGTATAAATTGACATAAATGAGTTTTTAAAACAAATACTATTTTATTAAATGATATAATAGTTCTAAAAATATATTTATCAGCCAAAGTACTTATATAATGATAGATATATTATTAAATAACCACTTGACATTTTCTTGGTAGTTTATAGTAAGTTTATTAACCATATAGAGTAAGAATACAAGATGACATGGTAAAAGTTAAACGATTTAACTTAGAGTTAAATCTAAAACATAATGTTAATATGGTGACCCAAACATTTCTAAAAAAAATTGGTTGAAGTTATTTAGACCCATCACCACCTTATCCTTGAAATAAATTCATTTGGAACCATTATAAACCGAAAATTATTTTAGAATAAAAAATATTTTAATCTTTTCCTAAAGAGACCCTCACCTCTCTTGTAAAAGGGTACTTCCCCTTATCTTAATTTCACACCTCCAAATCCATTTGTCTAGGACTAACCTAACTAAAATATCCTCCAAACTACCCTCACTTCCACTTATATTCTTTACATTGATTCTAAAGCCATCCTAAGGATCCATTTTGAACAAATCAAAAGGAAGAAAACAAAGAAGATGTAATAATTTAATCACATCTTTCAATGTTCTTTTCTTCTTTAACATCCACTTTCTTTATTGTTTCCATACCAAAATAATAACTCCAGTACCTTCTATATACTGTGATTTTATTATAAACATTTTACAACTATATTCATTATTCTATCCATCTTATGAATGACAAAGTCACCACACGTGCGTACGTATGGCTTACCGTCTCCACGTCATGGTGTAGTTTTTTATTCAACACTTAATTGGATGGATGGTTATAATAATAAGTAAAATTGATATAAATAATAAATATAACATGTTAATGATTCTTTATATATGATATACCATCCAATTATATATAATTTCACCATCAATAGAATGATATTTTCACTCGTGCGTACGTATGGATTGTCGTCTCAACGAACACGATGATATTCATTCCCCATCATAACCATTCAAGAATAATTTTAATTTTATGATTAAAAATAATTTTTATGAACTTAATATCATTCTGGATATGAATCAAATACATCCTATCCATAAAAACTATGACTTACATAAGAAAACATATAAAGGAAAAAAAATCAGTTAACACCTGAAATAATGATACTAATGAATATTATTAACAAAGAAATATTAAAGAATCATATATGATATCATATTAATGTACTTGGTTCTTGTATAATAATGATTTCACCATTATATAGGAGTTTAACATACCCTCGACTAAGGAAAAGTACAAGGTAAGGGGTTTTCATCTCACTTATTATTCGCGTGAGATTCATGCTATATTACTTTTGTGTGGTGTATGTAATGCCCATGAATGTATTCTTTTTGTAATATACTTTAATTTATGGGTATTTATATCTTCATTTTATGATCCTTATTTCATGGGGTGTATGTTTTGTAAGTTACCAAATCGGTAAGGGAATTTATAATTTCAATTTCTAGTCATTGGGTTTTATGCAAACTTCATTGATTATTTTACTTCAATATTATGTGTGAAATCAATATTTATTTACTTATGTAGTAATTTCCACTCCCCTTTGTGTGGATATACTTTTTATACACATAATAAATCCATTTATAAATTCTCAATTCATCGATATGAACTTGATAAGAGTAATTTTAACTAAATTTCCATTCATTGAGTTAAACATCCAAGTCATTGGTGTTGTTTTTACAAGAATATGTGCGAATGTAATCTAATTTATTTACACTTAATATCAAATCATATTGACTTTATTTATATTTTTCACACATAATTTTGTCATTGATTTATCCTTAACCTAAGGATACGGTCTTTATAAAGGATTTCATCTCAATTTACATTCCATTGAGACTTCTTTGTTGTTATGCGCCAATTCACTTTTATATGGTGTATATACTATACTTTGACATATTATATCATGAATCCCTTTATTCTCCTGATATTATAAAGTTTTTATTACTTCAATTATTTTTATTCAAGTGTCTCTCATTTGGTTAGGAACTCTAACTAAAATATCATTTTAAATGTTTTAAAGATTTTTTCGTCTAAATCTTTCTCATTAATGTCCATGTTTTAAAAATGGTTTTAAGGATTTATTTATATGGACATGAATGTTTTAAAATTTAAATTCCTTTTAAAAGTTTCAAAGTTGTATGGGACACTTAGATTCAAAAATATATTTTAAACAACTTTTAGATAAATAGTGAAACTTTTAAATGTTTTCAAGAAAAAGGGGATATTTCTCGCAAATATTTTTAATGATTATTTTCATCTATGTAAATATCCTTCATTATTATTGATAGAGGTTAATTTATTATAATAAAATCTTCCATATTTTATTTAATGAGTTATGTTTGACTGTGGATGTGATATTTTTATACCATTCATAGTTTGTGGTTAAAATAGTGATATTTCGTATGCAAGTTTCAACATGAATGTTTAGATTATGTTCCAACCTTCCCATATGAGGAATGCATTGGACTTAGTAAGTGACGGGTGGAGCCCTATATATCTCTTTGATGCATTGGTAGGTCTCATGAGACAAACTAGTGTCTTAGCATATGGCCTTGACTAAATCATTATTTTTAGTATTGGCACGAGGCCTTGACTGTGTGTTTATGATGTCCGGCATTATGCATTCCATAATTATGAAATTATCTATTGATATTACATGTGATTATTAGACTAGAATGATAACCATGTGAATAAATATATGGAATTATTTGATTTATCTTTTCCATATTATGCTAAAGTTTATGTTTAAAAGGCTATTGTTTTAGTCTTATGCATTGCCTTAAATGTTTATTCTTATTTATGATAGTTTTTTCTATATTTTTATCCTTATTGAGCATCTGATCTCACCCCTTTATTATGTTTTCTTTTTCCCAGGATTTGAAGAGGTATATTATTATAAACCTTCAGGAATAGGACAAGGGGTATGAGTGTGTTCAAAGTGGACACAATGTTGTTGTTTTTTTCAATTTCATGATGTAATGTAAAGCTTATGTATTTATCTAGTACTTCCAAGGCTACTAAACTAATCAGCCTTTCGAGACTTGATCTCTTCTGATCAGGTCAATGTTATGTAATAATGCATCTAATCTAGGTAACTAGGGTTAGGTCATTACATAACATATCATTATATTAAGGATGGTGTAGTTATTTTTCATCATGGTTGAAGGATATTTGTTGGATGATGAAGAAAAAATAAAATAGAAAAGCTTAAATAAAACCATTACCTTTCCTTCAGACGATCACCTTTCATACCACTTTAATACCCTTAAATACATTTTTCTACATAAAATACAGATTCAATAATGTGGGAAGGAATTATATGATGTTTTTTCGGAAGAAATATTTTGAACCAAATTGTTTTTGAAGTGTTTTTAATATAGAGGAATGGGTGTCCTTTTATAGGAGGGGGGAGGGGCTCTCTTGGAATTATCAAAATTTTTAAATTAATATAAATTAACTTAGAATTAAAAATGGGTAAAAATTATTTTATTTAGAAGATATGATTAATATGTGTCTAAATATAATCATTCAATTAAAATTATTCAAGTTTGAATATTTTTTTAATCCTTATTTTTTTAACTTTGTCTAACTCTTACTATTTTATCAAGTAATTTACAATTTCAAGGTTAAATTAATTTCCATAACTTGTCAAAAGACAAATGAATGAGTCATTGATGAAATTTTTAAACTTACCTAAAATATTTTTCTAAATATTATATTTTTATGAATTTTATATCATTTAATTAATTATTTTAGATTTTAAAATATGAATTATTTCAATTTTGACTCTATTCAATAATTGACTTCTTAAAAAATCGTAAAAACTTATTTCCTTCCAAAATACTAACCTAACACATCTATATCATGACAAAATCATCCAAAAAAATAATTTATGTCATAAAATATTTCAAAATATAAATATTTTAATATTATTCATATGATTTATTAGATTCTTCCTTTAACAAATCTATTACTACATCATCATTGTGTCATAATTAATTTAAATTATTTAATGTCTAAAAATTATAAATAAATTTTCATGATGTAGATAACAATTTTATATTTTAAATTACTATTTATATTATAATTTATCTTCAATATTACCCTATATTTAAAATGATTTACTTATTCAAAATATGAGTGATATTTTTATCTCATCTTTAAATAAAATATAATATATGTCATATTATAACACAAGTGGCATAAAATGGTTATCATTATGTACTAAGGTTGATTTTTGTTTAAAATCACTCATATAATGAAATTATTACAAGTGTTGGGCAAATTTTATAATTTTATAATATTATATTTACCTTCAATTGCCTGATTTACTCTTAATTATCGTAAATAAAATATACAAGTTATTATTCACCAAAAAATAAGTTGATCCTATTAGATAAAATTTTCATAATGATTAAAACCATGTATTTTTATTTTTGAATGTCCAATTCACCTAGGTGGTTAAATTATATTTAACAAAAATCTTGCAGATGTGGCAATAAGGGGGGTAAAAGAGACGAAAAATTCCTATAAGTTATTATATCTAATTTCAATTTAATTTTTTTTCCAATGACATAAATTGGGTTAAATGATGAAAAAATAATCTAATTATACTTTAAAATCATTAAAAAGGGAAATATAATAATATAAATAAATTATATGAAAAAATAGTTTTGAATTAAAACCCATTATTTTTCACTATTCATTAAAATATGAAATTTATCAAAAAAATACCAAAAAGTAAATCAAAGTAAATTTTTATGTCCCTATTCAAAATAATAAAATATTTTTTAATATATAATTTATAAAAGTTTCAAAAACTGTTTTTAAAACATGTTTTACATCAAAAGTGGTAAAATTTTCGTTTTTGAAAAAATACTCCTTTTATGCCTAAAATTGAATTTATTCTTATATAATGTCTAGAAAACATATTAAATGAATTTTAAACATCATATTGAATTTATATGTTTTTTAATAAAATCCAACATGAGTTATTTTATTATTTTATAAACATAATTATTCGTACTCAAATTGTTTTTTCATAAAAACACATTATTTATATTCAATTGGTTTTTATTTTCATTTCTAATTAATTTTCCAACCAATAAATCATTATAAAAAAATGTGTAAACAATGTTTTAATAATTAAATTAACATTTTTCATTCCTATCATTCTAATGGATAAGAGATAAAAATCACTTAAAATAACAATTTCACAATATATTATTTTTTTGATATAACTCGATCTTATGTGCAATGTAGGATTTCAGAGAAACTCAATGTTGTGTGTTGGGTATGCTATCGAATATAGAATCCCATTAAGTTAAAATTACTATATAATTCATAATTATTAATAAATATTAAAATTTATTATTTTATAATTACCTGGGATGTTACATACTTCCCCCCCACTTTGGAAATTACATTATCGCAATTTTAAATTTAGGCTCGGTAACAAAGGTTTCAGTTTTCAAAATTACATCATTGAAATCCCACATCAAAAAAATAATCAATAAAACCTACACTTTAAAATAAATAAAATAAATTACAATCATCACCCGAGATAATAAATACTATAGTTCTATATAGGAAAACATTAATATGGAAGAGAAAACTAACCATTAAGTTCTAATGGAGAGTGATAGAAAACATTGTTAAGAGAAAATTAACAATCACAAAACCATAAAAATTGATGGATTAAATGTTCTTTGATTTTTTAGTAGAAAAATTAAATAGAAAATATTTTTTTAAGATAATTTTAATAAATTTCAGAAATTTATTTAATTTACTGACTAATATGTTAAGGAAGTATACTTACTTGAAAAGTAGAGTTTCATCCATTAATAAAATTCCTCCACAAACTCATCTTTTTCTATAAAAGATGAGTATTCAAGTTGATTTTTTCATTCCTGAAACACTATAATCAACTTATAGTGAATCACACATCACAAAAGATTAACTATCTATTTCTCCTATCTTGAAACATTAACCCTAACCCATATGGTTAGTATAAGGTAAAATAATTCTTTAAAAAGGATAAACCATTGGATGATTAAAAACTACTTTTAATCTCCAAAATTCAATTGTAATACTAAAAGATCAAAATAGAACATTCAAAAAATAACTATCCATAAAATCCCTCAAAATAATCCTAACAATGTTTGAAAACCAACACTCAAATGAATTTGATTACTTGGTCTTCCAAGATGAATTTTAACATTTATCTCCAAATAAAATTGATCACTCTTAATGTCTTATAACGAAAACATAATTTCCAAAATCACATATTCTCCAAGATAGGTTAATCAATTCCATAAATAACCCAAATCTCCAAAAGTTCACAATAAAATCATAGATTCTTCCAAAATTAAATTCAACCATTAGTCCTGAAATAAAATACCTTGTTATTCTATTTACATTAGTCATAAAAAGTTCCCAAAATAGTAAACATCTTCCAAAATAACATTTATCACTTAATATCAAAATCACTTTTCTAATCTCATGGTAATCTATTCGATAAAATATATATTCCAAAAAACGAATTATTCATAATCCATAAACTCATTTAACTAGAAAATAAAACATCATACTAACCAGGGACTTTATGTAGGCCAGTGGTAGGAAACAAAGCCTAGTCGCCCTTTAGTTTTGGGTTTGATTCTCGTAGCCCTCTCAATCGTGATGGGTTTTCCACCCTTCCTTTAGGTTTTCCTTTTTCTAAAACTATATTATTCTAATAACATTTCCAAAATATGAAAATTTCCTCAAAAATAACCATAACACATTTTAACCTCAAAGGTTATAATATACCATTCATTTTTCATCCTAAAATTTAATAACCCTTAATTACCTCAAAAATAAAAGATCGTATGAAGGTTATCCATTACTTTATAATTATTTCCACAAAAGAGAATTCTTCCTCAAATAATATTTTCAAATAAAAACATCAGGGTTACATATTACACAACTAAAAATGGTTTTCAAAATTACCCCCATCATCAAAAGAGTATTGATACTTTTAAACATTTCTACATCCTTATTTATACCATAACTATTAAATCCTTTATATGTAGACATATTTATAATTAAACATTCTTCATAATCCATTAACTATGAATTTCCACATTATCTATTAATTCTTCATTCGTAAAAATAAAAGATATGGATTATATCCTCATGGTTCATAAATATCAATCAAATCATGTTTCATACTTATGGATAAGAAGATAATTCATACATTGAATCCAAATTTTAGTATCTTCTTGATGTTCCTTTTCTCTTTCAACATGTTATCTAACTTTTAAAAAGTAAAATCTCACACCACTTATGGTATTTTAGATTTTGAAAGAGTTGGAAGAGTTGAGATCTTCAAATCATATGAAAAATATACCATAACCCATAAAATGATTTTAGAAAATTGTAGGTGTTGGATAACTCAAACAATTTCATTCAGGTGATTTTAATACTCAATAATCATTCAAAATCATTCGACCAATTTTTTTCATAATGGTAATGATAAAATCATTAGAGAGGGATAATAATGTTTTTCAATATCTCTTTACATTCATCTTGAAAATTGATCCTTAATCTGCTGAAAAGAATCGTTACTTAAACCTGAAATTAATTATTAAAAGAAGAATCATTTATAGGGTAAAGATAACTTAAAAAAATTATAATACTCTAATCCATCAATGTCATTATATCTCAATTGTTTATAGTTTTATCCAATACACATAATTTAACGTAATCCTATAAAATTTTCCATATAATAATGACCTCTTATTTATATGTGATATTTAATCTATACCTAGATAACATCTTAATCTATAAATTTATCTAACCCATTCCTCTAATACCAACTATAAGGCTTTATCCTTAATCATTACATAATCTTGAGTTAATTCAAGAATTTACAATCATTCTCATTGAGTATAATTCTAGGTTTATAGTTCTATAGAATTAGTCCATAACTATTAGACAACATCTCAAATATTACAAAGAACATAAGTCTAATTTCTATCTATTTTTTTAATCTAAAACATTTAAAAATTAAACATGTATTCTTTTTCTAGATAAAATTTTTTCATTACATTCCTCTTAAATTATTCCATTATCTTACCCATCCTTATTCCCTATTGAAAACATTTCGAAAACGTGGGATGAGTACAAAAATCTATATAAAGGATAATTAATAAGGGATGATACCATTTGTCCACAAATATTTTAAACTCGGGAAAATATTTTCAACAAATCATACTTTTCATTGATAAAACATAAATTGATTAGATTACCTAATGAAATCATAATATTACATTAAAACTCATAGAAATAATAAATCATAAAGGTAACTAGTTTCATTCATATCATTCTTACATTGTAGCTTTCACAGCTACGTAGGTAGTAACCTTCATGGTTACATTTTTAATAACAATCATAGTATATTCTATAAATCTCCTAGGAGAAACCCAACCAGTTAACTCTATATCATTGCCTATTGAATTGGAGAGATAAATGGGATCACCTGACCTTGTTTTATCATCTAACAGCCCATATACATAAACAATACCAAATAACCATAACAAAATCATAACACATAAAAACCGTATAATGGAAAAATAAAATTTCTACTTTCAAATCACATGTCAATTTTAAAAAGTCAGGAACTCGTAAATGAAAACAATTTATTTGAAAATAAAATGGTTAACTTGTAAAGTAAACATAAAAACATTAAAGTGAAATAAAATAAATAAATTTGGTTCATGACGTATATGTTAAAAAACATTCTAAGTTATTAAACAAATCAATCAATTTTAAAACACAATTAAAGCATTTAAAACATTACTTTTGAATCAAATTGTCCCATACCACTTTGAAATTTTTTGAAAGGAATTAAAAAATTTTAAAATTTCATGTCCAAGTAAATAAATATTTAAAAACATTTTGAAAACATGGCCATTAATGATAATTTTTTAGAAGGATAAATTTTTAAAACAATTAAAACGATGTTTTAGTTAAAGGGACCCTTACCTTGAGTCTGAATTGTCTCATATGTCCTTTATCTTCATGAATAATAAACTTAGCTTAATTTATAATTTCTTGATAACCTTTTAAAATTTATTATTACATTTATATAACTTATATCCACATTATAATAATTACATAATTATTTAATTTCATATCAGATGTTTTATTGATATTTGGTACTTGAGTCAAAAATGAACATAGTATGATTTCAATAGTTAATGTGGTCATAAGTCCATCATCTCAAAAATAATATTCAGGAAAAAATGATCACTTTTAAATATCAATTATACCTTTAAATCCATTCATTAATTACATATATGAAAAATGAACAACATTACAATCTTAGAGATGGAATTTCGTACGTACACATGAGTAACGGTTTCATTTTTCAATGATCATTATAGAAAGAAGTTAAATATTATTTTATCTTTACAAAATTATAATAATATAATTAATATCATATTATTCATTTCAATGTACTTGTATATATTATCCACGTGATGTGGAGATTAAAAATGAATCACATCACTTCGTGGAGGTAATAGTTCACATGTACGCACGAACGAAATTATCATTTTTATGTATATAGAGTATAAGAAAATAAATGAAATATTATTATCTTATAATAATTTATATATAATTAATATCAAATATTAACATTAATTCCATCATTATAACCAATCTTGAGAGACTTATGGGAAAACATTATATCGGTTCATGGAGGTGATAGTTCATACGTACGCACGAATGATTAATTCTTTTCACATTTAATGAAAGTGGAGAATAATTTAGATGATGATTTTAAAATAATAACATCTCATTATATTTTGGACACTGGAGTTATTATTTCATCATGGTTCAAGCATATTCGAAGGAATATGAAGAATAAATAAAATAGAAGTACTTACCTAAAAACATTATCTTTCCTCCGGATGATCACCTTTCTTAACACCTTAACACCTCTAAAGACATTGTTTTGCATAAAATAAGTATTAAAGAATTTGTGTTGTAATTATAGTAATTTTTAGTTCCAATCTTGGCTAAACCAAATTGGTTTTGAAGTGTGAGTAATAGAGAGGAATGTGTGCCCTTTTATATGAGGGTGGAGGGGCACTCTAGGAATTATCAAAACTATTAAATTAATATAAATTAATTTTCTATTCCAAATAGGTAAAAATTGATTTAGTTTCAATATATTAGGAATATTGGTATAAATATAATCATCCAATGAAAATTATACATGTTTTAATATTTTTTTAATCCTTATATTTTTGTTTTAACCCATTTTAACTCTTACTATTTTATCAGGTAATTTACATTTTTAGTGTTAAATTAATTACCATAACATGTCAAAAAGAAAATTAATGATTAATTAATGAAATTGGTAGAATTTTCCAAATATTTGATTTTCTAAAATATTATATAATTTAATTAATATTTTTATCTTTTAAAATATAAATTATGTCAATTTTGGACCTATTAATTACATAAATTATTTAAAAAAATTATAAACACATGATTACATTAAAAAACTACTTTAAAACATCTATAACATTTCAAATTACACCAAAAAATCATGTATGGAATAAAAAAATTCAAAATAAAATTATTTTTTTATTTTTAATATCATTTATTGGAATCTCCCTTTAATAAATCTATTACTACATCATCATCATGTCATATTTAATTTATATATTTAATGTATAAAAATTATAAATAAATTATCATGATGTAAATAAAAATTTTGTATTTAAAATTACTATTTATAGTCAAATTTATCTTTTATATAACCATATTTTGAAAATTATTTACTTATTAAAAATATGAGTTGGGCATTTTTATCTTATCTTTAAATAAAATATAATAAATGTCATATTCGTACCCTAGTGGAATAAAAAGATAATAATTTTTTCATAAGGTTTACTTTGGTCAAAACTCACTAATCAATTGAAATTAGGATAGGTGTTTGAGTAATTTTTATATATTATAATATTTTTTTACATTTAATTACCTGATTTAACCTTAATTGTGATAAATAAAATACAAAAGTTACTATTCATAAAAATTGATTTGATCAAACTAGATCAAATTTTTCATACTGATTACAACCATGTATTTATATTTTTTAAAATTCAATTCATATAAGTTGTTAAATTGTGCTGACACTAATCCCACAGATGTAGCAAGGAGGCAGGTAAAATAGACATTCAAAAATTCATATAAGTTTTTATATCTAATTTTAGTAATGAAATTTTTCCAATGACCAAAATTGGATTGAATGGTAAAAACATAATCTAATAATACTTTATAACAAATTAAAAGTATAATCTAATAATATAAATAAATTAGATGAAAAATAGTTTTGAATTAAAATGAAGTATTTTTAATTATTCATTAAAATATCAAAATTTATCAAAAAAACACAAAATATTCCAAAAAAAAGAAAGTTTTTATGTCCCTATTCCAAATAAGATGTTTATTTTTTTATATAGAATTTATAAAAGTTTAAAAACTAGATTTAAAATTGGTGCACCATCAAAATGCGGTAAAAATGCATTTTTTTTAGAAAATATTACTTTTATTCATAAAATTGAATTTGTTCTTATATCATGTCTAGAAAAAAAATATGGTTAATTTTTAACATCAGAATGAATTTATATTTCATTAACATAATCCAAAAAGTGTGATTTTTTTATTTTATAAACACAATTATTCTCACTTAAATAGTTTTTTATAGAAACATGTCCTCTATATTCAATTAGTTATTATTTTCATTTATAATTAATTTTCTGACCAATGAATCATTATATAAACAGTTATAAAAAAATTTAAAAATTCAATTAACATTTTTCATTCCCTCCATTCTAATGGCTCGGTGATAAATACCACTTAAAATAACAATATTACAATATATTATTTTTTCAATATAACTTTGTCTTGTATGCAATGTAAGATTTTGGAGAAACACATTGTTTTGTGTCAGTGTTCTATCATATGTAGAATCCCTTTAAGGTAAAATTACTATCTTATTCATAAATATTTATAAATATGAAAAGGTTTTATTCTATAATTGCATAAGATATTACATTGTTATCACCATCGTAGAATCAAATATTTTAATAATAAGAAGTCCTCCTTCTTAAGAAGATATGGATATTTAGAGTACCTTGTGATGCATTTTGGCTGAAAATTTTTTCCTTCTACCTTTAATATTTGATAAAATTGATATTCCATGAGAATATTGACAATTATTATATATTTTTTTGTATAACATCTCGGTGTAATCTATTGCTGAGGAAGATCATGTGTGTCACTTGGGGAATATTTTGGGAATTCTATGGAATCACCACTTGTATGATAAATTTGAAGAGTTTCAATTCTCAATCCATGAATTACAGTTATTGTGACATGTGATCTCAAAACATGGTATTTCATTTGATCCTAAAAAGGTGAAGGATTTCATTTAATTTGAAGAACCATGGATTGTCTTTTAAATAGGTTTCTTATTTGGTTTGGAAGGATACTATGGGTTTTTTTGTAATTCATTTATCAAATATTGTATATCCTTTAACCTCTCTCACCAAAAAATGGGTGAAGTTCATGTGGTATTTGAAGTGTTAGGAATAAATTGATAAATAAATAAGGTGTTTCACCTCAATAAAAATTCTGAATTTTCTAGAGGTAGTTTAGCGGTGTGTGGTTTACTATGATACTTTAGGATTAAG
This sequence comes from Viscum album, assembly GCA_963277665.1. Classification (NCBI taxonomy): domain Eukaryota; kingdom Viridiplantae; phylum Streptophyta; class Magnoliopsida; order Santalales; family Viscaceae; genus Viscum; species Viscum album. Next base: position 625,911,840 of record OY728127.1, read on the forward strand.
TTTGGGTTGTATACTTATGTAGGGGGTCACGTACTGGATTAAGTTTCCTACCAGATTCAATACCACGAGAGGAATTACCCCCAACTCATGTTTTAAAACATGCAGTTTTTTTGAATTACCTTAAAATTTTGTATCACTGCCTTTTTGGTAAAAATTTACCATTTACACGGGCCATAATATTTTACATTATATATTTTCTCAAAAACACTTGAATATTTGGGAGATATGATAGGTCTAACAAAACTCAAAACTAAAGTATTTTTTATGGGTCATTTGAGACTTGATCTCATCCCAAATATTTATTTGCAATGAGACCTCGTAGAAAATGACCCATTGTAGAAAATAGCATCACAAATTATATTTTTTGGCATATATAAAGAAGACTTTTGTGATGGGAGGATTCACCCATCATAAATATGTAGTTTTTATGGGAGGATCTACCCATCTTAAATTATTAAAAATAAAAATAAATGTTAATGAAATAAAAAAATAAACACTATTCACAACAATATAAAAAATACAATATATATAATAGTAAATATATAAATTAAAAAATATTTCTTAAAAAATATTTATATTAAAATGTTTATAAAAAAACACATAAATCATTGAGGGGGTATCCATAGGAGGAGGTGGAGGGAACTTCATCCCTAAACCATGAGTCAGACGTTGTATGTACTCCATCATCTGCTCATACTTTTGCTCCTGCTATCTACACATATTATCTTACTACAACTAATGTTGTTGATGGAGCTCTTTTTTATCCCTACGTATTGTCTCTATAACCTCACACTAAGATCATTTTTTCTCCTCATGCTATGTATAATATGATTATGACTCTCCGTGAGATCCCCTCAAGCTGGACTATGACATTGCATAGGTACCATAACAACTCCTAGTTGTCAATCAAGAGTAGATACCAACAACTCGTCCTTTCTCAAAGGCATACTGAGTCACCTGCATCTATGCTATGACAACTAATCTTGATGCATTGGTGGTCTGATCCTCAATTTCATATTGATTCTCATTTTGTTTCTAAGAATACATGGCCTCATATTACTCCTTCAACTGTAATTTAAAATTAAAATAGTTAAAATAACCTTTTTATTCAATTTTAAAACACAATAAAATTATAATGACCATAATATGACACTGGTTAGCACCAGTAATCTCTCTAATGATAGGATCCTTTTACATCCTATTATAAATATTGAACTCTATAATATTGACATTTTTGACTGCCTATATGAGTATAAAATAAAAATTTCACATTTAAAGTTATATAAATTATTTAAAAAAGTACATAAAATCTCTCACTAGTGCTTACTAAATATAGGAATTCCAATTCAATGAATCACCTACTTTCACCACTAGTTCCATCGACCTGATGATGTGCTCCTCTAAAAACTACCTCCCATCCAGTATGAACATAATCCATCCCAATCCTAAGATGAAATTTAATCAAGTAAGTGGGCATAACCAGACTGATGAAAATATATGAATCCCACCTTCCACATGGGTTTCCTCCTAATATTTTGTAGAACCTTAACCTAATGCTCATGCATATAGACCTCCCAAGACTCCCAGAAAGAGATCTACATACTAGCATCAATAGGATACCATAAACCCTAAAAATAATTAATAATATCAAGATACTAATTAAATAGATTTAAAAATAACTATTATTTTTTAAAATATTATCCAATTATCAAACATTTGGTGCCAAACATCAATTGAAATCTGATCCCATGTCACCCATGCTCTAGGAAAATAATTCTGCAATGTAGAACTACCCTATCCAACAACTATTTCTAAAAATCTATAAAAAATAGAACAGATAATAAAACAATTTGTATATAAATAAATTAATTAGAATTAATGAAAACTAAATAAAATACAAAACTAAACATACCTCTGAATGTGTATATCGAACTCAAGACATGGACGTTGCTTCAGGATATGGTTAGCAATCATCAATAGTGTATGACCATGACCCCTCTAAGTCTTCATTGAATAGCCAAAAGTCTTAGGGTTAGATGATGCAGCATCAAGATCATCAACAGGTACTATGGACTTATTTAACTCACAAAACAGATTAGATTAATAGTTATCAATCATCAAAAACATGAAATGAATTTTGTAAAAAATTAATTCAAAACAATTATTATATATTTTTATATAATATATATGATTATAAATAGCATTTCATTGTGTTAATCTTCATCTCCATCCTCATATTCATATATTACGGTGTTAATATCTTCACATTCCTCCTTAATATCATCAATTTCCATAAGAGTTCCAGTTTCATCATATCTTACAATTTCAAAATCATTTATTTCATCAATAACATCATTTTCACCATCGACCCATAACTATGTGGTGTCACCATAGATATTCATGTCTCTTTTTGGAAAATATGGATTTGGAGTTGTCGCTTAAAAATTTTCATTTCCATGCACTTCAGCGGAACCAAATTCACTTTGGATAAAATGATTTTCATAATATTTAATTTTTATTATGCTCCACCAATCTCTTAACTATCATAAAGTACCACAATAATTTACATAATAAATTTTATGTGCCTAGTGAGATAATAAAATTGGTTCATTTAGTATAAGAATTCTTTTAAATTTAATATCAATGATTCCTTGGTGCGGATGAACACATAAGCCTATATTGGTATCCAACCAATGACATCTAAAAATCATTATGTATTTCCATTCCTGATAACACAGTTCAATTATTTCTTCTAAAATTCCCTAAATTTCATCTTCAATTTTTTTTTGATGAGATCCTCTCAAGAAAATAGTGTTATTCATTTATTTTTTCCTCATATGCACGTTCATGAAATCATAAATCATTCACTATGTATGCATTATAAGATTTAACCATTTTGGATGGTGGGATATATAATACACACAATAGATTATCAAATTTATCAGTATGTTGAGATACCTAAAAATTTTAAAAACAATTATCAATACAATAAGTAATCAATTTATTTTATATTTTAATCCATAAAAAGTTTACATTACTAACTTTTGAAACCAGTAGGAAAAATTCTTTTTTCAATGTTCTTCAAAAGGAACTACTATAATATCTAGAAACTGATTCTTGATATAATTATCATATAATCTTCAAAAAATTAATATTTATTTACTTTAAAAAAATATAAAATAATTGATAAGAACTCTCTTAGTAAAAATGATGTCATTTCTTCACATTTGAGCAGAACATATGTATGATCCCTATAATGTTCATCATCTGAAATCCATCTTTCATAAACTCCACCAAATCTAATTTTAGGATGATTGAAAAATGATAATTGAAAAATCATTTCATCATCAAAATTTCTCTCTGTATGGCCCATAAGGTTATGTTTTGAGTAATATCCATATTTAAAATAATGATATTAAAAAAATAATTTTCTCTTGAAAATAATATTATACAATTCATCCTTCAATTGATGCTTTTTTATGTACCTTTTTTTCAATTTCTTCATGAATCTCTCATATGGGTAGATCCATCAAAATATTATTGTCCCTCCACATTTTTCTTCATGTGGTTAATGTAATATCAAATGTTCTATTGAATCAAAGATAGTCGAAGGGAATTGTTTTTCCAATATATAAAAATTTAAAATAAGAAATTATTGTAATCTACTTGGGGCATCGTACCCTGTTTTCCCCACAAAAAATGTCTCAAAATAATATGATATTTTTTTGGAACATCCCAAATCATATAATTCAACAAATCTCAAAATCCAAATGGTAAAATTCTTTCCATTATAACATGGCATTCATATCTTTTTAATCTAGTAATACAACCATTTTTGACACATCTAGCTAAATAGTAAACATAACCATTTAGAATCCTCAAATATTCAATCCACTAAAAAATGATTTTATTTAGAAACTGTATAAGATTATTTTTTCTTTATTAACATCTATGATATATCATTTTCAAATATTTCAACTTTCGGTCACCTATAAATTTGGGCTAGATCAAATCATGCCTTTACAATATCTTTGGTCATACTAGGTGTCTCCAAAGCTGTATAAAATGTATTATCAATATAGTTATTCTCAATATGCATAACATACAATATGTGATAGACCAACAAATTATATAAATATTACATATGAAAAAAATATTCCCTATTTTAAAAAATTGTGTTCTTCCCTAAAGCCATCAATTTTCTATTGGTTAATAGTTGGTTCAAAGGTAATTGGAGGTAATTAAGAGACAATATATTTTAACTCAATAACTAATATCATTGTTGGTTGTTCATATCATTCAATTGTAACATTTCTGAAATGATATTTGTTCCTCCGGAAGGGATGATTGGTACGAAGAAAATTTTCATGAATGTCAAAAAAAAGTGTTTGCTTCAATTAATGAGCATAATTTATCTATTGTCTCTTATAAAGTATGAACATAATTTTGGACCATGTTTACTTTTTTCAGATAACATGTCATGTGCTGGGAAGACACTAATTTTCCACATCAATGCATCTTTCATAAGAAAATATTATTTCACAACAAAATCATAGCTACCGACACCATTATTCCACAATAAATTTAAATTCTCAATCAATGGATTAAAATAAACATCAATATTATTTTCTAGATTTATTAAAATTAATACGTTCAAAAACACATATGAATTATTCATCAATATCCAAGGAGGTAAATTTTATGGTGTTATAAAGATGTTCGAACAAAAAAAATTTACTATTGTAATAACCAAATAAATTGAAACAATCAGAAGAAATGCCCAATCACACATTTAAAGATTTTGAATAAAAATAGAAATTAAATGGTCAAAATTATTCCAGGAATCACCATCACAAGGATGATTTAAGCTTTTACTGGTTAAAACATAGTTTTTGTTCCATTACATCATTGACACTGTGTTCTGAGACCATAATAAACACTACAATCTAGGTATAAGAGGGAAATGAAACAACTATTTTACAAGAATCAATCTTGACTTCCCTTCTTGATTCTATTTGTGTCTGGATTGTCCAAATGTTGCAAAACTAACTAATGACTCATTTTCACTAAAATATAATATGCAATCATTTTTACATGCTTGAATATTCTCATAAGTAAGACCCAAATTACAAACCAGTCTCTTCCTCCCATAAAAATTTATAGGCAACACATTTCTATCAGGTAAAATGGATTTAACCAAAGAAAATATCTAATTCAGATAGCTATTTGACATTCCATTCTTTGATTTAATAGCTATAAATTTCATAAATGCTTCATATTTTCTTATCTTACAACTAGGAAATAAGGAATCCTCCACATACTTCAACAAATCATAAAATTGAGTTGGTTCCAACTCCAGAGTTAAATCAATATCATCCTAAGTTTCTATATGTTGAAAAGATGGAACATCCACATCATGTACTATATTTTGAAATTATGATGGATCTAGAACAAAATTATAATTATCTTCTCCAAAAATTCTTTCACCATGTTTATAACAAAAAATATAATCTTTTAGCAAACCAAAGAACAATAGATTACCCCAAATGTTTTAAAATATTTCTAACATCCTCAAATCACATTTCGCCCATAAACACTTAATTATCTCTTCTGAAACAACTTCTGGTTTTGATGATGCAAAAGATAAAAAAGCTTCAACACCCTCAATATATATAAGATTTATACTAGAACATTTTCGATTCCTGTGACAATTTATCCAATTGTGATCATGTAATAAACCTTATTGTTAACTTACTTCATTGATATTTCTCTAAAAAATCAAAAATAAATAAATTATTTATAATTAGTTTGATATAATAAAAATATGATCCAAAAAAGAGTATCGAAATAAAAAAATTTAAATTTAATTGTAAATATTGTTAATTTTATGTATTTAAGACTTATTTTTATAATTACTACTAATTTTTACTAATTGCCATTAATTTTTACAAACTACCATTAATTGTACTAATTATAGTGATTTAATGTTCATTTTAATTAATATTTACTAATTATTGTTAAATTTTTTAAAAATAAAATTACCATTAATTTTTAATAGTTATGGTTATTTAACATTAATTTTTACTAATTATTACTTCTTTATAGGTAATTTTTATTTATTTTAGAGATTTGTTTCTATTTTTTACTAATTACAACTAATTTTAACTATTTTTCATTAATTTTTTACATATTATAGTAATTTACTTTGAATTTTTACTAGTGTATACTAATTACCTCTAATTATTACTATTTTTATTAATTACCACTAATTTTTAATAACTATAATGATTTATCATTAATTGTTTCTTAATTACTGCTATTCTCTGCTAATTATAGTGATTAAACATTAATTTTTACTAATTTGTCAATAATGTTTGCTAATTTTTACTAATTACCATTAAATTTTATTAATTATAGTGATTTACTGCTACAGTTTAAGAATTTTTACTAATTACGACAATTGTTTTACAATTTTAGTGATTTATCAATAGATTTTACTAATTATCTCTAATTTTTACTAATTACCGCTAATGTTTTCTAATTATAGCTAATTTTCACTAAGTAGTGTTTATTTTTACTAATGATAGTGATTTAACATTCTTTTTTACTAATATTTACTAATTACAACTAGTTTTTACTTTTTTTCTAATTACCACTAATTTTTAACAACTATTGTGATTTATTATTAATTTTTACAAATTAATGCTACTTTATAGTAATTTTTACTAATTATATTGATTTACTGTTAATTTTTACTAATTACTGCAAATTTTTACTAATTATGGTGGCTAAACATTAATTTTGACTAATTTTTACTAATTACCACTAAATGTTTTAAATTATAGTGATTTATCAGTATTTTAAAAAAATACTAATTACTGCTATTTTTTAATAATTATTATGATTTATCACTAATTTTTACTAAGTACACTAATTTTTATGAATTACTGCTAATTTTTACAAAATACCATTATTTTTTATAGTGATTTAATGTTCTTTTTTAATAATATTTACTAATTACCGCTAATTTTTACTATTTTTTATAATTTCCACCAATTATTAATAATAATATTAATTTACCATTATTTTTTACTAATTAATGTAACTTTATAGTAATTATTATTAATTGAATTGATTTACCATTAATTTTTACAAAATTATGCTATTTTAATAATTTTTCTAGTTTACCACAAATATTTACTAATTTTTCTAAATCACTAATAATTTTTAATAATTTTTATCATTGCTACTATTTTTTAGTAATTTTTAGTCAATTCTATAAATTTTGACAAAATTTTACTAATCATTGCTAATTTTTACTAATAACGTTAATTTTTAAAAATTATTGTGATTTTTACTATTACGTTACTTTTTACTAATTGATGTTAATTTTTATTAATAATGCTAATATTTTAAAATAAATATAGTGTTTTATCATTAATTTTTACTAATTGCTGCTAATTTTTACTAATTGTAGTGGTTTAAAATCCATTTTTTCAAATTATTGTTATTTATTAATATATAATATCAATTATTATTACATATTACTAAGATCTATACATTATTACTAAGTTCTATTAATTAATGATATTTATTTATCAATTATAAATAATTATTATTAATAACACCAACTTAATGATAATTAAAAAAATTATTGTAAATTATAACTATTTACTTTTAATTAAAAAGACTACTACGAATTAAAACTAAATATTTATAATTTAAAATAACTATCACATATATTCCATCACCTACTCGTGTTCTTGTTCCTCTCATTGACGTATCTCCTCCCCCTCCTTCTTTCATTGACGTGGTCCATTTTGTATTCCCTAATTCTAATGACCAAATTACAAATTTAGACATTGTTGGCATAAATTGGTCCTAGATTTTACAAGCTATAGGTGATGAAACCAATTCATGATAACTATGTCCAAAATTGTCACTACTAATCACCTAAAAATGATGACCTATTTCATTTTCAATTTTATACTAATTTATAATAATTTAAATTATTTCATAGTAATTTATATTAAATTATACAAATTTAGAATATTTTAATTAATTTATAAAAAATTTATACGTCTAATTGTTCATAAAATTTTATAAGAAAATGTTATTAATTTATAATAATTTATAGTAATTTATAATATTTATTGTCAATTTATTGAAAATAATATCAATTTACTAATTTTTCAGTTTATATCAATTTATTACTATTTTTACTAATTATTACTAATAATTACAATTTACAGCTAATTATTGCTAATTATCGCTTCTTATTATCAATTTTTACTAGTTTTTAACAATTTGTTACTAATTACCTCAAAATTTTACTTAATTTTTACTCATTATTACAAATTTTAACTAATTATTATAGAGTACTGATAATTATTGGAAATTACTACTACATAGTTCAGATTAAAAATAATTGTTAATAATTAAAACTAAATAGTTGTAATTAAAAAAATATTACTTAAAACTAAATAATGGAAAATAAAACTAACAAATTCTAATTAAATCAAATTACTCAAAATTAATAATTATTATAACTATTAAAAAATAATAATAATAATTAAAAAATAAAGAAAATTAAATAAATACATTAAAATAGAATATTTTTGCGGATGCAAAGCTTGAAAGTTTATCCCCTCTAAAATTTAAAACTTTGAAAACATTAAGTTGGAGAATATGAGAGCATATGAGGAGAGATGATTTTAGACAATAATGGAATGAAAAAATGGAGGGGGTATATATATCTTTGATAATTTCTAACGGCATTATTTGTAACGGGATTCATATCACAAGTAGTATTATTTTCAATGGGGTCTGAAACAAATATAACTTTTGAAATTAATTATGTTAGTGCGGAAAAAGAGTATTTGCGATAGGGCCCATCGTAAATAACAAAAATGACAGGAGGATACTTTCTATGGGGGTATATTTCTGTTGCAAACAGTCTTCCCATGGTTTGGCGCATAGTGTACGCCAAAGGTATTTGTGATGGTAAAACATTTTCATCACAAATAATGTTTTTTAACAACTATTTGTGATGGGATTCGTTTCCTATAGAAAATAGCCTTGGGGGTTGCACCATTTGAGATGGGTGATAGGCCCATCGGAAATCTCCAGTTTCAAAAATCACTTTTTCCCATAGTGTAATATCTTAAGTTTTTCTACTTCAACATTTCCTATATCCTAGGAAAAGGTGATGTTGTGGATGACACTTTTATCAAGAAGTTACCTACTTATTCTTTTAAGAAATTGAAGGATGTGTGCAGATGGATGTGACTTTTTCCTCTAATGCACTTGGAAGTTAGGGAAGAGTAGTCTGGTTTTATTCTTGAAAGTATTAATGGAACCTCCTGTCTCATCCAGTTGGATCTTTCGAATAAATAAAAAGATGATGATTTTCAAATTATCATGTATTATTTTATGATGGGGAGACCATTGGTGAGTGGTCACTTTTCTCAGAGGTTATCCATTGCTATTGCGGTTAATATATTATCCCATATTCTATGAGAAAGGTCCTATTGGGATATTTTCAATATTCTTTGTAGTTATTTCACCTTGAACTGACCAAGGTGTTTTATGACCTAAACTATTGATTTTTTTGGCTTTGTATGAAATGATACACAACTATATTTTTATCATATTTTTATAGATGCCAAAAAGTTAAGAATGGGAACAAGAAGCCTTCTAGGTTGCTTCAACCTCATTCTATGTTAACTTCAAACTAAAAATAAATATAAATGGATGTCATTGTTTGAATAGCTTTAAATCCATATAGTAATAATTCTATTTGGGTGGTAATCGGTCAATAGAATTATGGCTCAATTCATACTGATTTGTGACACCATATTTGTGGTGGGACTGGGGAATTTTTATGTATAGTTGATTGTCAAGTTTCATATAATTCCTATTTCTATTATCTTTGATAGTGGACCGGATTTCATGACATGGTTTTGGATGGGATTTAAGGAGGCAATGGGAACTCTGTTTAGGTTGAGAATATCATAGCATCCTTAGGTAAATGGGAAGATATAATGTGTTAATGATATTTTTGAGGATATGATTCATGATCGTGTCTTAGAATTTAGTGGTGGTTGGTATATATTTTTGGGAAATGTTAAATTTTATTAAAATAATATCTACTATTTTTACATAAAATTTTTTTCTTTAGAATAATTTTTTTCTTTCCCATGATTCTATCTTCTTTATTGGTCTGAGGTTTGAGAAGCTTCCTTGGTTGGATCGATTTTGGTTCAAGACACAATGACAAAGATCCAGTTGGGAACTCTAATTAGGTTTTCTTGAATGTATCTCCCTAGATGGGTCATTAACATCTTAGAAAGAAAGGGAAGAATGCTCTAAGGTATGTGGGGACATTTGAGATCTTTGAACTATTGGGAAATGTGGATTATCCCTTGTCTTAACCACCACTATTTTCCTTTACTAATAATTATTTAAATATATATCAACTAAAAAGGTACCTACTGGACACATATCATGTTCTGAATTGGGATGACCTAGATATAAAACCTAATTTGTATGCGGTTGAGCTACCTCTTTGTTTTGTTGATTCCCAAGTAAAGCTTTTATATGACCGAATGATCTGAAGGCATTCATTTTTATTGATTTTTTGTAACCCCCATTTCAAGGGATGAGGCGGAACCCTTACAAGGATCGTAGGCTCAGAGATTACATGGCCCGTATGCTTAGGAGATTACATGACACGAAGGTCCTAGGGAATTCAAAAAGACTATCTACAAGGAACTTCCCCTCCCCAGCATCTTCATCATGATAGTAGCTCTCCAACTTTGCATGTTCCTCTATCTAGGATTCTTGTGCAAGCACAGGCTACTCCCAATGGCATAGCCATACCCTCTCATTCTGAAAAATCCATTCGGCTCTGCTCTAGTGAGTGCACCTACTCTGAATCCTCTTCTGGGAAGTTGATACTTTAATTTTCAGTGTTGTGGAAATATTTTTATAACTATAATCATACATGACATAGGGAGTCTTTGATGACGGAGTATATTCATCATATCTTTGGACACCAACTATCTTCAACCTATATTTTAGGGTGAAGAAATAAATATATCTTGGATAATTGTTACATCAGGACAATGTTTTCATGTATGATGCTTCACATTTTCTTGTTTTTCCCCATCTTTTTGTTTCTTCCATATTGTTTCTTATTTTTAATTTTGGTTTAGTTGTAATTTTGAGTCATGGGTGAGTTTTTGTTTCTAGTTTTATAATTTGAGAGAATTCCCATGTAGTTAGTGTAATGTGGACTTGAACATATAGCTAGAAGAGATACATGTAGTCCACCATCTCACCAGTGTGGGCCATCTGCCAACCATTGGAATAATGGAGGAATATATTTCATAAAATAGATCCAATAAATATCTAGTGGAAGACCATGGGCTAGATGGGAGCATGGCCAAGGGTTTAGTCATTCCACCTGACTCCAACATCCAACTAGTGTCCTCTACTGGTCAGTCGGTGGTGTCATTCTAAGCCATAGAAGTAATGGGAAATTTTTTTACTTTTACCACCTCAAATACCCATTAAATATTATCATCAATATAATTCAAAAAATATTGGTTTCATTTCACTTTTAGAATCTTTTTTGGTGTTATTTTCTCTCTTAACTCAATTCCTAGGTAGGCGGAAGCACCGATAGAACCCATTGACCTCCCTTGGTAAGCTAATATCCATTTAGATCATGGATATAGGCTTTATTCTAACTCCTTTTATCACATTATTTGGATTGGATTCAATAATGTCGATAATTGATGGAATTGTTTCACTATCCTTGTTCATCATTGATCTGTTGTGGTCTTGAGGGGTCTTGATCAGATCTCCAAACTTCATAGTGTATTGGTCTGGAATTGTATTGGTATGTGATCTTTTGGGTTTTCATCATTATTGAACATATTAATTTGGAGATTTATGATTGGAAAATCATGTTTTGGGATCCCATATTGGTTCATAAGGCCCGCAACTCACCTTGGAATATTTCATAACAATGGTAATTGTTATTTTAAATGTTTCAAGGTATGTGGTTTCATAATATGTCTTTTTATTCTAAACCATATTTTTTTCTCTTTTAAATTTATTTCTAATTTTTTTTAAAATAATTAAATATTTTATATTAATTTTTTTTATGGTTTTGAAATTGGTTTTTCCATCTTCTATAGATAAATGTAAATTGTTTTTGAGTAAATTTAATATGTTTTTAAATATGAAATACCCATGAATGATATTATTGTGGTAAACCTCAATATGGTTGATGATGAGGTGGGAGATATCCCCGTCTTTCGCCCTACACTTATCTTGTTATGCTAATGTGTGCACCAGGTTTCCTAATTTATTACAAGGATTTACTCTTGGGAGTGTTATCTTACTCTATATACCTATTCTAATATGGTAATGTGCATAATAGGTAGCCAATAGATCATGATATTTGAACAAATATCATTAATGATAAGGAACTAATGATATATTGATCTTATTTTCTTTGTTATTTTTCATTGAAATTATTTATTTGTATGAGTAATAAAATTATATACAAATTTTTTATTGGAATGTTTTATAGAATTTTGAAAAGTGGAAACCTATCCATACTTTATGTTAAACATTTTATCATGCCTTATTTTAAATTAACATAGAGTAATTGGATTATTTTATTAGGCCTTTTCATTAAACAGTTAGTTAGATCTTACAAGGGTCTTTTTCACAGAACATGCATATAGCTTTGGGTGTTTCTATAACATTTTCATCTTATATATGAAATTAAAATGACCTATAGGATAGAAGTATTTTTTTCTGTTAACATGGTGTGGGATTCAGGACGTCACCTCACATGATAAGGAGTTGGGAATTTCCTTTTTTTGAGTACATTGGATTTTAATGTTTCTTGGTGTTTATTTTGATTATGAATGTAACATTATTATAATGTCTTATTTTGGAATATAGAAAATTTATATATATTTATTTTATTTATATTTATGTTCTTTGTGACTAAATTGTTCCTAATGGTAGTTCTTGATACTCAACAACTTGTCACCAGACCATAGGGATTGGGAATTATCTCCATGCCCTATCAGGACAGATTATGGTTATAGATGGATTATGTAATCTAGTTCAGTTCATGACATATTTTTTAATTAAAATATTATGAAAAATTTCTTTTGATTTTATAATTCATTTCACAAAGTATAATAAATTATTTTTCATTAAAATTTAGTATCAAACTCTTATTGTTGTTTAGATATATATAGAGCTTTAATTATTATACCGAGGAACTCAACCAAGCTCTTTCACCCCAAACACCTACTATTACTCTATATCATATGGATAGAGATCAAGAAGTAATGAGAAGGAAGAGTGAGTTCTTAAGATATAGTTATTGAGAATGATGTATTATGAGGAGATTATATTTAACGAGATACCTTCAGTAATCTTTAGTTAAGGTAAGAAAAATTAATACAAAAGTCTCAATTTTATATTTTCATAACCATATTTGTAAAATAAAAATGTTTTAAACATCCCTATTTCAATGTTTTACAAAAAAACACCCAGTTTTTTATGTAATTACTCCTAGAAAATTACTATTTTTTACAATTATTTTTGCAGTTTGTAAATAAAACTCCCTCTTAATGGAGTTTTGATTTAATTTTAGATTCAATTTCAGTTTAATTATTTATTGTGTTATCATTTTATGAATAAAATAAATCATTTTTAAATATTGTTTGTGTTAATATTTCAAAAAATACATTGCTTATTTTCAAATTTCATGTTTAGAAATCTAGGGAGTTACAACTCAATTTTCAAAATTAAAATTTTATTTATATAATGTTTTGTTAAATCTTTTCTCCTTAAAAATTAATATATTTTTAAGAATTTGTTCCTCCCATGGAATTAATTTATTTTTAATTTATTTTACTATCATGCACTGTTATCTAATCTATGATCTATGTGTCTTTGTGTGATAAAATTTAATGATATAATTTTTTCTAGAAATTTAGTTTCTTATAAACCATATAAATAATTATTATATGTTTTTTATTTATTTAATATATATGTATATATATATACTTCATATTAACAATTCATTTGTAAAAAATCCTTCTTTAATGCTTTTAAAATAAGTTTTTTTTGGAAAAAAACTAAAAAAATGAAATAAAATTTTAATTCAAATAAGGCACATCGACTTTGTAAATATGGTGAGGGTTGGGGGTGAACCAAAAACTCAAGGGTATTTTTTTATCAAGTAACTGGTAGGCCCAATATAGCCTTCAATGTCCATGGTTTCCTCTTAGTTTTTTTCCTAAACATGAAAATTGTTTTTTAAAAAATTTATATTATATATTATATAGAAAAATACTTTTTTATTATATTTAAAATTAAAATTTGGGAATTAAAAATGTATTGATTGAATTTATAAATATGAAATATTGTGAATTTAAATTAGTTTTATAGTATTTTATAAATCTTCTCAATGAGGATTTAAACTTATAAAAAATTTTAAATATGTTTTTTAAAAATCATTTTGTATTTTAATGGTAATGGTTTATTATATACTAACCTAATATTTTATTAAATTTAATAAGATTGGTTACAATACTACAAATACTGATTTTATCAATGCTAAAAATGGCCTTTAACAGTGGTAGAAAGGCACTGTTAAATCCGGCATAGATAAAGGGGGGTCCCCTTTATCAATGCTCCAAAAAGCGCTAATAAAGACCCCTTTTATCAGCATAAAAAAAAGCGCTGATAACAGGGGTCTTTTATCAGCGCTAAAACGAAGCGCTGATACAAGGGTCCTTTATCAGCGCTTTATTTTTAGCGCTGAGAAAAGTTAAAAAAATTACAAAAATTCCTGGCAATCTTAGGGGGGGCTTTTTACAACGCTTCAGCCCCCCTTTATCAGCGCTTTCATGCACCCTCTAGCGCCTGCACGCACCCCCTCCACCCTTTATCAGCACTACACCACACCTTTATTAGCGCTAGTATAAGGACACGACCTTAAAACATTTTATAATCTTGAATTAAACGAATAATTCACATTGAGGATCTTTTCAGGTTTAGATTTTCAGATATTTAGGCCATTAATATTACATTACAACATGAATATTACAAGTATACACTACTACTCAGTATCCATTTTTTTCATAAAATAAAAACTATTAAAAATAAACCTGTCTAGTTCCATGTTTTAGATAGCTTGACTTTTCCTTGATCCCATCCTTGACCCTATTTATCTTTAAGTCATGTGGAAAACATTTAAAAACGTGGGATGAGCATAAAAATCTCAGTAAGGGTTATAAAATAAGGAAGGAAAACATTATCCCATCAATAAATACAAATCAATGAAACCATACTTTTCAATCATAACATACCTTATGAAATCGTGAGATTTATGAATAACACACACAAATCATAAATCATTAAGGTTACTTATGGAATCCATATCAAACTTACATTATAGATATCACATCTACGTAGGGATTTACACTTGGAATACCCATCATAATATATTCCCAAAATCTCTTAGGAGAAACATCATGTTTACCTCTATCATGTTACCCAATGCATTGGAGAGCTATCTCGGGCTCACCCACCCTAGGTTTATCAGGGAACCACCCGTATACATAAACAATTCCCAGTAACAATAACATAATCATAACATATAACACATCTATAAAGGAAAGATAACATTTCCACATTCCCATATATCAAATCATGATATTGAAATAAACAGTGTTTAATCAAATCATTTTCAAAACCTTTTAAAAATATATTTTTGAATCAAAGTGTCCCATACCACTTGGAAGATTTTAAATGAATTATCATTTGAAAAAATTAATGTCCATATAAATAAATCCTAAAACCCATTTTGAAAACATGGACATTAATTAGAAATATTTAGAATAATAAATCTTTAAAACATTCAAAACGAAATTTTAGTTAAAGAGTTTTTAACAAAAATATGGACGCTTCAATATAAATAATTGAAGAATAAATTTTAATCAGAACATTATAATATCATGAGAATAAAGGGATTCATGATATAATATTTCAAAGGACAGTATATACACCATATAAGAGTGAATTGGTGCATAACAACAATGAAGTCTCAATGGAAATGTAAATTGAGATAAAATACCTTATAAAGATGGTATCCTTAAATTAAGGATAAATCAATCTCATAATTATGTGTGAAAAATATAAATACACCCAATATAAGTGGATATTAAGTGTAAAACAATAATATTTAATTCACGTATATTCATAGGATGACATAAATAAAAAAAGAGAATATCAACCCAAAGAATGAGAATTGGGTTAAAGAGTTCCCTTACCGATTTGGTAAATTACAAAACATATGCCATGTGGAAGAAGGATCATCCAATGAAGATTTAAATACTCATAAATGAGAGTATATTACACAAAGAGTGCAATCATGGGAAGTACATATGCCACACAAATGGAAATAGTGGCCAATATAGCATGAATCTCACGGGAATAAAAAGTGAGATGAAAAACCCTTACTTCATTGTATTCAAATTGAGTCGTATGACCAAAAGTTAATAACCAAAAAATGAATCACAGAATACCATGAATATAAAGCTAATAATGGTAATATATATCAATGTCAGTACACATTACACCACATGTAATAAATAATTGGCGAACAATGGAAATCTCTCAGAATTAAAAGTGAGATAAGAAAATCTGTAACAAAAATTCAGCAGCCTAATGGTGCCACTTAAAAATTCTTAAAATGAATTGATGAGAGTAATAGGGGGTATCTCATCATATGAAAATAAAAATTACAGTATGGTGAATATAAAAGAACATCCCCCAATATAAGAACATGGAGCATAAATGAAATGACAAAAAAGAGAGTACTTGAAAAGAAAGAAAGAGGTCGGATCTCTTACCTCGTGTCCGACTTGACTCGATCGTTCTTTAATTTCCTGAATAATAAACTAAAGTTAATTAATAATTGCTTAATAACCTTTTTAAATTTTATTATTCCTTTTATATCACTTATTACCAAGTTATAAACATTATGTGATCATTTAAGTTAATAACGTTCATTTTGTCGATATTTGGTACTTGAGTCATAATGAACACCTTATATTTACAAGTTGTCCATGTGGTCAATAGTTAATTATATCCAGAATGATATTAATGATTTGGATATCATATATATTATATATATCCGGTATATACATGTTTTTATAATAGTACATAACATTTAGAGGTAAGAAATGAAATGCACCGTTCATGGAGACGGTAAGCCGTACGTACGCATGAACGCTACTTTCATTTCTATTTCTTATTTTAATGGAATTAAAACATAATGATACAGAGGTATATTATAATTCCAGTATAATATCATATATAATATCATTAACTCCATCCTTTATACATCCCACGTAAGGCATTAATAAGTCACATCACTTTGAGGGAGCGGTAGTCCGCACTTCCTCAAATGATATTATCTTATTTACCCACTATGGAAACCATAAAGGTTTGATATAATTGGGAAGTACAGAATCATAAACATAATATATATAATATATAATTACATTGCCGTCATAATGGCCACCATGAGATGTGGTAAGGTGTAATTGAATAATCATCGTTTCGTGAGGTGTTAGTTTTCCATCCACAGAAACATTATTTTCTTCATACATTATATGGAGGTGTGTGTAAGTGTAATTAGAATCATTCTCATTGAAAAATACTATTATATTGAGTGTACTGGTGTTGTTACAAAAGAAAGGAAATAAAAAGATATTAAAGGTTAGAGAATTAAAAAAAAAGAAAACAATTTAAGAGAAATTGTTACCTTTAATTTGGGTAACTCTCTTTGGTTTGAACCAAAGGACATCTTAAAATGACTTCTAACTAAGTTAAGGCTTCTAGGAGGAGTATAGGGATGTAGGGAGCTTAATTGGGTAGAGTTTGGACGATCCAAATGGCTTGAGAGGTGTGAGTAATTGGATAGAAATGGTCTCCTTTTATAAGGGAGAGGAGGGGCTCTTTATGAAGGTGTGAAAACATTATTTTATTATATAATGATATTCAGATTATAATGGTCCAAAAATCATTATGGTCGAAGATAAGATGACTCATATTCGAAATAAAACCCTCCAATAATAATTTTACATGATTTGGATAATATTTTAATCATTATAATCTTATTTATTTTAATCATTTATTATTGAGGTAAATACTGCATCATTATTGTGACATAAATAATTTAATTTATTCAATGTCTAAAAATTGTAAAAAAATACTATCTTGTAAGAAATATTTTTATATTTCCAATGAATATTTACAGACTAAAATAGGACTTATATAACACCATATAAAAATTAATTACTAAAAGAGTTTTGTTAATGTCAATTTTGTCTTTACATAAAATTAATTAATCTAAATTGTCATTTTCACTACCAAGTGGATCAATGGGGTCCCAAAATCGACCCGAAGATTACCATGGTCGTTAATGGCTCAACTAATAAGTTTTGGACAAGTTTTATGGTAATTTTGAATTATTATAATACTCTTTTAACCATGAATTACCCTATTTACCTTTAACCGCGGTAAATAAAAGTTAAAAGTTACTATTCACCAAAAATTATTTTCATCTTATTGAACCAAATTTTACTTCTTGATAACAAGCATGTATGTCTGATTTTTGAAATTCAATTCACAAAAGTGGTAAAATTCCATTTAAATGAAAAGGTCAGTTTTTTTTACTACCACTAAGTGGTGTCACTATTCATCAAAAATTGAAGTTTTTCAGAAAAATACCAAAAATTCAGCCTAAGCTATATTTGATATTCCAAATTCAAAAATGATGTCTATTTTTTCAAATTCAAAACATAGAAGTTTCATTAATTAATTTAAAAATTAATTCCCACTGTTAATACAAATAGTGTGTTTTTAAGAAACAATGACAATCAAAAGATTGATACTTGTTTATGTCCAATTTCAAAGTGAAATTAATTCCAATGACCAAAATTGGATTAAATGGTAAAAATATATTTTAATTTCACTTTAAAAACAATTAAAAAGATAATCTAACCATATAAATAAATTTTATTAAAAAGCAGTTTTGAATTAAAATACAATATTTTTCACTATTCATTAAAAAATGAACTTTATCGGAAAAATTCCAAAAAATTATACAAAGTAAATTTTGATGTCCCCATTCTAAATAAGGATTTTATTTAGTCAATTAGAATATATTAAAGTGACCAAAACAAGATTTAAAAAGGGTTCTCCATTAAAAGGTGATAAATCGGCCTTTTAAAGTAAATTATGCTTAAAATTAGATTTATTCACATTTTAAGCCTCTAACTTTTATTGGATAAATGTAAATACATTAAACAAACATGTATAATAATATTTTAGTTAGTTTTGTTCATTCCTGCCAATACAACGGCAAGGAGTTAACTACCATTTAAAATAATAATATTATATTATTAGTGTACAACGTAAGATTCCAAAGAAACTTGTTATTGCGTATCGGGTATGCTATCGAACATAGCAGCCCTTTTAAAGTAAAAATAATATTTAATTCAAAAATATTAATAAATATGAAATATTTGTTATTCATTATTTACCTGGGATGTTACATCCTTCCCCCCTTTTGGGAATTGCGTCCACGCAATTTTAAAAAAATGGCTCGGAAACTTCATTGAAAGTCCCACATCGGAAAAAGAGTCAGTAAAACTATCACTTTAAAAGAAAGAAAGTGAAGCACAAAGGTCACCTGAGTAACCAAAACTAAGATTCCATGAAAACATGGATATAGAGGAGAAACCAAAGGGTCATGTTCTGATGGAGAGTGTTAAGTAACATGTTTAGGAGAAAGTTAACCACCAGAAATCACAAACTTGTGATGGGTTAAACAGTCTTTGATTCCCCAGTAGGAAAATTAAACAGACAAGGTTTTTGTTTAAAGTTACATTTCGTTGGGGAATTTATTAATGAGCCTAACCAAAAACATAAGGAAATATACTTTCTTGTCATGTAGGCATTCATCTTTTACTATATTTCTAACACAAACTCATATTTTCTCCAAACAATGAATATTCAGGATGATTTTTTTCACATTAAGAGCGTTATAACCAACTTCGAGAGAATAATATAATCCACAAAAGATGAACTATATATTTCTCATGTCTTTAAATATTAACTAAAACCAAAACATTTAGTATAAGATCAGTTAATCCCCCAAAAGGATAAACTTTTAAATAAAGAGAAACTACTCTTAATCTCAAAAATTTGTCTTAACGAAACTGAAAGTTCAACAAAGACCATTCAATAAACAATTATCCCTAAATTCTTCAAAAGTAATCCAAAATTTGTTTTTTATCCAAATCTCATAAGGATTTAATTACATAGACTTCCAAGATACATCTTATCCTTTATCTCCAAGTAACACCAGTTTCTCAGAAAGTCTCATATTGAAAATTAATTAACCTAATCACATATTCTCCATGATAGGTTAATAATTTTTCATAAATAAATCAAATCATCATGTGTCCTTAAAAACATATATTCTTCCAAACTAAAATTTCAACCACTATTCCACAATTGAAATCCCATGGTATTCTATCTTCCTTAGGCATATGGTGTTTCCTCAAAAGAGAGAACATCTTCCACAACAACCTTTTATCACTTAATCACTAAATAATTTTTCAATACTATGTATATCCATTTGATAAAACATAAGTTCCAAAAATCAACTTATTCTTGTTCCATAAAAACATTTTACTAAAAATTATAAGTCATACTAACCAGGGACTCCAAGTAGGCTAGTGGTAGGCGATGCGCCCTTGTCGCCCTTCGATTGTGGGTTTAATTCCTGCAGCCTTGCCGGATGTGACGGGTTGTCACCCATCCTACGGGTTGTCCTTTTTATAAAACTCAAAAATAGCCCTAACATGTTTTAACCTCAATGGTTTCCTTATACATCTCATTTTTATACAAATTCATTGTGATCTCAACATCTTAATTCTTGAAGTCTTATTTCACCACCAAATGATAAAATAAAACAATCCCCAAAATAAAGAACAGCATACCTTGATCATGGTGTCCATTTGGTTTCATCGTCATCTTGTTCACGTAGGTAGAAGGTCCATGCATTGCAATAATGATTTAGAGATCCTTCAAAATCATTTGCTTCCTCCATCCAAATACACCTTGTACGACATGGTTCATATGGGTGTTCATAGAAAAACAGTATTGGAAAATAATCGTGTATGACATATAATTTCAAAACTTCTGATAAAACTTGATTTCTATAAAACAGTCGAACCAAATTTGAGTTGAAACTTTCAATTAACGGTCCTTTTAAAATACCATAAGTATGTGCTGAGAGAAAATATTTTAAACTCAAATATAAATAGGTTGCGCAAGGGTATCCTTCTTCAGCACCTTTTTTAAAATCATAATATGCTTCAGAATATTGTGATAAGGTAAAATATTTGAAAATGCCATGATAATATTTACCTTTCTTGAAAATATGAGAATATTGTGAAAATAGGATTTTTCTAAATATAACCCATGATCCACGATGATAACGAGGTATAGTGGAGGTGTTTGATATCTCAAACAACTGCTTGCATGTGATTTGTATGCTAGAAAAATTTTCACAATCATCTGAACATGACTTTGCAATAATTATTGCAAGCATGTCATCAGGAAGAGATAGAAATGTCATTTGAGATCCTCCTCCTTCCAATTGTAACTGACTTTCCTTGATCTGAAAAAGTTATAAAACAAGGATTTAACTGAAATAATAGAGAAAGGAACTAACCATGTGTCTAATAAAAACTCATAATCCCTAAAGTTGTCTAAACCGACCTCTGATACCAATAATAAGGACCTAGCCTTAAAACATTTCATAATCTTGAATTAAATGAATAATTCACATTGAGGATCTTTTCAGGTTTATAGTTTTAGAGATTTAGGCCATAACTATTACATTACAACATGAATATTACAACTAGACACTACTACTCAGTATCCTTTTTTCATAAAATAAAAACTCCTAAAAAGAAACATGTCTAGTTCCATGTTTTAGATAGCTTGACTTTTCCTTAATCCCATCCTTGACCCTATTCGTCTTTAAGTCCTTTGTAAAACATTTCAAAAACTTGGGATGAGCATAAAAATCTCAGTAAGGGTTATAAAATAAAGAAGGAAAACATTAGCCCATCAATAAATACAAATCAATGAAACCATACTTTTCAATCATAACATACCTAATGAGATCATGAGATTTATGAATGACACACACAAATCATAAATCATTAAGGTTACTTATGGCATCCATATCAAACTTACATTATAGCTATCACAGATACGTAGGGAGTTACACTTGGAATACCCATCATAGTATATTCCCTAAATCTCTTAGGAGAAACATCACATTTACCTCTATCACGTTACACAATGCATTGGAGAGCTATCTCGGGATCACCCGCACTAGATTTATCACAGAACCACCCATATACGTAAAAAATGCCCAATAACCATAACATAATCATAACATATAACACATGTATAAAGGAAATATAACATTTCCACATTCCAATATATCAAATCAAGATATTAAAATAAACAATGTTTAATCAAATCATTTTCAAAAACTTTTTAAAAGAGATTTTTTAATCAAATTGTCCCATACCACTTGGAAGGTTTTAAATGAATTATCATTTGAAAAAATTAATGTCCATATAAATAAATCCTAAAACCCATTTTGAAAACATGGACATTAATTAGAAATATTTATAAGAATAAATCTTTAAAACATTTAAAATGATATTTTAGTTAAAGAGTTTTTAACAAAAAGAGGGACGCTTAAATACAAATAATTGAAGAATAAATTTTAATCAGAACATTATAATATCATGAGAATAAAGGGATTCATGACATAATATTTCAAAGGATAGTATATACACCATATAAGAGTGAATTGGTGCATAACAACAAGGAAGTCTCAATGGAAATGTAAATTGAGATAAAATACCTTATAAAGATGGTATCCTTAAATTAAGGATAAATCAATCTCATAATTATGTGTAAAAAATATAAATACACCCAATATAAGTGGATATTAACTGTAAAACAATCATAGGTCATTCACACATATTCATAGGATGACATAAATAAAAAAAGAGAATATAAACCCAAAGAATGGGAATTGGCTTAAGGAGTTCCCTTACCGATTTGGTAACTTACAAAACATATGCCACATGAAAGAAGGATCATCCAATGAAGATGTAAATACTCATAAATGATAGTATATTACATAAAGAGTGCAATCATGGGCAGTACATATTCCACACAAAAGGAAATAGTGGCCAATATAGCATTTATCTCAAAAGAATAAAAAGTGAGATGAAAAACCCTTACTTCATTGTATTCAAATTGAATCGTATGAACAAAAGTTAATAACCACAAAATTAATCACATAATACCATGAATATAAAGATAATAATGGTAATATATATCAATGGCAGTACACATTACACCACATGTAATAAATAAGTGGCGAACAATGGAAATCTCATAGAATTAAAAGTGAGATAAGAAAATCTCTTACAAAAATTCAGCAGCCTAACGGCGCCACTTAAAAATTATTAAAATGATTTGATGAGAGTAATAGAGGGTCTATAATAATATGAAAATACAAATTACAGTATGGTGAATATAAAAGAACATCCTCCAACATAAGAACATAGAGCATAAATGAAATTACATAAAAGAGAGTACTTGAAAAGAAAGAGAGAGGTCGGATCCCTTACCTCGTGTCCGACTTGACTCGATCGTTCTTTAATTTCCTGAATAATAAACTAAATTTAATTTATACATGATTAAGAACCTTTTTCAATTTTATTATTCCTTTTGTATCACTTATTACCATGTTATAAACATTATGTAATCATTTAAGTTAATAACGTTCATTTTGTCGATATTTGGTACTTGAGTCAAAATGAATACCTTATATTTACAAGTTGTCCATGTGGTCAATAGTTCATTATATCCAGAATGATATTAATGATTTTGATATCAAATATATTAAATATATCCAGTATATACGTGTTTTTATAATAGTACATAACATTTAGAGGTAAGAAATGAAATGCACCGTTCATGGAGACGGTAAGCCGTACGTACGCATGAACGCTACTTTCATTTCTATTTCTTATTTTAATGGAATTAAAAATTAATGATAAATAGTTATATTATAATTCAATTATAATATCATATATAATATCATTAAATCCATCCTTTATACATCCCACATAAGGCATTAATAAGTCACATCACTTTGAGGGAGCGGTAGTCCGCACTTCCTCAAATGAGATTATCTTATTTACCCACTATGGAAACCATAAAGGTTTGATATAATTGGGAAGTACAGAATCATAAACATAATATATATAATAGATAAATACAGTTCCATCATAATGGCCACCATTAGAGGTGGTAAGGTGTAATTGAACAATCATCATTTCGTGAGGAGTTAGTTTTCCATCCACAGAAACGTTGTTTTCTTCATCCATTATATAGAGGTGTTTGTAAGTGTAATTCGAATACTTCTCATTAAAAAATCCTATTATATTGAGGATAATGGTGTTGTTACAAAAGAAAGAAAAAAAAAGTGATTAATGGTTGGAGAAGTAAAATAAAAGAAAACAATTTAAGAGAAATTGTTACCTTTAATTTGGGTAACTCTCTTTGGTTTGAACCAAATGACATATTGAAATGCATTATGCCTAAGTTGAGGATTCTATGAGGAGGAGAGGGATTGAGGGAGATTAATTGTTCAGAGTGTGGACGATCAAAATGGCTTGAGAGGTGTGAGGAATTGGATAGAAATGGTCTTCTTTTATAAGGGAGATGAGGGGCTCTTTAGGAAAGTGTGAAAACGTTATTTTATTATATAATGTTATTCAGTTTTTAATGGTCCAAAAATCATTATGGTCTAATATAAGATGACTCATATTCTAAATAAAATAATACAATCATAATTGGACATGTTTTGGACAATATTTTAATCATTATAATCTTATTTATTTTAATCATTTATTATTGAGGTAAATACTGCATCATTATTGTGTCAAAAATAATTTAATTTATTAGATGTATAAAAATGATAAAAAAATACTATCTAGTAGGAAATCTTTTTTTCTTTCCAATTAATATTTATAGACGAAAATAGGACTTATATAACACCATATAAAAATTAATTACTAAAATAGTTTTGTTAATGTCAATTTTGTCTTTACATTAAATTAATTAATCTAAATTGTCATTTTCACTCCCAAGTGGATCAATGGGGTCCCAAAATCTACCCAAATATTCCCATGGTCGTTAATTAATCAACCAATAAGTTTTGGACAAGGGTTATGGAAATTTTGAATTATTATAATACTCTTTTAACCATGAATTACCATATTTACCTTTAACCGCGGTAAATAAAAGTCAAAAGTTACTATTCGCCAAAAATTATTTTCATCTTAATGAACCAAATTTTACATATTGATAACAACCATGTATGTCGGAGTTTTGAAATTAAATTCACAGAAGTGGTGAAATTCCATTTAAATGAAAAAGTCAGTTTTTTTAACTACCACTAAGTGGTGTCACTATTCATCAAAAATTGAAGTTTTTCAGAAAAATACCAAAAATTCAGCCAAAGCTATATTTGATATTCTGAATTCAAAAATGATTTATATTTTCCAAATTCAAAACATAGAAGTGGAATTATTTAATTTAAAAATTAATTTCAGCTGTTAAAACAAATAGCTTGTTTTTAAGAAACAATAACTATCAAAAGATTGATACTTGTTTATGTCCAATTTCAAAGTGAAATTAATTCCAATGACCAAAATTGGATTAAATGGTAAAAATATATTTTAATTTCACTTTAAAACCAATTAAAAAGATAATATAACCATATAAATTAATTAGATTAAAAATCACTTTTGAATTAAAATACAATATTTTTGACTATTCATTAAAAAATGAAATTTATCGGAAAAATTCCAAAACAAATTGCACCAAGTAAATTTTGATGTCCCAATTATAAAGAAGGATTTTATTTGGTCAATTAGAATGTATTAAAGTGACCAAAACTAGATTTAAAAAGGGTTCGCTATTAAAAGGTGATAAATTGGCCTTTTAATGTAAATTATGCTTAAAATTAGATTCATTCACATTTTAAGCCTCTAAATTTTATTGTATAAATGTAAATACATTTAACAAACATGTATAATCATATTGTAGTTAGTTTTTTTCATTCCCGCCAATACAACAGCTAGGAGTTAACTACCATTTAAAATAATAATATTATATTATTAGTGTACAACGTAAGATTCCAAAGAAACTCGTTGTTGCGTATCGGGTATGCTATCAAACATAGCAACCCTTTTAAAGTAAAAATATATTTAATTAAAAAATATTAATAAATATTAAATATGACTTATTCGTTATTTACCTGGGATGTTACAGCTAGCCCCTTAAATTCACCCATGCACGCACGCCCCTGCCTCCACCCAGATTTGATCTCAATACGGCCCCCTGTGCACCAGAATCCTTTGCCACTCCCCTATATTGATTTTTTTCTTTTATTTATGATATATATATTTAGTTATATATATATTTAGTTATATTTATTCTTATAGTAATATATATTTATATTAATATATATATAGTTACATTAATATATATATATATAGTTATATTAATATATATATTTATAGCTATATTAATATATATATATAGTTATATTAATATATATATAGTTATATTAATGTATATAGTTAGATTAATATATAGTTATATAAATATTAATATATTGGTATTTTAAATAAAATGGATATTAGTTATTATTTAGATATAGATAATATATTTTATATGTAAATATGTTTAATTATTTATTTAAAAAATTTAATTTTTAGGTGTGAATACATAAAAAATATGTATATATAGTTATATATTTGATTATAAATACTGGTGAATTATAAAAAATGATAAAATTTCAAAGACATAATATCAATATGAATGTAATACCTTGGAATAAATTTAGTCCCCACCAAAAAAAAGGCAATAATACTCCTTTAAACGAGGCTAAAAATCCACAAACTGTTAAAAAATCAGGGTATCCCAACTAAAAACTCAGTTTTGGAGACCTTATTGACCATTTTTGGCCTCTAAAAAACTTTATTTGGGTCCACCATACTCATAGGGGTGTATAGCTCGTCGCATGCTTCTATTTAATATGTTGTAGAGCTCAAACGAACACCTGGATCAAAAGTTATGGCTGTTTGAAGTTTGAGTTGCGTTTTCAACATATTTTGGATTTTTTCAAATTATTTTATTCTTTTAGTCTTCAAATTGTTATTAAATGACTATAACTTGATAATAATTATAAAATTATTAATTAAAAAAAATTTAAAATGTTTTTGTAATCCATTTTTACAAAATATCTTATATATTAAGTGTAACTATATATTTATACTTATCTAAAATATATTTGAAATTATATTTATTAAATATATATTATATTTATATCAATATAACTATATCTATATTTTTAAATATTAATATATATTTTTAAAGAAATTTTATTTTGGAAGTAGACCCTTTATCAGCCCGAAAAAAGGGCTGACAAGGGGTACCTTTATTAACACTTTTTTTAGTGATGATAAAGGTACCCCCCTTTGTCAGTGCTTTTCAGTTAGCACTGATAAAGGGTGGCATTGGTCTTGCCCCATTTTGTGGTAGTGTTATGATGAGAAATTATTTCAAGATGTTTTCAAATATTTTAAAAAGTGATCTATTTTAAATACCATTAATTGGATGTTTTTCCCATTATATTTTAAAACAAATTATTTCATATGTTGTAATAATGAATAAGAGAAATTATGAAGAAAAGATTTTCTTCATTGATGTTGGAGTAATAATTGAGGAGTTGTGTTAATTATCATTTAAAGGAATAACATGTGTTTAATTTTGTAATTACATTTCATAATTCTCTAAAACTAGAGAGTTAAAAAATCCTTATGCTATAAGTGAATCTATAAATTGATTGAGATTATGATGATAAAAATTTTTATTTTGAGTCACTTCTATACTACAAAAGTAAAAAAAAAAGTATTTATGTATTTTGGATGCATATTTGGGAGTGAGGGTCTATTGATCTGTAAATTTTATCAAGGGAAAGTTTTAAACAAAATCAAAGATAAAGTTGATATCAGTTGAAGATAATTTATGAGTTAAAAATTCCAATGTGTTTTTTGAGATTTGATTTTAAATGATTGTTGTATTTGGGGAAAAGTTTTTTTATAAAGGTTTTGTGACCTAAAGGTATACTTTTTTTACTTTTAAGGTTTTTATTGTTTTGTATTTTGGATGTCATTGATTAATGATATTTAATAGTTTTACCATTATGGGTTGAAGAGGTTTCAACAATAGATAAGACACTTATGGTTTACTCCTCATATTAATGTGTTTATCAATTATTATCATAAAAACATTGGTCTTACAACTCAGTTGAGAACATGATGATGATAATAAATATATGATAGATAAGTTTCTATAATCTTTTTTGTTTCATAACTAATGAATTATATTTTTCACCAATAGAGGTAAAAAAATTATAATCTAGATATATTATAAAGTAAAAGGTTAAATTTTACCCATGATAGTAACATAGAAAAAAATTATATCATATGACATCAAAAATAGAAAAAATTAAAATTATGAGGGTGTAATTTATTTAAGGGGTGTCGAATTTAACATACCGAAATTCTCGTATAATTTTTTAAAAAATAAGTAACTATTAAATGTATTATTTCAGAACTAAAAAAACTATGATATATGAATTTTCATAGGAATTATCTTCCATAAAATTAAATGATTTTATCTATAATCACTCTAAATTATGGAATAAATGAATTCATGTTAGGAAAATACTATTGTTACTATATTTGTATTTTTTCCCAAGGAATAATAATAAAAGTTATATTAAACATAATACTAATCTTAATATGGTCTCCTTATAAATGTTTTATTTATTTTTAAATCAAAATATTATAATGGGTAATATCTTAATAAAATTTATCATTAATGTTTTGGAACTATTTTCTAACAAGTAATAGTGAATGGTAAATATATTTTTTAAATGTAATATACATTTATTGAAAAATATATAAATTATGGTTAATATAATATTAATTTAAAATTAATATGATTAGGATTTTATTATATAAATTCTAAGTAAATTAAATATTTATCAATGTACATTAATTTGAAATCAGCGTATATATGACAATGATAATTATAGGTGAATTTTTATAAATTGAAATAAATATATTTAATGGTATGTGTAGATTTTAATCGTAAAATAAATTCTATTATAGAATAAGAATATATTGAAACTTTAAAAATTAATTTTAAGATATATAAAAAATGAATATATTAATATGTTAAGGAATTAATTAATTTTAATTATTGTAATATTTTATAAAATTTGAATTATAATATATAGGTCAGAGTAAACTACTGCATAAAGGAAATGAGAATTTGAAGTATCATATAGTTTAGAATATACTTGGGAACAAGAAATGCAATGGATTTCGAATTTTCATAAGGGTAATAAGTAGCTCAGGTATTGGTTCACCTGAGTTGTATAAGGGCCATTAAGGGAATTTTTAATCATTTAAGGGTAGATAACTAGTTTAATTCTTACGTAAGGGTAATTATATATATAATTAATTATCATTCAGTGTCTCTAAATTAACATAAGGGTGAAAATAAACAACTTATATGGGTAGAGTAACATTTAAATAGGTTATGTAATTGTAGTACTTAAATAAGGGTAGCTTATATTTTCAAATAATGTTAGTGTGTAACAAACCTGTTAGGGTTATTTGATCACATAAAGGTCTTTACATAAGGGTAATATTGATTTTAATAAGCTCATGTAATGTCTACATAGTGAATTTTAAATCTATATAAGGTAAAACACCTTGATACATTGTTATGTAAAGGTATCTTGTCGTTTGCGTAAGGGTCATCTTGAAATTGAAATTATCATGTAAAGGAAAGTGATTTTATTCTTTTTTCTCATTATATTATTATCAATATAATATATATAAATATATATATATGACATGAAAATAATATATTTATAATTATTATAGGGTAAAACGCATGTGATGAATATAAACAAAATTCAAAACAGACACAAACATCTTCTTCAAATCACTATTTCATGTTTGATTATAGATTATATATATATATATATGTTTTTAATCAGGAGGAATATTGTGAAAAATAAAAAATGATCTCTTTTTTAGTGATTAAAATAATAGAAAAAATTGTTCTTGTTTATAAGTCATTTAACATAACATGTTGAAATATTTTTCAGTAAAATTTTGTATTCAAATATATGTTTCAGATCGGTATATAATGAGATTAAAGTATTCATGAGAGAAACTTTCCCAAGACCATTCACACTAAACACCTATAATTTCTTTGGATAGTAGAGAGATAAAATCATTGATAATGAAGAGTGATTCCTTTGGATATTTTTCATGAGAAGGAATTCCTATATGATATTAAGTTTAGGGATATACCTTCAGTACAGTTTGGTTATGTTAAGGAGAAATGTTTCTCCAAATAATCTATTTTAAATATTCAAAACCCTATTTTCATGGGAAATGGTTTAAATTTCACTTTTACAAAATTTCCCAAATAAAACCCTCTTTTTTAGAGGATTACTCATTCTAAAAAAATTATTATTTTCCTCATTTATATGGTTTCTAAAAAATTCCCACTTAAGGTAATATTTATTTTAATTCTAGTTTCAAATTTATTTTAAGGATTTATGGTGTTATCTTTTTATGAGTTAATTAAATCAATTATAAAGTTTTTGGTTTAAAAATTTCCAAACAAACCATTATTTTTTTGAAACTTCAGGGTTGTGAAATTTAAAAGTTTCAACCCCCTTTTCAAAATTATCATTTTAAGTGTGGAATTTTTTATTCAATAAATATTAATTTTGAAATTAATTCAATTTAATGAATTATATTCTCCCATGTATGTAATTTGTTTTATAATTATTATATGGACATGCACTATTTTCTTATTTATGTTCCATATGTGTTTACATGATACAATTAATGATATATTTTTTTATATTTTTAGTTTGATCTAAACAATATCGGTAATTATTTTAGGTTGGTTACTTATTTAATATATATATATAGTACCATTTAAAAATTTAATTTAAAAAATATTATTGTTAATTTTATTAAAATAAGGTTTAGATGGAAAAAAATAGTGATAAAAACATAAAGCAATAATTTTTTATTAGAATTTGGCACATCGAAATTAGAAATATGATGAGGGATGGTAAGTGAACTTATTACTCAATATAATTTTATAAAAAAATAAGGTAGGACCTATATTTCCTCTAATGTCTTAGGTTTCCTCATGCTTTTATTTTATAATCTTGCTAATAGTTTTTTTGAAAATTCCTCTGATTTATTCTATTTGGAAATATTTTGAAATTATATTCCAAAGTACAATTTTTGAATTAAAAATGGAATTCATGAATTCATATATATTAATGATTATCAATTTAATATGGTTTACCATATTTCAAATATCTTCTCAAGAAATATTTTTTATTATTCAATATTTTAAAATTTCCTTCTGAAAATCATATTTCTTTTAAAGGTAATGTAGAATTGTATTCTTAATAATTTTTTAATAAATTTAATATATTTACCTTTTGTTGGAAATGTTTTTAATGAGTTTTCAAATATTTTAAAATTATACTATTTTAAAAACCTCATTGTGTAATTTTTTACACACCCGTTATTTTAAAAAAACACATGGATTACCGATGAGTGGGAGAATTTATAAATATGGGATTATCATTATAAACATTGTAGTAATAGTTTAAGAGTTGTGGTAATTATTATTAAAAGTATTAGAATCTATGTTTTTCTAAGAAAAGTAATTAATTACCAAAAAAATTAGGCATAAAAAAATTATTTGTGATATAAGAGACTAGATAAATGAATTGGGATTGTTATTATAAAATGTTAAATGTTGAGTCTCTTATTTACTACTAAAGATAAAATAGTATATGTACTTTTGTAAGAGACTTGGGAGAATGAGTTTGGGGCTCTATTATATCACCCACAACACACCCCAATTCAATTGACTCACTATTCACAGATCTCACCTAAGTGAATTAATGGAAAACCCGCCAATCCATTTATTTGAAAAGGTTACTCACCAAAACAAATTGTATTTTTTCCCAAAATATTTCAATGTAACTTCCCCCACTGGAACATCACATAGGTTAATATTAAATATTATAGTGGCCCCTAAATCCCACATCCAATATAGTTCATGGGTTGGTGACTAACAGAGAGGGTGAGTAGGCACTCGTATGTGAGACATTATACTCATATATTCCACAAACATATTATAAAACCCCCAAAATGCCATATAATATAAAATAAAATTCAATCCACAATTAATTTAATGTCTTGAAAAAAAAATCCAAAAAATAAAATATCAAATTCAAATCCTACGTCATTTAATTATTGAGTGAAAATTATCACTATGAGCTAGTATGATCTATACTGAAGGCATAAATTTTTTCACGTCACAATAGTAAAAAAATGATTCCTTTTTCTCCTTAAATTAAAGTACCTCATTCAAAAAATGATAAAAATAATCCTTTTTTTAAACATTTTAAAAAAATTAAAAGGTAGTTTAAAATGGAATTTAACATTATTTTAATTATAAATAATAAAATTCTATAATAATTTAAAAAAACATGAACATGGAAGAAAATTATATGAAAGGAATATATTAAAACAAGGGTTTGGAGAAAAATCCCTTACAACTTGATAACTTTCAAACCAATAAAAATTTGAAGGAAATAACTTTGAATAGATTTAAAAACACTTTATTTTTTACATAATAATGATAAAATATATCCATAATGCATTTTATACA
Organism: Viscum album; assembly: GCA_963277665.1. NCBI lineage: Eukaryota > Viridiplantae > Streptophyta > Magnoliopsida > Santalales > Viscaceae > Viscum > Viscum album. The sequence goes on from OY728127.1 coordinate 625,944,939, forward strand.
CCACACAAAATAAAACATGTTCTGAAAATAGCTTAATTCTAAAATAAAGAAAATTGAGTCTATAAGTCCCTTACCTTAAATATTATCTAGTGTTTTATGTTCTTTAACACTGAATAAATAAAATTTATTAGTTATTTACTTCATTAAAAATAGTCTTCATGTTCATTCCAATGTCATTATCCATTTTTGAAGAGCCTCAAGCCGAATGGGACACTTAGAGGGGAGGGGTGAATCAGTGGTTACTTTTTATAAATAATTTTTATTTCAAATTCAACAACTAAAACATTTTAGGGGTCTCAATCCACTCAATGATATCAATAAATCTCACTTTTTATGTAGTGTTAGTAATAGAGAGAGAAACACACAATATTTTACAAGTTTTTTCAAAAATACATACTCTTTTCAATGTTGGTTAATCCCCCCAACATAGATTCTCCATTATAAAATTCACCATCAAAAACGTGACTAAAATTTATTTTAGCTTCAACTAATATACTCTAATCCGGAACCATTAGAGAGACTATGTTTTCCTTTGGATCTAACTAAAATAATTTTCAATATCGATCCAACTTAGAGACTCGGTTTGCTTATGGATCCAACCAAAATACTTTACCTTTCTTCAAGGATTGATCAATTGACATATGATATTCTGATCTTACTCTATGGTATTTATGAATCAATCTTGCTCATGTACCTCGTCAAGAACTTTAGAATAAATTGTCTCAAGACTCCTTCCAAATTTGGTGCAATCTATATTCTGCTCAATCATTGAAGGCCCAGGAATCCAAGATTCTTCTTCTTTAAAAGGCTATTAGCTTCAAACTCTTTCTCTCTTTGATAAAAAAATGTATCGGTATCTCAAAATATATTGAAATTGATTCTCTATTTCTCATCACCTATGTGAACATATTTATAAAAAACAAGTTTTCATGGGATCTCAGTTATTCCATGATTTTAAATTCTCCTTAATTTCTTATTTCAAATCATTCATTTAAATGAGTTATGAATGAAAACATTTATTTTCCCCCTTCATCAAATGTTAATACCCAAATTATATGGGTATTAATATTACTCATTTTAAATAACCCAATGGCCAGGGGTATTAATATTTTATGCTCATTTGAAATATCCAAATGGTTTGGGTATTTCTTTCTCTATGCAATTGATATAAAATACATGAAGGGTTTGGGTATAGCCTCTCACGCGACATCAAGATCACACGCGGTTCACATTATATGAAATCATGCTTGCATTCAACTCATTTAAATACATAGAGAATATTAGGCTCTATTTTTTCATGCTATAAATAAATATCTCTTCTCATAATAAATACTTTAATGCTCAAGATTTCTCATTCCTTCATATGGTGTATTCGTTTTAAAATACAGAAAATTTCACAACTCATCATCATGCAAGATATTCATGACCCGCAGTTAATCTCAATTTTCTTCACATGGGTTCTTCATTTGGAATACCCATATAATTCATATCATTAAAGCAAGCTCTTTATTAAAAGTATATTCAGGTAGGTGAAATTATAGGAATATATTATCCTGATCATATCAATGCATTAAATTTAGCTCTTAATTCATCTGAATAACTCATCTTTATCAAGAAACAACATGGCTTGATATCTCTAGTTAAGGCATTATATTTTGTGTGGAAACTATGTGAAACATGTATCTTGGACTCTCCTAGATCATTGGAGATCAACCAGGCCATTAGTTTGATTTGAGGATGTTCATCCATGAGTTTTTTAGATTATAAATTATGTAATTACCACACATAGAATATCCTTTAAAAGAAGGATGAAGGTGATGTAGCTCCCATTATAAAACATCTCAAATTGGCTGAATTGTAAGGGAAAAAAATTTATATCATTTTAAATGAGGGAATAGTAACGATGCATCATTTTTCCCACATCAGTTTTGTGTCTAGCTGAGGCTATGGTTTATTACCCAGGTCACTCCACTTATACAATGTTCCATGGTTGTGAGAGATCATCACCCGCATAAAAGGACTCACACACATGATCTTTGTCCTACTGGTCTTCTAGACTAACATATTCCCTTTTAGGCACCCTTTCTACTAGCCTTATACATATTCATGTCCATGTTATGTGGGCATTATGCTTCTTATACTGCCCATGGGCTGGCTTAGTCCCATCCCTTGGGTGTTGTTGACCCCTGAGTCCCATAATGTTGATTTTTAGCATGGCCTAGAATAGATAGTGGGTTAGTCCCATTCTTTTTACATAAATCCCTTAATAAATACGTAGAACAATTCTAAGTATATAATATATAAAACCAAGTCTTTCTCAAATATTCAATCCAAAATGCCAAGATACTTCTCAATCATCTCCTCTTACTCCTCACTTCTTCTTCATATAAAATATAAATAAAATTTACATAGGATTATGATAAATCCTAATGAAATAATAAAAAATTTCATGGCCTTCATATGTTTTCTAATGAAATATATATTTTCTTTTTTCATGGAAACCAAAATTCTTCTTTTTCACTTCATGAAAATAATCATTTTCATGGTCTTCCACTTGTTGTATAAAATGTTTTATACTAAGTATATGTATTTTAAATTTAAATATAAACATAAAAATTCATCAAATTTAACATAGATAATTGTCCAATCATGAAATTCAATGGAATTTCATGAATTCATAACAATTCTCCAAGAATCACCACTTTATCCAGTAGCACATACTGACTAGATTATTGATAAAAAATGCAACAATGGGCCCAAAAATCTCCCAAATTTTATTTTGTTGTCAATATATCTTCACATATTAAAAATAAATATGTGTTATATTAAAATTTCTCCCCTTTTACAATAGAATGAAAAGGATACAAAGGGAGTTCTTCAGATCTCACTTTTTTCTTCTCAAAAACATTTTTCCTCCCTTTTAAGATTATCTTCTTAAATAATTCTGATAGGGGGATGATATCACATGTTTCTCTCAGAAAATATCCTTTATTTAATGAATTATAACTCTACATTTTCTAAACCATTATAGAAAATAGGAGAGATAAAACCAAGGTTGTCAATGTGGTATATAAACAACCATGAACATGATATCATGATCATAATTTCTTAATTCTCTTATAGTGGTTGGAAATAATCATATTTATCCATGAAATACTAAATCTTGTATACACTTCAACAAACAGTTAATAAATGTTAAATTGAAAAATAAATATCTTCCCTTTTTCTCCTTTTTCATTAACTAAGCACTCCCACTTAATTGATATGATTAATAAAATTAAGAATAGAGGATGAAAGTGTAATTGGAATACTTCAACTTAAAATTTTCCATCTATCCCAAGGTTTTCATTTTGGGATGATTTCTCTAACATCTTTTTTTTTGAGTCTCATTGGTTTGAATATCTTATATATTCTATTATTATTCATTGTGTTGAATACCTTTTTCAACCTCAGTCTTTTATATTTTCATGTTTCCATTGGTGGATAAATTTTCATCATATTTTTTCTCATTTTATAAGAATACATTCATTAATTTAGCTTTAACAAGTTTCTTATCTTCCTCTAATTGTTTACCAAGTTTCAATTGATTTGGCCAAACATCTTTAAAACCTTTGTTGATATTCTCAATCTTCTCAAAAACAATACAAAACTTATCATTTGGTTTCTTTTAGAACATCTCTTCTTTAAAATAATAGATAAGTTATCCTTCTAACCATTTCACATATACATCAATGTTGTGACCTTCCAAACTAAATATACCAAAATATTATTTCATAAGATGAAAAAAAAGTGTAGATAATTTTGGTGAAGATTAGTTTATTGGATGTTTTATATGATATTTGTTCCTCCGATGATTGCTAAAGATCCCCCTTAGTGCTTGTCTCATTCATGGTAAAGAAATTCTATACCAGTAATAATAATCATTATGACCATTCTTACCACAGCCCCAATAATATCCTTGAAACAATATCCTCTCATATTAGTTTCAGTTGAATCCAAATCTGTGTTTTTTTTTGTCTTATTGAAAATGGAGCGGTGATTTTCATAGCGGTTATGGCCTTCTCAGAGTATTCATATCTTCCCTTGATGTTAAAGGTTTTATTTCATTCTTTCTGAACCGTATATATTCAGTTTTATTTTTCTCATCTTCACCAATAGAAATAAATAATCTATCATAATGATTAGGAGTATTTTTTCCTTCCTTCTTTCCATTTTTTGAATATTCTCCCTTGATATCAATATATTTGTTGAAATATTCTTAGTATTTTTTCAACTGATATTGAACATTGACACATATGTATTGTGTATCAAAAAAATATTCTTCTCTAGTAGTCAACGTCTCATCAAGATCATATGAAATCTTCTCTTCTTCATAAATTATAAATTTTTTCATCATGATCTCACTGAAAAATGATACTTTTATTTGGATGATATCCTTCTTTTCATCATAAATAGGAACTATTTATTCTTTATTCCTTTTATAGGTTAATTTCTTCTTTTCTTTCTCAATATTATTATTTTATTTCTTGTGTTATTTGATCTATTCGATGAAAAATTATAATTTTCTTGTCATCTTCCACTCATGTTTTGTTCTTTCATTTTCATTTTCACTAATAATTGATGAATCAATTCTTCAATTTTCATGAGACATAAGATTAAATTTATTTTCTAAATAATAACATGATGATGAGTCATGCTTGTAATTTATCATAATATTTCTCTCCTTACTACTATAATGTATCTTCTTCTTCTAATCCCATTTGTATTTATGAGATCTTTTATTATCTTATTTTGATTCTGATTCTGATTCATCTACATTCTTCTTTAGACACTTCTTGGAAAAATGAATAGAGATATCATTGTATAATAATTTTAGTGGTGCTATATTTTATCCCTTCATTTTCCCTTCTTAAACCCTATTAACATATGCGAAACAAATTGATTAAAATCATTATAATCATTATCACTATTTGAATCTTCTTATTTCTCAGCCTCAACTTCTCTAAAATTTCCCTTTCTCATGGAATAAATTCAATTTCAATTTTTTATTTCTTTTTAAAAGATATAGTTTTCTCTATCTCATATGTTATGAGAATATTGCGTGGTTCATCAAGAGACAAAGCATCTTTTCCTTACAGGGCTGAGATATTTGAATCAAAATGATCTGGATAATTACTCATCAATATTTTGACATTGATAGATTCATCTAGATTATCAAAAAATCCTTCAATGTTTCTAAATATCTCATTTACTCTAGTGAAATAGTCATCAATATTTTCTTCTTAAGTCGTTATTATTTCCTCAAACATACTCCTCAAAATATGTAGTTTGGATTCCATGACTTCGATGATGCCTTCATGACTACTTCTTATTTTTTTCCAAGATCTCCACCATTTTATAGACACCCATGACCTTTGTGTTGACCTTATTTGATAGAGACATCAATATGGTATTTTTAGCCTTTCCATCTAATACAAAATTCTTGTTATCAGCTTGTCTCGTAGCATCATCAGCAAAGGGTAGAAAACAAACTATTGTAGAATATATCACTTTTATGAAAAGTGATAGGAGGTAGGGTTACATCATATTCCTCTGGATATGATAAGTCTTCTCATAAAACATGGGAACACCACATCTATTGACAAAATTATTATTATCTATCTATCTAACTACTTCTTGAAACATTATAGGGAAGTTACCCTCCGATACCACTTGAAGAGCCCTAGATTGGATTGAACACTAATAGGGGAGGTTGAATCAATTGTTTATTTTTATGAATTCTATTTCATTCAAATTAATCATCTTGAACTTGTTAGGTTTCTTTATCCACTCAGTGATATCTCTAAATCTTACTTTGTGAGCAGTGGTAGTAATAGAGAGAGAAACACATATTATTTTACAGGGTTTGGTATAAAAACCAACTACTTTATACATTGATTATTCCACACAACATTGATCCTCCATTATAATCATCATTATAAAACAAGTGATTAAAATTTCTTTTAGTTCTAATTGAAAGAGTTATAATCTAACTTCAACCGAGAGATTTCAATTCCTTTTGGCTCCAACTAAAAGATTTTTTTTCTCTAACTCTAACCAAGGGATTATATTTGATTCAAGATATAACCAAAAGACTTCACATTTCTTCAAGGACTGATCCAATACAAGATAATCATTTGATCTTCCTCTATGAGCATGCTGAATCTAACTTGCTCATGTACTCCATCATGAACTTCAGAATAACTGGTCTTAAGACTCCTTCCAGATTTAGTGTAATCGAGATTCTCCTTAATCTTTGAATGGGTATTATTATTTAATGCACATTTGAAATACCCAAATGGTGTGGGTATTTCCTTATACGTGAATTTCATATCAAATACCTAAAGGGTATAATTATAACCTCTCATGTGGAATCAAGACCTCCCATGGATCACTTTATAATAAATCATGCATGCATTCATGTAGCTCATTTAAATACCCAAAGAATAATGAGATATCTTTTTATTCATGTTTTAAAAAATGTAACTTCTCATAATAAATACCTAAATGCTTAGGATTTCTCAATCATTCATGTGTTTTATTTATTTTAGATATTTTTAATTTCATCATCATGCAAGATATGCATGACCTATTGCTTTCCTGAATTTTATTCACATGGGTTATTCGTTTTGAATACCCATAGCATGCATCTAATTCATGTAACCTCCTCATAAAATTTATATTCATGCAAGAGAAACTATATGAATATATTATCTCAATTATACCAATGCATTAAATCTAGCTCTTGGTTTATCTAAATAACTCATCTTTGTCAAGCGATGTCACAGCTCTGGATATTTTTTTCATTCATGATAGTTTTTATCAAAACCATGTGAAATGTGTATCTCATAACTTCTTGGATAAAAGGATATGGATGGGTAGTTCAGTTTGATTAATGAAAATTCAACTAGGAGTTGTATGGCTCATAAATGGAAGAATCACCATGTGAAAATGATCCTCTCGATGAAGGATGAAGATGATGTCTCTCCCTTGATCATATGGATCATATTGGCTAGATCAGATGGACATGGAAATATATATATCTTTTAAAATTAAGGAATAGTAACTTCACTATGACATTCCTACATCGATTTCTCATCTGGTTGAGGCCATAATTTATTTTCCTAGTAGATCTGCTTAAACAGTGTGCCATATATGTTGGGGATCTTCACCTTCATAACACGACTCACACATATAGGCATTATCCTAGTGGTATTTTGTCCCAACCAATACCCCTTATGAGCACCCCCTCTCCTACCCTTATACAAGGGCTTGCCCATACGATGTATCCACAATGATTCCTCTTCCACCCATGGGATGGCCTAGGCTACTCCCTTGGGTGTGGTTGACCTCCATGTTACATAATAAAAAGGTTGGTCATGGACTAGGTTTTCTAGTGGGTTGGTCTCATTATTTTTTTCCCAAATACCTAAATAAATACTTTGAAAATTGTGATTCTAGAATATTTAAAACCAATCCTTTCCTATATAATGTGTCAGTAAAAAATTGAAATCATCTTCTCAACCAACGCCTCTTCATCCTCTCTTAATATTCATATAAAATGTAAAATAATTTTACATGGCTTTCTCTTAAATTCTCATGCAATAATAAAACATTTCATGGCCTTCACTTCATTCCTCATAAAAAATTCTTTTTTTCATTGAAACCTTAATCAATATTCTTAAATTAATGAAAAAATCATTTTCACAGTATTCCACTTATTTTAGAAAATGTTTTATCCTAACCACATGTATATAAAATTTAATTAACTCCTTCAACAATCATCATAGTAAACATAGATAATTTTCCAATCATGACATCCAATGACATTTCATGAATCCATAACAATTACCTATGAATCACTATTTTATACACAATCACATATCGACTAACTTATTGAAAACAAATAAAAAATAAGTACAGACCATTTTATTTCATTTATGATAATATTTTATTTATTTATGTAATTAGTTATCTTAATGTAAATTGATTTCAAGATATTTGGTTCATAATCCCAAAACAGCATTGGTATGATGAACAGAGAAAAAGGTTTTGTTTCTCTATCATGTAAATAATATTAATTATAAATTTATTTTTATTTTTATTTTTATATGATAAATAAAATTTTATAACCATCGGTGAAATTTATACTTTAAAAATGAATCACATCTCTTAATGTAGGTGGTAGTCCATGCGTACGCATGAAGAACATTATCATTTTTTTAATGGATGTAAGTTTAAGAAAACATATGATATATTATATTTATAGAATTATTATTATGTCATGAAAAAATCATATATTAACTAAATACATCTTAATAACCATCCTTTTGAGGTGGTATTGAAAAATGAAACATGACACTACAAGGTGGTAATCCACACATACACTTGAGTGATGTTTTCATTTCCTATATGATGGAAAGGTACATGAAAAAGGGTTTTACCATGATAATAATATTATTATAGTATATGTAATATATTTTTTTATTATTCCATCATGGTTAAATAATATTTCAAATAGGTAAAAGAATAAATAAACATCAAATAGTTTGTTTAGGACTTAAACCTTCTCCCCGGATAACCTCTTTGGATTACATCTTAAGCCTTCTTGAGTTAGTCCTTTGGTGAGACCAAGATCTCAAAGAAATGGATTTGGATGTGGGGAAATATTTTTTAGGTCTTGTAAAAACTAGATTTCTCAAAAGGTGTTATTAATATAGGAGAGGAGTTTCCCTTTTATAGGGGAGGGGGGAGCCGCCCTTGGAATTATTTAAAGTAATACATTAATATAAATTCATTTTAATGTTCAAGTGGTTAAAATTGAAATATTTAAAATATGGATGATTATGAGTCACAATAATAAAATAAAATAAACGTTTTACAAGTTTGGGTGATGTTTTTACCCATATCTCTTAGTTTTAACCCCCCATCAACCCTTTTGATGATTACTATGATATCAATGGTTTTTACCCATTAGGGTTAAGAAAGTTTTTATAAAAGGAAAAGTGACACATAAGTGGATAATGGTTGATATTATAGAAAATATAAAATTAAATTATCCAAATATAACATTTTACTTAATTTTAAATCATTAAATAAATTGGTATTTAACCAAATATACCATTAATCCATTTTCTAGACAATTCACATGGTTTGAATATAATGAAATCAATATAGTAATTTAATTAAATAATAAAATTTAAAAATAATACTAATATGTTGTATTTAACTATAAAATTAATTTAAAACAATAATTAATAAAAAAATTACTTTTAATGTTTTGAATAATAATTTACTTGATTTTTCTATTACGTGAGTGTCGATGTTGGGTATGCACTTATGGTAATTATTCCATCATAAAAAATTAAAAAATTTACCATGAAAAAAATAATTCATTAATATTTTAAATAACCATTTATAACTAAACATAGCATCTTCTTATCCCTATGAACAAATATTTGGGATATTAAAATAAAGAGTGTGACATTTTAGATTTATTCTTTACTTAAAATAATATTGAGGTCATTATCAAAGAAAATTAACATAGAGTTGTCATATATTGAAATATTTTATGATTATCATCAAAATAAACATGTCAAAGAGAAATAATTTACATGGTATGTAAATTTTTTATTCCTTATCACCTTATTTTTAACCTTAATTACCAGATTTACCCTTATTGGGGTGACATATATTTACAACAGTTACTATTCATAATGACAAAAAAGTATAACTATTTAAAAAAATTAGACATGATAATATAAAATATGGAATCTATTTTATCAAATTCAAAATCTGTTGGTTGAATAAATTACATTTAATATAATTTAACAAAATTTATGAAAAACAATTTTTATGAAAATATTCAATTTATGAATAAAAATAATTTCACCTTGAAATCAAGTAAAAAAGTGGATTTTTTCAAATTTATTTGGTTAAATTAGAATAAAAAAGGAAAGTTTTTTTTAATTATTTATCAGTAAAAACCCAAATGGAACCTTTTAATCATAAAATTAAATTTAAATACCCTAAAATAGTTTTAAATTTGAATAAAATATAATTTATGTTCATAAAAGCAAAGCATGGGTTCCCAAATTTAGAGTAATGTTTAAAATTAAATTATTTAACTACATTAACTTATATTTGTTTGATAAAAATGTTTCAAAATTTATTAATTCAATATTGAATAATAATAATAATATCATAAAAGTGTTTTTTCAAAAATTTATATTTTTACTGTTCACCCAAAAATCAATCTTTTCATAAAATCCCAAAAATCACCATTATTTAATATTTAAATTTTTATTTAGAAATTAAAATCAATTTTATAAAATAAAATATCTAAGAGTGGAATAAATTTATTATAATATTCAATCACATAATTTAATAAAAATTTATGAAGAAGATATATTTTTAAAGTATAAAATTACTTTATTAAAAATTGAGTATTTTTTAAATATCAATTATTCAATAAATTTACATCACATAAAACCATTATACATATTTTTCACAATGTGTTTATTAATATTAAAACCTTAAAATTTAATTGATATGTTATATTATCACATTTAATTAAAAATATTTTATAGTATATCATAATTTGCTTAAACCTTGGTGTTTCCTCTTAAGCAAGCTATAAGGCATAGTATTCCTTTAAAATAAATTTTAAGGGTGTTACATTCTATAATTTTAAATAAATTTTACCCTTACAATATTATCTCATTTATGGTAATAATGTTTTAAAAAATTAATATCAAATTCATGTTGTGGAAGAAAAAATATAAAATCATGAAAGGAAAAATATTTTTAACATTTAAAAAAATATTTTTTGAAAATCCAAATAATAAAAGGGATAATAAAAAATACTTTTGAAAAATAGAAAATGGAAAAACGAAGGTCACCTATAATAACTCATAATCAAGTTCCCAAATAAAGATAACATTGGCAGGAAGTGAAAAAATAATCATGGAGGAAAAAATTAATGTTCAAGGAATAATATAGATTGATGGATAACATGGTCATAAGAATTCTAATAACCAAAAAACCATAAATTAGTAGGGGATAAATAAGACCATCAATTCATCAGAAACAAATGTAATTAGAAAACATTTTTATTTTAAGATCCTCTTCCTATAGTTGAGGAATTATTTTACTATCAAGATAGATAACATGAGAAAATATAATTACTTGATTTATTTTCATTCCAAAATAGAAATTAAATTATTTGGTTGTTCTTTGATCAATTTACACATTTCTCTTGTCTCTTAATCCAAGAAATAAATATTCAAGATGAATTTTTTTAATTCTAGAGAACTAAAATTATCTTTTAAAGGATTAGAATATCCATAAAAGGATAACAGGTTATTCCTCCTAAATCTATAAATTCATGAAAACCAAAATGGTTTTTTCAAGATAAAATAATATAATTTATGCATAAATCTTCATATGAATAAATATTATATTAAACACTAATTCCCCAAAAATAACAACCAAGGATTAGAAGGATTTGATCTCATATTCCTCCATGGTCAACTTAACAACTATCTCCAAATAATAGCAACCACTCATAAATCCATGTACCAAAAATTTAGATTCCCTAATACAAAATAGGTTAATATTTCCCATAAATAACAAGAATCACCATAAATCCATAAAAAATAATATATGATTTCAAAATAAAATTTGGACGTTATTCCATAAATAAAATCATATATTAGGCAAAAATATTTACCTTAATCATATAATATTCCAAATATTATGAACATCTTCAAAAATTACTTTAATTACTTAGTCTCCAAATAAAATTTTAATCATATAGTTTTCTATATTATAAAACTCGTTCTTCCAAAATGTAGTAATCCTTTTATTCCAGTTAACCATAATTTCCTTGACATAAATGATCATATTAACCCTAATTCTTATCAATACCTTTTAACTTATTTCCACTAATTATAAAATCATTCCTCCTCAAATAAATATTTCCTTGAAACCCAAGTTAAACATATGGGTTACATATACCTCAAAAATTTAGGAAAATTGAATAAAAGTATCTTAATATACTCCCATCACATAAAACCTAAAAAGGTACTGATGCATTTAATAAAACACCAAAACATCATAACTCTTGAAACCCTATATGTAAACACTTTAAATAATTAAATGTTCTTCATTATTCCTCATCTAAGATCTTATTTCCATATGATTCATTCCTATAATCAAAAATATGAATCATTTCACAAGATTCATAAATTTCAATCTATTCAGGTTTTCTAATTTAAAAATAAATAGCATATACCTTTGAAATATTTATTACCATTAATTACAATCCTAATTCCAAATACGGATTCCCCATGATCTACCAGGTCAATTCCATACATCATTATAATGCCTCAAACCATTCTATGTTCTTATAATTTCTTTATTTGTGTACAATCATTACATCTACAATTAAATATATGTTGTAAGAGATTAAAATTTGAAAACAATACCATGTTTTGAATATATATCTTTGAGAAATCATCTCAAACTTCCTTCCCATAATTCATTAGGATATTTTTAATGATTCGGACCCGAATTCCATTTAGTATTTTCCCAAGCCCGGTGGGTCATGTGGCCTTAGGCACATATCCCCAAATTCTAGAGACTTCTGACTAGTAGAAAAGACCTAGTTGTGTCTGTGGGAATAATATTCCATCATCACCAGAGTGTAACACAGTGGAACATCCAAAACATATTAGTAGATGAAGTAGTAAATCCTAGAGACAATAAAAACACAATAGGAATAGATAAAAATATCAAAAAGAATTTCATATACAATAACGATGATAATACATGTCATTTGTCTCTAATAAAGAAATCAAAACTTGTATACATGGAAAGTGTGAAATAAATGGATCAAAAGTAAAAGAAAAATAAAAAAGTATACCAGCAAGAATTGTGAGCCTCAACTTGGTCTCATGCTCCCCTCCTACTAAGAAATCATCAAGAACCTATTATAGGGTGATTTCTTTTATCCATACCTATAATAATATAGTCTGTATGGGTACCCCAAAGGTGTCCTAAATAGAGTGTGATATATAATCCCAGCATGAAACCACTCAAGGTCTAGGGTTAATCAGTCATTGAATATATATATATATAAATATATATATATATATATATTTATATATATATATAACAAATAATGTGTAGGAAGTAATGCCATAAGTAAAGGATGTACTCAAAGTAAACACCCTATAAAGTATAGGTTCTCATTTATAATCCTATACATATACTTATTCAATTTCATTTAAATATAAAATTCTCAAGAACTAATACAGATCCCAACATCCCCCATGATAACATGATCAAAGGATGCCTTAATAGGCCATCCATAAAGTTTAATATAATGATAGAATCCAAGATTTTTCTTTGGCTTGGTACATGTGCCATATAAACATTTCATTCATTATTCAATTTATAACCTACACCTATCCTTGTAGTCCCAAATTTGGAATTTGTGTATCACTCCATCTATAATATATACCAAAACCAAAAAATATCTTCCACGGAGATCCACACAAGAACCCAAGTATTTCTCTATGTGTGTTATTACGTCACTTCCAATGGATTCTATCCTTGGAAGCCTTCTAAGGGACCCAAAGTATCACCCATAGAATAAATGATCAAATTCCCTTTGAGTTCATCCTTTCCAATCCATATAGATTCCAAGTATCACTCATCATATGAAAGTAATACCCTAAGAGTATGTCCTTGGAAAACCATATCTGAAATCCAAGTTTCACTATGGCATAAGAATGGTCAACCAAAATAGTCTTTCCATGGCATAGTTATATGAATCCATGTATAAGGCCCCAACCGAAAACATTATATATTCTGGTTATTTCAACTAGATTTAACTAATTTAAATTACCAAAGATCATTCATTTTATATTTTTAGAAAGTTAGGACATAACTCATAAATATCAACCTGTAATCATACATAGTGGGTACCATTAAAATAGTATCCATTTCTTTTAAAACATAAACTTTTAAACACAAAACTACAACATGATTTCTTTGAAAAATCTTCAAAACATTTAAATTGAATTTTTTCTTCCTATTACACATCCTTATAATCCATGGAAAGAATTTAAAAACATGGTATGGGAATAGAAATATTAGTAATGGATATAAAAAGAAAGAAATAAACCATTATTTCATGAATACTTATAAACATATGAAATCATTTTCACAAAGACATACTTCTCACCCATAATGAATCATATAGTTACTTTGTGAAAAAAAAAGATTTACATAAATCATAGACAACATAAATAGGGAATAAGGTTATCCTAGGGAATTTCAAACTTAATTTTATATCCCTCATGGCTACCTTACAATGTAACCCTAGTGGTTACCTTATGGTGTAACCATCGCAGTTACACTTGGAGTAACCATATGGATGATCTCTAACATACACATAACCAATCAATTGTAGAGAGATATAAGTACCACCCTTAATCATAAACAATTCCCAATATACATAACACAATCATAACACATTAATATTTTCATAAAAACATTACTTTTGAATTTTGTAAAATAGAAGTTTAAGAGAGGATTTTTAAAGAAAATCCCCTTTAAAATATCATATAATTGAATTGAGAATTAATATAATGAAGGGATTATGTGTATACATTTTAAATAAACATAATAAAACATAATATAAACAAAAAATCATTACACAAATATTCTTAGTACCATATAATAAATGAAGTGGAAGGATAACCCAATGAATGGAAATTGGGTTTCGAATTCCCTTACCTCAAGTTTTTCTTACTTGAAACATGTTTATACCACATGTATAATTGTTAAAAGAGTGTTATTAATATTTTATAGAAACATATTAATGTTTAAAACACCTTGTATGATCAATTTATAACATCATTCAACCCATTTATTAATAACATTTTGTTATTTCCATTGTTTTAGGTGCGTGCTTCGCATGATTTCCATGGTTGGTTCGTAAAGAATTTTCTTATCGAATAGAAGAAAAACTCCAAAAGTTGAATAAAATGGTTTTAATTTGTTTTGATAATATTAAATCATTTTTTAAATCATTTTTTTTATTTGTTATGAGGATGAATCATTAGATAAATCATTAGTGATACATATTTAGAACATTTTGGTGGTTCTTTTACAGTCATAAACTAGATTCATTATATAACATAATATTATGTATATATGTTAAATCAAAAACATGAAAGAGGATATATCATATGATTTAAAATCTATTTCAACCCTTAATATTTTTTTATAACCACATTTGAAGGATGTTATGGAAATTGAAAACACATCATCCATGATTTTGGTAAATTTGAACATCACGGACGGTGTTTTATTTTTAGAAAAAGATGAATATGAGAGAAAGAATGATGATGAATTTTTTTCCATAAACATGATAAAATACAGAATATATAATATTATAGAGCTTTCATGCCTCTTGTATATGGTTAGGGGAAGAGATTATATGAAAAGAAAAGGAATTGAATAGAAAGCACAACAAATTGAAAGAGGATTCTTACCTCTTGATCTCTTCTCCTTGAGATCCTCCTTAAGGCCTTTGGTTTTGGACTTTGGGTGAGACTAGAAGGTATTGGACCTGAGAAAGGGCCTTTTAAATGGAATTTTTCAAAATTTAGACAATTCTAAAAGCTTGAGAGGTGTGATAGGAAGAGGGGGTTGAGGGCGGTATTTATAGTGGAGGAGAGGAAGGGTTTTCCATTATTTTAATCATTAGTACAATATTTTTTCTCAAGGCTATAAATAGTCCTGATTCATATGACCCTAAACAGTAAAGAGAGAATTTGAGTTCGAACCAAGGGTTTTTACATCATCCATGATGCTAGGAATAGTGTATTTAAAAAAAATATATATATATGATATATTACCGTATTTTACTACTCATAACAAATTCATGAATTTTAGAACAATCCTAAAAATTCACCCTAACCATTTTCGATGTGTAGATTTTAAAAATGAACTTCATTTTTTTTAAAAAATCTTAATATTCTTAATTTAATTTTTAAATAAAATCATATTGTATTCCAAAAATAACAATTTTAAACTATAATTGATTTTCTATCACCTTGAAAAATTAATCAAGTTCTCGTTATATTATAACCATCTAAATTTAAACGAAAGGAATGAGACCAACTACCATAGGTACATAAGAGATATCCCATAAACACTCAGATTCTAATTTGACTCAAATTAGGATAAAATCAAATAATGGATGAAGAACTTATTAATAAGGAAAATTTTTTTGCAACTAAATAGCGAAGCTGATACCAAACCGAAAAAGGAACGGATAAAAAGGAATAGAGAACCCACTGATGCAGATTCAATGAGATGAGTGGAAATTAAATCTAATATGAGATGAATAATATCTATTAATTCCTATTTTATTTTCCAAAGAGGGCTTCAATGTAATGCTCCAACCCTAGAAGCCCGAAGCCAATGCATTATTTTATTACATTGGCATTATTACATGGAATAAAATCCTGAATTAATATTCGTGTTAGAAATATTTAAAATACATATTACATACATGATTCCCATAATACATTTTTAAATATTAAATACAAACATGATACATAATAAAACAAAATAAATTGTGCCCATGGATGCTTATTCAAAAATTTCTACTTCATAACCTGTTGAAAAGAAGCATATTATGGGTGAGATCAAATGCTCAATAAGGATAAATATAATGGAATAAATAATTAATAAATGTGGTTAAATAAACATTTAAATGTAAATAATTGATAACACATGCCATTAAATTGACTATATAAGGCTATATCAATATGGAATTCTAAGAAAATTAAAACACATTCCAATAAATCAATGAACTAAAAATGAAATGCATCCATAGACTATCATATGAATATTTCATGGATAATAACAATGATAAATGAAATTTATATGAATTAAATTATTAATTATTATATTTCATGACTAGGGTATATGAACACCTATACTATCAAGAAACATCATCTGGACAATTTAAAACTACAAGTAGAAACTAATTTAATTTGGACAACTTAATCATCTCACAAGAACCAATCGATGCATCGAGGAGCTGTATAGGGATCCACCAATAATTTCATGTCCAAATAATTCCTCATATCAAATAATCAATTTGATAATTAGATAATGTGCCTTATGAAATATTCTTATTTAATAAAAGATGCATATTTTTCAATAATTCCCTAGTTAATCAAATAACTGTCAAAGTTAACACCGTAAGTAAAATGATATATGGTTTAGACAAAAATAATTTCCATCTTATGAAAATATGTATATTCACGAAAATTTCTAATAAAAAATTATTACAAAAAAATTATTTTTTTAAGATAAAGTTAACAATTACAAAAGAAAGTGATATTGAAAAGATAATCATTAAGAACATTCTTGAGGAGAATAATATTTAAACATTCTGAAGTGTTTCATTCCACTTTGAAACATTTAAATCATAATCCACATGATGTTATGACATTAAATGAAACTTATAATATCATGAGAATAACTATATTCATGATATTATGTTTCAAATAACAGTATATACATCATATAAAAGTGAGTTAGTGCATAACAACAAATAAGTCTCAAAAGAAGGTAAATTGAGATGAAATCCCATACTTTAACCTTTTATTTTGTTGTGTTGTATTTATACTACCATATAGTAGTTTAAAATATGTTACTAACTTATACAAAAACCATAATCATGATTATAATATCATATGTTGACTTATTATAATATTTATTACTTTTTTGTTAATAGTCTTCCATTATATTAACAATTTCGGGTCTTGATTGCCTAGTTTTCTCAGGTATTTTTTCACTTATTATTTGATAATACTATTACCCAGATCATGATTTCATTATATATAGAAATTAAATCATTATATAATTATCATATATACTCAATAACTATGTATTTACAATAATCTATGACGTTTGGAGATAAGAAATAAAATGCACCATTCATGGAGACGGTAGGTCTTACGTACGCATTAAAGCTACTTTCATTTATTTTTCATATTAAAGTATTGAAAAGTAATTGATACATATATATATTAAAATTATAGTATCATATATATTTCATTTATGTTACATAGGTTTATTAAAACCATCCTTTATACATTCCATGTGTAGTATGAATGGGACACATTTCTTTGAGGGGGCGGTAGTCCACACTTCCACAAATTATTTTATCGTATTTACACAAAATGAAATTTATAGAAGTATATTTAATAAAATAATTAAATAAGTATAAATACATTATAAATATCATATATATTTTATATAAATATATTTTCCATCATAATTTCCACCATGAGAATCGGTAAACAAAAAATGAGCAATCATCATTTTGTGCGAAGGTAGTTCGTCGTACGCGTAAATAGTAAGTCTGTTATCCATTGTATGAAATTGTGTGTAAGTGTAGGTATAACCCTTAGTATATTTAGGAGACTTTTTTGTTATATAATAATACAATAAGGAGCTTTTAAGTGTTGATAATTGAAATAAAACTAGAGATCTTGAGAGAAGACATTACCTCTTAGTAAGGTCACTCCTTTCAATTTTTACCATAAGGCATCCTTGGATTGCTTCTTGCTCGATTGTTGGATTATATGATGAGTATATGGATGTTTTGGATATATTTGAGAATATATTTTTTGATCTAAATTAGATATAAAAGTTTGATTAAGTGGGAGTAGAGGAGGCCTCTTATAGGGGAGGAGGAGTGGCACTCTTATAATATTTTGACAAGGGAATTCCATACACGTTTTTCACATTGAACGTCACTACAATAATGGATAAAATTATATAAAATGGAGGATAGGTTCTAAATTTTTCCATTAAATGGATTTTGGACAATTATCTTATAAGAAACTGGATCTTCTTTTCAGGTATGTATCTTTCTTTCTGGTTGTTTTTGAGAAAAAATGGAGTTTTTGGAAATTTTAGGAGTACACGCCATGTACTTTAAGTACATGGCGTGTACCCTATTTCTACGAGTGACCTTGTATTGGTAGTGTAACAGACAAGTACATGTTAATGTGTGGTGACCTAGAGACCACCTAAAGCGGAGGCCGGAAAAGGCAAGTACATGTCATGTACTTTTAAAGAACACGCTATGTACTTTCTTTTTTCATTAAACTGGCCAGGGTTGCGTATAATTGACAGAACATTCTTATTCATTGTTTGTCTCATCCAGAAGAATCTGTATGGCCATAAATCTTCCTCAAGCCCTGGAATCACCATTTGTTCTCCGAATTGACCATTTTCGATTGCATTGGAATTGCATCAGTGAGTTCTCCCTTCTTCTTAAACATCATCTCTGGTTTTCTCCTCTTTTTCAAGATATCTTTAGTTGAATTTCTTAAGTTTATTTGTAGATATACGGAGTTCTAAGGAAATTCAACGCCTGAGGTTAACGTATATCATTATTACAATTCCATGGTAGGTGGTTTGTGCCTTTTCGTAGATAGTCTTTGAATTTTATGTGCAAAAGTTCCCAATACCCTCATTCAGGGTATTGCGTGTTTATGGTTTTAGCCATGTTTTTTCTATTATGCCTTGTTTTTTGGATAGAGGTTAATTTTTTATGAATAGGGTTAACTTTTCCATGCTAAAGAGGTTTTTCCCATGTTTTCTTGTTTTGATTGTTTGTTCTAGCTTCCCTGTTAGGCTGCTTTATTTTCCATGCCTAGAATTGTTAGGATGGAGTGATTATTATCTGACATGCTATGATATGTTGTAGATTGTTTATCCAAGTATTTCGTGAGGTTTACTTTGTCTTCCATGTATTGTTTGTGCACGACTAACTTACACAATGTTGTGGGAACCTGGTGTAGTAGACCATAGGGAGAATGGACATTGAGAGATTCTCCAGAGTGTCTGTTTTACTCTTATGTTGCTATACCATAAGGGGGATAGACTTTTTGCTCCATCAGAGTGTCTATAGTTTTCTCGATATGGGCCACAGGGATAATTGGACATTGAGTGCTTTCTCAGAGTGCCTATTAGTTATCGATACGAGACCACAGGGGAATTTAAAGTGAGTGCTTCCTCAGAGTGTCGTTGCTAAATCTAAACTAGTGGGGTTAGACTGTGTGTACTTCCTAGAGGGTTTCTTGTGTATGTTTGGTTGAACCAGAGGGGTTAGGATGTGAGTACTTCCCATAGGGTTACCTAATTTTTATTATCTCCTTACATGGTATATGAAATTGAATGCAATTTGATTTGTAGGATTGTTACTATGTGTACTTCCTTGCTTAGTGCTTCATTTTTTTATTGTCTACCATATATATTCACTGACTATTATGTACAAATCTTTTGCTGGTTTCCTACTGGGACTCATCTCACACCCTATTTGGGGCATGTTTTTGGGCCCAAACAGATTATATTTTTTCAGTTCTAGATAAGGGAAAGTGCCCTTCTACTTCAGGTACTTGATTTTTGTGGAGCTGGGGAAAATGGGACCAAGCTGAGGCTTGCAATGTGGTGGAGAAGTTTATCTATTTTCTTCTTTACTTGGGTTTAGTATTGTATTCCAGCATTGTGACTTGTTTGGATTCTTTCCTAGACATATGTATCATGCATCATATATATATATATACTCCATTTTTTATTACTTCCGTTGTTTATTTATTGCATGTTTTATTGCTTTCGCTATTATTATATGTTTTACATCAATTGTGTTAATTTACCAATGAGGGCATAGTTTCCCCACTATCACACTCAAGGCCCTCACTGCTAGTCGGCAGCCTCTGGCATTCAGGAAAATGCACTTGAGGCCATGTGACCAACTGGGTACGGGGTGCCTCTTGGTGGCACTCAGAACCGAGACATTACAAATTGGTATTAGATTCATTCTTTTCTTCTTGAATTATTGTTTGGAGCCTATATCTAGGGATAGGAAGGAATAGGTAGTTGGTAATAAGTTGTTCCTGGGAGTATCTAACTCATGTATAGGGAAAAGCCAATTTACCTCAGTTATTTCAATTTTCTGGTTTTTCAATTTTATAGTTGATTTGATTTCACCATTGGGTGATTCACATGTATTGTGATGTTATCATTGATGTTATTATGTTTCTATTTTGGTTGCAACCCGATGAGATGAGGGTATGCCATCTCATGCATCATATAGGCACTTGTTAGAAATCACATGTCATGCAATCCTACCATGCCAATTATGGTGCATTAGTGATTTTATGTTGTTTTGATAGATGGTGTGATAGATATGCATGTTTTTGTGAAAGATGCCTTGATATAATACCTTATTTTGAAATGGTATTGGTTGTGTAAGGTTTTGTTTGAATGGATTTTCAAACATTGGTTCTTGAGGTGTTATGGGCCCTCATGGATCAGAATTTGGTGGATCATTGTTTTGTTTTTCCTTGAATATTACATGTATAAGATGCCAATATTTGATTCTCCGGGAGTTTGGGACCTCATGGATCAGAATTTGGCACTTTAATGTCTGTTTCAGTGTTTTCTGGGTTCTGGAGTAGTTTCTGAGGCTTACTGTCCAGAATAACCTAGAATACACAGTGTGTAATGATAAATGTACACCATGTCTCCTTCTTCTTGGTAAGGAACTGTTTTTCTTAAGTACATGTCATGTACTATATGTACACACCATGTAGTCTCTAACTGTGTCACTAGTTGTGTGGGCAGAGACATGGTGTTGGGAAATATTTGGTGGAACACTCCGTGTTCTTGATGTACACACTGTGATGTGATGACCATGTGTCCAACCATGTGAATAATGACATGGATGGATAAAACGTAAGTTATACACACTGTGTCAAGCTTTAACACACTGTGCAGTGTAACCCATGTATCTGGTCGTGTGGCGAACAACACAGGTTAGTGAAATCTTTCTAGTACATTCCACATCTGGCACTAACACGTCGTGTAGTCTTGTTTTAGGAGAATCGTGTGGCTTAGCCATGTAAGGGAACTTGGGAAGGAGAATATGATTCAAGTACATGTTGTGTATTATGACAACACACCATGTTTTTGGGGTGTTACACAGCCTGTGTTGGAAAAAGTACATGCCCATGTGAAGGCTTAAGGGAACACGTCGTGTAGGCATTTTACACATCATGTATCCATGCTTTGAAAAACTTGAAATATTTCTTTCCCTTGTTCCCTTCTTACACTTAGAAGTTACATTACCTATTAATCTTGATCTAAAGTGTTCTCTTGACCTTGCAGAGTCATGTCACTGAGACATAATCCGGTTGTCCTCCGGTTATAGGGTAGTGATCAGACATCAGATATGGCTGATTAGGGACTACCAGTAGATCCTCTAGTTGTGCCAGTCTTGGCACCAGCCTCCATTCTAGACACAGGTGATGATGCATAGTTCCGAAAGGGCTCTATGAGGTTTTTGCAGACCTTATGAGGAGTACCGCATCCTGCCCCTTCTATAGCAGAGCTGACGCGGGTTTTCCAGTAGCAGTATCCTCCCACATTCATAAGAGAAGGAGGACCGTATGCTTCAGAGTCATAGTTAGAAGCCATTCTTTCTATCTTAGAGAATCTAGAGACACCACCATAGAGGAGGGTGAATCTCACTACGTATATGTTTCGGGATTTCTCCAAGAGATGGTGGGATGTGATCTCACAGGCGGGATGCTAGAAAGTTATGGTGTGGGATGAGTTTCAGCGTACCTTCTACGATTACTTCTACCTAGATACTTTGAGGTCCAATCAAGCACAAGAGTTCATGAGTCCGTAGTAGGGTACTCTATCATTCATGGAGTATTCTATCGATTCACTGAGCTATAGTGCTTCACACCTATTCTCATAGGTGATGATTTATTTTTGGAAAAGAAGTTTGAGGATGGTCTCAGGCAAGACATCTGATCTCAGGTGAACATCTTCAAGTTGACTTCCAACACTTCTATATTCAACCAGGCACAGATCATTGAGCACAATATGAGGGATTCTAGAGTGGTGATCCAGGGTGGTTTGATATCCAGAGTTGGTATCCCTCTTACTGACATCAGGAAACGCCGTAGGGAGTCTATGTGTGGAGATCATAGTAGGTGGGAGACATCTTCTTGTAGACAGGTTGTGTGATGTCAGTGCGGGAAGAGCAGGCATATGAGTCCACATTGCTTGAGAGACCCAGTGGAGTGCCGATCATGCAGCAAGATGGACCATCTTCAACGCTTCTGTCAATTCTTCTCACCAGCAATTGGTGACAGGGGTTCTTCTATGACTCCGCCTTCAGGAGCAGTACCAACAGTTTCTC
Source organism: Viscum album (assembly GCA_963277665.1). Taxonomy (NCBI): domain Eukaryota; kingdom Viridiplantae; phylum Streptophyta; class Magnoliopsida; order Santalales; family Viscaceae; genus Viscum; species Viscum album. Next base: position 625,968,298 of record OY728127.1, read on the forward strand.
AAAAGGAAGGAAACTAGAGTTTTTCTAGCCATTCAGGCCAAGGTGGAGGTTGAGGTTGTGGTAGCCAGTCACCAGGCTTTCAAAGACAATAGGGTGGATCAGCTCATAGTGGTCAAGCAGGGTCGTAGGGCCGCGGTGCAGGTCAAACTTTTGCAATGGAGCAGAACCAGCTATAGCAGGATCCCAGACCCTCTACAGTTCGAGGTATGATCCTAATTGCCTCAGTTTTATATTATAATCTTTTTGATACAGGGGCTTCCCATATTTTTATATTTTTCACTATTGTGGAGAGCCTTGGGATTTGTACCTTTTCTTATACCGATATCTTGATGCTAGACACACTGTTGGGGACAAGAACAACTATTGTATGTCAGTGCAAGGAGTTCCCTCTAGAGGTTGGTGGGTGCCACATCCTATGGGACCTTTATGTCCTAGAGATGACAGACTATGATTCCATTCTTAGAATGGACTGGTTAGTTTCCTTCCAGGCATTTTTTGATTTCTATCATCGTAGGGGGAGTTTCACGTTGCCAGAGGGCAGATCATTTCTTTAAAAGCGTGAATGGGATGACCAGGAAAGCAGAGTGGTACATGAGCATCATGGGTTGGGAGGAGTTATAGTCTAGATTTCAAGTCAATATCTAGATGACTAGGTAACTTCCCAGATGACCTATCCTCTTTGGTGAATTGTTTCAGGGATTTCTTTCCAAAGGACTTTTCAGGTTTGCCTCCGGAGTGATAGGTGGATTTTTCTTTTGAGCTTGTGCAGGCACCGGTGTTCATTCCTCCTTATAGGACGGCTACACCTGAGTTGCAAGATCTCAAGAAGTAGTTAGAGGAGTTGCAGGAAAAGGGTTTCATCTAACCCAGTACTTCTCCTTGGGGTTCGCCTCTCTTGTTTGTGAAAAAGACGGACAGTACCCTTAGACTTTGTGTGGATTATTGGAAGTTGAACCACTTTATGTTCAAGAACCGATATCCATTGTCAAGGATTGATGATCTCTTTGATCAGCTATGAGGACCCTGATTGTTCTCAAAGATTAACTTGAGATCTGGTTATAATCAGTCATGTGTTAGACCATCAGATGTACCACTTACATCCTTTCAGAGCGGGTATGGTCTATATGAGTATGTGGTTATGTTGTTCGGTCTCATGAACACACCTACAGTTTTCATGGAGTTGATGAACTAAGTGTTCCATCCATACTTGGATTCTTTAGTGGTAGTCTTCATGGATGATATCTTGGTGTACTCTCACACTCGACACGACTATGACACCCATCTTGAGATCATTTTGATTACACTGAGAGAGCATCAGTTATATGATAATCTCTAAAAATGCCACTTTTGAATGGACCAGATTCACTTCTTGGGTCATGTTATCTCAGAGATAGAAGTATCAGTAGACCTATAAAAAGTGACAGTAGTAGTTTCCTAGGAGCATCCAAAGAATTTCTTTGAGGTACGAAGTTTTCTAGGGTTTTCTGGTTACTACATGAATTTTATACGGGACTTCTCACGCTTAGAAACACCACTAAAGGGCCTGACTAAGAAGGGTGTGAAGTACTTGTGGTCAGATTCTTTTGAGCCATCCTTTCAGGAGCTGAAAGAGAGGTTGACTTCAGCACTGATACTAGTTTTTTCAAAGCTGTGAAAGAGATATACGATTAATTGTGATGCATCAGGTATCAGGCTAGGAGTAGTGCTTATGTAGGGAGAAGGGGTTGTTGTGTATGGGTCTCGGCAGTTGAGGCAACATGAGAGGAACTACCCAATGCAAGATCTCAAGTTGGCGGTTGATGTTCATACTTTACAATGTTGGAGACACTACCTGTTGGGAGATAATTTTGTGTTTTTCATCGACCAAAAAAGTCTCAAGTATATCTTCACTCAACATGACCTGAATTTGAGACAATGAAGGTGGGTAGAGTACCTTCAGTCCTTCGACTTCGAGAATTCCTACACACCTAGGAAGGTCAAAAATTGGATGATGCGTTGAGCATGAGGACTCAAAATAAGTCAGTTAATGAGGCCAGTCTTGAGTGGATTCTTATGGATCTGTTCTCTGAGATGCATTTAGAGGTGCATGAAAGTCAGGGGTAGACGTTTATTTATTTTGTGGCTGTTACCACTACTCTACTTGATCGAGTGCGAATGAGGAAGATATCATATTCAGAAGGCCTAGTCCTATTGGAGAGTGTGTTAGGAGAGGACCCCATTCCTAGATGAACCATAGGAGAGGATAAGATCTTGTGTTTTCATGGGTTCGTATGGGTGTCAGCAGATATCCGTGAGGAGATGATGCGGGACTTTCATTCCTCAGTTTGCGAAGTTCATCCTCATGTCACAAAGATGTATCGTGATATACACTGTTAGTATTGGTGGCCATGTATAAAGAGAGATGTTACTGGTTTTGTCATGAGATGTTCCACTTGTCTGCATATGAAGGTAGAGCATCAACGACCAGCAGGGATTTTGCAGCAGTTACCTATTCCCGAGTGGAAATGGAATGATGTCGCGATGGACATCATGATGGGTTTACCGAGGTTGCCTTGGGGTAATGATGCAGTTTGGGTTGTCATTCAAAGACTCGCGAAGGATTCTCACTTCTTGACGATCAAAGAGACCTTCAGTGTTGATGAGTTGGGAAGGTTGTACATCCCAGAGATTGTACTTTTACATGGAGTTCTGCACTCCATTATTTCAGACAGGGACGCCTGTTTTACTTCTCGGGTCTAGCAGAGACATTAGAGGGCTTTGGGTACATAGGTACTTCTGAGTACAGCTTACCATCCCCAAATAGATGGTAATTCTGAGCATACAATTCAGGTGCTTGAGGACATGCTTTGAGGATGCATCCTGGATTTTGGAGGTTCATGGTATAAGCACATAACTCTTGTGGAGTTTTCCTACAATATTAGTTTTCAAGAAACTATTCAGATGGAACCTTATGCGGCTTTGTACGGTAGGCCATGCCGATTACCCTTATGCTAAATGGAGGTAGGAAAGGCAGCTATACTGGGACCTTGACTTGTCCAGGAGACCACAGAGCAGATAGAGTTTATTCTAAAGAGGATGGATACTACACAGTCATAACAGAAGTCTTATGCTGATCTACGGAGACAACCTCTGGAGTTCGGGGTCGGTGATCAGGTTTTCCAGCGTGTCACACCGAGGTTGGGACACAGGAGGTTTAGAAGATGGGGTAAGCTTTCTCCAAGGTACGTTGGTCCGTTTGAGGTGCTGGAGAGAGTTGGTCTGGTTTCCTATCGATTGTAGTTATCTCAGAGGAATCGGTCTATGCATGACGTCTTCCATGTTTCTCATCTTCATAGTTACTTCTCTGACACATCTCATGTTTTCCAACCTGAGGAGGTTGAGCTCTATGTGGACAAATCATTCAAGGATCATCCTATCCGGATTGTTGATCGAAGTGTAAAGGTTCTCCATAGCCAGTATGTTCCTTCAGTACGAGTGTTATGGTAGCACAAGTGAGTACAGGACGGGACCTGGGAGAGGGAGGCTGATGTATGATCGCAGTGGTCGGAGTTGTTTGAGTTTTCTTCTTCTACGCTGCCTTACTAAGGAAATTCAGGGATTAGTTTCTTTAAGTTGGGAAGTTTTTAAGAACCTGGATCATATTTTTAGTTATGAATCTTGCTTTATGATTTTTTTTGATCAAAAGAGGAGTTTCTGGAAATTTCAGGAGTACACGTCGTGTACCCGGTTATCGCGGGTGACTGTGTACTATCCGTGTAACAGCTGAGTACATGGTCGTGTGTGGTGACCTGGAGATTGCCTAAAGCAGAGGCCGTAAAAGGAATATACACAATGTGTACTTTTAAAGAACATGTCTTGTACTTTCTTTTTTTTATTAAATGGACCGGGGTTGTGTCTAATTGACAGAACATTCTTCTTCATTGTCTATCTCATCCAGGATTGTCTGTATGACCACGGATCTTCTCCGAGCCCTTGACTCTCCATCCATTCTCTGAATCGACCGCTGTCGATTTCTTTGGAATCATATCAGTGTGTTCTTTGTTCTTCTTGAACATCATCTCATGTTTTCTCCTCTTCTGAAAGATATCCTCGGTAGAACTTCTTACTCTTTTTTGAAGATCTATGGCATTCTAGGGAGATTCGAGTCCTGAGGTTCAGGTATATCATCCGTACAAAGTTGAGGTAGGTGGTTTGTGCCTTTCCGTAGATATTCATCAAATTTTATGTGCAAAAGTGCCCAATACCCTTGTTCGGGGTATTGCGTGTTTATGGTTTTTAGCCCAGTTTTTCCTGTTATGCATTTTTGTTTGGATTGAGGTTAATTTTTTACGAATAGGGTTAACTTTTCCATGATATGGAGGTTTTTCCCATTTTTTCTTGTTTTGACCATTTTTTCTAGCTTGCCTGTTAGGATTCTTTGTTTTATTTCCTAGTATTGTTAGGATGGAGTGATTATTATCTGACATGCTATGATATATTGTAGATTGTTTAGACAAGTAGTTATTGAGGTTTACTTTGGATTTCATGTATCGTTTGCGCATGAATGACTAACACAGGGTTGTGGGAACCTGGTGTTATAGACTATAGGGAGAATGGACATTGAGGGGTTATTCAGAGTGTCTTTTTTACTGTTACATTGCGAGACCATAGGGGGATGGACTTTGTGCTCCCTCAGAGTGTTCGTAGTTTCATCAATATGGGCCATAGGGGGAATTGGATATTGAGTTCTTCCTCAGAGTGCCTATTAGTTACTGATACGAGACCATAGGGGGAATTTACGGTGAGGGCTACCTCAGAGTGTCTTTTCTAAAGCTGAACTAGTGGGGTTAGACTATGTGTACTTCACAGAGGGTTTCTTGTGTTTTTTTTGTTGAAACAGAGGGGTTTAGATGTGAGTAATTTCCAGAGGGTTACCTACTATTGATTAGCTGGTTACTTGGTACACAAAAATGAGTGCAATTAGATTTTTAGGATTATTACTATGTGTACTGCCTTTCTTACTGCTTCATTTTTCTTATTGTCTGCCATATATATTCACTAACTGTTAGGCACAAATCTTTGGGTGGTTGCCAACTGGGATTTGTCTCACACCCTGTTTGGGTCATGCTTTTTGGGCCCAAAATGATTATATTATTACAGGCCTAGATAAGGGAAAGCACCCTTCTACTTCAGGTACTTGATTGTTATGGAGCTGGGGAGCATGGGACCAATATGAGGCTTGCAATGTTGTGGAGCAGTTAATCTGTTTTCATTTGTACTTGGGGGTTTAGTATTGTATTCCAGCATTGTGACTTGTTTAGATGATTTCCTAGACATATGTATCATGCATCATATATATATATATATATATATATATATATATATATATATATATATATTTGTGTTTGTGTACTCCATTTTTCATTACTTCCATTGTTTAGTTATGGCATGTTTTAATGCTTCTGCTATTATTATCTGTTTTACTTCTGTTGTGTTACTCTGCCAATGAGGTCATAGTTTCCCCACTATCACACCCAAGGCCCTCATTGCTAGTTTGTATCCTCTGGTATTCGGGGAAATGTGCTTGATTCCATGTGAACAACCAGGTACGAGGAGCCTCTGGGTAGCACCCGGAACCGGGATGTTACATATCTTGGTTATTTGGGCCCTTAATATTCAGGTTTTGTCCCTTATTAAGAAAACTTTTACCTTAGTCGTTGTAAATAATTTTAATTACATTAACAAATAATTTTGGTCAAAAACTAAGTTCAAATTATTAGATATTTGAAATTATAATGAATCGAAATATTTATTCCATTTTTACAAATTATAATAACATATTTGGAAGAAATTAATTTAAATTTAATCCCACAGATGGAAGAAAATATGGTTTTTTAAAGTAAAATATCCCAAAGTTTTTTATGTTTTCATAGTCAATTTCTAAGTGACATTGATTCTAATGTCCTAAATTTGATTAATTTATAAAAATATAAACCAATTAAACTTTAAAAAAATTTAAAATATATTTTTACCTTATAAATAAATTATATGAAAAGGCAATTTCGAATTAAATTTCAGTGTTTTTCACTACTTATTAAAAAATGAAATTTCACAAAAAAGTAAAAAAATTATCTTAATCTAATTTTAATGTTTCTCTTCCAAGTATGTTGTTAATTTTGACATATTAAATTTATAAAGGGTTCAAAATTTTGATTTAAAATCAGTTCTCCATCAAAAGGTTGTAAAAATACTATTAAAAAATATAGTATTTATATGTAATATTAGGTTTGTTCTTATCTTATACCTATCAAATATATTGGATGAATATAAAAAATATTTGATTGAATATAAAATATTTATATCACATTAATATCACTCACTAATTCTAACTAGTTTAATTTATTAGGGTAAAACACCTTTGTAATCATAAAAAAAGTTTTCTATAAAAAAATCCATTTATATTCAACTGGTTCTTATATTCAATTCTAATTATGTTTTGAATTCATTTTATATTTTTGTAAACCATAATTTTCATAAGTTATTTATTACAATTCATAATGTCTAGTTTATATCTTATTATATTAAATTATAATATTTTAATAATATTTTATTGTTCAGTAAAAATTGGTCTTGTGTGTAATGCAAGCCATCAAAGAAGGTTGTTCTTGTTTGTAACTCACACTAACTAAATTTGTCATGATTTTAAATATATATAATCTATTTAAAATACTAAATATATTATAAATACTCAGGATATTATATTCCCTGGCACACTTGGTGATGCGTGTGATACACGCTATTAGATATAGTGTTCTTACTTTGGAATTTTATGGTGTTATGTTCTCCCAACATAAATTAAATTAAATCCTCACAATTTAAAAAAAAATATTAGTAATCGAGGGACTAATATTTGAAAATAAACTATTATTTAACGAACCACATCATAAAAAAGGGTTAATATGACATCTTCTGAAAAAGAGAGAAAGGGAAGTACAATGGCCACATTACTGGGTTCCCTAATAAGGGAACATAAGTAGGAAATGGAAACATGGATACAGAAGAAAAATATAACTATAAAGTTCCAATGGAGAGTTCTACATAATATGGTTAGGAGAAGGTTAATAATCACAATTCCATAAATCCGTGATGACCTAATGGTCCATTTGATTCATCAAAAATGAATGTACTAGGACTACATTTTTTGTTTTAAAATCATTTTTCCTGGAGTTGAGGAAGTATTTCTCTCTCTAATAATATAAGTTAATATAATTACATGGTATGTTTCTCTAAGAACATTCTTATCCTTTGTTCATTCTTTGAACTATTTTTACTTTATCCCATAAAACAAGATTCAACGTATAGTGATGTAATATATCATTCTTTAAAACTAGATCAAAATTTCAACCGAAACAATCACATAAATAGTTAAATTTTCCAAAATATTTTGATCCAATACATTGTAAGGAAGGTCACTGGATTTACAAAATGAACTTATCATTAACCTTTGACCAATATTAATCATCTCTAAATTTTCACATTCCAAACATTGAATGACTTTATCATGTACCATCTGGAAATATGGTAATAACTCAAATTACAATAAAACCATATTAGAAACATTCATTCCTCTTTATTATTCATGTAAGAAACATGTTATTCAAAATATTACTTAAATACAAAAGTGTTGTGAACTAAATAAATGATAGTATAAACCACTTTTCGACAATTTTTTAATCAATTCCAAGGTAGTCAAAACTTATCTAAATCAAACATTTCTTCATCATTATATCATCATCAGGAACATATTAAGGTTTGTATTTCCCTCAATAATGTGTTTTTTTAATTTTTAAATTTCTACTAAATAAATTATCCTAGTACCATTCAGCATATGGTCTGAAATCCTTAACAAAAAATTATTATAGTATAATTCTTATATATTTGATAAATCATATGATGGGAACATCATAAATAAAATAATTTTACAACACATTTCTTAGATCCAAACACATAATCACCTTAATAATTACACTTTAATTGTGTCAATAACTTATGCATGACCTTGACACCTTATCTTCTTCTGAGGTATATTCTCTTAACTCTTGGAGAATTCGTGTGTATAGTACCCCAAATCCTTGATGTTGTAGCAGTTATTATCAACATTTTTTATCTTCCCTTTTCATTATTTTACCCAGTGAACCTTTTATATGCACTTATAAAAAACTACCAAACCTTTTAATCAGTTTCTAGGATGATTCCTTCCATAATTATCACATGTGGGAAAATAATTATTTCCCTACTTATTCTTTGACTTGTTCCCGTTTTCATGGTGCTCAGAAAACCTCTTATTATCTTGGTTTCCCTTGAATATATTTATTCCTAGAAATTACTTCTTTTTCTTGAGGGAACATAATTATATATCTTCGTCTGATGAGAAAATCTAAGAAACCAATGCCCTAAAAATATTTTCCACAAGAACTTCAAATAAGTGGTCAATCTTGCACTCTATGATGCATATGTAATTCATAACCAAACTGGATAACCATGTAATGGTATCTTCATAATTTTTAACAATATTATCTTAATTTTCCTTTAAGCTAAGGAACTTTCTCTTTATCTCAATTTTTTGATTATGAAGGAAGTACTTGTCAAAGAATGTATACTTAAAATTCATCCATTCTACAAGTTCTATTTCTTCTTCCCCCTAGTATTCTGAATCAAGGACCACAATTGATAAACCTCACCTTAGAGATAATACACTGTAAGTGTAACATTGTCCATTTAATTTCATCCCAATTATGTAAATATCTTCTCCAAATACATAATCCATCGCTTAGCTTCCATTGGATTAGTAATACCACTAAATGAATAGGGACTTTTTCACATAAAGTGATCCAAAAAATGAGATTCTCTCTATGGAATAGGTTTATCCATTCAAAAAAGGTTATTTTTCATAACCTGGATAAACTTCCGAAATATATCCATAACTTTCTCAGTTCTAACAACAACTACATTGACTTTCTCAACTAGTAAACCTCTATGATTTCCATGAGTATTGATATAATTCTTCTTTCCATATGCCATTTTTAAACAATAGAATATACTGGATTAGATCCTAAAAATATAAAATTTTATTACTCTAAATATGGTGTAGCACATAACATAAATTTATGCATCGTAAATCCTACAATCATAAACATTGGTTACTTTAGGGAAATCCTTACATTTAAAATCCATCATAATGGTAGGTAAATAAAATGTAAACTGTCCTAATAGTATACCTCGGGAGTGTCAAACCAGGTGTGTAGTAAGGCCCATTGTCATGTTCCAGGTTAAACCGATCTAGGTCTGGTACACCTTTTTAGAGTTTTTACTCCTAGTTATATTTGTGCTAGAACCATGTCCACTTGTAGTATCCAGACAAGGGTGTATTGTTAGTAACACCCACATTGTATCTACTTTACCCAAATTATAAGATATTACTCTATACTTATCTTTAATGTATATCTTAGGTTTGTGCTTCCTAATCCAAGTTTTCTAAATATAGTTTCCAGGTTTTCTACTAAACTTTCTTTGATAACAACTATAACACCCCAACACTAGAATCCTAGAGCGAGTGCATTATTTTATTACATTTGAATTTTTACAAGGAATAAAATCCCAAAGGACCTGTCAGTTTAGTAGTCTTGGGAAGCCAAATTATGTATATAAAACCATTATTTATTGGTAAATAATAAGTAAAAACATGATACATAATAAAATGAAATAAATTGTGTCCTTTAATGGTTATTTAATGATTATTTTTATTTATAGCCTGTGGAAAAGAAACAGAATAAGGGGGAGCTCAAATGCTCAGTAAGGGTAAATAAAGTGAAAGAAATAATGAATTAATTATAGTTAATAAACATGTAATGGTGAATAACCAATAAAAAAAGGCATTAAAATAACTAGATAAGGAAATATCAATATAAAAATGTATTAAACTGAAACCATATTCCATTTAGAAAATGAACTAAAAATGAAATGCATCCATATATTTTATCATATGAAAATATCATAAATAATAATAATGATAACTGAAATATTTATTAATGGAATGATTAATTATTAGACATCATGACTAAGGTACATGAGGACCTATACTATCAATATTCACACACAGAACAATTTAAAACTATAGGTAGAAACCTGTTTAATTTCACCAACTTAATTGTCTCATGAGAACCTATCACTACATCGAGGAGCTATATAAATTTCAGGCTCCAACTGTCATTTCATTTCTAAATAATTCCTTGTATTGAATAATAAATTTAATAAATAGACAATATACCTTATCAAATATCTATATTGAATAAAATATACATATTTACCAATAATTCCCCAGTTAATCAAATAACAATCAAATTTAACTGTATTTGTAAAATGATATATGATTTAGGCAATAACATTATCCATCAATTGAAAATATGGGTATCTAAGTAAATTTCAAATGAAAATGATTATAATAAAATTAATATTTTACGATAAATTTTACAATCAAAAAAGGAAGTTATTTTGGAAAGATAATCATTTTGAACATTCTTGAGGATAATAGCCTTTAAACATTCTAATGTGTCTCATACTACATTGAAACATTTAAATCATAATCCCCTTGAAGGTATTACATTAAATTAAACTTATAATATCATGAGAATAAGTATATTAATGATATTATGTATTTAATGGTTGTATATACACCATATAAAAGTAAGCTGGTACATAACAACAAATAATTCTCAATAGAATGTAAATTGAGATGCAATTACTTACCTTAACCTTTCTTTGTGTTGTGTTGTATTTATCGTACCAATTAGTGGTAAAAAAATTAACTAACTTATAAAAGAACCATATTAATTTTTATAATATCGTATATTAACTTTTTACAATATTTATTACTCATTTGTTAACACTCTTTCAATATATTAACTATTCTAGGTACTAATTTCCAAGTTTTCTCAAGTATGTTTTCACATGTTATTTGCTACTCCTATTGCCTAGATCATGGTTTAATTATCTCCATAATTTAAATCATTATGTAATTATAATATATATTAATTGCATATGTGTTTAGAATAATCGATGAATTTTGTAGATAATAAATGAAATGCATCGTTCATGGAAATGGTAGGTCGTACGTACGCATGAAGCTACTTTAATTTCTTCATCATATTAAAATATTGAAAAGTAATTGATATATATTTATGTTATAATTAAATATAATATCTATTTAATATATTTCATATTGTTTTATTAAAATTTTCCTTTATATGTTCCATGTATATTACGAAAGAGTCACATCACTTTGAGGTGGCGGTAGTCCACACTTCCACAAACGATGTTATCATATTTACACAAAATGAAATGTTTAGAGGTATGTTTTATAAAATAATTACGTAAGTATGAAGATATTATAAATATAAAATATATCATATTTAAATATATTTTCCATCATAATATCCATCATAAGAGGCGGTAAAGGAAAAATGAAAAATCATCATTTTGTGAGGTGATAGTTCGTCGTACACGTAAACAGTATGTTCGTTATCCATTAGAGGGAATTTTGTTTAACTGTAGGTTAAAAACACCACATAAAAAACAAAATATTATATTTAGGATAATTTTTTTTATATAATAATATAAACAGAAAATTTTAGGGGTGGATAATGGAAATAGAACTAGAGATCTTGAGAGAAGACGTTACCTCTTAATTGGGTATCTCCTTTTGGTTTATACCAAAAGGATTACTTGGATAGCATAATTCTCAATGGGAGGATTCTAGGATGAGTTTATTGATTTTGAGGAGATATTATTGAAGATTTTGGTCTATCCAAAGTTTCTTTAGAGGTGTGAGGAAGTGGGAGGAGAGGAGGCCTTTTATAGTGGAGGAGGTGTGGCACTCTTTTAATATTTTGATAAATGAATTCCATACACATTTTCACATATAAATTGTCTCCAATAATGGAAAAAAATATATAAAATTGAGTATAGGGTCTAAATTTGGCCATAAAATGGCTCTTGTACAAGTTTTTAGGTCATTTTATCCCTTAAGATTAAGGTTTAGTACCTTATTGAGCATAATTTTACCTTAACCACTGCAATTGATTTTAATTTATTTTACTAATATTTTTGGTAAAAATATAAATTTAAGTTATTATATATTATATATTATGATTATTAAAAAATTAAATACATTTTTTTCAAATTATAATAACATAAGTGTAAGAAATTAATTAAAATTTAATCCCTTGGAGAGGACGAAAATGCGAGTTTTCAAAGTAAAACATCCAAAAGCTTGATATGTTTTCATAGTCAAATTCTAAGTGAAATTGATTCCAACAACCTATATTTTATTAATTGATCAAAATATGGTATAATTAAACTTTAAAACCAATTTGAAATACAAATTATCCTTATAAATAAATTAGATGAAAAGTAGTTTTGAATTGAATTTCAGTATTTTTTCACTATTCATCCAAAAATGAAACTTCTCAAAAAATTATCGAAAATTAACCATAATATAATTTTTATGTTTCACTTCAAAGGATGAAGTATTTTTTTGAAATTTTAAATTTACAAAAGGTTCTAAAATTTGATTTAAAATAGGTTCTCCATCAAAAGGTGGCAAAACTACCTTTATAAAAATATAGTATTTTATGTGTAATATTGGGTTTGTTGTTATCTTATGTTTATCAAATATATTGAATGAATATCCAAAAATTTATTGAATATGTAATACTTATATCACATTAATATCACTAACTAATTTTAATTACTTTAATTTATTAGGGTAAAACCCTTTGTGATCATAAAAATAGTTTTTTATAAAAAATATTCCATTTATATTCAATTTGTTCTAATATTTATTTCTAATTAAGTTGTAACCAATAAATTTATTTTATATTTTTGTAAACCATAATTTTAATTAGTTAGTTATTACTATTCATAATGGCTAGTTTATATCTTATTATATTATATAATAATATTTTAATAATATATTATTGTTATGTAAAACACTATCTTGTGTGTAACGCAAGCCATCGAAGAAGTTTACTCTTGAATGAAAAGTATGCTAAATAAATTTCTCATAAAATTCAATATATAAAATGTATTTAAAATAGTAAATATATTATAAATACTCAAGATATTATATCCCCTTATACACTTGGTGATTCATGTGATACACGTTATCATATATAGTGTTCTTACTTTAGAATCTCAAGATATTACATTCAAAGGGTTGGATTTTATCTACGTAGGAGAAATATAAAACTAAGTTAGATATAATATTTAATTAAATTAAAACATTTAATTTCACCAAAAATTATGGGGTCCCATGGTTTGGCTACACAATTTGGCCAAACTGTGCACCAAATGTGCACGTTTGACTATAGGGAAGGGCACATCGCACGGTTTGTCCACACGGTTTCACTAACCATGTGGAGGCCTTGTAAACCTCCACTTTCAAAATTGAAGACAAGGATATATTTCCATGCATTATAAATCACACAGTTTCTTCTAACTATGAGGCCTTCCCCATTTCATTGTCCATCCTTGCATGGTTTTATCTAAATGGGTGGCCTACCCCATATGGTTTGAACTAACCGCGTGCCAGACCATTTTCCCCCAAAGAGTTAGGTTCTGGTATTCGAACCAGCCTTGGAAAACCCTAATACCTCTATGAAGTAAATGGGAATTAATATTAGATAATATTTATATTTTTAAATTGAAAATTGATAGAATAAAAGGATCCCCACCAAAAAAGGAAGAATCTGGTTCTTTTAAACTTCCTCTTTAAAGTAATTCATCCATGAATAGTCATTTCAAGGGTTGTCATGTTTTTCTAAGAAAAACTCTGGACAGTTTGATCATACATTAGCCTCTCTCTCTCTCTTGGGTCTCATCTTATACATGGTCATGCTGCCATAAAACCTATACTAGAGAACTATCTGGTCTCAAAGAACCTTCATGCTATGATCCACAATACGTGAAGGATGCTCCTAAAAGGATGCATCTACCTATAACTCAAAATTTTCAGGTTGAAAGGTATGATATTTTTATGAATAATTTCATTGTAGATGAGAAACATAGAAGATATCATGCATGGTCTGGTACCATTGAGGCAACTGAAACTGATAGGCTACCGGTCTGACTCTCTCCATAATCTCGAATGGCCCAATATATCATGGTGAAAGCTTACCATGTGTTCTTATCTTACTATTTCCCAACCTTATTTAGACATGAAAGAAATACCAAACCTCAACCTCGAACTCTAGAGATCATCTGTGGAGATCGGAGTAGGATTTCTATTGAGACTACGCAGTAGCCATCCACTTCTGAATCAACTGCACCTGCACTGTGGTCTCCTGAACAAGACAAGATCCAAGCATAGTTGTCTCTCCTACCTATAACTAACATGGGGGTGATTAGTATGGACTACCATACAATTACTCATAATGAGTTATCTCTATAGTATCCTATAAGCTATTTTTGTAGGTGAATTCAAGCAGGAGTATATGCCTCTCCAAAGATCCCTCTAAATCTAGGACGCATGCTCACATCGAGTCCTCAAGAACCTGAATCAAGAACTCTAACAAGCCATATATCTGGGGGTGGTATGCCATTCTTAAAATAACATGCGTACCTAACACCCTTTTGCATCCATTTCCATAACCATGAAGTGTATCGAGCATACCTATCTAAAATGATAGTATGTGGAACCTCGGGAAGTCATACTATCTCATAAATATTCAACAATACAATATCATCCACACTGAAGGTTTCCTTGATCATCAAGAAATGTTTAACCTTCTTGAGAGTATCAACAAAAACCCAAAAAAAATCATTACCTCAAGGAGACCTTGCTAAACCTAACATGAAGTCCATCATGAAATCATTACATTTCCTATTAGGAATGAGAAACTGCTATAAACTTCCAACTGATCACTGGTGTTTAACAATTACTTGATGACAGGTGGATCATATCATGATGAAATTACCTACATCTCTTTTCATTCCGAGACACAAGTTTTGGAAATGTAAAACTCGATACATCTTGGTGTCATTTGGGTTCACTTCCCAAGATAAAGCATTAAAGTCTCATATCATATCCTTACGTGTGTATTTTGAAACACATAAATGACCATGAACGCATATAATTTCATCCTCTCTTGTGGTCCAATCAGGATGAGTGTCCTCACCTTCCACACTCATCTCTAGGAATAGGCCCTCAAAATCTAATATTTGCCTCATCCTCACCCTATCGAGAATAGTAAAGGTCATAGATAAGGGTGAAATAAATGTCTTCTGACTGTTGTGCACTTCTATGTGAATCTAAGAGAAAAAAACCATAATCTGACACTCACTACTGGTCTATTTCACTACCTATATTTAAGTCCTTCTACTCAGTGAGTCGTCCACTACATTGCCTTTACCAGGTGTGTAGACAAGCCTGAAGTCAAAAGACTTTAGGTATTCCACCCACCTTTTCTTCCATATATTCATATCACGTTTTATAAATATGTTATTGAGACTTTATGATCTGTGTACACCACAAAATTCTCTCCCAGTATGTAATTTCTCCAATAGTGAAATGCATGAACTACTGCAGCCAACACGATATCATGTGTCATGTAATTCCTCTCATGTGACCTCAATTGTCGAGACTCATGCACCAGGACTATATCTCCATACGTAATAACTTCTCCTAGACTAATACCTGATGCATCAGATGACATGGTTTATCTTCTTCCTTGATCTATAAAAATAATTATAGATGATAAAATCAATATCTGTTTCAGCTCTTGAAAGGCCATCTCACAGAAATCTGACCATACAAACTTCACAACCTTTTTATTCAATCCTTTAAATGGATATGATAATCATTAGAAGTCCTATATGAAATGTATGTAATGTCCTTATATCCCTAATAAACTTTGTACCTCATATACCATTTTGGTATACTCCAAAGAAACTATATCTCTCACCTTCTCTGGGTCAACTGATACTTCTATCTCTGAGATAATGTTACCCAAGAAGTGAATCTGATCCATCTAGAAGTCGTACTTTGAGATCTTAGCATATAAATGATGCTCTCTCGGTTTATTTAATAAGATCTCGAGATTTTTGGCATGGTCATATAGATTTTGAAAATACAAAAATATACCATCCATAAAAACCACAATAAACAAATCAAGATAAGAATGGAACACTCGGTTCATCAGTTCCATGAAGACTATTGGGGTCCTCATAAGTCCGAACAGCATAACCAAATACTCATACATACCATACCATATACAAAAGTCTATGAAAAGTGTGTACGATGGTATAACATGCACCTAATGATGACCCGATATCAAATAAATATTTGAAAAACCCCTAGATCCTCATATCTAGTCAAAGAGATCATCAATCTATGGCAGAGGATATAGATTATTAACCATAATCTATTTAAATTATTAGTAATTCTCATATAGCCTAAGTGTATTATCTTACTTTTTTTAAAAAGTACAAGTGAACCCCATAGGGAAGTACTAGGTTATAAAAAACATTTTTTTTCTAAATATTCTATTTTCCACTTGAGCTCTTGTATCTCAGTAGTATCTATCCTATAAGGGGGAATGGATACTGGTGTATCTACTATAACAATATCTATATATAACTCTACCTCTCTCACTAGAGGAAATCCTGAAAATTTATCTGGGAAGACATCCATGAAATGATCAACCACTAGAGGGAAATCATCCTGAATTGTTCCCTAATCATCAAGATATAAAATATTAATATGGGCTATCATACCACCTAGCTCATAATTCTCATGTCCATATTGGTTTTACTGAACATCCCATTAAACCTTGTGAATGAACTCACCACCCTCTATTGATGTGAAGGTCACCCTATGATGATAGAAATCAATGAAAACATGAAATAGAACCAACCATTCCTTCCTGAGAATTATGTCAAAACTAGTCACGTCAATGAAAAATAGGTCAAATACGAAGTGACACCCACTTATCTCTAGGTGTACTCCTAGAACTAAAGTACACCCTCCTTTATAATACCCAATGAAGTATCAATCACCATCAAACCATCAAAGCACTAAACACTGATCCCAAATATCTCCACAATGAGAACTGATATAAAGCTATGAGAATACCCTACATTAAAAAGGGTAGAATCTAAAGTAGAGTCTACTATAATAGTACCTATAATAGTAGCACATTCAGGATTCTACTCCTCATGGGTCTCTTCTATTTCTTATATCTAGCCTGAACAGAGGCCTTATGATACTACCAAGATACCTTGAGCAGATTTTCTATGTTGTCACTATAAAACAAGTGTCTTACTACCACGGCCATGATCACCAACTTGACCTGATCAGCTAGTTATACTCCAGCTCCATTCCTAATGATGAGCTTTTGACCCTGCTCCTGAATGTGGAGTTGGTTCGAACTCTCTCTCACTGGCTGTCGGAGGAAAAGTTCTGCAGAATCGTTGTAAATGACTCATATTGTTGCAAGATCGTCACTTAATTAGGTGACTATACATTATAGATTTGTATTTCTTGGCCTTCCGCACTAGTATCACCTCACCTGGAAACCTGAGTATGTGCTATGGTTATTGATATAACTGCATGGAAGATCCTAATGATGCATCCTACTACCGGTTGCTGCAGAACCAGATCTAGGTGTCTATTTTCCCCAGCTCACACCCCCATCCTCTCTCAGGTTATGCTCTATGATATGTTCTTAATTCAGTATTCTAAAAATAGTTTCAACCCAAGAAAATTCACTTATAATCTTATATCTTACTAGATAACATCCTTGAGTTACCTATATTTAGATATCTCTTCACATATCAGAATAAGTTGGAAGTGCTAGAGCTTCGTAAAATTGGCAGAGTAATCCATAACTGATAGTACGACCTTCTCTAGGTGCGAGAACTATCAGGCTCTATTAGCCCTCAACATCTCAAGATAGAATTAGTCATAGAAGGCTGTATGAAAATTCCTCTAATCCATCTCCCTATGATACTCTATTGGAGTTATAGAATCCCTCTGTATCTTGGTAGAATTATGTAGTATATATGTAGTGAGCTTTACCCACCTCTCAAGAGGCATCTCTTGGTTCTCAAAGATTGATAACATAGACTCTAACCATGAATCTATAGCATGTGGACCACCAACCCCTGAAAACATGAGAAGATATAACTGCTAGAACACATGCATAAACTCGTACCATAATCTGGACAGATCGTGGTGCTCCTTAAATGGTTTTCATAGTTTACGAATCCCTTATGAAACTATGCCACAACACGTACATATGGTACTACTACGGGTGCCTCATCTGGAACTACATGAGGATCTACTAGTATCTCATGGCCCATCACCTATAGTGTGTGGTCATCTCCACCCTCTGGGCATATGACTAGAGTTCGTTATAGTGGAATTCTTGTATAAATGTCAAGTTCATGTTCAGATCAAGATTATTATCAAAGTTCACAGTTCAAAAGAACAGATATATAAATAAGATAGCTATAGGCTTTCCTATATAAGAACAACACCCATCCTAGTCCTTTATCCAGGTCTAGGAAATGTATAGTCCATATAAATGCAATATATACTTCTTATTTCCCACTATTAAGGTCAGTCTAGGGTCAAGTTCTCCGATATAAGAAATTCTAATTTCAATTTAATTTTCACTTGAATTCATATATTCATTTCACATTTGAATTCATAATCATTTCACATTTATATTAGAGTTCATTTTCAAAAATATTGAACCAATGGTCCACCAAATTTTAATCTATGATGGCCCATACTCCTCAAGAACCAAAGTATAGGGTCTATATAATTCACACCATAACACATTACATAATTCCTATCACAATATTAGGTATATGTATCATATAACGTATCACAACAGCATGTAAAAATTAATTCATCCTAAATGGCATGGAATAATTTATGGCATTTGATTCTTGTAATGTTCCTAAAATGATGCATGAGATATAATACCCTCATCTCATTGGGTTGTAAAAAAATAATACCCATAATCATGTCAAAAATTATATCATAATTCAACTTTATCACCCAATGGTGGAATCAAATCAACTATAATAGTAAAAATCTAGAAAATAACAATTTAATTTGTGGACATTTGGCTTTTTTTCTATGTGGATTAGCTACGACTGGGAACAGCTAATTCCAAATTCCTATTCCTTCATATCCCTTTATATTTTCTCTAAATAGTAAATCAACCCATAAAATAATCCTATGATACTACTTTGTAATGTCACAGACTCAGATACCAGTCAGTATGTGCTCGAGCTTAGTGACTCACATAGACTCAAGTGCATCTCCCCAAATGCCAGAGGCTGTGGACTAGAAATGAGGTCATATGTGTGTCTATGGGGATACTATTCCATAATTACTATAGTGTTCCACATTATAACATCAATAACATATAAGTAGAGAAATCAGTAAATCATATAGACAATAGACACACAACAGGAATATATAAAAATATCAAAAGGAAGGTCGTATACAATGATATTGATAATACATGTCATGTTTGTATAATAATTCATAAAAAACATGTATACATAGTAGGTGTTCAATAAATGTAACATAAGTAAAAAAAATTACAAAATTATCCTATCCAGCATTGTGAGCCCCATCTCAGTCTCATGCTCCCCTACTCCAAAGCAATCATCAAGAACCTGTAGTAGGGTGCTTTCCCATATCCATACTTTCAATAATATAGTCTTTTTGGGTACCCAAAGGTGGACCAAATAGAGTGTGAGATATAATCCCAGTACAAAACCACATAAGGTCTAGTTCCAATCAATCTATGAATATATATAACAGACAGTGTGATGGCGGTATTACAGTAAGTAAAGAAAGTACTCAATATAAACAACCTATAAAGTCCAGGTTATCATTTATAATATAATTAATTTAATCATTAAATTTCATTTAAATATATAAGTCCCAAGATCGGGTGCATAGCCCGGCATCCCCTATGATAACATGATCAAAGTATTCTTAAACATGCCATCCATAAAGTTCAATATAATGACCAAATCCAAGCTTCGGCTTTGAATTGTTTGATGCGTCATATGAAACATATCATTCATTATTCAATTTAGAAACTAATCTCATCCCTATAATTCCTAATTTTGAATACGGATATTCCTTCAGGTATAATATAATCCAACACCCAATAAGCATATCCATAGAAATCATCACAAGAACCCAGGCATCTCTCTAAGTGTGGTATAATGTCACTACCAATCGAGTTTGTCCTTGGAAATCCACTAAGGGATGTCAAGTATTATCCACGGTATAAATGATCAAATTCCCTTGTATTCCACCATTGGAAATCCATATGGATTCCAAGTATCACTCAGAAAATAAAATTCTCCCCCTAAGAATCCATCCCTGGAAAGACGTATTAGGGATCTAAGTGCCACTCGGACATAAGAATGGTCAAGACAAAAGAGTCTATCCATGGAATTATTATATGAATCCATAAGTCACCCATGGCATATAAGAATTCAATATCATTTAATCAACTCCATTTAATCAATTTCATTTAAACATTTCAAGTTCATTACCAATAACATTAATTTATATCTCACCTCAAAAGGTTACTCAATGCATTGGCCAAGCATAGAAGACTTGGCCCTAAATTACACATGTGTTTTATTCCTTATAACAAGCATCTCATCATTAAAAAAATATTACATGGTATATCCCCAATTTAACTCACATGGGAATTTCATTATAATGTTCATCTCATGCTTAATTAACCAATACAAGGAAAGTATCAAGGATCATGGCATCCATCAACTTTACTTTAATACATTTCAATTAAAATTTAAAATTAATAATTTAATGAAACTTAAAATTCAATTCATGGATTAAATTTAATGTCCAAATATCATGACAAGGGGTAAATGGGTGCACCTTAAAGGTATCCAACTCATATGCCATCAAATGGTCCTTTTAATTAAACAACACACACAAAGGGGTGGTTCTGATTTCAAGGTATTCAATCTATAACCATACATTGATGGGACACTTTAATTACATAGTCTATTCCTAACAATTTAATTATAGAATAAAATTTCACATAAATAGTGACACTCTAAGAATTTGGAATGCAGCACAATGGAATATATATAACCACTCAAATTTAAATAAAAGGCAAAAGACCACCTACCATAGGTCCATAGAAGATATATCATCAAGTATCAGGTCCTAATTTGACTCATATCAAGATAAAACTGAAGAATAGATAAAGAACCTATTAACAGGTAAAATTATATTTCACTTAAATAGATTAGCTGATACCACACAAAATAAGGAATGAAAAAAATTAAGGGATAACTCACAAATGCAGATCCAACGAGATGAGTGTTGCTTGAATCTGAGCTTGGATGGAGAAGATCTATCAATTTTTATTTTCATCTTCAAAGAAGGCTTCAAAGGGTTGGATTTTATATTTGTAGGAGAAATTTATAAGTAGGTTATATATAAGATTTCATTATGGGAAAACATGTAATTTCACCCAAGATTATAGGGTCGCATGATTTGGTTGCATGGTTTGGCGAAACCAAGAACCAAACATTCATGCTCAGTTGTAGGGAAGAGAACATCACATGGTCTATCTGCACAGTTTCACTAACCATACGTAATCTATGAAAAACTCCACTAACAAAATTAGAAACATGGTTTTATGTCCATGTGCCCCAAATCGCATAGTTTGGCCTAACAATGCGGCCTTCCCCTGCTCACCTCCTAGTCTCACACGGTTGTATCTAACCATGTGGCCTTTTCTGTATGGTTTGAACTAACAATGAACCAGACCATTTTTACCCAAAGAGTTGGGTTTCAGGCTCGTAACAATCCATGAATAGACCTGATACCTCTATGACCAAAAAGGGCATTCATATTAGGCCATATTTAAAAATTTAAATAGAAAATTGATGGAGGAAAAGGATAAATACATTGAAAAATAAGCAAGTTATTACAATATTTTTTGACTTGAATTTGTAAAATAAGAGTTTGTGTTTATTAAAATAAAAAAAATCAGATAACAAGATAAATACATAAGTTTATCGAAGGTCATCCTCTATTATATTCAAGTAGAGGGTTGTAAATCCTTTTTATTAGTTATCCAATGTAAAAACTTGATAAAGTCTCTTATAGTATTTTCTAAAATGGGTATGACAAGATAGTTGAATTTTCAAAACATGGTTAAATATATCCAAAGGTCAATCATGTATCAAATTATAGAAGAGGATTGGGATACATTTTAAATTGTTTTTCAAGTAAATTGAATACTAGAGAAGTTGTCTAAATCACCAGATATTTTAATTATTAATAAAATTTAATCCTTTGGAAGATAAAGTATGTTTGAGTTTGATTTATTTCCATCCATATTGAAGAAGATATTTTTCAATGGTGAAATAAATTTTTGAGTCAATAACCAATAATTTCATTATGTGAACCATGGTGAACTGCTAAATAAATTTTTAATGTATTACTCTATGACACCTTCCCTTTCAACTTATAACACCTTTGGTTTAATCATGGTTATAAATGGTAATTATTAAATTATATAACCTTATGTTAAACACCTTTATAATGGTTCGTATAAAACAATTTAAAAACCCAAGCATAGCCCTCAGCAGTGTCTAGTAATGTGTGCAGTATCAGGCCCACATTTCACGCACTGGTTAAAGATAAAGTTAATACCCAATCCACCCCTTTCAGAGTTATTACCCCTAAGATCATATTTTCCATACAAAATATACCTTCTAGTATATATAAAGAGATTTAATTTCTTGTAAAACCATGAAATATTTTATTTATATAATAATTAAGATATTGTCCTTATCTTAGACTTATATATATGGTATTTAACAATTTTTTCTAATCCTAATATCTGAATTCATCTTAACATTTTATTTGTTATGAACTATAAGGAACTGGACTTAAAAAAATATGTAAGATTTTTTTTAGATAAGAATTCATTTATTACATTTCAAGGATCTTAATGGTTTAGTGATTTATAAAATTAGGTCATAACTCATATATAACAAACTCATATATTACAAAGTGGTCGCATATACTTAGTATCCATTTTTCTAGAATATAAATCTTTTCAAATGAGAAATATTTTCTTTTTATAACAAATATTCATGGATTTCAACCTGACTTCTTATTTCTATTACTGATCCTTAAAAATAAGAAAAAACATTTAAAAATAAGGGATGAGTTCAAATAAAATCTCTATAAGGGATATAAGGGAAATAAATTGGTCATTTTGGTGAAAAACATGAAAACTCATAAAATGTTTACCATTTTAAAATTATTATTTAATCATACAAAATAAATAATATCTAATTAGAAAACAAGATTTTTATCAATTAAAACCTTTAAACCCCATATAAAGATAATAAAAAACATTGTAGGCATCTTCAATCATTATATTCATAACATGTGTTTACTAGTGTTATAAATAACTATAGTATAGTAAAATATATAAGAGAAACATCCCTGGTTAATCCCCTCTTTCTTTACTTTTAAGATAAGGAATATTAGAAAAAAAATTATGGGTTCAAAATGTTTTTTCAATGGAATCATTAATATAAGGTGAAAGGTTAATTTTTTTATTCATAATATAAAACATTAAAATTATAGATGAGGAAGGGTGATCCCAATATTTCTATGGAGACGTATTCCTTTCATTTAAAAAAAATATATCACATAAACAATTCTAAAAATATTAGGGGAATGATTATTTGAAAATATAAACATGTAAAATTATATGTTAATATTTTAATTAAAGAAAATTCATGATGGTGGTAAATTCCTTTGGTGTTGTAAAAGTTATAATAATTATTCCTTTCACACCCTTGATAAAAGTACCTCATTCGAAAAAAAAAAAGAAGATTTCATTTTAAACCATTTAAAGAAAATAAATGGTAGTTGATAATAAAATTTAAAATACTTTGATTTATAAATAATAACATTCTTGAAAAAATTTAAATAACACATATGTGGAAGAATTTTTTGAAATGAATACTTTAAAACAATATTTTCAAGAAAAATATATTACGACTTGACAAATTTTAAACCAATGAAATATTGAAGGAAATAAATATGAATGTATTTATGGACACTTTAATTTTTAGATAATAATTATAAAATATATCCACAATTCGTTTTATACACCACACAATGTAAAACATGTGGTGATAATTTTTAAGTCTCAAAGAAAGTACATTGAGACTAGAAATATCGTACCATAAATATCATCTTGGGTCGTATGTTTTTTAACCCTCGATAATAAAATTATATTTTTCATTTAATTTATTAATTAATTTTAAATTATAATTACATTATAATTTTACTTATTTCATTTAGAAACATGTTTTATTTAGTTACTTAATTGGTTAGGTTTTCTTTGGACATTTTGAGGACGTTCAGTCCATAAGTCCAAAATAGCTTCGGTAAGATGACCATTGTCAATGGGTTCATTGTTCCACAATATAAAAACATTAATCATGAAATTATTATTACTTTTATATAGTAAATACAATTTTATAAGAATCTAATAAAGGTATACATGAAAAACAAATCGAATCGCTTTGTGGAGGAGGTAGTCCACACATACCGACAAAAAATGTTATCATTTTAGTATGGATGGAAAGGTATAAAAATTTATAATATTTTATCTTTATATAAATATAATTGTGTCATTAATATCATATATATTAATTTAATTCATCATAACAACCATCCTTGAGATTTGGGGATGAAAAATTAAACACAACGCTTCGTGGACGTGGTAATACACATATACACATGAGCGACCTTTTCATTTACCCTACAATGGAAAAGGAGGTAAAATTGTTTTACCATAATAATAATAAAATTTGAGTGTATTTAAGATACTTATTCAATTATTTCATCTTGGTTAAATAATATTTTAAAGGGTTATAAGAGGAAATAAACATTAAATGGGATAGTAAGGACTTACACGTTATCCTCAGATAACCTCTTTATGTTAATCCTTAATCCTTCTATGTTTGGTAATTTTATGAGATCTGGACATCTAGGACATGGGCAGGGATGTGGGAGATATATTTCTGTATTTATTTTCAAAACTATAGTTCTAAAATGGTGTGAGTAATATAGGAGAGGAGGTTCCCTTCTATAAGTGAGAGAAGGTGTACCCTTGGAATTACCTAAAGTATTAAATTAATATAAATTAATTTTCATGTTTAAGTGGATAAAAATTGAAATATTTTCAAAAATATGATGATTATGATTATAAATAACCTCATCCAAAAAAAATTACAAATTTAGGTGATGTTTTCATACTTATCTCTTAGTTGTAACCCCTTGTTAACCCTTTTGAGCATTACCGTGATATTAACATTTTTAAATATTTAGAGGTAAATAAAGTTTCTTTAAAAGGGAAATTAAACCATTAGTGGATAATGGTTTATATTCTGTATTATATCAAATTCACATTGAAAATATAATATTTTTATGAATTTTAAATCTTTAAATAAAATATTATTTAACATAATATACTATCAAATACATTTCCATGACTATTCTTGTAGTTTTAATTTAATGGAATAAATATAGTAATGGAACTTGAATATAAAATTTTCAAAAAAACAATATATTATATTTATTTTCAAAATTTGTGCAACACAATAATTCATCCAAATTTTATTACTTTTAATGTTTTTAAAAATAATTTACTTCATTTTTATATTACTTGAACAAGAATTGTATTGGTGTTTCATAAGCATGTTTGGTAAATATTTTATCACTAAATATTAAAACAAATACCACGATAAAAAATCAATTGTATTTAAAATAACCATTTCTAACCAAACATAACCATTTTTTATCCCTATAAAAAAATATTATAGACATTAAAACAAAGTGACTGACATTTTGGATTTATTATTTACATAAAATAATATTAAGGTAATTATCAAACTAAAATAAAACCCAATTTCCATATCATATAGTATTGGACAAATATTCTTGAAATAAACGAATAAAATAAAAACAAGGAGCTGTAGAGACCTCAACCCCAGTTTCTCGAATTTGGTGCCTTACTTTATTACATTGGAATATATACGAGACTTGAATCCCAAATTACCAATAAGTTTAGTAGTTTTGGAAGCCATAATACATACATAAATTTCTCATTACTACTTGAAAGGGAAAACAACATAGAAAATCCATTTGAAACTCCCATAACTCCTAGATTATCCCTACAAGTCATTCATTATATGCATCTTCATAACCTGGGGAAAATCAAACATAAGAAATGGGTGAGCTCTAAGGATCAGTAAGGGTAAGAAATATAGAGGAATCTATAATAAATATAAATAATAATTCATGGTGAATAACTAAAAATACATGTCATTAAAACATAATATTGAGCATAAAATGGAAAGAATAAAAGCTGATTAAATAATTCTATAATAAAACCTAACCATGGATGTTCTACTAGTAAAATAGTAACTTGGACTATAAATTTATAGTTTCATAATGAGTTAATGCATAATGTATGACATCATAAACATACCATCAAGATCTCGTCCAAGACACCATATATAATGGGTAAAAACCCAGTCTAGTTTGTCTCATGCGACCTACAGATGCATCGAGGGGATATAGTGGGACCCACCCATCACTTTCTAAGTCCAATTAATTCCTCATATGAATTATATTATACATAAAAACATATACATATGAAATTTAAATAACCTTCCTCAATCTGTAAACATAATCACTAACCATTCTGAGTAGTATAGTGAATAGTATCAAGATAGCACATTCATAGTCAAACTGATCATAAAACATTTAATTAAATATGGTATATGATAAATATAAGAGATAAATATCAATAAATCATAAAAATAAACATATTTTTTAAAATAAATTAAAATACAATAATAAAATCATCTAGAAATTCTTGAGAGAAATACCCATTTTACATTGCAAAAATACTTCTTTTGGAAAAAATCATCTTTATATGTCATAATTGTTTGTAAAAAACTATAAATTAAAAAATATATTTTTTAATGAAAAAATAAGTGAATTAATAAAAATAATTTAGTCTTAAAATAGATTATTTATGGTACTTGAAAATGGGTAAGAAATCAGGAAGTTCCCTTTAACAGGTTTGTTTATCAGGAATAATTGAGAAGGGAACCATGTAAAACCAGTATTCTCCCATAAATGATAGATGAAATGATATGTATATATTATTTTAGAACATATAAATAAAATATATAATAAGTAAAAAAAAATAAAGAAGAATTACATTAGGGTAAAGATAGTGGAAGAATAACTTGATGGAAAAAATAAAGGTTTGGGTAGAATAAATTACTTTATGCCTGAAGATGTTCTGCAATTGACATTAATGTCCTAGAAAATCTAATTAAATACATTAATTAATTTCTTAATAACCTTTTATACATGTATTTAATTCATTATAGTTTTATTAAGTTCATTTATGTCCTTTTTGATGAGTTATATAGTTTAATTTCATCATTTGTGAGTGTTCAATTTCTCAGTTTTCACGATCAGTTTGCATGTTTATAAGTAATGAAGCTCATGTAAAATGGGTATAATTATACAGAATTTTAAGTATATGTTATTAATAATCTTAAATAATTTTAATTGTTATTATATTTTTATATATTATGATGAGTCATTATATAACATGTTAAGGATATTCATTTAGATTAATTTAAGCGGTTTTAGATCATAATGAACTCATTTTGTTTTATCATTTGGTGTTATGTAAATATATTACTTACAAAACAAAATAAAATTTGAAATATAAATTTTAAAATCTAATTTAACCATTAAAATTGTTTCATTAACATCCTTTAATATGGTTAAGTAAAATGAAAACTTTTCATCCTGGAAGGTGATGAAATAATACCTGATAGAGAGTGTTTCCATTTTTAGAATAAAAGGGAGAGGAGAAGGGGATTAATGATGGATTATTACATTAGAATGAAAAAATTAAATTAAAAATAATTTACTGGATTTATCATTCTATTTTTTTAGGTTTGGTGAGGAGATGATAATGAAATAAAAGAACTTGAAAAGAAATTAAATGTAAAAGGAAGAGGATTTTACCTCTTGAATTTTCCTCTTAAGAACCTCCTTAGGGAAATTATTTTGGTATTTTGATGATACCAAGAGCTCTTGGAAGTGGTTAAGGGGCTTGGGAATATTATTGAGAATAAATTTTACAATAATTAAATCTTGGAAGTTATAAAGATAAGGGGTGGTAACGGGTGGTATTTATAGTGGAGGAGAGTGGTGTTTTGTGAATATTTAATACATTTGTTTATTATTTTGGCTCATTACTATGAATAGTTTGAAAATTATCACCAAATATATTAAAATAATTAATTTAATTTAGATATTATGGTTCTTACATCAGCCATTACACATGTAATATAGTACTTAACTTATAATTTATCTATACCGTAAATTACTGTATTTTACTATTCACCAAAAATTCAAGTATTTTAGAAAAATTCTAAAAATTCATCCTAACCATTTTTAAACATTTAGAATTCAAAAATGAACTAAATTTTATGAAATTAGCTTTATAAATATAATAAATTTAATTTTTAAATAAATCATTATTTACTCGAAAGATATAGTTTTTAAAATTAGAACTGCTTTTATAACACTCTAAAAAATTAACTAAGGTTTCATTAAATTATCATAAAATCATAAGAAAAAAATATTGACATATGAATAAATTTTATAAAAATTAATTTTATTTTAAATCATTTTATTAGTTATAGAATTTTAATTAAATATTTATGACACACAAAAATACCAACACTTAATTAGTAATTTTTAAAATATTTATTTACATATACTATGGTATAATTAAATCATATTTTAATTTATAGGATGGATAAATTTTATTTGTACTTTCATTGGTGAGGTTACTATTCTATTGGTTGATTTACTATTCATAACTGTCACATTACTATTCTTAAGGTCATTTTACTATTTCATCTGTTTAGGCTCCTTAACTTCTAGAAACACCTCTTCTTTCATTCATTATTCATTTATAAAGTTTGTATTGTATTTTATAAGTGATTTTATATGATCTATACTATATGAAATAAACATTAGGTAAATCTCATTTATAGAATTATAGTTCATTAAATGAATGTTATATATATATTTTTAAATCATTATAGCATTATTTTTATCCTTAATTAGCTGATATACCCTTACTAAGGTAAGAAATATTTACCATGAATAACATTCATAATGAAAAAAATGTACTATTTAAAAGTTTGGACATTGTGATTCCAAATATGGGATCCATTGTATCAAATTCAAAATCTATAGGTGATATAAATTTCATTTAATATAATTATGAAAAATGAATTAAAATGGTTTTCAGGAAAATATCTTATTTAAGCGTAAAAAACATTTCACCTTGAAATCGCATAAGAAGTTTATTTCTATGATTTATTTTGGTCAAATAATAAAAATAGATGGGTTTTATACTTTTTATCAAGGCAAAATGGAATTACACCCTCCAGTCATACCATTAAATTTAAAGACCCAAAACTATTTTTGAATTTGTTTAAAATAAAATTAATATTTGTAAAAGTCATGAATGGGTTCCCAAATTCAAAAAATGTCTTCAAATAAATTATTTAACACCTTTAAAATATATTTGTTGGGTAAAAAGGGTACACAATTCATTAATTCATGTTTACATCATAAAAATATCATAAATGTTCAAATATTTGAAAAATTGATATTTTCACTATCACCCAAAAATTAATCTTTTAAGAAAAAACCCAAAAATTCACCCTAATATGATACTAAAATAATTACATAAAAAATTGATTTTCTTTTATTTCAAATATAATTTATAAAATTGAAATAAATTAACAAAAATATTCACTCAAAAAATCAATAAAAACTATTTTTTAGGAAAATTTAATTTTGAAGAATAAAAGTTTTTACTAAAAATTTTGTACTTATTTATTTTGAATTAATCAATAAATAGGTATTATATAAAACCATAATACATATTTTTCATAAAATTTTTATTTTTATTCATACATTCTAATTTAATAGAAAGGTTATAACATGCACATTTAAAAAATAATATTTTTATAGTATATATCAATATTCGATTAAAGCTCAGTGTTGTGTATTAAGAAAGATATGAAGCGTAGTATTCTTTTAAACTAAATTTTCAATGTGTTTCAATTATATCATAAAATTATATTTTAAATCATTCAAATATATATATATATACTACTTTGAAGAATTTATTTCAAAGGGATATTAGTACAAAAAAATTAAGGGGGGTAGTCGTTGTGTAATATTTATCCACACAATTTAGGAGATAGTGAATAGACTATGAAAATTACACTATAGGATAAATAAAACCAATCCCACAAGATCCCCGTAATTTCTTGAACAATTTTGGTTAATTTCACTCCTCAAATTATTCATCTCCCTTAACAACTAAAACACAAGAAACCTCTAAAAACCTATATAACAATAATATGACCTCAAACACTACCGATTTGAATGATAATATTCCATAAATAAATAGAGATAACTCAAAATAAAAGATGAACATACCAACATGCCATGGAAACATAAGTATCCTGATGATTAAGAGATAGTTAGACTCTTATAGATCCTATCTCTCAAGTTCTGATAGTCCTCACATTAATATATCAGACACACAAAAATAACAAAGGGAACTCTGAGGAAATGTTTTCAAAAACCAACCCAAGACACCCCCGAACTAGGCACCCGAGTCAGCCTATTACATGACCTAATTCATTCTCTTAATTTCCTTGGTCTATAAAGTATTTATATGGAATCAATGTACATATAATGGGAATTATTTATTAGAAAAAATAAGAAAATATGTGTATATTCCAAATAGAAAATTATCATGATCATTTTGTACATCAGATATACATGCATAGTAAAAATAAAAGATACACAAAAGATAATAATGAAAAAAATATAAGAAGGATAAATTACTGCAACTAACTTCAAATAAATATAAAACTAAAATTGAAATAAATAGTATAAAAAATAAAAAAAGTATTTCATGGTTGATATATCAACAATTATAGAAGAAAACCACAATACTTAAAACAATATCCATGTGACCTCCAAGTTCATAATCCATCCTGGATATAAACTTTCTCCAAGATTTATCCCAAAAATGAACCTAAAACTATAAAAAAACTCAGTTATGCTGACATCGATTGACATAAGTAGGGTGTGAGCAAAAAAATCCCAATAGGAAATCACAAAATATTTATTTCACTTACTTTTCCAAAACAAACCGTAAATTCTAGTTTATAATATAATTAGAAAATAGTTTTTCAAACTTTTAATAATACAAAACCTAAACCTTCCCATAAAATAAATTTAAATTACAAAATAATATTTTGAAAAAAAAATTAAAAACCCCTTCATTTAATGATTCCTTTTTAAAACATACCTTTTTAATACTCATTTAAAAACCATTAAAACTAAATAAGAAGGGTCATTAATTTAACTAAAAGTAAAAATTAAATAAATAAATTAACCATTGTAAAAAGACTATAAAAAGTGACAAAAAATAGATCAAGTATCAAGAAACTAATGAATATTAAAAGAAATAATAAATGTTGAAGGTATGGAAGTAATGTAATGTAAAATTTAAACCATTAAAACATATCATCATAGAAAAATAATAAATTAGGTTAGTAATGAAACCAAGTACATTAAATAGAAAATAATAAAAGGTATATAATCATGGTAAATTTCTAGACATCCCATGAGATGATCCTATATGTACTCAAGAGGAAAAATCTACCAGCCTATCGATGCATCTCAAGTCTGTTACTAACCAACACTCTAAACTAGACTCACCGGTGGAATGCTAAAAATTACAAGGCATTACTTATACTATGTTTTTTTATTCATTATCATCATGAATGGATAGTTACTATATCTAAACCCCTCACTAAGATTCCTATTATGCCTGTGATTATAGAGATAGGAGGTGTGGTAACGTTTATAAAATCTCATGCATAATAAATATATACAATAACATCCTTATCCCACCACCATATCCCCACTAATGAAAATCCCCTATTTAGAACCCATAATAATGACATAAATCAAATCAGTGCTCAAGATCACACATTCCAAGGTAATAAGGTCTTCCATTATGGGTGTATCATATTTATAGAAAAGTACTTAAAAGGTTCTAATCAGCTTTAGTGTTTAATTTTGGAAAAATATTTTCGAACCCCTTTATCAAATATATTTTGGGAATCAATAATCATATTGAAACCTCTTTTTAATCATGTAATATAAAAAAATTAAATCCAAACTACCCCTGGTAATTTACACATTCCAACAATGTATTGAAAATATGGATTATAGATTTATATAATGATATCATAATTGAAAATCATAAGATTCCAAAAGATAAATCCATAAAAATACATAATAAGTATAAATAAAAGTCAAAAAATATATAAAACTATTACCTTGGATAACATGGAAACATATAAAGGTCTAAAGATAAATTAAACAACAAAAATTCTCAAAAAACCATTTTTGGAATTTTTCAAACACCTAGAATATGCGCATTTTATTATGGATTATAACATTTTTTTGAGAAAAGACTGATATCATTAATGAAGAATATCAGTAGACGTAAATTTGCAAAGCCATGAAGGGAAATTGTCCAGCTAGAGCTGGTTGGAATTGAAGGGGAATGATGTCGCCAATGAGTGGGCTGCATTGTTTCCTTCCCTTTTGGTAATGGAGAAGGTACATAATGAAAAGCATTAGCAGAGCGAGAGAATTCTCCTGATGATGAGGCCAAATGACTGGAGCCCGCCGTCATTGTGGTTAATGGCATCGATCACGGTGAGGTAGTCAGACTCAATGCTGATATCAACCTATCCACATTCCAAAGCCAGCATCATACCTGCCAGGATAGAATTAGCCTCAACTACAGCATGTTCCCAAAAGGCATGATGTGATTCATACTTTGCAGCGATGATTTTCCCCAGATGATTTCGGGCCAGGAGACTGAGGGAGACAAGTCCATCCTTGGGGAGAGACGTGTCCACGTTGATCTTAATAATCCCTTCTATTGGGGGGTTCCAATGAGGGGGATAGTAGGGGGAACTTCTGGCATTTGATGCCCATTGTGGTTTTTCCATCCCTCAATCCATGAAGTGGCCCGTTCAGTCTAAAATTCAGGAGATTTATGCATGTGATGGAAAATAGCATTGTTACGCTGGACCCAGATGATCCAAGCTAGGGTGCAGAGTGAACCTGCATTAACCGATGTGCGAGAGGAGCACCAGCGCATCAGGAGAGCGGGGAGGTCAGAAGCTATGGCCAGTGATGCATCTGGAGTCGGGCCCTATTTATTCCAAATTTCCTTAGCTCTTGGGCAGTGAATGATGGCGTACAAAGGGGTCTCTGGGATATTCGGGTAGAAAGGGAAGAAAACGGCATTGGACATATGATGGTAAATGAGAAGGATCATAGTATAGAGGGTGCCCGTGCATACCTACCACCAAAAGTGGAGTATTTTTGTGGGGACGTTGAGCTTCTAAAGCAATTTCCATGGTCCCTCATTCTGGCCGACTGGGTGGTTTCCAAGAGAAAATTTGTATCCGAATCTCACCGTGTATTTTCCCAACATGTCATTTCTCTAGAAAAAAAAATGTCAGGGCCTGCGTCTGGGACCCAGGGGATGCTTTGGATAATTTTTTGGTATCTTTTGTTAAAACATTCATGAATCTTATCCAAACACCACCCCGTCCCGTGGTTGGAAAGGAGGCATCTGAAAGTGGCATCTTCAAAACCTGGTTGGGCATGGGATGTAGCCTGCATACCTTTTGTATCGATCAGCCAGGGATCGGTCGAGATGTTGACAGATGATCCATCCCCTATCCTCCAGTCTAGTCCTTTTTTCAGGAGCTTTCAGGCCCCCCAAATGCTTCTCCAAAGGAAGCTAGGACGTGGGCCAAGAGAAAAAACATGGAAGTCCATATGGGGAAAGTACTTAGCTCGTAGTACCCATGCATAGAGAGATGATGGACAGTTAAAAAGGCTCCATCCTTGCTTGGAAAATAGTGTTTCATTGAAGAGAAGAAGATTCCGGAATCCCATCCCTCCCTCTGACTTGGGTATTCAAAGTTTCTCCCATTCCATCCAGTGGGTTCTATTCCTTCCATCATTTTCCCCCACCAGAAGTTGGCAGTCCATGTATGGATCTGGTTGATGATGGCTACCGGGAGCTTAAATAGGGACATAAAATAGCTGGGGATAGACTGGATGACAGCTTTATGAGGGTCTCTTTTCCTGCTTTTGAGATTCTTTTTGGGGTCCAGCCTTGAATTTTCTTCTCAATCATGTCCACGAGAGATGCGAATATTTCTTTTTTGGACTGGACAATCACTGTGAGTATCCCGAGATACTTTTGGTGTTTTTCAACCATATGTATGCCTACTACTGCTCAGAGTTCATCTCTCTTGGTACGAGGCACCCCTGCATTGAAGGAGATTTCTGATTTTCCGTTATTGATTGACTGGCCAGATTCCCTCTCGTACTGGTGGATCACTTGGCTGATCACCCGGAATTCATTAATAGTTTCTCTAGAGAAGAGGAAGCAGTCATCGGTGAAAAAGAGATGCAACACTAGTGGACGTACATGGCAGACCTTTTCCCTATGAATAGATTTAGCAGAAGAAGCCCTGGAAATAAGGTTATAAAGGACATCTGCCACCAAGATGAAGAGAAAAGGGGAGAGGATATCTCCCTGGCAAAGGCCTAGGGATGGAATGAATCCACGAGTGAGCTCTATGAAATTTTGATTAGTAGGGAACTATAGGTCAGAAAAACTATCTAGGGTTAGAGGAAGGGAGAAGAAATAATAAAATCAGAAGAGAAGAAACAAACAAATGAGAGAATAATAAAAAGGCTTAACCAAGGAATAATTACATGAAATCAAAGTTTAGGACACCAAAAATCAAAGTAGATAATAGGGGAGTCACCTATAATTCCTTTCTATTCAAGATGTAACACCTCAAATCTAGTAACTAGGATCCAATGGTTATTTTACTAAATTGGCTCGAAATACAAGGGATCATATCCTGGAGGATCGAATAGTTTAGTAGTCATGAGAGACTAGATACATATATGATTCTCACATTACATTTTAAAGTATAAAATATAAATTGAAAATTCTTATGAAAACATCATTATGTATTATATTCAATCATTGAATTCATTTATAGATCCTTTTTTGGTATCCAGGAGAATGGAAACCACAATAAAGGTTAAACTCATTTTCTTAGTAATGGAAAGTGTACAATATAATCTATTATAAAATAAATAAATAATGAATAATATGGTAGGAATAAATAATTATAAAATAATACATATAGCTAATATAAAAAGAATTTAAAAAATCCAGGGATGAAATTGCAACATAAATAATCACATCGATAACAATAACTAGTTTCATGATGACAGAATGCATAATGATGGACATCAAAATCTTAACATCAAGGACTTATACCAATACATCATACATAAATAGGTAAGGCATACACCAAATACTCAAATTAGTTTTTTGCATGAGACCTAATAATGAATCAATGTTCTATAGCAGGTCTTTTCTGTTATATAATAATTCCAATTCATTCATCATAAGAAATAAATGAATGACAATTGAATACATAATCAATATAAACATTCCTATTAAAAATTATAATAAAAATAATAATATTTTATCCAACAAAGAAATATAAAAACATGATCATAAGATATATATTTTAATATAATGGATGGTTTTAATAGAGTATATTCCAATAAAATCATAATATTAACTAAAGTAAGTTGACATAGATGGAATTTTTTTAAAATATCACTGGTAGATTTCTTCAGGAAAATATGAATTTCATTTTGAAATCACTTATATTAAAAAATAAAATCTTGAAAAGTGTTAATAAAAACATTTTCTTTGAAAACAATCATGGAAACATTTAAATTAATCTTTAATTAAAAGAATATATGTGGCAGTGAAAAAGGTTAATCATGTGGTAAGTGTTAAAATAATGATTTTATTGACACCTTCGGTAAAAAATAATTTTTCAAAAATGGTAAGAAGCTTCCTTTTAAAAAATTATATAAAAATAAAAAAAAATTAAAATTGAATATTATCACTCATTTGATACTTTTAAAAGCATTCATGAAAACATTTTACAAAAAATATATACATGTAAGAAAAATATTTGTGGCGAATTAAAAAACAAAGTTGATTTTTCTTTTAAACATTCTTCTGGGATTTTTGAGTGAAAAAAAAGGTAAAAAAGGAAATAATACCTAAATACCTCAAAAATGACCATAAGAGAATAAAATATATGGGTTTAATAAAGAAAATATTATATAATACCTCCAACAAAAACTTAAAAATTAACATTCCAGGATAAGGTTTTGATTGTGAAATAATCTTTTACCGCTTTGGTAAATTTTTAATCCTAACACCCATGAAATGAATAACTTTAATTTAAAATTTAAATACCATGAATATAAATATATTAATGATGTAACATATCAAATGTGCAGTGTATACACCACATGAAAGAAATAACTAGTGAATATGGCATTTGTCTCATAAAAATAAAAGTGAGACGGGAAAACTCTTACCTCAAGTCTAATATTCTTCATTTTCACTATTAAGATCCTCTATAATAAATTAAGTTTAATATTAATATATAAAATAACTATAATTATAGTTATCAAGTCATTTATGATTCACTTACAACATTATATTACCTTTTTATTAATAATTTATTATTAACATCATCATTTTGGGTGTTAACTAATATTTTATTCATATATGTTTTGGTTCAGTCATCGTGGTCCTTGTATATTGGCCATGATTTAATTTTATCCATAATATTAACCATTACCTAATAATAATTTAATTACATTAAGTACAAATTTAAAATCATTCATGAAATTTGGACATGAGAAACGAATCACATCACTTCAGGAGGTGGTGGTCCACATGTACACATTAACGACGTTATCATTTTCTAAGGGGTATAAGGGCATGGAATTAGAAAATATATTGTAGTTATAGAATCAAAATTATTTCATAAATATAATATATATTCTTTAGTTCCATCAATATGACTATCCCTATGAGACGGTGTTAGAAGATAATTTACATCAATTTGTAAGGCAGTATTTTTCCGTACATATGAGTGATGGTTTCTCTTTCCCTTATGATGGATAAGAAGATAAATAAATATTATTAAATCAACATAATAAAATATAATTATATGGGAGATATTGGTTTTATTATATTGATATGGTTTTTCCAAAATTTATGGTGTTAAAAGTTGAATAAAAATCAACTTTTTCAGTTAAGATGATTACCTCTTCTTTGAAAGAGATCCTTTAGATCAACTTTTAAGTACGCTAGTGTTGGTCTTGTGGGAAGAAAATAGCCTATGGAATATGGATAAGGATTTTGGGGAGAAATTTTTTTAGGTTTTGGCTGATAAAATTTTTTCAAGGTTTTGTTAATAGTAGAGAAGATATGGTGTCCTTTTATAATAAAGGAAATAAAAATCTTTGAATTACATAAAAACATTAAATATAATAAATTTGATTTCATGTGAAAGTGGTATAACGTGAAAAAATTATCAAATTTAATATATTTTAAATTTTAAATATATTCAAAAAATAAATTTTTATAGGATTATGTGGAATTTTAAACCATATATTTTGGCTTAATTCCTTCATTAAACAATTTTTACCCTAGCAATAGTAATAAATT
Organism: Viscum album; assembly: GCA_963277665.1. Lineage (NCBI taxonomy): Eukaryota > Viridiplantae > Streptophyta > Magnoliopsida > Santalales > Viscaceae > Viscum > Viscum album. The sequence continues at coordinate 626,006,262 of OY728127.1, forward strand.
TTTCAATACTAAAGGGTTATAAATTTACTTATAAGGTAAAAATTAGATCAAAAATGGTAAAGGTATATAATTTTAGACTATATAACATCCTAATTTTCCTTTTTCAATATTTTTATGACTTTTTAAATCATTTAATAATATATTACTTAACATAAAATACCATTGAAGCCATTTTAAGAACAATTCAAAAGTTTTGACATTAAAGAAATCAAGATAAATATGAAATTATAAAATAAAATCTTTATCCATAAATTAAAAATTATTATTAATCATTAAATTTATATAAAACCATAATTAATCCAAAAAATATTATTTTTTTAGTTTTTAAAATCATTTACTTTGATTTTTCTTCTTCATACACATGAATTGTGTCAGTATTGTGTAAGTATTTAAGGTAATTATACCACTACTAAAAATTAAAAATAAATTACCATAATGAAAATAAATTAATTATTTTCAAAATAAACATTTATATTCATTTGTTACATATTATTATCCATATTTGAATAAATAAGATAAATTAAAATATAAAGAGTTTCATTTTAGAATTTTCCTTAACTTAAAATAATATAATGTTCTTTAATAAAGAAAAATAGAACCAAAAATCCATATTTTAGAATAAATGAATGGTTTTTTTAAAATAAACTCATAAAATATAAATAATTCTGTATTTAGATATATTTTTAAATCCTTATCATATTATTTTTAGCTTTAATTACTTGATTTACCCTTACCGAGACGAAAAATATTTACCATAGTTACTATTCATTTTGACCAAAAATAAAGTTTATCTATTAACTAAATTTAATACTTCTAATTAAAAATATTAAATCAAAATTTAATTATTAAATTTTTTTATGTTTCAAAAATAAATTTTAATATATTTTTTAAAAAAAATATGAAAACAGCTTTTATATCATTGTGTTGTTAAGCATAAAATGATATTATTTGAAAATAAAATATAATGTTCATTCTTATGGAATTAGTTTGATTATTTTAGATTTAATGGATATTTTTTAACTTTAAAACCAATTCCAAAATATAATGGGACTTTAAAATAACTTTATTTAAATAAAATAAATGACAGTTTTACAAAAATTGGTATTCTTTATTATTAAATAAAAAAAATTAGTAAAATACCAACAATTAATCCAGAGGTAATACTGACATGATGATTTTGAAATTATTGTAATTTTATAAAATAATATTTTTTATATTATAATCAATTAACTATAATATTTGTGCATAAAATTCAATAAAAGTCATTTTTGAGGAAAATCGATTTTTGAAGCATAAAATAACTTTACTGAAAATTGAGTACTTATTTATTACAAATTAATTAATTAATATTTTTGTGAAACTTTATACATTTTTTTATAATTTTATTATTATTATTCATACCTAACAATTTAACGAATAGGTAATAATCATTAAATTTAAATATTAATATTTTTATAGTATATTATAGTTCTCTTAAATCTCAGTTTTTCAGTTTACAAATCAATCAAACATAATTTTATTTTAAACTAAACCTTTTGGGATCCATTATCCACCCCCCCCCCCCCAAATAAATTATATCCTTGAGATATTATTTATCAAGTTAATCAAGGGTTCAATGTTTGAAAATTATTTTGTTAAAAACTCACATCATAGAAAGGAATAATAAAACTTCAATTGAAAATGGGAAGTGGGAAAAGTAAAGGTTCCCGAAAAACTCAAAATCAGGTTTCCATATAAGGATAACATTATCTATAAGTGACATTATTGATATGGTTGAAAAATAATAACATGAAAGAAATAATAAAGATTGATGAAGAATATGATCATGATAAAGGTAATGACTGCAAAAGCTTAAATCGATAAGTGATAAATAATACCATCAATTAATTATAAATAATAGTAATAGGAAAACATTTTTATTTCAATATATTTCTCCAAGAGTTGAGGTATTCATTTATCGTCAACATAGTGAACGGTATAAAATATACTTTATTTATTTCCATTCCATAAACATAATTAAATCCTTAGGTTGTGATTTAATGAATTTCCCATTCTTTCTCCTCTATTATTACATGAACTAAATAATCAAGATATATTCATGCCTAAATAACTAAAATTAACACTTATTAAATTATAATATCATTAAAGGATAAGAATTTATTCATCCTATCTCTTGAAAATAAATTAAAATATTGCATGTTGAGATAATATTCAATATGAATAAACTTTTATATGAATAAATACTACATTAGTCTCTAAATATTCAACAATAACGCCCAAATTTTAACTTAAATAATTCCATAAATTACTAACCTTAAAACACTTCATAAATTAGCATTGTTTATTTCTAAATCAAATTTATATATTTTATTACATATCCATTCAAGATTAACCAAAGATTTAACTCCAAGAAACATTTTTCAAATTCCAAAATGTATATACTCTAATCATATATTCTCTAAAATATGATAATATTTTCTATAAATAACTTGAATCACAATAAATCAGCTATAAAAAACATATATTATTCTACAAGATATCCCAATATTTATTCCTCAAATGAAATCCCATCCTAGAAAATATTATTTTGTTTACCATAATCACATAATATTTCCCACAAATATAGTTAGCATATTATAAAGTATATTTGATCACTTTGTCACCGAATCACTTCTCAACCTGATGGCGATATATATGATAAAATACATGTTCCAAAAATATAATAACTCTTTTATCCCAATTAATCATATTAACATCAAAGTTCATATTAACACTAAATTGTTTCATGCCATTTCAACATATATCCATAAAATATAAAATCATTCTTACTCAACTAACCTTTTAAATAAAAACATACTAATCCAAAGGGTTTAATTCTATAAATTTGTCTAAAAATATCTTTATTCATCTTAAAATTACATCACATTAAACCTAAAAATGGGTATCTATAGCTTTAAACTTATGATCAAACATAATCTTATCAACCCATGAAACATGTGGTTTATCCCTTATCACTGGGGAATTTCATTGGTTTCCCTAGGTTTTATCCTCTCATTTATCATAATGGTTTATAATAAATATTAAATAAACCCATACATATCCCTCGATAGGGTCTATCTAGATGTGCAGTTTTAGTCTCACTTATTGTGAACTGGTGTTGATTGATTTAATGCTAAATCTACCACTTTAAAATTTGTTTCCCCTGGGAGATTTTGTGCCATAGAAACATCCACTTTTTAGTATCTAGATAGGGATGTATTTTATAGTAAAACCACACAATATTTACTTTACTAAAGCTTCTTAATATTGTCCTATACTTACTATTATCCTTAGAATCTATCATAGGGTTATGTTCTCTAATATATGATTTCCTAAATATAGTTCCCAAGGTTCTTACTTAGCTTCCTATGATACTAACTATAACACCCCAACTCTAGTAACTGATATCTAGTGGTTATTTTATTATGTTGGCACAAAATAATTTGGATTTTATCCTAAAAGAAAAGATAGTTTAGTAGTGTTGTGAGACTATATCCAAATATGATTCTCACATCAAATCTAAAAGTGCTAAATGTAATTTAATAATTCCTATGATAAATTTATTATTTATCCTAGTAAACCCCTAAATCAATACAAATATACCTTATGGGTAACCTTGGTAATGGAAGGCATAATAAAGGGTAAGCTCATATGCTCAATAAGGGAAAGCATAAAATAAAAGATATTTTAAAATAAATAAACCATGAATAATATGTAAGATGTGAATAATAGTAAAATATTACATATAACTAATATCATAATAAAGGGACTAAATCCATGTATGACATTAATAATGATAACTAGTTTCATAATGACAGAATGTGTAATGGCAAAAAAAATATAATCTTAGCATCGAGGCCTTGTACCAAGAAATAATATGTAAATATGTAATCTGAAAGCCAAATAACCGAACTATTTTATCTCATTAGACTAACTGATGCATTCAGGGAAAATAATAGGCCTCACCCATCACATAATAATCATGATTCATTTATCATATGAAATAAAAACATATAAATTCAATAAATAATAGATATAAACATTTGTATTGAAAAACTAGTATATGAAATGATAATATTTTCCCCAGTCAATAAATAGGAAAACATGATCATAATCCATCTAGTGTAATATATTAGAGGGTTTCAATAGAGTATTTCCCTAGAAAAATTTAAGATTCGTCAAATTTTGTTGACATAGATGAAAATACTTTAAAATGATCAGTAGAATATTTCTTGAGAAAAATATCATTTTAATTTTAAAATCAATTATATTTAAATCTAAAAACTTCCAGAATATTAAGAAAAATATTTTATTGAAAATACAATTTCTATAATTTAAATTAATATTCAAGGAAAAAAATATTCATGTTGGTGATAGAATATGTTCATATAGTAAGTGTTAAAACAAATATTAGGTTCATACCATCGGTAAAAAGTACTTTATTAAGAAAATAACAACAAGATTCCTTTTAATAATTTTTAGATAAATAAATAATGGTTAAAAATTAATTTACTCAATCATTGAATAATATTAAAAATATTCTTGAAAATTTCTTATAGAAAATATGTACATAGAAGAAAAAGATCCCCAAATGAAGTGAAAAATAGAGTATGTTTTCCATTAAGACATTGTTTTGGTGTTTTTGAGTGCCAAAAATGGTAAACATTTCATTAATAGATTAAAAAACTAGAAAACCCCTGATTAGAAGAAAACATATGGGATAAATATATAAAATATCATATAATTACTCTAATAAAAACTTAAAAATAAAAAATTCTAAATAAGGATGAAATTGTGAAATAGCCCCTTATTGTTATGGTAGATTTTGAATCATGGACCTCGTGAAAATAATAAATTCAACTGAAAATTTACATACCAGTAATATAAATATATTCACGATATAATATATAAAATTTTTAGTATATACAACACAAGAAATAAATAAGTTTTCAATCTGGAATATTTCTCGCTGAAATAAAAGTGAGACCAGAAAACCATTACCTCAAGTATAACTAAATTTTTATGCACTATTAAACTCTTGTATAATAAATTATTATTTATTATAAATATATAAAAACTCGTATTTATAGTTATAATACCATATATTTTTCACTAATAATATTATATCACATATTTATTAATAATTCATTTTTAACATCATCATTTCGGTGTTAATAGATCTGTTATTCATATATGTTTTGGTTCGGTGGTTTTGGTCCTTGAAACTTGGTCATGATTTAATTATATCAATAAAATTAATCATGAAATTTTTATTATTTTTATACATTAAATAAAAATTTACAATCATTCATTGAACGTTGACATGAGAAATGAATAACATCACTTCGTGATAGTGGTAATCCACACATACGAATGAATGACATTTTCATTTTCTAACAGGATTAAGGGTAATAAATTAAATGATATATTAGGTTTATAGAAAAATAATTATTTCATTAATATCATATATATTCTTTTTTCCATTATTATTGTCACCCATAAGAGGGGTTATGGAAAACAACATACATCGGTTCAAGAGGCGGTAGTCCATCGTACACACGAGTGATAGTTTTTTTCTCATATAGCGGAGAATTAGGTGAATAAATATTATTAAATAAACATAATAACATCTCATTATATGTTTTATATTGGTTTTATTATATTTTAATGTTTATTACATAACTAAATGTGGTAAAAAATAATAAAATGTAAAGTGTTCGGTTAATTTGATTACCTCTACTTTAAAATATATCCTTTAGATATTCTCTTAAGGACCCTAGGGTTGGTATTTTGGGAATACCAGAACCTTCATAAAATATATTAGGATTTTTAGGGGATATTTTTTTATGTTTTGGTTGATATAAATTTCCCAATGTGCTGTGAATAATAGAGAAGTGGTGGTGTCGTTTTTTAATGAAGGAAATGACACACCGGAATTACTTAAAATATTTAAATATAATAAATTATTCTTCACTTGAAAGTTTAAAAAAGTGACCAAAATTTTGAATATATGACACATTAATGTCTAAATATATTTATACAATAAAAATTTTATCTGTTTATATGGAATTTTAAAACTTATATTTTGGTTCAACCTCTTAGTTAAAAAAATTTAACCTTAACCATGGTAATAATTTTTTCAATACTAAATGGTTATAAATTCTATTATATAGACCAAATTTGGTAAAAAGTGGTCATGCTATTAATTTTTAGACGATATATCATCCCATTTTTCCTATTTTAATATTTTTATGATTTTTAAATAATTTAATAATATATTATTAAACATAAAATTCCATAAATTTTTTTTAATAATTATTCACATATTCTGAATTTAAATAAATCAAGATAGTTATGGAATTATAATATACACTCTTTAAACATTAATTATAAATTATTATTAACCGTAAAATTCATGTGAATCTATAAGTCATCCAAAAAATATTACTTTTTTGTTTTTAAAATCTTTTACTTTTATTTTACTACTGCTTGTACAAGAATTATGTTGGCGTTATATAAGAATTTAAGGTAATAATATCATCAATAAAAATTGAAATAAATTACCATAATAAAAATAAATTAATTATGTTAAAAATAAAATTTTATATTCATTCATAACATCTTCTTATCCCTATGTAAATATATATTATATGTTGAATTTAAGAGAGTGATATTTTGGAATTTTCCTTTATGTAAAATAATATAAATGAATTTATCAAAGAAAAATGGAACCAAAATGACATATATTAAAATATATAAAGTATGTGGATAAACTAAACCCATATAATATAAATAAGTTAGGTTTTATATATATTTTTAAATCCATGTCACCTTATTTGTAACCTTAATTACCTTATTTAACCTTACTGAGGTAGAAAATATATAGAATCATTATTTTTCATTACGACCCAAAATAAAGTTAAAATTTTAAAAAACAAATTAACTTCCTGATTCCCAATATTTAATCCATTTTAAATATTCAATTTCTAGATGTCAAAATAAATCAATTTTAATATAGATTTGTAAAACGCAATGAAAATTGATTTTTAAAAAACTGTGTTTTTAAGAATAAAAATGAACTTGTAACAAAATAAAATGTAATTATGATTAATATGGAAGTATAAAGATTATATTCAACCAAATGGATTTTATTTTACTTCATAATCAAATACTAAATATAATTTTATTTTTAAATTACTTTATTTAAAGAAAATAAATGCCAGTTTTACAAAAATCTGTATTTTTTACTATTTACTATAAAATGAATCTTTATAGGAAAATATAAAAAAATCATATTAGTCTAATATTTACATGTTTATTTAAAAAAAGATATTCATTTTTCAAGTAAAATTTATAAAATTTTCCAAAATTAATTAATATATCCATGCAAAAAATTTAATAAAACCCATTTTTAATGAAAACATATTTTTGAAGCATAAATAACTTTACTGAAAATTGAGTAGTTATTTATTATGAATCAATAAATAAATTTTAATTGTTTAAAACCTTAATACATATTTTTCAAAATTTTGTAATTGATATTAGTACCTTCTAATTTAACCACTGGGTTATGATGGTCACATTTAAATAATATTATTTTTATATTATATTGCAGTTTGATTAAAGCTCGGTGTTTCGTGTTATGCAATCTATTGAACTTATTATTATTTTAAAATAAATTTTTTTATTGTTACATGAGATGTATGATTAAATTAAAATAAATACCCCACATGGGGTCTTGAAATTAAAGAGGTAAAATCCATAAATTCATATTTGAAAATAAACTGGGAAGACGACCACCACGGTGTGGTCTCATGAACCATGATGTGACGGTCCTCAAAGACACAACCGACGACTTATAAAATTACTTTCCTCCATAAAGGGGACCCTAAAAACTCATCTTGTTTCTTAGGTTTCAATATAACACACCATAGGGTGATCCACAACATTGGGATCTCTTTGGTCTTCACAAAACACCTACCAAACGTGGACCCCAACATGGGAGGGGACACTATTTTGATCCCCTAGATTCCCAGTCACCCTGAACACCCCTAGGACACCCAAAATAACCACCCTGATCATTTCATACACCCTTTTTCTATAGGTAAACCAATTGGTAAAACAATCCATTAAAATGGGAATTTCAGAATGGTTTTCCATTATAACCATCGGCCAGACCAACACCACACCCATGGTGATCAAGCATCATTGTGTGTTGAGATGGAACTCACATTAAAATTTGTCCTATAAGATCTAATTGTCATGAAAAACTTGGAAAACTAATAAACATATAAAATTATTATAAATATCAATAACCATATATAATTACACTAGAAATTTAGGTCAATATATGATAGTTAAGGTCTCAGAGACTCAGAATAGTGGGTATTAATAATTAAGGAAGAGATGAAATCCTTTTATGTGAATGGGATGTCAGATTTAATGGAATTACCAATGGGTAAAAGATATCTATAAAACAAATTTATCAATCAATTGAAGTAATAATAAGATGGTAGGAAGAGGTAAAAGTTGATTGTAGTTTTAAAGGGTTTTCAATAAATCGAAGGAGTATATTTTTCTAAAATATTCTCTCCCATTTTAAAAAATCACATGATCTAGATGGTGATTTGGATAATATCTTTATAATTGTTTCATCTTGAGTAGTTTAACAACAATATTATGATCCTTATTGGTAATTTATATGAGAAAATATTTATGAGAAACTTGGTTGGTATTGGGGAAAAAGAAACTGAGGTATTCTATTCTGACTTAAGTTGAGGTTGTATAAGATGAAGCAAGAACCTAAATTTTTGATGAATTTATAGTAAAATGGGATTTTTTAGAAAGATATGGATCATTTCTATTGATGGGATTTAAAACCAATGTGACTGGAATCATATCTTTAGAACTTTTTATGGGAAAAAATCTCTAAATATTATTAAAAAAAGAATCACATGAACTCAATTTTCTATACTAAGAAGGAAGAACTATTCTATAACCATGAATTAGAATTCCACTCTCACATATTCAAGAAATGAACTAATAGAAATAAACAAATAACATAAAAAAGAAAATAATGGACAATAAAAAGTTATTTTTTGTGTCTCATACTTTAGTCATATATCCATTGGAGAATATTGTTTCTTCAATTCATTTCAAGGAATAAGAATATATTACAATCACAATTTGAAAATTCAACCTAATTTATATCATTATAAGTCACACATATAATTTTTATCACCTTGTCTAATTGTAGTGGGGCCCAGCTAGTCTACTAGTTCCACCACCATCCAAAATCCATAGTGGGGATATCATTGGTCTTGGACACCTATGATTACCCATAGGTCACCCTGCCTCAAACACTATTTTCTAGTCAATTGTTCTTATCATTCCCATAAAAATATCAAATTATTAATATGTATATATCAATTTAAAAAATTCCAATAACACCTTACATAACTCTTTCAGATTAATTATTAAAAATTCCAAACATATCATACCTTTATCATCTAAATAATGGAACTTGAACACCTAGTTCAAGAATATATCCTTTGTACCATCCTTCCTCTTTTGAGTATCCTACTTCCACAATCTTCTATCAATCTAAGTCCATTTTTATAGATTCACCCCATCCATACATGGAAAGTAATACTGGAAATAATAGTTCACATTTTCCTAACAATATCCCACTTAAAGAATACTTTCAAGGATTCGTGATTCCTATAACACTTAGTGAATTTTAGATCATCAAAAACATTCCCAATAATTTTTTGTATCTCTATTCCTCTTTCTAGACACCTATGTTTCATTAAGGAATGATTTTTCTTCAAACATTCCCAGACTAAGACCTTAGTAAACATGACATCTAAATTCTAAATTCAATCGATCTTCCAAAACACCAGCACCTTGTCCTCCAGTATCTTTCAGGTGAAATGATACTTTAACTTATGTTCATCTTCAATTAGTAAAACACCATATTTTTATCTAAATAAATTACACTCTAAGGGTCACATAACAGTCACAAAATTTATTTAATACTTTTGAGTCCCTCCAATAAACACATTTCCCGGATCAATTCCTTATCTATTCCAACGATGGCCATAAACACTGCTTTCATTGTGGAAAATTTAAAAAACCAGTTGAAGCCTCAATATCAATCTTATGATTTTCCCATTAAGATTATCAAAAATAATATGGTACTCTTTTTACATCTATATCCCTTGATAATTTCATATCAATATAACCTGACAATGATTCATCTATTCTAAAACACATGGTTATATCTTCTAAACCTTTAAGATATCAGATAATCCACATCACAGGTTCTCATTGATCTTTTCCGAGATTCTCCATGTCACGACCCGTCCCCCGGGGCCCATGTCGTAACTACCCCAAGCCTGCCTTCCATAGGCCAGGGGCTGGTGACTAGCACCAAAGGCGTAAATCCCTATAACTGGGAAGGAATTGCCTTTATAAAATGTAAACACACACACAACCAGAGTACAAGAAGAAGAAAACAATAAGTAAAGCAGTAACTAGTGTGCTGAAAGTACAAAGGGGCCGGAAATACAAGCCCAACAGTAAAGTACAAGGAAAAGACAAAATATCAGGAAGGTGTCAAGATGCTCATGGATCGTCCTCCGGAGTTCCTACCTGAAGGGTAGGTACAGATGGCCACCCCAGCTCTCCATGTCATTTTGTCACCTCCGGGTACCGTCTCGTCATGAAGTCCACCTCTGGGTACTATCTCGTCGTGAAGTCCACCTCTAGGTAACGTCTCATCATGAAGTCCACCTCTGGGTACCTTCCAGCTCTACAAGCCTCAACCATGATCAGTGATGTCTTCCATCTTCATCCAACACAATGAGGTGCGGGCATAGCCCGTGCAGGGTTGAGTATAACGATACTCAGTAGGGACCTCGAGACCCTCAAGGTCTCACTAAAACCAACAAGGTTACACCACAAATAAAGATCTGAACAGATAAACTTTACTTAGTTATATTGTCATACATATACCTAAGTTATCAAGTAACCCATCTCAATCATGAGGTTAACACAAATGTCATTGACTAGCTCAAACCGGGATTTTCATTAATGATTTTGAAACCACAACTGCTGAAGAGCTCCTCCTCTGTCGAGTACAGTGGTCCTGTCGTGACTCCGAGGCACTGCTCACTAACCTTAGACTATTGAGGTACTCCCCTTCTGTCGAGTACCGTGGGTCTTCCACCCCAACACAGTAGTGCTCCCCGCCATGGGTATGCCGCCCCAACACAGTAGCGCTCCCCCTAATAGCCTACAGAGGTAATCCTCCTGTCGTGTACTACGGGTCTGCCACCCCAACACAGTAGTCCTCCCCGCCATGGGTCTGCCACACCAACACAGTAGTGATCCCCACTGGGCTATTCAAGTCACTCCAAAACGAATCGGACAAGCAGTCATCAGGTCTCAGCCAGCTACAAGGTCTCCGTACTCCATATGCTCCTCTCTGGTAGGATCCACTCCATGAGCTTATGGTCGATACTTACAAGTGTCACATAATATCATGTGGAAGTATCTCAAAGTACTGCCTCGTCATAGGGGTCACAACGCAACAGACGGCGCGTCAATCGGACGCCCGGTCTGTGAGTTATTAGCATTTCCGTTCTAGGGGCCCGGTTGGATTTTAGGTACAATCCAACCCAGCCATACTCCATCTACGTCAAAAACTTAGGTGAAGTATGCCAAAACAACTGTCTCATCAAGAGGAATCCAACGTCATTGACGGTACGTCAATCGGATGTCCGGTCCTTATGTTATAAGTTTTTCCACTCCGAGGACCCAGTTGGTTTCGAGTTTGAACCAACCCGGTCGTACCCGAACTTTGTCGAAACATTGAGTGTAATATACCGAAAGGACCGTCTCGATCTGAGTAATCTTACACAAATAACGGTGTGTCGATCAGAGGTCCACAACTCAGGTTATGGGCGTTTAACTGAAGAAGGTCCAAAAATAGGGGGTCTGGGCCCGGTCCGACCCGGCCCAACACCCCCTAGGTCGGCCCAAACTGGGTCGACCCGACCCGGGTCCGGGTCTGGCCCGATAGGGCGTGGCCCGACCCGGTAGCTGCGGCCCGGCCCGGCCCGGTAGCCGCGGCCCGGCCCGGCTGGCCGAGCATTACGCGGAGCGGGGGAGGCGCGGCCTCCCCGCTGATTGACACCAGCGGCACCAGCTGGCACCGCCCCCCCGGGCGTCCCGGATCCCGCGCGGTTGTGGGGTCTGTCGCACCACTGCCACGGCTGTTGTCGTAGTGGGTTTCCTCCGACGGAATGCTGGGGCGCCGCCGCATCCGGTCGCCGGCATCGCCGTGCCGGTGAGGCGCGTAGGCAGAGTGTTCCGCAGACCACCGGATGCGCTCCGGTGGTCGGATTTGCCCATTTTCTACGCCTCCGGCTCTCCCGGGACCCGATCTTCACTATGACGGCTTCCATATGCTGTTGCGGACCCTTTTCATCATCAACCGTCAATATTCGCACCAACAAACAATCTTCGGAGGGTCGTCGGGCTATGTTTGTTCGGCCCGCACCCTCCGTGTTAGAAGATAACAATTTTCCAAAGATTAACAGGGTTTCACGTTGTACCAAGAACAATTTTATCTGAATAACATTGAAACAATCCATCCAAAAATTTTCCCGCAAACAAATATTCCCATCCCGCAAAAGAAATCATTCATGGATCAACTTGATAATGAGTTGACCCGCGTTCTTTGTTTTAGAAGGGAAGAATCATGGGAATATAAACATACTCAAATTAAACCCCTACCTCAAGGTTCGTCGTTCGTTGATGATATCGCGAAAGGGTGGACGTCGACTAGTTGACGTCGTCTCAAGGGAGGAGATGAAGGTGATGACAGTCGTTGGAATTCATCACTTCTGCAAAGGCCTTTGATCCCAGCTCGAGCGTCGTTCGTTGGAGATCTGTTGGAAGGAGAACCGTTCTTCGTGGAGAGTTAAAGCTCTCTTAATTCTCCAGGGATTCTCCACACAATACTTTCCCAGCCAAAAATTAAAATGAGATTTTCCCCCATCTTAACAAACTTTCCATCTCAATTAAAATTAATTCAAACTCATTAATTAATTGAATAGTTGTCAAAAATTAAATAATGAGAGAGAGATGGAATGTGGAGAGGATCCACTCCAATAAATGAGTGGATTTCTCATGTATTAAACAAGGGGTGAGTTATGGGGGGTTTAAGGGGGTTATGGGGAGTTCAAGAGTTTAGGGCACATGTGGGCCCCACCCCTAACTACCCATGGGAGAAAATAACCACCTTCCTTAAATAAAATTTGTACACAAAAAAAATTATTTATTTTATTCTAAATCCCCAATTATTAATCCTCAACCCGCTCAAAACGCAACTACGGTAAAGTTATTCTTAAGAAATTAATGGTGCTGCGAGATCATCAGTGCCCTCGGATTTCAATTCCGAGCACCGGTTCAAAAGATAGAAAAACACGCTCATTTGTTTACTGAACGTACCCAAGCTAAACTTTGTAAATTGATTTTAGGCACATCGGGCCTCGGAATCAAGTGCTGTTAGAATCAACAGACTCATAAAATTCCAAAGAAATTATGAAAAAAATTTCCTTTAAATTTCCGAGTCATTACACTCCATAAAATAACTGACAAATATCACTACATATGAAATTTCCAACATTGTAAAAACTATGGTGTATATAAAATTAATGATCACCAATGAGAATAAAACGTTCACTATGTATATAGCCTCATCTTAATTTTTCAGTGATTTATCATTAGATGACTTGAATTGTTCATCCAACGGTGTAGATATAGGTTTACATCCAATAATTATGAATCTATCAATTACATTATGGATGTACATATTATGATATAAACCCAATGTTTTGATCTTCTTGTATATATTAATCTATATCCCCAAAATCTTCTCAACTGCCACAAGATAATTTATCTCAAAGAATTTAAATAAATCATATTTTATCTCCTCGATATGTTTCATTTCTGAACCTGACCATAGAATTCCATCCATTTACAAAAAAAATATTATGAAAAACCCATCCTTTAACACCTTTCAGTAGCAACAATGGTCTGAGTTTCTCCAATATGTTGGATCTGGTTCCCTAGATCCAACTAACATTGTATTTTCGATTACCAAAATATTAAATGTCCTAAATATTAATCAATATCTTATCACATGATTATTTTTCTACTATGTAACATCAATGTGATAATGTCCTCATAGTATCTATTGAATTTAATGTTTATAGCAGTTCTACTCTAATGAAATCCTCAAAATTCTATGACAGTGTTCTAAAATATATGTCCATATATTCTATATGAAATATATATAATGGAACATAGATAATGTCTTTTTCTCAGGTGATGGATTCTCATACATATATGAGGCTTTGAATCATGAACTATTTCACTTGATAATCATCATGATAGGATGTTGTGAGGAAAGACTCTCCAATATGAATTGTCCATATTATATTCTTCATTAGATATTCCTATCTATGAATGTGTATACTAGTCCTTAAACTTGATATTATTATTAATTTATAGTAATAATCAGTTAATTTTATGTATCATAGAAAACTATGATGAAATATTATCATGGGAAGTATCATATATGTTGGATATTTCATAAGTGGTGTAGAATTAATTAAATAAGTCAATAAAGGATGTGTCCCTTAAAAACCCAAAATATTATATCCAAATTCCTTTCATTGAAATAGAAATTTCTAATTAAATCCATGGACATGGTCTTTAATCATTGAGTTCTTTTAAGGTAGTCAAAAAAATTATATATCAACCATACAGGTTGAGGGAAAAAGTATGAAACCTTCTTGATGATATATCTAAGAAAAGTGATTATATTAAATAATAAATATATGTATGATGTTATTATAAATGTGAAATTAACTTCTTTCTCTATGGGTGCCCTCTCATGTAGTTAGATACTAGTCATAGACTTTAGTCCTTCTTTCCTAGTTCCACTTAGAAATATTACTAAATGGTTACACACTAAGTGTATCTAGAAGTTTAGTTAAATTCTATTTGAATATAATAGTATGAATAAATATTATTCCAGAATTATGGATTATAAATTATTCAAATATTATTGATAAAATAATTTCAATAATAATTTATTCGAGTTATAATATATGTGAATTAAATATTAAATAAATATTATTTTCTAGTTAGAAAATGGATAATTGATTTTTATATTTTAGACATAAAAATTTTAAATTGTATTTTATATGTTTTTTCAATTATCAATTAATTTTACCCAATTACGCATTGTTATATTATATTTATGGGTACTAAGGGTTTAAAATAAATTTGGGGACAAAGATATATATATAAACTTTAAAGTTAATTTTAATAAAGGGAAAATTTTATTTCATTTCCAGGGAAAAAAAGATCGGTCACACCTCTAACCAACAATAAGGATCATATCTCCCTGTAAGTTCCACCAAGGTGGTCACACGTGTGGTGGTTTAAAGAGTGAATAGTAATATTCATGCATGGGTGGAAAGTTGGAAAGTATCAATATAACAATGGGGAAGCCTATCATGGGTCAGCATAGGCTAGGAGGGATTGAACAGGACAGTCTAGGGAAGCACATTTTGGTCACAACCACCGCATCAAATATGATAAAGGATCCACTCACCGCACTCAATTACAATGTGGTTTTTCAATGATGTGTTTATTATTCCAATAATAAAAAATCTATTATTTCGCATCCCATGTGATCGTCACCCACTTTTGATAGAACCCCTTACACCTTTTTCACCCCACTTTTTCCTACACACCCTGTCAGATCATTATAGAAAGTCTATTTTAGACACCTAAGGATATTAAAACCACTACAGGGAAGTTTAAAAACACCATGAGAGCTTCATGGAACCATGGTAAATCCATTGAGAATAAAGTGACTATGATGATGAATGATTTATAAAATCAATGTTTTTTTATGTAACACCCCAGGTAAATAAAGAATATGACATTTTTATATTTATACATTTTTGTGAATAAAATATTAATATTACTTTAAAGTGGATGCTATGCTCGATGGCGTACCCAATACGCAACAACGAGTTTCTTGGGAATCTTACGTTGCACTCTAATAATAAAATATTATTATTTTAAATGGTAGTTAACGCATAGCTGTTGTGATGGCGGGAATGAATATAACTAACTAAAAAATTATTATTTATGTTTGTCAAATATTTTTACTTTTTACAATAAATTTTAGAGGATTAAAAATGTGAATGAATCCAATTTTAAGCGTAAACATTCTAATATTCTTTAAAAGGTCGATTAACCGCCTTTTGATGGAGAACCTCTTTTAAATCCAATTTTTGACAATTTTATGTGTTATATTTGACTAAATAAAATTCTTCTTTAGAATCGGGACATGAAAATTTACTTTGTGTAAATTTTTGGTATTTTTCTGGAAAAGTTAAATTTTTAATGAATAGTGAAAATGTTGTATTTTAATTCAAAACCTATTTTTAATATAATTTATTTATATGATTAGATTATCTTTTGAATTGTATTTAAAGTGAAATTAGAATATATTTTTACCATTTAATCCAATAGTGGTCGTTGTAATTAATTTCACTTTGAAATAGGACTTAAACTAGTGTCAACCTTTTGATACATTTTGTTTCATAAAAACACGCTATTTGTTTTGACAGCGGGAATTAATTATTAAATTAATTAATGAAACTTATATGTTTTTAATTTTGTAAAATTGACATCATTTTTGAATTCGGAATATCAAATATAGCTTAGGGTGAATTTTTGGTAATTTTTTGAAAAACTTCAATTTTTAATGAATAGTGAAACCACTAAGTGGTACTTATAAAAACTACTTTTCCGTTTAAATGAAATTTTCCATCTCTGTGTTTTGAATTTAAAATATCTGAAATACATGGTTGTCATTAATAAGTAAAATTTGGTTCAATGGTATTAAAACAATTTTTTGGTGAATAGTAACTTATTAAGTTTTTAATCGCGATTAGAGGTAATTAGTGTATTTTAAGGTAAGAATAATGTTTTAATAAAATGAAATGACCTAGACACATGTCCTACCCTATTTGATGAGTCATGGACGACCAAGAAAATCCATGTGTCAACTTGGGGACCCCATGGAACCACTTTGGTTGGAAAATGACATAAATACCTTTTTATTTAATGTTAAAATTAAAGTGACACAAACATGAGTTGTTTAACTAAAACAATTTTTACATGGGCTTATACAAGTCATATTTTTGACTATAAATATTCATTGGAAATATAAAAAGATTTACTACATCATAGTAGTTTTTTTATAATTTTTAGACATTAAATATATTAAATTATTTATGACATCACGATGATGCAGCGATGACCTCATTATTTAACGATTTAAATAAAATGGAAAGATAATGTAAAATATAAGACCTACACATGTAAAAAACCTATTTTATGGGTGTATTTCTAACCCTTATCACCTTATCCTCTAAACACATCAATGTGGGACCATTAAAATCCGAAACTCATTCTAAAATAAAGTAACATTTCTTTACTTTCCAAGAGTTCCCCTCCTCTCCTCTTATAAAAGGCCCCCACCTCTACCTCCTTACCCACACTTCCAAAGCCTTTGTATTGGCCAAACCCTGCCCATTTTGTCTCTCCACATCCCTATATAACTCATTGAAGCCTCATTTTTGGCATAAGTCTTCCCAAGGAAGCCTTTGAGCTCAAACCAAAGGGAGTAACCCGATTTTAAGGTAATGTCTTCACTTGAGTCCTTTGGTTTTATTTTGCTACTCCACCCCCTAAACTATTTTTATTCCTCTATTTTGTAACAACACCAGTATCTTAAATATACTAGGATGTTTTTATGTTAAGGATTCGAGCTAGACTTACACACACCTTCGTCTAATGGTTAAAGAACATACTGTTTCTGTGGTTGGTGATTTTCTGCCTCACGAAACGATGATTGTTCAATATTCTTTTAACACCTTTAAAGGTGGCCATTATGATGTCAATGTATTTTATATATGATATATATGGTATTTATGGTTACTATATTCTTCTTTATTTTATATTTAAAACATACCTTTACTCTTTTCATGTTGTGTAAATGCGATAATTTCATATGAGGAAGTGTGGACTACCGTCCCCTCAAGTGATGTGACTCGTACATGCAATACATGGAATGTATAAAGAATGAAATTAATAAACATATGTGACCTATATAACATATATATTATACTTTAATTATAATATATATATATATATCATTTATTTTTAATTCCATTAATATGACAAAAAAAATGAAAGTAGTGTTCATGCGTACGTACGGCCTACCGTCTCCATGAACGGTGCTTTTCGTTTTTTATCTTCAAATGATATGGAATAGTATAAAATGAATATGTAATGGATATATATGATATTTTAATCATTAATACTATTCTGGAAATTGTTTAGTTATAACTACATGGGCAATCATTTTTCAAACAAGTTCATTTTTGACTCATGTACCAAACATCGGCAAGAACGTCTGATATGAACTAACATTATTAAAAAATTATTATAACATTTTAATATGTGATATTAACTGAATAATAATCTTTAAAGGAGGTCCTTAGGAAATTATAAATTGACCAAAGTTTATTATTCAGTAATATAAAGAAACGAACAAGACAAGTCGGACTTGAGGTAAGGGATCCTACTCCTCACTTTCTTTTTAAGTACACTCCTTTATGTCATTCCTTTTAAAGCTCATTTTTATTATTATTGGGATATTCTTTTATATTACTCTTACTATAATTTTTATGTTCATATGATGAGAGACTCTATTCTCTCTCATCAATCAATTTTGGATGTTTTGAGTGGCGCTGTTAGGCTGTCGAATGTTCGTAAGAGATCCTACTCCTCTCTTTCTTTTTAAGTACTCTCTTTTATGTCATTTCTTTTAAGCTCATCTTTCTTATGTTTGGGGATGTTATTTTATATTCCTCATACTGTACTTTTTATGTTTATATTATTAGAGACCCTATTTGATCTCATAAATCCATTTTGTAAGTTTTAAGTGGCGTCGTTAGGCTGCCAAGTTTTCGTAAGGAATTTTTCATCTCACTTTTATTCCCATTAGATTTATGCTACATTTGCCACAATTTCCTTTGAGTGGTGTATGTACTGACCATTATTTTACTCATTGTGTAATATACTTTCATTTATGAGTATTTACATCAATGTTGTATTGTCCTTCTTTCACGGGGTGTATGTTTCGAAAGATACCCATGTCGGTAAGGGAACCTTTCACCCTCCTTTTTTTAAAAGACTTCTTTCGTTATGTATTTTAATTCACATAATATTATTTTGGGATATGTTCTTCTATATCCTTATTGATTTAAATTTTATGTCCAAGTGATGAGATACCCTTTTTATCTCTCATCAACTCATTTTCTGAATTTTGTAGTGATGCTGTTAGGCTGTCAAATTTTTTCAAGGGAACTTCTTAACCCAATTTTGATTCTTTGGGATAAGCTTGTACTCCTTGAATATGTTGTTCTATGAATATGTGTGAATAACCTCTGATTTCTTTACACTTAATATCCACTTATATTTGGTGTATTATGTTTTCACATATAATTATGTAATTGACTTATCCTTAATCCAAGGATACCGTCTTTGTATGGGACTTCATCTCAATCTCCTTTCATTGAGGAATATTTTGTTTAATACACAACCTTATTTTATACGGTGTATAAACCCCTTTGACTCTTATGTTTATCCGAAAGGAATATTTTTTATACAAATTGTTTTACTAAACGACAAAAGGGAATGTTTTTGTCATACGTATGCGGCGACAACGACTTCTCTGCTGTCGTGACCATTATTTGAGTTTCGGCTTTCTCTATAAGCCATACCTTCTATTTTAAAGAAAAATAAATACCATGTTTTACTTTTCTTTTATTTTGGTATTGAAAATGGTTTTCATAATGTTTTTATATCAATATGTTGTATTGATATCTTGTGATTGAAAGGTGGAAATGTTATGTTTCCTTTATGCATGTTTTATGTGATACGATTATGTTGTGGTTATTGGGGATTGTTATGAAGATGGGTGGTTCCATGATAAACTAAGGGCGGGTGAGCCCGATATAGCTCTCCAATGCATTGGGTGATTTGAAGTGGTTAAACGTTAAGGTTTCTTCGAAGAGATTTATGGAATATACTGTGGTGGGTATTCCAAACGTAACCAAGAGGGTTACTCCCTACGTAAGAATGTTATGAATGCCTCAAGTTACCTTTTATGTCTTATGATTTCTATGATTTATTCATGATTTGATGAGGTATGTTAAAGTGCCTATGTTTTATGGGTAAAGTATGATTTCATTCTTATGTATACATGTACTTGTGTTTCCTTTCCATATTTTTATATCCCTTACTGAGCTTTTTATGCTCATCCCAAGTTTTTGAAATGTTTTTCACAGGTCAAGGGAAGGGTACATGGTATGATGATAGTGTCAAGGAAGTGTTAATAAAGAATCCATGTTTTATTTTTAAATATGTTTTTGTTGATGGTAAAAAATGAATACTATATTTTATGTAACCACTTTGCTTAAATGTGGAATGTAATGAAAGTTTTATGATCTAATTCTCTAAAACTCTAAACCTAAAAAGATCCTCAATGTGTAATCTTGTAATAACTCAAGATTAAGTAAGGTTTAAGGCTGGGGCCTTATAGTTGGTATCAGAGGTCGGTTTAGACAACTTTAGGGATTATATGTTTTTGTTAGACACATGATTAGTCCCTATATCTATTATTTCAGTTAAATCCTTGTTTTATAACTTTTTTCAGGTCAAGTAAAGTCGGTTACGAATGGAAGGAGAAGGATCTCAAACGACATTCCTATCTCTTTCGGATGACATGCTTTCAATAATTATTGCAAAGTCATGTTCGGATGATTGTGAAACTTTTTCTAGCATACTACTCACTTGCAAGAAGTTGTTTGAGATATCAAACACCTCCACTATACCTCGTTATCATCGTGGATGATGGGTTGTTTTTAGACAAATACTATTTTCACAATATTCTCATATTTTCAAGAAAGGAAAATATTATCAAGGTATTTTCAAATATTTTACCTTATCATAAGAATTTGAAGCATATTATGATTTTAAAAATGGTGCTGAGGAAGGAGACCCTTGCGCAACCTATTTATATTTTCTTTAAAAATATAGTCTCTCAGCACATACTTATGGTATTTTAAAAGGACCAATAATATAAAGTTTCAACTCAAATTACGTCTGACTATTTTATAGAAATCATGTTTTATCAGATGCTTTGGAATTATATGTCATACATGATTATTTTCCAAAACTATTTTTCTGTGAACACCCATATGACCCATGTGGTACAAGGTGTATTTGGATGGAGGAAGAAAATTATTTTTAAAGATCTCTAAATCATTGTTGTAATGCATGGTACTTCTACCTACGTGAGCAAGATGACGATGAAACGGAGTGGACGCCATGATCAAGGTATGATGTTATTCATTTTGGTAATCATTTTATTTTATTTAATGGTGGTGAAATAAGACTTCAAGAATTAAGATGTTGAGATTGTAACGAATTTGGATGAAAATGAGAGGTATAAGGAAACTATTGAGGTTAAAACATGTTAGGGTTATTTTTGGAGTTTTATAAAAAGGACAACATGCAGACCGTGTGACAACCCGTCGCGTCGGACAAAGTTGCGGGAATCGAACCCACAACCAAAGTGCGACTGGTATTTATTGCCTACCACTGGACTACGTGAAGTCCCTGGTTAGTTTGACTGATTATTTTTAGTTAGATGATTTTATAAATTAATAGTAAGTTGATTTTGGGTTATCTATGGAAATTTATTAACCTATCATGGAGGATATGTGATTAGGTTAATTACTTTTCAATATGAGACATTAAGAGCAACTGATGTGGTTTGGAGATAAATGTTACGATTTAACTTGGAAGACTATGTGACTAAATCCTTCAAATATTTGGGTTTCAATCCTAGTTTGGTTTACTTTGAATAATTTTATGGACAAATTGTTTATCGAATGGTCCTCGTTGAACTTTGGGTTTTGTTGGACAAATTTTGAAGATTAAGAATATATTTTCTTTTTATAAAGGGTTATCCTTTTCTGGATTATATGATCTTGTTCTAACCTTTTTGGTTTTGGTTTTGGTTAAAGTCTAAAGACATGGGAAGTATATAGTTCTCTTTTGTGTTTTATTTGATTCTCTAGAAGTTTATTATAGTACTCTTAATGTGAACAAGTATTCCTAAATACTCGTCTTTTGGAGAAAATATGAGTTTGTGTAAGGAATATAATAAAAGTTGAAAGTCAACATGATAAGTGATTATGTTTCCTTACGAATAAATTCCTCAATAAAAAGTAACTTAAAACAAAAATGTTTTCTATTAACTTTTCCTACTGGGGAATCGAATACCGTTTAACCCATCACAAATTCGTGATTTTCTTGTGGTTAACTTTCTCCTAAACATGTTTTCTATCACTCTCCATCAGAACATGACCCAATGTTTTCACCTCCATGTCCATGTTTTCCTACATGGAATCCTAGTATGGGTTAACTCAGGTGACCTCTGTACTTGTCTTTCTTTATTTTAAAGTGATTTTTTTACCGACTCTTGTTCTGATGTGGGACTTTCAAGGATGTTTCCAAGATCAATTTTAAAATTGCGAGGACGAAATTCCCAAAAGGGGGGAAGGATGTAACACCCCAGGTAAATAAAGAATATTAAATTTTTATATTTATCCATATTTGTGAATAAAATATTAATATTACTTTAAAGGGGATGCTATGATCGATGGCGTACCCAATACGCAACAACGAGTTTCTTGGGAATCTTACATTGCACTCTAATAATAAAATAATATTATTTTAAATAGTAGTTAACGCCTAGCTGTTGTGATGGCGGGAATGAATAGAACTAACTAAAAAATGATTATATTTGTTTTTCAAATAGTTTTACTTTTTACAATAAATGATAGAGGATTAAAAATGCGAATGAATCTAATTTTAAAAGTAAACATTCTAATATTCTTTAAAAGGTTGATTAACCGCCTTTTGATGGCGAACCTCTTTTAAATCCAATTTTTTGACAATTTTATGTGTTATATTTGACTAAATAAAATTCTTATTTAGAATCGGGACATCAAAATTTACTTTGTGTAAATTTTTGGTATTTTTCCGAAAAAGTTCAATTTTTAATGAATAGTGAAAATGTTGTATTTTAATTCAAAACCTCTTTTTAATATAATTTGTTTATATGATTAGATTATCTTTTTAATTGGTTTTAAAGTGAAATTAGAATATATTTTTACCATTTAATCCAATAGTGGTCGTTGGAATAAATTTCACTTTGAAATCGGACTTAAACTAGTGTCAACCTTTTGATACATTTTGTTTCATAAAAACACGTTATTTGTTTTGACAGAGGGAATTAATTATTAAATTAATTAATTCAACTTATATGTTTTTAATTTTGTAAAATAGACATCATTTTTGAATTCGGAATATAAAATATATCTTAGGGTGAATTTTTGGTAATTTTCTGAAAAACTTCAATTTTTGATGAATAGTGAAACCACTAAGTGGTACTTATAAAAACTGATTTTACATTTAAATGAAATTTTTCCATCTTTTTGTTATGAATTTAAAAAATCTGACATACATGGTTTTCATTAAGAAGTAAAATGTGGTTCAATGGGATTAAAATAATTTTATGGTGAATATTAACTTATTAAGTTTTTAATCGCGATTAGAGGTAATTAGTGTAGTTTAAGGTAAGAATAATGTTTTAATAAAATGAAATGACCTAGACACATGTCCTACCCTCATTTGATGAGTCGTGTCCGACCAATAAAATCCATTTGTCAACTTGGGGACCCCATGGATCCAATTTGGTTGGAAAATGACATAAATACCTTTTTATTTACTGTTAAAATTAAAATGACACAAACATGAGTTGTTTAACTAAAACAATTTTGACATGGGGTATTAAAGTCACATTTTTTACTATAAATATTAATTTGAAATATAAAAAGATTTCATACATCATAGTAGTTTTTTTATAATTTTTAGACATTAAATAAATTAAATTATTTATGACATCAGGATGATACAGCGATTACCTCATTATTTAACCATTTAAATAAAATGGAAAGATAATGTAAAATCTAAGACCTAAACATGTAAAAAACCTATTGTATGGGTTGATTTAGAACCCTTATAACCTTATCCTAGAAACACATCAATTTGGGACCATTAAAATCCTAAACTCATTCTAAAATAAAGTAACATTTCTTTACTTTCCAAGAGTGCCCCTCCTCTCCTCTTATAAAAGGCCCCCACCTCTACCTCCTTACCCACACTTCCAAAGCCTTTGGCTCAGACAACCCCTGCCCATTTTGTCTCTCCACATACCTCTCTAACTCCTTGAAGCCTCACTTTGGGCATAAGTCTTCCCAAGGAAGCCTTCGAGCTCAAACCAAAGGGAGTTACCCGATTTTAAGGTAATGTCTTCACTTGAGTCCTTTTGTTTTATTTTGCTTCTCCACCCCACTAAACTATTTTTATTCCTTTATTTTGTAACAACAACATTATCTTCAATATACTAGGATGTTTTTATGTTAAGTATTCTAGCTACACTTACACACACCTTCGTCTAATGGTTAAAGAACATATTGTTTCTGTGTTTAGCGATTTTCTGCCTCACGAAACGATGATTGTTCAATATTCTTTTAACACCTTTAAAGGTGGCCATTATGATGTCACTGTATTTTATATATGACATATATGGTATTTATGTTTACTATATTCTTCTGTATTTTATATTTAAATCATACCTTTATTCTTTTCATGTTGTGTAAATGCGATAATTTCATATGAGGAAGTGTGGACTACCGCCCCCTCAAGTGAGGTGACTCGTACATGCAATACATGGAATGTATAAATAATGAAATTAATGAACATATGTGACCTATATAACATATATATTATACTGGAATTATAATATATTTATATTTATATCATTTATTTTTAATTCCATTAATATGACAAAAAAAATGAAAGTAGCGTTCATGCGTACGTACGGCCTACCGTCTCTATGAACGGTGCTTTTCGTTTTTTATCTCCAAATGATATGGAATAGTATAAAATGAATATTTACTCAATATATATGATATTTTTATCATTAATACTATTCTGGAAATTATTTACTTGTAACTACATGGGAAATCATTTTTCAAACAAGTTCATTTTTGACTCATGTACCAAATATCGGCAAAAACGTCTGATATGAACTAACATTATTAAAAAATTATTATAACATTATAATATGTGATATGAACTGAATAATAATCTTTAAAGGAGGTCCTTATGCAATTATAAATTGACCAAAGTTTATTATTTAGGAATATAAAGAAACGAACAAGACAAGTCGGACTTGAGGTAAGGGATCTTACTCCTCTCTTTCTTTTTAAGTACACTCCTTTAAGTCATTACTTTTAAAGCTCATATTTCTTGTTATTGGGATATTATTTTATATTACTCTTACTGTAATTTTTATTTTCAAATAATTAGAAACCCTATTCTCTCTCATCAATCCATTTTGGAAGTTTTGAGTGGCGCCGTTAGGCTGCCGAATTTTCGTAAGAGATCATACTCCTCTCTTTCTTTTTAAGTACTCTCTTTTATGTCATTTATTTTAAGCTGATCTTTATTATGTTTGGGGATGTTATTTTATATTCCTCATACTGTACTTTTTATGTTTATATTATGAGAGACCCTATTTGATCTCATAAATCCATTTTTGTAAGTTTTAAGTGGCGTCGTTAGGCTGCCGAGTTTTCGTAAGGGATTTTTCATCTCACTTTTATTCCCGTGAGATTTATGCTACATTTGCCACAATTTCCTTTGAGTGGTGTATGTACTGCCCATTATTTTACTCATTGTGTAATATAATTTCATTTATGAGTATTTACATCAATGTTGTATTGTCCCTCTTTCACGGGGTGTATGTTTCGAAAGATACCCATGTCGTAAGGGAACCTTTCACCCTCCTTTTTTTTAAAAGACTTCTTTTGTTATGTCTTTTAATTCACATAATATTATGTTGGGATATGTTCTTCTATATCCTTATTGATTTATATTTTATGTCCAAGTGATGAGATACCCTTTTTATCTCTCATCAACTCATTTTCTGAATTTTGTAGTGACGCCGTTAGGCTGTCAAATTTTTGCAAGGGAACCTCTTAACCCAATTTTGATTCTTTGGGATAAGCTTGTACTCCTTGAATATGTTGTTCTATGAATATGTGTGAATAACCTCTGATTTTTTTACACTTAATATCCACTTATATTTGGTGTATTATTTTTTCACACATAATTATGTAATTGATTTATCCTTAATCCAAGGATACCGTCTTTGTATGGGACTTCGTATCAATCTCCTTTCATTGAGGCATATTTTGTTTTATACACAACCTTCTTTTATACGGTGTATAAACCCCTTTGAATTTTACATTTATCTGAAAGGAATCTTTTTTATACAAAGCGTTTTACTAAACGACAAAAGTGAATGTTTTTTCCGTACGTATGCGGGAACAACGACTTCTCTGCCATCGTGACCATTATTTGAGTTTCTGCTTCCTCTACAAGCCATACCTTCTATTTTAAAGAAAAATAAGTACCATGTTTTACTTTTCTTTTATTTTGGTATTGAAAATGGTTTTCATAATGTTTTTATATCAATGTGTTGTATTGATATGTTGTGATTGAAAGGTGGAAATGTTATGTTTCCTTTATGCATGTTTTATGTGATACGATTATGTTGTGGTTCTTGGGCATTTATATGAAGACGGGTGGTTCCGTGATAAACTAAGGGCGTGTGAGCCCGATATAGCTCTCCAATGCATTGGGTAACACGAAGGGGTTAAACGTTAAGGTTTCTCATAAGAGATTTAGGGAATATACTTTGGTGGGTATTCCAAACCTAACCAAGAGGGTTACTCCCTACGTAAGAATGTTATGAATGCCTCAAGTTACCTTTTATGTCTTATGATTTATATGATTTATTCATGATTTTATGAGGTATGTTAAAGTGCCTATGTTTTATGGGTAAAGTATGATTTCATTCTTATGTATACTTGTACTCGTGTTTCCTTTCCATATTTTTATATCCCTTACTAAGCTTTTTATGCTCATCCCAGGTTTTTGTAAAGTTTTTCACAGGTCAAGGGAAGGGTACATGATATGATGATAGTGTCAAGGAAGTTTCAAGAAAGAATCCATGTTTTATTTTTAAATATGTTTCCGTTGATGGGAAAAAATGAATTCTATCTTTTATGTAACCACTTTGTTTAAATGTGGAATGTAATGAAAGTTTTATGATCTAATTCTCTAAAAATCTAAACCTGAAAAGATCCTCAATGTGTAATCTTGTAATAACTCAAGATTAGGTAAGGTTTAAGGCTGAGGACTTATATTTTATTCCTACATGGTCGTACCAAAAGCATGTTGGCCGTAGTTCAGTTGAAGGCATTGTAATATTTTTAAAGTCAATTCATGTCATGGTGGTTCATTTTCATCGTGAAAGATAAACATGGTATGGGAGTAGTGTTATAGGTGTTTGGATGATGAAATTCATGTCATTAATATTTTATTTCATGTCACATATATTAAAACAGAGGTGTAGTATATATTTTGAGTATGGTTCACATTTTGGGGTGTTCTTTTGGTACTATAAACATACAAGCATAAATGAAATTGTTTTTAATATTCATATTCACACTATAAATATAATTTATGTGGTATGAGAGTAGAGATACTCAATTTTTAAATATATATATAGGTGCATCTTACACCAAAATATAAAGAAACCATGTCACGATCCATGCATACCCCTGAAAAACCAATGGAAACTGAAGTGAAATTATTATCATGTAGCATTATTTACACCATGAACTGCTGATAAAAAATAAATATTATATACTATTAATCTTACCTTTTTTTGTCATATACTTACTTTATTCCTAGTTTTTAAATTCATATAACACTGATGTTTTTTATTAAACATAATTTTATGTATTTTATTTAAGTGTTTTTGTTATACATAATGAAAATATAGTGACATTAATTCTGTAAGATTGTGAAAATATAGAGGACTAGGTTTTCTGACCAAACTATTCTCATTGGATTTATGATTACCAGTACAAAACCACCTAAGGTCTAGTTCCAATAAATCTATGAATATATATAACAGACAGTGTGATGGCAGTATTACAATAAGTAAAGAAATTACTCAATGTAAACAACCTATAAAGTCCAGGTTATCATTTATAATATAATTAATTTAATCATTAAATTTCATTTAAATATATAAGTCCCAAGATCGGGTGCAAAGCCCGGCATCCCCTATGATAACATGATCAAATTATTTTTAAACATGTCATCCATAAATTTCAATTCAATGACCAAATCCAAGCTTCGGCTTTGAATTGTTTGATGCGTCATATGAAACATATCATTCATTATTCAATTTAGAAACTAATCTCATCCCAATAATTCCTAATTTTGAATACGGATATTCCTTCATGTATAATATAATCCAACACCCTATAAGCCTATCCATAGAAATCATCACAAGAACCCAGGTATCTCTCTAAGTGTGGTATAATGTCACTACCAATCGAGTTTGTCCTTGGAAATCCACTAAGGGATTCCAAGTATTATCCACTGTATAAATGATCAAATTCCCTTATATTACACCATTGGAAATCCATATGGATTCCAAGTATCACTCAGAAAATAAAATTCACCCCTAATAATCCATCCCTGGAAAGCCGTATTAGGGATCTAAGTGCCACTCGGACATAAGAATGGTCAAGCCAAAAGAGTCTATCCATGTAATTATTATATGAATCCATAAGTCACCCATGGCATATAAGAATTAAATATCATTTAATCAACTCCATCTAATCAATTTCATTTAAACATTTCAAGTTCATTACCAATAACATTAATTTATATCTCACCTCAAAAGGTGACTCAAGGCATTGGCCAAGCATATAAGACTTGGCCCTAAATTACACATGTGGTCTATTCATTATAACAAGCATCTCATCAATAAAAAAATATTACATGGTAAATCCCAAATTTAACTCACATGGGAATTTCATTATAATGTTCATCTCATGCTTAATTAACAAATACAAGGAAAGTATCAAGGATCATGGCATCCATCAACTTTACTTTAATACATTTCAATTAAAATTTAAAATTAATATTTTAATTACACTTAAAATTCAATTCATGGATTAAATTTAATGTCCAAATATCATGACAAGGGGTAAAAGGGTGCACCTTAAAGGTATCCAACTCATATGCCATCAAATGGTCCTTTTAATTAAACAACACACCCAAAGGGGTGGTTCTGATTTCAAGGTATTCAATCTATAACCATACATTGATGGGACACTTTAATTACATAGTCTATTCCTAACAATTTAATTATAGAATAAAAGTTCACATAAATAGTGACACTCCAAGAATTGGGAATGCAGCACAATGTAATATATATAACCACTCAAATTTAAATAAAAGGTAGGAGACCACCTACCATAGGTCCATAGAAGATATATCATCAAGTATCAGCTCCTAATTTGACTCATATCGGGAGAAAACTGAAGAATAGATAAATTACCTATTAACAGGTAAAATTATATTTCACCTAAATAGAATAATTGATACCACACAAAATAAGGAATGAAAAAAATTAAGGGATAACTCACAAATGCAGATCCAACGAGATGAGTGTTGCTTGAATATGAGCTTGGATGGAGAAGATCTATCAATTTTTATTTTCATCTTCAAAGAAGGCTTCAAAGGGTTGGATTTTATATTTGTAGGAGAAATTTATAACTAGATTATATATAATATTTCATTATGGGAAAACATGTAATTTCACCCAAGATTATAGGGTCGCATGATTTGGTTGCATGGTTTGGAGAAACCAAGAACCAAACATTCATGCTCAGTTGTAGGGAAGGGAACATCACATGGTTTATCTGCACGGTTTCACTAACCATAAGTAATCTATGAAAAACTTCACTAACAAAATGGAAAACATGGTTTCATGGCCATGTGCCCCAAATCGCATAGTTTGGCCTAACAATGCGGCCTTCCCCTGCTCACCTCCTAGTCTCACATAGTTTTATCTAACCATGTGGCCTTCTCTGTATGGTTTGAACTAACAATGCACCAAACCATTTTTACCCAAAGAGTTGGGTTTCAGGCTCCGAAAAATCCATGAACAGACCTGATACCTCTATGACCAAAAAGGGCATTCATATTAGGGCATATTTAAAAATTTAAATAGAAAATTGATGGAGGAAAAGGATAAATACATTGAAAAAGAACCAAGTTATTACAATATTTTTTAACTTTAATTTGTAAAATAAGAGTTTGTGTTTATAAAAATAAAAAAAATCAGATAACAAGATAAATACATAAGTTTATCGAAGTTCATCCTCTATTATATTCAAGTAGAGGGTTATAAATCCTTTTTATTATTTATCCAATGTAAAAACTTGATAAAGTCTCTTATAGTATTTTCTAAAATGGGTATGACAAGATAGTTGAATTTTCAAAACATGGTTAAATATATCCCAAGGTCAATCATGTATCAAATTATAGAAGAGGATTGGGATACATTATAAATTGTTTTTCAAGTAAATTTAATAGTAGAGAAGTTGTCTAAATCACCAGATATTTTAATTATTAATAAACTTTAATCCTTTGGAAGATAAAGTAGGTTTGAGTTTGATTTATTTCCATCCATATTAAAGAAGATATTTTTCAATGGTGAAATAAATTTTTGAGTCAATAACCAATAATTTCATTATGTGAATCAATGTGAACTGCTAAATAAATTTTTAATGTATTACTCTATGACACCTTCCCTTTCAACTTATAACACCTTTGGTTTAATCAAGGTTATAAATGGTAATTATTAAATTATATAACCTTATGTTAAACACCTTTATAATGGTTCGTAGAAAACAAGTTAAATAACCCAAGCATATCCCTCAAGAGTGTCTAGTAATGTGTGCAGTATCAGGCCCACATTTCACGCACTGGTTAAAGATCAAGTTAATACCCTATCCACCCCTTTCAGAGTTATTACCCCTAAGATCATATTTTCCATACAAAATATACCTTCTAGTATATGTAAAGAGATTTAATTTCTTGTAAAACCATGAAATATTTTATTTATATAATAATTAAGATATTGTCCTTATCTTAGACTTATATATACGGTATTTACCAATTTTTTCTTATCCTAATATCTGAATTCATCTTAACATTTTATTTGATATGAACTATAAGGAACTGGACTTAAAAAAATATGTAAGATTTATTTTTTAGATAAGAATTCATTTATTACATTTCAAGGATCTTAATGGTTTAGTGCTTTATAAAATTAGGACATAACTCATATATAACAAACTCATATATTACAAAGTGGTCGCATATACTTAGTATCCATTTTTCTAGAATATAAAGCTTTTCAAATGCGAAAAATTTTCTTTTTATAACAAATATTCATGGATTTCATCCTGACTTCTTATTTCTATTACTGATCCTTAAAAATAAGAAAAAACATTTAAAAATAATGGATTAGTTCAAATAAAATCTCTATAAGGGATATAAGGGAAATAAATTGGTCATTTTGGTGAAAAACATGAAAACTCATAAAATGCTTACCATTTTAAAATTATTATTTAATCATACAAAATAAATAATATCTACTTAGAAAACAAGATTTTAATCCATTAAAACCTTTAAACCCCATATAAAGATAATAAAAAACATTGTAGGCATCTTTAATCATTATATTCATAACATGTGTTCACTAGTGTTATAAATAACTATAGTATAGTAAAATATATTAGAGAAACATCCCCGGTTAAGCCCCTATTTCTTTCCTTTCAAGATAAGTAATATTACCAAAAAAATTATGGGTTCAAAATTTTTTTTCAATGGAATCATTAATATAAGGTGAAAGATTAATTTTTTTATTCATAATATAAAACATTAAAATTATAGATGATGAAGGGTGATCCCAATATTTCTATGGAGACATATTCCTTTCATTTAAAAAAATATATAACATAAAAAATTCTAAAAATATTAGGGGAATGATTATTTGAAAATATAAACATGTAAAATTATATGTTAATATTTTAATTAAGGAAAATTCATGATGGTGGTAAATTCCTTTGGTGTTGTAAAAGTTAACATAATTATTCCTTTCACACCCTTGATAAAAGTACCTCATTAGAAAAAAAAATAAGAAGATTTATTTTTAAACCATTTAAAGAAAGTAAATGGTATTTGATAATAAAATTTAAAATACTTCGATGTATAAATAATAACATTCTTGAAAAATTTTAAAGAACACATATATGGAAGAATTTTTTTGAAATAAATACTTTAAAAAAATATTTTCAAGAAAAATATATTACGACTTCACAAATTTTAAACCAATGAAATATTGAAGGAAATAAATATGAATGTATTTATAAACACTTTAATTTTTAGATAATAATTTTAAAATATATCCACAATTAGTTTTATACACCACACAAAGTAAAACATGTGGTGATAATTTTTAAGTCTCAAATAAAGTACATTGAGACTAGAAATATTGTACCTTAAATATCATCTTGGTCCGTATGTTTTTTAACCCTTGACAATAAAATTATATTTTTAATTTAATTTATTCATTATTTTTTAAATTATAATTACATTATAATTTTACTTATTTCATTTAGAAACATGTTTTATTTAGTTACTTAATTGGTTAGGTTTTCTTTGTACATTTTGAGGACGTTCAGTCCATAAGCCCAAAATAGCTTCGGTAAGATGACCATTGTCAATGGGTTCATTGTTCCACAATATAAAAACATTAATCATGAAATTATTATCACTTTTATATAGTAAATACAATTTTATAAGCATCTAATAAAGTTATACATGAAAAACAAATCGAATCGCTTTGTGGAGGAGGTAGTCCACACATACCAACAAACAACGTTATCATTTTAGAATGGATGGAAAGGTATAAAAAATTATAATATTTTATCTTTATATAAATATAATTGTGTCATTAATATCATATATATTAATTTAATTCATCATAACAACCATCCTTGATATTTGGGGATGAAAAATTAAACACAACGCTTCGTGGACGTGGTAATACACATATACACATGAGAGACCTTTTCATTTCCCTAAAATAGAAAAGGTGGTAAAATTGTTTTACCATAATAATAATAAAATTTGAGTGTATTTAAGATACTTATTCAATTATTTCATCTTGGTTATATAATTTTTTAAAGGGTTATAAGAGGAAATAGACATTAAATGGGCTAGTTAGGACTTACACGTTCTCCTCGGATAACCTCTTTATGTTAATCCTTAATCCTTCTATGTTTGGTAATTTTATGAGATCTGGACATCTAGGACATGGGAAGGGATGTGGGAGATATATTTTTGTATTTATTTTCTTAACTAGAGTTCTAAAATGGTGTGAGTAATATAGGAGAGGAGGTTCCCCTCTATAAGTGAGAGAATTTGTACCCTTGGAATTACCTAAAGTATTAAATTAATATAAATTAATTTTCATGTTTAAGTAGAAAAAAATTGAAATATTTTAAAAATATGATGATTATGATTATAAATATCATCATCCAAAAAAATTACAAATTTAGGTGATGTTTTCATACTTGTCTCTTAGTTGTAACCCCTTGTTAACCCTTTTGATGATTACCGTGATATTAAAATTTTTAAATATTTAGCGGTAAATGAAGTTTCTTTAAAATGGAAATTAAACCACTAGTGGATAATGGTTTATATTCTATATTATATCAAATTCACTTTGAAAATATAATTTTTTTATGAATTTTAAATCTTTAAATAAAATATTATTTAACATAATATACTATCAAATACATTTCCATGACAATTATTGTAGTTTTAATTTAATGGCATAAATATAGTAATGGAACTTGAATATAAAATTTTCAAAAAAATAATATATTATATTTATTTTCAAAATTTGTGCAACACAATAATTCATCCAAATTTTATTACTTTTAATGTTTTTAAAAATAATTTACTTCATTTTTATATTACTTGAACAAGAATTGTATTGGTGTTTCATAAGTATGTTTGGTAAATATTTCATCACTAAATATTAAAACAAATACCACGATAAAAAAATCAATCGTATTTAAAATAACCATTTATAACCAAACATAACCATTTTTTATCCCTATAAAAGAATATTATAGACATTAAAACAAAGTGACTGACATTTTGGATTTATTATTTACATAAAATAATATTAAGGTAATTATCAAACTAAAATAAAACCAAATTTCCATATCATATAGTATTGGACAAATATTCTTGAAATAAACGAATAAAATAAAAACAAGGAGCTGTAGAGACCTCAACCCCAGTTTCTCGAATCTGGTGCCTTACTTTATTACATTGGAATATATACGAGACTTGAATCCCAAAGTACCAATCAGTTTAGTAGTTTTGGAAGCCATAATACATACATAAATTTCTCGTTACTACTTGAAAGGGAAAACAACATAGAAAATCCACTTGAAACTCCCATAACTCCTAGATTATCCCTACAAGTCATTCATTATATGCATCTTCATAACCTGGGGAAAATCAAACATAAGAGATGGGTGACCTCTAAGGCTCAATAAGGGTATGAAATATAGAGTAATATATAATAAATATAAATAATAAGTCATAGTGAATAACTAAAAATACATGTCAATACAACATAATATTGAGCATAAAATGGCAAAAATAAAAGCTGATTAAATAATTCTATAATAAAACATAACCATGGATGTTCTACTAGTAAAATAGTCACTTGGACTATAAATTTATAGTTTCATAATGAGTTAGTGCATAATGTCTGACATCATAAACATACCATCAAGATCTCGTCCAATACACCATATATAATGGGTAAAAACCCAGTCTAGTTTCTCTCATGCGACCTAACGATGCATCAAGGGGATATAGTGGGCCCCACACATCACTTTCTAAGTCCAATTAATTCCTCATATGAATTATATTATACATGAAAACATATACATATGAAATTTAAATAACCTTACTCAATCTGTAAACATAATCACTAACCATTCTGAGTAGTATAGTGAATAGTATCAAGATAGCACATTCATAGTCAAACTGATCATAAAACATTTAATTAAATATGGTATATGATAAATATAAGAGATAAATATCAATAAATAATAAAAATAAAAATATTTTTTAAAGTAAATTAAAATACACTAATAAAATCATCTAGAAATTCTTGAGAGAAATACCCATTTTACGTTGCAAAAAATACTTCTTTTGGAAAAAAATAATTTTTATATGTCATAATTGTTTGTAAAAAACTAGAAATTAACAAATATACTTTTTAATGAAAAAATATTTGAATTAATAAAAATAATTTATTCTTAAAATATATTATGTATGGTACTTGAAAATGGGTAAGAAATCGGGAAGTTCCCTTTAACAGGTTTGTTTATCAGGAATAATTGAGAAGGGAACCATGTAAAACATGTATTCTCCCATAAATGATAGATGAAATGATATGTATATATTATTTTGGAACATATAAATATAATATATAATAAGTAAACAAAAAATAAATAAGAATTACATCAGGGTAAAGATAGTGGAAGAATAACCCAATGGAAAAAATAAAGGTTTGGGTAGAATAAATTACCTTATGCCTGAATATGTTCTGCAATTGACATTAATTTCCTAGAAAATCTAATTAAATACAATAATTAATTTCTTAATAACCTTTTATACATGTATTTAATTCATTATAGTTTTATTAAGTTCATTGATGTCCTTTTTGATGAGTTATAGAGTTTAATTTCATCATTTGTGAGTGTTCAATTTCTCAGTTTTCACGATCAGTTTGCATGTTTATAAGTAATGAAGCTCATGTAAAATGGGTATAATTATACAGAATTTTAAGTATATGTTATTAATAATCTTAAATAATTTTAATTGTTATTATATTTTTATATATTTTGATGAATCATTATATAACATGTTAAGGATATTCATTTAGATTAATTTAAGCGGTTTTAGATCATAATGAACTCATTTTGTTTTATCATTTGGTGTTATGTAAATATATTACTTACAAAACAAAATAAAATTTGAAATATAAATTTTAAAATATAATTCAACCATTAAAATTGTTTCATGAACATCCTTTAATATGGTTAAGTAAAATGAAAACTTTTCATCCTGGAAGGTGATGAAATAATACCTGATAGAGAGTGTTTCCATTTTTAGAATAAAAGGGAGAGGAGAAGGGGATTAATGATGGATTATTCAATTATAATGACAAAATTAAATTAAAAATAATGTACTGGATTTATCATTCTATTTTTTTAGGTTTAGTGAGGAGATGATAATAAAATAAAAGAACTTGAAAAGAAATTAAAAGGAAAAG
The DNA here is from genome assembly GCA_963277665.1 of Viscum album. Classification (NCBI taxonomy): domain Eukaryota; kingdom Viridiplantae; phylum Streptophyta; class Magnoliopsida; order Santalales; family Viscaceae; genus Viscum; species Viscum album. The sequence goes on from OY728127.1 coordinate 626,042,977, forward strand.
GAAGAGGATTTTACCTCTTGAATTTTCCTCTTAATAACCTCCTTAGGGAAATTATTTTGGTATTTTGATGATACCAAGAGCTCTTGGAAGTTGGTAAGGGGCTTGGGAATATTATTGAGCAGAAATTTGACAATAATTAAATCTTGGAAGTTATAAAGATAAGGGGTGGTAACGGGTGGTATTTATAGTGGAGGAGAGTGGTGTTTTGTGAATATTTAATACATTTGTTTATTATTTTGGCTCAATACTTTTAATAGTTTGAAAATTATCACCAAATATATTAAAATAATTAATTTAAGTTAGATATTATGGTTATTACATCATCCATTACACATGTAATATAGTATTTAACTTATAATTTATCTATACCGTAAATTACTGTATTTTACTATTCACCAAAAATTCAAGTATTTTAGAAAAATTCTAAAAATTCATCCTAACCATTTTTAAACATTTATAATTAAAAAATGAACTAAATTTTATGAAATTATTTTTCTAAATATAATAAATTTAATTTTTAAATAAATCATTATTTACTCGAAAGATATAGTTTTTAAAATTAGAACTGATTTTATAACACTCTAAAAAATTAACTAAGGTTTCATTAAATTATCATAAAATCATAAGAAAAAAATATTGACTTTTGAATAAATTTTATAAAAATTAATTTTATTTTAAATCATTTTATTAGTTATAGAATTTTAATTAAATATTTATAACACAAAAAAATATCAACACTTAATTAGTAATTTTTAAAATATTTATTTACTTATACTATGGTATAATTATATCATATTTTAATTTATAGGATGGATAAATTTTATTTGTACTTTCATTGGTTAGGTTACTATTCTAATGGTCGGTTTACTATTCATAACTATCACATTACTATTCCTAAGTTCATTTTACTATTTCATCGGTTTAGGTTCCTTAACTTCTAGAAACACCTCTTCTTTCATTAATTATTCATTTATAAAGTTTGTATTGTATTTTATAAGTGATTTTATATGATCTATACTATATGAAATAAACATAAGTTAAATCTCATTTATAGAATTATATTTCATTAAATGAATGTTATATATATATATATATTTAAATCATTATAGCATTATTTCTATCCTTATTTAGCTGATATACCCTTACTAAGGTAAGAAATATTTACCATGAATAACATTCATAATGAAAAAAATGTACTATTTAAAAATTTGGACTTTGTGATTCCAAATATGGGATCCATTTTATCAAATTCAAAATCTATAGGTGACATAAATTCCATTTAATATAATTATGCAAAATGAATTAAAATAGTTTTCAGGAAAATATCTTATTTAAGCATAAAAAACATTTCACCTTGAAATCGCATAAGAAATTTATTTCTATGATTTATTTTGGTCAAATAATAAAAATAGATGGGTTTTATACTTTTTATCAAGACAAAATGGAATTACACCCTCCAGTCATACCATTAAATTTAAAGACCCAAAACTATTTTTGAATTTGTTTAAAATATAATTTATATTTGTAAAAGTCAAGAATGGGTTCCCAAATTCAAAAAAATGTCTTCAAATAAATTATTTAACACCTTTAAAATATATTTGTTGGGTAAAAAGGGTACACAATTCATTAATTCATGTTTACATCATAAAAATATCATAAATGTTCGAATATTTGAAAAATTGATATTTTCACTATCACCCAAAAATCAAACTTTTAAGAAAAAACCCAAAAATTCACCCAAATATGATACTAAAATAATTACATAAAAAATTGATTTTCTTTTATTTCAAATATAATTTATAAAATTAAAATAAATTAACAATAATATTCACTCAAAAAATCAATAAAAACTATTTTTTATGAAAATTTATTTTAGAAGAATAAAAGTTTTTACTAAAAATTTTGTACTTATTTATTTTGAATTAATCAATAAATAGGTATTATATAAAACCATAATACATATTTTTCATAAAATTTTTATTGTTATTCATACCTTCTAATTTAATAGAAATGTTATAACATGCACATTTAAATAATAATATTTTTATAGTATATATCAATATTCGATTAAAGCTCGGTGTTGTGTATTAAGAAAGATATGAAGTGTAGTATTCTTTTAAACTAAATTTTCAATGTGTTTCAATTATACCATAAAATTATATTTTAAATCATTCAAATATATATATATACACTACTTTGAAGAATTGATTTCAAAGGGAGATCAGCACAAAAAATTTAAGGGGGGTAGTCGTTGTGTAATATTTATCCACACAATTTAGGAGATAGTGAATAGACTATGAAAATTACACTATAGGATAAATAAAACCTATCCCACAAGATCCCCGTAATTTCTTGAACAATTTTGGTTAATTTCACTCCTCAAATTCTTCATCTCCCTTAACAACTAAAACACAACAAACCTCTAAAAATCTATATAACAATAATATGACCTCAAACACTACCGATTGGAATCATAATATTCCATAAATAAATAGAGAGAACTCAAAATAAAAGATGAACATACCAACATGCCATGGAAGCATAAGTATCATGATGATTAAGAGATAGTTAGACTCTTCTAGATCCTATCTCTTAAGTTCTGATAGTCCTCACACTAATATATCAGACACACAAAAATAAAAAAGGGAACTCTGAGGAAATTTTTTCAAAAACCAACCCAAGACACCCCCGAACTAGGCACCCGAGTCAGCCTATTACATGACCTAATTCATGTTCTTAATATCCTTGGTCTATAAATTATTTATATGGAATCAATGTACATATACTAGGAATTATTTATTAGAAAAAATAAGAAAATATGTGTATATTCCAAATAGAAAATTATCATGATCATTTTGTACATCAGATATACATGCATAGTAAAATAAAAGATACACAAAAGATAATAATGAAAAAAATATAAGAAGGATAAATTACTACAACTAACTTCAAATAAATATAAAACTACAATTGAAATAAATAGTATAAAAAATAAAAAAAGTATTTCATGGTTGATATATCAACAATTATAGAAGAAAACCACAATACTTAAAACAATATCCATGTGACCTCCAAGTTCATAATCCTTCCTGGATACAAACTTTTTCCAAGATTGATCCCAAAACTAAACCTACAACTATAAAAAAACTCAATTATGCTGACATCGAGTGACATAAGTAGGGTGTGAGCAAAAAAATCCCAATAGGAAATCACTAAATATTTATTTCACTTACTTTTCCAAAACAAACCATAAATTCTAGTTTATAATATAATTAGAAAATAGGTTTTTAAACTTTTAATAATACAAAACCTAAACCTTCCCATAAAATAAATTTAAATTACAAAATAATATTTTGAAAAAAAATTAAAAACCCCTTCATTTAATGATTCCTTTTTAAAACATACCATTTTAATACTCATTTAAAAACCATTAAAACTAAATAAGAAGGGTCACTAATTTAACTAAAAGTAAACATTAAATAAATAAATTAACCAATTTAAAAAGACTATAAAAAGTAACAAAAAATAGATCAAGTATCAAGAAACTAATAAATATTAAAAGAAATAATAAATGTTGAAGTTATGGAAGTAATGTAATGTAAAATTGAAACCATTAAAACATATCATCATAGAAAAATAATAAATTAGGGTAGTAATGAAACCAACTACATTAAATAGGAAATAATAAAAGGAATATAATCATGGTAAATTTCTAGAAATCCCATGAGATGATCCTATATGTACTCAAGAGGAAAAATCTACCAGCCTATCGATGCATCTCAAGTATGTTACTAACCAACACTCTAAACTAGACTCACCGGTGGAATGCTAAAAATTCCAAGGCATTCCTTATACTAAGTTTTTTTATTCATTATCATCATGAATGGGTAGTTACTATATCTAAACTCGTCACTAAGATTCATATTATCCCTATGATTATAGAGATAGTAGGTGTGGTAACGTTTATAAAATCCCATGTATAATAAATATATACAATAACATCCTTATCCCACCACTATATCCCCACTAATGCAAATCCCCTCTTTAGAACCCATAATAATGACATAAATCACATCAGTGCTCAAGATCACACATTCCAAGGTAATAAGGTCTTCCATTATGGGTGTATCATATTTATAGAAAATTACTTAAAAGGTGCTAATCAGCTTTAGTGTTTAATTTTGGAAAAATATTTTAGAAACCCTTTAACAAATATATTTTGGGAATCAAGAATCATTTTGAAACCTCTTTTTAATTATGTAATATAAAAAAATTATATCCAAACTACCCCTGGTAATTTACACATTCCAACAATGTATTGAAAATATGGATTATAGATTTATATAAATATATCATAATTGAAAATCATAAGATTCCAAAAGATAAATCCATAAAAATCAATAATAAGTATAAATAAAAGTCAAAAAATATATAAAACTATTACCTTGGATAACATGGAAACATATAAAGGTGTAAAGATAAATTAAACAACAAAAATTCTCAAAAAACCATTTTTGGAATTTTCAAACACCTAGAATATCCGTATTTTGTTATGGATTATAACATTTTTTTTAGAAAAGACTGATATCATTAATGACGAATATCAGTAGACGTACATTTGCAAAGCCACGAAGGGAAATTTTCCAGCTAGAGCTGGTAGGCATTGAAGGGGCCTGATGCTGCCAATGAGTGGGCCACATTGTTTCCTTCCCTTTTGGTAATGGAGAAGGTACAGAATGAAAAGCATTAGCGGAGAGAGAGAATTCTCCTGATGATGAGGCCAAATGATTGGAGTCCACTGTCGTTGTGGTTAATGGCATCGATCACGGTGAGGTAGTCAGACTCAATGCTGATATCAACCTATCCACATTCCAAAGCCAGCATCATACCTGCCAAGATGGAATTAGCCTCAGCTACAGCATGTTCCCAAAAGTAATGATGTGATTCATACTTTGCAGCGATGATTTTCCCCAGATGATTTCGGGCCAGGAGACTGAGGGAGACAAGTCCATCCTTGGGGAGAGACGTGTCCACGTTGATCTTAATAATCCCTTCTGTTGGGGGGGGTTCCAATGAGGGGGATAGTAGGGGGAACTTCTGGAATTTTATGCCCATTGTGGTTTTTCCATCCCTCAATCCATGAAGTGGCCCGTTCAGTCTAGAATTCAGAAGATTTATGCATGTGATGGAAAATAGCATTGTTACGCTGGACCCAGATGATCCAGGCTAGGGTGCAGAGTGAACCTGCATTAACCGATGTGAGAGAGGAGCACCAGTGCATCAGGAGAGCGGGGAGGTCAGAAGCCATGGCCAGTGATACATCTGGAGTCGGGCCCTATTTATTCCAAATTTCCTTAGCTCTTGGGCAGTGAATGATGGCGTACAAAGGGGTATCTGGGATATTCAGGTAGAAAGGGCAGAAAACGGCATTGGACATATGATGGTAAATGAGAAGGATCATAGTAGGGAGGGTGCCTGTGCATACCTACCACCAAAAGTGGAGTATTTTTGTGGAGATGTTGAGATTCTAAAGTAATTTCCAGGATAAGGTTTTGATTGTGAAATAATCTTTTACCGCTTTGGTAAATTTTTAATCCTAACACCCATGAAATGAATAACTTTAAATTAAAATTTAAATACCATGAATATAAATATATTAATGATGTAACATATCAAAGGTGCATTATATACACCACATGAAAGAAATAACTAGTGAATATGGCATTTGTCTCATAAAAATAAAAGTGAGACGGGAAAACTCTTACCTCAAGTCTAATATTCTTCATTTTCAATCTTAATATCCTCTATAATAAATTAAGTTTATTTCTAATATATAAAATAACTATAATTACAGTTATCAAGTCATTTATGATTCACTTACAACATTATATTACCTTTTTATTAATAATTTATTATTAACATCATCATTTTGGGTGTTAACTAATCTGTTATTCATATATGTTTTGGTTCAGTCGTCATGGTCCTTGTATATTGGCCATGATTTAATTGTATCCATAATATTAACCATGACCTAATAATAATTTAAATACATTAAGTACAAATTTAAAATCATTCATGAAATTCGGACATGAGAAACAAATCACATCACTTCAGGAGGTGGTGGTCCACATGTACACATTAACGACGTTGTCATTTTCTAAGGGGTATAAGGGCATGGAATTAGAAAATATATTGTAGTTATAGAATCAAAATTATTTCATAAATATAATATATATTCTTTAGTTCCATCAATATGACTATCCCTATGAGAGGGTGTTAGAAGACAATTTACATCAATTTGTAAGGCAGTATTTTTTCGTACACATGAGTGATGGTTTCTTTTTCCCTTATAATGGATAAGAAGATAAATAAATATTATTAAATCAACATAATAAAATATAATTATATGGGAGATATTGGTTTTATTATATTGATATGGTTTTTCCAAAATTTATGGTGTTAAAAGTTGAATAAAAATCAACTTTTTCAGTTAAGATGATTACCTCTTCTTTGAAAGAGATCCTTTAGATCAACCTTTAAGTACGCTAGTGTTGGTCTTGTGGGAATAAAATAGCCTATAGAATATGGATAAGGATTTTGGGGAGAAATTTTTTTACGTTTTGGCTGATAAAAATTTTTCAAGGTTTTGTAAATAGTAGAGAAGATATGGTGTCCTTTTATAATGAAGGAAATAAAAATCTTTGAATTACATAAAAACATTAAATATAATAAATTTGATTTCATGTGAAAGTGGTACAACGTGAAAAAATTATCAAATTTAATATATTTTAAATTTTAAATATATTCAAAAAATAAATTTTTATAGGATTATGTGGAATTTTAGACCATATATTTTGGCTTAATTCCTTCATTAAACAATGTTTACCCTAGCAATAGTAATAAATTTTTCAATACTAAAGGGTTATAAATTTACTTATAAGGTAAAAATTAGATCAAAAATGGTCAAGGTATGGAATTTTAGACTATATAACATCCTAATTTTCCTTTTTCAATATTTTTATGACTTTTTAAATCATTTAATAATATATTACTTAACATAAAATACCATTGAAGCCATTTTAAGAACAATTCCAAAGTTTTGACATTAAAGAAATCAAGATAAGTATGAAATTATAAAATAAAATCTTTATACATAAATTAAAAATTATTATTAATCATTAAATTTATATAAAACCATAATTAATCCAAAAAATATTATTTTTTTAGTTTTTAAAATCATTTACTTCGATTTTTATTCTTCATACACACGAATTGTGTCAGTATTGTGTAAGTATTTAAGGTAATTATATCACCACTAAAAATTAAAAATAAATTACCCTAATGAAAATAAATTAATTATTTTTAAAATAAACATTTATATTCATTTGTTACATCTTATTATCCATATTTTAATAAATAAGATAAATTAAAATATAAAGAGTTTCATTTTAGAATTTTCCTTAACTTAAAATAATATAATGTTCTTTAATAAAGAAAAATTGAACCAAAAATCCATATTTTAGAATAAATGAATGGTTTTTCTAAAATAAACTCATAAAATATAAATAATTCTGGTTTTAGATATATTTTTAAATCCTTATCATATTATTTTTATCTTTAATTACTTGATTTACCCTTAACGAGACGACAAATATTTACCATAGTTACTATTCATTTTGACCAAAAATAAAGTTTACCTATTAACTAAATTTAATACTTCTAATTAAAAATATTTAATCAAAATTTAATTATTAAATTTTTGTATGTTTCAAAAATAAATTTTAATATATATTTTTAAAAAAATACGAAAACAGTTTTTATACCATTGTGTTGTTAAGCATAAAATGATATTTTTTGAAAATAAAATATAATGTTCATTCCTATGGAATTAGTTTGATTATTTTAGATTTAATGGATATTTTTTTACTTTAAAACCAATTCTAAAATATAATGGGACTTTAAAATAACTTTATTTAAATAAAATAAATGATAGTTTTACAAAAATTGGTATTCTTTATTATTAAATAAAAAATATGTTTTTTTAGTAAAATACCAACAATTAATCCAGAGGTAATTCTGACATGATGATTTAGAAATTATTTTAATTTTATAAAATAATATATTTTATATTATAATCAATTAACTATAATATTTGTGCATAAAATTCAATAAAAGTCATTTTTGAGGAAAATCGATTTTTGAAGCATAAAATAACTTTACTGAAAATTGAGTACTTATTTATTACAAATTAATTAATTAATTAATATTTTTGTGAACCTTTATACATTTTTTTATAATTTTATTATTATTATTCATACCTAACAATTTAATGAATAGGTAATAATCATTAAATTTAAATATTAATATTTTTATAGTATATTATAGTTCTCTTAAATCTCGGTTTTTCATTTTACAAATCAATCAAACATAATTTTATTTTAAACTAAACCTTTTGGGATCCATTATCCACCCCCCCCCCAAATAAATTATATCCTTGAAATATTATTTATCAAGTTAATCAAGGGTTCAATGTTTGAAAATTATTTTGTTAAAAACTCACATCATAGAAATGAATAATAAAACTTCAATTGAAAATAGGAAGTGGGAAAAGTAAAGGTTCCCAAAAAACTCAAAATCGCGTTTCCATATAAGGATAACATTAGCTATAAGTGACATTATTGATATGGTTGAAAAATAATAACGTGAAAGAAATAATAAAGATTGATGAAGAATATGATCATGATAAAGTTAATGACTGCAAAAGCTTAAATCGATAAGTGATAAATAATACCATCAATTAATTATAAATAATATTAATAGGAAAACATTTTTATTTAAATATATTTCTCCAAGAGTTGAGGTATTCATTTATCATCAACATAGTGAACGGTATAAAATATACTTTATTTATTTCCATTCCATAACCATAATTAAATCCTTAGGTTGTGCTTTAATGAATTTCCCCTTCTTTCTCATCTATTATTACATGAACTAAATAATCAAGATATATTCATGCCTAAATAACTAAAATTAACTCTTATTAAATTATAATATCATTAAAGGATAATAATTTATTCATCATATCTCTTGAAAATAAAAAATATATATCGCATGTTGAGATAATATTCAATATGAATAAACTTTTATATGAATAAATAATACATTAGTCTCCAAATATTCAACAATAACACCCAAATTTTAACTTAAATAATTCCATAAATTACTAACCTTAAAACACTTCAAAAATTAGCATTGTTTATTTCTAAATCAAATTTATATATTTTATTACATATCCATTCAAGATTAACCAAACATTTAACTCCAAGAAACATTTTTCAAATTCCAAAATGTATATACTATAATCATATATTCTCTAAAATATGATAATATTTTATATAAATAACTTGAATCACCATAAATCAGCTATAAAAACATATATAATTCTACAATATATCCCAATATTTATTCCTCAAATGAAATCCCATCCTAGAAAATATTATTTTGTTTACCATAATCACATAATATTTCCCAAAAATATAGTTAGCATATTATAAAGTATATTTGATCACTTAGTCACTAAATCACTTCTCAACCTGATAGCGATATATATGATAAAATACATGTTCCAAAAATATAATAACTCTTTTATCCCAATTAATCATATTAACATCAAATTTCATATTAACACTAAATTGTTTCATGCCATTTCAACATATATCCATAAAATATAAAATCATTCTTACTCAACTAACCTTTTAAATAAAAACATACTAATCCAAAGGGTTTAATTCTATAAATTTGTCTAAAAATATCTTTATTCATCTTAAAATTCCATCACATTAAACCTAAAAATGGGTTTCTATAGCTTTAAACTTATGATCAAACATAATCTTATCAACCCATGAAACATGTGGTTTATCCATTATCACCGAGGAATTTCATTGGTTTCCCTAGGCTTTATCCTCTCATTTATCATAATGGTTTATAATAAATATTAAATCAACCCATACATATCCCTAGATAGGGTCTATCTAGATGTGCAGTTTTAGTCTCACTTATTCTGAACTGGTGTTGATTGAGTTAATGCTAAATCCACCACTTTAAAATTTGTTTCCCCTGGGAGATTTTATGCCATAGAAACATCCACTTTTTAGTATCTAGATAGGGATGTATTTTCTATTAAAACCACACAATCTTTACTTTACTAAAGATTCTTAATATTGTCCTATACTTACTATTCTCCTTAGAATCTATCATAGGGTTATGTTCTCTAATATATGATTTCCTAAATATAGTTCACAAGGTTCTTACTTAGCTTCCAATGATACTAACTATAACACCCCAACTCTAGTAACTGATATCTAGTGTTTATTTTATTATGTTGGCACAAAATAATTTGGATTTTATCCTAAAAGAAAAGATAGTTTAATAGTGTTGTGAGACTATATCCAAATATGATTCTCACATCAAATCTGAAAGTGCTAAATGTAATTTAATAATTCCTATGAGAAATTTATTATTTATCCTAGTAAACCCCTAAATTAATACAAATATACCTTCTTGGTAACCTTGTTAATGGAAGGCATAATAAAGGGTAAGCTCATATGCTCAATAAGGGAAAGCATAAAATAGAAGATATTGTAAAATAAATAAACCATGAATAATATGTAAGATGTGAATAATAGTAAAATATTACATCTAACTAATATCATAATAAAGGGACTAAATCCATGTATGACATTAATAATAATTACTATTTTCATAATGACAGAATTTGTAATGGCAAAAAAAATATAATCTTAGCATCGAGGCCTTGTACCAAGAAATAATATGTAAATATGAAATTAGAAAGCCAAATAACCGAACTATTTTATCTCATTAGACTAACTGATGCATTCAGGGACAATAAAAGGACTCACCCATCACATAATAAGCATGATTCATTTATGATATGAAATAAAAACATATAAATTCAATAAATAATAGATATAAACATTTGTATTGAAAAACTAGTATATGAAATGATAATATTTTCCCCAGTCAATAAATAGAAAAACATGATCATAATCCATCTAGTGTAATATATTGGTGGGTTTAAATAGAGTATTTCCCTATAAAAATTTAAGATTCATCAAATTTTGTTGACATAGATGAAAATATTTTAAAATGATCAGTAGAATATTTCTTGAGAAAAATATCGTTTTAATTTTAAAATCAATTATATTTAAATCTAAAAACTTCCAGAATATTAAGAAAAATATTTTATTGAAAATACAATTTCTATAATTTAAATTAATATTCAAGGAAAAAATATTAATGTTGGTGATAAAATATGTTCATATGGTAAGTGTTAAAACAAATATTTGGTTCATACCATCGGTAAAAAGTACTTTATTAAGAAAATAACAACAAGATTCCTTTTAATAATTTTTAGATAAATAAATAATGGTTAAAAATTGATTTACTCAATCATTGAATAATATTAAAAATATTCTTGAAAATTTCTTATAGAAAATATGTACATAGAAGAAAAATATCCCCAAATGAAGTGAAAAATAGAGTCTGTTTTCCATTAAGACATTGTTTTGGTGTTTTTCAGTGGCAAAAATGGTAAACTTTTCATTAATAGATTAAAAAACTAGAAAACCCCTGATTAGAAGAAAACATATGGGATAAATATATAAAATATCATATAATTACTCTAATAAAAACATAAAAATAAAAAATCCTAAATAAGGATGAAATTGTGAAATAACCCCTTATTGTTATGGTAGATTTTGAATCATGGACCTCGTGAAAATAATAAATTCAACTGAAAATTTACATACCAGTAATATAAATATATTCATGATATAATATATAAAATTTTTAGTATATACACCACAATAAATAAATAAGTTGTCAATCTAGAATATTTCTCACTAAAATAAAAGTGAGACGAGAAAACCATTACCTCAAGTATAACTTACTTCGTATGCACTATTAAATCTTGTATAATAAATTATTATTTATTATAAATATATAAAAACCCGTATTTATAGTTATAATACCATATATTTTTCACTAATAATATTATATCACATATTTATTAATAATTCATTTTTAACATCATCATTTCAGGTGTTAATAGATATGTTATTCATATATGTTTTGGTTCGATGGTTTTGGTCCTTAAAACTTGGTCATGATTTAATTATATCAATAAAATTAATCATGAAATTTTTATTATTTTTATACATTAAATAAAAATTTACAATCATTCATTTAATGTTGACATGAGAAATTAATAACATCACTTCATGATAGTGGTAATCCACACATACGAATGAATGACATTATCATTTTCTAATAGGATTAAGGGTAATAAATTAAATGATATATTAGGTTTATAGAAAAATAATTATTTCATTAATATCATATATATTCTTTTTTCCATTATTATTGTCACCCATAAGAGGGGTTATGGAAAACGACATACATCGGTTCAAGAGGCGGTAGTCCATCGTACACAGGAGTGATAGTTTTTTTCTCATATAGCGGAGAATTATGTGAATAAATATTATTAAATAAACATAATAACATCTCATTATATGTTTTATATTGGTTTTATTATATTTTAATGTTTATTACATAACTAAATGTGGTAAAAAATAATAAAATGTAAAGTGTTCGGTTAATTTGATTACCTCTACTTTAAAATATATCCTTTAGATATTCTCTTAAGGACCCTAGGGTTGGTATTTTGGGAATACCAGAACCTTCATAAAATATATTAGGATTTTTAGGGGATATTTTTTTATGTTTTGGTTGATATAAATTTCCCAATGTGCTGTGAATAATAGAGAAGAGGTGGTGTCCTTTTTTAATGAAGGAAATGATACACTGGAATTACTTAAAATATTTAAATATAATAAATTATTCTTCACATGAAAGTTTAAAAAAGTGACCAAAATTTTGAATATATGATAGTTTAATGTTTAAATATCTTTATACAATAAAATTTTTATCGGTTTATATGGAATTTTAAAACATATATTTTGGTTCAACCTCTTTGTTAAAAAAATTTAACCTTAACCATGGTAACAAGTTTTTCAATACTAAATGGTTATAAATTCTATTATATGGACCAAATTTGGTAAAAAGTGGTCATGCTATTAATTTTTAGACGATATATCATCCCATTTTTCCTATTTTAATATTTTTATGATTTTTAAATAATTTAATAATATATTATTAAACATAAAATTCCATAAATTTTTTTTAATAATTATTCACATATTCTGAATTTAAATAAATCAAGATAGTTATGGAATTAGAATATACACTCTTTAAACATTAATTATAAATTATTATTAACCGTAAAATTCATGTGAATCTATAAGTCATCCAAAAAATATTAGTTTTTTGTTTTTAAAATCTTTTACTTTTATTTTACTACTGCTTGTACAAGAATTATGTTGGCGTTATATAAGAATTTAAGGTAATAATATCATCAATAAAAATTGAAATAAATTACCATAATAAAAATAAATTAATTATGTTAAAAATAAAATTTTATATTCATTCATAACATCTTCTTATCCTTATGTAAATATATATGATATGTTGAATTTAAGAGAGTGATATTTTGGAATTTTCCTTTATGTAAAATAATATAAAGGAATTTATCAAAGAAAAATGGAACCAAAATGACATATATTAAAATATATAAATTATGTGGATAAACTAAACCCATATAATATAAATTAGGTAGGTTTTATATATATTTTTAAATCCATTTCGCCTTATTTGTAACCTTAATTACCTTATTCAACCTTACTGAGGTAGAAAATATATAGAATCATTATTTTTCATTACGACCCAAAATAAAGTTAAAATTTAAAAAAAAAATAACTTCCTGATTCCCAATATTTAATCCATTTTAAATATTCAATTTCTAGATGTCAAAATAAATCAATTTTAATATAGATTTGTAAAACGCAATGAAAATTTATTTTTAAAAAATTGTGTTTTTAAGAATAAAAATGAACTTGTAACAAAATAAAATGTAATTATGATTAATATGGAAGTATAAAGATTATATTCAACCAAATGGATTTTATTTTACTTCATAATCAAATCCTAAATATAATTTTATTTTTAAATTACTTTATTTAAAGAAAAGAAATGCCAGTTTTACAAAAATCTGTATTTTTTACTATTTACTGTAAAATGAATCTTTATAGGAAAATCTAAAAAAAATCATATTAGTCTAATATTTACATGTTTATTTAAAAAAAGATATTCATTTTTCAAGTAAAATTTATAAAATTTTCCAAAATTAATTAATATATCCATGCAAAGAAATTAATAAAACCCATTTTTAATGAAAACATATTTTTGAAGCATAAATAACTTTACTGAAAATTGAGTAGTTATTTATTATGAATCAATAAATAAATTTGAATTGTTTAAAACCTTAATACATATTTTTCAAAATTTGTTAATTGATATTAATACCTTCTAATTTAATCACTGGGTTATGATGGTCACATTTAAATAATATTATTTTTATATTATATTGCAGTTTGATTAAAGCCTGGTGTTCCGTGTTATGCAAGCTATTGAACTTGTTATTATTTTAAAATAAATTTTTTTATTGTTACATGAGATGTATGATTAAATTAAAATAAATACCCCATATTGGGTCTTGAAATTAAAGAGGTAAAATCCATAAATTCATATTTGAAAATAAACTGGGAAGACGCCCACCACGGTGTGGTCTCATGAACCATGATGTGACGGTCCTCAAAGACACAACCGACGACTTATAAAATTACTTTCCTTCATAAAGGGGACCCTAAAAACTCATCTTGTTTCCTAGGTTTCAATATAACACACCATAGGGTGATCCACAACATTGTGATCTCTTTGGTCTTCCCTAAACACCTACCAAACGTGGACCCCAACATGGGAGGGGACACTATTTTGATCCCCTTGATTCCCAGTCACCTTGAACACCCCTAGGACACCCAAAATAACCACCCTGATCATTTCATACACACTTTTTCTATAGGTAAACCAATTGGTAAAACCATCCATTAAAATGGGAATTTCAGAATGGTTTTCCATTATAACCATCGGCCAGACCAACACCACACCCATGGTGATCAAGCATCATTGTGTGCTGAGATGTAACTCACATTAAAATTTGTACTATAAGATCTAAGTGTCATGAAGAATTTGAAAACTAATAAACATATAAAATTATTATAAATATCAATAACCAAATATAATTACACTAGAAATTTAGGTCAATATGTGATAGTTAAGGTCTCAGAGACTCAGAATGGTGGGTATTAATAATAAAGGAAGAGATGCAATCCTTTTATGTGAATGGGATGTCAGATTTAATGGAATTACCAATGGGGAAAAGATATATATAAAACAAATTTATCAATCAATTTAAGTAATAATAAGATGGTAGGAAGAGGTAAAAGTTGATTGTAGTTTTAAAGGGTTTTCAATAAATGGAAGGAGTATATTTTTCTAAAATATTCTCTCCCATTTTAAAAAATCACATGATCTAGATGGTGATTTGGATAATCTATTTATAAGTGTTTCATCTTGAGTAGTTTTACAACAATATTATGATCCTTATTGGTAATTTATATGAGAAAATATTTATGAGAAACTTGGTTGGTATTGGGGAAAAAGAAACTGAGGTATTCTATTCTGACTCAAGTTGAGGTTGTATAAGATGAAGCAAGAACCTAAATGTTTGATGAATTTATAGTAAAATGTGATTTTTTTAGAAAGATATGGATCATTTCTATTGATGGGATTTGAAACCAATGTGACTGGAATCATATCTTTAGAACTTTTTATGGGAAACAATCTCTAAAAATTATTAAAAAAAGAATCACATGAACTCAATTTTCTATACTAAGAAGGAAGAACTATTCTATAACCATGAATTAGAATTCCACCCTCACATATTCAAGAAATAAACTCCTAGAAATAAACACATAACATAAAAAAGAAAATAATGGACAATAAAAAGTTATTTTTTGTGTCTCATACTTTAGTCATATATCCATTGGAGAATATTGTTTCTTCAATTCATTTCAAGGAATAAGAATATATTACAATCACAATTTGAAAATTCAACCGATTTTATATCACTATAAGTCACACATATAATTTTTCTCACCTTGTCTAATTGTAGTGAGGCCCAGCTAGTCTACTAGTTCCACCACCATCCAAAATTCATAGTGGGGATATCATTGGTCTTGGACACCTATGATTACCCATAGGTCACCCTGCCTCAAACACTATTATATAGTCAATTGTTCTTATCATTCCCATAAAAATATCAAATTATTCATATATATATATATATATATCAATTTAAAAAATTCCAATAACACCTTACATAACTCTTTCAGAGTAATTCTTAAAAATTCCAAACAAATCATACCTTTATCATCTAAATAATGGCACTTGAACACCTAGTTCAAGAATATATCTTTTGTACCATCCTTCCTCTTTTGAGTATCCTACTTCCACGATCCTCTATCAATCTAAGTCCCTTTTTAAAGATTCACTCCATCCATACATGGAAAGTAATACTGGAAATAATAGTTCACATTTTCCTAACAATATCCCACTTAAAGAATACTTTCAAGGATTCGTGATTCCTATAACACTTAGTGAATTTTAGATCATCAAAAACATTCCCAATAATTTTTGGTATCTCTATTCCTCTTTCTAGACACCTGTGTTTCATTAAGGCATGATTTTTCTTCAAACATTCCCAGACTAAGACCTTAGTAAACATGACATCTAAATTCTAAATTCAATCGATCTTCCACAACTCCAGCACCTTGTCCTCCAGTATCTTTCATGTGAAATGATACTTTATCATATGTTCATCTTCAATTAGTAAAACACCATATTTTTATCTAAATAAATTACACTCTAAGGGTCACATAACAGTCACACAAATTATTTAATACTTTTGAGTCCCTCCAATAAACACATTGCCCAGATCAATTCCTTATCTACTCCAACGATGGATATAAACACTACTTTCATTGTGGAAAAGTTAAAAATCCAGTTGAAGCCTCAATATCAATCTTATGATTTTCCCATTAATATTATCAAAAATAAGATGGTACTCTTTTTACATCTATATCCCTTGATAATTTCATATCAATATAACATTAAAATGATTCATCTATTCTAAAACACATGGTTATATCTTCTAAATCTTTAAGATATCAGATAATCCACATCACAGGTTCTCATTGATCTTTTCCGAGATTCTCCATGTCACGACCCGTCCCCCGGGGCCCATGTCGTAACTACCCCAAGCCTGCCTTCCATAGGCCAGGGGCTGGTGACTAGCACCAAAGGCGTAAATCCCTATAACAGGGAATGTATTGCCTTTATAAAATGTAAACACACACACAACCAGAGTACAAGCAGAAGAAAACACTAAGTAAAGCAGTAACTAGTGTGCTGAAAGTACAAAGGGGTCGGAAATACAAGCCCAATAGTAAAGTACAAGGAAAAGACAAAACAGCAGGAAGGTGTCAAGCTACTCCTGGATCGTCCTCTGGAGTTCCTACCTGAAGGGTAGGTACAGATGTCCACCCCAGCTCTCCATGTCATTTTGTCACCTCCGGGTACCGTCTCGTCATGAAGTCCACCTCCATGTATTATCTCGTCGTGAAGTCCACCTCCGGGTAACGTCTCATCATGAATTCCACCTCCGGGTACCGTCCAGCTCTACAAGCCTCAACCATGATCAGTGATGTATGTCGTCTACATCCAACACAATGAGGTGCGGGCATAGCCCGTGCAAGGGTGAGTATAACGATACTCAGTAGGGACCCCGAGACCCTCAAGGTCTCACTAAAACCAACAAGGTTACACCACAAAGAAAGATATGAACAGATAACCTTTACTTAGGTATATTCCCATACATATACCTAAGTTATCAAGTAACTCATCTCAATCCTGAGGTTAACACAAATGTCATTGACTAGCTCAAACCAGGATTTTCATTAATGATTTTAAAACCACAACTACTGAAGAGATCCTCCTCTGTCGAGTACAGTGGTCCTATCGTGACTCCGAGGCGCTGCTCACTAACCTTAGACTACTGAGGTACTCCCCCTCTGTTGATTATTGTGGGTCTTCCACCCCAACACAGTAGTGCTCCCCGCCATGGGTATGCCACCCCAACACAGTAGCGCTCCCCCTAATAGCCTATAGAGGTAATCCTCCTGTCGAGTACTACGGGTCTGCCACCCCAACACAGTAGTGCTCCTCGCCATGGGTCTTCCACACCAACACAGTAGTGCTCCACACTGGGCTATTCAAGTCACTCCAAAACGAATCGGACAAGCAGTCATCAGGTCTCAGCCAGCTACAAGGTCTCTGTACTTCGTATGCTCGTCTCTGGTAGGATCCACTCCATGAGCTTCTGGTCGATACTTAAAAGTGTCACATAATCTCATGTGGAAGTATCTCAAAGTACCGCCTCGTCATAGGGGTCACAACGCAACAGAAGGCGCGTCAATTGGACGCCCGGTCTGTGAGTTATTAGCATTTCCGTTCTAGGGGCCCGGTTGGATTTTAGGTACAATCCAACCCGGACATACTCCAGCTACATCAAAACCATAGGTGAAGTATTCCAAAAGAACTATCTCATTAAGAGGAATCCAACGTCATCGACTGTACGTCAATCGGACGTCCGGTCCTTATGTTATAAGTGTTTCCGCTCCGAGGACCCGGTTGGTTTCGAGTTTGAACCAACCCGGTCGTACCCTAACTTTATCGAAACGTTGAGTGTAATATACCAACACGACCGTCTCGATCTGAGTAATCCTACACAACTAACGGTGTGTCAATTGGAGGTCCAAAACTCAGGTTATGGGCGTTTAACTGAAGAAGGTCAAAAAATAGGGGGTCTGGGCCCGGTCTGACCCGGCCCAACACCCCCTAGGTCGGCCCAAACCGGGTCAACCCGACCCGGGTCCGGGTCTGGCCCGATAGGGCGTGGCCCGGCCCGGTAGCCGCGGCCCGGCCCGGCTGGCTGAGCGTTACGTGGAGCGGGGGTGGCGCGGCCTCCCCACTGATTGACATCAGCGGCACCAGCTGGCACCCCCCCCCCCGGGCGTCCCGGATCCCGCACGGTTGTGGGGTCCGTCGCACCACTGCCACGGCTGTTGCCGCAGTGGGTTTTTTCCGACGAAACGTAGGGGCGCCGCCGCCTCCGATCGCCGGCATCGCCGCACCAGCAAGGCGAGCAGGCAGAGTGTTTCGCGGACCACCAGACGTGCTCCGGTGGTCCGATTTGCCAGCTGTCTACGCCTCCAGCTCTCCCGGGACCCGTTCTTCACTACGACGGCTTCCATATGCCGTTGTGGTCCCGTTTCATCGTCAACTGTCAAACTGCGCACCAACAAACAATCTTCGTAGGGTCGTCGGTCCGTGTTTGTTCGGCTCGCACCCTCCGTGTTAGACGATAACAATTTTCCAAAGATTAACAGGGTTTCACATTGTACTAAGAACAATTTTATCTGAATAACATTGAAACAATCCATCCAAAAATTTTCCCGCAAACTACTATTCCCATCCCGCAAAAGAAATCATTCGTGGATCAACTTGAAAATGAGTTGACCCGCGTTCTTTGTTTTAGAAGGGAAGAATCATGGGAATATAAACATACTCAAATTAAACCCCTGCCTCAAGGTTCGTCGTTTGTTGATGATATCATGAAAGGGTGGACATCATCTAGTTGAGATCGTCTCAAGGGAGGATATGAAGGTGATGACAATCATTGGCATTCGTCGCTTCTTCAAAGGACTTTGATCCCAGCTCGAGCGTCGTTCGTTGGAGATCCATTGGAAGGAGAACCGTTCTTCGTGGAGAGTTAAAGCTCTCTTAATTCTCCAGGGATTCTCCACACAATACTTTCCCAGCCAAAAATTAAAATGAGATTTTCCCCCATCTTAGCAAACTTTCCATCTCAATTCAAATTAATTCAAACTCATTAATTAATTGAATAGTTGTCAAAAATTAAATAATGAGAGAGAGATGGAATGTGGAGAGGATCCACTCCAATAAATGAGTGGATTTCTCATGTATTAAACAAGGGGTGAGTTATGGGGGGGTTCAAGAGGGTTATGGGGAGTTCAAGAGTTTACG
Organism: Viscum album; assembly: GCA_963277665.1. Lineage (NCBI taxonomy): Eukaryota > Viridiplantae > Streptophyta > Magnoliopsida > Santalales > Viscaceae > Viscum > Viscum album. The sequence continues at coordinate 626,063,176 of OY728127.1, forward strand.
GAATGTGTGGGCCCCACCCCTAACTACCCATGGGAGAAAATAACCACCTTCCTTAAATAAAATTTGTACACAAAAAAATTTATTTATTTTATTCTAAATTCCCAATTATTAATCCTCAACCCGCTCAAAACGCAACTACGGTAAAGTTACTCTTAAGAAATTACCGGTGATGCGAGATCATCAGTGCCCTCGGATTTCAATTCCGAGCACTGGTTCAAAAGATAGAAAAAACCACTCGTTCTTTTACTGAACGTACCCAAGCTAAACTTTGTAAATTTATTTTAGGCACACCGGGCCTCGGAAACAAGTGCTGTTAGAATCAACAGACTCGTAAAATTCCAAAGAAATTATGAAAAAAAAATTCCTTGAAATTTTCGATTCTTTACACTCCATAAAATAACTGACAAATATCACTACATATGAAATTTCCAACATTGTAAAAACTATGGTGTATATAAAATTAATGATCACCAATGAGAATAAAACTTTCACTATGTATATAGCCTCATCTTACTTTTTCAGTGATTTATCATTAGATTACTTGAATTGTTCATCCAACGGGGTAGATATAGGTTTACATCCAATCATTATGAATCTATCAATTACATTATGTATGTACATATTATGATATAAACCCAATGTTTTGATCTTCTTGTATCTATTAATCTATATCCCCAAAATCTTCTCAGCTGCCACAAGATACTTTATCTCAAAGAATTTAAATAAATCATATTTTATCTCCTCGATATGTTTCATTTCTGAACCTGACCATAGAATTCCATCCATTTACAAAAAAAATATGATGAAAAATCCATCCTTTAACACCTTTCAGTAGCAACAATGGTCTGAGTTTCTCCAATCAGTTGGAGCTGGTTCCCTAGATCCAACTAACATTGTATTTTCAATTACCAAAATATTAAATGTCCTAAATATTAATCAATATCTTATCACGTGATTATTTTTCTACTATGTAACATCAATGTGATAATGTCCTCAGAGTATCTATTGAATTTAATGTTTATAGCAGTTCTCCTCTATAATGATATCCTCAAAATTCTATGACAGTGTTCAAAAATATATGTCCATATATTCTATATGAAATATATATAATGGAACATAGATAATGTCTTTTTCTCAGGTGATGGATTCTCATACATATATGAGGCTTTGAATCATGAACTATTTCACTTGATAATCATCATGATAGGATGTTGTGAGGAAAGACTCTCCAATATGAATTGTGCATATTATATGCTTCATTAGATATTCCTATCTATGAATGTGTATACTAGTCCTTATACTTGATATTATTATTAATTTATAGTAATAATTAGTTAATTTTATGTATCATAGAAAACTATGATGAAATATTATCATGGGAAGTATCATATATGTTGGATATTTCATAAGTTGTGTAGAATTAATTAAATAAGTCAATAAAGGATGTGTCCCTTAAAAACCCAAAATATTATATCCAAGTTCCTTTCATTGAAATAGAAATTTCTAATTAAATCCATGGACATGGTCATTCATCATTTAGTTCTTTTAAGGTAGTCAAAAAAATTATATATCAACCATATAGGTTGAGGGAAAAAGTATGAAACCTTCTTGATGATATATCTAAGAAAAGTGATTATATTAAATAATAAATATATGTATGATGTTATTATAAATGTGAAATTAACTTCTTTCTCTATGGGTGCCCTCTCATGTAGTTAGATACTAATCATAGACTTTAGTCCTTCTTTCCTAGTTCCACTCAGAAATATTACTAAACGATTACACACTAAGTGTATCTAGAAGTTTAGTTAAATTCTATTTGAATTTAATAGTATGAATAAATATTATTCCAGACTTATGGATTAAATATTATTAAAATATTATTGATAAAATAATTTCAATAATAATTTATTCGAGTTATAATATATGTGAATTAAATATTAAATAAATATTATTTTCTAGTTAGAAAATGGATAATTGATATTTATATTTTATACATAAAAATTTTAAATTGTAATTTATAGGTTTTTTCAATTATCAATTAATTTTACCCAATTACGCATTGTTATATTATATTTATGGGTACTAAGGGTTTAAAATAAATTTTGGGGACAAAGATATATATATAAACTTTAAAGTTAATTTTAATAAAGGGAAAATTTTATTTCATTGTCAGGGAAAAAAAGATCGGTCACACCTCTAACAAACAATAAGGATCATATCTCCCTGTAAGTGCCACCAAGGTGGTCACACATGTGGTGGTTTAAAGAGTGAATAGTAATATTCATGCATGGGTGGAAACTTGGAAAGTATCAATATAACAATGGGGAAGCCTATCATGGGTCAGCATAGGCTAGGAGGGATTGAACATGACAGTCTAGGGAAGCACATTTTGGTCACAACCACCGCATCAAATATGATAAAGGATCCACTAACCACACTCAATTACAATGTGGTATGTCAATGATGTGTTTACTATTCCAATAATAAAAAATCTATTATTTCGCATCCCATGTGATCATCACCCACTTTCGATAGAACCCCTTACACCTTTTTCACCCCACTGTTTCCTACACACCCTGTCAGATCATTATAGAAAGTCTATTTTAGACACCTAAGGATATTAAAACCACTACTGGGAAGTTTAAAAACACCATGAGAGCTTCATGGAACCATGGTAAATCCATTGAGAATAAAGTGACTATGATGATGAATGATTTATAAAATCAATGTTTTTTTATGTAACACGCCAGGTAAATAAAGAATATGACATTTTTATATTTATGCATATTTGTGAATAAAATATTAATATTACTTTAAAGTGGATGCTATACTTGATGGCGTACCCAATACGCAACAATGAGTTTCTTGGGAATCTTACGTTGCACTCTAATAATAAAATAATATTATTTTAAATGGTAGTTAACGCCTAACTGTTGTGATGGCGGGAATGAATAGAACTAACTATAAAATGATTATTTATGTTTGTCAAATATTTTTACTTTTTACAATAAATGTTAAAGGATTAAAAATGCGAATGAATCCAATTTTAAGCGTAAACATTCTAATATTCTTTAAAAGGTCGATTAACCGCCTTTTGATGGTGAACCTCTTTTAAATCCACTTTTTGACAATTTTATGTGTTATATTTGACTAAATAAAATTCTTCTTTAGAATCGGGACATCAAAATTTACTTTTTGTAAATTTTTGGTATTTTTCTGAAAAAGTTCAATTTTTAAGGAATAGTGAAAAATGATGTATTTTAATTCAAAACCACTTTTTAATCTAATTTATCTATATGATTAGATTGTCTTTTGAATTGGTTTTAAAGTGAAATTAGAATATATTTTTACCATTTAATCCAATAGTGGTCGTTGGAATTAATTTCACTTTGAAATCGGACTTAAACTAGTGTCAACCTTTTGATACATTTTGTTTCATAAAAACAGGCTATTTATTTTGACAGCGGGAATTAATTATTAAATTAATTAATGCAACTTATATGTTTTGAATTTTGTAAAATAGACATCATTTTTGAATTCAGAATATCAAATATAGATTAGGGTCAATTTTTGGTAATTTTCTCAAAAACTTCAATTTTTGATGAATAGTGAAACCACTAAGTGGTACTTATAAAAACTGATTTTCTGTTTAAATTAAATTTTTCCATCTCTATGTTTTGAATTTCAAAAATCTTACATACATGGTTGTCATTAATAAGTAAAATTTGGTTCAATGGGATTAAAACAATTTTTTGGTGAATAGTAACTTATTAAGTTTTTAATCGCGATTAGAGGTAATTAGTGTAGTTTAATGTAAGAATAATGTTTTAATAAAATGAAATGACCTATAAACATGTCCTACCCTCATTGTATGAGTCATGGCCGACCAAGACAATCCATGTGTCAACTTGGGGACCCCATGGAGCCACTTTGGTTGGAAAATGACATAAATACCTTTTTATTTAATGTTAAAATTAAAGTGACACAAACATGAGTTGTTTAACTAAAACAATTTTTACATGGGGTTATACAAGTCATATTTTTGACTATAAATATTCACTGGAAAGATAAAAAGATTTAATACATCATAGTAGCTTTTTTATAATTTTTAGACATTAAATAAATTAAATTATTTATGACATCATGATGATGCAGTGATGACCTCATTATTTAACAATTTAAATAAAATGGAAAGATAATGTAAAATATAAGGCCTACACATGTCAAAAACCTATTGTATGGGTGTATTTCTAACCCTTATCACCGTATCCTCGAAACACATCAATGTGGGACCATTAAAATCCGAAACTCATTATAAAATAAAGTAACATTTCTTTACTTTCCAAGAGTGCCCCTCCTCTCCTCTTATAAAAGGCCCCCACCTCTACCTCCTTACCCACACTTCCAAAGCCTTTGGCTTGGCTAAACCCTATCCATTTTGTCTCTCCACATCCCTATATAACTCCTTGAAGCCTCACTTTTGGCAGAAGTCTTCCCAAGGAAGCCTTTGAGCTCAAACCAAAGGGAGTTACCCGATTTTAAGGTAATGTCTTCACTTGAGTCCTTTTGTTTTATTTTGCTTCTCCACCCCCTAAACTATTTTTATTACTCTATTTTGTAAAAATATCAGTATATTAAATATACTAGGATGTTTTTATGTTAAGTATTAGAGCTACACTTACACACACCTTCATCTAATGGTTAAAGAACATACTGTTTCTGTGGTTGGCGATTTTCTGCCTCACGAAACGATGATTGTTCAATATTCTTTTAACACCTTTACAGGTGTCCATTATGATGTCACTGTATTTTATATATGATATATATGGTATTTATGGTTACTATATTCTTCTGTATTTTATATTTAAAACATACCTTTATTCTTTTCTTGTTGTGTAATTGCGATAATTTCATATGAGGAAGTGTGGACTACCGCCCCCTCAAGTGATGTGACTCGTACATGCAATACATGGAATGTATAAAGAATGAAATTAATGAACATATGTGACCTATATAACATATATATTATACTGGAATTATAATATATATATATATATATATATCATTTATTTTTAATTCCATTAATATGAAAAAAAATGAATGTAGCGTTCATGCGTACGTACGGCCTACCGTCTCCATGAACGGTGCTTTTCGTTTTTTATCTCCAAATGATATGGAATAGTATAAAATGAATATTTACTGGATATATATGATATTTTAATCATTAATACTATTCTGGAAATTATTTACTTATAACTACATGGGATTCATTTTTCAAACAAGTTCATTTTTGACTCATGTACCAAACATCGGCAAAAACGTCTGATATGAACTAACATTATTAAACAATTATTATAACATTATAATATGTGATATGAACTGAATAATAATCTTTAAAGGAGGTCCTTAGTCAATTATAAATTGACCAAAATTTATTATTCAGTAATATAAAGAAACGAACAAGACAAGTCGGACTTGAGGTAAGGGATCTTACTCCTCTCTTTCTTTTTAAGTACACTCCTTTATGTCATTCCTTTTAAAGCTCATCTTTCTTGTTATTGGGATATTCTTTTATATTACTCTTACTTTAATTTTTATGTTCATATGATGAGAGACTCTATTCTCTCTCATCAATCAATTTTGGAAGTTTTGAGTGGCGATGTTAGGCAGTCGAATGTTCGTAAGAGATCTTACTCCTCTCTTTCTTTTTAAGTACTCTCTTTTATGTCATTTCTTTTAATCTCATATTTATTATTTTTGGGGATGTTCTTTTATATTCCTCATACTTTAATTTTTATGTTTATATTATGAGAGACCCTATTTGATCTCATAAATCCATTTTTGTAAGTTTTAAGTGGCGCCGTTAGGCTGCCGAGTTTTCGTAAGGGATTTTTCATCTCACTTTTATTCCCATTAGATTTATGCTACATTTGCCACAATTTCCTTTGAGTGGTGTATGTACTGCCCATTATTTTACTCATTGTGTAATATACTTTCATTTATGAGTATTTACATCAATGTTTTATTGTTCTTCTTTCAAGGGGTGTATGTTTCGAAAGATACCCATGTCAGTAAGGGAACCTTTCACCCTCCTTTTTTTAAGACTTCTTTTGTTATGTCTTTTAATTCACATAATATTATTTTGGGATATGTTCTTCTATATCCTTATTGATTTAAATTTTATGTCCAAGTGATGAGATACCCTTTTTATCTCTCATCAACTCATTTTCTGAATATTGTAGTGATGTCGTTAGGCTGTCAAATTTTTGCAAGGGAACTTCTTAACCCAATTTTGATTCTTTGGTATAAGCTTTTAATCCTTGAATATGTTGTTCTGTGAATATGTGTGAATAACCTCTGATTTCTTTACACTTAATATCCACTTATATTTGGTGTATTATTTTTTCACACATAATTATGTAATTGACTTATCCTTAATCCAAGGATACCATCTTTGTATGGGACTTCGTCTCAATCTCCTTTCATTGAGGAATATTTTGTTTAATACACAACCTTATTTTATACGGTGTATAAACCCCTTTGACTTTTATGTTTATCCGAAAGGAATATTTTTTATACAAAGTGTTTTACTAAATGACAAAAGGGAATGTTTTTTTCGTACGTATGCGGCGACAACGACTTCTCTGCCGTCGTGACCATTATTTGAGTTTCGGCTTCCTCTACAAGCCATACCTTCTATTTTAAAGAAAAATAAATACCATGTTTTACTTTTCTTTTATTTTGGTATTGAAAATGGTTTTCATAATGTTTTTATATCAATGTGTTGTATTGATATCTTGTGATTGAAAGGTGGAAATTTTATGTTTCCTTTATGCATGTTTTATGTGATACGATTATGTTGTGGTTCTTGGGCATTGTTATAAAGATGGGTGGTTCCGTGATAAACTAAGGGCAGGTGATCCCGATATAGCTCTCCAATGCATTGGGTAATGTGAAGTGGTTAAACGTTAAGGTTTCTTCGAAGAGATTTAGGGAATATATTGTGGTCGGTATTCCAAACGTAACCAAGAGGGTTACTCCCTACGTAAGAATGTTATGAATTCCTCAAGTTACCTTTTATGTCTTATGATTTCTATGATTTATTCATGATTTGATGAGGTATGTTAAAGTGCCTATGTTTTATGGGTAAAGTATGATTTTATTCTTATGTATACATGTACTCGTGTTTCCTTTCCATATTTTTATATCCCTTACTGAGCTTTTTATGATCATCCCAAGTTTTTGAAATGTTTTTCATAGGTCAAGGGAAGGGTACATGATATGATGATAGTGTCAAGGAAGTGTTAATAAAGAATCCAAGTTTTATTTTTAAATATGTTTTTGTTGATGGTAAAAAATGAATACTATATTTTATGTAACCACTTTATTTAAATGTGGAATGTAATGAAATTTTTATGATCTAATTCTCTAAAACTCTAAACCTAAAAAGATCCTCAATGTGTAATCTTGTAATAACTCAAGATTAAGTAAGGTTTAAGGCTGGGGCCTTATAGTTGGTATCAGAGGTCAGTTTAGACAACTTTAGGGATTAGAAGTTTTTGTTAGACACATGATTAGTCCCTATATCTATTATTTCAGTTAAATCCTTGTTTTATAACTTTTTTCAGGTCAAGTAAAGTCGGTTACGAATGGAAGGAGAAGGATCTCAAACGACATTCCTATCTCTTCTGGATGACATGCTTGCAATAATTATTGCAAAGTCATGTTCGGATGATTGTGAAACTTTTTCTAGCATACTACTCACTTGCAAGCAGTTGTTTGAGATATCAAACACCTCCACTATACCTCGTTATCATCGTGGATCATGGGTTGTTTTTAGACAAATACTATTTTCACAATATTCTCATATTTTCAAGAAAGGAAAATATTGTCAAGGTATTTTCAAATATTTTACCTTATCACAAGAATTTGAAGCATATTATGATTTTAAAAATGGTGCTGAGGAAGGAGACCCTTGCGCAACCTATTTATATTTTCTTTTAAAATATAGTCTCTCAGCACATACTTATGTTATTTTAAAAGGACCAATAATAGAAAGTTTCAACTCAAATTATGTCTGACTATTTTATAGAAATCATGTTTTATCAGATGTTTTGGAATTATATGTCATACATGATTATTTTCCAAAACTGTTTTTCTGTGAACACCCATATGACCCATGTGGTACAAGGTGTATTTGGATGGAGGAATCAAATGATTTTGAAAGATCTCTAAATCATTGTTGTAATGCATGGGACTTCTACCTACGTGAGCAAGATGACGATGAAACGAAGTGGACGCCATGATCAAGGTATGATGTTATTCATTTTGGGAATCATTTTATTTTATTTAATGGTGGTGAAATAAGACTTCAAGAATTAAGATGTTGAGATTGTAACGAATTTGGATGAAAATGAGAGGTATAAGGAAACTATTGAGGTTAAAACATGTTAGGGTTATTTTTGGAGTTTTATAAAAAGGACAACACGCAGACCGTGTGACAACCCGTCGCGTCGGACAAAGCTGCGGGAATCGAACCCACAACCAAAGTGCGACTGGTATTTATCGCCTACCACTAGACTACGTGAAGTCCCTGGTTAGTTTGACTGATTATTTTTAGTTAGATGATTTTATAAATTAATAGTAAGTTGATTTTGGGTTATCTATGGAAATTTATTAACCTATCATGGAGGATATGTGATTAGGTTAATTACTTTTCAATATGAGACATTAAGAGCAACTGATGTTGTTTGGAGATAAATGTTACGATTTAACTTGGAAGACTATGTGACTAAATCCTTCAAATATTTGGGTTTCAATCCTAGTTTGGTTTACTTTGAAGAATTTTATGGACAAATTGTTTATCGAATGGTCCTCGTTGAACTTTGGGTTTTGTTGGACAAATTTTGGAGATTAAGAATAGATTTTCTTTTTATAAAGGGTTATCCTTTTCTGGATTATCTGATCTTGTTCTAACCTTTTTGGTTTTGGTTTTGGTTAAAGTCTAAAGACATGGGAAGTATATAGTTCTATTTTGTGGTTTATGTGATTCTCTAGAAGTTGATTATAGTACTCTTAATGTGAACAAGTCTTCCTAAATACTCGTCTTTTGGAGAAAATATGAGTTTGTGTAAGGAATCTAATAAAAGTTGAAAGTCAACATGATAAGTGATTATGTTTCCTTATGAATAAATTCCCCAATAAAAAGTAACTTAAAAAAAATGTTGTCTATTTACTTTTCATACTGGGGAATCGAATACCGTTTAACCCATCACAATTTTGTGATTTCCTTGTGGTTAACTTTCTCCTAAACATGTTTTCTATCACTCTCCATCAGAACATGACCCTATGTTTTCACCTACATGTCCATGTTTTCCTACATGGAATCCTAGTATGGGTTAACTCAGGTGACCTCTGTACTTATCTTTCTTTATTTTAAAGTGATTGTTTTACCGACTCTTGTTCCGATGTGGGACTTTCAAGGATGTTTCCAAGATCAATTTTAAAATTGCAAGGACGAAATTTCCAAAAGGGGGGAAGGATGTAACACCCCAGGTAAATAAATAATATGAAATTTTTATATTTATCAATATTTTTTAATAAAATATAAATATTACTTTAAAGGGGATGCTATGCTCGATGGCGTACCCAATACGTAACAACGAGTTTCTTGGGAATCTTACATTGCACTCTAATAATAAAATAATATTATTTTAAATGGTAGTTAACGCCTAGCTGTTGTGATGGCGGGAATGAATAGAAATAACTACAAAATGATTATATTTGTTTGTCAAATATTTTTACTTTTTACAATAAATGATAGAGGATTAAAAATGTGAATGAATCTAATTTTAAGCGTAAACATTCTAATATTCTTTAAAAGGTCGATTAACCGCCTTTTGATGGTGAACCTCTTTTAAATCCACTTTTTGACAATTTTATGTGTTATATTTGACTAAATAAAATTCTTCTTTAGAATCGGGACATCAAAATTTACTTTGTGTAAATTTTTGGTATTTTTCCGAAAAAGTTCAATTTTTAATGAATAGTGAAAAATGTTGTATTTTAATTCAAAACCTCTTTTTAATCTAATTTATTTATATTATTAGATTATCTTTTTAATTGTTTTTAAAGTTAAATTAGAATATATTTTTACCATTTAATCCAATAGTGGTCGTTGGAATTAATTTCACTTTGAAATCGGACTTAAACTAGTGTCAACCTTTTGATACATTTTGTTTCATAAAAACACGCTATTTGTTTTGACAGCGGGAATTAATTATTAAATTAATTAATGCAGCTTATATGTTTTGACTTTTTTAAAATAGACATCATTTTTTAATTCGGAATATCAAATATAGATTAGGGTGAATTTTTGATAATTTTCTGAAAAACTTCAATTTTTAATGAATAGTGAAACCACTAAGTGGTACTTATAAAAACTGATTTTCCATTTAAATGAAATTTTTCCATCTTTGTGTTATGAATTTCCAAAATCTGACATACATGGTTGTCATTAAGAAGTAAAATGTGGTTCAATGGGATTAAAATAATTTTTTGGTGAATATTAACTTATTAAGTTTTTAATCGTGATTAGAGGTAATTAGTGTAGTTTAAGGTAAGAATAATGTTTTAATAAAATGAAATGACCTAGACACATGTCCTACCCTAATTTTATGAGTCATGGACGACCAAGAAAATCCATGTGTCAACTTGGGGACCCCATGTATCCACTTTGGTTGGAAAATGACATAAATACCTTTTTATTTAATGTTAAAATTAAAATGACACAAACATGAGTTGTTTAACTAAAACAATTTTTACATGGGGTTATACAAGTCAGATTTTTTACTATAAATATTAATTGGAAATATAAAAAGATTTACTACATCATAGTAGTTTTTTTATAATTTTTATAAATTAAATAAATTAAATTATTTATGACATCATGATGATGCAGCGATGACCTCATTATTTAACGATTTAAATAAAATGGAAAGATAATGTAAAATATAAGACCTACACATGTCCAAAACCTATTGGATGGGTGGATTTCGAACCCTTATCACCTTATCCTCGAAACACATCAACGTGGGACCATTAAAATCCGAAACTCATTCTAAAATAAAGTAACATTTCTTTACTTTCCAAGAGTGCCCCTCCTCTCCTCTTATAAAAGGCCCCCACCTCTACCTCCTTACCCACACTTCCAAAGCCTTTGTATCGGCCAAACCCTACCCATTTTGTCTCTCCACATACCTCTATAACTCCTTGAAGCCTCAATTTGGGCATAAGTCTACCCAAGTAAGCCTTTGAGCTCAACCCAAAGGGAGTTACCCGATTTTAAGGTAATGTCTTCACTTGAGTCCTTTTTTTATTTTGCTTCTCCACCCCACTAAACTATTTTTATTCATTTATTTTTGTAACAAAAACAGTATATTAAATATACTAGGATGTTTTTATGTAAAGGATTTGAGCTACACTTACACACACCTTCGTCTAATGGTTAAAGAACATATTGTTTCTGTGGTTGGCGATTTTCTGCCTCACGAAACGATGATTGTTCAATATTCTTTTAACACCATTAAAAGTGGCCATTATGATGTAACTGTATTTTATATATGAAATATATGGTATTTATGTTTACTATATTCTTCTTTATTTTATATTTAAAACATACCTTTATTCTTTTCATGTTGTGTAAATGCGATAATTTCATATGAGGAAGTGTGGACTACCGCCCCCTCAAGTGATGTGACTCGTACATGCAATACATGGAATGTATAAAGAATTAAATTAATGAACATATGTGACCTATATAACATATATATTATACTGGAATTATAATATATATATATAATTTATTTTTAATTCCATTAATATGACAAAAAAAATGAAAGTAGCGTTCATGCGTACGTACAGCCTACTGTCTCTATGAACGGTGCTTTTCATTTTTTATCTCCAAATGATATGGAATAGTATAAAATGAATATGTACTGGATATATATGATATTTTAATCATTAATACAATTCTGGAAATTATTTACTTATAACTACATGGGCAATCATTTTTCAAACAAGTTCATTATTGACTCATGTACCAAACATCGGCAAAAACGTCTGATATGAACTAACATTATTAAAAAATTATTATAACATTATAATATGTGATATGAACTGAATAATAATATTTAAATGAGGTCTTTAGGAAATTATAAATTGACCAAAGTTTATTATTCAGGAATATAAAGAAACGAACAAGACAAGTTTGACTTGAGGTAAGGGATCTTACTCCTCTCTTTCTTTTTAAGTACACTCCTTTATGTCATTCCTTTTAAAGCTCATATTTTTTGTTATTGGGATATTATTTTATATTAATATTACTTTAATTTTTATGTTCATATGATGTGAGACCCTATTCTCTCTCATCAATCCATTTTGGAAGTTTTGAGTGGCGCCGTTAGGCTACCGAATTTTCGTAAGAGATCCTACTCCTCTCTTTCTTTTTAAGTACTCTCTTTTATGTCATTTCTTTTAAGCTCATCTTTATTATGTTTGGGGATGTTCTTTTATATTCCTCATACTGTAATTTTTATGTTTATATTATGAGAGACCCTATTTGATCTCATAAATCCATTTTTGTAAGTTTTAAGTGGCGTCGTTAGGCTGCCGAGTTTTTGTAAGGGATTTTTCATCTCACTTTTATTCCCATGATATTTATGCTACATTTTCCAAAATTTCCTTTGAGTGGTGTATGTACTGCCCATTATTTTACTCATTGTGTAATATAATTTCATTTATGAGTATTTACATCAATGTTGTATTGTCCTTCTTTCACGGGGTGTATGTTTCGAAAGATACCCATGTCGTAAGGGAACCTTTCACCCTCGTTTTTTTTAAGACTTCTTTTGTTATGTCTTTTAATTCACATAATATTATGTTGGGATATGTTCTTCTATATCCTTATTGATTTAAATTTTATGTCCAAGTGATGAGATACCCTTTTTATCTCTCATCAACTCATTTTCTGAATTTTGTAGTGACGCGTTAGGCTGTCAAATTTTTTGCAAGGGAACTTCTTAACCCAATTTTGATTCTTTGGGATAAGCTTGTACTCCTTGAATATGTTATTCTATGAATATGTGTGAATAACCTATGATTGTTTTACACTTAATATACACTTATATTTGGTGTATTATTTTGTCACACATAATTATGTAATTGATTTATCCTTAATCCAAGGATACCGTCTTTGTATGGGACTTCGTATCAATCTCCTTTCATTGAGGCATATTTTGTTTTATACACAACCTTCTTTTATACGGTGTATAAACCCCTTTGACTTTTACATTTATCCGAAAGGAATCTTTTTTATACAAAGCATTTTACTAAATGACAAAAGGGAATGTTTTTTTCGTACATATGCGGCGACAACGACTTCTCCACCGCTATGACCATTGTTTTAGTTTCGGCTTCCTCTACAAGCCATACCTTCTATTTGAAGGAAAAAATAAATACCATGTTATACTTTTATTTTATTTTGGTATTGAAAATGGTTTTCATAATTTTTTTATATCAATGTGTTGTATTGATATCTTGTGATTGAAAGGTGGAAATGTTATGTTTCCTTTATGCATGTTTTATGTGATACAATTATGTTGTGGTTCTTGGGCATTGTTATGAAGATGGGTGGTTCCGTGATAAACTAAGGGCGGGTGAGCCCGATATAGCTCTCCAATGCATTGGGTAACGTGAAGGGTTTAAACGTTAAGGTTTCTCAGAAGAGATTTAGGGAATATACTGTGGTGGGTATTCCAAACCTAACCAAGATGGTTACTCCCTATGTAAGAATGTTATGAATGCCTCAAGTTACCTTTTATGTCTTATGATTTATATGATTTATTCATGACTTGATGAGGTATGTTAAAGTGCCTATGTTTTATGGGTAAATTATGATTTCATTCTTATGTATACATGTATTCATGTTTCCTTTCCATATTTTTATATCTCTTACTGAGATTTTTATGCTCATCCCAAGTTTTTGTAAAGTTTTTCACAGGTCAAGGGAAGGGTAAATGATATGATGATAGTGTCAAGGAAGTGTCAAGAAAGAATCCATGTTTTATTTTTAAATATGTTTCCATTGATGGGAAAAATGAATTCTATATTTTATGTAACTACTTTGTTTAAATGTGGAATGTAATGAAAGTTTTATGATCTAATTCTCTAAAACTCTAAACCTGAAAAGATCCTCAATGTGTAATCTTGTAATAACTCAAGATTAAGTAAGGTTTAAGGCTGGGGACTTATATTTTATGCCTACATGGTCGTACCGAAAGCATGTTGGTCGTAGTTCAGTTGAAGGCATTATAAAATTTTTAAAGTCAATTCATGTCATGGTGGTTCATTTTCATCGTGAAAGATAAACATGGAATGGGAGTAGTGTTATAGGTGTTTGGATGATGAAATTCATGTCATTAATATTTTATTTCATGTCACATATATTAAAACAGAGGTGAATTATATATTTTGAGTATGGTTCACATTTTGGGGTGTTATTTTGGTACTATAAACAAACAAGCATAAATGAAATTGTTTTTAATATTCATATTCACACTATAAATATAATTTATGTGGTATGAGAGTAGAGATACTCAATTTTTAAATATATATATAGGTGCATCTTACACCAAAATATAAAGATACCATGTCACGATCCATGCATACCCCTGAAAACCAATGGAAACTGAAGTGAAATTATTATCATGTAGCACTATTTACACCATGAACTGCTGATAAAAAATAAATATTCTATACTATTCATCTTACCTTTTTGTGTCATATACTTACTTTATTCCTAGTTTTTAAATTCATATAACACTGATGTTTTTAATTAAACATAATTTTATGTATTTTATTTAAGTGTTTTTGTTATACATAATGAAAATATAGTGACATTAATTCTGTAAGATTGTGAAAATATAAAGGACTAAGTTTTCTGACCAAACTATTCTCATTGGATTTATGATCACCATACTGCTGAAAAACTAAATTCATCAGAAGATTTAAAGAGTTATTGAGACAATCAGAAGATGCTAAAGATACTAAGGATGTAGTTACAATAGATCCCAAATAAAATAGAATCTAACCATTAGATAACTTCCTATAAATTGGAATAAATATTCGAGGACAAGAAGAATAATAAGATACATTTAGATCTTGAAATTTCTTTAATTCTACAACGTCTTTTTTTATGAGATGGGGTCTAATTTTATTTACATTTATTTTATTTTATTGAGTGTTTTTTATAAAAGTGTGATTGAGATGTTTTAATTGTAAAAATATTAGAATTTATTATGGTAATAACTAAGTTTATGATCCTTTTATATCGAGGAATTTCGAGGAGGAGGACAAAGCTATTAGTGAATGGAAGAAAATATATTGTCAATCAGGTTTATCAAGGGATTATATTAGAGATGATAAAGCTCAACTTCTGGTTTGAAGAAGAGGAATGATACCTACTGATGATTTTAGTTGAGGTATTCTAGGGTATTATAAGAAATACCTTTTGATAGGTAAGATTCTAGGATACCTTGAACCAATTTTACTATTACCCTTATTAATTGGGTTAAAAATTTCTTTATAATATCCTTTAAAATGGTAGTTGATTTTTGAATCAATAATTCGCGTTTTATTTAATTTTAAGGTTAATTTTATTTTTTTTAAAAAAATTAAAACTCTAAAATTTTTAATTTCCCCTAAACTTACATTATTTTACACTAATATAATTTTTGGGTTTATCAGAACTTCTTTTACATTACTTTTATTACTTGAGTTGCTGAAAATTTGAATGTCACAATTTAGACAATAATTCACCACCCCCTCCTTTTGTTTAACTTTCATGTTAATCTGGAAAAACACCTTCCATAATTATATTGAATATTTATTTAAGGGGACTTCAAGAATTTGGAATTCATATATAATAGAGAAGTTGCAATGTATCTTTAATTTTTATAGATATGATGAAAAGATAAAAGATGTATAATTGGAGATACAATGAGTTTTCTTTAGGGTATGTTTTCTATAAAATTATAAAGAGGTTTTTTTTTAAATGGAACATGAATCATGGATCATTATGACTTTGGAAGAGGATTAAGCTTCTTGTGGAGTTCTAATTCTACATTGATGTTGTTGAAAGTTTTTTTGTGTGTAGTATGTCATCTCTATAATGAGGGGTTGAATTTTTTTGTGCCAAGAATGTATTAAAAGGGGATTTTATATATATTTTTTTATTATTTTAAAATCAATTCAATTTCTGTTTTTATTAAACTATTTATTTTTATCTATTCCTTATTTCATGTTCATGGCCATTGTGTATGGGTATAGAAGTGCTTTAAAGTGAATTTCTAGTTTCTTTAGTTCATGAATGATCATTTTTTGAATTATATAAACTATGTTTAAACATGGTCTTGGTTTACCTATTCCATTATAAATTCTTAGTACTTTCCTATTGGAAAAGATGGGTTTTTATAATAGATAGTGAACACCAATATCAAGGAATTCACTAGAATATTATTCTGAAAACTTCAGGATTATCATACACACATTTTCTACTTTATTGTATAATAATATTGAAATAGAAAATATTTAGTGAAATACATCTTCACATGGTTTATTATAGGATAGTTAGTTGTTTCCTTTTGTTTAATATAGTATTCCTATCTATATGATTTTAATTTATTCCTTGTCTTTTTGGGTTTTGCCTCAGGGTTTTCATTCCTATACTACTTTTTAGCTATTTAGTATTTGGGGTTTTATTTTTTATAAATTACAAACTGATTCGAATCCAGATGAATTAATGAAACCGTGTGTCTTGACCATGTTTTTGGAATAGTTTAAAAAGATAATTTTATTAAGAGTTTAGGATAATTGGGTTTTTGTATTCTATTTTTATTTTTTATTTCATCCATTATGCTAGTTCTTTTCATGATCTTATTTTCTAATCAAACCATAAATGCATAAAAACTCTTATATAGGAAAATTGAAAATGAATATGAAAATGATAATGATAAATAAATATCTGAATAAAGAAAAAAGAATAGCATGTAAGAAGAAGAGATGGTTAGAGTTTATAAAACCCAAGGTGTTAACTAAGGAGTGTAAGTAAGATATCTCGGGATACAAACTCTAATAAATTATGGTTGAACTTCAAAAATGGTGGTTCATCCAAGTATCTAGTTCCATTGGTCATTGAAAACTAATTATATATAAATCCATAAAATATCCAAATCATTTAAAATTAAATTTAATTCATTAGGAAAACACATGAAGATCTCAACACTCATATGGGTAGTTTTCTTTAGTTTTTCTGACACATTCCTGTTCATAAACAGCTACAGTGATGTGGTAAGGTTGTGATTATTTAAATTATCACTAGGAGGTAAATATCAATAGTTGATACAAGATTTATCCCCTAATTACATTACCAAATGGGATAAATTGGTAATAAAATCCTCAGCTCTCTTCTTCCCTCCCTCAAAATCAATGGATATTCACATTAATATTTTAAATTTCAATCAATTAAAAAATGAATAACTTTAAAATGATTAGGATAGGATTAAATATTTTATTTATAAACTCCCCCACCATGGAATTTAGATATGGTTTCTCATATATACTTTCTATAATGTTCTATCTCAGGGAAAAAGATCGATCATAGATGCAACTGCTAGAGGTTAACTAATGAAAATATCACTACAGAAAAGTTATGGACTCTTGGATGAAATGGATTTTAATATATTAAAATGGAAAACTAAAGGATAAAAAATAGATAAGTCCACATGGTAGATATAAATTTATGGATTAAAGCACAAATTGATACTTAATAAAGAATAAGGGAATGGTGATAGTTATTCACTAACCCCAAGGTTTGTATGTTCAATATTCAACCTATGTTGATTGTAACCATCAAAATAATTTTCAAGGGTGGGGAAACAACAACTGATTCAAGCGTAACAACAAAGAGCATTTGGGTACCAACAAAAATAAGGTACTTCTCTCCAATGTCAAGTTACATCATTAGATTAGACCATGTTAATATATATGGAAACCATTTAGGCTTCCATCAATGAGTTAATGGTCGATTAAAAGAATCAAAAAAGATTCCATTCATAATTTGGAATTTTAAGTTGGTTATAATGCCAAACAACCTAATTATAGGATAACAGGAATACTTTCAAGTGATATAAAGGTCACCAAAATTAGATAATTGGGGTCCATTTCCTTGAGAAGGGATAAAAAATGGGAAAATGAGATTAAAAATAGAAGTAAAAACAAGAGAAGTAAGAAAAAAATATAAAAAATATAAGTAAATTAAAAGTATAAAGAAAAGGAAAAGAAAAAAAGGATTTTAAATAAAAAACCCCACCACCATATTAACAACCATTGTAATTTTTGATTTGGATAAAAAAAGGATGGATATAAGAAAATAGAGTTAAGTTTCTAGAAATTTTCATGAAACTAAAATTTAATATACCAATTTTAATGCTTTAGTTAATATGCCTAGATTTTTTAAATTCTTGAAATATTTCATATATAATAAGAAAAAACTAAAGGATATGGGTACAATACCACTCATGGGAGAGTTCACAGCTATGGTATCAAGGATTATACCAATGAATCAATAAAATCTAAGTAGATTTACAATTCTAGTTAATATTAGATCTTATGAATTTGGAAAACCATTTTTTGATTTAAGAGATATTATGAAAATCATACCATACTCAACATTAATAATACTGGGATTAGAGGAGATAAAACCCATAAGAGATTCTATTTAATTAGAGAATACAATATTAAGACATCCACAATATATGATTGAGGACATTTTGCTTAAACGGGGTAAATTTTATTTTTTGGTATACTTTCTCATAATTGGAATATATAAAGGGAAGACCCCCCCAATATTGTAAAGGTCATTCATAATGATAGGTATAGACATAATTGGTATGAAATTTGGTATTTTATTTCTATGTTTTGGTGATGAACAAGTGAATTTTAATATTTTCTAGACAATTACAAATTATAATGAGAAATATGATGATTTGGAAGTAGAAAATAAGCTAGTCACTAAGGATGTAGCTTTCATTAAGGAAAGGACTGATGTAAATGCTATTATGGAATAAAATAGTATAGATAAATATTAGGGTATTTATTTAATGAATCATTATTTTAAGTGGCTAGTTAATTTATTTATATGAAATTCCTCTAACATGATTTATGCTTTGAATGTCTAAAATTCATGTTAATTAATTTTTTATTTGTAGTCATGTCATGAATGATTGACTTGTTAACATATAATCCCATTACTAAGAGAATTATTGACTAAATTTATCCCATTATTTTTTATATATTTCTTGAGATACACTGGGGACATGTTTTTATTATATAATTTATATTTCATATTTTCAAAACCCTAAAAGTAAAAAAATAACATTAAAATGATTGAGGAATTTTTTTTGAACCCTTTTATCCTGCAGACCCACCTTTATATTTTTATCTTTTTTTAAACTCATTGAAAACTTGAATGAATTTAATGGGGAGTAGACACATTACATGCCTATTATTTCCTTCTTATCTTACTCTTAGTGTTTTTTATGATATTTGTTGGTTCAAGTGTGGGGGATTGGTTATCCTCGGAGGATATTTTTTAATGAGGAGAACATGTGAGATGATTTTAATGGGATATTAGAGAAATTATCATGAATTATTTTTATTTTGTTTGATTGTCTCCCCTCTTAATAAAAATGAAAAATAAAAAAATAGAAAAAAATAGAAAAAATGTGGAAATAGTGGGTTTTGACTTGCGAAGGTAAAAATTACCTTTATATCAACCTATGATCTTGTTATAACAATTAAAATTAGTTACATGTGGAGATAAAAAAATTAATTGTGTGAGGAGTGTGAGATTTTTACCAAGTAAAACTTTCAGGGAAAATATAAAAAAAATCGGTGCATCATTCATTGTATTCATTACAATATGATACTATCTTGAGTTTGAAAAGAAGGGTGATGTAATTTGTTAAGAGGAGTCTTTAATGAGGCTTTAATATTGATTATAATGCATTATAGTTTATCATTTAACCTCCTTTTTTAGCTTTATATTGTGTTTCACATCAATACGATCCAACCTAAGGCCTTAGATTCAATTAAACCCTTATATGAAGTCCTAGTGATTAATTGTGATATTTTTGTTTATGTGATACTAATTTTATGTTCTTTGAAAGCCTATGGATAGGAGGATTAACTTTAGGTATGATCAATATTCTATTTAAATTTTTTCATTAGTGATGAGAGAAAATAATTCAGGGTTAGGTAGATCATGAATTGACATTCTTCGAAATAATAAATTATGACTCTTGAATGGAAATTAGGAAAAAATTAATTGATTTAAAAGGGGGGAAATTAAAATGCATAGTTTTTTGGTTTATTTGGAAAGTGAGTATTTAAATAGATGTTACTATAAAATCCATGGAATTTTATCTTCCCACAAATAATTATTTGATTTTCTTACCCTAATATTTAAATATTTTTGTCTTGTATTTCTATTTATATTTGAGTAGAGATTATTTTATTAGGGATAATCAAATCCTAATTGTGGGGGTGATGTTTATACTTTATGCATACAAATATTAAATTGTACTTTTTATGTTTTATTAACTATCAAGTGATTTTTCCTAATTATACATTTTTATATTATATGTATGGATAATAAGGGATTAAAATAAATTTTGGGAAAAATAAATTTTTATATATACAGTTTGAGGGGAATTTTAACAAAGGAATAAATTTTTTTAATATAGGTGAAAAAAATATGGGCCACCCTTCTAGCCAGCAAGTGGGAACATAGCTCACTTCAAGTTCTAGCAAGGTGATTATGTTTGTTTTGTTGTATAAATAGCAGAATAGGAGCCATTAATGGGTTTTCATAAGGAATTATATCATTGTTCAGTTTAATAATTCTCTAAATTATGAAAATAATTTCATTCCATGGTGGTTCATTTGTTCCACAAAGGATAATTATGGTTTGAGGGTAGTTTTATAGGTTTTCACAAGATATAGTTCATGTTGTGGATGTTTTCTTTCATGTGGTATATATTCTAATAGAATGTGAATAAATTTTTAAAGTATGTTTTACATTGTGAAGTGTTCCTATCATACTTGAACAATTATAAAGAAAATATATAGTTTTGAGGATTCTTGTTCACAACATAAATATAATTAAGTTGGTGTGATAGTAGTAGTAGTATTAAATTTTTAATGTTATATATGAGGAACTCAAGTTGTGAGTTGATGATGTTACTTTATGGTCCATGCATGTCCATCTAGAACCAGGGAAAGATGAATTTATGTTTAGACTATGAGGCACTATTTACATCATGAACTGTATATCCTAATAAATATTTTATTTCGGTCATATTACCTTCCAACATGATACAAAAGATTAATTTAAGGGGATATCATGTACATGGATTACATGCATAATATATAAATTATAGCTCATCTTGAATTTTGATAGATATTATGAGAAGATAAAGGATATATAAATGAAGATAAATGAAGTTATTTATGTATTATGTCTTCAATAAAAGTATGGGGTTGTCTATGAAATAGATCGTAACTCTTTGAACATTCTAAATTTGGACGATAATCATGATTTCTATGGATTACTTACTCTAGAGCATTGCTACTACAAAGTTCTTTGTTTTTATTTTTTTCACTATCTCATGGTTAGAATGAGGGGTGAATATTTTTGTGTTAATCATGAGTTGAAGGGTTGTTTTATTTAGTGAGGTTTATTATTTATAGTAAAATTAATGTTATATTTTTTCACTCATCTACTTCGTTATATCTCTTTCATATTGCATGTACATGACCATTATGTATAGGTATGGTGGTTCTTTATCGTGCATTACTTATTTATTTAGTTTATGCATGACCATTGTATGAATTATGGTTACTATGTTTAGACATGGTTTGGGGTTACCTATTCTATTTTAAATTCTTATTACTTGACTATAGGAAAAGAGGGGGTTTAAAATAAATAATCAATACAAATGCCAATAGATTCACTAATATCTAATTTTTATAACCTCATGATTATCCTACACATTATTTAGAAATTATTATTTCATAAACCCAAAATTTAAAATTCTTGTGCAATTCATCTTCACTTGGTTTCTTTTAGGATTGTTATTTGTTACCTTTTATTTTAAATAGTAGTTGTATCTATTGGATTCTAAGTTATTCCTTGTCTCTCTAGGTTTAAGCTTACGACTTTCTTTCCTATACTACATTCTAATGGTTTAGTGTTTATGTTTTTTTATAAATTCAAAACTATTTTTGAAGATATAGTTTGTTATGACACCCTTTGGCCTAACCAATAAGATTTATTCATCTCTTATCTACTCATATGGTAACTAATAATTATTTACTTACTTATTTAAATATTAAAAAATATATTCTCCTGATAAATAATATAATTTTTATTTATTTATTGAACAAATAATATAAATATTTTTAAAAATAATAATTCATTATGTAAATAAATTATATTTTCACTAATTGGTGAATAAATATTATATTCACTAACATTAAAATAAATATTGTATTTTAAAGTTAGAAAATAAAAAAATATTATATTCACTAAGTAGCTTGTAATGATGCCACATATTTTTCTCTTGCATGACATTTCATGATTAAAGTGTCTCATCCTTTTGTGGTTAACCATTGATAAATAGTGTGGACTTTTCAGTTACACGTAATTTATTTGTGTCAATTGATCAAATTCCTAAACACCACTAGATGGTATCTTTGAACATTCTTCATCTATTATTGGCTTGTTCTTGGTTATATGAAACTGAAAGATTGAATTATCTTATATTTCACATTTAATAATGGAAAAAATAGGAATTAAATAATGCTAACTAAATTTTAATTCGATCAAAAAACAATAAATAATTATAAATTAATATGTAAATGCTTTGATACCACTTGAATTTTTATGTTCATAGTGGAAGTAGTTGGATACATTCCCAACATAGTTGAAGCCCTTATCATCCAAAAATTAATTAAACTAATGAATATATTTCCTTAGTTATTGTTTCTAACCATCAAGGCATCATTTCGTCTTGAAAAACAATCCCTCGTTTAGTTTTCCACAAAACCATATTTCTACTTCATAAATATTTCCCCCTCATAATCCCCAAAAAGGAACTCTATCTTCACATCCATCCATTTTAGATGTATAGTTTTTAAAGAAAAAAACTTGAAACCATTTGGATGAATTTATGTTTGATAATTGGAGTGAAAAATTTAGAGAAATACACTACTTCCTTATACTAAAACCCTTTGACAAAAAATCTAGAATTTTACAAATTGCAACCACAGTATTCATTCTTTAACTATAAAAATCAATTTTTCCATCATTTCATCCACTATTATAGTTTAACTATATCACAACTTTTTTTATCTAAAAATTACATTTCATATTTCATATCAAACTCCCATGTTTCATAATCATTTTAACACACTAATTCTTTCAATATATCATGATCACCTCCATTTATAATAATAAAGTAATAAATAACATCTCAAAACCTCTAAACTAGTCATCTAATCCATGTATACCTCTATAATTCAACCAATGATTCTTCTCTTCTCAAAAACACTACTTTTTAATTTTCAACTTACAGGCCTCTTCCTTGATCTTCTATAGTTTCCAAGATTTCTGGTACATCATTCATTCCAATTGGTTATTCCAAAAAATATATGAAATCTAAACCTTCCAAAACATCTTATCTTTTGGAACATCTATTCAGATCAACTTGGATATTGTTAGTTGATTCTTTATTCTTAACTTTATCTTCCACAAAGTGTGGATCTTTCCTCAAGATCTTCTCATTGAAAATAACATTCCACATTCTAAAGATTTTTCAATTTTCACTATCCCAAAAATGAAATACAAATTTTTCATCACCATACCATAAAAAACATTCATGGAAATTTTATTTAATTTTTTCCCAATCCCTGGTATCAAACTAAATATAGGTGAGACTCCCAAAAAATTAAGTGGGGAAATTTATCAAAACTTTTGAGAAAAAATGTTTCATAATCTTCTACTCTAATGTTATGGAAGGATTTATATTTATAATATAAGATTCAAAATTCACTTCTTATACCCAAAACTCCTTGGTCATTTCATAATGTTGTCTCATGATTTTAGAATTATCAATAAAAATTCATTTCCTCATCTCTTCTACAACATTTTTATATGGTGTTCTTTGAATATTTTTTTCAAACCTAATTCCATTTCTCCATAAAAACCCTCAGAATTCCAACTATCATATTCTCCACCATTATCGAACATTAATCTCTTAAGTTTATTTTGGGTATCTTTCTCCACTATGGACCTCCATTGAACAAGCACTCTAAACACCTTGAATTTTTTATTAAGGAATTAACCCATACATTCATTATTTAAAAGTAAATGCATATAAAAAATTACAATGTCCCATCATGATTACAGACTAGTGTAGACACTCAAAAATCCATATGCACAGGAACTAACTTCTAGGAATTTGGTGTCCTTCTATTTGTATTAAAAAAACCTATCTCTACTTTTTTAGTATAAAACTCTCACAAGAATAAAAATATATATGAATATGATTTATTTTACCCTCAACCACTAATACTCACATGTTATTCTCACTTAGGAACCCAATATGAAAATTCCATGACTCTGAACATTCGAGAGTTTTAATTTTATAAATTATTTCATTACATGATCTTTCTATAAAATATAAAAAACTATCTTTAAATACATTGGATTCAAACATGGAACTATACATAATATCCCATTCTCCATCTGTGAATCTTGTTCTAAAAGATACTTCATCCAGTTAAATAATGTAAATTAGATTATTTTATAAACTCGGTATGTATTTAACTCTTAGTAACTCCTAAAATATTCTATTTTCATTTGGACTTTAACATCACCCTTCACAATGATATTGATAGCTTCATCATTGACTTGATATACCTCACCAAACCTTCTAAACACATAATTCACTATACATTCTCTCTCAGCTATAGAATGGAATGAATCCCCAGAAAAAAATGATCCATGATTCTAATGGAATATTAACACTTAGTAGTAACTGATATAAACATTGATCTATCTTATGATTTCCTATGACCTTTCCATTGAAAAGTGTTTGATTCTTATGGATGATAACACCCTAAGAAGGGGTGAGTTAAGGTATTAGAGATTATTTATTTAATTATGATATTTATCTCTCACCTTGAAGAAATCATTGATTTGTATATTTTTTTCCTCTCAATGAGAGATGAAATCAATAAATGGAATAGAAGTTATTACATGGATCACCCACATTGGGCTACGTCTAAGAAGAATGCATGGTAATTCACCTTGAAACTGTATTCACTAGAAGTTCACTGCTTATATAACAATTTTTGGAGTGGTCACACTGATCCTCCTAGTTCACTACCACAAAAAAATGTATAACTATCTACTATCTTTCAACAAGGAACTCACTACTCCATTGTTTGAATATTCCTTCGTCTCAAAAAAATAAAGTTATGAGAACATAAAAACAAATTTCTTTTCTCTTCATCTCAAAAATATTGATTTCTAATGTGGATGTGACTACTAGATGACCACCTTTTTAAACCTTCAACCTTCCATGAGTGAAATGGAATATATCCTCTTGATAAATTTTTGTTGTATGTTTCTTCTCTATATGTCACATCTATCTATGTGTTCACAACAGGTTTCTCACCCTTTACTAATCAATACAAATAAAAGGATTAATCTTTCTCAGCCTAGGATTGTGAAAAATTTTCCCTATAATTAATGGTTTCCTAATTCACCATAAATTTCAAATTAACTAAATTGAGTTTCAAAACATAACAACCTATAACCAAATTAGATAACAAATAGAAAACTTCCAAGTCACGGTGTACTATTAAGTATTAAGGAATAGACCTTTATTTCTACATTTTCTACGGTGTGTCCCCCATTTCTATGGATAATCATGAGACACTACATTCTATTTTTACAATGGTAAACAACACTATGGTGGGGATACTCATTTTTGAAAAAATATACTATTCCTAGATAATTAACTTCACATTAAATCCACATTATATGAGGAGTTTAATCCTCATAAATTATTATTATACTGAACTAGATATGGTGTGGTCTTATATCCTACAGTGTATCCTTCTATAGTAATATAAATCCTAAAATCATTACCACTTTAAATTTTTCACCACCTACGTCACAAATATTAATTGAAGCATAATTTCCTTCATGTCCAAATGGGGATACAGCATAGCTTGGGTGCTTTGGCATGGATCATATTTCCAAATGTATTGAAATCTTCTCAACCAAGTGTTTCACCTTGATGAACTTGGTTGTGGAATATCTTGAACACTACCTTCTCCTACATCAAAAACTCCTCAATTTTTCTCACAGAATATAAGTTAACTCGATCCATTGACCTGAAGGGTTTAAGTAACATGTTCTTCTCATGACCTCCTCTATGATTCCACCCAACATCATGGACCACTTTATAAATGTTTCAACCCATTTGGTGTGGACCACAACTCTTTTGTGCTTGATGAGCCTTATGTGAGTGTGCCACTTCTATTATGACACTACAGCTAGATGGCCTAGCTAGTACCAATGTATGTTAAATCTGACTGGTCTAGATAACCCCTAGTTGGCCTTATTTTTATATCATAACTGGTAGGGTTGTGTAATAGCCCTTAGACTACGTAATATTCCCTCTTCCAATTCACTCAATTACTCTTCAGTTTTTCAATAACACACAAAATCCAAAGGTATTTTGGAAAATAATCGCCCCCATTAGATTTTTTAGAAATCCTCTAAGAACTCCAACTATTATCTATTTTATAAACTGTATCAATGATCCACTAATCATTAATTTTAGTAACACATGATCAACTTTCAATGTGAGAAACAATAATTGAATGAAGATTTTGTTATGATCATCTTTGAATCATTTCAACCAACTAAATTACCTAAAATTCCCCTAGTTTGTCAATAGCATATTATCCCCCTTCTATTCTATCCCCTTTATCTTTTCCTTTCTTTCCCTATAAAATATACTTCGACATTTCTCTCCCCCTTTGGTAATGAACCAAAAACATTCACTGCTCTAAAAGTTTCTAAATATGGTTTAATAACCAAATTTTTTACTCAGGTGTGGATCCTTTATTTTTAGTCTAATTTTCTTTCATGGACATAATATGGATGCCTAATGAGTTCAAAAATGTATCAACGGTGTTTGGGGATTTTTTGAATCCTGGAACCCAAATTTTTGGTAGAAAATGGAAATTCACATGTTTAGAAGAAACCGTGTGGGGTGGGTCGTGTGGTTAGTTTTAACCATGTGAGGATCAACAGTGGAATGATATAGGGCACATAGTTTTCCATAATTGTGTTCCAATGGCCTCACAACCATGCCAAAAACTACATAAAAATTGAATAGGTTTTTTTCATGGTTGGCATATTTTTTCCCTAACCATGCACCCTAACTATTTGAATACCCATTCCCTTCAGCAGAGTGTGCACGGTTGGTGCACAGTTTGGAAATCCATGGGGTCAAACTATGTGAAGGCTAATTTTGGGTGATTTTAACTTTTTTCCCAAAAAAACCTAATTAATCCTCACCTATACTTTATTTTTCTCTCTCTAGTGGACATACCCTCCAATTTACTCCCTTTTGAGTCCTAAAATCTATCTAAAATATATTTTGACCCCAGATCATATTTTGAAGTCTGATTCGAACGCTGATCATCTCATTGGGTCTATACCAATAAGATCTCAATTCCTTTTTAATCATTTGTTGTTATTCATCCTATAAAAAAATTTATTTAGATCCAGGATAATATTCCACAATCTTAGGTAATTGATCCATTATTCATATCTCTTCAAATTTAGGCCAAACTAGAGGCTGATACAAGACTAGGAGAGTCATACAAGTATGAGGTAGGTGGATAACTCATCCCTCAAGTTTTTTCATTTAATAAATCATCACATGGTCGCTCTAATTTCATTGGGCATCATCTGTCTAATTAATATGCCTTGTTTATAGTTATTAGAATCATGTTCTAAGACCTCTTCCATGTATGTTATTATTTCTTTGTGGTTACTTCCACAATGTTAATCACCCTGTGTAGGGTATTCTCCATAATTGGGATTTTAGTGCTTTGACTTGTGTGTATGCACCATCGTTCGAATGTGCCTTGGCTAGATGCTTCTAATGGTGATCCTTAATTTTTTCAATGATCATTTAATTTATAAATGGATAGTTTCATATGTATTCTTATCACTCGATCTTCCTAAGGTAATAACTTCTATTTTATTAGTAAATGTTAAATGGTAAATTGGAAAGTATATTGTATATATTCAGCTTGGCCAAATTAATTGTATTAGAATGGCTTGGTTGCACATTTTTATAACCCCTTTCCATGTCTAATGGAAGGTATCAGAGTGAACCAAATAAAAATATTAAATGACTATGACTTAAATGAATTAATATAATTTTTGCATTCCCCTTAGCCTTGTCCCACAAATGAAAGGCAAGGCTTGAACCAAGTGAAATTCATAAAAGTTATAATTAATTACATGACCTTAATTATTAAATGAATCAGTTTTAAGGTTCCTAAAAACATATGGAACTTGAAATCATTATAGGAGTGGTCATACTCGATATAGATTTTGGATTCATGAGGGGATTTCTTGAGCACTCATGGATTCCATTTTAATTCAAGGATACTGATTTCCAAGGTTGAGACCCACCTTGGAACCCAATCCTCATTTATTGGTGGATTCCCAGAATGACACCACAAGATCCCTCCTTTATTGTTATAGGATTCTTTGGATACACACCTTGGATCTAGCCTAACTTCTACAAATGTGAGGTTCCTCAAATACTCCCTTGGGCCTAGTCACTGCTTATCTTATTTTACCTTGGATGTTTTCCTTGGACTCGATTAGAATTACACTTTTTTGGAATGCCTTGGATGATGCTCCATGGATTACACTCTTACTCCTATATCCAAGATGTAGTTTTTACTGAGTTGGAGACCCTTGAGGTATAGGTCACCTTGGTTATTACTTGGAACCTATTTAATAGTATTATCATTACAAGATGCCTCATGATATCTTGGATCCTTTATTTATATCATCATGTTAGTGATGTATCCCATCATGTGACTTAATTATATAAACTAGAACTTAATTAATTAATTAATTGATTACATGTTCAGACACCGGTCAAGGGATAAATAAGGTACATGGGTATTTACATTGATGTTCAATTAAAATTTTATATATTCATTCTTGAACACTATTTTAGTTTATATTACATAGATTTTATGTTATAGACACCTTTCGTGGTGGCCTAATAAGATTTATCTCACACTCTATTCGAGTTATATTGGTACCTGAGAAGATTACATGTGTGTAGGTGTTGAAAAAAGGAAGCATACTTCTTTGGATACTTAATTTCTTTCTTGCTTAGGATAGAGCTGGTAGCAGATGGCTGATATGGAGCTCGGGATTCTGAGAATAGTTTCTTATTTCTGTTTTATAATTTTTTATAGTATGTTATGTCTTCTACCTTTTATCCATGTTTTCTAGCTCTATAGGTACATGATATGTCATAATCATCTTTTGTATATGATTATAAATTGTTTCAGTTTTTATTACCTCTATATTATTCGGTTTTTCCATTTGTTTATTACATTAAATCTTCTACTTATATCCTGTCATATTATATTCACCCACTATGATGCACTCTGGTAATGAGAGAATAGTCTCCCCATGGACACACCTCAGTTCATCGCTGCTAGTCTGTTGCCTCTGGAGTTTAGGGAGATGCTCTTGAGGCCAAGCAGCCAACCGGACTCGGGAATCCTTTAGTGGCATCCAGGTCTAGTACATCACATACGGGGTTATAAAAATCAACAACATAAGGTGAGAATACATAACATTATAATTGAAGAAATTATGGGGAGTGGGGGTTTTGTCTCATCCAAATTAGTTGGTTGGATGAAGTTAGACTCCAAGAGATAATAGATGCTTCTAAAATACCACTTTTGTTAGTTCCTTTATCAAACTTTATACAACTATATCTTAGTTCAACACATAATCCAATGTAATATCTCATTGCTCAACTTTCTACTTTTTATGAAATGATATTTGATCTCAATGTTCTTTGTCTGTGAATATATTATATTATTTTTTCTAAGATTGATTGTACTTGAGTTATAAAACATAATTGGAATATTATAAGTCACCTAAACACCCAAATCATCATGTTGTTTCTTCATCCATATATATCAGATGCATTCTTGAGTGGCATCAACATACTCGACCCCCATAATTCTCAAATATATAGAATCTTACTTCTTGATTTTCCTTGAGATACACGAACTCCCAAGTTAAATGATACCTATGTACATTGATTTTGGGTCATCTAAAAAACTAACCCAATCCACATCAGTGAATCCCACTAAATTATATTGTGTATAAATCCATTAAAATAACCCATAATCCATTGTATGATGAATATACTGAAGAATTATTCCAATATCGTTCAAGTGACTATCATTGGTATCACTTTGAAATATATTATATTTATATGTAGAAAATAATATTTCTACTCAAGGGCTATCAAATAAAGAAAAATCCTAATGATTTTCCTATTCATGGTCACATCGACCTTGTTGTACAACTCATCTTTTGAAAATTTAAGCCTTATTTCTACTAGATTCACCATGGTCTTAGAGTCATCCACTTGAAATCTTCTTAAGACTTCTATGGTGTATTTGGTTTGTGATATAAATACCCTATACTATTTTTGAGTGACCTACAAGCCATGGAAGAATGAAATTTTACCAATTGGTGACATCTCAAATTCTCACCTCATGAGCACTGAAAATTTCTTACATTGGTTGTTATTAGAGCCTCTAAATTTTTTTTCATTGACATAAATAAGCACTATAAACTACATTTCATTTTCCTTCTTGATATAGAGGTTGTGATCAAAAACTTATCTATGAAACATTATCTTCATTATAAATTTTTCCAGTCTGAAATACCATGCCAGTAGTTCTTTCTTGAGGCCATACAAATGATTATTTAATCATAACACTTTTATTTCATCTTTATAAATAATAAATACATTTGGTTTCTCAATATACACTTCTTTTTCAAGGAAAATATTCAAAAATACATATTTAACATCCATTTGATAACTTTTGAACCCCTTCTAAATTTACATATCAAGAAATAACTAAATAGTCTCAAGTCATGCACTGGGTGAATATGTCTCATTTAAATCAATGCCTTCATTCTCAGAATACTCTTTGCACACAATTCATGTTTTTTTATAAATCACGATGATATATTCATTTAATTTATTCTGAAACACCCACTTGGTTCCAATGAAATTTTTTCATTTAGTCTTGGAACAACATCCCATGTATTATTTCTCTATATATGGTTAAGATCCTCATTCATATTATTAACCAAAATATCATAATTTGTAGAACTTTAAAAATATTTTGGTTCTACCGATGATAATAAAGATATATGTAGTAGATCTTTGATTCCTTTGGTTTGGACTAGGGTTGTATAGTCTCCAAAAATATTTCTTTCAATGATTTCTTCCCATCTAGGCTGTCTCAATGAACCTACTATAATTTCTAGGATTTATTCACAATCCCATTCTTATTCATAGTTATCCTCATGTCTAGTATCTCCCACTAAAACATTCACTTATTTATCATTTTCAGATTTTTAAATGTAGTGGTTACCATGATAAATATGTGCATGTGCTACTAACTTTAATCTATATTCAGCCACTACAGAATCACTTCTTTCAATCATATTTCTATCCCTTTTTTGTAACATTGGTCATGTTTTATCTTTGATTAATATCCAAGAAATATTATTTCATCTGGATAGTCTTCAAATTTTCCATACTTTTCACTGTTGAGATTAAAACACTTGCTTCTAGACTTTTAGAAGAATTTGAGAGTGAGTTTCCTTCAAGAACATATTTCATATAGAGTTCTCTCCTAATTTGAATATCTAAATTCTCTGTTTGAGATGTAAACTACTGCTAGAATTTCTAATTTCCAATTTTTCTACAAGATAATTTTGAATCAAAATATTCCAAGACATATTGTTGAAAATACTATTTCTAATTTCCACAACCCTATTTTTTGGGGTGTTATGATAGCTAAAAATGGTGTGGAATTCAATTTTTCTGATATTCTTCAATTTGATGATTTGTGAATTCAATATCATTTTTAGTACAATATTTTTAGATATTCACACCAAGAATTTTTCCATGATATTCTTTGTATATAGTAATACATTTTTATACTTCAGTATTGTGTTTCATAGGAATGATCCATTCCATTTTTTTGTAATCATATATAAACATCACATAGTACCAACTTCTATTTGTTTCTTTGGGTGAAATTGTCCCACATACTTCCACATAAACAATTTCAAGAAATCTTAATGCCCTCAACTTCTTTGACTTATAGGTATTCCAGATAATCTTTCCCTTATGACATGAATCACATGTGTTATTATGATCATATATGAGATGGGGAATTTCATGAGAACCATTTCTCTTTTTCAACCTTTCCAAATAGATTTGGCTCAAATTTGTAAGAAGTCTATACCATAAGTTTTTCTACTCTTTCATAAGTATCATACATAAATTTTGTTCTCTCAAAAGATATAGATTACCCTTGATTATTTTTCCTTATAGAATTAGTGAACCATCTTTAGATTTTATGGTACCAGTATTTTTATTTAACTCAACTGCATGTCTACTATCACACAATTGACCTAAAACAAGAAGATTATTACCCATCCCATCAACCAAGATAACTTTAATTCACCTAATATCTCTCCCTTTAATTTTTTATTTTCTAGAACCACTCATTTTTAAAACCTCATCATTCCTGAAATTAATTATGGAATATTTATTATTCTTGAAGTTCACAATGCGTTCTAAAATTTTGGTCATATGTGATGTGCATCCACTATCCATGATCCAAGAACATGAATTATTTGTTTCTTTAAAGGAAATTTTAGTAACAATATATTTCTCTAAGAACCCTTTCATCACCCATGTTGAAGAGGAGTGTGCCAATACAATAGTTTCCTCTTAAATATCTTCTTTTCCTTATATGATTGAAATTTTTGAAAATTATATATACTTTTGAATGAAGTTTACAAACTCTAATTTCTTCTACTTTGAGGTGTTTAAGGTTACACTTGTTACATACATGAAACAAAATATATTTATTTATTCTCATATCCTTAACAAAAAAAAGAATATCCCCAAAAATGAAATGAATATTTAGAAATTTTTCTTGCCTATAATGGATAATATTACTCCTAGATTGACCTTCAAGAAATGGAAAACATGGAAATGTTTACCTAAATTTATATAAAAAAACATCTAACTCTATATGTATAAGATTGAAAAAAAAAATTAAAAATTTATTTCCAATTTTGTAAAAATATACCTTCTTCCTAGTAGTTGGTTTTTTGGTTTAACCAATAATTTTCATTTCAATTGATGAACATGATGAATGGGTGTCTCTTCCTCCATTAGTGGTTCTTCAGTTTAATTTGATGATGAAACTTGGGTATTTCTTATTATGAATCCATGTTTCAATAGTCATTCCTGATCTTTACACTTTAAATTCCAATTCATAACTTATTATTATATCATTTCAATTATATTTAATTTTTTATTGATAGTTTTTTCCAAACCATCAATGATTCGGGTTTGTTCATAAACCTTGAGTTTCATCTAAACTTCCTTCTTGGAATTTTATAAAAATATATATTTGAGTTCTTTAATATCGTACATTACCTTTAATTTCACTTATTCTTATTGTTTTAAACAGAGCTAGGAATCATGAACCACTGCATTGTCCTTATTAGTCTTTTCTCTCCACACATCAACTTATTTAAGTTCAACTTAAAGTAATACCTTAAAATAAACTCTTCCAATAACTTCTTCATTCTCATTATCACTATCATAAATTCTAGGTTTATTTGAAATATCCATCAATACACATTCATCTTTATATTTTTTAACTTCTTCTACTTCACTTTCCCTGGAGATGGATTTTTCTTTGGAAAGGATATTTCTTTTTTTGAAGGACTTCCCTTGATAATTCTTTAGCCCTTATTTTTTCATTCTCAAGAGTTATTAACCATCGTCTTCTTGATAATATTTTGGACATTTTTCCACAAGATGTCCCATTTTCCACATTTAAAATAATCTAGTGGAATTTTACCCTTAAACCTTTCTTTTACTATTTAAATATTAGAGGATAAAAATTAAATTAACTTCATAACTTCATAAACTTCATAATTTTTCATGATTGAGAGATTATTCATAGAGTTAAATGCTTCTTCTTGAGTTATTTTTTTTTGTGTTAACTCATTGTCTTTATTTATCATCTCATAATCCACTGAATTTCTATGCGATATATCAAGATAAATTTCTTTCTAATATTTGTCTTTGAAAACCAACACTTTCACATTAAAACATGGAGGGATTATTCTCATTATCCTCCTCACAATATACTCATCATTGAGTTCTTCATTAAGACCTTTAATATATTCAACAAGAACATTTAGTTGATCAAAAAATGAATCAGTTGTTTCATTTGTGTTCATTATAAAATCATTATACTTGTTTCATAGAACCAACAACTAGGAATCATGAACCTCCAAATACACTTCATAGATATTCAAGAGTTTTATCATATAACATTATAGGTATTGAAGGATATTACCTTTTGTAAATATTTGATTGGAAAGAAAACTAGTTAGTTAATTTATATTTTTTTCATCCATATACAATTCTTTATGGTTACTTTCTGTCAATGTTATGCTTTCAATGTCTATAGTGATTCCATAGATGGGTGTAGCATATAAATCCATTCCTAGGTATCTAAAAAATGTTGAATCTGTATTTTCCACAACTAGAAATTTTTTCCTTAAAATATGTGGACTCAATTATGGTTGAAAACCATTACCATGATTTCAAGAGATAAGAAGAATATATTCCCCTTTAATACCACTTGTTAAAACCCTAAAAGGGGGGGTGTGAATCAAGTTATTGGATATTCGTTATTCAATAAGGATATTTTTATATAACCGTGAGGTACACTTTGATTTACCACTTTCTTTTATCTAAATGAGTTATGAAATCATTAAAAGACACTGATGTTTTTACTCGATTCACCCATACTAGGCTACGTCCAAGGAGAATGCACGCTAATATGCTTGTTCACTAAATTCACTAGAATCTCACTACATGCATTACAGTTTTTGAGTAGTATCACTAAACCTCCTGGTTAAATAACATAAATTTATGGAGAACACGCTACTCTCTTTAAATAATAAAATCACTACTCTGATTTTTTAATCTTCTATATTCACTCGTAAAAAATTATGAATGTGAACGAACAAATGGTGTTTCTATTAAAAAAACAATGTCAAATTATAATGAGGATGTGACTCAAATATTATCACATCCTTTGACCTTAAACCTTACATATGTGATCTAGAATCAAACCTCTTAAGAACTTTTTATTTTATGTCCTTCCTCTCTCTGTGTGTTCACAATTGCATGCTCATCATTTAAAATTTAATATAAAGGAAATGATATATCCTTTTGAGGATAAGATTTTTCCAATTCTATACTATAATTAATGGGGTCATCATGAACCATAAATTTATAATTAACTAGTATGAGTTTCAACCCATTACACCCTTTGAACGAATTAGTCAGCAGATAGAAAACTACCTGGCTGTGATGAGGTATGAGGTACTATAACGTAATACCTGGAATTCTTAACTTTTTATATCATGGCCACCATTAAAATGGTAAAAAAATTATATAATCCATTATCTTTGAGTTGTGACAAACAATATTGCATCATGAAGACTTTTTTGTTGATCGGAACCACTTATCTAAAGGAATTAACTTCTCATTAGCTCCACATGATATGTAGTGTGGACTCCTCATAATTGTTTCTTATACCGAACTAGTTGTGGCATGATATGAAATCTTGCGGAGAAGATTTATATAGTAATGGAAATCCAAAAGTAGGTTCCTCTTCCAATTTTATACCCTCTACATCACAAATTCCAACTATGGCATGGATTCATTCATGTTTAACTGGGGTTGTGTCTTATCCCTAGTGTTATGATGTGGACACCTTTAAATTTATAATGCCACTGAAATCCTCTCAATTAGACAGTGCACCATGGTGAGATTAGTTGTGGCATAGAATGAAAATTCCTTATACCAAATCAGAAACTCTAGTTTTTTTTCGAGAATATAAGTTATTTCAATCTGTTGAATCAGTCGATGTGATTGATGGTGTCTTCTCCCAACCTCCTCTACGGTCACACTCCACCATACACCACCTTCTCTATTCTACCACCCATGTATTATGAATTTCTTCTCCTTTGTTCATGTCACTCCATGTTCATGATTTCCTCTTCTCTGATGCCTCCATGTCTAAATGGCATATCTTTTTTACCTATGTGGTTGAGCTCGCTCCCACATATATTGACTTAAGCCTATTGGGTTGGCTGACCAGTGGTTGGCCCCATTTTTAGGGCATAACTGACTGGGATTTGGTGTATCCCTTGGACTATGGTGTGGCCCTTATTTCACATCACTCCTTCATTACTAATTTTTTCAACAAACACCACACTCAACCTCTAAAGGGATTTTCGCTTCTTATACATATCTTTTAGATCCTTCATCAACTCCACTTCGGTCTTCGCCTCTCAAATATTCAAAGAAGTATTCTATGATGGTGAAATATGTATTATTCCAAGCTCCTTTATATCAATCCTTTACCATTTAATTTTTTCCATTGATTACGGTTATATTCATTTCATATAAACATAATGATTATTCTAAAATAGATAATCCTCCATCCATATCCTCTAGAAACCAAAGTCTAACCCATAAAACTTATCAATCTGGACCTTTACTTATTCTGATTTAATTTATTATAAAACAATTGACTTTCACTAAAATAAAAAGGAAAAGAGATATCAATGTTACCAAAATATTCTATTACCGTGTGTGTAAATCCTTTCTAAACCAAAATCTCATCTACCACTTGTTAGTATTTTTGAACTGCCACAACCAAAAGAAATCCTTGATAACATCAAGTGTGAAACAAATTATAAAATTTAAAAAAGTATAAGAATATTAAGAACATGATGTATCCAGACTGATAAGACATAATTGAACCCCATCCATGAACCAAAATGCCTCCCTCACACACTCAAGCAAAAAAACTCCAAAAATCAAGTAAAAAAGTGGAAATAAAAGAAAATAAGGAACAACAAAAAGATATTTTTCATGGTTTCAGAATTTATTCCAACATAAATGGGAGAACACTACTAATTCATTTCATTTCCTAGAAGACTAAAATACTATAATCACCAATTGAAAAGTCAGTCGATAATAGATCACTAAAATCCACATTCACAAGTAGTCTCACCCTACCAATTTAAAGTAGGACTCAGCTGGTCAAACAATTCCACCACCTTTCGAAATTAATAGGGGACCCACCATTGAAAT
Source organism: Viscum album (assembly GCA_963277665.1). Classification (NCBI taxonomy): domain Eukaryota; kingdom Viridiplantae; phylum Streptophyta; class Magnoliopsida; order Santalales; family Viscaceae; genus Viscum; species Viscum album. The sequence continues at coordinate 626,100,954 of OY728127.1, forward strand.
TTTCCTCCTATAATTCCTCATAGGTATTATTACCTCAACTACTATTATCCATTGAATTATTCTTTTCATTTTCATGTAGCACTTTGATGATTCACATATAAACCTTTGAAAAATATCTAGGAACCCCTTGCATAAATACATTAGATTAATTATTATTAGAGTCAAAGATTCCATATTTATATCATCCATATATGAATTGTTGAACTCCTAGTTCTAGAATATATCCTTGAGACTTTCCTGCCTCCTACCGTTCTCCTACTTTTGTGATCCTTCATCAATATAAATCCTTTGTTTCAAAATCACTCCTTCCAAACATAGGAAACATAACTTCAAAGTATACTTCACACTTTCCTAATATCTATTAAAAAATGGTTCTTAATGGTTATATTTTTATCATAACTATTATCTATGTGGATGGTATTATCTTAGTTATACTGGTGAAGGAAATTTTGGGAGAGTTAAAGTTTGATCTTTCAAGAATGTTCAAGATGAAGGATATTGGGGATACAAAGAGGACCCTAGGATTATTGATTGAAAGTGATTTAAAGATTGGAAAAAAAATTAATATTATAATTACTTCCATAAGGTTCTAGAAAGTTTTTTAATTTCCATATCCAAACCAGTTACCCACCCTTTGTCCAGAAACATTAATTTATCTTAGGAAAAAAGGACCATGAATGGAAGAAGTGACTAAGTGTTTGGTTTCTTTATATAAAATGACATTAGTCTAGCTTGGTTAATTTAATAGTAAATCATAAATCTCAATTTCAGAATGCTTCACAATTGAAACCATATAAAGTATAAAATAAAGAAACTCCTCTTGTGTGCCTTTCATAGATGGACATTATTGAATCTATCTTTATTACGCTTTATAATGATCAAAAAGAGTTAACTTAATGGAATACTCCATCCATGGTGTATCCATGGTTTGTATTTAATTACTCTACACTTGAGAGGTACTCTCTTACACCCATAATATGATAGTATCTCATGTTGTAAAAATAGGATAAGAAGATAGTTTATGTTGAGAACCCAAAGTATGAATAGAACACTTTCCATAGAATTCATCCCTCTAATAAGGTCATCTAGGACACTCCTTGAGTCATCATTAATTTACTCAGGAATTATATAACACATAATAAAATATCATGTGTTTAAAACATTTTGTAACCCTTTTTCCATGTAATATCCCACCATTTCATTAATCATATCCAACATAGGAATATTTTAACATTAATTTTTAACATTTCACTACAATGATAAGGAAGAAGAAATTATTATTATATCCATATCATAAGGAATCAACTAACTAAGAAGTATGTTTCATGAAAAGATATCATACCATATGATATCTTATATCTTCACAAACAATATTTCCAAAACTAATCATATGAGTTTAATTATTTAGGGTATATCTCCTTTAATCTTCTAGTTTCATTTAATACACTTAGTCTTTATGTCACTTCACCTTATATTATATCATATACAATAACTTATGAAAACATATCGAAAAATCCTTTTTTATATCTTCTAAAATAATTTTGTAAACAATAATCAACATTATCTTTTACCACATCATATGAAATACCTTGTGAAATCCCCAAAAAAATTCCTTTTAGATTAACTCTAACATTGTTAGAGTATCTCCCTAAGTCAAAATCAATCCCCATTTAGTCAAAAAAATGTGTGAACCCATGGGACTTTATAGCATTAAAAATAAATATGAATTCCAAAAAACATAAATGTAAGAAAAATTGGCCTCTAGAAAAGAATAAGTGTGACTCAAACTACTAAGGGATCTAGTGTGATACCCATAAACACATGTATCTCAATACTTGTGTCCACTAGATACATCATATGAAAGCATGAATTTTAATATAATACCTTTATCCAATGAATTGAGTAATAATGGGACTCATAGTTTATCAATCCCATATAGCCAACTCATATGTTCTCAATTATCTTAATATATACTAAATAGGTTGATGAAAATATCACATGTCATTTACCTCTATAGATGATCACATCACATTCCCCTCGCAAAAATATATATAATCGCATCATATGTACTATCTAGGTAATACCATACACTACATTATTTTATCTCATTGTGGTCCCAAATATCAAACTCATCATAAAAGAGGAAAATTTCATTTTGGTTAAGCTCTAATCGATGACTTTATCAGCAATATACCCAACCACCCCCTAATTAGCTAAGCGTATAGGATTTATTAAGAAAGGTATCAAAGTATGAAAGTTACCATGCTTGGTTTCTCAATAGCAATGGGTATTGGGGACTCCATATATGAACTATGTACCCCTAGAATCACAAACACATAATGTATGAAACTTTATGTGGTACATACATAGTGGGCCATTCAAAGAAAAAAATCTATTTTTTGCCTCATGATTATATTCTATATCTTTATATACGGATACTAATCATGTAAACCATGAAATTTTTTCACAACATATTATACTATATAGAGAACATATTTTGGGGATAACTTAAAGTTTTACTTTGAGAGGTAAATTATCATTTCACTTCATGATATATATATCGGTATATATATATACATCTAGCATGAAAGAATGATAACATGGATATTTTCTTTTGTATAACATGATAAATTTAATATTCTTAAAATACTTTATGAATACTTAAAAAAACCATATATAAGAAAATATCTAACATATCATATATGATAGGCTTCTAGATTAGAATTTTTTTTTATACACTTTAAGAGGGTTTGTTAAACTCGTTATATATCCAAATAATTCCTACCATATATCTATGTGACCGCCTAAAAACCCTCCCACTAAATTGTTTAATTAGTAACATATATAAATAAATCTTGTTTGAATAATGGTGAGAATTAAGAATCATATTACTAATGTTCAACTCCATGAACATATTCAAACTCATTAACTCCATAACATCAAATGTTTTAATGTTAATAAATTTTGATCTCTACTTATAACTTGTTCTATGTTCATTATCATCATCTTTCATACAACCCTTTCTATCAGTATTTTCCTTTAAATATTTAGGTAAATAATAAAACTATTTATATAATCACTTTACCAATAAATCATAAAACTGTTAGGATATTTAAGTGACATCCACTTTAAATTTTAACTGGAATAATATCTTTTTTGTTATCTTTTAACTTATCTAGGTCCAAAAATATACACCAACTAGCCTATTAGACTCTATAATATTTTCAAAATATCATTCTAAGATACAAAAACTCCGTTGTGTTATAAAATAACACTTATTTCCCCTTAGTGTGAAAATTTAAATAATAAATCATTGAATCCATATCATATGTGGTATTCTATGCATTTGGAGTATTTTTCTTGAAAAGATTATTATTCCTTAAAATATTCAACCAATGTGATTGAATATCAAATCCTCATATTTTAACAAATATCTTGATAAAAAAATATCACATATAAAAAAATTCTTTATATTCTTCTCAAAGTATGTTATAAAATCTAATGAATCAAAAACCATGTTTACTAAAACCATTAAAATATATTGTTCATAAAAAAATATTTTTTAGTAAATGAATCCTCTTCTCATATAATAGAGATGAAATAATTATACCCATCCTTTACTAATATCCATATGGTCTTGATATATTTCTTTATATTAAATTATTTGAATGAACAGCCTTTTTATTCATTACATGAATACAAACTAAAATCTTTATTGATTTTTTCCTTGATTTTCAACTCCTATATACTCATTCAATTTTTAATCTATACATTTTGTATCACATTCCCTTCAAAATTAAATAATTTATTTCTATAACATCAATACCTAACATGTAAATTCCATGATGTTTCACAAACAACGTAATGTATCTTAGAAAATTACATCATATGGATTATTAAACCTTCTTAAAACTGCATATTTGTTTTAATAAACTTGAATAGAAATTTAAATAAATAGTATTTAAATCACCAACTAACTTTTATTCTTCCATTTTGAAATTTTTTACACTTGTACTTTTGAGACGGTACCAGAACCAATACATGTCATGGATGGTTCATTTATCCTCGACACTTTGACAAAATGGGGTAAAAATTTATTAAATATATTCTCATTTTCAAAAAAAATCTATTGATGAAAAAATAATAACTATCATAGCCATAATAATCCTTAAGGAAGCCTCCAGTCTCTATAATACATTCATATATCTAATCATATTGAATTTTTGTGAAGAGAATAAAATTCATTTTATTATTTTTCATCTAATATCTTTAAAACCTTTCGGTAATTCATTTATAATTATCATAATCACATAGATTTATACTGCTGAAAAACTTTGAAAATTTGTTACTCAAGAGGATATTTTTCTAAAACCTATAATTTTCATACTTAAGAAATTTTTTTAAGTTACCATCCATAGATGGATGCTTAAATTTATCTTATATTCTAAAATATTGATCTCAAAGACAAGTTAGATGATTATGATGATATCATTAATCTACAACAAAGCTTTTATCAGATGAGTATCATTATTTATAAACATTTAATAAGGAATATTATTAAAAGTTCTCCCACTAAATTGATGACATGTTTTAAATTCAATATATCCATTTGTGGGAGAAGATATATATTTCAATAATAAGTGAGTATACTTTATTTTTCCTTTAAAAAATTATTTATTAAGGTATGGAGTTATCTCAATCATATCATATATGACTGTTATATGGTTGAGTAGATAACTCTTTTTCCAATCTGTCATATAGATAAACTCAACACCATTACTCTAGAATCCTAACTCTTAAGGATTACAAGATAATTGTAACTTAAATATCATAATAATATTTGGTTACCTAACTCTTAGGGTTATCCTTTCTCACAATGCCTTACACAATATAATCCACAGGCACCATATTTGTCACACCCCACCCAATTGAATAATTGATGTATTTACATGTGCTTTATTTGGAAAGAATTTAACACTTCAAATTTTAAAGGGGATTTAATCTCACCATCTTATGATATATTATTCCCTTTACATGTATGCATGTTTATAATGATTTAGTTTAGAATCATATCCCTTCCAATAAATCAATATATTCCATCCATATTGACGTGATCTTTACATAGGTCATAGATTATGTCATTAACCTAAATTAGAATTAAAATATATTAATACATATCAAAATGAATCCTATTTATAAGTTTCATAAAACCCTTTCATATAAATTCTTATAATTTTATGAAATCAAGAATCCAAATAAGAGTAATCTTGGATCCATAAATAGTAAACCCTCACTTTTCTAAACATGGAAAAAGCCTCAAGGTTTATGAGTAGTCCAACCCAAAGTCTCTTTACCCAGGGATGCTTTACTTAGGATAGAAATCAATCCCATCATAATTTAAACACCTGATATGTATAAATCATAATTAACTGCTTAATTCAATCTCATAACTCAATAAAATCCAAATTAAAGGTATAAGAAAACTAAATCCATTATCATACCTAGTATGTAGCTCCTTAAATGAATGCATGATAATCACTAAAAGGAGTCTAAATGTCTTTAAAATAAATCATACATCCTTTCATAATATAAAAATTTTATACACAAATAATCAACAAGTTAATAAACATAAATAAATGAATAATTCATGTTTTTAAACACGTAACAAACAATTTTTGAAAATTTCATAAGCAAATATATTTATAAATACTTTATGATTTATATATTAATTATGGCAATTCTATGATAAATGTAAAAAATTTATATTTATTCTTGATATAAACCATTTCATATTGTTCATTATATGGAATCTACTTTAAATATATGATATTTAATGAAATATAAAATTCTTATATTTCAATTTCTATTACCTCAAAAATTTAAATAATTCAAATATCACATGTCAATTATTATTTAAACCATGACCATATCAATATTAAAACATCATTTTAACGTGGCCAAAAAAATTCCTTAAATAAGGCTTTACTTTGAGAAATTTAAAGAAAATTTTATTAATTATTAATAATATAAATATAAACACTATTATATTTTTTCATTATTATATAATTTGAAAAAAAAATTATAAAATTTAGTTATAATTTGTATATAAAAAATTATATCTAAATTATAATTCATTCCATATAATTTTAAAAATGTGTTTAGATATTAAATTTTAATATCAGAGATATTTATTTAAAAAAATAATAAAAATTTAATTAATTAACTATAAAAAAATTTATAATAAATTAAATTATAAACACTTTAATAAAATAATTAAATATCCCAAAATAACTTTTTTTATAATTTATAAACATTTTATAAATTATTAAATTCAATTCATAATTGAAAAATTGAAAAAAAAAATGTGTGAATCGTATTTAATGATATAGGTTGAATTGTGTGATACGACATTTCGTGTCTAATGGGTGTGTGGGGAATTCTATTATACAATATGATAAAAATTTCTTGTGTAAGGTGAAGCTGGTTCACATGACCTGCATAGGATTAAATCAGTTCATAAGGGTCACGTAATATAAATATGTGTATCTCAAATGAAAGACCCCACATCTTATGATTTAGTATCCAAAATATGATTAATTAAGGTGTTGTATCATATTAACCAAGTTGTAATAGTCATATCACATGTAATATTAAACTTGTGATGTGATAGACTACCTAAGAATAAGTCCCATGATATATGATAGAACAGTAAGCATGGCCTATAATATACGGATGTGTAGTGTTAATCTTGAATATCTCATACATGAGAACACCGTTACTTATGATACGTAGATCATACCACGCTACATCCAATTCTTTAGTGCTTGGAGTCAAATTTTGTGACATGGACAAATGTCATTGATATGACATGATGCTCTGTGTTTCAAATTTCTAGTGTTTTTGTGACAACTTGAACCTACAGTCCCATATTCCATTCTCATAGACACATGGTTTACATACTTTCTTTGATACCTGCTTTAAAAGCCAAGATATGCACTTCAAATTTTTCAAAATAAATTTTTTTTTATTCAATCTCTAATATCTAAAATATATTTTCAGGTTTAGATATTTAAAGAATTTAGACACGTCATAAACTAATAAATCAATTATTATTTATATCGAGAGGAAATTTTTTCCAGTATGTATGAAGCTTCTCAATCCATGATAATTATTCAACATATCTCATAAATTATTTCACATGTGTTATCCCAATCCATGTCACATGTACTATTTTCTTTTATAGCCTGTGGAAGTGGAAACATAAGAAGGGTTGAGTTCAAAATCACTATAATGGAAAATATTTGAATAAAGAAATAAAGGGATAGACATGGAATAAATATTATGGCAGGAATAAGGAAACACCATGAATCCATAATAAACATGAAACTAGGATCATGTTATATCCATAAAAATAAATGAAAAGAATGATATCAATAATGATGATCTCATGATAATGGAATGTATAACGTTATAAATCAAAAACTTATATTATAGGCCTTATGACAATACACTTTACTTGTTTTAGATACCACAGTCAACACATCATGCCAAATAGGGTGGGTATACCCAAAATACTCAAACCTATTTTGTATCATTAGAACTATCGATACTTAGAGGGAATTTATAATTATGATCCCCACCCTTCCCCTAATTATGTACAAATAATTCACCATAATATTCATAAAAACCTTTCATACTAAAGTACCCAAGAATTTATTAAGAACCACTAAGAGGGAGGGTGAATTAGTGATACAGAGTCTTTAAAAATTATTTCTCTATGAATTCAACATCTATGACTAATTAAACTTTATATCCTTCATCTTTAATTATCATCCTCACCCAATATAAAACATTAATGAAAAGATCTTAGTACACAAGGATTTTTCAAGGTTCAGTCAAAATACTTACTCCTTGCTAAAGCAGGTTATTCCCCCATGTAACAGATTCTTTACTATATATAAATGATTACATCCAAGGAAAGTCTCATTCCAATCAATACATAGACCCACAATGTTCACATTATAGAGTCCCACTAGAGATAACATGTTCCAACCTACACAATTTTTAAACAGATATTCCAACTATGTCTTCTCCTACTCCAAAATACCACTAGAGAGTTTCACTTATCTTAATATGATCCACCAATAGAAATATATTTATTAGATTCTAACATCTTTTCACAACCTCAAGATATAATATATCTCCACAAGAAAATTGGATCACCTGATCTAGTTGGGTACAACTTTAAGAGCATTAGCCACTGATTGTCAACTACGTACTCTTTCACATTATCCACTATCCTTAAAATGATATGGATATTAACAATTCACTAAGAAATTGGGTATTAATTCCTTCTGAAATCACTAACCTTGATTCAGTATCAAATTCTAAATCAAAGCTCGAGCTAGAATTATTCCTTCCTCTAATGATGTCCCATCCTCATTCGAATGTGTGCAAATGATTCACACAATATTCTTTTGTATTGTTTTTGAAAAATAGTCTTTTACTACATAATGAACCATCCATCTTGAAATATTATTAAAATAATTTCATGTTTTTCTCAAACATGTAAACCCTAGAACATATAAAATACTTTTCTAATTATTACATGTTCTTTTTGTTATCTCCTTAATTGTTCCTCTTTAACAGATCTTATTTGTTCTCGTGTTTGTTTTTCTTTAAATGATTTAGCTTTACCAAACTCAAATATGTTTCATGAATTTCTTATTCTCATGAATCCATAGACTTTATGAATACATATATTTCTGTAATGTATTCCTTATGATAACCTGGATAGGTATGGATTTCATAGCTTTTCCATCATGAAAATGTATTGTGATATATCCTATATTTTATGCAAGTGATGGGGGTGGGTTTTCCTTAAACATATCAGTATATAGAGTAACTTTTATGTATAGGATTCCATTAGTGTGTGGTATTCCTTAATAAATATCAGAGTGTGGAACTTCTTCTACATGAAAATAGAAATAGTTGATCTGACCTCAAATTGATTCCTGAAAGCTTTAAAAGAATCACGATATCTCCTCTCCTTCACATAACCAAGTAAGGACCATAGTAGGTATTATATCTCTTCATAGATCCTAGTAAGATTGTAAAAGTTTATTCCCTTCACATAAATGGAATATTGAATGCTCTGTATTCTTCGAGGAAAATGAAATCCCTTAAAATCATGAGTTGGTGTAGCTCTCTCAGCCTTGGCTCGTCAAGATTTATAGAGGTGGTATAAAACTTATCTAATTCAATTTTATTTCCAATTAGTATATTAATAGTAATATCACTAAATATTTTAGTAATTCAAATATATTTTATTTAAGTGAAGATGAAAATTATACACATCACTTCTTACATGAGATCTAATTTTTATTTACGATGAGATTCTAACATGCATGCAGTGAATATCCCATAAATAAAATAATTTAAATCCATGAAACTTTCATATGTACAGATGTTTGAATGGGATCCTATAACATATTTTCATTCAACATAATAATATTCTTCAAATTATCACATGCATTAAAGATAATGATTTCATGCATAGAATCTCATCATTTTCATATTAACAAGTCATCCTTGATTGCTTGTAATGATCATGGTAGCCTATAGACCATTAAATGATCACCACTACCTGAATATGCCTCATATGAAAACCATCAATTAGTCAAGTAGGAAGATGATGACATTGAGGCATTTTGAACATCAGATCTCTTCAGATTTAACAGTAGTGATAAGTTTGTTTGTTTTTTAAGGTAGTGGAATAGTAATATGCTATAATTTACCCACATAGGAATCTATCATGGTTGTTCTCCATTATATTAAAAAAATTCTTCATCCACCCATAAGTGAGTATTGAGGTCCACTCCCAACCTTCATTAGCACTGATCAGTGTTGGCACCCTCTATTTTCATTCCACCCTACACAGTGGTGTCACTGCTTCCTTATGCACTCCATGTGGGAAATATGCATTTCATCCTACTACCATAGACCAGACATGAGTATTAGATTCTATGTAGTGATCCATTCTCACCCATGTTCATCTGAGTTGTCTTGGGGACTAGCTTAGTGCTGACTATATTTTTTTATAAAGTTTTACTAAAATAAGACTTAGCAAAATAATAACCCTTCTTAAAATATTCCAATCCAACCTAAAATTATTATTAAAATGTTATTCATTAAAAATATTAATATATTACTTATGGAAATTGTAATTCCTCTTGAAAATAAATATTTTCATGAAATTTATAATAAAACTCATCATGTAATGATTGAATATGGCATAGTCTTCTTCAAGTAATTTCTTCACTTATTGTAGACATAGTGTCATTTCTTCAACTCCAATAAAACATGTCTTTGAGATTAAGACTGGTTCAAAAAGAATCTGTATTAACAAGGATAATTTCTCAATTATGAAATCCAATTCCATTTACTGAATCCATAACAATCATCCAAGCATCATAACTTTATCTTTACATAATAATCACATATTAACTCATTGAAAAAAAAATGAAATACTTACTTGGGATCAATAATCTCCCAATATGTATTTGTTGTTAACAACCCATTACATTATAAAATTCAATATGTGGTTTAACTTCTCTTATACACCTTATTGATAATCAAATGGAAAGGATAAGTGGGTCATTCTCATGACATCAATTTTTTAAAACAATTTCTCCACCCTTATATGATTATTTCTTGAACACTACTAAAAAAGGGATGATATCACATGGTTCTCATAGCAAAGAGACTTTATTTAATCCACTATAAGATTACATGGGAAAACCAGGGTAGAAAGTAATAGATATATAACCAAGGTTATCTATGATGTCCATAAATTATCATTTATGTAATATCATGCTCAATAATTCTCAATTCTCATTTTAAGGGTTGAAAATAATCAGATCTAACAATGAAATGAAAAATCCAACACACACTTCAACACACATCATAATTTTCAAGTGTAAATGGATATAACTCCACCTTATTATCTCAATATCAAATCCACCTTGATAATAATTATCAATTATTTCAGATTAGGGATAAAAGAGAAATTTTTATACATCAACCTCCAATTTTAAAAATTTGTTCATAAATTCCAAAATCAATGTATAGTAAATATTTGACATCTTATACTCATTAATTCTCCAAAAAAAATGATAAATCCATATCCTTAAATTTCCTACATATTAGTATAAATTCATATAGATAAGGGAATAAGGAGGGACCTTCTTGATCATCAGAAATAGAATTCAGACTAAGAGTTTCCTCCAAAACCTTCCTTGTTCTTATTCCTTTTGATCTCATATTGTGAAGTACATATCTTCATATTATTACCCTTAAATACTTTCATGAATAAATTCTTCTAAAGAGAAACTTCTTCATGTTGAGTATTTATGTCCATCTCAAATTTCAAGGTAGTTTCTTTTCATTTTTATTATATCATCCTCTTCATACTCTCTTCTTGTGATGGTTGGAATGATATGAAATTATTAATTTCATGCCCACTTTTTCCACACTTCTCATATATATTATTTTGAATCTAAATATTATAACCAGTGTATGACTTATTATTACATTTAATATATTATTTTTAAATCACCTTCTTAACCTCTATAGATTTATCTATTTGAGATTTCCCCATTTTTTTGGCCAATTTCAATTGATCTGTAAAAACTATCAAACATTACTTTTTTGTGTTTTTAGCCTTTTCATGTGTCTCAAATTCCTTCTCAAATGTACATGACTTCCTATATTTTTTTATTTTTATTTTTCTTCCCCTTAATTTTATAGGGAACCTCTATATGTAATTTGGTCATGAAAAACTCAGCTATATGACTTTATAGTATGAATTTTCCATACACTTCTTCTAAGAATTCGTACCTATTTTTTATTGGAACCATGGATGGATTTCTAGTCACTTATTTATTCCTTTGATAATAGGTTCTCATATTTTCACCATGTATCCACCTTGGTTCATTCCCATTTCCTTAAAATGAAATGTTATACTAAAAAGTGTTGGATTTAGACCCATGTTTTAAACAACACAAGCAAAATACTCTGAACTGTGGTCCACTATTTTGTTGATAAAACGATCTAGAAAATTTAAAATTTCATCTTGTTGTAAACAAAACGTTCTTTTTCCCAGGGGTAAAATTTCTTCCCATCATCTTCCTTCATTATTTAATGATATAGAATTCCTTTATCTTCACTTCTTAGTCCACACATATTCACATGCACTGTTAGTGATTAAATATGTGTTTAGAAACTATTCAGAATTAGATTAACCTTATTTATAGAAACCCTTTATCTCACTAGCTTTAGGGGACGTGTATTTTAACTCAATAAAATTATTTAGTTATTTTTTATTCTAGATCAATTCATGTTATACTTATAGATACATTGATTGTTTAACATGTAACTATTTCTCCTCATGAGTTAGTTTCTATTCAATATCACTCAGTATCTTCTCTAGCTTATCCACTTTCAATCTATAATTATTATTCTCATCAGAAAAAAACTATTTCTTTTTTTATCGTGATCCACTTTTTCAATAGCTAATTTTTTATTTCCTTTATCCATATTCAACTTATATTTGTATAGTTATGTTTCTTACTCAACAACAGCTTCCAAATCTTCTTTCAACCTCCATTCCATATCTATTCTTATATCTCCATCATCATCACTACATAAAGAATAGAGACTTTCTTAATATGATCAAGTAAAATGAATTCATATTCTAAATAAATAATTTATTATAAATGGGAGTGTGAATACTCACTCACTTAATTCCTATTTTTATTTCTAGAATACTTTTTCTTCTTCTTCTTCTCCTTTCTCTGTTTTCAAGGTTTCTCATTTTCTTATCATATTTTGATTTATCTATTTTATTTAAGAAATTTATGGAAAAGTGTCTAATGAAATTTAAGTTTTATAAATTTAGTGATTTCTTACCTTTTCATTTCTATTTTCCCATTATGAACCCTCTTGAAATAAGGGAAATAATTTTAGTATGTTCTTTATCATCTTCATCAACATCTGAATCACTTAATTACTCAAATTCCACCACTTTGAACTATATTTTTCTTATATCCTCAATGTTTATCTCATTTTTATCTTCTTTTTGAAATATATTTCCTTTATTGTTTCATAAGTTATGTTTATGTTTTTTAACCCATCAAATTAAATGTCTTCCATTTCTTATAAGGCTAAAACCATGGGATAAATTCTGTCTTGGAACTTCCTCATAAGTTTCTTCACAATTTTTGAATATTTTAGGTTCTCACCAAATCCACAAATATTATATACTATCTCATTGACTAAAATAAAATTGTCATCATTGATTTAATTATATTCTATTTAAATATCCTCAAAATTACTTTTTTAGATTTTCAATTTATATTCCTTGAATTTAAGGTTACCTTCATAATTTCTTCACAGTTTATCCTAGATTTCCTTGTGTGTTTAGACACTCATCACTTAAGTGTATAAATTTTTTGATAAATCCATTAAGATATAATTTTGAGCCTTTCCATAAATTTCTTTATTTATAATTTTATATTGAGATATAGAAACATCCTCAAATATAGGAGGTAATCCCACTATTTATACACCTCTCACTTTCAGACCAAGATATAGGAGGTATAGTATCATATTATCCCTCCAAAAATGGTATTTATTACCATAAAAAGTATTTATTCCTTGTATGTTAATTAAATTAAAATTAATTATCTCAATGAAAGTTCTTGGATTATTAGAGGGAACATTCCTAAGATACCAATTGATGTTACCAAGTACTAGTTTCAAACTACTGATAGGGGTGAATTTTTGGTACACAGTTTTTATAAATTATTTATATTTTAATAAAAACTATATGAATGATTAAATTATTGATCCTATATATTTAATTCTCATCCTCACCATGTATGAAACAGTAATAAAGAGATCAAAACACAAAAGGATTTTACAAGGTTCGGTCAAAAGACATAATCCATGTTATAACTGGTTATTCTTCCCAATTATAGATTCATCAAAATATATAAGTGGATACGTCAAGATAAAGTCACATTCCCTTAAAAATTTGTGTCCCATGGTTTATACACTCTAGAGACCCACTAGATATCACAATTTCCCACCTACACAATAATTTTACACAAAGTCCAACTATGTCTTCTCTTGCTCCAGAATCCCACAGGATACTTCAACTTATCTTCAATGTATGTTCCACTGATAAAAAGAACATTGTTGTATTCTAACTACTTTTACACTTCCTCAAGATGTAATGTTTCTCCACAAGAAAGCTGGATCACCTAATATGTTCATGTAAAACTTCAAGAACTTTGGAAATCAATTATCAATGGCCTTGTCTTGTTCACTATCGACTAACCATAAATTGATCTATATATTCTCAATTCACTAAGTACTCAGGTATGAATGACTTATGAATACACTACCCCAGCTTGAGTCTCAAATACTCAATAGAATCTCAGGATATAATTTTTCCTTTTACTAATAAATTCTTATCCTCGGTCAAATGTGTGAAAGTGATGTACACAATCTTCTTCTATATTATTTTATGCAATAATAATCTTTCACTACTCAGTGCACCTTCCTTATTGAAATCTTAATTCATCATTTTTATGGGTTTTCTCAAACATGTAAACCCTATACCATATAAAAAATTATTCTTATTATTTCTTGTTCAATCTATTATATCCTTCATTGTTCCTCTTTGGGAGATCATATTTATTATCACGTTTGTATTTATTAAAATGGTTAATCTTTACCAAACTAAAATATATTTCATGAGTTTCTTATGATTATGTATATGCTTACTACATGCATTCATACATGTATGATCAATCTTCCTTATGCTAACCAATATATGTATGGTTGTCACAAATTCTCCTTTGTTAAAATGTACCATGATATCTCTTATCTTTTACATAAGTGATAAGAATGTGTTATCCCCAAAAAAACATTATATCATGAAAAATATTGGTGTAGGATACCTCAAGTAAATTTTATTCCTTCAAGTAGATCATAGAATATAACTTCTCTTTATGAAAATAGAAAAGGTTTCATGGATCTCAAATTGCTTCATAAAATCATGAAAATAATTGAGGGATATTCTATCCTTAGTGTATCCAAGTGATTATTGTGGTAGGACTTCTATCACTTCATATAAACTAAAAGTATCATGGAATATTCTACTCGTTACAAAAATGGAATCATGATAATTCTATATTTTCTTTATGGAAAATTAGAGCTCCAAAAAGTCACTAGAAGTTATATATCTCTCGTCATTTGTTCCTTGAGATATATAGATGATGTTTACACCACATCTCCTAATAATTTAATGATTGGTAAAACCCATTAATAACATCATTGGAGCTTTCATTAATTCAAATATCTTATATTTAAGTGGTGTAGAAAATCATGGCATCTCTTATTATGTGAGATCTAATTTTCTATTCAAGGTGAGATTCTCACGTGCATGCGATGAATATAACATGCATAAAATCATTCACATCCATGCACAATGAATGTATATGGATGCATAAATGACCTCCTGGAACTTCTTTTTCATTCTATATAATAATATTCATTAAATTATCACATGCATGAATGATCAAAATTGCATACATGGAATATCAACTTCTTCATCTTAATAATTCATCCAAGATGTCTTGGGATAATCATAGTTGTTCATGGATCATTCAATGATAACTACTACCTCAAGATGTTGTGTTTGGAAGACCTCAATAACTCAAGGATGAAGATGATGATTTGGAGGCTTGATAGTCATTGGATCTCTTGATATCGAATGGTAGCGATATTTTCGTATGTTTTTTAAGGTCTAGGAATAGTAACATGCCATACTCGCCCCACATAAAACTCTTCCATGGATAAACTATGTTATATAAATAACTGCCTTCCTTAATCTATCTAGAAGTGATTATTAAGATCCACTATTGACCTCTATTGGCTCTGACCCCTGTTGGCACACACTACTTTCATGTTGTTATGCACGATGGCACCATTACTTCCCTGTGTGCTTTTTATGGGAGCTTTGCATGCCATTCCGCCACCTTAGGCCAACCATCAGTCTAGATCCTATGTTTTGAGCTATGTATCCATCCATTATGTTAATATATCTTTTTATCTTTCTTGGGGATGGAAATATTTTTTAATAAATACTCACTCAAATAAGACTTAGAAAAATAATTTCCCTTCTTAAAACATTCAATTCCAAATTAAAATTCTATTTCAAATGTTTGTCATACAAAATATAAACATATTTTTAATGGAATTTTTAATTAATAAACTAAATAAATATTTTTATGGTCTTTAAAATAAAACTCATCATGTAATGATTGAATATTTCAGAGTTTTCTTCAAATTATTTCTTGACTTGTGTACATAGTGTGAGTTCTTCAACTCCATTGACACATGTCCTTTATCTTAAAACGATTTTAACAATCAGAAATTTTAATAAGGATAATTTCCCAGTCATGAAATCCAATTCCATTTTCTGAATCCATAAAAATCCTCCAAGAATCATCACTTTATCTCTACATATCAACCACATATTTACTCATTAAAAAAATCAATAATTACTTGGGCTCAAAACATACCATTCCCTAAGGAACCACTTACTGAATAAAACCTAGCTATCTATATAATAATAAATATGGAAATAAGTTATATAATCAAAATGTATTAGTATTCAATAATCATCATGAATTTCAATACTTTTCCACATTTTAGTAAAATGGATAACATGATCATAACCCATCCAAAGAAAAAGGTGGGTGGTTAAACAATACATAGTCAACTTTAAAATAATCATCTATATTGAAATAACAACACAAGGAACACCAATAAATTTATCTGTATTAATTTAATAAAATAAATTATAAGTGAACATCACCCAATATAAATTACATAAAATTTGGTATTTACATAATATAAGTCAATTATTATATGGCTAATTCAATACTGAAATAACATGATCATAATTCATTCATAGAAAGAAGGTGGATGGTTTCAATAGAACAAATCCCAAGAAGTGAAAAATATTTTTCAAATGGATTATGTGGTAGGAATTTATATCCCAATAAAATAATTGTATAATACTATATAATATTATAAAAGGGTCTAATTTACCTAACTTATATGAAATAATTTCCAAGAATGATAATAATTTAATAAACAAAAATTGAGTTACCAAAAATCCTCACTGTTAGGGAAACAACTAAATCAAAACCCCCTAAATAAAAAAACATGATTTTGATAATAAATACCCTAAAATAAAAATAAATAATTTATAGAAAATTCATGGGATAATAAATCAATAAAACATAATACAAAAGTAACATGGTGCATAATATGTAATATGTCTCAAAGAGTTATAATCGAGACCCATAAAATCATTTCATTTTGAATAAAACTTTAATAAATACCCCTTGAATGAGAGGGATTGTAATTGAACATAAAATAACATAATTAAAAGATAATTAATTATATTATATATCAAATAGATATCATATACACACAAATATTAAATTAGGTTCATAATACCAAACACATCTCAAAGAGAGAAATTTTTGAAGAAGCCCTTGCCTATTGTACTGACTTCCATGAACGTACTTTAACCTCCTAGATGAAAAAATAGCTTTCCTAATCATCTAATTAAGAACCTTGATCATATAAATTTTAATTTATACACTTTATAAATTGTCGTTATCTATATGAATTATACCAATTTTCCACATCGAGTGTTTATAGTTTTGATCATTTGTGCTAGTTTAATGTTAGCAGTGTTTGTGTTCATTATTTTTTCAATGTTCATCCTTAATAGATCATTAAAATAACTATTAGGGATGATTCAAAATTATTTATGATGTTTAAAATTCTTTTCATGGGTGTTTTAGTCTATATCCATGAAGATGAAATCCATAACAAGCATGTTTTGTTGATTCTTTGCTATCAAAGTTTGCTTTATTAATTAATGAATTAAGTTTTGACATAACATCTCCAAAATAAAAAAAAGTCATTTTTTACACAAATATATCATCTTATACCAGTAATTATGTTCCTATAGTCATTCATTATATAATTTCATATTATTTTTAAATTAGGTGGTTAAATTGACCCAAACCTAAGCATACCATGATTTAATGAATTATTATGTGGCAGTTTTATTATAATATCATTATAAAAATAGAATATTGATATTATTTAGTATCTATTAGTGTGATATATCAGAAATTGATGGAATCATAATAAGAAATTATGTATAGGAAAATATTACACAATTTGAATAAAATATTATCCTCTTAGTATGATTACGTAAAATGATTAAATTAATGATGATAGTTTGTTGATCATATCATTAGTATTTTATTAAATTTATTTTTAATAAAAAAAATATAAATGAAATTTCATATTTTTGAATGAATAGATGCATGATCAAGTAATGATTTTATAGAAAACACATGCACTACTTTGGTTATTTTGTAATGTTATATCCTATCAAAATTTAAAGACCATTAAGCATCATAATAATTGATAATATATTCATTGAATACCGATCATATTAGTAGTATAAATAAAGGGTTATGATAAGGTCCAATTGATATGGATGGAAGAAACTATGGTATCTACTTGTAGGATCATGCCCTATGAATCCCATTAATCATAGATTTAGAGGGATATAGCATTACTAGTATTTCCTTTGATTAATCCCAAGTAGATATTCAAAAACTAAATCATGAATGAAACTGTTTATAGGAGAAGTACAAACTCATCGATATCATGCCCCAAACCATGTACACCGAACAATCCTAAGAAAAAGATCGACATCACACACCTTACCATTAGGGAATTAACTAGTATAATAAAGGGATATGTATCTAGCCTCTAATAGTAAGAATTATTGTATTTTAGGTTTATTAAACAATGATTATATTTAATCAATTTAATATTACTTTTTTAATAATTAAATAATGAGTTAGATTAAAATTATATTTTAATGCGATTAAACACAAAGTGTATTTTTTGGGAAATATATAGATTCCATCAAGATACTCTTTTTGATGAATTTAATAATTTTTTAAATAAATTATATTTTAATAAAATATTATTATTGGATAATATTTATTAAATATAAATGATAATATAATTTTATGAAATCAATGTAATTGTTATAAGGGTTAGAAAACTGTTTTTATCAAAAAACAAATATTTTTCAATAAATTGATAATTTGATTTAAAAGTGAAAATTAACATAATCAAATAATAAATTTTATAAAATAAATATTATTTTTGAAATCATAAAGTTGAAATTATCCAATGGTGATTTTTTCCTAATTTTCCAAGAGATAACAATTTTGAGTAAAAAATAAATATGGTATTTATTATGACATCATAATGACCCAAAAGTGATTTAATATATGCCATAAAAGGTGTAAATGAAAAAATACATATTCATACTTTAAAATAATGTATTTTTTAAATTATTTTATTAATTTTATAAACCCTTAATGAATCCTCCAGAACAAATATTTCATTTTTTTGTTTTAAAATAAATTCCATATAAAGATAACCCACTACCACATCATATAGGGTATTATTTTAATGAGGTCAGTTATTAAACATAAATAATAATTAAAACTACTTCACATTGGAAAAAACCATGAGCAAAAACAATGTAAAGTTTTGTGGTTTTGATTACTTTATCATATAAAGTCACAAGCCTGAGTCTAGAGATTAATAAATAATTCTCCTCTATGTTTCTATATGAACCCAAAAAACTAACATTAATATTCACTAAAAATCCTTGGGGAATAAAATTACGCTATCATTACCTCCTTATATTCCACGCAAGGTTCCCCCAAGATCTTAAGAAGCACCTTACAAAATTTTAGAATCGTCTTCTCAATGTAAGGGATCATCACTTTATCCTCTTTATTCAAGCACCTTCTTTGTTTAATACACATTAATTTAATATTATTCATTTTTTGTTATATTCTTATATAACCCTATTATTATCCTTATTATTTTCAAGTGATTATATATCCCTTTAACTCTTATTTAACCCTTCCATTAATCTTTATGTGCCCCTGTTATGCTGCTGAAATCATCCTACGATTTTTTATACCAAAGGTATTTATATAGATGTACATATCCTTCATTGATTTGGGACTTCCATTTATGTATCTTACACTCTATAATATTGGTATTAAAATTAATAAAATACATCCTTATGTTATATGATATATGTGGAAAACTTATTCATGTACAAGATATGAAAGTGATGGGTGGGTTTGGAATTATATAGTCCTCCAATGATTTGGGTAATTTTTTATCTCATAAGATTCCTTGTATGGTACATGGGAGGTTATCCTATGAACACTATGTTATGTTTTCTTACCATTTATACTTTAATTATTCTATGTCATGTTTTATGTTATTTCTATATTCCTATGTTGTCTTTATACTATCATATTATATCATGCAACATTGTTCAAGATTTTGAGACTCACCCATGTTATGTTACCATAAATTCATTTTGAGTCACATGTACTGATTTACCTTATGATATTCATTTTTTATTCCCTTATTGGGGTTTATATCTCACCCCATTCTTATGTACATTCTTAGGTTATCCCGTGTAGTTTTAGAAGAATGATATAATTTTTGGATCATGTTAAGGAAGTTCTTGAAAATTTCATTGTAAACCAGTTACAAGTTGTTATACTATGTAACAAAATTCCAAAATACACTAGGCTTTACAATCGTTTAGGATTTTTTTATGTGTACCATTATGTAATAAATCATGAATTAAAGTGTATTAAAATATGGTTTATTACAGTTAGTATCATAGGTAAATAAAATTATTTTTGGGATTATGATGAGAAAACTCTAATAAAAAACTTGTGAATAATATTAAACATATGGAAAAATGCCTAAATTTTGTTAAATTATAGAGTAGGTGGTTTCTAATAAAAAAATACATGTGAGGATACAACAAGAGGGGTGTGGATCTTATAGTGATTTACATTGGGGTAATATATTTGAAAATTGTGTATTAAGTTGGACTCAATAATAATTTGGTGCATGAAAATGAGCCTTCCTATACACCTAGTTTGACACTAAAGGTGGTATTATTTTGGAAAATTAAAAATCATCTTACAAACCATTATTAAGGGATCAAAAAAATGCCAATAAGATTTTATGTTAGGAAATAGATCATGGATATCTTATATGGAAACCTAGAAATTCATAGGTTAAGGAATATATGTCATTTATTAGTTACCCTGTTAATTTTCATGGTTTCCCATATATGTGTTTAATAATTTCAATTTATAATCCCTAGGTCTATTTTTTATGAAGTAAATGATTAGAAATAGAATCAAATAGATAAAGTTTGGTTTATCATCCAGGGTTCTATGTATTATTTCATATCATGTAAGTTTAGTATAACTATTAAAACACCTCCTCAAAACATGGAATTAAAGTAATTGATAAAGACATAAAATGGATCAATTGTTGAATCCCGAGCATATAACTCATCCCCTGTTCAAATTTTTGGTCTGAATATCCTAGAAAAACCTTTTGATACTCCCTTTAGTTGAATTTCATGTAATTCTTGGAATAGATTTGCTTTAATAATATAGGGTAAACATAAATTACTGAGAGAATAAAATCACACTTCATATCATGAATCAAATTCTAATTTTATAAAAGTGAAAGGAGGAGGATTAATATTCTTTAGTACCAACATATCAAACATGGATATTATTTCCAATGAGAAAGGGTATCTCAAATGATTAACATTAAAGAAAATTTCATCCTTAATGGAATTTCCATTATATGGGGATTCACTGATGTTTTTCCTGCATAATTTTTTGGTCTTCTTCCTAGCTGAGAGTTTTAGTTATTAATAAATATCATACATAAATCTTTTACAATATCCAATACTCTATAAATAATGGTCTTTTTTAACATGAGGATCTGAATAAACAATTATAAGATAATCTAGATAATGTGTTTATACACCCAAGTGCATCACCAAAGGGTACACTAGTTATCTTCATCAAGAAGAAGGATGGATCAATGTTCCTCTACATTGATTATTGTGAGATTAAAAAGATTTTGATAAATATAAAGTTCCTTAATCCATGGATTGATGACTTATTTGATCAGGTGTGTGTATTGTAGTACTTATTTAAGGTTTATCTTCAATTGGGATGTTATCATATAAAGGTGAAGAAGTAGGATTTCCCCAATACTAATTTTCATACAAGATATAGGAACTATGAGTTCATAGGGATTCCATTTGGACTCACTAATTCTCTATCTATATTAATGGACTTTATGAATAGAGTCTTTAAGGATTACCTAGATAAATTCTTGGTAGTATTTATTTATTACTTTCTAATCTACCCCAAAAGAAAGGAGGAACAATCGGAGCATTTAAATACTATGCAGAAGACATTGCATAATGGAAGATTATATGAAAAGTAAAATAAAAGTGAGTTTTTGTTAGAGTAAGTAACTTTCTTGTGGGATGTTATCACAAAAAATGGGATATCTGTATATCCTTCAAAAATTGAGGCAATTTAAGGATGGAAAAAACTAACATTTGTTATGGAAGTCCATAGTTTCCTTGTATTGACTTGGTACTATCATCGATTTGTGAGAAAATTATCACAATTTACATGCCCACTAACCAAGCTTACTTGAAAGGGAGTCAAGTTTTTCTAGAATGATGAATGAATGGAAAGATTTAAAGAGATGAAGAAGAGGCTAATCACTATACATGTTCTCACATTACCCACCAATGGGGAAGTATTTTTGATGTACAATGATGCATCCAAAAATGGATTGTTTTGTGTACTCATGAAAGATGAAAAGTGATAGCCTATGCCGCTTAAAAATTAAAGATTCAAGAGAAGAACTATCCAAATCATGATATAGAATTTTCTGAACTGATGTTCACATTGAAGATATGGTGACATTACCTCTATGGAGAAAAGTGTGACATATATATAGATCATAAAAGAATTAATTACAAATTAAAACAAAAGGAACTTAATATGAACCAATGTAGGTGGTTATAGTTGATAAAGGATTATTATTTTTCAATCCATTACCATCATATGAAAGCAAACAAATAAGTGGATGATCTGAGTAAAAACAATCATACTACTTTATCCATGATGAGGATCACAATGGATCCAATCATCTTGGACATGTAAATGATGTACATATAAATAATAAGAGGATATTAATCCTACATTTCTCAAATAACTTATTGATTATCCATTCATCAATGGATCAAGAAGCCTCTGAAGAATGATGAGTTTCTATAAAAGAAGGCAGTGAATATTCCAAAGTTCATTTTTCTAAAGATGTGGTTATAAGGTTTGGAACTTGAATATGTGTCCTATAAAAACTATAAATTAATAATGAATTTATGTTGATTTTAATAGATCATCATTTTCTATTCATCCATAAACCACTAATATGTATAGATATTTTAAGTAAAACATCTTGTGGGATAACATAAAGAGTGATATTGCAAAGTTTTTATATCAATTCTTGGTATTCCAACATCTCAAGGAATAATTATAGAAGTATAAGGTTATTATGAAATCATTCCTCATACTAGTATGTAAATGAGAAAACATAAACATAGATATAACTATATGACTCCCTAGGACACCTAATGGAAATAACGCCATATGGGAGGTAGTCGGTCGCCATACCAAGTTAGAACATTTCATTTTTATCAAATAATATTTATCTATTGACTAAATTTCCAAGAAATACATAAGGAAAGTGGTAATACTGCATGAATTTCCTCTTTCTATTTCATCTTATCTAAATCAGAGGTTTAACTCATGGTTTTGGAAAAGCCTCCAGTAAGAATTGGATACAGAACTGAGTTAGAGTACATCTTATCAACATCATATAGATGGTCATTTTGAAAGGATTGTTAAAAGTATAGAGGATGTGCTGAGATCATGTTAGATATATTTTCAAGGATGTTGGGATAGATACCTTCCCATAGTGGAGTTCTCATATAACAATAGTTTCCATTATAGCATCCAAATAACAGCTTATGAGGCTCTGAATGGGAAGAGGTGTCAGACACCAACATTCTAGGATGAAGTAGAAGATAGGAATCAGATGGGACCTAATATTATACATGAGATAACAGATAAGGTTCAAACCATTCAACGTCATATGAAATCCAAAAAATTTCAATAGAAAATATATTTAAACAATCATCGAAAATAAATGAAGTTTGAGGTCAGAGATAAAGTGTTCTTTCATATATCGCATTTGAAGAAATTATTGAGGTTTAGGAAGAAGTTTAATCTTATTCCTAGATGCATCGGCCTCTTTAAGATCCTTGATCACATTAGAGAGGTGTCTTATCGACTAGTACTCCACCAAACATATCTCATGTACATAATGTGTTCTATGTATCCCTCTTGAGAAAGTACATAAAAGACCTCTCACATGTACTAAATCTAGAGGTGGTTCCATTGGAGAATCATCTTTCATATGAGGAGTGGTCGGTGAAGGGCCTAGAGTATAGATACAGGGTTCTATGAAACAAAAAAACTCACCTGGTCAAAGTGTTATGGAAGAACCATAAGTTTGAGTAAGAAACATGGGAACTAGAAGAGAAAATGAAACAAAAGTACCCTCATCTATTTTAGTGAATGAAATGAAAATTTCAATGGATAGATTTCTGAAGTTGGGAATAATGTATCATCTCGATATTTTATAAATTAAAATCCCACTTTTGGAATGAATACATTCATTATCAAGTAATGAAGTTATATAAAACACATTCACTACTTCACTTATTTTGTAATTTTATATCCTATAAAATTTAAAATATCATTAATTATCATATCTAATCAAAATATATTCCTTAAATAGTGATTTTATTAGTATTATATATAAAAGGTTATGAAAATGTCTAATTGACATAAACAGAAGAAGTAATTCCCTCGACCAGTAAGATCATACACTATAAAGCCAGTTTATTAGAGATTCCAATGGAGATAGAATAATTAGGATTATTCCTTGATTTATCCCAGTCTAATATTCCATGAATAAATCATGAAAAACAATTTATGGGATAAGTTTAGGCTCATAAAGATCACATCCCAAACCATGTACGCCAAACCACCCCAAGAAAATATCATCATCACACACCTTACCCTTAGGACATTTATTGTAATAATAAAGATATGTTTACCTATACCCTGATAGTATAAATATTTATATTTTATTTTAATTAAAAAATTATTATATTAATCCATTTTTAATATTTATTTTTAAATTAATAAATAATGCATTTAATAAAAAATAGATTTTGATATGATGAAACACAAAGTGTATTTTTTAGGAAATATATAGATTCAATCAAGACGCACATTTTTTTGAATTTAATAATTTTTTAAATAAATTATATTTTAACAAAATAATATCATTAAATAATATTTATTAAATATAAATGATAACTTGACTTTACAAGGTCAAATGTAATTTTATAAGGGTTATAAAACTGCTATTCTCAAAAAAACAAGTATTTTTAAATAAATGGGTATTTTGATTTAAAAGTATAAATTATAAAATTTAAAGAATTATTTTGATAAAATTAATATATTTTTAAATTTTAATTTTGAAATTATCTAGTGTCGGTTTTTTTATAATTTTTTGTGACAATCAAATTTTTAGGTAAAAATTAAATGCATTATAAATATATGGTATGTATTATGACATCAAAATGACCCAAAATAATGTAATATATTCCATAAAAGGTATCCATGACCAAATAAATATTTTCCATTTAAAATAATGAGTTTTTAAAATTATTTTTTAAATTTTTAAAACACTTAATAAATCCTCCAAAACTAGTATTATATTTTAAGCTTTTAAAATCAATTATTTGTAAACATCACTCACTTCCACATAACCAGGGGTATTATTTTAATTATATCATTTATTAAATATGTAAAATAATTCAAACCACTTATCTTTGTAATTAACCATTGTAAAAACCATTTTAAGGTTTGTAGTTTTGATTACTTTTTCATATGGAGTCCAAAACCAATGTTTTGAAATTAATAAAGAATTATCCTCTTTTTTCTATATAAAATCACAAAAAATCCCATTAATACTCACTAAAACCCCCCTTTTAATGAGTTTATTGTATCTATACATCTCTATAGTCCTCCCATGGTGCCCCCAAACTCTTAAGAAGCTTCTCCCAAATGAGTATAAGTTCCCTCTCGAGGTACGGGATCTTATCCCTCTCCTCTTTATTCAAGAACATTATTTTTTTACCATTTAATTTCTTATTATTCTTGTTGTTTTATGTTATTAAATACCCCTATTATTTTACTTTTTATTTAAAAGTTATGACATACCCCTTTCACTCTCATTTAAACCTTACATGAATCATTATGTATCCTTGTTATTCTATTAAAATCATCTTGATCTTTTCTATATCAAACAGTTTTGTAGTGAATACCCATTCCAATTTCCACAAAAGGTTATTCACCTATATTTACATATCCTTAATTTTTTATTTAATTCCATGTATTTATTTCACACTCCTTAATATTTGGATTAAAATTGATGAAATACATCTTTATGTTTTGGGATCCATGTAGAACACATATGCTTGAACATGATTTGAAAGTGATGGGTGGGACCATAATTATATATTCATCTAATATAATGGGTGATATTTTTATCTCATTATATACTATGTATGGTGTGTGTGAGTTTATCATAATCACACTATGTCATGTTTTCTTATTGTTTATCATTGACCTATGCTTATTCCATGTTTTATATTGTTACCACATTATTATGTTACCTTTATGAAATCATGTTATATCACGCATCATTGTTCAAGATTATGATTCTCACCCCTATTATGTTTCCTTGATATACCTCTTGGATAACATTTACTACTTTATATTATGCTATTATTTTTTTATTCTGTTATTGGGATTTTTATGTCACCCCTTTTTAAGATGCATTCCCAGGTTATCCCATTCAGTTTTAGAAGAATGTTTTAATTTTAAGAACATGTTAATGAAATTTTAAATAATATAATAATATTATTGTTGAAAGTTGTTATTTTATATTCCTAATTTCATAACGACACTAGTATTCATGAGATTTTAGGATTATGTTATGTCTACATCTGAGTAATATATCATGAATTAAATTGTATTAAAATATGGGATGACATATTCTCATTCCATAACCATAATGATATCATAAGAATCACATTTATCCTTCAATCCCATACTTATATCCATCCTTACATGGTGGTGAAGTAAAATGAAACATATTACATCATGGAGGTGTAAGTCCTAACAACACATGTATAAAAGTATCATTTTTCTTAAGGGAAAGTGGAAAAGTTGGTTTCTATTTATTTCAACAATATAAAAAAATCAGTATACTATAAATACTAAGTAATTATATAATATTGTTAAAATAAATTTTAAATGGAAAAAATCAAAATAAGTTTAATTAAAATATTTAACTTACCTTTAGAACTTTGGGTTCATCTTGTAGGATTCCTTGGAAATGAATGGATTGGTTTACTCTCTTGGGAATAGAAGTTTGTGAGAGTGAAAGGTGATGCTATGGGAAGTAAATAGGGAAAATATTTATTTATAAACCTATTTTATAGTGGTTTTTAAATATATAGTGAGAGTTTCCTTTTATATATGAAAAATGGGGGAAAATATTTAAAAGAGAATGTAAGGTAAGGGATAATAATGGACTTTTATTAGAGTAAGGTGATTTGGGTGGAGTGATGGTAGGTGAGACATGTGGGTATGACTTTCATACCAAAAAATGATTTCTATAAGGTATATGTGACCTTTTACTTATTAAAAAAACGAGATTCCTTATTTTCCCATTATAACTTTATTAATCTTGATTAAAATTTATCCATAGTAATTATTTTATTACTAAAAATACAAGATTAATCGTCTTAAAAAGACCTATTTAATCCAAAATTTAAATCCAATTAACCAAATTCAATTTCCAAACATGACAAAATTAGCTTTCAAATTAAAGCATAACATATATGAAAAAACTATTTTTATAAAAAAAATCATATATAGTAGGAGTTTTTTATTCCTGATTCCCTTTAATAATTAATTGAATTGGTGTTTACATATTTTTTTATTTATTTAAAGATTATATGAGTGACATATTTTAAAGTAGATTAATTTAATTTGTTAAAATAAAACATTTATAACACTTATTAAAGAATTCATTGAAAACATACATTTTATTTTTACTATGATAATTAATATTTATACTATGTAATTTATTTTTAATTCCTAGAAATAATATTGGAATAATTACAAAATTTGGACCTACTAATTATAAATATAAATTCCATTTTATTAAATAAAATTAATGTGTGTTAGGAAAATTAATTTTAATATTTTCATGCAAAGAACCATTTTATATAAAATTCTCTAAGATTTCTTCTTAAAATAATACTTTCATGAAGAATTAAAAAATGATCTTTATTTTGTTAAAATAAAATTATAACATTATTAAATTAAACTCTTAAATATACTTATTAATAAAGGCTCTTTAGAGTGTGTACAATGTGATAGTTTAGGATATGGGGTTTATCTCATATGGTAGGGTCTTGGGTATTACATTATCTCACCTTAAATAAATTGAATCCTCGTAATTTTACTCAAAAGATCAAAGTAATTTATATAGAAAAATATTAATTAATTATACACTAATACATTATCATGGGTTTATTTAGGATGTGGAATGACATTTGCCTATATGAATAATTATTATAATCACTTTATAAACACAGCTAACCCATTCCTAATTTCACATAGAAATCTACTGAGTAAATAATATATATATACATAAGGAATAACTTCCCACAAACACTGAAAATATTAATATGATAATCATAACACTATTGGTTTTTATTTATAACTCAATATCGACTAGTTGGTGAAAACTTACATGAAATATGATAAAATAATATCTAGATTGAAAACTCAATCTCTGATTAAATATTAGTATTTGTATAGGGTTTCCCTTACTCAAATGGCTCTTGGTGAATATTTACCTCATTGTTCCTTGGGATTGGACATTGATTTTCATAATTCCCAACTCTCTTGCAATTGAAGGAACATATTTTTTAGCTTCTATCTTTCCCTTAAATTTGTGAGTCTGATGAAATTCATCACTTAACCTTTCATGAAACTCAATGTTTATATTCTTTTATGTATTTAAACTTTGAATATATTGACATTATTAATAATATTTTATGATAATTAGTTTTGTAATAACCACAAGGTTTTTAACTCTTTCCCTTATCCTATTAAGTTGTTCATTATGAAAGCTCCCGTATTTTCCATGGAATCTGTGGTTAGATTATTTCCTTCAGGATTCAACCATTACTAAAGAAAAAATACTTAAAATTATTAAGGATAATTATATGAGAATTATCATAAATAAGCATAGAAAAATTTAACCTCATGATAACTCACTTTATAACACTATCATGCTATCTAATAGTTCTTTTAACTCAAATTGTATCAGATGTGGTTCAACCTATATCATTCGAAGTTTAATATATATCATTCATGGTTAAACCTAGGTTACATTGAGTTGGTTTATCTCATACATATTAACTTAATCTTTAAAATATAGTTCCCAAATTACCATGAACTTTCTTAAAATATTCTAAACCCAATAATCATTGAAATATATGTTCTCAAAATTCAACTTATCCTTCCTCAAATAAAATTAATAATTCCTAAAATCATATACCCAATTATGTGCATAGCCTAATAATATACTCTCAATAATATACCTTTATTGAAACTTATATGTATCTTAAAGTTAACAAACCATTGTGATGTTATACATTCCACCAAAAATTGAATTCATCATTAACCTAAAAATGGTATTAACTGCTAGTTCATAAGGTTGAAAATTAGTCCATTTATATAATAATCCCAAAAATGAGATGAACTTTTCAAAAAATATCATGAATAAATTATCAATCCCAATTATTCCAATACTATCTAACTTGATTTTCTTAAAATAAACTAACCATTTACTACCTCAACATTGAGAATGTATTAAACCTAGTAGTTGTTCATACCTAAATCATATGTTCTCCAAAATATAACCTTATTTTAAAATAACATTTCAATGTAATTAATACCATTTAATATATGTTTCCTTGAATTTAAACCAAAATTACTAAAGAAAGATCATTATATGTTTCACTTAATTATCATAAATTTTAGAATATAATATAATTTCATCTATAAATATAACTTACTAATCAGAATATCTAAGAGATTCCAGATTTAATTTTAGTTAAAATATCAACCTTACTACAATAGTTAAAATTTGAAAACTCACATTTTCCAATATAATAGGCATATACAAAAATTATAAACCATTTATATAAACTTCCTTTTTTTAGTTATAAAAATTGTGGTTTCTGGATATATACCTTTCTAAGATTCATTTCCATTATCATGTTTAAAACAAATACTTAAACCAAAAATTTTATAATATTATTCAAAATATTAATATGAAAATATCTATCTGAATATGTCTTCCCTTATAATTCCATTTTGTAGTATATGTTACTTTAGAATAAACTTATGGCTCTCCTTATTCAATCCTTGGTTATAAATTTTCATTTTTATATTAGGTTATGTAACTTAATTAGTTAATTTCATTATTAAATACTTTATAGTGGTTAATAAAATGAATATTATTACTCAAATAATATCCCCTAAAGGTGTCAAACATGGTGTTCATTTAGGTCTTTTACCATGCACCAGGTTATGATTGGTTTAATACCCAATGCGCCCTTTTCAGTGTCATTACCCATAAGTATATATGTGACAGAGTTTACATCCACTTATAGTAACAAAACAAGGTTGTAGTTTCTAGGAAAAACACTTATAAAATGATTTACCAAAATACCATGATGAAATCCTATACTTAGACAAATTATTATAATTCTCATTAAATTTATCTTATCATAATCTCTAAAAAAATCAATATTACCTCAACTAACATAAATATTTATCTATACCCTAAAAATTTTGATCAACATTAAATTATCAAACCTTAAATTTTCCTCCAATAATATATTAATATCTAAATTTATCTAAAAATTTCCTTTTATACCAACTATAATACTTTGGTTCTCACTCCTAGATCAGGTGCTCATAGAAATATACTTTACATGCTTTCTTTGATGTTAGTTGTAAAATCTTGGATATAACCATCCATAATTAAAAAATGAATAATGATTCTAAAATATCTTACATCTTAAGGATATTTTCAATTTTATATCTTTAGATAACTATTAAACATCTTAAACTAATGAATCACATGTTCTTTGTGTCAAGAATACATTTTTTCACATTATATATGAAACTAATTTATTCATGATAAGTCTTCAACACCTACCATAAATTCATTCACACATTTTATCCTTCTAATCATGTCACGTGTAATAATTTTTATCATAACATGGGGAAATATAAACCTAAGAAATGTTGAGCTCAAACTCTTGGTAAATGAAAATATACAAATGAAGCAATCAATGCATAAATATGGCATAAATGTTATTGCAAGAATAGGTAAACAATATGAATCCATAATAAAATTAAATATGGGAGTATGTTATATCCATGATAATAAATAAAAAACATGTATATCAGTAATACTAATCTCATGTTGATGTAGTGAATAATTTTAGACATCAAAAACCTAGAATTGAGTCCTTTTTTCAAGACACTGTACTTGTTGTCAAGACTGTAGTCAAGAAATATTGATGAATTGGGTAGGAAACAAAATAACCAAACCTTGTTTATCTCATAAATCTTGCTGATTCATCGAGGGACTACATTATTTTGGGCCCCACTCGTCACCTGATTATTTTCATTTCATTCACCATAAGAGTCATCAAGAGCTTCCATACCATTCCCTGGTGAACCTCTAACTTAATAAAACTTGGTTAGTTGTATAATGATAAATAAAAAAAATACATAACTAACCTATATTAATAATCAATAATCATTAAAAATTTCAATACTTTTTCCCATGTTAATATAGTGGATAACATAACTATAACCCAATCAGAAGAAGAAGGTGAATGGTTAAACAATACATGGTCAACTTTCAAACAATCATCCTTATTTAAATAACAACATAAAAAATTCCAATATAGTTCCCCATTTCAATAGAATAACATAAATCCTAGATGAATATCATCCAATCTCAATTATATAAAATTTTATGTTTAAGCTATATATATAAATTAGTTTACAGCTAAGTCAACACTATAATAACAAGATCATAAGTCATTCATAGAAAGAAGGTGGATGGTTATGAGAGAACATAACTCAAGAAGTAATAAATATTTTTCAAAGGTTTTACATGTTATTATTTTATATCACCATAAAACAATGAGATAATTACACATAATAAAATCAAAGGGTAGAATGTACCCAACTTATATGAAATCTATTCAAAGAATGATTATAATTCAATGAATGAATATTGAGTTACAAGAAATACTCACTACTAGGAAAACAAATGAATCAATAGCCACTTGAATAAGGAAAAATTATTTGGATATTAAATCCCATAAATATAAGAAAATAATGTATATAACATTCATGTTATATGAAATCAATATAATACTATACAAAGGGAACATGCTTAATAACATCTAACATGTCTCAAAGAGTTAAAATTGAGAACAAGAAAAACCTTTCATCTTAAATAAAACTTTATTAAAAACCCCTTTAAATATTGGGAATATAATTTAACTTAAAATAAAATTATCAAAACATAATTCATGATATTATTTCACAAATACATAGTATATACAACATAAAAATGAAATTAGGTATATAATGCTAAACATGTCCCAAAGAGAAGAATTTGATACAAAAAACTAACCACTTATCCTAACTTCCATGAATTTAATTTAACCACTTATATCAAAAACATATATATTAATAACTTAATTTATAACCTTAATAAAATCCATTTTCATTTATACACTTCATAAATATTTATTCTCTAAATGAATTCTATTGATTTTCCACATCGGTTGTTTATTGTTTTGATCATTTACACTAGTTTCATAATAGTGGTGTCCATATTAATTCTTATATAAAAATTAATCATTAATATATTATTAAAATTAATTTTATGGATGATTTAAAATTATTTATGATGTTTGAAATTTATTTTAGGAGTTTTTTTCTCATTATTCTTGAAGATTAAATTGATAACAATCATGTTTTTGTGATTCCTTCCAATCAAAGTGTGTTTTCTTAATTAATGAAATAAATATTGATATAACATATACAAAACCAAAAAAAGTAATTATTTACACATTTATATTATGTTGTTTCTTTAATTATGTTACTATAGTCATTCATGGTATAAATTCATAGTATTGTTTGATTAGGTAGTTAAACCGACCCAAATATGAACATGCCCTAATTTAATAAATTATTATGAGGTGTTTTTTATGTAATATAATTATAAAATAAGCATAACGTTATTATTTATTGTTTATTAGTGAGATATATCATAATTTTAAGGATAAATAAGAAGAAATAAGGGATATTAAAACATTATAAAATTTGAATAGAAGATTGTCCTCTTAGTTCACTTATTTTAAATGATTAAATTAACAAAGATCTATTGTTGATCATGTCATTAATATGTTATTAGATTTTTAATACCAAAAACATAATGATATCATAAAAATAATATTTTCCCTTTAATTACATTCATTTATCAATCCTTTTAAGTTAATAAATGAAAATAAAACATGTTATGTCATTGAGGTGGTAGTCCTCAAAACACATGAATGACAGTTTCATTTTTCTTAAAATAAATGCAAAACTTTTGTTAGTGTTTATTTAAAAAATATGAAAACATTAATTATAATATAAATACTAAATTTATTATATAATATTGGGAAAATAATTTGAAAATGGAAGGATAAAAATTAATGATATTTAATAAAAAGATTAAACATACATTGAGAACTTTGGATTTCTTTTGGAAGATTACACGGAAATGAAGGGATTGGTATAATATATTTTGTCCTAAATATTATGAGAGTGAAATTATATTCTATGGTAATTTTATAGGTCATAATTTTTGGATGATGCCTAATTTTAGAGTGTAATTGATAGGGGTGGTGAGAGGCCACTTTTATTGGGGAAAAAAGGGGAAAATATTTGGAAAAAAATGTTAATTAAGAGATAATAATGGAATTACATGTGAGTAAAGTGAGTTACGAAGGTATATGGTAGGTGAGACATGTGAGTATGAATTTCATACTTAAAAAATATTTTTATAAGGTGTATGTGACATTTTAATTTATTAAAAAAATTAGATTCCTTATTTACTCATTTTACCATTATTAATCTGCATTAAAAATTAGTTCTAGTAATTATTTTATTACTAATAATATAATATAACCCTTATTAAAAAATTTAGACATTATGTATCAAAATTTTGAATCCATTTAACCTAATTAAATGTCTAAATTTGATAAAATTTAATTATAAATTAAAACATAAGTTATAGGAAAAACTGTTTTTATAAGAAAATTATCTTTATATATATTATGTGTTTTTTTATTTTTATTTTGCATTAATTATTGATCGAATGAGTTTTTATATTTTTTTTATTTTTTTAAACATAATATTATAGTAATATTTTAAATTATATTAATTTAATTTAATTAGATAAAAATTATATAACTCTTTTAAAATTAATTCTTTGAAAACAACCATTTTACTCTTACTATGGTAAATAATATTTCTCCATATTTATTTATTTTAAGTGCCTAAAATAATATTTTAAGAGTTACATAATTTAGACTTATTTATTTTAAAAATAAATTCCATTTTATCAAATAAAATTAATATTTTTCTAGATAATTAATTTTATTATTAACATTTAAAAACTTTTTTTTAGAAAAATATCTAAAAAATCATATTAAGATAAAATATTTATGATAATTTCAGAAATGATATTTATTTTTGTTAAAATAATATTCATAAATTGTTAAATTAAATGTTTAAATATTATTATGAATAAAGGATATTTAGAGTGTGAATCATGTGATAGTTCAGGATATGGTGTTTTCCTGCTATAATTTGGTCTCACGTATTATATTTCCCCGCCTTAAATAAATTGCATCCTCATGGTTTAACTCAAAAAATTAGAGTAATTTCTATAGGGAACTCATAATTAATGATATAATGAAACATGGTCATGTGTTTATTTGGGTTTTTTAAAGATATTTACCTATATAGAAAATTATTATAATTACTTTATAAATATATCTAACCCATTCTTTATTTCACATTGAATTATACTAAGGGTATAAGATTAAGATTCATAATGAATAACTTCCCAAAAACCCTGAAAATGATTTATATGATAATCATACCACTATGGTGATTTTTTATAAATGAATATCCCATATTTGGTGAAAACTTTCATAGAATAAGATACTATGATATCTAGAGTGAAAACCAACAATCAGATTCATTAGTAGAAATTTTATAGTCCTTTCCTTATTTTCATTATTGTTGGTTAGTATTTCCCTCGTAATCCCTTGGATTGGGACATTTAGTCTCATAATTCCCAACTCTCTTGAAATTTAAGTAACATATTTTTATACCTTCTCTCTATCCCCTACACTTTTGATTCTGATGACCTTTGTAACTTTATCTTTCATGAGACTCCATCCTTCTCTTATATGGTGTGTTTTGTAATTGGAAAATGTTCATAATATTAATCATATTTTGTGATATATGTTTTGGGATAATCAAAAGGTTTATCACTCCAGCCCTTATCCCATTATATTGCTCATTGGGATAGTTCCTACATTGTCTATGGCATCTATTGTTAACTTGGTTACTTTAGGCTTCAAGCATTAATAAAACCAAAAGAGTTAATATGAGTAAAAACCATTATATGGGAATTATCATAAATAACTATAGGAAAATATAACCTTAAGATGTTTCACTTTATAACATTATCATGTTAGTATATAGTTCTTATAACTCAGTATATAACACACTCGATTCAGCTTATATCACTGACAGTTTAACATATATCATTCTTGGTTCAACCAAGGTTATTTTAGTTGGTTTATCTCATAATTATTAACCTAGTACTTAAAATAGAGATCCCAAATTACCATGAATGTTATTAAAATATTTTAATCCCAATAATTATTTAAATATATGTTCTCAAAATCTAACTTACCTTTCCTCAAATAGAATCAATCATTCCTAT
Organism: Viscum album; assembly: GCA_963277665.1. Lineage (NCBI taxonomy): Eukaryota > Viridiplantae > Streptophyta > Magnoliopsida > Santalales > Viscaceae > Viscum > Viscum album. The sequence goes on from OY728127.1 coordinate 626,137,401, forward strand.
AATTATAGACCCAATTAATTATATAACCTAATCATATACTATCATGAACATACTTTTCCCAAAAACTTTTTGAATCTCTAAGTTAAGAAACCATAGAAAAGTTATATATTCCTCTAAAACAACACTCTATCTTTAACCCTAAAATGGTATTAACCACTAGTTCATAAGGTCATACACTAGTCAATTTATATCATAATCCCAACAATGTGACGAACTTCACTAAAAATATTAAGAAAAAATTTTCAATCTCATGATTACAAATACTATCTAACTCTATTTTCTTAAAATCATCAAACCCTTTATTACCTCAACATCAAGAATGTGTTAAACCTAAGAGTTGTTCAAAACTCAATCATATATTCTTTGAAATATAACCCTTTTCTAAAATCACTTTGAAAGGCTATTTATAACATTTAATATAATTTTCCATGCCTTTAAAGAAAAACTACTAAAGAATATTCCTTATATGTTTAACATAATTCCTGTAACTTTTAGAATATACCAGAATATCATCAATAAATATCACCCATTAATGATAATAGATAAGAGATTAAAGATTTAATTTCTTGTTAAAATATCAACCTTTATACTATATTTAATACTAAGAAGCTCACATATACCATCATAATATGCATATATTAAAATTCATAACCATTTACATATGCTCCCATATTTAGTAATAATAATAGTGGTTTCGGGATACATGCCTTTCTCATCCTCATTTTTGTGATCCTGCTTCAACTAAATAGCTAGACCAAACAAATATTATGTTATTCAAAATATTAATTTTAAAACATTAAACCGAATATTTCTTCCCTTATAACATTTTGTTAATATATAATACTTTCAGATAAACCTATGACTCTCCTTGTTCAATCCTGGGTTGTAGATGGTCATTTTTCTTTTAGGTTCTATGACCTAGTTAGTTAATATCATTCCTAAGTCCCTTGTAATGTTTTTTAAAGATAATTGGATTACCCAAATCGCATCCCTAATATTTTCTAACTAGGTGTGTATTTACCCTCTTTTTCATGACTATATTAATATTGGGTTAATACACAATGCACCTTTTGGGGGGTTATTACCCTAAGGTACATCTATAATAGATCTTGAATCCACTTGTAGTATCCAGAAAGTTATGTAATGGCATGGAAAACCATATAATCAAAGATTAACCAAAACATTGGGATATCATCTTATAATTAGACATATTATTAGGATTTCCATCAAAGTTATCTTGTCCTAATCATCAAAATATTCAATATTAACTCAACTAACATAATGGGTTCACTATACCCTTGAAATTATGATTAACCTTAACTTATAAACCCTAAAATTTTCCTCAACATATTTCATAATCCCTAAAGTTATCTAAACCTTTCCTTTGATGCCAATTATGATTTCCTAGACCCACATTCCTAGATACAGTGCTCATAGACACATGCTTTACATACTTACTTTGATACTATATGAAAAATACTAAATATAACCATCCCTAATTAAAAAATGAATAACACTTATTCAATCTATTGCATCTGAATGATATTTTTAGGTTTTGATATTTTGAAAATTATAACTGTTATATACTAATAAATCCCATGTTCTTTATATCAAGAAGATTTTATTTTCCACTGTATATGAAACTACTTATTCCATAATAAGTATCCAATATCTCATATAAATTCTTTCAGGTATTATATACTTATAAGCATGTCATGTGGACTAATTTTATTCATATCCTAGGGAAATGGGAACATGATAAGGGATAATATTATATTCTAAGTAAGGTAAAACATACAATTGAAGCAATCATGGCATAAAAATGTTATAAATATTATGATTGGAATAGGTAAACAATATGAATCCATAATATACATGAAATTGGGGAATTCTATATCCATGATAATAAATGAAAACAAGGATACCAAAAATATTGATCTCATACTGATGGAATTAATTTTTCTAGACATTGAAAACCTTTATCCAAGGCCTTGTGCCAAGATAGTTTACTCTCTGTCAAGACCACGGTTAAGAAATCTTGCTGAATTGGGAAGGCATGAACCAAATTCCCAAAACTATTTTGTCTCATGAGACTCATATATGATCTAGATGATATATAATTATAATCCCCACACATCACCTGATTATGTCGAATTCATTAACCATAATATTCATAAAAACCTTTCATACCATTTCTCAAGGAACCACTTAATGAATAAAACTTGGCTATACATATAATGGGAAATATGTAAATCAAATAAATAATAAACCTATGTTTGTAGTAAACAATAATTAATAATTTAAATATTATTCCCCATTTAAATAAAAAGTATAACATGATTGTAACAACCCATGTTTTTGGACCAATTGAATTCTTGAAAGAGTTGAAATTTTCAGTCATTGAATGCACTAAATCATTAACTAAGACTCACAAAGTAAATATAATAATTATAACACTTAAAATTGTTTTATTTTTTGTTTATAAGATCTAAGAGGTGTCTTATAAGTTTAGATGAGTTTTTGGAGTGATGAGTTCTGAAGGCTCACTTTCTAGGAGAAACATACAGGGTGCACCATTTTTTTAAACAGTGATGCCCTTATGAGAAACTATTCTGCCCTATAAGAGGTTTTGCATGGCTTTATAAAATGTGTAAGGTGGGGAACATGTCCATTAAGAAATTATTTAGTAAACTTTAGATGTTTTTGTATTGGTTTCACATAGTTCTCCAAACTATGCACCTACCTACATGGTTAGTGCCACTTAACCAGTAGCACCGCACTGTTGGTGCATGGTGATCCCAAACCATGTATCCAAATTGTGTAGGGTATGTATCTTGGATAGTATGATCCATGAGGTTTTTTCATGATTAGACACACCTTTTCTATTAACCATTCACCTCATTAAATATGGGTTGAAATGACCATTTTTTCCTTTAGACTTATTTTTTCTTCCTCCCCTTTCTCCCTCGTTTCTCTTATTCCCATATCACTCGAGCTCTACCCTTTATCCTCCTCTTTGAATCCATGGTTCTCACTCATATGATCTCTAATTTAGGATCCATTTAGTGAATTGGAACCATATTAGTAATATCTTGACTCCTCATGCTTCTTTTCATTGTTTATCTCGCCATATGAAATGTTAATTCTATGTGATCTCTTTATCTCTATTTTAGGGTGTTTAACAATTATTATGATTTCTCCCATTCCAAATTGAATCAAATCCAAATATTGGATGAGTTTACTATCATAAGTATGATTTTGGTGGTATAGTTTATTTTCCCTAAATTCCCATTCGTTTATAAAGGATTGAAATTAGGTTGCACGCTATATTTTCCATGAATTACTCCCAAATTATGAAATGTATAAAATTAAATTACTTGGACCATATTTAGACATGGTATGGAATCTTTATGTGGTTTTGGGTCAACAAACTCAACCTGAACCACCTCATAAGGTGCTCTATTTTTATTTTTGTTTATACTTCCCTTGCCCTATGTTTATTTCTCTTTTGGGTGTTCTCCTCCAATCACTCTTGAGGTATAACGTCCAAGACCTAGATGCTACCCAATGGCGCCTCGAACCCAGTTTTCCACATGACCTCATATCCCCAAACACCAGAGGCTACCAACTAGAAGTGAGGTCCTAGGTGAGTGGGTGGGGAGACTATTCCTTATTACTAGAGTATCACAACAGAATACAAACATAAAAAATAAATATCTTAAGCGAAATAAATAGTAGTCAATTGAAAGTAAGACAAGAAATACATGTATACATATCAATAACTAGAAGTTTCTCATATAAAAAATGATTTAGATGATACGATTATCTAGAAATCATCCAAACTAGTGAATGTAAATACAAAATAGTACAAGTCCAAAAAAGAACAAAATACCAAAAAGGTATCCCAGCATCGCAAGCCTCGAATTGGTCCTATGATCCCCTCCTCTGAAGCCACGGTCAACAACCTATATTATGGAACTTTCCCCTATCATCACCTGCAACCATATAATCTGTTCGGTTCCCCAAGGAGGCCCAAACAGGTCATGAGATAAATATCCCAGTATGAAACCAACCAGGTCTATAGAGTTTTAACCGCAATTGTAGAAAACTTCTAACAAGTGTAAACGAAGAAGTAAAGTAAAGTAAAGTGAATTCCCATGGAATAAGTCTACGATAATAAGGAATATTGAACATCCCCTCAAGGATTCCTACAATAAAGTCAGCTCCTAACATGGAATCTATAACAATAGGAATCAATTTATATGGATATGTGGTACATCCATTCATATCAAGAAAACCATAGCCACGCTATATAAAGAAGTAATAAATCTCACTGTCACATCATATAGTGAAAAGTATAATCCCAAGACCACACCATATAGTGAAAAGAAGAATCCCACACCCATGATGTATTGTGAAAAGAAGAATCCCACAGCCATGCCATATAGTTAAAATCATAATCCCACATCCATGACGTATAGTGAAAAGAAGACCCCAAGGGCCGGATCCAAGGTGTCACATACCAGGGCACCCATGTATTAAATCTAGACTATGAAGGGCCGGATCCAAGGATCTTGTCCAAGGCATCCCATCAAGTTCCATGGGTGTCCCAGTGGAAACATGGTAAGGCACTATTTTGGGTATTAGGATCGTGGAAATAGTAAGTCCTATGCGAGCCCAAGAAAGCCGGATCCACAAGGTAGTAAGGCCTGAGGCATCCCACATAATCAAGACCAAAGGTGTAGAGTCAAGGTTCCAACTACTGCATTCCAGATCCATGGAGAGCATTCCATGTCATTTATCAAACCATTCATTAAAGAATTCAATTATTCAATTTAAACAATTCATTCTTTGTGATTATACCCACTCGTGTCAACATGCACAATCCATGAGTATACCCACTCATGCAATCCAGTTATCAAAAACAAGAATATGGGCCTACCCTCCCATATTAAACCATTCAACATTCCCATAATCATTTCATATAGGTATAACCACCCATATATTATCCATTTAACATGCCAAACTATCAAAATAAACATGGAATCATAATATATTCATTTATCAAGGAGTTAGTACATCTCCTAAACATGCTTTTGAAGATATTAAAGCATTAACGGGCTTCCTCTAACTAGGAAAATCATAAGAAAACAACCCTTAGGTGGTTCAAATAGGCATAAACATGTTTTTTCTTTAAGTTCCACCCCTTGTTTGAGGTTTAATCAAGAAACGGGTGCCAACATACTTAAAGGGAACCTACAGGAATCCTCACTGGGTCTAAATAATCCTACGGAAATCAGCTCACTGAAAAATGAGGCCTAGCCAGAAAGTCCGACGAGCATCTAAAAGGTTGAACTCCCGAAAAAAACTCAAAAATATGAACGAAAGTATATAACACCTACCTCACCTAGGTATTAGATATATCATCTAGTATCAATACCTAATTTTTCCTAGTTTCGAAGAAATCTAAATAACAGATGAATAACAGAATATTAGGGCATATGAGCCTAAATCCAAGTAGTGTGGTCATTGTTTTGAAGAATCAAGAACTATTAAAAATGAATCGAGTACTTACCAATGAGGTTCCAATGAAACAAACCATGCTCGAATCATAGACCATATAGATTCTAAACTTGAAAAACTATTTTAGATGGTTTAGGTAATCAAAAACGAGAGAAACCTTCTATGCGATAAAAATAAGAGGCTATTGCCTCTATTTTTAAAAAACATGGTGGGAAAGTACATGACGTGTACCTCAAGTACATGATTTGTACTTCCCAATTTTATTTTTCTAAACCATAAAGACTACGAATCATGATGGGCTAGTACACAAAGTGTGGGCCAAGTACACGGTGTGTAGGCCAAGTACACGACGTGTACCTAGCCTACATCCAGCTTTCAGCCTCTTTTCCCCTTTCTTTCCAAAAAAAACTCAACTGTCCCACCGACCAACTTAGGTATTAAGAATAAAAGTAAAGTAAACAACATTTAACCCGAAAGTAAAGATCTTTACCTCAAGAAAAAAATGGGATCTTATAATCTTCCCCAATTATAGCAATTTTTCCCTGAATTTCCCTCTGAAGGGTAGTCAATATTCATCTAAAAACAACTATGGAAATTGAGCACATATTTCATCCTCCCTCTCCCAAGTTTCATCCTATAAATTTTTATGATTATATAGAACCCATACTAGAGGAACTGACCGGCCTCATAGAACCTTCGTTCTCCTATCAATGATACGAATCATATGCTCCTCAAAGGATGCATCAACCTGAATCTCAACCTCCTCAGGCTGAAAACATGAGATAGGTCTGGGTAATATTAGTATAGATGAGATACATTTAATATTTCATGCATGGATTGGTACTTCTAAGGTAACTATAATATATAGGAAACCGAGTCGACTCTATCTAGAATTTCGAACAGCCCAACATATCTCAGTGAAAGCATACCATGTCTCCTGATCTGCCTATGTCCCAACCTCAGTGAAACACACAAGAAAACTTAATCCCCAACCTTGAACTCTAGAGGTCATATGTAGAAATTTTTGTATGATTTATGATGATAATTTATAGTATCCATCTGCTTCTAAATCAACTGGACCTACTCAGAAGTCTCCTAAACGAGATGCAGTCCCAGTAATGCTTCCTCACTAGCCTCTAACCAACACAGGGGAGAACGGCATGGACTAACGTATAAATCCTCATAAAGTTACATCTATATCATTTCTTGATAAATATTATTATATGATAACTAAACTAAGTGAATTTTCCTCTCCCATGAGCCCCTAAAATCTAGGACACATGCTCGCAGCATGTCCTTATGCACATGTATCATACGCTCTCACTGGACATCAGTCTAAGGGTGGTATGATGTGCTCAGATGCACTTATGTACCTAGCTCCGTCTGAAAACTATACTAGAAATGAGATAAAAATAGGGTGTCCCTATCTGAAATGATAGTGCACTGGACCCCATGTAGTCATACTACCACTCAGTTATACAACTTTTTGAGATCATCTACACTAAAGGTCTCCTTGATCAAAAATAAATGTGTGACCTTTGTAAGCCTGTCTACAACAACCAATAAATCATATTTACCTCAAGGAAACATCAGTAAACCAATCATGAAATCCATCACGGAATCATCCCATTTCCTCTTTAGAATAAGTAACTACTATAAAATATCAACTATTTACAAATGTTCTGCCTTCACTTGCTGGCTGGTGGAACACCTCATCCCAAAACCAGCTACCTTATGCTTTATTCTTGGCCATAAATACTAACGTCGCAAGTCACGGTACATCTTGATGATCCCGAGATGAACTACCCAATATGAAGCATGAAACTCCCACATCATCTCCTCGCATATATCCACTAGAACCCCGAAACGTCCATGGATATGTAGGATCTCATCATCACTTACTGTCTAACTAGGAAGAGGGTCCTCACCTACCACAGCTTCCCGTAGAACTAGGCCTTCAGAATATGATAGCTACCTCATCCTAACTCTGTCCCGTATGGTAGATTTCATAGATAAGGATGATATAAAACTCTTCCCTTGACTGTCTTTCACCTTCATATGCATCTCATAAAACAAATACATAAGATTCCACTCACTACCAGCATGTTTCACCACCTGTATCTGAGTCCTCTGGCTCAGTGCATCGGCCACTGCATTTCCCTTACTAGTCATATAGGTAATCTTAATGTCAAAGGACTGTAGGTACTCCTCCCACCTTTTCTTCCTCAGATTCAGATCATGTTGTGTAGAGATATACTTGAGGATTTTATGGTCTGTGTACTCCACAAAACTCTCTCCCAGTAAATAGTGTCTCCAATAGTGCAACGCATGAACAACTATAGTTTACCCGAGATCATGAATAGGGTATTGTTTCTTGTGAGGAATCAACTTCTGAGACCCATACACCATGAATCTATCTCCCTGCATGAGCATTTCCCACATTCCAATACTTGAAGCATCATAGTAAACCATGTAACTCTTACCCTTCTCTGGTAGTATCAACACTAGTACTGATGCCAGCCTCCCTCTACTGAAAGGTTTTCTCACAAGAATCTTACCACACAAACCTAAAACCATTCTTATTAAATCCCTTTAACTACATTGTTAAGTTTGATAAGTACTGTATAAAACTCATGTGGTAACCAGATATCCCTAATGAAACTTCATATGTCAAAAATGGTCTTGGGTTTTTTCCAAGAAACTACAGCTCTCACCTTCTATGGGACTACAGACACTCCTGTCGCTGAGATAATGTGACCCAGGAAGTGAATCTAATCCATCCAAAAGTTTCACTTTTTAATCTTATCATATATCTGATGTTCTCTCAGTGTGTTCAAAAAAATATAAATATGGTTGGAATGGTCTTGTCGATTGTGATAATACACCAAGATATCTTCCATGAAAACTACAACAAAACATTCCAGGAAAGGATGGAAAACTTGGTTCATCAGCATCATGAAAACGGCTAGCATGTTCATGAGACTGGATGACATAACCAAATACCCATATAACCCATAACTACTACAAAAGTTTGTGCGAGGTATGTCTATAGGTCAAACATGCATCTGGAGATATCATAACCTCAAGTTGATTTTCGAGAACACTCAGGCTCCTCAAAGATGATCAAACAGATCATCTATCTGTGGCAAGGGATATTAGTTTTTAACCATCAGCTCGTTTAGTTTCTGATAATCCACACATAGCCTAAGAGTTTTTTCATCCTTTTTTCAAAAAAAATACCATTTAAACAAAATAGATAAGTACTAGGTTGAATAAACCCCTTCGCCTCTAAATCCTATAGCTACCTCTTGATTTGATGCATCTCCATCGTAGACGTCATATAAGGAGGAATGGATACCGGTGCATCTCCTGGTAGTAGCTTGAATGAGAACTCCACCTCTCTCTCAGGAGGTAACCTAGAAAATTTGTCAGGAAAGATGTCCCTAAATAACTCAAGCACTAGAGGAAATTCCTCCTGACTCGCTCCTTGATCATCCAAAAACAAACTAGCAAGCTGGGCTTTCATCTCACCCATCCCACAATACTCAGGTCCATATCTTCTTGCCTGGACATCAAATTCACCCTTGTGAATAAACATTGCACCCTCTGGTGATGTGAAAGTCACTCTATGGAAATAGTAGTCAACATACACTCGATAAGGTACACTACTGCAAATATGGCCTTAATCATTGCTAGAAAAGGTCATTAATAGCGCTAGAAAGGCATTGTTAATCAAGGCGAAGATAAAGGGGTTCCCTTTTATCAACGCTCAGAAAAGCACTAATAAAGGCCCTGTTTATCAGTGCTAAAAATGCTGATAAAAGGGGTCTTTTATCAGTGCTAAAAAAACACATATAAAAAAGGTCCTTTATCAGCACTTTTTTAGTGCTCATAAAAGACCCCTTTTATCAGCTCTTTTTTTAGCACTGATAAATGTCAAAAAAAATTAAAAAAAAATTAAAAGGAAAATACAATGCTCAAGGCCGCTCTTTTAACAGCTCGTAACCCCTCTTTTATCAGTGCTAGGTGGACCCCCCACACTCTCCCACGCACTGAACATACCTTGCATCCCCCACTTGCCCGCGTGCCCCTCCATGCTTCCACCCGAACTTGAACCTGAGACCTCCCCTCTTGCGTGTCTGCCCCTTTATCACTAAGCTATTTAGTTTTTTTCCCTATTTAATGATATATCTATTTATATATATATAGTTATATTTATTCATATATTAATATAGACTCATATTAATATAAATATATTTAGTTATATTAATACATATATATTTATTCATATATTAATATATACATATTTATTTATTTATTTATTCGTATATTAATATATATTTATATTTATTTATATATATATATAGTTATATTTATTCGTACATTAATATAGATTCATATTAATATAAATATATTTAGTTATATTAGTACATATATATTAATTCATATATTAATACATATATTTATTTATTTACTTATTTATTCATATATGGATATATATTTATATTTATTTATATATATATAATGTTATATTTATTCGTATATTAATATAGATTCATATTAATATAAATATATTTAGTTATATTAATACATATATATTTATTCATATATTAGTATATATATTTATTCATATATTAATTTGTATTTGTATTTATTTATATATATATTTTTAGTTATAATTTTTTATTCGTATATTTATTTCTATATTAATATATATTTATAAGATTAGTTTTAAATACATTTATAAAATATGTTTTTTATGTGTGTTTATAAATAAATAAATACAAACATACATTCATATATAAAACACACACAAACACACAGACACACACACACACACATGCACACACACACACACACATATATATATATATATATTTACGAATAAATACATATATATGTGTATTTGAAAAGACATAGAATGTTAAAACGACCATAACTTATAATACATAAGTTTGTTTCAACTCCACAACATGTAAAATTGCAGAAAATAAAATAATATTTGATATGATATGTGTTACAGGCCTAGAGGACATCCAGATCAGAAGTTATACCTATTTGAATGTTAAAAAATCAGGGTATCCTGACTAAAAACTCAGTTTTGGAGGCCTTCTAGGACTTTTTGGGCCTCTATAAATGTTATATAAGGTTTCTTTCATTCACTATCATGTATATCTCATTGCAATATTCAATTTGATATGTTGTAGAGCTCAAATGGACACCCGGATCAAAAGTTATGGTTGTTTGAAGTTTGAGTTACATTTTCAACTTATTTTAGAACTTTTATTAATTTTTTTTGATTTTTTGTGTCTTAAAATTATTATTAAATGATTATTAATCGATGATAATTATCAAATTATTAATTAATAATATTTTTTAAAATATTTTAAAGATATTTTCACTAAATTTCATATATATTAAATGTAATAGTCTATTTATACTTATCTAAAACATATTTAAAATATATATATTGTATTTATATCAATATAAATATACTTATATAATGATATATTATTTTTCATTAATTTTTTTTTTGAAATATAAATTTTATTAGTGCTAGGAAAAAGTACTGGTAAAGCCCTCCTTTATCAGCACTACTAAAAAAAGCGCTGATAAAGGGGTCCCCTTTAACAGTGCTAAAAAAAGGACTAATAAAGGGGGCCTTTATTAGCGCTAAAAAATGCTGATAAAGGGTCACTTTTAACAATTATTCTTTTAGTGCTCTTAAAATTTCCCTTTATCAATGATGTTTTTAGTTCTTTTAAAGGGTGGCGCTGCAAAAATCCAGTTTTGTTGTAGTGCTACGAGCCAGTCCATCTTGAGAATGATGTCAAACCTTGTCATCTTGAGTACATATAAACTCCAAAGGAAGTGGAACCCACCAACCTCAAGGGGACACTCCATACACAGGCTCACATCACCTGTTCTGATACACAATGGTGTTTCTAGCGTCAAAATTCCCTTAAAAAGAAAAACCACAAGCATAATTCTTTTAATCACCCATGCAGATATAAAACTATGTGATGCACTTATATCGAAAAGAGAATATGTAATAGTAGAAGATACTAAGATCGTACCTCTCATTGTAGACTGTCTAGGATCCTTCTCATGTTGGGTCTATTTCACTACATAACTTTATCCTATACCATGGCCTTGTGACCCTTCTTGGCTACCTTGAGCTAATCCACCCTATTGTCTTTGAGAACTTGGTGTCTGGCTACCACGACCATGACCACCACTGTCCTAGCCTAACAGGCCTAAACTGCTCCAGATCCTAGCCTGATGTGGAGCTGAAGAACCTTCTATTAAACCCAACGTCCAAGCTATCCCCCAACTACTCATAGCTGGAGGGAAGGTCATGTAACCCATCCTTCCAAAAGCTCAGAACTCGATTGGGTTTCAGTCGTACTGGTTCTTCATGTGGCCTCACCTACCACACTGATGTAAATACACCATGCTAATTGTACTCATATCCTGACTAGCACTCACATCACGGGAAGCCTCAAAACTACACTTCCTTCCAGAAGATGTATATCCACTGGGGTGAGAAACAACACTCTCTTATTTTGTACCCCTATCTTCCCTCAGGTTCCACTCTGTAATTAGTTCCAGATTCACAATCTGATTATAGAAGACAACCTAAATATGATGACCTAAGATTTTATAGCATGTCTGATACCTTCCTCAAAGCATCTCTCCCTAGACAGATCATCTATAAGATACATTGGAACAAAATTCTGCAACTCTGTAAAGCATTCTCATTATTCCATAACCTTCATCACTCTATGCTCTAGATGCATAAACTAATTATCCCACTTTTCTCATAGAGTCGCAGGGTAAAAGTAGTCAAACAAACGAGTTTGGAATTCACCCTGACTCATATTCCACAGCCCATCAGCCTGGTTCAAAATTCCACACCGGCGCTTTTCCACTCCACATAGCATGTAACTCACGATCTTGACCCTCATCTTTGAAGGCATCTCTAGATGCTCAAAAATTTCTAATGGGGTCTCTATCCATAGCTCGGTATCCTATGGTTCACCATCCCTTGAAAACATAGGAAGATGAGGCTGCTGGAACACCCATGTCAGCTTAGCCATAGTCTTGGATGGTTGTAGTGCCCCCTGGATCATCTACATATACCGAAAGAAACCCTCACAGAACTCTGAATCAGCACATGGGTCCAAAATATCCTCAGGTGCCATATGAGTCACTACAGGAGGATCAACTGATAGCCTGTGGCCCACCATCTCTGAATTATAGTCATCATCTCCCTCATGGTGTACCACTGGAGGTAATCATGGTGGCATGTCTCTAAAATTACAAATTCATTCCTTAGTAAAGAACCACATCAAATCAAATAGATCAAAAGTGAAGGACCGGCCAAAACACTCCTAGAAACCAATTCAAACTCACAGCTTGCTCCTAAATACAGGACTGTATAAAGAATACCCAATGAATCACTAGAAACTATGCCTCTTGCCCACTCAAAATTAGGGTCTAGATCAAGTCTCTATTTTCCATTCAAGTTTGAATTTCCATTTCATATTCAGTTATCTAGGAAATTTTACCAAGGGTTTACCAATTCTAAATTCATGAGGGCTCATAACACCTCATGAACCCAAAACATTTCTTCTTTTCAAACCGTACGTAAAACAAGTTCATTTAAGAATATTCATTCCATTGGTGTGTCGTTTTCCCATTCATAAGGGCCCATACTCCATATGGATTGAAATATGGCATCAGACCTTTATCTACTACACCCAACTAACATAACTACAGGAACATTTATCACATCATCTATCACAATGACATGCAGTAACTAATGCATCCTATATGGCATGGCATAATTCATGAAATGTGATTTTTTAACAAGTTTCTATATGATTCATGATATGGAACACCCTCATCTCATCGGGTTTCAATAGAAATAGAAATCACAATTGCATCAACAGTAATAGAAGAAATCAAGCATGTCGTCCTATATTGAAATCATAACAACTCTAACCACCAAAATCTATAAAAATAGAAATCCATTCAATGCAATTTGGAATTTCCCTGTATGTGGGGTAACTACTCCAAGGCATAGTTTTTTACCAAACTCCATTTCTTTTCTATCCCTGACTAATGTCACCAAATAGTAAGTCAAAGAAGAAAATACGGCCTTTGATGCCACTTGGTAACGCCCCAGACCCGGATGACACCCAATGGTGCCTCGAACTAGGTCATCCACATGGACTCAAGCGCATCTCCCCAAATTCCAGAGGTTTTCAACTAGTAGCGAGGGCCTATGTGAGTCATTGGGGATACAATTACATTATTACTAGAGTATCACAACAGAATACGAACATAACAAATAAATAGAGGAATCGAAATAAACATTAGTCAACTAAAGGTAAGATAAGCAAGACATGTATACATATCAATAACTAGAAGTCTCTCTTGTACAAAATGATGTAGATAATACAAGTATCTAGAAAGATTATAGAATAGTAAATAGAAATACAATACATTACAAGTCCCAAAAAGAATAAAAGACCAAAAGGTATCCCATCATTTCAAGCCTCATCTTGGTCCTATGCTTGCTTACTCCAAATCCATAGTCAACAAACTGTACCACGGTGCTTTCCCCTATCATCACATGTAACCATATAATCTATTTGGGTCCCCGAGGAGGCCCAAATAGGGTGTTAGATAAACATCCCAAGGGGAAACCACCCAGGTCTATACAGTTCTAATAGCAATTCTACAAAAGTGATAGCAAGTGTAAAAAAGTATTAATGTAAAGGAATTCCCATGGAATAAGTCTACCGTAATAAGGAATACTAAACAGACCCTCAAGGATACATGCAACAAAGTTATCTCCAAAAAAAAGTAGCTATAAAAATAGTAAAAAAGTCACATGGCCACACTGTACATCCATTCATATCAAGAAAATCACATCCACACTGTATAAAAAAGTAATAAATCCCATGGACACACCATATAGTGAAAGGTATAATCCCACGGCCACACCATATAGTGAAAAGCATAATCCCACGGCCATGCCATATAGTAAAAATCATAATCCCACAACCACACTGTATAGTGAAAATCATAATCCCATGGCCACATCGTATAGTGAAAAGAAGACCCCAAGGGCCAGATCCAAGGTGTCACGTACCAGGGAATCCATGTAATAAATATAGACCACAAAGGGCCAGATCCAAGGAGCTTTTCCAGGGAATCCCATCGAGTCCCATGGGAATCCCAGTGGAAACTTGATTAGGCACTGGTTGGGGTCCTAGGAGAATGGTAATATAAAGTCCTATGTGAGCCCATGTAAGCCGGATCCAGGGGGTAGTAAGGCCCGAGGTATCCCAAGGAATCAAGAACCAAGGGGTAGAGTCAACCCATGGTGTCCACTACCATGTTCCAGATCCATGGAGAGTAGTCCATGGAATCTATAAAACCATTAATTCAAGAATTAAATTATTCAATTTAAACAATTCATTCCATGTGAGTATACCCACTCACATAAACATGAACAATCCATGAGTATACCCAATCATGCAATCTAGTTATCAAACACAAGAATATGGGCATACCCTCCCATATTAAACCTTTCATCATTCCCTTAATAATTTCATATAGGTATACCCACCCATATATTATCCATTTAACATTCCAAACTATAAAAATAGACATGGAATCACAAGATATTCATTTAGCAAGAAGGCAGTACATCTCCTAAACATGTTATTCAAGCTATCAAAGCATTAACGGACTTTCTCTAACTAGGTAATCACAAGAACGCACCCCTTGGGTGGTTTAAACAGACATAAACATGTTATTTCCTTAAGTTTCACTCCTTAGGTGACCATGAATCAAGAAATGGGTTCCAACGCACCTAAACGGAACCTATGATAATCCTCACTAGGTCTGACTAAGCCTATGGCAAGAAAATCGCTCAAAAACAAAGCCTTGATAGAATGTTTGATGGATGGAGAAAAGTCTAAATGCCTAAAAAGCACCTAAAAAGCCAAAAAAAAGTATATACAACCTACCTTACCTCGATAGTAGACATCTCATCCAGTATCAAGTCCTGATTCATCCTGGTTTGGAAGAAATATGAAGAACATACGAAGAATGAAATATTAGGGCATATGATCCGAAATACAAATAGCATAGTCACTGTTCTGAAGAATAAATAATGACTAAAAAGGAATCGATTACTTATTGTTGTAGTTCCAACTAGACAAACCACGATTGAATCAGAGTCTATATGGTTTCTAAACCTAAAAACCCATTTTAGATGGTTTAGGTTCTCAAAAATGAGAGAAACCTTCTATGCTTCAAAAATAAGAGTTTAATTCCTCTATTTTTTTAAAAAAGTGGTCAAGTACACGATGTGTACCACAAGTACATTGCATGTACTTCCTGATGTATACCTGACCTGTAGCAAGATTTAAACCAATTTTCCTCTTTCTTTCCCAAAAACAACCCAATCGGGCCATGGCTCGGCTTAGGGTCTAAGACAAAAAAGGAAAGTAAACAACATTTAACCAAAAAGGAAAAATCAATACCTCAAGAAAAACATGGTATCTTAAATGAGGTGTGATGAGTCATTACACATGAATTAGATGACTAATATGGATTAAATAAATTGGTGTGACCACCAAAATTCTATTTTCTAATAAAAACACCTTTTAGGTGCAATATCTTATAAATTAAATGAATGATATATCTAAAATGAACTTGAATTCTATTAAGGTGTGAGTTCTTCTCATGGACTTTACTTTTGATTTTAAATGATATTGTAATATAATGATTAAAGGTATGATACCTCCTTTGAAATTTTTTAAATTATAAATTGAAATGAAATGTCTTAAATTGAATGGAAGTGGTAGGTTGGAATGGTTTTCCCATGGTCTTCATGTTTGATTATAATGAAAATGGTTTAATTATTTTTTATGATTTCTTGTATTCTTTCTTTCCACTGGTCAATGAAAAAAAATTAAATAAATGAAATTATAAATGGAATGAATGTAATAAAATTGGGAAATGGAATGGATGTTTTACATTTTCATTTATGATCAATTATATATAAGGTTCCCTGTGATTTGGACCTTTTCCTTTTAGGAGTTGTCTAACTTAATATAGACTTAGATTCCCAAGGGAATTCCTTGATCACTCAGAGGATTCCACCCCGATTCATTGGGCCTATTTCCAAGGGATATGCCTAACTTGTAACTTGGTCAATGTCTTATATGTGAATGCCTTGGTATTTCCCTAATTATTCACTAGCTCTCTCTCTACTCTGGATATTATAATTCCTCATATGCACTCTTTGGATTCATCTTTATTTCATCAAGCACGTGATTCCAAGGATTACCTCCTTATACCTCTATTAGACACTCGATGCAAGTTGGAAGCCTCTAGTGTGCGGGGAGCTATGCTTGAGGACTAGTGTTTAACCAGATCAGGGCACCATTTTAGTATCTCTTAGGTTAGGATGCAACAAATGGTATCAAAGTTTTGTTTTCCATTTGTCATCAAATTTTGGGACGGTAGATAGGAGACTAGGAATGTGTCGACACTTGGTAAATAGCTTGTCTCTAGGTTTAGCCTACCCATGCATGAGGGGAAGATCAAGTTTCAAAGGATGGGACTATTGTCCATGTTTTTCTATATTATAGTTGGTTATTATTTCACCTTGGGTTACTGTTGTACTTTTGCTGGTTATGAATTTATGATTTATGAAATTTAACCTTAGCCCAATATAATAAGGATATGTTTTTACATGCATCATTATAGGCACGTATAATTCACATGCCATGCATATGTAATGTCATATAGGTTACATAATTGACTTCTTGGTGCATGATGATTTGTATACACTTTTTAGGTAATTATTTATTGTTATTACCTATGTATATTTATTAGGTGATTTTTTCAGCATAATGGATTATATACCATGATATGTGATTTATCATCATGCATATTGATATGTTATTATTGTTTTATTACTTATATTTATTTCCCTTTAATGGAATTCCTGGATATAATTATGAAACATGGCTAGTTAAATAAACCATCTGCTTCAACTTAAAAAGTTTTTTTCTATATAGCATGATGGTGGAATTCTATTTAACCATTCAATTTGGATATTTTTGAGCTATGAAAATCTGTTTCATGAGATAAAATATTAATGGTTTCGATTAAATGGGTTCTAGATATTCAATTTATAAAGTGTATGGGAACTTTATAAATTGGGAAACAATGACCCATATAGTCAAACCTTCTCATATGGACTTGCCGTATTTTGGAATAAAATGTGGAAATCTGTTTGTAATTAATTAAGAACCAATGGTCCAATATATAAAGTGTATGGGCCTTTATATATTATATAATAGTGAACTATGTATTTGAACCACTTTATATAGACATTTCTAATATGATACGATAGATAAAAATCTTGTTGCAATGAATTGAATACTATTTTTAACTTATAAAGGCAATTACATTTATAACTTAGTAGTGGTGATTCATCTAAATGAACCATGATACTTATATGTATATGAAAAAATGAAATTATTACATAAATTGGTTTCCTTTATGAAGGATAGTACCTATTATTTAGGTATGATGACCCGTGTGACTAGAATCCTAAATGCACAACTGGACTCAAGTATGTAATTTGGGACATGCTTCTAATAAGATGAACCCAATATGGGTGTTTTAAAAAATATTGAATAACATGATTGAACCCTAATCAATTTCCTTATTCCTTTTCTTCCTTAGTACTTAAACCCCATGGGGTATGTTATTTCTAATGTAATGGTCATTTAAAGTGTCTTTATCTACTTATATGATGTTACATATACACGTATAGTGGAATATTACTTGATGAGTTCTCTTAATTTATTAAATCCTTTTTTTAAAGCACAATTTATTGAACATAGAAAAAAAGGGGGGTTACAAGAGTCTGAAAATGGAATCTTATTACAATATTTATCATAAAACAGGATCAAATCACCAGTAAAATAATCCATCTAGGCAATATCCTGATTGACCCCCTTGTTGAAAAGACTATCAGCAACCATGTTCACTTCACGAAAGGTATGAGTGGAAATGTGGTTGATTTCCATGAGAAAATCAAGGAAATTCATCCAACGGGAGGTAAGCGTCCAGGCAAGACGCACCACCCCCTTCCAAATAACTTGGACAATAGTGGTTGAATCACTTTCAACCCAAAGATTATTCCAACTCTTTTCCTTGGAAAATTCCACGGCATGGATCACCCCCATCATTTTCACTTCCAGTGATGAGTCTGTATCACATATGCAAAAGAAGAATCCATTACACATGCCAAGATAGTCTCTAAAGATAGCACCACATCCTATAGGTCTCGGGTTTCCTTTCGAGGCACCATCAATATTCACTTTGATCCACCCTAGGAGAGGAGCTTGCGAGAATACCTCAAAGGTGCGTCGAGGATATCTGTAAGATCCCACAATCCTGAGTCGGCGAAGGATCTCAAAATCACCAACAATGTTGTCACAATGAGATTTCTAAAGTAAGGCAGCATCCCGAATGGCAATGAGAATTCGCTTCCTACCTACAATGAGACTGAATGATCAATTATTATGAAGAATATTATTTATATCATACAAGGTCACAAGTAGGATTTCTGCAACCGCAGTCAGAAAAAGATTATTGATTTGTTGAGAAGATTCATAATTAAAAAAACAATGAAATTGAGAGATGATAGAATCAATAAGTAACCATATGTAACCAAAAATGTCAAGAATGTAATTCCCAAGAGCTGCAGTTGTAGCACAAGACAGAAATAAGTGATTAGAATCCTCTCGGTGTTGATTACACAGTTGACATCTAGATCAAATATAAATCCCAAAATATTGCAGGCATGCTTTAGTGGGGACCCTATTATGAAAAATGTTCCAAATAAGAGTAAGCCTTGAGGGCTTAATCCAAGGTTTGATAAAATCTTTCAACCAAAAAAGCTAGGATCAGAATTTATGAAATTGTTTTTGTAAAAGATTTTGGAATCAAGAATTCCATTATAAGAAGGTTCCCAAATGAGGAAGTCCTCAGTGGTGGAGCACTACGGGAAAAATGGGTATTTGCGACGGGGGTACTTACCCGTCGCAAATAAGTAGGCTTTTGCGACGGGAAAATTTTCCCGTCGCAAATAACCTGCGGCGGTAAAAGGTATTTGCGACGGGAAAGTATTCCCGTCGCTAATAGTATGTTATTTGCGACGGGACCCGTCGCAAATAACTATTTACTCGTTGACCGTAATTAATGCGGGCTAATGTATTTGCGACGGTGCCCGTCGCAACTAATCTAACCTATAAATACCCTCATCCGTTTTTTTCAAATCATTCTCATTCTCTACCTTCTCCTGCTCTCAAACTTCTGTTTCTAGAGTTGAGTTTTTTTTCAGTTTAATTTTTTTCTTCGGAGCTGATATTAAAGTTTTGAAGAACGATCAGAGCAGATCAATTTTCAAGGTATTTATGTTCATTTTAATTTAATATTTATTTTTAATTTTTTATTAGTTTCAATTATTCTTAATTAGTTGTAATTTAATTATGTTTACATTGTTTTCTTACTTAATAAATTTAAATTATTAGTATTGATCATAGTTAATGGTAATTAGGAATAATTAGTAATAATTTTTAATAATTAAGAATAAATATTAATAATTAGTAATAAATACCAATAATTAGGAATAATAACATTATTACATTATTAGTATATTTTATTATTAATATTAAAATAATATAATTTTTTATATATATACAATTCTTTTTTCATCTGTGTGTTTACTGTCTTCACATGTATTATTTGTATGTGGAGATAGAAAACGCACAGATGAAAAGAGAATTGTATATAAATCAGAAAATTATATTATTTTAATATTAATAATAAAATATACTAATAATGTTATTATTTGTAATTATTGGTAATTATTCCTAATTATTGGTAATTATTTATTTAATTACTAATAATTAGGAACAATTATCAATAATTATCAATAATTAAGAATATTTAGTAATAATTAGTAATAATTACCAATAATTAGTAATAATTAGTAATAATTATCAATAATTAGTAATAATTAGTAATAATTAGTAATAATTACCAATAAGTAGTAATAATTATCTATAATTTGGAATAATTAACAATAATTAACAATAATTAGTAATAATTACCAATAATTACCAATAATTACCAATAATTAGTAATAATTAGTAATAATTACCAATAATTGCCAATAATTACAAATAATTACAAATAATTAGGAATAATTAGGAATAATTAGGAATAATTACCAATAATTAGGAATAATTAGGAATAATTACCAATAATTAGGAATAATTAGGAATAATTAGGAATAATTAGGAATAATTAGGAATAATTACCAATAATTACCAATAATTAGGAATAATTAGGAATAATTACTAATAATTACCAATAATTACCAATAATTACCAATAATTACCAATAATTAGCAATAATTAACAATAATTTGCAATAATTACCAATAATTTGCAATAATTTGCAATAATTAGTAATAAATAGTAATAAATACCTAAAATTAGGAAAAATTAGGAAAAATTAGGAAAAATTCTCAATAATTAGTAATAATTACCAATAATTAGTAATAATTACCAATAATTAGTAATAATTACCAATAATTAGTAATAATTACCAATAATTACCAATATTTAGTAATAATTAACAATAATTGCCAATAATTACCAATAATTGCCAATAATTACTAATAATTAGTAATAATTACCAATAATTACGAATAATTAGTAATAATTACGAATAATTAGTAATAATTACGAATAATTACGAATAATTAGTAATAATTACGAATAATTAGTAATAATTACCAATAATTAGTAATAATTACCAATAATTAGTAATAATTACCAATAATTATCAATAATTACTAATAATTATCAATAATTACTAATAATTATCACTAATTACTAATAATTAGTAATAATTAATAATAATTAGAAATAATTAATAATAATTAGCAATAATTCATAATAATTAGCAATAATTCGTAATAATTAGGAATAATTACTAATAATTAGCAATAATTACTAATAATTAGTAATAATTAGGAATAATTAGTAATAATTAGGAATAATTAGTAATAATTAGGAATAATTAGTAATAATTAACAATAATTAGTAATAATTAGTATTAATTAGTATTAATTAGGAATAATTAGGAATAATTAGTAATAATTAGTAATAATTAGGAATAATTAGTAATAATTAGGAATAATTAGGAATAATTAGTAATAATTAGTAATAATTAAGAATAATTAGGAATAATTAGTAATAATTAGGAATAATTAGTAATAATTAGGAATAATTATTAATAATTAGGAATAATTAGTAATAATTACCAATAATTAGTAATAATTATTATTAATTACCAATAATTAGTATTAATTACCAATAATTAGTATTAATTACCAATAATTAGTAATAATTACCAATAATTAGTAATAATTACCAATAATTAGTAATAATTACCTATAATTACTAATAATTACCAATAATTAGTATTAATTACCAATTATTTGTAATAATTACCTATAATTACCAATAATTACCAATAATTACCAATATTTATCAATAATTAGGAATAATTAGTAATAATTAGCAATAATTAGTAATAATTAGCAATAATTACTAATAATTAACAATAATTACTAATAATTAGCAATAATTACTAATAATTAGCAATAATTAGTAATAATTACCAATAATTAGTAATAATTAGGAATAATTAGTAATAATTAGGAATAATTAGCAATAATTAGGAATAATTAGTAATAATTAGGAATAATTAGTAATAATTACCAATAATTAGTAATAATTATTATTAATTACCAATAATTATTATTAATTACCAATAATTAGTATTAATTACCAATAATTAGTATTAATTACCAATAATTAGTATTAATTACCAATAATTAGTATTAATTACCAATAATTAGTATTAATTACCAATAATTAGTATTAATTACCAATAATCACCGATAATTAGCAATAATTAGTAATAATTAGGAATAATTAGTAATAATTAGGGATAATTAGTAATAATTAGGAATAATTAGTAATAATTAGGAATAATTAGTAATAATTACCAATAATTAGTAATAATTACCAATAATTAGTAATAATTATTATTAATTACCAATAATTATTATTAATTACCAATAATTAGTATTAATTACCAATAATTAGTATTAATTACCAATAATTAGTATTAATTACCAATAATTAGTATTAATTACCAATAATCACCAATATTTTCCAATATTTTCCAATAATTACCAATATTTTCCAATAATTACCAATATTTACCAATAATTACCAATATTTACCAATAATTACCAATATTTACCAATAATTAGGAATAACTACCAATAATTTGGAATAATTACCAATAATTTGGAATAATTACCAATAATTTGGAATAATTACCAATAATTTGAAATAATTACCAATAATTAGGAATAATTACCTTATTACATTATTTGTATATTTTATTATTAATATTAAAATAATATAATTTTCTATATTATATACAATTCTCTTTTCTTCTGTGTTTTTTCTGTCTCCACATGTAATATTGGCATTCTTTTTCAAAATTATCAACCTACTCGCCAATGGAGAGGTGAAAGTGAATGTCAATATTACATGTGGAGACAGAATGTGAAACACACAGATGAAAGGAGAATTGTATATAATATAGAAAATTATATTATTTTAATATTAATAATAAAATATACTAATAATGTAATGATGTTATTATTATATAATTAATATTTATGAAAAAAATTATATTAGTATTATTAAAAAAAATAAAAAATCAATATAATATTAAAATTATCAATATTTGTAACAGGTTTTGCTTTATTATCAATATATTCAATCCTTGCTTGTGTTTTTTCTAACAAATTATTCAAAACCAGTAATGCTTTTATATTTTATAGAAAAATATGGAACAACGAGGTCGTCAACAGTCATTATTAGATGACCGCATATGGATAAATCAACGTAGAAATCCAAATGGTTATGGTTTAAATCCAGTATATATAGAGGGTGTGGAGATTTTTTTATCATTTGCGGCATCAAATCCAGAATTTGTTTCAGAAGGAAAGATAAAATGCCCTTGTAGAAAATGTGCATTGAGAACGTTTGACACGTTTGACAAAGTGGGGGAACATCTCTTGCGTTTTGGTTTTCAAGCAGATTATGTTTTTTGGTATCAACACGGTGAACGCAGTTCCAGAGCAGGTGATACCAACTTGATTCCGGATCCATCCCAGTTTCAAGATTTAGTACATGATGTTGCAGGTTCATCTATTCAACATACAGAAACTCCGGCTGATATAGCTTCAAATCCTGAGTTGGGACCGTCTGAATTTTATGAGTTGTTAAAGTCTGCTGAGGATGCATTATATCCTGGCTGCAAGATGAGCAAATTAGAAGCAGTTGAAAAATTTATGTCTATCAAATCAGATAACGGAATGTCAAACACCTGTTTTGACCAGATATTTTCTTTGCTGAAAACACTGTTACCAGAAGGAAATGTTTTACCTGCAAATTACTATGAAAGTAAGAGGTTGGTTCGAAATTTGGGACTTACTTTTCAGAAGATTCATGCATGTTCAAATGACTGCATTTTATATTCTGGGGAAAATGAGTCGTTGGATAGTTGTCCCACATGTGGGCAACTGAGATATAAAGAAGGACAACGCGGGAAGTCTGGTTTGATTCCTGTAAAATAGTTGAGATATTTTCCGCTTACATCCAGACTTCAGCGTTTATTCATGTCTAAGAATACAGCGACAATGATGTCATGGCATAAAGAGAATATTTCAACCGATAAAAGCTTGAATCATCCAGCCGATGGTGATTTATGGAAACATTTTGATAGAGTGCATCCATCCTTTGCTTTAGAAGCTAGAAATGTTCGATTGGGCCTTTCCACTGATGGTTTCTGTCCGTTTGGATCTTATGGTAGTCAATATTCATGTTGGCCTGTTTTTTTAACTCCGTACAATTTACCTCCATGGATGTTGATGAAGGAGCCATATATCTTTTTGACTTTACTAATTCCAGGACATCCGAAGAAAAATATTGATGTTTATTTGAAGCCATTGATTGATGAATTAAATTTATTGTGGAGTACTGGTGTCAGTACATATGATGTTGCAACGAAACAGAATTTCATACTGAGAGCAGCATTGATGTGGACAATAAGTGACTTCCCGGCTTATGGGATGTTATCTGGATGGAGTACACATGGTCAGAAATCATGTCCTTACTGTATGGGAGAGAACAAAGCATTTATGCTCATTGATGGAAAGAAACCTTGTTATTTTGACTGTCATCGCAGATTTCTTCCAGCTGATCATCCTTTTCGCAGAAACAGATCTCATTTCAGAAAAGGAACAGCTGAAAGGGATGGACCCCCAAAAATGCTATCAGGTTCTGAGTTAAAATCGGTTGTATTTTCATTACCTCCCATCACTTTTGGTCCCACAATAAACCAACAGAAAATTTCTGGTTTTGGGAAAGAACACAATTGGATTAAACGTAGCATATTTTGGGATTTTCCATATTGGTCTGATTTGTTGGTCCGACACATGTTAGATGTCATGCATATTGAGAAGAATTGTTTTGATAATTTGTTTCATACAGTTTTGGATACGCCAGGAAAGAGCAAAGACAATGTAAATGCACGTTTAGATCTTTCCCAAATTTGCAGGTGTCCAGAATTGGAACTCTTTGAGAATGTCAGAACAGAAAGGTTACTGAAACCAAAAGCAGCTTATACACTGTCTAAAGAAAACCGTTTATTATTTTGTCAGTGGATTGCAGATTTGAGACTTCCAGATGGTTGTGCTTCCAATTTGGGTAGATGTGTAAAGAATGGTCATATTACTGGATTAAAAAGTCATGATTGTCATGTTATAATGGAGAGAATTCTACCCATTGGATTAAGAGGTCTGTTGAATTATGTGATTTGGGATTCCATAACAGACATGTCTCATTTTTTTCGGGGAATTTGTGCGGCTACGACAAATTATGATGCTCTAGGAAAACTTGAAAAAGATGTTGTTGTAATTATATGTAAACTGGAAAAAATATTTCCGCCATCTTTCTTCGACTCAATGGAACATTTGATGTTACATTTGCCATATGAAGCCAAATGTGGAGGTCCGGTACAGTTTCGATGGATGTACCCATTTGAAAGATGCATGCAAAAATTGAAAAGAAAAGTACGCAACAAAGCATCTGTTGAAGGATCTATTGCAGAAGCTTATTTGCAAGAGGAAATATCTTTTTTCTGCTCCCATTATTTTGAATCTGAGTATCCTTCAAAACACAACCGAATGGGATGGAATGAGAGGAATATTGATGAAATCGACAATCAATTATCTATTTTCAACCAGTCAGAGCTTGGTTTTGGTGGAGTTTCTGAACGCTGGCTTTCAGATGATGAACATCATAGAGCTCATACGTATGTTCTGCTCAACTGTGAAGAGATGACATCAGTTGTACTGTAAGTGTTTATATCACTTATTCTATCATTTATGTTACAATAAATAACTTTGGTTTTTATAGGTTGTATGATAATCATATCAAGAAACAAATTCCACAAATTACAGCAGCTGCTCTCGAAGAACGTCGACTGAAAAATTTCTCTTAGTGGTTTCAAAAACTGGTAACAGAAATTATTTATCTTTTAGCAACTCATTCAATGTATAGTTTACTATATTGATAATTATTTCACAAATTTTCAGGTGTCTCGACATGCTGATAAAATTGACAAACGGCTGTGTGTATTGAGTAACCCACCTTCCAAACTAGTTAAAACTTATAATGCATATGTGGTGAATGGATTTGGATTCCACACACATGCATATGGGGAATCGAAAAAAACAATGAACAGTGGAATTAGCTTGAGAGGATATCATCATCGAGAAAATGAAGTTGATTTTTATGGCATACTTGATGAAATCATTGAACTCTGTTATCTTGGACAACATTACATAACCATGTTCAAATGTCGGTGGTTGGATACAGAGAGAGGCGTGTGTGTTCATCCGACTCATGGAATCATCGATATTAAATTTAAAAGTGTTCTTGCAGTAAATGAACCATTCTTATTGGCTCAACAGGCATATCAAGTTTATTATGCAAAGTATTGTGCAACATCAAGAGACTTGACTGATTGGTGGAGTGTAATAAAAATCAAAATTCGAGACAATCAGTTTAGTCAAAGTGAATGTGCTTTCACTGATGTGCAAAGAATTGAAGTTTTTCAAGAGAGTACTCAAAATCAATCTTTTTTACAAAGAGACATGAGTATCGATGACGAAACCCCACATTTAAGAGTCGGTGATGAAGATGATGTTAATGATGTCACACATGAATTTGAAATGGTAAGAGATGAAGCAACTGCAACTCGAATGGATATCGATGATGTTGAGGAGGAATATGAAGATGACATTGACATATATGAAGATGATGATGAAGATGAACACTTATAGAATTCCAGGGTATTTATATACAATCATAATATGTATATATGTATATATAATAGTAATTATCAATTATTTGCTAACATTAACATTTTCTGTTTCAGATGGACGAGGCCACATTTCGTGAGTTGGCGGAGGCTGACCTGCCTTTCGATGCGGATGAGTTGCTGGCAGATGACCCTCATCCTGCAGGCGCTCCAGGGAGTACGCGGAGGGGGCGTGGTCTTGCACGATTGATGATTCCTGACCCCGTCCCCGAGCGACGTCCACGTCTTGGGTTTGATCCGCACACCCAGAGGTGTGATAACCTGTGTGATAAACTGTGGATTTGACTAAGATTTCATTAATCTATTCACATAATAAATGTTTATTATTTTTTTCAGTTTTCCGCATATAGCAGTCGGACAGGGCAGCGCTATTTTGCACAACTATTTCTCTCAGTCGTGGACCACATGGGAGCAGATTCCCATTGATGTGCAGCAGGTCATGTTCGGCCATTGGTTGGTACGTACGTAAATAAATAATTTTTATTTTGAAAATTATTTCATTTCTAACTTGATATTTTGATTTATTTGTAGGGTTTATGGTATCCGATCGAGGATACCATGCGTGACGCCATCCACGAGGCATGGGAGGTGGCCATGCGTGATCGCCTTCGTCAGTTTTTTCACAATTTAAGAAAAGCTGCGATGAAGAAAGCAGGAGTATCAGATTTTGAGGAGTCATGTAGAGCACACCGACCAGAGTACATTTCATCCCATGTATGGGATGGATTATGTGCGCACTGGTTGAGTGGTGCCTTTCAGAGGAGATCATCGGTGGGGAGGCAGAATCGGGGGAGACAGGAGGTGACTCATCGAGCTGGGAGTCGTTCTTTCAGTACTCATAGACAGCATCTGGTATGTACATTATTTATAAATATTTTATATAACTATAAATATTAACAGTTTATTTTTTATTCTTATAGGCTGTCGAGCACCCCGTTATTACAGAGTACGACGTATATCGGAGGATGTATAGTGATCCTGCTACTGGGGAGCTCAGAGGTGATCGTCAGCATCACATCGTGGTCAGTATTATTTGTTTTCAAGTTTAAAAATTAACTGCATATAATATATTCACAATTTTAATTTTAAATTGCAACTATAGGAGTCATATGAGGCCGCAGCGTCACAGGCCCGGCCTGAGAGTCAGGCCGAGTCATCAGATCAGACCACTGCACGCCAGTTTGATGAGGCGGCATGGATGCAGGCCACCCAGTATGCCTTCGAGAAGGGCCGGGTAGTTGGTATCGGCTCTCGACTGACTCCCAGAGATTATTATGGCAGTGCTGCGATGTCGGCGTCCAGCTCGAGAGGAGCTCGTGCATCTTCTTCTACACAGTATGAGGATCAGTTGCGATCTCAGACTGCACAGATAGAGAGTCTCCGACAGGAGCAGGAGCAGATGCGTCAGCAGCATGAGGAGGAGCGTCGACGCCAGCAGCAGCTGTACGAGGAGCAGACGAGTCGGTGGCAGCAGCAGCATCAGGAGCAGATGGAGTACATGCGCCGACTCACTCATGCTTTAGGGATGGAGTTTCCTCCACCACCATCTGCAGATCCCCCACCTCCCCCCCTCCTTCAGATTAGAGTTTGTATTTCTGTTATAAAATTTGTGAAATCAAAATATTTTTTTTTCTATTCGTAGTTTCTGTCTCATTATAAAATATTAATAATATTATATTTTTAAAAAACAATATTAATATGAATAATAATATTATTTATATTTTATAATATTAAATTTTATATATATATTAAAATTTTATATATATATAAAAATTTTATAATATTATAATTTAATTATATTTTTTGTAATTCTTGAATTATTTTAATATTTGAATGTAAAATAATTCTATTATTTTTATATTAATTAAAATAACTTATTAATATTTTTTTTATTTATGAATTATAATTGTAATATTATTATATTAATTAAATCATTTATTAATATTCTATTATTTTTTATTTTTGAATTATAATTCTACTATTATTATAGTAATTAAAATAATTTATTATTTTCATTTGTAAATTATAATTCTATTATTATATTAATTAAAATAATTTATTAGTAATTTATTTTATTTATTTTTTTTATAGTATTTGCGACGGGATACTATACCCGTCTCAAATACTAGTATTATTAATAGTTTTTTATTTTTTTTTTAAAATAGTATTTGCGACGGGACCCATCGCAAATACTATCAACAGTATTTGCGACGGGATACGATGCCCGTCGCAAATACTAGTATTATTAATAGTTTTTTATTTTTTTTAAAAATCGTTTTTGCGACGGTACCGTCGCAAAAGGTATTTGCGACGGTACCGTCGCAAAAACTATTTTAAAAGTTTTTTACAAAAATACGGAATACTATTTGCGACGGGAAGAATGACCATCGCAAAAAAATCTTTTAGCGACGGGCCCGTCGCAAATAAGTGTAGTTGCGACGGCGTTTTCAGTAACGGGCTATTTGCGACGGGCCCCCGTCGCAAAAGGCCAGTTGCGACGGGATCCCGTCGCAAATAGCCCGTCGCAAATACCTGTTTTTCTAGTAGTGGAGAAAGGATAATTTTCAATGACATGACTAATTTTATTAGGTAGAGTGATGTCATGATAATTAACAACATCCCTAATAGTGGAGTTGGTATTGTCAGGAAGAGTGGTGGGAGGTGGTATGGAGATTAAAGGGACACTAGTCCAGTTGTCCAGCCAAAAGTTCCTAGAGTAATTAGTATTAACCATCCCTCTAGAGTTTTTCATGATGTTGATGAAGGATTTCCTAATGGATGGCCAGATGGAAGAAGTAATGTAGTTAAAATTACCATTCTTAATCTTGGTAATGAATCTTTTTTAATAAAGGCAGTGGAATCAGAGTTGTTATGAAGAAACCTCCAAGTCATCCTAGCTTGAATAACATTATCAAAAAGCTTAAGATTTTTTACTCCAAGACCACCCTTATCCAAAGGCTTACAGAAAGTGACCTAAGGAATGGTCACATGATTCTATTCAATTGTACTACCAGTCCAAACAAAGTTTTTAATGTAAATATTTATTTTCTTAAGGAGACTAGCAGGACAATTGTACACCATCATCGAGTAGACCATTTTAGATAAAATTGTAGATTTCACAAGAAAAATTATGCCAGCCATAGATAAATATTTACCCTTCCAATAAAATATTTGTTTGGTAATTTGATCAACAATGTTATGAAATTAACTGGATTTAGGTCTTCCCCAGAAGACAAGAACACCAAGGTAAGTTAAGGGGAATGATCCTTACTTGATTCCTAAGTAATTGATGATGCTACCTTTTTTGTTAGAGGAAAAAAATTTCCCAAAGAACACAAAGGATTTTCTACATATTATAGATTGACCCAAAATTTCTTCATAATGATCCAGGGTATTTTTGAGGTTTTGGATATTCCTTTTATCACCCTTTAAGAACAGAATAGTTTCATCAGCATATAAAAGATGTGTAGAAACATTTAAGTTTCCAGAATCATGGATAGTTTTAATCTTGTTTTGATCCAAAAGGCATGTGATAATTCTGCTTAAGTAATCCTCAGAAATAGAAAAAAGAATGGCCGAAAGAGGATCACCTTGCCAAACTTTATTGCTGCATTTAAATAAACCTTTAGGTTCCCCATTGACCAGAACAGAGATGGAATCCAAATTGAATAAGGAGCTTATCATACCAGTGAAAGAGTTGTTAAACCCAATGTTTTTTAGAACCTTTATGATGAAAACCCAATACACGGTATCAAAAGCTTTCCTAATGTCAAGTTTAATGGCAAAACTACCTCCCCTAGTGACTTTGTTCAAAATGTTAGTTCATTCCGAAGCAATGTAGATGAAATCTTGAATAGACCTACCTTTGATGAAACCAAATTGGTTCCAAGAAACAATTTTATTATAGACATAGGTAAGTCTATTAGTAAGGAGTTTGAAGATAATTTTATATATGTTGTTGATGAGCCCAATAGGCCAGAAAAGGTGAATCTTAGAGGTATTTTCCACTTTAGGAATAAGAGTAAGGAATTGAGCATTTATCCCATGTTGGAGAACACCATTGGAGAAGAAAGTTTTGACATGTTTGCAAACATCTAAATGAATAATCTCCCAATATTTTTGGAAGAAACCATTTTTGAAACCATCAGGTCCTGGGGAACTATTAAGATTGAGGCTAAAAACAGTGTCCTTGATTTCATGATCCAGAGGTATTCTTGATAGATAGTCATTATATTCAATAATCATCATATTCGGGATGATATAAGGTATAAGATCTTTTCAAACATCCATACCATTGAACCAATTATGAAAATAAGAGACAACATGATTAGAAATAGCGTCCTCAGTTTCAAGAAGGGCTTCATCATCTCTAAGAAAGGTAAGAGGCCTACAGACTTTTTGAATTCTTGGGAGAGATTTGTAGAACTCAGTATTCCTATCTCCATTAGAAAGCCATTTGGTTTTGAAAATTTTCTTTTGCATGTTATCTTTAAGTTTCAGAAGGGAGTTGAGTTTCAAAGAAGTACTAATTTCAAGTTGAGGATCTAGAGAAAAATTAGAGCAGGTATTAGAGATTTTAATTTGAATAAGTTCATTCTCCAAAGAGGATATTTCCTTGTCAAGCTGTTTAGTTTTGGAGCTACACCAACCCTTGAGAAACTTCTTAAGGAGCTTTAATTTAGTGATGCAAGAAAAAGAATCATTGTGATGCCTCATGCTATCCCAAAAAGCTTTTATAATGTTATAAAAATCAGTTTTCGTAGCCCAAGCGTTGTTAAATTTAAAAGGGGTAGGAGATTTAAAACTCTTGGTGAAAATACTGACCATAATGGGATGATGGTCTGAGTTTATCTTAGGTAAGGTAATACTCGATATGGAGTCCCATTTATTGAGGGAAGAAATATTAGTGAACTCCCTATCAAGTTTACTAACAAATACCTTATTGTTGTGACTTCTATACCCAGTATACTTAGAACTAGTGAGGTTGATTTCTATAAGGTCACAATCCTCAATAGAAGATTTAAATTCTCTTGAGGAGATAGAAGAGTGGGATGGTCCAATTTTTTCACTATGGGTAAGAATAGCATTGAAATCCCTGATCACAAACTCGGGATCCTGGATAATGTTAGATAGTATATCAAGGTCATGTCAAAGGGATCTTCGATCTTGATATCTATTCTTAGCATATATCATAGTGCAAAAATAATGTAAACCATCATAGAAAAATTCCCAAGTAAACATTTTTTCAGAAATTTTGAAAGCACAAATAGATTGCAAGGATGAATGATAAAAAATACAAATTCTTTGAGTAGCAAGTCCATCCTTGAAATAACCAAGGAAATTATATCCAAAAGAGCACAAATGAAAATATTTTTAAGAAAAATTAATTTTAGTCTCATCAATAGAAAAAAAAATTGGTTTGTGAGTTAAAATAAATCTCTTAAGAACAATAAAAGTGTCAGAGTTTGCAATACCCTGACAATTCCAAAAGAAACAATTCATTGAAACCTACGTTTGGAGTTAGAACTCCCTTTTTTGAGCTTCCTGAGCCCTTTTTCCTCATTGATCTTCTAGGTTCATGAGAGGAGGTAGGGATGGATTTCTTTCCCTAGTTACTCATAAAAGAGGAAGCAGATAAATTAAAAGCACATGTAATATCAGCACTTTTATTTTTTTTCCAATGAGTTTGAAATCAAATGTGGGGCCATTGGGAAATCACTTGGAGGCATAAGAGAGGGTTTATTAGATATAGGTGTGCATGAAGATACAGTCGCAGTGGCCATAGATCCCACTACCACTGGCATATTATTTGAAATAGCACCTTCATTGGTTGAAATTTTCATTAACCAAGCCTATTGTGAAAACTCTTGAATTAAATAAATGGTTAGAGATGAAATTATAAGATAATTTTCTAGAAATGTTGTGTGATATAATCTAAATAAATTAATTAGTTCAATTGTTTTTAAAACTTTTACTTAACATACTTTATATGTTTTCTATTTAAATAAATTACATTAAATTCCATAAAATTAAACCTTGTTTTGGTGTTTATAGTGTGAACACTTGTGTAAGGGTTTGCATTAGAATTGATTTGGCTAGGAATGTGAGAATTTCTCATAGGCCATAGTTACCTTATGACCTATTTTTTATTAAACCTAAAGGATATGCGGTAGATCCTAGTGATCATTTTAGGCATGAATCTACTTGAAAAATTTGGATCCATATGTTAAAATGAATGGTTTTCTCTATAGTATCTCCCTTGGAGGTGACAAATTGGTGGATCCCTGAACTGAGTTTCAAAGCATGGTAAGTGTTTCCTGTTAGATCTAGTTGAGTTGGGTAGGAATCTTAACTAATGAAATGAAACCCCTAGGGTAGATGGGTGGTTTTTTGATATGTTTAACTTTGAGGGTTTATTCTCGTATATAGATACTATTGAGTACCATATATTTATATTTTATATTAGTGTTGTGACCTTTAAATGAGAACTCCCCTATCTAGATGATCAGTGGTGATCAGGTTTTAGTAGCCCGATGTTGGTAGGTGTTGTCTTTAGGACTATGATGATAGATTCTAACACTTGTATTTCAATGCTTCCTTTTTTGCTTCATTTTAACCTATTATAAAAGAGTGTTTATAGGAATTTTATACATCGTGTAACTTATGCATGTAAATGGGATATGGTTCTCATGCTAGATACCTTAGGGATAGGTGCACAAACATAGATGTCATCTCTTTAACTCAAACAACTAGTATGTAAATGATATTGTTCTATTAAGGAATACCTATGGAATATGTTGGTTTAGGACTATGATATCCTTTTTACACTAAGCTTTGTTTTACACTCTTTTCAATACTGATGCACAGTATGTGCTCAATTATTTTGAATCAGGAATGGTAGTAATGACTTTACTTTTAGAAAGCACCCTAAGTGCTTGTATATCGAAACTGGTTTTAATGAGAAGGATGGTTTGGGTTCTTCGCCTAGTTGACTAGTAGTGGTTGTGTGGTCAGTGCTTACTTTTTTAAATTGATTCAATGAGGCTGGTGGTATTTCAATAAATTATGGCACATGTAAGATGCCTAATTTTGAAAATGAGTTCCAAGGGAACTCCAGTCCTAATGAAAAATGGTGTTCCATATAGAATGTTAGTTTAACATTGTTAATTGATGAATCTTGGAAGTGTAAGGTAGGTTTTTGAACCGGATGGTATAGGATAGTACGTCAACTATAAATGATAATTTGGTTTGCACCCATTTTATATAGAAACTATTTATAATTGAACATTGGTGAGTAGCCAAGGGTATAGGATTGATGGTTTCTAATGTGACTCTTATGGTCATGGACACAAAGATCTTATAGTAAATTTAAATTAAATTCTTGGGATGAGGGATAAACTAGAATGGACCTGGACACACATGGTTGGGAGACATGGTGTTAACCATTGAAAAATGTAGGTGTGGCCAAGTTGATGTGATCATGACTTGGAGGAAGTTATACATTCCTATAAATAAAATCTAAATGTCCACCTAATAAATAGGTGATCGTTCCCTTTATCTTGATATCTTCCTATGTATGTTGATAGAGCATCATCTATACACCAAGCTACCAGTTTAAATAGCTGATATGGTTTGATGAAAGGTCTCCTTTGTATTTCCACTAAATGAGAGGTTTTAATATAATCCAAATGGTTCATAGCACACTACATACTATTGGAAGGTGATGAACCTTAATGTGTTTTTTTTTCAAAAAAAATCATAAGGACCATTCTCAGAAAGAACAAACAGGTGATTGGTGATGTTACTTATCACTTGATTATGAGTAGGATCTTGGTCATACTAGTTATATGTCTAGTATATATGGATCATACATTGAGGTAATCATTTTCATTTAATTTAAATTATGGAAAGGACACTCTTAAGGTTTGGAGTGGGATGTTTTTCGATGATAGGAACCCCATAGAAGAGAAAGGTTATGGGACCTTGAGACTAGACATCTGATAGTCATTTTGGAACTCATATTCTAATTAATAGATGAAGAATGTTATGGATGGAATCCCCAAAAAAATCTAGTTATGGTTTGATGATCTATTTTTGGAGAAATATAGATGTGTTCATTAATCCTAGATTACCTTATGATGACCCATAGATGATGGATCGGACTGGTGTTGGTGTTGGTGTTATAGCATGATGGTTTTCAGTAAGAGATTGTTCAATCAGGAGGCATCATCAAAAGTTAGGTAAGATATTCGGTGAAAGTTATTGAAAAAATATCATTATGCCTTTGGATAAAAATTTAAAATTGGTTCTAATATTGTATGTGTAGTTTAAGCCGATCATTTTTTGTAATATTTGACTAGAAGTAAGTATGCCATTGGATGCGGTTGGTGAGGAAATCACATTTTCCATGCCAACAGGATGAGATGGGTTCAGATTAAAAGGGAAACCAGGAATTTTCAAGGAAAAGTCGGCATGACTAATCAATCTTGGTTGATTGGAGTTTGACCATTTCGATCAGATCAAGGACTGAGGGTAGTGTTCACATGTGTAATTTGATAAATATATCGAAAGTTTCTCAAGAATTATATGAATTTGTTTCAATAGGAAATTACCATGGTGGGAATACTATGACTCATAATTGGTTGTTAAAAACTAGAACCTATGGTGGGGAGGACTATAGGTTGTATGATGTAAGAGAAAATGATGTGATCATGTATTAGGTTAGATGGGTTCAGGTAACTTTTTTCTTGATGTTTCAGTATGAATATGAGAGTTGTCTTGAGTTTAATGGTTCATGTACTATATGGTTAAAATAGAACTTGAAAGTGAATTGGGGGTTCGAGAATGCAACACATCCATTCAAATGTGAGGTTACAACCTGAGTAGATTGGGTGTTATTTTTTTCCCCCAAGTATTCTCAGGGATAAGAATTTCTAAGGTGGGGAGTTTGTAACATCCCATGTTTTTTGACTAGTTTAATTCTCAAAATAATTTCAACTTTTTAGTTGGTGAATAGGAAGAATATTTAACTAAGCCACAGAATGTAAATATGAGCATTGGAACACTTTAAAATGTTGTTTTTTAATGTTCATTAAGGCCTGAGAGGTGTCTCAAATGTTTAGATGAGTTTTAGGAGCGTTGGGATCCAAAATATCACTTTTCAATAGAAACATACATGGTGTATAGTTTTTTTAATCTATGTATCCCCTTAAGAGAAGCAGTGTGTCCCTATAAGTGATGTCACGTAGTTTTCTAAATAGTTAAAGGTGGGGTGCAAGGTTGTGTGAAAATTATGTTATAAACTGCATAGCTGGGAACATGGGTTGTGCCTGGTTTGAAAAATTGTGCACCTATCCACATGGTTAGTTCCACTTAACAAGTAGTACTTCATGGTTGGAACACAGTTATCCCAAATTGTGTAACCAAACCAGGTGGGGTATGGATCTTGGAAAGTGTGATCCACACAGTTGGTGAATTATTAGCAAAAACATGCATACAAACTATGTTCCTCATTAAAGAGGTGTGAAATAGCCATTTTTTACCTTCATCCTTATTTTTTTCATCCTCCCCTTTCTCCCTTATTTCTCCTATACCCAGGTCGCTCGATCTCCCTCTTTGGCCTCCTATTGGAATCCATGGTTCTCCCCCATATGAGATATAATTTATGAATTGTTAGGTTTATTGGAACCATATCAGTAAGATCTCAACTCCTCATACTTATTTTCTTTGCTTATATCATCATTCAAACTACTAAATCTGTGAGATCCCTTTTTCCCTATTTTTAGGTCTTTTATGATTCTTCATATTTCTCCCATTATAACTCAAATAAAAGCATAATATTGGATTATTTGACCATATTAAGTATGATTTAGTTGGTTTATTTGCTTTTCCCTAAAGTCTTATTTTTTTATAAATTATTTTTATTATGTCATATGCTAGAATTTTCAAATATTTCTCCTAAATGATGAAATTCCTAAAATTAAATTACCTATACTAGATTTAGACATGGTATGTCATCTTTATGTTGTTAGGTTCTATGAACTCAACCCTGACTACCTTCAAAGGTGGGTTCTTTTCATGTTAGTTTATATTTTTATTTCTCTATGATTATTTCACCTTTTAGTTTTCTCCTTAAATCACCATTGAGGTGTGATGAGTCATTCAAAGTGAAAAAGATGACTAATTTGAATTGATTAAATTGGTGTAACAACCAAACTTCCATTTTCTAATAAAACAACATTTTAGGTGCACTGTCTTATAAATTAAAAGGATAACATATCTAAAATGTGTATGACTATTATTATGGAATGAGTGCTTATCATGGCCTTTAATTATGATTTTAAATGAGATTGTAAAATAAATATTAAATTTATAACACCTCCTTTGAACCTTTTCCAATTATAAGTGGATAATAAATGAATTAAATTGAATAGAAGTGGTAATTTGGCATGGTTTTCTCATATCCTTAAAGTTTTATTATAAAGTAAATGGTTTAATT
This sequence comes from Viscum album, assembly GCA_963277665.1. Taxonomy (NCBI): domain Eukaryota; kingdom Viridiplantae; phylum Streptophyta; class Magnoliopsida; order Santalales; family Viscaceae; genus Viscum; species Viscum album. Next base: position 626,175,073 of record OY728127.1, read on the forward strand.
CCTATTTATTATTGGTTGGATAATTTCTTGGCACTTTTTAATCGAAGAAGAAATTTAAATAAAATAAATGATAAATGGAATTAATTTAATCAAATGGGGAAATGTAATAGATGATTTCCATGGATAATTGTGATCTATTATATATAATTTTTCATATGATTTAGACCTTTTAAATTTTAGGAGTTTCTAAACTTGATCCATCCTTAGATTTTTGAGGGAATTATCTGAGTACTTAGAGGCTGTCACACCAATTCATTGGTCCAGTTTCCAAGGAAGATACCCACCTTTTAACTTGTTCAATGTCTTATATGGGAACTCATCAGTTTGTCCCTGATGATTCACAAGATCACTCTATACTTCATATATTATAATTCCTCATATACACTCCTTAGATTCAACTTGATGTCCTCAAACACGTGATGTCAAGGGTTACCTATTTGGGATCCAAACATTCTTAGCTCGATATTACTTTTAACATGACTCCCCAGACAATTTTAGAGCTTTTTACGATGGAATGTCAAGGACTTATTCCATGGATTACATTTAGATTCCTATATCCAAACTACATTAGTTAATACTATGAGTTGTCTTGACCCGTTGGGGTCAAGGATGCCTTGGTTACACCTTGTATCCCTCCCTATTATTAACTTTATATCATATTGTACCTTAGTTTTTTATTATAGATATGGAACCCTAGGAATGAAATCCCTAATCTGATATGAGATCCTCTCATATAGATTCCCTGGGTACTAAACCTCTGGTCTATACTGATGCATGTATATCTATGAAAATTATTATCTTATATATGCATATATAGACATGATGGTAGGTATTCAAAGATATTATGACTTAAGTTGATGTAGGTATGGTCATCTAAGTGTATTAAAGGAACCAAAGCCGGAAATGTTATTATTTATTTTTTACCACGTCATTTTGATATACCTATACACAGATTATTTTATATTCATATACTGAATAGCTTTCAAAACCATTGGTTGTGGTCTACTTAATATGTCTCACACCTTATTTGGGCCTCCATTGCACTGGGGTACCCAAACAGACACCATGGTTGCAGGTTCAAGTCCACATTTTATTCTTGTATATGTGTTAGGTTTGTAAATGGGATCTTAGAAGAACATGACTGAGTTGGAGCTCAAGATGATCATAGAGATGGACCTTGGGGATTTTGTTTTCCTTATATAATTTTTTTAGTACATGTTCTATATTTTTTGCTAAAAATTATGGAATATTCATGCATGATTACTCTTCATTTATTATTTTTAGATGTTTTTTATTCTGTTTCCTTTTTTTATTATTTCTTATATTGTATTAATTACTGATTTAGAAGGTATATATTCCCCATTGGACCTCCATTAGACCCTCATTTCTAGTCAGGAGCCTCTAGAGTACGGGGATTCATGCTTGAGGCCTAGTGTCCAACCTACTAGGGGGACTATTTTAGTGTATCTTGGGTCAGGTTTCTACAATTATCATATCCCATCTAGAGGAAGAAGATGGATTTTCAAATAATACATAGTAAACTTTCTAATAATCAACTATATTGAAATAAAAACAACACCAATACATTTCCCTATGTAAATAGAATAACATTATTTATAGGTGAAAGTTATTAAAACTGAATTATATGAAATTTGATGTTCACATTGTATAGAAAAATGCTCGTATAGATAAGTCAATACTGAAATAACATGATCATAAGCCATTCAGAGAAAGAAGGTGGATGGTTTCAAGGGAACATAACCCAATAAGTGAGAAATATTTTTCAAATGGATTAACTGGTAGGAATTTAAATCCCTAGAAAAAAATTTATAGAATCTCGTATAATAAAATAAAATGTAATAATGTATGAAACTTATATGAAATAAGTTCAAATAACTATCATAACTCAATGAATAAAAAATTAGTTTCCAAAAATCCTCACTACTGGGGAAAAATAGAATCAATAGACTATTGAATAAGGAAACATGATTTGGATAGTAAATCTCAATAAATACAAGTAAATAAAGTATAGAACACTAATTTTATAGTAAACCAATAAAACACCATAAAAATCGAACATGGTGCATGACATGTAATATGTCTCAAAGAGTTGGAATTGAGAGTAGGAAAACCCTTGAGGATTGAATGACACTTTAATCAAAACCCATTGAAAGATATGAATTTTAATTTAACTTAAAATACTATTATTAAAATATAATTCATGTTTTAATATCTTAAATTGGTAGTATAAACACCACAAAAATGAAATTTGGTGCATAATACCAAACAAGCCACGTAGAGATGAATTTGAGATGAAACCCTTACCTCTTATCTAGAATTAAAAAAATGTGAATTAACCTCCTATATAAAAAACATATCTATATTAATCTATTAATTTTTAATATTACACATATCTATTTTTATTTATACACTTCATAAATAGTAATTATCTATATGAATTCTATGGATTTTTCACATCGAGTGTATACAATTGTGATCGTTTATTACAAGTTTCATAATAGAAGTGTCTATGATCATTCTTATTTAAAATTTAATCATTAATAGATCATTAAAATTACTATTAGGGATTATTTATAAATATTTATTATGTTAAAAATTCTTTTCCTAAGTGTTTTAGTCCTTATCCTTGAAGATAAAATCGATAACATGAATGTTTCAGTGATTGTTGACAATAAAAATGTGGTTTCTTAGTTAATGAATTAATTATTGATATAAAATATCCAAGAACAAATAAATATTTACAAATTTATATCATATTATACCATTAATTATGTTCCCATAGTCATTTATGATATAAATTCATAGTATTCTTCAATTAGGCGGTAAAACCTACCCAAAATGAACATAATTGTACTTAATAAATTATTATGAGGTGGTTTTGTTGTAATAACATTATACCATAATAATAATGATATTATTTAGTGTTTATTAGTATGATATATCATAATTGGAATTAATTATAAAAATAAATAAAGGATATGAAAACATTACACAATTTGAATTAAATATTATCCTCTTTGTGTGCTTATTTTAAACGATTAAATTAATGATGATCATTGATTAATCATATCATTAATAATTTATTAAATTTTTTATACTAGAACCATAATTATCTCATAAAAATAATATTTATCCTTAATATCATTCTTATATACATCCTTTTAAATTTGTTGAGGAAAACGAAACATGTTACATTGTGGGGGCGGTGGTCCACACAACACACGAATGATGGTTTCATTTTTCTTAATGGAATTTGAAAAATGTGGTTAGTGTTAATTTTAAAAAATGTAAAAACATTAAATATTCTATAAATATTGAATTAATAATATACTATTGGGAAAAATAAATTTGGAATTGAAAGATAAAACTAAAATACATTTAATAAAAAGATTGAACTTATATTGAGAACTGTGGGTTTTTCTTGGACGATTCCTTGTAAAGGAAGGGATTATGATAATATCTTGTCTTAATAATCTTTTGATAGTAAAATAGGATTATTTGGGAACAAAATATCATAGATTTTCATGAGTAAACCAAATATTATAGTGGTATTGAAAGGGGTGGTGAGAGTCCCATTTTATAGTTGAAAAAGAGGGGTAGATAAGAATGGAATTTCATGAGAGTTAGGTAGAGAGATTGTAGGTGGGACATGTGAATATGAATTTCATATATAATTTGGAATTTTAGAAGGTTTATGTGACCTTTTACTTATTAAAAATTCTTGGTTCCTTATTTACCCATTTTACCTTTATTGATCATGATTAAAAATTAACCATAGTAATTATTTTATTCCTAAAAATATAAGATGACCATTTTTACAAAATTTTGAAATGATGAGTCTGAATTTTTTATCCACTTAACCTAATTCAATTTCTAAATATGTGAAAATTAACTTTTAAATTAAAACATAAGATGTTGGAAAACTCTTTATTTAGAAAATTGACTTCATATATATTATGTTATTTTCATTCCTATTTCCCATTAATCATTAATTGAATGATTGTTTATATATTTTTTTATTTATTTAAACATAATATTAGATTTATATTTTAAATTATATTAATTTAATTTATTTATATTAAAAATATATAACTATTATAAAATTAATTCTTTGAAAATAACCATTTTAATTTAACAATGGAATTTAATCCTTATCCTAAGTAATTTATTTTTAATGCCTAAAAATATGATTGTAAATGTTACATAATTTTAACCTAAAAATTATAAATAAAAATTCCATTTTATCAAATAAAATTAATATGTATAGGGAAATTAATTTTAATATAAAAAGGAAAAAAACCTATTTTTTATAAAAATATCTAAAAATTCAACTTAAGTTAATATATTTATGAAGAATTAAAAATGAAGTTTATTTTGTAAAAATCGGAAACATACATTTATAAATTAAAATTTTAAATATTCTTATAAAAAATGCTCTTTAGAGTGTGCATCATGTGATAGTTTAGGATATAGTGTTTACCTACTCTATAGGGTCTCAAGTATTACAAGTGACATTCTCTATTATGAATCCTCTATATCATTCACTAATATATAGTTAAAACCAAATGATTCGAAATACATCATGGCCTAAGATATCTTATATCATATTTCATGACCCAAAAGTCACAAAATTAATTCTTATTCATTTTTAATGATAGAGAATACGACAACCATTTTATATCATATTTCTTCAATTTAAAATATGATTTCAAAAATACAATGATATAGTAATTCTTTGTTACTAATGTTAGGTTTAACGGGATGAAAATTCATTTGTTAAAAATATAAAAATAAATCATAAATCATAAATCTCAAAATCACCATGCTTTGAATCTGAATCCATGAAAATTTTAAAAAGAACAAACTGCTCATGCGTACCTTTCCTAGATTAATGATGTAATAACTATATTTATCGTACTTGATAAAGATCACAAAGATGTAGTCCAATTTCATCCATCCTCCATGGTGTAGCCAAAGGTCATACCGAATCAATCAACACTTGAGAGGGACTCTACTCCACCCATGATATACAATTATCTCGTGATGTAAAGAGAAGAGAAAATGAGAGATTATAGAGTGAACCCAAATTATGCATAAAACGCCTTCTATGTCATTTGGTCAGATTACAAATACATTGTGTACACTTCCTAACCAAACTTGAATTTACTCATTTTTTACATAATTTATGAGTAAATATCATATGGTCATAATGAAATATACTACTATTTCATTAATAATGGTGAACATAAGAATATTTAAACATTAACCTTTAATGTTTCACTGATATTATATGGTATTAGAAAGTGTTGTGATATCACATATCATATGGAATTATATACCCAACTAGTAAGTTTTATGAATAGATATTGTACCATATGATATCTTATATCATCACGTAAAATATAGAGAAACACATCATATGATTTTAATAATTTAGGTTGTATATCCTTCTCTAAGTACATGTACAAGGCTCTATAAGAATAAATATTTGGAATCTTGATCTATTTCATGGTTTGTACAAGATCATACATTGCACAAGTAGTGGGATTATTTAACAAATTTCTGGAAAAAATGGGTAAAAAAATGGGAATCTATTAAGTGAATATCTCAACATCTCAAAGTCATAGAAGGAGTATACTTATATTTCAGAGTATACGATCACTTACTATTATATATTGATTTAGACTTTGGAGGAGATATGTATTCATGGAAAATCATCATTTTCTATGTTTTTGGTTTCTAAGGAACAGTCATACTTAGATGTATCAACTTCAATATTTTGTATCACTATTAACTATGGAAGTAGAGTATATAGAAATTATAGAATTAGGTAATGAGTTAATCTATATGATTTTTTTAATAGAGAAAACTAGAATAATATAGGTAATTTAAATTTTATGCTATTATATCCAAATCATGATTACTCTTATGAAGAATCCATCCCTTATAACATGGATGAAACACATTCATCCAAAGTATCACTTTATCTATAAGCTTATGGAGGATGGGATACTGGATTTTTGGAAGAATAAAGGAGTTATGAACCTATAGGACATGTTGATTGAGGTAATAGTTTTTTAAATTATGGGGTATAATTTTTTCTTATTGGTATTTGGATGATGGGTAATTATAATATCTTGGAAGAAATTGATTTAGAAGAAAAGGAATAAATAGATGTTTTTCAAAAAGTGAAAAAGGACATGATGTTGAAGCCTAGAAGTTATTCTAAAGTGGGTTATTGTTATTATATTGTAATAAAAAATTTTATATTTTCATAAGTTGGGAAGTATATATTCTAGATTTTGATTCAATAATTAGAAGAAGCAATTGGTAGCAGTGATGTCCAGATATAGCGGTGGCGATGGTGTAAAGTTTTAAAAGTGGAATGGGAGAATGTGTTATGGTTAAGTACATTTTTCAATATAATTTTAAAGTGTAGATATTATAATAAATGGGATATTGGTGGTTTATATTAACAATTGGTGGTTACCCATATATATCATATGGTGGTCGAACTGTATCACTCATATAGAATCTTCTATAAAAGGAATGGTAGGGTCACTTGTATGGATGACTGAAAGTTTTCTATAATCTTATATTTTTCTAGGGTAGTGTTTAGATATATAGAACACTTTTAGAACAATGATAATTTCTCTTGTTTTTTTATATAAAGTTATTTTGTTTCCTTTGTAATGGGGATATGGTATAAACCATGTAAATATTCAGTGTTTTGGTATGTGTGTGTGTGTGTTTGTGGAGGAGTTATTATTTTTGTGTTTTCCTTTATTCTAATTTTGAAAATTTTGTGGGTGTATCATAGCATGTGGCTTGGGTTTTTTAGAGATTCTATAATCATATACACAATTCACATGTGTATTGTATTTCAAAACTTATGAAACCTTTATTTTTAAATTAGTTTTTGGTAAACAATTTCTCAAATATGAGGTTTCAGGCATAACAACTCTTAGAGGGGTTATTGATTTCATATGATTATAATAATTGACATGAAATAAGTTTGCGTACCTTATACATTTGATTCATTTTTATATGTGTAAATATATTTGGATTTTAATTTGTTTTAGTAACACATGTTATGATTTTTGTAAAGATTTACATGTCAATATGGTACAAACATATTGATTTGGTGGATGAAATAGGGACTAAAAACTAAATTATTATATTCATGCATATATAAATGGAATATATGTGTTAATAAATCCAATTAAAATAATAATTTTTATATTACATCCAAATAAAACACATTCCATATGCTCTATCGTTCAGTATGGATGACCCTAAAGTTTGGTGTCTTTGGATTATCTTGTCTGAGGCATGCTGTAAATAGATAACCCTAAAAGTTAGGTAATAAAATCACACTATAATATTTGGGTAACACTTAGATGAGAAACCTAAAAGGTTAAGATATCATGTGAATAGATTTGCGATAATCCATATGATATATTTGGTTAAATAGTTATTTTATCTACTATCCTAGAGTCATGTATGATATGATTTATAAGATATCCTACCTAAATAGATTTTTAATGGAAAAAACTCTAAATTTAAAATAAATATTAGTTAATTGTAGATATTTTCCCACTCATGGATATAATGGATTTAAAAATGGGGTTATCATTTTAGTGGGATTGTGTGTAATAGAATCCCTTATTAAATGATAGTAAAACATTATACTCATTTAATAAAAGTCTATTTCATATATATAATAGAATAATTATCTTCCAAATTAACTTTGAGAACAATATTGTAAAATAATATTATTAATGAAATAAAAACCTTATATTGGTATAGAAACTTAATAATCTTTCCTAATTAATAGTGAAAATTCTATATATTGGAGAAACCACTTCCAGAGTAGACAATTATTTAATTTATTCAATAAGAATAAATATATGGTTATAAAAATCATATAAATATTCACTTGATGATTCAAAGGTATTAGATATGAAATTACCTAAGGAACATTAGAATCTACTCATATACTCAAAATGAATGGGAATTTTAATGACTTAGAGAGACTAGTGGTCTCCATTAAGGATTGTTTTAACTATGTAATTCATTATGAGATTATTATTTTAAGTGTTTTAACAATATAAATGGGTTTTAAAATTTTTTACCAAATCACATAAATTTGTTTAGGAAATATGAAAAATACATGGGATTTATAGGATCTAGTTTTGTGTTAACAGTACAAATGGGTAAAGTTTTATGCCATAATAAGAAGAGTATATAGTCTAATTTTCAACATGGGTCCTTGAAACCAAAAGGAGGTCTTATTAAGGTAGGGAAATATTTATATTGGAAATATTGTTTTAGGATACTCGAAGGAGTTTAAGAAATTTTATGGAGATTCCAAAAAAAGGTATTAATGGTTTATATTTAAATTATTCAATTTAGAAGGGTATATAATACCAAATGTATATTTTTATAACTATTGTAAATATGTAGGAGATTTAATTCAAGATAATAATTGATAAATCTTGTATATTTAATTCAATAAATAAAATAAAGGATTGTTAAATCATGGTGATTATATATAAAGGAATATATCAATCATGGATGGATCAAAATAAAAGGTGTGTATTTTCATCATATTTTTCTCATATGATAATAGAATTTATTTTTAAACAAATATTTTTTATGAACAACATTAAATAATGGTTTTAATAAAAAAAATTGATAATTATTAAATTTTATAACATTTTTGAAAAGTAGATAAGGATAAAAAAGTATTTATTTGAGATAAAATATTGTATCCAATATATTTATTAAAATATAAAGGAAAGAGTTCTCACCACCTTACAGTATAATATTTTAAAGAATAAATTATTATTTTCAAAATATATCTTCAAAAACATATAATACTATATAATATATAGTTGTTAATAGTTTATTATTAAAATTTCTCAAAAAATGAAATAATTTTTATTTCCTAACATAGAGGAGTTTTTGTTTCTTATCATGATATTTTGGAGAAAATATAGTTTCTTAGAGGAAAGTGGGAGTTTTTTTAGACTTAGATAAACTAAAAGTGTAATAAATAAATGATTATGCATGATTATAATTTCCTAACTCAAGGTCAATGTCACTTTATATCCTAAATGAATTTTTGATATGTTCAGATATGAAAATAATGTAAAGTGTTACATTTAGTTACTAAAATGATCTCAATGAAAAGATTGAACGGAAAGGTTTCAATATAATGATGATAATGATCCAAGAACATGTTCTAATTATACAACAAAAGTTATTAGAATTATAATGTATGATTTTTTGAAGTTAATGAGATTGTATACTATATTAATGGAGTTAAACAATAGGAATATGATTCTTAAGTATCTCCATTCTTGAATCAAGCTTTCTTCATAGATGTCACACACTAAAAGAGTTTAGTGGGAGGTACTATCAAATGGACACATAAATATGAGGTTTGAGTTACATGGAGATTTAATTATTTTATTGAAACCTTGAATGTGTAGGAAATCTAAGGCCTCCATAGGGGTGTATCATATCAAATATGATTAGATCAGCACTTATGTATGGTTTTTTCATATTATTAGATGAGTTTAATAATATTAAATGTATCATGTTATAAAAAAATGTAGCCTCAACTTTATCATCCTTTCATGATGGTTACATATATTTTTGACATGAGATGATAATTGAATTCTCAAAGTGAAACTTTTAGTTTTACCTAACTGATGTTTGACATGTAGTTTTATAAGTTTTAAAGAAATTATGAGGTTGATGTGGGTATAATTTTTTATAGAAATACAAAATATGCTCACAAAACACAAAACAAGTTTTGTGTATTAGACTACCCTTCAACTATATTGCATGGAGTTTCATACAATCTTTATTTATTATACTAGTGGTGTATGTTTCATAATAAATACTCGTAGCATAGGTTGGAAAGTTACCTAGCATGAGTACCCTTATACTTTGATACCTTAATTATTTCATCCTTGATCTTGATCTAACCATGGTTTGGATGGGTATTTTTATCATCATTTCATCAATTAAAGCATAATCAAGATGAAATTTTTCCTCTCGTATGATGAGTATGATATTTGGTCCATCAATTAATATATATTGAGGAAGTGTATATTAATACCTTGAAAAATTAAATGTGATGTTATTATCTATTTATGTGGGGAACATGTGATTTTATCATATATATTGGTGAATGTCGTGATATATATTAATTTATCTAGAAAGTATATGCTTAAAGAATTAATAATGTATGATTTGGATATATGGGATTTACATAATCTATGTCTCATGCTCACTCAATGACTCAGATAAAGATAATATGTGATTATGAATACCTTTATATGATAGAGTTGGTAGACATAGGTATAAAGATATTTTTTCTTAATAGAGATCATCATAGGTCTGGTCGTATCTTGAGTAGCCTTGACACTTTTCTATATACCATTATTTGCTTAAAATTATTGATTGGGGAATTAATAATTGTTATCAATTATACAAAGGCCTATGGGGTCACACATTGTGGTTGTGTGAATGAAGATTAATTTTTATTCTAATTTTTGTGTATAAAACTTCAAGAGATACCCCCAAAAGTGTTTTTGAGGATATCCAAAAGATGTTTTGTATGGTTTTTTACAAGTTATTTTAGGATGTAACATATGACGAAAATAGATGATATATTTTTCTAAAGGAGTTCTAGAAGATATCTAAAATGAGTAATGGATATTTTTTTGTAAGTTTTTACGTAAGATGTGATATAAGGTGAAATTTTTCTCATTCTGTGAGACTTTTAGTGAAAGTAATAAATATATGGAAATATTCACTAAAAGATAGATCATGTTATTGTGGTTTAAACCATGTCTTGTTCTATATAAGGAAACACCATGACGTGGTATGTGTCACCATGGAGTAGTTTTGTATAGATGTTTTTTTTATGTTACATGATAATGCTGGGTTTGGATTCCTTCTCTAACTCCAAGCTATCATTGTCAGTTTAATTATTATATGATTATAATATAGAATAATTTAAATATCCAAATAAATTGGTCAAATGGTGAAGAATTTATCTCGAATGAAACCCAATATTTTCAAATGGTGTATCTCGTAAAGTTTTTATGAAAATTTCATTAAATATATTTGAACATTTAGAATCCATGTAGTCATTGTAGATGGATATATAAATAGTATCATATTTTGTGATGTGTGTTTCATTCCATTGTTTCAAGACACTATGTTAAACACCTCAAACTGAGTCTCTTACTTTCTATCTCATTCTCTTTATCTTTAACAAAAGGGTATAGAAAAATGTGAGTAAGATGGAATACTTACCAAGAGTTAGGATATTCCTCTAGTTCATGGATACCCTTGGAAAAAATATATTTTTTATACTTATTATAGATCTCTATCAATTTAATGTAAAATATATTGTAAAGATTCGAGATAAATAGAGATAAAAGTATAATTTTTCACTTATTTATTCAATCCAACATGAATAAAAGATCTTATAGTGATAATAAGTTTTGGTTAATGTTATATTCTATGTTTAAATAAGTTTAATCCCATCCAACCCCTATCATGTATGTGGGATAGTTTTTATTACCATAAGTGAAAACATATTTCTCTTTGTGATGTAGGAAAGATGATAGATGGGAATTCATGTGTCTCTAGGAAACTAGTAGTTCTTTTAAGGATAAGATCTAAGGGTTATATATAATGTTTTGGGTGATTATTCTAGCTAATGAGGCCTAGGTTTTTCAAGGTGCTTCTTATTTAAGGGTGTCTCAAATCCAACATAAATCATAACCTTTATTGATATCCCATTTTTATTCATTGTAGGAGTGCTAAAAACAACATTCAACACAATAAAATATTCTTAAATGTTAAATATTTGTTTCATTCCCATAAGATAATTACAAAGAATAATATTAATTATAACTTAATAATAATATTTCCACCAATTTTGTTGCAATAAAAATTTGATTCCCTTAGGTGAACTAAGAAATTGTTTTCTCATAAGAAACAAATTAACAATGAGTTGTAAACACTTAATAAATTATTTTTCTAGGCCATTTTGAATGTGAACAATAGAAAAATGATGTTAAAAAATTATTTTAACTAAGATGTGATAATTATTAAAAACATAAAATTAATATTTATTATCATTATCAAGTCAAATATTCCTTTTTGGATACTCAAGTAAAATATTCTTAATTGATTTATCCAGAAACTGTGCCCTTGATTTGATTATTTGGGAAAGAAATACCACAAAAATTATATTTTTAGTTGATAATAATCAAAATATTGTATATTTGTTAATAAATATCATAAAATACATTTATGGATCCATTATGGATGTATTGTATGATATATATTATTATAAATTCTTTCTAATAATATAAGGTTTCCAGTCCAATTTTTTTATGGTGATGATCTTATAATTAGTTTTCCCTGGAAATAAGCAACACATGAGAAATCATTTAGTGTAAGAACCTTATTATTAGAGAGGGGATGTTTATTCATATATTTTATTTCTTTTTAATAATAATTTATCCTAGTTGAACCAAATGATCATGTCATATAGTGAATGTATCATAATTAATAAATTTTTTGTTTTCATTCTCGACATAATTTATCATAGGTTACCTATATGATCATGTCATATAGTGAATGTATCATAATAAATAAACTTTTGGTTTTTCCATATTTGATTCAGTTGTAAATATATTAACATAGTAAAAACAATAATAAAACTCTAAATTTTGTTGGTTTTGGTGTGAAATTTGTTTTCTTGGTCAAGTTTCAAAGCTCTAGATGTTCATCCACCAGATGTTACACATGGTTCAACCTAGAAATATACAATACACCATCAACATGGATTTCCAAGTTTATGAAGATAAGGTTATTTATCCAAATTTATTAGTTTCAATTGAACATAAGTTAAATGGAAGCCTCAAGATGTCATGTCGCCTAAATCACACTGGGGTGAGATCACCAAAAGGTGACTTAATTGGAAGTAGTTAGATGGGTTAGTTTAATGGATGGATGACAATAGAATTATGAGTATAATAATGATTATGAAGATATTTTTATTCATTTAATCAAAAATTTGGTAATTTTTATAGATTATATAGTGAGGCAGATATAAGGGGTGACTTATGGTAGCCAAAAGGAAGTGTAGAGCAGGTGGAGAGAGTTTGTAAATTTAGGACTTGCATGAAGTCATTGATAGTAGGATTTGTTAGCATTACTTATAGATACAAATAATGAAATGTTCATCAAGGAAAATATGGTGGATTGAAATATGATGTTTACTATTCACTGAGTGTGAGTGGTAGATAAAATGATTTTTATAGGTAGTAAGAAGTTTCATGGTCTAACAAGGGGTCTCCCAAACAAGTCAGAAGAAGGTGTTTATTTGATGACTAGTTGGGACCAATATAAATAGTTTTATTGTTCTAATAGTGTGGAATTATATGAAAACAGCTACTATAGATACTGATATAGCTCCATGAAAAGTTGAGGTGTCCCTGAAAGGAGAAGACCTATGTGCAACCAGGTGATGGGGGTTGGGGTGTTGAAGGAGGAGGTTATAGTTCGGTAGGATGTAGATCAAAAAGATCAAAGGGGATATGAAAAAACAAAAAAATTTAATTAGTGATAATTATTTTTCTAATATGGGTAGTGTTTTTGGAATTTTATAATCCTTTCAACTCATTATACTCAATTACTGATGGAATGAAAGTGGTTTCCCCGATCTATCGTAGATGTAGGACACAATTTTTGAACTATATAATCCTTGTGTGTATTTTTTATATCCTTTTTTGATTTCATGTGTGTGGTGGTTATGTGTTTTTTCACTTTTTTATTTCTAGGAAGGAGGATGATGAGGTAGTTAGAACCAAAAGGTGGATGATTAATAGATGAGTTAGTTAGGGTTCTTGGACTTCCTAATTCTGATCTTCGAAGTAATGGGGGGTGATTCAATCATAAGTGGACCATATTTCAATGTTTGATGTTCCATTGGGTTTTATTTATGTAAGGGGAGATTTTGATGATTGAAATATACACTCCCATCCCCAAAAATTGGTATCAAATCTTGGTTTCATAGTTTCTTATATGCGAATTAATCAATGATTCAAAAGGATGTTACAAGAATAAAAGCAGTGGTACTAGATGGAATCTAGGATATCAAAAGTTCTCTTGACTAAAAGGATTATTATGGAATGTTTTGTCTATTAGTGAAAGTAAAATCTTATTTGGAAGATAGTTTTGTTATGATGATTGGGTAGTCAATGAGGTTACCAAAATAATTCTAAATAAAGATGGTGGAAGTACTAGTGATGTTTCTAGTATATCAAAAGTCAAATTGCCCATAGGAGTCATGCGTCATGTTCTATTCATTAGGTATTATTTGGAACTTTGTGTAAGAATACTAGAAATTTATATGGAAATATAGTGATCCCTTACATTTTCTAGATTCAGTGGGATCTCATGTTTATAGTGTAAAGAATTGGTTGACTTAAGTAAAGTTTTGATGACCCATGGTGGAAGTTTTAGATCTTAGAGAACACTTGGGATGCGACTCTTGGAGGGTTTATAAGTTCTGTTGGATGGATAATTCAACCATAAGTAAGGTTAAAAATAGGAAGGATATGAAATAAATCACAAAGATTTAGAATAATATTGAATTTATGTGGCTAATGAATCATGAATCAAAAAGGAGTTATTGGTTGAGGAATTGGTTAGGATGAGGACTACTAGTGGAATATTAAAAGGTATATTCCTAGATTTTAAAATTATAGTGGTTACACAAAACCATTATTGGTAAGGGTGATTGATAATGTTTCCCAGTGTTTTCTTGATCTCATTGTAGAATTGTGTGTGGTTTATAAATTTCTTTAGATCATTGGAATATGGTCAGATGTAAAGTAGGAGTGAAGTGGAAGGGTGTGGGAATTCACACTAAGGGGATTCATGGTGTTAGAATGTGTGGACAAGTTTTAAGATCCAAAGGAAGATGTTTAAGATGAGTTTTTTCATTCTAAGGATTATATATCCAAAATATGGATTCTAGGATATGGATTTCAGGATCATAAAAGAGTTATGGGGAACGAATAATTATAATTATAATTCATGTGAAGTTTCACTGGAACTTAGTGGAAATGAGTAATATATTCAATGGACACAATAGGTGTTCATGTTTTGGTGGTATCTCTCATATAAATACATTCTAATTCAATTAAATTTCATCATAAAATCAAGACTAACCATGATACAGGAGGACTGTAGGTTATTCAAGAATATAATAGGTTTTGGATAAAGTTTATGTTTTCAGAAGACTTTTGGTTGATTTACATAATTCAAATAAGACTAAACTAAAACACTGGAAGAAGGGTTTTGTAGACAAAATTTATGTTTAGGGAATTATATTCTATAGGATACTATTTTTTCTTTCATCATTGAAGTCTATGGATGATTTTGAATTTGACCACAATGAATTTAGAGAAACAACAACCCCAATTCATGGTGTGTGTTTCTTTGCATGGGCTATGACTCTATAGAAACGATCATTGGAAAATATTAATAGAATTTTAAGGACCTATATAACAGAGGTGGGATCATTATATGTTCATAAACAAGTATAATAAGTGGGTGAAAATGAAAAAAATGAATCAGTTTCACTTATTGTATGTTCGGTAGGATTTCAGTATGTCAATGACTTCAAACTTTCTAGTTGTACTACATGAAATTTTGGTTTTGATGTTGTATTTAAGGTTTGGTGTATTGGAAAGAGCATGGGTTATGAAGGTGTGGGTAAATGTTTTGGAAACTAATGCTTCAAATAGAAATTCCATAGACTTGATGCACAACCAAGATTATATATAGGTATTCAACCAAGTTAGAGGATGACAGCTCGGTTCCTATTTTATTTGGAGAATTCCATAGAATCATTCAGATTATTTCTGTGTTTTCTTCTAGTGGAATAGAAGATGATGGTCATAAAGGTTGAATCATTATTTCTTTCAGAGGTATCTTGGATGATCTAAAGATTCATTTAGTAGAGAACCATGTGGATACTATAGAAGGAGGGTGAATGGAAACTGGTTAGTGGGAATTTGGTTTGAGTAAGAGAATAGTATTCGATTGGGATATTGTTGGACTCATCTGATGAAAAAAAAACTCAAGTGGGAGATTGTTGGGTTTGGAGTGAGAACTATTTTCTTATTTATGTGTCAAAGCTCTGGATAATCAATCACTGAAAGTAACACTTGGGTGAACCTTTAACGAGACAATACACTAGCACTATGGATGTCTGAGTTTGGGAAGATAAGGTCTGTATACTATATGTATAAGTTCCATTTAAACAAAATTTTGATGGGAGCCTCATTATGTCAAGTCAGTTTAATATGTATCACCCACACATTGATTATAGTAAGAAAGCTTTTTTCAAAATAAAATATAACAAAATGTACATTACTTTATTCAATAATGTGATTAAAAAATCAGTTAAATTTTTTATAAATTTAATTTTGTGAAAGGAATATTATTTTTGAATTTATCATGTCAAAATAATATTTTGTTAATATTTTTTATATTTTTTAAAAATAGTTGATTTTTGGGTGAATAGTGAAAATACTGTTTTTATAAATACTATCACTTTTATGAAATTATAATAACATAGAAGTTTATGAAAAATTATACTATACCAAATATGTATTTAAAAATTAATATAACTTATATAAAAATATAATTTCCAACTTAGAGATCTATGCTTAACATTTTGGAAATCAAAGTAATGTTTTTTTTCAAATAAAAATTATTATTTTTTCCTTTTCTATTAATCAATTATTTACATAGTTCCATTCAGTTTTAGTCTAGTTTTAAATAAAAATATGTCTAATTTTATTTAAAATAATCCAATTAATTCTATTTTAATCAATATTGTACTATATTTTACTATAAAATAATGCTTATTCTTACAATAATCATTTTTATAAAAAAATGTTTTCATTGCGTTTTACGAACATATATTAAAAGGTAATTTTTAATTATTCTAAAAATTTAATTTTATAAAATGTATTAGATACTTATAATCATCATAATTAAAAATAATAATAAGTTCAACTAAATTTTTTATCCTAATAAATAGTAACTTTGGTAAATATTCATCACTTTGGATAAGGTTAAGATAAGAAAAAGTGTTGAAATAAAGAGATAATGATTCAATATATCACAAAATACTTTCTTAAATATAATTAGTTGGTTATATTTCTACCTTACCCATATCATCTTTTAATATTTTATAATTTTAATCCATTTTACATGAGTAAGAAATATATTCTATAATAAATTTTCAAGTATTTACAAATTTGCATCCACCTCACTTATAAAATGGCACCCCCTCTTCCCTATTATTCACACTACTTGAGTCACTTATATTGACTAATACCTTCCCAAATACCTTCCCAACAACCTTCAATGTGTCCTAAATTTCCTGGCCTCACAATAATACCACATCAATAATGATTAATGTGTAAGAAAAAGGAGGTTTCAAAATAAGAGTTATATGTTCTTACTGAGATCTTTCAAGTTCCTTTCTTCTTAAACCTCCTATAAATATTAAAGAATTGTCTTAACATAATTACATCAGTATATTTAAAATAATAATATATTTTTATATTAATGTCACATCCATTTTCTATTCCCTTTACATATTATAGAAAATGAAAATGTCACTCATGAATAAGTGTAACCTATAGTCTCCACACAGCGGTGTAATTCGTTGTTCATCACTATATTACTTATGTCATGACCAAAACTTCTTAAGACATGAACCTAGTCATCTGAACCCATGGGTCACCTATAATACCTTTGTTTTCTTCCCATCACACTATAGTCTATTACCCACTGAGGTCACTTGTCATACTAATGATTATCCCCATAGGCCCACACATATTTCTTTAGTTTACTTTGTTCTCACTCACACACACCTGGGTAAACATCCCAAGAGGACACCCATCCTAAAACTACTTTAGTCCAATCATGATTAAATGTGGAATTCTAACCAATTATAATCTATAAAATAAAGGTTCACCATGTGGAAATGTGTTGTATCATTTAGTCTTTTTAAGTCTCCCTTTTCTAGGGGTGCAACACTCTCCACCCCTTTAAAGCACAACACCCTTGTTGTGGACCCCACACCTCAAACCCAGACAATGCTTGTGTACTTAAAGCTGGGTATTGGCTCTAATACCATTTTTCATAACCAAAAATCATCATACTATGAACCTAGTCATCTGACCCCATGGGTCTTCTGTAATACCTTGGTTGCATTCCTAACACACGACTAGCTATTACCCACTGGGTAACTTATTAAACTAATTATTGTCCACAAAATCCAACACATTATTTTAGTGTGCTTCTTAATCACTCACACGCGCCTTGGGAAACTTTCTAGGAGGTCACCCATCCTAACACTACTTCAGGCCAAGCATGCTTAAAAGTAGAGTTCGAATCATGTAGGCTCCTGAAAAGAATGGTGTGCATTGTTCATATGGGTAGTAATATTTAGTCTTTTTAAATCTCCATTTTATAGGGTGTTTTAAATTAAATGGTTATAATAATTGAATTAATGAATACATATGATATTTATAAAATAAATATGATTCTAGAAATATTTGATATCATCTACCATATTACACTTCCATCAGTTGGAAAGTGAAAATATCGCTCGTGTGTATGTGTGGACTACTACCTCCACGAAGTTATATGATTAATTTTTTTATTACCAACTTTCATGGATTATTCTAAAATTTTAAAAAATAAATAAAAATTATATTCATGAAATTATTTACATTCTATATATAATGAAACTATTTCATATAGCCATTATTTATATTCAATATACCAATGTAATTTTGGTGAAATTGACCGAACAACCTTAAGTGGCTGATGTAAACTAGAACTATTCAATAAATGTATTTAAAATTATTATAAAAAAACACTAAAAAGTGTAGTATATATTAAAAAGGTTCTTGATAAATTATTTAATAAATTTCAATTCATTATAAAGGAGTACCAAACACATACAACTAAGCAGAGACCTGAGGTTAAGGATTTATATTAAAATATCATTTTATTTTGGGATTTTTTATGTTCAACTTTCCTTTAGGAAAATTATATGATACTAATCTATTAAATCCAATATATTTTATTCCTTTATTGTTTTTTGGGGGGTTTATATATTTATTTTTCATTTATTTTTTCTCACCTTGGTTTGTGGAATCAAGAATGGATCCCCTTTTTTCTTTTGTCTTTGGGCTTGAGGTTGTCTGGTGGTCGAGAGAAGTGGATTGTCTTGTTGGTGGCAGTAGGAGGCCACCAGCTAACTGGTGAAGGCCACTATATAGCTAGGATCCGATCAATTTCTATCCCATCATCAGTCAAGAAGAAAACATCATTTTCATCATTATTGAGTTAGGTGTCTCTATCATATAGTTTATACCATGTATATCTTAGATTTATTATGATTATTTTATTTGGTTTGACTTATGAAATTGAATATTGAAATTATATTTTTTCTTTGGTGGAAATGGAAAGGGTTTAAAAATGTGTTTTATTTGAAAACATGATTTATTCACATGATTTTTTTGTTAAAATGTATCAAAAAAATTGGAAATAAAGTGGTAATTCAATAATGTAATAGGTGTTGAATCACTATAGAAATTTTTTTATGAAAATATGGGCATAGATTTGAAAAGGGGAATTTCCTTGGAAAATGTTTTATGAAACATGGTTTTGTTTTCCTTGAAAATAATGGTGTGGTAATATCATATTGGGAGACCTTGGGGAATAGGGGAAAACTATACATATACGATCCCTAGTGGAGTTAGTTATCACTAAGGTATGTTTTCGTGATATAATTGTGTTATTGGGTATCCTTTCTAAGGGACTGAGGTTCCTATACATTAGGATTCACTTATCCCAGTTAGTATTTCAATTTTTTATTATTTGTCTACACCATAATGTCATGTATTTCCCTTTTTGGATGCTTTGTTGTTACATTACATGCATGGATATTTTCTATGATTATTTTCTTACTTGATCTTGATATGGGTATTGATACTTAAAAAAATATTTTTTCTTTATGACATTGACTTTTTAATATGTCTTATTGCTCTATTTATTTGTATATGGAATTTTTTTGGAAGGAGTGGGATTTTTTTAAAAGAAAACCCAAAGGATGATTTTTTTTATGGAAAAGGGAGTCCTCTTGACATATTTTAAAATATATTTTATACAATATCTTTTAGATTCATGTGGATTTACATTATATAGATTCCTTATTTGTATCCTATGGATCTTTAGTGCTCATAACCTACTTTTTCCTTTAGGATTTTATATTCTTGGTTTTATAGGATATAGGTCTAGGGAAGGGAATAAAGTGGAGGATGGACCTCCTGGATCACGTTGCCTTACTAGTGGGTTGGGATGGTGGTTAAATATGTTCATGAGGATATGGACCCATGGGTTGCTTCGGGGTCCATATTTTTGGTCTTTTAGTTTGTTTGATTAAACCTTGTTAACCTATTATTGAATATTACCTTTACGGTTTGGTTGTTTTTGAAATACGATGTATTCTGGATATTTTTTATGATAATCTATTTTTCTCTCTCTTATTATATGTATTTTTTGGGTAAAATTATTCCTATATTATTTTTTATGACACCCTGGTTCATGTGTTATCATGTGGTGATTGAGAACTCTCTTTAGACCTTGTGGTAGGAAATTCAGGTGACATTTCCATTTGAACCAGGTTAGTCTATTAAAAATTGGTATTAGAGATAGGTATTCATTAAATACTATAATATTTTTTATCTCCATATTATGTTAGGGGTTTATTGATAGAGATGACATATGACTACCATAACTCGAGTAGTAGTGTGGGAGTGTTCTTGGCCATCTCACTTTCATGATGAACCTCGAGTTACCATGGGAAGTATGGGGATGGAGATCTCCCTTGTTTATAGTTTTATCTTTTTGGATTTAGTTATTTATATTTTATTTATGATTAATTAATCTAATTATTTTCTAAATGGTTCTCATTCAATTGTTTTATAGATTAAGGATCCTCCAAGAATAACATATTTGAATACTAGAGAGGAATCTGTAAAGAAATTCATGTAGGTGAATCGTCTGGTTGATCTAGTTTTGGTAGAAAATATCTCATGAAAAATATAGTCTATGGGTCATTTCACTAATGTTGAACTAGAATGAAATTTATATCATGCTTAGTAATTCACTAAACAACATCCACCAATATTTCATGGTGAAAAGGTTCCATTGGATGGGGAATCATGGATTGAAAGGATTGAAAATATTTTTCACTTCATAAAAATTATAAAATACTAAAAGGTTCGTTTATTCACTTATATTATTGAAGGGATAATAAGGAAGTAGTGGGAATCTATTTTTTAATCGAATTTGTATGAAGATATCACCTAGACGGCCTTCAATAAATCCTTCAATCAATAGTTATATCCACAAAAACTTAGAGAGGTGAAGGTATAGAAGTTCATTACTTTAGATCAGTGAGATCATTTTATCTTGGAGTATGATAATCTATTTGTTGAGATGGTGAATCTATCTCTAGAGATTTTTTATAATGACTATCTCATGGTGTTTAGGTTTTGATATGGGTTTTAGGACAGATATTCATTCTATGATGATTTTTTGGTGCCTACCCACCTACACAGAGGTTGTGGACAAGGTAGTTGTGGATGACACAGATAAATTTGGTAAGATTGGATTCTTCAAAGAATCAGCAATGGTAGGGAGTATCCAGAGTTTACTTTATTTTTAGGAAAGGAAGTGGTATGATTAGCACTGAGGTGGTAGTAAGAGTGTGAAATGGAAATCAGGGCAGAATCTGGTGGTCAGTTACCTATGTGGGAGAAAGGGAAACCTCAAACTTGATTGTAAGGTATCACATAGGGTGTTTCACACATGCGGGAAATCTTTTCATCTATAGTGTTTATATGAGAGTGTATCTCAGGGTATTTGGGTTAGATAAACCTTCACCAAGGGTTCCCAGTTTTGATCTGACACATAAAAAGTGGTTTGATCTCAACCTTGTGTCAAGGGAGATGATCAGGTTATAAAGAAAGGGAAACATGAGGCTAGATGTCTATATGTAGGAGAGTTTTAACCATAGGATTCAAAGGTAGTATTGGATATCATTATAGGTAAGGTTTTTCTTTCATCTTCTATAGTTTTGGGTTTATTTTATACTGGTGAAACTCATTCCTTTATCTCATCCAATCTTATCGATATGTTGGGCTTGCATTTAGAGCTTATTCTCTTCTTGATGACTCTTTCCACTCCTTTAGGGAATAATTCAAAGTAGGTATTTAAATTTCTTGAGTGTTAGGTGATTATTTTCAACCACAAAACCATATATAACATCTTATATCTTGACCTTGATATCTTTGATCTTGTCATTAGTATGGATTTGATGATTATCTATAAAGTACATATTGATTTTTATCACCATAGGGTATAGTTTCTTTCTCCTAATGGAGCCTCTAATATCTTCTAGGGTGAGTGGTATCTAATATTGGGGAGATTATGTCCCATTTTTCCTAGTTTTTACATTATCTCCTTCTATTTTTATGGTTGTTTCTTGATGTTGTTGATCTTATTTATAGTGGACCCCTTCCACTGGCGGTGAGTGAGTATCATGACATTTTTCTAGATTATTTCTCTAGTTTACTACCTCGTAGGGAATTTTAGTTCTCTATAGAATTAATTCTGTGTGTGAGACCCATTTACTTACCTTTATTCTATATGTAATTCATTGAATTAATGTAATTAAACATTCAGATTGAAGATCTTTAGGATAAGGTATTTTTCCATCCTACAGTTTCACCTTGGTAATTGCTAGTGATCTTTTCAAATAAGGTGAATCAGAGTCTCCAAATTTTAATTTATTACAAAAAACTAAACCAGGAAATAGTGAAGAACAAATATCCCTTTCCTAGGATTGATGAACTTTTTAGTCATCTCAAGGGGGCACGATGATCTTCAAAAATTGATCTGAGATTGTAATAGAAACAGTTAAGGGTCTAAGAGGAAGATAGTTCTAAGATGGTGTTTAGAATTAGGTATGGTAATTATGATTATTTGGTTATTCCATTTATCCTTATCAATGCTCTTATAGTGTTTATAGTGTTAATGGATCAAATCTTACATCAGTTCTTGGATTCCTTTGTGGTTATTTTCAGGGGAAAAATCCTTGTTTTTTTCAAATTGGAGTTGGATAATGTTGAGTATTTTAATATCATCCTTAGAATCATTAGAGAACATCATCTATATGTAAATATATCCAAATTTTACTTTTGGACTCAAGATGTGAAATTTTATGGCCATTTTATTTCAGATAATTTTGTATCAGTGGACCCTGAGAATATTCAGGTAGTGATGTCTTGGGAGAAACCTAAAAAATGTGTTTGAGATTTGGAGATTATTGGAATTAGCTAGTTCCTATAGGTGTTTTATTCAGGAATTCTATAAGATTGTCTCTCCTATGAAAAATTTAACCCATAATGGTGTGAAGTGTGTTTGGAGTGATCAGTGCCAGAGATATTTTGTGGATTTGAAAGTGAAATTCAATTCAAGTTCAGTCTTGATTCTTCCTAAGCTAGGTTTAGCATATGATGTCCACTGTGATGCCTTAGTTATGTGTTCGGATTTAAGGGGTATGGGTAGTAGCTTATGGATCTCATCAGTTAAGTCTTCATGAGAATAACTACCCCATTCATGATCTATATTTTGTGGAATTAATGCATGCTCTTAAGACTTGTCATAACTACCTCTTTGGGGAGTGTTTTACAGTAGAGTTAGACCATAAGAGTCTGAATTATATCTTCACTTATAGATATCTAAACATGAGATAGATATGTTGGGTGGAGTATCTTCATACCTTTGATTTTTATATGTCATATACCCTCAGAAAATGGAATGTGGTCATAGATTCTTTGAGTAATAAATTACTGACTCATATGATAAAGGAATCAGTGGAAGAGTTGTGTTTAAGGAGCTTGTTTTTTGATATGCACGTGGATGAAGGGAGTTATAGAAGATAGTTATTCCTAGCATATACTTGGGTATGATCATTTATGAATTATTATATTGTAATTGGACATGATGAGGATATAGTGTGTTGACATTTTAGTGAGAATAATTATGATGGGGAGACCTTGGGGTAGTGGTCTCACTCTCCTAATAGAGTTTTTCACTTCTGATATAGGATGGTTGTTTTTATAGACCTGATAAAATAATTTATGGATAATGGACACCAATCCAATTGGTATGTAAACCCTGGAGATACTAAGATGTACCAAAACATTATATATCATTATTGGTGGCTAGGAATGAGTCAATCGATTGTGCGTTTTTGAGACTTGATGCCTTATATGTTAGATAATTAAGGTGGAACATCAAAGTCCTGGTAGGTTTTCTACAACAATATCACTTTCCATTATGGAAATGGGATGATATAGTCATGGATTTCTTGATTGGGCTACCTTGAACTCCTAGTGGTAAGGATGGAATATGGGTGATTATTTATTGACTCATGAAATCAGTAAATTTCCTACCAATCAAGGATTTTAAAAAGGTATAGATCCTTAGGAACTTGTATGTATGGGATATTATTAGACTCCATGGTGTTTCATTAGATATAGCTTTAGATAGTAACCCTCTCTTCACATATCAGTTTTAGAGTGGATTTTAGATAATGATGGGTTCTCAATTTATGTTAAGAAAATACTATCATCCAAAGAAAGATAGCTAGACTAAGTAAGCCATCTATAATCTTGAAGATATTCTTTAGGAATGTGTGCTTTACTTCAGTGGATCTTAGGATAAACATCTATCATTTGTGTATTTTTTCTACAATAATATTTATCAGGCATCGATCAGGATGTTACCATTTGAGGCATTGTATGGGAGGCCTTATAGATCACATATTTTTTGGATGGAGGTTGGGGAATAGTCTTTGGTTAGATAAAGCACTATTTAGGAGATCAAGAATATTGTGCAATTGATCTTGAAGAGATTAGCAATAGATCAGAGTCTTTAGAAATCCTATTCTAGTCAGTGTCATTGTCGATTAGAGTTTGAGATAGGTGATCAGGATTTCCTCAACCATTCACCTTGGTTGGGACATAAACATTTTGGGAGGTAGGGTATGTTGAAACTCATTATGTCATCCCATTTGAGACTGGGGAGTGACTGAGGAACATGAAATATAATTTAGACTTACCTTATCATTTGAATTTTATCCATTATGTGTTCCATGTTTTCCAACTGAGGAAGCATCAACAAGATCTATCTCATGTGATTAATTAGGATAACATTGAAATTAAACCGGACACCTTAGTGTATGAATGGAATGTTTAGATATCTTATTGATAGGATGAGGTGTTGTATGCCAATATGATCCCACTTATTCGAGTGAGATAGTAGTGTACTAGGTAAATCTATGATACATGAGAGTTTAAGGCATTAAAAATGAATTAATGGTCATATATCTTATTAGTTTCATCATCTTGATCCTTTCTAAAGACAGAAATCTTTTATGTTGAGCCGAATTTTCACACCCTACTATGTAGAATCAGGCATGGAGCCCCTTTTTTCTTTTTTATTTGGTCTTGAGTTCGTCTGGTGGTCGATAGAATTGTCTAGGCTTGTTGTTGGAAATAAGAGGTCATTGGCCAGTCAGTGAGGTCCACTGGTTACTCATTGTCGGGTGAAGAAATATTAAAATTCAACAAGTGCCACTGGAAAGTCAACAGACTTACACTAGCTCACTGGGGGGGCCTATAGGTACAAGCATTATATAGTAACTAGTGGCTAATATGTGAGCTATCACCTGCCCACCAGTGAGGGTCATTGGGAAACTGGTGATGTCATTGGATGTGAAATTTAATATGTGATAAATTTTCATTTTGGCCTAAAATGATTTCTTAACTCCCCTAATCAGACCCTTATAATCTTAATTTATATTTTCTTTGTTTATATGCTAATTAGAGACATTATTATCTCTCTCATTCTCCCCAATGGAAAATCTTTGTGTTGGTTGGAATCATGGATCTCTAGGACTATAATATGATAATTGGATCCTTTCCTGTAACACCCCGAGATTTTATGAAAAATATTCTTTTTAATTTCATTAATGTCTTGTGTTGTACGCTACACCAAAAGGATCTTTCACAACATGCATCCCTAACTTGGCTTGCATTACATGCAATCGCGACCTTCCACGATAGCGTGTGTTGTACGCAATACCGAGTTTTGCTAAACAACGATATGTTATATAAACTAGCCGTTATGAATAGTAATACCCACTTCTTGAAATTTTATAAATTTTATCTTTCAAAATGGACTTCATTTTTGGATTCATAATATCGAAATTAGCCTAGGGTGAATTTTTGGTATTTTTCTGAAAACATTCTATTTTTGATGAATAGTGAAAACACTAGGTTACTATTCAAAAACCGAATTTTTATTTAAATAATTATTTATTTTATTTAAATTTATTTTAGGTAAAAATTGATACATAATACCTATATAAGTTCAATTTAAGTCATTGGAGTCATTTTATAATAATTTTAGATATATAAAAATCTTATTGAACTTTTCACCATCTTTTACCCACCTCCTAGGAGAATTTGCAAATTCACATAAAAATTAATTTTACCGCTTCTGTGAGTAGAATTTCTAAAATCTGAGAGACATGGTTAATATCAAGGACTAAAATGTGGTTCAATGAGATGAAAATATTTTTTGGTGAATAGTAACTTTTTACTTTTTTTCCCACGGTTAAAAGTAAATAGGGTAATTAAGGGTAAAAATGATATTATTATTACCCTAACACTTGTCCTAATTCTATTGGATAAGTGTAATTAGACCAAAAAAAACCTTAGGAATAAAATATGACCATTTAGGCCCACTTGGATTAGATTAGAACATTTATTATTAATTTATTTAAAGAAGGGTTAAAATAGTGAAAATCAAAGTTTAATAACTAAATAATTTTTAATATAGGGTTATACATAAGATAAATTAAACTATAAATATTCATTAGAAATATAAAAATATTTCCTAGATAATGGTATTTTATTTGTAATTTTTAGCCATTAAATAATTTAATTTATTTATGACACAATAATGATGATGTAATTATCTTATTAATGAAATATTGACATAATTGATGTTATAAATACCCAAATAAATGTAATTTGAGACTTTTTATGAATTCCATTTATTTTCTAGGTTAATATGACATGTTATTATTGATTTAGTTAACTTTTTTATAACTAATCATTCTGTTATGATTTTCACAAAAATCAATTACCAAATAGTGTCAAAATTGACATAAAATAGTTTTTAAAAAAAATAATATATTATTAATTGTTATTTTATTCCTAAAAAATATAAGGTTCGTACAAATGACTTATATAAGGTTATATATATTAATAATAAACATCTTGGGGTTATTTTGGCTTGTTATAGTAAGTTTATTAACCTTATAGTGTACGAAAACAAGAAGACACGATAAAAGAAAAATTATTTAACTTAAAGTTAAATCTAAATGATAAGGTTAAAATAGAAACCTAAACTTGTCTAAATTCTATTGGATGAGAGGATTTAGACCCATCCCCACCTTATCTTCGAAATAACTCAATTTGGAGCTATTAAAAACCGAATATGACTTTATAATAAAATAATATTTTTAGTTATTCCAAAGGTGCCCCTCTCCTCCCTTATAAAAGGGCACCTCCTCCCTCTCTTCCTCACACCACTTTGAGCCTTCAAGATAGGCCAACCCCTGTCAATTTCTCTTCTCCACTTCCCTAGAAACATCCTAGAGGTTCTGTTCTTATACAAAGACCAATATTAGTGCCCTAAGAGGAGGTTTCAAAAAGGTGTATCGAAAGAAGAGGTAATATCTGTTACCGATTCTTTCAACTTTATTTCTTATTCTACTTATTCTTATTTAGTTGTTTAATTATTAAGTAATAACATCAGTATCACTCATATACTGATATGTTATTATAAGTATGAAAAACCCTATTTCACCAGCTATCCATCCTACGGAAAACGAAATCACCACGCGTGCATACGTACGGAATACCGTCTCCACGCTGTGGTGTAATCTGTTTTCAACCACCACCTTACTTGGATGGGTATAATGGTGTAAATAAATAACTATATATGATTATTTAAAAGTGATATTGATTCTGAAATATTATACATACACTTCAATGTAATTCCACGATCATGGGAATGATATCATCGCTCGTGCGTACGTACGGACTACCGTCTCCACGACGCGATGAGATTCATTCTCCATGTTAACCATTCACGAATGATTATAAAGTATATATAATAAGTAATCATGAAATATATGACATAATAATGATACTGTATTTATGTGTATATATATGTATGTCATCTACTTAATTTCATTGAATTCAATAAGGAAACGAAAACAGCGTTCATGCGTACGTACGGCCTACCGTCTCCATGAACGGTGTATTTTATTCCATTTAATCGATCTATCATATATATATGTATATACTGAATATATATTATATATAAATCATGTTTTACATTATGTAATTAAGTAAATCAGTATATAAGTAATAATATCAAGAACAACAAGTCCAAACACGTACGATAAATAAAACGATTTAACCCAAAACGCTGCTTTAACATAGAACTTACAAAAGAACGGGTAATATAAAGTCATAAGTGAACCATATATGATATAATAACAATGAATATTATTCTGTAATAAGTCAATGACATTATTTAAATCATTATATAGGAGGTTTGGAAACATACGAAGCATATCGGACTTAAGGTAAGGGATAATTATTCCAATCTCATTCTTATCCGAGATTGTTTATTCGTAAGTATTTACTGGGGGTTATGTTTATTATCCATGTCCATATGTTCTCAAAATGTTTTCATAAAATGTTTAATTTCCTTCCATGTATGTTTAAAGACATTTTTACCCTTTTCTTACTTTTACCACATCGTATGGAAGGGATCTTTCTTTTGTTTACCATACGAGGTACTTTTTAACTTTTCCAACAAAAGTATGAGGAGATTGTTATTTTTAACTTATACGGCGTGAACGGATTTTTACAGTTCTATAAAACCTTATTTTCATGAAGCTTCCTCCAAAATATTTCATGACTATTTTCAAAAAAATATCTTTCTTTTAAAATTGCATGACGTTTTTTGAAAACAAATTTATTTTGAAGAAGAAAGAATATTTTCCTCAAGAATTAATTTCAAGTGTTTTATCAAAACCATTTTTTCATCTAAGATGACATTATTTCATACGTGTATGTTTCAAGTATAATGTCACTATTATTTACATGGTTTAACTTTTCTTATTATGAAATGATATCCATTTCTTTTATATGGATTATGTGATGATGGAATGATGTTTATGAAACCCATTTTATTCTTTGGGTTATGATGAATGATTTATGTTTTTATTGTGGCACAAGTATGAATGATTTCATTATGAGATGGGTGGCACCTATATCTCCCTCCAATTAATTGGGTAAAGATTTATATCTCATGAGATAGACATGGATGGAATGGTGAGTTAATCTGGTTCAGTGTTACAGGACTGAAATGTGGAGTGAACTCGATTCAGAAAGGGACTTTGTCCACTAAGATGGTCTTGGCAGCAATGCCTTGGCTACTATGGAAATAATAACATGTGCTTAATGGTTTCCACAATTACATGTTTTATTCCCATGCTATTTTATCATGATTGATGTTCCCTTATGATATATGCCTTACGTACTTCCAAGATTCATGTCTTTCCTCAAGATTTTGATGTTTAGATTTTAAGTTCAGGTTTTTGCATTCAAATGTTTATGGATTGTTTTATGTTCTCTATTTTTACCCTTACTGAGCATTTGAGCTCACCCCTTTTATGTTTTCTTTTCCCCAAGATATAAAGAAAGGTTTTAGGTAAGAAAAAAAGGGGAAGATCTTTATGGGATATGTTGAAGATCTTTCACCATGATTAGAAGATTATATTCCGAGTTTCCAAAGACACTAAACTATTACGTTCCTTATGTGTCTGTTTTTGTTATGTACTAAGTATTCCGCAAAAGTAATTTAATGTCCATGTATGTCAATCTTTGGGTCTCTACAGTTGGTATCAGAGGAAAGGTTTAGTCAAAATTTGGAAACTAGGATGCGAGAACTTTAGTGAGATCCCTAGAGATATTTCTAAGGTATGTCTAAGGATGTCCCTAAGGTTAAGTATAAGTATAGGTTATAGTCATAGAATTATGGTAAAGATCTTAGAATTAAACCTAAGATGTTAGATATTGAAGCTACTCCCCCTTTATTTTGTTGATTTCCCTAGCATGATTTTTGCCTCTCACACTATTCTTTTTGGGTTTTAGACGATGGCTAGAACCCAAAGGAACCGTGTTGATCAATGTAATGGACAACGCAATGATTGTCCTCCTGAATAAACAAATGTTATGGGAGATGGAGTGAAAAATCTTATTTCTATACTTACACAAGCTATGAATCATTATGGACTTCCAAATGAGAAGAGAAGGGAACAATATTCTATTGAGTCCTTCATGAGGAAATGTTCACCTTCTTTCAGTGGGTCTTCTGATCCACTTGTTGCTGAACAATGGATTAGTACCACTGAAAAGATATTTTTAGTTATTTAATGTTCTGAACATGATAAAGTTATCTTAGTAGTATATCATTTGGAAGGTGAATCTGATCAATAGTTGAATCTTATCAAGAATACGAGGCCAAGAGATGAAATTGAGTCCATGGAATGGGATGAGTTCAAGAACTTATTTTTCAATAAGTACTTCCCTCATATTCTTCGAGAAAAGATAGAGAAGGAGTTTCTTGAACTAAAGAAAAGGATGATGAATCTGTTGGTATATACGAAGCGAATTTTACAAGGCTTTCAAGGTATGCATCTGGATTTATCATCCAACCTGAAAGTAAAGTTGATCAATTCTTCAGTGGCTTAAAACCAAATCTTCGAAGGGCATTAGCTATAAGAGACTTCAGTATCTATGAAGAAATTGTGCGTTGTGCTATCAAGGTAGAAATGGAAGTTGGTGTTACATATCCATCTCATGGTTTTGACAAGAAACTAAAGATGGAGTTCAAGGAGAAATCTCAGAATAATGGTGAAAAGAAGATGAATGTTTCCTTATGCTCAAAGTGTGGAAAGAAGCATGGTGGAGATTGTCTTAAAGGTACTAGAAAATTTTTTAAGTCTGGAAAATAAGGTCATCGAGCAGCTGGGTGTTGAAGTAATGGAAAAAGGGTTGCTAATGATGTGAATAAAGAAAAGACTGCAGAGAACGCACCACCAACACTTCAATGCTTCAAGTGCAATGAAATGGGGCATTATACTAATCAATTCCATAATCCAAGAGTTAATGATGATCAACATGAGAAACCACTTAAGGCAAAGGACAAAGGGAAGTGACATGTGATCACTATTGGTGATGTTGAATATGAAAATGATGTGGTGGAATGATTAAGTGTTTATGTAATGGGATTCCAAAACAATCTTGTATATAGTATCGTGGAATATTGGAATATTTATGTATTCGTCTATTGTGGTTTTCAATAATTTTATGGTACCGGTAACCATGGAAAGTGATTGAGATATTTTTGGAAAGAAGATGATATGCGCATAATGAAGAGATAAATAGAAAATGAAATGTTTGACAGTATTCATGAGCTCATGACTGATATAAGGAAATAGTTATATCATGGTTTGAGTATATAGAATTTTGGGGTTTTGGTATGTGGAAAGAGTTAAATTTTGACAGCACTCATGTTTTCACTAAGATTCAATGGGTATTCATTTTTCAAGAGAATACATGATTAAGTCCTTCGAATGTTTGGAATGTGACCAACAAGACATATCTTATGATATATGGGGATCAAAGATGGTATTAACATGCTTGATATATGAAATCTCTGGAAATCTTTTTCACTATAATATGAGAATGGACTGAAATATTATGGATAAGCCTAAATATTGGAATGTATTATGTTAGACATAAGTTAGTATTGTATTTTTAGAAAAAAAAAGGACAGCCTGCAGAACGAGCGACAACCTGTCACCTCGGACAAGGCTATGGGAATCGAACCCACAACCGAAGTGCGACAGGCCTTTATTTCCTACCACTGGCCTACAGGAAGTCCCTGGTTAAAAGAAACTAGTTTTATTTTATTATACAGGATGATAGATGAAGTATAAGTCTATTTTAGAACCATATATGATTAATCTCACCATAGATGGAATTATGTATATAACTTTTGCTAACTTATGTTTGAGACAGATGGAATGACCTATCATTCTATCACATGATCTGCTAAAACTTCGCGAAAGACAAATTCAACTTCATTTCTTAAAGTGATGAAGTGGAAATTGTTCAAGGCACGAACAATGGTGAGATTATACTAAAATAAAGTAAGTATTTATTCTAATTAAAATTCTTCAACTTTAGGGAAATGATCTTGAAAACCAAAAATGTTGTCCTAGTTCCCTTATATCCGATGAATCAGATGGTACCCTAGATCATCACAAATATATGGCTTTTTGATTGTTGGCTTTTTCATAGCCATGTTCTCTACCACTCTCCATCAGAACATGATGGTTAGATTTCTCTTCCATATCCATATTTTCACCTATGTTCTCCTATGTGGAAACCCAGTGATTAGTTAATTTGGGTAACTGTTACGTTTCATACTTTAGTTTTTAAAGCCAAGTTTTGGTATTCCTTTTTATGATGTGGGTTTCTATTAAAGAAACTTTCGAGTAGTAAACCATTTATAACCCCGACGAATTTCAAGGGTGAAATTCATTTTAAGGGGGTAGAATGTAACACCCCGAGATTTTATGAAAAATATTCTTTTTAATTTCATTAATGTCTTTTGTTGTATGCTACACCAAAATGAGATTTCACAACATGCATCCCCGACTTGGCTTTCATTACACGCAATCGCGACCTTCCACGATAGTGTGTGTTGTACGCAAGACCGAGTTTCACTAAACAATGAAATGTTATATAAACTAGCCATTATGAATAGTAATACCCACTTTTTGAAATTTTATAAATTTTATCTTTCAAAATGGACTTCATTTTTGGATTCATAATATCAAAATTAGCCTAGGGTGAATTTTTTTTATTTTTCTGAAAACTTTCAATTTTTGATGAATAGTGAAAACACGGGGTTACTATTCAAAAATCGGATTTTTATTTAAATAATTATTTATTTTATTTAAATTTATTTCAGGTAAAAATTGATACATAATACCTATATAAGTTCAATTTAAGTCATTGGAGTTATTTTATAATAATTTTAGATATATAAAAATTTTATTGAACTTTTCACCGTCTTTTACCCACCTCCTAGGAGAATTTGTAAATTCACATAAAACATAATTTTACCGCTTCTGTGAGTGTAATTTCGAAAATATGAGAGACACGGTTAATATCAAGGACTAAAATGTGGTTTAATGAGATGAAAATAATTTTTGGTGAATATTAACTTTTTACTTTTTTACCACGGTTAAAAGTAAATAGGGTAATTAAGGGTAAAAATGATATTATTATTACCCTAACACATGTCCTAATTCTATTGGATAAGTGTAATTCGACCAAAAACAACCCTAGGAATAAAATATGACCATTTAGGCCCACTTGGATTAGATTAGGACATTTATTATTAATTTATTTAAAGAAGGGTTAAAATAGTTAAAATCAAAGTTTAATAACTAAATCATTTTTAATATAGGGTTATAAATAAGATAAATTAGACTATAAATATTCATTATAAAGATAAAAATATTTACTACATAATTGTGTTTTATTTATAATTTTTATACATTAAATAATTAAATTTATTTATGACACAATGATGATGCAGTAATTATCTTATTAATGAAATATTGACATAATTGATGTTATAAATACCCAAATAAATGTAATTTGAGACTTTTTATGAATTCCATTAATTTAGAGGTTAATATGACATGTTAGTATTTATATAGTTAACTTTTTTCGAACTAATCATTCTGTTATGATTTTCACAAAAATCAATTACCAAATAGTGTCAAAATTGACATAAAATAGTTTTTAAAACAAATATTATATTATTAATTGTTATTTTATTCCTAAAAAATCTAAGGTTCGGCCAAATGACTTAGCTAATGTTATATATATTAATAATAAACATCTTGGGGTTCTTTTGTCATGTTATAGTAAGTTTATTAACCTTATAGTGTAAGAAAAGAAGAAGACATGCTAAAAGAAAAATTATTTAACTTAAAGTTAAATCTAAATGATAAGGTTAAAATAGAAACCTAAACTTGTCTAAATTATATTGGATGAGAGGATTTAGACCCATAACCACCTTATCTTCTAAATAACTCAATTTTGAGCAATTAAAAACCGAATATGACTTTATAATAAAATAATATTTTTAGTTATTCCAAAGGTGCCCCTCTCCTCCCTTATAAAAGGGAACCTCCTCCCTCTCTTCCTCACACCACTTTGAGCCTTCAAGCTCGGACAACCCCTGACAATTTCTCTTATCCACTTCCCTAGAAACATCCTATAGGTTTTGGTATTCTTCGAAGACCAATCTTAGTTCCCTAAGAGGAGGTTTTAAAAATGCATGTCGAAAGAAGAGGTAATATCCGTTACTGATTCTTTCAACTTTATTTCTTCTTCTACTTATTATTCTTTAGTTGTTTCATTATGATGTAATAACATCAGTATCACTAATATACTAATATGTTATTATAAGTATGAAACAACCCTATTTCACCATCTGTCCGTCCTACGGAAAACGAAATCACCGCGTGTGCGTACGTACGGAATATCGTCTCCACGTCGTGGTGTAATCTGTTTTCGACCACCACCTTACTTGGATGGGTATAATGGTGTAAATAAATAACTATATATTATTATTGAAAACTGATATTGATTCTTAAATATTATACATACACTTCAATACAATTCCATGATCATGGGAATGATATCATCGCTCATGCGTACGTACGGACTACCGTCTCCACGACGCGATGAGATTCATTCTCCATGTTAACCATTCATGAATGATTATAAAGTATATATAATAAGTAATCAGGAAATATATGACATAATAATGATACTGGATTTATGTTTATATATATCTATTTCATCTACTTAATTTCATTCAATTCAATAAGGAAACGAAAACAGCGTTCATGTGTACGTACGGCCTACCGTCTCCATGAACGGTGTAATTCATTCCGTTTAATCGATCTATCATATATATATGTATATACTGAATATATATTATATATAAATCATGTTTTACATTCTGTAATTAACTAAATCAGGATATAAGTAATAATATCAAGAACAACAAGTCCAAACACGTATGATAAATAAAGCGATTTAACCCAAAACGCTGCTTTAACAAGGAACTTACAGAAGAACGGGTAATATAAAGTCATAAGTGAACCATATATGATATCATAACAATGAATATTATTCTGTAATAATTCAATGACATTATTTAAATCATTATACAGGAGGTTCTAAAACATACGAAGCATATCGGACCTAAGGTAAGGGATAATTATTCCTATCTCATTCTTATCCGAGATTGTTTATTCATAAGTATTTACTGGGGGTTATGTTTATTATACATGTCCATATGTTCTCAAAATGTTTTCATAAAATTTTTTATTTACTTCCATGTATTTTTAAAGACATTTTTACACTTTTCTTACTTTTACCACATCGTATGGAAGGAATCTTTCTTTTGTTTACCATACGATGTACTTTTTGACTTTTCCGACAAAAGTACGAGCAGATTGTTATTTTTAACTTATACGGCATGAAAAGATTTTTAAGGTTTTATAAAGCCTTATTTTCATGAAGCTTCCTCCAAAATATTTCATTACTATTTTCAACAAAATCTCTTTCTTTTAAAATTTCATTACGTTTTGTGAAAAGAAATTGATTTTGAAGAAGAAAGGATATTTTCCTCAAGAATTCATTTCAAGTGTTTTATCAAAACCATTTTTTTCGTCTAAGATGACATTATTTCATATGTGTATGTTTCATGTATAATGTCTCTATGATTTACATGGTTTCACTTTTCTTATTATGAAATGATATCCATTTCTTTTATATAGATTATGTGATGATGGAATGATGTTTATGAAACCCATTTTATTCTTTGGTTTATGATGAATGATTTATGTTTATGTGGTGGCACAAGTATGAATGATTTCATTATGAGATGGGTGGGACCAATATCTCCCTCCAATTCATTGGGTAAAGATTTATATCTCATGGGATAGACATGGCTGGAATGGTAAGTTAATCGGGTTCAGTGTTACAGGACTGAAATGAGGAGTGAACTCGATTCAGAAAGGGACTTTGTCCACTAAGATGGTCTTGGCAGCAATGCCTTGGATACTATGGAAATCATAACATGTGCTTAATGGTTTCCACAATTACATGTTTTATTACCATTCTATTTTATCATGATTTATGTTCCCTTATGATATATGCCTTATGTACTTCCAAGATTCATGTCTTTCCTCAAGATTTTGATGTTTAGATTTTATGTTCAAGTTTTTGCATTCAAATGTTTATGGATTTTTTTATGTTCTCTATGTTTACCCTTACTGGGAATTTGAGCTCACCCCTTTTATGTTTTCTTTTCCCTGGGAAATAAATAAATGTTTTAGGTAAGAAAAAAAGGGAAGATCTTTATGGGAGATGTTGAAGATCTTTCACCGCGATTAGAAGATTATATTCCGAGTTTCCAAAGACACTAAACTATTACAGTCCTTGTGTGTCTGTTTTTGTTATGTACTAAGTATTCCACAAAAGTAATGTAATGTCCATGTACGTCAAGATTTGGGTCTCTACATTTCCAATCTATTTTATTCTCTTCATATCCATGTTTCTGATGCCTTATACAAATAGATTCACTAGATATAGCATGAATATACAGAATTTACTTTGTTTCCATTGAATCTAGGTTCTCTGTGATTTTATCTCTTCCTCTCCCATCACCAGTCATGAAAACGGCATCATTTCCATCATTATTACAATATGTTTTTCTATAATATTTTATAACCCTTGGTTATATTAGATTTTTTGTGATTCTTTCCTTTGGTTTGATTAATTAAGTTTTTTATTGTAATTTTATTTGATATTTGGTGGAAATGGAAAGTGTTTAAAAGGGGTATTTATTTGAAAACTTTATTTATGAACATGATGTGTTTTTTAAAATTAATCAATTATGAAATTGGAATGAAATAGGTTTTTCAAGCATGGAAGTGGTGTAGTGTCTCTATATAAATTGTTTTATGAAAATGTGGGAAAGGATTTGAAAAGGTTCCTTGCCTTAGAAAATGTTTTTTGAAACGTAGTTTTGTTTTCCTATAATATAAGGATGAGGTAATTGTTCATTGGGAGACCTTAGGGTATAGGAAAAACTAGACATATGTGAGCCCTAGTGGAGTTAGCTATCACCAGGGTAGGTTCTCATGATTCCATAGTGCTAGTGTTTAGCATTTCTAAGGGACCAAGGTTCTCTAACATTAGGATTCAATTATTTCATCTAGTTTTTTATGTTTTTCTTAGTATTTTACACCCTCATGTCATACTTGATCTTGATAAGGATATTGATGTTTGAATATTGTTTTGTAGTAATTTTATATTTTTGAAATTTAAATATGTAGTATTGTTCTATTTATTTGGGTATGGCATGTTTTTGAAAGGAATGGTAGGTTTTTGAAAATAAATTCCACGGATGGTTTTTATATAGAAAATGGATTTCACTTAAAATGTATTGAAATTTGTTTTATACAATATATAATGGATGCATATGGATATAAATAATACATAATCCTTGGTGGTATCCTACTAAAATTTGGTACTCACACCCTATTTTTTCCTTTTGGTATTTATATACATGACTTTTATAGGATATAGGTAAGGGGAATAGTTTCATATAGAGGATGACTCTCCCGGATTGTATTGATTTACTAGTGGGTTGGGATGGTGGTGACATATGGTCATGAGGAGATGGACCCATGGGTTGTTTTAGGTCCCATATTATTGGTCTTTTAGTTTTTCCAATTAGACCTTGTTAAACTATTGTTGGATTTTTCCATTATGGTTTGGTTTTTATGACATATGATTTATTTTGGATAACTACTATGATACTGTATTTGATTCTATCTTATCATATGTTTGTTGAGGGTGAAATGGTTCTCATATTCATTTATATGATTATTTGATGCTTGTGCTAGCCTATGGAAATTGAAAAAGTTATCAGGGCCTTATGTTGGGCCAATTTAGGTGAAATCATCATTTGATCTGTGTTTTTCTATTACATATTCTCTTATTGGGTCAATAATCAACAAGTAAGTTTCATGTAAGGGATACCGACCTTATATCTTCTTTTTTATTGGAAATATTTTTCATCCATATCTATTATATTCATATTGTTTTAAGATTGTTCTTCTCTAAACTTCAATGATTTCATAAAATCTATTTTCAACCATATTTTAATTTCCTTGTGAGGTTTTATAAATAATTATTTTCAATTTTTCTAAATAGGTTTGTTTTTTTACTTTCTTTACAAAAGTGTAAAAGTAATGTTCTTTTTAATTTATAAGGTATAAATATTTTTCCCACCCTTATAGTTTTTATTTGATATTAAGATTCATCTATAATTTTTCAATTGTTTTCATGTAAAATCAATTTTTCCATTATTTTGTGAATTTTTAGTTTTTATATTAAAATAAAAATTCATTTTTTCTAAAATATTAAAAAGAATTTTGGAAATGATTTATAACTTTGTTTTCAAAAAAATTTACAAATGATTTATAGAAATTTCTTTTTAAATGTTTTATTCCATTTTACACTCTAATTATCATAATACTTTATTTTATTTCAAATGTATATTTATGATGAATTGATGGTCTTCTATTATCATCTATTGATTTATGGATTAAAACATATGATGTAGTCATTCACATTCTTTTGATCATGTTCTATATCACTCTCCATTATTTATTGGAAATTATTTTTCTCCTCCATATCTATATTTTAAGTATCATGGATTTATATAGTATTATTTCCACTTGTTTTACATTTTTTTAACTGTATACCATTTAAATATAAGGTGTTATTTGAAAAAATATTATTAAGAAAGTTATTTCATTGACTAGAGAAATATTCCATATTCATGATTCAAAACTGATAATTATTTATTTATAATGAATTTTGAGAATTAATTTCATTGATCATTCAATATATAAAGTTTTAATAAGATGTGAAGGTGATGGGTGGGGCCTAGTTATAGATTGTCCCTCAATGCATTGACCTGCCTCATGAGATAAAACAATAGGCATGTCATATTAAATGGGCATCTGGTTTACACCTACACATTTTTAAGAAATGTATTGGTCGAGGCCTTGATAGTTTGATTCATGAAATATTTATTGAGTCATTGATGGATATATCATGAATGTATAGAAATGTGTATTTACTTTATTTGGAATTCAATTTACATTATCCATTTTATTTCTATATTGGTATTATCCATGGATGTACTTTGAACTCTAGTTTTTTTATTAAAGGGAATTTGTCTTTATTATCCACTCTACCATTTTGATTATTAAATATTTAATCATGATAGATCCCACTATATATAACCCTTAACAATATTATGAGCTCGAAATTTATTTGTTTTCCTATACTCAGGATATAAAGAAGTATTTTTTGAATGATTTAAAGTATTCAAGAATGTTTCTCATGCTATGTTTTTATATTTACAATGCAATATAGGAATCAAGTATGTATCTAGTTTTACAATAGTTCTAAATTGATCGATAATTTGTAGTGTGATCCATTTTATCTTATGTCAATGTAATAAATTATACACCAACTCTGGGTTACTAGAGTCAGGGTTTTTACAATTGGTATTAGAGAAAGTTTAGTAGGAACCTTGGGAACTAAATTTAAAAAAAACATAGTTAGAATGAAAATTGTGATAATCTGTTATGTATTTTATAAATTTTACCATCATAGGAATTTTTATTTTATGGATAAATATTCATGATGCGTATGAGATAACATATTTTGTGTCATTTTTTAGAGATAGCGCCTTGTGGAAATAATGGAATCAATACAATTAGTCAATGTAAGGATTATCCTGCTGAGAAATCCAATACAGTTACTTTTGAAGCTGAGAAAATCATGGAAATATTAGGGTATTTGACTCATGTTATAATGAACATCCTTTCCCATATAGAGAAACCTATTGTTTTATAGCGTGATTCACCTATTTTGGATTGATTCATACAATAAAAGTCTTTATATTTTAATGTAACTACTAATCTATTAGTAGCTGAAGAATGGATTAAGTCCCTTAAAAATATATTTATGGTATTGGGAAGTAATAAAAGGGAAAATGTTATTTTATAAGTG
Organism: Viscum album; assembly: GCA_963277665.1. Classification (NCBI taxonomy): domain Eukaryota; kingdom Viridiplantae; phylum Streptophyta; class Magnoliopsida; order Santalales; family Viscaceae; genus Viscum; species Viscum album. The sequence goes on from OY728127.1 coordinate 626,215,716, forward strand.
TATTTTTTGAAAGGAGATATTGATCAATGGTGGTCATTGATCCAAAATACTAGATAGGAATAAAAAATAGGATTTATGAAATGGAGAACATTTAAATTCATATTATTTGAAAAATACATTCCCTAAGAGCAATGAGACAAAATTGAAAGGAAGTTCCTCACTTTAAAAATAATAAAGGAGAAATTTTTTTATATTATAAGGCTAAATTTACAATATTATCTAGGCATTTTGTAGACTATATATGTAATCTAGAAATAAAAAATGATCATTTCTTTGACAGGCTTAAATTGAGTCTTGTAAGGGTATTGTATTCTTAAATGTTTTCATCATATGATAATATATTATCAAGTGCCATAAATATAGACAAATAATTATCCAGTTATTATATATTCAAGGGAAGTAAAGAAAATAAATTTTCACTGAGCACCAAGAAAACAAATGTGACAAAGAATAATAAAGGGAATATGGGATTTTCAACATGTGATAATTATGGAAGTAAACACCCATATACTTGATTAATGGGAACATAATACTATTTCAAGTGAGGAGAAAAGGTTCATAAAGATTTTTTATGTAATAGGAAGAAATAAACCAGTGTTATTTGGGTCTTTATCTATAAAGATATGGTGAATTATTCAAACCAATGACCCAAGTTCCAAGGGAACCTCCTGAGGACAAGGGGAGAAGTCCAAGCTTGTGCAATTATTATATTTGAGTTTGAAATCCCTAAATATGTGGTAGAAGGTACCACTATCTTAAATTTTATAATGCTTTATTTGATACTATAAATATATACTATTTTATATCATTCAGGTTTTCTAATAACATTAAATATTCTCCCATCACTATAAGAAGGGAGTTTTCAATCAAGACTCCAAGTGTAAATATTATTGCAATAGGGATATGTCAGACAGTCACCATTATGATTCATATACATAACCTATTTGAAAACTTAGTTATTATATCAATGGTTTATTTTCATATATTTTTTGGAATGGGTTATCTTTAAATGTATAATATGAAAATTTATTTCCAGTATAAGGATATTATGATTCATAATGGAGATGTGGAATTCATTATCTTAAAATGTGAAACTAAATCATCTGAATCACTTCTAGATCCACCACAAGTATCTCTCCTTAATTAAATTATTAGGTAATAACAGATTATGCAGCCTATGAATGGAAAAGGTATCCTTAAAATATAGGAAATAAAAATTGTATAAGAATAAATTGATGTGTTTCCAAAAGAACTACATGGATATGCACCAGAGTGTGAAGTTGAGTTTTTTATTGATCTAATCCCTGATGAAAAACCTATATCTAAGACTCCCTATAATATGGTCATGGTGGAATTAGTGTACCTGAAGAAAAAACTATTGGATTTGTTCCATAAGGGATTTATATTCCCTAGTGTTTCACAATGGGGAGACCATGTTATTTTTGTTAAGAAAAAATGGTTCTATGAGGTTATTCATTTGTTACAAGGAAATCAATGTTAATATTATAAATAAAAAATATCATATTCCTAGAACCAATGGCTTTTTCGATCAACTTTAAGTAGTTCAATATTTATTAAATATTGATCTTCATTTAGGGTATCATTAACTCTGAGTAAAGAATAAATATATTCCAAATATAATATTTTTTATGAGTTATAAACATTATGAATTTATAGTAATGCCCTTTGTATTGACTCATTCACCCTCTGTTTTTATGGATCTGATGAATGGATTATTCAATAACTATCTTGATAATTTTATTATGTTATTTATTGATGATAACGTGGTATAATCTAAAAATTATGATGATTATAATCTTCATTTTTGAATCATTCTTGAGACTCTTAGAGAAAATGAGTTATATAGAAAATTTAACAATTGAAAATTTTGGCTTTAGGATGATTCTTATATTTTTCATATTATCTCTATGGATGGAATATTAGTTCATCCTTCAAATACAAAGTCAATGATGGAATTTCCAACACCAATGAATGTAACTAAGGTGCATAGTTTCCATGGATTATCATATTATTATCGATGATTTTCTCAAAATTTTGATTGATTAGGTAACCCATTATCCAAGTTGACACATAAAGTTGCTACTTGTGTATGGTTAGAAGAATATAAAAAATGTTTTGAATAATTAATGAGGAGACTGTTCAATTCACCAATATATATGTTACCATCAGGAATGGATGTATTTTTTATATGTAGTAATGCATTAAAGAAGGTACTTGGATGTGTACTTATGCATAATGATAGAGTTGTTTCCTATGAATCAAGGTAGTTAAATATCCATGAATAAAATTATCTAACCCATTATCTAGGGCTTGAAGTCATAATATTTTCATTGAAGATTTGGATGTATTACCTTTATGGTGAAATATGTGAAATATATATGGATTATAAAAGTTTGAAATGTATATTCTCATAAAAAGAGCACAACATGTTGTAAATAAGATTCCTATAACTACTCAAGGATTATGATTTCTCAATAAAATACTACCTTAGAAAGGAAAATAAGGTGTTTGATGTGTTGATTAAGCAATACCATAGAATTTTGACTAATATGAGGATTGATAAATATCTTATATTCATGGATTTTATAAAGTTGGATATGGGAATCATTATGTAATGGTAACATCACATCGGTTCCAAATGATTATCAAACCATAATTTTTATAGAAAATAAAAATTTCTCAACTTGATGATAAGATTACTAAAAATAAAATAAAATTCATGAATGATAAGAAGACGGTATACTTCATATATGAACATGGTATATTGATATTTTGAAATAGTTTATGTGTTTAATCCATGCCTAAGATAAAAAATAATAATAATTAGGTAAATATCATAGATTAAATTTCTCTATACACCCTAGTGGAACATAAATGTATTAAGATTTGAAGGAACATTTTTTGTCGAATAATATAAAATGGGGAAATATAGACTCTATACCAGGATTCTTGTTTTATAAACAAGTAAAGGATAACATAAAATATCCTAATGGAGTCATGAAACCTATTCTTATTCCTATATGGAAATGGGGTGATATTACCATACACTTTTTTCAAATGATTTATAATGACTTCTATAAATAATGATATCATATGTATTGTTGTTGATCGCCTTACCAAGTCCTCAAATTTTTTCTCTATAAGGTAAAATATACCTCTTGAGTGCCTTATGAATCTCTATATTAATTAATTTATGAGGATTTATGGTGCACCATTTTTTATTGTATCTAATCATAACCCATTGTTTACATCAAAATTCAAGAAAAGTATTTAGAAGGATTTTGACAATGAGTTAAACTTGTAACTTCTTAACATGCTTATATAGATGGATAGTATGAAAGGAGTATTAAAACATTACAAGGCATGTTATAGTTGTGATCACATAACATTCAAGGTATGTGGGATCATTATTTAACTTTTGTGGAATTTTCAAATAATAATAGCTTCCATTTGAGATTCAAATGGAACTATATGAGGAATTGTATGGGAAAAGATTTCATAAACCAAATTTCTAGGATGAAGTAGGTGAACAGAAACACTTAGGCCCAAAACATATTAAGGATACAACAGTGAGTGTGAGAACTATTTTGAGTCATATCAAGTTAGCTCATAATATAAAAAAGGGTTATGTGGATATTTGAAGGAATGATTTATAATTTTTAGTAGGTGATGATGTTTTATTAAAGGTATCTTTATATAATGGTGTTATAAGGTTTATCATTAAATTTAAACTAAGTCCAAGGTACATCAGGCCTTTTTAAATTCTAGAAATAATTGGAGTTGTGGCTTATCATTTGTCAATGCCACCTATCCTCTCTACAGTTCATGATGTATTTCATATCTCATTATTGAGGAATTATTTTCCAGAAATAATTCATGTACTCAACTATAAATAACTATAATTTATTGTGTTATCTATTATTTTAAAGAGTTTATCTAGGTTATTCACACTATATAATAAGTGTTGAGGAATCAGATGCCCATACTGGTAAAAGTACTTTAAAAAAATCACAGAATAGAAGTATCAGTATCAGAACCTGAAGAAGTTATGATGAATAATTATGAAAAAAAATTCAATAATTGATATACATGATAATTTTAAGGATGAAATTTTTGAATAAGGGATGAATGTAACACCTGATCTTCAATTATAGTATGTAATATTTTCTTTCTAAAGAAACTATAACATAATGAACATATCTTTATTCAATAATATGATTAAAAATAAAACCCCAAAATTTTATAAATTTAATTTGATGATAATAATTTCATTTTTCAATTTATCATTTTAAAATCATCTTAAGTTAATTTTTTAAATTTTTTAGAAATATTTTATTTTTTAGTTAACAATGAAAAAACCAATATTACAAATACTATCACTTTTATGATAGTATACTAACTTGAAATTTTATGAAACATTTATTTTAGAACAAATATAAATTTAATGTGTAATATAATTAATATGAAAATATATTTTGTATCTTATAAATATATTCTTAACATTTTGGAAATCTATGTAATGTTTTTGTTTAAAAAAATTATTTTTAGTTCTTCTCTCTTAATAAAGTATTTACGAGGTTAATTTTGGTTCTCATCTAGTTTGAAATAAAAATAATACTCATTTTATTTAAAAAAAATCCAATTAATTCCATTGGAACAAATATTATACATGATTATGTAGTAAAATCATTTTTATGCTTAAAATGAACGTTATTCTAAAAACGGTTTTCGTTGCCTTTTGCGAATATATATTAAAAATAATTTTTATCAGTTATAGATATTGAATATTATAAAATGGATTCCATATTTGGAATAATAATAGTTAATATTATCTTATAATTTCAACTTAATGTTTTTCCATAATGAATAGTAATCATGGTAAATATTTATCACTTTGGTTAAGGGTAAAATGTGTTAAAAGGGTTAAAACAAACGGATAAGGCTTTAAGATAACAAAAAATAATTGATTAAATCTAATTGGTTGGTTTTATTACAACCTTAACCATATAATATTTTAATCTATGACAATTTGGATCCACTTGATTTCATAAGACATGTATTATATAATAAAGTTTAAGGTATTTGCATGTTTGTTTCCCACCTTACTTATTAAAGGGAACCCACTATCATCTCTTCTTCACACTACTTGTGTCACTTATCTCAACCAATACCTACCAAAATACCTTCCCAATATACCTATCCACATCCCATAGGTCATTTACTCACCAAAATACTACTTTAAGAAGTCGTAAGGTGTAATACAAAGGAGGTTACCAAAAGAATAGGTATATGTTCTTACTAAGATTTTTCATGTTACTTTCTTCTTAAACCACCTAAAAATATTTAATGAAATATTAACATAATTAAGTAGGTATATTTACTATAATATTATATTATTATGTTAATTTTACATCTATTTTATATTTTCTTTCCATCTTATAGAAAATGAAAACATCGCTTATGAGTACATACAGTCTATTGTCTCCCTATAGCGGTGTAATTTTTTTCATCACCAGTTTACTTGGATGGTTATATGTATGGAATTAATAAATATATATATTATTTATAAAATAATTATGGCTCTATAAATATTAAATATCATTTACCTTTTTACCCTTCCATCTTCTATAAAATGATAGTACCACTCATGCGTAAGTGTGGACTACCACCTCCACGAGGTGATGTGATTCATTTTTCAATTACCACCATAAATTGATGATTATAAAATTGTACATAATGAATAAAATTTATTTTAATGATATTATTAATATTATGGATATTATAGAACAATTTCATAACACCTTTAACGATGGTCAATATACCAAAAAATAAATTGAGATCTTGGTCAAACAACCTTAAGTGGTCAATGTAAGAAAGAACTATTCAATGAATGGATTTCAAATTATTATAAAAGGGACTTAAAATTTTAATATTGATAAAAAATTTCTTAATCAAGTATTTAAAAAATTTAAATTCATTATATATGAGTATTCAACATGTACGACTAAGAGGAGACCCGAGTTAAGGGATTTTTATTACGATCTGATTTTATTTTGGGATTATTTATGTTTGTATTTATTTGGTAATATTATATGATTATAATCTAAAAAACATATATATTTTTATTATACTATTTTTATGTTTTGGTTTTACATGTTTATTTTTCATTTATTCTCTTTTTGGATCAAGAATCAACATGTAAGTTTCATGTAAGGGATATTGACCTTATCTCTTCTTTTCGATCAGGAATATTTTTCCTCCTTATCCATGTTCCATTGTATCAAGAATGTTATTATTTACAATACAATTATTTAATAAAATCCATTTCAAACCATATTTTACTTTCTTTTTAAGGTTTTATAAAGGAAACATTTTAAAGTTTTATGAATGGGTTATTTTTGTCTTTATTGACAAAAGTGTGAAAAGAATTTTTTTAACATATACGATGTGAACAATTTTTCCTATTGTTATAGTCATTATTTTTTATCAAAATTACTCTAAAATTTAATAAATTATTTTAATGAAAATAATTTTTCCATTATTCAGTAATTTTAAGTTTTTATATTAAAATTAAACGGCATTATTTTCTGAGAGGTTGAAAAGAATTTTTGAAATGATTTATAAATTTGTTTTCATAAAATAATTATAAATACTTTAAGAAAAGTTATTTTTAATGTTTCGCTTATATTTTCCTCTCTTATTCTCAGAATTATTTACTTCATTTAAAATATTTATTTCTAATTAATTTATGGTCTTCTATCATCCTTTTTCTATTTATGTATTAAACCTTGTTATGTGATCATTCATATTCTTATGACCATGTTCTCTATCACTCTCCATTATTCATTGAAAATTATTTTTCTTTTATATTTCCATATTTTAAGTATCATGGATTTATATGGTATGATATTCAATTTTTTGTTATTTTATTAACTATTCAATGTTTCAATATACAGTGTTAGTTAAAGAAATATTATTAAAAAAGTTATTTCATTAGTTGGGGAAATATTCTATATTCTTGATTAAATATGGATAATTATTGGTTTTTAAAGAATTTTGAGAATGAATTATATTTATCATTTAATGTATGAGGAATTTATAAGTCATTCAAGTGATATTTGGGACCTGGTTATAGATATTCTCTTGATGCATTGGCAAGCCTCTTGAGATAAAATAGTAGTCATTATATATTATATGGGTATCAAGTTTACACCTACCAATTTATTAAAAATGTCTTGGTCAAGGACTTGGTGGAAATATTAAATATATCTTGATCTAGGCCTTGATGGTAAGATAATAAATGTTTAGAATTATGCATTTAATTTGTTGAAAATTCAGGTTCCATTATCCATGAGAATTCTATATTTATTTTATCCATGGATGTACTTTGAAATCAACTTATTGATTTAATGGAATGTGTTTTGATTATCCACTCTACAATTTTGATTATAAATTATTTACTCATGGTAGCTTCCACTGTATATAACCCTTACTAGGAACTGATCACATCCTTCTTTTCTTTTCCTTTCCCTAGGATATAAAGAAGGATTATTTGAATGATTTCAAGGATGTAAGAATGTTTTTTATGCTATGTTATTATATTTACAATATAATATGGGAATCAAATATGTATCTATTTTTACAATACTGTTAAATTGATCGACAATTTTTTGTGTGATCCCTTGTATCTTATGCTAAAGTAATAAATTAAACATTGTCTTTGGGTTACTGGAGTTGAGTTTGTTACATAATCACACTGGGGTGATATCGTTGAAAGGTGAGTTTATAGGTGATCCCACCGGAAGAAGATGGATGGGTGTGTTCAGTGGATAGATAGTAGTGGAAGTCTAAGTAGAGGAATGGTGGGGAGGATCTTACAGTATATGTGCTCATTGATTCAATCATGGTTATGGGGTATGTAGTGAGGTGAACAGAAAGGGTGGCTTCTGGTAGCCGAATGGAAGTTCAGAGCAGGTGAAGCAAGTCATGACTTGCATGAATTCATTGATATTAGGGTGTGGTAGATTTCTAAATAGATATGGAAAATGAAATTTCCATCAAGGATATTAGGATGGAGAGTAATATGGATTTCACTATTCACTGGGTGTTGGCGGTTGATGAAAAAAATTCTATAGACAAACATAAGTTATAAAATCCAATGGAGGGTCACCAACGCATGTCAGATGGTAGTGCCGACTAGATGACTGGCTTATAAAAAATTAAAAAGTGGTATTTATCCATGGATGAAGAGAGATCTAACAGTAACTAATATAAATGTTGATGGGGCTAGACATAAAAGCTGAGGTCGATCCAGAAGGAGTGAACCTGTGTGCATCCATGTGTTAGAGGCTAAAGTGTTGAATGTGGAGGTCGATGTCCATAAGTATATAGATTGGAATGAGCATAGGAAAGATGCAATAATCGTATGATGAGATTTGTGAGATTTATTATGTTTCTATGGGTAGGATTATTAGAATATGATAATCATTATAACTCATTATACTTGGTTATTGTTGGAATAAAAGTGATGTCATCATTCTCCCATGGATATTGGGAAAAAAATTAACCATGTAATTCTTAGTTTCATTATGTAGCATATGTGTGTTGTTCGTGTTCTGGTTCGCTTGTATATTTTTCAAAAGGAGGGTCATGAGGTAACCTAAACTAGAATGTGGAGGACAACTCAATGTGGTGGTTTTGGTGCTTATACTTCCCAATTCCAATCTTCAAATACATAAGGGATGATTTGATCAAAAGTAGGCATACTTTCATTGTTTTATGTTTTATTGTGTCAGATTACAGAAGGTAATAACTTCCAGTTATTAAAATATTCACCCCCATCCATAATAAAAATTTCTCTTGAAATATTTTTCATCTATTTTTAATACTTGTTATATAAAGATATTCAAATTCTACTTCATTCATAATATTAATACGATACTCGTTTGGAATAATATCTTTGAATTTTAATAAATTTAATTGAGACTTAAGAGAAAATAAAGCATTATTTATTAAAATATATGTATCATAACATAAAAATATATTCACTTTTCTAGAGCTTTCAATTAATTTCATACTATTAATTATGGTTATTGCATTAACCCTTCTCATTTTAACATTTATAAAATATTTCTCATATTAATGTATCATGTGCTTCATGATGCTATCAAAGAGATAAATATTTTCAACATGATAGTTAATCATAATAGATAATTTTATAATATTAATTCAAATAAAAGGAAATGGTATATATAAAATAATTAAAATAAATAATGAAATAAAGATAAAAAATAGGAAAAATTTAATAAAAAATTACGAACTTAGCAATGTGAAATGGGCAGGGTGGGGCGGGGTAGGCCAAGCTCATGAAATCTTGAGCCCATGAGGGATAGACCCGCAAAATCCTACATAAAAATAGGTGGATTTATCAAGCCTGCCCTACCCCTACAACGGATGTGGGAAACCTCACGATCAACCTGCATTCATTATTTTTTTATAATTTTTTAATTTTTAATAGGCCTATAAAATCCTAAAATAAAAATGATTGAATTTATAGTTTAAAATCACAATAATGGGCATGTAAGATTAAAAAATATCAAAAAAAATAATTTAAAAATGATTTTGATGCCTATTAAAAATTCTAGTAAATTATAAATTGTCCATGATTAGTATAAAAAATCTAAATTTTCAAAATCAAAGTTAAAAATATTAATTATACAACACTCAATAGAAAATATAGAATGAGAGTAATCTCTTTATCATGTTTCTCCAATATTTCATGCACCCTTATCTTCCTCAATGTTTCCTCCAAATCCTATATCAAAACACAATTAAAAATAAATTTCAAATCAAATATAAAATATAAACTTTGGAAAAAAAATAAATGTTTTGATGCAATTAATTTTGATAAAAAAAATTATGAAAGTTTATCAAAAAAAATAATGGGTCCTTATTAATTATTAGGAAGATATAAATTTAATAAATTAAAGGATTTTTTACTGTCTCCACATATATAGTTTCATAACTAGAATCTTTCCCCAAGAAAAATTATTTTTGATCATCCAATCCTTTAGGAAAATCAGAGTTAATACAATTATTATTTAGTCAAAAAAAACACACTAAACATTAAAATAAATATATTTGTATAATCATAAATGTTAATCACTAAAAATTAATAATTAATAATTAAAATAAAAATAAATAAATAATAAAATGTGATAATATAATGATATATTATAAAAATGTATTCATTTTTAATGAAATTATGAAAAAAAAATATAATTTCAAAAAATAAGATTATTGAATTTAAATAATTATCTAATTTGATTGTGAAAAATAAAATATTGCAATGAAACATGATAAAATAATGAATTTTTAAAAAAATGGATAAAGTAAAATTATTTTTTTGAATAATCATATTCTATAATTTTGAATTTATAAACTATTCAATATTCCATAAACTAATTTGAAACCATGTTTCAAATATAATATGATTTTGGATATTAAGAATTATGGATTGAATATAGTATTTAATAATTTGGATAATCTAATTTACCTAATTTGAAATAATGAATTATTTGGATAATATGATGAAATTATAATTATTCAAATCCTTTAACATAATAAAATTAATGATATTAAATAATTATTTTTATGGTTTCATAATATTTTTTTAATAATTATATAATTTGATTATCAAAAATAAATATTTATTCAGGAGAAAATGTAATTATTTGATTATGTAAATTATGAATTATTAGTCAAATAATTATCTAATGAAGTTCAATAATTCATTAATACCAAAATAAATTTAAACTTAATAACTATAAATCACAAAATAAAATAGATATGTTATTAAAAAATTACATTTTAAATTAACAAATAATTTTATGATATATAAATATTGAATAATATGATATGTTTTTTTAAATTAAAAAATTATGTGATACAAAATAAAAATATTTAAAAATATTAAAAATTAAAATTAAAAATTAAAAAAATGTTACGTGATACAAAATAAAAATATTAAAAATTAAAAAACAATACATCACTAGTAGGGAAGGAGAGAAATAGGTGGTGGAGGCCAAAATGATACTAGCTAAGGGAGGTGGGGTGGGGGTGGGGGTAAAGGATGATGATGTGGAGGAGAAGGCTAGTCGATGAGGAGGATAATGCTGATAAGGGTGGAAATGAGATGGATAGAGAATAGGGCAAGGGAGGGCTTGGGAAGCACTAGTGGTGAGGGTGGTAATGTTCTAAATATAGAGGGTATGATTGGAAGGAGGTGGGGATTGCTGATGATGTCAGTGAGGATTGGTTTCATGGGGAGTATAATGATTCAAAAAAATTATATATAGATATTACATCTAATTAGATTAATATTCATTACATAAAATTTTGATCTATGATGGAATCGTATGGTCTAGTGCCTTTGGGAACTTCAACAAATAAACAACCAGTTCAAAAATGATTTGTATCATCTATCACTAAGTTCTTGATAACTATCACCATTCTTAGACACATAATTTCTAAAATATTTCTTCATAACCTAGTGAAAGGAAACATAAGAAAGGGTGAGCTCATATGCTTGGTAAGGGTAAACAAGGGAGATATCAGTGATCACATAAGCATAACATGAGCATAAGGGAATGAGAAAATGAGCTTAATGTTTAAAATATATACAATTTATATAATATATCATGGACTTGATTCATTCCCTAAATCTTTCTGGTTCATAAGACATGAATCATAAAAGAATCAAATAACATGATCCATGAGATAATATTTAATGAACCATCCTAAACTTCCATCTGACCCAACACCTGACCACTTCCACCATAAGGATCGAAGGGCATTCCTAATACTCACGGGTAGGCGGAAAGCACCTGATCCTCATAAAAAATCCTTTGGGAATGGTTTTTCCCAAAACAAATATAAAATTGTAGGATAAATAAATTAAATATACAAAATAAATGAATAGAAAAGTATGCCATAACAAAAATAAATCTAACTAAAAGGAAACAGCCACAAGTAGGGAGAAAAACTAGCCAACTCAAGCAGACCCCCCCCCCCCCAAACATCTCTACCCAACTCTCCCCATGTCAGACATAAAGAACAAAATGAAAACCACTGAGAACCTCAAAAGATAAATTACAAAGCTAAAAAGGCCAATAGGTCACCACAACCCACTGAAATAATGAAATGTGTTTCCTAATGAAAATAATAAATTCTATTTTTAATTTAATGCTAGAAAATAATATTTCCCACATATACCACTTTATTAAATACAAATCAATTCTATAATCCTCTTTTAAAAACAATTCATCATTTATTTCCAAAACCAACAAACTCTTTGAAAACAAAGCATTAGGACTAATCTATTTCTAAACCACACACCAGCTTTCTATTTCTCAAGCTACCCATTTATTTTATTTAAATGTAAATGGTTGCTTAAAAATATTTCACCATCCAAACCCATTCTGAAAACCCATTTTGAAATCCACCACAAGAACTCACACAAGAGCCTCTCATTTCAAAACGTTTTTCCAAACATCTTTGAAAACCCACCTTTCCTAGGAAAACAGCCCACACTCTCATGCAGTTTAAGTAGAGTAAGTTGGCACCACACATACACAAGGAATAAACCAAATATTAACAAGAAGGTTACATCACCAGAAAGTAGGGGATATAATACAACCGATCATGATATCAAACTATCCTAAATTAATAACTCACTAAGAAATGAATGGTCGAATGTGTCATGGTCTCTAACATGGACCCCTAACATGTGTCATACCTAACTAAATTGTTATAACCACCTGAACTAGCTATTGGCATATGCTAAGTCCAAATTTTTATCCAATTATCCCACACAATCATCATTGTAATAACCCCCCAGTTAGCCATATCTCACATTAAGGGGGCTCAGTAGTGGTGTATGAACCAACTACTGGTATCTACTAGGTATTCTCACTTAGTATCTGAACCTCCATGACCAAATAAAGCATAAGAATAGTGAAAACTTTCTAATAACAACTCACAAGGAAAAACCAAGTCTACCCTCACCTCTATAGCATCCATCAATGAAAATCCACATCAATACAACATGCATTTAATGTGTTGTAAGAACATTCCCACATAAGGGGAAAAAATAAGCACCCATAGAGGTTGCAACCCACACAAGGGGTACAAAAAATGGAAAATCAAGGGTTTCATCACACCATTTAAAAACTAAAGTTCTAATCAGGCATTTAACACCAAATCATGGCCTTGAATTCCAACACCTTTCCACATTTCATAAACCTTTTACAATCGCATTTGTAAAATGATGGGAAATCACCCAAGCCTTTAAATAATTTCAAAATAACCCTTACACAAGGGATCTATTCTTTGAAATTATAAAATATGGCCAAAAAAATTTATTTCCACCACACTTTTCATAAAATTCCACTTAAATAATTTTAAGAGGTTCAACAAAATCATCTATTTCATTAAAAATTTTAAATCTACCCTATGGAAAACCAAAACAAGGCCCAAGTCCTTTTCATTTAGATCAAACCATTTTTAAAGAATCCAATATTTCATTTTCACAATGGGTAAAACACACTCCCATTTCAAACCACCATTTGAAATACACCAAATCCCTTTTCAATTTACTTTGACGTCAACACCTCAGTCTAAGACCAAATTCCATTTAAAACATTATTTTCACTCAATTAAAACCAAAACCAGGTTAAATCCCATATCCCAATTCTCAAAAACGTTTCAAAAATTCCCAAAGGCATTTCATAAAATATTTTCACAACTAAAAAATCCATTTGAAAACATAAACATGGATTTCACATCAAAAAACAACTATGTTAAGTACAAAACAAACTGAAATGGTTTCAAAACATCACAAGGATATCATATATATTTATATGTGCATAAAAAAAATTTATAAATCAAAATCATAATATAATTCCAAAATGGAACAATTTCATAGTAACACCATCCTCAAAGAAGTAGAAACTAAGCTGTGACATCCCAAAATATGTCCCCTTCAGTAGTGGCCACACCCACGAGACCAAAAATGGTTCCTACAAATGATAGACACCAAAACCCCTATCATTAGAACCACCGAGAATCCAAAAAATCAAGCCACATGATACCTAGGGTTCATGGGAGAAATCCAAACCATAAAAGAGAGGTAGATAAGGAAGAATAAGGTGATAAGGAGGAGAAATCACCTTAAATACACTTGGAAATCACCATTAGAGACCAAGAATCAAAGGGGATGAAGAAGTTGGAACCCCTCTTATGATCCAAGTGGGGTAGGCTGATGTAGAGGAGGAGAAATGGGGGAGAAATACCATTTAATTCAAGATAGAAATTTAGGAATTATCCAAATTTTTAAATGCCTAGACAGATTGCATGGTTTTGCCACATGGTTAGGAAAAATGTGGGCCAACCATATATAAGCTACTAACCCAAAAACTAAAGTTGCATGGCTTTACCTAAGAGGCCGCATGGTTTTCCAAAACCATTTCTCTCACACTATAACCACTCCAAAACTCATACATATTTATTATAGGCAACACACGGTTTAGAAACCTTTTCTAAAACCATACAACTTGACACTATCAAAATTGCATATCCAACCACACATCTGTTGAATAGTTTATCAAACCATTCACAAGTCATGCACCACACCACAAATACACCAAGGACCCCACATTATTTCTCCTAGGGTATGCATGGTTTGGGCCTAACTTTGTTCATCCCATTCTGATAAACCTTTCATAGTTCAAAATGAACTATAAAGTCTCCTCACGAAGGGAGGCTGCACAATTCCCCATTAATCCTGAACACGAACCATTCACATGAGAAAAACCCAAAAAAAATATGTTTTTAACCAAAAATATATTTAAATGAAACTAGGGACCTCCACTTACCAAAGAACATGAAAAATACAACAACCATGACATGTAAGTGTCATAAAATCCCCACCATGCCACTTTCTACCCCCAGAAAGTCCCGATCAAAGGAAGAGAAAAAGAAAACAAAATTTCCAAAGAGGACCTAACCAAAATATGCACTCTACACAGTTTAACCTCAAATAAAATGACATAAATCCTCAAAAATGATGAATCCAAACAACTATAAATCATCTAAATCTCCATAAACTACTAGAAAGATAACCTCAAAAATTAAATCCTACTTTGTGTGGGATGCCTAACATGGTATCCCCACTATTTAGGGTTCCTCTAAAATGGTGGTACTAAAGAAAACTATCAGAACACACATCCTTGAACAAATAAAAATCCATGAGAGAGATGTAATCTCTAAAAAAAGCACTTCCAAACCAAAGGAAGGAATAATCACCATATCCTCCTCAAAAGAACGATAAGATCTCTCACCTTGGGCCACGTCACCAATGGATAACCTAGGGTCCAAACCATGGATCACCCTCACATGGTGCATCCAAAACAGCCATTGAAAAAACCCATATAGTATACCAAACTCAGTTATTAGATCAAACACCCTAGTTACCCAACCATGAACCCAATGCCTCGCTTTTGTCCAAAGAAACAAGAACCACTAAGTTCAACATAGAACGGGTGAAACCAAAACCTCAAGAAAGTTTCTCCCCAAAATAATGAGTCACAACAGATGGAACATATATCCAACCAAAAAATAAAGTAAATCTCATAGCTACCTGTAGGGTTGGGAGGGTGGGAAACATATCACAATAAAAATAAGGTCTACCAAAAATTCCATAAATGACTAACCATAGGAAACACTCCAAGAAGTGAACCATCCATAGATCTCAGCCACTAATGAAGCTCCAAAATAAATAATACACCCACTAAAGGAAAGGATTAAAAAAACTCAACCTATCTAACTCAACTAAAACTGATAAGCAATATCTCATAATCTCTTATAGATGAGGTTCTGTATCAACCACTCCACCAAGAGTCTGGGTAGGAACTAGAACCAAGAAGACTCTTTTGACCATTCTAGAGGACATAAATAATGGAAATAGACATGGACACCTTAAATACATGCCTCAAAACACAAACCAAATGGTTCCATCTTAAACAATGAATCAAAACTAAAGCAATAATCCCTCAAATGAGGAACAAAACTACACACCAAAGAACATTTTTTTTAAATTCCATTTTCACTAAGGAATTTTGAAAATCACCCTCCACTAAGGTATTTCCCAACAACCAATCCATCCATCCCTCTTTAAAACCAAAAAACCTCAGTGGGACCCACACTTTTCAAATAAGGCACAACTACACAACACTCCTTCCAAAATTACATTTCATTTTGAAAACCAAGAACTTAAGGATGCCCATTCAAAACTTATTTTCCTTTAAGAAACACCATTTCACAAGGATACAACCATTTTATAAAACATTTCATAAAACCAAGGTAATTCACCCTTCCCTATTTTCAAAAAAATCAATTTTGAAAAGAAACATTTCATAAAATCCCATTCATTTTCCAAAACATGGTTTTAAAAATCCAAGTACACACAAGCACTACAAAAGCATTAAGAAAGGATCACACAATCCACATCCCAAAGTGAGGGAAACACTCCTCAATACACCATTGACAAGGGGACCCCACTTTTAGAGAATCCTAGTTATTGAGGAGTTCAAAATAGTCTAATTTAGGAATAAATGGTGTTGTTTATAGTTTGTCCATAAGGGTTGGGTGCCCGAGCTCCAATTGTGTAACACACCCTATTAAAGAGGCAGACTCAACAGCATGGACACCACTTGGTTTCCCAAGACATGTGTGCTAAACCACGACTTAATTTATTTCTCCTTCTACCCAAAAACCACCAGAGACCCTCAATATCACGCATATACTCAATGGGAACAAAAAATTAATTCACAAAAAAATCTATCATAAACAACAACAAAACATGAATCCATAATTCGAGACCCAAATTACCCTAGAAGCTAGAGGCTTGGGATAAGAAAGAGATATATAGACACTACATTCCCTTACCTCTCAATCTCCAACCACATCAACGTCCTTCTACTAGGATATCTCAGAATTATAAGGGCACCACAAGAGGCTTAGGCACCTACTGAAGTAAAACCCAAGGCTCTAATACCATTTTTTAACAAACCGGTTTGGGCTATCATCTGGCCTAGAACCCGGCCCATTACTCCACAAGGACCTAAGGGAATTCCTGATCCCTATGGGTTGTCCATAATCACTTGGTCCTTATATGAACACATTTGGTAAAATTTTAAAAAAAAAGAGATAAAAATTTGGTATAAATAAATTAAATAGAAAAAATAAATGAATAGGAACATGGGACATAATGGAAAAAAACTAATTAAAAGGAAATATCCATAGGTAAGGAGGAAAACTAACTAACTCAAGAAGATACCTCCAAAACATATACACCCAAATCTCCCCATTATGTCCATGAAGAAAAAAATGGAAACCACTGAAAACCTGGAAAGATAAAGGCATGAGCTAAAAAGACCAGTAGGTCACTACAACCTATCAAAACTATGAAATATGTTTCCTAAGGAAAATCATAAATAATGGTTTGAAAGTAATGCTATAAAATAATATTGTACACATATACAACTTTATGAAATGAAAATAAACCTTATAATTATCCTTTAAAAATAATTCATAATTATTTTATAAAACAAAACACACACTCTTTAAAAACAAAGATATAGGACTAATCCATTTCCAAACCACACACCAGATTTCCTTTTCTCAAGAAACCCATTTGTTTTTTTTAATGTAATCAGTTACAAAAATAAGTTTCACTAGAAAAATCCCTTCTGAAAACCAATTTTTAAATACACCATAATAACTCAAACAGGAGCCTCTAATTTCAAAATGGTTTTCCAAACATCTTTGAAACCCCACATTTCTAAGGAAAACAACCTACACCCTCATATAAGTCAAGAACAATAAGAAAGAACCAATCATCCATAATTAATAAACCAAATATAACCAAGAAGGTTTCATTACAAGAAATCAAGGGAAGTGATACAACCAAGCATGATATCAAACTCCCCTCAATCAATAAATCACCAAGAAATGAGAGGTAAAATGTGTCATGGGATCTCACAAAGATTCCTAACAAGCGTCAGACATAGAAAAATGGTTATAACCATCTGAACTAGATACTGGTATATTCTAACTCCAAAAAATATTCTAATTATCCCACATAAGCATTATTGTGATGAACCCCCACTTAGCCCTATATTATGCTAAGTGGGGCCACTAGTAGAATGTGAACCAATTAGTGGTAACTGCTAGGTCTTCCCACTTAGTATTTGGACCTGTATAATCTAAGGAAAGAAATACATAGTGAAAATTTTACAAGAACAACTCACAATAAAAAAAACTAAGGATACCCACACCTTCATAACACCTAAAAAAGAAAGTCCCCATCCAAAAAACTTGAACTTAAAGTGTTAAAATCACATTTATACATAAGGGGATAAAATAGGCACCACATGGTGGTCACAACCCACGTTAGTGGTACAATCAAGTAGAAATCAAGGGGTCGATCACACAATTTAAAAACTACAGTGTCAATCGGGCATTTAACACCAATTCATAGCTTATAATTCCAATCCCTTTTCACATTTCATAAAATATTTTACAATCACATTTTTATAATGATTGAAAAACACCCAAGCCTTTAAATCATTTCAAAGTCACCCTAACACAAGGGATCTCGTATTTGAAAATATAAAATATGGATAAAGGTATTTATTTCCTTCAAAATTTTCATAAAACACCACTTAAAACATTTTAATAGGTTCAAAAAAATCATCCATTTCAAAACTACCTTTTTGAGAAATGAAAACAAGGCCTAAAGCCTTTTTATTTCCATCAAAAAACTTTTAAAGAATCCACCATTTCATTTTGACAAGGTTTAAACCACATTCCCATTTCAAACCACCATTTGAAATACACCAAAAAACGTTTCAATTTATTTTGAGTGTAACACCTCAATTTAAGACTAAATTCCCTTTAAAACATTATTTTCACTCAATGAAAACCAAAAATAGGTTAAATACCTTATCTCAATCCTCAAAAACATTTCAAAAATCGCCAAAGGCATTTTTTAAAATATTTTCATAACCAAAAATTCCATTTCAAAACATGAACATGGATTGCACATTAAAAACAAACTATATTAAGCTCAAAATAAACATAACTGGTTTTAAAATATCACAAGGCTACCATATATATTTATACATGCATAAAAATGGAATTTAGAAATCACTAGCATATTATAATTCCAAAAGTAAACAATTTCATAGTAACACCTACCTAAAATATGTAGAAACTAAGTCAAGACATTCAAAAAAATTGTCTTAAATAGAGGCCACACCCATAGGAACATCAACGGTACCTACAACCCCTAGACACCATGACCCCCATCATTATAACCACATGGAACCCCAAAATTGAGCCACATGATACCTAGGGTTCATGGGATAAATCCAAACCATTGAAATAGAGAGAGAGAGAAGGAAGAAGAATGGAAAATTGAAGTCTCTTTAAATACACATATAAATCACCATTAGCGACCAAGAATCAAAGGGGATGAAGAAGTTTGAACCCCACCCATGATCAAAAGGGTTAAACCAATTTTGGGAAGGAGAAAGAGGGGATCAACCCCATTTAATTTGGGAGGTAAATTTTAGAATTACCCAAATTTTTAAAAACCTAGAAAACTCGCATGTTTTTGTTCATGGTTAGGAAAACCATGCACTAACCATGCAGTAGCTATAGGGACCTAAAAACTGAAGACACATTGAATCATCTGAGAGGACAAATAGTTTCCCCAAACTATGTTCTTAACTCTAGAACCACTCGAGGCCTCGCATGGATTCCCTAGGGGCACCGTATGGTTGAGAAAACTATTTTCAAACAATGCCACTCAGAAAAATCCAAATTTTAGGTCCAACCACATGCTTACCTCATGGTTTATCAAACCATGCACAATTCATGTTCCAAACCACAAACACACCAAGGACCCCGCATGGTTTCTCCTAGGGGACATATGGTTTAGGCCTAACCATGTACATCCCATGTTGATAAACCATGCATGGTTCAAAATTAACTATAGAGGATCTTCAAAAATAGAGGCCACATAGTTCCCTTCTAAACAGGAACCCAGACCGTTTACATAAGGAAGACCCCAAAAATTTCCATGTTCCAAATTGAAACTCTATGGAAACATAACCAAGGACCTCCACTTCCCAAAAAAACATTAAAAATAAAACACCATAACATGGGGGTGTTACAAAATTACATTGGTATAAGACATGGAATTTTGGAAAACATGTATAATTATAACTTTGTAAACATTTATAAATAGAAATATATCCACTCATCAAGTTGAGGACATGAAATCGGACCCATGAAAAACTTATAGAAATGAAATTGGGTCTATGCATGATCTTATGGACATGAAATCCATGTCTATGTATAAACTTATGTACATAAAACTAGGTCTATGAAATATCTTATGAACATGAAATCTAGGTCCATAAAAAAACTTATGGACATGAAACCAGGTCCTTGCATGATCTTGTGGACATTAAAACTAGGTCTAAAAATAAAATTATGAGCATGAAATTGGGTTCAAGTATAACAAATTTACCTCATGAGTTATCCATTATTACCCAATTCATTGGAGAGAGATATAAGTCCCACTAATAACATAAATAAAATCATACTTTTTTGTTCCAAAAGATCAAAAAACATTTATCATCATAGAAATCATGAAAAGGAATAGATTTCATAAACATTTCATCAAAGTATAACCCATGGATAAATGGAATGGTATTCATAAACATCTTGTCATTATAAACATAAAACATATAGAGAAATGATATGGATGGTATAATTGCATCATATCACCAGTAAAACTTAATTAACATAATATAATTTCATCTTAGAGGGAAAATTATTTTGAAATATCACTTGAAACAATTCTTAAGAAAAATAAATTTTTCATTTTGAAATCACTTCTCTTTTTAAAAAAATTATAAACTTATAAATGAAAACATTTTATTTGAAAATAAAATTGTATATTTTTAAATTAATATTAAAATAATTGAGGGGTAATCATGGTGGAAAAATAAACTCCTGAAATATGCATTATAGAAACATTCCTCCCATATTTTTGTCATAAAAGTCACAAAGTACCATATTAAGAAAATGAAGAAGAAAAATTCCTTTCAAACCATTTTATAAAAATTCAAACATTGGTAAAAATTATTTTAAAAAATTTTAGGACAATATTAAAAACATTTTTGAAAAAAAAAATATAAAATTTGGGAATGGAAGATAAATATTCCTCAGTGGAGACTTAAACAAAAATAATCCCGATTAATGATGAGATTGTGAAATAAACCCTTACCACTTTGGTAACTTTTGAATCATAAGTACCACGAAAGAAAGTAATTTATATGGATATGTATATCCCATAATTTTTATGAGAATAATAATAAATTACATTCATGGTCAGTATACACACCACACAAAATAAAAAAGTAGTGCATAAGGATGTGTCCCAGAGAAATAAAAGTGAGATGAAAATCCCTTACCTTTGGTATGACTTCCTTCGTATACATTATAAACTCATGTATAATAAATATAGATTTATTATAAATCTTTTAAATAACCATATTCATATATATCATACCATATATGATTTACTTATATCCTTTCATTACTCATTTGTTAACATTTTTTATTAAAATCAATGTTTTGGGTGATATCTGCTTCATTTTTCACGTATTTTTTGGTTTGTTAGTTTTGGTCCTCATGCTTTGATCATAGTTCAATAATATACATAATTTTTATAATGATATAATTATCATATATATTTATTATATAAATATTTATATTTATATTTATCCATAAGATTTAGTGATAGAAAATGAATTACACTGTTCATGGAGATGATAAGAATTATGTACGCATGAATGTGGTTTTCATTTTTCGATGGATGGAAATAAATAAAGGTAAATAATAATTCTCATTTAAATAATAATTATTATATTATATAAATGATAGATATTCATCAAATCAATCCTTATTACCATCCAAGTAAAATATAAAAAAATGAATCGTATCAATCATGGAGGTGGTAGTCCACACGTACACACGAGCGACGTTATCGTTTCACAACTGATTGGAAGGTAACAAGGTAGATATGATATTATAATTTAAGAATTTAAATTTTTTTATAGACATAATATATAAATATAAACCCATAATAATACTCATACATAAAATATGGTTATGAAAAATGAATTGTATCGCTATGTGGGGATATTAAGTCGTACGTACGCACAAGCGATACTTTCACTCTTGTTTGATGGGAAAGAGGGTATATAGTTGTGTTTCAATAATAATAATAACATTTTATAATATTGAGGATAATTAATTTATTATTTTAAGACAAATTTCATAAATTTATAGGAGGTAAATAAAATTAAAAATAGAAAGAGATCAGTTTAGGTGATTACCTCTCCTTGGAAACGACTCATTTAGATCTCCTCTAAAGGGATTTAGGGTTAGCCTTTTGGAAAGATTTGAACCTATTAAATGTGAATAATTTTAGGAGATAATTTTTTAGTGTATTTTTGACTTATAATTATCAATTTGGTTTAAATAATTTAAGTGAAGGTACCCTTTTATAATTGTTGTGAGAGGAACTTTTAGAATTTCTCAAAAGATTAAAATATAATAAGTCTATTCAAGATCCAAATGCTTAAAATGGAATATAAATGCACATGGGGTGAAATTTTAGACCATATCTTATCCCATTTTTACTTAGTTAATATTTTTATTATTTTAAAATAATTAAATAATATATTGATTTCATAAAATATCATTATTGTCAATTTTGACACTATTCATTACTTTGACATTAATAACAACATGAAAACACTAAAAATTAAAACCAATTACTTTAAAACATCCCCAAAATTTTATTTTCATATATAAAATTCTTGGATAACCTTAATTATCTAAAATTATAATACTTTTAATATTTTTAATATCATTTATTTTATTTTTCCATTAATTGAGTAATTACAACGTCAGCGTTGTGTAGGAATTTAAGGAAATCATTTCTTCACTAAAAATTTAAAAAAAATTATCATGATGAATATAAATATTTTATATTTCAATAAAATATTTATAGTAGAACATATCTATTGGCTGACCCTATATTAAAAATAATATAGTTATCAAAAATAAGACTGTGACATGTTTGACTTCTCTTGAAATAAAATACTATAAAAATCATAATCTCATACAAATGTCCAAAAAAGTTCATATAACATAAAATTTGATTAATATGGACGAAATTAACTCATAAAAATTTTATACAAGTTTTTTTGGCATTTAATATTCCTTATCATTTTATTTTAACCAAAATTATTGATTTACACTTACCGTGGTAATAAAATTACTATAGTTACTATTCATATTGACCAAAAATAAAAGGAAACTATTTAAAAAAAATTGAACCAATTATTTTAGATATGGAATACATTTTTCATGATTCAACTCAAATTATTTAAGAATTTATTTTTAAATGAATCCTGCAAAATGCAATGATAAACAGTTTTCTTCAAAATTTTGTTTGTAAGCCCAAAAAAGTAATTATACCAAAATAAGGTATAATGATGATAAAAATTTAATTAAATAGATGATATCTAACTAAATAATACTTATAATACTTCTATATCCAATTAAAATCATAAATCAATAATTTAATATAATGGAAATGGCAGATTTATAAAAATCAATATTTTTTACTATTCACTAAAAAACTAATCTTTTCAAAAATTTATCAAAAAATAATCCTAAGATAATTATTTCAGGATAAATTCAAAATTTCAATTTATTTTTTAAAATAAATTTTATAAAATTTATAGAAATTAATTTTAATATTTACTTATAAAAAGAAAGAAAATCTATTTTTGAAGAAAATGCGTTTTTTGAAGAATAAAATGAATTTACTATAAAATTAAGTTATTATTTTATAAGAATTTATAGATGAATTTATATTTATTGTTACTATTATAATTATTTCATGAATCAGTTATTCCTATTCATACTCACCAATTTAATGGCTATGTTATAATGTTCGCATTTAAATAATAATATTTTAATAGTGTATTATGGTTCGTTTAAACTAAGTGTTGTGTGTAATGAAAAATATAAAAGAAATAAAATTAATTAAAGAGAAATATTTTCTAAAATATCAGGTTGTTACATTATCACCCTCCCCCTAAATAAATTGCATCCTCATAGATTAAACTTGTGATCGGTAGTCAAAACTTTGATATTTGAAAAATCCTTTGTTGAAAACCCAAAAAATAAAAAGGGTTAATAAAACTTTCTATTAAAAGAGGGAAATGGAATTATGAAGGTCATTTGGAATAAAAAAACTAGGTTTCCAAATAGAAGAACATAATTGGCATGTGAAAACGTGGATATAGAAAAAAACCTAACTCCTAAGAACTGATAGAGATTGATAGAGAACATGACATGGAGAAAGTTATCTATCACCAAACTATAAATATGTGATGTATTAAAAGACAATCAATTTCACATAAATAAAAAAAATGAATAACATTTTTATTTCAAATTCATTTTCTTAAAATTGAGTGATTATTTTACTATCCAGATAAATCCTTTGATAAAATAAACTTACTTTATTTATTTCCATGTCATAAGCATAATATCATCCTTCAGTTGTGCTTCGATCTACTTCCACTTCATCACTTACTCCAAGAAATAGATATTTGAGATGAATTTTCCAAGCCTAAAGCACTAAGATCAACTTCTAATAGATTACAAAATCCACAAAATTATAACAAGATACTCCACCTTCCTTTAATATTATCCACAACCTAAATGGTTATCATAAGTTATCCAATATACATTAATTTCTAAAACATCAACAATAATGCCCAAAGTTTAACTTAATCCAATCCATAAGTAGTTAATCACAAAACTCCTCCAAAATATGTCTGTCTAGATTTAACACCCAAAATTTATAAAGAAGGTCACCAAGATTCCAAGATCAATTTAAGATTAATCCCCAGAAGCAGCTCTTAATTTTGTATACCTAATATTTGAAAACCTTGGTCATATATTCTCCTGAAACATGGTAATAACATAAATTACCATAAAACCTTAATGAAAACATGCATGTTTCCAAAAGTTAACATTATTTTCATTCATAAAATAAAATCATGGACTATTGAACATATTCCATAAATCCAAAATGTAAAAATATTCATCAAATATCACTTTGTCCTAAAATCACTAACCAATTACAAGGGAATCAATATAATCCAATTTAATTTATCAATATCAATCATCTCTTTATCCTATATAAACATTAATAACTCAAAATTAGACACAAATTAAGGTTTATCTTTCCCTTTATCATGTGCTCTCCAAAAATATAACTTCACTACTAAATCACTTTTATTAGTTTTTAGTACTGTTCAAAATGTGTTTTCAAATCCTTAATAAAAATACTAAATCATAATCCTTACATGTTTCATGATTTTTATAACCATAATGTAATTATTATAACACTTATACAACATAATTCTTGAATCCAAGTACATAAACACTTTAATTATCTCACTTCCTTCTTAAACCAATAACTAGGCTTCGTCATCTTATTCCCCAATACTTCTTTCCTACAATATGAAATATGAATCATATATTAAGATTTTTCAACTTCAATTTAATCATGCTTCTTACCTTTAACATAATAAATACTTTTAAAACAACCCATACCTTTCATACATCATTTTTAGTCTCTTCATCATCATCGATAAAACCATTACTCATACAATCTTTCCCCTTAGGATATCAATTTCCATAATGCCCATAATTTCTACATTTAAAAAATTAAACTATTGAGGATACATTATGGATACCATTATTCTCATCCATTTCTCTAACTAAAATTTTCATTTTTCCCCAGTAATTACTTGCTTTGTGTCCTTATTTTCCACACTCAAAACATAATTTCATTCCTATAAGAAATTAATTTCAGTGCTTCTTCCCACATTATATACAGGTTGAAAACTGAATATTCTTTCCTCTGTGATCTTTATGAAGCACCATTTTTCTCCTATTAAGTGTGTCAGGAAACTCACCAATGTTGAGATTTTTAATCATATACCAAGATTGATTATTTTTAATAATCACAAGGCTTCACATTACGTATCTTATTTCAATTGGTTTCTCATGAGGATAATTATTCCATAAACCATTGTATTCAATATTAAAATGATTCCTTTGGGTTATAGAAATTGACTAAAACCAAAAAGAACAGCATGAGAAACAATAATAATATTAAGAGACCACATAATAATGAAAAATCATTTAAATTATTTCTAAATCATAACACCTTATTTTATGGCACCTTAGGTTTAACTTATGTCAATCATGATCATTACCAAAACCTAAGGATTGTTTGCTTATACTTAGACTTATCCCTAGAGTTATCAGTAAAATTTTTTTATCCTAGTATTCAAAGGATAACTAAACCCTACTATAAAACAAAATTTAGTGACCCAAACTTTTCATACATAGGTATTACATCTAAGTAGATAAATATTAATTATATAAAATTGTGATCCACTCTAAAATCGTATAGGTCTAGTGCCTTTTTAAACTTAGAAACATGAAAAAATGGTTCATAAATGATCTATATTGTCTCCCATTAAGTTCTTAATAATTAGAACCCTTATTAGACACATCATTTATAAGACCTCTCTTCATAACTTGGGGAAAGGAAACATAAAAAATTGTGAGATCAGATGATCATTAATGATAAACAAGATAGATATCAATGATCACATAAGCATAACATGACCATAAGGGTATGAGAATATGAACTTAACTTTTTAAATCTACACCTTTCATATCATAGATCTTAAACTTGATTCATGGAATAAATATTGGTAATTCATAAGACATGAATCATAAAAGAGTCAAAAAACATCATCCATGAGAGCATAATATTGTCATAAGACGTGGAATTGTTGAAAACACATAAACATATAACTTTGTGAACATGTATAAATAAAAATAGGTTCACTCATCTTGTTAAGGACATGAAATCAGAACCTTAAATAAACATATGGACATGAAACCAAGTCCATGAATGTTCTTATATACATGAAATTCATGTCCATGCATAAACTTATGGACATTATACTAGGTATATTCATGATCTTATGGAAATTAAATCAAGTTTCATGCATAAAACTATGGACATGAAACCAGGTACATGCATGATCCTAATGACATGAAAACTAGGTCCACACATAAAATTGTGAACATGAAATTGGGTTCATGCATAACATATTTACCTCATGAGTTATCCATCATTACCCAATGCATTAGAGGGATATATAGGTCTCACCCATCACATAAATAAAATCATACATATATGTTCCACTAGATCAAAAAAAAATCATCATCGCATAACTCATGAAAATAAATGGATTACATAAACATTTCATTAGAGTATAAACCATGAAAAAAGGGAATGAGTTTCATCAACATCTTTTCATTAAAAATATAAACCATCTGAAGAAATAATAAGGATGGTATCCTTAGATAATAACCCCATTAAATCTTAAGTAACATCAAAGTGAAGATCCCACTTTTTGTATGAGTTATATTTGTTGTCAATGGTTTTCATTAGTTGTCAATGGTGTTCAATGAAATTGGAATATTTCATGGATTTTTATATGATTAATATGTTCTATAGATAATGGATATTGTATGAATTGATCAAGTATTATAATTTTAAGAAATATATAAATGTTTTGAAGACTTTTAGTTTTAAAGGTGATGCCTGGAGATTATGGATTCATTGAATGACATTGTATTTCATACTTGAATAATTCTTCTAGTAACCCTGACGATTGTTTAACTTGTTCTATGTTCAAAATACATGTGTTAAAGGTGACACATTTTTTACCATAATTAAGATGATTGAAGTACCATCCATTTTTAGATGAAGATAATTTTAAGACCCTGAAAATACTTATTTTCATGATATTTTGAAGTTAATAAGCTCTTTGGAATTTATATTTCAAAAAGAACATAAGAAGAGGAGTAAATAAGTTTAGGAAATATTTTATTATTGTATAAGGAATATAAAATAATTGAAGATCATTAAGAAATATATAACCCTGAAAGATATGATTTAAAGATAATTAAAAATATTATTTTTCATGGAGGAGAACCATGAAATATTATTATTAAATTAAGTGTTATTTGAAGATGAATAAGAGTAATCCATGCACTTGTTTTTATATAATGACATATTTCACTTAGAATTTATTCTAGGTTTTTGAAATAATATTTCCAACCACACTAAGTAGCCAAGGTAACCTCAACTAGGGAATATGTGGGACCCAAAGTTCAACCATGCCCTTGGGAGGTCATCTTGAGACACCTTGTATGGCTTCAGAGGATTGGAGGGCCTTGTATAAGTCATTGGTGGGCCTATGTATAAGGCTCTATGTGAAATCCCATAGGCATTCGAAGATTGGGCCATAATCCCATAGGTCTAAGGTTTGTGGAGTGTGTTTGATGTGTATTGGTGATGATCCTTGGTCGCCAACTCAAATAAGAAGAGGTTGGGATTTATCTTATAAAGTGGAGCAGAGCACTTTCAAAGAATAGATATAGTAAGTGGAGTTTGTTTCACCTTTCACCCACTTAAAAAAAGTCAGACATTCCCACTATCATTCAATTCATGTAATCAGAACTATCCAATCTCCCATGCTTGTGTGTTTAAATGAATAGTTCCATCCTCCTCCTATAGCCTTGTTGAAGGATGTTTGTTTTTCGGTATCTATGTTCCACAAAAATGGATAAAAGAACTTAGATTTTGTGATCATGATATCTAGTCATCTTGGAAAACAAAACAAGACCTAATATATCATGAAACTTTATTTGTATGATAAAAATGAAGATTCTTTAACTGAACTACAAAGATATTTACAGGAGGTTGTTCGAGCAGTCGATCACCATGGATAACTTAGAGATTTTGGGAAAATTGGTTTCAAGAATTTATGATCACATGCATGTGATATATTCATTGAGATGATAAACCAAGATCATGAAAGAAAAACTCCATGATATTTGGTGTCATTTAAATCCTGCAATTTAATATTTCAAAGGTCGGGTCCTTTGAGAATTCAAAGGGATTATTGTCACAACATGATTTGAGGGTATTTTATTTGGTTATTAAAATAGGTAGATTCAATGACTCCTTCCTATAAATATTGAATCCCCAAGGAGGAAAATGTTTTTTCCACTCACAATATCCTTTGAGAGCTCATATTTTTTAGAAAAATAGAGCTTCTTTGACTTATACATAGGTAGATAGGAAGCACAAAACCACGAGCCTCATTGGTATCATAGAGTGGGGTGTTCCACACATCTGTTGCATGAAGAAAGAATTATTGCACACATCCTATGAAAAGGAGATCCACGGACATGCAACTTGTGTTTTTACACCCTCATTGTTCTTTGAAAAGGTTATTGGTTTTGTGAACCAATTCTTGGATATTATACACCCATTGTGTTACACATATTGAAAAATTTCTTGTGTACCCTATTGTTACACAATGACCAGAATAAGATACATTCACACTGTTCAATTATGTGAAGGTGGAGGCAGTCGCATGTAAGTCCTTACATGAATAATATACTCATAATGATTTTTTATATTCACAAGAATTTATTATTATCATTGTTCCCTACAAAGGCCTTCTAGCTTGTGTAAAGTAATATAGGTGTGCACTAAACACCTGTGTGGTTACCTAGTGAAAAAAATACAGTGTGTTCATATACCTATTTTTACAAAGAGAAAGTGAAAATAGCATGTTTGCATGAATTTATATGTGAATACATATGACCATGGAGAATTAATTTACATAGTGTGTGCACTTTTGTGAAGAAGGAATAAGGCGGTGAACCTGGGTTACTTTACTAATACGAACAGAACATTCATTGCATGTAATACATATATACATGATTTGGATATAAATGGGGATTTTTGAATTAAAATTATAAATCCTCATATTTATATAATTATTTTGGCAAGGTAAATATTATTTTTGAAATAATCATATCCAAATTAAAAAAGTTTATTTTTTAATAATTTTCTATGATGGTCAATCTTCAGTTACAAATTAAATACATTATAAATATACAGTATGTATTATGACAGAATAATGAACTAAAAGTGATGTAATATATTCCATAAAAGGTATACATGAAAAAACATAAATTTATCCATTAAAATAAATTTTTTGAAGTTATTTGATTAATTTTATAAATACTTAATGAATCCTCCACATTTTATATTATATTTTAAGGTTTAAAAATAAATTATTTATAAACACGACTCACTTCCTCATCACCTAGGGAAATATTTTAATGTGTTCAATTATTAACCTTATAAAACAATTAAAAACACTCCTCTTTGGTAGAAACCATGGGAAACCCCATAGTAAGTTTTGGATTATGGATTACTTTATCATATAGATTCCAAAACCTAAGTTTAGAAATTAATAAAGAATTTACTTCCCTTTGTCTATATAAACCCAACTAACCTCTTATTACTCTTTAATAAAAACTCTTATAGCATGAATTTACTCTACCATTACCTCTCTATATTCCTCCCAAGGTGCCCCCAATATCTTAAGAAGCTTCTACCATGCATTAATAAGCACCCCCTCAAGGTAAGGGATCATCTCCTTCTCTTTGTTAAAGCACATTATTTATGTCATACATTTTGATTTCCAATTTTTCAAGTTGGAATATGTTTTTATACAACCCTATTAATTTCCTTATGACTACTAAGTAATGATATACCCTTTTAAATACCATTCAACCCTTATATAAAACTTTATGTACAACCATTATGTTGATGAAATTATCCTACGATTTTCTATGCCAAAAATGTGTATGGTCAATACCCGTATCCATTTCCACTTAAGGGTATTCACCTAGTTATACCTACCCTTTATTGATTAGGTATTTATATGTATATAACCTACACTCTTTAAAAGTGGGGATAAATTTTATGAAATGAATCCTTATGTTGTATCATATATGTGGCATAGTTATGCATGTACATGATATAAAAGTAACGGGTGGGTATATAGCCCTCCAATGCATTGGGTAATGTTTTTATCTCATGATATTCCATGTATGGTTAAAAGGAGGTTATCTTAAGAACAATATGTTATGTTGTCTTGGTTTTTAACCTTGACTTATGTTTATGATGTCATGTTTCATGTTGTTACCACATTCCTATGTTTCCTTTATTCCATCATGTTATATCATGCCTCATTGTTCAAGATTATTATTTTAACCCCTCTTATGTTACCTTGATATGCCTCTTGGATAACATGTACTACTTTAACTCATGTTATTCCTTGATTATTCCTTTATTGGTCTTTATATATCACCCATTTCTTATGTACATCACTAGGTTATCCCATGCATTTTTAAAAGGATAGAATTTTAGGAGAATATTAAGGAAGTTTTCAATATTTTCATTGTAATTGTATTACAAGTTGTTATTTTCTATGCCTAATTTCCCAAAGATACTAGGATTCATGAACTTTTTGGATTGTATAATGTGTAACTTTATGTAATAAATCATTAATTATGGTGTATTAAAGATATGGGTTGTCATAGTTGGTATCAGAGAAAATTATGGCTATTTTTGGATTATGATTAGAAAACCCAAGTGAAAGCCTTAGGGATAATAATAAACTTAGGAAAACATTCCTAAATTTTTTTAAGGTACTGAGTAAGTGGTTTCCAATAAAATACATATATTTATGGATACATCCCTCTTACTTTCATTATGATTCCAAAGTAATGAGAGACCCCTTTCACTATCATTCACCCCTTATTATAAACCTTTATGTACAGCTTTTATGCTATCGAAATTACCCTTTAATTTTCCATGCCAAACATTTGTGTAGTGAATAACCATATATTTTTATACTTAATGGTATTCACCTAGTTATATTTATCCTTCACTGATTGAGGATTTACATGTATATAACTTGAACTCTTTAATTGTGGGGTTAAAATTGATAAAATGCATCCTTATGTTGTGTGATATATGTGGCGCACTTATGCATGAACACACTACTTTAATTTGGTACTATAACCATAGACCTATATCCACGGTAAATAAGAACCATGGATATAGGTATCTAATACCCACAACCATTATATGGCTAGTATCCTACCATGTTCCCCCTATTTATACCCTACCCTTATGAGCTTACTCCACACTCCATCCTCCTAAGCTTCCTCCCCTGATGTTTCCACCCATCCTCCTACAATCCTCTATCGACGCAGCCACCCAACTTCTTCATGATACACCTCCTCCTCCAATGAAGCCTCCCCACCTCCCCTCTAATGATTCTCTGATGTTTCTCTGATGCGACCTCCCCACCTCCTCCTCTGACGCACCTTCGATGCGACCACCCCACCTCCATGTGACACTCCTACTCCGAAAAGGCTCTGACACAACTTCAACATGGCTCCAACATGGCTCTAGCATAGCCACCTCACCTTTGGGGATCATCCTCCTTAAACCTGGTCACCCCTAATCTTTCTCCTCAAACATGAAGACCCCATCTCCCCGATTTCTCATTTTAACCAAGACATATCCTTGTGATCCTCCTCCTCCCATGATTTATCACTAACCCCATTTGGGTGACCCTATAAAAATCCTCCCTTCTCATGTAAAATCTATGTAACCTACCCTTTTATTGAATTGCACCTGCATAACTGGTTAGGGTTCCCCCAATTTCCACTATAAACTAGTTTTTATTCTACTATAACATGTGTTTAGTTAGACATTGAACCAAATTTATTTCATGAACATACAATTTCATGATTTTCTCCTGATGTCAGTAACTTATTTGGATCCTACAGTATTGTTGTTTCATAATGTGATCTTTCCACTATTTATACATGCTTAGACTATATCAAATGTATAACTTGTTTATATTTCATATTCTTCCATGTTTATATTTATGTAAGTTTATAGTAGTGACAAAAAATCATATTATGCATTCCCTTTTACAATTTGATCATACCCAACTTGCAATAGTACTGATATTACATGAAGATTATAGGTATAATAAAGTTTTCAGGATCTACTGCATGATATTTATCTCATCAGATTTTATTTATAGAACTTAATAAAAACTACTCATTAAACTTATCACTTATTATAAGTGTTTTTTTAGAAGTGTTTCCCATTGAATAAGTCCTTTTCTACAACTAATTTATGCATATTTTCAGTAATAAAACAACTTATTATTTTTTAAATAGATTACCATATATGATAAGTGTGTAAACAGTTTTCAATAAGTGCACTCAATAAGTCACTCAATCTTTTTATGTTAAGTTCTTAGATGGTTTTCAGTAAGCACAATTTACTTTTCTCATCTCATAAAAGACTATAAATATGGTACATAAATTAATTATTTTTTGGTATATGATATTTTTCATGAATTATTGATAGTTTCCTAAGTCCTTTTAATAGCTATGTTTTACACTAATCCATATTATAGTATTTATTTTCCTTGATATGAAATTTTACTTTTCAAGATCTCATGATATATTTTTTTTACATTGTTTTTTCATTTACCAGGATACATGACAGTGTGACATGTAATTCAAAATATGAAGAATAATTTTTTAAATAAATGAGGTATTTTTTTATCCATAAATAATTATTATGGATTATTTTTTTTAATGGATAATAATAACATTTTTATGAATATTCTATAATTTTCATTTTGTTTATTGTTTATTATAAATTTATAACTCTTTCAATATTGTGATATAATTATATTTTATAAACTATAATACAAGTGTTATAATAAGTTTTAAAATTGTGTTGTTATAAAAACCAAACATAGGTGACTTGAATTTCTTCAACATTTTTATTCATTGGATGAAGTTATTATCATGGTGTACATGCCAATTTGAATACTTGACAATAGATATCATTTTAACATAACTTCTGTTTATTTTACAAAGACAGCTCAATTCATGTTACATGGTGTTGGTTGTGTACCTCATTGAATGACATATTTATTTTGATGAAAAAATCTAATTCAAAGGATTTTTTGCATCCAATTATTATATTTTTTGTTCTCACTGATAAGATAATTTTGGTTTTCGTTGGTGTGTTTATTTTGTGGGGTCGTCTTCAAGTGCAGTGTTTTATTATTGAATGATTATTATTTTTATTAGTTTCTTCTAGACACCTATGTTCAAAATATGAGTAGTTATCCAATCTAACATTATTGTTGATTTCCTTATAAGGTGATACTTCTGTTGAAAGATCCCAAAACAATAACTCAAGTACTGTGTCAATTTCATCATTGTACCTAACTAGTATATAATAATTTATTTCATATATAATTTACTTCTATATTAAAAATAATTCAAATATATTCCTTTTGATTTGTTTTTATTTTTATTTATTGATGTTTTAGTGATTATATTTTAATTTTTTCATGAAAATATGAGTTTATATGTTAATTTTATTGAATGTTTTGAGCTTATATGGTAATATTTTTTAAAAATTACATGCCATAAAGTCCATATAGTTTATATGTTAATTTTATAAAACAAATCAACATCCAAATAAATATCTAAACACTATTTAAATTTTTTTTGAATTAACATAAGCATCCTACAATTTAGAAATGGTTTATATATTTATTTATTTATTTGTATAGTTTATATGCTTATAATCTTATATGTTAATATTGTTTGTATCTTAATACAGTTTATAGGTTTATATTTCAATATAGTTTTAATTTTTCTTACCTTCAGGTATGAGAAAACAAGACCTAGATGTATCATGATCAAATTTTGGTGTTATATGTAAAAATATAGATGTTCATGAATCATCCCCAAGCTAAATGTGAGCTCATGGACTCTGAGTATCTTTCTCATTGTGAAAAAAATTGTGCTTTAAACATTGATTATTCTTTGGTGGTTTATCTTTATTAGAATTCTATTAAAATCATAAATAGTGATAATTAAGTGACCATCATTAAATTTTCTAAGTAATGACCTGGGCTAATTAAATTCTTCACATGTGAAAAATATTAAATGTTACATATTCCTTTTTACCTCTAGGTAACAAAACTATTATTTATTTATTTTCTGAAATCAATAGGAAATTTAAAAAAACAAATATTTATTTACTTTTATTCCTTTTATTATTTAATCATATGTGATGAAATACTTTTCACTATTGAGTATATGTTGTGTATTTAGTATTATTCTTTGAGTTCTAACTCAACCTTAATTTTATATTTAAATTTTATTTACTTATCTGATAATTTGAGTATAGTTACTCTTGATTTTATCTTTATATTAAGTGATAGTTAAACACTTTAATAATATCTTAATAGGAAATAGAGTTATTTAGTGGTAGTTTTATGTTAATCCTCTACTTCTAAAATAGTATAAGTAGGGTATCTTATGGTTCTAGTCTATATAATGAGTGAAATATATTGAGAAAAATTATTATAGCTAATGAAGAAATTATTTTCCTATCTTTCTATGAATTAATTTAATCATTAATATTCAATACCATTAATTTTAGTTATTCATGTTTCTATTAATATTTTTATTTATGTTTTCTGTTTTATTGGAAAAAGAAATCCCAATTCTGTAATTTGGATGGGTGGTTTCAAGGGAAGTTCATCGTTTCTCTTGTCATTATAATTATGTTAGTCAGTTTTGTTAGAAGTGTATTTTGAACATGTGGCATGTTTCTCATATATTTCTCTCTTATAAGTAGTATAATAAATAATGGGGAAACCTATATAAGGTCTCTATTTTCCAATGAAACATAACCTAGTGTAGCCATTATTCTTCTTAACTTACTCTTCCAATAAAATTTAGGTTGTGATGATCTATTGAGTGTATATACCGTAACCTTGGATAATATTATGATGGTCATTTAATTTAAATTATATTATTTATCTAAAACTAAGTAGAGTATAAATAACTATTCATGTGAATTAAAAAACTCTCTATTTTTTGTATAAATTCAAATGAAAGATTAATAAATTAGTATATTTATGTTATTTATTTTTTTAACATCCCATTAACTTCTACATGTATAGGTAAGTTATGTTTGGTTGGTATATTAAAATCCATAATAGCTTAAAAGGATGGGATATAATGTTTCCAAAATTTTCTCATATAGGATCGCTCCTTATTATATTTGATGAAGAAAATACATTTCAAAAATATTTGTGATTTATTAATTGGTGAATTTGGAATCTATATAGGTTGTTCCTTGTAAAGACCTATAATTTTTTCATATAATTTTTTTTAAATTATTTGGAATTATTAAGAGATTTTGAAAATTGACATAACGTGATTTCGAGGCCTAGAGAGCCCAAAATGGAATTTTGAACCTTTTTTAAGGTAAGTTCAGCAAACGTGTAAGTGGCATTTTCTATATTTTGAATCGGTACTTGGATTAAAAATATGAGGGCACCGTTGAATTCGTAGTGCTGGGATTCACTTAGGTGAAACTTAACTTCTACCGTCAAGGGTTGGATGAAAAAGTTAATTTTTGTACTTTACAAAAAAATAATAAAATAACTCCAAAGTTATTTTATTCTTTCCTTGTAACTGTTGATCAATGGTGGTGGGACCATAGTGCATCGTCAGACATTAAATAAGGGACTTTTAATGTCTTGAACCTTTCATTTATTTGGTTTTGTAATGACCACGTTTGTGTGTTTAATTGACTCATTAATTATTTTAATTAATGAATTATAATATTAAACACAATGTGGGAGATTATTCTCTTATTTAAACAAAATATTTGGCATGGATTTTGATCACTCGTGAGAGGAACCACTAATGAAGTGTTGACGACGTATTCCACCGACATAGAATGGAACTTCAACAACCATTGGGGGATTCAAACCAGACAAAGATGGGCAACGATGAACACCTTCAAGCGCGGGTTCATCTCCCTCATCGACAGCGTCTTCCAACAAGTTAAAGGTATGGGTTTGTCTTGATTAATTTCTAAGAGTTATGAATTCATCTTTTCTTGGTGATGTTTCAACTCTTCCCTTATTATAATGATAACGCATAGGGTGTGGGCCGAACCAAAAAAGGCATGAACCCTCCGTCATTCTTGGTTTTTTTGTCTTCTTCGTTGGTGACTGAGAAATATGATGAAAAGACAAAACCAGGAGCCATGCAATGATGGTAGTGTCCCATGAAGACCGTAGGTATAGTCAAAAGAGGAAACGGACCCCCAGAGCTTCACTGGAGACCCATAGAAGCTCTGCCGATGCAGTGGTGACGGAAACCGAAGGAGGTGGTGGTCAGCTATCACCGACCGCGAGGGGACAGCATAACCTGAAAGCACTGTGATAGAGGGCAGACTTGCACCCCGTGGGTCCTACTGTTGATAGGTTCACACAAACCGGTCAGGTGGAGCAGCACCAACCGGCACCGCTGATTGAAGACTGAACGGACACTTTTTCTGTTCGGGGGAAATTGCACCCCGCCCAGTTGGCAGGTCGTGCCCAGCCCATGTCCCAGCAGGCCAAACTGGGTCGAGCCCAGCTAGTTTGGGTTGGGCCCAGCGGACTGGGTTGGGTCGGACCTGACCCAAACCCATTTAGGCCCAGTTTCGCTTAATGGGGCATATCTCTTAAACTGCACATCCGTTTGACGAACCGTATGCAGCACAAGAACCCTTAGGATGAGGAAGTCCTTTGAGATACTTCATTTTGGTTTTTGAGAAAGTTGGATTATGTCTAGTTTTGATTAGACTTGAATCCAACTGGGCCCCCGACACTAAAGTGCCTATAACTTACAGACCAGGTGTCCGATTGACCTGACGTCTATTGCATTGGAACCCTTATGACATGACGGTTCAAAGGTTTAATTATTCTTGGGACTTCATGGTGGTTTAGGTACAAACAATGGCTTGAGGAGAGGATCCTCTAGAAATCAAGCGTGCTTAGTGCAGGAATCCAGTGGCTGGCTGTGACGTGACGAAGGAATAGCGATCCTCTGTGGGTTAGCACTTAGTGATCCTCTGTGGGTCAGTAATTAGAGATCCTCTGTGGGTTAGCACTTAGAGATCCTCCATGGGTTGGCACTTAGCGATCCTCTGTGGGTCACCACCTAGTGATCCTCCTTGGTTCAGTACCTAGCGATCTCCATGGTTCATCACCTAGCAATCCTTTGTGGGTCAACACTTAGAGATCCTCCATGGTTCAGCACCTAGTGATCCTTTGTGGGTCAGCACCCGATGATCCTCTGTGGGTCAGCACCTAGCAATCCTATGTGGGTCTTCACCTATCAACCTTGTGTGGTTAAGTAACAAAAGTCTCTTGATAGAATAATATGATCTATATTTAAGACTAATCATCTTTATTCATGTTCTTTAAGTTGTATAAATGGTTTGATCTGAGTCTTTACATGTGATTTGTGATTGATATCATGCTATATGGTTATTCCTTTGTGGAATTATGGGAGACGTTCGGGGGTCTCGGGGTCCCTACTAGGTACTGTTATACTCACCCTTTCATGGGCTTCGCCCCCACCTTGTTGTGTCTTATGCAGATGATGGATAGCTTTGACCGAGGATAGGGAGTCAGGACTAGACGGTGCACGAAGGTGACCGGTTGACGTAGAGAGCCACGGTGATGATCTATACCTACCCTTTAGGTAGGATCCTTGGTGGAATACCTTTGGAGATATTTTTCCTTTTTGTTTTATCTCTTTTAGTTGGGCTTGTATACTAGACCCTTTACATTCAATTTACACTTTTACTTGAGTAGTTTTACTACGTAGTTTACATTTATTCTGTACCCAGTCTGTGTGTGTGTAGGTTAAGAAGTAAATTTATTCCTATTTTAGGGATATTCCTTTCTGGTGCTAGTTTCCAACCCCTGGCCTATGGAAGGCAGGCTTGGGGTAGTCGCGGCATAGGCCCCAGGAGATGGGTCATGACAAAGTGGTATCAGAGGGGTCGGTTCTACCGAAGAACTAAGACTCTGATCTTTTCAGTGGGGTAATAGTGATAAGTGTCTTGAGTTTGGATTTCATTCTAGGGAGTCCATCGTTGGTGTGGTAGATGACGTATCCACACATCAGGACCCTAAATTATGTCTTCCGACTCAGTACACAAAAACACTGATTGCGTGTGTTTTCGAAAAAAAAATCTTTTGATCTCTTTTGAGTCAGATCACCAGGTATAAATTATTGACCGTGGAACATCTGTTTCTTTACATGATGTCGTCACACAGATATCCAGCCAGGATTATAGTGGGAGATCATGATGACAGCCCACAGAGCAATGAGGCTTTGGTGTAGGGCCCTCTTTCGGTGATAGTACCTTTAGGTGGTGTATCAGCAGCAGCACCACCCGTAGGGTAGCAATTTCCACTAGCCCCACCAGCGGACCATACATGCTGACTGAGCGCGTTTCATGAGTTCTAGTGTTAGAGACCTCTAAGGTTTTGTGGCGAGATGGATCTTCAGGCAGCTGAGGAATATCTGGAGGTTGTGGCATGGGTTTTCCGCCTAGTTGGGACACCATCAGACCAGATGGTGATCCTAGATGTTAGCCTCTTCCAGGGCACAGTAGGGAGATGGTGGAGCCTAACACTTCAGACACACTAGGAGGCAACACTCTCTTGTTTGGACTTTGAGATCCTTTTCAGGGTAGATTTCGTACTAGTGACCTTTCGCTTAGTGCATATTGAGGAGCTACTACACTTACAGTAGGGTAGCTTGTCAGTGGCCCAGTACTCGGTGAGATTCACTGACCACTCACGTTACTCCACCAACATGGTACGGGACCCTTTCTTTAGGGATCGGGCCTTTGAAAAGGGTCTCCAATGGGATATAAGATCATCGATGATATTTGTCAATATCTCAACACCGGTTGGAGTGATTGAGCAAGCACTTTTAGTGGAGAGATTCCTAGCTGAGCAAGCACCAACGGTGAGAGCCACCACTGGATGAGAGGTATCCAATTCATCTACAGTAGGCAGTAGGTAGATGATGCAGAGGTCCAAGTGGGCTAGACCTTCTGGAGGACAACCCCAGGATGTAGGGTTGGAGGTACAAAGCTCACGAGGCAGAGTAGGTCATCAGAGGACTAAATTCTATTACTCTTGTAGTGGATAGAGGAACATAGCTCGTGATTATCTGAATCCCCGCGTGGATGATCAGAATATGGTCAAGGGACCACCGAGACAGAAATAGAGGTTTGAGAGATGAGTTCTAAAGGGCGGAGGATGTGGCAAAGGAGCAGGTTGTACAACAGGCGGTGGGAGATGGTTTGAGGTTCTACCGCCACCACCTCTAGGTTGTCCACCCCGGCCTTAGAGAGCAGGTGGACAGGGACGAGCTCAGCTTCAATAGGTTAAGTCCTATGACCATGGTGCTCCAGAGTTGATTCGAGGTATGATATGTGTCTAATCCACCCTAGCTATAGTAATTATATACATAGGTGCTAGTCACTCTTTCATTTCCACGACACGTGTTCAGAGCTCAGAGATTCTGATGGATCTTTTGGCTCGATCCTTACATTTAGAGACTCCTATGGGAGAGGATTCGACTATTAAACACTGGTTTCGGTAGTTTGATCTTACTCTAGGAAGCAAGAGCTTCGGATAGGATCTCCTAGTAACAGTTTTAAGGCCTTACGACATCATCTTGGGTATGGACTGGCTATCCATGGTCCATGCTCAGATCAACTGTTTTAGACACAAAGTGCAGTGTGACCATGATGATGGGACCAGGTTTTCCTTCACTAATGAGAAGGGAACCTTTGTATCTCAATATGGACTCTCTCGGAGGAGGGTGAAGATGATCACTCATCAGTTGGTTAGAATTAACCTCAGAGAATTCCGAGTTATCCTATAGTGGTGGACCATTATGTTGATGTCTTTCCTGATGATGTTCCAGGACTACCTCCTCATAGAGAGGTAGACTTCTATATCGACTTGTACCCTGGGACAGCACCAATATCTACACCATCATATCGGATGTCTCCAACAAAGCTTCATGAGTTGAGGGTATAGCTAGAGGACTTTCATGGTAAGGGGTTCATAAGGACCAGTGTTTATCCATGGGCAACCCAGATTTTATTCCCCAAGAAGGCAGATGGGAGTTTGAGGCTTTTCATGGACTATCGATGCCTGAATCAGGTGACCGTGAAGAATAAGTATCCACTCCCGAGTATTGATGATCTCATCAATCATCTTAAGGGAGCTCAATGGTTTTTGAAGATAGACCTCATATCAGGCTATCATCGGATCAGGGTATGAGATGAGGATGTACCGAAGATAGCCTTCAGATGATGGTATGGCCACTATGAGTTCTTGGTGATGCCTTTCGGCATGACCAATGCTCCAGCAGTTTTCATGGGACTCATGAATAGGATCTTCTAGACTTACCTCGATTGCTTTGTGGTGGTCTTCATTGATGACATCTTGATTTACTCGGAGTCGGAGGAGGAGCACACCACACATATTTAGATAGTTTTGGATACAACCTGAGAGTACCATATTTATGGAAATCTCTAGAAGTGCTAGTTATGGATATGGGAAGTCCACTTTTTGGGGCACATTATCTCAGAGGTTGGAGTTGTAGTGGATACAGCAAAGATAGAGGAAATTATTGCTTGGAAGCCACCCAAAAGTGTGTCTAAGGTGAGGAGTTTCCAGGGGTTGGCTGGGTACTATCAAAGATTATTAGCTGAATTTTCTAGATTATTATCACCCTTGTCATCTTTGACGAAGAAGGTATAGCATTTCCTATGGATAGAGAGATACCAGCAGAGTTTCCAGGAGCTGAGGCGGAGACTGACGAGTGCCCCCATCTTGAGACTACCAAAAGAGGGTGTTGGGTATGTAGTATATTATGACTCATTAGGGACCAGATTGGGATGTTTCTTGATGTAGGAGCAAGCGATGATCACCTACGGCTCATGGCAGTTCAGGAAACATGAGCAGAACTATGCTACCCATAACCTGGAGTAAGAAGCAGTGGTCTTTGCATTGAAGATGTAGTGGAACTACTTGATGAGAGAATGCTTTACTATCTACTCTAATCACAAGAGTCTCAACTATATCTTCTCAGAGAAGGACCTAAATCTGAGATAGAGGTTATGGTTGAAGTTCTTCTAGGACCATGACTTTGAGATAGTCTATACCCTTGGGAAGGGGAATGTGGTGGCAGACACACTTTGTAGGAGGTCTAGGTTATAGTTGATGAGTGAGGCGATATAGCATCTAGCCACGTTTCAGTTATCCTTTGTGGATAGTGATGGAGCAACATACCTCTAGTCCATGACTCTCACTCCCCCACTCCTTTAGTGAGTACAGGAGGTATAGCTTGGGGAAGTTGACTGTGAGGCCCGACATGCTCTGATATCTTTAGGAAAGACTCCTGGAGGAATTTATGAAGGTGGGCAGCACGTCATCCTTTTCAGAGGACGCACCATGGTACTAGTGACGCTACAAGAGTAGTTTTTTATGGAGTTACACAAATCACATTTGGTGGTACATCCTGATGTGTCGAAGATGTACTAGGACCTCCAGCATCGGTACTGGTGGATAGGGATGAAGAAAGTAGTGGTGGTTCGTTTCATGATGCCTCACTTATCAACAAGTGAAGGCCAAGCACCAGGTTCCAACAGGCTTGACTCAGCCACTTGAGGTGTCGGAGTGGAAGTGGGATGGCATCTCCATTGACTTTGTGATAGGGCTACCATGTATGTCCAGGGGCCACGATTCCATCTGGGTGATCGTTGACTGACTCACTAAGTAGTCCCACTTCTTACCCATTCGAGAGTAGGGATCAATAAAGGGATTGGGATGCCACTATGTATAAGAGATTATATGTATTCACGAGTTACCATCTATGATCATCTCAGATCATGACACTCATTTTACATCCCGGTTGTGGAAGGTATTACAGGAGGTGTTCGGGACTCAGCTATGCTTGAGCACCACCTTTCATCCTCAGACAGATGGTCTGATGGAGCGGACCATTTAGATGCTTGAGGACATGCTTCGTGCTTCTGTGATTGATTTTGGCCGTAGTTGGGAGAACCACCTTCCACTGGTAGAGTTCTCATACAACAAAAGTTATCACTCCACCATTGGCATGGCCCTGTTTGAGGCCTTGTATG
Organism: Viscum album; assembly: GCA_963277665.1. Taxonomy (NCBI): domain Eukaryota; kingdom Viridiplantae; phylum Streptophyta; class Magnoliopsida; order Santalales; family Viscaceae; genus Viscum; species Viscum album. The sequence goes on from OY728127.1 coordinate 626,259,070, forward strand.
GGTGACCATGAAAATCACTTCTACGCTGGAAAGACCCGGGGGAGTTAGAACTTATGGGACCAGAGTTGGTACGGGCTACCACTGAGAAGGTGCAAATCATCCAGGAGTGGATGAAGACTGCACAGATCTGGCATAATTCTTATGCTAACAGGAGACGTATACCATTGGAGTTCGAAAAGAGAGACCATGTCTTCCTGTGGGTCTCACTCCAACGAGGATTATGGAGATTTGGTCAGGGCGGCAAGCTATATCTGAGGTTCATTGGACCTTTTCAGATCCTTAGAAGTGTAGGTGAGGTGGCGTACCACTTATCTCTTCCCCCACAGATTCATTGGGTGCATAATGTTTTCCATGTGTCGCAGCTGAGGAGGTACGTGCATGATCCATCGCACGTTATCGATTGGGGCGAGCTGGACAATGATAATGGAGAGAAATTCACGGAATTCCCAGTGGAGATAGAGGATCGATAGGATCAGGTCTTTCATGGGTGGTCTATTCCTCTGGTGTGAGTTTAGTGGTAGCACGGGAACCTCCAAGAGAGCACATGGGATCTGGAGGCTCATATACGTGCACAGTACCCCCACTTGTTTACCTAGTTTTTTTGTGGATTTTGGGGACGTAAATCCCTAAGGTGGGGAGGATGTAAATACCTATAATTTTTCTATATAAATTTTTTTTAAATTATTTTGGATTATTATGAGTCTTTGAAAATTGATGGCATGTGATTCCGAGGCCTGGAGATCTTGGAACGGAATTTTTAACTTTTTTAAGGTAAGTTCAGTAAACATGGGAGTAGTAATTTCTATCTTTTGAATTGGTGCCCAGATTAAAAATATGAGGGAACCATTGAATTCATAGAACTGGGATTTTCTTGCGAAAATCTTAACTTAGACCAAAAAGGTTCGGACAAAAAAGTTAATTTTTGGACTTTACAAAAAAATTATAAAATAACTCCAAAGTTATTTTATTCTTTCCTTGTAACCATTGAGCGAAGGTGGTGGGACCACAGTGCAGTGTCAGACATTAAATAAGGGACTTCTAATGTATTGAACCTCTCATTTATTTGGTTTTGTAACAACCATGCTTGTGTGTTTAATTGACTCATTAATTACGTTAATTAATGAATCATAATATTAAACACAATGTGGGAGATTATTCTCTTATTTAAACAAAGCTTGGGCATGGGTTTTGGTCACTCGGGAGAGGAACCTCTGAAAAGGTGCCAACGACGTCTCCCACCAACATATAATGGAGCTTCAACAACCACTGGGGGATTCTAACTGGACAACGATGGGCGATGACAAACACCTTCAAGCGTGGGTTCATCTCCCTCATCCGTAGCATCTTCCAAAAAGTTCGAGGTAGGGGTTTGTCTTGATTTATTTCTAAGAGTTATGAATTCATCTTTTCTTGGTGATATTTCATTTCTTCCCTTGTTATAACGCTAACGTAGAGGGTTTGGGGTGAATATAACAAGGCATGGACCCTCCTCCGTTCTTGGTTTGGTTGCGTTCTTCATGGGTGACTGAGAAATACGGTGTCAAGACAAAACAAAGAGCCACACAGTGATGGCAGCGTCCCAGGAAGCTCGTAGGTGCAGTCGGAAGAGGAAACGGAACCCCAGAGCTTAACTAGAGACCTGTGGAAGCTCCGTTGGGGTAGCAGCATCGGCGACCGGAGGAGGTGGAGGCCTGCTCTCACCGACCGCAAGGGGACGACGGCGCTCGAAGGCACCGCGGCGGACAGGGGCGGTCGGCCTTTATTGGAAGCATTGATGGCAGGTGGCACACCGCAAAGGAGGGTTGCAACTCCAAGACACGGTGTAGGGTAGAATCACATCCCATAATTCTTGATTTTGACTGGTCTACGTGAACCGGTTTGGTGGAGCGGTGCCAACTGGCGCCGCTGATTGAAGACCGAATAGACACTTTGTCCATTTGGGGGAAACTGCACCCTGCCCAGCTGTCAGGCCACGCCCAGCCAGTGATCCGGGCTGGTTCTGTGGCTCAGAGGGCCATGCCCATTCAGTTGGGCCAGACCGAGCCCATCCGGTTTGGGTCGGGCCCAGCGGACCAGGTCGGGCCGGTCCGACCAGGTCGGACTGGACTAAGACCCATTTAGGTCCAGTTTCGCTTAAAGGGGTATATCTCCTAAACTGAAAGTCAGTTTGACAAACCGTCTATGGTGCTTGAACCCTTAGGATGGGATAGTCATTTTGGGATACCTCATTTGGGTTTTGGAGAAATTTGGAGTATGTACGGGTTGGATCGGACTCAAATCCAACTGGGCCCCCAACACTAAAATGCATTTAACTTACAGACCGGGCATCTGATTGACGCGTCGTCTGTTGCGTTGGAACCCTTATGACATGACAGTTTAATGGATTACTTATTCATGGTAATTTGTGTTAGTTGAGGTGTAAAAAATGTCTTAATGAGTGGATCCTTCGGAAATCGAGCGTGCTTAGTGCGGGAATCGAGTGGTGGGCTGTGACATAATAAAGGAATAGTGATCCTATGTGGGTCAACACTTAGTGATCCTCTGTGGGTCAGAACTTAGCGATCCTTAGTGGTTCAGTACTTAGCAATACTCCATGGGTCAACACTTATAAATCCTCTATGGGTCATCACTTAGCGATCCTCTATGGGTCAGCACTTAGCGATCCTTCGTAGGTCAGCACCTAGCGATCCTCCGTGGGTCAGCACCTAGAGATCGTCAGTGGGTCAGCACCTAGCGATCCTCTATGGGTCAGCACCTAGCGATCCTCTGTGGGTCATCACCTAGAGACCATGTACGGTTCAGTAGAAAAATCCTCTCGATATAATAAGATGATCTATCTTTAAGACTAATAATCTTTATTCATGTTATTTAAGTTGTATACGTGGTTTGAGCTGAGACTTTACTTGTGCTTTTTGATTGAGATCATGCTTTGTGGTTATTTCTTTGTGGAATTCTGGGAGACCTTAGTAGGTCTCAGGGTCCATAGTAGGTATTTTTATACTCACCCCTACATGGGCTTCACCCACACCTTGTTGTATCTTGTGTAGACGATGGACATTTTTGACCGAGGATAGGGAGTTAGGACTAGACGGTGCACAGAGTTGACTGATTGACGTAGAGATATGTGGTGATGAGTTGTACTTACCCTTCAGGTAGGATCCTTGGTGGATGACCTCAGGATCTATTTTTCCTTTTTTCTATATCTATTTTAGTTGATCTTGTATACTGGACCCTTTACTTTCAGTTTACACTTTTACTTCATCATTTTTACTATGTGGTTTACTTTTGTTGTGTACCTAGTCTGTGTGTGTGTAGGTTAAAAATGAAATGCCTTCTCATTTTAGGGATATGTCTTCCTATGCTAGTCACCAACCCATGGCATATGGAATGCTGGCTTGGGGTAGTCACAGAACGGGCCCTGGGGGACAGGTCATGACATTCCTCTTAATAGAGGGACTATTCATTTTCTAAATTACTAATCTAATTAATCATGAGTAAAACCTAATCCTTAGTTTAGATGATGTGATTTTTATTTCCTACTTAAACATTCTTATTAGTTTTTTAGTTCATAAATTGGCATGGAGTGGAGAATTGTGAGACCAAAATGTCACTTTATTGGGTATATACTTATTATTTTACAAATTCCAATGAGTTTGAGGTGTTTTGTGATGAAAAAAATTGAAATTTCTGATATATTTATAGGATATATAGTTTTTTAAACCATGCAAGTTAAATTTTTTGGTTGGGGCAGTTTGAGTCTTATGGAATATGTATACTTTCTGTAATGTTATATAAGTTGTTGGCCAAATTGTGCATTTTTCTATAAAATTGGTATTTTTCCATTTTATCTGGATTTAATTTGGGTATTTCATAATTTGTATTCCCATATTGAATGGAATTCACAAGAACCATTCTCTAGTTTTCCCTCTAACTCTCCTCTCCTCTCATCATGCATTCCAAAAGATCTCTATATAGACCAAACTGACTTGATGCACCCTAAGAGGGGGGATGAATCAGGGTGATAAATAGTTTAAACCTTTTTATTTTATTATAATTTTTGACTTATGGTTCTTATTCATATATTAGTAGGAACACATTAAATCTCTTTCTCTCGAATTCCTATCACCTTATTTATAAAACTGAAGTATATATTAATGTAGAAACACACACACATATATATATATATATGGTTTAACTTTAAGTGATAATCCAAGGGTACTAAACAAGGTGTTGTGTTATTCAACTAGGGGATTCCACTATAACTCGCTATTGGGTAGATATATGGTTTATAATGGCACACTGCTAATCCAGGGGAACTCTCTATTCTTTCCTTATTATGCACTACATGATGAAATGGATAGGATAGTTTATAAATGATTTTGGTCTTCTAAACAGTTTTTAAACATGACAGTGTGTCATTTATTGGTCATATTAGGTTGCTGAGAAACCTTTCGTATTTTTCATCAAAAATATTGATATGTTATTATCTACTTTTTCTCACTCTCCTTCTTATTATCTAGATGTGATCAATAACTTGATGCGATTATTGAATATATTATCTTATCCAAATCATAGTATCAACCATTCTTCTTTGGGTGATGGTAAGTCTAACCGGGAATTATCCTATTGAAATCTTTCTTATTCAACCAGATTTTATAGGGGAACTCTTTTTCTTTATTCTTTATCCTATTCTTATAAAATAGAATTTGACATAACAATGGTATTTCTTAGTGAAAATACTTTTTCATTCTATGAACTATATTTTTGAAAAATACTCAAGCTATTTTTTTCTATAACTTATAAAAATTAGATTTTTAATGTGTTCTATATTATCCTCTTCTTTTCTAAACTGCTATATGAGTTTTATAGATTCCAATAATAAACAAATTTCATTCATGGTTTGATAATTAATCTCCTATTCTCATTTTTCTACACTCTTTCTCTGTGTGGTGTAATGTTTTATTGTGGTCAAGTCATTTCCCATTAATTCATATAAATTATCATGATATTGTTCCATGATCTATTCATTTTCCTATCAGTGTTTTGATGGTTACTGGTGTGTGGTGTTAAAAATAGTTCATCTAACCCCATAAATTCCATGCCATTTATTCTTTATTTTAATCATTACCCATATTTGGAACTATGTAATGTTTCTTCCTCTTCATGGCATGAATCTTTATTAATAACTAGTTCCCTTAATATTCAATCTAGTGCAGATATTTAATTCCTTGAAAATCATGGGATGGAAATTATAACCTTTGAATGTAGCAGGAGATTATTCTTCCAATGACACGGTATGTATCCAGATAAAACACCCGACGATACACCATACACTACCAGTTTTTCTCCTATTTCAAAATCCATGATTCTTGCTAAACCCTAAAATCAAAAACACCATGGGTCATAACTCTAGGGTTTTGAAGAATCCTTATTCACTTCACCTTAAATAAGCACATCACAGTGAAAAAAACACCAAGATTTTGTGTCCCTATTTCATATATGTGAATCCCTAATGTAACATATTGAGCTCTATGGAATGAACATCCCAAGATTTTAATTTGGGTAGTTCTAGTTCTTCCATGTACTACACATCTTTGATTGTAGCCTCTACAACACCTGAGTTGGGATTTCTTATTTTTTTATGAAAATATTTAGTTTCAAACACCTTTATTTATGTTTTATTGAAATTCCTTTAGCCATTTTACACCCACTATGGTTGTGTGCACTCCCTCTATATAATAGTTTTTCTTTTCTTTATCTCTTAAAATCCTAAAGTTTGGATCAGTATTCTCCAGGATACTCATTTGTATAGAATAAGAAATTCATGATGTCTAGCCTCTATTTATCCAGTTTAGTGAATTATACTATACTAAATGCATCCTATGTGGATTCTTTGAACTATGAACATTTCTATACCATTATGTTGACACATGATATGGCCACTTTTATGCCCATAGTTCCAACACATTCTATTTGTTCTCTCCTTTGCAATATATTTTCTATCCCTACATTCTCATTCCACATCAGTGGAATTGTATCTCCATTTTTATTTTCCTTTTTTTTTACTTTTACATTTCCATTTACAAACTATATTATTAATGACTTTGACCATGACCACCATGAATTATCCAAAATTACTATTTCATGGGGATTCTATCCATTTTAATAGGTGGTATTGTCAATTAAAACATAACAAAAAACCCATGGTGGATTCATCTAAACCATTTCCATCTCTAAAATTTCACATCCCCCTTCACCATGGAATGGTGTAGACTATTGTGGAAATTTTATTAACCATATCACTTTTATCCAGCTCTTAATAACTCATTGTAAGCTCCAACTCCTTCTAACTTCTGATTGTTCTTTAATAAACATAATAAACAACATCAAACACCATTTGACTTTCCACCTAAACATGTGTATCCATATACTTCCATGTTCACCAATTATTCATATATCCTCAAAACACTCTCTTATAATCATGTAATTAATATAATCCTTCAATTTAAACATTTAAAATCTTTTTTTATTTTAAAAAAAACCAACACACAAGATATTTGGTTACAACATTCTCCCCCTTTAGTGTTCATTCTCAGCTCTACTCCCCCTTTATTAAAAAACTTATTTCACAAGATATATGATAGAAAAAACATTTTTTCATACATCCAAATATGAATTTCATAATTTAGTCCACTTATTGAATGGAATAATTCCATATTTTATTATTTTTAATCATTGAACTATTTTATTTAAAATCACTTACACTTTCCTCAATTAATTTCAATTAGTGAATTCTACACTTTGCATTGAGTTATATAAAAATTACCTAATCCTATTGAGTTGTAGATATATGCATGAAATAATATTTTAAGCCAATAAAATCATGTTTTATGTGTCACTCACTACTTTTAGTGGTTTCTTCATCCACAAAACCTCATAAACGCCATCCAGTGGATTTCAAATTTCAATATCCTTTCCACTTCTTATTGTGATATCTATTAAACACGCTATAAGATGGTTTTTAGTTCAAATTGACATAATTTCTTTCTCCCTTTAACAATTTCATTTCATAATTATATCTACTTTATTTTCCAACCCATTTATATGGGATTGGGTGTTATTCGAGAGATTGTTAATCCTTGTTTCCATACTTGAGAAGTCGTATTGACTTACCTTGATGTGTTCCTTGGTGATTTCGATCTTTATTCTAATATTTATTTTATGAATTTATTCATAAAAATATATTATTTAGTCTCTGATACTTCAATAAACATGTTGTAAAAAGTTCACAAACTAAACCAACTGTACATATCAATTTGAATATTCTTTTTACATTGTTGATTATTGATTCATGTATTATTTATCATGTATAGTTGACACAATGATCCAAAACATATAATAAGTCATTATATATAACTTCTTTTCCCATTATTTCATTATAGTTTGTTTCTTATGATTCAAGTTCAGGGAGAATTTACTTCTGTAATAAGATTAATGATGTATATTTACTCAGTGGTGCATATTTCACTACCCACTTGTTTGACTAGTTTTTTTCTTCATATTTATTTCCAAAGTTTAAAATCATTTGTGAAGGGACTACAATGGTGAAATTTTAAATATTATGGAGTCATGCAAGTATTTAGATGAATAAAATTGTTTTTTTCTGTATTGGGTTTTGTTTCTATGAATTATTGTGTGTGTATGTTGTATTTGGTATTGATAATGCTTGAAGTGTGGCTTCTTAATGGTTAAAATGAATTATAATTAGATAAAATTGTATTGGGAGCCTAAAAAACCATGTTTATGATGAATATTTCAATAATAAAATACAAGATATTAGCCATAATATGGAGTGTGTGACCTAAAAGTGTAAGGTTTTTCGGTCTAACCTACTTTCAATTTTGAGAGGTATTGGGGATCATAAATAACATTTATCAATTAAGGTGAAAAACATAAATCTGGTCATGTGGGACTATATTTAAGTTTAGTGTCATGTAGTTTTGAGTCTCTATTTCCTCTTTGAGTTTTAGATGTTGTGACTATAGTTGTTGGGTAAAGTTGTTTCTTTTAGTTATTTAAAGTAAAAAAGTTTGTAAAGCTGATTTAGATAAAATTATATTTTTCATGTATAGGTGTATGTGACATTAATCATGTAATTATTATATATTCTACATATTGTATAAAGGATGTTTTCCCATTTTTAATGAACCAATATAATATATATATATATATATTCTTATGAAAGAAAATATATACAAGTTTGTAGAGTGTGTAGGATCACTTCATGTCTTAGAGCTGAAGTAGGATTTTGTATAGGTGATACTGAATTTTTAGACTTGAAAGGTATCATTATAGAATAACTAAAATGATTTTTCTAGTTAATGATAATTATTTATCTGATTGATGGTTTCTCATGTAGACAAGATAACATTGGTGTGAAACTATTCATTTTTTGGTGATATCCAGGTGTGGCCTTATTTTTTGAAGTTCTATAAGACTATTTTGGGTCCACTCATCTAGGAACTTGAATTTTATATTTTTTTTATGGTAGCTGCTAGGGAGGATATGAGTGTTAGTAGACTACAGGGTGGTGTTTTTTCTAGAATCTAGAGTCTATCTAGATAGTTTTAAACTATGGCAGTAGACCTATTTCCACAGTTTAAACCATGTCTATTGTCTTAGTATTATGGTTTAAAACCATAGAAATAAGTCTACATGGAAGAGGTTGTAGCCACAGTTTATAACCATGTCTATAAGTCTTCATGGAGGAGGCTATTGACATGGTTGTAAATTGTGGCTATTGTTTTCCCTATATACATGCCAATAGGATCCATGACCCATTAAACCATGGATATTACCTATATCCCTAGTTTTTGGGTCTATAGTTTTCTAGTAGTGACATGATATGAAGTGACTGGTGGGATCAGAATTATATAGCCCTCTAATGAATTGTGTGATGTTTTTATCTCATGAGATTCCATGTATGGTGCACTTGAGGTTATCCAAATAACATTATGTTATATTATCTTAGTAGTTAGACTTGTCTTATTTTTATGATTTCATGCTTCTGGTTGTTTCCACATTCCTGTTTTTCCTTTATGCTATCATGTTATATCATCCCTCATTGTTCAAGATTCTGATTCCCACCCCTCTTATGTTACCTTAATATGCCTCTTAGCTCAGATGTATTGATTTACATCATGATATGATTTGATTATTACCTTAATGGGCTTTATAGTTCACCTCTTTATTATGTACCTCCCTAGGTTATACTATGTAATTTCCAAAGGATGGAATTTTCGGGGCATGTTAAGTAGTTTTTCAATAATGTCATTGTATTTATGTTGAAAGTTATTATTCTATGTACCTAATTTCCCAAATAAACTAGGATTCATGATATTTTGGGATTATATAATGTGTACCTTTATGTAATAAATCATGAATTAAGGTATATTAAATATATGTGTTGTCATAGTTGGTATCAGGGAAAATTCTAGTTATTTTTTGGATTGGGATTATAAAACCCTATTGAAAGCCATAGGGATAATACAAAACATAGGAAAACATCTATAAATTTTGGTAAAGTATAGAGTAAGTGGTTTTCAAAAATTAAATCCATGCCTAGATACTAAAAGTGGATGTGTCTCTAGCATATTTGTTCCTATGGGTAATAACCTTGAAAATGGTGCATTAAGGTGGACTTGATCATCATCTGGTGCACAACTATAGGACTTGATACACAACTAGTTTTACTCTCTCAGGGGATATGATTTTGTAAATTCTCAAGATCATTATGAACCATTACTAAAGAAAAAAATTCCCATAAGATTTATTATTAGGAAATAGATCATGGAAAACATATATTTAAACTTAAAAATTCATAGGTTAAAGAATATATGAGTTATCCCCTTGATGTTCATGGTTTCTCATTTATTTCTTTAATAGTTTAAAAAAATTTATCCTTAATTTCCATTTGTTTTAGTCAATGGATGTAAATATAAGAAACTGAGTCAATAACCAATGTGAGGAGAAATATGATGACTACCCAAATGAGATGCCTAACATGATGGGAGATAAAGTAATATGTATTATGATTACTCCATACTAGCTATCTCAAATCATGATTAACAATTGGCACAAAGTTAAATTTCCAAACACAATAAGGAAGATGAGGGTGAAAAATCAATGAAGTTCATCTAATAAAGGTGCTAGAGGAAAGAAGATTCAATTTTCTATGTATCAAAAATGCAGAAAGAGGTACCAAGGGAAATTTCACAAAGGAACTTGAAGATGTTTTAAGTGTAAAAAAATAGGTCATAAAGTAGCTAATTTTCATATAAAAATAAAGAGTTTAGTTAAAATAATGGATGTAAATCAAGTTCAATCAAAGGTACCATTAATAGTTCTATGTTGTAAATATGTGGAATTTGAGAATTGTCCAAGCCAATGACCTATTCCAAGGGTTAACAAGCATGATAAGCACTAAAAATATCAAATACCAAGGGAGCAAGGAAAGTCATATGCTGATATGGATCATGATTATTGAATGTACATAACCTCTAATACAATTTTTTGTTTATCTTATTGTTTTTTACTTCATGCCATATTATTGTATCTTGTAACTTTTATAAGAACATCAAGTCACTACCCCAAATGATTTGACATCATCATGGAAAAACTTCTATTATTATTGTATCATAATTTGAAGTTTTTTGAAATGTTCTTGAAAATATTATCATTATACCTTTAGTGGAATTTTATTCATTTGTGGGTATAGACTACCTTTCCTTGTATAGATCCAACATAAATTGTTGGGAGAAAAAATTAACCCTCTATGTCAGGAATTGGCCTCTAATTCTATACACGTGTAAGGAGGAGGATAACTTTATTTTTGTATCATCATATCAAGAATGGATATTATCACCATATGAGTAAGTGTACTAGATCAAATGATTGATACTAAGGAAAAGATCATCCTTGATGAAATTCCCATTATAAGAGAATATGATGATGTGTTTCCTAAATAATTACCCGGTCTCTCTCCTAAATGAGTGGTTGAGTTCTCAATTGAACTTACACCTGCACCAAGTAACATTCCTAGGGAATATTTCACCAAAAAAGGTATGTTTGTATATCACCCTTCCTTGACTTTTTTTATAGATCATCCTTCACTATTCATCCTATAAGCACTAAGATATATATAGATTTGAAGAAAATATTCTGGTGGCTTAAAATTAAGGGAGTGATTATGGAGTTTGTATCTCGATGCTTGGTATTCCAACAAGTCAAGGTAGGGTGATATAATTATAAGGGTATGATGAAACCATTGACCATACAATATGGAAATGGGAAAATAAAACCCTGTATTTCATCATAAGACTCCCCAAGACACCTAAATTCAAAAACATCATCTGGGTGGTAGTTTATCACCTTACAAAGTCAGCACCTTTCATTACTATTAAGGAAGATTTCTATCTTGACTAACTCATCAATATATACATATTAGAAGTGGTAATACTTCATAGAGTTCCACTCTATATTATATATGATCGATATCCAAGGTTTATCTCAAGATTTTGGAGAATCCATCAGCAAGAGTTGGATATAGAATTAAGCTTTAGAACTGCTTATCACCCTCAGACAGATGGTTAGTCTGAGAGAACCATTCAAACTTTGGAGGATATTTTGAGATAATATTCAATGGATTTCCATGAATATTGGGATCAACACCTTCCCCTAGTAGAGTTATCATATAATAATAGTTTCTATTCTAGCATTAAAATGGAAACCTATGAGGCTCTGTATGGGAAGAGGTGTTGGACTCCAACATGTTGGGATAAAGTTGGAGAGAGGATGCTGATGGGACTTGTCTTATCCAAGAGATCAAACCATTCAACAGCATACGAAATTCACACAAAGTTGATAGAAAATATATGCGTACAATCATTGATGAGACCTGAAGTTTGAGGTCAGAGACAAATTGTTCCTTTATATATAGCCATGGAAGAAAATCATAAGGTTTGGGAAGAAGGGAAATATTAATCCTAGATACATCATCCCATTTGTGATCTTTGATCACATCAAAGCAGTGTCTTATCAACTAGCACTCCCACCTAACCTATATCAAGTAAATTTTGTGTTCCATATATCCCTCTTGAGGAAGTAAATACTACACCCCTAACATGTACTAAATCTAGAGTTGGTACCATTAGAGAATTATATTTTATATGAGGAGAAACCAATGAAAATATTAGATCAGAGATATAAGGTTTTATGAAACAAGAAAACTCACTCGGTAAAAGTGTTGTGGAGGAGCCATAATTTTGAGGAAGTGACATGGGAATGGGAAGAGGTGATGAAACATAAGTACCCACATCTATTTTAGTGTATGAAATGAAAATTTTGTGGAGGAGAATTTCTAAATGGGGGAATAATGTAATGAATTGAAAATTTATAAATGAAATTCCCTTTTTGAATTAATAAATGTGTTATTAAGTAATGTAGTTATAAAAAACACATGCACTACTTTTGCTATTTTGGACTGTTATATGGTCTTTCAAATTTAATAGACTGTTAATCATTAAAACCATTAATAATATATTCATTGTGCATTGACCATTAATATTATTATATTAATGGTTATGATAAATTCCATTTGAAATAGACAAAGGAAGTGATGGTCTTAACTAGTAGGATTGTCCCCTATAAATCCCATTTATCAAAACTTGTGAGGGAGATAGCATCATTGGGATTTTCCCTTGACCAATCTCATGACGATATTAAACAACAAAATCATGAATGAAACTATTTACATGATAAGTTCAAACTCATTGAGATCATAGCCCAAACCATGTTCATCGAACCACCCCAATAAAAATCCCACCATCGCACACCTTTCCCTTAAGGTGTTCACTGGTGTAATAAAGGGGTATGTATCTAGACCCCAACAGTACAAATTTTTATATTTAATTTTTAATAAAAGAAATTATTATATTTATCCCTTTTATTGTTACTTTTTAAATGATTAAATAATGAGTTTGATAAAAATATATTTTGACATGATGAAACACAAATTGTACTTTTGACAAATATATAGTTTCAATTAAGACACTCTTTTTGATGAATTCAATAGTTTTTTAAAAAAATTATATTTTAATAAAATATTATTATTAAATAATATTTAGTGAATATAAATGATAATATAAGTTTATGAATTCAAATGTAATTTTTGTATAGGGGCCAGGAAGTGATTATTGTTAAAAAACTGTGATTTTTCAATAAATGGGTATTTTTTATTTAAAAGTGTAAATTATCATATTTAGAGAATTATTTTGATAAAATAAATATTATTTTTTAAATCATAAAATAAAAATTATCCAAAAATTATTTTTTCATAATTTTCTAAGATAATCTAATTTTTTGGTAAAAATTAAATACGATATAAATATACAATATGTATTATGACATCATAATGACCCAAAAGTGATGTAATATATAATATAAAATGTTTCCATGACCAAATATAAATTTACTGTTTAAAATAATTTTTTCTCAAGTTATTTGATTAATTTTATAAATCCTTAATGGATCCTCCAAAATCTATATTATATTTTAAGATTTTAAAATCAATTCTTTATAAACATGCTTCACTTACACATCACCATGGGAATTATTTTTATGTGTTCAGTTATTAGAATTATTAAATAATTAAAATCACTCCTATTTTTCTTAATCCATGGGAAGGTTGGTGTTTTGATTACTTTATTATATAGATTTCAAAACAAAATTTTAGAAATTAATAAAGAATTCCCTTCTCTTTTTCTGTATAAACCCACCTAACCTCCCATTTATCTTGACTCAAAAAAACTTGGATCATGAATTTACTCTAACCTTCCCTCTATAGATTCCTCCCATGGTTCCCCTAGGCTCTTAAGAGTCTCCTCCCAAGAATCCCCTCAAGGTAAAAGATCATATCCTTCTTCTCTTTATTCAAGCACCTTCTTTATGTCATGCCTTTTGATTTATAATTGTTCAAGTTGGGATATGTTTCTATAAATCCATATTACTTTACTTATTATTGCCGAGTAATGTGAGACCCATTTCAATCTCATTCAAATTTTCTTATAAACTTTTATGTACACCTATTATGATCCTGAAATTATCCTATGATTTGTCATGCCAAACATTTGTGTAGTGAATAACCAGCTCCATTTCCACTAAAGGGTATTCACCTAGTTTTACCTGTGAAGACTAGACCCACTAAGGCATGTTTAACTAGTAGAAGACTAGGCTGCCACAACCTCAATCCTGACTCCATAGGCTAGGGGATAGCGACAAGTGCTGAGAAGGCATAACTAAAATATGAGTCCTTTTCCTTAAGTACCTATACACACATACTCAACCATCTCCATGAAAATGTGTAGAGGAATAATAATAAAATATATTAACATCTAGAGTAAAAACTATGCATGTAATTATCTCTAGGTGATAAAAAAGAGTGTGACAGTGCAATCCTAAATGTAAAGGTAAAAATAAACACCCACTTACAAAAGATATCCCAACCTGACAACATCTGGAATATAAATTAGATGATATAGCTCAACTCCTAATCTCAAAGATCTTACCACCGCATGTGGTCAATGCACTCGAGTATACCTATGCTCCTATAAAATCATTGCTAATCTATCCTTCGTTTGTATAAGACACCAAATGTGTGGGAAAATATATGCAGGGTTGAGTATATACATACCTAGTAGGAAGCCCCAAAAAATGAAGTGGGGGTAATAGAAGATAGGATAAAAGTATCCATCTCAACCTAAGGTACGAGGGAAACGATACCCAACATCATAGATATATGCTCATATAATAAACCCAAATGAGAGATAAATGGTATCTCCATCTCATACCCCATCCCAAGATGATGAGTCTTCCTACAGTTCCAAAGGTCCATCATTGATGACCAGTATCTTCCATGTTTGTCCAAAAAAGTCATGAGTAGGGCTCGCACCTTACCACTACTCCATATCCTGAGGGATCATAATCTATAAAAGATAAAGGACCCAAGCCCTAGTATAATAGGGTGCATTACACTTAATTGATAGAGGAACCACTCCCATGTATGGGAGTATCCTCTTTATATCTATTTACATAGTATGGGGACCTACGCCCTAGTGCGATAGGGGAGTAGCATCCCTATATGAATACTTAGTATGGAGGACCTGCACCCTGGTGCGATAGGGGAGTACCATCTCCATGGATAGAGAACTCAAACTCATGTAGGGGAGTACCATCTCTATATTCATTATAATGATTATGGGGGACCCATTCCCTAGTGCTATAGGGGGTACCGTCCCCATCTGAACAATGGTTATGGAGGACCCGCACCCTGTTGCAATACGGGAGTATCATCTCCATGGATAGAGGACCCATGCACTGGTGTGACAGGGGAGTATTGCCTCTATCTGCATAAAGAGTATGGGGGGACCTACTCCCTAGTGCATTAGGGGAGTACCATCCCCATGGATAGAGGACCCACACAATTGTATAAGAGGGGAGTGCCGACTCTTCCTGGAATAATGAGTATGG
Organism: Viscum album; assembly: GCA_963277665.1. Lineage (NCBI taxonomy): Eukaryota > Viridiplantae > Streptophyta > Magnoliopsida > Santalales > Viscaceae > Viscum > Viscum album. Next base: position 626,274,655 of record OY728127.1, read on the forward strand.
GGACCCATGCCCTAGTGTTATAGGTTAGTACCATCCCCATGGATAGAAGACCTATAACCTAATATTATAGGGGATAACTTCCTCTATCTAGATAAATATTATAGAGGACCCATACCCTAGTGCAATAGGGGAGTACCATCTCCATATAAACTCTCTGATGATCCTTCTTGATCACTGTTATCATTGAGAATCACCTAAAGAAGTGTCGCTCTCAGAACATCTCGCATAATATCTCAAAAAACCACTACAAAGGCTGAAATAAAATTCTATGCATAAAAAACATAGGATGGTCTACTCATGGGCCTTATTCTGAGTCAAAATGAAGGAGATGTGAGAGTTATAAGTTGTAGATAGAAGTACACAGCATGTATGGGCATCCACACAACTTGTGACCCCACCTTGTTTCATGGTCATGTCTGGACATGGTTTTGAATCCATGTATTTATTTATGGTGTGTATTGGGCCCACATGGCCTCTCTTGGCCACCTGAGATCTTCTCATGTTCTCCTATCCTTGCTTGTTCCCATCGTCCCATGCTCGTGCATCTGTATTGTACCTGGTCATGTCCCAACCCAAGTACCTAGCCATGTCCAATCCTATGTACCTATTCGTTTCCATGTGTCTGTCTATGTCCATTCTCGTGTACTCCTAGAGTATATTTCGGGTCCCTAGAATCAAGTCACGTAGCATTTGGGGGTCCTACATAGCATTTCATGCTTATCTCTACTCAGAAACCATATCCACTATAGATATGATACTACACATCATGTGTTCTTCTAAACTATACACTGTGTAGTTGGGTTTTTCACAGAAAGATAAGTTATTCACCATGGATACCAAATACACCATTTCCATCATGATTTCTGGTTATTGGCCACTAAAAATCTACTGAAATTGAGAGTAACAATGTCGGTTATTGATTTTATATCCTCTTGTTCTCAGAAATCAGAATTCGGACACCCATAGGAATCTCATAGTGCATCTCACATGCCTCCTATGTCACTATCATCACCACCTCATATCCATAATCCATGAATACATCATATCTACCCACAATCCTCTCTAATTTATTCACAAAACTGTGATCTATTCATTGTGCATACATCCACCATGAATCTTGGGGTTCGATCATGCTCAAATCCACCTAGAAATAGTTGAATATTGACTTCATGGTCCAACAATGATGTGAATAATGGGTGGTGGAAAGGTACAAGAAAAATATTATATCATCATTGGCCAAGTATTATTGGACAACAATCATAGAATTAGGGATTTTCAAGGGTGATTTCATGTCATAGAAGATAAAATTAAATCAAGAATTTGAATTACCAAAATTGAGCTCATGAAAAGTGTATATAAATCATATATCAAAATAAAATTAATTAATATCCATGTTTAAACATCTAATAAAGGGAGAAAACCACAATTGATAATCACTACCTCGATTATGGATTGATCATTGGTGAAGAATGCATTGTCCGATGATGGGGAAGATCTGTTGAATTTTCTATCTCTAGATCCACCATGATTCGGTCATCGTTCTTCATTTAATTCTGATTCACCAATGAATAACAGTTTGAATCTCCTCTAAAATCTCTCAGGTTTATGTAGATAAACCTAGAGAAATGAAAAAATAGGATTTTTAAAGTGTAATTTAGGTTATGGTTATTAAATGAATTAATTAAATCAATTAATTAATTAATTAATCCACTTAACATACTCGCCAACAGATGCATTATCCAAACACCTAGTTCTGACTAACTTTAGGTCATACCTTGGGTAAACCCCATGTTATGGATTCAACTGTGGTCTTGGATTTTTTATCCAAGGATTCATTTAAGATATATTACATTATTTCTACAAAAGTATTTACATTTGATATTAATATATTTGATATTTTTAAAATATAAATTTTGGGCTCACAAGGCCTCGTACTCTCATGTCTTCTTAGTTCCTAGCTCTGAAAATATTTTTAATATATTTCAAAGTCTTAAAATGAAAAAAAAGAGTCTCTATATTATTCCCCCTTCAAATATTTTCATCCATAAAAATCATTAACTAAGAAAAAAGGTGGGGATACTAAACCAGCATATGGATCTCCCGCTCCTAGGATCTCTCATGTATGATCTCATGTGACCATAGCACATGAACCAAAGGAATGGTTTATCATCATAGAATCCTCTCCCACTAATCCTTGATCACCACTAAGTACTCTATGAAGGTGTCTCTATCCTGGATGTCCAACTCAATCTAATCAATAACATGTGTATGATCATGCATGTATCTGCTCAACTGTGAGACATGGAAGATGTCATGTACCCACTCTAACTATAGGGGTAAGTCTAGGCAGTAAGAAACCTCACCGACACTCCATGGTATCTCGAATGGCATGATAAACCTTGGGGATAGCTTACCTCTCTAGATGAATCTTTGAAATACTTATCATGGGGAGACTCTCAAGAAAACATGGCCTCCCTTATCAAACTAAAAGGGACTACAAAGTCAATAAACATAATATTTCTATCATCCCTAGGATATCCTCATCTGCTCACGGGTCTCTTAGACCTTCTCCATCATCTCTTGTACCATCTATGTCCCAAAAAGAGATACCTCGCCAATATCATTCTAATATAAGTGTGACCTGCAGGTTCTCTTGTACAGGGCCTTGAAAGATGTCATGTCGATAGTATTGTGATAGTTATTATTATAAGAAAACTTTACCAAATTCAAGTGATCCTCCCAACTCCAACTAATGTCTAACAAGTAATCCCTAAACATATCCTCCAACACTTGGATAGTTTGATCAGTATTCCAATCTATTTGGGGGTGAAAATATGTATTCATCCACAAATGGGTCATGAATTTCTCTTTTATACCTATCCACAACTGTGACGTAAACCACACATTATGTTCAGAGACAATTGTAGAGTAAAACTCATGAAGGTGGATGATCTCCTACATGTAAAATTGTCCCAAACTCTCTACTGAACTCTGCTCCCTAATATAAAGGGAGTGCATAAACTTGGTAAGTCAGTCAGCTATCACCCAGATGGAATTATTACCTCTCACTATATGTGGAATCACTATCACAAAATCCATGGATATGTCATCCTATTTCTACGTCAGGATCTCAAGAGGTTATAACAAACCTACTAGAAACTAGCGCTCAGCCATTACCTGCTGACATGTGAGACACTAAGAGATGAATTTTTCCATGATCTTCCTCATTTCATCCCACCAAAATTTTCACTAAAGTTATTTTTACATATTCCCTACACCTGGATGTATAGAAAAATGAGAGAAGTGTGAAACTCTCCCATTACCTCTTATCGCAATGTGATTAGAACCACTTTTCATCCCTAGAAAAGGATGATGTGATTCCTTCTTTCATATAATTCAACTGGTGAATCTCTTAAGGATATATTGTCATGTAAAATCTCACAGTCAATGTATCCTAACTGAGACTCCCTCACACGCTGTAGAAGTGGAGTATTCAACACCATCAACTAAATAAAAACTGCACCCCCGCCTATATTAGGTTCAGTTATAAAGAAACCAACTAATCGAACACCTCCTGAACCAGATGAGAATGGGACTTCCTACTAAGGGAGTCTTCCACCATGTTTCCCTTCCCAAGATTATAGACTATCACAAAGTCATGGTACTAAAGGAACTTCAACCAGTTCCTCTATCATAGGTTCATATCTCTCTACATGAAGACATACCTAGGACTATGATGATCTGAGTAAATAATAAAGTGTTCTCTCAGAAGATAGTGCCTCTACATTCTCAGAGTGAAGACTACCACTGCCAACTCTAGGTCATGAATCACATAGTTCTTCTTATGGGGCCTCAACTTCCTTGATCTATATGTGATCAATTCCTATATCTACATAAACACATAGCTGTTCCCATCTCCATAGGTATCATAATACAATATTTACTCCATGACTTCCTCTGGTAGTCTCAAAATAGTATCACTGGTCAATCTCATCCTCAACTCCCCAAAGGATCTCTAATACTACTCAGCCCAGGTAAACAGCTACCCTTTCTGCATCAAGGTGTTCAAAGGGGATGCAATATTGTAGAATTATAACATGAACTTCCAGTAATACCCCACCAATCTATGAAAACTCTGCACCTTTGACATGCTCTTGGGTTCGTCTCAAGCAATCATTGTATCAATCCTCACTAAATATATAGATAATCCATGCTCAAAAATGACATGCACCATAAATTGAACCACAAGGATCTAGAAATGGAACTTCAAGATCTTACCATAAAGCTTGTGCTCCTCCTATGCCATAGAGTAAATAAGTATGTCATCAATGAAGACAACAACAAATTGATCCAAGCATGTATGGAGAATCTGATTCATTAGTGTAGTAACCCAAACCCAGTAGCCCAGAGTTGGTACCTACTTTATTAAATTGTCATAAGATACATGGAATCACATCCTAAATGACTGAATAGTTTAGTAGTCTTGGTAAACTAGATACATACTTGAAAGTTACATTACATTTTAAAAAATAAAATACATAAATAATTTTATTTTATAATTAAATTATTCCCCATATTGTATACCTACTTATCGATCACAAAACACTTCTTGGTATCCTTGGGAAAGTAAAACATAATAAAGGGGTGAGATCAGATACTTAGTAAGGGTAAACGTATAGTAGAAGCTATGAATAAATAAGGCATAATTAATATGGAGAGGTATATAACCGAAACACAGGACATTTAATCAATAACTTGAGCATAAGATGGAAGGAATAAATAATGATAAAATAATGTCATATAAATAATCACATGAACTTGAAATGATAACCATGGATATTCTATCTAATCGAATGATCACATGGATTATTAATAACTAAATTCATTATGATGTAATGTATAATTATAGACATATAAAATATATCATCTAGGACTTATGTCAAGACATATAATTTCATCAAGTCCTTGTGCCAAGAAATTTATATAAATGGGTAAGGCCTCTGCCAAAACTCAATCTAGTTTGTCTCATGAGACCAATCGATGTATCGAGGGGCTATAGTGAGCCTCAGTCGTTACTTACTAAGTATAATTCAGTAATCATATAAAAGGGGTGAAACATGAACATAAACATTCATATTTAAACATGTATACAAAATGTAAATACATTCCCCAATAAATAAAAATAATCATAAACCATCCAGAGTAAAATGAATGGTATCAACATAGTACATCTCTAGTCAATCTGATCATAAACCATCCATAGAAATAATAAAAATGGTATCATTGGAGTATATCCCCATTAAAGCATAGGTAACATAAAATAATGTAATCCTATATGGAAAATGATTTTGAAATATCACTTGGAACATTTCTTGAGGAATATAACATTTCTTTGAAAATCAGCCTTTTTATTTTAAAACTAGAAAATTTATAAAATATTTTCAAAATCATTTTCTTTGAAAATCACATTTAAAAACTAAAAATTTCAAAAAAAATGGGGAAATTTTTTCTTGAAAAATATCCTTGTAAATTTTCAAAGGAATCTTAAAATAAATTATGGTCATGAGGGATCATAATTCCATACATTTTTTATAATTTAAAAAAACATTCCTTTTATAGTGTAGAAAGGTTAGAAAAGTGTCTTGTTCAGAAAATAAGAAGAGGATTCCTTTAAAACTATTTTTTAAAAAGTTAAATATGGATACAAATTTATTTAATAAATCATTTTGAGAGTTCTAAAAAAAATTTAAAACATTTTTAAAGAACATGGTTTTTGAAGAAAAAAGATTTTTGGCTGATGAGAGAAATAAAGTCACATTTTCTTATAAACATTTTCTTATTAATTTTAAGTACCAAAAAGAGTGAAAATAGTATTATTACTTGAAAAAGATCATGAATAAAAATGGTAAAATAAAATAGATTTATTTTAATACATAAATATCAAATAATTTTCCCAAGGGATACTTAAATAAAAATAATCCCTAATAATGATGATATTGTGAAATAAACTCTTACCACATTGGTAACTTTTGAATAATAATCCCCATGAAAGAAATATATTTAAATGAAACTTTAAATACCATGAAGATAAATTAATTCATGATATAACATGAAAAAAGGCTAGTATATACACCACACAAAATTAATAAGTGGTGAATATGGCATATGTCTCATGGAAGTAAAAGTGATATGAGAAACCATTACCTTGAATTTGACCTGAGACATACATTTTTTATCTTCCTAAATAATAAAATTATGTTAGTTTTTTAATTGATTAATAACCTTTTCATGTTTATTAATTATTATATTTTACTTATTAATATGTTATATATGATTACTTAATCAATTAATTCTATGTCAGATCTTTCAATGATATTTGTATTATCTATCAAGAACGACTTTGGTAGGTTGACTATAGTCAAATAGGTCATTATTTAAATATTTATAGAATATGAATAATGAAATAATTTTCATATTTATTCATAAATTATACTTTTAAAATCAATCATTGAATATTATTATGAGAAATGGAGTGTGTTGTGATCACGGAGACGGTACGTCATACGTATGCATGAGTAATGTTTCTATTTTTCAATGATCATTGTGGAAAATAGATAATTAGTATTTTATATTTATGAAATTATAATAATATCATAAATATCATTTTTTTCATTAAATATACTTATATATACCATCCATTTTTGTGGTTATGAAAAGAGAGTTTCATAGCTTCGTGAAGGCGGTAGTCCACACGTACACGAACGACATTATCATCTTTCAGTGAGTGGAAATGTAAGAAATAAAATGATATATTATATTTATACAATGATAAATATTTCATTAATATAATAATTATGTCATTTATATCACATATATTCATTAACTTTATATTTATTACCTTCTATGTAAAGCGTTAGTGAAAAGCGAATAACATCGCTTCGCGAGGCGGTAGTCCGCCATACACACGAACGACGTTATCGTATCCCCTATGGAATGGAAATTAAAAAAAATGATATAATTAATAAATAGGTATAATTATGTTATAAATATAATATATATACTTTATATCCATCATTATACACAACTCTGATAGGTTTTTAAGGAAAACTTGTCACATCGGTTCGTGAGGTGGTAGTATGTCGTACACATGATCAACATTATCAATTCTCATTTTAGGGAATAGGATATGGATATATGTAATTACATTAAAATAATAAAATCTAAGTATATTATATATACTAGTGATTTTATATAATCATAAATTAATAATATTTTAAGGAGGTGGAATAAGAAATAAAATAAAAATGTATAGTTAAAAATTTTACCGCTTCTCGGACCACCTATTTAGGAGTATACCTAGAGTATTACTATGATCAATTTATTGAAATAAAATCATTATAGGATGATGGTATGAAAGTTTGGAATTCATTTTTTTAGTTATTGTTTGAACCAAAAGGTTTTTAAGGTGTGATAATGGATTTGAGGGGGTGTCCTTTTATAAGTGAGGTGAGTGGCACACTTGTAATTTTTGAAAAGAAAAATATGTACCCACATTTTTCACATGACAAAAGGGTAAAAAATAAATTATTATAAAGACTTAGGAATCATAAGGTATAAATATTTCCAAAAAATATAATTTATACAAGTTTTTAGTTCATTTTAACCCTTATGTTTTTTGTTTAACCCCCCAATAAATCCATTTTTACCTTAACCGTGGTAAATAATTTTTATTGTTTTTACTATTAATTATGTTAAAATATTAATTTGAACTTATTATATAATATATATTATTATTATTACAAATATTTAATCTATTTTTTCAAATTTTATTCACATAATTGGAAAAAATAATTTAAAATTAATCTCACAAACGCGACGAGAAAGCGGGTTTTCAAAGAGAAAATGTTCAAAAGTTTACAAAGTTTTTATATAAAAATTCAATATGAAAATGATTCCAATGACCCAAATTATATTAATAGATATATAATTGAATGAATTTTACTTTAACACTAATTAAAAATATAATTTAACTTTATAAATAATTTAAATAAAGAGGTTGTTTTCAATTAAAATTCATTATTTTTCACTATTCATCAAAAAATGAAACTTTTTAGAAAAATACAAAAAAAATTAACCCTAAGATAATTTTTACATATATATTTGAAAAATGAAGTTTAATTTTTCAAATAAATTTTATAAAAGTAATAATAAATTAATTTTAATTTATGTACACAAAGCACGATTAAACTGTCTTTTTGAAAAAATACAGTTTTTCAGAAAACATTTCTATTTATTTTAAATGATTATTATTTTAATTATAATCAATAAAAATAATAATTTTTATAATTTATTTAGTACTATTCATACCTTTCAACTGAACTTCTAGGTTATAATGGTCATGTTTAAATGATATTTTAATAGATTATTATTTTTTAACCCGATGTTGTGTGCATCACAACCTATCGAATAGATTAAATTTTTTGAAAAATAAATATATCATAATGGATCAAAGTTTTATATTATATTCTAATATTATTGTCGCATGGAATACATTCTATAAAACATGATTTTTCTATTTTAAAATCATGGGGTGTTATAATTAAATCCATAAACACAATAGGGAAATTTGTCACACTAAAAGACATCACTAGGAAATCATAGTGTTCATAGAAACATCGGAATGCCATATTCAAAATATCAGCCTCATGAACCCTCATCTGTTGGTATCTAGACCTGATATTGATCTTATATAATCATATTTTTCCTCAGAAAAGATCAAATAGGTCATCAATCCTCAGCAATGGGTATTTTTCTTTATCATGTCCTGATTCATGTGATGATAATCAACACAAAGCCACAAGCCCCCATCTAAATTTTTCATTAAAAAAACTAGAGTGGCTTTAGGGGACACATTGGGTATGATAAAACCCTTCTCTTTAAGGTCCTCTAATTACACTCTCAGCTCCTGGATCTTAGTAGCAGCTATCTGATATTCCACAGAAGATATCGAAGTAGTCCCAGGGTTCATATCAATGAAAAACTCCATCTCCCCCATTAGAGGTAGTCCCATAACATCCTTGAGGAATATTTTCATATAATCCTTCATGACCAAAGGAACCCATATGTATGAAGGTACCATAGAACCAAGGGATAAAATTTCCAAGTGATGGCTTATGGGTTACAACTTCCTACCCACAAAACCCACTTGCTCCGCCATGAGATCTCTCTCACCCACAAAGAAGAATCTTATCCCATATATCTGAAGGAATCTAAATCATCTATACTAACATTTAATCTATTCTTAGACCATAGAAAATTAATCCATACCCAAGATAACATCATAAGGTATCATTATGATGACCAAGAGGTCCCATGAGAAACTCTCTCCACCAAGGGATATCTTTCATTGCCAAAAGATAAGTGATAATGAATAAGTGTTCCCTATAGGAACCCCAACCCAAAGCTATTGGGATAAAGTCTCGACTATGATCTATATCTCTCACACCAAGAGTAATAAGATGAAGGAATAACTCACACCTATTTCTACTAGTACTAAATCAAGAGTAGAATAAACATAGATCGCACCTCTAATCATCTCATGATTTGTCATGTCATAAGCCTCCATATCTTGTAGCTACATGTGGACCTAACCACCAACTCCATGAGCCTAATGTTGGTCTCTTAGTGGTGGTCATGGTGGAAGTATCTTATAACATCTTCCACAACCAGTAGATCCACCTCTAAGAGCCCCACCTGCTCCTCTACCTACTCTACCTCCCTAAGGGTTGCCCTGGCCTAACTTGGTAGATCCCTGATCATGGATCTACCTATAAGGTAGTGGTCCATTCACTACCTTAATTCCCTCCTTGGCACATAGATTTGGGAAATGACATTCCATGTGACCTCTTCCATAACATTCATAGTATATCCCCTCTCTAAGCTTCCATTTTCCTCTATATTTTCCTTGAGTCGCATGACTATGTGCCTGAGTCCGAGCATGGGTAAGCCTTCTATGTCTCAACTCCTATAATTTTCCATTCACTATAGATGAATCATTCTTATAATGTGTACTGATGGAACCTTCCACATGGAATCCCTCTGATAGGAATATCTCTATCACCAATGCCCACTTTAACACTCTAGAATGTGTGGGAATGCATAGGGGTAGCACACTAGAATGGATGTATCTTTAGAGACCCTGATCGAACTTTCATTCCCAAAAGTAACCATCCTGAATCATATTAAGGGAGTACCATACATGGTTAGTGAACCTTAATACATACTCAAAAACTTCATCCCTCCCTGCTTAAGATCTAAAGGATCCTAAATCTAAACTAAGGGCAAGAAAAAGGGGTAGTACTTCTCATGAAAATGTTACTAGAATTCGGACCATGAGAGTGTTGAATCATCATGTGTATATGTGAACAGACTCCACTAGAATCCAGATTCTCTATGGAAAAGCATGTATTATAGCACAACCATCGTATTGTTCAGGGTTTTCATAATCTAAAAACTCATATCACCAACTCAAGCCAATCCACTATTGCCTGGGGATCTGGATCACTACGGAACCTCAACGGCCTCTGGCACTAGAACTCATGGATTGTGCTAAAATTGTTTGCATCCTCAACCTTCTCTACTAGTATAATATATTACTTGATAGGTGGGGTGATGCTACCTTACCAACTGGAGGCAATATCTCACAATATATCCCCTAAATTGAGGCCTCATCATTCATCATATCGTTATCACGATCCGAAATAGGTAAACGGGTTGAATATCTTTGTGGAGATATCAGGAAATTAATCAAGATGTACCACAGTTAAATGAGCATATATATAAGGGGATTTGACTTAATAATAATATTCAAAGGACTTAGTCATATATGATACATGTATTAATGTTCCCTACAACCAATGTCTTGGTATTCTAAGTCAACAATATAGTATTCATAGTCTAGTGTATGGATATTTCGGTCATCACACCAACACTAGGTTCCCTATCCTAAAATTTGCACTCGAGAAAATTTGACATAGATTCCCTAAATTCCCAACCAAACCTCATAAGGGTACAAAACTCCAAACACTATCTCGAGGTTGAACGACCTATGATATCAATCTGTGATGACCCAATCCATCAGGGCCCACTTATCTGGTGTAATATCAAACCTCCACAACCCCAAGCCCACCACTATAGGCTAGGGGATAGAGATAATCATCGATAAGGAATAACTAAATGGGATGACTTTTTTCTAAAGTGCCTGTGCACACATAACCAACCATCTTTGTGCAGAATAAGAGGAATAATAATAAAAGATAGTAACATCTAGATTAAAATACATGCATGTAATAGCCTGTAGGTAATAAAAATGAGTGCGAAAATGCAATCTAAAATGAAAAATGAAAAATACATGCTCACCCAAAAAATATATCCCAACCTGACAAAAACTAGAATATAAATTTGATGAGAGATCTCGGATCCTAATCTTCAATCCCCAACCACCACACGTAGTCAATGAACCCGAGTATCCCTATGATCATCTAAAATCACCACTGATCTATCTATCATCTACATAAGACCCAAAAAGTGTGGGAAAATACCATACAGTGGTGAGTATATACATACCTGGTAGGAAACCCTAAAAACTGAAGAGGGGTCAATAGAAGAAATGATATAAGTAGTGATCTCAACACAAATCAAGATGGAAACAAAACTCAATATCATATATATGTATGATCATATAAGAAACCCATATTAGAAAGAAATGGGATCTTAATCTCATAGCCCATCCCGAGATGATGAGTCTACCTGTAGTTCCAAAGGTCTATCTTTGATGCCCAATATCTCATGTGTCTGTCTAAAGAAGTCATGAGGATGGATCATACCTCATCACTCCTCCACAACCCAAGGGAGCACAATCTCTAAAATATAGAGGACCCATACCCTGGTACAATAGGGGGTATTCCACTTAGTATATAGAGGACCCACACTCGTATAGGGAAGTACCATTTATATATGTGTGTGAAGAGTATGGGGGGCCTGCACAATAGGGATGTACCAACCCCATATAAACAATGAGTATGGAGGATCCACACCCTATTGAGGCAAGGGAGTATCATATCCATGGATATAGGACTAGAACATGTATAGGGGATTACCATTTATATGTCTAGTATAATTAGTATGGGGGACTGACTTTCTAGTGAAATAGGGGAGTATCGTCCCCATCTAAACAATGAGTGTGGAGGACCCACACCCTGGTGTGATAGGGGGGTACCATCTCCATGGATAGAGTACCCTATCCCTAGTGTGACAGAGGAGAACCACCTTTTCCTATATAAATAGTATAGGGGATTATTTCCCTTGTGTGATAGGGGAGTACCATCCCCATGGATAGAGGACTTTCACCCTATTATGATAGGTAAGTACTACCTCTTCCAAGAATAATGAGTATGGGGGACCCGCTCCCTAGTGAAATAAGGGAGTACCATCCCTAGGGATAGAGGTCTTTCACCCTGGTACGATAAGGGAGTACCACCTCTACCTATACAAAGGGTATGAAGGACCCACACCCTAGTGAGACAGGCGAGTACAATCTCCATCTTAACTCTCTGATGATCTTGTTTGATCACTAACATCATCGAGCATTTCCTAAAGAAGTATCATGCTCAGAACATCATGCATTGTATCTCAAAATCCACTAAAAATTCCAACATTGCATTCTTCCTGGAAGAAAACTTAGGATCAGATAATCACGGGCCAAAATCCATGACAAAATAAAGGATATGACAAAGGTATAGATTGTAGAGGGAAGTACATGGTGTGTGTATGGGGTTCCACAAGGTGTGTGAAACGGACCCGTCTCCTGGATTTGCCTCCTACAGACACAGCTCAGAAGCCATGTCATTGTACATGACATGTACGAGGACCATGAAACATGTCTCAGGCACCCAAGGCCTACCTGTGTGCTTCTGGTCATGCTCGTATCTATTAGCTCATCCCCATACACCTAGCCATATATTTGGCCATGTCCTGGCCTGGGTACCTAGCCAGGTCCAAGCCCATATACCTAGTTGTGTTCGTGTGTATGGTCATGTTTGTGCTCGTGTACTCACATAGTACATGTCGTACTGCCAAATATAGGTCACACAGTGTGTGGGAGTCCCACGAGGTGTGTGATACTTATCTCCACCTGTAAACCCTAGTCACCACTATCAGGGTACTATATGATATGTGGTCTTATGAACTATGCTCTGTGTAGTTGGATCTTTCATAGAAAGATAAGTTCTTCACCATGGATCCCAGATCCACAATTTCTTCCATGGTTTCTAACCATTAACCACTTGAAATCCACCAAAATCAAGGGTAATTATTTCATTCATCAATTTTTCATCCTCTAGTGGCCAGAAATCAAAATCCAGTCACCCAAAAAAATCCCGTAGCACATCCCACATTCCTCTTGTGTTGCTATCATCGCCACCTTGGATCTTAGATCCATGAATCCATCATCACAACCTACAATCCTCTTCAATTCATCTGAAAAAATATGATCCAATCATTGTGCACACATCTACCATGAATCTAGGGGTATAATCACACTTGAATCCACTTGACAATAGTCAAATCATGACCCCATGGTCCAACAATAAAGAACACAAATAACGGGTGGGGGAAATGCATAAGAACAAAGGTGATATCATCATGGGCCAAATGTTATTGGACAATGATCATATAATCATGGATTTATAGGGGTGATTTCATGTCATAGAAGATAAACTTAAATCAATAATTTAATTAACCAGAATTAGGATCATGTAAAGGACAAGTAAATCACATACCAAAAGTAGATTAATTAAAATGCATACTTAAACATTTAATAAAGGGATGAAACCACAATTTATGAGTCATAACTTGATTATGGATCAATCATTGGTGAATAAATCATTCACCAGTAATGGGGAAGATCTAATCCATTTGTTGTCTCTTGATTCACCTTAACCTGGTCATCATTAGTCATCCTATTCTGATTCTCCAATGAATAATGCTCTAAATATCTTATCAAATCTCCATGGGTTATGCAACTAACCCAAGAAAAATTCCATAATATTATATTTAAAGAGTTATTTAGGTTATGTGTATTAAATGAATTAATTAATTAATCCACTTAACATACTCGTCAACGATTTCCTTATCTGAATGCTCGAAGCTGAGCAAATTTAAGTTGCGCCTAAGGAAAACCCCATGTTCTATATTCAACCATGGTCTAATATTTCCTATGATACTCCATTTAGGATATATTTAATTATTTATGAAAACTTTGTGTGCATGATTTTAATATTTTTAATATTTTTAAAATATCAATTTCAGGCTCACCAGGCCTCGGAATCTCACATCATCTCAGTGGTTGGATCCAAAAAAATCCTTTATATATTTCAAATTATTACAAGGAAAAAACATAGTTTCTAAAATACCTATCCTTCATTGATTGAGGATTTACATATATGTAACCCGCGCTCCTTAATAATGGGGTTAAAATTGATGAAAGATATATTTATATTGTATTATCTATATGGAACCCTTATTCATGTACACGATATGAAAGTGATGGGTCGGCATAGAATTATATATCTCTCCAATGTATTGGGTAATGTTTTTATCTCATGAGATTCCATATATGGTGAATGGGAGGTTATCCTATGCACACTATGTTATGTTGTCTTGGTCGTTAGTATTGACTTATTTTTATGATGTCATGTTTTATGTTTTTGTCACATTCCTATGTTGTCTTTATGATATCATGTTATATCATTCCTCATTATTCAAGATTATGATTATAAAACCTCTTATGTTACCTTTATTTTCCTATTGGATCACATGTACTAATTTAACTCATGTTATGCTTTGATTAGTCCCTTACTGGGATTTATAGCTCATCCCTTTCTTATGTATATCCTTAGGTTATCCTGTGTAGTTTTAGAAGAAGGATGGAATATTAGGAGCATGTTAAAGAAGTTTTCAATAAATTAGTTGTATTTATATTACATGTTGTTATGATATGTATCTAATTTCCCAAATGCACTAGGCTTCATGAACTTTTGGGATTGTATAATGTGTACCTTTAAGTAATAAATCATTAATTAAGGTGTATTAAATATATGTCTTATCATAGATAAAGTTCTATGATGGGGCATATAGAATGTTACTGTCTGGTGTGAGTACTCATAATCGAATGAGACTTTTTTTTATGAAGTCAACAGTTAGTAATCTCCAAGACAGGAGATTATGAGAATAGAACCACCAGTAGGAATTCCACATGTTTTGGTGTCATCAAATATTTCTATTTACGAGTGTATTTATTTGTCCTTAGACTTTAAGATTATTATTAATTCATGTTATAACTTGCACACTTAGATGTATTTCATAAACCATGATGATACATTTCATGGTGAAGTTTGATGTGTTGGGTGCATCACGAGTGATGTGTTATTAATGAATAAGTCAAGGAAGGATTTTTCCATTCCATATTTATAGAAGTTGATATATTAGACCTTTGATTTGAATAGAAATATTGCATTAAATTTTATGTCCATGGTGTGACGACGTGTTTATTTCAGATAGTCAAAGAAATATGTATCGAGCATATGTGTTGATCACATGGAAGTGAAACCTGTTTGATGAGATATTTTTATAAATGGAATTTATTACATAGTGATCATTCATATATGGTTTTCAGCATTGTGATATTAAGTTCTCTCTATCAGATGTCTTGACCCATTTCTAGATAGTAATCTTGGACTTTAGGCAATCACACCTAATGCCAATGATAAAAAATCATAGAGGCTCACACACTAAGTGTTCTCATTGATCTAAATTAAATTATATTTTAATTTAATTATTGGAATAAATATTATTCTCATTACTGAAGAATAAATTTATTTGAGTTTCATTGATCACTAATATTTGCAAGGTAATGAATAATTATTTATTAATTAATAAATAATTTATTTTATTACATTAATATTTAATAAATATTTATTCTTTGTATTGTGAATAAAATATTCATTTTATTTATTGTTGAATAAAATATTTAATTAAATATTTAATTAGATATTCAATAAAGATGAGGAATTGGAACGAACCAAGATTGTGTCTGGTGATGAATATTTATTTTTAAGCTAGTAAATAACATTCATCACTGCATGTGTTAGTGCACAATGTAAAATATTATTATTGTTATTGTTATTATTATTATTATTATTATTATTATATATAATGGGGTTTAATAATTATTATATTATTATTTAAGGGCTGGTGTGAAATTAAATAATATTATAACCTACAATCTAACTCTATAAATAGATGGTTATGTCAATTGTGCATAGATAATAGAGATTTGAGAATCATTGTGCAAAATAGAATTCTCTCTCTATTCCTACTCATCTCCTTCTCTCAATAACAATAAGCACTAACAATATTCCTTAAAACTCAAAGGAATGGAAATCGATCAACACGAAAAATGCAAGATAATTTATTCATTGTGCTGGCACCCAGAAATAAATTGGAATCTATTGGAGATCAAAGGAGAACATGTAGATAAATACTATAGATATTCTACACTTGGATACTCCTAATGAAATGAAGGTAATCTGAGAATGGTTTTTTGAAAAATTAACCTCATCATTAGAGAAAGTTCCTAAGATGATGTAACCATTTATCTTGATCTTAAATAAATTAATAATAAATTTAATATGCCAAGATCCTCTATTGGGTTTTGGACAACTCTAATTCAAATTAATATTTTATTTATCACTCATAGTTATCACTTCCACTGTGCCCGGAACCTTTAAGTGGAATCAAAGGGTTCACATTGAAATTTATAATTATTTATTATATTATTGATTATTTCACATTTAGAATTTATGATTAATTTCATGTTTTAATTCATTCTTGATCTATCATCTAAATATGTTTTTACTCTTCTTTGTTTCTCACAAATTTTATCATGATTAGTTAAATATTAACAAAGTTTATATATGAATATATCATCTGGAAGTGAAAGGGATCTTGGCTAGATAACACAAGACTACACGGTATGTACTTCTTTGTTACATGTTGTGTATCCTTGTTCATTACACAAGGAAACCTATGTGGATTATGGGTCATCCTATAATAATTGCACACCATATGAAATAAATGAACTATGTGTGGATCAGCCAGGGAAGCCCATGGATTTTTTGAAGTACAAACCATGTAGTTTTACTACATGTCATGTAGTTCATGTGTTTTAAATATGGAAATGCAGGGTCAAAACAGGTTGTGTAATTATTGCACCATATATATTTAATACATGATGTGGGTCATGTATCATTTATACATGTCATGTACTTCATAAATTTTCACAATAAGTACATGTTGTATCCATATGCACGTACTACGGATATTTGGTAAAGATAATTCCACACTGTGTAGTTGGCTTGTACATGTCATGTACTTTACCTACCTAATAAGGAATATTAGAATTAATTAATTACTCCTTAAACCATATCGATCAGAGTTTCATTGGTCATTAAGTTTATAGTACATATCGATCATTAGGTTTTATATTATATGAAATGTTTAATTAATTCCACGTAATATTAGAGACTATGAATCATGTATGTTTATTATATATTAAAAACTCAATGTATTAAATTGTATGAGATATATAATTTTCATGTGTTATATGTGAAATTAAATTGGAAGTACACATCATTAAATTATTACACATTCTGTGTACACAATATGTCGTATGAGTGCATTTTTTACAATTAAACAATACTCAATATTTCGGACATGTAATCAGTGGGTTGCTTCCAAGTGCAAAGTTGTATACCTTTTTATTAGGTTTTTAAATAAAATAAAATTATTTTATTTATTTAAAATCACAAAGGATGGTAATTTTTAGTCTGATTTGATAAAATAAGATAAAATGAATTGATTTATTAATAAGATATTTAATCATATTAATCCATGGTGTTTAATATAATTAAAGAACGAATTGAAATTAATGATAGATAATTATTTTAAATGTTTAATTGTTTTATGTGTATGACCATTCATGATCTTGACAAGGCTTGTGTATGTGTCGGTTTTATTTAATTTAATTTATTACTTGAGTTTTTAATTATTAATTATTAAATTAAATATGATGGTTTGAGAGTTATCCCTCGCACCATTATTATGTAGAACCTTTGATTTTAATGTTATTTATGTAATTACCCTTAAAAAACCTTTGGTTTCCCTCACCTATATGTGAATAATAAATATATGTAATAAATATATCATCCTAAGGAATGTGGAGGTGGTTCAAGACAAGACTATTATGTTACCAAACCAGGCATTACATAGGTGTACAGGTGAAATACTGCAACTTGTTCCAAGACCATCACGTTGAGTTATTTTCCCTAAGTCAAAGGTTGATTTGTTTTTGGTTGATGCATAAATTTAATGCATACTTTTTATCTTTAAAATGCATCACTTTTGATATATAAATGATTAATTATTTCCAGTTTATTTAACGGAATTTTTTATATGTAGTGGGATACATTAATTTATGGATTACAAAAATAAAAGGAGAAAAACAACCAATAATTCCTATAAAATATGGATTCCCATGATTATTGATGATCACATGATGCTTTCAAGGGTCAAAACTGATGAATCGAGGTGAAAAGGATCTTTAAGTACTGGAAACTAGAAATTCAAGGCTTGTGACCAATTTAGGGCTTGTAACCAGTTTAGGGATTATAATCAGTTCAGGATTTGTAATCAGTTCAAGACATGTAACTAGCTCAATATGTGAAACCAATACACATCATGAATCTAGTTCATAATGTGAAACCATTATAGCACATGAATCCAGTTTAGGATATGTAAGTTTTGGGATTTTCCTAGTAAATGCATATTTTGACAAGATTTTAGATGAAATAATGATCCATAACACCGCTAAATAGACCTAATTGAACCAAGAATCATAATAAGTTATATTTATGATGACTTAAAGCCAACATTATCTCCATGGAAGTATATAAATAATTATATTAGTTTCTTCTTTTAGGAACAGATTCTAAATAAAAAACCTTGGGGCGAGAAGCTACAATGTGTAGGGTCCTCACCATTCTTCTTCTCCAGATTTTCTTTCATGTTTTATTTTTATTAGTTACTTCCCCCTTACTCCCTCATCACTAGGATGAAGGTTTAACTCCCTCTATGTGATATGGTGATGTATTTTAAGGGGTAAGGTGTCGTTAGATTATTTTTTTCTTTATATTTCATGTATTTCTTTGCCAAAATTTTAATTAATAAATTTTAATCTATTTCTTATTTTTAAATCATGATCATTGATTGGTGAATATAGAAAGTGATTTTTAATTGTGAAACTGATTACTATAATTGAGTAATGACCATTGTCACATTTAGGGTAACTAGGTTTAAAAAATTTATCAAGAAAAACTCATTTCGGCAATGCCCTAAACTACCTGACCATGGAAAATGGGGGATTGTCACGTTGAGAAGGGGATACCATGATCATTGGATCCACCTCATCTCAACTATAACACCAAACATGGATTAATTAATTTAGTTTTTAAATCCAATTTTACCTAAACCCTAAAACTACAAAACCCCAGTATGCCTTTAGACCTGATTTCAAAACAACCGATCTGTTGTGATTTGCTTTCTTCTCATGATTTCTTCAAACTATTTCCAAAACATATTTCTGATTCTTTACACTTTCTTAAAATCAATTAATAAAACCATTTTCTTTAAAAAAATACCTAAATAAACTAATTCAACATCTCATGGGTTTGACCTTGATCTTGTCGTGTACTATATTTTAATTAATTAGTAATAATGTTTGAGTTTTATAGATTGTTTATTTTGATTATCCCTATAGGTAAATAAATACACCATGTGGTCTTGATAAAACTGACACCATTATCATGGATATTTTCAATATAGTTTTTAGTTTTTTAGAAATTTTAATTTATTTTAATTTATTGTTTTATTTTATTTTCACTAATTTTAGAATAGTTTTTTTATTTATTATTATTATTATTATTATTTTACTATGTATTTTTTGGTTGTGATGATAGGGATGTAGATCATGATGACTACCAAGGATATTTTTTCCTTCCTACTAGAGGATATGACATAACAACTCAAGAAAATTAGAATAATTAAGAATCAATTCAAAGATAACCTGCAACCATAACCAAGTGAGAAAAATGCAGTACCCCAAATCATGGTACCAAATTTCAAAGAGGTGTGTCACAAGAAAAGAATCTTAGATAATGAAGTAGAGGTAAGTACCACTTTAAAATATGACTTTGATCCTAACCATGATGCTCCTGACTTTGTAGGTTCAAAAGACAAAGGAGACCTTGCTGAAAATCTTGAGTGGGACAACGTTAAATTCAGGAAACTGTAAGAAGAAAAAAATAGAAGAAAAAGGTGCCTTAGATGATGATATGCTATAAAATTTTCTTAAAAAACTCAAACCATGACTAAACGAAGAATAATAATTAGAGGAAGATATAGTTTACACATTTATCATGAATTTTTTATAACATTTAAGTGCACCTCTAGAAGATAAATAAGAACTAACAGCACGCTTCACTGACTACGTAGAGAAAAAAATAAGTTACAACTAAAGATGTTAAGGAGATGATTGTGGAACTAGAGAGATCAATGAATAAATTTAACACACACAAACATCCATTGAAAAAGAATAATTTTACCAAGTATGAGTATATGTCCTTTTAGTTATAATCATACTATACAGACTTTGTCCCCCCCCCCCCTCAGAATTCCACGCTGGTTTCAATGAGGATAAGAAAAAATGAGTTGGGTGGATTTCAATGTCAAGATTTGGTTAACACAAGATAGATATATCTATACCACACTTCAATTAGCTAACCCAAGTATGGTCAAGTTAAATGACCATTAAACAAAAGTGCTTCCAGGAGGCAACCTGAGTTTTTTTAGAATTTTTCTTTTTTTATTTTCTATTTTTAGGAACACATGAACTCACTCTAAATATTTCAAGTTTCATTGATTATGGAATGTTTTCTAACCTATTTATTTTTATTTTTCAGGACCATAAATACCAAGGCAAGAATCAATAATCTTTAAAAAAAATTAGGACTAATACACATCGTGGACACTATTCACATAATGAATCCAAGGAAATACATGTCATGAAACCTATTCGCATAATGAATCAAGAGTGGTTCAAAGTTTTATAGATAACTTAGAAGAATAATTAAAAGTGAACTAAGTGTTTAAATTCTAAATTTTTCTATTATACTCTCCAAAATTAATTGTTTTAGAGTTTGAACTATTAATTGCATGCTTGTATTTGATTAATTCTTTACTCAAATGAATTATGAGACATAAACTGATTATTATACTTGTCATGCCAAGAATTTAAATATATTTTTCAATTAATTTGAATGAGAAAAATGGGGAAAATAATTGTTAGAGATAAGATTTTTGATTAGGATTTGGAAAATCATGATTTAAGGGAGCATATTAATCTTTGTAAATGAAATTTTTCTAAGATTTGGACAAGATTTTAATTTTAGATATTTTCATTAATTGAGATAATTATTCATATAAATTTCCATGAAGATTTGTCCCAATAATTCCTCTCATTACTAATACATCCTATGAGCCCAATATTTCACATTATTTTTATCGTATATTTCTTGAGTGGCTCTAGAATATTCTCTTCTAGAACTTTATTGGCATCTTATAAAATCTATAACTAAAAAAATCACATTTAATATGATTTAGTAATCTTTTATTTAACCCTTTATCCTTAGACCTACCTTTAATCATTTTTAAGCTCGTAGAATCCATGAATATCCTTGTCAGGAAATTATACAAGTTACAAGCCTATTTTACCCATTATCGCCTTCCTCTAAATATATTGCATGATATTTAAAATAATAAGTGTAAGGGGATACTACCTAGTGGTTAGGGGTATATTTCATTGATTAGAAAGTTTTGGGGTTTTTAATTGTGATTTTGGGAGAGGATATGATATTTTTCATTATACTTTATCAACATTCACCTCTCTTGTTAAAAAAATTGAAAAAAACTTAGGTTGTGTATTTGGAGGATTAAAAATCACCATTTCTAGACCAATAATTTTTTCTCATATGTGGTTAGTTGTTGGATGTGATATTTGTTTTAAGTATAACTTTTGAAAAAAAAAATAAGAAAATAAAAAAAAGGAAAGAGATGATGATTCATTCATTGTGTTTACTTTTTTCATGATCCCACTTTGAGATTTTTTAGGGGAAGAGATAGATGATATCTATAAAGGAGATTTTTATTAAGCTTATATTTTTATATCATGCATTATTCTTTAGATTCAACCCTCCTTTTTAAGATTTACTTTTTTTCATCATTTACCTACCTACCATAAGCCTCAGAGTCATTTGATCCTAAATGGTTAAGCCATCATGATTATCTATTATTTATGTATTTATAAGGTGTATATTCTAAATGACTTGAAAGCCTATGGTAAGTGACATGTTCTTGAGGTATGTGTTAAACTCTAAATTACATTTGTACCTTGATGATGAGTTGAAAAATTAAAAGTGAGGTAAATTGAAAATGGAATGAATATTAATAATAAATTGAAAAATGAAATCTGATTAATGAAAAATCTTTGTTGTTTCAAAATAAATAAAGTAAAATAATTTATTTAATTGTTTATTTTAAAATTGGGGTGTTGATTAATTTCCCTATGTGATTCTTAAAAATTTAATTCTCCATTTAATTAATTTCTTTTATTGACATTGAGTTTAAAGCATAGTAAGGTGAGAGACCTTTGTAGCATGTTGAGATTCCATCCTTGAGGAAAAGTATGAATTAAAGTGTGTGGATTTTAATGTTTCAATTACATTCATAATTTTGAGCATTAAAATACATCACTTTTGATATATAAATGATTAATTATTTCCAGATTATTTAATGGAATTTTTCATATGTGGAAGGATAAATTAATTTATGGATTAAAAAAGGAGAAAAACAACCAATAATTCCACTTAAATATAGATTCCCATGATTATGTATGATCATAGGTTGCTTCAAGGGGTTTAAACAGATGAACTAGGGTGAAATGAAGCTTTAAGTACTGAAAACTGAAAATTTAGGGCCTCTGACCAATTCAAGGCTTGGGGCCAGTTCAGGGCCTATAACTAGTTCAGGACGTATAATCATTTTAGGATGTGTAAGTTCATAATGTAAAACAAATACAAGTCATGAATCCATTTCATGACATGAAAACAATGTAGGGCATAAATCCAGATCAGGATGAGAAAGTTGCAGGATTTTACCAGTAAATGTATATTTTTATAGGATTTTGGATGAAAGGGAAACCCAGAACACCACTCAACTCCCTGAATTGACACGAGACTCATAATGGGATATATTTATGATGAATTAAATAAAACATGATCCCAATGGAATTCTATAAATATATATCTAATACACATATTATAGGGATGGATTCAGAAGACCAAAGCTTGGGGTGAGAAGATACACCGTGCAGGGTCCTCACCATTCTTTTTCTAGGGATTTTCTTTCCAGTTTTCTTTTTATTATTTCATTCCCCCTAATAGCTCATCACTAATATTATGGGTAACTCCCTCCATGTGATAGGGTGATATAGCCGAAGGGGGAAGGTGTCGTTGGATTATTTTTTTCTTTATTTTTCATGTGTTGGTTTGCCGTAATTTCAATTAATAAATTATAATCTCTTTCTCCTTATTAAATCATGATCATTGATTGATTAATCTAGAAAGTATTTTTCAATTTTGAAATTGATTACCCTAATTGAGTCATGAACATTGTCTCATTTAGGTTATCCAGGTTTAAAAATTGTATCGAGACAAATTCGATTCAAAAATTCCCTAAGTTACTTGACCATGGAAAAAGGGGGATTTCCAATGTTACATGGAATTTATCTTTCCAGGAAAATGTGTCCCCAAACATGTGATGAAATACAAATAATTAAAAGGATTTCATACAAATCATTGATTGGTTCATTCATGTATGTTATGCTATATACTAGGCAAGATATCGCCTATGTCTTAAGTGTGGTAGGAAGATATCAAGATGACCTAGGTGACCACCATTGCATGGTGGTCAAGACTATCTTAAGTATCTATGGTGAATTAAGTATATTTTCCTAGTATATGTAGGATATGAGAAACTATTTATTAAAGGATATGAAGATTATAGTTTCCAAACACATCATGATGATCTAAAGTCATAGACTGTATATATCTTCACTTTGAATGGAGGTATTGTGAGTTGGAAGAGCTCAAAGTAAGTTGTGGTTGTATAATATATAGTAAAGTCCAAGTATATTAAATATTTTTAAGTATCTAAAGAATTGGTTTGGATATGAAACTTCATCCAAGGACTTGATGTGATACCTAATAGTAATGATCTTATCACACTATGTTGTGATAATACTATAGTGGTGGCCCTTTCCAAAGAGTCAAGGTCACGTGAGCAGATAAATCGCATACTTTGGAAGTATCATATTTTGAGGGATTTTTCTCAAAGATTTAAATTCACGGTGAGTAGTATTTCCATGGAAGACAACATGGTAAACCCCTTGACTAAATCCTTCACTCAGCAGAAACATGATTATCATGTGATATTTAGCATAATGAAAGTCATAGGAAGTTTTCTCTAGTCCAAGTGATAATTTTTTTATAGTTGGTATTCAATAACCAATGGATTGTACTTTGATTACATGTATATTCAAACATTTTAATATTAATAAAACATATTATTACATATTGTTCATTATTCTATATGACTTTAATCTAATAATGTCATAGGGTATTTGTCGCATTGATAAGGTCATAGTAGTTCCCCGCTATGATGAGAACCTTGAAATTTCATGATGATATTATTAAATATTGTTCTATGTTCAGATAACATTCTATGATGGTACACATAAAACATGACTATTGGATGCAAGTACTCGTAATCTAATGAGGATTTTTTTAATAAAGTTCTCACTTGTTAATATCCAATATGGATTATTATGAGAATAGGTCGATCGGTATGAATTTTGAATGTTTTGGTTTCAATAAATATTTCTATCTTCAAGCATGTATAATGGTCCTTAAACATTAATATTATTAATACATACTACTACTCATTCACTTAGATGTATTTTGTAAACCATGATGATACAATTCATGATAAAGTTAGATGTGCTGGGTGTGTCATGAGTGATGTGTTATTAATGAATAAGTCGGGGAAGGATTTGTCTCCTACATATTTATAGAAGTTGATATCTATACCCTTTGATTGGAATAGAACTGTAACATTAAATTTCATGGTTATAGCATAACGATGTGTTTATTTTATCTAGTCAAATAAAGACGTATTGAGCATATAGGTTGATAACACGGATGTGAAATCTGCTTTATGAGATATTGTAATAAAGAGATTATATTACATAGTGAGTGTTTTTATATGGTTGTTGATGATGTGACATTAAGTTCTTTCTCTTGGGTGTTTTTACTCATAGTTAGATAGTAATCTTGCACTTTAGGCAAGTCTATCTAATGCCAATGAGAAAGAATAATATAGAGTCACACACTAAGTGTTTCAGTTGATCTCGATTAAATTATATTTGAACTTCATTATTGGGATGAATATTTTTCTCAAGACTAAGGAATAATTTTTTTCAAGTTTTATTGATCTCTAATATTCACAATGTAAAAAATAATTTTTTATTTATTAATAAATAATTTATTTTATTATGTGAATATTTAATAAATATTTATTCACTGGATTATGAATAAAATATTCATTTTATTTATTAATGAATAAAATATTTAATTAAATATTTATTTATAACACCATAATATTTCATGATATGTCTCTTTTTAAATTTAATCTCTTTGAAAGCTCACGTTGCACGCAACACCCAGCTTAAACGAACAATGAAATATTATTATAACGTAGACATTAAGTTGATAGGAATGAATAGTATTAACCATGTTATGAAAATTTATATATTATATGTTCGATATAATATTTAACATTCATCTTATATATTTTCTATACATGATATAAAAATAAATTCACTTTTACGCATAAAAAGCTATATTTTTTTAAAGGTAGTTTTGTTGCCTTTTGATGATGTACTTGTTTTAAAACTAAATTTCGAAACTTTTATAAATTATATTTGAAAAAATAAACTTTATTTTTAAAATTTGAGTGTCAAAATTTTCTTACGGTGAATTTTTTGTATTTTTATGAAAAGATTGGTTTTCTAGTGAATAGTGAAAATACTGCATTTTAATTAAAAACTGACTTTTCATCTAAATAATTTTTAATGTTAAATTATATTTTAATTTTTTTTAATGTAATATTAGATCAATTATAAATATATTAATCCAATTAAGTTTATTTTAATATTTTTATACTGAATTTGGAAATAAAAACATTTCAAACTTTTGAATAATTTCACTTTAAAACCCTCTTTCTCACCCTGTTTATGGAATTAATTTTAAATTATAATTTTATAATTTTTTGAATTGAATTTTGAAAAATGGATTCCATATTTGGAATAAAATTTTAAAAAATTAATAAATAGGTTCTTTTTATTTTTTGATAATATTAATAGTAAACTTTGTAATTTTTATTACCACAGTTAAGGGTAAATCGGGTAATTAAAGGTAAAAATAATATTATAAATATTATAAAATGACCCTGAAACTTGCCTAAATTTTATTGGATTATTATTTTTTCACTAATCATTAAATTATAGATTATTTTTCCATTTATGACCATTTAAATGATATTATAACCTTTATAATATTTTTTCCAATGAAAAGTTAAACATGTAAAACTCTATTTTTTAACAAGTGAATTATTTTTAATATTGGTTTATCTAGGGGGTATGTTAGACTATAAATATTATTTTAAAATATAAAATATTTATCTTTATCATGGTAATTTATTTTTAATTTATAGGGAAGAAATAATTACCTTAAAGGCTTTCACAATGATGATGTTGTAATTATTTAATTAATGGAAATATCGGATAAATGCTATTTAAACTATTAAAATAAACATAATTTGAAGTAATTAATGTCATAAATGAATTTCATAGAATACCTTGACATATTAGGTGTATATTAAAATATTTTTTTCAAAGATAGCTTGTTATTTTGATTTTTGTAAAAGTCAAAGTAATGAATAGTGTCAAAATTGACATTAATGATATTTTAAAAAAATAATATTTTATTAAATTATATAAAATTCATAAAAATATTATATTAGTCCAACTAAATTATATGATGTTTAAAATTTAATCCATGATCCATTTATAGGTTGTTTTTAATTTTATAGTAACTATATTAACCCTCAAAGAGTAAAAATCCATATTGTCACGGTAAGAGTTATAGGGGTTAAGAAAGGGTTAAAAGAAAAAGATAAGGGTATAAATATAACCTAAACTTGTCAAAAACTTATTGGATGAAGTTTATTATACCATTTTCACCTTAATATATAATTTTAGTTGTTTAATGTACACTTCTTTATGAAAATAACTTATTTATTATTTAATTCAAAAATAGTTACAAAATGTCACTCTCTTTATATTTAATATACTTTATGTGTCCACATAGAGAAAAAATCAAGATATGAATAAACCTAAACATCTATTTTTATCTTAATGAAATTATTTTAATTATATAAATTTATTTTTAATTTTTTTTAAATTATATAATTACCTTAAAATCTTTTACAATACTAAATACATTATTTATTTATTTAATAGAAAACTAAAATAATTGGTTTTAAAAGTATTAGTTTTGATATATTTGGGATGATTTAATATTTATAATGAATTTTATAGATATATGGGTTATATAATAGAGTTTTTAAAGAATTATATTCAAATTCCCACCTTTTATGATGTATTTAAAGTCAAATTAAATGAATAGTGTCAAATTTGACAATAATGATATTTTGTTGAATTAATATTTTATTAAATTATTTAAAAATTATAAAATATTAAATAATACCAGAGAGAATAATATATGGTAAAAAATTTCATACCCTATTCATTTATAGGCCTTTTATAAGTCTTTGTCTCTAGAATATCCTTATTATATTTTAATATTTTGAGAGTTTCCAAAAGTGCCCCTCACCTTAATTATAAAAGGGAACTCCTTCCTTCACTTCTTCACACCACTTTAAGATTTATAGCTCAACCAAAACCTAACCATTTATATTCCACACATATTTAGAAAATTTATATAGGTTATGGTCCTTCCAAAAGACCAAACCTAGTGTCCCTAAGAGGAGATCTAAAGAAAGTTCGTCGAAGAAGAGGTAATCATATTTACCAACACTTTTAAGTTTATTTATTTTTCCACTTCCTCTTCATGTTTTGTTTTGACTATAAAGTAATAAATCTAGTATAAAATATATGATAATATTTTAATATTATTATGGTACAATCATATTCCACCTTTTATCCATCCTATAAAAAATGAAAGCACCGCACATGCGTACGTACGGTTTACTATCTCTGTGTCGTGGTGTAATTTGTTTTCATCAAGAATTTAATTATATGGGTATAATGATATAAATAATGGATATATTTGATAATTAGGACATGATATTTATTCTTTAAAATTAATATAATTTCTACTTCTTTACTATTTTACCCATAATGGAATGATATCATTGCTTGTGCGTGCGTACGGCCTACGGTCTCTATGACGCGATGTGATTCATTTTCCATGTTCACCATTAAAGAAAGATTATAAAAATATATATGATGAATAAATATGATATATATGACCTTAATATAACTGTATAGATGAATTAACTATATCCTATACATAAGAACTGGGACTTACACGACAAAACATGCATAAGAAAATGAAGCAGTTAACACCTGAAACAAGGGTAATAATGAAATATTTTTAAGAAAAGGGGGATAAGATGGTATAAGAGGATCATATATGATTTCATAAATATGAATATGGTTTTTTAATAAATTAATAACATTATTTAAACCATTACACATGAATTTAAAGTATGTTCAACTTAAGGTAAGTGCAAGGTAAGGGTTTATTTCACAATCTCAACATTATTCAGGATTTTTTATGTTTAAGTCTCCGTTGGGGAATATTTCTCCTCCATATACATGTTTTCTAAAAAAATCAATTTTTTTTACTATTATCTAATGATTTTTTAAATTCATTTTTCACCATTTTTTTACTTTTTACAAAATTCTTTAAATGGTATATTTTTTCATTTTCTAAACAATGTTCTTTGATAATTTTCTAAAAAAATACAGAAGGAATGATTTTTTTAACTTATATAGTGTGAGAATATTTTCCCATCATCATGACACCTTAATTATTTTGAACATCCTTAACAAGTTTTCATAATTATTTTCAAATAATTTTTTTTATAATTTCACATCATTTTAAAAATAAGTGATTTCTAAAGTGAAAAAGGGTATTTTCCTCAATATTTTTCAAGAATTTTATTAGATTATTTTTCATCTATGTAAAAACCCTCCATTAAATATTATGATTAATTTAGGTTTACCTCTTATGAAATTATTTACCATATTTTATTGAATGGTTTATGATCATCTTGATTGTGGATGTACTGTTTTGATACTATTTGTGGTTTATAGTTAAAGTATTCACATTTCATATACTAGTTTTTAATACGAATGTTTATGTTGTTTATGTTGTTTATGTTGTTTATGTTTCACCCCTTTCATATGAGGAGTGCATTGGACTTATTAAGTGATGGGTGGGGCTCAATATATCCCCTCGATGCATCAGTAGGTATCATGAGACAAAATAGTATGAGTTTTGGCCTAGGCCTTACCCATTTATATAGAATTCTTGGTCGAGGCCATAATAGTATATTTTAGACATCCAACATTATGCATTCCATCATTATGAGATTAGTTATTGATATTCCATGTGATTATTCAACTAGTATAATATTCGTGGTTATCTTTCATTATCATGTGATTATTTATATCGTATTATTTATTCCTTTAATATTATGCTAAAGATTATGTTTAATGGAATTTATTTCAGTTATTCACCTTTCCATATTTTTTTATGCCTTATTTACTCATGGTTTCCGCTATACGGTTGCCCTTACTGAGCATCTAAGATCACACCTTCTTATTATTCACTCTTCCCTGGGATACGAGAAAGTTTTTTGTGATTGATATACAGGGTTACACAAAGGGGTAATAATGGAATTCTCAAAGAAATTATTTATGTATTTTATTTTTTAAAATGTAATGTGAATTTCAAGTATGTATCTAGTTTACCATGACTAATAAACTATTTGATCCTTCAAGATATAATTTTTTGTAATCATTTCAATGTAATAAAGTAAGGAACTTACTCCGAGCTACTAGGTTCGAGGTCCTTATAGTTAGTATCAAATGAATTTTAGTAGAAATATTAAGAATTAGATTTAGATATGAAAAACTATGATAGAATTTGGAAATATTACCAAAGAAATGAACTCATGATTTAGTGATTAGTTATACCTAAATTTTCAATTTATATTAACTGTTTCACTAGTTTTGATATTATATGTTATGTTTCATAATGTTATGATCTAATATAATGTATGTCACCTTTATAAATGGCATATAGCAGAAGTAATGAGAACCGCATCAATGAACATAATCCTTTTCAAAAAAGGGAATACCCTAGGTGCGGCCTTTTCAAACCCTCCACACTAAAAAACCCCTCTCCATGAA
This sequence comes from Viscum album, assembly GCA_963277665.1. Taxonomy (NCBI): domain Eukaryota; kingdom Viridiplantae; phylum Streptophyta; class Magnoliopsida; order Santalales; family Viscaceae; genus Viscum; species Viscum album. The sequence continues at coordinate 626,305,505 of OY728127.1, forward strand.
GGGATCACTCTAGAGAGAGCCCCATCTGAGAAGGAGTCATTTCCAACTGAGATGGCAGAGCATTCCAAAGGGTGACATCCTGATAGGTGATGGTTCGATACAGTAATCCATCAACACAGTTGGGTCACGCCTCATTTCACTATCCTAGTAAGGAATTGGGTGACCTAGCAAGATGAGTGGATCCTGGGGCAAGGAGAAATTTGAACAAGAGAGGAATCCTAGGATTCGAACCCTACACCTCCTATAGAAAGGCATTATTACACCCCTCTCCTTCACCACTACACCATTTTCAAAGTGGCGCACATAATCCAAAGAGTATAAATGATCATTTATTCGATGAGTTTAAGAAAATATTTTTGAAAGGAACTAGTCACCCAAACATTCTCATGATATGATGAAATATTATCATATTCTAACAAAAAGAATAAATAATTTTATAATTATTATAGCTTCAGAAGGAAGCACAAGAAGGAGAGGACAATATGGAAAAATATAGATAAAGGGAATAAGGGAAAGAAGGATTTTCCAACATGTGATAATTGTAATACCATGGTATATAATTAAGATAAAAATGAGTTTGATTCAAGTGTGCAGAAAAAGACCACCATGCTCATGATTGTAAGGGAATGAAAGAATTTTCAAATGTTTAATGATTCAACTATAAGGATATGGGGCACTATGCAATAGAATTCCCCAAGTGTCAAAGGAATATGCCTAAAAAAAGATAATTGATCATGATCAATATTATGATCTTACCATAGATGAAGAGGAATGATTAATGTGATTATTATTGAACTAAATAATTATGTCAATTGAGTATTTTATCAATTATGTACTAGTTATAAGAATTGTGGAATAAATAATGATTATATTGTAGTACTTCTTCTTTAAGGATATGAAAGCATGAAAGTTTTCATTACGGTTTTTAAGGTGATCAAATATTTTGGTATGTGACAATAAGAGCTACATCATGTTATTTGTGTAATCTAATGTTAAGTTGATTTTTGAAATTTAGTGACCTTCTAAATTTTTGGACTTTTAATTTGGACAGAAGTATTTTGAATGAGTTTTAAGGTAATTAATTATGAAATGGATTAAGTTGAACATTGGATATTATTGTTTTAGGTTAAAGTATGATTTATCATATTGGATAACATGTGCTAACTATTTAGATTTTGATAAATATTTAAAGGTCAAAATAATGAATTATGGATCGTTTGATGAAGGTGATTAAGGCATAAAATTCATCTTGAATATCCATCTCTTGGTTTAAAAAATGATGTGGAAATAGATTGAATCATAACCAAAGGATGAGATTATGCTTTTGACATGGAAAGAAATCAAGTAAGTTTACTTTCTCAAGTGCTTATCCAGATTGTAAAAAAATACCTCAAATTTAGGAAAATGATTTTGGAAAAATAACTATCCATTTACCTTTCTTTTTGATAAATCAATATTATTTTAACCGATCACAGATTTACAGTTTTGTGATGGTTGACTTTATAATGATCATGTTCTCTATCACTCTCCATCAGAACATGATAGTTGGATTTCACTTCCATGTTCATGTTTTCACTTCCCAATAATGTTTTCCTATTTGAAATCTTAATTTTTTGGTAACCTTTATATTTCCATTTCCCTCTTATTAAGATGATGTTTTATTAACCGTTTTACGATGTGGGTTTTCCAAAAAGGAATTTTGAAGTATAAACCTTTGATTTTCGAAGTAAATTTCAAATTTATAGGATGAAATATATTTAATTAGGGGATAATGTAATACCACAATATTTTATGGTATATGCCTTTCTAAATTTAATCTCTTTGAATTCTTAAGTTGCACGCAACACCCAGCTTAAACAAACAATGAAATATTATTATAACCTAGTCGTTAAATTGGTGGGAATGAATAGTATTAACCAAGTTATTAAATTTATATATTATATGTTAAATATAATTTTTAACATTCATATTATGTGTTTTCTAAACATGATATAAAAATAAATCCACTTTTACGCATAAAAATCTATATTTTTATAAAGGCAGTTTTGCCATCTTTTGATGATGCACTTGTTTTAAAACTAAATTTTGACACTTTTTTAAATGATTTTTGACAAAATAAAATTCATTTTTAAAATCAGAATTTTAAAATTATCTTACGATGAATTTTTTTTATTTTTATGAAAAGATTGATTCTCCAGTGAATAGGGAAAAATACTACATTTTAATTGAAAACTGGATTTTCATATAAATAATTTATAATGTTAAATTATATTTTAATCTGGTTTTAATATAATATCATATAAATTATAAATCTATTAATCCAATTAAGGTCATTGGAATATTTTTTATACTGAATTTTGATATAAAAACATTTCGATCTTTTGAATATTTTCACTTTAAAAACCCGTTTTCTCACCCAGTCTATAGGATTAATTTTAAATTAAAATTTTTCAGTTTTTGTGAATTGAATTTAAAAAAATCGATTCCATATTTGGAATCATGTTTTCCAAATTTATTAAATATGACCCTTTTATTTTTAGAAAAAATGAATAGTAAACTTAGTATTTTTTATTACCACGATTAAGGGTAAATCAAGTAATTAAGGGAAAAAATAATATTATAAATATTATAATATAACCCTAAAACTTGCCCAAATTTTACTGGATGATTATTTTTCATCCATAAGAATTAAAGTATTTGTTATGTGACCATTTATGGCTATTTGGATGAGATTATAACCTTTATAATATTTTATTCAAAGAAAAGTCAAACTTGTCATACTCTTATTTTTAACAAATGAAATGTTTTTAATATGGGGTTATCTAGGGGATATGTTTGACTTTAAATAGTATTTTTAATTCTAAAATATTTATCCTCATCATGGTAATTTATTTTTAAATTTTAGGGAAGAAATAATTACCTTAAAGGCTTGCACAATGATGATGCAGTAATTGTTTAATTAATGGAAATATCAAATAAATGATATTAAAAATATTAAAATAAAAATAATTTGAGGTAATTAATATCATCCATGAATTTTATAAATGACCTTGAAATATTATGGACGTAATAAAAGAGTTGGTTTGAAGATAGCTTGATTTTTTTGTAAAAGTCAAAGTATTGAATCGTGTCAAAATTGACATTAATGGTATTTTAAAATAAATAATATTTTATTAAATGATATGAATTTTATAAAATATTATATTCATACAAATAATTAGGATAAGGTTGAACATGTCATTCATGATCCATTTATGGGTCGTTTGACATTTTATAGCAACTATATTAACCCTTAAGAGTAAAAAATCAATGTTGTCACGGTAAGAGTTAAAGGGGTTAAAAAAGAGTTCAAACCAAAAGATAAGGGTATAACCATGATCTAAACTTGTCCAAAAATTATTGGACGAAAATAATTCTACCCTTATCACCTTAAGATCGAATTTTAGTGGTTTAATAGACACTTTTGTATGAAAATAAATTATATATTATTTAATTCAAAGATAATTACAAAATGTCATTCTATTTGTATTTAATATCTTTTATGTGCCTATTACCCCATGGGGCGCATTTCATTGGTTACACCCATTTTGTACTCATGGTGGTGAGTTGAGGATGTTCTGGTTCCGTACCTCCATATCTCCAGGTTTCTTTCCTTTGTACCCCCACCCCCATACCTATATAACATCTTTTATGTGTCTACATAGGTACAAAATAAAGATATAAACAAACTTAAATGTCTATTTTGATAATAATGAAATTAGTTTCACTATATAAATTTATATTTAATTTTTAAAAATTATATAATTACATTAAATGCTTCAGTAATGCTAAATACGGTATTTGATTCATTAACAAAAAAAATAAAATAATTGATTTTAAAATTATTAGTTTTTATATATTTGCGATGAGTTAATATGTCTAACAATTTTTCTAGATCTATAGGATATAATAGATAGGTATTAGAATTACCACTTTTTCATGATGTATTTGAATCCAAATTAAAGAAACAGTATCAAATTTGATAATAATGATATTTTATTGAATTAATATTTTATTAAAATATTTAAAAATTATAATAAAAATAATCCCAAAGGGGATAATATATGGTCAAAAATATCATCCCTTATTCATTTATAGGACATTTTTAAGTCTTTGACTCTATAATAGACTTATTGTATTTTAATATTTTGAAAGTTTCCAAAAGTGTCCCTCACCTCAATTATAAAAGGATACTCTTTCCTTCACTTCTTCACACAAATTTGATCTTTCTAGATCGACCAAACCCTTCCCATTTATCTTATCGATATCCTTGGACAAGTTTAATAGGTTTTATTCCTTCCAGAAGACCAACCCTAGTGTCCCTAAGAGGAGATCTAAAAGAAGTTCACTGAAGAAGAGGTAATCATCGTTTATAGACTCTTTCAAGTTTATTTCTTCTTCCACTTCCTTTTTATGTATTGTTTCGATTATAAAGTAATAAATCCCATATCACCTATATGATGAGATTTTATTATGATTATGAGACAACCATATTCCACTTTTTATTCATCCTACGAAAAATGAAAGCACCGCGTGTGCGTGCGTATGACTTACCATCTTCATATCGTGATATAATTTTTTTTATCAAGAATTTCCGTGGATGGGTATAGTGATAGAAATAATGGATATGTATGATAATTATGACATGATATTGATTTTTTAAAAGTAATATAACATCCACTTCCATATCATTTTACCCATTAATAAAATGATATCGTTGCTCGTGTGTGCGTACGACCTACCATCTCCATAACACGATGCGATTCATTTTTCATGTTTGGAATTGAAGAATAATTATAAAAATGTATATAAATAATAAATATGATATATATAACCTTAATATCAATCTGGAGATGAAGGAACTATATCTTATGCACAAGAATTGGGACTTACACAATAAAACATGCATAGAAAAATGAAGCAATTAAAGCCTGAAACAAGGATAATAATGAAATATTATTAAAAAATGGGAGATAAGATGATATAAGAGAATAATATATGATATAATAAATATGAATATGGTTTTGGTTCTTATATAATTTAATAACATGCTTTAAACCATTATACAGGAATTTAAATCACGGTCAACTTAAGGAAAGTGCAAGGTGATGGTTTATTTCACAATCTCATCATTATTCAGGATTGTTTATGTTTAAGTCTCTACTAAGGAATATATCTCCTTCATTTCCATGTTTTCTAAAAATGTTTTTAAAAATATTTTTACTACTATCCAATGATTGTTTAAATTCATTTTTAATCCTTTTTTTGACTTTTTATAAAATTATTTAAAAGGTATATTTTTTCATTTTCTAAATAATTTTCTTTGAGACTTTTCCAATAAAAATATATAAGTGATATTTTTTTAACTTATATGGCGTGAAAGTATTTTCTCACCAACGTGATGCCTTAATGATTTACAACTTCCTTTACAGGTTTTCTAATTATTTTCAAAACATTGTTTTCTTTTATAATTGTGCTACGTTTAAAAAATAAGTGATTTCCAAAGTGAAAAAGGGTATTTTACTCAATAAATTTTCAATGATTTTATTAGAGTCTTTTCATCTATGTCAACTCACTTCATTGAATCTTATTCTTAATTGAGGTTGATCTCTTATGATACCATTTACCACATTTTATTGAATGGTTTATGATCAGTTTGACTGTAGATGTGCTATTTTGATACTATTCATGGGTTATGGTTAAAGTATTCACATTTTGTATGCTAGTTTTTAATACGAATGTTTATGTTATTTATGTTTTCATATGATGAATGCATTGGACTTAGTAAGTGACAGGTGGGGCCTACTATAGCCCCTCAATGCATTGGTAGGTCTCATGAGGCAAACTAAACTGGGTTTTGGCTGAGGTCTTATCCATTTATGTATACTTTTTAATCGAGGCCTTGATAGTATATTTTAGACATCCAGCATTATGCATTCTATAATTATGAGCTTAGTTATTAATATTCCATGTGATTATTCAACTAGTAGAATATGTATGGTTATATTTCATTCTCATGTGGTTATTTATATATAATTATGTAATCATCATTTATTTCTGTCATATTATGTGGAAAATTGTGTTTAATGGCATTTTTTTCAGTTATTCACCTTTCCATATTTTTGTATGTCTTATTTATTCATGGCTTTTTCTATACGGTTACTCTTACTGAGCATCTGAGCTCACTCCTTTCTTATGTTTCACTTTTCCCCGTGATACGAGGAAGTGTTTTTGTGATTGAAATGCAGGGTTACACAAAGGAGGAATAATGGAATTCTCAAAGAAATTCTTAGTGTATTTTATATTTTAAAATGTAATGTGAATTTCAAGCATGTATGTAGTTTATCAAGACTACTAAACTATTTCACTACTAGAAAAGGGATCTTTCCCAACAGTTGTGTACCAATGGTTCAAAGAATCGTTGGCATATCATATCTTTCCCAACGGTTTCTATAAACCGTTGGGAAAAACCCCTCAATGCATAGTTTTCCCAACGGTTGTATGAAATCGTTGGGAAAGATAGGTTTTTCCCAACGGTTCTTAAGAACCGTTGGGAAAAGTGGTGAAGGACCCTTGTTTTCCCAACGGTTATATGGAAACCGTTGGGAAAGATGGTTTTTCCCAACGGTTCTTAGAACCGTTGGGAAAAGTGGGGAAGAAATTGGGAAAGGTTGGTCTTTCCCAACGGTTATTAAAAACCGTTGGGAAAAAAAATCCCCAAATACCAAATCGAGCCAGCGGCCTCCCCACATTACAGAAGCATTCACCTCGTGTCCTCCTGGAGCGATTTCTTGCAGAAGGACCTCCCAATCCCCACATCGTCCATCAGATCAGCACCTACCAGGTTAGACTCCTATATTTTAGCAACGATATAGTTCCAGCTCTTATAAATCATATACTTCTATTCTTGATTTTGTTATTCCCAATTATTAGGGTTTTTGTAAAAATTTATGATTTTTTCATGGTGGTCATGTGCACCACTATAGGTACATTGATTCACTAATTTATTTTGGTATTTCCATAAAATTCGAATACAATTTATTAATGAATCAATGTTGGGTGTTAACATGAAATTCATGTTCTTGATTTTTGTTTAACACCTTATTTATGGTATGGGGTAAGATTATTTAAAGTGTAAACAAATACTTATATAGAATTTCCTTGTAAAACCTGATGGTTTAATTCTAGTTAAATGGAATCATAATATTTTATGTTATTAATATTTAGTAATTGGTGAGGTGAATCATATATGTATATGAAAAATAGATCAAGATCATTTAGTATTGGATAGAATTATTCCCTAGTAATGTGAGACCCTTATGTTGTTGGGTGAGTATGGAGTAGTGAGATATATTGCTTGTTACTTACCTTTTTTCAATTCTATGAGCTAATGATGGCATGCACTAATTTTTTGAGATATTTCAATGTTTTTATGGTTTTGATAGTGATCCATGATGTGTATCCTAGTATGTAAGATCCTGTTGGGTATTAGACCCTAGATTGGGTAAATTTGTATGCGGTAGGGTGCTTTCTAGGATGGGTTGTAGTGATGTGATGGTAACTTATGAGAGGGGTGGGTCTTACTAATGTGGATTCATTCTATATCATAAGCATGTAAATATAATTTGTATTATGATAACTAAATGTGAATGATGTGTGATCAAATATTGTCTTATCCTGGAGAATTCCTTGTGATATATTGATATGGTGGCATGAGTGATGATGCATGTGGTGACATGACCAACATACATGTGTTTCATGGTTAGTGATCAATTAGGCTAATGATCCTATGATCATTGGGATGTGACTCTCAATGATTCAAGAAGAGTTATTAATATGATAACATGAGGGTGTGTTCCTATTTGGTTTTGTCATTCGGTCAGTTTGGACCCCCCCACGCGCGTTTATCAAGCGCGCGCAACGCTTAAAGAACGCATAATGAGACCTCCCGCGCAGACCGCACGTCCGATTGACGTTCCGTCTGTGTGTGAACGTCACGAATAATAATGGGATTGTTGTCCTGTGATTTCAGGTCAATCTGATGTCGTCCGCTATGAGTTTGAACTTTAGACGCCCATTTTGGCCGTTTATGACACCAGAACGGCGTTCCCGGTCACCGCGGGCACACGGAACGTCCGATTGACGTGCCTTCTGCTCGCCCACATCACAATTCACTCAACCTTTGATGTCGTCCGATTTCACGCCATTCGGAATTCATTCGGCCAGTTTGGACCCCCCCACGCGCGTTTCTCAAGCGCGCGCAACGCTTAAAGAACGCATAATGAGCCCTCCCGCGCAGACCGTACGTCTGATTGATGTGCCTTCTACGCGTGCACGTCGCGAATAATAATGGTATTGTTGTCCTGTAATTTCAGGGCAATCCGATGTCGTCCTCTATGAGTTTTACCGTTAGACGCCCGTTTTGGCTGTTTATGACACCAGAACGGTGTTCCCGGTTACCGCGGGCACACGACACATCCGATTGATGTGTCGTCTGCTCGACCACATCACAATTCACTCACCCTTTGATGTCGTCTGATTTCAGGCCATTCGGACTTCTTTCGGCCAGTTTGGACCCCCCACGCGCTTTTATCAAGCGCGCGCAACGCTAAAAGAACGCATAATGAGTCCTCCCGCGCATACCGCACGTCTGATTGACGTGCCGTCTACGCGTGCATGTCGTAAATAATAATGGGATTTTTGTCCTGTGATTTCAGGTCAATCCGATGTCGTCCGCTATGAGTTTGACCGTTAGACGCCCGTTTTGGCCGTTTTTGACACCAGAACGGCGTTCCCGGTCACCGCGGGCACACGGCACATCCGATTGACGTGCCTTCTACTCGACCACATCACAATTAACTCACCCTTTGATGTCGTCCGATTTCAGGCCATTCGGACATCGTTCGTCCAGTTTGGACCCCCCCCCCCCACCCCACCCCCACGCGCGTTTATCAAGCGCGCGCAACGCTTAAAGAATGCATAATGAGCCCTCCCATGCAGAACACACGTCCGATTGATGTGTCGTCTGTGCGTTCACGTCGAGAATAATAATGGGATTGTTGCCCTGTGATTTCAGGTCAATCTGTTGTCGTTCTCTATGAGTTTGACCGTTAGACGCCTGTTTTGGCCGTTTATGACACCAGAACGGCGTTCCCGGTCACCGCGGGCACACGGCACGTCCGATTGACATGCCCTCTGCTCGACCACATCACAATTTACTCACCCTTTGATGTCGTCCGATTTCAGGCCATTCGGACATCGTTCGGCCAGTTTGGACCCCCCCACGCGCGTTTATCAAGCACGCGCAACGCTTAAAGAACGCATAATGAGCCCTACCGCACAGACCGCACATCCGATTGACATGTCGTCTGCGCGTGCACGTCATAAATAATAATTTTATTGTTGTACTGTGATATCAGGTCAATCCGATGTCGTCCGCTATGATTTTGACCGTTAGACGCCCGTTTTGGCCCTTTATGACACCAGAACGGCGTTCCCGGTCACCGCGGGAACACGGCACGTCCGATTGACGTGCCGTCTGCTCGACCACATCACAATTCATTCACCCTTTGATGTCGTCCGATTTCAGGCCATTCGGACTTCGTTCGGCCAGTTTGGACCCCCCCACGCCCGTTTATCAAGCGCGCACAACGCTTAAAGAACGCATAATGAGCCCTCCCGTGAAGACCGCACGTCCGATTGATGTGCTGTCTATGCGTGCATGTCGAGAATAATAATGGGATTGTTGTCCTGTGATTTCAGGTTAATCTGTTGTCGTCCGCTATGAGTTTGACCGTTAGACGCCTGTTTTGGCCGTTTATGACACCAGAACGGCGTTCCCGGTCACCGTGGGCACACAGCACGTCCGATTGACATGCCCTCTGCTCGACCACATCACAATTTACTCACCCTTTGATGTCGTCGGATTTCAGGTCATTCGGACATCGTTCGGCCAGTTTGGACCCCCTCACGCGCGTTTATCAAGCGCGCGCAACGCTTAAAGAACGCATAATGAGCCCTACCGCACAGACCGCACATCCGATTGACGTGCCGTCTACGCATACACGTCACTAATAATAATTAGAATGTTTCACGGTGGTTTCAGCACAATCCGAGGTTGTCCGCTATGAATTTGCCCGTTGGACGCCCGTTTTGGCCGTTTATAACACCAGAACTGCGTTGTCGGTCACCGCGGGCACACGGCACGTCCGACTGACGTTCCTTCTGCTCGACCACTTCATAAATCACTCACCCGTATTTATCGTCTGATTTCAGGTCATTCCGACATCGTTAGGCCCGTTTGGACCCCCCTCACGCGCGTTTACGAAGCGCGCGCATCACTTAAAACACGAATATTGAGCCGTACCGTGCAAACCACACGTCCGATTGACGTGAGGTCTGCGCGTACACGTCACGAATAATAATTAGAATATTGCACGGTGGTTTCAGGTGAATTTAAAGTCGTTTGCTATGAATTTGACCGTTTGACGCCCGTTTTGGCCGTTTATGACACCCGAACTGCGTTCTCGGTCACCGCGGGCACACGACACGTCCGATTGACGTGCCGTCTGCTCGACCACTTCAAAAATCACTCACCCGTATTTGTTGTCTGATTTCAGGCCATTCTGACTTCGTTCGGCCTGTTTGGACCCCCTCGCGCGCGTTTACGAAGCACGCTCATCACTTAATACACGAATATTGAGTCGTACCGCGCAAACCGCACGTCCGATTGATGTGACCTATGCGCGTACACGTCACGAATAATAATTAGAATGTCTCACGGTGGTTTCAGCTCAATCCGGAGACGCGGTGTGGCCGACACCACTCAAAGTGTCAGCCTTTTGTTTCAAAAGGACGTCATTTTAAGTGAAAAGCATCAACTGGCATACGGAAAACCGACCAAACGCATTCTGAATCTGTTGATAATTTATCCCAACAATCCATGGGTCATATGTGACGTGTACGAGCCAACCTGGGAAGAATCCAAGTCGCGGTGTGGCCGGGATAAGTCTAAGTGGCTCTCTTTTGTTTAAAATGGACACCATTTTAAGTACATACTGAAAAATGACCAAACGGATTCGGTTTCCATTGAAAATTTATGAGAACGATCCATGGGTAATATGTGACGTGTACAAATCAACCCCGCCACAATCGGAGACGCGGTGTGGCTGACACCACTCAAAGTGTCGGTCTTTTGTTTCAAAAAGACGTCATTTTAAGTGAAAAGCATCAAGTGACATACGAAAAACCGGCCAAAGGCATTCGGACTGTGTCGATACTTTAGAACAAGGATCCATGGGTCGTATGTGACGTGTACGAGTCAATCCCGCCTCAATCCGAGGAGCGGTGTGGCCGACACCGTTCTAACTGTGTCTCTTTTGTTTAAAATGGACAGGATTATAAGTGAAAAGAACAACTGACATATGCAAAACTGACCAAACGCATTTCGAATCTGTTGATAATTTATCACAATGATCCATCGGTCATATGTGACCTGTACGAGCCAACCCGGGCTCAATCCGAGTTGCGGTGTGGCCGAGATCAGTCTAAGTGGCTCTCTTTTGTTTAAAATGGACATCATTTTAAGTACATACGGAAAACCAACCAAACGCATTCGGTTTCCATTGAAACTTTAGGAGAACGATCCATGGGTCCTATGTGACATGTAAGAATCATCCCCGCCTCAATCCGACATGCGGTGCGGCTGACACCACTCAAAGTGTCCGTCTTTTGTTTCAAAAGGACATCATTTTAAGTGAAAAGCATCAACTGACATACGCCAAACTGATCAAACACCTACGAGTTCTGTTAAAACTTTAGTAAAATGATCCATGGGTCATATGTGACGTGTACGGGTCAACCCCTCCACAAACCGAGCCACGATGTGGCCGATACCACTCAAACTCTCTCTCTTTTGTTCAAAATGGACTAAATTGTAAGTGAAATCAACAACTGACATACGGGAAACGGACCAAACGCCTTAGGATTATATTGAAACATTAGTAAAACAATCCATTGGTCATATGTGACGTGTATGAGTCAACTCTACCTCAATATGAGGCACCGTGGGGCCGGGACCATCCAAACTGCCACTCTTTTGTTAAAAATGGACAATAGTTTACGTACATACGCCAAACCGATCAAACGGATTCTGATTGTGTTTTAACTTTATGAAAATGATACCTGGCTCATATGTGATGTGTACGAGTAAACCCCGTCTCAATCCGAGGCCCGGTGTGGCCGACACAACTCAAAGTGCCTCTCTTTTTTTAAATGTATTTAATTTTAAGTGAAAACAACAACTGACATACGAGAAACCGACCAAACGCCTATTAATTATGTCTAAACTTTAGGACAACAATCCATGTGTCATATGTGACATGTACAAGTCAACCCCGCCAAAAACTGAGCCACGGTGTGGCCAGGACTACTCAAAATGTATCTCTTTTGTTAAAAATGGACTAAATTGTAAGTGAAATCAACAACTAACATACGGGAAACGGACCAAACTCCTTCAGATTCTATCGAAACTTTAGGACAAAGATCCATGGGTCATATGTGATGTTTAAAAGTCAATATCGCCTCAATCCGAGCTGCGGTGTGGCCGGAACTACTCAAACTATCTCTCTTTTGTTTAAAATGGACATAATTTTAAGTGAAAACAACAACTGACATACGCCAAACCAACCAAACGACTTCTAATTCTATTAAAATGTTACTAAAATGATCCATAGATCAAATTTGACGTGTACGAGTCAACTCTGCCACAATCTGAGCCGCGGTGTGACCGGGACCACTCAAACTGTCTCTCTTTTGTTCAAAATGGACTAAATTGTAAGTGAAATCAACAACTGACATACGGGAAACTGACCAAACACCTTCGGATTCTATTTATATTTTAGGAAAACGATCCATGGGTCATATGTGATGTGTACGAGTCAACCCCAACTCAATCAGAGGCACCGTGGGGCCGGGACCACCCAAACTGCCTCTCTTTTGTTCCAAAGGGACAATATTTTATGTACATACGCCAAACCGATCAAACAGATTATGATTGTGTTTAAACTTTAGGACAATGATTCATGCCTCATATGTGACGTGTATGAGTCAACCCCGCCTCAATCCGAGGCCCGGTGTGGCCGACACCATTGAAAGTGGCTCTTTTTTTAAAAATGTACTTAATTTTAAGTGAAAACAAAAATTGACATACGGAAAACTGACCAAATGCCTACAGATTCTGTATAAACTTTAGGAAAACAATTCATGGGTCATATGTGATGTTTACGAGTCAACCCCGCCTCAATCCGAGCCACGGTGTGGCTGGGACCACTAAAACTTTCTCTCTTTTGTTGAAAATGGACTAAATTGTAAGTGAAATCAACAACTGTCATACGGGAAACCGACCAAACGCCTTCGTAATCTATTTACACTTTAGGAAAACAATCCATGGGTCATATTTGATGTGTAAGAGTCAATACCACCTCAATCCGAGGCATGGTGAGGCCGACACCACCCAAACCGTCTCTCATATGTTAAAAATGGACAACATTTTACATACATACGCCAAAATGATCAAACAAATTCTGATTGTGTTGAAACATTAGGATAACAATCCATGGCTCATATGTGACATGTACGAGTCAACGCCGCCTCAATCCGAGGTCCGTTGGGGCCGACACCACTCCAAGTGTCTCTCTTTTGTTTAAAATGGACATAACTTTAAGTGAAAACAACTGTTGACAAACGCCAAACCAACCAAACGCATTAGGATTCTATTGAAACTTTAGAAAAACGATCCATGGGTCATATTTGACTTTTACGAATCAAACCTACCTCAATCCAAGCCACGGTGTGGCCAGGACCACTCAAATTGTCTCTCTTTTCTTGAAAAGGGACTAAATTGTAAGTGATATCAACAACTGACATACGAGAAACAGACCAAATACCTTCTAATTCTTTTGACACTTTAGTAAAACAATCCATGGGTCATATGTGACATGTACGAGTCAATCCCACCTCAATACGAGTCACCGTGGGGCGGGGACCACCCAAACTACCTCTCACTTGTTTAAAATGGATTAATATTTTACGTACATATGCCAAACCGATCAAACGGATTTTGATTGTGTTGAAACTTAAGGACAATGATCCATGGATCATATTTGATGTGTACCAGTCAACCCAGCCTCAATTTGAGGCATGGTGTGGCACTTACTGAGTTACAAGTGATGAGACTCCTATGAAAATACCTTTTCACTATATATTATAAAAGTGGTTGTCGTATGAAGATTGAAATGGGTGTAAATAATATTTGACTTATTGAAACTCTGATTCAACTATACTGGATGATTTTTGTCATATGAAGATTCAAATGGGGAATTATTCACCATGACTCTATTCAAAGAGGTGGTGTTATTTTTTGTTGTTTTAAGTGTGTCAGTGTTTTTGTCATATGAAGATTCAAATGGGGAATTATTCAGCATGACTCTATTCAAAGAGGTGGTGTTTTTTTCAGTGTTGTTTTTTATGCAGGTGCACTGGAGGGGCCACTGGAGGAGCTGCTGACAATTCTGAAAATACTGAATACCAACGGTTGTAAACCGTTGGTATACTTTTCCATACTTAAACATATGCCAACGGTTTCCATGAAACCGTTGGGAAAAATTCTATACCAACGGTTTACAACCGTTGGTATAAAATAAAAACCATTGAATTCCCAACGGTTTCATGAAAACCGTTGGGAAAAATACTATACCAACGGTTGTGAACCATTGGTATAAGATGAGAATATAGTATTCCCAAACCGTTGGGTAAACCTATACCAACGGTTCAGCAAGAACCGTTGGCAAATCCACACCTACAGTGGGCTACCCCAACGGTTTACTTCAAACCGTTGGTATATATCTTTCCCCACGCCTTACTTCCCTACGGTTTGGACAACCGTTGGTATAGAATATACCAACGGTTCTCCAGCCTATACCAACGGTTCTAAACCGTTGGTATATCCTTTATTTCCAGTAGTGTTTGGTCATTTGGGATGTGATTCCTTATAATCATTTCAATGTAATAAAGTAAGGCACCGGCTCTAGGCTACTAGGGTTAGGGTCCTTGCGTTATTCATGTATTCAATCAAGACAAGGAATTAGAGTGGACCAAGATCGTGTCTGGTGATAAATTTTTATTTGCAAGCTGATAAATCACATTCATCATTTCGCGTGTTATCACATTCCAAAAAATAATAAAAAAATTATTATTATTATATGACATGAGGTTTAATAATTACTATTATATTTTTTAAGGGTTAGTGTACAATTAAATAATATTATAACCTAAACCCTACCTCTATAAATAGATAGTTATTTATATTTTGTAGGGTTAATCGAAATTTGAGAATCGTTGCGCATAATGAAATTCTCTTTTCATTCGTCCTCTCTTCCTCTCAAGAATGAGAAACATTTGAGAGATTATTTTAAGATTGAAGGAACAACAATCGATCAACACGAAGAATGTAAGACAATTGATTCACCGCACTAACACCCTGAAATCAATTGACATTGCTCGGAGATCAAAGGAGTATGTGTGAATGACCACAAGATGGATTCTACACTTGGATCCTCCTAATGTAGTGAAGTTAATCTGAGAAGGGTTTTTCAGAAGATCAGCATCATCAATGGAGAAATTTCATAATATGAGGTAATTATTTCTCTCGATCTTAAATAAATTAATTATAATTTTAACATACAAGGATCCTATATTGGGTTCTGGGAAACAATAAGTCAAATTAATTTTTGATTTATCGCCCATAGTCAGCGCTTTCTCTACACCCGAAATCCTTTGTTTTAGGTAAAACATCACACACTTTGGGGTTAAAACAAGATGTTGCCCTTATTTTAGGGGAAGATTTCGAAAGCAAGCATTTCTATTCATAACAAACAATTTCCATGTGTAGCTTATTTCTATTTACAGAAACATGCAGGTAGACAAGTATAGCTCCAGTCTTACAGATTTAATTATTTCATTAATTTTATAAGTAGATATTTTGATATATATATATATATTATGATATATAAATATATGTTATGATATATATATTTTTATGTATATATTTTTTTAATATGTATTGATTATCTTCTATAAAATATAGAATAAATGAATATACACCCTCTTCCTTTGCGGAATCCATAGCGATGTAACATACAAACTCATGTTTTTTCACGATCATTTTTTTTTAATTCCATCTACTTTTTTCTTTGTAATTATAATGTTAGAGAAATCATCTTCTAAAATTTTCGACACTACATATGGTTTTATTATGTCTTTGAAAAATTCACTAAACTTTCAATAACATAATCTTTTATTGTTGGTCACAACAACATATATCAATGGGGAAATAAAGGGTGGAATTCCTATTTCATGTTTTTAGAGTGATAATATTTGAGATGATAAAGAAACCACATACCAGTTGGTTTTTCATGCATTTTGAATCATAGCCAAACGATTTCATTAAGAATGTCGATTTTTTTTAGGATATATGGATTACATGTGATGGGAGTGAAGTAATTGGTCATATATTATTTAAAGATGTTAGCCTACTTGATTCTTGGGCAAATACTGAAGCATAATGATGTTCCAATACACCAAACATTCCATGTTTCAAATAGTCGACACTTGCAACCAATATTAATTAATTTATATGGATGTGGCAAGACCATTATTTCTTATCATTTTGGAATGAGAATTTGAGACTCACCTCCACATTTTATTACTCGAACAAAATAAGTTCTCATCCGGTGCAAATAAAAATGGATGATTATATTACTAGATGTCTTCAAACTGATGATGTTCTTACTCTAGAGAAAATTTTTAAGGTGCTATTTTGGAGGTTTATGCAAGAGATATTTTTAAATAGTTTTAAAAAATACTGCATTGATAGGATTTAAAATGTTTTTTGTTGATTTATATGGTAGTTGGGTATTTTCATATCAATGTTGAATATGAACTCATATCTCAGAAATTATTGATTTTTTTACTCTATTTCAAACTTTATACATCTCTTTCAATGTTTTATCATTATATATTTTCAATTCTTATATCTAAAGTATTATAAATATAGTTTCTACTTTCATTCCTGAAATATTCATCTAATTATTGATTTTTAAATATAAAGTTTATAAGATATATACTATAAAATATATATTAAATAATCTTAATTTACCAAAAATGATGCATAATATTATTTTTCTATGTATATATCTTTTTAGATTTAATCTCTTCAAAAGCTCACGTTGCACGCAACACCCAGCTTAAACGAACAATGAAATATTATTATAACCTAGACATTAAATTGTTAGGAATGAATAGTATTAACTACATTATGAAATTTATATATTATATGTTCTATATAATATTTAACACTCATCTTATGTATTTTATAGACATGATATAAAAATAAATTCACTTTTATGCATAAAAAGCTATATTTTTCTAAAGGCATTTTTGTCACCTTTTGATGATGTACTTGTTTTAAAACTAAATTTTGACACTTTTATAAATTATATTTAGAAAAATAAACTTTATTTTTAAAATTTTAGTGTCAAAATTTTCTTAGGGGGAAATTTTTGTATTTCTATGAAAAGATTGGTTTTCTAGTGAATGGCGAAAAATACTGCATTTTAATTGAAAACTGACTTTTCATCTAAATAATTTTTAATGTTAAATTATATTTTAATTTGGTTTTAATGTAATATTAGATCAATTATAAATATATTAATCCAATTAAGTTTATTGTAATATTTTTTATACTGAATTTGGATAAAAAAACATTTCAAACTTTTGAATAATTTCACTTTAAAAACCCTATTTCTCACCCCGTTTATGGGATTAATTTTAAATTAAAATTTTACAATTTTTTGAATTGAATTTTGAAAAATGGATTCCATATTTGGAATAAAAATTTAAAAAAATAGTAAATAGTTTCCTTTTGTTTTTTGATAATATGAATTGTAAACTTCATAATTTTTATTACCACAATTAAGGGTAAATCGGGTAATTAAGGGTAAAAATAATATTATAAATATTATAAAATGACCCTGACACTTTCCCAAATTTTATTGGATGATTATTTTTTAAATAATAATTAAATTATCTATTATTTGGCCATTTATCTCCATTTTAATGATATTATAACCTTTATAATATTTTTTCCAATGAAAAGTTAAACTTATAAAACTCTAGTTTTTTAGAAGAGAATTATTTTTAATATTGGTTTATCTAGGGGGTATGTTAGACTATAAATATTATTTTAAAATATAAAATATTTATATTTATCATGGTAATTTATTTTTAATTTTTAGGGAAGAAATAATTACCTTAAAGGCTTGCACAATGATGAAGTAGTGATTATTTAATTATTGGAAATATCAGATAAATGGTATCAAAACTATTAAAATAAAAATAATTTGATGTAATTAATGTTATAAATGAATTTTATAGAAGACCTTGACATATTAGGTGTGTATTAAAATATTTTTTTTGAATATATCTTGTTATTTTGATTTTTGTAAAAGTCAAAGTAATTAATAGTGTCAAAATTGACATTAATGATATTTTAAAAAAAAAATATTTTATTAAATTATATAAAATTCATAAAAATATTATATTAGTCCAAATAATTGATATGATGTTTAAAATTTCATCCATGATCCATTTATAGTTTTTTTTTCATTTTATAGTAACTATATTAACCCTCAAAGAGTAAAAATCCATATTGTCACGATAAGAGTTATAGGGGTTAAGAAAGGGTTAAAAGCAAAAGATAAGGGTATAAATATAACCTAAACTTATCCAAAAATTATTGGATAAAGTGTATTCTACCCTTTTAACCTTAATATATAATTTTAGTTGTTTAATAGACACTTTTTTATGAAAATAACTTATTTATTATTTAATTCAAAAATAATTACAAAATGTCACTCTCTTTATATTTAATATCTTTTATGTGTCCACATAGAGACAAAATCAAGATATGATTGAACCTAAACATATATTTTTATCTTAATGAAATTATTTTAATTATATAAATTTATTTTTAATTTTTTTAAATTGTATAATTACCTTAAAATATTTTACAATACTAAATACAGTATTTATTTAATTAACATAAAACTAAAATAATTGGTTTTAAAAGTATTAATTTTGATATATTTGGGATGGTTTAATATGTATAATTAATTTTATAGATATATGGGTTATATAAGATAGGTTTTAAATAATTAGATTCAAATTCCCACCTTTTTATGATGTATTTGAAGTTAAATTAAATGAATAGTATAAAATTTGACAATAATGATATTTTATTGAATTAATATTTTATTAAATTATTTAAAAATTATAAAATATTAAATAAGCCCAGAGAGAATAATATATGGTCAAAATTTTCATACCCTATTCATTTATAGGTATTTATAAGTCTTTGTCTCTAGAATATCCTTATTATATTTTAATATTTGGAGAGTTTCCAAAAGTGCCCCTCACCTTAATTATAAAAGGGCACTCCTTCATTCACTTCTTCACACCAATTTAAGCTTTATAGATCAACCAAAACCTAACCATTTATCTTCCCCAAATATTTAGAAAAGTTATATAGGTTATGCTCCTTCCAAAAGACCAACCCTAGTGTCCCTAAGAGGAGATCTAAAGGATGTTCGTCGAAGAATAGGTAATCGTCTTTACCGACACTTTTAAGTTTATTTATTATTCCACTTCCTCTTCATGTTTTGTTTCAACTATAAAGTAATAAATATAGTATAAAATATATTATAATATTTTAATATTATTATGTTACAATCATATTCTACCTTTTATCCATCCTACGAAAAATGAAAGCATCGCACATGCATACGTACGGTTTACTATCTCCGTGTTATGGTGTAATTTGTTTTCATCAAGAATTTAATTATATGGGTATAATGGTGGAAATAATGGATATATTTGATAATTATGACATGATATTGATTCTTTAAAATTAATATAATGTCTACTTCCTTACTATTTTACCCATAATGGAATGATATCATTGCTTGTGCGTGTGTACGGCTTACAGTCTCCACGACACGATGCGATTCATTTTCCATGTTCACCATTCAAGAAAAATTATAAAAATGTATATAATTAATAAATATGATATATATGACCTTAATATAATTTCAGAGATGAATTAAATATATCCTATGCATAAGAACTGGGACTTACACGACAAAACATGCATAAGAAAATGAAGCAGTTAACACCTGAAACAAGGGTAATAATGAAATATTTTTAACAAAAGCGAGATAAGATGGTATAAGAGGATAATATATGATTTCATAAATATAAATATGGTTATGTTATAAATTAATAACATTATTTAAACTATTATACATGAATTTAAAGTATTTTCAACTTAAGGTAAGTGCAAGGTAATGCTTTATTTCACAATCTCAACATTATTCAGGATTTTTTATATTTAAGTCTCTACTGGGGAATATTTCTCAACCATGTCCATGTTTTCTAAAAATGTTTTCAATTTTTTTTTACTATTCTCTAATGATTTTTTAAATTCATTTTTAACCATTTTTTTACTTTTTACAAAATTCTTTAAAAGGTATATTTTTTCATTTTCTAAACAATGTTCTTTGAAAATTTTCCAAAACAATTACGAAAGGAATGATTTTTTTAACTTATATAGTGTGAAAGGATTTTCCCATCATCATGACACCTTAATTATTTTGAACATCCTTAAAAAGTTTTCATAATTTTTTTCAAATAATTTTTTTTATAATTTAGCAACATTTTAAAAATAAGTGATTTCCAAAGTGAAAAAGGGTATTTTCCTCAATATTTTTCAAGGATTTTATTAGAGTATTTTCATATATGTCAAAACCCTCTATTAAATATTATGATTAATTTAGGTTTATCTCTTATGATATTATTTACCATATTTTATTGAATGGTTTATGATCATCTTGATTGTGGATGTACTGTTTTGATACTATTTATGGTTTATAGTTAAAGTATTCACATTTCATATACTAGTTTTTAATACTAATGTTTATATTGTTTATATTTCACCTCTTTCATATGAGGAGTTCATTGGACTTATTAAGTGATGGGTGGGGATCACTATATCCCCTCGATGCATTGGTACGTATCATGAGACAAAATAGTATGAGTCTTCGCCGAGGCCTTAATAGTATATTTTATACATCCAACATTATGCATTCCATCATTATGAGATTAGTTATTGATATTCCATGTGATTATTCAACTAGTAAAATATTCATGGTTATCTTTCATTCTCATGTGATTATTTATATGGTATTATTTATTCCTTCCATATTATGTTAAAGATTATGTTTAATGGAATTTATTTTAGTTATTCACCTTGCCATATTTTTTATGCCTTATTTACTCATGGATTTCACTATAAAGTTACCCTTACTTAGCATCTAAGCTCACCCCTTCTTATGATTCACTTTTCCCTAGGATACGAGAAAGTGTTTTGTGATTGATATACAGGGTTACACAAAGGGGGAATAATGAAATTCTCAAAGAAATTCTTTATGTATTTTATTTTTTAAAATTTAATGTGAATTTCAAGTATGTATATAGTTTACCAAGACTAATAAAATATTTGATCCTTCAAGATGTAATTTTTTGTAATCATGTCAATTTAATAAAGTAAGGAACCTACTTCGAGCTACTGGGGTTGGGGTCCTTATAGTTGGTATCAAATTAATTTTAGTAAAAATCTTAAGAACTAGATTTAGATATGAAAAACTGTGATAGAATTTGGAAATATTACCAAAGAAATAAACTTATGATTTAGTGATTAGTTATACCTAAATTTTCAATTTATATTAACTGTTTCACTAGTTTTGATATTATATATTATGTTTCATAATGTTATGATCTAATATAATGTATGTCACCTTTCTAAATGGAATATAGCAGAAGGAATGAGAACCGCATCAATGCACATATCCTTTTCAAAAAAGGGAATCCCATGGGTGTGGCCTTTTCAAACCCTCCACACCAGAAAATCCCCCTCCCCATGAAGGGATCACTCTAGAGAGAGCCCCATCTGAGAAGGAGTCATTTCCAACTAATATGGCAGAGCATTCTGAAGGGTGACGTCCTGATAGCTGATGGTTCGATATAGTAATCCATCAACACATTTGGGTCACGTCTCATTTCACCATCCTAGTAAGGAATCAAGTGACCCAACAAGATGAGTGGATCCTGGGGGAAGGAGAAATTTGAACAAGATAGGAATCCTAGGATTAGAACCCTACACCTCCTACAGAAAGGAATTATTACACCCCTCTCCTTCACCACTACACCATTGTCAAAGTGGAGCACATAATCCAAAGAGTATAAATGATCATTTCTTTGATGATTTTAAGACAATATTTTTGAAAGGAACTAGTCTCTCAAACATTCTCATGATATGATGAAATAGTATCATGTTCTAACAATAATAATAAAGAATTTTATAATTATTATAGATTCAGAAGGAAGCACAAGAAGAAAAGGACAGTATGGAAAAATATAGATAAAGGGAATAAGGGAAATAAGGATTTTCCCACATGTGATAATTGTAACACCGTGGTATATGATTAAGATGAAAAGGAGTTTGATTCAAGTGTGCAAAAAAAGACCACCATGCTTATTATTGTGAGGGAAGGAAATAATTTTCAAATGTTTAATGATTCAACTGTAAGGATATGGGTCACTATGCAATAGAATTCCCCAAGTGTCAAAGGAATATGCCTCAAAAAATCTAATGGATCATGGTCAATATTATGATCTTACCATAGATGAAGAGGAATAATTAATGTGATTATTATTGAATTAAAGAATTATGTCAATTGAGTATTTTATCAATTATGTACTGTTTATAAGAATTGTTGAATAAATAATGATTATATTGTAGTACTTCTTATTTAAGGATGTGGAAGCATGAAAGTTTTCATTAAGGTTTTTAAGGTGATCAAATATTTGGTATGTGACAATAAGAGCTACATTATGTTATTTTTGTAATCTAATGTTAAGTTTATTTTTGAAATTTAGTGACCTTCTAAATTTTTGGACTTTGAATTTGGACAGAATTATTTTGAATGAGTTTTGAGTTAATTACTTAGGGAATGGATTAATTTGAACATTGGATATTATTGTTTTAGGTTAAAGTATGATTTATCATATTGGATAACATGTTCTAACTATTTAGATTTTGATAAATATTTAAAGGTAAAAATAATGAATTATGGATTGTTTAATGAAGGTGCTTAAGGCATAAAATTCATCTTTAATATCCATCTCTTGGTTTAAAAAAATGATGTGGAAATAGATTGAATCATAACCAAAGGATGAGATTATGCTTGTGACATGGAAAGAAATCAAGTAAGTTTACTTTCTCAAGTGCTCATCTAGATAGTAAAAAAATCCCTTAAATTTAGGAAAATGATTTTGGAAAAAAAATGTTATCCATTTACCTTTCTTTTTTATAAATCAATATTCTTTTAACCGATCACAAATTTACAATTTTGTGATGGTTTACTTTATAATGATCATGTTCACTCTCACTCTCCATCAGAACATGATAGTTGTATTTCACTTCCATGTTCATGTTTTCACTTACCAATAATGTTTTCCTATTTTAAATCCTAATTTTTTTGTAACCTTTACATTTCCATTTCCCTCTTATTAAGATGGTGTTTTATTAACCCTTTTACGATATGGATTTTCCAAAAATGAATTTTCAAGTATAAACCTTTGATTTTCGAAGTAAATTTCAAATTGAGAGGATGTAATATATTTAATTAGGGGAAAATTTAATACCACAATATTTTATGGTATATCTCTTTCTAAATTTAATATCTTTGAATGCTTAAGTTGCACGCAACACCCAGCTTAAACAAACAATGAAATATTATTATAACCTAGTCGTTAAATTGGTGGGAATGAATATTATTAACCAAGTTTTTAAATTTATATATTATATGTTCAATATAATTTTAAACATTCATATTATGTGTTTTATATACATGATATAAAAATAAATTCACTTTTATGCATAAAAAGCTATATTTTTATAAAGGCAGTTTTGTCGTCTTTTGATGATGCACTTGTTTTAAAACTAAATTTTGACACTTTTTTAAATTAATTTTGAGAAAATAAAATTCATTTTTAAAATCATAATTTCAAAATTATCTCACGATGAATTTTTGTTATTTTTATGAAAAGATTGATTCTCTAGTGAATAGTGAAAAATACTGCATTTTAATTGAAAACTGACTTTTCATCTAAATAATTTATAATGATAAATTATATTTTAATCTCGTTTTAATATACTGTGAGATAAATTATAAATCTATTAATTAAATTAAGGTCATTGGAATATTTTTTATACTGAATTTTGATATTAAAACATTTCAATATTTTGAATACTTTCACTTTAAAACCCTGCTTTCTCTCCCTGTCTATAGGATTAATTTTAAATTAAAATTTTTCAATTTTTGTGAATTGAATTTGAAAAAATGGATTCCATATTTGGAATCATAATTTCCAAATTTATTAAATATGACCCTTTTATTTTTAGACAAAATGAATAGTAAACTTAGTAATTTTTATTACCGCAATTAAGGGTATATCGAGTAATTAATAATAAAAATAATATTATAAATATTATAATATAACCCTAAAACTTTCCCAAATTTTACTAGATGATTATTTTTCATCCATAAGCATTAAAGGATTTGTTATGTGACCATTTATGGCTATTTGGATGATATTATAACCTTTATAATATTTTATTCAAATAAAAGTCAAACTTGTCATACTCTTATTTTTAACAAATGAAATATTTTTAATATGGGTTTATCTAGGGGATATGTTTGACTTTAAATGGTATTTTTAATTCTAAAATATTTATCTTCATCATGGTAATTTATTTTTAAATTTTAGGGAAGAAATAATTACCTTAAAGGTTTGCGCAATGATGATGTGGTAATTGTTTAATTAATGGAAATATCAAATAAATGATATTAAAAATATTAAAATAAACATAATTTGAGGTAATTAATGCCATCCATGATTTTTATAGATGACCTTGAAATATTATGGATGTATTAAAAGAGTTGGTTTGAAGATAGCTTGTTTTTTTGTAAAATTCAAAGTATTGAATCGTGTCAAAATTGACATTAATGGTATTTTAAAATAAATAATATTTTATTAAATGATATGAATTTTATAAAATATTATATTCAGACAAATAATTAGGATAATGTTGAACATGTCATCCATGATCCATTTATGGGTCGTTTTACATTTTATAGCAATTATATTGACCCTTAAGAGTAAAAAATCAATGTTGTCACGGTAAGAGTTAAAGGGGTTAAAAAAAGTTCGAATCAAAAGATAAGGGTATAACCATAATCTAAACTTGTCCAAAAATTATTGGATGAAAATAATTTGACCCTTATCACATTAAGATCAAATTTGAGTGGTTTAATAGACACTTGTGTATGAAAATAACTTATATATTATTTTATTCAAAGATAGTTACAAAATGTCACTATCTTTGTATTTAATATCTTTTATGTGCCTATTACCCCATGGGGCGTAGTTCAGTGGTTACACCCATGTTTTACTCATGGTGGTGAGTTGAGGATGTTCTGGTTTCATACCTCCATATCTCCAGGTTTCTTTCCTTTGTACCCCCACCCCCAGACCTACCATATAATGTCTTTTATGTGTCTACATAGGTACAAAATCAAGATATAAACAAACTTAAATGTCTCTTTTTATCTTAATGAAATTAGTTTCACTGTATAAATTTATATTTAATTTTTAAAAATTATATAATTACCATAAATTCTTATGTAATGCTAAATACGGTATTTGATTAATTAACAAAAAAATAAAATAATTGATTTTAAAAGTATTAATTTTGATATATTTGCGATGAGTTAATATGTCTTACAATTTTTCTAGATTTATTGGATATAATAGAGAGGTATTATAATTACCACTTTTTCATGGTGTATTTGAATCCAAATTAAATAAACAGTATCAAATTTGATAATAATGATATTTTATTGAATTAATATTTTATTAAATTATTTAAAAATCATAAAAAATCCCAAAGGGGATAATATATGGTCGACAATATCATCTCGTATTCATTTATAAGACATTTTTAAGTCTTTTTCTCTAGAATATACTTATTATATTTTAATATTTTGAAAGTTTCCAAAAGTGAACCTCACCTCAATTATAAAAGGACACTCTTTCCTTCACTTCTTCACACCACTTTGAGCTTTCTAGCTTGACCAAACCCTTCCCATTTATCTTATCGATATCCTTGGACAAGTTTAATAGGTTTTATTCCTTCCAAAAGAACAACCCTAGTGTCCCTAAGAGGATATCTAAAAGAAGTTCACTAAAGAAGAGGTAATCATCTTTTACAGACTCTTTCGAGTTTATTTCTTCTTCCACTTCCTTTTTATGTATTGTTTCAATTATAAAGTAATAAATCTTATATCACCTATATGATGAGATGTTATTATGATTATGGTAAAACCATATTCCACTTTTTATTCATCCTACAAAAAATGAAAGCACCGCATGTGCGTATGTACGACTTACCATCTTCATATCGTGGTATAATTTGTTTTTATCACAAATTTGTGTGGATGGGTATAATGATAGAAATAATGGATATGTATGATAATTATGAAATGATATTGATTTTGTAAAATTAATATAACATCCACTTTCATACCATTTTACCCATTAATAAAATGATATTGTCGCTCGTGTATACATACGACCTACCGTCTCCATGACACGATGCGATTAATTTTTCATGTTTGGAATTCAAGAATAATTATAAAAATGTATATAAATAATAAATATGATATAAATGACCTTAATATAATTCTGGATATGAAGGAACTGTATCTTATGCACTAGAATTGGGACTTACACAACAAAACATGCATAGGAAAATGAAGCAATTAAAACCTGAAACAGGGATAATAACGAAATATTATTAAAAAATGGGAGATAAGATGATATAAGAGAATAATATATGATATCATAAATATGAATATGGTTTTGGTTATGATATAAATTAATAAGATGATTTAAACCATTATACAGGAATTTAAAGCATGGTCAACTTAAGGAAAGCACAAGGTGAGGGTTTATTTCACAATCTCATCATTATTCGGGATTGTTTATGTTTAAGTCTCTGCTAAGGAATATATCTCCTTCATTTCCATGTTTTCTAAAAATGTTTTTAAAAATGTTTTTACTATTATCCAATGATTGTTTAAAGTCATTTTTAATCCTTTTTTTACTTTTTATAAAATGCTTTAAAAGGTATATTTTTTCATTTTCTAAACAATGTTCTTTGAGACTTTTCCAATAAAAATATAGAAGTAATATTTTTTTAACTTTTATGACATGAAATTATTTTCTCGCCGTCGTGATGCATTAATGCTTTACAACTTCCTTTACAAGATTTTTTAATTATTTTCAAAAAAAATTCTTTTATAATTGCACTACAAAATAAGTGATTTCCAAAGTGAAAAAGGTTATTTTCCTCAATAAATTTTCAATGATTTTATTAGAGTCTTTTCATCTATGTCAACGCACTTCATTGAATCTTATGCTTAATTTATTTTTCTCTCTTATGATATCATTTACCACATTTTATTGAATGGTTTATGATCAGTTTGACTGTATATGTGCTATTTTGATACTATTCATGGTTTATGGTTAAAGTATTCACATTTTATATGCTAGTTTTTAATACGAATGTTTATGTTATTTATGTTTTCATATGATGAATGCATTGGACTTAGTAAGTGATGGGTGGGACCCGCTATAGCCCTTCGATGCATTGGTAGGTCTCATGAGGCAAACTAGACTGGGTTTTGGTCGAGTTTTTATCCATTTATGTAGACTTCTTAGTCGAAGCCTTGGTAATATGTTTTAGACATCCATCATTATGCATTCTTTCATTATGAGCTTAGTTATTGATATTCCATGTGATTATTCGACTAGTAGAATATGCATGATTATATTTCATTCTCATGTGGTTATTTATATGGAATTATTTAATCATCACTTATTTCTGTCATATTATGCGGAATATTATGTTTAATGGCATGTGTTTCATTTATTCACCTTTACATATTTTTTTATGTCTTATTTACTCATGGCTTTCGCTATACGGTTACCCTTACTAAGCATCTAATCTCACTCATTTCTTATGTTTCACTTTTCCCCGTGATACGAGGAAGTGTTTTTGTGATTGATATGCAGGGTTACATAGAGGAGGAATAATGGAATTCTCAAAGAAATTCTTTATGTATTTTATATTTTAAAATGTAATGTGAATTTCAAGCATGTATGTAGTTTACCAAGACTACTAAACTATTCGATCATTTGGGATGTGATTTCTTATAATCATTTCAATGTAATAAAGTAAGGCACTGGCTCCAGGCTACTAGGGTTAAGGTCCTTGCGTTATTCATGTATTCAATAAAGACAAGGAATTGGAGTGGACCAAGATCATGTCTGGTGATGAATTTTTATTTGCAAGCCAATAAATCACATTCATCATTTCGTGCGTTATCACATTCCATAAAATAATAATAAAATTATTATTATTATATGACATGAGGTTTAATAATTATTATTATATTTTTTAAGGGTTAGTGTGCAATTGAATAATATTACAACCTAAACCCTACCTCTATAAATAGAAGGTTATTTCTATTTTGTAGGGTTAATCGAAATTTGAGAACCATTGTGCACAATGAAATTATCTTTTCATTCGTCCTCCTCTCTTCCTCTCAAGAATGAGAAAAACTTGAGAGATTCCTTTAAGCTTGAAGGAACGACAATTGATCAAAGTGAAGAATGCAAGACAATTGATTCACCGCACTAACACCCGAAAATCAAGTGACATTACTCGAAGATCAAAGGATCATGTGTTGTAACACCCTAAGCTTCCATGGTACGCTTCTCTTTGAATAATATAGTAGTGTGTGTTGTACGCAACTTCGAGTTCTAACACACCACAACCAATCAAACTAGCCGTTATGAATAGTAATACCCACTTTTTGAAATTTTATACATTTTATCTTTCAAAATGGACTTCATTTTTGGATTAGGAATATCGAAATTAGCTTAGGGTGAATTTTTTATACTTTTCTGATAACTTTCATATTTTGATGAATAGTGAAAAGTACTAAATTTTAATTAAAAACAACTATTTTAATCAAAATAATTAGTAGTGATAAATTATGAATTTGAGTGATTTTAAAGTATAATTAGATTATATTTTTACCATTTTATCCAATTTTGATCATTGGATATAATTTCACATTTAAACTGGACATAAGCAAGTGACAATCTTTTGATAGTTATTATTTCTTAAAAACACGCTTTTTGTTTTGACAACGGGAATTAATTTTAAATTAATTTCTGCCACTTATGTGTTTTGAATTTATAAAAATAGATTCCATATTTAGAATCATGAGGTCCAAATTATGTAAATAGGTAACTTTTATTTTTATACATTTTGAATAATTACTTTGGTAAATATTTTATTTACCATGGTTAAACGGTAAATCCAGTAAATAAGGGTAACAAAATAATATTATAATAATATTAAATTACCCTAAAATGTGTCCTAACCCTATTGGTTGATACATGTCCGACCATGGGTATCTTTGGATCGATTTTGGGACCCCATGGAGCCACTTGTAAGTGATAATGACACTATATTAATTAAGTTAAAGTAAATACAAAAATGACATAAGCATATATCTTTTAGAAAAACAATTTTTACATAGGGTTATATAAGTTATATTTTCAATTATAAATATTAATTAGAAATATAAAAATATTTCCTACATAATGGTATTTTATTTATAATTTTTAGACATTGAATAATTAAATTTATTTATGACACAATAATGATGCAGTATTTTTCATATTAATGAAAGAATCAAATAATTGATATTATAAATGTTAAAATAAATATAATTTGAAAGTTTTGATGACATCCATGAATTTTATTGGTTAATATAACATGTTAGAATTGCTTAAATGAATTTGGTTCTAATTAATAAATTTGTTACAACTTTAACAAAAATCAATTATTAAATAGTGTCAAAATTGACATAAAGGAGTTTTTAAAACAAATATTATATTATTAATTGATATTATATTCCTAAAAATATAAGGTTCGGACAAAAGACTTATATAATTATAGGTGTATCATTAATGGACCATTTGGGGGTATTTTGAAAGTATATAGTATGTTTATTAACTATATAATATAAAAATACAAAGAGACATGGTAAATGTCAAACTATTTAACTAAGAGTTAAATCAAAAAGATAAAGTTAATATAGTGACCTAAACCTGTCTAAACCCTATTGGTTGAGTGGTTTTCGACCTATCCCCACTTTAACCTATAAATAATCCACTTTGGAGCCATTAGAAATTGAATATGAATTTATTATAAAATAATATTTCTAGCTTTTCCTAAGGTGTCTCTCACCCCTCTTATAAAAGGGAACTCCCCCTTCCCTCAATTTCACACCTTCAAAACCTTTTAGCTCGGCCAACCCCTACCCACACTACAGGAAAACAGGCGTTTCATGGAGGTTTTTTTGCGGCGGTTTTTAAAACCACCACAAAATAGCTTTCGGGCCGGTATTTCGCGGCGGTTTTAAAAACCGCCGCGAAATGTGTAAATTTTTTTTTTATTTTTTTATTTTTTTTCGAGGATTAGTGGCGGTTTTTTAAAAAACCGCCATGAAATAGCTGTGGTTTGGGTAAAACCGCCACGAAATGAAAAGAAAAAAATAAAAAAACACGAGAAACCCTGAAATCACTAAAACGACCATAACTTTTGATTCGGGCATCCGTTGGAGCTCCATGACCAGTCAAATTGAAGCTCATAAAGAGATATAGAGGCATGTGTAATCAAAATCGTGAGATGGTCTAAGGTGCGGAACATATGAGAGTTAAGAAAGTTGAAAAAAGTTCTCCAACTTTAAACAGCCATAACTTTCGCTCCGGGTGTCCGTTTGGGCTCAACCACATATCAAATCGAAACAAGTGAAGAGAGCTACGCACCAATTTGACAAAAGCAAGCTTCTGTCGTGCTTTTAGACCCCAAAAACCCCTTTGAAGGCCTCTGAAACCCTGTTTCCGTCACCGGTGTCCCGTCGAAGTTGTCTTCAAACGGACCTAACTTTCGATCCGCGTGTCAGTTCGGACTCCTCCACCTGCCAGATCGTAGTTCGTTCCATGAGCTTCAGTTTGACTAGTCGCGGCACCCACATGGACTCCTGGATCATAAGTTATGGATTTTTTAGTGGGTATCGGGTTTGTTATGTTTTTCGATGCCTTGTTTCTAGCACCCATTCCCCGTCAGTTTTTTTTTAAATGGTCGTAACTTCTGATCCGCCGGTCCATTCGGCCTCTTTCACCTATCAGCTCGAAGATCGTTTTAGGATATTTGATTTGACTGGTCACGGATCTGGAACGGACTCTCGGATCATAAGTTATCTCCGTTAATGTGAGTCCAATGTTTTTGTCACTTTATGACCGTTTTGACGGGTTTTAACGGTAGCTCCATTTATTACTGTTTATTTGGGTTTCCATGACTTGTTATCTTTATCAATGGTTTTTTTGTGGGTTATTATAATGATTATGTTAAATTCTTAAGGGGTTTTCTAGAGTTTTCATGAGTTTTCATGCGTTCTCATGCTTTCTAATGCTTCCTTCATGTTTCTTCATTTGTTTTCATGCGTTTTCATAATTTTTCATCCCTTATCACGTCTTTTCGTACTTTTTCATGTGTTTCATTTATTATTTATTATTTATTATTTATAATATACTTTAATTTATTTATTATCTATTATTTGTTACTGGTTATTTATTATTTATTATTTATATTTATTTATTATTTATATTTATTTATTATTTATTATTTATTATTTATTATTCATTATTTATTATTTATTATTTATTATTCATTCTTTATTATTTATTATTTATTATTTATTATTTATTATTAATAATAATAATATTTATTACTCGTTATTTGTTATTTATTATATATTATTTATTATATATTATTTATTATTATTATTATTATTAATATTCTATTTATTATTTATTATATATTATATATTATGTATTATATATTATATATTATTATTTATTTATTTATTATTTATTCTTTATTCTTTATTATTTATTGTTTATTATTTATTATTTATTCTTTATTATTTATTGTTTATTATTTATTGTTTATTATTTATTGTTTATTATTTATTATTTATTATTTATTATTTATTATTTATTTATTTATTATTATTATTATTATGTATTATTATTTATTATTATTATTTATTATTATTATTTATTATTATTATTTCTTATTTCTTATTTATTAGTTATTATTTATTATTTCTTATTTCTTATTTATTATTTATTATTTATTTATTTATAATTATTAATTATGTGTTATTTATTATTATTATTATATATTATTTATTATTTATTATTTATTATTTATTATTATTATTTATTATTATTATTTATTATCATTATTTATTATTATTATTTCTTATTTCTTATTTATTATTTATTATTTATTATTCATTATTCATTATTTATTATTTATTATTTATTATTTATTATTTATTATTCATTATTTATTATTTATTATTTATTATTTATTATTTATTATTATTAATAATAATATTTGTTACTCGTTATTTTTTATTTATTATTTATTATTTATTATATATTATTTATTATTATTATTATTATTATTCTATTTATTATTTATTATATATTATATATTATATATTATTATTTATTTATTATTATTTATTCTTTATTCTTTATTATTTATTGTTTATTATTTATTGTTTATTATTTATTGTTAATTACTTATTATTTTTTATTTTTTATTTTTTATTTATTTATTTATTATTATTATTATTTATTATTATTATTATTTATTATTATTATTTATTATTTGTTTGTTATTATTTATTATTTCTTATTTCTTATTTATTATTTATTATTTATTATTTGTTATTTGTTATTTGTTATTTATTATTTGTTTATTTTGATTTATTATTATTTATTATTTATTATTCTATATTATTTTTTATTTATTATTTTTTATTTATTATTCATTATTTATTATTTATTATTTATTATTTATTATTTATTATTTATTATTTATTATTTATTATTTATTATTTATTATTTATTACTTATTACTTATTATTTATTATTTATTATTTGTTTATTATTATTTATTATTATTTATTATTTATTATTCTATATTATTTGTTATTTATTATTTATTATTTATTATTTATTATTTATTATTTATTATTATTTCTTATTATTTCTTATTTCTTATTTCTTATTTCTTATTTCTTATTTCTTATTTCTTATTTATTATTTATTCTTTATTCTTTATTCTTTATTCTTTATTTTTTATTCTTTATTCTTTATTCTTTATTCTTTATTCTTTATTCTTTATTCTTTATTCTTTATTCTTTATTCTTTATTCTTTATTCTTTATTCTTTATTCTTTTAATTTCGTAATTTTATTATTTTATTTTTATAATTTTATAATTTATGTAAATATTATTATAATTTATTTGTTATTTATTATAATAAACATAAAATAATAATAAATAACTCAATAAATAACTAATAAATCGATAATTATTAGTTATTAATTATTGGTTGTTAATTATTGATTATTGCTTATTGTTTAATTATTATTGAGTTTATATCTATTAGTTATGTATTATTTGTTTTTTCAATTAGTATATATAAGTATATTAAATTCTATTTATTAACAACATGACGAGTTTGGTGGAGTGATAAAGTCTTTGGAAAATATGCAAGAGGTTAGGGGTTCAAATCTCACCAAATGCAGTATTTCTTTATATTGCATGGGCATGTGCATAGGCATGGGCATGAGCATGGGCATGGGCATGAGCATGAGCATGCATGCATGGATAAAGTAAATAAAGTAATGTAAATTAAATGAAATAAATAAATAAAATACGAAATAAATAAATAAAATAAATAAAATAAGGAAAAGAAAGAAAATAAATAAAATAAATAAAATAAATAAAATAAATAAAAGAAATAAAATAAAGAAAAGAAATAAAATAAAGAAAATAAAGAAAAGAAATAAAATAAAGAAAATAAATAAAATAAATAAAATAAATAAAAGAAATAAAATAAAGAAAATAAAGAAAAGAAATAAAATAAAGAAAATAAAGAAAATAAATAAAATAAACCACGAATAGTTTCCTAACGCACGATTTAGTGGCGGTTTAAACCGCCGCTAAATCTGCATTTTTTCGTAGTGCCAAATATCCTCTCAACTTCCCTCACTTCAACCTAAATGCCTTAGTTCGATCAGAAAGCCAACTGAA
Source organism: Viscum album (assembly GCA_963277665.1). NCBI lineage: Eukaryota > Viridiplantae > Streptophyta > Magnoliopsida > Santalales > Viscaceae > Viscum > Viscum album. The sequence continues at coordinate 626,340,097 of OY728127.1, forward strand.
GGAGCCGTTTTGATCAAATCAAAAGGAAGAACTCGAAGAAGAGGTAATGTTTTCACCACCCTCTTTCAAGTTCCTTTCTTCTTCCACTTCTTTTTTCTTTGTTATTTCCATTCTAAAATAATAACTTCAGTATCTTCTATATACTGTGATGTTATTATAAATATGGTACAACCATATTCAGTATTCTATCCATCCTTTGAATGACATGTCATCATACGTGCGTACGTACGGCTTACCGTCTCCACATCGTGGTGTAATTGTTATTCAAAACATTATTATTTGGATGGGTATAATAATGATGTGTAATTCATGTAAATAATAAATATAACATGATAATGATTCCGTATATATGATATACCATCCAATTATATATTATTTTAATATCAAAAGAATGATATTGCCGCGCGTGCGTACGTACGGACTACCGTCTCCACGAACGCGATGAGATTCATTCCCCATCGTATCCATTCAAGAATAATTTTCATTTGATGGTTAAAAATAATGTTTAAAGACTTAATATCATTCTGGATATGAATAAGATACATCCCATCCATAAAAAATATGGCTCACATAACAAAGAATATAAAGGAAAATGAATCTGTTAACATCCCAAACGACGATAACACTAAGATATTATTAACAAATCAATGTTAAAAGATCATATATGATATCATATTAATGTATATGATTATTTTATAATTTAATAACAATTATTTCACCATTATACAGGAGGTTAACCTACCCTCGACCAAGGAAAAAGTACAAAGTAAGGGGTTTCTTATCTCACTTTTAATTCCGTGATATTTCCATTGTTCACCACTTATTTATTGATTGTTGTGTGTGTACTGCCCATGATTGTATTCATTGTGTAATATACTTTAATTTATTGATATTTACATCATCATTTTATGATCCTTCTTTCATGGGTGTATGTTTTGTAAGTTACCAAATCAATAAGGGAATTTGAAATTTCAATTTCCACTCATTTGGCTTTACACGTACTTCATTGATTATATTACTCCAAGATTATGTGTGGAATCACTATTCATTTTCTTATGTCATAATTTCCAATCCCCTTTCTGTGGATATACTTTTGATACACATAATCACTCCATTGATAATTTCTCAAGTCATCAATATGAACTTGAAAAGAGTAATTTTAACTCAATCTCCATTTGTTGAGTTAAATATCCAATTCATTGGTGTTGTCTTTACAAGAATATGTGTTAATGTCCTCTGGTTGATTTACACTAAATATCCAATCATATTGAGTGTATTTATATTTGTCACACATAATTATGTCATTGATTTATCCTTAAATTAAGGATGCGGTCTTTATAAGAGATTTCATCTCAAATTACATTCCATTGAGACTTCTTTGTTATTATACACCAAATCACTTTTATATGGTGTATATAATGTACTTTGACATAGTATATCATGAATCCATTTATTCTCATGATATTACAAAGTTTTGATTACCTCAATTATTTGTATTCAAGTGTCTCTCTTTTGGTTAGGAACTCTAACTAAAATATCATTTTCAATGTTTTAAAGATTTATTATTCTAAATATTTCTCATTAATGTCCATGTTTTAAAAATGGTTTTAAGGATTTATTTATATGGACATTAAAGCTTTAAAATTAAAATTCATTTTCAAAGTTTCAAAGTGGTATGGGACACTTTGATTCAAAAATCTATTTTAAATGGCTTCATGATAAATAGTGAGACTTTTAAATGTTTTCAAGGAAAAGGGTGATATTTCTCTCTAATAGTTTTGATGATTATTTTCATCTATGTCAATATCCTTCATTATTCTCGATTGAGGTTAATCTGATACAATACAATCTTCTATATTGTATCGAAAGAGTTATGTTTGACTGTGAATGTGCTATTTTTATATCATTCATGGTTTGTGGATAAAGTATTGACATTTCGTATGCTAGTTTTAATACGAATGTTTATGTTATACTTAAACCTGTTCATATGAGGAATGTATTGGACTTGGTAAGTGACGGGTGGAGCCCGCTATAGCTACTCGAAGCATCGGTAGGTCTCATGAGACAAACTGGTGTCTTGGCACAAGGCCTTGACAAAATCTTATTTGTAGTCTTGACACAAGGCCTTGACTATGTGGTTATGATAGTTTGGCATTATGCATTCCATCATTATGAAAGTGGTTATTGACATTGCATGTGATTATTCGACTAGTAGAATATCCACGTGAATAAGTAAATGGTATTATTTCATTTTATTTCTGTCATATTATGCTGAAGTTCAAGTTTAAAAGGCTTTTGTTTTAGTTATACATTGCCTTAAATGTTTATGCTTATTTATGAAAGTTTCCTCTATACTGTTATCCTTACTGGGCATCTAAGCTCACCCCTTTCTATGTTTTATTTTTCCCAGGATGTGAAGAAGTATTTTATGGCTGACCTGCAGGGTTAGTCTGAGGGGATATGAGTGTGGACTATGGAGACTATGTTGTTGTAGTTTTTCACTTTATGATGTAATGTAAGAATTATGAATGTATCTGGTGTTTCCAAGGCTACTAAACTAATCAGTCTTTTGAGACTTGATCTTTTGTGATCATGCCAATGTTATGTAATAATGCACCGACTCTGGGTAACTGGGGTCGGGGCGTTACATGTGTGAATGACCACAAGATGGATTCTACACTTGGATCCTCCTAATGCAGTGAAGTTAATCTGAGAAGGGTTTTTCAGAAGATCAGCATCATCAATGGATAAAGTTCATAATATGAGGTAATTATTTCTCTCGATCTTAAATAAATTAATTATAATTTTAACACACAAAGATCCAATATTGGGTTTTGGGAAACACTAAGTCAAATTAGTTTTTGATTTATCGCCCATAGTCGGCAATTTCGCTACACCCGAAATCCATTATTTTAGGTACAACATCACACAATTTGGGGTTAAAACAAGATGCTGCCCTTATTTTAGGGGCAGAATTCAAAAGCAAGAAATTCTATTCATAACGAACAATTTCCATGTGTAGCTTATTTCTATTTACATAAACATGCAGGTAGACAAGTATGTCTCTAGTCTTACATATTTAAGTGTTGCATTAATTTTATAAGTAGATATTTTGATATATAAATATATGTTATGATGTATATATTCTGATGTATATATGTTTTGTATATGTATTGATTATCTTCTATAAAATATAGAATCAATGAATATACACACTCTTCCTTTGTGGAATCCATAGCGATGTAACATACAAACTCATGTTTTTTCACTATCATTTTTTCTAAATTCCATAGACTTTTTTCTTTATAATTATCATGTTAGAGAAATCATTTTCTAACATGTTCTACACTACATATGGTTTTATTATGTCTTTGAACAATTTGGTAAACTTTCAATAACATAATCTTTTATTGTTGTTCACAACAACATATATCAATGGGGAAATAAAGGGTGGAATTCATATTTCATGTTTTTAGAGTGATAAGATTTGAGATGATAACGAAACCACATACCAGTTAGTTGTGTGTTCATTTTGAATCATAGCCAAACGATTTCATTAAGAATACCGATTGTTTTTAGGATATATGGGTTACATGTGATGGGAGTGAAGTCATTGGTCATATGTTATTTAAAGATGTTATCCTACTTGATTCTTGGGAAAACACTGAAGCATAATGATGTTCCACTACACCAAACATTCCATGTTTCAAATAGTTGACACTTGCAACCAATCTTAATGAATTTATATGGATGTGGCAAGACCATTATTTCTTATCATTTTGGAATGAGAATTTGAGACTCACCTCCACATTTTATTACCCGAACAAAATAAGTTCTCATCTGGCGAAAAGAAAAATGGATGATTCTATTACTAGATGTCTTCAAACCGATGATGTTCTTGCTCTAGAGAAAATTTCTAAGGTGCTATTTTGGAGGTTTATGCAAGAGATATTTTTAAGTAGTTTTAAAAAATCCTACATTGACAGGATTTAAAATGTATTTTGTTGATTTATATGGTAATTGGGTGTTTTCATATCTAATGCTGAATATGAACCCATATCTCGGAAATTAGTGATTTGTTTACTTTATTTCAAACTCTATACATCTCTTTCAATGTTTTATCATTATATATTTTCAATTCTTATATCTATAGTATTATAAACATAGTTTCTACTTTCATTCCTGAAATATTCCACTGATTATTGATTTTCAAATATACAATTTATTGTTTTTTTTCTTCGATATCAATAGCGTCATGTGTGTATGCATAGAGGGGATATTAGTTCTTTGAATAGAAGTTAATAATAAAGATAATATTTGGGAAATGGAATTTACTAATTATACAAATTAAATAGATGGGCAAGGTAAGCCCTTCAACTAATCCGCACGGGCTATCCTTTCGCACATCAAGTCGGTTGAGTCCAATTTTTTTTTTAAAAAAAATTGGGTATAACCGCGAAATCGGCACACGACGCAAGGAAGAAAATTACATTAAATTGCAAGCTCAGGGACATGACCCCACGACCTGCCCCTCACCCCCTAAACCCTTACCACCCCACCACCAACGGTGGGGCGTCGAGTCCAAAATTTATGTCGGCCCTAAAATATATATTAAATAAGTTTATTATAAGATATATATTATAAAATATATGTTAAAAAAACTTAATTCACCAAAAATGATGCATAATATTATTTTGCTATGTAAATATTTATTAAAAATTTGAATCATCCTCGCTTAAAAATAGCATAGATATATCATATTTTCCTTAGATTCATATTATATATTTTTTATAAAAATACACATTTATATAGGCTAAATTTTCCGACATGGTTTTTTTTTCTTTTTAATGGGTCAAACGTTTAAATAATTAGGTAATTGGGTCTCTTGAGCGGCAGACCATATGGCGCTCAAGGGTTTCGGAATTGGAGCGCCACTTCAAGTGGCGCTCCACCAATTTGGCGGAAATAGAGTGCAGTGCCACTTGAAGTGGCGCTGAAAAAATAAATGCAAACCGTGCAGCGCCACTTCAAGTGGCGCTGCACCCTTCTTCCCAATCAATTCGGCGCCACTTGAAGTGGCGTCGAAACACCCCCCCATCCTATAAATAGGACCTCGCCCCCCACCCCATTCCTCACTTCCTACCTCACCCACCCCCATTCCTCCCTCCCTATCCCTTCCTCTCTCTCTCTCTCAAACTTTTTTCTTGCGTTCTTCGGTTGCGGTGAAGCCTTGCCTCTTCGGTTGTTCTGCCTGTGTACCTACGTCGTCACAAATTTGAGGTAAATCTTTCTTTAAATTTATTTAATAGTTTTATTTAATAATTTAGTTGTTTAATTTATAGAATTAGTATATAATGTTTGTATTTTATAAATAGTATGGTTTTTTTAAATGTAATTAGATAATGAAATGATTAGTTAGTTAAATAATTAATCATTATTAGTTGATTAATCAATGATAATTAAGTTATTAATTAATCATAATTAGGTAAATAGTTAAATGTAATTAGATTATTAATTAATGATTATTAGCTAATTAATTAATCATAATTAGCAAATTAATTAATCATAATTATTTAATTAATGAATCATAATTAGTTAATTAATTCATTATAATTAGGTTATTAATTAATGGTAAGTAGGTAATAAATAATCATAATTAGTTAATTAAATAATCATAATTAGTTAATATCATAACTAATTAATTAATTAATCATAACTAGTTAATTAATTAATCATAATTAGTTAATTAATTAATCATAATTAGTTAAGTAATTAATCGTAATTAGTTAATTAATTAATCATCGTAATTAGTTAATTAATTAATCATAATTAGTTAAGTAATTAATCATAATTAGTAAATTAATTAATCGTAATTAGTTAAGTAATTAATCATAATTAGTTAAGTAATTAATCATAATTAGTAAATTAATTAATCATAATTAGGTTATTAATTAATCATAATTAGTTAATTAATTAATCATTAGTAGTTAATTAATTAATCATAATTAGGTTATTAATTAACCTTAATTAGGTTATTAATTAATCATAATTAGTTAATTAATTAATCATAATTAGGTAATTAATTAATTATAATTAGGTTATTAATTAATCCTAATTAGGTTATTAATTAATCATAATTAGGTTATTAATTAATCATAATTAGGTTATTAATTAATCATAATTAGGTAATTAATTAATCCTAATTAGGTTATTAATTAATCATAATTAGGTTATTAATTAATCATAATTAGGTTATTAATTAATCATAATTAGGTAATTAATTAATCCTAATTAGGTAATTAATGAAACATAATAGGTTATTAATTAATCATAATTAGCTAATTAATTAATCATAATTAGGTAATTAATGAAACATAATTAGTTAATTAATTAATCATAATTAGGTAACTTATTAATCATAATTAGGTAATTAAATAATCGTAATTAGGTTATTAATCAATCATTACTTGCTAATTAATCAATCATCACTTGCTAATTAATCAATCATCACTTACTAATTAATTAATCATAATTAGTTAATTAATTAATCATAATTAGTTAATTAAGTAATCATAATTAGTTAATTAGTTAATCCTAATTAGTTAATTAATTAATCATAATTAGTTAATTAAGTAATCATAATTAGCTAATTAATTAATCATAATTAGTTAATTAATTAAGCATAATTAGTTAATTAAGTAATCATAATTAGGTAATTAATTAATCATAATTAGTTAATTAATTAATCATAATTAGTTAATTAATTAATCATTAGTAGTTAATTAATTAATCATTAGTAGTTAATTAATTAATCCTAATTAGGTTATTAATTAATCCTAATTAGGTTATTAATTAATCATAATTAGTTAATTAATTAATCATAATTAGGTTATTAATTAATCATAATTAGGTTATTAATTAATCCTAATTAGGTAATTAATTAATCATAATTAGGTTATTAATTAATCCTAATTAGGTTATTAATTAATCATAATTAGGTTATTAATTAATCCTAATTAGGTTATTAATTAATCATAATTAGGTAATTAATGAAACATAATAGGTTATTAATTAATCATAATTAGCTAATTAATTAATCATAATTAGGTAATTAATGAAACATAATTAGTTTATTAATTAATCATAATTAGGTAATTAATTAATCATAATTAGGTAATTAATTAATCATAATTAGGTAATTAAATAATTGTAATTAGGTTATTAATCAATCATTACTTGCTAATTAATCAATCATCACTTGCTAATTAATTAATCCTAATTAGTTAATTAATCAATCATAATTAGTTAATTAAGTAATCATAATTAGCTAATTAAGTAATCATAATTAGCTAATTAATTGATCATAATTAGTTAATTAATTAAGCATAATTAGTTAATTAATTAATCATAATTAGTTAATTAATTAAGCATAATTAGTTAATTAAGTAATCATAATTAGGTAATTACTTAACCATAATTAGGTAATTAGTTAACCATAATTAGGTAATTAGCGAAGTAGTTATATTATTCAGCGAAGTAGTTATATTAATTAGCGAAGTAGTTATATTAATTAGCCAAGTAGTAGTAAATTGCCTATGGAATATACCTTTGCATTACATTCTAGGAATGATAATGAATTTAGTTTTCAATCTACCTTGACCTCGGTTTGTAATTGAAGTTATGAACTTGAATTTAGTAGTTCAATATATTTTTTGCATATTAAGTGTTAGAGTTATCATGAAATGATTGCTCTCTTGAGTAAAGTATCCCCGGGTAGAGGGGCTTTGGGTCGGACCACCTACTTTCCTGGAGGCTTGCCTTGTCTAGGAAAGTGAATGGGGTTGGCTATCTGTCGCTCCGGGCTTACTCATGTGGAGACTTTCAATTTCATATAACTCTATGCTTTTACATGACGTGTTCGTGTACCTCATGCATATAATGCATGTGGATATGTATAAATATATTTGACTTCTATTTTTGGGTAAGTAACACAAACTTGTGGGTTGTGTAAATAGTTACACATCAATATGGGTTGAACATATTGATTTGGTGGAGGGATTAGGATTCCAACCTAAATTACTAGAAGCATGCATACATAAATTGATTCTTTAATCAGATTTAATTAATAACAGTGGTTTCTTTTAGATAAAAAAGATGGTCGCCGCTTATATTTATTGCAACGGTCAAATAATTGAGACAGAACAAGGATGTAGTTATAGTATACATCCAGAAGCTGTTGTGATGCTTGGAGGATTTACTACTTTGGAAGCTGTGCAAAGGAAAATTCATCGGAGGTTAAAACTCGCGAGGAATCAAGTAATAGAGTCCATTACATTCAGACATCTTCAATTTATAGATAGGTTTTGGCATGTTCCCTATCCGGTAAATGATGATGATGATTGGGAATATATACTTTCATTGGTTAAGTATATACCTGAGAATCAAATGATGGAGTTGTATGTCACTATAGCTACAATGGAGGTTCCATCGACATTGGAAGTTGACCCATCTCAAATTCATGAAACTATGTCATATGCTCCTTCACATCAAGACGTTCCATTAGCATCAGTAGTTATTCCATCATTTCCATCAGCCACAGTTTCAATGGATAGTCCTCCACATACTTTAGATGCATTGGTTGATGAATTTGACGATGATGACAATTTTGAACAAGATGAAGAGGAAGTTGAAGAAGAAGAAGAGCATGCGGAAGATCAGTCTGTACCAACTCATGCGAGGTTCAACCGACCATTGAACCATCCTCCACTATTGGCTTCCTGGTCGACTGAAGGCATGAATCGCTCTGCCTATAGCATTTGCAATTGTGGAGAAAGAGAACTTCTCATCATGGAGCTGGTTTCTGGCATGTCTCCGAGAGTTTGTTACGGATGCAGAAGGGATTTGTCTTATTTCTGATCGCCACCGTGCAATCAAGGAGGCGATACAGTCTGAGGGTCTTTCGTGGAGACCACCATATGCCCATCATCGATACTGTATTCGACACATTTCCAGCAATTTGCGAAAGAAGTTCAAGAATGAGTCGATGAAAAAGGCAATCTTAAAAATTGGTATGAACATCCTTTTCTGTTAAAAATGTTTTTGTCGTAGTTATTTTCATAACTGTTCATATGACTGTTTGTATGATAGCATATGAGCCTCAACAACAAAGGATGGAGGAGCGTCTTCAAGATATCCACAGAGTGAATCCAAAAGTGTATGATTACATGATGCAAATTCCAAAGCAGAAATGGTCGTTGGCATATGATGATGGGAGGAGATATGGTCATATGACGACCAACATCGTAGAATGTATAAATGGAGTTTTCAAAGGTGTTCGAAAACTACCTATCACAGGTAAATACGAATATTTCAATATATGTTACTCAGAAGAGTTACTATTATAATATAATATTTGTATAATGTCGTAAATCTAAATTTCAGGGTTGGTACAAGAGACCTTCTATCGTAGTGTAAAGTACTTTCTGGAACGAGGAAAGCAAGGTGAAGAGGGCTTGAACAGAGGGATGCGCTATGGACACCATTTCCAACGCGAGCTAGATACAGTTCTTCAGGAGGCCGCAACTTACCGTGTAACTGCATTTAATCATCCAGAGCAACGATTTGAGGTCGCTGAGCCCGGTGATGCTATGGCATGTAGCAATGGTCGTGTGCGAGTTGTTTTATTGTAGAAGTGTTACTGTAATTGTGGCAACTTTCAGGCACTGAGATATCCCTGCGGCCATGTGATTGCTGCATGTGCTTACGTACATGTATCTTGGGAGCAGTTCGTTGATCCAGCTTATCGACTCGAGAGCATCAACTCCTGCTACAATACTCCGTGGATGTCAATCGGGGAATATTAGAATTTTCAGCTGTCTGATGGCGCACCCACGCTTCTACCGAACAGCAATAGACTTCGACCTAAAGGGAGGCCAAAGTCGACTCGTATTCGGAATGAGATGGATTGGCCTAGTGAACATCCAGCTGGACGGCGGTGCAGCATATGCCGCCAGGAAGGTCATACGAAGACACGTTGCCCTAGACACATAGGGCAATCATCTAATGGTTAAAATGAATCATGTACTCTATCAGTTACTGTAAAACTTTGTACATGTAATTATTTTTATCATTTCACCATTTTTAATCATATTTGTCTTACTTGTAAATAGGGTAATTTTTGGAAAATGTACCACGATTTCACGTGACATTTTTTGTCGAACGATCAACATTACATGAGTAGCTTTAAACAAACAAAACCAACTCAAAAAAAAGGAATGTACCTGTATAAGAAAACAAAACCATTTGAAGGGAGGTATTATACCATCAGGAAGAGAGATTCTAGAAATGTGCAATGTTATGACAAACCTTTAGATGAAATGTGTCAGTTCCCCACTAGATGTGCATGTTTCTTCAAAATTTTCAGGCTGGAGATAATCCACCATAAGTTTCACATAGCCTTATGTCTTCCATGGATTAATGTCAAACACTTCAACCAATTTGTTTACTTTATGGGGAAGTAAAACCTCATTCCTTTGAATATGCACATTACCATGAACATATAAAATCATCATTTTGCAAGAAAAACTACTACTCTCATGTTCACTGAAATACCCCTTAACCTAAGAATGATACAAATAGTGTAAGTACCCAATAGCAAGATTCCAATCCATTTTGAAGGATAATGGGGATGACAAGGAAACATCAACCCCCAGGCCCACCCCTTCCACCCATTCAACCAACTTCGGTAACTCCTATAGAAGTAGTTTTTCAAAAAAATGAAATGTCACACCACCACAGCTTCCTACATCCATATTAACCCCCCAATTCAGTTTCATTAAATGTGGACAGTCCCCATTTTTACCAAAGTCAATGATGCACTATTAAACCATCACTTTTCAACCCCCGCCTCAAAAATACAAAATTCTTTGAGGGATGAGAAATGATCCGGTGCATTTTAGAACATTGAAATGTGTCGAATCATTTCTCATCCCTCAAAGAATTTTGTATTTTTGAGGCGGGGGTTAAAAGTGGTGGTTTAATAGTGCATCATTAACTTTGGTAAAAATGAGGGCTGTCCACATTTAATGAAACTGAATTCGGGGGTTAATATGGATGTAGAAAGCTGTGGTGGGGTGACATTTCATTTTTTTGAAAAACTACTTCTATAGGAGTTACCGAAGTTGGTTGAATGGGTGGAAGGGGTGGGCCTGGGGGTTGATGTTTCCTTGTCATCCCCATTATCCTTCAAAATGGATTGGAATCTTGCTATTGGGTACTTACACTATTTGTATCATTCTTACGTTAAGGGGTATTTCAGTGAACATGAGATTAGTAGTTTTTCTTGCAAAATGATGATTTTATATGTTCATGGTAATTTTCATATTCAAAGGAATGAGGTTTTACTTCCCCATAAAGTAAACAAATTGGTTGAAGTGTTTGACATTAATCCATGGAAGACATAAGGCTATGTGAAACTTATGGTGGATTATCTCCAGCCTGAAAATTTTGAAGAAACATGCACATCTAGTGGGGAACTGACACATTTCATCTAAAGGTTTGTCATAACATTGCACATTTCTAGAATCTCTCTTCCTGATGGTATAATACCTCCCTTCTCATCTCACCTTACCAAGAAAAATTATCTAGAGCTTTTGAGGTTGATTTATACTCAGGGGCATGACAGAATTGCAAAGATGTTTCTATTGTTACTAGACACATAGGGCAATCATCTAATGGTTAAAATGAATCACGTACTCTATCAGTTACTGTAAAACTTTGTACATGTAATTATTTTTATCATTTCACCATTTTTAATCATATTTGTTGTACTTGTAAATAGGGTAATTTTTGGAAAATGTACCACGATTTCACGTGACATTTTTTGTCGAACGATCAACATTACATGAGTAACTTTAAACAAACAACACCAACTCAAAAAAAGGAATGTACCTGTATAAGAAACCAAAACCATTTGAACTATTAAATGAAAATGTCATCAGTTTTTTATAATGAAAGATGAACTTACAGTGACTACAAAACAAAAACGAGGAAACTCTGAACGTCTTCACCCCAACACCCCAACACGGGAGACAACAACTAACCCAATGTGTTTATGCTTCTTTCAAAATTATATGCTAAATTACATATCTTACATGATAAAAGTCATAACTTACATGAAATTAATGTTTTATTGTTTGCACATTCAGATGGAGCAACCACTTTTATCTTGCCAGGAGACGCACGTGTCGCGCGATGTGTTGGCGCGACGACCTGTTAGACATCTTCATGTTCGGAGAGCGCACCGTTTCCATCATGAGGCACCGCCGGCAGCTATTTGTCCATACCTTAGACGTGCAGGCTTTTATGGAGTCGCTATGTGTGACTTCAAGACCATCGACCATCATTTGATAGCTGCATTGGTTGAGAGATGGCGGCCAGAGACACACACATTTCATCTCCCAGAGGGGGAGATGACTATTACATTAGAGGACGTCGCCTACATGCTGGGGTTACCTATCCATGGAGATGCAGTTACGGGGGCCAGTACCGGCGATTGGGTTGCAGTCATACAGAGGCTGCTAGGCATTGACGTCATCGGCGCACGGGGTGTCCTCCAGGGTTCGCGCTTGCGAATGAGGTGGCTCGATCAGCATTTCGACGTCATTCCAGATGATGCAGACGAGGAGACGCTTCTTCAGCACACACGTGCATACATTTTGCGGCTGCTCGGAGGCATGTTGTGCGTCGACTACTCCACCGCTTTGGTACACATGATGTACCTCCCATTACTTGAGGATCTGGATCAGACTGCTACATACAGTTGGGGATCCGCTGTATTAGCACATCTGTACAGATCTCTCTGCACCAGTTGTCAGGCCGATTCACATCAGATTGCAGGTTGCATGGTGTTAATACAGATGTGGGCCTGGGAGCGTTTTCCACGCATCGCTCCTCGAGTTGTCGCACCGCTTGCACCGGAGCTACTTCAGGACTGTCCTCGGGGACGATGGTATGTCTACGTCATTACTTTCGGTTATTTAGTACTTTTGTTATTGTTTTTTATAAACTTACCGTAGGTTACTCTTTTTTCACCAGGTGGAGTCAGTCTCAGAAGTTTGCACATACTCCGAGACATAGTGTGCACAGCTTCAGACAGATATTCGATGCTATAGTGCCGGCTGATGTAAGTTAAACAGTACTTTTTGTAGGAAAATTTGTTTTGTTATCACTATTTTAAGTTATTTCAATATAATCTCAGTAAAATTATCATGCTACTATATGACTTATTTTTTGAGTTTACATTTCAGGTTTCATGGACTCCTTATACAGGTTATGTCTACGCATCACTTCCACTATACTGCACATCTTTGGCTGGAGATCGTGCTGCAGTAGTACCACTCATTCACTTCCACATCGTTGAGTGGCACCAGCCAGACCGGGTCATGCGCCAGTTCGGTTTTATACAGCATATCCCCTTGGCACCACGACAGTCTACCGAGTTACATTCGATTGTACTTATAGGTAGACAGACGACAGACTGGCGGCGACATCATGCATCTTATATCCAGCTTTGGGACAGGCGTGCCCAATTCAGTATCTTTCCACAGGGATATATCACATCACACTCTCATTTATCTGATCAGGGGGATTATGCACACTGGTATCGACGACATACCATCATGTACCTTACACGTCAGGGGATTGGCATTCAGCGATTGGTATGTTTACTAAGATTTATTAATTTTGTTTAACTCATTTTTGATATTAATTTGATTGTCATTTCATTTGCAGGCAGACGCCCTTGGTCAACTTGCACATTCCACGCAGCCTCAGGAGCATGCATATATTCTGCGGGAGGTAGTTCATCGGGATGTGGTGGCTCTATTGGATCATCTCCGGTTGATACGTGACAGTTTTTTTGATGAGGAGCCACAGATATATCCTGATCCATATCTTCAGGCAGAAGCACCTGAGGATGACGATGTCCTTGCTATGCCTGCTGAGGAGGATGCACCGCCACCGCTGCCGCCGGCTGGACGACAGAGACGAGCACATCCGGGGGGCAGAGGCGACCACATCGACATCCGAGAGCGGCTCCTGCAGATGTCGTCGCACCACAGACAGGCGATCTCACCCAGCCGACTGATGATTTTGCACAGCAGGGAGACATTTATATACCGCATATGGCGTCTCCGCAGACTACTATGGACTTCGATCTGGGTGCAGTCACACAGCTTATGGCGGCCCCCTCTCCTCCCGACGAGACCTTCTTCAGTACCCCATTTCTACCATTTATAGGAGCTTCAGAGCCATATGTCACCCCATATGGTTTTGGGGCATCCTCACATGATTTTGGGGCGTCCTCACATGATTTTGGTCAGTCCTCTACACAGCATCATGAGGAGGCACCAGAAGCACCGGAAGAGGAGGAACCTGCAGAGAGGACACCGGAGCGACATGGACGTCGGACGCGGAGAGGACGTGACATTCAGACACCGCGTTGTGGTGCCGGGGGGCATCGCCGTTGATGTTTTTGGATGTAATGTTGTATATATTAAAAAACTTATTCACTATGATAAGTAACTGTTGTTTAAGTCAAATAACAAGAAAATCAAAAATCTATTAAATACAAACTTATTTCAATTAACTATTAAATTATAAAGTACAGGTACAATATAAACAAAATTTGTCACAGCGAGTTAACCATTAATAATTAATAATTATAATGACAAATAATAATTAATAATTATATTATTAACTAATTAATTATTGTATATAAAATAATAATATTTTATAGACGTTTAAAGTCACATAGTTGAAACATTTTTAAGTTACAACTAGGTGGTTTTGAAAGCCTATAAAATATTTTCTATCGACATTTTTTACGTAATTTTTTTATTTTCATCTATTCAGTATATGTTTAATCCAAGTTTCAAGTTTCATTCATATTGGTCATATGGATTATGTTTTATAGACGTTTAAAGTCACATAGTTGAAACATTTTTAAGTTACAACTAGGTGGTTTTGAAAGCCTATAAAATATTTTCTATCGACATTTTTTACGTAATTTTTTTATTTTCATCTATTCAGTATATGTTTAATCCAAGTTTCAAGTTTCATTCATATTGGTCATATGGATTATGTTTTATAGACGTTTAAAGTCACATAGTTGAAACATTTTTAAGTTACAACTAGGTGGTTTTGAAAGCCTATAAAATATTTTCTATCGACATTTTTTACGTATTTTTTTATTTTCATCTATTTAGTATATGTTTAATCCATATTTCAAGTTTCATTCATATTGGTCATATGGATTATCTTTTATAGACGTTCAAAGTCACATAGTTGAAACATTTTTAAGTTACAACTAGGTGGTTTTGAAAGCCTATAAAATATTTTCTATCGACATTTTTTACGTAATTTTTTTATTTTCATCTATTCAATATATGTTTAATCCAAGTTTTAAGTTTCATTCATATTGGTCATATGAATTATGTTTTATAGACGTTTAAAGTCACATTGTTGAAACATTTTTAAGTTACAACTAGGTGGTTTTAAAAGCCTATAAAATATTTTCTATCAACATTTTTTACGTAATTTTTTTATTTTTATCTATTTAGTATATTTTTAATACATGTTTTAAGTTTCATTCATATTGGTCATTTAGATTATATTTTATAGGCTTTCAAAGTCACATACTTGAAACATTTTTAAGTTTCAAGTAGGTGGTATTGAAAGACTATATGTTTAACAATATTTCAATTTTTTTTATAAATAGTTACTTATAACTATGTAAATATATACATGTATAAATATATAATTATACATATACAAGTATAACTATAATTACAATATAATTCTAAATATAATTATAAATATAATTCTACACACACACATACACACACACATATATATATATTTATATATGAATATTAAATATATTTATAAATAAATTTTAAATATATATGTAACAATATTTTCATAATTATATATTTTAAATATATTCATATTCATATAATTATAAATATTTATATTTAAAGATTAGTTTATAATTATATAATTACAAATATATTTTTTATTTAAAAAATATATATAAATAGATTTATATTTATAAATATTTATTTTTAATTATATATATACATAATTATATTTATACACACACATATAATTATATATATACATAAATATAATTTCATAATTATATAATTATAAATATAATAATAATTAATTTAGCATTTTTAAATACATATTTATAAGATTATTTTTAAAATTTTATTTATTTATTTTGAAATTATTTATTAAAAATAGATGAGGTGGAAAAAAACTAAAACAAAAAAAAAAGAAAACAAAATTTTATTTATTTATTTTGAAATTATTTATTAAAAAGAGATGAGGTGAAAAACAAT
Source organism: Viscum album (assembly GCA_963277665.1). Taxonomy (NCBI): domain Eukaryota; kingdom Viridiplantae; phylum Streptophyta; class Magnoliopsida; order Santalales; family Viscaceae; genus Viscum; species Viscum album. The sequence goes on from OY728127.1 coordinate 626,356,503, forward strand.
TAAAAAAAAGAAATAAAACAAAACCAGAAAAAAAAAGGTGGCAAAGCGCCACTTGAAGTGGCGCTAGCCACCCGAGTTGTTGAGGGCCACTTGAAGTGGCGCTCAATAAACCCTTTTACCTAATTAATCTAAACCTAGACCCATTTTAATAAAAAAAAAAAAAAAAAAAAACTCATCCGCCTAAAAAACCCCATTTATATATGTCCCAGACTGGATATGTATCGTGCCCCAATCCACATGGATTGCCTTTCTCGTTCGCATTTTCCTATTTTTTGTACTCAATCGTCATTTTCCCTATTTATTACCCGTAAAAAAATTTATATTATTTTTTTATTGTGTTGTTGTGGGCCCAACCCGTGAGTATTCACGGGGTTCGAACTTCGAAGCATCGGCAAGGTGGAGTCCCCGGATAGAATGAAAGACAGAGCGAGGAAGACGACGATGGCGGCGAGTAGCAGTGGCGTGCTTCCGCTGGCACTTCTCCTCCTCAGCTTTCCCTTCGCCTCCACGATCAGCGGCGGCGCCGCTGTTCCGCTGCAACTCATCAACGACGACATTCTGGGTCTCATCGTATTCAAATCCCTGCTCCACGACCCCTTCTCCCGCCTCTCCTCCTGGAAGCCCGACGACTCCTCCCCTTGTTCCTGGCACTTCATCCGCTGCCGCACCTCCAACTCCCGCGTCTCCGCCGTTTCCCTCGACGGCCTCGCCCTCTCCGGAAACGTCGCCGACGCCGCCGTCCGCTCCCTCCCCAACCTGCGCCACCTCGCTCATCTCTCCCTCTCCCGCAACGCCTTCACCGGCCCGCTCCTCCCCGAGATCGCCCTCATCCCCAACCTCCGATCACTCAACCTCAGCCACAACTTCCTCTCCGGCCCCATTCCTCCCGCTCTCTTCACCAACGCCACCTCCATTCGATCCCTCGACCTCTCCAACAACTCTCTTTCCGGCACCCTCTCACCCGCAGACTGCGACGGCGAGAAGGCCTCACCCTCCTCTCTCCACTTCCTCTCCGTCGCGCGGAATTTGTTAGGCGGGACGGTGCCGGCGACCGCGTTGCAGACGTGCGCACCCTCGCTCACGGCTCTCAATCTCTCCGGAAATCATTTCTCCGGCGAACTGGATTTTCCTACCGGAATCTGGAATTTGACTCGGCTTCGCACACTGGATCTTTCGTACAACGCCTTCTCCGGCGTGTTACCGGGAGGAGCCTTCTCCGTTCACTTTCTTAAGGAGCTCCGCCTACAGGGAAACCAATTTTCCGGCGCTTTGCCGGCTGATGTCGGATTCTGCCGACACTTGAAGGTGATTGACTTCGGCGAAAATTTATTCGCCGGAGGCTTGCCCCGTTCGCTCCGTGCTCTGATCTCGCTGGAGTTCTTGAGACTCCCGAATAACATGCTTGCCGGGGAACTTCCTCATTGGATCTCTAACATGAGCAGCAGCAGCAGCCTCCGGCATGTCGATTTTTCCGGCAACGGCTTCGTCGGAACGCTCCCTCCGGCCATGGGTGTCGCCCTCCAATCGCTGCAGTTTTTGAGTCTCTCCGGGAACAAGCTGACCGGCGGCATTCCGGCCTCGCTGGGTTCCTGCACCGATCTTTCCGTGCTTCGATTGAGAGGGAACACACTGAACGGCACCATACCCAGCGGCTTGTTCTCTCTGGGGATGGAGGAAATCGATTTATCAGAGAACGAACTGACCGGACCTGTCCTGCCGGCCTCAAGGTGGCTCTCAGAATCTCTCTGCAAATTAGATTTGTCTTCGAATCGGCTCCATGGCTCCATTCCCCCCGGAATCAGCTCGTTTTCCGGGCTGAGATACTTGAACTTGTCGAGGAACGATCTGAGATCGCAGATGCCGCCGGAGCTGGGGCTCTTGCGGAATCTGGCAGTGTTGGATCTTCGTAACAGCCGCCTTTACGGATCGGTGCCCGGCGGTCTCTGCAACCACGCCAGCAGCTTGAGCATCCTCCAGCTGGATGGAAATTCCCTCACGGGGCCGATCCCGGAAGAGATCTGCAACTGTTCATCTCTCTACTTGCTGTAAAGTCGTCTTCCTCCTTCTGACCAACTAGTTGTGTACATATTCAATTTTCTGATCACATTGTGGCTGCTTGCAGGAGTTTGTCTCGAAACACCTTTAATGGTTCAATCCCCAAATCGATTTCAATGCTGAGCAAGCTGAGGATCCTGCGTCTGGAGTTCAACAAGCTGAGCGGCGAGATCCCGCCGGAGCTTGGGAAGCTGGACGACCTTCTTGCGGTGAACGTGTCCTATAACAGGCTTATCGGGAGGCTTCCCGTCGATGGCATATTTCAAAACCTGGATCGGAGCTCGCTGGAGGGGAATTCAGGGATCTGTTCGCCATTGTTGAAGGAGCCCTGCAAGATGAACGTCTCAAAGCCGTTGGTCCTCAACCCCAATGAGATGGGCATCGGAAATCGAACAGGGGGACATGAAAACGCCGGAGGGGACGAATCATCTCCAATCGTCAAGCCACACCGCCACACGTTCCTCAGTGTTTCCGCCATTATCGCCATTTCAGCGGCCACCCTGATCGCCATCGGCGTGATCTTCATTAGCCTGGTAAACGTCTCTGCCCGCCGGCTGCCTGCATTCATCGACAGCGCCTTGGAAAGCATGCACTCTAGCTCATCGTCAAGATCCGGAGCTGTCACGGCCGGAAGGCTTGTCATTTTCGATTCCAAGTCGCCACTGCCTCAAGATTGGTTCAGCAGTTCTAATATCTCGCTGCTCGACAAAGCTGTAGAGATTGGGCATGGAGTCTTCGGGGCTGTTTACATGGTTCCTGTGAGAGGAGGAGGAGAAGCCGTAGCAATAAAAAGACTGGTTTCATCAAATGTAATTCAGCATCCAGAAGATTTCGACAGGGAAGTCCGGATTTTGGGAAAGGTGCGGCATCCCAACGTCGTCGCTATGAGAGGCTACCAGTGGACTCCCCAGCTGCAGCTCCTTGTGTCGGATTACGTGCCCAACGGCAGCTTACAGTCCAAACTCCATGAAAGGCCTCCTTCCACGCCATCCCTGACCTGGCCAAATCGACTCAAAATCATCAATGGCGTTGCCAATGGGCTTGCCCATCTGCACCACTCCTTCACCCCGCCCATCATCCATGGCTGTATCAAGCCCGGCAACATCCTGCTGGACAACGACTGCAGTCCGAGGATATCTGATTTTGGACTCACGAGGTTGGTGACGAGGGCGAGGACCAGAGCTCAAGATGCGCTTGGTCACGCAGCAGCGCCGGAACTGGAGTACCAGAGCTCGAGCGTGAACGAGAAATCTGACGTCTATGGGTTCGGCATGATTGTTCTTCAGCTGGTGAGCGGGAAGAGGGCGGTGGAATACAGAGAGGAGGGTTTGGTGAGATTGTGTGATGAGGTGAAGGCTCTGGTGGAACGTGGGAGCGCTTTGGAGTGTGTGGATTCGTGCATGGGGGGCTGCCCGGAGGAGGCCTTGCCGATACTGAAGTTGGGATTGGTATGCACGTCCCACTTACCTTCTAGCCGGCCTTCCATGGCGGAAGTTGTGCGGATACTTCAGGTAATCAGAACACCAGTTTAGGAGACGATGGGCTTCTTCCTTTGGCTGCCCTTTTTAATAAACAACTGGTCATTTGTAATGTTAAACCGAGCCATATTTGGTATATTGGAATCAATTGGATGAAAATGGAATGAGAAGTGGAATGGGTGAGGGAGCTAGTGATGCAAACTCGGCGGTGCGCATGGGCTGATGATTTTCACAAATAAGCTTTGACTTCATTTCTATAGTCCACCAAACTTACAATCTTGTCTCTTGTCTCTTCCATATACACCTTAGTTTTGAGCCTTTAAAACCAAGATGGCATCCCATTGTCGCTTGGCCTTGCAACTTCCAACTCATGTGTATTCTCTATTGGGCTTCCGTAACAGAAGCACCTTTTGGAAGTTTCCAACGCAAAACAAAGTTACGAAACTCCTATTTTGGAATGAACCCGTGATTATGGTGTGTTGAGAACTTAACTGGTTTACAAAGAATTAGTGTAAGTAAACAAAAAGAATATAGGAATCGTTTTTTTTTAACAAAGCCTAAAGAACATAAAAGGAAAGGTGCAAAACAGTAAAGATGGACACAAATATTTACATGGTTCGAACTTTTGATTCTAGTCCACGGTAAAAACACCACCACAAATTCCTTTTTATTATGCAAAAAAAAAAAAAAAAACAATGCACATACAAATAGAGAGGAACAAAACAGAGAGGAACAAAACAGAGAAAAACACATGCGGACCAAAGAAGTTGTCTCATTACTCCAGAGCCAGTTATGAAATCTAGCTCGAAGAAGGCAATGTTTTCCCTCGAATCGGACGGACTCATGCACAACCTCAAACCCCCAACCCAAAAAAGAAAGAAGATACAAAAAAAAAACAAATAGTGCTCTTACAAAACTTAGGCCTGCACCAAGAACCTGAGAGGGGCTAGAGAATAATGCAGTAGCCAGAACTTCTTGGAAGGATGAAGGCCAAACAAGAATTGTGAGAAGCGGAGTCTCCATCGGAGATGATCACCAAAACAAGGGGCGTGCAAGGTCATCGATGCCGACCACCAAAGCTCCTGTGCTTCTGTTCTTTGAACGACAAACACCAAGAGGGCAACGAACCACCGACTTCCCTTCTCTCTCTCTCTAATCTTACTGTAGGATGATGCCAAAGCCGAAGAACCATCGTCGGATGGAAAGGACCCCATACCACAATAATACCGCGACAGAGGCGAGGCAACGCCTTGACAGTTGCAATAGATGGGGGGACACACGAACAACTGGGGGTGAGCAGAACAATTGAGAAGCCAGACCATACAACAAGCAACCAGAAAGGGGGGGCGGTGTGACGCAGATCGTCGGTAAAACAAACAAACACACAACCCAGCAACCAGAGCCGTCAGATGGAAGCCGATCAATGGCTAATAAAACAACACAACAACAAATCGCCAGGATGGCAAGCGAGGGCGAAGCAGGCCATCAATAGAGGGCGAAGGGAACAACCCAACAGGAAGCCCACACCATGATCCAGTGCGCCCCAATATGGGGTCTAGCAAATAGAAGGGCCAAAGCGCAAGCCCAACAACAATATAATACACATAATAAAAAATAAACCCAACATTTTAAAAGGGGAAAAGAAACTAGATTTTAATTTTGAAAACCCAAAAAATAACACGGTGCATTCAAAACTAAGTCAATGCACTCCGACCACACACTGCAACACCTTTGATACACACCAAAAAAGAGCTTCTGAAAGATAACGATAAGGAAATAAAGGTAAGGAATAACAGAAGTATTTTACGTGGTTCAGACTTAGTCATACCCCATAGGGGGAACACTGTAAACTTTTTATTAAAGAAGCAGAACAAGATTACAATGTGAAATCATTACAAAACATATGACTCCACCCTACTATTTATAGTTCAGCTTAGCCAATAGAGCTAGTACTGTCACTTTCTGAACTTCACAAGTGATCATACACACAATTTGACCATTAGCTGCATGTCATCGCCATAACTGACTTGTTTGATGAACAATGTGCACATCCAAAAACTCCGCAAGTTCTCATTACGTAGCCTTATGTTGAAACTTTACATAAACCCTCATGAATGTCAAAAACATATCACATAACTTCAAAATTTATTCTTATATGAGACCTTTGTGTCTCCGCACTTACACCTTCATGACTCATCATTGTTTCTTCCAATTTCTCTACTTCTAGACTTCCGACCTTTGATTGCGCTACTTTACCAACTCCATCCGTTTTCTTAATTTTTCTTTCAGATTCACTCCTTTCAGAATTTCCAACACTTACCAGAAAATGGTTTCCACACCGACCGATCCTAACAATCTACCACTTGGGAATCACTTTTTGGCTTTACCACTCATTCCTTCATCTATATCTATAAATCCCTTCCACTCACAAACTTTCTTTGCAATAGCATAGTTCCCCTACCATGCTCCCGATCATCCCAACCCAACTGAGGTGCAACACCACCTTAGAACATCTCAGACTACAACCTTGGTCAACATATCTCCCAAATTCCTAACTCCATCAACTTTCCACGACTCTAACACTTTATCCTCCAATATCTTTTGGAGAAAGTGATTCTTCAATTGAATGTGCTTCTTTATGGAATGAAACATCAAATTGTTGGCTCATTGGATAGCACTTTGTGAATCACAGAACAACATATCAACCTCTCACCTTCTTCTAAGTTCATACAATAGCCCCTTCAACAAAATCAACTCCTTCCCAGCTTTTGTAAGTGAAATTTACTCTACCTCCATTGTTGAAAGTAAAAATAGAAGTTGAAGCTTTGACATCTAACTCACAATTGTGCCTCTATAAGTGAACACATAGCCAGTGGTGCTTCTCCCAGTGTCCGCACCTCCCATGAAGTTTGAATATGAAAACCCCTCCAGCGGTTTGTCCATTTCGAAATAGAGAGATTAACATTCGGAACATTTGAGATACTGAAGTACCAACTTAACAGCTTCGTAGTGTTCTCTTCTGGGGTTATCCATGAATCTACTAACAACTCCCATTATATCATGACACATCCTCCATTGGTACCCCACCTAGGTTGATAAGGAAGATAGAGAGAGAGAGAGAGATCCCTGAAGCTCGCCTCTAATAGGCCACGAGTTGGTGACTAGCACTGATGGTATAAAACACACAATGGAAGGTATTTCCCTCAATATATAAATTTAAGGATAAGAGATAAGATGAGAAATACCAATCAACAACACATCATATAAAATAAACCAAGATCCCATAACAATAGGCTCTCATAATGCATGATATAAAAATACAAACAATCTCCCAAAATAATGTACTGAAAGACTCCCAGGCAGCAACACCACCACTAGCTTGTTGGAGTTGGTGCCCTAGAACCAACTTCTATGCGATTTATGATAACCTATATTCATAGTTTTAAATATTAATAAACTTCTTATCATATAATGATCATTATTCTACATAACATAGCATGTGATAATGTCCTAAGAGTAGCTGTCGCACTAAAAGGTTATAGTAGTTCCTTGCTATAATGAGAACCTGGAAGTGTTACGACACTATTCTTTAATATGTGTTATATAGTTGGATGATATCATTTGAGGGACACAAATGATACAGTCTATCATGGGTGGATACTCATAGGACTTTGAGGCACCTTCTTATGGTGCACGCCCTTGGTAATATCTAGTGTAGGATATTTTGAGAATGAGACCCGATAGTAGGAAATCCACTTTCATATGTGTCAATGGATGTTCCTATCTGCGGACACGTGTATTGATCCCTAGACTTTAAGATTATTATTAATGAATATTATAAGTCACGTAATTTGATGTATTGATGAAAACCATGATGACATATGTTCGCAACGAGGCAGGATACATTGGGTGCGTCACGAGTAATACTGCATTAATGAATAACGTGAAAAATGATTTGTCTCTTCTATTATTTAACAGAAGTTGATATCTCATACCCTTTGATAGAAATGATATAACCTAAATAAATCCATGCCCATTGTGATCTATAAGAAATTTTAATTTCCAAGAAGTCAAAGAAAGCTACATCGAGCACATAGGTTGATGAAACCAGTTTGCAACCTGCTTGATTAGATATATTGTGATAAAGATATTATATTACACAATAAGCATCCATGTGAGGTATTATGTCATCGTGGAATTAACTTATTTCTCTATGGGAACCTTGGTGCGTTTCTAGATGCTAACCTTGGACTTTAGGGTGCTTCACCTAATGCCAATGAGAAAGAGGCCTAAAAGGTTACACACTAAGTGTATCCAAAATCTCAGTTAAATAATCACTACCACAAAACAGGGCAAGGGAAGCGCTACCCCTTTAACAATGCTAAAAAAAGCATTGATAAGGGGGCGGGGCTTTATCAGCACTAAAAAAACGTTGATAAAGGGCACTTTTAACAGCGCTAAAAAAAGCGCTGTTAAAAGTGACCCTTTATGATTTCTTTTCTTAGCGTTGTTAAAGGGGCCCCCTTTATCAGCGTTTTTTTAGTAGTGCTGATAAAGGGGGGTTTTATCAGCGCGCATTTTCCTAGTGCTAATAAATGTGTATATTTCAAAAAAAACATAAAAAATAATATATTGATATATAAGTATATTTATATTGATATAAATATAATAAATATTTTTTAAAATATGTTTTATATCGATTTGATATGTCGTAGACCCAAAATGGACACCCCAGAGCAGAAATTATGGTCGTTTGTAGGGATTAAAGACATTTTAGTACCTTGAAGAATATGAGAAGGTGTTACAATGGTCACCTTAGTGTAGGTATGGTCGTAATATTCGATTTGATATGTGGTTGAGGCAAAACGGACACCTGAAGCAGAAGTTATGGCAAAACAGACCCCCAGAGCCAAACTTATGACCGTTCAGAGGGTTTTTGGTCCTTTTTGAACCTCAAAGAATGTGAGAAGGGGTTTCGGTGATCAAAGGAGTGTGTAAATTTTCTCAAGCTTAAATTTGATAAGTGGTAGATCCAAAACGGACACTCGGAGTAGAAGTTATTGTTGTTTGAAATTTTGCAACTCTCGTATCTCCTAAAAACCTAAGAAACCAACAACTCACTAAAACAGACATAACTTCTACTCCGGTTGTCCGTTTGAGTGCCACGACTAGTCAAATCGAAGCTCACGAAACGAGTGATGACCAAGTCTAGTCTAAATCGTTAGAAGATCAGAGGAACGAAAGATATATCAGTTATATCACACCAAAAAAAAGTCCAACTTCAAACATTCATAACTTTCGTTTCGGGTGTCTGTTTGGGCTCTACCACATATCAAATCAAAGGAAGCGAAGAGATATACATATAAAGTTGACTCGTACTTAGTCTCAATCATGTTTAGGACCCGAAAATGCCAAAAACCCACCAGAAGGCTTCCAAAACTCAATTTCCGTGTCCGGACCCCTGTCAAATTTTTATTAAAACAATCATAACTTATGATCTGTGTGTCTGTTCATCCTTTAGAACCTGTTTTATCATATTTCGTTCCATGAGCTTCAGTTTGACTATTTACGTAGTTGAAACGGACACCCGGAGAAGAAGTTATGTCTTTTTTAGTGACTCTGCGATTTGTTAGGTTTTTCGAGACCCCATTTCTAGCACTTTTGTATATACATATTAATATATAATATTTGTAAATATATATAAATATGTATAATTATACCTACAGATATACATATAATATATACTTGTGTGTGTGTGTTGTATATGTGTATGTATATATGTATTTATTTATTTATAAAAACACACATAAGAAAAAATATTTTATAAATGTATTTAAAATCAATCTTATAAATATATATTAATATAAAAATAAATATACGGATAAAAAATTATAACTAAATATATATATATATAAATATATTTATATATATATATATATTAATATAATTAACTATATGTATATATTAATATGACTAAATATATATGTATATATTAATATGACTATATATATATATGTTTATATATATATATATATTAATATATATATATTAATATAATTAAATATATGTATATATTAATATGACTAAATATATATATAAATAAATAGATATATTAATAAATGAAATGCAAAGCAATATGATGGAGTGGTAAAGGCTTAGGCGCACAAACAAGAGGTCTTGAGTTCGAATCCTGGGGGAGACAGGTCGCGCGCACAGGTGTGGGGAATTACCTAGCACTGTTAAAGGTGGGTGGGGTTGGGTGGAGCTTACCTGGGGCGTACATGGGCTACCATGGCGGTGGGTGCTGTTAAAGGGGGGCTTCAAGCGCTGTTGAAGCCCCCCAAAATTGCAAAAATAGATTTTTTTAATATTTTTTCAACTTTTATCAACGCTAAAAAAAAGCGCTGATAAAAGGGGTCTTTATCAGCGCTTTTCGGAGCACTGATAAAAGGGACCCCCCTTTATCCTCGCCTCGATTAACAACGCTTTTTTTAGCGCTGTTAATCGACTTTTCTAGCCCTGATAAAGGCCATATTTGTAGTAGTGAATATATTATTATTTATTATTTAACAAGTTGAATAAATATTATTCCCACATGTGGTTTAATAATTATTTATGTTTTCTTGATCATATATATTCTGTCACCAGTTATTCAAGATAATATAATGTGAGTAGAATATTTAATAAATATTTATTTTCTATTTAGTAAATATAATATTTATTTATTTATTGGTGAATAATGCAGTGATATTTATTTATTAAATAAATTTTCATTATTCAAGGCTCAGTGGAGGAATGCCAGACTGAGTTTTTAGGTTTGGTGAGAAATAATATATATTGAATATTATTTGATTAAATAATATTTAATTTAATTCGCAAGTTAAGAGTATGTCAAGTAAATAATAATATTATTATTATTTTAAACATGGGGTCCCACAAGAGATTAAATAAATATTAAAGGGCACTTGTGAAAATATTTATTTCTAAACCCTAATGGTATTTAAACCCAATTATATTATTTTTTCAATAGATCCAATTCATTTCATGTTGTGCACAATGATAGAAAAAGAGAATCCTATCAAGCCCTAGAGATCTCCCCCTTAAAGAATGCTCCCAAGAATGGAGAGTGATCTTCCTCCACCTCCCACTCTCAAATCTATAGATATGAAGGATAACTCTTTGGAAGCAATTCTTGAGGTGATCAAAGGTAAATGATACAAGCAATATGAACTTCCATGCTAGAATCCAAATATTTCTATGGCGATGTTTGGAGATTTGTGGAACATATGTGGATCACCTCTAGAGGGAATATGCTCTTAATTCCTACAATGCAACAACCATAGAATGTAGATCTCCTGTCAAATCCATCAATGAAGAAAGAATTCATGCAAGGTAATTCTTTAATTGATTAAATTAATTATAAATAATATGTGATGAACTTGCACTTGGTTCCATCATTCTATCCCTTGTCTGTTTTCTTTGATTCAATTCCGTTGATCATGACGTTTATCATCGTTTAAATCTCAGATTGATCACCGATCATGACAAAAATCAAAGTTGGGCATGACCCATCACACACTTCCACTGCACCCAAAACCTTCAAGTGGTATCAGAGAAGTCACATAATTATTTATAATTATTTAAATATCATTGATTGATTTATGCATTTGTCATTTAGTTTTCAATTCAAGTTTAATCATTCTTTAAACTAAATTATGAGATCTACTTATTTCTCTTTCATTTCTTTTAGATCTAATAAAATTGATTAACTTTATGAATGAAATAAAATTGAAGAACTCATTTAGAAGTGTTGAGGATTCTGGTCGGATAACACAAGAACAAATGTCATGTAACTAGAGGTGCACGCCGTGTACCAGCGTTCAATGCACTAGGAATTAATTCCGAATTAATTCAAACCATGTGAATTGAATACATGCGGTGCATTTAATTTCTTACAACGCGTGTTTACCGGGCCCGCCTAGCACACGGTCATCCAAAGTACACACTGTGTAGCCCACATACACATCGTGTAGTCCTTCAAGTCACAGAAAGGATGTGTATTTTCATACATGGCGTACTTGACTGGTGACCGTGTAACTTGGAGACCACACGCTGTGTAGCCATTGTACACACCATGTAATCCAATTTTTCTGAGGCACAGTTTACATGCCGAGTCCCTAGGCCTGTGTCTTGGATAAACGGAGAGAGACGTACTGTAACACCTCAATATTTCATAGTACGTTATTTCTTCAAAGTAATTCAATAGATTGCGCTACATGCAACACCGAGTTCGAGCGCACCACGACTTACCAAACTAGCCGTTAAAAAGAGGTTATGAATAGTATTAACTGAATTTTGAATTTTATATATTCCATATAATTTTAACATACATATTATGTGTTTCTTAGACATAATATAATAACAAATTTAGTTTTTCAGATAAAGGAAGTATTTTTCAGAAAATATAATTTTACCACCTTTTAATGGAGAACCCTATTTAAAAACAATATTTGAAACTTTTATATATTCAATTTTATAAAATTAAATTCTTCTATAGAAGCGGGACATAAAAATTTAGTTTGGAGAAATTTTTGGTACTTTTCTGATAACTTTCATATTTTGACGAATAGTTAAAAATACTAAATTTTAATTGAAAACAACTTGTTTAATAGAAATAATTTATAGTGTTAAATTATGCATTTGAATGGTTTGGAAGTATAATTAGATTATATTTTTATCATTTAATACAATGTAGGTCATTATAAGTAATTTCACATTTAAATTTGACATAAACACATGTCAATCTTTTGATAGTTTGTACTTTTTAAAAACCCACCTTTTGGTTTTGATAATGAGAATTAATTTTAAATTAATTAATGAAAATTCTATGTTTTTAATTTGGTAAAATATAATTCATTTTTGAATTCAGAATATCAAAATTACTTTAGGGTGAATTTTTGGTATTTTTCTGAAAACTTTCAATTTTTGATGAATAGTGAAAAACACTGTGTTATTGTTTAAAACCGACTTTTTATTTAAATAATTAGTTATTTTATTTAAATTTATTTTAAATAAAAATAGATATATAATACTTATATAATTTCAATGTAATTCATTGGAGTCATTTTATAATAAAATTAGATGTATAAGTTTTTATTGAACTTTTTACCGTCTTTTACCCACCTTATAGGAGCATTTGTAAATTTGCATAAAACTTAATTTTACCACTTCTGTGAGTTAAATTTCAAAAATCTGAGAGGCATAGTTGACATCAGTAATCCAACCTAAGGAGCCCTTTTGATCAACTCAAAAGGAAACACCCGAAGAAGAGGTAATAATTTCACCACCCTCTTTCAAGTTCTTTTCTTCTTCCACTTCCCATTTCTTTGTTGTTTCCATACCAAAATAATAAATCCAGTAACTTATACATACTGTGATGTTATTATAAATATGGTACAACCATATTTATTATTCTATCCATCCTATAAATGACAAAGTCACCATACGTGCGTACGTACGGCTTACCGTCTCCACGTCGTGGTGTAGTTTGTTATTGAAACATTTTATTATTTGGATGGGTATAATAATGAGTATAACTGATGTAAATAATAAATATAACATGTTAATGATTCTATATATATGATATACCATCCAATTACATACTATTTCACCATTAATATAATGATATTGTTTCTCGTGCGTACGCACAGATTACTGTCTCCATGAACGCGATGAGATTCATTCCCCATCGCAATCATTCAAGAATAATTTTCATTTTATGATTAAAAATAATGTTTAAAAACTTAATATCATTCTGTATATGAATCAAATACATCCTATTCATAACAAACATGACTTATATAACCAAGCATATAAAGGAAAACGAATTAGTTAACACCCGAAATGATGATACTACTAAAATATTATTAACAAAGAAATATTGGAAGATAATATATGATATCATATTAATGTATATGGTTCTTTTAAAATTTAATAACAATTATTTCACCATTATACAGGAGGTTAACCTACCCTCGACCAAGGAAAAGTACAAGGTAAGTGTTAACTTCACAATCTCTTTATTATCCGAGGTTGTTTTTACGTAAGTATCTACTGGGACATATTTATTATCCATGTCCATGTTTCATAAAATAGTTTTCAAAGGGATTATTTTTAAGGTAATATTTTACTAAAACATTATTTTAAATGTTTTATGGATTTATTCTTCTAAACCTTTCTCATTAATGTCCATGTTTTTAAAATGGTTTTAAGGATTTATTTATATGGACACAAATGTTTTAAAATGTTAATTCCTTTTAAAAGTTTCAAAGTAGTATGGAAAAATTTGATTCAAAAATATCTTTTAAATTACTTTATTTATAAATTATGTGACTTTTAAATGATTTCATGAAAAATGGATATTTCTCTCAAAGATTTTTACTGACAATTTTCAACTATGTCAATATCCTTTATGAGATATTATTCTTGATCGATGTTGATTTATTATGATACAAATATTCCATATTTTATTGAAGGTTTTGTGATATGTTTGACCGTGGATGTGTTATTTTTATACCATTCATGGTTTATGTATAAAGTATTGACATTTCGTATGATAGTTTTAATACAAATGTTTATGTTATGTTTAAACCTTTTCATATGATGAATGCATTAGACTTAGTAAGTGATGGGTGGAGCCCACTATAGCTCATCGATGCATCAGTAGGTCTCATGGGAAAAACTAGTATCTTGGTATAAGGTCTTGACAAAATCTTATTTGTAGTCTTGGCATGAGGACTTGACTATGTGGTTATGATGTCCGACATTATGCATTCCATCATTATGAAAGTGGCTATTGATATTGCATGTGATTATTCAACTAGTAGAATTTCCATGTGAATAAGTAAATGGAATTATTTGATTTATCTTTTCCGTATTATAATTAATTTTAAGTTTAAAAGGATTCTATTTTAGTCTTATACATTTCCTTAAATGTTTATGCTTATTTATGAAAGTTTTCACTATATTGTTATCCATACTGAGCATCTGAGCTCACCCCTTTCTATGTTTTATTTTTTCCCAGGATACAAAGAAGTATATTATAACTGACCTATAGGGATAGTCTAAGGGATATGAATGTGATCAATGGAGACAATGTTGTTTTTGTTTTTCATTTTAATGTAATGTAAAACTTATGAATATATCTAGTACTTCCAAGGATACTAAACTGATCGGTATTTCGGGACATGATTCCTTGTATCATGCCAATGTTATGTAATAATGAACCAACTCTGGGTAACTGGGGTCGGGGCGTTACACGTACACGCCCTGTAACTCACTTGTACATTCCATGTACTTATACCAAATTATACAGAATTGAAATCAATTTATTATATTGTGTAAACCTTATCTACATGTTCTTGCATGTGGGCATTAAGTTGATAGGACATGCCATGTGATGAGTTTTAATATATATATATATATATATGTTTAATTAATTTCTATATAATGTTCAGATATACATATCATGTGTGTTTCATATGAAAAATATTACTCTATGTCCATTGAAGCATAACACATTATAAAAAAATCATGTAATTCATGTAATCATTAAGTTGATAGTACACATCATGGAAGTATGTGATAATTCATGTATGACATATGTCACAAGATTAAAAAATATATGATTATAATATATGTTGGGTAGATTTGGATGAGTATTCACCGTGTTGGATCCAAGGTACATTTATGTACATGGTTAATTTTAAATAAATTTATTTAATTTGTTTAAAATTATGATGGATCAAAATCTCAAGGAAATTCAGAGGAGAATTAAGATAAACGAATTGATTAATTAAAGAAGACAATTAATTGATTAGAGAATGATTTATCTTAAATAAGAATTATTAATAATTGAATACTAGTTTTATTAAATGTGTAATTAGTTTCATTCATGTGGATGATCACAAGCATAGACCATATCTTTTTATGTGTTTAGTTTTGTTTATTTTATTGTTAAATTAAATTATTGGCCTACACGTCTTCTTTCCTCTAATTATGTAAGGGAATGCGTGCCCATGGTTTCTTTTTTGTAAACCCTTTCCCCCTCACCTATGTGTGAGTAAAATCATATGTAATGGATGGAGCTCCCAAGCTAGTGGATGTGGTTCAAGTTTGGAGTCAAGGTGAAACCAATCCAAGAGAGACACATAGGTGGACAAGTGTAAATCTATAACACGAACCTTAATTGGTTAAAGGTGTTTTTTCTCTAGGTCAAAAGTTAGTTTATCAACCACTAAAAAAACTAACCATTAGTAAAATCTAATTATCATACCACTTTATTATTTTATTCCTGTTAAGTTTCATGGTTATTTCATTATGGATGTTTTTTTTCTATCATATGAACTAATGAATTAATAAGCAAGAAAAATAGAACTAAAATAAATTTTCTTATGCGTAAATAATATATAATACATGGTTAATCAATTAAGTAAATCCACTTAATATTAACAATAATGTGATTAAGATAATAATTATCAATTTACACATAAAAGATAAAATCCTTCAATTATATATTAAGTTAGTATAACCTTCCACTACTTTAGTTAAAATCAAACCATAGTTCAAAGTACTTGTCCAACCAAAGTTAGGGTACTTTAAATTATTGAGGAATTATAAAATGAAGTTTTGGGGTGACTTACCTTAGTTCACATCAGGGGTTTACTTCCAAAGCAGGACTTGGTGTAACTGAGAGACAAGGGTTGAAAAAAAATCCAATTTAAGGATTTCAGGATTGGGGAGTCCACTCAACAAATCAAGGAACTATGAGTTAATGTAATTGGAATTTGGTATGACTACATAAAACCATTCAAGTTTCTTGACCAACCAAAGTTAGGGTAATGAGATGGGGAATATGGATCATTTACACTAGAATTTCCAAACAACATGATATTCCAAATCCAACGGTGAGGGCTATTAGGTTTTGATAAAATAGTAGGAGTTTAATAAATATAATATTTATTTATCTGTCAAAATTTTATCAAATAAATTACTAAATATATTCTCATATTACTTGTAGAAACAACAATAAAAATGACATCAAACATTTCACTGTGATCCATAATTTAAAAGGATAAACTTCTCACCAGCATGAATTTCCAAGAGTGGCAAATGCGCTTACAAGTTATCTTTCACCATGAAAGGAAATTGTATGCACTTGAAGAACCTATTCCTAAATCACCTGGTAATGAGGCTAGTGATGAATAGTTATCACTCTATGAGAAACAATTGAATGATTCCACATATGTTCAATGTTTCATGCTATCATCCATGGCCAATGAGATTTTGAAGCAACATGAGGACATGGATGTATATAACATGATGTCTCACCTTCGGGATCTCTATCAATATAAGGTGAGACAAGAGAGATATGAGATCTCTAATGCTTTGTTTAAAACTAATCTTGGAGAGTATACACCATCTAGGACTCATGTATTCAAGATTATTGGCTATATTGAATGCTTAGACATCTTAGGGATTAAATTCATAGATGAGTTGCACACAGATCTCATACTATCATCACTGCCCAAGAAATTCTCTAGTTTTATTATTAATTACAATATGAGAAACAATGAGAAGAGTCTTTTAAAACATCTTACTTTGATTATCCAAGTGGATAAGGACACGGGGGGTGAAAAACATGTAGTCCCTATGGTGAATAAGAAGTGGAAGAACAAGTCAAAGGGACACAAGACTCATAACAAGTCTAAAGCTCCTGAGCATCATCCTTCCAAGAAGAAGAAGATCCAAAGTTATGGAAATGAAAAGGATACAATATGTTTTTCATGTTGCAAGAAAGCCCATTGGAAGAAAAACTACACCTAAAATCAAGGGGAAGATAAAGGCGTATTCGTTATCGAGTCTAATCTTTCAATATCGGCACATTGGGTATTAGATACAACTTTTGGTGATCACATCTATATCCAAATATAGGAACCAAGTATATTTATAAATATTTCTAGATAATAGGTGGATCTACGAGCTTCCAATGGTGTGGGGATGGCTGTTCTAGCCATTAGTGTCTACCACTTTTCATTGCTAATGAGAATGATTTTTGTTTTCAAAGATTGTTATTATGTACCAACTGTTACCAAGAACATAATTTCTATATCATTCCTAGATGCAAATGGGTTTATTGTCAAGTTTGGAAATAAAAGTTGTTTCTTTTATAAAGACAACATATGTTATGGTATGACACATTTAAATAACAATCTTTATGTATTGAATTATGAAAACCAAGTACTGAAAATTGATATCGAATCATGTTCATATGAATTATATAACACCCAGCTATGGAATCAATTTATTGGTCATGTAAACTAGAATATTTTGACAAATATCTATCAATATGGTTATTTATAATCTTCTATTCTAAAACCACTTTAAATATTTCAAGCTTGTTTATAAGAAAAAATGACCAAACCGCTATTCGGTGGATAGGGTGAAAGGGTCATAGAGCTTCAAGGATTGGCACACACTGATGTGTGTGGACCATTTCCAATAGAATATATAGGTGGGTATTCTTACTTCATAACTTTTATTAATTACTTGAGTAGATATGGTTGTTTCTACTTGATAAGGTATAAGTACAAGTCCTTTGATAAATTCAAGTAATTCAAGAATGAAGTAGAGAATCAACATGGAAATAAGATAAAGAAGCTTAGATCAGATCATGGTGGTGAATATCTTAACCAAGAGTTTACTAACATTCTATTGGAGTTTGGGATTCTATCTCAAATCACTCCACCTTATACACCACATTGTAATGATGTTAGTGAAAGAAGGAACCATACCTTGTTAGACATGGTAAGATCGATAATGAGTCATGCAGATCTTCCATTATAATTTTGGGGATATGCATTAAAAAATGTGGAATACACATTAAAATTAGTACCAACTAAAGCAAGAAATGGAATTCCCTTTGAGTTATGGAGTGGAAAGAAACCCGTTTTGTCGTATACACGTGTATGGGGTCGTGAGACATTCGTTAAGGATTTTTTAAGAAACAAAATAACACCCTAGGGAACAAAGTGTATCTTTATAGGGTATCACAAGGAAATAAAGGGATACTACCTATACAACTCCTCAGACAAGAAAGTGAATATCGTTAGACAAGCTCTATTTCTTAAGAGGGAGCACATCCTCAAAAAGGATAGTGAGAACAAGATTGAATTCTATGAATTTTATGCTCAATATAACATGATTTGGTACAAGAATAGGTTCCATAGGTCCCTATAGAAGAAGTAGTTCCTGAAACACAAGTACTATACAAGAGCATAAGAGATTTTAGAGGACAAGAGATATATGGTTTTCTAGTCACTGAAGATGTGGAATCATTATTGGTTGAAAATGATGAACCTCTATCCTACAAAGAGGCAGTAGATATATTAGAAACACAAGATGGAAATAATCCATGAATTTTGAAAATGATTACATGTATGAGAACCAAGTTTGGGTTCTGGTCGATGCACCAGTTGATGTAAATACCATAGGGTGAAAATGACTATTCAAGATAAAAATGGACATGGAAGGTAAAGTAAATACCTATAAAGCAATACTAGTGGATAAAATGTTTAAATAACATCTAGGAATTTATTATGACGAAACCTTTTCATTATTTTCCATGTTTAAATCCATTAGAATTCTACTTTCTATAGTAGCTTACCATGACTATGAGATTTGGTAGATCGATTTTAAAAATACATTACTTAATTAGAACCTCTAGGAAGATGTCTAAATGACACAACCAAAAGGGTTTGTGACTCTAGGCGATTCCAAAAATATTTTAATGCTACAAAGATCCCTTTATGGATTAAATCAAGCATCCAGGTCATGGAACATTCGAATTGATGAAGCTATAAAAGAATTTGGATTCATTAAGAATGAATGTGAGACACGTGTTTACAAGAGGTTTAGTGGAAATATAGTCATTATCCTAGTAGTATATGTTGATGACATATTACTTATAGGAAACGATATACCAGTCTTACAGTCTATTAAGGACTGGTTAAAAAAGTGTTTCTCTATGAAGGAATTAGGTGAAGAAGCCTATATTCTAGGGGTTAAGATTATTTGTGATAGATCCAAGAGGCTGATTGGACTAAGTCAAAGTAAATAAATTGACCAGATACTAAAGAGATTTAGTATGGAAAAATATAATAGGGGATTTTTTCCAGTGTCACATGGTTTACATATTTATAAGAAAATGTGTCCTCAGAAACATTAGGAGAAAGAGAGAATGAGTCCCATATGATTCAATGATAGGATCAATCATGTATTCCATGTTATGTACTATAATTGATGTTTCCTATGCATTTATAATGTTAGGAAGATATCAAGAAGATCCAGGAGAAAAACATTGGTTTACTGTTAAGGTTATCCTCAAGTATCTGAGAAGAACTAAGGATATATTCCTGGTGTGTGGAGGATATGAGAAGTTGGTCATCAGGGGTTATAATGATGCTAGTTTTAAAACATATCAGAATTATATGAAGTCATAGTCATGATATGTTTTCTATCTCAATGGAGGATTTATGAGATGGAAGAGTTCAAAGAAACCAGTTGCTGCTAATTCTATAGTGGAGTCTGAGTATATAACGGATTTTGATGCAGCCAAGGAATCCATTTGGATACAAAACACTATCTAGAAGCTTGATGTGGTACCTATAAGTAAATATCCTATCACATTATATTATGATAATGCTGCAACAATGGATCTTGAAAAACATCCAAGGTCACACTAATGGAAAAAACATATAATTTTGAAGTATAAACTCTTGAGGGATTTTTATCAGAGGGGTGAAGTTATATTAATAAGAGTACCCATGAAATAGAATGTGGTGGAACCCTTTTCTAAATGCCTATCTCAGTTGAAGAATGAGTATCATGTGAGATCTATAAGACTTAAGGTTGTTAGTAGTTAGCTCTAGTTCAAGTGGGATTCTATTGGTGTTGGTTCCCTAGAACCAACTTCTATGTACTTTATAATAACCTTTATTCATATTTTTGAGTATTAATAAACTTATTATCACATTATGATTGTTATTTTGTGTAACATTGTATGTGATAATGTCCTAAGAGTAGTTGTTTAACTTAGAGGCCATAATAGTTCTCCGCAATGATGAGAACCAGGAAGTTATATGAAACTATTCTTAAATATATATTATATACCTAGATAATATCATTTGAGGGAAAAAAATGATCCAAGCTATTAGGGGTGGAGACTCATAGGACTTTGAGGCACCTTCTCATGGTGCACACCCTTGGTAATATCCAGTGTAGGATATTATGAGAATGAGATCTGTCAGTAGGAAATACACATTCATATGTGTCATTGGATATTACTATCTATGGAAGTGTGTATTGATCCTTAGAATTTAATATTATTATTAATGAATCGTATAAGTCATGTACTTTTATGTATTTAAAAAAACTGTGATGACATATGTTCACAACAAGGTATGATAAGTTAGGTGTGTCACAAGTAATACTGCATTAATGAATAATGTGAGAAAGGATTTTTCCCTTATGTTATTTAACAGAAGTTGATATCTCAGAACCTTTGATGGAAATGATATATCCTAAATAAATCAATGTCCATTGTGATCTATAGGAAAGTTTGATTTCCAAGAATTCAAAGAAAGAGACCTCGAGCACATAGGTTGATGGCACCAGTTTTCAACCTGCTTGATTAGAGATATCGTGATAATGGGATTATATCATACAGCAAGTTCCTGTATTAGGTATTATGGAATTTTGGAATTAACTTCTTTATCTATGAGTGACTTGGTGTGTTTCTAGGTGTTAACCTTGGACTTTAGGCTGCTTCGCCTAATGCCACTAAGAAAAAGGCCTAGAGGGTCACACACTAAGTGTATCCCGAATCTTAGTTAAATAATACATTATTATTTATTATTTAAAAAGTTGAATAAATATTATTCCCACACAAGGTTTAATATTATTCATAATTACTTGAGCACATATATTTTATCACCAGTTATTTGAGGGAATATAATGTGAGAAGAATATTTAATAAATATTTATTTTCTATTTAGGGAATATAATATTTATTTATTTATTGAAAAATAATTTAGTGATATTTATTTATTAAATAAATAGTCACTATTCAAGGCCCGATAAATATTATGGAGCAATGAAAGACCAAGTTTTTAGGTTTGGTGATAAATAATATATATTGAATATTATTTGATTAAATAATATTTAATTTAATTCTCAAATTTAGTGCATGTCAAGGAAATACTAATAATATTATTATTTTAGACATGGGGTTCCGCAAGGGATTAAATAAATATTAAAGGGAACTTGTGAAAATATTTATTTATAAACCCTAGAGGTATTTAAACCCAATTATATTATTTTTCCAATAGAGCCAATTCATTTTGTGTTGTGCACATTGATAGCCGAAGAGAATCCTCTCAATCCCTAGAGTGATCCCTCTCCAAGAACGCCCCCAAGAATGGAGAGCAATCTTCCTCTAACTCCCACTCCTGAGTTTAGAGAGATTGAGGAGAATGATTTGGAAGTGATTCTCAAGGCCATCAAAGGAGAAAAATCCAAGTGATAGGATCTACCATTCTAGAACCCAAAGATTCCTACGATGATGTTCAGAGATTTGTGGAACATATGTGGATCACTACTAGAAGGAATTTTCTCTTTATTCATACAATGCAACAACTGTACAACATAGATCTATTTTCAGATCCATCAAGGAATAAACAATTCACACAAGGTAATTCTTTAATTGATTAAATTAATTATAAATAAAATGTGATGATCTTTAACTTGGTTTTGATGTTCTATCCCATGTCTATTTTCTGTTATTTAATTTAGTTTATCAAAACATTCATCATCATGTAAATCTCGGATCGATCATCAATCATGACAAAAATCAAAGTTGGGAATGACCCATCGCATGCTTCTACTGTTCCTGGAACCTTCACAACTCAACACTCCAAGCTAGTACAGTCTATATTGGTCACCAAATCCCTCATGATTACCTAGAAAGATAGTTTTTATATATAGGGGTGTGTATAATTTTTGTAAAAGTGGATTCCCAATACCTAACATGAGCAATAATTTTTTATTACATATCATGTATACATATGAATGATGTAAACTTACCATAATAATGTTGATATTTCTTCATCCATTATTTACTTGGTAATGATCTTAGATTATTTTTCCTATCAAATGGTTATAACAGTTCTCAAGATATAATGAGAACCTCATGATACTATGAAATTAATCTTAAACACATGTCATATGGACTAGATACATTATACTAGATGGACACAGATGATGTCTAACTATCAGGTGCTGAAGGATCATAATCATTGATACTTATTCTCATGAAGTTCATACTTGGTGATCTCAAGTAGATGAGATCATGGGGACTGACTTGCCAGTACGAACAACACATGTTTCAAGTGTTATTGGTAGTTCATATATGTAAACATGTTCAATGGTATCTTGACTTGATATTATTATTAGTGTATACTATTTGAGCACATAATTTGATACAAGGGGAAAACCATAAAATTTATGTCATGATGGGGTAGCTTGAATTGGGCGTTCCATTGGTGGTATGGCATTGATTGAATAATCAAGAGAATTTTTTTTTGCTTTTAAAAGAAAGTGATATCTTAGGTCTAGTTGATAAGGATGGTAGTACCTTCACTACATCTATGCCATAGTAGAAGAAGGTAAGTCCATTTGATAAGGCCAACAAATAATAAATCAAGAAAGGATGTTGAAACTAAGTGTGTGTACTAATTTATGAGATATCATGAGAAAAAGTGATTATATTACAAGACATGTGTTTATAATAAAGGTTGTCATTGCTATGACTTTTCCTTACATCCTTAAGGGCCTTAATGGGTTTCTAAACTCCACTTTAGGATTGTTAATAATATTTACTGCTATCAAGATAAGGGTATAGAGAGTTAAACACATATAATATTATATGGTTTGGAAAATTTTTATGAATTGGAATTTAGAACATGGTGGGCTCCACTATTGGGGTTTGGTGGTGTCCAATAATATATGATTTTTCATGAACCAACCAACTGGGGTCCAAACCGTGACTACCCCAAGCCTTCCTCCAATAGTCTAGGGGTTGGTGACTATCACTGAGTAGACATATCCCACACATGGGAGGAATTAGCCTAATGTACCTGTACACACACACACATCTCCAATCTCATACAAAGATGAAATATAAAAAAACTGATACCAATGCATGAATACATCTATGATCCCACAATCAGAGAACAAAAATAAAGTAATGAATACAATAATAGGTCCAAATAAAAGTCCAACAAAAATATATATAGATTCTAACCCGCTCTAAGGGTGAGGACTATGATCAAATACCACCACCCAAAAAACTCCTTGCTCTATCTAGCTCAATCTAAGCTTCACCAGATCCCTATCCTCCTAGGACACTATCAAATGGCATGTCATATATATAAGACATTCCACATGTGGGTAGAGCCCATGCGATGTTGAGTATAATAATATACAGTAAGACACCCTTAAAAAACTAAACACAAAGCATCAAAAATAGTTATATCATAAAAATGATATAAAAATAAATGCATAATAAGAAAAACCCATATATAAATAGGAAGGACACCATGACTCCAAGTGGTCACAACCAACTACCAGCCAATGCAATGATCATTCTAGGAGAATCCACTCCATGATCCATGCCATTGCTAGAGAAACTCATCCAAGATGTCAAGATCATTGGTCCCCACCCAAGAAATCTCACTGGCCTCAAAAGACCCTGATACTCAGATAGGGGGTCACACATAGGATTGTTGGGGGACACCACAAACCTAATATGGATCAACCCGCTATATAGGGGATCATATTCCAATGATACCATAAACCCTATTGATATGACCTACTATATAGAGGATCAATTCCCAACTCAAGGAGGTCACACTAATTCCATAAACCCCACCTAGGGTATAAATATGATAGAGGATCACATTCTAGTCTCATGGAGGGAAACCACAAACTCTATCTAAGACTCATCCTCCAGAGGGGATCATAATATTGAGATGTGGATACAATTTTACATTATACCCTTAAGGTAATGGACCATGATAACACACTCAATTGATATTTGTAACGCCCCGACCCCAGCTACCCAGAGTCGGTGCATTACTTCGTAACATTGGCATGATCACAAAAGATCAAGTCTCGAAAGACCGATTAGTTTAGTAGCCTTGGAAACACTAGATACATTCATAAGTCTTTCATTACATCAAAAAGTAAACAAACTACAATAACATGGTCTTCATACTCCACACTCATATCCTCTTCTGACTATCCCTGCAGGTCATTCCTAAAATACTTCTTCACATCCTGGAAAATATTAAAACAATGAAAGGGGTGAGCTCAGATGCTCAGTAAGGATAACAATAATGCGGAAGATTTCATAAATAAACATAAAAATTTAAGGCAAGTTATAAATAAAACAAAAGCCTTTTAAACTTGAACATCAACATAATATGGCAAAAGTAAAATGAGATAATGCCATTAACTTCCTCACATGGATATTCTACTGGTCGAATAATCATATGCAATATCAATAACCACTTTCATAATGATGGAATGCATAATGCCAGACTATCATAACCACGTAGCCAAGGCCTCGTGCCAAGACCACAAATAAGATTTTGTCAAGGCCTCGTGCCAAGAAACTAGTTTGTCTCATGAGACCTGCCGATGCATCGAGGAGCTATAGCAGGCTCCACCCGTCACTTATTAAGTCCAATGCATTCCTCATATGAATAGGTTTAAACATATCATAAACCATAATATAATCGTATCACATAAAACATGCATAAAGGAAACATAACAGTTCCACATTTCAATCACAAGATATAAATACAACACATTGATATAATAAAAACGCTTTCAAAACCATTTTCAAAACCAAAATAAAAGAAAGTTAAAACTTTGTATTTATTTTTCATTAAAAAAGTGATGGCTTGTAGAGGAAGCCGAAACTCAAATAATGGTCACGGCGGCGGAGAAGTCGTTGTCGCCGCATAAGTACAGAAAGAAAAACATTCCCTTTTTGTCGTTTAGTAAAACGCTTCGTATAAAAAAGATTCCTTTTGAATAAACGTAAAAGTCAAAGTGGTTTATACACCGTATAAAAGAAATTTGTGTATAAAACCAAATATGCCTCAATGAAAGGAGATTGAGACGAAGTCCTTACAAAGATCATTTTTAAAATAAAATAGATATATTATGTGTATTCACTATAGGTACACATAAAGAAAGTAAAAATACAAAATAATACATAATAATATCATGACATAATTTGAAAGTAGGAGATTAACCCAAAGAATGGAAGTTGGGTTAAGAAGTTCCCTTACCTCGTGTCTGACTTGACTCAACCGTTCTTTAACCTCCTGAATAATAAACTAGAATTAATATATACCTTATTAAGAACCATTTTCAATTTCATTATCCTTTTTATATCACTTATTACAATGATATGAACATTATGTAATTCTTTAAGTTAATAACGGTCGTTTTGTCGATCTTTGGTACTTGAGTCAAAAATAAACTTCTTATAATTACAAGTTGTTCATGTGGTGAAATATCCATTATATCCAGAATTCTATTCATGATGTAGATATCATATATATCATATATATACAGTATATACATTCATTCATAATTCCACGTAACATTTAGAGGTAAGAAATGAAATGCACCGTTCATGGAGACGGTAAGCCGTACGTACGCATGAACGCTACTTTCATTTCTATTTCGTATTTAATGGGATGAAATCATAATGATATAAATTTATAATATAATTACAGTATAATATAGTGTATAATACCATTTAATCCATCCTTTATACATCCCACATATGGCATTAACGATTCAAATCACTTTGAGGGGGCGGTAGTCCGCACTTCCTAAAATGAAATTATCGCGTTTTACCCATAATGGAAATCATAAAGTATGCCATAAATGAGAAATACAGAAGCATAAGTAAAACATAAACATATTATATATCATATATAAAAATAGTGACATCTTAATGGCCACCTTTGAAGGTGTTATATGAGTGTTGAACAATCATCGTTTCATGAGGCAGAAATTCGCCATCCACAGAAACCGTATGTTCTTTAACCATTAGATGTAGGTGTGTGTAAGTGTATCTCGAATCCATCTTATAACAACATCCTAGTATATTTAGGATACTGGTTTTTTTACAAAAGAAATGAATAAAAATAGTTTAGGGGGTTGGAGAAGAAAAATAAAACAAAACAACATTAGAGAAGACATTACCTCAAAATCGGGTAACTCTTTTTGATTTGAGCCAAAGGCTTCCTTGAGAAGAGTTATGCCCAAATTTAGGCTTCTAGGAGTAAGAGAGGGATGTTGGGAGAGTATTTGAGCAGAGGTTGGACGAGAAAAATGGCTTGAAGGTGTGAATAAGGTGGGAGAGGTGGGGGCTTTTTATAAGAGGAGAGGAGGGGCTCTTTTGGAAAGATTGAAATGTTACATTATTACACAATGCTTTTCGGATTATAAAGGTCCCACACTTATATAATTCGAGGATAAGGTGATAAGGGTTCGAAATCTCCTCATCCAATTGGCTTTGGACAAGTGTAAGCCTTGGATTTTGCATTATCTTCCCATTTTATTTAAATCATTAAATAATGGGGTCATCGCTGCATCATCATGATGTCATAAATAATTTACTTTATTTAATGTCTAAAAATTATAAAAAAAATACTATGATGTAGGAAATATTTTTAGATTTCTAATGAATATTTATAATTAAAATTTGGACTTGTGTAACCCCACTTAAAAACTGTTTTAGTAAAACAACTCATGTTTGTGTCAAATTAATTTTAACATTAAATAAATATATATTAATGTCATTTTCCAACTAAAGTGGCTCCATGGGGTCCCCAAGTTGCCCCATGGGTTGTCTTGGTCGGCAATGACTCATCCAATAGGATTAGGACAAGTGTCATGCTCATCTTATATTATTAAAACATTATTTTTACCTTAAACTACACTAATTACCTCTAATCGCGATTAAGAACTTAAAAGTTACTATTCACCAAAAAATTATTTTAATCTCATTGAACCACATTTTACTTCTTAATGAAAACCATGTATGTCGGATTTTTGAAAATCAAATCACAGAAGTGGTAATATTTCATTTAAACGAAAAATCAGTTATTTAACTACCACTTAGTGGTTTCACTATTCATCAAAAATCGAAGTTTTTCAGAACAAAGCCAAAATTTCACCCTAAGCTATAATTGATATTCCTAATTAAAAAATGATGTCTATTTTACAAAATTCCAAACATATAAGTTGCATTAATTAATTTTATTATTAATTCCCGCTGTTACAACAAATAGCGTGTTTTTAAGAAACAATTTATATCAAAAGATTGACAATTGTTTATGTCCAATTTCAATGTTAAATTAATTCTAATGACCACCATTGGATAAAATGGTAAAAATATTATATAATTATACTTTAAAACCACTAAATAGTATAATTTATCACTATAAATTATTTTGATTAAAAAAGTTGTTTTTAAGTAATTTTCACTATTCATAAAAAATTAGAAGTTCTCAGAAAAATACCAAAAATTCAACATAGGCTAATTTCGATATTACGAATACAAAAATGAAGTCCATTTTGAAATATAAGATTTCTATAATTTTAAAAAGTGGTTATTACTATTCATAACGGCTACTTTGATTAGTCACGGTGTTTTAGAACTCGAACTTGCGTACAATGCAAGCTATTGCATTATTGAAAGAGAGGCGTATCGTGGAAGATCGGGGTGTTAAATTCTCCCCTCCTTCAATAAATTGCGTCCTCGCAATTTGAAATTTTTCTTTGAAAATAAAAGGTTGAAAAGAGAAAATACCTTTGAGGAAAACCCACATCAGAAATAAGGTTAATAAATATATAACATTAAAAGAAAGCAAGATAAGTACAAAGGTCACCCGATATAGCCCATTCTAGGATTCTATGAAAATATGGATATGGAGGAGAAACAAACCATCAAGGTCTGATGGAGAGTTATAGAAAACAGGATTAGGAGAAAGTTTAACTACAAGAAAATCACATACTTGTGATTGGTTAAACGGTTATTGAATCCCCAGTTGGAAAAGTTAACCGAAAACATTTTTATTTTAAGTTACCTTTTATAATGTTGAGGAATTTATTTAGGATATTTACTAAGAACATAAGGGAATATACATACTTGTTATGTATACTTTCATTCGTTAATAAATTTTTACCACAAACCCATCTTTTACTACAAATGGTAACGGAACTCAAAAATATTCTTTTTATCCTAATTGTATAAGGTTACAAATATTAACACATACCATTTAGATTAGTAAAACTATTTTGTAATAACCAGGGACTTCCTGTAGGCTAGTGGTAGGAAATAAAGGCTTGTCGCACTATGGTTGTGGGTTCGATTCCTGCAGCTTTGTCCGACGCGACGGGTTATTCCCCACCCTACAGGTTGTCCTTTTCCTAAAACTATAGTATTATAATATTCCAAAAATAATCTTCAGAAATGCTTTAACCTCAAACAATACTATCCATGGTTCAACTTAATCCATTCCAACCTTAATAGTTATCCAAAATACCTCCATCCAGACTTTCTTTA
Source organism: Viscum album (assembly GCA_963277665.1). Classification (NCBI taxonomy): domain Eukaryota; kingdom Viridiplantae; phylum Streptophyta; class Magnoliopsida; order Santalales; family Viscaceae; genus Viscum; species Viscum album. Next base: position 626,385,807 of record OY728127.1, read on the forward strand.
AAAGGTCTCTAAATTCCAAAATCAATTGTAACAGATTCCCCAAACAAAGTAAAGTTTCTCTTATTGTCACATACTAAAAATATAATTACCTTCATCATGTATTATTTTTAAACATACTGAATTACCATGATCCCTTATTCCTTATAGAATACTAGATATAATCCTTCTATCCAAAAATGTTTACAAATCATCAATCAGTTTCAAGGAAGTTAAGAATATACAATATAATTTATCCAAATCAATCACATCTTATTCCAAAATCACTATCTCAAAATCAGAACCATATTATGGTTTATCTTTCTCTCAACCATATATTTTCCAAAAATTTAACCTACTGTGGAGTCACTTTTCTTGGTTCCACACAATCTCAAGTCCTTGAAGAAATAGTACTGGAGTACAATCCTTATATACTCCATAATTATTATAACCAGTACATAATTGATACACCACTCAAATTACAAAATTCTTCAATAACAACATAAGAACTCTAATCATTACTCCTCATCTGTGGTAGTATCATAACTTGATTATTATCCAATAACATCATTTGGGGCATACTCTGATGACTTGGACATTGGTTTGCGTAGTGTCCCCAATCCTTGCAGAAGAAGCATTGTACATTTGAAACCATTTTCTTACCCTTGCAGTCACGCACTTTGTGTCCTTTTTCTCTACACTTATAACAAACTCCCGTTCCCTTTAGGCAAGTTCCATGATGTTTCTTCCCACAATTACCACATATTGTAAAATTCTTCTTTCCCCTCATCCCTTTATCCATCATTCTCTCTTCCATCCCTTTCGTCTCTTGCTTCGCTTCAAAGCCATAGGACTCAGAGAATTCTCTACTTATCTTATTAACACATGATATTATTTCTTCATATGTTGAGAACACATGGGAGACTATTTCCCTTCGAAATGTTGGCTTAATACCGTGAAAGATATGATCCTTCTTACTCTTTGGATCATATGTATTGATGGAGTTCACCTTCCTTCTACTGGGCGCCATTTCTATACAATGCCATAAACTAGATTAGTTTATGAATCAAAATACATAATTCCATACTTATAAAATACTTAACATAAATTGAACTATTTATGGATATAATCCATAATCATAAAAAGGTTTTCTTTGAGAAAGTATATACTCATAACCGTTCATAGTGGTTTGTAAAGAAAACGAGAATTATCCTAAGCATATCCCCCGGGAGTGTCGTAACCAAGAGTGCAGCAAGGCCCGTTGTCGTGCACTAGTTCCCGTTTGAGTCTAGCTCAAAGCGGTGTTTTCGGGTTTTACCCCTAGGTACATCTGTGCCAGAGCCGCCTCTACTTGCTCGTATCCAGACAAGGATGTATTTCTCGGAAAACTCACAAAATCTCTACAATAACAAAATTCTAGGAAGTTCTTCTATACTAATCCTCAAAGTCTATCTTCAGGCTATGTGCTCTAATCATAGTTTATCTAAATCTAGCTTCCAAGGTTAGTACTAAACTGCCTCTGATACCAACTGTAACGCCCCGACCCCAGCTACCCAGAGTCGGTGCATTACTTCGTAACATTGGCATGATCACAAAAGATCAAGTCTCGAAAGACCGATTAGTTTAGTAGCCTTGGAAACACTAGATACATTCATAAGTCTTTCATTACATCAAAAAGTAAACAAACTACAATAACATGGTCTTCATACTCCACACTCATATCCTCTTCTGACTATCCCTGCAGGTCATTCCTAAAATACTTCTTCACATCCTGGAAAATATTAAAACAATGAAAGGGGTGAGCTCAGATGCTCAGTAAGGATAACAATAATGCGGAAGCTTTCATAAATAAACATAAAAATTTAAGGCAATGTATAACTAAAACAAAAGCCTTTTAAACTTGAACATCAACATAATATTGCAAAAGTAAAATGATATAATGCCATTAACTTCCTCACATGGATATTCTACTGGTCGAATAATCACATGCAATATCAATAACCACTTTCATAATGATGGAATGCATAATGCCAGACTATCATAACCACGTAGCCAAGGCCTCGTGCCAAGACCACAAATAAGATTTTGTCAAGGCCTCGTGCCAAGACACTATTTTGTCTCATGAGACCTGCCGATGCATCTAGGAGCTATAGTGGGCTCCACCCGTCACTTATTAAGTCCAATGCATTCCTCATATGAATAGGTTTAAACATATCATAAACCATAACATAATCGTATCACATAAAACATGCATAAAGGAAACATAACAGTTCCACATTTCAATCACAAGATATAAATACAACACATTGATATAATAAAAACGCTTTCAAAACCATTTTCAATACCAAAATAAAAGAAAGTTAAAACTTTGTATTTATTTTTCATTAAAAAAGTGATGGCTTGTAGAGGAAGCCGAAACTCAAATAATGGTCATGGCGGCGGAGAAGTCGTTGTCGCCGCATAAGTACGGAAAGAAAAACATTCCCTTTTTGTCGTTTAGTAAAACGCTTCGTATAAAAAAGATTCCTTTTGAATAAACGTAAAAGTCAAAGTGGTTTATACACCGTATAAAAGAAATTTGTGTATAAAACCAAATATGCCTCAATGAAAGGAGATTGAGACGAAGTCCTTACAAAGATAATTTTTAAAATAAAATAGATATATTATGTGTATTCACTATAGGTACACATAAAGAAAGTAAAAATACAAAATAAGACATAATAATATCATGACATAATTTGAAAGTAGGAGATTAACCCAAAGAATGGAAGTTGGGTTAAGAAGTTCCCTTACCTCGTGTCTGACTTGACTCAACCGTTCTTTAACCTCCTGAATAATAAACTAGAATTAATATATACCTTATTAAGAACCATTTTAAATTTCATTATCCTTTTTATATCACTTATTACAATGATATGAACATTATGTAATTATTTAAGTTAATAACGGTCGTTTTGTCGATCTTTGGTACTTGAGTCAAAAATAAACTTCTTATAATTACAAGTTGTTCATGTGGTGAAATATCCATTATATCCATAATTCTATTCATGATGTATATATCATATATATCATATATATACAGTATATACATTCATTCATAATTCCACGTAACATTTAGAGGTAAGAAATGAAATGCACCGTTCATGGAGACGGTAAGCCGTACGTACGCATGAACGCTACTTTCATTTCTATTTTGTATTTAATGGGATTAAATCATAATGATATAAATTTATAATATAATTAAAGTATAATATAGTGTATAATACCATTTAATCCATCCTTTATACATCCCACATATGGCATTAACGATTCAAATCACTTTGAGGGGGCGGTAGTCCGCACTTCCTAAAATGAAATTATCGCGTTTTACCCATAATGGAAATCATAAAGTATGCCATAAATGAGAAATACAGAAGCATAAGTAAAACATAAACATATTATATATCATATATAAAAATATTGACATCTTAATGGCCACCTTTGAAGGTGTTATATGAGTGTTGAACAATCATCGTTTCGTGAGGCAGAAATTCGCCATCCACAGAAACCGTATGTTCTTTAACCATTAGATGTAGGTGTGTGTAAGTGTATCTCGAATCCATCTTATAACAACATCCTAGTATATTGAGGATACTTGTGTTGTTACAAAAGAAATGAATAAAAAGAGTTTAGGGGGTTGGAGAAGAAAAATAAAACAAAACAACATTAGAGAAGACATTACCTCAAAATCGGGTAACTCTTTTTGATTTGAGCAAAAGGCTTCCTTGAGAAGAGTTCTGCCCAAAGTGAGGCTTCTAGGAGTAAGAGAGGGATGTTGGGAGTGTATTTGGGCAGATGTTGGCCGAGACAAATGGCTTGAAGGTGTGAATAAGGTGGGAGAGGTGGGGGCTTTTTATAAGAGGAGAGGAGGGGCTCTTTTGGAAAGATTGAAATGTTACATTATTACACAATGCTTTTCGGATTCTAAAAGTCCCACAATTATATAATTCGAGGCTAAGGTGATAAGGGTTCTAAATATCCTCATCCAATTGGCTTTGGACAAGTGTAAGACTTGGATTTTGCATTATCTTCCCATTTTATTTAAATCATTAAATAATGGGGTCATCGCTGCATCATCATGATGTCATAAATAATTTAATTTATTTAATGTCTAAAAATTATAAAAAAAATACTATGATGTAGGAAATCTTTTTATCTTTCTAATGAATATTTATAATCAAAATTTTGACTTGTGTAACCCCACTTAAAAACTATTTTAGTAAAACAACTCATGTTTGTGTCAAATTAATTTTAACATTAAATAAATATATATTAATGTCATTTTCCAACTAAAGTGGCTCCATGGGGTCCCCAAGTTGATCCATGGGTTTTCTTGGTCGGACATGACTCATCCAATAGGAGTAGGACAAGTGTCATGCTCATCTTATATTATTAAAACATTATTTTTACCTTAAACTACACTAATTACCTCTAATCGCGATTAAGAACTTAAAAGTTACTATTCACCAAAAAATTATTTTAATCTCATTGAACCACATTTTACTTCTTAATGACAACCATGTATGTCGGATTTTTGAAAATCAAATCACAGAAGTGGTAATATTTCATTTAAATGAAAAATCAGTTATTTAACTACCACTTAGTGGTTTCACTATTCATCAAAAATCGAAGTTTTTCAGAACAAAGCCAAAATTTCACCCTAAGCTATAATTGATATTCCGAATTCAAAAATGATGTCTATTTTACAAAATTCCAAACATATAAGTTTCATTAATTAATTTTATTATTAATTCCCGCTGTTACAACAAATAGCGTGTTTTTAAGAAACAATTTATATCAAAAGATTGACAATTGTTTATGTCCAATTTCAATGTTAAATTAATTATAATGACCACCATTGGATAAAATGGTAAAAATATATTCTAATTATACTTTAAAACCACTAAATAGTATAATTTATCACTATAAATTATTTTGATTAAAAAAGTTGTTTTTAAGTAATTTTCACTATTCATAAAAAATTAGAAGTTCTCAGAAAAATACCAAAAATTCAACATAGGCTAATTTCGATATTACGTATACAAAAATGAAGTCCATTTTGAAATATAAGATTTCTATAATTTTAAAAAGTGGTTATTACTATTCATAACGACTACTTTGATTAGTCACGGTGTTTTAGAACTCGAACTTGCGTACAATGCAAGCTATTGCATTATTGAAAGAGAGGCGTATCGTGGAAGCTCGGGGTGTTACAATATTAGTCCAAACTAAAGAAACAAAGGTCTACAAACACCCTCAAAGGTGGTACATGACATATACTAGTGATATACGACGTGTCCATCCAACCCATGGTCTGTCCATGTGGTGCTACCTCACACGACATGTAAATATCCAAATATAAGACATGTAGGAATAGTACATGGAATGTAGATATAACCCAAATCCTTTCTTGTGCCATATTCTCATGCCTTTGCACTGCTGGCCATGCCCATGTACCAACCCGTGTACAACTTACCGTGCCTGTGTACACCTGGCTATGTCTATGCCTATATTCATCTGACTATGTACTTTTTTGTGTTTGTGTACTTGGACTTCCCATTCCCATGTATCCTCTGAGATACATTTCAAGTTGTCGAGAACGTGTCACATAGTGTGTTAAAGGGCCACACAACGTGTTATATTTTACTCTCCATGGAAACCCTAGTGCCGTAGCTAGGGGTACCACACAATGTGTAACGCTAGATTACATTCTGTGTAACCCAATATATTACAAATCCATTGTGATCCCTTTCAAATTTTCTTACACATCATTAGAGTCATCATTATTGATGGAATCCATAGGTCAGAGGTCGCTTGACCTTGAAGTCACCTACTTGTTGAATTATAGTCCTCAATCCACTTGGAAAATGGTTTGTCAAGCCGATCTATCACCACCATGAGCTGCCATCATGTATCCTTCATGGTAATAAAACTCTCAGTCTGATCGAGTCTTCTTCCTCCTTGAATCATCCACCGTTGTTTCCAATCCTCAAATTGAAACCTCCATTGAAATTTGTACCCGCAGTATTGATCCATTATGCCGAATAATGATCACACAATGATCAAATACTAAGTAGTTATCAAACCACTAGATAAAGGAAATAACCATGATAAATGCATAAAGAAATGATGGAGAAAACCATAAGCCACAAGATGTGTGGAATGAACCTCAACCTTTGTTCATTTGGCCTCAATACATTATTGTAGAATTGATGAATAAAGAGGGATAGATAAACAACAAACAAAAAATAAATATATCAATTTAAATATATTGTTGATGCGCGAATCAATTATTGTTAATGGAATTGATACATGTTTGATTCGGATTAAAGAATAGGATGAAAAAATCACAAATCAAACATCCTACCTAGAGTTTGGATCGATCACTGTTGAAGAATGATCATTCATTGCCGTCATTGGTGAGATCCATGAACTCCGATGAAACAATGGTCCTCGATCTAATCTCGATCAATTTTTGTTCACCAAGATCTCCTCAAAATATATCTCTAACAGATCATATCATATTTGTAGTTTTATGAAGCTAACCCTACAAATTGACCATAACAATGTTTAAATAGAGGAGGCTAGTCACTGCGTTAAATAAAATAAATCAATTTTATTAATTTTTCACCCACGATAAATTTTTCACAAATGCCTAATGCCAAAAAAGGTTATGTAACGTCTAAAGTAAAAATTGGTTTTTTAACTCAACAGTACCCTTAGATTTTTGATCCGATCCCCCGTTTGAGAGTTATTCAACCTTTTTAGAAAAACTACACATGCATGATATTAATATATTTAATATACTTTAAAAATTAATTCTGGGAACATCGGGCCTCATAATCTCACATCGTCTCAGTGATTAGATCTGAAAATAATCTATATAATATTCAAAAGTAATATATGAAAAAATCAAAGTTGTTACATTCTCCCCACCTTAAGACATTTCATCCAAAAAAGTGAAAAACCTGCTAAAAAATATGAGGGTACTAGGATCACATCTGGGACTCTCGCTCCCATGTTATCTCTTGAATATTCCCATGCTACCACCAAACACACACTAGGAGAATTGATCACCCATAAAGTATCCTCTCTCGCTGATCCTCGATATCCACTGGGTACTCAGAAAAGGTAGATCTATCCTTGATGTCCAGCTCACCACAGTCAATAACATGCAACATTTCATGCACATACCTCCTCACCCATGATACATGGAAAATATTATGTACCCTATCCAACTAAATTGGTAGAGTCAAGTGGCATTCCACCTCTCCAACACTTCATCGTATCTGCAAAAGACCAATAAATCTAAGAGATAAATTGATTCCCTGACCAAATATCCATAATCCACGTCAAGGTGAGACCCTCAAGAACACATGGACTCCCTCCTTGAACTCTATAAGTCTCCATTTTTAATTCTCATAAGAATTATGATATATATGTGTAGTCATCATCCACTCCTGGATGATCTTAAACTTCTCTGTAGAATCTCGCACCAACTCTAGGACCATGAGTGCTGACTCGCTTGGATCAGTCCAATAAAGTGGTGACCTGTAGAGTCACTCATACAAGGCCTTGAATGGTTCCATAATAATAGTGGAATGATATCTTTAGTTGTATACAAAATCCACCATGGGTAGGTGATCCTCCCAACTATGACCAAAATCCAACATGCAAGCCTGCAACATATCCTATAAGACCTGAATGGTTTACCTAGTATGGCCATCAGTCTAGGGGTGAAACACCATAATAAAATGCAACTAAGTCCCAAAGGTATTGTACAATCGTCTCCATGATTGCAACATGAAATGAGTGTCACAGTCTACAAGGATTGTCAAGGGAACTCCATAGAGCCAGACTATCTCCTACATGTACAATTGTCTCAAGCTATCTATTAATATCTTCTCTCGAATAACTAAGAAGTGGTTCGACTTGGTGAGTTAGTATACAATCACCCATATGGAACCATGAAACCTAGACATATGTGGTAACCTCATCATGAAGTACATGTATTTCCCATCTCACTTCCACTCTGGAACCTCAAGGGGTTGAGCTAAACCCGGTGGAACCTAGTGCTTAGCCTTCACTTACTGATAAGTGACACATAGAGTGACAAACTCTACAACACAAATCTTCATGTATAGCTACCAAAAATAACATTGGAGGTCCTGGAACATATTTTCCACACTTGGATATACCGCCAAAGGGGATGTATGAAACTCCTACATCACCTCCTCCCGCAACACCAATGGTACCATAATCCATACTTTGAAAAGAATAACATTCTCCCCACCTTCATAATATCCATTAGGAGCATGTCCAGTGGATATCTGAGTATGTAAGGTCTCACAGTTGGTATCACCACACTGATCATCCCTGACATGATTTAAAAGTGGTGGGGTAACAACCATTGACTGTAGATATGAAGCACCATCCTTGTCCACTAAGGAAAACTATAATGAGGCTAACTACTCTGATGCCTCAGCCAATAACTAAGAAAAAATCTCCTACTGAGAGTGTCTGCCACCATGTTACCCTTTCCAGGAGTATAGAAAATATCAAAGTTATAGTCCTAGAAGAACTCTAGCCATCACCTCTATCTCAAGTTAAGATCATTCTGAGAGAAGATATACTTGAGACTTTTGTTGGCAGAGTAGATGTTAAACCACTTGCCCATCAGGTAGTGTCGTGACATATTTAGTGTGAATATTACCACTGATAACTCAAGATCATGGGTCACATAGTTATGATCATGTGGTCTCAACTAACATGAACCATATGAAATCACTGCTTTCCTATACACTAATAAACAACCAAGTTTGATCCATGATGCATCACAGAACACTACGTACTCAACACCATCCTCTGACAATATCAAGATGGGAGCACTATTCAATCTCTACCCCTAAAATAATTGATGAAACCTTTCCTTCCACATGAAAGGCTTCCCCTTTCAGGTAAAAGATGTCAAGGGTGCTTCCACTATAAAGAAATTGGGTACAAACATCCAATAACACCCTACTAACCCAAGGAAACTCCACACGCACCTTAGTAAAACTCTTGGGTGGATTCTAAGAAAGCACTGCCTTAACCTTCACTGGGTCCACTGCCAATCCTTCCTCCAAGATGATGTGTAATAGGAAGTGGACCTCTCGAATCCAAAAGTGAAACTTTGAGAGCTTCCCATAAATATGGTGCTCTTGGAGTGTGCTAGGACCATACTCAAGTGTCTCACATGCTCCTCCTCAAATGATGAGTACACTAGGGTATCATTGATGAAGACCACAAAAAACAGGTCTAAAAAAATCCTAAAAGATCCAATTAATGAGTACCATGAACACTTTTTGGGAGTTCATTATGCTGAAGGGTATCAAAAAGTACTAACAGTGACTATTGTGACATCTGAATTCCATATTCAGTAAATACCCATCCCATAATCATAGCTGGTGATATCCCGATTTGAGATTAATCTTTAAGAACCATTATACCCCTCTCAACTGATTTAATAGGTTATCAATCCTTAGTAGTGGTTACTTATTCTTCAAAGTCACCTGGTTCAAGAACCAGCAATCCACACATAACCTCAATCTCCAGTCTACCTTCTTGTCAAACAACATTGGGGATACCCAGGGGGAGATATTGGTTCTCACAAATCCTTTATCCTATAATTCCTCCAACTGTACCATCAGCTCACGAAGCTCTATGGGACCTATTTGATATGCTGGTGAAGATATAAGGGCCATATATAGGTGTAAGTCAATGTAGAATTCTAGCTCTCAATAGGGAGGTAAGCCTGGAATATCCTTAAGAATGACGTCCTCTTAATCCACCACCACCACCATGGGGAACTGGTAGCCTAAATTATCCACTACACCAAGAGTCATGCTATCCAACTGGTGAGTGATCAAATGTACTCTCCTATGATTGATCCTATACTTATCTATCAAGGTTTCATTTTCAACCATAAAGGAAAACCACTTCCCATTATTGCGAACACACCACATCCTCATCCTAAAAGAGTAAATTTGGTCATGAACTGTAGATAGCCAATCCATACCTAATATGACTTTATACAGCCTCATCACTGCTAAAAAGATATCCCATAAAAATATATCACCTCCAAGTGTAATATCGCACTGTCTACTGAAGTGCGCAATCACCGAGTCACCGCTTGTCAGAGTCTCCAACCACAATGGTCGAACCAAAGGCTTAACCAGAATCTCTAAGTCTCAAAAATAGAAGTGTCAATAAAGGAATGAATTGAACTTGTATATATTAATACTACAACTAAGGTAGAAAAGACATAGATAATACCTCGTATCATCCATGGAGCCTCAGGGACATAGGCCTTTATAGCCTGCAGCTGGCCTCGTCTCTGACCACCAGCTCCTTGAGCCTGAAATGAACCACCTAGGGGTGGTGGTGGTAATAGGTCAAAACTTTTACCACCTCATGTTGCTCTTCCAACCCCTCTTCTATGTCCACCTCCCTATAGACCACTATACTCCTACATCTATCTCTACCTCAAAAGTTCCTCAACCATCTCCCAATCAGCTATATGATAGTTTGAAAAATCCCATGCTAGATGTCTTCAACCTTCATATGAGAAACACCACATCTCCTTTGGCTGATTCAATCCATCATGTGATCCCTATACCACTGAACCTCTATCCTAGGATCGTCCCTTGAAGCGTCTGAATGCTTAGATCCATGCGGATGTCGTCGGCTACTTGCTACCAAGGTCTTAGCTCCAGGGTTCCCACTACCATCACCCACTGTCATCTCCTGTTGTAACACCCCATTACCTTTCTATTAGGTAAATTTTAAACCTTTCCATGGTTTTCCTTTTTCATTATCTAGGTAGGCCTGAAGAGGAATTAGGAGGATACCTATAATAGTGAATTCAGAGATTTTATGGATTCTCAGTATAAAACATGTTGGTTCTGTAGCTTGCTGAGGATTTACATGTAGTGTAATTTTGTTACATGATGTGTAAGTTCTAAAATAATAATAAATCCATTTTTAAGAAAAGGTGATGGGTTTTTCAGCGATTTTGGGATTTTTCAATTTCACGTTGTGTAATTGGGTTACACGTCATGTAAATTCCTGATTGTTGTTTTTAAACATGTGGTTTGGATGAAAATTCTATCTCCTCCTATCCATATTTACTTTCACTCAAACCAAGAGCCATTACTAGGCAATTCTGAAGCCCTCAAACCCTTCCAGGTCATTCCATTCAGTGATTGATCATTGTCACAGTTGCGGTGTGACGGGTAAGCATTCTACCCGTCTCTTTGTTTCTTTCTATTTACCTCCTTGGATTTTGATAGATAATCTTGGGATTTATGGATCTAAAATCAATGTTTTTTCATATTGTTTATAGGTTGAGTTCCTAGAACTTATGCACCTTCATTCTTGTTGGTGGGTTTCATTTTGGGATTTGTGTTTCTATGAGAAAGTTAGGTGGTTCCATTATGATGGAAAAATTGAGGCCTTCGGGCCATTGGAGGAAAAATTTGATTAACCCTAAATTTCTTGATTTAAATTAAACTGTTTGGTTTAAATTCAATTACTTGAAAATTATTTCAATTAGTTTATTAAAAACTCAATTCCATTGAATTGGGGGATTTGAATGTGGAATTGAATTTTTGGCATGAAATATGAAAAAAATCCCAATTCCATTGAATTGGGGTGTGTTTTAGAAATTGATGGAAAATTGTAGAATTTAAAATTTTGAATTTAAATTGTGAAATTGATTTGTTAAAATTGATTTTAATGTAGTATTTGAGAAAAATGGATTGAAATTATTTTGATAAAAACCTAGTGGTTTTATCTTGGAAAAAGGTATGTTTTGATTAAAAACCCGTGTTTTGGTTTTTAAATAGAAAATTTGAACTTTTGGAATGGGGGAATGGGATGAATTATATTTTAAATAGTTTTAAAATAAATTTCCCATTATTTATTGTACTAGATAACATGAAAACCTAGGTATTTAGTGAGTTATTGGGATAACACTCTTTTGACGCTTTATAATTGAAACAAAACATAGCGCAATTGGTCACATCCCTGATGGGATGGTGATGAGTCACCTTTGGTCAATGTTAGATGGATGTGTGTATACACATATTTCCCTGATCACCTTCAAGTATGTGAGGATACCATAGCCTGAAACTACTGTGCCTTTTGGCAGATGACCATGTTTCTTTCTTGTTTATATAAGAGATATAAATGTGTGCCAATGTTTGTAAACAGTTTTACATGCCTAATGAATTTATATAAACTATTTTATATAATTTTTTTTGAAGACATTTTTTTAAAGTATTTCCATAATTTAAAATGTAAATAATGAATTATTTTAATTATTCTCTAAATTTCCATAAATTTTTATTTAAACTTGAAATATTTTATTGGTTAATTAAATACTAGCATCTTATTATGGAATCCTTGGTGAGACTCTACTGAGATTTTAGCTCCCACCTTACCTATTCCTTTAGGTGTTTGTAGATTTACTTCTTCTAGGTTTGAGCAGGGGTAAAGCACCACTTGGATTTGGTTCTAGCTATTGATCCATGGACTTGGAGAGTTGTGTCCATTGGGACTTGGGTTATATTTATTATTTTTCTGGTACTTTGCTGTAGTACTTTGGGTTGTTCATATCTATTTTACTTATGGTACACTTCTCCCTATGGATTTATTCTTGTATGCATACTGATTTCTTTATCTCACTTCCACAATGGTTGTGGAAAATTCATTCCCATTTTTATTTTGTATGATAAAAGGTTCTAGTTTCCAACCCTTGGTGATCAGGAATGCCCTTCAAGCCATGTCAGGACCATCTTGGTTATCTGGTTACCATGGTACCCAGGCTGGTTTGCGACAAAGTGGTATCAGAGATCTAGGTTGAGATTCTTATCTTAAAGTTAATATGCATTGTGTAATCTTGTCGGGACTTAGGAGGTAGTTGCGATTGAGTTCCTGGACATATCTCATAGCAATTAACCTTAAGTCACCAGAGGTGGTTTGGGAAATACATCTTGAGGATTAGGTCTATTCTTTTCCATGCTTTTTATTTGGATAGGATGAAATCCAAATCTTATTTACCTATATCTTGGGATTAATTTTCCCTCATTTCTCTATTTGAGTGTCAATATAATGTCTTCTTTGTTGTCTACTGATGTTGTGTAGCCTCATGCCTCTGATAAAATGTGTGAATCAGATCCAGGAGGAAGATTTTGATGAACCAAAATGATCAAATCCTCCCATGGACCCAAGTCAGTTTGAGGTGATTGTGTGCACTGTGCAAGCTCTGGGATAGGCACCACCAATTGTCCCCGTTTAGGCTCCAACTGTGGAACCTTATAGGAATGTTTTCTAGGAATGTTCTATGGAGTTTCTTTTCCAGAGGAAATAAGAGTTTAAAGGCTCTAATTATCCTCAAGAGGCTGAAGAATGGTTGAGAAGAATTTAACATTTGTTTGAGTTCTTGGAAACACCTGATGAAATCAAGGTGAAGTGTTCCACCTTTGTGCTGGAGGGACCAAGCAAGATATAGTGGGACACAATGTCGAAGAAGAAGAATAATGATGGATTAGAGTGGAAATAATTAAATATTTTTTCACCGACCAGTTCTATCCAGATTCTATGTTGTTGTACAAGTCTATTGAGTTTTTTAACTCCAGTAGGCTAACAACACCGTGATATAATATGAAAATCATTTTTCTGAGATTGTACTGTTTGTACCTAAAATTATATCAAATGATAATATGAAGACTCAATGGTTAGAGTTGGTACTTAGAGTGAATATTATTTCTTAGGTTTTCTTGCTAAAGCTTCCCTCTTATATTGATGTGATGGATAGAGCGTTGATGGTTGAAATTGACATGGATGGAAAGTTAGGGTTGATGAGAGTTTCTTCTACTCCCAGTGGCAATGTGTTTTTATCTAAGGGGAAGAGGAAGCATTATGATTCTTGTGGTGGCCCTCAATAGTATGGTTTTTCCAAGACTCATGTAGTTCCTAGTATAGTCCATTTTATTTGATACTAATGTGGAAATCCATAGAATTATACGAGGGTTTTCACCGAAGCTCCCAAGATATGTGGCTCCTACAGATGCTCATGTTACCTATAGAAGTTATACCATGTTTATTACACTCCATGTAGTGGTAAAAAATCATCAGAACCTTCTAAAAATGTGGGGAAATCATATTCTTCAAGGAAAAATGGGTTCCAACCATAGACATCCAGAACGATGCTTCTTCATGAAGTAAAAGAGTATCTCAAGGAATATGAAATGGGTCCAACAACCATGAAAGGTACTATCACTATAACTTTGTCATTAGAAACTACTTTATTTAATACTAGTATATCTCATTCATTTATTTCAACCTGAATTGTTAATATGATAAATCTTCTTATGGAGATTTTTTTTATTCAATGAATATTACTACTCCCCTTAGAACAAAGAGATAATAGGGTCTTCGTAGTCCTTCCTGTGTTTTCTCTTTATCATATATTGAGCTTGCTTAGAGTTTTCTGGTTCTCAACATGAAGCCTCTTGATGTCATTTTTGGGATGAATTAGATCATTTCCAATAAATACCAAATTTATTACTATCTTTGATGGGTTTTATTTACTACACCCGATGGTGTGTGCTATGTCTTTCAAGGAGAATGGGACCCAAGGTCGAGTAGAGCCAAAAATTCTTATCCAGAGTTGGGGAAAGTAATATCTATGTTCACCTTTGATCTGGAGAAAGAATCTTTGATTTATGATCTACCTCTAGTTATCTTCAAATTTACAGATGTGTTCCCTTCTTACTTCTATCGGTTTCCACCAGTAAGGGAGGTATAGTTATCTATCGTCTTAATGCATGGTACTCAACCAGTTTATATTCATTCTTACCGCATGACACCATCTAAAATGAAAGAGTTGAAGATTAAGTTGGAAAATATTCTAGATAAAGGATTTATACACCTGAGTGTGTCACCTTGGGTGACATCAGTTCCCTTTTCTAAGAAGGATGATGTTTCTCTTCACCTTTGTGTTGACTACCGAAAGCTTAATCGAGTTATAGTAAATAACAAGTATCCATTACCATAGATTGATGATCTATTTGATTAGTTAAAAGGGGAGAGGTGGTTATCAAATATTGATCTCTGGCCTGGTTACCATCAGTTGAGGATAAAAGAATCCAATATCTAGAAAACCTCTTTTTAGAGGAGGTATGACCATTACGAGTACCTTTTCATGTATTTTGGTCTAACCAATGATCCTACAGTCTTCATGGATTTAATGAACATTATTTTACATGAGTATCTTGATAATTTGATGGTAGTATTTGTGGATGACATACACATATACCCTAATTATAAGAAGAATCATGTGCGTCATCTGAGATAAGTCCTAGAATTGTTGAGAAATCACTAACCTTATGCCAATCTTTCTAAATGTGATTTATAGATTCAAGAAGTAAAATTATTAGGACACATGGTTTTAAAACATGGTATTTTAGTTAATACTGAAAAGGTAGGGGCTGTTATGACAAGGGAATGACCACAGAATGTTTTCAATATTTGGATATTCTTGGGTCAAGATGGTTATTATCATCGGTTTGTAAATGAATTCTCAAATTTGGATTCTATGATGACTACTATAACTCATAAGGGAGTAAAGTTTTCTTGGGATAAAGGATTTCCAAATTATTTTGTTGAGCTGAAATGTATTTTTACTATTATGCTGGTGTTGAATCTTCTAGAGGTTGGTCATGGATATGTGGTCTTATGTGATGCATCAGATTTAGGTTTAGGATACGTCCTTATGAAAAATGATCATGTTGTTGTATATGGATCTCATTAGCTTAGTCCACATGGGAATAAATATATAACCCATGATCATGAACTTGTAGTTGTGATGTACACTCTTAAGAGTTGGCGGCATTACCATTATGAAGAAAGGTTTACCTTATTTAAATACCACAAGAGATTGAGTTATATATTCTCTCAAAATGATTTGAATCTCCTCCAGAGGTATTGGGTGGAATAACTGTGATCTTTTAATTTCGACATCTCCTATACCCCAAGGAAATGAAATTTCATTGTAAATTATTTGAGTAGGAATATTCCAACACAGGCCATGAAAGAATCTCTAGAAGAGTGGAACATGATGGATCTCTTTGAAAAATTGCATATTGGAGTCTATGAATCAAGGTCCAAGCTTTCTTTGTATAATGTTTAGCTAACATCCACCCTTCTTGAGAAGATTCTTTAAGAACAATGACCCGATGATGAGTTCTATAGCATTATAGACTATCTTTATGGTGGGGAGATCATTGCTGAGCGATCATTCTCCAAAGAGGGAATTATATGCTATCCAAATTTCTTTTTTGTTCTGTTAGTGTTAAGGAGATATGTG
The DNA here is from genome assembly GCA_963277665.1 of Viscum album. Lineage (NCBI taxonomy): Eukaryota > Viridiplantae > Streptophyta > Magnoliopsida > Santalales > Viscaceae > Viscum > Viscum album. The sequence goes on from OY728127.1 coordinate 626,402,233, forward strand.
ATGAGGGATTTCCATAACTCCTAGTGGGAAGTGCACCCAAGAACCATGGAGATGTTATATGACATGAGGTGCAGATTCTAGTGTCTAGGTTTGAGATGGGGCATTGCTAAATTTGTCTCTCATTGTTATACATTCCAATAGGTCAAGGATGAGCACCAAAAAACTTCGAGTTTACTTCAGCCACTTTAGATGCCTACTTGGAAGTGGGATGAAATCTCTTTGGACTTTTTGGTTGGGTTTCTGCATACCCAGAGAAAGAAAAATGTGATATGGGTTTTGATCAATAGGCTGACCAAATTAGATCACTTTTTACACATTTGTGATACACTCAAAGTTTAGGAGTCGGGGAATCTTTATGTGAAAGAGATTGTTTTGCATGGAGTTCCATATTCTATAGTTTTTAATAGTGATCCTAGGTTAACTTCTCACTTTTAGAGAGGTCTTCAAGAGGCACTGGGATCTCAAGTATTTTTGAGCACGGTATGCCATCTGCTCTCAGATGGCTATACCAAAAGAGCTATAAAAATTCTTTAGGATATGCTCCACGTGTGTGTTATCAACTTTAGTGGATCTTGGGATGACCATATGGGGATGGTTAATTTTTCTTATAACAATAGTTACTAGTCTATGATCAGAATGGAACCTTTTGAGGCCTTATATGGATGGACTTATAGATCTCTGTTGTGTTGGTCAAAGATTGGTGAAAGTTACTTAGTTAGACCAAGATTGGTTCAAGAGATAAAATCAAAGATTTAATTGATTCACCAGATAATGTTTATGACATAGAGAAGGTATAAATATTATACTGATTGTCATCATAGAACATTGTAATTTTCAGTTGGTGACTAGGTTTTCTTGAAAGTTTTACATCAGTTGGGTCATTGACGACTTGGGAGGAAAGAGAAGATTTCTCCTCATTTTTTGGAACTTTTTAGGTTTGAGTAGGTTGTGAAATTTTATTATCATTAAGAACTTCCATCACAGCTAATGTCGATACATAACGCATTCCATGTATCTCAACTCTGATAGTATCTTTCAGATCCATCTCATGTTTTGAGCTAGAGTGATCTTGAGATTAAACCATATTTATCTATCGCTAAATGACCAGTCAGGATAGTTGATTCTAAAACCAAGTTAATTCATGGGAGGATGATACCTTTTGTTTGAGTGCTATGGAAGAATAGTTTATATTATCATAAGACACGGGAGCACGAGGCACTAATGAGAGAGAATTGGCCTCACCTTTTCGATATAGAATTGTCTTAACCAGCTTTATGGGGACAAAATGTTTTTATAGTGGGGAGGTTGTAACATACCATTACCTTTATTTTAGGTACATTTTAAACCTTTTCATGGTTTTCCTTGTAATTTGTCTGGGTTGGTTCGAGGATGAATTGGGTGGATACCTATAATGGTGAAGTGAGAGATTTGTTGGATTCTTAGCATAAAACCTGATGGTTTTATATCCTGTTGAAGATTTACATGCTGTGTAATGTGGTTACATGACATGTAAGCTCTAAAATAATAATAAATCAATTTTTAAAAAAAGGTGATGGGTTTTTTAGAAATTTTGGGATTTGTCAATTTCACGTCATGTAATTGGGTTACATGTCGTGTAAAGTTCTGACTGTTGTTTTTTAAACATGTGTCTTGGATGAAAATTCTATCTCTTACTCTACAAATTTCCTTTATCTCAAACAAATAGCTATTCCCAGGTGATTTTGAATCCCTCAAACCCTTCCAGGTCATTCCGTTCAATGATCAATCATTGTCGTGGTTGTGGTTGACTTTCTGGGTAAGCATTCTCCCTATCTCTTTGTTTCTTTCTCTTTACATCCTTGGATTTTTATTGATCATATTTGTATTGATGGATCTAAATTATGCGTGGCTGAATCTTTTTTCTAGGTTGAGTTCCTAGATCTTTTATGCCTTTGTTCTTGTTGGCGGATTCTATTGCAGGCTTTGTGTTTCTGTGAGAAAGGTAAGTGGTTTCGTTATGATGGCTAAATTTGATTAAGCCTGAATTTATTGATTTAAATTAATTTTTTTATTTAAATTCAATTACTTGAAACTTATTTCAATGAGTTTATTAAAAACCCAATTCCATTGAATTGGGGGATTTGAATGTGAAATTTAATTTCTAACATGAAATTGGAAAAAAACCTCAAATTCTATTAAATTGGGGTCTGTTTGAGAAATTGATGAAATTTTTTGGAATTTAAATTATTTAATTTAAATTATGAAATTGATTTCAAATTTTTATTTGAGAAAAATGGCTTGAAATGGTTTTGATAAAAACCTAGTGGGTTTATCTTATAAAAAGGAATGTTTTCATTAAAAACCCATGTTTTAGTTTTTAAATGGAAAATTGGCCCTTTTGGAATGAGGGAATGTGATGAATTATGTTTTGAACAATTTTAAAATAAATTTCCCATAATTGATTGAACTAGAGAACATTCAAGGATAGTTAGTTAGTGAGTTATTGGTATAAAACTCTTTTGATGCTTTACAACTGAAACAAAACATAGTGCATCAGGTCACATTTGTGATGGGATGGTGATGAGTTTCCTTTGGCTAGTGTAAGAGGGATGTGTGTATATGCATATTTCCATGATCACATTCGAGTGTGCGAGGATCCCATATCTTGGAACTATCATTGATTTTGGTAGACGACCATGTTTATCACTTGTTTATATATGAGATATAAATGTGTGCCAATATTTGTAAACTATTTTACATGCCTAATGAATTTATATAAAATGTTATAAATTTCTTGTGAATCCATTTATTTAAATTATTTCCATCATTTTAAATGTAAAGCATGAATTGTTTTAATTATGCTATAAACTATCATATCTATTTATTTAAACTTGAATGCTTTTATTAGTTAATTAAATGATTGCATCTTATTATGGAATCATTGGTGAGACCCTACTAGGATTTTATATCAAAACCTACTTATGCCTACAGATGTTTGTAGATTTCCTCCTTCCAAGTTTGAGTAGGGGTAAAACACCACTTGGAGGTGGTTCTAGCTGTTGATCTGTGGTCTTGGAGAGTTGCGTCAACTGAGACTTGGGTTATATTTCCTATTTTATGGTACATTAATGTAGTAATTTAGGTTGTTTATACATGTTTGACTTCTAGTATACTTCTCCCTATAGAGTTCTTCTTTTATTCATACTGATTTGTTTATCACTCTTCTAAAATGTTTGGGGAAAATTCATTCCCACTTTTATTTTGTATGATGCCAGGTGCTGGTCTCCAACCCATGGGTATTGGGAAAAACCTTCAGGGAATGTCAGGACCAACTTGGTTATCAGGTTACCAGGGTACTCGGGATAGTTTGTGACACCTTCTCTTCCAATAATATCTCTGCCACCAAGGCCCGCTCAAGAACCCTAGCATATGTGGGAATGCAGAGAGATATCACCAAATACCTGATATCTCAGTGTAAGCTCTGCTAAAAGGTCCATTATTTGAGAATAAAATCCTACACCACATCTATGGAGTATCATGGGAGATCAATAAATATAATTGAAAACTCATCAATGGTCAAGCTTCCCTGATGTAGGTGTAGAAGATCCTTCATGCACACTGATTATAACATGGCTGGATAAAACTCCTCCTTGAAGAGACACCCTAAGTCTGACCAGGTGAGAGATGGCTCATTGTGTGACTAGGTCACTGACCTCCACCATCACCTATAAGATCCCTAAATAATTCTCACTGTGAGGAACTCCATCCAATTTACAGTCATCCCCACAAGTTAAAAAACTTGAGTGACTGCCTCTAGTCACTCCTCTATCACTTGGGGGTCTAGATTGCCCAAAACCTGGGAGGTCACTAGATCTGGAACTCATGCAGCACACTCAGCCTGAGTGAATCCTCAGATGGCACTACCAGTGCTCGTTTCTACTCAATGGGTGGTGTTATAGCTAGTAAACTACCTATAGGTTCTATCTCCAGTACATTCCCCTATAATGAAGCCTCTTCACTAAACGAATCATCCTCGTGATCATATGATGTAATCCTGGCTAGCTGTTTTCGTGAAGGAATCCTAAAATAAACAAGAGGTATTATATGTAAGGGTTGGTGTCCTGAGAACCAACTGTTTTGTACTTTGATTACATGAATGTTCACTTATTATATATTGTTCATTATTCTGCATGACTATAATATAATAATGTCCTCGAATATTTGTTGCATTGATAAGGTCATGGAAGATCCCCGCTATGATGAGAACCTTGAAATGCTATAAAAATATTCTTAAATAAAGTTCTACGGTTGGATGACATACTATTATAGGACACATAGTATACAGACCGTCATGTGCGAGTACACGTAAGAAGACGAGACTCTCTCTCATGGAGTTTGCACTTGGTAATCTCCAAGATGGGAGATTATGAGAACAGACCCGCCAGTAGCAATTCCGCATGTCTTGGTGTCATCGGACATTTCTATCTAAGAGCATGTGTAATGGTCTTTAAACTGGAATATTATCATTAACTCATGTCATGACTCGCGCACTTAGATTTGCTGACGAAAACCGTCACGTAGACAGTTGGCAGGAAGTAGGGTACGTTGGGTGCGTCACGAGTGACATGTTGTTAATGGATAAGTCGATGAAGTATTTGTCCCTTCCATTTATGGAATTTGATATCTCGGCCCTTTGATTGAAATAGAACTGTCGCATTAAATTCCATGTCCATGGTGTAAACGACGAGTTTATTTCAGGAAGTCAAAGAAGGAAGGATCAAGCATATAGGTTTATGACACTGCCATGAAACCTGCTTGATGAGATATCGAGAAAAAGGGATTAAATTACATAGTAAGCGTTCGTATGAGGTGACATGTCAATGCGGCATCAAATTCTTTCTATTGGGTTCCTTGACGCGTTGCTAGACAGTAATCTTGGACTTTAGGCAAGCTCACCTAATGCCAATGAGAAAGAGGCCTAGAGGGTCACATACTAAGTGTATTCAAGTATCTCAAGTATAATAAAGATTATTCCCATATGTGGTTTAATAATTATTCAAGGATTCCTAAATCATTTTAATGATGGAGGAAGAAGGAAATGAAAAACAAGATATACACGCCATGTATTAAATATTACACGCCGTGCAGTTTTTCATGGAAAACAAGTACACGCCGTGTATTAATAATTACACGCCATGTAGTTTTCTTTATAGAAAGGAAATGAATAAATGAAAACAAGATATACATGCCATGTACATTGAATGTAAACTCTGTGTAGTTTTCAATGAAAAACAAGTACACGCCGTGTATTTATTAATACACACCGTGTAGTTTTTCCAATCGGGATTTTGAGGATATAATATTCTTTTAAATGATATTTATTATAATCAGTGTGGGCGCATGTCAAGGAATTAATTATTCGACATGGGGGTTTTAAATAAGATTCAATGAAATAAATAAAATGCGTAACATGTTTATTTATTGTCATAACTCTACAACATCAAACCTGATTATAAATATCCTCATAACCCCAACTCTTTTCCTACCCACACACAACAATTCTGGAGAATTATTTCAAGCCCGAAAGAACCTCTTCCTCCAAGAACGCTCTCAAGATCGAGAGAGATCCTCTTCCATCAGATCAAGATGATCTAAGACGAACAACGCAAGCAAAGGTTTCTCCATGCTAGCACCCAGAGAATCCTTTGGCGACGTCCCGAGATACGAGGTACACGTGTGGATCACCGCTAGAGGAAGTCTACACTTGGCTTCTGTGACACAACGATGAATCACATCAGAACGTGATCAAGAAAATCAACGAAGAAAGAACACCCAAAAGGTATTTCTTTTTAATTGATTAAATTAATTATAATCAACCTGTAACGATCCTTGTTTTTGGTTCCGGGACAAACCTTCTTCTTTGTCTTTTTCTATGATTCGATCCGTGGAGACTGGCATTTATCATCGTATTGATCCCAGATTAAACAATGCTAATGACAAAAAGCCAGGTGGGAACATCCACCCACGCACTTTCGCTGCGCCCGAAACCTTCAAATGGTATCAGAGAGAGGTTATAATGTTTATTATAGTTATTTAATTTTCTTTTATAATTTATGAATTTATATTTGATTCGAAATATATCGTTCTATTAATCTGAATAAACGAGATCTATTCTTCCTCCTTTGTTTCTCGATTCATATCATAGAAATGAAATTTTAATTTTAATTTTTGATTAAAATAAAAATGAGGAACTCATCCAGAGGAGCCGCTCTTTCTATCTGTACAACACGGGATTACACGACGTGTAATTAAAACTACACGCTGTGTACTTAGGTTCAATGAACCGACTCTGGTCTACCAAACCACATCGTGTGAATTGAATATGCCTAAGTATTAATCATACCATGTTGACCAGAATTGAACGGTGCGTGGAACTGGAATACACGGCGTGTATGTTGGAGCAACACGTAGTGTAGTCCGTTCTGACCCAGGTGAAACCATGTACAAGGATAAGCCGCATACCGTGTACACGGGATCACCAGGCCGGTTACCGCGTAACAAGGAAGTACACACCATGTATGATTTATCTACACGCCGTGTACTCAAAAATTTCCAAAGTACAGAAAATACGCCAAAGCCCCGACGTGTACTTTGGATAAAGAGTGAAAAAAATACACGCCGTGTAATTATAAACTACACGCCGTGTAATTTCTGGAGATGGAATTTCACCAGGTTTCCTCCAAATGTACAAAGACCTGTACAAGGAATATGGATGAGAAGAATCTCAAGGAAATTCAGAAAGGGATTTAAGATAAAGAATTTATTAATTATAAGATCATAATTAATTGAATTCGAGTGTGACTTATCTTAAATGAAAGAACAATTAAAAGAATTTGAATTCTAAATATGCGTAAATGTCATTGCATGCTATGGATGATCATGAGCTAGACCAAATACCCTTTGTATGTGTATGGTTTCATTTAAATTTATTTAATTTAAATTTGTTGGCCTGTGACCCTTCTTCCAATAAAATGTAGGGCCTGTGTGCCCATGGTTTCTTTAATGTAAACCCACGTAATAGAGGATCTCCCCAAGCCAGAGGAGACGGTTCAAATTCCGAAGCCGAGGCAAAACCGACGCAAGAAGATACAAATGTGGACAAGTGGGAGATGCAAAACATGAACCATTAGGTTCAAGGTGTTTTCCCTAGGTCATGGTTATCTTATAAAAATCGCTAGATAAGCTAACCAATAGAAGCTCATGATCATGCCATATTATTTCTTTCTAACTTCCATGGTTTATTTATTATGTATGTGTTGTCGTGATCACATAGTTAATAAAATGAACAAGCATGAAAAGATGGAATAAAATAAAAACCGGACTATGCGTAAACATTATCATAACATGGCTAATCACTTAAGCAATCATCACTTAATATTAACAAGCATGTGATAATGAAAAACTATGCATAAAGAATAAAATCCCTCAAATACCATATTAAGTCAGACCAAGCCTTCCATTACTTGATTAAGGGAAAGACTGAATAAAACTATGTGTTTGACTAACCCTTGTTGGGACACTTACTTTTATAAAGTAATCCCTTATGAAAGGTTTTGGGTTGACTTAACCATATTACATCAAGAGGAGTAGCCCTTGCTAGACTTGATGTAATATTGGAGGCAAGAGTTGAGGAAATCCAAGTCAAGATTTTAGGATTGGGGAGTCCACTCAACATATCAAGGAACTGTAATCTCACAGTTGGAAAAGACCTGCCTACCTAAATACCTTCAAATAGCTTGACCAACCCTTGTTGGGGTTATGCTAAGGGGAATATGGATCCTTTCCACTAGAATGTCAAAGCAACTGGACATTCCGAGTTCAATGGTGAGGGCCATTGAGACTTGATAAAATAGTGGGAGAATTAATAAATTCATTTATTATTTTTCATAAAATGTAATAAAAAAAGTACTAATAAATATTCTCCTTTAATTTGTAGAATCAAAATAACAAACTCGTCAACCACATTTTCTCTGCGATCAATTCTGGATAAAGTCAATATCCTCACCGGCAGTAACTTTCGGGAATTTTTTAGGCGCCTTCGGGTTATCCTACGCCATGAACGAAAGTTTTATGTGCTGGAGTCCTCACTTCCTGATTCTCCTGCCCCAGGGGTGAGTGATGAAGATTTCATGGTCTATGATCAACATTTGAACACCGCTCTCGACGTTCAATGTTTGATGCTATCATCTATGTATACTGAGCTCATGAAGTCTCATGAAGACATGGATGCCTATAGCATGCTTGAGAAACTCTGTGGTCTATACCAGGAGAGAGAAAGATAGGAAAGGTTTGAGATCTCCAAGGCTCTATTTCAGAGAAAGCATGGAGAGGGTGCCCCAGCTGGGCCTCATGTAGTCAAGATCATTGGCTACATTGAGCGCTTGGAGGTTCTAGGGTTTAAACTCCCCAAAGAACTGGGTACCGATATCATTCTCGCATCACTTCCCCAGATCTTCTCAAACTTTGTTGTGAACTTCAACATGAACAACATCAAGAAGTCTCTGTCTGATCTTCTTATCCTTATTTGCCAAGTAGACAATGACATGAAGCGTGAAAAGCCTTCTATCCTCATGGTGAATAAAAGGAAAGGGAAGGAGAAGAGATTTAAGACCAAAGCTTCTTCAAGGCCTTCCAAGAAAAGGAATATCAAAGGGGAGGCAAGGGAACATGATGTTCTTTGTTTCGCATGTGGAAAGAAGGGCCACTGGAAGAAAAACTGCACCCAGCCAAGGAAGCAAGGGGAAGCTTCAGGTGCGTTTGTTATCGAATTCAATCTATCTGTTTCTACTAATTGGGTATTAGATACTTCTTGTGGTACTCACATATGTATCCAAATATAGGAACCAAGTAGATTCAAGAAGATTGATCGAGGAGAGGTAGATCTACGAGCAGCCAACGGAGCCAGACTTGCTACTGTAGCTGTCGGGGACTACCACCTCACATTGCCTACGGGGATGGTCTTGGTTTTGAAAGGATGTTATTATGTACCCTTTGTAACCAAAAACATTATTTCAGTATCCAGATTATATAATGATGGATTCATCTTCAATTTTGGAAGTGGATGTTTCTATTTTTATAAAGATAACATTTGTTTTGGTAATGCACATCTATATAACGACCTTTATGTGTTAGACTACAAAAACCAAGTAATGGAAATCTATAACAAAGTTAATTCACATGACTCATACCACACCCAACTTTGGCATCACTGGCTAGGTCATGTCAATGAGAAACGTTTAAAAAAATTACATCAAGATGGGTATTTAGATTCTTTCGAACTAAAACCACTTGGTGTATGTCATGCGTGTCTACAAGGAAAAATGACCAAAGCCCCATTTAGTGGGAAAGGTGAAAGAGCTAAAGAGCTTCTAGAATTAGTTCACACAAATTTGTGTGGACCATTTCCAGTTGAAGCAAGGGGTGGGTTCTCGTACTTCATAACTTTTACTAATGATTTTAGTAGAAATGGATATATCTACTTAATGAGGTATAAGTCAGATTATTTTGATCGGTTCAAAGAATACAAGAATGAAGTTGAGAACCAGCTTGGTAAGAAGATTAAGAAACTCCTCTCAGAAAGAGGAGGAGAATATCTTAATCAGGACTTCATTGATTTCTTACGGGAGTTTGGGATTCTATCTCAACTCACTCCTCCTTACACACCGCAGTGGAATGGTGTAAGTGAAAGGAGGAACCACACCCTGTTGGACATGGTGAGATCAATTATGAGTCATGCAAGTCTTCCATTATCCTTTTGGGGATATGCATTACAAACAACAGTTCACATACTAAACCAAGTACCAACTAAATCTATAAATGGTATTCCATACGAGTTATGGAGTGGACGCAAAGCCATGTTATTGAATTTACATGTGTGGGGTAGAAAATCATTTGTTAAGGCCTCTTTAGGTAACAAAATTTCACCCCAAGGCACAAAGTGTATCTTTATAGGATATCCCAAGAAAAAAAGGGGATATTACCTATACAACCCCTCAGACAAAACAGTTACAATGGAAAGACATGCTATATTCCTTGAGAGGGATTACATCTCCAAAAGAGATAATGGGAGCGAGATAGACTTCGATGAAGTCGAGGCTCAAGATACATAGGAGTTGGTACAAGAACATATTCCACAAAGCCCCGTGGAAGAAAAATCTGTTCCAGAGACACAAGAATTGCGTAGGAGCACGAGAGAGGTAAGAGAACCAAAAAGATATGGTTTTCTTATCACCGAGGATGGTGACTCATTATTGGTTGACAATGATGATCCTCTTACCTACAAGGAAGCAGTTGAAGGCACAAACGTTGCCAAGTGGAAAGAAGCCATGAATTCTAAAATGGATTCCATGTACCAAAACCAAAACTGGATTTTGGTAGATCCTCCACTTGATGTAAATCCTATTGGTAATAAATGGGTATTCAAGAAGAAACCGGACATGGAGGGGCAAGTCAGCACCTATAAGGCATGACTGGTTGCAAAAGGTTTTACACAACATCAAGGAATTGACAATGATGAAACCTTTTCACCGGTTGCAATGCTTAAATCCATCAGAATACTATTGGCCATTTCCGCTTACCATGACTATGAGATTTGGAAAATGGATGTCAAAACATATTTCCTTAACGGGAACCTCTAGGAAGATGTCTACATGACACAACCTGAAGGGTTTGTGACTCCAAAGGATGCCAACAAGGTATGCAAGTTGCAGAAATCCATTTATGGATTAAAGAAAGAATCAAGGTCATGGAACATTCATTTTGATGAATCTGTAATAGAATTTGGCTTTGTTAAGAAAAAATGTGAGCCTTGTGTCTACAAGAGGGTTAGTGGAAGTGCAATTGTTTTCCTAATAGTATATGTTGATGACATATTACTAATTGGAAATGAAGTACCTATCTTACAGTCAGTTAAGGCATGGTTTCATAAATGCTTCTCCATGAAAGACTTGGGTGAGGCAGCATATATTCTTGGGATAAAGATCCACCGTGATAGATCCAAGAGAATGCTGGGCGTGAGTCAAAGTACATACATTGACAAGATACTGAAGAGATTCAGTATGGAACAGTCCAAGAGGGGAATGTTTCCAGTGTCACATGGCATTCATCTTTCCAAGAAAATGTGTCCTCAACACATGTGGAAAGAAAGAGAATGGAAAGGATCCCTTACACATCCGCGATTGGGTCAGTCATGTATGCTATGCTATGTACGAGGCTAGATGTTGCTTACGCATTAAGTGTGGTAGGCATATATCAAGATGATCCAGGAGACCTCCATTGGATGGCAGTCAAGACTATCCTTAAGTATCTGAGGCGTACTAAGGATATGTTCCTAGTTTATGGAGGGGATGAGGAACTAGTCATCAGAGGACATGTAGATGCTAGTTTCCAGAATGATCAAGATGACATGAAGTCGCAGACTGGATACATCTTCAGTTTGAATAGAGGTGCAGTGAGCTGGAAGAGCTCAAAACAAAGTGTGGTGGCATATTCTACAGCAGAGTCCGAGTATATCTCAGCTTCTAAGGTAGCTAAAGAAGAAGTATGGATGAGAATCTTTGTCCAAGAGCTGGATGTAGTACCAAACAGTAAAGATCCTATCACACTCTATTGTGATAATACTGTAGCGGTGGGACTTGAAAAAGAGACAAGGTCACATCAGCAGACAAAGCACATACTTCGGAAGTATCATCTCTTGAGGGATTTTTCTCAAAGAGGTGAAGTTGAAGTGATCAGTATTTCTACAGAAGACAACGTGGCAGACCCCTTGATTAAAGCCTTGACTCAGCAGAAACATGATCATCATGTAAGGTCTAGCGGACTAAAAGTCGTAGGTAGTTGGCTCTAGTCCAAGTGGGAGTTTGTAAGGGTTGGTGTCCCGAGAACCAACTGTTTTGTACTTTTATTACATGAATGTTAACTTATTATATATTTTTCATTGTTCTGCATGACTATAATATAATAATGTCCTATAATATCTTTTTCATTGATAAGGTCATGGTAGATCCCCGCTATGATGAGAACCTTGAAATGCTATAACAATATTCTTAAATAATGTTCTACGGTTGGATGACATACTATGACAGGACACATAGTATACAGACCATCATGTGCGAGTACTCATAAGAAGACGAGACTCTCTCTCATGGAGTTTTCACTTGGTAATCTCCAAGATGGGAGATTATGAGAACAGACCCACCAGTAGCAATTCCACACGTATTGGTGTCATTGGAAATTGCTATCAACGAGCGTGTGTAATGGTACTTAGACTGGAATATTATCATTAACTCATGTCATGACTCACGCACTTAGATTTACTGATGAAAACCGTCACGTAGATAGTTGGCGGGAAATAGGGTATGTTGGGTGCATCACAAGTGACATGTTGTTAATGGATAAGTCGAGGAAGGATTTGTCCCTTCCATTTATGGAAGTTGATATCTCAGCCCTTTGATTGAAATAGAATTGTTTCATTAAATTCCATGGACATGGTGTAAACGACGAGTTTATTTCAGGAAGTCAAAGAATGATGGATCAAGCATATAGGTTTATGACACTGCCATGAAATCGGTTTGATGAGATATCAAGACAAAGGGATTAAATTATACAGTAAGCATTCATATGAGGTGAAACGTCAATGTGGTGTCAACTTCTTTCTCTTGGGTGCCTTAACCCATTGCTAGACAGTAATCTTGGACTTTAGGCAAGCTCGCCTAATGCCAACGAGAAAGAGGCCTAGAGGGTCACACACTAAGTGTATTCAAGTATCTCAAGTAGAATAAAGATTATTCCCATACATGGTTTAATAATTATTCAAGGAAGCCTAAATCGTTTTAATTATGGATGAATAAGGAAATGAAAAACAAGATATACATGCCGTGTATTAAAGATTACAGGCCATGTAGTTTTTCATGGAAAACAAGTACACGCCGTGTATTAATAATTACACGCCGTGTAGTTTTCTTTATGTAAAGGAAATGAATAAATTAAAACAAGATATACACGCCGTGTACATTTAATGTACACGCCGTGTAGTTTTCAATGAAAAACAAGTACACCACGTGTATTTATTAGTACACGCCGTGTAGTTTTTCCAGTCGGGATTTTGAGGATATAATATTGTTTTAAATGATATTTATTATAATCAGCATGGGTGCATGTCAAGGAATTAATTATTAGACATGGGGTTTTTAAATAAGAGTCAATGAAATAAATAAAATGCATTACACGTTTATTTATTGTCATAACTCTACAACCTCAAACCTGATTATAAATATCCTCACAACCCCAACTCTTTTCTTACCCACACACAACAATTCTGGAGAATTCTTTCAAGCCTGAAAGAACCTCTTCCTCCAAGAACGCTCTCAAGACCGAGAGATATCCTCTTCCATAGGATCAAGACAATCTAAGGTGGAGAACACAAGCAAAGTTTTCTCCATGATAGCACCCAGATAATCCTTTGGAGATGTCCCGAGATATGAGGTACACATGTGGATCATCGCTAGAGGAAATCTACACTTGGCTTCTGCGACGCAACGACGAATCACATCGAAACGTGATAAAGAACATCAATGAAGAAAGAACACCCAAAAGGTATTTCTTTTCAATTGATTAAATTAATTATAATAAACCTGTAACGATCCTTGTTTGTGGTTCTGAGACAAACCTTCTTCTTTGTCTTTTTCTGTGATTCTATCTGTGGAGATTGGCGTTTATTGTCGTATTGATCTCGGATTAATCATTTCTAGTGAAAAAAAACCAAGTGGGCACATCCACCCACGCACTTCTGCTGTGCCCGGAACCCTCAAGTGGTATCAGAGACAGGTTACAATGTTGATTGTAGTTATTTAATTTTCATTGATAATTTACGAATTTATATTTGATTCAATTCAAAATATATCATTCTATTATTCTGAATAAATGAGATCTATTCTTCCTCCTTCGTTTCTCGATTCATATCATAGAAACGACCTTTTAATTTTAATTTTTAATTAAAATAAAAACGAGGAAATCATCTAGAGGAGCCGCTCTTTCTGTCTGTACAACACGGGATTACACGAAGTTTAATTAAAACTACACGCTGTGTACTTAGGTTCAATGAATCGGCACTGGTCTGCCAAAACACACCGTGTGAATTGAATATTTCTAAGTATTAATCATGCCGTGTTGAACAGAATTGAACAGCGCGTGGAACTGGAATACACGACGTGTATGTTGGAGCAACACACCGTGTAGTTCGTTCCGGCCCAGGTGAAACCGTGTACAAGGATAAGCCATGTACCGTGTACATGGGATCACCAGGCTAGTTACCGCGTAACAAGGAAGTACACGCTGTGTATGATTTATCTACACACCGTGTACTATAAAATTTCCAAAGTATAGAAAATACGCCAAAGCCACAGCGTGTAATTTGGATAAAGAGTGAAAAAAATACACGCCGTGTAATTATAAACTACACGCCGTTTACTTTCCAGAAATGGAATTTCACCAGGTTTCCTCCAAAAGTACAAAGACCTGTACAAGGAATATGGATGATAAGAATATCAAGGAAATTCAGAAAGGGATTTAAGATAAAGAATTGATTAATTATAAGATCATAATTAATTGAATTCGGGCACGACTTATCTTAAATGAAAGAACGATTGAATTATAAATATGCGTAAATGTCGTTGCATGCTATGGATGATCATGAGCTAGACCAAAGACCCTTTGTATGTGTATGGTTTCATTTAAATTTATTTAATTTAAATTTGTTAGCCTGTGAGCCTTCTTCCAACAAAATTTAGGGCCTGCGTGCCCATTGTTTCTTTAATGTAAACCCATGTAATGGAGGATCTCCCCAGGCCAGAGGAGACGGTTCAAATCCCAAAGCCGAGGTGAAACCGACGCAAGAAGATACAAAGGTGGACAAGTGGGAGCTGCAAAACACGAACCATCAGGTTCAAGGTGTTTTCCCTATGTCAGGGTTATCTTATCAAAACCGCTAGATAAGCTAACCAATAGAAGCTCATGATCAGGACATATTATTTTATTTCTGTCTAACTTGCATGGTTTATTTATTATGTATGTGTTGTCATGATCCCATAGTTAATAAAATGAAAAAGCATGCAAAGATGGAATAAAATAAAAACCGGACTATGCGTAAACATTATTAGAACATGGTTAATCACTTAAGCAAGAATCACTTAATATTATCAAGCATGTGATAATGCAAAACTATGCATAAAGAATAAAATCCCTCAAATACCATATTAAGTCAGACCAAGCCTTCCGTTACTTGATTAAGGGCAAGAATCAATAAAACTATGTGTTTGACCAACCCTTATTGGGACACTTACTTTTATAAAGGAAGCCCTTATGAAAGGTTTCGGGTTGACTTAAACATATTACATCAAGATGAGTATCCCTTTCTAGACTTGATGTAATATTGGAGGCAAGAGTTGAGTAAATCCAAGTCAGGATTTCAGGATTGGGGAGTCCACTCAACAGATCAAGGAACTGTAAGCACACAGTTGGAAAAGACCTGCCTACCTAAATACCTTCAAATAGCTTGACCAACCCTTGTTGGGGTTATGCGAAGGGGAATATGGATCCTTTCCAATGGAATATCAAAGAAACTGGAAATTCTGAGTTCAATGGTGAGGGCCATTGGGACTTGATAAAATAGTGGGAGAATTAATAAATTCATTTATTATTTTTCATAAAATGTAATCAAGAAAGTACTAATAAATCTGCTCTTTTAATTTGTAGAATCAAAATGAAAAACTCGTCAACCACATTTTCTCTGTGATCAATTCTGGATAAAGACAATATCCTCATCGGCAGTAACTTTCAAGAATGGTTTAGGCACCTTCGGGTTATCCTACCCCATGAACGAAAGTTTTACATGCTGGAGTCCTCAAATCCAGATTCTCCTGCCCTAGGGGCGAGTGATGAAGATTTCCTGGTCTATGATCAACATTTGAACGATGCTCTCGATGTTTAATGTTTGATGCTATCATCTATGTCTAGTGAGCTCATTAAGTCTCATGAATACATGTATGCCTATAGCATGCTCGAGCACCTCCGTGCTCTATACTAGGAGAGAGCAAGACAGGAAAGGTTTGAGATCTCCAAGGATCTATTTCAGAGCAAGCTTGGAGAGGGTGCCCCAGCTGGGCCTCATGTAGTCAAGCTCATTGTCTACATTGAGATCTTCGAGGTTCTAGGGTTTAAACTCCCCGAAGAAATGGGTACCGATCTCATTCTCACATCACTTCCCCAGAGCTTCTCAAAATTTATTGTAAAATTCAACATGGACAACATTGAGAAGTATCTGTCTGATATTCTTATCCTTATTCGCCAAGTGGACAATGACATGAAGTGTGAAAAGCCTTCTGTCCTCATGGTGAATAAAAGGAAAGGGAAGGCGAAGAGATTTAATCCCAAATCTTCTTCAAGGACTTCCATGAAAAGGAAGATCAAAGGGGAGGAAAGGGAACAAGAAGCTGTTTGTTTCACATGTGGCAAGAAGGTCCACTGGAAGAAAAACTGCACCCAGCCAAGGAAGTAAGGGGAAGCTTCAGGTGATTTTTTTATCGAATGAAATCTATCTGTTTCTACTAATTGGGTATTAGATACTTCTTGTGGTGCTCAAATCTGTATCCAAATACATGAACCAAGTAGATTCAGGAAGATTGATCGAGGGGAGGTAGATCTACGAGCATCAAATGGAGCCAGACTTGCTGTTGTACCTGTCGGGGACTACCACCTCACATTTCCTACAGGGATGGTCTTGGTTTTGAAAGGATATTATTATGTACCCTCTGTAACCAAAAACATTATTTCATTATCCAGATTAGATACTGATAGATTCATCTTCAAGTTTGGAAGTGGATGTTGCTATTTTTATAAAGATAACATTTGTTTTGGTAGGGCACATCTATATAATGCCCTTTATGTGTTAGAATACACAAACCAAGTAATGGAAATTGATAACAAAGCTAATTCACATGACTCATACCACACACAACTTTGGCATCACCGGCTAGGTCATGTCAATGAGAAACATTGGACAAAATTACATCAAGATGGGTATTTAGATTCTTTTGAACTAAAACCACTTGGTGTATGTCATGCGTGTCTACAAGGAAAAATGACCAAAGCCCCATTTAGTGGGAAAGGTGAAAGAGATAAAGAGATTCTAGAATTAGTTCACACAGATGTGTGTGTACCATTTCCAGTTGAAGCAAGGGGTGGGTTCTCATACTTCATAACTTTTACTGATGATTTTAGTAGATTTGGATATATCTACTTAATGAGGTATAAGTCAGATTCTTTTTATCGGTTCAAAGAATAAAATAATTATGTTGAGAACCATCTTGGTAAGAAGATTAAGAAACTCTGCTCAAAAAGAGGAGGAGAATATCTTAATCAAGACTTCATTGATTTCTTACGGGAGTTTGGGATTCTATCTCAACTCAGTCCTCCTTACACACCGCAGTGGAATGGTGTAAGTGAAAGGAGGAACCACACCCTGTTGGACATGGTGAGATCAATGATGAGTCATGCGAGTCTTACATTATCCTTTTGGTGATATGCATTACAAACAGCAGTGCACATACTAAACCAAGTACCAACTAAATCGATAAATGGTATTCCATACGAGTTATGGAGTGGACACAAAGCCATGTTATCGAATTTACATGTGTGGGGTAGAGAAGCATTTTTTAAGGCCTCTTTAGGTAACAAACTTGCACCCCGAGGCACAAAGTGTATCTTTATAGGATATCCCAAGGAAACAAGGGGATATTACCTATACAACCCCTCAGAAAAAAGGTTAAAGTGGAAAGACTTGCCATATTACTTGAGCGGGAGCACATCTCTAAAAGAGATAGTGGGAGAGAGATAGACTTTGATGAAGTCGAGGCTCAAGATACACAAGAGTTGGTACAAGAACAGATTCCAAAAAGCCCCGTGGAAGAACAATCTGTTCCAGAGACACAAGAACTGCGTAGGAGCACGAGAGAGGTAAGAGAACCAGAAAGATATGGTTTTCTTATCACCGAGGATGGTGACTCATTATTGGTTGACAATGATGATCCTCTTACCTACAAGGAAGCAGTTTAAGGCACAGACGTTGCCAAGTGGCAAGAAGCCATGAATTCTGAAATGGATTCCATGTACCAAAACCAAGTCTGGATTTTGGTAGATCCTCCAGTTGATGTAAAGCCTATTGGTAATAAATGGGTATTCAAGAAGAAAATGGACATGGAGGGGCAAGTCAGCACTTATAAGGCACGATTGGTTGCAAAAGGTTTTAGACAATGTCAAGGAATTGACTATGATGAAACCTTTTCACCGGTTGCAATGCTTAAATCCATCAGAATCCTATTGGCCATTCCCGCTTACCATGACTATGAGATTTGTAAAATGGATGTCAAAACAACTTTCCTTAACGGGAACCTCTAGTAAGATGTCTACATGACACAACCTGAAGGGTTTGTGACTCCAAAGGATGACAACAAGGTATGCAAGTTGCAGAAATCCATTTATGGATTAAAGCAAGCATCAAGGTCATGGAACATTCATTTTGATGAAGCTGTAATGAAATTTGGCTTTGTTAAGAATGAATGTGAGCCTTGTGTCTACAAGAGGTTTAGTGGAAGTGCAGTTGTTTTCCTAATAGTATATGTTGATGACATATTACTAATTGGAAACGAAGTACCTATCTTATAGTCAGTTAAGGCATGGTTGCATAAATGCTTCTCCATGAAAGACTTGGGTGAGGCAGCATATATTCTTGGGATCAAGATCCATCGTGATAGATCCAAGAGAATGCTGGGCCTGAGTCAAAGTACATACATTGACAAGATACTGAAGAGATTCAGTATGGAACAGTCCAATTGGGGATTGTTTCCAGTGTCACATGGAATTCATCTTTCCAAGAAAATGTGTCCTCAGACACATGAGGAAATAAAGAGAATGGAAAGGATCCCTTACGCATCCGCGATTGGGTCAATCATGTATGCTATGCTATGTATGAGGCTAGATGTTGCTTATGCATTAAGTGCAGTAGGCAGATATCAAGCTGATCCAGGAGACCGCCATTGGATGGCAGTCAAGACTATCCTTAAGTATCTGAGGCGTACTAAGGATATGTTCCTAGTCTATGGAGGATATGAGAAACTAGTCATTAGAGGACATGTAGATGCTAGTTTCCATATTGATCAAGATGACATGAAGTCATAGAATAGATACCTCTTCAGCTTGAATGGAGGTGCAGTGAGTTGGAAGAGATCAAAGCGAAGTGTGGTGGCATATTCTATAGTAGAGTTCGAGTATATCACAGCTTCTGAGGTAGCTAAATAATCAGTATGGATGAAAAGCTTCGTCCAAGAGCTGGATGTATTACCAAGTAGTAAAGATCCTATCACACTCTTTTGTGATAATACTGTAGTGGTGACACTTGAACAAGAACCAAGGTCACATCAGTGGACAAAGCACATACTTCGGAAGTATCATCTCTTGAGGGATTTTTCTCAGAGAGGTGAAGTTGCAGTGAGCAATATTTCCACGGAAGACAACGTGGCGTACCCCTTGACTAAAGCCTTGACTCAGCAGAAACATGATCGTCATGTAAGGTCTAGCGGACTAAAAGTAGTAGGCAGTTGGCTCTAGTCCAAGTGGGAGTTTGTAAGGGTTGGTTTCCTGAGAACCAACTGTTTTGTACTTTGATTACATGAATGTTCACTTATTATATATTGTTCATTGTTCTGCATGACTATAATATAATAATGTCCTGGAATATTTGTTACATTGATAAGGTCATGGCAGATCCTTGCTATGATGAGAACCTTGAAATGCTATAACAATATTCTTAAATAAAGTTCTACAGTTGGATGACACACTATGATAGGACACATAGTCTACAGACCATCATGTGTGAGTACTCATAAGAAGACGAGACTCTCTCTCATGGAGTTCGCACTTAGTAATCTCCAAGATGGGAGATTATGAGAACAGACCCACCAGTAGCAATTCCGCATGTCTTGGTGTCATCGGACATTTCTATCTATGAGCGTGTGTAATGGTACTTAGACTGGAAGATTATCATTAACTCATGTCATGACTCGCGCACTTATATTTACTGACGAAAACCGTCATGTAGACAGTTGGCGGTAAGTAGGGTACGTTGGGTGCGTCACGAGTGGCATGTTGTTAATGGATAATTCGAGGAAGGATTTTTCCATTCCATTTATGGAAGTTGATATCTCGTCCCTTTGATTGAAATAGAATTGTCGCATTAAATTCCATGGCCATGGTGTAAACGACGAGTTTATTTCAGGAAGTCAAAGAACGACTGATCAAGCATGTAGGTTTATGACACTGCCATGAAACCTGCTTGATGAGATATCAAGACAAAGGGATTAAATTACACAGTAAGTGTTCGTATGAGGTGACACATCAATGCGGCGTCAACTTCTTTCTCTTGGGTGCCTTGACCCGTTGCTAGACAATAATCTTGGACTTTTGGCAAGCTCGCCTAATGCCAACGAGAAAGAGGCCTAGAGGGTCACACACTAAGTGTATTCAAGTATCTCAAGTAGAATAAAGATTATTCCCATACGTGGTTTAATAATTATTCAAGGAAGCCTAAATCGTTTTAATGATGGAGGATTAAGGAAATGAAAAACAAGATAAACACACCGTGTATTAAAGATTACACGCCGTGTAGTTTTTCATGGAAAACAAGTACACGCCGTGTATTAATAATTACATGCCATGTAGTTTTATTTATGGAAAGGAAATGAATAAATAAAAACAAGTTATACACACCCTGTACATTGAATGTACATGCCATGTAGTTTTCAATGAAAAAAAAGTACACACTGTGTATTTATTAATACACGCCATGTAGTTTTTCCAGTCGGGATTTTGAGGATATAATATTGTTTTAAATGATATTTATTATAATCAGTGTGGGCGCATGTCAAGGAATTAATTATTCAACATGGGGGTTTTAAATAAGAGTCAATGAAATAAATAAAATGCGTAACGCGTTTATTTATTGTCATAACTCTACAACCTCAAACCTGATTATAAATATCCTCACAACCCCAACTCTTTTCCTACCCAAACACAACAATTCTGGAGAATTATTTCAAGCCAGAAATAACCTCTTCCTCCAAGAACGCTCTCAAGACCGAGAGAGATCCTCTTCCATTGGATCAAGATGATCTAATGTGGACAACGCAAGCAAAGGTTTCTCCACGCTAGCACTCAGATAATCCTTTGGCGACATCCCGATATACGAGGTACACGTGTGGATCACCGCTAGAGGAAGTCTACACTTGGATTCTGCAATGCAAAGACGAATCACATCGGAACATGATCAAGAACATCAACGAAGAAAGAACACCCAAAATGTATTTATTTTCAATTGATTAAATTAATTATAATCAACCTGTAACGATCCTTGTTTGTGGTTCCGGGACAAACCTTCTTCTTTGTCTTTTTCTGTGATTCTATCTATGGAGACTGGAGTTTATGGTCGTATTGATCCCAGATTAATCATTGATAATGAAAAAAAGCCAAGTGGTCACATCCACCCACGCGCTTCCGCTGTGCCCGGAACCTTAAAATTGTATCAAAGAGAGGTTACATCGTTGATTATAGTTATTTAATTTTCATTGATAATTTACAAATTTATATTTGATTCAATTCAAAATATAACATTCTATTAATCTGAATAAATGAAATCTATTCTTCCTCCTTTGTTTCTCGATTCATATCACAGAAACGGCCTTTTAATTTTAATTTTTGATTAAAATAAAAATGAGGAAATCATCCGGAGGAGCCGCTCTTTCTGTCTGTACAACACGGGATTACACGACGTGTAATTAAAACTACATGCCGTGTGCTTAGGTTCAATGAATCGGCACTGGTCTGCCAAACCATGCCCTATGAATTGAATATGTCTAAGTATTAATCACACCGTTTTGACCAGAATTGAATGGCCTGTGGAACCAGAATACACGGCGTGTATGTTGGAGCAACATGTTGCGTAGTCCGTTCCGGCCCAGGTGAAACTGTGTACAAGGATAAACCGCGTACCGTGTACACAGGATCACTAGGCCGGTTACCGCGTAACAAGGAAGTACACACCGTGTATGATTTATCTACATGCCGTGTACTCCAAAATTTCCAAAGTACAGAAAATACACCAAAGCCCCGGCGTGTACTTTGGATAAAGAGTGAAAAAAATACATGCCGTGTAATTATAAACTACACGCCGTGTACTTTCCAGAAATGGAATTTCACCAGGTTTCCTCCAAAATTACAAAGACCTGTACAAGTAATATGGATGAGAAGAATCTCAAAGAAATTCCGAAAGGGATTTAAGATAAAGAATTGATTAATTATAAGATCATAATTAATTGAATTCGAGCGCGACTTATCTTAAATGAAAGAATGATTAAAAGAATTTGAATTCTAAATATGCGTAAATGTTGTTTCATGCTATGGATGATCATGAGCTAGACCAAAGACCCTTTTTATGTGTATGGTTTCATTTAAATTTATTTAATTTAAATTTGTTGGACTTCGAGCCTTCTTCCAATAAAATGTAGGGCCTGCGTGCCCATAGTTTCTTTAATGTAAAACCATGTAACAGAGGATCTCCCCAAGCTAGAGGAGACGGTTCAAATCCCTAAGCCGAGGCGAAACCGACGCAAGAAGATAAAAAGGTGCACATGTGGGAGCTGAAAAACACGAACCATCAGGTTCAAGGTGTTTTCCATAGGTCAGGGTTATCTTATCAAAAACTCTAGATAATCTAACCAATAGAAGTTCATGATCATGCCATATTATTTTATTTCTATCTAAATTTCATGGTTTATTTACTATTTATGTTTTGTCGTGATCACATAGTTAATAAAATGAACAAGAATGTAAATATGGAATACAATAAAAACCGGACTATGCGTAAACATTATCAGAACATGGTTAATCACTTAAGCAAGCATCACTTAATATTAACAAGCATGTGATAATGAAAAACTACACATAAAGAATAAAATCCCTCAAATACCATATTAAGTCATACCAAGCCTTTCGTTACTTGATTAAGGGAAAGACTCAATAAAACTATGTGTTTGACCAACCCTGGTGTATGGATACGTTGGCCGCTACACCAACAATGGAGTCTCTGGTCTAAAATATGAACTTGAAACTCTTAAAATTGCTGCCTAGAATCAATATCATATAATCCAGTCCTAAGATATAATATATGCCTCTGATACCACTATATCACAACCCTGCCGACTGGGGTCCGAACTGTGATTACCCTAAGCACGCCTTCAATAGTATGGGGTCTGGGAACCGACACTGAGTAGGCATATCCCACACATGGGAGGCATTAGACTAATGTACCCACACACACACACACACAAATCTATAAGAGTATAAAATACTTAAATCTAAAACAATTAATACCAATGCATGCATACATCTATGATCCCATAACCAAATTATGAAAATAAAGTACTAAAAGTGATAAGAGGTCCAAATACAATCCCAAACAAAAACTATAGAGATTACAACATACTCCAATGATGAGGACTATAATCAAATTAAACCACCAAAAAAACACCTCAGTCTATCTAGATCAAGCTAAAATCCACCAGCTCCCTATCCACATTGGACACCGTCAAATGGGCCTTCATCTGCATAAGAAATAACACGTGCGGGTAGAGCCCATGAAAGGGTTAGTATAAAAATACCCAGAAGGACACCCTAAAAACACTAAACATGAATCATTAAGAATAGTAAGATCATAACAATGATATAAAAATCAATGCATAGAAAAATAAACTTAGATATACTCAGGAAGGACACCGTGCCTCCAGGAGGTCACAACCAATTGTCAGCAACATGATTCTGCTTGAAGGAATGCTCATTTCAAGAGAATCCACTCCATGAGTGATTCCATTACTAGAGAAACTCATCCAAGATGTCAATATAATTAGTCCCCACTTATGAAATCTCACTGGTATTATAAGACCATGATACACATATAGAGGGTCATGCCCGTGACTATTGGGGGAAACCACAAATCCAATATAGATCAACCCACTACACAGGGGATCGTATGGTAATGATATCACAAACCCTACTGATACACCCTACTAGATAGATGATCAATTCCCTACTCAATGAGGTCACACCGATTCCACAAACCCCACCTAGGGTATAAAGATGATACATGATCACACTCCAGTCTCATGGAGGGACACCAAAAACTCTATCTGAGACTCTTCCTCCAGAGTGGATCACAATCCTAAGATTTGGATGTAGTGCTGCACTTTAACCTAAAGGGAATGGAATAAGGGAACACACTCAACCGATACTGGTCAAGACTAAATAAATTAATGGCTAAAAACAACCTCAAATGGGGTACATATCATATAGTAGGGGTATACAGTGTGTCCAGCCAACCCCTGGTCTGATTGTGTGGTGTTGCCTCACATGGATTGTAAATCTCCAAATACACGGTGTGTAGGAATAGTATATGGTGTGCAGAGATCACCCAACACATTTCTGGTGTGGTATTCCTGTGCCCATGTACTATTGGCCATGACCGCGTACCAACCCTGTACCCCTGCCCGTGCCTGTGTACACCCAGTCGTGTCCATGCCCGTGTACACCTTGCCGTGTACTTTGGATGTGTCTATGTACTTGGGATGCCTATTACCATGTATCCTCTAAGATAAAAATCAATCCATTGAGCACATGTCACATGGTGTGTGATATTTAAATCTCTATGGAAACCCTAGAATCATATTTAGGGGTCCCATATGACCTGTAATTCTAGATTACATTCCATGCAACCCAAGATTTTTTAAATCCATAAGGATCATTTTAATTTTATCCCATACATCACTAGAGCCACTATTATTTATAGAATATATATATTGGAGTTTGATTGACCTTGACATTTCCCACTCACCATATTCTGGTCCTCAATCCACTCAAAAAATGGTCCGTCAAGCCGATCCAGCACCACCATGAGCAGTCATCACATATCCTTCGTAGGAATAGAACTCTTGGTCTAATCCATTCTCATTCCTCCTTGAATCATCCACCATTTTTTTTATCCTCAAATCACACCCTCCATCAAAAATTGTAGCTGTGATATTGATCATTTGTTCCAAATAAAGTCTGGTTAATGATCAAATACTAAGTAATCGTCAAACCAAGGGCCAAAGGAAATACCTGTAATGAACACATGAAGAAAAAAAGGAGAAAAAAATAAGCCACAATATGTGAGGAATGAAATTCAATTTTTTTTTGTTTTCCTCAATCTATTTTAATAGAACTAATGAAGGAAGAGGGATAGATAAATAATGAACAACAAATAAATCCATCAATTTAAATCTACTGTCGATGCGTGAATCAATTATTTTTTTTTGGGAATTCATCCATGTTCAACCAAGATTAAAGAATAGGATGAAAAAAATCACAAATCAAACATCCTAACTAGAGTTTGGATTGATCACTAGTGAATAACAGTCCTGCATAGCTATTGTTGGAGAGATCCACAAACTTCAATGGAACAAAAATCCTCTATTCAATCTCGATCTTCTATTGTTCACTAAGATCTCCTCTAATGCTCTCTCTAATGGATCCTCTCAGATTTGTAGGGTTATGAGGATAATGCTCTAAATTTTCCATAACAACATTTAAATAGATAATTCCAGTAACTGTGTTAAATAAAATAAATAAATAAAATAAATTAATTTATTTTATTAATTTTGTGTTCATGATAACTTTTTTCACAAATCCATGACACTGACAAAGGTTATGTCACACCTTGGGTAAAACCCATATTCTAAACTCAATGGTGCCATAGAATTTCTGATATGGGCCCCCTGTTTTGGAGATATTACACTTTTTTCATCAAAACATCAAACATGTGATATTAATATATTTAATATACTTAAAAAATTAATTCTGAGCACACCAAGCCTTAGAGTATAATTCTATCTCAGTGTCTAGCTCTTAAAATAATCCATATAATACTCCAAAGTAATAAATAAAAAAATTAGAGTTGTTACAAAAATGTTAAGAATAAATAAATTCATATTATTCGAGTTTAGATTAATTGAAATTGAATTTATTTATTAAAATTATTCACAATATATTAAGTGAATACATGATAAATTATTTAATGAACAAATATTTTTTTAATATTCAAGGTCTGTTAAATATTTATTGGAATGAATAGTTGAGTTAATGGATCACTTTTTCATGTAATATTTTTATTATATTACAAGAGAAGTGATAGAAATATAAATGATATTTATGACTCGGTAAAATAGTAATAAGATGTCGTTTATAGTATATTTAGCGAGTAATACATATTTAGGGCCCGAGGATCCAATTTAAGGTACTATATACTTCACTATATATGGTGGAAGAGGATCTCATTCATGTTACTATTCATCACATGAATTTGAGAGCCTACATCTCCTCTCTACCACATCCTAGAGAGATATGATCTTGATCCAAGTAACCGTCCCCAGTTCTCCTTCCCAGATTAAAGGATCAACATAGTGGTGATTATTAAGATGTAAAAGGCTTCATAAAAACTCTATGGTAGCACTTATATATTGATGATTGATGTTCCCACAAACTTTTGAAGCACGTGTGGATGATCTAGAGAGATCCAGATTTGATCCCTTCAGGAAATAGTTGTAGATGATGAGTGCTTGTCAAATATTCCTTCAAATAAATCAGGGTAATTTTTGATTTTTTTTTGTTAAAATATTAACATGGGATCCTTGGTTTTCATATCAGGCTACGCATCACTAGAGATGATGTAGTTACATTGATCGGTAATGAAAATTTTTAAATCTTCATCGCATCTTCTTCCACTATGAATCCTGATAACTTCAATTGGTATAATAGGTATATTGTGATGGTTTAAGTTGAATAAGAATTAAATTTTCCTTAAATTCAAGTAGAGGGCACCACAACAGTTCCACTACAACAAACTGTGATTTGATTTGATGTAAGAAGACCAAGTTTTAGTCATATAAAGTTTTAAATTAGATCAAAGCCGGTGTTTGAAGGTGATTAGAAATTTCAGAACATATATTAATATATGGTAAATTTTTACCTAGAGACAGTCAACACTAGTGGTTTCCATTAAACTCCATCTTTTGGTCAGATTCTGGTGTCTAGAACAGTATCTAGTGGGAGCTAGATAAAATCCACACATGTGTCAAATTTTAATTATTATTTTTATTAAAATCAATAAGACTAATCAATAGGATTTGGATATAAAAATTAAAAGGGTTCAAGTGAGGCACCTGTTATCTGCAAGCTAAAATCATAGAGAACAAAAAAAGGCTAAGGGGAAAGGGGATTAGCGTGTCCAGTGCTGCAAAAAAAACTATAATGGGGGTGGTGGAACATCCTATACACATAAAAATAAAAAAAATAAAATAAGGTTTGACTTAGGGTAGCTTATCTTACCACCCCCATTTTTTGTTTTGTAAATGGAAATAAGGGGACCGTGCACCCTGTTTCAGTTAAAAAAATTATATTATATTTGGGAGAGATGCCACAGCCCACCTCCCCTCCCACATACCCACTTATCCCCACACACGGGGCATCTACTACCAGTGAACCCAGTAACCCACCTAGGTAGGCTCGACTCGGGCTAGGATGGGTCAGTCTCTACTCAACCCGCTCTACCCATTTTGGACTTAAAAGGCCCAAAACCCCTTTTAAGGTGTTTTCAAGCCACCCAAGGGCCTGAAAAATTATATATTTTTTTAAAAAATTTAGGATTTTTTTTTGGAATTTGTTACAATTTTTGAAGGACCATATGATTATTATTTTATGAATTTAAATTAGATAAAATTAATTTAATTCATTTAAATTTACCTCAAGTAGAATTTATTGCAAAATTAATTTTATATTGCATGTTTAATACCTACAGATTGGTATCGAGCATTGACCGACCAATGTATATCTATAATTTATTTATTTAATTAATTATTGAAATTTTATGTGATGTATGTAATAATTAATTTATTTTTGATGGTATTCACATCGTCTTTCTTTTCTTAATATATATAATGGTCCGTGTGTCCATTAAATCTATATTTCATGTGTATTACGCATTCCTGATACCCCCTCACTCGCATTTGAGTATTTATGTATTATGATGATAATGTTATAAGATTTAGACCACACCAAGATGAGGTGGTATCTAGACAAGATAGTGATATATTGGATCAGGATGTGAGTTACAATACAATTCAGATACAACTTAGGTATTTTACCCCTAGGGCCAAAATTGATCCATTAAGTGTAAATGGATCAACCAATACCAAATTATCAAGATTAGTTTCATTGTTTATTTAATTTATGTATCGTTCATTATTTTTTTGAATATGAAACTTTATGCAAACACATACAATAATAAACAAATAATTCATAGATTAAATAAAAAGAAAACGCGATGAATATTTTTTGTTTATTGTATAGAAAAGTTGTGAGTGTGATCACATAGTACTTTCATATTAGATAGAAAATGAATTCATTCATTGAGACATAATTAAAACCATCAAAGAAATATTATTCCATAACACCTTCCATTATTTTAATTTGAACAAAAACGGGTGTACGGGGTGTTCATCAGCCATAGTTGAGGGTACCTCTACTATATGGGAGTTCTTATGAAATCGATGAGTTGACTTAACTAAAGATGAAAATAAAAAAGTATTCATAGCTAGTTTTTATCACTTTAGAATAAAAAAGTTTAGTAAATCAAGTTTAAAATTTCTAGAATTTAGGAATTCACTCAATAGTTTATAGAACCACAAGTTAATGTCGTTGGCCAGTCAAATGCCTACCTTGAAACTCTCTGAGTAGTGCTGTATCTGTATCTTGGACTATAAAGAGATATTTATAGGATTATTTATAATAGAATAATCAAATGACTATGTATTCTGAATCTAGTGGTGAG
Source organism: Viscum album (assembly GCA_963277665.1). NCBI lineage: Eukaryota > Viridiplantae > Streptophyta > Magnoliopsida > Santalales > Viscaceae > Viscum > Viscum album. Next base: position 626,431,292 of record OY728127.1, read on the forward strand.
GGATACTAGGGTTCAATAAAATAATAGGAGACATCTAATGATTGAATTAAATAATAATATTTAATCAGTAATCAAGATAATGTACTAATATACTTCAGTTTTATTTTATAGAACAATGGAAAGTAATACCACATATACAATGTGATTAATTTTAGAAAAATAACATGTCCTCATAAGCATGAGTTTCCAAGAGTTGTACATGTGTTTGTGCAAAGTACTATGATATAGGAAATTCTATGTGCTGAAGTCCCCACTACCCATTAATCCACCTCAGGAAGTGAAGGTGATACAGATGCTTATAGGAGACACATGGATATCAAATTTTATGTTTAGATCATAATTACATCATCAAAATCCAATGAGTTATGGAAACAACATCAAGACATGGATGAATTTACATGTTGTCTCATCTCTAAGAATCTTGCGAGGAGAAAGTGAAGCGAGACATGAATGGTGTGATGATTACACTAAATACATATAAATTGAAAGACATATCATGATATTTCAATACATACATTTCTCTTATCATTTTCAACCAATTACTCTAATTTATTTTAGGATTACAAAATAAACATATGGGTAAAACACTTCATTAACTTTTTGGTAAGGTTTACCAAGTTTATAAGAACTTAAAGAAAGATTAATATTTAGTTTTTATGATGAAAAAGTTGAAAGAAAAGGAAAAAATTCCAATGGAAAGTGTGACACCAAATGAAACTTCATAATGACCTTAAAATAAAAGAGGTATAACATCATACATGAGTCTATTTACTTCACATGTCATAAGATAAGTCCTTGAAATATTAAATTCTATGAACCGAATAGAAGGAGAAAGTGGTTTCTTTTTCTTCAGGTATGTTCATCATTGTATGTGATGTTTCTATCATACTTATTGGGTATTAAATACAAAATAACTATAAAATATTTATATTTAAATACAACAACTAAGTAATAAAATAAATGTTACAAGAAGTAAGTTAAATTATCTAACCGGTTGAGAAATGTTGATTCTTAAGTCAGTAATGAAAAGTACACAACTTCAAATTTCCAAGTTTATTGATTCTAGTTGAAATTTTATTAAGTATCACTAAAAAATTTATCTCACCTGCTCATTGAACATAAGGATACATTATTCCATGGTGGAATTAATGTTTTTTGTGGTGTTTAATACTCAACTAATAGTTCATTAATTATTGAATATTTTGAAATAACTGATAAATATAAAATTTAAGACTCATTTATACCTAGTTGTGGAGAGATGATTATTTTTCTAGAAAAAATTAGTTATTGAGCATATACCTAGCATAGTTTTAGACTCTTCAGAGCTAAAAATTTTAGGTATTATTGACATAGTTACTTGTTTAGCTTTGGACAAGTAAACCTTTATATTTAATGGTAAGACAAAAATCTATCAAAATTTATTCAGTTATAGAGCATGAACTATTCCAAGGTTAAGAAAGAGGTAAATTAATATACTTAAAAAGATTTATTTAATAATTTTAAGGAATATAAAAGTGAAGTATAGAATATTCCTAGTTAGAATATATGAGTTTCTTCATGCAGGTGTGCTAAGAAATATCTTGACCAAGAATCCATCGATCATGAAAATATTGTGGATTTATTCCTAATATCACATTTTCTTATACACATCAAGGATATTATGTTATTAAGTATTATATATGGGGAGTCTTACATGAAAAAATTGATCATTAAAATGTATCATGGAGTAATTTCTAAATGCAAATTTTCTTATACACATCATATTCATGATGTAAGTAAAATGAGAATCAATGTTAAAATTCATATCTATTGTAAAAACGTCCATTATTTTTCAATACATGATTAAAAAATAATGGTATTATCCCATAACCACATTCCAACTATAATAAAAAATGGATATAATATGAGTTATAGTATGATATAAATCTATCATGTCATAAAAACATGTGTTTAGATGCAAAGTGTTTGTTAAGGATATAAATAAACATACATCATGAAAAACACAATGTGCATCTAAAGTAATTATCCTAAATGTTTCTAAGTATATTACAAGAAATTGATGAGGTAGAAAAGTTAAAATAAATTTATAGACTATATTTCTATAAAAGGGTGCACATATCTATTTGAGATAGTGGTATAAAGATCGACTTTGATTTAGTCAATGTTGGAGATGCACAAGTGGTTTTTATATGAACAAGTTCCACAAGATCTTGTGGAAAGAGAATGTTCTAGAGACACATAATATTTAAGAATAATGAAACCATAGTGATGTTTTTATATTCATCATAACCAGAAAAACATTATTCATTAAGAATAATGGTTCCTACAAGGAAACATTAAATAGAAATTTGTTATGATTGACAAGTTTATATGATTTCTAGAAATGGATTCCATGTACCAAAATAAAGTCTATTTTGGTTGTCTCTTTAATTGATGTAAATCCATTAGTGGGTATTCAGGAGATACTATAAATGGGTGGTAAAAGAGTGTTACCAGTAAGTTTTGATTAGTTATACCCACTATTCATACCTAAATACATTATAATTATACTTTTCATAGATATTTTCTATGATCATTAAATTTGGAATTGGATGTTAATACCACCTTTCTAGGAAATTATTTATACAACATAACTAGAAAGATTTAGTGACACTATAGAATGCCAATAAGGGGTTCAAGTTACTAAAATATAGCTTTGGATTGATGTAAGAAACAATATCATATAATATTCATTTAATATGTATTTTCACCATGTGTTTATAAGAGTTTAGTGGGAGCGCCACTATTTTACAAGGAAAATATATTTGATAAAATATAAAAAACTATTGGTCTTATAGTTAATTAAGACTAGAATGAAATTAACTCTCTAGAGACCGACTTAAAGTAGAAACCTAAGCACTAGGGAGCATGATCTATTTAGGTATATCTGATGGGTTTCTAAGACCAAGTCAAATTACATATACTAATATGGTATTAAAAAAAATAAAATTTGGAACAATTCTTGTGAGAACTATTACCAATGTCAGATGAAATAAATCTCTCAAAGAGAACATGTATGACACATGAAAGGAGATTAATATAGTGAGTATAATTCAATATTCTTTTGCGATGGATTAATAACATTTTCCATACTATGTACTAGATATGATATTTACAATATATACTTTATAGTAAGAAAATATCAGTTAAATCCAGGAGAACTACATGAGAAGAAACTAGAACTATCCAATTTTACTTGAGAGTACAAAAGATATGTTCCTAGTACTTGGAGAGGAAGGGACACTAGTTTAATGAAAAAATAGTCTTCCTTTGGATCAGTATGATAAAATATTATAGTTAGGATAAGGTAATGTGAAAGAGAAGTTTATTCAAGCTAGTGGTATCTATATCTATAAATATCGAGTCTATTACGACTTCTGATTCAGCTAAATAAGAAGCATAAAATATGAAATGATTTGTTCTATTTTTTGGAATCACACTCAATAAGTAAAGTTTAATCATAATAAATTTTTTGATATTATCCTAATAGTATTAGCCAATATTTCATGTTTTGATAGTTGAAAAAATGAATACACTTGAGGATATCATCTCTTGAGGATCCTTACTCGAGAAGGTGAAGTCACAGATAGTAAAGTATCCATGGAGTGGAGACACATCAGGCCCAATGACTAAATCCATAACTCAATAGAATAATGATATTTTCATGTGAGTGATAACAAGGATATCTAGCAAGTTAGATCTAATATAAGTGGGAGTTTTTTAAAAGTGGGCATCCTAGACCCAACTTGAATAATACTTTTCAATTACTATATCTTGTATACAATATGTTATGCATGATGTAAATTTAACATAATAATGTTGATATTTATGTATCCACTATTTACTTGGTAATTTCCTTATATAATTTGTTATATAAAAAGGTTATAGCAGTTTCTAGACTATAATGATAACCTTGAGATACCATGAAATTAATCTCAAACATATGTCTTATGGTCTAAATACACCATATTTAATGGATACAAATGATGTATAACCATCAAGTGATAGGGGATTATAAGCATTAAGACTTCTTCTAATGAAGTTTTAACTTGGTGGTCTCGAGTATATGAGATCATGAGGACCGACCCTCTAGCAGGAACACCACGTGTTTCAGGTGTCATCAGTAGTTCCTATCTATGAACACATATAATGGTCTCCTAACTTGAGATTATTATTAGTGTATACTATTTGATCACGTAATTTTATGCATGAAAAAATAGTGAAATTTATGTCATGGTGAGGTATCTTTCATTGGGTATTCCATTGGTGGTATGACATTGATTGAATAATCAAGAAAAAAATTTCACTTCCAAAAGGTAGTGATATATCAGGTCTAGTTGATCAGGATGGTAGTACCTTCACTAATTCCATGGATATGGTAGAATAAGGTAAGTCCATATAGTAAGTTCAATAAATAATAAAGAAAGAAAAGATGATGACACAATATGCGTGTCCTAATTTACATGATATCATGAGAAAAAAATATTATATTAAATGAAATGTGGTCATAGGAAAGGTTGTCATTGCTATGGTTTTTCCTTATCTCTTTAGGGGCCTTGATGGGTTTCTAGACTCCGCTTATGGTTTGTGAATATTATTCACTTATATAAAATTAAGGACCTAGAGGGTCACACAATTATCATATTAAAAAAATTAGCATATTCCTATGAATAAGAGTTTAGGACATGGTGAGACATACCATCAGGGTCTCGTGGTTCCCAAGAATATATGATCTCCAAGAATAAATAAATTCATAATCCAAGTTTATAATAATTGGAATTGAATTTATTTATTACAATTATTCAAAAGATATTAAGTGAATACATGATAAAATATTTAAAAAACAAATATTATTTTAAAATTCAAGTTTGTTTAATATTTATAGGAATGAAGAGTAGAGTTAATGAATCGTTTTTATCATGTAATATATTTATTATATCACAGTAGAAGTGATAAAAATTTAAATGATATTTATTGTAACATCCCATGTTTTCTAATGAGGTATGGACCCTTTAAATTTCAGTTTTAACCTTTATTTTTATCCTTGAAATGTGCTTAAGTGGCCAAGAGAAATTTGGGAGCATCTGAGTCTTGTTTGAAGTCTAATGCTCAAGATTTTGGAAAGGAAGAATGAGATGCATAGTTATTGCATAGTTAGTGGTAACTATATAGGGTGTTGTAGTAAATTGTATAAGGATGTATGGTTTTTTTAAACCATTACCCTCATAATGAATGACTATGTAGGGTGATATAGTTAGATAAAGGGGATCACGTGGTTTTTCCAAACCGTGTAACCAAGACCGCACTCTTAGTGCCACTTAACCAATGGATTTGAATAGTTTGGAAAATTGTGGGTCACTAAAAAGTGTGTGAAAAGTAGATTTTACCCTCCTTCCTTTTTCACTTACCTTCCTCTTTTATCCTTTTATTTCACATACAACACCTCCCTAGACTCATAGAGATCTCCCTATTCCTCCAACCTAGTACTTGAGATAGGTTCTCTATCCAGACTCTGATTCCTTCACCATTGGTGTCATTAGAGGCGTACTGGTAATACCTTCATTCCTCTTCTCCCTTTTATTCATTTATCTCACCTTCATGAATACTATTTCAGGTAAGATAACATGCCTTATTTTAGATAATTTTTCTATTTCATATATTTCTTTTATTCTAGCTTGAATTATAGTCTAACATTGGATGAGGAGTTGTTTACCTCCATTAGGTTGGTGGTCTAATAATTTTCCATAAAGTTTTGTTGCTATATATCATGTGTCATGGTTATGAAACACCATACTTTCCACATGTTTCCTTAAAACTATAATTTTCTTTAAAATAAATTGTTAATCATTTTAGAAATGTCCCGTAAACTCTTATTTCATTTTCGGAGGTCATCCACCTCGACAATTTACACCCCCTTGGGTGTGCTTATTAAATGCCTTGATCAAATGAAATATTAAATGGTTTAAAACCATATTTTTCTTATTTTAAATAATTATATAAATGATAATTATTGTTATTATATCTTGAAAATGTATAATGGATGTTGAGAAATTTCAAGGCTAGTGTCAAACATGATGATTCATGCTCCCTTGACATGTGATGTTGTGTATGGTATCTCACAAAATTTATTGAATGGTGGAAATGATATTCCACATTCTTCTAGAGGTTTTTGGACATGAAGTTTCACTTTTCTCTTTAGGTTGATGGATATGATGACATTTGTATCCTTGATCAAATGCTTGGGCTAGTAACCTATTTACAACATGAGACTTCCATGCATGGATGTTGAGTTACACCTCAGGTTCTGGCTAGTATTAGTATATATATATATGGCTATATATATATAACTTCATATATATTTCATATACATACATTAATATTTATTTACATATATATATATATATATATAATTATCCTTATATATATAGGATGAAACTTCTTCAAAGATATCTCATCTTAGGCTGAAACAGGTACAGTTAGGTGGGTGTCCACTAAGAACCTGACTTGACTTTGGGACAATTTACTTTTCTAATTTATATTATTATAATTTCACACTATCGTATTATATGAATTGGCTAGATATTTCTATATTCCATTGGTGGTGGCCTACTAAGTATATCTCACACCATGTTTGAGTCGCCAATTTGTGCCCGAATAGAATTCTTATTTTCAGGTAGGGACAAGGGAAAGGGTCCAACTATGGATGCTTGATTGTCCTCCTAGGATATAGTACATGAGAAAAGGTCTGATCTTATTCTTATGATGAAATTGGAGTTATATTGGGACTTTTGTTATCTTTTATTATATAATTCTGTATATGCATGTTCCTCTTTATCCCGTACATTTACCTTTTTGTAGAGTATCATGGAAAGATCATTATTTTGTATATGAATTCGGTTATTTATTATGTATTTCATTATTATCTGGATGTATGTATTTCATTAATATTGATTATCTACTTTTTATTTTTACCTATTATTTTATAATGTTGTTTCCACTTTGACTTGAGGGCATAGTCTTCCAACTGACACATCCCAGGACATTGCTACAAGTTAGAAACCTATTGTGTACAAGGATCCATGCTTAAGGCCATGTGGACAACCATCTCAGGCCACCGTTTAGTGGATTTTGGGTCAGTATGCTACAAAGTTGTATCAGAGACACTTATTTTACTTTTGTCTTACTATTAAGGAATGGTTAGACATGATATTAGGAAGTTTTGGAAATTGGTAATGAAACTATGCCTTGGAGTAGCTAACCCACATATATAGAAAACCCAAATTACTTGGGATGAGAATTATTGTTCCTTATTTCACTATTTACAATTATATTTATTTTACCATTGGGTGGAACACTTGTTTTATGATGTAACATTTATGGATTTCTATTTTCTATTATCCTAATAAGGAAAGAAAGTACTTTACATGAATCATCATAGGCATGTAGAGATTCACATTTCATGCATTATACCATACCATATAGGTTAATCTCATTGCTTTCATTTCCTATGGTTTTTGAAAATTCCTTGATAATTATGTTTAAATTGCACAAACATTTCTTGCAGGGAGGTTAATAATTGGATTAATTAAAGTGTCTGCATCAACCTAAATGGTGTTTTCACATATATCTTGGTTGTGGATCCTTAATTAACTAATTATGGAATATTTATCCATGGACCATTGGTCTCATGGGATGGAATGTTAGTGGTTGGAATTAAATGTATGGAAATTAAAATTTATATAGAGTATGGGAATCTATAAATTGTGAATGGAAATCTATTTAACTAAACCATCATAGTGGTTGGTTGTAGTTACATGGTGTGCCAATTGAAATTTATAAGTCAGGTACTTTATAAATTGGGAATGGTAACACATATAAATGAACCATGATGAATATATATATATATATAACATATGAACATTATGATCCTTGGAAATTAAACAATGATTACCGTTAAATGGTGATTCCAATTGCAATGTTAATGGTGTTTTCATCTATACCTTTCAATTTCTACTCCATGTACCGGGACCTCTATTACATGATGTGGGACCTTGAACTTGACCCGACCTTGGTAGTAGAAAGTAAGGAGTCTATATTATGACTTAAATGATCTTTTGGAATTACCTAGACCTAGATTTATGTCCAGAAAATGGGTGTTAAATATTGTATAGGAAGGAATTGTACCTGTCCTATATCTTATTTTATGATATGTTCTTATTAAATTCTATTCTAAGGTATGTGTTTAGAAATTTTGGAAATATCCTACCATGATGAACTCTGATCGATCACCAGAAAGGTGGAGATGAACTTTCTCTAGAGGTGGTGGGTCCAGAGCCACCAATTATTACCTTCAGTAGTTCCACCCATGGCACCACCTGCTATACCTATATTGGGCACCGATTCTTAGTTATGAGAGAGTTTCATGTGGTTTATGTAGTCTGTTTAGGGAGCTCTGCAAGTTTCCTCTTCTATAGAAAAATTAACATGGGGGTTCTATTAGAAACATCCACCTATGATCTCAAGAGATGGTGGCCCCAAGCCATTGAGTCATAGATATATTCCATGCTTTCTAAATTAGTGTACTTAGAGATGCCTCTGGAAAAGAGGTTCAAGCTCACAACCTACATGTTGTGAGATTCTAAAAAGTTATGGTGGGACATTTTCACGCAAGATAGTCAGTATCAGGATATGTTCTAGAAGGATTTACAGACAAATTTCTATGATTGCTTCTTCCTAATGATGCTGAGAGATGAGAGGGCCAGGAAATCTATACACCTTCATAAGGGAACTTTGTCCGTGATGGAGTATTATGCTCACTTCACAAAGCTCTAGCATTTAAAACATACTCTCTCTTAGGATGAGCTGATGCCAATGATATACTTTTAGGATGGTCTTGTATAAACCATCCAATATTAGGTTAATATCTTCTGTTATACTACCATTTCTAAGATAGCGAACTAATCCCTCATCACTAAGATGATTTTTAGGGAAGTTGATTGTGTGGGCTAGGGTGGTTCAACAATAAGATATGGAAGTATCTCATCTAGTAGTTGGAAGTGCCAACTTGATTCAGTTTATTGGGGCGGTTCTAGTTAAATGATACATACCGCAGTCACGTGATATTCCACTAGTATGGGAACCTCAGTCATATGAAACCCCAATGCAACAAAAATCATTTTGAATGCAGAGAATATGAAAAGATGTCCCATTTTCAATATTTTTGCAGAATCTTTCCCCCCGTACCAAGTGAGAATGGGTCTACACCAACTCCACATCCGAGAGAGGGTCTAATAGATTCATGCCAGATAGGAAGGTGGGTTACTACTGGTTAATCAGGACAAGGAGGTGGACGTGGCCTCATAAGACATTCTTATGAGATGCAGCACCAGCAGAGAAGGCTTGCTCTAAATATCCAGGTTATTACTTAGGGTTGTGGTATTGGACATCTTCATGTAGTATAACCTATACCAGAGGATCAGAGTGCCGAGACTTCTATAGTTTAATGTACTATTCTAGTAGACTCTACTTTAGTGTCTATATTATTTAACATAGACACTTCACATTATTTTATCTATACCAATATTATAGAAAGTTTAGTTCTTAAAATTGATTAATTCTATGGGGAAATGACTCTAGATCTACCGTTGGGAATGTGATCAAAGATTATACCCAAATGTAAGGATTTCCCCTTGAGGTTTGTGATTTTTTTCTTGTGGAACCTCTTATTCCTAGACTAGTTTTGACATCATACTCAAGAAGGATTGGTTAGTACCCTATCACACCCAAGTTGATTTCTATCACTAGAGGGTGTCTTTAACTTCACCCGAGGGTGGTACATATATTCACAAGGAAGAATGGGATGTCTAGGCTAGTCGGTCTGGAACTGATCATTGTGGGTTGGATGGATTCACAGACCATATTTCCATTCTCAACTTTGATGATTAGGGAACATGTTTGATATATTTACCTCTAATAGTAGACCATTTTATGGATGTTTTCCCTGATTAATTCTCTAAACTACCTTTTGTGAGATAGGTATAATTCACTATTGATTTAACACTTGGAGTATCACTAGTTTCCATCTTGCATGAGCTCAATATGTAGCTAGAGGATTTGGAAGATAAGGGTTTCATATGCCCCAACACTTCTCCTTAGTGATCACCTATGTTATTTTCCAAGAAGGAATATGAAACACTCAGCCTTTTTTTGTATTACCACCAATTGAACCAGATTATGATTAAGAACTGATATCCACTACCTTGAATAGATTTCCTCTTTGACCAACTCTGAGGAGTGATAGTTTTCTCCAAGATTTATTTGAGTCGGGATATCATTAGGTCCATATAAGGTCGTCATACATACCATGTAAAACATTATAGAGTAGATATGGATTATATTAGTATTTGGTTATGCTGTTCGGTCTTGGGAACAAACCTATGGTTTTCATGGACTTGATGAATTGGGCCTTCCACTAATATCTAGATTAATTTGTGGTAGTATTCATGGAGGAAATCTTAGTGTATTCTCATACTCAAAATGACTATGAAAAACATCTTGAGATCAAGATGCATACATTAATAGAGAACCAGTAGTATACTAAGATCACTAAATGAATTTTTTGGATTGAAAAGGTTCACTTATTGGGTCATATTATCTTAGAGTCATGAGTATCAGTAGACCTAGAAAAGGTGAGAGTCATGGTATACTGAATAAATCCTAAGAACTTCTTTGATATATGGTGTTTTTGGGGGCTAGATAGATATTATAGGTGTTTTATTTTGGAATTTTCATTCCCATCAGTGCCTTTCATGGGATTAACAAAAAGGGTGTGAAGTGTTCATGGTCTGCAGTGTGTGAGACATGCTTTCAGAAGTCAAAAGGGAGATTGACTTTAGTGATGATACCAATTCTTATAGATCTAGTAAGAAGCTATATAGTATATTTTGATGCATCAGACATTGGGCTAGGAGTAGTTCTGATGTAGGGTGATCAAGTTGTGGCATATGTCGCTCACTAGTTATGGCCACACGAGAGGAATTACTGAACTCATGACATCGAGACAAAATCTATGGTTCATGCCTTATGATGTTGGAGGAATTATCTATTGGGAGATATTTTATGGTGTAAAAAATAAAAAATCCCCAGTTATATATTTACTATGTGTGATTTGATTCTCAAGTAGCACATATATAACACCATGACCTAGTTTTCCACCTGAATAGTGCTCTAGGATGATTGACCACTAGGCCTTAGGCATGCCTCCCCATAAAACAAAGGCTACTAACTAACAGTGAGGATCTGAGAGGTGATAGTGGGGAGAATATTCCCTCTAGTGGTGCTAATAATAATGGTTCATAGATAAATATAGCAGCAGAAGAAGGACTATAGTTAGTGGAAGAAATAAAAACAATAGAAATAATGAAAATATAACAACAAAAAAATAAAAAAACATGCCCCAACATACCATTTTTAGAAACATAAACAACATGAAATAATAGTTCATAAAAAAGATAAACATAAGGGTCACCCATGGCCGACCATATCAGTACATAAATATATAAATAATGATGAATTAAAAATAAAAATTCAGTTGATTCCAAAACCTCCAAGGTCCCTTGACATCCATCCCATGAAAAAGATCTAACTTTACCACTAAGGTATAGCTCCTAAGCTCAGTCCCTCACCTAATTATAGAGACATAAAGTTTACATGCATTCTGAAGGGCCCGTGTAGGGTGTGAGAATGAATCCCAGTAGGCCACCACCAATGTGTTCCCATATTACATCCATGATAAATTTAGGTGTTTCTAAATATAAATAAAATGGAATCACATATACATTTAATAAATAACTTGATTTACTTATTCTCAGAAGCCACAAGCAAGTGATCACGTGCTTCATCCATCGCTGGTAAGTCTGAACACATGCCCCTAGTAATATATATGGAAAAAAACATATGTCTACTTATATATAATTGTAATGGTGAGGATCCATGAGATAGTGCCTAAGGAATCCCCGTACCAAATAAATATAGGGGAACCCTCATGTTCCACCTATAAATATATAACCCGACACCTCATTACATCAATCTCATAACCAGAGTCTGAATGACCTGCCCAAACAAGTCGCTGGTTCATTAGACCTTATCTCAAAAAATCACCATCGACTTGAATCCCAATGTCCCTAGGAAAATTGATATCTATCCTCTAATAATAATAATCATTATCTTAATAGCTGACCTCCCAAGGAATGAAGATATCCATCCTCCCAATATCCTAGCCCATAGCCTCAAGTATCACAGTGAGCCTCATCCCCCAACTAATGTTCTCAACACCATTAACCAATAGTCCATCACCATCCACATGGATTTTTATAGTGATCACCACCTAATACATCCAATGGTCAACACCATAACCTAAGACACATAGTCTATAGGGGGCCTCCACCCACAATTAGTGGTCAATACCACCTTGATATGAGTCATATCTCTATGAACATGATCAAACAGTGTTTTAACCAAAAAATGATGAGCAATAATCACTAAAAAATGTAAGAAATATCATCCATAACCTTTCCCCCCTTCGAAAATGTTTCTAAATCTCTATAATCAACACCACCTTAAGTCCCATAGACAATGCCCTCATCATGATGACCTCTCCATCTCAATCTGAAAACCATGTCACCAACCTAGTGATCATCATCACCCCATATGTCTTACACATTTCACAACCTGATGAACCATATCACCTAAATCTAGGTGATCATAATCACCTCAATCCTTGGGCCTATCCTGTTACATTAACATTGAACTCAAGTATTTAATATAAAAAATTCAATTTAATTTAAATTAAACACCCAACCTAAACTAACCAGGTTGGTCCAAGCCCCTTACCAATCTTAAATATTTGTAGTGTAGTAGGAGCATGCCCATATGCATCTCATATCATGTATCAAACAATTTAAAAAGACATGAATTAATTAATTTGGGGTATCTCTCATATGGCTCATAAGGCATATATAGAATTTACACCCAAAACAACTAGAAAATCATGTACAAAGTTATGAAACACCTACCTTAGGTTAGTAGGCACTCACTCATATGATATCAGCCTCTAACTCAAGCCAAAACTAGAGAAATTGGAAGAAAATGACGTTTTAGAAGAACACCCTAAAAATAGGGTAAAATGGATCACACAAATTTAGCATTATGTGTGGTGAGATAAAAAAATAAAATAGGATATCAGATTGAATATCTTAATGAGATGAATCCATAACCACTAACAGATCAAAGATTAGAGTCTGATCAAGGGAGTTATCTAAAAAACTAGGCGGGAGAAGGATTTCAAAAATCCCCCTATGTGTGGTGAAAATGGGAGGAAGGAGGAAAAACCTATTAAATAATGGAGGGGAAAAATAGTAATTTTGAACATTTTAAAGACCTTTATGGTTTGTCTACATGATTTTTCTAACTGCGTTCCAACCATGTAGTGCTCACTATCCAATCATCACACTACGCATAGTTAGGTGCATGATTTTCCAAATTGTACACAGACCATAGGTGACCCCTCTTTAAAAAGATGCATAGATCCTTCATGGACATGCTCCCCCTCCAAAATGGTTTTTAAAACCATGTCTAGGGAAACTGGAGGGCCACACAGTTTATCCAAATCGTGCACCCCAGTCTGCACTTTCCCAAAATAGAGATTCCAGGCCCTGCCACACCCAAAATCACCCAAAACCCCGAGGCACTTATTAGGACTTAAAAACCATATTAAAATAAGTCCTTGAGTCAATAAAACTCCTAAAACTAGGTTTTTAAGATAAATAAAAGAGTTGTTCTGACCACCAAATAGAAAGTTCAAACAAGTTGGGGAATTTATGACCCGCTAAAAAATATGAGATGTTACAGTCTCCCCACCTTAACATTTCTTGTCTATGAGCTATAAAGAATTACAAAGATATTGTATTGAACATACCAATATCATTAAAGTTAACCCAGTCTACCATGACCATAAGTCATAGGTCCACTCTCCTCAAGGAACTCCCCTCCTTAGGAGTTACCTACCCAGTCACTTCCTAAACCAAAACAAGAAATTTTGTTGGTCCACTGACCATCCTTGGACTCAAAAGTACTCCCATGGAACATCTTAATTCCTATACCTCACTAGGTTCCCAATTCATGCCTATGTCATATCTGACACCCATAATGTCCTGCATCTCATGATATTACCAAGGTACCCATGCCACATCTAGAACATATAAAATCCAGCATCTCATCATATGCCCATAAATCTTTCACCTCAACAAATGATCAAGTAAACCCTCATCATATATACATATGCATGCTCATCAAAATCTCGATTCCTAAGTACCACTTATATAACCCTCATCACATAGATTCCTAGATTCCTATGCACCTCATATAAAATCCGCATCACATTGATGCCCATAATAAGTCTCTATGCCAACACACCTCATAGATATATATACCCCACATCATATCCAATGGAAAACTACTAACAAGCTCCTAGTTAGTCCAAAAACAATACATATATGCATCTCATGGACCAAAACTATCCAAATACAAAATAAAAAGGGAATCTGGTCATGCCCATCATTGCTGAATACCTATAACTTTAGTCATCTCCCTGACCTGCTCTGACCCTGATAGCTCAAGAGAATGAACCTAGCCTATATCTTGACTACCTAAGAAAGAACCTCCCCAAAAAGATGCACCGACCACTGTCCATTAACCCCACTTCTAGGTTCTACTATCTCTGTCATAACCTCTACATGTAGCTGAATCCTGGATACCAGATCCTGGGACCACTCCCAATCTGACATCAGATTCTTGATTCTGACCCGGTCCCTATCTCTCAGCTATCCGAGAAGGCTTCTTGTAGAACCTCTCTAGATAGACCATATTTACAAATAAACGGAAATTTTTTGGAGGATGATCTCACTGAGTTCATACATTCCCCAACTTCCCACACTAGAAGCACACCTCTAAAGATCCACTCTTTAGTGGTATGCCTAAATATTTGGGATGACTACCCTACTAAGACTCCTCATAGACCTACT
Organism: Viscum album; assembly: GCA_963277665.1. Classification (NCBI taxonomy): domain Eukaryota; kingdom Viridiplantae; phylum Streptophyta; class Magnoliopsida; order Santalales; family Viscaceae; genus Viscum; species Viscum album. Next base: position 626,446,411 of record OY728127.1, read on the forward strand.
TATTACTATTAGAAGCATCACTAATCATCTCACCTGATGCTATCTCCAAACTCGAATATGACCAGTCCATCAAATTCCCCTTAGCTATCAATGTCTAATTTATCACCTATGAGAATGAGGATAACCTAAAGATGTTTACCTGCACCCTAATAGTGTACTTTAAACCATCCTCAAAATACCTCACCCTCATGATGTCATCACCCACCATATGAGGTGAAAATTGAAAAAGGTTAGTGAACATAGCCACATAGTCTATGAAGAACATATCACCATGCTCAAGATTTAAGAACTCATGGGATCTATCCACCCTTAGTGTCTCTGGAAATAAGTCCTTGAAGAATATGGCCTCAAAATCATTCCAAGTCAGTCCCTCGTGTCTGCCAACCTGAACCTGTACATCCCACCAGATCTTTTCTAGTCCCCTAAGAATGTACATCTCTAAATTCACCCTCTAGACTGGGGGTGTCTTGATCTAGTTGAAAATAGTCTTGATTAACTTGATCCAATTCTCTATTGCCTACGGTCCACCCTCACCCTAAAATAGTGGTTGGTGCTGTGACTGGAACTCTCAAGTTAGGTATTCCATAGACGATTCATCTCCCTAAGCTCCCCTATCAATACCTTGTATAACTTGAACTAGTACCATTCTAAGATACTCATCAAGGCATGAACCACAATTTTCCATCTACTACAGGTATATCACCTATACCTAAGACTATACTTTCAACTCCTGATCATCCCAACCATTTGAGGCCTCACCCCACCCCTCTTGGGTATCATCCCATGCATGCTCATGAGACACCAAATCACCACCCACCCGATGCTCCACCAGATTCCATCTAGGTGGAATCCCACTGAATACCAATCACAATGGCCAGATAACCATAATAGTATATATATATATATATATATATATATATATATATATATATAATATCATAGATAGGGAAAGTTGTAATAAGTAGCGCATCTCACCACCCTTACACTCCCTTACTGCACCCTATCTCATGACACCCGACCTTATGGACCCTTAACTACCCATATCAAGGTCAGGTATCAAGTATATCCTAGCCTCATGGCCCCTACCTACCCACATCATAGATAGGAATCACATATAATAAATATCAATCTAGGTAGCTGAGTAGAATTCCACCAAAGAGGCTATACAAGAAAATTCTGTTTATCCTCTTTTTAAAATCTAAAAAACTCACCCCCTATCATCATCCCTACCTACTCATACTAGAGTCAGGACCATATATCAAATGCATATAGTATCACACAACATCACATATAGATCTCATTGGAACCACATGCTTAGTTTGGTTGAGTATAATTCTACCAAGAGAGGATAAGTAGGAAAACACTATTTAGCTTCTTTATTGACACTTTAAATAGTCTAACCCCTATTAGAAAAATCAAGGTTCCCAATGTCAATCACAAACAAAACATGTCACATGATCCCTAAGTGACTATCATGATGCATAATCAAACCTCCCTTACTATACCGAGCCAAGGGTCAAAATCCATATAATAGATAACATCACACCCAAGTACACTACTATAGGTGAAAATAAAATTAACCATAAAATCACACTACAAAACATTAATTTTCCACCACTAGAAATTTGGTCTGTCCACTATGCATGGGAATTTAGGTACCCAAATAGGAGCTCTGTACCCAATTTTGACTACATTCTAGTCTTCGGTCTACCATAACCAAAATATTAAGACCAAATAAAGAAAAGGCATCTCCCTTTGATACCATTAGAATCCATCCAAATGCTACTACCAAATCCCAGATAAAAAAACTCCTCTAATACCATTTGTATCACCCTGACCTAGTTTTCCACCTGAATAATGCTTCTGGATGGTTGACCACTAGGCCTTAGGCATTCCTAACCATATGCCAAAGGCTATCGACTAGTAGCAAGGGTCTGAGAGGTGATAGTGGGGATACTATAACCTCTGGTGGGGATAATAATAATGGTCTAAAGATAAATATAAGAGTATAATAAGGACCATACTCTACAGAAGTAATAACAGCAATAGAATTAATAAACAACCAACAACACCAGAATAAAAAAACATGCCCCAACATACCATTTGTAGACACAAAAACAACATGGAATCATAAGTCATACAAAATATAAATAAAAAGTTCACCCATGGTCGACTATATCAGTACATACATATATAAATCATGATTAAATAAAAATAAAAATCCAACTAATTCCAAAACCTACAAGGTCTCTTTACATCCATCCCATGAAAGATCCAATTTAACCACTAAGGTCCAACTCTTGAGCTCAGTACCTTACCTAATCGCTGAGACATAAAGTTGACACCTTCCCCAAAGGGTCCATATAGGGTGTGAGAATGAATCTTAGTAGGCCACAACCAATGAATTACTATATTATATCCATGATAAATGTAGGTGTGTCTAAATATAAATAAAATATATCATATATAAATTTAATAAATAACACGGTTCTCTTATGCTCAATAGCTACAAGGAAGTGATTACCTTCTTTGTCCATTATCGGTAAGTCTGAACACGTGCTCCCAATTATATATATGGAATAAAACACCTATCTACATATATATAACTGCATTGTTGAGGATCCATGACATAGATCATAATACATCCCTTACTGAAAGTAATCCAACGGAACCCTCAGGTTCCACCTATAAATACATAATCGGGCACCTTTTTCCATCAATCTCATAACCTACATCAGACATCATTAGGAATAGATATGTATTTAATACAATAATAATCATTGTTATATCAACAACCAATGTCAAAAGGAATGTTGATATCCACCCTACCAATATCCTAGCCTAAGACCTCAAATATAAAGAAAATCCTCAACCCCCAACCGATGGTCTCAACACCATCAACTGATGGTAAATAACCATCCACATGTCTTTCTATGATGAACATCCCCAATACATCTAATGGTCAACAACATCACCTAATCCACATAGACTACATGGGAATCCACCCACAATGAGTATTCAAAACCACCTTGATCTAATTCCTATATGTGTACACATGACTCCAATGATGTGTTGGCCAATAAATGGTGATCCGAAATCACCAAACAACCTAAGCCAAATCATCTGAAACATTATTCCTATTTGATCATGTCACTAAATCTCGATGGCCAACACCAACTAAAATACCACAAGCTGTGAACTCATATAGATGACCTTGTCACCTCAATCCAATGACTATGCCTCCAACCTAGTGATCATTATCACCCCACATGTCTCAGACCTTGACCAACTTAATGAACAACATCACCTCAATCTAGGTGATCATCATAACCTAAATCCTTGGTCCCGACATGTCATGTTCCCATGTAACTCAAGAATTTAATATAAATAATTCAATTTAATTTAGATTAAACACCTGGACTAAACTACCCAAGTTGGTCCAATCCCCTTACCTGGATTAACTATTTTTAGTGTTATGGGATCATGCCCAGAGAAATTGCATATCATGTAATGAACAATTTAATAATTCATGTATTAATTAATTTGTGGCCTCTCTCAGATAACCCACAATGATTATATAGAGCACACCCCCAAAACAACTACAAAATCAAGGAGAAAGCTAGACCTAACCTACCTTAGGCTAGTAGGTGATCTCTCATCTGATATAGACCTCTAACTTGAGCCAACATGAGAGAAATTGGAAGAAAATGACATTTTAGACGAATACCCTGAAAATAGGTTAAAAAAATTGCATGGATTTAAAATTCTTTGTGGTAAGATAAACAAATAAAAAAGGATAGTGGAATTAAAGGTCTTACCAAGATGAATCTTTAGCCACCAAAATATTGAATATCAGAGTCTAATCGAGGGAGTTGGATAAAAAACTAGGTGGGAGAAGGATTTGGAGAAGCCTTCTATGAGTAGTGGAAATGGTAGGAAGAATGAGGAAAAATATATTAAAGGTGGGAGGGGGAAATAATAATTTTTTCCATTTTAAAGACCCACATGTTTTTTCTATACAGTTTGACTAACTGTGCGCCAACCGTGTGGTGATCACTGTCTAAGTACTACACTGCACATGGTTTGGAAAACCATACATAGATTGTGCATGATACCTCTATCAAAAACTGCTGAGGTCCGACATGGTTGTGCACCCCTTAATCATGGGTTTTCAATCCATATCCATTGACACTAGAGGCCTGAACAATTACTCTTGGGAGGCTATACAGTTTGTCCAAATAGTGCACCCTAGTCTGTGCTTCCCTAAAACAAAGTTTTTGGGCCCCACCACACCCGAAACTCTCCTCATAAAATATTCAAGGACTTGGATCAATAAAACTCTCATAATTAGGTTCTGAAGATCAAGAAAAGAGTTAGTCTAACCACCAAACAAAATATTCAAACAGGTTGGGGAATTTCTGACCTACTCAAAAACCTAGAATATTATAGACGATGGGTAGAATACCTATAGTTATTAAAACACCGATACACTTTTCAATCCTTAAAAAACCATCTAAAAACAAGGCCTTGGATCAATTAAACTCTCATAATTAGGTTCTTAAGTTCAAGAAAAGAGTTGGTCTGACCACCAAACAAAATATTCAAACAGGTTGGGGAATTTTTGACCTACTCAAAAACCTATAATATTATAGAAGATGGGTAGAATACCTATAGTTATTAAAATTTTATCTTTATTATAAAACCATAAAGGGAAATTTTGTAGCTAAATTACTGATTACAAATACTCAAACACATGCCATCAGAGAGGCTAGTAGAGAATGAAAGTTGATGACCTTGTTTTCAGAGATACATTTAGAGGTACAAGACCTTCATGGGTAATTTGTAATCGCATAGATATTAGTGACATACTCTCTTCTGGATTTGGTAAATATGATACATCTTTCAGATCCCGAGGGCCTATTCTTGAGGTCGAGTCTCTTAGGTGAGGACCCAACACTTGGTTGGGTTATCGACGAGGATGAGATTATGCACATTCATAGATGTGTTTGGGTGCCTGCATACATACAAGAAGAATTGATGTGGAAGTGTCATACCTCTAAATGGGTAGTCAATTTGAGTATTATCAAGATATACCATGGTGTACATCACCAGTATTGGTGACCGGGTATGAAGAGAAATATTATAGGTTTTATTACTAGGTGTTCCACCTATCAGTAGGTGAAGGAGGAGAAATAGTGGCCTACTGGACTTATATAGACTCTATACATTCTAGAGTGGAAATGGGATGATGTCACCATGAATATCAGGATGGTCTTTCCTAGATCCCCTTAAAGTAGTGATGTGGTATGGGTGATCATTGACAGATTGATAAAAGTTCTTCATGTTGTACCTATCAGAGAGACCTTTTTAGTGGGTGATGTTGAGAGGCTTTACATTTGGGAGATTGTGGTGTTCCCTATTCTATCATATAGGATAGAGATAGTCCATTTACATCATAGTTATGGAAAGGGTTATAGAAGGAACTGGGTTCACATGTACTTCTGAGTAAGGCATATCACCCTCATATCGATGGTCAGTCTGAGCATACGATTTGGGTGTTAGAGGACATGCTTTGGGCATGTATCCTTGATTTTTTAGGTTCTTAGGAGAAACACCTACCCCTCACCAATAATATATTTCAGAAAACTATTAATAAGGATCCCTATGAGTCCCTATATAGCAGGCTGTGTCATTCACCCCTATGCTGGTTAGAGGTAGCGCTACTAGGACCTCATCTCATTCATGAGACATCGGAGTTGGTACAACTAATCTAGAAGGGTATGGCTATAGATTAGTATAGGTATAAGTCTTATACCAATTTTCACCATCATCCTCTAGAGCTCAAGGTGGGACATCAAGTCTTTTTGTGAGTTTCTCCTAGATTTGTTCATAGTTGAATTTATATATAGGGAAAGCTATAGCCTCGTTACATCGGGCCTTTTGAGATTCTTGAGGGAGTCGGGCCAGTATCCTATCAATTGGCCTTACTTTAGAGGTATCGGGCTATGCATGATGTCTTGCATGTATTTCATATTCACAATTATTATTATTTTTACCCATATAATTCCTTTGATCCTGAGTATATTGAGTTGGAGGAAGATGTGTCTTTATAAGAGAATTATATTCGTATCATTGATCAGATAATGAAGGCTCTTTGAGGAAGGTCATTTACCATGGTAAGGGTGTTATAGAAGGAAGAACAAGTACAAGATGAAACCTAGGAGTGAGTGGCCATTGTACGTTCTTCGTGGCCAGAACATTTCTCAAATAAATCCTTACTACCATCATAAAGGAAACTTGGGGATGGGTTGTTTTAAGGAGGGGTGGTTGTAATGTCCTGGATTTTATCATGATGTATGGACACTTTAAATTTCATTTTGAACCTTTATTTTTAACCTCTAAATGTTCTTAAGAGGTCAAGGAGTGGTTTGGGAGCTTCTAGGGCTCGTTTGGAGCCCGAATATTTGGATTTTGGAAAGGCAGACTGAGTCTCATGGTTATCACATGGTTAGTGATAACCATGAAACTCAACCATACATGGTTCTATAGTGAACTGTAGAGGGGTGCATGGTTTGTTTAAACTATGCACCTCAGGACACACAACCGTGTAGGGCGATGCAGTGAGATGAAGGTGATCACATGGTTTTTCTAAACTGTGTGCTTAGGGCCACACAGTTAGTGCCACTTAAATAGTGGCGTTGCATGGTTTAGGCGCATGATTTGACAATCAGTGTGGATAAACCGTGCATCTCTTAAAATTCTGTGAAAATGTGATTTTCCCCTCCTTCCTTTTTTACTTAACTCCCTATTTTCTCATCCCATTTCACATGCATCACCTCCCTAGCTGTATGAAGATCTCCCTCTTCCTCCAACCTAGACTTTGAGCTAGGTTCTCCATTTGGAATTTGATACCTTCTCCTTTGGTCTCATTGGAAGCGTACTGATAACACCTTCATTCATTTTATCTATTTTCTTCATTTATCTATATAACGAACCAAATGATTATGAATAAAGTTCCCCTTATTGATTTAATTAAATATCTTATGGTTATAGAAAACACATGCACTTATTTTGTTTTATTATATCCAATGGGATTTAAATGACCATTAAGTATCACTATTGTTGATAATATATCCATTGAATATTGATCACATGATGAGTATAAATATAGGGTTTTAACAATTCATTTGATACAGACAAAGGAAATTATGGCCTCAACCAGTAGGATCATACCCTATAAATCCCATTTATCAGAGCTTTTAAGGGAGATAGAATTTCTGGGATTTTCCCTGCACCAATTCCAAGCTAATATCTAACAACTTAAGCATGAGAGAAACCATTTATGGGATAAGTTCAAGCTCATCGAGATGACGGCCAAAACCATGTTCACCGAAAGACCCCATAAAATCCCCAACACCACACACCTTACTCTTAGGGCGTATGCAGGTGTATTAAATGGATATGTAACAAGACCCTATAAATAGAATTGTGTACATTGTTTTTTATAAAATAATGAATATATTTTCATGATATTATTGTTATCTTATAAATGTTTTTTAACGCACAAATTGTATTTTATGTTAATATTCAAATTAAATTAAGGAATTTATGAATTAATAGATTTTTAAATAAATAATATTTCAATTAAATATTATTATTAAATAATATTTATAAAATATTAATTATTATATAATTTTATGATGTCAAATTTAATTTTTATAAGGGTTCAAAAAAAATAGTTATTTATCAAAAACTCACCATTTCAAGTAAATGTTAGTTTTTATATTAAAAGTGGAAATTCAAATAATTATAAAATTATTTAGATAAAATTATTATTATTTTTGGAATCAGTATGTGAAAATTATCCATCAGTTAATTTTTCATAATTTTATGAGACAGTCAAATTTTCAGGTAAAAATTAAATACCATATAAATATACTTTGTGTTTAATGACATCATAATAGACCAATAATAATGTAATAAATACTATAAAATTCATCCTCATAAAAATATATATTTTATCTTTAAAATAATTTTATTTTATTTTTATTTGATTTATTTTATAAAGCCTTAGTGAATCCTCCAAGACTTATAATATATTTTAAAATTTTAAAATCATTTCCTTGAGAGTGTGACTCACCTCCACATAAGAAATGGAATTATTTTAATATTTTAGGCCCTTGAACTTATAAAATAATATAAAACACTCACCTTTGTTATAAATAATGGGAAAAAACCATGTTATGGTTTGTGGTTTTGAATATTTTATTATGTAGAGTCCAAAACTAAAATAATAAAGAAATTCCCCTCCTTTCTTATATAAACCCACCCAAGCTCCCATTTTTCTTCTCTCAAACTCCTTGAAGCTCATTCAAAATCTTCCATCTAATCCATAAAGTTCTCCCAAAGTACCCTTAATCTCCCAAGAATCCCCTAATCCTTTATAGTCACACATTAAAGTAGGAGATTCTCTCTCTCCTATTTTTATCAAGAACTTCATTAATGATATGCCTTTTAATTTCCATTTTCTTATATTGGGATACATTATTACCTATACCCACTAATGTAAAAATTATTTATAAATTATTATATCCTCTTTAACTCTCATTTAACTCTCCAAATAACCTTTACGTACACTCGTTAGTATGCCAAAATTTTGTAAGGGTTCTTTTGTTTTCTCCTCCTTATTCAAGTTTCTTTATTATGTTACACCTTATATTTCCAATTAATTATAGTGGGGAATGTTATTAAATGTACCTATTAATTTACATTTCATGTCTAAATGATGAGATAACCCTTTATCTCTCACCAATTTATTTTATGAGTTTCTATATGGAACCGTTATGCTGCTAAAATTGCACCATGATTTTCCATGCCAAAATCATCATACAGTGAATACCATACCCATTTCTCTATCAACAGTATTCACTTTTATGCACATATACTTATTTATTGGGGAATTAAATGTATTTATTACACATTCCCTGATAATGGAATAAATTATTATGTTAAATGAATCCTTGTTATATGATCTATGTGTCACACTTAAGCATGAGATTGAAAATTTTTTGAAGGGTGCGCCCTGATGGAACTCCAATGCATTGGGTAATGTTTAGTATCATGATACATCATGTTGGGATAGGGGTGTACCTAATTCATTTTTTGGAATTTCCCCCCATTAATTCATTTAATTTTATCTTTAACTTATGTTTATGATGTAGTGTTTTAATTTGTTTCCATTTTTTCCATCTTATGATTATCATGCTATATCATTCCTTTATATTAATGTTCCATTTTTTTCTACGTTGATATACCTATTTTATAACATTTATTTTATTCTTCATGTTATTCCTTTACTCCATTACTATGATTTATATCTCACCCCTTTCCTATGTTTTTCCCCAGGACATCCCATGTAGTTTTAAGTACAAATGAATATTATGAACATGTAAAGAAGGTTTTCAATAAAGGCAATGTATTTCATGTTTTAAGTTGTTTTGTAATGTAATTAGTTCATAAATACACTATACTTATAGATCGTTTGGGGATGACTCAAGTGTAATATCATGTATTAATGTGTAATAAAAGCATGGTTGTTATAGTTGGTATCAGAGCCATATATAGATATTTTTGGGATTAGGAATAAAAAAGCCTAGTGAAAACCCTTAGGGATAAGACTAAAGTGTAAGAAAACATCCCTAACTTTTGGTAAGTATAGAGTAAGTTATTTATCAATAAAATAAATCCCTATTTGGGAAATACAAGTGGATGTGGTTCTGGAAAAAATGTACCTAGGAGTAACAACTCTGACAAGGTGTTCCGAGCCTGACTCGGGGTAACTTGGTACACGAAAATGGGCTTTACTACCCACCTAGTTTGAAACTCCCAGGGGATATGATTTTGTAAATTCAAAATATCATTACAAACCATAATTAAAGTAACAAAAAAAATACCATAAGAATATATGTTAGGTGATAGATCATGAATAACATAGATTGAAGCCTATAAATTCACAAGTTAAGGAAATAAATGTAATTTATAAGTTATTTCTTTTTTTCTTTGGATTCCCCCATTGTGTGTTTAATATTTTAAAATAATTATCCCTAATTTTTAATTTATTCTATACAATGTATATTAATAAGAGGAATTGGGTTAACAACCGATGAAAAGAGCAATGTGATGGTTGGCCCAACGAGATTCCCAACCCGATGAGAGTGGGAATTAAAAACTTTGTCATGAAAAAATCTTAGCTATTAGAAGTTTTAAATAGAAACCTGGATCAATATAAGCTCCCAAAAACCCCTGATAGAGAACAAAAAACAATCTAGAGCTTCATGCGACAAATTACTCCTAATTTAAATGGATAATTTGATCCCTGAATCACAGAACAATGGATCAAATCTATTGAAAAGATCTAATCAATCCTTAAATGTTCTAAATAAGAGAAGGTTCTTCTATCTGTTTATCATATGGAATGTGAAGATGATCAGTGGTATACATTTATCAAGAATATGAAGCCTGAGTAATAGATCTAGGCAATAGAGTGGAAGGAATTCAGGAAAATGTTTTTTGATAACTATTTTCCTCACACCCTATATCTTAAAATGGAAAGATATTTCCTTGAAATAAAGCAAAAGGATGATGAATCTATTGGGGTGTATGAGGAAAACTTCACAAGACCTGCACGATATGCCCCCAGTTTTGTCATTATCCCCGAATGAAAGGTTTACTACTTCCTTGGTGGGATAAATCCTAGTCTAGGAAAATCCCTAGAAATATGTGACTTTGATAGCTAAGAAAAAATTGTCTTATGTGCCCTCAAAGTCTAAATAGAGATCAACGAATTTAAGGGGTATCAAGGGGATAAGAAGAAGAAATTGGAGTTTCATTTTGGTAGTTCAATGGATAAATTCAATGGTGATAAGAAATATCAGCACACCACTTGTTAAAGGTGTAGAAAGAAACGCTCTAGGAATTTCCTAAGGGGAACAAGGAAATTCTTTAGGTGTGGAAGAGAAGGGAACCTAGACAATGTTTAGAGACATGATTTTTTCCTTATAAGACTTAAGAATATTTTTATATATATTTCCAGAGATAGGTGCTGAGACGACATGTGATTCTGAGGCTCAGCTTGGGAGAAATAAATTTTATAATAATATTAATTATTTTTATACTATACACATGAAATAAATGGGATATCTCTCAAAAGGTTGCTCGGAACAGAAAAATGAGGTCACAATTGAGTCCATAGTGTTTCGTTTACCCTAGGAGGGGTATAACTTTTGCAGGGGAAAAATTTATGTGGAAAAATTATCGAGCACATAACCGTAAATAAAATAATAAAATAACATTATTTTATTTGGATTATACTCCTAATAAATTATGAACAAGGATTTAAATTGGAAATCTGAGAGCACCGTTGAGTTCATTGCGTAGCTTTTACCCTAGGGTAGACCTTAGGTGAGAGGGTACGGGAGGTTCAGATTCTGTGACCGCCAATAGTTTCCTATAAATAAGACTGTATAGAAACGAGGTAGGGTTGACTCATTTCTCTTGCGGATGGCAGTGCTCTGGCCATATGCTTCTGATGGTGATTCAATGTCCAAGCTTCATTGGATCGTGACAAAAAATGATGGTGATAGTAGATCAGTGTGCTGCAAACACAACGAAAGATAAAAAATCGAGGTAGGATTTCTATTTCAGATGCTGCAGATCTCCAATTGAATCATTTGTTTTCGATTTCAATTTCTGTTGGAATTATTTGCTTTATAATCCTTTATTGATGGAAAAATTAACAAAAACCATCATCTATTTTGATTTGGGATCACCCGTTCTTCACGTTTGTAACGCCCCGACCCCAGTTACCCAGAGTCGGTGCATTATTACATAACATTGGAATAATCACAAGAGATAAAGTCCTGAAAGACCATTCAGTTTAGTAGCCTTGGAAGTACTAGACACATTCATAAATTTTACATTATATTATGAAATAAAAAATAAACAACATTGCATATCCTTTGAACACACTCATATCCCCTAGCCTATCCCTATAGGTCATTAATAAAATAATTCTTCGCATCCTGGAAAAAATAAAACATAAGAAAGGGGTGAGCTCAGATTATTAGTAAGAATAACAATATAGCAGAAACTATTATAAATAAGAATAAACATTTAAGGCAATGTATAAGACTAAAAAAAAGCATTTTAAACATAAAATTCATCATAATATGGAAATTATTAATCAAATAATTCCATTTACTTATTCACATGGATATTCTATTAGTCGAATAATCACATGTAATATCAATAGCTAATATCATAATGACGGAATTCATAATGTCAGACACCATAACAACATAGTCAAGTCCTCATTCCAGGACTCCAAATAAAAATATTTTCAAGGCCTTGTACCGAGACACTAGTTTGTATCATGAGACCTACTGATGCATCGAGGGGCTATAGTGGGCCCCACCCATCACTTACTACATCCAATGCATTCCTTATATGAAAACAGTGAAACATAACATAACATTCGTATTAAAAAAGCATACAAAATGTTAATACTTTAACCATAAACCATGAATGACATAAAAATTTCACATCCACATTCAAACATATCATAAAACTATCAATACAATTTGGAATATTGTATTATAATAAATCAACATCAATTAAACCTAAAATTCAACAATAGATGTTGATATATATGAAATCAATCCAAAAACTATTTGAGATAAATATCCCTTTTTGCTTTGAAATAATTAAAAAGTTGAATAATTATAAAATAAAACATTTATTTTGAAAATATTCTTATAAGATTTTAATGGAATCTTAGAAGGTGTTATAAAAATGGAAAAATATCCACAACCTCCATATAATTTAAAAAAACATTCTTTCCTTAATTTGTCGAAAAGTTCATAAAGTACCTTGTTTAGAAAATGATAGAAATATTCCTTTAAATTTTTTTTATAAAAAGACAAAGAAGGGTATAAATGAATTTAACCCATAGTCTAGGAAATAGTAATTTTTTTGAAATATATTTTTAAGAAACACGGATATGGATGGTAAAGAAGTCCTAGTAGATACTTATGTATAAACAACCTCGGATAATAAAGAGATTGTAAAATAAACCCTTACCTTTTACTTTTCCTTATTTGAGGGCAGGTTAACCTATTGTATAATAGTTAAATCATTTTTGTTAAATTATACAAGAACCAAATACATAAGTATGATATCATATATGATCCTATAATATTTCTTTGTTAATAATATTTATGTAGTTCATTGTTTTGGGTGTTAACTGATTCGTTTTACTTTATATGTTTTGTTACATTAGTCATGTTTGTTATGAATAGGATGTATTTGATTCATATACAGAATGATATTAAGTTCTTAAAAATTATTTTTAATCATCAAATGAATTTTATTATTGAATGGTTACGATGGGGAATGCAATCTCATCGCGTTGTAGAAACAGTAAGACGTACGTACGCACGAGCGACAATATCATTATATTGATAGTGAAATAATATATAATTGGATGGTATATTATATATACATAATCATTAAAATTTTATATTTATCATTTACATCAATTATAATCATTATTATACCCATCCAAATAATGAAGTGTTGAATAACAAACTACACCACGACGTGGAGACGGTAAGCCGTACGTACGCACATATGGTGACTTTGTCATTCATAGGATGAATAGAATAATGAATATGGTTGTACCATATTTATAATAAAATAATAGTATGTATAAGGTACTGTATTTATTATTTTGGTATGGAAACAACAATGAAAGAGGAAGTTTAAGAAGAAAAGAACTTTGAAAGAGGTGATGAAATAATTACCTCTTCTTCGGGTGCTTCCTTTTGATTTGAACAAAAGGGCCCCTTAGATCATCTTTCTGATCAAAGTAAGGCCTCTAAGATTAATTAAGGGTATTTTAGAGGATATTTGGGTAGGTTTTGTAAGATCCAAATGGATTTGGTGGTGTAAATTTAAGATAAGGGGAAGTTCCCATTTATTGGAGAGGTGAGGGTCACTTTAGGAAAATCTTGAAAAATTATTTTATTATAAAATTACTTTCAGTTTATAATAGATAAGAATGGATTTATTTAGAGTATAAGGTGGGTATGGGTCTAAATCCTTTCAACCAATAGGTTTTAGACAAGTTTAGTACACCATATTAACATTATCTTTTAGATTTAACTCTTAGTTAAATAGTTTAACTTTTACCATGTTTTCTTGTATTTTTATACTACATGGTTAATATAGTTACTGTAAAATGCCAAGTGAACCTCAAGTGGTTCATTAATGAAATATATAAAATTATCTAAGTCCTTTGGACGAATATTTGTTTTTTAGGAATATTATATCATTTAATAATATAATATTTGTTTTAAAAACTCATTTATGTCAATTTTGACACTATTTAGTATTTGGTTTTTTTAAAGTCATAAAAACTTTATTAATTAGAAAAAAATACATTGAATCAACCCTAACATGTCATATTCATCTAGAAAATTCGTGGATGGAATCAAAAGTTTCAATTTACATTTATTTTAATATTTATAACATTAATTATTTTAATATTTCATTAATAAGGTAATTATTTCATCATCATTGTGTCATAAATAAATTTAATCATTTAATGTCTAAAAATTATAAATAAAATACCATGATGTAGGAAATATATTTATATTTCTAATGAATATTTATAGTCGAATTTATCATATGAATAACTCTATATTAAAAATGGTTTAGTTAATAAAATTTGATTTTACTACTTTTAACACCTCTTTAAATAAAATATAATAAATGTCATAATCTAATCCAAGTGGATCAAAAGGATCATATTTTTGTCCTAAGGTTGTTTTTGGTCTAAATATACTTATCCAATATAATTAGGACATGTTTTAGGGTAATTATAATACCATTTTTTCCTTTAATTACCTTATTTACTTTTAACCGTGGTAAATAAAATTCAAAAGTTACTATTCCCCAAAAATTATTTTCATCCTATTGAACCAAATTTTACTTATTGGTGACAATATTGTCTGTTGGATTTTTTAAATTCAACTCACATAAGCGGTAAAATTATGTTTTATGAAAATTTGCAAATGTGCCTAGAAGGTGGGTAAAATACGTTAAAAAGTTCAATAAAATTTTATATATCTAATATTATTATAAAATGAATCCAATGAATTAAATTGGACTAATATAGGTATTATCTATATATTTTGTCTTATATATAAATTTAAATTAAAAATAATTATTTAAATAAAAAGTCGGTTTTAAACAATAACACAATGTTTTTCACTATTCCTCAAAAATTGAAAGTTTTCAGAAAAATACAAAAAATTCACACTAAGCTAATTTTGATATTCCAAATCCAAAAATTAAGTCCATTTTGAAAAATAAAATTTATAAAATTTCAAAAAGTGGGTATTACTATTCATAACTTCTTATTAAATAGCTAGTTTGATTGGTTGTGGTGTGTTATAACTCGAATCTGCGTACAACACAAGATATTGTATTTTTAAAAGAGAATTATTCCCTCCTTAAAATAATTTTTTCCTTTAAATTTATAGAATATTACTGCATAAAAATATTCGAGTGGTTCTTCATCATAAGTTCCTTAGGTTCCCACGTTGCCTCTTCCATTTTATGGTTTATCCAAAGAACTTTTACCAGACGAGTCATCCAGTTTCTCAACACTTGTTCTCTGGTATCAAGTATCTTGACAAGCTCTTCAAAATAAGATAGATCAGGTTCCAGTTCTATTTGTTCATAGGCGAGTACATGCATTAGGTCTGGCATGTATTTTCTCAATAGTGATACGTGGAACACATCATGAACTTTAAAGAGACTTGGAAGCATTGAAAAAAGATAAGCTAAAAATCTAATTCATTCCAGAATCTTGAAAGGTACGATGCACCTGAGACTTAATTTACCCATCTTACCAAATCATATAACACCCTTCCATGGAGATACCTTTAAGAAAACATGATCTCCTACTTGAAATTCCAAATCATTCCTTCGGTTATTAGCATATCTCTTTTGCCTATTTTAAGCCGCTTTGATGTGGTTTTGGATAATCTTCACCTTTTCCATTGTTTCCACAAAAAGTTTTGGGCCTACATGTTTTCTTTCACCAACATCATCCCAAAAAGTTGGTGTGTAACATCTCTTTCCATATAATGCTTTATATGGTGCCATCTGAATACTTGAATGGAAGATATTATTATAGAAAAATTCTACCAGAGGTAAATAATGATCCCACATACCTTGAAAGTCAAGTGTGAAATATATCAACATGTCTTATAAGGTTCGAATAGTCCATTCTGATTATTCATCAGTTTGAGGGTGGTAGGAAATACTCAAACGAAGTTCAGTATCTAGGGATTTCTGAATACTTTTCCAAAATCTTGATGTAAAATAGGGATCATGATCAGAAAAAATCGATAGGGGTACACCATGAAGTCTTAAAACTTCATTAATATATAGTCATGCTAAACATTCAAGTGGTAAATATTCTCTTATAGCAAGAAAATGTGCTGACTTGGTAAGACGATCAACAATTACCCATATTGCATCATTCCTTCTAGGAGTCTTTGGTATCCCCATGACAATGTCCATTATAATATCATCCCATTTCCACTCAGGTATGAGAATAGGTTTCATGACTCCTATAGGATGTTTTCTTCCAGCCTTCACCTATTAACAAACCATACATCTTGACACATAATCAATAATCTCCCTCTTCATGTTATCCCTCAAAATATTTTCATTCAAATATCTATACATCTTAGTGATACCAGGGTGTATAGAGAAATTGGAGCTATGATCATCATATAAAAATTATTTTTTCTAGATCAGGTATGTTGGGAACACAAAGCCTCCTCCCAAATTTCTAAATTCCATCTTCATATATGAAATCAATCAATCTCCCATCATTCACAACTTTAATTTTCTTTTTAAAATCCTCATCATTAGTCTGAGAATTTTTTATCCTTTCTAGTAATGATGGTTTGGAAACCATTTGAAAAAGTATTGATGCTTCACCTTCAATGATTATTCCTATATCCATATTTACTAGATCCATGAATATAGGATCCCTTTCAAATCTCATCTTTTTCAAAACTCCATGATCCTTTCTGCTCAAAGCATCTACCACCTTATTTGACTTCCCTAGGTGGTAGTGTATTGTGCAATCATAATCCTTGAGTAGTTAGAACCATCAAATTTTCCTCATGTTGAGTTCTTTCTGTGAGAAAATATTCTTCAATCTCTTGTGATCAGTATATATCTCACATTTTTCACCATAGAGATAGTGTCACCATATCTTCAAAGAAAATATTACAACTGCTAACTCAATATCATGAGTAGGATAGTTTTTTTCACAAATATTTAGTTACCGTGATGCATAAGCAATAACTCTACCATTATGCATAAGGACACAACCAAGTCCTTTCTTTGAAGCATCACTATAAATAACAAAACCATTATTCCCCGATTGTAGATTCAAGATAGGAGCATTGACTAATATTATTTTCAATTATTCAAAACATTCTTCACACTATTTTTTCCAAACAAATTTAACACCTTTATGTGTGATCTTGGTTAATGGGTTATCCAATTGGGAAAAATTCTGAACAAAATGATGATAGTAATTTGCTAAACCAATAAAACTGCATACCTCAGTTTTACTCATCGATGTTGGCCATTATTGGATTTCCCTTGTATTTAAAGGACCAACAAAGATTCAATCTTTAGAGACAATATATCCAAGAAAATAAATTTTCTAAAGCTAGAATTCACACTTTCTAAACTTCCCATATAATTCATTTCTTCTAAGAGTTTTCCGAATAGTGCGCAAGTGATTTTCATGATATTCTTAGATTTTGGAGAATACCAAGATATCAACAATAAATACTACTAAAAATTCATCAAGATATTCCTTAAAAACTCTATTCATTAGATCTATGAAAATAGAGGGTTCATTATTTTGTCCAAAAGGCATTACTGTAAACTCATAATGCCCATACCTAGTTTGAAATGTTGTATTTGGAATGACTTAATTCTTCACACACAACTGATGATATCTAGATTGAAGGTCAATATTTGAAAAATATTGAGCTCCATGAAGTTGATCAAATATATAATCAATGTGAGGTAGGGGATACTTTTTCTCTATTTTTATAGCATTGATCACCCTATAGTCAATACACAACCTCATAGATCCATCTTTCTTCTTAACAAAAATAACAGGGGATCCCTATGGAGAAACACTAGGGAGAATAAATCCTTTATTACATAATTACTCTAGTTGTTTCTTAAGTTACACTAATTCCATAGTGTCTATTCTATAGGGGGTATTCGATATGGGCCTTGAACTAGGAATTAAGTCAATGGAAAACTCAATTTCCTATTCTAGAGGATGTCTAGGTAAATCCATTGGAAACACATCAACATATTCTTGCACAATATGTACATTCTCTATTTGAACAATCATTTCCTCACCCATAGTTATTTCACTCCCTTTCTCTCCAATAATTGAATTTAGTAGAGCTACTGGGGGTGGATCTATATGAGAATTAGATGGTGATGTTTCAGCTATAAAGATAAGGGATTCCTTATCATCATCAAAAATTGTAACCTCCTTCTTGTTACAATAAATTTTCGATCATGGTCTAAAATCCAATCCATACTGAGGATTATATCAAATTAAATCATGGGTATGACAATAAGATCAGTAGATAAAGCACATTTATATGCCATGATGGTAACTAATTGAGAAAAATTTGCTGCAATGATGCTTCCCTTAGGAGTTTTGATAGAAAACTCCCTTAATAATTCAAATTGGAAATATCTAATTTTCTTGGAAAATTGGGAAGATACGAAATAATGCGATGATCTAGAATCAAATAAAGCATTATCTAATTTTGAGGAAATGATTAAAGTACCTACCACCACGTCATTCAAAACTTCAACCTCAACAGTTTTGATTGAATAACCTTGGAATTTCTCCCTTGGCCTTTTTTAAGGTATGTTTCCTTGATTCTTAGGAAATTAATTTGAATAATTCTCCATTTCTTTACAATTTTATCATTGAACATTGACGAATTCTTTCTTACCCTTGCAATCACGACTTGATGGACTTTTTCTCCACACTTTTAACAAACTCCCATAACCTTTAGGCATGTACCAGGTTGTTTCTTCCCACAATTACTATAGGATGAAAATTCAACTTTTCCCTTCTTCCCCTTATTTCCTTTTCTAGAGTGTTCATCAAATATCTTCTTCTCTTACTTCACTTTTAAGTCACAAGACTTAGATAATTCCTTTTATATCTTGATAGCACATGATACTATATCTTCGTATGATGAGAAGGATTGTGAGACTAATTCTCGATGAAGAAATGGTTTTAGCCCATAAAATAATCGATCAATATTACTCCTTGGGTTACGTATATAATTTTTAGCATGCCTTTCCAACCTTGTAACGTTAGCCTCATAATCTGCGACATTCTCATCCTCCTTTTTCCTCATGCTCAGAAATTGCCTTTCCATATCCGCTCAATGTTCATGAGGAAATTATTTTTCTAAGAAAATCTCTTCAAATTCCCTCCATTCTATATTTGACACTTCTTCATACTCCTTTGTGTTTTGAATTAATGACCACCATTGATCTGCATCTCCTGAGAGGTAATAAAATTCCATGACAACATTTTCCCTTTCGCTACTCCCCAATGCATGAAATATTTTCTCTAGGGAACTTATCCATTTCTCAGCTACAAATATATTTGTAGTACCATTGAATGTTGGTGGTTTTTTCTCATGAAGCGTTCTAACATTGATCCTCCATGTTATGGATCATGGTGCTCCATACGGGTAAGGTTATTATTCATAACCTAAGTGAGTTGTCCCAGTATGGATATAAGATATTCAGTACTAGTTACATCACCGAATATACTATAATTATCTTGAATAGGATGGAAATCCCTACATGGATTACGTTCATTGATACAGTTTCCATTCCTTCCACTAGGTTCCATTTTTAAAAAATGGCATACACTAGATTAATTTATGAATCACAAAGCATAATTCAAAACTTGTAAAATACTTAACATAAATTGAACAGTTTATACATATAATCCATAATCATAAAAATTTTTTCTTTGGGGAATTATTTAATCATAAATCCTTCATAATTTTTTGTAAAGAAAATGTGAATTATCCTGAGAATATCCCCTGAGAGTGTCAAACTAGGTGTGTAGTAAGTCCTATTGTCATGTACCAGGATACCCCAGGTCAAGCCTGAAACTCCTTGTTAGAGTTTTCACTCCTAGGTACATCGGTTCCAGAACCACATCCACTTGTCGTATCCATACATGTATGTATTTCTTCAAAAACCCACATAATATCAATATAACCAAAATTTTTGGATGTTCTTCTATACTAATCCTCAAAGTCTATCTTAGGGTAATGTTCTCCAATCAGAGTTTTTCTAAATCTAGTTTCCAAGTTTTGTACTAAAATTCCTCTAATACCAACTATAACTCCCCAACCCTAGTTACCTAGAGTCAGTGCATTATTACATAACATTGGCATGATCACAAGAGATCAAGTCCTGAAAGACTGATCAGTTTAGTAGCCTTGGAAGTACTAGATACATTCATAAGTTTTATATTACATTATGAAATGAAAAATAAACAAAATTATGTCTCCTTTGAACACAATCATATCCCTTAGACTATCCCTATAGGTCAGTCATAAAATACTTCTTCTCATCTTAGAAAAAATAAAATATAAGAAAGGGGTGAGCTCAGATGCTCAGTAAGGATAACAATATAGCAAAAACTATCATAAATAAGAATAAAAATTTAAGGCAATGTATAAGACTAAAACACAAGCCTTTTAAAAATAAACTTTAGCATAATATAGGAATGATTAATCAAATAATTCTATTTAATTATTCACATGGATATTCTACTAGTTGAATAATCACATGTAATATAAATATCTAATCTCATAATGATGGAATGCATAATACCAGACATCATAACTGTATAATCAAAGCCTCGTGCCAGGACTACAAATAAAAATATTTTCAAGGCCTTGTTCCAAGAAATTTGTCTCATGAGACCTATCGATTCATAAAGTTGTCATAGAAGGCCCTTCCCATCACTTACTATGTCCAATTCATTCCTCATATGAAAAGAGAAAAACATAACATAACATTCATATTAAACTAGAATTTAAAATCTTAATACTTTAACCATAAATCGTGAATGACATAAAAATAGCACATCCATAGTCAAATATTTTATAAAACTATCAATAAAATATGAAATATTGTATCCTAATAAATCAACTTTAATTAAACATAAAATCCAACAATAGATGTTGACACAGATGAAATCAATCCAAAACTATTTGAGAGAAATATCTCTTTATGCTTTTAAATCATTAAAAATTCGCATAATTTTAAAAGAAAACATTTATTTTGAAAATATTATTATAATATTGTAAGGGAATCTTCAAAGGTGTTATAATGATGGAAAAATAGCCGTACCCACCGTATATGTTAAAAAAACATTCTTTCCTTAATTTGTTTAAAAGTTCATAAAGTACCTTTTTTGGAAAGAGATGGAAAGATTCCTTTAATTTTTTTTATAAAAATTCAAAAAATGGTATAAATTACTTTAAAACATAGTATAGTAAATAGTAAAAAAATTTTTAAATACATTTTTATGAAACACTGATGTGGATGATAAAGAAGCCCTAGTAGATACTTACGTATAAATAACCTCACATAATAAAGAGATTGTAAAATAAACCCTTACCTTGTACTTTTCCTTAGTAGATGGTACGTTAACCTCCAGTATAATAGTTAAATAATTTTTATTAAATTATACAAGTACAAAATACATAAATATGATATTATATATGATCTTCTAATATTTCTTTGTTAATAATATTTCAATAGTATCATTGTTTTGGGTGTTAACTGATTTATTTTCCTTTATATTTTCTGCTATTTAAGTCATTTTTGTTATATATAGGATGTATTTGATTCATATATATAATGATATTAGGTTTTTAAATATTATTTTTTAATCATAAAATGAAAATTATTCTTGAATGGTTACGATGGGGAATGAAATCTCATCGCGTCGTGGAGACGGTAAGCTGCACGTATGCACGAGCGACAATATCATTCTATTGATGGTGAAAGAATATATAATTGGATGGTATATATATAAAGAATCATTAAAATATTATATTTATTATTTACATCAATTATACTCATTATTATACCCATCCAAATAATTAAGTGTTGAATAACACACTACACCATGACGTGGAGACGGTAAGCCGTACGTATGCACGTATGTTGACTTTGTCATTAATAGGATAGATAAAATAATGAATATGGTTGTAACATATTTATAATAACATCAAAATATTTATAAGGTACTGGATTTATTATTTTGGTATGGAAACAACAAAGAAAGAGGAAGTGGAAGAAGAAAATAACTTTGAAAGAGGTGATAACATAATTACCTCTTCTTCAGGTGATTCCTTTTGATTTGAACAAAAGGGATCCTTAGATTGTATTTATGATCAAATTAATGCCTCTAGGATTAAGCGAGGGTAGTTTTTAGGATATTTGGATAGGTATTGGCCGAGACAAATGGTTTTGGAGGTTTTAATTTAAGATAAGGGGAAGTACCCTTTTATAAGAGAGGTGAGGGGCACTTTAGGAAAAGCTTGAAATATTATTTTATTATAAAATTATTTTAGATTTATAATAGCTCAAAATGGATTTATTTCGAGTATAATGTGTGGGTGGGTAGAAATACTCCCAACCAATAGGTTTTAGACAAGTTTATGTCAACATATTAACCTTATAATTTAGATTTAACTCTTAGTTAAATAGTTTAACTTTTACCATGTCTTCTTGTCTTTTTTATACTACATGGTTAATATAGTTACTATAAAATGTCAATAGAATATCAAGTGGTTAGATAATTATATATCTAACATTATCTATGTCCTTTGGCTGAATATTTACTTTTTAGGAATATTATATCATTTAATAATATAGTATTTGGTTTAAAAACTCATTTATGTCAATTTTGACACTATTTTGTATTTGGTTTTTGTGAAAGTCATAATAGTTTGATTACTTAGAAAAAAAACAATGAATCAACCTTAAAATTTAATATTCACCTAGAAAATTCTTGGATTACATAAAAAGTGTCAATTTACATTTATTTTAATATTTATAATATCAATTATTTTAATCTTTCATTAAAAGGTAATTACTGCATCATCATTATGTCATAAATAAATTTAATTATTTAATGTATAAAATTATAAATAAAATTACATGATGTAGGAATATTTTTATATTTCTAATTAATATTTATAGTCGAATTTATCTTTTGTATAAATCTATATTAAAAATGGTTTAGTTAATAAAATTTGAATTTAACACTTTTAACACTTCTTTAAATAAAATATAATAAATGTCCTAATCTAATCCAAGTGGATCAAAAGGATCATATTTTTTTCCTAAGTTTTATTTTTATCTAAATACACTCATCCAATAGAATTGGGTAATATTTAGGGTAATTATAATATCATTTTTCATTTAATTACCCTATTTACTTTTAACAGTGGTAAATAAAATTCAAAAGTTACTATTCACAAAAATTATTATCATCCTATTGAACCACATTTTACTTAATTATGAAAACCATTTTTGTATGATTTTTTAAATTCAATTCAAAGAAGTGGTAAAATTATGTTTTATGCAAATTTGCAAATGTGCCTAGAATGTGGGTAAAAGATGTTAAAAAGTTCAATAAAATTTTATTTATCTAATCTTATTATAAAATGACTCCAATAAATTAAATTGGACTAATATTGGTATTATTTATCTATTTTTTACTTTAAAATAAATTTAAATTAAAAACCATTATTTAAATAAAAAGTCGGTTTTAAATAATAACGTAGTGTTTTTCACTATTCATCAAAAATTAAAAGTTTTTAGAAAAATATCAAAAATTTAACCTAAGCTAATTTTGATATTCTGAATAAAAAAATGAAGTCAATTTTGAAAAATAAATTTTTTAAAATTTCAAAAAGTGGCTATTATTATTCATAACTGCTTTTTAAATGGCTAGTTTGATTGGTCGTGGTGTGCTAGAACTTGAAGCTGCGTACAACACAAGCTATTGTATTATTCGAAGAGAAGTATATCGTGGAAGCTTGAGGTGTTGTAGAGTTCTTTGTCATTCTTTGACGACAAAAATTTTTACATACTCAAATGACCTATTATCTTTGAGAAAGACACATATATATGAAGCTATCAACATGAGGAGTCCCAATCTGTGCTCGAAGTCGAGTTTTGGGTGCCGTAGGAGGTGCAACGGTGAGTGAAATATCTGCTAAATTTTCATCACGTTGAAACATTGATGATTTTTTGAGAGGAGACCACCACAGTGTATATCGGGATCTGAGGATACCAGATCTAGTCTCAAAATAATTTTCTGACCACCGTAGTGGTTCTAGTGGACCTCAAAAGGTCACGGTGGTGTGGGTCCGATAGGGCATGGCTTCGGCAAGGCGGCGACGCGGCGGGTCTAGCAGGTAGCGCGACAGACTACAGGAAGAGGCGGCGGTAAAGTTCCATTGGATGACACATGGAGACGACTGGAGTGGGATTACCGCGATAGAAGGTGGGTCATGGAAACCCCTTACAAGTTTCAGAAAAAAAGAAAAAAAGAAAAGAAAAGAATAATAATATTAATATTAAAAATTTTAAACACTCGCAACTTCCCCATGCAATGCTCAATTAACACGCCATCAGTGGAAATATGAACCTATTTTCAATGTGGTATTTTTAAGACCAATGTTGGGTGATTTTTTATAACTCGTGGAGTGGGTCAATAAAATGTTCCAATAATAATAATAATAATAATAATATTATTCAGATGCTGATTCGAGCGTAACTCCTACATGGAGCGTCTGATTAATGTGCCGTCTGTGACAACGTGACCAAGCTTTGGAGATGGAAATTTTTAGGCCAGTTCTAGAAATTTATATTTGATGATCAAGGCTTGGTGGCATGAAATTTACAATTAAAATGATAATAATATAATTATTATTATTCGGTGATTCTTGTATCTAATGTATCTCTAGCGTTCGATGTCCGATTGACACTCCGTTAGTGGAATTGAAACCCTATAATTGAGTAAAGTGTTCTAATGCTGATTTTGATCACTTAAACCAAAATCAAGGTGTGGGACCTATGAGGCCTGGTTTGGGCGTTTATGGTGAAATATAACTTTTTCACCAGGTGACCATTTTGGATAAAGGAATAGTCGATCCTGTGGGTTTTTCCATGTGGATCGTAATGGTGTGATCTATATGATGTGTTCTTAGATGGAGGCATGAGCCCTATAAAGAATTATTTGTGATCAATGTTGTGAAATATATTTTCTTCTCCGGGAGTCTGATTCGGGAGAATAAATAGTCAATCCTTTGTGTTTTTCCACAAGAATCATTATGGTGTAATTAGTTTGGTTATCTAGGACTATTTGAAGAGGCATGTCGATAGAATTACATTTTCACCCTTCGGATCAACAAAGAGCATCATATGATCATGATCCTTTTTGTCTAGAGGTTTCATGTACTCTGGGAGTACATTGGTATGCTTAGGGGCACTTGATCATAATTTAGTACCCGATTATGGCTAGGTACATGATCAGGTGGAGAGGTAGGGTCTCATGTCATATAGGCCCCATACGTGCCATGTACCACTACAAATATTCTACCTCTCAAATATCCTTCTTTTAGACTCCAATTTTGGCTCGAGAGTATCCTATTCTGAGTGTTTTCTTGTATAGAACACAATGGTTCACTTCATAGTAGTTTTTGAGATACAATGCACAATGTTCTAGATGTGACACCTATTTAGGAAATGTCCGACACCAGTAGTGATCATGATTTGGCATAGTAGTGATTTCCAAGAGGTATTATCCAGCAAGGATGGCTAGTGTAGTTCCTCGATACCTTCAAAGTGGAACCCCCCAATCGGGTAGGGAGTGAGTCCTCGGTGACCTAGAGTGGAATCCCCTATCGAAATGGGTGTGGGTCTTCTATGACTAACATGAGAGTGGAATCCCCCATCGACATGGGCATGGGTCCTCTACCAGCTACTTCCAAGTGGAATTCACCTAACGCATTAGGGTGAGTATCCTTGGTGAACATGAGTGGAATCTCCATGACACAATAGGGTGTGTTTCCTCTACAAAAATTATTAGAGTGTAATCCCCATGATGTACCAGGGTGTGGGTCCTCTACTTTGGGTTTACTCTTTCCAGTGATGGATCAGTGATGAGACATAATTTAATGTTACTTTAGACTCAAGAGTTAGAGGGAAACTTTCCCCAATGAGACACATCAATGTGACATGACCTAAAATCAGGAGGGTTAGATAGTGATTCCTAAAGCGGATAGTATCAAGGTGAGGTTATTGAGTCCATTTCACTTGCATGTTCTGGGTAGACATGTAGGATGCTGAGAATCATTGGTGGTTACTTCTAGAATTGTTGGTGATTATTCTTCCTGGGACGATCTGTTAGATGGAGATCCCCTTACTCTCTTTTGTGGGATTCTTAACTGATCATATATATATATATATATATATATATATCCTATTTTAGTACCCAATCCTTGGGTTTTGGTTACTCTCCTTCCAAGAGAGGTGAATATGTGCGGGGTATGAAACGTGCTTTCAGTGTCTAGCTTCTCATGGTTGGATGAGTCTACTCTCCTACTATAGGTAGTGAATACTCGATGAGAATTTCATCTTATCACCATTTTGAGATCCTTGTGTCTAGATGAGTTTACTTTCACTCTCTTGTTGGGTTGAGCTGTACTCTTTTTTACTGCACCTTGTTCTATCTACTAATCCCATATTTAGTACATCTTTTGCTACTCCCTTGAGCCTTTGGGGCATCCTAATGAGTATTTTTATACTCAACCCTACTTGGTCTTTTCCCACACTTGGTGTTCCCTTACATATGACATATATTTTGATCATGAAATTAGAAGAGCTTAGGGATATGGGGTGCTTTGACCACATGTGGTGGTCGTAGCTTGGGATCTAGGAGTAGAGCTCTATCAACTATTTTACTTTTCCACTTTTTTGTTGGATTGTGGCACTCTTTTAGCTGGGCATGTATTTTTCCCCTTTACCTTTTAGTTTAATTTACAACACCTATACTTGTACTGTTTAGAGGTCAATTCATGTTTGTGGTTTATTTATAGCATTTTTGTATCTTTTTTTCTTTTTCCTCTGCACTTTTTCATTGAGTTGGCTGCATGTGTGCATATAGGTTCTTAAGAAAAGGCATCCTCGAGTTTGTTGTGCCTTCAGAACTTGTTGTAACCCCTAGCCTATGGAGACATGCTTAGGGTAGTTGCGGATCAAGCCCCAACATGAGTATTGTTGTGAAAAAGTGGTATCATTGGTGGTTCGACCCTTGGGACGTTGTTTGGATGTTTCCATAAAAAGGTCTTGGTTGGGTTTAGGGAAACAATGTCAACATGTCTCAAGAGCGGATCTCAGGCTAGGGAGTCTAGTAATGGTGTGGTAGCCGATGTATCCATTCCCTAGAACCCTAATTACCTGCTTGTTGACGTGGAATGCTGAGACATTTTTTACAAGGAACTTTGGTACATGCATTATATATGATTGATTATTTGACTATCCTTCTTGATTCAACTCCCCATTGTTGTTGATATAAATATTCTATTTGATTGTGATACCTCTTGATGGATTTGGGATGCCTCCATGATGACATACAACCAAGATACTAGCTCCGGTTCATGATGAAGATTCTATGAGGGATGAGGCCTTAGTTCATGATCCATCATACAATCCCCCTTACTCCAGGTGGATAAGTAGTATCACCTCCACCTATTGAGAAGAAGTTAGTCCTATAATAGTAGGATGAGGAAGTACACAGGATGAGCACACTTTGTGAGTTCCAACATCAGATACTGCTGAGGTTTCGCGATGATCCATATCCTCAGGCAGTAGAGGTTTGGATAGAGTCGGTGGTCCACCTCTTCAAGCTTGTTCGGAAACTGACAGACTTGATGGTGGCTTTGACAACCAGTATTTTCCGAGGAGAAGCTGGATGTTGGAGGAGTTTGTTTAAACATATGCATGTGAGTTAGTAATCACATGGGATGACTTCCACCAGCTATTCTTTGAGGAGTACTATCCCTTATACTTATGATCCTTATGGATTCATGGAGATTCTTGAACTTCAGTAGGGAGGGGTGATGGTGGATGTGTACAAAACTAGGTTCACAGACCTTACTCGGTACTCTTTGAAGATGATCCGTGATGACTACATCTGAGAACGAAAGTTTGAGCAAGGACTCCATAGAGATATCCACATTGAAATAGTTCCCTTGCAAATACCCACCCACATCTGGGTGTTGGAGCGGGCACTGATGACAAAGAGCTTTCTATCATCAGAATGCTAGTTAGCTAGTTTTGGCTGTGGCCATGTCATAGATGAGATACTTGTCACAGCTAGCAGATGTTAGGTGGTAGGGCCTCGACATAGGAGGACTTCCCATGATCAGAATTAGGTACATGGTCCGGGATAGCATAGAGCACCGTGGTAGCCCATGGAGGGCCGATGTTATGCTTGTGATGGGTGAGTTCACATGGCATGAGACTGCCCAACCAGACATGCTGAGATTCCGGTCAGAGAGTAAATGAACCACTACAACAGAGATGATCCCGTGATCAGGGATATACTAGGTAGGGACAAGGTTGTCACACCTGAACTTTTAAATTAATATTATTTTATTATTTTATCAGACTTTGAAAAATTATATCGTGCTGCAGGCCAATCCTGTTTTCAATTTTTTCATTTTGCTGATGAATGAATTATTTTCCCTTGACAGCGTCCGGTGCATGGGAAAGGCGTGTTCAAAGCCACACGGGTTTGCTCGGGTCACCGTGTGGCCTGGATAATGTACAAGACAAATAAATAAAATGAGTTTTAATGTGTTAGTTTAATAATTATAATTATGGTAATTATTATTATTATTATTACTATACTTTCCAAGTTTATTAATATAG
Source organism: Viscum album (assembly GCA_963277665.1). Classification (NCBI taxonomy): domain Eukaryota; kingdom Viridiplantae; phylum Streptophyta; class Magnoliopsida; order Santalales; family Viscaceae; genus Viscum; species Viscum album. The sequence goes on from OY728127.1 coordinate 626,475,607, forward strand.
GGTTATTATAATTAAGTTATTATTATTAATTTTATATTAATTTTGTTAGGTATATTAAGTTTATTAATATCATATTATGTTTATTATAATTTTTATTATGATTATCATTAATAATATCAATATTGTTATTATTAACCTATTTGTAATTATTTTTATCTTATTATTATTATTATTGTTGTTGATAATATTATTACTATCAAGTTTATTATTAATATTATTAAGTGGTTATGAACAATATTATTATTATTATTATCTGAGTTTATTAAAATTCTTATTTTGTTCATTATTATTTGTTAATATTTTATTTATTTTATACTCTTATTTTATTCCCTTATTTCCTATGTTATTCATTTCTTTCTTTTATTATTATTATCATTTTTTATTATTTTTTCCCTATCAAACCCTAACTCTCTCTCCCCCTCACCCTTTCCCCTTACGCGGCCGACCCCCCCTCACTTTCCTCTCCCGCTCGCGCCACCCCCACCGGAGAGGGCCCATCCGGCGCGCCTCCCTCCCTGCATCTGCGCTACCTCCCCCTTGGTCAGCATCTGACCGACAGCCTCCCCTCATTGCTCACGCGCACCGCACCCCCCGACCAGCGGCCTTCCCCTCAGCCTCTCTCCCTCCCATGGCATCCCTTCGATGAGCCACCACCGACGCCCCACTCCCTCTCTCTCGGACCCACGCACCCCCCCTGTCCGAGCCGTTTTGCTCGCACCGCTACCTCCCAAGCTCCCTCTTCGGCTTGGATTTCAATCCGTTTCCACCAGATTTTGGTTCGATTTTTCATGGTATGGGTTCTCCCCTCTTATCCCTCCATTTCTAGTTGATTTGAGGTCATCACTTCACCCTTCTGAAATTTGGCCGAACTTAATGTGTTTGGGGTTTTAATTTTGATTGACTCTTGTTGTTTTGGGTTTGATCTGGGCTTCTTGCAGTGCAATTGGCACGCGATCAAAGGTTGCATCAGAATTCGATGTTTAGACACCGAAGGTAAGTGTTTCCACATATAGATGTTGTTTGATGAAATAGTTTTCTTGATTAATAAATTTAGGATGTTCTTTAATTAATTCTTTGAGTGCGAATTGTGTTTATTTGGCGAATTAATTTACTTGATTTAATGAATTTGGTGTTCTGTGGTTGATCCGTTTGGTGCGAAACTGGTTTTTAAAGAATTTTAGTATGCCTTTTATATTTTATAGCATGTTTGTATATAATGGGGTGTGTTTTTGAGGAAAACTCATGTTGTGTTATTTGATGTTATTTTATAAATCATGAAGTTTGTTATTTAAAATTTTCTAAGTGATGCGAATGATGTTTGGAAAGGTTTTTAGTGTGATTTTGATTTTAAAAAGAAGAGGGATTTGGGTGTTTTGAGGTGTGTCCTATGCTGCATCATTCATGGTTGTTTTATGACTTCTGGAATTGATTTATTTAAGGAATTTAAGGCTGCGAAATCTGGTTGCATTTAGTATTGTTGGTCACTTTGCCTTAAAAAGTGGAATTTGAATGTTTTTCTTTTGGTGGAAACCCTTGGCGCATTATTTTGAAATGTTTTGTAGATCGTTTAAGTGTTTAAATTGTTTTATTAAATTTATGTGTAGTTCATTGGACCTCGCTATGATGGTTTCAAGTTGCGGGTGTCAAGAACGCCTACATGTGCAATGAAGTTAGGGGTATTTATATATATATGTATAAATGCATGTACATGGAAGTGCGATGGGTCAGTTCGAGTGGTCATTGACAAATAACGACAAGTTTTAGGTAGGTCCACTATGCCCTAATCTTTAATTAGAATTTCCATTTCTTCTTGATGTTTCTTTAAAAGTATTTACTTGTTTTTTTATGTGAAATCCATATAAACTATATATATATATGGTTGTGGTTCTTAAAAGGTGGTTTCATAGGGTTTGAACATGAAATGGGTAATTCCAAAAGTTGTGTGGCCTTTAGTTCAATTTTGTTATGAAAGTGTAACGACATGCATTATTTTTAAAAAGGGGTTCCAAAGTGATTTTAAAAAATGGGTTTTAATGTGAAAAAAAGATTAAAAGATGGGTTGACCTCCTTAAAAGTATTACTTCATTTTAATTGTGGTTTTCAGCTTGTTTTAAATATATAGTACCTTTAGGTGTTCTAAAATGAAGAATACTCCTTCTAAAGTGATGAGGCCCATTTGGAACTTTAAGATTTGGTTTGCAAAAATAGAAAAACCCTCTTGAGTCATTCACCTTAATTTGAAAATAAAATGTGATGCAAGTGTTAATGTGTGGTTTGTGATATGTTCCTAGTGTAAAGGCTTGTGCGTGGTTGTGTGATGTAAAGAGGGGGAATTCGCTTAAGGAGGGAGAGCGGGGGTGAGAGTTTGAATGAGTTTTAGATAAAGAAAGTGTTATGTACTTGTTTTTTTACTTGATAGAGAAAACTCACCACCATTTGAAATAGAGCACAATGGGAAACCTGGGTATCTAGGTGGGTGACTAGGACTAGTACGCTAGATGACATGGCAGGGGTTCATCCCAGTTTGTCTAGAAGGATTGATGAAACAACACTAACTAAACATATGAATTTCTGAGGGTCGTGGTCTTCTAAGCCACGTTTTCTGAGGGTCGTGGCCTTCTAAGCCGTGTTTCACCGAGGTACGAGGTCTCTAGGTTCCCACTTGTTCTAGATACCAACAGGGATTACCCATGGTGCTCATTTGTGACATTCTTCTTGTGATGTAACTTTATTTATAGTTGTTTCATACTTGATGTCTTGTTTTTGAAATCCATATTTTAATCCAAATTGGTTTCTTTTTATTTTGAAACGTTAATGCATGCTCGGAACATATTTTGAAAATGTAGTGGGAGTGAAACACTTTACTTGAAAATGCAAACTCATCACTTGAATTTGAAAAGAAGGAAAAACATTATTTTATTATTATCTTATTTTTAAACTGGCATAATTGGATTTCTTATTAAAGGTAGGGGCATAGGACGTGGTTATATTTTGGAATTACTATTGATCATCTCGGTGCTCACGCCTACTTTAATTTTTAGTTTCAGGTTTCAGTCTTGGATCGCTTTTGGGAGCGAGTGTAGTTGACGTACCATGGTGATCCACGGGGTCACCTGAGGTATGTCATGTTGCTTTGTTTATTCTTTTTTCTGCTGTCAAGTTGTTTAGTTTATTTTACTTTATTTATCTACTTGTTCAGTTTATGTTCATTTATCTTTGTTATGGGCCAAACTGTCCCAACTGGTTTATTTTGATGACCGAAACTAGTTGTCAGCCCATGGGGATCGGGAATTCCCTTTGAGCCATGTCGCGGACTGGGTCGGGCGCCGGGTCGGATGACGATCCGGCCTGGTTCGTGATACCCGGTTCATGACAAAGGTGGTCCTTGGGGAGGCAGTGCTGGAAGAGGATTAGGAAGAGTTGTTGTTAGTGGACTATGCTATGAAATCTTTCCACCACCACCAGGCATCCCACATCAGGCTTAGGGATTTGGTGGTTAGGGCCACTAGCAGCTACATGTTATTGATATCTATGATCCTATAGCGTGAAAGATGATAAGAATTAATATTTTCTCCCTTATTCTTTCTTGAGGTTTTACCAGGGTGACGTAGGGCATCGGGGTGACCCTGTGTCAGTGTTTTCTAAAATATCTTTGAATGCACAAGGAATAGGGGTATTTCCCCAACCGAGATGCATTTTTGTGACATGAGAAAAACTGTGAGGGAGAGTCAGTTCCTTCAAAAGTGGATAGTATCGAAGTGTGGTCTATGGATCCCTATCAATTGTGGATTAATGGCGGGGTTGTGTAGTGGAGTGTCAGAGCAGGTCCTGACATCGCCAGTGGAGTTTTTTTGATTGACCTCATTTTTATTGTAATGCCACTAGTGGGTACGACAAAGTGTCTGGTTTGAGGTTACTCTCCTTCCAAGAGAGGAAAATATGTGTGGGGTATGACACATGCATTTCATGTCTAGCCTCTTGTAGTTGGATGAGTTTACTCACTTTACCTGTTCATTAGTACCATCACATGCTCAACATCAACCTTGATACAACAGTTATCAAGTACATGTCAAGGTTTTGGAGACCCCATGAACAAAAATACATGACTCACTACTTGGTTCCAACAACAATACTCTTCTCCCTAAGATTGTGGAGGTCCTACCTCTTGGGAGAACGCTTTGTGGTTTACTCAGACCACTAGAGTCTCAGGTATGTATTCACCCCGAGAGGCTTGAAACTAAGGAAATAATGATGGTTGAACTTCATATAGGACTAAAACTTTGAGAGTCTAAAATCTAGGAAAGGGAAACATTTTAGAAGATTCTTTTTTCCAGAAGTCCCAATCTCACCTAGTGCGGGAAGTTTCAGAGCAGTTAGCTTTATGGTAGCTGACCCTAGTAGAGAAGGAGGGTGAAATTTATCTTTAGTCAATGGTGTCGACTCCTTCACTTATAAAGTGTGTGAAAGAGTCCTAGTTGTGAGACACTGACAATGAGATCTTGCGTGACATAGATATCAAAATGCGATGCACCATATGGATATTCTGAAGGAAGTAATCATAAGATCTTGATCTAGGGACAAAAGTGGTCCTAGTTGTGTTCTATGAGTTCCACACTTATCCCTTAGTTTTATATCCCAGTGTGGGAAGGGTGTACAAGGATATTTAGTTGTATTTTTGGTGGTCCAAAATGAGATGAAGTGTAATTGAGTTCATCTCATGATGCCTCACCTATCAACAGGTGAAGGATGAGAACCAAGTTTCGGTGGATTGTGCAGCCTTTTGAAATCCCATAGTGGAGTTGGAAAAACATATCCATGGACTTCGCCACAGGGATTATTCCCACAACGAAGGTCCATGACGCCATCTGGGTAATAGTAGAATGACTAATGGGTTGGTGAACTCCCTTTCTTTGGGGGAAGAGTTCAGTGGAGAGTTTGGGTTAGTTATACATACGAGAGATTGTTTGCCTTCACAAGGAACCCTCGAAGTTTGTCTCCAATCGTGGTAGGTGGATTACATCACTATCATGGAGAGGCTTGCCAAAGGAATTCGGCACCCAATCGTGGATGAGTACAACCTTTCACCCCTAGACTGGTGGGAAGACCGAGTATTCTATCCAAGTGTTGGAGGATATGCTATGGGATTGAATGTTGGTTTTCAGTCAGGGAGGAAAGTTACCCCTGAATTCTTTAGGGCCATTCAAGATCTTTTTTAGGGTTGGAGAGGTCGTTTACCTCCATGAACTACCCTCAGAGTTGGAATGGATTCACGATATTTTCCATGTGACACAATCGAGAAGATGCATGCATGTTTTCCTACACACGTCATCGATAAGAACAGACCTTATGAGGATAGAACATCCCCATGGTTCACATGCCGTGGCACCACATAAATGTGTAGGAGAGTTTCTGGGAGTGGGAGAGCTAGGTGTGAGATTAGTATCCTAATTTGTCTTCCCTAGTTTTTCTTTTTAAGGAAGAAAATATTAAAGGAGGGAATGATTTAGAGACCTGATTTTTTCTTTGTAAGATTTGAAATATTTCTATATATATTTCCAAAGTTAGGTGTTGAGGTGACATGCGATTATGAGGCCCAGTGTGTCTAGAATAAATTTTATAAAAATATTAAGTATTTTTATACTATAAATGAGATGTAAATGGGATACCTCTCAAATAGTATCTTGGATCAGAAAACTGAGTCCATGGTTGAGTCTGGAGTATGCCGTTTACCCTAGGCAGGTTGTAACTTTTGTGGGCGTAGACCTTATGTAGAAAAAGATATCGAGGATGTAACCATAAATAAAATAATAAAATAATATTATTTTATTTGGACTCTACTTATGATAAATTCTGAATAAGGATTCAGATTGTAAATCCAAGAGCACAGTTGAGTTCTTAGCAAGATGTTTACCCTAGGGGAGACCTCAGGTGAGAGGGAATAGGAGGTTTGGATTCCACGACTTCCAGAAGTTTCCTATAAATAGGAGTTTAGAGAAATGAGATAGGGTTGAACCATTTATCTCATAGATGAAAGAGCTCTGGAAATCTACTTTTGACGGTGATTCGACGTCTAAACTTCATCATATCACGATGAAAATGCAGTCACTAGTAGATCAGAGTGAATTGAACACAACAGAAGATCCAAAATCAAGGTAGGATTTCTATTTTAGATGTTGTATCTCTCCAATTTAATCCTATGTTGCTGATTTCAATTTCTATTGGAATTTTATGATTTAGAATCCTTTGTTGATGGCCAAACTAACAATGGCCATCGTATGTTTTGATTCAGGATCTCCAGTTCTTCACATTATTTGTATTTATTCGATGATAACTTTTCTCCATGATCAAATGAACTTTGATCTTGGAGCAAGACACATATATGTGAATCTCTCGACACGAGGTGTCCCGATCTGTGCTCAGATTTGAGTTTCAGGCACCTGAGGAGGTGCAACGACCAATACAAGATCTTCCAACTTTTTATAACATCGAAATGTTGAAGATTATTTGAGTGGAGACCACTAAAGTGTAGATCAGGATATGAGGATCACAAATATTGTCTCGAAATAATTTTCTGACCACCGGAGTGGTTCTGGTGGTCCACGGAAGCTGGTGATGGTGCTGGTCTAGTATGGCGCAGCTCCAACAAGGAAGCGATGCAGCAGGTCCGATAGGTAGCGTGGAGGTCGTGCTGGCAATGCGACATGCTATAGGTAGTGGTGGAGGCAGAGTGCCGCAGGATGGTGCATGGAGGCAGATGGAGTGGGATGGAGGTGGTGGTAGGTGACCAGTCATGGGAACCCCCTCCCCCTATGGATTTCATATAATAATAATAATAATAATAATAATAATAATTTTGTTAAAAATTTTAAACACCCATAACTTCCCCATGCGGTGTCTAATTCACACGACATCAGTGATGATGTGACCCTGTATTTGATGTGCAATTTTTAAGACCAATGTTGGGTGATTTTCTCTAACTCATGGAGCAGGTCAATAAAAAATCCTAATGATAATAATATTATTATTATTCTTCAGACACTGATTCGAGTGTAACTCCTACATGGAGCATTTGATTAACAAGTTTTCTGTGAAAGTGTGACCTAGATTTCGAGATAGACCTTTTGAGCCCAGTTTCAGGAATTTATGTTTTGGTCTCAAGGCTTGGTGGCATGAAACATCCAATTAAAATAATAATAATATAATTATTATTATTCATAAATTCTTGTATCAGACGTATCTCTTGCATCCAATGTCTGATTGATGCACTGTTAGTGGAATTGTGACCCTATAATTGAGGAGGAAGTTATAAGATTTATTTTGACTTCTTAAACATAAATCAAGGCATGGGCCCTATAAGACACGATTTGGGCGTTTACGGTGAAATTCATCTTTTTCACCGGGTGACTATTTTGGAAAAATGAATAGCCAATCCCGTGTGTTTTTCCATGAGGATTGCAATGGTGCGATCTATATGATGTGTTCCAGGATCAAGGCATGGGACCCATAAAGTACCGTTCATTCACAATGTTGTGAAATACAGTTTCTTCTCCAGGGGTCTAATTCGGGTGAATGAATAGTCGATCCTACGCATTTTTCCACAAGGATCGTGATGGTGTAATCTATTTGGTTATCCGGGGTAGTTTGAAGAGGCATGTTAGTAGAATTACATGTTCTCCCTTCAGATCAACAAAGAGAAATGTATACTTATGATCCTTTTTGGCTAGAGGTGTCATGTTCTCTAGGAGATCACCGAAACACCTAGGGGTACTTGGTCATATTTTAGTACCTGAGTATGGCTATGTACATGTATAGGAAGTGAGGCATGGTATCACAACATGTGGGCCCCATACACACCGTGTACCACTGTGAATCTTCTACCTCTCGCATCTCCTTCTTTTGGACTCATATTTTGGCCCACGAGTTTCCTATCCTGATTGTTTTTCCACACAGAACATGATGGTTCCATTCATAGTGGTTTTTGAGATACGTTGAGAGATGTTTCAGATGTGATGCCTATTCAGGTGACGTCCGATGATGATAGTGATCAGGCTTTGGAATATTAGTGCTTTTAGAGAGGTACCATCAAGTAGGGATGACCAGTGTAGTTCTCAATACCTTCTGAGTGGAATCACATACTGGGTAGGGTGTGGGTCCTCTACGACTACTATGAGAGTGGAATCCCCCATCGACATGGGCATGGGTCCTCTACCAGCTATTTCTGAGTGTAATCCCCCCAACGCACTAGGGAAAGGGTCCTCGATGAACAAGAGTGTAATCCACCAAACTTAATAGGATGTGGGTCCTCTATGATGACTATTAGAGTGGAATCCACCTGAAATACTAGGGTGTGGGTCCTCTACATTGGGTTTACTCTTTTCCAGCTATGGATCAGTGACGAGACATACTTTAACATTACTTTGGACTCACAAGTAAGAGGGACACTTTCCACACCAAGACATATCCATGTGACACTACCTAAAACCATGAGGGGGTGACAGTACTGCCAAAATTGGATAGTATCAAGGTGAGGTGATTTAGTACCTTTGAAATGTGTGTTCAGGGAAGACGTGTGGGTTTCTGGGAATCATTTTTGGTTACTTATAGAACTGTTAGTGACTCTTCTTTATGGGATAAGCTATGAGATGGAGATCCCCTTAATATCTTGTTTGATATTCTTGACTGAATATATATATATATATATATATATATATCATATTTCAGTACCCAATTCTTGGGTTTTGGTTACTCTCCTTCCATGAGAGGTGAAGACGTGTAGGGTATTCCATGTGCTTTCCGTGTCTATTTTCTCATGGTTAGACGAGTCTACTCTTCTACTATAGGAAGTGAAGACTTGATGAGAAATTCATATTCTATCTGTTTTGAGCTCCTTGTGTCTAGATGAGTTTACTTTCACTCTCTTATTGGGTTGATCTATACTCTTTTTACTATTACTTATTATATGTACTCCTCCCCTCTTCAGTACATATTTTTCTGCTCCCTTGAGCCTTCAAGGCATCCTATTGAGTATTTTTATGCTCAAACCTACTTGGGATTTTCCCGCACTTGGTGTGACCTTATATACAATAGAAAGGTTGATTATGACATCAGAGGATCTTAGGGATATAGGGTGCTTGGACCATGTGTGGTGGTCATAGCTTGGGATCCATGAGTGGGGATCTCTCAGCTATTTTACTTTTTCCACTTGTTTTCAGGTTGTGGTACTCTTCTATTTGGGAATGTATTTTTCCCCTTTACCTTTCAATTTACTTTACAACATTGGTACTTGTACTGTTTAGAGGTTGATACATTTTTTTGGTTTATTTATGGTAGTGTTGTATCTTTTTACTTTTCCTATACACTTTTTCATTGAGTTGGCTATGTGTTTGTACAGGTTATTAGGAAAATAAATACCTGAGTTTGTTGTGCCTTCGATGCTTGTCAACACGCCTTGGCCTATAGAGGTGGGCTTAGGATAGTTGCATCTCAAGCCCTGACATGGGTTGGGTTGTGAAACAATGATTGCCGATAGGAGAAACCCACCAATGTGATAGAGGAATAGAATGCTCCAGTCGACCCTAAATACATTTCTCATTACTAAAACTACAAGGAACTAGGGAACCTTGAAAACTAGTGCCTTAATCCAAGGTTTTTTTGAGACAACCAAAAACCTCCAAGGAAGCAAGGGTGAGATTTTTCCATCACTACAATTGAAGTGATTCCTAACAACGAAGTGGTGACATGTACTCTAGTTATTCATTCAAGAATAGAAAACATACTTTTTGATTCTGGTTCTATACATTCCTTTATATCACTAAATTTTAGTAGAACAATCCAAACAATACCCTAAAATATGGAAGTATAGATTTCAGTGAAAACAAAAAATGGGGTAATTATTACATCCCATGTATATAACTCATCCTCTATCAAATTTTATTAGATGAACTTCCTAGATAATCTCGTTATACTCCCTTTGGTGGAATTTTATGAAATTCTAGGCATGGACTCGCTTTCCCTATACATAGAATATATAAATTACTCTGAAAAGGAATTCACTCTCTCTATAGAGAATTGTCCTCCAATTCTATACAAGTGAAAGGAGAAGGATGAATATTCTTCAGAACCATAATCCCAATCATGGATATTACTTCCCTATGAGCATTCATATCTTTCTCATATGTGTCACGAACCGTCCTCGGGGCCCGTGCCATGACTACCCCAAGCCCTCCTTCCATAGGCCAGGGGCTGGCAACTAGCACCAAAGGCGTAAATCCCGATAACTGGGAAGGCATTTCCTTTATAAAAGTAAACAAAACACCACAGAGTACAAGCGAAAGTAAAACACTAAGTAAAAAGAGAAGTGCTGAAAGGTAAATGGGCCAGAATAAAAACCCAAAAGAAATTACAACTACAACTGAACAAAGGACAACATAAAAATACAACAGCTAGAAGGACAGAAACAGCTCCTGGGTCGTCCTCCTCGGATCCTACCTGAAGGGTAGGTACAGATGGCGCAGCTCCTGGATCGTCCACCACGGATCCTACCTGAAGGGTAGGTACAGATAGCCTCCACAACACCCTCGCCCATCAACCTCCTCCGAGTGTCGTCTCGCCATGAAGTCCACCTCCGGATACTGACTCGTCGTGTAGTACACCTCCGGGTACTGACTCGTCATGTAGTCCACCTCCGGGTACCGTCCAGTCCTCGAACACTCGGCCCCCGTCAGCACTGCCCGTCGTCTGCAACCAACACAACGAGGTGCGGGCATAGCCCGTGCAGGGGTGAGTATAACTATACTCAGTAGGGACCCCAAGACCCTCAAGGTCTCACTAAAACTAACAAGGATAACCACAAAAAAGATCTCAACAGATAACCTCTACTTAGGTATATGCCCATACATATACCTAAGTTATCAAGTAACCCATCTCAATCATGAGGAAACACAAGGGTTATGAAATCAACGGATAACCACTACCCAGATATATGCCCATACATATACCTAAGTTATCACGTAACCCATCTCAATCATGAGGAAACACAAAGGTCAAAGACTCATCTCAAACCAGGATTTTCATTATCAAAACCATAACTGCTGAAGAGCTCCGTCTCTGGAGTGTACAGTGGTCCTATCACGACTCCGAGGTACTGCTCACTAACCTAAGACTGCTGAGGTACTCCTCCTGTCGAGTACCGCGGGCCAGCCACCCAAACACAGTAGTGCTTCCCGCCGGGGTATGCCACCCAAACACAGTAGTGCACACCCCCTAGTAGCCTGCAGAGGTACTCTCCGGATGAGTACTGCGGGTCTGCACTGTCACACAGGCAGTTCTTCGTCCGCCATGGGTCTGCACCTCACAAAGTAGTGCTCCGTCCACTGGGCTAGTCGACTCACTCCAAGTCGAGTCGGTCAAGCAGTCGTCAGGTCTCAGTCGGCTACACGGTCTCCGTACTCCGCACGCTCGTCTATGGGAGGGTCCGCTCCACGAGCTATAGGTCAATACTCCAAGTATCACAAGTCCCACAAAGAAGTATCTCAAAGGACCGCCTCGTCATAGGGGTCTCAATGAAACAGATGGCACGTCAATCGGACGCCCGGTCTGTGAGTTATTAGCCTTTTCGTCCCAGGGGCCCAGTTGGTTTCGTGAGCGAACCAACCCGGCCATATCTCAACTGTACCCCGAACTCTCATAGGGTATACTCATAAGGACCGTCTCTCCACGTGTTCACCAACGCCGCTAACGGTTCGTCAAACGGACGTCTGGTCTGAAAGATATCAGCTTTTCCGTTCCAGGGGCCCGGTTGGATTTTGGGTGCAATCCAACCCGGCCACTATCCAACTGCAACCAAAACTCGGGCGAAGCATTCCAAAAGTTCCATCTCATCAAGAGGAATTCAATGAGACAGACGGCGTGTCAATCGGACGCCCGGTCTGTGAGTTATTGGCTTTTTCGTTCCAGGGGCCCGATTGGTTTCATGAGCGAACCAACCCGACCGCACTCCGATGGCATCCAAACCTCGAGCGGAGTAATCCAAAAGATCCGTCTCACTTAGAGGAATCCATCAAAGTTGACGGCACATCAATCAGACATACGGAGCTCATGATATAAGCGTTTCCGCTCCGAGGGCCCGGTTGGTTTCGTATCCGAACCAACCCGGCCGAACCCAAAGAATTTCAAAACCTTGAGTGTAATATAGCAAAACGACCGTCTCGATCCAAGGATCGCATCGCCGCTGACGGCGCGTCGATCGGAGGCCCGTAGCTCAATATACGGGAAAAAGACCGAAAAGGTCCGAAGCGGGGGGTCTGGGCCCGGACCGACCCGGCCCAACCCCCCCTGGGTCGGCCCAACCCGGGTCCGACCCGGCAGGCGCGGCCCGGCCCGGCCTGGGCGCGACCCGGCCCGGCCGCCGGGGTCGGCTCGGCCGGTTACGGCCGAGCGGTGCAGGGGGCGTGCTGCCCCCGCGTGTGAACACCGTGGCCCCGCGTGGGGCCGCCCTTGGTCAGCGGACGCGGCAGGGCCGCGTCCCGTGTCTCGCCGGACCCGCGTGGTCGCGGGTCTATCGACCTCCACCGCCACGGCTGAAGCCGAGGCGGCTCCGTCCGGTGGCGCGCCGGGGCGCCGCCGTGCCGGCGTGGCGCACCGACAGAGTCTTCCGCGGACCACCGGAGTTGCTCCGGTGGTCCGATTTCAATCCCGTCTGCGCTGGTGGTCCTCCCGGGAGCCGTATATCACTGCAAAGGATTCAAAATTCCATTGCGGCCCGCCTCATCATCGCCTGTCGATCCACACGTCTACAACAAACAGCGGGGTCTTCAAATCGCCTCCTCGGCCCCGACTCCGCCCGCAGTTTCATTCGGCCCCAACGGTGCGGCGCGACGGCGCCGTGCTCCTTCACCGCGTTCATTCTCGTGTCTGCGCAGTGCCGTTGCACCGCGTCGCCTTTGTTCGTTCCGCAATGAATAAAAACAATAAAGGGGAAGGAGAGTCGGCCGTGTTCGTGCGGTCCGACCTCCTCCCGTTAGTTGGTGACAAATGGCCCAAAAGACGGAGAACAACAAGGATTTGTTGTTCTCATGAGCAAAAGAAAACAACCCAAAACAGTTTTTCCCACAAAACAAGAATTTCTAACCTGCAAACATACTCTTCGCGGATCAACATAATATTGAGTTGATCCGCGTTCTTATTTTTCAAAAGGAAACATCCATGGGTAAAGATACTATTCTCAAAATTAAATCCCTACCTCAAGCGTCATCGAGCGAGGGTTTGTCGCGGATTTTCTCATCGCGGAAGAAAGCATCGCGGGTAGGGGATCGTCGACGTCATGTCGTCGATCTCCGAGGATCCGGCATTTTTATCGACCTTCGTCGGAGGGCGGCGTTCTTCGTTGGCGGTGATGCGTTCTTCGCATTCTTTGTTGAAGAATGAAGAACTTCAAGCCTTGGATCTTTCTCCCAAAATCCTCTCGACAAGCTAACCCCCCAAACAAAATAACTGTATCTCTTATTTTATTAACCAAGACATAAGTTTGCATTTAATAAGATTAAAATAGTTAATTCAATTGAATTAAATGCAACGCTTTAATCCTCCAAATTTAATAGGGGTGTTTTATAACTTATTAAACGCAAGAGTTGACTTGACATTAAGAGGGGGGTGCGGGTGCGTTACTTAGAGGAAAAGAAACGGTGGGTCTCGTGCGGGATCTACCTCACAAATATCCTACCAAGAGGGTAGGATATTTTGGATTAAACCCTATCCACTTCAACCCAGCTTAAGTAGCTTTAAGTGGCTTTAAGTGAAATAAAATAAAGTTGTCGCACCACTTTATTTTATTTCTTAACTTAACCCCAAAAATTAAAAACCACACCCGAGAAAACGCAACTCCGGAAAAGGCGTTTCTAAGAAAATACCGGCGCTGAAATTTCATCGGTGCCTTCAGATTTCAATTCCAAGAACCGGTTTAAAATTTAGAAAAACCCGCTCGTTCATTCACTGAACGTACCTGAGCTAAACTTTGGAAATTAATTCCGAGCACACCGGGCCTTGGAATCAGGTGCCGTTAGAAACTACGTTCTTGTAAAATTCCAAAGAAAACTAAGAAAAAAAATTTCCTTGAAATTTCTGGGTCTTAACATTACTCCACCCTTAGGGATTTACATCCCCGTAAAGCTTCAACACAAACTAGGGTCACAAAAGTGGTACAGAGCACGCATCTGAGCCTTCCGCTCCCATGTACTCACCTGGAGGTTCCCATACTACCAAAGAAAGTGCACCCGAGGAATTGATCGTCCTCGTAGGATCTGATCCTGTCGATCCTCGATCCCCACTGGAACCTCCGTGAAAGACACCCCATCGCCATCGTCCAGCTCCCCATGGTCAATGATATGCGAAGGTTCGAGAACGTATCTCCTCAGTTGAGATACGTGGAAGTCATCGTGCACCTGGTGCAACTGAGGTGGATGGGTCAAGCGGTAAACCACCCCGCCTACCCAGCTGAGGACCTAAGAAGGTCTGCTGAACCTCGGAGATAACTTGCCGCCTTGGTCACATCTCCGTAAACCTCATCGAGGTGAGACCTGTATAAGGACGTGATCAACATCCTCGAACTCCAGAGGTCTCCAACTCCTGTTTAGAACTGGAACTCAATACAACTACTGCCACGAGGGTAAGGTTGACCGACTCAAGAGTGATCGGTCGCACCCTCCTGTGCAAAAGTTTAACCTGCTGCCTGGGGTTTCCTTTTCACCGACCAAGGAAAACCCATCCCGACGTCGTAGTTAAACCACAACCTTTTTTCCTAATACCGTCAATTTGTGTATGAACTGTGATTGCCCAGTCCATACTCAAACCAACTTCATAAGGCCTCGATGATGCCACCAAGATATTCCAACCAAAACTCTCACCTCGAGGGTCTGATCACACTGTCGACATAAGTGTGATTATCGAGTCTTCTCCCAAGGTATCTCCAGACATGAGGGTCAAGTCCACGAATTATTAGAAACTCTAGGTCTGGAACAAGATTTGTGAAAGTAAGGAATGATTCATATCAATGTCCGTTACTACAGAAGCTAGTAGTGGACACAGACTGTCCCTTGAATCATTCTTAGAGCCATTGGGTCACTCTCCTTGACCGCATGCAGCCACACTCTTCCTCCGCCCTCCAGCTCCCTAAGCCTGGCGGGGATAACTAAGGCGGGTGGTTGTAGCATGTTAAGATGTACACCACCTCATGCTGCTCTCCTAGCTCTGCCTCCATGTATGCTGCTTTGCAGACTCATCTCTCTTTTAAGCTTCCTCTTATGGAAACATTTAACATGCCCGAGTCTCCAAGACTGGTGCCAGTTTCCTGTTTCTTACTGCACTGTGCAGTCTTCACCAGCGGTACTACCATACGTTGGGACACTGATGCCACCAGCCCCAGTAGTAGGCGATGCACGCCACTTGAGCACGCTGCACGAGTTCCAACGCCAGAGGCCACCCAGGTTCTGGGGAGAGACGGACCCGTAGGCGGCTGAGGATTGGCTGGAGGCTGTGGTGAGAGTCTTGAGGCTAGTGGGGACGTTGGAAGACTTCATGGTGATCTTTGTTTCTAGCCTTCTTCAGGAAGTAGCAAGCAGGTGGTGGAGCCACTTGTTCTAGTTTTGCGACAGGATGACCTTCAAATGTGAAGACTTCGAGACCTTATTCAGGGTAGAGTTTGTGCCAGTAGCTCTATACCCCGAGCGTGTACAGGAACTTCTGACTTTGACAGAGGGTTTTCGATCAGTAGCCGAGTCATCTGTGGTCAGTAGACAGATGATGCAGAGGTCCAGGAGGACCAGACTAGCAATTGGGTGATCTCGGGTTTTAGGATCGGTGGTGCGGGGCACCTGGGGTGGGGTCAGAGCCAGGCGTGCCAGAAACGGACAGTGTTTCTCATGCGGTAGGAAGGGTCACCTGGCACGTGACTGTCCGACTCCTCGTACAGTTTATCCGCATGCTTCAATGTTAAGACCCGGAAATTTCAAGGAAATTTTTTTCTTAATTTTCTTTGGAATTTTACAAGAACTTAGTTTCTAACAGCGCCTGATTCCGAGGCCCGGTGTGCTCGGAATTAATTTTCGAAGTTTAGCTCAGGTACGTTCAGTGAACGAATGAGCGGGTTTTTCTAACTTTTAAACCGGTGCTCGAAATTGAAATCTGAGGGCACCGATGAAACTGCAGCACCGATATTTTCTTAGAAACACATTTTCTAGAGTTCCGTTTGCTCAGGTGTGGTTTTTAATTTTTGGGGTTAAGTTAAGAAATAAAATAAAGTGGTGCGACAACTTTATTTTATTTCACTTAAAGCCACTTAAAGCCACTTAAAGCTACTCAAGCTGGGTTGAAGCGGATAGGGTGCAATCCAAAATATCCTACCCTCTTGGTAGGATATTTGTGAGGTGGAGCCCGCACGAGCCCCACCGTTTCTTTTCCTCTAAGTAACGCACCCGCACCCCCCTCTTAATGTCAAGTCAACTCTTGCGTTTAATAAGTTATTAAATGCCCCTATTAAATTTGGAGGATTAAAGAGTTTAATTTAATTCAATTGAATTAACTGTTTTAATCTTATTAAATGCAAACTTATGTCTTGGTTAATAAAATAATAGATACACTTATTTTTTTGGGGGGTTAGCTTGTTGAGAGGATTTTGGGAGAAAGATCCAAGGCTTGAAGTTCTTCATTCTTCGACGAAGAACGCGAAGAACGCATCACCAACAACGAATAACGCCGCCCTCTGACGAAGGTCGACAAAAACACTGGATCCTCGGAGATCGATGATGTGACATCGACGATCCCCTACCCGCGATGCTTTCTTCCGCGACGAGAAAATCCTCGACGAACCCTCACTCGACGACGCTTGAGGTAGGGATTTAATTTTGAGAATAGTATCTTTACCCATGGATGTTTCCTTTTGAAAAATAAGAACGCGGATCAACTCAATATTAATTTGATCAGTGAAGAGTATGTTTGCGGGTTAGAAATTCTTGTTTTGTGGGGAAAACTATTTTGGGTTGTTTTCTTTTGCTCATGAGAACAACAAATCCTTGTTGTTCTCAGTCTTTTGGGCCTTTTGTCACCAAAAACGGGAGGAGGTCGGACCACACGAACACGGCCGAATCTCCTTCCCCTTTGTTGTTTTGATTCATTGTGGCACGAACAAAGCCAGCACGGTGCAACGACACCGCGCAGACACGAGAATGAACGCGTCGAAGGAGCGTGGCGCCGTCCGCCGCGCCGTTGGGGCCGAACGAAACTGCGGGCGGATTCGGGGCCAAGGTGGCAATTTGAAGACCCCGCTATTTGTTGTAGATGTGTGGATCGACAGACGATGATGAGGTGGGCTGCAATGGCATTTTGAATTCTTTGCAGCGATCTTCGGCTCCCGGGAGGACCACCGGTGCAGACGGGATTGAAATCGGACCACCGGAGCAACTCCGGTGGTCCGCGGCGATGGTGGTCGACAGAACCACGACTGCGCGGGTCCGGTGAGACACGGGACGCGGCCCAGCCATGTCCGCTGACCAAGGGCGGCCCCACGCAGGGCCGCGGTGTTCACATGCGGGGGCAGCACGCCCCCCGCGCCGCTCAACCGTAACCGGCCGAGCCGACCCCGGCGGCCGGGCCGCGCCCGCGCCGGCCGGGCCGGGTCGTGCCCAGGCCGGGCCGGGCCACCCCGGCCGGGCCGGGACGCACCTGTCGGGTCGGGTCGACCCGGTTCGGGCCGACCCAGGGGGGGTTGGGCCGGGTCGGTCTGGGCCCAGACCCCCCACTTCAGACCTTTTCGGTCTTTTGCCCGTATCTTGAGATACGGGCCTCCGATCGACGTGCCGTCAGCGGTGATGCGATCCTTGGATTGAGATGGTCGTTTTGGTCTATTACACTCAAGGTTTAAGAATACTTTGGTTTCGGCCGGGTTGGTTCGGATACGAAACCAACCGGGATCTCGGAGCGGAAACACTTATATCTTGAGCTCCGGACGTCCGATTGACGTGCCGTCGACTTTGATGGATTCCTCTAAGTGAGACAGATCTTTTGGCTTACTCCGCTCGTGGTTTGGATGCCGTCGCAGTGCGGTTAGATTGGTTCGCTCACGAAACCAACCGGGCCCCTGGAACGAAAAAGCCAATAACTCACAGACCGGGCGTCCGATTGACGCGCCGTCTGTCTCATTGAATTCCTCTTGATGAGACGGAACTTTTGGCATGATTTTCCTGAGTTTTGGTTTCAGTTGGATAGTGTCCAGGTTGGATTTAACCCGAAATCCAACCGGGCCCCTGGAACGGAAAAGCTGATATCTTTCAGACCGGACGCCCGTTTGACGAACCGTCAGCGGCGTTGGTGAACACGTGGAGAGACGGTCCCTATGAGTATACCCTATGAGATTTAGGGGTACAGTTGAGATATGGACGGGTTGGTTCACTCACGAAACCAACCGGGCCCCTAGAACGAAAAGGATAATAACTCACAGACCGGGCGTCCGATTGACGCGTCGTCTGTTGCGTTGAGACCCCTATGACGAGGCGGTCCTTTGAGATACTTCTTTGTGGGACTTGTGATACTTGGAGTATCGACCTGTATCTCGTGGAGCGGACCCTTCCATAGACGAGCTTGCGGAGTACGAAGACCGTGTAGCTGACTGAGACCCGACGACTGCTTGACCGACTCAACTTGGAGTGAGTCGACTAGCCCAGTGGACGAAGCACTACTTTTTGAGGTGCAGACCCATGGCGGACGGAGCACTACCTGTGTGACAGTGCAGACTCGCGGCACTCGTCCGGAGAGTACCTCTGCAGGCTACTAGGGGGTGTGCACTACTGTGTTTTGGTGGCATACCCCGACGGGAAGCACTACTGTGTTTGGGTGGCTGGCCCGCAGTACTCGACAGGAGGAGTACCTTAGCAGTCTTATGTTAGTGAGCAGTACCTCGGAGTCGTGACATGACCACTGTACACTCCAGAGACGGAGCTCTTCAGCAGTTACGGTTTTGATAATGAAAATCCTGGTTTGAGCTGAGTCTTTGACCTTTGTGTTTCCTCATGATTGAGATGGGTTACATGATAACTTAGGTATATGTATGGGAATATACCTGGGTAGTGGTTATCCGTTGATTTCATAACCCTTTTGTTTTCTCATGATTGAGATGGGTTACTTGATAACTTAGGTATATGTATGGGCATATACCTAAGTAGAGGTTATCTGTTGAGATCTTCTTTGTGGTTATCCTTGTTGGTTTTAGTGAGACCTTGAGGGTCTCGTTGTCCCTACTGAGTATCGTTATACTCACCCCTGCACGGGCTATGCCCGCACCTCATTGTGTTGGTTGCAGACGACGGGCAGTGCTGACGAAGGCCGAGTGTTCGAGGACTGGATGGTACCCGAAGGTGGACTACAAGACGAGTCAGTACCCAGAGGTGGACTACACGACGAGTCAGTATCTGGATGTGGAATTCACGGTGAGATGACACTCGGAGGAGGTTGACGGGAGAGAGCATTGTGGAGGCTATCTGTACTTACCCTTCAGGTAGGATCCGTGGTGGAAGATCCAGGAGATGCGCCATCTGTACCTACCCTTCAGGTAGGATCCGAGGAGGACGACCCAGGAGCCGCTTCCGTCCTTCCAGCTGTTGTCTTTTTCTGTTGTCCTTTGTTCAGTTGTAGTTGTACTTTCTTTTGGGTTTTTATTCTGGTCCCTTTACCTTTCATCACTTCTCTTTGTACTTAGGGTTTTACTTCCGCTTGTACTCTGTGGTGTTTTGTTTACTTTTATAAAGGCAATGCCTTCCCAGTTATCGGGATTTATGCCTTTGGTGCTAGTCGCCAGCCCCTGGCCTATGGAAGGCGGGCTTGGGGTAGTCACGGCACGGGCCCCAAGGACGGGTCATGACAATATGATTGATTTTAAGGAAAGAACCATCCTCAAAGACATGTCTATTGTGAGGGAATTTTATGATGTGTTTTATGAGGAATTTTCTGGTCTTCCTCCTAACATAGAAGTTGAATTTTCAATCAAGATTATACCTGAGGAGTTTCCAATATCCAAGACTCTATATAGAATGGCTGTTGTGAAACTTGAAGAGATTAAGAAATAACTAGAGAAGAATCTGGATAAAGGGTTTATACGCCCAAGTGCTTCACTATGGGGTGCACCAACCCTCTTCTTCAAGAAGAAGGATAAGTCAATGCAACTTTACATTGATTATCACGAGCTCAACAAGATCAAAATAAAGAACAAGTATCCCTTTCCATGAATTTATGGATTGTTCGATCAGCTACATGGAGCACAATACTCCTCCAAGGTGGATCTTCGGTTGGGATATTACCAAGTTAGGGTGAAGAAGAAGGATATCTCCAAGACTACTTTTCATATAAGGTACGGGCACTATGAGTTCATAGTGATTCCATTTGGACTCACTAATTCTACAATAATCTTCACGGACTTGATGAATAGAGCCTTTAGATATTATGTTGACAAAATTTTGGTAGTATTTATAGATGATATTCTAATATAATCCTAAACCAAAGAGTATCATGAATAGAATTTTATCACTATTCTAAAGACCTTGAAAAAGGATAAGCTCTATGTAAAGTACAACAAGTGTGAGTTATGGTTGAAGGAAGTTTCATTCTTTGTGAATATCATCACATGTAATGGGATATCTATAGATCCTGCAAAGCCAAAAACAATTGAGAGATGGATGAGGCCAACATCCAGGACAAATATCTACAGTTTCCTTGGGTTAGCTGGATATTACCATCAGTTTTTTGATAAATTTATCACAATTGTGAAACCCTCTTGCCAAGATAACTCAGAATGGAGTCAAGTTTTATTGGAATGATGAATGTGAAGAATTATTCATTGGGTTGAAAATGAGGCTTATCACTACCCCTATGCTCACACTACCCATAAGTGGGTAAGTTTTCATAATTTTTAGTGTTTCATAGAAGAAGGTATTGGGATGTGTATTGATGAAAAATGACAAAATAATTACCTATGAATAAAGGAAGTTGAAAATTCATGAGAAAAAATACCCCACATATGATCTGGAGTTGGCAGCTGTGATATATGAATTGAAAATATGGAATCATTATCTCTATGGGGAGAAGTGTGAGATATATACTAATCACAAGAGCCTAAAATATATATTCAAATAGAAATATCTTAATATACACTAATGAATATGGTTAGATCTCATCAAGGATTACAACTTATCATTCCACTACCATCTGGGTAAAGCAAATAAGGTGGAAGATTCTTTAAGTAGAAAGGACCCAACAATTCTATCACTGATGAGAATTGAAAAGGATCCAATCTTCTTTTATTTGAAGAGGATGGACATGGTAATCATAAATACAGGAACATAATCAATCCTTTCACAAATTATTTCTCTACCATATCATTTGGAAAGGTTAAAATGTGCTAAAAAAGAGGACGTGGGAATTTAGAAGAGAGTGGAAACTATAAGGAAAGGGAAATCCTCAGAGTTCAATGTTAATAAAGAAATAATTGTGAGGTTTGGGTCAAGACTATGTGTTCCATCATATCCAGAGTTAAAGAGGGAACTATTGGGTGACACACATAGTTTTAATTTCTCTATTCACACAAGAAACATAAAGATGTATCGAGATCTCTGAGAGCACTATTGGTGGGATAATATGAAGAAGAAGATTGAAGAATATACATCAAAGTTACTAGTATGTTAGTAAGTAAAGGTGTAAATGTGGAAGTATAAGGGGATGATGCAACCATTACCCATGAAAACATGGAAATGGGTAAAAAATCACCATAGAATTTGTCACTAGACTTCCAAAGACATCCAAGGGAAACAATACTATCTGGGTTTCTATGGATCATATCACAAAGACTGCACAATTCATTATGATTTGATAATATTTCTCATTGGGTCAACTAACATGTATAGTAATAAGATAAGTGGAAAATCTGTATGGAGTTCCCCTATCGATTGTGTTCGATCGAGGTCTAAGATTCACCTCTAAGTTTTGGGAAATTATCCAGCATGCTCTAAACACTGATCTGAACTTGAGTACAACTTATCACCCACAAATTGAAGTGAAATATAAGAATACTATCTAAACACTTGAGGATATTTTTAGATCTTGATCAATGGACTTGAAAGGTGGATGTGACTGATATCTTCCTTTGGTGGAGTTCTCTTACAACAACAGTTTCCACTCGAGCATCCAAATGGCTCCCTATGAAGCCCTATATGGGAAGAGGTGCAGAACACCGAAATTTTGGGATGAAGTTGGGGAAAAAAATTATAGGTCCTGAAATAGTTTTGGAAATGGTGGAAAAGGTTAAAACCATTCAGCAGTACATCAAAATTGCTCTGATTTGATAGAATATCTATGCTAACAATCATCAATGTGACCTAGATTTTGATGTTGGAGACATGGTATTCCTCTGTATATCTCTATGGAAGAGAGAAATTAGATTTGGGAAGAAGGAAAAGATTATTCCAAGGTACATCATCCCTTTTGAGATCCTTGATTGCATCAAATTAGTGGCATATCTAATTGTACTCCCACCCAACCTAAATCCAAAGGTGGTACCATTGGAGAATGATATTTCCTATGAAGAGAAGCCAATAAAGATCTTAGATTGTTTGGAAAAAGTTCTACGAAATAAGATAATGAACCTCATTAAAGTGTTTTAGAGAAACCACAAGTTTGAAGAAGAAACGTGGGAACTAGAGGAGGTGATGAAGCAGAGTTACCCTTATCTATTTTAGTGTGGTAAAAGGAAATTTTGAAGGATAAATTTCCATTGGGGGAATATTGTAATGACTCGAATTGTTATGAATAAAATTACCCTTCTTGGTTTAATTAAATTTATTTTGGTTATAGAAAACACATGAAGTTATTTTGTTTTATTATATCCAATTGGATTTAAATTACTATCAAGTATCATTACCATTGAAAATACAACCGTTGAATAGTGATCACATTATGAGTATAAATATAGAGTTTTAATAATTCATTTGATATAGAAAAAGTAAGTGATAGCCTCAACCAGTAGGATTATACCCTATGAATCCCAATTATCAGAACTTAAAAAGGAGATAGAATTTCTGGGATTTTCCCTAAACTAATCCCAAGCCAAGATCCAATAGATTAATCATGACTGAAATTTTTTATGAGATAAGTTCAAACTCATCGAGATCATTACCCAAACCATGTTCACCCAACAGCCCCATGAAAGACCCACCATCACATACCTTACTCTTAGGGTGCATTCTAGTGTATTAAAGGGATATGTAACAAGACCCTAGAAATAAGATTATGTACATTATTTTTTATAAAATAATTAATATATTTTCATCCTACTATTTTTACCTTGTAAACAATTTTTAAAGCACAATTTGTATTTTTTATTAATATTAAAATTCAATTTATGAATTTATAAACTAATGGATTTTTTAAATAAATAATATTTTAATGGAATTTTATTATTAAATAATATTTATAAAATATAAATGATCATATAATTTTTATTATTTCAAATGTAATTTTTATAAGGGTTCAAAAAAACTTTTATTTTTCAAAAACCCGTTATTTTCAATAAATGTCAGTTTTTATTTTAAAAGTAAAAATTTACATATTTATAAAATTATTTAGATAAAATGAATATTAGTTTTGTAATCAAGATATCAAAATTATCCAATGGTGATTTTTTATAATTTCCTGAGACAATCAAATTTTCGAGTAAAAATTAAATACCGTATAAATATACTTTGTGTTTAATGACATCATAATGGACCAATAGTGATGTAATAAATAATATAAAAGGTATACTCGGACAAATATATGTTTTCCTTTTAAAATAATTTTATTTTAAGTTTATTTTATTTATTTTATAAATCCTTAGTGAATCCTCCAAGACTTATAATATATTTTAAGATTTTAAAATCACTTCCTTGAGAGTGTGACTCACCTCCACATAAGAAAGGATATTATTTTAATATGTTTGAACCTTGGAATTATAAAATAATGTAAACCAATCCCCTTTGGTAGAAACCATGGGAATAAATATGGGATGGTTTGTGGTTTTTAATATTTTATTATATAGAGTCTAAAATAATAATAATAAAGAAATCACCCTACTTTCCTTTATAAACCCACCCAAGCTCCCATTTCTCTTCACTAAAACTCCTTAAAGCTCATTAAAACTTTTCCACATACTCCATAGAGTCCTATAAAGGTTCCACAAGATCCCAGGAAGCCCCCCAATCCTTTGGAGTCCCACATCCAAGTAAGAGATTTTCTCTCTCCTCTTTTTACTAAACACTTCATTTATGATATGCCTTTTAATTTAAAATTTCTTATGTTGGGATACATTCTTAACTATCCCCCATAATTTACACTTGATTTATAAATGATGGTATCCCCTTTCAATCTCATTTAAACCTCCTATGAACCTTTAGGTACACCTGTTACCATTCTGGAATTTTTTAAGGGTTCATTTTATTTCTCCTCTATTTTTAAGTTTATTTATTATTTTACACCTTATATTTCCAATTCCTTATGTTGGGGAATGTCCTTACATGTCAATATTACTGTACATTTCATGTATAAATTATGATCGACCCATTTCTCTCTCATCAACCCATTTTATAAATTTCTATATGATGCCGTTATGTTGCTGAAATTACACCATGATTTTCCATGCCAAAATAATCATGTAGTGAATAACATATCCATTTATCTATCAAGGGTATTCACTATTATGAACATATAATTATTGATTGGGAACTTACATGTATTTATTTCAAATTACCTAATCGTGGAATAAATTATGATGTTGAATGAATCCATGTTATATGATCTATGTGGCACACTTAAGCATGAGATTGAAATGATTATAAAGGATGCACCTTGATAGAGTTCCAATGAATTAGGTAATGTTTGGTGTCATGATGCGTCATGTTGGGATAAGGGTGTACCTGATTAATTTATAGGAATTTTCCCACCATTAATTCTTGGTATATTAGTTTTGACTTATGTTTTTGATTCAATGTTTTAAGTTGTCGCCACATTTCCCTTGTTATAATTATCATTATATATCATGCATTTATATTAATGTTCATTTTATGCTCCATTTATATGAATATTTTCTAACATGTATTGTATTCTTCATGTTATGACTTGTTTACTCCCTTATTGGGCTTTATAGATCACCCCTTTCCTATGTTTTTCCCCAGGATATCCCATGCAGTTTTAAGTATAAAGAAATATTGTGAACATTTTAAAGTGGTTTTAAATAAAGAAGATGTATTTCATTTTCTAAGTTGTTATTTAATGTACCTAATTCCCAAAGAAACTATACTTCTCGATATTATGGGATTGTGTCAAGTCTAATATCATGTATTAATCATGTAATAATGTGTAATAAAAGTAGGTTTGTTATAATCTCACCCCTTTGAATGATATTTCTAGGAAATCTAATATACCCTATTTTAGGGAATTTGTATCTTTTGTTGATTTCTTTCATTCGAGACCAGATTAAAGGAAAACAGTGGGCAATGATTCATCTGATGGAATAAGGTATGTCGTATAGTAATTTTACCTATGTTTTTATTTCTATATATATTTCTCCGTTGTTTCATAATGATATAAATTCAGTATGTTGTCTTAAAATTATAATTTTCCTTAATCTAAATTGTTAATCATGCTAGAAATATAACATAAACTCTTATTTCATTGTCAGAGTTCACCAAACTCGACAATTTCCACCCCCTTAGGTGTGATTATTAACTACCTTGATTAAATGGAATATTAAATGGTGGAAACCCATATTTAGTTTATGTTAAAGAATTATATAAATGATTATGATTATTATTATATCTCAACCATGTATAATAGACATTGAGACATGGTTGAGGCTAGTGTTGGACATGATGCTTCACACTCCCTTGATGTGTGATGTTGGGTATGAAATCTCACATAATTTATTCAATGGTGGGAATGATATTCCATGTTATTATAGAGGTTTTTGGACATGAAATTTCACATTACTCATTGGATTGAAAGAGATGATGAAATATGTATCCTTTATTGAATTCTTGGGATAATACCCTATTTATAACATGAAACTTTTATGACAATGCATGGATTCTTGGGTTACACCTCGGGTCCTAACTAGTATTTGTGTATATATATATGGAAATATATTTTACTATATATATAGTTTATATATATATATACATATTTATTTAAATACATAAATATATATCTACTTATATATATATGGTGACACTTATTCATGTATATTCTGACTTAAGACGAAGCAGGTACATTTATGTTGGTGTCCTCTAGGAAGTTGACCTGACAAGGTTATAATTTACTTTTCTACTTTACATTATTATAATTTAACACTTCCATATTATATGCACTGGATGAATATTTCTAGATGTTGTTGGTGGTGGCCTATTGATTATATCTTACACCCTGTTTAGGCTACTTATTGGTACCCAAACAAACTTCTTGGTTGCAGGTAAGGACAAGGGAAATGGTTCAACTATAGATTCTTGATTGTCTTCCTAGGGTGGAGTATGAGAGTATAGGACCGAGCTTATTCTCGTGATTCTATTGGAGTTATCTTGGATATTTTATTATTTTTTTGTATAAAATGTTGTATATTTATAATACTTTGAGTATCATGACATGATCATCATTTTGTACATGACTTAGGTTATTTATTATGTCCATTATTATCTGGATGTATGTATTTCATTAATGCTACTTATTTATTTCCACTATTTACCTATTATTTTATACCACTATATCCACTTTGACCTAAGTGTAAAATATCCCCATTGACACACCATATACCCTCACCACTAGTCAGAAACCAATGGTGTACAGGGAGATGTGCATGAGGCAATGTGGCCAACCAGCTTTGGGTATCGTTTAATGGATTCTGGGTCGGGGTGCTATATTTTTTATTCAATAAATCCACCATAAGATGCATTTTTTAACTTATTTAATGGCTAATATATATTCAGGGTATTGGAATCCAATTTTGGGTATTATATACTTCACTATATAAGTAGGAGGATGCTCTCATTCAGGGAACTATTCATCACATGAATTTGAGAGACTCTCTCTCCTCTCTCCCACATCCTAGATAAAGAATGTCTCGATTCAAGTAATCAGTACAATTTATCCTTCACGAATCAAAGGATTGACATAGAAGTGATCATTGAGATATTAAAGGATTAATTGAATATTTGTGCAAACACCTGGATATTAATGATCAATGTTTCTGTACACTTTCAAAGCATGTGTGGATGATCTAGATTGATCCATCTTTGATTCCTTTGAGAAATAATCACCAATGATGATATGTTTTCTAACATGACTTTAAATCAATTGAGGTGATTTTTGATTTATTTCTCATGATCAAAATATTCACTTGAGATCCTCAACTTTCATACCGAGCTGCGCATCACTAGATATGATGTAGTTACATCAATCGACGAAGAAAAATGTTAAATTCTCATCCCATATGCTTCCACTGCATGGATTAGCACCTTCAATAACATGTATAATTAGTAAAGGACCCCAGAACACTCTGAGAGGGGAGGGGTGAATCAGGGTGTCAAATTTTTCTTTTTAAAGTTATGGATCTTGTTCCTACATTGGTAGATACTTGTAAAATCTGTCAGAAAAATGAAAGTAAGGTGATGACACAACACTTTTACTTGGTTCACCGCAAAGGCCTATGTCCAAGGATCATATGCCGATAGTGTGTCGGTCGTATGTAATTCCACTAATCTTCACTAGTTTGTGGATTAAAAGGTTCTGTCACAGTCACTCTGTGCTAGTAACACTACCTTTACAAAGGTTCGGGGATAGCTCACTGCGTCCCTCATATCATTTCTATTGACTCCCCCTATCCCACTACCTTGGGAGAAGTATAACTTGGTTTATCGACTTGAATACATCTTAATTAGATTTGAATTTTAGTCTTTGTATCTATTCAGCATGAGATACTGGTTTCATCAAAGTCCTGAATTGATGCACTTGAAATTACTGATCACACAAATCGGATATTCAAAATCCCGTCAGAATCACAACACCACACTTGTGTGCAATACCTCAACTTGCGTAAAAGATTTGGGAATTGTCATGAAAGATGATTTTTTCACAACCCATACTTTCAGTGCAACCCTTATCTTTCACGAAACTACACCGAGGGGTTCACTTTGTATTTTCAGGCTAAAGGAACACCTTGCGTGCAAGATTACCTTTCCGTAATTATTTCATGTGCAAATATATCACGCAGCAGAGCAACCAGATTTTCATTGAAAAAAATTCTTAAGTATTTCATGGGGTAGCCTCCTATTTATAGGACTCTATGACCCTACACACAGGTTTCCGATTCATCTTTGTTAGTCTGTGCAAGATTCTTCTTGAGCGCGCAAAACCGCTTTTGACATCGCATTGGTCCTTTAAGATTCTTCCACGCAACCTCATCTTTCACACACATTTAAGTCTTGCATGCACTTTTTTGATTTCCCATATTTTGATGCACTGATCCAAAATTATAACTTGCTTGAAATTTTCTAAACACCCTTAAATCTTGCGCGGAACTCCCTTTTCCAAAAACACTATTCACCATATTCCAATTTTTGGACCCAAAAATTTAGCAAACTCTGGGAAACGACGCCACCTACAATATTGTTGCTTGCATGAACTGTATGATCCATTTCTTGGAAAACTTCCTGAACTTCTATTGAGGATTGAAAACAAACACAAAATATACTCCATTTACATCATAGAACAACCACTGTACAAAAAATATCCCCCTCTAGGTTTGTTGGCAATCTCCAGATAAATTAAATAGAGCACCTGCCACTATCAAAACCTGATACACAAGAATCAACTTAGCCAACACTCTAAGTCTATGTGAGCAATGATCAGTGTAGAAAATAAGAGGGGGATATTGAATTGGGTTCCTATGTTTTGGAATTCTTAATGAAACCCAAGATATTCTCTTACTATGTCACAAAAGCATTACATGTCCTGAATGTATTCCTTCTCCTCCTAACCCTGAATTCTCATCATGTCACAGAAGCATTACATGGCCTGAATGTATTACTTCTCCTCATAACATAGAATTCTCATCGTGTCATAGAAGCATTACATATCCATTACATGTCCTGAATTTATTCCTTCTCCCCCTTTTAAAATAAACCCAAAGACCGGTATTTGTTCATTGTACAGCTCAAAACACCCTCTAGATAGTATCTCCCCCATAAAACTGCATCATGTTCACAAACAGATTAAAAAAAGGTTAACATAACTGGGTATAGGAGAAATATCATAGCCTCCTCATGGACTAGGAGGTGGATGAACACTAAGGTTCAACTGATGTTTCTCAAACATAGCCATTGACAGTGACTTGGTCATAATGTCAACCACTTGATCATATGTTCCCACATGTTCCATGTTGATCATTCCTTGTTCAAATTTTTCCTTGATGAAGTGATATCTGATTTCAATATGTTTTGTATGATAATGATGAACATGATTCTTTGTAAGATCAATTGTGCTCTTGTTATCATATTAAATCACCATTGGTTATTTTACCTCAGAACCTATGTCAGTTAGTTTATACTTTATCTAGAGTAACTGAGTGCACACCTTTGTAGAAGATATGTATTTAGATTTATTAGTACTAAGAGAAGTACTCTCCTGTTTCTTGCTCAACCATCCCACACATTTCTTTCCAATATAAAATTCTCCACCACTGGTGGATTTTCTATCCACTACATCCCCAGCCCAGTCCACATCATAAAATGATGATAATTCACTATCCATCCCTACAACAAAGTATAACCCATAATTAAGAGTTCGTTGAATGTACCTATTGATTCTTATTACTGTTTTCATATGTGTTCCTTCGGATTACTCTGAAATCGGGCTGATAAGCATGTTGCAAAGACAATATCAGACCGTGTTGCCGTTAGGTACAGTAAGCTTCCAAAAATCCTCCTTCACATGGTGGGATCTATAGAGGTCCCATCCTTATGCTTTCTAAGTTTGGTTCCAACTGAAATCGGAGTTGACATTGGTTTGGAGTCATGCATATTAAATTTATTCAGTAGCTCTCTTGCCTAATTTTCTTGAGAAATGAATGTATAATACTTATTTTGAATCACCTAAAGCCCTAAGAAATATGTGATCCCCCCAATCATAGAAATTTAAAATTATGATTTCATGTTATTGGAAATTTATACACTGATCTCTACCTGATACCACCAAATATAATGTCATCAACGTAAACTTGAACCATGAACTAGTCTTTAAGAGAATTATTTACATAAAGATTGTGATATAATCCTCCTCTTTTAAATTCCAGCTTCTTGAGATAAGAATCCAGCCAGGAATACCATGCTCTTGGTTCTTACTTCAAACTATAGAGGGCCTTATTTAATTTGAAAAAATTTGTTTCATCAGTACTAAGAAGAAAGGCCACTGGTTGTTCGATGTAGACTTCTTCTTTGAGAACTCCATTCAAGAATGATGTCTTGACATAAATTTGATATAATTTATATCCTCTTTGGATTTCCATGGAAAGAAAAATCCTGATTGACTCCAGTCTAGCCACTGGAGCAAAGGTTTCTTCCACATCGACACCTTCAATCTGTGAATATCATTTACATACCAATCGTGCCTTGATTCTGATAAAATTTCCATGCTCTTTGAACTTTTTATTGAAGATACACTTTGTACCAATCACATTGTGACCTTCAGGTCTCTTGACTAGGTCCCATGTTTTATTCTTGTCAATCTGATCTAACTCTTCATTCATGGATTTCACCCATGATTCATCCTTCATAGCTTATTCAAATGAGGATGGTTCAAAAACTGATAAAAATAAAGATTGTGCATTATTCCTCATTATCCTTTTCTATTTGAGTGTATTCCAATCCCCAATAATGTTGGATTGATCAATTTTTTCTCTTAGATTCCTCCTTTGAGATCCAACCAAATTCTCTCTATCTATGATTTTATATTTAGATTTTTCTTCTGAGTAAACATTACAATGTGGATCCTAATAATTTTGTACACCTTCCTATATTTCTATATTTTTATTCTCTCCATGTTAACTATATTCTTCATCTTATATCACATTAGTATATGAATTCCTCGAAGTATTTTCAGTTTTCTCTTCAATGATCTTAACATAGATTCTTTCCAAAATCCTTCCCAGGTGGTTGTTGAAATACTTATAGGCATTGCTGTTCATTTAGTATCCAAGGAAAATTCCTTCACCTTCATTATCCCCATACCCCCCTTAATTTCCTTCTTTGTTTTTGATGTAACATTTACTTCCAAAAACACAAAAGTATTTCAAAGAGGGATTCTTTCCATTCCAAAATTCATATGGTGTCTTCGTCTCACCCATATAAAGCCCTGTTTGATTTTGAATATACACTGCAGCTTGAATGACCTATTTTCAGTAATGTTGAGGGATACGACTCTCAATCAAAATAGTTCTTAACATGTTGTTCACATGCCAATTCCTATTCTCAATAACTCTATTTTTCTATGGAGTTATCAAAACAGTTACCTCATGTTGTATCCCATGCTTCTCCAAGTAATTTTCAAATTCAATGGACACGCATTCCCTTCCATTATCAGATCGTAACACTTTGATTATTCATATGGTATCATTCTCGATGATTCAACAATATGTTTTCATGAAGTCAATAACTTGTTATTTCGTGTATATAATCATTACACATGTCATTATACTATAATCATATATAAACAGGATGAAGTAAATTTCCCCTTGAGTTCCAGAAACATTTATTGGGCCACATACATCTGTATGAAGGAGATCAAGAAGATGATATGCCCTTTTATTCTTTGGATGATATGAACTGCAGACCAACTTCCACCGAATGCATGCATCACAATACTTTTCATGTTCACACTTTAGAGTGGGAATATATATGACAATATTCAGTTTTGATATCTTATCCATGTCTTTTTGATTGATGTGCCTCAGTCTCCGATGCCACAAGTTATTTTCTTCTTCAAGAGTCATGTAGAAAATGTTTTCTTTACTATCAACTTGATACAGATTGCCTTCTATTCTTCATCCTTTCATAAGTGAATTTACTATATTTCCCTTGATATTACATCCTTTATAATTGAAATTAACTATAAGTCCTGAGTCACAGAGTTGACTCACACTGAGGATATAATGACGTAGGATGTCCACATATTTGACTTCAGTTTTCTTTAGCTCTCCATTAGCTAGTTTAGTACTTCCACTTTGATTTTTAGAGCTCTATCATTACTAAAACGTACCATTCCATCAACCCTCCTCTTGAAACTCATTAAAAAGTCTGAATTACCTATAATATGAGATGAAAAACCACTATCATGAATCTAGGTGCTGTTTCTTTTTATAGCTTTGAGGGATACCTCTGCAAGGTTGGATTTATCGATTTTATTCTTTTCATTCTGTGAGATATTTGATTGAGTGTAGGGTACTGATGGAATTTCAATTATATCTTCCATGTACATGGGTTCTTCGTAGTGAAAATATTATTCCAGTGGAGAAAACCTGTTTGAAAGAGCAACACTGTCTTTTTAATGAGTTTTTAATTTTCTCGAACTTCGGTATGAGGTGTCCATGTCACTCTTCTGCCTAGAATAAATGGATTTATGGACCAAGTTAGAACAGTGAAAAAATATCCATAGAAATTATTTCTTATTTAAGTAGTAGGATATGAATTTGTTCTCCTCTATTGAACTAATAGCTCTCACCCATTTAGATATCTCCTTGACTCTTCACAATATGACATAGTATGACCCAAATATCTATAGAACTAATACTTCATGAGAGGAAATGTCTTCTTACTTCTATTTGTCCTCATGATTTCTTCCTTAGGGAGAATATTTGACTGCTTGTTATTTCTGGAAGCTCGAGGATAATATTCTGTTATCCTTTCAGTTTGATACAAGGGTCTCTTTTTCATCACTTCTATTGATTTTACAACATGATAAAATTTCATCTTTCCTTTATTCTGGTCCACTTTATTTGAAGCATTTTATGTTTCTTGATCACAACCGATTACACTGTTTCCCATGAGTGTGGGTCTTTGATCACTAAAAATCTTGTCAACTCCATCAGAACCTCGTTTTTCTCTCTCAAGTAGCTCATCATACGAGAACCTACCAGATTGTATTTTATTCTTTTCTTTTTTTGAACTTGATTCACTTTTGAGAATTCTCCTAAGAGTAACAACTTCTTATTCGAGTCCCCAAATAGTTTTGGACTTCTATTCTAGTATTGAGATAAGGTAATTGATGTCCTTTTTATGTTCTTCAATTATGAGCTTTAGTTTCACTACATAATTTTTCCTTTCAAGTATTGATGATTGTACTTTCACTAGTTATTCCAGTCATTCAATTTTAGCTTCAAGCTGATCAACATATTATGATGATTCTTCTACCATTTCTTTCCACTTATTGCATCTCTTACACTTATTATAAAGCTTACCAAAAGCTTCCTTAAGTTGTAACTAGGGATCAAAATTAGTTTTCAACTAGTTATCTATAGCTTTATCTATTAATGGTTCTGACTTTTCAATGGTAGCCATCATGGAAGCATGTTTTCCATTTTTAAATTCTGGTTCTTCTTCTTCACAGAATTCAATATCATCAACTTCCTCTTCACAGAAAAAACTATTCTTATGTACTTTCTTTCTATATTTGAATTCTCTCATTTTGAAAAACCTTTTCCGAGGCTTCTAAATTTTTTCACCTTTGCTTTCTTCATCTTCGAACATTCTTGATTACTAAGACGCAATGTTCCCAAATTTGCCACAACGAAAGCAAGATAGAGGTAACTTCCCTTTTTAGATTTCCCTTACCCCTTTTGGAACTTCTTGAAAATAAGAGAAAGAATTTATTTTTCCTCATAGTCTTCACCACTAATATATTTTGAAATTTTCAGTTTGTCCATGGCTTTGAATGACATTTCCTTACTTACTTGAGTCGTAGCATCTTCTGGCTTGAATCTCATTTCATATTCCACCAGGATTCTCAACATATCATCCATATAAAGTTTGGAAAGATCTATTTCCTCAAGTTATGAAACCTTTGCATTGTACATGGGTGGAAGTATTATAAAAATTTTCTTGATAATATCATCGTCTTTGATTTCTTTTCCTAGATCTCAAATTGCTCCAGCCACTTCAGTAATTTGATTGAAGGAGTGGGAATTCTCATCAGGATTCATATTTAGATCATCAAACCTATTGTGCAGGACATGTAGTTTCACCTCCTTCACTTTTCTGTCTTCTTCGAAAATATTTTCATGTTTATCCACCAAAGACTTTGCTGAGGTGAAACTCATCACCTTTAGATTGATCTGATTAGAAAGGGCTACAGTGGGAGAATTCTTTGTTTTAGCATCTACATCAAGAATTTTCCTGTCTCTATCAGTCATAGAAAGACCTATTGGATTAGTGACTTGTATTCCTTTAATATTATAGAATAGGACTTACATTCCAAGAGATCTTAGATGAGATCTCATTCTGTTCTTCTAGATCTGAAAATTACTTCCATCGAAGAGGGGGACTCCCCTGACATTAGCTGAATTCTCTATGATAGTATAAGACATATAAAACACCAGTAACCTCCCTATGATACCACTTGAAGGACCCTGGAACACACTGAGAAGGGAGGGGTGAATCAGGGTGTCAATTTTTTTTAAATTTATATATATTGTTCCCACATTGGTAGAAACTTGTTAAATATGTCAGAAAAATGAAAGTAAGGAGATGACACAACACTTTTACTTGGTTCACCGCAAAGGGATACATCCAAGGATCATACACTGATAGTGTGTTGGTCATACCTAATTACACTAATCCTCAGGAGTTTGTGGATTACAAGGTTTGGTAATAGTCACTCTGTTCCAGGCACACTTCCTTTACAAAGGTTCAGGGATAGCTCACTGTATCCCTCAGATCACTTCCGTCAACTCCCCCTAGCCCACTACCTTAGGAGAAGTCTAATTCAATTTATAGACTTGCAGGTCGCTTCAATAGATTTTAATTTTAGTCTTTGTCTCTATTCAGCATGAGACACTACATGCATCGAATTCCTAAATTGATGCTCTTGAAAGCACTGATAAAAAAAATCAGATATTCAAAATCCTGTCAGAATCAGAACACCAAAATTGCCCACCATACCTCAACTTTCACATAAGATTTGGGAATTGTCGAGAAGGATGACTTTCAAACAACCCCTAATTTCTGCACAACCCTTATCTTTCATGAAAATCCACTGAAGGGTTCACTTGGTATATTCAGACTAAAGGAACACCTTGAGCACAAGATTAAATTTCTATAATTCTTTCACGTACAAATCTTTCGCACAGTAGAGCAACCAGATTTTTATTGGGAAAATTCTTTAAGTATTTCATGGGGTAGCTACCTATTTATAGGTCTTGATGACCCTATACACAAGTTTCTGATGTGTCTTAGTCAGTGTGCACAAGATTCTTCTTGAGTGCACAAAACCACTTTTTGACGCCACATTGGGCACATAATATTCTTCTAAGCAACCTCATCTTTCACGCACATTTAATACTTGTGTGAACTTTTTTTACTTTTCCATATTTTGATGAAATGATCCCAAATAAGACCTTGAGTGCAAGTTTCTAAACACCCTTCAATCTTTCACACAACTCCCTTTTCCAAAAACACTTTTCTCCATATTCCAATTTTTGGACCCAATAATTTGGCAAAAACTAGGAAACGACGCCACCATCAATACTATTGCTTTCCTGAATTGTATAATCCATTTCCTGGAAAACTTACTGAACTTATAATGAGGATTGACTTAAAACACAAACCATACTCCATTTATAGCATAGAACGACCATGGTTACAACACTTAGTATCATCCTACTCATGAATTCTCATGGAAAAGAGATAAGAGAATACTGATTCCCCTATGAAAAATTAATAGAACTAATAAGAACCTACAAGTTTAATAACCCCTTTCGAGCCTCAAAAAGGTTTACTCACCACATATCATAGAAAATGTAAGAATTTAATATTAGAAGAATATAATCATTGGCACCCTGCAACCAATTCCCCACTGGTTCACTTCTCTCACACCCTAATGTCGAAAATAATGTGCTCCCATCCCTTCCATATCATCATCCTCATCATAATGGGAAAACCTGAATCTCAACCCATACCAGTCCTCCCAACTAGACATCACAACCACATCATATCCATATCTATCACAGTGGGGTATCATGAACACGAATTACATCATCCTTATTCCATCCTCATAGTATTCATGCCCCCACCATGAACTAATGTCACAATGGTCTATTCCCAAAGGGAGAGAATGAGAGAGGGGGTAATCATCCATCCACCCTCTCTAACCTGGTTGTTAGGGGAAAAAACTTGGATCCCAAAACATTTGGGATTTAGTAAGGTTACCTAACTTGGGGGGGGGGGGTTCATATAAAAATCACAAGAAAATACAAGGATAGATAGCTACACATAGATACCATCCTAAGGGGGGAACAAAAACAACCTGATAATAACCCATCTACCCCACCATCACATCACCACTACCCACCAACAACAATCACTGCCTCTACATCACAACCTACCATGAACCACATGAAAAAAACAATATAACCAAACACTGTTTCTCATTAAAAATTTCTTTATCAAATTCCAGATTATATAATTTATATTAATATTTTCATTTATTACCCATAATTAATTGAAAACCATTAACAATCCAATAACCACTCTATTTTATTTCAATTCCTTCATTTCATTAAATTTCAAATTATTAACATTTATTACATAATCAGTACCAACCCATCAACCACATTTCACATTCATTATTAATCCATTAAATCCCATACCATCAAGAATTGTTGACAAATAAACAAATCAATAAACCACATCCAACACCTCATGATTCATATCCACCCTCACAGCAATCCATATGCTAATACTATCCACTTCACATTCACCACCCACATCACATCATCCATCACTACCACACATACCATGCCAACCAGGCACTAAACCAACTCCTTCCTTTATGAACCAACCACATAACCACTACCAAGGTATTCCCATCTATCATTCACACACCAAAAAACCATCCCATCAAATAATTATTTCCAACTACACACGCACCACATATCACAACCACATTTGCACATTAACAAACAACAACTAGCTTTCTAGGGATATATAATATGTGGATAGTGCATACATCATTTTGGTTTTAGGTCAATCAAACAAACGATTTTATCATTACATTTAATTATCATTCAATTATTTTACATGATTATGAAATTTATATACAAAAATAATAAATTCTTACAGTAGAAGTCAATTCATAGAAAAAAGAGGGTCTTATAGAAACATGTAACATCTCTTCAATTTAGGGGTTTTGGATTTCATAGGAATATTAGGGGTTAAAAATACACTTTTTTATCATATATTCCCTATTACTTTTATCATATTATTACTTATTTTTTTCATGAATTACTTTAAAAAATAAGTAACAACATTTATATCACAGTAAATAATGTATAATTCAGATAATCCACATACAAAACACTTACCTTCCCATTTATCCATCTCCTCAGTTAATTATCTTATTTTGGTTAATTAATATTAATTACCCAAATAACTAAATGTATGATAATCCTATTTTTTAAAAAAGTGAGAGTCTTGAATAATCTACCTCAATATGAATCTTTAAAGGACCACCACATATGAGTTAATTAAATGAGGATCAACCACCACCGAACTTGAAGGAAAAATCTTCAGATCCTAAACAAAATAACCTATCATTAAGAAATGCCCGAAACTCATCTCTAAAACAGATAAATCTCACCATAAAAACATCCTGATGAAAATAAAACAAGGAAGGGAAAGGGAATAGGGGAAAAAATTTCCTTGAATCAGATGATATCAATCCTGATGATATAAGGAGTTATAATAATTAAAAAGGGAGACTAAATAGGAAAGAGAGGGCCTAAGATTGGAAAGGGTTTGAAATAAGTGAAAGGAAATCAAACCAAGTAGGATCTGATCCTTTATTTGTAGAGGAATTCATACTAGCCTCTACCATAACATAGTGACTCCCATTACACCTAGAGTGACCCTTTGTCAAATAAGTCCTAGATTCAATGATTTTGAATCCCCAAATCTCACATGAATTCAAAAATGTTTTAAATGCCTTTGACCGCTAGAATTCCATTCACTACGATGTGGTGTACAGAGTTTCAGACACCCTTAATGCCACTACAACCCCTCACCATAGAATAAGGAGAAATCCCTAGAAATTTTTGACCCATACCCAAGACTATGATGTCGTAAGCTCTATAACACTATTTTCATCCTCCCTCATATGACTCAATATCCCCATGATTTCACTCCACCACAACCATCACCCTAGGCATTCTAAGGTTCCCGGCTCACACATGTGGACTTGCCAAATTCTACACCCACCAAAATGGACACTCTGGGCATTTCACACTTCTCATTTTCCCATAGGGATGTTTCTCTCAAACTCCAGCAACACCCCACCCTTCACTATAGAGTTGATCTTAACCCTCATTTCTCATAGGGAAATTATCTAAAAAAACACCCTCCACCACAGGAATTTTGGACAACATGGTGCACTGAAAACCTAAAACAACCATCTCCATCAACCTTAACTACAAAATTACTAGGCACCACACCATAAAACTCCAAACTATCATCACCATGACCACCACTACACCTATAACCAAGACGTGGCATACCTAAGAATGGATAAAACTCATCTCCAGCCCCTAGGAATTCCTCCAAACCCCCTCTTGACACCTCATACACAAATAAAAAACAAATTCATGGGTCTATAACGTTTGATCCATTAAAAATTTCATTCAAAATATATTTCTACTTACAAACCATGACATAAATAAATCTTCTAAATTTTTAGGAAAAAAAATATTTCTATGTACTCATCCTTTTATTCTATTTTAGGTGTATTATCCTTGCTTAGAATAATGTGTTAAACTAAGGGAGTTATAAATAGTTTATACTAACTAATTTGTAATCATCCCACCACCTTATAGATGTATTCAGATTGAGTTATGGATAATGTTTTGTACTTTAAGTCCCTTACAATCCATATCCCTAAAATCCATTTTACAGAATCAAGATCCTTTATCACAAAACTTACAGATAGTTCATCCTTCATCTCATAAACCCTTTCATTTATCAATATGAGAATAAGAATTTCATCAATGTATAGAAGTAAAATGATGAAATATACATCACAGTACGTTCTAGTATAAACAACAGTATAAATTATTACAAATGAAGTTTTTTTCCTACAGAAAGACATTAAACTTATGGTTACACTACCTTAGAGCTTGCTTCAACCCATAAAGAATACTTTTTAGTTTTCACATAAGTCTCTCATTCCACTTACCCATAAAACACTTTAGATACTCTATGCAACTCTCCTCATCTAGATCTCTATAAAGAAATGTGGTTTTAACATCGTGTTGATCCAGATGTATCCTTTTCATGACAACCATTTTGAGTACCATCTGAATAATCACATTCTTAACAATTATAAAAAAGATTTTAAAAAAGTAAAAACCTTTTATTTTTTTAAAAAACCATCATTATAAGACTTGAATTGTACCTTTTTCAAAAATTCAATTCCTCATTCAACAAAAATACCCACTTTTTCTAAAGTTATCTCCTCCCAACAGGTCATTCTGTTAGCTCCCATGTCTAAAAAACATGTAAGAAATCCATTTCATCCCTCATTGATAATAATACCATATTGTGTCACTTAGACTTGTATCCTCTTATGGAAAATTAGGTTATCTATAATATGTGATAAGAAAATAATTAAATCCACTTTTGTATCTCTACACATGGATTCGAATCCTTTTAGACCTCCATAATTGACTATGTGGTTCAACTCCTTCTGGGACCACTGCTTCTGAAGCTTCACCTTCCAAATATCTCCCTCAAGCTTCCACATTCCCCAAGATCTTCAGTAATTATGGAATTAGAAACACCATCAGAACTTGAATTCCATCCAAAAATTCTTTCTTATAGTTTGGTTTTTCTATAATTTTTATACTACATGATTTTTTGGATCTTCTAGACATTTATTTAGATGAACCTTAGCTTATGATGATTCTTTTATATCATCTAAAACTTCCACTTAGTTATGATATTTCAACATTATATCCTCATTGAATATAACATTTGGTAATCTAAAACCCATTTTAAGTTATTATCATATATTAAAAATCCAAAGTCTTCATCACCATACTCAATAAAGAAAAATGATCAGGTATTACCACTTATTTTTTTACTATCCAAGGAACCCCTATTCTTTCTCCGGGTTACCCACTGTATAAGCCCGTTGTGGCTATTTGGATTCACTTTTTTTGGTCTTACTATTGGTTTAAGGTTATTTTATCTTGTGTATTTGATCTATCTTTTTCATTTTTCTTCTATGATGATCATATGTTATATGTCAGTTCATGTTCCCTGACCATTACTAACATACACTAATCACCACAATCTTTATGCCAACCTTCATTTTGGTTTGACATGAAGGTGCCCCAATGGTTTGGGATTATTTTGGTAGTGGAGATTTTTGTATGTTCCTTTTATCCCATTTGTAATTCCCTAACTCTAAAAGCCCAATTACAATGTTTACTTTATTACATTGGTATACGATATAAGGGATCTCACCATATAAGATTGATCAGTTTAGTTGTCTTGGTAAACTAGATACATACATGATTCCCATTTTATATTGGAAATATAAAAACATTGAATAGGAAGCATTATTTAATCTTTTATATCATTCACAATATCCTTCTTCATAACATGGGGAAAGAAAAAAAATAAAGGGTGATCTTAGATGATCAGTAATGGTTATATACAGAGGAAGCTATAATGAGTAAATAAGGCATAATCAATATGACATAGTGGATAATAAAAATACATTCCATTCAATCAAAAACTTAAGTTCAATGAAAACTCATGTATAATATCAATGTAAAAAACAATTGGATAATGAAAACTAAATTCTTAATAAAGGAAATTCATAATTTTAGACATTAATGATCAAGGCCTCACAACTAAGATATCATGAATCATACCATCATGGCCTCTCAACCAAGAAATAATTATTAATAAATGGGTAAGTATAAACTAAATACCCATCTAATATGGAATTCCTATTATTTTTATCATGAAAATTGTCATTTCATAAAGGGGATATATATAACTGAGCCCCATTAGTCACTTTCACATCCTATGAATTCTTCATATTTTTAATGATCAATACAATTTTTTCTAAAAATTCCTTATAAGTCAATAATTATCCATATTGAAACAAGAATATGGAACACAAATATTTTATCATCATAAACCATATAGAGAAATAATAAATATTTTATCATTAATCATATCCCCAGTAACATAAATGGGTGATTTTGTATATTAGAAAACCTTTAAAATATCACTAGATAATTTTTTTTAAGGAAAATATCCTTTTAATTTTTGAAATAATTTATTTTAAATATAAAAATTTCCATAACATTAGGAAAATAATTTTCTTTGAAAATAAAAATGGAAACTTATAAATTAAGTTTTAAATCAAATATTAGTCATGATGATGAGAAAATATATTCATGTGGTGTATGTTAAAACAAAGATTCCATTCACACCTTTTGTAAAATATACATTGTTTGAAAAATGACATGAGTATTAATTTTAAAAAAATTCATAGAAATTTAATATGGGTAAAAGTGACTTTAATAAATCATTGTAGAATATTACAAACATTCATTAAAATTAAAAAAAATGGACGTAGAAAAAAAAAGTTCACCGACCAAAGAGGAAATAAGGTCAGTTTTTCTTAAAAATATTTTCTTAGTAATTTTATTTAACAAAGAGAGGAAAATAGTACTATTACTTTAAAATTACATAAATAAATAGATTATAAGAAAATATAATAGTTTTATTATATAATTATCATATACCTTCCATCAATATAAATTCAAGTATAAACAATCTTGATTAAAATGATATTGAAACATAAATCCCTTGGCTCAAGTTCAAATTTCCTTGTATGTGATTTAAAACTCCTGTATAATAAATTTATATTTATTAAAATTGAATAAAATAAACATATAAATTATTATAATATCATATAAGATCCATTTATAATATTCCAATACGAATTTATTAACAATTCCTTATTAAAATCATCATTTATGAGTGTTAAATATTTCATTCTTCATGTAAGTTTTGATTCGACAGTTATGATCCTTGGATCGTTATCATGGGTATATAATATGAATAATTTTAATCATGATATAAATATTATATTTATTTATTATATACATATTTAGAATAATCCATGAATTTTGGATGTGAAAAATGGATCACATCGCTTCGTGAAGGTGGTGGTCCATACGTACACACGAGCGATGTTATCATTTTTTAACAGGTGAAAGTGTAAGAAGATAAATGATATATCATATTTATATAATCAAAATTATTTTATAAATAAAATATATATTAATTATTTATATATTTATAACTATCCAAGTAAAGTGGTGATGAAAAATGAATTACACTGCTACGTGGAGAAGGTAGGCCATACATCAACATGAATGATGTTTTCATTTTTCATACGATGGAATGGAGATGAATAAGTATTGTTAAAATAGAATAACAATATTTAATTATATTTAAGATATTAATTTAATTATAGGATCATTATTATAGAATATTTTAAGGTGGTATAAGAGTAAATAAAATGAAAACACTTAGTTAAGAACTATACATCTTCTTCAGACAACCTCCTTTGGCTTACTCTTTAAGCATTCTAAGGTTGGTATTTTGATAAAACTAGAAACTATAAGATTTTTTTGGGTTGTAAATATATTATTTGGATAGGAATTGTCTATAATAATAGGATATGGAAGTGTGCATAAGAGAGGATAATTGATGTCTGTTTATAAGTTGGGGAGAGGACACACTTGGAATTCTTCAAAAGATTAAAATATATTAATGTCTTACTCAAGAAAAATGGATCTTAAATGGCTCATATTCAGAGGTGATAAGGTTAAGGTTGAAATAAAACCATAAAATTGGGTTCAATAATGTTTTTTTGTTATATTGATGCATCACCCCTTTATTTTTAACTATTTAAACCCATTTTACCTTTAACCAAGGTGATAAATATTTACCATGGTTACTATTCATTATGACAAAAAATAAGTTGAAATTAATATCTTATATTAATTATTATGATTATATATATGGAATAAATTTTACATGATTCAACTACTATAAGTGGAATAATTTAATTTTAATATAAGTTCATAAAACAAAATGAAAACAGTTTTAAGAAAAGTGTTTGTTTTAAGCATAAAAATGATTTCATAGAAAAATAAAGATTAATTTTGATTCAAATGGAATTAATTGGATTATTATAAATACAAATATACTTATTTTTTATCAAAAACAAACCAAAAAATAAATATACCTTATAAATACCTAATTAAAATAAGATAACCAAAAACAATTTTTATTTGAACAAAAACATTACTTATATTTCCAAAACGGTAAGCATATATTTCTATGTTCAACATTGTATTTTTATAAGTATTATATTAATTATTTAATATATTTTTGTTCTATGAAAATTGTTTCATAAAAATTCAAGTTAATATTATATAAATATTATGATATAAAAGTGACAATTTTGTAAAATAAGTTTTTTTTCACTATTCACCTAAAATAAACTATTTCTGAAAAATATCAAAAATTAATCCTAAGATAATTTTGATATAATGAATTAAAAAAATAAATTAATTTCTTAAAATTAAATTTATAAGAATTTGTAATTTATATTTTAGTTACATTCTCAAATAAATCTATGTACATTATGTTATCATTTCTTTATAAAGAAAAACTTACTTATTATAATTGAATCTTGGGAACTACATCGTTCACCCTAAAATTATACTATTTCCTATACCATTGTACTCAAAAATATATATATATATATATGGTATGAAGGTGTTTATAGTGTTTTTGGGATAGTTTTGGTGGATGTTTTCAGTGTCAAGGGTGTGTCTTGACTGGTGTCATCCCCTGCTTCAGTTTTTAGTTGAATCGTTGATGGCATTTTGCGT
The DNA here is from genome assembly GCA_963277665.1 of Viscum album. Lineage (NCBI taxonomy): Eukaryota > Viridiplantae > Streptophyta > Magnoliopsida > Santalales > Viscaceae > Viscum > Viscum album. The sequence goes on from OY728127.1 coordinate 626,519,906, forward strand.
GGTTTCATATTCTTCCAATCTGGGATTTTACCCTTATATTTATTTTTATACCCAATGGTTTTTTTCTTTATAATAATATAATTTATTTTGTTATAGGTTCCTATTTTTTTTGTGACACCCCATGATTTTAAATTAACACTATATTCGATAACACATATGAAACATAACATCGAGCTTAAACGAACCATGAAATATTATTATAACCTAGCTATTTAACTGGAGGGTATGAATAGGTATAACCATGTTATGAAATATATTTAAAATTATCTTAGTTAATGAAAATTTATTTATTAATTATTAGTAAATAAGAACTCATTTTTCAGTAAACTCATTTTATGCTTCAAAAATACATTTTCTTCAAAAATGGGTTTTATTGTTTTTTATGAGAAAATAATATAATTAATTTGTTACATTTTTATAAAATTTACTTTAAAAAATGAATATAATTTTTTAAATAAGCATATAAATATTATATTAGGGTTAAATTTTGGTATTTTTTGAAAAATATTGATTTTTCAGTGAATAGTGAAAAATACCTATTTTATTGAAAACTATATTTTCTTGTCAAGTATTTAAAAAGTAATATTTGATTTTGAATTAATTTTAAAATTTATTTAGTTCCATTTAATAAAAACCAATCTAATTAATGCAATTTTAATTGATATTTTTCTTAACTTTTATATAAAAAGATTTTTATACTTAAAAATACATTATCTTGGAAAATAATTTTTCTTCACGTTTTGTAGGTTTATTTTTAAATTAATTTTTACAAATTATAGGAATTGGATTACATAAAATGGATTTAATATTTGGAATATATAGTTTCAAAATTTTTAAATAGTTTCTTTTATTTTCTATCATTATAAATAGAAGAAATAGTAAATATTTATTACCATGGTAAAGGTAAAATGAGTTAATTAGGGTTAAAATTAATGTGATAAGGCTTGAAATTCATTCAAACACTTGAATTTATTTCTTTGGATGAGTATATTTCATCCATAATTATAAAAAATTTTAAAATATGACCTTTAGTTTCAATTTATCTTTGATTATGGACTTTATATTATTTCAGGTAAAGAATAAATACAAAATGTCACTTTCATTACATTAATATCTCTAATATATTGTGATAGGGATAAAAAGAGTTTATTTTCTATTATAAATTGTTATTTTAAATATTAATGATTTTTTTATGATTTTAATTTATTATTATTTTTTAGTTATAAAATAATTACCTTTAATACCTACACAACATCGACAAAGTGCTTGGGCAAGCTGTAGAAAAATCAAGTAAATAATTTAAAAAACATTAAGAGTTATATAATTTGGATGAATTATTTAGTTATGAGAATATTTTGGATAAATAGAACATGTTATTAATTTGTAAAAATTTTATATTCAAATTTTATTTCTATATTCATATATTTAAAGTCAAATTAAATGAATAGTGTCAAAAATGTCATTAATGATATTTTATGAAAAAATATTTTATTAAATTATTTAAATATCAAAAAAATATTGAAATAGGACAATTGGTATGATAAATGGTGTAAAATTTAATATCTTATCCATTTATGAGCCAATTTTTACCTTATAAGTAAATTTATAACGCTTTATGATTGAAAAAGTTGTTACTACGATTAAGGATACAAATGATTAATGAAGGGGTTAATCCCAAAGATAAGGTTTGAAAAGATATATAAACGTTTATAAATTTGATTTTATGATTATATTTAGATAATATCCTCATTATATTAGAATCCATATGTTAGGAACTGACTCGGGTCGACCTAGAACCAGTCACCCGAGCCGATCCGCGACATGGCCCGAAGGGCATTCCCGATCCCCAAGGGCTAACAACTAGTGTCAGGAATAAACAGAGTAATAAGAAGGGAATGATTTAAAAAAAGAATAAATTAATTAAACTGAATGGAGGAAAGATAAATGAAATATACCAATGTATATAACAACATCCAACTGAACATATTTTACAGAAAGATAGAATATACAACTAACAATACAAAAAAACCCAAATTGAAACCTAACAACACAAATCCTCCATGTGCCCGCAAGGGTTACTCTCTGGTACCAAAACCAAACATCACTCACGGTGATCAAAGACAAGATGGAACCTTCCCCACAAGATAAAAACAATAAGAAACTATAAGCGTGAGTATTAAAACACAGTAGGTAAGCCCAAAGAAATCTATTCCCAATTCACTTCATTTAAAATAAAAGAAACACCAAATTCAATTTTGAAATAAAATATATAATGGTAAGATTTTACACATATAACGACCCATACTTTACATAAATTTTTATTATGTCAGAATTGAAGAAAACTTATTACAACATATAACAAAACCAAGAAAGGACCGTATAGGTATAGTGTCTTTAGAAACTGGGAAACATAAACAACTGGTTCATAAAGCATCTACTTTGCCTCCCATTTATTTCATCATATCTAGAGTCCCTTTTTGGAATATTCTACTTAATAACCTTCTTCCTGACCTGGGGAAATAAAACATACAAAAGGGTGAGCTCAAATGCTCAGTAAGGGTAAACAAAAGAAATATCAATCACATCATATACATAAGCACATAACTTTTTGAAATTTTAACCTGCAAAAGAGATCATAATTTCATAACATGAGATAAATCATAGTAGTGAAATGTAATCCCAATAATCATAACTTAAAACATGAAACTTTGTGGCATACACACATAATCATAGATAATAATTTCTTATTAGTCAAGACTCATTGCCAAGACTATCTTAGTGGAAAAAGTCCCTTTCTGAACCGAGTTCACTCCTCGTTTCAGTCCTGTTTTACTGAACGGGTATAACCTACCGTTCCAGCTATGTCTATCTCATGAGATATAAAATCTTTACCCAATTCATTGGAGGGAGATATAGGTCCCACCCATCTCATAATGATACCATTCTTATGTGTGCCACAAATTCATAAATCATACATCATTGCATAACCCATGTAATTAAAATGGGATTCTTAAACAACATGACATCATAAAACAATTCATATAAGATAAAGGAATTCATAAAAATAATTCCATCAAAACATAATCAAATCAATGTAATAATAGGGATAGAAACATAACCATATATTATCTTAGATGGAAAATAATTTTGATAAAACCCTTGAACTCCATTATTGAGGAAAATATCCTTTCTACTTCAAAAACGTTTTCTTTTATTAACATGTCATACAATTTTTAACTAAAAGAATTTGATTAAAAATAAACTTGAAAACTTGTAAAGGAAGATTCTTGTAAATAATGTTTTAAAAATCCATTCATGTCGTATAAGTTAAAAAAAACATTCTTCGTACTTTTGTCGGAAAAGTCAAAAAATACCTCGTATGAAAAACGACAAAAGATTCCTTTCATATCTTTTACTAAAAACTCACCAAAGGGTAAAATTGGATTTAAAAAATTGTAGGTGGATGGAAATAATATTACATATTGAGGAAACATGGATGTGGATGATAAAATACACCCCAGTAAATTTCAAAGTATAAACAATCTCGGATAAAAATGAGATTGTGATATTTCCCTTACCTTAGGTCCGACTTGCTTTTTAAGTGTCCGAACCTCCTGTATAATGATTTAAATAATGTTATTGACTTATTCCAGAATCATACTTATTTTTATGATATCATATATGGTCATATTATTAGATTCTTAGTAGTAATATTTCATTGCTACTTGTTATTCGGGTGTTTATAACTTTTTGTTCTTATGCGTGTTTTGTCGAATAAATTATTATTCTTCTCTTTAGGTTATAGATACCTCATTTACATAATGGTATTAGTGTAATATATATCATATTAATTAATTCAATTCATTTATATAATCATTATGAAATGAATATCATGTAGAACGAGTCGCATCACATCATAGAGACGGTATTCCGTACGTACGCACGAGTGATGATATCGTTCCTATGATTGTGGAATTATATTGAAGTGTATTTATACTATTTCAGAATCAATATCACTTTATAATAGTCATATATAGTCATTATTTACACCATTATACCCATCCAAGTAAGGTGGTGGTGGAAAATAGATTACACCACGGCGTGGAGACGGTATTCCGTACGTACGCACGCGCGATGATTTCATTTTCCGTAGGCTGGATAGATGGTTAAATAGGGTTGTTTCATACTTATAATAACATATCAGTATATGATTGATACTTATGTTATTACTTCATAATGAAACAACTAAAGAATAAGAAGTTGAAGAAGAAAGAAATTGGAAAGGATCGGTAATTGATATTACATCTTCTTTGAAGTGCTTCCTTGAGACCTCCTTTTAGGGCACTAAAATTGGTCTTTGAAGAAGACCAGGACCTCTAGGATGTCTATAGGGAAGTGGAGAGGAGAAAGTGGAAGGGGTTTTCCGAGCTTGAAGGCTCAAAGTGGTGTGAGGAAGAGGGGGAGGAGGTGCCCTTTTATAAGGGGGGAGAGGGGCACCTTTGGAATAACAAAAAATATTATTTTATTATAAAGTCAAGTTCAGTTTTAAATAGCTTCAAATTGAGTTATTTAGAAGATAAGGTGGGGATGGGTCTAAATCCTCTCATCCAATGGAATTTAGACAAGTTTAGGTCATTATATTAACCTTATCTTTTAGTTTTAACTCTTAGTTAATTAGATTGACATTTACCATGTCACTTTGTATTTTTATATTATATAGTTAATAAACTTACCATATACATCCAAGATACCCCAAAGTTGTGTTTTATTAATATATATAACCTTATCTAAGTCATTTGGCCGAACCTTAGATTTTTAGGAATAAAATAACAATTAATAATATAATATTTTTTTTAAAAACTATTTTGTGTCAATTTTGACACTATTTAGTAATTGATTTTTGTGAAAATCATAACAGAATGATAAGTTCAAAAAAAGTTAATTAAATCAATACTAACATGTCATATTAACCTAGAAAATTAGTGGAATTCATAAAAAGTCTAAAATTATATTTATTTTGTATTTATAACATCAATTATGTCAATATTTCATTAATAAGATAATTACTGCATCATCGTTGTGTCATAAATAAATTAAATTATTTAATGTCTAAAAATTAAAAATAAAATACCATTATTTAGGAAATATTTTTATATTTCTAATGAATATTTATAGTCTAATTTATCTTATGTATAACCCCATATTAAAAATGATTTACTTATTAAACTTTGATTTTAACTATTTTAACCCTTCTTTAAATAAATTAATAATAAATGTCCTAATCTAATCCAAGTGGGCCTAAATGGTCATATTTTATTCCTAAGGTTGTTTTTGGTCGAATTACACTTGTCCAATAGAATTAGGACATGTGTTAGGGTAATAATAATATTATTTTTACCCTTAATTACCTTATTTACTTTTAACCGTGGTAAAAAAAGTAAAAAGTTACTATTCACAAAAAAATTATTTTCATCTCATTGAACCACATTTTAGTCCTTGATATTAACCGTGTCTCTCGGATTTTTGAAATTCCACTCACAGAAGTGGTAAAATTAAGTTTTATGAAAAATTCAGTTTTTTTAACTACCACTTAGTGGTTTCACTATTCATCAAAAATTGAAAGTTTTCAGAAAAATACCAAAATTTCACCCTAGGCTAATTTGGATATTACGAATCCAAAAATGAAGTCCATTTTGAAAAATAAAATCAATAAAATTTCAAAAAGTGGTTATTACTATTCATAACGGCTAGTTTTAATAATATTTTAATAGTATATAGTTGTTTAGTGAAACTCGGTATTGCGTACGACGCAAGCTATCGAGGAAGGTCGCGATTTCGTGTAAAGCAAGCCAAGCAAGTGTTGTGTGTAGAAAAAGATTCCTTTGATGATTTATATAACATAAAAGTCTCGGGTGTTACATTCTACCCCCCTTAAAATGAATTTCTCCCTCGAAATTCGTCACTTTGTAACAAACAGATGAGGATACCTCTCCCTCATCAAATCCTCAAGCTCCCATGTAGCTTCTTATAATTGGTGGTTCCTCCATAAAACTTTCACCAATCGAGTGGTCTTTTTTCGTAGGAATTTTTCACTACGATCCAGAATCTCTATCGGTTGTTCTTCATAAGAAAGATCTTGCTCCAGCGGTACAACTTCTGAGCTGAGTACATGTGAAGGATCAGGTATGTACTTTCTCAGGAGAGATACATGGAACACATCGTGAACTTGAGAGAGATTCGGTGGAAGCACCAATCGGTAATCTACCTTCCTAACACGATCCAGTATTTCGAAAGGACCGATATATCTAGGGCTCAACTTCCCCTTCTTTCCAAATCTCATAACCCTCTTCCAGGGAGATATTCGTAAGAACACTTTATCACCCACTTCAAACTCTAGGTCTTTTCTTCGGTTGTCGGTATAACTTTTCTGTCAACTCTGAGCTGCTCTTATGTGTTGTTGAATAGATCTGACCTTTTCTGCCATTTCATCAACGAGATCAGGTCCTAATAGCTTTATTTCCCCAACTTCATCCCAGCAAGTTGGAGTCCTGCATTTCTTTTCATAGAGAGTTTCATAAGGAGCCATCTGAATACTGGAGTGAAATCTATTATTATAAGAAAATTCCACCAAAGGTAGGTGTTGATCACAACCACCTTTGAAATCCATAGAGCAAGCTCTCAACATATCTTCTAGAGTTTGAATTGTTCTCTCAGACTGACCGTCTGTCTGAGGATGATAAGTAGTGCTGAAACTCAACTCTGTATCCAGAGTATGCTGAAGACTTCGCCAGAACTTCGAGGTAAATCTCGGATCCCGATCAGAAATAATAGAAAGTGGTACTCTATGCAATCTTGCCACTTCCTTTACATATATCCTGGCAAGATGATCCAGAGAGAAATCCTCTCTAATAGAAATGAAGTGTGAAGACTTGGTAAGACGATCAACTATGACCCAGATAGCATTATTGCCTTTGGATGTTTTAGGAAGTCCTGTGACAAAGTCCATAATGATGTTTTCCCATTTCCATTTGGGTATGGGTAATGGTTGTAACATCCCCTTAGACTCCTGTCTCTCAGATTTAACTTGTTGACAAACCAAGCATCGAGAGACATATTCAGCAACTTCTCTTTTCATGCCATCCCACCAGAAGTACTCTTTCAGGTCCCTATACATCTTCGTGCTTCCAGGATGAATAGAGAATGAATAACTATGAGCCTCATCCAGCAGCTCCTTCTTTAATTCGGGGATGGGAGGAACAAAAATCTGATTCCTGAACTTTATTATCCTATCACAATCAAGGTTGAATTCAGGAACATTTCTCACCTTCTTTTGTAACTCGACATCTTCTTTCTGTGCCTCTTTAATCTTCACATGTATAGATGGTTGAACATTCATTTGAGAAAGATACGGTTTTCCCCTTTCATTATAATTACAAGATCCATCCTTTGTAAATCCATAAATATTGGATCTTTTGTGATCCTCATCATGGATAAACTAGCATGGTCTTGTCGACTTAATGCATCTGCCACCTTGTTTGCTTTCCCAGGGTGGTAATGAATTGAGAAGTCGTAATCCTTAATCATCTCCAACCATCTTATTTGGCGCATATTCAGATCCTTGTGTTTGAAAATATACTTTAAACTTTTATGATCAGTATAAATGTCACACCTTTCACCATAAATGTAATGCCTCCAAATCTTTAATGCAAAGATTACCGCAACTAACTCCAAATCATGAGTTGGGAAATTTTTCTCATGTATTTTCAACTGTCGTGAGGCATAAGCTATCACCATATCATTTTGCATAAGAACACACCCCAATCCCTTCTTGGATGCATCACTGTAGATCACAAACCTTTCTCCACTACAAGGCAGTGTGAGCACAGGTGCACTGGATAACCTTCTTTTTAACTCCTTGAGATTCTCTTCACATTCCTCCGTCCAAACAAACTTAACTCCTTTCCGAGTCAACTTGGTGAGTGGATTACATAATCGTGAAAAATCTTTCACAAAACATCGATAATATCCAGCCAAACCAAGAAAACTTCGGATCTCGGTTACTGTTGTTGGTTTCGACCATATTTCGATAACCTCTGTTTTTGCTAGATCCACAGATATCCCCTCTTTTGAGATTATGTGACCCAAAAATGAAACTTTTTGAAGCCAAAATTCACACTTGGTAAATTTGGCATAAAGCTTCTCCTTTCTCAGGGTATTCAATATAATTCTCAAGTGATCTTCATGTTCTTCCTTTAACTTTGAATAGATAAGAATATCGTCTATAAAGACTACCACAAAATGATCAAGATAGTCTCTAAAGACTCTATTCATTAGATCCATGAAGATAGCAGGGGCATTAGTAAGACCAAATGGCATCACTATAAATTCATAGTGTCCATACCTTGTACGAAAATCCGTCTTTGGTATATCCTTCATTTTGACCCTTAATTGATGATACCCTGAACGAAGATCAATCTTGGAAAAGTATTGAGCTCCGCGTAGTTGGTCAAATAGGTCATCAATGCGCGGGAGAGGATATTTGTTCTTGACAGTGATCTTGTTAAGTTCTCTATAATCAATGCAGAGTCTCATTGATCCATCTTTCTTCTTAACAAACAGAATAGGGGCTCCCCAAGGTGATGCACTAGGGCATATGAACCCCTTATCTAGATTCTCTTGGAGTTTCTTCTTCAATTCCTGCAACTCAATTGGGGCCATTCTATAAGGTGTCTTTGAAATAGGCAAAGCACCCGGTACGAGTTCTATTGAAAACTCAACTTCACGATTCGGTGGAAGACCCGGTAATTCCTCCGGAAAGACATCATCAAACTCCCGTACAATGGGAATATTCTTAATCGTGAGTTTCTCACCAACCATTTGAGATAAATAACCTTCATTTAGTGGAATCAAGACCCATAAGATGGAAGGAATTTCCACTGGAAGGTTATGTTCATACTTGCATCGATAGACGATCATAGATTGATCTGGAATATGAAATGTGACTTCCCTTCTTTGGCAATTGATACGAGCTCCATTTAGAGAAAGCCAATCCATGCCAAGAATAACATCAAATTCCACTATAGGAAGAATCACAAGATTTTCAAGAATCACTTTCCCACAAACTCCAATCGGATAAGAATTATAAACTTTTGATGTGATTGTTTTGCCATTAGGGGTTGTCACAGCTAACTCAACATCTAACTGTTGAGGTAATACGATGATAGCCTTAGAAAATTCTTCAGAAATAAAGGAGTGGGTGGATCCAGAATCAAATAAAACATTTGATACTTTATAGTGGATGATAAGTGTACCTTTCACCACATCGTTATCGTACTCCACATCGCTGATAGAAATTGCATGTGACTTTCCTTTGTCTTTAGCCTTAAGAGTTTGTTGACGTCAACCATCATCATCAACCCTTGGATTTGGGCATTGATTGGCATAATGCCACATCTCCTTGCACTTGAAACATTGAAGTGTAGTAGGTTCATTTTGTGCATCCCTTACTTTTTTTGCATCGTTAGACATCTTCTTCCCATCATCGCGACATTCAAATGCCCGATGACCTTCCTTTCCACATTTGAAACATTTACTTGTCCCTTTAAGACAACTCCCTCCATGTTTCTTTCCACACTTTGAGCATAAGGGAAAGATCATCTTCTTTTCAGTGTACTCTTTAGATTTTCCTTTGAATTCCATTTTCCTCTTCTTATCAAACCCGTATGACTGATGGGTTACTCCAATCTCCATCTCAACTTTGAGAGCACATCGAACGATTTCCTCGTAGCTATTAAAGTCCCTTATGGATAAGTCCCATCGAAGACTTGGTTTTAAGCCACTAAAGAATCGATCGATCTTACTCTCAGGTTGGATAATAATACCAGAAGCGTACCTTGCAGGTCTTGTAAAATTTGCTTCATAGGTACCAACAGATTCATCATCCCTTTGCTTCAGTTCAAGAAACTCTTTATCCATCTTTTTTCGGATAATACTAGGGAAGTACTTATTGAAAAATAAGTTCTTGAACTCATCCCATTCCATGGACTCAATTTCATCCCTTTTCCTTGTATTCTTAATAAGATTCCACCATTGATCAGCATCACCTTCCAAAAGATACACTGCTAAGATGACTTTATCATGCTCAGAACATTGAAGAACTGAAAATATCTTTTCAGTAGTACTAATCCATTGTTCATCAACTAATGGATCAGTATACCCGCTGAATGAAGGTGGACGCTGTCTCATGAAGGATTCAACCGAATGTTGCTCCTTCCTTTGCTCGTTTGGAAGTCCTGCATGATTCATATCTTGAGAAGTTGTGTGAGCATGGCTACAAGATTTTGCATTCCATCTCCCATAACGTTTGGTTGCTCAGGGGGACAATCATTGCATTTCTCGTCGCATTCCGCATTAACACGGTTCCTTCAGGTTCCAGCCATTTACTAAAACCAAGAAGAATAGTGTGAGCAACACTAATTATAATAGGAAAACCACATAATCAAGAATAAAATTTCACACTTAATATCTTATCCTAGGTTATTCATGACCATTTCTAAAACACTAAGATTGTGTTCTATGCTTAGACTTATCCTTAGGGTTCTTACTAAGTCTTTCGCATCCTAGTTTCCAAAGGTTGACTATACCTTTCCTCTAATACCAACTATAACAACCCATACTTTACATAAATTGTTATTACTTCAGAATTGAAGAACACTTATTACAACAAATAACAAAACCAAGAAAGGACCGTATAGGTATAGTGTCTTTAGAAACTGGGAAACATAAACAACTGGTTCGTAAATCATCTACTTTGCCTCCCATTTATTTCATCATATCTAGAGTCCCTTTTTGGCATATTCTACTTAATAACCTTCTTCTTGACCTAGGGAAATAAAACATACAAAAGGGTGAGCTCAAATGTTCAGTAAGGGTAAACAAAAGAAATATCAATCACATCATATACATAAGCACATAACTTTTGGAAATCTTAACATGCAAAAGAGATCATAATTTCATAACATGAGATAAATAATAGTAGTTAAATGTAATCCCAATAATCATAACTTATAACATGAAACTTTGTGGAATACACAAATAATCATAGATAATCATTTCTTATTAGTCAAGACTCATTGCCAAGACTATCTTAGTGGACAAAGTCCCTTTCTGAACCGAGTTCACTCCTCGTTTCAATCCTGTTTTACTGAACCGGTATAACCTACCATTCTAGCCATGTCTATCTCATGAGATATAAAATCTTTTCCCAATGAATTGGATGGAGATATAGGTCCCACCCATCTCATAATGATACCATTCTTATGTGTGCCACAAATTCATAAATCATACATCATTGCATAACCCATGTAATTAAAATGGGATTCTTAAACAACATGACATCATAAAACAATTCATATAAGATAAATGAATTCATAAAAATAATTCCATCACAACATAATCAAATCAATGTAATAATAGGGATAGAAACAGAACCCTATATTATCTTAGATGGAAAATAATTTTGATAAAACCCTTGAACTCCATTCTTGAGGAAAATATCCTTTCTACTTCAAAAACGTTTTCTTTTATTAACATGTCATACAATTTTAAACTAAAAGAAGTTGATTAAAAATAAACTTGAAAGCTTGTATAGGAATCTTCTTGGAAATAATGTTTTAAAAATCCATTCATGCCGTATAAGTTAAAAAAAACATTCTTCGTACTTTTGTTGGAAAAGTCAAAAAGTACCTCGTACGAAAAATGACAAAAGATTCCTTTCATATCTTTTACTAAAAACTCAACGAAGGGTAAAATTGGATTTAAAAAATTTTAGGTGGATGGAAATAATATTACATATTGAGGAAACATGGATTTGGATGATAAAATACACCCCAGTAAATTTCAAAGTATAAACAATCTCGGATAAAAATGAGATTGTGATATTTCCCTTACCTTAGGTCCGACTTGCTTTGTAAGTGTCCGAACCTCCTGTATAATGATTTAAATAATGTTATTGACTTATTACAGAATCATACTTATTTTTATGATATCATATATGGTCATATTCTTAGCTTCTTAGTAGTAATATTTCATTGCTACTTGTTATTCGGGTGTTTATAACTTTTTGTTCTTATGCGTGTTTTGTCGAATAAATTCTTATTCTTCTCTTTAGGTTATAGATACCTCATTTCCAGAATGGTATTAGTGTAATATATATTATATTAATTCATTAAATTCATTTATATAATCATTATGAAATGAAGATCATGTAGAACGAGTCGCATCACATCGTGGAGACGGTATTCCGTACGTACGCACTAGTGATGATATCGTTCCTATGATCGTGGAATTGTATTGGAGTGTATGTATACTATTTCAGAATCAATATCACTTTATAATAGTCATATATAGTCATTATTTACACAATTATACCCATCCAAGTAAGGTGGTGGTGGAAAATAGATTACACCACGGCGTGGAGACGGTATTCCGTACGTACGCACGCGCGGTGATTTTATTTTCCGTAGGATGGATAGATGGTTAAATAGGGTTGTTTCATAATTATAATAACATATCAGTATATGAGTGATACTGATTTTATTACTTCATAATGAAACAACTAAAGAATAAGAAGTTGAAGAAGAAAGAAACTGGAAAGGATCGGTAATGGATATTACGTCTTCTTTGAAGTGCTTCCTTGAGACCTCCTTTTAGGGCACTAAAATTGGTCTTTGAAGAAGACCAGGAACTCTAGGATTTCTCTAGGGAAGTGTATAGGAGAAAGGGGCATGGGTTGGCAGAGCTTGAAGGCTCAAAGTGGTGTGAGGAAGAGGGGGAGGAGGTGCCCTTTTATAAGGGAGGAGAGGGGCACCTTTGGAATAACTAAAAATTTTATTTTATTATAAAGTCATTTTCGGTTTTAAATAGCTCCAAATTGAGTTATTTATAAGATAAGGTGGGGATGGGTCGAAATCCTCTCATAAAATGGAATTTAGATAAGTTTAGGTCGTTATATTAACCTTATCTTTTAGTTTTAACTCTTAGTTAATTAGATTGACATTTACCATGTCACTTTGTATTTTTATATTATATAGTTAATAAACTTACCATATACATCCAAGAGACCCCCAAGTTGTGTTTTATTAATATATATAACCTTATCTAAGTCATTTTTCCGAACCTTAGATTTTTAGTAATAAAATAACAATTAATAATATAATATTTGTTTTAAAAACTATTTTATGTCAATTTTGACACTATTTAGTAATTGATTTTTGTGAAAATCATAAAAGAATGATAAGTTCGAAAAAAGTTAATTAAATCAATACTAACATGTCATATTAACCTAGAAAATTATTGGAATTCATAAAAAGTCTCAAATTATATTTATTTGTGTATTTATAACATCAATTATGTCAATATTTCATTAATAAGATAATTACTGCATCATCGTTGTGTCATAAATAAATTAAATTATTTAATGTCTAAAAATTACAAATAAAATACCATTATGTATGAAATCTTTTTATCTTTCTAATGAATATTTATAGTCTAATTTATCTTATGTATAACCACATATTAAAAATGATTTACTTATTAAACTTTGATTTTAACTATTTTAACCCTTCTTTAAATAAATTAATAATAAATGTCCTAATCTAATCCAAGTGGGCCTAAATGGTCATATTTTATTACTAAGGTTGTTTTTGGTCGAATTACACTTGTCCAATAGAATTAGGACTTGTGTTAGGGTAATATTATTATTATTTTTACCCTTAATTACCCTATTTACTTTTAATCGTGGTAAAAAAAGCAAAAAGTTACTATTCACCAAAAAATTATTTTCATCTTATTGAACCACATTTTAATACTTGATATTAACCATGTCTCTCGGATTTTCGAAATTACACTCACAGAAGCGGTAAAATTAAGTTTTATGAAAAATTCAGTTTTTGTAACTACCACTTAGTGGTTTCACTATTCATCAAAAATTGAAAGTTTTCAGAAAAATACCAAAATTTCACCCTAGGCTAATTTCGATATTCCGAATCCAAAAATGAAGTCCATTTTGAAAAATAAAATTTATAAAATTTCAAAAAGTGGTTATTACTATTCGTAAAAGCTAGTTTTAATAATATTTTAATAGTACATCGTTGTTTAGTGAAACTTGGTATTGCGTACGACACAAGCTATCGAGGAAGGTTGCGATTTCGTGTAAAGCAAGCCAAGAAAGTGTTGTGTGTAGAAAAAGATTCCTTTGATGATTTATATAACATAAAAGTCTTGGGTGTTACAACACAAGTTTTCAAATTCAAAACCAAACACAATCCATTTCACTTTTTAATTTTTGAAACCCCAATCTTACAAAGATGAACCATATGCATTTTAATTGATAAAGGTGATATTTCATTTTTAAAAGAAAGGAAGAGTGAACAACATTTCTGATACCCTTTTTCCATAAGAACTTGAAAATATTTTTTTTTTCATTTTTGGTATAAATTCTAAACTTCTCAATAAGTGAGCACAAAAATCATACAAAAATGGAAATGGAAATAAAAATACAAGAGTAACCAACCAACAATGAATCAAAATCATTTGCTGCAAGAAACTAAGTTCCAATAGGCATGGGTGAAACTAGGAGATCATGAATAATCGAGAACATACTAATAAATGATACCCATACTCAGAATCATGCCTCATATGATGAAATCAAAGTTCTTTAAATACTCCCATCCACCTTAACTATAGATAGACTAAGGGGAAAATCCTGTAATATTAAAACCTAATATATCCACCTACTATGGGCCACCAGTTAGTGCGTAATCTAGAAAGTGAATCAATTGTTCTCATAAAATTCTCTAACTATTCTTGGTTCCCATGTATCATGTATAAAGGGGGTGAGCCAACTGATGTCAACTGAGCATCCAATCACATGCATATATCATATATAATAATTTAAATAGTAGGAATCACCCTGAATCACTCCAAGGATCAATCTCTTTTCCTTAAAATTCATAAATGAGAAAATGGGTCTCAAGGATTCCACAATGAGGATATCCCACCCATTCAAATAAACTAGTAAATAAAATTATCCGGGGGGGTTCATGATAAACATTTACCACTTTCATCAAGGTTCCAAATGTGCCTCAAGATCTTTTCACTGAAACAAGATTTATCAAAGAACCAAATAAACTTTTAAAAATAGGTGTAAACAAACCATTTACCATTTCACAATCATTTCATAAAATTCTATTTTTAGCAAAAAATCCACATTTTCAATCAACCCATTTTCATTAAAATTCCAAACGGGCCATTAGTCACCACATATACCAAATACACATTTCCTTTAAATACAAAACCACTTTGAAAACCCTTTCAAGGAACTCAAATAATCATTTTTCATATTAAAATATATTCACAAATCCAAACCATGCTTTAGATGTCAGAAAACACATACAAAGGCCAATCAGGCATTTCATCAAATACTTGGTGTGTAATATTTAGTAAAAAAGGATATATAATTTAAAATAATAAGTAAATCACCAATTTGCACACCAAAAAATAAATAAAGAGCTAATAAATCATTATTTATCATGTAAGGAAGGTTCAAAATCATTAAACCAATGAATATTAAATCACAAAGGAAAAATAAATGGGAAACCTATGACAACCCTGATCTTTTATTACACAGTTAAACATATTTTACTACATAAAATTCATGTGATAAAACATAGAATATAGAGATTTCTAGTGTATTTGGGGCTTAGGGTCATTACATAACAACTTAAAACATGAAATAAAACATCTTTATTGAAAACTTCCTTTACATGACCACTACATTCCCTCGTACTTAGCATTACATGGGATAACCTGAGGACATGCATAAGAAAAGGGTGAGCTATAAATCCCAGTAAGGAAATAAACATGAAGTAACATGAAGAATACAATAAATGTTAGACAATAGGAATATCATTATATCACAATAGAAGAATAAACATAAAGTCATTATAAAGCATGATAATCATAACATGGAAATGTGGAAACAACACTTAACATGGAAATAGCATGAGCCAAGGCTCATTGCACATGGAGCATGAGTAAATCCTCATTGCACATGAAGCATGAATAAAACCTTGTTTCACTTTAATTAGCATGAGTAAACACCCATTTCACATGACATATCATGATACTATACTTTACCCAATGCATTGGAGTGCTATAAGGGCGCACCCTTCTTAAAAATTTCATTTCATGCATAAGTGTGCCACATGGATCATATAACATGGATTCATAAAACATAATAATTTATTCCATGATAAAGGAATGTGGAATTAATACATGAAACTTTATAATTAATAAGTAAATGTGAATAAAGGTGAATACCCTTGATAGAGAAATGGGCATGGTATTCACCACACAATGACATTGGCTTAGAAAATCGGTGCAATTTCGGCAGCGTAACGGCGTGACATAAGAATTCATAAATATGGTTGATGAGAGATAAAGGGGTGTCTCATAATATTTACATTAAATGTACAGTAATGGGGTCATATAGATACATGTCCCAACAATTTTAATAGAATTTAGAGTCATGATACAAACAAATTTCTTGAATGTAAAAGAGGAAAGAGAAATTCCTTTCTGAATTTCAGCATAGTAACGGGTGTACATGGGAGGAATTTAGTGAGAGATAAAGGGGTATCCCATCATTCAAACATAAATAGGGTAGTGTGGGAGAGCTACGAAACCATACCCTAACATTTATAATTGAAATTAAAAGTCAGAACAATTTAAAGAAAATTGGACAAAAAATGAGAAAGGAAGAAAAAACCCTTACTTGGAAGTGTGCTTCCAAAGGCTTAAGAGAGGCTTCTTGGGAGATTGGGGCACCTTGGGAGGATTCTAGATAGATTAGGGCATAGGTTGGACGAACTCCAAAGGTTTTGAGTGAGGAGAAAGTGGTAGCTTGAGTGGGTTTATATAGGAAAGGTGAGGGAATTCTTTATTATTTAGGTTTGAGACAACTCACATTAAACTAATCCAAACCACAAACCATACCATGGTTTTTGCCCATGGTTTTTGGAAAATAGAAGTGGAAAAAAAATATTTTATAAGGCCAAAGTCCTAAATTATTAAAATAATGGGGTTTCGTATGTGGAGGTGAGTCGTACTCCCAAAGAAAAAAATTTAAAAAGACAAGATGTTTAATAAGCCTTGAAGGGTCCATTAATGCTTTGTAAAATAAGTCAAACAAACCCAAAATCACATTATTTTAATGTTAAAACATATATTGGCCGAAAATAAGGCTTATAGTATTTTATTACATCACTATTAGGTCATTATGATGTCATAAAACACATTATATATTTTAATGGTATTTAATTTTTACCCAAAAATTTGACTCTCAAAAAATTATGAAAAATTCACCATTGGATAATTTCGACGTCCTGATTCCAGAAATAATATTCATTTTAGCTAAATAATTTTCTAAATATGTTAATTTTCACTTTTAAAATAAAAACTGACATTTATTGAAAATTCATGGGTTTTGACAAAAATGGATTTCAAACCTTAATAAAAATTACTATTGCATTCATAAAATTATACAATCATTTATATTTAATAAAAATAAATTTAATAATAATAATAATATTTTATTTAAATTTTATTTAATTCAAAAATCCATTAATTCATCAAAATAGATTTCTTAGTTGAACATTAACTAAAAATACTATTTGTGCTTTAAAACTATTTACAAAGCAACAATAATAAAATGAAAGTATATTCATTATTATATACAAAAATAATGTACATAACCATAATGCTAAGGTCTTGTTACTTAACCCCTTATAACACCCGCATAAGACCTAAGATTAAGGTGTGCGATGGTGACAGACTCTTGGGGTGGCTCGGATAACATTGCTCGGGTGGTAATCTCTATCAACTTCCACTTCTCTCATAGGCGGTCCTGCTCATGCTTAACCTATTGAAGCTCGGCTTGGTCTTGGTCAAGAGCGAATCCCAATTATGCCGCCTCTTTTCTGAGCTTCGAAAAATGGGCTTCGTATGGGGCACGTCTACTTGATGAGGCCATCACTTCCTTTGTCTTTGTAAATTAGATTTGTTAAAGACCTATATTTATACTAATCATGTGATCACTATTCAACAACTATATTAACAACGATCACAATTATTAACAGTATTTTAAAATCCAAAAACATAAAACCAAAGTAGTTGACATTATATATACACATTTTACATAAAGAGACATTTAATTTGTTCAAGAGGGATTTCCATTAATGAAAGTTTGGGTTGTTACAATCTTCCCCCCTTAAAAACTTTCACCCTCAAAATTTTCTTTTCCCATACTAAAACAGATGTGGGTAATTATACTTCTTCATTTCCTCCAATTCCCATGTCACTTCTTCAAACTTGTGGTTTCT
The DNA here is from genome assembly GCA_963277665.1 of Viscum album. NCBI lineage: Eukaryota > Viridiplantae > Streptophyta > Magnoliopsida > Santalales > Viscaceae > Viscum > Viscum album. The sequence goes on from OY728127.1 coordinate 626,538,346, forward strand.
CCACAACACCTTGACGAGGGGAATTGTCTTATTTCATAGAAATTTTTCTCTATGATTTAAGATCTTCACTGGTTTCTCCTCATAAGAAAGATAATACTATAAATGTACCACCTCTAAAGAGAGTACATGTGAAGGGTCCGATATGTACTTCCTTAAGAGTGATACATGAAAGACATCATGTAATTTGGCCATGGTAGGTGGAAGTTCTAGTCGATAGGCCACAACCCCGAAATGATCAAGAATCTTGAAGGGGATGATGTAGCTTGGACTTAACTTCCCTTTATTTTAAAACATCATGACCTTCTTCCACGGAGATATGAATAGAAATACCATGTATCCAACTTTAAACTCAAGGTATCATCGATGGTTATCTGCATAACTCTTCTGTCGACTCTGGGCTGCCTTGATATGCTATTGAATGGTTTTCACCTTCTCCACCATTTCTTAGACCATTTCTGGTCCAATCATCTTACGTTCACCGACCTCATCCCAACACGCCGATGTTATGAACCTTTTCCCATAAAGGGCTTCATATGGTTCTATTTGGATGCTCGAGTGGAAACTGTTATTATAAGAGAACTCAACCAGAGGAATATATTGATCCCATCCTCCTTTAAAGTCCATTGAGCATTCTCTCAACATTTCCTCAAGTGTTTGGATAGTCTGCTTGGATTGGCCATCAGTTTGAGGATGATAAACCGTACTAAAGTTCAGTTCAGTATTCAGAGCATGTTGAAGAATCTTCCAAAACTTAGAGGTGAATCTTGGATCTTGATCAGACACAATAGATAGTGTTACTCCATACAACCATTCCACTTCCCTGATATATATCTGTGCCAGTTGATCCAATGAGAAATCCTCCTGAATAACAATGAAGTGTGAAACCTTTGTAAGACGATCCACAACAACATAGCTTGCATTGTTGCCTTTGGATTTCTTCGGAAGCCCGGTGACAAAGTCCATGGAGATGTTCTCCCATTTCTATTCTGGTATGGGCAATGGTTGCATCATCCCATTAGACTTCTTCCTCTCTTCCTTCACTTGCTGACACACCAGACACTTTGATGTATATTCAGTGATCTCCTTCTTTATATTATCCCACCAATAATTCTCTTAGAGATCTCGATACATCTTTTTTTTCTTGGGTGAATAGAGAAATTTGAACTATGTGCATCATCCAAAAGTTCCTTCTTCAGCTCCAGACTTGATGGAACACATATTATTTTCCCAAATCTCACAATTCCTTCTTTATTAACATTAAACTCCAAGTATTTACCTTTTCCGATAGCTTCTACTTTTTCCTGAGTTCCCACATCATCTTTTTGAGCATCCTTTAACCTTTCCAAAAGTGACAGTTGAGCAATCATTTGTGAAAGGATTGATGATGTTACCTTATTTATGACTCCCATGTCCATCTTCATCAAATCTAAGAAGATTGGATCCTTTTCAATTCTCATCAATTATAGAATCTCTAGGTCCTTTCTACTTAGGGCATCCGCCACCTTGTTCGGTTTCCTAGGGTGGTAATGGATTGAGCAGTCATAGTCTTTGATCATCTCTAACCGTCTTTGTTGGCACATGTTCAACTCTTTTTGTGTGAATATATACTTGAGGCTTTTGTGGTCCGTATATATTTCACACTTCTCCCCAAAGAGATAGTGCCACCAAACTTTCAAAGTTAATATCACTGCATCCAACTTGTGGTCATGCGTTGGATAGTTTTGTTCATGAACTTTCAATTACCTTGAAGCATAGGCAATGACTTTGTCATTTTTCATCAACACACATCCCAGGACCTTCTTCAAAGCATCACTGAATACCACAAAAAGTTCTCCACTTATGGGTAAAGTGAGCATGGGCGTAGTGATAAGCTTCCTTTTCAACTCCTTGAAGCTTTCTTCGCATTCATTACTCCAAGCAAACTTTACTCCCTTTCGAGTTAGCTTGGTAAGAGGGTTGGAAAATCGTGATAAATTTATCACAGATCGTCGATAATATCCAGCTAACCCCAAGAAGCTACGGATATCCGTTACTGATGTTGGCCTTATTCATCCCTCAATTGCATCTGTTTTGGAGGGATCCATATATATCACATTGATTGTGATGATATGGCCCAAGAATGAGACCTCCTTCAACCAGAACTCACACTTGCTGTACTTTTCATAGAGCTTATCCTTCCACAAGGTCTCTATTACAGTTCTCAGATACTCCTCATGATCCTCCTTGGTTTTGGATTATATCAGAATATCATCTATAAAGACTACCACAAATTTGTTGAGGTAATATCTAAAGACTCTATTCATCAAGTCCATGAAGATTTCTGGAGCATTAGTGAGTCCAAAAGGCATTACTATGAATCCATAGTTCCTGTATCTTGTATAAAAAGAAGTCTTGGGGATATCTTCCTTATTCACCCCTACTTGATAATATCCCGACTGAAAATCCACCTTGGAGAAGTATTGTACTATACGTAGTTGATCGAAAAAGTCATCAATTTGTGGGGGAGTATACTTGTTCTTTATCATGATTTTTTTGAGCTCACGATAATTGATGAAAAGGCTCATTGACCCATCCTTCTTCTTGACGAAGAGGACTGGTGCACCCCATGGTGAAGCACTTGGGTGTATAAACCCTTTATCCAGATTCTCCTGTAGTTGTTTCTTCAGCTCTTCAAGCTCTACAATAGCCATTCTATATGGATTCTTGGATATTGGTAACACCCCAGGTATAAGTTCAATTGAGAATTCAATATCTCTTCTAGGAGGAAGACCAGAAAATTCCTCGGGAAAAACTTCAGCGAATTCCCTCACAATAGGCATTTCCCCTAGGATGGTTTCCTCCTTAGACTCAATCATCTGAGCCAGATATGTGTGCTCATAGGGTAGTAATATCCATGCTAGAGATGATGGATCTAAAGAAGATTCATCTTCCTCCTTTCACTTGTAAAGAATTGGGGGCTGATTCTCCATATAGAGAGTGATTTATCTCTCACGACAATTTATGTTGGCTCTATATAAGGAAATCCAATCCATGCCGATAATTGCATCAAATTCCACCAAAGGTAGTATGAAAAGGTTCAACAGGAAGTTTAATCTACATATTATGATAGGGGAGGAGTTATATTCATGGGATGCAATGATTTCCCCATTTGTTGTACTCACCAAAGTCTTCACTTCCATGATTTTTGGTGGTGCTGGGATTATTCTACTGAACTTTCTAGATATAAAAGAATGCATAGAACCTGAATCAAAAAGTACATTCACTATTCTTGAATCAATAACTAGCGTACCTATCACCACTTCATTGTCGGGGTTCACTTCGGCAGTAGTGATGGAAAAAGCTCACCCTTGATTCCTTGGAGGTTGTTGGTTGCCTCAGAAAAACCTTGGATTAGGGCACTGATTCGAAATATTCCCTAGTTATTTTTAGTTGTAGCAATGAAAAATGTGTTGAGGTTTGAACGGAGCATTACTCTTCTATATTGAAGCCATGAGTTTTTTTATCGGCAGTTAACAGCCAGGTGCTCTTCTCTTCCACACCTAAAGTATTTCCTCACCCCCTCCAGGAAATTTCAAGGGTGCTTATTTCCGCACATTTGGAAAGTGGGGTGATTGATCTTATTAAAACCGTTGGATTTATCCATTGGACCTCTAGAATTGAATTCCACCTTATGCTTCTTATACCCATGATACCCCTTAGATTCTACGATCTCCATTTCAACATTGAGGGAACTTTAGATAATTTCCTCATAGTTGTTGAAGTCACGGATTTCCAGTGCTTTCTGCAGGCTAGGTTTCAACCCACCAAAGAAGCGGTTAACCTTGCATTCGGGGGTAACGACAAAACCGAAAGTGTATCATGCAAGCCTTGTCAATTTTTCCTCGTACACTCCAATAGATACGTCGTCTTTTTTTAATCTAGAGGGTGCGGAAAAAATATTTATCGAAAAAAATCTTCCAGAAATCCTTCCATTCCAAATCCTCGATCTCCTCCTCAGGCTTTGTATTTTTTATCAATGTCCACCATTTATTAGATTTACCCTCCATATGATAAGCATCCAGGAGAACCTTCTCTTGTTCAGAACATTGAAGGATGGAGAATATCTTTTCAATGGACTTGATCCATTGTTCATCGATTGAGGGATCAGATGATCCATTAAAAGTAGGAGGCCTTTGTCTCATGAACCTCTTGATAGAGACTTGTTCTTTCTTATAGGGGGTTGAACATTCCTCTTGACCCATGTTTCTATTCAAATCTTGAGTTAGCTGAGAGAGAAGCATGAAAAAGTTCGTAATTCCAACTCCAATTGGATTGGGCATCTCATTAGTACAGTCATCACATTGATCTTCACATCGGTTGTTAGCCTGAATCCTCCTATTACTATCCATTGACTTGAATAAAAGGAAATTTAGGGGTAACACATAAAGGGCAATACAAGGACAAAACTAATGACTTATAAATTAATTTTATTTCCTTAACATATGAATCTATTGGCTTCAGTCTATGTTATCCATGATCTGCTTTCTAACATATATTATTAGGTAATTTTTTTGTCCCTTAATAATGGTTTATACTAATATTGTGAATTTAGAAAAGCATATCCCCTGGGAGTTTCATAACCAAGATTGAAGAAAGTCTCATTATTTTGCACCAGTTCCCATTCAATTCTAGCTCAAAGCGGTGTTTTCGGGTTTTATCCCTTGGATATATCTGTGCCAGAGCCACCTCAACCTACTCGTATCCAGAGAGGGATGAATTTTATTGATAAACCACTTAATAAATACTAACAAAAACTTAGGGATGTTTTTATTATACTTATTCTTGTCTCTAAGGATTTACTATGGTTTTATAATCCTAATCCCAAAAATAACTAAACCTATCCTCTGATACCAACTATGACAACCCTGATCATTTATTACACAATTAAACATAATTTATTACATAAACTTCATTTGATACAACATAGAAGATCGAGAGGTCTAGTGTATTTGGGGATTAGGATCATTAAATAACAACTTAAAACATGAAATACAACATCTTTATTAAAAACTTCCTTTACATGACCACTGCATTCCCTCATACTTAGCATTGCATGGGATAACCTGAGGACATGCATAAGAAACGGGTGAGCTATAAAGCCCAGTAAGGGAATAAAAATGGAGTAACATGAGGAATAAAATACATGTTAGACAATAGTAATATCATTATATAACAATATAAGCATAAACATAAAGTCATGATAAATCATGATAATCATAACATGGAAATGTGGCAACAACACTTTACATAGAATTAGCATGAGCTAAGGCTCATTGCACATGGATAATGAGTAAATCCTCATTGCACATGAAGCATGAGTAAAAACTCATTGAACTTGAATTAGAATAAGTAAAAACCCATTGTAAATGACGTATCATGATAATATACTTTACCCAATGCATTGGAACGCTATAAGGGCGCACCCTTCTTAAACATTTCATTTCATGCATAAGTGTGCCACATGGATCATATAACATGGATTCATAAAACATAATAATTTATTCCATAATAAAAGAATGTGGAAGTCATACATGAAAAATTATAATCAATAAGTAAATGTGCATAAAGGTGAATACCCTTGATAGAGAAATGGGAATGGTATTCACCACACAATGACATTGACTTAGAAAATCAGTGCAATTTTGGCAGCATAACAACGTGATGTAAGAATTCATAAAAATGGTTGATGAGAGAGAAAGGGGTGTCTCATCATATGTACATGAAACATACAGTAATGTGGTCATATATATACATGTATCAACAATTGTAATGGAATTTAGAGTCATGATACAAAAGAATTTCTTGAATGTAAAAGAGGAAAGAGAAATTCCTTTCAGAATTTCGGCATAGTAACAAGTGTACATGGGATGAATTTAATGAGAGATAAAGGGTTATCCCATCATTGAAACATAAATAGGTAAGTATGGGGGAGGTGAAAAACCATACCCCAACATTTATAATTGAAATTAAAAGTCATAACAATTTAAAGAAAATTGGACAAAAATGATAAAGGAAGAAAAAAACCTTACTTGGAAGTGTGCTTCCAAAGGCTTTAGATAGGATTATTGGGAGCTTGGGTAACCTTGGGAGGATTATAGAGAGATTAGGGAAGATTTTGGAAGAACTAAAAAGGATTTTAGTGAGGATAATATGGGATCTTGGGTGGGTTTATATAGGAAAGGTGAGGGAATTCTTTATTATTTAGGTTTGGGACACCTCACATTAAACTAATCCAAACCACAAACCATCCCATGGTTTTTACCCAGTGTTTTTGTCAAAGGGAATATTAAAACAATATTTTATAAGTCCAAAGTCCTAAATTCATAAAATAATGGGGTTTATTATGTGGAGTTTAGTCATACTCCCAAGGAAAACAATTTAAAAAGACAAGATGTTTCATAAGCCTTGAAGGGTCCATTAATGCTTTGTAAAATAATTCAAACAAACCAAAAATCACATTATTTTAATGTTAAAACATATATTGGACTCAAATAAGTCTTATAGTATTTTATTACATCACTATTGGGTCATTATGATGTCATAAATCACATTATATATTTAAACGGTATTTAATTTTTACCCAAAAATTTGACTGTCTTAGAAAATTATGAAAAATTCACCATTGGATAATTTAGATGTCCTGATTACAGAAATAATATTCATTTTATCTAAATAATTTTCTAAATATTTTAATTTTCACTTTTAAAATAAAAACCTACATTTATCTAAAATTAATGTGTTTTGACAAAAATGGATTTCAAACCTTAATAAAAATTACTATTGCATTCATAAAATTATACAATCATTTATATTTAATAAAAATAAATTTAATAATAATAATAATATTTTATTAAAATATTATTTAATTCAAAAATCCATTAATTCATCAAAATAGATTTCTTAGTTGAACATTAACTAAAAATACTATTTGTTCTTTAAAACTATTTACAAGGTAACAATAATAAAATGAAAGTATATTCATTATTATATACAAAAATAATGTACATAACCATAGTGCTAAGGTATTGTTACATAACCCCTTATAACACCCACATAAGACCGAAGAGTAAGGTGTGCGATGGTGACAGACTCTTGGGGTGGCTCAGATAACATTGCTCGGGTGGTAATCTCTATCAACTTTCATTTCTCTCGTAGGCGGTCCCACTCGAACTTAATCATGTGATCACTGTTCAATGTCTATATTAACAACGGTCATAATTCTTAAGGGTATTTTAAAATCCAAAAACATAAACCCAAAGAAGTTGACATTTTATATAGAAATTTTACATAAAAAGACATTTAATTTGATCAAGAGGGATTTCCATTAATGAAAGTTTGGGTCGTTGCAAAACCTACCTCAAATACATGGCGCTTCAAAAAAACACACCCAGAAACACACCAAAAGGGTTTCAAGATCCAAGATCTATGAAGAGGAACCCCATACATACAAAATCCACAACATAAATAAATGGGAAGCCAAACCCTATGTCGACATGACCATGGGAGAATAGGAACTCAAGAAGAAATGGAAGAAAAAGGAAGAGGGAGATGAAGGGAGGAGATTAACTTAAGAGATTTGACCCAAATCTTGATGGAATCCTTAGATCCACACATAAGGATGAAGGAGAAATCTTAGAGAAACAATAAGAGGCCTCCCTATGGATATAAGAACCAGGTGGGAGGAGAAATGGGAGGATTTGGGGTTAAAATACTGTAAGGGAATAATTGGAATTTCACAATTTTTTTGATTTGGGATGATTACATGGTTTACAAACCACGCACCAAACATGTGGTAGCTACTTTCCAAGAGGGAATAAATACATGATCAGACCGCACAGTTTGACTTACCATGTGAAAACTATGCGGTAACTTCTTTCCAATTTCTAACACCTGCCGTTCAATTACCTGGGCTAAGCTACACGGTTTATCAAACTGTTCTCCAACTATGCACAAACAACTGTCAGGCCCTAAAACTAAAATTTTCTAAAAAAATCAGGGGAAGACTGAGAAATAACCATAGGTTCAAAACTAAACAAAGAAACACTTCAAAATCTAGAACCCATCACACCCATAAATCGAGATAAAAACCGAGATCCAACAAGCTGGAACAAATAATGAAAATTAAAAATCAGGGTGTGATAATTCCCCCCACCATATCACTTTATTCCCCTATAAAGCCACAAAACACATGTAGTTTATTGAACAATGACTAAGGATTCCCACAATTGTATGATATGACCTCCCATGTCAAAAACACCTAAACTATCACCACAAAGAAACTTACACCCCTTTATAAAGTAGAAAAAAAAATCAAAACCACATTCTCATTAAGGGAGGCTGGAACAGACTCCCCACCATTTAGAAAAAGACTAGAACTAATCAAAACCCAAGATAATTCTTAACAATCCCCATGGTGGGTCTCCCCACCATAAGAACCAACCAACACTAAGCAATCCAAAATCCAACATGATCTAACACTAGGCCTTTCACACACAGAAAAACCAAAAATATTCCACACCGGTCTACCAAACACAATTAAGAAGAATTCAAAAATAGAATTTAGATTTCCCACTCCCGAATAGAGGGGAAAAAATTGATCCAATCTTCCCGTACCCCCAGCGGTTTCTTGACTGTGTGAAAAGCTTCACTCCAAGACCTATGGTTGGAGCCATGATGTCTGAAGCATATGATGCACCATAGTCAGGATATAATGAATGAAACTAACTTTAATCAACAATCACATTCACTAAAACATTGACTTATAATAGGCACACATAGAACATTCCTCTACTTAGAACATAAGATCCATACTTTCCAAAATAAAAACTTGCTTTCCTTAAAAATAGGAGTTAATTAAAAAGGACTTACAAAATTCCCTTACATTTCAAAAAAAAGAAGAAATAAATAACCAATGAAACAACCACAAAAAAAACCTTTAAAACCGAGAGTACACTTAAAACAAAGAAACTTTAAACAAGGCCCCAAAGAACACACCACTTCTACAAATTGGCCCCATGATGCTTCCTGGAGATACTGTAGAAAAACCGCTACATGTGACCTAAGCGTCCACAAGCATGGAAGGGACTTAGAGCACTTTAAAATGACGGATTCTTGTGACCATGATTTCCACACTGATAACACACCAAGATATCATGCCCAAAAGAGGTTGATGAAATATCCAGAGGCCTTTTTATTCTATATCCGACACCAACAGCTTTAGGTCTCTTGCCCACTTTCTTACTAGACTTCTCATCACTGCTTACAATTACTAGAGTAAAGTTTGTTGCATTAAGAATTACCACTAGAACAACTTCATTATGGAGATACTACTTCACAACATTGAAAAAAGAAGATAGATTGAACTCAAACACCTTTGACCATAGATCAGGACGAATCCCACACTCGAAATGTCGAGTCTTTATGGAATCATCCCCAATATACTATGCATGGTAAGGAACTAGGTTCACAAAATTATGGAAGTATTCCAACACTAATCCACTATCTTATTAAAAACAACACATCTCTATACCCTTTCTCACCCCAATCATCTCATAGATATACTGATGGATGAACAAAGCCTAGAATAACTCCCATGTAAGATCTTCCTGAGGCTTATTCTGAGACACCAACTTCCTCCATTTTTAGGGAGAATCTTCAAGCATAAAGGTATAAATCTTCATCTTTGATGACTTAGGAAAATCAAGGGAATATAAGATCCATTCCATTTTCCACATCCACTCTTATTCTTCGAGAGTATATTATTGACCATAAAAGATAGGTGGAATCAACTTTCGAAGCTCAAGGATGAAATTAGGTTGATCAACTAGAAGTCCTGATGATAGGGAACCACCCGTAGTTGCACTACGAACATCCATCAAATATCTATGGGGGAATACTCACTAAGAAATAAGAAAAACCAAGAGCTCAATCAAAACCAACTCTTCAACTTAACTCATATTAAGAAAGAACCCTTATAAGGAGGGGAAATAACTCAAAGATTCCAAAAATACTTTCTAGAAATTCATTAAACATCACTTCAAAACCAAATTTTCAACAAATATTTTTGATCTCAAAACACCATATGAACAAAAATTACCAAGTCATGGGAAAAAATACCACATAACCACTAATTTTCAAAACTTCACTAATTTCTTTTTAAAAACATTTTCAAAACAAAAAAACTCTTTGGGCTTCACACTTGTAAGGACCCAGAATTTACATGTAATTTTTTTTAAATTAATGGGAATTTTACAAGTCTGCGAAAATTGATTGCATGTGATTCCGAGGCCCAGAGTGCCTAGAATAAATTTCTGAACTTTTATTTGGGTACGTTCAGTAAACATGCGAGCAGGTTTTTATAACTTTTGAACCGGTGCTCGAAATTGAAATCTGAGGGCACTGTTGAACTCTCAATGCCAGTATTTTCTTAAAGAGACATTCACGTCTACGATAGTTGGTCGAGGGTGGAGGTTAGTTTTTGGGTTTTTCATGAATGAATAAAATAAAAATAAATTTGTGTAGCTTTTATTTTTTTTATTTGTTAAAACCTCCATGTGGAAGTTGAGAAGTGGGGACCACCAGACCTTAACCTCCCATGAGAGGTTATGGTGGTGGGGACCACATGATCCTAACCTTCCATGAGAGGTTATGATGGTGGGGACCACCCGAGGCCTAAATCTATCAAATCCCTCATTAAATGTGGGAGAGCCTCTTCAACTCCTCCAATATTAATTGTGCCAACCCTCCCCCACAATAATTAATCCAACACACCACTTTAATTGTGCCAACCTATGAGATTAATTAACCTAATTTTAATTATATTCCAACAAACATAATAGATCACATAATCTATTATTTTGGGGCTACCATTTCATTTTGGTGGATTTGGGGAGAGGAGGAGCTTTGGTAGAAAAGCTCTCTAATGAAGAACGCCAATGAAGAATGCCTCTCCTTCAATGTTTTCTTCTCCAAACTCCGTCAAAGGATCTCCAAAGACGCACAAACCGACAATCGAGGAAAACACCGACGACACTGACGTCTATATTTTCCCAACAATTCGTCTTATTCCTTGTGACCTCGTTGATGTCATCAAGCGGACAAGTAGGGGTTTATTTCTATTTGTTTATCACTTTCCATGTACACCCTTATTTTTCTTCTGTGGGTTGGGAATAATCATTACAGGAGGATAGGATTTGATGTTTATGTTCATGTTCTTGATGATCCATATGCTACCACCCAAACGCAGAGGGTATGGGCCAAACCAACATGGACCGACCCTTCCGCAAATCTTGTGGTGTTCTTCGTGATGGAGGAGGATGATAACTATCCATGGTTGGAGCACGAGAATGGAGACCGACACCATCTCGAGTTGCGACGAAGGCGAGGGTGCCGCCCCGCGATCACCTCCGCCGCCCCGGGACATTCGCGCCGACCGCGGCCACCGCCGCCATCCGCGGCTCCACACCAACCCCACGACTGAGGCACCACCCCATGGACAAGGTGCCTCCCTATGGCCGGACTGCCGAGCTGCGGCCGGACCGCCATCGTGCGGCCGGACCACTGCCCCATGGCCAGACTGCCGCCACACAGCCGGACTGCCGCCCCGCGGCCAGACCGCCACCCCGCGGCCGGACCGCCATCCCACAACGTCACCCTATGTGGTCACGGGACCACTGTGTGGCCACCCTGTGTGGCCGCAGGACCGCCATCCCGTGGTCGGACCGCCGCCCTACGTCCGGACCGCCGCCCTGCGGCCGAACCACCATCCCCGGCTGAGCTGCCCCGTGGCCTTATTCCCTCGCGACACTCTCTGCGGCCCCTCGTGGCATGTCAGGCCACCCAGCGGGTTGGGGTGAACCCAATGAGCCGGACCGGACTTGGGCCCACTATGGCCCATTTAATTTCTTTTGACCATAACTTTGGCACTGGACGTCCGTTTGACGAACCGTCAGTGGTGATGGAAGTCTTGGAGCGATAAGGTCCCTTTGAGTATAACCCAATAGAGTTTTGGATTGATATAGCGTACTGTCAGGTTGGATCGAGCACGAATCCAACAGGGCCCCCTGGACAAAAAGGCTAATAACTCAAAGACCAGGCGTCCGATTGACGCGCCGCCTGTTATGTTGAGATCCCTATTACATGGAACACCTTTGAGATACTTCTTCTTGGGACTTTGTGGTAGTTGGAGTATGGACCAGTAGATTGTGGAGTGGATCCTCCTAGAGATGAGCAAGTATAGTGCGGGAACCCAGTGGCTGGCTGAGACTTGATGATTACTGACCGTTTCGACTCGGAGTGACTCGATAGGCCTAGTGGGGAGCGCCTTGGTGATTCTTTAGACACACGGTGGGGAGTAACTTGGTGACGCGGTAGACCCACGGTACTCGATAGGGGGAGTACCTGAGTAGGCCACAAGGGGGAGCGACTTGGTGACGCAGCCGACCCATGGTGGGGAGCACCTTGGTGACGCGACAGACCCACAGTACTCAATAGAAGGAGTACCATAGAAGTCCAAGGTTAGTGGGAAGCGAATCTGTGTGACGCGGCAGACCCACTGTACTTGATAGAGGAGGAGTTCTCCAGCAACCGAGGTGTTCGACGTTGTGACTGGGAATGTTACTTGATACTACCCCTAGAATAAATCCTGTTGTGAGTTGAGTATGTACCTCTGTGTTTTTCTTCATGATTGAGATGAATTACTTGATAACATAGGTAAATGTATGGGAATATACCTAATTAAGGTTATCTATTTATTTCATACTTTGTGTTTTATCCTTGATGGATTTTGTGAGACCTAGAGGGTCTTAGAGTCCCTACTGAGTATCGTATACTCACCCCTGCATGGGCTATGCCCACAAATTGTTGTGTTAGATGTAGATGAAAGACAACACTAACTGAGGTTGAGAGTACCAGGATTGGATGGTACCTGGAGGTAGACCATACAGTGTGTCAGTACGCAAAGGAGACGGGTGGACGTGGAGTGCTGAGGAGGTGATCTGTACCTACCCTTTAGGTAGGAACCTCAGAGGATGATCCAGTATCTATCTCTTCTCTTTCTTCAATTTTATTGTATTTCAGTTTTACCTGTAATTTTACTATTGGTCTTGTATTCCATCCCCCATTTTTTACTTTCATCACCCTTTTGGTTATACAGTTTGTTTGTGTTCGTATCTTGTTGTGTGCTTGGTTACGTGAGTTTACAGGTTATAAAGGAAATGCCTTCCAAGTTTTAAGAAAAATGCCATTTGGTGATAGTCTCTATCCCCTAACCTATGGAAGGAGAGCTTGGGGTAGTCACGGAACGAGCCCCGGGGGACGGTTCGTGACAAATTAGCATTAGAGGAGACAGTTCTACCATAGAACATAGGACTATGATCTTTCCTTTTAACGACAATATTGTTAAGTGTAGTGAGTGTGGTTATCAGTTTATGGAATCCAGTGTTGTGCGGTGGCTTATGTATTCATACACCAGGACCTTGAATTCAGATTTCCAACTCAGTGCATGAAAACATTGATTGCATGGGTGTTTTGAAGAGTTTTCTTTTTGATTTTTTTTGCATCATCTCACCAGGTATAACTTATTGAACGTGGTGCACCTATTTATTTTTAGGATGCCTCCACGCAGGCAGCCACCTAGGGTTCCAAGAGTTGTATGCACTAATATCCCACCGAGTGACGAGGCCTCGGTGTGGGGTCATTTTCCAATAGAGGCACCAGCGGAGGCACCATCGATACCATTACCCGTTGGGCCACCGATTCCACCAACTCCAGCAGCAGAGAGTGCACGCCGCTTGAGCGCATTGCATGAGTTTCAGCGCCAGAGGCCACCCAGGTTCAGGGGAGAGATGGACCCACAAATGGCTGAGGATTGGCTGGAGGCTATGGTGAGAGTCTTCCGACTCGTAGGGACACCAGCCGATCTCATGGTGATCCTTACCGCCAGTCTTCTACAGGTAGCAACAAGAAGATGGTGGAGCTTGATACTCCAGGTTCATGATGAGGTGACGCTTCTCTGGGAAGACTCCGAGAGCCTGTTTTGGGCTGAGTTTGTCCCAATGACTCTTCACGCAGTGTGCATACAAGAGTTTCTTCATCTGTAACAGGGCATCATGAATGTGGCTCAGTACTCAGCGAGGTTCACTGACCTCTCACGCTACTCCACAAATATGGTGCAAGACCCTTTCTTCAGGGCCCAGACCTTCTAGCTAGGGCTCAGACGAGAGATCAGGGTTTCAAAAATCTCACTCAGCATCCCGACGCAGGCAGGGGTATTAGAGAGAGCCCTCTTGGTGGAGAGTTTCCTTGCTGAACAGTCACCAGTAGTGAGACCCACTACCAGTCATCACGTAGTAGAGTCTTCTGAAGCTGGAAGTAGACATAATTCACAGAGGTCCAAGAGGAACAGACCTATTGGTGGAAGATCTCATGACTCAGTATCGGTTGTGTGGGGCACCCAAGGTGAATCTTTTTATACTAGGAGCGAGTAGTGTTTCACATGCCGTGGGAAGGGTCACATGGCTCATGACTGCCCGAACCTTCGTATGGATGATCAAAAGATGGTCTAAGGACCGCCCAAGAAGAGACAGAGGTTCGACCAAGGAGGTCCGTAGGGAGAAGGCGGACATGGTAGGGGAGTTGGCTGTGTAGCTGGCGGTGGATGATGATTTGAGATGTTACTACCACCACCACCAGGAGGTCCACCCTGACCGCAGGGAGCAGGTGTACATGGGAGAGCTCAACTCCTGGAAGCTAAGGCCTAAGATCACGGTGCTTCAGAGATGATACAAGGTACTATTTGTGTCTACTCCACCATAGATGCAGTACTTATAGACACATGTTTCAGTCATTATTTTATTGCCACTGCCCTCGTTCGGAGCTCAGAGATTCCGACGGAGCCGTTGGCTCGATCCTTACGGCTAGAGACTCCTACGGGAGAGGATTTGACGATTACGCACTAGTGATGGTAGTGTGAAATTACTCTAGTAGGGGATATCTTTGGATGGAATCTTCTAGTTGTAGCGTCGAGGCCTTAAAACATCATCTTGGGTATAGACTGGTTATCTACGGTCCATGTTCAGATTGATTGTATTAGGCGCAAGGTGCGGTGTGTCTGCATGGATGGGACCAGGTTTACCTTCACTGGTGAGAAGGGAGCCTTTGCAGCGCAAGATGGACTTACCCAGAGGAGAGTGCATCCGATCACTCATCAGTTGGCTAGCCTTACCCTCAGATCTGTTGATGTGGAGAGTCCGAACTATCCTGTAGTGGTGGACTAGTGCGTGGATGTTTTCTCTGATGATGTTCTGGGTCTACCTCCTCATAGAGCGGTGGAATTTTACATTGACTTGTACCCCAGGACGACACTGATATCTACACTGGCATATCAGATTGATCCTGCGGAGCTTCATGATCTGCGGGTATAGTTAGAGGACTTGTAGGGGAAGGGATTCATCCGGCCCAATGTTTCTCCTTGGGCAGCCCCGATACTGTTCGCCAAGAAGGTGAATGAGAGATTTAGGATTTTTGTTGACTATCATCACCTGAACCAGGTGACCATGAAGAACAAGTACCCACTCCTGAGGATTGATGACCTCTTTGATCATCTGAAGGGAGCATGGTGGTTCTCGAAGATAGACCTCAGATTAGGCTATCACCAGCTCAGAGTAGGAGACGAGGATGTGCAGAAGATGACCTTTAGGTGTTAGTACAACCATTAAGAGTTCTTGGTTATTCCATTCGGCAAGAACAACACTCCAGAAGTGTTCATGGGACTCATGAACATGATATTTCAGCCATACCTTGATCGCTTTATAGTGGTCTTCATCGATGACATTCTGATCTACTCGACTACTGAGGAGGAGCATGCCCGTCATTTGTAGGTAGTACTAGACACACTCTGAGAGCACCAGATTTATGTTAATCTCTCAAAGTTCCAACTCTAGATCCAAGATGTTCACTTTCTCAGACATGTCATATCGGAGGCTAGAGTTGCATTAGATCCAGCGAATATTTAGGTGGTACTTTCTTGGGAGCCACCCAAGAGTGTGATAGAGGTAAGGAGTTTCCTCAGTTTGGTCGGATATTACTAGAGGTTTGTGCTGGATTTCTCCAGAATTGCAGCACTACTATCAGCCTTGATGAAGGAGCAACCCTTCATTTGGTTGGAGAGATGCCAGTAGAGTTTTCAGGAGCTGAGGAAGAGGTTGACTAGTGACCCCATCTTGAGGCTACCAGAGGAGGGCGTAGGGTACGTAGTCTACTGTGACACATCAGGGACCAGAATCAAATGTGTTCTGATGCAGGAGCGAGTAGTGATCGCATATGGTTATTGATAGCTAAGAAAACATGATCATAACTACACTACCCGTTAACTAGAGTTATCAGCAGTGGTATTCGCCTTGAAGATGTGGTGACACTATCTAATGGGTGAGTGTTTTATAGTGTACTCTGATCACAAGAGTCTCAGGTATATCTTCTCTTAGAAGGACCTAAACCTGAGACAACGATGTTGGCTTGAGTTCCTCCAGGACTATGACTTCGAGATAGTCTATACTCCTAGGAAGGGGAGTATTGTAGCAGATGCACTCAGCAGGAGGTCGGTATATAGCTGCTAGGTGAGGCGATGAAGAAGCTGGCCGCTTTACAGATATCCATTGTGGATAGAGATGGAGGAGTTTTTCTATAGTCTCTTACAGTCACTCCCCCAATTCTTCAGCGAGTCAGAGAGGCGCAACGTGGGGACGCTGACTGCGAGGCATGATGTGCTCAGATATCCACAGGATGACACCTGATGTATTTTCTTAAGGTGGGGAGAATGTCATCCTCTTTAGAGGATGTACCATGGTACCAATGTCACTTCTAGAAAAAGTGTTGAGGGAGTTCCAAAAACCCCCTCTAGTGGTACATCCAGAAGTGGCGAAGATGTACTAGGATCTTCGACGACAGCACTGGTGGTTGGGAATGAAGAAAGAAGTAGCAGAGTTTGTCTCTCAGTGCCTCACATGTTAGAAAGTGAAGGTGGAGAATCAGGTACCAATAGGCTTGGTTCAACCTTTAGAGGTCCCAGAGTGAAAGTGGGATGGGATATCCATGGACTTCGTGACAGGACTTCCATGTACATCCAGGGACATGAATCAATTTGGGTGATTATTGACTGACTCACCAAGTCATCCCACTTCCTACCGATCAGAGATCAGGGTTCAGTAGAGAGCTTGGGATGATTCTATGTGCAGGAGATTGTGCGGTTACATGGAGTACCCTCAATGATTATATTCTATCATGATGCACATTTTACTTCCCAGCTAAGGAAGGGGTTGCAGGAGGATTTTGGGACGGAGCTTCATTTGAGCACCGCCTTCCATCCTCAGACGGATGGTCAGACTGAGCGGAGCATTTAGACCCTCGAGGACATGCTGCGTGCTTGTGTCCTCGACTTCAGTCGCAGCTAGGAGGATCACTTACATTTGGTTGAGTTTTAATACAATAATATCTATCACTCTGCCATTGGGATGAAACCTTTTTAGGTGTTGTACGGGCGACCTTGCAGACCACCTTTGTGCTGGAATGACCCAGGGGAGTTAGCACTAGTGGGACCAGAGATGATACGGGCTACCACAGAGAAGGTGCAGATCATCCAGGAGTGGATGAAGACTGCATAGAGCAGGAAGAAGTTATATGCCGATAGAAGATGGATACCTCTAGAGTTAGAGGATGGAGACCACGTCATTCTACAGGTCTCACCCCAATAAGGTCTACAAAGATTTGGTCGATGCAACAAGTTATCTCCGAGATTCATCGGACCTTTTCAGGTCCTCAGCAGAGTTGGCGAGGTGGAATACCACTTAGCTCTTCCACCTCAGTTGAACCGGGTGCACGATGTCTTCCATATGTCCCATTTTAGGAGATACGTGCATGACCCTTCTTAGATCATCGACCATGGAGAGCTGGACATCGATGATGAGGTGACTTTTACGGAGGTTCCAGTAGAGATTGAGGATAAACAGGAGTGAGTCCTTCATGGACAGTCGATACCTCTGGTGTGAATTCGCTGGCAGCACGAGAACCTCTAGGAGAGTCCATGGGAGTGGGAGGCTCAGATGCATGCTCAGTACCCCCACTTGTTTACCTAGTTTGACTTGTGGCTTACGGGGACGTAGAGCCCAGAGGTGGGGATAATTTAAAGACCTAGAATTTCTATGTAATTTTTTTTAAATAAATGGTAATCTTATGAGCCTGTGAAAATTGACGGCACATGATTCCAAGGCCTGGAGTGCCCAGAATGAATTTATGAACTTTTGTTCAGGTACGTTCTGTAAACATGCGAGTGGGTTTTTCTAACTTTTAAACCGATGCTCGAAATTGATATCTGAGGGAACCATTGAACTCGCAGCGTCAGTATTCTCTTAAAGAGACATTCACCTTGATGATAGTTGGTCGAGGGTGGAAGTTAGTTTTTTGGTTTTTTGTGAATGAATAAAATAAAAAAAAAGTTGTGTAGCTTTTATTTTTATTTTATTAGTTAAAACCTCCATGTGGAAGTTGAGAAGTGGGGACCACCAGACCTTAACCTCTCATGAGAGGTTATGTTGGTGGGGACCACCCGATCCTAACCTTCCCTGAGAGGTTATGGTGGTGGGGACCACCAGATCCTAACCTTCCCTGAGAGGTTATGGTGGTGGGGACCACCCGAGGCATAAACCTCTCAACTCCCTCATTAAATGTGGGAGAGCCTCTTCAACGCCTCCAATATTAATTGTGCCAACCCTCCTCCACAATAATTAAGCCAACACACCACTTTAATTATGCCAACCTATGAAATTAATTAACCCAATTTGAATTATATGCCAACAAACATAATAGATCACATAATCTATTATTTTGGGGCTACCATTTCATTTTGGTGGATTTGGGGAGAGGAGGAGCTTTGGGAGAAAAGATCTCCAATGAAGAACACCAATGAAGAATGACTCTCCTTCGACGTTTTCTTCTCCAAACTCCGTCAAAGGATCTCCAATGATGCACAGACCAACAATAGAGGAAAACGCTGATGACACCGATGTCCATATTTTCCCAATGATTCGTCTTCTTCCTTGCGACCTCATCGACGTCATCAAGCAGAAAAGTAGGGGTTTATTTCTATTTTTTTATCACTTCACATGTACAACCTTATTTTTCTTTTGCGGGTTAGGAACAATCATTGCGGGAGGATAGGATTTTACATTCATATTCATATTCTTGATGAGCCATATGCTACCACCCTAACGCGGAGGGTACGGGCCAAACCAACATGGCCCGACCCTTCCAAAAATCTTTTGGTGTTCTTCGCGATGGAGGAGAACGAAAACCATCCATGGTTGGAGCATGAGAATGGCGGCTAACACCACCGCCAGCCGCAATGAAGGCGACGATGCCGCCCCGCGGCCACCGCCGCTGCCTCGAGGCCTCTGCGCCAACCGTGACCACCGCTGCTGTTCACGGCTCCACCCCACCTCGAGGCCGAGGCGCTACCCCGCGGCCCTGCGGCCAGACCACCGCCGCGGGGCCCGAACGCCAACCCATGGAGGGACCGCCAACCCGGGGTAGGACCGACCTCCCCACGCAGCCGAACCGCCGTCCTGTGGCCCGACTGGCCCTGCTCGGGTGGACCGCTGCCCCGCAGCCGGAACGCCGCCCCGCGGCCGGACCGCCGCCCCGCGGCCGGTTTGCCACCCTACGGCCGCACCTCCGTCCCCGGCCGAGCCTCCCCGTGACCTCATGGCCTCTCAGCACTCTCCATGGCCCCTCGTGGCCTTATGGGCCACGCAACGTTCCGAGATTACCCCAATAGGACAGACCGCCCAACGGGCTGTACCCGGGCCCACTATGACCCATTTACTTTCTTTTGGCATTAACTTTGGTACCAGACATCCATTTGACTAGCCATCAGCGACACTAAAAATCTTGGAGCGAGAAGGTCTATTTGATTATACCCAATTGTAGTTTTGGATTGAGATAGGGTACGGTCAGGTTGGATCGAGCACGAATCCAACCAGGCCCCTAAGAAAAAAATGCTAATAACTCACAGACCGGGCATCCGATTGAAGCGCTGTCTGTTATGTTGAGATCCCTATGATGTTGCAGACCTTTGAGATACTTCTTAGTGGGACTTAGCGGTAGTTGGAGTATCAAACAGTAGTTTGTGGAGTGGATACTCCTGGAGATGAGCGAGCATAGTGCGGGAACCCAGTGGCTGGCTGAGACTTGATGACTACTGACCATTTCGACTCGGAGTGACTCGACAGGCCCAGTGGGGAGCGTCGTGGTGACGCGGCAGACCCACGGTGGGGAGTGACTTGGTGACGTGGCAGACCCATGGTACTTGATAGGAGGAGTACCTCAGCAGGCCACGAGGGGGAGTTCCTTGGTGACGCAGCAGACCCACAATGGGGAGCGCCTTGGTGATGTGGTAGACCCATGGTACTCGACAGGAGGAGTACCTCAGCAGTCCAAGGTTAGTGGGAAGTGCCTCTGTGTGATGCGGCTGGACCACTGTAATCGATAGAGGAGGAGTTCTCTAGCAGCCAAGGTGTTCGATGTTGTGACTGGGAATGTTATTTGATACTACCCATAGAATAAATCCCGGTGTGAGCTGAGTCTATACCTCTGTTTTTTTCCTCATGATTGAGATGGATTACTTGATAACTTAGGTATATGTATGGGCATATACCTAAGTAAAGTTATCTGTTGATTTCATATTTTTTTTATCCTTGATGGATTTTGTAAGACCTACAGGGTCTCGGGGTCCCTACTAAGTATCGTATACTCAC
Organism: Viscum album; assembly: GCA_963277665.1. NCBI lineage: Eukaryota > Viridiplantae > Streptophyta > Magnoliopsida > Santalales > Viscaceae > Viscum > Viscum album. The sequence continues at coordinate 626,559,189 of OY728127.1, forward strand.
CCTTGCATGGGCTATGCCCGCACCTTGTTGTGTTGGATGCAGATGACGGACAATGCTGACTGAGGCTGAGAGTACCAGGACTAGATGGTACTTGGAGGTGGACCATGCGACGTGTCGGTATGTAGAGGAGACGGGTGTACATGGAGTTATAAGGAGGTGATATTTACTTACCCTTCCGGTAAGAACCTCAGAGGACAATCTATTAGTTGTCTCTTCTCTTTTTTCAGTTGTATTGTATTTCAGTTGTACTTGTACCTTTACTATTGGGCTTGTATTCTGACCCCTTTTTTTTACTTTCAAAACTCTTTTGGTTATACAGTTTTCTTGTGTTCGTATCTTGCTGTGTGCTTAGTTACGTGAGTTTGTATGTTATAAAGGCAATGCCTTCCCAGTTTTAGGGAAAATGCCTTTCAGTGATAGGCACCATCCCCTGGCCTATGGAAGGTGGGATTGGGGTAGTCACGACACGGGCCCCAGGGGACGGGCCGTGACTACACTCACCAATGGTATTCCATGAAGGCTCACACATGCACATCCCATTCTACCCTAGGCATCCAACATCTCATTCCAATCTGGTCACTCATCCACCCACATCACATCCAACCTCTTTGCGCATATAACTATGCATGTAAGAATCCAAGGATATACCAAATGTCAAAAAAGAAACATTCTCATATCTCAAGTCATAAAACTTTTCAAAATACCACAAACCATTAATTCAAAACCATTTTCAATCTCCACACATTAATCCATTTCATCTTTTATTTAAACTAAATCCTGCATATTCCTTCCAATGATCCCATTCAATTCATTTTATTCAAAATGTTTCCAATAACTCTACAAATTCCATTCCGTCAAAAATCATTTTAAAAAAACCCAATTATTTTAATTTTAAAAAAATTAAAAAACAAAAATCTTCTTTCAAAAAACTGTTTTCCATAAACCTCAAGTTTTGATTATAAAAGTCTAATCTCATTAAGTCCTTTTAATTTTACCCCAAGTGGTCATTTTATAAAAATTCATTTTTCTAAAGTCTTCCACAAGTTTTATTTTAAAAATCCTTTTTCCCACTTTCCAAAATCCAACCATTACCACTAAAACCCTATTTTTACAATTCAAACACAAGGGTTTTAATTTTTCTCAGAATCAAAGAATTCTTGAAGAAACTCAAAAGGAGAAATCTAGCATGGATGGGTGTCCTGGCCATATGGTTGGCGACTATATGCCAAACACACCACCGTTAAATAGAGTCTTCTAGGACCATGAACCTAGATCCACATGGCTTTAAAGGCCTTAAGATATTACAAAGACCACTATCCCAAATCCCTTTCCATATCCCAAATATCAAACAATCCACAAAGACCAATGAAACCAATAAAATTGAACTACCCATGCAAACCTAAAGATCAGAACGAGCAAGGGTTCATGACATCCTTACCGTTTCTACCTATTGTGTCTTGATAGTCCTAGTATATCTATCTTGACATACCCATGTAAAAAAGGGATATCTAAAAAAAGGTATTCTAAAGAGACGACCTACTCTAATGCTATTTTTTCATGAACTAACATGGGTCGACCCCAAAATGGTCACCCGAGCCAATCCGCAACATGGACTGAAGAGAATTCTTGATCCCCACGAGCTGGAAAATAATGATAGGAATCAAAAGAGTAACAAGAAGGAAAATATTTATCACATGAATAAATTAATTAAACTAGAAAATGGAAAGATAAATGGAAAAACCTAATGTATATAATAATATCCAATTGAACATCTTTTATACAAAGTTGGAAAATAAAAAAAACTATACAAAAAAACCCAAAATGAAACCTAACAACACAACACCTCCATATGACCCAAAGGTTCACTATCCAGTACCAAAACCAAATATCCCTCAAGACGATCTATTACAAGGTGGAACCTACACCAAAAACTAAAAACAAGAATAAACTATAGGCATGAGTATTAAAACATAGTTGGTAAGCCCAAAAAAATATATTCCAAATTTTATTCCTTTAAAATAAAATAAACACAAAATTTAAGTTGGAAATACAATATATAATGGTAAGATTTTACACATGTTTTCAAATTTAAAACCAAAAATGGTCCATTTCCCTTTTTAATATTTGAAACAACAATCTTACAATGAGGAACCATATACATTTTAAAATAGAAAGGTGTAATTTTGTTTATAAAATAAAGGACGAGTGAAAAAAAATTTCGAAAAACTTTTTCCATAAAAACATTATTTTTTTTCATTTTTGGTATAAATTACACACTACTAAAAAAGTGATAAAAACAATCATACAATAATGGAAATGGAAATAAACCTACAAGAGTAACAAACCAACAATGAATCATAATCTTTCACTGCAAGAAACTAAGTGACAATAGATATGGGTGAACCTAGGAGATCTTGAATAATCCAGAACATAATAATACATGAGAAGCATCCCCAAAAGCATGATTTACATGATGAAATCAAAGTTCCCTAAATACTCATAACCACCCTAACTTAGGACAGACTATGGGGAAAATCCTATAATAATAAAACAAAATATATCCGCCTATTATGGTCCACTAGCTAGTGTGTAATCTAGACATTGAAACAATAATTATTAAAATGTTATATCAGTATGCCAGGTCCTCATGTCTCACATATTAATGGGGTTGGCCAACCAATTCCAAATGAGTATCCAATCAAATGAATATATCATATATAATAATTTAAACAATATGCATCACCTCGAATAACTCCAAGGATCAATATCTTTGTTTTACAATGCATAAATGAGAAAATGGGTCTCAAGGATTCCATAACAAGGAAATCCCACCCATTCACATAAACTTGTAAAGAGAGTTATCTAAGGGGGGTTTTCATGATATAAATTTACCACTTTCATCAAGGTGAAAAATGATCCTCAAGATCTTTTCAAAATACCAAGATTTATCGAAGAACCAAATAAACTTTTCAAAATAGGTGTAAACACACCATTTACCATTTCATAACCATTTAATAACCATTTCATAAATTATATTTTTAGAAAATATGCCACATTTTCAATCAATCCATTTTCAGTAAAATTACAAAGAGGCAATTAGTGACCACATATAGAAAATACACATTTTCTTTAAATCCAAAACCACTTTGTAAACCCATTCAAGGAACTCAAATCATAATTTCACGTATCATAATATATTCACATAGAAAAACCATGATTTAGATGTCACAAGACACATGAAAAGTCCAATCAACCATTTCATCGAACACTTGGTGTGCAATATTTAACAAAACAAGTCCATATACTTTTAAAATAATAATGAAATCACCACTTTTCACACCAAAAAATCAATTCAAAGGTTAAAAATAATTATTTAGAATATAAGGTAAGAAAGAAAAAAACCAATAAACCTTAAATCATAAAGGAAAATACAAAGGGAAACCTACCTCAAATACACAATGCTTCAACGACAAACACCCAAAAACACACCATGAGGGTTCCAAAAGCCAAGATCTATGAAGAGGAACCCTAGACACACAAAAACTGCAACATAAATCAAGGGTAAACCAAACCCTAGGTCGACATGACCATGGGAGAAGAGGAACTCAAGAAGAAATGGAAGAATAAGGAAAAGGGAGATTAAGGGAGGAGATTACCTTGACATATTTGCCCCAAATATTAAATAAATCCTGAAATCCACACCTAAGGAGGAAGGAGGAAGGTTAGAGAAACAAGGATTGGCCTCTCTAAGGATGTAGGAACCAGGTGGGAGGATAAGTGGGCAGATTTGGTGTTAAAATACCATAAGGGAATAATTGGAATTTCAAAATTTTTTTGATCTAGGAATTTTTCATGGTTTACAAAATGTGTGCCAACCATGATGTAGCTACTATACAAGAGGGACTGACTGCATGACCAGATCGCATAGTTTGACTTAACATTCATAAAAACCTGCCACACAGTTACCTGGGCTAAGCCACATAGTTTATCAAACTGTTCTCCAACCATGTATAGGCTATTATAAATCACAAAAGACCAAATTTTTCTAAAAACTAATGGGAAGGCTAAGGAATAACCACATGGTCAATACTAAATAATGAAACACTTAAAAATATAGAACCGTCACACCTGGAACTCGAGAGAAAAACCAAGATCCAACAATGAGCTAGAAAAAATGATGAAAAATGAAAATTAGGGTATGTCACCATGTAATTTTAGAACCATTTAACATGATTTAGACACATATTATTTTATAATATTTCATGTATTTCCCAAAATTCCCCTCCCTCACCAATAAAAGGAAACCCCATGTATTCAACTCTACACACTTAAAGAGAATTTTGGTTTAGAAAAGACCTACCCAAATCCATTTATAAAATCCTTACCCACTTCATAGATTCCATTATTTGATCATAAAACCAACCTAGTAAGGATTTAGGTATAAATTTAAAGAGGTTGTCCGAAGAACAGGTATGGTTCTTAACTGAGTGTTTTTTTTGTTTCATGTTTTAACTCATTAAAATATTATTTATCCATGATTTAATAGTAAAATAAATATATTCTATATAATAATATGTTATTATGATAATTTCATAACATTTATCCATATCATCTTCCATCAAATGGGAAATGAAACCATCATTTGTGTGTACGACGGACTACCACCTCATGAACTGATGTAATTTGTTTTCCATCAATGCATCTCACAGATGATTATAAGGATGAATTTAATGTATTTATATGATATTCATGAAATAATTATTTTTTTAAAGATAGTATATCATATAGTTTCTTACCTTTTAGTCTATTAAAAAATTATAACATCATTCGTGCATACGTATGGAGTACCACCTCTAGTAAGCGATGCGATTCATTTTTCATCACCAAATCACATAGATGATATATATCACTTTATTTAAATATATAGTATTATATTTATGATATAATAATAATTATTTAAATATAAAATTATACTTAAACTCTTTCCATCACATTCATTGAAAAATGTAAATGTTACTCGTATATATGTACGACCTACTGTCTCCATGATTTTAACATAATTAATTTTTCATAACCATATTACATATTTGGTTCTAAAATTATAATTAATGTATAAAAATAATAGTAATTTAATTATTATTATTTTGGAGATTATGGAATAATGAACTCTTTGACCATAATAAACCTACTGAAGTCATTTTTGACATATAAACCAAATATAGTCAAAATGTTTGATGTGAACTTTATTGATTAATTAATTTGATATAAAATGGTAATAAACTTGTAAAAGGATATTAATAAATTAAATATTTAACATTTTTTTTATTATTTAGGAAGATAAATAATGTACATGATGATCTAGACACGAGGTAAGGGACACTTTCCCTTAAAACCTCATTTTAATGGTTTTAAATATTTATTTTCTAAATAATTTTCTTCTATTTAAATATTCTTAAAATTCCTTTCTATTAATGTATTTATATAAATGAATTATAATGGAAATTTTATATCTATTTTTTAATTTCTTTTAAAGGTTTTTAAAAGTAATTTTGTTATCTTTTTTATACAGAATGTTGTTGGATTTCTTTATAAAAGGAAAAAGGAATATTCTATTTTAACATATGAGGCATCAATGGTTTTGCCCACCACCCCAACCATTATTTTATGTTTATATTACTTTATAATATTCTATGTTTTCTTCAAAGAAAAACCCTCATTCCCTTTTTTCTGGGTATTTTAGTTTTGAAAATTGGGTTTTAAAGGAAAAGGATACATCAATATTTGAAAATATTTTTCTTAATATTTTAAAAGTATATTTTTATGATTTTGATGATGAAAATAATTTTTTTTATATTTTATAGTCCTTGTAAATTTTTTATGCTTTTTAGATCCCAATATAGCACTTAAATACATTGAGTAATTATTATGTTATCTGAAGAATTATATTGGAAGTTGACTGTTAGGTTATTCCATTTCTAGGGGTTCTTGTATGGGTTATTATAAGGGTTCTATAAATACAATTTCCCAAGGAAATTAAATTAATTTTATGTTCTTACTAATAAGTTTTCATGGAAATCGTTTGATTTCAAAAGTTAAGCTAATAATATTTTGTTTTAAAGGAATGATTATGTCCCTTTAGGTTAAAAATGGTATGTTTTTAAGAAAATGTTTTTCAAGGGTTCTCACATTTTCTTAAAAAACTTCATGATTATGATTTTGAATTTATGTTTTCCAATAAAGTATTTAAAAAAATCTTCAGGAAGTAAAGTTGATTCTATGTGCAAGAAAATAATTATTTGGGATCAAATATTATTATATTAAATGAAAACTATATTTTATAATCCTGTGGTTTTGAAATGGACTAATGAGTTTTTTATTCCTTTCTTATGTGACTTTTACTTAGAATTTTTTTCTTATACCTTGTTTTCAAATACTTTTCAGAGGTTTTAAGGATTATTATGAACAATGATGAAGTCAAGTTGAAAATCATGAAGATTTGTCTTAAAAGGTTTGTATTGTGGGAAAATTGATACTATAGGAAGTTTCCACATTGTAATTTATGGGATTGTTACATAATATTTATGACCTAATTACCTAAAACTATAAATATAAAAATATATTTTAGAATGAAATAAAATGGATTCTTTAAAAAAAATGAAATTATGGGTTGAATAAGGATCAGGTCCTTATAGTTGGTATCAGAGGAGGGTTTATAAAACTTTATAGGTGTGGATGTTATTGGATCATAAGTTAAAATTACTCTATAACCACAAAAGTATAGTTTATTAGGGATAATTATGGTTATTTTGGATAAATAGAAATATTTGAATAGAAAATTAAGTGGTTAAGGATATATTATTATTTATCCTCATAATAATATGAATTATTATGGTTTTATTTGTATACTCACACTAACCCTTTTTTTAGTAAATGTATAGAACCAGTAGGAACCAAATTAATAGTGAATATAAAAGAAAATTCAGTGTTTTTTTTTGAATTAGAAACCAAATAGAATGAGTGCGGTAGTGAAAACTCTTGTGGTTATTATTAACTAGATATCATGAGTGATGATTAAAAACCTGAACCTATGTGAGTTTACTAATGAATAAAAAAATATAAAAATGGAGTTCCATGGATTTTTAGGTGATAAAGATCATGAAGGTAAAATTATTTAACGTTATATGTGTCAAGAATGTGGGAATAAGAAACAAGGTAAAAATCCTAAAGTAATTGGAAGATGTTTTGTATGTGGTAAAGGAGGTCTTAAAGTAATAAACTATCAAGGGAGAAGGAATAGTTTGGTTAATACCATGAAGGGGAATAAATTTATTACTAAGGAATAAATTGAATGATTTAAATTTAGGGAGTATGAGAATTATTTAAATCAATGTCATAGGGGGTAAACTAATGAAGGGGATTAACAATACCATATAGATAAAGGTTTAACATTGTCTAATTCTATTACAGTTGAAGATGAGGAAACTAAAAATCACATATAAAAGGTATGGATAATATTTTTGCTTATGTTTTTATATTTATTAATAGTAGAACATGATTCATATATTTGATTATAAGAATGAAGTATTAAGGAATAATCTGGTAAAGCATGGTTAATAGATTATGAAGAACATTTAATGATTGAGGTGTCTATATATAAGGATTCAAGAGTTATGATTTAGTGATAAATTTAAGGATGATTATAATTTTAAAAGTATTAATACTCTTGTGAAGTTTTATGTGGTGGGAGTACCTTGGAGAAATTTATTGAGTCTTAATAGATGTTTGAGGTATATGAAACCCTTAAGATTAACTTGTGTTTTAATGTAATATTTTTTTAAGGAAGAATCATATTATATTTTTTGGACATACGTTAAAAGATATTGATATACATTAAGTTTAATATAATATTTTATGTTGAGGTAATTATGGATAACTAGGATAAAATTGTTATTACATTTTTGCAACATATTTTTTATCATATAGATAACTATGAGATTAAAAAGTGATTTGCTGATTAAGTGATTAATGGTATTTCTTAAAAAGTTCACCATATATTTTTGGATAATTATATGATTAAGGTTAATGAAAATAATTTTGGATAAGATGGGGTTTTTACTTCAAGAATAAAATTTTAATTGCCTTTTGGAAGTATATATGATTTTATTTTAGATTTATAGTAATTTTGATTATATATTGAAAATATTAGTATATTTTAGAGATTATATGATTATGAAATGTGAATTTTCGGAATATGAATTAATGAGTGACTAAATGTTGATTAGAGATAAAAATTAAATTGATATCAGAAGAATATGTGATAAAATTATTCTATTTTTTAAGTTTATAAATTTATAAGGAATATTTTGAAGAATTTTAAAATTAGTTATTTGTTGAATGATTTATGTCTAACTTAGGGTGTTATTGTTGAGGTTTTGGAGATTAATGTTGTATTTATTTTTATTAATGTTATTCATAAAGGATTTTATATTACCTTTTACTAATCATTTTAGATTTTTTAATGAATAAAGAGAGTATGAATAACTTATTATACTTTTTTGAATTATGTGATTCATTAGAAGTTGATTTTAGTGCTTCAGGAATGAAAAATTCATCTTGAATCCTCACCGTTTAGAGAAAAAGGTGATATTTTTGTGAAAATTTATTAAAGTATGAAATTTTGTTTGTTATGTAAGTATGTTTATTTATATTCTTAGTCTAGATAGTAAATTAATTCTATATCTCTAGGAAAAGGATCTTGAAATAAAAATGTTATCCCCTTACCTTTATTTATGATGAATTGATGGTCTTTTTCAAACCTTATTGGTATATGGTTTTGTAGTCATTAACTTTTTCATAATCATTCGCCTTATTTATATTAATATTATCTATAAATACACTTTATTATTTTAATATTACTTTTCCCTACATGTTCATATTTTAACATTCCACAAATGTTCTCCTATTTAGAAACCAAATTATTCATTATTCCAGATGACCTACATATTTCAAATTACCTCTTTTCAAAAGGAATTTTTATTAATCCTTTTTATGATATGGGTTTTAAATAATGGTATTTTCAAATAATAATCCCTTGATTATTGATCTAAAGATAAAATTTCAATGTCATAATTTATTAAATGGTGGAGAATGTAACCCCGTAAGATTTTAAACTAACCCTATGTTTGATAGTGTATACGACACACAACATCCAACTTAAATAAACCATGAATTATTATTATAACCAAGATATTGAATTGGTGGGTATGAATAGGGATAAACACATTATGATATATATATATATATATATAATGGAAATACTCAATACAAATTTATTGATTAAATATTAGGAAACAAACACTCAATTTTCAATGAAGCCATTTTATGCTTCAAAAATACACTTTATTCAAAAATGATTTTTATTGATTTTTTTTAGAAAAAATTATAATTAATTTATACCACTTATATAATTTTTTTACAAAATTAATATAATTTTTTAAATAAAAATTTCAATATTATATTAGGGTTACATTTTTTTTATTTTTCTGAAAAGATTTATTTTCAGTGAATAATGAAAAATATAGATTTTATTGAAAATAACCTTTTCTTTTTAAGTATTTAAAAAGTCCCATTTAGTTTTGAATTGATTTTAAAATTTAATTAGTTATATTTTTTTTAAACATAATCAATTTAATCTCATTAGAATTTACTTTATCATTAATTTTGATATAAAAACATTTTTGTACTTAAAAATATATTTTAATGGAAACCTTTTTTTCTTCACATTTTGCGGATTTATTTTTAAAATTAAATTTAAAAATTATATAAATTTAATTTTATATAATGGTTTCAATTTTTTGAATCTATTCGTTCATATTTTATAAATAGTTTCCTTTTTTTTGGCTATTTTGAATAGGAACCATAATAAATATTTGTTACCATGACAATGGTAAACTGGGTTAATTTGGATTCAAACTGATGTGATAAGGATTCAAATTCATTTAAACACTTTAATTTATTTAATTGGATGATTATATTACATCAATAATCATAAAAATATTTAAAATATTCCCATTTGTTTCTATTTATCTTTGATTATTATCTTTATTTTATTTTATGTGACCAATAAATACAAAATGTCACTTTTGTTACTTTAACAACTCTCATATTTTGTGATAGGTATAAAAATAGTTTATTTTATGTTCTAAATGGTAATTTAAAATATGAAAAAAATTATTTTTGTTATTGTAATTTATTTATAATTTTTAATTATTAAATAATTACCTTAAATACTTAGGCAACACTGAAAAGGTACCTGTGCAAAAAGTAGAAAAAATAAAGTAAATGATTTTAAAACAATGAAAAGTAATTTAATTTGGATGAATTATTGAGTCAATTTTTTTAAATAAATATAATATTTTATTAATTCTGAAACAATTTATATTCTAATTCCATTACTCTATTCTTGTATTTAAAGTCAAATTAAATGAATTGTGTACAAAATGACACTAATATTATATTATGAATATAAATATTTCATTGAAGTATTTAAAAATCATAAAATTCTTTAAATAGATCAAGTGGTATGAGAAATGGTCTAAAATTTCATCATTTTTCCATTTATGAGGCAATTTTTTCTTAATAATTAAATTTATAACCCTTTAAGAATGAAAAAGTTATTGCCATAGTTAAGGTTAAGAACAGTTAATGAAGGGGTTAATACAAAATAAATGGTTTAAAATCAAATCTAAACCTATCTAAATTTGATTTGATGATTATATTAAGAAAATAACCTCCTTATATTCTAATAATTTTCATTTTGTAACCATTTTACATGATATAGACACATATAATTTTATAATATTTCATGTATTTCCAAAAGTGCCCCTCTCTCTCCAATAAAAGGACACCACTATCCTCTCGTCTCCACAATTATAGAGCCTATTGGTACATAAAATACCTTCCAAAATACCTTCTTAAAATATCTATACATGTCCAAGAGGCCCAATTTTGATAAAAAAACCAACATAGGAAGGCTTTTGGTATAAACCTAAAGTGACTGCCCAGAGAAGAGCTATAGTTCTTAACCAAACATTTTCATTTTCTTTCCACTTATACCAAATTTTAATCTTATTAAACCATGATTAAATAATAAAATAATTATCTTACATATACTTAGATGTTATTATGTTAATGGAATAACCTATATCCATTTTATTTTATATAAAATGACAAATAAAACCATTGTTCGTGTGTAATGCAGACTACTACTTCACAAACTGATGTAATTTGTTTTCCATCACCTCCTCCCATAGATGATTATAATTATATATTTAATGTATTTTTATTACATTAATTAAATAATCAAAATTTTGGAAAGATAATATATCATCCATTTCTCACCTTTCTATCCATTGAAAATGATAACATCATTCGTGCTTACATGTGGATTACCACCTCCATGAAGCGACATGATTCATTTTTCATCCCCAAATTACATAGATAATATATATAAGTTTATTTAAATTTAAACTAAAATTTTTACAAAATAATATTTATTATGTAAAGATAAAATTATACTTCATGTTCAATGAAAAATGGAAACATTACTCATGTGTACGTACGACCTAACGTCTCCATGATTTCAACATAATTCATTTTTCATAACCATATTACATAGTTGGTTATAAGAGTATAATTATTATATAAAAATGATAACTATTTTATTGTTATTATTTCTGAGATGATGGAATAATAACCTCTTTTCACCATAGTCAACCTACCAAATTAATTTTGTACATATAAGACAAATATCATCAAAACATATGATGTGAAATTAAGTGATTACATAATTGAATATAATATAGTAATAAACCTTAAAAATTTTATTATTTAAGTAAATAATAAACATAATTTTATTATTCATGAACATAATGAATTAATGTGATGATTCATACTCGAGGTAAGGGACACTTTACCTTAAAACCTTATTTTAAATGTTTTAAAGATTCATTTTATAAATATTTTTTACATCTCTATATTATTAAAAATCCGTTTTATGAATTTATTTATATAAATTAATTATAAATTACATTTTATGTATCTTTTTTACTTTATTTCAAAGGTTTTCAAAAGGAACCTTTTTACATATTTTATACGAAATGTTTTGACTTTCTTTACAAAAAGAAAAAATAATGTTCTATATTAACATATATAATGTCAATGGATTTTACCACCACCACAATCATTATTTAATGTTTGGATTCCTTTATAAGCTTCAATGTTTCATTTAATAGAAAACCCTCATTCCATTTTTTTGGGTATTTTAGTATTTAATGTTGTGTTTTAAATTAAAGGTATATAATAATACCTGAAAAAGTTTTTCTTATGGGTTCAAAAGAATATTTTTATAAGTTTGATGATGGAAATGTAATATTATATGTGTTTTTTACATGATATATTCCTTGTAAATTATTTTTGTTCGGGTGATCTTGATATATCTCTCCAATTCATTGGGTAATGATTTTGTTCTATAGAGAATTATATTGTAACTTGACCTTTAGGTTATTCCATTTGTTAGGGTGATATGAAGATGATTCCCAAGGTTCATACAAGAATTTTTTATTTATACTGATTATTTTTATGGAAATTATTTTATTTCAAAATTTGAGCCAATTATATTTTTATAGGGATGATTTCTCCCCTTTAGGGTAAAAAATTTTTTTATGAAATTTTTTTCAATGGTTATACTATTTTATAAAAAATCCTCATGATTATTATTTTTCCTTTATGTTTCATTATAAATAATTTTATAAAAAACTTTGGGTAGTGAAATTTTTTTCTTTTGTAAGTAAATTATTATTTGAAGTAAAAGTTTATTAGGTTAAAATAAGACTTTCTTTTATGATCTCATAGTTTTGAAATGGAAAAACAAGTTTATTTCTTCATTTTTATATTCCCCTTATTAAAATTTATGTGATCATCCCAAATTTAAAAAAAAATTCACAGGGTTTAAGAATGAATAGAAAAAATTATGAAGTTAATTTGAAAATCATGAATATGTATCTTAAAAATTTTGTATTTTGAAAAAAATTGACACTAATAGGAAGTGTCCACTTTTTAATGTATGAGTTTTTTACGTAATAATTATGACCTAATTATCTAAAAATATACACCTGAAAGGATCTTCCTAAATACAAGAAAATGAATTCTTATTTTAAAAATGAAAATATGGGTTTAATTAAGATCATGTCCTTATATGATTTGTACGATGTGTGATTCTATTTTGGTGAGACATATGGAGGTTGTGTGATGGGTATTGGAATCGATCCAAAAGTGGATGTTCAATGTATTTAACCCATGAAGATGATATTGATGAACTGGTGAGGTGTTTCATATATTGTGTTTTTTTTCATGTTGACATGGTGGTTTTGAGGGAGATGATCAAAATTGAGCATCGATAGTGGTCTTGGATAGTCATTTCTATGATGTTTTGATTGATTTTATTGTTCGAAGGTGTGAGGTGTTCATTGTGAGATACATGTTTTATTGTAGAATGGTTATCAATATTTGTTTTCAGTATGATTATTTGGGTTTTTTTTTGGATTTAGGTACTATTTATATTTTCATATTTATTCCAACATGTTGAAAAAATGATGGCTTCAGAACGATGATTGATAGTAGTTGGTGGGTGGCTCGAGGCTGCTATTGGTAGTGTTAGGGTGATGGTTTTGGGCTTGATCTTGTTGTTCCTTCTTGAATTTTTTATTTTTTATTTTTTAATTGATTTTTATTAAACATGGAATCATTTTATGAGTTCTTTTTTATTTCTTGGTATTTGTATGATTTATCACTTAATCCACATGAAATTGATTTTTTTGAAAATACAAAAAAATTAGATTAGAGGAACTTGTCCCTTTGTTTAGAAATGATGTGGACGTAGGAACACAAATTTTTTTATATGATATTTTAGCATTATTTACGGACTAAAATGATTCTATAAGTTTTAAAACCAATGGATAAGGACTTTTGTTTTCCAAATTGGAAGAAAAATTCACCAACTCTTCCCAAATATCCTTATAGAAACTTTCATGTAAACTCATGATTCTTGCCTTTTACACTAAATTAAGATCCATACTACCATCAAATCTATTTTGATCTAGAGTCCCAGGAAATATTTTCTTAAACCATAATTATTTATTCCAATAGTGATTATACATTTCCTTACTTATGTATTACCCACCATTATCAAACCTCAAACATTTCAGTTTACTTCCAGTTTTATTTTCCATCATGGATCTCCATCATATGAAGGTTTTGAAAAATTTAGGATTGCTATTTAGAAATAAAATCCACACCTTCTTGGTTACACCATCGATGAAGGTAACATAGTATAGTAACTCTCCATGAGAATGGATTAGAGTCAACCCCCATACATCTGTATGAAAAATCTATAACTTTCGATCCTTCAACACTTTTCCACTTATTCAGAATCAAACCTTCTACTACATCATAAGGATAAATTCTTCACACTTTCTATATTACATGTTTCCAATATTCAAAATTCCTTTAGAATCTAAAAAATTATTCCCTTTTTCACTTAAGTGACCATGTCATTAATTCCACAATTTTTTGGAAGTTGTTTTCTTGGCATGCATAACTCTTTCTAAAACCCCAATAAGGTACAATGTTCTTTTTTCACTCATTTTTCCATCATCATGAAACCACACAATATTTTCCATTATCCACCCATAAAAGTATTATAAAAACCCATATCATATAACTATACAACAAAAATAAAATTTTCCTCAACCTTGGTATGCGTCACACTCCTTGAAATTCCATAAATCTTTCGTTATGAGTCTGGATGGAAACATGATGCTTTCCCACTATCTCAAGAGTTTCACTATCTACATGATGTACCTTATCGAATATTCCTTAAGTATAATTACTTATATTAATTCTATTATATATAGAGTGAAATGAAAAAATAGAGTCTATAATCCTAGACTTAAGTAAACTAGAGATACTTAGTAATTGGCCCCTCATATCTTCTGAACTAGATTTTCATATTCACTTCAGTAAGTATATATTACTGTATTGACTCTTAACTCACTATAGTATTTATCCATATGAACTTTTTTCTACAATTCTAGTATAATTTATGTCCTTTAGATTTACTACTCATTTTTATACTTCTTCTTACTTTCCCTTTATTATGACCTTTTTTGTAAAACTGGATGCCACTTACCTTCTATAATAAATTCATTTATATTATATGTTTAGATTTTATGAACCAACCTAAGTAACCCCTGATATGGGAACCTGTTCCATTCCTCAACAAGGCCTGAGGTTCATTCCCAACCACCCTAGGATAAAAACTAGTTATAGGGCATAAAAACATAACTATTTCAAAACTATTTCACCCAAAAAATCCAAATAACCACACCAAAAATTTCACCTGGATGTCTGACATGACCCATATGTATATCTAATGCTCATGAACATAAAGAAATAATTCAAATAAAAAGAAACATCCAACCAGAGTAAGTGAAACAAGGGAAAAAACTCATAAACCACAACAATACACCAAATGAACATAAAGAAAATACCAAGATCACATAAAAAAGATGAAGCAAAAGAGAGATCCAAGCTGATAAGGTTGATACATAACCTCAAAAGATAAAATAAAAAACCAAATAAATAACCCAACATCTCCATGCAACCCATAGTCACTCACCACCTCCCTTATCATCCCTAATAGAACCAAACTGAATTCCAAATAGAAAAAAGATCACAACTGGGGAACCTGAATGAAAACATAAGTACTGTATACACCCATTTTTTTATGTAGGGTGTGAGAAAATAGAGCCTAGTAGGATACCATAAAGAGTTTGTGAAATTCCTTTCAAAATATATTTCATTAATGCAAGTTTTGAATAAAAATAAAAATTAAGGCTTTCATAAGAAATCATATTAAAACAAATATCATGTCATAAATAATTTTAATAAGCTTACACTTATAAATAACCACTTTGAACCCTTTATAGAGAACATTTGAGTTTTTCAAAAAATGAAAATATTTTTTCAAACCCACAATTTCTTAAAATCCTAAACATAGAATCAAACCCCTTTTTATCTTTTTTGAAAAAAACATATCAAATTTCACCTTTTAAATTATCTTTATCAATATGAAATCCAATTACTAGAATGAAAATAAAACACAATACAGAACCATATCATAAATGGAATAAAGTAAAGAAATATTATAACATGGTAATATATAAGTCAACCAAACTTGGGGATATGATAAAATGAAGGATTAAAATCATCTATAGTTTCATTAACCATAACTAAGTATCTTGAGAAACTCACTATGTGCTAAGGTGAGATGTTCCTAGATAGTAACATATGGGACCAACTTCCAGCATATGTGGCATCAAAAAATCAAAAACCACCCAACTAGATGACACTAGAATCAGGGGGACCCCCATAAACCTAGTTTATTATACAACTATGAGTGAAAATAGACTATTTTTGCACTGGACTAGTGTAGCATAAATCTAGACCTCTCTCTCCCAATACCAAGGGTTACCATAAAAAGAATAAACCGAATGTGAGAAATAATGAATCGTAAGATTAAAATATCAAACAATAATAATAACATAAATAAAAATATCATCTCACCTCCAACAACCTCACAAGAAAAAACCCCTTTTTATATAATTTATAACATAATTCATAATAAAAAACATCCAACTTATGGAAAATAATCCATATAAAGTATAAAAAAATGAAGCGGATCAACTGAGGGTCTCATGATAATTTTAAAAATATCATTTAGAAAGTGCCAAATGAGCCTTTTGAAGAACTGACTTGAGATGCCAAGTCATTTTCCATATTTTGAAAACTCACTTTGGAACACCATTTGATACCAAACTATGAAAAAATTATACTTTTGAAATCAAGAATCTATTAAATTTAAAATCGTTTAAACTTCTAAAACACTCTTTAAAATAAGATCTACCATAGAAAAGCACACTTTCCCACTTTCATAGAACCAAACAGTGTTAAATGCCTCTTTATCATTAAAATAATTCAAAAATAGATTCTTGATATTTTCATAAGAACTTAGTATATATAAATAATCAATTTATAAATCAAAATTATAAAACAATATAAATTACTTTTATTACAAGTGTGATAATCATTGGAAACCCCTTTATAAATAATAAAAGGGCCTCACACATGGGTATACATTGGTTATAAATAATTTTAATACACTATATAATTAAATGGAATTTCAAATGAAATAATTACATAAAAACACCTACCTCAATACAAGTGTAATCAAGTTGCAACACATCGCCTTCAAAGATGAATGTTAAACTAAGAAAGAAGGAGACCTCTCCAATCCCTAAACATGAAAAAACCAAAATTTGAACCACTCCATACCCTAATACCGGTCAACATAGCTCCTAGTGTTTATGTGAGAAGATGAGACCAGGAAATAATGGGTTTAGGGGACATGGGAGGGAAAGAATAAGAGGAAAAGGGTGATTTACATTGATAATCATTAGAAATTGAAATGAAGAGACTCATAATAAAGGAGGAAGGTAAGATGATCTCCATTGAATACACCTTAGTCTTGGTCGAATGTAATGAGGAGAGAAATGGGATCCAAATTCCTAAAATAAAGGTGGTTTCAAAATCACTTTTAAATGAAAAATGGGCATCTCACATGTTTTACCAAACCATTCTCCAACCATGCATCCTTTACTAGACACACCTGGGAGCTTCCACATGGTTTTTACACATGTTTGGAAAAACCATGAACCAAAAATGAAAACCACTCTCCTATAAATATAATATTCCTTTCATACAATCATTGTATGGTTTACCCTAACCATTTAATAATACTTCAATATACAAAAATTCTTATTTTTTTTTCAAAAATTGAAAACAAATCGACTCAAAAATCAATGATAAGGATATAAACCAATAAATAAATAAAATAATAAGGAAAATAAAGATTTTTATGTGACAATATTTCCCTCCATAACACTTCCCTCTCATAATTTCATTAGAAAAAGGTGGATTATAATGGGATAATAAAATCTTTACACCCCCAAAAGCTAGTGGGTAGGGTGGGGAAGCTAGAAAAGATCATATGTAGAGGGAAAATTATAACCCAAAAACTATTCCTCAATATAGATAGAATACATCCATAGATATCATACAAAGTATTAAGTGAAAATAAAATCATAAAGAAAAAGATACAAAGCCTTCAGAATATAGACACCTATTAATGGATCCCCACCATTTAGATTTCATCTATAATGGTGGATTAAAGATCCAAACACTACCAAGAAGACACAACACCAAGAAAACAAAATTTCCAAAACCCCAAACAACCTTTCAAGAAACTATCTTAGAAATATGAAAAATAAAACACAACCCATGATAAATATTAATAACCAAAAAAATAAAATACAACCACTCAATAAAAAAGTAAGGGGAAAACCACCCATAATTTTGCCTCATCAAGTAAAAATATGGGTCCCAACCTTGGGTCATAACACTAAAAAGAAGGTAGTGTAGGCCATAAATCTCAGAACACCATATCATAATGAATCCATTGAAATCAGAACCAAAACCAATCATGTGATCAACTACT
Organism: Viscum album; assembly: GCA_963277665.1. Classification (NCBI taxonomy): domain Eukaryota; kingdom Viridiplantae; phylum Streptophyta; class Magnoliopsida; order Santalales; family Viscaceae; genus Viscum; species Viscum album. The sequence continues at coordinate 626,577,862 of OY728127.1, forward strand.
GTAAAGAAACACTCCTAGATACCCAAGGGTCTCCCTTTTTAAACCCTTAAAGAACCTATATCAACACATCATAAACATATGAATCCCAAGAAAACACAAACCAAAAAATGAGGCAAAAAATACAAAATACATTAAATAACAATCCAAGAAATATCTAATACATAATAAATAAATTACCAAAATAAACAGTCATCCAAAACCAATCTACACGTAAGACTTCCTATTCCAATAATTCAACTTGAAAAACTTCTAAAGATGTCCCAATAGGTTACACTAAAGAAAAGATCTAAGATATTTTGAATAAGAAGGTTTATAATTAAAAATAGATCTATATTGGAAGCACACTAGAGATCTCTACTTATATAGAGAAATAATCCCTTAAGAAGATAGACCCTTACCTCCCTACTCTTCGAACTTGGTCTTATCAAACCTCTACTTCTCACAAGATAGAACATCTTCACTCACATCAATTAAAGATGAGGCATAAAATGGTACATGTTTCCCTACATGATTAGATTGAATTGATAAGGACCTAGTAGAAGCTTCCTCATAGGATGTAAACTAAAATAAAACACAACATCTATAAGATCTTGGTAAAGTCCTCTTTCAAAGGAATGAGTTTTCAAGGTTCCATTATTAACTAGATCAGGGGAAAAGAACACTAACTATGAGAAATGATTGGTATAATCATTCACCTACCACTCACCCTAATGAAGTATCACAAACTCAATGGACTTATATAATTTTAGTTCCTTGGGATAATTCTATTGAATTAATATTGTCTTGAAAAATTCACAAGACATTCCCTCATGCAGCTGATAAGGAATCACTGTCTCCCAACAAACTCAATTGGGTCCTTTAAATAAGGCAGTGAAAACCTTCACTCTTGAATATTTGAAAATATTTATATAAGGTCAAAGTGTAGGGATGATTCTAGATACAACACTCGATCCTGAGTTTGGGTAGAGTCAAAAAGTGGGGAAACAACTCCTAAGTGATGGGAGGAATCACCCAAAAGACTAGCTTAAAGAACAGACTTTCCACTCTTCATTGAAGAATCTATGGGAGGAAAATTCTGAATAATATGAAACATAAACTTGATCAGTTCATATTCCCAAAAATAAGATACACAAAATCACTATAAACCAAGGAAAATAAAAAAACAACTCACCCAATCAAGGAGTGTGCAAAAACCCCTTTTACAATAGATTACACATTTTGAAAATAAGTCACTGCTTTATATCATTTAAATTTTTTAAGAAATAATATTACTCCTCTCAAAAATAGAATATCCAACTTGAATTTATTATAAGTCCCTCTTTATTTTAAAATACGCTCCAATTATAATCTTAAAGTCATTTTCTTTTGGAATAAAAACCACAAGTCAAGATTATTTGATAAACAAACCAGAAAAACTGGTTTTAGAACAAAAACATTTCATGAAAATACACATCTGAATAAAAAATATTTAATAATATTATTTATTTCTTACAAAAAACAATTTTTTAAAATAAAATTCAACCTTAAAAACATAAATACATATAGAAATTCAATAACATAAATCAAAATCATGATGGAAAACATTAATTCTCAAGTAAAAATCCCATAATTACCCCCAAATCAATGGAAAAACTATAGGAATCAATTCACAAAGAAAGGTAGGGAAAAAAATCCATGGGAAAATATAAATATTCTCATTTTGGTTGCATGGGTTATAAAACAACCAACCATGAAACAACCATTGAAATGGTTTTTAGAACCAACCGCACAAGTTCTGCATGTTTTTTTTGACCATGTGAGTTAATCATGCAGCTTTGGAACTTATTAAAATTTCACCCCAAAACTCCAAAAGACCCAAAAAATCACTAATATACTCATTTGGGATCAAAATATAATCATATAAAATCAAAATCCCTAAGAAAACAAGAAACAAAAAACAAGATCAAAACTTAATCCATGACTACCAATGGAACTAAAGTTTCATCATGAAAGGTGGAAACCATACACATAATCATGATCTAAATCTCATTTTCCAATTTCTATATTTATACTTTCTACAATGAAACACCCCAAACAAAAATAGGGATCTATGATGCCATTTTTTTATGAACCAACCTAGGTCACCCCAAAATCGGGCACCAGTGTCGGTCTACTATAAAGCCCAAGGCATTTTATCGATCACCTTGAGTTAGAAACCTATTCCATGGAAACAAAACATAAACATTTGGTAAAACTTTCACCCTGACAATCCAAATAACCAGACCATGAATTCCACATGGAATTCCGACATGTCCCATTCCTTTATCAGGTGACCATACACATAAAGAAACAATTAAAATAAAAAGAAATATAAAATAGAGTAAGAATAAAAAATATAATAAAATAAATCATAAAAAAAAACACACCATATGAACATAAATAAAAATATAATATCACATAAAAAAGATAAATAAAAAGAGATATCCAGGTCGACAAGGCTAATACCTAATCTCCTAAAATAAAACCAAACATAAATCAACTAAAAAGTGTTTCAGACCCCGACCTGACACTGCTATATTATTTATTTATTTTTTGTCTCTATTTTTTATATATATTTATGGGTATTTTCCCCTAAATTTTGAAATTTTGGGAGGCTGTAAGGTGGAGGACGATTGGCGTTCCAACCCTTTGCAAACCGTATAGCCCAGATAGAAGCTCTGTCTAGCCTACATGGTTACCTGTATGACCATGAAGCCTTCCCCAGAATACCATGTAGCCTAAGGAAGGAGAAAAAGAGCCCCATTAGGTTAGTTGTATAGTTTGTGAAACCATGCAGCCCAAAACATATTCCCTCTTTTGTTGGGATAGAAGCACCTGCACGGTTGTCACAAAGTCTGGTAGATCGTGTGGCCAAACTGCATGGCCTTCCGAGGTTGTTTAAAAATGATAAATTATAATTTTACCAATTTTTAACCCCTAAACACCCATAATCTTCCCTATTTGTCTCTTGTGACCCTAGGAGCTCCTCCCATGCTTCTCCATCAATTTTCTCTCCCAATCTATGATGATCCTTTGTGGATTCTTCAAGTTTCCAGCTTTAATCTTCAAGGTAAGACCTCCTCCATACTTCTCCTTTTTTATTCTTCCTCTATATTCTTGTTTATTCTTCCAAGGTTTTGATGAAATATGATTCAGGTTCCCTTATTTCTAAATTGGTGTTTTTTCTTTATTAGGGGTTTTGGGTCTCTTTTTCTTTTGTGGACCTCTTTGAGGTGTATTTGGGTTTCCTTCATCAAAGATAACATGTTTTGAGGTAGGATCCTTTGTAAAATTATTTTAATTGAATTAATTGATTTATTATGTGTTTTCTAAAGTGTTTTTAAATATTATATAATATTTATATGCTAAGAAAAATGGTTGTGGTCCTTTAGAAGAGGTTTTTCTCATTTTTCATACTTTACCTAAGCTTCCAACATGGGGTTTTATTATTTAACCATGTTTACAACCTTATTTTGAAATGTAAGGAATTTTGAATGTCCAATTAGTTTTCTAAAATTGTTTATATCATGAAAAATGGTGATTCCAAAATGTGTTTTGGTATTTTATCCCATATTCATAAAAGGGCCTAATGGCTTGGTTTGATAGGAACCCTTATAGAGGATTCCTAAACTAGTGACTTGTTAAATGTGAGTTTCATAAATATACATATATGGGTATATATTTATATGTGAATCCTTTTCACATATTAACTAATGGCGAGTGAAATATGTGAATTGGGATAGAGGGTGCTAATATATAAGTCTATGTGTATTTTTTGTAGGAGTGAAATGTGGATTTTAAACTCAAAATCTTTGGTAAAAAGTGTTTTTTAAAGTAAATGTGTTTATTTTAAAGTGATGTGGACCAATTGGAATTTTAAATGTTATATGGAAATGGTAAACCCCTCTTAAGGAATACCCCTTGAATTTCAATGTGATATATGTGTTAAATGTGATGGAATCTTAGTGAAGGGGTTTGTTCTTCGACTATGTGGCTTAGGAAGGGGTTTTACTTTAGGAGGGAGATCAAAGGTGAGAAGTGGGTTATTATTTTAGTGTTAAATTTATGATATGTATGTATATTATAAATAACCCAATATACTTTATTACAATGGTGCTAGATACAAGAAATCATATCCCAAAGGACTGAATATTTTACAAGTCTTGAAAAAATAGATACATAGTTGAATTTCAAAATATATTTGATAAATTAGAATAAAATATAGTATTTTAATTGAGAACACCATTATTCCCTTAATAATATCCCTACATATCAATCATAATATACTTCCTTGAATACTGAGGAAAAGAAACATAAGAAAGGAGTGAGATCTTATGCTTAGTTAGGGTATGAGTACACCATTATCTATAAAAAAACAATGAATAATCAATATTTAAAGGTAAATAAATGAAAAAAAATCCATTTTATAAATAACTTCAACATGAATAATAATATGGAAGGAATAAATGATGATAAAAATAATTCTATATAAATATCCACATGAGCTTGAAACTTATCCATGGATATTCTAACTAATTGAATAACCACATGAACATCAATAAATTATCTCATAATGAGGGAACGCATAATTACAGACCTCATAACCATATATTCAAGGCCTTATACCATGAGATATTACATAAACGGGTAAAACCTCATCCAAATACCTATGATAGTTTGTCTCATGATACCTACCGATGCATCAGGGGGATATAGTCGGCCCTGCCCATCACTTACTATGTCCAATGCATTACTCATATAAAAGGGGTGAAATATAATAAAAATAAAAATTTATATTGAAAACTATAACAATACATGTTAATAATTTTCCCAATCAATAAACATAATCATAAACCATTCAGTGTAATATAGAAAATGGTATCAAAATAGTGCATCCACCATGAAACTGATTATAAACCATATAGAAAAATAATAAGGATGGTATCATTATTAAATATTCCCAATGGTTCATAGTGTAATAAGGGTTTTTTTATTTATGAATATAAATATCATAAAAATTCCATTAAAAAAATTCTTTATAAAAATATCCTTTTCACTTTGAAAACTGCTTTCAAAAATTTGAAATTTACAGTATGTTAAGAAAACCATTTTATTTAAAAATAACCTTGTAACCTGTAAAGTAAGATTTAATGTAATGATTTTTCATGATGGTGGGGAATTCCATACCTACTGTATAAGTTAAAAAACATTCCTTTAACACTATTGTAAAAAGGTTAAAGAGTGCCTTGTTTGGAAAATGAAAAAAAATTCATTTCAAACCATTTTTTAAAAATTCAATTATGGGTAAAATGAATTTAATAAATCATTTTATAATATTAAAACATTACTTATTTTTTTAGAAAACATGAATATGGATAAAAAAGGGTTTTGACTAAAGAGAGAAATGAAGTCGGTTTTCTTTTAAAAAAATTCTTTTGGTCTCATTTGTTCTTAAAGGGAGGAAAATGAGAGGATAAAAATGTATTCTAAAGAAGTAACTAGAGGATAATAAAATTATTTATTTTATTGAAATATATATCTTAATATTTCATCCTTATAAAATTAATCCAGAACAATCATGATAAACAATGAGATTGTACAAAAAACATTACTATTTGGTAACTTATGAATCATAAGCCCGAAGAAATAAATAAATTAAAATGAAAATTTAAATACCATGAAGATAAAGGGATTCATGATATAAATTGGTATCATATACACCACACAAAAGAACTATTAGTGAATATGACATAAGTCTCACGAAAGTAAAAGTGAGATGAGAAACCCTTACGTCAAGTCTGATTTCCTTTATACGTGTCCATAACTCATGTATAATAAATATAGATTTATTTTAAATAAATTAAATAATAATAATAATATATTTAAAACCATATATTATTTACTTGTATTATTTTTTAACCAATTTATTTTCAATTCTTTGTTAAAATCACTATTTTAGGTGATAATTGATCCATTTTTTGTGTATGTTTTGGTTTGATAGTTTTATTCATTTTACATTGATCATTGTTATATCATATATATGATGTTAAAAATTATATAAATATCATATATAATCATTATATAAGTATTTATAATATTCCATAAAATTTAGAGATGGGAAAATGAGTTACACTGTTCATCGAGACGGTAGGCCGTATATACACATGAAAAATGTTTCTTTTTTTCCAATAGATGGAATTTAAAAAAATTAAATAATGTTTCAACTTTAATTAAACATTATAATAGAAAATATTTCATTTATTTTTATTAAATATATCCTTATTAACATTCATGTCAAATTAAAATGAAAAACATTTCACATTGCTATGTGGAGGATGTAGTCCATACATACGCACGAGTGGCATAATTTTTTTCCAATGGATTGGAAGGTAAGAAGGTATATATGATATTATAATTTAAAAAGTATATTAATTTCTTAAATATTATATAAATTTGTTAAATATTTCATTATATCCTACTAAGAGAGGTAGTGATGAAAAATGAATCACATCGGTTCACGAGGTAGTAGTTCGCCATACACATGATCGATTGATTCATTTACAATTTGATGGAAGAGGAGATAGATATAGGTTATGAAATTAACATAATAAAATTTAAGTATAAATTATATATTGGTGTTATTATTTTATAATAGTTGGTGAATATTTTAAGGATTTATAAGGAGAAGTAAAATGAAACATATGGTTAAGAACTTTACCTCTTATTCAGACAAAATCTTTAGGTTTATACCTAAAGCCTTATTTGTCACAACTTTTCCCCCGAGGCCCATGTCGTGACTACCCCAAGCCTACCTCCCAAAGGCCAGGGGTTGGAGACTAGCACCAAAGGCATTATCCTACAAGTGGGAGTCATTTACCGAGTACCTGTACACATGGACACTCACAACCCTAGCCCAAAATTATGAAAAGGGAAAACATACATGCTACTAAGACAACCATTGAGAGTAAATAGTACAAATTTGGAAGTAAAGGGGGGCCATAATACAAACACAAAAAACTATAAACAAGGGGGTCAAAAAGTCTCTATAAAACCTTCCGTAGAAAACCATACCTGAAGAGTAGGTGAAGAGTTGCTGCCTGAAGCTGTTGGAGTACTCCTCGCCTATCTGTCCTCACTAGGAACCACTTTTTCCCGAGCTACCAAAGTATTTATAAAAATGTAGTTCATCTAAATAAGACATGATATGTTTGGGTAGAGCCCATACAGGGGTGAGTAACAGAATACTCAGTAGGGAACCGAAACCACAAAGAAAACACCACAAAGAAAAGTACACACGAAGTAGTGAACAACTCAAATAGGTATAACCTAAAGTATATAAAGAAAGACTATCAGTCATAATGATGAAAATATTATACTATTTAGGGACTCATCCATGATGAGTCACTATGTCCTATTGGGCCACTAAGGTTTGATTTTCACTGAGGTCTACTAGGCCACTGAGGTCTACTCATCACTAAGGTCTGCTGGCCCACTAAGGTCCACTCATTTGCTGGGCCACTGAGGTCCACTTGTCACTAAGGTCTGCTGGGACACTGAGGTCCACTCATCACTAAGGTCTACTGGTATACTAAGATATGATCATCTACTAGGCCACTGAGGTCCTCACATCAATGATGTCTGCTAGGCCACTATGCTCCGCTCACCACTTAGGTTTGTTGGGCCATTGAGGTATGATCTTCACTTCCTTCTCATCACATCCAGCTGTAGGATTTCTGCTCATAACGCTCTTGATTCTGGTAGAATATAATTTTCAATCTATTGTTCATATACTAAATTTTACTAAATCTCACTTGGAGTATGTCAAAAGGACCTTCTTGTCGCGAAGGTCCTAATACTGAAAACGGATTGCTAATTAGATGTATGGTTTGGAAGTTTTTCCCATTTTATTGAAAGGGGCTGGTGGGGTCTAGGTCCAGTCTGACCGACCCAACCCAGTCTGGGTCCAAAAAACTTACCTGGGTCCGAATTGACCCGGATTTGACCTGGCCCAGCTCCATCCAGGCTTGCTGGGTCGTGGTTCCAAACCGCGGGGCTGTGGGTCTAGCCAACTCCACGCCTAGGGCAGCCTGGCCCAATGTGAGTGGAAAAACTTTCTTCACCCAAGAATCGGTGCCCACCACATCTCCCTCCACCCCGCAGGTCACTGTGGGGTCCGCCACCACAGTCCAGATGGACCACAACCCTCCAACTGTGTGACGCGGTATGACTCATCGCGTCCAGTGGTGCTGCCGCAGGCCACTGCCGGTGGCCTTGATCCACCACTTGCGGTCATTTATGGGGGCCTTTTCCACCACCGTGATGTGCCTTCGACATGTTCCACCTTTCGCACATGGACACCGGTGCACTGACAGTTCCTTCCATGGGCCACTAAACCTGCTCCGGTGGTCCTTTTTCTTATCCATGAGTACCTTCGGTATCCTAGTGTCATCTTCATCACTACTACATACTCCAAGTTGTCTCCCTATAAATATGGAGGTTTGGTCACTAAGAGCATAAGAATGCCCACAATAGAGGGATCTAGGCCTTATTCATGTCGGCCCAATCCCTCTGCATTAGAATTTAGAAATAAGTTGGGAGGAGATTTAAGAATCTAACATGAATAACTCCAATTCAAAAACCAAGATTAGAAACCCTCCCGAAAAAGTGATCGATCCACAGGTCACCTATTCATGGGTTGACCCATGTTCATCGCTCAAATCCATGAATTAGAAAAAAATAAATTCACTTATAATCAAACCCCTACCTCGAGTTTCGATCGTTTGTTGGTGAAGATCACACCACTGTCATTCGTCATTCCTCAATCAGTTGTTGGTGGTGGTTCATCAATTGTTTCTCGCTAAAGCCAAATATCCAAGGTTTCAGAGCAATACGAGATTGTTCCAACAATCCCGTATTCAGTTAACCCATTTAATGGAGAAAACAAATTTCAACATTTATGTTATACTGAGTCGCAGCGTCGTTACGATATTTCATTTATGAAATAATTTTTGTATTATACTCGGGTTGTAACATCATTACGTTGCAATGAAATTTGAAATTTGAATAAAATAAACTAAAAGTTTATTTAAATTTTCATAAGAAATTTGTATTATATTTTTCTTAAAAAGTATGAAAAATAACTTTTTTCCTTGACCTGTTCTGATTGAGGTTAAGTATTTCCTTAGGAAAATTAGTCATTCCAGACACAACGATGCCCTCTAATTTTTAATTTGAGCACCCATTTAGAAGTTTCAAAAACTGCATACACACACTATTTTAAATAATCTTAAAAAAATTTCAAACACTTATTCCTGCCTCACCGGGCCTCGAAATCAAGTTATTTTTGAGCTTTTGGTCTCTAAATAATCCCATATAATTTTTAAAGAAAATTACATGGAATTTCTGGGACATTACATTCTCCCCACCTTAAGACTCTATGTCCTCATAAGCCAAAACAAGGGCTAAACAAACGAAGGGGGGGTACTGAGCATAGATCTGAGCCTCCCACTTCTGAGCGTTCTCTTAGAGATTCCCATGTTTCCACTAAATGCACACGAGAGGAATTGGACATACATGAAGTACTCGTTCTTATAGATCCTTAATCTCTACCGGGAACTCCACAAACGTCACCCCATCATCAATGTCCAACTCGTCCCAATTGATGAAATGCAATGGATCATGTACACACCTCCTCAGCTGGGATTTTTGAAAGACATTATGCACTCAGTACTTTTGTGGGGGAAGATCTAGAAAGTACTCCACCTCACCAACTCTGCTCAGAACTTGAAAAGGGATAATGAATCTCAAAGACAACTTTCCACCCTATCCAATTCTTTATAATCCCCATGGAAGTGAGACCTGAAGAAACATATGGTCTCCCTCCTTAAACTCCATGGTCCTACATCACCTATCAGCATAAGATTTATGCCTTCTCTATGCAGTCCTCATTCACTCCTAGATGACTTTCACCTTCTCGGTGGTATCCCAAACCAACTCTGGACCCATGAGTAGTAACTCCCCTAGGTCTATCCATCATAACAGTGATCTTCATGGTTTCCCATATAGTGCCTCAAATGGTGCCATACCAATGGTGGTGTGGTAGATATTGTTTTATACAAACTCCACTAGAGGTAGATGATCCTACCAACTGCGACCGGAGTCCAAGATGAAAGCACAAAGCATGTCCTCTAAAACATGGATAGTCCCTCCATATGACCATCTATCTGTAGGCGGAATGTTGTGCTCAAGCATAGATGAGTCCCAAATGACTCCTACAATCCCTTACACAACCGGGATGTAAATAGTGTATCTCGATCCAAGACTATCATCAATGGGACTCCGTGGAGTCAAAATATATCTTGCACGTAGAGGCACCCCAAGCTCTCTACTGAACCCTTCTCCCGGATGGGTAGGAAGTGGTATGACTTGGTGAGTCGGTCAACAATTACCCAGATTGTATCGTGCCCTTTGGATGTGTGGGATAAACCCATTACGAATTCCATCAAGATACCATCCCACTTCCACTCTAGTACCTTGAGTGGCAGAGTCATTCCTACTGGAACCTAATTCTCTACCTTCACTTGTTGACAAGTGAAACACTATGAAACAAATTCTGCCACTACCTTCTTTATCCCTGATCACCAATACGGATGTCAGAGATCTTGGTACAGATTTTTCACTTCTGGATTTACCACCAAAGTGGAGGTGTGGAACTCCCATAGAACCTCCTCACATGACGCCACTGGTATAACCTTTCACCCTATGAAAATGATGACATGATCCCCACCTACCTAATATCCATAAAGAGCTTATCCTAAGGATAATTGAGCATTTCAAGCCTCGCATTCAACATCCATAATCTATACCTCCCTAAATCACTGTAATAGTGGGGGAGTGACAACCATCAATTGAAGATAAGATACTCCATAACTATCCATGAAGTATATCTTCATCACGACTAACTTCTTTGATGATTCAATCAACAACTACAAACTGGATCTCCTACTTAGCACATCCGCCACCAAATTTCCCTTCTCAGGAGTATGAACTATCTCAAAGTCATAGTCCTAGAGAAACTCTAGCCACCACCACTACCTAATGTTTAGGTCCTTCTTGGAGAAGATATAATTGATACTTTTGTGGTCGGAGTAGACAGTAAACCTATCTATGATTAAGTAGTGCCGCCACATCTTCAAACTAAAGACCATTGCTGCTAGCTCCAATTCATGGGTCCCATAATTCTACTCATGCTTCCTCAATAGCTGTGAATCATAGAAAATCACTGCTTGCTCATGCATTAGGAAACAACCTAATCTGGTCCCAGATATGTCACATTATACTACATACCCAATTCCCTCCTCTAATAGTCTCAAGATGGGGAAACTAGTTAGTCTCTACCTTAGCTCATGAAAGCTCTACTGGCACTTATCCATCTATTTGAAGGGATATCCCTTATATGTCAAAGTTGATAAGGGTGCTGATACCCTGGAAAAGTCAGTCACGAACCTTTGGTAGTATCCATCCAAACCCAAGAAACTTTGTACCTCTATCAAGCTCCTGGGTGGATCCCAAGCAATCAATGCCTGTATCTTTGCTGGATCCACTACAACCCCAGCCTCTAAAATGACGTGTCCTAGAAAGTAGACCTCTTGAATCTAGAATTAACACTTAGAGTGATTCCCATAAAACTAGTTCTCTCAAAGCATATCTAGGACTATCTGCAGGTGCGATGCATGTTCCTCCTAAGACTTTGAGTACTCCAGGATTTCATTAATAAAGACCATGATGAACCAGCCAAGGTAAGGCTGGAAGATCCTATTCATGAGTCCCATGAAAATTTATGGGGCACTGGTCATTCCAGAAGGCATCACCAAGAAATCATAGTGGCCATACCTACACCTGAAGGTTGTCTTCGATACATCCTCATCCCGTACACGAAGCTGATGATAGCCTGACCTGATATCTATCTTTAAGAACCATCTCACTCCCTTCAACCGATCGAAGAGGTCATCAATCCTTTTCAGTGGATACATGTTCTTTACAATCACCAGATTTAGGCTCCAGATGTCCATGCAAAACCTCAAACTCCCATCTTCGTTCTTGGAAAACAATACTGGGGATGCCCATGGTGAAACACTGGACCTCATGAAGCCCTTCCTCTGCAGATCCTCCAACTGCACCCTCAACTCATGAAGATCCTTAAGTTCCATCCAATATATTGGTGTGGATATCTGTGTTGTATTGGGGTATAGATCAATGTAGAAGTCAACATCCCTGTGAGGGTTTAACCCCAGAACATCCTCAGGAAGGATGTCTTCGTACTCGTCTACCACTATAGGAATGTGAGGAATCTTCTCATCCACCACACTGAGGGTAAGTCTATCCAACTAGTAAGTTATTGGATTAACCCTTCTCTGAGAATGTCCATACTACATTGAAAGTGTTCCCTTATTATCAGTGAAGGTAAACCTAGTATTATCTATGTGGACACACTGCACTTTCTACCTAATATAATCAATCTAAGCATGAACTATAGATAGCCAGTCCATACCCAAGATGATGTCATAAGGCCTTGACACCACTAATAGGATATCACAACCAAATATATCACCTCCACGAGTACACTCACACTGCTGGAACTAGCGTGTAATCCTTGAATCCCCCCATATAAGTCTCTAACCGTAAGGATCGAGCCAACAATTCTACCAAAATCTCTGAGCTCCAAACAAGGTTTGTGGAAAGGAAAGAGTGATTGGAACCCATGTTTATAAAAACTACATAAAAGGTGAAGAATAAATATATCATACCTCTAATCATCTCTAGGGTGCTATGGTCATAGGCCTTCATCACTTGAAGATAGCCTCGCCCCTGTCCACCAAATCCTAGAGCTCGTGGTGGACCACTTGGTGGTGGTGGTGGTAGTACCACGAACCTCTGCCCACCTCCTTCTTCTCTGCCTTCCCCTTGACACATACACCACCATACGAACCACCCTGCTCGAACCTATACCTCTACCTCAGCGGTCCCTCGATTGTCTGCCCGTCATCTACATGACAAGTTGGGCAATCACGATCCATGTGTCCATGCCCGTCACATGAGTAGCACACACTACTCCTCTGATGAAACCCTCTACCATGGGAGCCTTGTACCACCAATCCTGCATCCTGGGGTCATCCCCTGAAATGTATAACCCTCTTGGGTCCCCGTGTATGATACCTTCAACCCACGTTTAAAGAATCCACCACCCGTTGTCTACTGGTATCTCTGGCTGCTGGCACTTGATCCACTAGGAATCTCTCTACAATTAGAGATCACTCCAGTACGCCATCATGAGCAGGGATGATAATTGATACCATGGATTCCCTGATCTCCCAGTGTAGTCCCTACTCAAAATCTTAAAACTTGAATAATGGGTCTTGAACCATGTCCATGGAGTAACGAGAAATATCCTTGAATCTCACTGAGTACTCCACTACTATCATTCTACCCTTATATAGGTGTAGTAGTTATTGTATGCGTACTGAGTGCAATATCACCAGAAAGAACTCCTCCCTAAAAAGGTGCTCAATGTTTGTCCAGGTGAGGGTCACCTCGTCGTGCATTTGGATCATCAAGCTCCACCACCTCCCCACTGTATCTTGAAGAAGGTTCATGGTATAGATATCTATCCTGTCAAGTGGAATCCTCAATAGATGGAAGACTCATGTAACTGCCTCGAGCCAATTCTCAGCCACCTGGGGGCCAGTCTCACCCTTGAACCTAGGATATCTCTACCTCAGGAACTCGTGTAAGGTACTGAGCCCATGTACGTCCTCTACCAGTAGAGCTAGTATTAACAGCTGATCAATAGGTGGTGGAAACATTGGTGCACCTCCCAGTGGGGCCATATCTAGTACTATTCTATGTACTAACGCCTCATCTATAGGCATACCAACCTTATGGTTACACACTAAAATCCTAGTTAGATGTCTATGTGGTGCCATCTTGAAACAGATCAAGATGAACCATGATCAATAGATTATACATGGTGAACTGACTATGAATCAAGGAGGAAATGAGAACACCCTCAACTCCTATATGATGCATGCAATTGGTGTTTTCATGTATCGAGTCAAAAAGTAGGATTCAGGGTCCTGATGTATGAATATGACGGCCGCCGCACCAACACTGGACTCCCTGAGTCTAAAAGTCAAACTCGAAACATTTAACACTGTTTCCCCAAAACAAATACATAGACTCTTGTTCCTTAGGGTAGAACTGAACCTCCACTGATACCGATTTTTCATGACCTGGCCCCTAGGGCCCATGTCATAACTACCCCAAGACCACCTCCCAAAGGCCAGGGGATGGAGACTAGTGCCAAAAAAATTATCCTACAAGTGGGGGGTATTTTTTGATTACCTGTACACAAACACACACACACACACACAACCCCATCTCAAAACGATGAAAATGGAAAACATGCATGCTACTAAGACAACCAATGAGAGTAAACAGTAAAAATATGGAAGTAAGGGGGGGGGGGGGTAGAATACAAACCCAAAAAAGACAATCTATAAACAAGGGTGTACAAAATTCTCTAGAAAGTCGTCCGTAGAAAACCATACCTGAAGAGTAGGTGAAGAGTAGGTGCCTAAAGCTGTAGGAGTACGCCTCGCCTACCTGTCCTCACTGGTCACCGCCTGGTCTTGGGCCACCAAGGTCTCTATCAAATTTTTGGTCATCTACATAAGAAACAATACATGTAGGATGAGCCCATACTGGGGTGAGTAACAAAATACTTATTAGGGATCCCAAAATAAAAATAAAATACCACAACGAAAAGTACAAAGAAAGTAGTGAGCAAATCACATAGGTAAAACCTAAAGTATAGAAATAAAGACTATTAGTCATCATTTTTAACATCTTATATTGTTGAGGGACTCATCCCCGATGAGTCACTATGGCCTACTGGGCCCCTGAGTTCCACTCACCACTAATTTCTACTGGGCCACTAAGGGTTCATCATCACTTGGGTCTACTAGGCCACTGAGGTCCGCTTGTCACTTCCTTCTTGTTACAACCATCCCCAGTATTCCCACTCATATCACGCTTGATTTTGGGAGAATCTAATCCTCAATCCATCAGTAATATCCCAACTTCCACTAACACCCACTTATAGTATTTAAAAATGGATTCCTCATCGCAAGGGTCTTAACACCACAAAAGACTCGTCAATAAGTCGTATGGTTTGGAAGTTATGCCCATTTTATTGAAAAGGAGCTGGTTGGGTCTGGGTCCGGTCCGAACCAACCCAACCTGGTCAGACCGACCCGACCCAGCCTAGGTCTGACCTAACCCAGATCCGACCCAGCCCAGGTCCAACATGGTCCAGACCACTGGGCTATTGGTTCGGCCTACAGGGCTACAGGTCCGACCTTCTAGGCCCCAGGTCCGGCCTATTGGGTCACCTGAGGAAGCCTGCCTTCTCCAGCCCGACATGCCATGTGTGGGCCAGCTTGCTCCACTCAAGATGTGGTGCCTACCATGAAACCCTACACCCCACGGGACACTATGGGGTCTTCCACCACAGGTCACCACAGGGTTCGCCACTACGGTCTAGATGGACCGTGGCCCTCCAGCCGCGTGACGTGGCATAACTTACCGAATCTGATCGTGCCACCACCAGTCACTACCGGAGGCCCTGATCCAACACCCGTGACAGTTGCTGTGGGATTCATCCACTTTCGCAGTGCACTACCTCCCACATGTTGCTGTCTCTACATGACACCGCTGGCATGTCATTTTTTGTTGGCACATCGATGTTTCCTTCCGCGGGCCACCATACCCACTCCGTTGGTCTATTTTCTAATCTACGAGCACCTTTGGGATCCTCGGGTCATCATAATCATTGCTCTGTAATCTATGTTTTATCGTCTTTGATCTAGAGGTTCATTCATGAATAACAAAATAACTCCCCCAATGGAGGGATCCGAGCCTTATTCATGTCATCCCAATCCCTCCGTGTTAGAATTTAAAAACAAGATGGGAGGAGATTTAAGAATCTAACATGGATAAATCCAATTCAAACCCCAAGATTAGAAAACCTCCTTCAAAAGTGATTGATCTTTATGTCACCTATTCTTAGGTTACCCCACATTTTTCACTCAAATCCATGATTGGGAAAAAATGAAATTAACATAGAATCAAACCCCTACCTCGAGGTTGGATCGTTTGTTGGTGAAGATCACACTACAATGGTTCGTCGTTCCTCAATCCATCGATGGTGAAGGTTCATCGATCATTTCTCACCAACTCCAAATATACAAGGGTTCAAATAAATACTGTATTATGGAAATTATACCATATTCAGTTAACCCATTAAATGAAGAAAAGGTATTTCACCATTTTGGTTACGCTGAGTCGCAACATCATTATGCTGTTTCATTTATGAAAAAACATTTCGGTTATGTTCAGGTTGTAATGTCATTACGTTGCAATGAAATTTGAAATTAAAATAAATAAACTAGATGTTTATTTTATTTTTTAATAAATTTTTATTATATTTTTCATAAAAAGTCCAAAAAATAACTTTTTCCTTCAACCTATGCCGGTCAAGGTTAAGTATTTCTTTAGGAAAAGTCATCATTCTGGATGCAACGACACCCTCATATTTTTAATCCAAGAACCTTTTTAGAAGTTTCCAAAATTGTGTACATGTGATATTTTAGATAAACTTAAAAAAAGATAAAATACTTATTCCGGGCTCACCAGGACTTGGAATCAAGTGTTGTTTGAGTTTCTGGTCTCGAAATAATCCCATATAATTTTAAGAAAAATTCACGGAATTTCTGGGACATTACATTCTTAGATTGGATTTATGATAAAAATAAGGACTATAGGATGTGGGTAGGGATTTAAGAAATATATTTGGTTTGGTATTGGCCAAACCAAAGGGCTTTGGAAGTGTGAATATGAGAGGGGATGGGGTGACCTTTTATAAGTGGGATAAAGGACACACTTAGAATTTTTGAAAATAAAAAGCGATAAACAAAATTTTCATATCAGAAGGATAAAAAATGGATCATTCTTGAACCATGAATGAGATAAGGTTGAAATATTTATTGAAAATAATAATAATAAAATTTTAAAATATGTGTTCAAAGTGCAACAAAACCACCTTGTAGAAAAATAGTTTTTTTTAGAAAAACATTTCATTTTTATTTCAAATGATTCTTATTTTATTTATAATCAATACATAACAATATAATTTATTTTATACATGTGTAAACCATATAATTTTTATAATTTAGTTAGTTCTATTCATACCCTCTAATTTAACAGATAGGTTATAATGGTATACCATATTATGGTTCATTTAGACTCAGGGTTACGTGTACCACAAGCTATCAAAGTGATTGAATTTATTTAACAAGAAATATATCATAAAGTCTCAGGGTGTTACATTATTCCATGATATAAAAAAATTTATCCTTGAAATTTATATAATGTCACGTCACAAAGAGATACAAGTAGTTCTTCATCATAATCTCTTTGGATTCCCAAATCACATCTTCTATCTTATGATTTCTCTAAAGTACCTTTACCGACCGAGTTTTCTGATTCCTCAAAACTTGTTCCCTAGTGTCCAGAATCAGAATAATCTCTTCACAATAAGATAAAACAAGTTCCAATTGTACTTCTTCATAGGTTAGAACATGAATTGGGTTTGGAATATACTTCTTTAACAAGGATATATGGAACACATTATTTACTTAAGAGAGACTTGGTGGCATTTCCAAATGGTGGGAGAAAACTCCAATTCTTTCTAGGATTTTAAAAGGTCAGATGTACCTGGGGATGAGTTTCCATTTCTTACCAAACCCTATAACACACTTATATAGAGATACTTTTAAAAAATAGGATCTCCCACTCGAAATTCCAAATATTTCCTCTAGTTATCGATATAGATATTTTTTCTTCTATGATATGATTTGATATGGGGTTGAATAGTTTTTACCTTTTATATTGTATCCTCTACAAGTTTTGGACCAAAAAGATTCCTTTCACCAACTTTATCCCAACAAGTTGGAGTAAAATATCTCTTTCCACATAATGTTAATGTTTGAAAGGTCCTTTTGACTATCCATCAGTTTTAGGATGATATGTGGTGATTAAATAAAGCTCAATTTCATGATCATTTAAAAGAATCCTCCATAATTTCAATGTAAATCATGGATCATAATCAAAAAAATTTAAAGATGTGAACCATGAAGTCTTAAAACTTCATTAATATAGACCCATTAAAGGCCCTTAAGAGGTAAATCATCTCTTATATCTACAAAAGTACAGATTTTGTAAGGCTGTCAAAAATAACCCATGTTGCATCATTATTTTTAGGAGTCATTAGTAATCCAACAAAAAATTACATATTAATGTCATCCAATTTAATTATAAAAAAAATAAAGAGGTTTCATGAATCCTCTAGGATGATATCTTTTAGCCATCACCTGATAGAAAACTAGACATCCTGACCCATAATAATCAATTTACAACTTCATGTTATCCCATAAAAAGTGTTCACTAAAATATCTATACATATTGGTGCTACCAGAGTGTATATAGAAATTTGAGTTTTGAGAATGATCCAGCAATTCCTTTTTAGGCCAGGTATAGATGTAACAAATAGAATCTTTCCAAATTTTATAATTCTATCTTCACAGATGAAGTCCACCAATTTTCCATCATTCATGACTTTAATTTTCTTTTGAAAATTCTCATCATCAGGTGGAGAACTTTTTATGTTTTCCAAAAAATATTGTTTGGTGGTCATTTGGAAGATTAATGATGATTCCCCTTTAATACATGTATCATGAATATATTTTAGGGTGTTTCAATCCATTAATTTACGTAATATAATTTATATTATTGCCATTATTTAGACAGTCTAACTTGTTTTGTAATGTATGAAAGGATACAAAAAATAATCATAAAAGGAACAAAAATTGGTGAATTTGAGGAGAAAAATACACTTTGAACCATGGAGAAAAACAAAAAATATGAATCTATAATAGAGGTAGATTTGAATGAGTGGGACATTACAGAGGTTCCACTACTGAAAATTAAAGATTCATGTTGTGTAAATATTACATGACGTGAAAGATTACATGGAGTGAAATGAGTACAAGATGTGAAGTGAAGAAAAATAATTTAGAGGATGGTTCAATATTTTCATATCTTGAATTCAATTTACATGATGTGAATGTGTCGGAAAGACTAAAAAATGAGACTTTGATAGGATTTAGCACCATGGAGGACCATTTTTCAACCCAGACTACCATTTAATATTTTAAGTGGACCCACTACTCATAATGGTTCATATTAATGGTGAATTAAATGAAACTCGAGACCCCCTAGAGTTATATAAATAGAGGTCCATTTTGCTTCCACTAAAGGGATCCATATATCAAAAATCGGAGCAAGAAGTTGTAATGTGTTAGGTCCTCACTAGTTTTATATTCATATTTCACTTATGTTTTCTTTTTATTTATTCCTTCCCACTTACTCCCTCATCAATAGGATAAGGGGGTAAAACCCACCTTGTTCTAGGGTTATGTAGCTAAAGGGGGATGGTTACATTGGATTTATTTCCCTTTCTTATTCATATATTTGGTTTTCCATAATCCATTAATAAAATCCCAATCTGTTTCTTTTATTTTTCTCACAATCATTGAGAGAATTTATGGAATGGAATATTTATAATTGTGCAACTGATTACCTTGAATTTAAGACTGACTATTTCCACATCCTGGGAAACCAGGTTTAAATATCAGGTTGAGACAAACTTGATTCGGTGTAACCCTAAATTACCGACTAAGGTTAGTTGGGTATTTACAGGTTGAGGAGAGGATACCATGACCATTGGATCAACATTATCTCAACTCAAAAGAGTAAAATTTAAAAATGAATATAATATCATAAATTTAAAAAATTTATCTTAAAATTTTAATGATATAAGTAAAATTTTTATAATTTAAAATAAATTAAATCAAATTTTATTAAAATAAAGTTTTGTGCTAATTCATTACTAAATCCAGGAAGATAAGATATTGATAGATCATCATTTTGGATAAGAATCCATGATATTTTCAGATTAATTCATCTACAACCTTATTTTTCTTCACTAGGTGGTCGTGTATTGAGAAATCATAGTCCTTGAGTGGCTCAATCCATCTCTTTTGCCTCATATTGAATTATTTCTATGAAAATATGCATTTCAAGCTCTTATATACATATATATCTCATATTTTCACCATATGGATAATGTCTTTATATATTCAAAGTAAAGATTATGGCTTCCAACTTAAGGTCATGTGATGTATAGTTATATTCATGAATATTTAACTACCCTGATGCATAAGAAATAAATTTATCATTATGCATAAGGGCTCAACCAAGTACCTTCTTCAATGAATCAATATATATTAAAAACACATCATTTCCAAATGGTATATTCAAAATTGGTACATTTACCAATATCATATTTAATTATTTAAAACATTATACACATTCATTTGTCCAAACAAACTTAATCCCTTTACGAGTAATCTTGGTTAACAGGTTAGCTAATCAGGAATTTTTCTGAACAAATTTCCAACAGTAACATAAAAAACTAACGAAACTACATATGTTAGTCATGTTCATTGGTATAGGAAATTAATGGAATTCCTTTCTCATTACAGGATCAGCTGAGATTCCATCCTTGGAAATAATATTTCTATGAAAAGAAACATTCTGAAGCCATAATTCATACTTTCTAAATTTTACATATAACTCTTTTCTTATAAGATTCACAAGAATAAACCTCAAGTGATTCTCATGGTCCTAATATATCTTAGAGTAAAATGAGATATCATTAATAATTACCACAATAATTTTATCAATATATAACTTGAATAATATATTAATTACATCCATTAATATAAAGGGTGTATTAGTCAAAAAAAATGTCATTACCGTGAACTCATAATGTACATACCTCATGCATAATGCTATTTTATAATATCTTCCTTCTTACTCACAATTTATTATACCTATAATGAAGTAAAATATTTGAAAAATATTAATCTATGTGAATTTTATCAAATAATTCATTAATTAGAGGTAGAGAATACTTTTTCTTTATCATAATAACATTAAGTTCCCTATAATCAATGCATTTACTCATAGATCCATATTTCTTTTTAATAAAAAGAATTGGGGGTGTACAAGGTGAAAAAATAGGGAATATAAATCCCTTCTCAAAAAAATCTTCTAGTTGTTTATTCAACCCCACTAATTCCATAATGTCCATTATATAGGGTTTATTTGATATTTTTCTTACATCAATGATTAAATTAATAGAAAATTTAACTTCATGCTATTGTGGATGTCCCGGTAATTACTTTTTAAATAAATCAATGTATTCTTTCAAAATAGCTACATACTCAATTTTAATGTTACCTTTTCCATCTGTATACCATGTCTTCCCTTCTTACCAAAGAATATTATTTAAAAGAGTTAATGGGGGTAGATCTTGACATGAATCATATGACGAAGTCTCCCATATAAAGATTAGGAATTCCACATCTTCTTCATGAATCATAAATTACTTTTATTTTAAATAAACATATTCACTATAATTTAACATCTAGTATATACCAAGGATTATATAAAAATCAACCATCGATATAATAATTAAGTTAGAAAATAGGTCACGTTTATGTGTTATAATGGGAACTGACTGACACATCCTTACTATGGTGATACTTACATTAGGAGTCTTGATTGATAAATCCATTCTTAAAGTTCTAGGGAAATATTTAATTTTATTAGAAAATTTGGAAGATATAAAGGAGTGTAAAGATCCATAATCAAATAAATAATTATCTAAATTTGAGGATGTGATTAAAGTACCCACCACCACATCATTAGGGACTTAAACCTCTTCTATTGTGATCGCATAGGATTGGATTTTATCCCTTGGAATTTTTTGGGAGAAAATTACCTTGATGCCTGGTAAAATCATTCACATAGTGTCCCAAATCCATACAGTTGAATCATTGCACAATGGAAGCTTCTTTCTTGACCTTGAAATTAAAATCATGGTGGCCTTTCTATACAAACTTGTAGTAAACTCCCATTCCCTGTAATCATGTTCCATGATGTTTCTTTCCACATTAAATAAAAGATAGAAAATCTACCCTTTCCTTATTTCCTTTTTCCGTATTTTTTTTGTGATTATGATCGGATGTCCACTTATCATCTTGAATCCCTTAAAAGTTATAAGACTTGGATAATTATTTCTCTGTAATGATAAGACATGATACTATGTCCTCATATGATGAGAAGGTTTGGGAGACCAATTACCTTTGAAGGATTGTATTATGCCCATCAAAGAAATGGTCAATATTTTTCATTGGATTACATACATAGTATGAAAGATGCCTTTCTAACCTTGTAAATTTAGCTTCATACTTAGAAAATTTTTCCCATTACTTTCTTATTAGACTCATGAATTGTATCTCCATATCCGCTAGTTTCTTTTGAGGAAAATAGTTTTCCAAGAAGAGTACCTAAAACAATTCCACTCTATGCTTTCTATTTCCTCATCATACTTAGTGATTTGAATCAATGACCACCATTGATCTACATCCCCTAAGATATGATAAAATTCCATGAAAAGCATCTTCCTTTCATTACTTCCCAAAGTGAGAAATATCTTATTAAAAAAACATAACCATTACTCATCTAAAAATGGATTTGTAGTCCCATTGAATGATGGAGGTTGCTGACACATGAAGTTGTCTAACATTGTCACTCCATGTGGTGGATCAATATGCTACTCCATATATGTAAGGTTATTACTCATAACCAGAGTTAGATACCTCAATATGGTTATAATTTGATCAGTTCCAGCTGAATCTATGGCTCCAGATTTATTATCTTTCCAAGGAGGGAAATCCCTACATGGAGTAAATACATTAATATGGTTCCCATTACGTCCAATAAATTTCATTTCTAAAAAATGTAATACACTATATTAGATCATAACATTATGAAACATAATGTATAATCCCAAAAATAGTGAAATACATAACATAAATCGAAAAATTTATTCACAGAAAATATCATAATCATAGAAATGGTTTCATTTGGAAAGTTTTAAAATAATAAAAATATTTTAAAATTATTCATAATGGGTTTTAAAGAAAACGTGAATTATCCCAAGAATATCCCCCAGGAGTGTCAAATAAGGTGCAAAGTAAAGACTGTTTTCATGTACCTAGTGACATTAGATTCAAATACCAATACTCCCTTTTTTGAGTTATTACCCATAGGTAAAATTGTTTCATAATCCCATCCAATTTTAATATCCACACAATGATGTATTTTTAAGAAAAAAACCACAAAATCTATTCATCACAAAAACTCTAGGATGTTATTCAATACTTATCCTCAATGTTTATCGTAGGGTTATTTTCCTTAATCTATGTTTTCTTAAATATAGTTCCCAAGGTTTCTACTAAACTTTCTCTAATACCAACTATAATGATCCTAACCCTAGTATCCCCAAATCAATGGTTAATTTATTACATTGGATCTAGATATAAGTGATTGCATCCCAAAGGAAAAAATAGTTTAATAGTCTTGGAAAACTAGAAACATACTTGAATTTCACAATAAATTTGAAAACATTAAAATAAAAAATAGTATTTTCTTTAATAACACTATTATTCCCACTAGAATATCCCTATATATCAATCATAATACACTCCCTAGAATACAAGGGAAATGAAACATAAGAAAAGAGTAAGCTCTAATGCTTAGTAAGGGTATGTGTACAGTGAAAGCTATCATAAAAAAATAATTCATAATAAATGTGAAAAGGTAAATAACTAAAACAAATGAAATTTAATCAATAACTTGAACATGAAGAATAATATGGCAAGAATAAAAG
The DNA here is from genome assembly GCA_963277665.1 of Viscum album. Taxonomy (NCBI): domain Eukaryota; kingdom Viridiplantae; phylum Streptophyta; class Magnoliopsida; order Santalales; family Viscaceae; genus Viscum; species Viscum album. Next base: position 626,601,857 of record OY728127.1, read on the forward strand.
ATGGTCAAAATAATTCCATATAAATAGTCACTTGAGATTGACACTTATTCATGGATATTATAAATAATCGAATAATCACATGGACATAAATGAAAAATATCATAATGAGGGAATTAATAATTCAAGACATCATCACTATATCATCAAGGCACTTTTCTAATACACATTATATAAATGGTCAAGGCCTTAATCAAATACCCAATATAGTTTGTCTCATGAGACCTACCAATGCATCAAGGGGCTATAACAGGCCCCAACCATCACTTACTAAGTCCAATGAATTTATTATATGAAAGAGGTGAAACACAATAAACATAAGAATTCATCTTTAAAAACTACCATATGAAATGTTAATACTTCCCCAATCAACAATCATATTCCTAAACCATTCAGAGTAATATGGTGAATGGTATAATAACAGTACATCCCTAGAAACAATGATCATAAACTATATGGAGAAATAATAAGTATGATATAGTTACAATATCTTTCCAATGGTTCATAAGTGAGATAATGTTTGATGTCATTGATGAATAGAAATATCGTAAAAATGAAATTAAAAACATTCTTGAGGAAAATGTCATTTTCACTTTGAAAATCACTTTTAAAAACAAAAAATTCCCAGAATATTAAGAAAAATATTTTATTTAAAAATATCATTTTAAAAATATAAAGGAAGCTTCAAATTAATGAGTGGTAATGAATACCATTAATTCCATACACACCATATAATTAAAAAAAATTCCTTTCACAATATTGGAAAAAGGTTAAAAGGGACTCATTTGGAAAATAACAAGAATATTCCTTTCAAACAATTTTGTAAAAATTTAAAAATAGGTAAAAATGTATTTAATAAATAGTTTTTATAATATAAAAACATTATTTATTTTAAAAAACATGGATATGGAAGAAAAAGGGTTTCAACTGAAGATAGAAATGAAGTCATTTTTCTTTTAAAAATGTTCTTTTGGTCTCTTTTGTTCTTAAAGAGAGGAAATTAAAGAAATTATATATTATACAAAAATAAACAGAGGATAACAAAATAAATTAGTTCCCTAAAATATATATCATAATATTTCATCATTAGAAACATAATCATGAACAATCTTGATAATAATTTGATTGTAACATAAAACATTACCACTTTGGTAAATTTTGAATCATAATCTTCATGAAATAAATAACTTCAAATGAAACATTCAATCGCATGAAGATAAATGGATTCATGATATAAAATATTAAAGGGGGATTATATACACCACACAAAATAACTAAGTGGTGAATATGGAATATGTCTCATGGAAGTAAAAGTGAGATGAGAAGCCCTTACCTTAGGTCTGATTTCCTTCATACATATTCGTACCTACTTTATAATAAATAAATAAATATATTATAAATATATATTTATTAAATATATATTTAAATAAAATAATAATATATTTTATAAAATATTTTATTTACTTATAGTCTTTTATGACCCATTTATTAACAATTCATTGTTAAAATCAATGTTTTGGGTGATAATTGCTCCGTTTTTCATTTTTGTTTTGGTTCGGTAGTTTCAATCATTTTACATTGATCATAGTTAAATTATATATATAATTTTAATAATGATATAAATATAATATATAATCATTGTATAAGTATTTATCATAGTTTATCAAATTTATAGATGTGAAAATGAGTTACATTGTTCATGAATGTCACGACCCGTCCTCGGGGACCGTGCCGTGACTACCCCAAGCCCGCCTCCCATAGACTAGGGGTGGGAGACTATCACCAAAGGCATAAATTACAATAAAAGGGAAGAAATTTCCTTTATAAAAGAAAATAAACACCACAGAGTATGCAAACTGAAGTAAACACTAAGTAAACTGAAAACACATGTATGTGCTGGAAAGTAAATGGGCCAGTATACAAACCCAACTGAAAGTGCAGTACAACTAAAAAGAAAGTACAACAACTGAAAAGTAAGCAGAAACCACCAAGCTGTCCTCTGGAACTCCCACCTGAAGGGTGAGTATAGACAGTCTCGTCAGCTCCTCGAGTCTAGCCGTCCTCTCCGTGTACGTTCCACCTGATAGACCACCTCCGGGTACTGTCCTGCTCCTCAAGCCTCAACCACGATCAGCGTTGTCCGTCGTCTCCAACCAACACAAAGTAGTGCGGGTGTATCCCGTGCAGGGGTGAGTATACGATAATCAGAAGGGACCCCGAGACTCTAGAAGGTCTCCAGAATCCAAAAAGGATAAACCACAAAGGAAAGATACAAATACAAGTTTCAACCGACTCTACTTAGGTATATGCCCATACACATACCTAAGTCATCAATTCCTGTTCTGCTCCAACTCACGAGCTCAAGTACAACCCAGTCCACACAAGAAAGTATAAATCAATCCACATAGGAAAGTATGTCCCAATGCACACAGGAAAGAAAGTCAATATTATCGAAGATAAGGATTGAAAGTCAAGACTCAGCTCACACAGATATACTAATCATAAAGAGGGGTGGAGATGATTGATGTATCCTCTGAATCATATCCTCTGCCAAACCCACGTAGGATCCAAGTACAGATATAGTCGCTGCCGAACCCACGTAGGATCCAAGTACAGTCATCATCACTTCCGAACCCATGGAGGATCCAAGTACAGTCGTCCTCGCTGCCGAACCCACATAGGATCCAAGTATAGTCGTCATCTTCGTCGTAGTCACAGCCAGCTCTAGGGTCCCCGCACAAAGCACGCTCAATTCTGGGAGGGTGCGCTCCAAAAGCCAAGGGGGTCAATACATCAAGTATCATGAAGTCTAGAGTTTATGTATCACAAAGTTCAGTCTCATCAATAGGAACTCATCGCGACAGACGGCGCGTCAATCACACGCCCAGTCTGAGAGTTATTGGCTTTTCTGTCATAGGGGCCCGATTGGTTTTTAAGCTAAAACCAACTCATCTGTACTACATCTGCATCCAAACCTCGAGTGGATTAAGCCAAAAGAACCTTCTCACTAAGAGGAATCTAACAAAGTTGACGACACGTCAATCGGACGTCCGGAGATCAAGTTATAAGCATTTCCACTCCGAGGGCCCGGTTGGTTTTGTATTTGAACCAACCCGGACGTACCCAAAGTTCTCTGAAAACCTTGAGTGTAATATATCGAAAAGACCGTCTCAATGCAAGGATTCCAATGCAACTGACAGTGCATCGATCGTAGGTCCATAGCCCAAGTTATGGGCATTTGAACGGATTTGTCCGAAAACAGGGGGTTTGGGCCCGGTCCGACCCGGCCCAATACCCCCTGGGTCGACCCGACCCGGGTCTGGGTTCGGCCCAGTTGGGCATGGGCCGACCCAACCCATCCGGCGTGGCCTGACCTAGCGCGGGGGTCCGGCCCAGCGCGGGCGGCCCGACCCGCGTGGTCGGCGGCTCGGCTCTCGGCCGAGCGGGATGTGGGGGGGCGCTGCCCCCCTTGATTGAAGAAACGGCCAGCCATTATGGCCGAACTTTAATGCGACCATGGGACCCGAGGGTGTCCCGCCTCTAGCTGATGCCGGCAGCCAGCTCAGCCGGCCACTCCCCTGAACCGTCGAGGCCATGGATCGCAGCTCATGCCTGTCCGGTGTGGCGCGACGACACCGCGCCCCTCCATGGTGTTTCGGTGCGCCGCGACCGCGCCGCGCCCCTCCGCCGCGGCTCGCTCTTGGCCGCAGATTCTTTCTCCTTCACCGGCGCGGTGTGACGGCGCCGTGCTCTTTCGCCGTGGCCCGCTCCGGCTGCGGTTCTCTCGTTCCCGCGTGGTGCAACGACACCGTGTCGCCTCCATTTCAAGCCACGAAGAAGATCAACAACAAAAGGGGAGGAGGATCAGCCCTGTTTGTGCAGTCCGACCTCCTCCCGTTATATTTATATCAAGTGGAAAATTAAATTAATGAAAAACATCAAATTAATCTTGAACGTAAAATCAACCCCTACCTCAAAGAAATTTGCGGAAGCTAGAATTGCAGAAAACGACATCGCGAGGTGAGGCTCTGTATACGTCGACAGAGAATGTCCAAGGAGGAAGCGGTATCTCCCTTTATTTGATGCAGAGAGAATATGTAACAACATGATGACGTTCTTCGTCGAAGTAGGGATGTTCTTCGCCGGAGAAGATGAAGTTCCTCAAGAGGAGAAGAGCTCTCCCTCTCTCAATTCTCAACACAACAACTAACCCCAAAATAAAATAACACTTGTCTTATTTTATTACTTCAAGCCATGCATTTTAATTTATAAAAATTCAAACAAAAATATCTTTTAATTAATTAAGTGTGTTGGCTTGAATAAAGAGGAGATATGAGAGAGTTAAAAATTAATGGGAGTTAACATAACTTATGTGAGGGTTTTAGTGGAGTTAGGGAATTTGAAGGGGTGGGGATCATGTGGGACCCACCTCACTAATATCCTATTAAGAGGAGTTAGGATTTTAGTGGATCCCACCCCAACTCCCATACCTAGGAATAAACCACCTAGAAAAGAGAAATAAAATTGTGACACAACTTTATTTCACTTTACACTTAATCCATTTTTAAATAACTCCTCCCGAGCAAACGCAACTCCCAGAAAGGTCTTCCTAAGAAATTACTGGAATTGCAGTTTCATCAGTGCCCTCGGATTTTGATTCCGAGAACTGGTTCAAAAGTTAGAAAAACCCTCTCATTCGTTCACTGAACGTACCCGTGCTAAACTTCAGAAATTGATTCTGGGCACACCGGGCCTCGGAATCGGGTGCCGTCAAAAAATGCGTACTCATAAAATCCCAAATAAATTAATAAAAAAATTTCCTTGAAATTTACGGGTCTTTATATTACTCCCACCTCAGGGATTTACGTCCCCATAATGATACATCACAAACTAGGGGAACAAATGAGGGTACTGTGCACGCATCTGAGCCTCCCAGTCCCAAGTGCTCTCCTGGAGGTTCCCGTGCTGCCACCTGATGCGCACAAGAGGAATCAACCACCCACATAGAACTCGTTCCTGTCGATCCTAGATCTCCACCGAGACCTCCGAAAAAGTCGCCCCGTCATCGATGTCCATCTCCCCATGGTCGATGATATGCATCGGGTCGTGCACGTATCTCCTCAGCTGAGATACATGGAAGACGTCGTGCACCCGGTGCAACTGAGGTGGAAGAGTCAGGCGATAAGCCACCTCGCCATACTACTGAGAACCTGAAATGGTCTGATGAAGCATGGAGATAACTTACCGCCCCGGCCAAATCTCCGTAATCCATGTCGAGGTGAGACCTGTAAGAAAACGTGGTCTCCATCCTCGAACTCTAGTGGTCTCTGCCTCCTGTCAGCATAAGACTTCTGTCGTCTCTAAGCTATCCTCATCCACTCTTGGATGACCTGAACCTTCTCTGTTGTGGCCTGGACCATCTTTATTCCCCTAAGTGCTGACTCCCCAGGGTCTGTCCAGCACAGAGGTGATCTGAAAGGTCGGTCGTATAATGCCTCGTATGGTACCATCCCGATGGTGGAGTGGTAGCTGTTATTGTACGCAAACTCTACCAAAGTTAGGTGATCCTCCTAGCTACGACCAAAGTCGAGGACACATGCACGGAGCATGTCCTCAAGAGTCTAAATGGTCCTCTCCGTCTGACCATCCATCTGAGGGTGAAAGGTGGTGCTTAGGCGTAGTTGTGTCCTGAATGCCTCCTGCAACCCCTTCAAAGCTGGGAAGTAAAGAGTGCATCTCAATTGGAGACGATAGATGATGGAACACCATGAATTCATATGGTCTTCTGAACATAGAGGCATCCCAAGTTCTCCACTAGGCCCTGCTCTCTGATAGGTAGAAAGTGGGCCGACTTGGTGAGTCTGTCTACGATCACCCAAATGGAGTCGTGTCCTCTGGAAGTATGTGGTATTCCAGTCACGAAATCCATAGATATCCCATAAGACTTCCACTCCAGGACCTCCAAGGGCTGTACCAAGCCCGCTGATACCTGGTGCTCCGCCTTCAACTGTTGACAGGTGAGGCATCAAGAAACGAACTCTGCAACAACCTTCTTCATACCCAGCCACCAGTGCTCTCATCTGAGATCCTGGTACATCTTTTCCACTCCTGGATGTACCGCCAAAGGGGATTTATGAAACTCCCTCAGCACCTCCTCCTATAAAGCAGCTGGTACCACGGTACGTCCTCTGAAAAGGACGACGTGCTCTCCTCCTACAGAGAATCCATTAGGTGCCTGTCCTGAGGATATCTGTGCACGCCGCGTCTCACAGTCAATGTTGCCACGTTGTGCCTCTCTGACCTATTGAAGAAGTGGAGGTGTGACTGTGAGAGACTGTAGAAAGGCTTCCCCATCTCTATCCACGAATGATATCTGTAAAGTGGCCAACTGCTCTGCCGCCTCTCCAAGTAGCTGGATGTCTGTCCTCCTTCTGAGAGCATCAACTACTACGTTCCCCTTTCCAGGAGTATAGACTATCTCAAAGTCATAGTCCTAGAGGAACTCAAGACATCTCCACTGTCTTAGGTTTAGGTCCTTCTGCAAGAAGATTTACTTGAGACTCTGGTGGTCAGAGTAGACTGTAAAGTGCTCACCCATTAGATAGTGCCACCACATCTTTAAGGTGAAGACCAATGATGCTAACTCCAGGTCGTGGGTAGCATAGTTCTCCTTGTGCTGCCTCAACTGTCGTGATCCACAGGCGATCACTTCCTCCTCTTGCATCAGGATACACCCGAGTCCGGTCCTTGATACATCACAATAGACTACGTACCCTACTCCCTCTTATGGTAGCCTCAAGATGGGCGCACTGGTCAATCTCTGTCTCATCTCTTGGAATCTCTGCTGACATCTATCTGACCACAAGAAGGGTTTCCCCTTCTTTGTCAAAGCTGAAATCAGTGCTGCAACTCTGGAGAAGTCTAGCACAAACCTCCGATAGTACCCAGCTAGACCTAGGAAAATCCGCACCTCCGTCATGCTCCTGGGTGGCTCCTAAGCAATCACTTCCTCAATCTTCACAGGATCCAACACAACTCCTACCTCAGAGATAACGTTCCCCAAGAAGTGTACCTTTAGAATCCAGAACTGGAACATCGAGAGCTTACCATAAAGATGGTGCTCTCGGAGTGTGTCCAGTACGACCCGCAAGTGGTAGGTGTGCTCCTCCTCAGAGGTCGAGTAAATCAATATGTCGTCGATGAAGACTACAAAAAATAGATAAAGGTAAGGCTAGAAGATCCTGTTCATGAGACTCATGAACACTTCCAGAGCGTTGGTTACCCCAAAAGGAATAACCAAGAACTCATAGTGGCCATACCGACACCTGAAAGCCATCTTCTGAACATCCTCGTCTTGAAATCTGAGCTGATGATAGCCTGAACTGAGGTCTATCTTCGAGAACCACCATGATCCATTAAGCTGATCAAAGAGGTCGTCAATCCTCAGAAGCGGATACTTATTCTTCGCAGTCACCTGATTCAGGCGACGGTAATCGACAAACAGTCGCAAGCTCCCATCCGCCTTCTTGGTGAACAAAATTGGGGAAGCCCAGGGTGAAACACTGGGTCGAATAAATCCCTTTCCCTGCAAGTACTCCAGTTGTACCCGTATCTCATGAAGCTCTGCGAGAGCCATCCGATATTCTGGAGTAGATATCGGGGTTGTCCCGGGGTACAGGTCAATATAGAAGTCTACCTCTCTGCGAGGAGGTAGTCCTGGAACATCGTCAGGAAAAATGTCCGCATACTGATCCACCACAACAGGAAAACTTGGACTCCTCACATCAACTGCTCCTAGGATAAGACTATCCAAATGATGAGTGATCGGCTATCCTCTCCTCTGAGTGAGTCCATCCTACGCTACAAAGGATCTCTTCTCACCGGTGAAGGTGAACCTGCTCCCATCGGTGCGGACACACCGCACCTTGTGCCTAATACAGTTGATCTAAGCATGGACTGTAGATAACCAATACATACCCAAGATGACGTCGTAAGGCCTCGACGCCACTACAAGAAGATCCCAGCCGAAGATATCGCCTCCTAAAGTAATCTCACACTGCCGAAAGAAGTGTGTAATCATCGAGTCTGCTCCCGTAGGAGTCTCTAGACATAAGGATCGATCCAAAAGATCCGTTGGAATCTTCGAGATCTGAACAAGGGCAATGGTAATGAAATAATGACTCGCTCCTGTGTCTATAAGAACTACATCAAGGGTGGAGAAGACATAGATAGTACCTAGAATCATCTCTGGTGCGCCGTGGTTGTAGGCCTCCACTGCATGAAGCTGAGCCTACCTCTGTCCGCCAGCTCCCTATGATCAGGGTGGACCTCCTGGTGGTGGTGGTGGTAGAGCATCAAAATGTCGTCCACCACCTACCACTCGGCCAGCTTTTCTGCCTCGTCCGCCTTCTCCCTGTGGACCGCCACGATCGAACCTATGCCTCTGCCTGGGTGGTCCCTCAACCATCTGCTACTCCTCTACATGGCGGGTCGGGTAGTCATGAGCCATGTGGCCCTTCTCACCAAAAGCATAGCACTGTCTGCCTCTCGTATGACTGGCTCTACTGCGTGTGACCCGCACCTTTGAGCCAGTATCCTGAGGTCACCCACCTGATGGTCTGGTCCGCTTGAACCCCTGTGACATTAGTTGACTGCCAGCTACAGAAGACTCCGCTACATGCTACCCTGTGGTAGGTCTTTCTACTAGTGTAGGCTCATCAAGAAAGCTCTCTACAAGAAGGGCTCGTTCCAGTACTTCTGCCTGCGTCGGTATGCTGAGGGAGATCATCGAAGCCTTGATATCATGCCTCAGTCCCTTCTCGAAGGTCCGAGCCCGAAAGAATGGGTATCGTACCATGTCCATGGAGTAGTGCGAGAGATCAGTAAACCTCGCTGAGTACTGGGCTACTGTCATGCTTCCCTGCCGCAGCTGTAGTAGATCCTGGATGCGCAGCGCACGGAGGGTGGCTGGAATGAACTCAGAGCGGAAGAGGATCTCTAAGTCCGTCCAAAGAAGAGATGCCTCATCGTGCACCTGGAGCATCAGGCTCCACCATCTGCCTGCTGCTGCATGCAGGAGACTCGCCACAAGGATCACCATGAGGTCAGATGATGTCCCTACTAATATGAAGAGTCAAACAACAGCCTCCAGCTAATACTCAGCTGCCTGAGGGTCCGTCTCCCCGCGGAACCTGGGCGGTCTCTAATGCTGAAACTCATGCAGTGCACTAAGGTGATGTGCACTCTCAGCTGCTGGGGCTGGTGGCATCGGTGGCTCGGCGGGTAGAGGTACCGCCGGTGCCTTCAATATAATGGGGATCTGCACCGAGGCCTCATCACTCGGTGGGCTACCATCTCGTACAAAGCTCAGAACCTTAACTGGCTACCGTCGTGGGTCCATCCTAAAAAGAAACAGGTGAGCCATGGTCAATACATTATACCTGGTGAGATGACATAAAGTAATCACAAAGAAAATTTTTGAAATGCACATGCAATTAATGTTTTAGTGTACTGAGTCAGAAATCAGAAGTCAGGGTCCTAGTGGATGGATATGTCGGCTGCCGCACCAACACTAGACTCCCTATACTGATAACCACACTCAATATCCTTAACACTATTGCTTCACATAGAAGAGAGATCAGAGTCCTGAGTTCTGTGGTAGAACCGAACTCCTCTGATACCAATTTGTCACGACCAATCCTCGGGGCCCGTGCCGTGACTACCCCAAGCCCGCCTCCCATAGGCCGGGGGCTGGCGACTAGCACCAAAGGTGTAAATCCCGATAAAAGGGAAGGCATTGCCTTTATAAAAGAAAAAAAACACTACAGAGTATGAAAACTGAAGTAAACACTAAGTAAACTGAAAACACAAGTATGTGCTGGAAAGTAAATGGGCCAGTATGCAAACCCAACTGAAAGTGTAGTTCAACTGAAAAGAAAGTACAACAACTGAAAAGTAAGCAGAAACCACCAAGCCGTCCTCCAGAAATTCCACCTGAATGGAGAGTACATACAGTCTCGTCGGCTCCTCGAGTCTAGCCGTCCTCTCTGTGTACGTTCCACCTGATAGACCACCTCCGAGTACCGTCCTGATCCTCAAGCCTCAACCACGATCAACGCTGTCCGTCGTCTACAACCAACACAATGTAGTGCGGGCATAGCCCGTGCAGGGGTGAGTATAAAATACTCAGTAGGGAACCCGAGACTCCCGAAGGTCTCCAAAATCCACAAAGGATAAACCACAAATGAAATATACAAATACAAGTTTAAACCGACTCTACTTAGGTATATGCCCATACATATACCTAAGTCATCAATTCTAGTTCTGCTCCAACTCACGAGATCAAGTACAACCCAGTCCACACAGGAGAGTATAACTCAATCAACACAAGAAAGTATGTCCCAATCCACGGAGGAAAGCAAGTCAATCTTATCAAAGATAAAGATTGAAAGTCAAGACTCAGCTCACACATGTATACTAATCATGAAGAGGGGTGGAGATGATTGACATAGCCTCTGAATCATATCCTATGCCGAACCCACGTAGGATCCATGTACAGATGTCGTCGCTACCGAACCCACGTAGGATCCAAGTACAGTCGTCTTCGCTGCCGAACCCATGGAGGATCCAAGAACAGTCGTCCTCGCTGCCGAACCCACGTAGGATCTAAGTACAGTCGTCATCGTCGTCGCAGTCGCATCCATATCTAGGGTTCCTGCACACAGCACGCTCGATTCCGGGAGAGTCCACTCCACGAGCCAAGGGGTTCAATACATCAACTGTCACGAAGTTCAGAGTTTATGTATCACAAAGTTCTATATCTTCATTAGGAACTTATCGCGACAGACGGTGCGTCAATCAGACGCCCGGTCTAAGAGTTATTGGCCTTTTCGTCCCAGGGGTCTGGTTGGTTTTTAATCTAAAACCAACCCAAACATACTCCGACTGTGTCCAAACGTCGAGTGGAGTAATCCAAAAGAACCTTCTCACTAAGTGGAATCCAACAAAGTCGATGGCACGCTAATCAGACGTCCGGAGCTCAAGTTATAAGCGTTTCTGCTCCGAGGGCCCGGTTGGTTTCGTATTCGAACCAAACCTGCCATACAAAAAGCTCCCATAAATATTGAGTGTAATATACCGAAACGCCCGTCTCGATCCAAGGATCTCAACTCAACTGACAGTGCGTCGATCGGAGGCCCGTAGCCCAAGTTATGGGTGTTTGAACGGATCTGTCTAAAAATAGGGGGTTTGGGCCCGGTCCAACCCGGCCCAATACCCCCTGGGTCGGCCCGAACCAGGTCAAACCAGCCCGGGTCTGGCCCAGTTGGGTGTGGCCCAGCCCGGCGGGCGCGACCTGACCCAGCCGGCACGGGGGTCCGGCCCAGCGCCGCTGGCCCAGCCCGGCGAGGGCGGCCCCGCCCGCGTGGTCGGTGGCTCGGCTCTCGGCCGAGCGGGATACGGGGGGTGCTGCCCCCCTTGATTGAAGAAATGGACAAAAATTATGGCCGACCTTTAATGCGACCGCGGGACCCGAGGGGGTCCCGCCTCCAGCTGGTGCCGGTGGCCGGCTGAGCCGACCGCTCCCCTGAACCACCGCGACCATGGGCTACGGCTCCTGCCCGTTCGGCGCGGCGCGATGGCTTCTCGCCCCTCCGCCATGGCCCGCTCTTGGCCGCGGCCTCGTTCGGCCTCACCGGCGTGGTGCGATGGCACCACACTCCTTCACCACATCCCGCTCCGGCCTCGGTTCTCTCGTTCCCGCATGGTGCAATGACACCGCGTCGCCTCCGTTTCAAGCCATGAAGAAGATCAACAACAAAAGGGGAGGAGGATCGGCCGTGTTTGTGCGGTCCGACCTCCTCTCGTTATATTGATAGCAAGTGGCGAATTAAATTAACGAAGAACGTCAAATTAATCCTGAACGTAAAATCAACCCCTACCTCAAAGAAATTTGTGGAAGCTAGCGTCACGGAAAACAACGTCACGGGGTGAGGCTCCGTATACATCGATGGAGAACGTCCGAGGAGGAAGAAACTTCTCCCTTTCTTTGACGCGGAGAGAAGATGGAACGACGTGATGATGTTCTTCGTCGAAGTAGGGATGTTATTCGCCGGAGAAGATGAAGTTACTCAAGAGAAGAAGTGCTCTCCCTCTATCAATTCTCAACACAACAACTAACCCCAAAATAAAATAATACTTGTCTTATTTTATTACTTCAAGCCATGAATTTTAATTTTTAAAAATTCAAACATCTCACTTAATTAATTAAGTGTGTTGGCTTGAATAAAGAGGAGAGAGGAGGGAGTTACAAATTAATGGGAGTTAACATAACTTATGTGAGGGTTTTAGAGGAGTTAAGGAATTTGAAGGGGTGGGGCTCATGTGGGACCCACCTCACTAATATCCTATTAAGAGGAGTTAGGATTTTAGTGGGTCCCACCCCAAATCCCATACCTAGGAATAAACCACCTAGAAAAGAGAAATAAAATTATGACACAACTTTATTTCACTTTACACTTAATCTATTTTTAAAAAACTCATCTCGAGAAAAAGCAACTCCAAGAAAGGTCTTCCTAAGAAATTACTGGTGCTGCGGTTTCGTCGGTGCCCTCAGATTTTGATTCCGAGCAACGGTTCAAAAGTTAGAAAAACCCGCTCATTCGTTCACTAAATGTACCTGAGCTAACCTTTAGAAATTGATTCCGGGCACACCGGGCCTCAGAATCGGGTGCCTTCAGAAACTGTATACTCATAAAATACCAAAGAAATTAAGAAAGAAATTTCCTTGAAATTTACGGGTCTTTACCATGAAGATGGTAGGCTATATATACGCATAAGTGCTATTTCTATTTTTCCAACAGATGGAACGTAAAAAATGGTAAATAATGATTCAAATTTAAAGAACCATTATTATATAAAATATTTCATATAAATTCATTAAATATATCCTTATTACCATACATTTTAAAATAAAATGAAAAACATTTAACATAGCTACATGGAGGTGGTAGTCCACACTTAAGCTTGAGCGACATTATTGTTTTCCAACGAATTGTAAGGTATAAAGATATATGTGATATTATAATTAAATAAGTATATTAATTTCATAAATATCATATAAATATGTTAAATATATAATTATATTCATCTGAGAGAGGCGGTGATGGAAAATAAATTACATTGGTTCACGAGGTGGTAGTCCGCTATACACACGATCGACAGTTTCATTTCCCAATTTATATAATATAAGATGAATGTATGTTATGAAATTAACATAATAAAATATAATTATATATTATATTCTTTTTTTATTATTTTATTATAGTTGGAGAATATTTAAATGAGTCATAATAATAAGTAAAATGAAAATTTATGTTTAATAACTTTACCTCTTCTTCAGGAAACCTCTTTAGGTTTACACTTAAAGCCTTCCTAGATTGGATTTATGATAAAAAAGGCCTCTAGGGTGTGGGGAGGTATGTTAGGAAGATATTTTGGTAGGTATGTTTTGAAAAAAATGGATTGGAAGTGTGAATAGGAGAGTAGAGGGGGTTTCCTTTTATAAGTGGGGGAGAGGACACACTCAGATATTTTGAAAAGAAAAAGCGATACCCACATTTTTCAAATATCAAAAGTCTAAAAAATGGATCATTATAAAAAAATGGATTATATAAGGTAAATATATGTATAGAAAATATTAATTTGAAAAGTTTATATATCATTTTACCCCTTTCCATTTTAGTTTAACCCATGGTAAACCCATTTTAACCTTAACCACAATAATTAATTTTTACTATTTTTACTATTCAGTATGAAAAAATAAAATTGAAATTATTATATAATATTATTTATTATGAATAAAAATATGGAATCCATTTTTCTAAATTCTATTCACATAATTTTTATAATTTAATTTAAAATTACACCCACATACATGATGCAAAAAGAATTTTTCCAAAGAGAAAAGTTTCATAAGTATAGAAAGTTTTAATATTGAAATTAAATATAAAATGTATTAAAATGACCTAAATTGTGTTTATTATAATATAATTTAGCTAATATTTATTTTAAAACAAATTTAAATCAAAATTAACTTTTAAATGATTTAAATGAAAAGAAAATTTTCAATAAAAACCAGTAATTTTCAGTGTTCATCGAAAAATTAATATTTTCAAAAAATTATCAAAAATTAAATCTAAGATAATTTATAAATTATTATTTAAAAAATTAATTCCATTTTTTAAAATATGTTTTTTAAAAGTTATAAAATATTAATTTTAAAATATGTGTTCAAATCACGATGAAACCACCTTTTAGAAAAATATAGTTTTTCAAAAACCATTTCATTTTATTTCAAATGATTCATATATTATTTCTAATAAATAAATTACCATATAACTTATTTTATAAAATTGAAAACCATATAATTTTTATAATTTACTTAGTATTTTTTATACCCACCAATTTAATAGCTAGGTTATAATGGTCTACTATATTAAAGTTTATTTAGACTCAGGGTTGCATGCCCTACAAGCTATCGAAGAGATTGAATTTATTTTAGAATGAATATATTATAAAGTATCAGGGTGTTAATTATATGATATCTTGTTAAAAACTCACATACCTTTTGAACTTCATGGGAATCCTTTGGTAGTTACGTGAGAGCCTAGGTATACGTGCTGCACTAGTTGATATTATGCACTAGCTAGTGGCCCTGATCAGGTAACCTGACTACCCATGGGATTCACCCTTTGGTCAAACCAAGGAGGGTGTTTCCGAGTGTTTAGGTAGTGTTTTATGATATCTAAATCTTTTAGAGACTGATTATTTGAGTATTTATAGCTTTTTACTAGGATGACTTGAGTAGCACTTGAGATACCATGATATTGGTTTTACATGTACGCTATTTTCTCTTGTTTTACAGTTTCTTTATAAAGTAGAATCTCTGTTTTTTATTTTATTGAAAGAAATATATTTTAGCTCTGGTTACTTTTTTAGATACCTGGTTTTTTCCTTATAATACTAGGAAATATTTATATATGTATTTCTAGAGTTAGGCACTGAGACGACGTGCAATTCTGAGGCTCGGTGTGTCTAGAATTAATTTTATAAAAATATTAAATATATTTTATGTTGATAATGCATGATACATTAAATAAAATGTTATAAATCTTAACTGGTTGATTAGATCAGAAATATGAGACCACGATTGAGTCCGTAACATGGTGTTTACCCTAATCACGACATAAAATGAGTTGGCGCAAGATGTTTGAACCCCTCTCTCATTGGCGGTTCATTAAGTGGATTTATTTAATTATTTAATTAAATAAATAATTCATTTAACCCAGAATAAAATGGTTATAAAAGTATCACCATTGAAAAATTTTCCAGGGTTGGCTCATGATTTTTTGAATTCACTGGTGATAGCTCATTCCTCCTCCTTTTCAATGAATGATGATGAAACTATAGGATCAAGAAGACTAAGACAAAACTAATGTAGAATATCTTTCCAATTGTTATGCAGAATGCATTATTCACTAGTTATCGATCCAAAATAGAGTTTGGACTCATATTTTGGTGTTTTATTCCCTTAGATTAAATTATTGAGCAGATCTAGCACTTTTCTTAGATCTGCTCTAATTAAAAACCATTGCATGTCCCCAAGAACTAAAATATTATTCTGTTTCAATTGATATCTATTCTTAAATTCCCATTATTGATCGATTGGACAAGTATTATTTTCTACAATCAATTAAACCTTTGTTTTTGTTTCTTTTCTCCCCCGTTCTTCTCTTTCTCCACCAATTGAACCTATTGGTCCTGGTTTGACTTTTCTGGTAGGTATCGAGCTCGATTGGACGCCCGAATATGTGGTAGATCGACAAAATGATAACAGATAGATAAAAAAGAAATAGATCTAGGATCATTGTGAGGAAATGATGAACAATATGTTGATTAAAATCAATATCATGACAAATGGTGGTACTTTGACATGAGAAATGATCGGTGAAACCCTCATGGATAGAGGATGAAGATTTGTGATAAGAAACAGTTGAGATCCAATTTCCATGGAAAGATCTGGGAGTTTTCGATAGATTTAAGGAAGAATCCATGGAGGTTTGAGTAGATTTGAAGAGGAATATTGGATATGAGGTTTCTCGAAAAAACCTGACTACATTCCATGTTCAATGAAGAAAACACAACATGTATCCCCTTCCAGCGGCAGTGATAGGGTTTAGGAAACCCATAAGGATAACACAGTGTGTACTTCTATTGACACATTTTGTTTTATCTTTTCCTTGTGAATGAGCCATGTAATGGATCACATGGCTAAGAACATTCCATGTCCCAAGTACACGACATGGGTTAACCACACTGGTGGTATCTTGTGTGGACTGACACACCTTGTAACAGAGTACACAAACATGGGATGGAGCTGTGTACTAGCTAGGGACATGGCTAGGAGACACACCGATATCTATTCCTCCTTTCATGATGACTATTAATGAGATGCACAATATCAATAGGCAGCTAGAGGATTTATATGCAAAGGGTTATTTTTGACCTTGTACTTATTCATGGGCTTTTTTGGTCATTTTTGTGAAAAAGGAGGATGGTACCCTCATGAAATGTGTGGATTATCATAAATTGAACCAATTGATGGTTCATAACTGATATCCTCTACCACAGATAGATGATCTCATTGATCATATCCGAGGAACTTAGGTATTCTCAAAAATTGATTTGAGATCTATTTACCATCAGGTGCATGTTAGACTATTATAAATAACTCACATGTATTTTTCATAGTAGGTATGATCTATATGAGTATTTTATTATGTCATTTGGTCTCACAAATTCACCAATAGTCTTAATGAAACTAATGAACTGTATGTTCCATCCTTATCTAGATTCATTTGTGGTGGTTTTCATTGATCACAACTTGGTGTATTCTCAAAATGGAAATGACCATACCAAAAATCTTTATATTATATTGGATACACTAAGAGAGCATTATTTTTATGATATGTTAACAAATTTCCACTTTTGGATGGATTAGATTCATTTCATGAGTCACATTATCTTAGAGTCAAGAGTATCAGTTGAACCAGAGAATGTGAGAGATTTAGTTTCATGGGATCAGTCCAAGAATGTCTTTGAGGTACATATTTTCTTGGGGCTGTTTAGTTACTACAAACATTTTATACAAGACTTATCATGCTTATAAGTACCTCTTATGGGCTTTTCTAAGATAGGTGTGAAGTTTTTGTGGTCATATTTTTTAGGAGATGGACTTTCAAGAGCTGAAAGGGAGATTGAATTCAGTGAAAATATTAATTTTTATAGATCCAAGTAGGATGTTACACTATTTACTTTGATGCATCAGGTATCGAGCTATGATAAGTTCTTATACAGGGAGGGAGAGTCATGGAATGTGAGTCTCGGTAGTTGAGGCCACACAAGAGGAATTATCATACGTGTGATCTCAAGTTAGATACGTTTGTTCATGCATTTCACTATTGTATACACTATTTTTTGGGAGAGCATTTTTTGGTGTACAGGGACTAAAAAATCCTTAAGTACATATTTACACAACGTGATATGAATCTAAGGACACAAAGGTGGGTTGAATACCTAAAATATGTCACTTTCAAGCATTCCTATATGCCTGGTAAAGGTAATGTAGTGGTCTATGCATCAAGAGGAAGGACTCAGATACAAGTAGTTTAGCAAGCTAGTAATGAGTTCCAGCTCATGGACTTATTCTATGAGATTAAATTAGATGTGCAAGATAGTCAGGGGAAGTATTTTCTTTAATCCTTATATATTACCTCAAACCTATTGGATAGAGTAAGTACAAGGTAACTATCAGATTTTGAGAGCCTAGTCCTATGAGAGAGTGTGTCCGGTGAGGAACCTCCTCTTGGTTAGACCATAGGCGAAGATGATATTCTGCATATACATGGTCACGTATGGGTATTAACAAACATGCATGAGTAGATGATGCGATATTTTCATTATTCATCTTGGTCAATGCATCTTGGCATCACCAAGATGTATCGGGATTTACATCACTAATACTGGTGATTGGGTATGAAAAAATATGTAGATGGTTTTTTCATGAGGCATTCAACCATCATCATGTGAAGGTGGAAAACCATCAACCAACTATACTTTTATAGTATCTACCCATACATGAGTGAAAATGGGATGACATCATGATGGATTTCATGATAGGTTTATCAAGGTCACCTCGAGGTAATGATGCTGTTTGGGTTGTTGTTGATAGGATCATGAAGGTTTCACATTTCTTACTAATTAAGGAAACCTTTAGTGTAGAAGATCTTATGAGGTTGTATATCTGTGAGATAGTACATATTCATGGGATCCCACACACTATCATTTTAAATAGGGATTCATAGTTTATGTCTCAATTCTAGAAGAGTTTTTAAAGGGCACTGGGTATAAAAGTGGTTCTGAGGACAACATTCTAGCCTCAGGATGATATCCAGTCAAAGCATAGAATATAGGTGCTTGAGGAAATGTTTTGAGCATGAATCCAAGAATTTTTGGGCTCTTGGGAGGTGCATATACCCCTAATTAAATTATACTATAATAATAGATTTCATGATACTATTCAAATGGTTCCTTATGAGGCTTTTCACAGCAGGCCATGAAGATCACCCCTATGTTGTTTAGAGGCAAGAGAGGTAGCTATTCTTGGACGTCATCTTGTTTACAAGACCACAGAACAAGTGAAATTGATTCATAAGAAGATGGATACTTCATAGTCTCAAAAAAAATCTTACACCGATCGTCACAAATGACCTATAGAGTGTGTGGTCAGAAATAAAGTCTTTTTACATATTTGACTGAGGTTGGGAAATAAGAGTATCATGAGACATGTTAAGATTTCACTGTGTTATGTCAATCCGTTTAATATTCTAGAGAGAGTTGGGATGGTAACCTATCAGTTGCAGTTACCTCAGAGGTTTCAAGCCATATACGATGTCTTCCATGTATCTCAACTACTACATTAATATTTAGAACTATCTCATGCCTCTCAGCCTGAGGATGTTGAGTTATAGATATATTAATCCTTTGAGGATAATCCTATATGTATTGTGGATCATAGCATGATGATTCTCCAAGGATAGTTAATTCCTCTAGTATGGGTTCTATGGTAGCATGACCATGTGCATGATGAGACCTAGGAGAAGGAGGCTGATGTATAATCTCAATGGATTGAGTTTTTTCTCATACATTCTTGACCACCCTTGAGAGGGAAATTTAGGGATGAATTTCTTTAAGGGGTAAGTTTTTAAGAACCCGGTTCTTCCTTGAGGAACATATCCTTTACTTTTTGTCAATTTTTAGTTTAAATATTTAAATATGGACTGATTTGAATTCCCTTTTAGATAATGGAGGTTTCAGGGGGTGTATGAGGCTGGTTTGAAGCTCAGAACCTAGCATATGGGTGAAAAATTCATGGTGAATACTTAGTAAAAACCATACAGGAAAGGCCGCATGGTTACTACAAACCTTAAGAGGATGGAAAGTAAAGTCCTATAGGGAAGACAATTAGAAAAACCATAAAACTTGTGTCACATAGTCATGAAAAAATATATACAATTTTGATAGTGGTTTTTTTCATGGTTTTCACACGGTTAGACAATCTGTAAGGAAAAACTGTGTGGGGTGCCCCTTTCCAACAACAAAGGGTACACAGTTGATGCACAGTTTGGGAAACCATGCTACCAAAACCATGAGACCCTATAATTCTTAGGAAATTAATATTTTCCCCATAATTAATTTGTTTTTCTAACCTAATTTTATCTCATTATTCATGTTGGATAGCCTTGGGGATTTAGAGAGCTCCTTTGAACCCCTTAAAATAAGATTTTCTATTGATTCTTCATTAGATATCAAAATCAAGAACCATCTATCTCATTTGATCAATCTCTGTAAGATATTGATTTATTTTTTTCTGTTATTCATTTGGTTTGGTATCAACTGGGATATTTAGGTGTAAGATAATATTCCCTATTTATAGTCTCTTCACCCGTTCTTCAATTTTATCCTAATATTAGTTGAATTAGGATATGATACTGGATGAACTATCCATTATGAACCTATAGTAGGTGGTCTCATTTAAATTCAAAGTTTTAATATATTTTTTTGTGATGTACACCCAATATTTGGAGAAACACCCTTGAAATGAATTTAAAACCTTCAAATGAATTTTTGGGCATGGTGTATGTAATTAAAGAGGCATTTTAATGAATGGTTATAGGTTGAGGACCTTGAAATTGGAACCACCCCTTGGGTCATATTGTTTAATTAAATGGACCATTATAATGGCTATTGATTTTGGATACCTTTTAGGTGTGCCTATTTACCCCTTATCATGGGATGTTTAATATTGAATTGACCATTGTAATTTAATTGAATTACAATTTTAATTTCAATATCATTTTTGAATTGAATTGATAAAGAATAGGGAATGGATGCATGACCCTATACCCTTATCTTGTAATGGTTTGATAATAATGATATGGTTGTTTTAATGAAATTCCCACATGAGTTGAATTAAAGGCTAAATCTTCTAAGATTAGCTATTCCATGAGTCACCTTTTGAGGTGAGGTATAAATGAATTTTTTTGGTGTTGATCTTGAAATATTTAAATGAAATTGGTTAAATAAAATTGATTAAATGGTACTGAATGATATTGAATGTTTATATGCCTTGTGTGACACATGGATTCAAATGATTAATTCCATGGATGGACTCATTTGGATTTTATCATGCTTATTCCTGAGTGACAATTGGAATCCCTATATGGACTTCCAATGATGGACTCATGGGGGCTTATTATTATATGCCTAAGTGGCACTTGGAATCATTATATGGATTTCCAAGGATAGACTCATAGAGGATGAATATTATATGATGAGTGTTACTTGGAATTTGGTATGGATTTAAAAGAATGTACTCAAAGGGAATTTGATCATTATTCCATGGGTGACACTTGGGATTCCTTAGTGGACCACCAATGATAGACTCGAATGGAAGAGATGTTATAGAACACCTATAGCGATACATGGGTTCTTGTGAGGATATATATGGAAGAACTTGAAGGGTGTTGGTTTATATTATACCTAGAGCGATACCTGGATTCCAAAATTTTAAATGAAAAGGATGGGTTCTAGTTCATAAATTAATAATAAATGAAATTTTTTATATGACGCATCTTCCAAGAAAATGAACAAGCTTGGATTCGGTCCTTGGTTAATACTTTATAGATGGATTGTTTAGGAATATTATGAGAATATCACTATGGGGGATTCTAGGATTCACGCTAGGTCCCAAGACTTATTAATGAAATGAAATTGAATCATTCAATGAACTTGATTATAAATGAAATGGGAATAACTGTTTATTTAGAGACTTATTTATTAAATTAAACAGATTGAATGATTTTTATCATAATATGAGAACGTGGAATTTATAGGATATTTATTTTCAGTACTTATTTTATTATTATATTATTACCTCCACACTGTTATATATATTCAATGATTGGATGGAACTTGACATTAGGTGGTTGCATATTGATATTTAGTCTCATACCTTGTTCGGGCCGCCTTGGATACCAAAACAAACTATATGATTGTAGGTATGGATAATAGAAAGTACCCTACTATAGGTTCTTGAATGCTGTATAGAAGAAGGGGAGCACAAGACTGAACTGAGGCTTATGATTCTAGCTGGGATACATTTGAACTTTTTTTTACTTTTTCCACATGTATTGTACACCTTCCTTGTATACATGTTTTGGCTATTTTGTAGAGACACATGACATGTATCATCATCATTATATATGATCTTCCTTTGGTATTGTTATCTATTCTAGATCTGTATCAATTTTCTGTATGAATTATTACTTTTTATACTTATTTGATATTGTATTTCCACTGTGTTACACAATAGTGATGATGTCATATTCTTCCCATAAACACACCTCGACCCTCGATACTAGTTGGAATCACCTAGAGTTTGGGGAGATGTGCTTGAGGCCATGTGGCCAACTGATATCGGGGCACCTTTCAGTAGAATCTAGGTTGGGGAAGTTACACTGAGGCTTCCCAAGGGTGAGAAATTTTATGGTGGGGGAGTTTGTAATGGCCCATAGATTTTATTATCATTACTTTTTATAGGGAATTTGAATTATTATTATAGAACATGGTTCATTTTAAGAATTGAGACTATAATCAGGGTTCCAAGAATTAGAAAATATTGATAATATTCTTTCAGACATAGAACAAGGATCTATTAATGGATTGGGTTCTCAAGAGATAATTGGAGAGGTGTCAGGGTGAGCCTTAGATGATTTTCTTAGCTGATGGAAGCCACCATGACATAGTGATTGAGTGGCATAATATGGAATCTTGTTTCCATGAATTCCATGATGTAATGGTGAATATAGAATTATAGTGGTTCTTGTAGGGGAAGCACCAAACTATATCCCAATAGTTGTTCCAAGGAAGGATTCCACAATGTAGATTCCCTATGGTGTGATCTCTAAGGGCCACTCCATAGAGGATAGGTGGTCATGGTTGGTCCCTCTAGGTATTTTCGGGGTGGTTTCACTACAACCCAGGACCATACCAAAATATAGATTTGTTCAAGGGAGACTACGAAACAACATAGAGGGTCTATGATGTGGAGATTCCTTGAGAGGTTGGTTTGGGGTGACACCACTAAAATGGGTTGTTCCATAGAGACTTTCTCTATGCTACATCCAAAGTTTGGGCAGTTGGTATTTCACTACATCCCCTCAGGTGTGTCATAGCCATCCCCTAAGAAGGGGCATTGTTCTGCAATGCCAAGGGGATATGCTAAAATTGACCCCAACTTTGGGTTTTTATAGAATTACACTGGTAATTTACAAGTTTACCCATTTAATTTCATAAGATAGAGAGATATGTGAGGGGAAACTTTAGTCGGCCCTCTCCCCGTTATTCCTCCACTTTAATCTACCCTTGCTTGGGGTGATTTTGGTGGAACTCCTAAAATAGTCCGCAGTAAGATATTCCATCTTTTTATTCATTATTGTCTCTCATTGTATCCCCCTAATTTTTATGTGATTTTAGTTAGAATTTTTTGACAATTTCTACCATCAAATGGTGTAAATAATTCAGGATGATAGGTATTTTATGTGAATTGGCGAGAGGAGATCCTGAAAGGTAGAACACATGTTGTTGGGTGAAGAGGAAGTGTTTGGTTAGTTTTACAATTATTATGACTCATTCATTTAATTTAAATAATTGATTATAAATTTTTATAAATAATTATTTATGTCATATGGTGTGACATAGGTTCTTAGAATCATGGATGATCGAAGGAAATACTCGATAGATCTCGATGGAGGGTTTACTCGATATCATGGTCGGTGGTCCCTACAATACAAATAGATATGACTGTTTATGCCTAATGTATTTTCTAGATGCATGTTTCATGGTTTTAGTGGAGGTATAAGGACTGATAACACCCAATATAAAGAGATTTTAGGGCATCAAGCCTCATATTCTTAAATTAAGTTCTTTTTAGAACTTAGGTAATTGGGACTGCCTGATGAATATGATGCTAAGGGGAGACAATATTGGTTAGGTTGACATGAGGCATTTGGGTGGGTCTTGGGGTGTGAGTTGTGATAAAAGATGTCTTAGGTTGGGTTCTGAAGGCTATTTATGTAGGAATGAGAGGCTTAGGCCTATGGCATGGGTGGGACAACCACACTTCTCACACATGGTAAAAAGCACAATCCTAAGGGTTTATTGAGACTTAGTGAGTGTTGTGAGTAGGATGATTCCACCAAGACTAGATTAGGAGTGAAAAATAGGGTTTTAATTTGAGAATTGGTTTGAGATATCCACTGAGAGAGATGTGAGATGGGCCCTGAGCAAGGGTTGTGATGTGGGAATTCGATAAGGATTGGACCCCACCTATCAAGGCTAGGGACAGGAAGAGCCTACATGATTTTTGGTCATTAAAGTTTGATGGATAGGAGATGGTTCAAGTGATAATAGAATGTGATGGGTTTGAAGGACCCTAGTTGTGACACCATGGACCCAAACTCTCAGATCCAGTACCAGAAACACATTTCTTATATACTTTATTTGATTATAACTGTAAAACCTAGGATATAACAATCTATAATTACAAAATCAATAATTATTATTTCATTTCTTACATCCAAAGTATGTTTTCAATTTTAGAGCTTTATATAATTGAGACAAATCATAATTAACATATCCAATGTATGTCACAAATAATGGATATTTTCCCCTTTATATATAAGAAATTACTTAATTTATGATAATACTTCAACATCTCCCATAAATTCTTCCACAGCTATTATCCTTATAAATATGTCACATTTAATACTTTTATTTATAGACTAGGGAAATGGAAACATAAAAGGGGTGAGATCAAATTCTTAGTAAAATAAAACAATAAAATTGATGTAAACATGGAATAAACATAGAATAAATATTATGGTTGGAATTGGTAAAAACATTAATCCATAAGTGACTTGAAACTGAGAAAATTATATATGCATGATAATGAATAGAAACATGGATATTAATAATATCGATCTCATACTGATGGAATTAATAATCCTAGACATAATGAACCTTTTCTAAAGGCCTTATACCAAGACACTTTACTCGTTGATATAGAAATAAATAAATCCTACCATCAAGGCCTTATTCTAAGAAACTATCCCATTATTGGAAGAGCATACACCAAAACCCAATATGTTTTATATCATGAGACCCATTAATGTATCTAGGGGATATATAATTCTACACCCCACATTTTACCCAATTAAGTCCAATGAATTCACTATAAGATTAAACAAGACATTTCATACCATTATCTAATGAACCTCACTGAATAATAATTGGATATCGAAATAATGAGAAATAAAAAACATAAATACACGATCAACCTATGTTGGTAGTTAATAATAATCAAGAATTCCAATAATTTTTCCCATATCAATAATATGGGTAACATGATCATAACCCATCTAGATAAAGAGGGTGGATAGTTAAATAATACATTTTCAACTTGTCAATAATCATCCATATTGGAATAACAACATACATAGCTCTAATACTTTCACCTATGTAAATAGAATAACATTATTTGAAGGTTAACATCATCCAATCCAAATTATGTAAAAATGTGATGTTCCCACCATATTTATTAATATGTATATCACTAATTAAACAATTAAATAACATGATCATAATCCATCCATAGAAATAAGGTGGATGGTTTCAAAAGATCATATACCTATTGTAACAAAGGAAACCTAGAATGATGTGGAAATTGATGAAAAAAATTCTTACAAAAGAATAATTGAATGATACGACCCAATAAGGGGTCATGAATTGGATTATTTGGTATCATGAGTTCATTTCCCCAAAATATATATTAGAGTATAAATAGTGAAGAACAATCCTTATTATGGTAAATAATTTTGAAAATGGGATGGGTAATGGAAGTGAGAAATTAAATATATTTTAGAAAATATTTTTATAATTTATGGAAAAGAGGAAGTTCTATGTCACTTAAAAAATTATTTTTCAAAATTTAAAGAGAAAATCATTGAGAAATTTTACTTTTAAAATAAACACCAATAATTAATCCTTGAAAATGAAATAAAAATTTCTATAGGAAATGTGGATCCAAAACATTTGATTATGAAAGAGACATCTTGAAATTACCTTTGTTTAAACCCCACATTGTAAAAAGAGTAATAAAACCTTCTTTATATTAAAAATTCATTTTCCAAAAGAGGGTTATAAAATACCATATAAAGAAATATTGGGGTGTGATAACCCAAGAATGGAAGAAAAATGTTCAAGATAAAACATTATAACTCAAACAATGGGTTTTGAGTTACCAAAAATCCTTACTATTATGGAAACAACTATATAAATATACACTAGAATAATGAAACATGATTTGGTTAGAAAGTCCCATAAAATAAAAATATTATGATAAAATATCATCCATGGGTAGTGAAGACAAAATAAAAAGGAAACATGGTTCTTAATATGTAACATGTATTAATGAATTAGAATTGAGACCAAGAAAAATGTTACAGATTGTGTAAATATTTAATCAAAACCCCCTGAATGAAAGAGATTGTAATTAAAATTCAAATACTATTATAAAAATATAATTTATGATATTATATCTCACATATGTAGTATATTCACCATATGACTTGAGTAACCCTTTTTGATAAAAAAAACCTTGATATTTAAAACATGAAATGTATATTTATATGTCACGACCCGTCCCCTGGGGCCCATGATGTGACTACACCAAGCCCACCTTCCATAGACCAGGGGTTGGTGACTAGAACCAAAAGGAATATCCCTAAAAAACGGGAATACATTGCCTTTAAACCTGCAAATACACATTCCAAGAATAAAAAGAGCACAACTCACATAGTAAAACTGTAGTAGTAAAAATATGTGTACTAAAAGTAAAAAAGGATGAGTACTATAAGTAAAGGGGGCCGGAATACAAGCCCAACTGAAAAGAACAACTACAACAAAAAAACTACTCCAAGAATCATCCACCAAGGTTCCTACCTGAAGGGTAGGTACAACTCACGGTCAGTCGTCATTGCGGCACATCATGTCTAAAGGCCCACCTCTGAGCACCGTTCAGTCATGGATCTCAAACCTCAGTCAAAGCTATATTTAGTCTGCACAAGACACAACAAGGTACGGGTTAATCCCATACATGAGTGAGTATAACAATACTCAGCAAGGACCCCAAGACCACTGAAGGTCTCCCAGAGTTACACAAATGAAAAACCACAATGCAGGACCTCTATCACAATGAACGAAGCAATAGTCATCTCACACCAGGTATACAGCTCAAAGTTCAGGAATATAGATGATTAGTCTTTAGATATACAATCTTATTCTATTTTGAAGTTCCATAATTGATCCACAAAGAAGTTTTTCTACTATCGGTCCACTCTTGGACGTAAGTCGCTGTTCCACGATGGGCCTCTATAAGGCTGGTCCTCATCGGGTCATGCTACTGTCGATCCACACAGGGTCACTAAAATGCTGATCCACACAGGGTCGCTGGAATGCTGATCTACACAGAGTCACTTGATGATGATCCAAACATGGTCGCTCGATGCTGATCCACACAGGGTCGCTAAGTGCGGATCCTCGACGGGCTGCTATAAAACGGGTTATCATCTGGTAACTACGATGTTGATCCACTAAGGGTCTCTATGATTCTAATACACACATGGTATCTACTTCAATGACAACCATCCACAAGATTCCTCACACTCGGTGTGCTCAAGTTAAGTAGAACCTGCTCCTTGAGATATCAGTTGTACCTCGACCACTACTAAGCTCCACAAAGGAGTAACCCAAAGGACCTCCATGTCGTAAGGGTTCCAACGTGGCATACAAAACATCAATCAGATGCATGGTCTATGAGTTATAAGCATTTTATTACCGAGGTCCAGGTTGGATTCAGGTTTGATCCAACCCGGATGTACTCCAACTTTCACAAAAATTCGAGTGGAGTATATCAAAAGGCCCATCTCGCTCAAAGGATCCAAGTGTCGTAGACAGTTCAACAAATAAACATTTGGATTTCATGTTATAGTAATTTAAGCAAAACTGGGGCTCGTTGGGTCCAGCCCGACCTGGCCTGAACCGGCCTGGGACGGTCCGGTTGGGATGGGCCGCAGTGGGCTTGGCCCGTTGGGCCGTGGTCCGGCCTAGCCCACAGGAGGTGTAGCCTGACCCGCTGGGGGGTGCAGCCCAGCCTGACCCACAAGGGGGTGCAGCCCAGCCCATAAGGGGTGCGACCGACCTATAGGGAGGCACATCCCATCCCACAAGAAGGCGTAACCCAGCCCGCATGGGGGGCACGACTTAGCCCGTTGGAGGGTGCAGGGCTAACCCTAGCTAGAATGGGGGGGAGGCATTTCCCCCTAGTTTTCGAATAGAACAACCATTCAGAATTGGAGCGGCAGTGCCACGTGGAGCTGCAGGTTGTCATGGGACCCGCAGGGCTAGGTCCTTCCTCTTTCGCTGCAGCTTCGAGCCACGACCATCTATAGAGCGCACGTGATGGCACACTGCTCTACCTCCGTGGCTGACTAGTTCCAGCCACCCTGCTTGACTTCCGCTGTTGAAAATCCGTGACCTTCTCCTCCAGCATCACACGACGGCGCACCGCACCACCTTCGTGCCCAGCCGATGCCGGCCGCTCTGCTAACCACCGTGGCCTAGTGTCATAGCCTCCTCCAGTGGCATGCGATGGCGCACTTCCTCCATCATGACTGGCTGGTGCCGACCCCTGCCATCGCCTGCCGGCGCAGGTCGCCGGTGCCGCCGTTCCGGTGTCACTCTAGCGGTCTTCCACAAGCAACCCGATGAGCTCTAGTGGACCATTTTTCGAACCGATCACACCTACTGATTTCCTGGGTCATGTCCTTCGCTTCCTGACCCTCATATTTGGGTTCCTTCCAACCAGAAAAATTACCCGTGAAGAACACAATGATAAACAAGTGGCAGAGGGATGAGGCCTTATTCATTTGGCCTGTGCCCTATGAGTTAGCATCTTAACAAGGAGGAGGAAAATGATGCAACAACTCTTGAAATTTAAACAAGATAAATCCCCACCTCGCGAGTCATTGGAAGGCATCCCATGATTGAATATGGGTCGGTCTTCATCAATCCTGAAGTATGCCTCCAACGATGCCTTTCCAATTACGTTCTTCAGTTCTAGATTGAAGGATCCGTTCTTCATCAAGGGGATCATCCAAAATCCTCTTCTGCTTTTATAATGAGAACTCCAACCAAAGAGAGAGAGATAGAGGATAGGGGTGTTATAATCACAACACATAATTAAGAGATCTTCATTAATTGATGAAATTAATGAACCTCCTTAATTGCATGTAGGATGGTTACACATTTTTGTGTAACCGTGAATCTATTGTCCTAAATTAAATTCCTGACCACCCATTGTGGTCCCCGCCACCAAAACCTAAAATAAAGGTGGAGGATGTTTAAAATAAATTAGATTTATTTTATTAATCCTCCACGAAAACCAAAAAAACCAACTTCCTCTCTCAACCTAATGTGATCGAGGTTAAGGGTCCCTTAAGTGAATCCTGGCGCTGTGAGTTCAAAAGTGCCCTCAGTTTTCAATTCTGAGAACCAGTTTAAGAGTTATGATTTCTTTCCTATACGTTTATTGAACGTACCTAAAAAAAAGTTCAAAAAATTCATTCCGAGCACACCAGGCCTCAGAAACACATGCCGTCAATTTTCACAGACTTGTAATAATTCTATATAATTAAAAAAATTATATGGAAAATATGGGTCTTTTCATTATCCACACATTTGGTATTTTCTTCACCAAAATCCAAAACCTAGTCTAAGGGAACAAGTGGGGGTACTAAGTAGGAATCTGAGCCTCCCACTCCTATGTGCTCTCCGGGAGGTTCTTTTGCTGCCAGTGAACACGCACTAGAGGTATCAATCATCCACGAAGGACCCACTCCTATCGATCCTCAATCTCCACTGGAACCTCTATAAACATCACCCCATCATAAACGTCCATCTCACCTCAGTCGATAACATGAGATAGATCCCGCACTTACTTCCTCAGCTACGACACGTGGAAAACTTCATGCACCCAATGCATCTGTGGGAGAAGATCTAGGTGATACGCCACCTCGCTAACTCTACTGAGGACCTGAAAGGGTCCGATGAAACTCAGAGATAGATTGTCGTCCCGACCAAATCTCCACAAACCTCATTGAGGTGAGACATTTAGGAAGACAAGGTCTTAATCCTATAACTCCAATGGTCTTCACCTCTATAAATATAAGACTTATGAATGCTCTGTGCAGTTTTCGTCCACTCCTGGATGATATGCACCTTCTTAGTGGTAGCCCATACTAACTCTGGACCCATAAATGCTGACTCCCATGGGTCTGTCCAGCATAGATGTGATCTGTATGGTCGACTATACAAGGACTCAAACGATGCCATACCGATGGTGGAGAGATAAATTTTATTGTATGCAAACTCCACCAAGGTAAATTGATCCTCCCAACTGTGGCTAAAATCTAGGACGCAAGCATGAAGCATGTCCTCCAGTGTCTAAATGGTCTGCTCCGTCCGACCATCCGTCTGTGGATGAAATGTGGTGTTCAAATGTAGCTGAGTCCAAAAAACCTCTTATAATCCCTTCCACAACTGGGATGTAAAATGTGCATCATGGTCAGAGATGATTATCGATGGCACCCCATGAAGCCATACAATCTTCTGTACATAGAGGCGTCCCTATCCCTCTACTAATCCCTGCTCTCGGATGGGTAGGAAGTGAGCCGACTTGGTGAGTCAGTAAAATATCACCTAGATGTAATCGTGGCCCCTGGATGTACATGGTATCCCTATCACAAAATCCATGGAAATACCATTTCACTTCCACTCCGATACCTCTAAAGACTGCGCTAAGCCTGTTGGAACCTGATGTTCGACCTTCAGTTTCTAACAAGTGATGCATCATGAAAAAAACATTTCCACTACTTTCTTCATCCCTGGCCACCAGTACTGACGCCGGAGGTCCTGGTACATCTTCTTCACACTAGGATGTACTACTAGAGGGGAAATATAGAACTCCCACAATACCTCCTACCATAGCACCACTGGTACCATGGTGCGTCCTATGAAGAGGATGACGTGCTCCCCACCTTAAGAAAATCAATCAGGTGTTTTTTCTAAGGATATCTGAGCATGTCGAGCCTCACAATCAAATTTTCCAAGCTGTTCCACCCAAACTCACTGAAGAATTGGGGGATTGACAGTCATAGACTAGAGTTAAGCTGCTCTATCTCTATCCACAAAGTATATCTGCAACGCGGATAGCTGCTCTGCCACCTCACTTAAAAAATATAGAATATAACTCCTAATGAGTGATTTTGCTACTACATTCCCCTCCCCATGAGTGTAGAATATCTCAAAGTCATAGTCCTAGAGGAACTCTAGCCAACGACGCTGTCTCATGATTAATTCCTTCTGTGAGGAGATATACCTGAGACTTTTTTGATCAAAGTAAATAGTAAAGCATTCACCTATCAAGTAGTGTCACCACATCTTCAAGGTGAAGACCACTACTTCTTACTCCAGGTCATGGGTAGCGTAGTTTTTCTCATGTTGTCTTAGATATCATGAAGCATAAGCAAACAATGCTCACTCTCGCATTAACACACATCCAATTCCAGTCCCTGATGCATCACAGTAGACT
This sequence comes from Viscum album, assembly GCA_963277665.1. Lineage (NCBI taxonomy): Eukaryota > Viridiplantae > Streptophyta > Magnoliopsida > Santalales > Viscaceae > Viscum > Viscum album. The sequence goes on from OY728127.1 coordinate 626,633,241, forward strand.
ACATACCCAACGCCCTCTTCTAGTAGCCTCAAGATGGGGGCACTAATCAGTCTCTGCCTCTACTCTGGAAAACTCTACTGGCATCTCTCCATCCTTACAAAGAGATTTCTCTTCTTCATCAATACTGACAAGGGTGCTGCAACTTTGGAAAAGTTAGGTATGAATCTCCAGTAGTACCCAAACAACCCTAGGAAACTCCGAACCTCAGTCACAATATTATGTGGCTCCCATGAAAGAAAAACCTCTATCTTCGTTGGATCCACTGTAACCCCGACCTTTGAGATAATGTGTCCCAAAAATAGGAAACCCCTTATCCAGAACTAGAACTTTGAAAGTTTACCATAAATCTGGTGCTCTCAGAGTGTATCTAGAACTATCTGCAGATGATAGGTGTTCTCTTCCTCTGATGTCAAGTACATCCAGATGTCGTCGATGAAGACCACCACAAAGCGATTGAGGTATATATGAAAGATCCTATTCATGAGTTCCATGAACACTGCAGGGACATTGGTCACACTGAATGGAATAACCAAGAACTCATAGTGGCCATACCGATATCTGAAGGCCGTCTTCTGCACATCCTCATCTCGCACCCTGAGTTGATGATAGACTGAAATGAGTTCTATCTTTGAAAACCAGTGATATCCCTTTAGCTGATCAAATAGATCATAAATCCTCGGGATTGGTTAATTATTCTTCACGGTCACCTAGTTCAGGCAACAATAATCCACACAGATCCTCAAACTCCCATCTTCCTTCTTGGCGAACAAAATTAGGGCAACCCATAGAGAAACACTGGGCTTTATGAACCCCTTCCTCTGCAAGTACTCCAGCTGTACCCATAACTCATGAAGCTCTGTGAGATCCATATGATATGATGGTGTAGATATCGGTTCTATCTCGATGTACATATTGATGTAAAACTCAACCTCTCCATGAGGAGGTACTCCCTGAACATCATCAGGGAAGACATCATCATACTGGTCCACCACTACAGGATAGATCGGACTCTCAACATCCACTACTCCGAGGGTAAGGCTAGCCAAAAGATGTGTGATCAGCTACACCCTCCTCTGGGTAAGTCCATCCTGTGTTTCAAAGGTTCCCTTCTCGTCAGTGAAGGAAAAAATGGTTCCATCCTCATGGACACACCGCACTTTGTGCCTATTGCATTCAATCTAAGTATGTACTATGGATAACCAGTCCATACCCAAGATGATGTCATAAGGCCTACAATCCACTACTAGAAGATCTCAGCTGAAGCTATCACCTCCAAGAGTAAGATCACACTGTCAGAACTAGTGTATAATCATCGAATCTTCTCCCATAAGAGACTATAATTGCAAGGATCGAGCCAACGGCTCCACTGGAATCTCTGAGCTCTAAACGAGAGTCATGGTAATGAAAGAGTGACTGGAACCTATGTCTATAAGTACTAAAGTTAAGGTGGAGTAGACACATATCATACCTCGAATCATCTCTAGAGTGTCGTGGTCATAGGCCTCAGCTGCCTAGAGATGAGCTCGTCTCATTCACCTACTCCCTGTGGTCAGGGTGGACCACCTGGTGGTGGTGGCAGTAGAACCTCGAACTATCATCCACCACCTGCTGCACAACCCACTCCTCTTCCATGTCTGCTACCCTGTGGAACTCCTTTCTCGAATCTCTACCTCTTCCTCAACGGTCTTTATACCATCTGCTGGTCGTCAGTGTGGCTTGTCAAGCAGTCGCGATCCATGTGACCCTGCCCACCACACGTAAAGAACAGTCTGCTTCTATGCTGGACCACCCTACCTCATGAGCCTCGCACCTCTGACCCTACATCCTGAGATTGTCCACCAAAAGGTATGGTCCTCTTAGACCTCTATGTCATCTGCCTACTACCTACCCCAGATGACTTTACTACGTGTCACCCGGTGGTGGGTCTCACTGTCGGTGTCTGCTCGGCAAGGAAGCTATCCACCAAGATTCATCCCTCTATTACTCCAGCTTGCATCAGGATGTTGAGAGATACCATCAAAGCACTGATATCCTGTCAGAGTCCCTACTGTAAGGTCCGAGCCCGAAAGAAAGGCTATCACACCATGTGGGTAGAGTAGCGTGAGAGGTTAGTGAACCTCAATGAGTACTGGGCCATGATCAGGCTGCCCTGCTGTAAGTTTAGGATCTCCTATATACACATAGAGTGTTGAGTCGCTGGAATGAAATCTTCCCTAAAGAGGCCCTCTAAATCTTCCCAGGAGAGGGTTGCCTCATCATTTATCTAGAGCGTCAGGCTCTATCATCTCCCTGATGATCCCTAGAAAATATTGGCAGCTAAGATCACCATCTGGTCGGCTGGTGTCCCAACTAGGTGAAAAACTCTGGCCATAGCCTCTATCCAGTCCTTAGCTGCCTACAGATCCATCTCTCCTTGGAACCTCAGAGGCCTCTGATGCTGAAACTCTTGTAATGCACTCAGTCATCATGCACCATCTCATGGTGGGGCTGGTGGAAATGACTACCCAACTGGTAGTGGTGCTGTTGGTACACCACCCAATGGTGCTAATTCTATAAGAAGGCCCTGAATCAAAGACTTTTCCCTTGGTGGGACATCATCGTGTACTCTCTCTGGAATCCTGGACGGATGTCTACGTGGTGGCATCCTAAAAAGAAACAGGTGCGCCACAGACATTAAGTTATACCTGGTGAGATGAATCAAAAGAGGTCAAGTAAAAACATTTTAGAAACACACAGAATCAATTTTTTCATGTACTGAGTCAGAAATCAGAATTCAGGGTCCTGGTGTATGGATACTCCGTCCGCCACACCAACACTGGACTCCTTGAACTGAAAAACACACTCAAAACACTTAACACTATAGCTCTATTAAAAGATCATAGTCTTAGTTATTCAGTAGAACCAACTGCTCTGATTCTACTTTGTCACGACCCATCCCTTAGGGCCCATGCCGTGACTGCCCCAAGCCCGCCTTCCATAGGCCATGGGTTGGCGACTAGCACCGAAAGGCATATCCCTAAAAAATGGGAAGGTATTTTCTTTAAACCTACAAACACACAGTCCAAGAATACAACGAGCACAACCCACGTAGTAAAACCGTAGTAGTAAAAATATGTGTACTAAAAGTAAAAAGGGTGAGTACTGTAAGTAAATGGGGCTGGAATACAATCCCAATTAAAAAGAACAACTACAATAGAAAATAAACTCCCGAAATTGTCTTCCAAGGTTCCTACCTGAAGGGTAGGTACAACTCACAGTCATTCGTCACAACGACATGTCACAAATAAAGGTCCACCTCCAAGCACCGTCCATTCTTGGTTCTCAAACATCGATCAATACTGTCCGTCGTCTGCACAAGGCACAACATGGTGTGTGTGAATCTTGTGTAGGGGTGAGTATAACAATACTCATTAAGGACCCCAAGACCCCCGAAGGTCTCCCAGAGTTCTAAAAAGGAAAAAACATAAAGAAAGACCTCTATCACAATGCATGAAGTAATAGTCAGCTCACACCGGGTATACAACTCAGAGTTCTGGAATATAGATAATTAGTCTTAAGCTATATCATCTTATTCCATTTTGAAGTACCACAATTGATCCTTAAAGAAGTTTTTCTACTATCGGTACACTCTTGGATGTAGGTCACTGTTCCATGACAGGCCACTGTAAGGCTGGTCCTCATCTTGTCATGCTACTATTGATCCACACAAGGTCACTTGAATGTAGATCCACACAGGGTCTCTGGAATGCTGATCCATACATGGTCGCTGGAATGCTGATCCACACAGGGTAGCTTGATGCTGATCCACATGGGGTCACTCGATGATGATCCACATAGGGTCACTAGGTGCTGATCCTCAATGGTCCTCTATAAAACTGGTCCTCATCGGGTAGCTACGATGCTTATCCACTTAGGGTTTCTATGTTGCTGATCCACACAGGGTCTCTACTTCAAAGACAGCCAGCCACAGGATTCCTCGCACCCGGTGTGCCCAAGTTCTGTAGAATCTTCTCCTCGAGATATCGGTCATACCTAAATTTCCACTATGCTCTACAAAGGAGTAACCCAAAGGACCTCCATGTAATAAGGGTTCCAACACGATAGACGTCACGTCAATCAGATGCCCGATCTGTGAGTTATAAGCGTTTTAGTACCGAGGTCCTGGTTGGATTTGGATTAGATCCAACCCGGGCATACTCCAACTATCACCAAAATTTTAGTGGATTATATAAAATGTAACATCCCAAGTAAGTAATGAATAATAGATATTTTTATCTATGTCTATTAATGAATTGGATAGTGTTTTAGAGGCTTAAAATGAAAATAAATCCAATCTTAAGCATGGAATACACTAATATTTTTAAAAGATTGTTTTACTGCCTTTTGATGGAAAACCATTTTTAAATCTATATTTTGACAATTTTATAAGCTATGTTTGTCAAAATAAACTTATTATTTATGATTGGGACATCAAAATTTACTTTGTGTGAATTTTTGGTATTTTTCTGATAAAGTTCATTTTTTAATGAATAGTGAAAATGTTGTATTTTAATTCAAAACCACTTATTAATCTAATTTATTTATATGATTAGATTATATTTTGAATTGGTTTTTAAGTGAAATTAGAATATATTTTTACCATTTAATCCAATGGTGGTCATTGGAATCAATTTCACTTTGAAATTGGACTTAAACTGGTGTCAATCTTTTGATACTTATTGTTTCATAAAAACACGCTATTTGCTCTGACAGCGGGAATTAATTATTAAATTAATTAATGAAACTTATATGTTTTTAATTTTGTAAAATAGACAAAATTTTTGAATTTAGAATATCAAATATAGCTTAGGGTGAAGTTTTGGTATTTTTCTGAAAAACTTCAATTTTTGATGAATAGTGAAACCACTAAGTGGTACTTAAAAAACTGATTTGTCGTTTAAATGAAATTTTACCACCTCTGTGTTTTGAATTTCAAAAATCCGACATACATGGTTGTCATTAAGAATTAAAATGTGGTTCAATGGGATTAAAATAATTTTTTGTTGAATAGTAACTTTTATGTTTTTAATCGCGATTAGTGGTAATTAGTGTAGTTTAAGGTAAAAATAATGTTTTAATAATATGAAATGACCTAGACACATGTCCTACCCTTATTTGATGTTTCATGGCCGACCAAGACAATCCATGGTTCAACTTGGGGACCCCATGGAGCCACTTTGGTAGGAAAATGACATTAATATCTTTTTATTTAATGTTAAAGTAAAAATGACACAAACATGAGTTATTTTACTAAAAAAAAATTTACATGGAGTTATAAAAGTCAGATTTTTTATTATAAATAGTAATTTTAAAATATAAAAATATTTCCTACATCATAGTATTTTTTTATAATTTTTAGACTTTAAATAAATTAAATTATTTATGACATCAAGATGATGCAGCGATTACCTCATTAATAAAGGATTTAAATAAAACGAAAAGATAATATAAAATATATGACCTAAACATGTCCAAAACCTATTGGATGGGTGGATTTATAACCCTTATCGCCTTACCCTTTAATTATATCAATGTGTGACCTTTTGAATCTGAAACTCATTTTAAAATAAAGTAACATTTCTTTACTTTCCAAGAGTGCCCCTCCTCTCCTCTTATAAAAGGCCCCCAACTCTACCTCCTTACCCACACTTACAAAGCCTTTGGATCGGCCAACCACTGACCATTTTGTCTCTCCAAATCCATCTATTACTCCTTGAATCCTCACTTTGGGCAGAAGTCTTCCCAAGGAAGCCTTTGAGCTCAAACCAAAGGGAGTTACCCGATTTTAAGGTAGTGTCTTCACTTGAGTCCTTTTGTTTTATTTTACTTCTCCAACCCCCTAAAATCTTTTTATTCATTTCTTTTGTAACTACTCCAGTATCTTAAATATACTTGGATTTTTTTATAAGAAGGATTCAAGCTACAATTACACACACCTACATCTAATGGTTAAAGAACATACTGTTTCCGTGGATGACGAATTTCGGCCTCCCGAAATGATGATTGTTCAAAATTCTTTTAACACCTTCAAAGGTGGACATTAAGATGACACTATATTTATATATGATATATAATATGTTTATGTTTTCCTTAAGATTATGTATTTTTCATTTTGGTCATACCTTTATGGTTTCCATTATGGGTAAACGCGATATCTTTATTTAAGGAAGTGCGGACTACCGCCCCCTCAAAGTGATTTGATTCGTTAAATACCATATGTGGGACATATAAAGGGTGGAGTTATGATATTATATATTATATTACACTGGAATTATAATATACCTTTATATCATTATGGTTCCATTCTATAAAATACGAAATAGAAATGAAAGTAGTGTTCATGCGTACGTACGGCTTACCGTCTCCATGAATGGTGTATTTCATTTCTTACCTCTAAATGATTATGTAATATTATAAATGCATGTATATACTAGATATATATGATATATATGATATATACATCATGATTATAATTCTGGATATAATGGATACATGAACAACTTGTAATTATAAAGGGTTTATTTTTGACTCAAGTACCAATGATCGTTAAAAAGACCGTTATTAACTTAAATAATTACATAGTGTTCATGACACGGAAATAAGTGATATAAAAGGAATAATGAACTTGAAAAAGGTTCTTAAACAAGTAGAAATTAACTCAAGTTTATTATTCAGGAGATTAAAGAAGGACCGAGTCAAGTCGGACCCGAGGTATGGGACTTCGTCTCAATCTCCTTTCATTGAGGCATATTTTGTTTTATACACAACCTTATTTTATACGGTGTATAAACCCCTTTGACTTTTCTGTTTATCCAAAAGGAATATTTTTTATATGAAGCATTTTACTAAACGACAAATGGAATGTTTTTGTTGTACGTATGCGGCGACAACGACTTCTCTGCCGCCGTGACCATTATTTGAGTTTCGTCTTCCTCTACAAGCCATACTTTTTTTAAAAGAAAAATAAATACCATGTTTTAATTTTCTTTTATTTTGGTATTTAAAATGGTTTTCATAATGTTTTTATATCAATGTGTTGTATTGATATCTTTTGTTTGAAAGGTGGAAATGTTATGTTTCCTTTATGCATGTTTTATGTGGTATGATTATGTTGAGGTTCTTGGGAATTATTATGAAGATGGGTGGTTCCGTGATAAACTAAGGGCGGGTGAGCCCGATATAGCTCTCCAATGCATTGGGTAACGCGGAGGAGTGAAACGTTAAGGTTTCTCCGAAGAGATTTAGGGAATATACTGTGATGGGTATTCCAAACATAACCAAGAGGGTTACTCCCTACGTAAGAATGTTATGAATGCCTCAAGTTACCTTTATGTCTTATGATTTCTATGACTTATTCATGATTTGATGAGGTATGTTAACGTTCTTATATTTTATGGGTAAAGTATGATTTCATTCTTATGTATATATGTACCCATGTTTCCTTTCCATATTTTTTATATCCCTTACTGAGATTTTTATGCTCATCCCAAGTTTTTGAAATGTTTTTCACAGGTCAAGGTAAAGGTACATGATATGATGATAGTGTCAAGGAAGTGTCAAGAAAGAATCCATGTTTTATTTTAAATATGTTTCCATTGATGGAAAAAATGAATACTATCTTTTATGTAACCACTTTGTTTAAATTTGGAATGTAATGCATGTTTTATGATCTAATTCTCTAAAATTCTAAACCTGAAAAGATCCACAAGGTGTAATCTTGTAATAACTCAAGATTAAGTAATGTTTAAGGCCGGGGCCTTATAGTTGTTATTATAGGGAGGTTTAGATAACTTTAGGAGTTATAATTCTATTAAATGATTATCCAAAAATATTTTTTTATGGTCAAATTGAAATGATATAGCATTTGAAGATTACCATGTTGATTCATCTAAGACATGTTTGTTTAGAATGATTTTCCGCAGAGGAAACAGGGAAGCAGTGCTAGGAAGGCATACAGAAGGAAATAACCTTCCGAATCAGCTTCCTGATATGGTCGGAATTGGAACTGAACAGTTTGTTGTAGTAATGGCGCAGTTGACTAAAGCGATAAATGGTGGTGGTATCCATGCACGAGATCAATCAGATCAACCATAGAGGAACATGTTAGTGGTGGAACATTTTATGAGGCAACATCCCCCATCATTCAGAGGATCATCTGACCCTGTGCTAGTTGAAGGGTGGATTAAAGCACTAGAGAAGATTTTCGATGTCATGGGGTGTTCAGACAATCAAAAGGTTAGTCTTGCTATTTACCGTTTGGAGGGTGAAGCAGATCAGTGGTGGTCGATGGTTAAAAATATCAGGGACGCTGATGAGATTGATGCTCTCGACTGGGATGAATTCAAAGGTATGTTTCTTGAAAAGTAATTTCCTAAGGCTATTCGACTTAGGATGGAAAAAAAAATTCTTGGAATTGAGGCAAGAGGAAGACTCAGTGGCTACCTATGAAGAAAGGTTCACTCGATTGGTAAGGTATGCTCCAAATTTTATCCGATACCTTGATAGTAAAATAAATCATTTTTACTCCAGATTAAAGCCAAAATATCGAAGGGCATTAGCTTCTCGTGAGTTTAAAAGTTATGAAAAGCTTGTTCGATGTGCTGAGAAGGTGGAAATGGAGTTTTCCAATGATCAAGTGTTCTATAACAACCATCAGAAGAAGAGACCGAGGTGGAAAGAGAAAGGGAATAATTCTTCAAAAAAGTATAATGGTAAGAAAACTAAGTTTCCATTTTGTGATAAATGTGGAAAAAGGCATGCTGGGGAATGTCTTCTGAATTCTGGAAAGTGCTACCGATGTGGTAAGATGGGACATAAGGCTCGTGATTGCACTGAAAAAGATCAAGGTGATGGTAAGTCCAAATTTGATTTACAGTTAGTGAAATGTTTTAAGTGCAATGAGATGGGTCACTATAAAAATGAGTGTCCGACAAAGAGCTTGAGTGATGTGAAGCAGTTAGACTACAAGCAGAAAGGGGTGGTGAAATCCTTTGCAACTACTTCAGCAGATGTCGGGCCATCAAATGAAGTTGTATCAGTTACTTTGTTTGTTTTTTCAAATTATTCCAGTGTATTGTTTGATTCGGGGTCTACACATTCTTTCATCTCTGAAACCTTTTCTAGTAAAATGAGAATACCATCTCAAGAAATGACTCCTGAACTTTGGGTAAAAACACCTGGGGGAAATGTTGAGGCAAAAAGAATTTATAAGAATCTTCCTATCCTTATCTGTGGAAAGAACCTACTTGCAAACCTTATTATTTTACCTCTAGTAGAGTTTGATGTTATCCTGGGTATGGATTGGATCTCTATTTACCATGCTAAGATTGACTGTAGAGATAAAGAAGTTTCTTTTCAGAAAGACTTTCAGTTTTTGTACAAGAATGAACCTTTATTGTTGATAACATATCAAGAGGCCGAGAAACTTGTAAAAGATGGAAATGAATGTTACCTTGCACACATTGTTGAAAATAATGGAACTATTCAGATTAATGATGTGACAGTGGTAAATGAGTATCCTGATGTTTTTCCTGATGAGTTCCCTAGAATAATACCAGATCGGGAAGTTGAGTTTACTGTTGACTTAGTTCCTGATGCTTAGCCAATTTCAAAACCCCCTTATCGAATGGCTCAAATTGAACTTTTAGAGTTGAAGGAGCAATTGTAAGATTTATTAGAGAAAGGTTTCATTCAACCTAGCACGTCACCATGGGGTGATCCTATTTTATTTGTTAAAAAGAAAGATAGTTCTATGAGACTTTGAATTGATTATACATCCTTGAATAACATAACTGTTAAGAAAAAATATCCTTTGCCTCATATCGATGATTTGTTTGATCAGCTCCAGGGAGCTCAGTTTTTTTCAAAGATTGACCTGAGATCGGGGTACTATCAGCTGAAGGTAAAGGAATCAGATGTTCAGAAGACTGAGTTTTATACAAGATATGACCATTATGAATTTGTAGTAATGCCTTTTGGGCTAACCAATGCACCTGATGTATTCATGGACTTAATGAATAGAATTTTCCATGAGTTCTTGGATAAGTTTGTGGTGGTTTTCATTGATGATATTTTGGTGTTTTCTAAAAGTAAAGAGGAGCATGAAAGACATTTAAGGGTTATTTTTCAAACCTTGAAAGAAAATAAATTGTATGGGAAATTCAGAAAGTTTGATTTTTGGTTGCAACAAATTTCTTTCCTTGGTTACATTGTTTCAAAAGATGGGATAACTGTTGATCCTGCAAAAAAAAAGTTGTGGAAGACTGGCCAAGACCCAAAAATGTAACTGAGATTCGTAGCTTCCTTGGTTTGGTAGGCTATTACCGAAGATTTGTTATAAATTTTTCATGGTTATCTATTCCAATTACTTAGCTAACTCGGAAGGGTGTTAAGTTTATCTGGACAAAAGAATGTGATGATTGTTTTCAGGAGTTGAAAAGAAGATTGGTGAATTCTCCAGTTTTGGAACCACCTTCCAGGAATGGTGAGTTTGTTATCTACAATGATGCTTCATTGAAAGGACTTGGTTGTGTCCTAATGCATAATGATCAGGTAATTGCTTATGCTTCATGACAGTTGAAAACTCATGAGGTAAATTACCCTACACATGATTTGGAATTAGCTGGTGTTGTTTTCACTTTAAAAATTTGGAAGCATCATTTTTATGGAGTAAAGTGTGAAATATATACCGATCACAAAAGTTTAAAGTATATATTCACTCAAAAATAATTGAACATGAGACAAAGGAGATGGCTATAATTAATCAAGGATTATGATTGTACAATTCATTACCATCCGGGAAAAGCAAATAAAGTGGCCGATGCTTTGAGTCGAAAAAGTAATTCTTCATTAACAATGTTGTGTTTGGAACGTGATCCTTTGGTTAAGGATTTGATGAACTTTGGCATAGAAGTTGTTGGTGCAGGATGTTCTTCTATTTTGTTTCTGGTATCAGTGAAATCTTCTCTATCAGACAGAATCAAGAAAGCACAGAAGCAAGACAGTGAGTTGTAGAAAAAGGTAGATCTGGTTCAGAAGGGTAAGTTGCCTGAATTCAACATTGATAATGATTTTGTTTTGAGATTTGGGAAGATATTGTGTGTGCCTTGTGATTCACAGTTGAAGAGAGAGTTGTTATGTGAAGCTCATAGTTCTCCGTTTTCAGTTCATCCTGGCAGTACTAAGATGTACAAAGATCTGCGGGAGTATTACTGGTGGGATGGAATGAAAAGAGATATTGCTGATTTTACTGTGAAGTGTTTGACTTGTCAGCAGGTTAAAGTAGAGCGGTAGTTACCGAAATGGATGCTTCAGCCTTTACCAGTTCCAGAGTGAAAATGGGAGAATATATCCCTAGACTTTGTTGTGGGATTACCGAAGACATCTCGAGGTAATAATGCAATCTGGGTTATTGTTGATCTCTTGACTAAATCTTCTCATTTACTTTCTATACGAGATAATTTATCTCTAGATCAACTTCCCCGTTTGTATCTTAATGAGATAGTCAGGTTACATGGAGTTCCTTTCTCCATTGTATCCGATCGTGATCCCAGGTTTACTTCTAACTTTTGGAAGGGCCTTCAGAAGTTATTGGGTACTGAATTAAATTTTAGTACAACATTTCATCCTCAATCAGATGGGAAGTCAGAACGAACAATTCAGACATTGGAGGATATGCTACGTTCTTTCTCTATGGATTATCAGGGAAGTTGGGACCAACATCTTTCTTTGGTTGAATTTTCATATAATAACAGTTTTCATTTCAGTATATAGATGGCACCATTTGAGGTGTTATATGGGAAGTGGTGTCAAACTCTAGCTTTCTGGGATGAAGTGGGTGAAAGGAAGTTGATAGGACCAGAATTGGTAGAAGAGATGGCAGAAAAAGTTCAGCTGATTCAGAAACACATGAGAACAGCTCAGAGTAGGAAGAAGAGTTATGCAGACAACAGGAGGAAGGATCTCTCTTTTGAGGTAGGTGATCATGTTTTTCTCAAGGTATCACCATGGAAAAGTGTGATGCGATTTGGTAAGAAAGGAAAGCTGAGTCCAAGGTTCATTGGACCATATGAAATTCTGGAGAGAGTTGGATCAGTTGCTTACTGAGTGTCTTTACCTCCAAGTTTATCTCAGGTACAAAATGTTTTTCATGTTTCGATGTTGAGAAAGTATATGCCAGATCCATCTCATGTTTTGAGTCCAGAGGTAGTTCAGATGGAAGAGAACCTATCTTATGAGGAACAACTGGTCCAAATTCTTGACCACATGGAGGAAGTTTTACGGAATAAGGTGATTAATCAGGTAAAGGTTTTGTGGAAAAACCACATGATGGAAGAGGCAACATGGGAATCTGAAAATGCAATGATGGATAAGTACCCCCATTTATTCGATAAGTAAATAAATTGTGGGGACGCAATTTTCTAAAGGGGGAAAGATGTAACATCCCAAGTAAGTAATGAATAATAGATATTTTTATCTATGTCTATTAATGAATTGGATAGTGTTTTAGAGGCTTAAAATGAAAATAAATCCAATCTTAAGCATGGAATACACTAATATTTTTAAAAGATTGTTTTACTGCCTTTTAATGGAAAACCATTTTTAAATCTATATTTTGAAAATTTTATAAGCTATGTTTGTCAAATTAAACTTATTATTTATTATTGGGACATCAAAATTTACTTTGTGTGAATTTTTGGTATTTTTCCAATAAAGTTCATTTTTTAATGAATAGTGAAGATGTTGTATTTTAATTCAAAACCTATTTTTAATATAATTTATTTATATGATTATATTATTTTTGAATTGTTTTTGAAGTGAAATTAGAATATATTTTTACCATTTAATCCAATGGTGGTCATTGGAATCAATTTCACTTTGAAATTGGACTTAAACTGGTGTCAATCTTTTGATACTTATTGTTTTATAAAAACACGCTATTTGCTATGACAGCGGGAATTAATTATTAAATTAATTAATGCAACTTATATGTTTTGAATTTTATAAAATAGAAAAAAAAATTTAATTCAGAATATCAAATATAGCTTAGGGTGAATTTTTGGTATTTTTCTGAAAAACTTCAATTTTTGATGAATAGTGAAACCACTAAGTGGTACTTAAAAAACTAATTTTTCGTTTAAATGAAATTTTACCACCTCTGTGTTTTGAATTTCAAAAATCCTACATACATGGTTTTCATTAAGAAGTAAAATTTGGTTCAATGAGATTAAAATAATTTTTTGGTGAATAGTAACTTTTATGTTTTTAATCGCGATTAGTGGTAATTAGTGTAGTTTAAGGTAAAAATAATGTTTTAATAATATGAAATGACCAAGACACATGTCCTAACCTTATTGGATGTGTCATGGCCGACCAAGACAATCCATGGGTCAACTTGGGGACCCCATGGAGCCACTTTGTTAGGAAAATGACATTAATATCTTTTTATTTAATGTTAAAGTAAAAATGACACAAACATGAGTTATTTTACTAAAAAACATTTTACATGGGGTTATACAATTCAGCTTTTTGATTATAAATAGTCATTGGAAAGCTAAAAATATTTCCTACATCATAGTATTTTTTTTATAATTTTTAGACTTTAAATAAATTAAAGTATTTATGACATCATGATGATGAAACAATTACATCATTAATAACGGATTTAAATAAAAAGAAAAGATAATATAAAATATATGACCTACACATGTCCAAAACCTATTGTATGGGTGGATTTAGAACCCTTATAACCTTACCCTCGAATTATATCAATTTGGGACCTTTTTAATAGGAAAATAATTTTAAAATAAAGTAACATTTCTTTACTTTCCAAGAGTGACCCTCCTCTCCTCTTATAAAAGGCCCCACCTCTACCTCCTTACCCACACTTCCAAAGCCTTTGGCTCAGCCAACCCCTAACCATTTTGTCTCTCCACATCCCTCTATTAATACTTGAAGCCTCACTTTGGGCAGAAGTCTTCCCAAGGAATACTTTGAACTCAAACCAATGGGAGTTACCCGATTTTAAGGTAATGTCTTCACTTGCGTCCTTTTGTTTTATTTTACTTCTACAACCCCCTAAAATCTTTTTATTCATTTCTTTTGTAACAACTCCAGTATATTAAATATACTAGTATGTTTTTATAAGAAGGATTCGAGCTACACTTACACACACCTACATCTAATGGTTAAAGAACATACTGTTTCCGTGGATGACGAATTTCGGCCTCCCGAAATGATGATTGTTCAACATTCTTTTAACACCTTAATAGGTGGCCATTAAGATGAAAATATATTTATATATGATATATAATATGTTTATGTTTTCCTTAAGCTTCTGTATTTTTAATTTTGGGCATACCTTTATGGTTTCCATTATGGGTAAACGCGATATCTTTATTTAAGGAAGCGCGGACTACCGCCCCCTCAAAGTGATTTGATTTGTTAAATACCATATGTGGGACGTATAAAGGATGGAGTTATGATATTATATATGATATTACACTGGAATGATAATATACATTTATATCATTATGATTCCATTCTATAAAATATGAAATAGAAATAAAAGTAGCGTTCATGCGTACGTACGACTTACCGTCTCCATGAACGGTGCATTTCATTTCTTACCTCTAAATGATTATGTAATATTATAAATGCATGTATATACTGGATATATATGATATATATGATATATACATCATGATTATAATTCTGGATATAATGGATACATGAACAACTTGTAATTATAAAGGGTTTATTTTTTACTCAATTACCAATGATCTTTAAAACGACCGTTATTAACTTAAATAATTACATAGAATTCATGACATGGAAATAAGTGATATAAAAGGAATAATGAACTTGGAAAAGGTTCTTAAACAAGTAGAAATTAACTCAAGTTTATTATTCAGGAGATTAAAGAAGGACCGAGTCAAGTCGGACCCGAGGTATGGGACTTCGTCTCAATCTCCTTTCATTGAGGCATATTTTGTTTTATACACAACCTTATTTTATACGGTGTATAAAACCCTTTTAATTTTACGTTTATCCAAAAGTAATATTTTTTATACAAATTGTTTTACTAAACGACAAAAGGGAATGTTTTTGTCGTACGTATGCGGCGACAACGACTTCTCTGCCGCCGTGACCATTATTTGAGTTTTGGCTTCCTCTACAAGCCATACCTTTTTTTAAAAGAAAAATAAATACCATTTTTTACTTTTCTTTTATTTTGGTATTTAAAATGGTTTTCATAATGTTTTTATATCAATGTGTTGTATTGATATCTTGTGATTGAAAGGTGGAAATGTTATGTTTCCTTTATGCATGTTTTATGTGATACGATTATGTTGAGGTTCTTGGGAATTATTATGAAGACGGGTGGTTCCGTGATAAACTAAGGGCGGGTGAGCCCGATATAGCTCTCCAATGCATTGAGTAACGCGAAGGAGTGAAATGTTAAGGTTTCTCTGAAGAGATTTAGGGAATATACTGTGATGGGTATTCCAAACGTAACCAAGATGGTTACTCCCTACGTAAGAATGTTATAAATGCCTCAAGTTACCTTTATGTATTATGATTTTTATGACTTATTCATGATTTTATGAGGTATGTTAACGTTCTTATGTTTTATGGGTAAAGTATGATTTCATTCTTATGTATATATGTACCCATGTTTCCTTTCCATATTTTTTTTATATCCCTTACTAAGCTTTTTATGCTCATCCCAAGTTTTTGAAATGTTTTTCACAGGTCAAGGGAAAGGTACATGATATGATGATAGTGTCAAGGAAGTGTCAAGAAAGTATCCATGTTTTATTTTAAATATGTTTCCATTTATGGGAAAAATGAATACTATCTTTTATGTAACCACTTTGTTTAAATGTGGAATGTAATGCATGTTTTATGATCTAATTCTATAAAACTCTAAACCTGAAAAGATCCTCAAGGTGTAATCTTGTAATAACTCAAGATTAAGTAATGTTTAAGGTCGGGGCCTTATATAAAAAGGTCCTTATCGCTCCAAGGATCTCAGCTCCATAGACGGTACGTCAAACGAATGGCTGGATTTCGTGTTATAGTAATTTAAGTGAAACTAGGCCTTGTTGGGTTCAGGTCCAGTCTGACCCGGCCCGACCTGGTTCTGGTCGACCCAACCCGACCTGGGTCCGGCTCGGCCTGGTCCGAACCAGATGGGGCTGGTCCGGTTGGGCGGGGCCATGGAGGGCTCGACCCATTGGGCCACGGTCTAGCCCAACCCGACCTGCAGGGGGCACGACCCGACTTGCTGGGGGCGCAGCGCGGTGCCGCCCGTAGGGGGGGGGGGGGCATGGCCCACCCCACAGGGGAGTGAACCCCCCCCACCCCGTAGAGAGGCGCAACCCAGCTCGCAGAAGGTCACAACCCAGCCCATAGGGGGGGGGGAACAGCCTGCTGGAGGGAGCGGGGCCCACCCTAGCTGGCACAAGGAGGGGGGGGGAGGCATTTCCCCTGGTTTCTGAATGGTACAACCATTCATAATTGGAGTGGCAGCACCACGTGACCCCGACAGGTCACCGTGGGACCCGTAGGGGTGGGTCCCTCCTCCTCCGCCGCGGCTTCAAGCCACAACCATCTCCAATGCCACGTGATGGTGCAATGCTCTGCCTCCGCAGCTGGCTGGTGCCAGTCTCCCTGCTCGACCGACATGGCTAAAAAGCTACAACCTTCTCCTACGGTGGTGCACGATGGCACGCCACACCACCTCCGTGGCCAGCCGGAGCTGACCGCTCTATTGACTGCCACAAACTAGTGCCATGGACTCCTCTTACAGTGTGCGACGACACGCCGCCTCCATCGTGGCTGGACAATGTCATTCATCACCATGGTCGCTGTTGTCGCTACGCCAGTGTCACGCCGATGGTCTTCCACAGGCCACCGGGTGAGCTCTGATGGTCTGTTTGTCCATATGATCATAGGTACGGATTTACTGGATCATCTCCTTCACTTCTTGACCCTCATATTTGGGTGTCATGCAACCCAAAAAATTACCTACGAAGAACGTAATTATAAATAAGCGGCGGAGGGCTGAGCCTTGTTATTTTGGCCCATGCCATCTGCATTATCATCTTAACAAGGAAGAGGATAGTGATTCAACAACTCTTGAAATTTAAACAAGATAAATCCCTACCTTACGAGTCATTGGAAGGTGTCCCATGATTGAATATGGGTTGGTGTTCATCAATCCTGAAGTATGCCTCCAACGATGTCATTCCAATGACGTTATTCTGTTCTTGCTTGATGGATCCATTCTTCATCAAGGGGCTCCTCCAAAATCCTCCTCTACTTTTCCAATGAAAACTATAACAAAAAATAGACATAGGAGAGGGGTGTTATAAGTACAACACATAATTAAGAGAGGTTTATTAATTGGTGCAATTAATGAACCTCCATAATTTCATACAGGATGGTTACAATTTTTTTTGTAATTGGGTATTTATTATCTTGAATTAAATGCCCAACCACCCCTTATATTTCCTGCAACCAAAACCTAAAATAAAGGTGTAGGATGTTTAAAATAAATTAGATTTATTTAATTAATCCTCCATGAAAACCACAAAAACCAACTTCATCTCTCAACCTACAGTGATCGAGGTTAAGGCTTCCTTAAGTGAATCCTAGCACTGCGAGTTCAACAGTGCCCTCAATTTTCAATTTCAAGCATTGGTTCAGGAGTTAGGATTTCCCACCCATATGTTTACTAAACGTACCTAAAAAAAGTTCAGAAAATTCATTCCGAGCACACCAGGTCTCGGAATCGCGCACCGTCAATTTTCACATAATCGTAATAATTCTATATAATTAAAAACAAATTACACGAAAAATATGAGTTTTTACATTATATACCAAGAAAGAAAATTTATTCATGATAAATATATCAAATTGTCATCATATACACCTTGAAAATGAAAATAGGTGCATAAATAAAATACTTGTCTCAACGAAGGGAAATTGAAATGGAAACCCTTACATATTGTCCTAACTTCTAAAAACATATTTTAATCACTTGTGTAAAAAATATTTTTTTCTTAATCACTTAATTAACATCCTTAATCATACCAATTTTCATTCATACTCTTCATAATTAGTTATTCTCTACATGAATTCTTTTAATTTTTCATCATTGAGTGTTTATAGCTTTGATCATTTGTACTAGTTTTATAATAGTGGTGTTTGTGTTAATTATTTATTTAAAAAACTAGTCATTAATATATCATTAAAATTACGATCACTAATGATTTAAAATTATTTATTATGTTTTAAATACCTTTCATGAGTATATTAATCTTTATCCATGAAGATGAAATCAATAACAATCATGTTTTGCGCTTCTTGATGATCGAAGTGTTTTTTTCTTAGTCAATGAATTAAATATTTATACCACATATCTAAAAAAATAATTATATACACATTTATATCATACTATACCAGTAATTAATTTCCCATACTCATTAATTATATAAATTATTAGTATTATTCAATTACGTGGTTAAACTGATCCAAACATGAACATACCCCAATTTAATGAATTATTATAAAGTGGTTTTTTATAATATCATAACAGAAAAAGTGTAATTATCATATTTAGTGTTTATTAGAATGATATATAAGAATTTGAAATAATTATATAAATAAATTATAGATATAAAACATTACACAATTTTGAATAAAAGATCATCCTCTTAGTACACTTATTTTAAACGATTAAATTAGCGATGATCATATAATTAATAAGTTATTAAATTTGACATAAAATAACCAAAATGATATCTTATAAATCATATTTATCCTTTAATACCATCCTTATATCTAACCTTTTAAGGTGGTTAAGGAAAACAATACATGTTACGTCGTGGAGGTGGTAGTCTACACATTGCATGAACGACGGTTTTTTTCTTCTTAATGGATGAAGTATATGAATAAATAATTATACAAAAATTAATATAGTAAAATTAAAGTTTATAAATTATAATAATATTATTATAATATATTTTCAATATCAAATTTTAAAGAAGATAATTAATAAGAAAACAATGTAGTCGATAGTACTTATGTGAGGGACTTGAATTTTCATTGGAAGTCTCCTTGAAATTGAAGGGCTTAGGCTAAATATGAGTTATCAAGGGATTATTTTCGTTGAAAAGGGGAATATTTATATTAAAATGGTATATTTTTAGGAGTAAATTCTAATGAAAAGTGTGTGTTAAATTGGTGAAGTTTTTACCTTTTTAAAAGTGAAGGAAAATGTAGTTTTGGGAGCACCATTACATTCTTCAATAATTCCATGACACTATTCAAGGGTAAATGGATCAAAAATGGAAAACATTTATGGGAAAAATGAATTGGTTTATAAAAATATCTACCATTAAATTATAGTCATTTTTTAAAAAATATTAGGGCTTTTACACTATGTTATACTCAATTTACCCCTTTTACTTTTACCATGAAAATTAATTTATAACTTTCATAATTAATTTTAATGATAGAGATTAAGATTGAAAATTTTACATAATTTTATAATTTTAATTTAAAATTTTAAAAAAATTTATCTAATAATATTTATAAGTATGTGAATATTTAATTTTTAAATAAATACACTTAATTGCGTAAAAATAGTTTTTACAAATGTAAAAATTTTAAGATTTAAATTTATATCTAAGATAAAATTACCTTGAATAATTATTTTAATAACAAAATTTGATTTATCATAAAAAATAAAGACTATGGAGCTTTAAAGTCAAGCCCAAACCGAATATCCCTTGAAAATATTTGATTTTAAAGAAAAATTCTGAAAACATTTTCTATATTATAGTAACATTTTAATTTATTATAAAAGTGTTTTCCATTGGTTTTATATGTTCAAATAATATTTAAAAATTATTAATTATATTCCTTAAATTAATATTTTATTACTTAAAAGGTATCATAAATTTCTATGTCATTATGATATAGTGGTAAAGTCATACAAGTTACATGTTTCATGAAAACTATATTTTTTGATTAAAAATCAAAATTTTTAAAAAGAGATTAAAAATTCATACTAAGATAATTTTTACGTAAGGAATTAAAAAATTAAGTTCATTTTTTTGATTTAAAATCCTAAAATTTATAAATTCAATTTTTGAATTAGATCAGAAAATATAACAGAAAACTGTTTTAATTGGAAAATGAAATTTTCAAATATTAACTGTTATTATTTTTATTTCACATAATTTAACAACTAAATTATTGTTAAAAAATTATTAATATCAAATATAATTTATTATTAATAATATGTTTCTTGAAATAGAAATTCATATCTCATAAAATACAATTTCATAGAAAATAATTTTCCAAACAATAAATTATATTATTAGTCATTTTAGGTAAAATAATTGAATTTAATTCATATTTAATGTAGCCTTTATTTTATATATACATATAATTCATAAAGTTTTTAATCCTATTAATTTCTATTAATTCACCAAATTGGTTTTAAAAGTTATATTTATATTTTATCTGAATATATCAAGGTTTCATTTAAGTTAAAAGTTTTTTATAGAGTAAGCTATCAAACACATTGACTTATTTAAAAATAATCATGTATTAAGATAACAGGGTGTTATTGTGGACAATGCCATGGTTTAGTGTTACTCATCCACTAGCCTTCACATCCAGGAGGTTCTACCTCAATCCTTGAAGGGCATATATACTATTCCAATACTATATAGGTGGTGATGCAAGCAATGACATAGATAATGACATAGACAAGAGGTAATGCAGATGTGATACAGGCCTGATGACATAGGAAAATGATACAGGCATGACACTGCACTAGACCTTTGGACAAAAAATGGGCCTTTGGGCCATATAATAGGGCTTCATGTCCACTGGGTCCTTGGTCCATTAAAAATTATAATGAGCTAGATTGGATCTATGAAAATCATTGGAGGGGGGATGAGGTGTAAGACTTTCTATCCTAGTGGATGTGTGTGTTTTTTCCTTTTCTTGTAACCCCTAATACCATATAAAAAGGATCTTAAGGTGTTATATTCCCCCTAAAATAGATTGAATCCTTATAATTTTTATTTTTACTTATTTATCAAAATATTCAATGGTATATGAATGATAAATATAACTGAAGATATATTTTCAAATGAGGTGACTAACTTAATATCTTAGGTATAAAAAGGAAACACATTTTTTCCATCATGTTAACTAAAATATTAGTTGCTCTATTTCCTCTATTTTCACACATATAACATCTTAAAATTCAATGGATAGATTTCCCTAGGTTCTTCTTCCCACAATTTTTACAAGAAGAAGATTGAATAATCTTTCCTTCTTTGTCTTGGTCTCCTAGATTTCTATGAGATTCCATAATTCTATTTTTTTGGGTAGTTTTGAGTGTCAAAAATGTTCACGTTATTAATCATAATTATTTATAGATGGTTTATAATAATTACAAGATTTTTTAATCCATCCCTTATCCCATTAGGTTTTTCATTGGGATAGTTTCTTCTTTTTTCATGGAATCCATTATTCACATGGTTCTTTTGGGATTCAACCATTAATATAATAAAATGTGATAACATGAGTGATGATCATTATATGGGAATTATCATAAATAACCATTAGAAAATTTATCTTCAAGATGTATCACTTTATAACATGATCATTCTTTCCTATAATTCTTACAACTCAACTTATATCAAAATCAATTCAACCTATATCTCCCTCAGTTTAAAATATAGCATCCTATATTACTTTTATTTGGGTTCTCTCATAACATATACTAGTCATATACTCTCAATAACATAATTTTTCCAAATCCATTTGAATCTCCTAGACAATAAACCATGATGAGATTATATATTCCTCAAAAAATTAACTCTATGTTTAACCCTAAAATGGTATTAACCGGTAGTTCATAAGGTCACACACTAGTCACTATACAACATAATCTCAAAAATTTGATGAACATATTCAAAAATATGTTGAATCAATTATCAATCCCAAGGTTTGAAATTACTATATAACTTACTTATTCAAAATCAATCTAACCTTTGTTATCTCAACATCATTTGTACATTAAACTTAATAGTTATCTATAACTCAATCATGTGTTCTCAAATAATTATCCATAAAAATGTATACTTATTATAAAATCACTTTAGAATGTTATTAAAACCATTTAATATATATCATAATAACATTAAAGTGAAACTATTGAAGAATAATCCATAGATGTTTCACATAATCCTCATAACTTTTAGAATATATTATAATATCATTAATAAATATCACTCAATAAGGAAAATTTCTAAGATTTTCAAGAAAATATCAATATTTCTGCCTTAGGTAAGGCTAAGAAACTCACCTTTTCCATCATAAAGGGAATATAATAAGATTATAAACCATTTAAGTAGGATCCCTTATTCAGTTATAATATATAATGTTTTCCAGATACATACTTTTCTCAAATCATTTATGTGATCCTGTTTCAAAAAAATACTAAAACTAAAGTGGTTGTGATGATATCCGAAATATGAATATAAAAACATTATTCCAAATATTTATTATATTATAACACATTTTTTTTAACATGTGATACTTTCAGATCAACCTGTGACTCTCTTTATTTTCTCCTTGGTTTTCTCTTGTTATTTTTTAATTAGGTTATTAACCAAATAATATAACCCCATTCTTAGATCCTTCATAACATTTCATAGATAGAATTTGATTAACTAAATCATAACCCCCCCAATATTGTCAAATTAAGTGTGAAATTAGGCCACTTTGACATGCACTAGGTGACGATCAAGTGAATACTCAATGTTCCATTTTCAGTGTTATTTACCCTAGGTACATCTATGTCCAAACCAGCATCCACATGTAGTATCTATTAAGGGAAATGATTTATTTTAAAACTAAATACTCAAGAAATTACCAAAACTTTACGATGTCATCCTATACTTAGTCTTATTACTAAAATTTTTACTAATGATTTATTATTCTAATACCTAAATAGAATATGCATTGTTTCATTGATATTAAATCATATACTATTAAAAAGGGTTATCTATACCTTTTAAATTGAGATCAACCATAACTTATTAGTTATTAAATTATCCTCAACAAACATACCAATCCCCAAAGTTATATAAACATTTCCTTTGATAACAACTATGACACCTAGGATCTACGCTCCTAGATCTGGATAAAAAAAGTTTCTTACATAATTTCTTTGATTCAATTTTTAAAATCCTAAATACAACCAACCATAATTAAAAAATAAATAACAATTATTTCCTATATTAAATCTGAAGTTTCTTTTCAGGTTTGGATATTTAAATAATTAGAACACATCATAACTAACCAATCCCATATCTTTCTCAACTAATGGATATTTTTTTCATTTATATATAAGAAACTACTTAATTCACGATAAGTCTTCAACATCTCCCATAAATTATTTCACACATTTTATCCTTATAAACATGTCACATGTACTACTTCTATTCATAACTAAGGGAAATATAAATATAATAAGGGGTGAGATTAAATGCTCATCAAGGGAAAACATTACAAATAAAGAAATAATGGCATAAAAATGAAATAAATATTACATGAATAGGTAAAAAATATGAATCCATAATCAAATTGAAATTTGGTGCACACCATATCCATGACAATGAATGAAAATATGGATATCAATAATAATTATCTCATACTAATGGATACATAACGTCAGAAATCAAAAACCCATTTTAAGGCTTTTTTCTATGAAAATTTAATTGTTGTTGAGACCACAATCAAGACATTATTCTATTATGACCTTGTGATAAGACACTATCTTGTTATAGGAAGTGGAATACACCAAAACCCATCATGTTTTGTCACATGAGACCCATCAATTCATTAAGGGGATATATATTTCTAGGCTCCACCCATCACCTAATTAAGTCCAATGCATTCACCATAATAGTCACCAAGGACTTTCATACCATTATTTGAGGAATATATTATTGAATAAAACGTATCTATCAGTATATTGAGAAACAAAAAATATCAATACACAATCAACCCATGTTGGCAGTCAATAACAATCAATAATGCCAATACTTTTCCCCATATTAATAAAAGGGGTAACATGATCATACCCCATCCATAAAAAGATGATGTATTCTCAAAAAATACATATTCAACTTTTCAATAGTCATATATATTGGAATAAAAATATATGAAGCACCAATAATTTTCCTTATTTCAATAGAATAACATCCTTTATAGGTGTACATCATCCAATCTCAATTATGTCAAAATGTGATGTTCATGTTATATAAATCAATATGTATTTGACTAAGTCAATACTTGAATAACATGATCATAAGTATTTTATATAAATAAGGTTTATGGTTTCTAAATAACATATGATCAATGAAACAAAGGAAAATTAGAAGGATATTGACATAAATTAAAAACATCATAGAAAAATAATGCCTGAATGATACCACCCAAGAAGGGGTTATGAATTGGATTGTTTGGAATCATGAGTTAATTCCCAGAAAATATAAATTTGAGTAATTATAGTGAAATATAAACCCTATAAGGGTAAATCATTTTAAAAATGGTAAAGGAAATGGAATTGAAAACTTTAAGATCTTTTAGAAAACATTTTTAACATTGAAATAAAAGAGGAAGTTATGAGTCAATTCCAAATGTATTTTTCAATATGGGAAGTGAAAAATAATTATAAACTTTTAGTTTTAAAACAATATACAATAATGAAGCCTTGAAAATGAAATAATGTTTTATATAGGAAATATATATCCGAAATATTTGATTATGAAAGGGACATTTGTAATACTTGAAATTACCATTGTTGAAACCCCACATTGTAAAAAGAGTAATAAAAAATTATTTTTATTAAAAATTAAACTTCCCAAATAGGATTATAAAATAACATACAATAAAATATTAGTGTGGTAGAACCGAAGAATGTAAGAACAATGTTACAGATAAAACATTATATCTTAAATAAGGGTATTTGAGTTACAAAAAATCCTTACTACCGGGGAAACAACTATATCAATTTACACTCGAAGAAGGAAAAATGTTTGGGATTGAAAATAACATAAAATAAAAGTATTATGATAAAAAAATATCAATGGTTAGTGAATATATCATAAAAAGGAAAAATGGTTCTTAACATGTATCATGTCTCAAAGAATCAGAATTATGACGAAGACAAATATTACATCTTGAGTAACACTTTAATCAAAACTTGTTGAAATAAAGGGATTAAAATTGAACATAAAATATAAAACTTTAAAATATAATTCATGATATGATATATCACATAGGTAGTATATACATGAAATAAATGAAATGAGGTGGATAATATCAAACATGTCTCAAAGAGGGGAATTTGAGACAAAAACCCTTACGGCTTGAGTAATACTTTTGGATAAAAAACACCTGAGAGTTAAAACATGAAATGTATATTTATATACCATAAAATAAAATTTAATCATGAAAAAATATCTCAAATTAGTATTATACACACATAAAAATGAAAATAGTTTTATAAATACAATACTTTTCTCAATGAAGGGAAATTGAGACAAAAACCCTTACCTCTTTTATTGACATCCATAAAGATAAATTAAAATCATATATCACGAACATAGATATCTTAATAACTTAATTAATAAACTTAATAATATCCATTTTTTATTCTTAATCTTTATAATTATTCATTTTCTATATGAATTATTCTTATTTTCTAGATTGCGTGTTTATTGTTTTAATCATTTATACTAGTTTCATAATATTGGTGTTCATGTTCATTATTTTCTAAAATTTAGTCACCACATGATCATTAAACCTAATTTTATGGATAATTTATAATTTTTTATAAATTTTCATATTCATTTTCATGTTTTCTTTAGTCTTTAACTTGAATATGTAATCGATAACTAGCATGTTTTGATGATTTTTGATGATCATAGTGTGTTTTATTAATTAATGAATTATATATTGATATAACATCTTGAGAACCAAAAAAATATTTATTTATAGATTTATATAATATTATAAAAGTAATAATATTCCCATGGTCATTAATTTTTGAGATCAAAATATTCTCAAACATAGACATAAAATATTAATAGACAAATATTCATTATATAACATAATTATCCACACTAGAATCATTTAGGTCTAGTGCCTTTGAAAAAATAGAAATGTAAAAAACTGGTCCATAAGTGAGATACATCATCTTCCACCATGTTCTTAATAACTATAACCCTTTATAGACATATTATACATAATAACTTTCATCATAACCTAGGGAATGAGAATATAAGAAAGGGTGAGCTCAAATGCTCAGTATTGGTAAACAAGGTAGATATCAACATATCATGAGGATAAGGGTATGAGAACATGAGAATAAAATTTGAAAACCATATCCTACATATAATATATCCTAAAATTGAGTCATGGGATAAATCATGGTATTTTATAAGACATGAATCATAAGGAAATAAAATAACATGAACCATGAGAACATAAAATTAGCATCAAGAATATATTTTTGGAATACACATAAGATTATAACAATGTGAAAAAGTAAAAATAGAAATAGGTTCACTCATTTAATTAAGGTAATTAAATCAGGCCCTCGCATAAACTTATGAACATGCAACTGGGTCTACACACAACATTGTGAGCACGTAATCAAGTTCATGCATAATATTGTAAACATATAATTTGGTTCACACATAACACTATGATCATGTAATCATGTTCACACATAACACCATGAACATGTAATAAGGTTCACACATAAAATATTTACTCATAAGGTATCCATCTATAACTAATGTATTGTAGGGAGATATAGGTCCCACACATAATATAATCCATACATTTGTGTGCCAAAATATCATAAAAAATTTATTATATCATTACAAAATAATCTGTTTAGAGAAAATGGGTTTCATAAACATTTCATAAATTCACCATAGCATAACCCATGAAAAATAAATGGGTTTAATAAACATTTCATCAACATAGACATTAACCATCTATAGAAATAACAGGGATGATTTAATTCAATCTTATGCCCAGTAAAGCATAGTTAACATCAAAGGATTTCATCTCATATGGAAAATTATTTTGAAAGATCACTTGGAAAATTTCTTGAGGAAAATAGGATTTCCACTTTGAAAAATAATTTAAAAAAACATTTTTAAAAACATTTTATTTAAATATATTCTTGGAAACTTATAAAGTAAGATTTAAAAACATTTAAAAACATTTCTTAAGGAAAATACTCCTTCCATTTTTAAAATAACTAAAAATTAATAAAATATTTTAAATTTCATTTTATTTGAAAATTAAAATTGAAACATAGAATGGAAGTTTTAAAATAATTATTTTTTGATGATGGTGGAAAATACCATTCATACCGTACAAGTTAAAACAATTTTTTTTGACATTTTTGGTAAAAGAAAAATAGAACATGTTTTGAAAACTACATGAAGATTAATTTTAAATTTATTTGTAAAAAATTTAAATGATTGTAAAAATTTATTTACCAAATAATTTTGAGAATGTTAAAAACTTTTTTGGAAACATTTTTATAAAACATGATTTTGGAAGAAAATGGGTTTTCCACCAAAGAGATAAATAAAGATATTATTTCTTAAAAAGATTATTTTGAGATATTGAGAACATGGATAGTGAAAAATGAATATAAAACATGTATTCTCAGTATATAACCAGATGAGAAAAAAATTCATGTGATTCTTGATGTATGGATCATGATATTTCATCATCGAAATCGTAAATATAAACAACCTCGATAATCAATGAGATTGTATCATAAAATCATTACCACCTTGATAAAATTAAATCGTAATAAACATTAAATAATAACATAAAATTAAACTTTTAATATCATGAAATTAATAACATAGATGATATAACATTTCAATGGGTTATTATATACACTTTATAGAAGAATATATGCGTATAACATAAATTATGTCCAAATGAAGGCAATTTGGGACAAAAATTCCTTATAGCTTTGGTAAAATTTATATCTTAAACCCCATGAAATATAGATCCTAAAATAGATATTTAAATCCAAATATTTTTTATAAACAATCATCATAAAATAATTTTATGTGCATTATATACATAACATAACTGAAAGAGTTGGTGAATAATGAATGTGTCTCACAGAAGTAAAAAGTGAGAGGAAATCCATTACCGCTTTAGTAATATTTTGAATCATAAAAACCAATAAATTATAACATAAAATGAAACATTAAATATCTTTAAAATAAGGATATTGTTATATAACATTTAAAATGGTAAGTATATACACTACACAAAAGAAACTAGTAGCGAATTTTCATATGTCTCATAGAAATAAAAGAGAGACTAGAAATCACTTAACTTAAGTGTCGAATTCCTTTATATATGTTTAAAACTATTTTATAAAAAATATAAGTTTATTATACATATTTTTCAAAACCATACATACATATATATATATTATAACATATACTATTTACTTATTAGCTTTTATTACCCGTTTATTAGAAATTCCTTGTTAAAATCACATTTCAGGTAATAATCGCTTTGTTTTTCATGTATGTTTTGATTTGTTTTTTAGTCATCATACATTGATCATGGTTAAATAATATATATAATTAAAACCACGATATAAAAATAATATATATTAATTATATATGTATTTATAGTAATCCATAAAATTTATAGATAGAAAATGAAATTCATCTTTGATGGAGATGATAGTCCGTACGTACGCATGAACACTGTTTCATTTTCTTAAAGGATGAAATGAAACAAAGTTAAATAATATGTTACCATTATAGAATAATTTTTATTTCTTATATATCACATATATTCATTAAAATTACCATAATTAATTTTCATTCAAAGAGTTAGTGGAAAAAAATCACATCGCTTCGCGAGGCGGTAGTCCACCGTTCACATAAATGACGTTATCACAGCCCCCACAGAATAAAAAATAAGAAGTTATATGTGAAATAATAATTAATTAAGTTTACTTATGTTACATATATAATATATATTAATTAAATATATTCTTATTACCATCCATTTAAAGTATAAATGAAAACACATCACATCGGTTCGTGAGGTGGTAGTCTACCGTACACACAAGCGACGTTGTTGTTTTCCAACATGTTGGGAGGTAAGAAGGTAGATGTGATATTATAATTAAATAGGTATAATAACATAATAAATATCATATATAAACATTTAATCCATTTTTATATCCATACATGAGTTATCGTGATGGAAAATGAATAACATTGGTTCGTCAGACGGTAGTCAGCTGTACACACGAATAATGATTTCGTATCCCATTTGATAGAAGAGAAGAAAGATTTAGGTTATGAAAAATAAGGATTATTAGGTTTAATAATTGTATAAAATATGGATTTTATATTGATATTATTGAAGTTATTTGGTTAGGTAGTTTCTAAACCAAAGGGTTTTGTATTTATGACGAGGAGAGGAGAGGGGGTGGACTTTTATAATTGATGTGAGTGATACTCTTGTAATTTTTGAAAATAAAAAGGTGTACCCACGTTTTTAACATGAAAAAAGGATCCAAAATGAGAAATTATATAACCTATAAGATAATATATATATGGTAATAAAATGGTTTTTGGAAAAGTTTTGGGTCATTTTTTAACCATGATCTTTTTAGTTTAACCCCCACAAAACCCATTTTTACCTTAACTGTGGAAAATATTTTTAATATTTTTATTATTCATTATGGTAGAAATTTAATTTTAAATTATTAGATATTATAAATTATGATTATTTCAAATACGGAATCCATTTTTTTTAAATTCAAATCACAAAAGTGAAAAAATTTAAATTTAAATTTAACCCATATATACGATAAGAGATCATGTTTTCAAAGAGAAAATTTTCATAAGTGGAGAAAGTTTTAATATAAAAATTGAATATGAGATTTATTGAAATGACCTAAATTGGAATAATAGATATATAATTTTACTAATTTTACTTTTGAAACCATATTAATGTGACAAAGGGATGTTCGAAGTTCATCTAGAATAACACATACTAGGTTTCCAAATAGAAGAAAATTGGTGGTAAGTGAAGATTTAGATGTGGGATAAAAGATTAATGTCCAAATAATAATAAAGAGTGACTAAGATCATTGATCACAAGAAAGTAAATTATCATGAGAAAATCAACAACCACAAAACCTTAAACCAAATAGGTGTGAAAAAGGTCATTGATATCATTAGAAATGATGGTAATAGGACCAAATTTTATTTTAACAGCCTTTTCAAAAAGTTGGTTAATTTTAATTAGAAGATATACTTATTTTATTTAATTCTATTTCAAAAGAACAATATCATAATTTTGTTATAACTTGATCAATTTTCACTTCATATCTCACTGAAGGAGATGAATTTCTCTTGTCCGAAGCACTAATAGATAATAAAATCTAAAAAATAATGACAATTCATTCCTTATATCTCTAGTTATTTCAAAAAAAAGGTTAGAATAAGTTATCCAATATTCATAAATATTCATATGGTGAAATAATAAATTAATATATAAAACCTCATACAATGTTCAACTTAAACCATTCCATAAATGTTTAACCTTATAACCATTCCAAAATTATAAATTTTAAAATAAGGTCACTAAATTTCTAAAACTAAAATTAACATTAATCCCCCAAACATCATAAATCAGATCTTGATTATGACATACTGAATATGTGAATAACTTAATCATATACTTTATTGAAATATGGTAATGACCAAATTACCATTAAAACTTAATAAAAACATACATATGTCCTCATTATTTGAATAAAATCAAAAGTTATTGAATATATTCTATAAATACAATAATTATGTAAACTTCAACAATGATAACACAAACCACTTTGTCCACAAACCAGTAATCAGTTCTAAGGTAATCAACACTATATAATTTAATTTATTCATATCCATCTTCTCTTTATACCAATACCATTATCTCAAAATTTTAAACATATTAAGATTTATCTTCCCTTAATCATGTGTTTTCTTTAAAATATCACATTTCTATTAAATCAGTTTTCTAGGTCATTAGAACCATTCAATATATTATTTCAAATCATTAATGAAAAAATTATACTGAACAATCCTCCTATATTTCATTATTCATATAACATAATTCTTAAATTCTAATACATAAACACTTCAATCATCACACTTCCTTCTCAAACAATTATCTAGACTTCATTATCTTATTATTTAATACCTCTTTCATTTGAAATTCTATTTTTAGTATATTAATCATCAGTGATATAACCATTAATCGTAAAACCTTGCAGATTTTATTCATGATATTTCCCCCTAAGAAATTGATTTTCATAATGTCCAAACTTTTCACATTTAAAAAATTAATCCATTGATAATAATTTAGGGAGACCAATATTCCCATCCATTGAATTAACTGAACTTTTCATTTTCCCTTATCAATTTCTTACTCTATGCCCTTTTTATCCACACATAAAATATATTCTCATTACATTGAGACATTCCTATAGTGTTTCTTCTCAAATTCTTGACATAAAGGAAAATAAATATTCTTTTATCTAAGGTCTTTACCACCAAAACTCTCAATGAACTCTATCCTTATCTTCTTATGTGAGTCCAAGAGTTTGTTAAGGTTAAATTTTTTAATTATATATCGTGATAACTAATTTGGAATAATCATAATATCATTTAGTTGAGTTATCATCCTATTTGGTTACTCATAAACACATTTTATATCACATTCAATGTTAATCCAGTTCTTTAAGGTACCCAATATTGACTAAAACCAAAAATCATAGTGTGAGTAACAATATTCATATTGGAAAACTGCATAATCATGAAAAATATATTATAGGATGTCTAAATCATGACACATTTTTTTAATCTATGACACCTTATGTTTATCCTAGTTAATTAAACATCATAATATATTTAAATCCTTCATGATGGTTCACTTTTTTTTGAATTTCCAAATCACATCCCCTAGGAGTGTCAAACCAAGTGTGTATCAAGGCCTGTTGTCATGAACCAGGTGATGATTGATTCTAGATCAATGCACCATTTTTGGATTTATTACCCATAGGTACCTCTATGCCAGATCCACATCCACTTGTAGTATCCAAATAGGGATTCAATTTCTTGGAAACTACTCACTCTATCCTTTACAAAGATTCTAGGACATTTTCCTATACTTTGAATTATACTTAGAGTTATCCTTATATATATCCCTAGAAATATCCTTAGAAATATCCCTATGGATCTCACTAAAGTTTTCTCATCCTAGTTACCAACAGTTAACTAAACCTAGATCTGATACCAATTGTAAAGACCCAAAATCCTCATACATAGATATTATATCTTAATAGACAAATATTCATTACATTACATAATGATCCAGGTCATAATTGTTTAGGTCTAGTACATTTGGAAACTTGGACACATAAACAACTGGTACATAAGTGAGCTACATAATCTACCACTATTTTCTGCATAACTATCACACTTATAATACATATTATACATAATACCCTTCATCATAACATGTGGAAAGAAAACATAAGAAAGGGTGAGATCAAATTATATGTAAGGGTAAACAAGGGAGATATCAAAAAATCACAAACATAAGAATATTATAACATGAGAATAATACTTGAAAACCTTACCCTTCATATAATATATCATAAACACGATTCATTGAATAAATCATGGCAGTTTATAAGAAATAAATCACAATGGATTCAAAGACCATGAACCATGAGAATAAAACATTGGAATAAGATATAGATTTGTGGCATACACTTAAGCTTATAAAATTGTGAACATGTACAAATAGGTACATGTTCACTTATTTTATAAAGAACATGAAATTTTTCCCTCACATAAACTTATGTACATGCATCTAGGTCCGCACATAACATTGTGAACATGAAATCAGGTTCATGCATAACATTGTGAACATGTAATAAGGTTCATGCATAACATTGTGAACATATAATCAGGTTCATGCATAACATTGTGAACATGTAATCAGGTTCATGCATAACATATTTACTCATGAGTTATCTATATTTTACCAATGCATTTGAGGTAGATATAAGTCCCACCCATCACATAATCCATACATCTTAGTGCTGAAATATCACAAAACATTCATTATATCATAACATGATAACACATGTAAAGAAAACATGTTTCATAAATATTTAATCAATTCACCATATCATAACCCATTAAAAATTAATGGGTTTGATAAAATTTTTATCAACATATAAATTAACCATACAAATAAAGAATAAGGATGGTATTATTAAATCTTATCCTCAGTAGAGCATAAGTAACATCAATGGATTCCATCTTAGTTATAAAATGATTTAAAAAGATCACATGGAACATTTCTTGAGGAAAATATCCATTACTCTTTGAAAAACACTTTCTAAAAATTAATATTTTTTAAAATAAACTTTAAATATTTTAAAGGAATATTTACAATTAATTTAAAATATTTATTGAGGAAAATATCCTTTATATTTTGAAAATAATAAAAAAACCACAAAATATTTTGGAAATAAATTTCTTTGAAAATAAAATTTAAAACTTACGAATTTATCATGTAAAATAATGAGTTTTTCATGACAATGGAAAATAATTTTCATGATGTAGATGTGAAAACAAATATTATTTTCAATTTTTTAGTAAAATCCAAATAATCCTTGTTTTGAAAATGACATTATGATTACATTTAAAAAAACTTGTAATTTTTTTAAAAAAGGATAAAAATTTATTTAATAAATCATTTTTAAAATGATAAATAAAATTTTATTTTTTTAGAAAATATTTCTTTGGAATAAAAAGGGTTTTCG
Organism: Viscum album; assembly: GCA_963277665.1. Lineage (NCBI taxonomy): Eukaryota > Viridiplantae > Streptophyta > Magnoliopsida > Santalales > Viscaceae > Viscum > Viscum album. Next base: position 626,667,295 of record OY728127.1, read on the forward strand.
ACTGAAGAAAGAAATAAAGATGATTTTTCTTAAAAAAATTCTTTTGAACTCTTGTGTACATAAAGAGAGGAAAATGAAGGGAAAATTTGTATTATCATGAGATAACCATAGTATAAGAAAATTTATGATCTTATTAAGGTGTGTATCATAATATTTCATCATCATAAGCATATATATAAACAATCTTGATAATCGATGATATTGTATAATAAACCCATTACCACATTAGTAACATTGACCAGTATGCCCCATTAAAGTATAACATCAAATGAAACTTTTAATATCATGAAAACAAATATATTTATCATATAACATTTAAATGAGGTAGTATATACACCTCATAGAATAAGATAGGTGATAACAGAACTTATGTCCCAAAAAAACAATTTTAGAGGAAAATACCTTCTGATTTTGGTAACTTTTGAATTATAAAACCAATGAAATAAAGATCCTAAAATGGATATATAAATCCAATTATTTTTTAGGAGAATAATTATAAAATATATTCATAGGTATTATATGAAACACATAAAATAAATAGGTGGTGAATATGGATTCTGTATCACAGAAGTAAAAATTGAGACAGAAATCCATTACTGCTTTTGTAATCTTTTGAATTAGAAGACACAATAAAGAACAACATTAAATAAAACTTTAAATATAATTAAAATATGTCTATTAATGATATAAAATAAAAAATCAGAATTAAATACACCATAAAAAAGAAATTAGTGGTGAATTTTCAAATGTATCCCATAAATAAAAGAGAGACTATAAATCCCACACCATAAGTCTTGAATTCCTTCATATTTCAGGTAATAATCGCTTAGTTTTTCATGTATGTTTTTATTTTTTATTTTAGGTCATATTACTTTGAACATGGTTCCATAATATCTATAATTATAACCATGATATAAACATATTATATATTCATTATATATGTATTTATAGTAATCTATAAAATTTATAGATAGAAAATGAAATACACCATTTGTGGAGATGGTAGACCATACATACAATTGAACGATGTTTCCATTTTCTCGACAGATGAAATGAAATAATGGTAAATAATATATAACCATTATATAATAATTTTAATGTCATATATATATCACATATATTCATTAATTTTACCGTAATTACCTTTCATGAAAAGTGTTAGTGAAAAACAAATCACATCACTTCACGAGGTAATAATCTGCCATATACACAAATGACGTTATCATATCCCCCATAGAATGGAAAGTAAAAAAATTATATGTTATATAATTTTTTAATAAGTATAATTATGTTAAATATATCATATATATTCATTTAATATATCCTTATTTCCATCCAATTAAAATAGAAATGTAAAATACATCACATCGGTTCGCGAGGCAATAGTCAGCTGTACACATGAGCGATATTATTGCTTTCCATTGGGTTGGGATGTAATAAAATAGATGTGGTATTATAATTCCAGATGTATAATAATATTGAAAATATCATATATAAATATTAAATCCATAATTATATCTATCCTTGAGAGGTTGTTATGGAAAATGAATAATATTGGTCCGTGAGGCGGTAGTCCACCGTACACAGGAATAATGATTTCATATACCATTTGATGTAATAGGAGATGAAGTTAGGTTATTAACTTAACATAATAACATCTAATTATATTTAGTATAATGATTTTATTATATCATCGTGGTTTAATTATAATTTAAGGAGGTGTTAGAAGAAATAAAATAACACACTCGATTAGGGACATTAGCTCTTTTTCAGAAAACTTCTTTTGGTTTTCACCAAAAGGATTTTCAGTTGGATTTAAGAAAAAAATTAGTATTATAGGATGATGTTAGGTAATTAAGGAAGTTATTTGGGTAGGAATTTGAATAAAAAATGGTTATGTAAGTGAAAATAGGATAGGAGAGGGGTGAACTTTTATAAGTGAGGTGAGTGACACACTTGTAATTTTTAAAAAGAAAAAGGTGTACCCACATTTTTTACATTCCAAAAGGATAAAAAATAAACCATTCTAGAAAATATATGATATAAGGTTAAATATTTATAGAAAATGGTTGTTTTAAAATTTTTGGTTCATTTTTAACCCTTATTTTTTTTAGTTTAACCCCTAGTAAACCCTTTGTTACCTAAATCACAGAAAACAATTTTTACTATTTTACTATTCATTATTTTAAAAAATTAAGTTGAAATTATTAGATAATAAAAATTATTCTGATTAAAAATATGTAATCCATTTTTCCAAATTCAAATCACATAATTGGAAGAATCTAATTTAAAATTAAACCCATAAATACGATGAGAGATCGGGTTTTCAAAGAGAAAATTTTCATAAGTGGAGAAAGTTTTAATATAAAATATCAATATTAAATTGATTAAAATGACCTAAATTGTATTAATATATATATTAATGAACTAATTTTACTTTTAAAACCATCTTAAAACATTTTTTAATCTTTTAAATTTTGTAATAAAAATGAAACAATCTTAATAAAAACGTGTATTTTTCAAAATTCATTGAAAACATTATCTTTTAAAAAAATTATCAAAAAATCATTATAATATAATTTTGACATGTATATTTAAAAAAAAATTAATTTTTTAAAATTAATATCCTGAAAGTGAAAAAAATTAATTTCAAAAATAAGTTTACAAAATGAGACAATTGTTTTCTTAGAAAAATACAGTTTAAAGCATAAAATTTGATTAATTTATTTTCATTCCTAAAAAAACAGAATATGAAAGTTAAATATGAGATTGAAAATATAATATATATATATATATTTCATTAATATCATTCATGAAAAGTGATTTTCTTAATTTAGGGATGTAAAATACATCTGTTCTCAAAAAAATAATTTTTCTGAAAAAGATTTCCTTTATTTTGGAATGGTTTAAATTTTTATTACTAATTAATTGGTCACCAAAAAATTAATTTTATATACTTGTGTAAAACATATATTTTCATAATTTATTTAATATTATTCACACCCCCTATTCAAACGGTTTTTTGATAAATATCATATTAAATAATCATATTTTAATAGTATATCATGTGTCATTTAAACTTGGTGTTGAATGCAACACCGAAAAAACTCGGTGTTGAAAGTAACATAATCAAAACATAGTGTTATTTGTAATGAAATAAAAACTGAGTGTTTCATGTAATGAAATATAAGCTTGGTGTTTTATGCAATTAAATATAAACTTGGATTTTCATATAATAGAAAATATCAAAAAGATTATATTTATTTTTAAAAAATATTTCTCAATATTTCGGTGTGTTTAATTCATGATAAAATACATAGTATTATTAAATTAGGTTGTTAAACCAACCCAAAAAAAGAAATTACCCTATTTTAATGATTGATTATGTTGTGGTTTGTTGTAATATAATTATACCAAAATCATAATGATCTAATTTAGTGTTTATTAGTGTGATATATCATAATTTGAAATAATTATTAAAGGAAATAATGGATATGAAAACATTACACAATCTGAAAAAAATATTATCCTCTCATTATACTTATTTTAAATGACTAAATTAATAATGATTATTTATTGATCATATCATTAATAGTTTCTTAAATTTGATAGAACAAAACATTAATGATACCATATAAATCATATTTTTCATTTAATTTTATTATTATATCCAACATTGTTTGGCGGTGAAGGAAAACAAAACATGTTACATTGTGGAGGTGATAGTCCGTACAATGCATGAACAATTGTTTTTTTTCTTAATGGATGTGGTATACAAATAAATAATAAAAATATCCTTAATATAGTAAAATTGAATTATATAAACTATAATAATACCATTATATTAGTGTGGATATAATAAATTTCAATGAAAATAATTAAGCATAAAACTAAGTAGTTGATAATACTCACATTGGGGACTTAAAATTTCCATGGAAGTTTCCTTGAAATTAATGTTATTAGGATAACTACGAGTGATTGGGGGATAATGTTCATGGTAAAGTGTTATATAGAGAGTAAAATTTCATAGTTTCAAGTGTAAATTATAAATAAATGTGCATCTTGAAGTGGTGAAGATGTTACCCTTTTATAAGTGAAGTAAAGTGTAGTATTTGGAGACCCTTTACATTTTTCAATAATTCGATGACAATATTCAAGGGAAAATGGATCAAAATGGAAAATAATGTGTCAAAAACAATTATTTGTCTATCAAAAGCTCAACTATTCAATTCTAGTATTTTTTAATGTTTTATAACTTTTACACTAGGTTAAACTCAATTTACCCCCATTAATTTTACCTTGGTAATTAATTTATAAAAAATTAGTAATTAATTTTAATGATAAATGTTAAGATTGACCGTTTTTTACAATTTTATTTCTTTAATTTCAAATTTTAAAATAATTTTATCAAATAAAAGTTCTAAATATATGAAAAGTGAATTTAAAAATAAATACACATAATCGTGTTAAAATAGTTTATAGAGAAATAAAATTTTTCAGATTTAAATTTATATATAAGAAAAAATTACTTTGAATTATGATTTTAATGACATAAATTGATTTATTATGAAACAATAAAGGGTATGGGGATTTTAAGTCATTGAAAAATTAGATCTCCCTTGAAAATACTTTATTTTAAAGAAATATACCTAAAATAGTTTCTATATATAGTAATATTTTATTTTGTTGTAAAATTTTTTTTAATTGGTTTTATAAGTTAAAATTAGATTTTAAAATGAATAATTTTATTCATGAAATTAATAATTGATTAGTTAAAAGGTTTTATAAACTTCTAGGCAAAGCTTATATAATGGAAAAGTTATACAAATTACAAGTTTTAGGAAAATTGCATTTTTCAACTACAAACTGAACTTTTCATAAAGAGTTAAAAAAGTAATACTATGAATTTTTTTCATCAGGAATTCATAAATGTAGTCAATTTTTATTAATTTTACATTCAAAAATTTATAAATTCTATTTTTGAATAAAATCATAAAATATAATTGAAAAAACTTTTAATTGGAAAATGAAATTTTCAAATATTAACTGTTATTATTATTATTTAATATAATTTACCAACTATATTATTGCAGACAAATTATTTATATAAAACATAATTTATCATTAATCATATGTTTCTTGAAATAGAAATTCATATGACATAAAATATTTTTTTAGAAAAATAATTTTCCAAATAATAATTTTTCATATTTTTTATTTTAGGTAAACTAATTGAATTTAATTAATATTAAAATCTTACTTTACTATATATATATATAATTTATGAATATATTACTTTTATTCATTATTTCTAATTCAACAACTAGGTTTTAATGGTTATATATATATTTTATCAAAATATATAACTGTTTCCTTTAAGTTTGGTGTTTCATGTGGAGTAAGCTATCAAACACATTGAATTAAATAAAGGTAATAATATTTTAATATATTGGGGTATAACACTTTTTGATTCCCTAACTGGTGATATGGTAATGAGGAGAGGGATGACATGTCATTCTTAAACGATGCGTTATGTTCATGTTGAGGGGTTACCTCATGGGTGGTTGGAATCCTATGTAGATCTGTGAGTTTCTGAGATGGGTTATGTGCCCTGTTGTTGTTTCATGTGTGCATAGGTTTTGATCCTCACTGTAAAGACCAGAAAATTTCAAGGAATTTTTTTTTCTAAATTTCTTTGAAATTTTACGAGTCTGTGGCTTCTGACGACACTTGATTCTGAGGCCCGGTGTGCCCGGAATCAATTTCCGAAGTTTAGCTCGGGTACGTTTAGTAAACAAATGACCGGATTTTTCTATATTTCGAACCGGTGCTCGAAATTGAAATCCGAGGGCACCGATGAACTCACAACACCCGTAATTTCTTAAGAGGACCTTTACTGTAGTTGTGTTTTGAACGGGTTGAGGATTAATAATTAGGGATTTAGAATAAAATAAATAACATTTATTGTGTACAAATTTTATTTAAAGAAGGTTCTTATTTTCTCCCAAGGGGAGTTAGGGGTGGGGTCCACACGTGACCCTAACTCCCCACCTCCCCCTCAACTTCCTAAACTCCCCATAACTCACCCTTGTTTGATACATGTCAACTCCACTCATTTATTGGAGTGGAGCCTCTCTACTTTCCATCTCTCTCTCATCATTTAATATTTTCCAACTATTCAAATAATTAATGAGTTTGAATTAATTTTAATTGAGATGGAAAGTTTTTTAAGATGGGGGAAAATCTCATTTTAATATTTGGCTGGGAAAATATCATGTGGAGAATCCCTGGAGAATTAAGAGAGCTTTAATCCTCCACTAAGAGCAGATCTCCTTCTGGCAGATCTCCAACGAACGATGCTCGAGCCGGGATCGAAGGCCTTTGTGGAAGCGACAAACACCAAAGATCGTCGTCACCTTCATCTCCTCCCTTGCGACGACTCCAATGAGCCGACGTCCCTCCTTTCGCGATATCGTCAAAGAACGATGAACTGTGAGGTAGGGGTTTTGTTTTGAATTTCTCCTTACCTTTTGAGGAAATAATGACGAGCGCGAACCAAACTTTTCTCGGTTGATCCGCGGATCGATCGTCCATGCGGGTTGGATGCAAGGTTATTTTTCGGGTTTGTATTTGAGTTTTAATTCTTAAATCTTGATTGAAAACTTCTAACACGGTGGTCTTGGGCCGAAGAACAAACCCGACCCTCTGCAGATTGTTTGTTTGTGAGCGTATTGACGAGTGATGATGAAACGGGAGAGAAACAGCGTATGGAAGCCTTCGCAGTGAAGAACGGGTCTCTGGAGAGCCGTAGGCGTAGACGACGGGCAAATCGGACCACCGGACAGTGCACGCCTCGTCGGCGCGGCGGTGCCGATGACCGGAGGCAGTGGCCGGCGGCCGGGCGGCCGCCTGGAGGTGGCGGCACCCCAACACGCCACTAGAGGAAACCTGCCGGGGCAACAGTTGTGCCAGCGGTGCGATGGACCCCACGGCTGCACGGGATCTGGGATGCATGGGGGGCAGCGCCAGCTAGCGCCGCCGGTGTCAATCAGCGGGGAGGCTGCGCCTCCCCCGCTCCACATAACGCTCGACCAGGCTGGCCGGACCGCGCCCCGTCGGGCCGGGCGGGACCCAGACCCGAGTCGGGTCGGCCTGGTTTGGGCCGACCTAGGGGGTGTTGGGCCTGGTCAGACCGGGCCCAGACCCCCTATTTTCTATCTGTTTTCGGTTAAACAGACATATCTTGAGCTACTGACCTCCGATTGATGAACCGTCAGTTGCATAGGATTCTTTGTATTTCGATGGTCATTTTGGTATGTTACACTCAATATTTAGTCAATGTTTGGGTATGGCTGGGTTAGTTCGAACCCGAAACCAACCAGGCCCTTGGAGCGGAAACGCTTATTACTTGAGGACCGGACGTCCGATTGACGTGCCATCGACTATGTTGGATTCTTCTTGATGAGACGGTTCTTTTGGAATACTCTACATGGTATTAGGATGATATTGGAGTATGGTTGGGTTGGTTTTATATTAAAAACCAACCGGGCCCCTGGAACAAAAAAGCTAATAACTCACAGACCGGGCGTCCGATTGACGCGTCGTCTGTTGTTTTGAGACCCCTATGACGAGGAGTTCCTTTGTGATACTTCTACGTGAGACTTATGGACACTTGGAAGTAACAACCAGTAGCTCATGGATCAGACCCTCTTGGAGACGAGCGTACGGAGTGCAGAGACTTAGTAGCTGTAGACCTGGCGACAGCTTGACCGATTCGGCTCGGAGTGATTCAATTAGCCCAGTGGACCGAGCACTCGGTATTTGGCACCAGACCCACGTCGGACAGAGCGCCTGGTAGTTGGAGGCAGACCCGCGGTACTAGACAGGAGGAGTACCTCTGAAGGCTATTAGGGAGAGTGCCCGGTATTTGGCGACAGACCCACAGCGGACGGAGCGCCCAGTATTCGGCAGCTGACCCGCTGTACTCGACAGGAGGAGTACCTCAGCAGTCTAAGGTTATTGAGCAGCGCCTCAGAGTCACGACAGGATCACTATACTCGACAGAGGAGGATCTCTCCAGCAGTTGTGGTTTCGATAATGAAAATCCTGGTTTGAGCTGAGTCAATTACTTTTGTGTTTACCTCATGATTGATATGAGTTACTTGTTAACTTAGGTAAATGTGTGGGCATATAACTAAGTAAAGGTCATCTATTGAGATCTTTCTTTGTGGTTTATCCTTGTTGGATTTAGTGAGACCTTGAGGGTCTTGGGGTCCCTATTGAGTATCCTTATACTCACCCCTGCATGGGCTATGCCCGCACCTCATTGTGTTAGATGCAGACGACGGAAATCACTGATCGTGGTTGAGGCTTGTAGAGCTGGAAGGTACCGAGAGGTGGACTTCATGACGAGACGGTACCCAAAGGTAGACACTTGGAATGATGGCACATGGATTGGACCTATAGACGCGGAGTGCTAAGGAGGACATCTATACCTACCCTTCAGGCAGAAACCCGGAGGACGATCCAGGAGCTGCTTCACCATTCAGCTGTTTGTCTTTTTAGTTGTAGCTGTACCTTTCCATTGGGCTTGTATTTCCAGAACTTTTGTACTTTCAGCACACTAGTTACTTCTTTACTTAGTGTTTCTTTCCGCTTGTACTCTCGTTGTGTGTGTGATTACGTTTTATAAAGGCAATGCCTTCCCAGTTATAGGGATTTTATGCCTTTGGTGCTAGTCCCCAGCCCCTGGCCTATGGAAGGTGGGCTTGGGGTAGTTATGACATGGGCCCTGGGGGACGGGTCGTGACAAATTGGTATCAGAGGAGTCCGTTCTACCATAGAATTCAGGACTCTAATCTTTCTTTTCTATGAAACAATAGTGTTATGGGTACTAAGTGTGGTTTTCAGTTCAGGGAGTCCAGTGTTGGTGCGGGCGGCTGACGTATCCATACACCAGGACCCTGACTACTGATTTCTGACTAAGTGCATGAAAACACTGATTGCGTGTGTGTTTTCAAAAGTTTCTTTTAAGTTGGCTCAAACTAGTTCAGCTCACCAGGTATAGTATTTTGACCGTGTCACATCTATTCTTTCAGGATGCCTCCCCGCGGACGACCAGCTAGAGCCCTGAGAGTTGTACGTACGGACAGGCCACCGAGTGACAAGGCCTCAGTATAGGGCCCTCATCCAGTTGAGGCACCAGCGGAGGCACCAGTGGTACTACCACCCGTTGGACCACCAATGCCACTAGCCCCAACAGCAGGTGATGCACGCCGCTTGAGCGCGCTATACGAGTTCTTGCGCCAGAGGCCACCCAGGTTCCAGGGAGAGACGGACCCACAGGAGGCTGAGGATTGGATAGAGTCTGTGGTGAGAGTCTTCAGGCTAGTAGGTACACCAGCGGACTTCATAGTGATCCTTACTGCCGGCCTCCTTCAAGAAGCAGCAGGAATATGATGGAGCTTGATGCTCTAGATTCATGAAGAGGCGTCACTTCTACGGGTAGACTTCGAGAGCCTATTCTGGGAAGAGTTTATACCATCCTCCTTTCGAGCGGTGCGGATACAGAAGATACTTCATCTACAGCAGGGCAGCATGAGTGTAGCTCAGTACTCAGCGAGGTTCAAAGACCTCTCGTGCTACTCTACAGATATGGTACAAGACTCGTTCTTCAGGGCCCGGACCTTTGAGAAGGGGCTCAGGCGGGAGATTATAGCTTCAATTGTTTCTCACAACATTCCGACGCAGATGGGAGTGTTGGAGCAAGCTCTTCTAGTGGAGAGTTTCCTTACTGAGCAGTCTCATGTTGTGGGACCCACCACTAGTCGACTTGCAGCGGAGTCTTCTGTAGCTGGCAGTAGACAGACGACATAGGTGTCCAAGAGGACCAGACCCACCGGCGGCCAACTACATGACTCAGGTTCAGTTGTGCGGGGCAACCAGAGTGGAGTGAGAGCCAGTCGTGCCAGGAGCGGGCAGTGTTACTCCTGCGGCGGGCTTGGTCACTTGGCATGTGATTGTCCGACCTACCGTACAGACGATCAGGAGATAGATAAAGAACCTCCCAGGAATAGGTAGAGGTTCGATCAAGGCCGACCGCAAGGAGTAGGCGACCGTGGCAGAGGAGCTGGCCATGCAGCTGGTGGTGGACAACGCTTCGAGGTGTTTCCACCACCACCACCAGGAGGACCACCCTGACCGCAGGGAACAGGTGGACATGGGAGATCACAGCTTCAGGAAGCTGAAGCATATGACTACGGAGCTCCTGAAGTAGGTGGACAGGAGAGATACTAGTTCCAGGCATGGAGGCCTTTGTTCTTGGTGCTTCTAGTTTCCATGTTGTTGTTGTTGTGTTTGCTTTGTGTTTTTGTACTTCGAGCTGTAGTAATAAAAGACACTTATCTTTGTGACGTTTAATTTCCTGTCTTTTTTTTGTATGGTTGATACTAAGTGGTTCCAGTTAAAACTGTTGAATTGACCCTCACTTGTGAGATTCCTACTAGAGGAGACCCAGTAACCACACACTGATGCCGACAGTGTGACTCAACCCTTGGAAGCGATAGTAATGGTTGGATCTCTTGGTAGTAGTGTTGAGGCCTTACGACTTCATTCAAGACATGGATTTTACCATTCATGTTAGGATTGACTGTATTAGGAAAGGAACGTGGTTCATCCAGGGGATGAGACCTGATTTCCCTTTTTAGTAGAGGAGAAATCTCAGCAGCTCTTTGGTAGAACGTAGACGAATAAGGGTGGATATGAGTTCTTACAATTGTCTAGTTTCACCCATTGTTCGTTGAGCGAATAGTTTACGGTTCTCTCCAACTCAATAGTCTCAGGTGTGTCTTCTCTCAGAAGGACATGAACCAGAGACAACGGTGATGACTTTAATTCCTCCAGGACTATGACTTCAAGATAGTTTATACTCCTAGGGAGGGGAAAGTTGTAGCAGATTCTCTTAGTAGGAGACCGGGCATTCAAATATTAGGAGTGGTGAGATAGCAGCTAGCCACGTTTCAGATATCCTTTGTGGATAGTGATGGAGTCAGCACGTGTTAAACCAGAGATGGTTCATACTATGGCAGAGAAGATACAGATCATCCAGGAGCAGATGAAGACTGCACAGAGCAGACAAAAGTCCTATGCTGATAAAAGATGAGACCACTGGAGTTTGAGGGTGACCACCATGTCTTCTTATGGGTCTCACCTTGACGAGGTCAACGAAGTTTTGGCCATGGTGGCAAGTTATCTCAGCGTTTCATTGGACCTTTCCAAGTCCCCAGCAGAGTAGGAAAGGTGGATAACCGCCTAGCCTTTCCACCTCAGATGCACTGGGTGCATGATGTCATCCACGTATCTCAGCAGAGGAGATGTGTGCACGACCTATCCGTCATCATCGACCATGGAGAGCTGGACATTGATGACGGGGCGACTTTCACGGGGTTATAAGAGGTTGAGGATCGACAAGAGCAGATCCTACGTGGACGGTTTATTCCTCTGGTGCGCATTCATTGGTAGCACATGAACCTCCAGGAGAGCACATGGGAGCGGAAGGCTCATATGCATGCACAGTACCGTATTTTGTTTCCCTAGTTTACGATGTAGCTTTACGGGGACATAAATCCCTTAGGTGGGAGTAATATAAAGACCGGGAAATTTCAAGGATTTTTTTTTCTTAATTTATTTTTAATTTTACGAGTCTGTGGCTTCTGACGGCACTTGATTCCGAGGCCTGGTGTTCCTGGAATCAATTTCTGAAGTTTAGCTCGGGTATGTTCAGTAAACGAATGAGTGGGTTTTTCTATCTTTCGAACCGGTGCTCGGAATTGAAATCCAAGGGTACCGATGAACTCACAGCAATGGTAATTGCTCTAGAGGACCTTTACCGTAGCTGCATTTTGAGCGGGTTGAGGATTAATAATTGGGGATTTAGAATAAAATAAATAAAATTTGTTATGTAAAAATTTTATTTAAGGAAGGTGGTTATTTTCTCCCAAGGGGAGTTAGGGGTGGGGCCCACACGAGACGCTAACTCTTCACCTCCTCCTCAACTCCCTAAACTCCCCATAACTAACCCCTTGTTTAATACATGACAACTCCACTCATTTATTGTAGTGGAGCCTCTCCACTTTACATCTCCCTATCATCATTTAATTTTTTCCAACTATTCAATTAATTAATGAGTTTGAATTAATTTGAGTTGAGATGGAAAGTTTGTTAAGATGGGGGAAAATCTCATTTTAATATTTGGCTTGGAAAATATTGTGTGGAGAATCCCTGGAGAATTAAGAGAGATTTAACCCTCCACAAAGAATGGATCTCCTTCCGGTGGATCTCCAACGAACAACGCTCAAGCCGGGATCAAAGGCATTTGTGGAAGCGACGACCGCCAATGATCGTCGTCACCTTCATCTCCTCCCTTGCGACGACGTCAACAAGCCGACATCCATCCTTTTGCGATATCATCATTGAACGGCGAACCTTGAGGTAGGGGGTTTTGTTTTGAAATTCTCCTTACCTTTTTGAGGAAAGAACAACGTGCGCAAACCAACCTTTGCCAAGTTGATCCGTGGATCGCTTGTACATGCAGGTTGGATGCGGGGTTATTTTTCGGGTTTGGATTTGAGTTTGAATTATTAAATCTTGATTGAAAACATCTAACGCGGTGGGATCGGGACGAAGAACAAACCCGACCCTCCACAGATTGTTTTTTTGTGCGTGTATTGATGAGCGGTGGTGAAATGGGACCGCAACATTGTATGGAAGCCGTCGTAGTGAAGAACGGGTCTCGAGAGAGCTGTAGGCGTATACGACGGGCAAATCGGACCACCAGAGCGCGTCCGGTGGTCCATGGAAGGCACTGCCAGTGCGCCGCGCTGGCGTGGCAGCGCTAGAGACCGAAGGAGGCGGCCAGTGGCTGGGCGGCCGCCTGGAGGCGGCGACGCCCCAGCGTGCCGCTGGAGGAAACCCGCCGCGACAACAGCCGCGGTGGCGGTGCGACGGACCCCGTGGCCGTGCGGGATCCAGGACGCTCGGGGGGCTCCACCAGCTGGTGCCATGGATTCCAATCAGCGGGGAGGCTGCACCCTATCGGTCCAAACCCGGATCTGAGTTGGGTCGACCTGGTTCAGGCCGACCCAGGGGTGTTGGGCTGGGTCGGACCGGGCCTAGACCCCCTATTTTCGGACCGTTTTTAGTTAAACGGACATATCTTGAGCTACAAACCTTCAATCGAAGCACCGTCAGTTACGTAGGATTCATTGGATCGAGACGGTCGTTTATATATATTACACTCAAGATTTAGTCAAATTTTGGGTACGTCCGGGTTGGTTCGAACTCGAAACCAATCAGGCCCTTGGTGCGGAAACACTTATTACTTGAGGACCAGACGTCCGATTGACGTTCCGTCAACTATGTTGGATTCCTCTTGATGAGAAGTTTCTTTTGGAATACTCTACAATGGATTCAGATGATATTGGAGTACGGTTGGGTTGGTTTTAGCTTAAAAACCAACCGGGCCCCTGGAACAGAAAAGCTAATAACTCACAGACCGAGTGTCCGATTGACACGCCGTCTGTTGCATTGAGACCCCTATGACGGGGCGGTCCTTTGTGATACTTCTATGTGAGACTTCATGATACTTGGAAGTAACGACCAGTAGCTCGTGGAGTGGAACCTCCCAGAGACGAGCGTACGGAGTGCGGAGACTTAGTAGCTGTAGACCTGAGGACTGCTTGACCGATTCGACTCGGAGTGATTAGTTTAGCCTAGTGGACGGGGCACTCGGTATTTGGAGGCAGACCCATTGCGGACGGAGCGCCTGGTAGTTGGCGGCAGACCTACGATACTCAATAGGAGGAGTACCTATGAAGGCTATTAGGGAGAGCGCCCGGTATTTGGCGGCAGACCCACAACGGACGGAGCGCTCAGTATTCAGTAGCAGACCCACGATACTCGATAGGAGGAGTACCTCAGCAGTCTAATGTTAGTGAGTAGTGCCTCGGAGTCACGACAGTATCACTGTACTCGACTGAGGAGGAGCTCTCCAACAGTTGTGGTTTCGATAATGAAAATCCTGGTTTGAACTGAGTCAATGACTTTTGTGTTTACCTCATGATTGAGATGAGTTACTTGATAACTTAGGTATATGTATGGGAATATACATAAGTAAAGGTTATCTGTTGAGATATTTCTTTTTGGTTTATCCTTGTTGGATTTAGTGAGACCATGAGGGTCTCAGGGTCCCTATTGAGTATCGTTATACTCACCCCTGCACGGGCTATGCCCTCACCTCATTGTATTGGATGCAGACGACGGACATAACTGATCGTGGTTGAGGCCTGTAGAGCTTGACGGTACTCGGAGGTGGACTTCAAGATGAGACAGTACCCGGAGGTGGACACTTGGCGTGACGACACACGGAGCGGACAGATTGACGCAGATTTCTAAGGAGGACATCTGTACCTACCCTTTAGGTAGGAACCCAGAGGATGATCTAGGAGCTGCTTCACCATTCAACTGTTTGTCTTTTCAGTTGTAGTTTTTTTCAGTTGTAGGTGTACCTTTCTGTTGGGCTTGTATTTCCGACCCCTTTGTACTTTCAGCACACTAGTTACTGCTTAACTTAGTGTTTCCTTCCGCTTGTACTCTGGTTGTGTGTGTGATTACGTTTAATAAAGGCAATGCCTTCCCAGTTATAGGAATTTTACGCCTTTGGTGCTAGTTGCCAGCCCCTGGCCTATGGAAGGCGAGCTTGGGGTAGTTATGACACGGGCCCCGGGGGACAGGTCGTGACACTCACCCTAAGTGAGAGATAATAGAGGTATATATTGGACCTTTTCCTAAGTGAGAGGGTAGCAGTTCAGACGTATGACCCTTCCCCAAATCAGAAAGAATTGGTAGGGACCACCCTGAGTGAGATGGTATTAGTCCACCAGTGCATGAGATATGTGCCTTGAGAGAGGGGAGTGGTCTGGTCATAACCCAGTCCAGACTGAGAGGATGGTGGATGGAATGTGTGGCCACCCCTGAGTGGGAGGTCTTGATATGAAGATGATTTAATGTGTTACATGGATGGTAAACCCTACCTTGAGAGATAAACTAGTGGTTGGAATATGGATGACCTTTAATTGATTGATAAGGAATTGGAAGGATCACATCGAGTGAGAAGGTGAGTCTAGGATTTCGATGAGGGACCCTACCCTGCACCTTTAGGTAGTGGCTAAGATTTGGGGGCCACCCTAACCCAAGTCTTCGAGCATGGGTTGAGGTTCATTGAGATTCCCTACCCTGGGTCTTTGGGTATGGGATGGGATACAGTTTTAGTTGCATGAGGTGATATAATTATTCAGACATAATGTTAATGTAGGTATGATTAGGTGCCATTATGGTTTGATTATCACTAATTACCCAATGCACTTGGATTTGTGGTGGCCAGTTTAGCACATGAAATCCAACACACTTTTGTGACATGTTTATTTTCCACTTGAATACATGTATATAATGGTTTATACTAGTGTGACTTGATGATATCCTACTAATATTTATTTCAAACACCATGTACCTTTACTTTTGTGCACATGTAGACATTATGACTATTTTCAGGTTCACCAAAGGTTGTGTAATGGATTGGGCTAGAGTAACTCAATAGGGTATTAAATACTGATATTAGGTGAGGCTCAAGGAGGAAGTATAACCTCTTTTTATTTTATTTTGGTTTATTTTGTATATGTGATTATCCTAATGGGTTATAAGTGATGTATTATTATATTTCATCCATATGAAATTTATTATATAATTCTTGTTTATTGATTATTCAAACTATAAAGTTTATGATGGATACCATTTATTTATTTTATACTATTTTATTACTCAAATTTAAGGGAATAGTCTCCCTATTCAATAGATTAGGCCCTTAATGCTAGTCAACAACCTATGGTGTATGGGTAGGCATGCATATGGTCATAAAAATCCTTATCCTAGTGGAGTATAGAGTGTTCCCTAGACTGGGTATTTATAGATACCGTTGATTTTTGAACATTGCGGGAAATCATCCACTCGGTTTGACCACTCGCTATATGACACCACCAAAACCGACTTGTTTGGTGAAAAAAAGTGTACATCCATAAAATTAAAAAGTTCTCCCTACATATCCTTATAAATAAACCTTATGTATACCACTATTAATGTCAAGAACATCTTATGTAACTTAAGAATTGATTCTTACACAATTCTTTTGTATCTCCACAATTCCACATTCAAGACTCAACATAATTAATTTTTATTTCCATGGTTATATAATTATAGTCTTTGGTTATGCCACTCCACCATCACAATCTGGTTTCAAAATTGGACTTCCAGAGTCCCTCCTTCCAGAATATTTAACACTTATATGGAAAATGGTTTCCACACTAGCAAATCCAAATATTATAATTATTTCATTTTAATCAATTCTCATTATTACACACCTCTTGAAAATGATCCATCCTAAACTCTTCACCACCTATATCCAAATAAGGGAAAATATTAGAAACATTGAATATACCATTTACATTATATAAACAAGTTAAATCAATGTCGTGTGCAGGGTTTTTTATTCTCTAGAACACTCAAAAAGGTATATTTCCTAATGTCATGATCTTTGAAGTTTTCTTTTGAGGAAATATTTTATTTCTTTAGTGCAGTCATATTAAATCACTAGGTTCAAATATCACTTACTTGGGACCTTTTTTTACATGGATCATGTATTGTTGGGTCATTAGTTCAATATTATTCTTATCTTTTATCAATAAGTTTCTCATTTACTTCTACATGTTTTTCCATACATGTTAGTTCTTTTCATCAATGGAAAAATGACTAAATATATGGGGGAATGTGGGTTAAATCCCTAAAAAATGTCAAAATGAGAAAATTAAATAGTACAATTCTTGATACTGTTATATATTAACCTCACATGTGATAAAAAGTCCCACAAGTTCTTTAAATTCTTCATAATAATCATTTTTATGATTAAAGATAATATCTTATTCACTATTTTGGTTTTTCCATTAGATTTAGGATGAAATGATGTGAAAACCAATAATTTTATCTTATTCTTTATTCATAATGTTTTTTAAATTAACTATGGTTCTTGGTATCTTAATTAGATATAATATTTTGAGGCATCCTGGAAGCTTAACAACATCTGGAAATAATAAATTCACAATATTAAAAGTATCACCAATATTTTGACAAGAAAAACAACGGGTTATCTTTGAGAATGACTTGAACCAACCCATCAAGTCCCTACCTGGGTTGCTAGTAACTTGAGAGTTCCACCCCAAGCCCACAACCAATATGCCAAATGATAATGACTATCACTGAGTAGACATATCACACCTAATGGGAGGCCTTATCCAAATTCACATTTACACAAACACACATATCTACATAGGATATAATAATGAATAATAAGCATTAAAAACTATATTTAATATACAATTAAAGAGATAAATGATAAGATCCATAAATTAGTAACTAGTGAATAAACCATAAAGTAAAGGGAAAAAAAATATTCCTAACAAACCTATAATGGAAACCAGCCTAAAGCAGTTGAGGTGAATGGATCTCCAAAATTTACTAGAACTATACATGAACATAATACACCACTATAATGTTAAGGTACCACTAAGATCTTGATCCACCAACAACATGACCATCACGATCATTGGAAAACTATCCATTACCTATATAAGACATGACATGTGCTAGAGAAAACTCCCATAAAGGGGTGAGTGTATACATACCTAGTAAAATTCCTTTAAAACTAGAAAGGATAGATAATATGACTAGTTAGATAAAACCAAAACAAAAAGAATTAAAAAACCTTGACATGCTTATAAGGATAGATTTCCATCCATATAAGAAGGCCCCACTCTACACAACCAAACTATAAGATGATTATAACCCAACAAGCAACCTAATAATCTAAGATACCCAACTTCACAACCCATGTCACTTATTGGAAACTATAATGGGGGACTCACAACTCACCAAGGATGATTATCAGTCAAGGGAGTAACCAAATCTAGTGGAGGAGCCACACCCTATCAAGTAAAACTCATTATATGATGGACTAATCAACTCCATAGATATAAGACCCTCACCCTAGGATTGGGGAAGCTTCTTATTCATGTAGGGGATTGATTCCCTATTGAAACCACTTTACTATGGAGTTCCTAACCCTATGTACACTCTCATAATCATTATCAACCACCATTTTATGTCCTATGGAGGTAAGAAGACTAAAATAATTGAATATCCTTATATATCACATCTGATGTGAAAGATGGATGATCTATTATGTTCTATAAGGGAACATTATTAGGGTGGACTAATCATATACACAAATCCATGTCTTGAGAAATAATATACAGAAAACCACTAAGGATGTACAAGTACATGGAATGTACTCTAGGGCTACATGATGTGTAGACCCTCAAGAAATGTTTGTTCATGTAATTCTCCATACATTCCAGATGTGGGTCTGCCAACATGGTGTGTATACTAGTGTACATGATATGTGGGACCAGTGGGGCACTCTTCGTGCACCACCACAATCCATGTTTTGTAGGTTTTATCCAAAAAACTGGTGGGATGTCCTATATAGCGCATGAGGCGAAAAAACCAACTGGATGTGTGCTGGTGGGAGGATGAGTCATGTATCGACCATAGTACATGGTTTGTAGTATTGAAACATATGTTTATTTTCTCCAACTGACCATCTATGAATGTACTCCTGGTACATACCAAGTCTTGCCTCATATGAAAAAAAACATGTGTAATTAAGATACATGTTGTATGATATTTTGGTCACTACAAAACCCTATCCATTGTTAGAGAGGATTACACGATGTTTGTTTCATGAAATAAACAATTTGTGATCATGAAAACAAATCCCATAAACTGAAGAAACTTAGGAATCATGAAACTATCTCTATTATTTCCTTTTATTGCACCTAGATCACCACTAAGAATATTATGAAATGGAGGTATAGATTTATGGAAATATCCCTACCACTTGACCTGATCTGTCATTGATGATAATCATGTATGCATCGACCTTATTAGGAATCTTTGATGAAGAATCCATTCATCAGTTTTGTGGATATTTGATTCTTCAACTTTCTCTATATCCCACCCTCCCTCTCAATCTATGGTTTATAGAGGCTAAACCTAATGAGAGAGGTTAATATATTTTATATAGTTATAATTAGGTTTCATGGATATAATCAATCAATCAATCAATAAATCAATTAAATTAAACTAATTTCAACCTATGATGGTCTGACCCTAGGGACCTTGAATTTGAACTAGGATTACACCACTCCTAGGGTAAACCCACTGTTATATATGAAACCATAATGTTAGATTTATTATACAATAATTTTTTAGGAGGAGATGATAATTTTCTATAACCGCACATGGATAGGATAAAAATAATATATTATTTTTAACATATTATTATTGAGGCTCTATGAGACCCATTTAATGAAAATAGTTTATTGTCCCGTCTCAAAAAATTCTTTAAAATATTCTAAGGGGTTTTAATATAAAAATAAAAACCCATACATCAACCACATTCCAATATTTTCATCCGAAAAATCACATCCTACTCAAAAAGTTGAGGGTACAAACTTGTATTGGACTCTTTCATTCCCGTAAGCTCTCTTGAAGGTTCCTATATAATCAAAACACACACACACACTAGTGATATAAACCAAACTCAAAGGGTATTTTCCTACCAACACTTAATCACCACTAGGTAATCATAAAATATATCATCATCCTTAACATCTATCTTTCCATAATTGATGAATTGAAATGGGTCATGAACATACATCCTCAGCTATAACACATGTAAGATATTATAAATCTAGTCCAACTTTGTGGGAAAATATAGGTGGTAAGAAGCCTCTCCCTCCATGCATAGAATCTAGTATGTCCTGATGAACCTTGGGGACTTCTTACTCCATTGAAAAAACCTTCACAAACTACACCATGAAGATACCTTTATAAACACATGACATCACTTCTCAAACTCAAAAGGCCTCTATTATTTGTCCAAATAGGAAATATGATAGATATGCACTGTACTAATTTACTTCGAGATCACCTACACATTCTCCGTAATAAATTGAACTAAATCTACCCCCATTAGTGAAGTCTCTCTAATATTAGTCTTTCACATGGGTGATTTATAAGATATGTTATATAGTGAATTAAAATATGTCATTCCAATAGTGTAGTAGTAACTATTATTTAAAGGAAAATACACTATAGAAAAGTGATACTCTTAACTTTGGATGAAATATATAATGAAAGACCTCAAAATATACTTAATAACTTTAATGGTTTTATTATTCTATCCATATATCTAAGGGTGGAATGATTTAATTATCCACAATTGATTTTTAAATTGATCCTGCAAGATCCTCCATAACTGGGACATAAATCAAGTGTCTTGGTAAAAAATGATCATTGAAGGTACCCTATTCAATTAGATGATATTATCCATGTAAAAGTATCCCAATATCTCCACTAAATATTTCTTATAAATAGGAAGAAAGTGGGTCAACTTGGTAAGTCGGCCAGTAATCATGAAGAGTCAAAACTGCTCACTGATCATGGAAATCCCCTCAAAAGGTCCATTAATATACTATCCCACTTCCACTCTAAAAATTAAAGTGGTTAGGCTAAACCTGATGATACTTGGTGTTCTTCCTTCACCTGTTGAAATGTGTGACACTGTGAGATAAACTCAACATAACTTTTCTGAATACCTGACTTTTAAAACTGAAGCTTGATGTCTTGGTATATCTTCACTAGAGATAGATATATTTTCAAGGGGATAGTGTGGAACTCACATAACTCCTCCTAATTCAGTAAGACTTGAACCAATATCTACCCTCAAAAGAGGATTAATTACTTCCCACCTTTAGAAAATCCATTAGGTGAATCCTATGAAGATATATAGTCATGTATGACCTCACAATTGATTCCTTATAATTGGGCCTCCCTCATACATTTGGGATGTTTAGTGGTCACACTCTTGATTGATGTAAGAAAATTCTACCTATCTTACTAATAAAAACTATGTTGAGGCTAGCTGATCAGATGCCTCCTCTAATAACTGAGCAAGTGAATTATTACCAAGTTAAGCTTCCACCTTGTTTCCCTTCCATAAATTATAGACAATATTGAAGCCATAATTCTTTTGTAGGTACTCCAACAAATACCTTTGAATCATGTTATGTTCTTTTTGAGTGAATATTTATCTAGGGATCTTATGGTTTGTATAGACTATAAATTTATCCCTAAGATGGTAATGTCTCCAAGTATTCAAGGTGAACACTACCATTGATAGATCTAAATTTTCGGTCACTTAGTTTTACTCAAGATGTCTCAACTTCTTAAGATTATAATGAATCACTGCTTACCTCTGCATCATCTTAAAAAAGGGAAACCCTAAATGTTTCATAAAACAAAATGTAAATTACTACATTATTTGATATTATTGGACTAGGATAAATTGTAAATCAACACCTAAACTACTTAAAATATCTCCTACATCACTCATACTAAATGAATTGAATCCTCTTTTGGATAAGGGAATCCATATGAGTTGAAATCCTGGAGGAGTATTCCATGAATTATTGTTAGTATCCTGCTAACCCAAGGAAGGTACAAACATTAAACATACTCTATAGTAGCACCCAAAAAGAAAATTATTTGATCTTTTATGGGTGAATAGATACTACTACCTCTATGATAACATTCCTGAGGAAGTAAATCTCTCAAATATAGAACTAAAACTTCAAGAGATATCTGTAAAAATAATGTTATCTGAGTAAGTCCAAAATAATATTGAGATTCTTAATATGGGTTTCCACTGAAATTGAATATAAAAGTATTAAATCAATTAATATGACCATGAATCATTCCAAGAAGGGAAGAAATATCAAATTCATGAGGCCCATTAACATAGACAAGGAATTTTTCAATTTGAAGGGAATGACTAGAAACCCATCATGCTTGTAGTGAAACCTAAACACTGTATTTAGGATATCATCTTCATAAACCTAAAGATGGTGCTAACCAAACTTGTGATCGATCTTTAAGAACCAATTCACTCCCATTATCTGGTTAAAGAAGTCATCAATCCTTGGTGGAGGGTGTTTTTTTATTCTGTCACTTGATTTAGGCGGTGATATTCAATAAAATCTTAAAAATCTCATCCACCATATTGGAAAAAACATTGGATCCGGCCAAGGGGACACAATGGGTTTGATGAAACTTTTATTTATAAGGCCCTCCAATGACACCTTCAACTTTAATATCTCATATGGTTTTATCTGATAGTCTATAGAAGATATCTGAGTAGTCATGAGGTGCATATTGACACCAATATAAATCTATTGACGATGGGAAAGTATAAGTACATACTTGGTAAACACATATATATACTACTCCATGATTATATACAGTTTGAAATCTCAATCTTCCTCTATATAAAGATCCAAAATTTCTAACTAATGGGTGATAAACTATAACTTCTCATGCATAGGTCTCACTCACCTTGACTGAAGGTCCCACTCACCCTTAAAGGAAAACCTTGGTTGTTCCTCATGATAGAAAATCACTCTCCAAAGATATTAGTTTATTTGATAATGGGATGAGGATAGCCAGTTAATGCCAAGTATTTCATAATATGGGTTTATACCATCCACTATAAGGTTGCACAAAATCATGAATCCACTAAGTGTAAGCTCATATCATTGGTAGATGTGGGTGAGAATGTGATAAATTCTAGTGGGAGTGTATAACTATATAGTTTGGGATAAGGGGTACACAAAAATTTATAGCTCTCAAACTAGAGATTCAGTAACAAATAAATGGCTAGAAATGATATCTATAAGTACTGGTGCCAGTGCATAAAATACATAAACCATTACTTAAACCATATTAGTCCCTACCTAGTAATATATATATCTATCACCTATATCTTGAAATTTCTTTGGATTCCTTGTCCCTGATCCTAGAATAAACTAATTAGGGGAAGTGGTGGTGGAAAAAAATTATAGACTTCCATCTATAACTCCTCCTACTAGTTCACCATTAGCTCCTACACTATAGCCGCCTCCTTGAAGAGCACAAAATCTTCCTTAGGGAGTTTCATAATCAAATTGTTTTCTATAACATAAAGGTAAATATAATACTCTAATTATGTATGATATATGTCAAGTTGTGCAGTCACAATCTATATAACCTCATCCTCTACAACTATAACAAAGCCTTCTCCAAGCTGATTGGATCCTTTTTCAACTCCTAAGTTTCTAATCCTCAATAATGAGACCACTTATGTGTATGAATATGAAATTTTGATCCTTTAACCTTCCATTGGATAACTGTAATTGATGAATCCACTTCTAGATAATTCCCACTAGAATCTTGATGTATATAGGGATTTATAGAGGAACAAAACTAACTTAAATGTATTTAGAAAGTCATACTTGAAATTCCTTTCTTAAAGGGACATTTAATAAATCATGTTGATAGAGTACCTCATGATATTAGTAAACCTTAATGTATACTCTATTAAAAACATGCTACCCTATTTCAAATCCAACAGATCCTGAATGCAATAAACCCTCAACATAGTTGAGTAATTATCCTCATAGAAGAGGTACTCTAACCCTAGATATGGATGAGTCACTTCATAATGGGTATAAATGATAATTGTACACTAGCGACCTATTATAGCACCATCTAATCTATAGGTTTCGAAACTAAGAGTAACACCCAATTTACTACCTCTGGCTAGTCCTCATCCATATGAGTGTTAGTCTTTACTTGAAACCTAGGTGGTCTCTATCATTGTAATTGATGAAGTGTACTTAGATTATGTGAATTCTCATACCATCTCACTAGAATGATCAATTTCTTGAAAAGTGGAGGAATGCCTGCCTACACCGTGGGACATGGGTATGCTCACTACACTATGGGTTGTGGTTTTACTTCATGTGTTCCTGGTGGAATATTCACATTATTTTCTCCCTAAATAGAATACTCTTCACTCAATTTCTTGACATTAATAGGCTCAATAATTGTAAATGGCATGTTATGAACCTACCTCGGGATCCTGGTTGGATGGATGTGTGGTGAAATCCTACACTTAATAAGAAAAACCATGATCATTAAATCATATTTGGGGAAATTAATGAAGGACACAAAAATAAATGACCAATTTCTACATGATGCATGTACCATTTACTTGTTCCATGAAAATGGTGTCTTAGTGTTCTGAGCTAAAAAGCATGTTATCAGAGTCCTGATGAATGTATACATTATTCATTGTACAAATACTAGGCTCCTTGGCCAGAAATCCAAAATTGTGACCCCTTGAAATTATTTCCATAAATTAAAAAACGAATCTTAAAAAAACTCCAAACACTATCCTTAATATAGACCTACCATGACACTGCTCTAACATAATACAACCCACCAGGACCCCATCTTGGCCAAAAGTAAGCCGAGAGTTCCACCCCAATCCTCCCTCTAGTAGGCCAGATGATGGTAATTAGCAAAAAGTAGCCATATCACCCATGATGTGATCCCTTAGACTAATATACTAGTATAAAAATTCACATCTACACATAGGGTATAATAATGAAAACAAGAAAACAAAAACCAACTCCAATATATAATGCATCTGAAAAATGCTAGGATCAATAAAGGAGTAACCAATGTATAACTATAAAGGGAAACAATACACACCCAACAAACCTAGAAATGAAACCAACCTAAAGAAATGAAGGTGAAGGGATATATATAATAAACTAGTATTAGGTATGAATTTCATTCACTACTATCACCTTCGGGTACCACTAGACTCCCACTCCACCAACACCGTATCCACTAGGATCACCTCCAAACTATCCATCATCTATATAAGAAACAAAAAATGCAAGGTAAATACCTATATAGGGGTGAGTATATATATATACCTAGTATAAAAAACTAATAACTATAAAATATTTATTATAAAACTAGTTAACTTAAAAAAATAAAATAATGAAAAACATAGATATTCATAGAAGGTGAGAAGTTTGGCCATAAATGAAAGTTTCACTCTTCATGGACCAACTAAAGGATAACAAAAAACATATAATGAACCCCAAGAATTTGATGTACCCAAATTAATAACCTATTTTACCTCTCAAAAACTATAGTGGGGAACCCACTCCATGATAATGGTGATTACCGACCAAGTGAGTAACTATCCTCAGTGGAGCACCCACACTACATAAAGTGGGTATTATTGGATAAGGGAGTACTCAAATCCATGTAAAAGGGACCCACTCTCTTTTATTAGTGTGTTTTGGGGGGGGGGGGTACTAAATCTATTAGATGTATGGGGGAATCATTATCTATAATAACCACATCACTAGGGAGTTCTTAAGTCCATGTATGCTCTGATCATCATGCATAATTCCCTTTTTCAGTATTATTAATATATATATATATACTAAACTACCCAAATAACCTCACATCTCAACTTTGATTCCAAAGATGGATATACCATTTCATTATACATAAAAAAATATTTAGGATAGACTACTTGTGAGCCTAAATCCACGTCATGAGAAAGAATATATAAAAAACCATTAAGGCTAGAAAAGTACACAAAATGTAGTCTAGGGGAACATGAAATGTATCTCCCAAGGGAAAGTTTGGTCATATACTTATCCCTAAATTCCATGTATGGGTCTACCTAAATAACTGTATCCTAGTGTACATGATGTGTGGGACCAATAGGGGTAATCAGTATTTACTACTACAATCCATGTCATTTAGGTATGATCTATATGATGTGTGTGGCTTGGATAGCTAGACATGTACTACCAGAAGGTTGAGTCATGTACCGGCTATAGTACATGATGTGTGGTCCTAACCCGCATAATGTGTATGTCTGAACAACCATATGGGCCTATAATCCCTATACATGCTAGGTCAATCCTCTTGAAGACACATGATGTTTGTAACCAAGATTCAGACCTTGTGATATTTAATTCTCTTTGAAACCCTAGTCATCACTGAAGGGGATTAAACAAATTATGTTTCAAGAAAAACACACCTATGATCATGGAAACACATCAAAAAAAACTATAGAATCTCTGAAATCAGGCTTTTATCACCATTTTTTCCTCTGATCACACCTGAACCTCCACAAAAGCCTCGATGTTCACTATTGTACCTCTGATGAACTTTTTAGGTTATTTTTTTCCAAAAAATGAGATAAATGTTATTCAAAACCATCATTGATGCCCTGAGTGTGACTTTGATCAAGACATTTTTTTTCAATTTTTTAATGTAATTTATAGGATTCTAACCATTGTTTTATTTTAATTCAAAAATAAAAGTATATAATACTAGATTAGTGAGAATATGGATGTATAATGACAATTAGATTAAATATTAAGTTTAGTGATTTATTTATATTTTGGATTAATTAAACAAACCATATATTGAATTTTGGTTTTGTGTATAAACTGTTTAAAGGATTTTAATGATGATTTTCATTGTTTTTAATTCATTTCTAGAATAAAATTGAAAAATAATACACTAAGTTTGTGTTCTAATGAGTCGTAGGTAAAATTATTTATTTTTTATAATTCTTTGCAGTTTATGAGTCTTCTACTGGGTTTAATATGAGCCATAGAGGTAATATACGATAATTAAATGGCCTTTATATGATTCAGATGTGTGGGAGACATCTTTGAACGAGTCATTCAGTGGATTATGTATGAGTCATTCAGTTTCCTGTGTATGATTCGCCTACATATGATTAATCTACATATGAGTCACCAAAATATGAGTGTTCAATATATGAGTCATATACAACTAGTGTTTGAGTCATATTTATGGGAGTCATCTATATATGAGTCATGGAAACATTCATACAAGTCGTCAAAGGAAAAAAACTCATGTGTATGAGTAATATTTCCCTTTCCCAAAATTAAAGAAGGGGAATAAAATATAAATAATTGGGACCCTAGAATGTACATGTAGAATATATCAATGAAAATGGGAGTTAGGAACTGAAATATTATAGGATTATAAAGGTATTTTAATTGATGAAGGAGGAAGAGGAGTTTCGTGCTACCCATGTGGGATATGAACCTACTAAAACACACACAAGGAACCTAATCATTCATTTATTCTTATAAAGAGGATGACTATTCAATAAAAGAGGGGGCTACTTTTAATTGGTTGATTGAGCTAAGGAATGATACTACTAGGTTTTCTTTTCTTTTCTTATACTATAATTACCTATAGTGATGACACACTGGACCCTTAGTGGTAATACTAAGAATAATATCCCCACCCTTGTTAATGAATTCAAATTTTAATTTTTAATTATATTCTGATCGATTTCTCTAGAATTTTTTGATTACTTTGATAGTAGGTGGTTTTCATTGATCTTTTTATTTAAATTCCTTTTCCCTTATTCACTAGTTCACAAACATAAGACAACTAAAACCTTTTAATTTCCTATGATGGTGAGTAGTGGATTGATACATAAGTGATTAGATATATCCAACTACTTGGATAGGAAATGATAGAGAATAGAGTGGTCATTAAATTTCTCTATTTATGATGAAAATACCAGGTTAGGGGGATCAATTAAGGTTTTGGTATATTATAGAGAGTAATAAGGAGAGTAAATTTGAATAATGATTTAAAAGGTAAGCAAGGTAATTATTTTAGGTTAAAAAAATTCTTTTAAAACAAAATTTAAAACCAATTTAGTTGAATTCTAAAACATATTTGATCATTGTTTTTAACAGAAAAACACACACTATGTAATAAAAACACACAAAAAACTCCCTCCTCTCAGAGGATAACCCGAGTCAAATTAATTATTACATTTACTTGGGTTCAAAATTGGTTTTCCATGAGGCCCATGATAGTTGAAACATTAACCTGGAGTCATTTTCAAGAATAAAAGACAATTTTTTTGTTTTTTATATGATTTTAGAACATTAACAGGTCTATTTATGATAAACTCTTTGGTTTTCATTTATAGTTTAAAATGAATTTACTAGATAGAGTTAAAAATGTTAGAGCCCCTAAGGAAGTAGAGAGAGTGTTTGTTAAAAATCATTTGATAGAATCTCCATCCTCTTATTATTATTCTAATAGAGTAACCATTTGAAGTGAAAATATGGAAGATAAATTGTCATAAAAAAATATAATTTTAAGAGAATTGTGTGCACCAAATAACAACAACAATAATTAGCTTCAATATACAAATAATAAATATGACTTTGAACTTAAAACTAGAATGATAAAAATGCAACCCAAGTTCCATAATTTGTTAGGAGAGGACCCTAAAACCATAATTTGAGAGAGTTTGGTAATGTATATAATAACTTCAAACCCAGAGGAGTCCTAGAATCTCAGACCACATTGAAAGTGTTTCCATTTTTCCTTGAAGGATTTGATAAAGAGTGAATATAAAATCTATTGTATGAAGAGGTCATCACCTAGGATGAACACCAAAGGGCCTTCCTCAATATGTTAATCCATTATTCAAGGAGAACCAAATCAATAAATTAATATATTGGATCAAGCAAGGAATTGGAGAAACTCTATATGAGTTTGGAAAGAGGTTCAAGAGACTAGCTAAATCATTCCCACAAAAACCCTTTAAAATACCACAATTTCTTAGTGTTATTTTACCAATGACTACCAAATAATTAAAGGATATAGTTAGATTATTCATATGGATGAGAAATGATATAAAAATTATCGACTAAATTTAGAGAACTGATAGAGAGGATTTTGAAGTACTCCCAAAAATTCAGTAAAAGATCCACTACTAGAGGAGTACATGAGGTAATGAGTTCCAACTCTACTTTACTTGAAAATAATATTAAATGACTTATTTCCCTTATGATATAGTCATGATTGAACAAAGTTCAAGATTCATCACCATCTACACACCCGTGAGTCTTCTATCTTTTCTACTATTTAGAGAATTTTACAGATGGTTGTCCATAAGTGATTAATATTGAGAGTTATTATGCCATGTACCATAGACAATAATATCAGTAAGAAACAAATAATCAAGGGTTTAAACAATACTCAAATATTAAATTTAGAGCTCAAAACTAGTATCCAATAAGGCCACTACTCCACAAAATTTATAGTAATCCAATATTAAACCACCATTATAGAGAAATGGTTATCAACCTACAAGATATAAACAAGTAAAAAATAAATATACTTTAATGTAATACATATTGAGACAATTAGTGGATCCTCAAATCAACCAATAGTTCACCCTCACCACTCACGTGTTAGACTTGAAGAAGTGGAATGGTCATTTTGGATATATTTTTTCCACTTTGAATAACTAGGTAAATTAAGGCTTAGGTAAGATTCATACCCAATCAATTCATATCCCTAAGTGATATCTTAGATTATTTATTTAATAAGTGGTATGGTGGTGAAACTTAGTGAAAACCAGTAATAAAAAATGAATATGGAATAGAAAACCTATAGAATAATAAGATCTAGCCTTTGTAGAACATAAAGTGGAGTTACCATTGAAGATACTACCAGCAAGGACGGTGAAGGGAAAAATAAGATAAAATTCATACCTAAACCCAAACCTCCTTTCTATTGAAGGATAAACCCACTAATGAATTATAGTAAATAATCCTTATAACAAGAGATACTTGAAACATTCAAGAAAATGGAAGTTAACATCCCTTTATTAGATACAATCCCTAAAATCCTAAGATATAAAGTTATTTCAAATTAAATTTGTACAAAGAAGAGATAAATTCAATTAGATTAAAAGCTAATAATATGATGAAATGTTTATTCTCTAATAAATCCACAACTAATTAGAAAATGTCAAGAGCCTAAATTTTTTAAATCACATACACTATAAGAGAGATTAATTTTACTAATTCATTGTGTGACTTAGGAGCATAAAATAATTTCATGAATTACTCTGTTTATTCTTACCTATAGATAAAAGAAATCAAGACAACCAAAGTGGTTTTTAAATTAGCTAACCAAACCATTTCCTATATAGTAAGAGTATTGGAGACTATGTTGGTAAGGGTGAAATGACTATTGTTTCTAGATAATTTTTACATCTTAATCATAGAAGAATAAAGAGGAAAAATCCATTTCCAAATCATCTTAAAAAGAAAATTTCTTAAGACTACTAAAACTGAAATAATTGTTCTTAAAGGAAGAATTTCAATGGATTTTATAGAAGACACTATTAATTTCTGTATGTTAGATTCAATGAAATTTTATAAAGAAGAAAAATATATTTTTACACTATCTTATTATGAAATTGACTTCTATTGTAAAAAAATAAATTCAAATATTAGATGAAATTATAAAATTTTCACAAGCCTTGTAATCTCTTAATCTTTATAATGATTTTGTTTTTTAAAACAAGTTAAATATGAAATCATATATGTTTAGTGATTAGTTTAAATATCTAGATGATGAATATTTTAATAATATTCTCAAATCTATCACTAAAACTTCTAATTTACATATATAGCTAGAAATCATGGAAAATATTTAGTCGAAAACATCACTAGAAAACCCACTTGAATTGAAACTTAAAATAGAACCCTTTAATATGAAATATGATTTTCTTTAAAAATGAGAAACCAACTGTGATAATATTAAATAAATTAGAGCCTAATCAAGAACACCAAATACTAAATATTTTAAAATAGAAAATTAGGGCCATAGGATTGTCATTATGAGACATCAAAGGGATTAATCTGAATATTATTTTACACAAAAACCTCTTATAAAATTAGTTAAAACTTGTAAGGAAACTCCAAAGAATGATAAACCCAACCCTCATGGAAGTTATAAAAATAGATATTGAAATATTTTTAGGAGTTTAAATCATATAACCTATTTTGAAATATTAGTGAATGAATCCCATTAATATTATTCCTAAAAATACTTGATTCAACATTATGTAAAATTAAAATAATGAGATAGTTCCCCACCACATTCAGAATTACCAAAGAATTTGTATTGAATATAGAAAATTGACCCATGTGGCCCTAAATACAACTTACCCATTCCTTTTTAATATAAAATGTTAGATAGACTAGCTAGAAGGGATATTGGTTCTTATTTTATGGGTTTTATGGTAATTTTCTAGTCTTTATAACTCTAAAAGATCATGAAAAAGTTATATTCACTTTTCTCTTTGGTACATTTTCAAATAAATGGATGCCTTTTTGGTTATTCAATACCCCAATAGTTTTTAATGCATCATAGTATGAATTTTTTTATAGATGATTGAAACTTTTTTGGAGGTAATCCATTGTTGATAACTTTACCATGTATGAAACCTCTTTTGAGTTTTGGAATAAAAATTTGAGAAATGTTTTAAATAAATTTATTAAAAAAAACTTAGTTTTAAACTTTTAATATTTAAATTTCATGGTGAAAAGAGGAAATGTTTCAATCTACATTAATTATAAGGAAAAAATTTAAGTGGAAAAAGGAAATATTGAAATCATTTCCACACTAACTTACCCCTCCACTAGGGAGAATATTAGATCATTTTTAGGTTATACAAAATTTTATAGAATATATATTTAAGACTCTAAAAAAATTTATTTACTATTGAATATATTTCATAAAAGGGAAGTTGATTTTCTATTTGATAAATAATATATGATATATTTTGAAAATATGAAGGAAATCCTGAAAAAAAACCCATATAATTTTATCACTAGCTTGGGAATATCCCTTTGAAGTGAAGTGTGATGCCTTCAACCAAGAATTAAAATAATTTCAATCATAAAAAATCATTAGAAACTCACATGTGATATCCCATACTTAAATAACTTTGGACATAACCCAAAATAATTACACAATAATAAAGAAGTAATTTTTAATTATTTTTTTCACTTTAAAGAAATTTAATTCATATTTTTTAGGAAGTAAAGTGACTATTTAATATGATCATGAAACCTTACAATATTGGTGATATTGATGTTTATTTTACCAGAGTTAATCTTGGAAATAAAATACATTAAATTCTATGAAAACCATGTTATAGACCACTTGAGGATATTTCATCACACTGCTAAAGCTAAAAATCTAGTGGAAACAACCCTGAATGATTCCCTCCTAGGTGAGAAACTGTATGAAGTCACTAAGGTACTATATTATTCTAACATAGTAAGATTTTTTTTCCAAAACAAGTTACCTCATTTCTTTTCTAAGAATAAAATTCTTAAGATAAAATCAGAGTTTAAATACTATGATTGGGAGTATCCTTATATATGGAATTTTTTTTGTAATAAATTAATTATGAGGTATATTCCCGAAGAAGAGGTAAATTATATTCTTAACTTATGTCATAAAATTGCATGTGGTGGCCAATTTGGACCTGAGATAATATCACTAAAAGTTATTTAAGTTTTTGGTTTTTTGGCCAACAATTTTCAAATACTCACATACTTTTTTCAAAGCATGTAAAAATTATCAAATTTTTGGAGAAATTTCTATAATATAAGAGATTACTCACCAACCATTGATTTTTTGGAAAATATATGATGTATGGGGATTAGATTTTATGGGCCTGTTTCATTTTTATTTTTTATTTTTCTATATTATATTAGTAGTAGATTATATTTTTAAGTGGATTGAATCCTAATAATCTAGAACTAATGATTTAAATATTGTTATTAAATTTCTAATATTACACATCTTTTTTAGGTTTTTAATAACTCAATAAATAATTAGTGATTAGAGAACCCATTTTTTCAAAAAGATATGGAATCCATTATAAGAAAATATTGAGTACAAACCAAGAAATATATTTCCTACCAATTCAAAAAATGGGCAAGCCTAGTTATCCACTCGATAGATAAAGATAATTTTGGAAAGGAAAATGAATCCCAACTGGAAAGACTATAGAAAATAGCTTTTGGATTCACTATAGACCAACCAAACTGCCTTTAAAACCCCCTAGATATACCCCATCACCAAATAGTTTATAGAAAATGTTGTCAGTTTCATATTGAGCTAAAACATAAAACCTATTGGGATATGAATAAGTTAAATCTTGAATTATACAAGGATATAGAAAAAAAGATGATCCAAATGATAGAACTAGAGGATTTAGGAAGAGAATATTATGATAAGTCCCTATTGTATAATGAAATAAAAAAATATATCCATGAAAAAATCATTCAGAAAAGGGACTTTCAAGTTGGGGATAAAGTGTTTCAATTACACATTGGGATAAAATTAAACACTAGTAATATTTGGTCCCAATGGACAAGACTATTTCTAGTACCT
The DNA here is from genome assembly GCA_963277665.1 of Viscum album. Classification (NCBI taxonomy): domain Eukaryota; kingdom Viridiplantae; phylum Streptophyta; class Magnoliopsida; order Santalales; family Viscaceae; genus Viscum; species Viscum album. The sequence continues at coordinate 626,700,712 of OY728127.1, forward strand.
AACACCTTTTCCTTTATATACTTGATATCAAATGGTATAAATCACAATAAAAAATTAAAGTGAATGGGAAGCATCTATTGAAGTTTCTTAAGGAATTTTGTAAGGAACAAATAGAGGAGTCCAAACTCCTTCCAACTAAATAATAATAATGATAATCATGTTGTTTTTTCTATTTATACTATTCTATACAATTATGTCTAAAATATTCTATTCCATGATCATTTCATGATAAATCTAATTTAAAGTAGTGTCTAGGATAAGTGTGTGGGAGAGAACAATGTATATTAGGATTTAAATAATTTTTTATTTATCTTTTGTTTTTTGTGTTCATGACTATAAAATTAAATAAAATCAACAATCTATTTTTGAAATTTCATTTCCCCCACTGAGAAGAATAAATAACCAAGTTGTATTTGGAACCATGGAAACCTAATTCTTTAAAACCAGGGAAAGGATTGTGATGAAAAAGAATAAAATGGAATTAAAATGAAAACAGGATGAAACTAAATTTTAAACATGAGCTTAGGTGACCTACCCATTTTGATTGATTAACACCTCATAGATCCTCCCTATACAACATTTGGATAACTCATATGATCTGGAGTAAAAAAAGATGACGATAAATGATACCAAAGTCTTACAAATTCAATAAATAACATTTGTGTGCATGTGTTATCCACCAAATAAGAGTTATAGTGACCTAATAGTTAGATTAACAAGAATTTATTTTACTACTTGACTATTATAATTAGTCACAGGATATAGTACCTATCTTAGAATGGTTTAGTTCTAGGTTTAACTACACTCATCTAAGATGTTCTTTGTTCAAGAATAGTTTGGAAGAATTAAATAAGTGCTAATTGAAAAAGGGGTTGAAAATATTTTTGGAATTATGAAATTGGATGAATAAGGGTAATATGATATATTCAAATAACAAATAGAATGTATCAAGTAAATTTTCAAATGAACCTTAGATTAGGTAACTTAGGGGAGATGGATTTATAAATATTCTATTTTTTAAAATATTAACTCCACTAAATTATATTCTACTCAAAATATTAGATCTAGAAATTTTTCTTGAGAGGATGTGGAAACTTTTTTAAATTGATGAAAAATTATTTTTTATATGTGGGGGAGTGAAAATCCATATTGTTTCAATTTTTTTAAAAAATATATTATAGGATTTTTAAATTTGTTTCTCTTTAATTAAAAATAAAGGTATCAAATATTGGAGTAGTTTGAATGTGAAATTATAAAGAAAAATGGATTAAATACTATTTTTTAGTGATTTATTCATTTTTTGAATTAATTAAACAATTTATATATTTAATCGTAGTTCTATGTATTAATTATTTAATTTTTTAACAATATTTAATTTTTTAACTCAATTAGAAAATAAATTGGATAAATCATACACTAATTTTGTGTTCTCATGAGTTGTAGGTCAAATTAAATAATTTTTATAAGTCATAGAAGCATATAATTCAACTACTGGGTTGTGTACGAGTCATTGAGGCCACATGAAAGTCATTAAATGGCTTGTACACAAGTCATCTCTCTGAGATTCACCCTCATATGAGTTATTTAATGTCCTATATACGATTTATCTGTATATAAGTGATTCTATGGATTGTGTATGAGTGACCTACATATGAGTATTTTTGTACAAGTCACCTTCATACTAGTGGCCAACATATTAGTCATCTACAACTAGTGTACAAGTCATCTGCATGGTATTTATCTATGTATGAGTTATGGAAAATTATGTATGAGTCATAAGAGGACAAAAAAAATAGTATATGAGTGCTCATTCCATTTTATAAAATATAAATAAGGAGAATAGAATATGAAATTCCCAGAATAAATTGAATTTGACCTAAAATCAATTACCATTTCCCCAGTCTACCCAAATTGGGAAAGAATTCTACCGATCTTCCACATGACACCCATCCAATAGAAGGAGAAGGATAATATCATGGATTTGAGTTAATGTGTAAATATTCAAGATACTTAGATGAATAATTCAAACCCTTAATATGAGAATGCAGAATCAATCAAAGGAAATTAGAGATAAACACTAAAATATTGAAGGATTATGAAGGTACTGGAATTGATGAAGGTGGATGAGGAGTTACATGCTACTCACATGGGAGAGGAAACTATTGAAACTTGCACAAGTACAATGATCATTCCATTATTCCAATAAATAGGAAACGTGTTCTGTAAAATAGAGGATACTATTAATAGGTTGATTTAGATGAGGTCTATATTTGTTAGATTTTATTTTATTTTCTTCTATTATGATTTACTCTTGTGATGGAATACAAAAACATTAATGGTTGATCAAAAGATGCACTCCCCAACCCTGTTAATGAATAAAAAATTTAATTATTAATTGTTTATGATTTACTACATTGGATGTTTTTAAATTCTTATAAATTTGGAGGTTTTCATTAATCTTTTAATTTATATTCTTCTTACCTTTTTCACTAGTTAACACAAAAAGCCCATTGTAACTTCTTTAATGCCTATGATGGTGAGTAGTGGGTTGATTCAGAAGTGTTTCAAGATATCCAACCACTTTTATGAGAAAGGATTGGGAAATAATTTGTTATTAAACTTCTCTATCTAATAAAAAACTATTATGTGAGGGAGATTGGTTGAGTAATTAGCTGATTTGAGGGATATGGTAGGAGAGTCAACTTAAATAAAGAGTAAATATATAAGCGATGGGATTATCTGAGGTTATACTGCTTATTTTAAAACTAAATTTAAAACCAAAGAATTTAATCCTAAAACATGTTTGATAACTATTTTTAACATACAAATAATGCACATAACATAAGAAACACACACAAAAAACTATCTCTTATCTGAATACAACCTGAGTCCCAATAATTACTATATTTAATTGGGTTCATTTTTTTGAGAGGATTGTTATATATTATGAATCACACTAACCATCAAAAATAAACTTAAAAATTACTCTTGATGATCCACCATGACTCTTCTATCATTATACACACATTTCTCTTTTTTTACCACCCAAAATCCATTGATTGTAATCCCATATTCTGATCATTCATTGATTTTATAGAAGATTCCTTGGTACATGGAGAAGATCATAGATGAATTAATAAAGAAACAATTATAGAAACCATGAAGAAAAATAATATATGGAATCATTGGTGTATGATTAGAAGACCCAACCCTTGATAATTGGGTTGAGATTTTCCAAAAACAAAGAACACTAGGAGAATCAAGAATTTTAGGAAATAATTTAACAAATGAATTAATTTGTGGATATTAAATTATGTCAACAAAATGGATGAATAAAATTAACATAATAATACTAAATAAATATATTTATCCATGAAAGTAAGGATCTATAAATATTAACTGGATTGAATATTGACAATGACAACTTTCACACTAGCTTTATTGAAGATATTTGGTGAAGAAAACATTTTTTAGCTCCATGGATCTCTAGTTCTCCTAAAATCTCCCTATACCTCTCTATAAATCTTGGATTTATTGTAGATAACCTAAGAGTGTGATATTAAGTGAGAATATATAATGATAATTAGGTTTTTCTAATATAGTCAATCAATTAATAAATCAATTAATTTAGTTAATTAACTTCCATTTGTGATGGTTTGACCCCAGAGAACACAGATGAAAACAAGGATTATGAAAATCCTAGTTTAAAACCATATTCTAGATGAAATTTTAGTGTTATATTTCCTATATTAATCTCTATTTAGGAGAAATGGTAATTTTCTATAATCACATGTGCATGGGCTAAAAATGAAATATTATTTTTGACATATTATTATCAAGGCTCTGTTATTTTTATTTAATGAAAATGGATTAGAGAACCATCTAAAAATTATTATTTAAACTATTATAAGGATTCAAAGCATAGAAATATAGGTCTATATAATGAACCTATAAAAAATAAAAAACATGAAATATTATCCACTACGTCTTGGGTAACCCTATAGAAAATTCAATAGAGATATCCTACCAATGTGTATTGAGGATAGAAAGGTGAATATAAAATCTATGATGGTTCAATTTAGATTTGAATTTATGGAAAATGATGTATTTTCACACAAATCTTAATCATATTTGGATAACTTTAATTAAATAAAGTGTTCACTTAATACACTTACAATTTTTATAATATAAAAAATACGACATTAGTTCACTATAATGTATCTCTTTTAATAAAAGTAAATGAATAAAAAAATTAGGAATAAATTTTTTATCAATATGAAATAAAAATAAATCATGTAATTAAATTTTTTTCCAAAAAATTACAGGAATTTAATTATTAAAGCTTCAAAAAAATATTTCAAATTAGCATATAATTCTTTAATGATTTAAGAAATTATAAGATAAGAATCCGTGAATGATAAAAGATAAAATTTCTATAAAAGTTCATTAAAAATAATTTTTCTCATACCCTTTTTATTCTTGATAACTTATGTAAATAACTCATTTAATTTAAAAAATCTTTAATGTATTCTATTAAACTTTTTTTGATCACAATGTTTCATATATAATATAATTTAATCTTAGGTAATTTAAATTTTCAAAAAAATAAGTATTAAAATTTATTTCTTGTATAAATACTCAACCTATAACAATTTTTCTTTCACCACATAAAATTTTAATAGTTATACAATAATTCAGAAGTGAAAGTAGAAGATCATGGGTGAATCTCTCATTTAGATAATTAAAAAACTTTTCTTGAGCCACTCCACACCTAATGCGTTTTTTATTCTTTGTAAAGTTGTTCAATGATAACACAACTATGATTAAGTATTTAATAAATCACCTATAAAAACTACCAATACCATGATAAATTCTCACTTATACAATATAGGTATAATACGGACACAATTAGATAGTTTTGATCTTCTAAATTTCTACTATAACTATATCACAAATCATAAAAAATATAAATAAAAAAAATTCCCATGAAAAAATCACATTTGTTAGTATATTCAAACAATTTTTCCTTTCATAAAAAATTTAGTACAATTCTTAAATGATATAAATTTTCATATAATTCTATACTGAACACTAAAATATCATCAAATTATACAACCACAAAAGTTCTGAGGTGTGATAATATGACATGATTCATTAAAATAATAAATATACTATGAGAATTTGTGATACCAAAAGGAATTATTATCCATTCATAAATACTATGTTTTATTTTAGAAATATTTTTCCACACATCTACATCCTTCATTATAATTTTGTAATATTCACTTCTTAAATAATTTTGGGTGAATATTGTTGAACCGTTTAACTCATCAATAAATTCATATAACCTAGATAGAAGATGAATATAACTAAAAGTGACATTATTGATGGTTGTAATGACATGAAAATATCTTTCATAAATTGGGTTTGGGTTGTCACACACCCTAAGAACTCACCTTGATACCTATAGGCTAGAAAGTAGCACCAAACATCTGAAGGATTCCTTGGGGAATTATTTACACTCAGATGAAGACAAACTGGGCCAATACCAGGTTCTTCTGAGATTCTAGAGTAACTCATTCAAATATTAGACATTCTTAAAATTTAAGAAAAAACATATATTCTAAGGATGCCTAATATACCTATAAATTTATATAATAATTATCTATATGTATGAATAAAACCACAAGAAATTAGTTAAGATACATAATAATATTATAGACTATAGACATAATAAAAACTAACAAATTGAAATAAAAATTAATTAGACTCAATAATGTGATAAAAAAATACTTCTACAAATGATGGAATCCCATGGTCCACTACCTCATAGAGACATGACATACTAAATAAACATATAAAACCATATAGTATCTAAAATATCTAAACAATAATCCAAAAACCTTATCTTTCCTGTAATAAAACTATTGAAATGGTATGTCTATCAAAGTGAACATGCAGAGTGTGAGCCCAAAAACATAGTAAGCACAAACAAAGATATCAAATATCACATATATAATATTTAAGGGTATTCATGTGATTTTTTAAAATATTTACATACACATACTAATTTTATAGTTCTATATAAAAACAAAAAAATATTTCCATGGATAAATAGAAGAATAAATTACAAAAAATAATCATGATGGATAACTCCCACATCCCTTGGATGATCTGAACTTATCTTGAGCCATGATCAAAAATCATAAAAGAGATACTTCTATTCTAGTTGATACCTATTCTTTACTAGACCTATAAAACATATAAAGTGACCTAGGAACGTCTATATAAGTGGAATGGAACATAGAAAAGAATATATCGAGTACTGTAGTCTCCCTTCATATAATTATGTGATCAAGGAACCATGTTATAACAAATTTAGTGTCATAGAAACCCCAATATCATACTCTATATATTCATGTACAACTATTGTGTATATTTAAACCCTCTATATCATCATTAATGTCATGTTCATCACATGATTAAAATTTTATAACAATATATATATCACAATCATAACCATAAATAATAGGTATAACAATATAAGGAAAAAAGAATCATCCTTAATAACTTATGGTACTTACATAATAAATTCTTAAAAAGTAAAAAAAGAATAATAAATAATTTTAGTGATACCACTCCCATCATGGAACAACATCGATAGTATAAAAAATACCACTCTTATATAGAACAAGAATAAATAACCAGTAGTATTTAACTCAAATAAGTATAATATAATGGTACTAAAATTCTTACTAGGGAACTAAAAGCGGTTTAATGAAATCCAAGAGGTAATATAACTGTTTTAAGGGAAGTATTATTAATAAAACCCAATTTGAGTTATATATCAAAACATATCAATAAAAATGAGATAACACTTTTAAATGAAATAAAAAAAAGGTATGTATAACCTTACCTAACACAAAAGTACCACTCATAGAAACCATTAGAGTCACCCAAGTAATTACCTAAACCTTGTTATCCCCACAACATTACACACTCCCTAATCTCATTATGGTTACTAACTCGATAATATTTTTATAAATAAACTTACATAAAAGTGAAAATATATAAATATATGATTTAATTCATGAACAACATATACAGATCATTGCAATATAAGGATGTCTCCAAGAAGGAACTACATGAATATACAAGAAGTAACATCTCAAATAACTTAAAGTATTTAACCTAAATGTAACTTAAAATAATCATTAAAGAGTTATAATGAATTGAAAAACAAGGGGACGAATCCATAATGTTAAAGGGGAAATAAACTTAAATAAAACCCTAAAAAATATATATATAATCACTTATACAAAGTCACTAAGTACAATAAAATCTTGACCAAGTCATCCTTACCTATGTTTTCCCTTAGTTAATCCGTACCTAAATAAATTATATTTTATAAGTCAAACCATTTCAATTTAAGATTTAACTAATTTAAGAAAATACCATAAAGTATAACATGTCAATCCATTCCTTTATACTATATTAAATATACCCAATACCTCATCACTAATGCAATATCTTAACCAAGGTCAATTGTTATTTATTGACTTGTAATTTATTCAATTTATAATGCAAAGAAAATATTTAATCATTAATACATAATAAATAATCCAAGATAACATGCTTAATAAATAATGATTTTCACAATTATATTTTGGTTCAAGAAATAATACATTACCATTTATATAATTATTAGAATAATTTAGCCTGATCTATCATATGATTTTGGCCTAAGTGTTAGAGACTCAAACCGAACAACAATCCAACAAATTTTGTTATTATGGTAATTTAAAAAATCCTGCCAACTAAAGAAGAGTTTACTTAAACAGTAATAGTGATTACCATATTAATGTGGAATTTAATTACATGGAACTATATTAGTGTACACTTTAACAACATGGATTGTAACACCCAGAGATTTTAGTTTATATTTTTTCATAAAACAATAATTATTAAATTTCTTATTTCACATGTAGAACTGAACCAAAATGAGCCATGATATATTAGATTAGAATTATTAGGAAAATTATAATAAGAATAAAACTTATGGAAAATAAAAAGAAAGTAATAAATTAAAAAATTATTATATTTAGAGGATAAATAATTAATATGATTTAATGTCAAAAAAGATTTTTTTCAAAGATTTTTTTCAAAGTGTTGCGTATTTTATGCTAACAAATTAAATTGATGAATTTTGAAATATAGTTATAAAAGTATGTTTTATTTAAATGTATGAAATAATATATTAAAATTAATTTAATTAGTAATAAATATGAAATAATATTAATAATACTTAAAGTTTTAAAGGTCCTTTTTCTTTAAAAAAATTTTTTCTTTATATTTTTTATTTTCATTTAAATTATAAATTTAAAAATTTTAGAATGTTAATTTTATAAAATTAAATTAATTTTAGAATTTATAATGAGATAATTAACTTATGGTTAATTTTTTGGTTTTTTATAAAAAGGTTGAATTTTTGGTTGAATAGTGAAAAATACCATTTTTAAAAATACTGCCACCTTTATGACATCATTATGATATAATAATGACTGAAAATTTTATGAAACATTAAAAAAAATTTAAGTATTAAAATAAAAATCTATAAATATATTTTTTTAATTTATAAACCTTGGTTTTACATTTTAAAACCTAATTGATATATTATTCTTATTAAAGAACAATTTTTGATCATTTTTATAAATTAAGTATCTACAAAGATAAATTCAGTTTTGGATTTATTTTAAAGTAAAATAAATCTTATTTATTTATCCATATCCTATAATTATCATTTTAATAAACACTATATATTATTTTTTATGTAAATTCATTTTTATGCTTAACAATTTTTTTTCAAAAAAACCTTTTCCTTACATTAAGCGCACTTTTATTGAAATTAATTATTATTACATCTATAAATTCTACTTGATAAAGTATTTTTAATATTTAGAATCATAATATACAAATTACATAATAAGTTAATTTTTTTAGGCATGAAAGTAAGTTACTGGGGTAAAAAAATAAGTTACCACGATAAAAGTCAATTAGGGTAAAATTTCCAACCAAGGGGAAAATACATAAAATTTCTCAAAAAATACCACTTATTTGTGTGTATGAGAGTTGTATCGACTAAGGTTTTCCCCATATCAATTATTTTCCACTTTTGGATCCACTTTCCTTTAAAAGCGATATGTCTTTAACATAAAGTTATGGGTATTAACAAAAGTGCCACCACTTTCAATTATAAAATGGGCCCTTAAACACCCAAATTCTATTCATATATAAATACCATTTTAATGAAAAAATTATACCCAAAACCATTAAAAAATATATTTCCAAATTTCTATATGTTTTGGTCTCACTAAGATACGATTCTGAAACAAATCATGGATTTATCCTGAGGAGTGAGGTATAATACTCATAATCAATACCTTTTAATTTTTATTATTTATTTACTCTTTTACATACAAAAAATATATTATATTCATGATAAAATAATTAAATAAATATAAAAATTATATTTAAATTTATTATGATAGTGTAATGATAATTTTCTACCTTCCTCACAATTATTCAAAAAATGAAAACATCACCCATGCATATGTACAGACTACCACCTTCATGGGTGATGTGTTTTTTTCATCACCACATTACATGGATGGTTTTTAAAATATATTTAATAAATAAATTATATATATATAAATTAAATAATAATTATTATATAAATATAAATAATCACTTACCTTTATTTTTATCTCTTGAAAAAAATGAAAACACCATATGGGCATTTGTAAGGACTATTGCCTCTATAGATGATGTGTTTCATTTATCATAATATCCTTTCATAGATGATTATAAAAATAAATTTGATAAATTTATATGATATTTATAAGTAATATATTTCATGATTATTATTCTAATAGGATTAAAAAATAATAAATCATTATTATAAAGTAATCCATTGATATTAGTTAATTTCCCAAAGCAATCTCGTCACCTATTTAATCTTCAAAAATCATAACTAAAAATATCATGGAATGATAATGTAAATTTATAAATCATTAGTGATATTATTTTATAATACCATGAAAAATATTTTAATTATTAAATTTTAATAAAATAATGGGGTTCGATGGAACCATTACAAATCATGTGAAAAATGATTGAACTTATTAACATTCAATGATAAAAATAAATATTAAATTTATAATGAATGTATAATAAATGATCATAATTAAAGGTTAAACAGTTAATATATATGAATAAGGTTCCTAAATTGGTTATTAATAAGGTTATATTTTTTATACACGAGGTTAGAGTAGTTTTGTTGAATCCGAGAGTTAAGGTAAGGGTTTATCACGACAATTTTGTTTCTTTGAGACATATGCCGTATTCAAAACTTATTTTATATTGTGTGGTGTATATACTACCATATGTATGTTTTTATCATATTTTAATGAAATTAAATGTATTTTGAAATAGATCTCATGTTCTATGTTTCGTGGGATTTCGATTCAAGAGTTTCCAATGTTGTAAGGGATTTTGTTAAGTCAAACCTCCTTTATTTGAGTTATATTTCATCACCTAAAAATTAATTATTGTATTTTTGGTTTATTAAACCATAATATTTTATTATATTATACTTTATAATTCAATTTTTTGAAATTAAAATTTTAATTCAAATCCCCTTCCTTGAAAAATTTATTTCTCCTAAAAGTTTAATATTGTTAAGAATAATTCTCGTATTTTTTATGACTATTTCCATCCACATATATATTATTAATTCCCACCAATTTTTTCATTACCAATTATGAAATATGAAAATATATTATTTATTATGATCTTTATATCACTATTTACTCCTCTTTATGATGAAGTTTTATTAACCATTTCTTGACGTGGGATTCAATAATGGTATTTTTAAAAAATGTTGATTTTTCCCTTTATCGATACAATATTTTATCTTATACTCCATATTTCCTCTAAAAAACCATTATTTAATTTTAAATTATATATTATTTAGATTCATTTACAAATATTTTTTTTAAAAAAATTTGATGTCAACAATTTTTTGGGAATACTGGATTTGATTGTATTTTTTTGTCAATAAGATAAAAGTGTTTTGATGTCAATATGTTTTGATATGAGAAGAAGAAGATAATGAAGAAGATTCTTGAGAAAGGAAGGTTTAGTCAATGTCCATATTAGGGAATTTTTTGATGGAAATTCCTAATATAGACAACTGGAAAGGGACTACACTGTGGTGGTCCCTATAGTGAAATTATAGAGCATATGTAAAAAATGGGAATAAAAGAGTTCATGGTGGAGTCCATGGTATGAAGATGGCCAACATGGATCGTAAAATTCCATATATATTATAATGGTGGTTGAAGATATTATTTTTGTAACGTAGGGAATATCAAAATTATTATGGATAAGTCATGGAATGCTTTGATGATTGAGATGACCAACATGACTAGAAAGAGATGACAACACCCTTGCACATGTCATTTTGAGTACAAAATGGAAAAATGTTTTTCAGAATACTATGGTTATGATCATGGTGTGAAGAATGAGTGAATATAAAAAATGGAAACATGAGAGGACAACATTTTAGTGTTCAGTGTGTTGAGGCCTAAATAGCCCAATATTTTTCACCATGCTATAGTGAAGGAAATTTTGATAGGTGACATGTAAAAATCGAGAGAAATCATTATGAAAATGCATAGAGAGATCTTTAATTCATCCATAATAAATTTTTGGTTTTAATTTATGATTATATTATGATTGAACGTATTTTTTAGTGTTATAAATATTTAATTAATTGGTGAATTAATTCCTGATGCAAGGAGAAAGTGTATAATCCACAAGGTAGTTAGGGATTGACTGCAATGATGGGGATCATGGAGAAATTATTAAGAAGTTATGGGTGGTATCCTTGATGTACCATAATGTTTTGAAAGGTGTCCAATTTTTTTAGATTTGTGTTTCTCTATTTGAGATAGGAGAATCATCAACTTCACATAGTGAGCATAAAATAGTTCCTATGAAAAGTAGTTCTTTGAGAGAACCTAATACACCAAAGTATCATGGAGAGAAGTTGAGCCCCAACCCAGAGTTCCTGAAGGCGATCTACCTAATTATTAAATGACTAAGGATTAATATATATTATACAAGATCTGGAAGGATTTTGAAGGATAATATAATTTATTCTAGTAGTTATTGAAGACCTTGAATGTAGAGACCCGAAGCTTGACATACATGTACATTACATTACTTTTGCAGAATACTCAATACATAACAAAAACAGACACACAAGGATCATAATAGTTTAGTGTCTTTGGAAACTCAGACTATAAACTTCTAATCATGTTGTAATATCTTCAACAACTCCCATAATGATCTTCCCCTTTTTGTTTCCTAACCTAAAACCTTTCTTTATATCCTGGGGAAAAGAAAACATAAAAAGGGTGAGCTCAAATGCTCATTAAGGGTAAGCATGGATAAAGTAAAACATACCGTATACATTTGAACTTAAAAACATGAACGTAATGTTTAAACATCAAAAGCTTGAGCAATGACATAAAACATGGAAGTACGTAAGGCATAGATCATAAAGAAAGATCAATATAAATAAAATAGCATAGGAATAAAACATGTAATTGTGGAAACCATTAAGCACATGATATGATTTCCATATTAGCCAAGGCATTGCTGCCAAGACCATCTTAGTAGACAAAGTCCCTTTCTCAATTGTGTTCACTCCTCGTTCCAGTCCTGTATTACTGAACCGGTTTAACTTCCCGTTCCAGCCATGTCTATCTCATGAGATATAAATCTTTACCCAATACATTGGAGGGAGATATAGGTCCCACCCATCTCATAATGAAATAATTCTTTCGTGTGCCACAAAATCATAAATCATACATCATAGCATAACCCATGTAATAAAATTGGATTCTTAAACATCATGCCATCGTAACATAATCCATAAACAATTGATATCATTTCATCATAAGAAAATTGAAACCATTTAAATCATAGAGACATTCTACTTGAAATAAACACATATGAAATAATTTCATCTTAGATGGAAAATAGTTTTGACAAAACACTTGAAATGAATTCTTGAGGAAAATATCCTTTCTTTTTTTAAAATCATTTTCTTTTCACAAAATTCCTTGCAATTTTAAAAGATAAGGGGTTTTTTTAAAATAATCATGCAATCTTGTAGAGGAATCTTCTTGAAAATGAGGCGTTATGAAACCATAAATATCTGTTCATGCCGTATAATCTAAAAAAACATTCTTCTCGTACTTTTGCCAGAAAAGTAAAAAAAGTACCTCGTAACGTAAACAAAAGAAAGATTCCTTACATACCATGTAGTAAAAGTCAAAAATGGGTAAAAATGACTTTAAATATACATGAAAACACTTTTATAAAACATGGACATGGATGATAGAAATAAACCTAGTAAATACGTACGAATAAGAAATCTCGGATAAAAATGAGATTTGAAAAATTATCCCTTACCTTAGGTCTGATATGCTTCGTATGTATCCAAACCCCCTCTTCTTTGAAGCGCCTCTTTGAGTCCTCCACTTAGGGCACTAAAATTGGTTTTTGAAGAATACCAAGACCTCTAGGATGTCTCTAGGGAAGTGGAGAAGAGAATTTGTCAGGGGTTGGCTGAGCTTGAAGGCTCAAAGTGGTGTGAGGAAGAGAGGGAGGAGGTTCCCTTTTATAAAGGAGGAGAGGGGAACCTTTGGAATATTATTTTATTATAAATCCAAATTTGGTTTTAAATAGCTCCAAATTGATTTATTTAGAAGATAAGGTGGGGATGGGTCTAAATACTCTCATCCAATAGAATTTAGAAAAGTTTAGGTTCCTATTTTTACCTTATCATTTATATTTAACTTTAAGTTAGATAATTTTACTTTTACCGTGTCTTTTTGTGTTCTTACACTATAAGGTTAATAAACTTACTATAACAAGCCAAAAGAATCCCATGTTGTTTATTATTAATATATATAACCTTATATAATTCATTTGGCCGAACCTTAGATTTTTAGGAATAAAATAACAATTAATAATATAATATTTGTTCTAAAAACTATTTTATGTCAATTTTGACAATATTTAGTAATTGATTTTTGTAAAAATCATAACAGAATGATTAGATCTAAAAAAGTTAATTAAATCAATACTAAAATGTAATATTAACCTATAAAATTAGTTTAATGCATAAAAAGTCTCAAATTTCATTTATTTGGGTATTTAAAACATCAATTATGTCAATATTTCATTAATAAGATAATTACTGCATCAACTTTGTGTCATAAATAAATTAACTTATTTAAAGTCTAAAAATTACAAATAAAATATCATTATGTAGGAAATATTTTTATCTTTCTAATTAATATTTATAGTCTAATTTATCTTATGTATAACCCTATATTAGAAATGATATACTTATTAAACTTTGATTTTAACTATTTTAACCCTTCTTTAAATAAATTAATAATAAATGTCCTAATCTAATCCAAGTGGGACTAAATGGTCATATTTTATTCCTAAGGTTGTTTTTGGTCGAATTACACTTATCCAATAGAATTAGGACTTGTGTTAGGGTAATAATAATATCATTTTTACCCTTAATTACCCTATTTACTTTTAACCGTGGTAAAAAAAGTAAAAAGTTACTATTCACCAAAAATTATTTTAATCTCATTGAACCACATTTTACTTACTGACATCAACTTTGTCTCTCGGATTTTTGAAATTCCACTCACAGAAGTGGTAAAATTTAGTTTTATGAAAAATTCATTTTTTTTAACTATCACTTAGTGGTTTCACTATTCATCAAAAAATGAAAGTTTCCAGAAAAATACCAAAATTAGGCCTAAGCTATATTTGATATTATGAACTCAAAAATGATTTCTATTTTACCAAATTTTAAACATATCAGTGGCATTAATTAATTTAAAAAGTAATTCTCGTCATCAAAACATATAGCGTGTTCTTAAGAGATAATAACTATCAAAAGATTGACACTTGTTTATGTCTTGTTTAAATGTGAAATTACATCCAATGACCAACATTGTATTAAATTGTAAAAATTTATTCTAAATATACTTTAAAACCACTAAAATTAATAATTTATCACTATTAATTATTTCGATTAAAAAAGTTGTTTTTAATTAAAATTTAGTAATTTTCACTATTCATCAGAATATGAAAGTCCGAAAAGTATCAAAATTTCACCCTAAGCTAATTTCGATATTCCGAATCCAAAAATGAATTCCGTTTTGAAAGATAAAATTTATAAAATTTCAAAAAGTGGGTATTACTATTCATAACGGCTAGTTCAAAATAATATTATAATAATATCTCATTTAGTGAAACTCGGTATTGTGTACTACACACGCTATCGAGGAAGGTCGAGATTGAGTGTAATGCAAGGCAAGTCATGGATGCGTGTTGTGAAAGCTCCTTTTGGTGTAGAGTACAACACAAGACATTAATGAAATTAAAAATAATATTTTTCATAAAATCTCGGGGTGTTACATTCAACCCCCCTTAAAATGAATTTCGCCCTCGAAATTTGTCGGGATTATAAATGGTTTACTACTCAAAAGTTTCTTTAATAGAAACCCACATCGTAAAAAGGAATACTAAAAACAATCTTTAAAAACAAAAGTATGAAACATAACGGTTATCCTAATAAACTAATCACTGGGTTTCCACATAGGTGAAAATATGGATATGGAAGAGAAATCTAACCATCATGTTCTGATGGAGAGTGGTAGAGAACATGGCTATGGAAAAGCCAGAAATCACAAATCCATAAATTTGTGACGATCTAAGGTACCATTTGATTCATCAGATATAAGAGCACTATGACAACATTTTTGGTTTTCAAGATCATCTCTCTAAAGCTGATGAAATTGGAATTAGAAGAAATACTTTTGTGATTTTGGTATAGTCTCACCATTGGTCGTTCTTTGGACAATTTCCACTTCATCTCTTAAAGAAATGAAGTTGAATTTGTCATTCGTGATGTGTTAGTAGATCATGTGATAGAATGATGGGTCATTCCATCTATCTCAAACAAAAAGGTTAGAAAAGTTATCAAAAAAATACATAAGTCCATCTATAGTGAGATTAATCATATATGGTTCTTAAAATGGACTTATACTTCATATATCATACTTCTTAATATAATAAAACGAATTTCTACTAAACAGGGACTTCTTGTAGGCCAGTGGTAGGCAATAAAGGCCAGTCGCACTTCGGTTGTGGGTTCGATTCCCACAGCCTTGTCCGACGCGATGGGCTGTCGCCAGTCCTGCAGGTTTTCCTTTTTCTAAAACTACATTACTATAACATCCCCTCAATAATATCTAAAAAAGTTCTATCCTTAAACAATACTAACTTATTTCCAACATAATCCATTCCAATCTTTAGGATTATCTAAAATACTTCGGTCCAAGATCATAGTATAAATAAAATGATTACATGAAATGTCACATAACAATCATGTGAATTCCATCATTTATCCCCCATATATCATAAGATATATCTTGTTGGTCAAATTAAAAACATGTGAATACCTTAATCATGTATTCTCTTGAAGAATGAATACCCATTGAACCTTAGTGAAAACATGAATTTAGTTAAAAGTTAACACTTTCCACAAACCAAAATCCTCAAAATTCTTTATACTCAAACTATGATATCAGTTAGTCCTTATATCAATAATGAGTTCATGAATACTGTCAAACATTTCATTTTCTCCTTATCCCTTCATTATGCGCATATCATCTGCTTTCCAAAATATTTGAATCACTTTTCATGGTTACCGGTACCTTAAAATTATTGAAAACCACAATAGAATAATATAAAAATATTCTAATACACAATAAAAGTACCTCAACAACATTATTCTTGAATACCAATACATAAACACTTCAATCCATTCTCTTAAATTATTGTCCTGGAATAAGTCCTTCCTTGATTTAGAAGTAACTTTTTAGGTCAGGGCATTGAGTTGGGTAATGCCCATATTCTCCACAAATAATACATTGAACTCCATAACATTCTGTCACTCTATGAAACTTTTCTCCACACAGATAACATTGGTCCCTCCATTTGATGTATTCCTCAAGGTTCTTATTCCCTTATTTAGAAATCTCAATCTTCCTTTATGATCCTCAACATGCGAACATTCATAATAGTATATCTTCCTCTTCTTTGATGAATTAGACATAACACTAAATTTCACCTTGTTAATCATATATCGCGATGACTGATTCGACATAATCACAATATCTTTCTCTCTAGGAATTACACAATTTTGTTGCTCATAGTCACCAATTTGTCCATTGGATTAAATGTTAACCAAATTCCTTCTGGTTCCCTCTATTAACTAAAACACAAAAAGAATTCTGTGAGAGGCAAAAATCATGCTAGAGAAAACAACATAGTAAAGGGGGAGTACCCTAAATATCTAACATCTTAGGTTAAATTCTATGATTGTTAGTGAAATTCTAGGACTATAACCTATACGTATACTTAACCTTAGAGACATCCCTAGAAAAACCTAAGAAATATCTCTAGGGATCTCACTAACGTTTTCGCATCCTAGTTTCCAAATGTTGACTAAACCTTTCCTCTGATACCAACTGTAGAGACCCGAAGCTTGACGTACATGGACATTACATTACTTTTGCGGAATACTCAATACATAACAAAAACAGACACACAAGGATCATAATAGTTTATTGTCTTTGGAAACTCAGACTATAAACTTCTAATCATGTTGAAATATCTTCAACAACTCCCATAACGATCTTCCCCTTTTTGTTTCCTTACCTAAAACTTTTCTTTATATCCTGGGGAAAGGAAAAAATAAAAAGGGTGAGATCAAATGCTCAGTAAGGGTAAGCATGGATAAAGTAAAACATACCATATACATTTGAACTTAAAAACATGAACGTAATGTTTAAACATCAAAATCTTGAGCAATGACATAAAACATGGAAGTACGTAAGGCATAGATCATAAAGAAACATCAATAAAAATAAAATAGCATGGGAATAAAACATTTAATTGTGGAAACCATTAAGCACATGATATGATTTCCATATTATCCAAGGAATTGATGCCAAGACCATCTTAGTGGACAAAGTCCCTTTCTGAATCGAGTTCACTTCTCGTTCCAGTCCTGTGTTACTGAACCGGTTTAACTTGCCGTTCCAGCCATGTATATCTCATGAGATATAAATCTTTACCTAATCCATTGGAGGGAGATATAGGTCCCACCCATCTCATAATGAAATCATTCTTTCGTGTGCCACAAAATCATAAATCATACATCATAGCATAACCCATGTAATAAAATGGGATTCTTAAACATCATCCCATCATAACATAATCAATAAAAAATTGATATCATTTCATCATAAGAAAATTGAAACCATTTAAATCATAGATAAATTCTACTTGAAACATACACATATGAAATAATGTCATCTTATATGGAAAATAGTTTTGACAAAACACTTGAAATGAATTCTTGAGGAAAATATCCTTTCTTTTTTTAAAATCTTTTTCTTTTCACAAAATTCCATGGAATTTTAAAAGATAAGGGTTTTGTTGAAAATAATCATGCAATCTTGTAGAGGAATCTTCTTTAAAATGAGGCGTTATGAAACCATAAAAATCCGTTCACGCCGTATAAGTTAAAAAAACATTCTTCTCGTACTTTTGCCGGAAAAGTAAAAAAAGTACCTCGTAACGTAAACAAAAGAAATATTCCTTACATACCATGTAGTAAAAGTCAAAAATGGGTAAAAATGACTTTAAAAATACATGAAAACACTTTTATAAAACATGGACATGGATTATAGAAATTACCCCAGTAAATACGTATGAATAAGCAATCTCGGATAAAAATGAGATTTGCAAAATTATCCCTTACCTTAGGTCCAATATGGTTTGTATATATCCAAACCTCCTCTTCTTTGAAGCACCTCTTTGAGTCCTCCTCTTAGGGAACTAAAATTGGTCTTTGAAGAATAACAGGACCTATAGGATGTTTCTAGGGAAGTAGAGAAGAGAATTTGTTAGGGGTTGGCCGAGCTTGAAGGCTCAAAGTGGTGTGAGGAAGAGAGGGAGGAGGTGCCCTTTTATAAGGGAGGAGAGGGGCACCTTTGGAATATTATTTTATTATAAATCCAAATTCAGTTTTAAATAGCTCTAAATTGATTTATTTCAAATCTAAGGTGGGGATGGGTCAAAATAATCTCATCCAATAGAATTTATACAAGTTTAGGTTCCTATTTCAACCTTATCATTTATATTTAGCTTTAAGTTAGATAATTTTACTTTTACCGTGTCTTTTTGTGTTCTTACACTATAAGGTTAATAAATTTACTATAACAAGCCAAAAGAATCCCAAGTTGTTTATTATTAATATATATAACCTTATCTAAGTAATTTTTCTGAACCTTAGATTTTTAGGAATAAAATAACAATTAATAATATAATATTTGTTTTAAAAACTATTTTATGTCAATTTTGACACTATTTAGTAATTGATTTTTGTAAAAATATTAACAGAATGATTAGTTCTAAAAAGGTTAATTAAATCAATACTAAAATGTCATATTAACCTAGAAAATTATTGGAATGCATAAAATGTCTCAAATTACATTTATTTGGGTATTTATAACATCAATTATGTCAATATTTCATTAATAAGATAATTACTGCATCATCTTTGTGTCATAAATTAATTAACTTATTTAAAGTATAAAAATTACAAATAAAATATCATTATGTATGAAATCTATTTATCTTTCTAATGAATATTTATAGTCGAATTTATGTTATGTACAACCCTTTATTAGAAATGATATACTTATTAAACTTTGATTTTAACTATTTTAACCCTTCTTTAAATAAATTAATAATAAATGTCCTAATCTAATCCAAGTGGTCCTAAATGGTCATAATTTATTCCTAAGGTTGTTTTTAGTCGAATTACACTTATCCAATAGAATTAGGACATGTGTTAGGGTAATAATAATATCATTTTTACCCTTAATTACCCTATTTACTTTTAACCGTGGTAAAAAAAGTAAAAAGTTACTATTCACCAAAAATTATTTTCATCTCATTGAACCACATTTAACTTACTGACATCAACCGTGTCTCTCGGATTTTTGAAATTCCACTCACAGAATCGGTAAAATTAAGTTTTATGAAAAATTCATTTTTTTAACTACCACTTATTGGTTTCACTATTCATCAAAAAATGAAAGTTTCCAGAAAAATACCAAAAATTAGGCCTAAGAAATATTTGATATTATGAACTCAAAAATGATGTGTATTTTACTAAATTCAAAACATATCAGTTGCATTAATTAATTTAAAAATTAATTCCCGTCGTCAAAATATATAGCGTGT
Organism: Viscum album; assembly: GCA_963277665.1. Classification (NCBI taxonomy): domain Eukaryota; kingdom Viridiplantae; phylum Streptophyta; class Magnoliopsida; order Santalales; family Viscaceae; genus Viscum; species Viscum album. The sequence goes on from OY728127.1 coordinate 626,721,196, forward strand.
TCTTAAGAGATAATAACTATCAAAAGATTGACACTTGTTTATGTTTTGTTTAAATGTGAAATTACATCCAATGACCAACATTGTATTAGATTGTAAAAATGTATTCTAAATATACTTTTAAACCACTCAAATTAATAATTTATCACTATTAATTATTTCGATAAAAAAAGTTGTTTTTAATTAAAATTTAGTAATTTTCACTATTCATCAGAATATGAAAGTTATCCGAAAAGTATCAAAATTTCACCCTAAGCTAATTTTGATATTCCAAATCCAAAAATGAATTCCGTTTTGAAAGATAAAATTTATAAAATTTCAAAAAGTGGGTATTACTATTCATAACGGCTAGTTCATAATAATATTATAATAATATCTCATTTAGTGAAACTCGGTATTGCGTACTGCACACGCTATCGAGGAAGGTCGTGATTGAGTGTAATGCAAGGAAAGTCAAGGATGCGTGTTGTGAAAGCTTCTTTTGGTGTATCGTACAACACAAGACATTAATGAAATTAAAAAGAATATTTTTCATAAAATCTCGGGGTGTTACATTGAAGGATGGTACACATACAAATTTTTATCCATCTTCTTATCGATGAAGATTGAATTTCTAAGTGGTGTAAGAGAAACCAAGGTAAGGAAGCTAATATTTATTTATTGGATCATATTTTTAAAATAGTTTTATCTTACAATGTAATCTTAAATTGGATAGAACATAATGGACACTATGTTGTAATATGTTTTTGGAATAGTGGATAATCCATGCTAGGGGGACTAACAAACATTGAAAGGATTAGGCATGGGTAGTTGAAACATGTAAATATCATATTTCATGATATTTATTTTATCTTTACATATAATAAATGTTGGTATATTATTTTTAGTGGATCAATAACCTTCACTAATTTAATATGGTGATTTTAAAGGGGATTAACTCATAAAATAAAAATGGATCATCGATTCGTCCCCTCTTAATGATTCAATCAGATCCTATCATGTGGTATTAGAGAGATGTTACCTCTAAATATCCATTGAGTTTTCAGAATATCAATTATAAGATAAACTAAGGATTTCATACCTTTTATTGAACATACTACCATAGTTTCAGGTATATGATGCTTCATTATATCCTTTTAGTTGGCCTTGAGATCAATGATACTACTACATTGGGATTTCAAGAGATTATTGAAAATAATCTTATTAAATTTTCTGAGAGATGGATGAAAATAAATAGAAGGATATTTTTATGACTTTATCAGTGAAGTTTTACACCAAGTTAATGGGTATTGAAACTGTAAAAGAGATATGATACAAATTGAGAAGAATCTATGATGGAAATATTATTATAATGGAATCCATGTTATAAATTTATAGGAATAAATTTTATGATATTAGTATAGATGATGATGAATATATTGATATCTATTTCACATAGGTAAATTAAATAGTTAGTAATATACATGGAGTTAGTGATAAAATTAAATAATCCAAAATTATAAAGAATATTATGAGAAACATTCCAGATTAGTTTGATCCTAAGTTATCAATTTTAGAATATTGATAAGAACTTTCATTAGAAGAACTACACAATATTCTTATTTCATATAAAATTAGGAGGGAACCAGCTTTCAAAAAGAAATAAAAAGTTGAGATATCCATTAACACCATGAGAAATGAAAAAGGTAAAGTAAATGAAGAGTTTAATGATTTAGATGATGAGGATGATGAAGATCTCAATCATATTATTTCTCTCTTGTAAAAGATATTATTATATTGAAAATGGAATGGTAATATAATAAATTTTTATATTTTTTAACTAAAATAATATTGATCATGTTGATTTTTTTCCTAAAGAACCAAGTTGAGGAATCTGAATTAGATGAGGAATAATAAATTCTCTAAAGAAATAAAGTATATAATAAGAATAAGAATAAATCCAACACCAAAATATGAAGAATATTTAGAAAAAATGGCGACTCATATTGTAATTCACATAATGAAATCACTATAATTTATCTAGAAAATAAATACTTTTATTTATCAAGAAATGATGATGGTGGAGAAGAGATAACAAAACATGAGTGATAACTAAAAGGTAAGTCAGAATGTTGTCTTGAGAATATATCACAAATCAAGAAATAAAAAATATATTTAGAAATAGAACAATAAAATTCATACTCAAATGGATGAGAAAAAAGTTATTAGTAACAGAAAAATGAAGAGATCATCATGAATGAGTAATCCTATATTGATGAGGTCAGAACACACAAGTTAAAATTGATGGATAAGAAAATATGATTTGTGATATTAAATAAAAATTAATTATTGGATAATAGGATTCATTTGAAATAGAATCCATTTTTGTTTTAGTTGAAATTGAATTGAACAAGTCCAATGAATATTTCAATAATATTTTGGATGTTAAGGAAAATCTTCTTAAGTTGATGAAAATAAATGATCAAAGTTACAAGGTAAAAATTCGTATAAATATTTTTAAAATAGAATTATAATGTATAATAGTACATGTATTAAAATAAAACCAAATGAGGTTAAAATTAAGGTTTATGAGATAAAATATTCTAATTTAGAGGAATATAGTAACATACTAAGGAAACCATAACTCCTAATGGAAAATAAGGCTCAATGAGGACAAAAATAATTCAAATATTGATAAGTTTGGAATCTAACAAGGAGATCGAAATTCAGAGGGTTATTATTGGTTTTGTGTAAGGTATAAAAACAAATCCTTTTAATATTGGTTTAAATTTTCTACCTAGGAAGTGTAAATAACAAAGAGGAAGATTTAGTGAAAAAATAAGAGTACAACTCAAAGAAAGAAGGTTTTACCAATATAAGTGGAAACTGAAGTTGTCTTGAAAACCAAGGTTATGAAAAACAATTCAAAAAAGAAATAAGTTCAAGTGAATAAATAAGAACAATAAAATATTAATGATAATGATAAGAGAAAGGTTGTTTATATTAGAAGGAAATAATAATATAGGTTTAGAGAAAGATCTCATTCTTTGTTTTTCCTTAGAGGCACAAAGTGGTTGCTTCTTATTCACTTAATATTTTATATATTTTGTAATAACATAAATTGAATTGAATTAGAAGCTTGATACATTCAATTTCACACAAAAAAGAGTATGGGATTTTTCATGGAGTTCCTATCCACGATATAGAGCATAAGAGTTCATCCCTTGAGGGGGAGCTCTTTCGAAATAAAATTTTTCAAAACTATAATTTTTAAGGAACTTGGTGAAATATGGAAAAAATTTATGTAAAACACACATTTAATCCATTGTTATGAATATATTAAATATATTTATTAAGAGGTATTTTTTTTAGTCAAAATGTGACATAAAGGGGGAATTATATTTCATGAACATGAACTATTTTTATGGTGTGTGGAGATGTGTATAGGTAACTCATTCCAAATCCATTTTTAAACAACTCTAATGTTTATAAATTTTTAATTTTTTGAGCATGTTATCACATGATGATATTTTGTGTATAATTAGATAACCATGTTTATATATCTCTTGTTTTAAACACTAGTATTTCATATATAAACTTAGAGTTGATTAATCAAAGGCTCTTTTCTAAAAACCAAGTGATATCATCCCTATCTTTAAATTGAAAAAAGTTAAGAGAATATGTTTGTGAGAAGATGAGATAATAATACCCCATTCTTTAACCTTTTCATTTGGTTATCAATATGGATTATAAGAAAAGGACGGTGAATGATATTTGGAAATAAAATAATTCACATATTTACTTGTTTAGATTTTTGATGGTTCTTGGTTTTATCAAATATGGGGGTATTGAAAAAAAATCCAAATGGTGAAATTTTTTAGACTATTGGATTTGATTTTATTTTTTTTTCAATAATAGATGAGTGTTTTGATGTCAATATGAATTTATATGAGATGAGTAACATAATAAAAAAGACACTTGATCATGGTAGGATCAAGCCACACCCATATTATAGAGAATGTTGAGAAGAAAATTCGAAATTTAGGAAACTAGAAAGGGACCACTCAGTGATTATCCCTTATAGTGGAATTCCATATTACCAATAAAAAATGGGAAAAACAATCTCATGGTGGAGGATTTGGTCTAAATTTGGTAAACATGGATAGTTACATTCCTTATAGGTGGGTGTGGTGGATGAAGATTTTCCATGTGTAACATGGGGGAGGCCAAAACAACCATTTAGAAGAGAAAAAATGTTTTGAAGATCTAAATGGTCAACATGACCATAAAGTGATATCCATGTTGTAGCACATGCTATGGAAAGTGAAAAATGAATAAATATGTTTCACCACACTGTGGGGATAATCACAGTGTGAGCGAGGAGTTGTGTAAAACATGCAACAAGAGAGGACCATGTTGCAGTGTTCGACGTGTTGAGACCAAAACAACCAAACATTTTTACCAAGTCAAGGTGAAGAGAGTGTAGGCAGGTTACATGTAAAAATTGAGAGAAATAAATATAAATATATCTCTGTGGATCTTTAATTATTCTATAATCAATGTATTTAGTTTTAATACATGATTCTATAATGATTTGAAAGAGTTTTTAACAATTCAAATAGTGTATTAATTAGTGAATTAAATCACATTACAAGGATATGGAGTATACTCCACGTAGTAATTATGGATTGAATATATTAATGGGGATCATATATAAGTTATTAAGGAGTCATTATTGGTTTCCATGATGAACCATAATGTGCTTATAGGTTGCTGATTTAATTGCCTTTTTGTTTCTCTATTCGATATAGGAGAATGATCAACTTTACAGGGTGAGAATGGGGGAATTCCTATGAAAAGAAGAACACTGAGAGAACCTAATACACCAAAGTATCAAGGATATAATTTAATATAAAACTAGTATTCCCTGAAGGATATCTAACTAAGTATTAAAGGAAAAAGGATAAATAAAGATCACACCAAATTCGGAGGAATTTATAAGGGTAATATATTTTCTACTAGTATCTATTGAGGACCTTATAAAATGGTACACATGTATATCTATTTATCTATCTACTCATAGTGGAAGATTGAATTTCCATTTAGTATAGGATAAACTAAGGAGAAGAATACTATTGTTCATAGTATAACACTCAAGAGGGGGGGGGGGGTGTTAGTTCATATACAACTTTATTCTAAAAAAATTACTAAAAAGAATTTCCCCAATTAAAACTAAAACATGCTAGTTAATAAAGTTAATAAAATTAAAATAGTTTGAATGTTCAAATAGTCTCTCAGAATATTGACTAATTCTCAGTTATAACAATATATGATACTGATACAACTTTTGAAACTACTCTAATAAGGAAAAATATTTATAAATACAATCCAACACTAACTACTAAAGTAAAATTTAGTTTTTATGAAAAATGAATTAAAACAGAGAAAGACTAAATTGAAAAACATATTGGATAAAACAAGTGGGTCTCATGTTCTTGTTTGTTTTAATACAGATACACACAAAACATTAAAAGTAATAAAAATAGTACAAAATAGAGAAAAGATGATGAGAAAGGGTTAGAACTACTCTGAGCGTTGTTCTTTGTAGCTCTATACTTGTATGATGCATCCAATATGATTTTTGAGTCCTCTTGTAAAAAAAAGTATCGTGGGTCTCATGTTCTTGTTTCCAGTTCAATCAGATTTGTATTGTAGCTCCTTTTCTTCTTAGAGATGCTGCTGTAAGAATGTTTGAGGTTCTGATCTACAACAGTTCAACCATGAGGAATCATGAGTTCTTCAATGTGTCATGTTTCATGCAATCTACTGATCGACTTCTTATATTATTTTTAAGCTCGCACACCACCAAATATTTTATCTTCAGGATGTCTTTATAATGGATTATAGGGATCATGATCTCCAAACATCGTACCTTATACTGTCTACTGACAGGACTAAAAAAGAGCATTTATTAAAGTAGTGTAATTAAATAAATCAAATATGACCATCATAAATAAAATTTAAATTTAATTGAAAATAATATAAAAATGGGTAAGTATGGAACAATGTCATGGTTTTTCTTGAAATGGTGTCACTGGAAACAATGTCTTCTCTTTTTTCCTTTGAGTGGTGAAACAGTCATGGTGAGATAGTCATGGTGAGATGGTCATGGTGACATAGTTGCATTGAGATCTAAAACCGGTAGCACATATGTGGTGTCAGGATCACGGTGTCTCAGGTAACAATGTCTAGTATTTTTTCAAAATTCTAAATGGTGTCTTGTTACGATGTCTTGGAGATGGTAGTAAGGAACCGGTGTCACGGGCTTTATGAAATATAGAATTGGTTATGGTGTCTAGGTTACGGTGTCTGGGTTATGGTGTCTGGGTTACGATGTCTGAGTAATGGTGTCTGGGTTCCGGTGTCAGGGACTTCTCCAAAATCCGAAACTAGTGGTAGACTAATAGTTTCTCAGACTTAGAATAATATCTATAAACTATATTAAGAAGTAATACAAACAGAATGGATTAGACTTAAACATTAGTATAATAAAACATAATAGAACAAGATCAACCATAGAGTACAAGATTCAAACATGATTTATGAGATTCTGAATTTGGATCTTGTGAGAGTTTAGACCATTAGTTGTAAGCATTAAACAATAAGGAAACTAACAGTATCCAAACATGATTTGTGATATGTTAAACATGACTTACATGATTTGTGAGAATTAAAACATGAGGAGTCCAACAATATCCCCATTTTTGATGATCACGAATCATGGAATTTATTATCCATATATTTTAATAATTCCTTTTCTAATTTCTACCCCTTTTGGGATCATCAAAAAGAGAAAAAGAAAAAGAAAATAAAGATTGAATGAAGGAAAGGAAGAAAATAAATAACAATAGTGCACATTTTATTGGATAGAAAGATAAAGTTCATTAAAAGTAGAATGCAACATAAAATATATCCCTATCAAAATAAATCCTTCAATTATATTCAGAGCTAGAAATATTCTCTTTTCCTTTGGCAGAAACATCAGGAGGATCCATAAGAGCAGAAGTAAAAGTGGTAGAAGGGATTGATCCAATTGTAAGAGAAAGAAGAGGCACTCCTTCAAAAACCAAGGGATCAAGAGATGGTTTGGTTAAAGACTAAGGAAAGGGTTATTCACTAATAACAGGTATGATATAACTCAAATCCAGAGATACAGACATGGTAATAAAAGAAAAGGTAGTGGAGGAGGAAGGGGTTGAACCATTTCACAAAGGGGTAGCTGTAGGATTCACAATGGCAGTGCTTTGCACATGGAGATAAGGATTAAACAACTTAATGAATTTAGTAATGATATCAAATCCATACTTTATTACCTTAAAAGAGTCATGTTTTTTCTCCAAAAACATTTCCAATAGAGGTGTGAGGTATTTTAGCTTATGTACTTGAGTCTTGAAGGCTTGAGTAACAGGAGGAATTTTCAAATTTCTACAAGATACTTGAAGTGACTGTTCAAATCATGCTTAGAATAAATTCTGTTGAAGTATAAGTCCACCTTCTTAGAGATTTATTCTTGAGCATCATTGAAAATATTTTAATTAATCCTTACCAATTCAAGCTCTTGGTCACTATTCTTGATGACAACAGAGAAACCTACCTTATCAATACCACTCATTACTGATTAAACTTCTTCTTTTACAACTGTTCAAATCAGTTCACTATACATAAGATGAGAGGACTGTTCATAGGCAGTTGATGCTCTAAAAACTAAGTTGAGTGACTTAATTTTATTTAAAACTTTTTGTAGAAATCCCTTATATTCATCAGTTAGCTTATGAAGTCAAATCACTAGCGCATGCATCTCACTGACTATCTTGGTGTTTCTCTTAGCCACTTTTTCTTATGATTTATCCAAAGTTAGTTGAATTAGAGATACAAACTTCTGTGGGAGTTGATCACTAATATCCTCAATAGGATGATAAATAGTAGATTGACCAGTTTTCACGACTTTATGCATATATTCAACCATGGATTTTAGAGACTTCACCTCATCACTCAACTGTTTGTTCTCAATCCTGACTTATTGAATTTCATGGAACATATTTGGTTGAATCTGCCATATAATTTTCTCTAATAGTTGGAAAAAATATCTCTCATTGATATTATTCATAGGGGTAGGCCATGACTTCATGATTTTCCCAATTCCAGATATCAAAGTGCATCCAAAAGCTTTCAGTTCACTGTGACTAACAAAATTAGAATATTATTGAGTAGGTTCAGGAATAAGAACTGAAACAGGTTTAGGCTCCTTAGCAGAGTTTTATTATTTGGAATAAATTGATTTCAATTGAAACCTAGTGGAAAGATATATTCCTTTTAATGAGGCCCCTTGTGAATTATACACATCAAAATAATTGGGAAACCTATACTAGGTATCCATAGCGCTTTGGTCAATAGGATTGGGAACTTGAACACTTTTTAAACTGGGGTGATGCTCCTCCTCAATAGGTGCATCTCTTATAGGACTAAGAGACTCAATCTCCTGACCCATTTTTACATTTTCATCTCTTTTAGGCTCACCCACATCTTTTATAGCTAGCTGAATGACCCATTCCATTCTTTCCTCAGCAGATAGGATTATTTCAGGTTCATTTTCTTCTTCTTACTATTCCACAATAGCAGTTCCTTCCTCAATAATAAGTTATTCCTCAACAACATGCTCTTTTTCAACATTAGTCTTTTCTTCAACGCTAAAAATTCTTTTAGCAACACCTATATCTTTTGTAACTAATTTTTGTGGAATAGGTAGGTCACTGTCTTCTTTGTCTAAGATAGTTCCTTCCTCAAGCGTAGCTTCTGCATCTTCTACCTCTTCACTTGAGTATTCAACTAATTCATATGGTTCCAAACCAGGGTCATATTTTTTATTAGGTCTTGAAGGATTCTAAATTGGATTAAACTTCTCTTATAACATTTCACTTCCTTCCACCCAAGACTTTTTCCAAGGATTTAAGCTTATTTTTATCCTTCTGATTGTATCCTTTGAGATAAAAAACTCATAATCTTCAATTAATTCTTCATTTGGACCAAAAACTCCCTTATCAATCAAGATTTCCAAAATTAACCTTTAATGAAACAAAGAATTTGATTTCAAAGTTTTCTTGATAATTTCACACTTGTGAAGTATAACATACTTACACAGATTGATCTTACACCCATTATTTATAATATGTATCAAGAATAAATCTTTCTACTTAAGGGTAGAAATATATCCTTTTACTGGACAAATAATATTTTGAATAAACTTAAATAACAGCCTTGTCTCACTATCAAGATCAGCTATAATTAATCTTCTTCTCTTATTTTTTCCCATCATACAACCAAGAGACTTTTCTAGGCTAAAAACATCAGTATAAGGAGGATGAACTCTTTGGTAACACTCAAAAATTCCATTATGAGGTATTCCTAGGGAGGAACCCCATAGAATCTAAGAAAAGGAATAAATTTAACATTTTACCCAGCTTCTCAAAACAAAATAATCTTCATAGTTGAATAAGAACTGAACATACTGATAAAACTGAGAAACAAGATTTGGATAAATTGGTCTATTCTCCTTTGTGAACTAGTCCAGCCATCCCTATTCTTCTTGTACTTTCAAAATGAGTGAATTACATGCCATCAACCACTTCAGAAAAAAAATTATTACTCTAGGACTACTGTTCTATCTTCAAGGCCTAGATTCAGTGGTCCCTCATGCACTATTTTTAGAGCCTTTTTCACTTTCCTCTGAGATATTCACTTATCTGAAGTCGATGAAGAAATACACTTCATTATTGGAATCCAACTTAGGTTTGAGAAGGAGAAAGTGTTGAAGGAGATTATGATCTTTGAGAAAAATAGATTTTGATTTTGAGGGTAGATGGATCGAGTGATGTAAGAAGTTAAAAATATTGGTTTTTTATCATTTAGGGATTTTAAACGTCAAAAACAAAAATACAGAGCCTAAAACCAATTAAATAATTGATACATCGATAAGAGAAAAGGAAATTCTCAAAATAGAAATATGAGTCATTATGGTGAGACCAGAATTGGTAGTCACAATGTCATCATTATAGTGTGACTCCAAATAGTGCAACTGTATCATTGAGACAACATGTGTGAGACCGTAACCAAGAGATAGTTACTATGAGACCGTAAGTGAGAGATAGTAACTTCAATACAGTAACTTGTGAAACTATGAATCATGAAACCAAAAAATGTGAAACCGTAAACTGTTCACTTGAGGCTTATTATTCCTAACTCATGTATGATGTAATTTATTCTTTCACAATTTAATGGCTTATTGAATATATCAGTAATATGATGTTCAGTGCCAATGAATTCTAAAGTGATATCAAACTTTTGATAATTATCTCTCAAAAAGTGATGTCTTACATTAATATACTTTGTTCAAGAATATGAAATAAAATTATTTGAAATGTTAATTTCACTTGTATTGTCACAATTTATAGGTACATGTATGAATTGATATCCTTAGTCTAGTAATGTGTGTTTTATCAACAAAATTTGTGCACAACAACTACCAGAAACTACATATTCATCTTTAGTAGTAGATAATGCAACATAACTTTGTTTCTTACTATACCATGATACTAGAGAATTTATTAAAAAGTGAAATGTTCCAAAGGTGATTTTTCTATCTAACTTACAACCAACAAAATCAGAATCTGAATAGATAACTAAATCAAATTATTTCCCTCTAGGATAAAAATTTCCTAAATTAGTTGTATGTTTGAGGTATTTGAAAATACTTTTAAAAACATTTAAATGAGACTCGTTGGCATATTATTGAAATAGTTCACACATGAAAACACTAAACATAATATTAGACCAACTAGTAGTTAAGTAAAGTAAGCTTCCAATCATTCCTCTATAAGTGGTTTGATCAACATATTTTACATATTCATGAAGATCCAACTTACAGGTAGTACTCAGTTGAGTATAACTACATTTAGTTCTATCCAAGCCAAAAACAAAATCTTCAACATTGATTTGAACAAATAAAACATCCTTATAAATTCATTTTATAAAAAGAGTAGGATCATCTATACCTTCTGTAAATCCTTTGAAAATAACAAAACTACTTAATCTATCATACCAATATCTTGGAGCTTATTTTAAACCCTATAAATTTTTTGTTAATTTAAAGACATGATTTGGAAGGTGAGGGTTTGTAAAGCTAGGGGGTTTTTCAAAAAAAACATCCTCAATTATATACCCATTTAGTAATGCACTATTGGAAACCATTTGATAATGTTTTAAATTTAGATGTGTTTCATATGCAAGAAAGATTCTAATGGCTTTAGGTCTAGGTTCTGGTGAAAAGGTTTCTTCATAGTAAATTACTTCTTCTTTACTATAATATTATGCAACCAATCTAGTTTTGTTTCTAACTATGTTACTAGCTTCATCTACTTTGTTCCTAAACACCAATTTAGTGCCTATAGCCAAGGTGTCTTTGGGTCTATCCAAAAGTTTCCAAACTTTATTCCATTAAAACTAATTTATCTCCTCTTGCATGGCCATCAGCCAAAATTTATCATTTATAATATCATTGATGTTTTTTGGTTCAAGTTGTGACAAGAAATATAGATTTTCAACCTAATTTCTAAGAGAATATATTGTCTTTGTTACTTTATCCAAATCTCTAAAAACAACATCTAAAGGATGGTTCTTAAGAGTTATAATAGCTCTAGAAAAAGAAGGGTTAGTAATTTCAGGTTATTCAATAGGTTCATGTTCATTATGGTTTGAATTTAGAGAATTTCAAGGACTAAAAGTTTTAACAAATTCCTTTATATGATAGTCAAAAAATTTATCAGTAATTTCTAGATTTTACATATCATCCTCAAGATTCTATAGGGTGTTATTAGGTTCATGTGGATTTGTTTCATAAAATTTGACGTGCACAGATTCTTCGACACATTTGGTTCTTTTGTTAAAGACACTATAGGATTTACTAGAGATTGAATACCCTATAAAAAATCCTTCATCACTCTTGGATGAAAACTTATCAATATTATCCTTAGTATTAAGAATATAGACTTTGAAACCAAAGACTTGGAAGTAATTAACATTGGGTTCTCTATTATTCCACAACTCATGGGGAGTTCTTTTAAGATTTGGTCTAATTAAGACTATTGATAATGTAGCATGCTATATTGATAGCTTCTTCCCAAAAGTAAATAGGTAGGTCATACTCAATAAGAATTGTTCTAGAAATTTCTTGTAAGGTTAAATTTATTCTTTCTACTACTCCATTTTGTTGAGGTGTCCTAGGGGAAAAGAATTTATGACTATAGCCATTTTGCAAGCAAAAGGATTCAAACTCTTGGTTTTAAAACTCATAGCCAGGGTAAATTCTTATAGATTTTATCCTAAGTCCACTAAGATTTTCTGCAGTCCTAGTATACTTGGTAAAATGAGAGAAAGATTCTCTTTTGTGAGCCAAGAAAAAGGCCCAAGTATATATAGAATATTCATCTATAAGAACATAAACATAGTTATTCCCATTTAAACTAGAAACTCTAGATGGTCTAAACAAATCCACGTGAACCAACTCCAAAGGTTGATAAATCAAAACTTCTTTCTTTAGTTTGAATGATATTTTGTGATGTCTACCCTTTTGACAAGGATTATAGACTTTTTTATTTGGGAACTCATGTTTGGGTAGGTCTTTGAATAAAACTTTTCTAGTATTCTTTCTAAGGAAGTGTATATTATAGTGTCCTAGTCTTCTATTCCAAATCTGAGACTCTTTATGAAATACCATTAAGCATGGAACATTTTGATAGACAAAAGAATCTAAGTTAATAGAACAAGCATTTTCAATTATAAAGAAGAAACTATTAATTCATTCTTAGAGTTAAAAAAATTTCAAGCATCATTTTAAAATTAAAAATGAAATCCAACATCACATATTTTTGAAATACTAAGAATATTATATTTCAATCCATAAAAAAATTAATTTAGAAATTAAAACTGAGTTAGAGTTACCAATCTGGTAGAGGCAAATTATTTTTCATTTAGCATTGTCACCAAAAGTGACATACCCACCATCAATATTTATTAAATTCTTAAAGCATGACTAATATCCTGTCATGTATCTTGAATATCCACTGTCCAAGTACCATAAGATTTTACTAGGGCTCTTCAAACAACCATTCTACAAAATAATCAAACAAAAACATATTTTGGTACCCAGATTTTCTGGGGTACAATAACATTAGTAATTAGTGATTTAGGAACCCACATTTGCTTCACGAGCTTCCTATAAGCATTATGTAACATATTTGAAAAATAGAACTTATTTGGTCCAAAAAACAAGAAGTAGTAAAATATTTTCTAGAACTAGAACTAGCAGCATAATTTTCACTTTTAGGTAGAAAATATATTTTCCAGATTTAGTTACAAACTTGTTTCTGGTGAGATTTCTTTTCCCAGGTTGGTATCTTATACCAATAGTGTATATAGGGGAAATTTATTAAAAATCATCTATGTGTGATTATTTTTTTCTATTGGTAAATTTCTATAGGTCCTTTTTTCAATTCCTCATTATATAAATTATGTTCATTGTTTTCTTTGAGTAATTGAACATTTTTCTCTTTCTCTATAACAAGTTAAAATTTAATAGTATTAGTTAAGACATGTTGTTTCTTTAAAGATTTTATTTATCTTTTAGTTTATTACATGTGTCTTCAGGAATATTAAAATATTCAAATAATTATTCATTTGTCATATTTTCAGAATCACTTTCATCTCTAGAATAATAGGAATTTTTTACAGGAGATTCCTAGGTTACCTCCGATGTGTTTGCCATAAAAAAAATATTGTCTTTGTCAGACTTCTCATCATGTGAAGAATTTAATCCACTTGAGATATCCTCATAAGCACTCAATGTTTTCTTCTTGTCCTTTTTATATTCTCTATCTTTGTTCTCATACCTCTTCTTATATTTTAGTTTAGGAAAATTATCCTTTACATGTCATTTTCTCTTATATTCATAAAATATTATTTCATCAAAATTGTCACTTATTTTCCAATCCTTCCAGTTTCCCTTATGATCATATCTTCCTTTGAAGTTAGGCCTTCTTAAAAATTTATTCCTTCTATAAAAATTATTAAATCATCTAGATAATTTATTTATTTCTTCATAAATGTCTTGTGATGATTTCTCACCACATGAACTTTCATCAGGGGCTTGTAATTTATCTTTTTCCATGTGTTTAGAGGTAGTAGTCTTGAATTCCGCAAATTTAGTTTTGGGTTCATCCTCCTCTTCTTTGTTGACTTTTAATTCTTCCTCATACAACATCAAGTTTTCTATCAGCTCCTTGACTGTCAGTTTGTTAATATCATAATATTCTCTAATTGAGATAGAAGTACCTCTCTATCTATCTGGTAAGAATATGAGTATTCTCATAATTTTCTCCTTGGATGTGACATCTCTTCCCAGAGAGATCATTGTATTCAAAGTTTTATTAAACCTGAGATACATATCAGAAATAGTCTCATCAGGATTAATTTTAAAATTATCATATTTAATAGTATATGTGTTAAGTCTCATTTCATTAACACTAGAGTTTCCTTCATGTGAAACAAAAAAATCATCCCAAATTTCATGGGTGGTTTTACATGGAGAAATTCTGTTAAACCCCTCATATCCTAAAAAACAGTATAAGGAATTCATGTGTTTGCAATTATTATTATAATAATCCTTAGTTGGTTTATCCCAATTATTCCTATCAGTAGTAGGAATCTTATATTAATCAATAATGGAAGACCAAATCTCAAAACCCATACCTTCTAAGTGAATTTTCATTTTAGTTTTCCATTGTTCACAATTTGTTACATTAAATAATTGAGGTATATTTGTAGCAGCACTTGCCAATCTATTATCTATAATAAATAAACATGATTTTAAATAACTATAAATTTAGAACTAACAAAAATTTAATGATATTTAAAATAAAAAACTACAATGACAGTTGAAAAATATTTTAAACTGATTAATATTAAAAATTTTGAAAATAAGGATTTTAAAAACTCCTTTGATACCAAATATTGGTCAGAGTAGGACACTCAAGAGGGGGGTGAATTGAGTTCCTATAAAAATTCCGTTAAAAAGTTTACTTAAAAGAATTTCCCCAATTAAAAATAAAACATACTAGTTAATCAAGGTAATAAAATTATAATAGTTTGACTATTCAAATAGTTTCTCAAAAGATTTATTAATTCTCAGTTATATCAATATAGAATATTGATATAACTTTTAAACTACTATAATAAGGAAAAACATTTATAACTACTATCTAAGACTAACTATCAATGTAAAATTTATTTTTTTTCAGAAAAATTAATTAAAATTAAGAAAGACTAAATTGAAAAACATATTAGATAAAACAAGTGGTTCAGTCCCAATCTAAGACCTAACCCACTCCACTTGGTGATCACATTACACTAAAATATATATATATATATATATAAAGATTTAATCCACACCGTAGATCGGGGTTAACAATAGTACACATGACTGTCTAGGTCACAATACCTCTTCCACTTCTCTACATGGTAAAACTAACAACCAGGTCACATAGGACCTATTTCACAGTTATACATGGGTGAAACAAAGTGTAGAAAGATATTTGAGTGGGGATATCTTGTATACTATAATTTAATGTAGGATAAAATGTGTTTTAATACATATACACACACAGCTTGAAAAGTAATAAAAACAGCACACCACAGATCAAAGATGATGAGAAAGGGTTAGAAATGATCTGAGTGTTATTCTATGCAGCTCTGGACTTGTAAGATATTTAAGGGGTGATTTTTGGGTCCTCTTGTGAAAATAAAGTATCATGGGTATCGTGTTCTGGTTTCCAGTTCCATGATATGTGTACTGTAACTCTTATTCTTCTTAGAGGTGCTACTACAAGAATGTTTGAGGTTCTGATCAATAGTAGTTTAGCCACTAGGAATTGAGAGTTCTTTGTGTCTTCTTAGGTATGTCTTTTAGCATACAATATACTACTCGACTTCCTGTCTTTTTTAACCTCATGGGCCACCACATATTTTATCTTCATGACGTCTTTGTTATGGATGATAGAGAGAACAATCTCCACACCTCGTACCTCATAATGTCTGTTGACAGGACTGAAAAAGAGAATTTATTATATCAGTGTTATTAAATGACTCAAATATGAGCGTTATAAATAACTTTTAAATTTAATTGAAAATAACATAAAAATGGTTAAGTATGGAATGATGTCACAGTTTGTCTTGAAATGGAGTCATTTAAAAAGGTGTCACTAAAAACAGTGTCCTATACTTTTTCTTTATGTGGTGAGATAGTCACGGTAACATAGTTTCATTGAGATCTGGAATTGGTAGCACATATACGGTGTCAGGATCACAATGTCTTAGGTAACATTGTCTAGTCCTTTGTTAGAATTCTAAATGGTTTCTTGTTACTATGTCTTGGAGATGGTAGCAAGGAACTAGTGTCACATGCTTTATGAAATCTAGAACTAGTTACGGTGTTAGAGTCATGATGTCTGGGTTATGGTGATTGGGTTACCGTGTATAGGTTATGGTGTCCGAGTCACGGTGTCTGGGTTATGGTGTTAGGGAATTTTCCAAAATCCATAACTAGCGGTAGAATTACGGTTTCTCAGACATAGCCAAATATCTGTAAACTATCTTAATAATTAATACTCATAGAATGGATTAGACTTAGGAATTATTATAATAATAGATAATAGAACAAGATCAAACATAGAGTATAAGATTCAAACATCATTTGTGAGATTCTGAATCTGGATCTTGTGAGAGTTTACACCATGAGTTGTAAGAATTAAACCATAAGAAAACCAACAATATCCAAACGTGATTTGTGATATGTTAAACATGATTTAGATGATTTGTGAGTATTAAAACATGAGGATTCCAAAAAATACAATATTTATTTATTGTATAATATTTTTAATATATTTGTATATATAGTGGACTCTGAAGTAGATATAACATAGTGGACTCTGTGTTTTAAGATGTTATTGGAATAGTGAAAAATCAATGTTGGGGGGATTAACCAAAATGGAAATAAATAGTCATGGGTAACTAAACCTTGTAAATATCATCTACAATAAAATTTATTTTATATTTTCATATGAGGCACATTTTATAGATTATTTTTTGTGAATTTATAAACGTCACTGGTTCATGAGGTTGAGTTTAAAAGGGAGTAACTCATAAAAGAAAAATGGATCACTAATCCATCCCCCTCTCAGTGATCTAATCAGATCATATCGACTTCTCTATATAAACCAAAATTCACCATCAATAATCCAAACTATAGTGACCCAAAATTTTCTTAGATGACTATTATATAATTTTTAAGATAAACAACATAATAGTAATTCATTTTGGGATCCAAAGGTTTAACATCATGGGAAAATTAGGCTCATATATCACTTGTATAAAATATAACTTAAAAATAAATTATATAATTATCCTTTAACCTCATAAAATATCTCACATTATCCGTAGTACACATAATCACCTAAGGATATACATAAAAGAAAAGGGTAATGTAAAATCCTAACATGGGGAGGAATTCCCTAATATGAATAAGATATATAAAAAATAGTATATGGGTGAGAAAAATCATCATAATAATTTCATAATTATAGGATGATCATTACAATCATGGGGAAACCATTTTTAAAGGTCATGTAATGTCTTATATGAATAATAATTAAAAATCATAATATAGTGGTTAAATACCACACATAGTTGTGAATAGATCCCATATCATGTTTATAAATAACATATGTGCATTATAAAATCATAATTGTGAAAACATATAGTATCATGTTCATGGATAATAAAAAAAATATAATTAGATATATTACATTACCCAATTAATTATAGGGCTATATAATTCTGGTCCCACTTGACACATTATAAAATTCTCACAATCATGCATACCATACGGAAGGATAACATATAACAATCATTGTCATGAAATAAACTCAAAGAAAAAAAATGTTTTTCATAAAGGTTTTGTAAAGAATACATTCATGAATAACCTTTGGGGTTCCAAAATTAATAATATAAATAATATTTTTGTATTAAAGATCATTGTTTTTTGAATAAGATTATCTGAAGAGGAGTCAAAGATGTGTTTTGGGAAAATAAAGTGTTTTTGAAAAATATTTTAAATTGGAATTAAAATCATTTAAATAGGGTAGAAGCATGTATATCCACAATAAGAAAGGTGAATGAATATTTAAAGTAACTTTTAAGGAAATTATAGGAATATCAATTCTGAAAATAATGTGAAAGAGGAGATAACCCAATAATAAAAGGTTGGGTTTGATAATCCCCTTACCTTAGATCATGATTTATTTTGTTTATTTTAATCCTATTATATAATAAATGTATTTTTATTAAAAAATTGAACTAGAATTGGTTTATAATAATTTTTTTTTCACTATTTATCAATTATAATCATTGTATTTTCTTTATTAATTTCTTCTTTCAAACTTAAAATGTTTTGATATCATATTTTTATAAAATATACCATCATACTTCGATTTAATGATCTTGATTTATTTCTAATTATACCTTATTAAGATTAAATGATGAAGATTTAAAGTGAATATATTTATACATTATATATTATAATTATTTTTTTATAATCATCCACAATATTTATGATAAGTATAGATTTGGAAACATCCTCATAGGAAGTTAATTGACCGTTGATGAGATAGTGTCAAAAGAGGAGGAAGAGAATATAAATATATCATAAATATAATCATTATAATAGGTTAAAATCATTAATATAATTTTAACATACAACATAATTAATCATATAATATTTAGGTTTGAAAGGAAAATGGAAATATAGGTATATAAGAGTAAAATTAGAGAAAGAGTTGATGAAAACATGCTCTTTTATCAGCATTGCTTCTTTTCTAAAACACTAAAATCATTTAATGATTAGATTTGGTTTACTCCAGAACACATTTAAGGATTATAAAGGGCATGATAGATGGGATTTGGTCAAAAATTCATATTTGGTAATTGGAAGGAAAGTTATTTTCCATGGGAGGGGTGATGGGTTATTTATACTTGAAAATATGGGTATTTTTGAGATGAAATATAGAATAAAATATAATTTCTCCGAAAAATTGTAATAGTGATATTTTTTAAATTAGGAATCTTATATAATTAAAATAAACTGATTTTAGGAGTTTAAACACCTTTATAATCCGAATTCGCTATTTTATTAAAAGGGAAAGTATAAAAAGATGATTTTTTTAATAGAATACATTGTAATTTAGACTTTAGAAAATAATTGTTAGGTTTATAAAATAATTTTATTGTTTTTAAATATACCTTATATCTTATTAAATTTATTTTAGGCTAATACAACCAATTTAACATTTATTAAGTCATTATTACATCATTATTATGTCATATAACATGTTGTATTTGAAAAAAAAATAGTATTTTTACTATTAATGTAAAAATGAAATTTTCTCATGAAGTTATAAAAAATACACCTTTGGGAAATTTTGATGTGTTTATTTAAACAAGGAATTTTATTTTACAAAAAATAATTTTCTATCATAGTTAACTTTAAATTTTAATATAGAAAATATGATTTTGAAGAAATATATTAAAATATAATTTATTAAAATTATGCCTATATTTTCTTTGAGTTTTATATCTTGATATTTATTTTATAGTATTATAATATTTATATATTTTTTAAATTAATAATGAAAAATATTATTTATATTATATTTTACTATTTTGAGTTCAAATTACTTTCCCAATGATCTGGTTACTACTCACAACGACCATGTTATTATTCTTAATGACCAAGTTACTTTTCTCAATAGTCATATTACTATTACCAATGTCCTAGTTATTATTCCAACTATCACATTACTATTTCACAGTCTCGTTGAATCCTAAAAATACCTCTTCATTCCTTCATTCAACATTCACTACAATTTCTCCCAAGGTTTTATGTTTCCCTTTTCTAAAATGTCGATTCGTTTACAAATATTTTGTTTCTTTTCCATAGTGTTGTTATGGGACTGATAATTCTAGAAGATCAAGATGATCCAAATTTTAATTTTTTTTTATTTTCTATGTTTTATCCCATTTTAGTATTTGAAATTTTCATGGGTTTAGTTGTTGACTAATTTAACGATATCTATTTATGAAATAAAGTGTTGTACATTTTTCTATGTGCTATATGTGTATAACATTATAAAACCAATTTATTTATGAAAATAAATATAATTTATAAATTATAGGTCATTATATTCTCCCCTATTTAGAAATTTCATCCCCAAAATATCAACTCATATTCTTAGTTAAGAATAGATGAGGGTGCTTCTATTTCATTATTTCCTCAGGTTCCCATGTTTCTTCTTCATGCATGTGATTTCAACAAAGTAATTTTATAATGTTAGTTGTCTTGTTGTGTAGAAATTTTCCTCTATATCTCAATAACTTCATTGGATACTCCTCATAAGATATTTCATGTTCTAGTTTTATCACCTCCAGATTTAGTACATTTGAGGGAGTAGGTATGTACTTCCTTATGAGGGATACATGAAACATATCTTGAACATAAGCCATGTTTGGTTGGGGTTCTAGTTTATAGGACACTAACCCTATAAAATTAATTTTATAAAATGGGATAATGTACCTATGGATGATATTTCCTTTCTTTACAAATCATATGACTCTCATCCTTGTAATATTTGAAGGATTTATTTCTCCAGCTTCAGACTCTATGTCCCTTTGACTGTTGTTAGTATAACTCTTATTCTAAACAAGAGAAAATTTTATATACTATATGATGGCATGAACCTTCTCTATAATCTCCTATACAATATTGGTTCCAAGTATCTTTCTCTCACCAACCCCATCATAAAATGTCAGTGTTATATATTACTTACCATATAGAGATTCATATGGGGCTATTTGAATACTCGATTTGAAGCTATTGTTGTGTGAGAACTCAATTAATGGTATATATTGATCCATTCCTCCTTTAAATTCCATCTTGAAATCTCTATATATGTACTCAAGTTTTTGAATGTTCCTTTTATATTTTCCATTAGTTTGGGGGTGATGGGCTATAAAAAAATTGATTTAGTATTCAGAGTATATTGAATACTTCTCTACAATTTAGTGGTGGTCCATGGATCATGATAAGATTTGATTGAAAGTTTTTCCACGCACAACCTCACCACTTCCTTTAAATATATCATTTCAAGTTGGTCAAGAGAGAAATATTCCCAAATGGAAATGAAGTGTGTAGTCTTAGTGAGTCAATGCACCACAACCCATATCATATTGCTTAATTTGGATGACTTTAGAAAACCCCTGACAAGTTCCGTGGTGATGTTCTTCCATTTACATATAGGTATAGAAAATGGTTTCACCATACACTTTAAATTTTGTCACTCATTTTATCTTTCTGAGATACCATGAACTTCAAGGTGTACTCATAAATCTTCTTATTCATACTATCCCACCAGAAGTTCTCTTGAAGAACATAGTATATCTTGATACTTTCAGGATGGATAGAGAAAGATGATCTATAAGAATTATCCAATAGATCTTTCCTTACCTCAGGTGATAAATGAACATAATGTCTAGTTCCTAACGAATTGAAATCATCTTCATCGATGTAGAATTTAATAATCTTCCATTTTTTTACTTATTCCACCTTTTTGAAGCTCCGCATCATCCCCTTATTCCTCGATATTTTATTGGATATATAGATTGGAAATTATTTGTGAAAGGTAGGATGTATTCCCTACCCTTTTGATTTTTAGGTCTATCCTTTTCATATCCAATATAATAGGGAATTTCCCAATCCACACCATGGATAGTATAATAGGTTATTTTCATCTAAGAGAATAAACTAACTTGTTCACCTTTCTAGGATGGTAGTGAATAGGGAAACCACAATACTTGAACAACTCTAACCATCTTCAATGAATCATGTCATTCTATTTCTATGTGAATATATAATTTATTATCTTGTGATATATATATTTCACACTTCTCATCATAAAGGTAGTTCTGAAAAATTTTCTTTGAAAAGATCACACATGGTAACTCCAGATCATGCATTTGGTAGTTTTTCTCATGGATATTCAACTATAGTGAGGCATAGGCTATCACTTTATCATTATATACGAGTAAAAAACAAGATTTTTTTTTGAATTATCACTATATATCAAAAACCCTTATCCACTTGAGGGTATTGTGAGTACATGCATATTGATTAGAATCTTATTAAACTCCACAAATATTTCCTCATATTATTCCATCCATATATACTTTACCCATTTTCATGTTAAAGTATTTAGTGGGATAGAATTTCACGACAAATTTCTAACAAATCATTGGTGGAACCCATCTAATCCAAGAAAACTACTGATTTTTTTGACACTTGATGTTCTAGGTTATTACTCAATTGCCTTTTTCATTGAATGATCGATATAAATTCCATCACTTATGATCATATTCCCCAATAATGTGATTTAATGCATCTAAAAGTCAAATTTGAAAAAGTTAGCATAAATTTTATCCTTTATTAATATGGAAATAAAAATACTTAGATTCTCTTAATTCTTCATATTTCTCTTGGAGTATATGAGAATGTCATTAGTAAGACAACAACGACTTTTTCAAGGTAGTATTTAAAGAATCTATTCATAAAATCTATTATGATTTTAATGTAATTATTACGATCTAAGGGTGTCATTATGAAATCATAGTGTCTGTACCATGTACAGAAGGTTGTCTTATGAATATCTTCCCTTTCACCTTTAGCTAATGATATCCAAAATAAAGATCGACCTTTGAGAAGTAATTATCTCATCATAGTTGACTAAAAAAGTCATCAATCCTTGGTAGGGAATAATTTTTATTTATATTGATCATATTGAGATCCAATTAATCGATGTACAACCACATATATCCATAATTTTTCTTAATAAAGAGCACTAGTGAACCCCAAGGTGATCCACTAGTGCATATTAACCATTTACCTAAATTTGATTTCATCAACTTCTTTATCTCCTATATTTCAATTAAGGCCATCCTATAGGGAATTTGGTGATGGGATTGGCTTCAGGTATGAGTTCTATTGAGAACTATACCTCAAAATCTAGGAGAAGGCTATGAAACTCTTTAGGAAATACACCAGTTTGTTCCCTCACAATGGGAATTTTCTCAAGGATGGTGATTTACTTTAACAAAACCATTTGGGCATGATATGCTTATTCACTATGTATCAACACCCAAACAGTTAAATAGTTTTCCAAATAAGATTATAGATCTTCATTTAATTTATATAGAAGAATGGGATGGTTCATAATATAGAATTACATTTTCTTTTCTCAATATTTGATTTGATCTCTATATAATAAGATCCAATCCATGCCTAGTATAGCATCAAATTTCACCAAAGAATGGATTATTATATTCTCTTAAAGAATATTTCCATAGAAACTAACAATATAAGAGTCCAATACTTATGTTTAATAAATCACAACACTTGGTGTTTTTATTGATATTTATACTTCAATGTATCAAGATTGTGATTCAGAAGTATTAGAAAACTTTTAGTATATAAAATAACTCATCTAACCAAAATCAAATAAAAATTTTACAATTATTGTGTGAATAGGGAGTGTATATTGTACGACTTCATTTTAATTTTCAACCTCATTGGTAGTGATGAAACAAAATTTTCCTTTCTCCCTTGGATTTGGTGGTTGTGATATTGATTACCCATAATGACCCTTGGTTTAGTGAACTGTATTTCTTAGTGCCCTTCCCCCCTACAGTTGAAGCATTGAACTATGGGTGGTGAATTTAGAGTTTCCTTCATTTACTCCCTCATGTTGTCCGGTTTCTTCATGTATCTTCTACATTCATGAGATTGGTGGTCTTATCTTGCACACTTAAAGAATTTTCTCATCCGTTTGATGAAATTCCCATAATTTATCATTCCATATCTTTTACGTTTTGGTGGTTGGATCCTTTATCCTCCTTTTTAATTCGATCCTCCCAATTAAAAATTCATATTTCATTTATTATATCCATAACCATGGGACCATTCTACAAACTACATATTATCTTTGAGAGCACATCAAAATACTTATTTATAACTCTCAATGTTTTGGATTGATAGATACTTTCATAGGTGTAGTTTTAAACCACTAAAGAATATAACTATTTTTATATCATTATTCATAATAAAAAAGGCATATATTTCAAAGATTTTGAAATTTCCCTCATAATCCATGATATATTATCTCCTCATTTTCATAATATCTAGTAATTCTCTCTCTATTATTTATCAAAGAGTTTAAGGGAAATACTAGTTAATAAATATCTTCTTAAAGACTTCCATTCCATTTCTTCCATTTTGTCTTTTAATTTCATACTCTTTATCAACTCCCACTATTGACCAACCTCTCTATCTTAACAATAGATTATATGAGTTTCCTTATCTATATGAGAACATTGGAGAACTAAAAATATATTATCTATTGATTAAACCTACTATTCTGTAACAAGTGGATCATAAGACCCCGTAAATATTGGTGGTTTATTCCACATAAAGAACTTGATGACTTGTTTCTCATTATTTGGTGAAGGAAAAAATTCCACCTAGTTCAAGTGATTGTTCATAGACTGATATAACTAGGTAAGAATCACCATTAAGTTTTAAACTCTACCTCCCATTGAATTGGTAATTTCATTCAGACAATTGTTTCTATATACCTCACATGAGTTGTTATTATGGTTTATCTTAGTTCCCACCATTTTCAAAAATATAAATGGTTTGAAAAATAGTATTCAATAATGTATAAATAATTTATCATCATTTTAAAATAAATTATAATTTCACATCTTGTGAGATTGTAGCAACCCACACTTCCCATACATAGATATCACATCTTAGTAGATGAATATTCATTACATTACATAATGATACACACTAAAATCGTATAGATCTAGTGTATTTGGGAACTTGTAAAAGTATAAAATAGGTTTATAAGTGAAATAAATTATCCCCCACTAAGTTATTCATAACCAAAACCCTTCTTATACATATATTCAAAATATATTTATTCATAACATGGGGAAAGTAAACATAAGAAATGTAGAGTTAAGATACCCAGTAAGGGTAAAAAAAGGAGATATCATCATGAAATGAGAATAAGGGTATGGGAATATGAGAATAACATTTTATAACCACACCATTCGTATCAAAGATGATAATCTTGAGACATTTGATAAATCTTGGAAGTTCATAATACATTAATCATAAAGGAATCAAAGAAAATAAGTTATGAGAGCCTAATATTAGCATAAGATATAGATTTGAAACATACACATAAGAATAGAAAATAATTTACTAAGTAGTCAAGTATTACTTAAAAGGTTATAATAGCAGAATGGGTTCACTTCCCAAACCATTATAGTAGTCAAGGTTTACTTCCAAGACTATCATAGTGGACACTGTCCCCTACTGAACTGGGTTCACGTCCAATTCTAGTAAATTTTATCTCATGATATATCCGTATTTATCCAATGAATTAGAGGGATATATAATTATGAACCAACCTATAAAATAAATAAATTTATAAATATGTGTTCTAGAAGATCATAAAACATTAATCATATCATAACCCATGAAAAGGAAACAGATTTCATAAACATTTCATCATGGCATAACCCATTGAAAAGAAATGAGTTTCATATTTATTAGATCAGTTAATCCCAACATTACCCATCGAAAAGGAAATGTTTTAATAAAAATATTTCCATCATAATCATAAACCATATAAATAAAGGATAATGATTTTATAATTATATAATATCGCTAGTAAATCATAATCAACATTCGTGGTTGATTTCGTTAATGAATAGAAATATCCTAAAAGGATTTTTAAAATATTCTTGAGTAAAATGTCCTTTCCATTTTGAAATTACTTCTTTAAAAGATAGAAATTTCCTAAATATTAAATAAAATTTTTTATTTGAAAATTACCATAGAAACTTGTATAGGAATATTCAAATAATTGAGTGGTCATGATGGATGAAATTCCCACTCATGCCGTGTAAGTTAAAAAATATTTCATTCACATTTTTATAAAAAAGTAAAGAGTAACTCATTTGGAAAATGAAAAGAATATTCATTTTAAACCATTTTTCAAAAATTAAAACATGGTTAAAATTTTCTTTGAACAAACATAGAGTAATTTTAAAAACAATTTTGAAAACAATTTTAGAAAATATGGATATGAATGAAAAAGGTTTTTCAATCGAAGAGAGAAATAAATTCAGTTTTACTAGGAAATATTCTTTAAATATCTTGAGTAAAAAGAGAAAATTAAAATAAATAAATACATTTTAATTAAATAACCAAATAGTAATAAATTTCACAAGTTAATTGATATATTATTCATAATATTTCGTCATCTGAAACTTAATCATAAACAGTCCCGATAAACAATGAGATTGTATGATAAATATATTACCAATTTGGTAACTTTTGAATAATAAGGATAATAAAATAAAGAAAATTATATGGATATATATATCCCATAATTTTTATGATAATAATCACAAAATACATTTAAGGGTAGTATATACACAACACAAAAGAAACATGTGGTGAATATGTCATGTGTCCCCTGGAAATAAAGGTTAGACGGAAATCCCTTACCCCAAGCCGTGAATTTCTTTTTAAAAAATTTAACCTTATGTATAAAAAATATAGATTTATTATAAACCAATTATAGAACCATTATCATACATATTATACCATATATTATTTATTTATAACCTTTTATCACCCATTTTTAACAATTCTTTATTTAAATCACTGTTCTGGGTGATAACTGCTTCATCTTCCGTGAATGTTCTGGTTCAATAGTTTTGTTCATTGTAATTTTATTACAACTATATAATCTCAATAATTTTAGTCATGATAAAAATATCATATAAATTAATTATATATGTATTTATCATAATCTATAAAAGTTAAAAAGTAGAAAATGAATTACACCGTTCATGGAGATGGTAGGTCGTGCGTACGCATGAACCCAATTTTCATTTTTTGACAGCTGGAATGAAATAAAAGTAAATAATATTTATACTTTCCAAAATAATTTTTATATCATTTATTATATATATATATATATATTCATTAAATATATCCTTATTACCATCCATTTAAAAATAAAATAAAAATGAATCACACCGCTTCGTGGTGATAGTAGTCTACATGTACGTATGAGCGATGTTATCATTTTACAAAGGATTAGAATGTAAGAATATAGATGTGTTATTATAAATATATAATTATAATTATTTCATAAATATATTATAAATATGATAAATCCATCATTATATCCATTTGTTAGAGGCGATGATGGAAAACGAATTACACTTGTTTATGAGGCGGTAGTTCTCTATACGCATGATAAACTGTTTCATTTCCCATTTAATGGAAGAGGAGATAGATTTAGGTTATGAAAATAACATAATAAAATATAATTATGTTGTATATAATGATGTTATTATATCAACATATTTGAGAAATACTTTAAGGACGTGGAAGAAGAAATAAAACAAACATACATGGTTTAGGATTATACCTCTTCTTGAGAGAACCTCTTTTGGTCTACCGTAAATCCATATTAGGATGGTTTAATAATAAAATAGGGGACTCTAGGAAATGTAAAGTTAATTAAGGAATGTATTTGGTATAGTATTGTCTATACCAAAAGGATTTTTAAGGGTGAATAAGAGAGGAGAGGGAGTGTCCTTTTATAAGCGGGGGAGAGGACACACTCGGATTTTAAAAAAAGAAAAAGGTATACCAACATTTTAGACATGAAATAATTAATAAAAAATGGATAATTATATAACCTTAGATGATATAAATTATACATATTTCCATATAATAAGTTTTTGACAAGATTTTAGTTCATTTTAAACCTTATATTTTTAGTTTAACCCCCTAGTAAACCCCTTTTAACCTTAACCATGATAGTTAATTTTTACTATTTTTAGTTTTCACCATGGAAAAAAATAAGTTGGGATTATTATATTATATTAATTATTATAATTCCAAATATGGAATCCACTTTAAAAAATTCAATTAATATAATTGATAGAATTTAATTTAATAATAAACCCACAGACGTGATGAAAAAGCGTGTTTTTTAAAGAATTAGTTTAATAAGTTTTTATATAAAAATTGAGCATAAAATTGAATATATTAAATTAAATTTGATTAATTATAATAAGATTTAACTAATTTTATTTTAAAAACATATTAAAATAAAATTAAACTTAAAAATTCTTTAAAATAAAGGGATATTTTTAATGAAAATCAGTAATTTTCACTATTTATTGAAAAATTAATATCTTCAAAAAAATCTCAAAAATTCATCTAAAGATAATTTTTAAATTTTCATTCCAAAAATGAATTTAATTTTTTATAATAAATATTCTAAAATGGGAAAAATTAATTTTATTATTTTTCATAAAAATCAATAAAATTAATTTTTTGAGAAATAATAAATTTTCAAAGCATATAAAGGCTTTACTAAAAATGAAGTACTTATTTTCCTAAATATTTTATTTATCTAAAACATTCACAATTAATTTTAAATGTGTGGTTATTCCTATTAATACCACAAAATTTAATGATTAGTTTATAACTTTCATATTAAATAACAATATTTTAATAGTATATCATGATTCGTTTAAACTCGGTGTTGCGTGTAATTAAAGATATCAAAGAAATTAAATTTATTAGAATAAAATATTTCATAGAATATCTCGGTGTTATAGAGAACCATTTTTTATAATTTCCTTATTATCAAATGATTCTTATAGGATCATATACTATAATCTTTTCTAAATTTAAAAGAAATAATTACTTTAGCTATATATCCTTTATAATGGTTTGTTTATATATTTTCATTAACTGAAGAATGTCCCTAGATAGTGTCAAACTAGAAGTTAAGGAAGGTCTCTTTTTGATTCACCAGGTGGATTTCGTGTTAATACCCAATACTCCCTTTTTGGGATAATTACCCCTAGGTACATCTATACCAGAACCACATCCACTTTTAGTATCCAGATAAGGATTTCATTTCTTGGAAACCATATGCCTTTATACTTTACCAAATCATAGGATGATTACCAAAACATATAAATCCTTATGCTTTTCCATTGATGTTTTCTAATACTATTTCCCAAATTAACTAAACCATTCTTTGATATCATTTATGTCAACCCAAATTTTTCTTACATGATTGTTACATCATTTTTAAGATAAATAACATAATATTAATACATTCAAGGATCTAAATGTTTAAATTCTTGAAAAAATTAGAAACATACATAACTTATACATAATAAAACAAAAAAAATTAAAAAAAATCCTTCTTCTTTACCCTCATAAAATATCTCACATTATCCTTTGTACATGTAATCACTAGAGGTTATAAATTAAAGAAAAGGGTTAGTAAAATGATTAGTAAGGTAAAGAATAATATGGGAAGAATAAGAGATATAAATCAATAGTACATGGGTGAGAATAATAATAATAATAATCATATCATAAGCATGGTATCATCATCCAAATCACGATAAAAACGTTTTTAAAAGTTATGGAATATATAATATTCATAATATTGAAAATTCATAACATAGTTGTTAAATATAAAACATATTTGTGAATAATTCTATCATCATGTTCATGAATATCATTTAGGCATCGTAACATCAATATTGTGAACAAAACTGGAATCATGTTCATGTATAATACACATAATCTCATGAGATATATCACATTAACCAATGAATTAGATGTATATATAATTCTAGGTCCACCCAAAACATCATAAAATGATAATTATTATGCATTTCGTATGGAAAGAAAAAATATAAAAATCATAGTCATGAAATAAACCCACGGAATGGAAAGAGTTTCACAAGGGTTTTCTAAATAATACTCCCATGAATAACCTTTGGGGTTCCAAAATGAATTATTTTAAATCATATGTTTGTATAAAATACCATTTTTATTTGATGAAGAACAACTCAATAGGAGTCAAATATGTGTTTTGGGAAAATGAAGTCTTTTTTAAAAATCATTGAATTTGGATTAGAAATAATTTCAATAAGAAGAAACATTTATATCCCAATAAAGAAAAGGGAAATAATATTGAAATGAAAATTTCAGGATATTATAGGAAAATCTATATTGAAAATAATTTGAAATAGGAGATAACCCAATAATAAAGGTCTAGGTTTGATAATCCCCTTACCTTAGATCGTGACTTATTTAGTCCATTTTCACATTCCATATATTAAACATAGATTTATTAAAAAATATAACCTGAGGTAAATTATGTTTATTTATTTCACTATTTATAAATTATAATCATTGTATTTTGTTTCTTAATTCATGTCGTTAAAGGTGAACTTTTTTGATACCATGCTTTCCATAAAATATACTATCATATTTCGATTTTAGCATCACAATTCATTTAAATTTAGACATTATTAATAATAACTCCAAAGTCATATATATACATATATTTATCCATTATATATTATAAATAATTTTTTATAATCATCCATAATAGTTTTGGTAATTAGAGAGTTGTAAAAGTCTTTATGGGAGGTTAACCGAGAGTTGACAGAACATTGTCAAAAGAAGATGAATAGAATTTTGAAATATTATTATGTCATAAATATAAGACTTATATTAGGTTAAAATAATTAATTTAATGTTAATATATTATTTAATTATTATTTTACAAATTTATTTTGAAAGGAAAAAGGGAAAAAGATTAAGAGAAGTGGAAAATGAGAGAAAGAGTTGATAAAAAGATACCCTTTTCTTGGTGTTTCTTATTTTCCATGGCATTAAACTCCTTTAATGCTTGGAATAGTTTAATCAAAAATACCCTTAATAATTATAAGGTGATTTATAGAGGATATTTGGGAAATTATTTGGATTTTTTAAGTAGAAGGTATTTTTTTTCCAAGGGAGGGGTGGAGGGTTATTTATACTCGAGGAGAGGGGAATTTTTGAGTTAAAATATTGGATATAATATAATTTCTATGAAAAAACATATAATAGTGATATTTTGGACATTATGAATCATATGTCAATAAAAAATGGTTTTAGGACTTTAAACACCTTTATAATTTAAATTCAATAGTTTATTAAAAAGGAAAGAGGAAAAAATGGAAAACTGTTTTTTAAAGGAATACTTCAGACGTTAGACTTTGTGAGTTACTTTTTAGGTTTGGAAAATAAATTTATTATTTCTAAATGACCCATATATCTTATTAAATTTATTTTAGACTGATTTATAGAATTTAACATCTATGAAATCATTAATATATCATTATTATGTCATAAAACTTTTAATATTTTAAAAAATAATATTTTTAATATTACTGTAAAAATTAAAGTTTCTCATAAAATTATCAAAAATTCACCCATGGGAAACAACAGCGTGATAATTTCTAAAATGAATTTTATTTTATAAAAATAATTTTTTGTTAAAGTAATTTTAAATTTTAATATAGAAATTATGTTTTTTATAAAATACATTGAAATATAATTTATTATAAATATGCGTGTATTTTTTTTTGAGTTTTTGTCTTGATACTTATTTTATAGTATTATAATATTTATTTTTTATTAAATAACTAATGTTAAATATTATATATTTTAAATTTTACTATTTTGATGTCAAATTACAATTATAATGGTAATGTTACCATTCCCAATAGTCAGGTTACCATTCCCAAGGGTTAGGTTACCATTACCAATGGTCAAATTATTATTCCCAATGGCCTGGTTACTATTCCAAATGATTAGGTTACTATTACAATGATCACATTACTATTACAATGGTCACTTTACCTCCTATAACTACCTTTTCATTCCTTAATTAAATATTATTTACAATTTCTCCCAAGGTTTTATATTTCAGTTTTCTAAAATGTTAATAGTTTTATTAGTATTTTGTATATTATCCATAACATTTTTCTTGAGAGCTATAATTTTAGTAGACCATAATGATCTAAATTTTCCAATTCTACTTTTATATTTTATATTTTTTTATCCCTTTGAAATATTTGTCATTTTCACAGGTTTAGTTATTTATTAATTTAACAATCTCTATTAATGAAATAATTTTTTTTTTCATATTTTTATGTGATGTATGTGTATAATAATATAACAAGAATTTATTATGGGAAAAATATCATTTAAAAATGTTGGGTCATTACAAAAACCACCCCTCTCTATGAGAAATCACAAAACTAAACTGTCACTTATAAATAATCTATTTAGTCTATAAACATAGAGTGGTGTAAGTAGGGTGTGATCATAAATGTCTGTTAGGATATCACTAAGATTATATGCATTTAATTTTACAAAAAAACGCCAAAATTATAATTTGAACTAAAAAACGAAATTATATTTTCATCCCTTGAAGAATAAAGTCACGTTTATTCACAAAAACCATTTTTTTTAAAACTCAAAACATGTTTTAAATAAATATTTAAAACCATTCTCAAATATTTTTTTTAAAACACACTTTTTTGAATTCTCTTTTTATACATATTTTAAAATTATCCAAGAAATAACACAAAAGGAACCAATAAAAACCTCAATAAAATTATTGAACCAAATCAACAAAATGTAAAAAGTTAAATACTATAAAAATTCATTTAATAAAAAAATAAGAGAAGGGGAAGCAATATTAAAGGGACAAGTAGGGGAGAAATAATATATATAATTAAAATTGGTATAAATTTTCATCTAATAACAGTAACAAGAAAAAATGTTGAAAAAAGTAATAACTGCTAGATAATCAAGGGAAACTCCTAGATGTTTCATGATATTATCCAGGGTAAAATCGAGTGTGTCACACCCATGATTTTATTTTGAGGTATTTTTATGTTTATTTTTTGTTTATATTTTCCCTCTTGAGTTTACTTTTAATTTTTGGAGAAAAATGAGAAATTTATCCTTGGAAGCAGGTGGTGCGCGGTATGCGCACTGTTAGGGGAAACTGTTCACCTTGCCTAGGAAACTATGTGCCAATGTGTCATTTTTAGACAGAACTAAATTAGATGGATAACACACGGTTTGCCAAACTATATGACTAACCATGTGACATGTCCCTTATGGATAGTAGTGACCACACTGTTGCCACATGGTTTGGAAAATTGTGCAGTCAAACCGTGTGTGTGTCCATGTCATTAAAAATCTTGAAATTCCATAACTACCCCATTTTCAAATTAAACCTCAAATCACCCATTTTTCTCACCCTGTATAATTCTTAACCCAAGGAACCTCCCCTTATCCCGCTTCCTCTCTTTGTTCTTAAATTTATTGGCATATTTGGTGTGGTTTCTTCAAGGTTTCTCAACTAAGTTCCCCCTCTCTTGGCTTCTCCTTCATTTCTAGGGGTTTACTTATTATTCCTTGGGGTATCATTTCTATAGTGGGTAGGGTCTCGTTTCTAGGGTAAGATATTAATTATCATGCTTTAAACTTTATGTTTAAGGTTTGATGTTTCCTTTAAAGGGTGATATTGAGGTGCAGTTGAAGTTTTTCACCATTTTATAGAAGTTCCTTCACTCAATGTATGTGGTTCCATAGTTAATTTTGTTTTGATAATTTTAATAATATTACCTTGATTCTTGGTTACGATCTATGTATTGTGTGTACGGTGTGAAATGTTTTTTTTAAAATGATTCAAGGTGATTTAGTGTTGAAACATGGGTTTTTAAACTAAGTTGGTTATGTTCTATGTGTTTTTAATATGTAATTCCTTGTTTTGTTTAATTAAGGTAATTGATATAATTTTTATATGGTTCTAAATCTATTATGAAGTGTATTTGGTTTGTGTTTGGTTTCAAAATTGGTTTTGAATGTGGAAATGGTTTTTTATTGTGTGTATCATGGTGTTTGGATTATGTATATGTGAAAGTGATGTTTCATGTAATATGTTGAATGTGAATTGAGCAAAAATTGAATCCTAGGTGACAATGTGGGAGTACTAGGGGTAGTATTCTAGTGATTTATAAGTGGATTCGGCCTAGATTCACCAAGTGGGATTGGTGATGACAACACTAACTGTAGAGACCCGTATCTTGACGTACATGGACATTACATTACATTTTCAGAATACTTAGTACATAACAAAAACACACACACAAGGACCGTAATAGTTTAGTGTCTTTGGAAACTCGGAATATAATCTTCTAATCGTGGTGAAAGATCTTCAACATCTCCCACAAATATCTTCTTTTTTTTATACCTAAAACATTTCTTTATATCCTGGGGAAAAGAAAACATAAAAGGGTGAGCTCAAATGCTCAGTAAGGGTAAACAAAAGAAATATCAATCACATCATATACATAAGCACATAACTTTTGGAAATCTTAACCTGCAAAAGAGATCATAATTTCATAACATGGGGTAAATCATGGCAGTGAAATGTAATCACAATAATCATAACATAAAACATGAAACTTTGTGGCATTCACACATAATCATAGAGAATCATTTCTTGTTAGTCAAGACTCATTGCCAAGACTATCTTAGTGGACAAAGTCCCTTTCTGAATCGAGTAACCCTCATTTCAGTCCTGTTTCACTGAACCGGTATAACCTACCATTCCAGCCATGTCTATCTCATGAGATATAAAATCTTTACCCAATGCATTGGAGGGAGATATAGGTCCCACCCATCTTATAATGAATCCTTTCTTATGTGTGCCACATAATCATAAACCATACATCATCACATAACACATGTAACAAAAATGGGATTCTTGAAACATCATGACATCATAAAACAAACCATATAAGATAAAGGAATTCATAAAACTATTTCCATCACAACATAATCAAATCCATGTAATAATAGGGATAAAAACAGAACCCTTTTATTATCTTAGATGGAAAATAATTTTGATAAAATACTTGAACTCCATTCTTGAGGAAAATATCCTTTCTATTTCAAAAACATTTTTCCTTTCATAACATGTCATATGACTTTAAAATAAAAGAATTTGATTAAAAATAAACTTGAAAACTTGCAAAGGAAGCTTCTTGGAAATAATGTTTTAAAAATCCATTCATGCCGTATAAGTTAAAAAAACATTCTTCGTACTTTTGTCGGAAAAGTCAAAAAGTACCTCGTATGGAAAAACGACAAAAGATTCCTTTCATATTCTTTACTAAAAACTCACCTAAGGGTAAAATTGGATTTAAACTATTGCAAGTGGATGGAAACAATATTACATATTGAGGGAACATGGATGTGGATGATAAAATACACCCCATTAAATACTTACGAATAAACAATCTCGGATAAAAATGAGATTGTGATATTTCCCTTACCTTAGGTCCGATTTGCTTCGTAAGTGTCCGAACCTCCTGTATAATGATTTAAATAATGTCATTTACTTATTACAGAATCATATTCATTGTTATGATATCATATATGGTTCACTTATGACATTATATTACCCGTTCTTTTGTAAATTCCATGTTAAAGAAGCGTTTTGGGTAAAATCGTTTCATTTATCGTAGGTGTTCTGACTTGTTGTTCTTGACATTATTATTACTTATATCATGATTTAATTACTTCCAGAATATAAAATATGATTTATATATCATATATATTCAGTATATATATATATATATAATAGATAGATAAATGAAATGAAAAACACCGTTCATGGAGACGGTAGTCCGTACGTACGCATGAACGCTGTTTTCCTTTCCTTATTGTCTTGAATGGAAGTAAGTAGATGACATACATATATATACATAAATCCAGTAGCTTTATAATTTCATATATTTCATTATTATTTCTTATATATACTTTATAATCATTCTTTAATGGTTAACATGGAGAATGAATCTCATCGCGTCGTGGAGACGGTAGTCCGTACGTACGCACGAGCGATGATATCATTTCCATAAATATTGAATTGAATTGGAGTGGATTATACAATATATCAGAATCAATATGATGTTGTAATAACTATTTATAGTTATTCTTTACACCATTATACCCATCCATGTAAGGTGGTGGTGGAAAATAGATTACACCACGGCGTGGAGACGGTATTCCGTACGTACGCACGCGCTGTGATTTCTTTTTCCGTAGGATGGATAGATGGTGAAATAGGGTTGTTTCATACTTATAATAACATATCATTATATGAGTGATACTGATGTTATTACTTCATAATGAAACAACCTAATAAGAAGAAGTGGAAGAAGAAATAAAGATGAAAGAATTGGTAACGGTAATTACCTCTTCTTTGAAGCGCCTTTTGGAGACCTCCTATTAGGGAACTAAAATTGGTCTTTGAGGAAGACCAGAACCTCTAGGATGTTTCTAGGGAAGTGAAGAAGAGATTTTGGCAGAGGTTGGCCGAGCTTGAGTGCTCAAATTGGTGTGAGGAGGAGGGGGAGGAGGTGTCCTTTTATAAGGGAGGAGAGGGGCACCTTAGGAATATCTCAAAATATTATTTTATATTAAAGTCAAAATCGGTTTATAATGGCTCCAAAGGGTCTTATTTCGAAGATAAGGTGGGGATGGGTCGAAATCCTATCAACCAATAAGATTTAGACAAGTTTAGGGTATTATTTTAACCTTATCAATTAGATTTAACTCTAAGTTAAATAATTTAACTTTTACCATGTCTTTTTGTTTTCTTTCACTATATGGTTAATAAACTTACTATAACATGCCAAACGAACCCCAAATTGTTTATTATTAATATATATATCCTTATCTAAGTCATTTGGCCGAACCTTAGATTTTTAGGAATAAAATAACAATTAATAATATAATATTTGATTTAAAAACTATTTTGTGTTAATTTTGACACTATTTGATATATGATTTTTGTGAAAGTCATAACAGAATTATATGTTCTAACCAAGTTGATTAAATCAACATTAATATATCATAGTAACCTATAAAATTAGTGGAATTCATAAAAAGTCTTAAATTACATTTATTTTGGTATTTATATTATCAATTATGTCAATATTTCATTAATAAGATAATTACTGCATCATCTTTGTGTCATAAATAAATTAAATTATTTGATGTCTAAAAATTACAAATAAAATACCATCATGTAGGAAATCTTTTTAGCTTTCTAATGAATATTTACAATCGAATTTATCTTATGTATAACCCCATATTATAAATGATTTATTTATTAAACTTTGATTTTAACTATTTTAACCCTTCTTTAAATAAATTAATAATAAATGTCCTAATCTAATCCAAGTGGACCTAAATGGTCATATTTTATTCCTAAGCTTGTTTTTGGTCGAATTACACTTGTCCAATAGAATTAGGACATGTGTTAGGGTAATATTAATATCATATTTACCCTTAGTTACCCAATTTACTATTAACCGCGGTAAAAAAAGTAAAAAGTTACTATTCACCAAAAAATTATTTTCATCTCATTAAACCACATTTTAGTCCTTGATATTAACCGTGTCTCTCGGATTTTCGAAATTCCATTCACAGAAGCGGTAAAATTAAGTTTTATGCAAAATTCAGTTTTTAACCTACCACTTAGTGGTTTCACTATTCATCAAAAATTGAAAGTTTTCAGAAAAATACCAAAATTTCACCCTAGGCTAATTTCGATATTCTGAGTCCAAAAATGAAGTCCATTTTGAAAAATAAAATTTATAAAATTTCAAAAAGTGATTATTACTATTCATAACGGCTAGTTTTAATAGCATATCAATGTTTAGTGAAACTCGGTATTGCGTATTACACACGCTATCGAGGAAGGTCGTGATTGCGTGTAATGCAAGGCAAGTCAAGGATGCGTGTTATGCAAGCTCCTTTTGGTGTAGCGTACAACACAAGACTTTAATAAAATTAAAAAGAATGTTTTTTTATAAAATCTTGGGCTGTTACACTAACTGAATATTTATGATGTTTGGAGGCCACCAAAATTTTGGATGTTTCTCCTCTCTAGTGGCTCGTGCATGAGGACACAAATGGTTATGGTTATTATACCAAATTTCACTAATATATTATGTTAATAGTGTCCCACTCTTAGCTAGTGACTATAGGGATCTACCGTGACTTAGTTCTCTCTTGGGAAATAGTACCCACCATGGGAATATGGTACACTTTGCTGGTTAGTTAAAAAGAAATCATGTTTTCCTTTTAATTTTTTTCTAAAAAAATGTTCTATAATTTTTATAAAACCTTCAGTTTAATTTTTCTTATAATTCTTATAGCATGGAATCTATTTTATTGGTGGAATTCTACTAGAATTTTTCTCACACCCCACTTACACATTCGGGTGTAAGTAGACTTGGTTATGTTTAAAACTTGTAAAGACAGTATGTTTGAAGATGGTTTTTTAGGATGCTAGTAGTCCTCAATTGAAGGTCTTGTGGTGGTGTCTTGAGGATGATTCTATTCTTGTTTGATGGTGGGTTTTGGATAGTGTCTTTTTTCATTTCTGTTTTAGTCCCTTTTTTAGGATTTGTTTAAATATTGTAAACATTGAATCTGAAAATTCATATGTCATTTTTTGTTATGATTATTTATTTTTGGATTATTTATCATTTTTGGTTGTTTAGGAATAATTATATGGGTGAAATAAGTCCCAAATTGTTTTTTTATACCCATGAATATATTGCTAGCCCATGGGGATCAGGAATGCCCTTCAGTTCAAACCATGAGCCGGGTCAGGTGTCGGGTTGGATGGAACTCCATCTTGGTTTATGAAAAAATGGTATCATAGCATGGTACACTCTTTTTGGGTCAAGTTATTTAGGATGAGTCTAGACATAATGGAGTTAGGATTTTTGGGGCCTAAGGTTCTTGTTACTTGTAAGGTGTCTGGCCAACACACCTTGTGAAAGATCTTAAGTCTCCATGGGATGTTGGGACTTTGTTTAACTTCTCTTCCAGGTGAGATATATAATATGAAAACTGTATATGGATAATGGGAGGAGGTAAAGTGGTTTGGTTGTTATATTATTGAGATGGGTTTGTTTTGTTTGGATTTATGGAGTTTTGGTATTAGTTGTTATTATTGAAAATTATCAGAGTAGTTGTATTGATGGTTTTCTTTATGGTTGTTGCTTGATGTAGCAAAATGCCTCCCTAGAGGCTCTATGTGGAGCTACTGGAAGAGACCAAAGGGATTTATCCCTCACATAATTATTAGAGATTATTTGAAGTTGTGGTCCGAGCTATTCAAGATTTAGGATAGAGAGTTTGTTTGGGTTCTACTCTAGTTAGAGGAGCTGAATTGGGTATTAGTAAGGACAAAACTCAAGATTTTATTAACCACAAGCCTCCATAATTCAAGGTAA
Source organism: Viscum album (assembly GCA_963277665.1). Taxonomy (NCBI): domain Eukaryota; kingdom Viridiplantae; phylum Streptophyta; class Magnoliopsida; order Santalales; family Viscaceae; genus Viscum; species Viscum album. The sequence goes on from OY728127.1 coordinate 626,760,739, forward strand.
ATGTGGATCCTTAGGAAGTAAAGGGGTGTCATGAGAATATAGAGATAATTTTTTAGTTTCATGACACTCCAAAGGTTTTTAGAGTGAAATGCACTTTGTTTTTTTGGGATAGTCCCAGTAAGAGGTGGTGGGACTTTGTGGTGTAAGTTGGCAAGACCGAAAGTATGAGTTGGAAAGAATTCAAGATCGTATTCAATGAGCACTATTGTCCAAATGTCTTGGCCTATGCTAGATCCTATGATTTCGTGGATCTTACCCAGGGATACCAGAGAGTGACGAAGTATGCCAATAATTTCATGGAACTAGTCTAGTATACACCAGAGATCATTTTGAATGAATAGATGAAAACTCGGAGGTTTGAGAAAGGGCTAAAACAAGAGATCTATTCTCATAACTTTTTTTAAGATTAAGAACTATTCTATGGTGTTCAATCATTCTTTCATGGTTTAAATTGATCAGAAGAGAAAGTATAGGTTCCTTGGAGTGGTTTCGGCTATGGGAAGTGGTATCATATTAGAGAAGAAGAGGAAGCGAGATGAGCAGGGGAAGAAGGGATGTGGTATTTTAGGCCATCCTTCCATATAGTCTTCATCCATGGTTTCTGATGAAGGGTATTTTTTGTGCAACCAGTGTGGGAAGGTGGGGGAGATATGATCTGCATTAAAATATCCTCCCAAACACTATAATCTTTGTGGATTGATGGGGAACTTCTAGATATTCTGTAGAGCCAAATGTTCTTATTATAGTGGGGTAGGATTCATGGATTCTAGGGGGACTTCAACCAATTCAGAACCATCAAGGTTTGCATGTTCTTAGTTTATAGTTCATGGTGATAGGTTTGGATAATCTCTTGGGAATATCTAGTTTAGGGAAGAACCATAGGCTAGAGGTCATACTAAGGATTAGGATGAGATGAATCACCTATATGTTGTAGACAAAGAACCAGAAGGATCAGATGCGGGAACTGCAATAGTTCGAGGTACCGTTCTTATTGGGCTATCCTTAAATGATTTTCTCTTCAATACTGGTTCTTTAGTTTCTTTTATTTCTATCTTCCTTTTTTATATGTTAAAATTTCCAACCACGCTTGTGCCATATGTGATGGAGTTGGAAACACCTCTTGGTAAAAATATAGAGAAGGGTCTCAGGTGTCCATCTTGTGTACTCACCCTGTTAGGGGTCGGTCTTGAATGAGATTTTGTTATTCTGAAAATGGAACTCTTTGATGTAATTATAGGCATAGATTTTATGGTGCACTTTCAAGCACATATCATTTTCTAAATGTGGTGGGTGAGATTTGAAGTACCTGATAGTAGTACCTAGGTTTTTTCATGGTGAATGGGATCATTAGTTGAGTCCTACTAGACCTCTACTTCTAGAGTTAGGTATCCTTGTTTTCAATTATCATCACTCGTGTTGGAGGATGGTGGTGGTGTTTCTGAAGGTAGAATACCTCATTTTTCAAATAAATTCCCATAAGTATTTCTAGACGACCTTTCAGGATTTCCTCTAGAGTGAGATGTGGAGTTCTTGATTAATTTGGTGTATGGAACAAAATCGATATATCTTTCCTCATATCACATGGCCCCCATCGAGTTGAGGGAATTAAAGATACAACTAAATGATTTGGAATCCAAAAGATTCATTCTCCTAAGCATCTCCCCTTGGTCTACACCTATTCTATTTGGAAAAAAAAGGTCGACTAATATCTTTGGTTGTGTATTGATTACCAAAAGTTGAATAAGTTAACTATCAATAACATGTTTCCCTTGCCTCATATTGATGACTTTTTTGTTCAGTTAAAAGGGGAAAGGTGGTTATCTAAAATTGATTTTCATTCTGGTTACCACCAAGTCAGGGTGAGAGTGACGGACGTCCCAAAAATAGATTTCAGAAGTAGGTATGACCATTTTGAGTATTTAGACGTGCCTTTTGGACTAACAAATGCTCCAGTGGTCTTCACGGTGCTTATGAATGGGGTGGTCCATTAGTATCTCTACCCATTTTTCGTGGTATTCAAGGATGAAATCCTGGTCTGTTCTGGATTTGATGAGTATCATGAGAATAATTTGTGAAACGTTTTGGGAACACTTCAGGATCATTTTCTCTATGCCAAGTTTTCTAAATTCACCTTCTAGATTAAAGATATAGAGTTTTTGGGCCTTGTGATCTTAGAAAAGGGGGTTTTTTCTGGACCCAGAGAAGATCAATAAAATTATTTCACGGGAGGAGCTGAATAATGTGATTTAGATCATAAGATGTTTGGGCCTGTCCAGATATTATAGCCAGTTTGTTTGATATTTCTCTCAACTTGCATCTTCCATGACCAAATTTACCCAGAAAGGGGAAAATATTGACTATATCTCAAAGTGTTAAGAGTCCCTCGAGGAGCTAAAGTATTGGTTGAAAACCGCTCATGTGTTGATCTTTCTATAATATGGTATGTGTAATGTGGTTTATTGTGATGCCTCAGGTATGGTTCTCCGGTTCATGCTTGTGTAGGATAGCATGTGGTGGTGTATTTCTCTCCCTAATTCCGACCACATGAAAATAATTACCCGACCCAAGACATGTATTTAGTAATAGTGATGAATTCCTTAAAGATGTGTCATCATTACGTTTTTGGGGAGAAGTTTTTAGTATATTCTGATATTAGGAGCTTAACCTACATCTTATCCCAAGAATATTGGAATTTGAGGTGATGTCTTTGGGTTGAGTACCTTAGGGTTTTGATTTTGATATTGTCTTTAACCCAAGAAAAAGTAATGTTGTGATCAATTCCTTAAATAGAAGAGTTCCTATGCATGAATTGAAAGAGTCCAGTGATGAGTGGATGTTGATGGGTCTTTTTTCATAGTTACACATAGAGACCAAGGAGCATAGTAGAGGTGCGTTCTTGTCAAGTATTTAGAAAGATCCTTCTCTCATGGAGCTATTTTAGTAGGATCATCCTGGTGATGAGTTATGATAGTAGTATATGCAATCTCTTCATGGTGGGGGGACACCTTGTGATTGGTCATTGTCTCTAAAGGGAGTTATGTGATTCAAGGTTATTTTAGGGTGAAGTTTCCTATGAGGAAGGTGGTGATGTAGGATAGCCACTAGTCTCAGTGGTATATTCATTTTGGTACTACCAAGATATGTTATGATGTATATTGGTAGTTCTTGTGGCCTGGTATGAGGTGGGACATAGCTAATTTCTTATCGAGGTGCTGTACATGTTGGAAAGTGAAAGCAGAGCACCAAAGTCCCTGTCGTCTTCTCCATCCATTACCCACTCCTAGATTTAAGTGGAATAAGATCTCCATGGATTTTATCATTGGATTTCCATGTACAAATCAGGGAAGGAATTCCATTTGGGTAGTGATAGATCATATAAACAAATCATCCAACTTTATTCATATTATAGATTCAGATGAGGTGGATGATATGGGCCAGTTGTATGTCTAAGAGATTGTGAGGCTTCAGGGTGTGCCATCTACTATGGTCTTTGACAGGGACCCCTGTTTTAAATCTCGATTTTGAGAAGGTCTTCATAAGGTGATGAATTCATAGATCAAATTAAGAACATCATACCATCCTCAAAATGATGGTCATACATAGCAGGAAAATCAGATTTTGGAAGACATGCTCCAAGCATGTGTCTTGAATTTCAGTGTTTCATGGGATAACCATTTGGTATTGTTTGAGTTTTCATATAACAATAGGTATGAATCTTCGATTCAAATTTCTCCCATTGAGGTGTGCTATTGTTGGTCATGTTGGCCACCTTTGTGTTTGGATGAGGTGGGTGAGACCTTACTATTGTGACCATGTTTTTTATAGGAGACATCTAAGAAGGTCAAGTTAATCTTGTAATGGTTTTTGATATCTCAGAGTCTCCAAAAATCATATGCCTATTAGATAATCTATGATCATGATTTTTCCATGGGTGACCAGGTTTTCTTGAAAGTGGAACCTCACTTGGGTCATCTCCATTTGTTAAAGAAAGGGAAGAAAACACCTAGGTATATCAGATCTTTTGAGATCACTGAGTGGATTGGAAAGGTGGAATAAAGGTTGGGTTTTCCTTTCCATTTGATTCCAATTCATAACATGTTCCATGTTTCTCAATTGAAAAAGTATAACGTAGACACATCTCATGTGTTGAATTGGGAGGATTTGGAGTTGGAGCCGGATTTTTCTATGTTCAAACAACCAGGGAAGATTATAGATTCTTATGAGAAATTTCTAAAGGTGAATTCTATTCTTCTATTCCAGATCCTTTAGCATCATGGTAATTATGAGAACATGTTGGGCAAGAATCCCTCAAGGTATCATTGAAGCATTTTTTAGAAGATTGTGTTTGTTGACAAAGTGGACATCTGTGTTGTGATTGTTGACAAAGAAAACCATGACATACAAATTTGTTGACAAAGGGGATTTAATGGTGGAATTTAGAGTTCAAGGGATGTCTTTAAACATCCATATTTTATTCAAGAACGTTGAAAAAGTAATGGATGATCTGGAGGTGGTACAAAAAGAGTAGATACAAGGTGGCACTATTTTCCAATGTTTTCCAAATTTTTGGGACTGAAAATCGACAAATAAAGAAAAGTGTTCTTGGAAAAGGGACTTGCACACCGTTATCTTTAAGGAGTGGAAACTTTCATGCCATGTTTTTTTTAAGATCATAATATCAAAATATGGAAAAGGGAAAAGGGGCACCCAAGTTTTATGTTTGGTCGCGCAAGTGACTAGCGCAGTAGAGACTAGGGCGGCGAGACTTGCATGCCGAGGGGAGACTTGCACACCATTGCACAGGGTGTCCAAATGCCTATAAATAGAGGTCGAACCCTCCTCATTCTGTGTGAGTTCAACACTTAGAGAAAATCAGAGCTCCCATCATGCAGGTGTGGTGGTCGTGCAAGTGGTGGTGTGGTCGCCCAAGTAGAAGTTGTGCGCCAGTTGTTTGTTGCGCGCCCAAGGAGGTTTGGGAGAGAAAGGAAAGAAGTTGCCCAAGTTTTTAGTTGAAGAAGGGGGTGTCGTGCAAGTGGTTTGGTGACACTTGTGCGCCAGGTTTTGAAGAAGCGCGAAACTTTTTGGTTGCGTGCAAAAATTGGTTTGGGCGTAAAAGGGTGTGCGTCACGCAAGTTTGTATTTACAAAAGCTTCTGTCACGCAAGTGGTTGAGGTGGACTTGTGCGCTAGTTTTAACTTGCATGCTGAGACTTGCACGCCAGATTAGATAAGGGCTCCAAGTAGGGTTGAAGCACGACAGTGATTCAGGGCTGTGTGGAAGCTGGAAGATTTCTCGATACCCTCAGTGCAAAGTGAGATTCATCGAAAGGAGAAAGTTAGAATTCAATAGAGAATCTACATACAATAGAAGATGTATTCATTAGTGATAATGAAGAGACCTATAGGTCTATAAAATGCGAGTGGATCCTTTCCAGAGCAGTGAGCAAAGGAAGAGGAAGAAGGTGATCCTCTCCACCGGCAGTGAGCCAGAGAGAGAGAGACAGGGAGTGACCCTTGGGGAAGCAGTGACCTGACCCTAAACTTTGTAAAGGTAGTGAGCCTGGGAATAGAAGTGATCTATCCTAAACCTTGTTAACAACAGTTCAATTTTAGTGGATTTGGTACATCGGCACATCGCCGATGTATGCTCCTAGGATTTAGTCCAGTGAGGGTGAACCAAGTAAAAATCGTTGTGTCTTGTGCATGATTTAGTTTCTGTTTATACTTTTCTGTAGGAAAGAGAGAGAAAAGAGTCTTGTTTAACAGTGATACAAGATCAATATGGGCAGTTGTTTTAATCTTTCATACCCTGATTCACCCCCCTCTCATGGTATCTAACCTAGTGGACCTAACAAGTGGTATCAGAGGGAAATTTTTTTATCAGTGGTTCTCTCTCAAATGTAGGTCACTAATCATAAATGGATTCCGATCATTGACGAGAACTATTTTTAGATATGGAAGTATTAGATTCAACACTAATTTTGATCTTTGGTAATGGACGTATTCACAACAGTAATGCATGGCATAACAGCTGATATTAATAGTGGTGCATTATCAGAAGCTGAACGTAGAGAGTTGGATGCAGATGCCAAAGGAATTAATGCCTTAGGGGGAGCCCTATCCAATCCTATCTATACAAAGGTGATGTCATGAAAAACATCACATGCCATGTGGGAAAATATATGGAATATATATGAAGGGGATACAAAGGTCAGAGAGGCAAAGCTGCAAGTGTTGTGGAACAAGTATGAAGATCTGAGAATAAACTTGAATGAGTCTGTTGATGCATTATTTGATAGGGTAAATGTTGTAGTAGAAGACAAGAGAGGTCTTTGTGAAGTTATTGAAGACATAAAAATTGTGAAGTTAATCTTGAGAAAACTTCCACCTCGGTTCAATCCGAGAGTTTTTGTTTTGGAAGATCAAGAACCGAAAGAACTAACATTGGATAACCTACATAACACCCTTATTGCATATGAAATGAGAAACGATGATAACAACGATGTGGAAAAGGGGAAATCCAAAGAGGTGGCATTTAAGGCTATGAAGGATCTCACCATTGAAGATTCTTAGGAGGAATAAGAGACAGATGAGGTAATTTCATTCCTCTCCTCAAATCTTCAAAGAGGAAAAGGAAAGTTCAAAGGGAAACTTCCACTTGCTTGCTTTAGATGTGGAAAAGTTGGTCATCTTACCGCAAGGTGCCCCAAAAAGTTTCAAGAAGAAAATGATGAATATGAAGTTTAAATTCCCAAGAAGAGATCTTCAGCCTATGTGAAATGGAAGAAGCAGTTCAAGAGAAATTTCGTCAAGAATAAGAATCATCTTTTACAAGAAATAGACAGTTTAGATGAGTCTGAGGTTGAAGAGGTGGAGGAGATTAAAAATTGCAAAGATTGTGGAAAAAATGCTATGGTGTAATCGTCAGTAGTTCTCAAGAGAATAACAAAACCAAAGGTGATGATGAAGAAGAAGAAGTTGAAGGAAGAATAGATATGCAAGCTGAGTTAGAGGCTTCTCTTGAGGAGATAGATGTTTGGAGAGACAAAACAAAGAAATTTTACAAAGTTGTTCATGATGCCAAACCCTATATGTTGTAGTAGGAAGAAGAGAAGTCTGAGTTGATGGAAGAAATTGAGAAACTCAAGTTATCAACACTAGAGAACTCAGAATTAGTTAGTGAGTATAAGCTCAAGATTAAAGAACAGAAAAGGGAGATCAATGGCTTGAATATAAAAGTGAAATATCAAGTCAAGTGTATCAAATAGCTTGAAGAAGAAGTGGTAAGTTTGCGACGAAACATGAAGGATCAAGAAAAACTCTTGACCTCCAATGTGATATCAGAAAAGCAGGTCATTCAGATGACAGAAAAGATGAAAGAGGAGGCTAGTAGTTCAGCAGGAAAGAAGTAGAAATTGAGCTCAGATGTTAAAGCTGATTCAGGGCTTGATCAGAAAAAAATATATTAGAAAATTGAAGTCAGACCACAAGCACCCATCCAGAGATTGAAGGATGATTTGGGCACAAATAAAAATCACAATATTCATAGATCCCAAGGGGAAACTCGTAGTGCAGAAGTAACATGAAGGAATGGACCTTATATCAGGTGTTATTTTTGTGGAAAGATGGGAAATTCACAGTATGTGTATTCCATATCCAAGAGATATCGAAGGGAAAAAGAACAAAGGTGGCTACCAAACAAAGAATGGTTTTCCAGAACATATTTTGAAGGAAACTATTTTTGGTATGGAGGATTTGGGCACATGTCTAGGTACTTCACTTTGACCATACAGAGGAATGTGCCAAAGTAGAATCAAAATGTTCACAACCAGTAGATCAATAAACAAATAGGTGAGTTAAAAATGCTGAATAGATTTGCGGCTTTGCAGGATGAATCTGGTCCTTCATACTCTGAGAAAGAACAGAAGTCTCAATCCATGCCAAGTGTGAAGGAAGAAATATGGACCAAGAAGAAGAAGGATGAGAAGGCTATGGTGGTAGAAATTGCCCTTAAGGCATCAGATCGCTCTAGTGTGTGCATCCTTGATAGTGGTTGCACATCTCACATGACAGGTAATATGGATCTTGTTACAGGAAAAAAATATGACAAAGGAGTTGTCAAATTTGGAAACGATGAAGGCCTGAAGATTGTTGGCTCAGGAAAGGCCATGTTTGGGGACAAAGAGATGAGGCATGCTGATTTCTTAGTAGTAGAAGGCCTTAGTCACAATTTGCTAAGCGTCAGTCAACTATGTGACTCGGGACATTCTATAAGGTTTTCTAAGAAGGTGTGTATTTTCAAAGGAAGATATGGGGAAATAGTTCTACAGGGAAAAATAACAAAGGGAAATCTATACCTGGTAAGTGGAGAAGAAGATATATGTTTTCTGTCTAGAGAGGAAGAAAACAAGTTGTGGTACAAACGACTTGGTCATATTTTCCAACCATCCCTGGAATATCTGGTAAAGTGTGAAGTAGCAAGATACCTCCCTAAGCTATCACATAATCATACACATACGTGCGACTCTTTTGAACAAGGGAATATCATTAGAAATATGTACAAAGAAAAGTAAAAGAAGTCGACAAGAGTGCTTGAATTGGTGCATGATAAAGTTTGTGGACCTATTTCACCAAGAGAAATTGACAGGAAGATGTATTACATTCTTTTAATTGATGAATATAATAGAATGGCAAGGATATTTTTTATTTCCCATAGGTAAGATGTACTTAGCTGCCTAAAACAGTACTGAAGGGAATCTAAAAGGATGCTCGGACAGAAAATTATGAAGTTTCGTACAGACAATGGTACTGAATTCAAAAAAAGTCATGTGGAAGAGTATATCGAGAAAAATGGGATAAGGAATCAATTTTCTTCAGTAAGAACTCCCCAACAGAATGGAGTGGTTGAAAGGATAAATCAGATCATCAACAACATGGCCAGAACAATGCTTATCGAAAAAGACCTACCAGAGAAGTTTTGGAAGGAAGCAGTATTGACATCAGTCTACATTTCTAATAGGGATCTATTGTGTCCGAAGGAAGGAAAGACTCTGTATGAATGTGGTACGAAAAGAAGCCAATAGTGAAACACTTTAGAATACTTGGAAGTAAGTGCTTCATTATCAACAAAGAAAAGCATAGGAAGTTTGAATCATGTGGAGATAAGGGAATTGTGAAGTTTGAGTATGTGCCTACAGAGCTACAGTTTGTAGATATTCTAAAAAAGGCCTTACCCCAGGATTCATTTGAAAGGAATTGACTGGCTCTGGGAGTTAAATTGACTCCCCGCACTTAAAAGAGTGTGGATATGGCACCCCCCTCTCCCCGAGGTATGATGTGTTTTTCCCTAATGTGCTAATATGTGTTCTCTACTCTGTTACAGAATGCAAAATGATGGACCTTTGGGTTCATTGAAAAAAGGGGGAGAAAATAGTGATTTTTCAAGGGGGGAGACATTATGGCTATTTCAAAAATCATGAAAAACAGTGGGAGAAGCTGACAGGTGGAGAAATCGGATAGGGGGAGTATAAAATCTGACGATGCTAGAAGTGATCGATTAAAGAACAGATATCACGACTGCTAATGATTGTGATAAAATCAGAAGAGTGGTGTTGGAATGAGGTAAGAATATTTCCAAAAATTGGTATCAGTTTGGTATCAACAGTGGGTGTCATATTTGAAGTGATTCATTGATGAACTTTTCATTCACTCTTGTTTCTCATGCCGAGAATTGCTCATGTGGGCTTCGAGTATGTGTTGAGTAAATCCTTGATCGCTATCGGAATCGCAATAGGCGAATGGTGGCTGAAGAATTAATTATGTATCTTTTTATGGAAGATTTATCAACAAACCCAAAGGGGGATATTTTTGGGAAAAAATCCCTCAAGGTATCATTGAAGCATTTTTGAGGAGATTGTGTTTATTGACAAAGTGGACATCTGTGTTGTGATTTTTGAAAAAGAAAACCATGACATACAAATTTTTTGAAAAAGGGGATTTCATGGTGTCATGTTGAGTTCAAGGTATGTGGTTAACGATCCATGTTTGATTCAAGAACGTTGAAAAAGGAATGAATGATTTGGAGGAGATATAAAAAGATAAGATACAAGGTGGCACCGTTTTCCAGTGTTTGACAAATTTTTGGGCCTGAAAATCAACAAATGGAGAAAAGTGTTTTTGGAAATGGGACTTGTGCGCTGTTGTCTTGAAAGAGAGGAAACTTGTGCACCATATGTTTTTCAATATTAGAACATCAAAATATGGAAAAGGGAAAAGGGGTGCCCAAGTTTTATGTTTGGTCGTGCAAGTGACTTGCGCGAAAGAGACTAGGGCGGCGAGACTTGCGTGCTGAGGGAAGACTTTCACGCTGTCACGCTGGGTGTCCAAATGCCTATAAATAAAGTTCAACCCCTCCTCATTCTGTGTGAGTTCAAAACTTAGAGAAAATTAGTTCTCCCGTCGCGCAGGTGTGGTGGTCGCGCAAGTGGTGGTGTGGTCATGCAAGTAGAAGTTGTGCACCAGTTGTTTGTTGCACGCCCAACGAGGTTTGGGCGAGAAAGGAAGGAAGTCTCCCAAGTTTTGAGTTGAAGAAGGGGGTTCTGTGCAAGTGGTTTGGGGACACTTTCACGCCATGTTTTGAAGAAGCGCGAAAGTTGTTGGTTGCATGCCAAAATATGTTTGGGCATAAAAGGGTGTGCGTCGCGCAAGTTTGGAGTTACAGAAACCTGTGTCACACAAGTGGTTTAGGTAGACTTGCGCGCTAGTTTTAACTTGCATGCTGAGACTTGCGCGCCGTCTTGGAGAAGGGAGCCAGGTAAGTTTGAAGCACAATAGTGATTCTAGGCTGTGTGGAAGCTGGAAGATTTCCCGATACCCTCGGTGCAAAGTGAGATTCATCTACGGGTGAAATTTGGACTTCAACAGAGCATCTACATACAACCGAGGATGTATTCATTAGTGATAATGAAGAGTCCTACAAGTCTATAAACTGTGAGTGGATCCTTTCAAGAGCAGTGAGCAAAGGAAGAGGAAGAAAGTGATCCTCTCCACTGGTAGTGAGCCAGAGGGAGAGATACAGGGAGTGACCCTTGGGAAAGAAGTGAGCTGATCCTAAACTTTGTAAATGTAGTGAGCCTAGGAATAGAATTGATATATCTTGAACCTTGTAAACAGCAGTGAACTTTTAGTGGATTTGGTACATAAGCACATTGTCGGTGTATGCTCCTTGGACATAGCCCAGTGAGGGTGAACCAAGTAAAAATTGTTGTGTCATGTGCATGCTTTAGTTTCTATTTATACTTTGCTACGGTAAAGAGAGAGAAGAGTGTCTTTCTTAATAGCGAGACAAGATCAATAGGGGCAGTTGTTTTAATCTATCATACACTGATTCACCCCCCTCTCAGGGTATCCAACCTATTGGACCTAACAGAACTAGTCTTGGGTATAACAACCCTTAAATTACATATAGGTTTTGCCTCAACATTGAAGAATACATATTACATAACATAACAAAAACCCTTCTAGGACTATATAGGTTTAGTGTCTTTAGAAACTGGGAGACATAAATAAATGGTTCATAAAATATCTACATTTTCTCCCGCTTATTTCTTCATAAATAGACTCCTTTTTGAAAAATATTACTTAATATAGTTCTTTATGACCTGGGGAAAATAAACATATGCAAGGGTGAGCTCAAATTCTTGGAAAGGGTAAACAAGGGAAATAACAATTATATCATAGTCATAAGAACATAACATTTTAAAATCTTATCCTTCATATAAAATATCATAATATAATTTCATGGGATAAATCCTAAAAGTGCATTGTAATCCCAATAGTCAAAACATAAGACACAAAATTTCATGTAATATACACATAATCATGGAAAATCATTTCATATTAGTAAAGTCTCATTTCTAATACCGTCATAGCAGACAAATTCCTTTACTGCACCGAGTTCACTCCTCGTTCAAGCCCTGTATTACTGAACCAGATTTACTTGCCTTTCCAGTCATGTCTATCACATGAGATATAAATCTATACCCAATTAATTGGAGTTATATGTAGTTCCCATCCATATCATAATTAAATCATTCTTATATGTTCCACAAAACATAAATCATTCATCAAAGAATAAATCAATAAATAAAATGGGTTTCTTAAACATCATTCCATCATAACACAATCCATATAAAAATAGAGGTCATAAATAGAATCACATCATAAAAAAACTCAAATCATAATAATAATAATAGGGATTTAAATATACCCCTATTTAAATAATTTCATCTTAGATAGAAAATAATTTTGAGGAAAACAATTGAAATTAATTCTTGAAGAAAATATGCTTTCTTCTTCCAAAACATTTTCCTTCCTCAAAATGCAATATAATTTTAGAAGAAATAATTTTATGTGAAAATAACCTTATAATATTATAGGGTAATCTTATAGGAAATAAGTCATTATGAAATAATAAAAATATGTTCAGTCTATACAAGTTAAAAACTACATTCTTCTCATACTTCTGCTGGAAACTTCAAAAAGTACCTTATACCGAAAATGATAAAAGATTCCATTCATACTATTGAGTAAAAATTCACCAATGGGTATAATTAACTTTAAGAAATTATAGATGGAAATAAATAACATTTTGAAATACATATTTAGGAAACATAGATGTGTATGATAAATATACCCCAGTAAATACTTATGAATAAACAATCTTGGATAAAAACGAGATTTGCAAAATTATCCCTTACCTTAGGTCTGATGTGATTTGTATGTATCTGAACCTCCTATATAATGATTTAAATAATGTTAATTATTTAATCTAGAATTATAATAATTTTTATGATAAAATTTATGATAATATTTTTATCTATTTGTTAGTAAGATTTAATTATTACTCATTATTCAGGTATTAACTTCTTTATGTTCTTATGCATGTTTTGTCAGATAAGTTCTTATTCATATTTTTAGGTTATAGTTATATCATTTACAACATCGTATTAGTATAATATATATAATATTTATTCATTCAATTCATTTATATATTCATTATTTAATTAAGAATATGTATAATGAATCAATATTATGTAGAATGAATCACATCACACTGTGGAAACTGTAAGCCGTACGTACGCACGCGTGACGATATTGTTCCCATAATTTTTCAATGGTATTGAATCAGATGGTGTATAATATCTTAGAATAAATATAATTTTATATTAATAATATATATATTTATTAATTCCATTATTATTCCCACCCATGTAAGTTGGTGGTGAAAAACGGATTACACAACTGCATGGAGACAGTAAGCCATACGTACACATGCGCGGTGATTTCATTTTTCATAGGATCGGTAGAAGGTGGAATATGGTTGTTTCATAATGATAATAACTTCTCAGTATATAAGTACTCATGGAGTTATTACTTTATAATGAAACAAATCATGATGTGGAAGTATAAGAGGAAAGAAGTTTGAAAGAATCGGTAAATGATATTACCTCTTTTTTGACATGCCTCCTCTAAATCTTATCTTAGAGCACTAGAGTTGGAATTTTAAGAAGACCAGGACATCTATAATGTTTCTAGGGAAGTTGATAAGGGAAATGGGCAAGGTATGGTCGAACTAGAAGGCTCAAAATGAAGTGAAGAATAGTGGTAGGAAGTTCCCTTTTATAATTGAGGTGAGGGTCACTTTTGGAAACCTCAAAAATATTAATTTATAATAAAATAAAACCCCAATTAAAAACCAAAAAATGTCCCAATTTAGAAGATTATATGATATAGGGTATTAATATCATAAAATAATAAATTTTAGACATATTTTTATGTCAATTTAATCATTATCATTTTAATTAGCACTCAATTATTCTATTTAATTTTTAATTAGGGTAACAAATATTCCAATATTAAAAGGTTAAAATATTTACCTATTTGAAGTGAATTATAAAATAAATGAATAATTTAGAAAATATTATAACAAATAATAATTATTAAATATTTCTTTAGAAATTTTTATGATTTTTAAATAATTTAAACAACCTTATTTTGAAAAAATATCAATAGTGTCAATTTTTAAACTATTTATTTCATGGATTTTTAGAAATATCAAAATACGAAGTAAACCCAGATAAAAACATTTTATTATATCCCTAATGGGTAAAGGTAATCTGTAAAATTTATTTGACTTAATAACTAGCCCATATTTTATTTATTAAAATATTTTTAACAACATTTATTTGTTCTCTTCATTAATAAAATAATTACTACCACAATTTTATGTAATTATTTAATATACTTATTTTTGAATAAAGATTTAAAATAAAATAATATGATGTAGATAACTCCATTATATTTCATAATAATACTTTTAGTTGAATTTATATTCTGAAAAAATGCAACATTAAAAATGCTAAACTCTTTTAAAACATGAATGTGACAAATTTATCTTCACTTTAAATAAAATAATATAAGTGTCATAATATCTTCTATAAGAATTAAAATGGTCAATAAGTCAACCCTTGGATGATTATGGTTGAGATATACTCGACCAATAGGGTTTGGTCAAGTTTTTGTGATTTTTATGGTTATTAATATTTTAATAAAAAATGTTTTATTTATTTCTCATCAATTAAATGATTTTTCATCATCTAAGTATAAGTCTTTAAGGTAATTATTTATTTCCTAAAAATTAAAAATTAATTCTAATGGTAAATAATTTTTTATATATTTAAAATGATTATTTATAATCAAAATTATCTTCTATATATCCTTATATTAAACATAATTTAATTATTAAAGTTTGAGTGAGACATATTTCACTTTTCTTTAAATAAAATAAATTAAATGTCCAAATCTTATCCAACTGGGTTCCAATAGATACCATTTCGACCCAAGTATGTTTTAAGTAAAATTTCAATCATCCAATTATATTAAGACAAGTGTTAGAGTAATTTTACAATATTATTTTTTACATTTAATTACTCGATTTACCCTTTTACCATGTTAATAAAATTTACCGAAGTTACTATTCATATTTCCCAAAAATAAAATAAGGATATTTACATAATTTAGACCTAATAAATCTAAATATGGAATCCATTTTTAAAAATCCAAAACATTGAATTTGAAGTACTTAATTTAAAATTAAGCCCGTTGTTGAAATAAGAATATGGGTTTTAAAAGCTAAAATTGTTCAAAATATTGAAATGTTTTTTCATATGAATTTAATGTCAAATTAATTATAATGAACTAAATTATATTAAATGGTAAAAATATATTATATTTATACTTTGAAACTATTCAATAATATAATTTAACTATATAAATTATTTCGATGAAAAAAGTTATTTTCAATTAAAATTTAGCATATTTTTACTATTCCTAAAAACATGAAAGTTATCAGAAAATATCAAAAATTAATCCAAAGTAAATTTTTATATCATGCTTAAAAATAACAAGTTTATTTTGTCATATAAAAATTTAATGTGTCAGAATCTTAATTTAAAAGGGGTCACCATTCAAAGGTGTAAAATTAACCTTAAAAAAATATGTATTTATACATAAAATAGGGTTTTATTCATATCCTATGACTAAAATATCAATTGGATGAATATAAATAATATTTTATTAAGTATATAACACAAATATATCTCATTTATTTCATTACCAAAAATATTTCATTGAAAAATAAAAAAACTAATTGATTTATATTTTTTATAAATAATTGATAGCCAATGAATTCATAATGCATTTTCATAAGTTAGTTATAATTATTTACACTAACCTAACAACTAGGATATAATGGTAATTTTATAATAATGGAATCTCACAGTTCATTTAAACTCAGGATTACGTGCAAATCATGCTACTGAAGAATACAAATTTTTTAAATAAAATATTTCATAAAAATATCCTAATGTTACATTATACGGGGGAATTTATCCCTCAAAATTCGTCACTTGGAAAAAAATAGACGAGGAAACCTCTTTCTCATCATATCCTCAAGTTCCCATGTAACTTCTTTAAATTGGTGGTTCCTCCAAAAAACTTTAACCAAGTGAGTGGTCTTGTTTTGTAGAACTTTTTCGCTATGATCCAGAATATCTATTAGTTGTTCTTCATAAGAAAGATGTTTCTCCAGTGGTACAAATTATGATCTTAGTATATGTGAAGGATTAGGTATGTACTTTCTTAGAAGAGATTAATGGAACACATCATTAACTTGAGATATATTCATTGGAAGTTTCAATTGATAAGCTACCTTCCCAACACAATCTATAATTTCAAAAGGACCAATATAACTAGGGATCAACTTTCCCTTCTTTACAAATATCATTACTCTCTTCTAAGGAGATATTCGTAAAAACTCTTTATCACCCAATTAAAACACTAGGTATTTTCTTGGGTTGCCAGTATAACTTTTTTATTGACTCTGAGCTACTTTTATGTGTTGTTGAATAGATATGACCTTTTCTGCCATTTTATCAACATGATCTGGTCCTAATAGCTTTCTTCCCCCAACTTCATCCCAACAAGTTGGAGTTTTTCACTTCTTTACATAGAGGAATTTATATGGATCCATTTTAATATTGGAGTGAAAGTTATTATTTTAAGAAAATTCCACCAAAGTTTGGTGTTGGTCCCAACCACCATTGAAATCGAAAGAAAAAGCTCTCAACGTGTCTTCTTGAGTTTGATTGTCCCCTCAAACTGACCGTCTATCTAAGGATGATTAGAATTGATGAAACTTAACTTTGTATCCAGATCATGCTGAAAAATTTTCCAGAACTTCGAGGTAAACCTCATATCCTGATCAGATATAATAGAAAGTGGTACTCCAGGAAATCTTATGACTTCCTTTACATATATCCTAGAAACCTGATCAAGAGATAAATAATCCCTAATAGAAATTAAGTGTGATGACTTCGTAAGGTGATCAAATATAACCCATATAGCATTATGGCCTTTATATGTTTTTGGATGTCCAACAATAAAGTCCATATTTATGTTTTCACACTTCCATTTTTTTATGGGTAATGGTTGTAATATCCCCTTAGACTTCTGTCTCTCATCCTTAACATAATGAAAAACCAAGCCTTGAGATACCTAATCAGTGACATCTCTTTTCATGACATCCCACCAGAAATACCCTTTTAGGTCCGTGTAAATCTTTTTGATTCTTGACTGAATATATAATGAAGTACTATGAGCATCATACAATAGATCCTTTTTTAATTCTGGAATGGGAGGAATATAAACTCTATTTTTAAACCTTATTATTTCATTACAATCATGGTTGAATTCAGGAACATTTCTCACCTTCTTTTCTAGCTCTACGTATTTCTTCTATGCCTCTTTAATATTAACTTGTATAGATGGTTCAGAATTCCTTTGAAAAAGATAAGATTTATCCCCTTCCTTTACAATTTGAATATCCATCCATTTAAATCCATAAATATTGGATCCTTTTTAATCCTCATTATAGATAGGCTAGTATGGTTTTGTCGACTCAAAGCATATTCCACCTTGTTATCTTTCATAGGGTGGTATTGTACTGATCATTCATAATATTTAATCAAATCCAACCATATTATTTGGTGCATATTTATCTCCTTTTGTGTGAAAATATAATTCAAACTTTTATGATCTATATAAATATCAGTCCCTTCACTATAAAGATAATGCCTCCGTATCTTTAATGTAAAGATTACCACAGATAACTTGAAATCACGAGTTGGGTATTTTTTCTCATGTATTATCAACTGCCGTGAGGCATAAGGTATTACTATATCATTTTTCATGAGAAAACATCCCAACCCCTTCTTGGATGCATCACTGTAGGTCACAAACATTTCTCCACTACAAGGTAGTGTGATCACAGGTGCACTGGCTAACCTTATTTTTAGTTCTTTAAAATTATCTTCACATTCCTCCATACAAATGAACATAACTCATTTTCGAGTCAACATGGTTAGTGGATTAGATAATCATGAAAAATATTACACAAAATATTGATAATATCCTGTCAAACTAAGAAAACTTTGAATCTGAGTTACCATTTTGTCTCAAACAAATTTCAACAACTTCTATTTTTGATGAATCCACAAATATCCCTTTTCTTGAGATTATGGGACCCCAAAATGAAAATTTTTGAAGCTAAATTTCACACTTGGTGAATTTATCATAAATATTCTCCTTTATTAGGATCCTCAGTACAATTATCATGTAGTCTTCATGTTCTTCCTTTCTCTTCAAATAGACAAGAATACCATATATAATGACAATGGAAAATTGATCAAGATAGTCTCTAAAGATTATATTCATTAGATCCATGAAGATAGAGGGAGAATTATTAATACCAAAAGCAATAACTATAAATTCAAAGTGTCCATACCTTGTATGGAATGTATTCTTTGGTATATCCTCCATTTTGATCCTTAATTGATGATATCCTGAATGAAGATCAATCTTGGAAAAGTATTGAGCTCTTTTTGGTTGGCCAAATATGTCATAAATGCAGGGAAGAGGATATTTTTTCTTGATTGTGATATTTTTATGTTCTCAATAATCAATACAAAGTCTCATTGATCCATATTTCTTCTTAACAGCCATAATAGGTGCTCCCCAAGGTGATAGACTAGGGTGTATGAATCCCTTATCAAGATTCCCTTGGAGTTGTTTCTTGAATTCCTATAGCTCAATTTGGGACATTCAATAAGGTTTCTTTGAAATAGGCATGGCACCTGGTATGATTTCTATTAAAAAATCTTCTTCACAAAATAAATATATGAAAGGGTGAAATTAATTCTTGATTAAAATATGCTTTCTTCTTCTAAAAAATTTTCCTTCGTCAAAATGCAACCCTATTTTAGAAGAAATAATTTTATGTAAAAATAAACTTGAAAGAATTTAGTGGAAGATTCAAGGAAATAATGCATTATGAAATCATAAAAATATGTTCACACCGTACAATTTAAAAACATTCTTCTCATACTTTTTACATAACAGTAAAAAAGTACCTCGTACTGAAAACGATAAAAGATTCCATTCATACCATTTAGTAAAAATTCACCAATGGGTAAAATTGACTTTAAACAATTATATAAGGATATAAAGAATATTTGGAATTACATATTTAGTGAACATGTTTGTGGATGATAAATATACCCCATTAAATACTTACAAATAAACAATATTAGATAAAAATTAGATTTTCAAAGTTATCCCTTACCTTAGGTCTGATATGCTTTGTATGTATCCGAACCTCATATATAATGATTTAAATAATTTTAATGATTTATTATAGAATCATAATAATTTTTATGATAACATTTATGAACATATTTTCATCCTTTTTTCAGTAACATTTCATTTTACTCGTTATTTGGGTAGTAACTTCTTTATGTTCTTATATATGTTTTGTCGGAGAAGTTCTTATTCCTATTTTTGGGTTATAGTTATATAATTTAAAGAATTTTATTGTATAATATATATAATATTTATTCATTAAATTAATTTATATAATCATTCTTTAATGAAGATTATGTAGAACGAATCAAGATTATGTAGAACAAATCACATCACACCCTGGAGACGGCAAGCCGTACATAGGCACGACCGATGATATCGTTCCCATAATTGTTGAATGGTATTGAAGTGGATGGTTTAAATTATCTTAGAATCAATATAATTATATATTAATAATATATATATTTATTAATTCCATCATTATACCTATCCATGTATGGTGGTGAAAAACGGATTACACCACAACGTGGAGACGATAAGCCGTACTTACGCACACGTGATGATTTCATTTTTAATTGGATGGGTATAAGGTATAGTATAGTTTTTTAATAATCATAATGAACTATTAGTATATAAATATTACTATAGTTATGAATTTATAATAAAAAAACTCATGAGGTAGAAGTGGAAGAGGATAGAATTTTGAAATAATTGGTAAATGATATTACCTTTTCTTCGACGTGCCTTCTCTAAATCTCCTCTTAGAGCAATAGAGTTGGTCTTTGAAGAGTATAAGGACCTATATAATTTTTATAGGGAATTTGAGGAGGTAAATGGGTAGGGTGTGGTAGATATTGAAGTCTCAAAATGAAGTAAATAGTTGAGGGTGGAAGTTCCCTTTTATTATTGTGGTGAGGGGAACTGTTGGAAAACCTCAAAAATATTAATTTATAATAAGATAAAACCCCACTTAAAAACATCCAAAATGTCCCAATTTAGAATATGAGATTAGATAGGGTTTTAATATCATCAAATAATATATTTTAGACTAGTTTTTATGTCAACTTAATCATCATCATTTTAATTAACACTTAGTTATTTTATTTAATTTTTAACTAGGATAACCAATATTTAAATAATAAAAGGGTGAAATATTTACTTAATTGAAGTAAATTAGACCATAAATGAATATGTTAAAACATATTAAACCATATAATAATTATTATATTTTTTTTATAATTTTCTATGATTTTTAAATAATTTAATAAAACCTTATTTTGAGAAAATATCAATTGTTTCAATATTTATACTATTTATTTCATGGATTTTTAAAAAGATAAAAATTAGAAGTTAAAATAAATAAAAATATTTTATTATATTACTAAGGGGTCCAGGTAATCTAGAAAATTTATTTGACATAATAAATACCACAAATTATATTTATTAATGTCTTTAATAACATTTATTTGATATGTTCATTAATAAAATAATTACTACCTCAATTTTTTGTAATTATTTAATATACATATTTGTTGAACAAAAATTCAAAACTAAATTATATGGTGAATATAAATCCATTATATTTCATAAGAATACTTTTATTTGAATTTATATTTTAAAAAACCCAACAATAAAAATGCTATACTCTTTTAAAACATGAATGTGAAAAATTTATCTTCACTTTAAATAAAATAATATAAGTGTCATAATCTCTTCTATAAGACTCCAAATGGTCAATAAGTCTACCCTTGTATGCTCATGGTCAAGATACACTCAACCAATAAGTTTTGGTCAAGTGCTTGGTCCTTTTTATGGATATTAATATTTTAATAAAAAACATTTATTGATTTCAAATAAAATTAATTAATTTTTTCATCATCCAAGCATAAGTCTTTAAGGTAATTATTTATTTCCTAAAAATTATAAATAAATTTCCATTATAAATAAAAAAAATTAGATTTTAAATAATTATTTATAATCAAATTTATCTTTTGTATAACATTATATTAAAACTAATTTAATTATTGAAGTTTGAGTGAGATATATTTCACTTTTCATTAAACAAAATAAATTAAATATACTAATATTATCCAAGTGGGTTCCAATGGGTACCATTTTTACCCAAGTATGTTTTAGGGAAAATTATAATCATACAATTATATTAAGGCAAGTGTAAGGGTAATTTTATAATATTATTTTTTACCCTTAATTACCCGATTTATGTTTTTACCGTGTTAATAAAATTTACCGAAGTTACTATTCATATTGTCCAAAAATAAAATAAATCTATTTACATAATTTGGAAATAATGATTCTAAATACTGAATCCATTTTTCAAAATTGAAAACATAGAATTTGCAGTAATTAATTTAAAATTAATCCCATTGTTGAAATGAGAAAATGAGTTTTAAAAGTGAAAATATTGTAAAATATTGAAATGTTTTTACATCTCAATTTAATTTAAAATTAATTCCAATGAACTACATTATATTAAATCCAAACTGTGCATCCAAACCATGTGCATGTCCTAGTCATTAGAAGTCATAAAATTCCTAAACCACCCCTCTTCATATTAAACCAAAAATCACCCATTTTTCTCTTCATTTATGATTCTCCACCCAAGGAGCCTCCCCCAACTCTCTTACTCTCTTGGATCTTAAATTTATTGGAAAATTTGGTGTGATTTTTTTAAGATTTCTCAAGTAAGTCCCCTCCTCTCTTGGTTTCTCCCGCATTTCTAGGGTTTTCATTCTTCTTCCTTGGAGTTTCATTTCTATAGTGGGTAGGGTGAAATTTTTAGGGTTATATGTTAATTATTATGTTTTAAAAATTATTTTTAAGGTATGTTCTTTCCTCTAAAGGGTGGGATTATGGCGTTGTTGACGTTTTTCACCATTTTCCTAAAGTTTCTTCACTCAAGGTAGGTGGTTCCATGCTTAAAAATTATTTGACGATTTTAATATGTTTAATTTATTATTTTTATGATATATGGATTGTGTGTAAGGTTTTAATTGTGTTTTTAAAATGATTAAAGATGATTTAGTGTTGAAAAGTGATTTTTCAATGGAAATAGGTTATTTTCTATGCATGTTTCATATGAGGTTCATTGTTTTGTGTCTTAAAGGTGATTGATATAATGTGTAGATGGTAAGAAACGTATTTTGAACAGGATTTGGTGTGTGTCTGGTTTAGAAATGGTTTTTGAATGTGTAAATGGTGGTTTATTGTGTGTTTTATAGTGTTTGGATTTTTTATATGTGAAATTGATGTTACATGTGATATGTTTAATGTAAATTGAGAATAATGGGAATCCTAGGTGACTATGTGGGAAGAATAGGACTAGTATGCTAGTGGTTTGGAAGTGGATTTGTCCTGAATTCACTTAGCTGGATTAATGATGAAAACAATAACTAAAAATTTAAGATATTAATATACCACTAGAATTTTGGATGTTTCTCCTCAATGGTGACTAGTGCTCAAGTACATGGATGGTTGTCGATATTATTCCACATTTAACCGATATACGATGTTACAAGTGTTCCACTCTTAGCTAGTGCCTATAGGGTTCTCCCATGACCTAATGCTCTCATGGGATATCTTACCCACCATCGACATATAGTACACTTTGTTGGTTATTTAAAAATAAATAATGTTTTACTTTAAAATGTTATCTATAAAATTTTTCTATCCTTTTTTATAAAACCTTCATTTTAATTTTCTTTATAATGTTTATTTCATGGAATAACTTTTTTGGGTGGAATCATACTGGGATTTGGATCACAACCTACTCAAACCTTTGGGTGTAAGTAGACTTGGTTATGTTTGACATTGGAAAAGTTAGGATATTTAGGTATAGTGGTTTGGGATACTGGTAGTCCTCCCTTGAAGGTATTGTGGTGGTGGATTAAGGATGATGCTCCTCTTATTACATGGTGGTTTTTGAGTAGTTTCTTGTTTCCTTTTTTTGTAATCCCTTTTTGGGATTTGTTTAAGTTCTGTAAACATTTAATCTAAAAATAGATATGTCACTTTGTTATGATTATTAATTTTGGGTTTATTTATCATTTTTGGTCATTTATGATTAATTATATGGTTGAAATCATTCCCAATTTTC
The DNA here is from genome assembly GCA_963277665.1 of Viscum album. Classification (NCBI taxonomy): domain Eukaryota; kingdom Viridiplantae; phylum Streptophyta; class Magnoliopsida; order Santalales; family Viscaceae; genus Viscum; species Viscum album. Next base: position 626,784,109 of record OY728127.1, read on the forward strand.
ATTATGGACACCCAAGAACTTGTTAGAAGCTCATGGGGATCTTGGATTACCTTCAGGTTATGCCTTGGGCTGGTTCAGGTATTGGGTTGGATGACACTTTGGCATGGTTCGTGACAGAGTGGAATCATCTATTACCCTATCGATAAAGTTTCTAGTCTATAACCTACTAGCTTCTCTATCCTATTCTCACTGGTGGTACTCCCGCCAAGGTCAAGATGTATCCCACAAATGGGGGATATAGTTGGTATCATCATGAGTAAATAATAACCATATATTATTCCCTTAATAATATTCCTAGGGTCCCCATAATGACAGTGATATGAGGTGAGGTAACATTTATTATACATCAATCATAATTAAATAGAATCTCCTCACCCTGCCTCCTTAACGACATCAATGCGAATCCTCTATAGGATATATGTAACAACATCATAATAAAATGAGACTATGGGGTTTCCATTGGGGGTGTATCTTATTATGTAAAACCATTTAAACATCATCCAACAGGCCTTGAGTTTCAAATATAGTATTTTATTTTCAAATCTCTTTAAAACACCATTTACAAATCAATGCCATTTGAAAATTCATTTTAAAAGTTCCAAACAGACCTTAATGTTCCACTTTAGTAATATCCTTAGAAAAATAGTTATTTGGAAAAATATTTCAAAATACAAAGAAAAGTTGAAGAATATTTTAGTTTTTTAGGAAAAAAAACATTACATTAAAACATAACATCAAACATGTCAACAATGTATCAAGGAGCATTACTAATAATTCAGAATGTAATATCACACATGAAAAGATCAAGTATTTGTTACATAGAACCATCAAAACCAATAATAAATGAAAATAAAAGTAAAATAAGACATCAATACCTTAATTATAATCATATAGAAGTATAAAAAGTCTAAATCATCAATGAAATAACCAAAATACACTAGAAAACCATTTTAACAATTTATTAAACACTTAGAAAACATAATTTACCTTTATGATTCAAAATAGGTGTTCATATACTTTATCTAATGACTATAAACATATGAAATGCCACTAGAAAAAGAATAATTTTCTAGGAAAACTGAAATCAATAACCCAAGCATTCGTGGTATATCGAGCAAGGGAAAATTCATAGTAAAACCTACCTCAAAGGTGTTCAGAAGAAGTGAAACATTTAATTATGTGAAGAGGAGGACCCAAAGAACAATATGAACACCCAAACATCAATAATACCAAGATATTTAGACAAACCCTAACTTAAGGTATGGAAAAAAAGATACTAAAGAAAGGGAATATGATAAAGAAAAAGGAATGGAGGAAATAAAGGATGAAGAAGAATTTCCTTGGAGGAAACCATCATAAATCAAAATGAACGGAGCCAAAATACAAAAAAGGAAGAGGGGGAATCACCTAGATGTTGACCTATAGGAAATTCATGTAAAAGGTAGGGGATAATGACTTTAGGGATTAAATAGAGTTAGGGTAGATTAATAATTTCATGTATTAATAAATATGGGTTTGTCACATGGCTTGGATTCATGGTTTACTAGACCATGTACCAATCATGAATCCTTTACTAAACAAATCTAGATATCTACATTATTTCAAAAAACTGTTCAAATAACTATGCACCAAACATGAAAATATCCACTGATTAGGGATTGTAGGTATTTCATTATTTTTTGAATGGTTGTTACTAATCATACACAAACTAGGCACACTACACTAAAACAAAAAAAAATCAATTAATTTCCACATTAAAATCAAAAAAATGTTAAAAAATAATGAATAATTTAAATAAAAGAGAAAATAAAGGTCAGGGTGTGATAGATTTATTGTAAGGGATGGGATTACAAACCAAATAATTAGAATAATGCATACATGTAAAGGGAATGTATGAGATAATATGGTGAGAATAAATTGCATTTAAAAGTACTAAGTGTTAGATTATTATAAAGGAATCTCTTTTCCAGACCTGAATGATTTAGTATAGGTGGCCCTAATTTTTAGGTTCCCACTTATAATCTTGTATAAGGAAAGTAAGTAATGAAGTGACCCTAACCATCAGGTGCATCCTTTTTTATGTTTTATTTGTGTTACAATTCACAGGGAAACCATAACCCTTAAGACACTAGTGGAATAGAGTTGAGTGAATCTATATGATAGATTAGGGTAAATAGTTATCCAATAAACTTTCTAAGATTCCTAAATGATAATATTGACATGATTTTCTACTAGATATAGTCATGGATTATGTTATGAACATAACATGGTTAAGTTAGGATGAAATAATGATCTTAGACCACTAATTTATTTGATGCATTAGTTTAAGAAGTTTATTATAAGAAACAAAAAGGTATTCACAAGATATTTCAAAGGTATTATATACAAAATGACCTAATGTTATTTAGTCATAACTCATATAATTAATGTGATTGATTGTAAAAATAACTTGGTGAGACTGAATATAACATTTAAGTCTTGTAATATCTATTGAATTCATAGATGAATTATTATTATACTTTTTTTGAAAATATAAATGAGTTCAAGGAATAATTACCCTATATTTTAAAAGTGTTGAGGATAGATGAACCAGGCATGATATTTCTAGGTTTTTGTATAATATTGAATGTATTATTAATTAAAAGTTTAAATAGGAAGAATAAAAGTATATTATAATGTCTAATAATATTTCTTGGGATACCCAATTAAGGTCATTGAAAACTAAAGGAAGTATCATAATGGGTATAAATGATCCATTGGATAGAACTATTTAGAATACCTAAAGGAGATTGAAAAACACCATGAAATGTAAATGTTAGACATTAATGTTATAGGAATTAATTATTTGATTTGGGAAAGGTATATGTTGAAAAATGTAAACTTTACAAATGTTGAAAATATACAAGTGTTAAAAATCAATGAAAGAATTCAGAAAGATTGTATTTTTCATTCAAATGATGAAAAAATGGGTTGTGGAATAATATTTTTAAATGCAAAGGATTTTATCATGGTCACATGGGCCTAAATTAAGTACGTGTATTTTCTTTATATGAATCTTATAAGATAAGGGATTTTTATTTCCTAATAAGGATTTCTATAAATAATTTGAGATGATGAATTAGATAAAAATTGTTATTATTTTATCAAATTCTATAAATTGTTTGAAAGGAGGATAAACATAAAAGTAGTTTTATTCAAGATTAAAATTTTATATGATACATTTGTTAAAATTTGAGGGATATGATCCCACCACCCTATAGTGGCATATTTTAGAAAATAAATTCTTATTTTTAGAGGAATTCTCTAAACACATAGAGTACTATATAGGATATGTATACAATATTTTTTTTAAATATTAATACTATGAAGGAATAAGAGATATTTTATAATATAAAGGTGTTTGTGTATCATAGAATGATATTTTGAAGAGAATATAGTTTCTAAGAGGCCAATGGGTGTATGTTTCAACTTTAAGAAGTTATAATATAAAAAATAATAGATTAAATAGGTCAAAAATACAAAGTGAATGCTACATTATAGCCTATTTTTTTAAGGAGTGTTGGTGAGGAAAAATTTAAAGAGTTATATATTGTTATTAAAACTTTCTTATAGAAAAGTTTTATGGAAGAAGTTAAAATAATGATGATTATGATAAACTTAAAAAGGTTTCTAAGTAGACATAAAACATTATTAACATCATAACATTTGATATTATGAAGTTAAAGAGATTAATACCGTGGGAATTGAATTGAACATTAGAAATAAAATTGCTAAATATCACCATTAATAAAAATATGTTACTAATTAAAAGAGTTTAGTGGGATCATTTTACTATATTTTCACATAGATATGTGGTCGAAATTATATAGATATGTAATGAGTTTGACAAAACCCTAAAATCAAAATAAAAAGGTTGATATTATAGTATATCATTTTTTGTATCATCATATGAGCACTTATATATGGTTTTTTTAAATTTAATAAATGGTTTAAGAATATAAAATGTATCATGAAATACTTAATATAGTCTCCACTTTATCATTTTTTCATGTTGGTTTCATATACTCATGAAGTGAAATGATAATTATCCTCTCAAAGTAAAAAATTTGAGCTTTCCCTAGTCAATGTTCATAAAAGAACATTATAGGTTAGGATGAAATTTTAATGTTAACATGGGAAGGATTCTGTATAGATATACAATTATTCTCTTGTGGTACATAATAGGTTTTGTGCACTGGATGACCCACCAAGTATGCCACATGTACTGTAGTACACTATGTCTTTGGTATACTAGGGTCGCGTGTTTCATATTTTAATTTCCCCATACCCAGGGTTGGTGAGATAAAAAGAATAAGAACCTTCATACTTCAGTACCTTTCTTATACAATACTTGAGGTTTAACTAATTATGGGTGGTTGGGTATGTTTATGATCATGTCATTAGTTGGATATGAATTAAGATGATATTTTTTCCTCTCATATGATGTGTATGAAATTTTTTCCCTCAATTGAGATAGATCAATGGAGTGAAAAAGTATACCCATATAATAAATGCTTTGTGTTTATCTATTTGGTCAAGGGGAATTTGATGTGCTATTTTTTTAGATAAGTGAAATGTGATGTATTCATCAACTTGGTAAGTATATACTCAGAAAACTGAGTACGTATGAGTTGGCTATATGGGATTGGAATACTCTATATCCCATTTTAACTTTAAATCTAAGATAAATAGAAAATATAAAAATTCATGGTTTCATATGTTGAAGTTGGTGGACATAGGTATATAGATACATGCGTTTGATTGAGATAATGTTAAATCCCTTTATAGATTTAGTAGCACTAATGCTTTGATAGAGGCTTCTCTTTATATAAATTTATGAATTTTAGAATTCATATTCATTTTCAATTCGGTGGAGGCCCATGGAGTAACACCTTTTAATTGAATGGATGACGATTTAGTTTTACAAAACACACAGGAATGCTCTAAAAGTGTTTTAGAGCTTATCCAAAAGAAGTTTTACATGGGCACTCACAAGTTATTTCATTTTATTTGAAATAAGGTAAAGTTAATGATAACATTATAAAAGTGTTTTGGAAGATATATAAAAAGAGTTTTTGATATTATTTCACAAATTATTGTATAGGATACAATATAAAGTGAAATTTAACAAAGCATATGAGGCGTTAGTGTTAGTGGAAAATTAAAGGAGATATACCTTATACACCCTATATAATTATGTATAATATTTATATACCATATGATATAACATACATGAATATAAGGGATATCATAATAGCATATCATAAATCATGTTATTATGGTAACATTCTATTGCCTATTTCAGTCAAACTTTTATAGTAAACATTAGGATCTCTCTTAAGAAGGGATACTATTATTATGAACATTTTATATGATTAAAATTCATGTGGAATTGATGAATTCATCTGATGAATGTATGAAATGAAAAAAGCATTAAAAATGAATTTGGAATGTATAGGTTAATGAATAAACCCTTGAGAATGTCCCAAGGGATTCTTCCATTAAGTGGGTGTGTTCTTGTGGAAGCCCAAGCTTCCTACCGATTCTCCAATACTTGAATCTCTTATCTTCTTCATTTTTACCATAAGAGGTACTTACATACCATAGAGATAAGGTAAATTACACCTGAATATTGGTTCATTTATATCAGTATATGGATACACCATAGAGGAGGGATTATTTTAACTTGTTCTAAGGGTTATTCATCAAGTTCATGTTTAAAGACAATGGAAAAGGAGATCATCAGTGTATGGTACACATTATTTATTTTAGTTATGGTTGGATTTAGTTTCAACACAAGGTGATCTTAGGGTTTGAAGTTTCAAATTATTTATGTTGCATTAAAAAATTGTTGTTAGATCCTTATAAAACTTTCAATCATTCAATTAATCAATCATCCTCATCATCATCAAACCTTCATTGTAATAAAAATATATATTTTAAAGGGGGTTCAAACATCCACTAAAAGAACCCACTAATTAATTGATATTATTATAAAATTTTATTAATAAAATATAAAAAATTCACTCATGGCTTATGATGATAATTATTATTATTATCAACATTAAATCTATTATTCAATTAAAAAACCTTTTTATTTTAGAGGGGCTTTTAAAACACCGCTAAGAATAAGTATTTAATTATTAATTATTTAATTTATATTATTATATATTTAAATTAATTAAAAAAAATTACATTGTTATTATTTTTATCATCATCAAATATGTTTTTATAATTAAATAAAATAATTTATTTAGAGCGTGTTTTAAATTTCTATTAAAAAAATAAATTAGTGGAACTTACTTTAACGATGGTTAAAAGACCCTCTAATTTAATTTAATTTTATTTTTAAAAATTTTATTTAATATTTTGTAGTGATTTCTAATAAACTGATTCTAAATTAAAATTAATTCAAATGTAATGGGGGTTATATTTAACTAACTCAAATAAAACAACCACTAAATAAAATTTTGTTATAGTGAAAATTAATAATTAATAATTACCAATTCAAAAATATAAGTTACCAATTATTAAGGAATAAATTTATAATAATAACTAGTGATTACTTATAAATAATTTATAATTAATAATTAATAATTAATAATTAACAATTAATAAATAAAATTTTGAAATTAATAATTACTAATTATTTATTAATTAATATTTAATTATAAGTCATAAATATATATAAATAATAAAAATTAATTAATCATTATGTATTAATAATACAAAATAAGTATTCATTAGTAATTAGTAATTAGTAATTAATTAAGATAGAATAATAATTTATAATTTAATTAAATATTTTTCACATCGGTTTTCAAAAATCAACGTGAAGAGTTTTTATATCCTTAGATGTAATGAAATTATGGTGTACATTTATCTTTAAATACATATTTTTTATGTCATTTTTTAAAATGTAAATGTAAAATATATTATAACTTATTGGTTTTTAAAAAAAACAGGCAAGAAAAAAAAAATTGTATTTGTCATTTTCTAATAAACCACATGGGAAATAATTTTTTTGGATGAAATAAACTTTTTAAATCATGGTATTTTTTAGTATATTATCATGTCTATTTTTTAAAAATTGATATAAAATGTATTTATATTTTAATTAGATAAGATAATTTAGTGCAATTATATTTCTTGCAACATATTTTTCTTGTCTATTTTTTTAACAACTAATGTGTAATATATTTTTCATTTTAGTTTTCTAAAAAATAGAGAAGACTATTTTTTATGGTTTTTTAAAAAGAAAATAGAAAATATACTTTTTTAGAGGGAATATTTTTTTGGCATCATGGTATTTTTTATATGGGTTTCATGTTGTTTTTAAAAAACCAATGAAAGACATAATTATGTTTAATAGAGGGAATATATTTTTGTTCTTGTGGTATTTTTTATAATATCTTTCAAATTATTTTTTTTAAAAACCCAATCTGAAAAATATTTTTCATGTCATATTTTTAAAAGTCTAATAGAAACATTTTGGGAGGGGGTTTTTTTTTAAAAAAAAGTGATATATATTTTTTGGGGGGAAGATATTTTTGGCATTAATGTTTTTTATATATTTATCTTAATATTTTTGATGAAAAACATTGGTCTGAAATATATTTATATTTCATGAATGAATAATATTTTTTCCTCACAATATTTTTTAAACTATTTTTAATACCATTTTTTTATAAAATCTCAATGAACAATATTGTTTTTAGAAATAAATATTTTTGTCATTGCATTCTTTTTTTTGGAAAAATTTTCACTTCAATTTTACAAAACTAACTTAAAAAATGTTTATATTTTGCAGTTAATTTTTTAGAATTATGATATTTTATAGAAATTATTTCACTATATTTTTTTAAAATACCAATGTAAAAAATATTTACCATTTTGGTTTTTTAAGAAATTACTTAAAAAAAACATTTTAAATATATTTATGTTGATTATTTAATAATCAACATGAAAAATAATTTTAACGTTGATTATTAAATAGTCAACATAAAAAATAAAAAATAAAAAATTATTATTTTTTACTTACAACTTATTCCATCAATTCAATGTCTAGTCAAGTACTTATAATTATGATTAAAATTAAATTATAGTTTTCTAATATAGTTATTAAAACCAAATTGGTATTTGAAAAAGTGGAATGAGTTGTTCAGTGGTTCATTAGTTCAACTATCAGTTCAATAGTCATATATCTAGACTGATTTTAATTAAGTTATTCAAAAATATTTAATATCATTAAAATAATTATTATAATTTTCTAAAAATAAAATAAAATAACCAGTATAATATAAATAGTTTTTTTATAAAACATATAAATAAAATGTATAACTACATATATAATTGTTCTGGATTAGTTGGCCCAAGAATAACCTTCTAAGTGGGAGGGGGAGGGTTTTAATCCTTCCAACTATTTTTTGAATGAATTTTCATTGGATAGTTTTATCAATGGGAAATGATTGAATCTAAAATATTATGGTCTAATAATGTTTTGAAAAATCCTCATAAAAAAATGGTATACAATGGATGACTAGTCTGACAATTTGGTTATCTCATTGGTTTTCCGATTAGATAATCTAGTTCGGTTAGGTTATAATAACTATGATTTGTACAAGGAAATGGTATGTTTTCCATGCACATTTGATGTTTCCCATATTGAGGGAAATAAGTAATTGTTTTTGTTCATGTGTGTTTCATATAAAATAAAACTAAGAAAGAGTAAATAAAATGCATGAGCTATTATTAAGTTAATTTACAAGTTAATAATAGATTAAAAATAAGTATAATAAAACCAAAATAATTAGATTATATACTAGTTTTATTATTATATAATCGAGATCCATTAAGTAAGAGTTTTGAAATGAGTTAAAATTTGATATAGTTGTTTACTATAATTTACCCCCACTCTTAAGTTATCTCTAAAAAGGAATAATATTACCAAACCCTTAGAAATATGAATATGGTTTCTATGAAGTATGATTGAAAATTTAATTGATTTAATGTTTAAATATATATTCATTTATGATCTTTTATCAAATTCAATTTCATGAGTTATTTATTTTTTCCAGGATTATCTAACTTCTTCTATTTTTACACCTTATTTATTTTTATGTGTTCACTCATCTTTTATTAATTATAAAAATATAATGATTCAAGAATGAATATAATTAATAAGTGAAAAAGAATATTTATTTATTTTATCATGAAATAATATAAATTTCCATTGAAATGTTTCAATATATAAAACATGAATTTAATCCATTTCTTACTTTATATTTCAATCTATTTGTCATTTTATTTTTCCTCCATTTTTTTCCAACATATCAAACATTAATTACTACTTTTAACATTACATATAAATAGATATTTATAAAGATTTTTAGTCAATGGAAACTCTACAAATAAATAATGAAGAAAATAAATGTAGTAAAATCTAGTGAAATGTATTGTAAAAATCCAAACCTCTATATAACTAGTGTTATAATTACCTGAAGTATCCAATTTTTTTTTCATATAAGGTCTTATAAAATGTGAGTAAAATATGAATACAAATCTCTACTTCAGTATTAATAATTCCTTATCTGGGTATAATTCCATACATGAATCCACATACTTCAAATCACTTCTATATTCAACCAGAGTCATCACCTCCTTATATAATCTCACCAAATACTAATCTTTTTATTACATAAACATCTTCATGATCACCATTAGAAGAAAAATCATGATAAATTAATATACATGAAATTTCTTAATATCTAGGTTTTTATGTATTGAATGTATTTTAAAGAGAGAAAAATGCTTACGGTAGAAAAATTATAGTGTCTTATTTTTTTGGAATTTAATTAAATGGAATTAATGATGATTAAATGATAATATTTTTTTGTATTTGATTTAGAGGATTAGTTTTTTTCATTTTGATAGAGATTAGAGTTTGAAATATTTTTTAAATAACCATATGGATGAGTTATTTGAATATTACTAAGTGTTCAATAAATTTGAAATGTTAAGGAGTTATAATAGGAAGGAATTAGGTTGTTTATGAGAATGATATTTTCCAAATTTAATTCTATTTTTCAATAAAAATTAATCACATAATAAATATAAAACCTAAGAAATTAATAATTCATTATAACATAGTTATAATAACTATTTAATATAGAAAATAATCAATATTCCTGATTTTTTTTATTATATAATTTTGAAATTATTGGAACAAAATATATACTAATTTTTTGTTTTTGAAAATTTTTAGGTTAAAAGAAGTCCCTTACGTATGGGTCGGCCCATATGTAAGGGTATTAGGTTGATGTGTAAGGTTTTTTTCACTCATCTATTGAGAATAAATTTACTAAGGGATATATAAGAGTCCCAATAGTAATATATAAGGGTAAGATCATAGATGAATGAGATACATAAAGGTATATGCCTTTTTAGCTGAAGGGTTCCCTACCCATATGTATGAGTAATTATTAGGTGCTAGTGATATATAAAGGTGCCTTTATGGATTCCCAATGTGATATATATGGTCCCAAAATGGATTATTCATAAAGGTAACCCCTTGGATACAATGATATGTAAAGGTGAATTACATTTTAATGGAAGATAAGGGATAACACATAAAGGTAATCCCATAACCTAATTAATACATAATGATTCATTTCTCTATTGTATAGATTTAATGAAAAATATAAAAAGGTTTGTAGAGTACATGTAACGGTATTTAACTTGATGAAATAAAGCATTTATGCCCATAAAAGATTAAATAAAACTAATTTAGGCCTTTTTTTAATATGTTTTGAAGATCAAATCACTCATTCAGCACCCAAAAATCTAGAAATTCTCATCCATGATTCCTTTGAGCTTATATACCTAAATTTAAGAGAGAAAGTGTTTATGTAATGAATTATAGGATGAGAATATACATTAATATTGCATACATGTAAGAATCCTCAAATTCATTAATACACATAGAATATGATATAAGGAAGATTGATCTAGATGATAAAATTATAGAAGCATGAAGAAGGCACCTAGATGCCTTTAAATACCATTTCCCTCCCCACTTAAAATGAATTTTTACCCTTGGGATTTTTAATAAGTTATGATTTAACTTATGGAATTATTTATTTTAAATTTTCATTTATTAATATCATTCATTCTCTTTCATGTTGTGTTCATGTTCTTCCTCACCCTATCTTTTATTTTCCTATTTTTTTAATTTAAGTGATCTATCAAGTTATCACTAATGGTGAGAGGGTAATTCAAGGATCACTCAGTAGATGAATCAAAATGATTCTACATTTTATATAATTTATTCCTTTTTTTCTTTTCTTAATTATTGTAATTCAATAGAGATTGAGGTAGGGGTGGGTGAGAGTACCTGCAATATTATTTCATTATTATTTTTATTTCTTACTATAAAAATAATTTTCTCCTCCATTGACTTGAGTATAAGGTGTATCCAGTTTTAGAGTAAGGAACTAGGGTGAAGTGGTTAAATAATGGGGTTTGACTGAAGGTTTCACCCTCAGAATAGGTTATTCCCTCCCCTAGACCTTAGATGCAGTGGAATGAAATATATTGGAGGTTTTTACATAAGATGAGAGTTCAAAAATTAAAGTAGTAGGGATGATCATGAATTAATTTAAGCTTTATGAATGAGTTAGAAATTGATATATTTCGGAAGAGATAATTATGGAACATTTTGGTATATTATAAGGGTGATTCCTTTATGTTAACTTCATTCTGTTCTTTTTTTCATATACATGATTTGTTTCCGTTTTTCATACTCTAATAATTTCCCTCTCCTTTATTAAGATATTTATAATTCTTTTTGTAAATATAATAAGTGACTTAAGATCAATAAATATGTTGTGGTCCTCTTAATGAGATGAACTTGAGGTTAGAACTATTACTACATTCTTATGAGTTATTAAATTATATAGTGGCACCACACTCTCCAAAAAGGTGTGACACATCACTTTTTGGAACCATTTATAAAGAGGTTCCCTATTTTATATTAATTTTTTTTTCAAAAACATAAAAAAAATATAAAACTCTAAAAAATTAGTTAGTGAAGAGTTTTTATAATGGAAATCCATATGTATCGACCCAATCATAGTTTCTTAAATATATTGATGAGTATTTAGGGAAAATTTAGAGGTGTCACTTTCAAAAAGTGGATGATGAGATAAATTCTCAAAATATATAAATTTATGAGCTTAATGAAAAAATCATAGATATATTCAATCTACTCTAAAATCTATAAGAGAAAAGGGAATAATACTAACATTATGAATATGAGGATAAAAAATCCAATGTTCTTTAAACCATATTTATTATGGAAGAATCATAAGAGGCTGAAGGAGAATTCATTGAAGTCCAACTCTCATAACATATCACACTTTTAGAGGATATGCATGAAGTATTCATTCTAGCAGATCCATTTCAATGAGAGTGACCATACTTGAATTCCTTTCATATAACCTTTTAGAAAATGAATTGACTACTAAATTCCCTCTAGAATTTATTCCAGAATCACAAACATTTCTCTCATTGGATAGTGAATATGATTTAAAAGAACTTATAATGGGATATATGTAGCTCCAAGAATAAATTAGATAATGTTTTCAAGGTCTAATTGAAGTTAATTTCTTTGTGACCATAAATGATGAAAAAATGTTAGAAGTTTTCTACCTCGAACGGGAATATTTTTATCTAAAGTCCACTTGTTTTTATTCTATATATTTTTGAATATTCACTGACTTACCCCTTGTTTAACATGTTGATTCATCATCATTTGATCATCCATTAGAATAGGAAACCAAATAAGTAGTGTTAAAGTCAAGGACTTATACTGTATTTCAATCCCACCATTCAAGTTATACTTAATTTATAAATGGGTGGACCTATAATAATTTTTCTTAAGAGAGACATGATGATAAGTGTTAATAGATGAAAAATGGAAGACATATTATGCGGTGGTTAAAATCACACAAACCACATCCTACATTATATTTCATATGACTATTGAAACTGACTTACTAGGGGTAGTAAAAACCAAGTACATAATTTAAGGGTCCAAACCAAGCTTTCAATTTCCATTTATATTTCATTTTTCATAATATTTTAAAAAAAATCGTTTTTTTTCTCATAATTACATATTTATCGATGGAAATAACTACACTACCTTGGAAGACAAAAGAATAATCTATCCAATTCTCAATAACCAATAGGTTTTATTATTATTTAAAATTAATTTTTTGTTTCCCAACTCAGAATTCTATATGAAAGATTCCATAATCCTATTTAAACTAAGTTTATGGTAGTATAAGTTATATTTGGGGAGGTGATCCAGCCCGTGTTAGGTATTTAATATTTAATGTTTTTGTTTTATGTTTTTAGTTTTTGAAATTATTTTAGTTAATAAACTATTCCTTAAATTTTGTACTACCTTGTGAAAATACTTTTACAGTTTTTAGTATTTCACTAGTTTTGAAGTTTTTAAGTTTAGATGGTTATTGTTGTGACCTTTTTAAATTATTTATAAGGAATTTACACTATTTTTATAGTCTGGAAATGAATTTTCATACCAATAACCAATTATCTACATTATTTGTTTTCCCCAACCTGAGAGATATTATAAGCTAATTTGGACATATTCTTCCTTGTAACCCATTTCTTGAGAGTCTCAGGTCATGAGTGAAACTAGATCATTCCATAGTTCTTATTTGAATATATAAGAATAAATTGTTCTATGAATGGTAGAGTTCATCATTCAATTTTAAAATTCATTTTTAAATCCACATTTTTAACTACCTTGACAATTAGCCCCATTAAGCCATAGAGACCATGAACCACCTATTAGGTAAGATATAATAAATTTAATTTATATCCCTACTTACCAATATATTTTGTATATTTCCATTTATACTTTTAGCTAAGTGTGGGAGGGAGGGTATGTTCTTAGAATCTATGGAGGAAGTACACTATTTTGGGTTGATTGAAGGGTTACTTAAAAACTATTTTTGGGTAGTGTGGTATCAACCTTTGTTCATAACTGTTATAGATTTTCCACTCTTTATCTAAAAAAAATTCATATAAAAAGATATTTTAAATACAAAAAAATAAAATAGAATAAAAAAATACAAACTAAATTGGAGATAAATAATGATTCACTCACTATTATACGTTATATAGATGTGACCCAACACATACTAAAGTAAAAAAGGGAAACATGGTTCTATGAGTGATATTAATTTTTCAGGGATGAGTGAGAAGATTTCATTGTATACTCTTTCTAAAATATAACAATCCATGTTATTATGGGATTAAAATTCTAATTGGGCCTCATAATTTTTAACATTTCAATTATACCATCCCTTGAACCACAAACCAACCTATTGGAAGTCATATTAAGCACACCATTTAAATCTAGTAGTTGGGAACCTAGGATATTTTAAATTATATTCTAGATTATATGAACTATGGGAATGTGTAAAACTCCATTTTAAATATTCAATGACAAAAGATAAAAAAATTCTAGGTGAGGTAGGTGATTAATGTATGGGTAGGATTTAAAGGCATAAATCATGATTAAAGGATGTGTGGAAGTGGAATGGACTTACAAAGGAAGAAATATATTTTTAATAATGAATGATTTCATGATTTTCTCATTTTTGATTTGAGTGTCATTGCTAGTTAGGATGAAATTTTTTTTTGAGTTATTTGATTTTCCTTGAAGTATAATAGTATTAGTATGGGGAGTGATGATAAAAAATATTTTCAAAATTTTACTCAATTTTTAATATAAATTAACCTCATAATTAATATAAAACCTGATCAATTAATCTATTTATGATAAATTTTAAGAAATATAAATTTAATGTGAAAATTATTTATATTCTTTATTTATTATTAATTGTATTATCTTGAAAATTTTAAAACAATTATTACACTGAATTTTTTTTGCACAATTTTCAGGTTAAGGGAAGATCCTTATGTATGGGTCATCCCATATGTAAGAGTATTAGGATGATGCATAATGGGATTTTACTTATCCATTGAGAAAAATATTCAAAGTTGATATTTTGGATTCCCAGTACTGGTATATAAGGGACACCTCACAGATGCACAAGATATGTAAATGTATAAGACATTGCTTATAGAGGGTTCCATACCCATACATAAGATCCATTTCTATAGGAGATATATACATAAATTTATCTATTTGAGTTGATAAGATGATAAATAAGATTCCCTTTGGGATAATATATAAAGGTAACCCCATTGGTATATGGATAATTTAAGGTAAATTACTTTATCATGGAATAAAATGGTTGATACATAAAGGTAAACCCATAACCCAAGTGATGCATAAAGGTTCAAGCCTTTTACAGAGGGACATAACAAAAGATACATAAATGTATGAAGATCTCATGTAAGGTATTTTCCTTTGGGAAATCAAGTTCTGGTGATATAAAAGATTATATATGACTAATTTATGACTAGACTAAGATGTTTTAAAGTTAAAATCCCTTATTCATTTTAATTTTCCCTAATTGGTAAATTCTTTTTATATCTTCCCTGTAGCCTCCATCCATCAATTAAAGAAATAAAGTGTTCATGAAATAATTTCAAAGATATGAAGATTCATAAAGTGTACAAAAATGATGTAATCCCTACCCTCGGTAGTACACATGGAAGCTTATTTGAGGAAGATGTAGCTAAGAATTGAAATTATGGAAGGATGAAGAAGGTCCCCAAATTCCTTACCATTCTAATTCCCACTTGTAAATTGTTCAATACCATATTATTTCATCCACCTTTTGATTTATCTTATGTATTTATATAATTTTTTTCTATATTTATTAATAAAATTAATTCTATTTTATACTGCATTCCTGTTCTTCCTCTCCCTCTCTTCTTTTTTTTCTTCTATTTTTTTACACAAGTAATCTCTCAAGATATAAAAAATGGTGAGAGGATAATTAGTGGATCACTCCGTGAATGAAACAAAATGATTTCAAAATTTCTGCACTTTATTTCCTCTTTTCTTTTCATAATTATAGGATTTAAATAGAGATAAATGTAGGCATGGGTGATAATTCCTTTTATCTTGGTTTAATATTGTCTTCTTTCTTCCTACAAAAATAATTTTCTCCTCCCTTTTTAGGAGTACAAGGTGGATTCATTTCATGAGTAAGGAACTGGGGTATAGTGGCTAACCAGTAGGGGTTCAGTGAAGTTTTCACACTCAGGAGAGGTTTTTCCTTATCATAAACCATTAAGTAAGTGGAATTCAGTGTGCTAGATGTTTCAACATTAGTTGAATTTTCACAAATTCTAGTAGTAGGGATGATCATGTATATGTTGGAGCTTTATCATTTAGTTATAATTGGATAGATTTTGGAAGAGATAATGATTGAAAATTAAGTTATATTCTTGTGTTGATTCCTTTATCTTGACTTCATTCTGTTTTTTATTTCAACTATGTGTTTTATATTTGTTTTTCAAGTTCTAATAATGTAACTATCCTTATTATTTTTCTAATTATTTTTTGTAAATACAATAAGTGACTTAAGATTAGTAGATATATAATGGGACACTTTTTTATATGACCCTAAGGTTCACACCCTTACTTTTTTATTAAGATTTCTTAAATTATAAAGTGGGATTACACCTGTATAAATGGTTTAACACATCAGTTGATCATGGGTTGATGTCTGATTTATAAATCATGTGTGTAAACTATATTTAATTCCCATAATTTGGTAGAAGTTGTGTAAACTTTTCCACATGTTTTATAAATATTTTAATCAAACCATGTAGATCATAAGATCCTCAATTTTTATATTTGATTTCTTCCTCACAACCTCATATATTTTCACCTTCAACCCATGAAACCTTAATTTTTGGTATGTTTCCCAAATTTTTCAATAAATTTGGTTTCATATTCTGAAATAATTTTTTGGAAAGATTTAAAATGATTCAATCTATGATTTAATAAAAAATGGTATATAAATAAGTGATTATTGAAATCCCTTAAAGAAGAAAGAACCTACATGATGTGAATTGAAAAATGGTGATCCTTAATGACATTAATTCATACTTGTTCAATATAGTATAGATATTTATATTGAGGTTTGTATAACCTTAAAAGAACTATTTTATTTAATATTATGGTATTTACATGATTCTAATATATGTAAGCATACTACGATTGGTTTCCTGAGTAAATATTTTCAGGATATTTGATGTTTTTTTCATGTTGTATTTATTTTCAATATGGTCGTGGATAATATAAATATTTATTAGAGTTATATAATTGGAAAAAGAATGAATATTTTTTGAGTTTTATAAAATCAAATCATATTAGGTGTTCACTATGATAATACTTTCACATATATTAAAATCACACCACAATACATATTAGTTTTTCCTGGTAACTTCTTAAAGAAACAAAACTTCACTCATACACACATGTCACAGTTTAATGAAAGGTCACAATTTTTTAATGTTTAATGAAGTTACAAATGGTTCATGAATATTAATATTTTTAAAATTATTTTAACTAGAAACTAGATAACCCAACTTTTACAATTTGAAACAACCACAAATAAAAAGGTTAATATGACAACCCATTTCTTTTATACACTTTATTTTTTTATTTACTACATAAAGATACAAATAATATAGTCCCATAAGATTGAGAGGCCTAGTTTATTTGATAAATTATACACACAATACATTATCTTGATAATAATATACAATATATTTATTTTATACTCCTTAAAGTTCTCTTACTTTACATTAAACTCTCAATACTCAAAGAATAGCCTGGGGATGTACATAAGAAAGGGGTGACAAATAAATCCTCGTAATGGAATAATCAAAGTATAACATAAAGTATAGAAGTACATGTGAGTCACTGTTCATAACATGGTGACATAAAAATGTGAGAATTATAATCCCAAACATCAAAAAATAATAAAATATGATTACATCAAGGAATCATAGGAATGTGGAAACAACATAAAACCTGTCATCCTAAGAATATGTCAAGGCTAAC
This sequence comes from Viscum album, assembly GCA_963277665.1. NCBI lineage: Eukaryota > Viridiplantae > Streptophyta > Magnoliopsida > Santalales > Viscaceae > Viscum > Viscum album. Next base: position 626,802,230 of record OY728127.1, read on the forward strand.
TATTGAGACATAATATAAAAGTTCCTAGGATAACCACCCATGAACCATACATGGTATCTCATGAGATAATAACATTACCCAATACATTGTAGGGATATATAATTTCAGGCCCACCTATCACATTTATATCATATACATGTATTTGTGTGCCACAAAGATCAAATAATATAAGAATGTCTTTCATCTATTTTAATACCAAGAATAAGGAGTGTGGATTTCATACTTGGAAGTCCCCAATCAATGAAGGATAGGTAAAACTAGGTTAATACCCCTGAATAGAAGTCAGGATGGGTATTTAAAGAAAAGGAGTTTGGAATGGAAAATCATAGATTAATTTTTACAGCATAAAAGTGTATATAAAGGTTCATGGAAGGGATTAATGAGATTGAAAGGTGGTATCTAATTACTTGGGAATAGTAATTAAAGTTTAGGGGTGTGTAAAAACATATTTCAACATTAATAATTGGAAGTAAAAAGGCATAATACAAAGAAAGATCATGAATAAATAGGAAACATAAGAGAATCCCTTACTTGAGGAGTTGCTTATAAAAGCTTGAGATGAGCTTCTTAAGAGCTTGGGAACTCATTGGGATGGATTTATAGAGGTAGAGGTAGAACAAATTCATGGTAAATGGGTTTTTATTGAAGAGGAAATGGATTTTGGATGGGTATTTATAGTAAAAGAGAGGGGAATTATTTATTAATATCTAAACATAGGTTTTGGACTATAGGTAATAAAATAATCAAAACCAAAAACATTCCCATGTGTTTTACCATGGTTTCTTCCAAAGTGGAGTGTTTTATAATTTTTTATTAGTTTAATAATCGAACACATTAAAATAATACCGTTGACGATGTAAAAGTGATTCATGTTTATAAACAATTTTTTTAAAATCATAAAATATAATTTAGGTTTTGGAGGATTCATTATATGGTTATAAAATTAATCAAATAACTTTAAAAACAAATTGTTTTAATGGGAAGAATTATTTTGGTAATGGATTACTTTTATAGTATTTATTATATCACTTTTGAGCTATTATTATATCACAATACATACAATATATTTATAGCATATTTAATTTTTACCCATAAATTAGATTATCTTATAATATTATGAAAAATTAAATATTTCTTAATTTCGATGTGATGATTTCAAAAATTATTTTGTTTCTAGAAAATTTTTAAAAATGTATGAATTTTTAATCTTAATTTAAAAGAATTATTTATTTAAAAATACAAGTTTTTATGGCACAAATGACGTTATGACCCTTGTTAAAACTATACACATATTTATTAAATTATATTATCGATTATATTTAAATAAATATTATTTAATAATACTATTTTTAAAAAATAAAATTTAATTCACAATACTTTCATTTTCTAAAAGAGTGTTTTAATTGAAACTATATATTTCTCAAAAATCCAATTTTGGTTTCTTCGTATCAAAATATAATTTTTATCAAACTCATTATATAATAATATATATATATATATAAAGTAATAATGAACTGGGATAAATATAATAATTAATTTATTAAAAATTAAATTTAAAAATCCATACTATGAGGGTTGAGATACATAATCCTTTATTACACTAGTGTATTCCCTAAGGGTAAGGTGTGGAATAACAGTACTTTCTTGTGGTGGTTCGAAAAACATGGTTTTTTCAGCGATCTATTTAATCTTGAACTTCTCTCATAAATTGTATCAATCAATTTTCAGTTTTTGAATCTTGGATTGGACTTTGTCAATGGCATAACATAGTGATGAATCTCCCTCAAAATCTCTAAAAATGGTCTTTATAGGATTTGATCCTATAGGCCAAGGCCATCACTTCTTCCTTCTCTATTAGTTAGATTTTATTATAACCCTTAATATATACTAATCTTAATGGTCATTATGGAATGAATATATTAACAATCATTATGATAATTAATAGTCTTTTATTACCAGTATTCAAATTAAGGCTATATTTTATAGCAGTCCAAAATAACAATTGAAATATAGTGATTTTTTTCAATAACTACAATAGTTAATAAGAAATTTATTCATTTATAATGTAATTTCATTTATAAAAGTTTGGTTCTTTATATTATTCCCCATTTTAAAATTTCTCTTTCAAAAATTCATTTACTACACTAAAATAGATGAGTATACTTTAGTTTCACTTCCTCTTGGGGTTCCCATATTACCTCCTAAAACTTGTGGTTCTTCCATAGTACTTTGACCAAGTGATTTATCTTGTTTCATAGAACACTATATCTATGATATGAGATCTTCACTAGTCGGTCCTTATATGAAATATCATTCTCTAAGGGTACCCCCTCTAGATTTAGTAAATGTGAGATTTCTATTATGTACATCCTTAATAGAGATAAATGTAACACATCATATACTTGAGATAGGTGAGGTGGGAGTGTTAATTTATAGTCTCCAACTCTGATACAACCAAGGATCCCAAGGGGTAATATATCATGGACTAAGCATTACCTTCTTCCCAAACCTCATGAATTTCTTATATAGTGATATATGAAGGAACAACTTATCCTAAACATCAAACTATATGTATTATCAATGATTTTATGAATAGGTTTTGTGTTGAATTTGAACATATTTCATATGATACAGAATGGTTTGAACCTTCTATGTAATATCTTAGATAAGATCAGGTCCCATCAAATTTCAGTATCTATCTTCATATTAGCATCTTGAGTATAACACCTCTTCCCATATAGAGCCTCATAAGGAACCATTTGAATACTAGATTGAGAACTATTGCTATATTAGAAATAATGTAAGGGAAGGTGTTCTTCCCAGCATCCTGGTAAATCCATTAAACATGTTCTCAACATATCCTCTAGAGTTTGAATGGTTTTCATAGACTGGACCTCCATATGATGGTTATAAGATGTGATGAAACTCAACTATGTATCCAATGATTTCTTAAGGCTTCTACAAAACCTTAGGATAAACTGGAGATCTCAATCACATAATATTAAGAGTTTAACTCCATGAAGTATTACAAATTCTCATATGTATAACTTAGAGAGCTGGTTAAGGGAAAAATATTTCATGATAACAACGAAATAAGATAAAGTTTTAAGTTTATCAAATACCACCCAAATGTAGTTATGGTCTTTAAATTTAATTGGGAGTCCTTTGAAAAAATATGAAGTTATGTTTTCCTATTTCCATACATGTATGATAAATGGTTGCATCACACCCTTATACTTCTATCATTAAACATTGACTTGTTGGAATACCAATAAAGTACAAATTTTATAATCTACCTCTTCATGTTATCCAAATATATGTTTAGTTTCAGGTCTCTATACATTTTAGTACATACTGGATGAAAAGAGAAGTATGACCCATGCACATCATCAACAAGTTCTCTCTTCATTTCTGGTTTTTATGGGACACATATCTAGTTTTCAAACCTTAAAAGTCAATATTTAGAAAATTTGAACTCTAAAATAATCATTACCATTCTCCATAGCTCCTCATTATTTATTTAGAACTCCTTAATACTATCAAAAATGTATGGATGAGCTATTATTTGAGAAAGATGAAATTTATTTTATTATTACCATGTCCACCCTTTGCATGTACATGAATATTGGATCTCTTTCAATCCTCATCAATGATAGGGTTTCTAGATCCTTTTTAGTCAGAGTATCCACCACTTTATTCTCCTTTATAGGAGGGAAATGGATTGAATATTCATAATCCTTGATCAACTCTAACCACCTTGTTGGTGTATATTGAACACCTTTGGTGTGAATTTATAAGTTTTTCTTTTATGATCTATATATGCACCACACTTCTTCACATATAGATAATTTCAGCACATATTTAATATTAAAATCATTAAATACAATTTAAAATCATCTTCCATATTGTTAGACTCATGGATCATTAATTGTGATGTGGCATATTCTATCACTTCTTCATTTTTCATGAGTACACAACCCAATACATTTTTAAACACATCACTATATATCACAAATACTTCACCACTATTGGGTAATGTGGGGACAAGTGTAGTGGTTAACCAATTATTTAACTCTTTAAATATCTCCTAAAATTCATTGGTCTAGAAAAAATTAACTCCCTTTCATGTGAGCTTTGTTATGGGTTTGGTAGTTGGGAGAAGTTTCTAAAAAAATTAACAATTGTACCTAGATAATCCAAGGAAACTATGGATATCCATTATAGATTTTGGTATGGTCCATCCTTTCATTTCCATTATCTTTGAAGGATTCACATATATCCCATTCAAGGTGATAAAATATCCCATGAATATTACCTGGTCCATCCAAAACTCTCATTTATTATACTTCCCATATAACTTTTCCCTTTGTAAGGTCTTTAACACAACATACAAATGATCCTTATTTTCCTAATTGATTTTCGAGTAGATAATAATATCTTATAAAAAGAATACCAAAAATTTATTATGGTAATACCTAAAGACTATATTCATTAATTCTATGAAAATAGATAGATCATTAGTGAGTCTGAATGGAATCGCTATGAAATCATAGTGCTCCTTGTATGTATGATAGGTTGACCTGGGAATATACTCCTTATTCACCATTACTTGATATTATCTTGACTGAATATCCACCTTAGATAAGTACAAAGCTCCATTTAGTTGATAAAAAAATAAATAAATCCATGTAATATGATAATTTTTTCTTATCACGGTATCATTGAGATCAAAATACTCAATGCAAAGTCACATTGACCCATCCTTATTCTTGAAAAAGGATCAACACACCCCATAGTGAAGCACTTGGGCATATAAACCCTTTATCCATATTATATTGTAGTTTCTTGTTTAAATATTATTGTTCAATAATGGTCACTCTCTATAGAGTCTTAGATATTAAAAAATATCCAGTTATAAGTTTGATTGAAAACTCAACCAATCATCTAAGTAGAATACCACACAATTATTTGAGAAACACATAAAAATATTCTCTTACAATGGGAATGTTATAATGGAAGATATTTTACTTAGTCTAAATAATTTTATCTAGATATAAATTTTCATAAGATAATAATACCAATTATTTAAGTGTTTATTCCAAAGTTCCATCCTCCCCATTATACCTATACATAATTGGAGAACGATTTATGATACGGAGGGTGATTTTAATCTCTGGGAAATGTATGTTGGGTCTATATTAGGAAAGCCAATCCATGCACAAAATATCATTGAATTATTCAAAAAGAAGTATCATAAAATTTTATATGAAATTAATAAAAATAATATTGATAGGTGAGAAGTTATATACCTGGGAAGCAATAATTTCCCTATTTTCTGTTTTCACTAATAACTCAACTTCTATATTTTGAGGTGGGGTTTGAATAGTTCCACTTATCTTTATTAATATAATAGAATTCATAGAAATATTTTCAACTAGTATGTTATTTATTTTTAAATAAATAACTATCATACCTATCACTACTTCATTATCAAGATCCACCTTAGCAGTTTTGATGGACACTGATCACCCTTTCTCCCTAGTACTTGGAGGTTATGTCCACTTTCTATCTTCAACAACCCTTTTCTTAGTACATTAGTTCACATAATTTCATTATTTCTTAAAATTGAAACATTATACAATAGGCTTAGTGTTGAATAGAGTATTATTTTCTTAAATCACGTTGGCGGGTTTCTCCCATCCTCATTCTCTAGTTAGGTTCACCTTCTTTCCACACATTAATAATTTCCTCACCCCATTCTAGAAATTTTCGTGATGCTTCTTCCCTCATTTTTCACAAGTGGGATGTTCAAATTTCTCACCACCATGATATTTCTCCATTACTACCCTAGAATTAAACTCCATTCTCTAATTTCTATATCTATGATAATGAGATCCTTTAGATTCTATGATATATATTTGAACTTATGGGTAACATCCGAAAATTTCATTGTAGCTGTCAAAGTATCAAATCATTTAATCCCTTTATAGATTCAGATTTATCCCACTAAGAAAGAGGTCAAATTTTCTTTCAGGGTCAATGGTAAATCCGATGGAATATGATGAAGGAATTTTTATGTTTCCTCACACAATCAAATAGATTCATCCTACATTTACTTAAGCTCAAGTAAATATCTCTTAATTTTAATTTAGAGAGTGTGAGGAAAATATATATTAAAAAAAATTCCCTCAATTATTTCTTCTTTATATTTTTATTTTCTTCCTTCAACTTCATATTCTTAATCAAAATCCACCATTGATCAACTTCTCCATCCATGTGATAAATAAAAAACATGACTTTCTCTTACTCATAGCAATTAAGAAAAAAGAAGATCTTTTCAATGAAGTTGTTCCATTGTTCTACAATTAAGGGATCATAAGATCTAATAAAAATTATATGCCATGATTGCATAAAAGTTTCAATTGTAACTTTAAATTTATTAGGGGTTCGGGTGTTCCTCATGATTCGAGTTTATATTAAAATCTTGAGTTAATTGAGTTTGTATCTTTATTACGTTCTTAACTCCTTCTCCCATCTGATTGGATATCTCATTTGGGAAGTCATCAAATTTCCAATCACATTTGTTGTTAAATAAATTCCTCCTATTTAAAACTATATACTAAAATAAATGAAAATTCCTGATGATATTTTTTAAACTATTAAACATATAAAAGAGAAACTCTGACCATTAAAGAGATAGCCCATAAATTACTTGTATTCCTTAACCTATGAATTTATTAGTTTCAATCAAACTTATTCATGGTATATTTCCTAAAATTAGATTTCACAGGAATTTGTGTTCCCTTCAAAATGGTTTGTAAAAATCTCACTATTAACCAAATCACATCCCTTGGTAGTTTTGATCTAGGTGTGTAGTCTTAGGAAAAAAAATTGTGCACTAGGAATTGGTTGTGTTAATACCCAATGATCCCTTTTAGAGTTATTAGTAGTAGGTATATCTATTCCACATCTATATCCACTTTCTAGTATCTATACAGGGATGTATTTACTCAAAATAAAAATCACTCTATATTTTACCAAAATTTATAGATGTTTTACTATGATTATTCTTATCCCTAAGTCTTTACTAATGTTTTATTACCCTAATCCCCAACAAATAAATAGACATTCCTCTGATACCAACTATGAATACCCATATTTTTTATATACATTATTTCACAATTTATTAAATAAAGATACACAAAAAATAGTCCCAGAAGATAGAGTGGTGTAGTGTCTTTAGGAAATTAAATACATACGACATTAACATGATAATAAGATACATCATATTTATTTAAAACTCTATAAATTGACCCTACTTTCCATTGAACTCTTAATCATCATAGGATCAACTGAGTACATATATAAGAATGGTGTGTGATCTTTAAAACCCAGTAAGGGTATAATAAAACCATAACATGAAGTATAGTAGTACATATGAGTCAATGGGAATAACATAGTGACATAAAAAATGATAATAATAATCATAATCACCAAATCATAAAAAATATGATTACATCAAGGGAGAATAAGAATGTGGAAACAACATAAAATATGACATCATAAGCATAAGTGAAGGATTACCGCTGAGACATAATTACATAGTATGATTAGACTAACCACTTATGAACCATATATGGTATCTCATTAGATAATAAAATTACAATATGAATTGGATATATATATATAATATTGGTCCCTCCCATCACGTTTATATAATGTTCATGCATATTTGTGCCATATAGATCATACACCATAAGAATATCATTCATCACTTATAATTCCATCATTAAAGAGTGTGGGTTTCATACATGGATGTCCATAATCAATGAAGGATAGGTAAAAATAGCTGAATACCCTTGATTGGAAATGGGGATGAGTATTCAGAACTCAAAAGTTTGGCATGAAAAATCATAGAGTAGTTTCAAAATCATAAAAAATGTATATAAAGGTATATAGAAGGGATTAATGAGAGAAAAAAGGGGTATATCATTACATGGTCATAATAAAAATAATAAATAGTTTTGTAATATAATTTTTCAATATGAACAATTGGAAATAAAAAACATAATACAAATAAAGTACTTTAATAAAGAGGAAGAGGATAAGAATCCTTAACTTAAGGCGTTGCTTGTAAAATCTTGACAAGAGCTTCTTAAGAGATTGGGAACATATTGGGAGGGACATAGATAGGGTGAGTAATTTAATTAAAAATGGGTTTAAAGTGAATATTAAATGGAGGTTGGGAGGGTATTTATATCAAAAGAGAGGATAATTATCGATTAACTTATAAACTTAAGTTTTGGACACTATGTAATAAAAAAACATTCCCATGGGGTTTTCCCATGGTTTATACCAAAGATGAATGTAATATAATATTTTACTAGGTTAATAACTTAACTCATTTCAATAATACCATTGATGATTTTGAAGTGTGTCATGTTTATAAAGAATTGTATTTAAAACCACAAAATATAATATAGGTCTTGGAGGATTCGTTATAGGTTTTTTAAATTAATCAAATAACTTTAAAAACATAATATTTTAATGAAAAAACCTATTTTTTTGTTATCGATACATTTTATAGTGTTTATTAAATCACTTTCAAGATATTATTATTTCATAATACATATCATATACTTTTACCATATTTAATTTTTACCCAAAAATTTGACCCTCTTAGAAAAATATGAAGCATTTAACCGTTGGCTTATTTAAATTTGTTGATTTAAACAATAATATTTATTTTAACAAAAATAATATTTATTTTACAAAAAATAATATTTATTTTACAAAAAATAATATTTATTTTACCAAAAATAATATTTTAAAAAAATTAATTTTCCCTTATAAATAAAAAACATTATTTTTTTTGAAAAATAACAGTTTTTACGACACAAATGAATTTTTAACACTTACAAAAATCACACAAGACATAATTAAATTATATTTAAATAAATATTTTTTATTAAAATATTTTTTTTCAATGTAATTGAATTTATCATGGAGAGTGTTTTAATTGAAACTATATATTTCCCAAAAATCTAATCTTGGTTTCTTAATATTAAAATCTACTTTTTATCAAACTCACTATATAATCATGTATATATATAAAGTAATAATGAAATGTGATAAATATAATCTTTATTTTTTAAAAATAAAATATATAAGTTCATACTAATTGGGTCAAGATATATAACCCCTTATTACACCAGTGTATGCCCTAACGGTGAGGTGTGTAATAATTTTACTTGGGGTTATTCGATGAACATGATTTGGGTAGTGACCTCTATAATACTTAACTTCTCCCCATTAAATTTTTTCTCAAGTTTAAACTATTGAACCTCATCTTGGGATTAGACAATGGAAAATCCTAGTGATTACATACCCCTAAAAAACTCTAACAAATGGGATTTATAGGGTACGATCAAACTGGACAAGGCCATCACATATTCTTTCTGTGTGAATTTGATTTTATTATAACCCTTAATATATACTAATATTAATTATTACTATGGAATGGCTATATTAATAACCATTATAATGCTTAAGGGTCATTTAAGCTTGATAATCAAATGATGGATATATTTTATAATGTTCCAAAATAAAAAATGAAATATAGTGTATGCATTTTCTATAACTACATCTCTATACAAGGCATTTATTTATTCATAATGTAATTTCATTTAAAAAAGTTTGTGTCAATATAGTTAAACAATAACATTTTAAAAATACATAATTAAAAATTCAAAAATCATTGCACTCGTAGCCCTAAAGTTTTCCAAGTTGGGTTCTTGGTTAAAATAAACATGATTCCTTGAGCTCAGTTCCACCCACTATTGTTGACTACCACAGATTAATAATGAAAACATCAACATTGGAAACACTATGTAAAAAGGAAAACACCATTTCTTAATAACCATATTCACCTGAATTATTTTTTCAACCATTGGATGGAGGAAATATACTAAACTATAAAACCAATATAAAAAACCCACCAATGAAAAAAACACCATCAAATAAATTTCCCCTAAAAAAGTGAGTCATATAGGAACCATTTGTGTGAAAACCAACACAAAACCATAAGATCCATTATAATTGTACATGATAAACAACCATTCCCAACAACATTAATTAAACCACTACCTAGGTGAAACTATCCCACAATAATCTTTCACCATACCACTAGAACATCACCACTGCATCTTCCACCCAAAAAATAGTGTCCTCTTCCATAGATGGATTTAACTATGATAGAAAGTAGTACCAAACTAGATAATAACACAATTGAGAGAGATTTAAAAAATATTATCTAAGATAATTTTAGATTTATGGTTTGAATAATCACACAAAAACCCTAGAAGAAACAAAAAATTTGAATATAAAGAGAACAATAAGGGGTAAGAGATGTTATTAAAGCAATAGATAAGGCGAGATCACAAAAAATTGAGGGTAATGACCTAAAAATCACAAGTACCAGTACCCTTGAACTATAGAATCCCCATCGAGTGATCTACCAGTATAATCACAATCTATCACATCCCCCACTACATAAAACCAAAAATGGGGTATTATGTGGTGGACCATATATAATGATACAAAGTGGGAATGTGAGAGACACTTAACTTAAGAATCTATTGATAAGACAAACCCTTGAAAATAATCTTGAAAAAATACCCATTAACTTGAAATAGAACCACCATTGAACTCACCACACCTACATACCCAATGCACCACAAGATCCATTACATAATACCAAATAGGGATTCTAGTGTAATGATTTAGGAGGAAAGAGAGAAGGGAGTGGGGAAGCAGAACCCCATGACATCAAGAATAAACCCCATGACATAGTGTCATAAAAAACCCATGAAAATTGGAAAAATGAGAATCAACCAATATGAAAATAATGAATGGGTGAGAAGGAGATCCATAAAATAAGTGCATGTTATCGATGTGAGAGGATTTCATTTCCACTGAAGATATGTGAAACCCTATATTAGTGTAGGGAAGTGAAAGGTGATTAGATTTATGGGTTTTCCAGGAGAATTTGGTGCCATACTTCTAGTTATTACCATTTATTGTTATTTATTATACACTAAAGGTCACATTTTAATTTTATTTGTTACATAATTGAACTAAATTTCAATATATAATATTTAGGATAGATAATTTTGATGTTTTTATTACAATATTTAGTAATATAATCATGAAAAAATAATTAATGGTTATCCTATAAAAAATTCTACCGTTTTTAGGTGGTTTGGATGATTGAAATTATTATGTCATGGTATTTATTTTCATTCCAAAATGAGTTAAAAAATGTGTGTATTTTTTAGATCTAGCAAAAGATATTAAAGAGTTTAATATGATATTTGATCCCTAGATCTAGATCTTAGATTGGGTGATCATTATTCTATGTTTAATAAAATGACATCATGAATTGATCCATTGTAAACTTGTTTAAAAACACTGAGACAACCTTCTAAACTTTCTAAGAAGAATTTTAAAGATATATCAATTGAGTTTGTATAGAATAATGAAGGCACAAACTTGATCCATACTTAGAGTTACTTGAGGTGGATTACATAAGATTAATCCACATTTTTAACACTTTTTTTTATTTATAACCCTATATATTAGGACCGTAATATTTCATTGCATACTATATTATTTGTTGATAATAAGACTAAGACATGTGAAGTGGGATATAAACTATTATACACCAAGTGTGTAATAACTCAATAAAATGAGTTGGATGAATTTCAAAAAAATCACTTTTTTATGTTTAATTTATGAAAGATTTATATATCTCATCCTAATGTTTTATTGTTTTCATTCGCAGATCCTCCAATATAACTGAAAATGAGAAAATTTTGATAAATCTTTTGTTGATTGTAAGGTTATGTGTTTTTTATAGTTGGAAAATTCAGAAGGAATTTGATTTTTTTTTATTTGGTAAATGTTTAATTTTGTAGTTTAGGAATAAAAACAAGGTTTTAGGTGTTTAAAATTCAATAAGTTGTTTTTGGACTTGGTTTAAGGTTTAGTGGAACTCCCGGGGGTTTGGGAAAACACTAGAGGAGGAACCGATGGTTTGGGAAAGTGAAAATAGATACTATGGGTGATTTATTCCATGAATAGGTTATTATTGATGTAAATATATTTCATGGGGTGTGCCCCAAGTAATTAAGTTTGTAAATAGGGACAATAAGATTTTTGGCGTAAAACCCTAATTTACACAGTAAAATGGGTTTGGGTAGCCCTAAGGAATTTATAGCATAAACCTGATTTTTATTCAATAAGACTTGTTTGGAAGAACTTTTTATTTTTTTTAATAGGGTATTGGACCTTGTTTCTTTGAATATATTGTAAGGGTCATTGGAGGTTACAACTAACACATCCACTCCCTCTGTTCTTCTTCGTTCCTGGTAATCTTGGGTGCGATCGAACAATTTTAGTGGGTAATATCTTCCTCTTCCCTCTTTCCAAATTTTCTTATCCCATAATATATAATTTTTGGAGTTTCCATTTTAGGGTTATTAATAAATTTCATGAGAGAATGATGGAATTGACAATTTATGATGTAGATTATGCTCTGTCTAGGTTGAGGGTGATACAAGATGTCATCAATGCTTTTCTTCCTACCATTTCATTGAGGTATGTAAACACTATAATTTTCTAAATATTTAATGCTTGAATGAAAATTGTTGAATGGTTTTTTTAACATTGTTTCTTAGGGATTATGACCATTTTGAGTTTGGTCTTATGTTGCTGGATGTTGAGAATTTATAGGTCGTGTTTCTGGTGTAATGTGATCAATTAGTGTGGTTTTAGGAATTATGCCTTTATAAATATTTTTTTCAATTATTTATAACATGATAAGTTTAATTAATTAATTATGATGCTGTTATAATTAATTACTTCTGATGTTTTGGGGGTGAGATGGGATCTTGTGTGGCTCAAGCAGTCATAGATGGGCCTTTGTAACTGTTACCGAACCTTGGAAATTAAATTTAAATATTCATAAAAGGTATGTGGTCTATTATAATTTCCTCATGGTATTTATGCATGTTTATGGTAGTATATGAATGCTTGAATATTCCCCTTATAGTGTTACCCCCTATTAAAATTTTTCTAATAAATTGTTGAACAAAATGAGTTCAATTGTTTAAGATGGATAAACTCAAGGGGTCACTAACAACCCCTATGTGCAAGATTCATACCTCATCTTGAGACTATGGTTGAGATTGGGGATCCTCAATGGTATTACTCTTCTTATGATATGACCTAGAGGATCCCATGTGGGATGTATCCACTTACTTATTCTTTTTTGGGACCCCAAGAGGGATGTCTTTACCTATGTATTGACATAGAGAATCCCAAGAAAGACTCTCCATTTACATGTGAACCTCACATATCTTGAGTAGGATGTCTCTCATAAGTACTGACCTAGGGGACCCAATGGGTTACCTAACATTTGACTGAACCTAAGCTATTATGTCATGTGTTTGGGTAGAGATGGTAGCAGGTGGATCCTAGAACCCACACTGAACATGTTATCCTATGAGGCTACTGTAGTGGTGATTGACTTTAGGAATTTATCCACACTCATACTTAATTTTATGGGATTAAATGTTTAATATTGATGAAACTATGATATCTAGAGGAGCTTCTTGGTATATTGGATGGTGAGCCTGATGCAATGTGACTTATTCCAGGGATTTCTAGAGGTAATACATATGATCCCAATTTTTATCCTGTATAATTGAATATTATATTATTAGGATCTCTAGAGGAAATTATTGGGATCTTTATTTTTAGTCTTTGAGTGATTCTTGGTTTCCTAATATAGAATTTATTGGATGGACTCATAGTCCTAATGAATTATATTATGTCTTGAGTGATAATTGGATTCCTAAAATGGAATTCATTGGTTAGACTCATTGGTTAGGTGAATTATATTATTCCTTCAGTGGTACTTGGGTTGATAATACAAAATTTCTAGGATGGACTCATGGGCCAGATGAATTACAGTACACCGTGAGTGACACTTGGGTTCCAAATAAAATATTCCTTGTAAAAAATCATAGGCTAGATGAATTATACTAATCCTTGAGTGATACTTGGGTTCCTGATATAGAATTCCATGGATGGACTCATAGGACATATGAACTATACTACTTATTGAGTGATACATGGGTTCTTGATATGAAATACCTTGGATGGAATAATATTCTAAATGGATTATCTTTTTCCTTGAGTGATACATGGGTTCTTGCTACAGAATACCTTGGACAGACTCATAGGGAAGATGAATTATATTTTTCCTTAAGTGGTACTTAAATTCCCCAGTAGGAATTACTTGGACAAACATATAGGGAAAATGTAATTATATGACACCTTCAAGAATACCTAAATTTATGATATGGAATTCCCTAGACTGGTTTATAGAATACATGGAATTTATTAATGATTGATTATCATTATACACAGATGCTTTTGTTACAATCCCCGGGTCCCAGTTTCCATTATATAAGTAAAAGTGATGTTTTTGAAGAATGTTTAGTTATTACCAATATTCCCTCATTATAGTGATTGGAGGCAAGAATGGATGAACCCAGGGTTGGGACATGTATCCCCCTATTGTCACATCACTTTCTCAGAGACATTTTTGATACTGTATGAAGTGGTAATTGTCAATTAGGACTACATACCGAAGGATCAACATGATTATACATGGCTTGAGTGGTATACCGGCCAGCTCAATTCTTTATTGATAGGATGTCTAGAAGGTCAGGATCACAGACCCAAGGATCATCCATGGAGTGGGTTTTTTATATTATTCACCACCTTACACACACACCGATATATATATATTGGAACTTGTTTAGAGACATTTATGCCAAATCAGAAGTAGGTATCACCAATTGAGATCATGAATTCATGGATTTATTATGATTTTATTAAATTAATTATTCTACTTATGTCTCATCTAGGGTGAGAATATTACATGAGCATGCCCATATGATAGATTGTTTTGGTACAACATTTTTTATTTCTATATTTTTCACTAGTGCTTATTATTATCGTTATCACTTTTAGAAAAAATCCTATACTAATAGTTTGGAATAATTTCTATAGGCCACAAAATATTTGGTATTGGCTATACCAACAGTTTGGGTGGTCAATGTCTTTTTGTCCATCAATATAGACCTATACCAATAGTTTCCAAACTATTGGTAAATATAAAATTAAATACCAATATAAACGGTTTTAAAAACCATTGGTATGGGTAATTAAAAAAATAATCCCCTATAGGATTCGATCCCTGTACCTCTGATTTGTATTTCAATGACCTAAAAACTAAGATACAACATTTTTTGAAACAATATATGATAAATATGTATATATATATTTAAAATTTAATTAATTTTTTATGTATTAAATTTTATTTGATAAAATACATCATTAAAAATCAGAAAACCTATACCAATGGTCTTCTAAACTATTGGTATAGGTTCTTTAAATAAAATCTATACCAATAGTTTTATCCAAACCATTGGTATAAACATCACCCATAGCAAGGGTTTTGTAAAAACCATTCGTATAGGGTCATATTATGGTTCCTATACCATTGGTTTGGCCAAAACCATTTATTTAGGTCTAGTCTCTTGTAGTTCACCTTGATTAGTAGCTAAAATATACATAAATTACATTTATAGGATACGTATGGGAACAAATTGGTGGTGCCCTAATGAGTTTTGTAGTGAAACCCTTATTAGTCCTCCATTTCACTAGGGTACATGAGAATAAATTCACTTGGTTGTAGGCAGAATATTATGATGATGCCCAGGACTGATCAAGTAGGATGTCTTAGACATGTATGTGGATTTGGGTATGTGGTATGGCTCGATGTATGTATTAGATACTTGTAATTTTATTTCTATTTCATTTATTTAATCCTACGTAAGAGATTGTCCCAATGAGAAAACAGTGTTGTATGTATGAAATGACTATTTGGGACTTTACTATATTCAATTTATTTTTACATCCTTGTTTATATTTATTGTTTCTACACTCTATTTATTTACCTATATGGATTCTATCTGATTATTATTTTTATTACTTCCTCTGATATGAAGGAATAGTGTCTCTATGGACACACCTTAGGCCCTTAATTCTAGTCTAAATCCTATGAAATATTGAGAGGTGCACTTGAGTCCTTGTGGACAACTGGATCAGGGCACCATTTTAGTGCCTCCTGGACTGAGATATTACAAAGTGGTATCAGAGACATTCCTTTTTTATTGCACTAATGTTTGGGATATGGTAAATAGGAGTATTATGAATGTTCCAGAATCCATAATGTATATTATACCGGTGCATCAAGAACACTTTTTTCTGGTAGAATGTCTTGGTTTCTAGGGATATGGGATTTTTGTTATGGATATTTGATGTTACAGTTGTATATGATTTTTTCTTTTTTTGACGCATATATTGTGTAGAGTTTATGAAATATTGTGGATTTATGTCTCTCATCCCATTGACGAGAGTCCATTGATAAATTTATGGATTTTATCCCTTTAAAAAGAGGCAAGTGATTTATTTTAACTCTAGAATGGAAATGGAATGATGAATCTCATGTATCATATTTGGAACATAGGGCCCATATGTTATAGACCTCATATTGAGTGATTTTACAAAGATAGTGGCCAATTTCTTAATATTTCTTCAACAACCTAAATAGTGTTTTCTCATATAGGATCTTGTTGGAATTATAATCTATTATGCCAACTTAAATATGTATTCCCTTATGATAGAAGGCTGTGTGGATCAATGGTGAGGCAAATGAATCAGTACCCATTAATGGGATGTGTAGAGACCCTAGTAGGTCTATATTTAATATGATGACAAGTTGTTGGACCCCTAATGGGGTGTTGTTTCTTATGTTTGGTTATTTAATGTGTTAGTAACAACCTACACAATGTTTTCCCATATAGCATGGAATGAAATTCTAATCAACCGAACTGTGATAGTGACCTATGAAATATATTTTTTGGATGATACTATACATGTATTATTAAAATTATATGGTTATATAGTTGTATCCTATAATGTGATGTTGATAGATACCTAAATGGTGATAGCGAACTGGAAAAATGAGGGGGTATTACTATATATGGATGCCCATTGAGTGCCATTTCATCATTTTTTACAACGTTTACATTGAGACCCTCTAGGGTGCATTTAATTATGAGGATGGACATAGAGGATGAAGGGCCTAGTAGGCTGATACTTGGTAGGTTTTGACCTCATCGTTCAATGTTATACTTACCTTCATCAGAAAGGTTCGATAGCCTCGTTAGATAACTTTTGTTGAGACGGGTATGAGGTGACACCCCATGATATGGAGAACTTGGAGATGTTTCACTTGTGGGTTAGGTGGTAAGACCTAGTGACCCTATTATGAGCCTTGATTGGTAGGGATAAGAGGGATACATACAAGACATTAGTTGTGAATCATACCATTGTAGTTTTAAGTTTGGTGTAACATCAGATATTTTATTGATGTATTTTTTTATGTTTCACTTTCAGTCCCTTATTTTTGTTAGATAAGTGTTTCCCAAAGATCATGAGGAGGCTCGATGGTGTTCTGGGGGTTCAGGGGATGAAATAAGAGGAAAATGGAGTTTCAGGGCATGTTTCATGGTTTGTTCATAGTTAGTGAAAACCAAATGGAAATCTAAGGAATCCTTATGGGGGTGTTTTTGGACAGTATAATATGCATGGTTTACTCACAGTTTGGAAAACCGTGAAGGTAAACCATGTGTCCCAGAAAAGTTAATAAATTTTAAAAAATTCCATTATGAGTTTTTATTATCTACTTAGGATTTATTCCATTTCTCCTCCCATGAACCCTAGAAATGAGAAAATCTTACATGATCATCCAAGAGGTGATTCTCCTTCAATCCTAGTCTATTTGGAGTGCTTTTGTTGTAGATTTAAGATTCGGGTAAGTCTAATATACTCGTTGCTTATCTTTTTGGTTTAGGGTTTCCATTTCTTCCCCATATACTTATGAAGCTCTAAAAATTTATTTTTCTAATGATATCTTGGTTGAGGCTTCAAAGAGTGGTTTAATAGGAATCTGAGGCTTCGATTAGGAGTACGTTCTCCAACAGATTCAAGGTAGGTGGTTTACAAGTTATATCCCATAGTTTATATTTATATTCGTTTGTGTAGGGTTTTATTCTTGTTCTCATATTTATTTTTTCATGGTTCTATTGGTAATATGTCGTATATTGAGTGTCTAAATAACCAAATGAACGCCTCATGATCCTCGTGGGATTCATGGAGGATGTCGTGACTATTTTTGGGGCACTCATGAGGTGCAACGACCCTTCTGAATGGGTTAATAGAAATATAAGGTGAGAAATTGACCCATGGAGATGTAGAGCCTTAGATAATGTGTCAATTGTTTTATGTAATGAGTTAGGATGGATTGTGGTTAGTTTTGTCTAATGTGGTTAAAATCTAATGTATTATTAGGTTGGTATGTAAATGGGTTAAATGGGATTAATGGAAATATGATAAGGAATTATGTTACACTTGAATTTTCTTAGTTAGATAGGCAAGGGGAATGAGAATTGGTGTTAAATAGTTATGTGTTATAAATGAGGATTCTATTAATGGATTATGGAATAATGTTAAATTCCCATTTATTAATATTGTTGCGATGTTGCTAATGGTATTGTCTATGCATGGTTGGGACGTGGTTACTTGTGGATAATGATAATTAATCATATGGACATGGCTTGGTAGAGTGGGGTATAGACATGAGGTTTTATACCCATGGCTCATGTTTGACTAAGGTTCTA
The DNA here is from genome assembly GCA_963277665.1 of Viscum album. Classification (NCBI taxonomy): domain Eukaryota; kingdom Viridiplantae; phylum Streptophyta; class Magnoliopsida; order Santalales; family Viscaceae; genus Viscum; species Viscum album. The sequence continues at coordinate 626,821,108 of OY728127.1, forward strand.
AGATCCCGCCTCTAAATTCACGGGTTAGGGAAGGGGGAAGATTTCTTTTCCCTTAACAGTTGCATTCCACCCGGACGAGGCTTTGAGGTGAGGATAATGTGGTTATTGTGATGTGATGGCTAGTGAGATATGACTAGATTTATTTGAATACACTTTAAGAACATTGATCAATCCTAATCCATTAAACACATGAAAAAAGGGTGAACTAAACCATGATATGATTAAGTAGTGAACCCAGCTTTAAGGGTAGCATACTTAAAGGAAAAAAAATATAGAATGGATTATTGAACTGTTTTCATTTACTTTCCATTATTTATAACTTGAATGCACTATCTAATTGACTGGATATTTTTTATACACAATTGGTGGTGGCCCATTGAGTTGTAATCACCCCATGCTCGGGCCACCGTTGGGTACCTGAGTAGATTTCATGGTTGTAGGTCAGGAAAGAGGAAATTGACTACACTTGAGAAGTGTGTCAGGTTCAGTATGTGCATGGATGAGGTCCAAGACATCGAGTGAGGAATTATTTTGGTATTCTGCTATTATTCTTTCTTTTTAGGTTTTCTTCACTCGACATTGTAGCATAGAATGACATATTTCTGATTTTTTTTGTTTTGGATCCCATCTGATAAATGTTTGACCCTACATGTTATTAGGTGTTTCCTATTTGTTTCCACAATTTATATTGTGCTTTTCTATTGCTTACTCTGGTAAAGAAATTATAGTCTACCTATGTTATCTATTAGACCCTTGTTTCTAGTTGGCAACTTTTGGAATACAAGGATGTGTGCTTGAGGTCATGTGGAGACCTGGATCAGGGCACCAGTTTAGTGGGGTCCCATGTCGGGTATGTTATAAAGTGGAATCCGAGAAGTTATTTTCTCTTTATTAATATTTGGGGATGGTATATAAGATTTTTGAACAATGTTAGGCCTTGGTTATAAGATATTTCTTGGGATTATCTATCCCAATTATGGGGGGAAACACAAGTCACCATGGGCATGAATTTTTTTTCTTATTGTGTGATGTTACATTTGATCATATTTCACTATTTGATGATACACATGTGGTGTGATGTAACAGTTTTATGATATTTTTCTTATGGTCCTACTGGCACAAGGTTTCACATTCATGCATCATTCTAGGAACCAATTTATATTAATGACATTCATCATAGTAGGCAAAGACACATGGGATAGGTGTGTGGGACATGGAGAGTAGGATGTATTTGATTTCATGAAAATGATAAAAATTGGTACTAATGAAAATTTTCAAATGTGAAAAAGGGGAAATAAAATATTGGATAAGAAATAAATAATTGTTCTTGATAAGGGGTAGTAAGTGGAATAGAGTGGTCTAAGTGAGTAGGGATATTGAAATAGTCCTAAAATAGGGTAAAGTGTGATGTTTGTAATCATGTGAGTTGGTTACCCGTGTTCTCCATTACCATGGTGGGGTAGCCAAGGGTAGTGTCCCAGTTGTGATCGGTCTTGTTTGGGTAGTGTTTGAGGAATGGTTTTTTATGGATAGTGATTAACCTTCCCTTATATTTTCACGAAAGCTTTATGGCATGTGTTTTAAAGATTGTGTTTGGTATTGTAGAGAGATTCCACCAGGAATACGTGTGTTGGTTGGGCGATAAGAGGACATTGCCAAGAATGATCCTATGGTAGTGGGGAAAGATAATTTGGTGATTTAGGAAGATAGGGAAGTGTAGTTCCATGATAAATTTTCTAGTTTTATACAGATGATGGAATGGGACCCAGGGTGGATTTCACCTTTTATGTTTGAACTGACTGGGGAGTTTCAACTGCAGAACCCTCTGACCTTACCAAAGATGGTGGGCCAGAGGTAGTAGAGTTCTGGATAGAGTCTATCCAGACTATTCTTGACTGGCTAGAGACTCTTCTTGAGAAGAAAGTAAAGTTAGTGACCTATATGCTGAGAGGCCAAGAAAGGAGTTGGTGGGACATCTTGGTTAAAACAGAGTAGGCCAAAGGAATGATGTGGAAGGATTTTCTAGAGAAGTTTCTTGAACACTTTCCCCAGAAATATTGAGTCAGGAGAAGGATGTAGAGGTTATGAGATTGGACCAAGGGATAATGTCAATAATGGGCTATTCTAGTCATTTCAACGATTTGTGATGCTTCATTCCCTTGTTGACAAGAGATGAGGAAACTATGGTGAAACATTTCTAGGATGGGTTGAGAAATGAGATCAGATATCAAGTGAATATTTTCTATCTAAAAATGTTTTCTGAAGTTTTGGATCAAGCTCTCATTTCAAAAGGGAACCTGAAGGGAGATTCAATTAGTGAACTTGTGGTGCCAACTGGGTGAGCATGTGGGGTGACTTATAAGAGTATTAAGCGCCATTTTGGAAACATCTATCTGGGAATAAGTTTACAGATTAGACATAAGATGGGACCAGCCTATCAGAGTAGTGAAAAGATATTTTATTATCAGTGTGGTAGGTCGGGGCATGTTCCTGGCTAGTGTCCCCTACAACCAGTTTAGTGCCGAACGTGTGGAAGACTAGGCCATGTGAATCAGTTCTCTAAGAACCCATGATAATTAGGAAATGAGGGAAGTCAGATGCTGATACCGAGTGTAGGTATGGGTTCAATTATACTATATTAGTCAGATAGTTGTAGCTCCACATGTCGTATTGGAAGAGGAAATGGATGTGGAATTTCGGGGTGAGAGCACCAACACTAATAGAGTAGTGTAGTGTAGGGTATTCCGACTGGAGTCTATGGTGGAGGGGAAGGCCATCTCCATGTAGTTCATACTATGCCCTAAGGTGGTGAGGCAGGACCGTCTACTGTTCGAGGTATGATTCTTATTGCTTCCACGTTCTCTAGTGCTTTATTTGATACTAGTGTTATGCATATTTTATTTCTTCTCTGTTCATAGTTGTGTTGGGGTTAACAATAGAGAGTTTTTTTGGATTAATGTCACTTGATACTTCATCAGGGGTATGAGTTGAGGATATCAGGAAGTGTAAGGGTTGTGCTCTAGAGGTTGGGGGATACAGTTTTATGTGGGATCTATTTGTTCTAGAGATGTCAGGTTTTGACCTAATCTTTGGATTAGATTGGTTAGTGGTGTGTTAAGTACATATCAATTGTTATCTATGTTGGGTAACGTTCAAATATTCCAATAGAGACAATTATGTCCTTCTTGGTGAGAAGGATTTTCAAGAAGTCCTTGTGGGGCCATTTTGTTAGCAGTTGGGACAGCTCATGATGCAAGTGGCATGACTTGTCCTTGATAATGGAGGAGTGGAACTACATGTCTTCCATCCTTTGGTGGATCAGTTCTAGGATGTGTTTTCAGAGGAATTATTGGGGCTACCACAGAAGAGAGATGTCGAGTTTACGATTGAGTTTCTACTTGGAGTAGAGCTATTTTCCATTCCTCCATACCGAATGGCATAGGTAGAGATCCAATAACTTAAAGTTATACTAGAGGAGTTAGATAATAAAGGTATTCTTCATCCTAGTACATCACCCTGGTGATCTCCTATACTATTTGTTAAGAAGTTTGACAGATCACTAAGGTTATGTGTTGATTGTAGGAAACTAAAATAGATGAATGTTAAGAACCGATACACTCTTCCAAGAATTGATGATCTATTTGACTAAATCATTGGATACTCAATGTTTTATAAGATTAATTAGAGATCAGTATACCATCAGTTGAGGGTGAGATCTTCTGAATTACCCCTTATAGATTTCCGAAGCATGTACTGGTTGTATTAATTTTTGGTGATGCCATTGGGGTTAACCAATGCATCGACTATGTTCATGGTCTTTATGAACTAGATATTTCACCCATATCTAGATCATTTCCTTTTTTTATTCATTGATGACATATTGGTGTACTCCAGAACTCAGGACGATCATGCCAAGCACCATAACTTCATCTTGAGTACACTAAATAGGCATAGGCTTTACGCAAGATGTCAGAATTTCAGTTTTGGATTGATAAGGTACAGTTATTGGGAAACATAATTTTTTAGTGAGGTGTGTTAGTGGATCCCAAGAAGGTGCAGGCAATGGTGTCTTGGGGGTATCCCAAGAATGTTTCTGATTTTAAGAGATTTCATTGTTTGACCAGTTACTAATGAAGGTTAATTAGATATTTCTATCATTTTGCATCACCACTCTTAGGTTTAACCAAAAAGGGGGTAAATTATGAATGGTCGTAGGACTGTGAGAATTATTTTCAAGAGATGAAGGATTAGTTTATTGTCACACTGATTTTGATCTTACCCGAACTAGGTAAGAGTTAAACCTTGTTATGTGATGCGTTTGGTGCTGGACTTGGAGTAGTTTTGAAGCATGAATATCAGGTTGTAGTTTATGTGTCAATATAGTGGAGACCACATGAAATAAATTATACCACTCGTGAGATTGAGCTAGCTACTGTTGTTTATGACTTTAAGTGTAGGAGGGATTACTTGTTAGGAGAACCCTTCACTATGTTTAACAACCATAAAAGTCTCAAGTATATATTCTCTTAGTGGGATTTGAATCTTGTGGGTCAAGTATCTATAGTACTTTTATTTTGAGTTGGCCTATAAATCAAAGAAATGGAATAGTGTTGCTGATGCTCTAAAATAGAAGACTCAAAATCAGGTGGTTCAGGAATTCAGTTCAAAGTGGAAGATGATGGTCTTGTTTGCTGAGATGTGTTTAGAGGTACACGATGTCTGGGAGTGAATTAATCTCACATCTATATCAGTTGAATCTACACTTTTTAATTGGGTCAAGGGGAGTTAACTAGTGGATCCAAAGTGTTTGGATATATAAAAATTCTTAAAGGTAGGGAGTCACCTCCTTGTTGGGATTTTGATGTCGATGGAGTGGCTTGTATTCACGACCTTGTTTTGGTGTTGACAGGTGTATGAGAGGAGTTGATGTGCGATTTTCATGCATAAAAGTTGTAAGTGCATCATGTATTGAAAAATATGTGTCGAAACCTTCATAGGAAATATTGTTTGCTGGGAATGAAGAAAGAAGTTGCAGGTTTTATGGTGAAATTCCTTACCTATCAATAGGTGAAGGCTTAAAATCAGCATCCAGGTGGGTTATTGCATTCATTTCCTATTCTATAGTAGAAGTGGAATGACGTAACAATGGAATTTGTAGTCGGTATTCTGAGGATTCCTTGTAATAATGGTGTGATCTTGGTGGTTGTGAACCAACTGACAAAAGTAAATAATTTCTCACTGATCCAAGAGACTTATATAGTGGATCAGTTGGGTGATTTATATTTCCAAGTGATAGAGGGATTTCATGGTGTGCTGAGAACCATAATCTTGGATCGTGATTCATGTTTCACCTCGCGATTTTGGAAGGGATAAGAGAAGCCTCTTGTTACCCCAAGAGTTTTTGAGTACGACTTATCACCCATAGATAGACATGCAATTAGAACGTATGATCTCAATATCAGAAGACTTGCTAAGAAATTTTGTTCAACATTTTTTTGGTTCATGGGAAATGCACTTGTTTCTCATTTAGTTTTCTTAAAATAAAAGTTTTCATGCTAAAATTCAGATGGATCCTTTTGAGGAACTTTATAGGAGACCATGTTGATCTCTTTTGTTTTGGATAGAGTCCAGAGAATCGGAGCTATTAGGACTGAGTCTTGTATAGGAGATATTATAGAAAAAATTTTAGGTTCAAAAGCATATGGAAACAGACAAGATTATATAGAATTCATATGCAGATCAGAATCATAGACCCCTCAAGTTCAATATGGGTGATAATGTTTTTCTTTGGGTGTCTCCAATTTTGGGTCACCATCTAACCCAGAAACATGAAACGTTGGCACCTAGGTAAGGGGGGCCATTCGAAGTTTTGAAGAGTATCAGAACAGTGGCTTAAAAATTACCTATTCCACAATGGTATAGTTGTATGTGTGATATTTTTCATGTTTCGCAACTTTGGAAGTATCATCCTGATCCATCTCATGTGATAAATGTTGATGATGTTGAGCTTGATCCTGATGCATCCTTTGAGGAGCATTCAATTCATATTGTGGATCATTGTGAGAAGGTTTTGAGGGGAAAGGTTGTACATTTTTTCCATGTTCTATGGCTTCATGGAAACGTTCAAGAAGAATCTTGGGAGTGAGAATCAGATATATGGGTCTAATGTCCTGATATCTTTTCTCAAGATTCTGAATAATGATTGGGAAGATTGGCTCGAGGAGGATCCTTCCTAAGGTGGGGAGTTTGTAAGATCCGATATTTTTTTAGGGTATGTTTTTGTTTATTTTTTAGTTTAATTCCCTTCTTTTGGTTATATAAGTGTTTACCAAAGATCATGAGGAGACTCGGGGGTGTTCTGGGGGTTCAGGGCATGAATGAGGAAGGAAAAGGAGTTTCTGAGCTTGTTTCATGGTTAGCGCAAGCCATGCATAAATCCCAGGTAACTATGCGAGGGGGTGTTTTTAGACAGTAGCATCCATAGGGTTTGTTCACGCTTTATAAAACCATGCAGGTAAACCGTGCAGCCCCGAAAAGATAATAAATTTACAAAAAAATTCTATTACATGATTTTTAAGCTCCATTTGGTATTTCCTCAATTTCTCCTCCCTTTAACCCTAGAAAAGATCCAAGTATCTATGATATTCCATGAGGTGACTCTACTTTAATCCTAGGCCATTTGGAGTGCCATAAGTTTTGGATTGAAGATCCAGGTAAGTCTAATCTCCTCCTTGATTCTCTTTTTTTTGTTTAAGATCTCCATTTCTTTAGCATATCATTCTAATGCTCTAAAAAACTATTTTTGAATGAGATCTAGGTTTTGGATTAAAATGGTGGTTAAATCTGAATGTAAGGATTCAATTAGGAGTGGGTTCACCAACAGATTCGAGGTAGGTGGTCTACAAGTTATGTCCCATAATTTATATTTAGATTTGTGCATGTAGGGTTTCATTCATGTTCTCATATTGACATGTTCATGGTGCCGCTAGTAATATGTAGTATATTGAGTGTCTAAATAACAAAATTAATACCTTATGATCCCTATGTGATGCAGGGATGATGACACGACTATTTTTAGGGCCACCAATGGGGTGCCCCAACCCTTCCGAACGAGCTAATAGAAATTTAATGTGAAAAATTGACCAATGATGATGTAGAGCCTTAGAGAATGTGTTAATTGGTTTATGTAATGAGTTAGGAAGTATTTTGGTTAGTTGTGTCTAATGAGGTTAAAATCTAAAGGATTTTTTGGTTGTCATGTAAATGGGTTACATGGGATTAATGGGAATATGACAAAGAATTATGTTACACTTGAATATGCTTAGTGAGATAGGCATGGGGAATGGGAATTAGGGTTAAATGGTTAAGTGTTATAAATGACCAGTGTGTTAATGGATTTTGGAATAATGTTAAATTCCCATATATTGATATTTTTGTGATGTTTATAATGATATTGGCTATGCATGGTTATGATGTGGTTACTTTTAGATGGCGATAAATAAGAATGTGCACATGGATTGGTAGAGTGGGGTATAGATTTGAGGTTCTATGCCCATGGGTTTAGTTTGAATAAGGTTCTAAGCTCCACCCTCTAAATGTGTAAGAACCTGGGTTTTTTTGAACGGGTCAAAATCCTGACCCTGTTTGAATTTTTGACTTGTTTCTGAGAAAAACAGGGAAAATTTGGGAAGTTCTAGAAATTTCTAGATTACATGTCGTGTACTCCAAAGTACACTCCGTGTATGGGTTAGGTGTGTTACGGCCATGTCCTCACTGAGTATATGTCGTGTGATGACTGTGTAAGGATTTCCTTCTACATGGAATGTAGTGTGGCTTAACACGTCTTGTATTCTCTTCTCCACGTACCGGCTGAGTTCTAGCCATGTGTCAACCCGTGTGGGGCATCCAAGATGTGTGGCTACCTCCACTTAAGTCGGAGTACAGACAAGGAAGCTACACGGTGTGTAGTACTTTATACACACCATGTATTTTTATTTTTCTTCGCTTAAATGAAAGAGAGTCTCATCTTATTTTGAAAAATATATTTTTCATACCCAACTTCGGAATAGTCTCGTTCCGAAACCACAAACTACACACCTTGCCCTAGATTCTTCATACGAAGACCTTTATTCAATCCGTCTATGGCTGTGGGATCGCATCAGTAAGGAGAAACCCATGCGCCCTCTTTCATTCCAGTTTCTTTGCATCACACGTTGTAGTTTCTGTCTGAGAAAAATTTCTGGGATTTGACAGAAACATAGATCTACAACGATTGGCTTCAAATTGGATCTCTATATCAGATGTGCCTATGTCTATGAGTCTTAGGTAGGTGGTGCATACCACTTTTTATGTTTTCGTGGTCATTTTCTTGGTGATTCTTTTAACACATATTTGGGAATTTTGATAATGACCTTATTTTACCTTCTATTTCATATTAAATTATTTTTTTTTTTTAGGGGATGCTTTTGGGTATGCAATGTTTCCTCTTTCACTTGAGCGGGGTCGAGTGAGGGGTAATTTCTCATTTGGGGAATTTTGGATGGGGGTGACAAAATGGTATAAGTTTTTTTTATTTGATTAAACTACTGAGTTTAATTGGTTAATTCATGATATGAATTGTTAGAGGCTTCCACGACCTTGGTGTTGGTATGGGACAACACATAGTTTCTGCAATTCAATTGTTTAGTTTGTTTTCTTGTTTTAAGTATTTCTTTTGATTAAATATATGTGTGTTGTGTGATATTTCATATGTTGGGACCTTTAGGTTGTGTTGGGCATGGCCCCGATATTCTTGAGTGATGCTGATCACAGGTTGGGCTTGGCCCGGGTAACATTGGGTGGTTCAGACCACGGGGTTGGGTGTCATGGAAATCGACTTGAGGTAGTGTGACTATCAGTTTGGATATGGCTTGGGTTACTTGGATGGTGAGTCCATCAGACTTGAACCACATGGTCATAGGGACATAAGGTGTCAGAGACGTTGAGGCTTGGGTACTATTTTGGTTATTACCGCTCACCCAGAAAATTTGAGTAGTGTGCACACAGAGAGTCTCCATGATGAGGTGGTCTTGACCACTCATGTGGGTAGAGGCCCCAATTAGTTGTGGTTTAGGTACTATTGGTTTAGGGGTGCTTTCCGATGGAATCCATGTGGAAGGTGAGGAGTCTTCAGGGGATAACATTGAGGCTTTTGGGTTGGGGGCAGAGCCTCGCCGTGATTTGAGGGTAGACATTGTTGTCCCTCCGGTTAATTATTTGAGGAAAAGCATCACTTTTCCTCAAATTTACCACTTCTTGGGTGTACCTTTGGGACGTCGGTACTTGAGACATGCAGTGTCAGGGATCACATGGTTCTAGGTTACATGATAGAGATTCCAGCATTGGCTGAAGTAGGTGACACTCCATGGTGGATGTTGATCACCAGTGGAGTTTATGTTTATTTGTGCATCATACTATTTACTGCTTTCCTTATAAATTCATTCCTTTTTAAACACTTATATTATGTACCCACCATTAGGTGGTATCCTACTGATATTCGTCTCACACCCTACATGGGCCATTTGGGATGCATGTAGGCTTTATGTATTTATGTGTAGGAATGATATTAGCTTCCGGAGCTAGATTTTATTAGCAGTTGCTTGGAGATGGTATGGACCTTGAGGTCTTGCATAGCTGGAGTTTACTTGTTTTTCTTTCCTTCCCATACCATCATGCTTACCTTTTTTATTCTAGAAACTATTGGTTATCCATTGGAACCTTTTTTATATTGACTTACTATGGATGCATGACTTTCTTCTCTAGTAGTTGTTACAAGTGGTACAACATGCTTTGTGTTTACTTTCCACTGTTGTTCTTTGTATTTATTGCTTTTTCTCTTTATTGCTATTGATTGTGCTTCTGCTATGTAGGTTCGTTTTGAGTCTATAGAGTCTTATAATTTTATATTATGCTCGGACCAGTACCATTATTATTATATAAGAGGTTATAGACTCCCCACTATACCTATATGACCCTTGATTCTAGTCAGTAGCCTTTGGCATCTAGGGTGGGGTGCCTAAGGTAGTAACACCCGACCCATTTAGCACTGTTCAGTTGGCTTATCGGGTCTGGGTAATTACAAAGTGGTATCAGAGGAGTTGTTGATAGGGATTTAGTAGTAGTTTTTTTCTTTCTACTAATGAGATTGAGACTTATCTTTTTTATTTCTACTAATTTTACTATTTGGGATATGGTAGACTGGAGATAAGTTGTTACTACAACTGGGTTTCTAGCTTGTTCTTGGGTGCCTACAGCCCCAAGTACGAGGGATGGACCAAGTTTCCATGGGTGGGAATTGATGTTTTATTTTTCTTAGATTACAGTTTATATGATTTCCACCTCGGTGGCTCATTTGGTGTGTAATGCTATTGATTATGATATGTAACCCTTAACCTGGAGCGGTAAGGGAGAATTATACCTTTGCGTGGTATGAAAAGACGTGATTGATTGGCTTTTGATAGGCACATTTTTAGCATATTTCAATTTCATAATTTCACATATGATTTGTGAAGTGATAATTCCATGTGAATATTATCAATTGCCCTGCCTTGTTTTCATTGAAATGTAAATAGGTGAAATTCCTGATAGAATTTATTTTTTATTTAAATTTGTTATTCCATGCTTTATATATTATAGAATTTCATGTGGCAGGGTATTTGGGTTTGGATCTTATAAGAGTAGGCAGGTACTATGGTTGAGGTGATTTTTATCATCACGATTGGGAGACTCGGTCTTCGGTTAGAGGAAACATTGGTTGTTAGTACAGGCATGACCTGAGGTACTTTTGATACTTGGATCTATTGAGGGTGGGTAAGGATGCCATGAGGTCGGGATGCCGTGGGCATAGGATGCAGTGGGGGAGAGTAAGGTTAGTAGTTATGTGCTTCCTTGTACTACATTTACTATCTCCATAAATATATTGTTATATATATATGGGTTGTCTAACCATTTATGGTATTCAGTGTGTTCCTTTTAGATGACTCAGATGGAGTGTCAGACGGGAGATGGTATAGTGCCGCAGAACCAGGATCAGATTCAGGATCTAGAGTAGGCAATGCGTGAGCCGCATGTATAGGCTTAGGGACATGATCAGGTTTAGGATCTAGTGCAGGTAGGACACCAGCTGGGTTTTGCAATGTTCGAACTGTGGCTCGATGAGTAGCTCTGGTCTAGTCTGGTACATGTCTTTTAGGATATCGACAGAGGCACACGGGTTACAAATCCATCTATGGAATATCAGATGTAGGAGTTCCAGTCATAGCACCCACCACTTTTTCAAGGTTTGGGTGGTCCAGAGGTGGTTAAGAACTGGATAGAGAGCATGCATATGATCTTTGAGCAGCTCGAGACACCTCTAGGGTGGTGGGTTAAGCTGGATATGTACATGTTGCGAGGACTGGTGAAGAGTTTGTGGGATGTGCAGGTTCAGGCTCACAGGCATGAAGGATGGGCATGGAAGGACTTCAAGGATAGGTTTTTTGAGCACTTTTACCCAAAGACACTAAGGGTCAAGAGAGATCATGATTTCATGAGCCTTCAGCACGGAGACATGTCCATCATGGACTGTGCAAATACTTTCACTGAGTTGTCTCGCTTTTCACCTGGTATGGTAAGCGATTAATAGGCAATGGTGAGGTGCTTCGGGTATGGATTATGACACTCCATTCAGATCCAGGTAAATATCTTCAGGCTAGGTTTGTTCTCAGAGGCACGGAATTAGGTGCTCATAGCAGAGGGAAACTAGAGGGATAGGCTCGAGGTTGGATGGGCGACAACTTCAATTGATGGTTCAAATAGCAGGAAGTGAGGATGGGATAAGTTCCAACAGGGCAGTCAGGCCATGGACTTAGCTAGACCACATCGTAAAAGTTCTTCAGGGGTTTTATTTTAGTGTGGATAGCTAGGGAATGTTTGGACGCAGTGTGATAGGCCTCCAAAGGAGTTCATACATGTGGACTTGTTGGTCATCTTGAGAGTTTCTATAGGAAACCTTCTCAGACGGCTAGTAATCAGGGACCAGGATAGACTTGTGGCATCTAGAGTTGGTTCATGTTTAGTACCAAGATAGGGTAGCCGAGTTTCAGTTGTACGTGGAGGACATGATAGAGACAGTGGAACCCAGATGAGGGGTCAGTGGCCAGTGACTAAATCAGCACCATAGGGAGGTCAAACATCAAGCAGTTGTACTTCAGGATAGGTGCATTTCATTGAGCTACTAGAGGTTGAGTAGGCTGGTGAGCCAAAGACGGTTATAGTTACACTACAGCTATGGCCACGATATGTTTTGTTTTTTTACTTATTTTGGCATGGCCTTTTGGGGAATGTCTGCTTTGAGTGGACGACGTGCACAAGATTTATGTGGACTAACTAGATGCCAGTTAGTGGGATTGGTTCCATATCAGGTGTGTGATATATATATATATATATATATATATGTATATGTATATGAGATACGTAGCATCATGAGCATCGAGGGTGTAGGTTACTTGAGGTGTTGTGGGTACCGGGGCATCAAGGATGCATGTTACTTGAGGTGCTAGGCACTAGGATTGTTTTTAGAATCCATGGAATGCAGGACCTTGTGGAGGCAGACACCGATATGGTGCATGATATGTTTGGGTGTTGGAAATGACACAGGAGCACCACTGAGGATCAGGGGTGATGATGAATCACGAGAGGACCATGGGTTTGGAAACAGGTTAGTGAACCATTGTTTGATTTGGGTTATTTCAGTTTGAGACTGAGTTAGGAAAATCCTAAGGTGGCGAGCCCCTTGAGGAATTTATCCAGAACCTTTAAGACCAGGGTATTCTGGGTTATTTTGATCAGGGAGGTATGTTCATTTCCTTCTCTATTTTTCAATTGATAGCTCGGGGACAAGCTATGTTAAGTTGGGGAGATTGTAAGAACCCGAGTTTTTGGAATGGGTCAAAATCCCAACCCTGATTGAATTTTTGACTTGTTTCAGAGAAAAATTGGGAAAATCTGGGAAGTTCTAGAAATTTCTATATTACAAGCCATGTACCCCAAAGTACATGTCATGTTTGGGTTAGGCGTGTACCGACCATTTTTTTTTCGAGTATATTGTGTAAGGATTTCTTACTACACGACATGTAGTGTGGCTTGACATGCCGTGTATTCTCCTCTCCATGTACCGACGGAGTTCTAGCTATGTGTCGACCCATGTGGTGTGTCCAAGCCATGATACCACCTCCTCTTAAGTCATAGTAGATTCAAGGGAACTACACGGCGTGTATTCCTTTATACATTCCATGTATTTTTATTTTTATTCACTTAAATGAAAGAGCATTGTGTCTTATTTCAGAAAATATATTCTTTACATGCCATGTATTCCCTTATAAATGTCGTGTATTCCTTTATACATTCCATGTTAACGTGTATTTGGGTATTTTGAGCGTGACCCTTTTTTACCTTCCATTTCATATTAAATTGTTTATTTGACCAAGGGGATTCCTTTTGGTATGCCATGTTTTCTGTTTTTCTTGATCGGGGCTGGGCGAGGGGTCATTGATTATTTGGGGAATTTTTGTTGGGGGTGCGAAAATGGTATATGTTGTTTTTATTTGATTAAACTACCGGTTTTAATTGGTTATGTCATGATATGAATTGTTAGAGGCTTCCAAGACCTTGGTACTGGTATGATACAACACATAGTTAGTGAAATTAAAATGTTTAGTTTGTTTTCCTATTTTAAGTATTTATTTTGATTAAATATATATGTGATGTGTGATATTACCTATTATGGAACCTTCACATTGTGTTGGGCGTGGCCCAGACATTCTTGAGTGATGCTGATCACAAGTTGGGCTTGGACCAAGTTACATTGGGGGGTTCTAACCACAGGATCGGGAATCATGGACGTTGGCTTGTGGTAGTGTGACTGTGAGGTTGGGTATGGATCAAGTTACTTGGATGGAAAGGCCTTCAGATTTCAGTGACATGGTTATAGGGACATGAGGTGTCAGAGAAGTTGTGGATTGGGTAAAATTTTGGTGATTACCACTCACCCAAAAACTTTGAGAAGTTTTCACACAGTGAGACTCCGTGATGAGGTGGTGTTGACCACTCATGTGGGTAGAGGTCCCCGTTAGTTGTGGTTTAGATACTATTTGTTTTAGGGTTCTTGTTGTGGGATGCCACATGGATTGTGAGGATCCTTTAGGGGATAACATTAAGGCTATCGGGTTTGGGGGAAGAGGCTCGCCGTGATTTGAGGGCATACATCATTGTCCCTCCGGTTACTTATTTGAGGAAAGACCTTGCTGTTCCTCCAAGTCACAACTTATTGGGTGTTCCTTCGGGACGTCGGTACTTGAGACACGCAGTGTCAGGGGGAACATGGTGTCGGGTTACATGATAGAGATTTCTATGTTGGCTGAAGTAGGTGGCACTCCATGGTGGCTGCTGAGCACCAGTGGAGTTTATGTTTATTTGTACATCGTACTATTTATTTCTTTCATTATAAATTCATGCCTAATTAAACACTTATATTATGTATGCAGAATTGGATGGTATCCTACTAATATTCATCTCACACCCTACACGGGACCTTCGGGATGCATGTACACTTTATGGATTTATGTCCAGGAAAAATATTAGCTTCAGGAGCATGATTGTATTAGCTATTTCTTAGAGATGGTATGGGCCTTGAGGTATTTCCTAGCTGGATTTTACTTGTTTTTTTAGTTCTTCCTATACTATCATGCTTACCTTGTTTATTGTAGTAACTATTGGTTGTCCATTTTCACCTTTTTTTATATTGACTTGCTATGGTTTCATGATTTGTCTACTCTAGTAGTTGTTACAAGTGGTTCAACATGCTATTGTGTTTACTTTCCACTTCTGTTGTTTGTATTTATCACTTTCACTGTTTATTGCTATTGATTTTTCTTCCTCTATGAGGGTCTGGTTAGAGTATGAAATGTCTTCTAATTTTATATTATTCTCATACCAGTACCATTATATCCTCCGAGAGGGTATAGCCTCCCCACTATACCTATAAGACACTCGCTGCTAGTCAGTAACCTTTGGCATTCGGGGTGGTGTGCCTAAGGTAGTAACACCCTACCCATTTAGCACTATTCAGGTGGATTATTAGGTCTGGGTCATTACAAAATGAACAGGTTAGGGTAGGGGATAGAGTTCTATTCCCCTAACGATTTCATTCCACCCAGACTGAGGATTTGAGGTGTAGATAATGTGGTTATTGTGATGTGATGCCTAGTGGGATATGACTGAATTTATTCCCATATTCCTTAAGAACATTTATCATGCCTAATCTATTGAACACATGAAAAAATGGTGAACTAAACCATGATATGATTAAGTAGTGAACCTGGAATTAAGGGTAGCATAACTTAAAGGAACATAATATAGAATGTATTATTGAACTGTTTTCCATTACATGCCATTATTTATCACTTTCATGCACCATTTACTTGACTGGATATTTTTTAGACATTGTTTGTGGTTTCCTACTAAGTTGTACTCACACCCTACATGGGACACTGTTGGGAACCCAAAAATATTCCATGGTTGCAGGTTAAGAAATTGGAAAGGGCCTTACACTTGAAAAGTGAGTCGGGTTCAGTATGTGCATGGATGAGGTCTGGGACTTGAATCTTGGACAGTTTTAGGTATTCCTCTATTTTTTATTCTTTTTGGATTTTGTTTAATTGGCACTATAGAATGGAATAACAAATTTCCTATTGATTGCGGTTTGTACCCTATCTGAGAAATGTTTGACTATGCATGTTATTGGATGTTTCCTTTTTTGTTTCCCGAATTTATGTTATGTTCTTCTGTGGATTACTTGGGTAAAGAGGGCAGTGTCTCCCCACATGACCTAATAGACCCTCGCTGCTAGTTGGAAACCTCTAGAGTAATGGAAGGCCCACTTGAGGTTATGTGGTGACCTGGATCAGAGCACCAGTTTAGTGGCTCCTAGGTTGGGAACGTTACATTTTCTTTTACCAAGTTAAAACTATGTAAGGGGATAAAAATAGTTCTTATATATGACTTTTTTAGGTAGTGATCTTAGTTGTATGATCTTATTGAGACTGATGCATGGGTGTTTCATGGGGTTCTGATATAGGCAAGATTATTCTTTCTATATCTAATGAATCGCCTTTGTCTATTGTGTTTTGTGACTATGTTTGATGGGTAAGACTGTTCAAGGGTCTGGATTTGTTAGAAAATGGATTCTTTTCAGTATCCTGTTAGAGCATGATTATCCTTTCATGACTGAAAATGACGATGTGTGATGGAAATTCATGGAATAAAACATGGCACTATTTAAGATTCTAATTTTTATATTGATTTCCAAGATAATAACTAGATTAATAAATTTGACGTATCATGTAGAACAATTATCTTGGGCTTGTGATTGATGAATCATGGGAGAATGATTCAAGTGATAATGATATGTGTCGGTTACCCATGGTACTATTTTGAAATAATAAATCAGTGAGTGGACAGGTACGATCTGAGGACCGATGGTTTCAAGGAAATGCTATGAGCATTGTTAAATAGGATATGTGACAAAAATGTGGAATGACACTCCATTTTAGAGGAGGAAATGAGAATAAATCGGGTGTCAGAAGTTATTTGACCTATGGTTGGACCTAAACACTCATTGTCAGGAGACATGGTGTCAAGAGTTGGATTAAGGAAGGAATAGCTTGTTTTAATTTGAGCATGGATTGGGGAGAGAGATATATGCATATCTATGGAATATTAGTGTACTTCTAGTTTATCTATAATCATGTCCTATATCTTGACATTATCTTGATTACACTGAGAAAGAATCATCTATATTCTAAGGCATATCTAAATTTGTTATTGGTTTGAGGAGAAACCTATTGAGGCTATGCTCGAGGAGTGGTAAAAAGTAATCCATATGGTGGGAGGGATATTTGGCTAGTTGAGGATGGTGAACCCCCTTATGAGTTGAGATTTAGCATTTTCTGTGAAAACTATCCTTGAGAAGATGGAATGGGAAGTATTATTAGTTGGTTCTTGGGAGTGAGTGATTTTATATCCCAATCAACGGTTATGTCTAGAATGTTATGGTGTTTAATCTATATTGATTGATAAATCTCCTCAATGGTGAAACATTTAGGATTATCCTAATGTGGAGAAGCGGCATGTTGGTTGCATGGTTTTGACCCTCACGTGAGAAGGGTCTTGGGAATGTGAGGTCAGTAGTTTGGATTTTTCATGTCATTGGATAAATATACCTATTTATTACTTGATTCATTGGTGAATACTTGGTATTTGGTCAAGATGTGGTGCGACAACATACTAAAAAGGATATGGTTTGTCCATGAAATGTCACTTGATGTTGGATATAGAATACAATGACTGTTCTTAGTGTTGATCTTGGTGTGCCTCAAGAAAAAGGAAACAAGATTCTGGTTTAGTGGGTGTGTCATATATAGGATCCAATAATTTTCTTAAATAGTCATCTAGAGGTGGTTCAACTTGAGTTCTCTCAAAATGTTAAATGTGGTCGCTGAGGAACCTCATTAGGCACACCATTGTGTTGAGACATGTGTGCGTCAATGGTCAAATATAGATTTTCAAGTAAAATATAGCAATATTATGATGAGATTGGTCCATTGGAGTTCAGATGTAATATTTAATAAAGTATTGAGGGTAGTATCCTCATGCGTGATTATATGCTTTGAGTTGAGAAACATGTCAAGAGCATAGTTAGGATGCTAGGGGATTGTTTTAATACGAAAATATAATAATTGAAGTACCATGGTTTAGAATTTATTATTGAATGTAAAAACATACGGTGGTAAGTTCTATAGGTTGTTTTATGATAGAGATGAAAACATATCCAAGTATCTCATTACATGGGATCGAGTAAGCATCCTATTGATGTTGTAGTAATGGGTAGGAGCATTGGATTGTGTTTTGAAGGGTTCAGTGATGTTTTTTTAAAAGGAGATCTTGGATTTCTATTGTAAGTTTAGAGGCACAATGTAGCTATCTAAGTGGGAATTCATGAATCAGGTAGGTCATATAGTTCATTTTTATATCCACTAAGGATTCTTGGGGGTAATAAGTTCTAATGTAGAGATTTTTAAGGTTATTTGTTTTTCCATGTTGGAAAATACAGAAGCAATATGAATTTTATAGTTTGAAGGATGGTTTTTTTAGGATTAGGAATCAGAATGTGGTTATAGGGTTTTGAACATCTATAAGTGGTATTTTTGGAATTGATTTAAGGTTTGGTGGAAGTATTGG
Organism: Viscum album; assembly: GCA_963277665.1. NCBI lineage: Eukaryota > Viridiplantae > Streptophyta > Magnoliopsida > Santalales > Viscaceae > Viscum > Viscum album. Next base: position 626,839,423 of record OY728127.1, read on the forward strand.
GGGTTTAGGAAAACACTTAATGAGGAACCAATGATTTGGGCTATGAAAAATAGATGTTTCAGGTGATTTACATCTTGAATAGGGTATTCATGATGTAAATATGTTTTATGGGGTGTATCCTAAGGAATTCAATATTTAAATATGTTCTAGGAAATTTATGGCATAAAAAACTAATTTACACCATAAAATGGGTTTGGCCAGACCCAAGGCATTTAAGATGTAAAACATATTTTTACCCCATAAGACTTTTTTAGAAGATATTTTTATTTGTTATAATAGGGAAATATACCCTTGTTTCTTTAGGAAAATAGGAGTGTGGATGAGAGGTTATGTTCGGAACCACCTCTCCATCAGTAATTTAGTTTTCTTTGTGTTCTTGGGTGAAATCTAATGACATCTATGGGTATGATCTTCCTCTTCAATAATTAAAAATTTCATTCTCCCATAGTTTCTTATTTTAGGCGTTTCCATTTTAAGATAATTCATTGATTCCACTAGATCATGGTAGAATCAATCATTTATTTATGGGATTATTCTCTTCCTAGGAAGTGGGTGACCTAAGATTTCATCCATAATTTTTCAAGTGTCATTTCATTAAGGTATGCATCTGTGGTAATTTTATAAATATTTGAAGTTTGAATTTAAATTTATGAATTTTTTTCTTAACATTTTTTCTTAGGGATTATTCCTATCTTGAGGTTGGGTTATATGGAATATATTAGTGATCAGTAGGTCATAGTTCTAGTGCAATGTGATTGATCGGAGAGGTTTTGGGAATTATTCCTTTATAAATAAAATAATTATTTGTTTATAAATTGATAAGTTTAATTAATGAATTATGATGCTGTTATAGTTAATTATTTATAATGGTTTGGTGGTGATATTTGATCTTGTGTGGATTGATTATTCTTAGAAGAACCTTGGAAGTTACTATAGGCCCTCATAAGTCAAACGGAAATCTTCTTAAATGGTAGTTGTTCATTCTTAAATGATATATGGTATTTATACTTTTTATGGTAGTGTGTTCATTATTGGGATTTCTTATGAGGAAGACATGATACGCAATGATTTCTCATGAACCCCAATTCAATATTTTACTTACCTAAGAATGAAATATAGTGCACACACAGGGTCATTATCAAGAAGGAAACTCACACAACACATAATTTCTATTATCACTATTTATATTTTAACTAATATAAAACTAAATAATTTAAAGAGGAAGAGTTTGAAACACTAATGAATTAAATATATATATATATATAATGAAATGTGGGAAAAATAATGTTTGAAAAAAAGGAGGTCCTCCTAAGAAAACAACTTGAGTAAACTGTCATCATCTCTTTATTAGTTACAAATAAACTTAATAAAAATTTTCCATAATATGCATGAACATCCTCTCCTACTAATTTTTTGAATATATAGTTCACTCAAGGATTAATGAGAGACTACACATCCACCTCGTCGATCGAGGGAGAATATTATAGAAGTGAAAGTTATTCCTCTAGTGTAAAGTAGATAAAGAAAGGAACCTTACGTACTATTATCCCCCTTTACCTAACTATAGTAAAATAGGAAATAACAAATATTAATGTGAAATGAATTGGGTTAAAAATTGGATTTCACTCTGGGAACATCCTTAGGATGGTTACCCATGATCATGACTATTATAGATCATAGTGAGAAGAGAACGAGGTGGAACCACAAAAGTTAAAAATATGAGAATGCAAGAAGAAGAAGAGTAAAATATATTAAAAATGAATAATACTAATACATCATAAAATAATCTAAAAAACTAGATAAAATGGACCCCTAATGTGTAAATGCTTTGAAAACGAGATGAGACACATTTTTATAGGAAAAATGGGTAAACTTTTGGCTCCAGAATTTTCATCCAATTGTTTTCACATGGTATAACAATTTCATGAATGAATTTGAGAATGATTTATTCTTAAAAGTTATTAAAATATGTCTCGGGTATTCAACCACAAACTTTCAATTTCAATAACCAAGTGTATAAAAATTCATAACCCATTTACTCTGAAAATTTATTCTGGTCATGAAAAATATTTGAATTTCCAAAATCCAATCTCCCATGAATTTATGTCCTTGATATTAACGAAATAAATTAGGTACATAGTTATGAAAGTTTTTCCTATGGATTTTATCTTTATCAATGTAGAATTTACACTCCTTTTTGAAATCCATTTATGAGTTATAGGCCTAACTTCTAAAAAATCTTGATATGTGAACTGATTTTGAGGCTTGACTTGTGAGCATATGTTGGCACTCCAAATATTGTATTCATCTCTTGGTATAGAATAATGAAATAAAGACCAATGTGTTTTTAATCCAGAAAAATTATCTTCCTAAATTAAATTAGTGTATACAAATTTATAGATGAAATACATAAATAAATTAAAACTTTTAAAATCCAAAATTAGGTTATTTTTTCAATTAAGATAAAAATGATTCTAAATCCATAAAATGTGATAATTGAAATTAAAATAAAACATTTATAAGACTAAAAATATTGAAATTAAATTTAAAATATTTTAAAATATTTTATTTTTCAATTAACCCACATTTAATCCATGCATATCCTCAAGAATAGAATCTAAACATTAAAAATTAGAGGGCACCAATGTTATTATTATTAAAATTTCAAGGAAACAAAATTAAAACATTATCAATGTCAATTTTTTTAAATGTCTCATAAAATATCAATTCATTTTCCCATTATCAATTTAAATAGTTAATTAAAGTATTTTACATTATCCATTTTTGAAAATGGTTGAACTTATTATTTCATTCATTAAATATCCTTAATACATTATTATTAATCATGTCAAATCATGATTTACCTCACTGTTGAATCTTTTCACTAATCCCTCATGATATTAAATAAAGTTGATTAATTCTTATATCGTGATAAAATGATCCTTATCAATAAGCATGTAAAGGAACTCTTCTATCTGATTTGTAAAGAAAAAAGACACATAAAGTCATGAGGAATTTACTTTGAGGTTATAATGAATCTGAGGAATAATTTTTATAGGAATTTATGTTTAAAAAATTAAGGCTCAAAGATGAGGTTTATCTCTTAATTATAGTGCATGATATCAAAAGTAAAAACTCAATGAAATTATCCCTTTAAAAATAACAACTCCCACTTTCCCAAAACAATATGTAAAGGTAATGATCAAAATAAAGTATAATTAGTGATTTGTGATCCCTCTTGAATTTTTTCACTACTTAAATAAGTTTTTTCTTTTTTCAAAGAAATTTTTTATTTTTCCTTTTTCTAATGATATTATTATAATAAACCTCACATCCACCGTCTAACAACATATGAAAAAATCATCCAACTAGTGATAGTGATTTTTTATTCTTCTAAGTAATAACTCATTCTTTTCAATTTTTTAGTTCTTATTTTTATTATATTTTTTTTTTCTCAAGAGGTGTAAAATAATAATGAGTAAAATTTACAAATCAAAAAACTTTTTATTTATTCCCATATATATCACCCCTACACTTCTTCCTTACAATATAAACCATCACATTCATCTGTAATTCCTTCACCCCCACCCTTAATCTTTAAAATATCCTAAAAATATGAAGAGGAGGGTATGAATGGATAAAAATATAATGAAACATGGATCATCCTTAAAAATTTCATTCATGGTATATGTTCTAAAAAATTATTAATGTTAATTTGGTTTTCAAGTATAAGGTCTTTTAAAAAGTTTCCTCAATAATTTTAAATGTGTTTTTGTGCATCCATAACTTTTAAAAGTTCAAATGAAAGTTATAGCAGGTGACATGTACCAAGATCACTCAAGAAATACGTTCAATAATAAATAGGAATTATTTGATCTAGAAATCATCTTAGGAATGAGAAATATAATTCTGTAAAATCAATCAAGGCATGTTTAATAATAATAATCTATTCACAAATATTTCATTACTCTAATGTGTTAAAAATACCTTATAAATTTCATTTACAGGAATCAATTAATTTCATCAAATCATGAGTCTGTATTTTTATATAAAAGTTTCACTTTAATCATTAAATTATTCATTTTATTTATTCAATTTTAATGAAATTAAATCTAAAACATAGAATAATAGGATTACTAAGAAACTAATGTATCATTGATAATTAAAGTAAATCATAAATTCACATGTGGGAAAAAAATTCCATTTTAAAGATCAAAACATGCTTTGGAAAAAAATTTAGGGAGTTTGAAAATAAATAATATAATATTGAACTCCCCTTACCATGAATCGTATTCACATTCCTCCACTTTTTGAGGATTTTGTTACACCATCATCATCCTATAAAATAGAATTGACCAATTAAGAACAAGGATAATGAATTTTAAATCTCAAGAAGATAAGAGGGAGTGGGGATAAATTCTGGACTAATATTATGAATGAAATTGAAATCTAAATTCCTATAACGAAAATAAAGATAAATCTTGGTATCATCCCCCAAGTGGGACTAGAATTTTTACTTCCTATAGAGGGAAGTACTAGTTTTCATCCACAATCTAATGGTGGGTGGATGTTCTTGGACTTAAACCACCACATGTGTATTTTTCCACCTTGTGATTCTTCCTTATTGGTTAAGAATGACCGATGGATAGAGTATAATAGATCCACCCCTTTCACAATTCGGTATATATTTTTTGATGGGGGTATGAAGTATGTATTATCCTATTTCTTGGTTATTACTTGTGAATCCTACTCATTCTTTATGAGTATTGTCTCAACATGAGTTACCTGAATTTTAATTTCAAAACTGGGGTTAGAATGTATTTTTTGTTTGATGAAATTTAAACATATAGAATGTGAATCAGAATCCCCCCTTTCTGTGTGAGTAGCCTATATCATTATTTCATCAGGCTCAGCTTCTTGAAATTCCCCATGGGCTTCCTCAAATGTATGTTCATTGAAATTAGGGAGCTCCATGTTTTCCTAAGTAGGTTTATATACTTATTCTTCATCTTTCTCTAAGGAAAATCAAGGATTTATCAAATCTGAAAATTAAAAAACATAATGAGTGATACTCAAGTCATATTTAATGAAATTAAAAGAGGAAAGGCTAAATAAAGGATCATATCCCTAAGTTGGGTTTGTTTCAATCACTTATTTAGTGATAAGTTCATCCTAAAGGTGAGTCTAAGTTGATAAAAGATGGTATTTGGGATCCTCCATCCATTATTTAAATTCCACCACATGGGTGGTGTCTTCATATTTCATAGCCAACAATAGGTATTCAAGTGACGATTCTTCATTCATAAAGATGAGATGTTCTGGTTTCATTTCATCTTTTTCCTAGTTACTCCAAAATTTATTTTATTATTTTCACATATTCCTATTAGTATGGGATTCTTAATCTTAAGTCTCTGCATCTTGATAGTATTCTTGAATTTACTTCATAAAATGGCTGGGTTTTTTATATTACTTGAATCGAGCATCAACTTCTTTAAAAAATCCTATATAATTGGGCATCTCTAGTGTCACTTCTTCCTCACCCTTTAGTATTTGAAAATCAGCCTTGAATTGATTGAGCAAGATCATTAGTTCTCAATGTGAGATACCCATGTCATTCCCATTCACCAAATGGTTAGCCTAGACAATTAGTTGCTTAATACTTCTATGTAATAGCTCTTCAATATCATTTTGAAACACCGATTCTTGTACCTGAGAGTGATTGTTCTATGTGTGGAAAAAACGATCATTTGAAAACATCTTGGGAAAATAAATTTTCTTATTTTTTATGAAAAAATGTTTGAATGTGTTGTGCCTCCCCAAAAATTGTGGCTAATTTATAATTAAGGATTTGTGATGAATCTGTGGTCAATATTTTATTTACCTAAGAATGCAATATAGTGCACACCCAAGGCCGATCTCAAGGATTCATCTCACACAACACTAAATTTATATTTTCACTAATTATATTCAAACTAATATAAAACTAAAAAATTTAAAGAGGGAAATTTTGAAAGTTGCATGAAATATTGATATATGTATATATATTATGGAATGTGATAAAATTGATTGCAGAAAAAATGATGTTTGAAAGAAAAAAGATCCTCCTAGGAGAACTCAAAGAGTGAACCTTCGTCATCTCATTATTAGTTCGAAATAAACATAATAAACATACTCCATCATATGCATGAACATATGATACTTCAAATTTTGGGAATATATGGTGGACTAAATGATCACCGAGAGACCACACATCCACCTCCTCAATCAAGGGAGATTATTGTAGAGGAGAAATTTAAGCCTCAGGTGGAAAGTGGAGACCCAATGTGACCTTACCCACTAAGATCCTCCCTAACCTAACTATAATAAAATAAGAAACAATAAACATGAATTTTTAATGAATTGGGTTCAATACTGGATTTCTCGCCCAAGAACTTCCTTGGGATAGTTACTCATGATAATGAGTATTAGAGATCATAGTGAGAAGAGAACGACAAGGAAACAAAAAAGGTAAACATGTGATAATGGAGGAAGAAGAATAGTAAAATATATAAAAAATAAAAATACAATAAAAAATAAAATAAATTACAATACTAAATAAAATTACACTATAAAGTTCCATCGATTTTAAAAAGACATGAGATACATTTTTATGGGCAAAGGGTGAAATTTCAGCTCTATAATTTTCCTCCAAATGTTTGTGTGTAGTAGACCTATTTAATGGCCTCATTTGAGTAACATTTATCCTTGAATGTTATTAAAATATTTATTTTGCATTATACGACCAAATTTATTCTTTATTTCCAATGTTTAGAAAAAGATATATCTTATTTAATTTTAAAATTTATTCTAGACAAGAATAATATTTTAATATCAAAAATATGATTTACAATGAATTTATGGCCTTGATATCAATATAATGAAGTAGATACATAGTTATAAAATTTTTCCCAATACATTTAATTGTTATTAATGTAGAATTTAAACTTAATTTTGAAATCCATTACTGATTTATAGTCTCGTCTTAAAAAATATTAATAACCGCACATAGTTTTTGAGTCTTGATATGTGAGGATATTTTGGGCCTCAAAATGTTGGATTAAGCTCTTGGTCCAGAATAATTAAATTATGAAAAAGTTGTTTGTAAGACTAAAAAATAATTTCATAAACTAAATCAGTTTATAAAAAGTTGTGGGTGAAATAAATAAATAATTAAAAATGTTAAAATCCAAAATTAGGCCATTTTTAAATTAATTTAAAAATGATTATAAAACCATAAAATATGACAATTGACTTAAAAACAATTTGGTGGGATTAGAAAAATTAAAATTGAAATTGAAATAATTGAAAAAAAAAATTAGCTGGTAGGATGCCCACTATTAGATGTATTCAAATGAACTATTGAACTAAATGAGTTTAGTTGGTTAAGATGGATGAAGACCATGGATCAATAAAAAGCCTATGATATTGACTAATACCTCAACCTGAGACTGTGATTGAGACAAAATATCCTCTGTGGGATTCCTCCTCTTATGAACTATCCTATAGGATCCCATTTAGGATGCCTCCACTTTATTATTCCTTTTCGGGACCCATGTGGGATGACCTTACTTATGTATTAACATAGAGTTTCCCAAGAGGGATGCCTATATTTACATAAGAACCCCAAGGATCTCTAGTAGGATGCCTCTCCTAATAAATAACCAAGTGGACCCTGTGAGTGACCTAATGTTTGATTACCCCTGAGCTAGTATATCATGGGTTTGGGTAGATATGGTAGCATGTGGCACATAGAACTCACATGGAATGTGAAATCCCATGAGGATATTATAATAGTGATTGGTTTTAGGAATTTTACCACCCTAATACTTACTTTTATGTAATTACATGGTTACTATTAATGTAGCTATTATTTCCATAGGTGACACCTAGTATTTTTGATGATGAGCCTGAAGTGATGTGACTTATGGTAGGGATTTATAGAGGTACTACCTTGGATCAGGCTTCTAAGACTATATGATTTAATGTTATACGATGAGGATGCCCAAAGTTACTTCCTGGAATCTTGTTTTTATGCCTTGAAAGGTACTTGGGTTTTTGTTATGGAATACCTTGGATGGACTTATAGGGTAGAAGAATTATACAATTCCATGAGTGATACTTGGGTTCCTGATAAGGAATTTCTTGGATGGACTCATATACAAGATTAATTATACCATGCCTTGAGTGATACTTGGGTTCTTGATATGGAATTCCTTGGATGGAATCATAGGCCAAATTAATTATACTATTCATTGAGTGATACTTGGGTTCCAAATAAAGAATTCTTTGGATAGACACATAAGCTTGATGAATTATACTACTCCTTGAGTGGTACTTGGGTTCTTGATATAGAATACGTTGAACAGACTCTAGGTCAGATGAATTATACTACTCCTTGAGTGATACATGGGTTCCTAATAAGGAATTCATTGGATGGACTCATAGGACAGATAAATTATCCTTTTCTTTGAGTGATAAATGGGTCCCTGATACAAAATTCCATAGATGAATCATTGGGAATATGAATTATATTTCTCCTTGAGATACACTTGGATTCCCTAATAGGGATTACTTGGATAGAATCATAGGGTAAATGGAATTATATGAAACCTTCAGTGATACATAGATTCATGATATGAAATGCCAGGACTAGTCTCATAGGATATGTGTAATTTTTTAATTTTTGATTATAATTATACACGGATTCATAGGTTAGAAACCTCATGTCCTGGTTTCCATTATATAGGCAAAAGTTCTGAATTTCTAGGATTCATGGGTTTTACTTGGAATCCTTCATTATAGTGATTAGAGGTGAGAACAATCAAACTCAGGATTGGGAAATGTATCCCCCAATAGTGATGTCACTTGCTCAAACATTTCTGGAACTTTCCAAAGTAGTTATCATTGATTGGTATTATGGACCCAAGGATCAACAAGATTATACCTGGCTTGAGTGGTTTGACATACAACTCAATGATTTTTTCATAGGATTTCTAGACAGTTGGGATCCTAAACCGAATGATCAACCATGGAATGATTTTTTATATTATTAATTGCCTTATATATATATATATATTGGAAAAATTTTAGAGATATTCTGATGATGACCAAAGAAGGTGTCATCGATCGGGATCACATACCCAATGATCGAATGTGAATTTAATTTATTTACTATTCTAGTTGTGTCTCAGCTAGGATGAGAGTATTTAATGAGAAATACCATATTATATCATGATTTGGTATTAATTTTGTCTTTTAATTGATTTTCAATAGTTATTATTATTATTTTTATCTTGATGAGTAGCTCACATATACATACACTACATTTACTTTCTATGTATGGGGAGAAATTTTTGGTTCCCTATTGAGTTTTGTAATCACACCCCACTCAGGATACCATTTCATTGAGGTACATGAAAAGATTTTTACTTGGTTTTAGGAATATTATTAGGTTAATTCCTAGGACTAATCGAGTAGGATGGCTTATATATGTATGCGGAGTTGGGTAGGTGGTATGGATCAATGTATGTAGTACAGCCTTGTAATTTTATTTATATTCTATTAATTTACTCATATCTATGTCATCAGACTAGTGGGTAATCAGTGTTGTATATATAACATGACCATTCTAGCCTTCACTACACTCAATTTATTTTTATAGGCTTGTTTATATTTATTGCTTTTGTACTCTATTTATTTACTTCTATGGATGTTATCTAGTTATTTATATTGTTTTTTCTTATGATATGAGGGAATAATCTCTCGACGAACACACCTTAGTCTCTTTATATTATTTAGAAGCCTATGGCGTATAGATAGGAACAAGATAGACCTTATGTCCCACTTTCTCATGGTACCATTTTAGTGTTTCCCATGCTGGTACATTACATTGACCACTAATTCCCCCCAATAGTCATGTATCTTTAACTTAGACTTAAAAATTGGTATTATAGCATGATGGTATTGTGGATATTGATTTTTAATATATTATATTATAATAACTATCAATTGGTATTGTATAAGAGGTTACCTTTAAATATTATTCATTTTATTGGTTCCAGAGACATAGTTACAGATATTTTGTTGGATTTTGAGTTTGTATATAATTGATTATCCATTTTGATTGAATAATTATACGGAAAGTATGAATTCAATAAACAAAATGGTGCTACTATGTTCAATTGAAAAGGTTTTCATTTTTATAAAGAGTGTGTGGTTCAATTTATTATATTATTTGGATTAATTGTTCTTAGAATCAATGAGAATGGTGTAATGTTCCCAAAGTTGGTTTTTGGTTTACATTGAAACTTAAGAATAATATTAAAGTTGATGGGAGAGATGAAATGTGTTACTTGAAGGTTTTTGGAGGGGATAACACTTAACCAAGAGAAAATATAAAAAATCAACAAAAATCTATAAATACATTGTTTCTTCTATACATAATGGATTGAATAATATAAATGAAGAAGGAAAAAACTCATTCTTTTATGATTAAATATGTCCAAGATTCACCACACAAGCTTAATAGTGATCACTGAGAAGTATCCAAAGGGCTACTTCCTCATAATATATCCACATGCTCTGAAAATATCCTGATGCTTGGAAAGGATATCCAATATGACATGGTATTATAGAACCATCATTTAAAGGAATGAATAAATTAAGAGATATTTTTTTTTCTTTAGGGATTTTAAATGATCAAATGAACAACCCTAACCAAGAATTGTTTCTATTTATATATCATTTTTTAGTGTCCCATTTAGATTCTAAATGTTTAAATATATTGATTTAAGACTTATAAAATAGTCAAATATTATAACTCTTTACAATATATAGTTCAATTATCCTAATTGCAGTTCAATGATTAAATGAATTTTCTATATATTTAAACTCCCTTATTCACCATCACATAATGAAATAACTGAATATGATAACATAGATAAGGAGTAGAAAATTAAACCATACATTATCATATAACAAATAGATTTACATATTTAACACCATAACATAGAAACCCTTACTATGTAATGGTTCATGTTAGCATTGGCCATGATGTAGTATAAATAACCATGTCATTTTTGTTCCTTTAGTTGACATTTCCATCAATCTCCTAGTTTCACTAAATCCTCATAGACTTAGTAAATTTACACCTTATGCCACATTATATGTAATAAATATTTAAAAAATACTCAAAATACTTTTAGATATCTTATTAAACTCCTTTAGGAAAATATATCATTCATTTTAACTATTTGTTACAACATATATAACAATTTGTGAAAATTCATCCAAAAATTATTTTAGAAATCCTTCAAAACGGTTTTGGGGAAGTTATTAAAGTTTTTATACAAACACTTTGTAACAAAACATAATAATTATTCAGAAAAATATAAAATGTGAACCTATCGGATTTTGTAACATTGAAAACAATGATTAATTCCTTAATAAACAATTATAAGAAAAGGGAAGTCTCTAGAAAAGTAAGAATGTTACTCAAGATACAATAAAATCTAATATGATATCTATAAAAAAATCTATACCTAAGTGAATTAGTTGTATTATATTCAATTATTCGTAACAATTTAATCTACTTTTTTCATACATCAAGTGACACTAGGAAATGAAGTATGTTAATCCCATATTTTATACTCTTATGTTCTTGATTATTCAAGTATAGATTGACTAGATAGATGAACATATATCATGTCAGTCACCTAAGTGGATGAGATCATAAAATTACACTCATATAAATAAATAAGAACATCACATGTTCCTAATCTAGGTATTTCCATAAACATCCTCAATTTATCTTAATCAAGGGTCTAGATTTAATAATTGTTATTAATGATAAAAAGTCACATCCTCGTTAAGACTAAACTAACGAAATGATAAAAAACATATCCAACCAACCCTTTATTAGCTCATCCTCAAGGTTTACACAAGAAAGTAAGAAAATTATTAAGGTTCTAATGCTATATATACCCCAAACATCAGGTAAAACGATTCAATATGAAACATCCACCTCAAATATATTGAAGAATTAGTGTATAACACAATATAAGATATACTTAGAAGGTTATCTAGAACACAAAAATCATTCTATGTCTCATGATTATATTTCATATCTCTATAAAAACTCTTACCCATCATAACTTTAACAATTATACATAAAATATAATTTTCTAAGATTAACATTTATTAGGGATTAATCGAAGTCACACTTTGAGAGGTCAATTATTATTTCACATCATGAATATATGAATCCAACATGAATGAATTATAAATTAGAGACTACGTTTTTTATAAAATGAATCATTTTATATTCTAAAACTCCTTTAATAATACTAAAAAAATCAAACATAAGATCCCTTCCAAGAACATCCTATATGATTGACCACCAGATAATTCTTATGTTTGTTGTACTTTTAGGGGGTTTTAAACTATTTATATGTAATTTAATCCACATATGTATGTGACCATTTGATAAAATATCCCACTAAAATGCATTAATGAGTACATTATATATATATATATATATCCTTATTGAATAATTGAGAGAATTATGAATCATATTCCTATTTTTTAACTCCCAGAACATAGTATTCAAACTTATTTACATTGTGTCATCAAATGTTATGATGTTAATAAATTATATTGTTTACTAAAAAATATTTGTTTGTTCATTATCATCATCTTGAAACTCATCTATTTAAAATTTCTTTTAGATCGCTTAATTAAATAAATGTAATTCTATACATTGACCTTATTTACCAATATACCCTAAACTCTTTTTGGATATTAAGATACATTCACTTAATTTTACTATATTAATATTTTATTCATTATACATTAAACATCACTAATTCCAAATATACTCCCAATAGACTATTAGAAACTATATTTTTTCCAAAATATCATGCTAAGGTACAAAAAAAATTATGTTATAAAACAATAGTGATTTTCTTTAGTAGAATTATATAAAAAATAAACTATTAAAACCCATATATTATATGTTATTCTATGTGTTTGGGGAGATTTTTAAAAAAAAATCATTTTTCTGTAAAATATTACATATTTAGGTGGTGGGAACTATTTCCACTATATTTTAAAAAATATATTAGATAAAATTTTATATATTGGATAATTTTTTTAATCTTCATCTTCTTTTCAATCTTTTATAGAATCAAAACAAATATAACCATGTATATCATAAAAATCATCTCATTTATTATTAACAAAAATTTGTTAACAATAATACCTCTTATCATATAAGAGGAAAAGAAAATTAAATTACACAATATTTATTTTAGTCTATTTAAGCTTGAAATATTCCTTCATGTCTTACTCCATGGTTTTAAAACCCTTTTCTTAAACACTTTAATACAATCTATAGACATTATCATTTATTACAAGGATTTAAAACTCTATTATATTTAAAAACTTTTCTAAAATATAAATTTTGTTTCATATAACCATAAAAATAAAGGAATTTATTTCTATAAGATTAATAAATTTCCTGGGCTATCCAAAAAGTTTTCTCAAACCTTTTTAGGTATTCTACTCAATTCCATCTAAAGAAAATATTTCCCCTAATTCCTAAATCTGTCCTTAAGTTTCAATGACCTAGGTTGAAAATTTAATTTTCCAATGTTTTCATTTCATCTTAAACTTCAACCCATTTGTACTATCAACACTATAAAAGAGCCTAAACATATAAAATCCTATGTAGTCATCCTCAAAACATCAAAGATATAGGGTATGAATTTGTTTAAATTTATTCTTATAATCATATCCTTTGTAACTAGATGAAACCCATAACTATAGAATTAATAGAAACCTTATGTCTCTCTAAGTAATAAATATACCCAATCATATTTTTTACATGAGAAAAGACTAAAGTTTCTTTTGTAATATTTAATTTATAAAATAATTTCTAAATTTTATGGGAATTTATCTATGATTATAATAAGTATCTAGAACCTCTTATTGAACAAATTCAATATTTTACTATTTTGGAAGAGGTTTTTCTAACATAATTTTTTTTAAAATTTTTCTTAATAATTATTTGTAAGTTAATTTACTATTCTACAAAGTTTATTCTATTAAGATTAATCTTTTGTAATGATTTTCTCCAATTCATGTTCAATAGGGATGATTCCATTTTATTGACAATAAAAGATTTTATCAAATACATATCATGTTTAACATGACATTAATAAATAATTTTATTAAATTTACTCACAATAAAATTATTATCCATTTTAAATTACATCATATTCATTAATTTGTCATGAAAAATAGTCCACTCTTCCTCCTTGAATATTTTTTTGTTTTTTTTCACACACTATTGAAAAAAATTTGAGAAACCTCACAAAAAACCACAGAGCATCAAAAACCATAATGTAACACAAAAACATTAAAATTAATTTTATGTCTAATTTTAGAAATATACATATATAATTTATAGTGGAGAGAATTTACCTTTGTTTTTGGATCATCCTTGTATTGTGTTTTAAGTAATAAACAATATTGTCCTACATTTGAATAAAATTATCTACATTTATTTTTCTTTTTTAATCCTCTTGTAAAAATAAGTTCTTTCTTGTCGAGTCACTCTCAGTGCTCATCATTGGTTCCCATTAGAAGCTATATCTCAACTATTCTGTTTGTGTCCTCTTGGGAGGCCTTAATCTGTAAGGAATCCTCCAACATTTTTTCCCTAGAGTATTATTATTTCCCATGTATTTTAATTATTTTATAAGTAACCATACTTTTCCTTGAGTTTTATATATTTTTTGAATACCTTGTCTCCATTGGTTTGGAAAGATTGAAGTATTCCTTCCACCCTTTAGATTTCTTTCCTTTAGTTAGAATATAACTCCTAGATTCCCAATTTATTTTATTCCCTTTCTTCCTTCTTGGAAAGTGAATTCCTCTATTGTGTCTTCCCTATGCACTTTATCTTAATAAATTTATAGAACTCTCAAAACCTATCATTGTCTCATATAGTCCCTTCATATCATTATAATTCTATACATGTAATAAATCTCTTTTTTCCTATATCTTCCCCTCAATTTCAAGCCCTTCAAAATGGTTACCTAGTTTAATAGTGTTCATGGTCCTTATAAGACGTGACCTATTCAATTTATTCATCCCAGCGCATATGTTCAAAATATGCGCCCTATATTAAAATATCCTAGTTATTGAATCTTTTGTAACCTCCCTCCCATGTCTCTTAAATCACTTCCTCATGAGAAGAATCACAGACTATAACGTCCCAGCTCGGGTGCCATGCCCCGGTGCCCCAAGCTGGTTCTCTAAATGACTTCAATCGCGCCTCCCCATATTCCAAAGTCTTATGAATATAAATTGGGGTCTAATATCTATAATGGGGAGACTAAAACCTATTTTATCAGTTTAATACACTTTTAGAAATAAGAAATGATAATTTAATAACATATATCCATAAACAGAACAATACCAGTATCACAAGATGACCCAAAAAATGGAAATATAATTTAAAAATGAACAATAAATATTCCACGATAAAGTATGTTCCATGTGTCAAAATGAATACCCAAAATTAAAGACTCTAAAAACTCCCAATAGGGTACCTAACCACATCTGGTTCCCTCAACCATGTTGCATCCCCAAATCATCCATCTAACATAGGGCCTTTTCCCTTATCATATCCTCCAAACATGAAATCTATCTGGGTATCGACCAGGAATCCCAATTATGGTGTGAGTACAACTTAGTAGGACACCACTAACATCATCTAAAACAATAACCATCCAATAATAGTAGAATAATTTTTATAAAGATATAATAACAATACATAAATAAATAGTTATCACATTATCATTTAATATTTATTTAACGGCATAAAATTTGAGTTCTTGAGGACACTCAAACCTCAACACCTGATTCAGCCCTTATTAATGTCTGGACCATTTTACAATATTAATTCAAAATTCATTTAAGAAATGGGCTTTCATTATCCATTTGATTTTAATTAATGATATGATTAATTGGAACTATTGTCCAATGCCACTATTTTAGGCATAGAACTTCATGTCTAGTACCCTATGAGTATTTGGAGCATTGGTCACTATCTCAGACTTCATGGTTATTTGGAGAATCAGTCCATATCCCACAGATCAGGGGTATTGGGAGCATCATTCACTATCTCAGACTTCATGGGTATTTGAAGAATCAGTCCATATCCCACAGATCAGGGGTATTGGGAGCATCAGTCCCTATCCTATATAATTTTTTTCAATGCATTCCTTGTGTCTAGAACACAATGCCTAGGACCCCATAGGTATTTGGAGTCCCAGTCCATGTCACACACCCCGTTTTCTCAATAAATCACTTATATCACATGTATAACATATATCACTTGTATAACATGTATCACATGTATCACATAAATCACATGTATAACATATATCAGATTAATTAATTCAAAAATTAATTAATCATATAAACTACATTAATTAATTCAATAATTAATTAATCATGAAAATCCCTTCAATTAATTCATCAATTAATTGGTAACAACAATTCCATTAATTAATTCAACAATTAATTAACCACATTTATAACATTATTAATTCAACGATTAGTTTATCACATAAATCTCATTAATTAATTCACTAATTAATTATTCTCCATAGATCCATTAATTAATTCCACAATTAATTATTCACATTATTCCCATTAAGTAACTCAAAAATTAATTAATCAAATCCACAACCACAAAGGTTACCATAATTAATTCATCAATTAATTATTTATATTCAACAATATCAACATTCCAATAATTAATTAATACAATTAATTATTCATAATTAAAAATTTAACATTTTGATAATTAAATTAGAATGAATTACTACCAATTCCACAATTAAATACTCTGCTAATTAATTCATCAGTTAATTTTTCCAATTCCACAATTCCATTATTCATTCAAATCCAAAATTCCTCAATTAACTAATTGACCACATTAATTAATTCAATTAAGGAATTCAAAATTCTAAAAATACCGTAGTAATTATACAATACCATATACATAATTTATATCAATACTATGGTATTTGAATAATAGATCACCTACCTTGATTACTTGGTGAACAATCACCTAATATAAATCCCCAAAATTCAGTGGAGTAACAATATAGAATGATATCGAGATCTATAACATAAATCAAGATTTAACAATTAAAGATCTATTAAATCTAGATCTAGATCTACAATCCTAGATATAGATCCATAAATCTAGGTATAGATCTAACAAAAATAGAGAATAACTTCTCTTAAAGAAATATAGAGAAGAAAGAAAGAAGAATGAGAAATCACTTGAGATGAGACACTCTTACTAGGAGGGGTATAGATCTTAGATCTGGGATTCAAACCACAAAAAATGAAGGCAAGGAGGGCTAGGATATAGTCCAAGAGGCTCCAAAATCATGAAAGAGGCATTAGGGTAGAATGGTGGTCGATTTAGGATTAAAATGTGGATCAAGAATTTTTTCAACTAATTTTTTGGTTAATTTAATTTCTATTCACGGTTTTCTGGGAAGGGGTGCACAGTTTCCTCTAATTTTGTGCCTAAATAAAGCACTTATTTTATAGGGGTGCATGATTACTACTAAGAGGTAACAAAATTTGACAAACTATGTTCCAACTGTTAAATTCATCTCTCTACAGGGTTTCCCAGTTTGCTGGGATGGGGAACATGGTTAGGGAAAAACATGTACCAACTATGCACTTCCCTATTTGTTCCATTTTTCTAAAAAATTTACCCAAAATCATCCCAAAGTAAAAACCAAATGAAAATTAATCAACACGAGGAAAAAGAGTACATACAAATGAGCTCGAGAAAACTCCAAAAAAGGTCTAGATATTACAATATCCCCACCCTATTATATCTTATCCTCAATCTACACTACCAATAATCTCTATGTTTCAGGGTCAAAAAGACTTGGCTATTGAGTTTATATACATACTTCCCTTTCCCAAGTTTTATCCAATACATGCCCATGTTTCCACAATACAAGAACTATCATCATAGTCTTTCCCTACAAAACCATTTCACTATGATCCAACACACGTATCATATGTTCCTCAAAGAACACATTTATCTCAAGATGAACATCATCCACCTAAATCACATGATAAAGGTCGGGGTGATACCGTCAAAGTTGTGACATAAGGAAAATGTAATGAATAAAACTATATTTCTATGGAAGATCCAATAAGTATTCCATAGACCTAATTCACTCCACAGCCTCAAATGATCTAATGAATCTAGGTGCCAAATTTCCCAATCTCCATATCCTATGTTGAAATAACCTAGGAAACACCTAAAGGAATACAAGATCACCCTATGTAAACTCTAGAGTTCATCGATGTCTATAAGCATATAATTTATGTTTACTTAGAGGAGTATCCATTCGTTTCCAAATCAATTGTACTAGGTTCCAATGTCTCTGACATGAGATTTTGTCCCAATAACTCTAACTCACCATCCTTCATCCAACATAAGGGTGATTTTCATGGCCTACCATAAAGAGCATTGTATGGTTACATATATATAGTTTCCTAATAATAATTTTTATAAGTGAATTCCACTAAATCTAGGTGATTCTCCCAAGACCTTGTTAAGTCATGAACACATGCTCGCAGCATATCCTCCAACACCTATATAGTACATTCCAACTGCCCATATATCTGTGGGTAAAAATATGTACTCAATAAATCCTATGTACCAAGTGTCCTCTGTAAGACCTTCCAGAAATGTAAAGTAAACCATGATTCATGGTCTGAAACTATATTCTGTGTCACCCTGTGTAGATTGACTATCTCCCAAATGCACAAATATTCCAACTGCACCCCTAAGAAAGTGTTCTGTCTTGGCAAGAAATGTGCTACCTTCATCTGTGTATCCAAAATCTCAAAAATAACTTTATTCTTATGAGGAATCCTCTGGATACCCACCAAAAATTCCATAGTCATTTCATCCCTCTTCCACTCCAGAACGAGAAATATATGTAGCAAATATCTAGGTTATTGATTCTAAAACTTCACTTGCCGATAGGTGTATCATCATGTGTTGAACCATTCTATATCCTTTGTCATGTCTATCCACCAAAATTATTATCATAGGTCACGGTATATTTTGGTCATACCTAGATATACCGCCCACTTTGAGGCATGAAATTCCAACATCAACTCCTCTCTAATACTCGTAGGCATAACAACTCAATTCTTGACATAGATGATCTTGTCCTCATCTATGCTCCAATTTGAAGGTGTCTCAAAATTTTCAAGTCTTTACCATAGGGTCAATCATTCTATATACTCATAATTTCTGTCTGTAACTCATCTCAAAAGTGTGGACTCCACTGAAACTAAAATGAGAGTCATCTTTTCCTGAATCTCCTAAACCCCCACATGTATCTCAATGAGCATAGTTATCATCTTTCACTCGGCATTGTACTCCTGAACAAGTTGAGTTTGAGTTTTCCTGCTCAAATAATTTTCCACAAAATTTCCCTTCCTAGGAAAATATTCTAGTTCAAAATCAATTGAATGGATATACTCAACACATCACCTCTGTCAATGATTCAAATCTCTTTATGAAGAGATATACTTCAATATCTTGTGAACCATAAACACCGTAAACATTTTAACCAATAGATAATTCCACCAATATTTTAATGAGTAAGACAAAAAAACTAACTCTAGGTCATTCATAGGGTAGTTCCATTCATGTTTACTCTACTAACAAGACCCATACACCATAAATCAATCCCCTTGCATCAACACTTCTCCAAGTCCAATCCCAGATGCATCACAATACACTGTATACTCCTCACCGGGCTCGGGTAGGATCATGATTGGTGACGATGTCAACTACTTCTTTAACTATTGGATGGAATTCTAACATGCTTCTAACCATTAAAACTTTATCCCCTTTTTCATAAATCCCGTAAGTGGAATTTCCAATTGAGAAATGTCTTGGATGAATATTCGATAATATTGATCCAACCACAGAAAACTATGGATATTGAAAACATTCTTAGTCTTACCCAAGATAAAATTTCCTATGCTTTATAGGGGTCCATATACACACCTTCTTCAAAGATAGTGTTACCCATGAAGTGTACCTATTCAATACAAAAAAACACACTTAGATATCTTATATTATAACCAATGCACTCTTAGTGTACTCAAGATGATGTCAAGTTGTTAGTAATGATTTTCCTCAGGCTTGGAGTACACCAAGATGTCATCCACAAATACTAAAACAAACTGATCTAGGTAAGGATTAACTATTCTATTCATCCATTCCATAAAAATATCTGGTGACTTCTATTAACCCAAGAGACATTACAAAGAACTCATATAGGCCATACTTGCTTCTAAAAGTAGTCCTTAGTATATCAAAATACCTAAATCTCAACTGATGATACCTTGATCTCAAGTAAATCAATGAGAAGACACAAGTTCTTCCCAATTGGTAAAATAGATTTTCGATACATAGAAGAGGATACTAGTTATTCACAGTCATCCAGTTAAACTTCCAGAAATCAATACACAAGAATAAATTTCCATAACCCTTCTTTGCAAACAGCACTGGGGAACCCCAAGGAAACTTACTTAGTTATATACATACCTTATCCTCTAACTCTTCTATCTGATTCATGAAACCTTGAAGCTCTTTCAGTGCTATTCTATATGGTGGAATAAAAACTGGTTCAACCCCTACATGATCTCAATAGTTAATTCCACATCTCTCTCTAGTGGAATCCCTATGAAGTCTTCATGAATCACATCCAGAAACCAATTCACTTCTTGTGGAAAGTCATCAAGCTTTATACCTCTATCATATAGAAATAGACTTGAAGATTAGGGTGTGATATCTCCCCGTTTCTAAGTAATTGGCCCTACTCTGCCCACAAAGATATCCCACTCACCATGATGAATATAGTTATCACCCTTAGGAGATGAAAAAGTCTCTCTCTTATGGTAACAATATTTGTGAGCTCGGTATGCAACTAACTAGTCCATACCCAAAATCAAGTAAAATCCTCACATGTTAGGTATGTAAATATCTCCTAGAAAATGATACTCCCAAACTTTGAAATGACACCCCTTGAAATAATAGATGTCTATAGACCATACACCCAATGGTGTATCTATCATCATAACCCCATTTAAAAACTCCACTACTAGGATAATACCATTAACGTGTTTTGCAGATATAAAGGAATGTGGGTCACCAATATCAAATAAGGCACTAGATAATGTAGAATCTATAAGAATTGTACCTCTCATTGTCAATGGTCTAGCCTTGTTATAAAAAATTATAGGTTTCATTTTATGAAATTGTCCAATACCTCTTCCCTATGATGTAGTATAACTCCCCTAAGATACACCACCCTGATGATACGAGCACTCTTGACCTGAAGAACCATGTACACTGTCTCTAGTACCTTATCTAGTAGAACTCCAACTACCATACTAATATAGTACTGAAGATTCCATTCTAAGACCCTACTACTATCTAGATCCTCCATCATTACCCGTATGTCGTGGGTTACTTCAGAACTTCTATAGATGTCCCATATTACCACAAGATCGACACTCTATCGGTGTTCAGGGATAATGTTTACAAAGGTGGAACAACCAACTACACTGGTGGAAAATCACTCAGGTAATATCCTAAGTAACTGATCCCCATGACCAGACATTTTTCATCCCACTTATTTAGAAAAATATCACATAATGATGCTTCTTTATCATAGACGACATACCTCAAGATCATCTATAAGAAACTATATGTCTTCCACTGGAATCCTCCTTTAGGTTGCCCTTTGAGATGATAGCCTGATTTACCACTTTTGAAAACTTATTAATCCTACATATGTTCACATAGGGCATAATTTCACTATTAATCGCATCTTAAAATCATTTTTCTGAAGTATCCTCGTCTACTAGAAACACTAGAAGAAAGAGTTTCAATTTTATAAAGCATCCTGCATAGTCCATCATTGAAATTATCCCTTAAGTCAACCACATGAAATTAGATTCACTCTCTTTCCTAAGAGTCCACGGATAAATGTTTTCAGGTAACTTCTCTAAATATTCCTTCCACTCCATAGTATCCAGTTGTCCATACCAAGTCTAGATGTCCCACAAATGATTTCCCTGACCATGTATCTTATAAGAATCTATCTTGAATCTCTTCTCAGTAGGAGTATCCATGTTTTCATGTATATTCTAGATAGACTTAATCCAGAACTCATCTCCCTCAGGTCCACCCTCTCTAGTAAAAGGTAGAGGGTTCTGCAACGAGAACTACCTCACTAGATCCCACATGATTTTCACAACCCACCCCAAGACTCTTTCCATGAATTGAATAAGCTGAGAAAAGTTCTCTTAGAACTTATCTCCTATATCCACACCATTCACTATCGGTGCCTCTAGTTCTACTATTAGAGGATCATCACTATATGTACCATCCTATCATCCCCACAATAAGATTCATCATGGAGGAATATCTCTAAAATTCCAAACACACACATTAGGACACCACTCAAAAAATTAACATGCTTATGTAAGAGGGAAACATAATAAGGCACAACTAGTCATTCCAACAGACCTCTCCACATCATCAAAACCGAGGTTCTATCACTACCATTAACCATCCTACACCTATGTCCTAATTAAAAATGGTAAGAAAATTCTCATTAATAGGGTTTCTCATTTATAAAACCAATTCTTCATAGTTTTTATCATTTTTACCACTTAGATATCATATTAGGTACCATTTTCAGTTCAAGTTCACAAGTAATAAAAAAAAGTCCATATACAACAACTTACTCAAAAACAATATTCTTGGGTGTGCCTAAAATAATGCATGTCACAAAATAATCCCGAGTTCCTAGTATGATGCATGAAAACTCAACTCTCATGCCTTACCAGGCCACATGTCCAAATACATAAAATATCAAAATAAATTTTACATCACAAAATAAGTGTGTCACCCAATGTCAAAAAATATTCAACTGAAATAACAAACCACAATAACAACAATCCCACCCTGGGTACTTGGGGTTTCCCCCTTACTTGGGTTTGGAACTCCCATGCACGATCTCATGTCAAAGGTCCGAATATTCTTATTCTCCTATCTACCTTTTCAAAATTGTAATAGAAAATAAAAGAAAAGAAAACTGGGTTATGATTCTACTTTGTAACGTCTTGGCCTGGGTTCCATGCCCTAGTGATTCGCGACAGTTCACCACATGACCTCAGGAACACCTCCCTATATTCTAGAGGTATCCTACTAGCAGTGAGGGTATAACAACGATCATAGGGAGACTATAACTTTTTTATAAAATAAATACACCAACATAAATAAGAAACAATAACTTAATTACATATAACCATAAAGAGAGCTTCACTAGTATCACAAGATGACCCAAAAATTGAAATACAATATCAAAAATGAATAGTAGATATTCCATGATAAAGTATGTGGCAAGTGTCAAAATTAAAACTGAAAAGTAAAGAAACTGAAAACTCACAAGGTGGTCCCAAACCACATTTGATTCCTTTAAACATGATCCATCCCTAAATAAACCATCTAACACATGACCTTTTCTCTTATCATATCTTCAGTTACGGATTCGAAAACCCGAGTATGGTGTGAGTACAACTTATTATGCCACCACTAACTATGTCTTAAAAAATATCCATTCGATAATAGTGTATGTTGTTGTATAAATAAATAAGTATAATTTATAAATAAATAGTTATAACATTGTCATTTTCTCTTTATTTAACCACATAAACCCTTGAGATCCTTAGGACTCCCAAACCTCAATACCTGCTTCAATCCAAGCCATAGTCTATGCCATTTTATATTATCAATTCACAATTCTTTTAACAAATGGTATTACATTATGAATTTTATTTCAATTAGTGATATGACTAATTGGAACTATAGTCCAATGCCACTTTTTTAGGTGTAGATTGTCATGTCTATCACCCCATGAGTATTTGGAGTATCATTACCTATATCACAAATCTTGTGTATTTTGAGCATGAGTCCCTATCCCACAAATCATGGGTATTTGGAGCATCATTCCCTATCCCATAAATTTTTTACAATGCATTCCTTGGGTTTAAAATGCCTTGTCTTGGAGCCTATGGTTATTTGAAGTGTCAATCTGTGTCCCACACACCATTTTCATAGTCAATCATATATATCACATGTATCACATATATTACACATACCACATATATCAAGTGTATCACACATATAACATTAATTAATTCAAAAAATAATTATTCATTGAAACTCCATTAATTAATTCAACAATTAATTAATCATGATGATCCATTAACTTAATTCATCAATTAATTAGTCAAATAAATTCTATTAATTAATGGAACAATTAATTAACTACATCTACAAAATTACTAATTCAAAAATTAGTTTATCCCATAAATATCATTAATTAAATCAGAAATTAATTAATCACCCAAATTATGTTAATAAATTCACCACTTAATTAATCCCATTACTTCAAAAAATTAATTCAATAATCATTGAATCAAATATACAGCCACAAATGTTCCCATAATTAATTCATCATTTAATTATTTCTATTAAACAATATAAATATTATAATAATTAGTTTATAAAATTAATTATTATTAATTTTCAATTCAACATTATGACAATTAATTTACAACTCATTATTAAAAATTCCACAATTCAATACCCTGATAACTAATTCATCAATTAGTTATCCTGATTCCACAATTACATTGTTCAATCAAATCTCAAATTCCTCAATTAATTAATTGACCAAATTAATTAATTAAATTTAAGAATTATAATTTATAATTAAAACTTAGAAATTATGAAATAACATACATGTAATTAATATCAATACTATAGAATTTGAATAATATACCACCTACCTCAATTCATCGATGAAAAATCACCCAACAGAAATCCCCAAAATTCAGCAGAGTAAGGATGTAGAATGAGATCTAGATCTATAACCTAAATTAAGATTGAACAATTCAAGATATTTTAAATATATATCTAGATCTAAAATCATCATTATATATCCAAAAAACTAGGTTTAGATATAACCAAAATTGAGAATAACTTCTCTTAAAGAAAGAGAGAATAAAGGAGGTAGAATGAGAAAGTAATGAGGATGAGTTCCTATTACCAAGAGGGGTGTAGATATTCAATACAGGATTTTAACCACAAAGAAAAGTGGTCATGAGGTCTTGGAATCTATCTTAGAGGCTCCACAATCATAAAAGAGGTTTTAGGGTTGAATGGTGGTCGATTTGGGATTAAAAATTGGTTTCAAGAATTTTTAAAACTACTTTTCATGTTAATTTAACTCCCATGGATAGTTTGTTGGGAAAGGGTGCATGGTTTCCCCTAACCATGCATCAAAACCATGAAACTATTTTATTGGGGAGAACAGTTACTCCTAATAGTGAACATAGTTTGAAAAACCGTGCACTAACTGTGCTATTCCCTTATGATCTGGGTTGCATAGTTTTCTGGGCTGGGGGGCACAGTTAATGAAAACCATGCACCAACTATACACTTCCCTATTTCATTAATTTTCTCAAATTTTCACCCAAACACACCCCAAAGAAAAAAAAACAAATTGAAAGTAATCAACACAAGGAAAAAGAGTTCCTTAAAACGATCCCAGGACAACTCCCGAAAAGGTTGAGATCTTATATAGATAGGTTTCAAAAACTTTTCATATGAGGAAGAGTTCAGTATGCTGATGATAGGGACTAAGGAATTGTCTTCATGTTCCACCCCAGTCCCCTTGAACCAGGATGGGCATGTCTTGTTAGATTTATGTCAACCAAATAACTCCTCAAAGGTTCATATATGTCTGTAATCACTGGCCCAAGATACATGGTTGTTGCCTCTTTCTATATGAAAATAGAATAAACCCTCTCATTAGAACCCAACTGGTCCATATTATCTCTCCATATTATCTAATATATACCCTTTTATGTATTCATTCTTAGAGTGATTTATTTTTGAATCCTTATTACATCCATTAAATCAATTTTTTCAAACAATATGGATGGGAAACAATTAAAAGAATTAATATCTTGTATTATTATCTAATATTAAAAACTAGTGATATTTACACAAATCTAAATGAATCACATGAATAAGGTAAAAAAATTATTTCATGTTAAATATTATAATCATATGAAATAAATAATCCATATAAGAGTAATCCTGAAGTGATAGGAAGACAACCCACATTTTTCTGTAGTAGTCCGATCCAAAATCCATATACCCATTCTTTACTCAATGTAGACCTTAATTACATCATAGTTACAAAACCTAATATGTATATACTATCAGAAAACATCAAATGCATTCTCTTAACTTGTGAAAATCCAAAATAAAGGTAAAATAAAAGTTAATCAATTATCATAGATTGATTGTAATTCCTTAAATGCATGTATAACAATTTAAAGATTTAGTTTGAAGATATTTAACCTAAATATTACATCATAATTCATAATAAAAATGATTTACATCTACGAATAAATTAGTTAATAACACTAAATAAATTAAAATTTCATAATTTTATACATTAGATAAACATTTATTAGTAATTCCTAAATAAATAAATTATAAATGTTTTATTATTTATGAATGATTTAGGGACATTCCATAATATGAATTAATTTTAAAAAATTACATTTATTTAAATATTAAATATTTTATACTATAAATTTTCATGGTATGTAATATAAAATACCTCATTTTCCAAAATATGTGATATTTATGAAAACTATTTTAATCATATAAACACTTTATATTTTATGGAACAATTTTACATAAAATAAATATAATACATTTTATACTATTTAGTCCTTTGATAAAATCATCCAAAACACATTTTTTCATGATTTTAATGTTTTTCTAAATAAGGAAACATAAACATTTTACATTCTCATTTTTGAAGAATTCATAAATCAATATATACACTTTTACATTTTCCCTTATTTTATAAATTATAAACTCTTTGTAAATTATTTAATTTGTAAATATAATTTAAACAATGATAACATATACAAAAATGATTTTAGTATGATGTAAATCCCCCTTCAGATTTTATGTATTCTATGAGGGCCCATGTTGATGATTTTTTTTCATAGTATTAACAAAAAATAAATTTCCATTAATTTTTTTAAACCATAGCTTTCACCATGACATGACTGATCATAGTTAAAAAAAGAAAAACACAATTATTTTATAAGTATTTTTCAAGAAAATTATGGATTGGTGGCCACCACTATATCATATAGGCCATATCAAGTCACATTATAGACCAACCCCAAATATTTCCACTTGTGGTAATCCTTTTTTAGCCATGAATTATCAACTTCCACTATATTGAGTTCTGTCATCATGGGGGAGATCAACCATGAAATAGGGATCAGTTAACCACTACATAATGATATTAAAAACAATGATATTTTTTTCACAAACACCATTATGATTGTTTTTCATAAAACATAAAATGATCTTCAAACTTTTAGATGACCATGAATATTTTTCAAAAATTTATTATCAAGTTTTAGAAATTTCAATAAAAATGATTGTCTTGAACTAAACACCTTATAGAATATATTATTATCAGTTTTTAATTTTTTTTATCTATTTGAATAATCAATATAAACAAGATAGAAAAGGAATTGACACCAGTGAAGGGTTATAGATATGATAAAACTTATCCAAAAACATTGGAAAACCCTAACCAAACCCTATAAAGTTGCAGGTTCCTCTATATATATT
This sequence comes from Viscum album, assembly GCA_963277665.1. NCBI lineage: Eukaryota > Viridiplantae > Streptophyta > Magnoliopsida > Santalales > Viscaceae > Viscum > Viscum album. The sequence goes on from OY728127.1 coordinate 626,867,351, forward strand.
AGATTCAATAAGACAAATTAAGAATGTAATACCATATTCTATGATTATATATCTTGTTCAATATTTAACATATGATCTTTATAGTGATCACAATAAATATGTATTGATCTATTTATATATAGGATATCCATGAGATATGTAAATCTCCCAATACTTGGGAAAATATCCATTAACCCCTAGTCTTCTAGAACCTTCATTTAAACGGATAAATAAATCAAGATTTAAATTTAATTTTAGGTTTAGATATTTCTATGACCAAAAAAACATCATTTTCCATGAATTGAATCAGTTTATAGAAAATTTTAGGGAGTCCTTTTAGATTCTGAATCAATATTGATTGATTTTTTCTCAAATGTTCAAACATTACAACTACTTGTAACATATTATTCAATATACATAATGATAATTTGATGAATAAATTATCATTATCTATGTTTAAATTACTCAATCCATCATCACATGATGAAATAACTAAGTATGAAATATTTTAGAAGGTGGAGGGATCCATTTGATATGTTATCATATAACACATATGATACTCCGAGAAACACCACAACATAGTTACCCTCACTATATTTTTATTTATACAAGAAAATAAATAAATATGGTAAAAAGTAATACACTATATTAGTGCTTTTAATTCTCATTTCCAATTTTACTCGCATCCCTCTCCAAGAAATAATTGAAAAAATTTATTGTTTCTAAAAAAGCGAACTCTATATGAAGGAAGATTCATGATATTCATAAATATGATAATAAGATTTATGTTATGAATAGAGACACATAATTCATAATTTGAGGAAATTTGGATGGATGAAGATAAATTTGTGGATGAGTTATTTATTCATGTGAATGTAATTATTATCTTGATATAGAGTTATGGATAAGTTCATAAATATTGTCTCAATTTTAATAAATCAATTTGGTTTCTACTATTTTAGTTTAATGAAAATACTTCTACACCAAAGGATCAACACACGGATGAGTTCACCATTTAAAATCTTAAAAACATATTTATATCCAATGATATGAGAAATGTTCTAGCCTTGAAGAAAAAAGTAACATCTTAAAAGGATACAACTTTTAAATTCTCTAAAGGCACAAAGATAATTGAATCAAATAGGATTTTTGAAGAGTATTTAGAAGAAGAAAAATTATTTCATGAACTTCAATAAGTTTATATCACTTTTCTCTAAAGACACAAAAAGTATAAAATGTATTTATAAATAAAAACATTATTTTAAATGTTTAACTATAGTACAAATAATGTTTTCTAGTCAATTAACCTAATAAGAATCAATAATATGAAGATAATGATAATCCTAAGATATCATCGAGGAGAAGTAAGTGAGATTGTGGATGAAATATAAGAAAATTATATACAGATTAAGAAAAGTAAAATTCATCAAAGAAGTGAACTTTTTATCAAAACTTTTTATGTCATATTGGGATGAGGAAAATGAAAAAGATGAATAATACTCAAAGGATGAAGGTTATAATTCCTTTATTAGTCAATCAAATCATTTTAATGAACACTCTAGAAAAGTGGAAATAAGTAGTGAATCATATATTAAGGGTGAATAATCTCCAAAAGAATTTTAACTAAGAATGTAGATCTTTTCTTACTTGAATTAAAATAGGACTTTTGGAAGAGAAAACCCATATTTAAATAAGGATAATGACTCTTTTAAAAAGTACCTCGATACATCAAATTTCTACTAATATTCCAGGCAAGAAGTGTAGTTATCATGAAATATGAGTTATCACAATGATATTATTTAGGAAAGATGCAATATTATTTAAATCCAAATAGTAAACTTGGTTTCTGGGAATATGTTATTTAATTTCAATACGGAAAAATCCCTTTAATATATATTATTTTGATTTAAAAAATCTAATTAAAGAAGTTATACACCCTTTAAAAGTGGTAGAGAAAGTCGTTTCAAGAATTAAGAAACATGTTGATTTTTTAAATTATTATTCAATGCTCATACTTGATACCTAATAATGAAATCAAATTAATGTTAGTGATATAATGAATAGAAATATGATAGAAACATCATCTAAAACGGACGACATACTCATTGTTTCTTCAAAATTTTATACTAAAAATCAAAAAAATAGTGTGGTATAAAAAAATAATAAAGTTAAGGATAATAATAAGGTAAAATAAATGGTGAAGTATAGAATTTAGAATTATGATAAATATTAATTAAAATAATGGATTCTAACTCTAAAAAACATGTAAATATATTTTGAAAATTAAAATTCCAATCAATGAGGATATTTTGATTTGAAAGTAGATATTGGTGACGTGATGTGTATTGACATAAAAAATATGTGTGTGGGTTTAATATCTCTTTATCTTAATCAAAGATATTCCACGATTTCATGGGGATAAAAGATGAAGATAGAAAAAAAGAAAACCAAGAAATTTTTATGATGGAAAGTAAAACTGAAAAATTCATTTGACACTCTAGTGGATACGTTTAAAAGGTGTTATAAGATAATATATACCACTAATAAGTGTCTCAAATTAATAACAGAGTATCTAAAGAAGAAATAAAATACTGAATCTATCAATAGTAGAAATGATAAATATAAAGTGATGGAGGTTGAGCTGGAATATAAGACTTCAAAAGGTTAATAAACCATTGATCATGGATAAAGTCTTCTTGTGATGGATGACTAAAAAAATACATTTAAGGATATCCATAATTATGATATAGGAAAAATAACTTTTAGAAATAATGGATATCTAAATATGAAAGGTGTTGAAACCACCAAAATTAATGAAAAGAAATATGAATATAATGATATTATCTTTATTGATATATTGAGGCATACTCTCTTTAGTTATCTTAACATTGAGCCAATGTGAATAAGGTGATTTCGATTATAATGAATATTTCATTAGGATAATTAAGGTTGTAACTATTATCATGAAGAGACAATGAACAAGATACAATATATTCCAAATTATTAGTGATGAGAATAATTTTTTCCTGAATATAGAGGAAGAAAATGATCTTTACAATATAAGAATTTGAAATTTTGGTCAAAAGAACATAAATATTTTGGTTATATATAAATAATTAAGAAATATAACAAATATAAAAAAAGATAGGATAAATTCTTATGATGGGTAGAAGGATAATAAAAAGGATCTCTATGTTATTGGATATCAAAACAAATAAGACACTTCAATTAATTCACTTGGTTATGTGTGGTCCAATGGACTTCATGTCAATAAATAGAGATAAGTACTTGATTGAATTTTTAATGATTCTAATCATATAACTTATTCTTATTTCATGTCATGTAAATCATGGTCTCTTGAGATTTTTAAAAAAATTCATCGATGTTTTGAAAATAATATGGGGTATGTTTAATGGTTTCAATCTTAAAATGGATGCAAATATATGAATAAAAAATTTCAATAATATTTTTAAAAGAATTAAATGTGGTGTGAATGTTGTGAGGGTTTATAAATATCAAAAAAAACATTTTCAATGAAATAGAAAACATTATAAACCTTAAATCCCAAGATCACCATATAATGAGAAACAAAAATCATGTATAAAGAAATAAATAACATGCACCTTTCAATATAATTGGTTGATCCTAATTATTTAATCCTGTGATTGATGAGGATAATTAGGAATATCCAAAATGAATCTTTAATTTATATTATATCCATAGGCTAATCTGAAACACCCAATACTTGGGTTTGATTATCCAAAACTCGTATAGTATGATAGTAACTCTTGGTTGAACTAGGAGGAGTAGAAGGAGATCATACAAGGATATGAAGAATTAGTAGGAGGCTTTCTAAAGGATCAATCACACATTTATCATGAATTCTTACCCTTTTATAGTTCTCAAGGACACTCCCTAATATTCCCAAGAATTTATTCACATGTTCTAAATGTATGAATAAATCCCATACAGTTCATTGCCCTTTATAACCCTTATTTTTATAAATTCAACACATTTCATATAATAAAATGTAATAATAAATGATAACATGCACTAATGGGATATTTAATAGTAATGTATAGTATTTATCTACCTTATAATCATAGGATGTTTTGTTAATTATAGAATAAAATTAACACATAATAAGATATCAATATGTTATATTAAATGGCTAACCAAAGAAAAGTGACTTACGATATCTATATATCATAAGAAATGATACCCGAATAACATGTTGAATGAAAGGATATATTATCATACAATATCTAATACATCACATATGATATAGACAATATATATCATCTGTATAAATTATTTTATTTATATCACCACCAATATACCACTTATACTAAAACAAAATAGAATTTGGGTAATTTCACCTTATATTGTATAATATTAAATAAATTTTGAAAACATATCCAAAAAATCTTTTTTATTTTTTTCCAAAAAAAAGAAATATATCATCAAATTCATTACATGTCATATCATATTCAATGACTAGTAAATATCTTTCAGAAACTCCTTTTGGATTAACTCTAAAACACATTTTAGAGTAACTCTATAATATTGATAAAACTCAATCGGTATTCAGAAAACTATGTGGTGTGACCCCAAAATCCTTTTCAGAATCTATAATAAATATGAATTTCCAAATTCATAAATGTAATAAAATTTCATCCACTAGAAAATAATCAATACTATTCAACATATAAATAGATATGGGGTGATCTCCATCAAACACATTTATCAATATACATATGTCCACCAGATGTATCATATACAAGAATGAATTTTTATATATTCCCATTTTCTATACAGTAAGTAAACATTTGACAAAGAAGATTTAAATTTCTTATAATTATTCACACATTCTCGATTCTATTAGTATAGAATAACTGGGTTGATCAATACATCACATGTCATTCATCATTATGGATGATCACATCACATACCTCTTGTAAAATATATAATTATATCAGATTTATTATATAGGTATGGATATGAACTCATTCAGTATATATTAATCAAGGAACTAAATTCTATACTCAATGCATGTGTAGAAAAATTCTATCTTGGTTAAGACTTAACTAACAACATGGTCAACAACACACCCATCTACTCTATGATTAGCTAATCCTTAATGATTTCACAAGAAAGGGAAAAAGTGAAAATGATCACATATTAGGAATATTTAAAACCTCATATATGAGGAAATACAACTATTAAACATGTACCCCTAGTATAATAAATACACAGTTCCCAATACTTTATATGGTATATTAATAATTCCATCCAGTAAAAAACACCTTTTGTGACTTATGATAATATTTTTTATCTCTATATGAAATATAATTAACTGTAACCTAATACTTACATCATAAGCTTTAATACTCTATGAAAAACATTAGTTAAGGATAACTCAAATTCATACTTTGAGTTATTAATTATCATTTCACATTAAGAGTATAGGCATCCACCATGAAATAATGATAACGTAGAGAATTATTTTTATATAATATGATACATCCTACATTCTTAAAATCCTTTAAAAATATGAAAAAACTATGCATAAGATCACATCTCATCATATCCTATATGATATACTACAATATATACAATATGTTGGCCTTAAATTTAGGGTTTTCTTGAAATCATTACATCTCTATGTAAATCAGGCAATGTCACTGTGTAAACATATGATAAAACCCCACACTAAACTCTTTATTAAGTAATATAAATAAATGTAATATTTTTTATTAATAGTGATATTTTGGATTAATATTCCAAATGTTGAATTCTATGAACATAGTATCAAAACTTCTTTACTTCAAAACATTTAATGTTACAATGTTAATAACCTTTTTTATCAACTTATAACTCTTTCTAAGTTAATTATAATCATCATTATTATAAATTTTACACCGAAATGTTTCCATAAAATATTTTATGTCAAAAATATAACTATTTAAATTTTTTTTTACCAAAACATCCTAAACTTCATTAAGATATAATATAATATCGACATTATTATGATAACTAAACGTAATCGTTTTCATTTCTCCTTACTTATATACCCCAAACTCTTTTATAATATTAATTATCCAATATAGATTTGGATTAAAATAATCTTTTATTTTTTATAATTTAAAATACTATAATTCTGAAACATACTCCCTCTAGTATCTTAGAAATTTCATTTTCTTCATAATATCAAGATAAGATACAAAAAATCATTTTTGTAAAGAAATAAAACTTATTTATTTTAATGGGAATATTTTAAAAATATAATATTACAAAGTATATCTTATATGGTAAAATATATATTTTAGATATATTCTAAAAATGATTTTTTTAAAATATTCCACTTAAAGTTGTTGGAAATCTTTCTCTCATATTTTCACAAATATTTGGATAAAGTCATTTATCCTGGATAAAACATTATTATCCTTATCTTCTTCTCATGTATTCTATAGAATTAAATGAATCATAAACCATGTTTATCATATATTATTATTCATAACAAATATTTATATACAAATAAATTTTCATATAATATAATAAAAATAACAATAAAATAAAAATTCTTTATTTTGATCCATATGAGTTTTATGTATTCATTTTCATTCAACACCACAATTCAACAATATTTTTATTTTTATTTTGAATAAAAACTATAATATCTATAAATTATTTCCTTTTATTTTGAGGTTATGTATATTTATAAAATTTTTAATGTGTGCATTTGATACTATAAACCCTATAAAATCAAAGAATTGATTTCTACAACACTGGTATATGAAATGATTTCCCCATAGAGTTTCAAAAACTCGTTTAGGTATCCTAGAAAATTATATCCTAAGGAAAAATTTTACTTATTTTCTAAATCCTTATTTAGGATTCAATGGATATAACTTTTTCACACCCATACTTTTGAAATAACATTATTTTTTTATTTTATCTGGATTTAAAATTTTCTATCGAGGTGCGTGTTGAGCCTGATTGTTTTTTTTATAAAGGAGTATTCTAGCCTTAGCATCATCTAGTGTATGGGTAGGGTTTGTTTGAATCCACTTGACATCATCCGGGTCTTCATGTGGCATGACTAATGTTCAAGTCAAATAATTAAAAATTAAATGAATTATAATATGAGGACAATGTAAAATAATAAAAATAAAATGAAATTTAATAAATCATTTAAATAATAATAACGGTAATTTTTTATATTATTATTATGATTATTAATGTTAATATTTTAATGAAGTTATTATTAAAAATATTATTATGATTGATTATATTTTCAAATTTTTTTTAAGCTATTATGGTAATTATCAAGAACATCATCATCATCATTATCATTATTAGTGTTTATTATTATTTGTAATAATAATTTAAATACTAATATTAAAAAATTTTACCTCTTATTATTATCGTCATAATTATAAAACTATTAAAACATTAATAATAATATTATTATTATTTTCAATGTCATTTTAGGTTGGTTTAAGACCTTTTAGGGTTTTATTTCAATTTATTGTTTCTTGTTTTACTATTTTTTCCTTTTCCTTGTGTTTTCCCCTCCCTTCCCCTTGGTGAAATCATGCTCATCCCCCTCCTACACAGGTCACACTGCTCCATTCCTCCCTTGGCCAGCCAGCCCCATCACATCAACCAGCCCTGTCACGCTAGCTAGCTCTATCACCCCTTTCTTCCTAACCATCTCACCACATTGTACCCTGCTATGCTGAAAACCACTCTCTCCCTTCCAGAAAATCCTTAGCTGGTAAAAAAACCCCTACCGGCATGACCCTGTTCCGGTGCGACTTCTTTCTAGTGTCCCCCTCCTCGTACGACAGCCTCCCAGACCTCCTATTGTCGCTCCATATCCTTTACCACATGTGAGAACCAATCAGGTAACCTTATTTCCTACTCCTTAGGGTTATCAGTTATATTTATTTTGATTGGGGTCATATTCTCATGTTTTTTTATCCTAATTATTTATTTAGGGTCTATTTTGAGTTTTTTTGTGGTTCGATTGGAGAGAATTTGGAGTTTCTCTTAGAAATTTGGGAATTTCTACACTGAGGTAGGTGGTTCCCGGTTTAAATTTTATTTAATGAATTAATTTGATTGTTTAATTAGTTTTTCATGTTCTATGATTATTTTTTGGGGGGTGAATTTTTTTTCTTGAATTTTATTATGTGTTGTATTTGTTTTGTAGCATGTTTATATGGTATGGGTTCATTTTTTCTGAAAACATATATTTAGTCAATTGTTGGTGTTTTAATAAAATGTGTAGTTAGTTTTTCATCTGTGCAAGTGGTGTGAATTGTGTTTTTGATGTGGTGTTGTGTGTACTTGGTCATAAACAAATGAGTTTTGTGGGTTTAGTGGGTAAATCTAAGTTATTTCTTATTAAATTTTCTTATAAACTTTTATTTATGATTTATTGAATTTTTATGAATTGTGAAAAAGTGTTCTATAAATGGCGTAAGGGTTTTACCAAATTGTTTTTATAGAGAATGTCACATTTTATAATTTTGTTTGAGTGTATATGGTGTTGAATATTTTTTTGGGTGTGTAAATGGTGACTTTAGTGTGTGTAAAGGCTTGAGTTTCCAATGGAATTGTTTAATAAATTTTCCATTGGTTTGTTTAATCGTGAAATGGCCTCTTTTTAATTGTGCAGTTGGTTTATTTGATTGTGTAAATGTTTAAGATTGAGTTTTTAAAGGTTTTTAGAGTGTGTATTATTTCAAAGTGGAATTTATGTGTGTAATTGTGGTATTTGGTATAGATAGCTCCTTGTTTGTTTTTTATTTGAATATGACATGTGACAAGGACTTGGAACCTCTTGAGCACAAATGGGAAGCCTGGGGACTCAGTGGGAGGACTAGGACTAGTGTGATAGTGATACAGAAGTTGAATTGGACCGATTTCACGTAGCTAGATTGACAATTACAATGATAACTAAACTTTAAGATGATGATTAGATACCACTATGTTATGGTTTTTTTCCTTACTAGTGGCTCGTGTACAAAAATGCATGTTATTGTGGTTCCTATACCAATTTTCACCAAGATGTTATGTTATAGGGTCCCACTTTTTTCTAGTACCTATTGGGCCTCTCCCATATTTGGAGATCCATGTATACATTATGCTAACCATTGACATATGGTGTAACATATGGTTTTCATAAGGGTATGTGTGTGTTTTAATTTAAGTCATTTTATTTGAAGTTATTTTTATTGAAACCATTTCTTTATCATTGTTCAATATTTTTTCCCTTTCATTTATTAAACATTAAAATGTATTTATCATTTAATATTTATGTGTGGAATATTTTATCTGGGGAATCCTACTAGGATCATGGATCACACCCTATATATTTCTTTGAGTGTATATAGATCTTGTTCCTTTTGTATTCCAGGTTGAGGAATCGGGCTTAGTAATGATGGTCTGGGTTGTTAGTTTCTTTTTCATAGGTAGATTGGTGTTGGTGGATTGAATATGTGGCTCCTCATGTCGCATAGAGGTTTTAGTGGGAGTTTTGGTTTTAATTTATTGTAATTTTTATGGGTTTTAGTTCATGTTGTAAATTTTAAATCTGATCACAGTTTAAGGGCCTATTTGGTTGTCTTTTTTTTTGTTTTAATTTGTTTATCTTGTTGGTTGTTTTTCTGTTTATTAATTCAGGTAAATTGTTCCCATGTATTATTTTTGATACACGACACTTATGCCAGCCCATGGGGAATGGGACGCCCCTCAGGCCTTGCTGCGGACAAGGTCGGGCATCGATTGGATGTCGTCCTGACATGGTTCGTGACAAAATGGTATTAGAGAAATAAGGATCTTTTGAGTCATATTCCTTGAGGAAGGGTCATAATAGACTAGATTTGAGGTTGTCAGAACACGATTTTCTAACTACTAGTAAGGTTTTTGGCCATCACACCACGTTGTGGGACCTGAGTTACCAGGGAAAGTTGAGTTTTATTTTATTTATTTAGTCTGCATAGTTGATTGTTGTTTGGAGAATTGAAATGGGAGTAGGTTTAATGGTCTCAGTGAGCTCGCAGGGCCTGGAAATCCATGCGTAGTCAAGGAAATTGTCTAAGAATACTCTCTTTGATGGTGTAGTGACTGGCATATGGCTTCCAACCATATGTCTGAGTCACCCTTCAACACAAGTTTCCTCTTACACTATCTTATTCCTTTTTATGTTCTGAAAATTAATTTGAAACCCTTTGATTGAAAATTTATGAAATCTGGATTTTAAAGTGGAAATGGATTGATTTTAAAAAGGGTGTAAAAATGGTTTTTAGAACTATTTTGAATGATATTTTGGAAAGTTGGATTTTCAAGAACTAATTTTTATGCAGAATGAGACTAAATTTTTATAATCGAGACTTGTGGATATAAAAACTTGATGGTTTGGTAAACTATGATGATATTAAAGTAGGTTTTGAAAAAAAAATCAATGGAATTTGTTAAACCAGTGAAAGGTATTTTTAATTGAATTAAATATTTGAAAATTGACATGCGAGGTTTGAAAATGAATTATTTGTTGGGTGATTTTTTTTTCTAAATTTTTTGTGAGATTCAAAATGGGTTAAATTTTGTGACTAGTGGTTTTGAAAAGAGGAGGTGTGGGTCGATTGTTGTTTTTAAAAATGGAAATAATTTTTTTCTAACCTTGGGTACTTTCATGGTTGACTATATTCATGAGATATACGTGGATGTTCATTTGGTGACTTATTGGCATGAGAGCATGAATGTGTATGGACCATGAGGTACTATTGGAGAATATGAATCCCACCCTCCCAGGTTTAGTTTCAGAAGTATTTTTTAAAATAAAGGATGGATTTTTTGATGTTCTGTAGTAGTGTGGTGTGTGTTTTTGTGTTTTGGGAATCTTGCAGTTGGGTGATTTGAGTTTTGAAAACATTTATTATTTGGATGATGTTCCATGTTTATGTTTTGTTAGTAAGTTTATTTATGTTTTTGGTTAGTGGTTTTCTCAAGAAGTGTTTTGGGAGGCCCTTGCAACATCTTCCTCAGTCTTTTAGTATTTTTCCATGGTGTGTTTGACCAATAGACCAATTTTTTTGGGTCCACAGTTTTCGTTCATGGATAGTGTATGCCCCCCATAAAGAGTTAACATGCAATTGAAGTGTAAGAATGGGAAATTTTCTGTTGTCCGACCCTCGAGTTGATCAAAGTAAGGAATTTCCTTTTTGAGTGTTAGTTCTAAGTCTATACCTTTTTCCTTTTCGATAAATTGGATCCTCTCAAAATAAGATGGTATATATGAGATAATTTTAAAGGAGTTTTGGTCTCCTTGAGTTGTCTAATTTTTCAAAGGTTAATTTTGACACCGCTGGGTGTATAGGCTCTATCTGGAAGTGGTGAAGTGAATTCTAGTGAAGAAATGTGAGCAGTCCAGAGTTGGCGGTGTTGGATGTTGTATTAAAGGTCCTTTAGGTCATTCATTAATACTATATAATAAAGAATTCATGATGAGCTGCCATTGTAGCAAGTTGGATCAAAATAGGTAGCTATGGTCATGTACAAGAATCATGTTCCATTTAAGACTCTATTTAAAGTCCCTTTCTGTGTAAAGTTTCTTTCAGAAGTAATGGTCATGTTCAATGATGTCTGGAGGTGTTGTACTGTCATTAAGTTATAGGGAAAAGGTTATAAAACTTTATAAGGGCCTCTGTCTTGATAGAAGTGTATTTTCCTTCATGATATTTCGAATTCCTCCATTTTATAGGAATGTTTATTTTATGTGTCATTCCTCTCAATGTTTTTCATTCATAGAAACAATAGGGGATACACATGCACCATCTTTTATTTCATGTTAGTGAATGTTCTGTGTCAGAGTAATTGGATGTCGGGGTGTGTTGTACCTGATGTTGTTTCCTTGATTGCGGTATGGTTTCTTATTGCACCAGAAAAATAGTTTTAGTGGGGGATTTTAATTCCTAACTCGTAAGTAGGATATGTTTCAGTCATCAGATCTCAATCCATAGGCCTCGAAGTGAAGCTAGAATGTGGTCAGGAACCCCAGGAGTGTTTGAGACCCCAACCTTTTTTCTGTCATCTGTGTTGAGGGTGAAGGCAGTTTAAATCATTTACTGTAGTTGTTCTATTCTGAATGAACTATTTGGGTGCATGAGGTTTCTCGTGGTTATGAGGAGGTGTGGTCGTCTTGTTATGTTAAAGTTCTGGTGGTTGTGTTCCAATGGATGCAATCTTTTTTAGTGGTCCTTATGGGGATTTCTTGGGTAAATCAGTCTCAATTTTGATTAGTGCTCATCCATGGATGTGAAGACGTTGGTTGTTCTTTAGCTGTAGTTTTGAAACCTTGGTAGTTGGTCCCTTCCCTCCCCACCCCTTGGGGTGGGTATTTGGTTAGTGTCAGGAAGCCTTTGAGTTTGTGTGTTTCTGTTGGCACTAATGGTGGTGAGACCCATTGTGGGTCTCACTGAAATTCCCTAGGAATGAATCGATTTTAGCCTTTTCTTATGGTGGGGAGTCTATTCGGGCCTCCCTATGTCAGTCTTTTGGTTATATTTATAGAGATTCCTCCATGGTAGGTTATGGGAGTATTCTTCAAGATGTGGTCTGCTTTTTCTTTCTTGTTTCAAGAACGTGATGTGGGTTCTTTTTGGCAGTGTTTGAGGTGTTTTAACTTAAAAAGTTGGATTGAATGTTGTGGGAAATCTCTTTTCCTTTGACTGGTCAATTGGATATGTTTTAATTCCTTGGGGGTGGGCGGCTCATAAATTGGAGTCCATTTCAGTCTCTTGAGTTTATGTTACAGGTATTTTCTCTATGTTGTCAGTGTTCTTAATTCTCTTTTGTGTCATTTTTTGGGAACCCCTTTTAGTTGAGTGGGGGGGGGGGGTACCAGTTCTATTTTCTAAGTGTCGTTGTGGATTTCTGGGGGTGGAAAGATTTATGTTGGGGAGAATTGTCACACCCAAAATTTTGATATAAATTGATTTTATTATTTTATCTGAATTTGAAATTTTTTGGTTGAGGTGCAGACTAATCCCAATTGATTTTTTTTTGTTTTTTCTGATACATAAATACTTTGGCCTTGGCATTGTCCCACGTACGGGCATGGCACAGTCGAAGCCACGTGGCCTCACCCAGGTCTCAATATGGCCTGCCCGATGTTTCATCCAAATAAATTAAAATGAAATGAATAATAATATGAGGAAAAAATAAAATAATAAAAATAAAATGAAGCTTAATATATTATTTAAATAATAATAATAATAATGGTAATATTAATAATAATTATTATTAATGTTAATATTTTAATAAAATTATTATTAATAATATTATTAAGATTATTCATAATGTTAATATTTTGTTAAGCTATTTTGATAATTATCAAGAGCATTATTATTATTATTATTATCATTGGTGTTTATTATTATTGGTATTAATAATATCGATATTACTATTAAAATTATTAGCCTCTTATTATTATCATCATAATTATTAAACTATTAACCAATTTTTAATAATAACATTATTATTTTCATTATCTTTTTTTGATTGGTTTAGGAATTTTTTTAGGTTTTTATTTCAATTTATTGTTACTTTTTTTCTTTCTTTATTTTCATCTTGTTCTCCCCTCCCTTCCCTTGGGTGGAATCATGATCAGCCCCCCTCTTACCCAGGCCATGCCGCTCCCTCCCTCCCTTGGCAGCCAACCCCGTTGTGCCATCTAACCCCGTTTCACTAGCCAGATCCATCACACCTTTCTTCCCAGGCAGCCAACTCCATCACACCCTTCTATGCTATATGCCACCATCTCCCTTTAGGTGAAGCCTCATCCAGCTCGAAACCCCCTGCTGGCATGACCCTGTTCTGGCATAGCTCTTTTACAGCGGACCCCTCCTCATATAGTTGTAACACCCCAAGCTTCTATGGTACGCTTCTCTTTGAATAATGCAATAGCATGTGTTGTATGCAACATCGGGTTCTAACACACCAAAACCAATCAAACTAGCCGTTATGAATAGTAATACCCACTTTTTGAAATTTGTAAATTTTATTTTTCAAAATGGTCTTCATTTTTGGATTCGGAATATCGAAATTAGCCTAGGGTGAATTTTTGGTATTTTTCTGAAAAACCTCATTTTTTGATGAATAGTGAAACCACTAAGTGGTAGTTAAAAAAACTGAATTTTTCATAAAACATAATTTTACCACTTCTGTGAGTGGAATTTCAAAAATCAGAGAGACACAGTTAATATCAAGGAGTAAAATGTGGTTCATTGAGATGAAAATAATTTTTGGTGAATGATAACTTTTTACTTTTATTTACCACGGTTAAAAGTAAATAGGATAATTAAGGGTAAAAATGATATTAATATTACCCTAACACATGTCCTAATTCTATTGGAAAAGTGTATCTCGACCAAAAAAACCTTAGCAATAAAATATTATCATTTAGGTCCACTTGTATTAGATTAGGACATTTATTATTATTTAATTCAAAGAAGAGTTAAAAGAGTTAAAATCAAAGTTTATTTACTAAAATATTTTTAATATGGGATTACACATAAGATAAATTATATTATAAATATCCATTAGAAAGCTAAAAATATTTCCTACATAATTATATTTTATTTATAATTTTTATACATTAAATAATTTAATTTATTTATGACACAATGATGATGCAGTAATTACCATAATAGTGAAAAATTAAAATAATTGATATTATAAATACCCAAATAAATATAATTTGAGACTTTTTATGAATTACACTAATTTTATATGTTAATATGACATGTTAGGAATGATTTAATTAACTTTTTTCGAAGTAATCATTCTGTTATGATTTTCACAAAAATCAAATTTCAAATAGTGTCAAAATTGACATAAAAGAGTTTTAAAAAAAATATTATATTATTAATTGATATTCAATTCCTAAAATCTACGGTTAGGAAAAGAGACTTATATCATGATAAGTGTATCATTAATGGACCACTTGGGGGTCTCTTGGAGGTATATAGTAAGTTTATTAACTATATAATATAAAAATACAAAGTGACATGGTAAGTGTCAAACTAATTAACTAAGAGTTAAAACTAAAATATAAGGTTAATATAATGACCCAAAACTGTATAAATTCTATTGTTTGAGTGATTTTAGACCTCTACCCACCTTAAACTTTAAATTATACACTTTTTAGCCATTAGAAACTGAATATGAATTTATTATAAAATAATATTTCTAGCTTTTCCAAAGGTTCCCCTCACCCCTCTTGTAAAAGGGCACTCCCCCTTCTAATTAATTAACACCTTCAAAGCCTTTTGGTTCGGCCAAAACCTTCCCAAATACTCTCTAAATTTCTCCAAATTAAACCTAGAGGCCTTATTTTGATCAGAAAGCTAACCTATGAATCCCTTTTGATCAAATCAAAAGGAAGAACCCGAAGAAGAGGTAATGATTTCACCACCCTTTTTCAAGTTCCTTTCTTCTTCCACTTCTTCTTTATTTGTTATTACTATTCTAAAATAATAACTCCAGTGTATTACATATAATTTTATGTTATTATAAACATGGTACAACCATATTTCAGTTTTCTATCCATCCTTTGAATGACATGTCACCATACATGCGTACGTACGGCTTACCGTCTCCACGTCGTGGTGTAATTGTTATTCAAAAAATTATTATTTGGATGGTTATAATAATGTTGTGTAATTCATGTAAATAATAAATATAACATGATAATGATTCTTTATATATGATATACCATCCAATTATATATTATTTTAATATCAAAAGAATGATTTTTTTGCTCGTACATACGTACGGACTACCGTCTCCACGAACGCAATGAGATTCATTCCCCATTGTATCCATTCAAGAAAAATTCTCATTTGATGATTAAATGTAATTTTTAAGAACTTTATATCATTCTGGATATTAATAAGGTACAACCTATCCATAAAAAACATGACTTATGTAACAAAACATATAAAAGAAAATGAGTAAGTTAACACCCGAAACAATGATAATACTAAGATATTATTAACAAATCAATGTTAAAAGATCATATATGATATCATAATTATGTATATGGTTCTTGTATAATTTAATAACAATGTTTTAACTATTATACAGGATGTTAACATACCATCAACTAAGGAAAAGTACAGGGTAAGGGTTTATTTCTCAATCTCTTCATTATCCGAGGTTGTTTATACGTAATAATCTACTGGGACTTCTTTATCATCCACATCCATGTTTCTTAAAAATTTATTTCAAAACATTTTTACTATTTACTATAATATGGGTTAAAGTCATTTATACCCTTGTTGACTTTTATAAGTGGTTTATAAAGGAATCTTTCCATCGTTTTCCAAACAAGGTCCTTTTTAACCTTTTCAACAGAATTAATGTATGAATTTTTTTTAACTTATACGGCGGGTGCTACTATTTTCCACCATTATAAAATCGTTGAAGCTTCCCTTACAATCTTATAAGAATATTTTCAAATAAAATGTTTTATTTTATAAATATATGACTCTTAAATGATTTCAAAATAGAAAGAGATATTTCTCTAAAAAGAGTTTTGATTTTATCTATGTCAACATCCTTTGATGGATTTTACGCTTATTTGAAGTTGATTTATTATGATACAAAACTTCTATATTGTATTGAAGGTTTTGTGATATGTTTGACTATGGATGTGTTATTTTTAAACCATTCATGGTTTATGGATGATGTATTTACATTTCTTATTCTAGTTTTATTATGAATGTTTATGTTATGTTTAAACCTTTTCATATGGGAATGCATTGGACTTAATATGTGACGGGTGGAGCCCGCTATAGCTCCTCAATGCATCGGTAGGTCTCATGAGAAAAACTAGTGTCTTGGAACAAGGCCTTGAAAAAATCTTATTTGTAGTCTTGGCATGAGGCCTTGGCTATGTGGTTATGATAGTCTGGCATTATGCATTCCATCATTATGAAAGTGGTTATTGATATTTCATGTGATTATTCAATTAGTAGAATATCCATGTGAATAAGTAAATGGCATCATTTCATTTTGTTTTTTCCATACTATATTGAAGTTAAAGTTCAAAAGGCTTTTGTTTTAGTTATACATTGCCTTAAATGTTTATTCTTATTTATGAAAGTTTCCGCTATATTGTTATCCTTACTGAGCATCTGAGCTCACTCCTTTAAATGTTTTATTTTTCCCAGGATGTGAAGAAGTAATTTATGAATGACCTGTAGGGATAGTATGAGGGGATAAGAGTGTGGACTATGGAGACTATGTTGTTGTAGTTTTCATTTTTATGATGTAATGTAAAACTTTATTAATGTATCTAGTTATTCCAAGGATACTAAACTAATCGGTCTTTCGAGACTTTATCTTTCTTGTGATCATGCCAATGTTATGTAATAATGCACCGACTCTAGGTAACTGGGGTCGGGGCATTACAGTTGGTATCAGAGGAAGTTTAGTACAAACCTTGGAAGCTAGATTTTGATAAACTCTGATTAGAGCACATAGACCTAAGATGGACTTTGAGGATTAGTATAGAAGAACTTCCTAGAATTTCGGTTTTGTAGAGATTTTGTCAGTTTTCCGAACAATACATCCCTGTCTGGATACGAGCAAGTAGAGGCGGCTCTGGCACAGATGTACCTAGGGGTAAAACCTAAAAACACCACTTTGAGCTAGACTCGAATGAGAACTGGTGCACGATAACGGGCCTTGCTGCACTCTTAGTTACGACACTCCCAGGGGATATGCTTAGGACAACTCTCATTTTCTTTACAAATCATTATGAAGGGTTTATGAGTATATACTTCCTCAAAGAAAACATTTTTATGATTATGGATTATATCCATAAATAGTTCAATTTATGTTAAGTGTTTTATAAGTATGGAATTATGTATTTTGATTCATAAACTGATCTAGTTTATGCCATTGTTTAGAAATGGCGCCTAGTGGAAGAAATGGAAACCATATCAATGCACGCACTCCATGTAGGGATTTCCCTCATGCTAAAGATAATTATAGTGGAGCTAGTGATGCAACTGGTGCTGATCAAATAATCACCATACTGGGACAACTCACTCAGGTTATGAATAATAACCTTACCCGTATGGAGCACCCTGATCCACAGTGTGGAGGATCAAAGTTAGATCGCTTCATGAGGCAACAACCACCAACATTCAATGGGATTACAAATCCATTGGTAGCTGAGCAATGGATAAGTTCCCTAGAGAAAATATTTTAGTCTTTGGGAAGTAGTGAAAGGGAAAAATTTATCACGGCAGTTTACCGCCTCACTGGAGATGCTGATCAATGGTGGTCATTGATTCAAAACACAAAGGAAGATGATGAAGTATCAAATATGGAATGGAGGGAGTTCAAATATCTATTTTTAGAAAAATACTTTCCTTGTGACCATCGAGCAGATATGGAAAGACAATTTCTGAGTCTGTGACAAAAGGAGGATGAGAATGTCGCAAAGTATGAGGCTAACTTTACAAGGTTAGAAAGGTATGCTAGAGATTATATACGTAACCCAAGAAGTAAGATTGATCATTTATTTGATGGGTTAAAACCATTTCTCCATCGAGAATTAGTCTCACAATCCTTCTCATCATATGAAGACATTGTCTCATGTGCTATCAAGACAGAAAAGGAATTCTCTAAGTCTTATGAATTTAAAGAAAAGCAAGAGAAGAAGATATCTGCTGATCAATCTGGGAATGGAAATAAGGGGAATAAGGGAAAGGTTATATATCCATCATGTGGTAAATGTGGGAAGAAACACCCTGGTACTTGCTTGAAGGAAATGGGTGTCTATTACAAGTGTGGTGAAAAAGACCACCAAGATCGTGATTGGAAAGGGAAGAAGGAAGCTACCGATGTTCAGTGCTACAATTGCAGGGAGATGGGACATTATTCAAATGAATGTCCTAAGCATTAGGGGAACTTACCTCAGAAAAGGCCAAGGGATCAAGGCCAAGCTTATGCTATCACTACTGCTATGGTAGAAGCTCTGAAAGACGTTTTGGCAGGTAATTTAATGGTTTCCTCAAGTTTAGCAAGTGCATTATTTGATTCCAGATCATCGCATTATTTCATATCTTCCCAGTTTTCTAAGAAAATTAGATATTTTCAATTTGATTTAACAAGGGAGTTGTCAGTTAAAACTCCTAAGGGAAGCATCATTGCAACTAAGTTTTGTGAATCAGTCCCCACTAGAGTACATAAATGTTCTTTATCTGCTGATCTCATCATCATACCTATGATTGAGTTTGATATAATCCTCGGTATGGACTGGATTTCGGACCGTGATGCGAATATTTATTATAAGAAGAAGGAGGTTTCGATTTTTGATAATGATGATAAGGAAAACCTTATCTTTAGAGCAGAATCATCACCACCTAATTCTTATCTAGATCCACCCCGAGTAGCTCAACTAAATTCAATTATTGGGGAGGAAGAGAATGAAATGATTGTGGGTGAGGAAAGTAATGTTCAAATAGAGGATGTACCTGTTGTGAAAGAATATGTAGATGTGTTTCCAGAAGATTTACCTGGACATCCTCCAGAATGAGAAGTTGAATTTTCCAATGATTTAATTCCTCGATCAAGGCCTATATCGAAGACCCCTTATAGAATGACCCCATTATGAATAGTAATACCCACCTTTTAAAATTTATAAATTTTATTTTTCAAAATGGACTTCATTTTTGGATTCAGAATATCGAAATTAGCCTAGGGTGAATTTTTGGTATTTTTCTGAAAAACTACATTTTTTGATGACTAGTGAAACCACTAAGTGGTAGTTAAAAAAACTGATTTTTTCATAAAACATAATTTTACCGCTTTTGTGAGTGGAATTTCAAAAATCCGAGAGACATGGTTAATATCAAGGAGTAAAATGTGGTTCATTGAGATGAAAATA
Source organism: Viscum album (assembly GCA_963277665.1). Taxonomy (NCBI): domain Eukaryota; kingdom Viridiplantae; phylum Streptophyta; class Magnoliopsida; order Santalales; family Viscaceae; genus Viscum; species Viscum album. Next base: position 626,887,302 of record OY728127.1, read on the forward strand.
TTTTTTGGTGAATAGTAACTTTTTTACTTTTATTTACCACGGTTAAAAGTAAATATGGTAATTAAGGGTAAAAATGATATTAATATTACCCTAAAACATGTCCTAATTCTATTGTACAAGTGTATCTCGACCAAAAACAACCTTATGAATAAAATATTATCATTTAGGTCCACTTGAATTAGATTTGGACATTTATTATTGTTTAATTCAAAGAAGAGTTAAAAGAGTTAAAATAAAAGTTTATTTACTAAAACATTTTTAATATAGGGTTATACATAAGATAAATTCGATTATAAATATTCATTAGAAGGATAAAAATATTTCCTACATAATGATAATTTATTTATAATTTTTAGACATTAAATAATTTAATTTATTTATGACACAATGATGATGCAGTAATTACCATAATAGTGAAAAATTAAAATAATTGATATTATAAATACCCAAATAAATATAATTTGAGACTTTTTATGAATTAAAATAATTTTATAGTTTAATATGACATGTTAGAAATTATTTAATTAACTTTTTTCTAAGTAATAATTCTGTTATGATTTTCAAAAAATCAATTTTCCAAATAGTGTCAAAATTGACATAAAAGAGTTTTTAAAACAAATATTATATTATTAATTGATATTAAATTCCTAAAAATATAAGTTTCGGACAAGAGACTTATATAATTATATTTTTATCATTAATGGACCACTTGGGGGTCTCTTGGAGGTATATAGGAAGTTTATTAACTATATAATATAAAAATAAAAAGTGACATGGTAAGTGTCAAACTAATTAACTAAGAGTTAAAACTAAAAGAAAAGGTTAATATAATGACCCAAACCTGTATAAATTCTATTTGTTGAGTGGTTTTGGACCCATCCCCACCTTAAAATTTAAATAATCCAATTTTTAGCCATTAGAAACCAAATATGAATTTATTATAAAATAATATTTCTAGTTTTTCCAAAGGTGCCCCTCACCCCTCTTATAAAAGGGCACCCCCATTATCATTAATTCACACCTTCAAAGCCTTTTAGTTCATCCAAACCCTACCAAAATACTATCTAAACTTCTTTCACTTAAACCTAGATGCTTTAGTTTGATCATAAAGTCAACCTAAGGAGCCCTTTTGATCAAATAAAAAGGAAGAACCCGAAGAAGAGGTAATGATTTCACCACCCTTTTTCAAGTTCCTTTCTTCTTCCACTTCTTCTTTCTTTGTTATTACCATTATAAAATAATAAATCCAGTATATTATATATAAATTGATGTTATTATAAACATGGTACAACCATATTTTAGTGTTCTATCCATCCTTTGAATGACATGTCACCATACGTGCGTACGTACGGGTTACCGTCTCCACGTCGTGGTGTAATTGTTATTCAAAACATTATTATTTGGATGGTTATAATAATGATGTGTAATTCATGTAAATAATAAAGATAACATGATAATGATTCTTTATATATTATATACCATCCAATTATATGTTATTTTAATATCAAAATAATGATATTGTCACTCGTGCATACGTACAGACTACCGTCTCCACGAACGCGATGAGATTCATTCCCCATCATATCCATTCAAGACCAATTCTCATTTGATGATTAAAAGTAATGTTTAATAAATTTATATCATTATGGATATGAATAAGGTACAACCTATCGATAACAAACATTAATTATGTAACAAAACATATAAAAGAAAACGAGTAAGTTAACACCCGAAAAAATGATAATACTAAGATATTATTAACAAATCAATGTTAAAAGATCATATATGATATCATAATTATGTATATGGTTCTTGTATAATTTAATAACAATGTTTTAACTATTATACATGAGTTTAACATACCATCGACTAAGGAAAAGTACAAGGTAAGGGTTTATTTCGCAATCTCTTCATTATCCGAGGTTGTTTATACGTAATAATTTACTGGGTCTTCTTTATCATCCACTTCCATATCTCTTAAAAATGTATTTCAAAACATTTTTAATATTTACTAGAATATGGGTTAAAGTCATTTATACCCTTGTTGACTTTTATAAGTGGTTTATAAAGGAATCTTTCTGTCGTTTTCCAAACAAGGTCCTTTTTAACCTTTTCGACAGAATTAAGGTAAGAATGTTTTTTTAACTTATATGGCGGGTGTGGCTGTTTTCCACCGTTATAAAATCGTCGAAGCTTCCCTTACAAGATTATAAAAATATTTTCAAAGAAAATGTTTTATTTTATAAATATATGACTCTTAAATGATTTCAAAATAGAAAGAGATATTTCTCTAAAAAGAGTTTTGATTTCGTCTATGTCAACATCCTTTGATGGATTTTACACTTATTTGAAGTTGATTTTTTATGATAAAAAACTTCTATATTGTATTGAAGGTTTTTTGATATGTTTGACTATTGATGTGTTATTTTTATACCATTCATGGTTTATGGATGAATTATTTTCATTTCTTATGCTAGTTTTATTAGTAATGTTTATGTTATGTTTAAACCTTTTCATATGGGAATTTATTGAACTTAATATGTGACGGGTGGAGCACACTATAGCTCCTCGATGCATCAGTAGGTATCATGAGACAAACTAATATCTTGGCACAAGGCCTTGACAAAATCTTATTTGTAGTCTTGGAACGAGGCCTTGGCTATGTGGTTATGATAGTCTGGTATTATGCATTCCATCAATATGAAAGTGGTTATTGATATTGCATGTGATTATTCAATTAGTATAATATCCATGTGAATAAGTAAATGGAATCATTTAATTTTATTTTTTCCATACTATGTTGAATTTCAAGTTCAAAAGGCTTTTGTTTTAGTTATAAATTTCCTTAAATGTTTATTCTTATTTATGAAAGTTTCCACTATATTGTTATCCTTACTGAGCATCTGAGCTCACCCCTTTCAATGTTTTATTTTTCCTAGGATGTGAAGAAGTAATTTATGAATGACCTACAGGTATAGTATGAGGGGATAAGAGTGTGGACTATGGAGACTATGTTGTTTTAGTTTTCATTTTTATGATGTAATGTAAAACTTTATTAATGTATCTAGTTATTCCAAGGCTACTAAACTAATCGGTCTTTCGAGACTTAATCTTTCTTGTGATCATAAAAATGTTATGTAATAATGCACCGACTCTGGGTAACTGGGGTCAGGGCGTTACAACAGTAGCATCCAGGACACTCCTTTGATGCTCCCTTCTTTCACCAAAAGTGAAAACCAACTAGGTAAACTTTCATCATCATCCTTAGGGTTCTCAATTAGGGTTTATTTTTGGGGGGGTTTGATTATCATGGTTTTTTGTCTGAATTCTTGATTTAGGTTCTATTTAGAGTTTTTTGTGGTGCAATTGGTTAACATTTGGAGTTTCGTTTTGAAATTTGGGTATTTTTACACCGAGGTTGGTGGTTCGATATTTAAATATTATTTAATGAATTAATTTTCTTGTTTAATAATTTATCATGTTCTTTGATTATTATTTTTATTGTGAATTTGGTTTTATTGAAGTTTATCATGTGTTGGATTTTTTGGTAGCATGTTAATATGGTATGGGTGAATTTTTGTTGAAAACTTATATTTAGTCAATCGTTAGTGTTTTAATAAATTTTTTAGTTTTTTCATCTATTCAAGTGGTGTGAATTGTGTTTTTGACGTGGTTTTGTGTGTTCTTGGTCATAAGAGAAGGCGTTGTGTGAGTTTAGGGGGTAATTTGTAGTGATTTCTTTTTAAATTATATTATAAAATTTTATTTATGGTTTATTGTTTTTTTATGAATGATTAAAAAGTGTTTTATAAATGGCGTAAAGGTTTTACCAAACTGTTTATATGGAGAAGGTCACATTTTAATTTTTTGAGTATGTATGGTGTTGAAATATGTTTTGGGTGTGTAAATGGTGACTTTAGTGTGTGTAAAGTCATGATTTTCCCTTGGAATTGTTTAATAATTTTTCTAGTGTTTTTTAATCATGAAAGGGTCTCTTTTTAATTGTGTAGTTGGTTTATTTGATTATGTTAATTATGCAGACTGAGTTTTGAAAGGTTTTTGGTGTGCAGATTAGTTCGAAGTGTAATTTCTATGTGAAAGTGTTTATTGGGTAGAGTTTTCTCCTATTTGTTTTGTTTATTTTAATATGACATGTTACATGGACTTGGAACCTCTTGAGAACAAATGGTATTCCCATGGACTAGGTGGAAAGACTAGGACTAGTGTGCTAGTGACACAGAAGTGGAATTGGCCTAGTTTCACTTAGATGGATATGAGATTAGAATTCTAACTAAACTTTGGGATGATTATTGGATACCACTAGGTTCTGGTTGTGTTCCCTACTAGTGGCTCGTGCATGATAACACATGTTATTGTGGTTCCTATAAAACTTTTCATCGAGACACAATGTTCTTGGGTCCCACTTTTTGAAAGTACCTATAGGGCCTCCACAATATTTGGTGCTATTTGTTTACATTATGCTCACTGTTAGTATACAGTGTAATATCTGGGTTTACATAAGGGTAAGTGTGTGTTTTAATTTAGGTTTTTTCTAGGAAGTTTTTTTATTGGAATTGTTTCTTTAAAATTATTCAAAATTTTCTTTCCATCATTTATTAAACATTCAATTTTATTTACTATTTAATATTTATCTATGGAATAATTTCTCCGTGAAATCCTACTGGGATCTTGGATCACACCATACATAGACCTTCAGGTGTATATAGATATTTTTCCTTCTGTATTCTAGGTCGAGGCATCAGGCTTAGCGATGATGGTTTGGGTTGTTAGTGTCTTTTCTTGTATAGGTTGGTGTTGTGTCTTGGGGATGTGGCTCCTCATGTCGCACAGAGTTTTGAGTGGGAGTTTTGGTTTTCCTTTGTTGTATTTTCATTTGGGTTTTTTTTCAAGTTGTAAATTTTAAATCAGATCATAGTTTAAGGGCATGTTTGGTTTTCTGTTTTTAGTTTTAATTTTTTTATCTTCTTAGCTATTTTGGGTTTATTATTTCAAGTAAATCAGTCCCACTTATTATTTTTAATACTCAGGAACTTTTTAGAGCCCCTGGGGATCAGGGACACCCCTCGGGCCTTTCCGCGGACTGGGTTGGGCGTCGATTAGATGGTGACCTGACTTGGTTCATGAAAAACTTTGTATTTGAGGATTTTTTTAATTTACAACTAAATTTTATTATTTTAGTTTTAAATTTAACTTACTTGTACACTCAATAAAAAATCAAAATCTAGATATTATATTCCCTATTTTATTGATTCCCATTACTTTGATAAAATATTGTACACTTTTATTAAATTGATTCACTTTTTTTAAGCATTTAAAATAATGATTATGGAATGAATTCCACAAACATAATATGCCTTAAAGAAAATCATTAATCTCTCCAAGTCACTAACACACTCAATCACATTGAGTGTAAGAGTGGTGAATTTAAGTTCATTTTGTTATATTTCATTTAATGACTTAAAAACCTTTAGTAACTTATTCTATTATTATCATAATCATCTTGTTCTATTTTTTGAAAAAATTCAACATATGGTTTCTCAGGATGATTTCACTATCATATAGATTTATCATTATTTCTTAAGAAACATTCTTAAGTATTTGTATCAGTCTAAGAAGTTTCAACCTTTTAGCCTCTCTATTTGAAATATTTATCTCAAAGTCATGTTGGAAGATTACAATTCCATTTTTCTATAATAGAACCTTTCATTAGATAAGTATCATGTTTTACATTCATGTAATTAGGAATTTTATTAAATTTTCTCCCATTAATCATGTCAATCATATCAGATGTGACTCTTGAATAGTTAATTTTGTTACTCTTTATCCTAATATTTGATATGGATCCACTCAACATTATTCATAAAGTATCCTAACCCTATTAGGGTCTCCCAAATAAGTGTAACCCAAATAAATCACCAAAAAATGACACCCAATCCTCTTTAGGTCACCCATTACTTTCATGTCTCACATAATTAAATCCAAGGGCACCAAAATTTAGCATGACCAACCCATTTTGATGATTGAGGTCATGAAAAGTGTATACTTTGAAAGGAATCTAGCATAAAGTATTTTGAATAGGATTTTTTCTCATCATATTATCTCATATATTCCCTTAACCTGTATACATCTTTCTAATGATTTTTTTTGGAATCCCCATTATTTCCATGAAATCAACATATTCAATCCATATTGATGTGTAAATCATTACATAAATGATAACTTGTGTTACTTTCCAAAATTAAAATCCACCTATATCTGCACATATGTAAATGCATCATATGAAAAATGTAAATTAAAACCTTTCATGTATAGTCATAGAATCAAATGAAACTAATAATACTCACAATATTAAGCATGGAGTGACATATAGCCAAACCCCATATTTTATGAGAAAGTATATGCTTCATTGACTATGAGTAGTTTAACCCAAAGTCCCTCTACCCATTGTTCTTTACTGAATAAAGACTTTAATTCCATCACAATTCTATTTCCTAATATGTATTAACTATAATCAACTTATTAAATAAATATCATAACCTTTTTTTGGAAAAATTCAATGTAAAAGGAAACTAAATCAATTATGACACATATCATGTAACTACATATATACATTTATAACTTCTAATAAAATTAGTTTAACACTTTAAACAAAACTATAAATCACAATTAATTATTTAAAATTTATATTCATGAATAAAATAGGTAATACAACTAAAAAATGAATAATTTATGTATTTAAACACATGATAAACAATTCATGAACAATTCGTAAATAAATAAATTATAAACTCTTTACAATTTATCCATTAATTTTGTACATTTGATAATTTAATCAATATAAACATTTTAATTTTATATCTAATATTAAATACTTTATGTTATCATTTTATATGGATTTATACGTAAATATATAATATTAAATGAAATATAAACATTTTATCTTCCAATTATATTTTGTAAAAAAATGTAATTTAAATATAAAATATTTAATATTATCTGAACCTTGATCAAATAAATTATTAAAACTCATTTTTGACAAGGTTTTAATAATTTTCTCAAATAAGGAATTTTAAATTGAACATTTAATATTAATTATATACAATTAATAATTTTTCAATATAAACTACTTTATATTTTCCTTATATTTTAGTTAATAAAATTTTTAAAATTACCCATATAATATCTATATAGACAATTTATATCAAAATTATATCATATTCTGTAAAATCTCAGAGGTATTTACTATTAAAAATTAATATTATAGATATTAATTTAATAAATGTTTCAAAAACATTTAATTAATTTATTATAAATAATAAACAATAAATTAATATAGAAACACAATATAAATTTAATAAATATCCCAAAATACAAATACATAATTTATAAATAATTTATAAACTATATAATTCTATTATTAATTGAAAATAAGAAAACAAAAATATTTCTATGTGTATCATATTTAACTAAATATGTTATATCATAAATTACAACTTCTTTGATTATATATAATATTTTATAATATATGTTGTCTATGGATGTGATATCATCTTCAATGGATGGTGGATTCATATTTTATGAATGACCCTATATCATACCTATGATAAGATTATCTGTATTGAAACATGAAATTTATGTTATCATTGGTTAAAACTCTTTACATTAGTTATTATGATGTAGTTTCAATTGAAGTATTCACACTTTATCACCTATTATGACCATATCATAGCTTACGACATTGTATATTGTATGACCAAACATAGTTAAAAAGCTATATCATTTTTAATGATATCAAATAGAACAAATAAACTAATATACACTTTCTTCATTTTAAAACATGATATCATGAACCATGAAGCATGATAATGATCTAATACCACTTAAGAGTTTATAAGTATCAACTAGATATTTTTAAATGCAGTATAATACATTAGAAACCTTAAATTAAAATATCACTACGTAATGAAAAACCAACACCTTGTATAGAAAAATGAAGAACATTAACCTTTCACAATATATGTATGATCATATTTATTCAATCAAGTGCTTTATGAATATCACTTAGAATTACAAAATGAATCTTATATTTGGACTATATCCATGGGATAATCTACACACCAAATGATCAAGTGGGATTATTTAAAACTCCCATGGTACGCTAGTACCTCTCATTGGAAAATGGAGGAGGATAAGGAGAGATTATAGGGAGAGGAAGTATTTTTAAGAGGACTTCAGAAGGATCACACACACAATTCTAATGGCTAATACCAATTGGTATAGGTCTTGAGGAAGATCCCTAATATTCCTAAGAATTTAATCTTATATTATCAATGTATGGGTAAATTTTATACCAGTTATATTTCTTTGTAATCCGTGTTGATATAAATCAATTACATCTCATAATATGAAATGTAATAATAAACTATAACATATATGGATGTGATACCAAATAGTAATGTTTGTAATCATCTACCTTACATTCATAGGATGCTATATTAATTATATAATGTTATTAACACAAAATATTATTTCAATTTACCATATAATATTATTAACCTAGTTAGAGGTACCTTAAAATATATCTATATCCTAATAATGACACCCAAAAAACATTTTTCATGTATGGATATCATATCGTAAGATATATCACATCATCGAATATGATATGGACAATGCACAACAAATACCTAAAGTCACTAAAAATATCTCCAAAATATTGTTCTCTATACAAACCCTAAAAATGGAGTAATTGAATGGGAGAACCAAAGATTGGTTAAAATGGAAAGGAACATGTAATTGAAGCATAGAACCAAAACATTATTTTAGAAAATAGAAAAAAAGAAACTATTAATATTTTTAAAGGGTTCTTACTTTAACCGAATTTAGTTAATTCACCTTATGAGATATGGATTGGGAAGAAACCCAAAATTGAAGAGATTTAGTGTATTAAACCACCCATGTTACATTAAAAAAATACATTTAGAAAATTTTTATTAACAATAAATTGATGTGTTATTTCATATATATACACTTGATGGAATAATTTATCAATGTTATATTAATAATATAATGAAAATCATCGGAAATAATGATTTTATTATCATTGAGTATCATGGTATATCATAAAAATAAATTCACATAGATAACATTAAAGATGAATATTATTAAGAATATGTGAGAAAATAAATGATAAACTAATTTACTATAGTAGGTTTAAAAAATTTCCTTGATAATTCAAAAAATTATAATAATGAGAAAGAACCATAAGAGATAGGTTATAAATTTTCAAGACATGGAAAATATGAGGATCTTGAAAAAATTATTGTATATTTTAGTAGGGGTGTTAAAACATGATAAAATTTAATGAATTATAATTATATACCTTTCTTTTATAGGTTGAATCAAATAGTGATGAAGAAGAATTATAACATGAGAAATATATTTTAATTATAGAAGATTAATTAAATAAGATTTAGAAGGGAGAAACTTATGTATTATTGTCACATCCTAAAAATAATAATACTATTTGGATTCAATAAATTTTTAAATAAAATCAATAAGAAGGGATATTTAGAATGAAATTATGATCAGCTTATTTTAAAGGGTTACTATCAAATGGAGGGTTCCGACATTGATGAGACATTTTATCCAATAGTTAGGATTTAAAAAGTTTATATACTCTTATTATATGTGCTTGAAGAAATTATAAATATTTCTAAATGGATTTGAATACAATGTTCTTGAATGGAGAGCTTGAAGAAGTGGTTTACATTGAAAAATTACTGGTATTTGTTCTTGATTGTGATAACTATCGATTATGTAAGTTGAATAAAGTACATTATGGTATTAAATAAGAACCCCAATAATGTTATTACAAATTTCAAAGTATATTTAAGAGTTTAAATTTAAATAATGTCAAATTGGATAATAATATTTATGTTAAATGATATGACACAAACTCACTCGTTATGATTATGTGTACTGATAGCATTATATTTTTTATAAATTAAGTGAAGAACTGAGATGAATTATATTTATAAATTAAAAATAAAGTTTTAATTCCATTTATTGGTGATATATTTTTTTGGGTTTTCATGTCATGAACATATAAGATTTAATATGTCTCTCACAAGAAAAGTATAGTCAAGAGTTTTTAAAAAGGTTTAGAATTAAATATTAATATATGTTTTAAATACTATTTTTTGTGGGACTAAAGTTTCCTTGGATGAATATGTATAAGATGTGGATCAAAAGTTGTTTTTGAGGATAATAAAAATAATAATTAATTTTAAATAAAAAATATTAAACATCATATTTGTCATTACACTTTGTGATTAATTGTAAAGTAATATGTAGCAGTCACCTAATATGGAAGAAAAGTATATTTTACCTAATGTTAAAGGAACTCTTGAGGATTGAGGTATTAAAATTACACATCTTTACATACTTATGGTTTTTTTGTTATTGATTGAGTGGGTGAATCATAATTGACAAATTATGATGGTGTAATATCTTTATCATATAAAGATGTGTTTCTTGGAACTATAAGAAGAAAAATTGATCACTATAAGAATAAAAAAGAAAATTAAATTGTGGAATCATAATTAAAAACTAAAATGATTTTAATGAATTTACAACTAAAGGAAATGAGGGTGGGAGGCACATATCCATTGATAATTGGGCATGTAAATCAACATGTAATCAATTTTTCAAAGGATACTGTGAAAAAATAAAGGTCAAATCATATTTATGTCAAGTAACACATTATTAAGTAGACAGTGGAGATTAGAGAGATAAAATTATAGTATTTTTTAATTAAGGGATAATAATAAGATATCTTGATGAATCCCTTGAAAAAGGATTCTATCTAAAAATCGGGAAGAGCTTCCTGGTAATTCCAATTGTGAGATGGGATCACTTTTCTGGCTATTGCACGGGTATTATTAAAAGACTTCTTGGGTTTATAATAAAAATTATTAAAGTTATGTACTGATGATAACAAAGTATAATCTGATGGTACCCTTCATAAGCATAAAAATGATTTTGAAGAGGATGGTTCCTCGATGATGAATTAATTTTGAACCCATTCCAACCCTAATAATCTGTAATACGTCATGGATTTTATGGTGATCCATGTAATTTTTATAATGTTTGTTTCAAATATATATTACATGTCATCGTAAATTTCTATCCCTTAATGAACTCAGTGGACACTCCCATTGAGTGATATTTTAATATATTTGTTTCCTTTACATGAAAACATACAAAAATATATTAATATATAAGTATATAAATTAATATAAATATAAAAATACAATTAAATTAATATAAATATATATTTTTATATATAAGTATATAAAAAAATACAAAAAGGTATAAATATTTGAAAATATTTATAAATGTATGTATAAACGTGTGTGTGTGTGTGTATAACATAATTATAAATAATGTTAATTATATTATATGATGAAATATGAGTATAGGTTGGTTTATCAATCTAAAATAGGTAGTGGTGGTGGTTCGAATATCTCCCATATTAATTAAACAATAAATTTTTTGGGTTCTGTATAAAAAAACTCTGATAGGTGGGTGCAAGTGCATTATAAGGGGGCATAGACAGCGAGTATGCCTCAGAGTGTAATGGAATACTGGTGAGGGTAGTCTTACAACTAGGTGTGAGTGAGTTTCAAAAAAAATAAAAATAAAAATTAATTAAATCTAAACCGCTAAAATATTTTTTAAAAAATTTAAAATTAAAAAAGAAGATATTAAATAAAAAATATCCCAAAAAATAATATAAGAAACTCTCATGAAATGATTACCAACACCAGTATACAATGTAGTTTTTCAAAACCATTTTGAAACTTTTTGGGGTGGTTTATGCAACTGCTAATTGATTTTTTTGTATTGATCATTTATTAGTGATTCTATAATGGTGAAATGAGAAAAGGTATGTCAACTAGATGAATCCATAGTTTGAAGGTAACATAGATACTAATTATATCCCAATTAGTTAATGTGGGTAATCATTTTTTAATCTTAAATTTTGGTTTAGTAAAAATAGTGAGTGAAAATTTATATAGAGTGTAGTGTACCTGAGAGAGTGAATTTTTTGAAACCATTGTAATAAGTGATATATGTCTATTATGTAAAATTCCAAGTGTTCCTTTTTATCTCTTACATATGGATTATTTAATATTGTGCACTTTTTTATAGATTTACATTGATTAATATTATTGTGGTTTTATATAAATAGTTCTATTAATCCTTATATAAGATTCATTGAGGATAGAAATGTTTTCTATGTTCTGTAAAGATATCATACTATTATTTACCCCATTTTAATGTCATGAAAATATGTTAGTTGAACTAACATACCATATTCAGATGAACTCAATAATATATATGAATCATCAATTATTTTTTTAAGACACATGATCCCATTTTACTTGAGTGGACTAATAGATGTCAAATATTTGATGGTCATATAACTCATGGTAATGGGACTATCAGATAATATTGGATTCATATATTATTTCATAAGTGAGTTGATTTGATACCATCATAACATCTTCAAACATTCTATAATATTTTTTGGTGGTTTTGATATTATAATATACTAGAAAATTATAGATATAGTATATTATAGAACACTAAATTAGTTATGCATTTAACTAACATGATCATTGCATAATATACAAGGAATACCTTATTTTTTCTGAATTGGACCAACTTAACCACTTTATGAAAACATTGAAACATAAAATCTTTTATAAATTCAATAAAATTTACCATTTCACAATAATATCATAAATATATATTATTTATGAATTATATTGACTTGATCTTGGAAAATCAAGATAGAAACATAGATATTTCATAATTTTGGTACAGTTTCCCTCTAAATAAAGTGATAAGATTTTGGAACATTTTTTAGTGAGTGTTTTTACTTATTTTATTGTGTGTAACTTACTTGAAGTTATTTTTGGGACTATCATAGTAAATAATAATATATTTTCCAATGTTGCGATGGTGGATACATTGGTGGAATTTCACGCACACAATTCATTACATGCATGTTGTATTTTGATTTATACACAGTTTAATACTAAATATGGTCATATTAATTTCCTACACTCACCATTAAATTTTAATCTACTTGGTGTTATAACTAGGTAATACAAACCTTTTTTATAGATCTTAATTCGACATTGGTCATGATGGTGGTGGTGATTCACAGATATGAAGATTATTCATGTAGCGTGTTGAGTTAAATTTTACTTTGTACTATATTATGTGAAATTTTAATTTACATTGGTTATGTTTGGTTTCCTACTGATGGTAAATAGATTTAATGAATTTAAATTTATATCTCACACATTACATTTATAATAAAATATCATTATTTATATAATTATTTTATAATAAATAAAATTTTATATGTAATTGCATCAAGATTAATATTTATATTGAGGAAAATTTCTCCCATTATTTTAAATTTCTATCTTTAACACTATTTATTATCACCTATATTATGAGAGGTGAAATTTTGATGAAATAACTGATATCAATGTAGAAAATGGTGGGATTTATACATGATTAAGTTATGTTAAAGAATTTTTTTTTGGATTTTTTCAAAAAAATTACCCTTACTCCGAAACACATATTCATGATGGTAACAATCAATTTTTCATTATAAAGTAATAAAATCTTATTATATTTTTATAAAAATTATTCATTCAAAATTATTAGAACTGATGTCAAGGTATTTTTGAGAAAAAGTCATCCAAATGTTATTTCAGAGCTTAGATTTTTTGGATCTCAGGTTGTGAAACTAATAGAGAAGTTTTTTATGTATATTATAATGTTAATAAGAGAATATGAATAATAATAGAAAAAAATTCACCATCAACTCTAAAATATATCTCAAATATCTCTATGTGCTTCTTTGTTTTACACAAAAAGAAGAAGAAGAAGATACACATTATATAGAACCGTGCTATCAAGATCATCATTGATGTGTTTTAAAAAAATCTCCTCCAGTTGAATTTCATTCATAAATTCACTCTTGTAGTTTTCTTATCTTCTTTTAGTTTCATCTTACAACTTTGAGATTTATCTGTACACTTGGAAATTATTTCTTTCCATTGTAAGTGTGAAGTTTTTTGGTAAAATAAACTTACACTCTAGTACTTGTTAATCTATGTTAGATCCTATGAAAAGATCATGGTATTGTACAAAGTTTTAACTACTTAAAATTAGGCATTCAGTTCCTTTAAAATGGAATGGAAGTTCGAGGTAAAAGGACTAGTCTGGTGAAAACTACTAAGCTCGTGGAGTTTAGAATTAGTGGAGTAGACTAGGGGATTTAAGTTCCTCAAATCACTATAAATATCTTATGGTTTATCTTATTTCTTTCTTATAATATTTCTACTACTTTTTTTTAGAAAAGATCAAAACATATCATACCTTAAAATGTAGTTTTCTATTCTAAGAAAATATCAAGAACACAATTCACCCCCTCCCAAATCTTAGTTTAGCTGGTCTCTGACCAACAATTGGTATCAAAGGTTATGAATTTTTAGTTCTTAGCATTCAATTTTTGAATTCATATGATCATATTCAAAATGGTTACTAATATTGATAATAGATAAGGTATTTTTATGGTAAGATAACCATACTTCAATGATGTAAATTATATTTTCTATAATGAATATATAAAAATCTATGTGAAGAACCATGGTAAGAAGGTTTATCTAAAATCCATGAAGCCTTATGAAATTAGCAATAATGATCTAAAAACAAGGGCTGAAAACACTGAATCCAGTTATGAACTAAAATCAAAATCTATAAATGCTATAATATATGTATTATGTCCTAATGAGTTCAACTGAGTTTCATAGCGTGTAACAACTTATGAGTCATGGGATACTATATTAGTTGGTTATTAAGGAAAACAAAATGTGAGTGATATTCCCTATAATACTTCCAAGATGAAGTTTGATACTTTAAAAATGATGCAAGGAGAGAGAATCACCTAATCTATGGAAGTATTAAATAGGTTAGAAATATTATTCCTTCTTTAAGAGAACTTTTTTCTAAACCTAATCAAATTCTAAAAATACATTGAATCTTATATCCTAGTTAGATTGAAATATGGACTTCCATTATTAAATCTATAGCTATCAAATATTTTAAAATAAAATAATTTTTTTGTAAACTTATGATGTATAAAGATGAAATGGAATCTATATTAGGTGATCAAAATCATGTAAAAAGGTGAAATTTTGCATTGAAGGTTTCTACTTATAAAGATTATAATAAGGAAAAGAATATAAAAATTTCTAAATAATCTGAAGAAGTTTATACCTTAAGCAATTCCAGATCAAATAATAAACTTTCCCAGTTTTCTATAAATTTTAAAATGGTTTATAAAATGATAATAGTTCTTAGAAAACCCTTCAACAAGTACATGAATAATGAGAGAAACTTTAAATAAATTATACTATGTGAGTGTAAGAATATTGAGCACATTAATAAATACTTCCTTCAATTACAAGTAAATAAGAATTCTAAGAAAAATTATTTCTAATGGATTTTCTATATGAATTAATCCAATGAAGATGTGAATGTTACAAAAATAAGTTCTTAGGAATCTAGTGGTAATTAAAAATCTGATTAAGAAGCTAAAATGTCTAATCAAAATGATAATGTGTGTTTTATGGAACACTCAGATGAGGTATATTATTATTATTATTATTATGAGAAAGAATCTAATTCCTAAAATGAAGATTTATCCTTAGAAAAATTAAATTAGTATTATATAATTTTTAAAACAAAATATTCAATAATAAAAAATAAAAATAAAACTATCAAAAATTAATATGATAATGTTGTATTTGAAAAAGTGGACTTAAATAAATGAATTTTATATTTGAAAACCAAGTTGAAAAAATAAAAAACTTCATATACTGAACATTACGATAAAATTAATATCTTAAATAAGAGGAAAACAACTATAAAGTTTCTTCTAGTGTCTTTAAAATCTTTTAATATTATTTCAATAAAATTCTTTGAAATAATAAATCCCATAAAAATAAATTTGGAATAGGAAGCTAAGGTGAAAAAAACAATGTTTTATAAAAAGAATTTTGTAAATATATTTAAGAATAAAAACTTTTACAAATTTAATGTTTTTCACTTTGGATAATCATGGAACTATAGTAGTAATTATAGTTTAATAAATCCAAAATTTTATAGAGTAAAATAATGTTTTCTTTCAAAATGTTTTTAAAGTTTAGTGACATATTTTCTAAATAGTAAAAACAGATTTGGGTTCCTAAATATTTAGTATCTAACATTGTTGGACCCAAGAGAATATGGGTACCAAAATATTTATTTATTTGATTTGCCTTTATCGGGAAAGAGTTCCAATATAATCAATGAGAAATGTTATATAGAGTGCAGATGCTAAATAAAAAAGATTAGAGTTTTCTCTAAGTTTGAATCCTTATAAAATAATTTATGTGTCTATGTCACATTTGATGATAATGCCAAAGGAAATATCTTGGGATTTGGATTATTCAAGAATCTAATTGTAGTCATCATCAACAAAGTTCTTTATGTGGATGTATTTATGCACAATATGATAAGTGTTGTAAAACATACTGATGGGGGTTATTTTTTAGATTTTTTTTATAATGGAATTTTTTTCAATGTAAAAATTATGAAATTTATGTAACCTAGAACATATAATGTCTATAAATTGTATTTTAAATATTTATGTAGATAAAAATTGAACTATTTAAGTGTTAAAACAAACGAATATTTGATTTAGCATAGAATATTGGGACATTGTAAAGTCTATTCTTTGAGAAAAATTTTTAAAATAAATTTACTTTTAGATTTAACTCAACATAAATTTTGAATAGAGAAACTATGTGATGTATTCAAAATGGTTATGTAACACAAGTCATAATTCAAACCAATTAAATTATTTTATACTTATATAACCCTATAAATTATTCATATTTTTTTTTTGAGAAATATATAACTGCAATCCTAAGAGGAAAATATTTTTTTATGTGTTTGATGGTGAGTTTCCAATATTTACTTGGACTTTTTGAGTGTTAAGAGTGAAAATTGTTCTGTATTTTTAGTTTTTGTAATTTTTTTTGAAAAAGTGGAAAATTATAAAATTATTTCTTTAAGAAGTTACAATATAGGAGAATTGGGAAACTATTACTTCAATTCATATTATTCTAAACATGGAATTAAAGATAATTTTCTTCCCCCAAGATACCTCAAAAAATAGTGTTGTTGAAAGGAGGAATAATTCCTTTCAATATATTTCAAGAATATTGATATATGAATATGCCTTTCCCAATCATTTTTGAGATGAATCTATAAATATGACTTATTGTGTCAAGAATAGATTACTAATTACACCTATTATTAAGAAAACAGCCTATGAGATATGGAATAATAGAAATAAAAAAATTATACTTTTAAGATTTTGGGTGAAAAGTTTACATTTTAAACATAAAGGATAATCTTATAAAATTTTATCCAAATTCGGATGAAGGAATATTCATTGGTTATTCAACTACTTCTATGGCATATAGAGTTTTCAACAAAAGTTCAATGATTGTTAAATAATAAACTCGTGTAAAAGTTTAATGAAAGGGATAAATTTGATCATAAAATGACTCAAGTTGATGAGATATATAGTACTTATGAACACATGAGACCTAAAACTCGATTTGATAATGAAAAGGATGATGATTTAGAACATTATTTTGGTGAACCAAATCCTAGAAGGAATGATACAAGTGAAATAGAGAGCACGCTTCTTAGATAGTATAGAAATTTGAAAAATCATCCCTTATAAATAGTTATATAAATTTTAGATGAAGGAGTTTGGACTATAAAGAGTATAGGAAATCTTGTAGAATTTTCTACCTTTTTTAGCTCAGCTACAACCTAAAACAGTATAAGAAGCATTAGATGATGAGATTTGGGTTTTAACAAAGCATGAATAATTAAACTAATTTTAGAGGAACAATGTATGTGAATTAGTTGAGAGAACCTATGAATATTATATTATATGAAAAAAATGGGTTTTAATAATAAACAGGATGATCATTTTGTGATCACTAGTAATAAAGATAGATTAATAGCTAAAGTGTATAAATAATAGGAAGGTTTAGATTATGAAGAGGTCGTTTCACCTATATCTAGATTACAATCCATTATGATTCTATTTTCCTATAAATCACATAGAAATTTAAAATTATATGAGATGGATATAGAATCTTATTTTTTAAATGTTATTTTATGGATTAATTTTATGTTGAACAACCTCTTGGTTTTGAAAATCTTCATTTTACAAATTTAGTTTTCAAACATACCAAAGCTCTATATGGCCATAAATAAGAACCCAGAGATTGATATGAACATTTATGTTATGTTATATTATCAAATGGATTTTTATTTTTAGTTGTATATCCTATTATTTTTATGAAATATTCATCTTTAGATATTTTTTTAGTTCAAATATATGTTGATGATAAATTTTTTAGACCGATAAATAAAAAATTTGGGTAATGAATTTTCAAAACCTATTAAAAAATTAAATGAGAATTATGGTAGAGTAAAATTATTTTATTTTTCTTTATATTTTTCAAAAAGTATTTGGGAATGTTCAAAATTAAGGTAAATACATACTTGACTTACAAAAAATATTTGTACATGAAAGAGGAAAAGTATTAGAAACTTATTTGAGTTTTAATAAAAAGTTTTACTTGGATGAAGATAGGTAACCAATTTAAAATAATATATATAGATGAATACTTAAAATTATTCTATATATAACTACTTTTTGACCAAAAATTATGTTTTTGTTATGCTTATGTTCTAGATTCCAAGCCAATCCAAAGGAATCTAGTTTGAAATCTATCAAAAGAATTTAAAGTATTTAAAAGTAATAACTTCTATTTCCTTAATTTTTTCTTTAATCTTCTGTTTTTCATTCGAATAATTATTTAGATGTTGAATTTTGTGGTTCTAGACTAGATAATAAGAGAACTTCAAGAAAAATATAGTTTCTAGGAACGTCCCAATTTTCTTGGTCTAGTAAGAAATAACTTTTAATTATATTATCTACCACTAAAGTAGAATATATTGCTTTTAACTATTATGCGTAAGTATTATAGATGAAACACACCTTAATAAATTTTGGATTAATGATAATCAAGTCTTGATCAAAGGTTATAATACTAGTGTGATCAATATGTCAAAGAATATGATAAATCATTCTTGAACTATGAATATAGATCTAAGGCATCATTTTAATGGGAGATTATGATAAAAAAGGTGATATCACACTTGAATTTATATATACTAAAAATCAGTTAGTATATTTTTTTACTAACCCCCTCATGTGTAAATGTTTTTATTTTATAAAAAGATAAATGGGGTTATTTTAATTTAAATGTTTTTATTTTAGGTCAATGTATTTTATATTATTTTTTTCTAATTTTATTATGTATTATAAAATTCTTATTTGTTTAAATGCATTGTAAAACTTATTCCTTAATTAAAAGTTTTATTTTATTTTATTTATTTTAATTCATAATTGTCACTAAATCTTAAATTGGGTATATATACCTATTTCTAATCAGGTATGTGATCTAAAAAGATCAAATTAACCCTCAAATATTTTACCCTTTCCCCACATTCCTTCACTCAAGAGTTAAACCATCACCATTTTCTCTATTCATCTCTCTTGATTCCCTCCTGACCTTATACCAACTTCTTATCATGGGAATGTATAACCATGTAAATGATATTTTTTTCAGTTCTTCCTTGAAAGCTAAGTTGGGTGGTGCCCTGTGAAGAGCACAAGCTAAAAAAAGACATAGATATGGATTGGATGAAGAGTACCAAAATATTATTGGAGAAAGTATTTCAATTTTAAGGAAGGGATTTATTTTATTATATGAGGTTAGTTTTCCTATTTGAGGAGGATACTAATAAGTTCATTAGGATTTCATATTTTCAGTTTAGTGAAGTAAAGAATTCCCTTTCATCGAATGTGAATGGGAAATCCATACTCGTTGCTTCAATAGAAATATGAAAAATCAATCACTTCATTGATGAGTGTGAGTATATATTTATTTATAAATAAGTTGATATAATTTTAGTGGGACCAATTGAGTTTTTTATGTTCTTGTTTGGAACTTACGCTTATGAGAAAAATGTTTTCACGGTCTTAGAAGATGAATAAAAATTTCAATGTAAGTTCATTCAGACTGGGAATTCCCAAAGTGCTAGAGAGATGGAAAATGTGTTATTTTAGAAAATTTACCATTTATATATCTTTATTAATAATGTTAAAATAAATTTGGATCGATATATTTTGTGTTTTATTCATCCATACTGTCCAGGGAAAGGGAATTTGTACTATTATCCCTATGGAAGGCACATATTCCTTATGCTAAAGAAGAAGGAAGATGACTAGAAGGAGGGAGATATTATGGAATTTCATAAGAGTAATACCTTTTCAATGGTTATCATGAAGAAATTTGGATAATTTCAGGATTATACTTTTAATTCTTTAAGGCATGTTGGATAGAAAATTATAGCTCGGTAGGTTATACAACCTCTTGTATCAACTCAAGGAGAGACATTAAAAACCTCAAAACCTCGGGATAAATCACCTATTGAGAAGTTTCCTTCTAAATAGGTTCCTGAGTCAATAGATTATATAATAGATCCAAAGGTGCTAGATATTATAATTATAACACCCCACGCTTCCAAGGTACGCTTCATTTTTAAATAATTCAATAGCATGCGATGTACGCAACACCGAGTTCAAGCACACCACGACCTATCAAAATAGCTATTTAAAAAGATATTATAGATATTATTAACCAAATTTTGAATTTTATATATCCCATATAATTTTAACATTCATATATTGTGTTTCTTATATATGATATAAGGAAAAATTCTATTTTTCAAATGAATGAATTATTTTTCAAAAAATGCAGTTTTCCATCTTTTAATGGAGAAACCTTTTTAAATCCAAATATTGACACTTTTATATAATCAATTTTATGAAACTAAATTCTTCTTTAGAACCAGGAAATAAAAATTCGGTTTGGATAAAAGTTTGGTACTTTTATCATATCATTTATATTATGATGAATAATGAAAAATACAAAATTTTAATTTATTTTTTTTTTAATTGAAATAATTTATAGTGTAAAATTATACATTTGAGTACTTTTAAATTATAATTAGATTATATTTTTTTTATAATTATGGTCATTGGAACTAATTTCACTTATAATTGAACATAAGCACATGTTAATCTTTTGATAGTTCTTACTTCTTAAAAACCCTCTTTCTAATTTTGACAACATGAATTAATTTTAAATTAATTTTTTCTAACATTGTGTTTTGAATTTTGAAAAATGGATTCCATATTTGGAATCATAAAGTAAAAATTGTTTAAATAAGTATATTTCACTGTTTAAAATTATGAATGGTAACTTCAGTAATTATTTTTATTTTCCATGGTAAAATGGTAAATCAGGTAAATAAGGGTAAAAAAATATTATAATAATATTAATCTACCCTAACACATGTAATAATCATATTTTACGAGATATGTTAGACCATGGTCATCATTAGGACTATTTTAGGTCCCCATGGGACTAATTGGGTGTGATAATGACATTATATAAAAATTAATTTAAAGTAAAGTTAATCATAATATAAACATATGTCTTTTACTAAATCTATGTTAATATAGGGTTATATAACTGATCTATATCTATATAAATATTCAATAAAAATATGAAATTATTTCTTACACCATGTTATTTTATTTACAATTTATATACATTAGATAAATATATTTATTTATGACATTATTATGATGCAGTGATTACCACATTAATGAAAGATTCCAATAGTTGAATTTATAAATATTAAAATAAATGTAATTTGAACATTTTGATGACATACATAAATTTTTTGTATTACAATTACATATTATGTATGAATTAATGCCTTTGTTTCTAAATTTTCAAGTTTTTATGATTTTAACAAAAATAAATTACTAAATAGAGTCAAAATTGAAATAAATGATATTTTAAAATAAAAAATATTTTATTAAATGATATAAAAATATTAAAAGTCTAAATTTTTTCCAAATAATTTTTATATTAATAAAAATGTCATAAATGATCCACTTTAGGTTTTCTTGTCTTTTTATAGTAAATATATTAACCATATAGTATAAAAATACAAGAGGACATGGTAAGAGTTAACTTATTTTACAAAGGCTTAAATCTACAATATAAGGGTAATTTTATGACCTAGAAGTGTCTAAACCCAATTGGTTGAGAGGATTTACACCCATCCACATCTTGTCCTCTAAATAAAAAAAATTAGCTATTATAAACTGAAAATAATTATATAATAAATTAATATTTCATGACTTTTCCAAAAGTGACCCTCACCTCTCTTATAAAAGGGAACCTCCCTTTCTCTATTACTCACACCTCTAAAGCCTTTTGGTTCAGAAAAAACATGCCCTGTTATCCTCCCAAACTTCCTTAATTCATCCTAGAGGCCTAACATTTGGTATATAACCATCCTAAGGATGTCGTTTATTCAAATCAAAAGGAAACACTCGAAAAAGAGGTAATCATTTTATCCCTTCTCTCAAATTTCTTTTCTTCTTATACTTATTCATTCTATATTTTTTCCCTACCAAAGTAATAAATAAAGTATCATACATATACTTAGATGTTCATATAATCACTGGATAACAATATTCATTATTTTATCCATATTATTAATAATAATATAACCCTGCATGCCTACGTACGACTTACCATATCCACGCCTTGGTGTAATTTGTTACTCCACATTACATTATTTGGATGGGTATAATGATGAGGATAATAGAAATAAATAATAAATATGAAATGATTATGATCCTTTATAATTAATATACCATCTATTTCCATATAATTTAATTATTAAAGGAACGATATTGTCGCTCGTACGTATGTATGGCCTACCATCTCCACGACACGATGAGGTTCATTCTCCACTTTAACCATCCAAGAATGATTATAAAAAATATATATTATTCATATTAATGAAATATATGACATAATAAGTCTGATTTAATGATATATTTATATATATGTGTGTGTGTGTGTGTACATATATGTCATTCACTTACTTCCATTCAATACAATAAGAAAACAGAAACAACGTTCATGCGTGCATACGGCCTACCATCTCCATGAACGGTGTATTCCATTATATATATAAATCTGATAAATAAATATATTTATATTATAAATATATATATGATATAAAAATCATGTTATACATTCTAGAATTCATTAATTCATGATCTAAGTAATATGATCCAGAATAACAAGTCAAAACATGTACGATAAAGAAAGTGATTATTACCTGAAATATTGCATTAGCTTGGAATTATTAATAAATGGGTAATATAAGGTCATAAAATAATCATATATTATATCATAAATATTATTATGATTTTGATATAAGTTAATAATATGTTTAAAAATATTATACAAGAGTTTCAAACATGTAAGATGAGTATCCAACCTAAGGAAAGGGTTAATTCCTCAATCTCATTATTATCTGAGATTTTTTATGTGTAATTATTTACTGGGAAATATATATCATCCATGTCCATGTTTCATAAAAATGTTTTCAAAAGGAATTTTTTAAGGTTTAATGGAAGGGGATCTATAACTAGATCGTCATTTTAAATGTTTTAAAGATTTATTTTTCTAAATCTATTTAATTAATGTCCATGTTTTCAAAATGATTTTAAGGGTTTATTTATATGTACATGATTATTTTAAAATATTAATTAATTTAAAAAGTTTAAAAGTGGTATGAGACACTTCAATTCAAAAACCTCTTTTAAATGAATTCCTTTATAAATTGTGTGACTTTTAAATGATTTCATGAAAAATGGATATTTCTCTCAAAGAGTTTTATTGATTATTGTCAACTATGTCAACATCCTTTATTGGATATTATTATTTATTGAGGTTGATTTATTATAATAATTTCATCTATATTGTATTGAATTAGTTATTATATTTTTGACTGTGGATGTGTTATTTTTATACCATTAAGGGTTTATAGTTAAAGTACTAACATTTCGTATGCTAGTTTTAATATGAATTTTTTTATTTTGTTTCACCCTTTTTATATAAGGAATGAATTGGACTTAGTAAGTGACGGGTGAGGCCCATTATAGCTCCTCGATGCATCAGTTGGTCTCATGAGAAAAACTAGTGTCGTGGAATAAGGCCATGACATAATATTTGTGAATGGTCTTGGCACATGTATTGGATGTAGTTGTTATTATGTTTGGAATTATGCAATACCAAATTAGGAAATTAGTTATCATATGTGAATATTCCAATAGTAGAATATCCATGGGAATGTTTATATGGTAATGTTTGATTTATTTTTTTTCCATATTATGTTCATGTTTATGTTTAAAAGGATACTTTTTTTATTATATATCTTCCCTTAAATGTTTATAGATTCTTTTGAATTATTTACCCTTACTGAGCATCTGAGCTCACCCCTTTTTATTTTTATTTTCCCAGGATTCCAAGAAGTTTATTATGATTGATATGAAAGATTAGACTAAGGGAATAATGGAACTCCCAAAGGATTATCTATTTTTTATTTTATGTTATAAATTATAATGTAATGTTCATATATGTAATATATTATCCAAGACTGCGAAACTGATCGGTCCTTCCAGACTAGATTCCTTGTAATCATGCCAATGTATTAAAATAATGCACCAGCTCTGGGTTTCTAGGGTCAGGGAATTGTAGTTGGTATCAGAGAAATTTTAGCAACAACCTTGGAAATAGATTTAAAAATCTTAGATTAGGGATTTCAACCTTAAGAGAGAATTTTAGAATATGTATAGAAGAACCCCCTATAATTTTGGTAAAGTAGAGATTGAATGGATATTTAAAGAAAGACATCCTTGTCTAGATAATACAAGTGGATGTGGTTCTAGAGAAGATGTACCTAGTGATGAAAACTCTGAAAAGGTGTCCCGATCTTGACTCGGGGGAACTTGGTACACGACAATAGGCCTTACTGCGCACTTGGTTTGACACTCCCGGGGGATATGCTTCAGATAATTCATATCTTCTTTACAAAACATTATTAAGGATTTATGATTAAATATATACTCAAAGAAACCATTTTTATGATTATGGATTAGATATGCATAAATTTTTCAATTTATGTAAGTATTTTACTAGTTTGGAATTATGAATTATGATTCATAACCTAATCTAATGTATGGAATTGTTTATAAATGGTGCCTAGTGGAAGAAACGGAAATCGTATCAATGCATGTAATCCATATCTGGATTTCCCTCCTATGAAAGATAATGATAGTGGAGATGTCGATACAACTGGTGTTGAACAACTTATAATCATACTAGGATATCTAACTTAGGTTATTAATAATAACCTTACCCATATGGAGCATCGCGATCCACAATGTGGAGGATCAATATTAGACCACTTCATGAGACAAAAACCTCCAACATTCAATGTGGAGGATCATTTATGAACATGGTTTATTTATGGAAACATAAAATATCAATATAGTTCATGGTTAAGAACCTCCCAAGAATGTATTAGATCTATGGATCTTTCTTATCTTTACAGGGTAATATAAGAGATTTGTGGCACACTTCTCTATAATTTAACCCCCCGTGACTTCCCTGACATTTAAATGGAACCTGTTTACCTTATCTATGTAGTTCCAAAGGGGATTTTAGGTGTTGAGGCTCAAGATGTTGAGTGATCCAGTGTTGAGACTATTAAAGGAAGGTGTTGAGTTCGTAGTGTATTGGGATGCATCAAGAGTTTGGATCGGTTGAATGTTAATGCAGCAGTAGAAAATTCTTTCATAAGATTAAAGGTTGTTGAGACCCAATGAGCATAAATATGAAAACCATGACCTAGAAATGACAACGGTGGTCTTATCCTAGAGGATATAGAGGCACTGCCTTCAGGGGGAGTTCTTTTTTAGTGTACTCTGACCACTAGAGTCTTAGATACATCTTCACATAGAGAGACCCAAAATTGAGACAACGAAACTGGTTGGAGTTCCTATAGGACTATGAATTAGGGATAGTATATAATTATGGGAATTGAAATGTTGTAGCAGATGCCTTTAGAATGATGTCTGAGGCTCTCTTGGTATAGTAGGCTTCAGAGAATTTGGCTTTCATACAACTGAACCTAGTAGAGCAGGATGGTACAACTTTTCGGTATTTGATAGTGTTTACTCATTCAATTCTCAAGTGTGTGAGAGATCCCCAGCTAGGGAAAATTGACTAAAAGGTCTTAATTTATAATATATCCACATGCGAGTTGCCAAATAGATATTCTGAAGGAGATAATCACATCATCTTGTTCCAGGGGGGATAGTAGTTCAATTCACATCTCGAGATGAGGTGTTGTGGGATTTACAAATATCTCCCATATATATACATACTAGTGTGGGGAAGATTTATATATACCTTCATTGGTTGTTTTGGTGGTTCGAAATGAGAATAATCGTAGCTGACTTCGTCTCCATGTGCCTCACCTGCCATATGGTGAAGGTCGATCATCAAGTACCGTCGTGTTTGTTGTAGACCTTTATGATCCCGAAGTGGAAGTGGGGAAACATATACATAGAAATTTTCATAGGAATTTTGTGCACAAATAAGATCCATGATGCCTTATGGGTTATAGTTGACCGACTCACGAATTCAACACACTTTCTTTCCACCATGGATCAGAGTTTTTGTATATTGTTTGGGTCAGTTGTTCTTATGGGAGATCTTTCACCTTCATGGGGTTCACTTGATGATTGTCTCTGATCATGGAATGCGGTTTATGCCATAGTTGTGGATAGTACTTTAGTGGGCATTCATGACCTAGATACTGATGAGTACATCTATTCACCCCTATACCGATGGGTAGACCAAACACACTATCTTGGTGTTGGAGGATATTATGACGGTTTGTGTGTTAGACTTCGAATTGAGCTGGGAGGATCACCTACCCTTATTAGAGTTTGTGTACAATAATAAATACCATTTTACCATCAGAATGGAAACTTTTGAGGCCTTTTATAGGAGACTCTACATGTCACCCTTATATTGGATGGTGATTGATGAGTCATCTCTTGTGGGACCAGATATGGTGAAGGTGATGATCGAGAAGGTCCAGTTCGTCTGTGAGTGGATGAGGACAACCCCAAACAAACATATTTTTTTAATATCACCATTATAAGACCTTGGAGTTCGAGTAAGGAGGGCCACATTTTCCTGAGAGTTTCCCTGTGATGAGGATTACATAGGTTCAATTGGGGAGATAAGAAATCAACGCGGTTCATCGGGTCATTTGAGAACTTGAAATGGGTTGGAAGGGTTTCTAACTACCTCTCCCTACCCCCAAAACTAGAGTGGGATCAACAAATCTTCCATGTGTCATAGATGATGTATTATGTGCATGACCCCATGCACATCATCAACCGAGGTGAGCTAGATGTTGAGGATAGAGCCACGTTTGTGGAGAACCCAATGACGATAAAGGATTGGAAGTAGAAGACACTTCATGGATACACCATTCCCTTGGCCCAAATGTTTTGGATTGATGAGAAATTAAAAGAGGGTTCCTAGGAGTGGTAGAGCCAAGTGCAGGCTCATTATCCTGAGTTTTTTTCTTAGTTTTTATTTTTTGGGTGAAACGATTGATGGAAGGAATGATGTAGAGACATGATTTTTCCCTTTAAAGTCTTTGAAATATATATATATATATATATATATATATATAATTAGTTAGGTGCTAAGATAGCATGCGATTCCAAGGCATGGTTTTCCAAGAATTAATTTTATAAAAATATTAAATATATTTTATATTTCAGGTGAATGATACCTCAAAAGAAATGGGATAAATCTTAAATGGCAGCTTGGATAAGAAATAAAAGACCACTATTGAGTAAGTAATGTGGTATTTACCCTAATCATGACATAAAATTGGTCGGTACGAGGTGTTAACACTCCTAGCCCATTGGTAGTACGTTAAGTGAATTAATTAATTATTTATTTATTTATTTATTTATTTTTAGAAAAATGGATAAAAAATATAAGAATATCACTAGGAATAATTATCTATGGTTTGACATAAAATAAATGGGATAATTCTAGATCACTCTTCCTCCCTTGTTGCCAGATCCTTTCGGATGATGATGAAACTCTAGATCAGAGAAGATCAGAATAAAAAAAATGCAATAACACCTCTAAAATCATTGGAGAATATTTTATTCATCAAAAATCAATCCATAATCAAGTTAGGACTCATAATTTAGTGTTCTTACACCCTTTGATTAAAGATTTGTGTAGATCAATTACTATTCATCGATATAAACCCTTTATTTACAGCCTTGGAACGTGATTGAGTACTAGAATTAAATTATTTTCTATTATTATCTGACCCTTGGAACCTTGTTCTTGATATTTGGTAAAAAAATCTTGGAAAAAGATGTTTAAAATATTTGTGGGGTACTTTTCCCTTTTGTTTCATCACATTCATCAATGGTTGGACCTTGAGGTCCCGGTTCCACAATTACCGGATGGTACCAAACCCTATCAAACGCCACAGATTCATAGATGTTTTTTGAACAATGATCAGAATGATGAACCAAGAATAGATTAGGGATTCATGAAAGATGTGGGAGATTGTTTCAATTGTTTCAGATCAAGGAATCATGAGTCAAAATAAAGGAGCTGCACAGAATGCTCAAAAAACCATCAAATCTTTACTGAAGCTGGTTTTTTTCTGAATGATAGATGAGATCCACAATTTTTTGCTACATCCATTATTTTTATGTGGAATGGTGGCCGAAATAAATTAAAATAGATGGATTTCATGGTTCTAGATCATATATGGGATTTATGGATAAATAACAACCACATTCCATGTTCTAGGATGAACACACGATGTGTAGCCCCATTAGCTACGATAGATAGGTTTTTGGATAACTTAAGGATGACACGGAATATAAGCTCTATCATAATCCATGTAGCCCTTCCCAGTTGTACACCCCTCACGATGGATCAAAATATCCAGATGTTGTGCGGATGTACATGACCAAGTACATATTTGTGAACTTTAGTACATAGACCCAGGGTCTAGTACATGTACATGAGGTCTGGTAAATGGACATGGCCAACAGGACCCGACATAGTTCTAGTTATCTAGGACATGCCCTATTTCCACATAAAATCAATGTACTAATACAAGGGATGGATCTGTGTGTCGGTCGGGGACCGAACCAAATGGTGGAGAGGGACCACACACTGGGTGGGTCCCCTCACATACTGTGTACCTATAGTTCCCTTTTTGAGGAAACCTGAACCCATTATACCTCCTTTGTTTGAACTTGTATTTTAGTCCATGAGTATCCTATCCGATGTTTTTTTCAATGTATAATTTTATGGTTCCCTCAGTTTTTTATTTTTTGATATGATGTGAAATGTTATGGGAACAACTCTTAGGTGATGCTCGACGGTGGTAGTGATCACATAGGATCATCAGAGATATTTTGAGTGGAACCCTCCTTTGGTATTAGGGCATGGGTACCCTATGAATCAAAAGGGAACCCTCTAGATGGGATAGCCAAGGGTCATTGACCATTCGAGTGGCACCCACCTACAATATCTGGGCATGGTTCCTTAATGACTTAGTGTGGAACCATCCATCCAGGCTGGGAATGGGTCCTATACCTTTTGAGTGGAACCCCCCTATGGTATTAGGGCATGAGTCCTTGATGAATTAGAGTGGAACCCACCATCCAGGCTAAGAATGGGTCCTAAACCTTCCATGTGGAACCCACCTGTAGAATTAGGTCATGGGTCCTCGACGATTAGAGTGGAACCCACCAGCTAGGTCGGGCATGAGTCCTCAACCTTCCGAGTGTCACCCTCCTACAATGTCCGATCATGGGTCCTCATTGATAATAGTGGAACACCCCCACTCCAATATAAAATGGTATGGATCCTCTAATTCGAGTTTGTGCCCACTCAGTTGTGCATCACAGTGATGAGGCATGGCATGACTTTCATGATTACGTTTTGGGTAGACGCATGAGATGATGGGCATCATTAATGGACTTTTGGAACTGTTGGCTACTATTATTCTCAGACTGAGCTATGAGAAGGAGATCCCCATCACTATATCATTTGGGTTCTTCTTGACTGGTCATATATATATATACACACACAATTCTACTATATCCATATCTTGGATTTGGTTAATCTTCTTCCTGGAGAGGTGAAGACACACAGGGTATGCCACGTGATTTATGTGTCTTGCTTCTAGTGATTGAATTAGTCTACTCACCTACTATATGTAAATAATAATCGATGGGTAGTTCATCTATGGATTATGTTTATCCACTTGTATTTGAATGAGTTTACATTCACTCTCTTTTTGGGTTGAGTTGTTCTCTTTGACTGTATCTGGCTTCTACTATCATTCTTTTCGGTTGTATATCTTTCCGCTCCCCCTTCAGATTTTTTGGTGTCCTACAAGGTATGTATATACTCACCCATACATGGAAAATTCCTACATGTGTCATGTCATTTACAGACGATGAATAGGTTGACCGTGACTACATAAGAGCTTTTGGATACTGGGTGCTTGTAGAATATATTGTGGTCATCGCTTGGGATTCAGGAGCTAAGATATATTTCAACTATTTACCTTACCAATTTTTTTAGGTTGGGACATATTTCTATTTGTGCATGTATTTTTACCATTAATTTTTAGTTTAAAATATCATAATTTTATACTATTATAGGTTCATACATTCTTAGTTTAATTTATACCAGTGGTGCATCTTTTAATCTTTCCCTCTACACTTTTTCGTCAAGATGGATGTGTGTATGAGTATAGGTACATAGGTATAGGTATATCTGAGTTATTTATGCCTTAGGCACTTGTCACCACCCCTAGAATTTGGAGGAGATCTTGGGGGTAGTTGCAGATCGAGCCCTAACTTGGGTCGGGTGGTGACTATCTCTCTCGCTTGTAAAGAAGAATCTCGTCCCATCTATACAAAGGTATTTGAATCGTATTTTGTGATGGTTAATCCAGGATTAGACCATGGAAAACCAATACATACCAAAGATAAAATCAAAGGGTTCCATTGTGATGAAAAAATGTCCCACAAAACCTCTCTCCACCAAGTGACTGCTTAGAGTACCAAATGATAAACGATATGTAGGAAGTGTTCCTCATAGGAACCATAAGGAAAAGCTACTAGGATGAATCCTCAATTAGAACCTATAGTTATTGTAACAAGAGCAAATAGATATAGTAATGAATCACACATATGTCTACTAAAACTAATAAATGAGTATAATAATCATATATCATACTTATAATCATCTAGTGTGTTTACGAATCATATACCTCCATGGCCTGCATCTACACTTAGCCCCAAACGCCAACACCCTAAGCCTAACATGGGACACGTGGTGGTGATTATGGAAGGATGTCATTTCATTTTCCATAACCCACATCTTCTACTCCATAGATCACCACATGCTCATCTTCCAGATATGCCTCCCTAGGGGCCACCGTTCGCTTATCTCAAAGATCCTTGATAATGGAAGTGCCTTTTACATGATGGTCCATCCACTATATGCCTACACTCCTCCTCACATCAGGCCAGTAAATCACATTCCATGTAAAATATTCTATTACATGAAAAGTATCTCCAATCTGTGGGTTTCCATGGTTCTTGGTGTTGTCCCTGACTATGTTCCCAAGTTTGATCCTGAAAAGATCTGCAGCATCGAAACCTTATTAACTAGAACCTTTTACCGACTATAGATGAATCAGATATACAATTCTCACTTCCATATCCAGATACCTAGCATACCTATAAGAGGAATCTCCCCATCACCAACACCTACTCCAACACCCAGAAATAATTGAGAATGCACAATGGTACTGCACTGGAATGGGTATCTCTATGAAGACCCTGATAAAACTTATATTCCCAAGAGTATCCATCCAATATCATGTTAAGGTAGTAACACATAAGGTCTAGGAACCTCACAACATAATATTCAACAACCAACCTTCTCTATTGTAGCTCTATAATCTCCTAAATCCGAACTGAGTGCGGGTTTGAGGGGTAGTACTCCTCACAAAATAGATACTGGAAGTCGGACCATGAAGGTGTCAAATCATCATGCATCTATGTAACTAAAATCCACCAATTCCAAAATGTTCATTGGAAAAGGTTGGATGTCAATGGAACCACATGATCAGCCGATGTTTGGATAAGCCTGAATATATAAATCTCTGACTCTAGGAAATCCTTCACTGCCAGGGAATCTATCTCACTGTAAAACCTTAGTAGCCTCTAGAATTGTAACTTGTAGAGTGCATTAAGCCTACACACTTCCTTATACTTATCTTCTAGTATAAGCATCTGATTGATGGTCGGGGGTACTTCTACCTATTTAGTTGGATGGAGGATCTTGTGGGAAGACCCCTGAACTGAGTCCTCATGACTCATCATATATTCTTAACAACCTGTAATCAATATCCTGGTAGGATTTCTTTATAAAGGAATTGAAAAATTCAATCAAGACGTACCACATTCATATGATCATAAGAGCTGAGTAAAGAAGTACAGTGAAAAGACTCAATCCTACATGATGCATGCACCAATGTTCTATGCAATAAATATCTCAGTATGCTGAGTTGGGAAGAAGGTGGTAAGTGTTTTTATGTATGGATACATGATCCACTGAACCAAGACTGGGTTCCCTGGTCTGATCGCTGCACTCAAGATACTTTGAAACTATTTCCCTATGTCCCAACCAAATCCTCATAAGGAATACTACGAAAAACATCAAAAGGAATGACCCACCTTTGATACCAATATATCAAGACCTGACATAATGGGAATCAAGTCACAAAACCCCAATCCTTTACCAATAGGCCAGTGGTTGTCAAAAATCACCTAAAGGAATAAATTCTATTGGGGCATTTTCCTAATGTACCCATACACACACAACTGATCATCTCCTTACATAAGTGCAAAGGAATAATAATAATATATGAAAATATAGAGAATGAACATGCATGTAAAACCTATAGGTATTACAAGAGTATGACAGAAAAATATGAAAATTAAGAAGGGGGAAATTCACTCCCAACCTAACAAAATTGGAAAAGTAAAGTGATGAGAGAGACAGACACAAGATCTCCAATAACCAACCACCAAATGCAGTTTAGTGCACCATAGTATCCCTCTTCTACTATGTAGTCACTTACAACCATTTAATTATCTTAATAAGACACGACATGTGTGGGAAAAGACCAAGGAGGGGTTAGTATATACATTCTTAGTAGAATTCCCCTAAATCTGAAGGGGGATTAATAATAGACAACATTGAAATTGATAGCTAAACACATAGAAATAGAGTAACATAATCCAACAACATGGATATGAATATATATATTCTCAATAAAATAATCCCAAATGAGAGATAAAGGGGATCTATATCTTAAATACCAGCCCAAGTAATGAGTCCCAAGAATTCCAATGGTCCATCAATTATTCCCATCATCTCACACGTATGTTTAGTAGAAAAATCCATGAAAAGATACACCTCACCATCGTACTGCATAGTTTAGGGTCAAAAAGTATAGGTACAGGACCCAAGCCCTACTAAAAAATGAGGGTGCCACTCAAATAGATAGAGGACCCTTACCCTCACTCTGTAGGAGGGTTCCACTTGGTAGATAGCTAGAGGACCCATGCCCTGACCGGATAGGAGGGTGCCACTATGATGGTCAAGGACTCATACCCTAACTTCGAAAGAGGTTTCCACTCTAATGGTCAGGGAACCATTCCATAAATCCATAGGTGGGTGACACTAAATAGTTGATAAAGGACCATTCCTTGTCCTAGTAGGAGGGTGACACTCTATTAATTGGTAGAGGACCCTTGCCCTTCCCAATAAGAGGGTTTCACTTTAGTAATCAGTAGAGGACCCATGCCATTCCCCATAGGAGGTTACCACTAGTAATTATTAGGGGACCCGTGACCTTCCTAGTATGTGGGTATCACAATCTTAGTTGATGGAGGAACCATGCCCAGCCAATACGGGGCTCCACTCTAATATCTATGGTGATCTTTCCCAATCATTGCCATTGTCGAGCATCGCCTAAAGAAGCACCCCACTCAGAACATCTTTCATCATATATCAAAATCTACCATAATGGATACCATTGAATTATAGATATAAAAACACTCAAGATATTATACTCTCATTCCAAAAGATAAGTCCAAATGTAGAAGATATGGGGGGTAGATATTTTCTCAAACATGATGTAGGGGTACACAATGTGTAATGGGACACACATGGTGTGTGGTCTCACTCCACTTCTTGGTCGTGTCCCTTCTGGAACATGTCTCACTACCCATGTAACCCTATATGACATGTATAGGGACTACATGGTATGCCTCAGCCATAGCGGTACTACAAGTAATGTGTTCATCCAAAATACATGGAGCATAGTCATGTTTTTTCTAGAAACTGAGATCCATGTCTATGTATTCCATATCAATGAATTACACTTCGAATATCATCTCTATGAATAAAAAACATTCATTTTATTACACACATGGACATGATTTATTACAAAGAAAACATCAATTAATAAAACATAAAATATTAAGAGGTCTAGTGTATTTGGGTCTTAGGAACATTACATGATAACTTAAAACATAAGACACAATATTTTATTGAAAACTTCATTTACATGACCACTACATTCCCTCGTACTTAGCATTTCATGGGATAACCCGAGGACATGCATAAGAAAAGGGAGATCTATAAAGCCCGGTAAGGGAGTTAACAAGGAATAACATGAAACATACAATACATATTAAGAAATATAAATGGAGCATAAGATAAACATGAACATAAAGGCATGATATAACATGATTAACATAACATGTAAATGTGGAAACAACATTTAACATGATTTTAGCATGAGCCAAGGCTGATTTTACATGGAGCATGAGTAAATCCTCATTTTAACTAAATTATAATGATTAAATCCTCATTTCACTTGATGTATCATGATACTAATCTTTACCCAATGCATTAGAGTGCTATCATGGCACACCCTTCTTAAACATTTCATTTCATGCATAAGTGTGCCACATGGATCATATAACACGGAATCAATCAACATAAAAAGTTATTCCATGATTAAGTAATGTGGAATACATACATGAAATTACCATTTAATATGTATCTGTGCATAATAGTGAATAACCATGATAGATACATGAGTATGATATTCACTACAAAACGATATTGGTTTGAAAAAATGCGGTGCAATTTCAGCAGCATAACGGCGTGACGTAAGGATTCGTGAAAATGGTTGATGATAGAGAAATGGGTGTATCATCATATGTACATGAAATTTACAGTAAGAGGGTCATATATATACATGTCCCAACAAACTTAATGTAATTTATATTCATAATACAAAATAATTACAAGGATGTAAAAGAGGAGAGATAAATCCCTCACGGAATTTCGACATGGTAACATGTGTACATGTGAGGAATTAATGAGAGAGAAAGGAATATCCCATCATGAAAACATAAAAAGGGAATTATGGGGGAGGTGAGAAATCATACCCCAACATTTTTAATTGAAAAAAAGGGCTTAACAACTTAAAGAAAATTGGACAAAAATGAGAAAGGAAGAAATCCCTTACTTGGAAATGTGATACCAAAGGATTGGGAGAGGATCGAGAGAGGATTATTGGGAGCTTGGGGCACCTTGGGAGGATTTTATAGAGAGGAGGGAAGATGTTGGACTAACTCAAAATTCTTTTAGATAAGATGAATTTGGAGCTTGGGAGGGTTTATATAGGAAATGAGACAGAATTCTTTATTATTTAGGTTTGGGTCACCACACATTAAACTAATCAATACCACAAACCCACCCATGGTTTTTGCCCATGATTTTTTCCAAATGGGATTGGAATAAAATATTTTATAAGGGCAATGTCCTAAATTCTTAAAATAATAGGGTTGCTTATGTGGAGGGTAGTCACACTCTCAAGGAAATTCATTTATAAAGTGAAAATGTTTTATAACTCTTGGAGGGTCCATTAAAGTTTTGTAAAACAAATAAAACAAACCTAAAATCACATTATTTTAATGGTAAAACATATATTGGCCGAAACTATCATTTATAGTATTTTATTACATCACTATTGGTTCATTATGATGTCATAAAACACATATATTTAAACGGTATTTATTTTTACCCAAAAATTCAACTGTCTCATAAAATTATGAAAAATTAACTATTGGATAATTTTGAAATCTTGATTCCAAAAATAATATACATTTTATCTAAATAATTTTATAAATATTTGAATTTTTACTTTTAAAATAAAAACCGACATTTATAAAAAATTCATGGATTTTGACAAAAACAGCTTTCAAACCTTAATAAAAATTTCAATTACATTCATAAAATTATACGATCATTTATATTTAATAAAAATTAATTTAATAATAATAATATTATTTTAAAATATTATTTAAACAAAAAATCCTTTAATTCATCAAAATAGATTACTTAGTTGAATATTAACTAAAAATACTATTTGAGCTTTAAAAACTATTTACAAAGTAACAATAATAAAATGAATGTATATTCATTATTATATACAAAAATAATACACATAATCATAGTTCTAATGTATTGTTATATTAACCCTTATAACACCAGCATAAGACTGAAGGGTAAGGTGTGTGATGGTGACAGACTCTTGTGGTGGCTCGGATAACATTGCTCGGGTGATAATCTTTATCAACTTCCACTTCTCTCATAGGAAGTTCTGTTCGAGCATAACATGTTGAAGCTTGGCTTGTGATTGGTCAAGAGTAAATCCCAATAATGCCACATATTTTCTTAGATCCGACAAATGAGCTTTATATGGGGCAAGTTCACAGGATGAGGCCATCACTTCCTTTGTTTGAGTAAATTGGATGTGTTAAAGCCCTATATTTATACTAATCATTTGATCACTGTTCAATGGCTATATTATAAATGGTCACAATTCTTAATAATATTTTAAAATCTATAAACATAAAACAAAATAAGTGCATATTTTATATAACCATTTTACATAATAAGACATTTAATTAGATCAAGCAGAATTTTCATTAATGAAAGTTTGGGTCGTTACAATCTTCCACCCTTAAGAAATTTCTCCATAAAAATTTCCTTTTTCAACACTAAAAAAGATGAGGGTAACTCTTCTTAATCACTTCCTCCGATTACCACATCACTTATTCAAACTTGTGGGTTTTCCACAACACCTTCGTGAGGGGCATTGTCTTATTTCATAGGACCTTTTCTCTACAATCTAAGATCTTCACTAGTTTCTCCTCGTAAGAAAGATCATCCTATAATTGTACTAACTCTTAAGAGAGTACATGTTAAGGGTCTGGTATGTACTTTATTAAGAGGGATACATGAAATACATCATGTACATTGGCCATGGTAGGTGGGAGTGCTAGTCGATAGGCCACAATGCCCACACGATCAAGAATCTCTAAGGGGCCGATGTACCTGGGACTTAATTTCCCTTTCTTTATAAAACTAATGACCTTATTCTATGGAGATATGTGTAGGAATAAAATGTCTCCAATTTTAAAATCAAGTTCTCCTCAACAGTTATCAGTATAACTCTTCTATCGACTCTGGGTTGCCTTGATATGCAGCTGAATGGTTTTCACCGTCTCCACCATTTTTCAAACATTTTTGGTCTGAGCAGCCTACACTCAACAACCTCGTCCCTAAATGATAATGTTCTAAACCTCTTCCCATATAGGGCTTTATAAGGTTACATTTGGATTTTCAAGTGGAAACTATTATTATAGGATAATTCAACCATAGGAAGATGTTGATCTCATCCTCCTTTAAAGTCCATTGAACATGATCTTAACATATCTTCCAGTGTATGAATAGTTCGCTCAAATTGACCATCAATTTGAGGATGATAGGCTGTACTGAAGTTTAGTTCAGTATCCAGAGAATGTTTAAGACTATTCCAAAACATATAGGCGAGTCTTGAATCTCGATCGAGTAAAATAGATTGTGGTACTCCATGTATCCATACTAATTTCCTGATATATATCTATTCCAGTTGATCCAATGAGAAATACTCCTAAATTGAAATTAATTGTGAATACTTAGTAAGATGATCCACAATAACCCAGATTTCATTGTTGCCTTTGGATATATTCAGAATCCTGGTGACAAAGTCAATGGTGATGTTATCCCATTTCCATGCTGGTATGGGCAATGGTTGCATCATCCCCTTAGACTTCTGCCTCTCAGCCTTCACTTGTTGACACACTAGGCACTTTGATTTATACTCAATGATATCTATATTTATATTATCCCACCAATAATTCTCTCATAGATCTCAATACATCTTTGTGTTTCCAGGGTGAATAGAGACATTTGAACTATGTGCATCATCCAAAAGTTCCTTCTTTAGCTCCGGACTTGATGGAACACATAGTCTTTTCCCAAATCTCACAATTCCTTCTTTATTAACATTGAACTCCAAGGATTTCCTTTTTTGATAGCTTATACTTTCTACTGAATTCCCACATCATCCTTTTGAGCATCCTTTAACCTTTCCAAAAGAGATGATTGAGCAATAATTTGTGAGATGATTGATGATGTTCCATTCTTTATGAATCCCGTGTCCATCTTTATCAAATCTAAAAAGATTGGATCCTTCTCAATTCTCATCAATTATAGAATATTTGGGTCCTTTATACATATAGAATCTACCAACTTGTTCACTTTCCCAGGGTGGTAATGGATTTACCAGTCATAGTCTTTGATCTTCTCTAACCATATTTGTTGGCGCATGTTCAACTCTTTCTGTGTGAATATATACTTGAGGCTTTTGTGGTCCGTATATATTTCACACATCTCCCCAAAAAGATAATGCATACAAATTTTTAAAGTGAAGATCACCACATCCATCTCCAGGTCATGTGTTGGATAATTCTTCTCATGAGCTTTCAATTGCCTTGAAGCATATGTAATGACCTTTTCATTTGTAATCGACACACAGCCCAATCCCTTCTTCGAAGCATCACTGAATACGACAAAAAGTTCTCCACTTGTGGGTAAATTGAGCATGGGAATATTGATAAGCCTCATTTTCAACTCCTTGATGATTTCATCACATTCATCACTCCAAGAAATCTTTACTCCCTTCTGAGTTATCTTGGTAAGATGGTTGGATAATCGTGATAAATTTCTCACAAATCGTCGATAATATCTAGCTAACCCCAAGAATCTACGAATATCCATTACCGATGTTGGCCTTGGCCATACCCCAATTGTAGCTTTCCTTGAGGGATCCACAGATATCCCATTGCTTGTGATGATATGTCCCAAGAATGAGACCTCCTTCAACCAGAACTCACACTTTCTATACTTTTCATAGAGATTCTCCTTCCACAAGGTCTCTAGTATAGTTTATAGATGCTCCTCATGATCCTCCTTGGTTTTGTACTATATTAGAATATCATCTATAAATACCACCACAATTTTTTCAAGGTAATATCTAAATACTCTATTAATCAAGTCCATGAAGATTTCTGGAGCATTAGTGAGTCCGAAAGGCATTACTATGAATTCAATGTTCCCGTATCTTGTATGAAAAGTAGTCTTGGGTATTTATTCCTTCTTCAACCTTACTAGATAATATCCCAACTGAAAATCCACCTTGGAGAAGTATTTTTCCCCATGCAACTGATAAATCAAGTCATCAATTCGTAGGAGAGGATACTTGTTCTTTGTCAATATTTTTTAAGCTCATGATAATTGATGCAAAGGCGCATTGACCCATACTTATTCATAATGAAGAGGAATGTCGCACCCCATGGTGAAGAACTTGGGAGTATTAATCCTTTATCCAAATTCTCCTGTAGTTGTTTCTTTAGCACCTCATGCTCCACAACAACCATTCTATATGGAGTCTTGGATATTGGCAATGCCCCAATTATAAGGTCAATTAAGAATTAAACATCTCTTCTAGGAGGAAGACCAGGAAATTCTTCGAGAAACACTTCGGTTAATTCCATCACAATAGGCATGTCTTGAAGGATGGTTTCTTCCTTGGACTCAATCAACTGAGCCACATAGACGTGCTCATAGGGTAGTAATATCCATGCTTGAGATGATGGAGCTAAATAAGATTCATCTTCTACTTTCACTTGTATAGAATCGGGTGTCCATTCTCTATATGGAGAGTGATTTCCCTGTCATGGAAATTTATGTTGGATCTATATAAGGAAAGACAATCCATGTCGATAATTACATCAAATTCCACCAGATGGAGTATAATGAGGTTTTCCATGAAGTTCACTCCACAAATTCTGACAAGGGAGGAGTTATATTCCTGGGATGCAATGATTTCTACATTTTACATACTCACCGAAATATTTAATTCCATGATTTGTGATGGTTCTAGGACTGTTCTACAAAACATTAGGTATATAGAAGAATGCATAGAAACAAAATAAAAAATCATGTTCACTATTTTTTAATGAATAACTAGTGTACCTCTCACCACTAGGTTGTTGGGATTCACTTTGGCGGTAGTGATGGAAAAAGATCACCCTTGCTACCTTAGAGGTTTTTGGTTGCCTCTGAAAACCCTTGGCTTAGGGAAATGGTTTTCAAAGTGTTCTGATTATTTGAAGTTGAATAAATAAACAACATGTTGAGGGTAGAGTGGATAATTCTTCTCCTCTGTTGTAGTTTCGGGTTTTTCATTCCAATAGTTAATAGATAGGTGCCCTTCTCCTCCACACCTAAAGCATTTCCTCATCCCCTTCAAGTGATTTACATGGTTCTTCTTTCCACACATTTGGAAAGTGGAGTACTGTATTTTCCTAGAACTATTGGATTTATCCATCAGATCACTATAATTGAAGTCCACCTTATGATTTTTATCCCCATGATACCTCTAAGATTCTCTGATCTCCATTTCGACCTAGAGGGTACATCAGAAAATTTCCTCATAGCTGTCAAAGTCACGGATCACCATCACTTTCTACAAGCTAGGTTTCAGCCCACTAAAGAAGTAGTTAACCTTGCATTCGAGGGTAACAACAAAGCTAGAGGTGTATTGTGAAAGCCTTATGAAGTTTTCCTCATACGCTCAGATAGATTCATCTCCTTTTTGCTTAAGGGAAAAGAAGTCCCTATCTATCTGAATCCAGAGGGTGCAAAGAAAATATTTATCAAAAAATATATTCCAGAAATCCTTCAATTCAAATGCCTCAATATCCTCCTCAAGATTCTTATTTTTGATCTATGTCCACCATTGATTAGCTTCACCCTCCATATGATAAGCAACCAAGAGAACATTATCTTGTTCAAAACATTGAAGGATGGAGAAGATATTTTCAATGGAGTTGATCCATTGTTCGGCAATTGAGGGATATGATGATCCATTAAAATTATGAGGCCTTTGTCTCATGATTCTCTCGATAAAGACTTGTTCTTTCTTAGGGGGTTTTGAACGTTCCACTTGACCTATGTTTCTATTCAAATATTGAGTTAACTAAGAGAGAAGAGTGAAAAAGTTTGTGATTCCTGCTCCCATAGGATTGGGAATCTTATTAGCACAGTCATCACATTGATCTTCACATCAGTTGTTATCCCAAGTCCTCCTATTACCAGCCATTTTCTAGAATAAAATTCAAGTTAGGGGTAACACATAAAGGGTATTCCAAGGACAAAACTGATGAGTTATGAATAAATTTTATTTAATTAACTTATGAATCCATATGCTTCAATCTATGTTATTCATGATCTACTTTATAACATATATTCTTAGGGGAATTCTTTAATAATGGTTCATACTAATCTTTTGAATTTACCAATGCATATCCCCCGGGAGTGTCGTAACCAAGAGTGCAACAAGGCCCATTGTCGTGTACTAGGATACCCCAGGTCAATCCTGAAACTCCTTTTCAGTGTTTTCACCCCTAGGTACATTTGTACCAAAGCCACCACTACCTACTTGTATCAATACAGGTATGTATTTTCTTGATGAAACACTCACTCAATACCCAACAAAAATTAGGGATGTTTTTATTATACTTAGTCTTGTCTCTAAGGATTCAATAGGGTTTTCAAATCCTAATCCCAAAAAAAACTAAACATATCCTCTGATATCAACTATAACAACCCTTCATTTTATTACACACTTAGACCATATTTATTACATAGAAAAACTTTACTTGATAAAACATAGAATATCAAGAGGTATAGTGTCTTTGGGGCTTAGGAACATTACATAACAACTAAAAACATATGACGTAACATCTTATTGAAAACTTCCTTTACATGACCACTACATTCCCTCATACTTAGCAATGCATGGGATAACCTGAGGACATGAATAAGAAAAGGGTGGGATATAAAGCCCAGTAAGGGAGTTAATGCAGAATAACATGAAAGATATAATACATGTTAAGAAATTGGCATATAAATATAGCATAAGATAAAGAAGAACATAAAGTTATGATATAACATGATTACCATAAAATGGAAATGTGGAAACAACATTTAACATGATTTTAGAATGAGCCAAGGCTCATTGCACATGGATAATGATTAAATACTCATTTAACTTGAATTAGAATGATTAAATCCTCATTTAACTTGACATATCA
Source organism: Viscum album (assembly GCA_963277665.1). NCBI lineage: Eukaryota > Viridiplantae > Streptophyta > Magnoliopsida > Santalales > Viscaceae > Viscum > Viscum album. The sequence continues at coordinate 626,930,281 of OY728127.1, forward strand.
TGATACTAATCTTTACCCAATGCATTGGAGTGCTATCAAGGCGTACCTTTCTTAAACATTTTATTTCATGCATAAGTGTGCGACATGGATCATATAACATGGAATCAATCAAAATCATAAGTTATTACATGATTAATTAATGTGGAATAAATAAATTAATGTACTATTAAATATGTATATTTGCATAAAGATGAATACCTTTGATAGATACATGGGTATGGTATTCACAACACAATGGTCTTGGTTTGGAAAAACGTGGTGCAATTTCGGCAGCATAAGGGCGTGACATAAGGATTCATGAAAATGGATGATGAGAGATAAATGGGTGTCTCATAATATTTACATGAAATAGACATTAAGGGGTTCATATAGATACATTTCCTAAAAATTTTAATGGAATTTAGATGCATAATACAGAAGAATTACTTGGATGTAAAAGAGGAGAGAGAAATCCCTCATTGAATTTCGGCATGGTAACAAGTGTACATGGGAGGAATTAATGAGAGATAAAGGGGTCTCACATCATCAAAACACAAAGATATAAGTATGGGGGGGTTCAAAATAATACCCCCAACATTTTTAATTGAAAAAAAAGGGCATAACAAATTAAATAAAATTGGACAAAAATGAGAAAGGAAGAAACCCCTTACATGGATGTGTGATCCCAAAGGCTTGAGAGAGGCTTGAGAAAGGATTATTGGGAGCTTGGGAAACCTTGGGAGGATTATAGAGAGAGGATTTTAGAGGTTGGAAGAAAATAAAAGGCTTTGAGTTAAGAGGAAGTGGGAGCTTAGGTGGGTTTATATAGGAAAAGAGAGGGAATTATTTATTATTTAGGTTTGGGTCACCACACATTAAACTAATCAACACCAAAAACCCACCCATGGTTTTTACCCATGGTTTTTGCCAAATGGGACTGGAAAAAAATATTTTATAAGTCCAATGGCCTAAATTCTTAAAATAAAAGGGTTTCTTATGTTTAGGTGAGTCACACTCTTAAGGAAATTCATTTAAAAAGTGAAAATGTTTTATAACTCTTGGAGGATCCACTAAAGTTTTGTCAAATAAATCAAACAAACCTAAAATCACATTATTTTAATGTTAAAACATATATTTTCAGAAAATATCATTTATAATATTTTATTACATCACTATTGTGTCATTATGATGTCATAAAACACATTATACATTTAAACAATATTTATTTTTGACCCAAAAATTCGACTGTCTTAGAAAATTATGAAAAATTCACCATTGGATAATTTTGACATCTTGATTACAAAAGTAATATTAATTTTATATAAATAATTTTCTAAATATGTGAATTTTTACTTTTAAAATAAAAACCACTATCTATCTAAAATTAATGGGTTTTGACAAAAAAAGGGCTTTCAAACCATAATAAAAATTACAATTGTATTCATAAAATTATACGATAATTTATATTAAAAAAAGTAATTTAATAATAATAATATTTTATTAAAATATTATTTAATTAAAAAATACTTTAATTCATCAAAATAGATTTATTAGTTTAATATTAAATAAAAATACTATTTATGTGTTCATAACTATTTACAAAGTAACAATAATAAAATGAATGTATATTCATTATTATACACAAAAATAATGCACATAATCATAGTGCTATAGTATTTTTACATAAACCCTTATAACACCCACATAAGACCAAAGGGTAAGGTATGTGATAATGACATACTCTTAGGGTGGATCAAATAACATTTCTCGGGTGGTAATCTCTATCAACTCCCACTTCTCTCGTAGGAGGTTTCATTTGAGGTTAAAAAGTTGAAGCTCGGTGTGGGCTTAGTCAAGAGTGAAGCCCAATGAAGCCACCTATGTTCTGAGCTCTGAATAATTGGCTTCCTACGGGGCAAGTCTACTGGATGAGGCCATCACTTCCTTTGTTTGAGTAAATTGGACTTGTTAAAGACTTGTATTTATACTAATAATGTGATCACTATTCAATGGCTATATTAGCAATGGTCACAATTCAAAATGGTATTTTAAAATATAGAAACATAAAACAAAATAAGTGCATATTTTATATTACCATTTTACACAATAAGAAATTTAATTAGATCAAGAGGAATTTTCATTAATGAAAGTTTGTGTCATTACACTATACCACCTAAAATCAAAGGAATGTGTCTTCATTCATCATTTCCAGCCATCCCGTGGTTAGAAATTGGATTTTCACTGGTCCTTCCAAAACTTTGGTGCCTCGTACACCACATATTCCATTAAAAATCCACTTGCAATAATGGATAAAAGAAGTAATATCCTACTATCCACCAATTCATAACATTTCTTCCTTAAATTGAAAAAAATGTTCATCATATGTGAATTAATCTCAAATCTATGGGTTTGATCTAGTTAGATCCCATCCAAAAAATGTAGATTCATGATCCCATAAACTAATGACGAATAAAATGAATATTGGGGGGGACACAAAAATAGATTTCTAAAAATCATTGTCCAAGAAATATTGGCCCACAAATAAAATTTAGAAAACCCAGGGTGTGAAACATGGTATAAACTAAATAAAAAATTTAAACTAATTCGTGACTCTGGTTAAGGCTCAATTTGAATGCAGATCAAAGAAAAAATATGACCATGCCCAATAGTATAATCATATGGGGTAGTATGCATAAATTATGATTCCTACCTAGATATTGAATTATTTTATGATGAAGAAAACCCATTCTAATGAATGAGAGAAATATCTGTTTTTGTTGTGCCTCGATTCACTTGGATCCTAAATATCATTATCGTATGCTCTCGATTCACCATTGAGAGATAGTGGATTTCCCATCTCAATGATCCCAGTGTTATGCACAAATCCTTGTAAATATTTTATATGGTATATTTATATAGAGATTTTTATTTTAGGTTATTTAATTCAATTAAATAATTTAATTGTTTATTTAACTAAACACACCTTCCAACGAATACTTTTATCCAAAAATTAAAAGCTAGACCATTTTAAGTCACACTTAAGGGTGAATCTCACAATATGGACTCAAATTTTGTGTTAGGTTTTTGATCCAAGACACCTTTTTAGAGATATACCATTTGTTTAAGAAATTGTGTGTGAGTGATATAAAATATATTTAATATTTTTATAAAATTAATTTCAGGCACACTGGGACTCAAAATTTCACTTCATCTTTCTTTCTGGCATCGAAAATATTTCTAGATATATTTCAAAGTATTACCAGAAACAAAAAAATATATCTATAGGATGGAAGGTATGAATGAATAGTTATAAATTATTGAGAAAAATGATACTTGGGAACCTTTTCCAACAATAAAAGATAAAAAATATCATTGGAAATAAATTTTTGTTCTGGATGAAGAAGGATCACGAAGGATAGGTTTTGAGAAATAAATAAAGGCTCATCTATAAAGGGAATGAATATAATTAGGGTATTTATTTTGAAGAAAAAATCACCTCTGGTGAAATAATCAAAACTATTAGAATGTTCTTATAAACTATAGCTCATTGAAAATATAAATTTTATCATATGGATTGAAACAAGCTACTCAAACTTGGTAATCAAAACCAATTAATTGCCTCCAAAAATTATAGTTTTCTAGAAAAAAAATTTCACATTAGTCATTATGTAAATAAAATAGGTACCATATTATTAATTTTCATTTTTATGTTGATTAAATAATCACTACTATTGATAAATATCATATGTGTGAAAATTTATCATAACAGATGATGTGGTACTTTTAGATATCTATTCTTTGGGGAATTAATTTATTTCTTCGGATACAGATCATGAAAAAAATATGTATCTTTCTTTTTCAATAAAATTATTCCTGATAATTATTAAATAAATTTATCATGGTCGATTTAAATAAATTTTATACACTTATTTCTCTTTGTATGAAAATGAGTAAAGATAAGGCTGACCAAAGTGTGAATTGGAAAGACTATCAAAAGTTGGTCATAATTTTACTCCAACATAAAAAATATCAAACATTCATTTTTTTAAGCAGCAACATTCTATTAAATATATTAAAGTGATCCTAAATAATCTCAAATGATGTATTCCAAGAGAATTATGAGTTATGTCAAAGGAACATTGAATTATGGGTTTTTGTATAATAAGATTAATAAATTGAACAAACTTGGGTTCATTGATGATGATTTGGATGATGATTCTGATGATTGAAAATCAACATCCATTGAAATATTTTTTGGGAGACAGTTATATTTATTGGCAGAGTAAGAAACAATGTTCAGTAACCTTGAGTATAATTAAATCTAAATATGTTTCTGATACTCATGCATGTACTAAAATGATGAAGATGAAAATACCCCTTTAATATTTGAGAGAGAATGTTGAAGAACCATTGAGGATTATTTGTGATAACTGAAGGGTCATTGTTATCTCAAAAAATCTAGTTCATAATTCCCTTCCCAATCATATTTATTTTAAATATCAATTCTAGAAGAAAATATTGAAATTGGATATGTAATTTTGGATTATGTCTCCCTAAAATGAAAATTTTCATATATTTTCACAAAATCTTTAATAGGGTAAAAGATTATGGAATTTATGAAGGAAATATATGTTTAGTCCACACTATTGACATAAGAAACATTCATGAGTAACCACCGTTTTATTTGGATTTTCTTTTCAATGGGGTAGAAGATGTAGAACTATTTTATATACATACAGTGAACCTGAAGTTTATGTTATAATAGAAAATGAGGGGATAATTTACAATATCATGTCCAAAAAAGTTCTTTTAACTGAGGTATTATATTCTCTCAAAAAAATTCCTTATGTAGTAGTGTGGTTTTAATGTATGGAAATCATTTGAGACATAAAATAATAAATGTTATTAACTATTTCAATAAGGTATATTTTTCTTTCCAAGATCCTCTTGGATTATAACTCTACAGTTATGTGAGTCTTTTCCTAAGGTATTGTTAGTATGGGTGAACACCTATAAAGTTTCATAGTGTGTGAATGAATAAGGATAAAATCACAATGAAATATAATGTTTTAGGATGTGGGGATAATCGTTAGTCTGAAAAGTGACCTCAATGGGGAATTGCATGTGGTTTACCTGGAAAGAAATCGTATCATTATTAGAGACACATGGGATCAGTTGATTATGTTCCTGGATTGGGGAGGTCACATTATAAAAACGTATTATAGAAAATAACCATCTAGAAGTGTAGATTTTAAACCTTTTTTTAAGGTGTGGGGTCCATAATGGGGGAGTTTATCATTAAAGTTGTAGAGATTGCAACACCCATATAAAAGTGAGTCTTAAAAGACTAAATACTAATACCAATTTCAATAAGGAATAAATTTATTTTCAGATATTTTCATGATTAGAACTATATATTTAAGAAATGTTTTCCCCATAGTAGTGTGAGGATGGGTCAACTCTTGGAATATTTCCCATGGTGTTTTTGAATGTGGATGACGACCACTAATAGAACCTTCATTAGCCAATAAGGATTATCAATAGTAAAATAATTGGACCTAGTGGTTAATATTCTATGTTGTTCTAGGAAAAAAACCATATTATTATTTGAGACTCATGGGTTCATATGATCAGGTTACCATCCTAGATAGGTTGGGTCTTAACAGCGGTGTCATGATATTTCTATTTATGAAAGTCTTTGGATTGATGGAGAGATTGAAAAAGAGTTGTTTTAATGTTGAAAAAATCAATAGGGAAGGATTGAAGTACCCATGTTTTTTTCAAGGTGTTTCACTTTCTATCAACATAAAAAACATTTAGGATTCCATTCATAGAAGGTCATGTATATTTTTCTAGATGATGTTTTGATGATCCTCAAAGTTTCCATAATCATTTTTACAAAATGTTCTAATGGTTTAATTTGAGTTCACTAATAAAGTTTCCTGAGAAATACTGTTTGTATAGTGTTGATGTTATGAAATTACGATGTTTTAGATTTTATAGAGCCTGACGTTAAGAATAAATAGATTTGTGGTGATATAAAGTTTGATATTTGATGTTTTGATCATACACAGAATGACCGAACTTAGAATTTTTAACTATAAAATAATAAGTGTTTTTTGGCCTACCAGTTTATATAAATATATTAATTTTTACCAAATAGAGAAATCCATTTCTATCAGTTGAACTTATATAAAAGTTCAACAAGAAGGAATTTTGTGAGGTCATCCGAAAGGAACATACCAAATTAAGAATTATGAGGATACTAGAAGAACATCGTTTAGGGTAACTAAATGGTTATTTAAAAAGCTTTACCAGATATATAATTTTAAAGGTTACTAGATGAAATTTTATAAAGTTGTGTGAGACTAAGAATTATGAATGTTACTAGACATAATTTTATGAAGTTGCATCAGATGGAGAAATGAAAAATCTATATAATAGAGGAAATATATAATGATATTTGGATAGACTGATGTAAATTCCATCAAATAGAATATAAAAAAGATAATCATATATAATATTATGAATACCATCAGATATACATTTATAAAGATCACTGGATGGAGAAAAAAAATATTATTGGAAGGATTTTCCTTCCTGTTTATACATTATAAACATTGTGAAAATGATTAGATGTATGTTCAATGACTCAATATTCACAAGGATATTTTTTTATATTCTAATTGATATTTTAATAAGGTTTGAAATATTCATTGAAAATCAGTTTTAAGGAATGTATTTGGATGAATGTTACCTTTGAATAAATTAGAGTCTTTGAAGGTGGTCATTTTTTTATTGAGTGGGATTTTTAAAATTAGATTTTGTGATTTTTAATTATTTATCAGAGTAAAGTTAATTATATAGAGGGGTGAAAAGATCAATTATAAATTTGGTTGAAGATAATGGGAGCTGTGTGATTCCAAGAAAAATATTAAAAGAAGAAGTCTCGGAAGATCAAAAGTTTCTGAAGAGGAAGTACCAAATGAAATATTCTAGGAGTTTGTGTTTTGAGTAGATACTGACATATTTTATAATGTTTTATAGAATGGATTTTATTTTAGTTGAAAAATCCATAGGTTCAATAGATCTTTTCCTAGTTGAAATTTTTAGGTGATGCTTTTTTAAATTGGAAGAACATGTGTAAAAACATTATTGGGTCAAGGGTGACTACTTCCCACCATTATTTAGGTTAAGGGTGATTCCTTTCCAACCCAAATTTATATATTTGGTATAGATTTTTGGAAAGTAAATGTCTCGAGTGATTTTGAACACATATAAATTTAGGCACCCATATTGGGACTATACCTTGTAAAAACCATGTTCCTTGGATTTAATCTTTATTATATTTGAATATGGGAATGACTGAGTTAAAATGTTGAGTAGATCAAAACTCAAACAACTTTTATAGGTTTATTTATAGGATAAGAATATTTTAAATAGATTAACACTGGTTTAAACCCCTCTTAATGGTGCTATTTTTCAAGTTAGTTTACAAAAACCAAATCATTTTGTCAGATAAAAAATACATTTGAATTTCATTTTATTAGATTCTATTATTTCCAATTTAATCTTCCTTAAGTGGATTAAATACACTCAAATTAGTGGCTATATAAAATCATATTTTCCTCTCCAGTAAAATGTTACTTTCTAGAAAAATCACCCCACATATCGTGTCTCCCCCTTATTTACTCACCTCTTCACAAATAGTTATAAACAATATAGAATATGGTGAGAGGGGTACTGAAATATTCATCAAGTTGAGGATAATGATGAGTCAATATAAAGAACCATTTTCACTTTATTTTTAATTTTAGATCCCATATTTAGAAATGAACATGATTTTATGGAATCCAAATGCCTCTCATATTTTTTAGGTTTGTTCTCATTCACAAAACAATGCTCAAAATCAATATTTTCTTGGAAAACATCACCATTAATTATTGACTCTCCCATAATAGGAAATTTTTTCTTTCTCCAATACTTATTTCTTATTTTTTTATCCATTGAATAATTATCATAGTTTTTAATGATTACCTATTTTCATGATGTTCCCTTCTCATGGGCCTTCATAGTTGTATCATCTAGTGATATATTCTTTTACATCCAACCCAATTTATTTTCTATCCAAGGTATCTGACATTCAAGGAAAATTTTAGATCCTTTTTTCCTCATATTAAATAATGATTTCTTCTTCATATAGTCTTAGAAATCAATTTTTCAAAGAAATAGGTCTACAAAAGTACATGTGAATATAGTTTCCTTTAATCCCTACTAAATATCATATAAAGCATCCCACTAGGATATTGTTATAATAATAATTATAATTTGAATACAAGCTATACCTCATTTTTTTATTATTGGTGAATTATTTTTCATGTAATCAACCCAATTTTTATCATTTTATATATTCCCACTCCTCAATAAAAAAATGAAAGTGTGCCCATGAAACCCAAAAAATGAATACCTATTACCACGCCTTCCTTGAATCATCATCTGATTATTTTTACATATTTTGGGGTCATTTTTAGGTCCATTTCCACTACCTTCATAACATTACCTTTTCTTGGGAAAATTCATAGATCTATCATTCTTATGTAATGGTGGTGTTCTTTTAAAGAAAAAACCAATTTCCCCATTGAGTTTTTTATTTATAAAGTGATAATATTTTCATGTAGCAATTATAGGATGGAATAATTATTCTTTCATTCTAATCTACCATTGATTGGTGATCAAACAATAAATGTAAAACATTATTAATTTTAGCCTTACCCTTGGAATATAACTGGTTCTTGATTGGATCAAATTCTTCTTCAAACTGATGGATCTTGTTGCTCCAATATTATAGTAAAGTACTAAATTCTATTTTGATAATCTTACCAATAGACATCTCTTCTTCCAATTTGAGTGATTTTTTCATCAAAATATATTTTCTCTTTCATTTTATAATTCATTTGAGTGATAGAATATTTATAGCTCACCTTTTCATGTTACAACCTTTTTTTATCCTCAAAAACATCATCAATGTATTTAACTAACTCATCCTTCTCAACCTTTAGATTTTTAAATTCCTTTTAGTTATCTTTTCACTTTTCCAAATTTATGGATATCATCTTAAACACTTATTATTGAGAATTATTATTTTCTATGAGGTTAGTTATGACTTCAAAAATCCTTTTTTTATAAATCTCATCTTTTCCACATCAATTTTCATAACATTAATGTTAATTTCTAGAGAATTTTCCCTCCTTATATATCAAAATTTTAATGTTTTATTGATAGTAAACTTATTCATATAGATGTACATATTCACTTGTTAGCTACATTAATTTCTCATCATTAATATTCTTCATATCACTTAGTATAAAAGCTTAATCATCCACTCCTATAGTATCATTAAATGAGAAAAAAATCATTATCTAGGACATTCATACCTTTTATTTTTAGGTTTCATTTATAATTATAAATGATATAAATATTCAAATAGATATTTCCACAATATGTTTTAGTATAAGATTTATGATTCTTCTCTAATTTGTTTCCCTTTTCCATGGAATCCAATATTATAAAAGTTGTATGAGACTTTAAATTCAAGAAATAATTGATTCAAATAAAATTAAAAAATTAAATAAAAGGATCATTTCCTTTAATACCACATGTTAGGTCCCGCTACGCGATCAGTGTGAGATACCCTAAGAGAGGGGGGTGGGGGTGAAACATGTTATTTATGACAAAACAAATTTAAACACTTTACCTTGAATATCACAATACCCTAGTTATATCTTTTCTTCTTAACCTTAACTATAATAATTTTTTCACATTTTATTAACTTGATTAAATAACCTCTTAACCTGAAAAATACTTATTTAAAAAAATCAGTACAGATGGTTGACTTGGGTTTAGTGTGAATGTTGAAAGTAAATAGACCACAAATAATTTACTTGGTTAAATATCACTAGGATACTCGAAGGAGTATGCTACAATGATATGAAATGAACCAAAATCCACTATATATATTAAAAAATTGTGGGTTTTTGGCTTAGTAACTATTTTCATAGGATTACTACTATAAAAATTTTTGGGTCTATCCACTGAGACTCACTACTTTGACATTGGCTTACTTCCAATGTTGGATCACTACCATCTTCCTCCGCATTTTCTCAATGTTTTGTAGTAGTATTTTCAAATATTTTATGGTAATGTAGGTCCCTTTATCAATTTCATTTTTTATGAATGATTTACTAGGTATGGATGAGTGTTGTTGAAGACTACTCACTGATCTTCATAGACATGTTGTGTTATCCTCTTGAAAATATCCTTCCCACTTGTAGAGCAATGTATGGAATTTCACATTCGCTGCATAGTAGAGACAACTTCTTTTTTCCTTGACAGAGACTTAAATGGTTTCCAATTCCTTATTTTTTCATTCCATCCCCTCACAAGGGTCTCATTACACTCTACCTATAAAATTTAGATATGGATTTGTGTGCTATGTTCAACATCTGCTTCCAGTCTATCTCTATTCTTGAAACATAGAGGCCACATGCCCAATCATTTGGACACCTTTTAACATCATTATGGAATATGAAAAACACCCATAAATCAACCATAACTTCCCCATGATCTCCTCCATGTTTCAACAAAATGACTGATTCATGGATCATTTCTCATTTCTTTCAGAGTGAATTAAATTCTTATATAATTCACATGTGTAACATTTCAATATCCTTCACATCAGGCTGGAACTGAGATACATGATCCATGAATCAATTAATAAATATTCAAGAAATGGAATAATAATTTCTCCCAAAATTTGAAAATTACACATTAACATTCCCTGTCACGACCCGTCCTCGGGGCCCGTGCCGTGACTACCCCAAGCCCGCCTTCCATAGGCCAGGGGCTGGCGACTAGCACCAAGGCGTAAAATCCCAGTAAACAGGGAAGGCATTGCCTTTATAAGTAACAACCACACAGAGTCAGCAAGCGGAAAGTAAAGTGCAGAAAGGTAAAGGGGCCGGAAATACAAGCCCAACTGTAAAGTACAACTGAAAAGTAAAGTACAGCAACTGAAGAAAAGACGGCGGCCTCGTGTCGTCCACTGGCAATCCCACCTGAAGGGTGGGTACAGATAGCCTCCAAGCTCCTCGGGCCCCACGTCCGCTCTGAGCACGTCCCGTCCAGTGGTCCACCTCCAGGTACCGTCCTGCTCCACGCCCCAACCGCGATCAGCGCTGTCCGTCGTCTGCAACCAACACCACGAAGTGCGGGCATAGCCCGTGCAGGGGTGAGTACAACTACTCAGTAAGGACCCCGAGACCCCCGAAGGTCTCCCGAAATCCACAAAGGATATAGCACAAAAGAAAGATGCAATCACGAAGTAACATCTGACTCGACTTAGGTATATGCCCATACATATACCTAAGTCCCCAATTCTAGCTCTGCTCACGAGCTCAAGAACAACTCAATCCACAAAGGAAAGCAAGACTCAAATCCACAAGGAGAGTAAACAGTAAATCCACAAAGGATAGTTCAACACAATCCACAAAGGAGAGTAACATAAGATTCAGCTCAACCAGGTATATTTTTTTCAGATGACGTCAAAGACGATCACTGATCCGTCTAAGTCGTCGGACCCACGAAGGATCGATAGGTACTAACCCCCGCAAAAAGACCCACGTAGGATCGGGCTCACACAGAACCTGTAGGCAGTGGCTCACACAGAACCGGTAGTAAGGACCCACGGAGGATCGGGCTCACACAGAACCTGAAGCACTGATCCACGTGGGATCGCTGAGTGCAGTAGTCGACGCAGTCCACTGAGGATCTCTGCACAGTCGTCGCCGCAGTCCACGAAGGATCTCTGCTCTGCCGTCGTCGCAGTCCACGGAGGATCTCTGCTCTGCCGTCGTCGCAGTCCACGGAGGATCTCTGCTCTGCCGTCGTCGCAGTCCACGGAGGATCTCTGCTCTGTCGTCGAAGTCACAGCCAGCGCTAGGGTTCCCGCACGTAGCGAGCTCGTTTAGGAGGGTCCGCTCCACGAGCCGAGGGGCTGATACATCAACTGACACGTAGTCCGAAGTTGATGTATCCAAAAGTTCCGTATCGACAACAGGATCTCAACGCGACAGACGGCGCGTCAATCGGACGCCCGGTCTGAGAGTTATTGGCATTTTCGTCCCAGGGGCCCGGTTGGTTTTTAGGGCAAAACCAACCCGACCGTACTCCGCCTGTATCCGATCCTCGGGCGGAGCATGCCAAAAGTTCCGTCTCACTTAGAGGAAACTACCACAGCTGACGGTACGTCGATCGGACGTCCGTAGCTCAAGTTATGAGCGTTTCCGCTCCGAGGGCCCGGTTGGTTTCGTGTACGAACCAACCCGGCCGAACCCAAAGTCTTCCGAAACCTTGAGTATAATATACCGAAACGACCGTCTCGATCCAAGGATCGCGTAGCCGCTGACGGTTCGTCAATCGGAGGTCCCAGGCCCAAGATATGGGCGAAAGACCGTAGAGGGCCCGAAACGGGGGTACTGGGCCCGGGGCGACCCGGCCCGAACCCCCCCCTGGGGTCGGCCGAACCGGGTCGGCCCGAACCGGGTCGGCCCGACCCGGCCCGAACCGGCTCGGCCGGGTCCGGTCCGGCCTGGGCGCGGCCCGGCCGACCGGACCGGCTCGGCTTCGGCCGAGCGGCCGAAGCGCTGCCGCCGCGGGTCAAACCCGCGGCTTTGGAGAAAACGCGGCCCGCGCGGGCCGCGTGCTGGAAGGCCGGACCGCGGACGCGGTCCGGCGGCTCGCCGCCGCCGCGGCTCGGCCGCGGCGGACTCCTCCGGCGGCGCGCCGGGCGCCGCCGCCCCCGGTCGCCGGCGCCGCCGCGCCGGCGACCCGCGCCGCCGCCTCCTTCCGCGGGCCGCCGGAGATGCTCCGGTGGCCCGATTTGCCTCCCGTCTGCGCCGTTGTTCCTCCCGGGATGCGTCCTCCACTGCGGAATCAACATATGGCCCTTGCGTCGCGCTTTTGCCGTCGCTCGCCAAATCCGCACACAAAGGAAGATCGACGGAGGGTTGCCGGGTCTTGTTCGTTAGACCCGCACCCTCCGCGTTAGTCATAAACAACGGGAGAAACAGGAAAGAAACCAATCAACAATTTTAAATAAATTAAAATTGTTTCGTGATCGGGTTCTATATTTCAAAAGAATAAACACGGGATTTTAAAAAGAATTCCAACATCCCTTACCTCGCAGCTGTCGTTGCCGAACGAGGGATCGTCGCGGGATTGCTCGTCGCGGAAGATGGAGATCGCCGCGTCGTCGCGGAATCGCTCGTCGCGTCGCCAATCTCCGGATCAAGATCAACGGATTTAATTAGTTTAAATCCGTTGATATTGAAATTAAAAAGGGAGAAGAAAAGATCTGATTCTCACCTTTGTTGCCGAACGAGGGTCGGCCGCGGAAGAAGAGGCGTCGCCGAAGAACGTCGCGGGTAGATCTCGTCGACGTCGCAGATCTTGGTGTGCGTCGTCGAATTCCGGTCGCCGGCGTTCTTCGCGTTCTTCGCGTTCTTCGCGTTCTTCGCGTTCTTCGCGTTCTTCGCGTTCTTCGCGGAGAGGGTGGAGGAACGAAGATTCTCTCAAATCCTTTCCAAGGATTTTTATGTTGGTCTTATTTTATAAACATGCCAACACGAAACCGGTTAAGAAACGATCCATCAATTCGTTGAATTAATTCAACGAAAGAAACGACCCATTTAATTCACGAAGAAACAGTCCATTTAATTCACGAAATAAACCGCCCAATTAAATGGTCTGTTAAGAATTAAAGAAAACGCGTCGGTTGACTTTTCAGTTACTTTGACGGGTTTTCGCGGGTGCGTTACTTAGCGAAAGAAACGGCGGGGCTCGTGCGGGTCCCACCGCACAAATATCCTACCAAGGGGTAGGATATTTCTGGATAGCATCCTATCCAGTTCAACTCAGTTCAAGCCGTCTTTAAGTGGCTTCCAAGCAGCTTAAGTGAAATAAAATAAAGCTGTCGCACAAACTTTATTTTATTTCTAACTTAAAGCCGCAAAATTTAAAAACCACACCTGAGCAAACGCAACTCCGGAAGAGGCGTTTCTAAGCAAATACCGGCGCTGCGATTTCATCGGTGCCCTCAGAATTCGATTCCGGGCACCGGTTCAAAAGATAGAAAAACCCGCTCGCCCGTTCACTGAACGTACCCGAGCCAAACTTCGGAAATTGATTCCGGGCACACCGGGCCTCGGAATCAGGTGCCGTCTGAAGCTGCGCTCTTGTAAAATTCCAAAGAAAATTAAGAAAAAAAAATTTCCTTGAAATTTGCGGGTCTTTACATTACTCCCACCTCAGGGCTTTACGTCCCCGTAAAGATACATCAAAACTAGGGGAACAAATGGGGGTACTGAGCACGCATCTGAGCCTCCCGCTCCCAAGTGCTCTCCTGGAGGTTCCCGTGCTGCCATCTGACGCGCACAAGAGGAATCGACCGCCCACGTAGGACCCGCTCCTGTCGATCCTCGATCTCCACTGGAACCTCCGCAAAAGTCGCCCCATCGTCCACGTCCAGCTCCCCAAAGTCGATGATGTGCGTCGGGTCGTGCACGTATCTCCTCAGCTGAGACACGTGGAAGACGTCGTGCACCCGGTGCAACTGAGGTGGTAGAGCCAGGCGATAAGCCACCTCTCCTATCCTGCTGAGGACCTGGAAAGGCCCGATGAAGCGGGGAGACAGCTTGCCGCCTCGGCCAAATCCCCGTAAACCACGTCGAGGTGAGACACGCAAAAAGACGTGGTCGCCATCCTCGAACTCTAGTGGCCTCCGCCTCCTGTCAGCATATGACTTCTGCCGGCTCTGAGCTGTCCTCATCCTCTCCTGGATGATTTGGACCTTCTCTGTCGTGGCTCGGACCATCTCTGGTCCCACGAGTGCTGACTCCCCAGGGTCTGTCCAGCACAACGGTGATCTGCAGGGTCTGCCGTACAACGCCTCGTATGGTGCCATCCCGATGGTGGAGTGGTAGCTGTTGTTGTACGCAAACTCCACCAAGGGTAGGTGGTCCTCCCAGCTGCGACCAAAGTCGAGAACACATGCACGGAGCATGTCCTCGAGTGTCTGTATGGTCCTCTCCGTCTGTCCATCCGTCTGAGGGTGGAAGGCTGTGCTCAGATGGAGCCGCGTCCCGAACGCCTCCTGCAACCCCTTCCAAAGCCTGGAAGTGAAACGAGCATCTCGATCGGAGACGATAGACGATGGCACACCGTGAAGCCGTACGATCTCCTGGACGTAAAGACGTCCCAAGCTCTCTACTGAGCCCTGCTCTCTGATGGGTAAGAAGTGTGCCGACTTGGTGAGTCGGTCGACAATCACCCAAATGGAGTCGTGACCTCTGGAAGTGCGTGGAAGTCCAGTCACGAAGTCCATAGATATGCTGTCCCACTTCCACTCCGGGACCTCCAAGGGCTGTACCAAGCCTGCTGGTACCTGATGCTCTGCCTTCACCTGCTGGCAGGTGAGGCATCGTGAAACGAACTCTGCCACAGCTTTCTTCATGCCCGGCCACCAGTGCTGTCGTCTGAGATCCTGGTACATCTTTGCCACTCCGGGATGTACCGCCAAGGGAGAAGTGTGAAACTCTCTCAGCACCTCCTCTCGTAAAGCGACTGGTACGAAGGTACGTCCTCTGAAAAGGATGTCGTGCTCTGCTCCAAGGGAGAAACCATCAGGCGCCTGACCTGAGGATATCAGTGCACGCCGGGTCTCACAGTCAGCGTCCCCACGCTGAGCCTCTCTGACCCGCTGTAGAAGTGGAGGAGAGACTGTGAGAGACTGAAGAAAGGCTGTTCCGTCTCTATCCACGAAGGATATCTGCAAGGAGGCTAGCTGCTCCGTCGCCTCCTCAAGTAGCTGAATGCCCGTCCTCCTGCTGAGGGCATCGGCTACCACGTTCCCCTTCCCAGGAGTATAGACTATCTCAAAGTCATAGTCCTGGAGGAACTCAAGCCATCTCCGCTGTCTCAGGTTCAGGTCCTTCTGAGAGAAGATATACCTGAGACTCTGGTGGTCAGAAAAGACTGTGAAGCGCTCGCCCATCAGATAGTGCCGCCAAGTCTTCAGAGCGAAGACCACTGCTGCTAACTCCAGGTCATGAGTGGCGTAGTTCTGCTCATGCGGCCTCAACTGACGTGATCCGTAGGCGATCACGGCCCGCTCCTGCATCAGGACGCACCCGAGTCCAGTCCCTGATGCGTCGCAGTAAACTACGTACCCAACTCCCTCCTCAGGAAACCTCAAGATAGGTGCGCTGGTCAATCTCTGTCTCAGCTCCTGGAAGCTCTGCTGACATCTGTCTGACCACACGAAGGGTTTCCCCTTCTTCGTCAAGGCTGAGAGTGGTGCCGCAACTCTGGAGAAGTTCGGCACAAATCTCCGATAGTATCCCGCTAGGCCCAAGAAGCTCCGCACCTCAGTCACGCTCCTGGGTGGCTCCCAAGCTAGCACTGCCTCGATCTTCGCGGGATCCACTGCAACTCCCGCCTCAGAAATGACGTGCCCCAAGAAATGGACCTCACGCAACCAGAACTGGCATTTTGAGAGCTTGCCATAAAGCTGGTGCTCTCGGAGTGTGTCTAGCACAACTCGCAGGTGGTAGGCATGCTCCTCCTCAGTCGTCGAGTATACCAAAATGTCGTCAATGAAGACAACGACAAATCGGTCGAGGTATGGCTGGAAGATCCTGTTCATGAGGCTCATGAACACTGCTGGAGCATTGGTTACGCCGAACGGCATAACCAAGAACTCATAATGGCCATACCGACACCTGAAGGCCGTCTTCTGCACGTCCTCGTCTCGAACTCTGAGCTGATGATAGCCTGACCGGAGGTCTATCTTCGAGAACCACCGCGCTCCCTTGAGCTGATCGAAGAGGTCATCAATCCGTGGCAGCGGATACTTATTCCTCACTGTCACCTGGTTCAGGCGACGATAGTCGACACATAGTCGTAAGCTCCCGTCCGCCTTCTTGGCGAACAAAATCGGGGAAGCCCAGGGTGAAACACTGGGTCGGATAAACCCCTTGCTCTGCAAGTCCTCTAACTGTACCCGCAGCTCTCGAAGCTCGGCGGGGGCCATCCGATATGCTGGAGTAGATATCGGGGCTGTCCCGGGGTACAAGTCGATGTAAAAGTCTACCTCTCTACGAGGAGGTAGCCCTGGAACGTCGTCGGGAAAGACGTCCACGTACTGGTCCACCACTGCAGGAAAAGCCGGACTCCGCACGTCCACTGCTCCTAGGATGAGGCTAGCCAACTGATGTGAGATGGGCTGCACTCTCCTCCGCGGAAGTCCATCCTGTGCTGCAAAGGTTCCCTTCTCGCCGGTGAAGGTAAACCTGCTCCCGTCGGTACGAACACATCGCACCTTGCGCCTAAAACAGTCGATCTGGGCATGAACCGTGGATAGCCAATCCATGCCCAAGATGACGTCGTAAGGCCTCGACGCCGCTACAAGGAGATCCCAGCCGAAGCTCTCGCCTCCTAGAGTAAGCTCACACTGCCGGCACCAGTGCGTAATCGTCGAGTCTGCTCCCGTAGGAGTCTCTAGCCGTAAGGATCGAGCCAACGGCTCAGTCGGAATCTCCGAGCTCCGAACAAGGGCAGAGGCTATGAAAGAGTGACTCGCTCCTGTGTCTATAAGTACTGCAGCAAGGGTGGAATAGACACAGATCGTACCTCGAATCATCTCTGGCATGTCGGGGTCGTAGGCCTCCACCGCCTGGAGCTGGGCCTGTCCCTGCCCGCCGGCTCCCTGTGGTCGAGGTGGCCCTCCTGGTGGTGGTGGGGGTAGAGCCTGAAAGCGTCGCCCACCACCCGCTGCTCGGCCAGCTCCTCGGCCTCGTCCGCCTCCTCCCTGCGGACCGCCACGGTCGACCCTCTGCCTCTGCCTGGGTGGCCCCTCCACCGTCTGCTGCTCCTCTGATCGGCGAGTCGGGCAGTCACGAGCCATGTGACCCTGCCCGCCGCAAGAGTAGCACAGCCTGCCTCTCGAAAGGCTGGCACTCCGCTGTGTGCCTCGCACCGCTGAGCTGGTGTCCTGAGGCCGTCTGCGAGGGGTTCTGGTCTGCCTGGACCCGTGAGTCATCCGTCGGCTACCAGCTGCCGATGACTCAGCTACCTGCCGCCCTGCGCTAGGTCTCGCCGCTGAAGAAGGCTCTGCCAGGAAGCTCTCGATCAGGAGGGCTCGCTCCAGCACTCCTGCCTGGGTCGGAATGCTGAGGGAGATCAGCGACGCACGAATCTCCTGTCGCAAGCCCTGCTCGAAGGTCCGGGCCCGGAAGAAGGGGTCCCGTACCATGTCGGTCGAGTAGCGAGATAGGTCCGTGAACCTCGCCGCGTACTGAGCGACCGTCATGCTGCCCTGGCGCAGCTGGAGAAGCTCCTGGATGCGCACCGCTCGGAGGGTGGCCGGGACGAACTCAGAGCGGAAGAGGCTCTCGAAGTCCGCCCAGAGCAAGGATGCCTCATCGTGAACCTGGAGCATCAGGCTCCACCATCGTCCTGCCGCCGCCTGCAGGAGGCTCGCTGCGAGGATCACCATGAGATCCGCTGGTGTCCTCACTAGCCTGAAGATCCGTACCACCGCCTCTAGCCAGTCCTCGGCGGCCTGGGGGTCCGCCTCACCGCGAAACCTGGGCGGTCGCTGGCTCTGAAACTCATGCAGTGCCCTGAGGCGACGTGCATCGTCAGCGTCTGGTACTGGTAGCATCGGTGGCTCGGCGGGTAAGGCTACCGCCGGTGCCACTGCTGGCAAAGGGCCCTGCACCGAGGCCTCGTCGCTCGGTGGGCTGCCATCGCGCCCAACACTCGGAACCCTAGCTGGCAGTCGTCGCGGGGCCATCCTGAAAAGGAGAACAAGAGCACCACAGTCAGAACAGTATACCTGGCGAGCTGGCACAAGTAATCACAAGGAAAACTTGAGACTTTCATAAAGCAGATCAGTATACCCGGTGAGCTGACATAAGTAATCACAAAGAAAACTTGAAACACACACGCAATCAATGTTTTCATGCATTAAGTCGGAAATCAGGAGTCAGGGTCCTGGTGTACGGATACGTCGGCCGCCGCACCAACACTGGGCTCCCTGAACTGATAACCACACTCAATACACTAAACACTATTGCTTCACATAGAAAGAAAGGACGATCAGAGTCTGCGGTAGAACCGACCACCTCTGATACCAATTTGTCACGACCCGTCCTCGGGGCCCGTGCCGTGACTACCCCAAGCCCGCCTTCCATAGGCCAGGGGCTGGCGACTAGCACCAAGGCGTAAAATCCCAGTAAACAGGGAAGGCATTGCCTTTATAAGTAACAACCACACAGAGTCAGCAAGCGGAAAGTAAAGTGCAGAAAGGTAAAGGGGCCGGAAATACAAGCCCAACTGTAAAGTACAACTGAAAAGTAAAGTACAGCAACTGAAGAAAAGACGGCGGCCTCGTGTCGTCCACTGGCAATCCCACCTGAAGGGTGGGTACAGATAGCCTCCAAGCTCCTCGGGCCCCACGTCCGCTCTGAGCACGTCCCGTCCAGTGGTCCACCTCCAGGTACCGTCCTGCTCCACGCCCCAACCGCGATCAGCGCTGTCCGTCGTCTGCAACCAACACCACGAAGTGCGGGCATAGCCCGTGCAGGGGTGAGTACAACTACTCAGTAAGGACCCCGAGACCCCCGAAGGTCTCCCGAAATCCACAAAGGATATAGCACAAAAGAAAGATGCAATCACGAAGTAACATCTGACTCGACTTAGGTATATGCCCATACATATACCTAAGTCCCCAATTCTAGCTCTGCTCACGAGCTCAAGAACAACTCAATCCACAAAGGAAAGCAAGACTCAAATCCACAAGGAGAGTAAACAGTAAATCCACAAAGGATAGTTCAACACAATCCACAAAGGAGAGTAACATAAGATTCAGCTCAACCAGGTATATTTTTTTCAGATGACGTCAAAGACGATCACTGATCCGTCTAAGTCGTCGGACCCACGAAGGATCGATAGGTACTAACCCCCGCAAAAAGACCCACGTAGGATCGGGCTCACACAGAACCTGTAGGCAGTGGCTCACACAGAACCGGTAGTAAGGACCCACGGAGGATCGGGCTCACACAGAACCTGAAGCACTGATCCACGTGGGATCGCTGAGTGCAGTAGTCGACGCAGTCCACTGAGGATCTCTGCACAGTCGTCGCCGCAGTCCACGAAGGATCTCTGCTCTGCCGTCGTCGCAGTCCACGGAGGATCTCTGCTCTGCCGTCGTCGCAGTCCACGGAGGATCTCTGCTCTGCCGTCGTCGCAGTCCACGGAGGATCTCTGCTCTGTCGTCGAAGTCACAGCCAGCGCTAGGGTTCCCGCACGTAGCGAGCTCGTTTAGGAGGGTCCGCTCCACGAGCCGAGGGGCTGATACATCAACTGACACGTAGTCCGAAGTTGATGTATCCAAAAGTTCCGTATCGACAACAGGATCTCAACGCGACAGACGGCGCGTCAATCGGACGCCCGGTCTGAGAGTTATTGGCATTTTCGTCCCAGGGGCCCGGTTGGTTTTTAGGGCAAAACCAACCCGACCGTACTCCGCCTGTATCCGATCCTCGGGCGGAGCATGCCAAAAGTTCCGTCTCACTTAGAGGAAACTACCACAGCTGACGGTACGTCGATCGGACGTCCGTAGCTCAAGTTATGAGCGTTTCCGCTCCGAGGGCCCGGTTGGTTTCGTGTACGAACCAACCCGGCCGAACCCAAAGTCTTCCGAAACCTTGAGTATAATATACCGAAACGACCGTCTCGATCCAAGGATCGCGTAGCCGCTGACGGTTCGTCAATCGGAGGTCCCAGGCCCAAGATATGGGCGAAAGACCGTAGAGGGCCCGAAACGGGGGTACTGGGCCCGGGGCGACCCGGCCCGAACCCCCCCCTGGGGTCGGCCGAACCGGGTCGGCCCGAACCGGGTCGGCCCGACCCGGCCCGAACCGGCTCGGCCGGGTCCGGTCCGGCCTGGGCGCGGCCCGGCCGACCGGACCGGCTCGGCTTCGGCCGAGCGGCCGAAGCGCTGCCGCCGCGGGTCAAACCCGCGGCTTTGGAGAAAACGCGGCCCGCGCGGGCCGCGTGCTGGAAGGCCGGACCGCGGACGCGGTCCGGCGGCTCGCCGCCGCCGCGGCTCGGCCGCGGCGGACTCCTCCGGCGGCGCGCCGGGCGCCGCCGCCCCCGGTCGCCGGCGCCGCCGCGCCGGCGACCCGCGCCGCCGCCTCCTTCCGCGGGCCGCCGGAGATGCTCCGGTGGCCCGATTTGCCTCCCGTCTGCGCCGTTGTTCCTCCCGGGATGCGTCCTCCACTGCGGAATCAACATATGGCCCTTGCGTCGCGCTTTTGCCGTCGCTCGCCAAATCCGCACACAAAGGAAGATCGACGGAGGGTTGCCGGGTCTTGTTCGTTAGACCCGCACCCTCCGCGTTAGTCATAAACAACGGGAGAAACAGGAAAGAAACCAATCAACAATTTTAAATAAATTAAAATTGTTTCGTGATCGGGTTCTATATTTCAAAAGAATAAACACGGGATTTTAAAAAGAATTCCAACATCCCTTACCTCGCAGCTGTCGTTGCCGAACGAGGGATCGTCGCGGGATTGCTCGTCGCGGAAGATGGAGATCGCCGCGTCGTCGCGGAATCGCTCGTCGCGTCGCCAATCTCCGGATCAAGATCAACGGATTTAATTAGTTTAAATCCGTTGATATTGAAATTAAAAAGGGAGAAGAAAAGATCTGATTCTCACCTTTGTTGCCGAACGAGGGTCGGCCGCGGAAGAAGAGGCGTCGCCGAAGAACGTCGCGGGTAGATCTCGTCGACGTCGCAGATCTTGGTGTGCGTCGTCGAATTCCGGTCGCCGGCGTTCTTCGCGTTCTTCGCGTTCTTCGCGTTCTTCGCGTTCTTCGCGTTCTTCGCGTTCTTCGCGTTCTTCGCGGAGAGGGTGGAGGAACGAAGATTCTCTCAAATCCTTTCCAAGGATTTTTATGTTGGTCTTATTTTATAAACATGCCAACACGAAACCGGTTAAGAAACGATCCATCAATTCGTTGAATTAATTCAACGAAAGAAACGACCCATTTAATTCACGAAGAAACAGTCCATTTAATTCACGAAATAAACCGCCCAATTAAATGGTCTGTTAAGAATTAAAGAAAACGCGTCGGTTGACTTTTCAGTTACTTTGACGGGTTTTCGCGGGTGCGTTACTTAGCGAAAGAAACGGCGGGGCTCGTGCAGGTCCCACCGCACAAATATCCTACCAAGGGGTAGGATATTTCTGGATAGCATCCTATCCAGTTCAACTCAGTTCAAGCCGTCTTTAAGTGGCTTCCAAGCAGCTTAAGTGAAATAAAATAAAGCTGTCGCACAAACTTTATTTTATTTCTAACTTAAAGCCGCAAAATTTAAAAACCACACCTGAGCAAACGCAACTCCGGAAGAGGCGTTTCTAAGCAAATACCGGCGCTGCGATTTCATCGGTGCCCTCAGAATTCGATTCCGGGCACCGGTTCAAAAGATAGAAAAACCCGCTCGCCCGTTCACTGAACGTACCCGAGCCAAACTTCGGAAATTGATTCCGGGCACACCGGGCCTCGGAATCAGGTGCCGTCTGAAGCTGCGCTCTTGTAAAATTCCAAAGAAAATTAAGAAAAAAAAATTTCCTTGAAATTTGCGGGTCTTTACATTCCCTTCACAATGTAATTGTGTAAAACCCTATGGTTTTTCCTAAAAAACAATGAGAACTACGATATGGACATTTGATGTTTGTCATTTTGTCTTGAAACTTCACCTAATGACTATTACTACCAACAAAAACAACTATATACATAATTATTATCCTTATGTTTCATAGGGATCCTCCTAATACACCATGTACACTTCTATGTTTTGGACCACACTATGTTTGACTTTTTTGAACTTTAGGTCTTCAACACAACCCTTTACATCAATTACAACCACCTCCATAGTCACTTTGTCCTCATTTTTTCTCAATAACACTTCCATCAAACCACTTCGAGATACATGATTTAATAGAAGTATTGTAATCCTTAATAATTCCCCAACATGTATTACATCATGAATATATCTTCCTTAACCATTTTCAAAGGTTCTCTAGAATTCCCCCATGGGGACCACTATGACATGTTCCCTTTCCAGTTACCCATATTAGGCTATTCCTTCTCAACCCACCTCATGCTGTGGGAATATCCAAACCTGAATTTTCTTTCACCTTCACCAAACCCACCAACTACAGCATGGTTTTTCCCATGTTGGGAAATTTAAACTCCAAATGCCTTATGGTAAGGCATGTTTTTCATCCTCCTTCACTAAGATGAATTTGGTAATTATTTTTTCTATTCTATTGACCATGTATGCCCCTTATAGAATTACTTTTCACTTATATATTTCCATTGGATAACAATAAATTGGTGATAACTCTTTAACACAAATAACCAGCTTCAATAAATCTTGTTTCAAAAAAATAATTCCTGTCCACCAATCTAACATAATTGGTTGGGGTTCAAATAGAGGGTTAAAAACCCTCAGGACTTATTAAGGGCTATAGTGGATGTGAAAAAAAATTATGAGAACATAACTATGAAATCCTTATATTGGAGTTATTTGTTCAAAATTCCTAAAAAACTAAATAATATCACTTCTGGCTGGGACCCTCATACATGAATGAAGCACATTTCACATTAACTACCTCAGGAGTTCTAAAGAGTTTGAAAATCCTATATATATTCTCAAACCATTATTTTTCTTTCTATAGTTCATTGATTACTAAGAAATATGATGGTATTTACTAGATAAACCCTTGATCATGCTGATTTCCCTAATTAAGACCTAGAATTTCCTCTCAAGGCATAACTGGACCTATCTCCATTCCCCAATCCATGGATTAGACAATTTTAACAACTGATTCATTCATATTTTGTTAAAAATAGATTCTTCTCTTGGAAAGTTTTTTTCAACTCCCTCTGTAGGGTTTACTAGGGGTCCTAGAGGAGGCATGTTTCTATACAAAATCACTAAATAAAAATAAAAAAAATAAAAATATATAATAAATTATAAAAAAAACCCATAAATATCCATTAATTAACCAAGAAATTTTAATAAATGGGATACAACCACCCACTCATTCCAATGCAACATTTTCCATTTTCATGTTCTATAACCCATTCACCTAACCAAAATCCAAGGTAAGTCTAAATCTATAATCAAAACCTCATTCCCAACATTAATTGGAAACTCAAGATGGGGTGATAAATGTGTTGGATAGACAATTCCTCACACCCTCTAACATCATCTCCAATAATACTATCATGGGTATACTAGACTTCCCAATAAAAATAACAAAAAATTTGTCTCTCATGCCATTTTTTCAAGACCCAACTCATCCTACCCCTATCTTGGGAACCTTAACTAGTCCTCGACATGATTCAAAGGATATTTACAATCCCCACAGGATTAAAACTAGTGTTTATACGTCTAGAAAAAAATTATTTTGGGAATGTTTTATACCTAGTAATAATCCTAACACTAAGTCTTGACTGAGAACATAGTGTAATCTCACCAAAAATAAATGAGTCCCATGCTGAACCAGATAACATAAATAAACTTCTTAATCACAAATCATAATAAAAAAATGAGGTTACAAGAAAACATACTACCATAATACCGATGTATACAAAGTACAGAGAATGTTCAAAGAAGTTAAAGGGGTATTATATGGGAATCTTAATAGGGAATACAATTTCTGGTATACATGTTAAACCAAAATTAACAAAATAAAATACTAACCATATCCATGTTGCATGATGGATTAATCCCACCATTTCACCTCCATAACCTAAAATAAGATGATCATAAATACTCAATAACTACATGTATCACCTTTACATTTACTTTATCAGATAAAATAAGGTCTACATACACCCATTGGTGTATGAATGGTGTGATAATGATAATCCTAGTATGATCCAAACAAGTTTTCCATATACAACTAAAGCTAGAAAAAATGAAACATTATTATATTGAAATAATTGTATGAAAGTAGTTTTTAAAACATTTTATGAAAAAAACTACATTATACATACTATTTATCTATAGAAAATGATGATTATTCAATAACTATATAACTACTTTTTAAATACAACACATGAATTTAACCCTATAGTTACTAATCCTAGGATCAACTGAGGTGACCTAGATATGTACTTGTAGGTATGGTGATAAAAATAAATACATTATAAACTAGATTTGATACCACATGATATTACCCAAGATAAAAATTAATATATATTACAATAATATACAACTCACAATAATCTTTCATGATCCTAATAACATTTAGGTTTAGTGTCTTTAGATATCATTTATATAAAAAAATATTTTTCATTATTTTAGAACAATTATCTATAATAAAACCCTACTAGATCCCATTATATAAATCTACTAGGTTATAATCATCTCTTTAACATGGGGAACAAAAAACCTAAGAAAGGGGTGATCTTAAACACTCATTAAGGAAAAATAAATCTATGTGTCATAAATTTTTAGATCATAAAAGTATGAGAAACAAGATCATGGGAGAAATATATTATTAAGAAAACAAGAACCAATAATATTTTTCCATATAATATAAGGACATGTAATCTCAAATGATAATACATATATAATGGAATAAAAGAACATAAACATTAGATAACAATCACTTTCCATGAAGCATAACATCGAAAAATAGCATAAAAACATGGAATAAGAATAATCATAGGTACTTATAACAGTATAGATGTGTTCAAATGTGAATTGATCCATGTATAGAATCAGTAGGCTTGGACTAACCACCCATGTACCATTAGGATTGGTCTTACCACCCATGTACCCTTTATATTGGTCCTTCCATGCATGTACCCTTAGGCTTAGGCTTACCACTTGTATACCATTGGGATTGGGATTACTACCCATGTACCCATGGACATGGAATTACCACCAACATACCCTTGTCCTTGAGCTTACCACCAATGTTCTCATGGTCTTAGGATTACCACCTGTGTACCATTGGGATTGGGCTTACCACTCTTATAACCTTTGGTTTCATATAACCTAATATGCACCGTTTTGAGATCATGATATATAAAAATTACCAATGCATTAGAGGGAATATATGACCCCACCAATATCATAATGGTAAACTATATTCATGTGTTCCACAAAAAATAAATCATATAACATATAATTAAGAACCCATAGAAGGAAAATGGGTTTCATAAAATTTACAAATGTGATAACATGAAATAAATTCAAGACTTAGATCGATTTATACCCAAAATCAAATCACCAAAATTTTTTATTTCATATGGTAATTTATAGTGCTATTCATGAAATATTTCTAAAAACTGATAAAGTTTTGGGATATACCATTAATTAAATCGCCCTCTATTATTTTGGTGAGTCTAGTAAATAAGAATTGGAACAGTTATAGATTTAGAGGTAGGTAAAAGAAGAGTATAGAAAGATCTTACTCATTTTGAGACAAAAGTTACCAAGGGATATTGGGTTGTCATTATTTAATTTTTAGTTTTATTTATTTATTTTTTCTTTACTGGTACTTGGATTGATGTTATTTTGAATTTTGTTGGTGATGTATAAGAACTTCATGTGTTTTTCATGTTTTGGGGGTAAAATTTTAGGTTTAACTAGATTTAAATGATTAACTTACATGGTCTAGAAATCCATTTGATGCCTATATATATGTTTCTATTTCTCCTTCCAGTGATAAATTTTTGGTTGAGGAAAAATCCACCAAACCATTTGGACAAACAATGTGCAACCAATAACCTAAATTAAATATTTTTTTGGGGATTTTTTATATTTTTAATTTTATTTGGTTCGTGTAATTAATATTTGGGATGAATTAAATTGGTTTTTTTGTGGTGTCTTAATATTAATTTCATTTATTTTTTTTATTCATAATAATGAGAAGCTATTTTTAAATAAATAAAGGCCAACAAAAAAATTAATAAAGAAGATTTTATAAAATAATAAATGTGATTTAATGCATGGGGTTAATGATAAATGATAGAATTTTGTATTTATTTTAGTATAGATTCTTAATATCACAATAATAAGGTATGTGTTTTAAAAATATTTTAACTTGTTTTTATATTTTTATTTGATGTTTTGATATTTTAAACTAAAGTAACTGATTTTAAAATAATTCAAAATGGAATTCTTGGAAGTTAATTTTTGTTTTTAGATCTTTTGAAGTGACGTGTTTTATTTTCTTTTATAGGATGTTAATTTGAATTGAGGTTTGTTTCTATCTTGTGTATTATTTTAGGTTTAATGGTTATTATTTAGTATTTATGTTATTTGTTTCTATTAAGAGTATTCCTCCTAATAATGTTCTGAGGAATCATAAGAAATATGTATCCCAAAGTGTGTGTTTTATTCTTCTATTTTATTACTCTATTGAAACTCATAATAGAGTGTTGGAGCTATATCCCTCTCAGTGTTTACTAGACTTTCATGGTGATTAATGTCTTCAAGAGGTTTTATAGTGGAACATAATGGTGAAATAGATCTTCAAATATCTTGGAACTCTTGAATCCTTGAGGGTGAATGATATCTTGGGTTTGTTTGGTATGCAATTATGGAGGATCATTGTTTTATCCTAGTTAGGAACTAGTCTGATTTTTTAATTCTATAAGACTATGTTCATTCAGTTTTATTTTCCTAAAAAAATGTTGGTGAGAAAAGTGATGGAAATTATGAGTCTCTAGTAAGGTCCGTAAACATTCAAGGAGTACAAGGACCACTTTAGTAAACCTATTCCATTTTATTTTGAAGTTGTTCCTAGATATTCTATGAAAGCATATCATTTTTTTGAAAGGGAACTATATAGATCTGCTTCCAAAGAACCATTAACTAGATTAACTTCTTTTAGAAATCTATTTGATAGAGTTGTGATGACATTGTTTTCTTTAGAGGGACACCCATGGTGGGTGGAAACCCAATCTCTCTCGGTACTAGAGATAGTTCCCTATCTGGTAGAATTAAAAAGTTATAGGAACCTATGTATGAGAATCCATATGATTTTTGAAATCCTTTTCATTATGCTACCACTCCTTAGGAAAAGAAGAAATATCTGTTGTACAATCAGTATGGTGAGTTTGGGTGCTCTATACTGTATTAATTAAATATTCTAGAAGACCTAACCTAGTTATGGTTAGCTGGTACATATCTATGAATTATACAAATAAATGTATCCATATAAGAATAAGGACCTTCCATATTATATATTTTGATGGTAAATCAATGAATCTTATAAGGTATCAGTTTCTTTCCCTTTTTCTTTCTTTCATTCCTCTTATTGTTAGTCTTGTTCTATCTCATTTATTTTGGGGTTTTTAGTATCTTTTTCACATTTTGAGGATAAGAATTTATTTTTTAGGAATTATGGATGTTTCTTCACTTGATTCTTCTCAGTTGGATCATTGTCTAGTGTTACGTGATGTATCATAGTTGTTTTATTAATCTAAAATTGCAGTGCATTATTAACTGGTGGAGATAACCATTGTGGATATCTATTTCACAATCCCATCCATAGGTTAGTTAGGTGTTAATTATGAGTTTTATATAGATATTTTAATGGTGGTTTTAGTTAATTTTAGTGGAATAAAAATACCGAGTTTGAAGTTTCTATCTATTTTCGGTTGGAACTATTGGCATGTCATTCCATCTTCCATGTAAATCAGTGAATTTCAAGGAGAAAAAAGTGATACAGAGATGATAATTTTAAAACTATAGCCTTTATTTTACATTTTATTTATTTATTTGTTCATTTCAGTAATATTTTAGTTGAAATTACTTGAGTTAATTTTGTTTCAAGTTTTTGTCAAGAGATCATGGTTAGTACAAATCATGTGAAAAACCAGGAAATACTTATAATCCCATATCATGAGATATTTCCATTATTAGAAATGTTTTTTATAACTTTATGGACAAACCCTTAATCTCTCTACGTGTTTTCAGTAATGGTAACATAGTTACAGCACATTTTGGTAAACCATACAGCCAAACCATGTGACTTACCCTATTTTATTATAACATGAATATACTAATCTACCCTTACTTGATTTTATCCCCAAAGGGGGTATCCTCTAATAAAAATATCATGATGAACCTTAATGGGAATCATTATTAAATTACCCATATTTATCTATATTTGGGATCCCATCATTTCAATTTCCATCAGTTTCCTCCAAGGAAAGGATCCTCCTTTTTTATTCTTCTTTTATATCTTCCTTTCATCTTGTTTTTTATTCTTAAATTTCCATGGTATTATATTTTAAAAAATCTAGTTTAGGGTTTGTGTAAATATCTAATAGTTATTAATGTTAGTGTGAACATATTTTTATTTGGTTCCTCCTCTTCCCATAATGATAGGAATCACTTTATCCTCACTCCTTTGAGGTAGCAGTTTCCCTATGTTTTAATTTTCTATATATACCATTCATTATTTGTATCTTGAATTTTGTTTTACATGAATTTTATTCTTATTTTACTATCCATTCATAGGTTTTTATGGTTTAGATAAAGTATATAAACACGTGTTTTAATTATAAATGGAAAATTATGTCTTCTTGGTGTTTGGAAAATTACTAAAGTGGTTTTATTGAGGATTTTTATTATTTAATTGATTATTTTTAATTTTGTCACATTTAAGACTCGGACTACAATTTATTAAGGATTTTGATGGTCTAATATTTTAAAATATCATTCTTTTCATGTTTGTTATTATTTTATGAGTTATTAATCGATATTTCTAGATACTTTAATGACATGAGGTAATGTTAGTGGTGTTTTAATTTAAAAAATTTCCCAAAAACTAAAAGAGTTTTCAAAATATCATTTTTTTGAAAAAAATTTCAAATGATGTTTTTATAAGGAAATTTATAAAGTGTAACATTGAGGAATTCTTGTAATTTTTAAAAGGTAATTTCAAAAGATATTGATTTAGAAATGGTGTTTCAATGGGATTTGAAAAGAAAATACAATATTTTAAACTCATTTCCTAGTTAATATCTTCCAAACAAAATCCCTTAAGGAGATACACCACCAATGGAATCCCAACCATCTCATTCGGTTGTGATGTTTCTACATATAACATAGAGGAGATTATCCTTGGTGGGAATTAGGAGGTGGGATGGGGGTTTTCTTTTTTTTATGATTAGGGTATAAAAAATGTTACCTCACAACCTATTTCTATCATCATGGGAAACCTAGGAATATTATTAAGTGAATAGAATATTGTTTTTATATATTTATAATTCCACTATGTAGATACCTCTTGTGCAGGATATGTCTTGACCTTGGGGGAGTGCCACTGGTTAGGCTATGATTGACTATCTAGGAGGTTATAGACTAGGAAATTCATCAATTTGATGACATATGGATCCACCAGAGTATGAATAGGATCATATAATAGGTTTTTTAGAAGTTTCCCATGATTAATTATCCATTATTACTTAATTTTTATATCAGTTATTTATTTACATATCTCCAATGACATGTTCAAATATATTTTCTTTTATATATTATTTGTTCCCTTATTTCCCCTTTATAATTTCTTCCCATAAAATAATTTTTTTAGTCCCTAAATTATTCATATGTTTAACTTTATATATATTTTTTGATTCATTTCATTAATTTTATTGTTGATTTTATTGGTCCTTTTTGAGTTATTTCTTGAGTGGTTTTCAAGGTTGTTTAAAAATAGAATTACAAAAGGTCTTTTTCAAAAAGTATTTTTTGAGAGAGGATTTAAATAATTAATTAAAACCTATTTTAGCTTCCAAATATATATTATAAGAAAGTTTACGGTTTTTTATTTAAATTATAAAAATCTAGTTTATATTTTTATTAAAAACTAGAATCTATGGTTTTTTATGAAAATAAATGCATGGACTCTTGGTGGAATTATACTGGGTTGTTATTCTAACATCCTACTTTCACCACTCATTGTTTTTAGACTATGTGAATCCTTTATAGGACCATGTTATATTTTTGGGATTAGTCATAGAGTAGGGAGGTTTGGATGATGGTTAGTGACTTTGAGGTCACACGGAGATCATGTTGGATATATTGGGTTTTATTTTTTATTACAAATATATCCACCGTAATAGCCTATTTTAGTTCAAATATTGTCTTAGTTCATCTATATATTTACATAATTATTTTTATTTTTTTGTGGTTACACATTTTGGATGTGTTTTTATATTTTTATAATTCCATACCTACTTATTTTTTATATGCATGGATCTCTGATGTACATAGTTTTCATGAAATAGTTTGAAGTGGAATATATGTGTCTCATCAATAAAAAGTCTCAAGCTATGTCACAGGCTAACTCATGTGTTCATTCCATTGCTGGCCCAGGTTAGTTCATAAATAAATAAATAATTTTCAAACCATATTTATGTGTAACTCTTTACACTACACAAAGACTATGTTACTTAACCAAATTAAAATAATAATATATTAACCCATTTCTAAATTCATCCCATGCATATGTAACATTAAACCCTTTATTAAATGTCTTGGAATCATATAAAATCCATAATCCCCACATGAATAATCTTAGAGCAATGAATATACAACCCCCACTTTACTAGATAAGGGATAAGCCTCTAGGACAGTGATCATCCTTACCAAAAGTCCATTTACCCAAGGATACTTTACTCAAGGGAAACTCAATTATAGTATAATTATGAAACCTAATATATGAAAACTATAAATATATTCTTAATTCAAGAAGATGGTGGAGCTTGATGCTCCAGGTCCATGATGAGGTGATGCTTCTCTGGGCAGACTTCGAGAGCCTGTTTCGGGTAGAATCTGTTCTAGTGACTCTTCATGCAGTGCGCATATAGGAGCTACTTCATCTGAAATAGGGAAACATGACTATGGATCAGTACTTAGGGAGGTTCATCGACCTCTCACACTACTCCACCAATATGGTTCGGGAACCATTCTTTAGGGACCGGACCTTCTATCGGGGACTCAGTTTGGAGATTAGGGCTTCGGTTCAACATCCTAACGCATGCAGGGGGTTAGAGAGAGCCCTCATAGTGGAGAGTTTCCTTGCTGAGCTGTCTCCAGCAGCGAGATCCACCACTGGTAGACACATAGTAGAATCTTCTATAGTTGGCAACAAACAGATGTCACAGAGGTCCAAGAGGACTAGACCTATAGGTGGACGATCACATGACTCAAGATAGGTTGTGCGGGGCTCCCAAAATGGAGATAGAAATTCCAAGAGTGGACAATGTTTCACATGCAGCAGGTAGGGTCACATGGCTCATGACTGTCTGACCCGCTGTTCG
The DNA here is from genome assembly GCA_963277665.1 of Viscum album. NCBI lineage: Eukaryota > Viridiplantae > Streptophyta > Magnoliopsida > Santalales > Viscaceae > Viscum > Viscum album. The sequence continues at coordinate 626,962,747 of OY728127.1, forward strand.
GATGATCAAAAGACGGTCGAAGGACCACCCAGGCATAGACATAGATTCGATCGAGGTGGTCCGTAGGGAGCAGGCAGACGTGGCAGAGGAGCATGCCGTGCAGAAGGCGGTGGGTGATGTTTCCAGGTGTTACCGCCACCACCACTAGGAGGTCCACCCTGACCATAGGGAGCAGGCGGATAGGGGAGATCTCAGCTCTTGGAGGCTGAGGCCTACGATCACGGTGCTACGAAGATGATACGAGGTATGATATTTTTCTACTACCCCTTAGATGCAGTGATTATAGACATGGGTTGTGGTTATTATTTCATTTCTACTGCCCTCGTTCGGAGCTCGGAGATTCCGATGGAGCTATTGGCTCGATCCTTACGGCTAGAGACTCCTACGTGGGTGGATTCGATGATTATGCACTGGTGACGGCAGTTTGAGCTTAATCTAGGAGGTGAGATCTTCGACTGAGATTTACTAGTAGCGGTGTCGAGGCCTTATGACGTCATCTCAGGTATGGACTGGTTATCTACAGTCCATGCTCAGATTGACTGTATTAGGTGCAAAGTATCATGTTTCCACACATATGGGACCAGGTTTACCTTCACCGGTGAGAATGGCACCTTTTCAGCGTAGGATGGACTTACCGGGAGGAGATTGCAGCCGATCGCTCATCAGTTGGCTAGCCTTACCCTCGAAGCAGTTGACGTGGAGAGTTTGAGCTATCCTGTAGTGGTGGACCAGTACGCAGATGTTTTCCCTGATGATGTCCCAGGTCTACCTCCTCACAAAGTGGTATAATTTTACATTGAATTGTACCCTGGTACGACATCAATATCTATAAAAGCGTATCGGATGGATCTCGTGGAGCTTCGCAAGCTACGGGTACAGGTAGAGGACTTTTAGGGGAAGGGGTTCATCTGGCCCACTGTTTCTCCTTGGGTAGCCCCAATTTTTGTTCACCAAGAAGGTGAATGGGAGATTGAGGATTTTTGTTGACTATCGGCACCTGAACTAGGTGACCGTGAAGAATAAGTACCCACCCTCGAGGATTGATGGCCTCTTTGATCATCTAAAGGGAGCATAGTGGTTCTCGAAGATAGAACTTAGATCAGGCTATCACCAGCTCAGAGTACGAGATGAGGATGTGCAGAAGATAGCCTTTAGATGTATGTATGGCCATTATGAGTTCTTCGTTATGCCATTAAGTGTAACCAATGCTTCAGAAGTGTTCATGGGACTCATGAATAGGATCTTTCAGCCTTACCTTGATCGCTTTGTAGTGGTCTTCATCGATGACATTCTGATCTACTCGACTATTGAGGAGGAGCATTCCTATTATTTACAGGTAGTACTGGACACACTCTGAGATCACCATATTTATGGTAAGCTCTTGAAGTGTCAGTTATGGATTTTAGAGGTTCACTTTCTAAGACATTTCATATCGGAGGTTGGATTTTCAGTGGATCCAGCAAAGATTGAGGCGGTACTTTCTTGGGAGGCACCTAGGAGTGTGATAAAGGTATGAAGTTTCCTGGGTTTGACTGGATACTACCAGAGGATTGTTCCAGATTTCTCTAGAGTTGCATCACCACTATCATCCTTGACAAATAAGGGGAAACCCTTCATGTGGTTGGAGAAATTCCAACAGTGTTTTCAGGAGTAGAGGCAGAGGCTGACTAGTGCCCCCATCTTGAGGCTTCCAAAGGAGGGCCTAGGGTACATAGTCTACTACGACACATCAGGGACCAGTCTCGAATGTGTCCTAATGAAGGGGTGATCAGTGATCACATATGGTTCTCAGTAGCTGATACAACATGAGTAGAACTACGCTACCCATGTCCTAGAGTTAGCAGTAGTGGTCTTCGCCTTGAAGATTTGGTGACACTATCTGATGGGAAACCATTTTTTCGTGTACTCTATTTTAAAGAGTCTCAGGTATATCTTCACTCATAAGTACCTGAACCAGATACAATGACGTTGGCTTGAGTTCCTCTAGGACTATGACTTTGAGATATTCTATACTCTTGGGAAGGGGAACATTGTAGCAGATGCGCTCAGCTGGGGGTCTGGTATACAGTTGATAGGCGAGGCGACGGAGCAGCTGGCCTCTTTGCAGATATCCTTTTTGGATATAGATGGATCAGATTTTCTTCAGTCTCTTACAGTCACTCCCCCACTTCTTTAGCAAGTTAGGGAGGCGCAGCATGGGTACGTTGACTGCGAATCTTGATGTGCTCAGATATCCATAGGGTAGGAACCTGATGGATTTTATGAAGGTGGGGAGAACGTCATCCTCTTCATGGGATGTACCATGGTACCAGTGTTACTTCAAGAGGATGTGTTGAGGGAGTTCCACACATCCCTTCTTGGCATACATCCAAGAGTGGGGAAGATGTTCCAGGATCTCCGACAACAGCACTGCTGGCCAGGAATGAAGAAAGCAGATGCATAGTTTGTTTCTCAGTGCCTAACTTGTCAGCAAGTGAAGGTGGAGTATCAGGTACCAGCAGGCTTGGTTCAGCCTTTATAGGTCCCAAAGTGGAAGTGGTATGGGATATCCATGGACTTCATGACAAGGCTTCCACGTACATCTAGGGGACATGACTATATCTGGGAGATCATCGTCCGACTCACCAAGTCAACCCACTTCCTACCGATGAGAGAGCAGAGTTCAGTAGAGATCTTGGGATGCCTCTATGTGCAGGAGATTATGATGCTACATGGAGTAACCTCGATTATTGTCTCCGATAGTGACCCATGTTTTACTTCCCAGCTATGGAAGGGTTTTCATGAGGCTTTTGGGATGCAGCTTCATTTGAGCACCGCCTTCCATCCTCAGACAGATGGCCAGATTGACTGGACCATTCAGACCCTCGAGGACATGTTGCGTGCTTATGTCCTTGATATCAGTCGTATCTAGGAGGATCACTTACCTTTGGTGGAGTTTTCATACAACAACAACTATAACTCCACCATTGGGATGACACCTTTCGAGGCATTGTACGAGAGACCTTGCAGATCACCTTTGTGATGGACTGACCTAGGGGAGTCAGAACTAGTGGGACCAGAAATGGTACGAGCTACCACAGAGAAGGTAAAGATCATCTAGGAGTGGTTGAAGACTGCACAGAGTAGGCAGAAGTTGTATGATGACAGGAGACAAAGACTTATGGATTTCAAGGATGGTGACCACATCTTCCTACGGGTCTCACCCCGACGAGGTCTACGGAGATTTGGCCGAGGCGGAAAGTTATCTCCAAGATTCATCAGACATTTTCAGGTCGTCAATAGAGTGGGTGATGTGGAATACCGCTGATCTCTTCCACCTCAGTTGCACCAGGTGCATGATGTCTTCCACATATCCCAGTTGAGGAGATACGTTCACTGCCCTTCTCACATCATTGACCATAGCGAGTTGGACATCGATGATGGGGAGACTTTTATGAAAGTTCAAGTAGATATTGAGGATCGATAGGAGCAGGTCTTTCGTGGACGATCGATACCTATGGTGTGCATTCACTAGCAGCACGGGAACCTCCAGGATAGTACATTGGAGTGGGAGGCTCAGATGCATGCTCAGTACCCCCACTTGTTCCCTTAGTTTGAGTTGTGGATTATGGGGACATAAAGACCTAAGGTGGGGAGAATGTAAAGACCCATAATTTCCATGTAATTTTTTAAAAAATATATATATGTGAATTTTACGAGTCCGTGAAAATTTTCTGTGTGTGATTCCGAGGCCCAGAGTGCCTAAAATGAATTTCTGAACTTTTATTTGGGTACGTTCAGTAAATTTGCGAGCGGGTGTTTCTAACTTTTGAATCGGTGCTCGGAATTAAAAACTGAGGGAACTATTGAGCTCATAGTGCCGGTATTCACTTAAGAAGACTTTCACCTCAACAGCAGTTGGTCGAGGGTGAATGTTAGTTTTTGGGTTTTTTTGTGCAAGAATAAAATAAAAATAAAATTCTATTGAATTTTTATTTTTATTTGAAACAACCTTGTGGGTGTTGGGAGTCGGGGTCCACCGGAACTAAACCTCCATTTAGAAGTTGGAAGTGGGGACCACTAGACCTTAACCTCCCATGAGAGGTTATGGTGGTGGGGACCACCCGAACCATAACCTCCCATGAGAGTTTATGGTGGTGGGGACCACACGAGATTAAACCACCTTGAAACCACCTTTAACTGGGAGAAACCTCAACTCCCTAATAAATGTGGGGGAGCCTATTCAACACCTCCACATTAATTTGTGCCAACACACCACTTTATCATGCCAACGTAAATTAATTGTCTTGACCCCCTTTTTAAATATTAAGTAACAACGTCATTGGAATTTAGGAAGGTTCCTAAAAAATGAACCATCATAAATTCCAAGATCATTACATACCTCTCCCCCTCTCCTATATATATGGAGTTTGGGAGGAGAATTTGGGATGGCTTCACCAAGAGACGAAGCACTGGTAAAGTGACGCGACGCACAACACTTAGAGGATTACGCTCTCCAACAAATAACGCGTTCTCAAACGAAGAACACGCTCCCCAACAAAGAACGCTCCACCAAAAAAGAACTCCAACCTACTTCGACCTTCTCCCTCAGGACTTCTTCCAATGTGGGCGTCCTCATCTACATTGAATCGACGTCCATACTTCTTCCCGTGCCAATGTCAATGAACGAGGTAGGGGGTTTATTTGCGTGTTAATACTTTCCTTGATTTATTTGCAGTTTGGGAAAGAATCATTACAGAGGTTGTAAAATTTTAAGTTCATCATTATTCTTTCTTGTTGAGCCAAATGCTACCTCCCTAAACGCAGAGGGTGTGTGTCAAATCAACATGGTCCAACCCCTCCACCATTCTTCTTTGTGGTGTTCTTCTAAATGAAGGAAGGTGACGAAGACGAAGAAGGGGACGAAGGCAACAGTGCCGCCACCCATGGCCACCATGACCCACGCCGCCCCCGTGACGCTCTGGACTCTCGGTCAAACCAGATGTGCGCCCTCGACGCGTCATGCCGCCCCGAGCCGAACCTATTGTGCGCCCTTGCCGCCCCACGCTATCCTAGGCCGAACCGGCCCCGCGCCCCATCTCGCGTCGCCCGCTGGTTGTGCCACCCGGTCGTGCCCCCCGCCGGTCGGGCCACCCCGGTCGCTCCTCCTGCTGGCCGCCCCGCCCCGAGCGCACCACCCTGGACGTGCCACCCTGGCCACGCCGCCTGCCTGCCTCCCGAAACAGTCCGCACCCCTCGCGACACCCCGACCGAACAGGCCTGCGCCCCACGCGGCGCCCTGGCCGAGCTGGCCCCCGACCCACATGGCGCCCCGGCTGAGCTGTCCCGCGCCCCTCATGAAACCCCGGACGAACCGGCCAGCGCCCCTTGTGGTGCCCTAGCCGAACCATCCCTGCACCCTTGTGGGACCCTCGTGGCTGATCTGCCTTGTGGCACCCGTATGCTACGCATCCCCTCACGGCCTTCGTGGCCTGCTGGATCTCCCAGCGGACCGGGCTACATCACGGGCCGAGACTGACCTAGCGGTTCTGGCCGAGTCAACCCGAACCAGGTTGACCCATGCAAGGTCGGTCCGGGTCGGTCCAACCGGGTCAGACTGGACCCGTTCCCACTATGCCCCTTCACTTTATTTTGTCCATATCTTTGGCACCAGACGTCCGTTTGACGAACCGTCAGCAGCGCTGGAAATCTTGGAGAGAGAAGTTCCCTTTGAGTAAACTCCACTAGAGTTTTGGTTTGAGATGGGAAACAGTTAGTTTGGGTCGAGCACGAATCAAACTAGGCCCCTGTGACTAAAAGGCTAATAACTCATAGACCGGGCGTCCTTTTGACACGCCGTCTGTTGTATTGAGACCCCTATGACGTGGCAGACCTTTGAGATACTTCTTCGTGGGACTTCCTGACAGTTGGAGTATCGACCAGTAGCTCGTGGAGCGGATCCTCTCAGAGTCGAGCGAGCATAGTGTGGAGACCTAGTAGCTGGCTGAGACCTAACAACTGCTGACCATTTTGACTTGGAGTGACTCTAATTGCCCAGTGGGGAGCGCCTTGGTGTTTCGGAAGACCTGCATTGGGGAGCACCTTGGGGTCACGGTAGACCCAAGTTACTTGAAAAGAGGAGTACCTCAGTAGGCTACGAGGAGGAGCATGTTTTTTGATGCTAAAGACCCATGGTGGAGAGTGCTCTTGGTGATGTGGCAGATCCACGGTACTCGATAGGAGGAGTACCTCAGCAGTCCAAGGTTAGTGGGAAGTGCTCTTGATGTCACGACAGGCGTACTGTACTCAATAGAGGAGGAGTTATCTAGCAGCCGAGGTTTCAACAATGTGATTGGGGTTATAACTTGATACTACCCCTAGAATAAAATCCTAGTTGAGTTGATTCAGCTTTTATGTGTTTTCCTCATGATTGAGATGGATCACTTGATAACTTAGGTATATGTATGGACATATAACTCTGTAAGGTTATCTGTAGATTTCATTCTTTGTGGTTTATCATTGGTGGATTTTGTGAGACCTTGAGGGTCTCGAGGTCCCTACTGAGTATCATTATACTCACCCCTGCACGGGCTATGCCCGCACCTTGTTATGTTGGATGCAAATGACGGACAGCGCTGACGGTGGCTGAGAGTACCAGGACTGGACGGTGCCCGGAGGTGGACCGTACGGCATGTCGGTACCCGGAGGAGATGGTTGGACATGGAGTGTTGAGGAGGCGATCTGTACCTACCCTTGAAGTAGGAACTCAGAGGATGATCTAGTATCTATCTTTTCTCTTCCTTCATCTGTTTTTGCATTTCAGTTTCTTGTACTTTACTGTTGGTCTTGTACTCTGGCCCCTTTACATTCAGCACTCTTTTGTTATACAGTTTACTTGGTGTATTGTATCTAGTAGTGTTCTTGTTTGTGTGTGTGTTTACAGTTTATAAAAGCAATGCCTTCTTAGTTTTAGGGAATTACTCCTTTGGTGCTAGTCACCATTTCCTGGCCTATGGAAGGTGGGATTTGGGTAGTCATGGCACGGGCCCCTGGGGACGGGTCATAACATTTACCCTTTAACCATGGTAAATAAAATATTTACTGAAGTAATTATTCATAATGTATAAAAATAAAATTTACCTATTTACACAATTTGGACCTCCTGATTCCAAATATGGATTCCATTTTTGAAAATTCAAAATACAGAAGTGGTAGAAATTAATTTAAAATTAATTCCTACTGTCAAAACAAAAAGCGTGGTTTTAACAAATAATTATTATCAAAATATTGGCACTTATTTATGTCCAATTTCAAAGTGAAATTACTTAGAATGACCAACATTGGATTAAATGGTAAAAAAATAATCTAATTACACTTTAAAACCAATTAAAAAGATAATCTAACCATATAAATAAATTATATTAAAAGGCAATTTTGAATTAAAATGCAATATTTTTCACTATTCATCAAAAAATGATTTTTTTCAGAAACAAATACCATAATTTTACCCAAAGTGAATTTTTATGTATCGATTCTAAAAAAGAATTTTATTTTGTCAAATAAAACCTATAAAACTGACCCAAACTATATTTAAAGAGGGTTCACCATCAAAAGTCAGTAAATTAACCATTTAAAGTAAATTATGCTTAAAATTAGATTCATTCGCATTTTGAGCCTCTAAATTTTATTGGATGAATTTAAAAACATTTAACAAACATGTATAATAATATTGTAGTTAGTTCTATTCATTCTGGCCAATAATACAACTAGGTATTAACTACCATTTAAAATAATAATATTATATTATTATTTTGCAACTTAAGATTTTAAAGAAACTCATTGTTGCATATCAGGTATGCCATCAAAAATAGCAACCCCTTTAATGTAAAATTAATATTTAATTCACAAAATATTAATTAAAATGAAAATGTATTATTTATTTATTTTCCAGGAATGTTACACCATGCCATAGTGATTTTAATCATTTTTCATTAATTATTTTATAAACACCACTCTTTAGTGTTATATGTTTGTGTGTGTGCATTGAATGAAATTTTTTAATTGATCAAAAAGAAACAATAAATGTATAGAATATAAGTGGGAATTTAGTAAATTTTCTTATCCTAAATTCCTTATCAATATGGATATTTCTTCTAAAATACTTCCTACCATAATCTAAAACATAGAATCCAATACACTCTACAAATGCTTGAATCAATCATTCTATGTTTTAATATGTGAATCTTGATCTTGAATAGTATTCCTCAATGTAGATATTTCATTATGTGATTCAGGACCACAAAAACTAGTAAACCCCCTTCATCTAATGTTATAATAAAATATATATATGGATTGCTGAAGAATTTTGATAAATATGGTCAAAAACCCATACCACTCACTAGACCATAATTAACTTTACATAAAACTCAAGAAATAACACCCTCTTCGGATATAAATAATAAAAAAGTGGGTTTTAATCCCACATTTCATTGAATTTATTCTAAAAGTGGGATAAAATTTATCTATTAAATAATTAAGGAACATAAGATGGTAAATTAAAAAATTCTCTATAATGTGTTCTATAGGGTCATTCACATAACTTATATCCTTTTTATGGAAAGAAAACATCATCTTCATCCAAAACACACCATGACCTACCTCATTTTCCTGTATCAAAATACTATATAACTAAAACATTAAAAAAATAAATTACTATATATCTTATAAATATATATTATAAGAAAGTAAATGGTATTTACCATTACATATTTTTTATATCAAAACTCTATAAACCAGATGTTTTAGGAATTAACTACCTCCTTCGACTAGAAGTATTTATTAGAGAATGTTCCAAAATAAATTATATTTCAATAACACTTGAAATTTTACTAAAACTTATTTTTTAATTCAATGACATGTAATAAAAAAGTTGTTGTTATTATTCATGATTATGATCAAAAAATGAGTACCAATTCCTCTTAGGAAAACTTTAGGGACCTCTAAATAGATATAGGACACTGATAGAGATTTGTCATTAAATTCATACCATAACCTACAACTAAAGTATTTCCATTTATTTTATATGTTTTTAAGGTCTACAGACATAAAATCACATATGAACCTTCAAAATCGAATAGCATCTATAAATAAACTGCATAAAATTACCTAGCTTATTAACATATTTAGTACTAGTGTTCAAATTCATCATATATGAATACATAAATAGGGAAATAACTATACTTGGATGTCAAAAAACTCATTATTGCATGAAAATGGAATATAAATTTAATTAATATAATTAATGGGGAGAGATTCCAATTTATAAGCTAACTGCCCCAGAATCTTCCCATAAAGGCATGCTATATCCATAATAGGTACCCAAAATATGTCAAATTGGACAACTATTATTGATTCGATGAAATTAAAAACCTATTGAGTATTAATGTTTTTCACCTTTATTATTTTTATAATTAATATATAAATTTTAAAAATATAAATATTTAAGTAATCAATTTTCTGTCATTGAAATATATTCAAAAAACAGTGACATTCTAATAGCCCCTTGATTTTAACTAATTCATGATCAAATTGATATAGAGATATATCATAGATAACCAACTTTATTTCATGACATCATCCACATATATAATACTTATGGATGAAAACATATTAAGATAACTAGAAATAGCATAAATAAAATTATTTTTTGTTATAAAGTTTACCCTATGTATGAGTAGTGGAATAATTATCCAGTTTAGTTAGTTAACTCTACATCACATGAGTAGAAAAACAATATTGTACTATAGGTGCACATTATGCAGTAAGAGTAAAATGAATTTTCTGTACCATTGGTGTTCTCTATGTAGTAGGATTAGAAGAACTATCCTATGTCATAGAGTGTCTAACATATCTAAATCTCTTCCATCATGAAATTCCTATAAAAATATCATAGAAAAAATTAATTCAATTAAACCTATATTTCAATATTAAACCGTTAAATTATTATTTATTGATTTAAATTATGAATACATAAACACATTGAAAATGAAAATGTAGATTTGAGGGTTGGAATAAATAAAAATAATGTGATATAAATGTATATCTATAAGTGTAAATATTGATTAAAAGAGGCCAAGTTATATATTTTAAAACTATGTTTGAAGACATTAACATCATGGATGATCAATTATTGGATATTTTTTTACAATATTCAAAAATAATAATTTTTTCTAATAATGGATATGGTGGGAATCATGAATATTCAATCATTCTGGTGAAACATCTCAGAATATATTATTTTTTAAGAGAACAATTTATCATTTGAACTAAAAAATTAAATTATTTTGATATTTATATAGTTTTTTTAATTTATGAAATGAAAATGAACCCCATTGAAAAGATAAAAATTAAATGTGAAAATTATTTAGATTTAAAATTAATGAAGATACTGAAAGATAAGGGAATGAGGAATAAAATTTTATTTCTTAGGAAGATAATATTGTTAATAACAGATATGAAAATATCATATTTTATATGAAAATTTAAGGGAACTCGAATGTTATAAAGAAAATATTTCTCTCAATAATTTTAATTGTGAACTATTTAAGAAGAATATTTCAGGATTTAATTGAATAATTATGTTATGATTGTGGGTTTATCCCATATTTTAGTTGCTTGTATTTTACTAGAGTTTTATATCTTAATAAATCTAAATATATTAATTTATATTTAAAATGGAAAGTATGGTTTTATAAAAACATTATTTATAATTTTCTTATTTATTATAATTTTTGATGAATGTTTGTCCACTCTATAAATTATTAACATTATTTAATTGAGATGTGAAGTACATAGAAATTTTTTATCTATAAGACGCGTAGAAATTAAATTCATATTGTTAATGTTCTCATTAAGGGAAACATGAATTTCTCTAATAATAATAATATCAAAGGAGGTGATGCTAAATATGGTGAATACCAATATAGAATTATTTTAAAATAAGTATATATTAAGAATAATGAGGCCCATTCTAAGGATTTTTTCACAAATTGACCCACTAAGGCCCGTGTAGATTGTGGTAAGTCGAGTGTGACACCGCAAGCACACCTCCAGTAGGCTCTCATCTAGTGACTAGCCTGGAGTAGGCATATTAAACACATGATATAACTTATCCTAAATTTAATGCTCACACACACACATAGGCTTCTCTACAAACTAGCCTAACAAAAATAAGATAAATAAATGATACTATAAATGCATGCAAAACAACTAATACCACATCAGAGTGTGAAAAGATTACGAAAAAGAAGAAAATGGAATAATATCCCAGAGTATTGTAGAAAGAGTCCAACCTACTAAAAAATTGGGACTGATATTGAGGTATAACTCGTGGAATAATCTATGGACTGTCTAGTACACCTAATATCTACATCCTATAGGACTTCTAGGAATATTTCAATAGTACAATTGTATGCATAATATATGACATGTGTAGGAAGATCTCATGCATGTTTAAGTATAAATATACCCAGTAGGTCACCCTAAAATAACCATATATAAAGCATCAAATACCTAGTTAACACTGAATCCTTAGAAAGGGGAATAATCATAGTAACCAAGATATGCTCCCTATTAGACAAAAATTCACATAGTATGGTCTCATCCTCAATGTTAGAATAAGATTATGATCATGGATCAAAGGTCACATTCTTCTAAGAGAACTCACTCCTAGGATCATTCTACTACCAATGTCACTTATCCAAGAGGTCATACACATTGGGCCTCACCAATCTCTATAAGAACAAAAACTCACATGATGTCGATACATGGGTAGGGGATCATGCCCAAGGCCTATAGAGGATACCTAGAACTATTTGGGATGACCAACTAGGAAGGGGATCTCACACCCTGGATATCAAAAATGGGATACATGACCTATCATAGGGAAGAGTGGTAGATGAAAACACCCTTGGACACATAGATGGATACCTCCCTCTATCTAAAACTTACACATAGATGGGATCACTGATACTATTCAAAACAAAGCAGACCTTAGAATACACTCTTATTGATTAACTAATGGAACACACCCACACCGACACTAAAACAGAATTGAGGGAATCAAGGGAACCAATCTTTCAAGAAAAAAGTAAACAATGTGTAAAAGGGACACAAAACATATTCCTATATGATTGGATATACCCGGGTCCGTGTCCATGTACTTTTCCCAATTCCCATGTACTCTGGTTATGACCATGTATACTAACTATGCTCGTGTACCCTAGGATACATTCTGGGTCACTAAGTCGAGGTCCACACTATATATGGAAAAGTCACACAGTCATGTAACTTTTTTATGCGTGATCTCTATCCACCATGGTAGGTATTTCACATAGATTATTTTTTCTAAACTACATACCGTTTATATTAAGATTTTTTAGAAACCCTAGATTTATCTTGTTTCATCACCCATGTCGCTTCCATATCCAATTACTCTATATAATCCACCATAATACTTGAATCTATTTTGAAAAAACTATGTAATTTTTGGCTATTTGATTCTAACCACCCACTTATCAAGAATTTCCCATCATTCGCAATCAAAATCACCACTTGGCACGGTTCACAAAAACTCTACCCCTCATACCATCGGTTGAGATTTTTTACTGTAATTATACTACCATTGTTCAATAAATACTAAATCCCAAACTTTATCAACGATCCATTGTTCCAAATATTGATCAAATAATGAGGGGTTCCTGGGTATAGATAAACCATAGTTCAAAAAAATATCAATGATGAAAAATTGTATGCAACCCATAGCTACCCTAAACAATGTTGAAGTGAAATATGATATGAATGATTGATTGGTAAGTATCATTTTATTACTACTAGGTTTGAATAATTTTCCCATATAAAAATTAGGTCATATGATTCTAAATAAGAAATTTTTATTATGTATTTTTCTTATCTTTATGATGGGAGTTTACCATGAGGATCAATAAATTTTAAATTTTCATTAAACAACGTGAATATTTGTTTCAATATCATTAATAAATCTTAATAGGGAAATATATCTATCCATTTCATATTAAATATTGAATTCTAAATGGAATAGAACACACATATTTTAATTTATCAATAATGTGAACTAGCTAAAATATTCTAAATAATCAATTTCCAAGAAAATATGGTATCCAATTGGGTTTTTGTTTCATGTTTGATCTGTTAAAACAAAATTAGGATTGTTATATAAGGATAAATATAGATTAGATTTAAATTTAAAATTAAATGTATACTTATAAATAGATGGTATGGGGAGTAGGTGATGATAGTGAGATGACAACGATGAAAGTGAGGGAGGGAGTCAACATAAGGGGGAGGGAGGAGACGATAGGATACCATAGAAAGTTCATGGTTGATAATCATGATGAAGGGTTAGAGTAATTATCAATTAAGATGGAAAATAAAAATGGAAATTATATTAATGTTTTAAAAAAATAATATTTTTTTAAATACCACCCCTAAGAATAATGATTTAAAGATGAATTTTTAAAAACCGTTGTTAAAATTTATATTTAGCTGTTATATTTAATATTTCAACTAAAAAATGAGAAAATTTATTTTTTGTAAACATTTTATAGTATTTTATAAAACCACTAGTAAAAATATGTTTCTATTTTCCTATTTTATTTTATTGACTTAGGAAATAATCTCTTCATTCCTCCATATAATTTTCAACTAAAAACAGCAAATGTGGAATGTCCTCCCATGATCATCATCACTTACCATCTTCTTCAATATGCTCTATTAGTTTCACCCCTATCATAGTCCCCTTTTATAAAAACCATGATCTAAATATTCTCATATTCAATAAATAACTTTTTTACTTATAGATCAAATCACCCTTTATATAAATCATGATATAAAGATTCTAATATTCAATAATATATCTTTTTTCACATTGCCTTTTATGATTTAGTTACTGACCATACATACCTCACATATTCTATAATATTCATATATCTTTATTTAATGACATGATATTATATGATGATCACTAAAATCAACTTAAATCTTAAGAATAAATTTTACAAAACACAATACGTATTTTTTTTAAATTTACTCAATTAATTATATGTCTATATTTCTTCCTATGATATATCTATATTAGTGCTTGTTGTATAAACTAATTTAAATTTAGTTCCACTATTCTTTTAATTCATGTAAAATGATAATATATTTTCACCATTTTCAATTCTAAATTGGGAAATGTTAATATTCTATAACATATTATATTTCTTACCCAGAAAATGTGATTCCTATTATAATCATTTAAAATATTCATTTTATCATTATAATGTCTCAGTTTTCCTCTATTTTTCATTTTTCAAACCTCATATAACTATTTTTGATGTCCACCATAACACTATTCATATGAAATAAAGCATAATAAAATGTACCATGTTATACTCATAGTTTCAACAATTTTTTTGATTAAAAAAACAATATTATTTTACTCAATTTCAATATATGATAAACACTTTAACCATATGAGATACGATCCAAGTGCTTTTTGTGGCTTGTCAGAACTCTCTCTTTGTTTTTATAACTCATTCACAACCTGTGTTGGTTTGTTTCATTTCCTATGAAATTACTTGTTTTCTGATATATATTACAACCTCTTAAAAATATACCATTATTTCACGTGAATTATTAACCTTGCATGACTAACTCTACTAACTACTATGGAAATGTCATTCCCATGTCTTATTTATCATGTATGAAAGAAAATATTTTCATATACTACTTTGAGAAAGTCTCAAGAAAAATAAAATTGGCCCTCACACTAAATCCACATAAAATAATCTTGTAGTCTATGGAAAGGCTATAACAATTCCTTGAATCTTAATAACTTATAAGGATAAATTACTAGTAATTATATAGGCCTTTGTAAAATAAACCTACTTAATTATTTTATTTCATGTAAAGTGATATTTCCATGCCATTATCCATGTTTCATTTTATGTATTTTGAAATATTTATTCTATTTCTACAATAAATGATTCACTTTCTACATGTTATGTTAATCCTTATTTCACAAGATACTAATGGAGAGCTACAATATCCTTTTTTTCATTACATGTGATAGACATAACACTTTTATAGTATAATTTCCATGAGTTGTGATATTAATTTTTTATCATATGTGATATAAAGTTTCCTCCCATGGTATTTGATAGCATTTAATGTAGTTTAACTCACTACTATCACCCATATCCTCTAAAGTGATACAATTGTATCTTATATTATGATATATATTCAATATATATCCTCAGGTTTGTCAATTATTTTTTCCTTTACTAAATCATTTTCAATCAAATACATAAAATTTTAATACGTAAAACAATATATAAACCTATGTATAACATAATATAATGAGAGTTTAATTCATATATCCATCAATTACATGTTTATAATAATTTTTCTCACTTATTTAGAAGTATGCCTCACAAAAAACATTACTCTATTTACTTTTTCTCCCACAATATCCACAAAACATTTAGAACATGATTAATCTGATGAATTCATCACCGATACTCCATAGTGTATACCTCACTCTATGAGTTATCTAATACAAATGAATATCATTGAACACATATATATATATAACTCTTTCTTCACATTTATGACATGTATGTTCTTTCAAGAGATTCCTCACATATATCTTAACTATTTTCTTAACTAATCATCTCTATTTGATAAAAAATTATATAATAACCGAGTACATGGGGTCTAAAAATATTCAACATTGGATTTTATTTTCAACCATTGATAACCACCCTATTTGACACCTAAATTAGTTTCCCCTTGATTTATCACTCTTTATAAATGTTTTAATTTCTAAAAACAATATTTTTTTCCTAAAAAACACAAAGATACTAGTTATCACACCCTAACCTTGATTTTTACCAATTAAATTATTCATTTATAAATTTTTATTATTATCCTTTATTTATAGTATTTTACCTCTAAAATCATTGATCAATGGGTGAGTTTTGTATGTTATATAGTTTTTGGTTGGTCGGTGATAACCAGGAAACATATCCATGGAAAGCCTATATTTATCTTCAGTGGTGATCACATGGTTGGTGCATAGTTTACCAAACATTGTATTATTCACCAGGTGAATATATATTAATCCACATGGTAGTTACAAAGTTTAATAAACTGTGTGTCCAAACCATGTATACTTTCTAGTTCATTAAAAATAAGGATTTTCCCAATTTTCACATCTCAAATTTGACCATTTAGAGGATCTTATTTCCTCACATTTAGCTCTCTAAACCCTGAACCTCATTTCCCATCTAGTTCACCTACCCTATTGAGTAATTTACATGGATTTAATCAGGTTTTTATGGTGATTCTATAAGGTAAACTCATGTTGAACTTTCCTCAATCTCTCTTTCTCAATTTTCTATATTTAATTCTTCCCCTAGAATAGTTTCAATGGACCGGGGTTCATACTAGATCAATTTTGAGTGGGGGTTTTCCTGTTTTAGGGATTTCAATTGTCTTTGAAGGATTCTTATAACCCTGTTATGGTTCTTTAACACCATTTATAGTGTAAACAACATGTTTGGGTTTGGTTTCTCCATTCATAAAATTCTAAATTCAAATCTATTAATTTCTTAACTATTTCCTTTCCATGTTTTTTATTTTTTGAAGAATATGTTGTGGTTATCTATTTATTTGTTTCAAAAGAAATTCATTTCATTGATATTAATATTTTTTATGTGTTGGATTCCCCAAATTTCAATACTTAGAATCAATTTGTATATAACTTTTTCACAACTAGTACTTGTTTTAATTTATAAGTAGATCTTTCCAAACTATTTAATATTTAATGGTTGTTCTATATTTTCATCAATTACTCAATAAAATGACTATAGTTTGATTGATTTTTTTAGAACTATGGGTTATGATTACTCACTTAAAAAAATGTTATGTGTTTCATTGATTATATGAGTTGGTTTATGATGATAATGTGATTTGGTTTTTTAAAGAGGTTATCAAAGATTGGTTTTTGAATGTGTGGTTTCAAAGACAATGATATACCCTTATAAAGAATGTTTTTTCTAAAGTTAATATACCCTTGAAGAAATCCCCATTTTTTATATAATGTGGATGAGATTTATCCCTATTATAGAACATGATTTTTATATTATGGTTCTTAATAATATAGGGAATGCTCACATGAAGGGTGTTTTGGAGATGAGGGTCAGCTATGGTTATTGTTCTATATATATTTATATTTTTTATTCATTGATTACTTAGATCCATTATATCCCACATATATTTTTATATATCATAGGGAACTAAGATTATCTAGTTGTGATATCATGATTCACATGCTACAATAGTTTATGATTACTCCATGGATAATGAAACATAGTATAGTGTTCAATTTACTTGGAGGATTTTCCACTCAGTTATTATAGGTAGGAAAATAATGAGTGTTAGGGTGATTGAATCGCATCAGGCACATCGATAGGGAAAATTAATTTTTTTTATTTTTTTTAATTGTCCGCTGAGATCCATAGTGGTCCCATGATATCTAATTCCTGATTATATTATGATGATTATGATCCTGAAATATCTATGACATTTGAATTATCATTATTTTATATTGACCATTTATTCCTATCATTATTATTGATATGATTAATGTTTATTACCAATTATTTTTTCCTATAATGGTTTAAATGTATCTTTTTTATTTAAAATGAAAATAATTACAATTTTTTGGACCATTTTACTATTTTCCTTATACACGTAAATTTGAAAGTGGTGTTTTGAAATGTATTATTTTATAAAATTATTACTGGTTCTTTAATAGTTTGAAGGAATGTTTTGTTTTGAAATGTGTATCTCACTTGGTTTAAATCAAATGGATTCAATGATGGTGGAATGTCATTGCTTTTTTAAAAAAATAAATTACATTTATACTTTTATTTCAAAATATCATGAAATTAATTTTTTATATGTTATTAATTAGGTGTAGGGAGGATACATACTATGAATTTGTGATTAAACCAATCATATTATAGGTTTAATAAGTTTCACATGGATATAGAAAATTATCATTGGTTCATAGTTTAATTATGTTGGTGGAGAGAAATGAAGATTATTCACATGGTTTATAGATATTTTTTAATGGTTCTTACTTTTCTTATAAATTTTTTTAGTTTATCTAATGTATCATTGCATGTCAACACCTCACACTAGCCTTATTTTATATTTTTATCTAGTGTTATTACTAAACTTTAGTTTTATTAATATAGGGATGTATGATATGATTATTAGATTTTTTTATTTTCTATGAGTTCTATTTATAGGATTATTCCATATTTTTTTATTCAAATAATGTTCATACTTATTTATTATATGGGTGACTATTTGAATTATGAAATGGTCATCCTAGAGTTCTGAGTAGAATCCCACTATTTATTATTACTTTATTGGGGGAAAAATTTCAAATGATGTATTTTGTTTCCCAAACATTATTTTTCTTCCAATGATGATCAGGAAAATGCTTACGGATTAGTGAAGGGTTATGTCGGCCATCCTGTCATATCAGCTCGAGCCAATTTGTTAAAAAAAGAACCAACCCCTAATTGTTAATTGGGTAGTTAGGTAGTATGGAGACAATATTATTGTCATTCAACCGGTGGGTCATGGGTTGGTTTTTAGTAACTACGTTTTAGGATTACACTTGAGTTACTTGGCATGTTTGGGATGTTTGAGTCTAAAATTTGTCTTTTTATCAGTTATTTTTGAGATTTTTAGTATTTATTTGAGTATTTATGTTTTCATACAGAATTTTTTGTTTTATTTTGAGAAAAAATAAATGTTTTTAAGTAAATTTAAAAGAACCCATAGTCCACACTATTTACTATTTATGGTTTGGAACAACATGTAAAATCCATGAATCTTGGTCTTGGGGCATTCATTGTGCTTCGAATGGTTGGAAGATGGTTTTCCATACTGTGTAACCAAACAGTGCATAGTTATGATTTTTATAGAATTTTCAATATTGGATTAATTGATGATATAAATGGGTTATTTTATTTTCCATTGATGATTTAATATGAACTAAGTTGATTTATAAAGATTATTTGTGTCGTTAACCACAGTTAAAATTTATTTTTAATAAAAAAAATGTTTGGGTGAAGTCCTTGAAGGTGAGTGAATTTTATAGTTTTAAAGGGGTCTAAAATACATTTTATGAAATTTAATGAATGGTTTTATAAAATTACTTTTATTTAATTAAATTTTGAAAATATTGAAAATGATGTATCATGAAATATTTTGACATTAAAAATAGTTTTTTGGGGTTATTTGGAAAAATAATTTTTTCTAGCATTAGGTGATTTGTAAAATAAAAAATTTCATTATATAATTTTTAAAATGTTTTGATATGATAATGGATTTTAGTTGAGGTGAAATGTTATATTTTGTTTGTTCTTGGTTCTTTAATGTTGGTTTAGGGTAAATAGGGAACTTCATAAGACATTTGGGGTTTAAACAAAGATTTTAGGGTTAGTTTATGATGGGATTTTATCTCTCATGAAGTGTTTTAACAAAATTATTTTAAGATTATTGTTTTCTAGTGTTTCATGACGAATTTAGATTTTTTATATGTTTCTGATTACATAGTAAGGCGGTTGGGGTTTTTACTCAAGGAAAATATAGAAAATTATTTTTTTTATTTCCAAAATGAAGTGAGTTTTTTTCCAATGATTGGTTGGTTTTTAAAGTGTGCATGCCATTATAAAAATGATTCTTACTTGGAATTTTCCATTCATTTTTTTTGAATTTGATATGAATTGTGAAATATGAATTGGTGGGATTAATGTTTTTTGTTAATTTAAATATGTGTCCCAGAATAGTATTGATTAAAATTGGAAGTCTATCTATTGGGATGATCCTTAGAGATATTCCTCAAATTTTCTAGGTGTTGCACAATTTTTGGTCAGTGA
This sequence comes from Viscum album, assembly GCA_963277665.1. Taxonomy (NCBI): domain Eukaryota; kingdom Viridiplantae; phylum Streptophyta; class Magnoliopsida; order Santalales; family Viscaceae; genus Viscum; species Viscum album. The sequence continues at coordinate 626,982,768 of OY728127.1, forward strand.
TGATTATTTGGTTTGAGATTTATGGTTTTTAATTTAGTAAAGATGGATATTTTGAGGTAATTTCCATTTGATGTATTTTATTAGGTATCCCCTTGATTATTGTTTCTGGAGAATTGATTAGTTTTTATAATGATCATCCCATAGTGATTAGTTTAGTATTTTTGGTTTTGATATAATGATAGCCTTATGATGTAGTTTATTATTTGATGGATTGAACATGGGAATTATTAGGTGTGTTCTTGGGTAACTAGGATGAGTTATACCCCTATCTTAGATTGTTCTTAGGCTGGTGTACTTTTTTATTTTGATAGGTTAACCAAGATTTGGTGTTTCAGGAGAGAGGTCCTAGGTTACACCCTCTTTTACCCTTGACCCAAGGTTAAATCCATTTAGCATCCATTTTGAGGAATATTTATGATTAGGTTATGTTTATTTGTATGTTTGTTTTCCCTATCTAGTCCATGATGATTGTTTTTTAGGTAGTAGCCTTTCTAATCTTTTGATTTGGGTGAAATTCTTAAATTCTTTCATGGATAGTGTCATATTGGGGTAATTTTGAATTATTAGTGAATTCATATTAGTGCTTACTAATTTTTTTACGTGTTCTTAAAGTGTATAATTTTTTTCCTTCACTATTTATTATAAGTTAATTTTTTTTATAAAGCTAATGAATTTTTTGAATCCTTATATGGATTCGATAACACCACAAATGTTTTATCTGATCAAATATTTACCAATATTCTAGTAAGGTTAGTTATTTAAGGCGACTGAGTAAAGTGTAATGTTTAGAGTGCGCTTCTAATCTAAATCAAAGTGTGTTCTAGCATTGATTAAAAAAATAGATTCAAAGGAATTTTATATTTTATATAAATTCTATATATCTTTCCATACCCCCTTACCCAAAATAATCATGTATCCATAATCCACCCCTCACTTATAGGTTCTTAGATTTATAATAATATCTATGGTATTTGAAATCTCCATTAAAACCTCATTATTATTTTAGATATGTTTTAGTTTCTTACAAAACATACCATTTCCTTAAGACTTTATCAAATAAATATTATCCATAGTGGCTTAGTTGAGTTTAATATTACTCAAACACAAGAAATCCTCTTTTATCAAGGAATTTATTTGATCACCACTTTTTATTAGCTAGATAAATTTATGGTGTATGGATTATATAAAGATTTTATTCTATAAATTTTTCTCTCTTAACAAATTTTGTTTTTATACCGATTAATGCATTATGAATTATTTTGACTAAGTCCACTGACTTTCTCATTATTTTTTTAATACACCAAGGAATTTTCCTAGTCCCTATGGATCATTTGACTCTTTTATAAAATATTTCATTTTCTTCATACAATTTGTCATTAATAGTATTCTATCTTGAAACATTTTGAGCCTCTCCTTCTACCATAATGTATCATTATCTTTTTTCTTATCCTTCCATGATTTCTTCTTTTATCTCCATAAAACATATTGCATATAGGATTCTATATTATACTTCTTCACATAATATTAAATCTCATATTCGTTATTAGTTTTCCTAAGGAATCTATTCATCATTAATATAAGTTACCCTTGTTACTATATTGATGTCATGTGTAAGTATATAATGGATTCCTCTTACTTCAATTCCCATAAACAAAAATATGACTAGTAGTAGTGAATTTGTTTATATAGAAACCATAACTTTGTTTGTAATTAATAAAAAGAACCTTGCATATAATATTTTTTATTTCCATAGTTTTTATGAATTTTATGTTTTTATAGAATAAGATGAGTGTGTTTCCATGCACCCCACAATAGTAATATATATTTCCATATCATTCCCACTAATTAAATTTAATAAATAAAATTATAATTGGATTTTTTGTTTTTTAATTTTTTGTTAATTATGGAACTATATTCAAATCATAATATAGTTATAAATATTTATCTTATGTATTACTTTTTTTTGAATTTATTAGTAATATTATCTTTCATTTATATAGATGATCCATCATAATTGACACTAAATATACGAATGAAATGTGCCCTTTGAATTTGAATATATTATATTAGCCTTTTGAAGGTTTAATAGACCTTTTTTGTTTTTGTATTTATTATTTATTACTTACTTACATTGATTTAATCTTAAAATATATCTGAAGACACGTTATTTTCAAAGAAATTTCATTTTGAAAAAACACAACTTTGTATAAAAATTTTCATTTGATCAAAATAATAGGGGATCTGTGAAAATATTGTAATTTTTTTATTCATTTAATTTTGATATATATATCCTTTATACTTATATATTTATCTTCTAATTAAATATTCTTTATTTAAATTAATTATTTGTGTACTACTTATAAGAGAAAAATATTTTTAAGGTTCCTTTATCTTTTAATTCACTTTAACAAGATTTTTTTCACAATCTGTAATCTATATATTATTTTTAGTAAATTTAATTTTATTATTAAATTATTATAGATGTGAATAAATTCATGTATATTAGAAATAATTTTAAAAATTAATCTAGAGAGGCTATTTAAAATGTTTCATTCTCAATTATCGCTTGAAATACTTCTTAATATACTATCATATTCTCTTTAGTTTTGGTTCTAATGAACAAGTCTTCTCATTTTTTGGATTTCAGTTATCATTTATAACAATATATTGTTCTTTCTTGAGATAATTTTCTTTGACTTAATATATCCCTTTTAATTTAATTTTTTTCAAATATCTAATTCATAGCCTCAATAATATCCTATTTTTTCTATACTGTAACTTTTTTATTTTTTTTAAGTCTATTTGTAATGGATTAGATCCATTATTAAATGAATTATTATTTTTCTATATCATTTTTGATAAACTCAAAAAGTTTTTTCTCCTATCCATTCACACTTATTAGTAATTTTATTTCTTCATGGGTAGATTGAGACTTCCTATTGTGTTCACTGATATCACTTTCATCGTCATTGGAATTTCTATTTTTATGAAACACACTATATATCTCAAGACACACCTTATTTATTTTTGTAACAAACAACGTTATTTTATAACTGAAATCAGTGAGATATTATTAAAATAAAATACCCAATTTTTTTCTTATGTTAATTTCCATCCAAAATTAACAGTATTTTTCCTTCTATTCATTGTTCCTTATGATTCTAATTCATATTAAAATAACCCATTTATAGATTAAAAAATTTATACAGATCAGTGGGGAAATAATTTTAAATTACAATTACTAAATAAAAGGAGAAATTCAAAAAACAAATGTGAACATAGAAGATATCCCCTATAATTTTTTAAGCTTCTAAATATGAAAATCAATGGTAATAATGTAAAGGATTGAATATCTAATATATAAGATACAAAATAAAAAAAACATGGGTCTAATACAAATTATTGGTGTTAAATAACCCATTATGGGAAACAATTTGGGTAGGATGGGGTGAATTAGAGTGACCAAATATATTTAATTTTAACACATTTTAGAACTCTCTCTCAATATATCTAATTCCATGTTAATAAAATCATAAATAAATAAATTATTCTATTTTCCTTATTCTAATTTTCTCTCTATTATAAACTCTATCATTTTTTACTGAATGATTACTCATTTCATTTTCTATTACTATGTTTTATATTATATCAGGTAACCAAAACATAACATTTAATTGTTTCATGAAATTTGAGCTACATCCAAGGTACATGGAAATCCAAGGTACATGGACTATATGTGGTTTCCTTATAAAAATAACTAATTCACCTTCACTGATATATATTTGAAGATACATCCTAATTATATCTAACCTTGAATGTGGGTTACAACCTATTCGTTTTTTTATCATATACCATTTTTAAAATACAATATAGGAATTTTTTATTGGATACCACTCTTAAATACATACCCTTTTATATACCCATTTTCTGTATACTCATCCTAAAATAAACCATGATTTTATTATATTCTATTGTTATATTCTTTACACTTTATTGAATCTATATTTTATTCCACTATATGTGCATTCAAATTTTTAATATATACTTTCATTTTGTGCTTCTCTCTCATCACTCTATTTTTTATCTCACATTTACTCCTATCCTATTATATCACCCATTTTTTCTAACTTAATTTTTAAAAATCATGATCTATTATCACTACATGATTAATAAATGGGGATTATAATCACATACCTTATATCTTTATGAAATGAAGGAGTGTCCCTGAACAAAATTATAGATACTTACCAACTTCCTCTATTTCATGTTACAAAAGTAATATTAAATTTAAAATGTGGTCCCATGATCATCTTGAACAACCATCACCTTCTACATGGTCAATATTAATCGATATATTCCCTAAATCCCAAGTATATTTATTTTTCATTGGGAAATATCATACCATATCACATGATAAATTCATTGGGTATGAGTTTCATAAGTCCAAGTCATATTTTATGCATTAGATTTTAAGACATCGTAACTTATTTTTTAAAATATTAAATGTTAACATTCAGTAAACTCTAACACTTGGATGTTATTATTATATATGTTTGATTATATGAAATATGTGGGGGGATCAATGGAATATGGGTGCTATGAATTCATAAGAAAATAATGGATTAACATATATATTGTGTAAATTATGAGTTAATACAAGAACACTCATGAATTTATTAAGGGATATATAAGGGATCATTACCATAGTGATGGGTGTGTTTGAGATTTCCTAAGATTCTTATCAAATTCTATCATTTTTCTCAGAATTATCTTTTCCTCATTCCTTAGGTTCTATGATATATTATAATATCTTTGTATGGAGGGTCCTGCCTATTTGAGGGGTTTTATGATATCCCATAGAGAGACCACATTTCAAGTAGTCTAATGGAGGTCTCCTAGTGATATTTATCAACAATGTAGTTGAAGATGAAGTCTTTTACATATATGGTTCAAGGTAAACAATATTTATTCATCTTATATTTATAATACTATAGTTTCATGAAAACTTTATTTTGGAATTTGAGGTTTCTAATTTTTTCCACTGTGTTAGAAAAGTTTTTTCTGATCCTTAGAAACCCTTCAATGGTGTCAAAACTTCACCATGATTCAGGTTTCATAAAATCATGTTTAATAATGAAGTAAATATGATATCATACTTGAATCACATTCCATATACTTAAATATAATTTCAATTTTATTATAAAGATATCAACATGACATGTGATATCGTTGTTTATGATCTAGTCAAACCATACTATATGAGATATCATAGGTTGTGAAATAGTTAAATTCCTTAATTTTTATATATATCATAGAATACTATATAATTTTCCACAATTTAGATTGGAACTTATGAAATTCCAAAAAATAGGTTATTATATTGCTTAAGCTATATCGATTATAATCAGATATTAAGATTGTTAGATACTGGTTAATATTTATTAGCGACTTATTGTAAGCCGCTACAGATGTGCGTCAAGTTAATCCTACAAAAATCACTTAAAATAATAGTTTTTTGTTATATATGATAGGAGACTCCAAATATTTAATCTTATATAGGTACCACAGGATATCACAAGACTTATATTATATATCAAAATGTTTGATAGATAACACTCAAATTACATACCATGAGTGAATCATGCCTTATGACATAGTTATATTATAAAATTAGATATAGAGAAAAATTTTATTCTTCTAATTATCAATTATGAATGGAATTATATAATTTATTTTTTATAAATATTGAAAATAGTATTTTGGGGTATTTATTTAATTTATAAAAGTTTTTATAAATTAATTATGTATAAATTTTTTATAATTAAAATTTATGTGTATTTGAAATATTTATTTAATAAATAATAAATAATATTAATTATTACTATTAAAATAAAATTTCCAAGATATATAAATGACTTACAATTTGGATATGAAGTGTTTATATAGAAATTATAGATGTAATTTATATAGGGTTTATAAATTAAAAAATAACGCATACATTTAAAAGATATTATATTTAAAATTATGAATCATACAAATTAATTTAATTTTAAAGATTTTAAATAAATTCCATATTAGAGGAAATAATTCAAACCATATCAAACCATTTTTTGATAACTCATTTGATCAAGTTATAAATTATTTTAAATATGTTCTATTTTGAATATGTAAGCTGTTTACATAATAGAATCAAAAAATAATTTTTTAATATTTAATTTGATAACATATATTTTTGTAAAATTACATATAAAAGTATTATACGAGGTATTTAAAACTATATATTAATATATATAAATAATTTATTTACATTTATTCAGTTATTAAATTTCTATAATGGATTACTAAATTATAAAGTTATTATAATTGATTATTTATAAATAATTAATATATAGTTTATCTCTTGTTTAAATTTATAAATTTTTCATTATTTTTTCTTTTTCAAATTTATTCATAAATAGAAATTGGATATGTTATACATGTATGGATGATTTAGATAAAAGGGATAAGCTATTTCAATAAATTTTGAAACATGTACATAATGAGTTACACACTAGGCATGCTAATTACTTTAGTTTTCTTCTTCATTTACTATGGATTGTATTGGGTTATGAGATTAAATTTAAAGGTTTACCATAGTTTATAAATATTATGTTTTATAATTATGATGGAATTTTGGTCTATCTTGAGTAAAGTATCCTTTGGTAAAGGTAATTTGGGCCATACCTCTCTCTGCCTCACAGGCTTTTGCTATGTATAGAAAAGCAGCGGCTATATATCTATCACTCAAAGGTTAATCTTAAGGATGTTATTGGTTTCATGTGGTTATAAAACTTTAAATTAAATGGTTTCATGAACCTAATGCATGGGATAAATTTTTAGATGTATAAATGTAGTTGGATTTTGATTTTTTTTAGAAACATTATCTATGAGTTGTGTAAAAACATACAAATATATATGGTTTAAAAAAATGATTATTGGAAGGAATATGATTCCAAACAAAATAATTAGAAGAATGTATACATATAAAGGGAATAACATGAGATAATATGGTGAGATTAAATCCCCTTTAAAAATACTATATGTTAGATTCCTTTGAGGGACAGACTTTTTAAGACTTAAATCATCCAACTGGGAAGGCCATGAAGGGTTTTTAGGGACCAAACATCACATGTTCAATGATGTAGAAGAAACTATAAACCCCTAATACCATAATCACTATATATTGAAACCATACCCATACAACTTATAAATTAAGAATGCTATATACCATACACTATATATTATTTCTTTAACTTCCTTCAATGATATTATAGATAAAGAACACTAAGAGGTATCTATTAGATTACCACCTCAATATTGTATCCATGGATTAACTAAACCACCCAATTCATTGGTGCGATATTCCTAATATATATGGTTTCCTAGTATCTCACTAGTAAAAGTAAGGATGGAGATAGTTATTTTACAAAAAGTATCAAAATTTAGCTTCGAAACGGTCAATATCAACCATATTGATGGCCTTAGTATTTTTATATAGCCCTGAGGGATTATCCCCAAGTTATCATGCATTAACTGAAATGTAATTAAAAAAAAATTTATAAATATAGTTATAATTTTTTTAACTATGGTATAATGCAAATAACATTCATTTTCCATAATTTGAAAATTTTCATTTAGTAATAGTGGTTTGTGGTAGAATCTGAAATGTTACACTTTATAATTCAACTTCCTTTAATCAATAATAAAATTCCATGTGAATTATACAATAAAATTAACTATATTATAACTCACCCATAATATATACTATGGTTGGATTAATCTATTATCATGGTATTTACATATCATGATTTTTGAAATTCATTATAACCCACATGTCGTATCACACATTGTATACATGTCATACATTATGATATAGGTAAAACATTATATGTTTTATATTTGTTTAAGGGCATACCTCCATCAATTTATCAATTACACAAAATCCTCAAAAACTTAGTGTTATTTCACCTTATATTGTATCATAAAATAAAACTTAAGATATGGTATCCAAAACTCATTTAGATATCATCTAAAATTGTAACAACAAAAGTACTTATGAAATGTTTGTTTTCATTATGGAACTAAATATTTAAATTCATTATAAATGTATAATGAAATAAGAAATTTTTATAAATTAAGGAATATATAATTATATAATAGTAACCTCTTATATGAGAGTATAAAAACATTTATGTATCTAATAATTGAAAATATGATATATTTATATAATGCATTAAGTAAATTGATGTTTTTAAAATGATATAATAAGTGTTTGTATTTTTGTGACATATAAATTATGATTTACAATATTATAATTAATATAATTATTTCAAAAAAATCATAAAACAGAGCTCATTTTTGAATACTATATGTTGAAAACTGGTTAGGGTTATTTTTTATCTTTCTGAAATAGTTGAATTTTTCGTTGAATAGTGAAATACGGTAATTTACGGTATATATACATTATAAGTTAAATAAACTATTACTTGAGTCATTGTTTTTATAAGAACCATAATATCAAATCTTCCTTCATTAATTTAATGTATTTAATGATAATTCTCTAAATATTCATAGTCTTGATCCAGAATAATAAATTAATGAATAAAATAATGGGAAACACCACTCTCCACTTTAAATCCTGTCTGTCACCACCTCTTCTCCTCACACTTAAAATCCTTGTAGTTTGTTTAATTTATTCTCAATTACCTTCCCAATCCTTTTACTAATGTACAAGACCCAATTTTCTCACAAAAAGGTAAATAACATGTTCCATAAGGAGGTTCTCAAGGAGAATAATTCCAGAGGTAAAATCCACTTTCATTTTCTTTTCAATTTCCTTTGTTTTATTATTCTATTATCACCTCCCCTAATAAAAGTGAAATTATAACTCCATCATATTAGATATAATTTAATTTTATAGTGTTAATGGAATATCCATCATCAAACCTCTCATATTCTCCTCTTATTCTAGAAAAATGAAAACATCTTCCACGATGTGTTGATTTACCGTCATCGTGGACAATGTGATTTAATTTTCTTTAAGAACCTTCAAGGAATTTCATAAAACCATTATTATGGTATAATAATATTTTATTATACATTTTATAATTTATTTAATGTTATAGATCCAATATATATACATTATATTGAATAAAATTATATAAATTTATGATGGTTGTGAAAACCGTGAAAATAAATTAAATCATTTTCATTAATGTTTTATCTAATGATTCATCCTCATATAATAAAAATTGATATATGGAATAATTTAAAATTAATTATTCATATTAATACAATTTATTTCCACTTTTTTAGTTTTTCTAACATTTGTAAGAAAACCCAAAATGAACCAACCATGGAAACCATGAAATAAATGCACCTGAAACAATGAAAATAAAAAAAATATTGTTTATAAATGGGTGTAAATATGTCATAATAAAGTCATATGGGTAATTATAAATATTAATATGGTTCTATAATATATTAATAACACTCTTTAAACCATTATATAGGTGGTTTTAACACATTTTAAGTAATATTAACATGAGTTAAGGGATTTTCCTTTAAAAATACTCTTTTAATTTTTATTTTGAAAAAATTAAAAAGGAATGTTTTTGTGATGAAAGTATTAATGTTTTATGATTATTTTATGGTTCTTGGGAATTTTTTATAATTAATTGTGGGACCTATATCCCCCTAAAATTTATTGGGTATGTTTATGTTAGATGTTGACAATAATGGTTAATCCATGTGTAAATGTGATGGTTACACCATAAGGTAGCCGTGAGGGTTACTTTATAAGGTATCCATGAGGGTTACAAATCATATAGTAGTCATGAGGGGTAAAATATTTAATATGTAATTATAGAAGTTACCTATATGGTTTTATTTATGTTTTATATGTTTTAGGGAAATCTCATGTTTTCACAGTGTTGGTAAATGATTATTTATGGATGAGAAGTATATATTTGTGAAAATGATTTATTATGTATATAAATATTCATGGGATAATAGTTCCTTTAAATTTTATGTACCTTAATGATTTTTTTTCTCAGAACAATTGTTCAAATTTTCAATAGGGGTTAAGGATGGGTAAGTGGAAAGAAGAATCCATGCTGAATATTGTGAATATTTTTCATGAAAAGTTATCGTGTACTATTAAAAAAAAATTATTGATTGGATACTATTTTACCCACTTTGTATACTTGTGGGTTGATACGTATGAATTATTTACAAATTTAATAAAACTCTAAACTAAAATGATATTTGGTAATTTAAGAAATTGAATTCTAGTTTAATTAACTCGATTATGAATTGTTTCAATTCGATTTATTATAGTTGGTATCAAAGCATGTTATAGATTACTTTAAGGGTTAGGATTATGTTTATAGAATACCATGAATTATTTTTTCCTTATGGTTTTGTTAAAAAGACATATCATTTAAATATTACCATGTTTCTTCATGTAAGATACATCTTTTCATAATGGTTTTCCATAGATGAAATACGAAAGCTGAAGTAGGAAGGCACTAAGGGGATTATATCTTTAAAAATCCACAACCTGGAATGGATTGATTTGGAACTGAGTTGTTTGTGATAATAATTAATCAGTTGACATTTTTCATAAATAGAGGTGGAATCCATGTAAGATACCATCTTGATCTAGAACAAAAGAGGATTCCAATAGTGTAAAATTTTATGAGGACACACCCTCATGATTTTGGTGGATCTTCTAACCTAGTGGTAGAATAAGGGTCGGTTATAGACCTTGAAAAAATATTTGATGTCATTGGTTGTTCAGATAATAAAATGTTTTGTTTTTCAATTTACCATTTTGAAGGTGAAATCGACCAATAGTGTTCAATGGTCAAGAATATCAGAGATAGGTAGGATATGGATTCATTGGAATGGGATGAATTTAATAATATTTTCCTTGAAAATGATTTTCCTAAGGTGATTCGAATTAAGATGTAAAAATAATTACTTGAATTCAAAAAAAGGAAGAAGATTTAGTGGATGGGTTTGAAGAAAACATTACTCAATTGGTAAGGTATGATCCAAATATTATTCGAGATCTTGATAGTAAAATCAATCATTTTTACTAAGGATTTAAGCTATAATATATAAGGTCATTGGATTCCCATGAATTCAAAAGTTATGAGAAATTTTTTTGATGTGTTGAGAGGGTAGAAATAAAGTTTTCCAACAATCATGTGTACTTTGAGAAGAATTAGGATAAATTATACTGATAGAAATAAGTGGTTAAGAATAAATCAAATAAATTTGAAGGTAAGAATGTTTAGTTTCTAGTTTTTGGGAAGTGTGGTAAAAATCACCATAAGTAATTTATTAAAAAATATGTGAATTATTTTTGATGTGGTAATTTTTCAAAATATGAAACGAGATTGTAATGAAAAATATCTTTTTCATGGTATGATTAATTCTGAAAAGAAAATAGTAGAGAGTTTCAAATTTGGTGAGTTGGGGAATTATGAAAATAACTTCCCAATGTAAGATATGAATAATTGAAAGCAACTAGACTATAAGCTGAAAGGGGAAGATAAATCATTTGTGACAACTTTAGTAGATGTTGGGACATCTATTGAAGTGATATTAGGCACATTGTTCGTTTACTCATATTTTTCAATGTTTTTTTTTTTGATATGGGGTCTACACATTACATCATTTCTATGAAATTTTATAGTACATTGGAAATTTTTCCTCAAGAAATGAAATTCAAACTTATTGTAAAAACAACAGGAGAAATATCAAAGAAAAATTTAATTATAAGAATCTTCCTATTATATTCTATAGAAAAAATACCTTTAAACCTTTTTATTCTTCCCTTAGTAGATTTTGATGTTATCCTTAGTATGGAATAACTTTTATTTATCATGATACGATTGATTGTAGAGATAAATAATTTTATTTTTAGAAAGGGTTTTATTTTTTATACATGAATTAACCCATACCATTGATATCATATCTAGAAGCTTAGAAACTATTAAAATATGGAAATGAAAGTTATCTTGCACATATTTTTGAAAATAATGGATCTTTTCAGATTAATAATGTTCTAGAGGTAAATGAATACTTTGATGTTTTTCTTGATGAGTTTCCTAGTGTTATACTTTATTGGGAAGTTGAATTAACTATTTAAATAGTTATTGTTGCTAATCCAATTTCAAAACCCCCTTATCACATTGCCCATGTAGAACTTCTATAATTGAAAAAGTTGGTTCATGAGTTTCTTGATAAAGGATTCATTCATCCTAGCAGTTTACCATGGGGTGATCCTATTTTGTTCATTAAAAATAAAGATGGTTCCATAATAATTTTCATAGATTATAGATCTTTGAATAACATTACTATTTATAATATGTATCCATTTCTTTGAATTGATGACTTGTTTGATCATATCCATGGAGCTCAATATATTTTTAGGATTGACATGAGATCTAGGTACCATCAATGGAAGGTGAAGGAGGATGACAAACCAAAAGAAACCCTCCATGCTAGATATGTGCATTATGAGTTTTTTTTATGCCCTTTGGTTTAACAAAATTATTGTACTGTGTGTATGGATCATATTAATAGAATATTCTTTGAATATTTGGATAATTTTATTATTGTTTTTATTAAGGAGATTCTATAATTTTAATAAATTTATGAGGATTATAAAAAAATAACTAAGGATTGTTCTATAAACTCTTAATGAAAACAATATATATGGGAAATTTATAAAATGTGATTTTTGGATGAAACAGATTTCTTTTCTTATGACCATTTTAAATAAGGATGTCATAATAGTTGACACATCAAAAGAAAAAGTGGCTCATGAATAGACAAGACCTAAAAATTTTATTGAGTTTCATAGTTTTCTTATATTAGTAGTCCTTGAACAATGGGGCTTAAAGAAATTTTAATAGTAATCTAGTCTCCAAACTAAGTTAACACGAAGAGTGGTTAAATTTATTTAGATAGAAGACAAGGAAGTTTATTTTAGTAATATAAAAGAAGAATGATGAATTCTCTAGTTTGAACCTACCATATAGAAATTGTGATTTTTGTCATCTACATTGATACTTAATTAAAGGGATTTGGTTGTGTTTTGATGCACAATAATCAGATAATTGCATATGATTTAATATAATAGAAACCTCATGAGTAAAATTATCCCACACATGATTTGGAATTAACAATGATTATTTTTATCTTTAAAAATAATGGGAAATCATTTATATAGATCCAAATGTGAAATATATTCTAACCATAAAATTTAGAATTATATATTCACTGATAAGAAATTGAACATGTGTTAGATAAGATTTATTGAACTAATAAAAGATTGTGATTTCACAATCAATTACTATCCTAGAAATTAAAACAAATTGGAAGATGCCTTGATCCAAAAACATCAGTCTACATTAGCTGTGTTATGTTTGGAACATGACCATTTTATTGATGATTTGATCAATTTTGGATTGGAAGTTGTTGGTGTATGAAATTACTCTGTTTTGTTTTAGTTTTCTTTACAATCGTCTCAGATAGAAAAAATTAAGTGAGAAAAGAATGAAGATGATGAGTTGTAGAAAAAGGTTGTATTGGTGAAAAGGGAGATGTTTCTAGAATTTAACATTGTTAAATAATGTATTTTGAGATTTGGGAAGATATTATCTATGCCTTGTGATTCACAGTTGAAGAAAGAGTTATTAAGTGAAGCTTCTAGTTATCTATTTTTCAGTTCATCCTAGAAGCACTAAGATATACAAATACCATCAGGTGTATTAGGATATAAAGTGTTTATATAGAAATTATAGCTTCAATTTATAAAGGGATTATAAATTAAAAAATAAGGCTTAAATTTAAAATAGATTATATTTAAAATTATGAATTGGTCATAATAATTTAATTAGAAATTTTAAAATTAAAGGAAATATTAGAGGAAAGAATTCCAACATATAAAATAGTTATTTGATAACTAATTTTATCAAGGCCTAAATTATGTTAAATATTTTCTACTTTTATATGTAAATTATTTACATAATAAAAATGAAATATTTTATTTAATATTTTATTTAATAACATATATTTATGTAAAATTCTATATAAAAGTGTGATAAAAATGATATCATACTAGATATTCCTATATATAAATAATGTGTTTAGATTTACTCACTTATGGAACATCCATAATGGATTACTAAATTATAAATTTCTTATGATTGATTATTCATAAATAATTCAGAAATAGATTATCCAATTTTTAAATTTTTAAATTTTTCATTATTTTTTCATTTCACCATTTATTCATAGATATAAATTTGTTATATTTGAAATGGATGTATGATTTATTTAAAAGAGTTAAATAATTTCAATATATTTTCATACATGTATATATTGAGTTACACTCTAGGAATGCTAATTGGATTAGTTTTATTCTACATGTACTTTGTCTTTTATTGGGTTATGAAATTTAATATTATGGTTATTTATAGTTTATAAATATTATGTTTTAGAATTATGATGGAATTTATGTCTCTGTTGAGTAATGTATCCTTTGGTAGAGGGACTTTGGGATGTAATTATCACATATATCTATTAGTAAAAGCTTAATATCATGGAGAATATTGGTTTCATATGGTTTTAATCCTTTACATGAAAGGGTTCCATTAACATTATATAGGGATATCATTGGATATGTATAAATCCAGATGGATTTTTATTTGTGTTATAAACATAAACTATGAGTTTTATAAATATTTACACATCATTATGGATTAAAAAAATTGATTTAGTGGAAGTAATATGATTCTAAACTAAATAATTAGAAGAATGTATACATCTAAAGGGATTAACAGAATATAATATGGTGAGCTTAATTCCCCTTTAAAAATACTATGTGTTATATTCCTTCAAAAGAAACACTTTTCATGACTTCAATCATTTAACTAGAAAGGCCATGAATGGTTTCATGGATCAAAAAATACATGTTCAATGTTGTAGAAGAAACTAGAAACCCCTAATACCATGATCAATATATATTTAAACCAGATCCATGGAATCTATAAATGAAGAATTTGGTCTACCTTACACTATATATTAATTCTATAACTGTCTTCAATGATATGACTGATGGAGAACATAGAGAGGTGTCCATTAGACTACCACCTCCATATTTTATCCATGGATTAAATACCCATCCAATGATTGGGTGTAATATTCCTCACATATATGGTTTTATAGTACCTCACTAGAAAAAGGAAGGAGGGAGAGAGTGATTTTATGTGAAGGATCTAAATATAGAATTGAAAGGATCAGAATGAACCATATTGATGGCAATATTCTTTTTATATAGCTCTATGGGATTCTCCCCAAGTGATCATGTATTAACTCACATGTTATGAAATTCATGTGTTATGAATGTAGTAAGAAACACTTTATATCTCTTGGATAATTAAATTATCCCTCATTTTCCATATTTTGAAAATGTTCTTTTAGTAATAGTTTCTTATGGTAGAATGTTAAATTTTACACTTTATCATTCAACTTACATTAATCAATCATAAAATTCCATATGAATCATACAATAAAATTCACTATATTATGACACACTCATATTATAAACTATGATTGGATTAAGGTAGTATCATGGTATTTATATATCATGATTTATGAAATTCTTTATAACCCACAATTTGTACAACACATCTTATACATATCATAAATTATGATATAGGCAAAACATCATTTTTTTATATAGGTTTTAGGGTATACATCCATCAATCTATCACTTACACTAATACCCAAAAAAATAGTGTCATTTCACCTTATATTGTATCATATAATATAAAATATGAGACTATATCCAAAACTCATTCTGGATGTCAGCTACTACTGTAACAACCTAGGCAATTAAAAAATAATTAGGCTTTATTCTGGAATTAAATGGTAAAATTCATCATAAATGTATAATGAAATAAGAAGAATGTACAGAAATAAAAAAATATATACTAATTCAATAGTAACCTCATCCATGAGATTATAAATAAAATTTATGTATCTTATAAGTGAAAATATGATAAATTTATATCATGTATTAGGTCAATAGATGTATTGAAAATGATAAAATAATTGTTTGTATTTTTGTGACAAATATTTTTATTTATAGTTATATATTTAATATAATGATTTTAAATAAAATTTATCTTCCTAAAATAAAATAATAAATTTATATTTTTTGTATAATGGTTATAATATATTTTTATAATGCCTTAATTAATTTTTTAAAGTGTTATAAAATCAGTTATAATTTTAAAATTTGTATGTTTCAAGTAAATGTGATTTTAATTAAAGATTAAATTTCCCATATTTAGAAAATTATTTTAATAAAATGGAGTTCATTTTTGAATGTTTCATAGTTAAAAATGGTTACAATAAATTTTTGGTATTTTTCTGATATAGTTTCATTTTTAGTGAATAGTGAAATATGGTAATTTATGGTATATACACATTTCAAGTTAAATACATTATTCATTGAGTCATCAGTGATGTAAAAAAATCTCAAATTATCATCCATTATTTTATCATATTTAGTGGTAATGGAATACCTATTTTTTTTATTGAGAGAAAATAATTAACTAATGAATAAAATAATGAGAAAACACCCCTCTCCCACACTATAAATATAACCCCTCGCCACCTATTATACTCACAATTCAAAGATTTTTTAGCTTAAATATTTTCCACTCAATTTCCATCCCAATCCTCTTACCCATGTTCAAGACCTATTGGTCTCTCCAAAATCCCAAAACCAAGTTCCTTTATGAGGTTCCCAATGAGAAGAATTAAAGAGGTAAAATCCACTTTCATTTTATTTTATTTTCAACTTCTTTTATTTTATTATTCTCTTATCAAATACCCTCATCCAAGTGACTTTATAACTTCAATATCTCACACATACTTTAATTTTATTTTGTTATTGGAATATACATCATCAAACCTCTCCACTTCTTCACTTATTCTAAAAAATGAAAACATCATCATTGATGTGTCAATTTACCATAATCATGGATGAGGTGTTTTCATTTTATTTTAACACCTTGAATGATGAAATAAAACAATTATTATCATAAAAAAAGATTTCATTATACATATTATAAACTATTTTATATTATATAACCAATTTATAAACATGATATTGTATGAAGTGATATAAGTTCGTGATGGTCATAAAAACCACCAAAATAAATAAATTCATTTTCATTTATGTTTTATCTAATTATTCATCATCATATCAGAAAAAATAATATATGGTATAATTTAAATTTTTTAAAACATATTAATACCATTTAATTTCACTTTTGGAGTTTTTTTTCCTTTCGACAGGAAAATCCAAAATGAACAAACCATGTAAACCATAAAATAAATGCACCCAAAACAATGAAAATAACTAAATATTGTTAATAAATGTGAGAAAAGATGTTAAAATATATTTATAAAAGTATTTAAAAATTTGAATATGGTTTTTTGATATATTAATAAAAGTATTTAAACCATTATACATGAGGTTTTAATATGTTTGAATTAAGATGAACCCAAGGTAAGAGGCATATATTAAAAAATCCACTTTTATTTTAGGTTTTTATAAAATTGAAAAGAAATGTTTTTATGATGAAAATATTCCTATTTTATGATTATTTTTTGGTTCTTGGGACTTTTTTATGACGTTTTTTGGGGCCTATATCACCCACTAAATCATTTTTTTTGTTTATGTTGGAATTTGACCATAATGGTTATTCTAGGTGTAACTATAATGGCTAAACAATAAGGTAGCCACAAGGGTTACATTTTAAGGTATCCACAAGGGTTAAAAATCATATTATAGCTATAAGAGTTAAATATATTAAGTAAATAATTCCCAAAGTTACCTACATAGTTTTATTTATGTTTTATATGTTTTATAGAAGTCTCATGTTTTCATAAATTATGTGATTCTTTACGGGAGAGAAGTATATCTTTGTGAAAATGATTTATTATTATTATAAGTATTAATGGACTAAAAACTAATTTATCTTTTATGTACCTTACTAATATTTTTGTGATCATACCAAGTATTAATTTTTTTTCAACTGAATTAAGGATGGGTAAAAGGAAATAAGAATCCAAGCTGAATGTTGTGAATATTTTTCATGAAAGGTTTTCATGTTTTAAAAAAAATTGTATTAAATGGATAATATTTTAACCACATTGTATTCTTATGGGTTGGTATGTATGAATTATATCCTAATTATCTAAAACTCTAAAATAAAAATATTTTTGGGAATGTAAGAAAGTGAATTCCAGTTGAATTAACTAGACTACGAAATGTTTAAGGCATGGTTCTTATAAAAACACTTTTAGATAGATATCATAAAATTCATAGTGTATCACATAAAATGTAATAACATGTGAATATACATATAATATATTTTGTATTAACTCTAAACTCTTTCAGATAACATTATTTTGTATAAACCAATACCATTCATTCATCCTAAAAGTATGACCCCGTGTTCCTTTTCCATGTGGAAAAAAACTAGAATTTCTGAATTCATAAATATAAGAAAAGCGTGGCCTCTAGAAAAGAATAAGTAATAATAAATCTAAAATTGGATTTGATATGATCCCCATAAAAAACATGTTTCTCCACACCGATGTCCACTAGAAACATATTATCAATGTATTCATTTTTATATAATCCCATTTTCTTATACATCAAGTAACCATGGAACATGGAGTATTTTAATCTCATATAACTAACTCATATATTATCAATTCTATATGTATTGACTAACCATTTAAATGAATACATCACATAAAATTCACAATTATTGATTAGCACATCACATTCCAATGAGCAGATAGAAAATAACATCATATGTATTATTTAGGTATAGTTGTACACTCTTTTAGTCCATCTCAATTGTGGGCCCAAATGCCATACACATTATACAAGAAGAAAAATTCTATATTTATGAAGCTCCAATAAATGAATTTATTAAATATATATCCAAATACCACTTGATTAGATAAGACTTTATCCTCACATAATAAATATATGAAAGTATAAATTTTGTCATTGTCACACCTTGATATTTCAACAGGTAATTCCCCTTTAAATATTACTATGATTTAGTTTCACACGACACCAAAATAATGTA
Source organism: Viscum album (assembly GCA_963277665.1). Lineage (NCBI taxonomy): Eukaryota > Viridiplantae > Streptophyta > Magnoliopsida > Santalales > Viscaceae > Viscum > Viscum album. Next base: position 627,002,009 of record OY728127.1, read on the forward strand.
AATAATAATTTTTTTAAAATCCAAGTAAAGAATAAATAATTTATGAATATACAATGTGTTAAAAAAATTAACACTCATTGGTAATTGATATGAAATAATGTTAAGAACACCCTACATTTAAAAGGTCATTTGTCTATAAAAGTGGTTTTTATTTGTATTTTGATTGTCATTTAAAAGATTAATTTATTAATTTCAAAATTTTATTATGATTAATTGAAAATATTTTTTGAATTAATAAGTTTAGAAATATCTTGGAGTGATTTTTTGGTTTTTTAAGAAAAGGTTGATTTTTGGGTGAATAGTAAAAAAGTACCAATTTCACAAATGAGGTCGCTTTTGTGAAATTATCATGATATAAAGGATTTGAATTATATAAAACCTTTTCTAGGAAAAATATATATTTAATAATTAATATAATTCATTTTAAAATATGTATTTTAATTAATAAATAATTGTTTGACATTTTAGAAATTATGTAATGTTTTTATTTAAATAAATACCATTTTTTCTTATTTTCATTTCACAAAGTAAATTTCAATTATGAATTAATTTTAAATTAAAATAATTGTAATTTTATTGAAATTAAACCAATTTATTCAATGATATTAAATTTTATACATGATTTTGGTATAAAATCATTTTATGCTTAAAAATCACTATTCTATAAATAATTTATCATTATATTTTGTGTGATTTTATTAAATGTAATTTTTAAAACCTCTAGAAATTGAAACCTAGAAAATGGGTTCTATATATTATATAACCTTGTTATAAGTTTTTAATGAGATAAATTTCATTTTTAGTCACAATCAACAGTTACTATAATAAAATTTTACAACAATGATTAGGGTTAAAAAGGTTAAATGAGAGGATTAACCTAAAAATAAATGGATTTAAATATATCTAAAAATATTTCAAATTTTATTTAATGAGTTTATTTTAAAAATAAATTATCTTATATTTAAAATTTGATTAAATTTGTGACACTTTCTAGGAGAAATACTTTTTTTATATTTTAATGTTCGTAACATTTATAGGGTTTCCACTCCTCTCATTTATAAAATAAAACCTCCTTTCCAAACCTATACACACATTTTGAGAACCCTATCTCAACTAAGACCTAAAAAAATACCTTAAAAAATCTCTTCCCCAAATAACATCAGTCATATTAGTTCTGAAATACCAATCCAATAAGACTTAAAATTTAAGCCAAAGAAGGATATTTAAGGAGGATGTATAAGTATTAACCGTAATAGCGAGGAGCATTCCCCTCTATTCATATTCTTATGAAATTATACATAGTGATGGGAATTAAAGATTTCCCTTCAAGATTTATAGGAAGACTCATCATTCTTATATAGTTGTGGAGTTATAAATCCCCTTTCTCTCTCTCTATCTCTTGGGTTTATTTTGAGCATATATGATGTTGGATTGTATGTACCCTCTTACTTATAGGTTGATCTGAATGTTTATATTTACATTAATCCTTTTTTGGTTTTTAGAGAATCCTATTAGGTATGTATATAATCACCCCATTATGGTATTCACCCACATTTTTTTGTTTTATGCATATAATATGAAAATCAAGGGTGATTTTTATGGAAAATAGTAGTACGTGGAGTTGTGGACCATTTTCAGTGGTCAAGCTTGGAGATTGTGAGTCGGGCTCTCTTTAGTTTCCCATTTTTTCTAGTTTTTATTAGGTTTGGACCTATTTGATAGTTGGGCATATATTTTTCACATTCATTAATTTTTTATTATGTTTTTTTACTTAGATGTATTTCCTAGAAGTTGTTTCATTCATAGTTTACACTCTAGATATTTCAGATTATTTCAATATCTCTGCATTATTGCATGGATCTTGTTTTGTGAATGCATATAGGTACTTTGGATAAGGCCTCCCATTTATGTTATATACCATCTCAAAACTTTTTTCTATACTTTATACTATAGGAGGTGGACTTAAGGTGTTACACTCAACTTACTACCAGCCCAAGAAGGGTCTTAGTGGGTCGAGTCATGACAAAATGGTATCAAAGGTAGGTTTTACCCCTGGTCGGTGTTTGCAGTAGGACTTATTTAAGGTTTGGTTTAGGGAACTTAGTGAAATGATTTTGTAGTGTCTCTATCTCAACTCTTGGACTAGGGAACCCAGTTTTGGTATGGTGGTTGATGTATCCATACGCCAGGGCTCTAACTACCTGCTTGTTGACTTGACATACTGAGACATCGCTTATAGGTAACCAATGTTACATATATCATATAGGATTGGGTCATTGACTTTCATGTTATTCTTGATTCATCTCCCCATATATTCTCATCTAACCATGGTATGTCATGTAACTTTTAGGATGCCTCTACAATGACATCTAGTTAGGATATCAATACATGATCATGAATAAAATCATGTGAGTGATGAGGCCTTAGTTCAAGGACCTACTCAATAGGTGTTTCCTCAAAGAATGAATAGAGTAGTTCCATTATATTTTGAGTAGAAAATTTCTCTATAAGGTTAGTATTATGATATGCATAGACTTATGATGTTACATCAGTTCTAGAGAAAAATATCATTGAGGTTACATGGTGATCCAAACCCTCAGGTAGTGGAAGAATGGCCTGAGGTAGTGTTTTGAGTCTTCAGGTTTGTTCAAAATCCATCTGATCAGATTTCTAAACTTGCGAACAATATTCTTCATGGAGTAGCAGGGTTCTAGTGTAGTTTTATTACATAGAATCATGATGATAAAATGCTCTCATTTTTAGACATCCATCAGCTATTCTATGATGAGTACTGCACTTTGAGCTTGCACTCTGTGTGGGATATTCTTGAGCTACATAATAGTGATATGTTAATTTTTGAGTACATCATGAGTTTTATAAACCTCATATATTACTCTATTAATATGTTATAATATGGATAATTCTTGTAATGGATGTTTGATAAGGCACTTCATAGAAACATATGTTCCATCATGGTCTCCTTATTCATTAACAATTATTTCAGAGTTCTAGAGTGGGCTTTGGTTGTAGAGAGATTCCTAACTAAGGGACACTGAGTGACAACATCCAGCAGTGGAAATCATGAGGTTGATTCTTATAAAATATCTATCTACTGTCATACATCAGGGTCTCGATGTAGGAAATAAACCCATGCACAAACACAAACACATGGGTCTATAGCATAGAGTTCACACAGAGGATCCAGTCACCTAAGAATGGGGTGATACTATTATTGTGATGGGAAAGGTCACAAGGATCATGATTTCCTAACATAAAATGTTAAGTAAGGTAGATAGGTGGTTGATAGACCACTACATAAAAGGTAGTGTCATGATTAGGGAACTCCTAAGTGTTTTCAGTCAAGACCCTAGGGAGACATTACTGATAGAGGAGTTGTAGATGGATGAATATTCTATGAGATATTTCCATTGCCACCACTTGATATCCCATGCTAGGTTCATAGGGTTGGTGGTCATGGGAATTTCTGGTTGTATGATATGGAGGGATATGATCAATTTTCTCATGTTATGACTTGAGGTATGATCTATGTCTTTTTTAATAATTCTCTAGTACTTATAGACATAGATTCCATTAATTCCTTTATATCTATATCCCTCATGATAGAGATAGATATTCAAGTTGAGTATATATCCTAGAATTTATGGATAGTGGTTCATACAGGGAGAAATTATTCTATATCACATATATACCAATAGTGTGAGTTTGTGCTTAGCAAAGAGAGTTTCTCGTGGGAATGATTGGTCATTACAATGAATCTTTATGTGATCATCTTGGGTATGGACTGGTTTTCTATAGTGTATTCCCATATATAATTTCATCATAATAGAGTTATATTCCTTCATAAATATGGGAAAATATTCTCCTTCGTCAATGACAAATATCTTATGGTTGAGCGAGTGGGGGTCATGGGTAGGAAGATGAAACCTATCACCCATTAATTGTAAATTTTTCCCTTAGCGTAGTGGTCTCTTCAAGCATCTAGATTTCATTGGTAGTGGAGGATTATATGGACATTTTCTTGAAGTTGTTTTGGGACAACCTCTACAGCAGGATATTGACTTATGTATCGATATACATGACAATACTGCATTGTTATCTTATAACACATATCAAATATCCCTCCACTAAGCTTCAAAATTTTAGGTTTCAATTGGAGGACCTTCAAGAGATAAATTTTTTTAGACCTAGTGTATCCCCTTTTGTAGATCTAGTGAAATTTAAGAAAAAGTCATATGGGATTTTGAGGATTTTTGTTGACTATTATCATCCAAATAAGGTAAAAATCAAGAACAAGTACCCCATTCCAAGGATTGGTGACCTTTTTGACCAGTTGAAAAGTCTAATTTGGTTCTTAAAGATAGATCTCATATATGGATACAATTAGTTGAGGGTTTTCAAGGATGATTTCAAAAGATGGCATTCTGATTTCATTACAAACACTATAATTTTTTTGGTGATTTCTTTATGTATGACTAATTATCCCACTATGTTCATGTATCTTATGAACCAAATATTCCAACCACACATGGACCAATTTGTATTTTTATTCATCAAAAACATTCTCATGTACTCTATGTTGGAGTAAGAGAATGCAGAGCATTTGAGGATGGTCATATACTTACTTTAAGAGAACCATCTATAAGGTAAGATCTTGAAGTGTCAGTTTTGGATACATGAGGTTCACTTTATGGGGCATGTCATCTCTAATCATGGTTTAGATATGGATCTAGAGAATATTTTTCCAATAATTTCATAGGAACCACCCAAGAGTGTCTCAGACATGCGAAATTATCTCATTTTGGAAGGTTACTTGTGGTTATTAATGGTAGAACTTTCTAGGATGGTAGCTCATTGAATATCTTTATATGTAAAGGGAAACCATTTTCTTAGACTGACTAGTGTAAAATATCCTTTTTGGAGCTAATACAGAGGTTGACCAGTATTCCTATGTTGATACTACCAAAGGAGGGCATTAGGTTTATAGTGTTTTGTGATTCCTCTCGAGATGGTCTCAGTTTTTTATTGAATTAGAGGTAGGTGGTGATGGATTATGGGTTGATTTAGTTGATAACCCATGAGAATAATTATGCAAATCATGACTTATATTTGGTAGGAGTAGTCTTCTTCTTTAAGAAGTGGAGGCATTATCTTCTAGGAAAGTGTTTTGTTGTTTACTTAGAACATTAGAGTCTTAGGTGCATATCCAATACTTATTTAAATTGTGAGATAGGATCAATTAGGATACATGGAATGTGAGGTTATATGGGACCAAATATCCTTAAGAGATACACCATTTGGATCTTCTGAAGGAAGGAATCATGTCATCCTTTTACAGGGATGGATGGTGGTTCCAGTCATGTTTTCTGAGGAGGCATTGATAGATTTTTATACTTTCTACATGGCTATACAATTTATTTTTTAAAAGATTTATAAGGAACTTAAATGGCAGTTTTGGTGGGATATCATAAGGTGGATCATGGAAAGGATTGTTTCTTGGTGTCTAGCATGTCAGTAGGTTAAGGTTGAACATCGGGTTCTAGCAGTTTTGACTCAACATATTGAGATCCTAGAATTAAAGTGGGATATCTTATCAATATATTTTTTGACTGTTATTATTTATAAAATTAGAATCTATGATGTTATCTGGGTTATTATTGACCGAATCACCAAGTTGACACACCTTCTTTCCATCCAGGAGAAAAGTTCATTGGAGAGTTTTGGGAAGTTTTACATGTGTTATATCATCTACCTTCATTAGATACTCATGATTATCTTACCTTAACTTGATTATTAGTTCAATTCAGGGTTGTGGAGGGGTTTTAGGAGGCTTTTAGGACCTATTTATAGATGAGCATAGTGTTTCACCCCCAAATGGATGGGCAGACTAAGTGAACTATGCAGGCATTGGAGGATATGTTGAGATCATGCATGTTAGACTATGGATGGAGCTGTGAGGATCACTTTCCATTGGTAGAGTTATCTTATAATAATATTTATCACTATACTATTGGTTTGGAATCTTTTGAGGCCTTGTATGGGAGACCCTATAGGTCACCCTTGTACTGGACTGAGATTGACAAGACATCTCTTGTTGGGTAAGAGTAGTTGCAAACAATAATAGAGAAATTTCATGTGATCCATGAGTGTTCAAGGAAAACCCATAATTGATAGAAATATTTCACATATTGACATCATAGGAATTTTTATTTTGATCTGGAAGACTATTTTTTCCTAAGAGTCTCCCAACAACATTGATTGTAAAGGTTTGGTCAGGGAAGAAAGTTATTCCCAAATTTCATCAGGCCATTCAAGATCCTATGGAGAGTCGGTGGGGTTTTTTACCTCTTATCATGGCCCCCAAAGTTGGATCAAGTGCATTATTCCTTCCATGTATCATAGTTGATGATATACATGCACAACCCAAACCAGTTCATTGACTAGGGTGGGATGGACATCAAGGACAGATCCACCTTTGCAGAGTACCCAGTGTCGATCATGGACCGATAGAAGGGGACTCTATGTAGATAGACCATCTCTTTGGTTCAAGTGTTTTGGATGCATGGGAGCATATATGTGAGATCCTAGTAGCATGGTACCCAAATTTGGTCTTAGTACCCCCAACATTTTGTGTATCTTTATATTTTTAGGGCGAACATCCTTGAGTGAGGGGGGAATGAAACAACTCTAGTTTTGTTGGTTTAGTACTTTGAATATTTCTATATATATATGTGTGTGTGTGTGTGTGTATTTTCCCTCAAATATGGCATTTTATTTTGGTTTCATAGTACCCCAGAATTAATATATTAAAAATATTAATGTATATTAAAGCACATGCATGTATGTTTTTGGAATAAACGGTTTTCCTATTTTTTGGGACCTTAGATGATAAATATGATACCACTTTTGTTTTCAAAACATGGATTTTACCCTATATGTGATATAAAGTTGGTTAGCATCATATTTCTGGTTGAAGGAAACTTTTGTTGGGTGCATTAAGTTATTGATTAATTTATTTAATTAATTTACTTAAATAACCCCAAACATAATTATCCTCTATATATTCGTCATTATAAAAAAATCACCAGGGTTATTCACATAATCCTATGTGATTAGAGAGGATCCATAGAGGAGAGATGTTGGAGAATGACAATGGATCATGGATTGGTGATCATTTTATAATGCAATTGTCTTCATGAAAAAAAAATTGGATATCTCCAATGACAATGGAATGGAACCATTATTCATCATTAATCAATAAAAACTCAATATAGGGTATATTATTTCATGGTTTTCCACTCTTCGATTTATTTTCCAAGCATGGATTCAATATTATTTTGTTTTCTGACAATTTTCATTATTTATATGACCCAGTATATTTATTTTATTTGTTTCACCCTTGATTTCACCCTGGTTGCTACATTAAAAAATCATAATATGGTATCTCACTAGAAAATGATGTTTTTTCACTTATTTCTTGTGATTTTTCCCCACCATTATTCTTGTTCTTCACCAATGTCCCATGGGGTCATGGTTCGACATTTTTTAGATGGATTTGAGTAGGATGGAACTCTCAATTTTATGGAGGATTTGTGAATGAGTTGGAGATTAGAATTTCATGATTGAATCATGATACCTTGTGGGATGTGGGTGTTGAAAACATGAATCAAAGTCTCGGTCATGGGTTTTTGTTCATGGGTGAGTTGGTGTGGTGGTTTAGTGTGATGTGATGATCCACACGTGGCTTCAGTGGCTAAAATATGACCACCAGTGATGGATCTGGTGTGGTCCACCTTATATCTAATTTCTTTAGCATTTTTTATAGAGAATATGGTGGTGTCTTAGGTGTGAGTGAGATGCATGATGAGTTCATGATTTTATGGAAAATCCTAGAATACATAGCACGTAGTCCAGGAACACACACCATGTAGTCCCCTATCTACAATGGATAGGGATTTGGGAGGATTTAAATATCACATTTCATATAGTAATGCCACACATCATGTGATGCAATGTTGGATTATAAGCATGTAACCTTAGGGTACAAGGGTATGGGAATGACCAGGTACATGGGAAAAACCAGGGAATGTGGCATGGACAAGTACCCAAGCAAAGTCAGGTACACAAGCTCAGCCAAAATATACAGGAATGGACTAGGAGGACATTTGCATACCCTGAGCTACCATGAAACATTGTGTAATCCATGTACACACTATGTATATCTACATGGATATCCAAGATGTAAACATGTGAGGAAACTCCCAGATATCTAGGTCAGGTCACACACCATGTGACCCTATGTACATATTGTGTACTTTTTATAGAAACCAACACCTTGTGTATCTCCTTCTATAGGACTTATATTTAGGCCCATAGTACCATATCCTAAGTGGTTTTCAAGAAAAAAAGACCATGGAAAAGTCTAGGAATACCACATAGTGCATGTCCCAGAAAAGTATTCATAGAAATTAGTGACCTCCATAGCAGATCTAACCGGAATATAATGATGAGAGGGTATGGAAATCATTATCAGTACCAAGCATTATGCATCTTTGTATGGGTAAATGATAGTTGATCAGTAATGCGAGGTGGGGATATAAGAACCTTTAATAATGCAGATGCAGGGGAGGGGTAGTTCTAATATAGTTTGGTTTGGCCTTCAGGTCATGTATTTGGAATTGTGCAAATAGGATTTCTGGTCATGTAATGGGCCATGTGCCACTGGGTCTACAGGTCATGTAAGGGATCCCTCTCAACCTATTTAAAAATGGGATTATCTAAAATAAATAAATAAATCAAGGCCTTCGGTCCATATATATAGGAGTGGTTTTTTATGTATTATGTGATAGTGGCCTTCATTTTGACATTAGATATATTAAATTATGAGTAATGAGCTTGACTCTTTCTCCAACAATGTTTGGCTTATGACAGTGATTGGTTTTGATCCTCATAGAGATGTATGCATCAGTGCTCCCCTATCAAATCAAGGCACGAATCCCCCATACTCTTTACATATGTAGAGTCAGTACTCCCCCATACTATATAGGGTTACACCCCCATCATCAATATATGATGGGGAGTGGATCCTCTATGGGAGTTAGTTCTCCTTCAGCTATGGAGAGCTGTAGTGAGGAGCGGGACCCTCCAATGAGATTCTTGTGAAATCACATGTGGTGTTAGATATTAGAGATAGAACCTTAGGATTTGTAGTTAGAATCATCATTCTTAGTTGGATGTGGAGATTGGGATCCCCATTCTCTCTTGCTTGGGTTTCTTTTGAGCATATCTGATGTTGGATTTTATGTACCCTCTTTCTTATGGGTTGAGCTAACTATTTCTATTTATATTGCTCTATTTTTAGTTTTTTGGGGCATCCTACTACATATTTATATAATCACCTAGTAATTGGTTTCACCCACATGATTTATATCTTATGAAGACAATATGAAAAATATGTGGTGATTTCAATGGTGCATTTTATTATTTTGAGGTGTGGACCATGTTCGATGTTCATCATTAAGAATTTGTGAGTCGGGATCTCTTTAGTTTCCCCTTTTTATATTTTTTGTTAGGTTGGGACCTCTTTTATTGTTGGATGTGTATTTTTTCCCCTTTAAGAATTTTTTATTATGTTGTTATACTTTGATGTATTTCCTAGAGGTTGTTTCATTCATGGTTTATCCTCTAGATGTTTTAGTTTATTATTATATCTCTGCACTGCTCCATGGATATTGTTGTGTGAGTGAATATAAGTACTTAGAATAAGTCCTCCCATTTTAGTTATATTCCAATTAGGTTATTATCTCTAGCTCCTAACCTATAGAAGGTGAGATTAGGGTGTCACACTCATCTTACTTCTAGCCCAGGTGGAGTCTCGGGGTATCATGTCATGAAAATGAACATAGTCTTCCAAATACACTAGGCCTCTAGATTTTGGGGTCATGTTTATTGGGTATTCATGTTAAAAATCATGTAATAATATATATATGAGTCTTGGGTTGTTATAGTTGGTATCAAAGTAAGTTATAGTTATTTTTGGAGATTATGATAATAATACATTAGTAAAAACCCTACATATAAGTCTAAATATAGGAAAACAACCTAAAAATTTGGTAAAGTATAGATTGAGTGGTTTATATGTAATTAAATCCATGTATTCCTATTATAAGTGGATGTGGTTGTGGCACAAATGTGCCTTGGGATAATAACTACAAAAGGGATCATTGGGTATGAACTTGACCTATACATAGTATATGAAAACGAGAACTTATTTCACACTTATTTTGACACTATTAAGGGATAAGCATTGGTAAATTCACTAACTCTTTACAAAACATTATAAAGTAATTGAATATATTGTTAGTTTTGAAAACCTAATATAAAAATTACCATAAAAATCTAGACTAAAATCTTGAGACTCATAAGTTGTGATAGATATTTCATTTATGAGTTACTCATTCTATGTTCATAATTTTCCTTTTATATTATTACTATTTTGACTATTCACATACCTAATTTTGTTTTATTTTATTTAAGGTTGGTAAATAAGAGGAATAATTTCAAAAACCAATATGATATGTAATATGATGATTTACTTAATGAGATTCCTAACCTGATGTGAGTGGGAGACAATAAATTCATGGAAGTGTTGGCTAAACTATCTCAAGTTATAAATAATAATATAAATCATGTGAAACTATATACTTATCCTAATAAAGAGAAAATTTTGATTGAGTCTTTTGTATTAAAATCCCTCCTACATTTAGTGGATCTTCTAGCCCCATAATCATGAAACAATGGATTAACTCCATTGATAAGATATTATATGTCCTATAATGATCTGAATAAGAGAAATTCATACTAGCCTTCTATCACCTAGAGAGATAAGATGATCAGTGGGGAAAAATATTTAAGAATTTGAATCCTAATAATGAAATGAAATTAATGGAATGGTAAGGATTAAAGAAACTATTTTTCAATAAGTATCTAACCCAAACAATATGTCTTAAAATAGAGAGTTATTTCCTTGTACTAAAGAAAAAAAATAAGATGAGTCTATTATGGATTATGAGGCATACTTCATAAGGCTTTCACAATATGTCTTTAGCCTTGTCATCAACACAAAAATTAATGTAAAACACCTATTTAATGGATTAAATCCAATTCTATTAAAGGATTTAGTGAGGATATTTTCTATTATTCCCTTAAGGCCAAGATGGAGATTCATAATTCTCAGTAGTCTTGATGGGATAGAGATAAAATGTAGAAAATGGTGTTTAATTTGAAAGGTTCAAAAAATAAATCCCATATATAAGAGAAGACGTAACTAACAGATGTCAAAATTTTGGGAAGAATCATCCCAGAAACTATCTCAAGGGAATGGGGAAATGGTTCAAGTTTAGAAAAGAGGGGAATCGTGCTAATCAATATTGAAGGGATAAGAATAATCACACTAATGTGACAAAAGAAAATAAGGTTTAGATCAACCCTCATCTTATATTCCAGTACTTAAACTACAATTAATATGAAAATTATGAAATCCAATGCCCTAAAACAAGGGTTGTTATAGATTAACAATAATAATAACCTCTATGTTAAATAGAGAAAGGTAGGGATTATTCTATCACTATTGCCGAGGTGGTCCCGAATAATGAATTCATGATAGATACACTAGTTATCATTAAATAATAGTGAATTCATTATTTTATTATTCTTATATTCATTATTTCATATAATGAAATTTTAGTAAAACAATTTAAACACTACCTCAAAACATAGGTGTTGATTTATCTATGAGAAGATAAAATAGGGAAATTATCACATCCCAAGTATATTACTCATCTCGAATCAATGTTTATGGACTGGACCTCTTAGTAAATATTGTCATACATCCATTAATATAATTTTATATTATACTGGGAATGGATTGGTTATCCTTATATAAATCCAACATCGACTACCAGGATAGGGTAATCACTCACCATATCCTGAATCATCCTTAAATTCTATTCAATTGTAATTAGAAGGATTAATCTCCTTTGGAATATCCTTCCCAAGCATAGATATTTTTCCCTTATAAGCATGTATTCTTAATCAAATGAATAATTAAAAGGATAGAATCATGCTTAAAGACATTCCCATTATGAGGGACTATACTAATGTATTCCAGGAAGAGTAGCCTAGTCTTTCTCTTAATTGAGGTATCGAGTTATCAATTGAAATTAAAAATATATATCTCTTCCCATATCCAAGAATCCCAACATAATAGACACTGTCAAATTATAAGAACTGAATAAACAGTTATATGATAATCTTATGAAGGGTTTTATATACCCAAGTGATTCACCAGGGGGAATTATGGTCATCTTCATAAAGAAGAAGGATGGGTTAATGCGCTTCTATATTGATTATCATGAACAAAAAAAATCATGATAAATACAAATTACCACTTCTATAGATTGATTACATGTTTAATCAACTATATGGGTCTAGTACTTCTCTAAGGTGGACCTTCATCTAGGATTTCACTAATTAAAGGTTAAGGAAGATATTCCTAATACTTCCTTTTAGACAAGGTACGGATACTATGATTTTATAGTGGCGCCCTTTGAACTCAATAATTCTCTAGAAATCATCATGGAATTAATGAATAGATTTTTTAGATATTACCCTGACAACTTTTTGGTAGTCTTTATAGACTATATTCCGATATACTCCAAAATCAAGGAGTAGAGAAGAATTTTAGTGTTATGCTAAAGAAATTCTAAAAGTAGAATCTCTATGAGAAGTATAGTTAATGTGAGTTTTTTATTGATAAAGTTTCATTATTGAGGAATGTTTTCACTAGAAAAGTGATATATATGGGACCTTAAAAGACAAAGGTGATTGGGGAGTGGATTTATAGTTTCATTAGACTTTCTAGGTATTATCTATGATTTGTGAGAAACTTTTTGTGATTATAAAACTTGCTAACCAGGCTTACTTGAAAGGAAGTTAAGTTTATTGTGAACAATTAATGTAAAAAAATCTTCAAAGAATTGAAAAGTAGTATTACCATTGCACTAGTACTCACACTAACCTCAAGTGGATAACTTTTTGTGGTATATAGTGATGCTTCAAAGAAGGGCTTGGGTTGTGAACTGATGTAAAATAATAAAGGGATAGATTATGGGTCAAGGTAATTGAAAATACATTAGTATGACTATCCAACATATGATTTTTAGTTATTGGAAGTGATTATCACATTGAGGATTTGGAGACATTATCTATATGGGGAGAAGTGTGAAATATATACGAATCATAAGAGCCTAAAATACATATTCACATAGAATGATCTTAATATGCACTAGTGATGATGGTTATAGATGATCAAGGAAATTTAGTGATCATTCCATTAACATTATGGGAATGAAAATAATTTATATATTCTCTAAGTAGAAATGATATTGTAACTTTATCAATGATAATAATTTAAAAGGATCCAATCTTCTTAGACTTGAAAAGGATAGACATTGAAGTTTTAAAGGAATAAAAAATAACCTGCATAGCTCAAATGATTTCTTAATCATACATTCTGGAGAAGATAAAGGATTCTTAAATGGATGTTGTGGAAATATAGAAGAAGGTGGAAGCTATAAGAAAATGGATATTCTCAGGATTCAAAATTGATGAAGAAGGAGTTGTAATATTTTGGTTACAACTATGTGTACCATCAAAGCTTGAGATAAAGATGGATTTATTGAATGATTCACATAGCTTGACATTCTACATCCACTCAGGGAGCATGAAGAAATATTGAGATCTCTAATAGAACTATTGTTGGGATAATATAATGAATAAGATAAAACAATATACATCAAAGTGCCTGGTATTTCAACAAATGAAGGTATAAAAAAAGACCAAGGGGATGATACAACCATTACCCATACCTTCATGGAAATGGGAGAATATCACCATATATTTTATCATGGGCCTTAAAAATATAACCAAAGGGGACAATTCCATATAGGTTTTGGTAGATAGACTTACAAATACTTCTCATTTCATTGTTATTTAGTAGGACTTCTCACTTGACCAATATACAATGATATATATTATAGAAGTGGTGAGGCTGCATGGAACACCAATATCATTTGTATCTGATCAATATCTGAGGTTGACCTAAAATTTTTGTAAAAGCCTCTAACATGCTCTAAACACTATGTTTAACTTTAGTATGGCTTATTACCCCAAAAATAATGTCCAATATAATAAGACTCTCTAGACACTTGAGGATATGTTGATATCATGCTTGATAGACTTCAAAGGAGGATGGAATCAATATCTTCATTTGGTCAAGTTCTCATACAATAATAGTTTCTACTCAAGAATCCAAATGGATCTATATAAATTACGATATGGGAAGATATGTAGGACACATTAATGTCATGATAGAGTTGGTGAACACAATTTATTGGGTCCTAAAATAGTAGAGGAAATTGTAGAAAATATTAAGACCATTCAGTAACACATTGGGATAGCTCATATTCATAAAAAGAGATATACTGATAACCGTCAAAGGGAAATATACTTTGATATTGGAGAAAAGTATTCATACTCATATTTATATGGAAGAGAGTTGTAAAATTTGGGAAGAATGAAAAGATAAGTCCTAGATACATCATCCCCTTTGAGATTCATCATTACATCAGAGTTGTGTTCTATCAGCTAAAACTCCCACCAACCCAGTCTTAAGTACTTGATGTGTTCCACATATACATATTAAGAAAATACATACTTGATCCCTCATATGTACTGAATCCATAGGTGGTACAGTTGGAGTATGATCTCTCTTATGAGGAGAATCCGATGAAGATCTTGGAATATAGAGACAAATTTTTATGCAACAATACTACTCACTTTTTCAGAGAACTATAGTGGAACTATAAGTATGAGGAGGCAACATGGAAATAAAAGGAAGTAATAAAATAGAAGTACCCCCATTTTTTCTATCCTAGTGGGTAAAATGAAATTTCAAGGGTAAAATTTATTAAGTGGGAATAATATAATGACCCATAATCTTATCAATTGAATTTCCCTTACAAATTTACATATGTTTCATATTTAGTAATGTAGTATTATATGAATCACATGAATAACATGATATAACCAACAAAAGTTTGTTAAATTGAATTGAAAATTACATTTAGAGTATAAATATACTCAATAAAATTTCTAACATTACAATGGGACAAAAAAATAGAAGATAATATAAATATAATATTAGAATTTAGATCTTCTTGATCCCCTGGAATGATCACATTCACGAACAACACCATATAAATTAAGTAGAATATTAGAAATGAAACATCTATTTTCAAAATTAAAATATTTAACCTTGATAGAAAATATAATTAAATGAATAATGAATGAAATATGAGGTACTCATAGAGGGTTGGAAACCCATATAACCATTAAAAAATCTGGTCATTGAAATAGTAATATGATTGTTAAGAATAATAACTTGACCATTATAATAGTAACCTCACTGATATAAGAGTAAAATATTATTTAGTTATAATGTAAAAATAAAATATAACAAAATTTTATCATCTTGTAGATAAATAAACATTTTATAAAAGATAAAATAAGTGTGTATTTTAAAAAACACATATTATTTTTTTATTTTTATGAAACATATATATTCGAAATAAAATTTATTTTCATTAAATTTTGTATTAAACAATATTATGTTTTGTTATTATGAAAATATAAGTTTAGTAGACTATAAGTAATTTTTTCAATGGGTAAGAAAGTTGATCATATTATAAAAATTAATATTTTTCAAATAAAGTATGATTTTATATAAAAATTCAATTTCTCATATTTAGAAAAAAAATATAAAATGGATTTCATTTTTTTAATCTACACATCAAAAAATAGTTAGGGTGAATTTTTAGTATTTTTCTAAAATAGTTTATTTTTTTCTAAATAGTGAAATATGACAGCATACGGTATTTAATGCTGTAAGCAAAATACATGAATTTTTGAGTCATGGATACTGTAAGAAACCATTTTCTCAGCATCACACACACTATTTACTATATTTAGTCATAAGAATAATCACTATTTGTAATAATGATCCAAAATAATAAAGTATTGAATATTATATTAAAATACACATTTCTTCTATCTTTATAAATAATAACCTTTCTCCTCACAACTTATAAGCCTTGGAGATTGCCAAAGTTCTACCCAATTATATTCCCAGTCCTCTACCCCACTTTCTAATAGTTCTAGTCTCACCAAAATTAAAATCTAGTGTTCCTTAAGGTGTATTTAAAGGGATGATATTCAAATATGTAATATTCTCAATCTATCTCTTTTAAATTATTTTCTTCTTTTACCTCCTCCTTATTTCCTTTATACAACATGACATAAAAACTATAGTATAATAAATAAACTATAATTTTATCATTTTAATGGAATATCTATTATCCAACCTCTTCTTATCTCATTTTAAAATGAAAAAAATTGTTCACATAATGTTCGGTTCACCACCACCATGAACAACATGCTTAGTTTTTCACCATCTCCTTAAAGTCTAGCTTTTATACATTTATTATGGTGAAATTTTATCTAAATTGGTATATTATATATATTTTAAAATTATTAAATGGATAAATGTTCATATGGTTAAATAAAAACAAGTAATTTAATTATGGTTTGAAAAATTTCCTAAATGAATTAACCATAAAATGATAATATTTGTAGTCTTTGAATCGTGTGTAATTTAAAAAAAAATTGACATTTACAACCGTTTAAAACTATAGTAATGAAATTAAAAACATGTCATCACACTTCTGGAGTTATGAAACCATACCATAAGAAATATCATAATTACCTATAAACTAATGTGACCTTCAAACCATTAAATGAACGTTCATGGGAAAATATATATAATCATAATATTATAATAAAATGATCATAAACAGATAACCCACCCTTCTTTAGTTATGATTTTTCTCTCTGTGAATCACTTTATCTCTTTAATTTAATGATTAAAACCTCATATTTTATATATATGTGTTCCATACATATATACCTTGATTATCCTTATTTTCATTGTTTGGGATATACAACACTTTTGATCTTTTCTTTTAAAAAAACCTAATTATAATGGGAACTTTCCTATTTCTTATTCCATGTTATGGACCACCACATAATTTTTTTTAATAATAAATGGTTTTCTATAAATAATAATTAATTTTTAGATAACCCTCATTTTTCACTTATTTGTTATGGAAAACATGATACTAGTACCTTATTTTAATATTCCTTACCATTTTCTTAAAACTTCACACAATAAGTTCAAGTCCAAAATTACTTATCCACCCTTTCTCATGAAGTATTAATAAAATGAACTATGTATTTGAGACCTATTACTATATATTTAAATATGAAAAGTCAAAATATTTAACTCCTCTTTTTAATCTTTATATGATCCCCTTTGACTATGATTTGATGCAAAATCATGTAACCCATTTCTTTTCAGGGGTATTTCTTATGCTTATTCCTTATGTATGATTTACTCATGTGGTACACATATACATGTACATGTTATGAAGGGTTCTATCTAATAGAACTATAATGCATTAGGTAATGTTTATATCTCATGATATGACATGTATGGGAATAGGGAGTAAACCTAGTCCACTAAGAGACTTTTTTCAATATGTTATATGGCCTTAGATTTTATCATTGACTTATGCTTATTTCAACTATTATATTGTCCCAAAATTCCTATGATACTATGATATTATGATTACATGTTATTTATGTCATGATTCAATGAAATTATTCATGATACTTGTCTTTTATGTTATCATGTTATTCCATATAACACATATGGTATGTTTTGGTATCAGGATTATTCTTTTACGAGGATTTATAGCTCACCCATTTTATTTATATATTCCCTAGGTTATCCCATAAATTTTTATAAGCTCCATTGTAATTAGTATAAAATTATTTAAATTAAAATAAATATATTGTGTATTTATTTTAATGTTTAAATATTATGAACCTAGTTATCCAAACACACTCGACCTCTGGATTATGGGATTATGTCTGTTGGATATTTATGTTAAAAATCATGAAATAATATGTGTAAGAGGGTTGGATTACTATAGTGTATGGAAGGATTGGTTGGATTCCTAACTCTTTGGATCAAGATCCAAGATAGTTGTATCTAGTATAGATAGGGCATGGGTAGACATTTTTGGTTTTGGAACAATGCTCAGGTGGTAGGTGATTGTGAAGTAGGATTTGAAATGAGTAAGATACCTCAAGCTTGTTGGGAATAAATAAATATTTGGGATTTTTTATAGATTATATTGATATGTGAGAGGATAATGGTCAATTTTTTAGACATGTGAGCCTAGTATTGATGGGATACCACTCATGGGAACATGAGTCTGGTTGTGTTGTTGAGTGGTATGAGGGTGTACACCATTGGATTTAGAGAAGATCGAGTCAAATTGTGGGTAAGAACCTATGAGAGGGTCCTTAGGGAGTTTTATTATTCTTAATAAGTGAGTAATTATTATTCATATGTAATTTTGTAAAATTCATTGATGCACGGGGATAAGTTCTTGTTGGTTGTGTGAAGTGCCTATTTGGTTTATGGATTAGTGAGCAACCATGTGTGGGTTGAGGATCAATGGATTTTATGGGATGCCTATAGGAATTGAATCTTGAGGTTTTGATGATAAATGGAGCTTTTGGATCTATCAAAATTGGTGAAATCATGGATAGATTAGAGTACTATGTTTTGGTCGATCCAAGATTAATCTTTGATGGGTGTTCTTAGGGATGGGATGAGCCTGGATTGGTAATAGTGACACGCATGTGGTGATTAAAAATGTTACCCAATTGAATTACTAAATATATACTTCAATACCTAAATGTATACACATAAATTTACTAAAAACCATATTTAGTCCTCAAATTTGGGTGTTTAACCCCTTATGAAAGTGATTCAATTACCCAAAGACCTCTAGGAAACCAAAACTAATTTAACCAATTATTATTAAGATTGATACCTCACTCAATAAATTTAAACCAAAATAAAAATTACTTTACTTATGTAATTTGACTGAATTTATATAAAAAATTTTAATAAAATGAATTAAATAAGGAAAAAATCCTTTTAAATTCATGAAAAAATTCCATAATAATTCAAAAAGAGATTACAAAGATGTATAAAAACTCAAAAGAGGAATATCCTTGGGTCTACACTACCATAGCCAGTTAGAGTTTATCCCTTCATGGATACATTACTCTATTTGAACTCCTATATCCTATAGTATTTTACTATTATATATATTAATCATATATTCCTCTCTCTAAATCTAACACTTTTAAATGTAAGTGGATACATATAATTATAAAGAAAAGGTGACACATATTTTCCCTCCAAAATATATCTTTCAAATTTGAGTGAATTTTATTCCCATTAGAAAAATGAATATTGAAAGGTTTTATTATATAAATTTTTTCTAAAATGTATAATATATCCACCTATAAAATTTTATATCCATTTGAAACATATATAAAAGGTTTTATTTTTTTACTAAAGAGGGATTTTATGGCTGAAAAAACTATTAAGTTCCCTCCACTTGAATGTATCCACTAACTGCATTAAAGATCAAGTATTTAAATGATATTTTATGGAAATATTAAAAAAAACATATATATTTACTTCAAAAATATAATAAGCACATATGGATTCATATAACCAAGTTATGAACGATTTAATGAAGGTTAGTTAATTCAGTTTTCCCAAAAATTTTCAAAATTTCATGCTTTACTTGGGCTCTAAATGGTTTGATTTGGTACTTGGTCTAGTTAAATTAATTAAAGATAAATAATCATAAAATACTAAAAGAAATAATTTTTCCTTTCAGACCAGTTTAGAAAAGGTTATGGATAAAATAATCAAATGATAAAAACACTCAAAATCAATAATTAAGACTTTTCTATAATAATTCCCAAGATTCACTAAAAAATGATGTAGTTTCAATAAAAAAGACAAAATGGTAGTTCTTTGTTCCTTAAAATAAATATAAAAATTATTTAAAATAATATATCTATTAATTCCTACATAGTTAATATTTGGACTCCGGTAGAAGTAAGAATCAAAAGCAACACCAATGTAATTTCAAAACACCAGACCATAAGATCAAATAATATAATAACAAGGATACCATAATTTTTATTCATACTCAATAAATTTATTTAAAATTATATATTTTGTTAATTAAATATATTCCCATTTCATTTATCCCCCATTCACACAAAACACCTACCTCAATAAAATTTTCCTGTATCACAAAGATTTGATTTTTGTTTAGAAAAGTTTTTCTCATCCAAAACACATACAAGGGTCAAAATAGGCTTGATAAGTTCTTAAATCTACACTTAATTGAGTTTAGGACTTTTGTTTATCATGATAAAATTTAATGTATATTCATTGGATTATTTTTGGTAAGATTTAAATTTTAAAATAAATTTGAGGAAAAATAATGAGGTTTGGCTCTTTTGGGAGAAAGAAATGAATGATTTGGTTTACACAGAAGTATGGTATTCTTATTTCTCCCCTTGAAATGAAATAATATCAAATATCTTTTGAATATTTTGGAATACATCACACCTTTAAAATTTCAACATAAATTATTATTCTAATCATCCTCCTTCAATAGAAATGTAGTTATAATTTTAAAGTTTTTAAATTCCACATAGATTTGTTTTCAAAGGTGGTGAGGTATTCTTTGAGATTCAAATAGGTTTGTGAATTCCCATCCCTTATTTATAATGATAATTATTATTTTTCTTATAATGAAAATTTAATTTTTTTTTTGTTTTTCTATAATATTTTTTGCATAAAATCTTTCCAAATAGATTAAATTTTAAAAATATACTCATAAAAAGATTCATTAGAACACTTTTTTATCTCTAAAAACAACTTATAGATCTTTTATTTTCCTCCTTAATTAGCCCCAAATTATGAAGTATACCACAATACATCACCCCCCCCCCCTCTACACACACTTAAGTTAAACTAGATCACACAATTTTATTTCTAGAGCATGTTAGATAAGGATTTGTGGTGTTTAATCTGGTTACCTAACAGTTGTTCATAGATATTGAATAGATAAAAGAATAAAATGTAAAGGTAGGCTGGAATCAAAAGGGTTACCATAAAATGGGTATTTTAAAAACAAATGATCACCATAATAATTTTAACCCCAAGTTCCCCAAACTCAATGGTTTTGATAGAAACTCAGTATATTCTGGTTATAAAAATCATGGTTTAGTTCTATCAATAAATGAGGTGAATTTTAAGAATATTTCAAAAAAGGTTAAAAAACCTCAAAGGTGGGTAATTTTAAAATTGGGAAAATAAAATGTGGCATGGGATTAAAAAAATTATAAGTTTTTTCATGAATTTACCAAAACAAAGAATTTGGGACAAAGTCATTTCAAAATTCATTTAATTTTAGTTGCATGGGTGAAGTCACATCATTCATTAGAATGGGTTTCAAAGACAAGTTTTGAATATTTTTTCTCACAAGTTTTCAAAAACACAAACAATTGAAAAATAAAAACCTAAAAAATGAAATAAAACAACACCATTAAAAATAAAATTGAAAATTAAAAAGAAAAAACACAAAATCATAATATAAAAAAGGATGTGACACCCCACACACACACTAATTTTGTATAATTTCATCATTTTATAATATTTTATATGAGAATTTAGAATCATAAATCATGGTTATAATAAAAACAAGTGAAAATTTATAACAAAACCCCATTCATTAAGTAGTATCCTCGAGTTATTCTCCTAGTAGCTGATACATAGAAACCTATAAGTAAATAAGAAACAAAACATCAAAATTTTATTGAAAATAAAATAATAAAAATGAAATATAATAGGGAAAAATAATCTTGTTTTGAATCCCCAAGTGGGTTTTTTTTTAAACTATCCACATTTGGATGGTGGTAATGTTTCATACCCAGGCTGAAGATGGTAATGAATTCTTGATTAAAAACAACCAAATTTTCTAATATCTATTTTTTTGGAACTTATACATATTATAGATTCTCCCATGGATAGATTTATTCATGTTTCCCTCTATGCAATTTTGTTTCTTATGAAGTTGTGGAAGATGGAATAAATTGTAAGGGTACTTCCACCACACTTGGTCTTTGTGACGGATAATTACTAGTTGTTAAAATTTCATTCCTATATGTGGTTTATTTTTTGTTTCATCTAATAATTTGATTTATTTCTTTTTAAATAAATTAGTATCATTATCCTCATGTAAAACAAGTATAAACAAGATCAAATCCTCTATTTTCTATTCAAATTCATCCAGTATTTCTTCTTATTCATTGACTAAATTAGTCCACTCTAAATATGTTTTTATAAAATATGCATAAAAGTATTTAAAAATTCACTATTAATATAATCTAAAAAATAAAAAACAAATTCTGAGACTTATCCATGTGTCAGTTTTTTTTAAGAGTGGACAACTTATAAAAAAACATTAATAGAGGGAAACATATCAATTCATATATTTTCTCTTAAAGGTATAATAGTTCGGGTGTTTATTCATTTTTATCCAAATTTTGGTATAAGGGTTTTTATTTTTAATCTTATAAAATTTGTTTTTCTCGTGTAATTTCACTTTCAAAAAATGTGTCCAAAAAAATTCTAAATACCCTTGGTTTCATAAAGTTAAATCAATGTATGAATCAATGATAATTTCTTCATTTGATTTAAATGTTAGGAAAATTCCAGTTAAATTCATTCCTAAATTCACCCACACAAGTTTCTTCAATAAAAAAATTTGTGGGATAAGATTTTCATTTTCTTGATCATATTTTCAACAATTTTTTTATAATTTGGCCAAGAATACGAGTAGTCTCTATAAAAATCCATTTTTTAAAAGTTAAAAATTAATAGTTAAAATTTTAGTGATAAGAAATTTATACTTAGGAAACCTCCTTGGAAATGGAACCAATTAATACATGTATAATTTTCATGAATCCCCAATCAATATTTTTTATCCTCTAAGAAATGTAGTATAGTGGTAACCAGGTTTGTCTCATGAGGATATTGTATGATAAGTTTGAAAAAATATCAGTTTGGTTAATTTTTTGTTAAATGTTAAATAAATTGGGGATTTAGAAAATAATATAAAAAATTTAATGAAAACTAAAAATAATTTAGAAATCAATGTTAAATGTTTGAGATAGGATGGAATAAAAAAATATGAGAAACTATAATTGAGATAGCATTGGTGGATAAGTTTTTACCATAAAATATTCTATTATTTGTTGTCTAAAAAATTTATTCAATTTAATTACTCAATTTATACTTGAATACCTCAAATTATACACCTAAATTTCACAAAAAAACATATTTAAACCTAAAATATGGGTCTTTATCCCCTTATAAAAGTTATTTGATTACCCAAATACCTTTGGGAAAACCAAACTAATTGAACTCATTATGCTCAAGAGTGCGACCTCACTCAAGAAATTTAAATAATAATAATAATTAATTTAATTATATAAGTTAAAAAATATCTATAAAATTTTATAATAAGATTATTTCCATAAATAAAGATAAATTTTTAATTCATGAAAAAAAAATCATGAATAAATTAAAAATAGTTTACAAATAAGTACAAAAAAATCATAAGAGCAACATCCTCGGGTATCCAATTCCAAAACTTCTTAAATATAGTCCTTCATGGATAAATTAATCTATTTTAACTCTTATGTGTGCTAACATGATACCCTTTTACAACCATTTCCTCTATCTCTCTCTCTAACCCTTTGAAATGGAAGTAGAGACACATATTTATAAATAAAAGGTGAGGAATATTTTCCCTCTAAAATATGTCCATCAAATTTGAGTGAATTTTCTTCCCATTAGGACACTAATTATTAGAAGTTTTTATTAAATAATATTTTTTAAAATTTCTTTTATATTCCCATAAAAAATATTAGATCCATTTTACATGTGTAGAAAATTTTATTTTCATTTTAAAAAAGATAAATTTTCAGGAAAAACAGATCATTCAATTCCCTTCACTTTCACACATCCATCGGTTGCCTTGATTATCGATTATTTTCCTAATATTTTATGGTGGTATTAAATTATGAGAAATTTTTTCTTTAAAAATGTATTAATTTAATTTTGGTTCATTTAAGCCAAGTTATTACTCATTTAATGAAGTGTGGTAAATTTTGTCTACCCAAAAGTTTTCCAATTTTCATGCTTTATTTGGGACTCAGATGTTTTAATTGAGTACTAGAGATAGTTGAATTAATAGAATCCCAATAAAAATATAATTTTAAAAAAATGATCCTTTTATATTAGTTTAGAAAAATTTATATTATAAATAATGTAATGAAAAAATACACTTAAAATCAAAAATTAATCCATTTCCATAATAATACCCTAAATTCACCAAAAATATGAAAATGGTATAATTTCATCTAAAAAAATAGTGGGGTTTTGTTCCTTGAAATACATATAAAAATTAATGAAAATCTAGCTCTATCAATGGTTATGTTGGGTATCTTATCTTCTGGTGCATAGTGTGCCTTATGTTTGGATTTATGCAATGGAAGCACGTTTAGCATTCTAAGATATAATGAAATGATATGGAAATTAATTGATGATCAAGGTATATTGAGAATAATGGTTAGAGGATCACAATTATTCTTGAAAATTATAAGCATTATGTAGGTGATTTTTTCACAACCCACATCATTATGGATTTTTTAATTTAGGTGGAATTAATTTTTCATCTCAGAGTAGGGGACATTTCTAGAAGTGGGATTTATATCATAATGTCAATGTTAGGAAAATTTCATAGAGTTGTTTTAGAAAGTGGTTAGAGGACTCAGTGGTGCATTGTGTACTTGATTGAATATCATATCAAGGTTGGGAAAACCTCTTTGCTAATTTTTATTATAATAGGCTTATCACACTATGACTAGGGATGATAATGTCGTGAAAAGGGGTAATTGGGGAGTCACACCATATCTAGGAAGGCATCATGTTGTAGAGTCACCTGGTCATGTGTTTATTAATGGGTTTCTTGACATTATGAAGGTAAGATGAAATAGGTCTTTTCATGACTAGTGGGTGTCAATATTTGGTGGTTCTTTATTGGGGTTTTTCGCTAAGTAAAATACTCTTTCATTTAAGGATTTCACCATGGAAAGGGTTCCACATCATGACCATGACTCTTACATATGGGTCAAAGGACCCTTATGTTTTTTCTTTGAGATATTTCACATGAGGGAGGTGGTCATGAAATGAACCCTGGGCCACATCATGAAGGTTTTTTCATAGAGGTAAAGGTCCATGCTATTGAGGATAGGGCCTAAAATTCCGGTTCTTCTTTTGAAGGGTGAGCCATTCCATGACCAGAGGGTTCATGTCGTGAGGGGTGGATATGAGGTTTGGGGATTCTAGGTAGGTGGTTTCACGTCATGACCCAAGGGAACATGACATGAAGGGTACCTGGTAGGAGGGTGTTTTGTTATGATGGGGCCTTATTTTAGTTTTTAAAAATAGGGGTATAATCATGATTTTAGGTTCATCCACTATGCTATTTAGATTAAGGGATAATTGGGAGAGGTCTATTTAATCTACCTCTCCCCATATCTTCATCTCATTAGACCCCCCTTGGTGAGGAGAAATTTTTAAGTATTTTTATGGTAAATTAAGGTTAGTTCTTTCATACTCTTATTCTTTTATTCTTACCCTTCATTATCCCTATGATTTTTTATTATTTTGGAAAGGGTTTTCTATAAATTCCATTGGATCATGGTATAATCAAAAAAAATACGGATATTATTATTAGGTTGGATATAAGAGATCCTTATATGATGAATTCATGAGGTTTGGTGTGTTTATAGTGATTCATCATTTCTAGGTGAGTGTTTAGGTGAATAATAATAATTGGATTAAATTGTATAATTAATTATAAATTTTTATAATTAATTATTTGGTTGTTTTGGCTTGATATAGTGGCTCGAGTATTGATATGAACTTAGATGAGTAATGGATGGGTTTGGACAGGGATGTGTGGAGCTTGGTGAGGATGGTAACTCCATGGTTGAAGTAGGTGTTCCCTATAATAAAAAACTATATGCATGATTTCATTCATGTATTTTTTGATGTGCACTTAGGTAAATGGATAAGGACTTAGATCACCTATATTAAAGATATTGGGTGGTAGTTAGACACATAGGTGTGGAGAAGCTTCCCTGGTGATGTTTTTGGGAGATGGAGTTACTCAGTGGCTATATCTCCAAGGGGATAATATGTTGGTTGAGGTCATGATAGGGATAGGGGTTATCCTTAGGATTGATTTGAAACACATTTTTTCCTAGGTTAGTTTCCTATGTCTAATTGGGAGGACATTAGAGGCTTAGGCGTAGTGGTGGTGACTGATAAAGTCATACAAATCACTCTCGGTTGGGAAACCCCTCTTAAGGGTGGATAAGAGTTCCACTAAGTGATATGATTAGGATAATCCTTCAGGGTCTTGGTGTAATTTGGATGGTATTTTTTCCTTTAAATAATGGGCTTGATATATCTCTAAGGGGATTTATGATATGGGATCCAGAAATGGTTCATGAAGATGGTCTGGATGACATGGAATAAGGGTTTCCATGGTCCTTAGGGTGAGTGTATTAAGATAGTATCAGGTTAGTGATACTACGTTGTGATGTAAAATTAGAAGAAGATTGGGATTAATCTTTGAGGTCTGTGTCGGGTAGAGGTTGTGGGATATAATAATAGCACAGAGTGTTGGATATGACTTGGTGTCGTTGAGTAGAGACTAAGTGAGGTATGAGGGGCTCGATTGATGTTCTTATAGGAAAGATGATGTTTTCATGAAGTTTTTCATGATGTAATTGTGAGAGAAATATAATCTTAAGAAGATTATTCTAGGAGGATATGTGGACAACAATATGTGAATCAATATATGGGGCTAGGTCACAAGTGACTAGTGACCTGGTGATGAGATGGTGAGCTTGTGGGATGGGTTGTGTGTCCTATTTTTTATTTCTTTCCCGTTCCCAGTTATGTGTATGCCTAATGATAATATTGGATGGATGGGTCCTAAATTGAGTGATAAGGTAGAAATCAGGATTTCATTGGGAATATGGATACATATTGGTGAAAGATATTCCCTATAGAAGAGGTAATGGTCTCGGATTTTATTTTTTCCCTCTCCTAAGATGGGATGGGTAGGGTACTTTATGTGTGGCTTCTCCTAGTTATGTTGGGATTACTAGGGTAGAATTTTTTATACACGTCCTAGGTATGCATATATGAAAAGATTACTATTTTTGTGATGTCTCATAGGTATGAAGGGATGACCGATGTACTATTTTTGAGACATCTCATGAGAAAGTAGGGATGACCAGTTTACTATATGGGTGGTTTATCTTAATTGAGTAGGGATAAGCAAGGTACTTGATGTGCTGCAACCTTCCCTGTTAGGGATTTTTTTTTGTACTTTAAGTTCACCCTACACTACATTGGCTATTAATATTTGGGTACTTGATGTAGACCATACCATGAGGATGAAGTTAGAGGTTTAGGCATGGTATGGTTCCCTACACCGAGTCTTTGGGTATGGGTTGAGGTTTGTAGAATGATGTGATAGATTTTTGATATAGGTTGAAGCATGTATGGTTGTGTGCCATGGTTTCCTAGTTAGTACATGATGACATGATGCATGTGTTTATTTTCTTCTAATTATTTTCCTTATTAATATATGTATATGATGGTGTATATTAGGGTTGATTTTTGAGAACCTACTAAGTTATATTTCTAACACCATGAATGATCACCTAGTGTGTTTTTAGGCCTAATTTTTGACTTAATGGTCACATAACAGGTGGTTTAATGGATTGGGATAGATTATCTTAACAGGTATTGAAGATCAAGATTGAGTGAGGCTCGAGGATTGAAGTAGAGCCTCTTGTGTCTTTTATTTTATATTTTTGTATATGTAATAATCCTAGTGGGTGATCTATTGTGATTTATGCCAATATGAAAACATTTTAATTTTTTTTAGCAAGGATATGTTTTATTTTTTCTATGTACTCTGATTATTTTACTTGGATGATGTTCAGTGATTTTTATTATTATTAATGGTTATGATATTAATTTCATAGTATCCTAAAAATATGATATAGTCCCTCTTTGGTAGTCAAAATCCCCTGGTATATGAAGAGGAATACCTAAGGACATGTGGAACATCATTCGGGACACTGATGAGGGGTATCTATCCAGGGATTTATAGTTTCATTATAGGTATTGAGCATGTATCATGGAAGGGGAGTAAAAAACATAGGTGGTAGAACTAGAGTATAGAGAGTGTCAGGAGTACCACCATATTTTCCATTTATTTTTACATTATTATTTAGTCTAGGGGTGATTATATTATGTATGTTTCATTCATATATTATTATATTATTTATTTGGATTATATTATTAATTGATTGCAGGATGATGACAAGTATATAATGGAATTGTTTGTAGGATTCCATATTGGAATTATTTTATTTATTTGATTCATTTTTTATTATTTTTTATGTTTTAGAGGGAATGGTCATCCCAATAGTTGAAATAGGACATCACCACTAACCAATGAAGGTTTGGGGGCATAATATAAGTGGTCGATCTCATGACCAACAATGTTTTTCTATATTTTCTTTGGATAAAATCCTCAAAACTAAATGAACAAAACCCAATAATATTCAAAGAGAGGATCTTTTACCATGCAATTTATAAATAATTTATATAATAGAATTACCAAGACTTGATAATTATTTCATCATTTATGAATTTAGTTAAACTTATTGTAATATCATCATTGTGATTAAGAATATAAAGTAGAATTCTCTTAGTAGTATCCACCTGTGCTCCAAAAATATCGTAATTTAATTATTGGAACTCTAGTTACTAGCATAGATGAACCAAGATCCTTGTGTTTTTCACCATTAATAATAACCAGAATCCTTTCAATTTGTAAATATTATCATTTTTTATCTTATTCTTCAGAGGGAGGAGGAGGATTATTGACTATTATTCTTGAGAGTTTTATTGATAGGTTTTATCTAGGGATTTGAGAGAATTATCTACAGAGAATATCATTGTTCACAACAAACCTACACACCCTCCAAAATGATTATACTAGATTAATATACTTAGGGTTTGGAAATTAAAAATTATAAAGAGGCCCTTCTCTAATTTTTTAACTATAAATAAACCTAATGTAAAATAAAAATAATATTATTATTATTATTATATTCCATGACATGCACAAACTCATGAATATTTAAATATAAACTGTTAAATAAATAAATTGATATTTATAAAAAATAAATAAATAAAATATACCATTTCATATCAGCCCTTAACTTGGCCTATCAATCCCCTATGACACTCATTGAACCTTGAATAATAAATATTTATTTAAATAAATAAATATCATTATTTTTTTTGTTTAATAAATAAACAATATATTATATTCACTAACTAGGGAATAAATATTTATTTTCATATTCTAATAACTAAATAAATATATATTTAAAAAATAAATAATTATTTTTCACCTTGAAATTAATAAATGAGAGAATAATAAATATTATATTCACTAACTAGATAATAGTATTTATTTAATATTCAACTCAAATATATTTTGAACTGACAAACTAGTGATTGAATTTATAAGATCAATAAAACTTTAATAATTATTATTGCTCAGTCTTGAGAATAATATTTATTCTAAATATTAAATTCAAATATAATTTAACTAAGATTCTGGATACACTTAGTGTGTGACTCTCTATGCCACTTTCTCAATGGAATTAGGTGGGAATATGTAAAGTCTGAGATTGAAATCTAGTAATATGTCAAGGCATACTTAGTGAAAGAAGTTATTTTCAAAATGAAAAAAAAACTCATATGAACACTTATTGTGTAATATAATCTCTTTTAAATGATATCTCGTAAATAATTTTTCATATTGTGTGTGATCAACCTATATTCTTTATTTTTTTCTTTTACTACCTAAAATGAACTCATCGATGAATCACCATGGTCATAATTGTAATTAGACAGTTCTATATAAATCAAATGGATAGAGATATCAACTTCCATTATCAGAAGGGAAAAATAATTTCCTAACTTATTCAATTAATACATATCACTTAGGACACACACAACATATCCTACCTCACAATGAGAATATGTTTTCATAGTTTTCATTAATACATCAAAGCACATGATTCATGATACACATTATTAATAATATCAAGTCTAAGTACCAATATATAAATCCATGGATAGAAATATCCCATGACACATATAACATTTTTAATTTCTATTGGTGGATTTATACTAAAAATACTATTTCTTAGTGATTTACCAAGTGAGAAACTTCATGATTGAAATCCACATTCACTTACAAGCATCTAGAAATTTATAGTCAAAACATCATCTACATCTCATTAGATATATGTCATATAAACTATAGGATATATGTTTTAGAATATTTTCATAGTATTTCCAGGTTCTTATTATATTAGAGAACCGATATAACCTTTTAATGAAACACATAATTTAAGAAAATTATCACATTAATGTTACATGGAAGAATAATCATCATGTGATAATATATTTATTAATATTTATGTTTTTGAATATTTTGGTAATTGAAAGTAAAAAAATTCAAATTTTTATAAGGAATAAACACTAGCAGTCTCCCACTTGACCTTAATCCAACTATTAACTAATTGATTATATCTCACATGTTAATCATGCTTCTATTGAGTATGGATATATTTGTTGGGCCTACCATGTTTTGGTTGTTGTTTTTTTATTATGACTTCACTCCTTTGAAAAGATCCCTCAAGAGGTGATATAAATGATTATTTACCTTTTTACCTTTTTCATTCTTATAATATTGGCTAAAACCATATCCTAGAAGAAAGAATTTTATAAAATACTTATTAAGTTTCATCAAAAGACACAATAAACATTATCTATGTAGATGTGTCAACCACTATCTATAATATTTTTGTCTTACATATTACCTAATATTTACTATTATAATATGTAAGATTAATATGAAGTAATACTGGTGTTATATACCCTTTACCCCCAACATTCTTACTTCTCTAAATACTAGGGAATCATACATTTTTACTTTTCTAGTGTTATAAGACTGTTACCATTCTTTTTAGTTCACCTAGTTTTGTTTGATGTTTTCCAACTATGATTTTACACATAAATAATATCAAAACTTGGTACATGTAATAGTATATGAGATAAATTCCATTGTACTATTTAAAATATGTATTTTTATTCATCAAAATAGTATCATCATGTGCAATCACACATCAACTTAGAGATATTTCATGCCATGTGACATTGGAAAAAAATTAGTCTTGGATCATTCCATCTTTTATTTTTTTCACTACCTTATCAATGTATATTCTATGACTAGATATAAACTATAACATAGATCTATGTCAGTAGATATTGTTTCCTATAATTTGGGTTTCTAGTTTAATTATTATTTAGATAAATTATTTTCTTTAGTCATAAAACTATAATACTTGACATTTTTTCCATATATTATCAACATATATGACTTAGAAAACTATTTCATCCCCACTAACCACTTATAGATACGTATCTCACTTTTTTTCTTAATAAAACTAAACTATATAGTTATTTTATTAAATGAATATTATATTATTATGTTTCTTGAATCTATCTATAAAATGGATTTCTGTGTCTCATATACCATATTTAATTTCTTTGGTTTCACCAACCCTTTTGGTCACATCTTATAGACATTTTCTATAAGGTTTCCTCTAAGGAAGGTCACCTTAACATTAAATAACCAATATAAAGATTATAGAATTTTGTTAAGAAAAGTATAATTCTAATGGAATTTAGCATGATGA
This sequence comes from Viscum album, assembly GCA_963277665.1. Taxonomy (NCBI): domain Eukaryota; kingdom Viridiplantae; phylum Streptophyta; class Magnoliopsida; order Santalales; family Viscaceae; genus Viscum; species Viscum album. The sequence continues at coordinate 627,034,097 of OY728127.1, forward strand.
CTAGTGTAAAGTTTTTTCATAGACTATGTCTAGACATCATTTAAACCTTATATAATCAGACAAGAATTGTTGGTACCAGTTTTTACCATCCATGTCTAGTTTCTAATGAATACCCACTAATGGATTTACATCAACTAAAGAAATTTTAAAATATAGAACTATATATTGGTACATAGAATCCATCCTTGAATTAATATAAAACTTCCAATCATAGAAAATCATCATTTACTTCTTACTTGAAGGATTTTTTATTCTTATCAAAGAATATATCACTTTTCTTGGTGAATATAAAACTGCCTCTTTTGTTTTAACTTTCTTACATAGTATGTGTCACTAGAAAAAATCATCCCACTAAGTATGGTGGAGTTTAGTGTTCCTATTCCAACTCATGTGCATTTAAAGCCTATAATTCATTGAATTATAGCCCACTCCCTAAAAATAGAAGTGATTACCTCTTATAAAAATATAGTTATCATTGAATAATACCTTCTATTCTAAGGGTTTAAATATCCTGTGTATCTATAAGATAATTAATAGATATTCACATAGTGTCTCCTTTGATATACATTTATAGATAAAGACAACTTTAACAACTGGTTATCAACAAACACTTGAGTCCATGAAATAATGGATTTTTGTCATATTATAACTGATATGATTTCCATTAGTCAATATAATTGGCATATGGTTAGTTGTTGCACTCCTACTTTTTAAAGATTTCTTTAAATGAATTGTGGAAGACTTATAATAAATATAAGACTCCTCATCAATCCACCTTATACTTCCATTAGGTATTTGATGCGTATAAATAGTGGAAGAACACTTGGTTAAGATATAATTTGACAAGCCTACCCAAAGGGTCTTATATATTTTACCAAGTTAATTTATTACATACATCTTACATTCCTAAAATTTATTAAAGTAATATGAAGTTATATCTAAATTCTCCTTAGAATAGTTTGTATGATCTTGTTAAACTAATTATAGAAGTTGTATGTATTACCTTTAACTATAAAGGATTATTTTATTAACACTTAATAATTAAGTGTGTCAAATAAATTAGATTTTTAGCATTATAGATTCCGAACTCCATTTTGGGTATGTGTTTGAAAATTACCTTTATTTTTATTTTTACTATGAATTGTCTCTCCAAAAACAAGTATGAGTTGGATATCTTGTATTTACCATTATTTGATAACTTTAAATATTTATTATTTGTGTATTATTAAACTATTATTTATGTATGAAATACCATAAAAACATTCATTTAAAATGTGAAATAATGTCTCATTATGTCTAACTACAAATTGTGATAAATTTTTTGGTAATACTCAATACAAAATAATAGTTTGGATAGAATAAATCCACTTAGAAATTTGAAGTCATGTGCTCCTATTTACTAACTTAGGAATCACCCTTTCTCAAATTCTTAGAGATTTTATTGTACATATTTTAATATTTCTAAACTTCCATGATTCTGTAATTGAATACAAGTATGTGATATTAATATTATATTTAATACCTAATATGTAAAGAATAAATATTATATGCAGTGAGGAATATACCTGAAGTGGAAGATACTTCTTGTTTCTTATTCAATTCATTGTAGTCTCTCTTCCAACAACCTTTATTTCCACATTCAAAGTAGATAAACTCATGATCATTTACCTCCCTTTGGATCTTTTGTTTCATTAAAGGGAATTATAAAGGCTCCATCGACTTAGAACTATTCATAGGATATTAAACCATGTATTTAACCTCGTTCACCATAATGGGTGAGGAACCATGGTCCCACCAATGGTCTAACAATATTATTATATTATACTTCTCCTTCTCTTTTTCAAGTTCAAGAAGATGAACTTTCATGGTGTAAGAATCCATATCCTTGTGTTACATAATTATCTATCTAGACATAGTTAATAGCATGATAAGACAGAAACAAGAAGTATCCTATATGAATATCTTATAGCCATACTTTTCACCTTCACTCTCTTAGTGATATGTCTTATTAGTAATAGTAGATTCTAATACATAGAATAAATTTTCCTGTAGTAGTGTTTTGTATAAATTACTATACCACTCTTGGAAATTTTGTGTTTGTGAGGACATTTTATTTTTTCAGAAATGATCATAGTTTTCTCATTATTTTTATTTCCATTTTCTATTATAAATATAAGTATATTTTAGTGCTTTATTTTGATTTCAATGTGGGACTTAATATATTTTATTTTATTTTATTATTTTCCCAGTATTTTATAAAATTATAATATACATTTCCATTGAATTCAAAATATTTTGTCACATGGAAATTATAGTTGAAAGGATTGATGTTTCCTTTCTTAAAACCCACATTATGGACATGAAAATTACAAGATTGTATTTAGGTAGGTGGTCTTTACAGCTTCATTAACCTCTAACTTTTTGATCTGTTGAGTGGACTCCCAAATCATGAAATCCTAGGCTATGATTTCTTCATCAATTTCCTCAAAATGTAATAAAATAGAATATGACCATTACACATAATATCAATTTGGTAAAGTTAATCCATTTTCTTCATTAAGACTCCCCAATAATTTAAAAGTATCCCCAGCTATGGCATGATTTACACCTTAACAATGGGTGTATCTCAAATTAGTAAATGGAAGGTATTTTCTAACTTAATATTTTCATGAGGGATTTTTATCATCATATGTGAAAATATTATTTTTTTTATTTTTTTTCATTATTTATAATATTATATTCATTTTAGATAATTAATTAACCATATTTGAAAAAAATAATTTATACATAATCTATTTATTCTATTTCACATTTCATGATCGTTAATTTATTTACTTTATGTGATTTTATTTAAACATAAATTAAACATGAAATCTCATAAATAAATAAATAAACATACACTAGAAAAAATAAAATAAACAAGTGGTGTGATCGTGAGATTTTAACTATTGGTTTTTTTATCGAGTAGATAATAAACTTACCCTAACCCTAGAGGAATAAATACTTGAACTAGACCTATCTTGAGAGGTTTAATTCCACCTTTAACCTGTGTATATCTTTATTTGGTTTCACCTCACCTCTATTTTGAACCATCTCCAGTCACTAGGTGATTCATCCTTCACATATGCTAACACACACACAAACGAGTGAGGGGTACCAAGGTTTTAGGGTCATTGAAATATATTATGGACATGTAATACCACAAATAATAAGGATGAAGGGATGATACATAGATCATAATATTTAATTTAATCATAAATTTATCATAAAATCCCTGAAATAGACAATTAAATTAGATAGAAAATCAACGCATACATAGGTCATTCATGCTCATGATCATCCACAACATGCAGTGACTACTAGTAGTATTCATTTAAATTCATTATTTATTAAGATAAATTTTTTTGAATTAATAAATTAATTGTCTTATTAATTCATTCATTCACTTATCTTAATTAACCTTCCAAATAGTCCTTAGATTATCATCCATTGTAATTTAAGAAAAATTAAATTAATTAATTTAATTTAAAATTAATCAAGTACATGGCATGTACTGGATGCAGCATGTTGTTTACCCTTCTGTGTCTATATAAATCAATTTTTGGAATTTAACAATTAAATTATGTGTACCATATTATGACATGGTGTGTGAATTAGGTTGTGTATGATTCTTTTAATGTGTTGTGTACTTACATGGTATGTCACCGTATACATGATGTAATGTTCTATGGGTCAATAAATATAGTATGCATGGTGTATATGACCAAACGACATGCCTATATATGTGTGGCATATACCTCTATCAATTCCCATGAAGTATATATTGTCTAAAACAACCATACATGTCATGTATCAACAAAATAAAATATAAAATGATTAATAATATTTTAATATCCCGTACAACCCATTGAAATCACTTGGCATGTAATTCATGAAGAAAACCATCCCACTAAATGTATATAGTTAGCTACACACCATGTAAGTCAGTTTTGCATTAATTAATTTTTCCTTCCATATGTTTAACTCACACTGCATGCCTATCATGACATCCACCTTGTGTGATTTTTATTGAGTTTCATTATGTGTACATCCAGCTATATGGCATGTAAATAATTATTGGCCACTCATAGTACATGCCTAAGAACTCAACATGCATATCCTGTGCATTATTACTTATTACACAATGTGTATATCAAACTATATTTTGTGTAATTCACATAATGTTATGTCACTGGGATGTTAGAAAATATATAGCATGTATTAAATTACATGACACGTAGTTTGAACACATATATTTTTTAATTCTACAAGGTTCAAATCGTGTGAGGTTACATATTGTGTTTTATATATACATGTCATGTACCCATGTCTTGTCACGTGCCAACTAGAAGTCAATAAGTAGCATGTAATGATGCCATATACCAAATCCCACATGACATGCCATGATTTTTGTGGCTCATCTGAGTGTGGTTGACCATGGGTATATGATGTGTACTTTTCCATTACACACCATGTATTTGTGTCTTGTAACCAAAATCCTCAACACCTTTAGATGGGATCTTTGAGTGTTCTTCAACTATTATTGGCATGTTCTTGGTCATATGAAACTAAACGATCATGTTATATAAACTTTCATATTAAAGAACAAAAAAATAGAAATGAAATCATGTTAACAATACTAGAATTCAATCAAAAAATAATAAATAATTATAAATTAATATTTTTCCACTATGATAACAATTGAAGGTTTGGGGAATAAAGGAAGATATCAAACCTGTGCCCAATAATGATTTATTCTAGTTTATTTAGATTAAATCCTCATAATAGGACACATAAAAACTTGGAATATTTTAAGAGAGGATCTTTTACATATAATTTATAATTAATTTATATATTAAAACTACCTCGACATGATAATTCTTTCACCATTGGTAAATTTGGTAAAAATTCTTGTTGTAATATCATTATGATGAATAATCTAAAGCATAATTCCTCCAGAAGTATCCACATATGTTCCACAAATCTTAAAATGTCATCAATGGAACTTTGGGTGCTAGCACGGAGGACCCAAGTGCCTTGCATCATTCGCCATTAAGATTGGAATAATAATCTCTTTGTTCTTCGAAGACTTTATCTTATTCTCTTGATCTTAAGAGGGATGAGGATGAGGATTAACTCTTATTATTGAGATCATTTTAAGTGGTTCTCTCTAGGGTTTTGAGTGAATTCTCTATAGAGAATATCATTGTACACAGAAAACTTCAACACCCTCTAAAATGATATAATTAGATTAATATACTTAGGGTTAGACAATTAATAAGTGTGTAGAGGCCCTTATCTAATTGTTAATTATTAGTAAACCTCGTGTAATAAAATAATAATATTATTATTATTATATTCCATTACATGCGCTAACTCGTGAATATTTAAATATCATCTTTTAAATAAGTAAATTAATATTTATTTAAATGATATTAAATAAAATATATCATTTCATCTAGGCTCTTAACTCGGTCTGTCAATCCTCCTCGATATTTATTAAACCATGAATAATAAATATTTATCTAAATAATTCAATATCATTATATTATTCATTCAATAAATAAATTAATATTATATTCCCTAACAGGTGAAAAATATTTATTTTAATATTTTGATAACTTTATTTAAAAAATAAATAAATAGTTTTTATCCTGTGAATAATAAATAAGAGATAAATAAATATTATATTTTTTAAATCTAAAATAATATTTATTTAATATTTGACACACATATATTATAAATCGAATAACTGTTGGTTGAATTTATGTGATCAATAAAAACAAGATAATTATTATTCCTTGGATTTGATAATTATATTAATTCTAAATATTAAATTCAAATAGAATTTAACTGGGATTCTGGATACATTATGTGTAAGACACTCTTGGCCTCTTTCTCAATAGAATTAAGTAATATTTCTTAGATTCCAATATTGGTATCTAGAAACACTTCAAAGAATACATAGAGAAAGAAGTTAATGTCACAATGATAATAACCTCATATGAATGATTATTATGTAATATAATCTCTTTGTCTCAATATCTCATCAAATAGGTTTCTTACTATGTGTCATTAACCTATTTTATTGATTTATCTTTCTTTGAATACCTGAAATTAACTCTTCTATGGATCATCATAGTTATATATTTAATCATATAGTTCAATTTCAATTAAAGGTCAAGATATATCAACCTCTATTATTAGAAGGGGAAAATTATTTCTTGACCTTTTAAATTAATGTATATAACTAATGACATGCCCAATGTATCATACCTTTCCATGAGTATATATCGTCACATTTTTCATAAATAAATCAAAGTACATGATTCATTATACACATTAATAATAATCTCAAATATAAGGACTAATACACTTGTCTAAAGATAAAAATATCCAATGACACATATAACATGTGGAATTTTAATTGGTGAGCTTATCCGCATAAATTAATTTCTTATAGATTTACCAAGCATGAAACTTCATGAGGTAAGTCTTCATATTCTTACAAGCATCTCTCACTTGATAGTCAAAACAACATCCATGTCCCATAAAATAGATTTCATCTATACTATAGGATATATTTTTTAGAATATTATCATAGAATTTATGTGTTATCATTATAGTAGGGGACTGCCATAATCTATCAATGAAAAACATACACTCAAGATATTATCACATTAATGTTACGTATAAGAAAAATCATCATGTGATAAGATATTTATTAATATTTAGGTATGCGTACTTTGGTAATCAAAATTAAAAATTCAATTCGTTCTAGGGGACTAACTCCAATAGTCATCAGCCTCTAGCATATAACAAGGTGTTTAAGGTCTTATAATGGTCATACTTGAGTGTTAGTATAATTATTAAGGATGGTATGTTATGGATATAGGAAAAATATTTAGTTAATGAAACTCCCCATGCCAACCATCAATAAGAATAAAATCTCAAAGATCATCAGGAAATAAAAATTATATGTTGCATGACCCTATGACAATAAAAATATTTTTTGATAATACATTTATCCTCTAAAACTTGTTAATAGGAAATAAAAATCCATACATAGGACCATAATGGCCTATTATGTCCATGTTTAGTTTCCATAACCTACTATCCATTATAAGTTAAAATCATGTTACTTCCTGATCATTTTGACATAATCTTCACATGTGGCTTCTTTTGGGAGAAGAGGATGAACCTATGATCAGAACCACACGAACATACTTGACTTAAAGTTACTTCAATAGAATACCTGAGATTCACCAAAAGATAATCCTCCAAAATGTTCTTCTCCCCTTCAATAATAATGTTCCAAAAGATAGGAATTTTAGCACCCTACTCGCCACACTAAGTTGAAACATCTCACACACTCTATTCAACTCAAACTTCACACAACATTCAATAAATAAGGAAAAATAATGAGAAATAAAACTCTCAAAAAAATTACATTGTTTGGAAATTAAGTCCTGCATCCATATAAGAACACTTAAAAACTATGATTACTTGAAATATAAAAAGGTTTACAATCCCAATCTATAATTTATAATATTAGACTACTTTGTTCTACTTCACAAGTACTTCACAAGTACATCACAAGTGTGTTTTAAATGGTTCATTTTTAGGTGATCCCACCCCATCATTATAGAGGGACCCAACTGATCAACAGATAGCACCAACCTTCAACTTTTCCAGGGGTCCATTCATTAACCATGAGTGATTATCGATAAATTATTGATTTCCTCAGCTTGGCCATCAATTTTTTTTAAATAAGTAAAAGTAACCTTACACTCCATCCTTTTTTGTAGGTACTTCTCAGATGTACCCATGTGTATGTTCCACTCATTCCCTTCCCATATACTATCCCACCTACTATTTACTGAACACATCCATCATAAGTTCCCCTTATGATCATCTTACCTTCTTCTGAAGTTCCCTCTTCCACAAGTTAAACAATCAATACTACCTGTATTCTGGTGATCTATCCTTCTTGTAAAACTAAATGAAAATTGAAACTAGCTTCATTTTTTAACAGTCTCCCACTTGAATATTATTTCAAGGGAACTCTTATAAACCTACATCATTTTGTAAATTCTGAGCATCCATCCTTCCTTCCCAGCATACAATGTTCTCCTTCTATTACCTTCACCCTTTTTCCATTATGGAATAATGTTTCCTTAGGGTTACTTGGACAAGAACCTTTGTTAAAATGTAACAAACAAACCAAATTCAACTAGACAAGCTACTTGATTCGGTCTGTAATGGTGGTAAGGAGCAACAAGATAACGAAAAATAAGTCTTATATAAAACAAAACAAGATATACAACTAGTTTACAATGTGGGAGAAAAAGATATATCCATTATCCATACAATTCAAGACAAACTATATTAACCATAAAATATGATAAGACAAGAATAACAAGCCTCTACATGACTAACCATTTCCTCTAAACCATCTCTCTATGAAGGCTATGACAAAAGTAAAATCCAAAATTCAACTTAATTCCCTTCCCCTTATCTTAATCCTTCCAAACAACATCTAAAACTACCCAAAGTAAAAATTAGGGTGTGAGAAAAAATCCTAGTAGGATACCACCACATAGTTTATAAAAAAATTAATAATAATAATTCACTAGTTCTATATTTTATAAAAAAAAATTTACAAATCATTTTCATAAATCTAAATCCATTTGTAAATCATATCCATTGGTTTTTATAAAAATATTTCATATTTAAAAAACTAGTAATATGAGAAGTATAAGTGATAAAACATCATGGAATATCTTCACACCATATGGTAATAAAGTAACCATATATCCATGAAATAATCCATCATGAAAAACCATGTGATACAACTGCATATGAAAAACATGTGAGTAACATCCAGGACAAAAAATCAATCATGTGATAAAAAAATCACAAAAGAAAAAGCACGCAGTATTGGTCCCTAGCATATGGGAATACAAACTAGACATAAAATAATCTTAAAACATAAATATTTTTTATCAATTGATACCAATTCCTTATACAGTATGTTGACATCACAAAAATAACCCTTAGTGGTTCCACACACATTAGGGCTACCTATGTCCATTTCCTAATGTACCAAAGGTTCCCAATGTTCCAAGTTTGTAAAAATCCATTTAAAATCCATTATCACGATTTATAAAACATTTTTAAATCAAATAAAATCCTATTAAATGTTTGAAAAACCATTTATGAATCAAAACCATCATTTAATCATTTAATCAAACACTCGGTGTGAAAAATACCATTATTAAATAAAACCCCCTTTAAAAAATGTTTCTTTCCAAGATATCATTTTAAAACACAAATCGCTTCAATTCAATGAATAAAAAAATTAATTTTACAAGAATGATAATCAATTCATAGAATTAACCATTTTTATAGAAGCACCGACCTCAAAATGGAGGTAGAACAAATTGTCTTCAAAAACTAAGACCGGGGAAGAGTAGATTGGGTCCTCATGATCTTAGATCCAAAAGAAAAAATATCATAATCCATAAAACCCATTAGATATGTCATCACAACCCAATTTGGTTCCAACAAGATGATGGGAGAAGATATCTAGTGCATATCTACAAATAAGTGGGGAAACCAGATTAAAAATGAAACATACCCCAATGTGATCCTTTAAGAGAAAAGAAAATCTGCTTATAATCCCAAGGGACAATCCTATAGAGTGATGGGAAAGGATTAAGATGGGTCAAATTGATATTAGGGGTGATTATAATTAAAAATGGCCAAAATAAAAAGGGTAAAATACCATTTTTTAAGAGATCGTAAGGGATTCACACAGTTTCCTAGTGACAGCCGCATGGTTAAACTAACCATGCACCTTAATTGTGCGCCCCTACTGCCCATTTTATCTAGGGGTAAACATTTTTCACTAGAGGGCCACACAGTTTGGGAAACCCATTCTCAAACCATGTTACACCCCAAGAAAACCATTAGACACCTCACATGGTTCACTGGTCTTGTCGCATGGTTTGACTAACCATGCTCAAACCATGTGAAATTCCACTAGAACCTCACAAAGTCATACTGTATAGTTATCGGATGATTAAACTAACTATTCACCTTAACCATTTGCCATTACAGTTTATCTAAAAAATCCCTTGTTTTCAATATATAATCCCATTAATCGTTCTAGACCCCAAAAGATAAATACCAAGGCTCAACTGAGGCATACATGTGATCTAGTGGGTGCTAAAATTCCCCCCCACCATAAGCGCTTTATATTCCTAGAAATTCCTCAAGATCATGTACCTAGAAAGAGAGAAGGCCACTACTACCTCATAAACAATTCCCACTCCCATGTATCATGGTTATCACATATTCACTACTATAGTACCCGGACTGAGGGAATCATTTTACCATGTAATACCTTATCCTAGGAATCCATAACCCAAACTAGCTTCTCAATAATGGTGGTATCGGGCTCAAGATCAACATCCACTCATTCAATCACATGGGAATGATCTAGGTTATACATCATAAACTGGGAAACATGAAACATTTCATGGATCAAATTCAATTGATATGGTTATTCCAATAGATATTCCACCTTTCTAAGTGTCTCCATGATCTCAAAAGGGCCAACAAACCTTTATGACAACTTACCCTACTTACCCAACTGATGATGTCCTGAGTGAGGTGAAACTTTTGGAAAAACCTTATCACCAACCTTAAACTCTAGAAGCTAATGAAAATGGTCTATATAATATTTTTGCTGGATCTATGTTGTGACCAACCACTTCTGGATCAACTGCACCCTTTCCATCATCTCCTGAATGAGACTCATCCCAAACAAGGACCAGTCTCCCAACTCTACCCAACATAAGGGATATCTACATGGACACCCATACAAAACATAAAAAGGTTATATATTTATTTAAGATTTATAACTATTGTTATAGGAAAATTCAACCAGAGTAAAATGATTTTCCCAAGATCCACCAAAATCAAGCACACAATCCATAAGCATGTCCTCAAGAACCAAGATAGCTATCTCTCTCTCTCTCTCTATCCATCTGTCAGCCAAGTATAATCTATGCTCAATTTCATCTAGGAACCCATAACCTCTTTAAAATATTACCAAAACCTATATGTGAATGTTGGGTTCCTTTTATATATAATATCAATGTATCAGATGTATAATTCTTTAAGTTATTCTACCTCCATCATCTCCCTAATAGGTAAGAAATGAGATGATTTCATAAGTTGATAAATGATCACCAAAAATCGCATCCTTCCCATTAGGAGTACATGGAAAACCCATGAAAAAGTACATGTAAATATCATCCCACTTCCATACCATAATGGGTAAAGATTGCAACAAACCAGAAGGTCTTTGGTGTTCTACCTTAATTTTCTAACAAGTGAGACACCATGAAATAAAATATGAAATCAACCACCACATCCATAACCACCAATAATGATGTCTCAAGTCAAGATAAAACTTGTTGTCACTAGGTTTTATGTACAAACATGACTAGTTTCCATTTTCCATGAACTCCTGCCTTAGGGAAATCAGAACAACCAACCTTCTATAGAAGCACAAAGCTCCACTAGGAGACTAAGACCACTCACCCAAGGTCTCCCCACCATAAAATATTTTACCAAATTGTTTTCACTTATTTTCAATCACCTCCTCAAGATAAACTTACTTATAAAAAATGATTCATCTTTCATCGAATCCAAGAACACATTTCCCCCAACCTCTTCCAATCCCAAGATCATCTAAGCAAACAAACTCATTAGAGACCACTCCTCAACTAATTCCTTCATGGATTATGCCGGTAAATTTATTATCAACACATTATAAACCACATTCTTTTTCTTATAATTGTATAAAATATAAAAATAAAAAATTTTAAGATACTACACCCAGTGTCTCTATTGTAATTTTAGATCCCTCAAAGTAAAAATATACTTCATGATATTATGATCATAATACACTGTAAACTGCTCCCCAAAGAGATAATGCCATGTTTTGAGTTCATTCATAACTTATGCTAACTATAGATCATGGGTAGGGTATATATTATCATGTGTGAATAACTAAAGAGTTCTATAGGCCACCAAATGTTTCCCCTACATCAAGACACATCCCAAACTCATACCAGAAGCATCAAAAAAACATCATAACCTAAACCCAGTTCTAGAAGAATCAAAACTAATGCTAAAGTAAACCTCACCTTCAAATCCTTAAAATATATTTCACATTTTTCATTCCATTCAAACTTTACACCCTTACAGGTTAAAACCATCATTGACAATGCAAGGAAGAAGAAATCTTGAACAGTTCATCTATAGTTACAACCAAACCCAAGAAACTCCAAATATCAAACATATTTTTGGGATTATACTAGGACATAACAGTTAGTATCTTCTCAGGATCCATTGATACACCCCTCTCAAATATCACATTCCCTAAAAATTTTACTTCCTAAATCCAAAACTCACATTTGGAAAGCTTAACATACATACGATGTTCTTTCAAGGTTCAAATAATGATATCCAAATGGTTCATATGATCCTCCTCTATCTTAGAGTACAAAAAATATAATCTATGAACACAAAAAAAAATTCAAGAACCAATGAAATATTCATTTCATCAAAGGAATAAATTCCATAGGATCATTATTGAGACCTAATAGACTAATCAGAAACTTGATATTCCCATACCATCTCCTAAATGATGTATTAGGTATATCCTCTTATTAGACTCTCAACTTGTGGTACCCTAACCTTAGGTCAATATTTGAAAAAAAACAATCCTTGCTAAGTTGATCAAATAGATCATCAATCCTAGGAAAAGAATATTTTTTCTTAATAGTCACTCGATTAAACTTTTGATAATTCATGCAAATTTTGAGACTCCCCTCTACCTTCTTAGAAAATAGGATAGGTGAAGTCTGAGATGACATGATAGGATGACTAAATCCCTTAGCCTCTAGATCCTCAAGATAGAATTTAAGTTCCACCAACTCAACTAGTGTCATTTGATAAGATGGAATAGAAATGGGCATTGTACAAGGGAGTAAGTCAATGGTAAAATCAACCTCTCTCTATGGTGGTAAATTAGAAAAATCATCTAGAAATACCTTGGGATACATACACACCAATTTAATAAGTATAATACCTAGAAAATAGTCAATTAAATCATAAAATATCTCTAAAAACTAGCATGTGATTACCCTATCATAAGGAACAACAAGCCCAACCCTAACCAATCTAGAGTCTCACTCAACCTAAAAAACATGAGTCACCCCATCAAATGAAAAAACTAAACCTAATAATGATAATAGTATATCTAGGCCTTGATGATAATCATAAAATTCATTTAATGTATTTGTTCAAATATTTCTACATTAAGAACTAAAAATTACCACACCAACTTGAATTTAGCTACCACCACCCAACATACGAGACACTTAAAACCATGTTCGAACCTCTTTCCCAAAGGAATGGAAAGATCCAACAATTATGGAATAAGTTAAAAAATTAAACCCAACATGTAAACTAATATTTATGATATAAAATAATGAGTATCACCTAAATCAAACAAATATAGCACCATAGAATAAGAAATAAACACTGCACCTCTAACCGTAGATGGCCCTGCTTTAGATTCCTATGACGCATTATCGATCGCATAAATACATCCATTATTTTACACATGAGCATCCCCCTTGGCCTAAGTATTAGACCCACCACACTTGGAAGAATTATTATGAAAATGTGAACCCTTGGGGAGAGTGGATCCTACCTTACTTATCTAGGATATCCTTTCACAAAAACACTTCAGATTTCCTGATAATTCACAATGATGATAAGTATTAGGAGCCTCTGTACTATTAGGAATGGTTTGACCACACCTTACACACTAATAGAATACAAACTATTGTTTTCCTCCAAAATCCCATGAAACTGGTTCTGAAGAAAATTTCCACCCTCATGCTTCCTTTTCTAGATAGATGACACACCCTAGCTAACAACTACACCAACCCAAGATCCACCCAAACCTATCATTAAATATGTGTTTACCTCAGTAAAAGGTGGTTTTTCAAATATCTCTAAAAAGGTTGTAAGGCACATGAGAATCAAAATTGACTGAATATTTGGACTCAATTCTGACTGAAGCCTTCAAGCCTTTAGGTACTCATTAGTGAAAAGCTCTGATGCCATATACACCAGCTCGTAAAAATAGGTGGAATACTCTAGAACTGTATGCTCCCATTACTATAAGGTTAGAAACTCTTATATATTCATTGAATTTAACATCTCAAGTTAAAATTCCTGATTGAAAATTTTCTTAAAAGAATTCTAGGTAAGATCCTCGTGTAACTTTACTTGCACGATGGAGTCCCACCATCTTCTTCCTAGTCCTTCAAGTATATATGTGGTAAAACCCACCTTAGATTCATCAGGAGTATTCAATAATTTAAATATACTCTTAATTATATCAAGCCACTCCTTATATTCCTGGTGTCTCTTATCACCATGGAAGATAGGTGAATGCTACTTAGTGAATTCAGATGCATGATTCACCACACATCTCGGGTTCTCGATGCCAACTTGACCCAGAGTCTAAATTGTATGGATTACTGCTTCAACCAAAGAAGGGTCCACTGGAGGATTTTCCTGTAGATCCTGTATTGTAGAATCCTCTCTTAGGTATGGAATAGCTCATCTTAGAGGCATTATTTGTTAAGCATGAGAAAATAACCAATCATCATTATAGAATTTTCTAAAATCTTAGGACCACTTCAAGAATTTGCATCCATTATTTAAAACATAAAGAATTTAAGGAAATAATGAATTAGACAATTGAAATACAATTATTTAAGAAGGAACATGTACATTTAAATAAAATTCACATTCATATTATTCAAATTACCCCAAACACCATGTATCAAACCTGGTAAAAAAATTCTGACCACCTTGATTTTAGACATGGAGGTAAACTGGCCAGGCACCCTCCCACACTTATTACCTAAATTCAGATAGTCCTAAATCCTTTCTACCTAAGACATAGAACCAAACTCTGGTAGTGCTGACATGGTTTAGGCTGATAATCCCTCTGATACCATTCTATAATGAACCAATTGAAGTCAACTACAAACCACCTGATCCATCCCGTCATTGTGGTAAGGAGAAACAATATAATGGAAAACAAGTCTCATATAAAAAAAATGACATACAACCAAATTATAATTTAGAAGAAAATGATATGTCCAAGATCCATAAAATCCTAACCAATTTGGATAAACTATAAAGAATGAAAATATAAGACCAAAATGTCTTCATGTGACCAACCGTTACCTCGAAACCATCTCACTACAAAGGCTGCGATGAAAAGATAAATCAGCATGCGATATAATTCCCTTACCTTTACCTAAATCCTACAAAACAACATCTAAAATATCCTAAAGGAAAAAAAGTAGGGTGTCATCACAAATCCCAATATGATACCACCATAGAGTCTATACAAAGTCTAATAATAAAAATTCAATAAATCTAGGTTTTAAAACAAAAATAGTTTTACAAAGAATTTTCATAAATCCAAAACCATTTTTAAATCATTTACTTTGGTTTTCATACAATACATTCACATTCAAAAAACCAAGAATATGAAAATTATAAGTGATAAAATATGAATTCATATCCACACATAGTAATGTAACCATGTAACCACATATACATGAAATAGTCCATCATGTGAAACCTTGTGATATAACCTCATGTGAAAAACATGTGAGCAACAGTCCAAGAGAAAAATCCATCACATGATAAACAAACCATATATGGAAAGGAACATAGTGTCGGTACCTATCCTATGGGAATATGTACTATAAATAAAATAATTCTAAACTAGGAATATATTGGTACTAACTGATATCGATTCCTTCCATGGTTTATCAATATCAAAAAAGTAACCCCTAGTGGTGCCACATGCACTAGGGATACCTCTGTCTATTTCTCAATATACCCAAGGTTCCCAATGTTCTAATTATGTCAAAATTAATTTCAAAAAAATTATCACAATTTATAAGACATTTTCAATTCCAATACAATCCTCTTTAGTGATTGAAAACCCATTTTCAAATCAAAACCACTATTCAAGAATTTAATCAAGAACTTGGAGTGAAAAATATTTTTTTTAAAGAAAACCCCCTTTAAAAATATGTTTCTTGATAAAAAATAATTTTAAACCACAAAAAACGTCAATTCAATGAATAAAACAAATAAATTTTTCAAGAATAATAAGAAATTCATAGAATTAACCCTTTGTGTAGAAA
Organism: Viscum album; assembly: GCA_963277665.1. Lineage (NCBI taxonomy): Eukaryota > Viridiplantae > Streptophyta > Magnoliopsida > Santalales > Viscaceae > Viscum > Viscum album. The sequence goes on from OY728127.1 coordinate 627,050,464, forward strand.
TGATTAAAGACTTGGAATTTCCATGTAAATGTTTTTTTAATTAAATGGGAATTTTATGAGTCTGTGAAAATTGACGGCATGTGATTCTGAGCCCCGGGGTGCCTAGAATCAATTTATGAAGTTTTGTTCGGGTACGTTTAGTAAACATATGAGCGGGTTTTTATAAATTTTGAACCGGTGCTCAGAATTGAAATATGAGGGAACTGTTGAAATCACAGTGCCGGTATTCACTTAAGGAGACTTTCACCTCGATGGCAGATGGATGAGGGAAAAATATAGTTTTTGGGTTTTCTGTGGAAATAAAAAAAAAAAAACTTCATTTTATTTTATTTTGAGCTTCCATGTGGATATTTCAGGTGGTTCCACTGGAACTAAACCTCCTCTTCATGATTTATTGTGGCGGGGACCACCCAACCCCCTATTAATGGGAGGAGAGAAAAACCTCTCAACCCCCCTCATAAATGTGGGGGGAGCCACTTCAACACCTCCACAATTTTAATTGTGCCAACACACCCTATTAATTGTGCCAAATCCTCCCCATTAATTAATTGATCCAACACATCAATTAATTATTTAAACCTTTTTGAATATTATGCCAACGAATTAATAGATATTTCAATCTATTATTTTGGCTACGAATTCACTTTGGGGGAATTGGGGAGAGGAGGATCTCTTGGGAGAAAGATTCTCCAACGAAGAACGCTTCCTCCACGAAGAACGTCGATGACTTCAACCTTCTTCCTTGAAACTTTCTTCGACATAGGATGTGTTTGTCTACAATTAATCGACGTCCGCATTCTCATTCCAATGTCAACAAACATTAAACAACGTAGGGTTTTTAATTAATTATGATTTTATTCCCTTAATTCTTTCCTTCTAAAAACAAAGAACGCGGATCAACTTATTGTCAAGTTGATCCATGAATGTTTTCCTTGAGGGTTGGGAATAAATTGTTGTGGGAAGTTGTAGGGGTTTATTCATTATTTTATTAACACTTCCCATGTTCTCCCCTATTTTTCCTTTGTGGGGTTGGGAATAGAAATTATCAAGGGATTATGGGAATTGATGTTTTAAAATATCTTTCATGCTTGTTCTTTTTTTATGTTCTTGATGAACCGCTTGATACCACTCTAAACGCGGAGGGTGCGGGCCAAAAAAACATGGCCCAACCCCCCGTCATTATTCTTTGTGGCTTTCTTCAAAAAGGAGGAAGACGAAAATGGCGTCGAAGGCAACGGCCGCGCCACCCACGGCCTCTGCGACCCGTGCCGCCCCCGCGACGCTCCAGTGCCCCGGCCGAACCGGCTTCGCGCCCCAGGATGAACCGCGCCACCTGCCAGCTGCGCCCCCCACCGACCGCGCTGCCCACTAGCCACACCACCCGCCGGCTCGCACCGCCCACCTGCCTTCTGAGCCACCCCGATCGTGCCAGCTCGCCTGCCTTCCGAGCCCCCAGCCGAACTGGCCCCTCGCGGCGCCCCGGCCGAACCGGCCCCACGCCCCAGGCCGAGATGCCCTCATGGTGCCCTCCAGTCCAAGCCACCCACGCGGCACCCTCCGGACCAAATCTCCCTCATGTCGAATTGTGGCTGGTTCGTGCCCTCGCGGCCAGTCCGCGCCCTCTCGGCCTTCCGTGGCCCATCGCGACCTGCTGGGCTGGGCTGGGCCCAGCGGGCCAGACTGAACCCAATGGGTTGGCCCGCCCAACGTGTTAGGCTAGACCCAATGGGTCAGGCCAGGTCGACCTGAATCGAGTCGGCCCAGACTGGTTCGGGCCGGGTCGGTCCGACCGGGTCAGACCGGACCCTAGCCCACAACGACCCTTTACTTTCTTTTGGCCATATCTTTGGCACCGTACGTCCGTTTGACAAATCGTCAGTGAAACTAGTAATATTGGAGTATGACAGTCCCTTTTAGTATACCCCACTAGATTTTGGGGTATAGTTGAGATATGGTCAGGTTAGATCATGCACGAATCCAACCGGGCCCCCGGGACTAAAAGACAATAACTCACATACCGGACGTCTGATTGATGCGTCGTCTGTTGTATTGCGACCCCTATGACGTGGTGGACCTTTGATATAATTCTTCATGGGACTTCGTGACAGATGGAGCATCGACTAGTATATCATGGTTCAGATCCTCCCGGAGACGAGCGAGCGTAGTACGGAGACCTAGTAGCTTGCTGAAACCTGACAACTGCTGACCATTTAACTCGGAGTGACTCTACTAGCCCAGTGGGGATCACCTTGGTGTCACGGCAGACTCATGGTGGAGTAGCACGCTTGGCGATGCGGCAGACCCACGGTACTCAACAGGAGGAGTACCTCATCAAGCTACGAGGGGGAGTGTGCTTGGTGACGTGGCAGACCCACGGTGGGGAGCGCCTCTGTGTGACGCAGAAGACCCACGGTACTCAACAGGAGGAGTACCTCAGTAGTCCAAGGTTAGTGGGAAGCGCGCTTGGTGTCGCGGCAGGCCCACTATTGAGCAGGAGTTCTCCAGAAGCTGAGGTTTCGATAATGTGACTAGGGATGTTACTTGATACTACCCCTAAAATAAAATCCTGGTTGAGCTGAGTCAGTACTTTTGTGTTTTTCTCATGATTGATATGTATTACTAAATAACTTAGGTATATGTATGGGCATATACCTAAGTAGGTTTATCTGTTAATTTCATACTTTTTGGTTTATCCTTGTTGGATTTTGTGAGACCTTAAGGGTCTTGGGGTCTTGGGGTCCCTTTTGAGTATCATTATACTCACCCCTACATGGGAGATGCCCGCACCTTGTTGTGTTGGATGCAGATGATGGACAGTGCTAACTGAGGTTGAGAGTACCAGGACTGGACGATACCTGGAGGTGGACCATACAACTTGTCGGTACACGGAGGAGACGGACGGACGTGGAGTGTTGAGGAGACGATCTATACCTAACCTTCAGGTAGAAACCTCGGAGGAAAATCCAGTAGCTATCTTTTCTTTTCTTCAGATGTATTTCATTTCATTTGTACTTGTACTTTCCAGTTGGGCTTGTATTCTGGCCCCTTTTACTTTCATCACTATTTTGTTATACAATTTACTTGGTGTTTCGTCCAGCTGTGTGCTTGCTTGTGTGTGTGTTACAGGTTATAAAGGCAATGCCTTCCCAGTTTTAGGGAATTACGCCTTTGGTGCTAGTCGTCAGCCCCTGGACTATGGAAGGTGGCCTTGGGGTAGTCATGGCACGGGCCCCGGGGGACGGGTCATGAAAAATTGGTATCAGAGGGGTCGAATCTACCGTAGAACTTAGGACTCTGATCTTTATTTTCTATGAAGAAATACTGTTAAGGGTAGTGAGTTTGGTTCTCAATTCAGTGAGTCCAGTGTTGGTATGGCAGCCGATGTATCCATACACCAGGACCCAGACTTCTGATTTCTGACTCAGTGCACAAAAACATTGATTGCGTGTGTGTTTTCAAAAGTTTTAATTAAGTTAGCTCAACCAGGTCAGCTCACTAGGTATAACTTTTAATCGTAGCTCACCTATTTCTTTTCAGGATTCCTCCACACAGACAGACGACTAGAGTTCTGAGAGTTGTATGCACTGATAGCCCACTGAGTGACGAGGCCTTGGTGTAGGGCCCTTTTCTAGTGAAGGCACCAGCTGTACCACTCCCCGTTGGGCCACTGATGCCACCAGCCCCAGCAGAAAATGGTGCATACCACTTGATCTCGTTTCATGAGTTCCATTGCCAGAGGCCACCTAGGTTCAAGGGAGAGACGGACCCACATGCAGTTGAGGATTGTCTGGAGGTTGTGGTGAGAGTTTTCCGACTGGTGGGGACACTAGCAGACCTCATGGCGATCCTTGCTGCTAGCCTACAACATGAAGCAGCAGGCAGATGGTGGAGCTTGATGCTCCAGGTTCATGATGAGGTGACGATTCTCTAGGCATACTTCGAGAGCCTATTTCAGGCAGTATTTTTTCCAGCAACTCTCTGCGCAGTGCGCATACAAGAGCTACTTCATCTACAGCAAGGCAACATGACTGTAGCTCAGTACTCAGCGAGGTTCAGAGACCTCTCATTCAACCACACCGATAGGGTTAGGGACCCATTATTTAGGGCCAGGACCATAAATCAGGGGCTCAAATGGGAGATTAGAGCTTCGATGGTCTCACTCAACCTCCCGACGCAGGCGGGGGTGTTAGAGAGATCCCTCTTGGTAGATAGTTCTCTTGCTGAGTAGTCACCCGTAGCGAGACCCACACCAGTCGTCACATATCGGAGTCTTATGAAGATGGTAGTAGATAGATGTCACAGAGGTCCAAGAGGACCAGACCTATAGTTGGACGACTGCATGACTCGGGATCGGTTGTGCAGGGCACCCGAAGTAGAGACAGACATGCCAGGAGCGGGTAGTGTTACTCATGCAGCGGTCAGGGTCACATGGCTCGTGACTATCTGACCCTCCATACGAATGATCAGTATATGGTTGAAGGGCCTCCCAGGTAGAGACAAAGATTAGGTTGAGGTGGTCCGCAGGGCGCGGGTGAATGTGGTAGAGTAGTTGGTCGAGCAGCTGGCAGTGGGTGACGTTTTGAGGTGTTATTGTCACCACCACTGGGAGGTCCACCCTGACCGTAGGGAGCAGGTGGACAGGGGAGAGCTTAGCTCCAGGAAGTTGAGGCCTACGATCATAGAACTCTAGAGATGATACAAGGTACGATCTATGTCTACTCCACCTTAGCTGCAGTACTTATAGACACAGGTTTCAGTCATTCTTTCATTGCCACTACCCTCGTTCAGAGCTCGGAGATTCCGACAGAGCCGTTGGATCGATCCTTATATCTAGAGACTCCTACGGGAGCAGATTTGATGATTACGCGCCGGTGTCGGCAATGTGAGCTTACTCTAGGAGGTTAGATCTTCGGCTAGGATCTCCTAGTAGCAGCGTCAAGGCCTTACGACGTCATCTTGGGTATGGATTGGTTATCTACAGTCCATTCTCATATTGACTGTATTAGGTGAAAAGTGTCGTGTGTTCGCATGAATGGGACCAGGTTTACCTTCACCGGCGAGAAGGGAGCCTTTGCAGCACAGGACGGACTTACCCGGAGGAGGGTGCAGCTGATCACTCATCAGTTGGCTAGCCTTACCCTCGGAGCTGTTGGTGTGAAGAGTCTGATATATCCTATATTGGTGGACCAGTATGTGGATGTTTTCCATGATGATGTCCCAGGTCTACCTCCTTGCAGAGAGGTGGACTTTTACATTGACTTGTACCCTAGGATGGCACTAATATCTACACCAGCATATCGGATGTCTCTCGTGGAGCTATGAGAGCTGTGGGTACAGCTAGAGGACTGGCAGGGGAAGGGATTCATCCGGCTTAGTGTTTCGCCTTGGGTAGCCTCGATTCTGTTCGCCAAGAAGGCAGATGGGATATTGAGGATTTGTGTCGACTACCATCACCTGAACCATATGACCGTGAAAAACAAGTACCCACTTCTAAGGATAGACGACCTCTTTGATCAGCTAAAGGGAGCATGTTGGTTCTCGAAGATATGCCTCAGATCAGGTTATCACCAGCTCAGAGTGCGAGATGAGGATGTGCAGAAGACGGCCTTCAGGTGTCGGTACAACCATTACGAGTTCTTGGTTATGTCATTAGGCATGAGCAATGCACTAGAAGGGTTCATGGGACTCATGAACATGATCTTTCATCCATACCTTGATCTCTTTGTCATAGTCTTTATCGACGACATTCTGATCTACTCGACTACTGAGGAGGAGCATGCATATCACTTGCGGGTAGTACTGGACACACTCTGAGAGCACCAGCTTTATGGTAAGCTCTCAAAGTTCCAGTTTTAAATCCGAGAGGTTCACTTTTTGGGTCATGTCATCTCAGTTGCTGGAGTTGCAGTAGATCCAGCGAAGATTGAGGTGGTACTTTCTTAGGAGGCACCCAGAAGTGTGACGGAGGTACGAAGTTTCCTGGGTTTGGCTGGATACTACCAGATATTTGTGCTAGATTTCTCCAGAGTTTTATCACCACTATCAGCCTTGACGAAGAAGGAGAAACCCTTTGTGTGGTCAGAGAGATGCTAGCAGAGCTTTCAGGAGCTGAGGCAGAGGCTGAATAGTGCCCCATCTTGAGGCTTCCAGAGGAAGGCATAGGGTACATAGTCTACTGCGACACATCAGGGACCAGACTCAGATGTGTCCTGATGCAGGAGTGAGCAGTGATCGTATATGGCTCTCGAAAGTTGAGACAGCATGAGAAAAACTATGCTACCCATGACCTAGAGTTAGTAGTGGTGGTGTTCGCCTTGAAGATGTGGCAACACTATATGATGGGCGAGCATTTTACCTTATACTCTAATCACAAGAGTCTCGGGTATATCTTCTCTCAGAAGGACCTGAACTTGAGATAGTGACGTTGGCTTGAGTTCCTCCAGGACTATGACTTCAAGATATTCTATACTCCTGGGAAGGGGAACATTGTTGCAGATACACTCAACAGGAGATCTGGTATACAGCTGCTAGGCGAATCAACGGAGAAGCTAGCCACTTTGAAGATATCATTTGTGGATAGAGATGGAGTATATTTTCTTCAGTCTCTTACAATCACTCTCCCGCTTCTTCAGTGAGTCAGGGAGGTGCAGCATGGGGACGCTGACTGCGAGACACGACGTGATCAGATATCCACAGGACATGCACCCGATGGATTTTCTGAAGGTGGGGAGCACGTCATCCTCTACAGAGTATGTACCATGGTACCAGTTTCACTTCAGGAGGAAGTGTTGAGGGAGTTCCACACATCCCATCTAACAGTACATCCAGAAGTGGCGAAGATGTACTAGGACCTCCGACGATAGAACTGGTGGCCAGTAATGAAGAAGGTGGTAGTAGAGTTTTGTATCTCGATGCCTCACTTTTCAGTAAGTGAAGGCGGAGCGTCAGGTACCAGCAGGCTAGGTTCAGCCTTTAGAGGTTCCAGAGTAGAAGTGGGATGGGATATCCATGGACTTCGTGATAGGACTTCCATGTACATCAAGGGGAAATTACTCAATTTGGGTGATCATTGACCGACTCACCAAGTCTTCCCACTTCCTACTGATCAGAGAGTAGGGTTCAGTAGAGATCTTGGGACACCTCTATGTGCATGATATTGTGTGGATACATGGAGTACCCATGAAAATTATCTCTGATAGTGATACATATTTTAATTCCCGGCTATGGAATGGGTTGCAGGAGGCTTTTAGAATGCATCTTTGTTTGAGCACCGCCTTCCATCCGCAGACGGATGGTCATACTGAGCAGACCATTCAGACCCTCAAGAATATGTTGCGTGCTAGTGTCCTCGACTTCGGTCGCAGCTAGGAGGATCACTTACCCTTGGTGGAGTTTTCATAAAACAATAGCTATCACTCCACCATAGGGATGGCACCTTTCGAGGCGTTGTACAAGCGACCTTGCAGATCAACTTTGTGCTGGACTGAACCAGGGGAGTCAGCACTAGTGGGACAAGAGATGGTATGGGCTACCACAGAAAAGGTGCAGATCATACAGGAGTGAATGAAGACTGCACAGAGCAGGCAGAAGTCGTATGCTGACAGGAGACAGAGACCTATAGAGTTCGAGGATGGCGACCACGTCTTTCTACGAGTCTCACCTCGATGAGGTTTTCAGATATTTGGATGAGGTGGCAAGTTATCTCTGAGTTTCATTGGACCTTTTCAGGTCCTCAGCAAAGTTGGTGAGGTGGCATACCACTTAGCTCTTCCACCTCATTTGCACCGGGTGCATGACGTCTTCCATGTATCTTAGTTGAGGAGATACATGCATGACCCTTCCCACATCATCGACCATGGAGAGCTGGATGTCGACGATAGGGAGACTTTTATGGAGGTTCCAGTAGAGATTGAGGATCGATAGGAGCGGGTCCTTTGTGGACGGTCGATACCTCTGGTGCATGTTCTTTGGCAGCACGGGAACCTCCAGGAGAGCACATGGGAGAGGGAGGCTCGGATGCATGCTTAGTACCCCCACTTGTTTACCTAGTAGAGTTGTGGCTTACGGGGATGTAGAGCCCTGAGGTGAGGAGAATGTAAAGACCCAGAATTTCCATGTAATTTTTTTTAATTAAATGGGAATTTTACGAGTCCGCAAAAATTTACGGCACATGATTCTGAGGCCCGGTGTGCCCGAAATCAATTTCTAAAGTTTTTTTTGGGTACATTCAGTAAACGTACGAGTGGATTTTTATAACTTTTGAACCGGTGCTCTGAATTGAAATCTGAGGGAATCGTTGAACTCGTAGAACTAGTATTCGCTTAAGGAGACTTTCACCTTGACGGAAGATGGACGAGGGTGAAAGATAGTTTTTGGGTTTTTTGTGGAAATAATAAAATAAAATAAACTTCATTTTATTTTATTTTGAGCTTCCATGTGGATATTTCAGGTGGGTCCACCGGAACTAAACCACCACTTCTTGATTTATAGTGGTGGGGACCACCCGACCCCCTATTAATGGGAGGAGAGGAAAACCTCTCAACCCCCCTCATAAATGTGGGGGGAGCCTCTTCAACACCTCCATAATTTTAATTGTTCCAACGCACCTTATTAATTGTGCCAAATAATCCCCATTAATTAATTGAGCCAACACATCAATTAATTATTTAAACCTTTTTGAATATTATGCCAACGACATAATAGATATTTCAATACATTATTTTGGCTACGAATTCACTTTGGTGGAATTGGGGAGAGGAGGAGCTCTTGGGAGAAAGCTTCTCCAATGAAGAATGCTTCCTCCACGAAGAATGTTGATGACTTCTACCTTCTTCCTAAGAACTTCCTTCAACATAGGACGTGTTCGTCTACAACGAATCGATTTCTTCCTTATCACACCAACGTCAAACAACATCGAACAAGGTAGGGTTTTTAATTAATTATGATTTTATTCCCTTGATTCTTTCCTTCTAAAAAAAAGAACACGGATCAACTTATTGTCAAGTATATCCACAGATGTTTTCCTTGCAGGTTGGAAATAAATTGTTACAGGAAGTTGTAGGGGTTTATTCATTACTTGAATAACACTTCCCATGTTATCCCCTCTTTTTCCTTTGCGGGGTTGGGAATAGAAATTATCAAGGGATTATTGGAATTGATGTTTTAAAATATCTTCCAGGATTTTTCTTTGTTTATGATCTTGATGAACCGCTTGCTACCAATCTAAACACAGAGGGTGCAGGCCAAACAAACATGGCCCGACCCCCCATCGTTTTTCTTTGTGGTGTTCTTTGAAATGGATGAAGGTGACAATGGCGTTGAAGGCGACAAAGGCAACGGTCGCGCCACCCGCGGCCTCCGCGACCCGCGCCGCCCCCACGATGCTTCGGCACCCCGGCCAAACTGGCTCCGCGCCCCGAGCCGAATCGTGCCGCCCTTCGGTCATACCGCCCGTCGACTGTGCTTCCCGCCGTCCACACCACCCACCGGCTCGCGCTGCCCGCCGGCCTCCCAATCCACCCCTTCTGTGCCAGCTCGCCGGCCTTCAGAGCCCCCGACCAAACCAGCCCCTCGCGGCGCCCCAACCGAACCAGCCCGCGCCCTCGCGGCACCCCGGCCGAACCGACCCCGCGTCCCAGGTCGAGCCAGCCTCGCGGCACCCTCCGGGATAAGCTGCCCACGCGGCGCCCTCCGGGATGAACCACCCTTGTGATGACTCGCGGCCAGTCCGCACCCTCATGGCCAGTTCGCGCCCTCTCGGCCTTCCGCGGCCCCTCGCAGCTGGTTGGGTTGGGCCCAGCGGGCCAGGACGAACCCAATGGGCTGGCCTGCCAAACGGGTTGGGCCAGACCTAATGGGTCAGGTCGGGTCGACCCGAACCGGGTCGTCCCAGACTGGGTCGGGCCGGGTCGGATTGGACCCTGGCCCACTATGACCCTTTACTTTCTCTTGGCCATAACTTTAGCATCGGACGCTCGTTTGACGAACCGTCAGTAGCACTGGTAATCTGGGAGCATGACGGTCTCTTTGAGTATACACCACTAGATTTTGGGGTATAGTTGAGATACGTTCAGTTTGGATCATGCACGAATCCAACTGGGCCCCTGAGACTAAAAGACTAATAACTCACAGACCGGGCATCCGATTGATGCGCCATCTTTTACGTTGAGACCCCTATGACATGGAGGACCTTTGAGATACTTATTCGTGGGACTTCATGATAGATGAAGTATCAACCAGTAGCTTGTGGAGCGGATCCTTCCGGAGAAGAGCAAGCATAGTGTGGTGACCTAGTATCTGTGTGAGACCTGACGACTGCAGACCGTTTGACTCGGAGTGACTCTACTAGCCCAGTGGGGAGTTCCTTTGTGTCACGGAAGACCCACGGTGGAGGATTGTTCTTGGTGACACGGTAGACCCACAGTACTCGACAGGCGGAGTACCTCAACAAGCTACGAGGGGGAGCGCGCTAGGTGACACATCAGACCCACGGTGGGGAGCGCCTCTGTGTGACGCGGCAGACCCACAGTACTCAATAGGAGGGGTACCTCAGCAGTCCAAGGTTAGTGGGAAGCGCGCTTGGTGTCATGGCAGGCCCACTGTACTCGATTGAGCAGGAGTTCTCCAGTAGTCGAGGTTTCGATAATTTGACTGGGGATGTTACTAGATACTACCCCTAAAATAAAATCCTAGTTGAGATAAATCAGTACTTTTGTGTTTTTCTCATGATTGAGATGGATTACTTAATAACTTAGGTATATGTATGGGCATATACCTAAGTAGGGTTATCTGTTGATTTCATACTTTGTGTTTTATCCTTGTTGGATTTTGTGAGACCTTCAGGGTCTCGGGGTCCCTACTGAGTATCGTTATACTCACCCCTGCATGGTCTATTCCCACACCTTGTTGTGTTGTATGCAGACGACGGACAGCACTGACTAAGTCTGAGAGTACCAGGACTGGACAGTACCCAGAGGTGGACCATACGGCTTGTTGGTACATGGAGGAGACGGACGGACATGGAGTGCTAAGGAGACGATCTGTACCTACCCATCAGGTAGGAACCTCGGAGGATGATCTAGTAGCTGTCTTTTCTTTTCTTCAGATGTATTTCATTTCAGTTGTACTTGTACTTTCTAGTTGGGCTTGTATTCTGGACCCTTTTACTTTCAGCACTCTTTTGTTATATAGTTTACTTGGTGTTTCATCCAGTTGTGTGCTTTCTTATGTGTGCATTATAGGTTATAAAGGCAATGCCTTTCCAGTTTTAGGGAATTATGCCTTTGGTGCTAGTCGCCAGCCCCTGGCCTATGGAAGGCGGGCTTGGGGTAGTCACGACACGGGCCCCAGGGGATGGGTCGTGACAAAATGCCTACCTAAAATGGAGGTAGAAAAAATAACCTTTGAAAACGGAGATTGGGGAAGAGTAGATCAGGTCCAAACAATCCTAGATACATAATAAACAATTTAAATCCTCCATAAAACCCATTAGATATATAATTATAGCTCAATCAGATTCCAATAAGATGAAAGGAGAAGAGATCAAGTGTATATCTATAAAGAAGATGGGAAATCGAATATAAACGCAACATACCTCATTGTGATCCATCAAGAATAAAGGAAATATTCCTATAATCCCAAGGGATAAGCCTCTAGAGAATTGGGAAAGTTTTAGGATGATCCAAATTGTAGTTAGGGGTGATTATACATAAAACTAACCAAGTTAAAAAGGGTAAAATTCCACTTTTTAAGAGTTTGGAGGGGAGTCACATGATTTAATATAGGAGGTTGTATGGTTAAACTAAAAGTGTGCCTTAATGTACCCCTATTGTACATTCTATCTCGGGTTCATGATTTTCACTATAGGGCAACATGGTTTGGGAAAACCATGATCAAATTGTGGTACACCCCTGGAAAACCACCAAACACCTTGAATAATTCATTGGGCATGTCACACAGTTTCACTAACCATGATCAAACTCTATGAAACACCACTGGAACCTCACAAGCGAATATCGCATAGTTATTGCATGGTTAAAATAACAATGTGCCTTAGCCAGGAATCTTTCTAGTTTCTCTCAAAATACCTTGTTTTTAATCATCGATATCCTGAATAATTTAAAACCCCAAAAGAGAAATTCCAAGGCTCAACAAAGGTGTACTTTTGATCTAGTTGGTGTTATAGAAAATTTAATTCATATTATGTTTCTTAACTATCTTATGCAACTCTAACACTCTGTATTCTAGAAAATTTTGGATAAATGGAATTTGAATTCCATGTGTTTCACCCTTTCATGAAACATCATTTTCTATGCTAGGTGAATCTCACTCTGGATATCATATTAGAGTACTCCCTTCTCCTGGAATCTCATGAGTTCCTTTAGAAATCACATTAACCAAATAAATTCTATTCTATATTCCATTTTTTCACATATTCAAATTCCATGGTAGACAAGGTAACCACTAGTTACAACAAATATATCCAAGTAACTATCATCCCTCCATAGGTAAACACTAAATATAATGTGATCTTCCTAATATCTGAATCTCTAGAAAATTATACATAAAAACCCCCTATAATAGATCATCTTATCTAAAGAAAAATTTTGTATCTTTGAATCTCTTTAAGTATAGAATGGTCCATTTTAGAGGAACCCTATGTTTAATTCTAGGATTTGACATGAAATGAATCACCACTCCCATGCAAAGGCAATATCAGGTCATGTTCAAATCATCACATACATCAAACTTATGAATAATGAAAACAAAAAATTCACCATTTATTGAACTTTATATTATGTGATTGGTGTCTATGACTTAAAAAAATTGATGTTTCCATGCATTAAAGCTAATATAGGATTACATATGGTCTACCAAAATCTCTTGATTATTTTCTGGATGCAATCCTTATGAGATAACACCAAAATTTTGGATTTTCAATCCATATTAATTATCATTCCCAATATTTTATTATCTTATTTTATAACTTTCATCTTTAAAATTTTGGAAAATACATATTTAAGATCCTAAATAATTAAAAATTTCAGTCCATTAAGCAATATTTCATCCACATATTGAAGAAGGATGATGTAACTTCCATCATATCATTCCTTCTGATAGAAAAAGTGGTCTATGTTGCTCTGCATGAATCCTTCTTCCTCCATGAAACCATCAAACTTCTAGATCCATTTTTAAGGAGATTATTTCAAAACATAAATACTTTTCTTCAGTCGGTAGAAAAGAATTTCATTTTGATGATCAATGAAACCTCTAGGTTTCATCATATAAATATCTTATTCCATGTTTCCATAAAGGAAATCTATTTTAAAATCCAACAATTTAAGGAATGGATCATTGGAAGAAACCACTCTAAGCATTATCTAGACAATACCATGCTTAACCACTTATAAAAAAATCTAATAATTATATTCCCACTTTCTGTTGGAAACCTTTATCCACCAATCGCATCATATACCTCTTATTTTTATCATCTTATTCCTTCAAACAGAATAACTAATTTTTCTCAAGTCCCCTTTTACCTTATGGAATTTTGGAAAACATCCAAGTTATGTTAAAATTTAAGTAATGAATCTCTTACACCATTGTTAAATCCAACTATTTAGAGTAACTAATTGTTTCTACTTCTTCTAGGAATTCAAGTTCTCATATATATATTAGAAGCAAGAAATTAATTTCTTACCCAAACCTCTAGACTAACCTCTTTCCTTTGTAATATCTCCATATTTAAACCTACAAAACTTATCTTCCTCATACTTCATTTTTGTGTGCTCTAACTTTTGAAGATCCAACTTCTAATTCCCTAACTTTCATATCTTTCCCTTGTATTTTAGCATTTCTAGAACATTTTGGGACACCTTCCACCAATTTATCTTCCAGAAAAATGGTAATTCCATCTAAAATCACAAGAACATTATATATTTTAGTGTTCCCATTAAGATCAAATTGAACCTTAATAGTTGATCCCTTGAGTTCAACTTATAGTTTTTTCAAGTTATGGTCCTTCTATAAGACCCTCTCATTGACGTGAATATCTTGACTTATGATGACTTATCACTAGTAATCATCTCATAGTCGAAATATAAAGTCTTAATTTCTATAGCCCATAAGGATACAAGAATTGGACTTTTCCTCCAACCTATATATATCCTTTGCATCAACCTGGTCATAGGAAAGGATACCAAAGACTCTAAGATAGAAAAATTATAGTAGTTTACCAAACCATAGATATTTTGTAAGTTCTTTCCAAACTATTGATGAAGGACTTTTATTGACAAGATTAGCTATCATGTTCACTAACTTAGTCAAAATTAGATTTGGCATCCCTAAGTGGAACCAAATTCTTCAATATTTCACTATCAAGGTCTTTTTCATCCTTCCCACTACACCATTTATATGTGGTGTTTCGGGCACTATATTTTGTAGCCCGATCCCCTTATTCTGGAAAAAATTATAGAATTTCACTCTATTTTTATCACCTTTATTGTCTTATCATATACATTTTAAAATTCTGACCAGGCTATAGCCACCATGGATTTCCATTGAACATTTAACACTAACATATAATTATTGTTTTATATTTTATACTATTTTTTGGTATTTAAAATTTTTAGAAGTTTCTGGATTAAAACTTAATTTTTATAGAAATTTTCCTCTATCTCATGGTTAGTATTCATGGTTTAGTAGAGACTGTATAGAATCCCGAGTGTATAGACCATTCAAGTTCATTTTGTTATTAAATATTTTAATTTTTATAGGTAGTGCATGGTTGGGTCTATACCATGTAGATTCATTAAGAAACCATGTAAGTCTTTTGTTATGGGTAGTTTTAGTGTAATTTTGGCATACAGTTAGGGTAAACTATGCGAGTGGTCATAAATCCATGATTCAGTGAATTATAGAGGTATTTTTCATAGTTTGTACACGGTTTGGTAAATAGTGTGACCAAACTGTGTGAGTGTGTTTTCCTTTTCTAGTGTAACTACATGATTTCCATATAGTTTACTAAACCATACAATCAAAACATGAAAGATTTTTATTTTTACTTATTATTTGAAATTTCACTTTTCCCCTTCAATTTTAACTCTCATTGCTCCCTCTTTTATTCCCTCTCATTTGACTATATCTAGAGCCCACAAAGGGGGATCCTTTACTTCCTTCCTCCTTCAATTATTGTCCATCTTCATTTTATTTCAAATGGTTTCTTCAAGGTAATCCCTCCTTTCCTCTTATTTGTCTCTTCTCTATTCCCTTACACTCATTCCTCTTTGGTTAAATTTTCTCCCATCAACACTATGGGATAACTTGGCTAGGATTAGGGATTTGGGACGGTTATAATTAGAGTTTTGGGTTTCTAGGGCTTGTAGAGGATGTTTTTTTCTTGGTTAAGAATTATCCGTCAAAGGAGATGCATTTTGTCTTGCTTCCACTTGATTAGAGAAAGATGATTTTTTAAATTTCCTTTAAACAATATGTAGTGAAATTATTAGTGACTTTTAAACCCTTATTTATTAAATTAAATCTATATGTGATAGTTATGGTGAATTTTATAAATTTTTTAAGGGTTGTATCACTTGGAATAAAGGTGTTATCATGGTTTTATAGATTTCTAAATAAATAGTAGAGTTCCAGGTATTTTTAAATTTCTTATACGGATTATTTCAATATGGATTTTGAGGAATCAAAGTATTTGACCCCCTTTAGGTCTTGAAATGGGTAAGATTTTAGTTTATAAAGAATGATTTTAAAATAAAAAAGGGTTGTTGTGGAATTTTCAAATAGTTGAATGAAAATGGAATTATTCCATGATTTTTTTTTTAATTTTTTTTGGAATGAGTTGGTATTAAAGGATGTTATAAAAGTTTATTTCAAAATATGGAAAGTAGATCGACATCCCCAAGCCAGTATTTAAAAAAAGGCATGGTTGGGACTTTTAAATAAGTTGTTTCAAAAAAATGTGAGACCCTTTATTGTGCCCCCTTATTTTTATTTATTGATATAAATTGTATACCCCAAAGGGGATTCTATTTATCCTTATCATATTTTTGATTCTTATGCACGTAAAAAGGGTATGTATCATGTGATGGTGCTGGAGGTGATATGTGAGATTTATTTCTTGTGTTTTATTATTGATCATTTGATTATTATTTTTCTATTGATTGTTTTCTCACCTCCATTATTTTATATCATGGTAATATTGGTAAATATATAAGGTTTGTATGGGTGTTACACTAGTATGATGTACGCTCACTAGATAGATCCCTATAATAGTTTCACCCACCTAGGGGTATGTATTGTACTCGATGACCCTAAGGGGTGAAGAATGGGATGTTTTGGTTTCACTTAATGGGTTCCTAGAGAGATTAAACCAAGGTAATATGGTCCAATGTAATTTTTTTTAGAACCCGGTGTACTACCCATGATACCTTAATTCTATCAAGTATTTTTTAGGGGATTCCTTATGTCATGTTTGTATCTTCTATCCTTTTTTTGTTTCATGGAACTATCTCTTAAGATGTTTTTTATGAAATATAGATATGTGGGTTCCTATTATGTTTTTGTTTAATTTTAGTTATGGATTTGGATTAATTTAAAATAGATTTATAAAATGGATAAAAAAGTAGGCATTATAAATTAAAGTTTTTTGTATTTTATAAAAGGTGATTGAGAAATTTTTTTGAAAGAGGAAAGAAATTTGTGTTGGTTATTATTCATCTATTAAAGAATTTTATTTCCTTCATTTAATAGTGTTTTATAAAATTTACCATGGAATGTTATTCAGTTTCCTTTACATTCATGAGAAAAAATTATTTTCTATTTATAATTCAAAATAGAATTTATAAAATATATGTTGAAAGGGAATGGCACAAACTCTTTGGTGAAATCCTATTAGGAATGTTTAGCCCGCACCATGCATACACCATTGGGTGTATGTAGCCTTTATGTTTGTAAGAACCCAGGTTTTAGGAATGAGTCAAAATCCTTCCCCTGTTAGAATTTTTGTCTTGTTCTGAGAAAATTGGGAAAATATAGGAAAAACTTTTAAAGTTGTGAAGGTCGTACAGGGGCGCATGGTTTGAACAAACCGTGCAGCCAGCCCAGGAAACCGTGCACCCTATATAGTGGGCTCCACATGGGTGGTGTAAGGTTTGTCAAACCGTGCAGGCAAGTCGTGCGAAGTCCCTGGGTGAGACAGTGGCAACCACACAGTTGGCACACTGTTTTCCAAACTGTGCGGGGTAACCGTGCGGCCACTTAAAGTTGGGGTTTTTAAGTTCCGGGCCACTCAGTATTTCCCATTCTTCTATATTTTATTCCTCCCTCTTATTGATTGCATGGGGAGAGTCGGTCGGACCTTCAAATCCTTCCTGGATCTTCGTCTGAACTCTGTTTCAAACATCGTTTGATGCGTTAGAACCCTCTCGGTAAGGCCTTGATTCCCCTTGAGCCGTTTTTCTTGATTTCTGTTCTAGAATGAGTTTTTGGGGTTTGAGAGTTTTTTATTATTTTGTATATCTACCATGATTTAGACCTAATTTGAGGCTATCATTGGAGGAGTAACATCGTACTAGTAAAAGGTAGGTTGTGCATACCTCTTTTTGTGTTTTCGTGGACATTCGGGTAACGCGGACTTCGGCGCGTTTTTGGGTATTTTGAGAGAGAACCTAATTTATCTACTACTTCTTATTTAAATTTCTTATTAGACCTATGGGATAACTTTGGGTATGCCCTTTGTCCTGTCTTTATTGAGCAGGGTCGGGCGAGAGGTCGTTGCTCACATGGGGCATTTTGGTCGGGGTTTCCAAAATGATAATACTTGAATTGTTTGGGTTTAAACTGTTAGGTTTAGTTATTTAAACCATGATATGAATTGTTGTAGACCTTAGAAACTTCAGTGCTGGTATGGGACAACACTTTCATAGTGAAATTCATCTGTTTGGATGGTTTTTCCTGTTATGTGTTCTGTTTAGATGTGTTTTATATGTACATGTTGAATTTCATATGCTGGACCCTTTGGGTGGTGTTAGGCATGGCCCAGGGTTACGTTGGGTGGTTCTGACCATAGGATTGGGCATCATGGGTGTTAGTTTGAGGTAGTATGACTGTCAGGTTGGGCATGACCCGGGTTACTTAGATGGTGAGTCCATCAGACTTGAGTGGCATGGTCGCAGGGACACGAGGTGTCAGATGTGTGGTGGCTTAGGTGTTATTTTTGTGATTACCTCTCACCCATAACTTTGAGTAGTGTGCACACAGAGATACTTTGTGATGAGGTGGTTTTGACCACTCGTGTGGGTAGAGGGTCCCGTAGATGTGGTTTAGGTACTTTGGTTGGGGGTTCTTGCTGTAGAAAGCCACGTGGGAGGTGAGGAGCCTTCAGGGAATAGCATTGAGGCTATCGGTTTGGGGGAAGAGGCTCGCCATTATTTAAGGGTAGATATAACTATTCCTCCAGATACTTTATTTGAGGTCTGACATCGTTGTCCCTCTGGTTACTTGATTTGAGGGCAGACATCGCTAACCCTCTGGCTATTTATTTGAGGGCATACATCGTTGTCCCTCCGGTTATTTTATTTGAGGACAGTCATCGCTGTTCCTCCATGTTACTTATTGGGCGTGCCTTCGGGATTTCGGTTCTTGAGACACGTGGTGTCAGGTGGAACATGGTTTTAGGTTATATGAAAGAGATTCCGGCATTGGCCGAAGCAGGTGACACTCCATGGTGGCTGCTGAGCACCAGTGGATTTAGTGTTTATTTTTTCATTATTCTATTTACTGCTTTTCTTATAAATGCATGCCTAGTTAGACACTTATATTAGGTACGCACCGTTGGGTGGTATCCTACTGAGATTTGTCTCACACCCTGCATGGTCCCTTCAGGACGCGTGCAGACTTTATGAATTTATGTGTAGGTAAGAGGTCAGCTTCATGAGCTGGGATACGTTAGTTGTTGCATGGAGATGGTATGGACCTTGAGGTATTGCCTAGCTGGAGTTACTCTGTTTTGTTTTATTTTATGTATCAGCATGCTTACTTGTTGTAGCTACAGTTGGTTATCCATTGGAGCCTTTTTATATTCAGTTATGTATGACCTTCTTTGGATGCATGTTTGTTGCTCAGTAGTAGTTACATGTGATCAGCATGTTATTGTGTTATTTCCGCTACTGTTGTTTATATTTTTTGCTTCCGCTGTTTATTGATATTGAATATATTTCTACTCTGTAGGTCTGGTTCGAGTCTACTGAGTCATTTATTCTGCTGCATCATTATTGTTATACTTGGACCAGTACCATTATTATTATCCTCTGATAGGGTATAGCCTCCCCACTATACCTATCAGACCCTCGCTGCTAGTCGGAAGCCTTTGGTGTTTGGGTAGGTGTGCCTAAGGTAGTAGCACCCAACCCGATTATCACTGTTCGGGTGGCTGTTCGGGTCCGGGTCGTTACAAAGTGGTATCAGAGGAGTTCTTGATAGGGATTTAGTAGTAGTTCCTTGCTGACTACTAATGAGTTTGAGACTTCTCTTTTTATTATTTCTACTAGTTTTACTATTTGGGATATGGTAGATTGGAGATAGGTTGTTACCGGAACTGGGTTTCTTTCTTGTTCTTGGGTGCCTGCATCCCTAGGTATGAGGGACAGACCAAGTTTCCAATGGGTGGGAATTGCTATTGCTTTTTGCTCAGATTACAGTTTATATGATTTCCACCTCGGTGGCTCACTTGTTGTGTGATGTTATTGATTGTGATTTATAACCCTTGACCTAGTGTGGTAAGGGAGAATTGGACCTTGGCCCGGTATGGAAAGTCTTGTTTTCTTGGCTTTTGATAGGCACATTTTAGGGTATTTCAATTTCATAACTGCACGTATTCTTTGTGAAGTGATAATACCATGTGAATAAAATCAATTTCCATGTTTGTATACTCTGAAATGTGAATAGGTGAAATTACTAATAGAATTTCTTGTTTTTACAATGTGTATGTCATGATTTTTATATTTTTAGAATTACATGTGGCAGGATATTTAGGTCTGGATCTTGTACAAGCAGGCAGGTACTTTAGTTGAGGTGATTTTGATCACCATGATTGGGTGACTCAGTCATCAGTTTGAGGTAATGTTAGTTGTCAGGACGGGCATGGCCTGAGTTACTTTGATACTTGGCCGTGATAGGGGCGAGTAAGGAGGCCATAAGGCTGGGATGCAGTGGGGCATGTTTGTAGTGGGATATTGTAAGGGTGGTTGTTGTGTGATACCTTTTACTTCTTTTCTTATCTACGTTGAATATATATTATTATATATATATATGAGTTGTCTGACCATTTATGGTATTCAGTGGGTTCCTCCTATATGTCTCAATGGAGCGTCAGACAAGTGAGGATACAGTGTCGCAGGTGCAGGATCAGGTTTAGGATTCGGTACAGGCAGAGCACGAGCCGCAGGTACAGGCTAAGGGACAGGAACAGGTTCAGGATCTAGTTCAAGAAGGGCAGTATTCAAGTTTAGTAGCGTTCGGACCATGGCTCGACGAGCATCTCTGAGCTAGCCTGGTGTGTGTCTTGTAGGGGATCGACAGAGGCGCACAGGGTATAGATCCATCTATGGCATATCTGACATGGGAGTTCCAGTCGCAGCACCCGCCACTTTTTCAGGGTGAGGGTGGTCTGTAGGAGGCTGATAACTAGATAGAGAGCATGCAGATGATCTTCGAGCATCTCAAGATGCCTCCAGGGTAGAGGGTTAAGCTAGTGACATACATGCTGTGAGGACTGGAAAAGCATTGGTGGGATGTGCAGGTTCAGGCCTGTGGGCATGAGGGTTTGGCATGGAAGGACTTCGAGGACAGGTTCTTTGAGCACTTTTACCCAAAGACACTGAGAGCTAAGAGAGCTCGGGAGTTCTTGAGTCTTCAGTAGGGAGACATTTCTATCATGGACTATACAGCTACTTTCACTGAGCTGTCTTTCTTTTCACCTGGTATGGTAAGTGATGACACAGCTAGGGTGAGGCGCTTCGAGGATGGCTTACGACACGCCATTCGAGTCTAGGTGAATATTTTTAGGCTGGGTTCCTTTTTGAAGGCGGTGAATCAGGCACTCATAGCGGAGGGAAACCAGAGGGATAGGCCCCAGGTTGTTCGGGCGACAGCTTCAGGTGACAGTTCGGATAGTAGGAAGTGAGGACGGGATGAGTTCTAGTAGGGCAGTTAGGCCAAGGACTCATCTAGACCACCTCGTATCAGCTCTGCATTGGTTTTCTTCTAGTGTGGAAAGCCAGGGCATGTTCGGACTCAGTGCGATAGGACTCCAAAGGAGTGTCAGGCATGTGGACAGGTTGGGAATCTGGAGTGGTTTTGCAGGAAGCCTTTCCAGACAGCCAACAGACAGGGACCAGGACAGACTGTGGCATCTGCAGTTGGTTCAGTTTTGGTACCAGGATAGGGTAGTCAAGGTTTAACTGCATGTGGTAGATGTGACAGAGACAAAAGGATCCAGCTGAGGGGTCAGTGGCCGGTGGATGGAGCAGCAACGTAGGGAGGTCAGGAATCAGGCAGTCGTACTTCATTCCAGGTGCACGCTATGGAGCTTCTAGAGGCCAAGCAGGCTGGTGAGCCGATGATGGTTAGAGGTACACCATGGGTGTGACTGTGATTTCCATGTTCTTTTTTGGCATGACCTATAGAGGTATGTCCTTTTTGAGTGCATGTGATGCACAGGATCTATGTGGAATAACTAGATGCTAGTCAGTGGGATTGGAACCATATGAGGTGGATGATATATTTATATATGTGTGTATGAGATGTGTAGCATTAGGGGAATCGAGGATGCGGGTTACTTGAGGTGCCATGAGCATCATGGCATCGAGGATGCGGGTTACTCTAGGTGCCTTGGGCATCAGGGCATCGTGGATGTTGGTTACTTGAGGTGCTAGGCACCGGGTTCTTTTTGAGCATCCATGGTATGCAGGACCTCATGGAGGTGGACACCGATGCGGTGCGGGATACGTTGGATGTTGGAAGTGGCACGGGGGTGCCATTGTGGCGTAGGGGTGATGATGCGTCATGAGAGGAACTTGAGTCTGGAAATAGGTTAGGGAACCTTTACTTCTTCTGATTTTTATTGGGTTGAGATTGAGTTAGGCGATTCCTAAGGTGGGGATCCCCTTGAGGAATTTATCCAGAACCTTGTGACTGGGGAAGTCCGGGTTATTTTGATCAGGGTGGTATATTCAGTGCCATATCCGAGTTTTTTTTGATAGCTCAGGGACTATCTATGTTAAGGTGGGGAGATTGTAAGAACCCGGGTTTTTGGAACGGGTCAAAATCCCGACCCTGTTTGAATTTTTGTCTTGTTCTGAGAAAATTGAGAAAATCTAGGAAAAACTTTTAAAGTTGTGGAGGTCGTACAGGGGTGCACGGTTGGCACACGGTTTGAACAAACCATGCGGCCAGACCAGGAAACCATGCACCCTTGATAGTGGGCTCCACATGAGCGGCGCACGGTTTGTCAAACCGTACGGGCAAGCCGTGCAAAGTCCCTCAGTGAGACAGTGGAAACTGCACGGTTAGCACACGGTTTTTCAAACCATTCGGGGTAACCGTGCGGCTACTTAAAGTTGGGTTTTTCAAGTTCCGGGCCACTCAGGATTTACCATTCTTTTATATTTTATTCCTCCCTCTTGTGGCTCGCATGGGGAGAGCCGGCTAGACCTTCAAATCCTTCCTGGATCTTCATATGAACCCCATTTCGAATATCATTTGATGCGTTAGAACCCTCTCGGTAAGGCCTTTATTTCCCTTGATCCATTTTTATTGATTTCTGTTCTAGAATGAGTTTTTGGGGTTTGATAGGTTTTGATTCTTTTGTAGATATACCATGTTTTAGACCTAATTGGAGGCTTTCATCGGAGGAGTAACATCGTACTAGTATGAGGTAGGTGGTGCATACCTCTTTTTGTGTTTTCTTGGTCATTCGAGTGGTGCGGCCTTTGGTGCGTTTTTGGGTATTTTGAGAGAGACCCTAATTTATCTATTACTGCTTATTTAAATTGCTTATTAGACCTATGGGATACCTTTGGGTATTCCCTTTGTCCTATCTTGATTGAGCAGGGCTGGGCGAGAGGTCGTTGCTCACATGGGGCATTTTGGTCAGGGTTTCAAAAATTATAATACTTGAATTTTTTTGGTTTAAACTATTAGGTTTAGTTAATTAAACCTTGATATGAATTGTTGGATACCTTAGAAACTTCAGTTTTGGTATGGGACAGCACTTTCTTAGTGAAATTCATCTGTTTAGATGGTTTTTCCTACTATGTGCTCTGTTTAAATGTGTTTTATATGTACATGTTGAATTGCATATGATGGACCCTTTGGGTGGTGTTGGGAATGGCTCAGGGTTATGTTGGGTGGTTCTGACCACAGGATTGGGCGTCATGGGCATCAGTTTGAAGAAGGATGACTGTCAGGTTGGGCATGACCCAGGTTACATGGATGGCGAGGCCATCAGACTTGAGCGGCATGGTCGCAGGGACACAAGGTGTCAGATGTGTGGTGGCTTAGGTGATATTTTGGTGATTACCTCTCACCCAGAACTTTGAGTACTGTGCTCATAGAGATACTCTGTGATGAGGTGGTTTTGACCACCCGTGTGGGTAGAGACCCCCATAGATGCAGTTTAGGTACTTGGGTTGTGGGTGCTTTTTGTAGAAAGCTACGTGGGAGGTGAGGAGCCTTTAGGGGATAGCATTGAGGATATCGGGTTGGGGGAAGAGGCTCGCCATTATTTGAGGGTAGACATCGTTGTTCCTCCGGATACTTTATTTGAGGGATGACATCGCTGTCCCTTCGGTTACTTGATTTGAGGGCATACATCGCTGACCCTCCAGCTATTTATTTGAGGGTAGACATTATTGTCCCTCCGGTTATTTTATTTGAGGACAGGCATCATTGTTCTTCCATGTTACTACTTGGGTGTGCCTTCGGGACGTCGGTTCTTGAGACATGTGGTGTTAGGGGGAAAATGGTGCCAGGTTATATGACAGAGATTCCAGCATTGTCCGAAGCAGGTGACACTCCGTGGTGGCTGCTGAGCACTAATGGAGTTAGTGTTTATTTGTGCATTGTTCTGTTTACTGATTTTCTTATAAATGCATGCTTTCTTAGACACTTATATTAGGTATGCACTTTTGGGTGGTATCCTACTGAGATTTGTCTCACACCCTGCATGGGCCCTTCAGGATGCATGCAGACTTTATAGATTTACGTGCAGGTAAGAGGTCAGCTTCAGGAACTGGGTTGTGTTAGTTGTTGCATGGAGATGGTATGGACCTTGAGGTCATACCTAGCTGGAGTTACTCTGTTTTGTTTTCTTTTCTGTATCAACATGCTTAATTGTTGTAGCTATAGTTGGTTAGCCATTGGCGCCTTTTTATGTTCAGTTATGTATGACCTTCTTTGGATGCATGTTTGTTGCTCAGTAGTAGTTACATGTGATCAGCATGTTGTTGAGTTATTTTCACTGCTGTTGTTTATATTTATTGCTTCCGTTGTTTATTGATATTGAATGTGTTTCTGCTCTGCGGGTCTGGTTCAAGTCTGCTGAGTCATTTATTCCACTGCATCTTTACTGTTATATTTGGACCAGTACCATTATTATTATCCTCCGAGAGGGTATAGCCTCCCCACTATACCTATCAGACCCTCGCTGCTAGTCAGCAACCTTTGGCATTCGGGGAGGTGCGCCTAATGTAGTAGCACCTGACCTGATTAGCATTGTTCGGGTGGTTGTTTGGGTCCGGGTGGTTACAATGTTTTATTTTAAGGTTCCCAGTATCTGGTATCTTTGGGGTTTTATGTTTGTGTTTTCCAATTATAGATGGTGTGGGTATGTGGTGAGTGATTTTGGGTCACATGGGGGTGGTCAGTAGTGATTTAGGATTGGTTTTTATTTTCTTTTGGTATGGTTATGTGTCATTTAGTTTGGCCAAATGTTATCTTTGTTTCTTAATTTTTTTTGTATCTATATTTCTTGATCAAGTTGTATGTTATTATTGTGATGTTTAGTTATGGTTATTAGTTTCATTGTGTTTTACTCTTATTTCTTTTATATTGAAACTATTTATTCTTATACATGATCGTCTGATGTATAGGAGGGTCAAATGGATTTTTAGTGGTTTTTATCATTTTTTATATTATTATTATGAGGTTTAAATCATTCCCAAGTGCACTTTATTAATAATCAAGCACTATTTTCCAACCTGTAGGTATCGCAAATGCCCTTATGGATAAGGGGAAAATTGGGTCGGGTGATGTATCAGGTATTCCCAGGCTAATTTGTTACAAATTATATAAAATCATAAGATTTTAATAGGTGATAAGTTCTTTAACTAATCTATTAATATATTATAAGTCAGGTTGTATAGGTATATGGATGTCAAAATTCTAGAAACGCTCTTATTAGGGATCAAACCCCTCTCTTGAAATACTCTCTCATGATCTCTTTCTCATTCAGTGTCTCAAATTACTAGGTCTATTCAGGACTTGAATCTTTAGTTTGAGGTTTCTTTTGTTTTTTTTTAATTTATTTTGATATGATATTGTGGTATTTTGATCCCCAATGAGTAAAATAGTGGTTTTCGGGCCTCTTTGAACATGTAGGGTGAAAATAGAGGAAGAAACATAGTTTCACAGTTAGCTCGCATGATCTATAAAACCATGTTAAGCCTGTTTGAATGAGTTTTTCATCCATTTTAGAGGCTATTACATAGTTTTATCTTGATTCACCAACCCTTGCAGCCAAGCTGGGCATCATACTTCTTTCTCCCTAAATTTATTTTTTGGCTCCCTTGCTTTTCAAATTGATCCTAATGGTTCATACCATTAGTGTGAGGTTGATTAAGGGAGTTTATAGAGAAATTATGTCATTAGGTGATGTTTTTGAGTGATTATTTATGTCTTTTTGTTGGACTTATGTGTAAAAAATAGTTGATTTTGTGTTTTATAAAACTGATTTTTGATGAAAAAGGAAATCTTATGGGGTGATTTGTTTATAAAATTAGTTTATGATTGAATGAAATAAGTTATAGAACTTATAAAGTGTTTTGAAAGTGATTAGACTTCCTCTATTATTTTTATTTGTAATATTTGTTTCAAATTAAATGGGAGGATTTTATAAAGGGTTTGGGGATTTAAAAACTAGGTGTTGTGGTTTATTGAAAAAAAAATGATTATCAAGGGATGTTTTGAAGGTGGTTAATTTCATTATGGAAATTTGGAAAAAAAATTATGGAAATAAAGGTAAATTTTATGTAAATAGTTGGAAATGAAATTAAGGTTCATGAAAACTTTTGGTTTTATAATAAAACTTATATATTTATTTTAATTAAAGAAGCGCATTATGAAGTTTGAATGGATTTTTTGTTTTAAAGTAAGTTGTATTTTTTCCAAACAAGTGTATGATTTTGGTAAAATGAGTCATAGAAATCCTTCTGAAGTGTGATTATTTTAAATAAAGGACTTTTTGGATCACTTATTTAGAGGGAAGTTTCTCTACTTAAAGTGAAATTTTTTATAAGGTATTTACATTGTTTTCAAAGCATCTGTGTTTTTGAAAAATTA
Source organism: Viscum album (assembly GCA_963277665.1). NCBI lineage: Eukaryota > Viridiplantae > Streptophyta > Magnoliopsida > Santalales > Viscaceae > Viscum > Viscum album. The sequence goes on from OY728127.1 coordinate 627,077,095, forward strand.
ATATTGAACTTTTATGAAAAAAAAATGTTTGGGTTGAAATAAAGGATAATTTTAAAAAAATTATTGTATATTTTTTGGGGGTGTTCTTGTGCTTTTGAATTTCTACCATGTGTATTGGGACTATTTTATTTGGTTGTGATGTATTAATGGGATAGATTCATGTTTCTATTTCTTAATTGTGCCTCCTGGAAAGGGATTGAGAAATTATGGAAATCCAATTATTAATTATGAGATATAATATAAATCCTTTTTTTGTTTAGATGCATATTTTATGTTCATGGACTCTTCCCAAACTATGAATAGAGCTATGGAGCTGAAATCATCTTTTCCCTAGGACTTATCGATTGACCATCCCTTATTCTACAATGATCGAGGTCATTTTTAGGCGGTGATGTGGTTATGTTTTTTTATAAATCCCATGGATTGAGTTAGCAATAGTTTTTTGGGTGATTATTGATTTTGGGATGTGTGATAATTGAGTTTAGAGTGGATTATTGTTTTGATTTGATTTATTTTGGATATATTTATTAATGATTTTATGGTTCCTCTTTTAAGAGGTGTTGATGGTTATGATGATTTCTCTTATGCCTTAGTGTTTGATTTAGTCTCTTAAGGATATGCGAGACACTTGATTTGGTTGGATTTTGATGGTTATGACTTGGAAAATCCTTCAATAAGTGATTTAGGTGACTATGGTGGGTGTGACATCAATTTATAGTATGCACTACTTGGTATTAGTTTGGATCTAGTTAGGTTCATCATGAGGTGGTGACCTAGGTATGAGGTCCTATACTACTATCCTACTTAATTTTTTGAGACAAGTTTAGTGTCCATTTTGTTCTCTCATTGAGTAATATCTTTGGTTTAGTTATCCTTTCCCTTTAGGTGATTTGGTACATGCTAAATTTGGGTGTCCTTACTTGGTTATCATTTGGGTATCCCTCAGGTTTTTCTCTCTTTGGGGTTATGATATTTACTCTCATATGGTTTTATGGATTATAATTAATTATTTTTCCCTTTGGGTGCTTGGTGGTAGATTTTTTTCCTTGGTGGTGTTCCCTTTGGGAGTGTTTGTTCTATATATCACTATTTTAGATAAATTCTAAATTTTGGGGAAACCTATAATGAGTCTTCATATTCTTAAAACCTTGCGATCCATAAATTATGAGTTGGTTATGCTTGGATATTTTTGTGATGTCTAAAGGTCTTATTCCTCTATTTTGAGAATTTGTGTTTTTTTCTAGTGTTTCATTCACACTAGGCCTCCTTAGAATTTCCTAGCCCTCCCAAGTCATTTTTAGGTGTTGAGGTTTTCAGTTTTCCTTTGATTTTACTCTTAAAAATTATAGTCTAGTATGAGGAAGTGAAATAATGGGTATAATTTTAATACCTCCCACATAATTTTTAGATGTTTAGGTTTTCAGTTTTCCCTTATTTTTATATTTACTTTTCTTTTACTCTTATAAATGGACCTTGTATTGTTAAGGATTTCTATTTTCCCTCCCACCTCATTTATAAGAATTTATGTTTTCAGTTTTCCCTTTCTTTTACACCCATTTAAAATCTAAATATCAAGCCCTGACATGCCCTATTCTCTTATATGCCTTTACCAAATAGTAAATCATAAGAAATGACCTCCTTTAATACCACTTTGTAACTTCCATGTCCTAATTCCCCCTCACATAACTGAAATGGGTCATCATGAGATCTCTATTGTGCCTCCCTATATTCCAGAGGCTACAAACTAGTACTAATGGTCTAATAAATTTAGTGTGAAGATTATACCCTCTGGTATTGTATAACAATCATAGTGGAAATTGGAAAAACAAATCAATACACTCAACTCTAGTAGATAAATAGGTAATTTCCAAAACAACCAAATATCCTTAAATCATAAATTGGAATACCTAATTTCATGATAGATTTGTGCAAGTGACCAACTGAAAGAAAGACACAAAATAAAGACTCCTAAAACCAATCCCAAACCCCATGCTTGGTCCCATATCCATGCTCTGGTCTGAGCTATCAAATTAATCAATCAAGAATAGGTCCCCTTTCCCTTTTCTAGACCTATATCCATGAAGTCTGCCCAGGTACCAAATGGTGGCCCAAATAGTTTGTGAGTAAAACTTAGTAAACCACCACCTATGGTGTATAAACAAATCCAATATAACCAATAGTGCATGCAACAATATGGTAAACAAATGCATTAATTATAAATTAAATGAAGAATATTTAAATAAACCCATTGAACCATGAGCTCTAGGTGGACACTCGGGGATAGCCATACCTATTAAAACAAAATATAGTATGTCTCTTTCCATACCCACAAATGGGTCTATTACTAGTATCCATAATATCCATATATGATATCATAATGAATAACAAACCTAAGGAAGATTCTCATGCCATGGGTTAATTACATATTCATTTCACAATGAACCCAAGGGGAATTCCTATGCTAGGGGTTTATTATATATTCATTTCATAATAGAACCAAGGTGAATTCACATTCCCCATGATAATTACATATTTAGTTAACAAAAAACCAAGGTGAATTCCCATTCCAGGGTTAATTATATATTCTATATATCGAGTGTATGAAAGATCCAATGCATACAAATTTATCAAAACATTACAAACATGTTAACTATATTCCCCTTTGATTAATTCATGCCAAGTTACAAACTAAAAAAAAGGTTATCAATTTATAAATAAATTATGCCTAATTGACAATTCATGTGTTAGTAATGCCTAATTACTAATTTAGATGTCATTAATTCCAAATTACCAATTCAATTTTCATTAATGACTAATTAACAAATCACATGTCATTAATTCCTAATTACCAATTCACAAGTCAATAATGCCCAATTACAAATTCATGTGTCATTAATTCCCAATTACCAATTCACATGTCAAGAAAAGTCTAGATTTCCAAATTAAAAAACCATCTAGGTAACAATAGTTCATAATGTTAGATCTAGAGATCAACCAATGGTTCCATAATTTATTTTAAAGAAACTAGGTTCATATATTTTAGATTCTAACAGAGGTTCAAAGATAAGCATACCACGTGGTGGTGAGAAGTACAAGGTTTCAATCTACAATGAACCCAACGGGATCCATGGGAGGTCTAAGTAAGATGATTTAATCAATATCTGTGGATTCCAATTAGAAGAGATCGCATGCCCGGTATGTCGACATGATCGAACATGTTACATATACTAGAAATCGAAAGCATGTCATAGATAAATGCTTTATAATACCTAAAAAAATTAAAGAATATAATTCCAAGGATCAAGTGTTTAGATCAACGTGAAACACCACAATTCTTGAATCTAGATGCCCAGATAATACAATATATCAAAGGATATAAGGGAGGCTTTGTAGTAGTCAAGGAATATTTGGAAAACAAATCTAGTTCATTAATCCCAAATTAAGGTTGAAATATATGATTAAGAAACATAAAATAGGATGGATTAGGTATTTACATAAGTGATCAAACTTAAAATACCAGATATCGGAGGCATTCCTATAGCCCTACTAGGATACTTCCTCTTCCACCAGCTAGTTAGTGGTATTGGAGTAATCCCTCTACTACATTCTACTTATATCTCTCATAAGTTTGGATCCTATGTTCCCATGAGCATCTACAAAACACATTTTTAACAAAGAATAATGATATTTTTTAGAAAGTTAAAGGGCTCAACCAAAAATTAAAAGAGGGAAGTGCATATATGAATTACATGACCAACCTCCCCACCATATAATAGCTCTCCCTTGATCTGTACTCCCAGGAATCACAAAGAGATATTGGTGAATAACCTGGGACACTATGACCTTATATATGACTCCCTATCCTAGTTATCCTCCTAAACATTCTCATGTTGGAACTACACTCACACTAGGGGAATGGTTTTTTCTTAGAGAATCTTCTCACTATGGTCTATAAAATAGATTGGATGACACCTAGAAGGATGCATCAAAATCAAACTCAACATCATCAATATCAATAATGTGAGGTAGATCATGGTGATATATTTGAAGATACCACACATGAAACACATCTTTCATGGAACTTTATCATTGTGGAAGATCTAATTGGTATGTCACTGAACCAATCCTCTCTATAATCTTGATATATTTGAAGCTACCACACATGAAACACATCTTTCATGGAACTGTAGCACTGTGGAAGATCTAATTGGTATGTCACTGAACCAATCCTCTCTATAATCTCAAATGTCCCAACAATCCCAGGAACTATCTTCCCTTAATTATGGATATAAAATTTCCCCAGCCTAGGTGACACACAAAAAAAGATCAAATGAAAAACCTTAAATTTTAGAGGTAGTCTTCAATGGTCAAAATAATATTTCTACCTACTCTATATGATTTCCAACTACCTTCTAATCAACTGAACCTAGTCATATGTATCTTACATGAGACAAGGTCCAATGAGTTCTGACTCTCTTGCCTATATCTAGAACAAAGGATAATGACATGACCTTCCATATAAATACTCTAAAGGATCTATTTGAAGAAATTCCTAGAAGTTATTATTATAGGTGAAATCTATGAGATCTATATTATGCTCTCAAGAATCATCAAAGTCCAAAACAGAGGTCCAAAACATGTCCTATAGAATCTGAATCATCTGTTCTGATTATATATTAGTCTCAGGATGTTGTTCTTAGAAGAACCTATGATCTCAGTGCCTTTTAAAGAGCCTTCCATAAGCATAATGTAAAATATAAATCTTGGTATGAATAATTCTCCACAAAATACCATGTGATTAGTTCATTTTATTAATATATTTTTTAGGTTAATTTCATTAATTTCTTATTTTGATTGATTTTGATTTCCCATTTTTCATTGAATTAACTTTTATTTTGGTATTTAACATTTTAAATTTGATTTTGGTAAAATAAAAGTAAAATATTTCATTTAATTTGATTTATATAATTGATAATTATGTATTATATATATGATGTAGTTTCCTAAGGAAGTTGAATACTATTCCAAATAAATTTTCTAACCCCTAGCTAGCCCTCAACCCATAGTGAATTAAGCCACATGGAAGCCCTGTCAGGGGTCACCGATTAAGCTACGCATGGGGAGATCCTACTAAGTTTGGTAGATGATGATCATATCACCCACATGGTGTGTGATAGAATGGGTATAGGAGCACACTAGTGTATAGGAGGACAGTTTTTGTGGTGGTGGGAGGAAGGCTTCATTAGCACAGGGCGACACTAATGGCCTAGGGGGTCCTATGAGCCCCATCCAACTTGATATCCATTTAATCCGTAGGATTACTTAAATAGTGGAGGTAGTCCAAACTCAAAACCTGTGTGGGGAATAGTATTCTCATGGGTATTGTGCACTTAACCAAAGTGCCACTATTTCAGCTTCACCCATGTATTACATCACTCGGACAGAAGTTATGCTTGTTCAACACCATTTCCATCACCATTGTACTATGGTACCTCCATGGTTGATCAAAGGATGAGATCCACTGCTACTAGATATCTAATTATATATTTTCCACATCCATGGATATGTGTTGTAGTGACCCATAGATCTTTAACGAATAAAGGAGGCTGTATCACAGTCTGTCCAGTGCACTATGGTATCCTGTAGCTTGAGGATAAATAAAGAAGTTATGCCATCATGTATATAGATTCATAGTGAAGATAATTATGAATAGATGATTTTGTTTCATAGGGTTAATGTATACATCATTGAGGTGTCAATTTTTGTAGTTTCGAGGTTTTAATAGCGAAGGAGGATGCACCGTGGGGTAGATGGATACATCGTATCCATGCATAAGGGTCATCCATAACCTATATAAGGGTCATATAAAACTTGTTTAAGGGTAAATATACTTACCATTACATCAAACCTATGAGAGTTATAAGGGTAAAGTTCACTACCCTTACATGAATTTCACTACCCTTACATAAATATCACTACCCTTACACAAATCTCACTATTCTTATATTAAGTTCACTACCCTTATATGAATTTCACTAGAGTTGTGGGAATGGGTAAATTTTATGGAAAAGGATGAGTACCATCTAATTTAATTATTTATTGAATTTGAATGATTCTTATTAATTTTTATTATATTGAGAATAATCAAATCACATCCCTAATTACTAATCAAGAGTGATGGTAATTATGGGAGGAAATCCAATTTAATTGAGAGTAGTGGAAAGAGAGAGTAGTCATAACTTCACCATTCATATTAAGATTAATTATAATACACATCATCCAATCATATAAATGTATTAAGAGATGGTTCAGATAGCTTGGGTTGTTATAGCTGATACTGATAGCCTAGGACAAATACTCCATGAAGTCTTGCAAAATTTAATCTGATGTAATCTCACAAGTAATGATTTAATTAATTTTATGAAAAAATGAACTTTAATGTCAACTCTTATCTTTAAATCCTTGTTTTTTTTGAGTCAGTATAAAAAAACCACTCAATTAGTTTAGTTAATATTAATTTTTAGAAAATCGTTACATAGTCCAAACTATTTAATCAATTATAACCCTTTTTATCATGGGATCAAACTCATCTTACCACTATTCTATTTTCTAGTAGTCATTGTAGTTCAGATATTATAAATTTCAAATTTTGATGAAACTAAAGGATTTAATTATGTTTTTCTATGCTTAAAATTTATGTCATTGTTATTAGGGAAAAGTAAATTATAAATTCAATAGATAGATAAAACATTAAACTACCACCATTATATTTTATGATTTTAGATAAGGTTGTTTTTCATTTTTTTTTCTATTTTATGAATTGGGTATTTTTGGTTTTTAATTTCATGAATAAATATGGTTAAGGAATACATACAATTGGAAATAAAATTATCACACCTCTCACAAAAAATTGAAGAATAAAATAGGAAAATCTAACACCAAGTATTAGAGATTCAAGACAAACCAAGAGTACCACAACCACACCCAAGTCCAGAAGAGAAAATCTGATGCATAGAATCATAGTTCGATAAACAACTATGACTCCTAGATAACATAGCTAATGAAGTTTATGGATTGAAGGAAGGAACTAAGGATGAGGTACAAATTAAAGATCCATTTGGGATCACAATTGAATCTGAGGCTAAATCTAAGTTAAGTTCCTATTATGATGCTTATTCTGAATTTTCCATGGAGGACACCGACCTATGTGTTTAGGAGGATGAAGAAGAGGAACCCACCACTGCTAAAAAAGAATAATAAGTGGAGGTGGAATATATGGGAGATACTAAATTATCAGAGATTATGCTTGACATGGTGGAAGAGGAGAATCTATAACCTATTAACAAGAAGACTCTCCAAAACCAAATATAGATAAACACTAAGAAGAAGAAGAATAATAAAAAGAAGAATAAGAAGAAGAATAAGAATAATAAGAAGAATAAAGGTTGGTTGTTGAAATTATAGAGCTAAGTGTGAAAGTTGAAGAATTTCAGACACTAGAGAAAGAAAATGTAGAGAGGTATAAACTATACACAAACCATGAATATATAATCTAATAATTGGGGATGTACAACACTAATAACCCTACACCAAGTGATAAGTTGTTCATTAAGAGGAGAAAAGGTATAAGAGCTACACTTGAAACTTTTCTTAGTTAGAATTGGTTCACTAAGTGATGGTTGGATCTATACCCTACTCCTATCATATGATATATGAGGTAAGGTTGATCTTAATGACCTTAACCAAATATCATTGTAGGAGGAAACCTGATTTTTTATTTATTTTCTATATTAGGACTTAGTTTTGGACTTTAGTTTGGGATGTATTGAAACATCCCCCTCCCTTCATTTTTTAACTTTAATTGCATGGAACTTATGATTCACTATTATTTATTTGTTTTGTAGGTCTATAAATCACAAAGGTAGCAAAGGAAAGATGAGAAGATATTCATGATTATGGGATTAATCTTTAAATTTAGTAATTATTTAGACTCCCCTATTTTCCAATCTATTTTGGTTTTCAATGAAAATATACATACCCACACTTATATTTGTGAAACTATTTTTATCCATGATACATAGATTTTTTTGTAACTCCATTATTCCATGATTTAATTTTCAATTTGATGAAACTGAATAATCATGATGGGGAAATTTAATTATTATATTTAATAATAGTAATTTTAAATTCAATGAATCGTGAATTTTTCTTTTTATTCACGTGTTGTTAAATTTTTCCCCTCCACCTTTCATGCTTTTAATTTTAAAATTTCATGTGGATTAATTTTTTATAATGATGAATTCCATGAGTGATTGACTTAAAATTATATTCTCCCATTCTTTAGAGGTTTTTAGACCATATTTTTTCAATCTTTCTTAGTAAATTTCTTGAGAGAACTTAGGACGTGTCATCTACTTGGACTCGTATTTCACCTTTTCAAAGTTGTGATTACACAAATTCACTATGAATATAATTATATCATTTTTATTGATTTATCCATTATCCTTGAGTCCTAACTTACATTAATCTTAATTTTATCCCTTAGATACCATGAATTTATTTTTAAATGAATGATCCAAATTACAATCCAACTTCATCCATTATTACCCTTACTAAAATATTTTTGCATGGTTTTCAAAGTTCAAGTGTGGGGGAGAAGGAATTCATGGTGAAAAAGGAGTGTGATTTATTGAGAGGGGAAATGTTTTGTGAATTTTCAATGGATATTTTAGAAATTTACATGTCATATTTCATTTTATTTATTATTTACCCCTCTATAAAAAATGAAAAAAATGTGTTGAGTATGAAGGGTAAAAAATCATCATCACTTGACTGGTGATTTTATCATTTTGAGTAGGGTGGTAGATGTGAGACTTTTCCTATCTAAATTTTAAAACAAATAAAAATAAGTAAAAATAAAATCAATAGGGTTAAATCATTCATTATTATTTCATTATTCATGTCCTTACTTTGAGATTTTGGAAGTGGGTGGTGTGATTTTTGAAGAGGATAATTTAATTGTAATTTACTTTGATTGTCATGCTCTATACATAGTGATAAACCTAATTTTCAACCCTTAATTATTTTATTCATCAATTAACTACTTTCACTTAACCTCTAAGTCATATGATACTAATTTTTCAAGCCCTCCTAATTTTTATTGATTTTTTTCTCTATTAAATTAAATGATGTTGATCTTAATCAAGTTTTAAGTTTGGTATGTGTACTCAAGGTATGATGAAAACTCCATATATATTTTATCTTGGGTGATGAGATAAGAAAAATAATGGTGTGGTAGATCATGATTGGAATGTTTAATAATGATAAATTAAGAGGATTGAATGGAATAAATGATTTACTCCATCATTTTTCTTTTTAAGATCATATACATTGTGTTTATTGAGTAGTTATTTTCATTTTTATTTTGTCATACTTAAAAGTTCTTTTTTCCCCATTGATAACTATTTAGTTTAATTAATTTTTAATTTTAAATATTGGTTTCTTGGGGTGTCCTTTGTAATTATTAGTGGAGATATATGCTTGAGTATAATCATGGTTTAAATTTGGGGGATTTTATGAGTTCATTTTATGCATATATTTTAGGTTAACTTCATTAAGTTTTGATTTTAATTGACTTTTATTGGCCATTTTTCATTGAATTAACATGTATTTGGGTAATTATAATTTTAGGTTTGATTTTGGTAAAATAAAATAAAAGGATTTAATTTCATTTCATTTGTTAAATTGATTATTGTGTGTGTTGTGTGGGATAGAGTTGGCTAAGTAAGTTGAAGACTTCGCTAAAAAAAATTGGCCAACCCCTAACTAGCCCTCAACCCATGGTAAAGCAAGCCACATGTTAGCCCCATGAGGGGTCTTCAACCAATCCATAAATATGGAGATACTACTGGGAGTTATATAGGAGGATCATAGACCATTCATGGAATGCACATACATGGGTACAGGAGCACACTGGTGCATGGGAGGATAGTCTATGTGGTGGTGGGAGGAAGGCTTCACTAGCGTGGGTTAACACCAGTAGCATAGGGGGTACTTCATCCCCATATGACTTGATGGATTCCTAAGACACGATATCACTTAAATAGATAAGGAAAGACAAACTTAAAAACTAATGTGGGATATGATCTTATCTCAGGTACTGTACACTTAACCAAAGTGACGCCATTTCAGCTCCGCCTACACATCAACTCCCTCTTATATAAGTTTCACCCACTTTATGTTGTTATCGTCACTGCTACATCATGGTACCACATTGGACGATTAGTGGAGGAACTCCACTTCCACTAGAGAACTAATCATATAAATGACACAGCCTGGGCTATGTGGTTTAGTGACCCATGGAGATCAAACTGATGGAGGAGGTTGCACCATGGTCTATCTAATGCATCATGGTATCATGTATCCTGATGATGAAGAATTAATCCATGCCTTCATGTATAGTGTTGCACCATGAATATAATGATGAATATATGGGGTTACACCATATGGTTGAAGGTTATATCATGGAGGTACCAATTTTGGATTTGTTGAGGCTTTAATAGAGAAGGAGGCTACATCATGGGGTGGATAGTTATGTTGTAGAAATGCATAAGGTTCATACAGAACCTACATAAGGGTCATCTAGAACCTGCATATGGGTAAATCTAATTACCCTTATGTGAAACCTATGAGATGTGTTAGGGTAAATATAACTACTCTTACATGAATATCACTACCCTTATGTGAAGATCACTTCCCTTATGTAAGCTCACTACCCTTATACACAGATATTTCCCATGATGTATAGACACTGGCCATGTCATAGTGTTTTTTTGTTGCATATTTCAAAATCCTAAATTCCTCGGGTTATCCATGTGATGTGACCAAGTCTTGGGAAAATATGAATAGAGAAATAGGTATGTGGAGTCTCACCTAAAAATTAGGAATTATTAAACAACACAAATAAATAATACTTATATAAACCATCACATATTAGAAGATCCCATGTGGAATTGATGGACAAGTAAAAGTGGGGGGAAATGGAGGGAGAATAAAAAAATAAAAATTGAGAGAATTCTCTTTATAAATAGAGGAGGATAGCTATTATGTAAGGGGGAGTTGACCCCATGATCCAATAAAATGAATTGACCCACCTAGAGGAGTAGGTTCCCTGACTTAGTAAAAGATCAGTGTTTAACACCTAAGAAAGTGTGGAAGGAGGAGGATCACCATTGAATATCAAGTCGACATATTTTAGGATTTGTTTTCTCTTCTGTTTTTCATTATGTAATAGTGTTTCTCCTGCATAGATTTTTTATTCAATTCAAGTAAGGGTCTCTCATGTTCATGATATCTTTTCTTTTTTAATCACTCTTCCATAACTTCTAATAAATCCATTAATGATTAAGAGAAAAATTATGGGTGGATAGAGTTATGGGAGAAGGTAGAGTTAATAGAAAAGGATGAGTACCAACTGATGTAATTCCTTCATGCTTATGAATGATTCTTATTAATTTGTATTTCATTGAGAATAATCAAATCAAATCCCTAATTATCTAGTGAGATTGATGGTACTTATGGGAGGAAACCCAGTGTAATTGAGATAAGTGTAAATAGAGAACCAAATTAATTTCACCTTTCATCTAAAGATTAAACATAATGCACCTTAGCTGGTTATAAACATAACTTGAGAGATGGGTCAACTGACTTAGGTTGTTATAGATGATGATAAGAGGCTAGGATAGATACTCCAAGAAGTATTTCAACTTTTAATATGATGTAATCTCACAAGTAATGATTGAATTAATTTTAAGAAAAACCAACCTTTAATATAAACTATCCCTTCTGTGCTATTATTTTCATTTTTGATTCATTCTAATCACACTGCTCAATTAGTTTAGGTAATTTTAATTTTTATAAAATTATGACACAATCAAAACTATTGAATCACTTATAACCATTTTTATCACTAATGGAAAAAAATATTATACCAACGGTTTGGAACCATTGGTATAGGATATACCAATGGTTTGGAGATTCGTTGGCCTATCTTCTTTTAGTATAGGTAATGTAAAAAAATCTTGGCTGGATTTGATCCTAGCACATCCGAATTATATTTCAAAAACCTTACCACTAAGCTACAGTAACTTTTGTGAACATAATATGAAATATATATATATAATAAAAGGTAATTTAAATTTTGATTTATTCAATTTTATTTTATAAAAGAATATGTAAAAAAATTGAATACCTATAGCAATTATTTTGGAAACCATTGGTATAAACCTATACCAATGGTTTTCCAAACTGTTGGTATGGGTATTTGGATTTCTAGGACCTATACTAGTGATTTTTCCAAAAATCATTGGTATAGGGTATTATTATGGAATCTATACAAACAGTTTTGGACAAACCATTGGTATAGATATGACCAATTCTAATGGTTTTTCCTAAAATATTGGTATAGGGTCTTATTATAGAAGTTATACCAATGGTTTTGGCCAAACAGTTGGTATAGATATGACCTAAACCAATAGTTTTTCCTAAACTGTTGGTATAAGATCTTATTATGGAAGCTATACCAAAGGTTTTACCAAAACCATTGGTATAGCTATCACCTATACCAATGGTTTGGCCAAAACCATTGGTATAGGGTCTCTCTATGATACCTATACCATCATTTTTGGCCAAACCATTGGTATAGGTCCAATTTATAGTAGTGTCTTGTGGGATTGAACCCATCTTACCATTATTTTATGTTCTAGTAGTTAGTGTAGTTTAGGTATTATAAATTTATAAATTTGATATGATCAGAGGATTTGATGAAATCTTCTGAGTATATCCCCATACAGTTGAACTATCCCCCACATGTAGAGGTTACCCAAATAATCAACAATGAGGGTCTCCCTAAAAGGTAAGAAATAGGATAACTTCATTATTCAATCCATGATAAACCACGCTAAATTATTATTCTAAGGTGTCCTAGGTAAACATATCATGAAATCTATAGTGATATCATCCCACTTCCATCTCGGGATGGGTAAAGGCTATAACAACCCAATTGGCCATTGATGCTCTACCTTCACCTATTGACAGGTGTAGCAACACACCACAAATTTGGATTTCACTTTATTCATCCCTAGCCACCAATAATTCCTATTCAGTTCACAATAGATCTTTTTCAAACCAAGTTGTACCACCCATTTCAAAGAATGGGATTCCCTCATCGGCACCTCACACATGGTTGTAGAAACTCATATATGACCATGGGTGTGAATAATTGCATCATCATCCATGAACCATCCAACTGGTGGCTCACCACCGTATATGTTTTACCTCATGGATAAACCCTCTAGATTAGATAATTTTCTTATCTTAATCTAATTCATAAGTAAGGGAACAAAAAAGGTCAATGTTAGAGTCTCTCACCCCTAAGACACCTAAACATCAAGATTCTTGTCTACAAAAAGCATCATCATCTTCCACTCTTCACAAGATTCTTGTATTTCCTAAGTTTTCATCTTCATACTCAAGGAATCAATGATGATGTTTCCCATTACAATAGTATATTCCATCTCATTTTAAAGACTATAGATACTTAACCCATCACCTCTACTGAAGGTTTAGGTCCCACTATGAAAATATTTACCATAAGATCTTTTGATCTATGTACACCATGAATCTCTCACCTGATAGATAATGTTTCCATCATCTCATAGTTTATACCACCATAGATAAACTCAGGTCATTAGTGCGATAATTCCTCTCATTTTGCCTCAACTATTTGGAGTCATAAGTAGCCACTTGATCCTTATGCATCATAACTGCTCCAAACCCAATTCCTGATGTGTCGCAAAACACAGTATACTCCTTAATTAGATTAGGTAAGGTCATGATAAGTACTAAGGTTAACCTGATATTTAATTCCTAGAAAGCATCCTCACAAGTATCAGACCAAAAAACCCTCACCCCTTTCTTGTTCAAATCGGACATTGATGCTACTAGATATGAGTTATGTATGAATCACCGATAATGGAATTTCAAACCCAAAAAGATCTAAATCTCAAATACATTCTTGAGTTTCACCTAAGATACCACAATAGATACCTTCTCTAGGTCCACTTACACTCCAACCTCTGAGATAACATGGACAAATAATTTCAATTGGTCAATCCAAAAATGACCCTTAATAAGATTTTTGTATATCTAATTCTCTCTCATCATAATCAAGATGATTTCAGGATGTTGGGAATTATTTTCTCTAGACTGAGGGTACACTAATATTCCATTGATTAATACAACCATGTACTGATCTAGATATGGATGGAAGATCTGATTCATCAGGTCCATGAATAATATCAGTGCATTCTTCAGAGAAAAATACATTACCGATAACTCATAAAATCCATACCATCCCCTAAAATAAGTTTTGGGTATATCAAACAACCTCACCCTCAACTAATGGTACCCTAACCTCAATTCAATCTTATATAATATCTGATCACTTCTCAAATGATAAAATAGATCATTGATGAATGGAAAGGGATACCATTTCTTGACTATCATATGGTTCAACCTCCAGTAATCCACACATAAACACAAGGTTCTATCTGTATTCTTGGAGAATAAAATTGGTGAACCCCATAATGATGTACTAGGTTTTATGAATCCCTTATATTATAGATCATCTAACCACACTTACAACCCTTGAACCTCTACTAGATTCATCTTTTAGGGTAGGATAGAAATAGGTTTGGATCCTCACACCAACTCGATGGTGAACTCAATCTCCCACTTAGGTGGTAAGTCTAAGAACTATTTAAAAAATACATCTTGAAATCATTCTTCCATTTATAGTAAATGTATTATATCATGAATCACCATTATCAAGAATAAGACTTTCTACCTGTTCCATAAGACAATCACTCTCCTCTGATAAAAGTAAATGTGATATTGGTACACAACTAGACAATCCATACCCAGAATCAAATTGAATCCATCCATTTCTATCATGATCAAATCCTGAAGAAACTGATTACTTCCAATTTCAAGAGCACACTACGTACAACATCAGACACCCTCTAATCGCACCCCTAACAGTGTATCAATGGTCATAAACTTGTTCATTATTTAATCACCCAAACCCATATCATTGAAAAATTGGTAGATATAGAGTAATATTATTCTCATTTATTAAATAAAACATAATCAAAGGTAGATTATATGAGAATTATTGCTCTATTAGTGAAAGGACCTGCATCAAGGATGGTAGGAGTAGACTGCACTGTGTGAAACTAACTCACCCCTCTTCCCTAAGCTCCAATATAACTCCCATGTTATGCTCCTTACTACTAATACTATACCTCTTACATTGAGTCATCATGGCCCCTACCCCAGCCCAAGAAACTAGTGTAACTCCGGCTACATGTCTGCTGGGGGGTGGATGAGTCCCTCCTAGACTCGGGTGTCAATCAAGATCCTCTGCTGCCTCTATATTTTTGAGTTCCCTTATGGAATTTCTACTTATGGTCCATCATATCAAAAGTTAAGAACTAAAATACATGGAAAGGAAACTTCCATCAATTTTGGTCAACCTCACCACACTGATAGCACCACACCTAGTTGTGGGCTTGAGATAGAGGTCCACTCCCATGGATACTCTTCCCATTGTTTCCTTAGCATAAATTATCAAAATGATGATTCTTGTTTCCTGAAGAAAAAATCTCTGATCATCCCACTAAAATTGAAATCCCACCACTCAGTGCCTTCTTGAGGTTCCCTTCAGTGATGAGAGTCTGATTCACCATTTCATAGAAGTTTTTCATGTAGAATACATCCACCTGTGACTTGATTTCATGAAAAAAATAATCTCAGAATCATTTCTCCCTAACTATCTCATATCTTACCAAAGATGGAGAAAAATGTTGTAGGATTGTGAAGAGGACAATGTATTCCATCATAGACATGATCCCCTTCTTCTAGTGCATGAACTCATGATCCCTTCCATCCCTCATAGTATTTGGGTATAAGTGATCCATTAACTTCTCCCAAAATCATTTCTAGGTCATCTCCTCATGTTATCTAACCTACACTATGATGTCCCACCATCGCTTGGCTAGCCCCCATATCATATAGGTATTCATGTTCACTGTCCTCTCCATAGGCATCTCTAGGTGACCAAATATCATCTAGAAAGACTCGATCTTGAACTATGCTACCTAAGGGCCTCCCTCCCATGTGAATTTGGGTGGGAACTATAGTTGTAAGTCCATAATCATATCAAACATAGAAGGGACAATGTGACTAGTCTCCCTCTCCATGTATTGCATGACCCATAGGAAACTATCATGGAGTTTATCATCCATTAAATTTCTCAGAGTTGCAGGAAGTTCTAGTTCTACTATGTGAGGTTTGTTCTCATTACCACTCTCTTGGAATTAAATTAGAAGACTATGTGGAGTCATTTATCTACATTGGTCAACACACTACTTAGATCACAAGGTTAATAACACGATCAAACATAGAAGGACAAGGGACAAAAAATAACCATAGATACAAGATCACTTCAAAAAATTTCTTAACAAGTGAATTAACATGTTATACCAAATTAACTGTATTCCTTTTATCATAAATGTCATTCAATTTAAGCACAAATTAGATAAGAAAATTCATATACAGTGAATGAATCCCTATAATGAGAAATTCATGATAACATGATTTCCTACATGCTTACTATGATGCATGTGTACACACCTCATTCCATACCATCCCATGAATAAAATCTCATAAATTGATTATATAACTTAGCAAGTATATCACTTAAGTTGGAATAATGTCACAACCATTACAAGTGAACCTCAAGAAGAGAAATCCCATCCTTGGGAGCTTGGGTTTTCCCTCACACATGGGTTAGATACTCCTATAAATGAGCTCATTGCCAAGCCCTGACATATCATATTCTCCTTTATACCTTTCCTAGATAGTAAAGCATAAGAAATTACCTACCCCGATACCACTTTGTAATATCTTAGGTTTAGTTTCCCCTAATGTGACCAAAAGGGGTCACCATAAAACCTCAAGCGCACCTCCCCTTTTTTCATAGGCTTACATCTAGTAGTGAGGGTCTAATAAATATAGTGGGGAGACTATACCCTTTAGTAATGAATAATAATCATAGTGTAAATAAGACAACAAAGTCAATACAATCAAATTTAATAAATAAATAGGTAATTTCCAAAATAAACAAACATCCTCAAACCATTAAATGTCATACTAAATTTCATACTAGAGTCATACAAGTAACCATATTCATCCATGAACCACATGCTCAGTCTCATCTCTAAGATACATTCCCAACTAGAAAATGAATCAATAAATCATAGGTCCCCTTACCCATGTTTAGATCATCATTCATGAAGTTTGCTCGGGTTCCCAATGGTAGCCTGAAGAGGGTGTGAGTAAAAATCAGTAGATCGCCACCAAAAATGTATAAAAAAATCTTATCTGATTAACAATGCATGCAATGGTATGAAAAAAAAGGTATTAATTACAAATTAAATGTAAAATAGGTAAATAAACCCACTGACCCTTTATCTCCAAGAAGAAACCCTTGGTCATCCATACTCGCTACAACGCAATGTCATATATATTTATCCAAACCCAAAAATGGGTCCACTACCAATATCCATAATATACATATATGATATCATAATCCAAAATAGACCCAAGTCAGACTCCCATGATAAGGGTTAATTACATCTTCAATTCACAATGAGCCCAAGGTGACTTCCCATGTCATAGGTTAATTATATATTCATTTCATAACAAACATAATGAGAATGATCATGCCTATGTGAGGGGTTAATTACATCTTCAATTCACAATGAACCCAAGGTGACTTCCCATGTCATATATTAATTACATATTCATTTCATAACATACCTAAGGATAATTATCACTCCTTGGGCTAATTATATATTTAGTTCAAAATAAATCCAAGGTGAATACCCATGCTAGGTCCAATTATATATATCTTGTATCAAGTGTAATAAATATCCAACACATACCAATTTACCAAAATATGCCAAGCATATTAACTATATTCTACTTTGATTAATTCTTGAAAAGATCCAATTTATGAATCAAGTTATCAATTTATAAATCAATTATGCCCAATTACCAATTTCCATGTCATTAATTCCCAATTAACAATTCACATGTCATTAGTTCCCAATTACTAATTCACATGTCATTAATGCCCAATTACCAATTCACATGTCATTAATTCCCAATTACCAATTCACGTGTCATTAATGCCCAATTACCAATTCACATGTCAATTTGAATACATATTTCCAAATTATAAACCCCCGGGGTAACAACAATTCACAAGGTTAGATCCAAGGATCATCCAATGGTTCTTCAATTCGGTTTGAAGACATTAGATTCATATATTCTTGATTCCAACCTAGGGTCAAATTTTAAGTACACATAATGGTGTTTAGGAGTATAAGTTTTTAATCACCAATGGACAGTGGGTAGTCTAAGTAAGAGGATTCAATCAATATTTTTGGATTCCAATTAGAATAGGTTGCACACATGGCATGTTGATGTGATCAAACATGTTACGTATACTAGAAACTGAAATCAAACCATAGGGAGATTATTTAGACCACCTACCTCAAAATTAGATAAGATAATTACAAGGATCAAGCATTTGGATCAACACACAACAACACATTTACTAAATATAGATGTTTGAATCACATAATTATTCAAAATAGTTAAGGAAGATGTTAGAGAAGTTAAGGAAACCTTGGAGAGCCCTTCCAGTTTGTTTATCCCAAATTAGTATCAAAATAGAGGATTATAAATCATAAAATTTTGTAATAGTGGATTCCCTAGACCCAAATTAAATAGTACTTTTTTATTTCCATGTCATGTATACAGCGATTTATGCATGATTTACACTTACCATAATAGTGTCGATGTTTTTAAATATGCTATTTGCATGGTAATGTCCATATATTATTTTTTATATCAAAAGTCTATCGCAATTCCCAAGCTATTATGAGAACCTAAAGATATCATGATAGTAATTTTAAACATATTTCCTATGGTCTAGATACATCAAAGTGACTGGACACAGATGACATCAAATTTTCAAGTGTTGAGGTATCATAAGCATTGTGACTTCTTCTCAGGAATTTTTCAATTGGTGGTCTCAAGTAGATGAGATTGTGAGGACTAACCCACCAATGGGAACACCACATTCTTCAGGTGTCATTAGTAGTTATTATCTAAGAACATTTGTAATGGTATTATGATTTGATATTATTATCAATGTGTGCCATTTTATTACATACTTTGATGCAAGAATAAAACTATGGAATTGATGTTGTAGTGAGGTAGCATGTGTTGGTTGCATCATTGGTGGTATGGAATTGATTGAATAATCAAGAAATAATTTTTATCTTCTGAAAGGACGTAATATCTCGGGCCTAGTTGATCATGATGGTAGTACCTTCACTAAATTCATAGTCATGGTTGAAGAAGTTATGTCCATCCAGTTAGGTCAATGAATAATAAATAAAGTATGATGATATAAAGTGCATGTCCTACTTTATCTGATATCATGAGATAAAGAGATTATATTACACAATGTATATTCATAGGAAAGGTTGATATTGCTATAACTTGTTCTTATCTCTTTAGGGGCCTTGATGGGTTTCTAGACTCTTCTCCTATTCTATAAATAGTATTCAATGATATCGATATAAGGATCTAAAGGGTCGCATACTAAGAATATTCAAAAGTTTGGCTGATTCTAGTGAATAAGAGTTTAGGACATGGCGGGACCCACCACTAGGGTCCACATATGTCCGAGAATATATAATCATAAAAAATAAATAAATTCATATTATTAAAGTTTAGAATAATTGTTATTGAATTTATTTATTAAAATTATTCACAATATATTGAGTGAATACATGGAAAATATTTAATGAATGAATATTATTTTAAATATTCATGGTTTTTTAATATGTACGGGAATATTAAGTCGAGTTAATCGATAGTTTTTATCACATAATATATTTTTTACATTAAATATAAGTGATAAAAATATAAATGATATTTATGACTTAGTAAAATATTCATAAGATATTGTTTAGAGACTATTTAGTAGGAAATAAATATCCAAAGATCGGGGAGCCATTTTTGGGTATTTTGGAACCTCATGACATAAAGAGGAGTCTATCATGCACATAACTATTCATCTCTCATCTATTGAGATCCTCCATCTCATCTCCCACTTCCTAAAGAGAGAAGTGGATGATCCAAGCACTTGATCTGAGTTCTTCTTCATGGATCGATGGATCATCATTGCAGTGATCATCAAGACATATAAGGCTTTGTCAAATCTCCATGTTAGCACCTCGAATTTTATTAATGGCATTCCCATATACTTTAGAATCATGTTTGGATGATCAAAAGATATTTGGCTTCAGTTCCTTTGACCAACAGTCACCGGTGATGATCGTTTGTCTAGTGCGGCTTCAGTTCAAACAAGGTAATTGTTTATTTTATTTTTTTCTCAATACATTTGAGTGAGATACTTGGGTTTTAACCAGGTAATTTTTATGATGGTGATGAAATTATGACATCAATATCATCATTAATTTTATAAACTCCTACTTTGTTAGGCTTTTGTTATGTTCCTGGTACCAAAAATTAATATCATAGGGATTGCATGAAATTTTATACCAAGAAAATTTAAATTTTCCTTTAATTTTAATAGAGGGATTAGTTTCGGTCTCAAAATCAAAGACCATGAATCGATCCAATATCAAATGAGCAAGTTTTGGTCATCTAAAATTTTAATCCAGATTGAAATACGGATATAAAATTTTTAAGAACAAATATGTGTGTGTGAATTAAAATCCCAAGCTGTGTCTATGGTAGTAATTTTCGATGACCCCCCATTTTTTGGATGTACACCAATGGTCATAATAGGTTTTTATGACTATTCCAATTTTCCACAAACATGTGGAATTAATTAAAGTTTAATATTATCCTTTATGACTAAACAAAAGAAAACAATTCAAGGGGGTGCTATCTACTACAAATAAACAAAAACATTAAAAAATGGAAGGTGAACTTTTGGGAAAGGAGGCGGTTGTTCATGGAGAAAACAAAAAAAATTAGTGGGTGGCATGAGTTTTGGAAAAAAAATTATTATTATAGTTTATAAAAAAAAGAGGAGGCAATACTGGCCCCTTTCCAGCCTCTCGTATGCCGATGTTCCCCACTGGTGTTCCGCCGTGCTCGACTCGCCGACTAACCGCCCCACCTGACATGCTTGGCTCCTCCCGCGGTCATACCCCCCTCGGCCAAACCCATCCTCATCTAAATCTTCTATTGGCTATCCCCATCGTGTGACTCCACTATCGGCCACACGATCGACCCCTCCCGTGAAAATCCCTATCATCCAGCACCGCACCAGCCTCCTATGGCACCTGGCCTCCATCGACCTCCCCTCCATTCAAATCTACTGATGTTATCCCCCTTCTATACGACCCTTCATAGTTGATCCCCCCCCCCCCACACACACACACACCCAGGACCGGCCCAGACAATCTTGTTGCCCGAGACAAGTTTCAAAAATGTTTCCCTTTAAATATGTTTAAACCTACACCCGTATTGATTGAAAAACGACTAAAAATAATGGTAAACAAGGTTGTAAATCATATAAAAACTTCAATCCTCTATGTATTTAAACCAGGTAAAACAACCATTTTTACTAAAAGAAAAAAACAATACACTTTTTAACCTTTTAAATCACTTCAAAACCAATCAAAAAAGGAATTAAAGTTTGTAAAAACTAACATGTTAAGACTTTGAAAAAAAAAAGAATGAATCAACCTCATCTTCATCTTCATCTCCATCACCCACTTATTCTTTTAAACCTATAAAAATTTGAACTTAAAAATTTAAAATAAAATAATAGCTTAATTTAAAAACACACTTCTAAATAATTAAAAACATTACCAGTTGGTGTAAAACCATGAATCCAACTTCATATAAAAATCAAGGATTTGATTTTTTTTCCTTCAAAGAAAGTGACACCTATATTTGTTTAACACTTGTCCTCCAATGCTAAAATTTCATCCATATGCTGCAATTATGATAGAAATTCTTAATCAAACATGTTAAATAATTCATTTTAAAGAAAATAAAAAATTACATAGAAATAGAGCATGACATACCAGAGCATGTTGCGGCACTTCACAAACTTGATTATGGAACTTTATAATCCAATTCAAAGGAAAACACTTCTCCTTTTAATTGGTTGACACAAATTATTCAATCAAATCATCGTAATTCAAACTATTCAAAAATTCATTTTCAATTGAAATCATTGCCAATGTGCATAATCTATCTTGTGAAATGGTAGTCCGAATATAAGTTTTGATCGACTTTAACTTAGAAAAACTCATTTCAGCTGATGCAACTGTAACAGGTATAGTCAGAAAAATTCGATATGCCACCCATGTCATTTTAAACCCTCTATATTTCCAATAAGGCTTGATAAAATCAAGGATATCAATTGATTTTATCAGTTCATTTGGAAATATTGACTTCAAGTGTCTGAGCTCTTGAAATAATTCATCTCCACAAATATCATCATGTTCATTGTGTTTTAAAAAACATTGAAATTGAGTGCAATGTTTCTTTAATTGTTCTTCAGAAATATTTTTAAAACTTGCCTTCAACAAAAATCCAAATATTTCATCAAAGTGTTCAAATTGCATAAAACACTCCCTCAATGACATAAGAGATTAATCAATAATTTGAAGGAAATAATTTGTTCTAAAATTTTCCTCTGTAGACAAATTTCTAATGGCATCATCTTCTACATCCTCATCAAATTATTTATTCCTACAAACAACTATTTTTTCTTCAAATATTGGATCAATACCAACTTTGAGTGCAAGTTCTTTCGCTTCATTCACTAACCCTCCAAACCCCTTCGCTCGAAGTTCTTCAAAGAACAAAATAAACTCTTTTATTTTTGTACTTGCCTCTTCGATATCCATCTCTTCTATTTGAAGGATTTTACTGATATGATTGACTTTATCTAAAATTTTGTACCAAATCCATAAGCTAATCATGAATTCGAAATTCTATAATGCATTAGAACTCAATCCTTTAGAATCCAACATCACAACATCATCATGTTTAGAAAGATTGGCATTTTCAACCAATGCATTTCTTAACTCAGGTGTTTGTCATCTTATAGCTCTAATACTCTCAATGTGACTTTCCCAATGAGTTATTGATAATGGTTTTGGTGTCAAAACCTTTACATAAGTACTTAAAACATCCCATCGATGCGGTGAACCTGTAAACAATGTATAAATCCTTTGCACATATGCAAAAAAATATGGCTTTCACACTTGATTTTGCCATGTCACATATAACAAGATTCGGGATATGACATCCACATGGGGTGTAAAATGATCTAGGATTTACATCAAGAATCCTTTTTTGGACACCTTGATGTTTACCTTTCATGTTTGATCCATTATCGCAACTTTTACCTCTTATGTCATCAATATTGAGTTTCAGATCAACCAAAGCATATTCAAGTGACTTGAAAAGCCCACGATCGAATGTGTCATCAACATTTATGAAGACAAGAAAAAATTCTTCCACCTTAACTTTAAATTCTTCCTCGGCATCAACACATCTTTTAATAATTGACATATGTTCTTTATGACTTAGATCTGGAGTGAAATCAAGGATAATCAAAAAACACTTTGCTCTTGTGATCTTCTTTAAGATTTTTTCTTTAATCGCATTCCCCAACAATATTATCAGTTCATTATGAATTTTATAAGTCATATAATGATTTTGAATTTCATTATTAACAACACGGCGAATGTGATCTTGCATGACTGGATCAAATTCAGCAACAAATTCAATAAGTTTATAAAAAAGTTTATTATCCTTTTCATAAATCTTCTCATTTGTTCCACGAAATAGTAAGTTATTTTGTGCAGGTACCTTAACAACTGCAATGATTCTAGTAAGTACCATCTTCCAACGAACTCTTTCATTCTCAATGAGACATTCAATGTCTTTATCAATTTTCTTTTTATTTTCAAGTCCTCTGTGCAAGTCCACCCACTTCACAACATTAGAAATGTGTTAAAATTTCTTTCATAGTCCCTAAGTCTTGTTGGAAGGTTGTGTCAATCATTAGATCCTTCTTCAGTCAAAGCACTTTTCATCGATTTTGACTTGAATAATTTACAACAAAAACAAAATACTTTGTCCAACTCATCAGAATACACAAGCCACTTCCTCTCATGTTTTTCACCATTAGGAAGTAGACAAAAATAATGATTAGAAGTAAAGTGTATCTCATGACTAACTTCCTTAGGAAATGCATCATTTTCTTTTAGTATTTTAATTGGTCCATGTTGAACCAACAAAAATCTTTTAACATCATCGATACATCCCCACAATCCTAGATCATAATTCACATCCATGTCTTTTTCAAGGTCAAGCATGCTTTGATCTCCAAGATAATGAATCATATCAATGTCATTTTCATTGTCATCCTCCTTATAATCCACATACACACCTTCATTTATCATATCAATACTTTGAGTCATAAGCTCCTATAAAGATTGTTCATTCACTTTAGAAACATTGTCGACTAGATCTTGCTCATTAAATTTAACAGATGAACTCTCTTTTTCACTTCTGCATCAAATAGTTTAGAAATCGAACCCACTGGTGATTTTCTCATTTCATTCTTTCTTTGCTTGATTTTTCTGTTTTGAGATCCAGAATTTTGAATTATCTTCATTTTGATACCTACAAGTTATAAATTATAATTCAAATAATTATAATTTATTTGGAGCTATAACACATTTAAAGTAAATTGTATTCTTTCAAAAATAAAATCATACATTCCAACTAATTGATTTTTTATTTTATATTCAACAATTGTTGTGAATATTTCCCTATCAAGACAAAAAAGAAAATATAAATTAATTAATACATTTCACAACTCAAATTAGACAAATATAAAATCAATTTGTTATCAACTATATCAAAAATTTTAAATGCGGTCATTTAAAAGTAAAAAAAATTAATATTAAAATACTAAATTGTAAAGTTGGAGTTGATTTTGAAAAATAAATCTTGTTTTTAAATTTTTAGCTATTAAAATGTAATGAAAAATCTAAACTGAACAAATTTATAACATATTTTAAAAAATGAAAGAAAAAATATTTTCTAAAACCAAATGCACATTAGTTTCTTTTATTTTAAAATTATATTATTTTCATTTTTATTTCCTCAAAGATGAGTTGGGTAAGACAGCTATTAATCCATAATTCTATATAAATTATAAAAATTAAACAAAAAAATTAATAAAAATAAAAAAAATGATAATGAAAAAATGATTATAAAAAAACAGTAATTACCTATGAACAAATGAGAAATTTCAATTGAGAGGAAAAATTACAGTTGAGACAAGTAAGGCACCAGTGGATCTACAATTCAGATAATTTCTGAAAATTAAACAAGCAATTAATAAAAATAAAAAAATAAAAATGTTAATTAAAATTGATTATAAAAAAACACTAACTACCTAAGAACAAAATGTAAATTGAAACTGAAATAGTTAAAGTGCAATTGAAACGAGCAAAACAATACTAAATTTGAAATGAAGATAATTTCTAAAAATCAAACAAAATAATTCTTATAAATAGAAAAATAAAAACGATAATTAAAAATT
The DNA here is from genome assembly GCA_963277665.1 of Viscum album. Taxonomy (NCBI): domain Eukaryota; kingdom Viridiplantae; phylum Streptophyta; class Magnoliopsida; order Santalales; family Viscaceae; genus Viscum; species Viscum album. Next base: position 627,102,908 of record OY728127.1, read on the forward strand.
AATCATAAAAATTTCTAATTAAATGAACAATAAATATCAAATTGCAATTGTAATTTTCAATTGTAACACACAATACACCAGTCAAATTGTAATTGAGACATAGAATACATTGGTTAATCCGCAATTTATTCAAACAATTCATCAATTTTAAACATAACAACTAATAAAAATAAAAAATAAAAACGATGAATCAAAAAATTATCAAAAAAAATTCATACCGCCGCACCGCACTGCACCTATCTCGCAGCAAGGGAGGAGGTGGTTGCCTTACTGGAAGGCACGACTCACTCACAATCTCACTACTCCCCTTCCTCCTGGCTGGTTGGGTGGGTTGGGCATGTGATTCAGTGAATTGGGGGGGCTACAGTGGGAGGGAGAGGAGTTCAAGAGGGCAGCGACAAGGGTGGGGGGGTCACGTCGTCGGGTGTGGGTGTGGTGAGGCTGGACTCTGCAGCAGCAGGTGCACGTCGTTCCGTCCTTGTCATCGTCGTCGCCGTTGGGAGGGAGAGGCAGAGTCACAGAGAGGAGAGTGTGGCGTAGCTTAGCTACAACTTAGGAGGGAGAAGCAGCAAATTTTCTGCCGCAGGCGAGACCACCTTCAGATCACGCTGTTAATATAAGATAGGGTTAAGTTGAGGGTGCACTGTGCACCATTTTGTGTTGCCCCATGTCAGGTTGTTTCCCAAGCTTAAGGTCTCACTGGGCTCACTCTTGAGCCGGCCCTGCACACACAACTCAACCACCCTACGGGCAATTTTCGGGTGCATGGGGCCCATGGCCAAGTCAGGTCTGTCCGAACCGGGTTGGGGCTGGTGGGTCCCTTCCTAAGCCACTCCATTTTGGGTCAAGTATAGACTCAGAAGCCCTTTTGGAGGTTTTTCAGACCACCCAAGGACCCGAGTAAAATTTTAAAGTTTTCAAAATTAATTTATGATTTGGAATAAAATTAATTTAAATTTGGGATAATGTGATGATGATTAAATTTGAATTAAAATTAAAAGGAATTATTTAAATTTATTTAATGTCTTCAACATAAATTTACTACATATTTAATTTTTATTTCACATTTAATTTGAATGTCGACCGATCTTGTGTTGTGACCAGCCGATGTGTGCCTGGGTTTTATTTATTAATTAATTATTGCATGTGGTTGTTTTTGTAGTAATTAATTTATTAAATAGATGGTCTATGAATCGTTTGTCTTCCTCATTTTATGTATAAGGAATTGTGTGTCAAATAGAGATTTAATGCATTTGTATTACTCATTCCCAAGACCCTCTCATCTATGTGCGAGTATTTATGAATTATGATGAAGATGAATGAAGATATGAACCATGTCGGGACTAGGAGAAGTTCCAGACAATACATGGATACATTGGACCGGGGTGAAAACTATGATATGAGTCAGAACAACTCACATATATTTACCCTTAGGGCCACGGTTGATCTATTGAGTGTAAATGGGTCAACCAATACCAAACACTCAAGATCACTTACATTGTTTATTTAATTTTTGCTTCATTTATTATTTTTTGGACATTCAAGTTTATGCAAACAAATAAATAATAAACAATTGATGCATAGATTAAAAGAAATTAAGATGTGATGAATGTTTTTTTATTTACTGCATAGTCAGGCTTTAGTGTGATCACATAGTATGTTCATATCAAATAAAAAATTAATTCATTCGTTGAGAAATAATAAAAACCCTAAAAAAATATTAAGTCATAATGTCTTCCATCATTTGACTTTGAACAAAACCAGATGTACAAGATGCTCGTCAGTCATAGTTGAGGGTGTCTTCTACTGCTGGGGAGTTATTATGAAAGTGGTGGTTCGACTTACCTAAAGATGGTAGCAAAAAAGAATTCATATCTATCTTGTTTCCACTTTAGAGATGAAGTATTGAGTAAATCAAGTTTATGATTTTTAAAAGGTGGGACTTCACTCAACAGTTCAAAGAGTCGTGAGTTAATGTGGTTGGTCAATCAAACACCTACCTTGAAACTCTATAAGTAGTGGAGTAGCCATAGTTTGGACTATGTTGAGATGTTTCAAGGATCCTTACTACTAGAATACTCAAGCGATAGGGTATTCCAAATCTATTAGTGAGAGCTACTAGGGTTTGATAAAATAATGAGATACATTTAATGGTTTAACAAATAGACAATGATTGATCTTCAATCAACATAAAGTATTTATCTACTAAAATTTTATTTTATATAAAATGGAAAGTGGTACCACATATATACTGTGATTACTATTGGAAATATAAAATTTCTTATCCGGTACGAATTTCCAACTGTAGCATATGTTCTTTTGCAAAGTACAACCATATAGGAAATTCTATATACTGGAGTCCCCAATTCTTATTGAGCTACCTCAGGAATTAAGGGTGTAACATATGCTTACAGGAGACTCATGTATGATGCATTTGATGTTTACATAATAATCTTATCATCAATGTCTAATGAGTTTATTAGGATATCGATGATTTCACATGTTTTCTCATCTCTAAGATGTTTACAAGGATAAAGTGAAGTGAGATACAAATGAGGTTATTGTTACACTGAATATGTGTAAATTTAAAGATGGGTTATGATATTTCAATACATCACATTATAATATCTTTTTCACCCACTTACATTAGTTTCATTTAAGGTTCCAAAATGAAAAATATGTAGAAAAAGATTCATTACCATTTGGGTAAGTTTCGCCAAGAAAATAACAACATTAAAGAAATATGAATCCTTAGTTCTTATGGTGAACAAGTTGAATGACAAGTCGAAAAGGCCAATGGAGAGTGTGATGTCAAACACACCTCCACAACTTCTTTCAAAGAAAAGAGGAAATGCATCATACGAGATTCTATTTTCTTAAAATTTCATGAGATAAGTCCATAGAAGATTAAATGCAATGAATTGAAGTGGAAGAAAACAAAGACTTTCACTTAGTGTATATTCATATTTGTATGTGATGTTTCTATCATACTTCTTGGGTATTGAATACAATATTCATATCACATATGTGTATTTAAATATAGTAATCAAGTAACTATAGAAACAGTATAAGAAATAAGTTTCATTCTCTATATGGATGAGAAAAGGTGATTCCTAAGTCAACGGTGAGAAGTAAAAAATTTCCAAGATTAATTATTCTAGTCGATTTTTTATTGAGCATTACCAAAACATATATCTCTCATATCCATTGGAAATCAGGATACATTATTCTAATTCTAGAATAAATGTTGTTTATGGTGTCTCATACTTAACTAATGGTTTAATCATGCTTGAATCATTAGCAATAACAGATTAATATAAAATGTAAGAATTAGTTATACCCATTTGTGGAGAGATAATTCTTTGTCTAGTAAAACTAAGTAGTTTTCAATGATATAACTAGTATGTTTTTATACTCTTTAGTGCTAAATACCTTAGGTATTATTGACACATATTCTTGTTTAGATTTTGAAAAAGAAACTTTTAGAAATAATGGTGGACCACAAAGCTTTCGAAATTAGTTCATCTGGAGAGCATGAACTATTCCAAGGTTAAGCTAGTGGTAAACTTATACACTTAATGAGATTCCTTTAAGTGTTTTAATGAATATAAAAGTGAATTACAAAATATGCATGGTTAGAAGATATGAGTTACTTCGGGCCCGTGTGCTGAAAAATATCTTGACCAAGCATTCATTGATCATTATAATATAGTACGAATTAATTCCTAAACACACAATTCCTTATACACATCAAAGTTATGATTCTAGAAAGGAGGATTGATGATGAGTCTTAAATGAAAAAATTTATCAATAAAATATAACATTGAGTAATACCTAGACACACATTTCCTTATACACATCAGATTCATGATATAATTAAAAGGTTCATCAATTTTGAGATTCATATGCATTATAGAAACTTCCATTATTTTTTAAGACATGCTTCACAAATAGAGGTGTTATCCCATAACCATATTCCAACTATAATGAAAATGGATATCATATGAGTTATAGTTTGATATAAATCCATCATGTCATAATAACATGTGTTTAGATGCAAAGTTTTTGTTAAGGATATAAACAAATTTTCATTAAGAAAAACATAATGTGTATCTAATGTAAATATCCTAAAGGTTTCTAAGAATATTAAAGAAATCCCTATGATAGAAAATTTATAGTCAAGTGATATACTATATTTCTATAAAAGGGTGTGCATCTATATTTTAGATAGTGGGAGAAATATTGATTTGGATTTAGTAAATGTTGAAGATGAACAACGGGTTGTCATGGGAACAAGTTCCACAAGAGTTTATGGAAAAGGAATGCTCCAGAGACCATACTACATAGGAAGAAAAAACATGGTAATGGTTTTACATTGACCATGATGGGTGATGCATTTTTCATTGAGATTAATGAATCCTAAAAGTTGCAAATAAATGATAACAAGATAAGATTAAAAGGTTTAATTACAATTCAATAATGGATTTCATGTATCAAAGTATAGGTGTTTAGTATTGTGAATGTTTCAAATCTTAGTATTATGATGGTATTCAAGAGAAACATTACATGGGTGGTACAAGAGTGGTACCAATAAAGCTATATTGTTTATACCAAGTCATCATGCCTAAATCCATTAAAATTATACTTTTCATATCTACTTTATATGACCATTAATTAAGATTCAGATGTCAAGAACACCATTCTTAGAAGGTGTCTAAATGATGTCTCCAGAAAGGGCTAGTGACATCATAGAATACCAAAAAGGGGTAAAAGTTACTGAAACACTATTATATATTGAAGTAAGCAATAGGATCATAGAATATTCATTTGGAATGAATTTTTTCCATATGTTTACAAGTGGTTAGCGTGAGTTCCACTATTTTTCCAATAAAAATATATTGGATAACATATGGAAAAAAATTATTGGTCTTACGGTTAGTTAAAACTATAATTAAAGTAACTCTCCAAATATTTACTTAAAGTAAAAACCTAATTTTTAGGGAACAAGATCTAATTGGTTTATTAGACTAAGTCAAAAGCATATATACTAACAAGGTATTAAAAAATAAAAGTTGGAATAATTCGAGAGAGAATTGTTTCCAATGTCAAAATGCATTAATCTCTCCAAGAAGACATTTATGGGACATATGAGGAGATTTATGTGGTGAGTATAATTCCAAAACCTTCTGTGATGGTTCAATCACATATGTCATGTTATGTACTAGATATGATATTACAAAGATATAATTTATGGTAGGTGAATATTAGTAAAATTCAGGAGAACTGCATGGGAAGAAATCATAACTAACCAATTTTAATTGAGAGAGTGAAATGGATATGCTTCTGGTACTTGGAGAAGAAGGGACTCTAGCTTTAAGGGGATGCAAACTAGTATTCCTTTAGATCGTTTTGATATAATATCACAGTTAGGCTAAGTTGATGAGTAAGGTAATCTCATTCAATCTAGTGATGGTAATATCTACAAATACCAAGTGCATTAAGGCTTCTAATGTAGTTGAAGAAGCAGTGTAAAATACGCAATGATTTATACCAATTTATGGAATCTTGCCTAGTAAGTAAAATTTTATCATAATATAAACTAGTACTCGCTCGTGCATTCACATGAAACTATGCATCGGGGTTTATTTTTTAAAATGAATCATATTTTGAGAATTTAATAATTCACATTCATATTGAATAAATTTAAATAAAAAATAAATTCTATATATTGAATATAAGTATTTACTCTTAAAAATATAAATATTCTTAAAAAACTAATTGTAGATTCTAACTAAGAATGTATATTGTATGTATTTAGAGATAGAAAACATGTATTTAGAATTTAAATATTAGAAACATGGAAAAATACCAAAATACATAAATTATAATAAGAATAACTACCTAAATAGTCGGCTTCCTGATGAGAAATTGATGGGGTAAGTAATTAGACCATAATAGTGACTACAAAGCTCTAGAAATCAGTTTGGAGTGCTTCCTGGGTCTTGATGGAAACAAGGATAACTAAATTTTTATATGAATTCATAATATGAAACAATATATTTATAACTAAATTTGTAAAATCCAAAGATTAATGGAAACATGAATAACTAAATTTAAAAAATCAAAACTTTAATGGAATCATCATTATTAAAATGAAAATGCAAATAAATCAAAGCGAACCTTCAAGTGGTGGTACACTTCACCCATTTTCATGGCCTCTTTGAATAATGAATCTCCCATAGAATAATATGTAATGTTAGTCAATATACAGGAAATAAAAAATGAAATAATCAAATAATGGTAAACATTGATAAAAAGTAGAATTTTAGGACATTCCTTTTTTGGGAATCATGAATTCAAATTTAAGTGTTATAAGTAGTTACAGTAAATGATAGAAAATTTCATCATAGTAATGTACACTAACATCAATAATTTTTTAATGGATCAAAATAATGTGGTATCAAATATCATAAAGGGTGGGGATTAAAGCCATCAAATACAAAGAAATCATCCATAATCATGTAACAAAATATGAGTTCAAGTGAATACAGTAAACAGCATGCCAAAGTATTGCTGCTCTCCAACATTAGTAGATTGGTAGACACTGAATTAAACTTGTATATTAAAATTCTATGTATCCTAATCCTACATTAAAAACTAATTAAATATAAATACTATAATGATAATTAGTTACTATTGTGGATATATTTAAAATATATATATAATTTGGACATATAGTTGAATGTTAATGAAATCCCAAAAAGAAAACAATGTAACTAATAAACTTTTTTGTATCTAATTGATGATTGGTTACATGTTTTTAAAATGATTTAACATATATCAAAGAAATGGAGTCTAAATATTTATATTTTTAATAAATTAAAATTAATTTATTTTTATAAAATCAGAACAACAAAACTGGTTGAAATAGTAAATTATTTCAATTATGTGAAATAGATCCTTAGAAATGCATTCCTAAGGTTGAATTTTAAAATAATACTTATTCATTAGTCTGTTAAAATATTTTTTACCGAAAGAAGTCAATGACCATAAAAATATGATCAGTAAATAATTAAATGATAAGTGATAAAAGGAAAGCAATGAATCAAATAATTATTTTGCAATTAATATGTGGTAACTAGTAGTACAATAATCATGATATAGAATAAATGTTAAATTTTACCTATAAGGAATGAATAAAACATAAAAATTCTAGAGAATATTAAATGTAAATAAACATATAAATGGATGAAGGCTTGCAAATAAATTTAAAGATTAATTAGCCGTCATGAAATCGAATTAAGGAAAAATATTCATGTTACTTTGGAACATATAACAAAAACCCAACAAAAATTCAACAAAAATCCTTATGAACTATCAAATAGATAAAGAATATGTAAAAAATAGGGTTAGAAATTCCTAAGGCAGTCGTTTCATTTTCAAGGTAAAAGAAGAAAAAAACTTACTAATTATAATGATGTGAAGATTACGAGTGCATGAATGGTCTAAAAGGGTGGGATAGTGGAGGTACGAGATGGAGGATGATATGCGACAGATAATACCAAAATCCAATATAAAGGTAGAGAAAGATGCGAAAGTGGAGAGGATGTAGCTTTTAAGATCCTGAACTTTGATGAGGTTCATTTTCTCTTTAATATTCAGTTATACTCCATTAATTTTGGTTAATTAAATGCTTCCCGAGAATATGAGGAGATTTAGGGGTGTCTCAGGGGTTCATGATGTGAAAATAGGGAGAAAAGAGGCCATCCAATGAAAAGTGCATGGTTGGAGAACGGTTAGAGATAACCATGTGCCATGACCTAGGAGACTGTGTGGCTTGCCCCCCTTGGATAGAGGTAGGTGCGTGGACACCACATGGTTTTTCAAACTGTGTGTGTGGCCCAACCAAACCATGTGTCCTAGCTCCTCTCTTTGATATAGGGTGCCACATGGTTGGCGCACAGTTTGGCCAATCATCACTACCACAAAATGGGGCAAGGCCAGCGCCAACCTTTATCAGTGCTAACGAAAAAGTGCTGATAAAGGGGGTTACCTTTATCAGCGCTAAAAAAAGTGCTGATAAAGGTACCCCCTTTAACAACGCTTTTTTTAGCATTGTTAAAGGGTACCCCTTTATCAGCGCTTTTTTTAGTAGTGCTGATAAAGGGGGGTCTTTATCAGCGCTTTTTTTAAAAGCGCTGATAAAGGATCTACTTCCAAAAATAAAATCATTAAAAAAATATATTAATATTTAAATATATAGATATAGTTATATTGATATAAATATAATATATATTTTTTAAATATAATTTTAAATATATTTTAGATAAGTATAAATATACAGTTACACTTAATATATAAGATATTTAATGAAAATGGCTTATAAAAAAATTAAAAAAATATTTTTAATTAATAATTTGCTAATTATTATCGATTAATAGTAATTTAATAACAATTTGAAGACTAAAAAATTAAAAAAATTAAAAAAAGATTCAAAATATGTTGAAAACGCAACTCAAACTTCAAACGGCCATAACTTTTGATTCGAGTGTCCGTTTGAGCTCTACCACATATCAAATCGAATCCTGCGACAAGCTCTACACCCTTATAATTTCAGGGGACCCTAATCAAGGTTTTTTCGAGGCCAAAAAAGGCTCATATGGCCTCCAAAACTGAGTTTTTAGACGGGATACCCTGATTTTTTTAACATTTTGTGGATTTTCAGCCTCATTTAAGGGGGTATTATTGGATTTTTTTGGTGGGTACTGAATTTATTCAAAGGTATTACATTCATATTGATATTATTTCTTTGAAATTTTATCATTTTTTTATAATTCACTACTATTTATAATCAAATATATAAAAATATATACATATTTCTTATATATTCACACATAAAAATTTAATTATAAATATAAATAATAAAATATATTTACATATAAAATACATGAGCTTTATCTAAATAATAACTAATATCTGTTTTATTTAAAATAAAAATATATGAATATTTATATACCTATATATTAATCTAACTATATATATATTAATATAACTACATATATATATATATATTAATATAACTATAAATATATATATTAATATCACTATAAATATATATATATTAATATAACTATATATATTTTTTAATATAACTATATATATATATTAATATAAATATATATTACTATACGAATAAATATAACTATATATATATATATATAAATAGATATATCATTAATAGGAGAACAAATCAATATAGGGGAGTGGAAAATGCTTCAGGCGCGCAGGGGGGAGGTCTTGAGATCAAATCCAGGTAAAAGCAGGGACGCGCGCGCATGGGTGAATATGGGGGCTAGCATTGATAAAGGGTGGAGGGGTGTGTGTGGGTGCTGGAGGGGGGCGGAAAATCACTATAAAAGCGGGGGCTCAAGCGCTATAAAAGACCCCCCCCCAAATTGGCAGGATTTTTTTAAATTTTTTTAACCTTTATCAGTGCTTTTAAAAAAGCTCTGATAAAATGGGTCTTTTATCAGCGCTAAAAAGAAAGCGCTGATAAAGGACCATTTTATCAGCGCTTTGTTTTAGCACTGCTAAAAGGGGTCTTTATCAGTGCGGAAAAGCACTGATAAAGGGGACCCCCCATTTATCTTTTCCAGCTTTAATAGCGATTTTCTAGCACTGTTAAAGGTCATTTTTAGCACTGATAAAAGGGGTATTTGTAGTAGTGCATGCAGTCAAACTGTGCGCCTCTTAAAAGTGGGGAAATTTCTCATTTTCCCTATTGGGATTTAAGGTTTATAACCTAATTTTCCCCTAATTTCATCCACCAAAATCCTATGTGACAAACCCTTCCCTCCCAATCTCTCTAAGGATAAATCTCCTTCATTTCTTGGCTGTTTGGAGGGTCTTTGGGTGAAAATTGAAGATCCAGGCGAGTTTAACACTCCTCTTCCTTCTATTTTCTAGAAAAGGCTTTATATAATTGTTATTATCCTTCTGAAGCCCTAAAACCTTACTTTTCCAATAGATTATATATTTGGTATTTTAAGGTTTTTTGATTTCAAATCAAGGGCTAAGGTTAAGTAAGTGTTCGTCTACGAACATGAGGTAGTTGGTCTGCAGGTTATATCATATGGTATTGATGCTTAATTTATGTGTATATGGCGGTGCCTTTGTGCCATTGTAATACACAATTTAAAACCATTATGAGAAATGATAAAATGGGTGTTTAAATTTTGTATTGAACCCCTTAGTAACCCCATTGGATTCATTAATCTTGATTAGACCGGACATACGATCACCCATGAGGTGAACTGCTCCCTTGAATAAGAGAATTTTATTGTTAAATGTGATGAATGGTTAAAATGGTTTTTAATTTTGGTAAAAATGACTTTAAAGGGCTGATAAATGGCTTTAATGGTGGTTTAAGGGTGAAATTTCATAACTATAGGAAATGTGAACATGTTGAATGTAATGAACTATGGAATGGTGATAAATGAAATGGTGTACTTGTGATGTATTTACTTTTTCAAAATGTTAATAATGATGAACCTTTGAAATTGTGAACTAATGGTTGGTGGGATGATGGATTGATGCTCCACTCCCTTTGGTGGGACAGACTGATGCTTCAGGTGCCCCTATGTATAGTAGTTTTTAGAGAAAGGACTGACGCTCCTGACTGCAAGGCTATGTACATGGAATTCCATATCGAGGTTGGGATGGTCAGACATGACATTCCGAAATCTTGGTTGAATTCATGGACTGAGGAGCCATGTTTTCCAACTTATGACCCTTTGACACATGGTTCAAATGATTGACATTGGCTGAATCGAGTTTGATGAAAATGGGTAAATCATGAAACTAATAAAAAAAGTGACTGATTTAAATAATGTTAAATGACAAAACCTGGTTTATTTTTTGTTTCATTATTATTTGTACTTCTGCATACACTGTATTAGACTGGATATTTTTTGCAGAAATTTTTGGTGGTGGCCTATTGAGTTGTACTCACACCATTCTCAGCTCATCATTGGGTACCTGAGTAGATTTCATGCTTGCAATTCAGGATGATGGAAAAGGATCTATGCTAGAGGGCTGATTTAGGGCTTAGGGATGTGCATGAACAAGGGAACTGGGCTTGGCATCGGGACCCATTTTTTGTATTCTTCAGCGTGTCCTTATTCTGGTTTTCCCTTTACATTTGGCATTGTATGACATGACATGACATATTTACTATTTGGTTTTAGGATGCTTGATTATTATTTACATTTTTTCTATTATTTCTTATTTAATATATTGTGGTTACTCTGATAAAGAGGGTATAGTCTCCACACATGTTTCATTAGATCCTCACTACTATTCGACAGCCTCTGGCGTATTGGTAAGTGCGCCTAAGGTTATGTGGTAAACCAGTATGGGACACCAAATTAGTGGCACCCAAGTCGGGTCGTTTCAGAGCTAATAAATCAAAGAGGAGGATGAAAATAGAGGAGTAACCATATGAAAGATGCGTAGAGATGGAGCCTAATTTGCAGTGGTGAGGAGCATGATTCACAGAGGAAGAGATGTTGTGTATTTTTGATGGATGGAAATGGATGAATAATCACATGAGGAGGTGAATGTGCAAAGGAGAGTACCACGATTCGTTGTGGGAGAGGTGAAGGTGGAGAGTCAAGAACAACAGGAGGATGGATGCTGAATAATAATTGGAGGAGCATGATACGTGGATGGAGAAATGAGATGAGAGGGGAGATAGAAATCAAAGGAACCCTAGTGCAGAAGTTGGGAGACTAGGGAGAAATGGGAGAGGAATTTCATATAGAAAAAGAGATTATTCACGGTGGAATTTTTTGGTGGGAAAAGAACACGTGAGGTAGTGACATGTTTCAAAGGGAGAACCTAAGTTTAATATATATATATATATATATTAGATTATGATAATCCTATTACTAGTACTATCCAAGATGTCAAGTTTTGAAAGTAAACAAAATGAATACTCTTGGGGATATCATATCTTGAGGAGGCTTACTCAAGAAGTTGAAGTCATAGATAGTAGAGTATCCATGCATTAGAGAAGTGGAAGACCCAATGACTAAATCCATAACTCAGCAGAAGCATGATCTTATCAAGTGAGAGCTAACTAGGTTAGTTAGCAAATTAGCTCTAGTGAAAGTGGGTGTGATGTAATAGTGGGTGTCCTAGAACCAACTTAAACAATGTTTTTTTATTACCCTATCATGTATATAGTGATTTATGCATGATGTACACTTACCATAATAGTGTCAATATTTTTTCATCCATTATTTATATGGTAATGTCTATAGATTATTTGTCATACTAAAAGGTTATAATAGTTCTCGGGCTATAATGATAACCTGGAGATACCATGATAGTAATCTTAAACATATTTCATGTGGTCTAGATACATCATACTAACTCGACACATATGATGTCAAAATATTAGGTTTTAGGGGCTCATAAGTATTGAGACTTCTTCTCATGAAGTTCGCACTTGGTGGTCTCGATTATATGAGATCATGAGTAGTGAATCACCAATAGGAGTGCCATATGTTTCTGGTGTCACTGGTAGTTCTTATATGAGAACACGTATAATGGTCTTATTATTTGATATTATTATCAATGTGTGGAATTTGATTTCATACATTAATTGAATAGTCAAGAAAGAATTTTTTTCTTCCAAAAGGATTTAATATCTCAGTCCTAGTTGATCAGGATGGTAGTACCTTCACTAAATCCATTATCATGGTAAAAGATGGTAAGTCCATTCAGTTAGGACAACAAATAATTAAGTAAAAAAGAATAATAATAAAAAGTGTGTGTCTTGATTTATGAGATATCGTGATACAAAGAGATTATATTACATAGCATGTGTTCATAGGAAATTTTGTTGTTGTTATGACTTTTCTTTATCTATTTAGGGTCCTTGATGGATTTCTAGACTCTACTTCTAGTCTATGAATAATATTCACTACTATCGAGATAAGGTCTTAGAGGGTCACACACTAAGCGTATTCAAAAGTTGGGTTTATTCTAGTGAATGAGAGTTTGGGACATGGTGGGATCCACCACTGGGGTTTAGTGATGTCCAAGAATATATGATCACCAAAAATAAATAAATCTATACTATGCAAGTTTAGAATAATTCGTATTGAATTTATTTATTAAAATCATTCACAAGATATTAAGTGAATACATGAAAAATATTTAATGAATGAATATTATTTTAAACATTCAAGATTTGTTTAATATTTGTGGGAATATCGAGTTGAGTTAATGGTTAATTTTTATCACATAATGTATTTATTATATTTCAAGTAAATGATGAAAATATAAATGATATTTTTGACTTAGTAAAATAGTTATAAGATATTGTTTATGACTTATTTAGTAGGTAATAAATATCAAGGTGTTGGGAAGCCATTTTTTGGGTATTTTAGAATCTAGCTATATTAGGAGGAGGAGACTCTCATGAACATAACTATTCATTGCTTGATTATTGAGAGCCTCCCTCTCTTTTCCCTCTTTCTAGAGAGAGAATCAAATGATTTGAGCTATTGATCTGAATTTTTCACCATGGATTGATGGATCGTCATTGTGGTGATCATCGAGACGTTAAAGGCTTTGTTGAGTCTTTGCGCTAGCACATAGAATTTGAAAAATGCCATTCCTGAAAAATTTTGAAGTGCATGTGAATGATATAAAGAGATCTGGTTTTGGTTACTTTGAGCAACGGTCGTTAGTGATGAGTGGTTGTCTAACGCGACTTCGGTTTGAATAAGGTAATTGTTTGTTTTATTTTTTACTTAATTCATTCACGTGAGATCTTTAGGTTGTAACTGGGTTATGTTTATATTGGTGATGACGTTACGACATCGATGACAACATTAATTTTTTAAATTCCTGATTTGCAGGCTTTTGATGCACACTTAGTTCCAACATAAAAGAGATCAGAGAAGGGATTTAAGGAAGTGCTCCAACTTACAATCCCTGAAGGGTACCATCATCTAGTCAAGGCATTCCTGTAGCCTTATTGACCTACCGTCTAGTCCATCGACAAGTCGGTGGCACTACATTAGTCCCATTGCGACATGTCACTATTGGCTCTTGCTAGTTCAGCTCTTTCGATCCCCCGATCATCTCTAAAACACCTTTTTAACTAGTAAGAGGGCTCAAACGAAAATTAAAAGAGAGAAGTACATGGATGAAAGATGGGTTCTTACACCATCAATCCTAAATATGTTTTTGATGCAACTTTGACACCACATTCACTTGGCATCACTCCACCTTGGATCAATGACGAGATTGATTAGGTATATCCCCAACCATTGTCCTATTGGAAGTTGGGTTGGAAAGATAGTTTCTCAATCTCATTTTCGATCAAGGGAAAAGTTCTAGTAAAATAAGTAATAACATTATTAATTGTGTTTATAGTTTCAACTCTTCATTAATGACCTCTAATTTTTCAAACATAAAAACTTGAGCTCACAATTTTAAGAAATTTCACTTTAATCTCATAATTTATTTAATAATATTTTTTTCAAAAAAATATTCTTGAATCCCAAAAGCTTTTTGAATCTAAAAAAATAACTGGTTTATACTAAAGATTGAATAATATCCTTAATTAGTTGTTGAGAAAATGTGAATACTACTAAAAACGTGCCAGGGGAATCTATTATATATACTAAAGTTGGGTTTCTTCCAGCTTATGTGTCACCTCCACAATATTCCACATCACCAAAAACAAAATTTTCTTCCATCTAAACCCAAAAAACCATCGAGCAGTCCTACCCTTGATCTAGATTCAGTCTCCTAGAGTTCCCACTACTCCCCTCAACTCCCCACTCCTGGTCCCCTATGTGACTCCCCTCTCCCACTCCCCTTCCCGAATCTTCTCTCCATCTGTGCCTCCACCTATCTATACTCCGCCTTTAGCTCCTCCACCTTAGGCTCCTCTGCCTTCAGATCCTCTGCCTTCGGATCCTCTGATCCACTCAGGGTTCCCGCATAAAACCACATGTTACTCCTCCTGTTTCTCTACCTCCACCTATGAAACCTCCGCATTCGGATGCTCCACCTGCTCAGCCTCCACCTTCTCCACCCTGCTCCGCCTCCAGCTCCTCCGCCTCTGGATCCTCTGACTCCTCAGATTCTATGTTAGTGACCATGAATCAGATTGGATTTAAATATTCGTCATGATGCTACTATTGGCATTGACTAAGGGTTCTCTGAAAATATTGGGTGTTGACGTCTCTCAATCAAAATACGAGGAGGTATGCATCAGCTAAAGTCTCGGCTCGGTAACTCGTTTCTCAGATCCCTCTACCTCCTCAACTAAACTCTAAATTTTCATCAGATTTCATCTTCATTCATGTTTTTGGTTCACATATCATCATCAACACTCAAGTTTTCTCACTTCATTATTTCTACTTTGTTTAAAATTGAATCCATGGAGAGATAATTCCTGGATGATGATTCAAGTTTTTCTCTATCCTAAAAAGCATCACATATCTACATCCATCACTTCATATTTTTCATTTCGAACTTTGTGATGCTAACATGTTGTGTGAGGATTGTTATTTTTCAATTTGAAACAAAACCAAACCAATGAATTTAATCAGGTTCTGCAAAACGATGCTTTTCACCTCAAACAAGTTCAATGCCATACTACTGCAGCAGTTGTTCATCCTTTTAATTGGTTCTATTGGGGTAAGTTTTCACGTTTTAGTTAATTTTCCCTCCTTGATATCATGGATATGTTTCCACTTCTTAATTTTATGAAACAACTAACCTTTTTTGTTCCATGGAAGGGAATACAAAAATCTTAGCAGATGCTATGGAGAAAGGGATTATGTTATGGGAGAAAATTTTGAAACTATACCAAAACTACTACCATGGTAGATTGATGAAGTTAGTTGTCATTGGGGAGGTGAAGTTTTTTCTTTTTTGATTGATTCTATTTAATGCACCATCTAGTGTCCGTTTGGATTATGAAAGGTAATATTTTGCATGGAAGATCACTTCAAAAAATGCATCACTTCTGAATATGTGTTGGTCATTTAACAAAAAATTTCTGTATTTTTATTATCTTATCTATGGACTTTCAGTATAGCTGCATAGATGATTTTTTAAAACCCTAGGGTTTTACCTACTCTCATCCAATAGTCACCCAACAAAAAGAACACTCTCCCTATGTATTTTATTTTCCTCACAAAATCTATATGCCTTGGGAAGTCAATGATTGTTGTCTTGGATATGCATTCACTAAATATGGTTTGGTGGATAATGAAAGGGTCATTTATGGGTTAGAAATGAGCCACTCATGAGGGTTTAGCTTCGTAACAATGATGATCATGGAAGAAATAAATAATGATTTTTCTGCTCTTGATAACCAGGTGATATGATTTTCCCTTTTTTAATTTCTGGTTTCATCAAGAACACTTTGAAAGGCTCTGTTTGGTGTGATATTTTTACAATTGGAAATATTGTACAAGATTTAGGAGGTAAGACTATAAGAGTGAGCATTTAATAGGAGTGTCCGGGGCATGGTACCTTCTTTTGACAACAAAGCTTAAGCAGTTTGATCCTTTTTAAATCTCCCATGGTAATTATAGGGAATAATATTTACACCATTGATGGACTATCACATAAGTTATGTTGTATTTTTCTGATGAACATAGAATATGTTCAAACTATTGATAAATATGGGTAGAGAGACAAATTATGTATTCCATATTTTGTATAAATTTACTCTCTTCAACTATTTTTTCATTTTTTAAATTTTTGTGTCATTTAGAGCTATACATGAAATGGTTTAATCCCCTAATCATAACCCTTTATCTCACTTCCCCCTCTTCTCACATTTCTCTTTTGATACCTGATAATCTATACAAAAAACAGAACAATGTGATAGGAGGCTCCTACTATCAATTTTTTTTTACTTCATAAAGGGTTCAAAAAATAAAAAAGACAGGAAGATGGCCCTGTATTTATATCCTTTAATTCTTAGTGGTGATTTCCCTCCTTGATATCCTAGATACGTTTCCACTTCCTGATTTTATGAAAAAGCTAACCTTTTTGTTTCGTGGAAGGGAATACAAAAATCTTAGCTGATTATATAGAGAAAGGGATTATGTTGTGGGAGAAAATTTTGTAGTTGTACCAAAACAACTACCATGGTGGATTGATGAAGTTAGATTTCATTGGGGAGGTGAAGTTTTTTATTTTGTGATTGATTCTATTTAATGCACCATCCAGTGTCCATTTGGATCATGAAATGTAATACTTTACATGGAAGATCACTATAAAAAATGCATCACTTCTGAATATGTGTTTGTCATTTAAAAAAAATTTATGTATTTTTATTAGCTTATCTATGGATTTTCAGTATACCTGCATAGATTATTTTTTGTAACCCTTGGGTTTTACCTACTCTCATCCAATAGTCACCCAACAAAAAGAACACTCTCCCTATATATTTTATTTTCCTCGCAAAATATATATGCCTTGGGAAGTTAATGATTATTGTCTTGGATATGTATTCACTAAATATGGGTTGGTGGTAAATGAAAGGGTCATTTATGGGTAAGAAAGGAGCCACTTATGAGGGGTTGGATTCGTAACAATGATGATCATGGAAGAAAGAAATAATGATTTTTCTTCTCGTGATAACAAGGAGATATGATTTTCCCTTTTTTAATTTCTAGTTGCATCGAGAACACTTTGCAAGGCTCTGTTTGGTGTGATATTTTAATAATTGGAATTCTTGTGCAGGATTTAAAAGGTAAGACCATAATGGTGAGAATTTAATTGGAGTGTCTGGGGAATGGTGCCTTCTTTTGACAACAAATCTTAAGCAGTTTGAACCTTTTTAAATCTCCCATGGTAAGTATAGGGAATAATCTTTACACCATTGATGGACTATCACATATGTTATGTTGTATTTTTCTGATGAACATGGCATATGTTCAACCTATTGATGAATATGGGTATAGAGACGAATTATGTTTTCCATATTTTGTATAAACTTACTATCTTCAACTTTTTTTTCATTTTTTAAATTTATGTGTCATTTAGAGTCGTACATGAAATGGTTTAATCCCTTGATCATAACCCTTTATCTCACTTCCCCCTCTTCTCACATTACTCTTGATACCTAAGAATCTATACAAAAAACAAAACAAAGTGATAGGAGGCTCCTACTGTCAATTTTTTTTTACTTCATAAAGGGTTCAAAAAGGCAAAAAGACAGGAAGATGGCCCTACAGTGATATCCTTGAATTTTTAGTGGTGATTTCAAATTGATTGAGATATATCCTACTCTTTATAAATACATATAAATGTTTATATTCATTTTTTTATTGAATTTCATCACATCAATGTACCAAACAGGAAAAAAATATGTGCATTTCAAATCGATGTATTTGCATCATACATCATAATAAAAATATATTTTTCATTCCCTGATTTATTATTCTTTTTGTTTACATATTTGAAGACAAGGAAAGCCTTTACAGCAGAGAAAATCAATGAAGTGAGTTACGTTGATGTCAATGCATACAAAGTTGTCTTTGATAGTTTGAGAAATAATCCTAAAGTCAAGTATGATGTGAAGTGCTTCGCCTACAAGGTACTTGATATATTTCATGCTACTAGCAAGGGTAATGCCAACAATGTCTAAATAATTTTTTTTGATTTATTATAGTCTAGGAACAATCTGAAGGATAAAGAACAATAAATCCATTTAATTCGGAAATTTACAGAAGGCATTGTTGTCATTGATCTCAAGGATGAGTGCCCAACTGTGATGGAGGATTTGCAGTTCTGTGTATTCCTGTCATCGGTTGGATTTATCATTTTTTAAATCATTTTTTACTTATTTTTTAGTGATGGAATAAGCTGTTTTTTCTTTTGAAATTGAAATCATTGAAAGTAAGGAAAAAAACTATGAATCATTCACTTATTTTATTGGTTCGAGGAAAGTGATTCCCATGTTAACTTTTCATTTGGTTCCTATATTCATGTTTTACCTTTCATAAGAATTGTTTATAAAATTAAAATAAAATTATTGGTTCCTATATTTATGTTTTACCTTTCTTAAGAATTTTTTATAAAATTCAAATAAAATGATTGGGTGGGGTTGGTTTGTTTATTAGCATTGCTTTTTGATTTATACAACTCTTACAGTGTATAGTTTTGATGCTGATGATGCAGTCCAACAAATTGTTACAATGCCTCAAAACTTTGTGGAAATAGAAATCCATGAACTACATCCCCATTTAAAGGATATATACAACAAAAAAGAAGACAAAATTGACTGACACTCTGTGATGTTTTTTCAAGGTATTGGAAATACCATATTGAATCTGTTATTTTCTAATAAACTTTTACATTTTTACTTCCACTACTAACTGTACCTTTATTAAAGACTACATGAAACTGTGTAAGAACATGTTTAAGGAACAAATACACCATTTCTGATGAGTATAGCATGTAAAGTGAAATGATTTTCCATTTATTATTTTCTCAACTATACTTAACTACTGTAGGAAACCATAATACTCTAATCCAATATCCTTTAGTGCTGCTCTACTACCGGAACAAATCAAGCCATTACGTGGAGGATATATCCAACATAGCATGATGCAGACTGTTTGACTACAAAGGGGACACCGAATACTATTAAAAACTTTATTTAATGTCTGATTACAACCCCACCTCTTTTTAGATGTAACTGTATGTGAAAACATGCAGTTCTGTTTTATTGTTTCGAAAACATAATATCATATACCAGAATGGGTTTTTCAATTTGCATGTTTCATTTAATTTTTTACCTTTTCTTATTTTAAATGTATGTTACTTCATGTTTACTATTTCAATTTGTTGAGAATAAATTTTCAATCCTGTTCCAATATAATTTATGCTTTCTACTATTTTTTTGAAGTCTGAGAACATCGGCTTGGCATGTTTCATTCATGCTTTGTTGTTGAATACCAAAGCAATGATTCCTCTCAGTTCATAACCATGCTTGACTAGTCTTGTCATTGGGTTCTTCACATGCTTGGGATCAACATTGTAGATCACCCATTAGACAAAGGCATTGATTATGTTATTAGAAAAAATATAGGAAGACAATTTTTGGTTTATGGAATCTTTATGCACTTATGTGTTTACATATTCTATATGCACATATTCCTTATAAAGCTTGGAATTTATATAGAATGGTGATATTGATTCTCATGTTATATCAAGATTGAATCTGTCTTCATTGGTTTTTTTGATTCAATTTCATGTTATCAGGTCTTCTGAAGTGGGTGAAGGCTCTGCATGCCCTTTATTGGTCTTTGTTAATGCGAGCTTTAAAACCCACAACACAACTCACTTAACATTGACTGAAGATGGTAGACATTCGGCTGATGGAGAAATGTCACTGATGCCCGATTCTGTGGAGTAATCTCAGGCTCTTGTGCCTTTTAAAGGATGTTCCACTTCTTCATGGATGCAACTCTTGTTTCAATTTTATGTTTCTTGTCATTTATTTTCATATGTAAACTTTAAATATCCTATGTAACTGCCTTTGTGGGTTCATGTGGAGGTGATTGGAAAGAAAATGGGATATATGTATATGGTTTGAATTAACAGATAATGATGCAGTTCTAAGGTAGCTTCATTTTCAGAGATTTAAGGTCTTTTAATATGAGTATTGTAGAATTGTGGACTCCTCTATTCCCATCAACATGATTTTGGTGATCAATACCTCAATTGTTATCAAGGGGGTGTAAAATAACTTCCAGATTGTTGAATCGTCCGATCCATTTTCCTCCTTAGATACTGATTATCTTTTAATGACACCACATGAAATGCATTCATGTTTTCTACTAATCCTCACATATGAATCGTTGCAAGCCCATAGACTCGAGTCAAAATCCATAAACCATGGAAATCTCTCTAGCTTGAATTCCATAATTTCTCTCAATCTCGCCTCTTGCCTCCATCTCAACCTCCACCTTCAGCTTCCATTTCATCTTTGTCTCTGATACCCGCCTCTCTCATTCTATCACGTTCAATCTCTGCCAGCATTAGTCTTCACTCCATTTCCATTTGTCACATGCAGTCCACTCACTTCATTATCATCGTTTTATTTTAAGCATTATATTGACTATAGTGACATTACAATTTTTTTTGAATGATGCAGAACCAGATGATTTAAAAAAAAAATTAATAGTTATGTGCATTTGCACGAACGAAGTACTAGTTGTTATAAAAAATCAAGTGACCCTGTTATTTTTTATTCAATATTGAATTTTGTTCTTAGAATTAATTATTTTATAATTCAGGAGTTTAATTTTTCAAGTATTGATACTCAATTTACATATCTTAGCCTTTCCTACCTTAAAATTTTGATTAGTGATTTAATAGTTTTTTTGAAGTAAAACTAATATTTTTGCCATTTTTTTTAAGGAGAAGAAAAAACTATCCACTCATCTGAAAATCTGCCGACCGGGAGCGCTCGGATAAAACTTTGCGCCACCCACGGCGCCTGCCTAGCCCTTGTCCACACGCTCGACTGTGGCGATGACTCTTCGCTTGAATCCTCTACCTTCTCCCTGCAATTCTTCTTGCTACGTATCAATGGCGGTCATCAATAACTCCCTGGTTCCTGGTCAGAGTCTTTTTTGTCGCTCGTTTCCACCGCATACTTGTTTTCTCATTTTCAATCATTATATAGTTTGAGAGCTGATTCCTTTGTTAGCGTTGCCGGTGAATGCACCTGACGGGTTCTTTTCTATTGATTTTTTCTTTGATTCGTGATTCCGACGGATAACGATGATTAATTTTACTTGACTTTCATTTTTCATCTGGCTTCTGCTTCGATTGTTTGTAACAAGTGCTTCCCTGTTCTTGAATTTCAAGTTCTAACATGCTGTGGTTTTTCAGTCCTCAGGTTGCAAAATCAGTTCAATTGCATAAACCCTAGAACAGTCCGGCCTCGCCTGCTTCTCATCCTCAACAAAAGGCGCGGAATGATCGCTAAAGCCTCTGCTGGAACTGATGAGGCTGGTCTTGATGGCGATGAGGCAGCATCAGAAAGTGATGAGGAGGCTCTGCCATTCGACAAACTGCCCTTGGAGTCCAAATTACAGTTGAAACTTGAGCAGAAAATGAGAATGAAAATTGCAAAGAAGATAAGACTGAGGAGAAAACGCCTCGTTCGGAAGCGGCGCATGAGGAAGAAGGGCCGATGGCCTCCTTCAAAGATGAAGAAGAATAAGAACGTATGATTTCCGGACAGGTTTGCTGCTGATCTTTTATCATGTATGCTAGAATTGTTCTTTTTTCCTTTTCCGAAATTCCCTATAACTTTGATTCCAAGGGATTACTGTTGAATTTTCATGAAAATGTGTTTTGCTATGAATTTTTAAATAATTCAAAGTTAAAAATTTGCAAAGCTTGCTTTGGTTGATGATGATGAAATTGGTGAACAAACTAGTTGGCCTTTAATATAGCATGCAGAGAGACCTCAATGATTGTTCTTGAAAGATCTGGTAAAGCTTCAATAAGATCGAGAAAAAACTCAAACGACACTTGCCCATGTGAATTAAATGCCTTCTTCCCAATGTTTGCCCTTTCATTCAAAATACTCAAAATCTCACTGTCATAGAAATTTCTCATTTAGCTATTTCATTTGTTGGTACAAGTGAGCCCATGGAGGAATTTCATGCCAAGAAATTTTGGTTGGTTGATGTGGAATAATTATAGGGCTCAATAGTTTTTTTGTGTCTAAATGTGTTTTGCTTCTGTTGGTTTAACTCAGATCAGCCTACTTATCGCTGAAGATTTTTCCTTAAATATGATAGGTTGCATCATCAAGATATGACATCAAGTCACTAACATTGAATATCACAAAAACTTCTCCAAATTCATATGCAAAGTCAATCATTATCACGACTCCTTCAATGAACCTTTAGCTAGTGATGCAAACCTTTACATTTTTAGAGAAATTTCTACTTGATTGAATCCAAGCATTGCCTCTTAATTAGAAGAGTGGTGGTATTTTATGGTTATAGACACTCCTTTTTCTGCTTTTGTTAGATTTCTCTATCTCGGCCCAAATGAACTCATGGAGCTTCTTCACTAACTTTTTCATTTGATAATCAGTTGGAAAAGAACATAATTCAATAGGAGTTAACAAATTGATGTTGCGCACTACTTCAAATGATGAATATTGGGTGACAACACACGGAGATATGTTGTATGAAAATTGAGCTTGGGCAAGTTACTGTTGCGGGCTGCGTTGATGTGGTAGTCTGCATGCAACCATGAGGGAAGAAAAAAATTGTACATGAAGATTCATCGAAGTAGAATCAACAACCACGAGGAAAGAAAAAAACAGATTCACTTATATACATTTCCAAAACCGAAATTGGTTCTTGCATATAAAGAGCCATCCCGATAACCAAGGACGAACTAACTCGAGGGGACAACATATACATACGCTTAGGACGAACTAACTCGACGCACATGAAAACCATAAAAAAAAGCAGGTACAAGAGTTCGGAATCGACGAAGAAAGATGAAGAATAGACCAAGACCCCTTTATTAGAGCTCAAGACCCCTTTATTAGAGCTCAGTCTCACTTTTATCGCTGCCACAAAGCCTCCAAGATTTGATGCAGATTGTTGTAGTCGAGACACCATCGTCCAGTCCTCATCCTCCTGGTCCGGAGGATCTCTGTCTTCGCTGTCACTCGCCTAGGACATCAAGAACTAACCACATCTGCAACCATGATTCTATCTCAATGAGCCAATAAATAGCCCACAAGAACTCTTCCTTATCCCCCCATGTTGTTGCTCTAGATTCACATGCCGCAAGCCATTTCCATCAAGCCAATGCTCGGCTTTTGTTGCGAAAAGCTAGGAACCATGCCATTAGAGATCTCCCTGCTCGCTGCTTCCTCTCTCGATGAAATCGAGCCCCAAACTAGGAGCTCTTCATAATGGTTTTCCCATCTAAAACCCATGCAAGGTAATGGAGGGGGCTCACGATAAAATGGTGAGAAGGCAGACGTGCGTCACCAAGTGCATGTTTATGCTGGATGGGCGCCCAATCGTAACCGCCCAACAACTTAGCAAATAGACTTGGCACACATAAATAGAGCAACAAGGGAGAACTAGTGTATAAATTGCAATTCATGGCATATTAAAAAAATGCAATTTAATTAACAATAATAAAAAAAGAAATATCAATTCACAATTATCCACCTTGGTTATTAAAAAGCCAGAACAAATGCAACACTACTACATATTCTCTACCATTCAAATTAAATCCCTAATCTCATGATGATTCTACACCCCCTACGATTGTTAATTTTGGCATATCATCCTAAAAAAGGAACTTCAAAGCGTGCGACAATAGGGTGTTGCCTTAACATGTATCAACACGACACACATTATTTGAAATTAATGACATTCTAAAGCTATTAACATGCTCAAAATTAAACAATTCTAAATAAATTGCTTCATTAAACCCATATCTGCACTTACCTTAGTAGCTCTTTGAGATAATGTTAATGAGGAAGTCCGGGACCAACTTACCAGTACCTGCAACAAGCAGCAAACAACAGTATCCATCCTCTAAAATCATGGAAAAATAAATTCAAAAAATTCACAAAGAATAACTCAGCAAAACAATGCAGTCATGCGAATAACATCAAGGTAAAAACACTAAAAATCAATCATAGAAAAGTAAAACAATCTCCACCTGAACCTAAAAAACCAAGGATCATAGCACCCAACACATAGCACAATCGGTTAAATTTGAGATACGACTCAAGCCGAGACACACCACCTAATAACCACAAACATGAAGACTATCGGTGCAGGAACAAATGAATCCTTAAAGAGATTCTGAATCTCCTCATACAGATATCACTCTTCCTAAACCAAACCAACAAGTGAGTTTCTCAAACAAGGAACCACTGTAAATCGCATGCATCCATAAGGTCCCAAGAACAAGCTCTAAGATGTGAGACACACTAGTGATCCAAGGGAAGATAGCTACAGAGTAAGAGAAAAATCCCATCCCAATTTAGATAACCTTGAGACACAAGGCCCCTAATTCCAAAGAAACATATACCAATCCACAAAAGGGTTCAAACAGTAAGGCCAAGAATCTTGGTGGCCAACCAAGCTACAAATACTGATTGAACCCAAACTACCCAAGTCCAATCACCACTTGCAATAGTTAACAACCCAAAGTTAGTTGTCCTATATATGACACAAAACAGAGGAACTAAACAAAGATAATAACCAACCTAAATCCTATGCAAAAGATAGAACACAAAAGACAAAAATAACCGGACTAACCCTGCCACACACCTCACTAGTAACCAACACTCTCATCCAGGTCACCCTCAAACTAACCTCTTCCTACCTCATAGCTTAAGGCACATACTAGGCAACAACCTAAGGTCTCTATTGGGCTCAAGACAAGTAGGAAACCAGGAGAGACAACGAGAGAACAACAATTGATAAACAGATGATAATTACAATCAAAAAGAGAATAACCTAGTTGGACATATAATTAAAGCATGATGTAATATAAAATCCATAGAACAAATCATTTAAAGTGACAAATAATCTATTCTGAATTTTAATGACAAAATTAGGCCCAATTTGTCTTTGATACCAATTTTTGCAGGCTGCGTTGATGTGGCAGTTTGCACGCAACAACCAAACGAGGTTATTGGGTTTAATTTTTGTTTGCAAAACCCAAAATATGAAATCTAAATCTAATGTTTATATTCTGGTCTTATAAACACATATGCCAATAAACATGAACTGATTCATATAAATAGATTCCAGGCCAAGAATTATCAAATGATTACAACCAATGAACTAATCACGTAAGCAGTGGCGATACAACAATTAATGACTTGCATAATTCTCATAAACACATAAATAAGATTATGTACATGAAAATTCATCAAAGCAGAATCAACAACCATGAGAAGAAAAATGATTCACTTATATACATTTCCAGAACCGAAACAAGTTCTTTCATATAAAGAACCATCTTGATGAGAAAGAACAAAGGCAACAACATGCAATGAAGACTAATTTGAGCAACACAGAATCAATAAACTACAACAAACTCAAGAAACAGATTTTCAAAAAAGAAAAATAGATTTAAGATGCTCAAAATTCTTAATAGAAGAAACTTAGTCAAAAATATCAAATGAAAAAGAACTAAAACATTCAACATTCTAGGTTGAAGAAAACAAAAGTGGAAAGAAGTAAAAGGACATAGAAATTTACATTCTATGGTTAATTGACCTATGTGCATGGGGCAGGATCATCACAGGCTTTATTATGGAACAAAAGGAGTACAAGAAGACTTCAAGACATGTGAATGAAAATAGAAACACAATAAGACCACAAAAACTATCCCTTGGCCATGTTCTCGCTGAACCAAGAGCTCGCAATCAACCCGAGCTTGAGGGGACAATGTATATGAGTGCCTAGGATGGACTCACTCGATGCACAAAACAAACATAAAAAAATAATGTAGGTACAAGACTCAAGAATTGACAAGGAAAAATAAAGAATGGACTGAGACCCCTTTACTAGGGATCAATCTCACCTTCGCTGCCATCGTAGAGCCTCTAGGCTGTGATTCAAATTGTCGTGTTTGAGACGCTGTCATCCAGTTCCCATCCTGTCAGTGTTGGTGTCCTAGGAACAATTGGCTGTACTTTAATTACATATATATTTGATGAATTGAATATTAAAGCATCTTATTACATATTGTTTATTGTTTTGTATGACTTTAATGTAATAATTTCCTAGGGTATCAGTCGCATTGAAAAGGTGCACATGAGCCTCAACCCAGTTGGTGAGGTCTCTCTAAGTACATTCACGAGACCCAGGTTCGAAACTAGGTAGATGCATAATTCCAGCACTGTAGCATGTACTGTAGCAGGTACTCTTCAGTACTATAGTAGCTGAAACTATTCACCTTGGGCCACCGGTATGGGCTTGGAGTCCTTAAGGCCTTCGGGCCACCCAAGCCTTTGGGTCAGTAAGGCTTTCGGACCACCTCAAGGTCTTCGGGCCACCTCAAGGCCTTTAGGGCCACCTGATATGCAGATGCAATGACAGATTCTACAAGGAACCAGCTCCAGAGGAGGATTCAAGAGCAGAGCGCATTCACCGAGAACATGGCTAACAAATTTGGAAGAATTAGAGGGTATAACATTGCCATTGGTACCGGGCATGTGCATCTCTGCACAAGACAACTAGCCGAACAACTATGCAAAGGTGGAGAGCTGATCACGATGCAGATGCTGGGTAGGGGCAGTTTCAAGTAGTCATAGTCTGTATGATTTCCTTAAGACCTACGGGTCCTGTAATGTCTCTAAGCCTATGAGCAATGTAATCTCTAGGCTTACATGGCTTGTAAGGGTTCCCCCTCATCCCTTGAAAGGGGGTTATCAAAAAATCAATAAAAAAGAAGGCCTTCGGGCCATTCAGGCATTGATAAGGTCACAACAGTTCTCTACTATGATGAGAACTTTGCAGTGGTATGATGATATTCTTAAATATTGTTATATGATTGGATAACATACTATGATAGGACACATAGTATGTAGACTATTTGGTATGAGTACTCATAAACAAATGAAGCTTCTTCTCATTAAGTACATACTTGGTAATCTCCAAGACGGGAGATTATGAGAACATACCAGTTGGTAGGAATTCTGTATGTTTTGGTGTTATCGGATATTTCTATCTGTGAGCATATTTAATGGTCCTTAGAATTTAAGATTATCATTAATTCATGTCATGACTCACAAACTTAGATTTATTGACCAAAAGCGTCACGTCATATGTTGGCGGGAAGTATGGTATGTTGGGTGCATCACGAATGAAATTTTATTAATGGATAAGTTGAGGAAGGATTTATTCCTTCCATATTTATGGAAGCCTATATCTTGACCCTTTGATTAGAATAGAACTGTCGCATTAAATTGTATGGCCATGGTGCAATGATGCATTTATTTTCAGATATCCAAAGAAAGATGTATCAAGCACATAGGTTGATGACATAGATGTGCAACCTTCTTGTTGAGATATTGAGACAAATGAATTATATTACACTGTGAGCATTCACATGTGGTTGTCGACTTTGTGACATTAAGTTATTTCTCTTGGGTGCCTTGACTCATTGCTAGACTGTAATATCGGACTTTAGGTAAGCATGCCTAATGCCAATGAGAAAGAATCTTAGAGGGCCACACACTAAGCATTCCGTTGATCTCAATTAAATTCTATTTGAATTTAATTATTGGAATAAATATTATTCTCAAGACTGAGAAATAATTTTATTCATGTTTTATTAATCATTGATGTTCACAAGGTAATAAATAAATTATTTATTTTATTACGTGAATATTTGATAAAAATTTATTCGTTGGATTTTGAATAAGTTATTTATTTTATTTATTGATGAATATAATATTTAATTAAATATTTATTTAGGTATTCAATAAATGTTGAGGAGGATGAACGGACCAAGACCACGTCTGTTGATAAATATTAATCTTCCAGTTGCTAAAAATATATTTATCATTGCTCAAATTAGCACAAATAATAAAATAACAACAACAACAACAATAATAATATTATATGGCATGTGGTTAGTTAAAGATTATAATATTATTTAAGGGATGATGCATAATTAAATAATATTTTAACCTAAACCCTAGCTCTCTAAATAAATGATTGTGTATATTGTGTAGGGTTAATAGAAAATTGACAATTGAGAATCGTTGTGCACAAAAAACTTCTCTCTCTTTAATTTTCTTCCTCTCTTCCTCTCAAGCATGAGAAAAACTCCTTCAAGATTGAAGGAACTTGAATGATCAAGACGAACAACACAAGACGATTGATTCGCTGTGCTAGCACCCAGAAATTAATTGGTGTCATTCAGAGATCAAAGGAGCACATGTGGATCACTACAAGAGGGATTCTACACTTGGATCCTCTAAGTGAAACAAAGGTAATCCGAATTGGGTTTTTAGAAGATTAACACCATCATTGAAGAAAGGATCCTAGGATGAGGTAATCATTTCTTTAGATCTAAATAAATTAATTATAAATTTAATATGCAAGATCCTCTGTTGGGGATTTAGGCAACTCTAAATTAAAAGAAATTTTAATATAACACCCACCAAAGGTGCTTTTTCTATGCTTGAAACCTACAAGTAGTATTAGAGCGGTCACACTTAAATTTGTAATTATTTATTTGATTGTTGATTGTTGTGCATTTAAAAGTTAAGATTCATTTTACGTTTTAATTAGTTCTTGATCTATCATTTAAATCTCTTCTTCCTCTTCTTCATTTCTCACAAATATTACTAGTATCAATTATTTATTAATGAATTTTATATATGTAGATCCCATCTGGAAGTGCCAATGATCTTTCCTGGATAACACAAGACTACACAATGTGTACTCCTTTGGTACACATCACGTATCCTTGTTCATTACACAAGCACACTCACATGGATTTTCGGTTTTCATGTAATAAGTTCATGCCGTTTGCAATAAATGTACCGTGTGTAGACCAGCCAGGGTGGCACACAGTTTTTTCGGAGTACACATTGTGTAGTTTGACTACACACCGTGTAGTCCATGTGTTTTCAAGATGGAAAACATGGGGTCAAAATATTTCATGTAATTAGTGCACTATGTGTATTTAATACACAATGTGTATAGACTGGAAAACTATGTAACTAGAAGTACATGCCGTGTATCCTCTATGCACGTCGTGTACTTCATAAATATTTATGATAAGTACTTGCTGAGTCCCTAGGCATGTACTGAACATATTCGGTGAAGATAAGTACACATTGTGTAGATGGCTTGTACACGCCGTGTACTTTACTTGTTTAAACAGAAATATTAAAATTAATTAATTACTCCTTTAAATTTATCGACTCGAGTTCTTTGGGTCATTAAGTTAACAGTACATGCTGGTCATTGGGTTTTATATTATATTAAAATTTTAATTAATTCTGTGAAATATTCGAGACTATGAATCATGTATGACTGTTGTATATTAAAGACTCAGCATATTAAATTATACAGGATACATAATTTTCATGTGTTTATTGGGCCACTAAGTTGAAGGTACATGCTGTGAAATTATGACACATGTCATGTACACAATATGTCGTATGAGTGCATTGTTTACAATTAAACCATACTGAGTAGTTCAGACAGGTAATCACTGGGTTTCTTCCAAGTACAAAGTTGAGTACTATTTTATTGTTTTTAAATAAAATAATTTTTTTTATTTTATTTAAAATCACAGCAGTTGAGAATTTTTTGGATGATTAGATGAAATAAGATAAAATTAATTAATTCATTATTAAAATAATTAATCGCATTAATTTTTGTGTGTTATATATTATTAAAGAATAAATTGAAATGAATGCTAACCAATTATTTTAAATGTGTAATCGTTTCATGTTTATGACCGATTATGAGTTTGACCAAGACCAATATATGTGTTGAGATTATTTAATTTAATTTATTGCATGAGTTTGCAATTATTTATTATTAAATTTTATTTTATTTCCTACAAGTCATCCATCCCTCCATTATTATGTAGGACTTGTGTGTCCAAGGTTATTTATGTAATTCCCCTTAACCAATCCTTTGGTTCCCCTCACATGCGTGTGAGTTATAAATACTTGTAATTAATGGAGTTTTCGAATGTGCGTGGAGGCGGTTCAAGATGGAATCATAACAATGTCAACCCTGGTGATACACAGGTGGACTGGTGAAATGCAACAACTCATGCCAATACCAGCACAAAGAGTTATTCCTCTAGGTCATAGGTTGTTTTATTGACTGATCAATAAATCAGCTATTAGATAAGCTCATGATCGATTCATTTATTTATTTCTATCTATGAATTATTTAATTTATGTATGAAAGACCACAATCACATAAATAAATGAATTAATGTGCAAAGACATAACTTAAATAAATAAATTATGCGTAAATATTTTATCCAACATTTTTAATTAATTAAGTAAAATCCATTTAATATTAATATGTTATTTAAAGGATAAAACAAGATAAAATTTATGCATAATAAATTAAAATCTCTTAACTAAATATTAAGTCAGATTTGGCCTTCCATTACTTGATTAGGAATGAAACCAATAGAACTAAGTGTTTGACCAACCCTTATTAGGACACTTACATTTATAAGGGGAGTTCTTATAAAGGTTTTGGGTTGAATTAACCATTTTACATGAAGAGGATTAGACCTTGTTAAACTTGGTATAATTTGGAGGCAAGTGTTGAGGAAATTCAAGTCAGGATTTCTAGATTGGGGAATCCACTCAATGGATCAAGGAGTTGCAAGCCCACAGTTGGAAAATATTTTCCTACCTAAATACCTTCAAGCAGCCCTTTTTTGGGATTATGCAAATGGGCATAGGGATCCTTTCCACTAGAATGTCAAAGAAACTAGACATTCTGGGTTCAGTGGTGAGGGATTTTGGGGATTGATAAAATAGTGGGAGATTTAATAAAAATTTAATTATTATTATTTCTCACATAATTTGTAATCAAGCAAAGTACTAATAACATGTTCTTTTAAATTGAAGAATAAATGGAAAGTTTATCTTCCACACTATCCATGCAATCAATATTGGAGAAATACCATCTCCTCATTGGAAGTAACTTCCAAGAGTGGTTCAGATGCCTTTGGGTTGTGCTGCGCCATGAATGCAAATCTTACATGCTAGAATCCTCAATGTATGATCTACCAGCCAAGGAGGAGAGTGATGATGAGTTACTTATATATGAAAAACATATGAATGACATGGTTGACATTAAATGTTTGATGTTATCTTCTATTTCTAGTAAACTCATGAAATCTCATGAAAACATGGATGCATATAGCATGCCCGAGCATCACCATGGTCTTTACCAAGAGAGAGCAAGACATGTATGGTTTGAGATTTCCAAAACACGCTTTCAGAGTAAGCTTACAAAGAGTGTGCAAGCTAAGCCTCACGAAGTCAAGATCATTGTATATATTGAGCACCTAGAAGTTCTAGGTTTTAAACTCCCTGATGAACCATGCACTAATTTGATTCTTACATCACTCCCTCATAGATTCTCCAACTTTGTTGTTAATTTTAATATGAAAAACATAGAGAAGCCTCTCACATATTTTTTTACTCTTCTTCACCAAGTAGATAATGAGACGAAGCATTAAAAGCCTTCCATCCTTATGGTGAACAAATGGAAAGGGGAATAAAAGAGATCTAAGCCCAAAGCTTCTTCACTCCCTTCCAAGAAGAGAAATATTAAGGGGAAACAAGGGAGCATGATGCAGTTTGTTTTGCATGTGGCAAGAAGGGCCAATGGAAGAAAAACTGCACCCAGTCTAAGAAGCAAGGAGAAGCTTCAAGTACATTTGTTATAGAGTGCAATTTATCTGTTTCTACAAATTGGGTATTAGATACAACTTTTGGTGCTCACATATGTATTTAAATATATGAACTGAGTAGATTTAGAAAGAATGACCAAGGGGAGGTAGATCTATGAGTAGTCACTGGAGTTAAATTTTCTATTGTAGATATCGATGACTACCACCCCAAGTTATCAACTGGAGTGATCTTGGTTTTGAAAGGTTTTTATTATGTGTCATACATTACAAAAAACATTATATATGTATCCATACTTTATACAGATAGATTTATTTTCAATTTCGGTAATAAATGTTCCTTATTTTATAAAGATAGCATTTGTAATGGTTAGGAACATTTAAATAACATTCTTTATGTGTTGGACTACACAAACCAAGTAATGAAAATTGATAATGGAACCACTTCACATGACTCATACTGCTCAAAACTTTGGCATCACCAGATAGGTCATGTAAATGAAAAACATTTGAATAAATTTCACCATGATGGATATTTAGATTCTTTTTCACTAAAACCACTTGGCGTATGTCATGCATGTTTACACGATAAGATGACCAAAACCTCATCTGGAGAGAAAGGTGATAGGTCCAGAGAGATTCTTAAATTATTTTATACTAATGCGCGTGGACCATTTCCCGTTGAAGTAAGAGGTGGGTACTCATACTTCAAAACTTTTACTGATAATTTTAGTAGATTTGGATATGTCCACTTAATGAGGTATAAGTCAGATTCCTTTGAAAATTTCAAGGAATACAAGAATGATGTTGAGAACCAGATTGGTAAGAAGATTAAGAAACTTCTCTTAGACCATGGTGGAGAATATCTTAATCAATACTTCATCGATTATTTATAGGTGTTTGAGATTTTATCTCAACTCTCTCCTCCTTATACACCTCAGTTGAATGGTTTAAGTGAAAGGTGGAACCACACCTTGTTTGACATGGTGAGATCAATGACGAGTCATAAAAATCATCCATTATCCTTTTGGGGACACATGTTATAGACATACACACATACTAAACCAAGTACCAACTAAATCAATAAATGGAATTCTATACAAACTTTGGAGTGTAAGAAAATCCATGTTGTTGAGTTTACATGTGTAGGGAAGCGAAGCATTTGTTAAGGCCTCTTCAGGTAATAAACTTTCATCTCAAGGCACAAAGTGTACCTTTATAGGATACACCAAATAAAAAGGGAATATTACCTATACGATCCTTCATAAAAAAGGGTAATAGTGGCAAGACACACCATATTCCTTGAGAGGTAGCACATCTCTAAAAGGGATAGTGGGTGCGGGATAGAATTTGATGAAGTTCATGATCAAGATATACCAAAGATGGTATAGGAACAAATTCCACAAAGCTTTGTGAAAGAAGTTGTTCCAAAGACACAAATACTATGTAGGAGTACAAGAGAGGTTAGAGAACCAGAACAATATGGTTTTCTAGTCATTGAGGATGGTGACTCATTATTAGTTAATAATATTGATCCTCTAACCTATAAGGAAGTAGTAAGTAGTATAGATTTTTCCAAATAGCAAGAAGCTATGAATTATGAGATGGATTCCATTTACCAAAACTAAGTTTGGATTTTGGTAGACCCTCCAATGGATGTAACACCCATTGGTTGTAAATGGGTGTTGAGAAGAAACTGGGCATGGACAGACAAGTCAGTACCTATAAGGCATGATTGATTATAAAAGGTTTTAAACAACTTCAATACATTGACTACGATGAAACATTTTTACTATTTTCTATGCTGAAATCCATTATAATTATAATTTCCATTTCAGCCTTCCATGACTATGAGATTTGAAAAATGGATGTCAAAATAGCATTCCTTAACATGAACCTTTAGAAAGATTTCTATATGACACAACCTGAAGGGTTTGTGACTCCAAAGGATACTAATAAAGATTTCAAATTGCAAAGATCCTTTTATGGGTTGAAGAAAGCATCCATGTCATGGGATATTTATTTTGATGAGGCCATAACATAATTTGGTTTCATAAAGAATTAATGTGAAAATTATGTCTATAAACAGTTTAGTGGGAGTGCAGTCATTTTCATAATAATTTATGTCGATGACATATTACTTAGTGGAAATGAAATACCAGTCTTACAGTCTACTAAGGAACGGTTGAATAAATGATTCTCCATGAAGGACTTAGTCGAGGCTACATACATTCTTGGGATTAAGATCCATTGTGATAGATCCAAGTGATTGATCAACCCAAGTCAAGGTATATATACTGACAAGATACTGAAAGATTCAGTATGGAAGAATCCAAGTGGGAATTGTTACCAATGTCACAAGGCATTCATCTTTCTAGGAAAATGTGTCCTCATACACATGAGGAAAGAAAAAGAATGGAAAGGATCCCATATGCATCGATGATTGGTCCAGTCATGTATGCTATGTTATTTACGAGGCTAGATGTCGCTTATGCCTTAAGTGCGGTAGGTAGATATCAAGCTGATCCAGGTAATCTCCATTAGACGATAGTCAAGACTATCCTTAAGTATTTGAGGTGTATTAAAGATATGTTACTGGTTTATAAAGGAGGTTAGGGACTAGTCATCATAGGATATGCAGATGCTAGTTTCCAAACAAATCAATATGATATGGAATTGAAAATGGGATACATCTTCACTTTGAATGGAGGCGTTGTGAGATGGAAGAGCTCAAAGAAGGATGTGGTCACATATTCTATAGAAGAATTTGAGTATATTACGGATTTTGAGGCAACTAAAGAAGTAGTATGAATATAAAATTTATCTAAGATCTTGATGTGGTACCTAGAAGTAAAGACCCCCTCACACTCTATTGTGACAATACTAAAGTGGTGGATCTCGCAAAGGAGGCAAGGTCACATCAACGAACAAAGAACATAATTTGGATGTATCATCTCTTGAGGGATTTTTTACAGATAGGTGAGGTTGAAGTGAGTAGTATTTCCATGGAATACAACATGGAAGACCCCTTGACTAAAGAATTGACTAGAAAAACATGATTATCATTTGAGGTCTAGCAAACTGAAAGTTGTAGGCGGTTGGATCTAGTCTAAGTGGGTGTTTGTTGGTTTTGGTGTCCTAGGACCAACTGATTGTACTTTGATTATATGTATATTTGATAAATTTAATATTAAAACATCTTATTACATATTTTTCATTATTTTTCATGACTTTAATGTAATAATTTCCTAGGGTATCTGTCACATTGATAAGGTCATAACAGTTCCCCTCTATGATGAGAACCTTGAAGTGTTATGATGATATTATTAAATAAAGTCATACGGTTGGATAATGTAATATGATAGAACAAATAATATGTAGACTGTCATGTGCGAGTACTTATAAGAAGATGAGGCTTATTCTTATGAAGTTCGCACTTGGTAATCTCTAAGATGAGAGATTATGTAACAACCCAAAATTTTGAATAAATCTTGTTTCCTAATTTTATGTGTTATTTTATTTTATTTTTATACTCAACAAAAATGTTTCATTTGATAACATGATTATAATTAAAATGAGACCGTTGGGTTTAGACGGTTATATGACCATTGGTCAATATGACCGCTGGAAACTAAACGTTTTGATTTTTGTCTCTAAATACAAGTAATATTGGTTAATTATTATAGAAAGAAGATTCGATGGCCTCACCGAGTAGTCTTGGACCGATCAAATCCCATCTAACAGAACTTGGGAAGGAGGTAGCACCACTGGGCTTTGCTCTGGACCAAACCCAAGCCGAACTTCATCGTGTGAAGCTAGAACGGAATCGCCTTTGCGAGAAGTTCAAACTGATAGAAATTACTACTCGTGCGATGTTAGCCGAGCATCCCTCAGATTCTCTCACCTTAGCACACCTTACACTTAGGTCCTATGCTGGTGTGATAAGGGGCTATGTAAGGAGACCGTAACTGCCTTGTGTAATCCTTTGTTTTAAATAAAAATTGGGATTTCTTCTTATGATGAAGTTTATGAATTTTTAAATGACCGGATAAATATAGTATGCATATTTTTGATGAATTTTAGAAAAATGATATTTTAAAAATGTTTATGTAAACCTTAAATAATTTAAAATGTGTAATGATTTTCAAAAAATGGTCTTCTACAATTATGTTTAGTACGAAATTTAGAGTCTAATAAGATCAACTTGATTTTTGATGAATAGTAAATTATGAATAGTGATTTTATGATTAGGATTAGTAATGTGTCCAAATGGATTAGTAATCTCACTTAAAGAAAGTATTAATATAATCTAGGCACCTTGATTAAGTAATGTGATTTAATAAAATGGTTAAGTAACAGTTTCATAAATTATTATTCAAGTATTAGTTTTTTCCGAGTGAATAGTGTTTTTTAATTAAAAATTAAATTAAAAAATATTTATAAAAAATTATTTTTATAAAATGGATTTAATTTTTGAACTCAGAGCACCGATATTATGTTATGGTAATTTTTGGGGTTTTTTCTGAAAAAAATGAATTTTCAGTGAATAGTGTATTTATTTAAAAAATAAATTAAAAATATTTATAAAATTATTTTTATAAAATGGAGTTCATTTTTGAAATCAGAGCATTGATATTTGGTTAAGGTGAAATTTTGGGATTATTCTGAAAAAGTTGAATTTTCGATGAATAGTGAAAATACAGTTTTTAAGTTACGGGTGTTTAATGACATCATTAAATGATGTATTAAGTATGTAATCAATATGGTCGACTTATGAATAGTAAGATAAGGTATGAGGTGTCCCAAGTGGCCAATACCATGGGCAAATACCATGGTCAAGCCCATCGTTTTGCCAAAACCACTAATGAGGCGTCCCTTGGCCATTAATGCCTTGTCCCCTCACTTTCCCTATAAATACCAAGCCATCCTCTCATCCATTCGACTCCCCACTCTCCCCCAATGAAGTTATGGTCTCATTACCTCCCAAGGAGTCCTCCCAAGGTGCCCCCAAGCCCTCAAGGTCCCAACCTTTGAGTTTTAAGAGTTACATTTTAAGGTAAGAGATCTGATCTCTCTCTTTCTTTTCAAGAAATCTCTTTTATGTAATTTCTTTTATTCTCCATGTTCTTATGTTAAAGGGTGTTCTTTTATACTCCTCTTACTTCCCTTTTCATGTTCACATAATGAGAGATCCCCTCTTACTCTCATTATTTCGTTTTATGAAGTTTTAAGTGGCGCCGTTAGGCTGCCGAATTTTTTGTAACAGATTCTTTCTCCCTTCTCATTTTTCAAGATCTATTTTCATGTAAAGTATTTCAAGTTCCTTTTTATTATGTTGAGGTATGATCTCTAAATTTATCATGCTGATCTTTTATGATCATATGATGAGAGACCCCATTTGATCTCTTCAATTCAGTATTTTGAAGTTTTAAGTGGCGCCGTTAGGCTGTCGAATTTTTAAGTGGTTCTTCACCCTTCTCGTTTTGAAGTTCTACTTTCATGTCAATTCTTTCAAGTTCATTTTTATTATGTTGGGTTATGATCTCTAAATTTATCATACTAATATTTTATGATCATATGATGAGAGACCCCATTTGATCTCTTCAATTCAGTATTTTGAAGTTTTAAGTGGCGCCGTTAGGCTGCCAAATTTTTAAGTGGTTCTTCACCCTTCTCATTTTGAAGTTCTACTTTCATGTAAATTCTTTCAAGTTCCTTTTTGTTATGTTGGGGTATAATCTCTATATCTATCATACTGATCTTTTATGACCATATGACGAGAGACCCCATTTGATCTCTTCAATTCAGTATTTTGAAGTTTAAGTGGCGTTGTTAGGCTGCTGAATTTTTAAGTGGTCCTTGCACCTTTCTCCCTTTTCAAAGTTATAATTCCATGTCAAGTCTTGCAAGTTCCTTTTTATTATGTTGGGGTATGATCTCTATATCTATCATACTGATCTTTTATGTTCATATGATGAGAGACCCTATTTTATCTCATCAATTCATTTTTGGTTGAAGTTTATGTAACGCTGTTAG
Source organism: Viscum album (assembly GCA_963277665.1). NCBI lineage: Eukaryota > Viridiplantae > Streptophyta > Magnoliopsida > Santalales > Viscaceae > Viscum > Viscum album. The sequence goes on from OY728127.1 coordinate 627,141,434, forward strand.
GCTGCCGAATTTTCATAAGAGAAATCTTATTTTTGTCTTCCTTTCATGTTCTTCATTTCATATGGTATATTTTCAAATTTCATTACCATGTTCTTAAATCCCTTATATTCTGTCCCTCTACTGTTTTATGAGTCATTTATGAATGTTTGACCCATGTCCCCTCTCTTTTCAATGTTTTCTAAAACCTTGTAACATAGTCGTTATGCTGCAGAATTTTCGTCTCAAAATGCCTCTCTCTTTTCTCAAAATTATTTTATGTTATAAAGTGAATACTCAAAGCTCTTATTTCTACAAGTGTATTCACATATATATCAAAATGTTCTATTTTAAATTCTGGGATTTACATACATGAAACCCGTTTTCCCTTTCCGTGGGTTTAAAGTGACATAAAGATCATGTCTTTAAAGCAGTTTTTAAAACGTTATGATTATGAAATGAAACCCATTTCGTTTATGCTATGTGGGTTGTTTATGAAATTATTTTTGATGATATATGTGGCTCACATGATAATAAAGTCAAATTTAAGGGTGCGCCCTGATAGCGCTCCAATGCATTGGGTAATGATGTAACCACAAGAGATTACAATTTTCACGATATCTTGGTGAATAACCTTGGTAATTTTCAAATGACACCTTGGGGATGGACCTTGGTGATATGTTCATGATTGTCTATATTAAATGTTGCAGCCACATCTTCAAGTTATGAAAAATGTTATTTTTATTATGATATGCCTCATGATTTCTTTCTCATGCCTTAATATCCTTTTCATGACCTTGTTGAAGTATCTCAAGTTCACATGTAAAATGTTTCTCTTGTTTCCCTTACTGGGCCTTTTGCTCACCCTTTCTTTTTATGTATGTCCCCAGGTTATGTGATGCCGTAATGAACCTAGGATGAACATGAGGAGAAGCCTTTCAAGTGTTTTAGAAGAATGTTTTATGTTTTCATGTTTAAAGTTCCTGGTTTCCAAGACACTAAACCTTAAAGATCCTCAGTTTTGTAAAATGTAATGAAAGTTTATGTGATCAAAAGGCGGGATGCTATAGTTGGTATCAAAGGATGGTTTAGTTATTTTTGGAAATTAGGATATGAAAACTTTAGGAAGAAGCCTATAGAAAAGTTAAAATATAGGAAATATTCCTGTTATTTTGGTGAGTATTGAGTAAGGGGTTGCCAAGAAAATACATCCCTGTCTGGTTACGAGCAGGTAGAGGTGGCTCTGGCATAGATGTACATAGGGGTAAAACCCGAAAACACCGCTTTGAGCTAGACTCGAATGAGAACTGGTACATGACAACGGGCTTTGCTGCACTCTTGGTTATGACACTCCCAGGGGATATGCTTTGGTAAATTCATAAGCTTAGTATGAACCATTGTTAAAGGAACAAAGATAAAATAAAATAAATATTCACATAAGAATATATGATCATGGATAACCTAGATGGGAACCTAGGGGATCACAAGTTAGGGTATACTTTTCTTCTACAAGTTATCCTTATATGATTTCGGTTCCTTTTCATGATTATTGGCTAAGTATTTAAGCCCCTAATTATAGTTTCTTTTCTTAGTTAATGGAGGGAAATGGAAGAACATGTCCCAACAACCAATGTGATAGGAAATGTGACGATTGTCATATTAATATGACAGGGATGATTAGGGGATTAAAATATGATTATTATTTTGGAAGACATTCACTATTTTGGGGACCCTATATGATCGAGGTAAATAGATTACTACGGTATTTTCATTGAGGAGTAAGGTTGACTTATATTTTGAAGAATCGATGAATTTAAGGTGGACTTATAGTAATTTAGGTTAATTATGGAAATTATTAACCTATCTTGGGTAAAATATGTTTAGGTTAGCTACTTTTGTTATAAGATGTTAGGAGTGGTTGATGTTGTTTGGAGATGAACAATGAAGTTTATTTTGGAAGACTATGTTATCAAATCCTTCTTGTATTTGGGTTTTAATATTAGTTTGGTTTATTTTGAGGAATCTTAATGACCGTTATTTATGGAATGGTCAATGATGAACTATGGGTAGTACCATGGAACTTTGAAGATTTAAAAGTAGTTTCCATTCCTATGGGATTATTTCTTTTTGAAGAGTTGTTTTACCTTACCCTTTCTGTTTTTGGGATAATGTTTAAAGATAAAAGAAATATATAGTTAATCTTTTGTGGATTATGTGATTCTCTAGAAGATGATTCTTGTGTTTTGATGAGACCAAGTAGTTTTGAATGCTCATAGTTTGGATAAAAGATTAGTTTTGGGTAGAAACTTATTAAAGGATGAAGCTCTACATGAAGATAGGTATATTTTCTTATGTTTTTGTTTTATGTTGTAAATGAATTCCTCAAAATTATGAAAAGGAACGTAAAACAAAAATGTTGTTGGTTTACGTTTCCTACTAGGTAATCAAAGACCGTTTACACACATCATAAGTTTGGGATTTTCTTATGGTTAACTTTCTCCTAATCATGTTCTCTATCACTCTCCCCCAGAACTTGACCCTTTGTTTTTTCTTCCATGTCCATGTTTTCCTACATGGAATGCTAGTGTGGGTTAACTCGGGTGACCTTTGTACTTCCCTTTCTTTCTTTTAAAGTAATAATTTTACTGACTCCTTTTTCGATGTGGGACTTTCAATGAAATTTCAAAACCCAATTTTAAAAATTGCGAGGACGCAATTTCTTAAGGGGGTAAGAATGTAACGACCCGAAATTTTGAATAAATCTTGTTTCCTAATTTTATGTGTTATTTTATTTTATTTTTATACTCAACAAAAATGTTTCATTTGATAACATGATTATAATTAAAATGAGACCGTTGGGTTTAGACGGTTATATGACCATTGGTCAATATGACCGCTGGAAACTAAACATTTTGATTTTTGTCTCTAAATACAAGTAATATTGGTTAATTATTATAGAAAGAAGATTCGATGGCCTCACCGAGTAGTCTTGGACCGATCGAAGCCCATCTAACAGAACTTGGGAAGGAGGTAGCACCACTGGGCTTTGCTCTAGACCAAACCCAATCTGAACTTCATCGTGTGAAGCTAGAACGGAATCGCCTTTGCGAGAAGTTCAAACTGATAGAAATTACTACTCGTGCGATGTTAGCCGAGCCTCCCTCAGATTCTCTCACCTTAGCACACCTTACCCTTAGGTCCTATGCTGGTGTGATAAGGGGCTATGTAAGGAGACCGTAACTTCCTTGTGTAATCCTTTGTTTTAAATAAAAATTGGGATTTCTTCTTATGATGAAGTTTATGAAATTTTAAATGACCGGATAAATATAGTATGCATATTTTTGATGAATTTTAGAAAAATGATATTTTAAAAATGTTTATGTAAACCTTAAATAATTTAAAATGTGTAATGATTTTCAAAAAATTATCTTCTACAATTATGTTCAGTACGAAATTTAGAGTCTAATAAGATCAACTTGATTTTTTATGAATATTAAATTATGAATAGTGATTTTATGATTAGGATTAGTAATGTGTCCAAATAGATTAGTAATCTCACTTAAAGAAAGTATTAATATAATCTAGGCACCTTGATTAAGTAATGTGATTCAATAAAATGGTTAAGTAACGGTTTCATAAATTATTATTCAAGTATTAGTTTTTTCGAGTGAATCGTGTTTTTTAATTAAAAATTAAATTAAAAATATTGAAAAAAATTATTTTTATAAAATGGATTTCATTTTTGAACTCAGAGCACCGATATTATGTTATGGTAATTTTTGGGGTTTTTTCTGAAAAAAATGAATTTTCGGTGAATAGTGTATTTATTTAAAAAATAAATTAAAAATATTTAGAAAATTATTTTTATAAAATGGAGTTCATTTTTGAAATCAGAGCATTGATATTTGGTTAAGGTGAAATTTTGGGATTATTCTGAAAAAGTTGAATTTTCGATGAATAGTGAAAATACAGTTTTTAAGTTACGGGTGTTTAATGACATCATTAAATGATGTATTAAGTATTTAATCAATATGGTCGACTTATAAATAGTAAGATAAGGTATGAGGTGTCCCAAGTGGCCAATACCATGGGCAAATACCATGGGCAAGCCCATCGTTTTGCCAAAACCACTAATGAGGTGTCCCTTGGCCATTAATGCCTTGTCCCCTCACTTTCCCTATAAATACCAAGCCATCCTCTCATCCATTCGACTCCCCACTCTCCCCCAACGAAGTTCTGGTCTCATTATCTCCCAAGGAGTCCTCCCAAGGTGCCCCCAAGCCCTCAAGGTCCCAACCTTTGAGTTTTAAGAGTTACGTTTTAAGGTAAGGGATCCGATCTCTCTCTTTCTTTTCAAAAAATCCCTTTTATGTAATTTCTTTTATTCTCCATGTTCTTATGTTAAAGTGTGTTCTTTTATACTCCTATTACTGCCCTTTTCATGTTCACATAATGAGAGATCCCCTCTTACTCTCATTATTTCTTTTTATGAAGTTTTAAGTGGCGCCGTTAGGCTGCCGAAATTTTTGTAACAGATTCTTTCTCCCTTCTCATTTTTCAAGATCTATTTTCATGTAAAGTATTTCAAGTTCCTTTTTATTATGTTGGGGTATGATCTCTAAATTTATCATGCTGATCTTTTATGATCATATGATGAGAGACCCCATTTGATCTCTTCAATTTAGTATTTTGAAGTTTTAAGTGGCGTCGTTAGGCTGCCGAATTTTTAAGTGGTTCTTCACCCTTCTCATTTTGAAGTTATACTTTCATGTCAATTCTTTCAAGTTCATTTTTATTATGTTGGGTTATGATCTCTAAATTTATCATACTGATATTTTATGATCATATGATGAGATACCCCATTTGATCTCTTCAATTCAGTATTTTGAAGTTTTAAGTGGCGCCGTTAGGCTGCCGAATTTTTAAGTGGTTCTTCACCCTTCTCGTTTTGAAGTTCTACTTTCATGTAAATTCTTTCAAGTTCCTTTTTGTTATGTTGGGGTATAATCTATATATCTATCATACTGATATTTTATGACCATATGATGAGAGACCCCATTTTATCTCTTCAATTCAGTATTTTGAAGTTTAAGTGGCGTCGTTAGGCTGCTGAATTTTTAAGTGGTCCTTGCACCTTTCTCCCTTTTCAAAGTTATAATTCCATGTCAAGTCTTGCAAGTTCCTTTTTATTATGTTGGGGTATGATCTCTATATCTATCATACTGATCTTTTATGTTCATATGACGAGAGACCCTATTTGATCTCATCAATTCATTTTTGGTTGAAGTTTATGTAACGCTGTTAGGCTGCCGAATTTTCATAAGAGAAATCTTATTTTTGTCTTCCTTTCATGTTCTTCATTTCATATGGTATATTTTCAAATTTCATTACCATGTTCTTAAATCCCTTATATTCTTTCCCTCTACTGTTTTATGGGTCATTTATGAATGTTTGACCCATGTCCCCTCTCTTTTCAATGTTTTCTAAAACCTTGTAACATAGCCGTTATGCTGCAGAATTTTCGTCTCAAAATGCCCCTCTCTTTTCTCAAAATTATTTTATGTTATAAAGTGAATACTCAAAGCTCTTATTTCTACAAGTGTATTCACATATATATCAAAATGTTCTATTTTAAATTCTGGGATTTACATACATGAAACCCGTTTTCCCTTTCCGTGGGTTTAAAGTGACATAAAGATCATGTCTTTAAAGCAGTTTTTAAAACGTTATGATTATGAAATGAAACCCATTTCTTTTATGCTATGTGGGTTGTTTATGAAATTATTTTTGATGATATATGTGGCTCACATGATAATAAATTCAAATTTAAGGGTGCGCTCTGATAGCGCTCCAATGCATTGGGTAATGATGTAACCACAAGAGATTACAATTTTCACGATATCTTGGTGAATAACCTTGGTAATTTTCAAATGACACCTTGGGGATGGACCTTGGTGATATGTTCATGATTGTCTATATTAAATGTTGCAGCCACATCTTCAAGTTATGAAAAATTTTATTTTTATTATGATATGCCTCGTGATTTCTTTCTCATGCCTTAATTTCCTTTTCATGACCTTGTTGAAGTATCTCAAGTTCACATGTAAAATGTTTCTCTTGTTTCCCTTACTGGGCCTTTTGCTCACCCTTTCTTTTTATGTATGTCCCCAGGTTATGTGATGCAGTAATGAACCTAGGTTGAACATGAGGAGAAGCCTTTCAAGTGTTTTAGAAGAATTTTTTATGTTTTCATGTTTAAAGTTCTTGGTTTCCAAGACACTAAACCTTAAAGATCCTCGGTTTTGTAAAATGTAATGAAAGTTTATGTGATCAAAAGGTGGGATGCTATAGATTATGAGAATAGACTCGCCAATAGGAATTCTGCATGTTTTGGTGTCATATGATATTCATATCTATGAGAATGTGTAATGGTCCTTAGACTTCAAGATTATCATTGATGCATTTCATGACTCATGCACTTATATTTACTGACCAAAACCATCGTGTCATATGTTGGTGGAAAGTATGGTACGTTGGGTGTGTCACAAATGACATGTTATTAATGGATAAGTCGAGGAAGGATTTTCCCCTTCCATCATTATGGAATCCTATATCTCATAACTTTTATTGGAATATAACTATCACATTAAATTTCATGGTTATGGTACAACAACATATTTATTTCAGATAGTCAAAGAAAGACATATCGAGCACATTGTCTGATGACACATATGTGTAACCTGATTGATGAGATATTGGGACAAAAAGATTATATTAAACAATGAGCGTTCGTATGTGGTCATCGATGTTGTAACATTAATTTCTTTCTCTTTGGTGCCATGAACCATTACTAGATAGTAATCTCAGACTTTAGGAAAACCTGTCAAATGTCAAAGAGAAAGAATCTTAGAGGGCCACACTAAGTTTTTCCATTGATCTCAATTAAATTCTATTTGAATTTAATAATTGGAATAAATTTTATTCTCATGACTGAGGAATAATTTTATTCATGTTTTATTGATCACTAATATTCCTAAGGTAATACATAATTTATTTATTTTATTATGTGAAAATTTGATAATTATTCATTCACTAAACTGTTAATAAAATTTTTATTTTATTTATTGATGAATAAAACATGTAATTAAATACTTATTTGGGTATTCAATAAAATATTTGGAGGATGAACGGATCAAGACTGCATCCGTTGATAAATATTAATTTACGAGCTGTTAAAAATATATTTATCATTGCACAAGTTAGTGCACACTATAAAATAATAATAGTATTATTATATGGAATGTGTTTTTTTAAAGATTATATTATTATTTAAGGTCCAATACTCAATTAAATAATATTTTAACATAAAACCCAACTCTATAAATATATTGTTATTTCTATTGTGTTGGGTTAATCGAAAATTGAGAATTGAGAATCATTGCGCACAATAGACTTCTCTCTCTTGATTTTTCTTCCTGACTTCCTCTCAAGAATGAGAAGAACTCCTTAAAGTTTGAAAGAACTTGAGCGATCAATATGAACAATGCAAGATGATTGATTCACCATGTTAGCACCCAAAAATCAATCGGTATCATTCAGAGATCAAAGGAGCACATGTGTATCACCGCTAGAGGGATTCTACACATGGATCCTTCAAGTGAAACAAAGGTAATCCAAATAGGGTTTTCGTATGATCAACATCATCATCAAAGAAATGATCATAATAAAAGGTAATAATTTCTTTAGATCTAAATAAATTAATTATAAATTTAACATGCAAGATCCTCTATTGGGGTTTCGAGTAACTCTAAATTAAATAAATTTTAATTTAACGCCCACCAAAGGTGCTTTCACTCTTCCTGAAACCTACAAGTGGTATCAGAGTGGTCACATTCAAATTTGTAATTATTTATTTAATTGTTGATTGTTTCACATTTAAAAGTTAAGATTCATTTCATGTTTTAATTTGTTCTTTATGCCCCATGCAGGCAGCTGTGGTGGTAGGGGGTTTGGGACGGCGGTCATGGGGTCGAGTCCCTAGGTCGGTTTTCTTTCCTTGCGTGTGTTGTAAATAAAAAAATGTTTTAATTTTTTTCTCACTACTACAAATAGGGCTTTTAATAGAACTAAAATCCACCTTTAACAGTGCTAAAAAAGCACTGTTAATCACGGTGAAGATGGGGGGGGGGGTCCCCTTTATCAGCGCTAAAAATAGCGATGATAAAGGGGGACCTTTATCAGCACTTGCTTAGCGCTGATAAAGAGGGACCTTTATCAGCACTTGCTTAGCGCTGATAAAGGACCATCTTTATCAGTGCTTTTTTTAGCACTGATAAAGGTTTCCCTTTATCAGTGCTATTTTTAGCGCTGATAAATGGATAATATATCAGCGCTAAAAATAACGCTGATAAATACCACCTTTATCAGTGCCATTTTGAGTGCTGATATATTAGACATTTATCAGTGCTTAGTTAGTGGTGATAAAGGCCAAATTGCCTGTTCAAACCCAACACCTGCACAACACCTGCACACCTGAGACAACACCTGCACACACAACACAAACAACACCTACACACAAAGCACATAAGAACAAAAATGCTATATACATTTACTTGAAATCATGAATACAAAACAACACACTGCTATATACATTTCAAACAATGTTTAATTTGGTTACAATTACAATTATCCATCAAACATGGCTCATTTCTCTCCCGGGTTCCCCCTCCTGCCATCGGCTTCGCCTAGGGTTTCCCTCTAAAATTCTTTATTGTGGGTTAGGTGGTGCATCTGAGCATCATCCTTTCTCCATTTCTTTCTTTCTTCCACTATTTTCTCCTTCCATTCCTTCTTCCTTCCCTGTCGTGCATTTTCTTCACCAGTTCTTCCCCCTTTTCTATTTCGTGTCTTTCCCGAACATCGCTTGTTTTTCTCCCTGGTTTCATCTTCATCGGTGGCCTCTACGTCATCATCTTCTTTCATTGGTGGTTCTGCTGATCTGATAAAGGTTGTGTCGAAGACCTTGCTCGCTAATCTTCTGCTCTGACCTCACGATCCATGGTGACTTTCCATGTCAGATTTGAAGCGGTGGATTCAACGTGGTTTTGGGATTTGCGGTTTGGTGGTTGAAGGGTTTCAGGAACTTCCTGCGTATGCTTACATTTATTTTGTTAGATCTAGTTTTTTGGATTCATCGATGATGCACATATGGAGCCCTCAGCCACCATTTCCCTACTCTGATCTCTCGATCCACTGCGCCTCTCTAAGGAGGACTGGGTACGGTGGTAATGAAGGGGTTTTGGGTGTGTGGTTCGGCGGACGGAGGCGCTCCAAGCGTGAGTCCCTTTGACAATGGTTCAGAGTAAGGAATTGTCTTCTTCTCAGTTAAGTTTCTATATTGTCTATTTTATTCGGTGTTTCTTACTTATTGAAGTTTCTGTATCATCTGTGATGCTTGTCCTGGATGGTTTTCTGTTCCTTATGATACAAATTGTGTTTGGGTGGTCTACGATGGTGTCTTTAATCGTGGTTTGCGATGGCGCTGTGCGTGATTTCAGTGTTGATGCTGGTTTCTGGAGAGATGGTTTCGATTATGGTTGGATCGTGACGCGGTTGGCTCAATGAGGTGATGATGGTCTATTTTGAAGCTTGAAATCGGTGATGTGTCATGGTGCGTAGAGCTATTCGGTGATGATGGATCGTGTTTAAATTTTGAATGGCGGGATGTTGATGGTTTTGTTTGATATTTTGAATTTTGAAGTCTGTAATGTTGCTTTTGTGGATTTTATGTAGGTTCCCACTTTTTCCTAAAGTGGTTTCTTCAATAAAATAAAAAATGGATTGTAGTAGTACAATTATCCATCAAACAGTTAAAAACATTGATGTTTCATCCTTTTTGCATCCATGATTCACTCTAAAAAATTGTCGTCCATGGTATTAGTTGCCAAACAAAGCATTCAAACTCAGGAAAAAGATTTCACCTATATAAGAAAACAAATATTATGTTAGTAATACAATAATGAAATAAATTAAACATTAATATGAAAGAATACATTAATAAAATGTCAATTGTTACCTGTTACAACCTTTACATGTCCATATTTCCTTGGATTGAATTAATATTTTAGAAGAGGCTCAACATGATTCATTGACTTATAAATATTGTTTTGTTAATATTACATGGATGAGAACCCCCTCCCTCCCACCACTCCACTTGCAGACCCCCTCCCTCCTCCTGGACAACCCCCTCCCTCCCCTTACAGCCCCCTCCCTTTCCCTGGACAACCCCCTTCCCACCTCCTGGACAACCCCCTCCTCTCCTGGACAACCCCCTCCCTCCCCTTGCAGCCCCCTCTCTTTCCCTAGACAGCCCCCTTCCCGCTTACTGGACAACCCCCTCCTCTCCTGGAAAGCCCCCCTCTACCCCTAGACAGCCCCCTCCCACCTCTCCACCTGCAGCCCCTCCCTCCTCCTAGACAACCCCCTCTCTCCCCTTGCAGCCCCCTCCCTTTCCCTGGACAGCCCCCTTCCCACCTCCTGGACATCCTCCCCTCTCCTGGATAGCCCCCCTCCCCTCCTGGACACCCCCTCCTTCTTGGACAACCCCCTCCCTCCCCTCCTTGAGACAACCCACCCTAGAAAGCCCCCTCTCTACCCCTGGACAACCCCCCTCCCACCACTCCACCTGCAGCCCCCCTCCCTCCTCCTGGACAACCCCCTCCCTTCCCTTGCAGCCCCCTCCCTTTCCCTGGACAACCCCCTTCCCACCCCCTGGACAACCCCCTCCCCTCCTGGATATCCCCCTCCCCTCCTGGACACCCCCTCCACTCCCGGACACCCCCTCCTTCCTGGACAACCCCCCTCCCTCCCCTCCCCGAGACAGCCCCCCTGGACAGAACAAAAACATATTGTTCTACAAATTTATAGTGAACTTGAACCAACAAAAACCAAATGATATCTTTGGACAATGAAAGAAAATCAACTATAAATCTATCTATGAAAATAGTAACAATAATAATAATATATTTTAGTGGGTATGACCAAATGAACATATTGTCATAAAAAAAATTCTGTTACCAAAAGAGGAAGAAACCCTTGAAATTTTCATAATTAAGCCATTGTATCCAAAATGAAAGCTCTCACGTTGCACCCGCAGTGGTGGGATTAAGAGCAGCGAAGGTGGGAACATGAGTTGACAGAGCAAGATGAATACCGAAAACACACCACTAACATGCTGCGCAGTATGGAGAAAGTGCCAAAACAAGAGGGGGATCGACTTACATTGGCGATGCGAATGAATGAGATGTAGGAAAAGGAAGATGATCAGTTGATACTGGCTATGGAGGAGACTAACACGTTTTGATGGAGGCAGAAACAGGGAGACATATGGGAGAGATGCGATTGGGATACCAGTCATATCTTTGGTGGAAAATGTGACTGAAACTGAGCAAGAGGATCTGTCTATACTTTGTTTTCCATGGGACCACATGTGGCAGTCAGAAACTATGGTGAAACTAGAAAATCACGCGTCTGGACTCGAAGAAACTGCGGCAGAAAATGCTTAGTCAACAGTGATCATGGAGGATGCAACACAGAGGTGAGAACAACATGGAGAACACGATCACAGTCGCATGAGATGGGAACCAAGTTTCCCAAGGAACTGAAAAAACATTTTTCGATGGAAAGGAACTGAGGAGATGGGACACATGAGTGGAAACATGTGAGAACTTAGCCATAAAAGATGTTTTCACTTCCATTAAAACCACGACTGATTATGAATTAGTGCTGTTTAATCCAGTGGTACCGTCTAACGTTCTTGTTCGGAGGCAAAAACCCCATTGATGGAACCACACCATCACTCTTGAGACAATGAACTACAACAACATCTTATTTTAAGCACCTGGGTGAAACTTTTGGAAAAAACCTGGCACAAAATGCATGGCTTCTATAGCCTACATTTGAGTGAATTTCAGTCTTATCTTTTGGGCTTTTAGTCATGTCTTTGATGGACTAAATGAAGATATTAAAGTCTATTTAAAGGCTACATGGAGATATTGTTAAAGGCTCAAAACAGTCTTTTATCATGTTTTTTGATCTACCTCGATGCTCTGATTAACATCAATGCCCCCCTCCCTACCCCTGGACAATACCCCCCTCCCACCACTCCAGCTGCTGCCCCCTCCCTCCTCCTGGACAACCTCCCTCCCTCCTCTTGCAGCCCCTTTCCATGGACAACCCCCTCCCCTCTTGGACACCCCTCCACTCCTGGACACCCCCTCCTTCCTGGAAAACCCCCTCCCTCCCCTCCCTGAGACCGCCCCCCCTAAACAGCCCCCTCCCTACCCCTGGATAGCCCCCCTCCCACCACTCCACCTGCAACCCCCGCCCTCCTCCTGGACAACCCCCTCCCTCCCCTTGCATCCCCTTTCCCTGGACAGCCCCCTTCCCACCCCCTGGACAGCCCCTCCCCTCCTGGATAGCCCCCATCCCCTCCTGGACACCCCCCTCCACTCTTGGACACCCCTCCTTCCTGGAAAACCCCCTCCCTCCCCTCCCTGAGACAGCCCCCCTGGACAACCCCCTCCCCTCCTAGACACCCCCTCCACTCTTGGACACCCCCACCCACCCTCCTACCTAGACACCCCCTCCCTCCTGGACACCCCCTCCCTCCTAGTTCTTTAGTTTATACCCATTAATAACCTTCTTTATCCAACTATATTTTCATCATCTATTTGATAATGAAATAAATATTATTCATACACCACCATTCACTAATAAAAATTATAAAATCATATATATTTTGAAGAGATACAGTTTAACAAATCAAGGAAAAACACCAAACAAAAAATATATTGGAGGAATAGGAATGAAATTTCACATAAATCTAACGTGAGAAAGGTAAATGATGCATATGTTGGGTCTTTATGACATTAAATAAGATATATTGGGCCTCAAATTGAACTGGAATATAATTCTTGGGCCTTTACATGGGCTTGGAATTGGTTTGGTTTGTTGGAACTTTTGACGCCTCACTACGGACACACTTCAGGCTACTCTAAAAGTGATCTACCCATTGTATATTATCAATATTGAATAGAATTGAATGGATATTTGTCTAGACACCCCCTCCCTTCTGGACACACCCCCTCCCCTCCTGGACACCCCCTGGACACCCCCTCCCTTTTGGACACCCCCCACTCCTGGACACCCTCTGGACCGCCCCTCCTTCCTGGACACCCCACCCACCCTCACACTCGAACACCCCCTCCCTCCTGGACACACCCCCTCCTGGACACCCCCCCACTCCTGGACACCCCCTCCCTCCTAGACACCCCCACCCACATATAAGGGAAACTAATTAGAAAATTTAAAATCCAAGATATTGGTTCCCATCAAGCTCTTAAGATGCTCGTGAGTGGACTGAATGACTATGCATTGGTCGAATTACACACTATTGACCGTTGTAGTCCAATGAATTATTCTTTACTAGAAAGAAAAATCATTTCAAAAACCATTCTTCATAACCTAAGGATATAAAACATAATAAAGGGTGATCATATATGATCAATAAGTGTAAGAAAGGGAGATATCAATGATCATATATGGATAACATAAGTAATAGGAATTCACCTTCATCCTATTTGTGTACAATCTTCCATCAGGTATGCTACCCATTCGTTTATAAACACATATATATCATCTTGTGAATATGAGTTTTTGCGACAGTCATGGTAGTACTGAAAAAATATAAATACACAAAGGATTAAGAAATATTTTAAATGAACTCATAATTATTTTCGAAAATACCTCATCAGGGATGCTAGTTTGTTGATGAAATATGATCTTTTTCATAAATTTACAAACATAATAACCACAGTCATTTCCATTTGTTTGTTTTGGACACTGTAGAAACATCGAAAAAAATAAGTAATTTGTTTTGATATGTGTTTGGATAGTGAAATGTTATTATATATACCAGGATACTTTTCCAGTTATAGATCTTGTAGGCATTCTTATCCTTAGGCCCTGGATTCATTCCATGAAGTAGACGATATTGATGCACCGCCCTATTATAACTGAATCCTCATTAAAAGATAATATAAATTATATAACTAGATGTTTAGTTTTAAAATGTTTGATCTTGTGTATTACAAATTAACAAACGCCATCATGCGTGGTCGGTTTGTTGGATATCCATGCATTGAATCCAGAAAATAAATCTTTGGAGTATCCAAATTGACTGCAATTAGAATCCAATGCTGCCTAAAAACACAAAAAGGAATAAATAAAGAAAGAAATAAAAATATAGTTGATATGATTAAATTGTAGAGTTTTACCCTTGCATCGTTGGTATTAAAAAGAGTATGTCATCCATAATTTGGTTTTCAAACGATTTGAGTAGGGATGACATTATTGCGGCCTCTTTATCAGAATATATTTCCTGTTTTAAAGAGGTGATGTGAGGACTAATGAGTCCAAATTTTTTTTCATGGGGAGATCCCTTCAATTTTTTTTATATATACGCCTAAGAAAAATATGAAATGTATTTATTCATAATTATCAGAGTATATCAGCTTTTTTAAAATCAAATCATGAAAACATACCTCATGTATACATTTACAACTAAGGTACCTAGGCATTCATACTTGAGGATTTCATTTACATTTTCAGCACTAATGAAATCCGATGCTTCCTCTCTGTACATATTTTTTTCAAAATCAACTGTGTGAGCATTGTCGTCTATCAACTTTGTATCCATATGAGCCTACGATGATATTAAATGTGGATATAGAATGAGCGGGGTGAAGGTGCTCTTAGTAGACCGTTTCAATCAGTTGGTTGATCCTTGAGATAGTTTTGAGCTAATATTTCATTTCACCCCCTTCTATTTGTCATTCTGTAATAACATTCATCAGTTCAGACCTTTTTTTCATTAAATGTTAAAGGTCCAACTTGAAAAATAAATTAGAAATGGATACCTCCTTGCTGACATGTTTTTTACAATAATTTCCATCCATGCGATGAATGTTCCAACAACTTGTTCAACCTTATGAATGTCGTCATCGTCATTTGGAATAGGTAGCTCGTCACTCGGCTCATTAGCTACGTTAATTGACACTCTGAAATGATCTGTTGGAAGTTTTCTATTTTTTAGCTTGTCGTTCTGTGTATTGAACACCATAGCCCTCACTACAAGGCAATAGGTGGGAGTTGATAGACATAAATCATAGTCATTTTCACCCTGTAGAATATTAGTACAAGAAAGGTATCAGTGACTATGTGATTCACATTTCAAAGAAACAATTATTAAAACATTTATTACCTCATCTAATTCAGGTTTTTTAGGGGAATGGCTCGCCTCAAATCTGGTGGGGGTGGGGCGGGATCGTCACGCATGGGTTGTTGTTGAGTTGTTTCTTATCTTTGCCTCTCCCCCATCAAACTTGATATAATATCTCTCTAGTATTGTAATTATTCTTGAAAAATAGCTAATTTTCTTGCATATTTTCCATTTTTTTCATTTTGATCCTCTGCTTGTTTTTGTTTTTGAAAATATGTTCGGGGTGTCACCCCAAAACCCACACCTCTGACGCGGCCATACTGTTCTAGCTACTTCAAGGCTGCTGAAAGTATGTCTGCATCTGGTGCAAGTGTTGTTGATTCCTGTGACTATGTCAGATAGAAAATATAGAAAAATAAGTAGTCATTGTTATGTAATAGTGATTTAAATCAAATCAAATTTATATTATGTCATACTTACACATGATTCCAACACTTTTTGTGTGTTTTCATCTATCAGTATCCCCTCTTTATTTACACGAGCCTCCTTCTATAGAACATGGCATGGGATGGATATGGATTTCGATTTCGATTCATCAATCTGCATATAAACATAGAAACATGGTTATGGTGTTGTTTTATGTCACATAAAAGTAGTACGGTAGATTTAAAAGATGTACCAATTTTTTCTCAAGTGAAGCATACCCCATCCTTGCTTTACGGTAAGGATATACTGGTTCTATTGCACGTTGTTTATTTTTAGCACTCACGGTTTCATAAATAAAAAACTGTCAATCAAAGTGATGAATACAAGTAGTGTCAAATAATGTATTACCCCACACAATGTAACTGAAAATTCTTCTCCTCATGACGGTTTCTAAACGCATCCCACACTCCTTGGGATATCAATTGTGCATAAAGAGGAGGTGGGTGTGGCTTGATTTTCCCTTCAGCATCTTTAAGATGATATTTCGTTAAAATTGTGCGGAAACCTCTATAAATCCTTCCTGCAACTCTTAATACATATTCCTTGTGTGAGACATCTACTATAAATGCACTCTCCAATGGATGATGAAGAGTAATTCAATGTTTTAGTATTTTATTTTATTTTAATAAATTAAAAAAATGATATCATAATGTTACCATAATCTATTCCCACATTAGTGTCTTAAGCCCGGTGACAACATGGTGCCACAGCTATACATCAATCAGCACACGTTTCCGAGTGATGATTCCAATGTAGCTACTAAGGATGGCTCTATTGGGGTTAACATGTTGGCCTCACTTATTCCATCCCACCTCAAATTTGATGCCTTTTACTTTTTCCTTAATGATTTTGGCTAACACTGTCAAACTACGACGCTCTTGTTTTTTTTTTGAACTTTCAGGGTTTCATTTCCTACCATTTCCTCAGAAGTATCATCATTTTGTTCCTCCGGAGCACTAGCATCGACACTGGGACCAACAACAATAGGTTGAGAAACCTGTTGTACCTCAGCATTGGGACCAGCAACAACAAGTTGAGAAACCTGTTGTTGCTCTGCACTGGGACCACCAGCAGTTGGTTGAGAGACCTTTTGTGCCTCGGGATTGGGTGCATTAGCAGGTGCAGAAGTCATTATATGCAGAATTAGTTTAACATTTAATTTAGATTACATAAAATCAGCAGTGATTAGATAATAACATAACATAACACAATGTATATTACAATAAACAAATAACCTGATTATTTTACTCTTTTTTTTAAAGGCTGAACTGATTTGACCCCTCTATCGACTATGTAAATCTCTTTATTGTGGTCTCCTCTGACATAAAAAATGTCATCTACATTGGGACCACTGCGAAATGATTGTGAATTCCCTATAAAAGGGTCATCCTCCGTTGAACTTTCATCTAAACCTTTAGTTGTTTTGGTCGATAACAAAGCAATTGACCAATTTCAGTTTGCGGGGTCTGGAACATAAAATACTTATACTTCCTGTGATGCCATTATAAATGGTTCGTCTTTCTCCCCTTCCTTACCGAAATAAACTTTCACGAATCCTAATTCATCTATTTTAACAACACTCCTATTATCAAGCCACTTTCATTGAAAAATCGGCACTTTAAATTTTGTATAATCCAACTCCCATATTTGTTTGATGATGCCAAAGTATGACATATTCGTATAAATTGGATTTTTTTCCTTAGCACCGGAAACATACATCGCTTCAGCCACAAGTGTAACCCCACTATTCTTCATGGTAGTCTCTTCACATGTTCATTAGTATAGAATGTATAACCATTAACTGCATAAGCATTGTAAGATAATACATACACACTTGCTCCTCTGGCTAGCCATCAAAGTCATTCTGAAATTGAGTCTAGATTTTTATCTAACTGCTTAAAAATATGGCCCTGAAACTATCCTATAAACTGTCGATTATGTGTATCTGATATCCATTTTTCAGCCCTAGAAGGATTCAAATGCCTAATAATTTATTTGTGGGTTTGAACATATGGTTCAATGTCAAAACTGTTATGCAAAACGT
The DNA here is from genome assembly GCA_963277665.1 of Viscum album. Taxonomy (NCBI): domain Eukaryota; kingdom Viridiplantae; phylum Streptophyta; class Magnoliopsida; order Santalales; family Viscaceae; genus Viscum; species Viscum album. Next base: position 627,159,220 of record OY728127.1, read on the forward strand.
AAAGGTGATCATGCTCCCAATCTGTAATATTGATTGTGACAACTTCTCTTCTAGAAATTCCTTCACCCTCAAGTCGCCCAGTGTGACAAGATTTCAGTAGGCCAACATTTTCTACACCAGATAGGTATTTGGTATATAATTCAACGACTTCCTCAACAATATATTTCTCCGCAATACAACCATTTGACCAACTTCAATTATTGACACACCCTTTCAAAATCTTCATATACTGTTCAATGGGGTACATCCATCTATAATGTATAGGACCACATAGTTGAATCTCTCTCACCAAATGAACCATTAAATGAACCATCATATCGAAAAATGTCGGCGGGAAGAACATTTCCAATTCACATAATATGATGGCAATTTCTCTTTCCATAGTTGGCAATTTCGCCGGGTCTATAACTTTGCTGCATATAGCTTTGAAGAAGAAACAGAGCTTCATTAATGCATGACAGACATTCTTGGAAAAAATGCAACGTAAAGCTATAGGAATTATATCTTGCATCAAAACATGACTGTCATGTGATTTCAGACCCTTTAATTTTAAATTTCTCATTGACACGATGTTCTTGATATTTGATAAATACCCCTATGGAACCTTTACGTCATTCAAGAAGTTGAAAAACTGATATCTCTCCTTCCTGGAAATAGTGTAAGCAGTAGGAGGAAGAAATGTTCATTTTTCACCCTTCACTGGTGCCAACTCTTCTCGTATTACCATCTCAACCATGTCCAATCTAGCCTTAATTCCATCCTTTGTTTTGCCGGGTGCATTTAGCAACGTGCCAATGAAACGATCATATAATTTTTTTTCAACATGCATAACATCAAGAAAATGTCTGACATACAGACAATTCCAGTATGGTAATTCAAAAAAAAACTGATCTCTTTTTCCAACCGGTTTTTGTAAGGTTTTTCGAAAATGGTTTAACAAAAGTAGTTTCCACATCTTTTAATTTCTCAAATAATTGATCACCTGTTAGTGGAGATGGTGTTGTACGTTCTTCTGAACTTCTGTTGAATAATTTCATCCAAGATCGGTACTTATGCTGTCGGGGTAGAAATTTGCAATGTCCTAGAAACACGGTTTTTAATGAATGTTTCAACCTAATTGACTGTGTAACTTGTTCGCAAATGGGACACCCTTGAGTTCCTTTAATGCTATATCCTGAAAAATTTCCATAATCTGGAAAGTCATTTATCATCCCATAAAACATGGCTTTCAAAGTGAAATCTTCATTTTTGTAAGCATCATACAACACAACACCTAAATCCCACAATATTTTCAAATCCTCGATCAATGGAGCCAAGTAAACATCAATATCATTACCCGGTTGTTTTGGTCCTGATATAAGCATAGATAACATGATGTATTTTCATTTCATACATAACCACAGTGGTAAGTTATAATTTACCAACATAACCAGCCATGTACTGTGACTACTACTTTGAAAACCAAAAGGATTAACCCCATCTGTAGATAACTCCAGTGGAAGGTTTCTAGGCTCGTTTCCAAATTCCAGATACTCATGATCAATTCTATTCCACCGAGGAGAGTCTGGCAGGTGATGTAGTTTCCCATCTTTAATTCTTGTATCTGCATGCCATGTCAATTGTCCTGCATTCTCCTCACTTCCATATAGGTTCCTAAACCTTGAAATGACTGGAAAGTAGCATACAAATTTTTTAGGACTGGAATCATCTTTCTTATATCGAGAAGCACCACACTTTGGGCATTCTTTAAGTGATTTGTGGTTCTTGAGAAACAATATACAGTCATTCGGGTAGGTGTGTATTCTTTCATAGATCATACCCATCGATCGTAGCATTTGTTTGACATCGTATGTTCGGCTTGAGAGCTCATTATCTTTTGGGATCATGTCATTCAGGAGAGTAAGTAGTTCCGTAAAACTAGCGTCACTCCACCCGTTTCCTGCTTTCAAATTATAAAACTTCAGTACGGCTGACAATACTGTATATTTAGTGCAACCAGCATATAATGGCATTTTTGCACAACTCTTTAACTTCTCAAACAATTTTGGGCAATCACAAAGTTCATCTTCAACTATCCTTGTCATTTCCTCAATACGATCTCCATCATCATTCACATCTGTAATCACATCCTTCATACGATCATCTTTATTGTTCACGTTTGTAATCATATCAGATGATCCATAAAATGTCGTGTTATCTGAGCCACTACCTACATTCATTTTTCCCCGTGTTTATTCCAACATGTATAACTTCGATCTATTCCATGAACGATCAGGTGTTCTTCCAACTCCTCTGGACTAATTTGTCTTGAATAACAACAGCGTAAAAATAGACAAAATATTTGAGAAGGGTCACATGCATGATATTATGCAAACTTGATAAACTCTTTCATGCCATCTTCATACTCTTTTGTCAACCGATTGACATTCATCCATTCTTTATTCACATTAATTGTATTTATGGGTTCGATCTCGAACTTGCCTAATATTATGTTTTAATTAATCAAGTATCATTGTTTGGGTTTTATAAAAAAATTCATAGTACCATAGGGAATTAATGATGCCTTACAGGGCTACCAAATTGGTGTTGTTTCCAGAGATGAGGTAGCCTTTTAGTTTTTTAGGATTTCAATTTTTGAATTTTATTTCTTTATTTTAATTCCACATTTTACGCTGTGTATTTTGTGTTGTTAGTTTTCAGGTTTTCAAATATTTACATGCACAACTACAACACGCGATCAAAGGAAAAAGGTATCATTGATTCTACAAACAAGTCGAAACCACATACCTAGGTATAATCTCAAACCCCAATCATGGTAGGATGATTTTTTGTGGGTTTGAATAACCATGAATGATTCACTACACCATAAAAGATAAATCAAGTGCAAGAATTGTTGTTTGTTCGACGAATGTCCAAACTATATAGGAAACATAAATCATAGAATCTACCCAATACTCTACTATACAAGTATCCTCCTTACCTTATAACCCCATGAGGCATCTATAGTTGGAGTTCACAAAGCATATAACACACAACACCAAAGTGGCCATAGAACATCTAGACTATAGGTGGTCTTATTCATCTCAGTAGGAACTATCATTCTCCCTACAAGGAAGATCCAAACTAAACAAAATCATCAAAGGATCCTCCCTCTACTCGTAGGGAAATGATATGTCATAATTAATATCTGATTCAATGATGGATAACTCAACCATGAGAGGCTCAAGCACTAGTATGAGAACGCATGATCCTATCTCTAAATTATAATTAGTTGTATATGGGAAACATCCTCTACTAAATAGTAAGTACCCACATTTTACATAGATAATAACTGTGTGATCTGAAAATGGAATGATATAAAACATCACTTCTAATAACTATAAGTTGCATCTGCTGAATTTTACCTCACAAATAATGATTTAGAATTTCAGGTCAACCAATTGGTTATAAGAGTCCAAATATAAGGATACATCAGTCATTTCACTAAAACTGATCTCTTTGATCTGATATCTTTACTCAAGACCCCCTTAGAATTATTTCCCTATTCTTAAACCAAAAATCACAAGAAAAACAAATCTAAACAATGTATCTAATAGTTGAACTACTCTAATACCATTCCGGCATGAATCGATCATCTAGGACCCCACCTGGGTCAGCAGTGTGCATAGAGTGCCTCCATAATCCCGCCTCCAATAGTCTAGGGGCTAGAGGCTAGCTTTAGTAAGGTATAAAACACATAGTATGAATTATACTATAATAACCTACTACATCATTTCTCACTGATATACAATAAAATCCAATTACATCAGTAAATAGATATATAACAACCAAACTATATACAATGTGAACATGGGACATCAATGCCAAGTACAACACCACATAGGAAAAACCCAGAAAGGGAAATACATATATAGATGGATATAATAACTAGTTACATCTAAATCTAGGTATGGTATGTCACCTTCTAATTATAGGGTCTCCTAGAATATAATCCATCTACAAATGCCTCTACTATGGACCATCATTGGATACAATTTAACTGTTACTATAACCTTACTAACTCTATGTCCACAAATTTCATCTCCAAACTATAAAATATAAAAATAAACACATCACATGTGGTTATAAAGGCTATACAGGTGTGATTGTAAACATAACCAGTAGGATGCCCTAAAAAACAATGTAAGGATATAACAATAGGTCAACCAAAACCTAAGACCAAGGGGTAATATAAGGTATCATAAAGGAACTAGACATAATCCAATGTCAAGAAAACCATGTAAAAGGAAGAAACCAGTCATCATAGTGCATTCCCTTGAAGGATCGTATCATACAAGAAATTAGTGATACCTTGGGTAGTGTAAGTCCCACATAACCCATAGTTGAAAATCCGACTGCAATTCATAACTGAAAGGAAATAAAAAAGGCTCAAAAGGATGATGACATCCCAAAGAAATCTACATGTTAATATTTTATTAGTTTTGAGACTCTTGATCTTAAATTATTCTATAACTTCCATGTTATATCACTAGAAATGTAGTTATGGATTACACACCATTGATTTAAATGTGTGTCTACCGAGGGAGTACCTAACCCTTTTGGAGGACCCTGCCCCGACACATGGGGGAGTACTGAATCCACTGACAGAGGACCCCCCATCGATACATGAGAGAGTACTAACTCTGATTATATAGAGGAACCTACCCCAAAACATGTGAAAGTACTTGAACTCTATCTATATACGGGGGACTATGCCCTGCCTTTTGTATATCTCCATGGAGTACCTAAAACCTATACATGGAGGACTCTTCACCGAAACATGGGGGAGTACCATACTCCATATTTTCTCTAAACATATCACTTGTCACTTGTCAACTCTCAAGCAGAGTGAAGATAATTAAAATATCCAAACCATATCGTGTGCAATTTCCAATGATTGAGGGAATCATACTATTGTGATCTACCTGAGAAGATATTTATAATGGGATACTCATACATGAAATACTATCATCTAAGTGAAAAATAAATAATAACAATGAAAATAACATAGCACACAAATTTTTTCAATGGGTACACAATGTGTAGGGTTCTCAGTCAAGGTTGGTTGTATAATACCATATCTAAACTCATGTTAAATCCATATACATGGTGTGTCCAATAGGGTGAACATCGTGTATGGATAAGATTTACCTAATTTAATCTGACACATATCAAATTAATTCCAAGTTAGTCTTACAAATACTGCATGATGCCTCTAAATATACATGACATATAGAACAACTTTAGCTAAAGTCATATACTTTAGATACATACCGAGTCATTTCACCGTCTATGCATCACATTTTTGTGGAATACATGGTGTGTAGTCCTTACATGACCACTAAGGGTGTATAGTCTATACACATCAAGTTTATATGGTATCTATACATGGTGTGAGTGAATTAAAACACATATCATGTGGTTCTACCATTATTTCATGGCATGTACATGGTTTCATGCTAAATTATATGTCTTTGAGATACATTGTGTGTGACCTAGGCTCACATGACATGTAACATTTAAAATGAAACTTATTCCAAGTATGAGTCAGAAGATGAGTCATGTGGTGTAAATTTTGGAGATAAATGTTGTGTGGCATTAAAATCTATATGAAATACATGTATGGCGAATCATGTTCCATTTAACAAGACTACATACCAGCGGCGGCGGAGGCAGCAACGGAGGAGGCAGCCGCAATGGAGGTAGCCGCGGAGGAGGCAGTCGCAGAGGAGGCAGCGGCGGCAGAGGCATCGGTGGTGGAGGCAACGACGGTGGAGGAAGCGACGGCAGAGGAGGATGACGGTTGCGGCGGAGGAGGAAAACCCGACAGAGGAGGAGGAGGAGGAGGGGTCGGGTTACACTTCCACGAAATCTTGAACGCATGCGAGAGAGGAGGGGCCAATTAGGGTTCTTAAATAAAAATTGATGGAACCTTTATCAATGCTAAAAAAGTGCTGATAAAACATACCTTTATTAGCACTTTTAACGAGTGTTGATAAAGGTGCCAGCAGTTTTTATTTAATAATTTATTTATATTCTTATATATTTATTTAAAATGACATATAAGATAAATATATATATATATTTATTAATAATTATAACAATAAAGAGTATATATTTATAAATATTGGTATATAATTGTTAATCTATACAAAAAAACATTATTTTTTATTATAAATATTATAATTTTATATAAATTAAGAATAAAAACATTTATCAGTGCTAATAATAGCACTGATAAATGTCCCCTTTATTAGTGCTAAAAAAAGCGCTAATAAAGGGTACACCTTTATCAGTGCTTATTTTAGCACTGATAAAGGTTAACTTTATCAGCGCTTTTATCTAGCATTGATAAAAGAACACCCCTTTATCAGCGCTTTCTGTTTAGTGCTGATAAAGGGCAGCGCTTCCCTTTCCCTGTTTTATGGTAGTGTCTTGATCTATCATCTAAATCTCTTCTTCCTATTCTTTATTTCTCAGAAATATTACCAAGATCAGTTAATGATTAATGAAGTTTATATATAAAGTTCTCATATGGAAGTGCCAAGGATCCTAGTTGGATAACACAAGATTACACAACATGTACTCCTTTATTACACGATGTGTATCCTTGTTCATTACACAAGGACTCCCATGTGGATTTTGGGTCACCGTGTAATAAGTGCATGCCGCATTCAATAAAATTACCACATGTAGACCGACCATAGTGGCACATGTATTTTCCAGAGAACACACCCTATAGTTTTACTACCCATCGTGTAGTCCACACATTTTCAAGACATAAAACACAGGGTCAAACTGCATCATGTAATTAATACATCATGTGTATTTAATACATGATATGTACATACTAGAAAACTATGTAACTAGAAGTACAGGTTGTTTATCCTCTATAAATGATGTGTACTTATTAAATATTTGTGATAAGTACACATCGAGTCCCTAAGAGTGTACTACAGATATTTGGTGAAGATAAGTACACATCATGTAGCTGGCTTGTACACATCATGTACTTTACCCATTTACATGGAAATATTAAAATTAGTTAATTACTCAAACCTTATAAACTTGAGTTTCATGGGTCATTAATTTTATAGTACACACCAATCATTAAGTTTTATATTATATTAAATTCTTAATTAATTCCATGTAATATTCGAGACTATGAATCAGGTATGACTGTTGTATATTAAAGTCTCAACACATTAAAATATACATGCTACCTATTTTTCATGTGTTCTATGAGTCATAATGTTGATAGTACACACAATTAAATTATAACACATGTTGTGTACACAATATGTCATATGAGTGTACTATTTATAATTAAACCATACTGAGTAGTTTTGATAGGTAATCACTAGGTTTCTTCCAAGTAAAAAGTTGTGTACCTTTTTATTGAGTTTTAAATAAAATAAAATATTTTATTTTATTTAAAATAAAATCGGATGATAATTTTTGGATGACTAGATGAAATAAGATAAAATTAATTAATTCATTAATAAGATAAATAACCACATTCATTCATGCATGTTTTTTCTTATTAAAGAATAAACTGAAATGAATAATAACTAATTATTTTAAATGAATAATAATTTCATGTTTATGACCTATCATGATCTTGACCAAGACCGATATATGTATTGGTGGTATTTAATTTAATTTATTTCATGAGTTTTCAATTATTTATTATTAAATTAAATTTGATGGACTGCGAGTCATCCCTCCCTCCATTATTATGTAGGACCTGCATGTCCAATGTTATTTATGTAATTCCCCTTAACCAAGAATTTGGTTCCACTCACATTCATGTGAGTTATAAATACATGTAATTAATGGTGTATCCCAAGGTGCATGGAGGCGATTCAAGACATAATCATAATGATACCAACCCAGGCGATACACAGGTGGAAAAGTGGAACGCTGCAACTGATGCTAAGATCAACACAAGGAGTTATTCCCCAAGGTAATAGGTTGATTTATTGTCCACTAAATAAATCAATAATTAGATAAGCTCATGATTAGGTCATTTATTTATTTTTGTGAATATGTTATTTTATTTATGGATGCAAGACTGCGATCACATAAATAAACGAATTAATGTGCAATGAAAGAATTTAAATAAATGGATTATGCGTAAATGTTTATCCAACAGGTTTAATTAATTAATTAAAATCCACTTAATATTAAAAATTCATGTAAAGGATAAAACAAGATAAAATTTATGCATAATAAATTATAATCTCTCAACTAAATATTAAGTCATATTTGGCCTTCCATTACTTGATTAGGAATGAAATTGATAAAACTAATTGTTTGAGAAAACCTTATTAAGACACTTGGGGAGTTCTTATGAAGGTTTTGGATTGACTTACACTAAAAAAACAGCAGATTAGCTACAGTTTTTTAGAGGGGGTTATGCACAACCCATTCTAATCATAAAATTTTGAGGGGGGTTCAAAACTCCATCTAATTTTTTTTAGAATTATTTTTTAATATTTGGTTTTATTTTATAGGTGGTTATGTCAAAACCACCACTAATTTAATAATTAGTGGCACTATATATTATATTGGATTTTAGAGGATCTATATATATATATATAACATTTGTTTGCATATATATATAATTTATTTTTTAAAAGGAAATAGCGGGGATTCACAACCCCCTCTAATTTAAGATATTATAGGGGGTTCATAAACTGCCGCTAATCTGTTAGATTATAGGGGGTTTTTAACCCCTTTTAATTTAAGAAATTAGAGGGGGTTTTGAACCCCTTATAATTTAAGAAATTGGAGAGGGTTTTGAACCCCTTATAATTGATTACATTAGAGGGGTTTTTGAACCCATTCTAATTTAAGAAATTAGAGGGGGTTTTGAACACCCTCTAATTGATGACGTTATAGTGGGTTTTAAACCCCCTCTAATTCATAACATTAGAGGGGGTTTTGAACCCCCTATAATTTATGACATTATAGGGGGTTGTTAACCCCCTCTAATTCAAGAAATTTGATGGGGGTCATGAAACACTGCTAATCCCTCTAATTAGAGGGGGTTTTAAACCCCCTCTATTTTTTTAAATAAATATCATAAAATTCAAATTTTATAATATATGTGTGTGTGTGTGTGTGCATGTGTGTGTATATATATATATATTATATAAACACATTATATAAATCTATTTAAATACATTATAAACACATATATATAAGGACATTATATAAATACTTTAAATAAATACTTATACATATAAAAAATGTACACATATATAAATATTGGTATACATAGTATAAATGTAATTTTAAATATATTTATTCAAATTTATAAAATTTATATATGGTTTTATAAATACTATACATTTATATTATGATTTATATTATACATATATTATATTAAATACATTTTATTGTATTTTTTTTGTATAAATACATTTATACTATATTATGTATAAAAATATATATAATATGGATAAAATCAAATATAAATATACATATATATTTTATATAATTATATTATATATATGTAATATTACAAATATTTAATTATATATAAATTTATATATATTATATAATTATTTTATATATATTGTAGTATACCATATTAATTATAAATTAATTTAATATATATATATATATATATCATTTAATTATATTATATATTTCCAATTATATGAAAGTATTTTGATTTCTATGTGTATATATATATGATATAATATAAATGTATATAATCACATACATAAATATATAATATAAATTTATTTCATAAAATATATGTATAATATAAATCATAAAATGTATAAATGTACAGTATTTATAAAACCAACATATAATTTTTATAGTTTAAAAAATAGCTGTAATAATAATAATAATTAATAATAATATTGTTACACACATGTACATATATACAAATATATAAAAATGATCATATAAATATATATATTATAATTATATCATATCTATAAATATCATATAAATACATAAATACACACACACACAAATAAATGTATTTACAAATTTATGTATAAATATATATTTATATATCTAAATATAATTATTTATGCATATATTATATATACACAAATAATATATATATATATATATTATACACAAATATATTATATATTATCTCATATTTATGTATCTAATATATATTATATATATATACATATTATAGAAAAATATAGACATCATATATTATACCCAAATACATTATATATATTATGCACAAATACATTATATATATATTATACACAAATATATATTTATTATATAATATACACAGTATAAAAAATTATATTATATTATTTATATTTCCATACCCAAATATATATATATATATATATATATAATATCTAATATTTTGGTATGTAAATAAATATAAAGAACTATATATATATTATACAAAAGATGTCCCAACATAATGGTAGGCACGCTGCGACTTCTCCCGATCGGTCTCGGGTTTGACTCACAGCGTTTGCGTTTTTATTGCCCTTGCACAGGCCAATATTCCCTCCTTCGTTGTTGGGTCCACAGATGAATTTGGGCCCTAGGCCAGGTGGGGTGTTTCTCCCGACGTTATCCAGGCTTGTGGGTTGTGTCTGGTGCGTGGGTGTCGGGAAGAAGGTTCGGGTTGTTTTCCTAGGGCGTCTAGGGGGGGGGGGTGTAGGTTGGGTTATCATGGGGTGTCCCAGGGGTTGTCAGGGTTCTCAGTGGGTTGTCCGGGTTGTTTTCAGGGGGTGTCAGGGGTGTGTCTAGGGGGTGTGGGGTTGTGTCAGTGTGGGACTCAGTGGGGGCGTCTAGTTTGTTGTCCTAGGGTGTCCAGGGGGGTCTCAGTGGGGTGTCTGGCTGGTGTCTAGGGGGGTTGTCTGGTGGAACTGGATGTTGGGGGGGGTCTTAGAGGGTGTCCGGTGGGCTCTCACTAGGAGATGGTGCAAAATATATTTTAAAAAAGTGGTAGTTTAGGGGGGGGGGGTCTAAACGCCTCTAATATGATGTTTGAATTAGAGGTGGTTAAAACCATATCTAATCTATCCTTTTATAATCAATTTAGGGTGACATTAGATGGGGTTAAAACTCCCTCTAATCTAACTACCACTAAACATAGGAATAACTTACCATCGCTTACCCATAGCCACCTTTAATCAGACTCGACGATCACTTTAGCGGTAGTTACGGGTAATCACCACTAAAGTTTTTAGAAGGGGTTAAATCCCCTTCTAAATTAAAAAAATAACCCCTTATAATCACCATGTTTTTATTATAGTGCTAACCATTTTACATTAAGAGGAGTAACCCTTTCTATACTTGGTGTAATTTGGATGCAATTGTTGAGGAAATCCATGTTAGGATTTCTGGATTGGAGAATCCACTCAATGGATCAAGGAGCTGCAAGCCTACAGATGGAAAATACTTGACTACCTAAATACTTTCATGTGTCCTGACCAACCCTTTTTTGGGTTATGTGAATGGGTATATGGATCCTTTCCACAAAAATTTACAAGCAACTATATTTTCTAAGTTCAATGGAAAGGGCTTATGGGACTCAATAAAATAGTGGGAGATTTAATAAAATTTTAATTATTACTATTTATCACATAATTTGTAATCAAGAAAATTAATAATAATATGATCTTTAAAATTGTTAAATAAATGATAAGTTCATTATCCACACTATCCTTACGATCGATATTGGTGAAAGGCCATTCCCTCACTAGCAGTAACTTTCAGGAGTGGTTCATAGGCCTTCGTGTTGTACTGCACCATGAACGGAAATCTTATGTACAAGAATCCTCAATGCCTAATCTTCTTTACATGGAGGCGAGTGATTAAGAGTTCATTTTCTATGTAAAACATATGAATGATGTGATCAATGTTAAATGTTTGAAGCTATCATCTATCTATTGAACTCATGAAGTCTCACAAAAACATGGATGGTTATAGAATTCTTGAGCATCTAAATGGTATTTACCAGGAGAGAGTAAGAAATGAATGGTTTGATATTTCCAAATAACTCTTTCAAAGCAATCTTTTAGATGGTGTGACATCTAGACCTCACATAGTCAAGATCATTGGCAATATTGAGCACCTATAACTTTTAGGGTTTAAACTCCCTGATGAACTGCACACTGATCTCATTCTTACAATACCCCCTCAGAGATTCTCTAACGTTTTGTTAATTTTAATATGAAAAAAATTGATAAGTCTCTCCCATATATGATCACTCTTCTTCTCCAAGTAGACATGGAGACGAAGCATGAAAAGACTTCCATTCTTATAGTGAACAAAATGAAAGGGAAAGCGAAGAGATCTAAGCCCAAAGCTCCTTCATGCCCTTCCAAGAAGAGAAATAACAAGCGGAAAACAAGGGAGTAGGATGCTGTTTGATTTTCATGTGGAAAGAAGGGACACTAGAAGAAAAACTACACCCAACTTAAGAAGAAAGGGGAAGCTTTAGGTGCATTTGTTATCAGGTTAAATTTATTTATTTCTAAAAATTGGATATTAGATAAAACTTATGATGCTCACACATGTATTAAAATATAGGAACTAAGTAGATTTATAAAGACTAACTGAGGGGAGGTAGATCTAAGATAATCCAACAGAGCCAAAAATTCATTTGTAGCTATCGGTGACTACCACCTCACATTGACAACTAGAATGATCTTGGTTTTGAAAGGTTTTTATTATATTCGATCCATTACCAAAAAAATTATATTTGTATCCAAACTTGATACAGATGGATTTATTTTCATCTTCAGGAATAAATGTATATTTTTTATAAATATAGTATTTTTTAAGGTAATACACATTTAAATAATTGTCTTTATGTGTTGGACTACACAAACCAAGTAATGACATTCGATAACAAAACTACTTCACATGACTCATACCGCACCCAACTTTGGAATCACCAGCTAGGTCATGTAAACAAAAAATGTTTGGATAAATTGCAACAAGATGGATATTTAGATTCTTTTGAACTAAAACCACTTGATGTATGTCATGCATGTTTAAAAAGTAATATAAACAAAGATTCATTTATTCGGAAAGCTGAAAGGGCCAAAGAGCTTATTGAATTAGTTCATACCGATGTGTGTGAACCATTTCCTGTTGAAGAAAGGGTTGGGTACTCATACTTCATAACTTTAACTGATGATTTTACTATATATGGATATGTGTACTTAATGAGGTATAAGTCATATTCCTTTGAAAAATTCAAGGAATATAAGAATGAAGTTGAGAACCATATTGGTAAGAAGATTAAGAAAATACACTCAGACCATGGTGGAGAATATCTTAATCAAGACTTAATTGATTATTTATGGGAGGTTGTGATTTTATCTCAACTCACTCCTCATTATACACCTCAATGTAATAGTGTAATTGAAAAGAGAAACTGCACCATGTTAGACATGGTGAGATCAATGATGATTCATCCTAATATTCCATTATCCTTTTTGGGATGCACGTTACAAGAAAAAATACACAAACAAAACCAAGTACCAAATAAATTGATAAATTACATTCCATATGAACTTTGCAGTTGAATAAAATCCATTTCTTCCAATTTAAATGTTTAGGGTAGTGAAGCGTTTGTTAAGGAATCTTATGATAACAAAATTTCACCCCCAGGAAAAAAGTGTACCTTTATAGGATACTTAAATAAATAAGGGAATATTACATATATGATCCCTTATAAAAAAGGGTAATAGTGGTAAGACATGCCATATTCCTTGAGAGGGATCATATCTCTAAAATCCATAGTGGAAGCGAGATAGACTTTGATGCATTCTAGGCTCAAGATACACAAGTTTTGGTATTAGAACATATTCTACAAAGCCCTGTGAAAGAAGAAGTTGTTCCAAATACACAAATACTACGTAGAAGTATAAGAGAGGTTATAAAACCATAACAATATGGTTTTCTAGTCACCAATGATGGTGATATTACTTGATAATAATGATCCTCTAACCTACAATAAATAACTAAGTGGCACAAATGTTTCCAAATTGAAAGAATCCATGAATTTTTTGATGGATTCCATGTAACCAAACCAAGTCTGGGTTTTAGTAGATACTCCAATGGATGTAAATCCCATTGGTTGTAAATCAGTATTCAAGAAGAAACTAGACATGGATGGACAAGTTAGTACCTATAAGGAACAACTGGTTGCAAAAGGATTTCAAAAACTTCAAGTCCTTAACTATGAAGAAATCTTTTCATCAGTTTCCATGCTAAAATCCATCATAATTATACTTCCCATTTTGGACTTCTATGATTGTGAGATTTGAAAAATGGATGTCAAAGAAGTCTTAATGTGAACCTTCATAAAGATTTCTATATGACACAACCTGAAGGTTTTGTGACTATAAAGGATGCCAATAAAGTTTTCAAATTGAAAAGATCTATTTATGGGTTGAAGAAAGAATCCAGGTCATGGAGCATTCATTTTGACTAGGCCATAATAGAATTTGGTTTCATAAAGGAAAAATTTTATCCTTGTGTCTATAAACTATTAAGTTGGAGTGTAATTGTTTTCATAATAGTTTATGTCAATGACATATTACTTATTAGAAATGAAATAACAATCTTACAATCAATTATTGTGTGGTTGAATAAATTCTTCTCCATGAGGGATTTAGGTGAGGCTGCATACATTCTTGGGACCATGATCCATCATGTTAGATCAAAGAGATTTCTCAAACTAAGCCAAGATACATATATTGAAAAGATACCAAAGATATTCCATATAAAACATGTAAAGACCCATAAATTTCAAGGAAATTTTTTTCTTAATTTCTTTGAGATTTTACGAGTACGCAGTTTCTGACGGCGCCTGATTCCGAGGCCCGGTGTGCCCGGAATCAATTTCCGAAGTTTAGCTCGGGTATGTTCAGTGAACGAATGAGCGAGTTTTTTTAAATTTTGAACCGGTGCTCGGAATCGAAATTCGAGGGCACCGATGAAATCGCAGCGCCGATAATTTCTTAAGAAGACCTTTACTGGGGTTGCGTTTGCTCGGGAGGAGTTGTAAAAAAATTGGGGACTAAATGATAAGTAAAATAAAATTGTGTGAAATTTTATTTTATCCAAGGTAGTTAAACTCTCTCATGGGAAGTTGTAGGTGGGGCCCACGACCACCCAACTTCCCATGTGTGGTTATGAGGGAGGTGGGTCCAAACGAGCCCCCACCTTTTCACATTCCCCATAACCCCTTAAACTCCTTTTAAACCTCCCTTGTTTTTAATGTTGTGGCTTCTCCTCTTCCACAATAATGTTGCCAACTTATCACCCCATTCATTTTGACAACTCAAGATTAATTAAGTGAATTCAAATTTTGAAGTTTTGAAATGTTGGCATAAGTAAATAAAATAAGGCAAGAGACTTATTTTATTTTGGTTGTTTCATTGCGTGGAGACTTTGGGGAGAAAACTCTAAGTCTTGAAGAACTCCATCACCTTCGTTGAAGAACATCAAGACTTCGATGAAGAATGCCGTCACCCCAAGGAGAGATCGACGTGCCGTTCCTTCTCCTCTCCGCAGCCGGTGTGTGACGTCATCCCCTTCTTGGGCGCATGTCAACGCCGTCATCGAAAACACCCCCGCGATGCTAGCTTCCGCGAATTTCTTTGAGGTAGGGGTTAAGTTCAAATTTAATCAATTAAATTTGTACTTTGTCTATCGTTGAGCATGTCGTATTTTTGGCCACTCATTATCAATATAACGGAAGGAGGTCGGACCGCACAAACACGGCCGATCCTCCTCCCCTTTTGTTGTTGGTTTTCTTTGTGGCTGGAAATGAGGTGACGCGGTGCCGATGCACCATGCAGGGATGAGATAACCGCGGCCGTAGCGGACCGCGGCGGTGATGCGCGACGCCCTCACGCCGCGTCAGAGAATCTGAAGGAGCCGCAGCCGAAGAGGGCCGCGGCGGTGGTGCGCGGGGCTGTCGCACCACACTGAAGTACCAAGAGGCTGCGGTCGGGGTGGGCCACGGCGGAGGGGCACAGTGCCGTCATGCCGTGCCGGTCGGACAGGGGCCGCGACGGTTGCAGAGGAGGATGGACCGGCGGGTCCCGCGACAACCACACTGGCCGCCCAATATGGCCGGCCGTTCCAAGAAGTCCAGGGGTTCAAAACCCCCGGCCAGCGCAGCTAGGGTGGACCCCACAGGGGTCAGCCGTTTCGGGAAAACAGGGAGGCGACACCCCCCCTTCTGCGTCCGCTCAGTGCACGGGCGCCCGCACTGGGCCGGTTCGCCCGCGCCGGGCCGGACCGCCCGCGTCGGGTTGGGACGCCCGCGCCGGGCCGGACCCCCGCACCGGTCCGGGTCGCGCCGGCTGGGCCGGGCCGCGCCTCCCAGGCCAGGACGCGCCCAAACGGGCCGGACTCAGACCCAGGTTGGGTCGACCCAGTCTGGGCTGACCCAGGGGATATTGGGCCGGGTCGGACCGGGCCCAAACCCCCTATTTTCAGACAGATCCGTTCAAACGCCCATAACTTGGGCTAAGGACCTCCGATCGACGCAACGTCAGTTGCGACGTGATCCTTGGATCGAGACGGTCGTTTAGGTATATTAAACTCAAGGTTTAGGATAACTTTGGGTACATCCGAGTTGGTTCGAACACGAAACCAACCGGGCCCTCGGAGTAGAAATGCTTATAACTCGAGCTTCAGACGTCCGATTGACGCGCCGTCGACTTTGTTGGATTACTCTTAGTGAGACGGTTCTTTTGACTTACTCCTCTAGAGGTTTGGTCACAGCTGGAGTACGGTCGGGTTGGTTTTAGCTTAAAAACCAACCGAGCCCCTGGGACGAAAAAGCCAATAACTCTCAGACCGGGCGTTCAATTGACGCGCCGTCTGTCACGTTGAGTTCCTTTTTTTGAGACGGAACTTTGTGATACATCAACTTTGTACTTCGTGACAGTTGATGTATCGAACCCCTGGCTCGTGGAGCGGACCCTCCTGGAATCGAGCGTGCTGTGTGCGGGAACCCTAGAGTTGGCTGTGACTGCGACGATGATGACGACTGTACTTGGATCCTATGTGGGTTCGGCAGCGAGGAAGACTGTACTTGGATCCTATGTTGGTTCGGCAATGAGGAAGACTGTACTTGGATCCTACGTGGGTTCGGCAGCGATGACGACTGTACTTGGATCTTATGTGGGTTCGATAACGATGACGACTGTACTTGGATCCTACGTGGGTTCGGCAACGATGACATATGCACTTGAATCCTACGTGGGTTCGGAAGAGGAGATGATTAAGAGGCTACATCAATCATCTTCACCCCTATTCGTGAATAGTATACCTGTGTGAGTTGATTCTTGACTTTCAATCATTATCTTCGATATGATTAACTTGCTATCCTGTGTGGTTTGGGTTGTGCTTTCCTGTGTGGATTGAGATTACATTTTCCTGTATGGACTGGGTTGTACTTGAGCTCATGAGTTGGACCAGAACTGGAATTGATGACTTAGGTATATATATGGGCATATAACTATGTAGAGTTTGTTGTTACTTTGTTTTGTATCTTTCCTTTGAGGTTTATCCTTAGTGGATTCTGGGATACCTTCGGGAGTCTCGGGGTCCCTACTGAGTATCGTATACTCACCCCTGCACGGGCTACGCCCGCACTACGTTGTGTTGGATGCAGATGATGGACAACGCTGATCGTGGTTGAGGCTTGAGGAGTAGGACGGTACCCAGATGTGGTCTATCAGGTGGGACGTACATGGAGAGGACGGTCAGACTCGAGGAGCCAACGAGACTGTCTGTACTCACCCTTCAGGTGGGAGTTCCAGAGGATGACTTGGTGGTTGCTGCTTACTTTTCAATTGTTGTACTTTCTTTTCAGTTGTACTGCACTTTCAGTTGGGTTTGTATACTGGCCCTTTACTTTCCAACACTTACTTTTATTTTCAGTTTACTTAGTGTTTACTTTAGTTTGCGTACTCTGTGGTGTTGTTTTCTTTTATAAAGGCAATGTCTTCCCTTTTTATCGCGATTTACGCCTTTGGTGCTAGTCGTCAGCCCCTGAACTATGGGAGGAAGGCTTGGGGTAGTCACGACACGGGGCCCGAGGATGGGTCGTGACAAATTGGTATCAGACGAGTTCGGTTCTACCACAGAACTCAGGACACTGATCTCTCTTCTACGTGAATCAATAGTGTTAAGGGTATTGGGTGTGGTTATCAGTCTAGGGAGTCCAGTGTTGGTGCGGTGGCCAACGTATCCATACACCAGGACCCTGACTTCTGATTTCCGACTCAGTGCACGAAAACATTGATTGCATGTGTGTTTCAAAGTTTTGTTTGTGATTACTTTGTGTCAGATCACCAGGTATACTGTATTGACCGTGGCACACCTGTTTATTTTCAGGATGGCCCCACGACGGCAGCCAGCTAGGGTTCCGAGCTTTGTGCGAGACGGAAGCCGACCGAGTGACGAGGCCTCGGTGCAGGGCCCCATTACAGCGGAGGCACTGACGATACCTCTACCCGCCAAGCCACCGATGCCACTAGCCCCAGCAGCTGAGAGTGCACGTCGCCTTAGTGCACTGCATGAGTTTCAACATCAGATACCGCCCAGGTTCCGTGGGGAGACGGACCCTCAGGCAGTCGAGGATTGGATGGAGGATGTTGTTTGAGTTTTCAGATTAGTAGGGACACCAACTGACCTCATGGTGATCCTTGCGGCGAGTCTCCTGCACGCGACAACAGGTAGATGGTGGAGCCTGATTCTCCAGGTTCACGACGAGGCATCTCTACTTTGGATGGACTTCGAGAGCCTCTTCCGCTCGGAGTTCGTTCCAGCCACCCTCCGTGTGGTGCGCATCTAGGAGCTACTATAGCTGTGGCAGGGCAGCATGACAGTAGCCCAGTACTCGGTGAAGTTTACTGATCTCTCACGTTACTCCACGGACATGGTACGAGACCCATTCTTCCGGGCCTGGACCTTCAAGCAGGGACTGAGGCATGAGATCAGGGCTTCGATGATCTCCCTCAGCATACCGACGCAGACAGAAGTACTGGAGTGATCCCTTCTTATAGAGAGATTTCTTGCTGAGCCTACACCAGCAGCGAGACCTACCGCAGGGTGACATGTAGCGGAGTCTTCTGCAGCTGGCAGTCGACGGATGTCACAGGGGTCTAAGCGGACCAGACCATCAGGCGGACGACCTCAAGATACTAGCTTAGAGGTGCGGGGCACACATAGCAAAGTCAGTCATACAAGAGGCAGACAGTGCTATGCATGCGGCGGGTAGGGCCACATGGCTCATGATTGCCCGACCCGCCATGCAGAGGAGCAGCAGATGGTTGAGGGACCACCCAGGCAGAGCCAGAGGTTCGATCGTGGAGGTCCGTGGGGAGCAGGCAGACGAGGCAGAGGAGCTGGCCGAGCGGCAGGTGGTGGACGACGTTTTGAGGCTCTACCACCACCACTACCAGGAGGTCCAACCCGACCACAGGGAGCTGGCGGACAGAGGTAGGCTTAGCTCCAGGTAGTGGAGGCCTACGACCATGGCGCACTAGAGATGATTCGAGGTACTATCTGTGTCTACTAAACCCTTGTTGTAGTTCTTATAGACACAGGAGAGAGTCATTCTTTCATTGCTGCTGCCCTTGTTCGGAGCTCAGAGATTCTAACAGAGCCGTTGGATCGATCCTTACGGCTAGAGACTCCTACGAGAGCAGACGCAACGATTACACACTGGTGCCGGTAGTGTGAGCTTACTCTAGGAGGCGAGAGCTTTGGCTGAGATCTTCTTGTAGTGGCGTCAAGGCCTTACGACGTCATCTTGGACATGGATTGGTTATCTACAGTCCATGCTCAGATCGACTGTATTAGGCGCAAGGTGCGGTGTGTCCGCACCGATGGGAGCAGGTTTACCTTCACCGGCGAGAAGGGAGCCTTTTCAGTACAGAAAAGAATCACGTAGAGGAGAGGAAAACCGATTACTCATCAGTTGGCTA
Organism: Viscum album; assembly: GCA_963277665.1. Classification (NCBI taxonomy): domain Eukaryota; kingdom Viridiplantae; phylum Streptophyta; class Magnoliopsida; order Santalales; family Viscaceae; genus Viscum; species Viscum album. The sequence goes on from OY728127.1 coordinate 627,179,235, forward strand.
GCCTCATCCTATGAGCAGTTGATGTGCAGAGTCCGAGTTTTCCTATTGTAGTGGATCAGTATGCAGAAATATTTCCTGACGACGTTCCAGGACTACCTCCTCACAGATAGGCAGACTTCTATATTGACTTGTACCCCAGGATAGCCCTGATATCTACTCCAGCATATCGGATGGATCCCGCCGAGCTTCGTGAGCTACGGGTACAGGTGGAGGACTTGCAAGGCAAGAGATTCATTCGACCCAGTGTTTTACCCTGGGCTTCCCCGATTTTGTTCGCCAAGAAGGCAGACGGGAGCTTTCCACTATGTGTCGATTACCGTCGCCTGAACCAGGTGATCGTGAAGAACTAGTATCCACTTTTGAGGATTGACGACCTCTTCGATCAGCTCAAGGGAGCACAGTGGTTCTCGAAGATAGACCTTAGGTCAGGCTATCATCAGCTCAGAGTTTGAGACAAGGATGTGCAGAAGACGACTTTCAGGTGTCGGTATGGCCACTATGAGTTCTTGGTTATGCCTTTTGGCGTAACCAATGCTCCAGCAGTGTGCATGAGTCTCATAAATAGGATCTTATAGCCTTACCTTGATCAATTTGTCATAGTCTTCATCGATGACATATTGATTTACTCGACCACTGAGGAGGAGCACGCCTACCACTTGCAGGTTGTACTGGACACACTCCGAGAGCACCAGCTATATGGTAAGCTCTCGAAGTGCCAGTTCTAGATTTGGGAGGTCCACTTCTTGGGGCACGTTATCTCTGAGGCGGTATTTGCGGTGGATCCTACAAAGATCGAGGTAGTGCTATCTTGGGAGCCACCCAGGAGGGTGATAGAGGTGAGGAGTTTCCTAGGTCTGGCTGGGTACTATAGAAGGTTTGTGCCAGACTTCTACAGAGTTGAAACACCACTTTTAGCTTGGACGAAGAAGGGGAAACCCTTTGTGTGGTCAGATAGATGTTAGTAGAGCTTCCAGAAGCTGAGACAAATATTGACCAGTGAATCCATCTTGAGGCTACTAGAGGAGGGAGTAGGGTACGTAGTCTACTGCGATGCATCAGGGACCAGACTCGGGTGTGTCCTGATGTAGGAGCGGGCAGTGATCGCCTATGGATCATGACAATTGAGGCAGCATGAGTAGAACTATGCTACCCACGACCTGGAGTTAGCAGCCGTGGTCTTTGCCTTGAAGATGTGGCAGCACTATCTGATGGGAGAGCGCTTTACAGTCTACTCTGACCACCAGAGTCTTAGGTACATTTTCTCGCCAAAGGACCTGAACCTGAGATAGAAGCGATGGATCGAGTTCCTCCATGACTATGACTTTGAGATAGTCTATACTCCCGGAAAGGGGAACGTAGTAGCCGATGCTCTCAGCAGGAGTACGGGCATCCAGCTACTTGGAGAGGCGACAGAGTAGTTCGCTGCTTTAAAGATATCCTTCATGGATAGAGATGGGGCAGCCTTTCTATAGTCACTCACAGTCACACCTCCACTTCTTCAGCGGTTCAGAGAGGCACAGCGTGGGGACATTGACTGTGAGACGCGGCATGCACAGATATCCTCAGGACAGGCACCTGATGGATTCTATGTAGGAAGAGAGCACGTCATCCTTTTCAGAGAACGTACCATGGTACCAGTTTCTTTGCATGAGGAGGTTCTGAGGGAGTTTCATACATCCCCTTTGGTGGTACATCCAGGAGTGGAGAAGATGTACCAGGATCTCAGATGACAGCACTGGTGGCCGGGTATGAAGAAGGTTGTGGCAGAGTTCGTTTCATGATGCCTCACTTGCCAGCAGGTGAAGACGGAGCATCAGGTACCAACAGGCTTGGTAAAACCCTTGGAGGTCCCGGAGTGGAAGTGGGATGGGGTATCTATGGATTTCGTGATTGGACTTCCACATACTTCTATAGGACATGACTCCATTTGGGTGATCGTCGACCGACTCACCAAGTCATCCCACTTCTTACCCATCAGAGAGCTGGGATCATTGGAGAGGTTGGGATGCCTCTACGTTCAGGAGATCATACGGCTTCATTGTATGCCATCATCTATCATCTCCGATCGAGATTCTCGCTTTATTTACTGTCTTTGGAAGGGGTTACAGGAGGCATTCAGGATGTAGCTACGCCTGAGCACCGCCTTTCACCCTCAGACGGATGGTCAGACGAAGAGAACCATTCAGACTCTCGAGGACATGCTCTGTGGTTGTGTCCTCGACTTTGGTCGCAGCTGGGAGGATCACCTACCTTTGGTAGAGTTTGCGTACAACAACATCTACCACTCCACCATTGGGATGACACCATACGAGGCATTGTACGACCGACCTTGCAGATCACCTCTGTACTGGACAGACCCTGGGGAGTCAGCACTTGTGGGACCAGAGATGGTCCAGGCCATGACAGAGAAGGTTCATGTCATCCAGGAGCGGATGAGGATAGCTCAGAGCCGATAGAAGTTTTATACTGACAGTAGGTGGAGACCACTAGAGTTCGAGGATGGAGACCACGTTTTCTTACGAGTATCACCTCGACGTGGATTACAGAGATTTGGGTGGGGCGGCAAGTTATCTCTGCACTTCATCGGACTATTTTAGGTTCTCAGCAGGATAGGAGAGGTGGCTTATCGCATGGCTCTTCCACCTCAGTTGTACCGGGTGCACGACGTCTTCCACGTATCTCAGCTTAGGAGATACGTGCAAGACCCGACACATATCATCGACCATGGGGAGTTGGACATCGATGACGGGGAGAATTTTGCGGAGGTCCCAGTGGAGATCGAGGATCGACAGGAGCGAGTCCTACGTGGGTGGTCAATTCCTCTTGTACACATCAGGTGGCAGTACGGGAACCTCCAGGAGAGCACTTGGGAGCGGGAGGCTCAGATGTGTGCACAATACCCTCATTTGTTCCCCTAGTTTGTGATGTATCTTTAAGGGGACGTAAAGCCCTGAGGTGGGAGTAATGTAAAGACCCGTAAATTTCAAGGAAATTTTTTTCTTAATTTCTTTGGGATTTTACGAGTACACAGCTTTTGATGGCGCTTGATTCCGAGGCCCGGTGTGCCTAGAATCAATTTCTGAAGTTTAGCTCGGGTACGTTCAGTGAACGAACGAGCGGTTTTTTTCTAACTTTTGAACCGGTGCTTGGAATCGAAATCCGAGGGCACCGATGAAACCGAAACACCGATAATTTCTTAAGAATACCTTTACTGGGGTTGCATTTTCTCTGGAGGATTTTTAAAAAAATTGGGGATTAAATGATAAGTAAAATAAAATTGTGTGCAATTTTATTTTATCCATGGTAGTTAAACTCTCTCATGGGAAGTTGTAGGTGTGGCCCATGACCACCCAACTTCCCATGTGTGGTTATGAGGGAGGTGGGGCCCACATGAGCCCCCACCTTTTCACATTCCCCATAACCCCTTAAACTCCTTTTAAACCTCCCTTGTTTTTAATGTTGTGGCTTCTCCTCTTCCACATTAATGTTGCCAACTTATCACCCCATTCATTTTGACAACTCAAGATTAATTAAGTGAATTCAACTTTTGAAGTTTTGAAATGTTGGCATAAGTAAATAAAATAAGGCAAGAACCTTATTTTATTTTGGTTGTTTCGTTGTGTGGGGACTTTGGGGAGAAAACTATAAGTCTTGAAGAACTCCATCACCTTCGTTGAAGAACGTCAAGACTTCGATGAAGAACGCTGTAACCGCAAGGAGAGATCAATGTGTCGTTCCTTCTCCTCTCCACAGCCAGTGTGTGATGTCATCCCCTTCTTGGGCGCACGTCAACGCCGTCATTGAAACCACCCCCGCGATGCTAGCTTCCGCGAATTTCTTTGAGGTTGGGGTTAAGTTCAAATTTAATCAATTAAATTTGTGCTTTGTCTATCATTGAGCATGTCGTATTTTTTGGCCACTTATTATCAATATAATGGGAGGAGGTCGGACCGCACAAACATGACCGATCCTCCTCCCATTTTGTTGTTTGTTTTCTTTGTGGCTGGAAATGGAGGTGACGCGGTGCCGATGCACCGACCGGGGATGAGAGAACCGCGACTGAAGCGGGCCATGACGGTGATGCGCGGCGCCCTCGTGTGGCACCAGAGAATCCAAAGGAGCCGCGGCCAGAGCGGGCCGCGGCGGTGGTGGGCGGTGCCGTCGCGCCGCGCCGAAGTACCAAGAGGCCGTGGCCAGGGCGGGCCGCGGCGGAGGGGCGCGGTGCCGTCGCGCCGCGCCAGTCGGAAAGGGGCCGTGAAGATTGCAGAGGAGGCGGCCGGACTCGGCCGGCCGCCGGTGCACCAGGAGGCGGGACACTAGCCGACCCATATGGCCGGCCGTTCCAAGAAGTCCGGGGGTTGAAAACCCCCGGCCAGCGCAGCTAGGGAGGACCCCACAGGGGTCCACCATTTTGGAAAAACAGGGGGCGGCGACCCCCCTTCCGCGTCCCCTCGCGCTGGGCCGGACCGCCCGCGCCGGGCCGGACCGCCCGCGCCGGGCCGGACCGCCCGCGCCGGGCCGCCCCGCCCGCGTTGGGCCAGACCCCCGCACCGGGACGGGCTGCGCTGGCTGGGCCGGGCCGCGCCACCCGAGCCAGGCCGCACCCAAACGGGCCGGACCCAGACCCGGGTTGGGTTGACCCAGTCTGGGCCGACCCAGGGGGTATTGGGTCGGGTCGGACCGGGCCCAAACCCCTATTTTTGGACAGATCCGTTCAAACGCCCATAACTTGGGCTAAGTACCTCCGATCGATGCACCGTCAGCTACGATGGGTTCCTTGTATTGATACGGTCGTTTTGGAATATTACACTCAAGGTTTATGAGAACTATGGGTACGACCGGTTTGGTTCGAACACGAAACCAACCAAGCCCTTGGAGCGGAAACACTTATAACTTGAGATTCAGATGTCCGATTGAAATGTCGTCGACTTTGTTGGATTCCTCTTAGTGATACGGTTCTTTCGACTTACTCTACTCGAGGTTTGGATGCAGCTAGAGTACGGTTGGGTTGGTTTTAGCTTAAAAACCAACCGGGTCCCTGGGACGAAAAAGCCAATAACTGTCAGATCGGGCGTCCAATTGACGCGCCGTCTGTCGCGTTGAGTTCATTTTGTTGAGATGGAATTTTGTGATACATCAACTCTGTACTTCTTGACAGTTGATGTATCGACCCCTTGGTTCGTGGAATGGACCCTCCTGGAATCGAGCGTGCTGTGTGTGGGAACCCTAGAGTTGGTTGTGACTGCGACGACGATGACGACTGTACTTAGATCCTACGTGGGTTCGACAGAGAGGAAGACTGTACTTGGATCCTACGTGGGTTCGGCAGCGAGGAAGACTGTACTTGGATCCTACGTGGGTTCGAAAGCGATGACGACTGTACTTGGATCCTACGTGGGTTCGGCAGCGATGACGACTGTACTTGGATCGTACGTGGGTTCGGCAGTGACGGTTACTGTACTTGGATCCTACATGGGTTCGGCAGCGACGACATCTGCACTTGAATCCTACGTGGGTTTAGTAGAGGAGATGATTTAGAGGCTGCATCAATCATCTCCACCCCTCTTCATGAATAGTATACCCGTGTGAGCTGAGTCTTGACTTTCAATCATTATCTTCGATATGATTGACTTGCTATCCTGTGTGGTTTGGGTTGTGCTTTCCTGTGTGGATTGAGATTACGTTTTTCTATGTGGAATGGGTTGTACTTAAGCTCATGAGTTGGAGAAGAACTGGAATTGATGACTTAGGTATATGTATGGGCATATACCTAAGTAGAGTTGGTTGTTACTTCGTTTTGTATCTTTCCTTTGAGGTTTATCCTTAGTGGATTCTGGGAGACCTTCGGGAGTCTCGGGGTCCCTACTGAGTATCGTATACTCACCCCTTCACAGGCTACGCCCGCACTACGTTGTGTTGGATGCAGACGACAGATAGCACTGATCGTGGTTGAGGCTTGAGGAGCGGGGCGGTACCCGGAGGTGGTATATCATGTGGGACGTACACGAAGAGGATGGCCGGACCCGAGGAGCTGACGAGACTGTCTGTAATCACCCTTCAGGTGGGAGTTCCGAAGGACTACTTGGTGGTTGCTGCTTACTTTTCAGTTGTTGTACTTTCCTTTCAGTTGTACTTCACTTTTAGTTGGGTTTGTATACTGGCCCTTTACTTTCCAGCACTTACTTTTATTTTTAGTTTACTTAGTGTTTACTTCTGTTTGCGTACTCTGTGGTGTTGTTTTCTTTTATAAAGGCAATGTCTTCCCTTTTTATCGGGATTTACACCTTTGATGCTAGTCGTCAGCCCCTGGCCTATGGGAGGCGGGCTTGGGGTAGTCACGGCACGGGCCCCGAGGACGGGTCATGACATAACAATCCAAGAGAGGATTGTTACTAATGTCACATGAAATTCATCTTTCTAGGAAAATGTTTCCTCAGATACATGAGGAAAGAAAGAGAATAGTAAGGATCCCATGCTCATTGGTGATTGGGTCAATCGTGTTTGCTATTCCATGTACTAATCTAGATGGCGTTTATGCCTTAACTATGGTAGGCATATATCAAGCTAACCTAGGTGACCATCATTGGATGGAAATCAAGACTATACTTAAGTATTTGAGGCATACTAAGGATATGTTCCTAGTCTATGGAGGAGGTAAGGAATTAATCATCAAAGGATATGCAAATTCTAGTTTCCAAATAGATCAAGATGACATGAAATCACAAACGGGATACATCTTTACTTTTGTTGGAGGTGTTGTGAGATGGAAAATCTTAAATTAGGTTGTGGTCACATATTTTACAGAATAATCAGAGTATATTGATGCTTTTTAGGTAGCTAAAGAAGCATTATGGATATAAAATTTCATCTAAGAGATTGATGTGTCACCTAGAAGTAAAGATCCTATCACACTCTATTATGATAATACTACAACGGTGGATCTCACAAAGGAGCCAAGGTCACTTCAGTGGATGAAGAACATACTTCAAAAGTATCATCTCTTGAGAAATTTTTCTTAGAGAGGTGAAGTTTTAGTGAAAAATATTTACATAGAATATAATGTGACATACCACTTGAATAAAACCTTGACTCAATAGAAACATGATTATCATGTGAGGTCTAGAAGATTAAAAGTTTTAGGCAGTTGACTTTAGTCCAAGTGGGAGTTTGTTGGAGTTGGTGTCCTAGGACCAACTTATTAGACTTTGATTACATGTATATTTGATGAATTTAATATTAAAATATTTTATTATATATTGTTCATTATTTTTCATGAATTTAATGCAATAATGTCCTAGGGTATCTATTGTATTGATAAGGTCATAGTAGTTCCCTACTATAATGGGATCCTTGAAGCACTATGATGATATTATTAAATACAGTTCTATAGTTGGATAACATACTATGATAGGAAACATATTATGTAGACTATTAGGTGTGATTACTCATAAGAGGATGAGAATTATTCTTATGAATTCTATACTTGGTAATCTTCAAGACGGGAGATTATGAGAACTGACCTGCCAGTTGGAATTCCGTATGTTTTGGTGTCATTAGATATTACCATTTGTGAGCATGTATAATCACCCTTAGACTTTAAGATTATCATTAATGTATGTCATGACTCGAGCACTTAGATTTACTGACCAAAACCATCACATCATATGTTGGTGAACAGTAGGGTATGTCGGGTGTGTCATTAATGACATGTTATTAATGGATAAGTTGAGAAGGATTTTTCCCTTCCATATTTATGGAAGCATATATCTCAACACTTTTATTAGAATATAACCATTTCATTAAATTTCATGGCCATATTGAAACAACATGTTTATTTTAGATAGTCAAAGAAAGGTATATCGAGGACATAGGTTGATGAAATAGATTTAAAACCTACTTGATGAGATATTGAGATAAAAAGATTATATTGCACACTAAGTGTTCATATGTGGTTTTTAGCATTGCGACATTAAGTTCTTTCTCTTGGGTACCTTGACCTGTTGTTAGACACTAATCTTGGACTTTAATAAAGCTCACCTAATGCCAATAATAAAGAATCTTAGAGGATCACACACTAAGTGTTTCTGTTGATATCGATTAAATTCTATTTGAATTTAATTAATGGAATAAATATTATTCTCTAGACCAAGAAATAATTTTATTCATGTTTTATTGATCGTTAATATTCACAAGGTAATAAATAATTTATTTATTTTATTATGTGAGTACTTGATAAATATTTATTTTATAGAGTATGAATAAGATATTTATTTTATTTATTGATGAATAAAATATTTTATTAAATATTTTTTTTGAGTATTATATAAATGAATAGGATGATGGAAGGACTAATACCATTTATGTTGATAAATATTAATTTTTCAGCTGCTAAAAATATATTTATCATTGTGAAAGTTAGCACATGCCATAAAATCATAATAATAATATTATGATTTGGCATGTGGTTTGTTAAATATTATAATGTTATTTAACGTCTGGTACATAATTAAATAATATTTTAACCAAAACTCTATCTCTATAAATAGATGGTTATGTATATTGTGTAGGGTTAATAGAAAATTGAGAATTGATAATTGTTGTGCACAACATAATTATCTCTCTTGAATTTTATTCCCCTTTTCCTCTCAAGAATATGAAGAAATCCTTCAAGCATGAAGGAACTTGAGTGATCAAGATGTACAACACAAGATGATTGATTCACCATTTTACCACCCTGAAGTCAATCATGTTCATTTAGAGATCAATGGAGCACATATGGATCACCGCAATAGGGACTATAATTTTGGATCCTCCAAGTTCAATGAAGATTATTTGAATAGGGTTTTCTTAAGATCAATATCATCATTGAAGAAATTATCCTAAGATGAGGTAATCATTTATTTATGTCTAAATAAATTAATTATAAATTTAACGTTCAAGATACTCTATTGATGTTTCAGGAAACTCTAAATTAAAATAAATTTTAATTTAACACCCACCTTCACCGAGACCCCCAACCAAGTCTCGGTCTCACCTTCACCACCACCGTAGAGCCTCCAGGATATGATGTGGATTATCGTTGTGAGGTGATGTCATTAAATCCTCATCCTCCAAGTCCATATGATCTTTTTCTTCACATTTTCTTTCCTAGGATGTTAAGAACCAACCGAATCAATCCATAATCTAAATTCTATCCTGATGAAACAAGAATTATCTCGCAAGGAATCCACCTCATCCTCCAGGGTCTCTGCTCCTGGTTCACATGTCATAGGCCATTTCCATTAAGCTGTTGCTCAACTTCTGCTTCAATGATCCAAGAATGATTTTGTAAGGGATCTCTCTACTCATTTCTCCATATCTCAGTGAAACTAATCCCCAAACCAAGATCTCTCCCCAAGTGTTTTCTAAATGGAATCTCTTAGGAGGTAATGAAGGAGTTTGATGAAAATATAGTGAGTATTAAGGCATGCATCACCAGGGTCACCTGTGCAGTAGAGAGGCACCTAGTTATAACTTCACAATAGCTTAACAAATAGATGTGATACATATAAATAGAGTAGCAAGGGAGAAACAATGTATAAAATTCAAATCAAGGCATATTAAAAAAATGAAATTTAATTAACAATAAAAAAGGAATTAGCAATTCACAGTTACAATTCTCAATCTATTTGATTTTTTATTATTAAATTTATCATAGTTATTCTTAAGATATGATTTTTGACTTTGGTTTGACCATAATTTTGAGTATGATGAACAAAATAGAAAGGAATATTGGTTCCAAATTTCCACCATGGTGTATTCAAAAAATGGGTCAGAAACTTAATGTATCTTTTTAAATCAATTAAATCATGTAAATGGTCAAATTCATTTATTAAAAATTATGTTACATTAGATGCACATATATGATAAAGAATAAGTCATTTTATAAAATTTATCCACAACCTCCATTACATGGGTGGGTCCTTTATTGTACCGACTCAATATAATGGAATAGTTGAATAACACAAAAGTACCATTATATTATTTCACAATAAGAACACTTCAAATTAAAACTATATATTCTTCAAAACATCTATAAATAAAATTAAATAATAAATATAAATAAAAATACTTACCATGAGCTAAAAATAACTTGACTAAAAATCTCCTAAAAATATCATAGATGTGCACAAGAAATTGTTTTTAGCAATGAAATAAAAATTTTATAAATAAAATATAAAACTTTGAGAGTGAATGAGGAGAATAAGGTAGTGTGATTTTGTGATATTTGTGTTCTTGTATATATATAAAAAGATAGGGTGATGTAAGAGAAAATATACATATCCAAAACCCACTTTTTAGGTATATATATAAACCACTTTTAAGGGTAATGTTAGAACCCAAAGAAGGATACGATCCAAAGCCCTGTGCAATATTCAAAGGTCCTAAAACCATACAACCCAAAAAAATACTGAATAAAACCCAGTATACAATGGATTGAAACCCTAACATTAGAATCCCATCACTGTTGTCACTGCCATCGGGGAATAGATCATAGTAGTGAAGGTCATTTTTGTGGAGTTCCATCACTGAGGATCATCTGGACTGTCAAACAACTCTGTATAGAGAAAAAATACACATAGAAGAAAGAAAAGGAAAGGGACCAAAACCTAGTTTTCATCCAGTATTGAATCATGAATCAAAAAAATGAAAGAGTAGAAATCAATACTAGGAAAAAAATGGTCAATATTCATTGTCAAGATGTTATCAATGCCTCCTCCACTAATTAAAGACACACTTACAGCTAAAATCAAAAGCTAACCATGATACAAACAAGTCCACAAACATTGAATCCATAAAACCATTGGAGTTAGGAGGGATGACCATATTCACTAAAGGATTGGGAGGAAATACTCAAGGAAATATCAAAGGAAATCGAAGGTCATAAAATTAATGAGGCAAGTGGGGATTTTCCATTAAAGTGATGAGAATCAAAACACAAACTGAATCACTGATAGGAAATTCCTAGAGGATCGAGATGAGTGTAGAAAACACCGAGAGAGACAAAGACCAAGAATATGGAAGGAGCACCATCCATATATGGTGAGACACCAAAGATACACTCGATGGAAAATAAAGGACCAGATTGAATGTTGAATGAAAAAATAAGAACACTATTGTAGAAAATTGGAAGGAATATTGAGAAGAAAAAATATATTCAATTCTTAATGTGTGAATTTAATTCACTATCCAGAAGGGTTTGATACACCCTCACTTATTGGCGTAGGGTTCTCAGTGGAAAATTCCCTTGAAGATTTCACTAAGATTTTAGGAATTCCAGTCACTAAATTCTGATATCCCCATGTCACCGATGTTAGGAGATTTTATTTGAATAATTTTGGATTGAAAAGATTAATTGTCCAATCTCACCATCCCTTTATTTATAGATCAAAATCTATGTGAATTACATTGATTTTATCTCACCATTTTAATAAAAAGAAACCTTGATTTGATCAAAGAGAGACAAATCTTGGTTGGGGGCACACGTCTGTATTTCGAAAATTCAAAATCTAATCATTATGATTAATCAAATCATTAGTCATTTTTAAAAATTATTATTTTTTATTTTATATATATACATAAATAATTTTTTTTACTAAAATATATATTTTAAAAATATTTAAAAATAATTTATGAAAATATATTTTTTATGGTAAAAAATCCCCAAGTCCCCTTTTTATAAGGGATTAGATTTGAGGATTCTATCCCCATTTTCAATGTGGGATTCCACATGGTTTTGTCCACCTCATAAATACAAACCTCAAAAGATGTGGGTCCCATAAAAATCCTTTTATTTATAAATTTCATGAATAAAAATATAACAATCCCCCACTTTTATTCATAAATATTAACTCTATAGATCACAAGTGAATCATTATACATGATAAAGGCATCTTTAAATTTAAACCTTTACCTAGTATCAATATCTCAAAGTATTATCAGATTTATAATTTTTCGAAACATTAAACTTGTTAATATTTCAAATGAACCAGATATATCATACACAAAATGATATTTCCATCCAACATCTCATTTTTTAGAAATTTTATGATCATGTGCTTATATAATTTTCATGACTCTCTAAGGATTAAACCCATTAACTCCTATAAGAAGTGGCACCACTTCAAAGTTTACATAGGTAAAATATTACAATGAGTTTCCATTATTAGAACACATAACCCATCAAGTCTTAATATTTTTTAAGTGTTTATAAGTCAACCTATAATCATAACAGGAAATATTGACACCAAGTAGTTGGGGTTATAATTATCAATATGAACAATCATCTTCGTAACTTGTTTTTACCCATTAAACACTTTTATTAGGATCTACCTAAATAAAATATTGGGTTTCCATAAAAAAAGATTCATTCTATGGGATTTAACCCCATATCTTTATTAATTATACAAATGATCTCTCTTGGTAGAGACTTTGTTAATAGAGCCGCAAGGTTTTTACTTGATCTCACATAAACAATTGTTATGGGACCATCTTGTAACAATTGTATAAAATAATAATTTCCCAAACTTATATGTCTATAATTTCCATTATAAGGCCCCGAATTTAAACATTACATGATCTTGAGTTTTAGTCAAGAATTTACTTTCTTCCACATTGAGGATTTTTTTAGGTTTAGAGTTTTAAAGAATTAGTTCATAATTCATACATAAAATTTCACATTTATACAAAGTGGATACAACTAAAACAATATCAATTGATTCCAAAATATAAAACTTTTAAAAGAAAACATGATTTATTTTTCATGAAAAATATCCATAACATTCATCTTGATATCCTCATTTATCTTACCCATCCTTATACCATGTGGAAAACATTTTAAAACTTGGGATGAGCACAAAAGGATCATTAAGGTACATAAAATAAGGAAAGAATCTATTAGTCCATGAATAATTTAAACCCATGAAAACATTTTCACAAAGTTATACTTTTCAACCATAAAACATGAGCTCTTTAGCTTACCTCATGAAATCATAATATTCTTATAAAATCCCATAGAAAACACAAATCATAAAGTTAACTTGTGTCATAAATTCCATATCACTCTTACATTTAATGTATCTATCATGTCTACTTAGAGAGTAACCTTCATGGTTACATTTGGAATACCCACCGTGGTATATTCCCTTAATCTCTTAGGAGAAACCCAACTAGTTAACTTCTTTTGATTACCCAATGTATTGGATATATATAATGGGATCACCTTCCCTTGGTTTATCACGGAACCACCCATACTCGTAAAAAATTCCCAAGAACCCAAACATAATCATAAGACATAAATCATGCATAAAATAATAATAACTTTAGAAATCACTTTTCATTTTTATAAAGTCACGCACTCAAAAAATGAAAAAAAATTATTTGTAAATAAACGTTTAAACTTTTAAAGGAAGACTAAAAATATTAAAGTGACATAAAATTTAGAAAATACATTCATTCTGTATAAGTTAAAAAAATATTCCCTTTGACTTTTGTAAAAAGAGTTGGAAAAGGACCTTTAAATAAGGGGTTTTAAAAGGAAGTCTCTTACCTTGAGTCTTACTCATCACGTACAATCATTATCTTCCTGAATAATAAAATTATATTAATTATTAAATTTCTTTATAACCCTTTTAAATATTATTATTCCATTTACATTACTTATTATCATTTTATAACAATTACTTAATTATTTAAGTTCATGTCGTACATTTTGTCGATATTTGGTACTTGAGTCCATAATGAATTCCATATGATGTCAATAGTCAAAGTGGTCATAATTCCATAATCTCCAGAATAATATTAATTAAATAATAATCACTTTTATAAATCAATTATACTTTTAAATCAAACCATTTATACATGGTTATGAAAAATTAACAACGTTACAATCAGGGAGACTTCAGGTCATACGTGCGTATGAGTAACATTTCCATTTTTCAATGATCATTATGGAAAGAAAGTAATTATTATTTTATATTCAAATAATTATAATAATATCATAAATATAATATTAATAATTTAAACATACTTATATATACAATCCATATGATGTGGTGATGAAAAATGAATCACATCGCTTCGTGGAAGTGATAGTTCACACATACACACGAACGACATTATAATTTTTATGTGAATGGAAAGGTAAGAACATAAATGATATATTATTATTTTATAATGATAAATATTTCATTAATATAATATATAAAAATAAATTCCATCATTATAAACAGTCTTAAGAGACGTGATAGAAAACGAATTATATCGGTTCGCGAGGTGGTAGTCTGCCATACACACGAATAAATAATTAATTTCCCATTTGATGAAATTGGAGATGGATTTAGGTGATTATATTCAAACAATAAAATCTAAATATATTTATGATACTATATTTATTATTTAATCATGGTTGAATAATATTTTAAGGGAGTGAAATAAGAAATAAAATAGAAAAACTTAATTAAAATCGATACCTTTTTTAGGATGACCTCCTTTGATTAATAGCTTAACACCTCTAAGGAGGGTGTTCTGCCTAAACTATGTCCTCTAGAATGTGGGTAGTCATTATAGGAAGGGGTTTGGGAAGATTGTTTCTGAACCAAATTGGTTTTTAAGTGTGAATAAAAGAGAATAATGGGTTCCCTTTTATAGAAGAGGGGAGGCACACTCTTGGAAATCTTCAAAATATTAAATTAATATAAATTAATATTCTTTTCAAAATGGGTCCAAAGTGATTTATTTAGAAGATAATATGATAATGGGTTGAAAAAAATTTATCCAATAAAAACTATACATGTTTTTATTATTTTTTTAATCCATATATTTTTGTTTTAACCCTTTTAACGCTTACCATGATATCATTTAATTTGCATATTGAGGGTTAATATAATTACTATAAAATGAAAAATGACCAATAAATGAGTAATTTGACTTCTTAAAATAATTTGGATAAAATTTAGAGTTTTATAAATTTTATATCATTCAATAAAATATTATTTATTTTAAAATACCATTAATGTCAATTTTGACACTATTCATTACTTGACTTTTCAAAAATATCATAACTACAAGATAAATTCAAACCAATACTTATAAAATATCACTAACATGTAAAAATAATCTAAAAAAATTCGTGGATGACATTAATCATATCAAATTATATTTATTTAGTATTTTTAATATCATTTATTTGATATTTTCTTTAATTATACAATTATTGCATCATCATTGTGAAAGCCATTAATTTAATTATATATTCTCTAAAAAATAAACAAAATTACAATGAAAAGGATAAAAATTTTAGCTTTCAAAATACTATTTATAGTCAAACATATCCCCTATATAACCCCATATTAAAAATATTTCACTTATTAAAAATAAAAGTGCGAAAAAATTAACTTTTTCTTTGAATATAATATTATAAATGTCATACTCTCATCAAAGTGACTTAAAAAGGTTATAATTTCAGACCAATTATGGTTTTGGAAAAAACACACTCATCCAATGAAATTAGGACAATTTTTAGGATAAATTTATAATATTCATAATATTAATTTTACCTTTAATTAAATGATTTACCCTTAACCATTGCAATAAAAAATAATACTAAAGTTACTATTCATATTATACAAAAATAAAAAGGAACTATTTTTTAAATTTGTAAATTCTGATTCCAAATATGGAATCCATTTTTTAAAATTAAAAACACTAAAATTGAAGAAATTTACTAAAAATAATCCCATTGAAGGAACGAGAAAACGAGTTTTTAAAGTAAAAACGTTCAAAAATTCTTAATGTTTTTATATCCAATTTAAATATGATAATAATTCCAATGACCTAAATTGTATTTAATGATAAAAAATTTATCTAATTATAATTTAAAACCATTTAAATATATAATTTACAACTATACATAAATTTGATGAAAAATCTATTTCCAATTAAAAAATGCAATATTTCTTCACTATTCATCAAAACATGAAGCATATCAGAAAAATATCAAAAATTAAACCAAAGTAAATTTTGATATTCCGATTCCAAAGAAGAATCTTATTTTTTCAAATAGAATTTATAAAAGTGAAAAACTAGATTTAAAGCAAGTGCGCCATTGAAATATGGTAAAACTGCTTTTTAGAAAAATACATTTTTAATCGTAAAACTGGATTTATTCTCATATTATTCCTATAAAATCTATTGAATGAATGTAAAAAAACATTTTATAAATAGTGTAAACTTATTATATCATTACCTGGGTTGTTACACCATTGTACATAAAACTATATTCTTTTGATAAATTTTCTCCACTATCACAATTGATTGAGATTGGAGGCATCAAACTAGGCCACGATTTAATATCAAATAATAGATTCCTAATCCATATAGATTCCTTTCTATATGCCTCTAAGGTGATAAACTCATACTCCATGGTTTAATGTGAAATGCATGTTTGTTTCTTTCTCACCCAAGAAACAACACAACCTCTAAGAGTAAACAACCATCCAGATTTGGATTGATTATCACCAATACTGGTAATACAACTCACATCGATGTATCCTTCTAATACAATCAAATAATAATTTTAGTATAAACATAAATATTTGGTCTTTCTCAAGTATCTAAAGATTCTAATTATACATTTCCAATGATCCAGACTAGGATTACTAGTATATCTACTCATTTTACATACTGAAAAAGAAATACCAGGTCTCATGCAATGCATTTCATACATTAAATAACCAATTTCACTAGCACACTCAAGTTGTGTTATGACTCTACCCATATTCATTAATAGTTTAACACTATAATCAAATGGATTATCAACATCCTTGAAACTAAGATGATCAAATTTAATAATTTTTTTTCTATATAATGAGACTGACTTAAAGAATAACCCCCACTATATTTTCTAACCTCAACACCTAGAATAGTATCAACTATTCCAAGATCCTTCATTTTAAACATAGTAGATAAATAATTCTTTTCCTCATTTACACTAATCATATTGGTTCAAAAAATTAACATATCATCCACATATAGACACACAATATGTAACATCCCCATCCCGGAAGCCACTAACCGGTGCTCCGAGCTAGGTGGTTACATAACCTCAAGCACGCCTCCCCGTATGCCAAAGGCTACCGAATAGCAGTGGGGGTCGATGTAGTCAAGTGGGGAGACTATACCCCCTTTTTATCAGAGTAAGCCACAACATAAATAAACCAAATAGCGGAAACAATAACCAACAACAAGGAACATGCATAACAACCAATTCCAATAACAATAAATATGCCATGTCATACTACAAGTGCAAGAGTGAACAAAAGCCCCAAAATAAAGACACGGCCAGAATCCCCAAAATGGTCCCGACTCCAAGTCCGGATCCTCCACCAAGTGCTACCCATGTCCACTCACTACCTTGCAAGGACCTTTTCCCTTCTCCTGACCTGCAAACATGAAGCCTGCTTGGGTACCCAACAATGGCCCAAGCAGGGTGTGAGTACAACTCAGTAGGCCACCACCAACGATGTCTACAAAATATCCAGTATAAACAAGTAGTGAATGCAAAAGGAAAATGAATGATAAATTCCAAGTAATTATTTTAGGTGCCATTAACAAGTCTAGAGACAAGCCATTGCCACTTCCATTACCATTCATTTCACACCAATTATCATCACTTACCATTTCATCACATTCCATGGGCTAATCACCTTCATCATGTTACATGGGTCTAAGGCCAAAAATCACATGCAAGAGGGTAAACACATCGTTATCCTATCTCACTAGGACTAAACCTTCATAGCAACCATATCCTCACCTCGAAGCCTCAATCCGGGTGGATGCAACCATTAGGAGAATAGACCCTCAATCCCCTTTCCTAACCCATGCATTTAGGGTGGAGTTTAGAGCCTCAGTCTTCACTCGACCCATGGGTGTAGATCCTCAAGTCATACCCCACTCTACCAATCCATGTGCACATGCTTATATATAAGTAACCATCAACCTTCCAACCATTTCCCATCGGCAACCATCATTCACAACAACCCACATGGGAAACAACATCATGCCTTAACCCATTAACACATTAGCATTTCACATCATTTAACCATTCACCCAATTCCCATGTGTCATGCCTATCTCACTAAGCATTCCATCCTAGACCCATGATCTATCCCATTATGGTCTTTAATCAATTTACACATTAACCCATTTAACCCGTTCATCATTTCCATGAATCAACCATTCATTCCATTTCAAATAACCCTTTGATTATTACCAAGTCTAGGTGAATCACCTAACTTCTATTCTAAGTTCAACCAAACATGCCAAAATATTCATCAAGGGCTCTACCATTTACCACAAAACGATCACTTGTTTAATAACAATCCCTAAACCCGGGAAAAGCCGACACATCCCATGGATGGACCTAATTTAAGTCAAGTCAATCCCAACACATCCCACGGGGATTTTGAGGGTTCCCATTTTCCATTTTAAACACCATTTTTCTCAAACATGCCAAGACTATCCAAACATAACCAAGGAAAAGAAAGAACAAAATTTAACATGCACAAAAACCCTAAATAACCATGGGATATAACTTGTAGACCACCTACCTCGAAACCTCGGTTGAACGCACCCTCAATCGAGTCCTTAGACCTCGATTTGACCAACCCTTGGAGCTTCAACCTAGAACTCACCCAAAAGATAGGGTTTTAGGGTTTCAGAACAAGAGGAAAGGAAGATACTAACCCTAAACCAAAAAGAGAAGAAAGGATGAGGTTAGCCTTACCCGGAGATTCGATCTGCAACCAACGACACCAAAAACGCCTTATAATCGAAGGAGTTTGACCTATTGGAGTCCTCGGGAGGCTTGGTCCGCACCTAGGGTGAAGAGGAGAAGATGGGAGGAAAATACCGAGTTGGGGTTATAAATCATGGAGCAGAAATTTTGTAAATTTTCCAAATTTAAGTGGCCGAACGGTTTGGAAAACCGTGCGCAAACCGTGTGCACGCCACTGCCCGGAGGAGGGGGAGTTGAAAGATTTATCCGCACGGTTTGGAAAACTGTGCGCAAACTGTGAACTCGCTTCTGTCCAGAGGAGGGAGGGTCGCACGGCTTAGTCTGGGCAGGCCGTACAGTTTGGCTGACCATGCGCAGGTCGTGCGCCTTGGTCTGCTTTGCCCAGACTTCCCTTCTTCCGTGCCTCGAGCCCCCGGAACACCCCCAAGTCCTATCACACTTTCAAGAAACCTTTTAAAGTCCCAAAGGAAAAGGGTTCAACCCAAATCACATCAAAACATAGCTTTCCAAAAACCAGGATCTTACAACCTCCCCACCTTATAACGGCTCATCCTCGAGCTGATCTTCCAAGCCTCATTACTCCACCGAAGAGAATAGTTCGGGCCACTGAGCCCGCATATCCGATTACCGCTCCCAAGTTTCTTCCTGAACTTTCCCATGCTGCCATAGTACTCGCACTAATGGAACAACTTTGCCTTGCAAGACCTTTTCACTACGATCCACCACACGAACCAGATGCTCCTCAAAGGACGCATCAACCTCAAGCTCCACATCCTCAACATCAAAAACATGAGATGGGTCAGGGTGATACTGTTGAAGCTGTGACACATGAAACACATCATGCATCCCCCCATACTGTTGTAGAAGAGCCAATCGGTAAGCCACTGGTCCGATCCTCTCCACAATCTCAAAAGGTCCCACATACCTGGGTTCCAACTTACCCTACTTCTGAATCCGTCGGTGACCCAATCTTGGCAACACATGAAGGAACACTTTATCACCCACCCCAAACTGGAGAGGTCTATGCTTCCGATTTGCATATGACTTCTGCCTACTCTGAGCCATATCCATTCGCTTCCTGATCAACTGAACTCTCTCTGAAGTCTCCGGCATGAGACTCGGCCCCAACAACTCAGATTCACCGGCCTCTAGCCAACACAACGAAGATTTACATGGTCTCCCATAAAGCACCTCAAATGGTGCCATATGAATTGTATCCTGAAAAATATTGTTTTAGGAAAACTCAACCAATGATAGGTTCCTCTCCCAAGAACCACCAAGGTCCAAGACACAAGCTCTCAACATGTCTTCCAATACTTGGATCGTACACTCCAACTGCCAGTCCGTCTGTGGGTGGAAATCCGTACTTAAAAACACCTTCGTACCAAGCACCTTATGCAAACCTTGCCAGAAACGCGATGTGAAACGCGAATCTCGGTCCAAAACTATGGTTCGTGGAATACCATGCAACCGCACTATTTCCCAAACATACAGCTCACCCAACTGGTCGACTGTATAGGTCTCCTGAATCGGTAATAAATGAGCCACTTTTGTTAACAGATCCACAACTACCCAGATTACATTATTCTTCCATGGAGTCCTCAGAAGACCCACAAAAAATACATTATTACATCATCCCACTTTCATTCCGGAATGGTAAATGGATGCAACAAACCACCTGGGCGTTGATGCTCGGCCTTCACCAGCTGGCAGGTAAGGCACCGTGCCACAAAGCCCGCAACTTTCTTCTTCATTACAGGCCACCAAAACTGCCTTCAGATATCACAGTATATCTTGGTCAAACCAGGATGCACTGCCCACTTTGATGCATGGAACTCATGCATAAACTATTCCCACACACACTTTGGCACAACCACACGATCACAAACACGAACAACACTGTCCACACCGATGGCCTTTCCAGAAGGTAGCTCCCCACCTTTAAGATTTTCTTTCATGATCAAACACTCAGGATCACCAAGCTAACTTTCCTTATCTTGACTCAAAAGCGTCAACTCCATCGTTAAGGAAGAAAGAGTGACCTGAAAATTCTCCTCCTTCACCTCCAGGCACATCTCTGCAAACAAGGCCATCACCTTCCACTTAGTGCTGGACTCCTGAACTGCCTGATTCTGAACCTTCCTGCTTAGAGCATCAGAAACACTATTTCCCTTTCCCCGCGTGTACACCAACTCAAAGTCAAAATATTGGAGATATTCAACCCATCTTCACTGCCGAAGATTCATATCCCCCTGCGAGAAGATGTACTTCAAACTCTTATGGTCAATAAACACTGTAAACCATTCTCCCAACAGATAGTGCCTCCAGCACTTCAAGGCGTACACTACTGCAACCAATTCAAGATCATGAGTGGGATATTTCTTCTCATGGGGTCTCAACTGCCTTGACCCATAAGCCACAACCCGCTCATCTTGCATCAACACAGCCCCAAGTCCAACTCCAGACGCATCACAAAACATGATGTACTTCTTACCCGACTCAGGTAAGATCAAGATAGGTGCGGTCGTCAACCGCTTATTCAACTCTTGAAAAGAATTATCACAAGCCTCATACCACTCGAACCTGATTCCCTTCTTGGTCAAGCCCAAACGTGGTGCTTCCATGTGAGAGAAATCTTGAATGAACCTTTGGTAATACCCGGCCAATCCCAGAAAACTCCAAACATCAGAAACACTCCTAGGCTAATCCCAAGATACAACTGCCTGCAACTTCTCTGGATCCACTGACACACCTGCCTCCAAGATGATGTGACCCAGAAAATGCACCTCGCCTATCTAAAATTGACACTTTGATAGATTGGCGTATAGCCGGTGCTTTCTTAGCGTACCCAAGATGATGTCAAGATGTTGGGCATGATCGTCGTGAGTTTTCAAGTACACTAAGATATCATCAAAAAAGACAACCACAAACTAATCTAGATAGGGATGAAAGATCCGGTTCATCAATGCCATAAACATCGTTGGTGCATTGGTCAAGCCGAAAGGCATTACCACAAACTCAAACGACCCGTACCGACTTCAGAAAGCTTTCCGCGGTATGTCGGAAAACCTATCCCTCAACTGGTGATAACCCGACCTCAGATCAATCTTGGAAAACACTGATGCACCCCTAAACTGATCAAATAGGTCTTCAATTCTAGGAAGAGCGTACCGATTTTTCACTGTCATCTGATTCAACCTCTGATAATCAACACACAGCCTCAACGACCCATCAACCTTCTTTGCAAAAAAGCACGGGAGATCCCCAAGGAGACGTACTAGGATGGATAAAACCCTTACGATCCAACTCCTCAAACTGTACCTTTAGTTCCTGGAGTTCTTCCGGTGCCATTCGGTATGGCGGAATAGAAACTGGATCCGCTCCTGACAGAAAATCGATCCGGAACTCAACATCCCTCTCGGGTGGTAACCCCGAGAAATCCTCAGAAAACACGTCCTGAAACCAATCCACCACAGGAGGAAAAACAATCTGTTCCCCTCTTTCATCATCACCAAGCATGAGACATGCCACTTGAGCCGTGAGTTCACTAATCTGTTGACCCAACAGTCCTTCATGACCTACTCGAACATCCCACTCGCCACAATGGACATAAGCGTCATCCTCAAGTGACCTGAACGATACTCTGCGATGATAACAGTTGATGTGTGCTTGATACAGCACCAACCAATTAATTCCCAAGATTAGATCGAACCCAGACATCTCGAGGACGAACAAGTCCCACAGAAAACTATACCCACTAACTTCCAAGGCACATCCCTTGCACTGCTTGATATCCTCAACCCACACCCCCAACGGAGTGTCAATTGACATCACCCCACACACCCCCTCCACAGGTAAACCCAACGCTACTACAAGTTGAGCAGAGATAAAAGAGTGTGTGGCACCTGTGTCAAACAAGGAACTAGTAAAAGTAGAAGCTATAAGGATCGTACCTCGAACAGTCGATGGTCCAGCCTCGCCATCACCAGGTGCAAACTGAACTTCCTGAAGCTGACCTGCCCCTCTACCGTGGGCCCCAGCCTGAGTACTCTGTGCTACACTACCTTGCTGGTGTGAGCGATCTTGTCCTAGAGTTCCACATCCACCACCCTTGCCAGTATGGCCCATGGAGCTCCAACTGCCTGCCTGATACGAGGCAACTGATCCCATTCCCGTATCTGGTACCTGCTTTCCACTGTCATACTCACCCACCTTCCGTGGGTTCCTGAAGAACCTCTGCACATGCCCCATCCTACCGCACAATAAAAACTCAACTGGAGGTCGAGGACACTGACCACACACATGCCCCGGCCTACCACACTGATAACAGAACACCTGATTCCCACTCTGAGAGGTTGACCCTCTCTTCCAGCCACTTTTCACGATACCACCATGCTGTGAGCTCTCATGGCATCGCTTTCGACCCTCAGAAGCTACACCGCTCGTCTTCCCCACCTGCACCACAAGCTCACTACCCAAATCTTCCTTCAGGTTTCCTTCTGAGATCAATGCCTGATCTACTACCTCTACAAACCTCTTCAAGCGGAAGATATTTACTTGAGACCTGATCTCATGTCTCAACCCATCCTAGAAGAGTCTTTCCACCGCTGCCTCATCCCCTGCTAACACTGGGACAAAGAGTATCAAATCAGTGAAGCGAATAACATAGTTCATCACCGATAGTGAACCCTAAGTCAGGCTCATAAACTCTACAGCCCGCTCCTGCCTCAACGTCTCTGGGTAGAAATGCTCCAGAAACTTTTCCTGAAAAATCTTCCACGACATTCCCTCAGCCTACTTGATTTGAGCCTGAATGTCCCACCAACGCCTAGCCTAGCCTCACAACATATAAGCAGCCAGCTTTACCCGCTTCTCGACAGGGGTCTCCAGATGATCCAGTATCATCTGGACGGACTCTAACAAGAACTCCGCTGCCTCTAGCCCAACCTCTCTGGTGAAAGTCGGATAGTGTTTCAGCGGGAATTCCCTAGTCAGCTCAAACATACTCGGTGCAACCCGCCCTAGGTCCTGATCCATAATCTATATAAGGTGAGCCAAGTTCACCCGGAACTAGTCTTCTCTACCTTCATTAATCATCACATTATCTTGCTCTTATACTGGAGGAGTGTTCTCAGCAACACCCTCCCATTTCCCAACTAGCAACTGACGTCGGGGTGGCATCTCTCTACAATGCCAAGCATGAGATTTAGGACGCATACCATAAAACTTTCACGACTTCATCAAAAACTATTCACTAGCTACAATAACCCATTTTTAACAACATTAACACCTCAAATTTACTACCCCGACCATCTCTACCGCGGGCCATGGTCCACATGGGGTAAACAATCATGCACTACCACCAACTCATGCAACATTTTTCAAGACATTTTCCACTTCATGTCAAACCCTTAGGTTTCATTAAACATCATTTACCCACTTGTTTCATTTCATTCTTCTCATTATTTTTTGGTTTCATGAAATGCATAATGCACCCTACTTTCCTGCCTCACACACCCCTCCTGTGCATGTTCCTAATAAAATGCATGTCACCTATCTCCCTAGGTCCCTACAATGATTCATGAGTACAAATCCTCGTGCCATTAAGGCCACGAGCCAAATATCGTAAAAAAATCACATCAAACCACATGTGGATCACCCAACGGTGAAATATCATCAACTGTAACAACACACAACCAAGAACAACATTTCCCACCCAGGGTGACTTGGGTTTTCCCCCATACCTGGGTTAACTACTCCCAAGCATGATCTCATTACCAAGGCCCTACACATCTTAACTCTTGGCTACTAATCCCAAATAACTAGACCTTAGAGAAGGAGAAGAAAGACCTACCTTTGATACCACTTTGTAACGTCCCCATCCTGGAAGCCACTAACCGGTGCTCCGAGCCGGGTGGTTACATAACCTTAAGCGTGCCTCCCCGTACGCCAAAGGTTGTCGACTAGTAGCGGGGGTCGATGTAGTCAAGTGGGGTGACTATACCCCCTTTTTATCAGAGTAATCCACAAAAAAAAACCAAATAGAGGAAACAATAACCAACAACAAGGAACATGTATAACAACCAATTCCAATAACAATAAATATGCCATGTCATACTACAAGTGAAATAGTGAACAAAAGCCCCAAAATAAAGACACAGCCAGAATCCCCAAAATGGTCTCGACTCCAAGTCCGGATCCTCCACCAAGTGCTACCCATGTCCACTCACTACCTAGAAAGGACCTTTGCCCTTCTCCTAACCTGCAAACATGAAGTCTTCTCGGGTACCCAACGACGGCCCGAGAAGGGTGTCAGTACAACTCAGTAGGCCACCACCAACGGTGTCTACAAAATATCTAGTATAAACAGGTAGTGCATGCAAAAGGAAAATGAATGATAAATGCCAAGTAATTATTTTAGGTGCCATTAACAAGTCCAGAGCCAAGACATTTCCACTTCCATTACCATTCATTTCACACCAATTATCATCACTTACCATTTCATCACATTCCATGGGTTAATCACCTTCATCAGGTTACATGGGTCTAAGGCCAACAATCAAACGCAAGAGGGTAAACACATCGTTATCCTATCTCACTAGGACTAACCCATCATAGAAACCATATCCTCACCTCGAAGCCTCAGTCTGGGTGGATGAAACCATTAGTAGAATAGACCCTTAGTCACCTTTCCTAACCCATGCATTTAGGGTGGAGTTTAGAGCCTCAGTCTTCACTCGACCCATGGGCGTAGATCCTCAAGTCATACCCCACTCTACCAAGCCATGTGCACATGCTTATATATAAGTAACCATCAACCTTCCAACCATTTCCCATCGGCAACCATCATTCACGAAAACCCACATGGGAAACCACATCATGCCTTAACCCATTAACACATTACCATTTCACATCATTTAACCATTCAACCAATTCCCATGTATTATTCCTATCTCACTAAGAATTCCATCCTAGACCCATGATCTATCCCATTATGGTCTCTAATCAATTTACACATTAACCCATTTAACCTGTTCATCATTTCCATGAATCAACCATTCATTCCATTTCAAATAACCCTTTGATTATTACCAAGTCTGGGTGCATCACCTAACTTCTATTCCACGTTCAACCAAACATGCCAACATATTCATCAAGGGATCTACCATTTACCACAACACGATCACTTGTTTAATAACAATCCCTAAACCCAGGAAAAGCCGACACATCCCATGGATGGCCCTAATTTAGGTCAAGTCAATCCCAACACATCCCACGGGGATCGTGAGGGTTCCCATTTGCCATTTTAAACACCATTCTTCTCAAACATTCCAAGGCTATCCAAACATAACCAAGGAAAATCAAGAACACAATTTAACATGCACAAAAACCCTAAATAACCATGGGATATAACATATAGACCACCTACCTCGAAACCTCGGTTGAACTCACCCTCAATTGAGTCCTTAGACCTCGATTCGACCAACCCTTGGAGCTTCAACCTTGAACTCACCCAAAAGATAGGGTTTTAGGGTTTCGGAACAAGAGGAAAGGAAGATACTAACCCTAAACCAAAAAGATAAGCAAGGATGAGGTTAGCCTTACCCAGAGCTTCGATCCGCAACCAACGGCAGCAAAAACGCCTTAGAATCGAAGGAGTTTGATCTATTGGAGTCCTTGGGAGGCTTGGTCCGCACCTAGGGTGAAGAAGAGAAGATGGGAGGAAAATACTGAGTTGGGCTTATAAAGCCCGGAGTGGAAATTTTGTAAATTTTCCAACTTTAAGTGGCCGCACGGTTTAGCCGCACGGTTTGGCAAACCGTGCACAAACCGTGCACACGCCACTGCCTGGAGGAGGGGGAATCGCACGATGTAGCTGCACGGTTTGGAAAACCATTTGCAAACTGTGTGCTCGCTTCTATCCAGAGGAGGGTGGGTCGCACGACTTAGTCTGGTATGGCCGCACGGTTTGGATGACCGTGCGCAGGCCATGCGCCTTGGTCTGCTTTGCCCATACTTCCCTTCTTTTGTGCCCCGAGCCCCCGGAACACCCCCAAGGCCTCTCAAACTTCCAAGAAACCTTTTAAAGTCCCCAAGGAAAAGGGTTCAACCCAAAAAACAACAAAACATACCTTTCAAAAAACCGGGATCATACACAATAACTCCATATTATTTTATAAACTTTTAGTACACCCATTTATCTGCATTTATATGAGTAAATCAGTTAGATAAAAAGTAGAAACAAATTTCTCATTAAATTGATTCAGAGCTTGATTAATTCCATAGTGAGATTTAACTAGTTTACATACTTTATTTTCATTACCTTATAAAAAAAACTTATGCTTGGTCCATGTATATCTCTTCATTTAAGTCTCCATTTAAAAAGTTAGTTTTAACATCCATTTAGTGGAAATAAGAATGATTAATTGAAGATAATGAAGATAAAATCCTTATCGAAGTAATCTAAGTTATGGGAGAATAATTATCAAAATAATCAATCACTTCTTTATTTCCAAAACCTTTGGAAATCAATTGAGACTTAAAATCTTGAATGTTACCATTGGAATCATACTTATTTGTGAAAACCCATTTACAACAAATGGGTTTAGAACCTCTTGGTAAATCCATAATGACCCAAGTATTATTCTCCATAATGGAATAAATTTCATCAATAATTGATTATTTCTATAAAGAAACACCTATAGAAGTTATATATTCTTTATATGTCTTTGGGTTATCTTTTATAGTTAATAGCATAGGATACTTATTCAGAAGATGATTATTTTGATCTCCCTCAATAAGGAAAACTATGGAACCTGGAGAAATAAAATATGGATGTAGATATTTCTACTTCCTAAGTATTGTACTCCATTTAGGTTTAACTCAAGAATCATCATTATTCTATACTATTTTATTTGAACTAGATAGAGTATAAGAGATAGGGGTTTAAGAAATAAACTCCTCCTCCTCATCTTTATAAAATTTATTTTCCAAAAACTATACATCTCTTAATTCAATAATGAAATTAGATTCCAAATCCATAACTCTATATGAAGGCCTATTTTCTACATATCTAACCAAAACACCTTATTCAAACTAGGACCAATTTTATTTATTTTAGGATTAAGCACTATATAGTAATCTAAACACCCATAAACTTTAAGAAATATGAAATATTTGATCTTCTACCTTTACAAATTTCCTAATGTGATATATTAGTTTTCCTAGAAGACATATTATAACGAATATGACATAAAACCAGCAACTTTTTTCCCCATAAATTCAATGGCAACATTTATTTATTAATCATGTAATTTACTATTTCTACTAAATATGATTTTTTCTTATAACTAAGCCATTTTTTGAGGTGTTTTAGGAGAAGTATTTTGATGAATTATACCATTTTATTCACATAACTCATTAAATTCATTCATAAAGTATTCACCACCTCTATCCGAGTGTAATAATTTTATCCTTTTATTTAATTGATTTGAAACTTCATCCTTATACTTATTGAATATATTAAAAGATTCAATTTTTATTTTAAGAATATATATATGTAAATATTGACTAAAATCATCAAAAAAGTAATAAAATATATTTTTCCTCCATGTGCTAACATACCATTCAATTTAAAAATATTTTAATGTACGAATTCAAATATATCATAATTTGTATCTACACTTTGAAATGAGTTTTTAACTATTTTAGATTCTACACATGTTTCACAATTATTAAATTCATTTTAAAATATAATTAAGTTTAAATCCTTTATCACATTTAATGAATTATAATTAACATGTTCCAAATGACCATGCCATAAATTAAAGGACTCTATCATGTAATCTGAAGATTTAATCATATTATTAAAAGACAGTTGATACATTCCATCATTTGATTACCCCTTTCCCCAAAAACATACCTCCCTTTTAAAAGATAACCTTTTAAAATTTGAATGAAACCCAAAATCCCTTCTTACATAGAAGATCAACATAGAATACATTCTTTCAATATCAGGTATATAAAAAACATTTAGAAGAGTCAAATTTTTCACAGAAGTAAAGACCAGTTCTATGATTCTATAAGAAACTGGATCTTCTTTTCAGGTATTTTTTTCCTTTTCTGGTCATTTTTGAGAAAAAGAGGAAATTCTGGAAATTTTCTAAGTATAAACCGTGTACTTTATGAGTACACGCCGTGTACTTCCTTGTTGCAGCAGGCTGTGTTCTGGCCATGTAGTAGCCACACACACGGCTGTGTGGGAGTGACTTGGAGGCCGCCTAATGCAGATTATGAAAACAGAAAGTACACGCAGTGTACTCCAAAAGTACATGCCATGTATTTTGTTTTTTTCATTAAACACACCAGGGTCGCATATGAAGGACATAACCATCTCCTTCTCAACCTAGTTCATCTGAGAATACCAAGCAGTCACAGATTTTTGATGAGCCCCTGGCCGAGTGTCCGTCCTTAGAATCAAACACTGACGGTTGCATTGGAATCACATCGGTGAGTTCTCTCTTCTCCTAGAGCACCATCCCTTGATTTCTCTTCTTTTCCAAGTTATTGTTGTAAGAACCCGGTTCTTATTTTTGAGGTACGGACTTCTTCTTTTCTCTTTTCCTTAAGCGTTTTTGAAAAAATATGGAAAATGGTGAAAAATACTAAATTTTGGAAAGTACACGCCGTGTACTTTGTCCACATGCCGTGTACTTTTGGCCGTGTGGGATGGGTACACGGGGCGTGTGGCCATGCCGGGGATGAAGGGGTTAGGAACCGACAGCACTCCGTGTAGTGGCCCTTTACACGCCGTGTAGTCAGTCGGTAGGCCAAAATAGTAAGGCGGTGGAGCAGCCGCCAGCTGGGCGGCAGTACACATCGTGTAGTCGGGATTACATGCCATGTACTCATGTCGACAGATGAAAAGTGCTACGGTGCCGCCAGGGGAACAGTTAAATGAAGGAAGTACATTCCGTGTACTCAGAAGTACACACCGTGTACTTTTTTTTCCGCTTAAATCGGCAGTAGCCTCCCCTGTTCACATGGAAGGCTTAGAACGAGAAGGAGGAGTGGGAGAGGGAGGCCAGAGCTTCAGAGATCCACCGAGTGCCCGTTGGGAATCAGATTTCTGCACCGTCGATCTCCCTGGAACCGCACAAGTGAGTTCTTCCTCCTCCTGGTCTAGTTCTTACCAATTCTTTCCTATTGGAGAGTTATTTGTGGTTGAACGGTTTTTCTTCTTCATCAGATCTACATCATTTTTGGGCATTTCTTGGATTGGCATTCATGTATAACGCTCGTTGGCGTATAAGGTAGGTGACTTGGTGTTTGTTTTTCCAACTGTCATGTGTTTTGTGAATTTTTGTGCCAAAAACCCATGTTGGGGTATCATGTGGCTGAGTTTGTTGCTACATTTAAACAGCTATAATTGATTAGGTATTTAAATGTGATATTAAAATTCTGGTTGGGATCGTTTCTTGGATCCAGAACCACCCCAGGGGTGTGTTCCACTGTTTAGCCGTTTGGCCAGGATACCCGAGGGTATGCCTTTAAAGTAGTAATTGTAGAATTGCCTTGAGAGGAATTTCTTGTTACTGCTTGTTTATCTGTTGGGCATGGCCCGATTACCTGTTTAGCCTGAGTGCGTTGTTGTGATTAGCCTGAGGGCACTGCACTGTTAGCCTGAGGGCTGTAGTTATTTTGCCTAAGGGCAAACTTTCGTGCCTGAGGGCTTGACTTTTGTGTCTGAGGGCGACACTTCCTACGCCTGAGGGAAATTTTTGTTATGCTTGAGGGCAGTACCTACGGGTTGGATTCTGTATATCCTAAGGGCAAGCCTGAGGGTGTGGTTTACTATTTTACCTAAGGGTGAGATTTTGGTTGTCTGAGGACGCTGACTGCTTACTTATAAATTCATTATGGTGTTTTTATTAAATGATTAAATGAATAATAAAATGGAAATATAACTGGTGGTTAGTTACTTTTGAGTACTACTTACTTTATTGCATTTTACTAATGCACACTGTTGTTGCGTGCTTACACACAGTTGGGCACAGACCTTTGGTGGGTGCCTACTGAGATATGTTTCTCACACCCTGTTTGGGTCATGCTTTTTGGCCCAAACAGATTACATTTCTGTAGGTGTAGATATAGGCAAGGGTCCCTATATAGGTACTTGACTGTTGCTGAGGAGTAGGAGGGCATGGGACCGAGCCTAGGCTCGCGATGCCACTGCCAACTGTTTTTTCTTTGTTTTGCTGTACTCTGCATTTTGATGTACTGTATTGATGTATAACATGTTCTGGCTATTTTCTTAGAACTTGAGACATGCAGATTCATTGTTTATATATTGTTGGATATATCCACTACTGTTGTTATTTCAGTTTTGTATGGTTTACTGCTTCTGTTGTTTCTTGTATTTTTATTTTGTATTCCGTTGCGCTACACTTTGACAAATGAGGGCATAGTTTCCCCACTATCAGACCTGGGCCCTCGCAGCTAGTCAGCAGCCTCTGGCATTTGGGGAAATGCACTTGAGGTCATGTGGAGAACCGGGTTCGGGGCACCCGTTGAGTGGCACCCAGAACCAGGACATTCCAAAGTGGTATCAGAGGGGTTTTTTTCTTTGACATACTATTTGGAGCCGTAGTCAGGGATAGGATGAGCGGTAGTTGGTAATAAGCTGTTCTCAGGTGTAGCTTACCCGTGTATAGGGAAAATCCAGTCTACCTCATATGTTTCAATTCTTTTGATTTTTCAATTTTATGGTTGATATGTTTTCACCGTTGGGTGACGCACTTGATATTGTGCTATTTATAATTTATCTATGGGTTCTATTTAGTTTCAACCTGATGAGATGAGGGTATGCCGTCTCATGCATCATTTAGGTACTTGCAAGATATCACATGCCATGCATAGTTCCATGCCATGTAGGTGCATTAAAAATTTCATGTTGTTGTGATAGTTGTTGTGCTAATAAAGCATGCTGTTTTGATAGCTGCTTGATAAATACCTGCTTTGTGATATGTTATTTTTGTTTGAGCCTGTTTATAGAATGGACGCCAAACTTCGGTTTTTGGGGAGTATGGGCCCCCATCGACTGGAATTTGGTGGATCATTGGCTTTTTATTTTTTTACAACACAGATAAGATGTCAAACTTTGATTCGTGGGGAGTATGGGCCCTCACGGGTCGGAATTTGACACTTAGGTGTTTTTTTTCGGTATTTTCTAGGTTTCAGAGAAGTTTCTAAGGCATAATGTCTGGAAAATAAGTATACATGCCATGTATTCTTTTTACACATGCCGTGTATGGCCTTTTGTTCGGGAAGGAAAATAAACTTTTTATGTACACACTGTTTACTCTGAGTACACGCCGTGTAGTCCCTTCCTGTGTCACAAACTGTGTGGGCAGCGACATGGGGTAGGTAAGGCTAGAGTAAAACATGCCGTGTACCAAATGTACACACTGTGTAGTTGTGACCCGGAGTCCGGCCATGTAACTAACAACACGGGTCGGTGAACTCCTTTACAGAACACACCATGTCAATAATGAACATGCTGTGTAGTGTGACCTAGAGACTCGGACGTGTAACTAACAACACGGGCCGGTGTCACCTCTCCTTAAACACACCGTGTACCTGTGGGATACACCATGTAGTCTTGTCCGAGGATAGACCGTGTGGTGTTAGCCGTGTGGCTGGGAACGCAGTGGTGTACACGCCGTGTGTGGGTGTAACACGCCGTGTAGTTGTAAGCCGAGTAGTCGGCCATGTCACAAACAACACAGGCAGTTGGAAAATAACACCATACACACCGTGTAGATTATATACACGCCGTGTAGTTTTGTTCAACGGGAGCCGTGTGGCTTAGCCGTGTAGAAGGACCTGAGCAGAGGAGGAGAAGTCAAGTACATGCCGTGTAGTCAGTATACATGCCGTGTAGTCCTATTTTGCAAATCTTGAAATGCCTTCTTCATCTTGTTCCCTTTGAGGTTCCTAAATTTGCAGACTTTGATAAATCTTGAATCTAAGGTGTGCCTTTGACCTTGTAGTATCATGCCGCCTAGACGACCCCACGTTTTTCTCCAGGAGAGTGGCGATGACTATAATCCAGAAATGGTGGGCCATGGGCTACCAGTTGATCCTCCAGTAGAGCTAGATGTGGCTCCAGTTGTTATACTGGACACAGGCGTGGAGGCGTAGTTCCGTGAAGGCTTTATGCGGTTCATGCAGACCTTTCAAGGAGCAGCGCAGGCTGCCACATCTATGGCCGAGCTGACTCGTATCTTCCAACAGCAGCATCTGCCAATGTTTTCAGGGGATGGAGGACCACATGCTGCGGAGTCTTGGTTGGGGTCGATGAAGACTATTTTTGAGCATCTTGGGATGCCTCCAGGGCGGAGGGTCAAGCTCGTGACATATATGCTGCGTGATTCCGCCAAGAGGTGGTGGGATGTTACCACCCAGTCAGAGCATCACAGGGACATGGCGTGGGAAGACTTTCAGACTGTTTTCTATGAATTTTTCTTCCCGGAGACACTGAGAGCAGATAGAGCCCGAGAGTTCATGAATCTGTAGTAGGGCGCTATGTCAGTGATGGACTATTCTTCTCGTTTTACAGAACTTCAGCGTTTTTCACCTGTGCTGGTGGGTGATGAGACGTTGAGAGCCAGAAATTTTGAGGATGGTCTTTAGTATGACATCTGAGCGCTGGTGAATATTTTCAGGTTGCCTTCAGTACACGCTATTGTGAACCAGGCACTGATTATAGAGAGGAACCTGTGAGAATCTAGTGGTGTGGTCCAGGGCAGTTCATCACTAGTTACTTGTACTATTTCTGCTGGCAAGAGGAAGAGACAAATGAATTTCTCTCAGGGAGGCAGTACCATCCAGGCATCTTCTTCAGGTGGCCCGATCATGTGCTACCAGTGTGGTAGAGAGGGGCACAAGAGGCCACAGTGTCCACGAGACCCAGTGGAGTGCCGAGCTTGCGGCAAGATTGGTCATCTACAACGCTTTTGTAGGGCGTTTCCACCAGTGGCCAGTGAGAGGGGTTCTGTGCAGACTCCGTGTGCGGGAGAAGGACCAGTGGATTCTTACTAGTCGAGGAATTAGAATACGTCAGGGTGTGCAGGCAGAGATGGTGGTCGTGGCTATGGTATCCAGACACCAGGATCTCAGAGGCAGCAGGGCGGGACAGCTCAGGGTAGTCAGGCTGTGTCGTAGGGCCGCGGTACTGGGCAGACTTATGCAGTGTAGCATACCCAGCAGGAGTAGGATCCCGGACCTTCTACAGTCAGAGGTACTATTCTAGTAGCTTATGTCTTATCTTCTATACTTTTCGATATGGGTGCTACACGTAGTTTCATATCTGTACCCATTGTAGAGAGCCTTGGGCTCTGTGTTTCTACTTCATCCAATATTATGACGCTAGACACTCCATTGGGGACTAGAACAGCTGGTGTGCGTCGGTGCAAGGAGTGCCCCCTTGAGGTTGGTGGGTGTCACTTTCTATGGGACCTCTATTCTTAGAGATGATAGCTTATGATGTCATTCTCGGGATGAACTGGTTGGTTCCCTTCTACGCCTTTGTAGACTGGTATCATCGTAGGGTGCGTTTCACATCACCAGAGGGAGGAGAGTTTCTATATAAAGGCGAATGGGATGTTCAGGCGAGTCGAGCTGGACCAGAGCATCATGGGCGAGGTGGAGTCACAACCCATATTGCGAGTTTGTATCTGGATGATCAGGGGACTTGTTAGACGGATTTCCCTCCAGTTGTTGATCGTTTTAGACATGTCTTCCCGGATGACTTTTCGGGTCTACCTCCGGTGCGTGAGGTGGATTTCTCTATTGGGCTTGTTCCAGGGGAAGCACTGGTGTCCATACCTCCTTATAGGATGGCTACACCTGAGCTGCAGGAGCTCAAGAGGCAGTTAGAGGAGTTACAGGCGAAGGGTTTTATCCGACCCAATACTTCTCCTTGGGGTTCTCTGGTCCTTTTTGAGAAAAAGGCGAACGGTACCCTTAGACTCTATGCGGATTATCGAAAGCTGAACCAGTTGACGGTTAAGAACTGATATCCCTTGCCGAGGATAGATGATATTTTTGATCATCTTAGAGGAGCATGATTGTTCTCGAAGATTGACTTGAGATCCGGATATCATTAGCTGCGTGTGAGACCATCGAATATACCGCTTACATCTTTTCGGAGTAGATATGGTCTGTAAAAGTACTTGGTTATGCCGTTCGGACTCACGAACGCACTAGCAGTTTTCATGGCTCTGATGAATCGTGTGTTCCATCCGTATCTTGATTCATTTTTGGTAGTATTCATGGATGAAATCTTGGTGTACTCTCACACTCGACACGACCATGCCACCCATCTTGAGATCGTATTGAGTAAACTGAGAGAGCATCGACTATATGCTAAGCTCTCGAAGTGCCACTTTTGGATGGACCAAATTCACTTCTTGGGTCACATTATCTCAGAGGCATGATTTGTAGTAGACCCAAAGAAGGTGAGAGCAGTAGTTTCCTGGGAGTAGTCTAAGAACGTGTTTGAGATACGGAGTTTCTTAGGGCTGGCTGGTTACTACAAACGCTTCATACAGGACTTCTCCTGCTTAGCAGCACTGTTGACGGGTCTAACTAAGAAGGGTGTGAAGTTCGTTTGGTCAGAATCTTGCGAGGCAGCTTTTCAGGACCTAAAGGGAAGGTTGACATCAACATTGATCCTGATACTCCCGGAGCAGGGGAAGAGCTATAAAATTTACTGTGATGCATCAGGGATTGGGCTGGGAGCAGTGTTGATGCAGGGCGACCGAGTTGTTGCGTACGGGTTTCAGCAGTTTAGGCCACATGAGAGGAATTACCCGATGCATGATCTCGAGTTAGCTATAGTTGTGCATGAATTGCGCTGTTGGAGACATTATCTATTGGGAGAGAATTTTTTGGTTTTCACCGACCACAAAATCCTCAAGTATATCTTTCCTCAGCGTGACTTGAACCTGAGGCAGAGGAGATGGGTCGAGTACCTACAATCCTTCGATTTTGAGCTTTCCTACACACCTGGTAAAGGTAATGCAGTAGCTGATGCACTGAGCAGGAAGACTCAGATACAGGCGGTGCAGGAGGCTAGTGGTGAGTGGGTGCTCATGGCCTTGTTCTCTGAGATGCATTTGAAGGTGCACGACAGTCAGGGGCAGACTTATCTTTCCTCTTTAGCTGTGACGTCTACCCTCCTGGACAGAGTGAGAATGAGACAACTATCTGATTCAGAAGGCCTAGTTCTACGGGAGTTGGTGGCAAGTGGGGACCCTCCTCCTGGTTGGATGATAGGTGGTGATGAGGTTTTGCGTTTCCATGGACGAGTGTGGGTTCCAGGGGATATACGCGAGGAGATGATGTGGGAGTTTCATGCTTCATCTTGGGAAGTTCATCCTGGGGTTACAGAGATGTACCGTGACTTGAGGCGTCAGTACTGGTGGCCGGGTATGAAGAGAGAGATAGCTGGTTTTGTTACAAGGTGTTCCTCCTGTCAGTAGGTGAAGGCAGAGTACCAGAGGCCATCTGGGCTATTACAACAGTTACCTGTTCTAGAGTGGAAATGGGATTATGTCACGATGGATTTCGTGACCGGATTGCTGAGGTCACCTCATGGTAATGACGTCGTGTGGGTTGTTGTGGACAAACTCACAAAGGTAGATCATTTCTTGCTGATCAAGGAGACCTATGGTGTTGACGAGATCAGAAGGCTGTATATCTGAGAAATCGTACGTCTTCATGGGGTTCCTCGTTCTATCGTTTCTGATAGGGACGCCCGCTTTACGTCTCGTTTCTGGAAGATTTTTCAGAGGGCACTAGGTACACAGGTGATTCTGAGCACAACATACCACCCTTAGACCGATGGCCAGTCAGAGCGTATGATACAAGTGCTAGACGACAGGCTGCGTGCATGCTGCCTAGACTTTGGGGGCTCTTGGGAGAAGAATATACCCCTATTTGAGTTTTCCTATAACAATAGTTTTCAGGAAACTATTGATATGGAAACATACGAGGATTTATATGGTAGGCCATTCCGTTGACCTTTGTGCTGGTTATAGGTAGGTGAGGTAGCTTCACTAGGACCACAACTCATGCATGAGACTTCTAAGCTGGTACAGTTGATTCAGAAGCGGATGGCTACCGCGCAGTCTCGTCAGAAATCATATGCTGATCGTCATAGATGACCTTTGGAGTTCGTGGTCGGGGATCAGGTTTTCTTGCGTGTTTCGCCGAGGCTGGGACACAGGTGGATCAGGAGATAGGGTAAACTTTCACCGAGGTATGTAGGGACATTCGAGATTCTGGAGAGAGTCGGGCTGGTTTCCTATCGGTTGCAGTTACCACAGTGGTACCAAGACATGCACGACGTCTTCCACATATTTCAGTTGCGCTGCTATCATTCAGACCCGTCTCACGTCTTTCATCTTGAGGAGGTTGAGCTATAGGCAGATGCGTCCTTTGAGGAGCATCCGATTCGTATCGTTGACAGGAGCACAAAGGTTCTCCGAGGCTGGTCAATTCCTCTCGTATGGGTGCTATGACAGCATGGCCGAGTGCAGGACGAAACCTGGGAGTGGGAAACCGATGTGCGTGCTCAGTGTCCAGAGCTGTTCTGAGCTATATCTTCACCACCCTGGAAGGGAAATTCGAGGAAAAATTGCTATAAGGGGAGAAGTTTGTAAGAACCCCATTTTTATTTTTGAGGTATGGTCTTCTTCTTTTCTCTTTTCCTTAAGCATTTTTGAGAAAATATGGAAAATGGAGAAAAATCCTAAATTTTGGAAAGTACACGCCGTGTAATTTTTCCACACACTGTGTACTTTTGGCCGCGTGGGATGGGTACACGGGGCATGTGGCCATGCCAGGGATGAAGGGTATAGGAACCGACTACATGCCGTGTAGTGGTCCTTTACACACCGTGTAGTCAGTCGACATGCCAAAAAGTAAGGCGGTGGAGCAGCCGCCAGCTGGGCGGTAGTACACGCCGTGTAGTCGGGAGTACATGCCAAGCGCCCGTCGGGAATCCGATTTCTACACCGTTGATCTCCCTGGAACCACACGGGTGAGTTCTTCCTCCTCTTGGTGTAGTTCTTACCAATTCTTTCCCGTTGGAGAGTTATTTGTGGTTGAACGGTTTATCTTCTTCATTAGATCTACGCCGTTTTTGGGTGTCTCTTGGATCGACGTTCGTGTATAACGCTCATTGGCATATAAGGTAGGTGTCTTGGTGTTTGTTTTTCCAACTATCGTGTGTTTTGTGCATTTTTGTTCCACGAACCCATGTTGGGGTGTCGTGTGGCTGAGGCCGTTGCTACATTTAAACACCTAGTATTGATTATGTATTTAAATGTGATATTAACATGCTCATTGGGATCGTTTCTTGGATCTAGAACCACCCCGGGGGTGTGTTCCACTGTTTAGCCGTTTGGCCAGGATACCTGAGGGTATGACTTTAAAGTAGTAATTATAGAATTGCCTTGAGAGGAATTTCTTGTTACTGCTTGTTTATCTGTTGGGCATGGCCTGATTACCTGTTTAGCCTGAGGGCATTGTTGTCATTAGCCTGAGGGAACTACACTGTTAGCCTGAGGGCTGTAGTTATTTCACCTGAGGGAAACCTTTCGTGCTTGAGGGATTGACTTATGTTCCTGAGGTAGAAACTTCCTACGCCTGAGGGCAATTTCTGTTACGCCTGAGGGCAGTACCTGCGGGTTGGATTCTATATAGCCCGAGGGAAAGCCTGATGGCGTGGTTTACTATTTTACCTGAGGGTGAGATTTTGGTTGTCTGAGATGCTGACTGCTTACTTATAAATTCATTGTGGTGTTTTTCTTAAATGATTAAATGAATAATAAAATGTCAATATAACTGGTGGTTAGTTACTTTTGAGTACTTCTTACTTTATTGCATTTTACTACTGCACACTATTGTTGCATGCTTACACACAGTTGGGCACGAGCCTTTGGTGGGTGCCTACTGAGATATGTTTCTCACACTCTGTTTGGGTCATGATTTTCAGCCCAAACAGATTACATTTCTGCAGGTGTAGATAGGGGAAAGGGTCCCTATACAGGTACTTGACTATTGATGAGGAGTAGGAGGGCATGGGACCGAGCCTAGGCTCGCGATGCCGCTGCCAGCTATTTTTGCATTGTTTTTCTGTACTCTACATTTTGATTAACTGTATTGATTTATAACATGTTCTGGATGTTTTCTTAGAACTTGAGACATGTAGCTTCATTGTTTATATATTGTTGGATATATCCACTGTTGTTGTTATTTCAGTTGTGTATGGTTTACTGCTTCGGCTGTTTGTTTTATGTTTATTTTTTATTCCGCTGCGCTAAACTTTGAAAAATGAGGGCATAGTTTCCCCACTATTAGACCTGGGCCCTTGCTGCTAGTCGACAGCCTCTGGTGTTTAGGGAAATGCTCTTGAGGTCACGTGGCGAACCGGGTTCGGGGCACCTGTTGAGTGGCACCCGGAACCGGGATGTTACAATTGTGGGTTGAACGTTTTAGATGTTTTCTTAGATCTATGGAATTGTAAGAAGATTCAATCTCCTAGGTTCACATATAGCGATCTCCTAACCCTGAGGTAGGTGGTTTGTGCCTTTCTTTTGAGAGTCTATGAGTTTTATGTGTAAATTTTCCCAATACCCATGAATGGGGTAATGCATGTTTACCGTTTTGGCCCTATTGTTTCTCTGTTATGTTGATATGTCTGAGTATATGGTAATTGATTGTGAATAGTGTGTTTTTCTGTGCTTTGGATGTATTTCTATGCATGTTTTTCTTATTTCGAACTTTGGGTCTTGCTTTCCTGTTAGGCTGCAGTTTACTTTCCCATGCATAGTTTTGTTGGATGGTGTGACTGTTGTTCTATTATATTGTTGTTCTGTAGGATGCTATCCAAGTAGTTCATGAGGTTTAACTTTACCGTTACGTGCTGCTACACTTGATTGACTTACACAGGGCCGTGAGAACCTAGTGAATAGACCATAAGGAGAATGGAAATTGAGGGATTCTCTAGAGTGTCTTTATAATTTACGATATGAGACCACAGGGGGAATTGACGTTGAGTGCTTCCCCAGAGTGTCTGTAGTTCTTCGACGCAGGACATAGGGGGAATGTGACATTGAGTTCTTCCCCAGAGCGCCTTTAGTACCAATAAGAGACTGTAGGGTGAATTGACGGTGAGTGCTTCCTCAGAGAGTCTATGCTTAAGCTGAACTAGAGGGGTTAGACTGAGTGTACTTCCCAGAGTGTTTCTTGTACTTGTTAGGTAGGACCAGAGGGGATAGGCTGTGAGTAATTCCCAGAGGGTTACCTTGTGTTAGCTGTTTTCCTGTGTTTCTAGGTAGGACCAGAGAGGATAGGCTCTGGTTACTTCCCAGAGGGTTACCTGTTGTGTTTATCTGCTTTGATTAGCTGTTGCATGTTGTGAGGTTATTTGAATGCTTTGAAACTGTGGATTTTTTACTACTGTGTACCTTCCTTGTTTACTACCTTCTATATTTTACCTGCCATATATTCACTGACTGTTAGGAACATATATCGTGGTGGTTGCCTACTGGGATTTAGTCTCACACCCTATTTGGGACATGCTTTTGGGCCCAAACAGATTATATTGTTGCAGGTATAAATAAGGGCAAGCGCCCTTCTACTTTAAGTACTTGACTTGCTGTGGAGCTGGAGAGCATGAGACCAAGCTATGGCTTGCGATGCTGAGGATTTTATCTACTTTCTTTTTCACTTTGGTCTAGTACTATTGTATTCCAGCATTGTGACTTGTTTGGATGTTTTCCTAGACATATGTATCATGCATCATTTTATATATGTTCTCCAATTTATACTCTCATTTTTCTGCTGTATGTCATTATTACTACTTCCGCTCTTGTATGTATCTGTTTACTTCCACTGTGTACTCTGCCAATGAGGGAATAGTTTCCCCACTATCACACCCAAGGCCCTTGCTGCTAGTTGGAAGCCTCTGGCATTTGGGGAAATGCGCTTGAGGCCATGTGACCAACCGGGTACGGGGTGCCTCTGGGTGGCTTTCGGAACTGGGATGTTACAGCTTCCTTGTCTAGTGACGTTGATTCATGCATTATTTTCAAGGTGTACTTACTTCATGATAGTTCTATTTACAAATGTTTTGAACATCTAATGATCCATTCACACATGCACTATTTCTACAAAATCAATCCACCATCCCATATTCATCAAAGTCATATTCACTTTAGATATCATTGTAACTAGATTCTCTTTAGTTAGCATATTTTTAGTGGGGTTTTCAACTTTCTTTTGATAGTGCCATTCCCATGAAAAAATGACATGTTTTTACATAGATAAAGAATTATTTTTTTATTCTTAGAAGGGTTACATTTCTTATTTAATTATTTACTTTTCTTCTTGACATGTAAGGAAGAGTTTGATAGTTCCTTTCCCTTAACGATATTAACCTTAGTATCAAGTTATGATTCCATAACCACATATCTCAATATGGAATGTTATTCAATGAGAAGAATCATTTTAAATTGTTAAAAATAAATAACCTCACTCTTTTTAATGAGTGATTTATCAAAGTATTTTTATATAGGTGTAAATTTAGTAATAATTGCACCAACTTGGAAAGTTTCTGGTATATTAATCTGAATGGAAAAAAGTTTGTTTTCTATAACATGGTGCTCATGAATTTACTCCAACATTGGCTTGTTATAAAAAATCTTTAAGTTGAGATACATTTCAATAATAAATTTATTGGTACCTTATTCCTTATCTTTCGAATTGAATTCAAGTGCATCCCATATCTTAAGAGAGGCCCTTATTTGGAAAAAATAGTCATAAATGTGATTTGATAATATTTTGAGAATATGTCCTCAATACAAAACCTGATCGTCTTCATGTTTCTTCCTCATTGAGTGAATGTGTTCTACTTGATTCACGTCAATGGGTGTACCAATAGGATTTGGAGAAGGATCATTAGGAATAGGAGAAAGGTTTGATTATAGGATGTAAAAAATATTTAACATTATAAGAAGAAACTTCATCTTTTCCTTATATTGGGATATGTTATTGTCATCGAAGTGGTCAATATTGACCATGTCTTGGTTCATCACTTTAAGGGATTCTAAATCCGTCTTCTAGGTTTTGCCTTTGGTCAAACCCTTTTGATTATTGTAAAAAATTGGAAGGAAGTTGAAGAAGACAATAAATTTTTGTATCTCGATGTGTGAATTTAATTCACATTCCAAAAAGGTTTGATCCACCCCCATGTGTTAGTGTAGGGTTCTCAGTGAATGTTTCCCTTGAGGATTTCACCAATATTTCAGGAATTCCAGTCACCAAATTCCTCATCCCGCTAGTACTAATGTTTAGAGATTTTATCTTGAGAATTATGGATTGAAAAGATTAATTGGATGATCCTGCCATCCCTTTATTTAAGGATAAAAATTAGTGTGAATCACACCTATTTGATCTCACCATTTTGATCAAAATATACCTTGATTTGATCAAAGTGAGAAAACTATTGGTGCAGGGAACCCATATGGATTTTGAAAATTCAAAATCCAATCATTATGACTAATTTAATCATTTGTCATTTTTATAAAATATTTTTTTTTTGTTTTGTTATATATATATAATATATATATATAAACATTTTACTAAAATTTATATTTAAAAAATAAATTAAAATCAGTTAGTAAAATATATATTTTTTATGGAAAAACAATTACCAAGGCCCCTTTTTATAAGGGAGGAGCTTTGAAGATTCTATCCCCATTTCCAATTTTATATTCCACGTGGTTATTCCCACCTCATCAATCCAAAACTACAAATATGTGGGTCCCACAAAAACCCTTTTATTTATATATTTTATGAATAAAAATATTACAAAAACCACCTTTAGAGAAAAATACCCTAGGGAGAGACATGTCACTGAGAATGATACAACAATAAGGAAGGGAGAAGGAGAGAAAGAGTGAGAATTAGTAAAGGTGGCTGAAATGATGGAAAGAGAGGACATTTCTACCCCATGGGAGAAACCCTAGCACCACCCTAGAAAGGGGAGTGCATGATCACCATGTTAAGAGACAATATGTTATTTATATAATTGCTCTGAATGAGTGAAGTAGTCATTAGAGATAAATTTATTGTTAGTGATAACTTTGGGGGTAATTTTTAGGACAATAAGATAAGTAAATATATGTTATGGATATTATAGACACAGTTAAGTTTCAAAAAGTCATAAATGAATATAAAAAATATTTAATATAGAGTTATACTCTATAGAACTCAGAGAATATGTAATGATTCAATTATTCTTGTAATGTGTTTTTATTTATTCTAAAGATCCATTGTTTTTATGATCAATTTAAATGATTAATTTAGTTTATTTATAAAGTTATTTTAATATAATTTTTTGATTTTTTTGATTCATGATGTTGAAAATATGTTAATGTGATGTTTTTAAAATTTTCATAAATTGTGATATAAGAAGGAAAATATTATATATAGTAAACTATAGTATTTCTTTAAGATAGGGTAAATATATTAAAAATGATATCATCAAGCATTTAGAAAAACATCAGACCCGAATCACATGATCTAAATACTGTTCTTTATTACAAGAATAAACAATTTTTTTATTATTTAAATAAAATAATATTTTATTAAATTTTTTATTCCAAAATTTACATCTCATTCAATTATAAATGAACTTCTCATCCACTATTTTGTGTACTTATGGTCATAAGAAACCTCAAAGATCCTGACCCTCAAAGATTTCAAGTAAAAGGCTAGTTTTATCGAAGTGGTAATAAATTTTCTCTCTTTTCATTTCATCTTCCTTTATATTAATTATTCTTATTAATTTAATTAAACATTCTAAGAATATAAAATAGATATTATAAGAAAAATGGGATACAAATATAACCTTAAAATCTCAATTTCTTATTAGTTTTCCATTCTTATGATTCTTTCATTCCATAGTCCATTTAATCACTTTCATGGACAATGGTATGTTATATCAATAACCACATTCATTTATGATTATAATAATTTTATTTCTCGTAAAATAAAATATTAATGATTCATTTAAGTTATAATGAAATTACTTGAATGATATAATTCATATGTAAATAATTATATTAAACAACTTTTTATGACTTGTGAAACTGTATAAAACTATTGAATAGTGAAACACCTCTTTTACAATCAATAAATATTTCTAAATTGGGATAATCATGAAAATTCATAACTTTTATAACAATATGAATTTAATACCTTAACCATTTTTAGAGATGATGGACTTTTGTTCAAAAGAACAAATATTGAAACCCAAATACCAAAACAACTTTGGAACTTTTGGAATGAAC
Source organism: Viscum album (assembly GCA_963277665.1). NCBI lineage: Eukaryota > Viridiplantae > Streptophyta > Magnoliopsida > Santalales > Viscaceae > Viscum > Viscum album. The sequence continues at coordinate 627,223,497 of OY728127.1, forward strand.
ATTTTATAATGAATCATATCAAAAGAACAATAATATATAACAATATATAATAAATCAATAAATAATAAATATACTGATTAATAATAAGTTAAAAAATATAAATAATATTTTGAAATAAATAATTAATAAAAAAATTTGATTATTCAGAAAGTTAGAAGTATTCATTAACGAGTCATGATCTAAAGTAAGATGACTTGTTCTCAATATTCTTTGTTTTGACTTGAGTTATATCCTATTTTTTATATATTTATCTTTTATCTTGTATATCTCACCCACTAAAATTATTTTATTATTATATAAATTTTTAATTTTTAGGTTCAAAACGATTTATATTATTATCTATTGATTAATACATTTATCATGACTTGTGATAATTTTATGCAACACATTTTTTTGGGATAATCATGTAATGTCTTTATAATTGATGTATAATCATTTTTAGCTCTTTATTTTTATGTCACATAAATTTAAATGGATATAATATTATGTGATGAGTGGGACCTATAATATCCCAACCCACCCGCTTATAGATATTATTCCTGTTAGGAACCAACCTGGGCTACCCTGACCTGATACCCCAGATGGTCCACCAAAAGGCCCAAGGCACAAGTATTAGTGAATTAAACATACATTTTTGGGATTTATTTTTATTGATAAAATAGTAACCTAAAGATTAATTCCACCTAATAGTCTGATAAGACCACTTAGTATGTCAAAGAACCATGAAAATAAGATAAAAACATACCAAACCATGAACAAACCAAAAGAGTCTTAAGAATAAGAGTATAAACAAAACTCATCAAATAATGATAGAAAACAATGTGGAAATCCAAAACATCCCAACATCACTAAGGTTTCATTTTTATCCAAAAAACAAAATAAGATTAAAATGAAATTAAATAGATAAATCTAAAGAGGATTGATACACAAGATGAACTAAAAATGTATAACCAAACAAGATCCCAAAAGTAGCCCAGATAACTTATCTCCATGTATCAAGTGAATAACCTGCACTTTACTCCTCCAATATACACAAACCGAAATACAAGGACTACCCAATACATCTAATAGGTATATATATTAAACCTAAATCATAGATCATAAATACTGAAAATACACATAGGGTGTGTATATAAGGTGTAAGAAATAAATCCCAATAGGTATCATCCCCATGACCAATACTATCCCGACCCGTCCCCCGAGGCCCATATCGTGACTACCCCAAGCCCGCCTTCCATAGGCCAGGGGCTGGAAACTAGCACCAAAGGCGTAAATCCATAAAATGGGAAGGCATTGCCTTTATAACAGTAAAAAACACAATAAAGTATGCAACTGGAAGTAAGCACTAAGTAAAACTATATACAAAAGAGTGTGATGAAAGTAAATGGGCCGGAAATACAAGCTCAACAGTAAAGTACAATACAACTGAAATTCTAGAACAACTGAAGAAAAGAAGTATAGTAGTTATAGGGTCGTCCTCCGGGGTTCCCACCTAAAGGGTAGGTACAGATGGTCTCCTCATCACCCCAAGTCCATCCATCCGCTCCGTGTACGTCTCGCCGAGTGGTCCACCTCCAGGTACCATCATGTTCTGCTACTCTCGGCCCTGATCAACGCTGACCATCATCTGAAACCAACACAACATAGTGCGGGCATAGCCCATGCAGGGGTGAGTATAAAGATACTTAGTAAGGACCCCGAGACCCTCAAGGTCTCACAAAATCCAAAAAGGACACCACAAAGTACGAAATCAACGGATAACCCTTCCTTAGGTATATGCCCATACATATACCTAAGTTATTTTGTAACCCATATCAATCAAGAGGAAAACACAAAAGTCATTAACTCAGCTCAAGTAGAGTCTCAGCCCAAACCAGGTTTTCAGTGAAGTATATAAGTACAAATGATTAGTCATGAAGCTAGATCATCTTATTCTGTCAAGAGGCACTACTTCTGACCATACGGAGTCTGAACCACACAGGATCGATAGGTACTAACCCCCGCAATGGACCACACATGATCTAACCCACATAGGATCAGTATGCATTGACCCACACAGAATCGTTGAGCACTGACCCACATAGGATCTGACCCACACAGGATCGATATGCGCTGACCCACACAAGATCGCTGAGCACTGACCTCCGTATGATCTATCTCCAACCTCTGCCTCACTATCAGCCATTGGATTCCTCGCACTCGATGTGCTCGAGTTCTGTATAATCTTCCCTCAAGATATTGGCCATAACTCTACCACCAATAAACTCCACAAAGGATTAATCTAAAGGACCACCATGTCATAAGGGTTCCAACGCGACAGACGGTGCATCAATCAGACGCCCATTCTGTGAGTTATTGGCATTTCCGTTCCAGGGGCCCGGTTGGTTTTTAGGTTCAAACTAACCCTAACATACTCCAAATATGTCCAAACCTCAATTGGGGTATTCCAATAGAACCGTCTGGCTCTGAGATTTCCGTTGCCGCAAAAGGTTTGTCGATCGGACACCCGTAGCTCAGGATATGTGCAAAAAGTTGTAAACTAGACATAGCGGGTCCGGTCCGGTCCAACCCAATTGGACTATCCTAGCCCGAATCGGGTTTGAACCGGGGTCCGACCTAGTCCGTGGGTCCGACACGGTCTGAGGAAGCGACCCGACCTGAGGGAGAGGCCCATCCCAAGGGTGGCATGGCCAGAGGGCGGCCCGGCCGAGGGCGGCCCGACCGATGGCGGCCTGGACCGAGGGCGGCCCGGCCGAAGGTGGCCCGACAACTTTCCCTAGCCACGCCCAGGGGAGGAGGCGCACGCCCCCTGGCACCTGAATGGTTGAACCGTTCGGGTGGAACCGAAACCGGCACCAGGTGGCGCCAGTGCAGCACACGCGAGACCCGACGGGGTCCCGCTCCTCCCGGCTGGCCCGAGTGGCCAGCCGATCCACGCCACCAGCGTGGAGTGACGATGCCGCACCCTCCACTATGGCCCGCCCTATCCACGGATTCCCAGCTCCGCCGGTGCGGCACGAAGCCGCTGTGCCCCTCCGCCGCGGCCCGCCCTGGCTGCGGCCCTTTGCTGGCCTCTGCGGGGCGCGACAGCGCCGCGTGCCTTTTCCACGGCCCGTCATGGCCATGGCTCTCCTTCCGCACGGCACGACGGTGCTGCGCCGTCTTGGAAACCTAGTGGCCTTGCGCTGCCGGTTCCTTCATGGTAGTATTTCTTTGCAGTCGGCCCATCTCCGTTCGCCGTTGCACTGCCTCCATCATCAATAAAAGAGAACAAAAAAGGGGTAGGGTCAGCCGTGTTCGTGCAGTCTGAGCCCTCCTAGTTGTGGTGATATCAATTGGAAACAAAGTGCTCAAAAAATGATGAATAACTAGGGGTAAAATTCATACATAAAACAACCCCTACCTCGTTTATCGATTATAGACGAAGTCTCAGGAAAAAGGCGAGCATCGATTTGTCATTCGTCGCGTTCGTCACGCACTCCAAATTCTCAAGCTCATGCGTCAAAAAGTGTTTGAAGGCGATGAAGTCACAGATGGCGTTCTTCGCATTATTTTTTGGAGTGTTCTCCTTCTTCTCCCCAAGATCCACCAAAAGATTTTGCCAACCGCAAAATAATAAAATAAGACATCTTATTAATTCGTCGGCATAAAGAATTCAAATGGGGAATTAATTAAGGGGGGCTCCTCTTAATTAATTCTTGTGTGTAGGCACAATTTAATTAAGGGAGTTAAAAGGTTTCATGGGTGGTGGATCCGTAAATGGGGAGTCCAAGGGTCTCCACACTTAAATGGGGTGTTAAAAGGGGTTAAGAATCTTGGGTGGGTCCCACTAAATAATATCCTCCCAAGGTAGGTTATGCGTAGGAGGGCCCCACCACCATAACCTCTCATGGGAGGTTATGGTGTGGTGAAACCCACCACTAACCTCCTCTTGGAGGTTTTTACCACCATAAAATAAAAATAAAGTTAACACTTATTTTTATTCAATTTAACTATTAACCCCAATATCTAACTTCCATTCTCGTCAGAACGCAACTGCGGTGAAGGTCTCACTAAGAAATAATCGACGTTGTGAGCTCAACGGTGCCCTCAGATTTCAATTCTGACCACTGGTTCAAAATTTACAAAAAACCACTCGTACGTTTACTAAACGTACATGAAAAAAACTTCAGAAATTGATTTCGGGCACATCGGGCCTCAAAATCAAACGCCAAAAATTTTCAGACTTGTAAAAATCCCATGAATTTAAGAAAAAATTTTCCATGGAATTTTTGGGTCTTTAAATTCTCCCCACCTCAGGGCTTTATGTCCCCATAAGATACAACTCACACTAATGAAAAAAATGGGGATACTGAGCACGTATCTGAGCCTCCCACTCCCATGTGCTCTCCTGGAGGTTTCCGTGTTACCATCATACGCACACCAGAGGTATCAACCGTCTATGTAGGAACTGCTCTTTTCGATCCTCAATCTCCACTAGAACCCCCGTGAAAGTCGCCCCGTCATCGATGTCCAGCTCCCCGTGGTCGATGATGTGGGAAGGGTCGTGCACATACCTCCTCAACTGAGATACGTGGAATACGTCATGTACCTAATGCAGTTGAGGTGGAAGAGACAGGTGGTAGGCCATCTTTCCTACTCTGTTGAGGACCTAGAAAGGTCCGGTGAATCACGGAGACAACTTGCTGCCTCGATCAAATCTCCGTAGACCTTGTCGAGGTGAGAGCCGTAGAAAGACATGGTCGCCATCCTCGAACTCCAGAGGTCTCCTTATCCTATCAGCATATGAATTCTTCCTAATCTGTGCAGTCTTCATCCGCTCTTGGATGATCTGCACATTCTCTGTGGTAGTGCGTACCATCTCCGGTCCCACTAGTACGACTCCCCTGGGTCTGTCCAGTCTAGTAGTGATCTGCAAGGTCGACCATACAAGGCCTAAAAAGGTGCCATACTGATGGTGGAGTGATAGATGTTGTTGTAGGAAAACTCTACCAATGGTAATTGATCCTCCTAGTTGCAACCGAAGTCGAGGACACAAGCACAGAGCATGTCCTCGAGAGTCTGAATAGTCCTCTCAGTCTGGACATCCGTCTAAGGATGGAAGGTGGTGCTCAGACGTAGCTGCGTCCCCAAAGCCTCCTGCAACCCCTTCCATAGCCGGGAAGTAAAATGTGCATCACGGTTGGAGAAAATAGAAGAAGGTACTCCATGTAACTGCATAATCTCCTGCACATAGAGGAATCCCAAGCTCTCTACTGAGCCCTACTCTCTGATCGGTAGGAAGTGGGCTGACTTGGTGAGTCGGTCAACGATCACCCATATCGAATCGTGAATTCTGGATGTACGTGGAAGACTCGTCACAAAGTCCATGGATATCCCATCCCACTTCCACTCTGGGACCTCTAAGGGCTGAACCAAGACTGCCGTTACCTGGTGCTCCACCTTCACTTGCTGACAAGTGAGGCATCATGAGGCAAACTTCACAACTTCCTTCTTCATACCTGGCCTCCAGTGCTGTTGTCGAAGGTACTGGTAAATCTTCGCCACACCTGGATGTACTGCTAGAGGGGAAGTGTGGAAATCCCTCAAAACTTCCTCTTGAAGTGCAACTTGTACCATGGTACATCCTCTAAAAAGGATGACGTGCTCCCCACCTTCAGAAAATCCATCAGGTGCCTACCCTGTAGATATCTGAGCACTTTGCGTCTCACAGTATGCGTCTCCACACTGCGCCTCCCTGACTCACTGAAGAAGTGGAGGAGTGACTGTAAGAGACTATGGAAAGACTGCTCCATCTCTATCCACAAAAGATATCTGTAAGGCTGCCAGCTACTCTGTCACCTATCCTAGCAGCTGTATACCAGATCTTCTGCTGAGTGCATCTGTAACAACATTCCCCTTCCCAGGAGTATAGAATATCTTGAAGTCATAGTCCTAGAGTAACTCAATCCAACTCCACTGTCTCAGGTTCAGGTCCTTCTGGGAGAATATATACCCGATAATCTTGTGATCAGAGTAGACTGTGAAACGCTCTCCCATCAGATAGTGCTTCCACATCTTCAAGGCGAAGACCACTGCTTCCAACTCTAGGTCATGGGTAGCGTAGTTCTTCTCGTGCTGTCTCAGCTACTGAGAACCATATGTGATCACTGCTCTCTCCTGCATCAGGACACACCCATGTCCGGTCCCTGATGCAACGTAGTAAACTAAATACCCTACACCCTCCTCTGGAAGCCTCAATAAGGGGGCACTAGTCATCCTCTATCTCATCTCCTGAAAACTCTGCTGGCATCTCTCTAACCACACAAAGGGTTTCCCCTTCTTCATCAAGGCTGATAGTGGTGGTGCTAATCTGGAGAAGTCTGGAACGAATCTCCAGTAGTATCCATCCAAGCCCAGGAAACTCCGTACCTCCGTCACACTCCTGGGTGGATCCCAAGAAAGTACCGCCTCAATCTTCGCTGGATCTACTGCAACTCCAGCCTCCGAGAGGATGTGTCCCAAGAAGTGAACCTCTTGAATCCAAAACTGGCACTTCGAGAGATTACCATAAAGCTGGTGCTCTTGAAGTGTGTCCAGTACTACCTTCAAATGGTAGGCATGCTCCTCCTCAGTAGTCGAGTGAATCAGAATGTTGTCGATGAAGACCACGACAAAGTGATCGAGGTATGGATGGAAGATCTTATTCATGAGACACATGAACAATGTTGGAGCATTGTTTATGCCGAAGGGAATAACCAAGAACTCATAGTGTCCATACCGATATCTGAAGGCTATCTTCTGCACATCCTCGTCTCGAACTCTGAGATGGTGATAGCCTGATTTGAGGTCTATCTTCGAGAACCACCATGATCCCTTGAGTTGATCAAATAGGTCATAAATCCTCAGGAGTGGGTACTTGTTCTTCACGGTCTCCTGGTTCAAGTGACGATAGTCAACACAGAGCCTCAACCTCCTGTCTGCCTTCTTGGCGAACAGAATCGGGGCTGCCCAGGGAGAAACACTGGGCCAGATGAATACCTTCCCCTACAAGTCCTCCAGCTGTACCCACAGCTCATGAAGCTCAGCAGGAGCCATCCGATATGATGGAGTAGTTATCGGTGCTGTCCTAGGGTACAGGTCAATGTAGAAGTCCACCTCTCTGTGAGGAGGTAGTCCTGGAACATCGTTAGGGAAAATATCTGCATACTAGTCCACCACTACAGGATAAGTCAGACTCTCCACATCAACTGCTCCGAGGGTAAGGTAGGCCAAATAATGAGTGATCAACTTCACCCTCCTCTGAGTAAGTCCGTCTTGTGCCGCAAAGGTTCCCCTCTCACCGGTGAAGGTAAACCTGGTCCCATCAGTGTAGAAACACCGCACTTTGCACCTAATACAGTCAATCTGAGCATGGACTGTAGATAACCAGTCCATACCCAAGATGATATCGTAAGGCCTCGACGCTGCTATGAGGAGATCCCATCCAAAGCTCTCGCCTCCTAGAGTATTCTCACACTGCCGAAACTAGTGTGTAATCATTGAATCTGCTCCCATAGGAGTCTGTAGCCATAAGGATCGAGCCAACGGCTCCGTCAGAATCTATGAGCTCCGAACGAGGGAAGTGGATATGAAAGAGTGACTGGAACTTGTGTCTATAAGAACTGAAACTAATGTGGAGTAGACATAGATAGTACCTTGAATCATCTCCAGAGCGCCATGTTCGTATGCCTCAGCTTCCTGAAGCTGAGCTCTCCCTTGTCCACCCGCTCCCTGTAGTCGGGGTGGACCTTCTAGTGGTGGTGGTGGCAACACCTCGAAACGTCATCCTCTGCCAGCTTCTCGACCAGCTCATCTGCCACGTCCGCCTGCGCCCTACGGACCGCCTCGATCAAACCTCTGCCTCTTCCTGGGAGGTCCCTCAACTCACTGCTGATCATCTGTATGGCAGGTCGGACAGTCACGTGCAATGTGACCCTGCCCGCCACATGAGTAGCACTGTCTACTCCTGGCATATGCGTCTCTGCTCTGTGTGCCCCGCACAACCGATCCTGAGTCATGCGGTAGACCACCTGTGAGTCTGGTCCTATTGGACCTCTGCATCATCTTTCTATTGCTAGATACAGAAGACTCTGCTACATGTCGACTAGTAGTGGGTCTCACAGCTGGTGACTGCTTAGCAAGGAAACTCTCCACTAGGAGGGCTCTCTCTAACACCCCCTCCTGTGTCGGGATATTGAGGGAGATCATCGAGGCTCTGATCTCTTGACTGAGCCCCTGATCGAAGGTCTGGGCCCTGAAGAATGGGTCCCGCACCATATCTATGGAGTAGCGCGAGAGGTCGGTGAACCTCGCCGAGTACTGTGCTACTGTCATGTTGCCCTGCTGCAGATGTATTAGCTCCTGTATCCATACCGCACGAAGGGTGGCTGGAACAAACTCTGTCTGGAATAGGCTTTCGAAGTCTGTTCGGAGTAATGTCACCTCGTCGTGGACCTGAAGCGTCATGCTCCACCATCTGCCTACTGCTGCCTGAAGGAGACTGGAAGCAAGGATCACCATGAGGTCTGCTGGTGTCCCTACTAGCCTGAAGACTCTCACCACAGCCTCCATCCAATACTCAACAGCCTGTGGGTCTGTCTCTCCCCGAAACCTAGGTGGCCTCTGGTGCTGGAACTCATGAAACTTGCTCAAGAGGCGTGCATCATCTGCTGCTGGGGCTGGTGGCATCGGTGGCCCAACGGAAAGTGGTACCGATGGTGCCTCTACTGGTAAAGGGACCTGCACCGAGGCCTCATCGCTCGGTGCGCTGTCAGAGCGTACAACTCTCGGGGCTCTAACTGGTCATCCGCGGGGAGGAATCCTAAAATAAATAGATGCAACATGATCAAAATTTTATACCTGGTGAGTTGACCTGGTTGATCTGACTTAAGAAAACTTTTAAAGACACGCACGCAATAAGTGTTTTCATAAACTAAGTATGAAATTATTAGTCAGGGTCCTGGTGTATGGATACGTCAGCCGCCGCACCAACACTGGACTCCCTGAAATGAAAAACACACTTAGTACCCTTAACACTATTTCTTCACAAAAAATAAATATCAGAGTCCTAAGTTCTTCGGCAGAACCGACTCCTTTGATACCAATTTTTCACGACCCGTCGCTCGGGGCCCGTATCGTGACTACCCCAAGCCCGCCTTCCATAGGCCAGGGGCTGACGACTAGTACCAAAGGCATAAATCCATAAACTGGGAAGGCATTTCCTTTATAACAGTAAACAAACACAACAAAGTACAAAAATGGAAGTAAACACTAAGTAAAACTGTATACAAAAGAGTGTTATGAAAGTAAAGGGGCCAGAAATACAAGCCCAATAGTAAAGTACAATACAACTGAAATGCTAGAACAACTGAAGAAAATAAGTATAGCAGCTACATGGTCATCCTCCGGGGTTCCCACCTGAAGGGTAGGTACAGATGGCCTCCTCAGAACCCCAAGTCCGTCCGTCCGCTCCGTGTACGTCTCACCGAGTGGTCCACCTCTGGGTTCCATCCTGTTCTGCTACTCTATTCCCCGATCAGTGCTGTCTGTCATCTGAAACCAACAAAACGTGGTGCGGGCATAGCCCATGCATGGGTGAGTATAACGATACTCAGTAGGGACCCTGAGACCCTCAAGATCTCACACAATCTGATAAGGATACCACAAATTATGAAATCATTGGATAACCCTTACTTAGGTATATGCCCATACATATACCTAAGTTATTTAGTAACCCATCTCAATCATGAGGAAAACACGAAAGTCATTAACTCAGATCAAATAGAGTCTTAGCCCAAACCAGGTTTTCAGTGAAGTATAAAAGTACAGATGATTAGTTGCGAAGCTTGATCAACTTATTCTGTCAAGATGCACTATTTCTGACCATACGGAGTCTAAACCACATATGATCGATAGGTACTAACCCCCACAATGACCCACACATGATCTGCCCCACACAGGATCGGTATGTGCTGACCCACATAGGATCGCTGAGCGCTGACCCACATAGGATATGACCCACACAGGATCGGTATGCGCTGACCCACACAAGATCGCTGAGCGCTAACCTTCGTATGATCTGTCTCTAACCTCCTTCTCACTATCATCCATTGGATTCCTCGCACCCACTGCACTCAAGTTCCATAGAATCTGCCCTCGAGATATCGGTCATACCTCGACCGCCACTAAAATCCACAAAGGAGTAACCCAAAGGACCACCATGTCGTAAGGGTTCCAACACGATAGACGGTGTGTCAATCGGACGCCCGGTGTGTGAGTTATTGGCATTTTCGTTAGAGGGGCCCGGTTGGTTTTTAGGTTCAAACCAACCTGATTGTACTCCAACTATGTCCAAACCTCAAGTGGGGTATTCCAATAGAACCGTCTCGCTCTGAGCTTTCCGTCTCCACAAACGGTTCATCTATCGGACACCCGTAGCTCACGATATGGGAGAGAAGGTGTAAACTGGCCATAGTGGCTTCAGTCCGGTCCAACCGAGTTGGAATGTCTCGACCCGATTCGGGTCTGAACCGGGGTCCAACCCAGTATGTGGGTCTAACCCAGTCTGAGGAAGCGGCCCGACCTGAGGGGGCGGCCCGACTGAGGGTGGCCCGACCGAGGTCGGCCCGACCGATGGCGGCCCGGCTCGAGGGCGGCCCAGCCAAGGGCGGCCCGGCCGAAGGCAGCCCGACGGCCTGCGCTAGCCGCACCCAGGGGGGGAGGCGCGCACCCCCTGGCACCCGAATGGTTGAACCGTTCGGGTGGAACCGAAACCAGTGCCAGGTGGTTCCAGTCCAGCATACGCGGGACCCGACGGGGTCCCGCTCCTCCCGGATGGCCCGAGCGGCCTGCCGATCCATGCCACCGGTGCCACGCCCCTCCTCCACGCCCCTCCACCGCGGCCCGCTCTGGCCATGGCCCGTCGTGGCCGTGGCTCTCCTTCCACGCAGCACGACGGTTCCGCACCCTCTTGGCGACCCGGCGGCCTTGCGCCACCGGTTCCTTCGTGGTAGGATTTATTTGCAGTTGACACGTTGCTGTTACACTACCTCCATCATCAACAAAAGAGAACAACAAAGGGGGAGGGTCGGCCGTGTTCGTGCGGTATGATCCCTCGTTGTGGTGATATCAATCAACAACAAAGTGCTCAACAAATGATGAAGAACGGAGGGTAAAATTCATACATAAAACAACCCCTACCTCGTTTTTCGATCTTAGACGAAGTCACGGGAAAATGGTGGGCGTCGATTCGTCATTCGCCACATTCTTCACGCACTCCCAATTCTCAAGATCGTGTGTCGGAAAGTGTTTGGAGGTGACGAAGTCAAAGATGGCGTTCTTCACGTTCTTCATTGGAGTGTTCTCCTTCTTCTCCCCAAGCTTTACCAAAAGATTTTTCCAACCACAAAATAATAAAATAAGACATCTTATTAATTCGTTGGCATAAATAATTCAAATGGGGGAATTAATTAAGGGGGGATCCACTTAATTAATTCTTGTGTGCAGGCACAATTTATTTAAGGGATTTCAAAGGTTTCATGGGTGGTGGCTCCATAAATGGGGAGTCCAAGGGTCTCCACACTTAAATGGGGTGTTAAAAGGGGTTAAGAATCTCAGGTGGGCCCCACTAAATAATATCCTCCGAAGAGAGGTTATGTGCGGGTGGGCCCCACCACCACAACCTCTCATGGGAGGTTATGGTGTGGTGGAACCCACCACTAACCTCCTCTTGGAGGTTTTAACCGCCATAAAATAAAAATAAAGTTAACACTTATTTTTATTCAATTTAACTAGTAACCCCAACATCTAACTTCCATTCTCGTCAGAACGCAACTACGGTGAAGGTCTCACTAAGCAATCACTGATGCTGTGAGCTCAATAGTGCCCTAAGATTTAAATTCTGAGCACCGGTTCAAAAGTTACAAAAACCCTCTCATACGTTTACTGAACGTACCCGAAAAAAAACTTCAGAAATTGATTCCGGGCACACCGGGCCTCAGAATCAAGCGCCGTAAATTTTCACAGACTTGTAAAAATCCCATGAATTTAAGAAAAAATTTTCCACAGAATTTCAGGGTCTTTACACATGCATAACCATTAAAGTAAATACATTTCATTATAGTTTGAAATAAAACTATAAAAGTAAGCTTTTTCATTTTAAAATAAAAACAAGTAAAGGTAAGGGGACATCATTTATAATAATTCTCCCTGAGGTATATCTCTATAATCCATTTTTTTTATTTCCAAAATACCATTTTATGGTTAAGTGTAAAGCAAGTATATCTACACTAGAAGCAAGACAACATTCAACCTATAACACCCATAAAACCAACTGACCACCACAAAGTAAAATTAAAACAAGACTAGATTATCCTTCAATTAACCTAAAACCCCCCCAACACAACACATAGGGTCATTACATCCCTAATTTTGCCCATTATAATCTTATAATTACACTATAAGGGTAGTGGGAACTCAACCAATAAAAAATCAGACCCTCAAGATCTATGGGTTCCATGGAAACATGATATTCCTAAAGTACCACATCCAAGTCACTATTACACTTAATCTAATCACTATCAGTTAGCTCAATTTTTTTAGTTCTAATGCCTCCTAACTAGAGTTATTTGTTCCATTAAACCCTTAAACACCTACAAGCCTTCCCTAGAGCACATCAACAATAAAAACACACACTGCTATCAAGTCCTAATATAGACCATTGTAAAAAAAATTCTTATGAGTATAGATTTTACATTGTATCCTACCCTAGTAACAAAAAACTCAATGTCCAATACTTATAAGGTTTCTACCATGAAGACATCATGTTACCTCTTCTAGTGAAAACAAATTTGATTTACCCTATCTCACAACTGCCTTAAAAATGAAAATTGAACATTCAAAATTGAAAGAAAAAGGGAAGTACACAAAGGGAACAAGGAGTATAAAAAACATCCCCTATAAGGTTAGGTGGGGAACATGAACAACTAGATCCACAAACAGACACCACCAATGCCATAGGAACAAACCAAAATGAAAAATCAATGATGAAACTCCATCTAGACCCATTAATGACCCCAAATCGAAACTAAAACACTGAGAAACCATTAGTGGCATAAACACCTCAGTGGAAATAAATAGAATCAATTCCACCTAGGACTAATACACCCACTGATCAAACCAAAATACATCATCAGAATCAAGACCCAAGGAAGCTTGAAATGTAATCATCACATTAGGAAGGAAACTTAATAGATCATGAATTAGGAAAAACTGACTCTAGGGGACAATGATTAAGGAAAACAGGAGAGGATAAAGGATGGAGAATGATGGTGGATCAATGAATGGTATATAGGTTGTACATTTTAATATAAAACATACTCGAAAGTTATTTAATGAGGAGATGACATTTGTTCCAAGGAAAATATTGTTAAATCTTGCTTTGAAAAAACCCATGTTAGAGGAATAAGGTAAAATAATAAAATATTAAATTAAAAAATTAAATTCAATTATGAAAATACAAGTTATATGTGTTTATAACTTTGAGAATAAAACAATATTCATGAATATAAGTTATACATGAAAAGAAAAAGTTTATTCCAAAATGCTAACTTGAAATAAAAAAGAGTAGAATAAAAAATAATAAAAATAACTAATGAAATAAACATAATGATAATGATAAGTAACCATCATGAATTAACCATAAAACAAATATAAAAACCATAGAATAAATGTAATGGGAACACTTTAAAGACCTAAAGATAGTCTAGGACAACACCAAAACCAAATCCATCTAATTGCCATGCCTAATGAAATTCAACTTCCTAAACACTCAGTTTTACCGTATTGGGTCTGATTGAGTGTAAGAATTCCCTAAGAAGATAATATTCCAAACATAGAGACACTAGCTAGAGTGTAATCATAAACTAGTATAGTGCATAGACCTAGATTTCCCACACATCTACCCAAGGCTTCCCATGACACAAAATATATGTGAGCAATAAAAGTGTAACATATAACAATATAATAAGATAAAAAACAATCATAAACACACCCTCTCCTCCAGTCACTTTTTATAGAAGGATCCATTTTCTAAGAAATAACATTAATTCCATTGTAGACAGTAGAGTAACCAACATCATTGATCAATCTATAACATTTCAAATTTTAATTTTTAAACATGAGTGACTACATGGGGCTCGAATTCAAGGGTTTTCAACCAACAATAAATATAAATAATATCATTAAAGTTTGAATTATGTGGCTATAAACTTTTTAAAACATGATGAAAGTGTTAAATTTAACTTTTTAAAACATAAAAGCACTTTTCTAAAATGTGGGAATAGTTAAAAAAATATTGTTTTCTTATGTAATTATTCAATTTGAAATGATCACAAAAATCCACAACCTTATAAAATCTTAATAAAAACTTGATGGAAATTAATTATAATTCATAGGGTGTTAATCCATGAAATCTATTTGATATATTTAGGAAAAAATTAATATAATAATTTCCACAAGCACTTTATGTGCATAACTTACATAAGAACTAACATTAACCATTCAAATATAGAAAAACCAATTTGCTATTAAGGAAAAGTTATAGAAGAACTAAGGGATTAGTTTCCAATAATTCAAGGTATTTAATGTAATATATATTTCATTGAAAACATGGATTGAAAATTAAAGCACTCATGATTTCAAATTTAAAGTTAGTAATATAGATACACCTACCATGGATCAATGAAACCGTTGAAAAAGGCTGCCAATCCACCAAAGAATGAGAGAACCAATCCTTATATAATCAAAGAAAACCCTATACATATAAACCCCCATTATAAAAATCATTTAATAAGACCCCTATGCTACCATGGACTTGAAAAATAAGTAAATTAGATGTAAAAGGAAGAATAAGTCCAAGAAAAGAGAAATTAATCACTTACTCAAAGAAACCATGGAGTTTAAATGACAGAATACCAAAAAATAGAAAACAGAGAGAAGGGGGAAGGATCTGGAACCCAAAGGGTTAGAATAAGGGGATAAATATGGGCTAATATGGTAAAATTAAAGCAAGGTTAGATTAATAATTTCATATTTTTTTATTTATGGGCAAATTTTATGGTTTGGCCACATGTTTTGGTAAACCATGCTCCAACCATGCAAAAAATTCTCGACACCAATAGAAACTACGTGGTTTAGAAAACCTATTTGATAAACCTTATTCTAACCAAATGAAAACTTTTCAAAGTGATACACTTCTATGCATGGATGTGTTTCATGGTCAAACCTAACCATTCTACATAATATTTCTTCCTTTTTATCTAAATTTCAATAAAATTCAACCTAAAACTAATAATAAAGTGAAAAATCAATAATAAAGAATTTCAAACATGAAAAATGAAATCATGG
This sequence comes from Viscum album, assembly GCA_963277665.1. Lineage (NCBI taxonomy): Eukaryota > Viridiplantae > Streptophyta > Magnoliopsida > Santalales > Viscaceae > Viscum > Viscum album. The sequence continues at coordinate 627,238,923 of OY728127.1, forward strand.
GTGTTATAATTATCTCTACCATATCACTTTCTTTTCTCCAAAAGTCACTATGGAATATATTAATCTAATAATGTATAGGTTTTAATTTCATCCTTAAAGACATGACTTTGAATATGAAGGTCCCACATGACACAAATATAGAAATTTATCATTAAGTTGGCTACGATATGCCAAACTAACCCATTCACAATTCTCAAAGAGGATTTTGTTGGTGCAACCGAGTCCTAGGAACCTTATAATTGATATGAAGGTCGAGTGTATGATAATAACCTGAATCTACCATATATAGAAAAACTTAATGGATTTTAGTCCATATTATATAAGTTGGATTGAATCCAACGAACCTTTAGTCTATCAATGGGTACATTTGGGTATGGGAGGAAATTTCTTAACTACCTGATGAGAGAATTAGTGAAACATGTATAACTATATTTCCCCCTCTTCAGATTATAGTGGCTATATTCAGGACACATTCCATTTGGAAGAGTATAAATGAATTATCAGTGGATGGAATTGGTAATATTTCACTCCCACCTTATCAATGAAATGAAGTGATATACTAAGATATTTCCTTACTAAAAGAATAATATCATCTATTATGGTCTCCCTACCATATTAAGTTTTCCCTTAACACATAGACTTCTTGATGTTTTATAATAATATTAGGGGATTAACTAGTTTATTATTCACCTAATATTCCTAATACTCAATGAGAATACAATTGATTTTTTCTGGATAAGTATTATTCTCAAATTTTCTTATTATGGATTTAAAAATTCTACAATGGATCTCTAAATTTGAATATAATTCAAAAATTTATACAATTCCATGGTTAAGAATTACCATTATATACAAAATACATTAATCATATAGAGAAAAACTTAGATAATATTATTTCAAGAAAGTATAATATAAAATGAGATAAAATTTTATAAATTATATGGATACCTCAAACTTTTATCACATCATCTTAAAATTTGGTTAAATTATTCATCCCCTTCGTCACATGTAATGTTTCATGATGAACCCTAGGATCCTTAAATAGGGTAGAAATTATTCAACCTTTCTTACTTGATGTTTCTTTATAAAACCTTTTCAAATGACCCAAACGACCAAACCTAAGGAAGATTTTAAGAGCTTCCCAACATAAAGTCTTCTTATGACCAGGAATAACACAACAATTGAATACCAATGATCTATATTATGATGAATATTATGAGAAGTGGTGATATGTAATATTAATACCACCACCCTTATGACTAGACCTAGTCTACTTTTTCTTTTCAATGTTGTAATTCCCTTTACCACCTTTGGGCATAGAGAAAATAGTAATCACCTCTGGAACTCTAGCTATATTTTCATCAAATCTAACAACCCACCTTGCTAACTCCATATAAGAGGTTAGGCCCAAAAATAAAACCTTCAGTTGAAGATCATGATTAATAACACTTCGAAAACATTGAGCTTTTAGTGAATCATTTGAGACTATCTTATTTGAATATGGTACTATCTCAGTTAAGTGAAAATAATACTCTAACATTACTAGTCCTTATGCCCATGACAATACAATTCTTGTGACCTTTATACTTTCACTTTCTTAGGATAATATTTTGTACAAACAACCCATTTAAATCTTCCCAAGAATGGTTTTCTTGTGGATTAGTCTGAATTATGGTCTTACACTACTTCCAACATATACCTTCAAGAATGAATATAGAAACCTTAAATTTAATAGACTCTATAAGAGTGGGAGGTTGAAGGTATTATTTATAAGCTATTTTCATTATTCTAATTCATGGGAACCCTATTTTCCAAGGAATATAGGAGGTATCAATTCTTAAAACTCTTTAAAGTAGTCTCAAGGTTAGAATTTTTCAAGGGGAACACTATTTCCTACAACTGAAGCTGGTGAGATAGAAGACTTAGAAAAAATAAGATCAATTATAAGGTTATCTTATGGAGAATCACTCAAAGATCTATCTTGAAGTTATATAAGGAAATTATTGTGATGTACTATAAAATAATAGTAAACCAAAAAAAATAATCAAAATATTAGAGAACTATTTTTTGACAACTAAAAACATCCAACCCAAAAGGTTCATAAATAATCCTTCTGAGAATTATTTATTAATATTTTAAAACACCTTATAATACTTCAAAATATTAAAATCATTACTTGGAAGAATTTAAAAATTAATACATTTAAAGTGGATCAAAGGTATTTTATGAAACTCCTCAAATAAACCCATGTAAAACTTATTTTTCTCATCAAAACATTATCATTATAAAATAGAACATCATTTTATATTTCAAATAATTTTCCTTTCCTATCAAATTATAAGTTCCAACCTTTTAACAGTTATACACCAAAGGTTTCATCATGGAACACTAAATATAATCAATCTAAATTGCATAAAAAATCCACAAATATTATCCTAATTCATATTAAATTATAAATAGAAATAAATAACATAAATTTAGAATCACAAATAATTGAAAAAAAAAATTGAAAAATTTATAACTGTGTACAGTTTGGTTTCATAGTTTGTAAAACCATGCCCAAACCATGTGAATCCCAATGGAAGCTTCCTAGAACTAGATGCACAATGCACACATTATTTTCCAAACCATGAACAATAACCATGTGGCCTGGTGTTTCTTCCCATTGTACACTTAAAATCATAGAGTTTCTAAAAATAACTCATGAATCCTCAATATAAAACATAAATACTAAAATAAATATTAAATGTCTCAAATATAATAAAGAAAAAGGATAAATTTTGAGACACACACATCTAAACTACCCCTGGTAACTCAATGGTAAATATAAAAATTATTGGTCCAACACTTACTAATACCCAAATATTCATCTTTGTAGTACTATATTCAGTCTACTATGACTTCCTAAATAAAACTAGGCTCTGATAGTATTTTTCATAGAACAACCTAGACTACCCTGATATGGTACTGATCTAGCCTACCATAAGGCCCAATGTTAATTCCCAATCACTATGGGATAGAAACTAATTTCAAGGAATCAAAAATACAATATTAGGAATGGTTTCACACAATAAAACAATAACCAAATAAGGAACACCACCTATTATTCCAACATGACCACTTCTTAAGTCAGAGAACTATCTAAATAAAATAAAAATGTAATAAAAATGAACCAACAACAAGATAACTAAGCATAATGGAATATATTAAACTCGTAAAACTATAAAATAAAACAATAAACATATCCAAAATATCCCTACATCACCATGGTTACACTTTTATAAAAAATGGACATAATATCGAAATGAAATTAAAGAGAAAAAGATGAAGAGGCTTGGTACACAAGATGAACTAAAAAATAATAACTGAACATGATACCAAAAAGAATACTAGATTATACATTTCCAAGTTTCAAGTGAATAACCTTCATTTACCCCCTCCAATAAAACCAAACTAAAAGATGAGGACTACCCACTATATCCAAGAGGTACCTATATTGAACATGTATCACATATCATGAAGAATACATACACAAAGACATTAGGTGTGTATGCTGGGTGTGAGAAATAAAGGCTAGTAGGTATCTAACCCACGCCACATGTATAACCTTTAAATTTAATACATTTCATTCTAGTTTTATATAAAACTATAAAATTAATCTTTTCAATTTTAAATAAAAAAATTAATTATAAATATCCAACACTTAAAATCAATCTTACTATGGTATATTGGTTGAATATTTTAATAAAAAACATAATTTAAAGTAGTTTATTGAGAATATTTCATTTAGTACAAGGAAAATAATTTTAAAACCCACTTTAGAAATACCCATGTTAACAAAATAAGTGAAAGTAGTCCAATATTTAATAACCCTTTAAAATTATATTAAAAACACAAGTGATATGTGTTTATGTCACTCAGAAGAAAACACTGCTCATGAATATACGTTATAAAAAAATAACTTTTTTTTCCAAAATTCCAACATGAAATCAAAACAAGAGTAATAAAAAATAAAAATAATAAGAACAAACATAATAAAAATAATAAAAATGATAAGTTACCATCATTAAGTAACCATAAATCAAATATAATAAACATATACTAACTATAATGAGAACACTTAAGATCCTTGGTGATAATCTAGGACAAAAAAATAATGAAGTATATTTAATTGGCATGCCTGATTCCATTCAACTAGCCAAACAACCAGTTTTACCCTACTTAGAATGATTGAGAGGAAAAATCACCTAATCAGTGTATAGTCCTAACATGGGGCCACTAGCTAGAGCATAATCATAATCGATTACAGTACTCATACCTAGATTTCCCATAGATCTACCCAAGGCATCCCATGAAACAAAATGGAGGTGAGCAATCAAAGTTTAATATATAACAATATAATAAGATAAAAAATAATCATAAACATACCCTCTCCTTAAGTCACCATTCATAGAATCAACCCTTTTATGAACAATAAATCAATTCCATTATAGACCCAAGAGTATCCAAGATCCTTGAACAATCTATAACATGCTAACTTTTAACTTTTAAACATAAGTGAAAACTAGGGGATCACCATCAAAGGTTTCGTACAAAAAATAAACATTAAGAATACATTTAACACAAGACTTATAAGGAAATAAAATTTAATAAACATGATAAAAGAATTAACCCCCTATTTTATAAACATAACTACACTTTTCTAAAATGTGGGAGTATTAAAAACAAAGTGGTTTTTTATATGGAATAATTCACTTTGAAATGGTCACGCAAGCCTATAACTTTTGAAAAACATAATAAAAACTTGATGTGAAGTCATTTTAATTCATAGGGTTTTAATACATGAACACCATTATATTTTTTAGGGATAAATTAAGAGAGGAATTTTTTCAAACACTTTATGTTAATACCATACATAAGAACAAACCTTAACCATTCAAACATCGGAAACCCACTTTGGTATTAAATAAATGTTATAGAAGAAGCAATTGATTATTTTCAAATCATTTAAGGGATTTAATAAATAAAATATTTTATTGAAAACATTTATTAAAAATTATATCAATCATGGTTTCAAATTTAATGGTGATAACATGGATTCACTTATTGTGGATCAAAGAACCCAATGATAGTGGGTTCTAATACACTAGAGAATGAGAAAACCAATCCATAGAAGACAAAATAAAACCCTAAAAATGAAAATAATCATAATAAAAATACACCAAAAAGAACCATAGGACACCATGGCTACATAGAATAAGTAAGGTAGAAGAAAAATGAAGAATATATGCATGGAAGGATAAAGAAACCAAATAAATAATCCTTAGAGTTTGGGTGATACAATCCCAAGAAATCAAAGAAAAATAAGAGGTGGAAGGTGGAGGATAAAAATTGTGACCTAGAGGGTTTTAATAAGGATATAAATATAGGCTAAGGGGGTTAAATTCAAGAAAGTATATTTTGAAAATTTCATAATTTTTATGTTTTGGGAACCTCACATGGTTTGATTGCACAGTTTGGTAAACTATAAACTTGCGATGTGATAACTTCTAGGCACTTGGATAACTTTCATGGTTTAGAAGCGTAGTTTGATAAACAATGTTCCAATCATGAAAGTAATTTTGGAAAGTGAGGCACCCTTATGCATGGATAATTTGAATGATTATCAATAATAATGTGCAAATAGTGTGACATTATTTGTCCACCCATTCTCATAATTTCAAGAAAACTAATCCCAAAACTAAAAATAAAGTCATAAATAAATAAATAAATACCCTATACTTAAAAATGACATCATGGGTGTTACATTTCCCAATAAAACCCATTGTAACATTCCTACCTCAATCTGCTAGCTTGGGCGAGACTGGTATGCCACTAAACTTAGGTATATCCCCCAGATACAAAAGGATGGAAATATATGTCAAGGGTATAAAAAATCATTAAGGGCTAATTTACCCTTTTTATTCTGCTACTCTTATAATAAAAAAACATGAATATAACCAATACTAAAACTCATAGCATACTATGAACTGATTAGAGTAGTGGAAAATTAAAAGGTACACTACACAAGACAATAAGACTCCAAACTCCAATAAAACCCCATCATACAACTTCCACCATTATCTAAACTTCATAGATTATGAAAATTTCATCAAGGTTATCTACTAGATAAATAAGACACCATTCCATTACCTTTATCATGAAGAGAAAAATTTATATACACACCAAAGTGTATATGAATGGGTTGAGTATATAACCCAATAGATAATCCTACAGAGGCTTCCCACACATGCTACTATAGAAAGAATAGGTCAGATTACAATCACAATGCAATTAATAAATAGTAAATAGAAACCAAGTGTAGAATCATTAATATCCAATGAAATAACCATAACCCCATGAAATACACCCATCAACCAATGAAAACACCTATCAAATGGGTTCACTAAATGTCCCAAACTCATGAGTAGAAATCCACCTCACTATCCTAAGTTACTACTCGGTGGTATAATCCAGTGTGTCCACCTAAACAGAACTAACATCCAATTCCATACTAATAAGGCCCTATGAAAATGAATCATGAACACATGCCACCTGATGTCTCAACACATTCTCATTCAATCCAAATCCTATAGTTTTTGGAAACCAAAACATAATTTAAGTATCTTATAAAAACTAATATGGACTTCATCCATAGGATTTATTTTCAAAAGATATTAATAACAAAGGAGTGTTTTGAATATAAATTTTCAAGAATTTGTAATGCATAAAAAATCATTAATTCAAGTAACCATAAGCCTTAAAATATATTACATAATGAGGATGATAGAGAATACAAATAACTCAAATTGACTTATCCTAAGGAAAATATGGGAAACACTTCATCAGAATGATAACCATAAAAAGTTAATCTCTAGAGACAATTGGTTCTAAAGCCCTAGTGATAATAGAAAGAATGATGGTTTTGGGGGAATTAAGCGAGGGTCAAAATCAAATTAAATATTTACTAAATTTTTTCCAATGATTTCCCTTTTGAATGTGAATCTTTACCATAAAATTGATAGAAATTTTGATAGTTTGAATAACAAAGATGACTGATAGCATGCCCAAGACCACAAAATAGTGTATTTTCCCAACCTGTTTTTACCACACTAATGCGAGGCTGACCATGGTCCAATATGGACACTACAACAACTATTATAGCATTTTTACCTCCTTATTTCCCACATGGATATCCCAAATCACCACAACATACTAAAATTCCATCCTCATAGATTACCTTCATGGAATAGGGATGATTCCCTCACTGTTTTCCAGACTACCATGGCTTAGACAAATTCATAGTTAATCCTCCCAATCCGTTTTAGACCATGTGGATGAAATTGAGATTTCCTTAACACAACCAACAAACCCACTTAATGGGGTGTTTTGTATTGCTTGTTTACCACATGTTGAATTCCTATCCACCACACCCACCAAAATGGTAGGTGATATGGTGTGGTGAGGTCCTTATTGCTTGGATGACTCTCATTTATAGAATGTCTCCACACATAGGGCTACTACCTTCACCACGTGTGACACCACAACTTGGTGAACCCTATAGACCATTCCAAGTATAAAATCTTATAATGATTCAAAAAATTAACGAGACATCGCATAACTTAAAATACCCAATAATCAACCACATACCTAAAACAAGGTTTCTCATATTCACCCCACCATTGGGATTTATATCCTCAGAAAGATGGAGGATGGCAGTGTGTTGGAATAGATCTGGCCATTTCTCTAGAATACACCTCTCTTGTTCCCAAGTCTCTTCATATATTTGACCATGTTTACAAAACACACACACAAAAAAGAGATACATCTAACCAATAATCCCTTATCTTTTCTATCTAGTATGTGAACTAGGGTGTGAAAAAATGAAGCATTTGACTCCAGTGTAACATTATCACAACTAATCACATAATGTAGATCTGGAGGATACTTCTTCATTTGAGATATATGATAAACATTATGAATGAAGCTACATTTTAGTGGTAAACCTAAGTGATATTCTACTTCTATAATATGCTCAAGAATTTGAAATGGTCTCACATATCAATGAGCTAGCTTCCCAAACTTACCCATGTGATGATGCCAGAAACTTGGAGAAACTCAAAGGAAAACATGGTCACCAACCTCAAAATATAAAGGATTATGATGATGATCTGCATAAGATTTATAATGAATTTGGGAAATTTACATCTGTTTCCTGATCATATGGATCTTCTTAGATGTCTCATAGATAATACTAGGTTCAATCAGTGAAGTTTCCCCATCCTAAACCCAATAAAGTGCAAATCGACATGGTTTTCCATATAGTGCTTCAAACAGAGGAATATTTATTAATAATTTATAACTATTATTATATAAAAACTCCACTAATGGAAAATTTTATTACCATGAACCAATAAAGTCCATAACACATTCTCTTAGAATATCCTCTAGTGTTTGAATTGTATTCTTTGATTGTCTGTACATTTGAGGGTGGTATTTCATGATCATATCCAAACAAGTTCCAATGAATTGTTACAAAGAATTCCAAAATCATATGTTAAATTTTCAATCTCAATAAAATATAATAGAAACTAGCATTCCATGCAACTTCACTACTTATTGGATGTATGGATTTTACTATTCATCAACTAAGTTCATTTCCCTTATTGGGATAGAATGCATCGACATGGAAATTCAATCAATAATCACTCAAATGGAATCATGATTCTAAGGAATTTTTGGAAATCTAGTGATGAATTATATATATATATATTCCTATTTCAATACCATAATGGGTAGAGATTACAACATGACAACTACTTATTGATGTTCAACCTAGACCTACTGAATCCTTAGGCATTTACCCACATACCATTATAGCCTTTTCTTTATACCTAACTACCATAAATGATCCTACATCATATTGTATATATTCTGAATACCTGGGTGGATGGTCCACTTTGAATGATGAAAATACCAAAGGATTTGTTCCTAGAAATAAGGAGGAACTACCATTCAATATCAAAAGAGAAACACCACATTCAAATCCTTTATCTATTCATTAATGACCTCCCCACCATTATGGTTTGACCTAATGGTAAGGCTGTTAGGGCCTGAATGTTGAGCTTCCTTTACTATCTACACCAAATCCAGAATAAGGATGATAAAAAAGAATACCATGTCATATTTTTTAGTTTGTACAATCCAAATTCATATTTTTGATGACCCCCATTAATATTTATTAATCTCATGCTTCACTACTTGGTTTTACATATTTATACTTAATGCATTAGCCAATGAATCACCTTATTCTATCATATACACCAAGTTAAATTCATACATCTAGAGGTACTCTATCCAACATCGTTGCCTCAGTTTTAGATCCATTTGTGAGAATATTTATTTCATGATTGTATGATTTGTTAACAAAGTTAATTTATCAAAAAATATATAGTGGTGTAATGTTATTAATTTATAGACCACTGTCAATAAATCCAGATCATGAGTTAGATAATTCTTTTCATGTCCTCATAGTTCTCATGGGCCATAGGCTACGAGATGGTATTTTTGTAAGATAACACAACCCAATCCTAATCCAAGCGTATTATAATAGACCACATAAAAACTACTCTAATGGAATGGTATACAATTCTTGATTAATTTAGTCACATGAAAATCTAAGATTGAGTAATAACATATGAAGTAATACTAATAAACTATTATCCATATGATGATCCTTATTTCAAAGACATTCTATGATGGTTTCCAATAAGGAATAATGCTAATATTCTTTGAAATGACTGATATACCTTACTTTATAATGATGTTCCCTAGGAATCAGACTTCTTGTATCTAGTAGTCACACATTAATAATTCTTCATAGATATGGTGGTCTTATAATTCCCCCATCATAATAAATAATTCCTTTTATGGTTATATATGGTTTTAAAATACACTAGGATGTCATCTACAAATACCATAATAAAATAGTCTAGGTATATATTGAATATGCAGTTCCTCAATTCCATGAAAACTATTGGTGTGTAAGTAAGATAAAATAGAATTACTAAGTAATCATAGTGGTCATAATGTCTTTGTAAATATGTCTATGGAATATTTCCCTTATTGACCCAAAGTTAGTGATATCTTGATCACAAATCAATCTTAGAGAACCACATGGATCCCTTCAATTAATCAAACAAAACATCGATTCTAGGAAAAAGATATATATTTTTTATTATAACCTAATTTAATTTATGATAATAAACATAAAGTTGAAGATTACCATCCAATTTATTTATAAATAAAACTAGTGTGGCCTAAGGAGATGTACTTTGTATTATAAATCCATTTCTTTTGAATTCCTCCAATTAGAACTTTAATTCTCAAAATTCTAATGGTTCTATTTTATATAAAGGAAGTGAAATAGGGCTCATTCCTAGTATTATATCGATAGTAAACCCCACCTCTATCTCAGGTGGTAGTCATAAGAATTTTTCTGAGGAGACATCTGAGTATCGATCTACTATTTCAAGAAGATCCATAGTTCTGGTTGCATTAATAGCTTGCAAGGTCATTGCTTCCAATATGTATGATATATTTCAAATCACTTATACTAAAGGTCCTTATATCCTAGAATTTATGTCTCATTTCCCTTTAAATAGATTCAATACTCCATCCAAAGATGTGAAAGTAACCTATTGAGTATAGTAGTCAATATAAGCTTTGATTCCACTAACCATTCCATTTCTCAGATTATGTAAAAAATTCTCATATCCAAAACAGTGAACTCCCATGATAAGTGGGCTACATCAGTGGTGATAAAACATGCTACACACTTAAATCTTACACCTCTCATTTATTTAGGGTTGTCTTAATGATGATAACACAAGACATCATCTCCACATGTAAACCCATTTGAGTTACCATGTGAGAAGAAATGAAAGAACATGTGGCACAAGTAGCAAAAAAAAATACTCATAAGAGTCAAATTAAGTAAAATTGTACCTCTCACCATACAAGGTACTAGTTATTAATTCATAATAATATTCTTTATGAAAAATAGTTTTCATTATATTCCCCTTGGATGATTCCTTCTCCCTTATAGAGGTTGTGCCTATAGAGATGTTTGGGTGTTCAAAAAATCAGCACAACTAAACCAAGTCTAAGTGTGGGAACTTTTATAAATATATCATCCCAATTGGTAATTATAGGCTTTCATCAGATTAAAACCATTTATACTTTTCGAATTTATAGGATAGATATAGAAAATCTTGATATACCCCATTCATCCTTGGTTTTAACATTCCCAAGGTATCACTGCATAATCCTTCTTAAAATGATCCAAGTATCCACATCCTAAATAACCCTCCTAGTTATTTCCATGTGAAAGAAGTGATAATGACCACATAAATTGGTTCCATTATGCTCTAATCCCTTGTGAGTGATTCTCTCTTTAGTGATTATTTCCACTTCTAGAGTTTCCACCTATGCAAGGGTGGATAAAGTTGTTCCCTCCACCAAGATTCCCAGTGATATCTTTTTACACCACCATCACCTTAGTCACCATGTCTGCATGATTATAAATAAATAACATGACTACTATAGAGTGAATATACATTTATAAATCTGACTCAAACATTCATGAATTGTGGGATTCACTCACATCCACCTATGGTGAAAAGAGATCTAGATAGATAACCGAGATCTATATTTCATTACAAAAACTTATCCTTTATTAAGATTAAAGAAATATGTTTTCCATGATATGAAGAAGGTATATAAATAGAAAAGTTTATTAAAAAATCCCTAAAATGTCTTACAAGAAATTATTTTATCAAGCTTAGATTAGATATCTAAGTACCACTATTTCTATGCAAGGTCCTTGATCATGTACACTATTAGATTAACCTTTATATCTACTCAAGTTACAAGGAAATTGAAGATTATATTCATCCCGCCAATCCATGAATCAGTCTATCCAAGTTATTAATCACCTAGAAAGATCATTGGATTTTTTATTTGAAATTTTATTAAGAAAACCAGAACACAAGTTTCCTCTATTTGTGTTCCTTTGTTTAAATCTTGAAAATATTCCTTGATACTTCTCAGGAGATACTAATTTACTCATGGTTCAGGTAGAGCAACATTTTCAGAAGATCCATTTTTTTGGTTCCTAACTACTAACATTTTTGTATATCCATAGTAAAAATCAACAATCAGTCATCAGACACATTGTGGTTTAAGGTTCACACAATGCATTTCTACCACAAGAAAGTAAAAAATTAAAAATTTTCAGACATGAACTATTAAACATCATATGAATTATTCAAATATAGTGGGATGTCACTTTAAAAATGCATGATATAAAACCCCCATTGGATAAACCTATGAAAATGAGGTGAGGAGACTCCTAGAATTATTTCAGAACACTTTTATACCTATACTACCCTAGTTACTTAAATTTATATAAAAGGATTATAAATATTCCATTTTATACTCTAAATTTCAAGTCCAAATACACCATATCTCCATGTATACCATCCCAAATGATATACCATATCAAAATAATACCATTTATAGCATCTTAACTCCAAACCAGTAGATTGGGTGAGATCAAAATGCTAGAAAACTTAGGTGTATCCCCCAGACACCAAAGGATAAAAGTAAATTATATGGATACAAATTTTTTTGGGGGATGATTTACCCTTTTTATACCACTGATAATGTAATAAATAAAAAATAAAAAACCATAATATGATTCATGAATGAATATTGTAGAAAAAGTTATCACATAATATGAGCTGATAAGAGTAACAACCGATGGAAAGGTACACTACACAAGTCAATAAGACTCCAAACTTCAAAAGAAATCAAATTGATATAGGTGGTAGAACATCAGAACCAATCCCATGACTACCTCTATACACTAAAATTCATAGACCACAACCGCTATATTAAGGTGTTTTGTTAGAGAAATAAGTCACATTTCCTTTACCTATATCATGATGAACAATGTATGCACATGCAACAAAGTTCATATGTAGGGGGTGAGTATATAACCTAATAGATAATCCCCTGAAGGCTTCTCAAATACACTATTATAGAAAAAATATTCCAATTTATAATCATAATGAAATTATTATATTGTAAATGAAACTTAAGTAAATAATCATCAATATAAATTTCATTAACCACAACCCCATGTAATGAACCCATCATCTAATGAAACCTACCATCAAATGAGTACTCTAAATGGCCCAACATCATGATAATAAATGCACTTCCCCTATTCCAAGTCATCAATTGGTGGTGTAATCTAGTGTGACCACCTAAATGGCATTGGAAACCAAGTTTTTACATACAAAAACCCATGAAAATTCATCATGTACATAGGCACAACAACAAATATGGATTTTAAATGTCCTAGAAATCAATTTTATCAGTGCTAAAAATGTGATGATAATCAAGGTTCTAATGGGGGGGGGGGGTACCTTTTATTAGTGATAAAAAAAGTTCTAATAAAGGCCCATTTTATTAGAACTAAAAAAAGTGCTGATAAAAGGGCCCTTTATCATCATTTTTTTAGCATGGATAAAAGTAAAAAAAATTAAAAAATTATTTTTTTTGGTACATCAGAGTCCCTTTTAACAGTTCTTGAACACCACTTTAACAACACTCCCCTACACCTACATACAAACTACTTTAACATCAGTCTCCCACCCCCCCGCCTGCACAAACCTTTAACAGTGCTAGACACCCCAGCACCTACCCACACACCCTTGCCTCTCTTAGGATTTGAACCCAAGACCTCCCCTCTACACGCCTTCACCTCTACCACTCGCCCGTTTTTTTGTTCTCCCTTTAATGATATATCTATATATCTATATATTTAGTAATATTTATTCGTAAATTAATATATATTTATATTAATATATATATATATATATATATAGTTATATTAATATATATTTATAAGATTAGTTTTAAATAAATTTATAAAATATGTTTTTTTGTGTGAGTTTTTAAATAAATAAATAAATAAATAAATAAATTCATATATACAACATACATACATGAATGCATATATATATATATATTATATTTATATCTATAAGTATAATTATCCATATTTATATATATTTATATATAATTACATATATTATATATTAATATGTGTATACATATGTTAGAATATATTGATAATATATATTAGTTTGTTAATATAGAAACACACTTACACACACACACACTATATATATATATTGATATATAAATATTCATATATTTTTATTTTAAATAAAATCGATATTATTTTTTATTTAGATAAGACTTTTATATTGAGAAATATATTTTATATGTAAATAAGTTTAATTATTTATGTATAAAATTAACATTTTATGTGTGAATATAAAAAAATATGTATATATTTTTATATATTTAATTATAAATAAAAGTACATTGTGAAAAATGATAAAATTTCAAATCCAAAAGATCAATATAAATGTAATCCCTAGGAATAAATTCATTCCCCATTGAAAAAGGGTAATAATTCCCCCTTAAACGAGGTTGAAAATCCATCGAATGTTAAAAAATCAGGTTACCCCGACTAAAACCTTAGTTTTGGAGGCCTTTTGGGCCTCAAAAAATGTGACAGAAGGTTCCATTATGTCGCTAGGGCATATAGCTCATCGCAAGCTTAGATTTTATATGTGGTAGAGACAAACGGACACCCGGATCAAAATTTATGGCTATTTGAAGTTCAAGTTGTATTTTTAACTTAATTTAGATATTTTATTTATTTATTTATTTTTTTAATATTCAAATTGTTATTAAATTAATATTACTAGATAAAAATTACAAAATTATTAGTTAATTTTTTTTAAAATTATTTCATAATCCTTTTTTACTAAATAACTTACATATTAAGTTTAAATTTCTATTTATACTTATGTAAAACATATTTAAAAAATATATATTATATTTATATAAATATAAATATATTTATATATTTATATATTAATATATTATTTTTAATTTTTTTTGAAATATACACCCATTATCAATGCTAGTAAAAAATTGCTGATAAAGGGTGCTCTTTATTAACACTTTTAAAATAGAATTGAAGGGGGGGGGGGGCTTTAACAGCGCTAGAAAAAAGAACTGATAAAGGAGGTACCTTTATCAGTGCTTTTTTACTAGCACTAATAATGGGTAGTGCTGCCCTTGAACCTATTTGTGGTAGTGACACCCCCCTATGTCTCAATCCATACCCATGAAGGAAAAATCATCATTTGAAAACCAAAATTTCATTTAAGGATTTTATAAAAACCACTATAGCCTTCATCCACAAGTTTTATTTTCAAAAATATTTAACTTCAAAGGACTATTTTGAGTAGAATTTTTCATATATTTTTAAACCGTAACAGATAATTAAATCAAGGAACAATAGGCCTTCATATTTATATAATAAAAGGATAATAAATAATCCACCCAAATCAAATATATTTTTCCTAAGGAAAACAAAGGAAATGCTTTATAAGGATAAGAACCATCCCAAAATCACTTCGAGACACCTCTAGTTCCAAATCCATAGAAAGAAGATAAGGAATGAGGGTTTTGTGGAATTAAGTGGGGTAGAAATAGGATTCAATGTTCCCTAAATTTTCACGCACAATTTTCATCTTGAATGCACCACTTTCCCCCCAAAATTAACTTTTTTTGATAATTTGAAAATTTGAGATGATCAGTACCACACCTAAGACCAAAACAGAATATATTTTCCCAATATATTTCCACCTCATCAATGTGAGTCCAAAAATGATCCAAAATAGACCCCACACCCATGGCTATGACATGTTTTCCCTTGTAGTTTCCCATAGGGATGTCCTGAATCACCTCACCTACCTAAACGCCCCTCCCTATAGATGACCATCATGATATAGGGATAATTCCCTCACCGTTTTTCATCCCACCATGGATTGGATCATGACGCGGTGAGTTTGTTGGACTGTGTGGATTGTACCAAGCTTGCCTCAATGGCATGCCTATTTTCCATAGGTGGACTTCCCAACCACCATGCTCACCAAAATAGTAGGCGATATGAAGTGGTGAAATCCTTTCTTCTTGGATGACTTCCACATTCACAATTCCTATCATGAACCTCCTTCCTCAAGATGAGGGGATTGATAGCCAAGTGCCATGCCCTTCCTTATTCAAGGGTAAGGAGATATAATGACCCCCCAAGTCCCACCTCTAATAGGCCCCAGGGTCCCGACTAGCACCAAGGGTAGGTAAGCATTCACACAAGATGGGAGGCATTAACATTTTTAAAGAAAATATTGGGTGATAAGATAGTAAATCTCAATAAATACAACAAATTTATAGATAAGGGGATACTGAGAAAAATAAAACCAACCCATGCATGTTTAAACAAAACTACCACAAAGTACAAAAAAACCCCAAATCGAAGTACCAAAATAAAAGAGACTAAGAAGAAATAGAAACTATCCCGACGTATGAGCTAGTATGGTCCAACACAATCCTAAAATTCCACCTGTAAACCTAAAAGTAGTTTTATATACAGAATGTGAGCATACAAGTATACTTAGTAGGAAAACCAAAGTCACTCATGCACCAATGGGTGAATCATACTAATGCCCCTGTGAGAAAACAAAAGAACATCAAAAGTAACTAACAAGGGATACTAACCACCCCATCCTCACTAAAGAACACTAAAAAAAATAATTAAAGTCAAGTAAATTAATGATATAAGAACATCGACATTTGGGTACCCCACACCACTCCCCACTGGTTAATTAGAACATCCAGATGCATCTACCTCTTCCACCAGCCCCACTGCCACAACCTGCCTGTACACAGCTCAACCACATACCACATCACATCTTTCCCATAAACACCTGGGCCACATACCACACCACATTTCACCCATAGAAACCTAAGCCCCATACCACACCACATCTCTCTCACAGATTCCTGGGCCTCATCCCGAAGACACCTAGGAAACAAAACACCTCTCAAACTACCCAAGGAGTCTTGGGATGCCACATCTTGTAATGAACCTCAAGCCATTACAACCTACCCTAACACACTTGAAAAGTAATAAACCTCAATCCATTATTTATTGACTAGATAACTCGAGTAGTAAAACCTAGAAGAGGGAGAAGAGATGATACAATGACTAACCATCCATCCTCCCACAGGGATGTTGGGAAATAAACCCTCCCCCTATAGCAATTGGGGTGTTCGAAACAAAGCACTCAACATGAGTGGGGTGTGTATTTAAATCACAAGGAACTATGGGTTTATATATATAGGTAAGAAAACACTCAGCCCAACCTATGGGTTCCCAAACAATCAACCATCCCACATAGAACCACTTTCGCTATTACCCCTATATGCACAATCACCCAAATAGTCACACCCAAAAAAAAACCCAACACCTCTTTAATTTAACCATTTTCATTATTTATTTAAGGAGTTCACTTTAATTTATTCCAACACTACCCAGGCAACTACCAACCATATCCATACCCAACACAACAAGAAAAACCAAGCTGCAGTCCCACTGCACAAACAACACATGAAAAAATTTCAGTCCCACTATACAACACTATTAAAAAGAAGCCACATCATAATCTAGGAGCAGTTCCACTGCTCCACAAGTTCATCCATTATAGAATAAATCAATCTCTAAACCTGAGATCTCACCACACCTCTTGTACCACCAGCACACAATCCCACAATAGCTTTAACTAAAACCACGACCCAGCTGCCCCAAACATTCCACATCCTTATCACATGACCAAAAAATAAATCCAGGTGTATTCAGATTTAGACAATAAAGGATCTTTAATTTTCACTTTAATTAGCAAGGATGATCACACAAGGGTTTTTCATCCCGGGGAATCCATTTATTTAACCAAGTATAAGTGATTAATCAGATTAATATTACATCAATTATTCATAAGATTCATCAATATGTAATTATCAACATCAAATATGATCAAGAAAGGAACACTAATGGCCATGATTTTCAGAGTGATACAAGTCATACAATTCACAACATGGATCATAGATAACAAATAAAACAGGAAATCAATATCGTAATCTTCCCACAAGTCATTTATTGTCAAAGTTACAGGCCATGTTTCTCTTTGTTTAATTTGGGATTCAATATTTTTTAGAAAATGACATTACTACCCCCACCCCACATGATACACAATTAAAGATAAATGAAGTAAATACCTACCTGGAACAACATGAAACTAAAACTCTTCCTTGTGCCAAAAGCAGGGGGTCACGTGAGCAAAAGTCTCTTAGGAAAACCGAATTGGGGGGGGGGGGATACAACACCGAAGCATGAATTGTCTGGGGAGGAAGGCTCTAGTTTCACTAAGAGGAAATTAAATATTCCAAGGGAAGAGGAGATATCAGCTTAAGAAAAGTCCAGATCCTAGAATTAGGGAGACAATTTCAAAGTACTTAAATTTCAGATAGTGGTTTGACCATGCAGCTTAGACATTATAAATATTGTGCACATTAGGAGAAAATTAATATTTAAATATTCTCCTAGGAAATATTGTAAAGGGAATTAAAAATGGATAAGAGTTGATAGGTTCCTCATTTAATGAGCCTTTGACATGGAATTGGGAAAAACTAGAAAAATTGGGAAAACTGTAAAATGTGTCACCGATGGGTGAGTCACCAAAACTAATCCACCAACACTGAGCCACCGATGCTATGCCACTAACATGAGATACTAATGCTGAGCCAAAGATGACTGATCCACCGACGTTGAGCCATTGACACTAAGCCACCAACACGATCCATCGATGCTGATCCACTGACGCCACGACCTACCGATGCCACAACCTATCGATGCTACAACCTACCAAAACCATGACCTATAGATGCCCTGACCCACCGACACCATGTACTATCGATGCCCTGACCTACCTATGTCCTGACCTACTAATGCCCTAACCTACCAACAGAAAAATGGTTTTTTGGAAAACTCCTGAAATGAGTCACCGATACCTCCCAGAATTCCTCAAACACAAGATTTTCACAAAGGAATGGCCCATAGGGGTCTGGTTCATTACATCAGATACCTCTCAAAATATCATCTCCCTTGGGAATTGAAAACCAAACCCATAAGAAAGGGGTCCAAACAACCACCCTGTATGATACCTCTCAAGGATGAACCACCCCGTGTTGTTCCAAAGATGGAATGAAACCTCGATGTCCAAGAGCACCTCCCCCCACATCTAATCCCAAAAAAACAATACAAACACAAAAATTCTTATATTCCTAACACAAAAATTAGGAAATCCCCTCCCCCATGTCAAGATACTATCAGCTTTGGGTGGCACTGACTCTCCCACATGGGTTTAATTGCATCTAAATTAATGCATATTGATTAGGGATCAAGTCCTCCACTCCTCATATGTCAGGACTTTTATCACACATTACACATCAAGGGAATAAATCATCTTATAGTAAACAAGTTCAAGCATTACATCATTAAGAAAAGCATAAAGGAATAAACTCAAAACAGCTCCGGGTACTGGGTGCACTTCTATGATTCTCACTCCCAAGTACTCTCCTCGAGGCCACCATGACTCCCAAAAAAATGAACCAAAAGAATGGTCTACCCATGCAGCACTGTCTCCTGATGATCCTGGATATCTACTATCCACTCCATGAATGTCGTGTCGTCCTCGATATCCAACTCTCCCTAGTAAATTATGTGGGAGTCATCATGTAGATACAAATGAATATAGGAGACTTGGAATATGTTGTGGATCCTCTCTATATGTAGTGGAAAAAAATAGCTTATATTCCACCTCACTAACTTGTCCTAACACCTTGAAAGGTCAGATGAAATTGGGAGAAAGCTTACCCACTTTCCCAAACCTTTGCTTCCCACATCAAGGGGAAACTTTCAAAAACATGTGGTCTCCAACCTCAAACTCTAGGGGCCTACTCTTGTAATCGACGTAAGAATTCTGTTAGTCCTGATCTACCTTAATCCTTTATCAAACTAGATTGACCTTCTATGCTATGCTCTAAATTATCTCTGGGCTAAGAATAGTTGCTTCCCCGACCTCTGTCCAGCACAAGGGTGAATGACATGGCCTTCCTTAGAAGGCATTGAATGGTTCCATGCCAATGGTAGAGTGATAGATATTATTGTAAGCACACTATACCAAGGTAAAGTGTTATAACCATGATTCTCTGAAGTCCATAACACATGCCTGCAACATATACTCAAACGTGTGGATGGTCCTCTCTATCTTCTTATCCATCTGAGGGTGAAAAGCAGTGCTAAGGCATAACTGGGTGTTGAAAGCATGCTATAATCCCTTCTAGACTCCTGAGGTAAACTGTGCATCTCAATCGGAAACGATGGACCTTGGAACCCCATGAAGACGCACCACATCTCCCATATACCTCCTTGAGAATTCATCCACTGTGCTTGAATCCTTAATTTCTAGGAAGTGAGCCTATTTCGTCAACCGATCCACCACTACCCAGATATCATCGCATCCTCCTTGAGCCTTGGGTAGTTGTAACACCCCAAGATTTTATGAGAAGTATTATTTTTAATTTATTTGATGTCTTGGATGCTACACCAAGATTATCTTGTGCTATATGCAACACTCTATTAGCTTGCAGTATACGCAACACTATTCTTGGATCGTGTTATACACAATTTCAAGTTCGTTTGATAGAAGTTATTCTACACAAAATTGAGTGTATATATATATATATTCAATGTATAAATGAAATATGGATAGATTATGTTATACGAAACAACAAAGGAATCTTGCACTACACGCAACCCTAACTTGGCTTGCATTACACGCAATCACGATCTTCCTCGATAGCGTGTGTTGTACGCAATACCGGGTTTCACTAAATAACGATATATTGTTATAATATTATTATGGACTAGTCGTTATGAATAGTATTAACTAAATTTTGAATTTTATAACATTATTATTCATCTTACACATTTTCTAGAACATGGTATGTGAACAAAATAATTTTTTCGGGTAAAATAAGTATTTTTAAAAAATGCAGTTTTTGCCGCCTTTTGATGACACACATACTTTAAATCTATTTTTGACATTTTTATAAGTTCAATTTGAAAAAATAAAATTTTTATTTGGAACAAATATATAAAAATTTACTTTGGATAATTTTTTCATATTATTCGGATAACTTTCATATTTTAATGAATAGTAAAAACACGTTATATTTTAATTAAAAACAACTTTTTTCATTGCAATAATTTATATGGTTAAATTATAATATTTAATGGTTTTAAATAATAAATATAATATATTTTTACCATTTAATATAATTTATGTCATTACCATTAATTTTACATTGAATTCATAGGTAAAAACATATCAATCTTTGGCAATGTTTTAACTTTTAAAATCCATTTTCTTAACAATGAGATTAATTTTAAATTAATTACTGCAACTTTTGTGTTTTTAATTTTGAAAAATGGATTCCATATTTTAATTAAGTGGGTCTAAATTATGTTAATATGTTACTTTTATTTTTTTTGATATTATGAATAGTAACTACGATAATTTTTATTTACTGCAGTTAAAGGTAAATTGAGTAATTAAGGGTAAAAATAAGATTATAAATTTACCCTAACACTTGATAAAATTATATTGGATAACTAAAAGTCGACCCTTATCACCTAAGGGTCGGAATAAATTCATTTTATGGGATTTTGACCATGAAAATAATTTAATTATTATTAAAACCAAATAAAGTGAAAACATGTCACTCTCTTAAATCTTATAAGTATAATAATTTTACTTTAGTGATAAAATTCATGAAACTTCGAACATGAATAGTCTCAAGAAATCTAATAAAATTATCTACATCATGTAAATTTATTTATAATTTTTAGGGATTAAATAATTATCATTAAAGGTGACACAATAGTGATGTTGAAATTATTTTATTGATTGAAATATCAAATAAATGGTTTTAAAAATATTAAAATAAATGTTATATGAACTATTTAATGTGCTCAAATAATTTTATAGATAAATATGACATGTTTTGAATCTATTAAAGCTTTTATTTCGAACATATATTCTATGAAGATTTTATTTAAATTCAAATAAATGAATAGTGTCAAAATTGACACTTGTTATTTTATAAAAATAACATAATATAAAATTGTTTAAAAATCACAAAAAAATATTTAAAAATTATAAATTAAAATTTATAAGGTCTAAAATGTCATAAATTATCCAATTATGGACAATTAACTACACATAAGTAATTATTTATAACAATTTAAAATTTAGAATCTTATTATCACAAATAAAATTAAATAGATTAAATAAGGAGAAATCAAGTTGATAATGTTTAAAATAAATTCCAAACATGTATAAATTTTATTGGTTGATGAGATTACAACCCTATATCATCTAATCTACGTATTTGAGTCATTTGGGAAGTTTTTATGTGGGGTTTGAATTTATTATAAATTAATATTTTTGAGGTTTCCAAAGGTGCCCCTCTCCTCCCTTATCAAAGGGAACCTACTCACTCTCATCTTCACAACACTTTGAGCCTTCAAGATCGGCCAAAACCTGACCATTTATCTTCCCCACTTCCCTAGAAACATTCTGTAGGTTCTGGTCTTCTCAAAAGACAAACTCTATTACCTTAAGAGGAAGCTTAAAAGAGGTGCGTCGAAGAAGAGGTAATCTCTTCTACCGATTCTTTCAAGTTTATTTCTTCTTCAACTTCTTCTTCTTTAGTTGTTTCATTATAAATTAATAACATAAGTATCAATAATATACTGATATTTTATTATAAATATGAAACAACCCCATTTCACCTTCTATCCATCCTATAGAAAATGAAATCACCGCGCGTGCGTACGTACGGAATACTGTCTCCACGCCGTGGTGTAATCTGTTTTTCCACCACCACCTTACATGGATGGGTATAATGGTGTAAATAATAACTATATATGATTATTATAACATCATAATTATTCTAAGATATCATATCATCCACTCTAATTCCATTCAATAAATATGGGAACGATATCATCGCTCGTGCGTACGTACGGATTACCGTCTCCACGACGCGATGAGATTCATTTTCCATGTTAAGAATTTAAGAATGATTATAAAGTATATATAATAAGTAATCATGAAATATATGAAATAATAATTCTACTGGATTTATGTATATATATATGTATTTCATCTACTTAATTCCATTCAATTCAATAAGGAAACGAAAACAGCGTTCTACCATCTCCATGAACGATGTATTTCTTTCCATTTATCGATCTATTATATATATGTATATTCTGAATATATATTATATATAAATCATGTTTTATATTCTGTAATTAATTAATCATGATCTAACTAATCATATTAATAATTACAAGTCAAAACACGGACGATAAATGATACGATTTTACCCAAAACGCTGCTTTAACATGGAATTGACAAATGAACGGATAATATAAAGTCATAAGTGAATCATATATGATATCATAAATATTATTATGGTTCGGTTACAAGTTAATAATATGTTTAAACCCATTATATAGGAGTCTCGGACACATACGGAAGAAATTGGACATAGTAAGGGATAAATTTTCCAATCTCGTTTTTATCTGAGATTGTTTATTCGTAAGTATTTACTGGGGTTATATTTATCATCCATGTCCCCGTTTTCAAAAAATGGTTTCATGTATGTTTAAAGTCCCTTTTAACCATTTTTTACTTTTACTACATGGTATGTAAGGAATCTTTCTTTTGTTTACCATACGAGGTACTTTTTGACTTTTCTGGAAAAAGTACGAGAAAAATGTTTTTTTAACTTATACAACATGAACAGATTTTTACGGTTTCATAACGCATTATTTTCATGAAGATTAATATAAAATATTTAATGACTATTTTCAACAAAATCCTTTTCTTTTAAAATTTCATGGCATTTTGTGAAAAGAAAATGATTTTGAAGAAGAAAGAATATTTTCCTCAAGAATTCATTTCAAGTGTTTTATCAAAACCATTTTCCACATAGGATGTCATTATTTCATATGTGTATGTTTCAAGTATAATGTCTCTATTATTTACATGGTTTAAATTTTCTTATGACAAAAAGATATCCATTTTTTTATATGGATTATGTTATGATGGGATGATGTTTATGAAATCCATTTCATTCTTTGGGTTATGATGAATGATTTATGTTTATTTTGTGGAACAAGTAAGAATGATTTCATTATGAGATGTGTGGGACCTATATCTCCCTCCAATGAATTGGGTAAAGATTTATATCTCATGAGATAGACATGAATGGAACGGTAAGTTAATCTGGTTCAGTGTTACAGGACTGGAACGAGGAGTGAAATCAATTCAGAAAGGGACTTTGTCCACTAAGATGGTCTTGGAAGCAATTCCTTGGCTACTATCTAAATAATATCACGTGATTAATGTTTTTACACAATTAAAAGTTTTATTTCCAAGATATTTTATCATGATTGATGTTACATTTTGATCTATGCCTTATGTACTTCCATGTTTTATGTCATTGATCAAGATTTCGATGTTTAAACATTATGTTCATGTTTTTATGTTCAAACGTATATGGTTTGTTTTATTTTCTCCATGCTTACCCTTACTGAGCATTTAAGCTCACCCTTTATATGTTTTCTTTTCCCCAGGATATAAAGAAAGGTTTTAGGTAAGAAAACAAAAGGGGAAGATCTTTATGGGAGATGTTGAAGATCTTTCACCATGATTAGAAGATTATGTTCCGAGTTTCCAAAGACACTAAACTATTATGATCCTTGAGTGTTGGTTTTTTTTATGTATTAAGTATTCTGCAAAAGTAATGTAATGTCCATGTATGTCAAGTTTGGGGTCTTTTCAGTTGGTATTAGAGGAAAGGTTTAGTCAACCTTTGGAAAACTAGGATGCGAAAACTTTAGTGATATCCCTAGAGATATTTCTATGGTATGTCTAGGGATGTCCCTAAGGTTAAGTATAACTATAGGTTATAGTCCTAGGATTATGGTAACGATCATAGAATTAAACCTAAGATGCTATATATTAAAAGTACTTCCCCTTTATTAAGTTGTTTTCCTATAATGATTTCTTCCTCTCACACTTTTCTTTTTGGGTTTTAGATGATGGATGGAGCCTGAAGGAACCATGTTAATCAATGTAATGGAAAATGCAATGGTTGTCCTCCTGAACAACCAAAAGTTATGGGAAATGGAGTGAAAAATCTTATTGCTATACTTACACAATCTATGAATCATTCTGGACATCCAAATGACCAGAGAAGGGAACAATATTCTATTGAGTCCTTCATGAGGCAATGTACACCTTCTTTCAGTGGGCCTTCTGATCCACTTGTTGCTGAACAATGGATCCATAAAATTGAAAAGATATTTTCCATATTTCATTGTTCAGAGCATGAAAAATTCATTTTGGCTGTTTACCATTTATAAGGTGAAGCAGACCAGTGGTGGACTCTAATTAAGAATACAAGGCCCCAAGATAAAATTGAATTCATGGAATGGGATGAGTTCAAGAACTTGTTTTTCAATAATTACTTCCCTCGTATTCTTCGAACAAATATGGAAAAGGAGTTCCTCGAGCTTAAGCAAAAGGATGATGAATCTGTTGGCACATACGAGGCGAATTTTACACGGCTTGCAAGGTATGCATCTGGATTTATCATCCAACCTGAAAGCAAAGTTGATCGATTATTCAGTGGATTAAAACCAAGTCTTCAAAGGGAATTAGCTATAAGAGACTTTAGTAGCTATGAAGAAATTGTGCGTTGTGCTATCAAGGTAGAACTGGAAGTTGGTGTTACATATCCATCTCATGGTTTTGAAAAAAAATGAAAGATGGAGTTCAAGGAGAAATTTCAGAATAATGGTGAAAAGAAGATGAATGTTTATTTATGCTCAAAGTGTGGAAAGAAGCATGGTGGAGATTTTCTTAAAGGGACTAGAAGATGTTTTAAGTGTGGAAAAGAAGGTCATCAAGTAGCTGAGTGTCGAAGTAATAGAAAAATGTTTTCTAATGATGTGAATAAAGAAAGGACTGCAGAGAACACACTACCAACACTTCAATGCTTCAAGTGCAAAGAAATGGGGCATTATGCTAATCAATGCCCTAATCCAAGGGTTAATGATGATCGACATGAGAAACCTCTTAAGGCAAAGGACAATGGGAAGTCACATGCGATCACTATTTGTGATGTTGAGTATGAAAATGATGTTGTGTAATGACTAAGTGTTTATGTAATGGAATTTCAAAATAATATCATGGAATCTCATTTATGGTATCATGGAATTTTGGAATATCTATGTATTTGTTTTTAATAATTATATGGTACCTCTAACCACGAAAAGTGATTGAAATATTTTTTGAAAGAAGATTATATGCACATAATAAAGGGATAAATAAAAAATGAAATGAGCTCATGAATGATATAAGGACAAAGTTATATCATGGTTTGAGTATATAGAAATTTTGGGATTTTGGTATGTGGAAAGTGTTAAATTTTGACAGCATTCATGTTTTATCTAAGGTTCAATGGGTATTCATTTTTCAAGAGAATACATGATTCAGGTATTCATATGTTTGTAATTTGACCAACAAGGTATATCATATGATATATGAGGGATAAATGATGGTATTCATGTGCTTGTTATATGACCTTATTAGTAATCATTCTCTTTATACTATGAGTTTGGAAAGAAGTATTTTGGATAAGCCTAAAGATTGGAATGGATTATGTTGAACACAAGTTAGTATTGTTTAAGTCTAGAACTTTTTTCAATATTATTGATGGAATGTTATAATAGCGTAGTTTAAGAAAAGGGACAACCTGTAGAACAGGAGACAACCCATCGCGTCGGACAAGGCTGTGGGAATCGAACCCACAACCGAAGTGCGACAGGCCTTTATCGCCTACCACTGGCCTACAAGAAGTCCCTGGTTAGTAGAAACTAGTTTTATTATATTAAGCGGTATGATATATGAAGTATAAGTCCATTTTAGGAACCATATATGATTAATATCACTATAGATGGACTTATGTATATTTAATAACTTTTTATATCATTTTGTTTGAGACAGATGGAATTACCTATCATTCTATCGCATGATCTGCTAACACTTCACGGAAGACAAATTCAACTTCATTTCTTTAAGAGATGAAGTGGAAATTGTTCAAGGCACGAACAACAGTGTGATTGTACCAAAATCATGTAAGTATTTCTTTTAATTCATCAACTTTAGGGAAATGATCTTGAAAACCAAAAATGTTTTCCCAATTAACTCATATCCGATGAATCAGATGGCACCTTAGATCATCACAAATTTATGGGTTTGTGATTGTTGGATTTTTCATAGCCATGTCCTCTACCACTCTTCATCAGAACATGATGGTTAGATTTTTCTTCCATATCCATATTTTCACCTATGTTCTCCTATGGGGAAACCCCGTGATTAGTTAATTTGGGTAACAATTATGTTTCATAATTTAGTTTTAAAGTTATGTTTTGGTATTCCTTTTTACGATGTGGGTTTCTATTAAAGAAACTTTCAAGTAGAAAACCATTTATAACCCCGACGAATTTCGAGGGCGAAATTCATTTTTAAGGGGGTAGAATGTAACACCCTGATATTTTATGAGAAGTATTATTTTTAATTTATTTGATTTCTTGGATGATACACCAAGATTATCTTGCGCTATACGCAACACCGTATTAGCTTTCAGTATACACAACACTATTCTTGGATCTTGTTACACACAATTTCAAGTTCGTTTGATAGAAGTTATTCAATGAAACCTTGAGTGTATATATATATATATATATTCAATGTATAAATGAAATATAGATAGATTATGTTATACACAACAACAAATGAATCTTGCACTATACGCAGCCCTGACTTGTCTTGCATTACACGCAATCACGATCTTCCTCGATAGCGTGTGTTGTACGCAATACCGGGTTTCACTAAACAACGATATATTGTTATAATATTTTTATGGACTATACTTTATGAATAGTATTAACTACATTTTGAATTTTATAACATTATAATTCACCTTACACATTTTCTAGAACATGGTATGTGAACAAAATTAAATTTTCAGGTAAAATAAGTATTTTTAAAAAAATACAGTTTTGCCGCCTTTTGATGGCGCACCCACTTTAAATATAGTTTTGAAATTTTTATAAATTCAATTTTACAAAATAAAATTATTCTTTGGAATAAAGATATAAAAATTTACTTTGGATAAAATTTTCATATTATTCGGATAACTTTCATATTTTAATGAATAGTAAAAACACGCTATATTTTAATTAAGAACAACCTTTTTCATTTCCATAATTTGTATGGATAAACTATAATATTTAATGGTTTTAAAGTATAAATAGAATATATTTTTACCATTTAATATAATTTATGTCCTTACCATTAATTTTACATTGAATTCATAGGTAAAAACATTTCAATCTTTGGCAATGTTTTAACTTTTAAAACCCGTTTTCTTAACAACGGGATTAATTTTAAATTAATTACTGAAACTTTTGTGTTTTGAATTTTGAAAAATGGATTAAATATTTTAATTAAGTGGGTCCAAATTATGTTAATAGGTTAATTTTATTTTTTTTGATATTATGAATAATAACTACGATAATTTTTATTTACTATAGTTAAAGGTAAATCAGGTAATTAAGGGTAAAAATAAGATTATAAATTTACCCTAACACCTTCAAAAATTATATTGGATGACTAAAAGTAGACCCTTATCACTTAAGGGTAAAAATAAATTCATTTTATGGACGTTTGACCATGAAAATAATTTAATTATTATTAAAACCAAAGAAACTGACAATTTGTCACTCTCTTAAATCTTATAAGTATAATAATTTTAATTTAGTGATAAACTTCATGAAACTTCGAACATGAATAGTCTCAAGAAAGATAATAAAATTATCTACATCATTTGAATTTATTTATAATTTTTAGGGATTAAATAATTATCATTAAAGGTGACACAATAGTGATGTTGAAATTATTTTATTGATTGAAATATCAAATAAATGGTTTTAAAAATATTAAAATAAATATTATATGAACTAATTAATGTGATACACCAATTTTATAGATAAATATTACATTTTATTAATATATTAAATCTTTTATTTCGAACATATCTTCGGTGAGGATTTTATTTAAATTCGAATAAATGAATAGTGTCAAAATTGACACTATTGTTATTTTATAAAAATAACATAATATAAAATTGTTTAAAAATCACAAAAAAATATTTAAAAATTATAAATTAAAATTTATAAGGTCTAAAATTTCATAAATTATCCAATTATGGATAATTTACTACACATAAGTAATTATTTATAACAATTTAAAATTTAGAATCTTATTACCACAAATAAAATTAAATAGATTAAATAAGGATAAATCAAGTTGATAATGTTTAAAATAAATTCCAAACATGTATAAATTTTATTTTTTGATGATATTACAACTCTATATCATCTAAGCTTCTAATTTCAGTCATTTTGGAAGTTTTTATGTGGGTTTTGAATTTATTATAAATTAATATTTTTGAGGTTTCCAAAGGTTCCCCTCTCCTCCCTTATAAAAGGGCACCTCCTCCCTCTCCTCTTCACAACACTTTGACCCTTAAAGATCAGAAAAACCCTGATAATTTCTCTTATCCACTTCCCTAGAAACATTCTGGAGGTTCTGGTCTTCTCAAAAGACCAACTCTAGTTCCTTAAGATGAAGCTTAAAAGAGGTGCGTCGAAGAAGAGGTAATCTCTTCTACCGATTCTTTCAAGTTTCTTTCTTCTTCAACTTCTTCTTATTTAGTTGTTTCATTATAAAGTAATAAAATAAGTATAACTAATATATTGATATGTTATTATAAATATGAAACAACCCCATTCCACCTTCTATCCATCCTACATAAAATGAAATCACCACGTGTACGTACGTACAGAATACCGTCTCCACGCCGTGGTGTAATCTATTTTTCCACCACCACCTTACATGGATGGGTATAATGGTGAAATGAATAACTATATATTATTATTATAAAATCCTACTGATTCTAAGATATTATATCATCCACTCCAATTCAATTCAATAAATATGGGAATGATATCATCGATCATGCATACGTATGAATTACCGTTTCCATGACGCGATGAGATTCATTTTCCATGTTAACAATTCAAGAATGATTATAAAGTATATATAATAAGTAATCATGAAATATATGACATAATAATTCTACTGGATTTATATATATATATATGTATTTCATCTACTTAATTCCTTTCAATTCAATAAGTAAACAAAAATAGTGTTCATGCGTACGTACGACCTACCATCTCCATGAACGGTGTATTTCTTTCCATTTATAGATCTATTATATATATGTATATTCTGAATATATATTATATATAAATCATGTTTTATATTCTATAATTAAGTAATCATGATCTAAGTAATCATATTAATAATTACAAGTCAAAACACGGACGATAAATGAAAGGATTTTACCCAAAACGCTACTTTAACATGGAATTGACAAATGAAAGGATAATATAAAGTCGTAAGTGAATCATATATGATATAATAAATATTATTATGGTTCTTTTAGAAGTTAATAATCTATTTAAACCCACTATATAAGAGTCTCGGACACATATGTAAGAAATTGGACATAAGGTAAGGGATAACTTTTACAATCTCGTTTTTATCTGAGATTATTTATTCGTAAGTATTTACTAGGTTTATATTTATCATCAATGTACCTGTTTTATAAAAATGGTTTCATGTATGTTTAAAGTCCTTTTTACCCATTTTTGAATTTTACTACATGGTATGTAAGGAATCTTTATTTTTTTTACCATATGAGTTACTTTTTGACTTTTCCGGCAAAAGTACGAGAAAATGTTTTTTAACTTATACGACATGAATAGATTTTTGCGGTTTCATAACGCCTTATTTTCATGAAGATTACTCTACAATATTTAATGACTATTTTCAACAAAATAATTTTCTTTTAAAATTTCATGGCATTTTGTAAGAAGAAAATTATTTTAAAGAAGAAAGGATATTTTCCTCAAGAATTCATGTCAAGTGTTTTATAAAAATCATTTTCCACATAAGATGTCATTATTTCATGTGTATGTTTCAAATATAATGTCTCTATGATTTACATGGTTTCACTTTTCTTATGATGAAATGATATCCATTTTTTATATGGATTATTTTATGATGGGATAATGTTTATGAAACCAATTTCATTCTTTGGGTTACGAGGAATGATTTATGATTATTTTGTGGCACAAGTAAGAATGATTTCATTATGAGATGGGTGGGACCTATATCTCCCTCCAATGTATTGGGTAAAGATTTATATCTCATGATATAGACATGGCTGGAATGGTAAGTTAATCCGGTTCAGTGTTATAGGACTGGAACGAGGAGTGAACTTGATTCAAAAAGGGACTTTGTCCACTAAGATGGTCTTGGCAGCAATGACTTGGCTACTATAGAAATCATATCATGTGCTTAATGTTTTTCCCCAATTAAAAGTTTTATTTCCAGTATATTTTATCATGATTGATGTTCCATTTTGATCTATTCCTTACTTACTTCCATGTTTTATGTCATTTCTCAAGATTTTGATGTTTAAACATTATGTTCATGTTTTTATGTTCAAATTTATATGGTTTGTTTTATTTTCTCCATGCTTACCCTTACTGAGCATTTGAGATCACCCTTTATATGTTTTCTTTTCCCCAGGATATAAAGAAAAGTTTTAGGTAAGAAAACAAAAGGGGAAGATCTTTATGGGAGATGTTGAAGATCTTTCACCATGATTAGAAGATTATGGTCTGAGTTTCCAAAGACACTAAACTATTACGATCTTTGAGTGTTGGTTTTTGTTATGTATTAAGTATTCCGAAAAAGTAATGTAATGTCCATGTACGTCAAGTTTGGGGTCTCTATAGTAGTCCTATGATAACATACATTGAGATATCATCCCACTTACACTCAGGGATGTCTAAGGGATGCAACAGACCACCGAGAACATAGTGCTCAACTTTCACCTACTGGAACACTAGGCACTTTTGTACAAACTCTGCCACTTCCCGCTTCACACTGGGACACCAAAAATATTCCCTCAAGCATCAGTAAATCTTGGAAACTTCCATGTGTAATGACAAGAGTGAGATATAGAACTCACAGAGAACTCCCTTATGCATCACCACTAGAACAAACAACTTCCCATAGAACAACATCTGATTCTGACCATCCTCTAACCACCCCTTCGAGGCATCACCCTGGTCTACACGATCACACATCACCTCAACCTCTGATTATCCCAACTGAAACCCCTACACCTGCCAAATCAGAGAAGACTACATTGTCATATGAAATAGATGACCTTTTCTACAATCCACTCTCGAATCCATGTGCAAAGCAGCCAACTCTTACACTGCCTTCCAAGAATCCACAGATGCTCAAACTACCTTGTTATGAAATTTACTATTCAAGGAATCAACCAAAATTTTCCCCTTTCCCAAGGTGTAAGAGATCTTGAAGTCATATTCATGTAAAAAATCCATCCACCTCTACTACTGTAAGTTTAGGTCTTGCTGGGAAAAGATACACCTTAAGCTCCCGTGATCTGTGAAGACCACAAAGCACTCCCTGATGAGGTATTTACACCACAACTTCAGTGCGATCATGACCACTATGAGCTCCAGATCATGGGTGGAATAGTTATATTCGTGGGGACATAATTTCCTAGACCCATATGAGATCACCACTACTGTTGAATTAGCACACATCCAAACCTAGACCGGAAGCATCAAAAAACACCTTGAAAATCACCCCTTCCTCTGGAAACCTGATCACTGGAGCACTAAATAATTTCCCCTTTAGATAGATGAATGATACTTAACATTTATCAACCCACAAAAAATCCTGGTCCTTCTTATCCAAATATTTCAATGGAGCTTCCATTTAAGAGAATTTAGGTATGAACCTCCATTAATTTCCTGCCAGACCCAGGAAGTTGCAAACCTCTTCCACGTTTTTGGGTGCTGCCTAAGAAACAACCAAATTGACCTTAGAAGAATCTATTGAAATCCCCTATTGAGACACTAAATGTCCACGGAAGTGTAACTCTCGTACCCAGAACTTTCACTTGGATAACTTCCCATAGATCCAGTGGTGTCTAAGAACCTTCAAAAAAGTCTTGAGGTGCTTGACATGCTCCCCCTCTAACCTCAAGTAGATTAGGATGTCGTTGATGAAAATGATGAAAAAAAGGTCCCAGAACTCATAGAAGAAAGAGTTCATGAGCCCCATGAAAATAGCTGGTGCATTCGTAACACCGAATGAAATGACCACGAACTCGAAGTTCCCATACCTACACTTGAAAGCAGTATTTGGGATGTCACCCTCCTTTAACCTTAACTAGTGATACCAAGAACATAGATCAATCTTAGAGAACCAACCTGATCCCCTCAGCTAGTTGAAGAGATCATCTATTCTTGGGAGAGGGTAATAGTTCCAGACTTTTACTTGATTCAATCTTCAGTAGTCAATGAAAAGCCTTATACCACCATCTGCCTTCTTTGATAACAACACTGGAACACCCCACGGTGATACACTAGGTCAGATAAAACCCTTCTTCATCAAATCATCACTCTGAATCCTCAACTCCCATAACTCAAAAGGTGCCATCAGGTAGGTAGCTATCGAAATCCGACGAGCACCGGAATGTAAGTCTATCCCAAACTCAAAATTACATTGAGGGGGTAGATTCACAACTTACTCAAGGAAAAAATCTAGGAAATACCTTAAAACTCCCGAAACTTCCACCATCTCAGTATCCACTGATCCCATTGACAGCTCGACTAATAAGGAAAGAAGGGAATCGATATGTCAGCTGTACACCTGAAAACTCCGTTCACCAACAAAAGCTACATGATAGCATCCATATTTGAGAAATAGACGCTCCTATGAAAGTAGTAGATAATAGAATGCACAGAAAACAAACATTCAATTCCAATTATTACATTGTAGGACTGCATCTGTAATAGAATAAGGTACCCACTAGATTTATTCGTCCCCAACATCAGCCTGCATCCTCAAAAAACATTAAACAAGCTGGCCTGAAGTCTGACTAGCGTGCTCAACACCAGGGGAGCAGAAAGTATCTCTATTCCTAGGGCCAGAAAATGGGGTAGTCTGGGTTAAAAAAAGTGCAAGGATCCTGAATCAAACATGGAACATGTAAGAGTACTGAAAAAATTGATCATAACTCGAACGACCTCCAGTCCTTCTAGAACTGCTGCCTTTGTGACATGAAACTGCCCACGCCCAGCTCCTCTACCCCTCAGCTATCAACCGAATCCTCAACCATCCCTGGTCGAGGTCCCTAAGGAGATCCTTGAGGTCAGCATCTTACCACACCATCTTCCCTTGGCGGAGTAGGGGCCTACTGCTGTTGTTTCTAGAAAGGCCTGGCATGAAACTATTACTATTGAGGTAGGCATTGGGCCTGCCCACCTCCACCATACTAAGCTCAAACTGGGAACTGACTCTAGATGTGTCCACAACCTCTATAAGAAAAACACCTCAGTCTGAAGACCATGGGAAAAGGGAGAGGACTAGGAGATCATAACTAGAACTACTGATACCTACTCCCCACTGGCCTAAACCTAGAAGGCCCCGACACTGGAGACATGCTACTAACTTCCTTTACCTTCGATGAATTTAGCTGGATCCCATCTTGTGGAACACCTCCTCACAAGTGCATCCTTTCCACTACCCTAGAATTCTTCTGAGCTTCTAAGTATATTGGATGGAGTAATGACATACTGAAGAGAAGGTCGAAGTGCCTCCTCTAAGCGTCTCTCCTAGGAATCATCATTCAGAAAGAGAACTGGAGAAAAGCATAGGAGATCCTTGAACTTAATCCCCAATTCTCTCACCAACATACTCCTCTACTGGAGGGAGAGTAGCTCCTATCTCTTCTCATACTTCATCACCGAGTAAAGAAACTCTGCTGAAACTTCTTCTCAAAGTCATCCCACAAAAATATCAGTCTCCTTCCTCTCCCCAAGGTAAAGCATCCACCACTGATGTGTTGATCCCCTCATCTGGATAATTTCCAATGGAACCCAATACTCTTCTAGAGCCCGGATCAAATTAAAGGCAATCACAAGCTCCTCAAGCCAACTTTCTATCTTCAAGTCTAAAACGCTTCCTTCGTACTTCCCCAGGGGTCTATCATTAGAAAGCATGAAGGGTCCTCTGCCACAAGTCATCTTCCTTATCTCGATCAACCCTCAAATGGTCAACTAGGTTAGCCTATTGGCCTCGACTTCTCAAGTAACTTGTGGATGACATATGGCTGCCATAGATGAAAATTAAACAAAGAATTCCTAAGCCTCGGTAGTATGAAACTTCCATTTAGATAAATTTTAAATAATTATTAATTTAATTTCCCAAAACACCAAACTCAAAAAATAACATAAGTCGTTATGATTCATGTACCATTCCTAGGGTCTCTACCCTGCAATCATTATAGACTCACTTGGTCATTCAGTAGGCTTAGAGTCCTTGCATCAGATCATGGGGGGCCCTAAAATCCCATGTCCTAGCTGGTCTTCCCTAGCCTATGTCATGCACCAAGACCATCTAACATTGTCTCCCTACCATCCCATGCAATCCTCACTATTCCTAACTCTGAAATCCACCCAATATCTCGACCATCCCCTCTCATACCATTCTTTCATGACCCTCATTCCTCAAGAAGAGGGAAGGGACAACCAAGTTCCATGTCCTTCCTTTTTCAAGGGGAATGGGTGATAATGACCCCCTCGAATCCCGCCTCTAATAGGCCCTATAGTGGCGACTAGAAGCAAGGGTAGGTAAACATTCACACAAGATGGGAGACATTACCCTTTTTAAAGAAAAGATCAGGAGATAATATGGTAAATCTCAACAACTCCACCAAATTTATAGATAAGGGGAGACTAAGAAAAAGAAAACCAACCCATGTATGTTTAAACAAAAATTACACAAATTATAGAAAAACCCCAAAGAAAAGTACCAAAATAAAAGAGACTAAGAAGAAACAAAAAATATCCTGACGCCCAAGGTAGTATGGTCTATCACAGTCCTCAAAGTCCTCATGGAAACCCAAAAGAAGTTTTATATACATAGGTTGATCATACAAGTATACTCCATAGGAAAACCAAATTCACTTGGGAAAAAGTGGGGGAAACATACTAATTACCCTGTGAGAAAACAACAGAACCTAAAAAAAACCTAAAAAGGGATAATAACCACCCCAACATCACCAAGGAACACTCAAAAAATAACACAAGTCATGTAATGTAATGATATAAGCACATCGATATTTGGGTACCCCGCACCACTCCCCACTGGTTAATTAGAACATCCTGATGAATCTACCTCTTCCATTATCTCCCCTGCCACAACCTTCCATCATACACCTAGGCCACATACCACACTATATCTTTATTGAAAACACCTTGGCCACATACCACACCACATATCTTCTGTAAACACCTGGGCCACATACCACACCACATCTCGCCCGCAGACACCTGAGCCTCATCCCAAAGACACCTGGGAAACAGAACACCTCTCAAACTACCTAATGAGTCTTGAGATACCACATCTGGTAATGAATCTCAATCCATTACAACCTTCCCAGATACAATCAAGAGGTAATAAACCTCAAGCCATTACAAACTTCTTGGATAACTCAAGTGGTAAAACCTAGAATAGGGATTAGAGAAGAGCCAATGACCATCCATCCATCCTCCCACAGAGATGTTGGGAAAGAAACCCTCCCCCCATAGAAATAGGGTGTTCAACATATATCACTCAACACAGGTGGGGTGTCTATAGAAATAAAAAGTAACTACAGGTTTATATATATAGGTAACCAAACACTCAGCCCAACCTATGGGTTCCCAAACAATCAACAAGCCCACATAGAACCACTTTCGCTGTTACCCCTATATGAAAAGTTACACAAATAGCCACACCCAAAACATAACACAACCCCTATTTAATTTAACCACTTTTCATTATTTATTTAAGGAGTTCAATTTAATTTATTCTATAACTACCCAAGAAACTTCCAACCACGACCATACCCAACACAATAACCAAAATCAAGATGTATTACCACTACACAAACAACACACAACAAGATTGAAATACCACTACCCAAAACTATTCAATATAAGCCACATCACAATCCAAGAGTAGTCCCACTACTCCAAAAGTTCATCCACTCCACGGTAAATAAATCTCTCAACCTGAGATCTCACCACACCTCCTGTACCACATGCACACAAGCCCACAATGACCGTAACCAAAACCCCATCCCAGTTGCCCCAAAATTTCCACACCCTACTCACATAGCCACACCATCAAGCTAGGTGTATTCATATTTAGGCAACACATGCTCTTTAATTTTCACTTTGATTAACAAGGGTGATCACACAAGGGTTTTTCATCCTGGGGAATCCATTTATTTAATCAAGTATAAATTTTTAATTGGATTGATATTGCAGTAATTATTCACAAGGTTCATAAATATGTAATTATCAACATCAACCATGTGCAAGAAAGGACAACCAATGAACATGATTTTCAGAGAGATATAAGTCATAAAATTCACAACAAAGATCAAAGATAACAAATAAAATGGGCGATCAACATCATCATCTTCCCACCAGTCATTTATTTTCAAAGTTAAAGGTAATTTTTCTCTTTTTTTAAGTTGGGATTCAATAGTTTTCACAAAAGGATATTACTATGCCCACATCGAATGATACAAAATTAAATAGAAATGAAGGAAATCTCTACCAGGAACAACAGGTGACCAAAACTCTTCCTTGTGCAAAAAATAGGGGGTCGCGTGAGCAGGAGACTCCAAGGAAAACCGAATAGGGGGAGGGGGGATACAGAACTAGATCATGACTCATTTGGAGAGGTTGAATCTAGGTTCACCAAGAGGAAATAGAAGATTCCAAGGGAAGGGGAGATCTCATCTTAAGAAAAATCTAGATCCTAGAATCAGAGAGACAATTTCAAAGTACTTAAATTTTGGATCGTGGTTTGATCATGTGTCTTGAACATTACAAAGATTGCACATGTTAGAAGAAAATAGATATTTAATTATTCTCCTCGGAAATGATGTAAATGGAGTTAAAAATGACTAAGAGTTGGTAGGTTCCTCATTTAACGAGACTTTGACACAGAGTTGGGAAAAACTGGAAAAACTAGAAAATGAGTCACTGATGGGTGAGTCACTGACACCGAGCCACCAATTCTAAGCCACCAATGCTGAGCCACTGATGTGAACCACTGATGCTGAGCCACCAATGGCTGAGCCACCGATGTTGACCCACCGATGGCTGAGCCACCAATGCTGAGCCACTGATGTTGAGCCACCAAGGTGAGCCACCAACGCTGATCCAGTGATGCCATGACCTACTGATGCCATGACCTACCAACGCCACGACCTAATGACTCCTTGATCTACTAACACCCTAACCTATTGACGCTATGACCTACCAATGCCCTGTCCTACTGACGCCCTGACCTACTAACGCCCTGACCTACCAAGAAAAAACTTGATATTTGGAAAACTCCAAAAATGAGTCATCGATACCTTCCAGAATACCTAAAACACAAGATTTTCACAAAGGAATGGCCTAAAGGGGTTTGGGTCATTACAATGCCTCTATTCACAGGCCTATAGTCTTCACCACACCCAAAACTACATTGCGTTCAACCAGGTAGCATGTTACAACTAAACACCCCTTCAAAACTTCCCAAAATTTAATAAACCCATAACATACCTTAAAATACCTAATAAGAAACTACATAATTCAAACTAGAGGTGCCATACCCATCTCCTACATAACACATCATTTTAATATATCCCAAACCTATAGTTCTGAAGTAGATGACCTATTGACATGATCTCATATGTTTAGACTATTCCTTAGGGTTCCATTTTCCCATTAAAAAATCTTTTCCATACAGGAGATGATACACACTATCTTAAGTATCATGTTTTTTTCTCCTCCCTAACTAATGTAGGAATCTATAATCCACCCTCTTAGGGACCAAAATCCTTGATAGCACACTAATCTAGGTACTGAATCTGATACTATCTATAATCAACTGGTATGAATTACCCTATACTCAAGTTGGTCTTCCACTCTACTTTTATATATCCCCTAAAATCATTATAGGTTTTTGATAACTAGAGAGGGATAATAACACATAATGGGGAAATTATTTCCCTTAGAATCCACTAATCTATAAGTTGTATTTCATTTACCATATAAAATAAAATGATATCAATGAATGTATATACAATAATTACAAATTACGTATAATAATATTAATAATAATAATAGTTATACCATTTTACACAATCTTGAAACAATTTGACCTTAAAAAACCTAAAATGATAAGACAAGGCCTAATAATTCGACATCCTCCATGGACTGTTATTCCCTTAACTACCAAGCTTCATATAGGAACAAATCCCACCAATGATGAAAAATTGAATTACAAAAACACTTTACCTGGAGTCTAAAATAGGAAATAAAATATGAATATACACTAAAGTGTACATATAGGGGGTGAATACATAAACATACTATGTAGGAAATCCATATATACCTTCTATAAATACTATATATAAGGATTAAAAAACCATGCTAGTTTAAAAATAATGGAATATAATACTTATTTTAATAAGAAATATTTAAAATAAAGGAAGCAGTCAAGAAAATTCATTTAAAAATCACAGGAATGCCCAAAATTTAAAAACACACATCACTTTATAAAATAGATACCAGGTTATCATGATATACACCCTTAAGGATCTAATGGATTAATATAGGGTATGACTCCATGAAACTATCCTAATGGTATTTGATTCCATCCTGTGACACATGAAACATTTATATACTAATCCTAATCTGGTACCCTTTAATTTAAAAAATGTGATAATATATTGGGATACTAACCAGAGCTTAATAAAAAATAGTATAACTATCACGAACTAACTCTACATGAACCCCTCTTAGGTCAGTAGTGAATTCAAGAGTGACCCTTGATTCCCTCCTCTGATAGGCCATGGGTTGGAGACTAGAACTAATGGTATAAAACAAACATATAAGAGAAATTACTATTAAAAACCCTTGAATGATAAGAACCAACCACTAAACAATATCATCTTAAAATATAAAATAGATTTATAATCCCAAATTGATATAACATGATGGTAATTTGATAAAGAGAAAAAATTATGTTCCTAAATAAAATTACCCTTACAATAATGAATCCAACTACAAATGACCACCACACCTCGAGCTGGTAATGTTCATCTCAATTAATGAATTTATACTACCAATATGTAAAAATATTATATAGAAATAGGAGTTATAATACAAGTATACCTAGTAGGTTCATCTCTATAAATTCTCTTTCCAATGTGAAAAAATTATACTAAATACTTAGTCAAAAAATAGTGAAACCAAATCATTACTTATCCCATGTAAACTATCATCTCAACCTCACTAAGGCCCACTAAATTTTTTTATACAAGTATATTAATGTATCAATCCTGAAAATATATCTAGAGAAGCTATGCCTCATTTGTATCCCCATTGATCTAGTCATCCTCATATCCCAATGACATATGGATTGAAAATCCCATCCCTTCCATATCGATATAACAAATCCTTATATCTCATCAAAACCACAACAATATTACCAAAACCACATACTATATACCCCAACCTCATACCACATAATATAACCACATAACAATTACTACATCACTACCTCACAACCACACCACTACCACATAATCCTATCTTAAACACATTACTACAACACAACCACAAAACCATAACCACAACCATTACTATATAGCCATAATATGTTTGGAAGAGAGAGTGGGGAAGGCAGAGTAGTCATCCATTTATATCACCCACATCCTAGATATTAGTGGTACACCTAAAACCCAAATTCTTATATTAACATCATTAAGGTTACCTGAGGTTAATAAGAAATAATAAAACATACAATATGTATAATATAATCACATAAACCTAGAATATGGTCATATATATATATATAAACCTTTGTAACCAAAAACCATCACTATATTATCATTACCTCACAACATGAAATCTACTACCACTTTTAGACACACAACATTCCAACACCACATCCACACAAAAACCACGCAAATCATTCTCATTCAATATTTCATCACCAACTCCACATTAACCTTTTTATTAAACATTTTTATTCTAACTACTATACTTACAAATTTATAAAATTTATATTTTAATTATTAAAAAATATTTCCACCTCTTTAATTCACTATATTAATTAGTTCATTTATTAAACATACCTCTATTCCCATTCCATTTTTTTTTCAATTCATAAATTTATTCCTATATACTTCCATATCACAAATTCATTATTTCCACACACAAGGCATATAAAAACCAATAACTACATTAGCCTCATCTCACTACAATATCAATAAATAGACAACAACCAATTACATCAATACTACCACTAACATAATATAATATCATCATAATTAAAATAAAACAACAATATAATTCCCACATCCCTGATCAAATTTACACTTCATGCTCAACACATAAAAAATCAAAAAAAAAATTTATAACTTTACACTTATTTATTTCATTACCGTTTTTCAATGATTATAAAAAATTAATAAATGATTTAATATATAAATAAAAAATTTAAATCACAATATCATGCTAATAATAATTTCTCACAATGAAACATAAAAAGTAATAAAGAAGTCAGGTAAATCATATTCAATCCCTGCTCACCAATTTCAATTGAATTACTTAACTTTGATTAGGATAATTTAATATCTTCATCCAATGAAAAAAAATCATGATAATTAGACACCAACATAGTAAATAAATAATAGAGAATCAAAATCACCCACCTTTAATAAATCTAAAACAACACAATGTCAAAAATATAGAAAATTGATGATCAAATGCCAATAAAATCCCAAGGATCTCACACCAAACCTAGAACAAAATAATCTTACATCATTCATTTATATATATATCATAAAAATATAACATCATCATTTTATATAACTCCTAAATAGATAAAAATAAAATAATAATAAAATAAATGAATGAGAGAAGAACCATAGATGATAATAACCTGATCACATAAATCTAAGGGCCTAAGAATCCATTAAGGGAATCCAAATACACAAAAATTAAACCTTAAAGACATCTAGGTTTTGAATAAATATTAAGGAACTGAATGAAATTAATAGACACCTATAATTTATAATAAATAATCATGGGGAAAAACCATGGTGTGGTGAGTTTAAACTACAACATGGTTTAAATAAATCAATTCTAATGTGAAAGAACGACCATCAATATAGTTCTTGTACCATAAATACCACATGTTTTTTAATTCATTAAAAAATCCTCTAACTAAAACCACGAGGTCTTCATATTGAACCATGACATGGTATTTAAATACTACCCTTAGAATTATAGAAAAACCATGATGTAATGCTCATTAAACACATTGTTTTTCCACTATGATAACAAAAATGAGTGTTTTAATCTTCCCCATGGTGGATATAGATCACACCAAAACTCAACCCAAACCATAACATACAAAATGATGAATACCATGTCATATTGTTGAAAAAATGTATCATTCCCTAAAAAATGGAAAGAATCAACTCAAATCCTTCTTTGAAAGAAAGATTATAATTAAACCATTACCACAACAAAAACCATAAAGAAACAAAACACACAAATGTCCTAGATAGGCAAATGTCATGATGTATTTTACACTGAAATCCCTAAAACCATATCTTCACTCTTAAATCACTTCAAAATGTACTAAAATCACCCAAAATACCTACAAGACACAAAGGAGAAGACAATGAAAATCTTGGCCTTTACATTTGATTCCCCTCAAATGATTCTCATCCAAAAAAATAAAAAATAGACCCTGATAAAGAAAAAAAACTGAAAAACCAAACACCTCCTGAGATAACTTTCAAATAGAAAAATAATAATAACAAATAACAAAAAAAAAATATAAAAAAGATATGGAATGAATTTATCCATTTCAGTAAAAACTAAATCTCACATCACAACAAGAAAAAAGATCAAAATACATTTGGACACTAAGCCCAAATTTATGAATCTTTCTCCTATATAAATTCATTTAAGTACATATTTCTCTATAATACATGTACAAGTATAATGACTCTTCCTAAAAAAACTTTCTATTGATGATCCTAAATCTTGAAAAAATTCTCCACAAATTCCATATCTTCCTCAATATCTAACTTTCCATAATTAATGATTTGATAATCATCATAAAGATACCATAAAATATAAGACACATAAAAAAATTCATTAATCTAATCCATCTATAAAGGATGATCCAATTGATACATTCCCACACCAACTTTCCCCGAAACTTCAAAAAGTCTAATAAATCTAAAAGAAAGAACATAGCCTATGTCAATCTTATATTTCCCATGAAAAAGAGAAAACTTTTGGATATGTGATCCCCGACCTCGAACTAAAAATGTATCCTCTTATAATATAAATTCATATTCTAATAATGTTGTGCATATTTCATTTAGTCATGAATCACATAGACTTTATCTATTGTGCTCTACACCAAATCCAGCCCAAGAATCACTAAATCCAAAAAATTGGTCCAAGACAGTGGTGATTTTATAGGCCAGACATACAATACCTTGAATGAATCCCTACAAATTTAGTAGTAATATATTTTATTATAGGTAAACTCAACCATAAGAAAATTCTTCACCCATGAACCTCAAAAATTAAGAACACATGACCCTAACATGACCTCTATTGTCTTGATCATTCTTTTCATCTGATTATCCATTAGAGAAAGAAAATTTATGCTATGTCATAGTTGAGAAACAATTTCATGTAATATACTATATAAAATCTTGAGGTAAAATGAGGATTTCAATTAAAGATGACC
Source organism: Viscum album (assembly GCA_963277665.1). Lineage (NCBI taxonomy): Eukaryota > Viridiplantae > Streptophyta > Magnoliopsida > Santalales > Viscaceae > Viscum > Viscum album. The sequence continues at coordinate 627,283,232 of OY728127.1, forward strand.
ATACTCAAAATCCCATGAAGCTGCACTAGCTTATCCATATAAATCCTTTTTAAAGTGTCTACTACACTTGTATCTCTAATTAATAATAAATGAGTCGAACTCTCCAACCAATACCAAACATCATATATGGATTCACATCCACCCATATATTGTTGAAAAAAAATAACAAAATCTATCAAGATGCCCTCCCATTTCCACTGAGGAATATCCAACGGATGAAGTAGACTATATAGAACTCTTTGCTCAACTTTCACCCAATAAATAGACCAAACAACGAGACATGAACTCATTAACTGAACTATTTATTCCAAGACAAAAAAAATAATCTATCAAAGAATGGTACATATTTGAAATAACAAGATATATTTATAATGGTATACAATGGAACTCACATAGATGTTCCACCCACATCACTAATGGAATGTAGTTCTTTCCATGAAATAATGTATGACATTAGATGTCCTTTGACCATCTCTTAGTATCATCTCTAAAAAAATATCACTCCACACCCCTACCTTAGGATCATATAATTGGGACTCCCCCACTTTATAGAGAAAGAAATAATGCACTTTAATATGATACGAAAAATCAACTTTTGACTTCCTTTATATCTATATAAAAAGACACAAACTCATCCATCATCCCCTACTCATTTATAGAACCATTAGGAACATCACCATATGAATTCCTGATCAACACACCAAATACCACATGTCCTTTCTTTTTAATTTAAGTGATATGGAATTTATAATAATGTAAAAACTCTACCCATCTCCAATAATACAAAATAAAATCCTACTGAGAGGAGATATATCATAGGATATTATGTTATTTGAATTTGGGAAACCACTAATTGATGATACAATACTACCAAAACTCCATATAAACCATTACCATTTAATGATTGAGATCATGGGTGGAATAATTACATTCATGGGGATATTAATTATAAAAAAATAGAATATAACCACTTATTTCTATATGAAATCACAACCCAATCTAAGATGGGAAACACCAAGAAATACCCCAAACATGAATTATTCTTTTTCAATGTGAAGGATAAGATAACTAATGATTTTTTCGATTAGATGTTCAAATACTACTATAAGTTGATCAATCCATATGAAAGATAAATTCATATAACTAAAATACTCAAGGGGTTTTCAATCTGATAGAAATTAGATCCAAAACTCCTATAATATATTGTAAGACCAAGGGAATTGTGTACCTCTATAACATTCTTGGGAGAAAATAAAGAAAAAACTACCCCAATATTTGAGGGATTAATAGCCACAACATGCTGATACATGACAATTATAATGAAATAAACATCAAATTTCCATAATTCTTACTTAAATAACTTTTAATGTAGATATTTTATTGAAAGAACTTTAAAATAGCACTCAAATTCTCAACATGATACTAATTTAATCTCATAAAAACTAGGATTCTATTAATGAAAAAAATCACAAAATAATATAGGATCACATGAAACAATGATTTTGTTAATCCCATTATTGCATGTGGGGAATTTGTGACTCCAAAAGGCATTATTAAAAACTCAAAGTGTCCATAGTGACACCTAAAAGTAGTCTTCATGACATCTTTCTCCTTTACCCCCATTTAATGAAACATATACCAAAATTAAATCTTTTAAAACTAGTTAGATACCTACAATTGATTGATCAAGTCATCAATAATCTAAAGGGGATAATGGTTCTTCACCATCACCTAATTCAACTGGTGATAATGAATGCACAACCACAAACTACCATATTCCTTATTCATGGATAATATTGAATCTCCAAAAGGTGAAGAACTAGGTTATATGAAACCCTTATTAAATATACAATCAATATGAATTAATAAATATCATAGTTTTGAAGAAACCATTCTATAATAAGACATAGAAAACCAAGAGACTTGGGTTGTAATTATGTCACAAACTTTATGTCCCTCCAACAGGTCAGTATCACAACCTATTTGGGGAAACATCAGAAAACTCCTTTATAAGTCTTATAAAATAATTCACATTAAATTCCATTGATATCAACATAAAACCTACTCTATTTGAAGAAAGTGGATCAAAAAATCCATGATTCATCTAATAATCCTACTTTCCAAAAAACATTACGTGCTCACCTTCCACATTAAAGAAAACAACTTAAATTTGATATCAATCAATAAAAATATATATAAAATACATCTAACATATTCCAAGGATGACATAATATGGTTATATATATAGAATGAAGAAATATCTCACTCACTAATGTTTCCCCATAATCATCTTTCATCCTTGAAACACCTCAATAAAACACAAATGACCTCCAATTAGTGTAGTCAACACAATGGACATAAGAATCCTATCCATCACAAGTCCCAATGATTAGACTAAGGTAAGTGAAATGAAAAAGTAAAATTCTCATGGATATATTAAATCCTAAAAATGGTATAATAGAGAAAAATTGTACATCAGATGATCCCCAACCCTCCTAGAACTGGAAACTCTATAACATACAACTGATTACTCCCTGCAAATTTGCCTCCCCACCCCCGATGACATCCACCACCAAATCCACACTCATCCCTAATCCCTTGAGGATGGGGAATATAATGGGGTTTTTCTCTACCTAATTTATCTACTCACAAAAAACTAAAATTATAAGGATCAGGATTCTACTGATAAGGCCTTAGAGGGAAATATTACTGATTATATATTTAAAAATATCTGTTAGATCCACCTTAACAGCCAAAGAAGTTTTTACACTAAAAATACCAATGCCCAAGCTCAACATAGAAAAATAAAACCACATTAGAACTCCCATTTAAGGTATAAGAACTTCCAAATCTAAAGAAATAGGATAAGGAAGGATAATACCAACTCTTCACTAATTGAAACCTCAACTATTCAAATAATCAGTAGCTTATCTCTATAGCTCCACTCCTTAAAAAAATAAAATAAATTCATTATAAATTTGAACTCATCTTCCTAGAATATTCTCATTCATGTCATCCTTTTTTTAAACCTTAATAAATGTTGAAATTGTAAAATGGGTGACTTTACAGTGGATTTTATGGATATAAATCTTTCTCAAAATTCTAAACCCATTTCTAATTGTATAGAAGTTGATCAAGATCATTTTAGAGGAGGTTCATTAATTATACTCCAAAATACATCATGCTAGATCTCCCCTTCCAAAAGGTACATAAATCATATCACTATGTTTTCTTAGACATCAAAGTTATGAAATTAGATCAAAACTAAATCTGAAACTTCTCCCACACCACTTAAAACTTATTACAATAAACCAAATAAAGAATACACCACTACCAAGATACAACTCTAAAAAAATTTCTACCAAAGGAATAAAATTATTTTTCCTCATGTGAATCAAACAAAAGGTTCCATAAAGATCCTTTATACATCTCTATATCTACTAATTAGATTTAGACCCCTTATACTTTGTAATATTATGATACTAAAACTCACACAAATCTTTACTCCATGAATTATCCCCTATAAGATTAACTCACCTATGATCATATGGATAATATTGTTTCAACTCAGTAACCCAAACCACATGAGGGATTAATCCTCTATCCATCTTGATAACTAGAAACAAAACTCCTTAACCCCAAATATAGAATTCATTCAACCCATTTAATAAAATTACTTTTAAACTTTTCCTAGAATCTATCTAATTACAATATAAGCATAAATAATTATGATGCATATAACACACTTAGGTCGATACTCTGAAATTATTATAATACCACTTTAGTATTTTTAATAGACTCAAGATCCTTAAAAATGGATTCTAGGGTCCATGTAAATGTCATAGCCCCTCCCCCTTTTTGATATCACATGATAAGATTGAATGATACTATTTTCCTTACAAACCAATGTTATCCTCATTAATTTATAACCACAAACTCCATCCCAACTCTTAGTTTAATCTACTATAACAATTTATAATGACCAACCTCCACTATAATACCTCTTGATCCATTATTGAAAGTGAGAGTGACCCACAATGCTAGAATTTGATTATCATAAGTGGTATAAAATAGAAAAATGGGAGAAATTTTCTTAAAAAACTAGAAGTGATAAGAAACAACCATAAATAAACACTAACATATTACATAAGAAAACTATAATCCCGACATGATATAAGATGTGTGTAATTTTATATAATAATAAAAGACACTTCCAAAATTAAATATCCATTACAACAATGAATAAATCTCAAAATGATCATCCTGAATTTATATAGTTATGGAAAAATAAATCACCAAAACTCACCCATAAATATTTAAAAATATTATATATAAGTAGGAGTGAACATACCAGTATATTAAGCAGTCACTTCCCTAGAAACTCCCATTTAAATTTGGTATGTACACGAACGACTTAGTTAATAAAGAGAAAAATTATTTCATTACCTATCCCAGGTTAACTATTATCCCTAACTAACTAAGGCCCACTCACCAAATCCATATACCAGTATAGTAATGTAGTAATCATGAAAATATATCAAGAGAGGGTACCCTACACCTACTTACCCACTGACTTAGTCACCCACACATCCTAATAGATTAAATCCTGGTGTTCCCATCACTTCTATATCCATTTACCACATACTCATGTCATATCACCTCCATAACCATATATCATATAACATAGCCTTATACCATATACCACATACCACATCCCTACCATATAACCACACAACTATGATATCATCATATTACTACCACATCACTACATCACTATCATACAACTACTATAATTTATATCAAAAAATAACTACACTACATCTGGAAGAGGGAGAGGGAGAGGGGGACTATCCTATAATCTATATCACCTATATTCTAAATGTTGGGGGGTACACCAAGAAACCTAAAGCCTAATATAGGCACCAATAAGGTTACATATCCCAGGTGGTGGTGTGTAAGAAATAAAATAACTTAAAATATGTATAATATGATCACACATTCCAAACCTAGGGTTATATTCCTATGAAAACATCTCTATAACTACAATATGGTGCACATTATCACTATTTCACAACAAAATCAACCATTTCTACCTCTAGAAATACAACATTCCAACATCACATCTATAAAAAACCATATAGATTCTTTATAATGACCCAAATATATTACAAATATTATTACAAAAATTTTATCACGAATAAACATATAATAATCATAGATATTTGGATGTATATAATCTTTGTGGAATTATGTAAATTATAAAACATCTCTAAAGAAATAATATAGTCTTTTATTTCCATCATCAAAACTTTCTCATAAATCTCACTATACTCTTACAAAAACAAGGGATAACCTAGGGACAAAAATAAAATAAGGGGTGATCCATAAGTCTAAGTAAGGGTTTAATGATTATAGGAATTGAGTAAGATTTCATGAGAGGTATAACGACCCTACTTCCATTACATGATTATTACATCATTTTAACAACATAAAATCATTAAAAAACTAGGATCCAAATGTTTAGTGTCTTGGAAAAATTAGGACCATTAATTAAATTTACATAATAAGAAAAAAAATTATTTAATTCCTTATAATATAGATTCTTAGTGGCCCACATTTTCTCTTTAGTACATGTAGTCACCTAAGGATATACATCAAAGAAAGGGGTGATCTAAAAGCCCAATAAGAGGATAGATAAGAACATAAATCAATATAAAAGGGTGATAATAATAATTATCATCATAACATAAGAATGGGATCATTATCATAATCATGAGAGGAATAATTATATAAAATCATGGAATATGGAAATGCATAAAAATGAAACATCATGCCTTAGTGGTCAACTAGCACACATAGTTGTGAACAAAGATAACATCATGATCATGCATAACATATGTTCATAATAATATCACCATTGTGAAAACATATAGCATCATTTTCATGAATATTACACAATATCTCATGATTTACATCAGATTACCCAATTCATTAGAGTTCTGTATAATTTCAGGCGCACCCGTCATATCATAACATTTACATAATCATCCATGCCACGTAGAACGTATAACAATATTTGCCATAAAATAACATGATGGAAAAGAGATTTTTTTTCATGATAATTTCATAAATAATACATTCATGGATAGTATTTTGAATTCCAAAAATAAAAATGGTAAAACATACTTGGTATAAGAATCATCAATCTTGAGTGAAAAAGAAACAATATCAAGAGAAGTAAAAGATGTGTTTTTAGAAGGAAGAGTTCTTTTAAAAAAATCATTGAATTTGTCATAAAACCATATTGGAAACATGTATATCCCATAAAATAAAATGGAAATAAATTATATTTAACGAAAATTAAAGGCACATCCATACTGAAATGGGGAAAACCCAATGAAAGAGAGTTGTGTTTGAGAATCCTCTTACCTTAAGTCCAAATTCTTTCTTCACTTTAATATCCAAGATAATCAAATTATATTAATTAATTAATAAATAAAGAACTTATTATAAATATATTTTATTTATTTTAATTTTATTAAATCTACTTATACCCATTATGATGAGTTATAGAGTTCAATTTCATCATTTGGGAGTGTTTGTTTTCTTGGATTTCATGATCGGTTCACTTATTTACATGCATGGAAGATCATGTAAAATGGGGATAATAAAACATAATTGATATTATATGTTATTAATTAACTTGATAAATTTTAATTGGTATTATATATTATTATTTTTCTATATATTAGGATGATTAATTAGATAAAATTTTAATGATACTCATTTAGATTAATTTTAGCGATTTTCGATCACAACGAACTCGTTTAGTTTTACTATTTAATATTATGTATATAAGTAAATTCCAAAACATAAAAAATGTTATAAAATAAATTTTAATTTTTTTTCAACCATTATAATGGTTTTGTGACCAGACTTTAAGGTGTTAAAAGAAAATGAAAATGCATCGTCCACAATGACAGTAAATTGACACATCATGAACGATGATTTCATTTTTTAGAATAAAAGGGAGAGGAGAAGAGGTTTCATGATGGATTATTCCATTAACATAATAAAATTATAGTATATACAAGATAATTGAGTTACCATTCCAATTGGATAAGTTTATATGAATATATAATAAGAAAATTAAAGAAATTGAAAAGAAATTAAAAGAAAATGAAAGAGGGTTTTACTTCTTGAATTCTCTTCCTTGAGAACCTCCTTAGGGAAATTACTTTTGGTATTTTTTTAATAACAAAGGACCATTCATGTGTGTGTGTGTGTGTTTGTGTGGGGGGGGGTTGGGAATATTATGGGGTCGAATTTTGGCAAGGCTCAAAGCTTGGAAGGTGTTAGGAGAAGAGGTGGTGAGGGGTGATATTTATATGGGATGAGAGGAGTGTTTTCTCATTATCTTATTCATTAGTTTATTATTTTGGATCAAGACTATGAATATTTTAAAAATTATCACTAAATATATTAAATAATTATAGTGAGTTCAAGATTATTGTGATTACATCTTCCATGAATAAATTAATAATGTATTTAATCTATAATGTTTATTTATCGTAAATTACTGTATTTTACAATTCACAAAAAATTCAAGTATTTTAGAAAAATATAAAAAATTAAACACAACCATTTTTGACATGTAGAATTGAAAAATGAACTTTATTTTACCTAAATAATTTTCTAAATATGAAAAATTTAATATAATACTAAAAGCATCATTTACTTTAAAAATACAAATTTAAAAATTACAACTGATTTTATGGAACTTTGAAAAATTAATTGAGGTCTCATAAAATTATCCTATAATCAAAATATAACAAATACTAATTTATGAATCTATTTTATAAAATTAAATTTTATTTTAAATAATTATATTAATTATAAAATTATAAATAAACACTTATGTTTTATAAAAAATACCAACACTTAATTAATAATTTTTAAAATATTTAATTACTTATACTATGATATATTTATATCATATTATCATTTATAAGATTCCAAAATTTTATTTATACTTTCATATATGGGGTTACTATTCTATTATCCATATTACTATTCATAATAGTTACATTACTATTTCAAAGGTCATGTTACTATTCCATTGGTAAAGGTTCCTTAACTTCTATAAATACCTCTTATTACATTCATTATTAATTTATAATGTTTATATCATGTCCTCTATTTTATTTAATGTGATTTATACAATATGGAATAATTAAAATAAGGGAATTTATATTGACAATATTTTTGGTCGTTACATTCTTCCCCCTTATGAAATTTCTCCCTCGAAATTTCATTTTACACTTGAAGTTTAAAAGAATTGAGGGTAATTCTCCTTCATCATTTCCTATAGTTCCCATGTTTCCTCTTCGTACTTATAGTTTCACCATAATAATTTGACCAGGAAAGTAGTCTTGTTGTGTATAAATTTATCTCTATGATCCAAGATCTTCACTAGATGCTCCTCATAAGATAGATAATTTTCCTACTATACCACCTATGGATTCAGTATATGTGAGGGATCCGATATGTTATTCCTTAGGAGGGATACATGGAATACATTGTGTACTTGAGACATAGTAGTTGGAAGTTCTAGTCAATAGGCTATAGCTCTGACATGATAAAAAATCTCGAAGGGGCCTACCTGGGACATAACATTCTCTTCTTCCCAAATATCATGATCATATTATACAGAGATATTTGGAGGAATAACATGTATTTAACCTCAAACTCTAGGTCTCATAAATAATTTTTGGCATAGCTATTTTTTCAACTTTGGGCTGTCTTGATGTGTCGTTGAATGGTTTTCACCATTTCCACCATTTCTTTAACCATTTCAGGTCTTAGCATCATAAGTTCACCAACCTCATACCAACATGATGGTGTTGTGCATATTTTCCAATAAAGAGATTCATATGGGGCTATTTGGATGCTTGAGTAGAAACTGTTGTTATAAGAGAACTCGTCCAGAGGTAGATATTGGTCCCATCCTCCATAAAAGTACATAGAAAATTCTCTCAACATGTCTTATAGTGTATGATTTTTCCATTCAAATTGGCCATCAGTTTTTGGATGATAATCTGTACTAAAGTTCAGATCAGTGTTTAGAGCATGTTGGAGACTTTTCTAGAACTTAGAGGTGAATCTCAGATATCGATCAGAAAAAATTGATAGTTATACTCCATGGAACCTTACCAATTCTCTGATGTATATCCATGCAAGATGATCCAGCAAAAAATCCTCTCGAATTGAGAAAAAGTAACCTATATTTTTAAGATGATCCAAAAAACCCATATAGCGTTGTTTCCTCGGGATGTCTTTAGAAGTCTGGTGACAAAGTACATGATGATGTTTTCCCATTTCCATGTTGGTATGGGTAAGGGTTTCATTCACCCAGGGAGCACAAATATGTATCAAGATCTTCGAGAGAACTATTGATGGGAAAATATGAAGAAGGAGATCATTGAATATACATATAATTTCCTAGTATGTCAGCAATTGAAGGTTTAAAGGAAAACTTCTAATGGTATTATGAAAACCTTACCCATACCAACATGGAAATGGGAAAACATCATAATGTACTAGGAAATTATATGTATATTCAATGATCTCCTTCTTCATATTTTCCCATCAATAGTTCTCTCGAAGATCTTGATACATATTTGTGCTCCCTGGGTGAATAGAGAAGGTTGAGCTTTGTTCGTTATTCAAAATACCTTTCTTTATCTCTTGATTGGATATTATATACATCAATTGCTGACATACTAGGAAATTATATGTATATTCAATGATCTCCTTCTTCATATTTTCCCATAAATAGTTCTCTCGAAGATCATGATACATATTTGTGCTCCCTGGGTGAATAGAGAAGGTTGAGCTTTGTTCGTTATTCAAAATACCTTTCTTTATCTCTTGATTGGATATTACATAGAGTCATGAACCAAATCTTGCAATTCCTTCCTCATTAATTTTGAACTCTGATGATTTCCACTTTAGCTTCAATTGTTTTCTAAATTTCCACATAATTTCTTTGAGCATCCTTTATTTTCTCCATGAGAGATGGTTGAGAAATAATTTGAGAAAGGATTGATGATGTTACTTCCTTAATGATTCCCTTCTCCATCCTTTGAAAATCTTATAAGATTGGATCCTTCTCAATTATCATCATTGATAATATTGCAGGATCATTTCTAATGAGAGAATTATACACTTTATTTTCCTTACTAGGATGGTAGTGGGTTGAGCAGTTGTAATCCTTGATGAGCTCTAACTATCATTGTTGGAATATATTATTCTCATTCTGTGTGAATAGATATTTGATGCACTTATGATTAGTATATATTTCACACTTCTCCCCATAGAGATAATGTTTCAAGATTTTCAATGCGATGATAATAGATATAAATCCAAATCATGCATGTGATAGTTTTTCTCATGAATTTTAAACTGCCTTAAGGTGTAGGGTATCAATCTATCATTTTTATCAGTACACAGCCTATGTCCTTCTTCTTTGATGCATCATTGTATACCACAAAGAGTTACCCACTTTTCAGAAGTGTGAGTTATAGAGTGGTGATAAGCCTCTTTTTTAACTCTTTGAAGAAGTCATCACATTCACTAGTCCATACAAACTTTTATCCCTTCTGAGTCATCTTGGTTAGTGGGTTTGTAAATCATGATAAGTTCTTCATAAATATTTGGTATTACCCAGCTAAACCAAGGAAACTGTGGATCTCCATTACATATGTTGTCCTGGGCCACTCTTTAAATTCCATGTCTTGGAAGGGTCAAAAAATATTCTATTTCTAGTGATAAAATTCCCCAATAATGATAATTACTCCATTCAAAACTCACTTTTACTATACTTTAGATATAGATTCTCCCTTCGTAAGGAATTTAGCAAAATATTCAAATGCTCCTCATGTTCCTCCTTTCTCTTGAAGTATATCAAAATACCATCCATAAAGACTACCACAAATTTGTCGAGGTAATCTCTAAATACTCTATTCATTAATTCCATGAATATTGTTGGAGAATTAGTGAGTTTTAAAGGTATCACTATGAACTCATAGTGTCCATACCCTGTTCAAAAGGTAGTATTGGGAATATCTTCCTTCCTCAACTTTAATTGGTGATATCCTGATTGAAGTTCCACCTTATAGAAATACTTTTTCTCACTAAGTTTATTGAACAAATCATCTATCCATGTAAGGGAATACTTTTTCTTTATCATTATTTTGTCTAGCTCAAATTAATAAATGTAGAGGTGAATTAATCAATCCTTATTCTTGATGAAGAGGACTGGTGTACCCCATGGTGAAGCACTCAGGCATATAAAACCATTTTCTTGATTCTCATGTAACTACTTCTTCAATTCCTCCAACTAAATGGCGACCATTATATAAGGTGTCTTTGATATAGGTGGATATCTATGAATAAGTTCAATTGGGAACTTAAAATATCATCCATGAGGAAGATGGATAAATTCTTCATGGAACACATCACTGTAGTCCCTTACAATGGGCATGTATTCGATCAGGATTATCTCCTTTGTCTCAATAATTTGAGCTAGATATTATTGATCATATGGAAATAAAATCCACACTTGAGATGATGATTCTTAAGAAGATTCCTCCTCCTCCTTACACTTTTATATAATTGGTGGATTCCATGAGATATGAAGAGAAATATCTCTTTCCTAATAGTTTATGCTGGATTTGTATAAAGATAGCCAATAAATGGACAAACTAGAATCAAACTCCACCAAAGAAGTCATATAAGAATTTATAAGAGGTTCCATAAACATTAACCAGGGAGGAGTTATATACTTTGGAAGAAATAATATCCCCATTTTATGATCTAAAAGATAACCCAACCTCCATAATTTGAGGTGGTGTTTGAATTGTTCTACTAAACTTACAAGGTATGAAAGAATGTGTAGAGTTAGAATCAAATAGTATTCTCACTATTCTTGAATGAATAACCAATGTACCTATCACCACTTCATTTTTGGATTCCACCTTATTAGTAGTGATGGAATAAGCATTCCCTTGATCATTTGGATTTGGTGGTTGTTGATGCTGATTACCCTCAAGGATTCTAGGTTTAGTACACTGGATTATATAGTGAACTTACTCCTTATAGTTGAAGTGTTTAACCATTGGTGGTACTCTCCTTTCCTCCACCACATTGTCCTGCTTCCTCATGTATCTTAGACATTCATGACCTTGGTGGCCTTGTCTCCCACACTTGAAGCATTTCCCCATCCCTTTGAGGAAATTCCAATTGTTCTTCTTCCCACATTTTTTTTGACATGTGAGTGGTTGAGTTTTCTTTACACCTTTTTCATTAGATACTCTAGCTTGAAGCTCCATATTTAATTTCTTATGTCCATAACCATGGGAAAATTCTCTAAACTCCATCTACACATTGATATCACATCAAACTAATTCTTCACAACTCCTAAAGACTCGAATTTCTAGAGCCTTTTGAGGGTGTGGTTTTAAACCACTAAAGACTATATAATATTTTCTATCATTGTTGATAATAAAACCCAAATCATACCTTTAAATCATTGTAAAATTTAATTTGTAGGCCAGGACAAATTCACCTTTCTTTTTCTTCATCTCTATGATTTTTTTCTCTATCTTTGTAAAAATATTATGAGGGAAATACTTGTTAATAAACATTATCTTAAAGTCTTCCCACTTCATCTCTTAAATTTCATCCTTTGGGTTGGTGTTCTTAATCAATTACCACCATTGATCTACCTCTCTATCTAGATGATAAACATATAGAGTCACCTTCTCTGTCTTGGAACAACAAAGCATAGAAAAGATCTTATCCATTAAGTTGACCCACTATTCCGTGATGAGTGGATTAGAAGATCCACTAAACATTGGTGTTGGTTTCTACATAAAATATTAATTATATATTTTATCCATCTTAGGTGAAGGTGTATGTTCTACATTATTCAGGTTATTATTCATAGCTTGAGATAGCTGGGTAAGCATCACCATGAAATTTTGAACTCCACCTCCTAAGGAATTAGGGACGTCATTCGGGAAATCACTGCATTGTACCTCACATGGATTTTTGGCCTAGTTTTCCTCGTTCCCACCATTTTCTAAAATAGAAAATGTTTGAACAAAACATAATTCAACAAGTGATGAATAAATAAATTATTACTTTTTTGAACTAACTTTAAATTTATATCTTGTGGGATATCTATGTTTATAATTTTTCTAAAACAAATATTCTTGGGTGCTTTCATATACATAGTCTCATACAAATGGGTTTCACTAAGGTTCACTAATCCTAATTAACAAATTAACTAAAACAAGCTCTGATACCGACTATAGAGACCCTAATTTTCATACATGATTATTACATAATTTTGAAAACATAAAATAATTACAAAAAATGGATCCAAAGGTTTAGTGTCTTGAAAAAATTTGTACCATTTATAATATTTACATAATAAAACAAAAAAAATTATATTCCTTCTTCTCTAGATTCTTTGTGGCCCACATTTTCTTTTTGTTACATGTAGTCACCTGAGGATATACATCAAAGAATGGGGTGATCTAAAATCTCAGTAAAGGATAGATAAGAACAGGAATCAATATAACATGGGTGATAATAATCATTATCATCATAACATAAAAATGGTACCATCATCATAATCTTGAGAGGAAGAAATAGAAAAAATCATGGAATGTGGAAATACATAAAAAGAAAACATCATGCATTAGTGGTCAACTACCACTCACAGTTGTGAACAAAGATAGAATCATGTTCACTCATAAAATATGTGAATAATCATAAAATCATCATTATGGAAAATTATATCATCATCTTCACACATATTTCACATTATCTCATGAGATACATCACATTATCCAATGCATTGGAGCCCTATATAATTCCAAGAACACCCGTCACATCATAACATTTACATAATCATGCATGCCACATAGAACGTATAACAATCTTTACCATAAAATAACACATTTAAAAGAAAATGGGTTTCATGAGAATTTCATAAATAATAAATTCATGGATAATATTTATTATTCCAAAAATAAAAATGGAATAACATACTTGGTATAAGAATCATCAATCTTAAGTATGAATGATTTCTTCACTTTAATATCATGGATAATAAAATTATTTTAATTAATTAATAAATATATAACATATTATACATATATTTGATTCATTATTACTTTATTAAGTCCACTTATGGCCATTATGATGAGTTATAGTGTTCAATTTCATCATTCAGGAGTGTTCGTTTTCTTGGTTTTCATAATCGGTTCACTTGTTTACATGCATGGTAGATCGTGTAAAATGGGGATAATAAACCAAAATTGATATTAAATTTTATTAATGAACTTATAGAAGTTTAATTGGTCTTATATATTATTTTTTCTAGATATAAGTATGATTAATTAGAAATAATTGTAATGATACTTGTTTAGATTAATTTTAGTGGTTTTTTATCACAATGAACTCATTCTGTTTTATTTTTTAATATTATGTATATAAGTTAATTCCATAACATAAAAAGGTTATAACATAAATTTTAAAATCTATTTCAACTATTATAATTTTTTTATTTCTAGCATTGAAGGCAGTAAAAGAAAATGAAAATGAATCTTCCACAATGGCGGTTAATCAACACATCACAAATGATGATTTCATTTTTTAGAATATAAGGGAGAGGAGAAGATGTTTGATGATGGATAATTGAATTAACATAATAAAATTATATTATATATATGATACTAAAGTTACCATTCCACTTGGATAAGGGGATATTAAAAGAGAATAATAAAATAAAATAAATTGAAAATAAATTAAAAGAAAATGAGATAGGGTTTTACCTCTTGAATTTTCCTCCTTGAGAACCTCCTTAGGGAAATTGGTTTTGGTCTTCTTTTGATACTAAAGGATCCATGATGTGGGGTAGGGTATTTGGAAGAGGATTGGGAAAATATTTAACAAGGATCAAATCTTGTAAGGTGTGATTAGAAGAGGTGGTGAGGGGTGATATTTATAGGGGAGGAGAGGGGTGTTTTATCATTATTTTATTCAATAGTTTACTATTTTGGATCAAGGCTATAAATAGTATGATAATTATCATTAAATATATAAAATAATTAAGGGTAGTTCTATATTATGGTTCTTACATCATCCATGACTCAAGGAATAATGTAGTTAATTTATAATGTATATATACCATAAATTACAATATTTTACTATTCACCAAAAAATCAGGTTTTTTAGAAAAATCCAAAAAATTAACCCTAAATATTTTTAGACATATATAATTCAAAAAATAACTCTATTTTATGAAAATAATTTTATAAATATGAGAAATTTAATTTTTAATTAAAATCATCATTTACTCGAAAAATACATATTTTAAAATTACAACTGATTTAATGAAACTTTGAAAAAACAATTAAGGTCTCATAACATTATCATATAATCATAAGAAAACAAAATAATACTTTATGAATCTATTTTATGAAAATAAATTTTCTTTTAAGTAATTCTATTAATTATAAAATTATAAATAAACATTTCTGTTTTATAAAAAATACTAACACTTAATTAATAATTTTTAAAATATTTGATTACTTATAATATGATATATTTATATAATATTATCATTTATAAGATGCCTAAATTTTATTTATACTTTCATCGATGAGGTTACTATTTTATTGGCCAAATTTCTATTCCTAACGCTTACATTACAAATCCAAAGTTCAAGTCATTATTCCATTGGTATAGGTTCCTTAACTTGTAGAAATACATATTATTCCATTAATTATTCATTTATAAAGTTTATATTGTGTCATATATGTGATTTTATGTGATTTATATATCATGTAATAATTATAAGAAGTGAATTTCCATTGATAAAATTTTAGGTCATTACAAGAGGGAATAATCATAGCTTAGAAATAATATAAACCATCACATAAAATCATGTTATAAGAGTCAAATATCATAGGAGCATGGTAAAATGAGAGTCATAAAATAAGGCACAAACAAAAATCATTTATTCATAAAAATAGGTCAAGGATAACTATAAATACATCATATCATTTTGAATGAGGATAACTACACCTAGACCACACATAACATTATGGATTAAGCTAACTGAACTTGCCCCACACATAACATTATATATGTGTATTTATTTATATTTAATGGGAATAATGATATTTTGAGGTATAAATAATTACCTAATTTATTATAGAGATATATAATTACGAGCCTACTCATCATCATAATATATCATGCATATTTATTCTATATATGAAATAAATTTACATAAAACATAAACATGAAATAAAACCATAAAAAGTAATTGGTAACATAATAAGTTTATAAATATTTAACCATCGAGGTATCATGTATGACCCCATGAAAATAATAGATTAAGGAATCCTAGACATATATTATCAAATAAAGTACAATTGTTTAAAAAATATATCTCAAATTAAGGAATATTTCTAAGAAAAGATTAATAAGAGGTCATGAAATCAAACTATTTTATTGAAATTTTATGAAAAAGGAAAAGTTTTCTTTAAAAGAGAAAAGTGAGTAGAGATTCCATAAAACCCAAAATAATCCAAAATATTTTATGTTAAAACATCAATGGATTTATTTTTGAAACATACAAATAAGATAACATTTATAATATTTGAACAATAAAAGAATTATTTAGAAAAAAGGGAGAAAAACTGGAAAATATTCTCATATAAGTTTCACAAGATTTGATTTAAATAATAAATAGAAAGAGAAACATAAGTTCATTCATATCCATATAAAAAGTAAGTAAAAGGAAACATATAGGGTATAAAGGACGAAAATAAAGAGTACGAGAGAGTGATATAGATATTGATAGAGAATAAATCTTTAAAAACGAGAAAGATCAAGAAAGGAATAGGAAATGAACCCTTAACTTGTGACATCCTGAACTAGGTTCCACTCAAAGGTTCCTTGAAGCCTGTGGGGAACATGACCTCAATTGAACCTCTCTATATGCCATAGGATTTTGAATTGTAGTGAGGGACTATGGTGTGTCCATGGGGAGATGATTCCCTTATGTCAAAGTGGATCACAACATCTATAATAACAAGGTAAATAGTGGAATCATAATAATAAATAAACAAACTATCAGTGGAAGATAAGTACA
Organism: Viscum album; assembly: GCA_963277665.1. Lineage (NCBI taxonomy): Eukaryota > Viridiplantae > Streptophyta > Magnoliopsida > Santalales > Viscaceae > Viscum > Viscum album. The sequence continues at coordinate 627,300,468 of OY728127.1, forward strand.
AAAATTCAAAAAAAATAATAAACTTAAAAGTTGGAAACTGAATCATATAAAATATGATGATCCAAGAGAAGTAATAAAAAAGATTCCAAAACTATCCAAGCATCCCGAGCACTGGCCCGATCATATTTTACCAAGATCCATCCTAATGTAAGAAATCAAGATCAGGTGTCCAAAGAGGGATACTTCCCTTTATGAATAAATGCATAAATATAATCTTCTCGGGTACCAATGGTATCCTAGATAGGGTGTGAGATAAATCTTAGTAGGCCACCACCAACAGTGTCTATACAATCTAGTTTGTGAATATAAACCGAAAAAGTGTGCGAGTACATATATGAAAGTAAAATCAGTACAATAATTTAAATACCCCAATACCCACTTCAGCCTAATCTAGTGTCTGAACATGTATATTTTAATTAATTATGTTTTAGTTTGTAATAAGTGTCAAATGTGTTGTATATGATAGATATAAATTAAGAGGATCTGAGGTGTAAACAAGGCATCCTATAATAATGATAATAATGATTATAATGAAAGAGGATCCAAGGTAATAACCAATGCATCCTTGAACTCAGGGGCCCATACAACTTAGTAATAACATGATATCTAGAAATAAGGGGTCTTAGTGTAATCTAAGGGGAATCTCCCAAGGAATTCTACTATAAACTATTCTAACCAAGTCCAATGATCTCATCCAAGGTAAAACAGGCTGAGCATGACTAAGAGAAATGGGGAGGATTCATGACACCACATGTCTGAATACATCAAGTTATATCCAAGGAGTGTATTTGAGGCATCCTAATACCTGGAAGATAGTGAGATGATTCTACAGAATCATATCATGCATCCACTAGTAGATAAGGACCATGTTCCAAGGTAGGGATCTCCCTTGGAAACTAGATCCTTGAATCATAATACTATCCTCTAAGTGCTCAAGTCATTCCCTCAGAATCCAATTCTGGATCAATTTTGAACACTCCTATAATGAATAAAAGGTCCATATGAAATAAGCACCTTATACACAATTCATTTTTAAGTAGTCCATGTAAAACTCATTCCATTTATTAATTCAGTAGGTTCATTCCATTTCCTTTCATACTAGGTGACAAGGATAAATAGGACATGCAACCAATTCATTACTTAAATTAAATATTAAATTATTTGGTTCATTCGTTTACCTTTCATAAGAATGAAAAGGTGGGCTACGAACATGCAACCATTTTCTATTCATTTATAATTAACTAGGACAAGTGACATCTAATAGTATACATTCCAATTAACATTTAAAATTTTAATTAATTAATTGGAACAATTACCTTATAAGGATCAAGTGAAAATGATACTTAATTTAGTTTATGAAAATTCATTATTCTTTTAATTTAAGAGAGATTACCAATATCAGGGTCAAGCTACACACCCTAATAGTGTCTCAGATAAACCCACATGGGTTACCAAATCATAATTAAGGAAACATCATACTTGGGGTGGAAGGCATTGAGGTATAAACCTCTAACAGTGTGGAAAACTATATAAAAAGGGATCTAGAATATGAGCATGATGATTATAAGCATGAAATATGAATTTAATGAGCAATGCTAGATGAAACTGACATGCTCCCAATGAAACAATTTATGAAACAACAATTATTTAAGGTAAAAGTTATAGAACACCTACCTTAGGCCTGTAGAACTATCCTCATCCATTATAGGCCTTTAGTTTGGCCTATATCAGGAGAAAATAGAAGAACAGATCAATGCCTTGAAAATAGGGTATATGAGACTGCAAAAAAATAACTCTATTGAGGAGAAGTGAAATGGTGAACAAAGATTAATGAATAAAGATCTTACCAGTAGTATTCCAACATGATGATCAGATGTCAAATCAGAGTTTGGAGGGTGATGTAATCAATAAACCTATCTTAGAGGGAGTTTGGGGCTCAAATGTGAGGGAAAGCAGACCTCCTGTTCGTTGGAGGAGAAGTGAGAGGCGGTGGGGGGGGGAGTTAAATAGATTTAATAGGAAAAGGGTTATTTTACCAAAACATTAATGGGTCACACGGTTTGGCTACATGGTTGTCCAAACCATGTGCCAACTATGTGCCACCCACTACCTAAGGAGGGACCCCACATGGTTAGGCTGCATGGTTTGAGAAACCATGTGATGACCATGATATATGGATCTGCTAAAAAATAAAGACCACCCACATGGGTGTGTGGCCTTGGTTGCATGATTAGGTTAGACCATGTTCCATACTTCCCCCACTAAAATTCCCACATGTTTAGGAGAAACTATGTGTAATATCTCGCATAGTTTCTACTAACCATGTGGACCAGCCCTTTTCTCCATTGGCCAGAGTTCTAAGATCCAAAAAATCTACAAACACCCCTGTAATATACATGAACTCATTATTCATTCATATAAGGTCCAAAAATAAATAATTAGAACAAAATTTAAAGGATCCATACATGATAGAAAAACTGGGTTCTTATAGTCTTCCAAATTTAGAGGAACTCAACCTTGAGTTCACCTTCCAAGGGTGGCGAAACATGGTGTGAGAGAAACTTTGGCCACTAAGAACATATGTCAGCATCCTTCTCCCAAGTCTCATCATGGACACAATTTTGATTCCATAACACTTGTACTAAAGGGAAATAATTTCCTTAGATATACTTTATTCTAGGGTTAGTGATATGTATAGGATACTCCTAAAAAGAAGCATCGACATCTAACTCAACCTCCTTGGGATCAAAATTATGATATGGGTTAGCATGATAATTGTGAAGCTATGAAATGTGGAAGATGTCATGCATGGAATGGTACCTCTGAGGTAATATAAACTAATATGCTACTATACCAACTCTATATAATATCTCAAATAACCTAACATAAAAAGGTGAAAACTTCCCTTGCATATGTATCTATATATGTCCTAGTCTCATTGATACTCATAGGAAAACATGATCCCTGACCTCAAAATCTAGAATTTTTCAGTGTCGATCATCATAAGACCTCTATCTAGACTAAGCAGTAGACATACACTTTCTAATCAGCTAAACCTACTCTAAAGTCTCTTACATGAGACAAGGACTTAGTAGAACTGCCTCTTATACCTCTAACCAGCACATGGGTGAATAGAACGACCTACCATACAAGACCTCATACAAATCCATCCGAATCTTCACCTAAAATATATTATTATAGTCAAACTAGATAAAAAGGACATGCTTCTCCCAAGAACTACCGAAATCAAGGATGCGTTCCCAAATCATTTCCTCCAAAACATGTATCAATTGGTTTGAAATTCCATCAGTCTGAGGAGGAAAAGATGTGATTAGAATCACCTGTGTTCCCATAGATCTCTGAAACACCTTCTAACACCTTGATGTGAAAATAGAGTCCCTATCTGAAACAATAGTAAAATGGATCCCATACACAGTATGATCACACGAACATACAATCTTACCATATTTACACTCAATATACTCTAACTATATCTTAAGATCTTGGAGATTAATAGGTTCCATCCTATATGGAGGAATAAACACTAGAGTTGCTCTAGGAACAAGCTCAATCATAAACACTACCTATCTCTTAGGCGGTAATATAGAAAAATCATCAAGAAACGAATCCATGAAATTGTCTACCATGAGAGAAAAATCTATTATATGTATTCTCTAATCCTCCATGAAATTACTAGAAATATGGGTGGTAACTACACCCATCCCACGATGCTCTGGTCTATCTCTTCTGTCTCAAACATCCCACTCAACCTTGTTGAGATAATTACTACCCTCTGGTGATGTAAATGACACCCTATGAAGATAGTGTTCACATAGGTGTGACATGGAACCAACTAATCCATTCTCATAATGACATCAAATCCCATAATCTCTAGGACAAAGAGGTCCCATAAGAAGTGATAATTGCCTTCCTCAAGAGAAGTCCTTTCAGTGGTGTATTCCCTCATACCGCACTCCCAACAGTGTGTCTAGGGTCATCACACCATAAAAGTACTGAATTTTTATCCTGAGGCATTCCAAGGTCGATAAGGAGATAAAAGAGTGAGAAAAATCTATATAAAATAAGGAAAATACTATAGTGGAGGCTACTAGAAAAGTACCTCATACTGTAGATGGTCCTGCACTATGATCCTTGAGTATCAGATGTAAAGCATGCAACTGGCCCGATTTGATGAGAAGATATTAGATATAGGATTTCAATTTGACGATTGGATCTTGAATCAAAGTCTAGATAACAAAACAATTAAAAAACCTAGCTTGGAGAGAATTTGGGAGATTATATGTGAGGGAAAGGAGATATGTTGTCCATTGGAGGATAAATGAGAGGTGGGGAGGGGGAAAAGTTAAATTTATTTAAGATAAAAGTGTCATTTTACCCAAAAAATCTCATGTCGAACAGTTTGGCTGCACAATTAGCCAAAATGTATGCCAATCGAGCACCTCCCACTGCCCAAGGAGGGACCTCGCATGGTTCGGCCACACAGTTTGAGAAACCATGCACTAAACATGCTATATGGATCTGCTAAAAACTATAGACCACCCACATAGGTGTGTGGCCCTTGGTGAATAGGTAGGGTAGACCGTGTGCCCTTATTTGTCCTCTAAAATTCTCTACATAGTTAGGGTAAACCATGTAGAATGGATCACATGGTTTCTACTAACCATGCGACCTGATACTTTTCTCCAAAGGTTGGGGTTCTGAGCTCTAAAAAAGCATCATACATCCCCCGAAGCATCTGTTAACTCATTAGGAATCCATAATAGGTCCAAAATAAATAATTAGACCAAAATTTTAAGTATCCATGAATCATAGAAAAACCAGGTCCTTACATACCTCAAGTCCTAACATGATTTATAAGCTTCTATAAAATCATAAATAGACAAGTTAAATTCATTAATTACTTGTTCTAGAACATTTTTCTTATTTATTTAATATCTTATAATCAATTTTTAACATGTTTTATTCATTTATTAAATTAATATTGTTTGTGTTAACCATTTTGATTTTTCTTGGTTCAAAAACTATTTTGATATAGAGGTGACAATCAGAGGTCATTATCCAATGTTTCTATAATATTCATAACTATTATGGTATATATTCCATATCATTTCAAAAATTATGGAGTTAAAGAGACCAGTAGATAGTTACAAATCATTACATCTTCATTGGTAATCATGTTTTAGACACTTGAAATTTACTATGATTATTTACAATTAATATATTAATTATTATGACTATTTTATCATCACATAATCATAGGAATGATTTTTTAAATTATATTAAATCATTAATTTAGTTTTAATTACATCAATTCAAATTAGATGTCAAAAATAAAATTTCATCATTCACTTAGGAAGTATAAAACTACCATGGGCGAAACAATGTTAGAGGGTTTTAAAAATAGGAGATACTCTTATTTATATAATTTTTTTATAAATAAATTAAATTATATTAAAAAATATGTTTTAAAGTTAGTTTTATTAATAAATTTATTTTATAAAATTTATAATAGGAGGATTGGAATGAAAAAAACATATGTTTTGAAACCCATATTTTGATAGAGTAGTGACTTATTGAAAGGGGTTTAGTGAGAGGAAATAGGTGATATCTCAAAATTTATGGATAATAAGGATCATAATAACATTATGATGGAATCATATAAGTAAAGGAATATGTTTATTAAAATATTTTTCAGGTAAATGAATAAGAAATAAAAAGGAGAAAGAGGATCAGAAACCTTACTATGACCATTAATTTGCGTCATTTAGATTGATATTAAATCCTTTAAAGGAAGTGATTTTAGTCACAATATGGGATTAAGGAAATTATAAGGGAAGTGTAGAGAGGTATTTGTATATAGATTTAGAAAATTAAGTAATTTTTTAAGTCAGGATAAAGGTGTGGATGTGGGGAGTTTATATAGCCAATGAGGAGGGGAATTTTTGAATAAAGTATATATTATGTTATCATTTATCCTAATGAATGTGGATAATATTGATTAACATAATTTTTATTGGTTTATAATTAAAAAATATTTTTATTTTAAATTAAAAAAATCCAAATTTTAATGGAAACTCTGAAGATCCTTTTTAAAGAAAATGGATCATAAATAGTTTTTTATTAGAATAAAATATAACTTAAGCTTCGAAATTTCAAGTATATGTTTATAATTTCAATTTATTATTTTTAAATAAATTATTTATCTCCTTAAATACATTTTAAGTCATGAATTTTTTTAATTAATTTTTAAGTCATATTTATATCATGATCATTTCATAAAAAAATTATAGTATTTGAAAAGACAATATTTTTACTATTCAGTAAAAATAATCTTTTTTCCAAAAAATTCCAAAAATTCAACATAAAATAATTTTGATATGATGATTCCAAAAAATAAATTATATTTCATAAAAATTGAAATTATAAATATTATAGTATTGAAAGAGTAATCAATTTACTATAAGAGGGGGGAGGTAAATTGATGCTTATAAAGTAAAACTTATAATTTTCACTAACCTCATTTAGTAGGTAATTCAAAAAAACCTTTGTATGATAACAGAAAGTAATCAGATATACATTTTTACTAATACTATATAAATCAGAGTTAATGAAAATTTATACAATATGAAACTTTACTTAAACATGCACAAAGTAAAATATAAACTTGTAAAAATAAGTTAACTTTATAAAGTGAGTAGGAAAATTTTAAAAAAAACTTTATATCAAATATCCACACTTTAACATTTATAATTAAGGAAGTATATAACCTATAATTTAGGTATCCACAGTCTTAACCAAACCGTAAAGGTATGTCTGCCTTAAGAAATGAATCCCTTGATAAAAAATTAAACTTTTTTTGTTTCCCTAGCCTCAGTAACCCTCAATCTGAAAGATTAGTATAACTATAGTCTTCCTATCCCAAGAATCCCTTAATTAAACACAAGATTAGACAGACAATTACAAACACATAAATCATAATTCATTTACAATAAATATCACTATTATATTCTTTAAGATAACACTCTAAAAAGTTTATAGTGGAACACTCTCAAAGGAATAAAATGTTACAAAAATATTCACAACAACTTTTTATAGCTCTGATTGAAAAATATTATCTCTCAAAAAGATCAGAATGTAAAATATTCCACCACCTCAAATTCTTCTTCTATTTATATTAAGACCATCAATGATCATATTTCATATCCTTTGGAGTTGGTTTCAACTACTTTGGATGAACTCATCTTCACTTGATAAGATTCAGTTCATTTTCTTAATCCAGTGGTCATTTTGATAATGAACCATTACAATGATTGAAAGGTTATATCTGATAAAATTATTTTAGTTCATCTAGAAAATAAATAAGGTTCATCTAGTTAGGTTTTTATAAAATATTTTCCAAAGATCATGTCTAACTCCGTTCGGTAATGTTTGTTCAGTAGAGATTATATAATTTCATAATTTGTGACTTTGTTATAGTTCATCTTATAGAATTTATGAAACCATCATTCAATTAAAATTAAAATCATTTGCCTGATTTAAAAATTAAGAGTGTTTGATTTATAAGATTCCATCCAATTTAAATTTTCCAAAAAACTTAAGTAAGGTTCTGGCCGATTTGGTTCATCTGGAAAACATAAACTCAGTTATTTCCGATTTACGAACTATTCTATGTATGATAAAAACATATGTTTTATAATTTTTTTAAAACACTCGGTAATTCTTAAGTTAGTAAAATGAATTATTTAAAGAAGCATGTTTTGTTTTTCAAAACCAAGGATATAAAGTGTTCATTGTAAACTTTTGACTAAACAATCCCCCATTTTTAAAAATAAAAAAAAACCATGTTCAAAGAGGAAAAATAAAGTTTGATTTTTTTGAAAATACTTACCCCCCTAACTTATACATTTATGAAATTCAACCTTTATTTATTTATTTCTCTATTTCCACCCTAGATGATTTCTCCCCCTTAGTTTAAAAAAACTTTTCTAAAAGTTTTGTTTGGAGATTATATTTTTTCATTCCTTATCCCCCTATTTGATTTTCAAAAAACATATCAGGAGGTAGAAAGTGAACCTAAAATTTTAAATAAAGAAACATTTTTATGAAACATTTAAAAAAAATTAGAACAAAAATATATCTAAAAAGTATATGAAAAAGGTATTCATACAAAGAAATTAGAAAACATCCATCCAAAAAATATAGAGGGACATTAATTCTAAATATTCATAAAAAAAATATTTAGCTTTATTATAGAACTTTTAAAGATTTCAGAATAAAAGAATCAATCATTATTCAAAATTGTCTTTACAATAACCTTTAACTTCTTCACATCATCTTGACAGTTTTCTGATTCATCAACTCTTGATTTTAGATTTTACACCTCTTCTTAAAAAACATAAAACTTTATATTCTTATATATTAATTTAAAAAATATTTCTTCTAAATATATAACTTTCATACTTAGTTATAAAATATCATAATTATACTGCATTTCCCAATAATTGATATTTTCTATTTCCCTTTTAATTTCATTAACTTTTGAACTCATATCTCTAGCCATATTTGAAACTGTTTTTGAATATTTAATTATTCCTTTAATTTTTTGATCATAAAACTTTAAGTCACCATCTCTATGTTTTATCCATATAACAATTTGTTTTAATATTCTTGATTCTACCATTTATTTTCCTTTGGAATATTTTAAATCACCTTCCTTTTGAATAAAACTTTCCATGAGTCATTTCAAAGAATTTTAATTTTCCAAAAAATTGATTCTCCCTTGGATGTAATTACATAGGTCTTGAATATTAGGGAAATAGTGAAGAGTATCTTTAAGTTTCTTAATAAATTCAATGATATAATTCATTCTCATTTCATTTCTATAATTTCTTATACCGAGGTAAGAGTGAGTTAATTCATATTATACATTTAGAACAATCAAATGAGGTGTTCTTGAGAACCAACTTCTTCTTTCATTTCACTAGATTTTCATCAGGGAATTATATCATTTAAAATTCTTCATTGAACTCAAGTTTGTATGAAACCATTATTTAATAATGCTTATCTTATTCTTCCTATAAATACTCATAATTTTCCATACATTTAAGATCTACATCCATATGATATTTGGATGATATAAAAGTAGAGGATATCGCTACAATTTTTTCTTCAACATCTAAAGGCTTCTCAAAATCCTTTTAAAATTATTCTCAAATTCTATATTTTCCTTTTCTAAATTTTTAAGAACTTTAAAATAATAATATTCAACATCTTTTTATTGATATTCATCAATAATGGATGAATTGAGTTTTTCCTTTTTAGTAGAAGTAGGAAGTGATGATGTTTGAGTTTGTTTTCCTTATAGTGGAACAAATTGACCAACTATAGGTTGTACAATAGACATTGGAGAAATGGATAGAAGTTCTCCTTATGTATTTAATTAAACATATTCATGAATTTTATCAACATCATTTAATAACTTTCTATCCAATTTATCTTTCTCATGTTTTTTGCTTTTGATTCTTTTTTATTTACTCTTTATGAAGGTTCTTATCAGTTTTATCTTTTAACACTAAGGCCTCATATTTATCCAATCCAAAACATAGATTATAGGGCTTCTTATCCTCTTTTGTTTTCATAAATTCTAAAACAGCCTTATCTGATGACATCTTAGATCTCTTTTTTGGAAAAGGAGAGAAAAAATATCATTACTTTATATTTTTTAACATGTTTTATTTCAGATTTTGAGTTTCTACTTTGGACATACCTTTGTCTTATTTTTCAATGAATTTATTCAAATTTAGAACAAAAAAAGCTTAATCTTGCTATTTTTATCATTACCAATGAAATATTCATTCTCCCTTACTATAGTTACATTGTTTTTGATATTTTTTACTTCCATGAAGTTCACCAAAAATAAATTTATAAAACATAGAAAAAGTATAATCTTAAACTTTATATTTCCTATCTTAATTACTTAAATGCATAGAAAAACAAATTTAATAAGATTGAACATTCTCATTTTAAAAAGATATTCCAAACATTTATTTCCTACAACTTTAGTGTATCCCAATCTTGTTTTCTTGTATGAGATAATTTAGTATCCAAATTTCCACTATTTTTTATTTTTAAAATAAATGATGAACTTTAGTCACTTTATCACAAGAAGAAAACAATGAAGTCTTAGATTTGGATTTCCCAAACTTTTTTAACTTTTCTAGTAGCTTATAATATACCAAATTCTCTCCACTTTACAAAGACACTCCAAAAAAATTATCCATTTGTTGGAAATTAAACATGTAAAACTCTTAAAAAAGAGTGAAAGTTATAGATTTATGATTTTATTCAGTGTGGAACTAAATAGAAGAATAATATTCCCTTAAAATATCAGGGAAATGAAGATCGAAATCTTATTTCTTTACACACGATCTTTCCATCATTAGAAAACAATAACATTCTTAGGAAAATAATCATACTCATTAAAATAGTTTCTTTAGATTATCCTTTCTTTTGAAACAATTTTGGTTGAAATATAACTTGAGGAAGTAATTATATTTATTAGATTATATAAGATAATCGAACAAATAAAAACAAACGGGTAGACTGAAAAAAGGTTGATAAGAGCAGTTGGAAGAAAAAAGTAGAGAAGGAAGAGGTGGTGAACTGCACCCCTTTATATAGGATATAGAAGAATGAAAAATCATGTTATCCTAGATCCAATGAATTATCTTAAAACCAATTTTTAGATCAACAGATGATAACTTTCTCAAAACATGAAAAAGAATCATGTTTGAATTTTTTATCAACTTTTTAATAGAGTTTTATTAGATGGAGATTTGTCCAAAATATAAAATTAAAAATTTATAATATTTTTTTAGAAATTTATAAAATAGAAAAGTTATAAATGGTATAAAAACTTATTAAAAAAATTATAGTAAAAATTTAATATTTAGAAACCAACTATTAGAGAAGAAAATAAATTTTAATTAGGAAATTTTGTTTGGTGATTATAACTTCTTGGTTTCTTTTAAAAAACATTGTTCAAAAGTTTTAGAATGAATTTTTTTTTAAATTTTTTTTAAGAAGATTTTTTTAAATTTTTTTTAAAATTAATTTTTCGAAAAACTTTTTATAAAAGTTTGAAAAACATAATAGAAGTTAATTTTTTTGGAATTTTTTAAGAAAATGTATAAACAGTGTAAAAATGTTCTCTCCCTTTTTGAAGAGTTTTTTAACATAAGTATATATTATAAAAAGAAATATATAAGAATGATTATTTTATGTCGCCCATTCCTAACTTCTGTTTAATATATTTAAATCTTTCAAAATTTAATGGTTTTGAAAAAATATATACTTGAAGTTCTTATATACTGATGAATTGTAAAATAATATATCTTTTTTGTGTTTTAACCCAAAGGAAATGGTGTCTTATATCTGTGTTCATAGCTCATGAGTAATGTTATGGGTTTTTACTTAAAGCTATGAAACTTGTGCTATCACAAAAAATTATAGTTTTACTAAAACTCATGCCAAAATTAGTGAGTGTGTGTTACATACAGAAAACTTGAACAGAAAAAATTCTATCTGTTATATTTTCAGATTTAGTAGGGGAAGGTTCTATAGAATGTTGTTTCTTATAAGACCATGAAACTAAATATTCTCCTAATAAATAAAAGGTTATAGATATACCTTTTCAATACATTTTACATCTAGAAAAATCGACATCTAATTTTTTTTTGAAATCAAAATAATTTCTAGAAGCATAAAATAAAACAAGATCCATAACTCCCTTAAGATAAAAAAAATAATTGTATAGCTTTAATATGGGATTATATTGGATTTCTTTAATATCTCACACATAAGAAAACAAAAAACATTAAATCTGGATGGATAAATTTTAGATATAGTAAACTACCAATCATTCCTCTAAAAGTATTTTAATCAAATGGTTTGCTAGATTAATCAAGATCAATTGTTTTTTAGGTCCTGATAGAATTAAGAATACTTTTATTGTTGTATTAACCAATTGTTTTATGTAAATATCATATATAATGGTTTTGAGATATAAAATTACCTTTTGATTTTTGAGAAATTTTAAAACTTGGTAATAAGTTTAGTCCACCCATCATTCTCATATCAGACTCATATTTCATAAGATCTATAAAGGAATTAGAAAGTGATTTTTGAGTTAATCCAAGTATAGTTTCATCGACATAAATTTGAAAAATGAAGGTATTTTTGAAAACCTTTTTAATAAAGAGAGTTGGATCAACAACTCCCTTCACAATTTTTTTAATAAAAATATGGTCAATCTATCTTACCATGCTCTAGGGAATTTTTTAAGTCCATAAAGTGTCTTAGTAATACTAAAAACATGATCAAGATATATATTTTTTGTTTTTAAAACCAGGTGTTTGTTATTCATAAACTTCCTCCTAGACATATCTATTAATGAAATCACACTTTACATCCATTTAAAAAAGAGTGAAATTTATAAATTCATCATATGATAGAAGTATAGGAATAAATTAAATTCTAGATACTGGAGTATAATTGTATTCATATTATTTACCTTATTTTTGATTATAACCCTTTGAAACAAGTCTATGTTTATTTCTAACTATTACTCTATTTTCGTCACATTTATTATGGAAAAACTATTTTACTCTAATTAGAAGAGAATATTTATAAATTTTAACCAAATTCCAAACATTATTCCTCTAAAATTCATTGAGATCATACCATAATGATATTATCTAATATTAATCACCCAAAGCCTCATCAGGAGTCTTTTGTTTGAATTGTGATAAAAATTCGTAATGTTCACATTAATTTCTTAAGGAACTTCTAGTTTTAATAGGTTATCCTACATCACTAATGATATTATCACTAAGATGACTCCATGAGAATGTTTGAATTATTTGATTAAAAAAATATATTCTTCAAAAATAGGATGCATTTATTCAGGGATTATAACTTCATTAAAACTATCTTTGGTTGTTCTTTCCTGAGAAGAAATTTCCAACATGGTTTGAAAATAAATTTTCATAATGAATTTCAAAGATGTGGTTTCAGGTTGTTTGAAAACAAAAGGACTAGTTTCCTTAAATTTTTCATACACTATTTATTCAATAGTACTTGTATTTTTATTAAAAACTCCATAAGCCTGACTGGTTATAGAATAACCAAGAAAAATCTATTCATCAAATTTTAGAGAAAATTTATATAAATTATATTTAGTATTCAGAATGATTACATTACACCCAAAAACTCTAAAGTAAGAAAGTCTTGGATTTATTCCTATCCAAAAATCATAAGGTGTTTTATTAAGGAGAGGTTTAAGTAAAACATGATTTATATTATAGTAGGAATTACTAACTACATCATTCCAAAAATGTTTACTGATTGAGTATTCAATAAACATGGTTCTAGTAATATTTTGAAGAGATATATTTCTTCTTTCAACATAAATAATTTTGTTGAGGTGTTCTAGGATATGAGAAGTTATATATTATAAATTTTTTACTATAAAAAGTTTCTAAATAGTAATTTAAAAATTCTCCACCATGGTCACTATGAATAGTCACCAAATGTTGAATTTTCTCATTTATAACATGGAATATACATTTTTTAAAATAGAAAAAGGCTTCTAATTTTTTATCTAGAAAATGGAACCTTGTATATATAGTGTACTAAAAAACTATGACATATACATAGTATTTTCCACTAATAATTCTAATTTTTATTTGAACAATTAAATCCATGTGTGTCACAAAACAACCCTGCTCAATTATAAAAGTCACCCAAGATGGACCACAACACTGTAAAGTAAAAAAGAAGAATAAGTAACATGACTCACAATAAACCTAATAAAGGAAAACTACCAGTGTATAATGAATAAGTAAGATAAAGTAACCATGAGACATAAAAAGTCAATCCAAATAGATCAAAATAGAAAGATAAAAAATGATGAGTATAAAAAAGTCCTTATGTGACCATTCATCAGTACCAAACCATACTGATTTGAAGATGATGAGAACAAGAGAAACCGAAATTCTACATATTACCCTTCCCTTTACCCAAGTCCCACAAAACAATATCTACAACCACCCAAAGGAAAAAGTTGTGTGTGAGAAGAAATCTCATAAGGATACCACAAAAGAATCTATAAAATCTCTAATATCAACAATGAATTAGTCCAAGCTTTAAAAAAAATCCTGTTTTTAAATTATTTTCATAAATTAAAACCATTTTATAAATAATATTTTTATTTTCATAAAATATAACGTATTCACAAAATTGAGGAATATTTCAAGAAAGAAAATAAGAAACCATGAATACACCATAAGATAATCATGTGCATAATAACTATGAAATATATCATCATGTGATAAAAAATCCATAAATGATAAAGAACAACATTTGGTCTCTAACCTATGGGTATATGTACTAGACATGAAATAAAATTCCTAATCCAGTCCTAAGTTGGATCCAACCAATATAACCTTTAGTGTAATTAAAAAAACTAAAGTGACATAAAATCTTTTAGGGAATTACACACAAAAACAGTGACAAGTATATTCCTATTGTACCTAAGTTTGCCTAATGTTCTATGTTTGTTAAAGTCCATTTCAAAAAAATAATCATTTAAATAATTTAATCAAATACTTGGTGAGAAAAAAATCATTTTTAAAGAAAAACCTCTTAAAAACGTGTATCTTTTTCAAAAAATCCATTCTAATGTCAAATCAATCAATTTCAATGAACCACCCACTATAATTGACTTGAAAATAAGGAAATTCATGAATTAAAACCACATGTATAGATACACCTATATCAAGAGTGAAAGAAACCTAATCGGGTTTGACAAAAAATATTTGAAATATGAAGATTGGAATCCAAAATACAATTCATTATGGAAAACTATAAAGGAACGATACATATCCCAAAATGACCATAACTTGATCCATAAATGCATCCAACTCTGCTACCTCAACCTAGGAAAAGAAGAAATTGGTAGAGTTCTTACCAGGGAGAAGTGACACAACCTTCATGGGCATAAAATGATGAATAAAATGATTCATAAGGAGGGAGATCACCCAAAATCACCACATGGTTTGATAGGAAGTCCTGTATATCGAATAAGAGAAGATTCATACATGCATCCTGATTAAAAACCATTAAACCCAAATTATTCAGGTCATGAACCCCTTTGATTTCATTAATTATATGATTTTATAGATACACTATAAAAGGTGTCACCATGGGTTGGATTAATACCAAGAGACCCATTCATGATGTGAAATTATTTCATGGATTGTAATTTTTCATTCTCTGAATGAGACTCATGGTATCCTCCCTACAATGGATTCACGTCGTGTAACTAGTTCACAACGTGAATATATCGAGTAAGAAATACACAATCTAGATAATGAAGAAAAATTCCAATGCATCTTCTAAGTTTTATAAACTCAATAATAACCCCCTTAAACCTTTAGCACATTTATACCCAGGCTCCATCAATTCAAACAAAAATACATCTTTGATCATTAAGTCATTTTCCTGACAAAATCTCTCTATATCCGTAGGGCCTAAAACAAACCCAAACAAAAAAAGTAATAAAGAATAGATTCAAGAAGTACCTAAAGGAAGGTAACATAATGTTACAATATCCCCACCATACATGTTTTCCATCCCCCAAAGTCCTCAAGATCCTAGACTCACAAAAATTAAAGGAAACTATTACCTCATAAAAAACTCCTACTTCCAGGTCTCGTGGCTATCCCATCCACACTGCCATAGTACAAGGGCCAAAGGAATTGTTTTACCATGAAATGATTTATCTTATATATC
The DNA here is from genome assembly GCA_963277665.1 of Viscum album. Lineage (NCBI taxonomy): Eukaryota > Viridiplantae > Streptophyta > Magnoliopsida > Santalales > Viscaceae > Viscum > Viscum album. The sequence continues at coordinate 627,316,341 of OY728127.1, forward strand.
CATAATTTTAATTTTTTGTTCAACCAAACTAGTGTCGAGATTAAGATTAATATCCTACCACTCAATCACATGGGAAGGATCTAGTTGGTACCTCCTCATCTAATAAACATGAAACACATTGTGGATCAAAGTCAAACAATAAGGTAAGTCCAAACGATAATACACCATTCCAAGAAACTCTAAAATCTCAAAGGGGCCAAAAAACCTTGGTTCCAACTTACTGTGTCTACCAAAATAACAGTGCCCGAAGTGAGGTGAAACTCTAAAAAACATGATCACCAACATCAAATTTTAGTGATCAATAATGACGGTCCACACAATATTTCTGATGAATCTGTGCTATGACCGATCTTTTCTTGATAAATTTAACATTTCCCTTCATTTATTGAACACGAAACAGCTCAACTAGGGATCACTCTCCAAACTCTTCCCATAATAATGGAGATATACAAGGCCGCTCATACAAAGCCTCAAAGGGAACCATTTGAATCAAGGCCTGGTAAATATTTTTATAGGAAAACTCAATAAGAGGAAAATGATTTCCCCAAGATTCACTAAAATCAAGCACACATTCCTAAAGTATATCCTATAGAACCTAGATATCCCTCTCCATCTATCCATCAATTTGTGGATGATAATCCACGATCAATTTAAACTGGGAACCCATCAACTCCTACAAGCCATTCCAAAAACCTTGATTTTGAAATGGAGTCCCTGTTAGAAATGATTAGAGAGAGAACCCCATGAAGTATCACAACCTCTTGGATGTACAAGTCCCAGAGGTATTCCACTTTCATCATCTCCTTGATATGGATGGAATTCACTGATTTCTTGAGTCGATTAAAAATAACCCAAATTGCATACTTACCACTAGGATTTTATAGTAAAATAACAATGAAGTCTACGAAAATCTCGTCCTAATTCCATATCTGAATGGGTAAGGGATGAAACAAGAAAATAGGTCTTTGGTTCTTAAATTTAATTCTCTGACACATAAGACACCATGATACAAAATCTACAATTGGCCACCTCATTCCCAACCAAAAATACTAATGTCTCAAGTCATGATACATCTTAGTATTATCAAGGTGTAAAGAACAAAAATAAAGGTGTACTGTTCCTAACAACTCATTCCTAAAATAAAAAAGAATAACCAACCTACTTTAAAAATAAAATGCACCGTTGGGAGACCGACACCAGTCACCTGTAGTTTCCCCATAATTTAAGATTTCATAAAATGCTGTCACTTGGTTTCTGGAACTTGCTCGATCCAAACCCTCTCATCAAATGATGAGTTAGCCTTTTTTGAAGCCAAGTACACCTACCCACCATCTTCTTCTACTCCTAATCTCATCTCAAAAAACAAACTTATCTGAGACCCCACTTCCACTGATTCATTCACTAATTGTGTCAGTAATTTCCTTCTTAGAACATTGGTGACCACATTCTATTTCCTTGGATTATAAGAAATATCAAATCAAAATTCTAAAGATACTTAAATCAATGCCTCTGTCACAAGTTTAGATCCCTATGAGTGAAAATATACTTCAAGATTTTTGTAATCTGAATATACTATAAATTGATCCCCAAATAGGTAGTGATGCTTTGTTTTTAGTGCATGCATAACCGCCTCCAACTCAAGATCATGGGTAGGGTAGTTATTCCCAAGATGGAATAATTGACAAGAGCCATGGACTACCAATTTTTTCCCATTTTACATACAGTAAGATACCCCCCTAACCCATTCCAAAAGCATCATAGAAAAAATCATAATATGGACATGGTCCCAAAAGAATCAAAAATAGAACCAAATTCTACCTCAACTTCAATTCCACATAATATCTATGAAATTTTTCATTCTACTCAAACTTTACACCTTTAAGGGTTAAAGCTATAATCAGAGATGTAATATTGGAGAAGTCTTGAACAAACCTCCTGTAATAACCAACCAACCCCAAGAAGCTTAGGATATAAAAAACATTTCTAGGATGCTCCAAGGACATAACTGGTTGTACCTTTCTAAGATCCACTAAGATGAACCTCTCATATACAAAATTCCCTAGAAACTTTACTTCTTGAATCAAAAACTCACATTTGGAAATCTTACTATATAAACAATGTTAGCTTATGTTTCTGATAATGATATCCAAATATCCAATGTTCTCCTCCTCTAACTTAGAGTAAACCAAAATATCATCCAATAACACAATAATAAAATAATCGAAGAACTAATGAAATATCTAGTTCATCAATTCTATAAATACCACATGAGTGTTAGTGTGACCTAATGACATAATTAGAAACTCAAAAATCCCATACTAGCTCCTAAATGCTGTCTTCGGTATATACTCTTCTTGGACTCTCAACTAGTGATACCTTGACCAAAGGTCAATATTTGAAAACCAAAGAGCCCATCTAATCTGATCAAATGGATCATTAATCCTGGTCACGGGATATTTTTTCTTAACGGTCAAATAATTTAACTTTTGATAATCAATACAAAGTACGAGGATCCTGCCTTCCTTCTTAGAAAAGAGGAAAAGAGAAACCCATGGTGACACACTAGGATGAATAAATCCCTTAGCCTTGATATTAGAAAGCTAGAACTTATGTTCTACCAACTTAGTAGGCACCATATGATAAGATGATATAGAAATGGGAATCATAATAGGTCGTAGTTCTATGGTAAAATTGACCTCTATCTCTGAATATAGACCATAAAAATCATTTAGAAAGACAAAAATGTACGCAAAACACCATCGTAGGAAGTGGAATTCTCAAAAAAGTGTTAAAAAACTTATATAATTTTTGAAAACTAACATGATATCACCCTGACATAAGGAACAATAGGTCCCACTCTCCTAGATATGGAATCCCACTCACCCTGAAAGAAATGAGTGATTCCATCTAGAGATAAAAACTAAACTCGATGACGATGAAAATAAATTTATCCATTAACTATAATCATATAATCCATTCCAATAATCAGGTCAAAGATATCAAGATCAAGCACCAAGAATTCCCACTCTACATCATGGTCTGCTATCATCATTTGAAATGTTGGACACTTGAAACCTTGTTCGTACAACTTTCCCAACATCATGGAATAGTCCAAAAAGAATGGAATAATCTCTAAATGCAAGAACAATATGTTAAATAACTTTAACAATATAAAATAATGAGTAACACCTATAATAAACAATTCTAGTACCATCAAAGATAAAATAAACACCATAAATCAAATAGTAGCTGCCCCTAATTCAGATTCCTCTAGGGTATACTCCACAACATAAATTTTTTTGGTCTTAGTTCCTACTTGATATTTTTTCCCACATGAACATCCCCTTTATCATAAGGATAAGGACCACCCCTTGGAATAATTGGTACAAACCTTCAAACCCTTTATAAGAGTGCATCTAACCTTATTAACTTATGACATCCTTTTACAAAAAACACTTTAGATGGGTAGATTTTCCACAATTATGACATGTCTTGGGAGCCTCCATAAAATTAGACTTCTTATGAATAGGCCTTCCATAATGATATAAAAAACCTACTTTTATCCTAATGAAGCTCCCAAAACCAGTCCTAAAGAAAACTTGCTACCTTTGCACTTACTTTTCTAACCAGAAGATATACCCTTGATAATGAAGATATCAACTAAAGCACCTCCCAAAAATATTTTTCTACTTATTTTAGCCTCTTATAAGGATTAATTATAAACTAACTCTTTAAATATAGTAAGGAACATATGAATCAACATAAACTAAATATCATCCCTCAACCCCAAATCAAACCTTCGAGCCTTTAGGTAATCATTGGTGACTAGCTCTGGTGACGAATGCACCAACTCATCAAAATAGGAAGAATACTCTTGAATGGTACACTCTCATTTCTCTAAGTTCAAAAACCCATGGGTCTTTTCCCCTTATAACATCTCAGGATAAAAATATTGGTTGAATATTTTCTTGAAAGATACCCAGGTGAGATCCTTGTGCAACTTATCTTGTATAATAGAGTCCCACTATCTCATTCCAGATCCATCAAGAAGATATGTGAAAAAACCATGTTATATTCCTCAAGATTATTTAGAAATTTTAAGATCCTATGAATACACTCAATACATTCTTCAGATTCCTAGGGTCTTTTTTCACTATAGTAGATAGGTGGGTACTACTAAATAAATTTTAAGCCGTGATCCACTATTTGTCCCAAGTTCCCAACACCTACTTGAACTAAAGTCTGAATATTACATATTACAGCTTCTACCAAAGAATGTTCCACTGAACTATTATCATGTGGAACCTATATCACAACTTCCTCACTCATATTTGAAAGGGATCTTCTAGGAGTCATTGTCTAATAATCACAAGAAAAAACCTATCAGTCGCATGAAGATTCCAAAATCATAGGACCAACTTCAAGTATTCATATACATTATTTAAGGTAATTATGAATTTATACGAACAAAGAAAAAACCTTAAGAAAGTAAAATGTATATTTAAATAAATCCCAAATACAATTTCTTCAAATAACCCCAACTACCAAGTGTAAATCTCAAAAAAATCCCTGACCACCCATGGTAACTGGGATTCATTCACAAAAGTGAGCTGGCCAAGTCCCTTTTCTGCACTTACTATCCGAATTATAATGGTACTAAAGATAATATACCAAGACACTAAACCAAACCCAGGAAGTGTCACAACACTTCAAGATGGGTAATGGCTCTGAAAATAATTTTTCCTGAACCATCCCAAGGCAACTAGACAAGTCACCCAAGATGGCTCTCCACATGTTAAAGTAAAAAATTAAGTGTAAGAAATATGTATCATAATAAACCTGAATAAGGAAAACCACGAGGGTATAATGTGGAAGCAAGAGAACATAACCATGAGATATAAAAAGTCAAGAAAAACATGCCAAAAAAGAAATATAAAACATGAAAATTCTACACAAGTCCATGTGTAACCATCTGTACCCACCAAACTATCCCACTGTAAAGATGATGACAACAAGATAAGCTGACATGCTACAAAATTCCTTTCCCTTTACCAGATTCATGTAAAAAAATATCTATAATCCCCTAAAGGAAAAGGTATGGTTTGAGAACAAATCATAATAGGATTTCACCAAAGAATGTATACAAGTTCTAATATCAATATTGCAGTCCTAGCTTTAAAACAATTCTATTTTAAAAATATTTTTTATAAAGTAAAACCATTTTATAAATCATAATTTTATTTTCATAAAACATTCCATATTCACCAAATTCAAGAATATGTCAAGAAATAAGGAAAGAAACCATGAATACACTATAATATAAGCATGTATGCAATAACCATGAAATATACCATCACATTATAAACAATCCATAAATGGAAAAGCACACAATTTAGGATCTAACCTATAAATATAAGAATTGGAAATGAAATAAAATCATAAATAAAGGCCTAAGTTAGATCCAAACCATATAAACTATAGTGGAATTACACACCAAAAAGTGACATAAGACCTCTTGTGGAATTATACAAAAAGAGTGAAAAGTTTTTTCCCGTTGTATCTAAGGACACCCAATGTGATAAGTCTTTCAAAATTGATTTCAAAACCAAAACCACCCTTTAAATCATTTAATAAAATACTTGGTGTGTGAAAAACTATTTTAAAGAAAACCCATTTAAAAACATATATCTCTTCCAGGAAAACCATTCCAATTTCAAATAATTACGTTTCAATAAATAAACCAAAGGAATTAATAATAACATAATGAAATTCATGAATTGGAACCAATTGTATACATACTCGTAGCTCAAGAATGGAGTAAAACTAATCTTCTTCAATAATAGAGATTGGAAACAAGTAGATCATCCTATGAAAGATAAGGCACAATGGAAAAATGAAAAGGATTGATAGAAAAACAAAACTGATACCAACCTGATCTATAAACATATCCAAATATTCTACTGGAAATAATAAAGATAATAAATAGGAAGACCACTTACCAGGGAGAAGAGACACAACCATCATGGAAATAAAAAATTTAATGGAGCATTCTATAATGAGGGAGATCACCCAGAATCACCTAGAATCACCCAAAATGACACTAGTGTTTGAGAGGAAGTCTTTCATGTCAAATGTGAGAAGATTTATACATGAAGTGTGATTAAAAACAGACGATCCCAAATAATTCACATTGTGAACTCCTTTCACATCGCACATTATATGAATTTATAGATATGCCAAAAAATAATTTATTTGGGTTTAATTAATCCTGATATAACCATTCATGATGTGAAACTATTTCATGGATTAAGATTTTTCATGCTCTATACATGACTCACAATATCCTTCCTATAATAGATTCACGTCATGTAACTAATTCATGATGTGAATATGTCTAGTAGGCAGTGTATGGTCTATATTTTGTAAAAAGATCCCCAAAAATCTCTATAGATTTCCAAACTGATGAAGAACTACCATAATCCTTTGACACATTTATACCTAGACTCAATCAATTCAAAGAAACATATCTCCCCATATTTTATGACATTTTCTTGACAAAAGATCTCCATCCCCTTAGGGCCCAAAACACTCCCAAACAAAAAATGAATAAATACTAGAGTTAAGTAGTACCTTATGGTAGGTAAAAGAATGTAACAATGTGCACTAAATATAAATCATCATAAGTTTAAACTTCACTAGTATATTTAAAACTTTACTTATGTTTCTTTCTAAATAAAAAAGGATCACAAACTTTGGATGAATTAAACCAATGCCTTTATAGATCTCTAACTAGTACTTTTATAGAAATTTTGACGAAAGTTATAACATTACGATGTCCTAATATTATATTACACAACAAATATTGATCTTCCATTGCATTAGGGAATGGTGGATCTTGGATTCTTAAGTATTCTAAGTTTAGAGTGTATATATTCTCAAGCCTGTTAGTAGAGAGAATTAATTTATCTTCTAAAATTTGAAAAATATATTTATCATTAATGAATTTCAAAAGTAATCCTTAATAAAATAATTTTTTATGCTTTTAAGTTTGTGATTAAGTCCTACAAAAAATAAAACATTTGATATTAAAGGTTTTACAAGAATAATAATATTTATTTCATAGATTTATCCTTGAGAATTATCACCAAATATTACTTTAACACAATTCATATTTATTATCTTCTAAAAGGAATTTTTGTTTCCAATCATATGAATAGAATAAACCCTATCCATGTACCAATTTTTTGAGTTTTATTAATTTACTAAAAATGGAAAACATATATATTTTATGAACCTAGACTTTCTTGGGTCCACCACTATTATAAAATAATACTTTTGGAATCCATTTATGTTTAACCATTTTGTGTTGAATAGCTAAAAATTCTTTAGAAATGTAGGCTTTATGAAAAGTAATTGATTGAACTCTATTCAAATAACACTTGTTTTTTCAAATTCCCACCACTTTGACATTTTGTACAAAAAGGTGCATTCTTAGGAAGAAAGTAGTTATTTTGAAAATGTGGTTTATGATTTTTAAAACTTATTATAAAGGTATTTCTATGAGGATTTATTTATCTATAATGTTTTTAAAAATAGTCCTTCCCAAAAGTAAAATTTGATAAATGTTTCTTTAGACTAAAGATATCAGAATTTAGTTTTGTAACTAAATCATTATCCTCAATAATTGTTTTAGAATAAAATATATTTTATAAAGATAATGTAATATTTTAAATTTATAAAGTAAGTATATAAATTATTGAATATAATTTTGAAGGTTCTAACTTAGCATCATCAAATTTTTATGAAGCTGTAGATTTTTTTTCTAACAACTTAGAAAATATACATGCTTATTCAAAACTAGTTAAAAAATCATCATCTTATAATGAAATATATTTTTCTTCTTCTGAATAAGTCAAATCATCTTAATCATTAGAATTAATATAATTTTCATTTAATGTAATACTGGTAATAGATTCAGTAGATACATTTTCCATATAGCATTGGTTGATCTTAAAAATATCATCATAGAATCCCATAACTTTTTGAATATCACTACTTTATTCTAAAGAATTTTACAAACTGATATCTCAACCACTAGCACTCTAGGTGTCAGAAGCTTTCAAGATTTTCTTTCCTTTTTATTTATAGAACATATTAGAAATTCTGTCTTTATTTTCATTTTCCTTATATTTTCAACAAAATTTTTTCTTTCTAATTATCTTATTCATCCTTTTTGAAAGATTATCATGTTCATTATAACTATATTCTGAAGAAATAATTTATTTTTCTACTCTAAATTTATGTTTCTTAGAATATTTAGAAACTTTCTCATCAGATATATCTTTCTTAGACTCTGAATATTTATAGTCAAATGCCACACTACCATTTTTTTCTTATCTTTCTCATAATAAATTTTTAATCTACCCTCATACTATATGAGATTTACAATTAAATCAACCAAACTCAACTTAGTGAGATTCCTAGTATCACCAATAGATTTTCTCTTTGATTCCCAATGGATAGGAATAATTTCAATAATTTTTTCAACGAAATAATCATCAGTTAAACCTTTACCTACAAAATATTGAAAACTATTCAAAATGGTCATAAATATCTGATGCATCATAGCAGTATATTATCCAGTTAAAAAATAAAAGTCTTGGTAAAGATATCTCAAAATTTCTCCTCTTATTTCATTGACTTTGAAATTTCCAATGTGAGTAATCTCAATATTCTTCCAAATACTATTAGCTACTTCACGAGAATAAATTTGACTATTTATGTTCCTTATCATAGAACATAGTAAAGTATTTCTAACCCAATAATTTAGTTGATATTTTGTTTTCTCATATCTAGTAAAAGTAGAAAATTATTTATCTGGAATGACATAATTGATAGTAAGAATTAAATTGTTATCAACTCTAGTATTGATTAAAAGAGTCTTCATCCTATCTCTCCTTTACTCATAGTCATCACCATAAAAAATTGGTGGTCTCCAAGGATTCATATTATCAAGTGTCCCAACATTTAAACATACTATCTTATAAGACATAATTTTTTTTCTATAATACATGTTAGTGTAACAATTTATAAAAAATTATAAAAGTAAAAACTAGTCGTGACCCCAAATATAGGATCAAAAGTGTAATCAATTTACTACAAGAGGGGGTGAATTGTAGTTTTAAAAATAAAACTTACAATTTTCACTAACCTCCTTAAGTAACTAATTTATAATTTTTTTTAGGAAACATAAAGTAATCAGATAGAATATTGTATCCATAATTTATAAATTAAGAGTTATGGAAAAGTTATAAAATATGAAACTTTACTTAAACTTTCATAGACAAAAATATAAATTTTAAAAACTTGGAAATTAACATTTTTAAAGCGAGCAAGAAAAACTTATAGAAATTTATAACAAAGATGCATGATTTAACCTTTAACATTAAATAATTATATAACCCATAGTTTAGGTATCCATAGTTTTAACCAAATTAAAAAGGTCTGTCTTTCTTAAGTAAGGAAGTCCTTGATACAAATATCTGAAATTTTTTCCCCTAGCCTTAGGAAACCTTAACCAGAAATATTAGTATAACCTATGTCTTCCTATCCACAGAATCCCTAGATGAAACAAAATATTCAATAGATAATTAAAAACATAGAAATCTTAAATAATTTACAATAAATATCACTATTGGATTGCTTAAGAGAAAAATCTCAAGATTTTACAATGTAATATTCTCAAAGTAACAAGATGTTACAAAAAACTTCACAAAAACTTTTGATAGCCAAAATTATAAAATATTAACTTTCAAAAAGATAAAAATATAAGATCTTATTCTTCCTCAAATTATTATTATATTTATAAGAAAACCTTCAATGGCCATATTTTTTATTCTTTAGAGTTGGTTGAAATGGCTTCAAATGAACTCATCTACTTGATAATATTCAGTTTATATTCTTAGTGAGATGGTTGTTTGATGAAGCACCATTAAAATTATTTAAAGGGTTCAACTGGAAGAATTATTTTAGTTCATCTAGAAAATATATAAGGTTTTTTGGTTATTTTTTTATAAAATTTTGTTTGGTGATCATGTTCGACTCCATTCGCAAATGTTTTTTTGTAGATATTATATAACTTCATCATGTGGGAATTTGTTATAATTCATCATATGGAATTTATAAAACTTTTATTCACTTAACCTTGAAATATTTTGTATGATTTACAAAGTAAAAGTTTGTTTTATTTACAATATTAAGTCTGATTTAATTTTTTTGAAAGGCATAAGTAAGGTTTTTTTTCCAATTTGTCTCACCTTGAAAACTTAAACTCAGTTCCATTTGATTAGCAAACTATTCTATATATAGTAAACATATATTTTTTCTACAAAAACATTATTAAAAACATAGGATGTGTTATGTAAGTAAATTAAAGTATTTAAGGAAGTGTGTTGTGTTTTTCAAAACTAAGGTAGGAAAGCGTGGAAGTAAAACTTTAAACTCAATAAATATTATAATTATTTCATTTAAATAAAGTCATATAATACAAGTATAATCAAATTTTATTTTGAATAAATATTATTTAATTTTCTATGATTGATTAAATTATAATTTATTTTTATTTCTTAATTATTATATGATAGATTATTAATTGATATATATTCTAACCATTCAAAATTATATAATTAAATTCTAATATAAAAACTAAAATTTATAAGGTAAGTTAAACATACAATTTTAAAATTTATACTTATATTTATTTTAAGTTATATTATTTGATAATTATTTTCATAGAATTTTAATATTTATATTTAATTATATTTACTCATTATAAATATCAATATTTATTCATTTTACTATTATCATTAGTCAAGTTACCGTTTAAACATTAATTTATTATCCTTAATGGTTATATAATATTCCAAAATTCACTATACTACCTATAAGTACATCTCATTTCATTCATTTTTCATTGAATTGTTTTTTCTATTATTGTTATTTATATTTCCTTTTAACATGGAAATCATATTTTTAATATTTTTTTATTTTAACAGTGTTTTTCATGCATGTGACAATTTTAAGGGACCACGATGTACTATAATATCATGTTTTACTTTTATGATTTACTTATATATATTTCCCCATTATATTAATTTTAATTTTATGGTGTGTTTTCATACTTCATATGAAATGTTTGATATTTATGTAATAAAATGATGTTTGTCATGTGTATTATTTATACTTCATATATAGTTGAGAGGGAAATTTTTTCATACCCGTAAACCCTGATTTGTTACATTCTCCCCCCTTTAAAAATTTCATTCATGAAATTTCAATTCAAACTGAAAGATGATGGTAATTTTTCTTCATTAAATCCTTGGGTTCCCATGTTTCCTCTTTATAGTTATGATTTATCTATAACACTTTGATTATATGAATTGTCTTGTTTCGTAGTACTTTATTTCTATGATATAATATTTCCACTAGCTGCTCTTCATAAAAGATATCATTCTCCAAATGAACCACCTCTGGATTCTATACTTGTGATGGCTCTAGTATATACTTCCTCAAGAGATACATGTAAAACATCATTCTCTTGAGATGAGTTTGGTTGTAGGGAAAGTTGTTAGGCCACAACTTTAATGTGACCAAGGATCTCAAAGGGGCCCATGTACCAAAGATATAAGTTTCCCTTCTTCCTAAACCTCATAACTCTGTTCCATAGATATATTATGAGGAATAACTGATCACAAATGTCAAATTATAGGTCCCTTAAATTATTTTCAACATAAATTTTCTATAAACTTTGGGAAACTCTGATATATTTCTGAATAACTTAAACCTTTTGAGTTATCTCTTCTATCGATTCTGGTCTAAATAGTTTCCTTTCTATAAATTTAAGAAATAATTTTTTATTTTTATATTTATTCCCATATAGGGATTTATATGGATCCATATTAATTATTGAGTGGAAGATATTTTTTATGAGAACTCAACTAGAGGAAGTGTTTGATCCCAAAATCTATTAAAGCCTATAGAAAATGCTCTGAGCATATACTCTAGAGTTTGAATGGTCCTTTTAGACAAACCATCTAAAAATGGATGATATTATATAATGAGGTTCAAATATGTATTTTGTGCATTCTAAAGTCTCATCTATAACTTTAACGTGAACCTCAAATATTTTTTAGATACAATATATAGTGGTGTTCTATATAAACTCACCAATCCTTTGATATATGTCTTTTCAAGTTGATTGAGAGAGGAATCGTTATTAATGAGGTTTAAGTGAGTAGTATTTATAAGATAATACAAGAAAAAAATATGACATTATTTCCTTTATAATTCTTCAGAATACCTATGAAAAATTCCATGGTGATGGTCTCCCATTTCCATATTAGTATTAGTAATAGTTTCATCATCCCCATAGAATTTTTCCATCTTGCATTAATTTGTTGGCATACTAAAAACTTAAATTTATATTCAGAAATTTCCCTCTTAATATCATCACATTAAAATTTATCTCATTAATCTCTATATATATTTTTGATTCCTAGGTGAATATAGAATTTTGATAAAGTGTATCATTTAATAACACATTTATTATCTCAAGCTCAGATGGTACACATAATTGTGTACTATATCTTACAACTTCAAATTTATTGATTCTAAACTCTAATATTATCCTTTTATTTATTTCTTCCACCTTTTTTTATCTCTACATAACCCCTTTTCTTCTCTATAATCATTTCCAAGATAGATGTATGAGAAATAATTTGCGAGTGGTATGATATCTTACCCTAATTTATGATTCTTATATCCACCCTTTTAAAGTCTAAGAAGATTATATCACATTGATTATTAATCATGGATAACATTACATGATAATTTATACTTAGATCAAATTCAATCTTATTTTCTTTCCCATGATGGTAATGGATTGATCTTTAATTGTCTTTGATCATCTCTAACCATTATTGTTGATGTATATTGAGCTCTTTATATGTGAATATATACTTTAGAATTTTTTGACTATTATATTTTTCACACTTATATATATAGATAATGTCTCTAAATTTTTATTTTAAAGATTTCCATTTCCAACTCTAGATCATCAGACTGGTAATTTTTCTCATGTACCTTCAACTACCATGAGAAATATAAAATAACTTGATTATTTTTCATGATCATACAACATAATCACTTATTTAAATAATATATATTTATCACAAATCCTTCCTCACTATTAGGTAGTGTTAGTATAGGTTCTATGACTAGCCTCTCTTCAACTACTTAAATATCTCTTCGCATTCTTTGGCCCAAATTTTTTTACTTATTTATTAGTTAGCTTGTATTATGGGTTTGAAAATCATGAGAAATATTTAAAAAACCATTGATAATACACAACTAATGTCATGACCTGACCCTACTCGGGCTTGAGCCTCAACTACCCCAGGCCCGCCTCCATAGGCTAGGGGCTGGAGACCAGCGCCAAAGGAACAACAACTTAGGGAGGCCTTTGCCTAAGTACCTGTACACACACACACATCAACCTCAATGAAAAAGTGAAGAGTAAAAAAGAAAAGAAAAGTACCAACTGCTATAAATAAACCACAATGTGCATCAACCTCTAAAAGTACAAAGCATGTGCTGAAAGTAAACTGAAAAGAAAAGGGGAAAACACGCGCCCAACCAGAAAAGTGCCACAACCCGGCAACAGGTGAACAAAAGAAAAATAGATGGAAGGGTCCCCCCACCTGGAACCCGACTAAGACCACTGCACATGGTCCAAGCTCTTGAACTCCTAAGCTCCACTGAAGTCACGACCAACCTGTCCGTCATATGCAAATGCACACCAAGTGTGGGAAAATCCCAAGAAGGGGTGAGTATAAAAATACTCAGTAGGATACCCCGAAGTCTTGAGGGAGAAAAAAAGGAGGTACCGAAGGGTGAGCAGTAGAGCGAACAAGGAAAAGTAAAGGGGTACAACCGAGAGAGCAGTGGGAGTACAAAAAGGGGTGCAATAAAGAGTACAGTAGAGAGTCCAGCTCAAACCAGCAAAAGAAAGGAGGTAGACTCGTCCAGAAACAAGGAGATGGAAATGGTGAGAAGATGAACTTCCTGTCGAGTCTTCTCTACCTATAGCAGGAGAGTATACTCATCCAACCATGAGAAGATAGACACGAAAAGCACATGGCATACCCCGCGCGTCTTCGCCTCTCCTGGAAGGAGATTAACCAAACCCAAGAAGTGGGTACTAGAAAAAGGTATATACATATCCATATGCTCAAACAAGAAGCCCAAACAAGAACGTAAGGGGATATACATCCTGTAGGTCAGCCCAAGAAAATGAGTATCCAACAGTCCCAGAAGTAAACACCATCGATACCCAACATCACGCACGTCTGACCCGAACTGCAAGTCAAGGGGATCAAATCCCCGCACCTTGACACTATCCGATTTGGGTGGCACTGACTCACCCACACAGTTTTAGGTTGTGTCACAAGGACATGTCTCAGTGGGGAAAGTTCCCCTCATACTTGAGAGTTATGGGGGAACATCAAACCACCCCACATCACTGCCCCGCAGTCGAGAAGTCTGCTCAAATTCAAAGATGTCACATAACTGACCCATACAAACGAGGGTCCCGCTCTGGTAGTCATGGAGTAAAGCCACAGACTAGCCTAGTAGAAAGGACAGGGTCTGAAATGTCAACAGGTGACCCACTGCCCAGCCCTACTGGAGGGTAAACCCTAACCAGATATCGAGTGACCCACTGCCCAGCGCTGTTGGAGGGTAAACCCTAATACATCATCAGGCGACCCACTGCCCTGCCCCTCTGGAGGGTAAACCCTAATACATCATCAGGAAACCCACCGCCCAGCCCCGATGGAGGGTAGACCTGGAATAAGTCGACAGACGACCCATTCCCAACCTTACTGGAGCGTAGACCTGGAACTAGACGACGGGAGACCCACTGCCCAGCCCTGCTGGAGGGTAGACCCTAAGAGGTCCTCGGGTGACCCACTGACCAGTCTCTATTGGAGGGTAAACCCTAGAAGTTAGTGAGAAACCCACTACCCATTCACTACTGGAGGGTAAACCCGGAATTGCTCTGGCCATCCCTACTGGATGGTACAACACTGGCCAACAGAACCCAGAGTGGGTATCGTGCAACCACCCAACTCCAGAACAAAACCATGGGAAACCACTCAACCCTGCTGATCTAAACCATTGTGAATAGGAGGACCCTCTTTGTCGCGAGAGGTCAAAGGTACACAAAGAATAACACGACACACACATGGGGCCCACACAACGTGTGGCCCCAATCCAACTCCAACCAAGCACAAAAACATTCTCGGGTACAAACAACCACATGTACCTCCCAGAGTTTTCACATACTCCCAGAGTATGCCACGTCTCCAGCCCAAAGGCTAACATGCACACGATGTAGAGGCCCAAAGATTGACGTACATGGAAAATACATTACTTTTGCGGAATACTTAATACATAACAAAAAACAAAACTCAAGGACCGTAATAGTTTAGTGTCTTTGGAAACTCGGAACGTAATCTTCTAATCTTGGTGAAAGATCTTCAACATCTCCCATAAAGATCTTCCCCTTTTGTTTTCTTAACTAAAAACTTTCTTTAAATCCTGGGGAAAAGAAAACATATAAAGGGTGATCTGAAATTCTCAGTAAGGGTAAGCATAGAGAAATAAAATAATCCATAAACATTTGAATGCAAAAACATGAACATAAAATCTAAACATCAAAATCTTGAGAAAAGACATAAATCATGGAAGTACATAAAACATAGATCATAAAGAAAAATTAATCATGATAAAATAGCATGGGAATAAAACATGTAATTGTAGAAACCATTCATCACTTGTTATGATTTCCATAGTAGCCAAGGCATTGTTTCCAAGACCATCTTAGTGGACAAAGTCCCTTTCTGAATCGAGTTCACACCTCGTTTCAGTCCTGTAACACTGAACCGGATTAACTTACCGTTCCATCCATGTCTATATCATGAGATATAAATATTTACCCAATACATTGGAGGTAGATATAGGTCCCAACCATCTCATAATGAAATCATTCTTACTTCTACCACAACATAAGCATAAATCATTCATCATAACCCAAAGAATAAAAATGGGTTTTATAATCATCATCCCTTCATAACATAATCCATATAAAATAAATGAATATCATTTCATCATAAGAAAAGTGAAACCATTTAAATCATAGAGAAATGATACTTGAAACATACACATATGAATTAATGTCATCTTAGATGAAAAATGGTTTTGATAAAACACTTGAAATGAATTCTTGAGGAAAATATCCTTTCTTTTTCAAAATCATTTTCTTTTCACAAAATGTCATGCAATTTAAAAAAAAGGATTTTGTTGAAAATAGTCATGAAATATTTTGGAGGAAGCTTCATGAAAATAAGGCTTTATAAAATCGTAAAAATCCTTTCATGCCGTATACTTTCAAAAAAACATTCTTCTCGTACTTTTGTCGGAAAAGTCAAAAAGTACCTTGTAGGGTAAATAAAAGAAAGATTCCTTCCATACCATGGGGTAAAAGTCAAAATGGGTTAAAAGGAATGTAAAAATACATGAAAAAACTTTTATAAAACATGGACATGGACGATTGCAATAACCCTAGTAAATACTTATGAATAAGCAATCTTGGATAAAAATGAGATTTGCAAAATTATCCCTTACCTTAGGTCCGATATGCTTCGTACGTATCCAAACCTCCGGTATAATGATTTAAATAATGTCATTGAATTATTACAGAATCATATTCATTGTTATTATTTCATATATGGTTCACTTATGACCTTATATTACCCATTCTTTTGTAAATTCATGTTAAAGTAGCGTTTTGGGTAAAATCGTTTCATTTGTCGTTCGTGTTTTAACTTGTAATTATTCATATGATTACTTAGATCATGATTAATTACATATAGAATGTAAAAAATGATTTATATATAATATATATTCATAATATACATATATATAATAGATCAATAAATGGAAAGAAATACACCGTTCATGGAGACAGTAGGCCGTACGTACGCAATAACGCTGTTTTTGTTTCCTTATTGAATTGAATAAAATTAAGTAGATGAAATAAATATATATATACATAAATCCAGTAGCATTATTATGTCATATATTTCATGATTACTTATTATATATACTTTATAATCATTCTTGAATGGTTAACATGGAGAGTGAATCTCATCGCATCGTGGAGACGGTAGTCCATACGTACGCACGAGCGATGATATCGTTCTCATAATTATTGAATAGAATTGGAGTGGATGGTATAATATATCAGAATCAGTATGATTTTATAATAACCATATATAGTTATTCTTTACACCATTATACCCATCCATGTAAGGTGTTGATGGAAAAACAGATTACACCACGGCGTTGAGACGGTATTCCGTACGTACGCACACACGATGATTTCATTTTCTGTAGGATGAATAGAAGGTGAAATGAGGTTGTTTCATATTTATAATAACATATCAGTATATGAGGGATACTTATGTTATTAATTAATAATGAAATAACTAAATAAGAGGAAGTTGAAGAAGAAATAAAATTGAAAGAATCGGTAACAGATATTACCTCTTCTTTGACACGCCACTTTCAAACCTCCTCTTAGGGTACTAAATTTGGTCTTTGAAGAAGACCAAGACCTCTAGAATGTTTCTAGGGAAGTTTATAAGGGAAATGGGCAGGGGTTGGACGAGATTAAAGGCTCCAAATTGTGTGATGAGAAGAGGGAGGAGGTTCCCTTTTATAAGGGAGGAGAGGGGCACCTTTGGAAATATAAGAAATATTAGTTTATATTAAATCCCAAAGCCACTTAAAAACTTCCAAAATGACTCATATCAGAATATTAGATGATATAGGGTTTTAATAGCATCAAACAATAAAATTTAGACTTGTTAGGAATCTATTTTAAACATTATCAACTTGATTTATCCTTATTTATCAATTTAATTTTATTTGTGGTAATAATATTCTAAATTTTAAATTATTATAAATAATTACATATGTGTTGTGAATTTTTCATAATTTGACACTTTATGACATTTTAGACCATATAAATTTAAATTTATAATTTTTAAATATTTTTGTTATTTTTAAACAATTTTATAATATGTTATTTTTATAAAATAACAATAATGTCAATTTTGACACTATTCATTTATTTGAGTTTAAATAAACAATATACAGATAATATGTTCAAACTAAAAGCTTTAATAGATTTATAAAATGTCATATGTATCTAGAAAATTAGTGGATCACATTAAATAGTTCATATAATATTTATTTTAATATTTTTAAGAGCATTTATTTGATATTTCAATCAACAAAATAATTTCAACGTCACTATTGTGTCATAATTAATGATACTTATTTAATCCCTAAAAATTATAAATAAACTCATATGATGTAGATAATTGTATTATCTTTATAGAGACTTTTCATGTTCTAAATTTCATTAAGTTTATCACTAAATTAAAATTATTATACTTATAAGATTTAAGAAAGTGACATGTTGTCACTTTCTTTGGTTTTAATAATAATAAAATTATTTTCATGGGAAAAAGTAAATTAAATGAATCTAATCCGACACTTAGGTGATATGGGTCGACTTTTAGTCATACAATAGGATTTTTACAGGTGTTAGTGTAATTTTAAAATCTTATATTTACCCTTAATTACTCGATTTACCTTTAACTATGGTAAATAAAATTTACCGTAGTTACTATTCATAATGCCCAAAAATAAAAATTATATTATTAACATAATTTGGACCCACTGATTCCAAATATTGAATCCATTTTTCCAAATTCAATACACAAAAGTTGAAGAAATTAAATTAAAATTAATCTCGTTGTCGAAAGAAAACAGGTTTTTGTTTAAAACATTGCAAAAGATTGAATTGATTTAACCTACAAATTCAAGGTAAAATCAATGATAATGACATAAATTATATTAAATGGTAAAAATATATTATATTTATACTTTAAAACCATTAAATATTATAATTTAACCACATATGTTTTTATGATGAAAAAAGTTGTTTTTAATTAAAATATAGCGTGTTTTTACTATTCATTTAAATATGAAAGTTATCAGAATAATATGAAAAATTTATCCAAGGTAAAATTTTATATCCTGATTCCAAAGAATAATTTTATTTTGTAAAATTTAACTTATAAACATGTCAAAAACTAGATTTAAAGTAGGTGTGCCATCAAAAGGTGGCAAAACTGCATTTTTGAAAAATACTTATTTTACCCGAAAAATTTATTTTGTTCACATACCATGTTCTAGAAAATGTGTAAGATGAAATAATAATGTTATAACATTAAAAATTTAGTTAATACTATTCATAACGGCTAATTCATAATAATATTATAACCATATATGATTGTTTAGTGAAACCTGATATTGCGTACAACACACGTTATCGAGGAAAGTTGCGATTGCGTGTAATGCAAGCCAAGTCAGGGTTGCGTGTTGTGAAAGAATCCTTAGTTGTTTTGTATAACAGAATCCAACCATATTTCATTTATACATTGAATATATATATATATACACTCAGTGTTGCGTAGAATGACTATTATAAAACGAACTTGAAATTGTGTGTAACATAATCTAATAATAGTGTTGCGTATACTTCAAGCTAATACAGTGTTGCGTATAACACAAGATAATATTGTTGTAGCATAAAACACATGACATCAAATAAATTAAAAAGAATACTTATCATAAAATATCATGTTGTTACATTCTACCCCCCTTAAAACGAATTTCGCCCTCGAAATTCATCGGGGTTATACATGGTTTTCTACTTGAAAGTTTATTTAATTGCAACACACATCGTAAAATGAAATACCAAAACTTAACTTTAAAAACTAAAGTATGAAACGCAACAGTTACCCAAATTAACTAATCAATGGGTTTCCACATAGGAGAACATAGGTGAAAATATGGATATAGAAGAAAAATCTAACCATCAAGTTCTGATGGAGAGTGGAAGAGGACATGGCTATGAAAAAACCAACAATCAAAAAGCCATAAATTTGTGATGATCTAAGGTACCATATGATTCATCAGATATAAGAGCACTAGGAAAACATTTTTGGTTTTCAATATCATTTCCCTAAAGTTGAAAATTTTGAATTAGAATAAATACTTGCTTGATTTTGGTACAATATCACTGTTGTTCGTGCTTTGAACAATTTTACACTTCATCTCTTAAAGAAATGAAGTTGAATTTGTTATTGTGATAGAATGATGGGTCATTCCATCTGTTTCAAACAAAAGGTTAGCAAAAGTTATCAAATATACATAAGTCCATCTATGGTGAGGTTAATCATATACGATTCCAAAAATGAACTTATACTTCATATATCCTACCACTTAATAAAATAAAACTAGTTTCTACTAACCAGGGACTTCCTGTAGGCCAGTGGTATGCAATAAATGCAAGTCTCACTCCAGTTGTGGATTCGATTTCCACAGCCATGTCCGACGCGATGGGCTGTCGCCCGTCCTGCAGGTTGTCCTTTTTTTAAAACTACATTACTATAACATCCCATCAATAATATCGAAAAAAGTTCTATCCTTAAACAATACTAACTTATGTCCAACATAATACATTCCAATCTTTAGGGTTATCTAAAATACTTTGGTCCAAGATCATAGTATAAAGAAAATGATTACTTGAAGTGTTACATAACAATCACATGAATGCCATCATTTATCCCCCATATATCATAAGATATATCCTGTTGGTCAAATTAAAAACATGTGAATACCTTAATCATGTATTCTTTTGAAACATGAATTACCATAGAACCTTAGCAAAAACATGAATTCTGTCCAAAGTTAACTATTTCCTCATACAAAAATCTGAAATAAAATCTATATACTCAATCATGATATCACTTTGTCCTTTTATCAGCCATGAGCTCATGAATACTATCAGACATATTATTTTCTCCTTATCCCTTCATTATGCGCATATCATCTTCTTTCCAAAAATATCTGAATAACCTTTCATGGTTACCAGTACCATTCAACATATACTTTCAAAAAAATTTAGGAAAAACAATAGGGTAACAATCCTTAGATGATTCTTTATTCCATAGTACCATACATTATTCTTGATAAACATACAATCATTCCACTAACTTCTTAAACCACTTGCTGAGCTTCATCATTTCTTTCATCTCATATTTCATTTGTAGTCTCTTCATCATCATCCACATAAATACTACTCATATGACCATGCTGATTTTCTTCATGAGATTTTCCCTTAGGGTATTGGTTTGCATAATTCCCATACATTCCACATTTAATTCATCTAATCATTGTTGATGTCGTAGAAATACCATTATCCTTGTCCATGCTGTTAATTGAACCTTTTCCTTTGCACTTACTGGCTTTGTGTCCTTCTTTCCAACACCCAAAGCATCTTCCAGTTCCTTTGAAACAATCTCCCTGATGCCTCTTCCCACATGATTTACATAAGGGAAATTGAACTTTTTTTCCTCTATGATCATCATGAAACTCCATCTTTCTATTATTATCTGAGTTGGGATACTTACCAAAGTTGAGATTATTGATCATATTATGAGATTGCTGATTAGGCATAATAACGATGTTTGGACTTCCAAATACCTTTTCATTTGCTTTCTCATGAATAATATCATTCCATTGTCCATCATATCCTCCATTATCGTGAATCTTCCTGTTTCCAGCCATTTTTTAAAACCCAAAAAGAATACAGTGAGAGGAAAAAATCATACTAAGGAAAAAAACATAATAAAGGGGGAGTACCTTCAATATATAACATCTTATGTTTAATTCTAAGATCGTTAGCGCAATTCTAGGACTATAACCTATACATATACTTTTCCTTAGGGACATCCCTAGACATACTTTCAAAATATCTCTAGGGATCTCACTAACGTTTTCGGATCCTAGTTTCCAAAGGTTGACTAAACCTTTCCTCTGATACCAACTGTAGAGGATCAAAGCTTGATGTAAATGGACAATACATTACTTTTGCGGAATACTTAATACATAACAAAAACCAAAACTCAAGGACTATAATAGTTTAGTGTCTTTGGAAACTCAGAATGTAATCTTCTAAACTTGGTGAAAGATCTTCAACATCTCCCATAAAGATCTTCCCCTTTTGTTTTCTTAACTAAAAACTTTATTTAAATCTTGGGGAAAAGAAAACATATAAAGGGTGAGCTCAAATTCTTAGTAAGGGTAAACATAGGGAACATAAAATAATCCATAAACATTTGAATGCAAAAACATGAACATAAAATCTAAACATCAAAATATTGAGAAAAGACATAAATAATGGAAGTACATAAAGCATAGATCATAAAGGAACATTAATCATGATAAAATAGCATGGAAATAAAACATGTAATTGTGGAAACCATTCAGCACTTGTTATGATTTCCATAGTAGCCAAGGCATTGCTGCTAAGACCATCTTAGTGGACAAAGTCCCTTTTTGAATCGAGTTCACACCTCGTTTCAGTCCTGTAACACTAAACCAGATTAACTTACCGTTCCATCCATGTCTATCTCATGAGATAAAAATCTTTACCCAATGCATTGGAGGGAGATATAGGTACCACCCATCTCATAATGAAATCATTCTTACTTGTGCCACAACATAAACATAAATCATTCATCATAACCCAAAGAATAAAAATGGGTTTCATAAACATCATCCCTTCATAACATAATCCATATAAAATAAATGAATATCATTTCATCATAAGAAAAGTGAAACCATGTAAATAAAAGAGAAATGATACTTGAAACATAGACATATGAATTAATTTCATCTTAGATGAAAAATGGTTTTGACAAAACACTTGAAATGAATTCTTGAGGAAAATATCCTTTCTTTTTCAAAATCATTTTGTTTTCAAAAAATGTCATGCAATTTTAAAAGAAAAGTATTTTTTTGAAAATAGTCATGAAATATTTTGGAGGAAGCTTCATGAAAATAAGGTTTTATAAAACTGTAAAAATCCTTTCATGCCGTATACTTAAAAAAAACATTCTTCTCGTACTTTTTTCGGAAAAGTAAAAAAGTACCTTGTAGGGTAAATAAAAGAAAGATTCCTTCCATACCATGGGGTAAAAGTCAAAATGGGTAAAAAGGACTTTAAAAATACATGAAAACACTTTTATAAAACATGGACATGGACGATTGCAATAACCCCAGTAAATACTTACGAATAAGCAATCTCGGATAAAAATGAGATTTACAAAATTATCTGTTACCTTAGGTCCGATATGCTTCGTATGTATCCAAAACTCCTGTATAATGATATAAATAATGTCATTGACTTATTACTGAATCATATTAATTGTTATTATATCATATATGGTTCACTTATGACTTTATATTACCTGTTCTTTTGTAAATTCATGTTAAAGTAGCGTTTTGGGTAAAATCGTTTCATTTGTCATTCGTGTTTTAACTTGTAATTATTCATATGATTACTTAGATAATGATTAATTACATCAATAATGTAAAACATGATTTATATGTAATATATATTCAGAATATACATATATATAATAGATCGATAAATGGAAAGAAATACACCGTTCATGGAGACGGTAGGCCGTACGTATGCATGAACGCTGTTTTCGTTTCCTTATTGAATTGAATGGAATTAAGTAGATGACATACATATATATATATACATAAATCTAGTAGCATTATTATGTCATATATTTCATGATTACTTATTATATATACTTTATAATCATTATTGAATGGTTAACATGGAGAGTGAATCTCATCGCGTCGTGGAGACGGTAGTCCGTACGTATGCACGAGCGATGATATCGTTCCCATAATTATAGAATAGAATTGGAGTGGATGGTATAATATATCAGAATTAGTATGATTTTATAATAACCATATATAGTTATTCTTTACACCATTATACCCATCCATGTAAGGTGTTGATGGAAAAAGAGATTACACCACGGCGTGGAGACGGTATTCCGTACGTACGCACGCGCGGTGATTTCATTTTCCGTAGGATGGATAGAAGGTTAAATGAGGTTGTTTCATATTTATAATAACATATCAGTATATTAGGTATACTTATGTTATTACTTCATAATGAAACAACTAAATAAGAGGATGTTGAAGAAGAAATAAAATTGAAAGATTCTGTAACCGATATTACCTCTTCTTTGACACACGTCTTTCAAACCTCCTCTTAGGGTACTAAATTTGCTCTTTGAAGAAGCCCAGGACCTCTAGAATGTTTCTAGGGAAGTTTATAAGGGAAATGGTCAGGGTTTGTCCGAGCTTAAAGGCTCCAAATTTTGTCAGGAGAAGAGGGAGGAGGTGCCCTTTTATAAGGGAGGAGAGGGGCACCTTTGGAAATATAAGAAATATTAGTTTATATTAAATCCCAAACCCACTTAAAAACGACCAAAATGACTCATATCTGAAGATTAGATGAGATAGGGTTGTAATATAATCAACCAATAAAATTTAGACATGTTATGAATATATTTTTAACATTATAAACCTGATTTATCCTTATTTATCAATTTAATTTTATTTGTGGTAATAATATTCTAAATTTTAAATTATTATAAATAATTACATATGTGTTGGGAATTTTCCATAATTTGACACTTTATGACATTTTAGACCATATAAATTTAAATTTATAATTATTAAATATTTTTGTTATTTTTAAACAATTTTATAATATGTTATTTTTATAAAATAACAATAATGTCAATTTTGACACTATTCATTTATTTGAATTTAAATAAACAATATACAGAAGATATGTTCAAGCTAAAAGCTTTAATAGATTCATAAAATGTCATATGTATCTAGAAAATTAGTGGATAACATTAAATAGTTCATATAATATTTATTTTAAAATTTTTAAGATCATTTATTTGATATTTCAATCAATAAAATAATTTCAACATCACTATTGTGTCATAATTAATGATACTTATTTAATCCCTAAAATTATAAATAAAATCATATGATGTAGATAATTTTATTAAATTTTTGGAGACTATTAGTGTTCTAAATTTCATAAATTTTATTACTAAATTAAAATTATTATACTTATAAGATTTAAGAAAGTGACATGTTGTCACTTTCTTTGGTTTTAATAATAATTAAATTATTTTCATGGACAAAAGTCAAATAAATGAATCTAATCTGACCCGTAAGTGATTTGAGTCGACGTTTAGTCATCCAATAGGATTTTTTCAGGTGTTAGGGTAATTTTATAATCTTATATTTACCCTTAATTACCCGATTTACCTTTAACTATGGTAAATAAAATTTACCGTAGTTACTATTCATAATGCCCAAAAATAAAAAGTAGCATATTAACATAATTTGGACCCACTAATTCCAAATATGGAATCCATTTGTCCAAATTCAATACACAAAAGTTTCAGAAATTAAATTAAAATTAATCTCATTGTCGAAAGAAAACGGGTTTTTGTTTAAAACATTGTAAAAGATTGAATTGATTTAACCTACGAATTCAAGGTAAAATCAATGCTAATGACATAAATTATATTAAATGGTAAAAATATATTCTATTTATACTTTAAAACCATTCAATATTATAATTTAACCACATATGTTATTACGATGAAAAAAGTTGTTTTTAATTAAAATATAGCATGTTTTTACTATTCCTTAAAATATGAAAGTTATGAGAATAATATGAAAAATTTATCCAAGGTAAAATTTTATATCCTAATTCCAAAGAATAATTTTATTTTCTAAAATTGAACTTATAAAAATGTCAAAAACTAGATTTAAAGTGGGTGCACCATCAAAAGGCGGAAAAACTGCATTTTTTGAAAAATACTTATTTTACCTAAAAAATTTATTTTGTTCACATACCATGTTCTAGGAAATGTGTAAGATGAAATAATAATGTTATAAAATTCAAAATTTAGTTAATACTATTCATAACGTCTAGTTCATAAAAATATTATAACCATATATCATTGTTTAGTGAAACCTGATATTGCGTACAACACACGCTATCGAGGAAAGTCGTGATTGCATGTAATGCAAGCCATGTCAGGGTTGCGTGTTGTGCGAGAATCCTTCGTTGTTTTGTATAACAGAATCCAACCATATTTCATTTATACATTGAATATATATATATATACACTCAATGTTGCGTAGAATGACTATTATAAAACGAACTTGAAATTGGGTGTAACACAATCTAAGAATAGTGTTGTGTATACTTCAAGCTAATACAGTGTGGCATATAGCACAAGATAATCTTGTTGTAGCATAAAACACATGAAATCAAATAAATTAAAAAGAATACTTATCATAAAATATCGAGTTGTTACACACGACCCCCAACGTCAACACGAAGGCGTAATCGTATCAACTCAAACTTTCCACCTCAATGTCTGAGGCACGACCAACCACAACTCTTCAAGCATTACTTCACTCACACGGGAGTGCACGTGATCTCACGCCAAGGGTTCACTTCCGAACACGGCATGAAGAACCACCACCGGAGCACCTTTCATATTTCCATATTTAATAAGATCATGTAAGAGGCTCCGCTCGCCTGAACAGATTACACCGTTGTAATCCTCATGAAAAAACACGCGAGATAGACTACTTACTCGCCCGAAAAGGTCAACCGGTGAAAAAGGTACTATTCACCGTAACCAACCCGTGTGGGGCCCACCCCAAGATCCCGAAACTGAACAAACGGATCACACCACTGTGATCCCCTTGAAAAAGCACACGGGATTGACTACTCAATCACCCAAAATGGACACCCGGTAAAAAAGGTACTATTCACCATAGCCAGGTCGAGTGGGACCCACCGCACGTCCTCAAAAAAGGTCGAGCGAAATGCGCCATCGAAATGATCTTGTAAGAACACGTCAAATTGACTGCTTACTTGCGTGGAACAGATGTCTGAAAAAAAAGGTGCATTCCAGCACACCGAACATGGGCGGTGCTGCGTGGGACCTGCATCTCGGTTCCAAAACGCTGCCAACGGATCGCACCGTTGCGATCCTCTTGAAAAAGTACACAAGATGGACTATTCACTTGTCCAAAACGGATGCCCGATGATAAAGCTGTAAATCACCGCCAACTCCCAAAACGGCCCCCATGGGGCCCGCACCATCGTGCGGAATTAAAGCGGGCAGACTGCGCCAATGCAATGCCCTCGGAAAAACACCCAAAATCGACTGCTCGCACGCCCCGAATAGATGTCTGATGAAAAAGTTACAAAAAGATGCGTACAGCTCGAAAGACGGGCCATGGGGCCCATGCCTCAACTCTGGTTTCAACACCTGAAACCACACTGGGAAACTCCACCTCGACGCCAGGGTCCCAACACCGCTGACGGCGCTCAAAACAGACGTCGGATGTGTCCGCGCCGTCCAAAAAAAGAACCCCCGGAAGAACGCCCATCCACTTAACGGTCGTGCCGTGCCCCTGAGCCCCTTGTCTCGGGAATTAAAAATCCCTGAGACCATCTCAAAAAGTCTGCTTCGACGTCTAGTGTACACTGCCATATATGGCATCCAAAACAGACGTCCGTAGCAAAAGATACGGGCGTCCGAATTTTTAGTGGGGGGGGGGGGACCCCTTTGGGCCGGACCGGCTCGGACCGGCCGGTCCGCCTCGCTCGGGCCGGCCTGCGCCGGCCGGCCCGCTCTGCCGCGATGGCCCGTGGCCCAGCTGCGCGGTGTGGCCCGCCTCCACCGACCGGCCGACACGGCTGGTCCGCTTTTCCACGGAGACCCGCGAGACGCGGGTCTCGGTCCGCCCCTGAGGTCACGCTGCGACCCCGCTCGCCGTGCCCTGCCGGCGCCCTCGGCCTGTCGCCGCCGAGCCGAAGGCCACCGCCGCCTGCTGTCCTCCGAAGCCGCTGCCATCCCGGAGCCTCTGCCGTCCTCCCAAAGCAGCCGCCGCCTTGGAGCCGCCGCCCCTGTCCCGAAGCCGCCGCCGCCGCTGGAAACCGCTGGACGCCGAAAAGAAACCCAAAAACCCACAGAGCTTCGGCGGACGATTGCGATCACCTCAGAGCTCAGAATTAATTCCGAAAGAATAATCATAAATCCCAGAACATACTCTACGCTACTATGGGATTGGATTGAAGATCGGGCAGCAATTCGACACTAAAATCCCAGTTCAAAGTAGGTGCGGGAATTTAAAAACGGGAACAAAACCTCCTATCTCGTGGGCGTAGCCCGACGCTTTGCTGTCGACCTGCCAGAGTGGCCATGCCTCGCCGGAGCTGCCTCACCTGAGTGGAGAAGGAGAGGGAGGGGGCTTCCGCTTGCTGCTTCCCAAGCGAAGAAGAAGAAGAAGAAGAGGGAGGGGGTGTTTTTAAGTATAAAACACTTAACCCCCCCGCCCGGCATGCCCCCGACTCTGCTCCCGACGCAGACAAAAAGGAGGGTGCCCTTGGAGTAAAAAAGATGCTCCGAGCACAACGATGGTCTCATAATTTTAATCTGAGGCCCCGTTCAAAAGTTATTAAACTCAACGCCCGAGGCCGGCAAATTACGAAAACGCCCCTGGGGCCATTTTTCACTAACGGCCCGCGCCCGCAAAACTTATACCCCTCCTAGGGTAAATGACATGTTTCAGTCTCAAAGGTGACCTCAGTTTCCCAATCTGAGCCACCGTTTAAGAGATACTTGAGTTAATCTATTAAATGAATAAATTAATTATTTAATTTATCCGTTTCACATTCCGATAGCGAGCGAGGGGTCCAAAAATCCTGCGACGATATGTTTTATGTCATTCCTAGGGAAAACACCCCAATATGGACCCATCTGTGCACTCAGATCTCTGATCCGATACTCTGTTTAGGAGTTATCCCATTTATTTGGCATGCCCTGTGTGAACGAACTGAAAATTTAATTCCGGCCAATCCGGGGCTCAGAATCGCATGCCGTCTGAAGCCGCTGCTCTGGAATAATATCAAGAATATTCCAAAGTCTTTCGCAGCAAAACCCGTGTTCTTACAACTAATCTGAGAAAAATATGGATCTAAATCACTATTTTCTATCTAGGTCATTAATTAATCACCTAATTATTTTAATGATCAATACATATCTCTTCTCTTTGGATAACATTACTCAAGAAGGTGACTTGCTCTATCTTGCCGTCACATTTACTAAACTTTTCACAAAACTTATCCTTTTTGATGTATTCAACATAATTCCATAATGTTATTTATTCTCTTCATGAATTTTAGAATATATTAGAACAAAATTTATAAATAAATCCACCTTTTTGTTACGGTAATATCTAATGACTCTATTCATCAAGTCCATAAATATTATTAGAGCATTGGTGAGTTTTAATTAAATAAATATAAACTCATAGTGTCTATATATTGTTTTAAAGGATGTCTTGAGAATATCCTCCAATTTCACCATTAATTAATGATATCTTGATTGAAGATAAATATTTGAGAAATACTAAGCCCAATGTATTTGATTGAATAAGTTATTAATATATGTTAGAGGATTGTTATCCTTTATCATGATATTTTTATGATCATGATAATTAATGGATAGATTCCTTAAACCATTTTTCTTATTGACAAAGTGGACTAGTGAACCCCATTGAAAAGCAGTAGGGAATATAAAACCCTTTTAAAACATTTATTGTAGTTTCTACTTAAAAAATTCTAGTTCAATGTGGGATATTATTTTGGAATAATTTGATATGGGTAAATATCTAGGAATATGTTTTAAAGAGAAATCAACCTCTTGATTAAGATGAAGAAAAGGAAACTCTTTAGGGAATACATTATCATATTACCTTATAATAGTAAAGTCCTAAAGGATAATCCCCTCTTTCACAACATCATTTGATCTAAATATGATTTCTTATAAGGAAACAATATCCATGATTAATAAGGAGTTTACAATGTATTTTCATAACCCCTTATAATTTTACAAGATTGGAGGATGGTTTGGGATGTGGAAATTTATTTCTCTCTATTGGAAATTGATGTTGTCTCTATATAAGGATAACTATTATATTCTAAATATAGTATTGAATTATAATGAATTAAGAATAACTAGGTTTG
This sequence comes from Viscum album, assembly GCA_963277665.1. Lineage (NCBI taxonomy): Eukaryota > Viridiplantae > Streptophyta > Magnoliopsida > Santalales > Viscaceae > Viscum > Viscum album. Next base: position 627,346,555 of record OY728127.1, read on the forward strand.
TAGGAATATTCTTCTTACAAACATAATTTGTGGAAGAGTAATATATCTAAGATTTTATTATTTAGCTTCATGGGGTTTTCAATGATAGCTCAACTTCCATGTCTTGAGGTCATGATAGCATATTTTTAGAGAAATTGTACAATATGAACTAATGTGTAAAAATATAATCAAATAAAATGTTTAAAGTTCATAAATGGATAATAATCATTTCAAAATCCATTTGATTATGGTTCTTATAATTTATTGAAACTAAAAGAAACATTGAGATGAGAATACAAAGATTAATTACCATATAAAAAAAACTTATGAACCTAGGAAGAATAAATCATAAAAAACTTGTAAATCCTAACTCCTAACTTTCTAATGTTTGATCTAGGTTTTATAGGTTTCATTTTTATTAGTTTTCATAACCTAATCACCCAAAATATCTGTACCTTTCTCTAACACCAACTATAATTACCCGAATCACATATATATATTATCACATCATTTTTATCATAAATATCCATATAATAATCTTAGAAGCTAAACACCCTATATCTTTGGGGAATTAGGTACATAATAAAACATATTAAAAAAAAATTATTTCCATCTTTATAACTTTATCCTAGGTCTCACTTACTCAAAATATTATGTGGGATAACATGGGGATATAAGTAAAATAATCGGTAAGCCATAAATACCAATAAGGGTGTACACGAGTCCGAAATGGTGTGAGATATCATGAGAAGAAATAATAATATCATTGAAAAAAATAAACCATCACATAAAAACATACATAAGATTAAAATATCATAGGATCATAGTAAACATGGTAATCATAAAATATGACAAAAACATAAAGAATTTCATCATAAACATAGGTGAAGGCTCACTGCCATGAAATCATATCATTTTGGAAGTGGATAAATACACATGTACCACACATAAAATTATGGAAAAGGATAAATAAATATCAATTCCAAGATAAAGTATCATTTTGGATGAGGGTAACTGCACTTATCTCACACATAACATTATAGATGAGGCTAACATAATTTGGGCCACACATAACATTATGGGAAAGTCTTTGTTTACCTAGACCATGCATAAGATCTCATAAGATATATAACATTACCGAATTATATTGGAGGGGGATATAATTATGGGACCACCCATTATCACAATAAATAATTAATATGTGTTCCATGTAGAAAAAAAACTTACATAAAACTTAGACATGAAATAAACCCATGACGAAGTAATGTGCAACATAATAAGTCTATAAATATTTAACCATTGAGGTAATTTGTTGGATCCCATGAAAATAATGGATTAAGGAATCATGGACATCCATTTTAAAATAAAATTTTATTTTTACTGAATATATATCTCAATGTGAATGATAAATAATAAGAAAATATGTTGAATAAGTTATGAAATCAAACTCTTTTATAGAAATTTTAATAAAAGGGAATTTTTTCATTAAAAATGATATGTGAATAGAGTTTCTATAAAACCATAAATAAACCAAAATATTTTATGGTAAAAAAATTAATATTTTATTTATAAAACATAGAAAAAAATAACCTTTATAAGGGAAGGAAAATATAAGAAAAATAAAGTAAAAGAGAGAGAAGCTGGAAAAGATTCCCATGTAAGATTCATAGGCTCTGAATTAAATAAAAAATAGAAAGTGAAACATAAGTTCATGAATATCCCTTAAAAATTAAGGAATATGAAGAATAGTGGTTATAAAGGAAGCACTAAAAGATGAAGAGGGAAATATAGAAAGTGATAGAGAACATATTTTAAAAACAAAAAAGATCAGGAAATGAATGTGAAAGGAACCCTTATCTTGAGTCCCAAAATTTCTTTAAAATATCTTCTAAAATCATAAGTTCTAAAGTTATATTAATTAATTACTATAATAATATATTTATTATTATTTATTCCATATCTTATAATCTATTTTTATCATATTTTATCTATTTATTAAATTATTATTGTTTTTGTTAACTGTTTAAACATTGCTTGATTGATGTTTTGAAAATTGATTTAATATAGTGGTAATAGTCGAATTTTACTGTCTAATGGTACCGTAAGATTCAAAAATTTAATGGTATATATTCCATTTATGTAAAAAAATAATTTAGTTAAATTGAATATTATATGGTTACAATTCATGGAATCTTTCCTGGTAAGATTGTTTTAGACACTTAAAATTTATTATGATTGTTTACACTTAATTTAATAATTATCATGAATATTTTATCATCATAGAATCATAGAAATGATGTTATTTTTTATTTTATATTCAATCATGAAATTAATTTTAATAAATATCCATTCAAAGAATAAGAAAAAAATAACATATCATCATTCAGTTAGGTAGCATAAAACTACCATGGGTGAAACAATGTTTTTAATAGGGTTTTTAAAAAGAAGAGATAAAATAGTTTATGTTATAGTTGTAGAAAAACAATAAATTATATTTAAACCACTATTTTAAATTTACTTGTAGTAATCAATTGTTTTTATAAAATGTGTATTAGGAGGATTTAAATGAAAAAACATGTGTTTTATAAACTGTATTTTGACAGAGTAAAGACTTATTGAAAGGGTTTTGATGAGTTCCTATATTTCATTGTCTGGTGGAGGGGTAAATGAGACTTTTTTATGCTTTCCTTAATATTTTATTCTCTTTGATTCTTCAATACCATTCTAGGACTTTTGAGTTATGTTTCTTTAAGGCAATTATGCCTCTCTACTTTGTATGGGTACCCTCTTTACCCATTTATCAAAAGGAGTTTCATATTTTTTGTTTAATAGAGAGGAATTTCACTCAACCTGTTAAAAAAAATATATTTAATTATTTTTACTCATTATAAATATCAATTTTAAGAATTTTATTATTCTAATCAGCCTAATTACCATTTAAATGGTCAGTTATTTTCCCCAAAGGTCATATACTATTCCAATGATCATAATATTTAATATAAATACATCTTAGTTCATTCATTATTCATTTAGTCATTTTTTGATTAAGGTTATTTATATTCTATTTTAAAATTTCAAAATTATTTATAATAGTTTGTCTCATTTTTATACTATTTTTCACTTCTGTGATAATTTTTGGGGATCAAAATGTACCAGATTTTATGTTATAGTTTTATTATTTATTTATTTTTATTGATCCATTGTACAGTTTTCAATAACCACACTTCCACTTTCAAAACATTTATATTTTATTTACCACTTAGTATTTACAACTATTTAATTTACTATATTTATCACCACATTTATTCACCATAAACCCTTTCCCATTCCACTCTGTTTATTTTCTAAATTTATTCTAGTATAGATCCATATCACTAATTCTTTATATCCACATCTTGGGTAAATAAAACACATTATTTACATCAATCTCATCAGAATACCACATCAAAAAACTACCAACATCCTATACCATCACTACTAACACTACCACAACATAAAACCATCATAATAGAAAACTAACTACAATTCAATTCCCTCATATTTTCTTACCAATTTCCTACTTCATTCTTAATATAAAAAAGTCAAATAATAATTTCCAGATTTACATTTCTATACCTCACTAACATCATTATCCAAACATAAATCATGATTTAACACATTAATAAAAACTTTAAGTTATAAAAACATGCTTAAAATAAAATCATATAGTGATAACATAAACTATATCAAGGAAGTTCAGTTAGGGGATTACCAAAGTGTTAAAGGCTACCCATAATCCTGCATCAGACCCAGGTTCAAATCTAGGTTAGAGATAGTTTCTGCAGGCATGTGATGATGCAGGTATGGCACATGACGTAAGAAGGTGGTGAAGTAGGCATGACACATGCCTGGTGATGTAGGCAGTATGATGCTGACATGACTCTCCACTAGGCCTCCATGCTATTTTGTGGGCCTTTGGCCTATATAATGGTTTTCATGACAATTGGGCCTTCAGGCCATGTACTGAATAAATAAGGCTTGATGGGTGATATATCCCTAGGGGGGGGGCTATGGACTACCTTTTTGACCTGTGTGAGTGGTGTGTGTTCATTTAATTTAATTTTACCCCCAAACACCAAATATATATATCATAGAAGTCATCTAAATCGTATTCAACACACTTCCCACCAATTTCAATAAAATTACTTATCTTTTGTTAGGAAAATTTTATTTCTTTAACAAATGAAAAATTAAATAATGATAATTCTATATACATATAATAAATAAATAATATATAATCTGAATCACCTACCTTAAACAAAGCTTAAATAACACAACATTAAGAAGAGAAAAAACTAATGATCCAATACCAATGAGCTTGCAAGGATCAGCCACCAAATCTAATGCACAATATTCCTCTATTATTATTTTTTCCATAAATCAAAATTTAACATCTTCCTCTATTATAGCTCATAATGAGATAATAATTAAGAAAAATTAGAAGAAAATAATAAGAGGATTACCTTAGTTTATTATAAATTGATCACAAAAATACATGGGATTAAACATCCACCAAGGGTATACAAATACACTAAAACCAAGCCATTAATATGTCTAGGGTTTAATTAAATATTAAGGAGGTGAATATAAGGAATACACTCCTTGAATTTATAATAAAATTTGGAGGAAAAAACTATGATGTGGTGAGACTAAACCACATCATGGTTTTGAATAGCCAATGAAGATTCAAAAACCAAGGACTTCAAAATGGTTATCCTACCTTAAATATGACTAACAATTTCCTTTATTAAAAATGATTCTAACCAAAATAATGAAATAAACACATTGAACTATGTTCTATTCCTTCAATCCTCCCTATTAACCAATATATAAACCCTGATGTAGAGCTCACTAAAATATGTATTTTTTCTACTAAGATATTAAAAATAGGAATCTCCTCTTCCCTTGTAAAATAGTGATTCCATGAAATTTCAACCCAAACCAAAATATTCAAAATGGGTACTATTGTATCATAATGTAAAACATGAAATTATACTCCCTTAAAATGTCATTACTCAACTAATATCATTTTTTCAAAAAAGGACATTTGTCCATGGGTATAACTAAAATGATAAGGAAACCAAACACACAAAGAAGTTTTGATGTTAGTAATAGATTTATTTTCCTCTAAAATAAAAAAAACTGATATCTTTAGTCTCATACCACTTCAAAAAATATACTTCATTCACCTTAACACCTAAAAACTACAATGTGTTATGCCAAGAAAATCTGGGCCTCTATAATAACAATTATTACTAGAGATAACACTTATGTATCCATACAATCCCATTAAGTTTAAATTAATAATAAAAAATTTTAGAATAAAAAAATCATATGAAACCCCACAAACTACCTATTAGAGAAAAAACCCCGAATCAAGGGTAAACTTACACTAAATCTCAAATAATCATAACTATATTTAAATTTATCACCATCCATATAGGGTGAGTAATATGAGAACATAATTCAAAATAATATTATGTCAAAAACTGTCATTTACCTTAGATTATAATAAAATCTTTGAATAACCCATGGAAAATAATTTTAAATTAATATAAAACCTTCCAAACGTTTATGGTATCCAAATGAGACTTAAGTGTTTCAAAACAGGTTTATTCCTATCTTTTAATCTATTATTAATAAAGAAAAAAAAATTATTCATAAATATAATCTTATGTCACTTTGAAAATAAACTATATAATTTAAAATAAAATTTATAAACATTTAAAGTATTTTAACAAGTCATATTTTAATTAAAACTATTATTATTCATATCATAAAAGTCATAAAAATCTGTTTTAGTATAATTTTTATCACGAAGATAAAATAATTAAAGGTTATACCAAAAAATGGAAGAAATAAATAACCACTTACCTCATGGTGTCATAATATATATATAAATACAAATAAAAATCCCATATAATCAAGTAATGACACCAAATAATCTGTAAAAAATCAATATTAAAATTTTTTCAATGGAATAAAGAGATTTAATCATGCCTCCAATTCACAGTCATAGGGAAATGACATAGTTATTACATGACCTCAATTGAGGTGAATGGGGTTATACTTAGGATCCCTAAATCCTTCCCTGAAAAATACCTCTTCATAAATGAGGGTTTTTCCACTCTATAGAGAAAACCGAAATTTCTAAATCCCTAGAATTAATAAATTTGCATTAAGGAAAAAGTGAGGAAGAGAAGAAGAGGAAACGTGGAAAGTGAGGTGGGAAAAGAGGAAGAGGAAGAAGGATAACCCAAACCCATATTTGGCCTCTTATAGTGGAGGATGAAAATATTTAGAGAAGGGAGGGAGTTTCTTTTCTCCCTACGTGTGCGTTTCATGATGCACCGCCAAGAGAAATGATTACCCTTTAAAAATACCTATGGAAATAATATTATAATTATTTTAATATTATTAATAAAAATTTCATTAATAATAATAAATAACCAAAATATTTATCTTAATGATAATAGTAATTATTATTATTATTATAAGAACTTTATTAATCCACTTCCATCCTAATTACACACTAAACACATGATATAGAATAAAGGAATTTCAAATATCCAACTTCTTAATAATACTAAATAATATATTTAGTTTAAAAAAAATTATCTCTGTATCATTAAAATAATTAAAATACACTTTTAAAAATTTATAGAATTCCTATAATAATGAGAACTCACTGATGTTCCACCAGGATCGATGCAACCGCACTAGGGGTAAATTAGTGTGGGTGACTTTTTTACCAAATAAAACCTTTTCCCTTTTTTAACTTTAAACCTATTTAATAAATGTATCTCACTCTCATTTTCCTAAACTAGTTTTCATGGATTCAATGATAAAAAAGTTTCCAAACAACAAGGAACACAAGGGTTTGATAATAGGGTTCCCCTCCAATGTGAATGACTAATTCCCCAGTGTATGGTGGCAGTTACCCCCCCCCCCCCAAATTCTTATATTTTTTTATAAAGATAAAGAATAGTAAAGGGTATATCCTTGAACTTGTTATCCTGACACTAACCTTGTACATTAAAATAGACCAATTAACATGGTAAGAACCTGGTTATTATCTTTATACTCTAGCACAAACCATGTATTCTTCTTTAAATACAAGATTTGGTTGGATCCTCCACAATGTATGATCAATAGTGTAGAATTATGTCTCACCTAAAATGTATGAATTTATTATATTTCCATAGATATAAAATAATCTCAAATGTATTCCACTTTTTTTAGAAAATCATAATAGTTGTCGCACCATTATTTAGACTATGTGATATAAGGAATCACAAGATGGTCTTCCCACTATCTTCTTCTATAATGAATAAGATGTTCCTCTCAAATAGAGTGTTAAATCTCTCATTTCCCTTAAAACATAAAATATATTAAATGGTATCAGTGTATTTTATTACTCATACAATCATATTATTCTCATTATTCAACTCTTTATAATATCATAATTATCACATAAGATATTTTTTATATTTGAATATGAAAATGACATAAATTCAACATTATGATATTCCTTTTCTCAAATCTCTATAAGACTTAGCCTTTAATCAGTCAAATAAAATTATTAGAAGCCTATAAAAAATATATTTAACTCTCACATAAATGTCACCCTCTTTTTATTTTTTAAATAGATTGTAATTATCTTATCACTTACTCATTCATTTTACGTTTTAACTCCTTTATGGAAATGTCACATTTTTGGAAAATGGAAATCCTTTACACATTATGTTAAATCTCAGGGTAAACCTAATAAAATTATTAATAAATATATGTATAATCCTAATTAATCTTGTATATACCTTTATATACAGGTTTTTTACCATTACATATCTTAATATAACTCAATAATTTTCCAAATTCTAAATCTGTAACTTAGAAGGAATCTTATGTATGTGTAAATGGATCTTACACTTGCTTCAAAATTTTAGAGTAACTCTTATGTGTTCATTGTAGACTCAAAATGACTCTTATATACAAAGTCCTTTTTCAATTCATTAATAACCTACAACTCTATAATTTTCAGAACTCAACTCAAACCTCTTTAAAACATCATAGACTCTTCAAATTACATTAGAATGACTTCAAATAAACATAAATATTTACAAGAATAATTACCAATCTTATGAATCATATAAATACCCCTTATATCATTTAAATGGATATTTCATTGCCTCAACTAACTTTATATCATATTTAAATATCATCCAATTACCCTCTTTAAGTAACATTAGTGTTGACCATATCATAATACTTAGGATAGATATTCTCAACTATCATTATCAACTTCCTCATGGAGATATAGTACCCAGTAATGACTGAACTCCATGGAACTCTTCTCAGTACATCAACTTCCTCAAATTTAGTTAAACAATTCTGCACATGAATCTTCAAACAAAATTTTTTCATCATTTAAAATAGATTTTCCAATATTTTGTAAACAATTTATCACCATGAAATATTGGAATCAACTTAATCAATTTTTCATATATGAATGGTTCTCCTAACACAGTGGTAGAAAATAAATACCTTTTCCCCCTTATTGATAAACTTCACTAACAATAATTAAATCTAAGGGAACTTTAAACCTCATGTTTCAAGGTTTTCTCTAATATATCCAAATTCAACACATATTAAAGCCTAATCTTGGGAACTCTATTCTTATTCCAATACTCCCATCTCATATATTTGGGATATAAATTATTTTTACAGTACTAACATATCTTATTATTTGGATCTATTTTTCAAAACTTATCTTATCAACACATATTTACATTATTTTTATGAAAAAAACACAACTTAACACCAAGTGAGTTTAAAAATATACCCCTTTTGATTTTTTTTCAAAACAAATATAGAAATTGTATGTCAATATGAATTCTTCAATTTTTTTCTCTATCCCCTTATGGATAATAAATAACAAGGATCTTGAAAAATTATGGTATTATTTAACTTAAAGTCACACACCATTAATTATTATACTCTAATTATACATGATAAATGATTAGTATAGAAAAAAGTGGGACTAATTTTGATAACAAAGTTATCCAGGACCAAATTAAAATATGATACAACTCAAAAATATTAATTTGGGTATATTAAAATCAATTTTCATGCTGATAAAATTATTGAATATATTCTTATGAGATTTTAAACCTGAGTTTCTCATAATAATAGATTAAAAAAAATTCAAAATAGCTTTAAGGTTTAGTTTTATAAATCATGCCTTTAATTTCTCAACTTCTCACAACATGGATAAAACCATTATCTCACCATTAAAATCAGAATTTATTCTTTGAAAACAAGGAAGAGAGAATATTAAATCATTAATTTTCAATGAAATTTTTCAAAAATTTTTTATAGAACACCTGATATTTCAAAAGTATTTGTTTCTAGAATCTTTCCCAAATTCAATCACTTAAGGGATAAACTCACTTTACTTGATCGAGATTGATCACATTAATAAATACAATTCATGATACCAAATGTTAGGATCCCACCAATATGGACACTTTTAATCTTTTACTCTCTCCAATGTCCCGAAGGCCTTCATTTTTTATTGATTTTTGATAATCCACCTTTCAAGGGGTGAGGTGGAACCCTTATAAGGCCCGTAGGCTAAATTATTACATGGCCCGTAGGCCTTAGAGGAAATCATTGCCCGTAGGCTTCAAAAATTTCATACAACCCAGACTAACTACTTAAAACTTCTCCTCCCCAGCATCTTCATCATGAAATCAGCTCTCCACCTTCGCATGGCTGTTCGGCTAGGCATTCCCGTGCATGCACAGGCTTGTCCCGATGGCAGGTGCCATACCCTCTCATTCTTGCAATCCGTTTAGCTTCTGCTGTGGTGAAAGCTCCTTGCTCATCCTCCTTGTAGAGTTTGTTCCTTTTAGGTTGTCTGGTTTGCATCTACACTTAAAGGTGGCCCGAAGGCCTTGAGGTGGCCCTAAGGCCTTACTGACCCGAAGGCCTAGGTGGCCCGAAGGCCTTACAGGACTTAGGGACCAAATCGTTGGCCTGAAGGCCCAAAGGGGGGAATATTCTTGGCTACTACAGTGCCAAACAGTGTATGCTACAGTTCCCGCTACAGTACCTGCTACAGTACTTCACAGTTCCCGCTATAGTACTGCTACAGTACTGCTACAGTACCCGAAAATTCTTCGTATGCCTGGATTTGATCCATGGTCGCTTGGATGCACTTAAAGAGTCCTTACCAACTGGGCTAAGGCTCATGTGCTTAATCTTTTATCCATATTTGATAAGATACTCATATCCTTAGTTCCCCCCCAGAACAACCAACACACACCTGTCATGGGTGTGAAAAAGAAATAACCTATTTTTATTAATGTAGCATAGTGGATGACTATGGTCATCTAAGCTGAGGATATTTTGTGGTCAAAACTCACTATTTAAAATTCACCTAAGTATCTACCTATGAAAAAATGAAATAATTAGGTTTTTATAATGTTGAATTCAAAATCGAAAAGTAAATCTGTATATTAAAATTGAATGAATGAATACATAATAAAGTTTGTGAGATTAAAGGAATTATTTTGGGGAATCATTTAGAGTGAAATAGGTATTTGATTTCATAATAAAAAGAGGCTTCTACTCTTACTTTTAAATGTAAATGTTAAATGACTCAGATTCGGTATTGTATTACTCCCCTTGAGAGAGATCTTAGGTTATTTATTCATGATAATGAGTGAAATAGTTCATAGTAGAGAATAAATGGGTTGTGAGAATGAGAGAGAGAAGAAAAATAAATATTTTATTAAGATATGTGGTGAAAATTAGAGAATGAAAACAAGGAAAATATAGTAATAAAAATATAAAAAAATAGAAGTATAAATTCAACCAGATATTTAGTATAGTGATCAGTCCCCTCCAAAGGAAATGATGATATAAATTTATAACCAATGGGTGGGTAGATTTATATTTAGTTTAATCATTCAAAATTTGTCATGTATTTGGCCTAATAAAGGGCCAAATCATATAAAGTGGTATTCCAAGAAGTTTTTTGTCTCTCCATTAGATATTGAACAAAAAAATTCTAGATCTATTTTCCAAGTATATAATGAGTTATGATTGTATTATTAATGAAATATTTTCTATCCATGGTTAATGTTTGAATTCCCATACTTCAATTTACCATGCATTTTTTTACCATAAAGAAGTAACATATATTCATAATTAAAGAAAATGATCCTATTCCACTTATATTTCTTTTAAAAAATAAAATAATTTAGTTTTTCTATTTAGGAGATATAAGTCTATATTTAGAATTCATCGAATTTGTGCATAGATTTTGAGGCCAAACTTGTGATCTTCATTTGGGCATTAGAAATTGGATTCAGATTTGGGTCTAGTTGAATAAATTGTATCCCATCAAGTATTTAATCTAAAAAAAGGAAGTTCTTAATTTTAACTAGTGAATAAAAAGTTATGGATGAAATATGAAACTGATTTAGAATGTTTCAAATTACAAAATTAATCCATTTTCATAATTATTCTCAAATCATTCCAAAAACCAAAAATGTGATAATTACCCTTAAACTATCTATTTGGTTGGGTTTAAAACATTGAAATTAAAATTGAATTTATTGAAAGTATTAGATCTTTAATTTCCCCCACACTTAAAAATTTCAATCCTTGAAAATTCAATGAATTCAACCTAATAAAAATATGTTTCTTTCCTAGGTTCTAATACACTTGTTAGAAAAGTATAAATTAAAAAAATTAATCTATTGCTAAAAATTTCATTCCTCCTATGTGGATTTAACTCATCGCCTCACTTTAATCAAAGTTAAATCTCCAATTATAGTAGTAAATAGATATATTTAAGTGTAATTAAGAAAATAAAACGAATCAATTTCAATCCTCCCTAGGTTCCTTATGCCCAAGTTCCATTTTTATCTTCTTTGATAAAACTCAAATTATATTCTAATAATTCAATCTACACATTCTTCATCCGATGTTCAATATTTACCTCACGTAAATCAATTTATTTTTGACAATTATTCACTTATTAAAATTTTCCAACTATTTCTTGTGAAAATAACTTATTGGTTTTTATAATGGAATATATTTATTCACAGACCTAGTGTCTAATATCTTAGAGATTCCATGAAAACACTGGATAAATTCACTCATAAATAATTCAATTATAGTAATTTTAGAACCAATGAAAACCCTCAAAAATAAAATGTAATTTCCCACTAGGAAGGGAAACATTGAGATTCCAGTTTCCTATCCAAAAAACATAATAATAATTAATTAGATAAAAAAAAAACATGACAAACTAAATAGATTGGTACTACTCCCCCACACTAAAACTGACACAACCCAATTTTTTTATTAAAAAATGATTTCATATAATTTTAATATAGAATTATATTGGTAAACAATAAATTAATTATAAAATATCAATACAACTTGGATTTTTGGCAGTGATAGTTGTGAGTTAATCTCCCAAGTACTACACACTAAAATCCTACAATAAAAATAAGAACATGAAAAATTTATTGAAAGAAAAATAAATGGAAAAAATAGAAATGAAAGGAAAAAAGAATGGGATAATTCATAATTCCACCAATTGGATACTAGGATTTCACTCCTTCTAATTAACTAGTTCCAATGGATATCCATAATCTGTTAATCAATGGAGTTTCATTGAGATTAACCACTACATAAATTTCATTCTAAAATACTTCATCTTTCCTTTCTTATTTGGGTCCCCATGCATAATGTACATCAGGTACATCACCATATCTATCAGGTAAAATGTATACAGTGGTGGTTGGATTAAAAATGGGTCATACTTCTTCATGGTGAACCTTTTAAAACCTATTTCTTCACTTATAGGACCTTATCACTTCTTATTATATCAACATAATTCTAAAAGGGGAATTCATAGAATAATAATATTTGAAAAAAATTAAAACATTAAGAAAGAATATCAAGATATTCTCCTTCAGAGTAAGTAGCTTGCAGTTTGGTTTCTTCAAGTAGATCCATTTAGAGATCCATGTACTCCTCATCAGGTGTAGTTTTATTTTCTTATTTATCCTCTAGGGGAAACCATGTACTTGATGAATCTAAAAAATTTAAGTAATACGAGTTAATAATAAATTTAGTTTTAGTAAAATTAATGTAAATTGATTGAAAATAAGGATTTAGTCATTGAGTTGGTTGGGATTTAATTATTTCTTTATTATAAAGCGTTTCCTGGAGATGTGTTGTTTTGGATTGAGTTAGGAAGTCATGATCATCCATCTTTTATTCAAATTTCACCACTAGGTTTGTTTCTTCTTCCAGTTCCTAGTATAGAGGGGTTGGTTATTCTTTTTCAAAGGTGAGAGGATCATATGACATGTTAATACTTAAAAATTCATTCCCAAATTAATCAATTTTTTATCTCCCATATATAGATAAACAAACCATTATTATTTATTTATATCCTTTATAAATGACTAAATATAATCTGTTAGAAAATATTCATGCAATTTCTTCTCTTCTTCCATTGGTTCTTCAATAGAAAATATGAGTGAGTAAGTCTCTTACACTACTGGTTTTGTTTATTATTACTCCATTTGTTTCTATTGGTATGTGAAGATGCATTTAGTTAAGAATTTTATTTGTTTCATCATATCTTTTATGTCTTCTCTGAGTCCTTTCAACTGGGGTGTGGAAAAATTAATAATCTATTTTTCATAGTACAAAACAATGGTTGACCAAGGATGTCTCTCTTTAGGATATTTTGTAGTCAACACTCCCTACTCTAAATTCACCTAATTATCTACATATAAGAAAATGGGATAATGAGGTTATAATAATTTGGAATAAAAAATAAAAAATTTAATATATATATGTAAATAGAATGAACATAGATATAATGAAGTTAGTGAGAAGAAATAAATTCTCCTGGGAAATAATTCATAGTGAAATTTCATCATCTTATTATTATCTTCATAAATTCTTAATGTCCACAATCTATTGAATGGGTAAAACCTCTTTTTACATAGTTTTTAATGTTTAGGGAACTCAATGATTGTTAAGTACACTTCACACCACTTCCTCGATCAAGGGATAATATTACAGAAATAAAAGGATAAACCTCATGTGGCAAGTGGAGATAAAAGTGAGACTTTCCCACTAAAAACCCACTTAACCTAACTATAATAAATTATGAAACACTAATAATTAATGTTAAATTAGTCCCATTCAACACTAGATTATATCCCTGAGGTATTCCTCAGGTCTGTCACTCATGATCATGAGTGTAAGTGTTTACATTAAAGAATGAATGGGGAGAGAAGATATCCAGTGAGAATTACAGAATATAAAAAATAAAAATAAAGTAGTAAAAAAAAAAAAAAAAAAATTCATCTAGATCTATGGTGTAGTGGTTGGTCCCCTTTAAGGTAAATGAAGATAATAATTTATATCCTAATGTTGTGGTACATTTCCCTCTAATTTCCTCCTTCAAAATATTGAGTAAGGTTTCCCTGTTAAATGGACTGATCATGAAAGGTGGTGTTATTAATTTTTTTACATATATCTCTTTTATATATATCCCAAAAATATGAGCTTCATTGGAAACATATATAAAGAGATATGGTCATATTATCAATTTAAAAAAAATTATGGACTAGATGACTGTTTAAATTACAATAATTTGTTTTTACATGCATTTATGGCCATAAAGGATACAAAATCACATGTGTCCACAGCTAAAGAAAACAATCATCAACCTGTTATATTTATCTATACTAATTTTTATCTCATTTAGTTTGTATTTTTAGGATATATGGTCCCAACTCTAAAATTCATTCAATCTATGAAAAAAAATTCATGTTTGAACTAGTGAGGACCATCTAGGCCTCAAAATTTTGGATTCAGATTTGGGTTAAGTTGAATGAAATGTGTACCATCAAGTATTGAATCCTAAAAACAAATAATTTTCATTTTCAATTAGTTTATAAAATGATATGGCCTAAATATGAAACATTTTTAAAATACTAAAAATTCAAAAATTAAGTTTCTTCACAATTAAGCTCATATCATTACAAAAACCTAGAAATATGATAATTAACCATAAAATATTTAATTGATGGGATTTAAAACATTTAAATTTAAAGTAAAATTATTGAAAATTTTTTCATTGTTAATTCCACCACACTTATAAATTACACTCCTAGGAAATTTAGTGGATTAAACCCAATGAAATATTATGTCCTACCTAAGTTTCAATAAACATTCCAAAAAAGAAGAATTGTAAAGAATTCATCCATTACTAGAAATGGCATTCCTTCTATGTGAATTTTACTAGCTGCCTCACTTAAATCCAATTTCAAGTTCAAATTACAAGAGTAAAACAAATATATTTAAGTGGAATTAAATATTTGACAAGAATCACTTTCAATTTTGAATCTTCCATAGGTTCCTTATTCCCAAGTTCCATTTTCCACATCATTGATAAAACTCAAATGATATTCTTATTAGTCAATTACCCCTTCTTCATCGAGTGTTTAATATTCATATCATCCAAATGAATTCATTTTTTTAATTAGAAACTTATTGAATTTTTCTATCCATGTCATACACAAAGAACATATTATATTATACAATGAAATTTATTTACTCACACACCAAGGGACTAAGGACTCATAGATTAATTATGGGATCCTAATTACCCATTTTAATCTATTATCAAAGGACTTATATATATATATATATATATATATCTTTTTGGTTATCTACCTAAGGTGTTATTTAACACAATATAAATTTTACCTAGGTTTGACTTCCAAAATCCAGTCTCATCATGTTATAATTCCAATTACATAGATATATTTTAATCACCTACCTTTCCGAGTTCTCAAACAGAATTTTCATGAAATAAATCTATCAATACTTGTATATAATTTTGCACAAGGAATTGATACTTTTAGATTCAAGTTTCCTAGACAAAAAACACATAAAAAATAATAAAATATAAAAACAAAATATAAAAATCAAAATAGATTAGTAACACTCCACCACAATTAAACCATTATTAAAACTTTTTTATTCAAAAATTAATTCATAATATTTTCATACATAATTAAATTGGGAAATAAAAAAATAATTATAAAAGAGAAATACAATCTAACTTTTTTGGTGAAAAAACTTTGAGTTAATATCCTAAGTTCTGCACATTGAAAAACTACAATAAAAATAAAATAATATAAGAAATTTATTTAAATGAATATAAATGAAAAAAATGAAAAGAAAGGGATAATTATTGGTTTTAACCCTAAGTGGGTTCATATATTCCACTAATCATTGTCAAGAATTTATAGTGGTTATCCATAGATTGATAGTGGATGTAGTATCTTTGAGATGAACCAACACATATATTTAATTCCAAAATGATTCAACTTTACTTGCTTGTTGAGGTATCTTTTCATAGAGTACATTAGATCTTCCCCCTTAGATATCAAGTATAACTTACATGGTGGGGGTAGGATTAGAAATGAATCCTCCTCATTTTTTATTTCAATTTCAACAACTTCATTCTTCACTTCCATTGTATGCTCACAAGTTTCTATGTCTACATAATTCTCAATGAGGAAGTCATAGAACACTTTTATTTAAAAATAAAAAATACATTAAGAATCAATATCAGAATATTCCCATTATAAGTAATTATCGGGTAATTTTTTTTTCTTAAGGAAAATCGACTAGGAGATCCATGTACTCCTTATCAGGTGTATTTTTATTTTCTTTCACATACTCCTAGGAAAAAATTATATTGGAAAAATATTATAAATTTAAGTAAGGGGAGTCAATTCATAATTTCATTTTAATAAAATTAATGAAAACGAGTTCAAGTAAGGATTGAATCCCTAAGTTAGTTTAGATTCTAGTGTTTCTTTATTCAGAAGTGCCACTTAGAGATGTGTTTCTTTTTATGTTAGTTGTTAATTATTCTCCTCTATATTTTCTTCAAATTCCACCACATGGGTGGTTTCTTCTTCAAAGGACATAGAGAGGTAGAGAGGTGCTGGTTGTTCTTTTTTAAAGGTGAGAGGATTATATAACATGTAAATACTTATAAATTGATTCCAAAATTCATATAAATTTTATTGATCTCCCATATATACATCATCATAAAACTCTTCTTTATGAATCTACTCTAGAAATAGCTAAATGATTTCTAGAAACAAATCTCTAAGTAATTACTTATCTGAATCCTTGGGTTGTTTAATAGAAAAGATGAGTTGGGAAGTCTCTTCAATCGCTATTTTTGGTTCTTTTTTATTTCTAGTTTATGCTCTTGGTATGTGAATATGTATTTGGTTAAGAATTATATATTTATCCTCATCTCCTTTATTCCTTATTTGAGTCATTTAAATTGGTATCCTCCTATATTAGGAACTTTTTTTATTGTTACTCATGAGTGTAGTTAGTCCATGTAGAATTATCATAATTTTAATACATCATAGAATGTTTTTATGAAAACAATAAAAATTTATTTTAAAAAATGAAAAAATAAATAGTGTAAGAAATACTTATAGAATCCTTATTAATGGCACTATGTTTTGATGCACACCTATCGTAAGGTGTAGAAAAAGAAATAATCTATTTTTCATAGTGAAGAACAACAGATAACCAATGTCATCTAAAATGAGGAGATTTTTCAATAAACAATAATTATTCTTAATTCACATAATTTTATACCAATTAAAATAATTAAATAATTAGGTTTTGATAATATGGAATGAAAAATAGAAAATTAAAAATTATGATGAAAATAGAATTAATGAAAAAATAATAAATTTAGTGAGAAGGAATTATCATAGGGAATCATTTAAAAAGAACATTCACTGTATTTTTTGAGATTCAAAAATGCTTAATTATATCACTCTATCGAGTGGGGAAACCCTATTATACCCTAGTTCAAAACATTCAGTGAATTCAATTATCTCCAAGTACACTTTACATTCAACTCCCCAACCAAGGAAGAATATTATATAAATAACAATATTAAACTCTGGTGGAAAGTGTTGACAAAATGGTGACTTTCCCACTAAAATTATAACTCAAACCAAATTTAATAAATTATGGAAAATTAAGAATGAATTTCTAACGAAATAGGTTTTCCATTGGATTAATTCCCCTATAGAGTCCTCAGATTTTCACTCATGACCATGAGTATAAGATTTCATAGTAAAGAATGAATGGGGAGTAAAAATTAGAGAGAAGAGAAATAAATATTTAATTAAGATATGTAATTTGAATTATAGAATGAAAAAATAAAATTTAGTAGAAAAAATAAAATAAAATGTAAGTATAATTTTAGATAGATCTTCTATGTAGCGGATAATCCCCTTCATAGGAAATAATGATACAAATTTATAACCTTAGTATGGGGAGTATTTCAATCCAATTCAATACTTAAAAAGTTTATGTGAGGTTAGCCTAATAAATTGTCAAATCATAAAAAAGATATCTTATTAAAAGTTTTTAGTATCTCTATTATATTTCATCCCATACAATTTTGAGATCCATTATCCATGTGTAGAAAGAGTTATGACCGTATTATTAATAAAAACTTTTCTAGTCTAGATGAATATTCAAGTTACCATTGATTGATTTTATTTTAATTTATTGAAATTAATAGGGTATTATAATTTATAGAAACTATTGAATAAAATGATCCTTGGTCTCTTATATTTCTCCACACAAAACCTTTGTTAATATAGTTTTCTATTAATGAGATATGGACTCATTTTAAAAAAATTACAATCTATGCATTGATTTTGAGGCTGAACTTGTGAGCTTAATTTAGGAATCAAAAGTTTGGATTCATATTTGGGTCTATATGAATAAAATATATCCCATAAAGTATTTAATCTATAAAAATTAATTCATCAATTAGGATTAGTGTAACAAAAATTAAGGATGAAATGTTAAACTGATTTAAAATAATTGAAATTATAAAATTAATTCATTTTCACAATTAAGATCAAATAAGTCTAAAAACATAAAACTATTATAATTTACCATAAAATGTCCAATTGGTGGGATTTAAAACATTGAAATTTAAAGTAAAATTATTGAAAATATTTACTATTTTAATTCCACCACACTTAAACATTACACTATTGTGAAATTCAATGAATTAAAACTAATGAAAATATGTGTCCTACCTAGGTTTCAATACACATGATATAAAATGAGAAATTAAAAAACTCATCTATTGATGAGAATTTCATGTCTCCTTTGTGAATTTAACTGACTTATTCACTTTAATCTAAGTTCAAGTTCCAATTCCATGAGTGAAACAAATAGATCTAAGTGGAATTAAAAATTTAATAAGAAGAACTTTAAAATTTGACTCTTCCTTTGGTTCCTTATACCCAAGTTCCATTTTTCTATTTCATTGATAAAAATAAAATGATATTATTATAAATAAATTAAACTATTCTTCATTAGGTGTTCAATATTTCCATCACCTAAATAAATTCATTTTTGACAATTAGGATCATGCTTAATTATTCCATATATATCAAGTGAAGACCACTTATTAGATTATTTGATGGAATTTATTTACTCACACACTCAATGCCTATCATTTTAGAGATTTATTGTGGAATATAAATTTACCTTTTTACTCTAGTTTTAAAGGAAATATATGGATATCATTTGGGTTGTAACCATGAGGTTTTATTTTATTAAAAATAAATTTAACCCAGGTTCAAGTTCAAAAATCATGTTTCCTAATATTATAATTCCAATTACATAGATATATTTTAAACCACACTCCCTTTTTTAGTTCTAAAATAAAATTTCCATGAAAATAGTGGAAGAAATCATTTATTAATCATTCAATTCTAGTAATTTCCAAACCAATGAAATATATTAGAACAAGGATGAAATTTTCCACTAGGGAGAGAATCTTTGAGATTCAATATTCCTAGCCTAAAAATACACAGAAAATTTCAATTAAAAAAACATGAACACCTAAATAGATCTATACCAATCCCCCACACTTAAAATGTTAATACCCTTGTTTTTATTCCAAATTAACTTAATAAACTTTTCATACCAAATTAAATTTGGTAACAAAGAATTAATTATAAATGAGAAATACAACCTGACTTATTAGTGTTTTAAGATTTGAATTAATCTCCTAAGTGATGAACACTGAAAAACTATAATAAAAAATGAACATTTTAAATTTATTTAAAGGAAAATAAATGAAAAGAAATAGAAATTAAGGGAATGAGAAAATAATAATTCAAGTATTTACCCAAAAGTGCATGATAGTTTTTCACTTTTCCTATTAAATAAGTTCTAATGGTTATATATAGTCTAATTATGGGTGTAGTTTCTTTATGATGAACTACTACATAGATTTCCTTCCAAACTGTTGTAGCTTGGATTTCTTGTCGATCTCTCTATGCATAGAGTATATTAGGTCTATCTATATAACTATAATTTATAACTTACAAATTTGGGTTATGATTAAATATGGATCCTTCTTCTTTGTGGATGCAACTTATATAGCATATTCCTTCACTTTTAAGATCTATTCACATGTTAATGCATCAAAAAAATTCTCAAAGGGGAAGTCAAAGAATACTTTTATTTCAAACTAATTAAAACATGATGAATTAAAATCATGATATTCCCCTTATATGTAAGAATCTTTAAATTTTATTTCATCCGGTAGATCTATTGGGAGCTCTATATAGTCCTCATAATGTTCATTTTTTATTTTCTTCTTTATCCTCCATGGAAAACCATGTATTGAAAAAATTTAAAAAATTTAAGCAAGCAGTGTTGATGAAAATTTAATTTTCAATAAAATTAATGGAAATTGGGTACAATTAAGGATGGATTAACTTAGTTGGTTTGGGTTCAAGTGCTTCTTTATTGGAAATTTCATATTAGTGATGTGTTATTTTGAATGGAAGTAGGCTGTCAAGCTCCTCTATATATTCTTCAAATTCCATCACTTGGGTTGTTTCTTATTCCAATTATAGAGAGAGGTAGAGAGGTTCTGGTTATTCGTTTTCAATGTTAAGTGTATCATTTTATATGTAAAAACTTACAAATTAATTATAAAATTAATCTAAATCTTGTTGATCTCCCATATGTATATCAATAATCAAGTATTCTGTATACATATCCTCTAGAAATAAATGAATGTGTTTTGGTATAAAATATTCAATAAATTCCATCTTACCACCACTATTGTATTAAATAGAAAAAACGAGCAGGTAGACTCTTCCACCACTTGTAATTCCTTGATATTTTAGTAAATTTTTTGAATAAATTTAATTTCTTCATTAGCTTGCATTACATGCAATGTCGAGTTTTAACGAACTATAAAAAACTATTAATATTATTATTTAAACAAAACTATTATAACCTAGATATTAAAATTAGTAGAATGAATACAAATAAATTAATTTTAAACATTAATTATAATGGTTTTACATTAACAAAACATATTTATAAAATAATAAGTTAATTTTTGATAAAGTCTATATGTATTGAAAATACAATTTTCATAATTTTTTTTTTATTTTTGTGAAAAGAATAAAATCAATTTTTGAAATTTTTTAAAATGAATTTTACAAAATAAAATTTATTTTTGGAATTTGTACATCAAAATTATACTAGGGTTTATTTTTTTATTTTTCTAAAAGGATTAATTTTTTGATGAATAGTTAATATTAATATTTTTTATTGAAAACTTTTTTTTATTTATAGAATTTATAAGGATAATTTTTGTTTTAAAATAGGTTTAAAAGTAAAATAAGATTAA
Organism: Viscum album; assembly: GCA_963277665.1. Classification (NCBI taxonomy): domain Eukaryota; kingdom Viridiplantae; phylum Streptophyta; class Magnoliopsida; order Santalales; family Viscaceae; genus Viscum; species Viscum album. The sequence goes on from OY728127.1 coordinate 627,368,417, forward strand.
TTATATATTTATTAATATAATTTAGAACATTTTAATAAATTTAATATTGAATTTTGATATAAAAACTTTTTATGTTTTTGAACATTTTCTCTTCAGAAAACCTCTTTCCCATCACGTCTCTTGGTTTAATTTTAAATTGAATTTGGCCACTACAATGATTGGAATTTGAAAAAATAGATTAAATATTTGGAATCATAAAAATTTATACTATAAAATAAGTAAAACTTAATTCTTGATCATTATGAATAGTAAAATTAGTAAAAATTAATTACCGCAATTTAAGTGAAAATGGGTATATCGAGGGGTGAAACTAAAAATATAAGAAGTAAAATGACCTATAAACTTTAAAAGACCCATTTTATAGACATATTTATACCTTATAACTTATAAGGTTTTATAATAATCCATTTTTTATCCTTTGGAATGTGAATAACGTGGGTACACCTTTTTCATTTAAAAAATTACACGTTTTCCACTCACCTCGCTTATAAAAGGTCACCTCCCCCATCTCCTCTTAACACTTAAAAAACTCATTGTTTTATCCAATAAATACCCAAATAAATCACTTAATTCCCTAATATCATAATATAATCCTTTTTTTGTTATAAACTTAACCTAAGAAGCCTTTAGGTTAAACCTAAAGAGGTTTATTGAAGAAGACGTAAAGCTTTCAACTATGTGTTTTTGTTTTACTTCTTCTAAATCCTTCTAATATTATTAAAATATTCTGATACAATATCATAATTATATCTTATATAATGAGATTTTATTATGTTAATTTAATAATATATATCTATATCCTCTTTCATCAAATGGTATATGAAATCATCATTCATAAGTACGGCGTACTACTAACTCGTGAACCAGTGTTATTTTTTTTCCATAACCACCTCTCACGGTTTGATATTATGATGGATTAAATATTTATATATTATATTTATGATATTATTATAATTATGGAATTATTATAACATATATACCTTATTAATTTTCATTTTATGTGAATAGGATAACATTGCTCACATGTACATCAGACTACCGCCTCACGAAGCGATGTGATTCATTCACGCTTTAAATGGGAGGTAATATGGATATATTTAATGAAAACATATGATATATGTGACATATATGAAATATAAATGATTATTTAATGGTAATATATTATTTAACTTTATTTATTTCACTACATTGAGAAAATGGAAACAACGTTCATGCAAATCTAAGACCTACCGTCTACAGGAATGCTGTCTTTAATTTTCTATCTCTAAATGTTATGGATTACTATATATATATATAAAATAAAAACATATTATATGTACATCATGTTTACAATTTTGGATATTATTTAACAATGATCAAATTAAGAGTATTACAAATAAAAAATTAAAACATATACAATTAACAAAGTGGTTATTATCTCAAACATGATTTTAACAAGGAATTATTAATAAAAAGATAATAAAAGGTCATAAGTAAATAATATATGATATGTTATATATAATTATTTTTATTTAATATATTTATAACAAAATTTTATTTATTATATATGAGGTTTGAATGTGTATGAAATAAGTTAAAACTTATGGTAAGATTTTTTTGGTCTCACTTTTTACTTCTATGAGACTCATGCCATATTAACCACTTATTTATTGAATGTGGTGTATATAATTCCCATGAATTTATTTTCTGATAATTTTACTTAAAATTATTGGTATTTATAAATCCATTTTAGGATCTATATTTCATGGGGTTTATGGTTGAAAATTTACCAGAGGTAAGGGATTTTTGTCTCAATTTGCCTTTTTTGGGACATATATTATGTTATGAACCTATCTTCTCTTATGAAGGGTATATATAGACTATTTTACATGTAATATCATGAATTTATTTATTTTAATTATATTATAAGTTTAATTTAATGTTATTATTTCATGGAGCTTACGATTAAATATTACTATAGTGTTAAGCATTTTATGATACAATCTAATAGTTTATCAGGATTGTTTATGATTATGTTAATGATAATGAAATATTATGATACATATTTCAATAAAAACATTAATTTTATTTTCCTATATTTATGTTATAAAAACACACATTTTCTCTTTATTTTCCTCTCTTTATATACGGAAGAGTTCAAAAGAATGTTTTTAAGAAAAATCACCTTTATTTCACTCTTCAGTTGAAAACAACTTTTCATCCTAAACCATGTTTTCTAAAAAAGTTTTCAATTTTTTTATAAAATTATCCAAATTATTTATTAAATAAATTTTTACCCATTTTTTTATTTTTAAAAAATATTTTAAAAGGAATATTCATGTCATTTTTCAAATATATCATGTTTGGATTTTAATAAAAACATGAAATAAATATTTGTTTTAACATGTACAAAATGAACCAAATTTCATGATGTCATGACAATTATTTGATTTTAAGATTCCTTTATATATATCAGAATTTATTTTCAAAGAAAAGGATTTCATTTTTTTTTGAATTTTTATTTTTAAAAATATATTTTCAAAGTGAAAAGGTTATTTTTATCAAGAAATGTTATAAGTGATCTTTTAAAATAATCTTACATATAAGATGACATCCTTTGATGTTAATTAATCTTTAATGAAGAAGATATTATCCAATGATACCATATTTATTATTTATATGGATTATTTATGTTTACGATGATAAGATGTTTATGAATGATGCTTCTTTTTCTAGGGGTTATACCATGATAAAATTCATATGAAACCCACTTCTTTTTCTATGGGTTATGGTTTGATAAAATTATGTAATTATTATGAAAACTATTTGTTTTCTATAAGTTCTTTTATGATGAAATGTTTATGAAACCCATTTCTTTTCATGGGTTATGGTATAATAAATGTTTAATGATCATGTGGCACACATATGTATGATTTTCATTATCTGATAGTGGTTATGTTATAATTATGGATAATGTTTATGTTATAACCAAGATGAGTGAGACCTATATCACCCTCCAATTCATTGGGTAAAGATTTAAATCTCATGAGATAAATTGGACTAGAATGGAGAGTGAACTCAGTTCAGTAAGGGACTATGTCCACTATGATATTCTTGAGAGTGAACCTTGACTACTATGATGGTTTGGGGAGTGAACCCATTCCACTATTATATCCTTGTAAACGAGCCTTGACTATTATGGAAATAATTTTCTTTGCTTATGTGTGTGCCAAAAAATCTATTCCTTATGCCAATGTTTTGTTCTTATGGTTCATTTTCCTTGATTCCATTGTGATTCATGTCTTATGAACTACCAATATTTATTCCATGACTCATGTTTATGATTCATTATATGAAAGGTATGGTTTTCAAATGTTATTCTCATGTCCTTATAGCCTTATGCTTCTGATATGTTGATATCTCCCTTGTATACCCTTATTGATCATTTGAGATCACCCTTTATAATGTTTCCTTTCCCCAGGTTATGATGAATGGTATTATATATGATATGTCTAAGAAGGCTTATAGTTATGAAGAATATAGTGGGATATGATTTACCTCACTTATGGACCGGTTGTTTATGTGTTCATGTTTCCAAAGGCACTGGACCTAAATGATTCAAGCATGGATCATTATGTTATGTAACAAATATTCATCTATTTAGATGTAATATTTATGTATGAGTATTTTGGGTCTCTATAGTTGGTATCGTAACAAGGTTTAGTTAACCTTTAAAAACATGGATGGAAAAACTTTTGTGAGAACCATTAGGATAAGACTAAGTACAGGGTAAAATATTTAAGTTTTAGTAATGTGATATTATTTTATTTACTTATCAATAGATACCTATTTAGATACTATAGGTGGATTTTTTTCAATCATAGATGTACCTAGTAGTTATAAATTTGAAAAAGGAATGATGATCTTGACTCGAGTGTTACATGGTATAAGAAAACTTTCCTTACTACACACTTGGTTTGACAATCATGTGGGATATTATATGGTTAAATCACATTTTATTTATGAACCATTAGGAAATATTTGAATATATAATGATCATGGATGGCCTAGGTTAAACCTAAGGTGTCATACATTTAAAAGGAATTGTCAATATTTAGATACCCTAAATTATTTTTCATGACTATGTGGTTTTACACTACGATTAGTGTTTCTCACACTATGATTTTTGGATTTATTTGATGGTTGGAACCTGAAGAAATCATGTTAATGGTGAATGTTATAGACAATGAAATTATTTTACACTAGAGAAACCTAATTTTAAGGGAGGTCGAATGAAAAATATCATTGTTATGCTCACACGCACTTCTCAATATATGTGTAAGAACCCGAAATTTTGTATAAGGTACAAATCTTTTTGTTTTTACTTTTAATTTTTTTATGGCCTTATGTGAATGATTAACTTGAACATGGGTGTTTTGGAGGTGTCTGGGGCTTATTCGGCGGCCGAAACCAAGTTTTAGGCTGAAAATGGTCTGGTGCATAGTTTGCACATGGCCTGCGCACGGTTAGGACAAGCCATGCGAGGGGTCTGAAAAATGATGGTTTTGGATAGAGTAATTATGCATGGTTACCCTGCACGGTTATTGAAACCAAGAAGGGTATCCTTGGGAAGAACCCCTCATAGGAAGAGAGGTACACACGTTTTTCGCACGGTTTGGGAAACCATGTGGGTAAACCGTGGGAACCCTGGTGTGTGTTTTTTTTAAAAAATTTAAATTAAAATAAAATTTCCTTTTTAAACCCAAATTTTGGTTTCTAATTACATGGATAGTAGCTCACACCATAGCTCTCCCCCTTTGGATCCTAACATAGTAATTGATCCCAAGTATCCGTCCGACTTCCATTTTGATCGCCGATCATCTCTACGGATCCGTAATGATAAGGCCTACATTCCTTTTTAGCCATTATCGATTATTCAGAATGACGGTTGTGCTATTTGGATTTAGGCTCATATGCCCTAATAATCTGTTCTTCATCTGTTCTTTATTTTTCTTCCAAAATGGGATGAATCAGAACATGATACTTGATGAGATGTCTACTACCGAGGTGAGGTAGGTGGTATATACTTTCTTTTGTCTTTTCTTGGTGTTTTTCGAGTGTTCGGCCGAAATTCCATTTTTCGGACTTTCCGGAGAGGTCTCATTTTTGAGGGAGTAGCTTTTAGTAGCTATAGTTGGACCTAGTGAGGTTAATCGTGGGTTCCTTTTAGGTGCATTGGCACTTGTTTCTCATTTCAATGTCACCCAAGGGGGTGCACCTTAAGGAAATAATTTGTTTATGCTTGTTAAAACCAACCAATGGGTGTGTGCATGTACTTTCCTAGATAGAGGAAGACCTTAGATGCCTTTATAGCTTGAGTTTCTTATTTAGGAGATGTACTGCCTCCTTGATTATTGAACATCATGTTACACCTTGTCTATTTTGATAGCTTGACTTAAATGAAATGTTTTTATATGGGTGGATATAACTATATGAAAATTATTAATGGCATGTTAAATGGTTTCTATGGGATGGTAGGCCCATATTCTTGGTAATTGATAGATGATAAATGGGTTGTCTAGGTGGGTATACTCATGGCTGATGCTCGGTGATGTGAGTGGTTATAATCACATGTTATGAATGTTTAAATTGAATGTTGAATGCTTGAAAGTTTGATTTAATGGTTTGATAGATGCCTTGGACTACTCTCCTAGGATATGGAACACAGTAGTGGATGCCTTGGGTTGACCCTGCCCCTTGGGTCTTGATTCTGTGGGATGCCTCGGGCCTTGCTACCATATAGGATCTGGCTTGCTTAGGATCTTGTAGGACTTTCTATTGACTTTCTCCTAGGATCCCAACCAGTTCCTAACCGAGTTTCCACCAGAGATTCCCAAGGGACTCGATGGGATGCCTTGGACATGCTCCTTGGATTTGGAACTCTGTGGTCTAGAGATATTATTACGTGAATTCCTTGGTCTACTAACACCTTGGATCCAACCCCTTGCAGTCTGCTACTTCACTATATAGAATGGCCATGGGATTCTACTTCACTATACGGCATGGACGTGGATTACTTGTTCTCTTTATACAGTGTGGATGTGGTTTCTTGATAAAGGTGGATGTACGGAGTGTTCGTGTGACTTGTTTACTTGTTATAGCTTCCATGTTAGGAGATGAATCTCTTTTGTAGGTAGCCTTGAGGGATATTCAGTTTTACTTGTTATAGTAGACTTAGGCCATGGGCATATTCACTTACTTACCAATTGTTTACACTTTCTAGAACCTTGTAGAATTTTTTTTAGAACTGTATAGACCTGGGTGGTTGCCTACTGGGATGTTTATCTCACACCCGGTTTGTGCCTCCTTGGGGACCCAAACAAATTATTTGGTTTCAGGTGATGATCGGGGATAGTGCCTTAGTACAGGTTATTGACAGTGGCTTTGGAGCAAGGGATCATAGGACCAAGTTGAGGCTTACGATGTTGTGATACTTTTTTTGTCTTTTGTTCTTTTTGGGACTTTTACTATATTACATTTCCTTGTACCTACTTTGGCTATTTTATAGACACTTGTACTATCTGTATCATTTTTGTATATGAGATACTTATGGTTATTGATATGTAAATTCCTATCTTGTCTTACTTTTAGTTATCTACTGTTTATTTCACTTCTTCTATTGTATATATATGACTTATGTTGTGATACTCTGGTAATGAGGGAATAGTCTCACCACTGACTCACCTAGGCCCTCACTGCTAGTCAGCAGCCTCTGCAATTTAAGGAGATGCGCTTGAGGCCTTGTGACCAACTGGGTTTAGGGCACTGTTTCGGGTGGAATATAGGTATGAGATGTTACAAAGTGGTATCAAAATAGGTTTTTCTTTTTTGGTTTGACTTAATGTTTAAATACATTAGACAGGGATAAGAAGGAAATGGAATTTGGTAATAAACTGTGCCCAAGATTAGCTACCCCACACACAGGGAAAAACTAAATTGCCTCGAATTGGGTTCTGATTTTTTGGATTTTGACTATTATAGTTGATTCGGTTTCACTATTGGGTAACGCACTTGATTTATACTCTTACTATTAATGAAATTTTGGGTTCTATTTCAATTAAAACTCGATGAGATGAGGGTGTTCCATCTCATGAATCATATAGATATTTGTTAGAATCACATGTCATGCATTATGCCATGTCATCTAGGATGAATTAGATATTGCATGCTGTTGTGATAGTTGATGTGATAGCTATGCATGATGTTGTGTTAGTTAGTGAAGTTCATAAAGGTGTGACATCATATTTCAATCCATAAAGAGTATGGGCCCTTATGAATTGTTAAATTACACACTGATGGAATGTAAATGTTAAATGAACTTGTTATATGTATGGTTTGGATGGGAGCCATGTTTTGGGTTCATGAGGTGTTATGGGCCCTCATGGATTTTGAAATTGGTAAACCCTTGGAAAAATTTCCTGAATAACTGAATGTGAAATGGAAATGGAAACTTGAAATGGTGAATAGAGAGTTAACCTAGACCTGAATTTTAAGTGGGTGAGAGGCATAGTTTCTGGTGGTTTGATGGATGTTCTTTATATAGTCCTAGATGTAGGATAATGTTGTGGGTTGACATGGTTTCTAGGATGTTTTTGATATATCCTACACTTTTGAGTTTTGTTCCTTGATGTTGTTCTTTTTTTTGAGGTGTGTGTTTAGCATTGTAGAGACATGCCACCATGATGAACTCCTGTGGTAAACCGTGATAGAGCCGATGACCATACTTCATAAATGGTGGGCATGGGATACTGCTTGATCCTCCTATAGTGCTAGCTGCTGCACCTAAGGTTGTTCCATACATAGGTGCTGAGGCATAGTTTTGTGAGGGTTTCTTTTGCAATATGCAGACTTTCTAGGGAGCATCGCAACCAACTTTGACTATAGCTTAGCTGAAATTTGTGTTCCAACAACATCATCCTCCTATGTTTTTAGGGGATGGTGGACCGCATGTTATAGAGCTGTGTCTAGAGACCAAATTTTAAATTTTTGAGCATCTAGAGAAGCCTCTAGAGTGGAGGGTCAAGCTCGTGACTTATGTGCTACGTGGAGCAGTAAAGTGCAGGTGTGACATTTTGAACCAGGCTGATGGGCTGCAGAATATGGGTTGGGCTAATTTACAAACCCGCTTCTATGATGACTTTTACCCTGAAACTTTGTGAGTAGAGCGGGAGAGTGAGTTAACGTGTCTAGAGTAGTGTGCGATGATAGTTACGGAATACTCAACACGCTTTAAAAAGCAGTAGCATTTTGTGCCTATGTATCTTACTGATGAGTTTTCAAGGGAGAGGCACTTCGAGGAAAGTCTCAGACATGCTATCAGATCTCAGGTCAACGTGTTCATGTTTCATTATATCACTGAGATTGTGAATCAGGTGCTGATTACAGAGCAGAACCTGAGGGAAGTTGGGGGTACAAAATAGGGGAGTGATATTTCTTACCCTAGTGGATCTACATCTTTAGGCAAGAAGCACCATTTTGAGGCTTACCAAGACATGGGTATTAGTCAGGATATGGGAACATGAATCTTTGGTGTTTTTCCATCAGTGTGGTAGGCGAGGCTACATGAAAAATCAGTGCAACCATGACCTAGTCGAGTGCTGAGATTGAGGCAGGATGGAGAACATGCAACAATTTTGCAGGACCTTCCTTCCAACTATGAGTGGTAGGGGGTTAGCTCTAACATTGGGGTTGGGAACAGGTTCTTCAGCTCCACTTCAGGCTAGAAGCTGGAGAAGTGTAGGCCAGTCAGGATAGGGTAGTGGTGGTCATGGACGTGGTAGCCAGACATCGAGTTCTCAAAGGCATTAGGGGGGATCAGCTCAGGGTAGCCAGGAAAGGTCATAGGGCCGCGGTACATGCCAGACTTATACAGTGAAACAGACCCAATAGGTGAAGGATCCTGGACCATCTACTGTGAGAGGTACGATCTTATTATCTTCTACTATTGCATCTTCTCTTTTCAATACAGGTGCCTCTCACAGCTTTATCTCTACATGAGTATTAAAGATCTTTGGGCATCTGGTTTTGATTTCTAAGGGTGTTTTGATGCTAGACACACCATTGGGAGTTAGAACGGGTGATGTATGCCAGTGTATGGAGTGTCCCCTTGAGTTTGGTGGGTGGCACTTCCTTTGGAGTTTGTATGTCCTTAAGATGACAGGTTTTAACGTCATTCTCAAAATGGAATGGCTCGTTGATTATTGAGTGTAAATTGATTTCTATCACTGGAGGGTGAATTTCACATCACTAGAGGGTGTAGAGTTTATTCACAAGGGTGAATGGGATTTCCAGGCAAGCAGAGATGGACCTGAGCATCATGGGCTTGGTGGGATGACAGCCCAGATTGCAAGTTTGTTTGTGGATGATCAAGGAGTTAGTCAGGTGGACTTTCCTACAGTGGTTTATAAATTCAAGGATGTATTTCTCGATGACATTTCCGGTTTACCTCTTGATAGACAGGTGGAGTTCTCCATCGAGGTAGTGCCATGGTTTGTGCTAGTATCCATTCCTCCTTATTGGATTGATACGATGGAGTTGTGGGAGCTCAAGTGGCAGCTAGAGGACTTAGAGGCGAAGGGTATTATTAGACCCAGTACTTCTCATTGGGGTTCACCGGTCCTTTTTTGCGAATATGGTACATAGAACTCTTAGGATTTATGTAGATTATCAGGAACTAAACTCCTTCATGGTTAAAAACTAATATCCCATACCAAGGATAGATGACATGTTTGATCAGCTTCAAGGAGCTCGAGTGTTCTCTAAGATCGACTTACGGTCAGTGTTAGAGTTGGTGTCCTAGAACCAACTATTTTTACTTTGATTACATGGATATTTAATGTATTACATATTTTTCATTGTTCTCCATGACTATGATGTAATAATGTCCTAGAGTGTTTGTTGTAATGATAAGGTCATGGAAGTTCCCCACTATAATGAGAAACTTTAAATCCTATAAAAATATTCTTAAATATAGTTCTATGGTTTGATGATATAATATGATGGGACACATAGCATACAAACTTTCAGGTTCAAGTAATCATAAGTTGATAAGAATTCCTCTCATGAAGTTCGCACTGGGTAATCTCCAAGATAGGAGATTATGAGAACAAACCTGCCAGTAGAAATTCTACATGTTTTGGAGTTATTGGATATTACTATCTGTGAGAATTTGTAATGATCCTTAGACTTTAAGATTATCATTAATACGTGTTACAACTTTTGAACCTTGATTTACTGATGAAAACAGTCACAGAGATTGTTGGCGGGAAGTAGGGTACATTGGGTGCATTACGAGTGGCATGTTATTAATTGATAAGTAGAGGAAAAATTTTTCCCCTCTATTTATGGAAGTTTTATCTTGACTCTTTGATTGAAATAGATCTATCTCACTAAATTCCATAGACATGTTGTAACGATGAGTTTATTTCAGGTAGTCAAAGAACGACGTATCAAGAACAAAGTTTGATGAAAGTATCAAGAAACCAGCTTGATGAGATATTAAGACAAAGGGATTATATTACATTGTGATCATTCATATGTGGATGTAATTATTGAAACTTTAATTTTTTCTCTTGGGTTCCTTGAACCATTGCTAGACATTACTCTTGGAATTTAGGCAATCCAGCCTAATGCCAACGAAAAAGAATCCTAGAGGGTCACACACTATGTGTTTTTGGTGGTCTCGGTTAAATTGTATTTGAATTTCATTGATAAATATTATTTTCAAGAGAGTGGAATAATTTTATTCAAGTTAAAATTATTTCCTAAATAAAATAAATATTTATTCACCAGTTTATAAATAAAATATATTTATTTATTTTATTGAATATTTAATAAATATTTATTTACTAGTTTGTAAATAAAATATATTTATTTATTAAAATAAAATATTTATTTATTTATTTGGGTGTTCAATAAATAGAAGTGGAGTTCAAGCAGACCAAGGAAAGTCTGGTAGTAGAATAATTATTTTCAAGATGATAAATAATTATTTAACAAGTTGGAACAAATTAAAATAACACTGCTATTATTTTGTGACATGGAATTTTATTTATAATTCGGTTTTACGCAAGTTGACGCACCATAAATAATGACGCAGTATTATTTTTAATAGCATGAGTTTTTTTAAGGTTTTGAATGTATTTAATTTCTATTATGAAATTAAATATTGTAACTGAATCCCTATGTCAATAAATAGACACATATGTCTATTGTGCCATGTACCGAACTGCACACCCGGTGAATTGAGAATTGTTGAGCTAAACAATTTCTCTCTCAAATCCTCTTCCCACCCCTCTCAGGAATGAGAGATGTTCTTTAAGACCGAAAAAAAGAAATCAAGAATGACCGACATAAGACACTCGCTTCGCCATGCTAGCACCTGGAGAACAAGTGGTGTCGATTAGAGGCCATTAGAGCACGTATGGATCACCGCTAGAGAGATTCTAGTTTGGATTCTTGTAATCACAACAAGATAATCTCGAAGGGTCATTTCGGATGATCAACATCATCAATGAAGAAAATACAGAAGATCCAAGTATTATTTTATTTATAAAATTAATAAAATTAATTATAAACATGATGCGCAAGATCCTATCTAAAGGTTTCAGAACACTTCCTTCTTTATCTAAATCATTGATTCTATTCCATGGAGACTGGTGTTCATCATCATATTGATCCCAGAATAATCATTGATCATAGTAAAAATAAAATTTGGGTACCGGACCAACCACGCTTCTACTGTGCCTGGAACCTTCAAGTGGTATCAGAGGGGTTACATCATAGTTTATAATTATTTCAATATTTTGTTGATGATTTACACATTTAATAATTTAGTTATTTCAATTCAAGTGAATTGTTCTATAAATCTAAATCTTGAGATCTGTTCCTCCTTTTTCTTTTCTCATTCACCTTATAGAAATGACATTTTCTTTTAATTTTGATTAAAATAAAATCAAGGATCTCATCCAGAGGTTCCAAAGATTCCTGGCCATACAACACCTGGACACACGGCGTGTATTTGGCAGTACACGCCATATAGTCAAGATTCAATGTATCAGACCGGTCTGCCAAACCAAGACGTGTGTTGGAGTCTTTCTAAGTCTTAAATGACTCAGTGTGTTGACTGGGAACATGTGGCATGCGGTTTCCAGATTACATACCGTGTAGTCCACTGGACATGGCGTGTAGTCCCTTCGGGTTAGGGTTGGACAATGTACCCCATACACGAATTGCCCAGCTAGAGACCATGTAACGTAGATACTACATAGTGTGTGGCCTACTGAACACGCCTTGTACTCTGAATATTTCTGAAGTACATTTACATGCCATGTCCCCGAGTGTGTACTTCGAATGGAAGGTGAAAAATAGTGCATGCCATGTAGTTGGAGCTACACGCCGTGTACTCACACTACTGGAAATCTGGGCTATAGCCACGGACCTATAGCCACGGTTTTATAGAACCGTGGCTATAGGTTTTATACAGCCACGGTTTTTTTTCTACTCGTGGCTATATCCCCTCGCCCAGTTTTTTTCTCCCCCATTCCGTCGGGCTCCATCCTCGCCCTCGCCCCCAAGCGTCGGGCTCCATCTCCTCGCCCTCGCCATTTCTCCTCCCCGTGGCCTCATCCTCGCCGCGGCCTCCTCCTCCACGACGCATCAACGCCGCGCCATCCTCCTCGCCGACGCCCTCCTCGCCGACGCCCTCCTCGCCGACGCCCTCCTCGCCGCGCTCTCCTCGCCGACGTTCTCCTCGCCGACGCCCTCCTCACCGCGACCCTCCTCACCGCGTCATCCTCCCCGCGTCATCCTCCCCGCGCCCTCCTCGCCGGCACCCTCCTCGCCGGCGCCCTCCTCGCCGGCGCCCTCCTCGCCGCGCCCTCCTCGTCGACGCCCTCGAGGTCGACACCCCCATCACCCTCTATTTTTTTCTCTCCCGAGTGCTGGTTATCTGCATTTTTTTATGCCTCATTTGAACCTTCGATTTCTTACACTTTCTGTTTGTCTAATTGTCAGTTTCAGTTTGCAGCAATTACAACACATGGACTTATGTCTCTTGGGTTTTTTACTGTCAATGCCATGTGAATCATTCCATCCACATTATAGATGGGCATCATGTTGCTTTACCTGATCCATATCTCATCGTTTTGTAGTCCCAATGTTCACATGTTCTTGAATAAAAAATTCATTGTAAACTGCCTTACTTGAATGCAGGTTCTTGTTTTATCCTTCATTTTCCAGACCACTCATGCAATCCTTTTCCTGATTGCTTAAGATCCATGTTTCTATTTTACATAGTTGACTCCACTTGGGTTAAGGTTTTTTTTATGTTTTTTTATGTTTTTTTTTGGTTGTCATTGTTAAAATGCAGAAATCAATCGATTGCCTTTCTAGAGCTGAACACATCTCACTGTTTGTTTTTTCATGTTCAGAGTGTCACGGATCATCAAGGAGGAGGCCTTTGTCATGCCAGAAATCGAGTTGAAGCGTTTGTACCAGCTTGTCGAGTCAAAGGATGGAAGCCCTATTTGGATAAAGATGATGGATAGATCAACCCCCAATATGGATTACCAGGCATGGCAGAGAGATCCTGAGGTGGCTATTCCCTAGCTTTCAGTTTTTTGAATTATTGTTTTAGACTGATCAAGTGTTCTTGCTGCCAACTGAATTAAGTTGGCTGTGAGCTTGATCAGCAGTGGCATCCTGCTCAACAAGTTATTGCTGAGAAATAATCACACTTGATTGATATCGAGTGATGAGTTCACTTTATTTGACTGTTTCCCCGTTATACAAGTCATCTCTGATTTGATCAGTTATCAAACCTTCTAGTAATAGTTCCGGTTGGCTGAGCACACTGTTTTCTAAAATATCTGAACATGAAATCTCCTTAATCACTTTCTTTGTCTCTTGTGTTTTTGATTGTGCTTTACCTTTGATGAGTTTAGATGGGTCCTCCTCAATACCAAACTAGAACTATCTTTGAGGATGCTACACCTGAGTTGGTGAGGGATTTTTTTTGGGAAGACGAATTTCGTTCCAAATGGGATGACACTCTCGTCCATTCTGCAATTATAGAAGAATGCCCCTCCACAGGATCCATGGTTGTGCAATGGGTAAGGAAGGTGAGGAGACTCTTCCTTTAGACACTAGGATTTATTTAGAATACTGAATCCCCTGGCCTATCTTATGCGGTACTGTGTGATGATGCAGTTTTCATGTTTTTGGAGTGACAGAGAATACATTATTGGTCGTCGAATATGGGAATCAGAGAAATCATATTACTGTGTGACAAAGGTAAGGGTAAAAAAAACTTTCTAATGACTTGACGATATTGTGGCAGCCACAACTTGGCTTATGACGTGAAATATTTATGAACATGACCGAATAAATTTGAACTTTAATGGATCTGTGCTTAATCTAATGATTTGCTTGTTATGATCTTTTAAAGTGTTTACAAAATTAAACATGGTTTCGAAGTCATGGCATTTCAGTGTATGAAATGGATTTGCATTTCCATTTGGAAGACTCTTTAGTGGATCAAAGGAAATGCAAGATGGTCATAATCTTGTGTGAATTGAGAACTAACCTAAGCTAAGTATTTACAGTTTTGATAATGTTTTGTATTTGAACAATCAGTTGCACTTGAATTCATAGGGAAAACCAACTATAGAATTGACATGGTAACTTGAGTACTTGTACAAGCGCTAGAAGCACTTTTCGCCAAGTATCGTCATACACAGTCTTAGGCTTTGCTTATAATGTAGCAAGTTAGAGGTGGCAGTTGGGTTCATGTGTCAGGTCTGTATCGGGGTTGGCAATCCCATGAACCCATTAAACTCAACAGTAACCTGATCCATTTAATTAAACGGGTTGACCCAACTCAATCCATTTATAAAGGGGTCAAGCCTAACCTGACCTGCCAACTTTTTTAGCTTTTAATATATAAAATAAATTGGATCATGACTAATCGATCTTCTTAAACCATTTAAAATAAATAATTTTTTATATAAATATGTTGAATTATTTCAAATTAAGTTGATTATAAGAATAAAATATATTATAAAATTAATTATTATTTTATTTTTAATATTTTATATTATTATTATATTTTTAATCTGGTTAGACGGTTCAGGATTGGTCAACCAGAACCCAATCTGAATACCATTTGGGTCAGATTACTCAACCCGATTACAACCTGAACCCATTTATGTTTGACCTAAACATGTTTAGCTTGTGTTATGTTGTGTCATGTTCAAAATTATCACTTCTAGTTTAAACTGCTGCGTGCAATGTCACTGATGATAGCATCAAACGGTTTGTTATGTTTGATTACACTATTTTTATGGGGTTTAAAATGCTTCCTAAATTCTCTCTTCTCCATTTAATGTTTCAGGGGGTGCCTTACCCTTCCATCAAAAGATGCAGCAAGCCAAAACGTGTCGATATGTACTATTCCAGCTGGTGCATCAGGGCAGGTAAATCACATTGTTGTTGACATCAGCTCTGCTACCACTAAAAGGTTTAAAATTTCAGACCCTGTTTGGTTTTTGGAATATGGGTTGATGGAATGGAGATTACACTATTCTACTGACCAAACGGGGCATATGCACTCCATTGAAGTTTTCCATCTCTGTATCCTGATATGTGAATCAGTAGAATCGAGGAAAGGTGATAGACGGCCCACAGCGTCTGAGGTACTGCTCTTCCACCATGAGACGTTCTATGATTGATCGTACCCACCAGAGTTCTGTACATTGAATGATGCTGATCATTTTTTATTCTACCACAGAGGTTTCTTTTCGCTGTTTATACATACATTGTTAGGTTTTGTTTGATTGGGTGTGATTTTTGATTGTTGCAGTTGAATTAATTAAAACAGAACAAGCTTTCTATTTTTAGTTTGTCTTTTCAATTGACAATATCATTGTATTTTTTAACAATAGTTACATTTTTCTATATTAATGATGTCCAGCAGGGGTAAATATGCAGGGGGAGTCCAGTGTCCAGGGGGGAGTCTAGTGTCCAGTAGGGGTAAATATGATTTGGGCATCCCAAGAACTAGTTTCCAGGGGGGAGTCCAGTGTCCAGCGGGGTACAAGGGGGCTGGTAGGGGGTGGGGGGAGAGTATGGGTCCAGTGTCCAGCAGGGGTCCAGTGTCCATCAGGGGTAAATATGCAGGGGGAGTCCAGTGTCCAGGGGGGAGGGAGGGGGGGATGTCCAGCCTCGACACATTATTATCACTATCTATTAAAATCCAGTTTTAAGTAATCTTCGATTTTGATGATAATTTGTAGTGAGTTAGAGGAGGCCAAGCAATTAGTTCACTTTTGAGATCCATCATTATGAAAGAACAAATCGTATTTAAATTTAGCATCTCTGAAGCAATTTCTCTCTCTCTGATGGTCTCATTCATGCAAAGTGATTGAGGATGTTATCATTGATTGGAGAGCTCCTTTGGAAGCACATGTTCGGTCTCCCCTCTTACATGTGTATGCATAGGTAGGCATATACATATATAAGTTCCCCCTTTATATACTCCTGCTCAAACTATTGCACTGAATCCTTATTTTAAGCATTCCTTATTGGCATTTTGGCCCAATTAGATGCTATTTTTCGTCAGAGATATGTGTGTGTGGCTACATGTAATAATTTTGAAGTAAAAGTAAATAATGATTTGTGTGTTCAGTGTTGGGTGGGTCTGGTCTGGGGAAGGTGTGCGGGCTCGTGTAGGGATGTAGGGGGAGGCTAGTGTGCAAGGGTGTAGTGCAGTGCAAAGAGAGAGGGAGGCCGGATCTGGTGTGAAGGGGGGAGAGGGACCAGTGCAGGGGTGCAGGGGGAGGCTGGCGTGCAGGGGTGCTGGTGTCAGGGGTGCAGGGGGGGGCTGGCAGGGGGACAAGCAGGGGGCAGGGGGGGGGGGGCTGGCAGGGTGGGCTGGGTGTAGCAGGGGGTGGGGGGGGGGGGGTCTGTCCTGGGGGGTCTGGGTTTGGGGGGAGGGGTCTGTCCATGGGGGGTCTAGGGGGTCCAGTGGGGGGGGGGGGGTGGTGCTGGTGGGCTGGGGAGGGGGGACAGGTGCAGGTGGGCAGGGGGGGACTAGCAGGGGGCAGGGGGGGCTGGCAGGGGGAAAAGCAGGGGGTGGCAGGAAGCAGGGGGCAGGGGGGGGGGGGCTGGCAGGGGGACAAGCAGGGGGCAGGGGGGGGGGGGGCTGGCAGGGGGCAGGGGGTTGGGGGGGGGACAAGCAGGGGGTTGGGGGGGGGGGGGACAAGCAGGGGGCAGGGGGGGGGGGGGGCTGGCAGGGGGACAAGCAGGGGGAAGGGGGGGGGGGGGGGCTGGCAGGGGGACAAGCAGGGGGCAGGGGGGGGCTGGGGGTGGGGGGGGGTCTGTCTTGGGGGGTCTGGGTTTGGGGGGAGGGGTCTGTCCATGGGGGGTCAGTGGGGGGGGGGCTGGTGCTGGTGGGCTGGGGAGGGGGGATAGGTGCAGGTGGGCAGGGGGGGGACTAGCAGGGGGCAGGGGGGGGCTGGCAGGGGGAAAAGCAGGGGGGTGGCAGGGGGCAGGGGGGGGGGGCTGGCAGGGGGTGGCAGCCCTGTCACAACACATGTATAAGCCATCAATCTACCCTTTCCGCTGATAAATGAATGTACAGAATTTTATCCTTTTTGTATCTTTTTACATCATGTTTTTCCATTTTCATTCATTTTCATTTATAATTTATGATACATGATCTGATTTTTTAACATATTTTTATCTACTTTTCATTATTATCTATCTCAAAAGCTGTAATTTTAACATATTTTAACTAAAATTTTCATGGATGTGACTGATGTCAATATGCAAATTCAAGACAATCACTTCTCTGTTTCACTATTTTTGTGGCAATAAAATGATACTCATGTACAGTTTTTTTTACATTTGTCATTTGTTCATTGCAATTCAACAACTTCTGGACTGATTTGTGGACTATAGTTTTATCTTTGTAGGAGGAAAAACAGGGAAAGCACCTCTCTCCAGAAATATGTGCTATAGAAAAAATCAAGATCCTCTTGGAACAAGTAGAGGAACTTCGAGAAGTAGAAACAGTGGATGTAGCATAGCCACAACTAGGAAATGTGTAGAGGAATTTCCAGCACAAAATTGTTAATCAGTTCTCTATAATTTGCATTTCTATTGATTCAGGTAAATACTTCATCCTCTATAATTTCTATATTTATTAACCCTGTCAAGATTTTTGTATAATCACTCTTAGTGTCTTAGGTGAAATACTCAGTTCTCTATAATTTGAATCTCTATTGTTTCAGGTAAATACTTATTCCTCTGTAATTTCATAAACTTATTAACTCTGTCAAGAATTCTATATCATTTATCTCTATTGTGGATTGTTGTGTTTTTTTGTATCTATATTTTTCTTTCAATTCATATTGAGTTATCTATGATCAATCTATTCATCTTTGAGTTGTATTTATCTTTGGAATATGGTGAGCGTGTCAATCTAATAGGATACAGTGTTTTTGGTATTAAAAAACTATATATTTTTCAATTAATTCCACTGCCTTATGACGCTTCACTTTTTTTTTATTATTCTTCTCTTTTCTGGCCTGCATCAAATTCCAATTAATCTTTGAACACTAATACTTTGATTGTAGCAAAAAAAATATATATTTCAGCATGTATTTTATTTCTTGTCTTCATGGTTGAGAATTATGTTTTAGTGATCTGGAACTTATATCTTTAGGGGGCTTGGAGAGTATAAACTCATAGGCTGCACCTATGGATGAGGACTAGCAGGGGGCGGGGGGGGGGGGGGGGGGGGGCTGGAAGGGGGGACTAGCAGGGGGCAGGGGGGGGACTAGCAGGGTTAGTTTGGTTAGGGACCCATTAGTTACTTTATATCGATTCTAGAGATAATGTCCTATTTATCTAGAGCCAGAACATTCGTAAAGGCTCTGTCCAATTTGGAAGCAACCACTTTATTGTGATGTCTTCTATACCAGGTGTATTTCGCACCAGTGAGATTAATTTCAATAAGATTGTTTCCCTTGATCGAGGCTTTAAATTCTCTCGTGGAGATAGAGGCGTGAGATGGGCCAATTTTTTCACTAGAATTAAGAATAACATAAAGTCTCCCATAAGAAACCAGGGGGCATTCGTGTTAGTTCCTAAATAAGAGAAGTCATTCCAAAGAATTATTCATTCTTGGTATTTATTCTTAGCATAAAAAAAGGAGTAGTAAATACGAGTACCATCAATAGTAAAGGTGCAAGTGAGAATCTGACCAGACAGGGGGGGTGTCCAGACAGGGGGGGTCCAGACATGGGGGAGGGGACTGGTAGTCTACACATACCCATATCATCCTATTTGAAACTAAGTGGAAGATGTTGCCCCGCGGATGTCGCTGGACCGGGCCAACACGTTTTGGTCACGCTGCGGTCACGCCGCGGTCACGCCGCGGTCAAGCCGCGGTCACGCCGCGGTCACGCCGCGGTCACGCCGCGGTCACGCCGCGGTCACGCCGCGGTCACGCCGTGATTTGGCCCTGCTCCAGGATGACACCCTGCGGCGGTTACTCCTCCTTAGAGAAACATTGAATGGTTAGCTCTAATTTTTTGTATTTCCTCATTCCTAAACTATATCTCCTCTCAGCGCTGCCTCATCCATCTTTCCACAAAACGTGCATAGCAGGTGGTACAAAGGCTCAATTCAACTGAAAACATTGGTTTGGAATTGTTTGAAATATTTTATTGTACATGTATCACATAATATTTGTTCGGTAATTCTTCTTTTTCCTCATCCTCTTCACATGTTGTCCGAACCATATCATCCTCATCCTCTGCACATGTCGTCTGAACCGGATCAGCCTGTTGTGATGAAAATTCAATGTCTGATTTTGACTGAATTTCACACCAAACCAAGAGATAATAAATGAGTCTAACAATCAGACAAATGGTTTAGGTTCTTTTTCCTCTGCTCACTACACCTATGACTCTAAAACTCTGGATGCCACTGGCACTGCTATAAAAACCAGAAAACTCTCCACTAATCTAAACGTCATTCATACCACTGGTTGTCCTATAAAAAGTAGGAATCCTCATATTAGTCTAAAGTCTCTTTAGGCTAAGGCACAAACAAAACACACTAACATTGATAAACAAGGTACCTTGACACTGGAACCTATAAAACATACAAAAGGAAGCACAACCTCTGTACAAGACCCCATGCTAATGCAGGCACATTTTGAACCTATCGGGCAGAAGCCCCTTTCATTAGATCTGGACGCTATCAAGATGCAGAATATAGATGATTCAAAGGACCCAGGTACACCTACTCTTCATTCTATTAATTTAACTTTTGTTGGTGCTAAATATGTAGATAATATGAACTATTATGAACAGCCTGTATCCCTGTTATCTAACCAAAATACCATTTCGTTGATGCTATATAACATGAACATTACAAACTCAATTAAGAATGCTTCAAGAAATGAACCAATAAAGAAGAACTCTGTCATACCTAACAATGAAGAGGAACAGAACACTAATAATAACAATGTTCATGACATTAGAAGGTATTTTAGAAATAAAGGCTCTGAAGAAAAGGAAAAATGCAGGGGGGCTGGTAGGGGGCAGGGGGGGGGGGCTGGCAGGGGGACAAGCAGGGGGCAGGGGGGGGGGGGGTGGCAGGGGGGGGGGGGTGCTGGCAGGGGGCAGGGGGGGGGGGGGGCTGGCAGGGGGACAAGAAGGGGGCAGGGGGGGTGGCAGGGGACAAGCAGGGGGCAGGGGGGGGGGGGGGGCTGGCAGGGGGACAAGCAGGGGGGGTAGCAGGGGGCAGGGGGGGGACTAGCAGGGGGAGGGGGGGGGACTAGCAGGGGGGAGGGGTGTCCAGGCAGGGGGGACTGGTAGGGGGCAGGGGGGGGTGGCGGGGGGACTAGCAGGGGGGGCTGGCAGGGGGACAAGCAGGGAGCAGGGGGGGGGATGGCAGGGGGCAGGGGGGGCTGGCAGGGGTGGCAGGGGGGGCTGGCAGGGGTGGCAGGGGGGGGGGGGCTGGCAGGGGGACAAGTAGGGGGCAGGGGGGGGGGCTGGCAGGGGGGCAGGGGGGGCTGGCAGGGGGCAGGGGGGGGGGGGCTGGCAGGGGAACAAGCAGGTGGGTGGGGTGCTGGCAGGGGGACAAGCAGGGGGCAGGGGGGGACTAGCAGGGGGATCACATCTAAATATTTCTTACCAACTATCATGCTGGATCATTTGAGTTATTTGTGAAAATCAATAATTAATCACTATGAGATTAATGGTTGTGCTGTTTGAATCCAGGTGAAGCTGTCAATATGTGGCAGGGACTTCAAGTTAACCCTTATTGCTAGGCGGTCACTTCATTTTACTGGCACCAGGTTGGATAGATACATGTTAGTTGTTTTATGTTTTTTATGTGTGCATTCCTACATGGGTTTGGGTTCTGAATACGACTTTATATAAGATCAAACACTGTGATTCTTTGAAGATCAATTTTTTGTTATAACCCATCTTCTAGAATGTGTAATTTTTGCTGGCAGATGTTCCCAATTATTCAGTGTTTGACATATTTTTCCTTTCTCTTGTCTGTTCTGTTTGATTTTTACACTAATCTTTCTATACATTTATTTATGTTCATCTAGATAATTAAAATGAGGTGTCAATGAAATGGTTCAAGCAGTTAATTATGTTGTGACAAAACAATTTGCTCCGGAGTATATATCTGAAGGCTGCCATTTATAAATAAGTTTATTTGTCCAGAATCGGTGTTCAATTCAACTTTTCTAATCTCAGGAGTCATCATGAAGGAATATTGAACCGGATATTATTTTTTTTGGCATTTTCCCATGAATATGCTGCTTTTTAATTTTCTGATCTGTTGCCATTTCTTATTGAAGTTTTTTTTTGTTTCCCAGTATTATGGAAAGACCTTCGTTATAAATCAACAAGGATGCATTTTGAAAATCTAGACCAGAGATATGGAAATCCTATAATCATACTAAATTTTATTAAGGTATGCCACCACGTGGTCCTCTAATTTATCTGGTTCCATACTTTAATAAGCTTGTTTTTCAATTATGATATTTGTTGTTAACATTCCCAGGAAAAGAGACCCATAGAATCTATTCTCCTTGTGGAGTTTGCAAATGCTATTGACATTATCAATAATTATTTATCCTCAGAGGATTGATTTATGTTCCTTCAATGGGATCTCAATTGAAAGTAGTGTTACTAGATTACAAAATTGAAAGTGGTGTTACTAGATTACAGAATTTTGAGTTAGGTTTCATTGTCAATTGAATGTAGTGTCATTCTCAATAGTTTGTGGCCACTGTTTAGATAATCTTATTTTTAATTTTTATAATGTGATGTTATTTTTTGTTCTGGTTGTCATGGGTTGTTTTCTGTTGTTGTGGTCACTGTTTATCTTCCTGACAAGGTCATTGGTTATTTTCTTATTGTGGTTATTGTGGTCGCTGGATCGGGCCAACACGCTGCGGTCACGCTGCGGTCACTCCGCGGTCACGCCGCGGTCACGCCGCGGTCACGCCGCGGTCACGCCGCGGTCACGCCGCGGTCACGCCGCGGTCACGCCGCGGTCACGCCGTGATGTGGCCCTGCTCCAGCCACATCCAGCAGGGGGGGAGGGGTGTCCAGCAGGGGGGGAGGGGTGTCCGCGGTCACGCCGCAGTCACGCCGAAATATATCTATACGTTTGTAATCAATCTAAACAAAGAATAAGAATGGTGTACCTTACACCATTCGATCCAGTCTTTCGAAGCTTTTCACAAGTGTTTGATTGTGATCACTTAGAAGTCGCTGAAAGACTCCTTCAGAGGTATCCAAAAATCATGGGAATCACCCGACACTTAGTAGGACCTCTCTCAATACCAGTCCTTCCTGGTTGTCGAAGTTTTCACAAGCGTTTGATCGAGATCTCCGAGAAGTCACCGGAAGACTCCTTCTGAGGTATCCAAGGTTCATGGGAATCACCCGATGCTTAGGTAGGGTCTCTCTCAACACCACAGTTAGAACCTTGTTTAAAGGTGGGAGAAAAACAAGAGCTAGAGAGAATCGGATTTGAGGGGTTCTAACGATCACATGATCTCAATCATCAAGTGCAACCACTTGCATAGGAATTGAACCAATTCATATAGGCCTTCGAGAACCTCAAAATGTTCAGCCTATTCATGGTACGTTACACAAATGTCCCAAACGTTTCAGCTCATTTGAAGCATACGGCTCAATCCCATTAGTAATCGTTTAACATTTAAATTAAACGATTATGTGAGATGTTCAAACTCCCCAAATCCATCGAAACAGAAAGAAGCTTCAAGCCGAAAGGCGCTAAAGCCATTTTATTAAAAACAAAAGATGACATAAGAGAGGAGATGGGGCTAGACATTGATAAAACTGCCTTCATAATAAAGCATTTCGTTTTCATAACCCCCCTCCCCGACATCATCATCCCATTCCAAGTTGTAGGTAGATGAGCTATGAGACCTAGTCACCATCGTTGTTCTCCATTGAGAGCAGTCTTTCTTCTTCCTTGATTTCCTTGAATAGACAATTTGAAATCCCTCTTTATCAACTGAAGGAAACTTTCCCTTGCTTAAAATATCTTTACATGGATCACTTCTATGGGCATAATCATCATTTTCTATTCCGGCCCAACTTCCCCCTATATTATTAAGCTCCATTTGCCGATTGATCTCTTCCTGGATCTGAGAAGGTTGAACCATTGGTTCATGCTGCTCAGACCCATACTGAGGCTGACCTAGTGAAGCACCCAGCTTCTGACCCAGGTTACTGGCTCCTAGGCCCAGGGCCTGGATCTCCTGTTCCTTCTCCTGCAGGTCCTTGCGACTGGAAGTCAATAGGCCGCTGATTTTCATCCACAAACTGGACACAATCAGCCCGTGCTACTAAGAGTTTCTTCTGCCCTTGAACAGATTTAACCTCTCCAGACCCAATTCCAGGTTGCTCCAAGCCTGGATCATCAACATTTACCTGCACCTGTACACCTGATGGGATCAGAACTTGACCCCGCTGCTGAGAGGCAGCATCAAACTCTGACCTTGACTTATCTGCTCCTGGCCTCTGATTTTCATCCTCAATCCGGCCACTAACAGCCCCTGCTGCTGTTAGTTTTCCCTGCCCCTGAACCTCACCAGCCCCAGTCCAGGTTGCAAATCTGGATCATCAAAATTCACCTCCTCTTGAAAACCTTCACCTGAAATATCAGAATCATTCCCCTTCATATTGCTGACTCCAGTCCCTGGTTGATCACAACCTGTTCCTGCAAGACCCTGCCCAAGTTCCACACTTCCATTTCCTGCAACAGCCTGACCAGAGCCATTCCCAGCTCCAGGACCATTCTTTCTCTTCTTACGGAAAGTCTGAAAATCATGTCCCTTCTGCGAGAAAAAAGAGCAGACAAGTTTCATTCTGCATCTCTCTTTAGATTACCCTATAGACAGACACTTGGAACAAAATGCAGGTAGTTGTTCATACTCAATTTTCAAAAACAAGTCATCTTCATTTGTGGATAACACAACCCGATCAATGAGGGTGGAATTAAGGTCCACTTCTAGAAGAACTCTAGAAAAATAATTATTCTAGAAAAATACCCATAATGTGCCTCCTCAGTTGCTCTATCCATTTTGATGGGAATGCCAATTGTAGATGTAATGTCAAATAATATCCTGGGGGGGGGGGCTGGGTGCAGGTGGTACTGGGGGTGCAGGGGGGTGTCAAGGGTGGGGAGTGGGTTTGGGTTTGGGGGGGGGGGGGGTATGTCCATGGGGTGTCTAGGGGGTCCAGTGAGGGGGGGGGGCGTTTGTCCTGGGGTGTCCAGGGTCTGGGGGGGGGGGGTCTGTCCTGGGGGGTCTGGGTTTGGGGGGGGGGTCTGTCCTGGGGTGTCCACTTTTAGCATGAATTGATACCATTGCTGCATGCAACTTCCAGCTCTAAACCAGATCTGTTTTCAGCTCTAAAATATATGCTTTGTGAGCACACTTACCCCATGGATTGTGTCTCCACTTCTTTAGGTTTGTTCTCTTCTTCACAACCCAAAACACAACCTGTTTTTCCTTGGACAGCTTTACCACCAAGGATTTTTCTTTTCACTATAGGTTGATTTTTCTTTCTCCAAATCACCTTGCTGCTTGGACTGTCCCTGCAAGCATTTTCAGTACATACCTTGCCTTGGGGCACCCCTTTCACATGAATCCTTCTAGTTTTAGGATCATGTGAGTTCTTCTCATGCTTCCAAGCCCTTTTTGTTTCTTTCCAGGAGGTTTGTGCTTTAGAACTAGTCTTGGATTTTTTTTTACATTACTCTCAGCATAGGAGTTTTCTACATGTAGCCCCTGAAATCTGTTCCTCAAAGGAACATATTTGTCATTGTATTCATGTTGATTTCTTCCATTAATCCCTACTGAATGCTTGTAGCCTGCAACTGTCGCGGATGAGGATTTTGTTGCTAAACATGCCAGAATTGGTGAATTGGTACCTGTTAAACCTGAATCTGGCAGTGCTGAAGATGTTGTGGTTATCAGATCAGATAAACTTGGTTATCAGATCAGGGGGCAGGGGGACTAGCAGGGGACTGACAGGGGGCCTAGCAGGGGACTGAGAGGGGGCCTAGTAGGGGCAGGGGGGGCTGGCAGGGGGACAAGCAGGGGGCAGGGGGGGGGGGGGGGGGCTGGTAGGGGGACAAGCAGGGGGCAGGGGGGGCAGGGTGGGGGGGGGGGCTGGCAGGGGGGGCTGGGGGGGGACAAGCAGGGGGCAGGGGGGGGGGGGCTTGCAGGGGGCAGGGGGGGGGGGGGGCTGGCAGGGGGCAGGGGGGGGGGCTGGCAGGGGGGGCTGGGGGGGACAAGCAGGGGGCAGGGGGGGCTGGCAGGGGGGCAAGCAGGGGGCAGGGGGGGCTGGCAGGTGCAGGGGGGGATGGCAGGGGCAGGGGGGGCTGGCAGGGGGGCAAGCAGGGGGCAGGGGGGGGGGGGCTGGCAGGGGGGCAAGCAGGGGGCAGGGGGGGGGGCTGGCAGGGGCAGGGGGGGGCTGGCAGGGGCAGGGGGGGGGGGGATGGCAGGGGGACAAGCAGGGGGGCTGGAAGGGGGACAAGCAGGGGGGAGGGGGGGGGGCTGGCAGGGGCAGGGCGGGGGCTGGCAGGGGCAGGGGGGGGGGGCTGGCAGGGGGACAGCAGGGGGGGCTGGCAGGGGGACAAGCAGGGGGGGCTGGCAGGGGGACAAGCAGGGGGAAGGGGGGGGGGCTGGCAGGGGGACAAGCAGGGGGAAGGGGGGGGGGGGGGCTGGCAGGGGGACAATCAGGGGGAAGGGGGTGGGGGGCTGGCAGGGGCTGGCAGGGGCGGGGGGGGGGGGGGGGGGCTGGCAGGGGGACAAGCAGGGGGGGGGGGGGGCTGGCAGGGGGACAAGAAGGGGGAAGGGGGGGGGGGGGGGGCTGGCAGGGGCAGGGGGGGCTGGCAGGGGTAGGGGGGGGGGGCTGGCAGGGGGACAAGCAGGGGGGGGGGGCTGGCAGGGGGACAAGCAGGGGGGGTGGCTGGCAGGGGGACAAGCAGGGGGGGTGGCTGGCAGGGGGACAAGCAGGGGGAGGGGGGGGGGGCTGGCAGGGGGACAAGCAGGGGGAAGGGGGGGGGGACTGGCAGGGGGGCAAGCAGGGGGCAGGGGGGGGGGCTGGCAGGGGCAGGGGGGGGGGCTGACAGGGGGACAAGCAGGGTGGTGGCAGGGGGGGCCGGCAGGGGGACAAGCAGGGGGAAGGGGGGGGGGGGTGGCAGGGGGGCAAGCAGAGGGCAGAGGGGGGGGGGGGGCTGGCAGGGGCAGGGGGGGGCTGGCAGGGGGACAAGCAGGGGGTGGCAGGGGGGGACTAGCAGGGGGGGTGTCAGGGGGCAGGGGGGACTGGCAGGGGGGTGGCAAGGGGGACAAGCAGGGGGGAGGGGTGTCCAGGCAGGGGGGAGGGGTGTCCAGGCAGGGGGACTGGCAGGGGGCAGGGGGGGGGGGCTGGCGGGGGGGACTAGCAGGGGGCAGGGGGGGCTGGCAGGGGGACAAGCAGGGGGCAGGGGGGGGGGCTGGCAGGGGGATAAGAAGGGGGGGCTGGCAGGGGGACAAGCAGTGGGCAGGGGGCTGGCAGGGGGGGGGACTAGCAGGAGGGTGGCAGAGGGGACTGGCCGGGGGTGGCAGGGGGGTATTTTTTTATGGATTTGGACACCCTATAGCCACGGTTTTAAACCGTGTCTATTGATTTATTGCCACAGTTTTAAACCGTGGCTATAGACATAATGCCACGGTTTAAAACCGTGGCTATAGATTTTGTCCGGCCTTTAGTATAGCCACGGTTGAAACCGTGGCATTAGGTATACAGCCACGGTTTAAACCGTGGCTATAAACCTATAGCCACGGTTTGGACCGTGGCTATAGATTTAAAGCCACAGTTCCAAACCGTGGCTCTAGGTCTAGGCCTATAGCCACGCCAAACTTAGCCACGGTTCGCCAAACCGTGGCTATTACCTATAGCCACGGTTTGAGGGCCTATAGACATGGTTTAGAACCGTGGCTATAGCCCGAATTTCCAGTAGTGTCATCCAAATTATGCAGATTTATTAAAATTTATTATTATATTATACAAACCCTTGAGACATGTACCATTGTGAAGGCATAAATATGAGGCACAACACGTGATAGGTGTTTTATATATATGTGTTTAATTTGACATCTGTGTAATGTTCATTTCTAATCATTGGGTAGTTATGAATAGGAATCCATCGGGTTGACTCCAAGGTACAAGTTACCTACAAAGATAATTTTAAATGAATTTATTTGTTTAAAATTATGATGGATGAGAATCTCAAGGAAATTCAGAAAAGGGTTTAAGATAAAAGTATTGATTAATTAAAGTTGATAATTAATTGATTCGAGCGTGACTTATCTTAAACAAGAATGATTAAATAATTGAATTATAGTTTTATTTATGTGTAAGTATCATTGCATGTATAGATGATCATGAGCTAAACAAATACCTTTGTATGTGGATGGTTTCTTTTAATTAATTTATTTAAATTAAATTTTTTGTCTTGTGAGCCTTCTCCTCATTAATATGTTGGGCCTGTGTTCCCAAGGTTTCTTTTATGTAAAACTCCTTTTTACCCCTTGTAACACCCCAGGATTTCATAGTGTGTTATTTCTTCAAAATAATTCAATAACTTGCACTACACGCAACACCGAGTTCAATCACACCATTACTTACAAAAAAAAGCCATTAAAAGAGGTCATGAATAGTATTAACTAAATTTTAAACTTTATATAATCCTTATAATTTTAGATTCCATATTATGAGTTTCTTAGTCATAATGCAAGAACAGATTCATTTTCAGTATTACACTTTTATCAACTTTTAATAGTGAAACCTTTTTTAATACAATATTTTATACTTTTTGACGAAATGGGGACATCAAAAAATTTAAAATGAAACATCCCAAGCTTACACGGTACGCTTTCCTTTGAATAAAACAGTAGCGTGTGTTGTACGCAACCTCGAGTTCTAACACACCACAACTAACTAAACTAGCTGTTGTGAATAGTAATACCTACTTTTTGAAATTATATATATTTTATATTTGAAAATGGACTTCATTTTTGGACTCGGAATATCGAATTTAGCCTAGGGTGAAATTTTGGTACTTTTCGGATAACTTTCATATTTTGATGAATAGTGAAAATTACTAAATTTTAATTAAAAACAACTTTTTTAATCAAAATAATTAATAGTGATAAATTATGAATTTGAGTGGTTTTAAAGTATATTTAGAATATATTTTTACCATTTAATATAATTTTGGTCATTGGACATAATTTTACAATTAAACCGAACATAAACAAGTGTCAATCTTTTGATAGTTATTATCTCTTAAAAACACGCTTTTTGTTTTGACAGCGGGAATTAATTTTAAATTAATTTCTGCCACTTCTGTGTTTTGAATTTAGGAAAATGGATTCCATATTTGGAATCAGGATGTTCAAATTGTGTAAATAGGTAACTTTTATTTTTAGACATTTTGAATAATTACTGCGGTAAATATTTTATTTACCATGGTTAAGGGTAAATCCGGTAAATAAGGGTTAAAAAAATAATATTATAATAATACTAAATTACCCTAAAACGTGTCTTAACCCTATTGGTTGATACATGGTCGACCATGGGCATCTTTGGGTCAATTTGGGGACCCCATTGATCCACTTGTAAGTGATAATGACACTTTATTTTAATTAAGTTAAAATGAATACAAAAATGGCATAAGCTTACATCTTTTAGAAGAACAATTTTTACATAGGGTTATACATGTTGGATTTTCGATTATAAATATTAATTAGAAAGCTAAAAAGATTTCCTACATAATGATATTTTATTTATAATTTTTAGACATTAAATAATTTATATTATTTATGACACAATGATGATGCAGTAATTACTATAATAGTGAAAAATTAAAATAAGTGATATTATAAATACCCAAATAAATATAATATGAAACTTTTAATGAATTAAACTAATTTTCTAGGATAATATGATATTTTAGGATTGATTTAATTGACTTTTTTCGAAGTAATCAATCTGTTATGAGTTTCAAAAAAATCAACTATTGAATAGTGTCAAAACTGACATAAAAGAGTTCTTAAAACAAATATTATATTATTAATTGATATTAAATTCCTAAAAATCTAAGGTTCGGCCAAGAGACTTATATTATGATATTTTAATCATTAATGGACCACTTGGGGGTCGCTTGGATGTATATAGTAAGTTTATTAACCATATTATATAAAAATACAAAGAGACATTGTAAAAGTGAAACTAATTAACTTAGAGTTAATACTTAAAGATAGGGTTAATATAAGTAACCAAACCTGTCTAAATTCTATTGGATGAGTTGTTTTCGACCTATCCCCACCTCATCCTTTGAATAGTCAACTTTGGAGCCTTTGGAAACCGAATATGAATTTATTATAAATTAATATTTCTAGCTTTTCCAAAGGTTCCCCTCACCCCTCTTATAAAAGGGCACTCCTCCTTCTCATTTACTCACACCTCTCAAGCCACTTGGCTCGTCCAAACTCTGACCAAATAATCTCCCCACATCCCTCTACTCCTCCTTGAAGCTTCCCCTTAGGCAGAAAGCATTTCATGAAGTCCTTTGGTTCCAACCAAAGTGAGTTACCTAAATTAAAGGTAACGTTTTCTCTTAAATTATTTTCAATTATTTTGCTTCTCCAACCCCCAAACTCTTTTTATTTCCTTTCTTTTGTAACAAAACCAGTATCCAAAATATACTAGGATGTTGTTATAAGAAGGATTAAAACTACACATACACACAACTCCATCTAATGGATGATGAACATAATGTTTCTGTGGATGGCAAACTAACGCCTCACGAAACGATGATTGTTCAAAAACATCTTACCACCTCTCATGGTGGCCATTATGATGGCACTGTAATTAAATATGATATTAATGATATATATTTTATATATAAGCTTCTGTAATTACATTTTATTTCATATCATTATTCGTTTCATGTTGTATATACATACGATAATTTCATTTGAGGAAGTGCGGACTACCGCCCCCTTAAAATGATATGACTCGTTCATACCACACATGGAACGTATAAAGGATGGTGTTAATGAACTTAAGTAACATATATAAAATATTATATTATACTGGAATAGTAATATACCTATGTATCATTTGGATTTGATTCTCTTAAAATAAAAATTAAATGGAAGTAGCGTTCATGCGTACGTACGGACTACCGTCTCCACGAACGCGATAAGATTCATTCTCCATCATATCCATTCAAGTCTTATTCTCATTTTGGGGTTAAAAATAATGTTAATATCATTATGATTATGAATAAGATATAATCCATCCATTACAAACATGTCTTACGTAACCAAACATTTAAGAAGAACGAATCGATTATCACCCGAAACGACGATAATACTAAGATATTATTAATAAAGCAATGTTAAAAGATCATATATGATATCATATTAATGTATATGATTCTTGTATAATTTAATAACAATTATTTCACCATTATACAGGAGGTTAACCTACCCCATCCAAGGAAAAGTACAAGGTAAGGGTTTATTTCACAATCTCTTCATTATCCGAGGTTGTTTATACGTAATAATCTACTGGGATATCTTTATCATCCACATCCATGTTTCTTAAAAATGTATTTCAAAACATTTTTACTATGATTTAAAGTAATTTATACCCTTTTTGACTTTTATAAGTGGTTTATAAAGGAATCTTTCTGTCGTTTTCAAAACAAGGTCCTTTTTAACCTTTTCGACAGAATTAAGGTAAGAATGTTTTTTTTAACTTATATGGCGGGTGAAGCTATTTTCCGCCGTTATAAAATCTTAAAAGCTTCCCTTACAAGCTTATAAGAATATTTTCAAAGAAAATGTTTTATTTTATATGGATCTTAAATGATTTCAAAATAAAAGTAGATATTTCTTTAAAAAGAATTTTGATTTCATCTATGTCAACATCCTTTGATGGATTTTACGCTTATTTGAAGTTTATTTATTATGATACAAAACTTCTATATTGTATTGAAGGTTTTGTGATATGTTTGACTGTGGATGTGCTATTTTTATACCATTCATAGTTTATGGTGAAAGTATTGACATTTCGTATGCTAGTTTTAATACGAATGTTTATGTTATGTTTAAACCTTTTCATATGGGAATGCATTGGACTTAATAAGTGACGGGTGGAGCCCGCTATAGCTCCTCGATGCATCGGTAGGTCTCATGAGACAAACTAGTGTCTTGGCACAAGGCCTTGACAAAATCTTATTTGTAGTCTTGGCATGAGGCCTTGGCTATGTGGTTATGATAGTCTGGCATTATGCATTCCAACATTATGAAAGTGGTTATTGATTTTTGCATGTGATTATTCGATTAGTAGAATATCCATGTGAATAAGTAGATGGAATTATTTCACTTTATTTATGCCATACCAAGTTGAAATTTCATGTTTAAAAGGCTTTTGTTTTAGTTATACATTGCCTTAAATGTTTATTCTTATTTATGAAAGTTTCCGCTATATTGTTATCCTTACTGGGCATTTGAGCTCACCCCTTTTCTATGTTTTATTTTTTCCCAGGAAGTGAAGATGTAAGTTATGAATGACCTGAAGGGATATTATGAGGGGATTATAGTGTGGACTGTGGAAACATTATGTTGTTGTAGTAGTTTTTCACTTTGAAATGTAATGTAAAACTTTATGATTATATCTAGTGTTTCCAAGGCTACTAAACCAATCGGTCTTTCGAGGTTTGATCTTCTTGTGATCATGCCAATGTTATGAAGTAATGCACCGACTCTGGGTACCTGGGTTCGGGGCGTTACAGTTGGTATCAGAGGAAGTTTAGTACAAACCTTGGAAGCTAGATTTAGATAAACTCTGATTAGAGCACGTAGACCTAAGATGAACTTTGAGGATTAGTATAGAAGAACTTCCTAGAATTTTGGTATTGTAGAGATTTTGTGAGTTTTCCGAGCAATACATCCCTGTCTGGATACGAGCAGGTAGAGGCGGCTCTGGCACAGATGTACCTAGGGGTAAAACCCGAAAACACCGCTTTGAGCTAGACTCGAACGGGAACTGGTGCACGACAACGGGCCTTGCTGCACTCTTGGTTACGACACTCCCGGGGGATATGCTTAGGATAACTCTCACTATCTTTACAAATCATTATGAAGGGTTTATGAGTATATACTTCCTCAAAGAAAACATTTTTATGATTATGGATTATATCCATAAATAGTTCAATTTATGTTAAGTGTTTTATAAGTATAGGATTATGTGTTTTGATTCATAAACTGATCTAGTTTATGCCATGGTATAGAAATGGCGCCCAGTAGAAGGAATGAGAACTCCAGAAATACACATGATTCAAAGAGAAGGAAGGATCATATCTTTCATGGTCTTAAGCTAGAATTTATAAGAGAAATAGTCTCCCATGTATTATCATCATATGAAGAAATAATATCATGTGTTGATAAGATAAGTAAAGAGTTTACTAAGTCCTATGGCTTTGAAGGGAAGCAAGAGAAGAAAAGGATGGAAGAGAGAAAGATGGATAAAGGGAAGATGGAAAAGAAGAATTTTCCCATATGTGGTAACTGTGGAAAGAAACACCTTGGAACTTCCCTGAAAGGAATGGGAGTTTGTTATAAGTGTGGAGGAAAAGGGCACAAAGTACGTGACTGCAAGGGTAAGAAAATGGTTTAAATGTACAATGCTTCATTTGCAAGGAGTTTGGACACTACGCGAACTTATGTCCCAGTCATAAGACTATGCCGCAAATGATGTTATTGGATAATAATCAAGTTATGATACTACCACAGATGAATAGTAATGATTAGAGTTCTTATGTTGATTATGTCAACTGAGTGTTGTATCAACAATGTACTTGTTATAATAATTATGGAGTATATAAGGATTGTACTGCAGTACTATTTCATTAAGGACTTGTGATTGTGTGGAACAAAGAAAAGTGACTCAATAGAAGGATAAATTTTTGGAAAATATATGGTTGAGAGAATGATAAACCATAATATAGTTCTGATACCGAGGTAGTGATTTTGGAATAATACATGATTGTTTTGGATAAATTATATTGGATATTCTTGACTACCTTGGAACTGATTAATGATTTGTATATTCCATCATTGTTGGGGTTTAAAACATTTTTGGATTGATGAAGTATATCCAGCATTCTATATGGAATAAGGGAGAATGATTGTAATCAATAAGGAATATGGTAATTCAGGATGTTTCAGTGTATTAAAAGAATACATGATGAAAGTATTCATATGCTATTACGGGTTAAAAAGGATCTACATTATTTTTACCTTCCTTATAAATGTTGGACTGTGAGTTTGGACAGAAGTATTTTGGATAGTTCTAGTTTGGATTATTTTGGATTGCCATAAAAGGACAACCCGGAGGTCGGGCGACAACCCGTCGCGTCCGGCAAGGCTGTGAGACTTGAACCCACAACCGAAGGGCGACAAGGGTGTAACACCTACCACTAGCCCACGAGATGTCCTGGATTAAATAATGTAGTTTTTTTTAAAAAGATCTGGTAGATGAATTATAAATTAATTTATTTTGGAACCCTGTACGAATAGTATGAATAGAAAAAAAAATATTACATTCTATTATCTTTTAGAGTGAAAGATGAGTTTGTGGTAGGAATTTATTAATGGATAAAACTCAAATTATAAAGTAAGTATATCTCCCTATGATCTTAGCCAATCTCATAAATAAATTCCTCAACATTAATAAAAGGAACTTAGAACAAAAATGTTGTCCTAGATGGTGCCTTAAATCATCACTAATTTATGGCTTTGAGATTTTTGGCCTTTTCATAGCCATGTTCTCTACCACTCTCCATCAGATAATTGATGGTTAGATTTCTCCTCCATATCCATATTTTCCTACATGGAACCCTAGTATGTGTTATGTTCGGTAATCTTCATACTTTCCACTCTTTGTTTAAAATAGAGGCCTCATTAATTCATTTTTCGATGTGGGATTTCAACTAAGATATTTTGAAACGTCAAAAATGTGTTATCCTAATATCCTATGTTTTGTTGAACCGATGGTATTTCAAATCATCATAGATTGATGAATTTAAGGGCCTCAATTTTACACTTGTTTGTGATTGATGACCTCAATCACTACCTATAAATATTTACGTTTTTCCTCCAATTATATGTCTCTAATTGCCACCAATGTTCTCCTAATCGAGATCATAATTTGGTGGTGACCCTTTCATTTCTCTTTTCCTCATATTAAGACTAAATTTTAGTAACCCAATTTCTGATGTGGGTTTTCCCACAAATATATTTTCTACTTTCAACCTTTTATTTTCGAAGAACAATTTCAAATTGCGAGGATGCAATTTATTGAAGGAGGGGAGAATGTAACACCCCAGGATTTCATAGTGTGTTATTTCTTCAAAATAATTCAATAACTTGCACTACACGCAACACCGAGTTCAATCACACCATTACTTACAAAAAAAAGCCATTAAAAGAGGTCATGAATAGTATTAACTAAATTTTAAACTTTATATAATCCTTATAATTTTAGATTCCATATTATGAGTTTCTTAGTCATAATGCAAGAACAGATTCATTTTCAGTATTACACTTTTATCAACTTTTAATAGTGAAACCTTTTTTAATACAATATTTTATACTTTTTGACGAAATGGGGACATCAAAAAATTTAAAATGAAACATCCCAAGCTTACACGGTACGCTTTCCTTTGAATAAAACAGTAGCGTGTGTTGTACGCAACCTCGAGTTCTAACACACCACAACTAACTAAACTAGCTGTTGTGAATAGTAATACCTACTTTTTGAAATTATATATATTTTATATTTGAAAATGGACTTCATTTTTGGACTCGGAATATCGAATTTAGCCTAGGGTGAAATTTTGGTACTTTTCGGATAACTTTCATATTTTGATGAATAGTGAAAATTACTAAATTTTAATTAAAAACAACTTTTTTAATCAAAATAATTAATAGTGATAAATTATGAATTTGAGTGGTTTTAAAGTATATTTAGAATATATTTTTACCATTTAATATAATTTTGGTCATTGGACATAATTTTACAATTAAACCGAACATAAACAAGTGTCAATCTTTTGATAGTTATTATCTCTTAAAAACACGCTTTTTGTTTTGACAGCGGGAATTAATTTTAAATTAATTTCTGCCACTTCTGTGTTTTGAATTTAGGAAAATGGATTCCATATTTGGAATCAGGATGTTCAAATTGTGTAAATAGGTAACTTTTATTTTTAGACATTTTGAATAATTACTGCGGTAAATATTTTATTTACCATGGTTAAGGGTAAATCCGGTAAATAAGGGTTAAAAAAATAATATTATAATAATACTAAATTACCCTAAAACGTGTCTTAACCCTATTGGTTGATACATGGTCGACCATGGGCATCTTTGGGTCAATTTGGGGACCCCATTGATCCACTTGTAAGTGATAATGACACTTTATTTTAATTAAGTTAAAATGAATACAAAAATGGCATAAGCTTACATCCTTTAGAAGAACAATTTTTACATAGGGTTATACATGTTGGATTTTCGATTATAAATATTCATTAGAAAGCTAAAAAGATTTCCTACATAATGATATTTTATTTATAATTTTTAGACATTAAATAATTTATATTATTTATGACACAATGATGATGCAGTAATTACTATAATAGTGAAAAATTAAAATAAGTGATATTATAAATACCCAAATAAATATAATATGAAACTTTTAATGAATTAAACTAATTTTCTAGGATAATATGATATTTTAGGATTGATTTAATTGACTTTTTTCGAAGTAATAAATCTGTTATGAGTTTCACAAAAATCAACTATTGAATAGTGTCAAAATTGACATAAAAGAGTTCTTAAAACAAATATTATATTATTAATTGATATTAAATTCCAAAAAATCTAAGGTTCGGCCAAGAGACTTATATTATGATAGGTTAATCATTAATGGACCACTTGGGGGTCGCTTGGATGTATATAGTAAGTTTATTAACCATATTATATAAAAATACAAAGAGACATTGTAAAAGTGAAACTAATTAACTTAGAGTTAATACATAAAGATAAGGTTAATATAAGTACCCAAACCTGTCTAAATTCTATTGGATGAGTTGTTTTCGACCTATCCCCACCTCATCCTTTGAATAGTCAACTTTGGAGCCTTTGGAAACCGAATATGAATTTATTATAAATTAATATTTCTAGCTTTTCCAAAGGTGCCCCTCACCCCTCTTATAAAAGGGCACTCCTCCTTCTCATTTACTCACACCTATCAAGACACTTGGCTCGTCCAAACTCTGCCCAAATAAGCTCCCCACATCCCTATACTCCTCCTTGAAGCTTCCCCTTAGGCAGAAAGCATTTCATGAAGTCCTTTGGTTCCAACCAAAGTGAGTTACCTAAATTAAAGGTAACGTTTTCTCTTAAATTATTTTCAATTATTTTGCTTCTCCAACCCCCAAAATCTTTTTATTTCCTTTCTTTTGTAACAAAACCAGTATCCAAAATATACTAGGATGTTGTTATAAGAAGTATTCAAACTACACATACACACAACTCCATCTAATGGATGATGAACATAATGTTTCTGTGGATGCAAACTAACGCCTCACGAAACGATGATTGTTCAAAAACATCTTACCGCCTCTCATGGTGGCCATTATGATGGAACTGTAATTAAATATGATATTAATGATATATATTTTATATATAAGCTTCTGTAATTACATTTGATTTCATATCATTATTCGTTTCATGTTGTATATACATACGATAATTTCATTTGAGGAAGTGCGGACTACCGCCCCCTTAAAATGATATGACTCGTTCATACCACACAAGGAACGTATAAAGGATGGTGTTAATGAACTTAAGTAACATATATAAAATATTATATTATACTGGAATAGTAATATACCTATGTATCATTTGGATTTGATTCTCTTAAAATAAAAATTAAATGGAAGTAGCGTTCATGCGTACGTACGGACTACCGTCTCCACGAACGCGATAAGATTCATTCTCCATCATATCCATTCAAGTCTTATTCTCATTTTGGGGTTAAAAATAATGTTAATATCATTCTGATTATGAATAAGATATAATCCATCCATTACAAACATGTCTTATGTAACCAAACATTTAAGAAGAACGAATCGATTATCACCCGAAACGACGATAATACTAAGATATTATTAATAAAGCAATGTTAAAAGATCATATATGATATCATATTAATGTATATGATTCTTGTATAATTTAATAAAAATTATTTCACCATTATACAGGAGGTTAACCTACCCCATCCAAGGAAAAGTACAAGGTAAGGGTTTATTTCACAATCTCTTCATTATCCGAGGTTGTTTATACGTAATAATCTACTGGGATATCTTTATCATCCACATCCATGTTTCTTAAAAATGTATTTCAAAACATTTTTACTATGATTTAAAGTCATTTATACCCTTTTTGACTTTTATAAGTGGTTTATAAAGGAATATTTCGGTCGTTTTCAAAACAAGGTCCTTTTTAACCTTTTCGACAGAATTAAGGTAAGAATGTTTTTTTTAACTTATATGGCGGGTGCAGCTATTTTCCGCCGTTATAAAATCTTAAAAGCTTCCCTTACAAGCTTATAAGAATATTTTCAAAGAAAATGTTTTATTTTATATGGATCTTAAATGATTTCAAAATAAAAGTAGATATTTCTTTAAAAAGAATTTTGATTTCATCTATGTCAACATCCTTTGATGGATTTTACGCTTATTTGAAGTTTATTTATTATGATACAAAACTTCTATATTGTGTTGAAGGTTTTGTGATATGTTTGACTGTGGATGTGCTATTTTTATACCATTCATAGTTTATGGTGAAAGTATTGACATTTCGTATGCTAGTTTTAATACGAATGTTTATGTTATGTTTAAACCTTTTCATATGGGAATGCATTGGACTTAATAAGTGACGGGTGGAGCCCGATATAGCTCCTCGATGCATCGGTAGGTCTCATGAGACAAACTAGTGTCTTGGCACAAGGCCTTGACAAAATCTTATTTGTAGTCTTGGCACGAGGCCTTGGCTATGTGGTTATGATAGTCTGGCATTATGCATTCCAACATTATGAAAGTGGTTATTGATTTTTGCATGTGATTATTCGATTAGTAGAATATCCATGTGAATAAGTAGATGGCATTATTTCACTTTATTTATGCCATACCAAGTTGAAATTTCATGTTTAAAAGGCTTTTGTTTTAGTTATACATTGCCTTAAATGTTTATTCTTATTTATGAAAGTTTGCGCTATATTGTTATCCTTACTGGGCATTTGAGCTCACCCCTTTTCTATGTTTTATTTTTTCCCAGGAAGTGAAGATGTAAGTTATGAATGACCTGCAGGGATATTATTAGGGGATTATAGTGTGGACTGTGGAAACATTATGTTGTTGTAGTAGTTTTTCACGTTGAAATGTAATGTAAAACTTTATGATTATATCTAGTGTTTCCAAGGCTACTAAACCAATCGGTCTTTCGAGGTTTGATCTTCTTGTGATCATGCCAATGTTACGAAGTAATGCACCGACTCTGGGTACCTGGGTTCGGGGCGTTACACCCCTCACCTGCATGTGAGCTAAAAAAAGGCATATGTAATGGATGGAACTCCCAAGCCAGTGGAGGCAGTTTAAGCTAGAACCAAAATGAAACCAATCCCAGGAGATAGAGAGGTGGACAGTTGGAAAGCTGTAAACACAAACCCAAAAGGTTCAAGGTGTTTCTACCCTAGGCCAGGGTTAGTTTATCAACCACTAGATAAAATAACCATTATAAAAGCTCATGATCATTCCCTTTACTTTATTTTATTTCTGTTAGATTCATGGTTTATCATTATGGATGTGTTGTCACGATCACATAATTAATGAATTAAACAAGCATTCAAGAGGGAACTAAATAAACTACACTTATGCATAAATATTATCAAGACATGGTTAATCACGTAAGTAAGTTCCACTTAAAATTAACGAGCATTTGATAATGATAATAAGTAATTCACGCAAAAGAGGTAAAAATCCCTCAAATAAAATATTATGTCAGACCAAGCCTTCTGTTACTTGATTAAGGAAAAAACTCAATAAAACTATGTGTTTAACCAGCCCTTTTTGAGACACATACTTTTATACTAGAAGCACTTATGAAAGGTTCCAGGTTGACCTAACCATATTACATCAAGAGGATTTTCCCTTTCTAGACTTGGTGTAATATTGGAGAAAAGAGTTGAGGAAATTAAAAGTCAGGATTTCAAGATTGGGGAGTCCACTCAACAGATCAAGGAGCTATAAGCCCATAGTTAGAAAAGACCTGCCTACCTAAATACCTTCAAATAGCTTGACCAACCCATGTTGGGGTTATGTGAAGGGGAATATAGATCCTTTACACTATAATGTCAACACAACTAGACATTTTGAGTTCAATGGTGAGGGCCATTGGGATTTGATAAAATAGTGGGAGACTTAATTTATTATTTCTCATAAAAATATAATCAAGAGAGTACTAATGATCTGCTCTATTAATTATAGAATAAAAAATGAAAATCTCGTCAACCACACTATCCATGCAATTAATTCTGGATAAAGAGAACATCCACATAAGTAGTAACTTCTAGGAATGGTTTAGACACCTTCGGGTTATCCTATACCATGAACATAAGTCTTACGTGTTGGAGTCAACATTAACTGATCCACCTTCCAAAGAGGCGAGTGATGAGGATTTCCTGGTCTATGAGAAACATATGAATGACGTGGTCGACGTTCAATGTTTGATTCTATCATCAAGTTCTAGTGAGCTCATGAAGTCTCATGAAAACATGGATACATATTACATGCTCGAGCACCTCTTTGGTCTTTACCAGGAGAGAGTAAGACAGGAAAGGTTTGAGATCTCCAAGGTACTCTTTCAGAGTAAACTTGGAGAGGGTGCCCCAACTGGGCCTCATGTAGTCAAGCTCATTGGCTACATTGAGTGCCTGGAGGTTCTAGGGTTTAGACTCCCTAAATAATTGGGAACCGATCTCATTCTCACATCACTCCCTCAAAGCTTCTCCAGATTTTTTTGTTAATTTTAACATGAACAACATTGAGTAGTCTCTATCTGATCTTCTTATCCCCATTCGAAAAGCAAAAAAGATATGAAGCGTGAAAATAATTATGTTTTAATGGTGAATAAGAGGAAAGGGAAGGAGAATATTTTTTATAACCAAATCTTCTTCACAACCTTCCAATAATAGAAAGATCAAAGGGGAGGAAAAGGAATAGGAGGCTATTTGTTTCGCATGTGGTAAGAAAGGCCACTAGAAGAAGAACTGCACCCAGCCTAAGAAGCAAGGAGAAGCTTCAGGTGAGTTTATTATCGAATGAAATATATCTGTTTTTAATATTTGGTTATTAGATATAGCTTGTGGTGATCACATATGTTTCCAAATACAGGAACCAAGTAGATTTAGGAAGATTGACCAAGGGGAGGTAGATCTACGAGCATCCTATAGAGCCAAGATTGTTGCTATAACTATCGG
Source organism: Viscum album (assembly GCA_963277665.1). Taxonomy (NCBI): domain Eukaryota; kingdom Viridiplantae; phylum Streptophyta; class Magnoliopsida; order Santalales; family Viscaceae; genus Viscum; species Viscum album. The sequence continues at coordinate 627,409,696 of OY728127.1, forward strand.
GGACTACCACCTCACATTGCCAATTGGGATGATCTTGTTGTTAAAGGGTTGTTATTATGTGATTTATGTTACTAAAAACATTATTTATGTATCTAGATTAGATACAGATGGTTTTTTTAAAGTTTGAAAATGAATGTTTCTTCTTTTACAAAGATAGAATTTGTTTTGGTAGGGCACATTTATACAACGATCTTTACGTGTTGGATTACACAAACCAAGTAATAGCAATCGATAACAAAGATACATCACATGAATCATACCACACCCAACTTTGGCATCACCATATAGGTCATGTAAATGAAAAATTCTTGAATAATTTACATCAAGATGGATATTTAGATTCTTTCGAACTAAAACCACTTGGCGTATGTCATGCATGTTTACAAGGAAAAATGAACAAAGCACCATTTAGTGAGAAATATTAAAGGGCTAAAGAACTTCTGGAATTAGTTCATACCGATGTGTGTGGACCATTTCTAGTTGAAGCAAGGGGAGGTTACTCATACTTAATAACTTTTACTAATTATTCTAGTAGATATGGATATATCTACTTAATGAGGTATAAGTTGGATTCTTTTGATAAGTTCAAAGAACACAAGAATGAAGTTGAGAACCAGCTTGGTAAGAATATTAATAAAATTCTCTCAGACTGAGGTGGAGAATATCTTAATCAAGACTTCATTGATTACATATAGAAGTTTGAGATCCTATCCCAACTCACTCCTCCTTACACGCCTCAGTGGAATGGTGTGAGAAAAAGGAGGAAACGCACCCTGTTGGACATGGTGAGATCAATGGTGAGTCATGTGAGTCTTCTATTATCCTTTTGGGGATATGCGTTACAAATAGCGACACACATATTAAACCAAGTACCAACTAAATAGATAAATGGAATTCCATACTAGTTCTAGAGTATAAATAAATCCATGTTATCGAATTTACATGTGTGGGGAAGCGATGTGTTTGTTAAGGCCTCTTCAGGTAACAAACTTGCACCCCGAGGCACAAAGTGTACCTTTATAGGATACCACAAGGAAACAAGGGGATATTACCTATATAACCCCTCAGACAAAAAGGTTATAGTGGAAAGAAAAGCCATATTCCTTGAGAGGGAGCACATCTACAAAAGATATAGTGGGATCAAGATAGTCTTCGATGAATTTGAGGCTCAAGGTACACAAGAGTTGGTATAAGAGAAGATTCCACAAAGCCCCATGGAAGAAAGAACTGTTCCAGAGACACAAGAACTGTGTAGGAGTAAAAGAGATGTTAGAGAAGAAGAATAGTACTATTTTCTAGTTATCAAGTATGGTGACTCATTATTAGTCGATAATAATGATCCTCTAACCAACAAGGAAGCAGTAAGTGGAATAGATGTTTCCAAGTGGCAAGAATCCATGAATTCTAAAATGGATTCCATGTACCAAAACCAAGTCTAGATTTTGGTAGATCCTCCATTTTATGTAAATCCTGTTGGTTTCAAATGGGTATTCAAGATGAAACTGAACATAGAAGGACATGTCAGTACCTATAAGGCATGATTGGTTGAAAAAGGATTCAAACCGCGTCATGGAATTGAATACTATTAAACCTTTTCACCAGTTTCAATTCTTAAATCAATTATAATTCTATTTTCCATTACTGCTTACCATGACTATGATATTTGTCAAATGGATTTCAAAACAGCATTCCTTAACGAGAATCTTTAGGAAGATTTCTACATGACAGAACCTGAAGGGTTTGTGACTCCAAAGGATTCCAATAAGGTATGAAAGTTTCAGAAATCCATTTATGGATTAAAGTAAACATCCAGGTCATGGAACATTAATTTTGATGAATCCATAATGAAATATGGTTTTATCAACAATGAATGTGATCCTTGTGTCTACAAATGGTTTAGTGGGAGTACAATCATTTTTCTAATATTATATTATGATGACATATTACTTATTGGAAACAAGATACTGGTCTTACAGTCTATTACGGTATAGTTGAATTAATTATTCTCCATAAAGGAATTGGGAAAGGAAACATATATTCTTGGGATCGAGATCCATCGTGATAGATCCAAGAGATTTCTGGGCCTAAGTCAAAGTATATACATTGATAAGATACTGAAGAGATTCATTATGGAACAATCCAAGAGGGGATTTTTGTTAGTGTCACATGGAATTCATCTTTCCAAGGAAATGTGTCCTCAAACACCTAGGGAAATAATGATAATGGAAAGGACTCCATACGCATTATAGATTGGGTCAGTCATGTATATACGAGGCTGGATGTCGCCTATGCATTGAGTGCTGTGGGAAGATATCAAGATGACCCAGGTGACCACCATTGGATGGTATTCAAGACTATACTAAAGTATCTGAGGCATACTAAGTATATGTTTCTGTTTTATAGAGGAGATGAGGAACTTATTATTAGAGGATATGCAGATGCTAGTTTCCAGACTGATCAAGATTACATGAAGTTGCAAACAGGATACATCTTCACTTTGAATGGAGGTGCAGTGTGCAGGAAGAGCTCAAAGTAGAGTGTGGTCATAGATTCTATAATAGAGTCAGAGTATATAGCAGCTTTTGAGGAATCTAAAGAAGTAGTTTGGATGCAAAACTTCATCCTGGAGCTAGATGTGATACATTGAAATAAAGATCCCATCACACAGTACTGTGATAATATTGCAGCGATGGCTCTCGAAAAAGAGCCAAGGTCACATTAGTGGACGAAACACATACTTCAGAAGTATCATCTATTGAGGGATTTTTCTTAGAGAGGTGAAGTTGTAGTGAGAATTATTTACGCGAAAGACAATGTGGTGGAGCCCTTGACTAAAACTTTGACTCAGCAGAAACATGATCATCATGTAAAGTAGAGCGGACTGAAAGTCCTAGGCAGTTGGCTCCAGTCCGAGTGGGAGTTTGTTAGAGTTGGTATCCTATAACCAATTATTTGTACTTTGATTACATCGATATTTAATGTATTATATATTGTTCTTTGTTCTGCATGACTATGATGTAATAATGTCCTAGAGTATTTGTTGCATTGATAAGGTCATGGAAGTTCTTTGACGTGATGAGAACCTTGAAATGCTGTAATAATATTCTTAAATACTGTTCTATGGTTGGATGATATACTATGATGGGAAACATATCATATAGACTACCAGGTGCGGGTACTCGTAAGCAGATGAGACTTCCTCTCATGAAGTTCACACTTGGTAATATCCAAGATAAGAGATTATGAGAACATACTCTCTAGTAGAAATTCCACATGTTTTGGTGTCATCATATATTCCTATCTATGAGTATTTTTAATGATCCTTAGACATTAAGATTATCATTAATATGTGTCATGACTCACGCACTTTCATTTACTGATGAAAACCATCACAGAGACAATTGGTGGGAATTAGGGTACATTGGGTGCATCATGAGTGGCATGTTATTAATGGATAAGTCAAGGAATAATTTGTCCCTTCCATTTATGGAAGTTGATATCTCAAACCTTTGATTGAAATACAAATACCATACAAAATTTCATGGCCATGGTGTAACGATGAGTTTATTTCAGGTAGTCAAAGAATGACGTATCAAGCCCAAAGGTTGATGACATTATCATGAAACATTATTGATAAGATATTGCGACAGAGGGATTATATTACATAGTGATCATTCATATGTGGATGTCATTTTTGAAAAATTAAGTTCTTTCTCTTGGGTGTCTTGACCTGTTGCTAGACAGTACTCTTGGACTTTAGGCAATCCCACCTAATGCTAATGAGAAAGAATCCTAGAGGGTCACACACTAAGTGTTTATGATGGTCTCAGTTAAATTCCATTTGAATTTAATTTATAAATATTCTTCTCAAGATAGTGGAATAATTTTTTTTAGTTAAAATGATTGCAGAAATTAAATAAATATTTATTCACCAATTTTTAAATAAAATATATTTATTTATTTTATTGAATATTTAATAAATAATTATTTACTAGTTTATAAATAAAATATTTATTTAATAGAATAATTTATTTATTTATTTATTTAGGTGTTCAATAAATGCAGGTGGAGTTCCAGTTGACCAAGGACAGTCCGGTAGTAGAATAATTATTTGCAAGATGATAAATAATTATTTAACTAGTTGGAACAAATTAGAATAACGCTGCTATTATTTTGTGATGCAGAATTTTATTGAAATTTTTTTTTGCGCAAGTTGACACACCATAAATAATGACATAGTATTATTATTAATTTCATGGATTTTCTTTAAGGTTATGAATGTATTTAATTGCTTTTACACAATTAAACATTGTAATTGATTCCCCATGTAAATAAATAGACGCATACATCTATTGTGCCTTGTACCAAACCACACACCCTGTGAATTGAGAATTTTTGAGATAAAAAATTTCTCTCTCAAATACTCTTCCCGCCCCTCTCATGAATGAGAGATGTTATTCAAGTCTGAAAACAAGTGATCGACAATGACTTACACACGACACTCACTTCACCGCGCTAGCCCCTGAAGAACTAGTGGTGTGGATTAGAGGCCATTAGATCACATGTGGATCACCGCTAGAGGGATTCTAGTTTGGATCCTTTCAAGTGAAACAATATAATATGGAAGGTTCATTCCGGATGATCGACATCATCAAAAAATAATTAATGAAGATCCAAGTGTTCTTTTCTTTATGAAATTAATTAAATTAATTATAAACACAATGTGAAATATCCTCTCTAAAGATTTAGGGTCTCTTCATTATTTATGTAAATATTTGATTCTATTCCATAGAGACTGGAATTCATCATCGTATTGATCCCAGAATAATCATTGATCATGGTAAAAATCAAAGTTGGGTACCGGCCCAACCACACTTCCACTGCACCCGGAATCTTTAGTCAGGATATCACCAAGTGCATGTTCGACCTGCAGACATACTTCGTAAAACCTTTCATATTAGGTATGAGTTATACGAGTATTTTGTTATGTCATTTGATCTCATGAATATGATAGAAGTTTTCATGGATTTGATGAACTGAGTGTTCCATCCTTACCTGGATTCTTTTGTCTTGGTTTTCATGGATGATATCTTGATGTATTCTCACAATCGACATGACCATGAAAACCATCTTGAGATCTTTTTGAATACACCAAGAGAGCATAAATTATGAGATAAACTCAAAATGTTCCACTTTTGGATGGATCAAATTCACTTCCTTGGTCATATTATCTCATAGACAGGAGTGTTAGTGGACCCAGAGAAGGTGAGATTTATAGTTTCCTGGGAACATCCCTAGAACATTTTTGACATACAAAGCTTCTTGGGGATAGATGGTTACTACATGCATTTTATACAAGACTTATCACACTTAGAAGTTCCACTGATGGGATTGATTAAGATGGGTGTAAACTTTGTGTGGTCTGAATCTTGTGAGAAAACCTTTCAGGAGCTAAACAAAAGGATGAAATCAGCCCTAGTCCTGATACTGCTAGAGTAGGGAAAAGCCACAAGGTGTACTATGATGCTTCAGGTATTGGACTGGGGGAAATGATGATGTAGGGAGATTGAGTAGTGGTGTATGGGTCTCACCAGTTGAGGCCTCATGAGAAGAATTACCCTACACACGATCTCTATTTAGATGTAGTTGTTCATGCATTGCGTTGTTGGAGACACTATTTATTAGGAGAGTGTTTTGTGGTGTTCACAGACCACAAAAGCCTCTAGTATATTTTTACGCAGTGTGATATGAATTTTAGGCAGTGAAGGTGGGTGGAGTACCTACAGTATGTTGACTTCAAGCTTACCTATATGCCTGGTAAGGGAAACGCAGTAGTTGCTGCACTGAGAAGGAGGATTTAGATACAGGCAATTCAGCAGTCTAGTAGCGAGTGGAAGCCTTTGACGTTGTTTTCTAAGATGAATCTGGAGGTGCATGATAAATGGGGGTAGAATTTTTTCTTTCATCCTTAGCTGTTACCTCTACCCTGATGGAAAGAGTTAGGATGAGGAAGCTATCAAATTCAGAAGGCCTAGTTCTATGGGTAGGTGTGGCAGGTGAGGACCCTCCTCCTAGTTGGATTGTTGGAGATGATGAGATCTTGTGTATCCATGGATGTGTCTCGGTTCCGGTGGATATACGTGAGGATTTGATGTGGGAGTTTTATTCTTCATCATGGGCAGTTCATCCCAGGGTTACTATGATGTACTGTGACTTGTGACATCTTTATTAGTGGCCAGGAATGAAGAGAGAGGTAGCTGGTTTTATTACGAGGTATTCCACCTGTCAGCAGGTGAAGGAAAAACATCAGTAACCAGCTGAGCTTTTACAGTAGTTACCGATCCCAGAGTAGAAATGGGATGATGTTGTGATGGATTTCATGATAGGTTTTACGAGGTTGCCTCGGGGAAATGATGTTTTGTGGGTTGTCATTGACAAGCTTACAAATGTCACACATTTCTTGCTGATCCAAGAAACTTTTAGTGTTGATGATCTTCAAAAGTTATACATCCAAGATGTGGTATGAATTCATGGGGTCCCATGCACTATCTTTTCAGATAGGGATTCCTGCTTTAAATCTCGTTTCTGGAAGAGTTTTTAGAGGGTACTGGGTACATGGGTGAATTTGAGCACAACATACCACCCTTAGAGTAATGGTCAATCAGAGCGTATGATACAGGTGCTAGAGGACATGCTTCGAGCATGCATCCAAGATTTTGGGGGCTCTTGGGAGAGGAAAATTCCCCTAGTTGATTTTTCCTATAATAATAGTTATTAGGAGATGATACAGATGGAAACTTAGAGGGATTTATATGGTTATCCATTCCATTCTCCCCTGTGTTGGTTAGAGGAAGGAGAGGAAACTTTACTGGGACCTCGTCTCATGCAGGAGACTTCTGAGAAGGTCCAATTGATTCAGAAGTGGATGGCTATTGTACAGTCTCATCATAAATCAGACACCAATCACTACAGATGACCTCTAGAGTTCGAGGTCGGGGATCGAGTTTTCTTATGTGTTTCACCGAGGTTGGGACATAGGTAGATCAATAGACAGAGTAAACTTTCACTGAGATATGTTGGGTCGTTCGAGATTCTAGAGAGATTTGGTTTGATTGCCTATCAGTTGTAATTACCTCAAAGGTACAGAGCCATGCACGATTTCTTCCATGTATCTCAGTTGCGCCACTATCACTCAGACCCATCTCACAATTTTCAGCCTGAGGAGGTTGAGCTTCAGGTTGATGCCTCCTTTTAGGAGCATCTGATTTGTATTGTTGATAGGAGAACGAAGGTTCTTCAAGGATGGTCAGTTCCTCTAGTATGGGTGCTATGGAAGAATGACCATTTATAGGATGAGACTTGGGATAGGGAGTCTGACATATGTGCTCAATGGCCGATGTTGTTCTTAGATGAATATTGACCACCCTTCAGAGATCAATTCAGGGAATAATTGCTATAAGGGGGGAAGATTGTAAGAACATGGGTTTTCTTACAAGGTAAAAATCTTTTTATTTTCAGTCTAAATGCCTTTTTATGCCCTTACATGATTTTTTAACTTGATCACTAGTGTTTTGGAGGTGTATGGGGCTTGTTCGGAGGCCGAAACCACGTTTTAGGCTGAAAATGGTCTAGCGCACAGTTTTTCTAATGGCCTGTGCATGGTTAGGCCAAACTGTGTGAGGGGTATGAAAACTACAGGTTTTAGATAGAGTGGTTATACATGGTTACTGAATGGTTAGTCAAACTGTGCAGGGTAACCATGAAAAGTTCCCCTTTTAGGCAGAGAGGTACGCATTGTTTTCGCACAGTTTGGAAAACTGTGTGGGTAAACAGTGCGACCCATGGTGTGTGTTTTTTTAAAAAATAATTAAATAAAAATAAAATTTACTTTTTAAACCCAAATTTGGGTTTCTTCTTCCACAGAAAGTAGCTCACCCCATAGCTCTCCCCCTTTGGCGCCTAACATAGAAATTGAGCCTGAGTCATCGTCCGACTTCCATTTTGATCGTCGGTCTTCTCTACGAATCCGTAACGGTAAGGCCTACATTCCTTTTTAGCCATTATCGATTCTTTAAAACGAAGATTTCACTGTTTGGATTTGGGATCATATGCCACAATAATCCGTTCTTCGCCCGTTCTTCAGTTTTCTTCCAAACCGAGACAAATCGGAACACGATACTGGACGAGATGTCTACTACTAAGGCAAGGTAGGTGGTCTGTACTTTCTTTTGGATTTTCTTGGTGTTTTTATGTCATTATGAAGAAATTCCATTTGTCATAATTTCTGGAGAGGTCTCTTTTTTGAGCGAGTAGCTTTTAGTAGATTTTGTTGGACCTAGTGAGGTTGAACGTGGGTTCCGTTTAGGTGTTTTGGCACCCGTTCCTCATGTCAAGTTCACCCAAGGGGTTTCACATTAAAGAAATACTTTTTTTATTACTATTAAAACTACCCAATGGGTGTGTAATTTTTCTTTCCTAGATAGAGGAATCCCTTAGATGCCTCTACAGCTTGAGTATCTTGTTTAGGAGATATACTGCCTCCTTTCTTATTGAAAATCATGTTATGCATCGTCGATTTTTATAGCATGGCTTAAATGAAATGTGTTTATATGGGTGGGTATACCTATATGTAAATGACTAATGGCATTTTAAATGGTTTCTATGGGAGGGTATGCCCATATGCTTGGTAATTGATAAATGATAAATGGGTTGCATGAGTGGGTATACTCATGGATTATTCTTGGCGATGTTAGTGGGTATACTCACATGTTATGAATGTTTAAATTGAATTTTGAATGCTTTAATGCTTGATTGAATGGTTTGATAGATGCATTGGATTTATCTCCTTAGATCTGGAATGCGGTAGTGGACGCCTTGGGTTGACCCTAACCTTTAGGTCTTGATTCCATGGGATGCCTTGGGCCTTGCTACCCCGTAGGATCCGGCTTTCTTGGGCTCGCGTTGGACTTGCTATTGAATCGATCCTAGGAACCTAACCAGTTCCTAACTGAGTTTCCACCAGGGATGCCCATGGGATTCGATGGGATTCCTCGAAAATGATCCTTGGATCCAGCCCTCCGTGGTCTAGATATATTATTACTTGGATTCCTTGGTCTGCTGACACCTTGGATCTGGCCCCTTGTGGTATACTACTTCACTATAGAGTGTGGTCGTGGGATGCTACTTCACTATACAACATGGTCATGGATTACTTATTCTCTTTATACAGTGTGGATGTGGTTTCTTGATACAGGTGGATATATGGAATGGCCGCGTGACTTGTTTACTTTTTACAGCTTCCATGTTAGGAGATAAATCTCTTTTGCAGTTAGACTTGAGGATTGTTCAATTTTACTTGTTATAGTAGACTTATGCCATGGGTATATGCACTTACTTACTAGTTGTTTAAACATGATATGACCTTATATAATTGCTGTTAGAACTGTATAGACCTGAGTGATTTCCTATTGGGAAGTTTATATCAGACCCTGTTTGGGCCTCCTTGGGGACCCAAACAGATTATTTGGTTTCAGGTGATGATCAGGGCAAGCTCCCTAGTAGAGGTTGTTGAATATGGCTTTGGAACAGGGGAGCATAGGACCAAGCTGAGGCTTGCGATGTTGGGATACCTTTTCGGTCTTTTTTTCTTTTTGGGACTTGTACTGTATTACATTGACATGTACCTGCTTTGGTTGTTTTCTAGACACTTGTACCATCTGTATCGTTTTTGTATATGAGATACTTCTGGTTATTGATATGTAAATTCCTGTCTTGTCTTACTATCGGTTTTCTGATATTTATTTCACTTCCACTATTGTATATATATTTTAATTCCACTGTGATACTCTGGTAATGAGGGAATAGTCTTCCCACTGACTAACCTAGGACCTCACTGCTAGTCGGTAACATCTGGTGTTTGGGGAGATAATCTTGAGGCCATGTGACCAATTGAGTTTAGGGAACCATTTCAGCTTGCATCTGGGTCTAGTATGTTACAATATTAATCAACCTATACTTCCAAATGAACAATGGAGGAGACAATATTCTTTTGAGTCCTTCATGAGGAAACACCCACATTATTTCAGGTGGTCTTTTGATCCAGTAGTTATTGAGAAATGGATTAATACCACTAAAAAGATATTTTACATCCTCTAGTGTTTGGAACATGATAAAGTCATTTTGGTTATCTACTGTTTGGAGGGTGAACCAGATCAATGGTGGAAATTTATTAATAATATGTGGAAATATGATGAAATTAACTCAATGGATTGAGATGAGTTCAAGAAATTATTTTTTAATAAGAACTTTCTTTTTATTTTATGTAAATGGATAGAGAATGAGTTCCTTGAGTTAAAGAAAAAGTATGATTAATCCACAGGTACCTATTAGGAAAAATTTACAAGACTTATGTGATATTCTTTTAGTATTATCATCTAACCTAAAAGTAAGGTTGATTGATTATTAATTGGATTAAAACCAAGTCTCCAAAGGGAATTACCCCTAAGATACTTCAGTAGCTATGAAGATATTGTTAGAAGTGATATCAAGGTGGAAATGGAGGTTCAAGTTACATATCAATATCATTGTTTTGATAATGAGAGGAAGATAAAATTCAAAGGAAACTATAAAAACCATGGAGAGAAGAAGATGATCTTTCCTTTATTCTCAATCTATGGGAAGAAACATATAGGGAATTGTCTTAAGGGAACTAGAAAATGTTTTATATGTGGGAAGGAAGTTCATTAGGAAATTGACAACTAAAGCTACAGGAAAAAGTTAATTAATTATGTTAATAGAGAGAAAACTCCATAGAATGCTCCACCCACACTCTACTATTTCAAATTCAAGGAGTGTGGGAACTATACTAAATAGTGAAAAAGTATAAAGGTTAATGATGATGATAAATGTCCGCAACCTCTTAAGCTAAGGTAAAAGGGTAAATCTCATGTGATCACTATTTCTGATGAGGTATAATGATGTGGTTAAAGGTACACTTATTATCCACTTTAGAGCTATTAATGTCTTATTTGACTCTAGATCCACCCATTATTTAATATCTCAAGAATTTTCCAAGGGTATCAAGATGTCACCTAAAAAATTAGATATAGATTTAATATTGAAAACCCATAATGGTACGATGATCTCATATCAAGTATATGATTCCACTCCGATTGAAGTTTGTGTGAATGTTATTCTTGAAAATATCATCATTCTTGCACTGGTTGAATTTATTGTTATCTTAGTAATGGATTGGATTTATCAACATAAAGACCACTTCAATTTTTGAGGAAGGGAAGTCACATTCTATATTATAAACCAACGTATGATCATCTATCTGTGTGATGTTAAATATTAGCTTCTAATGGAAATCACATCCATTTTATGGGTCTGACTCCTATTAAAAAAGGGAATTTATCTCAGATGGTTAGGGAGAAACTAAAAATCAATGATATTATTTTTTCGTGGGATTTTGTTGATGTATTTACATAATAGTTTCCTAGTCTTGTACCAAAACATGAATTTGACTTCTCAATAGAACTCATACTAGATGATAGAACTATTTCAAAGACTCCATGAAAAATGGCCCTAACTGAGTTATAGGAATTGAAGAATAAACACTATGAGAATCTTTACAAGATATTAATTTGGATAAGTTTATCACCTTGGGGTGAAAACATTCTATTTATCACAAAGAAATATGGATTGATGTGAATTTTCATTGATTTTCAAGGTTTGAACAAGATCACAATCAAGAACAAGTATCATATACACTTTATTATTGTCTTATTTTATAAAATATATAGATCTCAATACTTTTCTATGATTAAAATTTATTATGGATATCATCAATTAAGGGTCAATAAAGAGGATATACCAAATACAACATTATGTACATAGTATGGACATTATGAATATATATTGATGCCATTAGGCCTTTAGAAATTATCTTGATCACTTTGTGGTATTATTTATAGAAAATATTTTTATATATTCAAATAGAAATTAAGGGCATAAAGATCACTTGACGACTGTACTTAATACCCTAAGAAAAGATAATTTTTATAGAAAATTTACAAGGTTTGAATTTTGGCTGCAAAAAAGTTTCATTTTTGGGTCATATAATCTCAATAGAGGGTATATTTGAGGATCCATTAAAGAAAGATACTGTTTAATGTTGGACTAGACCAATTATGATGATTTAGATCTGAAGTTTTCTTATTTTTCCTATATATTATAAATAGTTTTTTGGAAAATTTCTCATGACTATTTAACTCACCAAGTTAACTCAGAAGGGAGCCAAGTTCCTTTATACTGTTTAATGTGAGGGAAATTTTATGGAATTAATTAGAATATTAATTAGGGAAACTTTTGTCACATTAATCTAGAGTGGATAAGGGGTTTTAATCTTTAGTGATGCATCCAATAACGGATTAGGATGCGTTTTCATGTAAGATGACATGGTTATATCCTTTGATTCCCAAAAATTGAAGGTCGTGAGAAAAATTACCCAACTCATGATATGGAGTTAGCTATAGTAATCTTTACATTAAAGATATGGAGAAATTATCTTTATTGAGAACGGTTTGGTACATTAAAGATATGGAGAAATTATCTTTATTGAGAAAAGTATGGTATATATACTAATAAAAAAATTTCAAGTATATATTCACATAGAATGAGTTGAATATGCATCAGAGAAGATCATTATAACTGATTAAATATTATGACTTCTTAATAAATTACCACCATGGGAAAGTGAACAAGGTGGCATATGATTTGAGTCTAAAGGATAATGTTATCTTATCCATGATGAGGAAAAAAAGATCCAATATTTTCATATTCTTAGAGGATAGACGTACAAATCCTGAAGGAAGGGGGAAATATTATCTTGAATGTTCAACCATCTATCCAAGTTAAGATTAAAGAGGCACAAAAGGATGATGTAGAGCAAAAAAATAAGGTTATAAATGATCCTAACTTTAACATTAATCATGATGGAATGATATGGTTCAATAATTGTGTATATGTTCCATCCATACTAGTTTTTATGGAGTTGTTAGAGGAAGCTCATAGTTCTTTATTCTCTATCCATTTTGGAAGTATGAATATGTTTAGAGATTTGAAAGAGTATCTCTGGTGGAAATGTGTAAAGAGAGATATCAGAATGTTTGGCTCTCGATGCTAGGGTTTCCTCAATTTATGATTGAGAGCCAAAATTCTTATGGGATGTTACATCTATTACTCATACCATAATGGAAATGGGAAAAAATCACCATGGATTTTGTCATTGGACTCCCCAAAACTTATAAATGGCATAATTCTATATGGGTTGTAATTGATCACCTTAAAAATTTATAACACTTCATCACTATCATAGAATATTTATATTTTAATTATCTTCCCAATATATACATTAAGTAATTGGTAAACTTGTAGGGAGTACCACATTCCATTGTGTCTGATGAGGATCCAAGGTTTACCTCGAAGTTCTAACAAAGTCTTCAGCAAGCTCTTGATATAGAGTTGAGTTTCAGAACTATCTATCATACTAATATAGATGATCTATTTGACAGAACAATTTAAACCCTATAGGATATGTTGAGTTCTTATTATATGGATTTCAAATTTTTTTGGAATCTACACCTTTCTCTATTTGACTTTTTATAAAACAATATCTTTCAAACAAGTATTCAGATGCATCCTTATGAAGCCCTATATGGAGAGAAGTACAGAGATCCAACATGATGGAATGAAGTTGGAGAAATACATCCTTTGGGACCTGATATAGTTTAATAAATGTAAGATAAGGTTATATCCATTAAATAGTAGACAAGGGTGAAAAAACTCAACAAAAAACTTTGTTGATAATCGCTGGTGTGATCTGGAATTTGATGTTTGTGAAAAGGTGTTTCTAAGAATTTATCCATTGAAGAAGGTTATTACATTCAGCAAGAAAGTGAAACTAAGACCCAGGTATATTAGTCCCTTTGAAATTCTTGATCGTATTGGGATGGTATCCAATTAGTTGGAACTTCCTCCAAACCTATCTTAAGTCCAAAATGTGTTCCATATATCTCTCTTCGAGGAAAGACATATCTAACCCTTCATATGTACTAAGGACAGGGGTCATACAACTAGAGTATGATCTTTATTATGAGGAATAACAACTGTAGATTCTATGTTATAAAAATAATTTTATATGAAACATGACCAAACACATGGTCAAAGTTTTTTGGTGAAACCACTAGTTTAAGGAATCTACATGGGAACATGAAGATGTAATGAGGAAGAAGTACCCTCATTTGTTTATACATAAGTGATAGATTTTTGAGGTCAAAATTAATTTTATGGTGGGGTATAATGTAAAACCCTAATATTTTATGATTTTTTTAGAATAAATTTAATTTCTTCAATAGCTTGCATTATACACAACACCAAGTTTTAACGAACCACAACAAACTATTAATATTATTATTTAAAGAAGACAATTATTACCTAGCCATTAAACATGGAGGCATGAATAAGAATAACCAAATTTTAAATATTAATTATAATGGTTTTATATAAAGAAACATACTGATAAAAATGTAATTTATTTTTAGTAATGTTTTTATATGTTTTGAAAATAATATTTTCTCAAAATAAATATTTTTTTAATTTTTTGTGTGTACAAGAATAAAATTAATTTTTAAAACTTTTAGAAAATTAATTAATAAAAATAAAATTAATTTTTTAAATATTCCTATAAAAATTATCTTGGGGTGTTATTTATTTATTTTTTGGAAAATATTAATTTTCCAATGAGTAGTAAAAAATACTGGTTTTTATTGAGAATTTTCTTTTCATTTAAAGAATTTATAAGGTTTATATTGGTTTTAAATTAGGTTTAAAAGTAAAATTATTTCAATTATATATCTATTAATCCAATTTAGTTCATTTGAATAATTTTTATATTGAATTTTTATACAAAAACGTTTTAAACTTTTAAGCATTTTCTCTTTGAGAAACCACTTTCTTGCTGCGTATGCTGGTTTAACTTTAAATTAAAATTTTCTAATTCTACGAATGGAATTTGGAAAAATGGATTCCATATTTTTAATCATCATAATATATATTATATAATAAGGTCAAATTATTTTTTTACCACTATGAATAGTAAAATAAGTAAAAATTAATTACTGTGATTAAACTGAAAATGGGTTTACCTAGGGGTGAAACTAAAAATATAAGATTTAAAATGACCTATATAATTTTAGAAAACCCATTTTATGAAATTATTTAGAACTTATAACTGATAATGTTATATAATGATCCATTTTGGAACATTTTTCATGTAAAAAATATGGGTATACCTTTTTCTTTTCAAAAATTAAAAGTGTGCCACTCACATCACTTATAAAATGACACCACATATCCTCTCCTATTCACACTTCCAAACTCAATTATTTCAACCAATAACTAAAAACAATTCCTCAAATTCCTCTTCTCATCCTATAATCCTTATTTAGTTCAGAAATAAAACCCAATATTCCTTTATGTTAAACCTAAAGAGGTTATCTGAAGAAGAGATAACAATTTTAACTATGCATTATTTTTTACTTATTCTTCTATCTCCTTAAAATATTATTAAATTATTATGATATAATAAATTAAGTATCTAACATATAATTATATTTTATTCTGTTAATTTAATAACCAATATCTATCCACTCTTCCATCATATGGGATATCAAATCATCATTCATGTGTACGGTGGACAACCGCCTTGCGAAACGATGTTATTAATTTTCCATCACCACCTATCACTGATTGATATAATGATGGATTAAATGTTTTTATATGATATTTATGATTTTATTATATTTATTTAAATATTATACCACATATACCATCTTACTTTCCATTCTGTGGGAATATGATAATGTCGCTCAGGTGTATGGCGTACTACCGCCTCGCGAAGCCATGTTATTCGTTCACAATTTACATGGAAGTTTATAAGGATTAATTTAATGAAAATATGTGATATATATGACATATATTTCATAAAACATTATTAATTTTAATATATTATTTACCTTTATTTCTTTCAATCCATCGAGAAAATGGAAACAATATTAATTCGTACATATAGTCTACGATCTCCAGGAATAGTGTATTTCATTTTATATCAATAACTTTTATGGATTAAAAGAGATAAATATATAATAAATATATATGATATTTATATAATTTTCAATATTCTGTATATTATGGAACCATGATCAAAGAAATAGTAATGAAAATAATAAAAAAAACATGCATGAAAAACAAAGCGATTATTATCCGAAATGTGATTTTAACAAGGAATTTTTAATAAACGAGTAATAAAAGGTCATAAGTAGATAATATATGGTATGATATATATAATTATGTTTCTTTAATATATTTATAAAAAAATTATATTTATTATACAGGAGTTTTGAATGTGAATGAAAGAAGTCGAGACATATAGTAAGGTATTTTCATCTCACTTTTTACTTATGTGAGACACATTCCATATTCACCACATATTTCCTCTATGTGGTATATATACTACCCATGAATTTATTTTAATATTATTTTCCAAAAAATTATTTAGATCTACAAATCCATTTTTGGATCTCTCTTTCATGGGGTTTATGGTTTAAAATTCACCAAAGCGGTAAGGGATTTTTGTCTCAATTTATCTTATTTGGGACATATGTTATGTTATGAACCTATCTTATTTTATGAGGTGCATTTATAGACCCTTTGACATGTGGTATAATGAATTTATTTATTCATATGATATTAAAATGTTCACTTAATTTTAATCTTTTATGGTTCTTACGATTTAATATTACCAAAGTTGTAAGGGTTTATGATACAATCTCATCGTTTATCAGGATTGATTATGATTATGTTTCCGATGATGAAATATTATGATCCATATCTCAATAGACTCATGAATTTTCATATAATTTTTAAATTTAATAAAAATACATATTTTACATTAATTTTAATCTCTTTATATACTCAAGAGTTTAAAATAATGATTTTAAGAAAAAACAACTTTATTTTACTCTTCGGTTGAAAACCCTTTTTCTTCCAAAATCATGTTTTCTAAAAATGTCTTAAAAAACGTTTTTGACATTCAAAAAATGATTTATTAATTAAAATTTTATCCATATTTTAATTTTTAATTTTTTTTAAAGGAATCATCATATCGTTTTCCAGACACGTCCTATTTGGCTTTTATTGAAAATATAAAAGGAATCTTTATTTTAATGTGTACGACACAAAAAAAATTTCTTAACATCATGGAAATTATTTTATTTGAATATTAATTTATTGGTTTCCAAATTTATTTTCAATCAAAATTATTTGGAATTTCATTATGAATTTTTAGTTTTAAAAAGATATTTCTCAAAGTGAAAAGGACATTTTCCTCACAAAATGTTATAAGCGATATTTTAAAATAATATTGCATCTAAAATGAAATCCTTTGATGTTATTTAATATTTACAAGGGATATGATCCAATGATACCATATTTATTCATTTATTTTATGGTTTATTTTTATGATGACAACGTGTTTTTGAAGCCCTCTTCTTTTTCCATGGGTTATACCATTATAAAATGCCTATGAAACCTGCTTATTTTTTCACAAGTTATGCTTTGGTGAAATAATGAAATGATTATGAAACATATTTATTTTCCATAGGTTATTTTATTCTTAAATTTTTATGAATCCCATTTCTTTTTTTTGGTTTTGATATGATGAATTTTTTATAATCTTGTGTCACACATATGTATGATTTTCATTACGTGACAGTGGTTACATTATAACAAAGGATGGTGGTTATGTTATAACCAAGGATGGTGGTTACATTATAACCAAGATGGGTGGGACCTATATCTCTATATAATGCGTTAGGTAAAGATTAAAATCTCATGATATAAATATTATAGGAATGGGGGGAGAACTCAGTTCAATAATGGACTATGTCTACTATCATAGTCTTGGGAGTGAACCTTTACTACTATGAGGGGTTGGGGACTAAAACCATTCCACTATAATTCCTTTTAAATGAGCATGTATACTATGGAAATCATTTTCTATGATTTTTTATATTCCAAAAATCAATTCCTTATGACAATGTTATGTTCTCATGGTTCATGTTCTTTGATTCTTTTATGATTCATGTCTTATGAAATACCATGATTTATTCCATGAATCAAGTTTATGATCTATGATATGTAGGGTATAGTTTTAAAATGTTATTATTAGGTATTCATACCCTTATGATCATGATATGTTGATATATCCCTTGTTTAACCGCACTAAGCATCCGAGATCACCCTTTCTTATGTTTAATTTCCCCTAGTTATGATGAAAGGTATTACGTATGATATGTCTAAAAAGGGTTATAGTTATGAAGAACATAGTGGGGGATGACATAGCTCACTTATGGATCTATTGTTCTTGTATCCATGTTTCCAAATCCACTATACCTAAATAATTCTGGCATGTATTGTTATGCTATGTGATGAATATTCATCTATTAAGATGTGATATTTATGTATGAGAAGTATGGATCTCTACACCACCAATTTTTGTTGTTTTTGTTTTATATGCTGCTCCTGGGATGTGATGTTGTATTCAATTGATAATTATATTTGTCTCCTCATCTATTGTATGTATTATTTGATTCCTTAGAATTGGTCTCCTCCTATATCATGAACTTCTACATCTTTATCCACATGAGAGTAGTTAGTCTATGTAGAATAATCATAATTTTAATACATTATGAATAGTTTATTTTTTTCCTTTTGTATGAAAAAAGAAAATTTTATTTATAAAATGGGAAAAAGAAATAGTAAATGAAAGATAGCTTGGATCATTGATAATGATTCCATGTTTTAAAAAACACATGTTATGGGGTGTGGGAAAAGAAATAATTTATTTTTCCTAGTGAAAAACAGTGAATGACCAGGGTTATCTCACTTGAGGATATTTTCTAGTCAATACTCACTATTACTAATTCACCAAATTATATATCTTTGAAAAAAATTAAAAAAAAAATGAGATTTTGATAATGCATAATAAAAAGTAGAAAAGTTAATATTTAGATGAAAATAGAAAAAATATAGTTAGAATGAAGTTAGTGATTGAATGGAATTACCCAGGTAATTGTTTATAGCGAACCTTCATTATCTTATTATTAGCTTCATAAATTTTTAATTATCACACTCTATTGATTGGGAATACCCTCTACTTCCACAATTGTGAAAATATAGTGCACTCAATTATCAACAAGTACACTGCACATCCACCTTCTTAATCGAGGGAGAATATTTCAAAACCGAGAAGTTAAACCTCAACTGGAAAGTTTAGATAAAAAGTATCCTTTCCCACTAAAAATATATCTGAGAAAATCTCAAATAAATTATGAAACATTAATCATGTTTGTGTATTGACTTTATTTTTCCTCTTGATTACTACCAAGGTAGAGTCATCAGGTTCGTCACTCTGTGTAAGAGTTCATAATGAAAAATGAATAGGTATATAAAATAAGAGAGAATAGAAAGAAAATTTTAATTAAGATATCGAGTGTAAATTATAAAATAAAAATAATAAAACACACAATAGAAAAACTAAAAGTTTATAGTAGCATAACATAATCCATATCTCTTGTGTAGCGGCTAAACCCCTTAAAAGGAAATGAAGATTCAAATTTATAACCAAGGGGTACAGAATATTTCAATATAAAATTTTCCATCAAATATTTATGTGTTTTTGGACTATTAACTGTAAGAATCATGAATTGTGGTCTTCTTAAAAGTTTTTTATCTCTCTCTTGGATATCGACCCATAAAATTTTGTCCACCATTGACCATTTTATAAATAGTTATGAACGGATTATTTATTTTTTTGGGATGAATTATTATTTTTAATCACATACTTATATTTCCCATTCAGTTATAACCATAAAGGAGGTATAATTACATGCATCCAGAATACAATAAAATGATACAATAAATCTTATATTTATCCAAATAAAATTTCAAGTCATTTAGTTTCTACATTTAGGAATATATTCCCATCATCAAAATTCATCCAATATGTTTAAAAATTTCAGTGTTGAACATGTGAGATTCATTTAGGCCTCAAATGTTTGGATTAATATTTGGGTCTTATTGAATGAAATGTTTAAAATAAAGTACTTATTCCAAAAAAAGTAATTTCAAAATTTGGATTAATATATAAATTATTATGGATGAATTTTGAAACTAATTTATAATACATCAAATTATAAAATTAATACATTTTCACAATTAAGATCAAATCATTTCAAAAACCTAAAATTTGATAATTACCCTTAAAATATCAAATTGGTGGGATTTAAAAAATTTAAATTCAAATTAAATTTATTGTAAATATTAGATTTATCAACATCACTTTAAATTCCCTACATATAATGAACAAATAAAATATATGTGGGAATAAGGTTGGTTCTCCTATACTCCTTAGTGGGAACAACAAGATTGACAACTTTACAAATAATAAATTTCTTACCTTTTATCTTTGTATTTGGTAAAAATATTCATGTTTGTTTTTTTTATTTTATATAAATTGTTCTCTTTAGGAATATTGATCATATTTTTTAGTTCAACAATTTCATTATGTGGAATCATTTTCTCCGCATCAACCATCAAGACACGTGATCCTTTTGGAGTTAGATCTGTCTATATTATCATTTTTCATGAAATAGTAATATAATCAAAAAATAATTAGAATTATGAAATTTATATTTAAACCATCCAAATAGTTACTTATTAACTCTTAAGTTATTATTTTTAGAAAAAACCTCATAAAATTCATGTTGTTTTATAATTACAGCGATGTATGCCTCCAAACAAAAACTTCTATTTCTCTCTTAGATTATTTTTTTTCATTTTTTTCTATATTGGTTCCTTTAATACCGCAACTCATAGATTATTTACAAAATTACATAGTATGAAATTTTATTCCATAAAATAATTAACTTCTTCTTCTTGGTGTATAATCCTGCTTGGTCTTCAGGATTTGTTTGAATAACATTATCTTTTTCTTATTTTCAATGGTAAACTAACTATTTTTTCACTTTTTTATTCCTCTAATGTTAAAATATTCCCTAATAAATTATTTTTGACATATTATTAGTTTATTTGAACCAACATGATTCTTATTTATGACCACTCTCATTGAAATATCGAAAAATATTCCCAAATCATCCAAACCTATTTGAGATAAACTGATATTTATCCTTACTCTGTATACTTTGATTCAAATCAAATTTACTTATGCTTTGTGTAAGCTTTATATGACCTCCAAATATTGAAATATTATGTCAATATTTAAGTTTCATGTTCATGAACGATCCAAAAAACTAATTATAGCTATAAAACCTTGGTTTTATTCCTTGAAACAAATTCTGATGAGATTTTATATGTGCATATTTTTGTGCCAATTTGTCCTTTAATTGAGATTATCTAAAGGGTAAAATTATAAAAATTATTTTACCCACCTTGGATTTAGTGGGGCATTTCTCATCAATTTTACTCATCCATCTTTATCTATATTTTTATTTGAAGCCCACACTATTCAAAAAAATTGAATCATCACAATCATAATTTCCCTAAGTGGATGGTACCTCTTTATTTGAGCTTGAAATTTTTTTATCATTAGATGTTCTCAAGATTTTATTTCCATATAATAGTTATCTTTTAAATGAATGAAATTCCTTGGAATTGTGTATGGAGGTAACTCTTCTATCATCTTGTTATTAAGACTCGGCTTGTGTCACTTCCAAATTTTCAT
This sequence comes from Viscum album, assembly GCA_963277665.1. NCBI lineage: Eukaryota > Viridiplantae > Streptophyta > Magnoliopsida > Santalales > Viscaceae > Viscum > Viscum album. Next base: position 627,431,558 of record OY728127.1, read on the forward strand.
GTTTAAACTCCAATTCATAACACTTTATATTGATGATATTTTACTCATCCTCATATAACTTAAATATATCATCACAATCTTCTATTATTCTCTAGAAATTATAATCTTTACTACCGTTCTTCTCATCCAATATATTTTCAATAAATTTTACCTTGTTGGATTTGATTTAAAGTTGATCATTGTTGATATCAATGCAATAATTTTGATTTTACTCTAATTCCCAGAACATATATTCTACACCTTTAAATGATTTTTATATTTGTTGAATTTATTTTTTGCAATTAATAATCATATTTGGAGAAAAAATAAAAAATTATTATATTTATATCACTTTTAGAATTATGTTTTCTGGTGAGTTTGATAAATGCTATTGTAATTTAACATATTGATTTCTTATTTATATCTATATCCTCCTGAAGTTGGGTAATATCTTATAGTAATTTTATAAAAGAGACACAAATAAAAGTGACTAAATATTTTAGAAATTTTTACAGGGTCTTCAATAAATACGAACATGAATCGTCACATGATTTATCAAATGATTCTTTAGAGATGCGATCTTCTCCACTTATAATTGGTTCATTACAGGGATAATCATGAAAAGAAATACCAGTTTCCAATTCTTCATGAAAATTTTATAAAACACCTGATCTAAAATAGTTTTATTTCTACATGTTATTAGATTTTAATACCATTTATTCTTATCTGACGATAGATCTATTTTCATTTGGTTTATAGCATGTGGGAACTGATTTCTCTTTCTTATTACATAAGATGAATTCCTTATTCATATTTTTAATCCCTTTATTTTACTCTTTTTTTAGAGTCTTGGAAGATATTATATTTAGATCAATAATATATACTTATTTTAAAAGTATTTACATTATGATTAATTTGGAAGAGAAACTCAAAAACATAAAAAACATAAAATATTTAATTTTTAGAGAATATAATTAAAGGAGGAACTGTAGCTTTGAAACCAACTGATGTTCCACCAGAATCAATGTAACCCCAATGAGGGGGGGGGGGAATCTATGTGGGTGTTTTTTTACCCTTTAAATACCCTTTACCTATTTTACTATTAAACATATTTAGTGAATTTATTATACTATCCATTTATTCACTCAATATTTATATATGAAATCATAAACTTAAAACCAAACAATAAGGAGAAAAAAAAATTTGATTATGGGGTTTGCCTCAAATGTGGATGATTACATCCCCTGTGTGTTGCAGTTTTTATCCCACACAAACTACTTTCCTTTTTATTATCAAGAGAAATCATAGATAAGGGTATATCCTTGAGCTTATAATCCTTTAACCAACCAAGAACATTGTACAGAACCAACCAGAAAAGAAACCACTGATTTTCTATCTTCAGACTCTGAAACTAACAAGGTATTCATCTTATATAAAAGATTTGAATGGTACATACTTGAAGTATGATCAAAATTATAGCCTCTACTCTCTTATAGACAGTATGAATCTTATATATTTCTTAAAATATTATTTAATCTCAAAGTCAACCTCTTTTTTGTAGCAATCGAAGTAACTATATTAATATTTTTCTGACCATATGATTTGATGAATCAAAGGTCAATATTATTACTAGATTATTCTTCTTCAAAAAATAAGATGTTATTCTCATGTAAAAAATTATATCAAACATTTCCTTTGATATGTAGAATATCATCAACGAAAGTAGTGTTTATTTACCCCTAAAATAGTCATATTATCCTACATATTTTTATCTCTATAATATCAATATTATCATATGAGATATTTTACAAATTTTAATATGGAAATTACATAATATAGGCACCATGATATTCACTTACTAAATCCATATAAGGTTCATCCTTTAATAATTTATATAATATTATAAATAACCTAACAATGACATCATTGAAACTACCATGAATCTTGACCTCGTTTTTTATCTTTATAATAGATCATAATTATCATAGATCTTTCTCATTCATTCCTTATTTTTAATTCAATATGTAAAGATCATATTTTTGGAAAATAGAAAAAACCTTACATATCATGACGAATGACAAGGTAAAACTTATGCAAGTAGTATAAAATCATCTAACCCTTACATGTCATCCTCCTGATGTTTATGTATATACTTGCATCCAGGTTGTTTAGACTTACATATATTCGTACAACTCAATTCTTCTCCAAATTATAAATCCAAAAATTAGAAAGGCTATTACATATTCATAAATGAATCTAACACATACTTTATCATTTTCGATTAACTCTTAAATATTTAGTATAGATTCAAAATAACTCTTATATATAGAGTCCCCTGTTGATTTTCCAACAACTTAAAACTTTATAATTTATAGAACTCAATTTAAAAATTATTTATAATATATAAAACTCTTAAAATTAATTTATAAGGACATCAAATAAATATAAATTTTCATAGGAATAATTCTAAACTTCATGTAGTATATAAATATTGAGAGTATTTTGATGAATGTTCCACTACCTCAACCATCTTTATCAATTATTTAAACACCATATAAGTACTATATTCATATAATATAAATATTAAACATATTATAATACATATAATAGATCATCTCAGTTAGACTTCTCAACATCCTCTAAGAGTTATAATATCCAACAATCACTATAATACATGGAACTCTTCTCAGCAAATCAATTTCCTCAAATCTACTTAAATAAATTCTGGATATGAAACTTTGTGAAATAAATTTTTCATACTTTCAATCATCTTATATAGTATTTGGTATAAAATTAGTCAATATAGAATATCTGAAGCAACTCAATCCCTTTTCCATATATAAATGGTTCTCTAGACATAGGGGAAACAACTCAATTCCTTCTTCACCCTTAGTTAGAAATTTTTTTTATCATTAATTAAATAAGATGTAACTTCAATCCTAAATCTTAAATATGTTCTCCAATCTAATAATCATGAATAATATTGACATTTTTTCTTGTGAACACCATTTTACATCCATCACTCTCATCTTAAATGTTGGGTAACTCCATTCTTCTTCCAACACTCTCATCTCATATGATTGGGAACTCCTTTCCCAAAATTATTTCCTCAACACATATTTACATGATACATATTGAAAAAAAACTAAAAACCAAAGTATTTAAACACACACAAACTGAAGGATTTATTCTAAAAAATATTATGTTTGAGAAAGTTTTAAAATTTTCATGGTTGAAATGCATGAATCACAGATCACGTGTTCAATCAAACACTTTTCACTTAACTTATGATTCAATATTAATGATACCTTGAATTGTTCACCTAAAAGTGTGACTAATCAATATTTTTAAATAGTTTTAAAACATTACTTAATTTTATTTAAAAATTAATAAATAATTTATTTAATTTTTTTTATAAAAAGTGGGTATTATTTTCATTCCTGGTTAAAGCATCATGGAGGCATTTACGTACCTAAGTGGGAATTATTTTAATGAGATGTATACCTTTTTAGACCACTCTTTGATAAGTATGCCTAATTGTGATCATCCCATCACCGGTTATGAGGCCCCGATTTTGATCAGCATATGAAAGTCAGGTGTTTTATAAAATAAAATAAAAATCTTATGGGATGGTTTTATAGTGTCAAGTCCTAGATCGATCCCTTATATCATTTAGGGATTATACTATTATGGCTTGATTTTTATTTTATAATGTGATGTGTGTTTGACTTCGAAATATTGATCATACCAATGGTTTTCAATTGAATTTTCTTAATCAATTCCTTTATTTTAAATATTTATTATTCGAAAATATGTCTCATATTATATGGTTTTCAAACAAGATCAAATATTTTTTCTTTATAAATAGCTTCTATAGAAAATTTATAAGGATTTCCTACTAGTTATTTTTATATATAAAACCCTTATATGTGCACTTCATTTCATATGGATATTTAAATTCATAATTTGAAATTTAGGTAAATTGATGATGTTTTTCAATATGTTTATCATTTAAGAGATGTGTTCCCATATAGTTATCAAAAGTTTATTTGATGATAGTTATTTGAATATGTCAACCACTTAGGCCTTATTTTATCATTTTGGGTTGTTTACAGTAACATTGTTACTATATTTCCTTAGATATTATTATTAAATATGGATATAATTTGTTATTATCATATATGAATGCATTAATATTGTTTTATTTTATATATTAAATTAAATTAAAATTATGGATTTGTGGTGTACGAGGGAAACTTATCCCCCATTTCTTGTTAACAGTATAAAATGATTAGAGGGTAAGAAATTAAGGTGATTAACAATAAATCATGGGTTTTGGGTAATTCAGATTGGTTTATTACAATACACATGTTACATAATAAAAAACACTCATGTGACACCACCTAAAATCCCACTATAATAAAGAGAATGAAACAGATAAGCAAAGAATTTAAATCTCAAATATTCATAACAACATTTATATTTACCGCCATATATTTGGGGCAAGTCATATGAGAACATAATTTGAAATAATTACATATTACAAACTAACTATTCCCTTACTTTATAATTACAATTTTGAATAAATAATGATTTTTGGCACCCATGGAAAGTTATTTCCACTCTAAAGAAGACCATAGGGGAAAAATTGGAAAAGTTAAATTCCCATGATGAAATATCAACGTTCATTAAAGGGATCATCATTTTTGGCATGAAAATATTTTTTGGTTCCATAGTGGAGATCCTTTCAGGGTTTATAACATTCTCATAGCCCTCAGACATACTTTATTACATCATAGTACAAATACCTTATGTCCAAGTAACATTATCCCGACCCTAGGATATTCATTATGATATCATATAATTGATACCATGAGAATAAATAACATTCTTGTGGCCATTGTAAATTATTTACAGTATCATATCATGAATTCTTTGTGACATAGTACTACTTCTGTGGCACCGATTACAATAATTCCATATAGGGAGGTTATGTGATTAGCCTACAAATACCCAACACATGCTTAAATATGGGGACCCTTTTTTCGATGGATTGAATTTATCACACTATTTGGGAACTCTCCATTTACACGAATCCTTCAGTGATTTATCTTAGGTAACATTAGAGTGCAAGCTTAGATAATGGGTGGGAACCATGTATCACTTTCATGGTAATACTGAGGGACATCTCATATAACATATTTAATGACGAATTCCCATCAAACTGTTGACTCCAAAGACCTCTTCCTAACCTTACTTTGGAAAATCACAATTCAATATTTAAATGTTTCTATATTTCTAATATTTATCTTTCCAAAGACATAAAGTTTTTGTAGGAAGGTATTTAGTTTTACCAAATGGAGGAAACAATCTCATCAGATGAACATATACTAAGTATATTAGATGGATATGTACAAAAGTAAAATGGACATACATATACAAAGTCAATTGGATGAAAGGATTATAAAGTCTATATAACATAGTTTTATAAAGTTAATCATCAATTTTTTGTGAAGTTTATCAGAAATTGTTTAATAAATTTCATCAAAAAGAGTAATATAAAGTCGATTAGAGAGATTTCATCGAATAGAGGCATACAAAGTCTATTAGACAAAAATTTTCTAATCCTACAAGATAGATACATAAAAAGTATACCAGAAGAAAATTTATCATTTTTTCCTATCATAATATTTAAATTTTTCTAATGTGGAAATATATAATGATCATTTTATAGAGTGATGTTATGCTGAACTCATCAACTCGAGCAGATTATTTTCTGATACTATTGAAACAAATCTCAAGAAGTGAGGAATCCAACCGTTGGAAGATCATATATAAATAGGATCGCAACCTCAAGGAGAAGAAGCTAATTAAAAATCTATAAACTAAAGTTACTATTTAAGTTTTTCAAATCTTGTTGTGGAGTACGTGTCAATCATAATATTTAGAGATTTTCATTAAAACATACATTTGTGAGGATTAATTATAAGTTATTTAAGGTTTATATAATTTAATATTTTTTTTTCTGATTGTGTGATTGAGGGATCTTGGGGATAGAGAGATAGAGTTTATATAATTAGTTTATCAAGGGTTATCTAAGATATGAAGACATAATTTTTGTCTAATCAGGTGGATCAAGTTCTTTTGAGTCTAGGAATATAGGATTTTTTATAGGTTTATAATTAGTGTAACCAAAATTCGGGTCTAAATACTTCCTTATAACTTTGGGTAAATATGTTAATCATTCTTAAGAAAGGTTTTGGAAGTTTTATTTTGATATTTTATGAATTTTTTTAATTCTTTATTATACTTGTTTCTAAAAGATTCTTATTTAAATTGTTCATGTTTAAGAAATTTTATATTGTTTTGTATAAAATAGTTTCTTAATCTGATAATATAATGTTTATATGAACAACATTTGTTTGAAATACTTTCTTAAGAAGTAAGGTGTTATGAAAATTAATAGTTTAAATTTTTATAAACTACAATTCACCCCCTCTTGTAGTGTTGTTAATAATCTTATTATCTAATATAAACACCTTTACACAAGTTTGATCTTGTAATTTATTTATGAATAAAACCCTTTAAAAACCATGATTTTTTAAACCCTCACCGCTCTCATAAAACTCCAATCTTATGTGAAATTAAGATTTACTAAATTATATTTTGGAACATTTCATATGATCCATCACCATGAAATATTTGACCCATGTTAATTTCCTTACGAAGGATCCCTATTATGAATATTTGGGCCTCTTTCATACCCCTTCATTCACCGAGGTCATCTATTAGTGTTGAATTAACCTAAATGAACTCATTGGCCTTATCTTTCCAAGATCAAATCCCTGAAAATCCAATTATATCGTGCCCCCCTCAAAATACACTAGACTAACATGATAATGATTATATATATGCTATAATTATTCCCTTTTATAATTTATTTTGATAATAGGGATTGACCATCCCATGAGGACTCTCTTTTATTTTTACTCTTTAACCAATAAGACTCTCAGGATACAATTAATCATGTATTACCTTGATAACAAGGGTCCTTATCATATTGTTTATGGTGATACCACCCCTCTAACAAGATTCTCATGATGGATTCCCTCCAAACCAGTTTTCTTAACTTCTAAGTATCTGATCATATTTATTTAACCCAGTCAATGATCTAGAGAGATAGGAACTCACACCATTAGCCTTTGATCCAGTGTAAGTGACAACCCATCCTCTTTGTTTCATATAATCTATGAGTCTAGTATTCCTTACTTATATATTTATCAATAAACAAGAGGTATTATTCCATATATGGTCATACTATCATGTGTAAGTCCAGCCATACCTTCTTCTACTTAGTTACCAATGAATTGGATGAACCAAAAAGGGCCACTCATGCATAAATACCATATAAACCATTGCTAGGTACCCTTCACCGAGAATTCCTAGTAACATGACTTTAAAATTTATAGTATATTATCCATTACTCAAGATATTAAATAACTCAAAATAGATCTTGGATGCACAATATTAAAAGGAACATAATTGATAATGGATTCATAAAACTAAAAGGAACCACTTTGGTCTGTGTCACATGATGTTAAAAGGTTAGACATTTCATTTTAAATGAAACTAAAATTCATGAAATCTAATTCCCTTCACATGGATACATCATAATCCCCTATCATGGGCCTTATCCCATCAATACAACTCATATCACCTTCTAGTATTGTGAAAAAATCTAGTGTTCCTAGATATACATCTTTAAAATATAGTGTAACCAACTAGAAAAAGGAATGTAAAACTTTGATACATATGTATGTTCACATCGGTTCATGTTAATATTGTATCACTCTCATAATCATGGTAACAAGTATTGTTATTGAGAAATATTTCATGAATATGAATTAAATATATTTGAGAGTCTCAAACTCAAAAATAAGAACCATTATGGGATGAGATAGCCTCCAACCTCTTGACCAACAAAAGATACAAAGGGTTTTTGCTATATCTCATTGACTACCTACCTTTTGAAAGTAGGTCTACACTGACTCAAAACACACAAGAATGAATCATGTAAGGAATATAAATTGTGAATCTAATGTGAAAACCTTTACTCATGGAATATATTGATTGACCATGTAATTCTTCTTATTATACTACACTATGGGGTTGTTTTTTCCTCTCTCAAGATATCTCTACACATCCAAATAGAATCATAAAATGCGCTACCACATGTTAAAATCCCTTGAAAATATAGTGGTAATGATATATACATTAGTTTACTGAACCCCATCAACTAATACACCGGGATACACTTTTTCATATGATGAAAACCATAACCCTAACAGCTAGACATACATTTTCACCTACCAAACGCCTCTAGTACAAATTTTTGAATGCTCTGGTATAGTAGTATCAACACAACATATCTACCATTTCTATAGAGGTAGTCCATGAAATATTCAATGATATTAATCCTTATATAGAATCTCACTAATGATATACCATATATAATCTAGTGGGATTAATGGACACATCAAACTACTTCAGGAGTCTATCACTAGAGCACAAAAACACTCGCCTCCATTATCTTAAAGAGATTGAAGTGGAAATTTATTTAACCCCCACTACTCTTAAGGATATTCCTTGGATGTATCCTTCTCGTTTCCATCCTCTCAAATTACACATGACCCATGATCTTTAGGAATATGCTGAGGAAATCACTCCCAGAGATCTAGGACCAGTTTTCCTAAACCAAGGAACCCATGAGGAGGGACCACTAGGGGAAGATGGAAACTAAAGTACATGAGAAGTATCATATACTTGTTCCTATTAACACCCGATATGTGTTTTTGGAATATTACAATGGAATCATAGTATTAGGATCATATATCTATTCAGATCAACACTTATTAAGTTCATCGAAATCATTTGATGATAGCCTAGGAAGAATATCATTTCCATATTCTCATAAACACTTAAGAATTTCATTATAATATTATGATATAAGTCCAATACAAAGATAATATCTATTTTGTCCATGAACACTCAAGATGTTTATTGGCATATTCTGATGGAAGACCAAGAGTAGGATCATATACCTATTTTCATCAACACTTAGAAAGTTCATCAGTATATTCCACCAGTAACTGAGGAGCATGATAATATCCATGTTCTCATCAACACTTAGGAATTTATTTATTATAATAATATGAAATACAAAGAGAAATCTCATATCATTATTCTCATCTAAAATTGAGAAGTTTATTGGTATATTCCATTGGAATCCCAAGAGAAGGATAATATCCTTATTCCTATTAACACTAAGGATGTTAGTAAATATATTCTAATGGTATCCCAAAAGTAGGTTCATATCCATATTCCTATAAAGACTTGGGATTTTCATCATCATATTTTAATGGAATTTAAGGAGTAGGATCATATCCCTTTTCCTTTTAACACTTGATAAGTTTGTCAGTATATTTCAAAAATTTTGTAGGAGCCACCCCTGAGGGCTCCCACTCATGAGGTTCACTTCCCATACTATATGAACTCAATTACAGTCAGGGTTATAAACTTGGCATCCCAACCTATAATATATATAAAGAGGCCTCACCAAGGTCTATATATGATTAAGTATCATGTATATTACCCTATGCATATCGATATCCTTGAGTCTCTTCGGCATATTTTGACAATGTTTATAGGATCATCCAAATCTCTATTAACCTGAGAGGGAAGATATGGCCATCAAGGACCTCCAATGGTACCATGATCAATAATCCTGGAGGTCCTACCATGAGAATTCACTATGAAGGTCCAATCTGCAATGCCATATAGAACAACACTAGAGGTCTTACTGAGAGAATCTACAACAAGGGTCTTCCTAATAGTTCCATATCCAAAAACTCAAGATTTATTCTACAAGGTGTTTATTAAAAAGTTCCTCCCAATATAAATATAAATATAAATCATGAAGTTCCTTATCATATTTTATTTCAGAGGTACTCCTAAAAGAATGAATTTTTTCTAGCAAGGAGATCCTCCCCTTGAAAACTCATAAATATCTTATATCCACAAAGGCCATCCTCATGGAAACAAAGTCAATAACATTAGAGGTTCTTCCCAAAACACATGTTATAGAGGTCCTTCATATTATAGGAAATTATTCCAAAATGGAGGTCCTCCCCCTAATAGAAAATAAAAAATAAACCATTGGGGCCTCCCCATGATGCTCATTGTAAAGGACCTCCTCGCAATGGATTCTCTTTTTGGAATAAATATCCTCCCTCGGTTGAAGTTACTTTGAATTTTTCCTCACAATGAGGGTTACTTTAGAAACTGAGGATAACTATATCAAGAACCTTTCCATTAATCATTCTTGTGTCAACCTGGTCAAAAGGTAGTCTAAGGTAACAATCATCATCTATTCCTCCCCTAAATTGTGCATCCTTTTATATAATAGTGTATGCAATTAATGATCCTACTATTATTGAAATAGAGGTATAAAAATGAACTTTATACTTAGATTAGGTTAAATTATCCCTGGTAGAGGAATAATAGAACTCTATGCTCATCTAGAACATGTTGGTTGAGGATAAAAAACCAGTAATGTTCTAGCCTATGGAAACTCCCTAGTATGACATCCTAGAGGAATTAAAAGAATAATAAATAACCTATATTAATGATAACTTTTGGGAGCCTCACTATCATCTCAAGATTAAAAACATTCATTATGAGGATTATATCAAAAGTATCAAGATGATATATAATATTTTCCACCAGGTTGTACTTTCTAACCTCTAAGTAACTCGAAGTTAAGAGTCTAGGAAACAATGTGAGTATCCCCAATGTGATTTTTAAACAATATTAGGAACTCCTAAAAGAAAAATTATACTCATCATGACATGAATTTCAAAGGGTGGGTAAAATATGATGCTATATATTTTACGCTAATTACTATCTAACAAGGTTCATAAGGAAATGTGTATTTCAAATTCATCAATTTATGCCAAGTATCGGGCCCTATGTCAATATAATCTAGTTAGTATATAAAATAAATTCCTATCATTCCTAAATACTAGAAATTAAATACTTGATGAGAGAGATACATCAATAAGATCCTATATTAGGTTACCACGAAGGTCAAATAGGCATCACATTTAACAAAAATGAAATTTTCAACAACAAAGAAACCCAAAATAGTGAGTAAATATCATCCTAAAAAGGAGATACATCTAGATCATGCCAGAATATAATCCTACAATTTTATAAAGGTCATGGTTGTATCTCCCATATTGAAAGTAAGAGAGAATCCCCAGCCCATAAGGACGAGGGACACTCTAGAGCCTCACGCATTTTTCATTATAATGTTTCCACATAATGACAATACCAAAGTAGAAGGAGGTGGTAAAATTGAGATGATTTATACAAATTTGTGAAGGTATCATAGTCATATGGTATAGTAATATACTAAATGGGTATACCACATACTGAGAAGATATCTAATGACATTTTCTGTAATAATTCAGATCTAAACTGATAAAGATCACCATTATTAACCTCTAAACTTGAATGCAATGTGAGAATGATAGAGTTTCATAATTCATTAAAAATTGGAAAGGATTGATTTATTCCCTAAATATACCACTTTTGTAAGAACATTTATTAGATATATGTAAAGAAAATATCCAATATGAGTTTCTAATTCATCACATTCCATTAAAATATCTTGGTGGATTTTTGGAGTTTTTGATCATTGTATAGTGCTTGGAGGATTCCATTATACATTTCAAATATATGTATTAGACAATACCATAAACGCTATATAATAAATATGGTAGAGAAGAGAACACATCCATCATGCTAAAACCAACATTTATATAATATCCAACTCCCATGACAGCTCAATACCACGTACTTCCTCCTCCTAAACAATAAAAAAAATCAAAAAATCCCTCATGATGATATAATGAAGAAGAAATATCACCCTAAATTTACAGAATAGAAGAAAAAAGTTTATTTATTATAAAATTAATAGGTTCTAGGATTTTTCATCACTTCCTTAGAGAAAAACATGGTTAGACTACTGGAGGTCAAAAAACCCAATGAAGTAAGTTTGAATAACCATCCTAATTACAACCCCTTCCAATAGATACTAGGGAATACAATCTAAGAATGTATTGTCTTAATGGATATACTATATAATATTATTGAATCCAGTAAGGTAATGTTGGGTAAAACACTAGTGTAGGTGACTTTTTCCTCTTCCAGCCCACTTAACGAAGTAAAAGAGTGGAATGAAGTCATGAATTAGGAGGAAAAATAAATTGAATAATAGATGAAAAAAATATTAGTAAAATAAGAACATGTAATCATCAAGTCATGATTGAATAAAATAACTATGACCATAATTACCAATACAATAATTGAGGTGACATATTTTTAATTAAATTCTTATAAGATATGATGAAATCATCCCTGATGGAATATAGAATAGTAAATGGAACTCTTACATGCACCCAAGTCAGTCTACAGTATTCACAACTTCATATCCCTATCACTGGGAGGAAATAAACCAACCCTAAAAATAGAAACTTCATATGAAAAGGAGTGAAAATAATGATATATCACTTTCATTCACTTAACAAACCCCTTCAATGATAAGGAGGTTTCATACAAACCCAAACTCCCCATCTATAATAATGAAAGAGGCTATAGTGGTTGGGGGAAAAAATGTGGTGGACCTTGATGACTATGCACCATTTCCAATAAGGAAATATATTTAGATAAAACCTAGAGACATGAACTCCAATAGAGCTCAATAGAAACATCAATATGGTCCTAAATCATAAAGTTATTTTTTGGACATAATTTAATTGTAATATTGACTACCAAATTAAAATTTTACGATCAATATTGAAATATGGGAAAGACAGTTCAACTCCACCTATAGATGGAGGGGATGTCCCCTGTTCCAGTAAAATTAAGAAGTTTTTATCATAGTATTATTTGACCTCGAAGCCATAATATAGGGAGAAAACTCATCATAGGTAACATTGTTCCCTGATCTATAAGTACAAAATTTTTAAGCACCACATCATCATTCCTTCAAAGTTCTCAATCTTGGTTTCTCTTCATCATTAAATAAAACTCAAGGAATTCATTATTGTTTATATTTTAAGACTAAAAGAGTTTCTATTTAATTTTTTTATATATAGGACATATCATTTAGAGATTTATTCCACCAAATTCTATAAGGTCATTTCATTTAGATAACAAAATAGAGAGTCTTTTGTATATGGGAACATCGAGATCCTATACATACCTAAAAACTCAATGATATCAATATCATTAAATACTAAGTCAATAATAATTCAGGGATCAACCTTATAATGATTCTAACCCTCCAATGTATCAAACATAGTGAAGATTACTTGCCCCCATTCAGCCCATTAATTATAGGGTTTGACAAGAGTGACTATATACCACTTGCGAAAATTAATTTAAGAACCCATTTTTGTGATATAATTTCTATCTCCTAATTTTTAGTGGTATTCCAAGACACAACCTTTAAATTATTACTTGGAAGTTTGTGTATCCATATACATAGAACATTTACCATATCATATCACCAATGACTAAAATAATTAATCAATGGGAATATTTGGGTACTATATGGTGACAACTATCCTTTCGAGTAATGTAAATCATGATATATGGACATAGGGTTCTACAAAAGGGAGGTGAAGTAGATAATGTTAAATAATTCCATTTAAATTTATTCTCTTAACTGCCTAGAATTCACCCATATTAGTCCATTAAATTATCTTGGTAAGTCAATGTGTTACCCATAAACCAGATTGAGGTGATAAATCTAGATTTGGGGAGTCATTAGGTCATGTGGGTTACATAGTTCAATGAATTAAACATTATGATCACACCTAATATGATGTTAAATAGGGTAATTTCATTGAGAAACCACCAATAATAAAGGATCAAGCCACCACATAGTCAATACATATCAATATTTCTCCCGAGTATCTTTACTCGAGTGACATCCTGATTGATATTCTGATGATACATTAAAGGATCTTTGATCATCCATACATGAATCCTGGAAGAAAATTAAATGGTATAGGATAATTTCTTTCTATTATCATAAATTTATCTATTTTATATAAATCCATATATTTGAAAAATGATGTGAGAATGGTGTAAGTAATGATGCCCCTCTATCAACTCCTAGATCTTGGGGTGTCGGTACATCTTCCAACCCAAAAAATGTTAAAGATAAGGAGATAGAAATCAAATTATATCATATGATGCTCAAGGAAGGTGTCTTGACCAGAAATGATGAACCTAAACATGTGAATATGAGTATTAAAGAGGATCCCTATCCTATATTTATCACTACCCACATGACTTTTGAATAATAGGAGGAATTCATATCTTTTTTGAAGTAACACCAAGATGTATACATAGGTAATTATAATTAAATTCCTTGGTTGGATCCTCATGTATCTACCTATCATTTGAGTCTGTCAGATGACCACCATTTCTATAAATAGGTAGCAATGAGAATTCATCTGACTAATACTTCCAAAGTGGAAGCTAATGTTGATAACCTGATTAATGCCAGCATCATCCAAGAATTTCAATATCATAAATAACTCACCAACATCACCCCTATAAGAAAAAGTATAAGAAAATTGGGGTTTGTATTAATTTCAAGGATCTAAATTGGTATGATCTAAAGGATTATTTCATAGTCTTAATCCTAGAAATACTTAAAAATGAAATGACTAGCTTCTAGTCCCTTTCCTGTATGGAAAATTATTCTATATAAACTATATCTTAATTTCCTTTGAAGATAATGAGGGAACTACCTTATGGGACCCTCAAGGGTCATACTATTATCAAGTAATTCCCTTTGGCTTAAATAAATCTAACACTATATATCAACTTTCCATACATAATATTTTCAAATCCATTTTAGGGAAGACCATAGAGTGATACATGGATGATCTAGTGGTCAAATATTAATGACTTCATGATCATGTTACCAATATTGAGGAAATATTTAGAAATATTTTGAAATATATCATGATAATAACCCCCTTGAAATTCATGTTCGATGTAAAATTTGGATAATTACTCACTTTTATGGAAGATTATCATAACATTGAAGTTGACCTTGATAATTCCAAGGTAAAATTTTCATGCCACCTCTTTAAAACCTCAAGGAATTTAGATGACTTTAGGGGTGGCATGACTACACCAAGCACTTCATAAATAATCTTTCCAGAAAGTTTTTTACTACTATAACATTGATGGATAAATGGGTCACCTTTCAATGGGATGAATATTGTTAGAAGGATATTTAAAATCTCAAAAAATACCTTATACAACAACTAGTATTGATTTCAAATGAAGAAGGGAAGTCCCTCATCCTTTATCTGGAAACACTAAAGAGATCATTTTTTTCCTCCTTGCTCAAAAGAATGATGTGGTAAGGAAAAATAGTATTTATTTTCTTAATGGAACAATGTCGTATATTGATTCACTATATTTAAACATAAAAAATATATGAATTTCATTGATCTTTACACTATCGAGGATGAGAAACTATTTTTTATACCACAAGGTCCACTTGATCTCTCAGGTTGATTTGATAAAATATATCCTCCTCCATTTGATTATAATTTTTAATCTATCATGATGGGTAATAATTATATAGAAGTTTCAAATCCAAATCATCTATTAGTAGGTGGTCTAAGGGAAATCATTGGCATATTTTCTCATGATGTATACGAGCTTAGATAAGTTTATCTTGGACATGAAACTCCCAAACAAAGAATTTTTTTCCATGAAAAAAACTTCCTAGACATGGGAAATTTATTTTTATGGTTCATCTAGGAGAACAACTGATATAAGGATCAATAATACAATTATAAAAAAATTTGGTTTGGATATTGTATTTATCTATCTAGTGAAAGTGGTTCTTCCTTAATCTTTCCTACTGTGAGAATGATGCATTAACAATGAGGAGTTATACTAAGACATGATTTTTGGATTGGAACTATAATTACAAGTGAAAGTGTTTTGAATAAATATATAGGGTGATTCAGAATTAATGATTAATAAAATTAATGGTGATTATGACATCGAGAAGGAAGATTTGATTCCCTTTCTTGATTATGCACAAGGGTTAATGGTATAATTACTCTTAGAGATAACACTATATCATATCCTATATTCAAATAACACCCATGTGGATGCACAATTTTTTTTCTATGACCTTAAAATATCTATATTCAGAAAATATATACATTAATATCATACAACATGGAGTAGTCTCTCCATTCATTAGTAGTGATATAGAATAAGTCAACGAAATCAATGCCACTAAAAACCAAGGTGAGGATTTTCTATTTTTGATACATTCCATGGTTAGATGGATGTATCCCATAGTGGATTACCTTTAAAATATCTTTTTTACACTAGAGATAGCAATAAGGAATATAAAAATTTGGGTACAACCGCGAAAGCGGCACACACACAAGGTGGAAAATTACATGTAAATCGTAAGCCCAGAGACTTGACTCCACGACCTGCCCCTCATCCCAAAGCCCTTACCACCCCACCACCAACGGTTGGGAAAGAAGGAATATATATTTTGTGGGTATTATGTTTTAACCTTAAAGACTACCCAAATTCCAAAAATGGGTTTTTTATAAAAAAAGACTTTGATGGGGTCCTCCTTAGGCTCATCGAATAAGGAGATACCCTAACTATTATACATGATATAAATGATTTAACCTATGGTAAACACTAGTCAATAACCAAGATCTTCCCTCAAATTAGGATACTTGGATACTTATATCCCTAAATGATACAATATGCAAAGTTTAAAATGAAATTCCATTCTTGTTAGAAACATGTTAATTTCATCCATCAACCTCCAGAATTTTTGTTTACCACCAAATACTCTTATCCATTTTCTATATGGGGATAGATTTCTTGGATTTATACTCTCTATACACATCTAGGATATTCATGTTCATCCTTACAACCATATATTTATTCTATAAATAGAATTATTTGGTTCCCCTCAAATAATTTGGAATAAAAAATATTATCAATTTCATAAAGTATAATATCATTAAAAGATTTGGTATCCCACAAAAAATATTGATAGAAAATTACACCAATTTCTATAATTCTAAATTGAAAAGGTTATATCATGAGTATAATACCCAGTCTAACCATTAATCCCATTATCATGCAATTACCAAGGGAAATATAGAGTCCTACAATAAAAAAATATATAATATCATTTAGAAGATATTTTATAAGGTGTTTTATGGTATTATCACACCAAAAAACATGAAAAAAAATGAGAGACACCATTTTAACTTTTTATAGGATTGAGGTGGTTTTTCCCAATGAGGTCCATTTTTCCTCACTTCATATCACCGTCTACAATCAATTGACCAAAGATAATCTATATTATTTTTGACTAGATAAGTTCTACTAACTAGATGAAAGATGGGAGAAAACACTATATATCTTGTAAGTTAATCATAATTGTGTCACAAAAGTGTTCAATAATAAGGTTCACCTTATATCATTCATTAAAGAAGAGCTGTTGTGGTTTTGAGAAGTCCCATGATACCAGGGAAGAATTCCCTGAAACTAGAGTAGAAATGGGAAGGAAATTATACCATGAATATGTTATAATTCAATGGGGATTACTCATTAACTTAAATTTATGGATATAACATCACAAAAAACACTAATGAAAGTTTTATCAAGAAATAATTTTCATAGATTCTTGTTAAGGTCCTGAAAATCCATTCTGTATGACATTAAACTAATTAGAATTGGTCCTTGTTGTATGAACTTAAAATATAGAAGAAATTATCCTAGTTATACAAAATTAAACCATAAGAGATGATATTTTATATTAAAAGTCATTAAATTACTGAGAGTGGTCCATTATATATTAACCAGTTCCACTACATAAGATCCAGATCTACATCAGTGTCCCTTAGTGTACAGGTACTTCGGTTCATGCAGGGTTTCCTTCAATAAACTCTAATTTAGGATAAAAAAATTCCATTTAAGAACTACATATGAATTGATTTATATTATCTTAGTATATATAGTGATTCCCAGAATTCGTGACACGAGTCCAACAATAGATTCCATGAACATCAATCCTCCACTCAATCCTAGTGTTTGAACCCTCTCATTCACACCGAGTTCTTATATGACTCTATATTTTCATAAAGACATTATAATTTTATCCCCATATAAGAGCCTGATATTTTTAGATTATAGTTTACCTATAACTATTTATGTATTTATTCCTATTATTGTAGGATATATAGTGACACCTTGATCATCTGTCTTGGACTTAGCCTGAAGTCTCATCCTGATTAAACTCCTTTGTTATCTGGGTGGTTGAGACTTCATCAATTTATGTTAGTTTTTTCTATATTGAATCATCATTATGAAAAAAACATATCATTTTTTATGAGATATATCTATAAAAATCCCTCTATATAAAGTTCCTAATCAAAGGACTATAAACTATAGAACATCTGTGTTATAATTGTATGATGTTAAACTACACGAAATATGGTCTTCTCTACATAGAACTTAAAATTATTAGATTAGTTTGTTTTGTATGACATAATTTTATTATGTGAGATACATATCTATGTAAGGGTCCCTATCATATGGTTTCTTATCCATAAAACTAAAATAGGGTAAAATTCCCTCATTCTAAAGAACTATTCCCTAGAGTTTAGATCTTTATAATTTTCATTGGGAATTTCCCTTCAATAGTTCCACCATGGGATTAGATCATTATACCACTCCCCTATATATGGGTAAGATATATGTTTATATTATTTACCTAGAACTATGCATTGATTTATTACCATTATTTCAAGATATATAATTATTTCTAGAATACTTATCTTAGATCCAACCGCAATAATTTTCCTTTGTCCAAGATCTCAGTGTGTGGGTGTTCCTTGTTTATGTTAAGTTATCTACATTAACCATACATTGAGACATCATATAATGAACCAATAACCTCCAATATTGGGTATAAATATAGGTATCACTTCTAGTTATTAACTTGTACCATAATAAAAAATAATGCTCACAATAACAACATGTGGCTTGATTCATGTATTCACAAGATATGTCGTGATGCCAAAATTTATGATCCCTGTCCCTAATATAAATTCTATGCATGATTATTCCTTAGTGAGGATACCTTTTCTAATTCATGATAGATTCTATACTATCTTATCTAGCTATGGAGCCCATACATATACCCCCTTTCCCTCATATATATTATCTAGATCAATGTATAAACTATTTACCTAGAACTATATGTGGCATGATTTCTATTATTGTAAAATATATAGTAATGTCTAGATTAATTATCTTAGGCCCATTAAAATATTCCATAAGTTTTAGATACCTATACTAACATGTGGTTTCATCATTCATCTCAGGTCCTTTTTAGACTCTATATTGGGATGACATATCTTTGATATGAACAACATATGGATTGATTCCTATTATTACATGATATATAAAAATGTTTGAACCAAATATTTTAGACCCATTAGGGGATCATTATCCTTATCTATTACCCCTAAAAATCCTATAATATCCCAATGAAGGTTATTTTTGGATGGGAGTGTTCCTGTCACTTTTTGAATACCCCTTTCCCTAAACCTCACATCATTCCTTAATTGTTTAAGTCACCATAAGACTTTCATGTATATTGGTAATGAGTGTATATGATTCAAAAAAGGAAACCACTACATAGTAATTAAATATATACCACACATCCAACCTTATAACTAGTAACATTTTTTCATCCTAATGTCCTCTAATACCATGTTCCCTCAATAGAACTACTTAAAAACTCGTCATTCAAATTTGGTCAGTGGTCATCCTCAACATGTTTTTTCCATCCCATCATTTCATCACTCAAATACCTTAAGTTATTATTTACGTAATTTTAATTCATTAATTAGGAGTTATGGAACTTATAGGTATTGAAACCCATTTTTTTTGTTACACCACACCCTTTTTCATTGGTTTGAGAACTATGAATCCAAAATACATGTGCCTATCCTTAAGGTCATTCAGACCAATATTGTCCATTACCCTATTAACATTAGGTCAACCATTACCTTTATATGTAGATAATATCACCTATTGGTTATGTATGTATAAAATTAATCTTCAACCACTATTTTTTGTTCAAGTATGATTAACATTAAACATCATCCACATTAGTAATAGATTTAATAACTTAAATTGCTAATGATAAGAGATATAGTACTCTCGAAGTTAAAAACTTGAAAAGCCTATAGGAAAAATTTGAGTCTTTTATCACTAATCTTGCACCTCACATAACCTAGTAAAAATTTGAATGTTCAAAAAATATATAGAATAAAAATGAAAACAAATAAATATTATCAAGTTAAAATATCATAAAGGGTAGACTAAGAAAATTATGAGTTCCCTCCCCCAAAGTCTCTCCCTATTCACATTTTAGGAAACAATTAGGGCCAGAATGAAAATAAATCAATATTATAGAGACCCTTACACAACCTAATATAAATTCACTCCATGCTAACTAGGTCCATCAAACTAAGAAAAAATTATGGAACCCTTCTATTCCTACCATATATTGGTTCAAGAGATTTGTGAAAATTGTATGAAGATGAAATTTTAAGGTACACGATCCCTTTTTAGTATTGAAATAATCATTCCAAATTTCCATTTATGACTTTCAGTATACTGAGTATTCTTTTTCTCTAATAACCAAATAAACTAACCTTGGATTATGGTGATGGTATATACTCTGAATATCTATCCCAGAAAAATACTTATAAGAGTATAAATTTAGGAGAGAATAAAAGTTTATAGTATCTTGTCTCATACACTTTCCCCCAACTTACAATGGTAGTATATGTACCGCCATATAATCCCACTTGTATCCATCCAAGGCCACATGTTTAAAAAATAATTTATTGATTCATAAAAATCATCATCAAATCAAGTGTTTGGATGTTGTAATTTACTCAATCCATTCCCATTCAATTTTGAATTGTATTTATTTATTATGTTGTTACTCTTTATGAGTCTTATAGATTATCATGAATTGATAGTTTAGGAAATATGGGAGTCAAGAAATTGAAAATAATTTAAGAAAAATTATTTTTTTCATTCAAGTGAAAATAAAGAGTAGAATCCACAATCTCGAGTCTCTCTCTCTCTCAAAATATATAAAAGGAATAATGAATCCAAATACTATCACAAGGAATGCTTATTGGAATCTCAAAGTTGGGCCATTTATTTCTTTGATTCATTAATGGATTGATGAAACTCATAAAAAATTGAATATTATGTTTCTATATTAATACAAAATGACTCATCCCTTATGATAACATATATAGTGACCTTTTAAACTTCTTCAACTAGATTTTATTGATCCTATAACAATCACTTGTTGGGTGAAAATTCTTGATTAAGTCATTCAACTAAGAACCTCCCTTCCATGACTACATTCTTCTTCTTATCAACCACCGTCGCATATTGAGATGCTTCATGAAGTGTAGAATACCTAAGAGTCACGTAATGGGATGGAGATTCCATGGTGGAGAGTTTGGATTACAATTCCTTTATTCACTACTTTTTTATGTTCACCTCCATCATACTGGAATGGATGTGGTAATCAAATATTCTATAATCTATCAAGCTGAACTTGTATAAATTTTGATGTAGTCGATTATTGAGATCACTGAGGGAGGTCTCTTGATCTATCCTCTAGGTGTTTCTCCACACCTAGTACTGAATCCTCTATTTAAGTGAATAAAACTCTTGGAATAAGTTAGAGTTTGTTATAGGAATTGGCACATAGTTTGGTGTAAAATCAATTAGAGAGGACCCACTCACAATATATTCTAAATAAGTTAGCACTAGACTAGTTTTTATCCACACAAATTCCATGGATATAGACATATGAGAAACGACCACCATTATTCTATAGTCTGTGGTAGGGATATTGAAATCAATATGAAAAATATGTTAACATGTGGGAATGAAAAGATAGTAAATAACATGAAATGTAGATACCCACCTTCACTAATTAGAGAATTAAATTTACCAACATACATTTCCCATTTAAAAGTTGAGACATAAGGTTCTTCTAATTATGTTACTGAAACATAACCTCAAGATATCGATTCTAACTATAGAAGAACTACACTCCCTAATGTATCTTCATAAATGAAGGCATATTTGATCCAAATGAATCTTGGACAAAATTGTAAAGATATTCACACAAGAATAAATATTTATTAACAATAAAGATAATGAATTTTAATTTTTAGGATAACACAACTTCATACAGAGATTAATTGAATTTAGTGAACTTTGATTTAGGATGGTCGGCAAGGTGATTGATGTCCATGAGGTTTTCTACTAAGACCGAATGAGCCGACATGTTAAATGACATAATCATATCAATATATATCTTTGGCCTCTCTTGAACTTTGACTATATGATCTTAAGTTGTTTAAATCCCTAAAAACATGAAACTTGAATTTATTCTTTAACAAACAATCAATTAGTATCTTATTATAAAGGCATCTTGGGGAAATAAGTGTATAAATATAGTTCTTACCTTCTAATTCAGGGTGGAGATGGAGCACCAGAGACCTCACATGTTCCCACCAATTTAATTCTTCCAAATATAGATCTGTAGGAGGAACTGCTAGAAGTATCACTAGAAACACTCCTAGAGAATAAAGAACCATAACATGGAGTTATTATATCTAGGAATAAGAAGATTCTTCTTTGACCCAATTCTTGAGTAAGTACTCAGTCCAGTCAAGGTTCCTCCATTTGAATACACTAAAGATACAATATGTGATTGAGCCCCATCAGAATCCTACAAAAGAAAAAAGAAAGAATTAATGATTTCATTAATTATAACATTGATGATAACAAGTCAATTGTAAGTGGGAACACATTATATCACTTCCTAAGATGATATCTGACTAGCCTCTTTATCATTAGTAGTGTCCCTTACCTTTAGAGGACCCTCACCATTGCCTCCTAGCTTATCATCATCTTCATCATTTCCTGATTTAGGAACCATTGGTTTAAGTTATTAGTTTAAGTAAAAGGTTTAAACTTTGAGTGATTGGATTTTATATTCAAGATATATGATTTAAGATTCCACTTATTTAGAAAATTTCTCGTAGGAAATGTTGACAGGTGAGAACACCAACCCAAACTCTTTTAGGAAAAAATCATACACCTAGAAGGAATACAAGATCTTTTTCATGGAAAAGGTTATCCTACAAGAATAAAACTCCCTCTTAGAATCTAAAAATCTATTGTTAGTATGGATTGGTTTTATAAGAGATACCCCACACATCAAGGGAGAAGAGTCAAGGTGGCTAAACCATTACCAAGGCATTTGGGCTACCAGAGGATTTCTTAGTGTGATCCTTTTATGAGGTCCTACCACCTCCACAAAATATTATTGTTCTTATCCAACTTTAAACATAAATGGTACTTTTAATTAGTGTACTAAATCAACTAACCATCTACTAGGTTATAAGAAAATCCAAGTTTTAGTATATCCGATTGACAACCAAATAATTCAATTAACTGATGGGAGTATAACTTGTATACCTATATCCTCCCATGTTATAATTAACCAAAACTATAATACATCCATATGATTATATTTTAATTGTAAAAATTTTAGGTGGCATGGGATATTTATTTTTTACACACTAGGATTTATACCCAAATCTACATGGTGCATGAATTTCCAAGAATGCCTCTATGTTAATACCATCTGCTAACACACCTTCCCACAGTACCATCAGGTATTCACACTAAATATGGATGATAACCACATTATCAGTGATTTTTTTGAGAATAATATGGTTATAATTATAATAGGAATTTTTTTTTGTGATTTATAATATTTCTTACATCTCAATCACTGAGTGAGAGTGGATTAATTTTACTATAATATAAGGAAAGTATTTAATTGAAAACCTAGAATTTCTTGGTCATTGTTGAATTCATAACCTCCTATATGGGCTATTATCTAACACCACAACACCTAGAAAAGTTCAAAAATCTAGAATGATGAATTTTAGTTATAGATGTAGATGAAAGGACAATATAGCTTAGCCAACATCTGCACAAAAATATTCTACATAAACTTATTTCTAACTAAGACTCCATCACAACATTCCCAATCCATATATTGTAGTGAAAATAAAACATTAATAGGTGACATTTATTGAAGAAAAACTCCATGAATAATGTTATATGGATCAATCAATGGACTATGGGGGTAAAATCCTAACTCTATTTAGAATATCATACTTCCTCTAATGTTATCCAATTGGCACCTTAAATCCCATGAGTATTACAGGTTGAGAAAATTTTGGGTCTCCTCATCTATTGTTACCCACCATTTGGAATAATAAAGAGTTTATAATAGATACCGAAGTGAATATAAAATCATGGGGTGAAGGTCATGATCCATAGATCTCTTCCAAATATAAAGCATCTCCCATGAATGTGAAAGAGTATTTTACCATCATCAAATATGTAGATTAGAGGAGTGAACTAAATATAAATATATTCTAGGATCATATCCCTACATATCATTTCCAGACAGCAGAGGCTTATACCAACCTCTCTGCTTATCAAGTAGAACTTGCTTCTATCTTAGACCCATATAATAATCAAGACTAAGATGATATTCATGCCATGGTAGGAGGACCTAAGATGATATTCATGCCATGGTAGGAGGACCATTGAAACAACCAAAATTATTTATATAATAACCTAACCCAAATAGCATTCAAAAACTCTGCACATCCTCGGTACACCTATAAAAGACAAAACTAATCCATAAAAAACTCCACTAGGGTGAAGGTCCCAACATAAATCCCACCCTAATCTATAGTAAACAATATATATCCTTAGTATGTATGAATAACTATAGACCTTGGGTTCCATAATACACCATCCATCTTTTAGGTTTAGATAAGTATACCTAATAATTTAAGCCTGTTTAAAATGTTCCCCATCACAGAAATATTGGCTCGATCCATATTATGGTGATAGTTGATCAAATTTCTTGGTTAGTTCTCTTGACAGGGTTTAGGAATAAGTTTATTTCTCATCAAACCAAACCTATAGATGGGTGGTATCTCTAGCACTAGATATTCATAGAGGCCTTCTCCCATTAGTTTTGAGAGGATTAAAATCATAGTGAGACATATTTTCATTGATAGGATTCAATGATGTTGATCATCTTTATTCACCTCTCAATGGAAGCTCAGGTAGTTTGATTTGGATTCATTTATATGAATGGTCAAATAATGATACATGAAGGTTTAATTATTTTATAGGAAGAAATAAAAAGGATATAAAAAATAAAAAGTAAATAATTTCTCATATAAATCTTGTGTAGTATATTACATATAAAAACTATACAAATCAATGGATATCGCCTAAAAAAATTATAAAGGAAGGGTTTATATAAATATTATGAAGTTTTATTTTTAGTGAAGTATCATGTACTTATGATGAAAATAGTTTTATTTTTATTGTGTAAAAAATCATTTCTAGGATAAAAAAACATTAGGTAATCATAAATCTACAATAAAGGGCCAAGTGAGGGCCCATAACAATATAATTTATTGGGCTTAAGGCGACCCATGTAGAAATATTATGGTAAATATTGTTTTCTAATAATAATATCCTCTTCATTCTGATTAAATCAAATTTCTAGGGGGTATTTTTAGAAACTTTGAAAGCTAAACGCCACTCCAAAGAAGACCAAAGGGAAAGAAAAATTTTCAAAGGAAAATTTCCCTTGAAGAAATATCATTATTCATTGAAGGTATCATCATATATGGAATGGAAATAATTGGTGGTGTCATAAAATAGATCCCTTGTAGTCATGTAACATACTTATATACCTAGGACATAATTTAATATATTTTAATGAAGATCCCTTATAATTTCATAAAATTTTCATGGATATAGGGTGTGCTTAGAGGGATCATAGAAGAGATCCCTAATAGCCACATAATATTATAATGACCCTGGGATACATTTTGTATCATCGTAGCATGGAATATTTATGACAAAAAACATTAGTTTCGTGCCAATTCTGAAAATTTTAGGAGGGTGATTATGAAACCAGCGAATAAATACCTAACATACACTTCATGTGGGTGACACTTTTTTACTTCAATGGAATTAAGCTCAAGAGATGAATATCCCTAATTTATAACTCTTCATTTACATGAATCATTCATTGAATTTCCTCATGTAACATATGAGTATAATCCTTTAGAAGATAAGGTAACCTCATAAAAATTTTACAGTAATTCCCTCTTTATAAAAATATCACAAGACCTTCCCTATAAGATCCTTTATGAAAGATTCTTGTAAAATTATTCCATGGAGGGATTCTTAGTAACCCCTTTTTGACTAGAATATTTTAGAGAAAATTAATTTAGTGTACCCTACCAAATCATATATAACTTCTATATTAAGAAACATTTATGCTCCCTAAAGTACATTTTTCCACATTTTAATGATCTATCACTATAAAAATTTGACCCATGGTTGATTACTTTTTTAAGGATAAATATTAAAAATATTAGGTCCTCTTTCACACCCATTATTTTACCCAGGTTATATACTGGGTTTGAATTAATCAAAATTACCTCATTCTCCTTCTTTCACCAAGGTCAAATCCTTGAAAATATGATTTTATCAAGGTCCCCTATAAAGATAATAGAATTATTTGATAATGATGTTATGCATGAAAAAGTGATTTGATTAAATCATGTTTTCATTTGATACTAGGGATCATACATCCTATTAGGACACTCTCTTGATTTCTCTCTCTAATAGTTTGGACTTTTAGGACATAATTAATTATTGATTCCCTTGATGAAATGGGTCATAATTATTAGGTTACTTGTGAAACCTCTCCTGGAACAAGATTCTCATCATGGATTCCCTCCAAACTAATTTCAATAACATCTAAGTATCTGATCATCTTTATTTAAGCTACTAAATGATCCAAAGATCTAGGAATATATATCATGTGCCATGGATCTAGTGTAAGTACCAAACTATCCTTATTAGGTCATGTCATCTATAATTCTAATATTCCTTACACTTTTGGATACCAATATATAGGTGGTGAACATCCATATATAGGGGATCCTATTAGGTGTTAGACCCAACCATACCCTTTATTATATAGATACTAATGGATAGGATAAACGAGAAATGGTTGTTCATGAGTAAGTCACACACGAACCATTACTAGGAACCTTTCACCCAGAATTCCTAGCTACATGACTTTAATCTGCATAATATATTTTCCATTCCACATTAATTTACACTACTCAGAATAGATGCTATATGATTTAACTTAAAATATTGATTGTTGTTCATCTACACACGACCTTAAAAATAACCATATTGGTCCTTTTAATAGGACCTTAAATGGAACAAGGTTTTGGAGTTAGTTCCCTAAAATAAAATTTTATGTACTATATGATTACCTGTATTAATAGTTTTGAAAATTAATAAACTCATTATAAAATCATGATTTTTATTCTGTATAACATAGCATGTGATAATGTCATAAGATTAGATATCACATATAAAGGTTAAAGAAGTTCCCCACTATGATAAAATCCTAGAAGTGACCCAATAATATTCTTAAATATATATTCTATATTTGGAAGAAATAATTTGAGGGAGACACATGATACATGATATCAGGGGAGAAGACTCATAGGACTTTGATGCACTTTCTCATGGTGTACACCCTTGGAAATTTCCCCCATGGGAGATTATGAGAATGAGACCCGTTGGTAGGAAATCAACATTTATATGTGTAATTGGATGTTCCTATCAATGGATGTGTGTATTGATCATTAAAATTTAATATTATTATTAATGAATATTTAGAGTTGTGTACTTTGATGTATTAATGAAAATTGAAATGAAAATTGTTCACAAAAAATTAGGATACGGTGGGTGTGTTACGAGTAATACTTCCTTAAAGAATAATGAAAGAAAGTATTTTTCCATTCTATTTTTAATGGAAGTTGATATCTTAGGACCTTTGGTGGAAATTATATATCCTAAATAAATATTTGGACATGGTGTTGTGTAGGAAAGTTTAATTTGTAGAAAGTAAAAGAAAGAGATATCGAGCACGTAGGTTGATGGTCCCAACATGCAACCTTCTTAATTTGATATATCATGATAAATAGATTATATTGCATGGTAAGAATTCATATGAATTTTTATTTCATTACGACATTAACCACTTTCTTCATGGGTGACTTGGAGTGTTTTTAGATTCTAACCATGGAATTTGGTCTATTTCACCTAATTCCCCTAAGAAAGAGGCCTAAAGGGG
The DNA here is from genome assembly GCA_963277665.1 of Viscum album. NCBI lineage: Eukaryota > Viridiplantae > Streptophyta > Magnoliopsida > Santalales > Viscaceae > Viscum > Viscum album. The sequence continues at coordinate 627,460,083 of OY728127.1, forward strand.
GTCACACACTAAGTATATCTAGAATCTTAGTTAAATAATAATAATCATCATTATTTGAAAAGTTGAATAAATATTATTCCCAAACATGGTTTTATAATTATTCATTTTTTATTGATCCCATAAATTCCGCCACAAGTTATTCAAGAGAATATTTTCTGAGTATAATATTTAATAAATATTTATTTTCTATTTAATGAATATAAAATTTATTTAATTATTGGAGATTAATGAAGTGATATTTATTTAATAAATAAACAATCCTTATTCAATGGTTGGTAAATATTTTGGAGGAATGTAGGACCAAGAATGATGGTTTAGTGAGCAATAATATATATTAAATATTATTTAAATTAATAATATTTAATTTAATTCACTAGATTAATTCATGTTAAGAAATAATAATAATAATAATAATATTATTATTTACATGGGGTTCCACAGAGATTAAATAAATAATAAATGGGAACTTGTAAAATTATTATTTTCTAACTCTAGTGGTATATAAGCCTAATTATATTATTTTCTTATGGCTTCCATTTCATTATGTTGTGCACAACGACATCTTGAGATAATTTTCTCTATGCCTTAGAGAGCTTCCTCTTTAAGAATGCTCTCAAGATTAGAGAGCGATCATCCCCTTCCACTACTCTTTAGTCAAGAGATATGAAAAAGAATCATTATTCAAGTGATTTTCTGGGTGATCAGAGGTGAACAACACAAACTTTAGGATCTACCATGCTATCACCTGGAGATTCCTATGGTGACATTCAGAGGTTCATGTAACATGTGTGGATCACTACTGGAGGGAATCTACTCTTGATTCCTACAACGGAACAATGATACGACATATATATGTTTTCATATCCGTCAACAAAGAAATAATTCATTTCAAGGTGATTTTTATTTATTTAAATTAATTATAAATAATGTTCGGTGATCCTACATCATGGTTATTTCATTCAATAATCAATTAATATTTGCTTCAATTATGTTGATCATGGTGTTTATTGTCATGTAAATATCATATTAATCATTAATTACAACAAAAATATGAGTTGATCATGCCCTATCAGACTCGTAAATTGTTCCTGTAACCCTTAAGTGTTATCAATGTGGTTGTATAATTATTTATAATTATTTAAATATCATTGATTAATTTATGTATATATTGTTAATTTTTAATTCCAGTTTATTATTATTTTTAATTCAAATCATTATATATAATATTATTCCTCTTCTTTCTCACAAATATAATAAAATTGATTAATTTTATAAACAAAATACATTTGAAGAACTCATCTGAAGGTCTCAAGGATTTTGGCTAATTAATACAAGATTACACACCATCTATCCCATTGGTACACATCATATACCCATGTTAAATGAACAAATAATTAATTCATAATTAATTCTAGTTGTGTTCATTTATTACACATGGTGTGTAATTAATTCCCCCCATATTGACTAAGCCAGGCTGGCACACGGTCAGCTGGAATACACTGTGTGTAACATTTGTACATGACGTGTTGTCCCCTAGAAAAAGATAGATCATGCATTCTCTTACGTGGATTGCATGACTGGTGACCACGAAACTCAAAGACCACATGTCATGTATCCCATGTAAACTCTATGAGTTCTATTAATTTTTATGTAATACTTATATGTCGAGACCCTGGGCATGTTCTAAGGATCAACGATGAGAAATAAACACATCATGTAGCTGGATTGTACAAGTCATTTATATTACTAGATTATATAGATTTAAAAATTAATTTATTATTTTTATTAAAACTTATCAACATGTGTTCTATGTGGTCATTATGTTGACAGTATATTCCATGAAATGGGATATATATATATATATATATTAAATTTCTAATTAACTTTTGTGTAATGATTGAAATTTTATATCATGTATAAGTCATAATATAGCCATTCCTATAAACACATAGAAAAATAACATGCTATGTAAATACCATGTGTTTTGTGGGGTCATTGATTTGATAGTACATGACATGAAATTATGAGTTGAGTCATGTATTATATATGTCACATGAGTAAATAGTATATGAATATAATACACGTTGGGTAGTTAATATGGGTACTCACTGTGTTACCTTTGAGGTATATGTTTATATAGGGTTAATTTTAAGAAAAATTATTTAATTTGTTTAGAATTATGATGGAAAAAAATCTCAAGAAAATTTTGGATGAGAATTAAGATAAAAAAGAACTGATTAATTAAAGAAGAAAATTAATTGATTCAAGAATGATTTATCTTAAATAATAATGATTAAAATAGAATGTTTTTTTTATTAAATTTTTAATTTATTTCATTTATATGGATGATCATTAGAATAGACTAATCCCTTGTATTTGATTGGTTTTCTTAATTTATTATTAAATTAAATTGATATTTTGTGCGTTATCCTCACTCTCATTATATATGGGGATATGTGCCCATACGTTCATTTATGTAAACCCCTAAAACAATCCTTCAATTCCATTCACCTATGAGTGAGTAAAATCATATATAATGGGTGAATTTCTTGATCTAGAAAAGTCAGTTTAAATTTGGGGTAAGGAAAAACCAATCCAAGAGATATATATTGGTGGATAGGTGGAAAGCTATAAAATGAACTATAAAATGGTTCAAGGTTCTTTTACCCTATATCAATGATTAGTTTATCATCCACTAGATAAAATAACCATTAGTAATACATCATGATAATTTAAATTTATTATTTTATTTCATTCGAGTTTCATGGTTATTTCATTATGGGTGTTTTTTCATGATCACATGAATTAATAAATTAACAAGAATTCAAGATAGAACTAAAATAAATTGGATTATGCATAAAATTAATCTAAGAAATGAATAATCATTTAATTAAGTCCATTTAATATTAAAAATCACGAAATATAGATAAAAATGTGAAATTTACATATAAAGATTAAAAATAACTCAATTTTTTATATTTAATTGGTATAAAATTCCACTATTTATGTTAAAATTGAACCATAGTTCAAAGTGCTCGACAGACCAAATTAAAGGTGATTTAAATTATTGGGAAATTCTAACTTTATTCTTTGGGTTGAATTAACTTAGTTCACATAAAGGGTTGTCTTCCAAACTAGGAATTGGGGTAACTAAGATGAAAATGTTGAAGAAATACAATTTAACGATTTTAGGATTGGGGTGTCCACTCAACAGATCAAAGATCTGTGAGTTAATACAAATGGCACTTGGAATGTCTACCTTGAACCCTTCAAATTTTTTGACCATCCAAATTTGGGGTGATTATATGGGGAATATAGATCCTTCCCACTATAATTTCGAATTAAAATGATATTTCCAAGAAGATTATTAGAGATATTGGGTTTTGATAAAATAGTTGGAGATTAATAAACAAAATATAATATTTATTTATCAACCTTTTATATAATAAATTAATAAAATTATGATCATATTATTTTAATAAAATGATAATAAACATGACTTTAAACATATCAATGTGATCCATACTTGGGAAGGATAACCTTCTCAGTAGAAAACATTTTAAAGAGTGGAAAAGTTCCATATGCGTTATCATATTCCATGAAAGGAAATTGTATATACTAGAAGAACCTATTTATGAAGAACCTATTAAAGAGGCCAGTGAGGATTATTTTTCTCCCTATGAAAAACATTTTTATAACACCACAAATGTTCAATGTTTCATGTTATCATCCATGACTAATGATATTCTAAAGAAATATGAGGACATGGATGCTTATAGTATGATGTCACAAATTTAGGATCTCTATCAAGAGAAGGTGAGATAAGAGAGACATGTGATCTCTAATTCCCTATTTAGAAACAAACTTATAGATTCAATGCCAATCGGGTCCCATGTAGTCAATCTTATTCGATACATTGAATGCATATACATCTTATGGAATAAATTCTCAGATGAGTTGTGTAGAGATCTCATAATTTCCTTACTAACCAATTCCTTCTTCAGTTTTATTGATAATTATAATGTGATAAATAATGGGAAGTGAATTTAAAAACTTATTACTCTCATTATCCAAGTGTACAAAGACATGGGGTGTGAAAATCCAACAATAATTATGGTTAATAAGAATAGGAAGAATAAGGAAAGGGGGCCGAAGACTCATAATAAATCCAAGGATCCTAAGAATCATCCTTCCAAGAATAAGAAGATCTAGAGGCAAGGAGAGGAAAAGGAAGAATTAGGTTTTTAATGTGTTAAGAAAGACAACTAGAAGAGGAACTGCATTCAGAATTAGGGGGAAGATAAAGGTTAATTCACTATCTAGTGTAATCATTCAATATCTACACATTGGGTATTAGATATAGATTGTGGTTCCCACATTTGTATCCAAATGTAGAGACCAAGTATATTTAGAAATATTTATAAAGGAGTGGTGGATTTGTGATAAACCAATGGTCCAAGGTTGGATTATCTAGCCATTGGATAATACCATAATGATATTGGTTTTAAAATATTTTTATTGTGTACCATCTATTTCCAATAACATAATTTCTCTATCCAATACAGATACAATTGTTTTTATTTTAAAATTTGGGAATAAAAGTTGTTTATTTTATAAAGAAACTATATTTTATGGTATGGAACATTTTAATAATGGTCTTTATGTATTAATTTAAGAAAATCAAGTATTTTACATTGATAACTAATCATGTTTTCATGACTCATATAACACCCAACTATGGAATCACTATCTTGATCATGTAAACAAGAAGTGTTTGAAAAAACTCTATCAAGAAGGTTATTTACACTATTTTCAGCTAAAAATACTTTAAAATTTTCATGCTTGTTTACAAGAAACATTGACCAAACCACCATTCAGTGCACATGGTGAAAATGACATAGAACTTATAGGTTTGGTACACACTAATGTGTGTGTACCATTTATAGTTCAATTTTTGGGAGGTTATTCATACTTCATAACTTTTAATAGGGACTTGAGTAGATATGGATTTGTATACTTGATGAGAAATAAGACAACGCCCTTGGATAATTTCAAATAATTCAAGAATAAAGTAGAGAATCAACTAGGAAACAAGATAAGGAAGATTTGATCAGATCGAGGTCGTGGATATCTTAACCAAGAGTTTATAGACTTTCTAAGAGAGTTTGGGATTATATATCAACTTACTCCACCATACACACCACATTGGAATGTTGTTAGTGAAAGTAGGAACAATACCTTTCTAAACATGATATGGTCAATGATGAGTTATGGAGATGTTCTATTATCATTTTGATGATATGTATTATAAATTGTAGCACACAAACTAAAATGAGTTCCAACTAAAGGGGTAAATAGAATTACCATCAAGATATGGAGTGGAAATAAATCTATTTTTTTCTCATACATGTAGCTTACCCAACACAAATACCCTCTCAAACTGGTAGCCAACCCAAATTTCTAGATACCCTATGGGTGTTCCTGACCCCCACGGGTTGGTGACTAGCACCCATACATCAACAAAAAAATAGAGGGAATGATTTCACCCAACTTAAAGTAGACAACATGACATATATATATAATAGATAGAGAAAATAGAAGAGAATCTGAATATATATATTTCATAAAGAAAAAAACAATGGATGTAATACAACTGAAAAGGTAGAAAAACAATACCTAAGAGAAAATTCCAACTACAAAGTATGAAAAAACTAAATATAGACTCCAACAATTTCCACGTGATGGAAGTGGAAAACTCCCACAATCTCACCACAAGATACCTAAACCCAGCTGATAGAAAACCACACAACCTCACTAAGGCACCTTGCCTTTCCCTTCATTGAAAGACATATACAGGTCTATGCACCATCGAAGGGGTGAAAAGGGTGTGAGATAACATGCTCAATAGGATCCCATACAGGTGTTCCAAAACAAGTATCTTTATAATAATCCAAGCATGATCAAATTTTAAAGAAACAAGTCATGATATACAATTTCATTGTTTTATAGCTAAAGCATGGAAACCAATTTAATTTCCACATTTTCCACATTTCCAAATAAATTAGGTAAATTATTTAAAAATCATTTCATATAAATTAAAGCATTCAAATCAATATAAAAAAACCAGGTATTACATGTTATATCAAATCCATAGTAGTAAAACCAAAATAGTACAAGACAAAAACACAAGTAACTACATGACAAGAATAAAAATAGTTGAGGTTAGATGGTAAACTCATACCTAAAAAAATGCAATCATGCACATCATGTATCTAGACATATGCATTGAATCTAGAGAGAATAGAAACACCCTAGAAAGTGAACCCCCAACAGGTCTAACAAGTCCCTAGAACAACATGTCCAAGGAGCTGAGAAGCACCCCATGAATGAACCCCCAATAGTAGACAAGGCTAATTACTACACCTTCCACCTATGTATAAAATTCTTCCCAAGTTTTATATTTTCCAAACCATTTCATCAAACCATTCTATGAAAACCATTTCCGAAAACCATTTCTTAATGATTTAAAAAATACTTTTAATTTAACCAAAAATAGGGGGAAAACATCATTAATAAAAAAACCATTTCCATAAAAACGAAAAAATAGTCAATAATTTCATTTAATTTGTAAAAAAGTTTATCAAAAACCCAAGAAATATAGTTCACGAACACATGTTAGAGACGGAACTCCCAACCTCAAACTCGGGTCGCATACACCCGCAATAGGATCCATGAATAAGAAGAATGAAAAAATGATAACAGAGGACCTAGAATCAATATAAAAATATTATAATTTATTAAATTCAGAAAAAGTGTAATATAAGATGATAAATCACACACACCTTGAAGAATGTACACCCGTCGCACCACAACCAACAAAGGATCAACCCCTAAAACAAGATCACATGATAGATCTAAAAATATTCCTGAATAATCATCAAATCATATCAAAATATCCAATAAAAACACAATGGAGATACCATGATCAAAGAAAATAAAGAAACCAAATGATTAATCACTCCCATAAACACACAACAACCACAAAAATTAGAAACCACCAAATGAAATGACCTACAAGGGTCATAGGTCTCAAAAATCACTGAAGAGTGATTCTGAACCGAGATCAAGGAGGATATGGATTAATAAAATAATAAATCAGCCATAAAATACCCTAAAATACCAATTCATAAATTTACATAGTATGTAAACACTTTACACATCGTTTAATCCATGAAGCTCATATACGCCAAAAAACCCATCGGCGCAAAAACTAATTTGTTACCATCACACGATGTGTAACATTTCATGTTGTGTACCTAGATCAAAAATTATTTCCATAGAATAATACATGGAATTTTTCTCATTATATGGAATGTGATCACCCAGTAGAAAGTAAAAACAATAGTTTCATCAGAAAACTCCAAACCACCTTGGGTGTTCTCCAAAATCTGGTAGAATCCAACTAATCCATTAATATATTTATAATCAGACTCCATTAATTCAAACAAACATACATCCTTGAACTTAAGTCATTTCCCTCAAAAAATTCCCTCCATACATGGGAATACATAGACACACCAAATTAAAGAGGGAAACAAGTAAAGAAATGGTAAATACCTAAAATATGGTAACATGATCTTAAAAACTCCCCATCATAAGACTTTCCATCCCCAGGATTTTATGAGGAAGATGATGTATGGAAAAGAGGTGAGTCCACATATACCTCATCAATGAATCATTCTCCCAAGTCTCATGAGAATCTTATTTGTGCCTCCATAACACTCTAACCAATAAAATTGACTTTCCTATACAATACTTTCACTTGAAAGTCAATGATCTCTATTGGTTCCTCCATAATAGAAATTTCTGGATCTAGCTCAATCCCTTCCCAACTCAGAACATGTGAAGAATCAATATGATATTTTCTCAGCAACAATATGAGAAAAGCATCATGAATTTCTATCAACTAAATAGAAAATACTTACTAATAAGAAACCTTCCCAAGTTGTTTATTGACCTCAAACGGTATAACATATCTGAGAGCCAACTTTCTCTATTTTTTCAAATGAAAGTGACCTAACTAAGGAGATACTTTCAAGAAAACTTGGTCACTAATGAAAAACTCCAAAGGATGATTCCACTGATCCATATAATATTTCTATCAACTCTGATCTATTACCATAAACTGATGTATATCCTGATTCCTCACAAACATCTCCTAAATGACTCTCAGTCCCACAAAAGAGGCTTTTCCCACCACTTTCCAACAAATAGGTGACCTATATGGGTGACCATACAAAGCCTCTGAGTTATATATTCTGACTGAAGACTAATAAATATTGTTATAATAAAACTCAACCAATTTCAAATGGTTATCCCAAGATCCATTGAAATCCAAGACACATACATGGAGCATATCCTCTAGGATCTAAATATCATGCTTCTTCTGACCATTTTTCTATGGATGGTAAGCTATACTCCACCTAACCTAAGTCCCCATTTCCTCCTAGAAAATACTCCAACACATTAAAGTAAACCTAGGATCCATATCTAAAATAATTTTAGAAGGAATCCCATGTAACATCAAAATATATTTTATATACAACTTACCAAGATCCTCAACTTTTATATTATCCCTAATCAAAATAAAGTGAGATGACATTGTCGACCAATAAATCACCACCCATATAAAATTACACCCTTGAGGAATTCATGGTAATCTGACAATAAATACCATGGAAACCTCATCCCATTTCTAAACTAGAGTAAGAAGAGACCAGAGAAAACTGTAAGGTTTTAGATGCTTTTCCTTTATCTGTTGGTAGGTGTAATAATGGGACACATAATCAGAAATTTCATGCTTCATACCGAGCCACTATAACCTTCCTCTCATTCCATAATACATATTCTTAGTGATCATATATAACGAACCATTAAAGACCATGAAAGTAAATCAAAACTTATCTCCTCACTAATGAAGAGACAAAGATGATCCTAAAAATGGAGTATACCATCTAAAGAGAGATACCAACCAGAAACGGGATCCCAACCATAAAGGGTTTCAAAAATTCCACTAAACTCATTATCCTTCTATTAAATATATAGAATAGACTTAATAAGAGATGATGATAACTAAACACTGGCCAGAACTATACCTGATACATTCTCCTGAGCATCCAGATGAAACTGATTGAAGAGTCCCATAAGGTTCCACTCTTACTTCAATTCTAGAATATACCATGATGTTATATTCCTTCTGAGATAATATACAACAACATTCCCTATCCCCAGGGTATTGGTGATGTTGAAGTCAAACATCTGAAGGTACTCCACCCATCATCTCTATCTAAGATTCAAGTCTTTATATGAAAATATATAACTCAAAATCTTATGGGTATAAAATATTGTGAACCTCTCCCAAAAAATATAGTGCCACCAACACTTGATCACATTAATAACCACGAAAAGATCTAAATCATGATTTGGGTAATTCTTCTCATGTGTTCGAAGCCAAAGAGAGTCGTAAGCTACCACATGATCAACCTACATGAGTACACAAATTAAACTAGTGCCAAAAGCATCATAGAAAATTACATACCCCATACCAGGATCAGGTAAGATCAAAATGGGATCTGATGTCAGGATTCATTTCAACTCATCAAAAGAAGATTGAAACTTTTTATACCTTGGGATTTTTACCCCTTACTTGATAAGAATAGTCAAAGGTGATTCCAAATTAAATAAATAATTAATGAACCATCAATAATATTAAGAAAAACCAAGGAAACTCTAAATCTTAAAGAAGTTATGTGGTTATTCTTAAGAAAAAACATCCTTTCCCATCTCAGGGTAAACCAATAAGACATGATTAGAAATCATGCTTCCCAAGAACATCACTTCTTGGACCCATAAATTACATTTTGAAATCATTTTATACAAACATTGGCTCCTTAAGACCTCTATAACAAAACTCAAATAATGATATTTCTCATGATTGGATCTCGAGTAAACCAAAATATAATCCATGAAAAATACCACAAAAGTGATGAGATACTGATGGAATATCCAATTCATCGAAGCCATGAAAACTAAAGGAGTGTTAGTCATGAACAAAAGCATAAAAATATATTCATAATGGCCATAACTACTCATGAAAGTTTTCTTCATTATATCAAACTCCTAAACTCTCAGATGAGGTTAACCCGACTGAAAATAAATCTTAGAAAACAAATTTTCACTGTTTAACTGATCAAACAAATCATACACACTAGGTAAAGGAAACATATTCTTAATTTTTACCTGGTTAAGCTTTTGATATTCTACACATAATTGGAGTGAACCATCTACCTTCATAGAAAATAGCACAGGGGCTAACCAAGGACAAACAATAGGGAGAACAAAACATATCTCCATCAAGTATTCCAACTAAATCTTGAGCTCTTTTAGATTTTCTGGTGCCATATGATAAGAAGGTATCAAAATCATCTATGTACATGACTCTAGTTAAATAATAAATTCTACCTCCATCTCTAGTGTAAGGCCAAAGAAATAATCTAGGAAAACATGAGGAAAGACCCAAACAATAGCAGGAAGATCAAAAACTTAATAAACATCATCATACATAACTAATACAAAAAAAAACTCCCGATCTATTGATGAGAAGGTCCTGCACGACCAAAACTCATATACCACTCTCCCTAAAAAACTAGAGAGATACCGTAATCCATGAGAAATGAGACATGCTGATGATAACAATAAACCTCAGCATAAGGAGAAACAATCCAATACTTCCTGATGACGATTTCAAACAGATACAAATTGAGAAGAAAAAGAACCCAGACTAACTCTACATCAGCTATCAATAGAGTATAAGAAGAACAACGAAACCCCTTTTCTTTTCTCTTCTTAAGAGGTATCTATAACTCAATAATAAAGGGAATGAGATTTTTTGGATGTTTAATTATGTCAAAAATACATCCAGATATAAATGAATGTAAAGAACCAGTATCAATTAAAGCAATCACTATTAAAGTTGAAATAAAGATAGTACCTCTCACTATCACTGGACTTGCATCTACCTCTACTAGAAACTCATATACTACATGAAGGTGATTCACTCTTGAGGAATGTTCCTATATCCCTATAGTCTTTTAAGAATCTGACTATACCACAATATCATTTTAAGCTAATAATCCCATCCATATTAAGGAGTATAAATAGCCTGAAAGAAATGTTATAGATAACCATAACATAAAAAACTATTACAAATCTTTGTAAGAGAAGTATACGAACATAAAGTGTTTCTGGCCTTTCCACACTGATAGAAAGTCATAAGAACACTACTAGCTATAACTAAGGGTGCAGAGGAGTCCTGCCTCTGAGAGATACCTCCACCACTGTTGTAATTATCTTGTTGCTTCCATTTTTTCCATTATACACAAATAAAGCTTCCACTGGGTGGAAGAAAAATGGCAGAATATCTAAACATGTCTTCCATATTAATATATTCTATAATAGATCTATCTATCATATTTGAATAGGTTGAAAGATTCATCATAAATATATATGGTATGATATCCAGTTGCAAACCCTGCAGTTAATTCTGATCTTTCATCAGCTCAACAAAAAAATTAGTGTACACCATCACTGTATGATCTCCCTACTAAAAACAATAGAACACTAGATACTTCACCATAATCAATGACTCTAGAAAAATTTTCTAGAAGAAGATAGTCTCAAAACCCTTCTAGTCCAAGCCCACATGCCTATTCTCCTGTACCATGGAATACCACTATAGCTTACTGGGACCCTCAAGTCTGAATGCTAAGCACTTCACCTATATACTATTAGGTGTATCTAGGTAGTCAAAAATACGATCGATCATTCCATTGTAATGCCCCAACCCTAGAATCCCATATCCGATGCATTATTTTAATACATTTTCAAGATTACAAGAAATCAAATCCTTAAGGACCGATTAGTTTAGAAGTCTTGGAAAATAGATTACATCCATCAACCATATAATAAAATTAAAAACATAAAATAAAAAAAATATAACCCTTTAACAATGAAATTATTATCCTAGATTAACCTTGCATATCAGTCATAATACACTTCTTGGAATCCTAGGATAATAAAATATAGGAAATGTGTGATATCAGATGCTCAGTAAGGGTAAGAATATTGAAGAGTCTATTATGAATAAATAATCATAAACTTTACAGTAAGATGTATAATTAAAACACAATCCACTTAAAAATAATCTTGATCATAATATGGTAAGAATAAATTATACCATATAAAATAAGTATAACCATGAATATTATACTAGTCGAATAATCCCATCAATAACTAATATCATAATAAGGGAATGCATAATTTTATACATCTACACTATTAAGATATATCCTCAATATAGTTTCTATCAAGATCTATCCTTGTGACAGTTTAAGTCTGTGTGTAGAAACCCATCTTATTTCTATCAAGATCTTTCCTCCTAATAATGTTAAACCGATTGAAAAAATAACACGAAGGGTTTTTTTCCCACTAATTTCATCTCATGAGACCTACTGATGAATTAAGGGACTATAGAAGGCCCCACCCATCACTTACTAAGTCCAATGCATTCCTATTATGAAAGGGTTAAAACATAACCAACATAAATATTCCTATTAAAACTGGAATATGAAATGTTTGTACATTAACTATAAACCATGAATAGTGTCAAAATAGTACATCCACAATCAAACATATGATAAAACCTTCAATACAATATATAATATTATATCATAATAAATCAACCTCAATTAAGTATAAAATCCAACAAAGGATATTGACATAGATGAAAATAATATAATAAAATAATTAAAACTCCTTGAGAGAAATATCACTTTTTTACTTGGAAATCATTTAAATATTTACAATTATAAAAGAAAAATTTTCCTTTGAAAATAAACATGTAAGATTGTATGGGAATCTTTAAAATGTTCTACCCTCACAACTGTAAAAAAATAGCAACTCTCACCGTATAAGTAAAAACATTCTTTCCTTAATTTTTCGAAAAGGGTCATTACATGCCTCATTTGGAAAATGACCAAAACAATAATTTAATTTTTCTTTATAAAAAGTAAAAAATGGGTAAAAATGAATTTAAACAATGTCGATTATATTTTGAAATACATTTTAAAAAACATGGACCTAGATGATAAAGATATCTCAGTAGATACTTATGTATAAATGACCTCAGATAATAATGAGATTGTGAAATTAACCCTTAGATAAAACCTTAAAAGATTCTATTTTGAAAACATTTGGATGAAATTAAAAATATACATAAAATTTAATTTATAATCCTTTTATATCTATATAAATAGTTTTGTAAAATAATATCAAGAATATTCAAATCGAGAATTGATTAATTCTTTAAGTACTCAAAGCGCCCCATACCATTTTGAACATTTAAATCATAAGCCCAATATGTTCAAATGAATTTTTAAATACCATTAGGATAAATTTATTCATTATATGAAATATAATAGGGGTAGTGAATAAACTACACATAATAAATAGGTGGTGAACAAGGCTTATATCTCACGAAAATTAAAAGTGAGATGGAAATCCCTTACCTTGCGATTCCTTTTGGGTGATCATACTTTAACCTTATATATAATGTTTTGAAGAGTGTTACTAACTTATTATACAACAATAATTATGTTTATAATATTTTATATCATCTCTTTATAATATCTTATTACCCATTTGTTAACAGTCATTCATTATTTCACTATTCCAGTTGTTAATTGCCTAATTTTCACAAGTATGTTTTGACTTGTTATATGCTTCATTTATTAATTAGATAATGATTTAATTATCTCTAGAAAATAAACCATATTTTAATTATATTATATATTGTGTAAATATATATTTATAATAATCTATTGGAGATAATAAATGAAATATTCTGTTCATGGAGACGGTAGGTCGTACGTACGCATGAACGCTACATTATTTTCTTTTTCATATTAAAATATTGAAAAGTGGATGATACATATGTATATTATAATTCCATTATCATATTTATGTAGTATATGTTACTAATTTTTATTAAAATTATCCTTAATATGTTCCATGTATAGCATGAATGATTCACATCCCTTTGAGGGAGCTGTTGTCAAAACGTCCACAAACGATGTTATCATATATCCAAAATATGGAAAAAATAAATGCATGATTAATATAAAATTTAAGGAATATTAAATAGGTTATAATTTACATATTAAAATATTATTTAACCATAAAAATATATTTATGACCAACCATTAATGTGGTAGTGTAAGAAGAACAAAAGTAATATTCATGGAGTCGATTAACCAACATAACTTGGACAAAATATTTGTTTCTTTGAATAACAGGAGGTGAGAAATGACATGGATATGAGATATTTGATTAGAAACATAAAAATATAGTATATACATTATTATGGAGTTATCATTCATTTATGGATTAATTAGGTGAGGATAAAGTATAAAAAGTAATGAAATTAAGTGAGGTATTTGAGAAAATGAACTCCTGAATATTCACTCCTTGAAAGACCGTTGAGGACATTGGATTTGGTATTTTGGTGATACCAGTAGCACTTATACATGGTTAGAGTGAGTAGGAGATGTTTGGGTAGAGTTTTGAGTAGCTAAAAGTCTTATTGTGTCGAAATGGGGAGTAGATGGGTGGTATTTATAATTGAGGAGAGGTGGGTTCAAGTGATTAATTTATTTATTATTTTATATTAAATGATAACCACATTGAGGTGGAATTAATTTTAATGAATTATAATTTCATTTAATTTTGTGTTGTCTACTTATGTTTGATTCAAACCTCTACCAACCATTAAATGTTTCTATTTTTAGGTATGTTAAGCTTTTACTTTTTAAATTTAACCCTTGTCACATTTTTACCTATATAATGGTAAATAATTTTTTTACAATGGTAAATTTTTTATACCTAGAAATGAAATTGTCCTTATTACCAAATTTGGACCTTCTGATTAAAAATATTTAATCCATTTTACCTTATTAAATTCACTTAATTAGGAAAATTATATTTAATCCATTTTACCTTATGAAAAATGGGGGTTCAAAACCTATGGGGCGCAAGTTACTGTAGCAGCACTGTAGCGGTACTGTAGCAGCGGTGGTACTATTAATCGGTGGAGACTGTAGCGGTGGTAGGGCACTGTAGCAGCGGCGGGTATTGTAGCTGATGGGTTACTATTCACAGAATGGGCCTTAGGCTAAAAAAATTTGGGTCTATGGGCTATGTAATGGGATACATGCCCATTGGGCCTTCGGGATATGCAATGGGTCTGCCTCTACCTAGTTAAAAGAGGTATTTACTTTTCTTTAATAATAAAATGAGGCTTCGGCACTAACCTTTAAAAAAAAGTAAAACGTTCAAAAGTTTGAAATGTTTTTATATCTATTTTCAATTTTAAATTGATTCCAATGACCTAAATTGGATTGAATGATAAAAAAATTTAATTATACTTTAAATTCAATTAAAATGATAATCTAACTATATAAATAAATTAGATGAAAATGAAGTTTTGAATTAAAATGTAGTATTTTTCACTATTCATTAAAATATGAATTTTATCAGAAAAATACCAAAAATTCAAAAAAAGTAAATTTTTATGTCCCTATTAAAAATAATAAGTTTATTTTTTCAAATATAATATATGAAATTAAAAACACTAGATTGAAAAAGAGTTTTCCATCAAAAGGTGGTAAAACAACATTTTTAGAAAAATACTCATTTTATCTGTAAAATTGAATTTGTTCTTATATCTTGTCTTAAAAATACATAAGATGAATTTAAAACTTATATGGAATATATAAAATTAAAAATGTGTTTAATAATATTCGTAACCTCTAATTTAATGTCTTGGTTATATATTATATTAAATAATAATATTTTATTAAAATATTGTTATTCGGTAAAATTGTGCCTTGCATGTAACACAAGACAACACATTGTTTTGTGTATCATAAGCATAACATTTTGTTGTATAAAAATAAATAAATAAATAAAATTTAAATTTATTCAAAAATTAAAATATTATAAATTCTTGGGGTGTTACAATCTACCCTTCTTTAATAAATTGCGTTATCATAATTTAAACATAGGATAAAGGGTTTGACATTTAAAAACTTATTTATTGAAATCCCACATAAAAAAGGATTAATGCGACCCCCAATTTATAATAAATAAAGGTAAGTATGATGGTTACTAGAAATAACACATACAAGGGTTCCATATAGAAAAAGATAGACATGAATGAAAAATTTAACCATGAAGTTTTGATGGAGTGTGATTGAGAACATGGTTATGAGAAAGTTAAAAATCACAAAGCTATAAATAAATGATTATATAAGGGACCATTTGATTCATTGGAAAAAGTAATAGTATATAATTTTTGGTTTCATGGTCATTTCTCTAGAGTTAAATAATTAATTTAATTCATAGACTAAGAACACAAGGAAGCATTCTTAATTTACAAGTAGAGTTTCATACTTTAACTAATTCCTACCATAAACTCATCTTTCACTTTAAAAAGATAACAAAATTCAATAATATTCTATTTAAATAAATTGTATCGTGTTCTAAAAAGGAACTTATAAATCATCTATCATACCATTTAAATATAGAAAACAATGTTATACTAACTAGGACATTGTGTAGGCCAGTGGTAGGTGATGCACTATTGTCTCCCTTCAGTTATCGGTTCAAGTCTCACAACCTTGCAGGATGTGATGAGTTGTCACTTGAACTTTGGGTTGTCATTTTTCTAAAACTATATTGTTATAATATTCTAGAATTATCCTTTGTATATTCATCAATAATGAAATGTTTTATCCTAAAATAATAATATCCAATGTTCAACTTAATCCATTCCAATTTTGAGACTTAACTAAAATACTTATGTCCAAATTAACAGTCCAATAAGGTCTCTAAATTTCCAAAATCAATATTAACATCATATTTTCCTCAAATTTAATATTTCTATTGTTATCAAATACCAAAAATATGAATACCTTGTTCAAATTAAAACCTTCATGCTTTAGGATCCTTAAAGAATAAGTGCTTCATTACAATACTCATATATTCCATATTTCTTATAGCCAGTACATTGATAATAAAATATTCAAATCACATAATTATTGAATACCAAAAACTTAAATACACTAATCATTCGATTTAGAATGTAGTAATAGCATAAGCTTGACCATGATCCATTTGATTTTTATAAGCTATATTTTTTTGATTCTTAGGATATTTATTTGCATAGTGCCCCATTTCACTATAGTTGAAACACTGAATACCAGTCTTTTTGTTCTTACATTTTCATTCTTCTTCCCGGTGACCCTTTTATCCACACTTATAACAAACATCCAATCCTTTCAAGTACTTCCCATGGTTATTCTTTCCATAATTATCACACATGGGAAAATAATTCTTTCCCTTTTTCCCTTTATCCATCTCTTTATCCACTATCCACTTATTCTCTTGATTTATCTTAAAGTAATAAGACTTATATAATTCTTTCTATATATTTATAGCACATGAGACTATATCTTCGTATGATGAGAATTTTTGTGAGACCAAATCCTTTCAGATAAATGGATTTAATCCATCAAATAAATGATCAATCTTACTCCTTGTTTTACATATATTGTCTATAGCATACCTTGATATCCTTTTAAAGTTGGCCTCATATTTTTCAATATTCTCATCTACCTTTTTCCTTAGACTCAGAAATTTTCTCTCCATATCAACTCTCTATTTGTGAGGGAAATATTTTTCAAAGAAAAGTTCCTTAAAATCCTTTCATTCCATGTTTGTTATTTCATCTTCCTCCTTCATGTTTTTAATCAATGAACACCATTGATTCACATCTCTAGAGAGATGATAAACTACCATGACAAACTTCTCCCTTTCATTGCTTCCCAAAGCATGAAATATATTCTCTAAGGAACTTATCCATTTCTTAGCTACAAATATATTTGTAGTCCCATTAAATATTGGAGGCTCTTGTCTCATGAAGTGGTCTAATATAGATCCTCCACGTTGTGGATCAGGCTACTCTATATGGGTAAGGTTATTATTCATAACTCGAGTCATCTGTGCAAGTATAGTTATAATTTGTTCAACAGTAGTTGTAGCTCCTGCCCCAACATCATTATTTTACATAGGAGGGAAATCCCCACATGGATTACATGTGTTGATACGATTTCCATTTCTTTTAGTAGGCTCCATTTCTAAATATTGGCATATATTATATTAGGTTATGAATCATAATGAATAATTTTGTACTAGTAAAATACATGACATAAAATTGAAAAATTTATGCATATATAATCTTATAAACATGGTTTCTTTGGGGTTATATTTAATTTTAAATCCTTCATAATAGTTTGTAATGAAAATGAGAATTATCCCAATCATACCCCTAGGTGCACATAAAAGACCGTTGTCATGTACCAGGTTACCCCAAGTCATGCCCAGAACACCATTTCAAAGTTATTACTCCTAGGTACATCTATGAAAAAACCATATCCACTTGTAGTATCCAGATAGGGATGTATTTCTAGGAATACACACATAATCACTACCATACCAAAAATCTAGGATGTTCTTATATACTTATACTCAAGGTAAATCTTAGGGTTATTTTCCATAATCTATGTTTTCTAAATATAATTTCCAAGGTTGTTGCTAAATTTACTTTGATACCAACTATAATGCCCTAACCTGAGAAGCCCAGAGCTGGTGCATTAATTTAATACAATGATATTATTATAAGAAATGAAATCCCAAAGGATCGATCAGTTTAGCAGTCTTGGAAAATATATTTCATTCATCGACCTTACATTACAACTCAAAACATAAAATAAAACATAGATAATACTTTGATAATGCCATTATTATCCTAGATTACCCCAGCATATCAGTCATAATACACTTCTTGGAATCCTAGTAAAATAAAAAATAAAAAAGGGGTGAACTCAGATGCTCAGTAAGGGTAAGCATACAATAGAAGCTATTATGAATAAATAATCATAAACCTTAAGGCAAGATGTATAACAGAAACACAATCCATTTAAACACAATATTGTTTATAATATGGAAATAATAAATACTACCATATAAAATAAGCATTAACATGGATATTCTAGTAGTTTCATAATCTCAGCAATAACTAATATCATAATGAGGGAATGAATAATGATGGACATTAACACTATCAAGATATATCATCGAGATAGCTAATGTCAAGATCTATCCTCATGATATTTTAAGTATGTGGGTAGAAACCTATCTAATTTGTGTCAAGATATATCCTCTTGATAATTTTAAACTGTTTGAAAAACAAACACGAATGGGTTTTCACCCAATAATTTCATCTTATGAGACCTACCGATGCATCGAGGGGCTATAGTGGGCCCAACCCATCACTTACTAAGTCCAATACATTCCTCTTATTAAAGGTATAAAACATAACCAACATAAGAATTCGTATTAAAACTAGAATATGAAATATTAATACATTAACCATAAACCATGAATAGTATCAAAATAGCACATCCACAGTCAAAAATATCATAAAACCTTAAATACAATATAAAATATTGTATCATAATAAATCAACCTCAATTAAGCATAAAATCCAACAAAGGATGTTGACATAAATAAAAATAATCTAATAAAATAATTAAAACTCTTTGATAGAAATATCCATTTTTACTTTGAAATCATTTAAAAACATGCAATTATAAATGAAAAATTTTATTTTGAAAATAACCGTGTAATATTTTATGGGAATATTCAAAATGTTAAGGAGTTATAATATCAGAAAATATCTGCTCTTCCCTTAAAAGTTAAAAAAACATTATTTCTTAAATTTGTCAAAAAGGGTCATAAAGTACCTTGTTTGAAAAATTATGGAAATATTCCTTTCAAAACATTTTACAAAAACTCAAAAAATCATAAAAATTACTTTAAATAGTTTTTATAATATTTTGAAATACATTTTAAGAAACATGGACATGGATAATAAAGATATCCCATTAGATAGATATGTATAAACGACCTAGGATAATAATGATATTGTGAAATTAACCCTTACATAAAACCTTAAAAAGATTCATTTTTGAATTTTTTTTGTTGAACATATATATATATATATATTTTTATAATCCTTTTATATCCATATAAATAGTTATGTAAAATAATATCAAATATATTTAAATGGAGAAAGGATTAATTCTGTAAACATTAAAAGAATCCCATACCACTTTGAACATTTAAATCATGAGACCTATATCTAAATATTATTGTTTAAATACCATGAAGATAAATGTATTTATGATATGAAATATAATTTTGTTAGTACATACCCCAAACACAAGAAATATGTGGTGAAAATGGCTTATATCTTACAAAAATTAAAAGTGATACGGAAATCCCTTACCTAGAATTTCCTTTTGGGTGATCATCCTTTAACCTCATGAATAATATATTGAAGAGTTTTAATAAATTATTATAGAACCATAATATTGTTTATAATATTTTATATCATCTCATTATAATATCTTATTACCTGTTTGTTAAAAATCATTCATTATTTAACAATTTCAGGTGTTAATTGCCTAGTTTTCTCAAGTATGTTTTGACTTGTTATTTTATTATTATATTACATAGATAATGATTTTATCAATTATGGAATGTATAAAATGACTTAATTATCTTATATATTGAGTATATATATATATATATAGAATAATATATTGGAGATAAGAAATGAAATGCACTGTTCATGGAGAGGGTAGGTCATACGTCTACATGAATGCTACTTTCATTTATTAGTTATATTAAAATATTTAAAAGTGAATGATACATATGTATATTATAATTATAGTATAATATATATGTCATATATGTTACATATTTTTATTAAAATTATCCTTAATTTTTTCCTGTATATAGTGAATGATTCACATCGCTTTGAGGGGGAGGTAGTCCACACATCCACAAACGATGTTATCTTATATCCATAATAAGAAAATAATGAAGGTATGTTTAATATAAAATTTATAGAATATGAAATAGGTTATAATTTACATATTAAAATATTATTTAAATATTAAAATAGTTATATGAACTTACATTAAGGTGTTAATGGAAAAAGAACAAAAACAATATGCATGGAGTCAATTAACCTGTATAATTTGGACAACAATTTTGTTTCTTTGAATAAGAGGAGGTGAGAAACGGCATGGATATGAGATATTAAATTAGAAAAATAACACTCCATTTTATACATTATTATGGTTTCATCATTCAATGATGTATGAATGAGGTGAGGAGAAATTAGAAAAAGAAAATAAATTAAGAGAGGTACTTTGAGAAAATTACCAATTGAATATCTCTTCCTTGAAAGACCCTTGAGGACCTTGGTTTTGGTCTTTTTGTGAGACTAGATGAACTTGTAAGTGGTTAGGGTGAGTAGGAGATGTTTGGGAAGATTTTATAGTAGCTAAAAGGTTTTTTGTCAAAATTTGGGAGGTGAGGGGTGGTATTTATACTTGAGGATAGGTGGGTTCAAGTGATTAATTTATTGATTATTTTGTTTTAAAAGCTAACCACGTTAATGTGGAATTAATTTAAATGAATTGTAATTTAATTTAATTTAATTTTGGATGTTTAGGGTCTAGACACACCTCAATCAACCATTAAATGTTGCAATTTTATGTATGTTTTTCTTTTACCTTTTAACGTTAACCCTTGTCATAGTTTTACTTGTACAAAGATACATAAATTTTTTACCATGGTAACTTTTTTATAACTAGTAATAAAATTGACCTTATTAACAAATTTTTACCTTATAATTCAAAATATGAAATCCATTTTACCTAATTCAATTTATATAATTGAGAAAATTAGATTTAAAATAAATTCTACAGACAACACTAAAAAAGGGTTTTAAAGTGAAATGTTCAAATGTTTGAAATGTTTTTATATCTATTTTTAAATTGAAATTTATTCCAATGACCTAAATTAGATTAAATGATAAAAAATTATTTAATTATACTTTAAAACCAATTAAAAGGGTAATCTATCAATATAAATTAATTAGATTAAAATATAGTTTTGAATTAAAATGAAGTATTTTTCACTATTCATTAAAATATGAATTTTATCAGAAAAATACAAAAAATTAAACCAAAAATAAATTTTTATGTCCCTATTACAAATAAAAAGTTTATTTTTTCAAATATAACATATAAAAGTGAAACAATTATATTTAAAAAGGGTTATTCATAAAAATATAGTAAAACTACAATTTTTGAAAAATACTTCTTTTATCCATAAAATTGAATTTTTTGTTATATTATGTCTAGAAAATACATAATATGAATGTAATAATTATATGGAATATATAAAATTCAAAATGTGGTTACTACTATTCATAACCACTAATTTTATAACTAGGTTACATATTATATTTGATAATAATATTTTTTTTAATATATTAGTGTTCAGTAAAATTGTTCCTTGCATGTAATGTAAGACAACTCATTGTTTTGTATAGTGTAAGCTTAACATGGTGTTGTATAAAAATAAAGTAAGAAAAAAAAATTAAATTTATTCAGAAATGAAAATATTGTAAAGTATTTGGGTGTTACATCTAGTATAATCATCTACCTGTTGATGATCCTTAGTACCCTAAAAGGACTATGGGTTATCATGAAAGATCTCATGTGATCGATCCCTTTCTTATATAACTCCTGGTTTTACCTCAAAAACTATGTTAAGAGCCTGTGTCACATTTTGATTAATAGTATAGACATCCTTCACAATAGCTTTGATAAAATTATAATCCAAAAGAGGATTCCCATGAGCAGAATCTTCCACACCCTCTTGTGAAACCCTCAAAACATGTCTTAGAGGCATAATATTACACATAAAAACACAAGAATCAATTAGAATGAAGAATAAACTCAGTTAAAACTAGAAAAACTATAAGAAAAAAATGAGATTACTCAAAAAAGGAGACACACATCCTAACATCCCATGGTAACTTGAGTCTCGTTACGATAAGAGATAGCTAGGAACTCGCCACGACCTACCTCTCAAGACTCAATAATCCTATTTCCAATTTACCAAATGTCTCAAGATAAGGAATATTGATGATATAACACCTTTGATAAAAAACTGTAGGAAAACCGACCTGAATACCCTCTCAAACTGGTACCTAAACTGATTTTCCACATATCCGAAGGGTGTTCCCGATCCTCATGTGCTGGTGACTAGAACCCACGAATAAAAAAATGGAACAATTTCACCCAACATGAAGAAGAAAACATGACTCACACACACACACACACACATATATATATAACATATAGTGTAACATCACCAACTCAGGAGCAACTAAACTGGTACCGCAAGATGAGTTGTCACGCGACCTCAAGCATGCCTCCCTATACACCAATGGTTGTTGACTAGCGGAGAGGGTAAAATAAGTCACATGGGGTTAGTATAACCCATTTACCAAACTAATCCACCACATATAACAATGAAATTTCAGAAACAATATATATTATCCAGTGAACATGTATAAAAATAATTTCCCAAATAGGGTACAAATCCACAACCAAACTGTAAAATATGTAATTTCATACTAAGAAGTGCCAAGTGAAAAAACCCTAAAGTTAAGAAAATAGTCAAACCCCCAAATAGGTCTGGACTCCATGTCCAGATCCTTAATCATGCATGCCCCAAGCCCAACTCAACTCCCTAGCATGGGGCCCCTACCCTAATACTGACCAGCAACCATGAGATCTACCCGGGTACCCAATGGAGGCCTAATTAGGGTGTGAGTACAGATCAATAGGAAACCACAAATGATATCTAAAAAATAACTAGTCTAAATATATAGTTCATGCAAAAAAAAAAATAACAACTAAAAATATATAATTAGGGTGCCATTGGTTAACTGTCATCACCTTAACCATTTCTAATATTAGTCCCATTTCATAACTTAGATCATAATCTTTACATTATCCATTATCATCATGTGTTCCCTAGGTTAGGCATATACATAATCAACACATGAATATAAAAAAATCAATCACCATTCATAAGAGAATAAATCAAGTCCCTATCTCACTAGAGGTAAACAAATCACATCAACACATTATCCTTACCTCAAAGCCTCAGTCTGGGTGGAATGAAACTATTAGGGGAATAGATATTCTCTCCCCTTCCCTAACTCGTGCATTTTTAGGTGGATTTTAGAGCCTCAATCTAACTCGAACTGTGGGTGTAGAACCTCATTTCAATTCCCCACTCTACCAAGCCATGTGCACATGATTATTTATCCATTCATGACACACATTCCATATCATAACCAAACATAACCAATAAAAATATAAATCACATTCCAAACCCATAAAAATTCGAATTAATACTATTATATAACCCAAAAACATATTTTCCATTTACATTTGATATCCATTTATCCCAATTCCCATTCTCAGGCCTTAACCCATTAAGTATATTAAAAAATTACCATACATTAGCCAATGTTCATCCATTACCCTACATTATATCATATAGCTCATTTATAATTTCATAAGTATAATTTTTATATCCTATATCAAAACCAATTTATTACATTAAAGTCATTAAGTATACCCCATAATTCCTATGTATTAACCCATTCAACATACTTATGAATCCCCTTATGCAAACCCGTCTACATGTTCTTCAATTCATAAGACATTATCAATTCAACATGGTAATCATTTCATAAACACTAATACTTTTAGGAATTTAAACCTAATTTATAATCAATTAAACACCATCTTAGATAACTCATTTAACCCATTTATCATTCATAAGCCTTAGACCATCAACCCATTACCCTTTTTCCATTTCACAGTTCAGAGAACCATTTGTTATTTAATCCTACGACCCCTTATTCCATTACAATCCCTAGGCACAACAATCATTATTCCATTTCAACTTAACCAACCATATTAACATGTTGTTCATGGGCTCCACTTTATCACACATCTACTCTATACTTAAACTTAATGATTCATAGGCTCCGAAATGTAGGTACACCCCATGGGTGGTCCTAAATCAGTATAATCATCCTCAAAGAGTCCCAAGGGGATTATGAGGGGTATAAATCATTATTTATCCAACCATTTTACTGAATATTTCTCAATTTGAAAAATTCACAACAAGAGGGAAGCGATTTCTCAACACACATGCATAGATATATAACAAACTATGGAATATAACTTGTAGACCACCTACCTCAAATTTCACTATGAACACACTCTTTATAATATCCTTAGAACTGGATCTAAACACCCTTTAAAGATTTAACCTAGATTCCAACATAAAAATAGTGGGTTAGGACTTCAAAAGAAGATCACCCAAGATAAACGCCCTAATCTGGAAAAGAGAAGAGAGGAGATGATGAGACTCACCTAGATCATCAATTCTTAACCCAGAATGCTCAAAATGTCCTTGAATCAGGAGAGAAACACAATTGGGATTGTTTGGGTCTTCATGTTCATCACTAGGGTTAGAGGGGAGAGGAAGGGGAGGAAAATTAGGTGATTCTTTAAAATCCTGAATTGGAAATTTTGTAATTTTTTCCACTTTTACAGGGGGACATGGTTTGGGAACACGATTTTCTAAACCGTGCGCACATCATACGCAAGCCGTTGTCTAAGGGAATTTGGGTGACATGGTTACTTGGGGATACCCACAAGGTTTAAAAACCATGTTCCAACTGTGAGATATGATACTGTCCAAAATTTCTTGTCTTGGCCCCCACCTCGCACAATTTACTTAACCGTGCGCCAATTGTGAACCTTCCACAAGTTGGCTGGTTCTCCTTTATTTCGTGTTCCAAACCCCTGAAACACACTTGAGGCCCCTCAAAATTACGAGAAAAAATTAATTAACCAAAACAAGAGATTTTTACCAAAAATTTAAACAATTACATACCTCCATGAAGTTCATGATATTACAACCTCCCCACCTTATAACGGCTCATCCTCGAGCCGCATTTCCAAGCATCACTAAACTTCCGTAACAAAGTGATCAAGCCACTAGGATAGACTATATATTACAATTTTCCAATTTTCTCAATGAAAATTACATTGATACAATAT
Source organism: Viscum album (assembly GCA_963277665.1). Taxonomy (NCBI): domain Eukaryota; kingdom Viridiplantae; phylum Streptophyta; class Magnoliopsida; order Santalales; family Viscaceae; genus Viscum; species Viscum album. Next base: position 627,486,335 of record OY728127.1, read on the forward strand.
AATTAAATCCAAAGGCATGATCTTTCCCCAGAAAACTTCCTCACCACAACCCACAACATGAACCTGGTGCTCCTTAAAGGACGCATCAACTTAAACCATACATCAACCACTAGAACTTCATAGGGAAAACTTTGGAAATAGCAACTAATTAAAATCACATGTAAACTTACCACACAACATCATATCATTATGGAGGAACCAATCAGCACCTCATCGATCTGATCCTCTTTGCAACTCATGACCTGAATCACTTGGCATCATTTTACTCTGTTTTCAAAACTCTAATGATGACAAAAAACTGATATCATCCAAATGAAAACACACAGTCATTTGAACTAATTTTCCCTAATTATGTCGATCCAACACTCATGTCCTGACACTCCCATTCTATAACCATATATCCAAAAAAAAAATCTAAAGTCACTCAACCAATCAAACCCATACGAACACTCACTATCAGGGCCAACTCACCCGAACTGTGATCACTCAAGTCCCTCCAACCCAAAACTCTAATCACATATTCAACCAAACACTTTCCCAATATGTTTCTATCTAATATATTACATTATTTTTCACCCCCAATATCAATGAAAGACCACCAAAATCTCAACTTGACTTCTATATCATACCTAACGTGTTCCCAACTAACTGCGCCTGAACATCCATAGGAACTTCTCCCTGCACTTTCCTTCAGTATTTCTATTGAAACCACCCAAGAGAACATTCCCACTCTATCCATTTGAGGTTGAATATCAAATTTCCCTCACTTAAGTATGGATTCATTTCCAAATGGAACTTTCCACTACAACATCAAACTAGAGGTGGTCCACTCTCACCACACCCATTCCTATTTACCATATTAGGTCAACCCCTCGAGTAGCTTATTCTTGAACACCCATATTCTAATTATGTAACAATATACACTTTTCACATTCCTAAGGAATTTTCTAACTTTAAGCCTTTAATTATCATCCAACGCACCGACTGAGGTTGTTTCCTGACTTTTGGTAGAATTCCATTATCACGACATCATTGCCATCCAAACCATCATCGGGATCCACTACACTAATCAACATTCCCAACAAAACCACTCCTACCATTAATACACTAAATAATGAAGGCTAGGTGCACACTAAAACCCAATAGAAAATTTGAAACGTACTTCTCATCCCAATAAATCCACCCAAGGTGATTTACCACTCTCCACATTCATCCCTTTCTCCAAGACGAGTCGAGATGTCCCTAGTTGACTCATCCTCAAACGATTAACTTCACCATTAAAATGACAAAAAATCACATGGAAAAGGTGACTTCAAACTTCAAGTCATTACAATAACACCCAAGGAAACTTACCTGAGTCTAATTCTAATTTTTATTGGAGTTATATAACCCAACCTCTCTTGCCAAAAACTGTTGTTATGTCTCACCATGCCCTTTGATGACTAAACATGAAAACATAAAATTTCATTTGGAACCACCCTAGGCCCAAATATAAGGTTTGCCTCAATCAACCACCATAATCAAGGCACACCTGGCCTCTCCAAGAGACCCAACGTGCACCTCATAGGTTCCTTATTGGCATCCTAGTGTCACTACATCAACTCATCGTTCTACTACCCAAATATAAAACTAACTTATCACTCCCCACCTTAGGAGTGTCATTACCATTTCTATTTATGAGGGATTGAAACCACATGGATTACCCTTGATCACAATCTGAAACCCAAAACATAGACATGGCTATCAAGATTTACCCAGAATAAAAAAACGAACATCACCTAGTACCCGTTACTATCTTCCATGAACGACACCCATGACGTTTGTTGATACCCAATCCATCCCAAGGTCCTCACCCAAAACCATCGATGGTGTACATCCCATCATCCATCTCCACATATACCACTCCCATGAGTGTAAACTCCATGATGTCCCTCATCAAACCAAAAAACCTTTGATTATCTTGGACTAAATCCACATCTTTTAAACATACCTGGGATGATATCATGATGTTGGGCATAATCATCACTAGCTGAGGTATTCTAAGAAGTTGTCCAAGAACACCACCACCAACTTATCCATTATTGATGTCACTGCCCACTATGGGACACTATGACCTACCAAGGTTCTCAAGCTTCCCTTCCACACACATCTCATTAGAACCTAACCACCACCACTCGGGTGTGATTTCCAACCAAGAATCACCACCACTCTATGGCCTTTCGCTAAGAATCCATGAACCAATGTTTCCTATGGAACTACTTTCAACACACCATTTGAGTTCTTTTGGTACATCCCTAACTATTAAAAACTGAAACCTAGTAGTCCACCAAACCAATCAAGACCAACTATCTCTCATATAAACATGCTTTCCACTTTGGTTTCATAGAGATCGATAGATTCTTACTTTGATCAAAATCATTCCTTACTAGAAAATGACCACAACTTGACCTCATTAGTTCCCTGAATGTTTCACACTTTCCTATGGACACTACTACACCAACCTTAATTCTCAAAATCCCACCATCACCTGAACTTATCCTAATGACCACTTACTCACCTAACCATGCCTCTTGGTCTGTCATCCTCATCATCCCTATGGAATTCTAAACATCTCACCCAACACCCAAACCATTCATTCAAACAATCTTAGCCACATGACCACTCTCACCTTGGGTGTCACCCTAAAAAAAGAAGCTAAGAAAGATTTATCCACCCTTGTATATTCCACTCGAAAACAAAATCGAGACTTCCATTAACCACTGTCCAAACAGACGATTTAGGAATCCATGAGATACAACCCTTTGAAAATAGCCTTACAACCAACTACATGAAATTGAGTGCTCTTATAAAATAACTAGGGAACAACTATACCTTTTACCAAAATTTTATGGTACTAATTATGCATATATTACACCTATGAATCATCTCCCATGCTTCATATTCCAAGAAATCTACATTGCTAGACTAGACTCCCATGAGGTCACCCCTGATTTCCCCAAATCTATCAATGCGTAACCACAACTCATGTCGCTTCACCAAAACCATCAAACTTTCCACTTATCCCTCTAGTACAAACCTAAGGTAATACTCTCTCTATCCCATTAATAAAGTAAAAAACATAAACCCATGTGGTAAACACCCAAAAACATGAGTAAACCCATCCAACCTCTCTCATAGGTCACCTTCAAGGTCAAATGATACCAAACCCCTAAACTAGAGTCATGCTATGTAAAATTAATTTTTCTTATTTCCCAACCATACACATCAATCCATGAACAAGTAAATGTTTTTGGATGGAGCTCTCACCCCTATTCTGATTCCCCCTATTCCTAGCACACCAAGAAACCATTTAATCTAGGTTACACACCAAAGTAATTGTACACATACATCAGAAATACCGGCCAAACACCCTCTCTGGGGTCTAAAACACAACTCCCAAGGTCCCTAATCACAAGGTCACTAAAATACAGGTACCATCCTTAAGTTCTAGAATACACTCTATATTGTCAGGGCCCACAAGGGTTTAAAAAATCTCTTTATCGAACAATGTCTCATGATCCAAAGGCCACATCTCTTCTAAGGGTATCCTAATCACATCTTCTATTCCATATCATGAAAAAAAATTCCTCACAACCCAAATAAATGGTCTCAAACTAGGGTACTCTCACTACCCCAGAACACCCATACAAGGTTCAAATTGATAACACAAGGAATACCCAAAATCCATTTCACTAAAAAGTTATATCATTACACATACTTTATAATTGACTTTAAAATTTTTGAAGTCAAGAATTCAGATTTTAAAATTCCCATTTCAAAACTTGTTATAATATTATTTTTAACTCATTTACACCTTTCATTAGGAAAAATATATTAACCATTTTACCATCACTATACAAATCCTTCTCTTTTAGACACTATTCAATATTTAAAATTTATCAAAACCCAAAATTTTAACCCAGTCATAACGTTTCTTTATACACACTATTACTTAACTATTTATTTGTCTTCTTTTCATTTACCCACTAGCATCACCATTATTAGACACTATTTTCTTTAAATTTTCCCAAGGAAATAAAATGCATTCTACTCTCTATGCCTTACACACCCATTTTGTGTGGGCCTATCATGATGCATTCCACCTATATCTTTAGGTGCCTAAAATAATGCATGAATTCACAACCTAATTCATTTCCATCTATGAGAAAAATATCATAAAACACTCACATCACACAACATGTACATCACCCAATGGAAAAAATATCATTCAACTTGAACAACACACATTATGAACAAAAATTACAACCCCAGGTGGCTTGGGGTTTCCCTCATACATGGGTTAGCTACTCTCAACAAAGAGTTCATTAACAAGTTCCGAAACATCCTAACCTCCTGTATACCACCCCAAATAATAAGATCACAAAAAAGAACTACTCTATTACCACTTTATAACATCCCTGACCTATGAACCACTTAATTGGTGCCCTGAGCCGAGTCATCACAAGACCTCAAGTGTGCCTCCCTATACGACAGAGGTTGCTGACTAGTAGTCAGGGTTAGATAAGTCATCTAGGTAGACTATTGTATTTACCAGAGTAAACCACATAATTTAAAAATGAAATAGCAAAAACAATATATATTTTCCAATGAACAGGCATAACAAACCATTTCCCAAATATGGTACAAGTCCAGAACAAAACTGAAAAATATGTAATGTCATGCTAAGAAGTACTAAGTGAACAAAAACCCAAAGTTAAGAAAATAGTGAAACCCAAAAAAAGTCTTGAATGTAAGTATGGATCCTCAATCATGCATGTACCAAGCCTAACTAAACTCCATAGCATGGGTCCCCTGCCCTTGTACTAACCTGCAACCATGAGATCTTCTCGGGTACCCAATAGTGGACCAAACAGAGTGTGAGTATAACTCAGTAGGCCACCAAAAACAGTGTCTACAAAATATAAAATCTAAATAGATAGTGCATGAAACACAAAATAAATAAAAAGTAAAAAAAAGATAATTAGGGTGACATTGGTTAACCATATTCATCTTAACCATTTATAACATTAGTCCCATTTCATCACTTACACAATCTTCTTTACATTATCCATTATCATCATGTGTTTAATTTTTTAGGAATATAAATCATCTACACATGGGGTCTAATTAAGTCAATTATTATGCATAAGAGAATAAATCAAGTCCCTATATCACTAGGGAAAAGCACATCACATCAATACATTATCCTCACCTCAAATCATTGGTCTGGTTGGACTGAAACTATTAGGGTAATAGATCCTTCTTTACCTTCCCAAAACCATGCATTATGGGGTGGAGTTTAGAGCCATAGTCTAAATAGACCAATGGGTATATAACCTCATGCCAATACCTCACTCTACCAAGCCATGTGCACATGCTTATCTATCCATTCACCACAAACATACCATATCACAACCAAACATAACCAATAAAAATAGAAATCATAGTTCATACCCATCAACATGGAAATTAATACTGTTAAATAACCCATTAACATATTTTCCATTTATATCTCATATCTGTTTATCCCAATTCCCTTTCTCATTCCTTAACCCATTAAGTACATTAAAAAATTATCATAAATTAGTAAATGTTCATCCATTACCCTACATTATCCCATATACCCCATTTATTATTTCACAAGTACAATTATTATATCACAAAGTGCAACCACTTTTTCATTAGGTATACCCCATAATTCCCATGTATTAACCCATTCAACATACTTATGAATCCCCTTATGCGAACCTGTTTACATGTTATTCAATTCACAAGTCATTTTCAATTCACAATGTTCATAATTTCATATACACTAATCCTTTTAGGAATTTAAACCTAATTCATAATCCATTAAACACTATTTTAGTTAAATAATTTAACATATTTATCATGTATAAGCCTTAGACCGTCAACCCATTACCCTTTTTCCAATTCATAGTTCACATAACCATTTGGTATTCAATCCAACGACTCCTTTATGCCATTACTAACCCTAGGAACAAAAATAATTATTCCATTTAAACTCAACCAATCATATTAACATGTTATTCATGGGATAAACATTATCATAAATCTACTATACACTTAACTTTAACAATTACTAGGCTTAGAATTGCAGGCAAACCCCATGGGTGGCCCTAAATTGTTCTAATCATCCTCAATAATTCCCACAGGGATTGTGATATATTTAAATCCTTATTTAGCCAACAATTTTATTAAATATTTATCAAGGTGAAAAATTCAAAATAATAGGGAAGTAATATATCAACACACATGAAAAAATATATAACAAACTATGGCATATAATTTGTACACCACCTACCTCGAATCTGATGATGAACACACTCTTTATCATAGCCTTAGATCCAGATCCAAACACACTTTGAAGATTTAAACTAGATTCTACCCAAAAAATATGTTTTTTGGTCCTAAAAAGATGATTTCCTAAGATACAAGCACTAATACGGAAAATAGAAGAGATGATAGGATTAGACTCACCTGGATATTCGATTTGAAACCAACAGTGCTCCAAACAGCCTAGATTCAAGAGAGAACCACCCTTGAGAAGGTTTGGAGATTTGTGTTCATCACCAGGTTTTGAGGGAGGAGGAAGGGTAGGAAAATAGGGTGAGGATTTAAATTAATAAATTGTAAATTTTTTAGTTTTTCCCACTTTTATAGGGGAACATGGTTTGGACACACAGTTTGCCAAACCATGTACAAGCCATTATCTAAGGGAATTTGGGTTGGACTATTACCTAGGGATTCCCAAATGATTCAAAAACCATGCACTAATCGTGTGATATTCCAATATCTAAAAATGAAAATTTTGGACCCCACCTGACATGGTTTACTTAACCATGCACCATCTATATGCCTTGCGTAGGTCAGTATAGTTTTTCTTTCTTTCATGTTCTGAACCTCCAAAACACCCCATAGGACCCTCAAAAATTTTAGAAACTCTTCATTAACCAAAATAAGATATTTAAACAAAAACATTAAATAATTAATTACCTATATGAATTCTGGGATCTTAAAAATAGAGACAATGTAAGAGAACTTGAATATATATATATTTCATAATGAAAAAAAGAAATAGAAGCGATACAACAGAAAATGTAGCAACATAATCTCCAAGAGACAAGTAAAACTACAAAAGGATGAAAAAACTAAACAAAAACTCCACAAATCTCCATGTGATGGCATGGGAGGACTCTCATTATCTCACCACTAGCTACCCAAACCATGCTGATAGAAAACCTCACTGCCTCACTATGGTGCCTTGTCTTTCCCTAAATCAAAATACATACAAAAGTCTATGCACTGCCGAAGAGGTTTACATGGTGTGAGCTAATAGGATCCAAAGTATCCATCCTGGGTGTTCCATAATAAGTTTATACAATAATCCAAGCGTGATATAATTTTAAAGAAACAAGGCATGATATACAGTTTAATATTTTTATATAAAAAACATGGAATAAAAATATTAATTTCCCATTTTTCCATTATTCAAAATAATATAGGTAAATAATTTTCAAAGAATTTTATATAAATAAAAGTAGTCTTATAAAAACAAAAAAATAAGGTATCACATGTCATATTAAATCCATGGCAGTACAATCAAAAAGGTACATTCCAATAGAATAAGTAAAGTCACACCAAGGATCACACTTGGTCAGGATATCTAGGACACTTGTACCTAAACATAAAAAATCATGTGCATAAATTATATAGGCATATACATAGAATATATTGAGTATAGGGACACCCCAGTAATTGAACCCCCCAATTGGTCTAACAAGTCCCTAGAACAATTTGCCTAGGGAGTAGAGGAACACCCCATGAATGACCCCCCCTGACAGTGGAAAAAGGTTATTAATACACCTTCAACCTAAGTAACCAAGGATTAAAATTTATATTATTTTCCAAACCATTTCATCAAAAAAATTCATCAAACCATTCTTCGAAAATAATTTCACCAAACCATTCCACAATTCTTTGAAAAACCCTTTTCATTTTTCCAAAACCAGGGGAAAACCATGTTTTATAAAAAATACATTTCCTTAAACAAAAATAAAATCATTCAATAATGAAATTTCATTTATAAAACAATTTATCAAATACCAGAGTAATGAATTTCACCAATGGAGTCTAGTGACAGATCCTCATACCTCAAACTTAGGTCGCACATGCCTGCAGCGAGATCCATGAATAAGAAGAGCACAACAATGACAATAGAGGACCTATAAACAATATACACATCTCAAAATTGATTCAATTAAGAAAAAATGTTTGTATAAGAGGACATATCACACATACCATGAATAATTAACATCCGACACACCACAACCAACAAAGGATTAGCCCACAGAACAAGATCACAAAATAGTTCTAGAAATAGTCAATAAGAATCACTAAATCAGATCAAAAGATCTGATAATTAAAAACAAGAGTGATAACACAATGAAAGTAAAGAAAATAAACCAAAGGATTACTCACCTGGAGAAACACACCACACCTGCAAAAATGATCAATCTCCGAACAAAATGATCTATAAGGGCTAAAAGTCTCCAGAATCACTGAAGAATGATTTGGATCAAGATAAATAAGGTTGTGGATGAATGAAATAATAAATCATCCACACATCATTATCAAATACTAATTTAAAAAATTTACATGGAATGTAATCCCTTTACATGTTGTGTCTTTAATAAACCCTACATATGTTGAAAGCCCGCTGCCTTTTAAAAAAACTAATCTTTTACCTTCACATGACATGTAATCCTTACATAGCCTGTAACCTTTAGCACTATGTACCAAGATCATGACTTCTACTCAGTGAATTATACAGAGTGTTTAATCCCTATACACGACGTTTAATCACCCAATAGATAAAAAAGGAGCAGTTTTCTACAAAAAACTACAAACCACCTCAGGCATTCTCTGAACTCTATGAGAATCCCACTAATACATAAACAAATTTATACACAAAATCCATTAATTAAAATAAACATACATCCCCAAACATTAGGTAATTTTTCCCAAAAAATTCTCTCTATTCTCAAGATTTCCCTAACACACCCAATTAAAGAGAAAAATAAGTACAGATAAGGAAAATACCTAAAATATGGTAATTGGATGTTATAATACACATGTATGGGGTCTAAAGGAATTTATTAAGGCCCTCTAAAAAAAATATAACCTGACGGAATAAAACATATCTTTATAGGGTATCATAAGGAAACAATGGGATTCTACCTATACAATACCTCATATAAGAATGTAACTATCACCAGAAAAGACATATATCTTGATAGGGATCACATACTCAAGAAAGATAGTGGGAGAAATATTAAATTTGGTGAAGTTGATTATCAAGATAAATAGGAGTTGGTATAGGAATAGATTCAACATTTCCCCTTGGAAGAAGTTGTTTCTCAAATAAAAGTACTACATAGGAGCACCAGAGAGGTAAGAGAGCTAGAAATAAATTATTTTCTAGTCATTAAATATGGTGACTCATTATTTGTTGACAATAATGAACCTGTCTCTTAAAAATAAGTATTAGATAGATAAAAAGATGCATGATGTCAAGATTCCATGAATTCTGAAATGGAATCCATGTATCGAAACCAGGTACAGGATTTGGTTGATCTGAAAGTTGATGTAAATACTATAGGGTGTAAATGGGTATTCAAGAGAAAAATAGACATTTAAGGAAAATTAAGTTCCTATAAATGAAGTCTAGTGACTAATAGGATTAAAAAATGTTAAGGTATTGACTATAATGAAATATTTTAACAAGTTTTCATGTTTTAATCCATCAAAATTCTACTTTCCAAAACATCTTTCCATGGATATGAAATTTGTAATATTGATTTAAAAATATATTTTCTTAATAGGAACCTTAGGAAGAGTTCTATATAAAGCAAAAAAAAAAATTGTGACTCCAAGTGATTCCTAAAGGATACACATGTTTCAAATATCTATTTATGGATTTAAAAAAGAATCATGGTCATGGAAAATTTGATTTGATGAAGCTATAAAATATTTTGTTTTCACAAAGAATAAATGTGATCTATGTGTTTACATACGTTTTAGTGGGAATGCGGTCGTTATACTATTAATATATGTTGATGAAATATTACTTATTAGAAATGACATACCAGGCTTACAGTCTGTTAAGGACTGGTTGAAAAAGTGTTTATTTATGAAGGAATTAAGTGAAGCAGTCCACATCTAGAGATTAACTTTATTCATGATAGATCCAAAAGGCTAATTGGACAAAGTCAAAGTATACACATTGATGAGATACTAGAGAGATTTATTGTAGAACAATCTAAGAGGGGATTGGTTATAGTGTCACATGGTATACATATTTCCAAAAAACTATGTCCTTAGAGACAATAGGAGAAAGAGAAAATGAGTAAGATACCAAATGATTCAGTGTTTGTATTAATCATGTATTCCTTGTTATGTACTAGACTTCATGTTGACTTCTTATTGAGAATGGTAGGGAGATATCAAGCTGATCTAGGTGAAAAAACATTGGTATGAAGTTAAGGATATCCTTATGTATATGAGATAAAAAAGGATATGTTTATAGTGTATGGATGATACAAGGAGCTAGTCATTAGGTGTTATACTGGTTCTTGTTTTCAAAAATATCAGAATGATTCAAAGTCACAGTCATGGTATGTTTTCAGTCTCAATGGAGGATTTGTGAGCTAGAAGAGTTCAAAGAAGCTAGCTTTCACTAATTCTATAGTAGTTTCCAAGTACATATCAGCTTTTGATGCATCCAAGGTATCCATTTTGATATAAAACCTTTTCAAGATCATAAAATGTTACCTAGTAGTAAGGACACTATCATAATTAAATACGATAATACTATAGAAGTGGCTCTTGAAAAGGATCCAAGGTCATACCAATAGACAAAGAAAATACTCTAGAAGAATCATTTCTTGGGGGATTTTTCTCATGTGGGTGAAGTTTTAGTAATAAAAGTTTATAAAGAAGAAAATAGGGAATACCCCTTGACTAAAGAATTATCTCATTATAATCATGATTATCATGTGAGAGCTAGTGTCTTAAAGGTTGTTAGTAGTTGGATCTAGTGTAAGTGAGAGTCTATTGTAGTTGGTTCCCTTGAACCAAATTCTATGTAGTTTATGATTACCTTTATTCATAGTTTTGAATATTATTAAACTCATTATTATATCATTATTCTTATTTTACATAACATATCTTTTGATAAAGTCCAAAGAGTATATATCACACTGAAAGGTCAAAGCAGTTCCCCACTATGATGAGAACATAGAAGTACCACGATAGTATTATTAAATATATTTTATATAGATAGAATAAATCATTTGATGGAAAAAAATGATATATCCTATCAAGTGTAGAGACTAATAGGACTTTGAGGCACCTTCTCATGGTATACTCCCTTGGTAATTTTTAGTGTAGTAGATTATGAGAACATGAACCCCCAAAAGAAATTCCACATTTATTTTTGTCATTAGATGTTCTTATCTATGATATTTGTATTGATCCTTCGAAATTTAATATTATTATGAATGGATATTATGAGTTTAATACATTTATCTATTGATGAAGACATTGATGACATATGTTCATGGCGTAGTAGGATATATTGGGTGGGTGTAGACGCCGGAAAAGTCCGTTGTTCCCAAACGAAGCTCCGGATGCGGAAAGCGAAGTGATATTTGGAGTCGGAAGAGCGTTTCGGAGGGCCCGGAGGCCTTGCGCGGAATTTCAGAGGCCCGCGCGCAAAGGTGATGTCCCGCGCGGAAAACCCCCGGGTTGCGCGCAACGCGCCGGTCCGGCGCGCAATTTTGTGCGCCGTGGGTCCGCACGACTCCCTTGCGCGCCGCGCCCGATTCCGCGCCCGCGAGGAGAATTTCGCGCTCGCACCCTGGTTTCCGCGCCCGGGGTTGCCTATAAATACAAGGCGACCCCCAACGTTTCAAAGGTTGCTGGAAGTCGAAACGTCTCCCGTGCGCGCAATTCAACCCCTTCCGCGCGCAATGACGAACTTCAGGTAACCTCCTTTCTTTCGCGCAAGAAAGCCTCGGGGTCCGCCTTCGCGCGCAATCCCCGCTGGCTCCTTTCATTTGAATAAACACTCACCCTAAGGCCTTTGCGCGCAAAAGAACCCGCTTGCGCGCAATTGCCCCCGGGGTGCGCGCAATCCGGCCCGATTGCGCGCACCCCCCCTTCTTTCAAGTGGCCATTCATTAGAGAATGAGCCGTTGCCCCCGCGCGCTATTCGAAGCCCGGTGTGAGCATTCTCAAGTATCCGCGCGCAAGGCACTGGCCCAATTGCGCGCCAGCCGCCCCGATTGCGCGCCGGCCCGCAGTATTGCGCGCAAAGCTTCCTTTTTGCGCGCAATCTGCCAGGGTCGTCCCCGTTGACCTTCTAAGGGTACCCGCCTGCGTGGCGCCCGATGATCCTCATCCTGGGTGCCCGCACCGTGCGTTGTCTTCCCGTGCGGCCCTCCAGGCTTGCGCGAAGTGACACGCACGTATGTCCAGCATGACGTTAAACTGCATATTCGTCCAGCATGACGTTAAACTGCATATACGTCCTGCACGACGTTAAACTGTACCTCGTCCGAGCTACAAGACGTTAAACTGTTCAGCATACGTCCAAGCTGTACGACGCTAAACTGCCTAGCCTCCATCGTCCGCGCTGCAAGACGTTAAACTGCCAAGTGCTTCGTCCTCAACACATGACGTTAAACTGTACTTCGTCCGGCAAGACGTTAAACCGTCCGCTTCGTCCTCAACACATGACGTTAAACTGTACTTCGTCCGGCAAGACGTTAAACCGTCCGCTTCGTCCTCAACACATGACGTTAAACTGTACCTCGTCCGGCAAGACGTTAAACCGTCCGCTTCGTCCTCAACACATGACGTTAAACTGTACTTCGTCCGGCAAGACGCTAAACCGTCCGCATCATTCGATCCCGTGCCTCGCACGCAGGGTCTCCCCCGGTTTGGATGTGGCCCCCACCCGCTCGTCTCTGCAGGGATGTCGGGATTGTCCCCCTTTTGGGACGATTTAATGGGAGTGGCTTTTCCCTACGGGGGCAGGGTATTACAAACCCCTAGTTTCTCGCGGGAGGCTGCACATGTGTATCTCCATTGCGCCTCCCCACTGCCGAAGCCAGTAGAGGGTCTGACTGGGATCGAGGTGTCTTCTGCTTTCGGTCCAAGTCCCTTCCAACTAAGTTTTGCAGTATCCGGGCTGCCCCAAGTGCGTAAGTCCTGACAGAATGAACTACGTGGACTTTGATCCCTGTCTTCTATACAGGGTACGTAGGAAGCCTCCCCGAGGTTCAAGCCCACCACCTGGTCGTCCCGGTCGTATTTACGTCGGTTCGTCCATCAGTGGACCCCTCCAGGGTTCACGCTTGCGTCGATTCACCTATGAATCCGCCCCTGTGGGAGACTGCCCGTGTGTATCTCCGCGGTGCCTCCCCACAGCCCCCCTTTTCCATTTCCCCTTTTATCGTCCAGCATGACGTGAAACTGTGATCCACCCGGCCGTTCCATCCCCCTCCGTGCGAGGTGGTTCGGTTCAATCCTCCGCCCGGCGGCCTCGACCTCTTCGTGAGTCGGCTTGCCGACGTCCAGCATGACGTTAAACTGTATGCCCGAACTACGTTGACTTTGATCCGTGTTAACGCGCGGTACGTAGGAAGCCCCTCTGGGGTCCAAGCTCTTTACTCCATCATCCATCCTGATCCTTACCCGGGCCGCCACATCCCGGTGGGGTCATGCCACTTCACTTCACTCCACGTTACTTGGGAAGCCGCCCATGTGCTGGCCCCAGCGTCGGAGGTTCCCCGCAAGGGGTTCTGTCATCTGATCCACTTTTCGTGTTGATCGGTCCGATGCCGTCCCCGCTGGACGTTAAACTCGCGGCATACCCCGTGTTAAACACGGGAAGCTGAGGAAAACCTCAGGTGACACAGTTCCCCGCACCTAGTACGGGATGCCTCAGGCCATCATGCCTTCGAGAAGCCCTATTAGGGACGGAAGACAGATGTGCAGAGCCGCAGTGTTACGACACGCCCCCAGCACCCAGAGCCACCCGGCCTTCTCACCGCAGGTTGCTGCCCCGCCCAGACTCCTTGGAACGTCCGGGCGGAAGCAGCGTAATTAACCGGTGTCCATGAAGATATGGCGCCGGGAACGAGATTCACGAACATTCTTAAGTCTATGAGGGAGACCCGGATTAGGCGACAAGTTCCGAGGAGACGTCCAAGGAAGGAGGAGCCGACATCCCATCATCCCGGTTTCGATCAAGGAGCAGACGCCCCTGAATAAGGGACGGATGCCGCCCGCCCTTGGAAAGCGGGACTGCGGGACCACAAGCCGCGCGCCCATCCCCTCGGGTTGACGGGTGCACGCGCGAACGCGTCCTGGCGGAACAGCGTAACCCGACGCACATCCGCACCGAAACAGAAAAATGGTGAACCCGACGTGAATCTCTTCTCCTCGATACGAAGACCGATGGCTTTCAGAGGTGTTGGAAGACCGGCGTGTTGCCCGGCCAAGCATTCAGTCTTACCCGCCAGGGGCTGGGGAAGTGAAATCGGGCACTCCGTCTCGCAACGTCGAGGGCCTGGGTTCCCCCCACGGAAGGCGTCGTGGCGCTAATGGTTGGTTGTCGATTCCTTTTTCCTGTCAGTGTTAATGGGTCATTCTCCCTGCTTGCAGAAATCAGGTCGCCCGATCTAGTGCCCGATCGCCACCCGCCCACTGGCGCAGGGACAGGGGAAACACCGACGCGGCTACTCCGCGCGGTCCTGCCCGTTCCACAGTCGTCCCAGCAGCCGCGATTGCGGGACGACCACGCCCTCTCTCCCCCTCGGAAGTCATCCAGAGAAGGGTGATCAACACCCTGGTGCGGAGATACGAGGAAGAGGGAGTCATCCCCACTAGGGAAATGGCTCGCCTAGACCTTGAGGAGGCTGCGCCTCGCCACCACCGCCGCCCCCGAGGGCCGCGCAGGGAGGCACCGCTGCCTACCTCAACGTCCAATCGCTTCGGGAGTTTATCCCCGGAGCGCTCTGACAGTTCCCTTCCTTATGCGGATGAGGTGGGAGATGCCCAGGATCACCCTATCCGAGGTCCGCTCCAGGGATCCACGATAAGGGCTCCCGTCAGGCCACGGCGACATCGCCGCCAGGCCCCTCAAGTCGAGGAACAGGCTCTCCACCTGCCCGCGACGCTCATTCCGACTCGTCTGTCCCGACGCCAACGTCGGGCACGAGCGGAAGAGGATGCCCACCTTGGGGCTCTGGCAACAGCGGCCGCATTGGCCCAAGCCACTGCTGGCTCCAGTCGCCAGGCCTCTGTGCATCCTGAGCGGGGGAACTCCTATGCCCGACCCGGATCGAGGCCCCGACCGCCCCAAAGGCAGGTTGGGTTGACTCTCCCGGTTGCTGGCACTGGCCGTAGCCACCGCGGACCACCTCGCGGTAGCGCTATTCACCGGCAGGGTCTACTCTGCGTGGCCGATTCTGGAGGCATGGGTCATCCCACCTCCCAATCCCGGCCCGGAGGCCTGCCCGGAATCATCTCTCCCCGCGTCCCCTTTGATATCTGTCCCGGTGCCCCTCGCACCTTGGTTCCCAGTCCTCTTGGCCCCAGCACCAGTGCGGCCGGAGGACGCCAGGACAGAGATCAGCCCTGCCCCGAAGAACCACCCAGGGGCAGGAAGGCAAGGCGTCGACGCCGAGGGAAGAATGTTGCGGAGTTCCGGACAGAGATCCGACCGGTTTTGCTTCTCTGACTCAGAGGCGGAGTACGATTCGGCGACTGAGCCCTCTCCCCAATCCCGCCAGTCAAGGGCAGGGGTAGGAATGCGGCACGTCAGCCTCGTGCTCCCCGAGAGCGAGATCGATGTGATCCCCGCGTCTCTCCGAAGGTATATCCGGAGTAACGAGGGCCTGGTAGACCCCCAAGGATCAAACTTGCGGTTGGTACCGGCCCCTCCGGAAGTGCCTTCCGTCTCGATCAGAGAAGCCGGAGACTTTTTCTGGGGACCGACGGTCGAACCACGATCTGGTGCGCCCTCGGCGAGCACCGATGCTACGGCAGGATGTTCGCTCGCCGGCCCGTCCTATCGTGATGTGGTAGCTGGGGCACCGCCACCCTCAGGGGGAGGCCCGGGATATGGAGGCCAATCGGCCTGCTCGCCGTATTCACCGCCGGCCAGCCCGTCGGCCCGACGGCCCGCCTCGGCACCACTACCAGTTCCCCGTCCGTTCCCAGCCATGGAAGAGGACCGAGGAGATCTGGGTCCCGAGTTTGAGTCGTGGAGCTTCTGGACCGTCCTTGCAGAGGGCCACTTCCCTGAGAAGTTTTGGCCAGTCGCAGGACCGGGCTTTGATGCACCCGAATCGCTCACCCCGGATGAGTTCGAGTGCTTCCGCCGAACTCTCCGGGAGACTCACTCCCGTCTTCACTGCCTACAAATGCCATACCCCGGGAGTCAACTACACCTGGAGGATATTGGTGAGCAGTGCCGTCAAATTGACCTGGCCATGCTCCCCGCGGTTCGGCACCCCGGGTCATTTGGGCACCACGAGGCCCTCCAACAACGATGCGTTGAGTGTTTTCAAGTACTCCGCAAAGTTATCGAGGAAGCCACTCCCCACGTGTATATCCGTGGATGGGGGCAGTACGCTGCCCTACGCTTCAGTGTGATCTGCCGGCAGCCCGATTCGCTGGGTGGCCCTGAGGGTATATCCCCAGGGACAGGAACAGTCAATATGGCTGACCTGTCGGGAGAGGGGAACGACTTGGAACTTCTCGACGGGGGCTTCCCCCCCGAAGACAAGCCGTCGTCAGACCCATCAGTGAGAGTTACTCGTCATCAGAGGAACCTCCTGGGGCTCCCCGCACCCACTGAAGCACTGACGTTAAGCCGAAACGTCAGCAAAGGAAAAGAGCACAGCGAGGCTATAAAGCCCGCCGACCCATCTGCCTCCATGCAGAGGGCAGAGGAGGATCCCGAGAAGGCTACGCTACGTCAGCAGCTCGCCGAACAGAAGAAGCTGGTTGACCAGCTCCTCGCCGAGCGCGCTGCAGAACGGCGGCCTGACTACGGTGATCCCAGGCCAGGACAGCAGGGACCGGAACAACCGCACCTCGACGAGACTCTCCCGGGCAACCGTGATCATGCCGTGTTCGCCGACAGGAGAGAGGCCATTGCCTATGGCAAGAGGGCGCGGTATGTTTCGCCACACCCTCCCGAGCGGCGGGACTACTTGAGGGACCCCGCTCGGATTCCTCCCGCTGCCCCAAGGGCCGCTCCGCCAGCCATCCCACGAGCTGCCGAGTTCGACGACCCGGTCGACGACCCGATTGAAGGGCCATGCAATGCGCTCGTGGTTAGAGATCCTCGCCAGGACTGGAACCCATGTCCGGACGATCCGATGGCGGCACTCATTGCCCGCTTGGAAGCCTTGGAGACTCGGCAGGTGGCGATCCCACCGGACGGCAAGCCCTACCCAGCATGGGTGGATGACATGCCGGCGCCTCCGGGATTCGGGAATCCCACTTTCGCCCCCTTCAACGGGACCAGAGACCCGCCACAGCATTTGGCCCATTTCAACTCGAGGTGCGGGCCTATGTTGGGGACTCCGGCGCAGCAAGAGGCCGCTAAGCTTCGCTGCTTTGTCCAGACACTGGAAGGGCCAGCATTTGTCTGGTACAGCCAGCTCCCCGTCGGGTCGGTAACCAGCTGGGAGGACCTCCGTAGACAGTTCCTCTACCAGTTCAGTTCCACGACCCGGAAGACGAGTATCGCAGACCTCTTCAAGTGCAAGCAGAGGCCTGATGAGCGAGTCGCGGACTTCATCGCCCGATGGAAGGGTCTCACGTATTCCCTTGACATGCCATTGACTCAGGAGCAGTTGCTGACAATGTGCGTCGGGAACGTCAAGACCGAGCTGGTCCCTTCCCTGATCACTCAAAATTACCCCGGAGGGTTCAGGGACTTCTCAGGACAAAGCTCAACGTCTTGAGGAAGCCCTGCAACAGGCCAGCCAGGCACACCCGCTGCCTCCTATGATTCCTGCAAGGAGAGCCAGCAGGGCTGAGCCCGCTGCTGTGGCCCAGATAGAGGCTCCCAGGCCGTTGGAGCTGCTGCCGGTGAGGCCAGCTCCACAGCCTCACAGGAATCCGCCTCCACGGGCTCAGTTCCCGGCCCAGCAACGGCAGCCTCAGAACCGGCCAGCCCCTCCGCGTAATGTACCGCCGCAACCCAGGCGAGATAATCAGGGTCCACCTCCTCGGCAGGCCCCTCCGGCCCCTCGTCAAGACCACGCTCCCAGAGGCCCGCGACACCTGACGTACTCATTTCATGAGGATCAGGTCCCCGGTTATTTCCGGAGCGCCCTGGAGCAGAGGATTGTGCGACTGCCTGAGTGTTGGAAGCCAGAGGAGGCACATCTCACGGATAACCCCCGCTACTGCCCCTACCATCGAGCCCTGGGGCACACCATCCAGCGGTGCTATGTGTTCAAGGACTGGCTCCAAGAC
Organism: Viscum album; assembly: GCA_963277665.1. NCBI lineage: Eukaryota > Viridiplantae > Streptophyta > Magnoliopsida > Santalales > Viscaceae > Viscum > Viscum album. Next base: position 627,504,959 of record OY728127.1, read on the forward strand.
CAGATTAACAACAATGTAATCAGGTTGGGCCCAGCTCCAGCACAAGTGGCGGGCGTGTTCGTGGGATCAGATGACGATAGTGGCAACGAGGACGAATGGCAGCTGGTCTCCAACCGCGGGTCCCAGAAGTACAATAACTGGATGGCCCGCAAGACGACCATTCGCGCCCATGGAATCATCCGTGCGCGCTTGAATCAGCCTGAGCCCCCAGAACCTGCGGGTGCTGCTTCGGCATCGTCGTCCCAGCCTGCCTCCTCCAAGAGGAGCAAACGGCGGCAGCGCAAGAAGGAAGAGCGCGCCCCGCCAGTTCCGCCACTGTCCCGTACTCTCGGCGATTTCATGCCCCCGGAGATGGGGGTCCCTCCTCGGATCCGCCCGGTGATGGATGATTCGTCCGATGACGGTATTGGGTACGCTTCGGTTAACACCGTCGAGCTGGTAAATCCCTTTTCGGTTCCCGACGTTGAAGAACACCAGGTGGACCTCCCTAGTGTCCCCGGTCGTCGCCACCGTCGGAAGAACCGCAGCAGCAGGAGTCGCCGGGGCACAGCCGTTGGTACCTCCAGCCAGGCCGTGCACGCCACTGAGACTAGGCAGCAGGCTCAAGATCGAGCTCAACGCGCGCAGGCCCCCCATCCGGGGATGACGGATTCGCCTCCGCCACTGTTTGTGGTGTGGGACCAGGCAGAACCGCCTCAGCCGCGTCGCGACCAGCTCCGCCCTGCCACAAGTCCATCCCGGCCTCCTGACTCCAGTGCGGTGACCATTTCCCGGACTGCGACCAGTGAACAGCGAGATGCGCCAAGTACCAGTCGGCCGCCGATCCAACCGGTAAGGCCCGTCATGCCACCAACCGCAGAGCAACCTCCTGCAACTAGGAGCTCGCGCTTGGCCAAAAAGTATGATGTCCTGAAGCACTTGGCCGACATCCCAGCAAGGCTCTCCATCCTTGAGGCTCTGCGCATGTCATCTGAGATGCGCGAGGCACTCGTTGAAGCCCTGAAAAGCCCCCTCCAGTTTGAGACAGAGGTTGCGGCTGCAGAGGCCTTTCACGCCGAAACGATCGAGGACGCCGAATGTCAGGCAGTTATCTCGTTCTCTGGTAAGGATGAAGACCCTCCTATACAGGGACACATTCGTCCGCTGTATGTCACTGGCCAGTTCAATGGCCTTGAAGTCCGGCGTTGTCTTGTCGACACGGGGTCCGGGATTAATCTGATTCCAACTCGGACGCTCCGGAGATTGGGGTTGTCTGAGGATGACTTGATTTCCTCCGACCTCAGGATCCAGGGGTACGACCGCACCGAGCAAACCCCGGTCGGCAAGATACGTTTGAAGACCCAGTTCGGTGGCTTGGTTGCCAACACCGAATTCATGGTAGTCTCTCAGGACACTGCGTATAACGCATTGATGGGCAGGCCATGGCTTCACCTTCACGCGGCGGTTCCCTCGTCATACCACCAATGCCTCAAATACTCCCTTAATGGTCGAGTAGGCGTGCTTCAAGGAGATGCCTCTCCTTTTGCCTCATGTGAAGCCCGTTATCTGGACGCGGACTATTACAAGAGCAAGGATAAGCAGATCCTGGCAGGTGAGGTTGAGCCTGTCGCTGTTGCAAGCGATCCCTGGGCAAGTCTGGATGACGCTTACGTCCTCCCGATTCACCGGTTGGACGTCGCCATGGTCTTGACGGTCCGCGAGTCTCCTGATGAGACGGCCGCGACCGCCCGCGCCAGCACCAGTGGCCCAGCAGGATCTGGTAGCCCCAATGCAGTTTCCAACGCAGTCTCTCCCGTGGATGATCCCTCCCCGAGTGGAGAGGACGTGGAAGATGCACCCCCAGCCTTTGAGGAGGGCGTCCCCGCCACGGTCGATGAGTTAATACAGGTGAACCTTGGAACCGAGGCCGATCCAAGACCCACGTTGGTTAGTGCCGCCATGCCCTCTGAGGAGCGGCAGCAGTACGTGGACTTTCTCAGGCAGCACCGTGATGTGTTCGCTTGGGGCTATGACGAGATGCCGGGGCTAGATCCTCAGGTAGCCGTCCACCGCCTTGGTCTCCCGGCGAACCATCGCGGGTTCAAGCAGCCTCCCAGGAAAATGCACCCATCCCATGGTGCCATGGTTGAGGCCGAAGTTGACAAGCTTATCAAAGCCAACTTCGTGAGGGAAGTTCAGTACCCCAAATGGCTGGCCAACATTGTGCCGGTCAGGAAGAAGAACGGGCAGATTAGAGTCTGCATCGACTTCCGCGATCTCAACCGCCACTGTCCGAAGGATGATTTTCCCCTTCCAGTGACAGAGCTGTTGATTGATGCCACAGCAGGGTTCCAAGCCCTCTCCTTCATGGATGGATACTCCGGATACAACCAAATTCGGATGGCCCCTGAGGATGAGGAGTTCACTGCCTTCAGGGCCCCCCAAGGTACCTTTTGCTACCGGGTCATGCCCTTCGGCCTGAAGAATGCAGGTGCCACCTATCAACGGGCGATGCACCGCATATTCAAGCCAATCCTCGGCACACTGGTGGAATGCTACGTCGACGACTTGGTTGTCAAATCGCGCCAGCGTCAGGACCATCTCAAAGATCTTGAGAAAGTGTTCAGCTTCCTCCGGTCTCGCTGGCTGAAGATGAACCCGTTGAAGTGTGCCTTTGGGGTCACCTCCGGAAAGTTCCTTGGATTTGTGGTAAGATACCGGGGTATTGAGATCGACCCAGAGAAAATCAGGGCGATTAGCCAGATGCCTCCCCCGGGTACCGTCCGGGAACTGCAAGGGTTCCAAGGCCACTTAGCCTATATACGCCGATTCATCGCGAATCTGGCCGGCAAGTGTAAGCCCTTTTCTCGGCTTATGAAGAAGGGTGCCACCTATGTATGGGATAAAGAGTGTCAGACCGCTTTCGAGGAAATCAAGCAGTACCTGCTTCAACCTCCGGTCCTGATGCCGCCCGTATCCGGAAAGCCGCTGGTCCTTTATGTGACCGCCCTGGAACGGTCCCTGGGTGCCCTTCTCGCCCAGAAGAACAACGAGGGAACAGAGAATAGCCTCTATTACCTCAGTCGCATGCTCCTCGATGCGGAGGTTAGGTATTCCCCCATCGAGAAGAGCTGCCTGGCGCTCGTATTTGCCGTACAGAAATTACGGCACTACTTGCAGCACCATGAGGTACAGTTGGTTTCTCGGGTAGACCCGTTGAAATATATCCTGAGCCGACCTATGTTGACTGGCCGTCTAGCGCGGTGGGCTGTGATTCTCCAGCAGTTCGACATCAGGTATGTGTCTCAGAAGGCCATCAAAGGGCAAGCGTTGGCAGACTTTCTGGCCGCTCACCCGACCTCCGCGGATCAGCCGCTGGATCTAGGCTTTCCTGATGAGACCATTCTCTCGGTTGATCGAGCCGATCCATGCTGGCAGATGCACTTTGACGGTGCCTCCCGGAGCCCCACCGGTAGAAGACTCGATAATCCTAAGCTCAATAGAGTGGGCTTGGGCATCATCTTCATTACCCCGGAGCGAGCCGTGCTGCCATACTCTTTCCTGTTGTCAGAGGGCTGTACCAACAATGAGGCGGAATACCATGCCCTCATCACCGGCCTCGAGTTAGCTCTCGAGATCGACGTGCCCCGTCTGTGCGTGAAAGGGGACTCCGAACTGGTCGTTAAGCAGATCAATGGCGACTATGTTGTCAGGAAGCCGGAACTTGTGCCATTGTTGGAGTGCACCCTCCTTCTGATGGCCCGGTTCCCTTCTCGGCCAGAAATTGTCCATATTCCCCGGTCGCAGAACGGTCGAGCAGATGCTTTGGCCAGCCTGGCTGCGTCGCTTGCGGAACCTGAACAGGACAACCTGATCGTCCGCGTGACGCGCCGCAGGCTCATCGCTCCCGTTATCCCGGAAGAAGATCGCGGCCCGTTGGTAAGTAATCTCACCACGGTTGCCCCTATGCCCGGAGCCCCGAGTACCCCAGATATAGCAGTCGGATCAGCCCCTGATTGGAGGACGCCTTTGGTTGAGTACCTCCAACATGGCATTCTTCCGTCAGATCGGGCCGAGCGCGAGCGAGTTCGACGCCGCGCATCGCAGTTCGTCCTCCAGAGCAGTCCCGGCCTGGAGCAGATCCTCTACAAACGCGGATTTGATGGTGTTCTCCTCCGTTGCCTTCAGGGAGTTGAGATCCCACGAGTCATGCAAGAGGTTCATGCTGGTTCATGCGGCGCCCACCAAACTGGGCCGAAGCTGTCCCACCAGATTCGGAGGTTGGGATACTTCTGGCCCTCTATGATCCATGACTGCATCGAGTACGCCAGGAGGTGCCATGCGTGCCAGGTTCATGCGAACTTTGTGCATCGGCCGCCGGAGCCTCTCCATACCACAAGGTATTCCTGGCCCTTTGCAGTCTGGGGACTGGACGTCGTGGGACCTTACCCGCCGGCGACAGCTCGCCAGTGCCGGTTCATTCTGACCGCCACGGACTTCTTCTCCAAATGGGCAGAAGCGATTCCGCTCAGAGAGGTCAAATCCTGTTCGATCGCTGACTTCGTGACCTCCAACATCATCTATCGATTTGGAGTGCCTCACGCTATCCTCACGGATAACGGAACCAATTTCCGAGCAGCCGAGTTGAAGAAGTTGTACGCCAAGTATAACATCCGCTCGAACCATACATCTCGCTATCATGCGCAGGCGAATGGACAGATCGAGGCGTTTAACAAAACCCTCTCTAACATTCTGCAAAAGATGGTTGGTCAGAACAAGAAGAGTTGGCCGGACAAGCTCCCCAACGCCCTCTGGGCTTATCGGACGACGACTCGCAATTCCACCCAGATGACCCCTTATTCCCTGGTGTATGGAGCTGAGGCCGTCCTGCCCATCGAGATCCAGTTACCGTCCTTGCGCACTGCGGTCTACGACCAGCAAGCGCCGGACAGAGTTGCTGAAGCCCGTCTAGTCGAGTTGGAAGCACTGGATGAGAATAGACTTCGCGCTTTGCACAACTTGGAGAGGCATCAAAGCAGGATGGCTCGAGCTTTCAATAAGAAGGTTCGCCTCCGCTCCTTCCTGCAGGGTGATCTAGTGCTAGCCCTAAGAGCACCGATGATCCCCGGCAGGAAGCCGCCCAAGTTGGAGCCCAAGTGGGAGGGACCTTTTGTTGTCCACAAGGTCTATCCCAATGGCGCGTACTCCCTAGCAACTATGGATGGTGAGCGTGTCACTCCTCCCACCAACGCTAGGTTCCTCAAGCAATACTTTGCCTGAGTGTCACCACGTCCTGCACGACGTTAAACTGCATTCGTCCAGGCTACAAGACGTTAAACTGTTCAGCATTCGTCCGCGCTGCAAGACGTTAAACTGCCAAGTGCTTCGTCCTGCATGACGCTAAACTGCACTACGTCCGAGCTACAAGACGTTAAACTGTTCAGCATTCGTCCTGCATGACGTAAAACTGCCACTCGAGAACTACGTGCGGCTTGATTCCCATCCTTATGGGATACGTAGGACCGCCTGAACCCTCGTGTTTCAGGCCCAGCCCCATCCTTCGGGAATTTCCATCCCATCTCGGGCCCTTGGCCCAGTTGCCCCGGGGTGTGCGGCGTATGGTGTGAGTGCGGGGCTATGCCCTCATTCACGTCGGTTTGTTCGTCACGCTGTACGCCCCCCTCCACGTTTGGGGATGCCTTCTGCTCCCCCCTTCTTTTTTCCTCATCGTCCTGCATGACGTTAAACTGCACTTCAAGAACTACGTATGGCTTGATTCCCATCCTTGTGGGATACGTAGGACCGCCTGGACATTCATGTTTCAGGCCCAGCCCCATTTCCCGGGAATCTCTATCCCGCGTTGGGCCTCTGGCCCCAGTTCCCCTCCTTTTTGTGCGAGGCGTATCGCGTGAGCAGGGGATTATGTCCTCATTCACGTCGGTCTACTGGCCGCGCCGTACGCCTCCCCCGTGTGTGGGACTACCTCACACCCCTCATCGTCCTGCATGACGTTAAACCGCACTTCAAGAACTACGTATGGCTTGATTCCCATCCTTATGGGATACGTAGGACCGCCTGGACGCTTGTGTCTCAGGTCCAGCCCCGTCTCTTGGTTGATCACGGGGACCTGCCCCCCTTCGGTTGCTCTCAGGGTGAGTCCTCCGACCCTTTCCGGAGATCTGTTAACATGTTTTGGGTGCTTCGGTCTATGACTTGTAGTGTCAGATTCAATCCCGACAAGTCCTGTGTTGCTTGTCAGGCCTCGCGCTTCCTCTTGTTCGAGCCTTCACTCAAAGGGGTCCTCGTTAGCGGTTTGGGTACGATGCCTCAGTGCTCTCCCGCCGCTCCGGGTCGATTTACCGGTGGGTCTTGGGCCGCAAATCGATATGAATCCTGCGATTGAGCGGTTGATGCTCGTTTGCTTGCCCCGTCTTAGGCTGACGCGATCGGATGTTGTGTTGCGAATGCGTCAGCAACGTCCTTGATCGCCATGTCAGCTCTCTCGGGCTCTGAACATTGGTTGCGCAGTCCTCATCACACTCCGCCTTTGTGCGTTGTAGTGGGATCTTGACACTCTCTTCATACCGACCTCCGGTACGCCTCTACACGTTAGGCAGACCAACCAGGGTAATGATGTCGTTCGAGGCTCCCATGATCTGAGCACCAAGGATATATGCAGATATCCTCCCTAAGGGCCATGCGTAGCTGGACCCTCGTCCCCATAAGGAGGAGGGAGTCGCCCGAACAATTGCGTTCTGGGCCCAGTATATCTGGAGGCTAGCATCTCTGCCCCTCGGGTGATGGACATACGCAGACCCCTATCCCAAGACTCTTTTCCTGGAATCGTGCGTGACCGCAGGGCTGGGTATGCTCCCACCTCCGCCGTGTCCGCCGTACCGCAATAAGCGGATTCCTCCATGGTCCGAACCACACGACCTTAAACTGTGTTGTCTGGTCCTACCACACGACCGTAAACTGTGATCGTCTTGGCCGCCCGACGAAAAACGGCACTGCATCGTGATGTCCTCCTCAGGGGACACTCATGTTGGGCGCTGGTTAATGACCACACCATTCATCAATGCCTTCCATGGCTTGATTATTGTGGCGACGCCAGAGATTTCTCAATCACGGGCATGTCGCCGCACAAAGAAAAACCATTCATCTTTAAGGACAAACAAGAAATATCAAATGCCGCTCCTTTTGTGTGCGAGGGTCAGACCCGCACTCTTCCCCGCGCTGGTGCCCGATTGTGTTGCACCGCGCTTCAAGAACTACGTGCGGCTTGATTCCCATCCTTATGGGATACGTAGGAACGCCCGGATGTTTGAAACTTCGGGTCCAGCCCCCCACCTCTTAGAGATTCCCCCTTCTCTGGGGAATCCGCCGCCTTCAGGTCACCCTCAAGGCGTGTAACCCGACCCCTTGCAGTGGTCCACTGGTGTCAAGAGTACTCTGGTTTATTGCCAGGAGGGTCAGGATCCGCTTGGTCAGGTTTCCTCCACTTTTCAGGCTTCGTGCTCCCTTTCATTCGGACCCATCGTCTACGCCATGGGTGGAGCCCCCGTGAACGGTTCGGACACAATGCCTCAGTGCTCTCCCACCGACTCGGGCCGGTACCCCCAATGGCCTCGGGCAGCAAATCGATATGAATCCTGCGATTGAGCGGTCGATGCTCGTTTGCTGCCTCATTCCACCAACGGTTAGTGCGATATTGATGCTGCTTTTCCGCCACGGTCGGCAGTACTCCCATATCGTTACGCCGGTGCCCCCAGTCCTTGAGTGAATGGCCGCATGATTCACATTTTCCACCTCCCATTCTGACCAGGCGAAACCTCGACACTCTTGACACTATCCCTCAGTGCATCTTCGCATATCCAGGGGATATGACCGGATGCGGCGTACTTTGAGCCCCTTCTGGTCCGAGCTCTAAGACCTTAAACTAAGATCCCCCCTTATGGTCCGAGCTCTAAGACCTTAAACTAAGATCCCCCCTTATGGTCCGAGCTCTAAGACCTTAAACTAAGATCCCCCCTTATGGTCCGAGCTCTAAGACCTTAAACTAAGATCCCCCCTTGTGGTCCGAGCTCTAAGACCTTAAACTAAGATCCCCCCTTATGGTCTGAGCTCTAAGACCTTAAACTAAGATCTAGCCCTTCTGGTCCGAGCTCTAAGACCTTAAACTAAGATCCCCCCTTATGGTCCGAGCTCTAAGACCTTAAACTAAGATCCCCCCTTATGGTCCGAGCTCTAAGACCTTAAACTAAGATCCCCCCTTTATGGTCCGAGCTCTAAGACCTTAAACTAAGATCTCTCCTTCTGGTCCGAGCTCTAAGACCTTAAACTAAGATCCCCCCTTATGGTCCGAGCTCTAAGACCTTAAACTAAGATCTCCCCTTCTGGTCCGAGCTCTAAGACCTTAAACTAAGATCTAGCCCTTATGGTCCGAGCTCTAAGACCTTAAACTAAGATCCTCTAGCCCTATGGTCCGAGCTCTAAGACCTTAAACTAAGATCCTCCACCTTTATGGTCCGAGCTCTAAGACCTTAAACTAAGATCCAGCCCTTATGGTCCGAGCTCTAAGACCTTAAACTAAGATCTACCCCAAATGGGGTCCTACGTCCTGCATGACGTTAAACTGCACTCTCAGAACTACGTATGGCTTGATCTCCAGCCTGATGGAGTACGTAGGAACGCCCGGGCATTTCGACTCGGGTCCAGCCTCAGGGATCGTTAAGTCCCGCCCCTCCTCGCCGTCGGCCGTCTGGCCTGACATCGGGTAGAGTGGTGCAGTCGTAATATTCTCCCCGATTCAGCTCGGGATGCCCCATCGCAAGGATGGGAAGCGACGGTTTCCTCGTCAGAGAGGTGCTGTCTGAGAATTGAGGTGACTCACGGCCAGATTAGTGCATCCGCCTAGTACGTTTTCTCCACGGTGGCGCAATTTTGAGAGCGTTGGATTCTGCCCGAACAAATCGTCACTTCGCCCCACGCTTCGCATGCCCTGTTGATCTGGATTTTCCACCCTTGTGTCTGAAGGAACCCCAAAGCGGTATTCATGATGACATGTGGTCCGCCTCCTGCAATATGAATGATGGCCTTTTTCGGTCCGTCTATTGCAGTTGTTATGGTCGATCCACTGTCCGCCTACCGTCTTGGGCATTTCCTGGAAGGCCGACCGTTGTGGATGTCTGGATTCGGGACACGCGATTCACCCTTTCTCATTTCCCTATGTTCGGATAAAATCTCAACGCCCCTAGCGTTGTCCCGCTCGTGTGTTGGAACAAGTTGGGGGACGATACATTGGTTAGGTCTGAGGTCTCCTTTCCTAGGAATGACCTCCCTCTTTTCTCCAGAAACCCAGGCCCAATTGTGGATGCCTGATGCTTGGTTAACACTCCCGCAAGACAACAATTTGTGGTTGAGCATGTTAAACCAAAAGACGCAGATAAATATGGCGATTCATACAAGTGGATCAAAATATTAAGTAGCGGAAGCAAATGTTCTGGGAATGGCAAAAAACAGCCCTTAGGGATTAGCGTGCTGAATGAGTCTTTCTAATGCCGCTACCCTTTGGCTGGCGGCCTCCAGGGCTGCTTCTCGTTCTCTGCGTGCCCTCTCCTCGTCGGCGGTCGCAGCACGCAGTTCGTCAATTCTGGCCTGTGCACGCTCCCGCTCGACTTGGAGCGTGACCATCTATTGGCCCGCCTCCGTCAGCTGTACCTGAGCGTCGATCAGTTGCGCCGATAGTTGCTCCACAAGCTCGGTACATGCTGCGACGAAGGCCTCCTTCTCTGCCGCCTGCCCTTCGAGGCGCCGGACTTCCTGCTCTGCCGCGACGAGCGCCTGCGTGCTCTCCGACATGTCCCGACTTTGTGCGACGTCGGCACGCCGGCGGCTCTCGCGCATCTTCTCGGCCATGAAATCACGGACCGTCAGATGGAGGCATTGAGCATCAGCTCCCCCGGCACACAGGAAGCGCAGCCAGGTCTGAAGTGATCCCATGCGCCCCAGCCATTCCGATGGGTCTCGCTTGAGGAAGCGCTGGATGCACTTCCACCCCCTGCGTCGCGTTACCCGGCTATCCTCGACCGCCTCCGCGTCCGAGTCATCCATCTCCTCGGGGTCGGCAGGCCGGTAGGAAGGGAAGGCAGCCAGCAGGTCTGCTGCAGGGTCCGCCCCTGGGAGGTCATCACGAGGGATAGGTTCCCCAACATCCGGGCAACCTTCTTCTCTCTCCCCAGCGGCGCTGACACCCTCGTCAGCCCCCAGCCTCTCTCCGGTGGCAGCACCGCCGACGTCCGCAGCCCCTTGATCAGCAGTTGGTGGGGCCGGCTCGGTTTGGGAAGCCTGTTCCGGAGCAGGCGGCATGTCCACCACTGGTCCACTCGTAGATGGCCCGGGTTCGGCAACCCGACGAGCCTCCGATGTTGAGATCACTGCGCAGGGCATGCCATGGTTAGTCACGGATCGTCAATGGCAAGCACCAGCAGTAAAGTAGGGAGACTTACGGGAGTTCGGAGCATCATCTTCCGCTACCCCGGTCGCCGCAGGAACAGTTGCAGCAGGGGACCCCCTAGCGCTTGTCAATTCGATAATGGGTGCCTGGCCCCCGCCTTGTCCTGCTGGCGCCTCTCCTACTCCTGTTGAGGACGCCTGACCGACGTCCGTGTGCTCCTGCGAAGGATGGAGAAACGGGTTAGAAGCTGCATAAGAGAATGGATGAAGCAAGTTGAGTAGGGATAGAAGCGGACCTCGAGGAGCTCAGTGACATCAACGTTGTCAGAGCCGGCCACCTCGCCGCTCTCCCGTGGGCTCCCCCGATGGGACCTTCCCTCGGAGCCTTCATCCTCCCCCGTCTCCTCCTCATCGGAGTCGTTACTGTCATCTTCTTCCGGCGGCATCTGTTCCGGAGCGGGCTCGAGACCGAGCATCACCTTCACCAGAAGGGATGGCTCCGCACGCTGACCACGTTGGCGCGCGTACTCGTCCATGGCCGTCAGATATGCATATTGCCGGTTGAAGTCCACCCTGTCGGTGATCTGGAGGCGCCCGACCTCTGGCAGATAGATTCCTTCTTTGAGTATCTTTCGCCAGATGACGTCGGTCCCCAGTGACTGCCGCAGGGTCATCCAGGCCGACCACAGCGCCGGGAAGACTGCATCGTGGGAGGGTTCGAGCAGACGTCTCACCTGCTTCCCGGGCCGCTCCTCGACCGCCGCATGTGCCCCCTCTCTGGGCGCTGAGGTCGTAGCGGCAGCCTGCGATGCGCCCGCCGCCGAAGTCCCTGCTCGCGCCGGCCCCGCTGCTTGGCGCGCCTCCGTTCTCCCCCGTGTGGCGGCGCCTCGCCTCCTTCCTTGACGCCCGGTCTCCGCACGGGTAGCCTCGAGCCGCCGAACTAGCTTCCGCAAGAGCCCCTCAGGGTACGCGATGGCCCAGTGTTCGGCGTACTCGGTTGCCAAGCCTGCGTTAACTCCGGTAGGAGGGAGGGTGATGACGTCGCCAGAGCCGAAGGCGACGAACATCAGCCACATCTGGCGAAGGACGCCAGGGTTCGTCTCCTCCCGGACAGCAGTGAATACCCTCTTCGGCATCCGCTGAAGGCACCCGAACTGCCTGGCAAACCGGGTCGGCACGTAAGGCTCGCAGATCACCTTCCCGTCGATCCGAGCCACGAGCACCCCGCCCCGCATGTTCAGGAAGTATTCATGCTGCTCCAGCGGGCCCTGTCCGTTGTCGATCATCTGGCCGACGGGAGTGGGGAACGGGCTGAAGTTGAAATTGGCATGATTGCCAATCCGAACCCTCACGCCCTCCTCACTGAGGGTCATCGGAGCGACCCCCGCAATGTTCAGCAGGGAGGGTCGCAGGCCGTTGCCCGGAGGACTGATGGCATTTGGGAACGTATACCCACCGAGGTGAGCAGCCACCCATCCGTGGAAGAACTGAAAGGGCCCACAAATCCTTCGTGGCGACCCCCCTCGTGAGATGCGTCCCAGAATGGCATACAGCCTCGCCAGTACTGGGACCCCGAGGTTGTACCTCTTATTGGCAGCCATGGCGCCCGCCATCGCCAGCGTCGCCGGGCGGACGCCCATCCTCGCATCCCGCACTGGCAGGAGCCACCCGCTCAGAAAGGCGGCCAGGAACGCCGCGTACCGGACGTTCGGGTCCCGGGCCTCGATGACGCGGTACCCCCATGAGCGGTAATCGCCCGTCTCCAGGACCCGCCAGTACGACCCGTTCCGGCTCCTCTGAGCTGCGGTCGGGCACCGCTTCCCCCTGCCTGGCATCTTGACCGCCGGGTCATGCTCTAGGAACTGGCCGAACCAATCCTTGTAGGCTATGTCCTTCTGGAAGTCTTGGATACCGAGCCGCTGCGTAGCCAGGTCAAGAAGATGCCAGGTCAGAATGGGAGTCCGTGACCTGTCCTCCCAGATGTTCTTCGGTGGCAGGAACTCATCGTACTGGTAGCCCTCCAGCGGGATACCTCCGATGCAGTGGATGTCCCAGAGACCGATGCCGACCTCCCCATGGTGAAGATGGAAGGTGTTGGTATCCGGGGACCAGCGAGTGAACAGCTCCGGCCCGAGCTCAGACTGCTGGTAGAAGTGGAACTGCGACGTCCACACCGCCTCGAACAGGCCGATGTACCGCAGCTCCTCTGCGAAGTGATCGCAAGTGTGGCGTACCCAGAACGCCCAGGCCCATTCACTGGTAAAGTTGCCCCCAGATCGCAAGTCCCAGTCCTTCAGCCAGCCCTTGGTGTCGTCCGTGACGCTCTGGCGATATATGCTCGAGTAGAGGGCTGGAGAATTCTCCACAGTAGGCTCACCCCCATCAATGGTTCGCGTCCTCGGGTTCAGGACATAGACATCCAAGTGTCTGGTCTCCCTGGCAGGATGCCCATTGTTGGTGATGTTATAGCGGAGAAGCTCGTCCTCCCGGGTCACCCAGGTCCGCGGCGCATCAATCTCGAACCCTGGCACCGGAACCTCATCGAGGATGCCGAAGTTCCAGAGCGGCAGGTTGTCCGACAGTGGATATGTCTTCTGGGCCGGCGTTAGTAAGTCGAACAAGGATTGATTGTTGGAAACAATCTCCTTGGCTCCGTAAACCTCCTCGTTCGTCGCCATCTCAGCTCTGCGAGTGGCGGCATCCCCCTCATTTCCTCTGTGCGCGGCCATCTCAGAAGTTTCGGGAGTCGTGCGGGTTAAGGGATGAAGCGTGCGGGATCGGACGAGGCTGGTGGAAAAGTTTGAAGGTTGGCGCGCAATCCAAGTGGACGGCGCGCAATTGGGAAGACTGTCGCGCAAAGTTCCGGGGTTTCGCGCAAAAACAGGCGAAATCCGGACGGTTTTGCGCGCCGATCGGGCGAATTTTGCGACCGGAAGAGGCAATTTCGCGCACGAGAGCTTTGGAGCTTATCGCGCGGAAGGCCAGAGTACGGAACGCGGGACCCAGCGCCCCTTTTTATAGGCGAGGCCGGGTCCGCGCTGCGTGGAAAGCGCTTTGCGCGACCGCAGCGGCGAATTTCGCGACCGACGCCCCTTTTTGCGCGCCTAAGTCCCGCGCCGCCCAGGACTTCGGCATTCCGGCGTCTCCCTCGGAACCCGATCGTTGCGACCTCTCGCCGATCAGATTCCGAGGGGGGGCTTTTGTAGACGCCGGAAAAGTCCGTTGTTCCCAAACGAAGCTCCGGATGCGGAAAGCGAAGTGATATTTGGAGTCGGAAGAGCGTTTCGGAGGGCCCGGAGGCCTTGCGCGGAATTTCAGAGGCCCGCGCGCAAAGGTGATGTCCCGCGCGGAAAACCCCCGGGTTGCGCGCAACGCGCCGGTCCGGCGCGCAATTTTGCGCGCCGTGGGTCCGCACGACTCCCTTGCGCGCCGCGCCCGATTCCGCGCCCGCGAGGAGAATTTCGCGCTCGCACCCTGGTTTCCGCGCCCGGGGTTGCCTATAAATACAAGGCGACCCCCAACGTTTCAAAGGTTGCTGGAAGTCGAAACGTCTCCCGTGCGCGCAATTCAACCCCTTCCGCGCGCAATGACGAACTTCAGGTAACCTCCTTTCTTTCGCGCAAGAAAGCCTCGGGGTCCGCCTTCGCGCGCAATCCCCGCTGGCTCCTTTCATTTGAATAAACACTCACCCTAAGGCCTTTGCGCGCAAAAGAACCCGCTTGCGCGCAATTGCCCCCGGGGTGCGCGCAATCCGGCCCGATTGCGCGCACCCCCCCTTCTTTCAAGTGGCCATTCATTAGAGAATGAGCCGTTGCCCCCGCGCGCTATTCGAAGCCCGGTGTGAGCATTCTCAAGTATCCGCGCGCAAGGCACTGGCCCAATTGCGCGCCAGCCGCCCCGATTGCGCGCCGGCCCGCAGTATTGCGCGCAAAGCTTCCTTTTTGCGCGCAATCTGCCAGGGTCGTCCCCGTTGACCTTCTAAGGGTACCCGCCTGCGTGGCGCCCGATGATCCTCATCCTGGGTGCCCGCACCGTGCGTTGTCTTCCCGTGCGGCCCTCCAGGCTTGCGCGAAGTGACACGCACGTATGTCCAGCATGACGTTAAACTGCATATTCGTCCAGCATGACGTTAAACTGCATATACGTCCTGCACGACGTTAAACTGTACCTCGTCCGAGCTACAAGACGTTAAACTGTTCAGCATACGTCCAAGCTGTACGACGCTAAACTGCCTAGCCTCCATCGTCCGCGCTGCAAGACGTTAAACTGCCAAGTGCTTCGTCCTCAACACATGACGTTAAACTGTACTTCGTCCGGCAAGACGTTAAACCGTCCGCTTCGTCCTCAACACATGACGTTAAACTGTACTTCGTCCGGCAAGACGTTAAACCGTCCGCTTCGTCCTCAACACATGACGTTAAACTGTACCTCGTCCGGCAAGACGTTAAACCGTCCGCTTCGTCCTCAACACATGACGTTAAACTGTACTTCGTCCGGCAAGACGCTAAACCGTCCGCATCATTCGATCCCGTGCCTCGCACGCAGGGTCTCCCCCGGTTTGGATGTGGCCCCCACCCGCTCGTCTCTGCAGGGATGTCGGGATTGTCCCCCTTTTGGGACGATTTAATGGGAGTGGCTTTTCCCTACGGGGGCAGGGTATTACAAACCCCTAGTTTCTCGCGGGAGGCTGCACATGTGTATCTCCATTGCGCCTCCCCACTGCCGAAGCCAGTAGAGGGTCTGACTGGGATCGAGGTGTCTTCTGCTTTCGGTCCAAGTCCCTTCCAACTGAGTTTTGCAGTATCCGGGCTGCCCCAAGTGCGTAAGTCCTGACAGAATGAACTACGTGGACTTTGATCCCTGTCTTCTATACAGGGTACGTAGGAAGCCTCCCCGAGGTTCAAGCCCACCACCTGGTCGTCCCGGTCGTATTTACGTCGGTTCGTCCATCAGTGGACCCCTCCAGGGTTCACGCTTGCGTCGATTCACCTATGAATCCGCCCCTGTGGGAGACTGCCCGTGTGTATCTCCGCGGTGCCTCCCCACAACCCCCCTTTTCCATTTCCCCTTTTATCGTCCAGCATGACGTGAAACTGTGATCCACCCGGCCGTTCCATCCCCCTCCGTGCGAGGTGGTTCGGTTCAATCCTCCGCCCGGCGGCCTCGACCTCTTCGTGAGTCGGCTTGCCGACGTCCAGCATGACGTTAAACTGTATGCCCGAACTACGTTGACTTTGATCCGTGTTAACGCGCGGTACGTAGGAAGCCCCTCTGGGGTCCAAGCTCTTTACTCCATCATCCATCCTGATCCTTACCCGGGCCGCCACATCCCGGTGGGGTCATGCCACTTCACTTCACTCCACGTTACTTGGGAAGCCGCCCATGTGCTGGCCCCAGCGTCGGAGGTTCCCCGCAAGGGGTTCTGTCATCTGATCCACTTTTCGTGTTGATCGGTCCGATGTCGTCCCCGCTGGACGTTAAACTCGCGGCATACCCCGTGTTAAACACGGGAAGCTGAGGAAAACCTCAGGTGACACAGTTCCCCGCACCTAGTACGGGATGCCTCAGGCCATCATGCCTTCGAGAAGCCCTATTAGGGACGGAAGACAGATGTGCAGAGCCGCAGTGTTACGACACGCCCCCAGCACCCAGAGCCACCCGGCCTTCTCACCGCAGGTTGCTGCCCCGCCCAGACTCCTTGGAACGTCCGGGCGGAAGCAGCGTAATTAACCGGTGTCCATGAAGATATGGCGCCGGGAACGAGATTCACGAACATTCTTAAGTCTATGAGGGAGACCCGGATTAGGCGACAAGTTCCGAGGAGACGTCCAAGGAAGGAGGAGCCGACATCCCATCATCCCGGTTTCGATCAAGGAGCAGACGCCCCTGAATAAGGGACGGATGCCGCCCGCCCTTGGAAAGCGGGACTGCGGGACCACAAGCCGCGCGCCCATCCCCTCGGGTTGACGGGTGCACGCGCGAACGCGTCCTGGCGGAACAGCGTAACCCGACGCACATCCGCACCGAAACAGTGGGTTATGAGTAATACTTCATTAATGAATAATGAGAGAAATTAATTTCCCTTCTTTTCTTTAACAAAAGTTAATATCTTAGGAAATTTTATGGAAATGATATATCCTAAATAAATCTGTGGACATGGTTTTTTGTAGGCAAGTTTAATTGCTAGAAATTCAAAGAAAGAGACATCGAGCATATAGGTTAATGGCACTATCTCGCAACCGGCTTGATTAGAGATATCATGATAAAGGGATTATATTCTGTAGTAAGCATTCATATAGGGTTTTATGTAATTACAACATTAAATTATTTCTCTATGTATTCCTTTGTGTATTTCTATATTTTAACATTGGACATTGGGCCACCTCGCTAAGTTACACCAATAAAATGCCCAAGAGGGTCTTACACTATGCATATCTAGAATATTAGTAAAATAATAATATTATTTATTATTTAACAAGTTGAATAAATATCATACCTACATGTGGTTTAATAATTATTCATGTTTGTTTGATCTCATATATTCCATAACCTGTTATTTGAGAGAATATTTCATGATAAGAATATTTAATAAATATTTATTTTCTACTTAGTGAATATATATATTTATTTATTTATTGGTAAATAATGAAATTATTTTTTAATAAATAACGAGTCATTATTCAAGGAGTGGTAAATATTTTGGAGGAATGATGGATCGAGAATGATGGTCCGATGAGAAATAATATATATTAAATATTATTTAAATAAATAATATTTAATTTAATTATCAATCTTTGTTCATGTCAAGAAATATTATTATTACCATGGGGTTTTGTAGGGATTAAAGAAATAATAAACAAGAACTTGTGTAATTATTATTTTCCAACCCTAGATGTTTATAAACTCAATTATATTATTTTCTTATGGAGTTCATTCCATTGTGTTGTGAAAAGAAACATTTGAAGAGAATTATCTCAAATCCATAGAGATATTACTTTCTAAGAATGCTATCATGAATGGAGAGAGATCCCTCTCCACCACCACTCTCGAGTCCAGAGAGATCAAAGATAATCCTTCTTTAAGAGATTCTTTAGGTGATCAAAGGTGAAAAATGGAAGCATTGTGCCTAGAACCCAAAGATTCCTGAAAAAAAATTTATAGGTTCATGGAACACATGTGGATCATAGTTGAAAGAAATCGGCTTTTGATTCCTACAATGAAATGATGATACAATGTAGAGACGTTGTCAGTTCCATCAATGAAAAAAAGAATATATCGAAAAGTAATTATTTAATTATTTAAATTAATTATAAATAATATGTGATGGCCCTGGATCTTGGTCCCAATGTTCAATCATCAATTAATATTTGATTCAATTCTTTTGATCATCATGTTTATCATCAAGTAAATCTAAAATTAATTATCAATTATGATAAAAGAGACAAGTTGGGAATTCCCCATCCAGTGCTTCCACTATGCCCGGAACCCTCACAAGGTTCCCAATTATGTAACATCAAACTACAAGGGTACTAATTTACTCCATAGGGATATATAGGGATCATCTCATATGGGCTTGATCCTAATTCCATAACACCTATCACCTCCTCATATGTAAATAATTTCCATATTTTTTAACTATGTAGCTTTAAAATATAGTGTAACTGACTAGAATATGATAGATAGAGAACCTACAACACATACAGATGTTCACATAGATGAATGGTAATAATCTATCACTCTCGTGACCGAAGAAACTAGTATTGTTACTATTACAAATTTCATGAATATGCATTTAATATATAATAGATTCTTGGACTAGGTAATATAACCCCTCAAGGTATGAATTGACCACCCATCCTCTCAACTAATGTGTGATATAAAGTGTCACTGGTATATCACATCGACTGCCTATATTTGGAAAGAAGGTATGTATTGACTTGAAGCATATAATCATGGATCACACAAGGGAACAAACATATAAAATCAATATAATAAAATTATTACATTTATGTTATCCAAACATGATATTAGTATTTCTGAAAAAATATAGTTTTTATCAATTTTTATTTAATCCAAACAAGTCCATATTCATAAAAATAGCTTCATGTCACTTCAAAATTCACTTAATAATTTTGAAGAAATACTAAGATATTTTAAGTATCAAAAAAGTAATATTTTAAATGAAACCATGATTATTCATATCATAATATCTATAAAAATCTACTCAATTAAAATTTAAACTAGAAAAATACAAGTATCAATGTTATATAAGATAATGGAATAGTTATATAACTTCCTACCTCACAATGTCATCAAATAAAAATAAACATAAATCACCAATTCTATAGAATTAAATATTGACACCTAACAACCCATAAATAATCAATCAATTTATTCAAATAAATAATGTTATTTTTTCAGGATCTATGTGTTGACTTAGTTATTGGACAAAAAATAGAGATGTCACAACCTCATGTAAGGTTCATGAAGTTAACTTTTGGTTCCTATATAATTCTTTGAAAAATCCCGTCTCTAGAATAAATATTTTTTACACTACAGAATTAAACTCAAAATTTCCAAATCACAAGCATGCATAAATTTATATTAGGGAAGTGAATGAAAGAGAAGAAGAATAAAAGTGAATGGAGAGAAAGAATAAGGGAAAGTAAATGAAATTTAACCCAAATATAGCCTTTCCCACCCATATAAGAAACATAATATTGAAAGGGAAGGGAGAGAGCTCCTTTTCTCTTTTCCTTCACAACCTTGGATTCCCCACTTATATTAAATAGGTTTTATTTACTCTTAAAAACCAAATATAACTTAAAAAATATATTAATTATTATAATATTATAAATATAATTGTTAATAGGAACAAATAACCACAATTTTAATAATAATTAAAATATTAATAGGAATATTAATAAGAAAAATTTTAAGTGTGGTAATAACTCAATTTTTTTCTTGATTAAGCACCAAACTCATGATTTAGAATAAATATGTTCCAAATAACCTTCTTAATAATACTAATTAATCAATATAATTTAAATAAAATTATCATTTTTCCTTAAAAATGATTTTAAAAATATGTTTAAATATTTATATAAGTCATATAATAATGAGAACACACAACCCGGAAGATAAAAGTAAAAAAAAATCAAGTTTACAGAGGTTTTAAAAAGGAACATGGTTGGAATGCATTACATAGACCGCAAACTATATTTTCTATTTTAAACTTATCACTAGACTGGATATTATACCCACACCACCCCATTCATGTTCCCTGTAACTATGAGACTAACCAATTATTTCTATTTTTTAAAAAAATTAATTATTTGTAATTTAATTATTCACTAAATATTTTATTTAATTTTTTTTATAAAAATTGTATTTTACAATTCTCCATAATATAAAAATTCTAATCCCTAAAAAGTGAAGGAAATTTTTTACAATTCTCATTTTTAATTCTAAAACACGTTGAAAATAAATTTTTATTATAAAACACATCACATTATATCTAATAAATCCACCTAGGTAGAAACATTGATTATCTAGATATAATTAAAATAATAATCAGACTCTACCATTGAACTCCCTACCATAAGAAATGTTTATGACCACTAACATATAATGAGTAATTCCATTAAAATTAAACCCATTTAATTATTATGTGGAATGTTATCCTATATTAGAATAATAAATTATACTAATCTAGGGAAAATTAAATCAATCAATATTTAATGTTACATAAAAACAATCCATAATAGCTTATTATCATATAAGCATAATCTTAAAAGAATAAGAGAATATGGAAAGAAAAATATTCATTCCATCCCATAAAATCTATATAAAAACCATATCTATCAAAAATATCTAATCAACCTAGATTTCCTAAATACACAATGATTTATATCCCAAAATATCCCAATATTCTTATATAGTAATGACCAACCTTCAAATCCCTCAACAAACCATTAAACTTTTGACAATACCCAAGTTATATTCAAATAATCACCATTCAAATCATAATTATAGGAGTCTAAACTCTTAAAAAATTTCTAATGTTGAAAATAATAAAATAAAATAAAATATCATAAATGTATTCAAAATTTCATGAATGTTTCTAAATTAGACATCCTGAACTTAGAATGTGTTTTTATAGGATTTATTGGCCTTTTAACCAGGAAAACATTTTAAATGGGATTAACTAATAACCAAAAATATAAACATATTTGTTTTCTTTGATTTAATATCTTATGGATCCCAAATGAACACTCAGACTAGAATTTTTTTCCTTTTGAAGTTGAAATTTTATATTAGACTTATATTAGGTAAATTTTCCTATATACGAAAAATAACTATGCCTTTGGAGAGTTTTAAAGTCCAAAAGTGTATATTTATCACTATACGTGGATGGTGGAATTTTCCATAAACCATGTGCATATCCATGGACATTTCACTAACCAAAATACACTACACACAGTTGGGATTCATAGTTAGGGTGCCATACTATCAACCATGTGACACCAACTTGCTCATCCTACATAGTTTGGTGGTTTATGATTCGTACCATGAAATTTAATAAGAAAATTAGGTTTTTATATATATTTACATTTTAAACAAAGACACCTCAAAATTTATTTTACAAAATTTCCTCTTTATTTTTATTAAATAAAAACAATCACTTAAACTAATTATTTATAAATCACACACCCTACATGAAATAACTCCTTTTTTAATTTTAGAAGTTCCTTTAAAATTTTTCTTAAAATAGTTTAAAAAAACCAACATATGCTACAGGAAGTAAGAGATAAATAAAAAAGGAACCATTCCATATATGAAATAAGAAAACAAAAGTAATCAATAGTAGGTACCGCACACATCAATAAATCAAGGGATATATAATAATCCAAGTGAGTCACCCTAAGTGAATCCACCAACCAAAAGAGTAGGTGTCATTGGATATACCTGAGGTCCTAACGTGAGACAATAAAAGACTTTACTTAACACAAACTAACCTTTTGATTCGATTTTATTGGTACATACTTTAATTTGAGTTTATTTTTTTCAATAAGAACTTTGACTAAGTGATATTTAATTTCAATGTTGTTAGATCTTGAATGTTTCACTAGAGTCTTCATGATATTAATAGAACATTGATTGTCACATCCTAAGTGAAGTGAAAACTTCACATCAACTGATAAGTCTTAAAAACATGTCTTCATCCACAAAAATTGTGTTATAAATTGAGTGGAAGTGACATACTCAACTTTTTTAATTTTGTACTACTGAATTTTTCTTTTTTGTATGCTAACTCCCACATATTTCTCTTAGAAGGAAGACACCATCAGATGTGGATATCCTATAATCAACATAATTAGACCAACAAACATCAATATCGCCTAATATATTCATTGTTCCCTTACTTTCATACATTATTCCATAATCATTAGTTCCCTTAATATATCTGAGAATTATTTTTCCTGAAAAAATGTGACATTTTAGGTACACATTAAAACTTGGCATTGATGGTGACAACATAAACTAAGTCAGGTCTAAAGGATTTTAAATGTATTAGGATTATAATAAATTTCCTAAATTTTTTATAATCAAAATACTTTCTTAATTCATCTGTAAAAAAATATTTCCCCTGTGATGGGTGTGAAAATATGTTTTTAATATTTAATCCCACATTTTTATGTAATTACCTGGCATATAATTCTTATGATAGGAATATATGATCCTTCTCTTGAGATATTTTCAAACCATGAAATTACCAAATTTTTCCTAGTATAGACATTTCAAACACCATAATCATCTATTTATAAAACATTCACAGTCTTCTTCATTATTCCCAATAAATATGATATCATTAACATAAACAATCACAATGAGAGAAACCGCTTGATTTTATTTTAGTATAGGGTTTTCCACTCTTCCCTTCTCGAATTTAAGCTTATTAAACATGAATCTAGCTTAGAATACCATTTTTTTGGGGCTTGATAGAACCCATATAAATACTTCTTCAATTTAAAAACAATATTATCTTTTTTTTGTAATAAAATACTTGTCTATTCAATATAGACTTCTTCTTACATTTCTCAATTGAGAAAAGTGGACTTGAAATCCATTAGAAATATCTTATATTTTATTTGTGTTGTAACAAAAAAAAGATTCTAATGGTTTCATGTCTTGTAACTAGAGTGAAGGTCTCATCAAAATTAATTAATTAAACTTATAAGCAGCCTTTAGAAATGAGTATTTCCTTGTTTCTTACAAGTTCAGTTCTTTCATTCAATTTTTTTTATAAAATCCCCTTTGATCTAATCAAATTTTTATCTTTAGGTTTGGGTATAATCCCCCATGTATCATTTTTCTCAATCTGATACAATTATTAATTTATGGAATAAATCCACTATTTATATTCTAAAGATTATTTAACCTAACTTGTCTTAAACTGTGATAACAAAGGGGTATGTTCTTTCTTCAATTTTATTATATTTTGAACCTATTTTCAATGATATACAATGATATTTTGGATATCCACTTGCTTTTTTATCCTTGGATGAGTTGAATTAAATTTTCACTCATTAATTGAAATAGATAAATCAATAACTTCATCCTAAACATATTATAAATATTCTATTCTATTAAAAAAATTGTCATAATTTTTTAATAGAAACATATTCATCATCACTTCTATTTATATTTTCAGCTAACTACGAATCCTTTCTATCATAATTTTACAGAACTTTTAAATCACCAAAATAAAAAATTCTTCATATTTCCTTATTATAGAATCTATATCATCTACCATTTATGGAGTATCTAAGAAAAATAACATCAACATATCTTTAGTCAAACATTCTAATATTTTCACCATCGATTTTGATAAAACATGTGATTCTAAATACCCTTATGTACTTTAAACTTGGGTTCTTATTATAATATATATCATATGAAGACATGTCTAAATTTGGTCTATAGAAACAAAAATTCTGAATGTGGAATGATAAACTAATAGATTGTATCCAAAAGAACCAAGAAGTGTTATGTTCAATCAATATTGTTCTTACCATCTCACCATACCTCTATTCTTTATTTTAGCCACAAAATTTTGTTATGGTGTGTATGATTTATTAAGATCATGATGAATAACATTCTTCTCATGATAACCTTAAAACCTTACATTTTTTTAATTGGATCCATTATTTATTCAGATCTTCTTTATTGAGTAGTCACATTCCTTTTCAGCACTTCTCTTGAAGATATTGAACATTTGAGAGGATTTTATTTATGTTTTAAAAACAAAATACATGTAATGTTAGTGAAATCATCAATAAAAGAAATAAAATAATTATCTAAATTTATATATCACCTTCACATGGGACCACATTTTTCAAAATTAATAAGATCCCAGTGATGAGATGTATGTATCTTAACCTTCTTATGTAGGGAATTTTAAAAATTCTTTTTCTAGAAAATCAAACAATGCCCATATTTTTTTCTTATCATATCATAAAAACCATAGTCAATTATTTTATGTGTTAAATTTTTCATGTTTCTCTAGAACATATGACCAATCCTTCTATTCCATAATTTATATTCTTACATAATTTCTAGATAACATTAATTAAGTGGACCTCAAACCTAGAATAAGTTCCCCTTGGTTCAATTTCCTCTTGTTACAACCTCCCAATCTTCAAAATTTTTCACAAGAAAACCATATCTTATAAATATAACCACATTTCCTATATCATAAAGCTAGGAAACTATAATGACCCGATCTTAACAAACATAGACATTACATCAATTTTTTGAAATACTTAAAACATTAAAAAAATAGAGGCCCAAAATCCATATTAGTCTAGTGCCTTTAAAAACATGGAAATAAGAACACTAGTACATAACTGAGATTCATTATCTCCCACTAGGTTCTTCTTGATTATCACCCTTCTTAGACAAATCATACTTAATACATATCTTCATAACCTAGAGAAGGAAACATAAATGTGGTGATATCATATTCTCAGTAAGGGTAAATAAGGAAGACATGTAAGAATAAAAAAGTGAACATGAGTATGAGAAAAAGATCAAAACATTTAAAGATCATACCCTACATATCAAAAGATCATAAACATGAATCATGGAATAAATCCTGACAGTTCATAATACCTGAATCATAAGGAAATACAGAAGATAATCCATAACATCATAACATATGAATATATAATGGAATTATATTAAACACATAAGAATATAATATGTTTTCCATAGTATTCAAGGCATCGTTTCTAAGTCCATCTCAGTAGACAAAGTCCTTTACTGAACCTAGTTCACTCCCCATTCCAATACTGTATTTCATGACTGATTTCACTCCTCATTCCAACCCTATAATACTAAACTGAGTTCACTCCTTTTTCTATCCATGTCTACCTCATGATATATAAATCCTTACACAATGAATTTGAGGGATATATAGGTCCCACCCATATCACAATTAAATAATACATACATGTGCCACAAAATCTTAAAAAATAATTTCACAACCCATGAAATGAATTGGGTGTCATAAACATGAAATCATAACTTAATATGTAGAAAATTAAAAAGTCTTCATAATAATTTCATCAAAGCATAAAAAATGAAAAGAAGTAGGTTTCCGAGACATACATCCTATGAAAAGAAGAGGCTTTCATAAATATCATTTCATTAATAGATAAACCATTCATATAAATCACATGAATGGAACCATTATATCATTTCCCATAAAGTCATGAGTAACACAAATGGATGTCATCTTAGATGGGAAATAATTTTGAAATATCTTTTAAATAAAATTCACGAGGAAATTATACTTTCCATTATGAAAAATGATTCAAAAAACATAAAACCTTTTGAAAACCATTTTCATGAAAATAAACTTGAAAAATTATAAATGAAGCATTAAAAACATTTTTTAGGCCTTTTTCTTTTTAAAACTTATAGAGGAGTTGGAAAACATTTTGAAAACCATTTTTCCTTAAAATCTTATAAAATAATCTTGAAAAACATTTAGAAACCATTTATTTATGAATAAATTTTAAAAAAATTTACATAAAAATTAATAATTTATACATGAAAATGAAAATTCAATGAAATGATGGTGGGAAAATTGGTACATGCCGTATGAGGTAAAAAAATATATTCCTTTTTCAGGGTAAAAGTTTAGAAAAATTACTTATTCATTAAGAAACAAAATATTCCTTTGAAAACATTGGTAAAAGACAAAAAAATGTAAAAATGTCCTTTAATGATCATATGATATTAGTGTAATATTATTTGAATCCCTTTTTGGTATGCATGGTTTTGAACAAACATATATTTTTGACTGAAGAGAGAGGTAAGGTCATATTTTCTTAAAAACATTTTCTTAACTATATTAAGTACCAAAGAGTGAGAAATTGGTACTAATACATGAACAAATCAAAAATAAACATAGGATAATACATGTCATGAGTTTTCTTGAAATATGTATCATATTATTTTATCAATAAAAATGTGATGATAAACATTCTTGATAAACAGTGAGATTATTTCAATAAACTCTTACCACATGGTAACTTTGAACCATACCCCCCCATGCAAAAAATTTAAATTACATGTAGATTAAAATATCATTAATATAATGAGATTCATGATATAACATTTCAACGGAAATTTATACACCTCATATAAAAATATAGGTGTATAACATGACATGTGTCTCAAAGATGAAAAATTGAGACAAAATTATTTTTTCGATTTGGTAAATTTTGACACTTAAACCCCATGAAAAAAATATCATAAAATGGATATAAAAACACCCATATATTTAATTATAAGAGTAATATGATACATTAATGGGTAGTATATACACCACAAAAAGTAAGTGAGTGGTGAATAAGGCATGTATTTCATAGAAATAAAGAGTGAGATGAAATTCCATTACCTTGAGTCCGAATTGTCTCACATGTATTTGTATTCCTAAATAATAAACTTATATTAATTAATTACTTTATTAATAACCTTTTTCAAGTTTATTTTTACTTTTGCTTAACTTATTAACATGTTTAATAAAACTAGTGAAACAATTAAGTTTGAGTTAGGTGTTTTCTTCAAATTCAGTTCATGTTTTAAAAACCACTTCGGTTGGTCAAATATGATCAAATGGGTAATTATATAAACATATTAAAAATAATAATCATGATATAATTATAAAATTTTTACATTAATTATACGTTTTAAAATAATCATTAAATATGGTTGTGAAAAATTGATCAACGTTACAATCATAGAGATGGTAGGTCGTACGTACACATGAGTAACTTGCCCATTTCTCAATGATCATTATATAATGAATGTAAGTAACATTAATATTTATATAATGATAATTATATAATAAATACCATATTTTTTTAATAACTTATACTTATATATATAATTCTTGTGATGTGAAAGGAATCACAACGTGTCAAGGAGGTGGTAGTCCACACATCCACAAACACTCTATAAGTGTGTGAAAGGTTAATAAAGAAAATGATATATATTATTTTTAAATAAATTTAATTATGTAATTAATAACATATATATGTTTTTTATATCACATATGTATAATTAAAACCATTATTTATACATTCCATGTATCGTGTAAACAAATCACATCGCTTTGAGGGGGCGGTAGTCCACACTTCCACAAACGATGTAATCATGTTAAAACATAATATAAATAATAAAGTAATGTGTTATAAAAGAAGTAAATAATAATAAATAAATTATATATATCATATATAAATAGAGTTTCCATCATAATTCTCAACCTGGAAAGGTGGGAATGGAAAAACAAACAATCGTTTTTTTACGAGGTGGTAGTTCGACATATATAAACCATAAGTTCATTACCCATTAGATGGATGTGTGTGTAAGTGTAGGTAAAAAAAATAATATAAAAATATCTCAGTATATTTAGTATAATGTTTTCTTATATAATCATTAAATAATGTGATTTTAGGGTGTGTAGAAAGAAAATAAAAGAAAGGATCTTGAGGAAAAATGTTACCTCTTCTTTGGAAAACTCCTTTTGGTTTTCACTGAAGGACTTCCTTGGATAAATTTCCTTAAAAATGGAGGCTTCAAGGAGTAAGGGAGGGATTTTGGGGAGATATTTAGGAATATTTTTTTCGATCCAATTTTTTTTGAGAGGTGTGGGGAATTAGGAGGATATGCGACCTTTTATAGTGGAGAAGGAGCACCACTCTTGTAATATTTTGCAAAAAGGGAAACCCCACCCACATTTTCTTAATATAAAGTGGATCCAATAATGTTAAAATTAGATAAAATATATTATAGTTTATAAATATGTCTATCCAATGGATTTTGGACAAGTGGATAGGTCGTTTTGGGCTTTATGGTCATGGTTTAGTCCCTTATTGAGTTTAATTTAACTTTAATCATTGTAATTAATTTTAATTAATTTCACTAATATTTGTGGCCAAAACATAAGTTGATTTTTTTTAAATTATAAATTATTATTATAAAAAATATGGATACATTTTTAAAAATTCCAAACACAGTAGAATAAATTAATTTAAATATAATCCTACAGACGAGATGACTATGTGAGTTTTCAAAGTAAAAATGTTCTAAAGATTGCTATGTTTTTATACTCAATTTCAAGATAAAAATGATTAAAATCACATAAATTGGATTGATTGATAAAAATTTAATCTAATTAAACTTTAAAACCAAATTAAAATATAATTTAACTATATAAATAAATAAAATGGAAAAATCAGTTTTAAATTAAAATTTAGTATTTTTAACTCTTCAATAAAAAGTTAAACTTGACAGAAAAATACGAAAAATTAAAATTAACATAATTTTTATTATTATACTTCAAATATAAAGTTTATTTTCACATATAATATTTATAAAAGTTCCAAAATTTAGATTTAAAATAGGCTCTCCATTAAAAGGGGGTAAAATTAACTTAATAAAAATATTTGGTGTTATGTGTTAAATTGGTTTTATTATTATATTATACTTATAAAATCTATTGGATGAATATAAAAAAATATTTACTTTGATATATAACATATATATTAAATTAAAATTAATAAATAATTTAAATTAATTTAATTTATTATGATTAAAACAAATTTTTTAGCATAATAATAGTTTTCTATAAAAAAATACTCCATTTATATTCAATTGGTTCTTATATTAATATATAAAATATTTGTAACTAATTAATTAATTTTATATTTTATAGAAACCATATATTTAAATTAGTTATTTAATAGTATTTATGGAAGCTAATTTAATGACTAGGTCATATATTATTATATTTTTTATTAATATATTATTGTTCCGTAACACTCGGTCTTGCATGTTATGAAATCCATCGAGGAAATCCAGTCTTGCATGAAATGTAAGCTTACCAATATGTTTTTATAGAGAAATAAAACTTTTATATTTCATGTAGCGAATGATTAACTTGGAATTGTGTATAACACTATCCAAAAATTAGTTCTTTAATATATATAAATTAACTATTTTTAGTGTTGGGTGAAATGAAAAATATCAAAAAGATTAAATTAATTTGAAAATATATATTTCACAAAACCTCAGGGTGCTGCATTATAACCCCCCAATAAAATTAACTTTTCCCTTATAATTCATCTATGTTTTCGAAAAGTTTAATATTTGTGATTTCCTTCCACAGAAACCCATATCGTAAAAATGAACACTAAAAATTCCTTTTAAAAAGGAAAGTTGGAAACATAATGGTTATCCAATGAAAATCATATCTAGGTTTACACATAGGAGAATATATTTGAAATGTGAAAATATTGACTTTTTGGAAAAGAGTAAATATTTATAGGGAGTGATTGAGGTCATCAATAAAAAAAATTAAATTATCAATGAAAAGTTAAGCGCCTCAAAGTCATAAATCTGTGATGATTTAAAAGGCCATCGACTCAAAAAAATTATGGTATTAGGGAAATATTTTTTTTGATCATTTTACTAATGTTTAGTAATTATTTTATTGACCAAGAATATAAGGAAATATACTTACTTGATATATTTATTATAAAAAAATAATTCTTTGGTTGTGCTTTTATAAATTTCTAATTCAACCATTACTTCAGGTAATGGATGTCCAGAAATTATCTTTGATGCCTAAATAACTAAAATACACTTTTAGCAGGTCGTAAGGGAAAGAAAATAATGAAAAGTATAACTATTTGTCTCTAATTATTCTTAAAAATCAATATGGTTAATACATTTAACATAAAAAAGTAACACTAATAGTTCATCATAAATTATTATTCATCAGAAATAATTACACATTAACCAAGAAATTGAGTATCCTAGTGGTATATGTAAAAACCTTATCATCCTTTGGTCATGGGTTCAAGACCTGTGCCCTTTCCAGACATGATGGGTTATTTTATGACATATAGGATGTACTTTTCAAAAACTAAATTAATATAATTTCCAAAATAAATATGATATACACCCTTGAAATAATTTTAATTACTATATAGAATTTATCTAATGTTTTCAATACAAAAATAACTACATAAATACTTTATCTAAATTTTTAACTTAAACTTTCCATAACTAGTTAACCTTATAACCCTTCCAAAAGTTGAAATTCTAAAACTGTAGTAAGAAATTCACAAAATCATCTTAACATTAATCATCTATATATCAAAAATTATCTCTTAATTTTCACATTCTAAACATTTGAATACCCTCATTTTATATTCTCTTGAAACACGGTAATATCCTAAATTAACATAAATACTTTTGAAAAAAATACATGATTCCTTATTCCAAAGGGTTCTAGATATATTCCTTAAATCCAAGAAGTTTTAACTTTATCCATGATTACATATACCACTTTCTCATCCAATAAATAATCAGATCAAGTGTAATAAATTCTATCTAATTAAATTTATCCAAATAAATCATATCTTTATCCATGAGAAAGACAATTTTCTCAAATTATTGATCAAATTATTGGTTACCTTCCCTTAATAAAAATATCTCTTTTCTAAGTCTTTATCACCATTAAACATACCCCTTTCAATTCTTAATGAAAACTTATACTGAAAATAATTTTATATTTCATGATCCATATACTATAATCTTTGAATTCCAAAACACAAGAACTTCATTCATCCAACTTTATTGTTATAACATTACTTATGCTTCTTCAACTTATTCCTTAATACCTATTTCATAAAATATGACATATTAATCATGTCTTAAGGTTTCTCAACCTAAATTTAATCATGATTCTTTTGATTAATATAAAAAATACTGGAAGAACATAAAATATCTTTCACATGTTGCTAGCGGTCTCATTATCATCAAAAGAATAACCAATACTCATACCGCCTTCCTTATTCTATTTATAAGATTTCCACTTGGGAAATAGATTTCCATAATGCCCATAATTTCTATATCTGAAACATTAAATGCTAACCAAGTTCTTTCTAGTTCACTACATTGACTAAAACTAAAAATCATGGGGTGAGAAACACACATCATTGAAGAAAACCACATAATCATAAAAAATTACATATAGGATGTCTAAATCATGACACCTATATTTTAATCATTGGAACCTTAAGTTTATCCTAGGTTATTAACAATCATATTATATTTAAATACTTCATAATGGTTCAAGAAGTGTTTTTTAATTTCCAAAACATATCCCCCGGTAGTGTCAAACCAGGTGTGCAACAAAGCCCATTTTCATGTATCATATTACCCCAAGTCAGGACCAGGAAATCTTGTCGGAGTTGTTACCCCTAGGTACATCTATTCTAGATCTACATCCACATGTAGTATAAATACAAGGATGTATTTCTAGTAAACCACTCACTCTATCCTTTACCAAAATTCCAGGACATTTTACTATACTTTTTCTTATCCTTAGTCTTATCCTTAGACATGTCCTTAGAGTTTAAGGTTTTCTCATCCTAGTTTCCAAAGTTTAGCTAAAAATTTGTTTTCATACCAACTATAATGACTTTATCTTAACATACATACACATTCCATCACTTTTTAATAATACTTAAAACATTATAAAAATGGACGCCCAAATACCGTATTGGTCTAGTGCCTTTAGAAACATGGAGACATGAACACTGGTATATAAGTGAGCTACATTATCCCCCACTAGGTTCTTCTTGACTATCAATATTCTTAGAAAAATAATACTTAATACATATCTTCATAACTGGGGGAAGGAAACATAAAAAGGAGTGATCTCATATGATTAGTAAGGGTAAACAAGGGAGACATATATGCATAATTATGAGCATAAGAGTATGAGAATGTGATCAAAACATTTGAAGATCATGCCCTTAATATCAAAGACCATAAACATTAATCATGGCATTCAATCAGATAGTTCATAAGAAATAAATCATAATGAAATAAATAACATAATCCACGAAAGCATAACATTCGAATATAACATGGAATTATGGAAAACACATAAGCATATAATATGATTTTCATAGTAGTCAAGGAATCACTTCCAATTCCATCTTAGTGGAAAATATCATTTACTGAACTGGGTTCACTTTCTGTTCCATCCCTGTATTACTGAAGTGAGTTCACTCATCATTCTAGTCATTTCTATCTCCGGAGATGTAAATATTTACCCAATGCATTGGATGGAGATATAGTTCTGACCAATCTAAAAATTAAATTATATATATATACACCACAAAATCATTAAAAAATCATATTATAACCCATGAAATGAAATTGGTGTCATAAACATGAAATCATACCTAAACCTATTGAAAAATAAACAAGTTTAATAATCATTTCATCAAATCATAACACATGAAAATAAGTGGGTTTAATAGGAATATAATCTATAAAGAGAAGCGGGTTTCATAAAAACAATTTCATCAATACATAAACCATAGAGATGAATCATAGGAATGGAACCTTTAAATCATTTCTTAGAAAATCATGAGTAACACCAATTGATGTTATCTTAGATGGGAAATAATTTTGAAATATTTTTTAAATACACTTCATGAAGAAATTGTTCTTTTTAATTTGAGTACCGCTTCTTAAAATGTAAAACTTTTTAAAAACAATTTTCATGAAAATTAACAAGAAAATATATAAAGGAATCATTGAAAACATTTTGAAAGCCTTTTTCCATTGAAAACTTGTAGAGGATCTTGAAAACCTTTTTGAAAACCATTTTCCTTGAAAAATTATAAAAGAAGCTTGATTTTTTTTTGAAAACCATTTATTTGAAAATATATTTAAAAAAATTTACTTAAAAACTATCCTTTTAAACAAGAAAATGAAACTTCAAAGAAGTGATTGAAATTTAATCAGTGCAAGTCATATGAGGTAAATACAATATTCCTTTTGTATAGTAAAAGGTTAGAAAAATTCCTTGTTGGTAATGTGATAAGAATTTTCCTTTGAAAACATTGTTTAAAGAAAAAAAATGATAAAAATTTCTTTAATGATCATAGGATATTAGTAGAATATTCTTTAAATTCATTTCTAGAATGCATGGTTTTAAAAGAACCCAGATTTCCAACCTAAGAGAGAGGTAAGGTCATATTTTTATAAAAACATTTTATTAATTATATTTAGTACCAAAGAGTGGAAAAAATGGTACCAATACATGAAGACATCAAGAATAACTAGAGGATAATAAAAATCTTGAGTGTTCATGATGTATGGATCATATTATTCCATAAATAAAAATGAGATCATAAACAATCTCGATAAATGGTGAGATTTTTTCAATAAACTCTTATAATTTGGTAACTTTGAAACATACTCCCCATTAAATAAAATTAAATTACATTGAGCTTAAAATATCATTAAAATTAGGAGATTCATGATATAACATTTCAAATTAAATTTATATACCTTATATAAAAATATAGGTGTATAACATGACATGTGTCTTAAATAAGTTAAATTGAGATAAAATTAATTTACCGATTTGGTAACTTTTGAAACATAAACCCCATGAAACCAAGATGATAAAATGGTTATGTAAATACCCATATATTTAATTATAAGAGGAATATAATACATTATTAGGTTGTATATACACCACATAAAATAATTGAGTGGTGAATAAGGCATGCATCTTGTGGAAATAAAGAGTGAGATGAAATTCTATTACCTTGCATCTAACTTATATTGAGCATCTTTGTATTCCTGAATAATAAACATGTGTTAATTAATTAATTGATTCAGAACCATTTTCAAGTTTATTATTACTTTTAATTCACTTATTACCATTTTTTATACAACTACTTAAACAATTATGTTTGAGTCAGGTGTTATGACCAAATTCGGTTCATGTGTTAAAAATGACTTTGGTTGGTCAACTATGGTCAAAGGGAACAGTATATAAAAATATAAAAAATAATAATAATTAAAAAATTATCATATTTATACATTAATTATACTTTAAAACCCATTCATTAAATATGGATGTGAAAAATGAGTCTACGTTATAATCATGGAGATAGTAGGTCGTACATATGCATTAGTAACGTACCCATTTCTCAATGATTATTATGGAAAGAAGGTAAGTAACATTAATATTTCTTGAATTATAATTATATCATAAATACCATATTATTTAATAATTTATAATTATATATATAATTATTGTGATGTGAAAATAATCACATCATATCAAGGAGACGGTAGTCCACACGTCCACGAACGACGTTATCACTTTATAAGTGTGTTAATGGTTAATAAAGAAAATGGGATATATTATATTTCCAAAAATTTAATTATTTAATTAATATCATAAATATGTTTTTTATGTCACATATGTATAATTAAAACCATCCTTTATACATTAAAAGTATTGTGTGAACGAATCACATCGCTTTGAGGGGGTGGTAGTCCACATTTCCACAAATGATGTTATTATGTTTACACATAATGAAAGTATTAACATAATGTGTTATAAAAGAAAAAAAATAAGAATAAAAATTATATATATAATATATATCACATATAAATATATTTTCCATCATGATTCCCAAACTTGAATGGTGGTAAATAAAAAACGAACAATCATCATTTCGTGAGGTGGTAGTTCGCCGTACACGAACGGTAAGTTCGATACCCATTATATGGTGGTGTGTGTAAGTGTAGAAATAAAAATTAATATAATAATATAAAAATATATTTAGGTTAATTTTTTATATATATAAAAATTAAATAATAATATTTTAGGGGGTGGAGAAATAAAATAAAAGAAAAGAGCTTCAAGAAGAATGTTACATCTTCTTTGGAAAACTCCTTTTGGTTTACACCAAAGGGCTTCCTTGGATGGATTTATTTCATAAGGGATGATTTGAGAAGTAATGTAGGGATTTTGGGGAGCTATTGGGGTATATTTGTTTTCAATAAAAAGTGTATTGAGATGTGTGAATAAGTATGAGGATATGAGGCATTTTATAGCGGAGAAGGAGAGGTACTCTTGTAATATTTTGGAAAAAGGGAAACCGCACCCACATTTTTTATATTAAGTGGATCCAATAATGGTTAAAATTAGATAAAATGGATTTTAGTGTCTAAATATTTCTATAAAATTGATTTTGGACAAGTTTATAGGTCATTTTGGGCCTTAAGTTTGTGGTTTAGTTCCTTATTAAGCTTAATTTAACCTTACTCGTTGTAATTAATTTTAATTGATTTCCCTAATATTTTTTGTAAAAAACTAAGTTTAAATTATTATAAATTGTAAATTTAGCTTATTAAAAATATTTAATCCATTTTTTCAAATTCAAAACACTTAATTAGTAGAAATAAATTTAAATATAATCCCGCAGACATGACAACAATGCGGGGTTTTAAAGTAAAAATGTTCATAACTTTGCTATATTTTTATAGTCAATTTCAAAATGAAATTGATTCCAATGACCTAAATTGGATTGACTGATAAAAATTTAGTCTAATTACACTATAAAACCATCATAAAATATAATTTACTATATAAATTATTTATATGAAAAAACTATTTTGAATTAAAATTCATTATTTTTAAATATTCATTAAAAAATAAAAAATCATAGAAATATACCAAAAATTCACCCTAAACTAATTTGTATTATTATATTTCTATTATGAAGTTTATTTTTACAAAAAATATTTATAAAATTTATAAAATTTAGATTTTAAATATGTTCTCCGTTAAAAGGGGTAAAATTGCCTTAATAAAATTATTAGGTTTTATGTGTTAAATTGGTTTTATTCTTATCTCGTGTTTATAAAATCTATTGGACGAATATAAAAAATATTTACTAGGATATATAAAATATATATTAAGATAAAATTACTTAATAATTTTAATTAATTTAATTTATTAGGTTGAAAACAACTTTGTGAGCATCATAATAGTTTTCTATAAAAATACTCCCTTTATATTCAATTGAGTTTTATATTCATTTAAAAATAATTTGTAACTAATTAATTCATTAATTTTTTTTAAAAACCATATATTTGAATAATTTAGTTAATAATATTCATACAATATAATTTAATGCCTTGTTTATATATTATTATTATATATATATTTTAATAATATATTATTATTCGGTAACACTCGGTCTTGTGTGTTATACAGGCCATCAAGGAATGTTAGTACTACATGAAATGTAAGCTTACCTTAGTGTTTTGTATAGGGAAATAAAACTTTTTTATTTCATGTAGTTCATGATTAACATGGCACAATGTATAATGCATGAAAAAACATAGTGCTTTAATATATATAAAATAACTATTTTCAATGTTCTGTGAAATGAAAAATATTAAAAAGATTAAATTAATTCAAAAAAAATATTTCACAAAATATCGGGCTATGAAAGAAACACTCACCAAATTGTGTTTTAGTCTATTAATAATTAAGTAACCTATAGATTTCAACTTTTCTTTTCAAAAATAATAGATCCAATGAATTTGATTCTGAGATACTTTTCATTTCTAAAAGTCACCATTCATTATTTGTATCCTTTCACATTCTTCAACAAATTTAAATCCTCAATAATTTGTGAATAACACCCACTGTTCAATATACATGGTAATTTTAATTTTGTAGCCCAGAGTGCAGTCTCGATTATAATATCCTTGTCTTTAAAATTTCATTCTCCTGGTGTTTTTTTAATTTTTTCATAAGAACTTTTTTCAACTAGTAGCATCATAATAAACCCCTTTTCAAGATGTATAAAACGATCACACCCCTAATATATAGTTTCAAGAAGTTGGAATCTATTCCCAATCTTCAAATTAGGTTTTTTAGGTTTTATTTGAGTCTATATTCCTGGAGTAGGATGACTCCCCCTAAAAATATGGCTCTATTTATTTTTGGATCCATTTCAGTGTTGAGGATTAAACCCAAAAAAATTATATTCCCAAATCTCCCACAACAATATCAATATCCATAGAAAATATATTTTCCATTATAACATTCATGTTATCTAGAACTGTGTATCTGTATTTCGATACATCAATCAAGTCACTTTCTTGGAATCGAAATTTTGGTAGAATATTGAAATATTATTATTTAAATTTGGCTTCTTCTCAGCCTTAATAGAGTCTCCAATTATATAATTTTTTTCTTTTAATTATGGTTTCTCAGAAATTATAGAATTTTCTATTTCACTTGATTTAGAAACATACATGGAATTATTAAACTCTTCTTATTTTGATAGCTGTTACTAATATATTTATCCTTATTATTAACCATTTATGATGATATTTTACGATATTTTGGACATTTTCACTTCTTTGGTATTTAACCAATATATGGATTTTAATTTTGGAAGTTATATATTTCATGTTGAGCTTTAATCAGTTTTTATTCAACAATATCAAATTATTTCTCCCTCTCCATCATCTTTTATTTAAAGTTAATGTTAGAATTTTTCTTTTCATCAACTAAATTATTTAGGTTGTCAATATATTTTAAAAATATAGTTTTTTCTTCTTCATGCACAATTTATTGATTGTTAACATATTGACAATATTTCATTAACTTCTTATTTTATTTATCAATCTTTGAAATTTTTGAGAGGCATTATTTAAATTCTATTTTTAGTAAGAAATATATCTATTTTTATTATTATTATTCTTTAAATTTTATACTTTCATCACTGGTAAAACTCTCACCATTCACCATTGTAATAAAAAACTCCTCAAAACCTTTATCACCAGAATTTACAACTTCCACTTATTCAATATCATAATCTCCATAACATTTGGACCAAAAGTTTTCCTTTTAAATTTATAGAACATATTATTACTTTTTTTTGAGTAGGACTTTTAATTTTATCTTTTATTCTTCAGTGCTATTCTTGGCCTTCTATCTTCTTCATCACTATATTTATCTTCCTTCAATCCTAGAAAATTCACTTAAAATTTCCAATGGATCCACCGTTAAATAACTTTAGTGGAAACTTTCCATTATACTTCCATATACATATTTTAACATTTATTTAGAATAAAGAAATAAATTTATCGAACCTATTACTCACTTCATCTTTTGAATTGGAGTAACTAATTTCTTTCTAATTTTTTTGGGTTTTATTTCTTATTGGATTTGAAAGAGATTTCAAGGTCATAATTTCCCATTAATTTTATATAATTCACTTTTCTCATATCATATGTAATGGTAATGCTAATAAAATTATCTTGAGATATTGTTTTAAGTACTTTATCTTCCAATGATGATACTTTTACCTCAAATATTCGAGGAATAATTTTAAATATCTTTTAATCTACTATTGAATCTTCCAATTTTTCTCCAAGGATTCTTAAGGTGATTATAATATCATTATCCCTTGTAAATAAATCAACAACATATTTACCATATCTAATTTTAAAATATTTATATTTTAATCTCCAAATTTTAACTCTATTTCTCCAACTTCATGTTCCCTTTATAAATATTATTTAACTTATCCAAAATATATTTAGCCATTCCAATTAATTTAACATATATGAATTCACTTTTAGATAAAGATGGAAAAATAACATTTTTGAAACATCCATAATTCTCAAGACACTACAACAAAAGCCGGTCCTAGCGGCGGTTTTTTTCCTGTTTAGCGGCGGTTTAAACTGCCGCTATATTGTGTGGCGGCGGTTTACAAAAACCGCTGCTAAGTTTGGCGTCGGCAATCTATTAGCGGCGGTTTTTTCGATTCTGCGTCAGTTTTAGAAATGGGCCGCAGATCCGTCATTTAGCGGCGGTTTCTCTTCATTTAGCGGCGGTTATATGGGTATCTGACATTTTTTTATTCGTGGCGGTTTTAACCGCCGCTAAATTCAGGCGTTTGATGCGCCTATTCTGCGGCGGTGAAAACCGCCGCTAAATATCAACATAACATATTTAGCGGCGGTTAATACCGCCGCTAAATGCTTCCCAGTTCATCATTTAGCGGCGATTTTAACCGCCGCTAAATGCTCACAGGTATGGCATTAGCGGCGGTTAAAACCGCCGCTAAATGTTGAACTGGAAAAAAAAATATGTTGGATCTGCTCCACCACTGCCCTAAATTTTCCAAAACCACAGCCACATCTCACCCATCAGCCCCACATAATATCACATCCACACATCATCATCCCATAATCTTGTACATGCATCACAACACATCATAGATCATTTTATAGATTTATCAACGGGTATTTTATCACATGATACTTTATTTTAGGAGTGTTTCAACACAATCCATAATCATAGAGTATCCATTTAATTAGAAAAATATAAGTGGTTGGTTAATTTCCCCTTTTAGGGTGATATCACAAGAATAACAATAGACACAACAGTCACAACACATATCATCCAGTGAAAGAAAATTCCCCAATGACCATAATTTTAACCAAGGTATCAATACCATACAATCCATCATATCATAATAATATCAAAGCTGTAAAAACATGTGAATCATTCCTATTTTCCCCCTTCAGTTTCAATTAGCCAATTGTTTATCTTTGATTAAGCCAACACAACTAGAACCCATAGATGAACAAGAGTAACCCCCCATGCATGATACACAATAAAGAGAAATAACTGATTCCCTACTTTCAAGAATATTTTTCGACTCGCAGCACACCATAGGGTGAAGAAGAAATGACCATAAACCACAAATGCATGAAAAACCCACAAATAAACCTACACTATGCCAAAAGATCATCAAAATGTAAACCAACTCAGACCCTAGACCAAAAATGAATCATTGTATTGAATCCCCAAGAGAATAATAAGAGGAAACTAACCAAGAAGAAGGAAGGTATTACCACCAATTTCCAACCAACATCCACCGAATCCAATGACATCCACCATGCCTAAACTAAAAACAAATTGGTATTCCTGGACCCATTGGAGTGGTGTAAAAATTTTAAGGCCATGACAGAGCCTTTTATCATTAACCTTTCATGCCTTAGCCATTTATGGTCATGGGATTGGTCTTTTAGTGTGATACATATTGGATATGGATCCAATAGGGGTATGAATATGGGTTACATATATGGTATTCTCATTGGATGTGGTATCATCACATGCATATTGAATTAAGAATCTTTTTGTCAACACATGAGGAATCCAGAACACAATAAATAAAATGCATAGAAGGAAACATGAGAAATCAAGAAAATGTTAGGACATGGAAATGTTTGGTGGCAACTATGTGCCATAAATGTTACATATACAAACCAACTGTTATCATACTTGTTCAACACATCAACAATACTACTACTCATCATCTGATGCTGCATCGTCACCCTCTCCACCTTCATCTCCACCACCTGCTGCCACCTGTAAGAACATTATATTGAAAATTAAATATTGTTGCATATTTATAATAAAAATTAAAACCAATAAAAGTTTTCAAACTAAATGATTTTGATTTTTTTGTGATTTACCTCCTCACCACTACCCGATGCACTACCACCGGGGGCATATCTGCTCATATGCTGACGTATTTCAAGCAACTCTTTCTGCAAAGCAGATATCTGATCCCCCTGCTGGTGAACTGTGTTTTGTAGAGCAGACATCTCTCTCTGAGCATCTTCAGGTATGAAATGACTATAACCAGGAGTAGATGAGGCCAAAATCCCTGATGGCATGCGAAAGACCTCAGATGGTATGGGTCCCAAACCCATCCCGTGCACTCTACCAGGATGCTCCTTCCCAAGGACATGACCAACCGGGTCATCCTGGGAGACTGAGTAGGATTGCCCAGGATTGGCATCCCATATTTCTTTAATTTTTACCTATAAATCAAATATCAATATATATTAACACAGTAAAAACTGATATTAAGTTATTATAATAAATAATTGACTTCATACCCCAACTTCTCTAGCAGGTTCATTAACAAAACTTCCATCTGTTTTTTTATGAACATCCAGCCACAGTTCTGTTCGGGATGCTTCATGCCCTAAACTCTGTGACTGCATTAAACAAAGATAAATCATCAATCAAATATGTTAAATAGATAATATTATCTTATAAATATTTAAACTAATTAAAATATTACCAATGACATTCGGCTTCTTGAAAAGCTTTTTGAACCCGTAGTGTGCGGGATTACCTGCTTCGCCCGGTTTGAAGCATTATTTCTTGAGAGATCCTGAACTAAATAAAATTCAATTTAACAGTATTTTATTCAATGTCTATCTCCTCTTCATGTACATGTATAAATGTAAAATGAGGATAATATAATAATATATATTTCAATACCACCCGCTTCTCATCACGATGTCTATCGACAAAAACCTTCCACTGTTCTTTCGGTACCCCACTGGGTATCTTCTCATACATCTGCTGCACGGTCAACGAAGAATCGTTGACATCACACCACAACCTCCATTTGAAATATTTCCATTTTTTTCCAAGATTTTTCAATGTCCACTTCTGTGCTATCACATCAGCAACGGTAAAGTGGAAGAACATCTGTATACAGAAATTTATTTTGAATATATTAGTAAAATGACATTCAATTAAACCATAAAGTAATAAAATTACCTTTATCTGAGAATCATAAACTTCATTTTTCCAGTTTGGAGGCATATGCCTCCAATCATCATACGAAATAGGCAGGGAAACGGGCTCCGCTGCCAGCTGACCTATAATCTGACCAAGTAAACCTACGACGTCATCCATCGGGACCCCATAAGAATCAAATGGCACCACTATCTTCTTTCCATGCATGTTCCAAACATCAGAACTTTTTATGTCTTTTTCCACGGTTTCATTGTCTTCATCTGCAATGAGAAAACAATTACTATAAACAAAATGCAATAAATTTATTTAATTAAAATTTGTACCTATAACTGTGACCCTCCAGAATGCCCGTGATGAACTGGAGGGGGCGTGTCGCTGCCCCACTGCTGAAGCTCCTGTAGGGGGAGGCGATGACTCATCCTCTAATGAGGCATCCACTGATGGTGTCAGAGATGGTGCAGGGGGAGATGATGCCGTGGGGACAGACGGATCGTCATCTGTCGTAGAAGAAGAAGGAATAGTGTACTGCTTCTTCCTTGGAATTCCTGTCACTTAATCAAATAAAATTAAGTTCAGAATATATATTTCAAAAAAATTATGCAGAAAAAAAATTAAAAATGATAATAGATGCCCAGTATTAACAAACAAAATATATATAACAATGATAATTAATGACTACAGAAATGAAACAAGTAGTTGCTGAATGAATAAATAATTGTACATACAATCATTTTACCCTTCAATCATGTCAGTTTCCTGCTCCATTGCTTCATCCACTTCATTCATCCTTGCTATACCAATATTTTCAATATCATGATGGACAAATAATTCTGCTTCCTGTTGTTGATGAAATTCAATTGCATAGGTCAAATCTTCCACTTCATCACCCATATAATACAAATCTCTTTGTATTACGTGAGTAACTACACTCCACCCTTCATCCACAACATCATTCACATAATATACCATTTTTTCCTGCGATGCTAACATATATGGATCATGCAGTTCACGATCACCAACATCCATCAAGCGAGAGAAGTTTACAGAAGTAAATTGCAAGGAATCTCTTTTAACACCTCTGATAAAATCGACCCATTTGCATTTGAATAAAACAACATAAAAATGCCCGTGGTAGTTTAATTCAATAATACCATGCAGCTTTCCATAGTATTCCACTTCAGCAAATGTAAAAATACCACTATTCTGTGTTTTCAAACCCACTTCTCGATCGACTGTACCAAATCTAAAACCATTCACATTATAAGCGTTGAACTTTCTAAATTGTTTTATAGGACCTCTAGCATGAAATTTCAAATCTTCTGAAAAGTTAGCTCGAGTATCAGTATTCATGATCTGAAAAAAAAAATTAATTTAATAGATTTGCAAATTGTATGTGTCAAAGTAATATTCGTATTTATTGCAATATTTATAAACTTACACATCGTGCAAACCATTCTACCAGCTCTTTATTCACAGCTTTCGTTATATCTTTTTCATTTCGTGTTCGGCTTCTCATTTGTCTCTTTGTTTGTATCCTCAACTCTTCAATAAATGGATCTGCAATTTCACTATTCAGCAGCACATATCTATGTGCCTGTAATAATTCCAATTCTGTTAGTGTCACGTATGAGGTCCTCCCAACTGATCGACCAATAGCAGGAAATATTTTTGATTTCTGATGCATTTGAGATTGAGTTGATGTGTCGTCAACACGTCCAACTCGAGTAAATCTTGTCTCAATATCATCCAAATATCTGGAACAAAAGGTGAGACACTCCTCGGCCAAATAGCCTTCAGCAATAGAGCCTTCTGGTTGAGATTTATTTCTCACGTATGCTTTCAAATGCCCAAGATATCTGTGAAAAATAATAATAATATTATGCATTTA
Source organism: Viscum album (assembly GCA_963277665.1). Lineage (NCBI taxonomy): Eukaryota > Viridiplantae > Streptophyta > Magnoliopsida > Santalales > Viscaceae > Viscum > Viscum album. The sequence goes on from OY728127.1 coordinate 627,548,344, forward strand.
TTTAAATGCCAAAAAGTGTTTACTTAACTGGAAACATATAAATAAAATACCTCTCAATTGGATACATCCATCGATAATGAACGGGGCCTCCTAATTTAGCTTCGTCAACCAAATGCACAGTTAAATGCATCATGATAGTAAAAAACTATGGAGGGAAGATCATCTCCATTGCACAAAGGGTCAATACAAACCTCTCTTGTAGTTTGTCAAGATGAAATGGATGTAGAGCTTTCTCACATAACTGTCTGAAAAATGTGTAGAAATGGAGTACAACAGTAGTAACTTTTTCAGGTAATAATGTACGCAATGCCAATGGTAGTAACTGTTGTAACAAAACATGTGAATCGTGACTTTTCAATCCATATAACTTACGATTCTTCAAGTCAACACACCTAGAGATGTTACTCGAATACCCATCAGATACCTTCACATTCTTTAAAATTTGAAGGAACGTATCTTTATCCCTATTTTCAACGAAAAAATGGCCGGAGCATACTTTTCATTCTCATCTGGCCAGAGATCACGTTTTATGTTCATTACTTGTAAGTCTTTGCGAGCATTGAGATGATCCTTCGACTTTTCATGCTCATTAAGTAATGTGAAAATCAAATTATCACATACATTCTTCTCAATATGCATCACATCAAGATTGTGGCGCATAGAATTAAATTCCCAATACAGAAGTTTGAATAATATACTTTTTTTCTTCCATTGTTGCGTTCTGATTTCACTTGACGATGCACTTCGCACTCGTTTTCCGCTATCATTCAAATGATGAACCTTCCCAAATTCTGTTTTAACATTTTCAAGCTGTGTCAATATTTCAGAACCGGTTAACAACTTTGGAGGTGGTCTACGATCAATGCAACCATTAAATTTTGATTTGTTCAGCCGAAATCTATGAGATGCATCAAGAAATCTTCGATGGCACAAGAAGCACCATTTTCTACTGTGAGGTAGCCGTTTGGGCTCGAAATCAAAGTTACAAACGGGAAAATCCAAACCCGTATAAGTGTTCCAACCAGATAAATTCCCAAGCCCAGGGAAGTCACTAATGGTCCACATTAAAGCAGCATGCATTTTAAACATTGTTTTAGAAGAAACATCAAATGTCTCAACATCGTTTCTCCATAACTCCTGCAATTCTTCAATCAAAGGCTGCAGGTATACATCAATACCATTTCCAGGCATTTGTTTTCCAGGAATAATCATTGAAATGATAAAAGATGTTTGTTGCATACACATCCACGGAGGCAGATTATAAGGGATCAAAACAACTGGCCAAATGCTATAACTCGTACTCAAAGTCCCAAATGGGTTGAATCCATCGGCAGCCAATCCCAATCAAACATTCCTAGGATCAGCTGAGAAATCTAGATGTAATGAATCAAATGTCTTCCACGATTGGGAATCTCGTGGATGTCTCATTAACCCAGCATTGTTATTATCTACAGCATGCCACTTCATGTGTTCGACGGTTTTTGATGACATGAATAATCTTTGCAATCGAGGCTTCAAAGGAAAGTAACGCAAAACTTTTGCAGGTGTGTTCCTTTTCTTCTTCTCCGTGAAATTATGTTTAGTCATACTTCCAACATCACCCTTGCCATATAGAAGAAGAACATTTCTTACAATTCTGTCTACTTGAATCCTCTCCCCAGTAAAGCATACAATCATTGGGACACACATGTATTTTTGTATAATTCAGACCAAGCTTGTTAACAACTTTTTTCATATCATAAAACGATTCTGGGATTTTTGCTTCAGGAAATGCATCATGAATCAATTCCAATAACATGGACATTGCCTTATTTGTAATTCCACATAGACATTTGATATGGTACAACTTCAGTAGAAATGAAAGCTTTGAATATTTCAAACACCCACTATACAACTCTTGATTTCCATCGTCAACTAAATCATGAAATGCATTTTCCTCACTGAAGTTTTCCATTACATTTGGCTCCACAGAATCAAGAGGATCCAATGATATGTTACAATCTTGATCTGCTTGTGTTACAGTCTCAGAAACATCACTTGTCACGTTGCAATTTGTAGAACCCTCTTCTGGTTGTTCTGATATGTTTTGATGCTCATAGTGGTGTCTTGCAGTTCCGAATGCATCATTTATGAGGTTTTGCATTTCATTTTCCATTGTCGAAGAACTTGGGACCTCATTCTGTGGATTAACATCAGTCCTCAATCTTTCTGTATTGTTTGATTCTCCATGCCAAATCCAACACAAATATTGCTCAGGGAATTGCTTCAGTATTAAATGTTCATAAACTTCATCTCTCTTCAACCATGTTCTAAATTTACATTTAGGACATGGACATCTTATTCTCCCTTCAACGGATCGATTAGAAATTGAAAAATCTAAAAACCCATTAAAACCCTTAACATATTGAGGTGTGTTCCTCGGTAATGTGATCCAGCTTTTATCCATGTATATCACAATGTACCTACACAAAATATACGATAGTGTAAGATTACAGAAACATAATATAATAAAGATGAACCATTGACCATAAAGTATGCATAATATAATAAAGATGATTCATTGACCACATTTAACATTTCAGACCAACTGAACAAGTCTGGTCCATAGGAGACAACGTCAACACCTCATTGAGGAGCAATAAGAATATCGGGATACACACTTATCATAACACCATCGATCACACATTTATGTTGCCTCAAACAACACCCCATTGATTTGTGATCGAAACTGATCATAATTCATTTTAAATCAAGTTAACTACATTCACTGAAACCATTTTCACAATGGGTAATGTTTGTTTTATTGTTCTAGGGAAATCTAAATGGCCACATTTAAGTTTTGGGGTTCATCTTGTGATGGAAGCATGAGACATGGTGTTTGAATTTCTTGAATAAATTAGTGATAATGACCCTCTTAAGGTGGATAGAATTATGTTAGTCATGGAAATGTGGAGAAAACTGTAGAGTGGATGTGGAGGAATCAAGGTTCCAAATAGAAACCTATAAGGGATATGTTTGGGGGTTCTTAGGGAAGGCCAGGTGGAACTTGGATATGGTGTGTGTAGGTGATGGAGGTATACCTTAAGTGAGAAGGCTTCGTGTTTGGGTAGAGGGGCGACATGCCAATAGGGGAAGTTGGGAACCAACGGAGTGAGTTAGTAGGAATGGAAAGCCATAGTTGGATAGAAAGGGAATGGATGTGGTGGGCTACGAGGCACCTCAAGTTAATGTTGAAATGATAAGTTTATCCTAGTAATGTGAATGAGTTTTGAAGAAGAACCAAGTAGTCCTTGGTTGAGATATGGATGGTGAAAGTGTGACAAATCTGGGTAGTTTTGGCAGAAATAATGAATGCTAGAATTGGGTGGAGTTTTCATGGATGTTGTGAGTTGGAAAACATGTTAGGGAAGTTTTGAAGGTTGAGTTGAGGTTCTGTTGACCTCTTTTATGATGAGTGAAGTTCTCAAAACTAGAAAATTGTGGTGACGAAGTAAGTAATATGGTGTTGAGAACCATGGAAGGAAAGTAATCGATTAATGGTGTGGCTAGAGTTTCAAATTGGATGGTCTCAGGTAGGAACCATATTAGTGTATTAGTTTTGGTGATGGGTGTTGGATCAGGTTTTGGATGGTTGAATACCTTGAGATGATGGTTATGCTTGGGTTGTGCTTTGGATGTTTGAAATGGAGTGAGGCTGTTGGGCCTTGAGTTCTGGATTGATGTAGGTCAGAGAATGTGGTTGGAATATATGTATCCCTTCAGCGACAATGAGTTTGTGTCACCATTATAATTTTGGTAACTAGGTGAGGTGGTGCTAAGAATTTTGGGCCATGAGTTGTGGAGAGGATTGGAACAAAGGTGTTCCGATTGGCTCTCCACAGGGTAGTGTAGTGCCTTATCGATATCCTCTTGTACGGTGGTATAGTAAAATTACCTAAACCTTTAATTTTCATTTGATGTTGATAATAAATAGTTGAGGTGGATGCGTCCTCAAAGATAATTGGGTTTTAATTGTGGTTCATGGTTGGGGAAAATGTTTTCAGGTAGGACCTTTTCCTTAGTCCGAGTGTTGTTATAACATGGTTGAGTTCAAGGAGTATATTAGAAGATGGAAGTTTATAGGTGGGTCCATGGAACTAAAATTGGCCTTAGGGGTGCTGTGATGCTTGGGAAGTTTGGATATGTGATGATATGTTATAAGGTGGGGAGGTTTTAAGATCCCAACCCTTATCCATGTGATATGATGAAAAAAATTACACCATGTTACCATAAATATCACACACCCTACTAACATGGATACCCATGACTTCTATGAGGAACCTTTCCGTTACATACATTATATAAAAAAGGACCTGAAAACACCCAATGGTCAGTGTATGGTGTGAGAAAATGAATATTAGAAATATTACACCATGTTTTTCATAAGGATACATTAGAAAAATAAAACAATTATTCTTATTAAGGGAAAATAAAATAATAATATATATATATATATATATTACAAAAATGGTAATTCAACCTTTTAGAATATATTAAAAAGAATAATCAAATTGATACATCATATTCCATTTAAAATAAATGTGATTAAACCATTTCATAATGTATTTATAAATAACCTCTTTTAAAAGGAAAACAATAGAAAATACTCCTATGGTATATTAGGTATAAGTTATCTAAGATCCTTTTAAATCTATGGTCAAATGACTATTTACATACATATCCCTAAAATATGTTCCCTTAAATGAGGTCATCACCCTGATAAGTGAATCCACTATGGAAACAATATTTAGTTATATTTTTAGTGTAAATCATTGATAGGTAGCCACAATTCATCCTAGAATTATTTTCTTATTATATCCCTTACTAAGTACCACATGATCCCATCTATCGTAGCCCATATTGGAAGGATTTAATTTATTAATTTTCCCACACATAAAGGATTTCAATTTCACAAATGACCCATACATGTAGGATTTAAATTAAAAATTCAAACTATTTGGAGGGAATATCACACATCAATAATCAAACTACTTAATTTCAAATAAAACATGATTCAAAATCCATTTTCAAAATCAATTCCAAATTAATAAATCATTTAATCAAATAATTCAAAAAACAAACCATTATAAGAATCATAAATCAATCTATTAATCAACTTATATAATCCAAAAAAATGATATAGCAAGTATGGATTATAAAATAAAAGATATCTTTAAAGTCTACTACCTAAAACACATAATTTTCTTGAAAATGAATGAAATAAATACCAATAGGATCAAAAACTAAAATAAATCCATTAACCAAGAGACGCATATAATGAATCTCAAATTAAATTAGAAACAAATCATCAAGATGGATGTGATAATAGAGAGAACTCACTTTGGGGCCGAGGTCGAAGTGAGAAAGGTCGTCGGGAGAAGGGGGTCGCGGGTTGCCGGTCGCAGGCACCGCCGAAGGAGGTCGCGGGGTCGCCGGAGGAGGTCGCGGGGTCGCCGGAGGAGGTCGCGGGATCGCCGGGGGGTCGCAGGGGGCTGCGGGCGAGGGTTGCAGCACGCAGGGTCGGGGGAAACGGGGGTCGGGGTAGGGAAGGGTCGGGGTTTTTTTAAAAAAACAAAGGTTTTGCGGCGGTTTATTAAAAACCACCGCGAAACGTATTTCAGAAAACGTTTAGCGGCGGTTTTGTGAACCGCTGCCACAAAACCGCCGCTAAAAACTGTTTATTTTGTAGTGGGACTCCTCTTGCCTATAGCTGTTAAGGTAGAACCCTTAACTAGAGGAGTGAAACGATCTACAATAGCTTCTATAACTTCATAGCTAGTGGATAATATATAGGTTAATATTATTTACTTCCATATACGATCATTATTCCCATCATAGATAGGAATCCCATTAAATCTAATTGATTTGTGAACATCCATGCTAGCATTATTATTATTTAACCTTCAAATAAACTATAGTTAATGAAGAAAATTCCCTATGCTACTAACTATAATTAATATTCAAGATTTGTGTGACCACTAAGAGGTGGGGTGAATTAGTGTTCTTCTTATTTTATTTTTTCTTATTTTCAAATAACCATCACCCCAGATTAGAGGAAAATGTCTCTACTAAAACACAATATACAATCACACCCACTAGAATATATAAATTCACAATGTTCACTACTCAATAAGAGTAGCTGGTCCTTGGAATGATATGGAAACTATCTGATATCACATAGTCTACTAGAAAACAATCCTTTAGAGTTTATAGTAAGTAGGATATATCTATAAATTTCATTTCCCAATAGTACTTTGACCATTCATGTGATTCTTGGATAGATAAAATGATAAAATAAATTTTCAACAATAAAATGAACCTCCACCAATAGGATTCAACCCTTAATAACTATATTTATTAAATTATTTACACTTTCCCTTATGCAACTCAGATATTCTTATTCTTCAATTTCTTACACAACAGTGAGAAAGAACCTATTCTTCTTATTATTTTATCTCAATTCTTCTACCACTTAATGTTCTCAACTTCGATCTACGAGAACTATAAATTATATATCATGAAATTTTGGTTAATTATTCTCTTTATTCTTTATTCAAATATTTACAACAATTTGAAAATACTTATGAATTCAAATATATAGAATTTTTGAATATAGTGTTCACAATAAGTTCTATAAGAAAATAATTCCATAACTATTTGTAACTTCATATAAACATGAATAAATACCATTGAATCATTATTCCCCTTTAAATAAGCTTTCATTCTATCTTAAATCCACATATATGTATGCATAGATGAATTTAATAGTGATAATATCATGCAAACTTCAATCATGGCATTATTCTTCATTAATACCGTCAAAATAATTCCTTATTTCTTAAATAAATTCAAAATTCATCATTTGTAGTAAACATGCATAAATTCATTAATTAAATCTGACATGTCATCCTTTATTCATAGAAAAAGTATTTTTATGATACCTTATTCCATATTACTTTCAAATATAATAAAAAATGTCTTCCTAAAGGTGAACTTCATGGTCAACCTATCCAATATTTCTTCTTATTCCTATTCAAACTATTATTCACCACATAAATTTCACTTCATCTTTTCTTTAGTGCACATGAAAAGTTTCACAAGGGAATTATTATTTCTTCTACATTTTATATTTATCCAAAATAATCATTTTCAAGAATCATTATTATCATTATCATGATATTTAAACTTTAGTATATCACCTTACATTGAATCACCAAATTTATCTACCCCTGTTCTTTGGTCTATATCCAAGACACCTTTTGTGTGATACTCATGGTAGATACTCATAACATGAAACTCATAGTCATTCCTCAGTTAATCATGGTAGGTTTGTTCTCATACTCACTAAAGATCCATTCTCATGAATTATTTTTTCTTCTCATAAAATATCCATGATGTTCTCATAGAAGTACTAAACTCATGAAAGATTTGTGATGATTCTCATGGAAGATCTATTATTCTTGTCCTCAAAGCACACCACATGAAAGCTTGAATCATATAAGAATATCCCATAGAATCATAGTCCTTCATGTGTTAAATAAACATAACTCGTGTAAGAACATCTCACATAATATTGAATCATATAAGTATTATCCACAGAATCATAGTCCATCACATGGTCAACCACCATAAATCATGGAAGCTCATTATTACTTATGGTCAAATGCCTTCATCCCAAAAACTAGCAGTGATAAAATCCAATCATATATCATTAATTTATGTGTTTAAAATAAAATACAACACCATATAAAATTCCATTTTTAATTTACCATCTTCTTCACCAATCAAACAACTATTAGAAACTTCTGGGTCTCGATACAATTTTGTGTTCCCATGTATTATTAAAGATTTTATTTATTTATCAATATTTTATGTTTTGTATAGTAATATTATAGTCACTATATTTTATATATTAGACCCATTCTACTAGTTTCAAGTCTCTATAATATGGGGAGGTATGCTTGAGGTGATGGGGTAATATGAACTTGTTTCTATTTGGGCATACTAGACCGAGGACATTACAAAAATAAGCAAGAATAAAATATTATCACATTAAAAATATTTCTTATCCAATCAAATTTCCATAATACATATCAAAGAGGTGGTTAGGTTTCATGGTTAACACTTTAAATTATATGTTATTGAGATTTGAGGTTAACCATGATATTCTACAGAATTATCTAATATAAATTTAATGCATATTTTCTATTTACTACAATATATCAACCAAATATTTATGTTAAAAAAAGAACCATTCATCCTTTGTAATATATTCTTAGAGCCTACCTAATTAATTTTAATGGGGGTTGGAATCAATATATTTCAACGGTGAAATTATTATATAACAATAACATTCAATCAAGTATAAAAACCATACCATCTGAAAAATTGTATAGAAAAAATATCAAAATCTGACTTTCTAGGATTAATTAATATAATAGAATCTATAAATAATTAATCTTCTGTAAAAAAATTTAGGGTAGATCAATGTTATCTAATAACATGTTAAAAGGCATAGATCCAACATAAGATAAAAACTTAAAGTCCCCAATGTGACCTTTAGTTCAATTTAAAGTAAAAATTATTCTTTTCAATAGTGGCCTTGAAGACATTTATGATATTTGTGAAGGTGGGTAAACTAATTCTTTAATATATTTATCCTTTCAAAGTTTTTGATTATATGGGAATAATGTATTTCTTGTTGGCAATTCAACCAAAAATATCTTAAGTATATAGAGTGTCCCATGTATTTACTTTGAGAAAATATATATTAGATCTCTCACATGTATTGAATATAAAATTGGTATACATAGGAAATGACCTATCATATTTGGAGCATCCAATAAAGATTTTAGATTATAGAGTGTAAGTGTTAAAAAAAATACAACTCATTTTTTAAAGTGATAATGATAAATAATAAGTATCAAGAAATGATATAGGCACCTAAAGATGTTCTGACATAAAGATAATATAACATATTCTAATAAAATAGTTTGAATTAATATTTCATGTTTGTAATTTAAAATGGTGTAATAATGTAATAGAAAAATATTTTCCTTATACTATTAAAAAATAATTATTTTCTGTAATGTTTCATTTTGAAAAATAATTCCATAACCAAAAATATTAAATAGAATATGATATTATATCATAAAAATAATAATATATATTGAAAATATATATTTATGTCACACCATACATTATATATATTATTTTTACATACTTTTTAAGAAAAAAATAAATAATATTACAACTCCCAAAATAGATAGGTTTATTATCATATATTATTATCTTCCTACAACATTAGTACATATAAAACATTAAAATTTATTTAAACCCTTTTTAATAAACCTCCTATATTATTTTATATTCTTCTTAATAAATATGATCACTTAAAGAAATATGTTAAATAAAGAGTGAACTAAAAAGCCTAGAGTGGAGGAATAATATGAATAAAAAGGAAACATAAATCAATATATTACACAGGTGAGAATAATAATCCTTAACAAATCATAATCATTGAATCATAATTGAAAAAAATAATATGAATGTGACATAGAATATGTCACATGAATAATAATGAAAAATTATAATCCAAGGATCATTTCTAAGACATCACACTATGGTGGACAAAGCTAACCGCATTATGCCCATTCATATCATTATAGAAGAAGTAAACTTCAACATGTATATATATAATGATCTCATGAGTCATATTCCATTACCCAATTAATTATTGTAAAGTATAGTTCTAATCACACCAATCATATCACAATATATTCAAGATCATGCACACCACATGGAAAAGAAACCTACATCAATCATTAAAATAAAATAAACCTGTTAGATGTGAATAAGATTCATAATAATTTTGTAAATCATATGTTGATGAATTCACTTTTAAGAATAAAAATAATAAGATAATACATTATATTAGATGTTAAAAGGTATCATCAACTAATAAAATGATTGTAGTCCTTGAAGAGAGGAAAAAACATCATAAGAAGAATCCATGAGAGGTTTTAGGAAATTTAGTCTTTATGTAACTCATTGGAGGTGGCTATGAATTCATACTAATAAAATAAATAGATTTATATCCCCAAAATAATGAAATGGAAAATAAAATAATGAACCTTATAAGGAATTTATTCTAAATTTAGAAGAGGTATTGGGAAAATAGAGAGAGTATTAGAGAGTATAAAACCAAAAAAATAATGATTTTCTGAGACCCATTACATTAGGTCCCAATTACTTTCATCACTCTTACACTAAATTTATAACTAACTTATATTTGTTAAAAAAATATTAAAGTAGTATATTTAATTAATTTAATTTAGTTTCAATTATTTATTATCATTTGTAAATATTTATTAACCTTTCATTAAAGATAAAAAAGTGTGATGACCCATTTGTTTTAATTATTCTTTTTTTATTTCAATATCATGGAATTGATCATTGTTATCTCTCTAATAGTTTAATTACCTCATGAATATTAGTAAAACATAAAAATATATACATATATATTTTGTTCCCAAGTGAGTATTTCATTTGTTGTCAATAGGTTCAATATGTGCTTAGTGCTGTAATGATGATGCTTGTACAATTGTCAAGGATTCACATATGCATTAGATGTCATATTAAAAAATAATATACAAAATTTCATAATATTATTTATGTGATACCATAAAATATAGAAATGTAAACATGAAGCTAAATCCTGAAGAACCCAAGTGGAGAAGTTCAAAAAAATGAGGCAAAGTAAATATGATGATTGTTCTACTGATCTTCAAAAGATTTAAAGACAAGTGATTATGGATGAAAGAGCAAAATATTAATTTTTTAAAGGAATATTTATGTTATTGAGAAGGAATATAAGATTACTAAGGATGAGCTAATACTATATGAGTTAATTCTAGAATTTTTTAGATTTGTGTAAGGAATTTACAGTATAGTTGATGCTATATCATAACTGATTCAATGAGTAGGGAAATATGGATAAATGAATGATACTGCATAGGAAAATCCTTTGGCACGAGTGATTACATTTAATTTAATGATTCTATGTAAGTAGATTCATAACTCATGTAAGCAAATGTATCAACATATCCAAAGTGAACAGTGTAGTTGAATACTGCTATGTGGTTGAAGTGATTCATATAGGTAAATTCAGGCCATGAATAAAATTCATGTAGATGTTTGAGAATGACATAAGGGGTTATATCCTTATATAATGGGGGATATTTTTTAAATTCATAATTCTGAAAAACAGATGGTCCATGTGGCATAGATTCATGAGTCCATGCACATGGAGATCTTCGATGTTTTTGAGTAGTGAGATCTAAGGAGGTAAAGTCACAGAAAATTAAATACTACATGGAGAACAACATATGAGAACATAAGTCCCTTGTGTATTTAAAATCATTAATATTTCATGAGTTATTAAACAAGTAGATATTTAAATATCATATGAAATAATGAAGACTGAGTCTTCGAGAGGATTAAAATAAGTTTAGAATAAGAATTAAAATGAGGAATAAATCAAGAAATCTTTTAACTGGTTTTAAAGGAAGAAGATCATGCCTTCTAATGATTAGTGAGTTTTAAAATAAGAATGGAATATAAATATTCATGTAATATATTTCTATTATTATAAATATATATAGGTAAGACAATAATAATGGAAGTAGTGAAGATGAGAGAACTTATATACATTATAAAAGAGAGTTATGATAATCTAATACATATCTATATTATAAATAGGGAAGAATATAAAGCTATATTCAATTGAATAAAAAGGAAATATTCTATGAAATTTAGTATTCATGAATCTAAAGAATATCTAGATCACTTTTAATCAAGAAGGATTCTTGGGATGAACACCAATGTTGAAGTTATTGAGGGATTACATGAGAAAATTTGATATTGTAGGCTTGTGTAAAAAAAATCACTCTAAAGAAAATTGATGATTTTTTATTGTATTGGATCAACATAGAAAGTGAAGTAGATTTCAACTGGGGGTGTAACTAGTTAATGATGAATAAGTAATTGGTTTATAACAAATCATGCTCTCATAGATATAGGAGACCATTTTAATTTATCATGATATTATATTATAGAATCCATATTAGGTGGAATGTACAACATGGAAAAGAGTAATCCTTTCAAAAAACCTTACAAGTAATGTGTGATATACTATTTATTTATTAATCTACACAAATATGATGATTTGAGAAATAATTAAGTGGATCAAGAACTTAAATTGGTTTAATAGGTTAAGTTAAAAAGGTAATAACTCATAAAAACATTGATTCAACCCCTCCCCATTTTAGGGATCCATAAAATAAAGGACTATTAATTGATATAAAAGGGAGGTTCCATCTAAATATTAAAGGGATAATTCTAAGATATGGGGAATAAAAGTCTATCATTAGTCAAGTTATTATGACATTTTATAGGAATAATTATTATAACTAGTGGAATATGATACTACCTTACCTCCTATATCTTTTCCTAGAAGTGAGAGATGATATTATATTTGGGTTTGAACACATTTCTAATGATTTATATTTTAATCAATAAGATAATAAGAATATAGAGTTAGATGAAAGTGCTCACAATTCTATCTTGATGTCTCTATTAGAGAAGGTATACAAAATGTTCCTGGGTCTCCATACTACCAAATAAATTTGGGAAATTTGAGAAGCATCTATGAAGGTAACGTTAAAGGCAAGGAATCCAAACATTATGTTTGGAGGATCCAATTTGAAGACATTAAAATGTATCATGATGAAGATATTTATACCTAATTCACCCAGGTAAACATGACTATGAGAAACATCAGGGGGGTTTGGTGAGAAGCAAGAGGATTCTATAATTGTTAAAAAAAACTAATTATTAATTTTCTAGATTTGTTTGATTCAAAAATATCAACCCTAGAATAAAGATAAGACATTATAATTGATTAAATACACAACATAATCATATATTATGAGATGATAAAGGAACCAACTTTCAAAAATTTGGAATAAGATGAAATAAATTTTGAATCCCTAAGAAAAGGAAAAGTTAGAGAAGGAGAGGATGGAGAATTTAAAAACTCTAATACTCATAAAAAAATTAGTACTTTAACCAAATTATTTCACTTCAATAAAAGAGATTCATGAAACGTAAGAATATAACTAGATGTTATAATTTTATTGATATTGGTCATATTGAAAATTATTTCCCAAAGATGCAGGTTGGTGAATCTTAATTAGATGAGGATGAGGAGAAGACAATAAAACAAAACAAGAAAATGTGGTTCAATAAAAAATGAATAAGCTTTATAGGTAAGAAATAGAAAGATATCCCATATAGTGACTCTGATAATTACGTCACTCTATTTTATCATGTTGATAAATAGATTTATTCATTAATAAGTGATTATGATAGAGAAAAAGTGGTAGAACTTTAATAGGAGATGAATGAAGAATTATAATTCTTGATGGGTTAGATACAATACCTCAAGAAATAATAGAGGAGGCTTGAGAAAGAAAACAAACTGGTGGATGTTAATAAAAAAGAGTATTTAAATAAAGAATTTGTATACATTGATTCTATCAATAAGAACATGCTTACAGAAGCTATACAAGAAAATATTATCCTACATCTCAATGAGGAAATAAAAACAAAGGAAGAAGAATTGGATGAGACACAATCTATTTGTCTCATAGTACACCATGAGTTTTTCTAGACCAGAGAATAATTCACTTAGGTTGATAAGGTAAATAGATAATCTTCTCAGATCAATGAGAATAATAATTCAAGTTAACAAGGAAAATGTACACTTAATTAGTTTTAAAAAATATCTTTTTTATTTAATAGTGCAAAAGTAAAAAACCAAATATGAGGATATTTGGGCTAAGAAAACTGAGAGGAAATCATTCACATAAAAATATGGGAATAATATTCCAAGGTGACCACAACCCTCTAATGAAAGTGAGGCTCATTTTTCAATAATTAAATCTAGAATCAATCATTATAAAACAAATTCAAGGTTCATTCTAGTATTGTGGTTAGTATAGGCACAAATCCTATTTCTATTAGTTTAATATATCTTTCCTAAAAAATAGAAAATAACCAAGATGGAGTTTCTTTGAGAATATGAGATAAAATCTCAAAGGATATGACATATATCCAGATAAACAACACAGCTAACTACACAAAAAAATTTGATTCTATAAAAATTTTGTGGAAGATGCAGTTTAGAAGGTGATAAGGGTTTGGTATGCAAGAAAAGGTTATAAGTATTGGTTCTTTATATTGTTAAAGGGAATATATTTCTAAAGAAAAACAATGATAATTCATGTGAAAATTATGAGATGAGTGAGAATGTAAATAAGGAGTACCAATTTATTTAAATAAATCAATTAAAATTGGCTAAAAATTGAAGGAAGATAAAAAATATACTAATGAAAAAGAAAAGAAAGTGGATTCATAAGATGAGGTGAAAAATTATGGGAAGTTATTCACAAATGGAAACTTGAATATCCAAAAAACTGAGGTGTAAAAAGATATTCCTCATAAAGAATAATTTTAAGGTAATAAAGAAGAAAACCAAATGGATGAGAGTCAAAACATAAAGAAGAGTCCAAATAAATCTTCCCATTCCGTGATTGGAATTAAAGAATGGCCTATATTTAGTGGAATATCTCATCCTAAATATTTTTTTGAGACACAATGTGTCCTTTACTTGGTCCCAATTATTTTATGTTTTTGGGAAAAACATATAGGGAATTTAAGGAGAATCTTGAGCGGTGTACATAATATAAAACAAGAAATATGTGATTCTAATGGATTGCTACTAAAAAATATGACTTTTTGATAAAGGAAAAATGTTCACCCATTTCGGGGGATAAAATATGAGGAGGTGTCAATTAATCTATTGATTCAAGTAAACCTAAAATTTCTAAATAGCTTTGAAAACCTAAATTTTGAGGTATGTGAATCACTCTTATAGCCTTTAGTTATGATTATATAAAAATAACTTATTAAGTGGGAGAATTGGTTATTAAAAATGATATAATTGAGGAGTTATATAACTTGTATGTGAATTATTTTTTTTGGTTTTTTAAGATATGAGAGATTTAAACGTTTCTCTTAAAATGAATATATTTTTTAGAGCCTCTATTTGAGAGATAAATTGATTCGAAAAATGATATAACAAGATATATAGTTTACGGACCACATAGACAAACATGGTTATATCTCTATTGTTTTCTACATTGGGAAAACCCATGTAGACTTAGGGTAAATTAACTAAAAGATATTTTCTAAGAGAACCACATGGTTTCATCCTTTTCTAAGATCTTTTAAAGGGAGAAGAGGATGAGAGTACATTGATAGGAAGAAGAAGCACTGAGAAGACCCTAACATCCAACTTTTCATTTTTTTATCAATAAGGGGGAGAAGAAATAATTTATCCAAGCACAAATATTAACATTGAGGGATTATTGTATTTTTGAAAAATTCCAAGGGGGAGATTTTTGTTGTCAATTGAGTATTACATTTGTTTTCAATAGGTTCAATATGTGTTTAGTTCATTAATGGTGTTTCTTGGAGGATTGTTGTATATTCATGTAGTCTTTAGTTTTCAAGATTGATAAAGCATCCATGAAAGTCTATAATATTATTGAGGTGATACTATGATATATGGAAATATAAACATGAGTGTATAAAATGAAAAAACTGAGTGGATAAGTTCGAGATAATGTGGAAAAGTAAATGTGATGATTGTTGTGATGATATTTAAAATAACTAAAGAAAAGTAATTATGGACAAAGGATCCTGAACTAAAATATTTTTGAGTAGTATTAAAGTGATTTATATGTCTTGGAAGTTAACTGAGGATGAGATAAGACTATTTGACTAAAGTTTGGAAGTATACATATTCATGTAAGGTATTTCTATTGTAACTAATTCTGCAACATAACCAATTCTACATATTGGAAAATATATGTAAATGAATGACATTGTGTTGGAAAATCTAGAAATACAGGAAAATATACATAAGTTAATACTGATATGTATGTGGATTAAGAGATCATGTAAGAAAAAAATAGTTTGATATTCAAAGTAAACATCATAGTTGAATACTTTTATCTAGCCTAAGTGATTCACACAATACAATTCAGTCCATATATGTAATTCATGTAAAAATTTGAAAATAATGTAATGTATTATATCCTTACATAATGGGAAATATTTTTAGATTATTAAATTATGAAAAATTGAAGCTCTGTGTGCTAGATTTGCATAAATACATACACATGGAGATCTTGGATGATTTTGAGAATCTATATCTAAGGATAATAGGTCATGTTATGTCAAATACTATGTGGAGAACAATATATGAGAGCCTGGGTCATTGTGTATTTAAAAGAATCAATATTTTAGGATTTATGAAAACATGGATATTTAAATATCACATGAAATAATTAATACCAAGTCTTCAGGTGGTTTGAAAGAAGTTTTGAAGAAGAATTAAAATGAGGAATAAATAATGAAATTTGTAGACCGATTTAAATAGAAGAAAATAATTCCGGAAAAATATTAGGGAGTTAACAAATATGAATAGAAACCAAATATTCACATAATATATTTATGGGGTTATAAATATATATAGGTAATTAAATATGAATTTAATTAGTGAAGAATTGGATAACATTCATACACTACGAAATAGAGTTATAAGAACCTGATACACATCTAATTCATAGAGAGAAAAGAAGACAAATTTGGGAACTATTGAGGAAGAAGGGGATCATATGTGAACTTTAGTATTCATGGATCTAAGAAAGATCTAGATAAATATTGATCTATAAGTAGTCCTAAGACCAGTACCACTACTAATGTTCTTGAGGGAGTACATAAGAAATCTTAATCATGTAGGACTATGGAAGAAGATCACTCTAAATAACCTTCTTCTATTTTATCAACATAAAAATTGATGGATCTTGAAACTAGGGGGTATAACTAGTGGAAGAAGATAAGGATATTAGGGTGGTATAACCAATCAAACTCCTATATAATCAAGATACTTTTTTAATTAAAAATAAGATTATAGTGGAGAATCTATGTTAGGAGGGATAACCAACATGGAAAGGATTTGGCCTTTCATCCAAACCTTGTAAATAGTATGCGCTACTATCTTTACTTATTACTACACATAAAGGTAAGGTTGTGATAAATCATTGATTTGATCAAGAATTTAAACAGTTTATGATTTTGGGTTAAAAAAGTGAATAACTCATACAAACCAATTTCCTCCTCCCTATCTCAGTGATCTAATAGATCTAGGACTATCATAACACCCACAAATTTTATATAATCATAACTAACCAATGTGTATGTGGTGATAATTAATCAATTGATAATGTCCTCGTAGGTGGTAAAACTGTCCGTTAATGGTATTTACCAAAGGAAGGGGAGAGATAAATATATATGTATTATAAATAATTTAAAAATAATTAGAAGGTATGATAATATTTATTTCTGGTATAGTAATTAATTTTTTTTTACTTTTGAATGGTTTAATACAACATGAGGATAATATTTTATTTTAAACACTAAATCAGTGACCACGACATGGTGAAAGCTTCCTTGTCATGGATAGTGCTTTCATGCAGTATATTATACCATGAAAAAGTGATTTTATATAATGATACATGATATAATTCAAAATTACCTCCAATGTGATTATCAAATTCCTTTAACTAATGACACATCATTGGATTATGTGAAAATGTATCATTTATTATTAAAGTATTTTAACAATTATATTTATAAATGTGGTTAATGTTGTAATTACTAATAACATTTATAAACTATTTCAGAATGTTTGAAACGTTTTAATTCCAATAGGATTAATCCTATAATTATAAAAATCCATTTAAATAGAATTTAGGGACCTCATTTGATACACCCATGATTATTCTCAGTTATTTGAAACTCTTTGTTGATTTGTATTGTCTATATTTTCCTACAATGATGAGGTTTTGGAACACTATTGTTGTGGAGGGGTTTTTACAAAGTGTTCAATGATTACCATGTCTGGTGGATAAAAATCGATACAAGAACATGTCAGTTTTTTATAGGGAATTTGTTCAAACTCACTTCTAATGATTATTGAAAGATTGGATAGAGTGTTATGTTCATTTCATGTATTACCTCATTCATCCCATGAATCATATCCCAGTTTATCCTGACCTGAGTTTCATGTTTACTTCCAGTAAAAATGCACATTGTGATTTCTAATAAAACACATCAGTTTGGAAAAAGTAAAGGAAAAATGATAGGTCTAGGAAAGAATGTTATATCATCTTTTAATATTATCCTTTTGATAATGGACTAATATAACAACCCACAACTTTTTAGGTAAAATTCATAGGAAATTTTTAGATTTTATTTATTTAATCTTGGGATACTTGGGTTGTTCTTAAGTGGGGTGGAGGATCAATGATATTTTATTGGTGTGTAACCAGAATCATGATGCTAGGAAACTTTAGTAAAGGCCATCAGGTACCTGATATAGGTAACAATGTACTCGACATCCTGTCCAAGGGACCTAAATCCCTTAGAGACCCGTAAACTATCCAGTGGGGGTGGGTGGGTACCCAGTAAGGGAACCAGGTACTTTGTTAATATATACTAGGTACCTAGTGAATTTGGGGGTTTTTTTGTATTTAATATACTTTATCCTTTAAAACCTTTATAACTTCTCATTTACCCTTATCCATCCATAGTTTGACTAGAACCTCTTTTTTGGGTGTCCCTCTTGGATCGTTCGACTCCTCATCCTTTTCTTTATAGATTTTACTCCTGTAAATTGAACTGGATCCCATTAAATATATATAACCCTATATAATCCCTATATTTTCCCTTGTGGTTTATTCTTCCGTACTATTAAATTCCAAATTTTAAGGGTTTATGTTTGGATAAGGGATTTTGATTGATTGCTCATGAATCAAGAAACATTTCTTGGTGAGTTCGATCCATGAGACTTTATATAAGAATTTATTAACATGTTATGATGCTTGTATGTGATGACATGGGCTATTAAGTATGAGGGTGTGTGAATTTATCTTAATTTTTGATTCTATGGGTATAAAGGTGACTAGGTGAGTCTGAATTGATAGAATTGACCTTCTGAGAGATAGATATGGGTGTGATTGGGTGAGAGTAACCCATCTATAATGATTATATAATATTGGTGTAGGGCTATATACTTTGTTTATTTATGCTCAAAATGATTTTCCTAGGATTATTTTGGGATGGTAAAGATTTTGGATTGGCTTATGATTATTTAATGCAACCCCCTTTCCATTTTTTTTAAGGGATTATGATTAGAAATGATTAGTATGGAGTGTTAATATTTTTTGTGGTTGGAGAGTATCCAATAGGCTAGCTCCATGTGGAATTATTATTGAATTATACTATAGTCATGGATAGTTGGAATATATGACATTAGATATTGGTTTTATGACCCATGTAACTATTTTATTTTGTGTTGAAAAATAATTAGTCATGTGAACTTACATCTAAGGTGGGTGTTGGTTCAGATCACATGAGAGGTTGGTAATGTTATGTCTTCCTTAAACCATTTTTTATGATGATAAGTATATTTATAACCCAACATTGGTACCATAAATCCAAGGATTGTATTATTTTAGAATTCATGGGAGGTTGGATATTTTATTCTCTCCTCAAACTACTTTCTATGTGATCAGTGGATGTGAGGAATAGTCATGGGTGCACACCAAATGTAATGGGATTGTTTGGATTTCATGAGTACAATATTACCTCCTCAGACTATTTCATTGATGGCCATGATTTTTTTTAACATGGTCACTTTCTTCTAACATTGATAACACCAGGTATATGTTAGGCTCATAGTGACTTGGTTAGTTCATAATGACCAGACTCCATGAATTCTTTCTTGATATTATTTATTTTTCAATTAGTCCATTCACATACAAAAATATTCTTTTCACTTATTATAAGGATTAGATGGTTGTTTCATACGAGGTTTTTATACTCACACCCAGTACATACACCTCATTTCACATGTAGACCTTTTTATCAAGGATATAGGTAAATATAAGGCCTTGATATTGGGAACTTGAGGTAGATATTCTGGGTATAGTTTTAGGAAATACTATAACTTATAAAGGGATCATTTTTATAGTTGTGCTTTAGTTTTATTGTGTTCTTTTGATTATTTCACATATTGATCCACCACTAGTGGGGATCATATTTTGATTGGATGATGATTAACATTGTTCATTTTGATATTACATGTTATGTTACTTATAATTTTGTCTCACCAATGTGATTAAATACTATCTTTTAATACTTATCACTAATTTTATAGTTTATATTATTTATTTTTGTATGGTATGATCCTATGTCGCCAGTTTGAAACCCCTTTTATATGGGAAGGCATGCATGATGGCATGTACCACTCTAAATCATACTTGATGAACTAAGTTTATATGTTACAAAATGGAATTAGATCCAGGTTTTTAATGTTATTTATTTGGGGCTTGATAGATTAGAGATAGGATAGTTAGGACTCCAGTGGTGTGTTATGCATGTGTTTGGAAAACACCAATATAGAAGGGACTTGATGTTTGAGTGTACTGAAATTACTTTTTTTGGTTGTTATATTACATTTTCATGGTATTATTCAAGACCAATTACTTTTGTGGGTGGAGAGGGTATGTGAGTTCCGATATCCTATTTTGATGCAGAGGTTCACATGTAGTGTTCCTACTTTTAAATTATTTATAAAGGTTTAAATTAATTAATTTTAAACAGCGGTCTATTTGGTGTTTTTCTAAATATATTATTAGAAGAATATAATTAATCTGACCAAGTTATTATTTTTTTCTATATATATATAAATAATGTAGAGATGTAGGAAATACGAGCATTTTTTGGCAAGTAGTGGGTTTTTATGTCTAGATTCCTGGTGGTATACCCTTTGGATTCATAACCAAGGGTGGTTTTGTGTTTTTATACATGATTATACTTAAATTATATCAATAATTAATCTCTAAATGTTTTTGAAAATTTAATTTTAGGTATTTAAAATAATCCTTAAATACATCATACATTTCCACTTTGAGATCGGGTTGAAGATGTCTACAAGGTTAAGAAAGGTCTTATCATAGCTCCATATATTCAAAAGGGAGAAGTTGAGAATGCCTCTAGGGCTTCCCAAATAGTTTAGGTAGTTAATCCTATATAGGAATTTGTATTATATATTATACCTATTGGAGGTAGAGGTGTACATTAGGTTAGAGTCACCATGGTAGAAGTTTCCAAGTACTTCTAAACGTAGTATCCCCTAACCATACAAGGCATCTGATGTATTTAGGATTCTATGGGTTGGATTGTGATTATTGTGGTAATAATCCGTCAATTTAAGATGCTCAATGAGTGATGAGTGAATATAAAAAAATTTATATTGAAAGGACCCCCTAAAATATATTGGGGTGTTATAATCCAAGCTAGAAAAAATGAGGGCCTATCATGGGATTCCTTCAAGGAAATATTCTTTGATATGTTTTTCCTTGATTCAATAAAACTATATTGGGCCATATAGTTTATAGATTTTAATTAGGTGGAATTATCACTGATATATTATGTAACCCATTTATCAATGTTTTTGTGGTCTTCTCACTTTTTTTTAGTAATGAGGTCCCAAAGGCCTATAGGTTTTAGGTCGGTATTCGACTTGATATGAGGAATTGGGTTAGAATGTTCAAACCAAATTCATAATTTTATGTGGTTCAAAAGGTTCTTACCAGTGAAAATTTCATGGTGAAGGATAGTGTAATGAAATTTTTTGGTTTTACTAATGGTTGTCCTTTGAGTGGTTCTTGTAATTCCTCTTCCTGTGGAAGGAATAAGAGGTTTTAGGAGATACGACAGGGTGGTGATAGTTAGTTGGGCTAGAGGAGGGGTTCATCACTTTCTTCTTCTAAATGATCTTTTGTTGTGTGATATGAGAGTTATCAATAGGTCCATTATCATAGTTTATTTACTAGACAGATGAGGGATTTCCATTTGTGTGGTAAGATATATAATCTCTATAATTTATGTGTGAGTATTCCTTAGTAGGGTTTAGTAAGTGGTTGAGTTTAGATTCAAGCCTCTCAAGCTTAGTTTATTGGGCCTTAAAATAATGATATTCAAGCCTCATTTGGGAGGTCAGAATGAGGTTATGGTGAAAGATTTTAGGGGAAGTAGTAGTATCCTCCCTAGGTGTTTGATCCTTTGGATAGTCAATGATCATAGTATTGTTGAAATGAATCCAAATTATGTATGTTATAATATTTAAACTAGGTTCCATATTAAAAGCTATTAGGTCCTTTTACTGTGATTATTATAGTTCTAGTTACTTCTATGCTATCTACCACTCTATTTAATACAAGAGCTTCTCATTATTTTATATTTTCTCATGTAGAATCATATTTGGGGATATATATAGAGTAGTTACCAGGTATTTTGGATCTTTAAATTCCTATTTATAATAGGTTGGAATATATTTAAAGATTCCCAAGGTATGTCATAGTGGTTGGAGGTAGTGGAAACTTTAAGTATTTCTTCATCTTGGATTGGGTATGTTTTGATATAATATTTGGGATATATTGGTTGAAGCACTTCTAGGTTTTCATTGATTATAACTAGATAAGAGAATCATTATCAATCATCAGTGGGAAGGAGTATACCTTTATGGGTGAATGGGATGTGAACTCGGGTAGAGATAGAGTAAACCTTAGTAATTTGGGATTCATTACAACATATATAGATAGTATGGTCTTTACATGAGATCAGATGATGCTTACATATAATTTTACCTAGATAGTGGAATGATTTAAGGAGGTATTTATAATGATTTCTTAGGGATTCCTCCTGAGTGGGAGATAGAGTTAATTATTGATCTTTTAATGGGTGTGGAGCCCATATAAATAACTTCTAATCATATAGAATCAGTTGTGTTAGGATATATAAAGGTGAATTTTGAGTATCTTAAAGAAAAAGATTTCATCTATCCAAGAACCTCTCCAAGGGGTGGCCTTATTTTTTTTATCAAGAAGGGAGATAAAATCACTAGTTTATATAGAGACTACAATAATCTGAACAAAGAAACAATAGAGAAAAAATGTCCATTGTTTTAGATAGACAATCCATTTGATCAAATAAAGGGTGACCAATAGTTCTCTAGAATAGATATAAGATCAAACTATCATCAATTATGGTTTAGGGTGGATGATATACCAAATACAATGATTTAGAGTAGTTATGGGTTATTTGAGTACCTTTTGATGCTATTATATCTCATGAATACACTAATGGTTTTCAAGTCTCTCATGAATAAAATTTTCCATTCCTACCACAACACCTTAATTGTAGTATTCATACAATATTCTCAAACTAAATAATTTTATATTGATCACCTATAGATTATGAAAATGTATGCTTCAAGAACATTTTATATATGCTACAATGTTAAAGTGTAACTTATAGATTCCTGAGGTGTGTTTCCTTGAAAAATTTTCATGAGGGGTGAGAATTTATATTGATATAGAGAAGGTGAAAATAGTGACATCTTGGGAAATCACCAAATATATTTTTGAGATCATGAGTTTTCTTGGTCTTTCTATATATTATAGATGGTTCATTTGTAATTTTCCTCAATTTATAGAATTTATTACGGGACTAACTAAAAAATTAATGTAATTATAATGGATTATTCAAATTGAAGCGGTCTTTTAAGAGTTAAAAGTGAGATTAAAATCTACTCTGATTCTAATTTTTCCATGCCCATGGAAGGATTATGTAACAAACCATAATGATAAAGGGTCAAATTACTATATGATATAACTCATTTCAACAAGGTTCACCCTTTTTTGGGATCCAACCTAATTAGAACTCCAAATTTAAGAGTACTTGGCTAGGAGTAGTGATCTGGATGGGTGGTCTTCTATGAAGTTCCCCTGGGCGTGTGTAAGTGAGGACCCAACACACTGAAAAGAACATGTGTTGGCATGTGGGGACAATCATTAGTCTGATTACCCATTCGGGCATGTGGGTGGGCCTAGAGGAGGGGACCACATATCTGTAGGTGAAATAGTGGTACCTGGTGGGCTAGGACTTGATGTATATGTTAAGGAGTGTTGTTTATGGTGTCAGCGGAGCCTAGTTGTTACATTGGAATCAGAGGAGAAACCTAGCTAGAAGTGCACTGACACTACCTGGGTTGATATATAGAGTCCATAATGAGGATTTTTTTCTCTAAAGGGGAGGTGAATGTAACACCCCATAATGATAAAGGGTTAAATAACTAAATGATATGACTCATGTCAACAAGTTACACCTTTCATTTTGGGAGACTACTAGATTAGAACTCCACAGTTAACAGATATTGGCATGGACTAGTGATAGGGATGGGTGACATTCTCAAAAGTTTCTCAGGGTGTGTGCGAGTGAGGAAAAAGAACACTATAAATACCATGTTTTGTATTTTGGGTAAATTCATTAGTCCAATGAACCATTCAGGCATGTGGGTGGGATTTATTGAGGGGAACATGTGTTTTTAGGGCAACTAGTGGTACCTAGCAGGCCAGGACCAAAAATCCATGTTAAGGAAGAGGTACTACACTTTCATCAGGGCCCAATTTTTATAGATTATACCATGTATTTTTTTGAATTTATGGTCCACTATAATCTATATTAATGTAGGATGATTGTGTGATCACTTATAGGTATCTTAATCAAGGAATTAGAGAGAAAAATTATCTTACCTGGGATCTAGATTTAGTATATATGGTCCATACCCTGATGTGTTGGTGTCATATTCTCTTTGGGAATGTATTTTTAATTTATATAGACCATATGATCTTGCGATATATAATCTCCCAGAAGGACCTGAGGTTTAAATAGAGGTTTTGGATAAAGGATCTTGAAATGTATAACTTTGAGATGACATACTCCCTAAGGAAGTGTAAAATCATGAATGATTCTCTATATAGGAAGACTCAATAATAAGTGGTTCGAGAGTCTAGTGTGGAGTGGAGGTTGATAATCCTTTTTTCAGAATGGTGGCGGGATATGATATAGAGGGATGATGCCATGATTCTTTCTCCCCTGGTAATTACATTCTCACTAGTGGTTTGAGTTAAGGCTATACAAGAGCCTAAATTTGGTTAATTTATGATACAAGAATGACTCATCTGCGGTGACCCTATTCTAGGATTGTATTGGGATGATGAAGCCTTTCTTTATCCATGAAAGGTTATTGGCTCCTACTCATATTAGGTAGGAGTTGATGGGGGATTCCCACATCTCCTGATGGGTTGTGAAACCAGGGTTTTCTTATATGTACTATGATATTAAGACTAATTTTAGAGGCTTGATATGGAGAAGGTTATTATTTATTTTGTAACTCATTACAAGATCATCCTAAAGATAAATGAAAAACATCAGAAAATATGAAGTTTTATACAATCAAATCTAGTTCCTGTATCAAAGTGGGGGGAGGTGACCATGGAAATATTCACAAAACTACTAAGTACCTTGAGGTGTCATGATTTATGGGTTTCTAAAGATAAAAAAAAACTTTTTCAATGTGTTATAATAAATTAAATACCAAAAATCCAAATATATTAATATTATGAAAACCAAAACCTTGTATTTTTAAAAAATATAAAACATTGTGTATCTTACTCTAATGATCCTATTATACTCTATTCAAAAAAATTGATGAAGATCATTGAGAGGAATCCCACATAATCCCTTCTGCCACACCCCAACCTTGGTTTTCCATTATTATTTTTTATTTTCTTTGAGAAGTTGGATATTTTCTATTAAGGTTTGGGTTAAGGTTTCTATGGGTATTTATATGTGTTTTGGAGGTTTTTGGAGTTATTCACGGTTATTATGAAAGGTATGGGGAGAAAATTGCATGGTGGGGAGTTTTTGAAACCCCTAGTGTCACTTCTCTATGGGGTGTATTTGTGGTATGGTTTATCCCCTTGAGTTAGAGATTTTTTGGGGTGAAAAGGGTGAAGTTTGGGGACTTTTTTTCAGGTTTCACAGTTAAGGTTCTTGGTTAGTTTAATAATGTCACCTAATTATGAATAGGTTGCATGGTTAAGGTTCATGTTTAAACTAAGTTCATATCCTAAGTGTGTAACCCATGAAACTCTTGATAGTGGGGAATTGAATGGTTTGCACATGGTTTGTTTAATTATGAGAGATCACCATGAAACACACCTTAAGAGAATTATTTTTGTTATTTTTCCTTTTTTTAAGTGAGGTTTCTTCCCTTGGACTCCACACTCAATTTCCCCTAATCTGGATTCCATTAATAGCGGATTTTCCTTCTATAAATCTCCTCAAAGGTGATTTCATGGAGGTTTCTTAGTGATTCTTCACTCGGTTCGAAAGGTTAGGGCTTTATTCACCCTCCTCCTTGGTTTTAATCCATTTTTATCTTCTAATATAACCCTAGTTTCCATGTTAATATGATTTGGATACCTAGTATGGTGTGAAATTGGTAGTTTTTCTTTCTTAGGTTTGTGAGCCAAGGTAGGAGTGTCTTTTGAGTGGATTTTATTGAAGGCAACTTGATTCTTCCACTTGAGGTAGGTGTTTCCAATATTTTCCTTTCTAAAACATTTATTGAGAGTTTCTAATTAATTTATAAAATTTTATTTCATTGTTTTTATGTGTTGGTGTGAATTTTTATAGTGATTTCATGTTGTAAATTTGAGGAAAAAATGGGTATTTAAAGGGTTTTTTAACTACACCTATATAAATGTATATGTATGAAAGGTGTTCGATGAAATTTCATTTGTACTTTTTAGTATAAATTGGATGTTTTGGGTTAATTTTATCCTTGGTTAAGCATTTTTATTTGGTTTATTTGGATGTTGATCTTGGTGTGTGGGTTTTTGGTGCCTTTCATGGTTTTATGCTTGTGTGGGGACATGTTGAAATTAGTGGTAACATAAGTGGTGACTCTTTAAATTAGTTTCTTAGGTTTTCTATATGTTTTACCAAATAAGTATGATTGGATGTGGAAAGATACATGTGGTTATAGGGTGCACACATGTATGGGAACACAAATTATGATTTCTTACTAAAATGATGTTCACCTTAAACCCCATATTTCAAAACACTTTTACTTCTTCCTTCTCCTTTAACCAAACCCACATAATTTCAAATAGTTTCTTCTAAATTAAAAATTATTTGAAAAGGTTCCTTAGTTTCTTAATCATCACTTGGTTTCCAAATGAACTCAAGGGTGGTTTCAAGTGTATTTCTTAAGGATTATCCTATTTTAAATTTTTAGAATATGATTTTGTTTCTAAATGGTATAAAGGCCCATTTGGAAAAATTTTAAGCATGTTTTATATTTTAGACTTGTTTTTTGGAATGGTTTATAAATGCAATTGGATTTTAAATGTAGAGTCCATATTGATACTTTGAGGCATTTTATAAATTGGTTTGAAACTCATGTGATGAGAAGGCCCGATTGGTATTTTATAATGATTGGGAAAGTGGTTTTGAAACACATATGACGTGATGGACTATTTAACACTTTTAAATGGACTATTTTGATATGGATACCTTTATGGTGGATCCGCTTAAGAGAGGGTCATTTCATAGGTGATGTCGGCGTTTGGTCTAGTAAAGCACGATAGTAGGGGTTATTGGTTTGAGCCACATGTGTAAGGACCTCACTATTCACCATCTAATAATATCATGGGATTCATGGGAATCATATAAAGGGTCGAGTGATGGTTTCTTATTGACCTATAATAGATGGGTTGGTACCCCATAGATTAGCTGAGAGGCTGGGTGGAACGTTCCATTGTATTGGCTAGTATAGAGTGGCCAATTTTTTATTGACTATGGAGTTGCACCATACACTAGAAGGTGAGTCCAAACAAAGTACATCTATGGATTTATTTTAGAGATGTTTAGGAAATGACCATGATTAACTATCTGTATGTTCCAGCTTATTTATACTATGATTGGTTACCTATTTTATCAGTATCTTCCTTCTTATACTTATAATGTTTTGATAGAGTTTCACATGCCTTTTCTATATCCATTCATTTTTAGTGTATCCCTATTTATTACTTGGTTCTGATTCTTCTTTGGGTTTTGGTTATAAAAATGTTATGTTTTAAAATGGAAAACTTTTTTAAAAATGAATGTGGTGTGTTGTTTTGAAAAGTTTTTTTTTCTGGAAATATGTGTTTGGATTTTGAAATGATAAAACCAATTTTTTATATACATATTTCAAAGTAGTGTTTGTGGATTGTTTAGGGAAAGGAAAGATACAAAATGTATGGATCTTTCCTACTGAGTTATTTATGCTAACACCCTACCTATGCCACTCGGTGTTAGTAAGCCTGATATGTTTTATAGGTTTGGGTTTCTGGTTTGGTTGTGCATCTGGAGTAGGTTCGTTTTTGGATGGTGGTGACCAAGAGGTCACATAGAGGTCATGTCAGTTGTGGTTTGGTTTTAGTTTTCTTTTTTAGTTTTTTTTCATTAGCTTTTGTATGTGGATTGGTTTATATATTTATTTTCCAGTTTTTATTATTTATGATGTGTAATATATTAAATTGATTTGATCTTGGATGTTTATTGGGAGAAATCATTCCCACTTGGTTTATATTTGATACTCGGCACTAGTCACTATCCCAAGAAGACCGCAAATGCCTCTTGGGACTTGTATCATATCGGGTCAGGTGTCATCTTAGATGGAAGATCAACTTAGTTAGTAAAAATATGATATCTTAGAAGCCCTTTGTTATTTGGGGTGTTAGGTAGACTAGATATTAGGATTGTCGGGACTCAGGAGGTAGGTGTGGAAAGAGAATCACAAACTCTTTCTTGTTTTGATCCTTATGTTTCTAGGGGTGGTCTAGGTGTTGAGTCTTTCTTTTGGTTTTGGGTGAGTAGAAAGGGAATGAAAATGGAGGTGGACCAGTGTTTCATGGTGGTATTATGTGGAGTAGTGACTCATGTGGATCCCTAGTGCACAGTTCAAGATAATCCTAGTGATTTTTACTTTCTTGGGACATGGTCTGCTAAACCATGTGGTCGAGTCTTATATGGTCACTAGTTCTCTATTCCAGGTGTTTTCATGTGATTTGTGTGTTAGTTTGTCTTTGATTAGTGTGGGTTAATTTTGAAATGAAAAATGGTTTTGGGAAAATATTTTTTCAAGGGAAAATGATTTTTGGAATGGGATTTATTTTAAATGTGGGGTTTTCTATTTGTGATTGGATCTGAAAATGGTTTCTCAATTTTTGAAAGGTGGCTTGGGATTTATAGTGGTTTTTAAATTGGGATGAAATGGTGGGTTTTGAAAATATGATTCTGGTTATGGCCATGATTTTTGGCTTATGATCCAATTTTTTTGGATTTAGGTTATCTTTTTAGTTGATGTTTGAATGGATTTTAGTTTTGGTTGATGTTTTTTTTTGTGTTTTCTTTTTACTCAGAGTTTGCTACACAAAAAGGTCCAAGAGGTTTCTAGTGAGTCTCTTTCAGTTGTTGAACCTAGCCAGTCTCTGAGTGGTGTGGATGAATTGAGTCCATCTCAGTTGTTGCTTATATTCCATAGTGATCTAGCTCTATTAAAGGCTACAGATTGTCTTGATAAAATCCAAGTAATATTTAGGTTGTTTGGAACTTCCAAAGTGGTGAGGGCTTGAGCTATCTTGGGATTATTTGAAAGTTAAACTTTGAATTGGTGGAATGATATATTCCTAATGTAATTTCAATTTGTGATTTAATGGAAAGTTTTTAAGACAAAATTCATCTGATGGTTTTTACCTATGGAGGTGATGGAGAGGAAGGAAGAATAAAAAATTAATGTTCAGTAAAGGTAGTAGATAGTGAAGGACTATGTTGATCACTTCAAGGAGCTTGTTTCATTTTATCCAAAGTAATAATCAAATGATCATATGAAATATACTATTTTAATTTGGTTTCTTCATCTAGATATCAAGGAAAAAAGTCATCTCATTCAATGAAGTACCATTTTAGAAGTGAGTGGATGAATAATTCAAAGCTATGTTGGTTTCCAGATCACAACCAGTTGTAAATCCAGTATCTCTTTTCACTCTTGATGGTTTCCCATCTGACGAGAGGTATTTTATAGAGGAACCCATTCCTAAGATGTACCCTTCATCAAATACTTCTTCTAACTTACATGACCAATCATTTGTGTGCTTTTAGTGTGTCTAGTTCAGGCATTTTAAGTCATATTGTCATAATCCTCCAAAGGATTGTCATTGTTGTGGTCATTTTATTCATCTAGAGAAATTATTTAAGAAGAATGCACATAAGATAAAGTATTGATTGATTTATGTTAGTTCTTGACTAAGGGGCAGTGGATTCAACAGTTATTAGGGCTCTAGCCGTAGGTCCGAGAGTGAATCTTGCATGTAATCGAGAATCATTGGATGTGGGGTTGTGGTCCATCTTTTTTGAATCAGATGTCATAATGGAAAGGATTTGGTCCTATATTGTAGTTGGCTTGAATTTTTTATTTTTTCTTTATTGTAAATGCCTTGGTGGTTTTGTTTACTTTGTAATTTGGTGGTTTTATTTTATCGATATCATTTTTAAATGGTTATCTATGTGGATCCGTTTTGGTTTTGTGTTATTCCAATTGTGAAGAAATGTGCATTTTATAGAAATAATGAATTTTGTTTCAAATCAAGGTTTGTTATTGGTCTCCAGTTGTTATCTCTTTATAGACGTTTATGTCTTAAGGAAATTATGGATCATACATGGGGCTTTTTTGTTTTGAACAACCCATGTGGGTTTTCCCTATGTTGGGGGTCTTTGGTTCGTATTAGGAGTTCCCATATCAATTCCATGGAGTGGGTTGATCGTTTTGGTGGGTAGAACCTTTCTGTTCTCCCCAAGTTCCTTTTTGTTGTGGATTTCTCTAAAACTGGTCAGTTTCGACTTGTGGATTAATCATCCACCCTGAATTTTGTGGTTCCATTCATCCTCATTCAGTTATTAGTTTGAGTTTTGGTTCTCATTCGGTATGGTGAATTATTGGGGAAAGAAAGTTTTTTTGGTGGGGATAATTGTCACACCCCAACCTAAGTTTTCATTTATATATTTTTATTTTTATTTTCTTTAATATGATTTATATTTTCTATCATGGTTTGGTTCATGGTTTTGGTGAGTATTTATTTGAGTTTTAGTGGTTTTGGGTGGATTTTCACCTCATTCATTGTTATTTTGAAAGGTATGGGGAGAAAATGGCATAGTGGGGAGTTTGTGATACCCCTAGTGTCACTTATCTATGGTGTGTATTTGTTGGATGGTTTAGCCCCTTGAGTTAGATGATTTTTGGGGGGAAATGGGTAATGTTTGGGGACTTTTTCCAGGTCACATGCTTAAGGTGAAAATTTAGATTAACCATGTAACCAATGTGTGAATAAGTCACATGGTTAACGTGCATGGTTAAACCAAGTGTGCAGCCTAAGTGTGTAGCCCCTACAACTCTTGATAGTGGGGAATTGCATAGTTTGCACACAGTTTGTTTAACCATGCGAGCTAACCATGAAATGAACCCTAGGAAATGTATTTGTGTCTCTTTGCCTTCTTTTTAAGTGGAGTTTCTTCCCTTATACTCCCAAACATATTCCCCCAACCTAGATTCCTTTTGTGGAGAATTTTACTTCTCTAAATCTCCACTAAGGTGATATAATGGTGGTTTCTCGGTGATTCTATACCCAGTTCAAAAGGTTAGGGCTTCCTTCTCCTTCCTCCTTGGTTTTCATCCAATTTTATCTACTCCACTAACCCCAGTAGCCATTTTTGTTTGATTTGGATACGTATGATAGTGTGAAATTTGGGTTTTTCTTTCTTAGGGTTTTGATATGTGGTTGGAGTGTCTTTCCTATGGATTTCATTAAAGGTTATTTTTTTCCGGAATATTAAATTTGATGCTTTAGTGTTTCTAATTAATTTATTAAAGTTTTTAACATGATTTTGATGTGTTGGTGTGAATTTTTATGGTGAATTCATGTTGGAAATTTGATAAAAAAATGGGTCTTTAAATGGTTTTCTTATCTACACACACACATATGTATGCAAGGTGTTCTGTGAAGTTAAATTTGGACTTTTTAGTATAAATTATATGTTTTGGGTTATGTTTAGCCCTGGTGAAGCATTTTTATTTTGTTAATTTGTAAGTTGATCTTGGTGTGTCGGTTTTTGGTGCCTTTTCCTGGTTTTGTGCTTGTGTTGTGACATGTTGAAATTGGATGTAATGTTGGTGGTGACTTTTAAAATTGGTTTCTTGGGTATTTTACATGGTTTACCAAATAAGATCAATTATGTGTGGGAACATACATGTAGTCACATGGGGCTCACATGGATGGGAAAAAATGATGATGGATTACTAAAATGGTGTTCACCTTAATCCCCATATTTCAAAACACCTTTCCTTATTCTTTACAATTTTACCTAACACATCTTATTTTAAATGGTTTCTTCTAAATTATAATGTCTTAAAAATAGTTCCTTGGTTTTTAAACGGTCACTTGGTTTTCAAGTGAACTAAATTGCAGTTTCAAGTGTATTTCGTAAGTCTTGGACCGTTTGAATCTTTGGAATTTGATTTGGTTCCTAAATGGTATAAAGGCCTGTTTGGAACCTTTTTAAGCATGTTGTATGTTTTTGAATTGGTTTTCAGAATGGATTTAAAATGGGATTGTATTTTAAATTCAGAGACTTAGTTGGTACTTTTAGGTGTTGTAGAAAGTGGTTTGATTCTCATATGAGAAGGAACTATTGGTATTTTATAATGAATAGGAAAGTGGTTTTGAAACATGTATGATTTTAAGGATTTGTTAGAACTTGTGAAAGGAATATTGTGATATGGGAAACTCTATAGTGGATCCTCTGAGGATAGGGTCATCACATAGGTGGTTTCTGTGTTTGGGATAGGAATGAATGGTTATTGAGTCAATAAGGTTTTCCTTATGACTTTTACATTCCTTAATATAAGGGGGAGATTATTAAGTCATCAAGGTTTCCTTATGACTTGACCATTCCTCTTGTTTTGAAAATCACAAACACCTTATTTCAAGGAAAAACTCATTTTACCCCTGTTTTACTTCCATAAGGAAAATTTCCTTCCCAATGGAAATTTACCCCTACCTTGTTTTCATTGTTCATATCAATATTTTTCTTAAGTATAAAAATCGAATTCATATCTAAAACCTAAAAATCGTATAATACTTAGATATAAAGCATTTAGTTTTAGGATCTGAATTCCTGTTACGAACTTTTATGAAGTTCTACTCTGAATTCCCTGTTACGAACTTTTATGAAGTTCAACTCTGAATTCTGATTATGAACTTATATAAAGTTTTAACTATGAATTCTGATGATGAATTCTGATTACGAATTCTCATTACGAATTTTGATGATGAATTCTGATTAGGAATTCTCATTATTAATTATAATGAGAATTCTGATTACGAATTATCATTACAAATTTTGATGATGAATTCTGATTACGAATTCTCATTAAGAATTCTGATGATGAATTCTGATTACGAATTCTCATTATGAATTATGATGATGAATTCTGATTATGAATTCTCATTAATAATTCTGCTGATGAATTCTGATTATGAATTTTCATTACGAATTCTGATGATGAATTCTGATTACGAATTCTCATTACGAATTCTGATGACGAATTCTGATTACAAAATCTCATTACGAATTCTGATTGTGAATTCTGATTATGAATTATGGATACGAACTTGTATGAACTTTGACTTAGAATTCTTCTGATGAAAAAAATCTGAATATTCTTGTATCATAGACTCTGAATTCATTTACTTACATTCCAAACATTTATATTTGCTTACATTCCGAATATTAGTTTTTTGTTATGATTTCACTTGTTCTTTTATAAAACGATGTCATGCCTTAAGTTATCAACTAACCATTGTTTGAGTGACATGTGTATAGGTCCCTTTGAAATTCAAGGAAGAATATGATCGTTGGAGGAGGGAACTGACCATTGGAGCTATGCCTATCAATAGGAGCTCATTTGCAAAGAGCACAACACTGGACAACATCTTTGACAACTATGCTTACATGCTGTTGAAGTGATTTCTAGAGAGTGTGTAACACCCCGAGATTTTATGAAAAATATTCTTTTTAATTTCATTAATGTCTTGTGTTATACGCTACACCAAAAGGAGCTTTCACAACACACATCTCTGACCTGGCTTGAATTACACGCAATCGTGACCTTCCACGATAGCGTGTGTTGTACGCAACACCAAGTTTCGCTAAACAACGATATGCTATTAAGATATTATTAAAACTAGCCGTTATGAATAGTAATGACCACTTTTTGAAATTTTGTAAATTTTATTTTTCAAAATGGACTTCATTTATGGATTCGGAATATCGAAATTAGCTTAGGGTGAAATTTTGGTGATTTTCGGATAACTTTCATATTTTGATGAATAGTGAAAATTACTAAATTTTAATTAAAAACAACTTTTTCAATCGAAATAATTAATAGTGATAAATTATTAATTTTAGTGGTTTTAAAGTATATTTAGAATATATTTTTACAATTTAATACAATTTTGGTCATTGGATGTAATTTCACATTTAAACCAGACATAAACAAGTGTCAATCTTTTGATAGTTATTATCACTTAAGAACACGCTATTTGTTTTGACAACGAGAATTAATTTTTAAATTAATTAATGCAACTGATATGTTTTGAATTTGGTAAAATAGAAATCATTTTTGAGTTCATAATATCAAATATATCTTAGGCCTAATTTTTGGTATTTTTCTGAAAACTTTCAATTTTTGATGAATAGTGAAACCACTAAGTGGTAGTTAAAAAAACTGAATTTTTCATAAAACTTAATTTTACCGCTTCTATGAGTGGAATTTCAAAAATCCGAAAGACACGGTTGATATCAGTAAGTAAAATGTGGTTCAATGAGATGAAAATAATTTTTGGTGAATAGTAACTTTTTTACTTTTATTTACCACGGTTAAAAGTAAATAGGGTAATAAAGGGTAAAAATGATATTATTATTACCCTAACACATGTACAAATTATATTGGATAAGTGTAATTCAACCAAAAACAAGCTTAGGAATTAAATATGACCATTTAGGCCCACTTGGATTAGATTAGGACGTTTATTATTATTTAATTCAAAGAAGAGTTAAAAGAGTTAAAATCAAAGTTTATTTACTAAAACATTTTTAATATAGGGTTATACATAAGATAAATTCAACTATATATATTAATTAGAAATCTAAAAATATTTCCTACATAATGGTATTTTATTTTTAATTTTTAGACATTAAATAATTTAATTTATTTATGACACAACGATGATGCAGTAATTATCTTATTAATGAAATATTGACATAATTGATGTTATAAATACCCAAATAAATATAATTTGCGACTTTTTACGAATTTCACTAATTTTCTAGGTTAATATGACATGTTAGTATTGATTTAATTAACTTTTTTAGAACTTATCATTCTGTTATGATTTTCACAAAAATCAATTACTAAATAGTGTCAAAATTGACATAAAATAGTTTTTAAAACAAATATTATATTATTAATTGTTATTTTATTCCTAAAAATATAAGGTTCGGAAAAATGACTTAGATAAGGTTATATATATTTATAATAAACAACTTGGGGTTCTTTTGGCTTCTTATAGTAAGTTTATTAACCTTATAGTATAAGAACACAAGAAGACACGGTAAAAGTAAAATTATTTAACTTAATGTTAAATCTAAATGATAAGGTTAAAATAGGAACCTAAACTTGTCTAAATTCTATTGGATGAGAGGATTTAGACCCATACCCACCTTAGCCTCGAAATAAATCAATTTGGAGCTATTTAAAACCGAACATGACTTTATAATAAAATAATATTTTTAGTTATTCCAAAGGTGCCCCTCTCCTCCCTTATAAAAGGGAACCTCCTCCCTCTCTTCCTCACACAACTTTGAGCCTTCAAGCTCGGCCAAACCCTGACAAATTCTCTTCTACACTTACCTAGAAACATCCTAGAGGTTCTGGTCTTCCTCAAAGACCAATTTTAGTGCCCTAAGAGGAGGTCTCAAGGAGGCGCTTCAAAGAAGAGGTGATTTTCGTTACCGATTCTTTCACCTTTATTTCTTCTTCCACTCCTTCTTCTTAGGTTGTTTCATTATGAAGTAATAACATCAGTATCACTCATATACTGATATGTTATTATAATTATTAAACAACCCTATTTCACCATCTATCCATCCTACGGAAAACGAAATCACCGCGCGTGCGTACGTACGGAATACCGTCTCCACGCCGTGGTGAAATCTATTTTCCACCACCACCTTACATGGATGGGTATAATGGTTTAAAGAATAACTATACATAGTTATTAGAACATCATATTGATTCTGATATATTGTATCATCCACTCCAATTCAATTCAATAATTATGGAAACGATATCATCGCTCGTGCGTACGTACGGACTACCGTCTCCACGACGCGATGAGATTCATTCTCCATGTTAACCATTTAAGAGTGATTATAAAGTATATATAAGAAATAATAATGAAATATATGACATTATAAAGCTACTGGATTTATGTATATATTTATGTCATCTACTTAATTCCATTCAACTCAATAAGGAAATGAAAACAACGTTCATGCGTACGTACGGCCTACCGTCTCCATGAGCGGTGTATTTATTTCCATTTACTAATTTATTATATATATGTATATTCTGAATATATATTATATATAAATCATGTTTTATATTCTTGAATTAAGTAATTATGATCTAAGCAATCATATGAATAATTACAAGTCAAAACACAGACGACAAATGAAACAATTTTACCCAAAATGCTCTTTAACATAGAATTTACAAAAGAAAGGGTAATATAAAGTCATAAGTGAACCATATATGATATCATAACAATGACTATGATTATGGAATAAGTAAATGACATTATTTAAATCATTATACAGGAGGTTCGGACACCTACGAAGAAAATCGGACCTACGGTAAGAGAAATATCACAATCTCATTTTTATCCGAGATTGTTTATACTTTGAAATTTACTGGGGTGTATTTTATCATCCACATCCATGTTTCCTCAATATGTAAAATTATTTCCATCCAACTATAATTGTTTAAATCCAATTTTACCCTTCGGTGAGTTTTTAGTAAAATATATGAACGGAATCTTTTGTCGTTTTTCGTACGAGATACTTTTTTACTTTTCCGAAAAAAGTACGAAGAATGTTTTTTTAACTTATACGGCATGAATGGATTTTTAAAACATTATTTCCAAGAAGCTTCCTTTACAAGTTTTCAAGTTTATTTTTAATCAACTTCTTTTAGTTTATAATTTTACGACATGTTAAGAAAGGAAAAGTGTTTTTGAAGTAGAAAGGATATTTTCCTCAAGAATGAAGTTCAATTATTATATCAAAATTATTTTCCCATCTAAGATAATAAAGGGTTCTGTTTTTATCCCTATTATTACATTGATTTGATTATGTTGTTATGGGATTATTTTTATGAATTCCTTTATCGTATATGAATTGTTTTATGATGTCATGATGTTTAAGATTCCCATTTTTATTACATGGGTTATGCAATGATGTATGGTTTATGATTTTGTGGCACACATAAGAATGGTATCATTATGCGATGGGTGGGACCTATATCTCCCTCCAATGCATTGGGTAAAGATTTTATATCTCATGAGATAGACATGGCTGGAATGGTAGGTTATACCGGTTCAGTGAAACCGGACTGAAATGAGGGTGACTCGGTTCAGAAAGGGACTTTGTCCACTAAGATAGTCTTGGAAATGAGTCTTGACTAACAATAAATGATTCTCTATGATTATGTGTGTATGCCTGAATGTTTAATGTTTTAAGTTATGATTATTGTGATTACATTTCACTGCCATGAGTTATTCCATGTTATGAAATTATGATCTCTTTTACAGGTTAATATTTCAAAAAGTTATGTGCTTATGTATATGATGTGATTGATATTTCTTTTGTTTACCCTTACTGAGCATTTGAGCTCACCCTTTCATGTTTTCTTTTCCCCAGGATATAAGGAAAGGTTTTAGGTATAAAAAAAATGAAGATCTTTATGGGAGATGTTAAAGATCTTTCACCAGGATTAGAAGATTATATTCCGAGTTTCCAAAGACACAAAACTATTATGATCCTTGTGTGTGTGTTTTTGTTATGTACTAAGTATTCCGCAAAAGTAATGTAATGTCCATGTACGTCAAGATTCGGGTCTCTACAGAGTGAGGCTCTTATAAACTCTCACACTATGTGCAAAAAGTTTGAGCAGCTTGTTCAAAATTTTCTTCATGCAGACTTTCTTCATGTGACTCAAATTGTTGTTGTGTACAATAGAGGGAATACGGGGATAGGAAGACAGAGGTGCTGACTACCTGATAGTTGAGGGCTTGCAGGGATAGAAAGACAGACTCCAATATTTGTATTGAGGGCTTACCCTGGTGTGGGTAAGACAGAATTTCTTGAAATAATAAATCAATGGACCTTTATCCAAGGTTATTGGATACCCCTATTTTTGGGTTAAAATATTTACTACTTGTTACTAGTTTTGTTTTAAGATTTATACTGAATTTTGTATTGTTGAGGAAATTATAACTTTCTTATACTTCCTCATACTTGTACTCTGATTTAGTTAGATTCTATATGATTTAAGGTAGAATCTTAGTTGGTGTAAACTTTTTTTAAGTTTCATTTCCGGAATCACTTTTCCAGAATCAAGAATGTTAATAGAACTTAGAGGTGTTGTAAATTTTGGTTATGCAAAATCTCCTTAGGGATTTTTTAAAGTATAAAATTCACCCACCTCTTGTATTTGAGCATCACATACTTATATATTTTATCCTATATTTGGTATTATAGAGTATATCATACCCACATACCATCTTACAATGGTGTCCATGGGTTATTGGTTTGATCCATGTCTGTGAAGACCTCCCCATTCTCCTTGTAGTACTATCATGGGAATCATATATGTCATCTAGAGGGGTGAGTGGAAATTTCTTATCGACCCCAATTAGATGAGTTGGTACCCCCAAGATTAGATGAGAGGCTACGTGGGAGGTGCCACTAGATTGGATAGTTTAGAGAATCCAGTTGGTTATTGACTATGGAGTTTCACCATATGTTGAAAGGTGAGTCCGAACCAAGTACATTCGGGTATTTCTTCTAGATACGTTTAGAAAATTCCCACGATTAACTATCTGTATGTTCCTACTTATTTATAACATGCTTGGTTAACTATTTAACTAGTATCTGTCTGCTTTTACTTGTACTATTTTGTTACTGTTTCGTGTACTTGTTCTATTTCCATTAATTTTAAATGTATCCCTCTTTATTAACTCATTTGGATTATTATTTGGGATTTGGTTATGAAACTGGTATGTTTTAAAATGGAAATATATTTTTAAATATAAAGTGGTGTGTTTTTTTAGAAAAGTGGATTTTTTTTGTAATGAAGTGTTTTGATTTTGAAATGATTAAACCTATTTTCTTATATACATATTTCAAACTAGTGTTTTTGGACTATTTTGGGAAAGTAAATGTATGGAATCTATGGTTCTTACCTCCTGATCTATTTATGCTCACACCCTACTTATGCCAC
This sequence comes from Viscum album, assembly GCA_963277665.1. NCBI lineage: Eukaryota > Viridiplantae > Streptophyta > Magnoliopsida > Santalales > Viscaceae > Viscum > Viscum album. The sequence continues at coordinate 627,588,212 of OY728127.1, forward strand.
TCGACATTGATAGACCTGAGTTTTTTCATGTTCAGGTTTCCAGTTTGATTGTGTATCTAGATCAGGTTGGTTTGTGGATGGTAGTGACCAAGATTTCACATGGGGATCATGTCAGTTGCGGTTTGGTTTTAGTTTTCTTTTTCAATTTATATTTTTTCAGCAGCTATTGTATTTTTATTGGTTTGTATATTTATTGATGTTTAGTTTTTATTAGTTTTTATTCATGATATTTTATCTTTATTTGATACTAGTTGTTTATTGGGTGAAATCATTCCCACTTGTTTTATCTTTGATTTCTGGGGCTAGTTTCCAGCCTTAGAGGATCGAAAACGCCTCTCCGACCTTATCTTGGACCGGGCCGGGTGTCAGGTTGGATGGAATCCTGAACTAGTTTGTGAAATCTCTTATATGGTGTATCCATAGGCTGGATGAATCTATAAGACCCCAATACTTTAAAATAATTCTATTTTTAATAGCATATATAACACATAACACCAAGCTTTAAGAAAACCATGATATACTTTTGAAATATTATTATATAATGTGATAGTTATCACCAAGACACTAGTATGGTGGGTATGTATATTATTGACCACATTATGAAAATATGTATGAAGGTTTTATATAATGTATATACTAATAAAAAATTTGTACTTAATTTTCAAAAAAAATCATTCTTTACTTCAAAAATACATTTTGTAAAAAATTGGTTATATTTTTAATTTTATGTGTGAGAATTATAATTAATTTCTACCAATTTTAGAATTTTATTTTATAAAATGAACATAAATTTTGATATAATCATATAAAAATCAACTTATGGGGAAATTTTGGGATTTTTTCAAAATGATTAATTTTTTAGTGAATAGTGGAAAATACTGATTTTTCAAATAATGTCATTTTTTTATTAAATCAAGTAATTTAAAATCACCCTTATATTTTGGGTTTGGTCTTAATGTTATATATGATTAATTTTATTTTCAATAGTCTAATTTGAATAAAAAAATTCAAGATTTTGATATAATTTAATTTTTATACTTAAAACACATTTTTCAAAAAAAAATGTTTTTCATTTATTTTTACGTATTTATATTAGAATTAATTACTTCCACTTCTAGAAATTCAATATTTAAAAATAGATTCCATATCTGGAATTAATATGTCCAAATTTGATAAATATGGGGTTTTAATCATTATTAATAGTAACATTGGTAAATTTTTGTCACCTCGGTATGTGTAAAATAGATAAAATGGGGTTAAAACCCTGAGATAAGGTCTCAAAATCAACTCGAAACTTTAATTTACCTTATTTTATGGGTTTAGATAATCCATTTATATGAAGTTATATTATATATTGCCACTTGGTACCATATTTCTTTGATTAGGACCTTTATATGAATTTAAGAAAAGTATAAATACAAAATGTCACTATCTTGACTTTAATAACTCTAAATTTTTAATACAAGGATAAAAATAGAGAAAGTTTGGTTATAAATTTTTTACTTGAAATATAAAATATTTTTTTTATCATTTTATTTTATTTATAATTTTTATTAATTAAATAATTACCTTAAATTCTTACATAATGTCGGGGTAGTATTTATTCAATTAATATAAAAATAAAATAAATGATTTTAAAAATATTATAAGTAATAAAAATTGGATGATTTTTTTGTTAAATATTTTATAGATAAATAATAAATTTTTGGTATCTGTTAAATTATTTTATTTTAATTAAATATGTTTTTATGTAGTTAAAATCAAATTAAATGAATAGTTTCAAAATTGGTATTCATGAAATTTTAAAATAAATAATATTTTATTAAATAATTTAAATTATTTAAAATATTATATTCATCAAAATTAATGTTATATGGTTGAAAATATCAACCATGGTCCATTTATGAGTCATTTATCCTTTTATGGTAACATTCTTGACCCTTTAAGGCTATAAAACTTTAATATTGTGGTAATTATCAAAAGGGTTAATGGGGGTTAAAACTAAAAGACAAGGGTGAAAACATGACTGAAACTTTTCCTAATTTTATTGGATTAAATTATTAATACTCATTATCATATTATATTATAATTATATTTAATTGAATATATTTATACATAAACAAATAATTTATATTAATTTAATACATTAAGAAATTCCAAGAATACCCCTCCCCTCAATTATAAAAGGACACTCATCTTTTTCTTCACACCACTTTAACAACATTTCTCCACAAAAACATACCCAATTATCTTATAAACATCCTTATAAAAGTTATAACAACCTTGACCTTCCAAAATACTGACCCTAGGTCTCTTAAAAGGAGATCTAATTGAATTATACCAAAGAAGTGGTAATTGTCTTTACTGAATCTTTCAAGATTATTTATTATTATAATTACTCTTAATTTGTTTTAACCATACCAAAAATTATAAATTCATTATCATAAATATACATAGATTTTATTATGATTATTTTGTAACCATATTCCATCTCTTTTCAATCCTATGAAAAGCGAAAACATCGCTTGTGCGTATGTACATCTTACCATCTCCATGTAGCTGTGTAATTCGTTTTTCATTGCTACTTTACTTGGAGGGTTATAAAGATGAAACTAATAAATATATATGATGATTATGACATAAATATTCTTATTTAATTATTATATCATATCTACTATGTTACCTTCCAATCTGTTGAAAAACAACAACGTTAATCATGCGTACATATAGACTACCACCTCCACGAAGTGATGTGAATCATTTTTCTTTTAAACATTGAATGGATGGTAATTAAGATAGATTTAATGAATATAAATAATATATATGATATAAAATTGATCCTAGAAAGGTGAATATTTATTTACCTTTCTTTCTTTCCATCCTTTGAAAACTGAAAACAACGTTCATGCGTGCGTACTCCCTATCATCTCCATGAATGGTGTAATTAATTTTTATATATATAAATTTTATGAATTATTATAAATTAATATATAATTAATTTATATTATATTTATATCTTGATTAAAATCCTAGAAATTATGGAACCATGATCAATGTATAAGGACCAAAACTACAGAATCAAAACATACATGAAAAAATGAAGCAGTTATCACTGGGGATAGTTATTTTAATAAAGAATTTTTAATAAATGGGTGATTGAAGGTTATAAAGAAATAATATATTGTTTGATATATATGATTATGGTTCTTTAATATACTTATAATAAACCTATATTTATTATAAAATATTTTTTAACACTTACGAAGTAAGTCAGACATAAGGTAATGGTTATTCATCTCAAATTTTTTTGGGACATATGTTATGTTATACACCTATATTATTTAATGCGGTTAACCTAATTCCACATAAATATTTTATATAAATAATATATTTTCATGTTTTATATTTAATTTTTCATTTGAAGTTATTTATTTTGTAGGGGTTTTCATTTGAAAGTTAGCAAAGTAGGAAAGGGTTTCTTAACTCAATTTCCTTCTATTAGGGTATACTTCTACCTCATTGACTATTTATTCCACGATTATGTTTGAAATGAAATTTTATTGTATTATGTTGTATTTTAACTTTTTTTTCTATTTAAATTTTTTACACATGATCACTTCATTAATTAATTCCCACTTCAATGATATGATCTTTGTAAGGGATTTTGTCTCAATTTCTCTTCATTAAGGAATATTTTAATGTTATAAACCTAATTTATTTTATATAAATTATATGTTTCCCATTTTACATTTAATATTATGAATCATTTATACATCATGGTATTTTAATTGTCAATTTAAATTATTTCATCCAAGGTGATTTGACTTGAAAGTTACCAAATGGTAAGGGTTTTCTTAACTAAATTTCCATTCATTGGGTTATAATTATACTTAATTGACTATTTTATTCTATGATTATGTGTTAAATGACATATTATTCTATTATTTTTTAGTTAAAATTATGTTTTTTGGATTTAAATCCATTACACATAATCACTTCATTGATTAATTCTCAATTCAATGATACGATCTTTGTAAGGGTTTCTCGTCTCACTTTTGTTTCCATGAGACATATGTCATATTCACCACTTTCTTCTTTCATGTGGTGTATATAACTCCCTTTGATATGATATATCATGATTTCATTTATATTTATGGTATTTAAATATATATTTATAAGTTTTTTTTTCATTGGGGTTGTGATTCAAAAGTTACCAAAATGGTAAGGGTTTATTTAACAATCTCGTTATTATTCAAGATTGTTTATATGAAAGTATATGCTGAGAGAATTATTTTATATTTCTATATGAAACTGAATATATTTTATTCTCATATGGTTATTTATATAAATTAAAAATTTTCATTTCATTTTCTATGCTTTAAGTACTAAATATAATGAAATCATATTTTTAAGGAAAACTGACATTGTTTTTCTACTCAATTAGGAATATTTTTCTTTCATAACCATATTTTCATTAAAAAAATTTAAAGAATATTTTTAATTTTATCCAATTATTTTTTAAATAAATTTTTACCCATGTTTTAATTTTTTAAAATGGTTTAAAAGTAATAGTCTATTTGTTTTTTGAATGAGGTACCTTTTCACTTTTCTTACAAAAGTGTGAAAGGGATGTTTTTTGAACTTCTATGACATGAAAGGAATTTATGACCATCGTAACCACTAACTATTTTGAGGATTAATTTATAATTTTATAATTTTATTTTCAAATAAAATAATTTCTTTAATATTTGGGAAATATTTAGATTTTAAATGAGTGATTTCAAATAAAAAGTGGTATTTTCCTCAAAGAATTTTCCAATGCTATTTTAAAATTATTTTAATATTTTTCAACATAATTTGTTGAATATTATTATTTAATAATAATATACCCCAAATATATCATCCACCCTATTTTTATTGATGGTTTATGTTCATTTTTTCTGGGGAAAATACTGACATTATGAATACTAGTTCTTTCAATATGGGCAGTTATTGATTTTTAAGGCATATTGATTAAGTTGTATTATTTATTCATATAATGAATGCATTGTAAATTTAAGTGATGGGTGGGGTCTATAATTATATATCCACATGATTCATCAACAGGTCTCACGAGACAAATGGTTTGGTAGACTTATTAAATGATTTTTTGGTGTATACCACCCATAGTCTAAACTGTCTTAGCGTAAGGCATGGACGATAAGTTTTAGATGTAAAATACTATGAATTCCATAATTTTGAAATAAATTATTGATTTCCATTTGATTATTTTTAATAATATCCCTAGGTAAGTTTCAATCTCATGTGATTATTTTTATGCCATCATTTGTTCTTTATTTAATCATTCTAAATTATTCTCCATGCTAATGTTATTGATTAAGTAGAATTTGTTTTTAGTTATTTACCTTGACATATTGATTATTCCTTATTTACTCATGATATAATACATTTTACACAACCCTTACTGATAATCTGATCTCACCCTTATTTTTTTTCCTTTCCCCAGGATATGAAGATGGAATATTTGAATAAGTTTAAGGGTGTAAAATATTTTATTTAATTGTGTTTTGTATTTTATATTTTCAAATGTAATGTGAGATTAACGTATATATCTAGTTTACCAAGACTAATAAACTATTAATTCCTTCGGGAAATGATTCCTTTATTCTAGTACCAATGTAATAATGTAACCACTGGCTCTAAGATACTAGTTTTAGGGTCTTTACTAAATAAAAAAAAACTTGTTCAGGACTCTCCTCATTACCATGATATGATATTACCTTATATGTAAAAGGGAGGAGAAGGAGAGAGATATGAAAGGGATAATCAAAAGGATACAAGGTCAAATCAAATCATTATATCGATGGTGTCTACCTTCTTATATAGTCCATGAGGACACTCCCTAATCCTGCCAATAATTTACTAATATGTTCATAATGTATGAGTAAATATATTATGATTATAAGTATTATATCTGATCAAATGATTTGACTTCATACTTATGTTTCATAATATGAATAATTTGTTATTTATGATAGTTTAATAAGTTCCTTGAATGTTAACACTTGGCATTCCATCTGTTTCCAATCATAAAACTCATGTGAATCATACACAATGATTATCATAGTATTATGATGACTATATAACATAAAATATGATATGTAAAGGCAATAAAATGATACCAACTTAACATTTCTTAATATTTACCCATAACAAAGCATAAAATATTCCTTTTTTCTTATTTCATACCATACAACATATCCATATCATCAAATATGATATAGAAAAACACATCATATGATTTAAATCAGCTTTAGGGTATATTTATAACAATCTCATACTTTAATAAATACTCATAAACATTATTTATTATTCACATTTTATTGTATCATATATAATAACTTTGGAAAGTATATCCAAATTTTTTTTTGGATATTTTTAAAATTATTTTGTAAATTTGTCATCCAATTCACCATGTACCGAATCATGTAAAATACCTTGTGAGTATCAATTCAAATATTATTATTTATAATCTCTAAAACCTTTTAGATAAACTATACATGTTTAGTAAAACTCAATACTCATTCAATCAACTATAATGTGTGACCCCATGGGCCTTTATAGTGTTGAAAAAAAATAAGAATAATTGAATTAGTAATTATAAAAAAAAGATACCTCTAGTAAAGAATAATTTCCACGTAATATATAAAGGAATATAATATGATATCTAACACAAGTATCTCTATAGTTATTTCCACCATTTTTATCACATATGAAAATGTCTTTTCATATGATCCCTTTATCCAAGAAATATAGTAACGATGGGATAGATATTATGTTAATCATGTATAGCTACTCATACATTCTAAATTCTCCATTTATAGACTAACTAGGTCTAAGAATACATCATAAGTCATTCATTCTTATGGATGATCACATGAAAAGCCTCTCATCCAATAGATAAGCACATCATATTTATTATCTAGGTATATTCATAAACTACTTTAGTATATCTCAATAAATGGGACATATGTCATACTTGTCGTATCATAGAACAAATCCCATCTCAGTTAAGTATATACCGATGACATGATCATCAACATAACCAACCCTATTATACAAAATACATTGTGTATGATAATCTATATTGTATACTTGGTAGGTCATCTAGGGCACAAAAATCATTTTGTTCCTCATGATCATATTTTCTTTCTATATATATGAAATCATACCCAGAATAACCTTAATATTTTATCCCAAAATATAGTACTTCATAAAGAACATTGATTAAGGATAATTCAAATTTATACTTTGAGAGGTCAATAATCATTTCATTTTACACAATATATGCAACTGATGTGAAATAATTTTAAAGTGGAGATAATATTCTATATATAAAAATACATTTTATATTATTAAAATATTAATGAATATTAAAAAAACCATACATAATCACTTGTATAATCATATAACCTATGATATACTTCTAGAGATACCTTATGATTGCTATAATTTTTAGTTTTTGTTAAATTTATTACATCTCTATGTAATTTCCACCACATCTCTATGTGAATATCTGATAAAACCCTCTCACTAAACTCTTTTAGTGAGTAATATATATAAATCAAGTCATTTTTTAATAATGATGAGACTTTGGAATCATATTTCTAATTTTCAACTCCAGGAACATATTATTCAAACTACATTACTTCAGAATATCAAATGTTATGATTTTAATAAATTTTGTTAAAAAATTAGAACTCTTTATAAGTTCAACAACATTTAATTATTGGAACCTTTTATATAAAAAATTTCCTTGAGATCATTTTGTAAATAATATATAAATATTTAAATTAACCAACATATCCTAAAACCTTTTAGGATATAATGTGACATTCACTTTGTTATGATAACTAAATATAACTCTATAGATTTCTATTTACCAACATACCCTAAACTCTTTTAGGATATTTAATTGAAATTAAATTTTATCTGACTAATTTAATCATAATTTTTATAATTTTAACTTTTCTAAGTTCACATATACTCCCACTATCCTCTTAGAAACTATATTATCTTTATAATATCTTTATAAGACACCCTAACTTCTTTGTGTTAGGAAATAACACAAATTTCTTCTTAGTGGGAATATTTAGTGAATAAACTATTGACTATCATATCATATATAGTATTGTATATGTTTATATATTTTTATATAAAAGAATATTATTCCTTAAAATATTCCACAAAATAGTGGAGGGTTAACAGGACTCAAATTTTAACAAGCATCTCAGATAAAATCTTTTATCTTCAATAAAATTTCTTTTATCCTTATATTCTTTTTAAAACATGTTTAATGAATCATAAATGATATATATTGAATCTGTATTCTCACATTTTTAATAAATACTTGTCAATAAATAACTTCTATTATCACATAATATAAATTAGATAACAATACACATAATTTACTGTAATTCATCTTAGCTTTACATATTCCATTACATTCAAATTTATGATTCAACAACCCCTTATTTAATCATTTTAATGAAAACTAAAAAAATTATCTATTATTTCCTCTATTTTTAACTCCTGTATAATTACAAGATTTTTATAATATGCATTTGGTATCATATACCCTTCCAAAATCAAATAATTTATTTTCATTACATTGATACATGTCATGGAATTTCCATGTAGTTTCCCAAACTCCAGTAGAAATTTTAGGAAATTCCATTATATGGAAACAATGTGAATCAATAACCAAGGTAGACTATTTAAATAATTTAATCTCTTTTCTGAGCATAAATATTTACCATATTATACTATCAATATATTATTAGATCCTATACATCACATGAAATTATCACATATCCTTAACACCTTAAGGAAACATGATAAACATTTATAGAAATTATTCACATTGCTGAAAATTTCAAACAATTATTATAGAATGAATTATATATCTAAAAAAATCCTTAAAGGAAACCTTTAGTCTCTCAAATTTATTAATATACTAAATAATATTGAATATATGGAAATTTACTAAAGTAAATTTTATCATATTGCAAATAATTCTTTTGAAACATTGAGTGAATCATTATATGATTCTCATAAGCATCAAGATTCTTTTTTTAACAAATTAAAATTTTGGTTACTTTGGAAAGCGTAATACTAAAACATAGAATTGTTTTACTTAAGAACATTCCCAAAGGTACCAGGATAAAGAAGTTTCTTCCAATAATAATTTCCGTATATTTTCAAAAATTGATCTTAAAGAATAGTTTTATGATGATTATGGTTCCATTATCTTAAAAATATTCATTTATTATAAGATTATAGTATTTTAAAATAATTTAAAAATGAATTTTATTAACTACTATCCCACTAAAATGATGGATCCTTTTAAATTTCATCATATCCATTAGTGATCCATGATCCATATTTCACTAATAAATGAATTTTTTTTGGTGTGAACCTCATCAAATTACTTATTTATGTAGAAAATATTTTTAATCATATCAAATATGACTCTTTGATGATTCAGAAGATAACATTGTATTCAGTCTATTATATGGATAGAATCAACACCGTTAATCTGGTATCCTAACTCTTAGGAACTCAAAGCTACATGAAACTGAAATAAAATTCAGTAAATGTGGCACCTAACTCTTAGAGTGACCAAATTGATTTCTTGACTTATGCAAGATAATCTAGGGACACCATGCTTATCTATGAACCGACCTTCTTGGATGATCGTGGTCTTGATATGTGTTTTCTTTAGAAGGATTATAAAACTCAATAATTTTTCACTGGATTTAAAATAATCATTTTATCTAATGTTCTTCTATTTATATGTATACATACTTATAATTATTTAGGTTGGAAACCTATTCTTCCACCAAATCAATATGTTCAAACCATATTGATGTGTAGCTCTTTACATGATCTATAGATTACGTTAGAAACCTAAATTGACACACAACTATATGTATACACATATAAATACATATCATGCATAAAGTGTATAAAACCAATCCATATAAATGATCATAATCCCATGAAATAAACAATCCCCACAAGAGTATTCTTGGAGTGAAAGATCATTATCCCCCACTTTTCTAGACAATGCATAATCTTCAAGGCCAGTGAGCACTCTGACCCAAAGTCCCTCTACCTAATGAGACTTTACTGAAGAGAGACCTCAATTATATCACAATTATAACACATAATTTATATAAACTATAATCATCCTCAAAATTAAATCTTATAACTTAATCAAGCACAATTCAAGGTATAATAAAACTAAATCAATTATAATACCTAGTATGTAACTCCTTATATACATGTATGAAAATTTATTGAAGTAGTTTAATACATTAAACTAATGTATAAATTAATTAATAATATAAAAATTTTATTTAAGAATAATAAAAAAGGACTAAAATAAATAAATTAATAATTGATATATTTAAACATGAGGTAAACTATCAATCAACAGCTCATAAATAAAGAAATTGTAAACACTTTATAATATTTCCATGCATTATGGACATTCTATAATTGAAAAAATATATATTTTTATTTATCTACAATATTAAATATCTCATATTACCATTTTATATAGAATTTACTTAAATATATTATATTAAATAAAATTTAAATACTTTATATTTCAATTCAATAATTTAAAAAAATCACATAATATAAATATCACACATCTAATATTATTTAAACCTTGATCATATAAATTATTAATTCTTCTTTTGATGTGGTTTAAATAATTTCTCAAATAAGACATTAAATTTGAACATTTCAAATCAAATATTATTAATAATTCAAAATATTAAATATCACCACTTTTTATATTTGACCTTATTTTTTAATTTATAAATATTTTATAAATTGAACTTATAATTTCTTTATAAACATTTCATATAAAAATTAAAAGTCATTATATATAATTTATAATGGTGTTTAATATTAATATTTAATATTATAGATATTTATTTAATAAATTTTTTACAAAAATTTAATTAATTAATTTGAAATATTTTACAATTAATTATTTTATAAAAACGTTATAATTTAATTAAATATCAAAAAAATAATTTTTTATAATTTATATACAATTTATAAATTACATAATTCAATTAATAATTGAAAAATATAATTTTTATGTATGTCAAATATTATAATATAATTTTTATCGTAATACGTGACTTGGTTCAAAACTGAAAGATGTGCCTTATGATTGTAATGTTAAGGACTAGGATTGATAATCTAGTATTATCAATCATACTTTTGAAAAAATTATATGATAGGATATGACATGACTACCAGGTCTTACAAATAGCTTGTGTAACATTAACTAGTTCTCTATGTAACATCAACCTTTGGTACTCGATGGACTATGTAATAGTAACCCCTTAATTCATAGTTGTCATTTCTTATGATATCACTTATATCATGATGATGAAATGATTCCTTATTTTCAGCCACATGAACAATTCATATGAGCTCCATTATGTTTTAGAATTCCCATATGTTATGTTAATTTATGAAGAAAAACTAAAGGATTACACTATGTTGTGCACTATGATATTATATATTTTATAAAGAATACCTATCACAAATTATGATATCTCATATCATTAAATATTCAATAGCTCTAAATTCATATAGTTTTTAAAAATATAAAATGAAATATTAACATTGATATGCATATTCTTCATTTTCAACATGATTTTGAGAATCAAGAAGCATATAACGACTTTCATAGTGCTAATGGTGAGGTAAAATATGTCATATGAATACATATATTTTAATCTATAAAATCAAAAAATTTACCCAACTCTCTAGTCCATACAACTCTTTATATCGACAATGGATATCATGGGCAGAGAGTTACATTTCATTAACATTCATGTGTGAGAATTTACAAGAATCAATTAACTCTTTAATTTTTGATTTAATAACATTTATGGGTAACTAAATATTTTAAAACACTTATTCTATATAGTATAATACAATAGAGACCTCAAATACCAAGATCACCATGCTATGAAAGTCTAAACAATAAATAAACTATAAATGAAGAACATTTTGTACCTTACACCGACGAGAATCTACTACTATCGTCAAACATTAAATTAATAAAGATCACTGAGAGGAATCCAATAGAATCCCTCCTCTATGGTGTATCCATGAGATAACTGAATCACTAAACTCATTGGAAGGACCCTCCCTATAACCACTGTATACTAGTACCTCATGTGTAAAATGGAGAAGAATGAGAGCTTTGATAGAGATAATTGATAGGAGGTAAGGGAGAATCAAATTGAAACCTAAATGGTTTTTTCCTCTTTATATAGGACTTAGGGATGATCCCTAATCCTACCAATAATTTACACATATATTCTTATTGTATGAGTAAATGGATTATAATTATAACTCTTATCACCCTTCAATCGATTTTTATACTCTCATGTGTTTCATCATATAAAGTGTTTGTTGTTGATGATGGCTATGAAATATTCCTAAAAATTAGCACATTTCATTCCTTCTATTTCCAATCGTAAAACTTATGTGAATCATACACTATGATTATCATAGTATTACGATGAATATATATTGTACAATATGAAATGTGAAGGAATTATCATGAAACCAAAAAACATGTCTTATGATATGCCTATACCAAAGCACTCAATAAGCCTTTTTTTTAATAAAATACCATATAAAAAAATCTATATCATTACATATGATATATCCAAACATAATGTATGATTTAAATTGGATTTAGGGAATATCTCCAATAGTGATGTGGTGTGGGTTGTAGTGTACAGGATGATGATAGTCACACATTTCATGCATATCTAGGAGACCAATTGATGGATGAGCTTGGAAATTTATACATTCATTAAAAGGAATTAATTTATGGTATAACTATGAGAATTATATCATAAAAATCTCATTTTACAGTCAAATTGTGGAATAGACTGAATAAAGCTATGAAGTTTCATTTAAAGCTAAGTGTGGTTTATCATCCACAAATTGATGGTTAGTCGAACAAGATGATCTGGATACATTAGGATATTCTCATGGGTTATAATGGTGATTATGACCACTTGGGATGTGTTAGTGATGCTCATAGTGGTAGAACCTTCAGGACCCTTGGTCGCAACATCATTCCTTCCAGTTTATTTGGTTCATGATCTATGGCGTGGTCTCTATTCCTCCTCTTTCACCTATACTATGTTTACTTGGTCCAATACACAAGACCCCATCTTGGTTGGGTGTGTTGGTTTTTCATGTTTTTTTGGGATTGTGGAGGTGGGTGTAGTACAAATGTGGGCTTCTTAATGAGGTGGTTTGTCCCCTTGGATTTATTTTGATATTTTGATTTAGTTCTTTCTATTTGGTGTTTTATCTCTATGTTTCTTCCTAGTAGTTAAAATATTAAATTGAGATCCTAATACTTTTTTTCTATTGATGTATTTTGTCCAGTTTTTGGTTCATTAGGTTCCTGGTAGAGGTGTTGGTTCTCCACAAAGATGGTTCATTTTAAATGGATTTTTCTATTCGACGGTGGGTGGATCTTTTTAATAGTGTTTTATTTAAGATATTTGGTTCTTATGCCATAGTATGGACCTATAAGTTTGAGTTTGGTGGAGCTTAATGATGTTTTCTATTCATTAGTGTGATTCAGAGGTATCAATGGAAATGACGTTTTTGTTTCATGGTGGTTTGGGTAGTGATAAATAACTGGTGGTGAGGATGGTGATCTATGAAAAGTGGTGATGATAAATAATGTTGTAAAATTGTGGCCTCAGTCGGCGTATGTGGTGGCTCAAGGTTTCCTCAGGATCCTTTACTTCTCCAGGTGTTGTGGTTTGAATTTTAATTTGTAGTTTGAATTTTGTTTAGTGTATTGGTTCCCTCCCAAATTTTAATTAGTGGTTTGAAAATAAATAAAATTATAATTTAGAGGAGTATTGTTTTCTTATTAAAAAATATATTTGGATTTGATCCATATGGGTCCTATAATTTCTTATACATAGGATCATTTCACTCATCCTTGTGTTTATTAAAGGTAGGTGAGTCAATGATCATTGGGTTGATCTTTGTATAGAAGACTACTGAGAGGGTGTAGTCAACTAGGAAGTGGTTTGTAACCACTTAAAGTAGGAAGTGATTATATTTCAACCATATGTGATTACCCCTAGAGTTTTTATTAGGATATCTTGCATTATTAAATGATTCGTATTGGTTGGGGAATCAATATCTGAGTAAGCCATAACAAACTATTTTATTGATTTTAATAAGTATTACATGTTAAATCTTATCAGAAAAATGAGGAAAAGGGAGGAAAGGGTGATGAGATCATGGTGATATTAATTAGTGAAGTATGAGGGTGTCGGCACAAACAAGCTTTTCTCCCTCTAGGGGGAGTGATCCGAGACCTGTGAAACAAGTGACCTCCACTCCCATATTTACTCTTGTATCGAAGAAGTCAAAAATTCCATTCCCTTCAAACCATGTATGTCTCACCTCCATTTGGTTATGCATCAGCCCTTTTCACTACTGGATAGTGTTTTCAATATACCATAGGGTAGAACCAAATCCACAATGAGCATTGAATTTCTGAGTAAGGGAAGCTTGCATCATATTTTTCTTATTTTTTCAATATTATAAAGTGTAACAGAAGCAGAATCATGAAATACCAATTGTCTCTTTAACCATAAAATCTAGGTATGCATGACATATTTTATATTTAACATCTCTAGAAGTATGATCCATACCTCACAAATGTGATTGAGGATGATGATGTTGAGTTGGATGAAGACAGTTTATTTGAGGAATGCATACTGTGAATCATCGAACAAAGTGTGAAGGTGTTGTGATGGAACATAGTACATATTGTTCATGTATTATAAAAAAATTATCATATCAACGAGGATAATTGGGAGTGGGTGTCAAATGTATAATCCCAACGTCCAAATGTGTTCATTTAGGATACCAATGGATTCTTCTCTTGCTTATAAATGAGAATCCCATAGTGGGAGATTTTGTAAAAACCTTGAATTTTGAGGTGAAATTTTGACTTTATTTTATATTTTATTTATTTAATATTGGATGATTTTATTTTTTATCAAGAGGGGTCAAGGATTGGTAGTTCTTTTCTAAGGATTAACTAGGGCCTTGTTGTTAGGAAAAAATAATAGAGTTAATTTTGTGCTCAGTGCAGGGAAATAGGTACCTGGCGACTTGTCCAAAACCCTACTGCCCTTAGAGCCCCACTATCTAACTACTGGGGGTGGGGTACATACCTTGTAAGGGAACTGGTTACCCTGTTAAGATGACTCGATCATAATATATCTATATATTACACTATTTCATTTATTGAACATTACCTATCATAAATGAATCACACTACTAGGACCCAAAGGTGTAGTGTATTTGGAAATAAGCTACATAGTCATCTTTTTTTCAATAAATCTTCCACTTCTCTTTAAAAAAATTATATATATATATATATGAATAATTCCTAGTCATGTCCCTAAAAATAAATTCTTGGGTAAATGGGAAAACATAAGAAATGATCAATGAAAAATTCTCAATTAGAGGAATATAATATCAATAAGATATAAAGGATTTAATATTATATCATAAACAAGTGAGAGATTTGAACATAGAAGGAATGAAATGGTTAACTAAATAAGATCATTTAATCATAATAACTAATCATAAATAATTATGATATAATAATGGATCAGGGCATAAAATCCATAAGGATGTTTCTGAAATCATAATATATACCATGACATAATAATCTGAACTCATATGACAATAATCATGGTCCATTGATACATAATATAGGAATGGGTTATATGTATATAAAATCAAAAAATATATCACAGATCTCTTCCATGACCATCATAACATTACAACCAAAGAAAATTGCATCATGTCCATGAATAATATAGTGGAATAGGATAACCACTCATTTCCTCTAACATAACAAACTTGGATAACCTCATATGTCCCACACAACTGAAAAATTGATTAATTGTTATGGGGAATTTTCAACGGAACCCCATCCTAAATAACAATATGTGATGGGGTCCCATCGCAAATGAATCATTTCTGAAAACAACATTTTAAAAGGTATTTTCACGATGGGTCGTTGCAAAAAAACTATCCTTTTCAATGGGTCTCCCTCCCATTGTAAATAGTTTCTAACCAGATTATTTAAATAGGTATTTGTGATGACACAAGTGACTCATCACAGAAATTATTTGTGAGAGATATAGTCCCACCACAAATAAGTTAAAAAAATAAAAATAAAATATTTAAAAATATAAAAAATAAAAATAAAAAAATAATATATAAAACTGAAAAAATAGAATTAATTAAAATATTACACAAAATATTTACATTCAAATGTTAACATAAAAATGTATGCGTCACTACAGAAGGGGAGGGGGAGGGGTAGGTTCATCTAGAAGATGAGGGGGAGGGAACTCCTTCCCAACACACTAAGCCATCTATTTCATGTGCTCCATCATCTAGTCGTGATACTAATGGTGTTTTCATTGTATATCCTTTTACTGCTACTTGTGATGTTAATAGAGCTCTTTATTCTCATTATGCATGGCCACTATAACATCAATTTGTACTCATAACTACTCCTCATATTGTGGGGCCTATGATGATGATTCTATATGATATCCCCTCGAGATAAACACCAACCATGTAAAAGTACCATAATAACTCCCAAGATTCAGTTGAGAACTAATACCAAGCAATAATCCCTTCTTGAAAGTATACTGAGTCACCAACACCGACACTACATCATCAAATCTTACTACACCAGTTTTCTGGATCTCAGTCTCAGCCTAACAATCATCCTATGTCTAAGAATTTTCATACTCATATGACACCTTCAATTGAAATTTGAAATTAAAATACTTAAAATATTTTTTTTAATAAATTTTAAAACTCAAAAAAGAAATATAGTGACCACAATCTGACACTGGAGACCACCCATAATATCTCTAGTGATAGGATCATTGTACATCCTCTTATAGATGTTGAAATCAATAATATTTATATGTTAAACAACCTATATGAGTATAAAATAAACATTTTACATTTAAATTTATATAAATTATTAAAAAAAGGTACTTAATATATGTCATTGATTCATACTATATTTACAACTACAATCTCGATGTGCCACCACTTTCCCCTAGTTCTGTTGACCTAATTATTCCAACCTTTGAAAACTATCTCCAATCCAATATGAACATAATCCATTCTAAACCTAAGATGAGATGTAATCCGGTCAGTTGGAGTAAAATGAATAATACAAATATGTGACTCCCAATTTCTTCATGGATATCCTCCTCATATTGTGTGAAAACTGATGACAATGATCACGCCTAACGATCTCCCAATCCTCCCAGATAGAAGTCTACATTCGATTATTGATGGGATACTATATACCCTGTAAATAATTACTAATATAAAGTTAATAATTGAATAAATTTAAAATACCTATTATTTATTTATGTATCATCCAATGATCAAACATGCAGTGTTGAACATCAATGGGAATCTAATCTCATGTCACCCGTGCTCTAGAAAAATAGTTTCAAAAAATAGCACTCCCCTATCCAACAAATATATGCGTAATGCTGTGAAAAAAATAGAACAATAATAAAATGATTAGTACATATGAAAATTAATTAAATGTAATGAAAAATAACTAAAATACACAACTAAACATACCTCTGCATATGTGGATTGAACTCAAGATGTGGATGTTTCCCAGGAATAGGGTCAGGAATCATCAATCTCACAATCCCCTGACCCCTACAAATTGATAATGAGATTCTAGGAACCTAAGGGTAAAATGATGAAGAATCAATGTAGAGACCCGAAGCTTAACGTACATGAACATTACATTACTTTTGCGGAATACTTAGTATATAACAAAACACACACACAAGGACCGTAATAGTTTAGTGTCTTTGGAAACTCGGAGTATAATCTTCTAATCGTGGTGAAAGATCTTTAATATATCCTATAAAGATCTTCTTTTATTTCTACCTAAAACCTTTCTTTATATCCTAGGGAAAATAAAACATAAAAGGGTGAGCTCAAATGCTCAGTAAGGGTAAACAAAAGAAATATCAATCACATAATTTTCATAAGAACATAACATTTTTGGAAATCTTAACCTGCAAAAGAGAGCATAATTTCATAACATGGGATAAATCATAGTAGTGAAATGAAATCCCAATAATCATAACGTAAAACATGAAACTTTGTGGCATACACAAATAATCATAGAGAATCATTTCTTGTTAGTCAAGACTCATTGCCAAGACTATCTTAGTGGACAAAGTCCCTTTCTGAACTGAGTCACCCTCGTTCCAGTCTTGTTTCACTGAACCGGTATAACCTACCGTTCCAGCCATGTCTATCTAATGAGATATCAAATCTTTACCCAATGAATTGGAGGGAGATATAGGTCCCACCCATATTATAATGAATCTTTTCTTATGTGTGCCACATAATCATAAATCATACATCATCTCATAACACATGTAACAAAAATGGGATTCTTGAAACATCATGACATCATAAAACAAATCATATTAGGTAAATGACTTCATAAAAATAATTCCCTCACAACATAATCAAATCAATGTAATAATAGGGATAAAAACCGAACCCTTTATTATCTTAGATGGAAAATAATTTTGATAAAACACTTGAACTCCATTCTTGAGGAAAATATCCTTTCTTCTTCAAAAAAACACTTTTCTTTTCTTAACATGTCATACAATTATAAACTAAAAGAAGTTGATTAAAAATAAACTTGAAAAATTTTAAAGGAAGATTCTTGGAAATCATGTTTTAAAAATCCATTCATGCCATATAGGTTAAAAAAAACATTCTTCTCGTACTTTTGTCGGTAAAGTCAAAAAGTACCTCGTACGAAAAAAAATGACAAAAGATTCCTTTCATATTCTTTACTAAAAACTCACCGAAGGGTCAAATTGGATTTAAACAAATGTAGAAGTATGTAAATAATATTACATATTGAGGAAACATGGATGTGGATGATAAAATACACCCCAGTAAATGCCAAAGTAAAAACAATCTCGGATAAAAATGAGATTGTGATATTTTCTCTTACCTTAGGTCTGATTTGCTTTGTACGTGTCCGAAGCTCCTGTATAATGGTTTAAATAATGTTATTGACTTATTCCAGAATCATATTTATTGTTATTATATCATATATGGTCCACTTATGACTTTATATTACCCGTTATTTTGTAAATTCATGTTAAAGTAGCGTTTTGGGTAAAATCGTCTCATTTGGTGTTCGTGTTTTTAACTTGTAATTATTAATATGATTACTTGGATCAAGATTACTTATATCCAGAATGTAAAACATGATTTATATATAATATATATTCAGAATATATATATATATATAATATATCGATAAATGGAATGAAATACACCGTTCATGGAGACGGTAGTCCGTACGTACGCATGAACGCTGTTTTCGTTTCCTTATTGAATTGAATGGAATTAAGTAGATGACATACATATAAATATACATAAATCCAGTATCATTATTATGTCATATATTTCATTAGTACTTATTATATATACTTTATAATCATTCATGAATGGTTAATCATTGAGAATGAATCTCATCGCGTCGTGGAGACGGTAGTTCGTACGTACGCACGAGCGATGATATCATTCCCATGGTCATGGAATTGTGTTGAAGTGTATGTATACTATTTCAGTATCAATATCACTTTATAATAATCATGTATAGTTACTCATTACACCATTATACCCATCCAATTAAGGTGGTGACGGAAAATAGATTACACCACGGCGTGGAGACGGTATTCCGTACGTACGCACACGCGGTGATTTCCTTTCTCCGTATGATGGATAGAAGGTTAATTAGAGTTGTTTCATATTTATAATAACATATCAGTATTTAAGTAATACTTATGTTATTACTTTATAATGAAACAACTAAAGAATAAGAAGTTGAAGAAGAAAGAAATTGAAAAGATCGGTAATGGATATTACCTCTTCTTTGGAACGCCTCTTTGAATCCTCCACTTAGGGAACTAAGATTGGTCTTTTAAGAATACCAGGACCTCTAGGATTATTCTAGGGAAGTGTAGAGGAGAAAATGGCAGGGTTTGGCCGAGATTGAGTGCTCAAATTGGTGTGAGGAGGAGGGGGAGGAGGTGCCCTTTTATAAGGGAGGAGAGGGGCACCTTAGGAATATCTCAAAATATTATTTTATATTAAAGTCAAAATCGGTTTATAATGGTTCAAAAGGGTTTTATTTCTAAGATAAAGTGGGTATGGGTCGAAATCCTATCAACCAATAGGATTTAGACAAGTTTAGGGTATTATTTTAACCTTATCAATTAGATTTAACTCTAAGTTAAATAATTTAACTTTTACCGTGTCTTTTTTTTTCTTACACTATATGGTTAATACACTTACTATAACATGCCAAAAGAACCCCAAATTGTTTATTATTAACATATATATCCTTATCTAAGTCATTTGGCCAAACCTTAGATTTTTAGGAATAAAATAACAATTAATAATATAATATTTGATTTAAAAACTATTTTGTGTCAATTTTGACACTATTTGATATATGATTTTTGTGAAAGTCATAATAGAATTATATGTTCGAAACAAGTTTATTAAATCAACAATAATATATCATAGTAACCTAGAAAATTAGTGGAATTCATAAAAATGCTTAAATTTCATTTATTTTGGTATTTATAATATCAATTATGTCAATATTTCATTAATAAGATAATTACTGCATCATCTTTGTGTCATAAATAAATTAAATTATTTGATGTCTAAAAATTACAAATAAAATACCATCATGTAGGAAATCTTTTTATATTTCTAATGAATATTTACAATCGAATTTATCTTATGTACAACCCTATATTAAATTTTTTTTAGTAAATATACTTTGATTTTAACTCTTTTAACTCTTCTTTGAATTAAATAATAATAAATGTCCTAATCTAATCCAAGTGGGCCTAAGTGGTCATATTTTATTCCTAAGATTGTTTTTGGTCGAATTACACTTGTCCAATAGAATTATGACATGTGTTAGGGTAATATTAATATCATTCTTACCCTTAATTACCCTATTTACTTTTAACCGTGGTAAATAAAAATAAAAAGTTACTATTCACCAAAAATTATTTTCATCTCATTGAACCACATTTTACTTACTGACATCAACCGTGTCTCTCGGATTTTTGAAATTCCATTCACAGAAGCGGTAAAATTAAGTTTTATGAAAAAATTCAGTTTTTTTTAACTACCACTTAGTAGTTTCACTATTCATCAAAAATTGATGTTTTTCAGAACAATGCCAAAATTTCATCCTAAACTATATTTCATATTCTGAATTCAAAAATGAAGTCTATTTTACCAAATTCATAACATAGAAGTTTCACTAATTAATTTTATAATTAAATCCCGCTGTTAAAACAAATAGCGTGTTTTTAAGAAACAATATCTATCAAAAGATTGACACTTGTTTATGTCTGGTTTAAATGTGAGATTACATCCAATGACCAAAATTGTATTAAATTGTAAAAATATATTATAAATATACTTTAAAACCACTCAAATTAATAATTTATCACTATTAATTATTTCGATTGAAAAAGTTGTTTTTAATTATAACTTAGTAATTTTCACTATTCATCAGAATATGAAAGTTATCCGAAAAGTACCAAAATTTCACCTTAGGCTAAATTCGATACTCTGAATCCAAAAATGAAGTTCATTTTGAAAAATAAGATTTACAGAATTTCAAAAAGTGGTTATTACTATTCATAACAGCTAGTTTTAATAATATTTTAATAGAATATCGTTGTTTAGTGAAACTCAGTATTGCGTACTACACACGCTATCGAGGAAGGTTGCGATTGCGTGTAATGCAAGGCAAGTCAAAGATGCGTGTTGTGCAAGCTCATTTTGGTGTAGCGTACAACACAAGAAATTAATAAAATTAAAAAGAATATTTTTCATAAAATCTCGGGCTGTTATATTCTACCCCCCTTAAAATGAATTTCGCCCTTGAAATTCGTCGGGGTTATAAATGGTTTACTATTCGAAAGTTTATTTAATAGAAACCCACATCATAAAAAGGAATATCAAAACCAATCTTTAAAAACAAAAGTATGAAACGTAACGGTTACCCAAATAAACTAATCACTGGGTTTCCACATAGGTGAAAATATGGATATGGAAGAGAAATCTAACCATCATGTTCTGATGGAGAGTGGTAGAGAACATGGCTATGGAAAAGCCAGTAATCACAAAGCCATAAATTTGTGATGATCTAAGGTACCATCTGATTCATCAGATATAAGATCACTAGGACAACATTTTTGGTTTTCAAGATCGTTTCCCTAAAGTTAAAGAATTTGAATTAGAATAAATACTTACTTTATGTTGGTACAACCTCACTGTTGTTCGTGCCTTTAACAATTTCCACTTCATCTCTTAAATAAATGAAGTTGAATTTGTTATTCGTGAAGTGTTAGCAGATCATGTGATAGAATGACGGGCCATTCCATCTGTCTCAAAAGGTTAGCAAAATTTATATACATAAGTCGATCTACTGTGGGATTAATCATATATGGTTCCTAAAATGAACTTATACTTCATATATCATACTTATTAATATAATAAATCTAGTTTCTACTAAACAGGGACTTCCTGTAGGACAGTGGTAGGTGATAAAGGCCAGTCGCACTTCGGTTGTGGGTTCGATTCCCACGGCCTTGTCCGACGCGATGGGCTGTTGCCCGTCCTGCAGGTTGTCCTTTTTCTTAAACTATATTACTATAATATAACATAAATAATATTGAAAAAACTTCTATCCTTAAACAATACTAACTTATGTCCAACATAATCCATTCCAATCTTTTGGCTTATCCATAATACTGCAGTCCACTCTCATAATATAGTGAAAATGATTACCAGAGATTTAATACCATCATTGATCCCCATATATCATAAGATATGTCTTGTTGGTCACATTCCAAACTTTCAAAGGCCTTAATCATGTATTCTCTTGAATACCCATCGAACCTTAGTGAAAACATGAATGCAGTTAAAATTTAACACTTTCCACATACCAAAATCCTCAGAATTCTATATACTCAAACCATGATATCACTTAGTCCTTATATCAATCATGAGCTCATGAATACTGTCAAATATTTAATTTTCTCATTTTCCCTTCATTGTACGCATATCATTCTTTTTCCAAAAATATCTCAATCACTTTCCATGGTTACTGGTACCATAAAATTATTGAAAACCACAATAGACCAATACATAAGTATTCCAATACTTTATGATACAACATTATTTTGGAATCTCATTACATACACACTTAATTATTCCACCACATCGTTATCATATTCAACATCGCCAATAGTGATCGCATGTGACTTCCCTTTGTCCTTTTCCTTAAGTGGTTGCTCATGTTGATCATCACTAACCCTTGGATTAGGGAATTTATTGGCATAATGTCCCATTTCCTTGCACTTGAAGCATTGAAGTGTTGGTGGTGCGTTCTCTGCAGTGTTTGCTTTGTTCACATCATTAGAAACCCTTTTTCCTTTACTTCGACACTCAGCTACTCGATGTCCTTCTTTTCCACACTTAAAACATTTTCTAGTCCCTTTAAGACAATCTCCACCATGCTTCTTTCCACACTTTGAGCATAAGGAAACATTCATTTTCTTTTCACCATTATTCTGAGATTTCTCCTTGAACTCCATCTTTCGTTTCTTTTCAAAACCATAAGATGGATATGTAACAACAACTTCCATTTCTACCTTGATAGCACAACGCACAATTTCTTCATATCTACTGAAGTCTCTTATAGCTAATGCCCTTCGAAGACTTGGTTTTAAGCCACTGAAAAATCGATCAACTTTACTTTCAGGTTGGATGATAATGCCAGATGCATACCTTGCAAGTCTTGTAAAATTCGCTTCGTATATACCAACAGATTCATCGTCCTTTTTCTTTAGTTCAAGAAACTCCTTCTCCATCTTTTTTCGAAGAATACGAGGGAAGTACTTACTGAAAAACAAGTTCTTGAACTCGTCCCATTCCATGGACTCAATTTCATCTCTTTGCCTCGTATTCTTGATAAGATTCCACCATTGATCAGCTTCACCTTCCAAACGATATACAGCTAAGATGACTTTATCATGCTCAGAACATTGAAGAACTGAAAATATCTTTTCAGTGGTACTGATCCATTGTTCAGCAACAAGTGGATCAGAAGACCCACTGAAAGAAGGTGGACGTTGCCTCATGAAGGACTCAATAGAATATTGTTCCCTTCTCTTATCATTTGGAAGTCCAGAATGATTCATAGCTTGTGTAAGTATAGCAATAAGATTTTTCACTCCATCTCCCATAACATTTGTTTGTTCAGGAGGGCAATCATTGCATTGTCCATTGCATTGATCAACACGGTTCCTTCGGGTTCCAGCCATCGTCTAAAACCCAAAAAGAATAGTGTGAGAGGAAAAAATCATGCTAGGGAAAACAACATAATAAAGGGGGAGTACCTTCAATATCTAACATCTTAGGTTTAATTCTATGATCGTTAGCATAATTCTAGTACTATAACCTATACGTATACTTAACCTTAGGGACATCCCTAGACATACCTTAGAAATATCTCTAGGGATCTCACTAAAGTTCTCGCATCCTAGTTTTCAAAGGTTGACTAAACCTTTCCTTTGATACCAAATGTAGAGACCCGAAGCTTAACGTACATGAACATTACATTACTTTTGCGGAATACTTAGTACATAACAAAACACACACACAAGGACCGTAATAGTTTAGTGTCTTTGGAAACTCGGAGTATAATCTTCTAATCGTGGTGAAAGATCTTCAATATCTCCCATAAAGATCTTCTTTTTTTTCTACCTAAAACCTTTCTTTATATCCTGGGGAAAAGAAAACATAAAAGGGTGAGCTCAAATTCTCAGTAAGGGTAAACAAAAGAAATATCAATCACATAATTTTCATAAGAACATAACATTTTTGGAAATCTTAACCTGCAAAAGAGAGCATAATTTCATAACATGGGATAAATCATAGTAGTGAAATGAAATCCCAATAATCATAACATAAAACATGAAACTTTGTGGCATACACACATAATCATAGAGAATCATTTCTTGTTAGTCAAGACTCATTGCCAAGACTATCTTAGTGGACAAAGTCCCTTTCTGAATCGAGTCACCCTTGTTCCAGTCTTGTTTCACTGAACCGGTATAACCTACCGTTCCAGCCATGTCTATCTCATGAGATATCAAATCTTTACCCAATGCATTGGAGGGAGATATAGGTCCCACCCATCTTATAATGAATATTTTATTATGTGTGCCACATAATCATAAATCATACATCATCGCATAACACATGTAACAAAAATGGGATTCTTGAAACATCATGACATCATAAAACAAATCATATAAGGTAAATGAATTCATAAAAATAATTCCCTCACAACATAATCAAATCAATGTAATAATAGGGATAAAACAGAACCCTTTATTATCTTAGATGGAAAATAATTTTGATAAAACACTTGAACTCCATTCTTGAGGAAAATATCCTTTCTTCTTCAAAAAAACACTTTTCTTTTCTTAACATGTCATACAATTATAAACTAAAAGAAGTTGATTAAAAATAAACTTGAAAAATTTTAAAGGAAGCTTCTTGGAAATCATGTTTTAAAAATCCATTCATGCCGTATAAGTTAAAAAAACATTCTTCTCGTACTTTTGTCGGTAAAGTCAAAAAGTACCTCGTACGAAAAAAAATGACAAAAGATTCCTTTCATATTCTTTACTAAAAACTCACCGAAGGGTAAAATTGGATTTAAACAATTGTATAAGTATAGAAATAATATTACATATTGAGGAAACATGGATGTGGATGATAAAATACACCCCAGTAAATGCCAAAGTAAAAACAATCTCGGATAAAAATGAGATTGTGATATTTTCCCTTACCTTAGGTCCGATTTGCTTTGTACGTGTCCGAAGCTCCTTTATAATGGTTTAAATAATGTTATTGACTTATTCCAGAATCATATTCATTGTTATTATATCATATATGGTCCACTTATGACTTTATATTACCCGTTCTTTTGTAAATTCATGTTAAAGTAGCGTTTTGGGTAAAATCGTCTCATTTGGTGTTCGTGTTTTTAACTTGTAATTATTAATATGATTACTTGGATCATGATTACTTATATCCAGAATGTAAAACATGATTTATATATAATATATATTCATAATATATATATATATATATAATATATATCGATAAATGGAATGAAATACACCGTTCATGGAGACGGTAGTCCGTACGTACGCATGAACGCTGTTTTCGTTTCCTTATTGAATTGAATGGAATTAAGTAGATGACATACATATAAATATACATAAATCAAGTATCATTATTATTTCATATATTTCATTAGTACTTATTATATATACTTTATAATCATTCATGAATGGTTAATCATTGAGAATGAATCTCATCGCGTCGTGGAGACGGTAGTCCGTACGTACGCACGAGCGATGATATCGTTCCCATGGTCATGGAATTGTGTTGAAGTGTATGTATACTATTTCAGTATCAATATCACTTTATAATAATCATGTATATTTACTCATTACACCATTATACCCATCCAATTAAGGTGGTGACGGAAAATAGATTACACCACGGCGTGGAGACGGTATTCCGTACGTACGCACGCGCGGTGATTTCCTTTCTCCGTATGATGGATAGAAGGTTAATTAGAGTTGTTTCGTATTTATAATAACATATCAGTATGTAAGTAATACTGATGTTATTACTTTATAATGAAACAACTAAAGAAGAAGAAGTTGAAGAAGAAAGAAATTGAAAAGATCGGTAATGGATATTACCTCTTCTTTGGAACGCCTCTTTGAATCCTCCACTTAGGGAACTAAGATTGGTCTTTTAAGAAGACCAGGACCTCTAGGATTATTCTAGGGAAGTGGAGAGGAGAAAATGGAAGGGGTTTTCCGAGCTTGAGTGCTCAAATTGGTGTGAGGAGGAGGGGGAGGAGGTGCCCTTTTATAAGGGAGGAGAGGGGCACCTTAGGAATATCTCAAAATATTATTTTATATTAAAGTCAAAATCGGTTTATAATGGTTCCAAAGGGTTTTATTTCGAAGATAAAGTGGGGATGGGTCTAAATCCTATCAACCAATAGTATTTAGACAAGTTTAGGGTATTATTTTAACCTTATCAATTAGATTTAACTCTAAGTTAAATAATTTATCTTTTACCGTGTCTTTTTGTTTTCTTACACTATATGGTTAATACACTTACTATAACATGCCAAACGAACCCCAAATTGTTTATTATTAATATATATATCTTTATCTAAGTCATTTTTCCGAACCTTAGATTTTTAGGAATAAAATAACAATTAATAATATAATATTTTATTTAAAAACTATTTTGTGTCAATTTTAACACTATTTGATATATGATTTTTGTGAAAGTCATAACAGAATTATATGTTCGAACCAAGTTGCTTAAATCAACAATAATATATCATAGTAACCTAGAAAATTAGTGAAATTCATAAAATGTCTTAAATTACATTTATTTTGGTATTTATAATATCAATTATGTCAATATTTCATTAATAAGATAATTACTGCATCATCTTTGTGTCATAAATAAATTAAATTATTTGATGTCTAAAAATTACAAATAAAATACCATCATGTAGGAAATCGTTTTATCTTTCTAATGAATATTTAAAATCGAATTTATCTTATGTACAACCCTATATTAAAAATGTTTTAGTAAATATACTTTGATTTTAACTCTTTTAACTCTTCTTTGAATTAAATAATAATAAATGTCCTAATCTAATCCAAGTGGGCCTAAGTGGTCATATTTTATTCCTAAGATTGTTTTTGGTCGAATTACACTTGTCCAATAGAATTAGGACATGTGTTAGGGTAATATTAATATCATTCTTACCCTTAATTACCCTATTTACTTTTAACCGTGGTAAATAAAAGTAAAAAGTTACTATTCACCAAAAATTATTTTCATCTCATTGAACCAAATTTTACTTACTGACATCAACCGTGTCTCTCGGATTTTTGAAATTACATTCACAGAAGCGGTAAAATTAAGTTTTATGAAAAAATTCTGTTTTTTTTAACTACCACTTAGTAGTTTCACTATTCATCAAAAATTGATGTTTTTCAGAACAATGCCAAAATTTCATCCTAAACTATATTTCATATTCCGAATTCAAAAATGAAGTCTATTTTACCAAATTCATAACATAGAAGTTTCATTAATTAATTTTATAATTAAATCCCGCTGTTAAAACAAATAGCGTGTTTTTAAGAAACAATATCTATCAAAAGATTGACACTTGTTTATGTCTGGTTTAAATGTGAGATTACATCCAATGACCAACATTGTATTAAATTGTAAAAATATATTCTAAATATACTTTAAAACCACTCAAATTAATAATTTATCACTATTAATTATTTCTATTAAAAAAGTTGTTTTTAATTATAATTTAGTAATTTTCACTATTCATCAGAATATGAAAGTTATCCGAAAAGTACCAAAATTTCACCTTAGGCTAAATTCGATACTCCGAATCCAAAAATGAAGTTAATTTTGAAAAATAAGATTTACAGAATTTCAAAAAGTGGTTATTACTATTCATAACGGCTAGTTTTAATAATATTTTAATAGAATATCATTGTTTAGTGAAACTCAGTATTGCGTACTACACACGCTATCGAGGAAGGTTGCGATTGCGTGTAATGCAAGGCAAGTCAAAGATGCGTGTTGTGCAAGCTCCTTTGGGTGTAGCGTACAACACAAGACATTAATAAAATTAAAAAGAATATTTTTCATAAAATCTCGGGCTGTTATAATCAATCTAATCACCAAGTAGTAAAGCCTCCTCAAGGATATGGAAGGTATCATCATATGTCTCATCATCCATCTGAAACATGAAAACAATGTTGTCAGAAAATAATTAAAAATGGGTATTATATATTTAATTATTTTGACTATAACTAATAATTAATTATTTCATTCTTCATCTTCATCCTCATATTTGTATACTATGGTGTTAATATCTTAATCTTCCTCCTCATTATCAACAATTTTCATAGTAATTTCTACTTCATCATCACTGTTTAATTCAAATTCTTTTGTTATGTTATTAAAATCGTCACCAGCATCATCGCATCATTGTGGGGTCTCATCATCAGTATTTGTTTCTCTTTGTTGAAAATATGTATTTAGATATGTATCTTGAAAAATTCAATTAATTTTACTTCAATATAACCACATTCACTTTGCATAAACTAATTTTCATGGGATTTTATTTTTATAATGCTCCACTAATAAAATAACTCTCTTAAAGTAGCATAATAATTGGCACAATATATTTAATTTGCTTTATCATATAATAGAAGTGGTTCATTTACTACAATAAGTCTTTTATATTTAATATTAATGATTCCATGGTGCAGATGAGCATGAAATCCTTTATCAATATCAAAACAATGAAATTTAAATATCATTACATAATTCTATCCCAGATAAAACAACTCAATTATTTCATCCAGTATACCATAAAAGTCAAATTTACTTTCTCTAGGATGAGATCCTATAAAGAAACACCCCTATTCACTATTTTATTATTTACCATATACACACATATGAAATGGAAAACCATTCACCACATATGCATTATAATGTTTAACCATTTTGGATGGTGGGTTACTCAATAATCATAACCTATTATCAATTTTATCAACATGTAGCGATACCTAAAAATTGAAAAACAATTAAAAATATAATAAATAATAAATTTATTTCATATGTTAAACCATAAACAATTTACATTACCAGTCTTTGAAACCTTTTGGAAAAAATATGTTGTTGACGTTCATCAAGGTCAGCTTCTATAATTTATAGAAATTTTTTCTAGATATGTTCATCATATAATCTATAGATAAAATAATATTTTTTTAAAATAATAAATATGTAATGGTAGCACTCACTATAAAAATTATACCATTTCTTTATAGTTGAGAAGAACATATTTATGAGCCATGTTATGTTCATCATATTAAAGACACCATTCATGAACTCCACCAAATCCAAGTTCAGGATGATTAAAAATTGACAATTGAATATTCTACGCATCATCAACATTTCCCTCATTATGAATTATTCAGTTATGTTTTGAAGGATATTCTGGTTGGAAATAATGGGAGCAAAAAAAATAAATTTAATCCTATAAATATGCTTCTGTAATTGAACCTTAAACTGATTATTTATTACATACTTTTTTCTTCAGTTTTTGTATACATATCTCATATAGATATATCCATTGGAATTGTATTTTCCCTCTACATTTTTCTTCATGCAGAAAATATAATATCAAATGTTCCATTGAATCAAATAAATCTGGAATATTTTTTTCCAATTTATATAAAATTAAAATAACATCATCCTGTATTATACTCAATGAATCATAGTTTGTTGTCACCGCACATATGTCTTGTAAACAATTATGATATTTATATTAACTCATCCCAAATAGAAGTATTCAGAAAAACTCTAAATCCAATCGGTAGAAGTCTTTCCAATATAACATGACAATCATGACTTTTTAATTTGGTAATATGTCTGTTTCTGACATGTCTAGTCAAATCATAACCATCTCGTAGTCTCACATCCACAATCCACTAAAAAAATAAAAAACAATTTTCTTTGGAAAGTGTATAAGCCTCTTTTGTCATCATTAACTTCTATGATCTGTCATTTTCTAACCACTCAAGTTTTGGACACCTGCAAATTTGGGAAAGATATATTTATGTCTTTACATTATCTTTAATCTTACCTGGTGTATCCAAAACTATGTAAAATATATTATCAAAATAGAAATTTACATTATGCCTAACATCCAACATGTTCCATTCCAACAAATCAGACCAATATAGAAGATCCCAAGAAATACTTTGTTTTATCCAATTTTGATCTTTCCCAAAACCATATATTTTTGGTTGGTTTATATTTGGTCCAAAGGTAATAGGAGGTAATGAAAATTCTATATATTTTAAATCAATAACTAAGATCATTTTTTGGGGTCAATATCTTTCAATTGTACCTTTTCTGAAATGATTTATGTTCTTTCTGAAAGAAGGATCAATAAGAAGAAATAAGTGATGATACTTTTAAAAATAAGGTTTTCTATTATTGATGATATTAAATGATTTTTTGTCACTCATATAATATGGACATGATTTTGGACCATGTGTACTCTATCCAGATAACATGACACATGCAAGGAAGTCACTAATTTTCCACATTAATACATCTTTCATTAGGTTTTTTTTAAATAACTTCATATATTCTATCACCATTACAACATAATAAATTTAACTCATCAATCAATGAATTAAAATAAACATAGATATTATTTTTTGGATTTCCTGGGATTAATAAGGTTCAGAAGATATATGGCTCTTTCATTAAAATACTAGGAAGTGAGTTTTATAGAGTTATGAAGACGATCCAAAAATAATGTTGGCTTCTATAAGAACCAAATGAATATAAACTATTATTTGAAGGACCCAATCACACATTTTGAGATTATAAAGAAAAATAAGGATGTACCTTGTCAAAATGTTTCAATGAATAACCATAAAAAGAATGATTTAAGCTTTTACCCTTTTAAATATTTCTTTTGTACCATGACATCAATGATGTTGTGTTCTGAGACATAAATAAACAGTACAATCTAGGTTTGAGAAGTAAATACCTAAAATTTTAACAGGAATCAATCGATACATCCCTAGTTGAGCCACTTTGTACCTAGACTTTCCACATGTAGGAAAACTAAGTAATAAATCATTTTCACCATAATATAAGATGCAATCATTGGAACATACATGAATATTATGATAACTAAGACCTAAATTATGAACCATCTTATTTCTCGTATAAAAATTTGTTGGAAACACATTTTGTTCAGGTAAAAATGCTTTAACGAAAAGAATATCTAATCAAAATAGCCATTTGACATTCTATTATCTGATTAAATAAACATAAATTTTTGAACCACTTTAAATTTAATTACCATTCAACTAGGATATAAATATTCCTTAGTAGACTTCAATAACTCATAAAATTGAGATGATTCTAACTCAGGAGTAAAATCAATATCTTCCTGAGATTCAATTTTTTGAAAAGAGGTACCCACAACATCAAGTACTAAAGTTCAAAATCATGATGGACATGAAACCAAATTATTAATATCTTCTTCTGAACTATGTTCACCATGTTGACACCAAACAACGAAATCATTTTGAAAACCGAAACACAATAGATGGCCCCCAATGTTTTCAAATGTTTCAAACCTCTCCAGATTACATTTCAAACATGAAAACCTAATTATCCATTCTTAAACAAATTCTAGTTTTGATGATGAAAATGATAAAAAAGCTTCAACACCAACAATATATATAGGATTTGTACCATAACTATTTGGATTCCTATGATGATTTATCCAATCATAATCATGTAATAAAGAATGTTGTCAACTTCCTTCTTTCATATTTCTCTAAAAAATTGTTTATGATTAATTTGATATAAGAAAAAGATGATCCATAAAAGAGTATAAAATTAAAAAAATTATAATTTATATTCAAATATCATAAATTTTATCTATTTAGTGATGATTTTTATTAATTAGTGCTGATTTTTAAAAATTATCATTAATTACCACTAATTACAAGTATTTTTTGAAATTTATAAATAATTATTTCTAATAACCGCTAGTTTTTTAGTAATCAATTCATATTACCCTAAATTATTACCATTTACTATAAATCACTATCAATTACCATGGATTATTACTAATTACCGATAATTTTTAGTAATTACCACTACTTTTTTATAATTATTTAAAATTTAAAAAAAATACTGCAAATTTTCACAAATTACTGCTATTTTTACTAATTAATATTTATTTTTACTAAGTAGTGCTAATTATCTCCGATTTTTACGAAGTATCGCTAATTATTGCTAATTTTTAGTAACAACCTCTAATTTTTACTAATTAACCCTAATTTTTAGTAATTGTCGATAATTACCATAAAATTTTTTAATTATCTCAAATTATTATTAAATGCCACTAATTATTACTAATTACTTCTAATTATTACAAATTACCACTAATTATTACTAATTATCGATAATTATTACTAATTTCAGCTCATTTTTTGTAATTATCATCTATTTTTACTAAGGGAAATTTATTTTTACTTAGGACTGCTAATTACCACTAATTATTACTAATTACATCTAATTACTACTAATTTTTACTAATTTTTACTAATTAACACTAATTTTTAGTAATTACCCCTAATTTTTAGTAATTACCGCTAATATTTACTAATTACCACTAATTTTTAGTAATTACCATTAATTTTTACTAAGTACCACTAAATTTTACTAAATACTACTAATATTTACTAATTACCGCTAATGTTTACTAATTACCTCTAATTTTTTGTAATTACCACTTATTATAACTATTTTTTATAAATTACTGGTAATTATTAGTATTTACTACTAATTTTTATTCATTGCCACTAATTACCACTAACTGCTAATTTTTACTAAGTACCTTTTTACTAGTTAGCATTAATTTTTACAAGTTACTGCTAATTTTTACAAATTACCTTTAGTTTTTACTACATACCGCTAATTGTTGCAATTGTTTCTAAATACTGCTATTTAACGCTAATTTTTACTAATTTCCAACAATTATTACTAATTACCACTAATTACTGTTTACTAAGTACCGCTAATTATGAAAAAAATTATTAGTAATGCTAATTATCTCTATTTTTACTAATTATAACTATTTATTACAAATTATAGTTACCTATTACTAACTATAACTAATTTTTAGTAATTGTTGGTATTTTTTATTAGTTACCACTAATTATTACTAATTATAGCTAATTATTACTAATAACCACTAATTTTCAGCAATTGCCGCTAATTTTTACTAAGTGCTGCTTATTTTTACAAAGTACCACTAAGTACCGATAATATTTACTACGTATTTCTAATTACTGTAATTTTTACTAAGTACTCCTAATTATTGCTAATTTTTCTGTAATTATTTCTAATTACTGCAAATTTTTAGTAATTACTATCATTTTTTATTAATTACTTCTATTTTTTAGTAGTTACCCATAATGTTTTGTAATTAATGCTAATTTTTAGTAATTACTGCTAATTTTTACTAAGTTCCACTAAT
The DNA here is from genome assembly GCA_963277665.1 of Viscum album. NCBI lineage: Eukaryota > Viridiplantae > Streptophyta > Magnoliopsida > Santalales > Viscaceae > Viscum > Viscum album. Next base: position 627,622,746 of record OY728127.1, read on the forward strand.
TATTGAAATTTTTTACTAAGTACCGCTATTTTTTAGAAATTACTGCTAATTTTTAGTATTGTTTTGCTAATTTATATAAATTACTAATAATTTTTACTGAGTACCACTAATAATCACTATTTTTTACTAATTACCTCTAATTACTGTTAATTTTTAGTAATTATAGCTAATTTTTACTAATTATCAATAATTTTTAGTAATTACATCTATTTATCTGTAATTAATACTAATTACTCCTAATTTTTTTTAATTATCGCAAATTTTATATAATTACCTCTAATTGTCACTAATTATTACTAATTACAGTTAATTTTTACAAATTACCGCTAATTTTAAGTAATTACTTCAAATTATGACAAATTTTTAAAAACTACCACTAACTTTTACTAAGTGCATCTAATTACTGCTAATTACTGTCAGTTTTTAGTAACTGTCACTAATTTTTACTAATAATCACTAATATTTACTAATTACTCCTACTTATTACTAATTACCACTAATTTTTACTTATTGCTACTAATTATTAGTAATTACATCTAATTATAACTAATTTTTACAAATTACCGCTAATTATTACTAATTACCTCTAATTGTTACTCTTTATCGAAAGTTTTCGTAAATATCACTAATTTTTACTAGTTGTCATTAATTTTTAGTAATTATCACTAATTTCTAATAAATATAGTCAATTTCAAATAATTAAAGCTAATTTATAATAATTACATTTGATTTCTAATAAATTCTACTAAAATCTTATAATTACCACTCATTTGTAATATTTATCAGTAATTTTTACTAATTATCCCGAATTTGTACTCATTGCCACTAATTTTTACTAATTTTTTAAAAATTATTAATATTTACCATTAATTATTAATTTTTTTATTAATTACTATTAATTAATACAAATTTATTTAAAATATTATTATTTCTTACTAAGATCTATAAATTATTACTAAATTCAGTTTATTCCCACCTGTTTCTATTAATTTTTAAAAAATTTTGCTCGTTACGACTAATTTTTAATAAATACCAGTTTTTTATACTAATTATAACTAATTTCTAATAATTACTGTTAATTTATAATAATTACCTCTTAATTACCGATAATTAAAACTACATATTAATAAAAAAAACTAATTACTACTAATTTAAACTAACTACTTCTAATTAAAAATAATTATTAACAATTAAAACTAAATATACTTCTAACTAAAAACAATTACTACTACTTAAAAACTAATTACTACATAATGAAACTAAGTAATTATAATTAAAATTAATTACATCTAATTAATAATAATAATTACTAATATAAAAATAATAATTAAAAATTAAAAAACATTAAATAAATACCTTAAAACTAAACTTCTTATTGGATGCAAAACTGAAAAATTTGCTTCCCTATTAAATTTAAAACTTTTAAAAGATTAAGGAGAAAAATAGAAGATCAGAGGAGGAGAACAAAGTTCAGAAGAGGATAGAATGAAAAAAAATTTGGTGGGGTTATATATAGGTTAGGTTATTAGCGAAAAGACTATTTCCAATGAGTTTCCTATCACAAATAGTCTTAGTTACAATGGGTCCTGTCGCAATTAGTAACCACAATTAATAACCGTTTTGGTAGTTAAAAAGGTATTTGCGATGGGGGTAAATTCTCATCACAAATTCAATCGTCATAGTTTGGCGTGCTAGCCACACCAAAGGTATTTTCGATGGGCCCGTTTTCCCATCTCAAATAATTTTTTATTAAGGACTATTTATGACGGGATTTGTGTCTTGTCACAAAGAGTCCCTTAGCAAGTACTTTTTGTGACGGGCAACGGTCCCATCTCAAATAGCTCATCCCAAAAGCCCATTTTTCCTATAGTTCCATAACATAATGGACTAGGGTAACCTGCCATGTCTCATAACATAATATACTAGGATAACCACCCATGTCCTATAACATAATGAACTAGGATAACCTTCTCTGTCTATAACATAGTTCACTAGGTTAACCTCCCATAACCCATAGCAAAATAGACTAGGTTAATTAGTAGTGACCCATAACATAATCAACTCATGAGATATAACATTTACCCAATGCATTGGTGGGATATATAATTCTAGGACCACCCATAATATGATGATATATCCTTACATATGTGTGCCACATGAAATTAGTCAAACATCCATTAAAATCACATCTTGATTAACCCGTGAAAATAAAATAGGTGCATATAAACTATTTAGAGGATTAGAAATCATCCAAAAAATGAAATTAGATGTCACTATGAGAGAAAAACAACATATCAATACCAAAATTATTAATCTATAATTACCTTAAAAAGTTGATTTTTGGGAATAAAATAATATAAAGTCATATCAATATTATTCCCTAGTCAATCGAAGTGTATTATCTAGGTGAATTTTTTTTAATTAGAAGAAAGAAGTATAGGGTTCTCAGAATGGAACAGAATAGGAAAAAAATCATCATTATGAAATTATTTTGATAAGGTAAGACAAATGTAGTTATGGATCAATCCTCTCACAGGGATAACCATCGATGCATGAATTCTTGGATAATGAATTAAAGGATTAGGTCAAATTAGGTGATGCTTGAGAAAAATGGTACTATAAGAGGAAAAATACTATAATTAATATTCAAATAATTGAATATAAATGACTATCGATATAAGAGAAAAAATCCTTTAGAGGGAGATAAGAAATTATATAAAATTTAAGAACGTAATTCTTAAAATTTTACACAACATTGAAATAATGGAAAATAAGAAAGGAACTCGCTTAAAAATTATTTTCATGATTTGAACAAAAAATAAGAATATTTATAAAAAAAATTTCTTCTAATAATTAATAAAAAAATCATTAAAAAGAATCATTGATAAAAATATATTTGAAATGGAAGAGGAATCATGAAAATATTTTTCATTTCATTCTTATTTATTTATGAAAACAATGTTAAAAGTCATTTTTGAAATCATTTTAAAAGGTTAGAAAAAGTATTTTAACCATTATTTTCAAAAATAATTTCCCAATAATGTAACATTGAAAAATAAATAAAATTAATAGATATGAAATTTTAAGTGGAAGATAAAAAACAGAAATGGAAAAAAATATTTTTAAAAATTTTAAACTATTTTAAATAAATCCACAATAATAAAATAATTTCTAAATTTTCATTTGAATAGAGGTAAATATAAATATGAATGATATAAAAGAGATTACATATTTAAATTTCAAAATAAGAGAGGAAAACATTTATTTTAATAAATAACATGGACATGAAAGAGAGGTGGTCAACATAGAGGATGATAATTATTCTTAACAAAGCCATATTTTTTGAATAAAAATGAAAAACACATGCAAAATATTTTTTTAGAAAATTTGGTTTTTAAGAATTAAATTGATTTTATCTTCATTTATACAAAAATAATATTTAGTTTATGAATTTATATTAAATATTTTATTTATAAAATCAATATTTTTTTAAACTTATTATTCAAAATATGATAAATATAACTTTTAAATGAAATCATATAATATATAATAATAAAATATTTTAAACAAAACATATTTATTTAACCATGAATCATTAAATTTTATATTATTTATTTATAATTAATTATTTTTTGAATGTTATTTACCAATTTTATTAATCATTAATTGTATTTCAAAAAATCCGTTTTATAAAAGTAATTCCTTTCAAGTAATAAATTTAAAAAAAAGTAATAATTTATAAAAACAATTTTTAGAATAAAATGAATTTTTATAAATTAATTAGTATCATTTTATTATATTCCAGATCATTTATTTTATTTGAAATAAATTATTTATAATGAAAATATATATTTTTAACATCAAAATAAGCTTTGTTTACGTTAACTACAAATCGGTAATTCTGAACTTGTAATATGTTTACTAATATTATAACCAATAGTTTTTTACCCTTTTATAACAATTAAATAATGGATATATTATCCTCATTATATTCTATAAATTCATTCCATTCTATCTTCTAAAATCAATCTTCTCATTCTATTAAATTTCTTTTAAGATTTTATAATATGGGTTATCCTTTCAAGATGTTTTTTCTCATTATCAGTTTAAAACTACTAATAATGATTCTCAAGGTTAAATATGATCTAGTGGATTTCCAAGTTCTAAAAATACTATTATTTTTTATTTATTATCTTATTTAATTTTATGAAATTTTAATAGATTTAATCATCTAATGTATGTAATAATCTTTGGCTTGTAAGACTTAGTTTTATGTATATTTTTTAATGTTTTATTATGAGTGAACAAATCCATTTAAATTTGATTCATATTTTACATAATTTTATTCTTACTCAAGTTTATATTTATTATAAAGAATAAAAAAAATATATTAGGGGAATATAAAACATACATATATCATGGATGTTACACGAGTGGATTCTAGGTTACCTTTTTTAGGGGCTTTTATATAACCTTCCCTCTATCCCATTTTTATCGTCTCCTTCCTTCATCCATGACTTGAGATTGAATAGAACCCCTCTATGGGTGTCCTCCTTGGTTCATTTGGCTCCTCCTCCATTTTTTTTGGTTATACTCCCATTAGTTTTTCTAGCTATTTATTAGGAATTTTAACACTATCTAATACCTAAATCATTATTTCTTTTACCATCGCTTCTTACCCCATATTATATCCATAATTTCAAGGGTTTATATGGATTAAGGATTTCGATTGATTGGGACTAAATAAGGTGGAATTTTTTGGTGAGTTGGCTCCTTGAAACTTGGTTTAGGAGGTCCTCACCGTGTTATGGTGTTTGTATGCGATGGAATGGGCTGTCATTGCATAAAAATGTGTGGGAATGCCTAAATTTGTTGTGATTCAGGTATCAAAGTGATCGAGTGGGTTCATGTGGGTATAATTGAACCTATGTGAGATAGATATAAATTTTTAGGGTGAGTGTGATATAACCATTTATATTATATCATGTTGGTGTAGATTTATCATAATTTAATTAGCTTGGCTCAAAGTAAGTTTCCTATGATTTTTGTGGATCTAAGTGGCTTTTAGCTTGGATTTTGATTATGCGTTTCACCCCCATTTCTATTATGAAGGGATTGAAGATTGAAATGGATAGTCTAATGTATTGATATGGGTTGATGTTAGTCAGTTTCTAATTGGTCATCTCATTATAGACATGGGGTGTCATTTTTATATAATATTGGGAAGTTTGACCATGTAACTTGGGATATTAGTTTTGTGTCCTTGTTAAATATTATATTTTGTGTTGTGATGGAGTTAGCCATGGGACCTTACTTTCAAGTAGGGTGTTGGTTCGTCTCACATGGGAGGTTGGCTATGTTATTCCTTCCTCATGTCATTTCTTATGATGATTAGTATATATGTAACCCAGCCATGGGACCTTACCTTAGTAGAGTGTGTTGGTTTGGATAGCATAGTTGGTTGGATATGTTATACCCTCATTATATCACATCCTATATGATAAATAAATTTTAGTCATGTCCATGGGATTACAACTTGTGTGATTAGATGGTTCAACTTGCATGGGAGGTTGGCTACCTTATTACCTTCTCAAGACACTTCATTAATGAATGTGATGGGTTTTTTGTATGGAATTGTCCCCAAATTCTTTCATTGATCATATTAGGTATAATTGGGATTCATAGAGGCCTAGTTAACTCATCATGATTTGGATTAATGAATTCCGATTTACTGTATTTATTTTTCTATCAGTTCAGACACACACACACACACATATTTACACTTAAACTTAGGACCCATTAGTGATTTCATACTGGTATTTTATATTAACACCCTACATAAGAATATTGATACACTTGGAGAGTTTATTATCAAGTGTCTAAGTAAAGGGTAGGCCTTGATGTCAGTTTCTTGATTTGGAGGAGCTATGAATGGTTGGAGGTGGTACTCGTACATACCCTATGATCATTTTTGTAGTTATGTATTATTTTTACTTTATTTTTATGACTATTTCACATATTGATCCATCATATATGGGGATCATATATTGATAGTATAAATAATTGGAATATTTCATTTTGGTATTACATATTATGTTACTTATATGGTTGGATTTCTTTTTTGATTCCATACTTTCATTTACTTTTTATTATAATTTATTCTACTTATTTTATTTATGGTTTTCTGGTATTGACAAAATAGTCTCTCTAATGTATGGTTCAATCCATTTTCATTAATCAAAAACCTCTTACATATGGGGATGACACAAGAGTCCCTATACCGCACTAGCATAGACCTTGTGAATTTGATTGGGGTGTTACACAAAATTACTTGAAGGATTAAAGTGTTGTTAGACTATAACATCTATATGAATTGATGGAGGCTTAAGATGTAGTATTTGGAGAAATATTGGGAAACTAGATGAATTTGGGAAGTGATTTTCTAGGAGGGTTATAAGGGTTATTTATACTTGGAGGGGAGTGGTAAATTTTGTTAAAATAATAAATAAAATATTATTTCATGACCAAGACCTGTAATTGTGGTATAATTTGAGACCATGGATATTTCTTAAATAAAAATTTATGTTTTTAGGGATTTTAAACTCTACCACCAGAAAATTTAATTATTTATAAAAAATAAATGAATAAAAAATAGAGAAAAAGTTAAATGAATAAATCATATTTTGAGACTTTGGAAATTACTTTTTATTTTGTTTTAAATAAATTGACATGAATTGGTCACCCAATTATTGTCTGAAGAAATTTATTAAAACCAAAAGTTAAACAAAAAAACACGAGTTGTAATGCACTTACACAAGTAGAGAATTATAGAGAAACAAAAAAAATGAAGGCTCAAAAAAGAGGCCTCAAACCTGCAACACCATCATGCAAGGAGCCTGCATGACTGCCTCCTCCAGTGTAGTAAAATAAAGGAAAGTTTTACAGTGGAAAGGACGGCAACCAATCACCGAAAAAACCAGCTGGAAAAATCTGGAGCATCATATCAAGAAAGAAAATTCCCTATATCTACAATCAATCAATTCATAAACTAGAAGGGTAGGATTCTCCTGAAGGGACCATCGATGAAGAAAAGGCCTAAGAAGAATCAAACCAAAGAAAAAACCAAGAAAACTGCAGAGAGGTGCAGCAATTATCTGGAAGAAGTAGGTACACTACCTATGAGAAAATGTTGAAATGAGGGTCTTCATCAACTAGAAATAATTTAACCAGAAACATCAATCCAAATTATTACCAAGGGATGTAATTAAAATGAAATCTTGGGTCCTTTTTAAATTCCTCAACCACTTTTATGAACATACTCTTTTGGAGATCAAGATAGGTATCCGCTAATATATCTCCATTCTTATACTAAAAAAAGAAATGTTGTCTTTCTCTTCAATCCATGAGTCAAGATCATTTGGGAGCTCAAGATCTTCTGGTAATTGATAGGCATTCCTATATGCATGATCATCAATCTCATAAGATGAATCTTCTGAGTCAGGATTAGAAGAGGATGATGCAACATATAAGGAGGCAGTTACTTTATCAATAGGATGTGGTAGTGGAAGAAGTGTGTTCTAATCCTTCAAGTTAGCATAAATTGAATGTGTGATGACTATTGTTTCAACTTTTTTGGTATCCCTACACTTCCAAGTGTTCCTAACACTTGGCAGGATGAATCCAAAAGAGTCAATTATATATTTTTTACCCTTCTAGCACTCAATATAAGGTAATTTTATTCCAATTGGAATGATTTTTCAAGCTTAAATGAATCTTCCTGTTCTGGTTGGCTAGCTTCTTCCTCATTTTTCATAGAATTACCTACCTCAAGAATGGGTGCTTCATAATTAGATGTGTCCTGAATTTCCTCCCTATAAGGCTCAAGATCATGAAATATCTCAGTATCAAAGGGAAGGTTAAACATATAGGTTTCAATAGGATTTAAAATACAAGTATTAATAGGGGGTTTAGAAGCTTCTTTTTTTTATCCAAATTGGTTTGGAGAAAGAAGGAGGTCGAGGAGCATAACAAATGTTCCCACATTCATTTATGGAGTGACCAATGCGTGAGCATTTTTTCAAAATGCTGGGACATTCTCAAAGAATACATCTTGAATGAACCCATTGTATCCATTTTGAATCTAGAATCATGAAGGAAATGGTTTACTGATATCTATTTTAGTGCAAATTCTTTCCACAAAGGGGCGATTAAGATTTAGGGTAGCAGAATCTAACTTAATGGGTTGGCCAAAAATTCCTACGATGGAAAATAATGCATTATAATTGAAGAGGTGTAGGGGAATATTATGGTATCCTAGATAGAGAGGAAAAATGGGGGGCTTGAAATCCAATTGGAAATCCAGATACCATTTAAACACCTTTATTCCGCAACCCCCAAAATACCAGAAACCACAAGTCCAAAATCAATATAAATCATCCTTCGAGGAAAATTAAAAATTAACATGCAATGAGTTTAGAAGACCAATGTGAAAATTAACAAATCTTATGCTTTCCAATGTCTTGTGCTGGAAGACAAGTGAGGGTCTACGTTTAAATAATTTACTAACCAAAGAAAACTAAAGATCCGAAGAGAGAGTATTCACCTCATCTGATGAGAAATAAATCGCTAATAAACCTCAATGGCGAAAATTATTGGGGTCAATGCATGTAGAGGTGTTCAATTCTGTCGAAGAAGCATGGCCCATGAAAACATTCGTAAAAGATCGAGCATCCTAGTTTCCAAGATGATCAGTGGTATTATGGTTTCCTCGATGGGTGCCCAAAAGCAGCGGCTCCCTCGAAGGATCAAGCATCATTCCTCATTGGAAATTACATTTTATGTTTGGAAATTGAATTCATTGTTTTAAATAAATTATTTAATTTTTTAACCTTAATTTGGGGTGATAAATCCATAATATAATTGATCAAATCATTTTTCGTTAATATTGTGTCATAAAAAATTCTATTTTAAAAATAATGTTTTTAATATTCACCCAAAAATTCATGTTTTTTTTAAAATTACAAAAAAAATAGTTTTTTTAATTTCTAATTTATTATTAAAAAAATGGAATTCATTTTATCTAAATAATTTTCAACCCTATGTAATTATAATATTTAAATATTAATATAGAAAATATGGGACTTCTAAAATATTTTAAAGTATACCTTGTTAAAAATATATACTTATACATTATTTGAGTTACCTAATTTGAATATTTATTTTATATAATTTTAATATTTATATTTACTTATTTTATTCATGTTTAATATTAATTACTAGTCACTTTACTCTTTCAATTATGTAGTAACTATTCTAACAATAAGGTTACTATTTTAATGACTAGGTTACTATTCTAAGGATCAGATTACTATTCTAATGGTAGCATTACTTTTATAATTCCCATAAACACCTCTTTTTTATTCATTCATCATTCAATTATTTTTCTCTATACAGTGTTCAAATTTTATTTCAAATGTTTCTTTACATTAAATTTTAATGTTTTGATATTTTTCGGAGACCATAGCACAATAGAATTTCAAACTCTAGTTATATTGTTTAATTGGTTTTATTATCCCGTTATATATTTTTTTATAGACTATATTTAAACATTATATATAATATTATATATTGATAAAATAATATAGTGTGTGTTTTTGTTATGTGGTGCATGTTATTTTTACTATACTATACCATACATTTAAATAATACACACAAATGTTTTGAGAAGGAAAATTTCATATAGAAAAGTATATGGAATTACATTATTTCCCACATTATAAATTTTATCCTTGAAATTTCAATGCATATCCTCAGTTAGGAATATATTGGGTTACTTATATTTGATTACATTCTTTGGTTCCCATGTTACCACTTCATACTTATGGGTTTTTTATAAGTAATTTAACAAGGAGAGTTTTCTTATTGCATAGATATTTGTCTCCATGATCCTATATCTTCACTACCTTCTCCTCATAAGTGAGGTAATACTCTTGTTGAAAAGTCTCTAGATTCAGTATATGTGATGGATCAGACATCTACTTCCTCTGGAAAGATACATGGAAAACATTATGCACTTCATCTGGGTTTGGGGAAATTTCTAGTTGATAGACCTCAATTCTTACATTATCAAGGATATCAAAGGGAATTACGTACCTATAGATACGATTTACATTATTTAAAAAAATTATAACCCTCTTCTAGGGAGAGATTTAGAGGAACAATTTATCAATAATTTTGAATTCTAGGTCTCTATAATAATTATCATCAAATATCTTCTATTGAATTTGTGGTGTTAGATGGATTGATGAATGAATTAAAACTTTTTTTCATTACTTAAACTTTTTTGGTACCCAAAAAAGTTTTTCACGAATATTATCCCATCATTTTGGAGCTATTCATTACATTCCATGTATAGATTCATATTATTCCATCTAAAATATTGAGTGAAAATTATTATTGTAAAAAAATTTGATAAGAATAAGGTGTTGGTCGTATCCACTTTTTAAGTCCATAATGAAATATCTTAGCATTAATTTTGGTGTTTGGATAGTCCGTTAAGATTTAAAATTATTATGGTATTGATAGGACATACTATTCAACTTCATGTTCATTGAATCTCCAAGGGTCCTTGAGAACTTATAGATGAACCTTGGATATTATTTGGATATTATCAAAAGTGGTTTCCCATAAACCCTCACCACTTATTTGATATATATATTAGCAATTTATTCATTATATAAATATTCATGGATGATGATTAAGTATTTAGTCTTGGGAATTTAATCCCTCTTAACTCATATGCTGTTATTTTTAAAAATTTCATCAGAAGTACCAGGAAAATATCAATTGTAATGTTTTCCCATTTACATGTTGTTATGGTTAATGGTTTCATCATAACATTTTTCTTTTAATTTGATGACTTAACATTATGACATACCAAGAACATTGAGGTGCAATCTATAATATATTTCTTCATGTTTCCCAACCATAAGTCTCTCGAATATCTCAACACATCTCAATACTTCATGTGTGGATTGGTGAAGATAGTTTATGTGCATAATCCAATTGATCCACCTTTATCAGTGGTGTTTATCTCATATAATGTCTAGTTTAAACCAACAAAATACATCTTTATCTATGTTTAATCTATAAGTATTTACTTTCTTATTATCTCTTTTATTTTTTTAATCTCCAAATCATCCCTCTATGCCTCCTTGATTTTCTCTTCGATATATAGTTAAAAAATCATTTGGTAAAGGTAAGATGTCCTCTCAACCTTTATGATTTATAAATCCATAATTTTCATTTCCATGAAGACAAGGTCTTTCTAAATACTTATTATGGATGTATAATTATGTTTATTTATATTAAGAGCAATAATTACCATATTTTTCTTACCAAAAATATATTATAATGAGTTTTTATAGTTATTGATTAACTGCTACCATATTCATTGATTCATGTACATTTCTTTTTTGGGAATATATACTTTAATATATTTTAATTAGTATATAATTCAAAATTAACTCCATAGAGGTAATGCATCTAAATATATGAATAAGTGATTAAAAATTATAACTCCAAATATTTAATTTAGTAATTATATTCATAGGTTTTCAATTTATGTGTAGCATAGGCAATCACTTTATCATTTTTCATGATTACACAATTGTAACATAATGGCCCAACTGACCACTAATACGGTAGCCAGACCAGGGGGTCACATGGCCTCAAGTTCATCTCCTCATATGTCAGAGGCTACCGACTATGAGGGATGGTCTCAAGAGGTGATAGTGGGGAGACTATACCCTCGTATCAAAGTATCATAGCGGTAAATTAGAAAGTAGATAGTATAAAATATTAGAATTAGTAAATAAATAGATAATAGAGAAGTGGAATAATAATATAATATTTAAAAAGTCGAAAATGAAAATTTATATAATGCATTCATGTATAGAAGATGATACATAATCAAAAACAATAAACATACAACATCATTTACAATATAAAACAATACAAGACTCAAGTAAATAAGAGAACTAAAAATCCCAAAGGAATTATCCACTAGAATCTTGAGTTCCAAATTAATATTTTTCTCCTAACTCCTGGTACATGCATACAATAACAAGAAAAGTACAAGGTCCTACAAATGAGAAGGTCTACTAGGGTACCCCAGTGCAATGGCCGTCCAAAGAGGGTGTGAGATATAAATATCAGTAGGTCGACACCCATTATGTATATCCCAATCTATTTTGTGAAATATAAATTATATAGTGTACAAGTATAGATAAATAATAAATATAATTGAATAAATAAACAACCACCCATCTAGGTTCCTAAGGGACACCTGACGGCTATACCTGCTTATGATCATAGCCGAAATAAGATTCTGAACATGTTACTATATATATATAAATAATAGTATATATATAATAGTATATATATAATAGTATATATATATAGTACAATTATACATAAATATAATGTTGGGATAGACTGGGACGTAACTCATAGACATCCAATACTAGGGGAAACTCTCATGGTCTAACCCTTGGCCCAACTCCAAGAGCTCTCATAGTCTCTTTAAAATCAACATGGAGGATAGTATCCACCTATATGTACCAAGTTTTTACTAACACCAAATGGTCATATACGTGGGATACTAGTGCTGGATGGACCATGATGTAACTCATAGACATCCATCACTAGGGGAAGTACTCACGGTCTAACCCCTGGCCTAGCACCAAGAGATCTCATAGTCTCTTGTAAATCAACAAGGAAACTCTCATGGTAATCCTACCCAAAGGCACTCATGGTTCTTTTAATTTCACTATGGAAGCACACACAGTCTTCCTACCCAAGGGATCTCACGGTCCTTTGGATCCACATCCTATGTAAGGCGTAAACATTTATAATAAAAAAGGAATGTGGAATAAACCACTAATTATCTTATTAATAGATTTCATTTATATCATAAGGCATAACCATTCATATCACATAACATAAGGAAAATCATATTATGTATTAAAATTAAACATTATCAAGGGAATGGTCACATATGTAATTCAAATTATAAGGCAGAGAACTCTCAGGCATTCCATTAGCCTTTTCACATAATTCAAACCATTTGATTTAACAAACAAGGTAATTTTTTTATCTAGGTTAAATAGTAACTTAGAAGGTTTCATTAACATATGGGAACTTACCTAATTGGGTAATCCCATTTATTAAACAAGTTATTCATTTATAAAATATTCCAAGTACATAGAAGGTTCTTGGTTCATTAAACAATTACCATATGGAAGGGAAACACCCTATTTAAGAAAAACTGAAAGGCAAAGTCCTAAACATTCCATTTGACTAACCGAGGAAAAATCAAAGCAATAACCATCCAAATAATTAATCCTAATCATTATTTTAATACACTCATCGCTACTTTTTAGTTTAGAGGACACACCTCCATTAGAGGGGTTTTGGTTATAAAAATTTGATATTATTCCTTAAACAATCCTTGAAGCATAATTTAAATATTTATTTCAGAAATAAAACTACATTAATTAAATGCAAGGAAAGTTTATAAAGTATTAAATAAATGCGTTATTTAATTTAAAGGGTAGGGAATGGTATCCTACCTCAATAAGTATACCAAAGAATAATGCTTCGACACTTGACAACTTTGATGATGACAACTCAAATATGTTCTTTACACTTACATGCAGAAGAATTTATATATATATACCACTAGATACATTTCACATATTTCCCTCATCATGAAGAAATATTTATAAAGTGGTAATATGTATATATATATATATTACCCTTTCACATGCGTTTAAGTCCTCCTCATGGATGGAAGATCAAATCACACTAAAGGAAATCCCTGATAACTCAAAACAACAAAAACACCATATATGAAATGATAAACAATGAAGATTGTAGGAAAACCTTATCCTAAATCAACAATGGAGGACATAGTTGATATGAACAACTTTTCCTTTGGCGGCGGTTTCCAGAATATGAATAATGCCAACCCGAGAAGCCTTTGTCATCCCTAACATCAGAATAAAACCAAAAACTAGGTTAAAACCTAACCCTAGGGTTCGAACTAAATAAACAGGCCACTGGGAGAGGGAAAAATGCTGGAAAAGATAAAGAGAGGGAACTAAGGGTCCTACCTCAAAGGATTAAATAGAAATAGTTAAGAGATCCATGAGATATTTTCGAATGGATCAGGAGCTGGGAGGTGGTGTCGCACGCAGTGAAGGAGAGGCCAAGGGGGAGGGCATCACCTGATATGGAGGGGGTGAAATGGGGTAGATTAGTTTTTAGTTTCTTTTATATTAAATTTTAAATAATTTCATTAATTTATTTTTTTTAAAAAGAGGCACTATGCGTGGTTTGGGCCACACTGTTTGGAAAACTGTGCACCCTCTATAGGGCACTCGGAGAACCCCACATAGGCTAGCCACATGATTTGGAAAACTATGCACCTATCATGCAGTGAATAGTGATGAGGTACTTCCCAAATGGCACTACACATATCCCTATAATGTGTGGTTTGGTTTAATCATGTTCCACCCATACGGGGTGTTTCTATACCCCATCTGTAGATGTACAATTTTCTACTGGGGTCTTCATGGTTTCATACAAACCATTTTCCCTAGAAGTCTCTCAAAACACGGTTTTTCTAGACCCTGATGCTCCCAAGAATTGATGAGGCCTCCAAGGGACCTCACGATCCTTCACCCAAGTCCAAAAATAACATGTTTATGTGTTCCAATTCTCATAATTATACTCTGAATCTCAGTTTTAAAAATGGCCCATCTAGTAATTGGAAAAATTCAAATTCCCTTGGAATTTTTTCTGGTTCAAAAACTCATATCATTACAACCTCCCCACCATAGAACTTTTCATCCCAAAGAATCCTTCAGGAATAACGAAAAAATACCCCATCTTATGAGGTTCATGAAGTTTCATTAAAATGTTTGTGTTTACTTTCAAAAAATCCAATTCAAATTCAAACATTTCACAAGAAAAAGGCACTTGATCCATTAAACCTTAATTCAATGATAAATTTCTAATCAAATCACTAATTCAGTGCTTACCTGAGCTCATTTGTCCAAAGACATGATCATGTCATCGTTTCATTAAACATATAGTTTATGGTTATCTCTTCACTTGGTCTTACATTATAAAAGGGCCAATTCCATACCATGACTCCTACACCATTAAAACTACCTACAAAAAATTACCTTACGTATTCTAACGATGTTCTTGGAATAATACCGAGATGATCAAGCACTCGGTTCAGCACCAACCTCATTTAGCCAGGTCAAGCCATATTCTCATGAAAATACCTAGCCAGAACAAAAAGCACTTGTATCAACCTAATGAAGTTTCAGAAATGGTTCCCCACCAACTGTGATCATTGAACACGAAGGATACAATTCAAGCCACCTCTGGTTGACGAATCTCAAAGTTTATTAGCTTAGGAAGACGACTCAAAACAAACTGAATTGTGATACTTTCCTTCCAAATAACCAAGTGTTTACTATGATCACGTCCACAAAATTTCATAATCCATATTTATAAGAAGGACATTATTACAATCCAGAACATCCACAATTGATCAATTACTACACCCAAAGCAGCATCCTCTTGGAAGTCATGTAATAAGAAATGGCTGCTGTCCAAGAGTCCTTTGAAGGAGTTTCTACTTAGGAACCCACGTTTCAATCAGAACCATGATGCCTTGATAAGAACCACACTTCAATTCGAAACACTAAAAAGGATAAACCAAACAATCCTAAAAACTTTAAATCTTTAGCACAACATAATACCGACGCTCTCTTAGTGCATCTTGGATGATGTCAAGATAGGTAACATGATCATTGATAAGCAGAATACACTAAGAGGATATAAATTGTTTCTAGTCAATCACCTAACTACTAGAAATAAGAACAAACAAACCAAAACTGGTCAATTTTCAAAGGAGAATCTAGGCTTCACCTACCAACACATCTCGAAAAACCAATTACAAGACTTTACCATCTGAGGCATCTTGTGATAATTTAAGTTTTAACCAATGATGCCCTCCAATACCAACAATGTTTATCAGAGGTTTAATATACAACAAAACTCATAAAATTCATGCTTCCAAGAAATCGTGACATGATTAAAGAATTTTAAGCCTCAGGGGAATTTAGACCAAATCCCACTATTTCCAAATAGTCCTCTTTTGTTTTGTTCCTTCAACTTAGAAGGGCATGTAACCACTAGAACTAACATAATAATCCCCACCTTTAGGTGTGTCCTAGTTTTCAAAGAAGATAGAGAGATCCTAGAAACTCTCAATCATGCTAGAAACAGATTCACCTTAAACGTACATGTGATGCTCCTTCGAGCCATGCTCATGTATGTCAAGCATTATACATAAAATCCAAAACCAAACAGACTGGGGTGTCAAAATTCTTGAGTCTCTAAGAAGTCATCCCATGAATTCGGATGAATTTTTATCCTTTAACTCAAAGGAAACTCTACTTCAAAGATGGTCCCAAAACATACTCAATAGGTAAAGTCTCAACATTTACACCGAACTAAACCGGTTAGTTAAATCATTTAATGTTTGAAGGGAACCACGTATAGGAACACATACTAACCCGAGGTTTCTAAAGCAAGACGACCATCCTCAATATTGTCCATAGATTGTCTACCCAATTCTTTCAAGTATCTAATGGCCCAAATGGAAAATTTAACCCAAATTCATGTTGTCCCATATGATCTTTAACCTAGATTATGACTTATTAAGTCTTCCATTACTGAGGAATAAAAGGGGTTAAGAGACCTACGAAGCAGCCAACCATACCCAAGGCATGTCTAACCAGCTGAAACTAAGTAGTAATCGATGATCATGCCTGTAAAAAAGGCCAAGGATACCATGAAAATCCATTCAAACAAGGGTTTCATTTAGAAACCAAGAGTCCTACTTGGGAAAAAGACACCAAATGGCAGGAAACTCGCAACACTAGAAAGGCCTTAAAACTCCCAGGGTGCTACCTGCCATGGCTAGCCCCTTACGGAAGTAAACATGTTGAACCTAACATTAAGTTGCACCAAAAAAAGTCACTAGGATCAAAATCAAATCATATAATCCATTTCTAAAAAGGAAATAACCCATGGAAAATACGCATGCTTCCATTCCAAGGAAACTAGAAAATAATCTCAACCTATCCTTACATGAGGTTTTAAACAAAGGACACAACATGGGGTTCCATTTTCAAGCCTTTTACTTTTAATCCTATTTAATATTTAACATTTAAAATATTCAATTTCAAACAAAAATTACTAATCATAAATAAAATAAAATGGTAAAAGATAAGTCAAAACAGGCATGTTTCATAAAACTTCCTTTTAAAACTTTCAAAATTTATTAACAACCCATATTTATTAGGAAATTTATCATCTAAATTCATTTTAACAGATAAAGTGGACCTAATAAGGTCCCACTAATCCATCTTGGGTTCATAAGAATGCAACCTAATAGTAGTTTCTTAGTTTTTAAAATTTGAAAACACCCAAATGGGTCATCTCATAAGAATCGTGCCCCAACTAACTTACTTGGGACCACTTGTGAATTTTTTAGTTACCTAATTTATTTTAGATTTTAGTCAAACAATTTTTTTAATTAAAAACTTATCAAAATATATGATGGTTATATAAACAGTGGTTCGATTACATGGTTTGCTACCACCCTAATCTATAATGTGCTCATACACATTATTGACCGAAGCCTAGCTCTAATTTAATTAAAAAAAATTTCATTAAAGAATTTAACATGCTCATATATATAATGGTTCTATCATCCGGGTGGCTATATACCAACTTATAAAGTGCCTATACACTTTATATTTTGGAATTTAGCTCATATTTACTTCAAAATCATGCCATTTTAAAATTCAACCTTTAGTAGCCATTACATGTTAACAATTATCCATAACTACATTTACAAATCCCAAAAAATGGTTCGTTTATACGGTTTACCTTTTCCCAATTATAAGGTTCCCATACACCTTATAATTGAAAACTGGCTCCTGTCTAAAATGCAACCAAATAATTTCATCCCAAGAAACCACTTACATATATATCAAAACAAAACTAGAATGTTATATTAAATTGTAAACATAGAAAACATGCTATAAAAAATAGCTCAATACAAGGAAAACATGCTAAATAAGCAGGCATCATGGAATATACAAGAAGGAAAACTATAGAAAATAAGGGAATGACATAGCATATAACAGGAATTCTATTGAACAAAACATTTCATACACTTGAGGCACACAATCAACTTAGAAGGAAGCTCTAAAATGAAAATGCATGGCTTGACACATGCATGACATGTTAATATTTCTATGTGCCTATAATGATGCATACAATACTTCATCCTTTACATACGAGGCCAACAAAAAATACTAGAATATCATAAATTAATAAGGAGTTGAAATTAAACTAGTTAATCAAGATGAAATCAAAATCAATTTTAATATCAAACAGTATAAATAGAAATCCCAACCCTAACCACTTGGTCATTTCCCATACATGGGGTGATCAGTCCCAAGAATCACTATTTTCCAAGTGCCAACACATTTATAGTATCCTTTATACCAGTCCAAAATAGTAAAACAAAAGGAAAAATGGCTCTGATACCACTTTGTAACGTCCCGACCTGACAAACCACTAATACTGTCGCCGGACCAGTGGGTCACATAGCCTCAAGTGCATCTCCCTATATTCTAGAGGCTTCCAACTAGTAGTGAGGGACTCAGAATGTGATATTGGGGAGAATATACCCTCATATCAAAGTATCATAGAGGTAAATTAGAAAGTAAATAGCAGAAAAAAGAATAAGTAGTAAATAAGTAGATAACAAAGTCATGGTAGAATAGTATAAAACTTGAAAAAGTGGAAAATTCCAATTTATACACTGAATTCATGTACAGATGATGATACATAAGATAAAATTGTAAATATAAAACATTCATTACAATATAGAATAATATAGGACTCAAGTAAAGAAAATAACTAAAAAGTCCAAAGGTGATCTTCACAAGAATCTTGTGCTCTAGCTCAGTCCTATGCTCCTAACTCTAGCTATAAGAATACAACTACAAGGAAAGTCCAAGGTCATGCCAATAATAAGCTCTATTCAGGTACCCCAATGAAATAGTGGACCAAGAAGGGTGTGATATATAAATCTCAGTAGGCTAGAACCCACGGTGTCTAGCCTAATCTAATCCATGAAATATAAATTAATTAGTGTGAAGGTATAGAGAAATAATAAATAGAACTAAATAAATAAACAACTACCCATCTAGGTTCCTAAGGAACGCTTGAAGACTATACTTACTTCACCTCATAGCCATAATAAGAGTCTGAACATGTCACTATATATATATAATATTATATATATAGTATAATTATATATATATATATATATATTGTTGGGATAGACTGTGACGTAACTCAATGAAATTCAATACCAGGGGAAGCACTTGAGGTCAAACCCCTAGCCTAACTCTAAGATCACTCACAGTCTCTTGGAAATCAATATGTAGGTTAGTATCCACCTATATGTACCAAGTGAGTACTAAGATCAAATGGTCAAATACCTAGGATACTAGTGCATGCTAGAATGGGACGTAACTCATAGACATCCATAACCAGGGGAAGCACTCATGGTCTAACCCCTGGCCCAACTCCAAGAGCTCTCAGAGTCTCTTGTAAATCAAAAAGGAATCTCTCACAGTCTTCCAACCCAAATGCTCTCATGGTCCTTTGGAACCCACTATAGAAGCACACATAGTCTTCCTAACCAAGGGCTCTCATAGTCCCTTAGCCCCATAGCCTATGTAATATATAAACATTTATAATATATAGATTATGAGGCATAAACTTATCATGCTCTCATTAATCCATTTCAATTATATCATAATTCATAACCATTAATATCACAACATGTAAGGAAAAACATCTTATGCATTATAATTAATCATTATCAAGGTCATGTTCACATATATAATTCAGTTTATATGGAAAAGGCCTCTCATGCAAGTAATTATCCATTTCACATAATTGAAGACATTTGATTTAACAAACATGATAATTTATTTATCGAGGTTCAAGATACACTTAGAAGCTGTCATTGACAAATGGCCACTTAACTGCTTGGTTTATCTTGTTTATTAAACAAGAAATTCATTTATAAAAATATCCAAGTACTTAGAAGGTGCTTGGTTCATTAAAAATTTACCATATAGGGGGGAAACCCCCTTTTTTAGAAAAACTGAAAGGAAAAGTCTTAAACATTACATTTGACTAACCAAGGAAAAATAAAAGAGATAACCATTCAAAGAATTAATCCAAAGAAATATTTAAATACACTAATAACTACTTTTTAGGTTAGAGGACAGTGCACCTCCATTGGATGGGTTTTTTATTATAAAAGTGTTCCATTGTTCCTTAAACAATTTAGGAAGAATAATTTGAACATTTATTTTAGAAATCAAGTTTCATTAATTAAATTCACAAAAAGTTCATAAATCAGTCAATAAATGCATTATTTAATTTAAAGGTCAAGGAAAGGGATCCAACCTCAATAATTAGACCAAAGTCGAATGCTTTAGCACTTGATAACTTTAATGATGGAAACTTGAATCTAGTCTTTACACTTACATGTACAATAACTTATATATATATATATATATATATATATCCCTAGCTGTATTTCACATATTCTCTTTCCATGAGGGAAAATGTACAAAGAGAGAATATATATATATATATATATATATCTTACCCCTGCACATGTGTGTAATTCATCCTTGCGGATGGAAGATCTAAACACACTAAAGGAAAGTACCAGTAACTCAGAAACTATAAAAAACCAAAATTTAAATCGAGTATAAATGAAGAATGGAGGAAAAACTTACCCCAAATCAATGAAAATAGGCTGAGATGAACTGAACCGATTCACCTTCGATAGCAGTTGTCAGAATATGAACAAGGTTCTCCCGAGAATCCTTTCACACACCCTAACATCAGAAGAAAACTAGAAACCTGGTTAAACCCTAACCCTAGGGTTCATCCTAAATGAACGGGCTTCCAAAATAAGGTAAAACTACTGAATAAGAGAAAGAGAGGGATCCCAAGATCGTACCTAAAATGATCAAAGAGAAATCTATAATATATCCAAGCAAAATGATTAAATGTTGGAGGAGCCTGGAGGTGGTTTTCTTTGTGGGAAAGGAGAGGAAAAGGGGGGAGGGTGTCACATGATATAAAGGGGGAGAAAATGGGGTAGATTGGGTTTTAGTTTTTTTTAATTTTAATTATTTTCTTTTTTTTCATTTTTTTCAATAGGCACTGCACATGGTTTGGTAAACTGTGAACCAACCATGTGCCATCCACTTGGCACTTGGAGCACCCCACACGGGTTAGCCACATGGTTTGGAAAACCTTGCACCAACCATGTGGAGAATAGTGTTGAAGTACTTCCAAAATGGTGCTACCCATGTGCCTATCACACATGGTTTGGTTAAAATATGTGACTCCTATATGAGGCGTTTCTACACCTCCTATGTAGTTGTAAGATTTTCTGATGGGGGCCACACGATTTTATACAAATGTTGTTCCCTAGAAGAGCCTCTAAACTTGGGTTTTCCATACCTTGTTCTCTCAGAAATCAATGAGACCTCCAATGTAACTCTCAGGCATTCACCCAAGTCTAAAAACAACATGTTGACATGATACAATTCTCAAAATTACACTCTAAATCTCAGTTTAAAAAAATGAATCATCCAGTAATCACCAAAACACAAATTCCATTGTAATTTTATCCAGTTCAAAAACACAGGTCATTACAACAGCTCAATTCCTTTATTGAAGCATCACTATATATCTAATGTCCTTTTCCAATTAGGGGTAGTGTGAGTGAATTTCCAATTAATAGATTCTTCCTATGTTCCTTAAATATCTATTTATGTTGTTCTATCCAAATATACCTTACTACTATCTATTTTATCATAGTTAATGGGATATATATTCATTATAAATTTATTAAAAAAATTCATTAGTACCCAACTAATAAAATAAAATTACATATCTCTATGATACACATTGTTCTAAGTCATATAAACCATTTTTCTAAAAGTCACACTTTCTGAATGTAACAAACAACTTTTCCTTTCTTAAACTGTCTTGTAGAATTCTTATATGATTTTCTTATTATTCCATTCAAAATGATTATATGAGAATATATTTAATAAATACCTCCAAAAAATTATCAACTTAGTCATTAAAACCTCTTTTAATCAAGCCAAAAAATATTTCTTGGATATTTATAAGTCTAAATGGACTCATTATCAACTCAAAGTGTATATATCTTATAAAAAAATTTGAATTTTCAATACCTTATATCTATAACTTTAGTTGATGATATCTTAAAAAAATATCCACATTAAATAAGGTTTGAGATACAATAAGTTTATCGAATAGGTTCTTATTACATGGTGAATGATAATCTTTCTTTATGGTTATCTCATTGAGTTCTTAATAATCAATTCAAATCTATTTTCACCTATATTGTTTCTTAAAAAATAGAATCATTTAACCACAAGAAGATGTACTAAGTAATATAAACCATTTTTCTAAATGATCTTTCCATTTATTATTTGATTTATCTAGATGTATCAGCTTCATTCTGATGGGACTCATTGATATAGTTGTTTCATTGGGTATAAGTTCTGTTGATAAATCTACCTCATGATCTAGGGTAAGACCACAAAATTATTTAAGGAATACATCCCTATATTCCCTCATAATGGGATTCCTTCAATGGTTTAAATTTTCCATTATCTCAACCATTTGAGAAATATATATTCTTCTTTTGATATCAATAACCATAACTTTAAATAATTTGTAAAATAATATTCATAATAATCTTTTAATTTTAATAGAATTATGTGATGGTTTGAGATATGGAATGTTATTTTTTTTTCTAATAGTTGAAATGAGATTTATATAAATATATTCAATCTATGACCAGTATAATGTAAATTTTTACCGAATGAAGAATTAATTTATTTTCTAAATGTATATTCCCACAAATGGTATTTGGGAAATATTTTAAATACTTAGTTTGAAACAATTTCACTACTATGGGTTTTCACATATTTTTATACTTTAATGTATTAGGGAGGTGATTCAATATTCTAGAAAACTTGTATGATATGAAAATTTTGAAATAATCAAATAATACTTTTTCCATTATTATGTGGATGGTAGGTGTACCTTTCACCACTTTATTTGGTTTCTCTACCTTAGTGGTTGTTATGGAATAAGTCCCTACTTAATCCATTGACATTAGTGGTTATTGACATTTATTATACTTTAATAACTTTGGTTAGTTACACTATCTTTTATAGGTATAATGTTTCTTGTATTAGAAGCATTAAACCTTGATTGGTGCATTGATTTGAGCCTTTATTTACTTTATTATATTGAGTATTATTTCCATGTATATTCTATTATCTTATGCCAGATTCCCTCATTTACCATACTTAAATCATTTTATACAGCCTTTAAGGCAGATACCATGTACTTATTACCATATCATTGACATGTAGGTAGTTGGATCTTCTTTAATTCATTCCCTTTGTCATTTGATACTCATGTATGAAACCTTATCATTAATTTCTTATCACCATGTCTATAAAACCATTCTTTAAACTCCCACTTTCCTTTGAAACCACATCAAACTACTTCTTCATAACACCCAAAATTATATATAGCTAGATATTTTAAGAAATGTGATTTTAAAACATGAAATAATCTATATTTTTTTAATGATTTATAAAAAACTATGGGTATAAATTATAATCCTTATAAAATTATCCTTATTTAATAAAAAATATTATTTCTATTTTTTCTTGATCTCTACAAATTATCTCTTTATTTTGGAATGTTGGGTATATGTAAAATATTTGTTAAGAATTTTTTTTGATATTCTTACCTCTTTATTGATTCAACTTAATCCTTTTCATTTTTATTCTTAATAAATGTACACCATTTTTCAACTTATCTTTTTAAATGGAAGATTAAAATGGTAACTTTAACTTTCTCAGAACAATGAATCATAGAAAAAAATTCTATAGAGATGACCCTTTGTTTTAAAATAAGTGGATAAAAATATCCATTAAATGATGGCAGTTATTCTTTCATATGGGACTCAATTGATAATTTATTCTTCCCATATGAATGTGGATGTTCTATATGGTTCAAGTTATTTCTAATGACCTACAAAAAGTGGTAAATTACCACCATATAGTTTTAAAATCTATCTCTCATTGTGTTAGGAATTTCATTTAAATAATTATTTCAGTATCCTTCACATGAGTTCTTATCTTGATTTCCCCAAGTTAACACTATTTTCTTGAATATTAAAGGTTAAAATAAAACACAAGTAAAACAATCATAGATAGAAATCATATTCACATGATAAAATCAATGATCTAGTTTTAGCTAATAAAACCACTAAGTTCAACCTATATATTTTTTATTTTTTAACACAATTCCCAAGTTAAATAAAACATTATCCTATACCAGCTATAATAATCCATAAATAGCATAGATTATTATTACATACTTTTTATTATAAACATACATAATACTATAACTCCCAAAATTGATAGGTTTGGGGTCTTCAAAAATTAAGTCGTTCAATATTAATAAAAATTTACAATTTTTTAAATCCTTTAGTATAGTCATACAAAAGGATTTTATAATATTCTTAATTCATTTGATCTTCTAGGTAGATTCATTAAATAAATATTGAGTTAAAAGTATAGTAAGGGGATGAATAATAGGAATGAAAAGAAGGCATAAATCAACATAAGTTCAGGGGTTTCTATAATAATCATTATCACATCATAACAATAGAATATTAATAAAAAGAATCATATGAATGATTCAAAAAATGTGGCATATTCATAATAAAGAAACATAATAAGTATAGGATCATTTCTACGACAACATGAAAAAATGGACAGATATAATTACATTATTTCTATGTATAAAATTGTAGAAAAAGGGAATTGCATCATGTCTATGAATAATGATCCCAGGTGATATAAACATTTACCTAATTCATATTGGAAAATATATAATTCTATACCTACCTATCACATAATAATATGTTTCAAATAATTCTTTCTATATATAAAAGAAATATTATTTATAACACCCCTAAGATTTTATAGTATGTATATTATTAAATACTTTAAATTCATTAGATAGCTCACAATGAAAAAAATTTATTTCATATAGTATTAATCATATAAAATAAAATCAATAACACAAAACAAACCTTATAAATGAATAATGAATAAAATAAGAGGTTTTTCTTAAAATTAAAGAATATATACCAATGAAATAGTAAATTGATCTTTCGAATAGTAACATGTCCATTATGAATAGTAATTAGGCCAATAGAATAGTAACCTCACCTATGGAAGTGTTTATAAAATATAGGCATCCTATAAATGAAAGTGTGATACAATTATATTATAGTATAAGTAAATAAATATTTTAAAAATTATTATTTAAGTGTTGGTATTTTTATAAGTCATAATTTTTTAAATAAAATTACATTATTAATAAATTTATTTAAAAGAAAATTTATTTTCACAAAATTTATTCATAAATTAATTTTTTTTGTATTATGATTTTTGGTTAATTTTATGAGAACTTAATTAATTTTCCAGAGTTTTATAAAATGAGTTGTAAATATAAAATCTGTATTTTTTAGTAAATGGGGATTTTAATTAAAAATTAAATTTACCATATTTATAAAATTATTTTCAAAAAATTTATTTCATTTTTGGATTATACACGTCAAAAAATGGTTCAGCTGAATTTTTGGGATTTTTCTGAAATAGTTGAATTTTTGTGAATAGTAAAATATGATAATTTACAGTATAAATACATTACAAATTAAATACACTATTACTTGAGTCATGGATGATGTAATAATAATAATCTATAACTTACCTTATTGTTTAAGTATATTTTATGATAATTATAAAAATATTCATTGTCTAGATCCAAAATAATAAACAAATGAATAAAATATTCAAAAAATGCCCCTCTCCTCCACTATAAATACCACCCCTCATCACCACTTATCCTCAGACCTCTAAGCCATGAATCATGTCAAAATTATTCAAAAATACTCTTTAAAAGTCTCTCCACAATTTCTAGGAGGTTTGTTTCATACTAAAATACCAAACCAAGGTCCCTTAAGGAGGTACTCAAAGAGGAGAATTCAAAAGGCAAATCCTCTTTCTTTTTCTTTTAATTTCCTTTCATTTTCCTTTTTCATTTATTATCCTCTCCTCACCTACTCTATTAAAATAATAATTATAACTCCATTATCATATATATACTATAATGATATCATGTTAATTTAACACCCTTCATCAAACTCCTTTCTCTCTCTCTTATTTTAAAAATGAAATCATTGTCTGAGAAGTGTCGATTTACAACCTTCATGGACGAAGAATTTTTGTTTCTCAATTTATACTTCAAGGATGATCATGAAACCATTTTTATGGTTGAAAAATATTATAAAAAATTTATTACATCCTATTTAATGTTTGATAACCATTATATATACTTAATATTAATTAATTAAATAAAACTAGTGTGTGATGATCGAAAAAATGTCAAAATAATCTAAACAAAGATCGCAAAAATTTTATCTAATGATTCATCATCATACCATATAAAAAATGATATATATATCCATTTAAACTTATTTATGTTAATTAATGACATATAATTTTAATTCTAGAGAATTATACCCATTTTACTTGAACTTTATTACTTATAAATAAGAAAACAGATCACGAAACCAAGAAAGCGAGCACTCCTAAATGATGAAATTGTGTCTTTTAACTCATCAAAAAAGGCCATAAATTAACTTAATAAAATTATAATAAATAAAATAAATTTATTAAAGGTTATGAATTAATTTATTAATTGATTTAATCTGATTATCCTGGACATTAAGATCATGTTCCACTTTGGGACATAAGGTAAAGAACTTCATCTCAATCCCCATTTCATTGAGACTTACTTGGTATCACGCACTTAATCATTTTCATATGGTGTATCTACAGAACCTTTGAAAAAAAATTCATGTGAAATTATATTTATATTAAATATTCATATTCTTGTATCATGGATATGATTATTTCCTTGGATGTATACCATTTTACATATTGTGTTTATTTCAAATGTTGTTTTGAGTCTAGAAATATTGATGAATCTATATCCTCTATCCAATAATGATATTGATAAGGCATATTTTTATTCAATTAAATCTATGTATGAAGAATTATTTGGACATATATTGACGATTAGGGCTCTTTATAGCCCTTCGATGCATCGACAAGTCTCATGAGACAAAACAGTTTGCGACAAACCATTTGTGTTTATTTACAAACAAAATCAGGCGGGTTTTTACCCTCATACTTAAACCATCTTGATGGCATATTGGTTCATGTTCCTGATACATGACATCCACTAAATAAGAATTTTCTTTTTTTAGTATTTATTTATCACTTTCCATGTTATTTTCACTATGGAAAAATCTTTGGAGACATTTTCATTCCCAGTTTATTGATGGCATGTGTTTGTTAGATTATTTACCTTGACATAATGTCTATGCATTATTGAAATTACTTTAATGATTAGTATTGCATTGAACTCTTACTAAGCATTTTATCTTACCCTTATTATTTTTCCTTTCCCCAAGTTATGATGAGGAAACCTTTGGATGAGTTTCACGGATGTTTTTTATTTCATTTTATTATGTATCATATTTTTATTTTCTATATTTTCCAATGTACAAGGAATGTTATGTTTGTAAAATGGTCCTCCAAAATTTCTAAATTGATAGGTCCTTTATCATTTAATTCCTATTAATCATTCCAATGTTATAAAATAATGCACTAACTTTGGACTTCTTGGGTCAGGGCCTTACATTCAACAAGCATCACCATAAAATAAAACCATGAGGAGAGAATGAGTTTCATAACATTGTAATAAAGTATATGTTGATAAATAAACTTATAAATACCCAAAAAAAGAAGGAAATAATTTATTTTAGATGATTAAAGGTATAATCAATAAATAAAAAGAGTATAGTCCATGAAAATAAGAATAATCGTCATCATAAAAATCAATTTGAGGATTATAAAGTTAAGACATATCAAACTCATTACTGGTGGATAAGAATTCATCATAAGAAAATAAATACAATAACATACCTCATAGAAGAAAATATAAAATGGAATAAATAACCTTAATAAGGATTTTAACAAAAACATGACTAGATAATAAGGAAAAGAGTTCTGAATATAGAGTACAAATCTTAAAAAGGAAATATTTTAAGTCCCCTTAACTTAGGACATGATTTATTTCTTCACACATACACCTCTTATATGAACAAATTATGTTTTTTAAAAAATTATTCAAGAAGTATTTTAAAACCATTTAAATTATTCTGGATTATTTATAACCATTGGGAATTATTTATTATTTTTTCATTATAGATAAAAAGTTGTGATGACCTATTTGTTTTAATTAATCATTATTCATTTCAATATGGTGGTATTGGATATTTTATTTATTATTTAGTTTAATTACCACCCCAAGCTTGATAATACATAAAAGTAAATGAATATATACATATACATATATATATACATATATACATACATACATACATACATACATACATACATACATACATACATACATACATACATATATACATACATACAAATACACACACACATATTAGAATCTATACTAACAATCCAAGAAGGTGGTGGCCAGTGAATAATTTTCAATGTCCTCAGGGCTAGTAAAACCCACCATTAATGGTATGTGTTAAAAATGGAGATATATAAATATATGTATTATAAATAATTAATAATACTTATAATGTATGATATCATTTATGTCATGTATAGATATTAAATTAATAATTTTTAAACGCTAAATTTCATGAACCAACCCGAGTCTTCTCCCATTCAGACACCAAAATTGGCTCGTGACATACAATCGGTGTGTTCCCGATCACCCTAGCTAGGAAAATAGTATCAGACATCAAACTAAAACTGAATAGAAATGATTTATCCTAATAAATAATTAAAAAATAGGTTGTAGAAATTAAATAAAACATTGTAATGACTCATACATAAATCGTATGTCTATTATGAATAAATATTCATGATTAAATAAAATAATAAATAAATAATAAATAATAAATCCCTCTGCACACCCCTGGTCTCCCTCCCCAACACTGAACAGATGCACAAAAAGCCACCACCATATGCCTTTTCTTCTACCACTAATAGATATTACTACCTTTCATCCATAGAATGTTGTAAATGACTATGTGGATGATGCAATAAATAAAAACTAAAATAAAACAAAACTAGCAACATAC
Source organism: Viscum album (assembly GCA_963277665.1). Taxonomy (NCBI): domain Eukaryota; kingdom Viridiplantae; phylum Streptophyta; class Magnoliopsida; order Santalales; family Viscaceae; genus Viscum; species Viscum album. Next base: position 627,652,318 of record OY728127.1, read on the forward strand.
CTCCATTAGACTATACATATCACCTTTGATTAATCAATGCTCAAAGACCAGTCAGGAATAGAATGAGAACCTAAAACTAAAATGATATAGATAGGAATGAGCTATCAATATCAGTAAGTATACTAATTAAACCACACCCCTTTTATAATCTTTGAATAAAATATTCATTTCATATTGGTTTGAAATACAATTATAAAAGTAGGTATGATTCTGATTTTTATTTAGAAACCAAATAAAAATTATCATATATTTCAAAAGAAAATATCCATTAAAAACATGGAGGAATATTAATTTTTAATAAAACATTAATTTCAATCATTAATCAAAATAAAACATTTTACTTACCATAAATTAAACAATTTTTAAAATTTTAGAATAAATAAAAAAAGTTAAAAAAACATATAAATCACAATGGGTATCCCTAGGTCACTAAGGTGAAGCCTCATCCCAGGATCCTCATACTATGAGTGACTGAACCACATAAAAATATTCTTATGCATAATCCACTGAAAAGGTCAAATCCAAACTCCCAGTGGTAACTGATCCATAAAATCATCATGTAGTTTAGTTAGTATTGTAGCATAATTCAAAGGCTAGAGATGAAATACCTTGCTTATCATACTTTTACAAGTCTACCATATTATGTACCTGGGTTTCCAATGTTCTAACCTCTTTTCCTTAATCTAAGAACCACTTTCATACAAATGAAACACACCTTACAAATATACATGCACATGAAATAATCCCTCAAAACACCATTTCATATATCAATACATTTTTATAAATACTTGAGAACTAAACCAAACATATTTACATTATCAAAAAAATATGTGCTATCAAACCACCTGCTTGAAAGTTCCAAATATGCCTCATAATTTGACTATTATAAAATCACTTAATGATTTTTTTTGGAAAACTGAGTTAAGAATCAAGATTTAAATTATTAAAATTCCCTTCTTGTTATGCCCATATAAAGTATTAAAATTCCCCTATCATGGGTAGGACGTACGGTTAGACAAACCATGAACCAACCATGCATTTTTAATGTATCAAAGTATATACACATTCACATGGTCTAAACACAGTTTCTATTAAGCATTCACCAATCGTTCACCTATGATGATATTCCAAAACATGAAAATTTTAATTTGGTTCTGCCTGAAAATTGAGGAAAATATTAAAAATAATTATATAGATAAAATAATAAGGAAATTCAAGGTTTGGGTGTGAAAATAACTATGACATAAAGATAGGAGAATAGAGGAAGAAAAATAAAAGGGATAGGAAGGACTGTTACCTTGTCCTTTAATTATGCCCTTTTTCCAAGGTCCTAATGCTAGAGTTGGTGTCCTAAGAACCAACTATTTCTACTTTGATTACATGAATGTACACTTATTATATACTGTTCATTATTCTACATGACTATAATATAATAATATCCTGTAATATTTGTTTCATTAATAAGGACATGGCAGATCCTCAGTATGATGAGAACCTTGAAATGCTATAACAATATTCTTAAATAAAGTTCTACCGTTGGATGACATACTATGATAGGACACATAGTATACAAACCGTCATGTGAGAGTACTCATAAGAAGATGAGACTCTCTCTCATTGAGTTCGCACTTGGTAATCTCCAAGATGAGAGATTATGAGAACAGACCCACCAGTAGTAATTCCACATGTCATGGTGTCATCAGACATTTCTATCTACGAGCATGTGTAATGGTCCTCAGACTAGAATATTATCATTAACTCATGTCATGATGCATGCACATAGATTTGCTGACAAAAACCATCATGAAGACAGTTGGTGGAAGTAGGGTACGTTGGGTGTGTCACAAATGACATGTTGTTAATGGATAAGTCAAGGAAGGATTTGTCCCTTCCATATTTATGGAAGTAGATATCTGGGGCCCTTTGATTGAAATAGAATTGTCGCCCAAATTCAATGGCCACGGTGTCACGATGAGTTTATTTCTAAAGTCAAGGAATGAAGGATCAAGCATATAGGTTTATGTCACTACCATAAAACCTTCATTATGAGATATTGAGACAAAGGGATTAAATTACATGGTACGCATTCATATGAGGTGACGCGTCAATGCGGCGTCAACTTTTTTCTCTTGGGTGCCTTGACCCATTACTATACAGTAATCTTGGACTTTGGGAAAGCCCGCTTAATGCCGATGAGAAAGAGTCCTAGTGGGTCACACACTAAGTGTATCCAAGTATCTCAAGTAGAATAAATATTATTACCATATGTGGTTTAATAATTATTCAAGGAAGCCTAAATCATTTTAATTTTGGAGGAAGAATAATATGAAAAAAAGACATACACATCATGTACATTGAATGTACAGATCATGTACATTGAATGTACACATCATGTACATTGAATGTACATGCCGTGTAGTTTTCATTTTGTAATGAAATTGAAAACAAGATATACACGCCATGTACATTGAATGTACACACCGTGTAGTTTTCATTTTGGAAAGTAAATGAATAAAAGTGCATGCCGTGTATTAATGATTACACACCGTGTAGTTTTTCCAGTCAGGATTTTGAGGAAATAATATCGTTTTATTAAATGATATTTATTATAATCAGCATGGGCGCATTCCAAGGAATTAATGATTCAACATGGGGGTTTTCAATAAGATTTAATGAAATAAATAAAATGCATAACGCGTTTATTTATTTTCATAACTCTAGAACCTTAAACATGATTATAAATATCCTCATAACCCCAACACTTTTCCCTGATCGTTGTGCACAACAATTCTGGAGAATTCTCTTAAGGCCGAAAGAACTCATTTCTCTGAGAACTCTCTCAAGACCAAGAGAGATCCTCCTCCATCGGTTCAAGGCGTTCTAAGGTAGACAACACAAGAAAAGGATTATCCATGCTAGAACCCGGAGATTCCTTTGGCAACGTCCAGAGATACGTGGTGCACGTGTGGATCACCACTAGAGGAAGTCTACACTTGGATTTTGTGATGTAACGTTGAATCACATCAGAATGTGATCAGAAATATCAACGAAGAAAGAACGCCATAAAATGTACATGTTATCAATTAATTAAATTAATTATAATCAACCTGTGATGATACCCCTTTGTGGTTTCAGGACAATCCTTATTGTTTGTCTATTTTTGTAATTTGATCTGTGGAGTCTGGCATTTATCGTCGTATTGATCTCGGATTGATTATTGCTAACGAAAAAAGGTCAAGTGGGCACATCCACCCATGAGCTTCTGCTATTCCCAGGACCCACAAGTGGTATCAAAGGGAGGTCACAATGTTGATTATAGTTATTTAATTATCATTGATAATTTATGCATATATATTTGATTCAATTCAAGATAAATTGTTCAATAAAACTGAATGAACAAGATATATTCTTCCTCCATTTCTCGATTCACATCACAGAAATGAAATTTAAATTTAAATTTTCATTAAAATAAAAATGATGAACTCATCCAGAGGAGCCTCTCATTCTCTCTGTACAACATAGGAATACACGACATGTAGTGAAATATACACGCCGTATACTTAGGTTCAAAGAACCATTACTGGTCCGCCAAACCACGTTGTGTGAATTGAGCATACCTAAGTTTTTTAATACACTGTGTTGACCAGAACTGAATGGTGCGTGGAAACCGGAATACACGGCGTGTATGTTGAATCAACATGCTGTGTAGTCCGATCCGGCCCAGGTGAAGCCGTGTACAATGAGAAGCCATGTAACTGTGTACACGGGATTTCGAGGATGGTAACCACGTAACAAGGAAGTACATTCCTTGTTAGATTAATCTACAAGCCGTGTACTCAAAAATTTCCAAAGTATAAAAAACATGTCAAAGCCCCCGGTGTGTACTTTGAATAAAGGGTGAAAACAAATACACGCCGTGTAATATATCCTACACACCGTGTACATTCCAGAAATGGAATTTTACCCAGTTTCCTCCAAAGTACAAAGAACCGTACAAGGAATATGGATGAGAAGAATCTCAAGGAATTTTAGAACAGAATTTAAGATAAATAATTGATTAATTATAAGATCATAATTAATTTAATTCAAGCACGACTAATCTTGAATAAAAGAACAATTAAAATAATTTGAATACTAAACATGCATAAATGTCGTTGCATGCTATGGATGATCATGAGCTAGACCAAAGACCCTTTTTCTATGTATGGTTTCATTTAAATTTATTTAATTTAAATTCGTTGGCCTATGAGACTTCTTCCAATAAAATGTACGGCCTGCATGACCATGGTTTCTTTAATTTAAACCCCATGTAATAGAGGATCTACCAAGCCAGAGAAAACAGTTCGAAATCCGAAGTTGAGGGGAAACCAGCCCAAGAAGACACAAAGGTGGACAGGTGGGAGCTGAAAAACACAAACCATCAGGTTCAAGGTGTTTTTCCCTAGGTCAGGGTTAGCTAATCAAAACCACTAAATAAGCTAACCAATACAAGGATCATGACATCTTATTTTATTTCTGTCTGATTGCATAGTTTATTTATTATGTATGTGTTGTCGCGACCACATAGTTAATGAAATAAACAAGCATGAAAAGATGGAATAAAATAAAAAATGGACTATGCATAAACATTATCAAAACATGGTTAATCACTTATGAAATCATCACTTAATATTAACAAGCATGTGATAATGAAAAACTATGCATAAAAGATTGAAATCCCTCAAATTCCATATTAAGTCAGACCAAGCCTTCCGTTACTTGATTAAAGGCAAGACTTAATAAAACTATGTGTTTTACCAACCCTTGTTGGGAAACTTACTTGTATAATGGAAGATCTTATGAATGTTTTAGGTTGACTTAGACATTTTACATCAAGAAGAGTATCCCTTGCTAGACTTGTTGTAAAATGGAGGTAAGTATTGAGAAAATCCAAGTCGGGATTTCAGGATTGGGGAGTCCACTCAATAGGTCAAAAAATTGTAAGCTCACAGTTGGCAAAGACCCGTATACCTAGATACCTTTAAATATCTTGACCAACCCTTATTGGGGTTATACGAAGGGAAATATGGATCCTTACCACTAGAATGTCATAGCAACTAGGAATTCCAAGTTCAATGGTGGGGGTCGTTGGGACATGATAAAATAGTGGGAGAATTAATAAATTCATTTATTATTTTTCATAAAATGTAATCAAAAGGAACTGATAAATCTGCTCTTTTAATTTGTATAATCAATATGACAAAATCGTCAACCACATTTTCTTGGAAATCAATTCTAGATAAATACAATATCCTCAATGGCAGTAACTTTCAGGAATGGTTTAAGAACCTTTGGGTTATCCTATTCCATGAATGAATGTTTTACGTGCTAGAGTCCTCAATTCCTAATTTGCATGCCCAAAGGGGTGATTGATGAAGATTTCCTAGTCTATGATCAACATTTTAATGATGCACTCGACGTTCAATGTCTGATGGTGTCATCACTGTCTAGTGATCTCATGAAGTCTCATGAAGACATGGATGCCTATAGAATTCTCGAGAACCTCCTTAGTCTCTACCAGGATAGAGAAAGACAAGAAAGGTTTGAGATCTCCAAGGATTTATTTCAGAGCAAGCTTGGAGAGGGTGCCCCAGCTGAGCCTCATGTAGTCAAGCTCATTGGCTACTTTGAGCACTTTGAGGTTCTAGGGTTTAATCTCCCCGAAGAACTAGGTACTGATCTCATTCTAACATCACTCCCCAGAGCTTCTCTAACTTTTTTTGTAAATTTCAATATGAACAACATTGAGAAGTCTCTATCTGATCTACTTATCCTCATTCGCCAAGTGGACAATAATATGAATCGTGAAAAGCCTTCTATCCTTATAGTGAATAAAAGGAAAGGGAATGTGAAGATATTTAAGCCCAAATCTTTTTCAAGGCCTTCCAAGAAAAAGAAGATAAAATGGGAGGCAAGATAACTGGAGGTTGTTTGTTTCTCATGTGGAAAGAAGGGCCACTGGAAGAAAAATTGCACCCATCCAAGGAAGCAAGGGGAAGCATCAGGTGCATTTTTTATCAAATGTAATCTATCTATTTCTACCGATTGGGTATTAGATACTACTTATGGTTCTCACATTTGTATCCAAATATGGGAACAAAGTAGATTCAAAAAGATTGGACAAGGTGAGGTGGATCTGCGAGAAGCCAACAGAGCTAGACTCGCTGATTTAGCAGTTGGAGACTACCACCTCACATTGCCTACTAGGATGGTCATGGTATTAAATGGATGTTATTATGTACCCTCTGTAACCAAAAACATTATTTCAATATCCATATTAGATACTGATGGATTCATCTTCATGTTTGGAAATGAATGTTGCTACTTTTATAAAGATAGCATTTGTTTTGGTAGGGAACATTTATATAACGACCTTTATGTGTTAGACTATACAAACCAAGAAATGGAAATCAATGAAAAAGTTAATTCACATGACTCAGACCACACCCAACTTTGGAATCACCGGGTAGGTCATGTCAATGAGAAATGTTTGACAAAATTACATCAAGATGGGTATTTAGATTCTTTCAAACTAAAACCACTTGGTGTATGTCATGCGTGTCTACAAGGAAAAATGACCAAATCCCCATTTAGTAAGAAAGGTGAAAGGGCTAAAGAGCATCTAGATTTAGTTCTCACAGATGTGTGTGGACCATTTCTAGTTTAAGCAAGGGGTGGGTTCTTGTACTTCATAACTATTACCGATGATTTTAGTAGATATGGATATATTTACTTAATGAGGTATAAGTCATATTATTTTGATTGGTTCAAATAATACAAGAATAAAGTTGAGAACCAACTAGGTAAGAAGATTAAGAAACTCCGCTCAGATAGAGGAGGAGAATATCTTAATCAGGACTTCATTGATTTTTTACGGGAGTTTGGAATTCTTTCTCAACTCACTCCTCCTTACACACCTCAGTGGAATGGTGTAAGTGAAATGAGGAACCACACCCTGTTGGACATGGTGAGATCAATGATGAGTTATGTGAGTCTTCCATTATCGTTTTGGGGATATGCATTACAAAGATCAGCACACATACTAAACCAAGTACCTACTAAATCGATAAATGGTATTCCATATGAGTTATGGAGTGGACTCAAATCCATGTTATAAAATTTACATGTTTGGGGTACCAAAGCATTTGTTAAGGCCTCTTCAGGTAACAAACTTTCACCTCGAGGCACAAAGTGTACCTTTATAGGATATCCCAAGGAAAGAATGGAATATTACCTATACAACACCTCAGATAAAAAGGTTACAGTGGAAACACACCCCATATTCCATGAGAGGAAGCACATCTCCAAAAGAGATAGTGGGAGAGAGATAGACTTTGATGATGTCGAGGCTCAAGATACATAGGAGTTGGTAAAAGAACAGATTCCACAAATCTGCATGGAAGAAAAATCTGTTCTAGAGACACAAGAACTGTATAGGAGCATGAGAGAGGTAAGAGAACCATAACGATATGGTTTTCTTGTCACTAAGGATGGAGACTCATTATTGGTTGACAATGATGATCCTCTTACTTACAAGGAAGAAGATGAAGGCACAGAGGTTGCCAATTTGAAAGAAGCCATGAATTCTGAAATGGATTCCATGTACCAAAACCAAGTCTGGATTTTGGTAGATCCTCCAGTTTATGTAAAGCCTGCTGGTAATAAATGGGAATCTAAGAAGAAACTAGACATGGAGGTACATGTAAGAAACTATAAGTCACTACTGGTTGCAAAAGGTTTTAAAAGTGTCAAGGAATTGACTATGATAAAACCTTTTCACCAGTTGTGATGTTGAAACCCATCAGAATCCTATCGGCCATTACCGCTTACCATGACTATGAAATTTGGCTAATGGATGTCAAAACAGCATTACTTAATGGGAACCTCTATGAATTTGTCTACATGACACAACCTGAAGGGTTTGTGACTCCAAAGGATTCCAACAAGTTATGCAAGTTTCAAAAATCCATTTATGGATTAAAGTAATCATCAAGGTCATGGAACATTTGTTTTGATGAATCTGTAATGGAATTTGGCTATGTTAAGAATGAATGTGAAACTTGTCTCTACAAAAGGTTTAGAGGAAGTTCAGTCATTTTTCCAATAGTATATGTTGATGACATATTACTAATTGGAAACGAAGTACATGTCTTACAGTCAGTTAAGGCATGGTTGGATAAAAGCTTCTCTATGAAAGACTTGGGTGTGGCAGCATATATTCTTGGGATCAAGATCCATCATGATAGATCCAAAAGAATAGTAGGCTTGAGTCAAATTACATACATTGAAAAGATACTGAAGAGATTCAGTATGGAACAGTCCAAGAGGGTATTGTTTCTAGTGTCACATGGCATTCACCTTTCCAAGAAAATGTTTCCTCAGACACATGAGGAAAGAAAGGAAATGGCAAGGATCCCTTACGCATCCGTGATTGGGTCTATCATGTATGTTATTCTATTTAAAAGGCTAGATGTTGCTTACGCATTAAGTGTGGTAGGAAAATATCAAGCTGATCCAGGAGACCGCCATTGGATGGCAGTCAAGAATATCCTTAAGTATCTGAGGCATACTATGGATATGTTCCTGGTTTATGGATGAGATGAGGAACTAGTCATCAGAGGATATGAAGATGCTAGTTTCCAAAATGATCAACATAACATGAAGTCACGGGCTGGATACACATTTAGTTTGAATGAAGGTGTAGTGAGCTAGAAGAGCTCAAAGCAAGGTGAGGTCGTAGATTCTACAGTAGAGTTCGAGTATATCTCAGCTTCTGAGGCTGCTAAAAAAGCAGTATGGATGCGAAGCTTCATCCAAGAGATGGATTTAGTACCTAGAAGTAAAGATCCTATCACACTCTATTGTGATAATAATTCAGCAGTAACACTTGAAAAAGATCCAAGGTCACATCAGTGGACAAATCACATACTTCGGGAGTATCATCTCTTGAGGGATTTTTCTCAGAGAGGTGAAGTTGTAGTGAGAAGTATTTCCATGGAAGACAATGTAGAGAACCCCTTCACTAAAGCTTTGACTCAACAAAAACATGATCATCATGTGAGGTCTAGTGGACTAAAATCCATAGGCAGTTGGCTCTAGTCCAGGTGGGAGTTTGTTAGAGTTGGTGTCCTGAGAACCAACTGTTTTTAATTTAATTACATGAATGTACATTTTTTATATATTGTTCACTATTCTGCATGAATATAATATAATAATGTCCTGGAATATTTTTTTCATTAATAAGTTCTTGAAAGATCCCCGCTATGATCTGAACATTGAAATTCTATAACAATATTCTTAAATAAAGTTCTACAGATGGATGACATACTACGATATGACACATAGTATACAGACCGTCTTATGTGAGTACTCGTAAGAAGATGAGACTCTCTCTCATGGAGTTCTCACTTGGTAATCTCCAAGATGGTATATTATGAGAATAGACCCACTAGTAGTAATTCAGCAAGTCTTGGTGTCATCAGACATTTCTATCTATGAGTGTGTGTAATGGTCCTTAGACTAGAAGATTATCATTAACTCATGTCACGAATCAAACCCTTAGATTTGCTGACGAAAACTATCATGAAGATAGTTGGTGGGAAGTAGGGTACGTTGGGTGCGTCACGAATGAAATGTGGTTAATGGATAAGTTGAGTAAGGATTTTTCCCTTCCATATTTATTGATGTAGATATCTTGGACCCTTTGATTGAAATAGAACTGTTTCCCAAATTCCATGGTCGTGGTGTCACAACAAGTTTATTTCTGGAAGTCAATGAATGACATATCAAGCATATAGGTTTATGACACTGTCATGAAACCTACTTGATGAGATATTGATACAAAGGGATTAAATTACATGGTAAGAATTTGTATGAGGTGACATGTCAATGCGGTGTCAACTTCATTCTCTTGGGTGCCTTGACCCGTTACTAGATAGTAATCTTGGACTTTAGGAAATCCCGCTTAATGAAAATGAGAAAGAGGCCTAGAGGGTCACACACTAATTGTATCCAAGTATCTCAAGTAGAATAAATATTATTCCCATATGTGGTTTAATAATTATTCAAGGAAGCCTAAAACATTTTAATGTTGGAGGAAGAATAAAATTATAACAACATATACACACCGTGTACATTGAATATACATGCTGTGTAGTTTTAATTTTGGAAAGAAAATGAAAATAAGATATACATGCCATGTACATTTAATGTACACGCCGTGTAGTTTTCATTTTGGAAAGGAAATGAAAAAATGAGTACACGCCATATATTAATGATTAAATTCCATGTAGTTTTTCCAGTCGGGATTTTGAGGAAATAATATCGTTTTATGAAATGATATTTGTTATAATCAGCATGGGCGCATGTCAAGGAATTAATGATTCTACATGGGGGTTTTCAATAAGATTTGATGAAATAAATAAAATGTGTAACACATTTATTTATTATCATAACTCTATAACCTCAAGCCAGGTTATAAATATCCTCACAACCCCAACACTTTTCCCTAATCATTGTGCACAACAATTCTGGAGAATTCTCTCAAGGCCGAAATAACTCATTCCTCTAAGAACTCTCTCAAGACCGAGAGAGATCATCCTCCGTCAGATCAAGGCTATCTAAGGTTGACAACTCAAGCAAAGGCTTCTCCATGCTAGCACCCGAAGATTCCTTTGGTGACGTCTAGAGATACGTAGTGCATGTGTGGATCACCACTAGAGGAAGTCTACACATGGCTTCTACAAAGCAATGAAAAATCACATTGGAATGTGATAAAAAATATCAATGAAGAAAGAATGCCATAAAAGGTACTTCTTTTCAATTAATTAAATTAATTATAATCAACCTGTGATGATTCTCCTTTGTGGTTCCAGGATTATTCTTCTTCTTTGTCTATTTTTGTGATTCGATCTGTGGAGTCTAGCGTTTATCGTCGTATTGATCCTGGATTTATCACTTCTAATGATAAAAAGTCAAGTGGGCACATCCTCCCACGAGCTTCTGCTGCGCCCGGGACCTACACCCAATGGATTAAAGGTTTGAAGGAACATGAAAATAGAAAGTAACCAATTCATTAAATTGTATTAAAAGTAATTATTTCAAAAAATATTTGGAAATGGGATAAATTTTTGAATTGATTTTCCATGGGGGTGAGTGGTGGTATTGATACTTAGAGGGGATGGGTGTTTTGAATTAAAATATTGAAAGAAATATTATTTCAAGACCAATAACTGAAATATTTTTATTATTTGAGAATATTAATAGTATTTAGTTAAAATTTATTCATGACTTCTAAACCATTCCAAAACATTATTTTTTTATTCAAATAAAATAAAAAAATATTGAAAAATAATTTTTAATGGAATAAATTATATTTTTAGACATTGGAAATAAAATTTTAGGTTTAGAAATTAAATTTAGTATTATTTTAAATTTATAATGGTTATTATTAAACATAATTTGTGTTATGAAAACTTTTATAGAATTCATCAGATCATTTTTAAATCAATATTATGTCAGAAAATATATTATATTGGAAAAACTATATTTTTTACTATTCACCCAAAAATTCAAGTTATTCAGAAAATTTAAAAAACATAACTCTTAGATAATTTTTATGTAATTATTCCAAAAATGTAATTATTTTTATCAAAATAATTTTAATAATTAGGTAAATATAATATTTAAACATTAACATAAAAGTTGTGGTTTTTATAAAATAAAATAAAAATACCTGACAAAAAATTTATAATTATACATTATTTGAGTTTCCAAATTTGAATTTTTATTTTATGGAATTATAGTTTTTTTTATTTTAATCATGATTAATAATACAAACTAGTGAGTTTACTATTTCAATTTTCAAGTTACTATTCTAATAGTTTGGTTGCTATTATAACTGGAAGATTACTATTCTAATGGTCAAGTTACTATTCTAATGGTCATATTTTATTTATAATTTATATGAATACCTATTATTTTATTTATCCATCATTCAATTAGTTTTATCTAATGTTTTCTATGCAAATTTATAATCTTATTTCTAATGTTTTTTCTTTTTATAGTGTTTTCCACATTTTTGATCTTTCTAGGAGACCACGATGCTCAAAATTTTCAAATTATAATTATGTTATTTACTTGGGTTTATTATCTTAGTATACTACTTTAAGTTTTATAGAATTTATTTATCCTTAAAATGTAACTTTTTATATTTATAAAATAGAGGATTGTGTGTTTCATATGATTTATACTATTCTATATCATATATCTAAATATGATACACAAATGTGGTGAGAAATAAAATTTCATATAAAAAATTTTATATCGTTATTATATCCACCATGAATGTTTGAGATAAAAAAAATAAATAAATAAAAATCAACATCAATACTTTGAGTTAGAAATCCATTACCACATAATTTTCTATAATGATCAAAGCATAGAAATAATCAATATAAAATGAATGGAAAATGTTATGAGGGAGATAAATATTTTATTGAAGAAATGTAAAACATTGGGAGAAATAGTTAATGAGGTGTGTGATTTTTTGAGATGTATTTAAGGGTTTATATTTATATATGTGTGTGTGTGTAAATAAAGGTAATATTCAATTTGAAAATTATATAACTATAGTGAATGTGTATGGTAATCATTGGGATAAGGTGGTTATTGAAGGTAAAGTTGTTGTTAGAAGTAAATATTGATGTAAAATTATAATAAAATTTATACCATGGATATTATAATCAAAATAAATTATTAAAATATCATAAACAAATATAATATATAATGAATATTATTTTTTATTTTATACTACTTAAATAATGTTTGATTGTGATTTTTTTAATTATAATTTTTTTAACTTCTTCATGAAAAAAATATTTTTTATGTTAAAGTTAAATAATAATAGTACCTGATATATACATTAATTTTTATAAAATAGTTTTAATTTATAAAATCATTATGTCAAAATTTGGAAAGGTTGATATTTGTTAAAAATTTCATAAATAGTAAAATATGAATGTGAATATTAAATACATTATTTTGTATAAATAGGTAAATGCATGAAAACATGAAATCATAAATCAAGTAAAAATGAATTTTTTTCAAACTCAAAAAAGTTTGAATATTATTCATATTCCAATAAATAATAACAATTCCTAGTTTTGAAAAAAAATGTTTTCAATATTTTTTTTAAATTCCGCTATATACATCTATAAAAATATTGCTTCACCAGCCATTCTATCTCTATTATCAAAATTCATTCATATTTAAAAAATAAACTCAAATAATAATTTCTAAAGTAATTTTATAAATTTATGGGGGTTTCTCTCTTAAGAAAACAAAAAACTCCAAAACAAGTAAATAGATAGTTTTACCAAGTTGTGATAATTTCTATTAAAGGTATTAAAATTTAATATCTATTAATAATACTTAATAATATTATTAAATGTTATAAGAAAATAAAGTAACTACTATAATACTTTTTTAATATGATTATACACTTTATATATTAATTCTTTCATGTTCTTTTTTGCCTTATGACATGTCAATTGCATGGTTAGTTTAACCAAAAACATGGAAAGTTTTATTATATTTCTATAATCAACTTGATTAATGATTATAATAATTTTATTTGTAGAAAAATATAAAATTAATGGTTTATTTAATATATTATTAATATTCCATAATTGTATAATTCATATGAAAGTGATTATATTTAAGAAATGTTAATTTAAATAAAATCAAAAAACATAAATGAACCATGTATCACCTTTTCTTGTGCACTAAAACTATTTTTATATTGTAATAACCATATAAATTTTTAATTTATGAAACATAATGAACATATTTCCTTGAAAATTCTATATATTATGAAATTTTGGACAAAATATTAAATATTGAGGCCCTTATATGGAATCAAAATTGGATTAATCAGAACAAAAACATTCTAATGAATCATGTGAAAATAATAACAATAAATTAAAATATGAAGCTCTCAAATAAAGGACTTGTATTTTTTTGATAAGGCTATGAATAAGAAAATCCTAATTATTCTATTTAGGATGAGTTAGATAGTACCATGGAGAATAGTAAAGGGGGTTGTGTGTTATGGCTTAAAGAACATGGATAGACAACTTTAATGTAGCATCCCCTTTAGATGTGATGATTTTTATGTTGATCTAATAGTGAATCAATGTCAGGTTATAATGAAAGAATATTTATCTAACTGTAACACTTTAAAAATTATTTTAAAGTGGTTGTGAAGGCCTCTGAGTCATTATAATATGTTCTAAGATAATTGTAGTGTATTCTTAAAAAAAATACTAAGTGTGGAATTCATGTAAGAGTATGACCCCATGTATGATGATCCACTATTGGATGGAGCATGATGTAAGAGTAATCCAATCACATATGGTGATACATGTAAGGATGGATCTCAATGAATAATTCATCCACCCATTTATGGGGATTGACTTAATATTGATGACCAACATATAAGAATCCATGGAAGGGTGGAGGTTGACGTGGGAGTAAATCCATGTAGAATTCATCAATATATTTCTGGACCATGTATGAGGGAATCATGATATGAGACACTTTTGTTGTAATATATAAGGTTTCATAATATGAGAAATTTTTAATAAGAATATGTCATGTAAGAAGTATATTTTTGTAATAAGTGAGTCTTCATAAGAAGACTCTACCTGAAAATTTATTTCATAAGAACCCATATCACATTAGATAATTGAAGTGAATATGATATGAGACTTTAAAAGATATGTTTTATCTTATAAAATGAATGAGACTCAAAAATACATAGAATTATAGAATAAATTATTCTATAGAATGAGAATACAAATCATATAATGCTTGATACCTATTCATTATTAATCAAATATCAATATCTTTTAAATATCATGATCCAACCTAAGATAGAAAATCAAGCCAAAGATAATTCAAGTTTGAGTGTTTTCTTAGATGATTTTGATGTCTCAAGGAACACTTACATGTCACAGTACCATGTACATATGGATTATATTCAAAATTATTTAATATAATTAATTTCAAGGAATATTTTGATGGAAGGAAACAAGCCAAAGTATTTAGTAATTTTAGATGTGTAATACGTGATTGAGTGATTAAATGAGATAAATCATGAATTAGTTAATTGATATAAAAATATGAGAATTACCACCACTAAAGATAATATAGTTCCCAAAATTCTATTTTTGAAGCTAATATTCAAAATATATTTCTATGAATATATTCTTGTAGAAAGTAATAATGATGAATATTTGTGAATATGGTGCATGAATTGAGTTACTGAGAACCTGATAGACAATAATATCATATTGAGAGAAGAGGTCAGAGATGGGATATATTTTTGAATAAGGATACTTTTTTAACCGAGTATTCACAAATTTTAGTGACTTGGATAATTATATATTATAATTGTATAGTGAGAAATATTGAAAAACCAGTCCATTATAGTTGGTTATATAGGTTCTTCAAGGTAAATAAGAAGACTAGTTGATTTGGTTTTTTCATGGAGAGATATCTACAACAAGTGTTGTATAAGTAACCTAAAGAAGAAAGTGATTATTCTTATTTTGGATCATAAATTTTTAGTGGGTAGGGGGAAAATTCGTTTTCTATTCGGACTCAGGAGCAGTAACATAGTGGGACTATGTGTTGATAGGAATTGTATAGTCCTTTATGTAACCACTTTTGAATATAGAGGAGAATCCATGATTTAGGTGACTAACCAATCATGGTAAAGAGTAATATTTATGATTCATCCTTGTAAATAGTTTTGTGTGGTGATTTTTCTAGATTCTATTGCATATGAGGTAAAATCGATTTAATTGAATACTAAAGAGGATTAGGACTTTAACCAGTCTAAGTGGTTGAATAAAAATGAATTTTCAAAACAAGTGTACCACTTATTCACCCAAAATATTAGTGTCCCTTAACCATACTTTGGAACTATAAGTGGTATCAATGATAATCTAGATTTCCTCTAAAGTTCCAAGGAGTTACCAAGTATGAATAACCTAAATTCTATGAACAGAAGAGGTGTACCTACTTTCAATGGCATGAACTACCATATTTGGAGGAATAATATGTTACCCTACCATTTATCACTTTCCTTATAAGTAATATAGGCAAAAACCATTGGTTTTACACCCATTTTTTTCGGGATCCCCTATGTCATTTTCTGGAAAGTGAAATATGGAAGTTGATGGAAAAGACTCAAATTCTATTTTGATCTCTCTCTCAAAATAGTTGTACACAAATGTCATGGGACTTCAAATTACCAAAGAGATTTGGGATTTATGAAGACAATATAAAAGTCAAGGAGGATAAATTTTTAGTCTATAGATTTAGTTTTGAAGATATTAAAATAGTTGATGATGAGAACATTGATGACTATTTTATAAGTTTCAATAATTTTGTGAGTAATTTATGGAGTTTGATGAGAAGTTGAATGAATCTATCATTTTTAAAAAGATGACGAGAAACTTTATAGATAGTTTTGATCTAAATATATTAGATTTAAAAGATAAAAAATATCATTCATTGTATGAGTAACATAATATACTGATTTCTTATGAAATTAGAAAGGCACCCTCCTTTGTGAAGAAAGTAAAATATATGATAACCTTTTAATTACTGAGAAAGAATAAAGATAGTGACTAAGAAGTTGTAGAATAAAGTTATTCTGGAGATGAAGAAGACCTCAACATGTTTTTTTATCTCCTTTCGATGAAATTTAGAAAGTGTAAATTTAAAATAAAGTGAAAGTAGCCACCACAATGCTATAATTATAACAACACTGGAAAATTTTCCATAAATTTCCCAAAGAAGAAGATGAATTAATATGAATTTGATAAGGAGTATATTAAATGTATAAATCAGAAAAAGGGTAAGAGAAATAAAAATATTATATCATAAAGAATAAGAATTTAAGAAGTATGAGGGAATAAACTAAATGATCATAATGTAGTAAATCAAATTATGAAGTAAACTTTATGGCTCATGTTGAGAGTAGTTTTGATACCTCAAGTAGCGGTGATAGAGAATAAATTATATAATTTTAATATATTCTAGAAGATAAGTTTGAATATTTTATTAAGAAGAATATATAAATCAAGAAGTAAAAGTTTAGGTTGTTGAATGAAATTAATAATTTGGCTGAAGGAAAGGGGGAACTAGTTAAAAGGTAAACAACTTATGTTTATGAAATAAAGAAGCTAAACTAAGTACTACTGAGAATTAAAATATATTAAGTGTCCTTGAGGAATAGATGGATTTTAAGGAATAGGACCTTCTCAAGACATAATCTATTTTTATTGTAGCAAAAAATGATTTTAACTAGTTCAAAGAGGAATTCTCAAAACCAATTTAGTTAAAATATTAATCACCTCATGTTGGTGATATGAAGGGTACCAATAAGAATGTTGAATTTGTAACTAATCAGTTCCAAAATAGACATGTTATTTCTAACAATGTAGGACAAAAAATTAATTATAGAACTATTTGGAATATGGAGAAAAGTTATATACACTTTTCTAAATTAATGGAGGAGATAAATATTCCAAGAAGAAAAAAACCCCCTAAGAAATTTAAGGATCAAATTAAATAAGTAAAACACTTAAAAAACTAGATAAATTTATTAACAAGGTGTAAGATCAAATTTTAGAGGTTTTTATGGTGTTGTGGAACATATGGAAATAAAGAGTACACTTTATAGCTTACCATGTCATTACTTGGGATGAGGTATGAACCAAGGGTGAGATTTAGTTGGAAAATGATAGAAGGTTCCCCTAAAAATAAATCCATGAATATAAATAAAACTAATCTGACAACCCAAAATATATTTACATATCTATAAGAGATATATTTTAGATTAAAAAAATAAGGTCATAAAGTTGAGGAATATATGACTAGGATATTAAAAGAAGTTCTCTATTGTGTAAAATGGAAATTAAACATAGAATACAATGGAAAAAATTCATTATTTATTTAGGAATCAAGGAAATCATGTGAAAAATACAAGGGGACTAAGAATTTTAAAAAATAGTGCCTTATAGTTTGGCTATATTAGTAGAAAAAACTAAAAAAATAGAGTCTATATAAATCATTGCTAGTTTTAAAGGAAATTGAGTGGTTCAAAATGAAGAGATTGAATCTTATGATTAGTTTTCTAAAAGTGGATACCTAAATATTTAATGAAATTAGTGTTAGATATGTGAGGAGGCTAGTAATGATATAAAATATTATATGACTATCCTACCATTATAAGAAGAATTACAAATGAAGTTGATGAATGAAACAAGAAATTATTTTTCATTGATAACTAAAGTAAAGAAAATTATTCCATGCATGGAAGTAGTTCAAGAAAATAAAATGAGTATGCAACCTAATAAGAATTATAATAAGAAAAGAGACATTGGAAAAGATTACCATGTTGATATTGGTGGAAATGAGAAGTCTTGGTTGAGAATAAATATTTAGCCCTGGTATTTCAAATGAGGAATTAAGAGGTCCCTCCATATTCCTTTATTTCTTGTTTATTTTGTACTAATATATAGTTAATTTAAGGATAAATATGATTTATGTATATATAATACAAAAAAGAAGATATTCTTTATGAGGTATTCTAACTACCATGAAGAAGAGTGAGTGAGTGCATCCCTTGAGTGGTATAAAACATGAGATGGATATGTCATATTAACAACATGATGTGAATCTATAATTTCTGGAAAAATTTTAAAAACTGGAGAATAAGTTATTGAAATTATACTTACAACCTATTTTCTCTTCTATATAAAAAATATTTATGAGGGGGGGGGGTTTGGTTCATTAAAGTATGATAAAACATGGGGTTTTGATACATTTAACATGAAATGTTTTGATGTGTTTGTGGAGATGTGTGCCAGATTAAATATCATTTGACAAATCTATTTGAAATAGCTTGAAAAATGAGAACTGAGTTGGTATCACATGTATGTGAGTTTATTGACAATATCGATCACCATGGTTAAATAAATATTTTTTCTTTATACTAGGTTATCCCATGTAGACTTAGAGTTAACTAATTAAAGGATTGTTTCTAATAAAATCACGCGGTGCAATAATTCTATGAAAATTGGATCATAATGTGATTCTGACTAAAAATGGAATAATATTAAGTTATTTTTAATATCATGGAATAATTTGAAGAAAATATAATAAGAACCTTATATTTATTTTTTATTTATTTTCTATAAGGGGAGATAAATTACATTGAATTTGGTTATGATAAAAGGGGTATTTACAACAAATAAAATGGGGGAGATTGAAGTGACCAAATAAATGAGTTGTATTTATTATCAATAAGGTTGTGAAGAAGGAAATTAAAATTATGTTGTTAAGGATGAGTGATCAGCTACCATGGTGAATGTTAAAGAGGATTGTGTACTATTACCTAAATAACTTGGATGGACAACAAAAATGTATAAGAACCATTAAATTTGATTATTATTGTGCTGGAATTATAGGGAATCAATTTCAAGTTCTTATAGAATAATATTTCTCTAGCTATAACACTTTTAAAGGAATTTTAAATTGGTTGAGAAGGCCTAAGGCTCAGAGGAAGAGGTTATGATATAATTGTCGAACAATATTAAAAATTAATATGTCCATAATTCATGTATAAATCCAACACCACGTATAGGGATCCATGTTGGTATGGAACTCAATGTAAGTGTAATATAATCACATATGGAGATCCACATAAGTAGGGGTCTCGAAATAAGTGTTATCCATCCCTGTATAGGGATTAATGTAAGAGTGATAATCATTTTATGATGATATACATAAGGGTGGAGCTCAATGTATGAGTAAATTCATGTATGAGTTATCAAAATATGGTTCGATGATGTATGATTGAGTCACTGGTGTTGTAAGATATCAGGTTGTGTAAGATGATAAATTTGTAAGATGCAAATGTCTTATATGATTTTTTCTATATAAGAAGTGAGACTTTGTAAGATAGATATTATATAAAAAGTTATATCATAAGAATCCAGGTCATGTACGATAAGTAAAGTATATATGATTTGAGGCTTTATAAGATATGATTTATCTTATGAAATTAATGGGGCTTAAAAATACAAATAATTTCAAAATAAAATATTTTAGATAATGAGGATTAAATTCAGATAATGATCTAGATCTATTCTACATTGATTAAATATCATGATCATTCAAATAAAATGATTCAATTTGAGATAATTAATTAACCCAAATATTCTTTGAGTTACTATTTTTACTGAGATGATTTCCATTCCCCAAGGAACACTTCCTTTTTATTGTGCTAAAAAATGTGTATTAAATTCAAAATGGTTTACTATATAAGATTTATTAAAAGAAATTAAAGGAAGGAAATGGTCTTGAGACTTTAAGAAATTTAAATAAAGAAGTATTCAATGAGAGTTTGAATTAGATAAATTGAGATACCATTAATCGATATTTAAAGATTATAAATATGACTGTTAAAGATAGTAAAATTTCTAAAATTATATATTGGAAACAAATAGTCACAATATTTTTCTATAAATATATATTTATATAAAATAATAAGGAAAATATTGATGAATATAGATCAAGACTTGTTCTACTGATAAACTTATAGACATCAGTATCATGGAGAGAGAATAGGTAAAAACCAATAGTTATTTATGAAGAAGGTTAATTTTGTGCCCAATTATTTGAGAATATGAGTGATTTAGATCAATAAAGAATCAAAAAAGTATAGTGATAAATATTATTTGATTATTTTCTGATAGTTTCTTGTTATAGTTATTTAAGGTGCAAGAGAAGACCTATTTATCTTGTTTGTTAATAGAGATATATCTACAATAGGTGGTGCATAAGAAACCTAAAGTAGAAGGTGGTATTTGTTTTCTTCGATAAAACATTTATAATGAGAGGTGGGAATATGCATTATCTAGTGGGACTATGGAGTATGAATCTAGTGGGACTTTTTTTTAATAGGACTAGGATGATCATTAGTGTGACCACTTTGGAATAAAGTGGAGAATCTATGATTGGGGCAACTATCCAATCACGATGAGGAGTAGGTTTTTATGGTAGACCCTTTCAAATTCTTTTATATTCTGATTTTCCTATATTCTATCACATATGAGGTGAGAATGAGTTAAATAAGGATTTATAGGATCATTTATTTAACTATTTTATAAGGTTGAATTAAAAATAATTAATAAAAATAATGTACCATCGATTTAACTATTTTATGAGTTTTAAATTTTTGATAATAAATTAAATTAAAAATAATTTGATGAAATAGATAATTAGTAAATTAATTTTTGTTATTCAATAAGTTATAATAATGCCTTATCAAGTTAAGACCTAGACTATGGTGATACATTCTTCATCATATTTAGTTTTATTTATGTTCTCACTCATATTTCTTTATTTATATGCTAATTTATGTATAATTTACTCTAAATATATTTTATTTATATATTACTTTTTTATTTTTTGGTACATATATGATTTATGTTATACTCTCTTGATTATCAATCCTATCATGTTCTATGATGATATTATATTACCCACTCTCTTTTAAAGGTTTAATCGTGTTGTTTATTTATGATTTATATATGATCATTTATAATCAATTATTTCTATATGGATCAAATTTTAATGTGCATATTTTAGTGTAATAGTAGGGTATAGAATAATATATGACCTTAATGCATTGTTTGATGTTTATATATCATAATATACTATGTATAAGGAATGGGAATTGAGTCTAACCCAACTATGTTATATTATCCAAGAACATAACCATGAACTATACTTATGATTTCCAATTATTATGTTTATTTTATCTTAACATTATAGGTTTAATGTTCCCATTATGTTCATTATCACAACCCAACCACATTGGAACCCCTCTTATGTTAGTGGTGAGATAAGAAGTGACCTAAAATCCCACCTCTGGTAGGACACAAGTTGATGAATATCAGAAATAGCATGTGAATGAAAAATGATAGAAATTTCCCACATTAATCCTAGGAAATAAAGAATAATTTAACAATCAACGCCAAAAATAATAGATAAATAAGTCCCTAAAAGACCCATAAACACTATATAAACATCAGGAAAAGACATAAAAATTCAAAAGAACATTACAACCCCAAGGTATATATTAAGAGTTCAAAAACTCCTAAGAAAGAAACAAATAAATCAAATAATATCCACAAAACACTTTCTATTAACCTAGTAAGCTCAAAACCAATTTATAAACCATTAGGAAAATTTATAAAGAGAGTATATATAAACTAGGATGAGTATAACATATACTGAGTAGATTCATCCCTAAGAAGTCTCATGTTAATATGGAAGATGTATACCAAATATTTAGTGGATAATTAGTAGAATTGAATTATTTTGATTAATGAGTCATCTAACAAACCATCTCATGATAGTCACACTCACCTAATCTAAATATAATATATGTATAATGAAGTCATAAAAATATATTAACAATGGTACCCCAAACCCAAAACTCCACTGATCTTGTTTCTCAGACGTCTTAATAACATACATAATAGTGATACCTTCACTTTCCAAATCCACATACCATAATATAACAAAACTATGAACTCATATCATAAACTCATTCCATAACCACACTCCATATATCCACTAAACCAATATAAAAACCCCAACCATAGCTACGACAATAAGGGACAATAAGAGAGTGGGGTTAGTCATCCTTTTCCCACTATATCCTGGATGTTAGGGGTTCGATGAGTACCAAAATCCATATGGTAATTAGTTAGGGTATCTAAATTAGGTCGTGGTGTATAAATAAATATAGTGACCCATGTTTTTCATAAATAGATATTACATCTTAAAAGATGAATATTCAATATATTTTACAAATACATGACTAAGAACCATAAAGGATTAGTGTATTTGGAGACTATGTATATAATATTCTCATTTCATGAAAGATATTAAACATCTCCCAAAAATATCTTCCTATATAGTACTCTTATTATATATTCCATACTTAAGACATATCTTCATATCCTTGGGAAAATAAAACATAATAAAGGGTGATCTCAGATTCTTAGTAAGGGTAAAAGGGTAGATATCAAGGATAACTTAAACATAACATGATAATAATGGTATAAGAACATGGTATTATCATTTTAAAATCCATGCTATATATATTATAGATCATAATCTTGAATCATGGAATGAATTTAGATAGTTCCTAGGACATGAATCACAAAGGAATCATTGAACATCAGCCATGAGATCATAATATTGGAATAAGAAATAAGTTTCTAGCAAACACATATGTATATAAAATCATTTTATTAGTTAAGGATAATTGATAAGACTATCAGAGTGGATTCGTTTAACTCCCTATTCCATCGTATCATTATTCAAGATTCACTCCAAATATTATCATAATGGATAGAGTCCCTTACAGAACTGGGTTCACTCCCCATTCTAGTACTTATTATCTCATGAGATATCTATATTTACCCAATGTATTAGAGGGATATATAATTCTAGGAACACCCATCACATAATCATAACACATTCATATGTGTTCCATGAGTTCATAAAATATTTATCATATATAAAAACCCATGAAAAATAAATGGGTTTCATAAACATTTCAATAATTCATTATAGAATAATCCATGAAAAATAAGTTGGTTTTATAAACATCTAATCATCATAATTAAAATCCATCCATATAAAGAATAAGTATGTAAACCTTGGATAATATCCCAAGTATATCATAAATAACATCAAAGTATTTATCAAAAATTAAAATTCCATTAAAAGATCACTTGGAATATTTCTTGGTTAAAATACCCATTTTAATTGGGAAATACTTATTTAAAATCTAAAAAAATTCAAAATATTTTGGAAAAAAATTCCATTGAAAATAACCCTGGAAACTTTTAAGGTAATCTTCAATTATTTTAATGGTCATGACAATGGGAAATTTTGTTCATATTGTGTATGTTAAAATAAAGATTCCTTTTACATTTTTGGTAAAAATTCAAAAGCATCTGGTTTAGAAAATGACAAAAATATTAATTTTAAACCATTTTAAAAAAAATTAAAACCTTTATAATAATTAATTTAAACAATAATAGTAGAATATTAAAAACATTCTTCAAAATATTTTTAAGAAAACAAGGACATAGAAGAAAAATTTTCTCAACCAAAGAGGAAATACAGTTTTCTTTTATAGAAAATAATTTCTCAATAATTGTAAGTACCAAATAGATTAAAATAGTATTATTATATGAAATTTACATGAATTACCAAAGGTAGATCTTGAAATACCATCATAATAAACTTAATCATAAACAATATCGGTAAACAATGAGACTATAACATAAAACTCTTGCCACTTTGGTAACTTTCGAATAAAAACCTCATGAAAGAGATAACTTTATATAGATATGTAAATACGCATAATTTTAATTATAATAATAATATAATAAATTCATGGGTATTATATATACCACACAAAGGAAATATGTGGTGAATGTGGTATATGTCTCACGTAAATAAAAGTGACACAAGAAACCATTACCTCAAGTTTGAATTTCTTATAAAGTGTACTAGACTCCTATATAATAAATTTAAATTTATTATAATTATTTACCCAAATAATTTTAATACTTATAATATCATATATTATACAATTATAACATTTCAATAACCATTTATTATTAATTCCTTATTAAAATCATCGTTTCTAGGTGTTAACCGTTCTGTTTTTCATAGAAGTTTTGATTCTATGTTTCTAGTACTTGTACTTTGATCATAATTAAATAATATTAATAATTATAATGATGATATAAATAACATATATAATAATTATATATATTTATTTATAGTGTTCCATAAAATTTAGAGATAGAAAAATTATTTACATTGTTCATGGAGGCGGTAGCTCATACGTACGCATGAACGTTGTTTGAAATTTCTAATGAAAAGAAGTAAAGAAATATAGATATTATTTTATCATTAAAAACCATAATTATATAATTAATAAAATGTATTTACATTAAATATATTCTTATTACCATCAATTTAAATAATAAATCAAAAACGAATCATGTCACGTCGTGGAGGTGGTAGTCCATACGTGTACACGAGCGATGTTATCATTTTCCAACAGATGGAAAGGTAAGAAAGGAATATGAGATATTATAATTAAATAAGTGTAATTATATCATAAATATAGTATATAAATATTAAATCAATCATAATAACCAACCATTAATTTTGGTGATGGAGAATGAATTATATCTCTACATGGAGGTGGTGGCCCAGAAGTACGTATAAGCGATACTTTTCATTTCCCATTTTATGGAAAGAATGAGGATAATGGTTGATAAATAATCATAATAAAAAAATAATTATATTTATGATTCTTAATTCATTATTTTATAATGTATACCATATATTTAGAGTATGTAGAAGAAGAAATAAAATTGAAAGTACTCGGTTAACAGTTATACCTCTATATTAAGAAACCACTTTTGGATTACACCTTTATCCTTGAAAGAATGGTATTTTGGAAGGAACATAAGATTTATGAAATGATAAAGGAATATAAAAATTTATTATAGTATGTATTTTCTAAGATAGAAGGATCATTAAGTATAGAGAAGAGAGGATAAGTGGTATCATTTTATAAGGGAGGGGAATGACACACTTGGAATTACTTAATATATTTAATAATTTATATATAAAAATCATGTAAAGTAAAAAAAACCACCCAAAATTAAAATATAAGATGTTATAGGGCCTAAATAAACTAAAAAAATAACATTTTCTCAATTTTTGGATACATTTTAAGCCTTATTATCTAGTTCAACTACTTTAAACTCATTTTAACCTTGAATGTGACAACATAACTTTTTCCCATGATAACTTAATTATATGATAAAAAATAAAAGGGACCTAATAAAAAAATTTGGAAATGATGATTCCAAATTTTTAATCCATTTTATCAAATTTAATTTTTATATGTAATATAAATTACTTTTAATATAAGAACACAAAATGCATGAAAACTATTTTTAGAAAAATATCTGATTTATGTGTAAAAATCATCTCACCTTTAAATAAAGTGATATGTTAGTTTGTATGAATTTTTTAAGTCAAATAATAAAAAAAAGTTTTTTATACTTTTGGATCTATCCAAAACCGAATGGTATCTTCCAACCAAGCTATTAAAAGTAAAGACCCGAAATTAGTTTTAAATTTTAATAGAATATAATTTATATACAAAAAATTTAATCTTGGGTTCCCAAATTCAAAAAAAATTTTAAATACAATATTTAACTTCATAAAAATATATTTGGTCTAAAAACACCCATAAAATAGGATAAATTCAAGGGTTGGAGATATTTTAAGGAATTACCCCACAATTTTAACCCAATTTCACCTCTTTTACTAAGATGATAAATTTTTACTATGACTACTATTAACAATAACCAAAAATTAAATTGACTCTATAAAATTTTATATAGAATCCATTTTATCAAATTCAATTCACATAAGTGGAATAATTTCATTTAAAATTAAACCAGTAAAATGGGATGAAAAGTGATTTTTCAGAAAAAAAATGTCTTCTTAAGTAAAAAAACAAATTATTCCAAAATAAAGTATAAAATTGAATTAAATGACCTTTATTTTATTAATAATAATGTAAATTAAATAATTTTAATTTAAAAAAAAATTAAAAATGGAATTTTTTAAATTCTTGAAATGAAAAGACAGTTTTTAATAAAAAAAATCAGTATTTTTCACAATTCACTACAAAATCAATGTAGTCAAGAAAATCCCAAAATTTTCAGCCTAATATTATTTTGATATTATTATTTTAAAAAAATGATATAAATTTTATAAAATAAAATTTCTAAAATCTGTATAAATTCACAAAAAGTAATAAAAAACGTTTTTAAGAAAATGTATTTTTGATGCATAAAATGATGTTTTTGAAAATTGATTACTTATTTATAAATGAATTTAAATTATATAAAACATTTATAAATTTGTTCATAATGTGTTTATTCCTATTCATACCACCAATTTTAATGTCTAGGTAATAATAGGTGAGTTTAGATAATAATATTATTATCATTGACCATTTTAATATCGATGTTACTTATCAAGCAAGTTATCAAACATTTACAATTTATTCAAATTGAAATATATTATAAAATATTTTGGGGATAAATAAATAATAAAATATAAATGATATAAATAAACTCACATATCCCAACCTAGGTTAAACTCCTACATGGTAAACTATATAACCATCCCATCACATATGTTATCACTATCACACAAATTTTACCTCTACCTTTAACCATACAACATAATTAAACACATAAATAAACCTATTTAATTTATTAGTTTATCAAAATTAATTTATTTAATTATAAATCATTTATAAATTAAAATATCTTCTCTTTACCATATTTAAAATATATAATCATTCTATCAATTCATTTAATATTTTATTTTCCATAAAATTATTCTTGTTTAATTTATTTCATTCTATATCTATATCTATAGCACAAGTAAACAGGTCAATCTAACAACATCAACATCACTACACCCCCACCTAATAAACACATAACATCTATAGGATCAATGATTCTACATATAGACCATAATTTCATACATCATAGAAATTATAAACAAGTGAAAATTATATATCACATATATCACACCATTACCACTTCCCTCTAAGATTTAGTTTTAATCCATTTAATATAAAACATTCAATATAGTATACTTGATCAATGAAAACTAAACCATACTAAATATAATCCAATAGTAAATAGAGAGATATAGAGATAGTTCTTCAATTATCTACCTAAAACATATACAAAAATCATCATATCATTAATAAATAAAGATAGATTTTAAAACACACACCTTCTCCTAAAGATTCTCTAATGTATATAGAATCCATCAGCTTTATATCAATTCTACAGCACAATAATAAAAAAAATACTATAAGTGGATCCTTGAGATGCAAGAATAATAAAAAATATGAAGAAGAAGAAGAAGAATAATAAGAAGAGTGCCTAATCTTTTGTGGAATCAATATCATGATGGAAGGAACTCAAATATCTAGAAAAAAGGAAACCTAGAAATCACCATGAAGGATTCCTCTACCATCTAGGTTTATCAAGTAGAAGTAATAATTTATTGATATTATATTGGGGTATCTAAATTTATAAATAAATAAGGGTGTACAAAACCATAATATGGTACTATAAACAATAATGCAGTTTTGTTCAATGAAGGATAATCCAAAGACTATAATGACCTAAATCTCAATCTCCTAAAATTATTCTGACCAATTCCTTTTAAAACTCACTTGATTGAGTAAAACCATAACATGTCCTAATCAAATAGGACATGGTTTCCATGAATCCATTTTAATTCATCATATGAAACCACAATTACCTCCAATCAAACTATATTATTTTTAATCCCTACTAATAAATAGGGATATTGTTTTATACTGATTCAAATATAATCTACACAAAAATACATCTAAAAACCACTATATAAATTATAAATAATTTAAACAAACCATTTCATGGTAACCAAGACTCCAATGCAGTTTTACTCCTCATGTAAACTAGTATCTACATCAATCACCTAATTTAAATGTCGACTCCCCATCACGATGTGACCATAAATCATGACAAAATAAGGAAACCAATGATATAGTTATCTCATTATCATAAAATTGATTTACTAAAATATAGATTTTATGAATTTCAACCATAACCTAAATCTAAATTCATTTACTCTTATTTTAACACCTTTAAATCAATAAATTGAATAACCAATATTTTTTGAGTCACTACATTAGATACCTCTGAAATTATTGTCACCCAAAGTGTAAAAAGATATATGAAAGGTGTAATAAAAATACTCAAAATATTAACTAACATAAGAAATACCTCTATAATAAAATTGTGTCTATATAAAATCTCAAACATAACACACCAAATATAATAAAAAGACAATCTCAAATTATAAAAAAATTAATTTCAATGTATAAAATAAATCATAGTAATAGACTTATACCTATGAATATAACTCCCATGTGATATCCTCTAAACCACTATTCCTCTTTAAAACATTTATTATTGGAATGAATTACCAGTGAAAGATCTTCTCCTTAGGTTTTTTTATATCTATGAGCCACTCGAAAAACTAAAAATCCTCCTTAAAATCAAACTCACTCTAATCAATGACATAGAAGTTATAATAAAACTATTTCCAAATCCATAGTATATGGATTATTTAATAAAATTGATTCATAAATGGAGGATTTAGAAACTTATATTCTACTTCTATAATCCACTTAATAACCTTTATAGGTCTGATGAATCTTTGAAAAAGGTTTTAACCTATGCTAAAATAGTATAACCTATAATGAGGAGAAAACTTCGAGAGAATATGATTACCAAAATTAAACTATAATGTTATTTTCCATTTCTCTATATAAGATATTATTCAATCTTGTAGAGATTTCATCCACTCTCAAATTACCCACACCCTCATTGTTATACTCTATACAATGTCTAGTCTAATGATCACCATCTCATAAACCTCATCCCAACACAAAGGTAACCTACAAAATATCTTATATAGTTTCCCAATGGTTTTATACTAATGTATAAATGATAAATATTATTATCAGAAAACTCAAAAATTGAAAACTGTTTCAACCAATATCCTCTAAAATTGATGAAACATGCCCAAAAAATTCCGTTTAATTTCTAGACTTTTAAATTAATTTTCTTGTTTTTATATAGATGTAATTATAAATTAAAGAATAACTTAGTAGAAATTTTATACTATAATACCTTTCATACATGAGTCGTGAAATGAAGTCATAAATCATAGATTACCATCCTTAAAACTCTATATTGTTTTACCACTTCTTCTAAATAAATATTTTCTCACACATACACCATACTTGACTCTACAATCATTAGAAAATGATCCAACCTCATCAACTTATGTAGTACAACATAGATAGTTTCATGTTATCATGGTTATTGAGGAAAAAAATTCATGAAATCCATGAATATATCCTCTTAATTACACAATAAAACATTTCATGGTTATAATAAACCAATTTTGAACATGATTCTCTACATTAACCCCATTTAAAAATAACAAATCGATACCTGATCTCTTCCACCGACATATTTATATCAATTTTCCAAAAACTTCAACTTCAAAAAATGATTCATCTTAGAAATACCTGGAGGCACTTCTATTAATGATCTATGAAACACATATATAACAAAATCTTACATCACTTGTATAATGATAAACTTATTACGAAATAACATTGTATTTTTTACATCCTCTATCCATACCTTGGAAGGACCTCATGATCTCTGATGTGAGCTATAATTTTAATATTTTTATCTTCATTTCAATGAAAATTAACCCATAATTTAATTTATACCTTGTAATTAATAAATTTTTTACACTTTTAAAATCATGAATTAATTTTTTAAATGGATAAAATTTGGGTTTTAATTTTTTTTTTCATTTTAAATATTTTATTAAGAAGTCATAAAATTAATTGGGATTATGAAATTTCATTACTTAAAGTATTTTAATTCTATTTTTAAATTTTTGTTATTCAATTTGGTCTTAATATAGAAAAATCATCATTTGAATTATGATTTTTTGTGTTTTTGAGTTACCCCCACGTGAGGAATACATGATGTTTAAGCGTAACTTCTCTAGGGTTGTGTAATGTTAGTGCTTTCCCAATACCATGACATAAGGGTGTCACTACAACAATTAATCTACATAAATTTCAACACCAATGGCATTTTAAGGTACAAAAATGATCTAAGGGTTACATAAGGGTCATCCAAAGGCTACATATGTGTAAAACTATGGTCCCTTAGCTACATAAAGGTAGAATACCCTCGATCTAGTCAATGCATCAAGGAAATAAGGCACTACATAAATGTATCAGAGAAATGTATAAGGGGAGAATCCACACCAGAACTATATAAAGGAATCTATATAAGGGTCATCCCACCTCAAAGTTATTGCATCATGGCAGTCTCAAAATCTCATAAGGGAACTGATGGGAATGCATAATGTTCTTCATTATAGGAATAAAATAAAAAATACCCCAAAAGAAAAAAATTAAATAAAACACCACTTTAAATGGTTCTCCCAAATAGGGGAGATATCTAATGAATAATCCACACAGTAATCATAAAAATAAAGGAGATGGAGATGGTAAGGATAATGTCACACAATTAATATCTTTAGTAGCTTGTGTCACAAATAACACAAAACTAATGCAACAGTTGACTAAAGTAAACCAAAAAAATATTCAAATTAAATGAAAAATATAATCATTAGTAGTAAAAAATAGAATTACCAATTAAAATAATTACTTATTATTATTTTTCATTGATATTTTAAAAAAGGAGGCCTTTTTAAGAGCCATTTTAAAAAAGGGTATAGTATATTTCCTTAATAAATTAAACTGATCACATTTAAAAGTTTATTATAATAGGTAATATTTATATTTTTTAAATATTATTACAATATTTAATTATTTATAAATTTATATTAAATAAAATTAAAGAAACGTGAATATTAAGAATTCATTTTTCAATAAAAACAATTTTTATTTATATTATTTATTTTTATTTAAATAACTAAGTATATAAATTTTATAATTTGGTTTTGAGAAATAAAGATTTAGTTTTGAATTTATAATTTCATAATTTGATTAGGGTGGATTTTTAAAATATTTCTAAAAAGATTGATTTTTAGGTGAATATTTGGAAATACAATTTTAACAAACAACAAGACTTTTATGTCATTATTAATATATAACTATGAATGAAAAGTTTGTGAAACTTTTTTATAAGGCCATGTTTTATTTTATAAGTGGATTTATAATTTTAATTATATTTTTTTATAATTTAAAATGAATATTTTATGTTTTATAACTTCAGTTGTATTTTTTAAAAATTGATTTAATACAATATACATTTAGTATTTAAAAATTAATTTAGTATCACTTTTAGAAATTGAATAAAATAAAATTTATTTAAAATTTTAAATAATTGTGTCCAAATTATGTAATAAGGACCATTTTATTTTTGGTCATAAAGGATAAGTTACCTTAGGCAAAAACTAGTTATCATAGTATAAGCTAAAATGGAAAATGTGAAACATTTAATGGTAATGAGATGAAAACATGTTTAAAAACGTTTGTAAATGAATTATTGATTCTTATATAGACCTTATATCTTACCGTATGCATTATTTCTCGATTTTGGAGTGACTTTAATTGATATTGACTATACCTTATTAAAATTTCTTTGGGTATTTAGAAAAATATCATCCCTTATCACTTGTCAAAGGGGCACTTCTATCCTCACATACTCTCTCACCAAAACCTAATTAGTTTCACCAAAACTCTACCCAATACACTTCTAAAAATTTATATCCACCTTCAAGAGGTTCTATTATTGTTAAAACTCCATCCTTTAAAGGCTTAACCACTTTGAAAATGAGATAATATAAAAGTGAGTTATAAATTTCTAACTGCTCCTTTATCATTTCTATTTTTTATAGGAATTTATTATTCCTAAAATTCCATTACATTATATTAAAAATATAACATCGGTATAATTATTATACTGGTGTGTTATTTTAATTATGGTATAAACATTAACCACCTATCCCTTTCTATTAAGAAAAACAAAATCACCATTTTTGTGTTGTGTAGACTACCACATCCATGATGCAATGTGTTTCATTCTCCTTCACCGCCTTATAGTGATAGTAATAATAGGGAATTTAATATATAAGTATGATATTTATGAAAAAAATTCAATTCATAAATGATAAATCATATTAATCCTTTTCAACATTCTATGGAAAAAAAATCATCATCCATGCATACGTATGGACTACCACATCCATGGAACGATAAATTTCCATTTTTTCATCAGCTCCATAAATGGATGGTAATTAAAATTATTTTTATAGATAAATATTATATTTATTAAATTGATAATGTTTCTAAATAAATATTTTATATCCTATTAAAAATATGAACAATAAACAATTTTGGTGAATTCAACAGTCCAAAAGAGCGTTCTAAGAGAAAAAATGATTTCCTCATACTATGAAATAAATTAATATTGGATATATTATTCTTATAATTATTTTAAATTATTATATAACACACTAATAAACACTAAATAATATCATTATTCATCTGGTATAATGATATTACAAATAATCACTTCATAATCATCCATTATTTATTGAATGTTCTCTTTTGGGTTGGTTTAACCACACCCTTGAATAATGCTATAAATTTAAATCATGGATGAATATGGGAATATAATTTCTTATAATATATGATATAAATAATTAAATAATTATTTTTTGGGTTCTTTAATATTAATATAAAAAATTTAACTCATTATTTAAGAAAACACCCTTCGTTGGTTAAGAATCATCGAAACATGCTCATCATAAAATTCATCTTTAAGTATCGTAACCAAAAATCCCAAGGAATGAAATTATAAAATTAAAAATAATTATAAAACATAAATTCTAGTACCTCATATGATCTAATAAGTATTAACTTTTGGAAAATAATTAAGAACAACACTATTATTACAAAACTAGTTCAAAATGATCAAGATTACTCGCACTCAATATTGGAAATAGATAATAAATAACTCATATACATGTAGTGTGTAATTTTTAATTAAGTTAATAAAAGGATAAATACAATAATAAGGTTATGAAATATGTGATTGAAGTTGTTTTTTTATATATGTTTTTAGAGTGCGATCAACTAAGCGGGAATTTAAGAAAATGATTTTGTTTCTCAAATTTAATTTCTTGAGATATATTTCTTATTGTGAACTTTTAAAAATTTGATACAGTGTGATTATTTCCTAATGAATTTATTTTACCATAGTCATGTGTTATTATTATCCATATCATTCTCTTTATTTAAATATCATTCTATTCAAAGGATACCAAGGTTTTAGGGTTCTTTGATAACGTAACTCCCTTTATTGAGTTAAAATGCTTCATATTGAACTTATTTATTACATGATTGATTTTTTAATCCATAAAATTATATTTCATTTTAATTTTTATTCTTATCTGGCTGAATATGACTTTAAATTCCAATATTTTTCCTTGGTGAATTTATTTCTCAAAAATTATATCACCATTAAGAATAATTTACATCCTCTTTAAAAATGGTTTCTCTTAAACATCAATGTTTTCCCTTACAAAAAATATATCATTTATATTTTTAAACCTAATTATGTTTTATCTAATGTGGAATTAATATTTCTCTTCCACTATTTTCGAAAGTCTATTTTATTAAATCATTTTACTATGTTTATTTTCAAAAAATGCATTTTAAAATCATAAAAGGTTTTCCATCCTTTTAAAATAAAATGTTTTATATTATACTCTAAATTTAATTTTATAACCTTTATGTCATTTCATGGAGATATTATTGATTTTTTTTTCAAAATTAAATTTTTTCCTAATTGTTCACATCACCTATTTGAAACCTTTATGTCCTTTTCAAGTCTCTTTTTGAAATATTTTTTTAAAGTAATTTTTTTTCCAAATTCTTACACATAGTTTTTTTTGAAATATTTATGTCATTATAAAGGTTGAAATATTTAAAATTAAATTTAAAAGTTATGGTTTTTCTAATGTTTTCACTTAATATTTTTAAATGTGTATTTTTAATGTGATTCATAACTTCATATTTTATAATAATGATAAAAATATTTTTTTAAAAACTCTTTAATGGTTTCACTTTCATTTTACTCTTTATCTTTAAAGTTATAATTTACTTAGAGTTTTTTCTCTAAAACCACCCAGTAAATGTTCTTATGAAATATAATTTTTGGGTAATTTAATTTTGGGTATTGACTGTTTACATTCCTGATCTCAATTTTTATGATTCCTTCTCCAAATATTGTGAGACCCATTTTTATTTCCATAGTTTCTTGATATTGGGATGAATTATTATTTTAGATTATCACGCATATGTAGGGATGATTGATGGTTGGGGTCCTCTATCACCCTCCAATGTAGTGGTCTATGTATATGTCTCGTGAGCTCAAAAGGGTATATGGGAGGATTTATCAGAAGCTCAAGGGTACACAAGAGGATTTATCCCAATCTAGAGGGTACAAGAGAGGATTTATCCCAAGCCAAAGGGTACAAATGAGGATTCATCTAAATACATAGGGTAAAACAGAAGATTTATCCCAAGATAAAGGGTATATGGGAGGATTTATTCCAATCCAAAGGGTATATGAGGTAATTTATCCCAAGACAAAGTGTATATGAGAGAATTTATAACAAGAAAAAGGGAACACTAGAGGATTTATCCCGAGCCAAAGGGGTACACAAGAATTTTTATCCCTAGACCAAGGATAAATAGAAGGATTATAATAAGAATAATAAGGTACACATGTGATTATCCCTGGAATTCTATGTGATTAATGTCATGGTGGTTATCCTAGACATATGATATCTCTATTTATGTTTGTTCCATATTTTAAAGATATTCCACAGTTTTATTTTTTTCTCATTAATATTTTATGCTTTGATGTCTCATTTTTATAGACATATATTTCCATTATCTTTTTATTCATGTCTTAGGTTAAGATAAGGATTATTCAATGATTTATTATCCATGATTTTTTCTTATGTATCCTAGTTATACCCATATTCTCATATTTTTTATCACTTATATTTATCTGCACTGATCATTTGAGATCATACCTTTCTTTTGTTTTTTTCCCAAGGATAGAAAGATGGATATTACATGTGATATGTTTAGAAAGTGTTTTAGAGTATATAGGTTATGAATAAATGTTCAAAAGTGTAATAAAATAAATTTTTTATGGGTTTAATCTTCCAAGATACTAAACCTTATATTATCTAGTTTATGTGACTAGTTGTGAGATGTAATGATTATTCATGTAAAATAATGAAATAAATGTGTTTATTTAGAGTGTTTATCTTTAGCTAGTATTATAGGAGGATTTCATTATTTCTTTGAATCAGTTTAGTTATTTTTGTTGATTAATATTAGAGAACCTTAGTGAAGGACCTAAGGATAATTATAAGTATGGGATATCATCTTAAAGTATTAATAAAGTAGATATTGTGTGGTGACACATATTTTTAATACATAAAAATTTTGTTATAGGGTACAAAATTTAATAAAATATATGTTATTTTGAGGTTTGGTTTCTTTGAAATAAGGAACTTAATACATGAAAAACATAAACATTATTATAATACACTTGAAAAAGATTCTTGATAGATTCTTCCTAATTTAATTCTATTATATCTCATATCTAGGGGATATACATCAAAAGAAATAGGTAAGCATAATTCTTGATAAGTGAATAAACAAATAAAATATTTATCATGTGATCATGAGGTATAAAAATAGGGAATGATCATAAGAGAATAAGCCATATCATAATACAATGATCATGAAAATAACATGAAAATTTGGATACAATATAAAAATGAAAAATTCATAAGCCTATCACAAAGGTTTATCACAAATGTGTCATAAAACATAATTACCAAGGTTGTTCACAAAGACATCATAAAACATGAAATCTCTATAGATTAATTATTTACCCAATGAATTAAATAGATAATAGGGTGAACCCTTAATATGACTGAATTCATGTGTTCCACATAGATCATAGGAAAAAATTTCATTAATAACCCATGGGAAATAATAAATGGGTTTCGTATAAAAGTTATTAAATTCATAAATTCTTAAAGACATGAGCATTACATAATTTTCAACCCATGAGAAAGGAATATAGGTTTTATATTTGTAAGTACCTAATCAATGAATCACGATAACATATCGGTGAACACCCATGGATAAATAATAGGTTTGGGTATTCACAATATAAAATATTTAATCTAAAAGAGAGAAATTCATGAATTATTTTAGCATCATGGTAGGTATACAATGTGGATTAAAAAAAGTTCATAATGATGGAGAAAGAAGGTATCCCATTGATAATAAACCATTATGGAAGTAATTGGATAATAAAAATTCCATAAAAGAATATAAATAAACATTTAGAATATATACCACAAAAGAGGTACTTGAATGGAAAAGGTTAAGATGAGAGCTCTCTACCATGGTAAGTAATTTCCTAAATCTTGGAGAGGGAAATATGAAGACCTTAGAGACACCTTGGAGGAAATTTAGAGAGATTAAATGATAATAATTTTATTATTAAGAGTTTTTGAGTGGATAGTAATAGTGGGATTGGTGGGTATTTATAGTAAAATAGAATGAATTGTTTAATAATTCCTAAATATAGGTTTTGGAATTTTTAGTAGTGAAAAATAAAAAAACCATTGGATTACCCATGGTTTTTTCTCATGGTTTTAGAAAATTAATGAATGTTTTATTATATTTTAATAAATTAGAATCTAAATACATTTTTAATATTACTTTATCCATGTGAATATAAATTTTCCAAAAAATATTTTATTAGAAATATTAATTTCCATTTTAGACTTTTGAAAGTCATTTATAGGTTGGGAAATTGATTTAAATAAATTAAAATACATAATATTAATAAAATAATATATTTTTGGCCAATATATACTTAAACATAATTGTTTCATCTCTTTTACATGTATATGATGTCATAATACT
This sequence comes from Viscum album, assembly GCA_963277665.1. Taxonomy (NCBI): domain Eukaryota; kingdom Viridiplantae; phylum Streptophyta; class Magnoliopsida; order Santalales; family Viscaceae; genus Viscum; species Viscum album. Next base: position 627,690,230 of record OY728127.1, read on the forward strand.
TTCCGTATTTTATATTTTACAAAAACAAATATTGTCTAGTTTCAAAAATTCCATCCAATTTATTAGTAAATTTATCTAAATATGAGAAATTTAATTTTTAAATATAAAATATTTATTTTTTAAAATCTCTAATTTTTATAATCCAATCAAATTTCTATCCCTTATAAAAAATATATAAAATTTAACAAACAATTTATGAAATAAATGTTATTATTTTAAACATTTTATAAACATTTTTTATATTATATATTAATATAAATTAAATATATAAACTTTTCAGAAAAATTAAATCATAGTCTCTTTGTATAAAAATCTATTTTATCATATTCACTAATAATATGCATTTTATATAAGGATGTGATACTAAATAAGAATGAAAAATCAATAAAAATATTAATTAATTTCTAAAATAATTATTCCTTAATTCTACTAGTGCCAAGATATATTACCCCTTATTACATCCTCATAAGCTTTAAGGGTAAGGTGTTTGATGATGGTATTTCCATGTGGTGGTTCACCAAAAATTGATCTAGTGGTGATCTCTACTTGCTGGAACTTCTCTCACAGGTGATTTCATTCAATCCTCACTTATTTAAGCTCGTCTTGGGCTTGATCAAGAGATAACCCCAATGATGTTACCACCCTCCTTGGCTTTGAAAAAATAGCTTTATAAGTCATGATTTTAATGGTTTATTCCATCGTTTCTTCCTTCTCCATTAAATTAAATCTTATCATTACCCTTAATATAAACACACTCACACAGTCACTTTATAACAGCTACATTACCAATATTCATATAGACCATGGAAATATTATCCAATTTTTACTTAAAACTAATGTGACTTTCATACCCTAACTTTCACATTTCTTATTACATTCTATATATAAACCACCAAACATTAACATTTACTAATTCATTACCAAATAGTTTTATAATTCCTTTGATGTTGTCTATAATATTACTAACATTTATTTTTCTTTTAAAATTTTTCATAGTAGGTGTAATTTTCCTAGTAGAATTTAACCTATGGATTATACCATTGTGTGGTCATTATTATTTGGTTTTTATATCCATGTACTAATATTAGCTGTAGTAATTGGTATTATTACTTAATATGTAGTATTCTTTTTCTGTAAAAGTATTTTTATGTACTTTTTTTATAAAATATTATAAAATAATAATTATAATAAAAATGATTTATTTTACTAATCATAGAATGAATTTTTAAGTCATTAAAAATTCAATAAATCTCTTAGAAATTACATCTATTTATGGATACTAGAAAGTGGATGAAAATGTGTCATAGATACTCATAGGTGTAATCACTCAAAAAAAGGATGATCGGGTATCAAATCAGTATTCAATATAGTGCACGATGAGTGGGCCTAAGACTTCACAACCACCCTAATAATCCCAATATTTATGATTTATTTTATCAAATTAACTATATAAAACATTATAAATGATTTGATTATATATTTATGGTATGTTAAAGAACCAAATAGTAATATGACCATGAAAAACATAGGTTAAACTGAAGGAGTTATTAGTTTAAATAAAAGTATGAAATAAAGGTGTCAATAGAGAAGAAATATTAGGATTAAGTTTTCATATTAATATGATCATTTACTATCATTTTTTAATAACTATTTTGGGTATTAGTATTTGGTAGAAACAGGATCATGGAAATGAAGTTGAGAAAGGTATATATTTAGAAACTGATTTATCTTATAACTGAATAAGTGAGTATGCATAAATGGTTTATAATCTTGTATATGATTATTATGACGGTAAAAATGTGATTTTCTTATTATTACCTAAGGAAGAGAGGTAAATATCACAATAGATATTAATTCTGGATTATTTTATCTAATTTCACTAGTGAGTGATATTTATTGATTATATTCTTGTAAATCTAAAAGTTATGATAATTATATGAAACATCTATGAATTATTATCCAGTAATTTTTTATTTTTCTAAAGGATTGGACACATATATTAAATGGTATGAATAATTATAAAAATTGAATTTATGAAAAGGTTATATTTTGGGGATAAATATTTGAGAACACATGATTTTTGTATTGAGAACTCTTGGGTTTAACATATGTTTGATGTTTAGGTAATAAATTGTTGATTTATTTTGATAAAATTGAGTTAGATAGTGTTGATGGACTTGGAATTGGTTATTTATTTAACTAAAATGTGGTCAATGATATTTTTGTGACATTTATTTCATTTTTGGGATTATGATATATATTTACTAGCGCGTGATCTTATTAACTAGTGGTTAATAAAATTTAAGGTTTAAAGGTAGTATTAATTTTTTTTAGGAATATATGATTTTATATTGGTATATTTCCTTGGATATTTATATGGTTTTGTTAAAGGTGTGTTATGAATAATATATTGTTTGGGTATATACATATCGGGGTACATGATTGTGTGAATGATTAATTTTGTTTGAGGAATGACAAGTAACTTGGTATAAACTAAGAGAGTAAGGTAGATTTTCTATTATAAGTTATATCCTAAATTATGTATATGTTAATATTACCCTCAACAAAATTCATTATTGACTAAAAATTAAAATTGTGAAGATGCAATTTATTTAATTGGCATAGAATGTACCAACCTGATATTTAAGACCCTATAAATTAATATTATCTTCAGTAGCTTCTGTCACACACAACACCGAACTAATGAAGAACCTTAATAAAATGAACCAAGACATATTAAAATTAAATTAATAGTATAATCATTTATATATAAAAATAAAATAATCAATTAAAGTAATTACATATTTTTAATTTTAATTAATATTTTAAAAAAGGATGTACTTCAAGGAACCATTTAAAAAAAATGTATAGTATATTACCTTAATAAATTAAATTGATCAAATTTAAAATTTAATTATAATAATTAATATTTATCTTCTTATACTATTATTCTAGTATTCAATTATTTATAACTTTATATGTTATAATATTAATGAAACTTGAAGTTTAAGTCGTCATTTTCCAATAAAAATAGGTTTTCAATATATTTTTTATTTTTATTTAAATAACTAAATATATAAATTTTTAATTTTAATTTGATAAAAATAACTTCATTTTTGAATTTATAATGTCAAAATAATCCTATGATTAATTTTTTTTATTTTTCTAAAAAGATTGATTTTCAAGTGAATTGTTAAAAATACCATTTTGATAAATAACAAGACATTGATGACATTATTACTATATAAGTATGAATTGTAAATTCATGAAACCATTTTACGGGAATGAATATTTATTTTATAAGTTAATTTATAATTTTTAAAATGTTTTTTAAAAATTAGAAATCCATATTTTACATTTTAAAACTTAAGTTATATTTTTAGAAAAAATTAATACATTATAAATTTTATATTTTAAAATTATTTTTTTATCACTTTTAAAAATTGAATAAAATAAAATTTATTTAAATTAAGAAATTATTATGTCCAAATTATTTAATAAGTTCCATTTTATTTTTCTATATAAAGGATAAGTTACCTTAGATAAAAACTAGTTACCACGGTAAAAGCTAAAATGGTAAAAGTGAAAAATCTAATAATATTGAGTTTGAAAAATGTTTAAAACATGTGTGGGAATATGTTTCTGAGGATTATATAGACCTTACCACTTTAAATATTCATTATTTCTAAATTTTTGATCTACTTTACTTGAGAGTGACTTCCCATTATTAAACAGTTTTGGGTATTTACAAAAATGTCATCCCTTTTCACTTATAAAAGGGGTACTTCTATCCTCATTTACCCTCTTACCACAACCCACTTATCTTGGATAAAACGATAAATAAGACTATTTTATTAATTTATATACACCTTAAATAGGTTTTTTTCTTCTCAAAATACCATCCCTCAAAGGCTTAACCCCTTTGAAAAGGATATAATCTAAGAAGTTGGGTATAAATTTTCTAACCACTCCTTTCTCATTTTCATTTATTTATTTTCATTTATTATTAATAAAATTATTTTAAAAATATTAAAATGGTAAAATAAGTATTATTATTATACTTTTATGTTATTATAATGATAGTACAAGCATTAACCAACTTTCCATTTCTATTAATAAAAACAAAACTGTCATTTGTGCGTTTTGTAAACCACCACCTCCACGACACAACATGTTTCATTTTCATTCACAAACATAAAAGAATGGTACTAATTGGGAGTTTAATGTATATGTGTAAAATTTAAAACATATTTTATATTCTTAAATGATAAACCATATTACTTCTTCTCCTCATTCTATAAAAAACGAAATCATCTTCCATGCGTATGTATGGTCTACCATCTCCACGAAACAATAAATTTCTATTTTTATTTTCATCACCTCCTTACATGGATGATAATGAGAAGGGGTTTAATATATAAATTTAATTTTTATAAAATAATTAAGTTTCTTTAAAGACAAAATTGGACACCCTATTAACAATTTGAAAAATAAACAACTATGGTAAATTCAATCATCTAAAACAGTGTTCTAAATGAAAAAAAAATGATATCTTTATACTATGAAATAAATTTTTATAGGTTATATAATTATTATAATTATTTAAAATTATAATATATAACACTAATAAAAACATAATAATATCTTTATTCGTCTATTATAATGACATTACTACTAAATTTCTTCATAATCATCCATTAATTATGGTATGTTTTTGTTTGGGTTGGTTTAACTGCCTACTTGAACAATGTTATAAATTTATATCATGGATGATTATTAAAATTTAATTTATGGTAATATAACATATAAATAGGTAAATAGTTATTATTTTTGGTTCAATAATAGTAATATAACAATTTAACTCCTCATTTAAGAAAACACCCTTTGTTCACTAAGAATCATTGAAACATGCTCATCACCAAATTAAACTTTAATGATCATAACCAAAACTCTAATATAATAAAATTATAACATTATAAATAATTATAAAACATAAATTATAGTTCCTTTATCATATTTAATGATTAAATTTGGGATAATAATGAATAAAAACACCACTATTATGAAACCAATTCAAAACGATCAAGATTACTCAAACGTGATATTAAAAATAGATAATAAATAACAAATATACATATAGGTAATAGTTGTAAATGAAGTTTATAAAAGGTTATATACATGAATAATGTTCTTAAATAGGTTATTAATATGGTTATTTTTTTATACAGGAGATTATAGTTTGATCAACTAAGTGTGAATTCAAGTTTAGGATTCTGTGTCACAATTCTAATTTCTTGAGACATATTTATTATTATTCATAATCACATATTTTATATTGTGTGATTACTACCTAATGAATTTATTTTACCATATTAATGTAATTAATTTTTTTAAGAGTTATATAATTCTCTTTATTTAATTTTATTTTTATTCAAATTATATCAAGTTCTTATGGTTTTTTGTTCACTCAACTCCCATTGGTGAGTTAAAATACTTATTCTTGAACTTATTTATTCCAAGATTGATTTATTACACCCTAATATTATATTTAATTATAATTTATCTTCCTATGTGGAGGAATATTACTTTTAAATAAAAATATTTTACCTTGATTAATTTCTTTCCCAAAAACATTATCATCCTTAAGAATAATTCTCATCCTCTTTAATAATGGTTTTACTTACATATATATGTTTTCCCATCCTAAAAAAGGTTATAATTTAAATTTAGAAACCTAATTGTGTTTTATCAAATTTGGAATTCATCATTCCATTCTCCTCTACTAAATAGTAACTTTTATTAACCCTTTTTATGATATTAGTTTTCAACGAATGTATTTCAAAAATATGAAAAAGTTTTTCCATCCTTTAAAAATTAAATTTGTTTATCTTCCACTATAGATTTATTTTTATAACCTTAATTTAATTTCAAGGGCCTATTATTAAAGTTTCTTTTTAAAAATTAAATGTTTTCCAAATTTTTCACATCAACTTTTTGAAACCTTAATGTACTTTTTAGGTTTCCTTTTTAAACATTATTTCATAAAAATAGATGTTTTAAAAATGTTTTCACACCATTTTTTGGGAATATTATTTCCATTTTAAATGTTATTATATTTAATATTCCATTTAAAAGTCAAGGTTTTTAAAATGGATTCACTTTACCTTTTTTAAAATTTCTTTTTGAAGTGATTCGTAAATTTATTATTATAATAATAAAAAACGTTTTAAAAAAACTATTTAAAGGTTTCACTTCCATTTAAATATTTATCATTAAAAGTATAATTTACATGGATGTTATTTCTCATGAAACACCCATCAATTTTATTATGAGAAACTATTTTTAGGTGATTGGTTTTTGGGTATAAACTATTTACATTCTTGAGGTCAATTTTAATGATTCCATTAAGAAATTTTATGAGGCCCATTTTTTCCAATGGGTTATTTATATTTGGGTGAATGATTATTTTAAATTTGAACACATATGTATGGATGATTAATATTTGGGGTCTTATATATCTATCCAATTCATTTGTCAAAATGTACATCCCAAGATCTTTGAAGGGTACACAGGAGTATTAATCCCAATCTAAAGGATACATGAGAGGATTTATCCCAAGGAAAAGGATACACGAGAGGATTTATCCCAAGTCAAAGGGTATGTGGGATGATTTATCACAATAAAATGGGTATATTAGTGAATTTATCCCAATCCAAAGGGTACAATTGAGGATTTATTATAATCCAAAGGGTACATGGTATGATTTATTCAAATCAAAATCGTATACAAGAGGATTTATCCCAATAAAAAGGGTACATGAGAGGACTTATCCCAATCCAAAGGGTGAATGGGAGTGCATGGTAGGTTTTACCCCAAGACTAAGGGTACACAAAATTATTATCAAAAACCTAAGATGTTACATAGGTTATTAACCCAATCCTACTATGTGATGAATATCTTGGTAGGTAGCCTTGACATTTGATTTATATTCTTATGTTTGTTCCATATTTGAAAGTTATTCCACGTTTTATGTTTGTTATCATAACTATGTTATGATATCATAGATCATATTTATTGACTCATGTTTCCACACTATTTTTATTCATGTATTATGTTAATCCAATCCTTATCCCGTGATTTATGATCCATGTTTTCTTGGGTATAAGATTCTTATTTCTCCTAATTATACCCATATCCTCATATTTTATTACCTCTTATATGTTTAACCTAACTAAGAATTTAATCTCTCCCATTTATAATGTTTTATTTCCACAATATAGTAATATTTTTATTACATTTGATATATTTAGAAGGGGATTTAGAGTAGATTAATTATAAGGAAATATTCACGAGTGTTGTAAAATAAGTTATTTATGAGCCTAATCTTCCAAGATAATAAACCATCAGTTCTTTAGTTTGAGTGACTATTTTTTAGATGTAATTATTATTCATGAAAAATAATGAAATAAATATATTTATATAGCTTGTTTACTTCAAATGGGGGGATTTGAGTTCCAAATCGTTGAGGTTGTAGAAAAAAATTCATCCTTTTGTCATGAAAGGGTAAGTTTTGAAGATATATCCCATCTATCACTTATTATTTGGATTATTGTTGTCAAAGGGGGATAAATACAACATAATTGTTTTTATATTTATTCCTTTATGTATTTAAATAGGTAGAGGACATAAATATAGGGTAATAATCCAAAGATACGTGTTTAAACTAATAGGGGGATATATTTTATTTAGGGAGAGCATGTAATTAGAGTGATTTTTTAAAAGGGGTAAGTCATGAAGTCAGTATAATTGTGTTTATTGTGAATTTTTATAACATGTTTGGTTAGAATATCTGGATAAACCTTTTATATATAGGTTTAAAGTAATATATCTTTCATAAGTGAAAGAATTTTTTTGTCCTGGATATTGTTCTAAAGTGGTATAAAGAACTATAAAGAAGTGGATGTAAGTATTTTTAATGGAAAATATGATATTAATATTCATTTTTTTTGTTTCCTACACTGATTTAAATCAGGTAGGATTATAATTATTTAATTATTATTCATTGTTACGTGTGCTAAGTTTGAAGAGTTTTTTATGTTCAATGTTTTCCAAAAAAAATCCAAGGGGAGATTTCTTTTCCCATTAATAATGAATAATGTGAGATCAAGAGTGGTTGTGAACTTTGAAAGATTTTTGTGAACTAATAATTTTACTAATTTATAAAGTTAAATAAGAATCCCTTAGAATTTTGCTTATTCTCTATGGAATACAACTTGAGAAGAGCTGAAGTGTAAATGGTTTGCATGTTGGATTTTGTTTTCAATGCATAAATCATGTTAAAATCACATATAATAAAATTTATAATGTTATTTGAATATTTTTAAGAAGTTTGTAAATGTTTTAAAGTTGTTTGGAATAGTTTTGAAGAAATCTAGATGTTTTTAGAGTTAAAAATATTTAGGTCTGAGTTTTGAAAATTCCTTAATGTATAGAGTTTTTACTCCAATCACACTATTGAAAATTAAAAATGTCCTTAAAATGTAAGGTTTTCCATCTCTTTGTTATGTATGAGGTTTTTATATTCATAAGAAATAAAAATTTACAAAGGGAAAAATCTATTATGATGTGTAGGGTTTTGTATATAGAAGAGATAAAAATAGGAAAATGGAAAAAATATTACTGTGATATGTAAGAATTTATATTCAATACATTAATAAAGTAGGATATATCTATCTCATATTAAAAAATATAAATAAAATCAAATTTTGGATATTTTTAGTGATTTAAAATGATGATTTTGAATTTTTTATTTTAAGGATTAAAAATCATGAAGGTAAATCATGACAAAATATGTTATAAAATATTAGTCACACTATATTAAGAAGTCCATGTTTTGGAAAGTCCAATTTTTGTAAAGTCTATGTTTTAGAAAAAATTTAGGGTATGGACATCAGGTCTGATGTTCAACTCCCACCGGTCACAGGCTTTAACCAAGGTAATTTCAACCCTGTGCGATTTAACACATCAATAGTGCAGAGCAGTGTAGGGAGGCCAGTTTTTTCAAGTTGGTTTGAGGTTCACATTCAAGACACAAGAACTGATACACATATAGGGTAACAGGACATTCTAGAAAGACCATGGATTGTATAGTTCATCTAGGTTTTTTATACAAAAAAGGCTATGTTGTGGAAGATAATTATGAGAGGTTTTTAGGATGAATTCATGTTACGATAATTATTATATGCACTATTTTAAGGTTATTAAATGTGTCACTCCATAATTCATGGTATCAAATTTTGTTCATAAAGACTTGGAGAAGAATAAAATGAGTTTTTCCATGAATAATATTATCGCATCATAAAGAAATAATCATTTTAGAAGTATTTAATGGATAATGGTTTATCATGATATAATAATCATAGTCACATTTTGATGAACTATATGGTTCTAAAAAATAAAGAATAATTTTGAAAAGTTTAAAAAGTGTTTAAGAGAAGTTAAATGAATTTTATTGTCTGATTATAAATTTTAATTCAAAATAAAATATGTAAAAAGTGTGGTTTTTTTGCATGATAAAATCAAACAAGGATTTGGGATGCATGTGTGAATCATCAAGTATAATTTAAGTGATTATTCATGGGATATAAGAGGAGGATATTGTGTTTATTAGTGCACATATAAAGATAGAATAAGATATAAGAATAAGAATAATACTTACAATAGTTCAAGTAAAATAATAAGAAGAGTAAACATCGACACTTTCTTTATGTGTGTAATCATCACACTTGTGTCATGTGTTGAGGAAGAAGGAATTCAAACCTATTTTATATTTTAAAGAAGTTCAAGATCACTATATTATTATAGAGATACAATTAAATTAGTAAATAAGGATAATCCTTACCTCAATAAAGTATAAGGTAGTAAATTAACTTATTGAGATACTTTTTCAGAGTAGGGGTGGGAAAACAACTGAACCTAACCAAACTAAAAACCTAAGACAAACCAATTTAAAATAGAATTTTTTTTATTAAAGTTTTATTTATAGTGTGGAATGAATATAACCATGTGAGTTTCAATTAGATTTAGGTTACAAACTGATATATACCCATTTTTAATTTATTTTTATTAAGTACTTCTATTATATTGGAATTATGGAATCAAATTTCAATATTTATTTAATTATAGTTTTTTTTTATTTTGATATAAATCGATGGATGATATCATGTATTTTTTTCTATCATTTAATATAAATTCCATGAAAATTATCAACCAATCATTATAAAATATCATGGATCTATATCTGGGATGTTAGCAAAAAAATAGGTTCATAAAAAATATGAACTAAACCAATGTGTAAATTAATGGTTTAGTAATTTTTTAACCAAAACCAAATATTTAGTAAAAAGTTTAGTTATTATGTATAAAAAAAATCATAAATTCTGGTTTAAAATGGTTTTTAGTCAAAATATAATTAAACCAATCTATTCTCAACCCTAGTTAGGAGATAGCACTATTTAATTTCTTGTATTATGAGTAAAGGATATACCCTACTTGTTTATTATCACTATGGTAATTTTAGTGGATCATATGGTCTCTAGTTATTTCGGATCATGCCAAGGATTAGCTACTGATTTTTTTTAGTGAACCATGAATATTGAGTTTTTTTGTTTGATTTCCTTGATGTGTGTGAGTTAAGAAGTGGGATCGCTCTCTCTAACAAGTAATGGAGGTTGATTTCATAGGAGATCATAAAAAGGAAAAATGAACTATAGTTCACTGATTCACCCCCCCCCCCTCTCCATTGAACCCACTATGTCATGGCCAATCTCACCTAGAACGCCATGGTAGAATGTTTCTTTTGGGATAAGGGGTCATACCCTTTTATGATTTTTTTGATTGATGATGAGTTAGTGTGTCCATCATATTTCATTCTAGGGATATTCTCTAAAAATTTCTATATTCCTACTTAATTGTATTATATATAAATAAAACATAAATACACCATATTATATATGGAATGGGTGATATCCCAATATCTTCTATGTAATTATTTACAGTTTTGTGGCATATGTATGGAATTTAGATTCACATATACTCGACCCTAAGTCAAAATGGTACTTATTTGTTGGTTAAGCTAAGAAGAATATAGGATATTATTTCTATATTACTACTGAACACAAAGTGTTTATAGTCTAATATAGTGTTTTACTTGAGAGGAAATACATGATTTGATGAGTTAGTGTAAATAAAGTTGAAATTAAATAAGTTCAAGAACAAAAAAACAATAATTTTTCCTATGATGGAAGTTGAGATGGTTCTACAAATACTAGAGGAAGATGAACAAAATCAGGTTATACAATAACATTGAAGGTTTAGTAGGATTCACTAGAAGCCTAAGATATTTGGATTTTTTATGGAAAATAATGATAAAGTAATGTTCATAGATGATGAACCTACTACCTAATGAGTGGATATTGAGAGTTATGATTCCATAAAAACTGAGATGGACTTCATGTACACTAACCAAGTTTGGAACTTGGTGGATGAACGTGAAAGGGTGAGACCCATAGGCTGTAAGTTGGTTTTCTATAAGAAAACTAACATGTATGGTTGAGTGTTTACCTATACAGTTTTTATGGTGGTAAAGGGTTATAAAAAATTCATTGAATAAACTCTAAATAAACCTTTTCTCTAGTTGTGATGATAAAGTCCATTTGGATATTACTTTTAATGGAAGATCATTATGATTATGATAAATATCATATGAATTTCAAAACCACTTTATTTAATATTGAGGATTTTTCTATGATATACTTGAATGGTTTAAAGTAACAAATAATTCTTTTGAGTTTTGGGAGTTTTAATAGTTGATTTATGTATTCAATCAATATTATCAGAGTTACAACATCTAGTTTGATGATTCAATAAAATAGTTTTGTTTCATTAAGTTTTTGGGTATATGATTCTTTCATATAAAATTGGGTTAGTGGGAGTGTTGTGACTAAAGGATCCAATTACAGTGGAAGTCAATTGAGTTTATTCCAAATAATGGATTTTCATTGAATCTGATAGATAAACTGTATGAACATGACTATTAACAACATGTCTCATGATTATGTCCAAATAATAATTAAATAATCTCAAAACTGAAGATATTATATTTCATGCTAAATTTATAAATAATTTAATAATAATAAAAATACCTCAGTCCTGAGTTCTTCCTTCGATGTAAGTGTTCATCAATCAAACCTCTATTTTATTTATATCATCATTTCATCAAGAGGATCCAAATTAAAATCTCTCTATAATTTATCCACATGTGATCCTTCATCTCTAAGTGTCTCTAGTTGTACTTAATGTACTAGTGTGGTGGTATATATTGTCTTGCATCGCTCACCTTTTATTGCAACACAATCATTCAGGTTTGAAGGATTTGTTCTTATTATATCATTCTTGAGAAGGATAAGGTGGTGGAATAATTCTCTTTATCTTGATAGAAATTTTGGAGACATAATTCATAGAGATAATTCTCAAAGTAGAATAAATTTTATGCACAATAAATGATTCTCATACTTTTATCACATTCATATAAATGATATAATCGGGTATATAAAGATATAGGGTTACAGAATTGGTAATTTCACTAGGTCCCTTAGTTAATATCTCAATCCTTATTGAACCCCAAATCTAATAGTAATAATATTATTATCATTATTTTGTTTCACATTTTCATGCCTCAAGAAATATTGAAATATCAATAAATAAATTGATATTTATATAAATGGTATTTAGTGTATCATTTCTGTTACTAGGCATCTAACCGGACCCATCCACCTTTCTCGACATTAACTGAACCTATAATAATATATATTATTTATTTTTAAAATAATTAAATATTATATACATGTTCTAAAGAATAAATATTTATTTCATATTCAACTCACATAAAATAGTAACTAAACATTTACGGTCAATAAATCCTGAATAAATATCATTCCTCGGTCTCGATAATAACATTTTTTTTAAATTGTTAAATTAAAATAGAATTCAAATGAGACCAATAAAAAAACTATGTTTGTGGCTCTCTAGGCCTCTTTTTCAATGTCATTAGGTAGGTTTTCTTAAATTGAAGTTTCAACATTTAGAAACACATAAAAAAACCCATAAAGGTAGAAGTTAATGTCACAATGACAAAAAAAAATATGAACGATCACCCTATAATATAATCATTTTGTCTTGATATCTCATCAAGTAGGATGCATACTCATTTCACCAACCCATATGCTTGATATTTCATTCTTTGACTTCCAAAAATGAACCCATCAATACACCATGGACATGTGATTTATTTTTATGGTTACATTCCAATCAAAGGGTTTTTATATCAAAATCCATAAATATGGAAGAGGTAAATCATTCCTCAAATTATTCATTAATAACATGTCATTCATAACACACCCAACATACCTAACTTTTTCATGAATATATGTTGTCATGGTTTATGAAAACACATCAAAGTACATGAATCATGATATGTATTGATAAAAATTATTAAAGTCTAAGGATTATTATACACGTTCATAGATAGGAATATCAAATGACATGTAAACATATAAATTTTATATTGGAACTTTTGTGCTCATAACATAACATCATGGAGATTACCAAGTGATAACTTCATGAGATTAAGTATCATCCACTTATGAGTACTGAAACATGATACTATAAATCATCTATGTCTCTTCATATGATTTCATCTAGCTATAGAATATATATTCAAGAATATCATCATAGAACTTCATGGTTCTCATCATTGCGAAGAAATTTTAGTACCTTTCAGTGTAATATATTCTCTTATTACATTATTACATTAATGTTACATAGAATAATATACATCATGTGATAATATATTTATTATTTATTCAAAACCAAGAATATACTAGTAGTCTAAAGTGAAAAGCAATTTTTTGTAAGGCACAAACTCAAACAGACTCTCTATTATTGAGTTAATAAGGTTTCCTTATGAATTTTTCATTCCTTCATGTTTTGGGAGATTGTTGAGTCAATAAGGTCTCTTTATTACTCTACCATTCCTTAAAGTTTTGAAAATCACAAACACCTTATCTTAAGGAAAATTTCTTTTACTCTATGTTTTACTTTTATAAGGAAATTTTCCTTCCCCAAGGAAATTTATCCTTACCATGTTTTTTTTCATTTTTCATATTACGTATAAGTAGAAATATCGGTTTCGTATCCAAAACCTCGGAATCTCATATGTACTTGGATATAGAGCATTCTGTTTTAAGGATCCGAATTCAGGTTCTGAATTCTCTGAATTCAGGTTCTGAATTCTTTGAATTCAGACTCTTAAATTTTTGAGTTCAGACTTCGAGTTCTCTGAATTCAGACTCTGAACTTTCTGAATTTCAGACTCCGAATTATTATGAATTCATACTTCAAAATTTGTAAGTTCAGACTCTGAATTCTTATGAATTCAGACTCCAAATTTCCTTGAAATTCAGACTCCGGAATTTTATAGAATTCCGGTTCTGAATTCCTTGGAAGACAAAATCCTAATATCTATGTGTTATAGACATCGAATGGTTTTTTAGTTAGACTCCAGACTTTCAATTTTCCTTACACTCTGAAAAATAAATTTGGTTAAGAAACCATATTTTTTCTTACTCATGTTTTGGTTATAAAATGATGTAATGCATTAAGTTACTAACAAACCATTGTTTGAGTGACATGTGTACATGTCCCTCCAAAATTCACGGAAAAATATGACCGTTGGAGGAGGGAGCCGACCGTTGAGAATGTGCCTATAAATTTTTGAGCCAATAAGGTTTTCCTTACGAATTTTCCATTCCTTCTTGTTTTGAAAATCACAAACACATTATCTTTAAGAAAATATTTTTTATTCCATGCTTTGATTTTATAAGGAAAATTTCCTTCTCTATGGAAATTTATTCTTACCATATTTTCATTGTTCATATTTTGACTAAGTATAAAATTTGGATTCATATTTGTAACCTTGGAATCCTATAAATACTTAGATATGAATCATTCTGTTTTAGGATTCGAATTCTGGATGTGAACTATAATGAAGTTCTACTCCGAATTCTGGATGTGAACTGTAATGAAGTTCTACTCCGAATTCTGGATAAGAACTATAATGAAGTTCTACTTCGAATTCTGGATAAGAATTGTAATGAAGTTCGACTCCAAATTCTTGATGAGAACTGTAATGAAGTTCCACTCCAAATTCTAGAGGAGAACTGTAATGTAGTTCCACTTCGAATTCTGGATAAGAACTGTAATGAAGTTCGACTCCGAATTCTAGTTGAGAACTGTAATGAAGTTCCACTCTGAATTCTAGATAAGAACTGTAATGAAGTTAGACTCCGAATTCTGGATGAGAACTATAATGAAGTTCCACTCCGAATTCTGGATGTGAACTATAATGAAGTTCCACTCCGAATTCTAGATACAAATTCTCATGTAGTTCGAATCGGAATTCTGATTACGAACATATCTATGTTTTGACTCCGAGTTCTCTGAATTCAGACTATGAATTATTATGAGTTCTGACTCCAAATTTCCATGAACTCTGACTCTGAACTTTGTAAGTTCGGGTTCTGAATTCTAATGAAACCAGACTCTGAATTTCCCTGAAGACCAAAACCTGGATTTCTACAGAATTTAGGTTCCGAATTTTAATAAAACAGAATCCGAATATCTCTTTATTATAGACTCCGAATTCTATTTTGGTTAGACTCTGAAATTTTATTTTTCTTACATTACGAACTTTTTACTTACACTCTGATTTGATAAGTTTGTTATAAAATGATGTCGTGCGTTCAGTTACACATGTTTTGTTATAAAACGATGTCGTCCATTCTGTTTCTAACTAACTGTTGCTTTAGTGAAACATGTACAGGTCCCTCCAAAATTCAAGGAAAAATATAACCGTTGGAGGAGGGAGCCGACCGTTCCAACCGAGCCTATAAATAGGAGCTCTTTTGAAAGAGCTCAGTGACAAGTTGATCACTCTAGAAACCACATGCTGTTAAGGTGCTTTCTAGAGAGAGAAGCTTTTCATGCCTTGTGCATACTGAAATGCTCGTTCATATTGCTTCGTGCGACTCTGAATGTTGGTGATTACATTTGAGGGCTTTTGGGGATAGGAAGATAGAGGTGCTGACTACCTTGAAGTTAGAGGGATTCCTTGCTGAGCAAGACAGAGGTTCCAACTACCTTGAAGTTGAGGGCTTGCGGGGATAGCAAGACAGATACCCCGATCTTCATATCGAGGGCTTACCCGAGTGTGGATAGGACAAAATTTCTTGAAAGTATAAATCAAGGGACCTTTATCCAAGGTTGTTGGATACCCTTCTTTTTGGGTTAAAATATCTATATCTTATTACTTGTTTTTGTTACAAGTTTTTTCCGCTTCATTTTTTATTATAAGGAATGTATAACCTTCTTATATTTCCTTACACTTGTACTCTGAATTAGTTATATTCTATACACTTTAAGGTAGAATCTCATATTATAAAAATTGGTTAAGTTTTATTTTCTAGATCCATCTTTTCGGAATCATATTTCCGGGACTAGTTTTTAGGAATCACTTTCTAGATTTAAGCAAGTGTGTAGAACTAGAAGTTTATAACTTCATACCTTGTTCCAATTCTCCAATTGGTGTTAGAGGTGTTGTGAATTTTCTTAGTTTAACTTTGTTAAACTTAGATCTTTCCTTGTTTATGGAAATTTTTAAAGTGTACAATTCACCCCCCTCTTGTATATTGAGCATCTAAATCATTATTTCGATCCTACAATTGGTATCAAATGAGGTTTCTGAAATACTTATACTCACATATAAGTTTTTCTTGCTCAGTTTTTTCATTGTTCTGTATTTTTCCTTGCTTAGGAATATTCTCCTTGAATCTGAACTTTTTTTATTAGCAAGTTTTTGTGTAGAAAGATTCTAAGATGGCAGGAATCAATGTTGGTTCCATCGACAACCTAAATCCTACATGACCACCAATTTTTGATGGTAATGATTATGAGTATTGGAGAGATCGAATGAATACATTCGTTTTCAATACTATAGTAGAAAATTTTGTTATGCTTACTGGAGGTTATCAAATTCATAATAAGGAAGTTAGTACTTTCACAAACCAAGAGAATCATGATTATCAATTAAACTATAAGGTACACAATACTTTACTTTGTTCAATAACTAGGATTATATATAGCCAAATATCTTCTTGTGAAGCAGCCAACTCTATCTAGAAGAAACTTGAAGTTACTCATTTTGGTACATCTAAAGTCATTGAGACTAGAAAAGCTATGCTTAGAACTGAATATAATGGTTTCAATTTTCCTTATGGAGAACCCATATGCAAAGTGAAACAAAGATTCATGACTATTGTGAACATTGTACAATCAATGGGTGAGAAAGGTTTAGATGATATTGCTCTTGTGGAAAAAATCATAGATATTATGCCCAATGAGTGAGAATCAAAGAGAAATTCTTTTGATGAGAATAGGAAGGTTTCTTAGATTAATCATGATGAATTATT
Source organism: Viscum album (assembly GCA_963277665.1). Classification (NCBI taxonomy): domain Eukaryota; kingdom Viridiplantae; phylum Streptophyta; class Magnoliopsida; order Santalales; family Viscaceae; genus Viscum; species Viscum album. The sequence goes on from OY728127.1 coordinate 627,707,815, forward strand.
TGGAACTCTTCTTCAACATGAAACAAGAATGAAGAGAGATGCTGAAAAAATAAAGAAGAAGAATGGTAATGGTACTGTTGTTTTTACTACAACATCAAATCACATGAAATCTAAGACTCCTGAGAGGGTAACTAGATCTAAATATAAGAAGGTTGTTATTCAATCCGAATCTAGTGGAAGTGAATCCTCAGAAATTGAATTAGAAAATCTTTCTCGAAGGATGAACAAGATTGTTAGTCAGAGGATCTATCAATCAAAGTTTAAGAATAAATATGGAAAAGATAATAAAGATGGAGAAGTGACATGCTATGAATATAGAAGAATTGGTCACATTAGACCTGACTGTCCTTTTCTTAAAAAGAGAGACAAGAAAGAGAGGCATTCTGAAATAAATAGGAAGAAGTATTATAAGGCCAAAGCTAAGAAAGTTCTAAAATCTAATGATACTTGGGGTGCCAGTGGTGGTGACTCTTCAGATGAATCTTCAGATTATGAATCTTCTGGATAGAAGAATCTTGGTCTTATAGCCAGATTACCTATTAATAATCATTACTTTATGGCTAAGCTACACAATGCTAAATCTTTGACCAATGTTTCTTTAAATGCTAATCATAATAGTAGTAAATATGATAACTCTTCATAAGAAGAATATTCTTCTGATGAGGATAATACTTTTCCTACTTATGAAGAGGTTTCTAGATTTTCTGATCTTCTTGAGAGTGAGAATTCAAAACTCATGAAAAATCTTGATAAGGAAAGTTCTAGGAATACTATTCTTTCTAAAGAAATATCAGATCTTTCTAAAGATCTTGTTAAGAAAATTTCTGATTTTGAAAGTATTTCAAAAAATCATGAGGAAGTAAATTATGAGAAGGATAAAATTTCTAAAGAACTAGAAAAATTACTTTCTAATAAAAAAATTTTGAGGCTAGATATAGTTCAAAGTCAAATGATTTTGAAGATAAGAACTTAGTTATCAAACTCAAATCCGAAATATTCTCTTTAAGGAAGTGTTTGTCAAAATTTACATTAGGTTAAGAAAATTTTGATAAAATGTATTCACAAATACGACCTTTATGGAATATTTCAGGTTTTGGTTATACTAGTTCTAAACTTGTTTTTCATAACAATTACTTTGTTCCACAAAGTGCTTCATTATGCACTAAGTGTCAGCATTGTGGCCATTGGGCAAGAAATTGTTCCTTAAAAAAAACCCAATATTTAGGTTTTCACAAAGACTATTTTTCTAAGAAGATGTGGATGCCTAAAATTTTTCTTTCTAAAATTCTCGAATCCAAGAAAGTTTGGATTCTGAAAGTCTAACTTTCAATATAGGAAATTCGGGCTATAGCAATGGTTTTAAACCATGGCTATAGGTCCTCAAACCGTGTCTATAGTTAATAGCCATGGTTTGAGGAACCGTGGCCAAGTTTGGCATGGCTATAGGACTAGACCTAGAGCCACGGTTCCAAACCTTGGCTGTATATCTATATCCATGGTTTGAACCATGGATATAGGTATACAGCCACGGTTTTGAACTTTGGCTATACAAGAGGACATACACACTTTATTGCCACAGTTTTAAACTGTGGCATTTTACCTATATCCACGGTTAAAACTTGTGGAAATCAACCAATAGCCATAGTTTTAAACAGTGGTTATAGGGTCTGAAAATCCATAATAATAAAAAAATCCCCCCCAAACCCCACTGAATAGCCCCCCCACCCCCACTCCCCTTGCAGCCCCCTCCCCCCTGCATCCCCCCACCCCCTGTAAATCCCCCCTACACCCCCCCCCCCACTCCCCTTGCAGTAGACAACCCCCCTGCAGCCCCCCTCCCCCCATCAAATCCTTCCCTGGACAACCCCCTCTCCCCTGTAAAGCCCTTCCGGGATAGCCGCCCACCGTTCCTGGACATCCCCCCCCTCCCCCCCCCCCAAAAAAATAGCCCCCACCCTCTCCCCTACACAGCCCCTCCCCCCTGAAAAGCCTCCCCTGGATAGCACCCCTCCCCCCCTGAAAAACCTCCCCTGGACAATACCCCTCCCCCCTGCAAATCCTCCCCTAGACAGCCCTCCCCCTGCAAGGCCTCCCCTGGACAGCCCCCTCTCCTCCCCCTGCAAAGCCCCCTCTAGACAGCCCCCCCCCAATTTAATAATAGTCTAATCATCTTATGCTAACATGGGATATTGATGAGTGGTTCTACAAAGTTCAAGTCATAATGATATTTAAGTTACAGTGGAGCTGAATAGAACTATGGTTCCCAAAAATTATTATGTACTGATTGTTGTTGAATGAAGAGATATATGATTTCATTAAAAAATAAATATATGTAGTTAAGAAGTTATTTTGAATGGAATGAGGAAATCATCTAATGTGGTAGCCCACCCCTCCTACAGCACCCCCCCCCCCCCCCCCGCTCGTGGACACCTCCCCCTCCCTCCTGGAAACCTCTCCCTCTTGCCTGAACAGCACCTCCCCCCCCCCACTCCTGGACACCTCTCCCCCCTGGACACCCCCCCCCCTTCCTGGACATCACCCCCACTCCCTCCCTACTAGACACCTCTCCACCCTTCCTAGACATCACCCCCCTGCTGGACACCCCTCCCCCCTGCCTGGACAACACCACCCCCCCCCCCCTCCTGGACACCTCTCCCCCTCCCTGGATAGCCCCCCCCCCTCCCCTATATGGACAACACCCCCTCCCTCCCTTCTGGACACCTCTCCCTCGTGCCTGGACAGCACCACCCCTGCTGGACACCCCTCCCCCCTGCCTGGACAGCACCCCCCTGCCTGGACAGCCCCCCCTCCCTCCCTCCTGGACACCTCTACCCCCTTCCTGGATAACACCCCCTCCCTCCCTCCTGGACACCTCCCCCCCTTCCTGGACAGCACCCCCCCTCCTTCCTGGACACCCCCCTTCCTGGATAGCCCCACCCCTCCCCCCTGCCTAGATAGCCCCCCCTGCCTGGACACCCCCCTCCCTCCCTCCAGGACACCTCTCCCCCCTGCCTGGACAACACCCCCCCCCCCCTCCCTCCCTCCTGGACACCTCTCCCCCCTGCCTGGACATCACCCCCCCTCCCTCCTGGACACCCCTCCCCCTTGCTTGGACAACCCTCCCCCCTGCCTGGACCGCACCACCCCTGCTGGACACCCCCCCTGCCTGGACAACCCCCCCTCCTGGAAACCCACTTGGACAGACCCCCCCCCCCCCCAGTTAAACCCCACCCGGATAGCCCCCCTGCTGGACAACCCTTGCACCACCCCAGTTGGACCCCCCCCCCTCCTCGACACCCCCTCCCTCCTGGAAACCCCCTTGGACCACCCCACCCAGACACCAGCCCCCCCCTCCTGTAAACCCTATACTATTGTGCTTCCTTTGGGTCCATTGTGGGTCTTTGGTGCTGGATTTATCCATTGGAAAGGGATAGGAATGTAGAGTGCATTTTTTGGCTGGTTCTCAGCTTGTGTGGGTCATGCAGGCGATGTTCTTGTGGGGGTTCTTGTTTCTATTATGGTGTTGGGTGGGTGTGGTATGTTTATAGTGCAAGGATCCTGTGCAGAGGATTCCTGATTTTAGTGTGTGGGGATGATTCTAGAGGGGATTCTAGTGTGGTGCGGATAGAGTCACATGTTATTATTCTAGGTGCATTTGTAGAGGATTGGGTTCATTGTGTGGGTGATTCAAGCAGGGATTTCTAGTTTTTAGTTGTTTGATTTCTTTTTGGGTTGTGGTTTTCCTGCTGATTGGCTACTTGTAGGGGATTTATTGTGGATGTTTGTGGTTGAGTTTATGGTTGACTGGTTGGGCGCTCCTTTGGTGGCTGGTCTTTTTCATATGGTGATGTTAGGATATTTTTTTCTTGAGTCTTTGACTGGTCAAATGTGGTGGTCCGGTGCCATGATATTGTAGAATGTTTCCTTGCATTCAAGGTTCATGAAGTAGTAGGTGGTTCAAGTTGCGTATGGACTAGTGTTGTTGTTCCTAGAGGAAGGTTTTCTATATTTTATGGGTTCTTTCTAGTAGCCTTTTGGGTTGCAGTATCTATTCTAGTGTGAGTGGCTAGGAGGGTCGGGTTTTGTTTGGTGTTGGGTGGGATGACTGCAATTATTGGTGTTTAGGGGAGCGGTGTTGTGGTTGGGTGGTAGGTGGATGGTTTGTGGTTTTTTAAGGGTACAGGAAGGTGGGTTTGATTGATGGTGATTATTGTAGGTGAGTTGAGTGGTATGTTGTAGGTATTATGTGATTCTGAAACTATTAACTTTTGGTGAACAATACCAAAAAAGATTGGGTCATATTTCATATGAGGGCCAAATCACGGCATTCCCACGGCGTGGCCACGATGTGACAGCAGCGTGACCGCGGCGTGACCGCGGCGTGACCGCAGCGTGACCGCGGCGTGTTGGCCTGGTCCAGTGACATCTGCGGGGCAGCATCTTCCGGCCATGAGCGAAGGGAACAAGAGGAGGCAGGGCAACATTCCGGTCATCGCCCCACCGGAAAAAATTGTGATTATTCAGTCTCAACATTGATCACAAGACTCATGGAAAAACTATCACTGTGAACCACTGCAGGGTGTCATTCTGGAGCAGGGCCAAATCACGGCGTGGCCGCAACCTGACCACGGCATGACCGTGGTGGGACCGCAGTGTGACCGCGTCGTGACCACGACATGACCGCAGCATGACCGCGGCGTGTTGGCCCGGTCCAGCGACATCCATGGGGCAACATCATCCACTTAGTTTCAAATAGGATGATATGGATGGAATGAGAGGATGATTTCTCAGAATATTTAAAGAAATGAATGCTAATATGTGATGAATAGAGGATTGGATGACCCATGATATACCTAATTCGGTGAGAGATCGAATGCAGGTGGAAGGGGGCTAGAATGCTGGTGGAAGGGGGCTAGTTGCGGGTGCTGGGGGGATGGTGCGGGCTGATTCGAAGGTGGCAGGGGGGCTGTTGTAGTCTATAATACTGGTGGCAACGAGCTGAAATGAAGGTGGAAGGGGGCTGGTGTGGGCTTGATGTGGCTGGAGCAGGGCCAAATCACGACATTACCGCGGCGTGACCACGGCGTGACCGTGGCGTGACCGCGGCGTGACCGCAACGTGTTGGCCCGGTCCAGTGACATCCACAGGGAAGCATCTTCCACTTAGTTTAAAATAGGATGATATGGATGCAATGAGAGGATGTTTTCTTAGAAGATTTAATGAAATGAATGCTAATCTGTGATGACTATAGGATTGGATGACCCCTGATATACCTAATTCGGTGAGGTTTGTAGATCTAGAAATGTGTAGGAATACCTAGAGAAATACCCCATGGGATCAGGAAAATCACAGGTTACATAAAATGTAATCTAACATTACTGGTACTGTGGGACCCTGGGCTGTGGAAATGGGCTTTTTGTTGGATTTAAATATAACATGCCATGTGACATGGTCACACAACATGGGACCCATCTTAAAAGTATAACGGCACTTAAAGGGTGTCTTGGTTCAAACAACCGTTTTAATAAAAAGAGGGAAACCCCCTACAGGGATACAAAAAGGGTCAAGTACAATGTGTTCTTTATGACTAACAATGACATCAATTATAAGGAAGAAATCAATGCAATAATGTTAAGCAAGGTATACCACTGTGAGTTTTCGCAGACAGCACACCTCCGTTGGAGGGGTTTTATTACAAAACCATGACTTATTTATCCAACGAAACAATTATCTTAACTAACACTTATTCAAGAATTGAAATTTAATATAATCATGCAAAATTAAGAAGGCAAATAATTGCAATTTAAAACATTCTTGAATTAAATAGGCTATGAGAGAGACCCTACCTCAACCTCAAGGCGCTTTTTCTTTTGACGAAAACAACTCGAATCTTCCTTTTTTCCACTTGCATGCATATGCAACTTAACATATATATAAGGACACCTAGCCCCTATGTACATATTTTCATGTCCAAATATGCACAAGGGTGCCCTTAGATATATGTTTATACTTGCATATACCCCTTTACACTTACACACGTATGCATTTTTCATATCTATATATAAGCACACCTTGCCCCAATATATATATTCATACTGCCATGAGTGAATATATATATAAAGGGGGAACTTATATATGCATATGCCTACCTATTCATACACATGTAACCCTTCGTCAACGGCAACTCGAATCCACCTCAATGAAATCCAAAACACACAAAAAAAATATAAGGAACCCAAAAATCAAAAAAGCCCTAATTAAAATTGGTCCAAAGAATAAAAACAGAATAAACCTTACCCAAATCTTGAACTCATTGTCTTCAATGGTGGTGTATAGAACCGGTCTTATCATAAGAAACCACCTATAAGAAAATAGTGGGAAAATAAATGAGATATAACAACTTCTTATATATATGTGATCAGTGTGTCAACTGTACATGATAAATGATACATGAATCCATAACCAACAATGAAAAAATAATATTCAAATTGATATGTACATCCCAATAATAAATAACATGATCATTAATAAAGCTCTTTATTTTTCAAACATCACCTTCAATTTCCTATTCAAAAATCAAAAATCACCAAAATATGAGAATAAAGTAAACCTCCATCATCACTTAAAAGTGAGAAATAGGGATTAGACATTCTTCTTATCCTAGAAAATCCATTCCTTGAATGTATAAAATACCTAAAAATCTTCATGCCTATAGCCTTCTTAATTTTCTAGATTGAAACCTCATTTTTCAGCATGTTCTTATTCTAGAATTCACCTTTATTCTTAGTTTATATAGGTTTATCAATTTTATAAAGTAGAGAATTTTACTTCTTTTATTCTTACTCAATCTGCTTGGATTTTTCAAACCAGTTTTCTAATATGATTAGACAATATTTTGGTGCAAGATCTTCCTTCTTTTTGATTGTATATTCCTTCTTTGTAAAAACTATTTTTGAACATGCGATAATTGGTTCTTTACTTTTATCTTTTGACAATTATTATTGTTATGGAATCTATGCCGTAAATTCTTAACAATTTGGACTACTTGGTTTCCCTTCCACACACACTTTCAACAACCATTAGAGTACGGTTTTTAGGATCCCTTTCAAACTCCACACTAGAATTTCCAAGCACTAGCCCACTATAATATCAAATATTGATACATAACCCAACACATTGATCTGAATGACATATTAGAAATACAGAAGCTCTAAATAGCATATTTACCAATATAAACTCCTCATAATTAACTGAACACACTGACTATACCAACCACTATAGGTAAATCATTAATTTTGGTGTGGTCTTGGAAGCAAATATGGTTCATCCAACATCCATCTCCAAACACTAAATTCATCCATTTACTATCTAAGTTCATACATTTCACAACCTTGATAATGATCACCATCCCTTGATATGGATTTCACTCAAAAAGGACAAGTATGAATCTCCCCACTATAGTATTGTCGATACCATCATCAATCCTACATACACATGTCTAGTGCCTCATTTCAAATTATGATCACTATAGAAGATCCTATCCCAATTATCTCAACAAAATTTCTTCATTTAAAAACTATCATCTTTCAAACACACATTATATCCAACAAAAATAATACATTAAAAGATATTAGATAGAGAAATCCAAATTATAGAAAATAATAATAACTTTAGGAATACCTAATTAAGTATGGTACTAAAATTCATTTCACCTAGGATGGTTTATCCCAATAAAATAATATAGAAACCCACATCTCGACACATACATGAAACCTATTTTTCCCATCCCAATACCTATATTGATTCTATTCATATTGATTCTATTCATATTTCCTAACCACCCTATGTAATCAAGTCATTATTGGGTCTAAACCAGGATACAAAATGGTTCAAATCTTTTCCATAGGGTTGATGGTTATGTTCCAATTGTTCATTTGTCCCCAAAAATATTTTGGGATAAAGTTCCTAGTCACTACATGGTCATTCAGGATCAGTAAGCCTACCTCACACCCTATCTTCTATTCCATTCATATAACAAACCATAAAAAATGACTCCCAAAGAAACTTGACATAAAAAATAAGGGTAATGATACTATATCTATAGGTATAAAACCATTATCCGACAACTCTATAAAACAACAGTCCAAGATCAAAACAAAAAATCCTGATTATCCATTGAAACTTGAGGATGAGGAGGAATATGATCTTGTGTCACTATCCCCAAAACTACCTCATAAGTCTAGAAATCCTTATCTCAAAACTATTAACACCCCCAAATCATAAGGGATAACTTCTGGTACCATGGTCCCACTAATAATTTAGGTTTTAATAACATTTTGTAACAAACTATCCTAGGTTTTCATCTAACCTAGTACCCAGTCTGATCCTCCACTTGTCCAAAAGGTTATTCTCAATTCCTAAGGGATAGAAACTAGTGTTTGGGGTGCATGAAACATACCTTGGGTATTATTTATTCCTCATATATAAATACAAATAATTAGCATAAATAAAATTAGTAAACTGACTAAACAAGCGATAGGCAATACTAGTATCCAATATAATGGATGAAACTAATACAAACAAATATAAAATGGATAAATAATGAATCAATAGTAGAAATAGATAAAAATAAAAATGAATAATATAAATAAAACAAGCTATTTTGGAAAATATGAATCCCAAAATAAAAAAGGAAACCCCAAACTACAATAACAAGACTCCATGTGACCCGCTATCACCATCCAACCCAACATCAACCTCGAAAGATCAAAATATAAGAAATCATCTAGAATGGACTTGAACCTCAACAAAATATATTTATGAGGTAAACATCCTAGTAATTACCCACATTTCAAATCAATGCAGTCTCATTCAAATTACATTCCCTAAAAATTCTAGTTTTAAATATAATAGAAAATTAAAAAAATTATAAGCCTTTACATTATGAACGAACAACACATCAAAGATGTGTTAAAAACTCTTTTTATATATTTACATTAAATGAAAATAGTCCCTTGTAAAACACACATATCTTTATTAAAGACTATTTAGAAAAATATCATTTTAAATTCCTACTTTAAAACCTTCTAAAAATCTTTTTTTGAATTATGTATTTCAAAACTCAGAGACGTTTCTAATATTCAAATGGTTTTCCAAAAAAATCATTGAAAAATCAATTTTCAAATAAAACTAGGCATGTTGGCCTAGAACCGTGTTTTTAAAACTCACACACACACTGGTGTTTCAAAAACAAAACATCCCCATGTTTCTATTAAAATAATCCCAAAATCTATTTGGAAATAAACTCTTCAAATTTATGGAACAGACCTTTCAAACTCATTTCAAAATATTTTGAAATAAAATTAAAACCATACCTTTCCATTCATTATTTTTAAAACCATTTATAAAACCATTTTTAAATTGTTTGAAAGATAACCCATAACATGAATAAGAATGATAGTACACAAACCGACACAATTGGGTCACTGTCATATAATAATGAGAGAGAAACAACAAGTACATAGGTGCTAAGAAATTATCCAAGAAGTAGGGGATACAATCAAATAAAAAGTATAAATTCTCTAAGATTACCCTAAATAAGATCCTAATTTCATGGGATCTAACTAAAGGGATCTAAAAAATGGGCTCTAGGGTGACTTGGAATATCCCTAGGTAAAAACAGCACTAAGTTTCATAAAATTTTGAGGAAGCTCGCTCAATATTCCTTGGGATCTCCCAGTCCCTTGGGCTCTCTTAGTTCCAACCTCCCATGAGATCTCTCGATACTATGGATAATTTAACCTCCATATACTTTTTCAGATTCATGGACAACATCCATCAATAAGTCAATATTCTATTTTAGTGATTCAATTTCCTAAGACACCTATACCCACACCCAAGGGGTCCTATGACAAGTCGAAAGTATGTGAGTACAAGTAAATCATCGCATAAATAAAATACAAATAATTTTATATAACTCATGCCTTACCTCCTACAACCTTACAAGGAAACAACCCCATTTACATCGAAGCATAATTATCATATATATATTCATCTATAATAAACATCACCTCATGGGATCACAAGAAACCATGGTTATAAAAATAATCACATAGGAATCAATAAGGTTTCAAATCATTTAAGAAAACTCATTTCAAATAAAATTTCAAACATGCCTTTTTCCAAAACATGCTCATAATTCCAAGACAACACACCCTACTTCAAAATCATACCAATAAACTCTTAGGAAAAAATTTAAATTACTTTTTAAACCCAAATGGGAACTCATTATTTCCTTTTAAAAACCTTTTAAAACTTTCAAATTTGTTAATTAGTTTCAAAACATTATTCACATGGGTTGACACACCCCTTTAAAATAATGAAACCCATTTAAATTCTGTAAAAATTTAAGCAACTCAAACACTTAGTTTCATTAAATCATATTATGAAATAAAACCACGAAAAACTTTAACTCGGTGCTCACCACTAATTTTGAAACCAAAATCATTCTTTAAAATCAGTTTTCGGTTTTTTTACAAACACTTAGCATGGAATATCATTATATTCCAAGGTTTAAAACAATTTTAAATCCAATTTGACCCATCATTGTTCATAAAAAAATAAATATCATTAATAAATAAGAATTTCAAAATCAATAAGAATATAATGGAATTAAATATAATGTTATATCAAAAAACAACTATCTCAATTCAATAAAAATAAGTTGGATATTGTCTCTTTCGATGGAAAACACTCTACCAAGCCACAGAAGGTCCATATCAGGTAATAAAAATAAAAAACCTCCAAGATTAAATCCACCCTAATTCTAATTTCAATCCCCATTACTTCTAGGGTTCATTGGAGTAACATAAATCAAGAGGATAATAGAGATAGAAGAGAGTGTGAGGCATAGAAGAACATATCAAGAGAGAAATCATTTAAAACCAAGGGAATGGGGCATAAGATGAATGGAAAATATAAGAGACTCCCTTGTGATTGCTTCATGGTATATTTGAATGAGAGGGATATAAATAAGTGGTTTAAAGGTTAAAATAAAAAATATATTTTTCATATATTCCACTTTAAATAAATCTAGTCATGTCAAACGGTTTGGCCACACAGTTTACCAAATCGTGCAAAATCCATTTCGTAGAAAAAAACCAAATCACATGATTAATTTAGGACTCTTAATGATTGGAAAAAAATATTCTCCAACCATGAATAATATAATTTTAAAATTAAAGAGATGATTTTATTTCTTGCTGCATGGCCTACAAAAACATGGCAAGTCATTCTCCTACACTATCAACCCCAAATGAACCTATATAGTTTCCGAAAGGACTTGCGTGGTTTAAAAAACTTGTGTGATGCCCATGAAATCCTAACTATGCATCTTAAAAATGAACTACACATAAGGTTTAATTGGTTCCACATAAGTTTATTTTCACTATTTTCATTAAACTACGTTCCCTAACAAAATTCTAAATTTTCTATGTTTCAGGGTAAAAATTACCAAAAACTTGAAATAAACCAGAATAAAATAATATAATATAAAAAACACTATAGTGACATGGTGGGTGTCACAACATAATATATACCACCGACCTATACATATTCTTCACATACACACCTAGTGTGGGGCCCAAGGACCATCCAGTAGTGAGTATAAGAATAGATAGCAGAATTCCATGAAAATGAAAAAAAAACATGGTCACAAGTTCCCACACAATCAAGGGAATGTTATACAATATCTAAACACAACCCAATAAAGCACAAAATTAGATAGAATCCATTAATAAACTTCCACACATGATCAATAACCTACCTAGAAGGGAGAAACTAGAAACAAATATATCTTCTCACTCATCCACGTCATTGGGACACCCTAAAAAAGTCCCACACCTTTAGGGAAGATGCTTACCAACTCCTCATCCACAATAAATTATACCAACACTATAAATAATAGAAAGGAAAAATTCTTCACTAGACACCATCAATGCATCTTAAGGTACCTAGATAGATCCCTAACTAACAAAGGCACACCCAACCAATAACTACACTATCTTTACCAGAACTTATTTTGGCACATTGGGTGAGTAAATAAACTATTTTCATACAATTTTTCTTTAAATGAGGCGTTATTCCACAATAATTTCACCAAATATCATAAATTATAGTGACCAATCCTCTTGAAAAATCATAGATAATTACACACCCAAAACCATGGGGAACCCCATGCTTCATGAAACCAGTGAAAAAAGTCATACCTCAACCAACCTACTCATAGGGTAGGAACCTAGTATCCCAAAGAACCCAAGGGTTATAATAAATAATCATATAAAGAGTAACTACAACCTAAACCCACTCATATATATTAGTAAATCTAAGAGGTAATGAACTAAATCCAAAATATTTTTCATGCACAAAAAATCTATGGAGGTCAAGTATAATCATACCTAAACCATGAAATTAAAAAATATCAAGGGATACTAATGGCATGTCAGTGAATGAAACCTAGCTAAATAACATGTGATTGAATCACACATCCATCTTCTATTACTTTCCCTATAAATTGTTCCTCAAGAGAAACCTAACACCCGAACTCAATTGCATGAAGAGCGATAAGCTTCTACCTGAAAATGGTGAGATCCCTAAGAAGAGGTCGTCAGGGAGGAGGGCGTCGATGTGGGAGAGTTCGTCGGGGAGGAGGGCGCCGCTGTGAGAGAGGGATGCACGGTGAGATCATCGAGGAGATCGTTGGGAGGAGGATATGTCATCGGGGAGGAGGGTTGCACGGTGATATGGCTACGAACCAGGGGAGGAGGAGGAGGGCTGCAGGGACGAGGAGACGTCGTCGGGGAGAAGGGTTGCGCGATCATAGGGCTGCGAATCGTGGGAGGAGAGGAGGGTTGTGGGGTGGAGGAGACATCATCAGGGAGCATTGTGCGAATCGGGGGAGGGGGAGGAGGGCTGCGGATCGGGGGAGGAGGAGGAGCCCGATATAGATTGAAAAAAAAAACAACGCTTGCTGATTTAGCCACTGAGATGGAAATTAACCGTGGAAATATAAAAGCTATAGCCATGGACCTATAAAAATTTGGCTATAGGTCCGTGGATATAGCCCAAATTTTTAGTAGTGTTTGTTTTGTTTTCAGGAAAGTAAGGAAAGTACCAACAACAATACATGGTACATGGATAGTGGATGTTCCTGGCACATGACTGGTAACAAAAACTATTTTGAAAAGATTATCAAGATAAAAGGAGTAAAAGTAACTTTTGGAGATAATACTCAGGGAGCAATTATTGGAATAGGTAACATTGTTATTCTTGGAAAAACCTTGTTTTCAAATGCTCTTTTTGATAAGTATCTTAATTAAAGTATATATCATTCTTCAGTTTATCAGAACGCAAGTTCAACTTGCTGATATTTTCACAAAATCTTTACCTTCTGATAGATTTGAATACATTAAATAGAAGTTAGGAATGATAACTGTAAGGTGATATTATTTCATTAACTTCTTGTTGAAACAGTCTCCTTACAGTAATAAACTCCTTTTCATAGGTGGTGTACATTTGCTTGTTAGCATAATCAAAATTTTCATTGTCAATTTTTTTTAAAGATTTCATTATCAAAATTTTCATAGTCAGTTTTTTTAAAGCTTTTGTAATAAAAAAATTTCATAGTTGGTTTTTTCTAAAGATTTTATAATCAAAATTTTCATAGTCAGTTTTTTTAAAGATTTTATAATCAAAATTTTCATAGTCAGTTTTTTCAAGCTTTCTTAATAAAATTTTTCGTAGTCAGTTTTTCAAGCTTTTGTAATAAAAAAATTTCGTAGTTAGTTTTTTTTTAAATATTTTGTAATAAAAAATTTTTGTAGTCAGTTTTTTCAAGATTTTTTTAATCAAAATTTTCGTAGTCAATTTTTAAAACTTTTGTAACTAAAATTTTTTGTAATGAGTTTTTCAAAATTTTATTGTGGAAATTTTCATAATGAAAATTTTCAGAACTGGAACTTTCATAGTTAAGTTTTCGTACTGAGAATTTTTGTAATGAAGTTTTCGTACTAAGAATTTTTGTAATGAAGTTTTCATACTGAGAATTTTCGTAATGAAGTTTTCGTACTAGTAATTTTTGTAATGAAATTTTTCGTACTCATACTTTTCATACTGGAATTTTCGTACTCATACTTATCGTACTGGAGTTTTGGTACTCAAAGTCTTTTCAACTTTAAGTTTTTCATATTTAGTTTTTTGTAGTCAAATTTTTCTTCAAGAAGAATATAACCTATTAAAAATAATCTTCTTTGCCAATCCGAAAGGTATGATTTCCTTACTTAAGTTTTTGTAGTCATATTTTTCTTACTGGTATTTTCTTATGTGTTTTAAAATTTTTCAGATTCTAGTTTTCTTAAATCCGATTGTTTTTCTTAAAACCTCAAAATATCGATGTCAAGTTTTTTTCTTGCGGCTTGTTTCTCAACCTTCAGATCAAATCTCAATGAATCTCAATCATTCTATCAACCATAGAATTTGAACCACCACCTCAACACCTATATAAAGGGGACCCCCAAGGGTCGTTTCACATCGGTTTTTCAAAAATCTCACGTCTCAAAGCCCTACCTCTCTTCTTAAGGTCGTTCCGATCTTTGTCAAGACAGTTCTGAATTCTTCAGAAGCTTTCAATTCCTAATGTCTGTAGAAGCCACCTCTCAAGAAATGTCATCTGTGAAGCCTATATCCAAGTGTTTAATTTACAGGGAGAGGTTGGGGCATTCTAATTTTTATAAGTATAATTATCTTATTTCCAGGAACATCAAGCTCAATGGATGGGAAGATGTTTGCATATCAAAGCCAGGGGATCAGGATCTTGTCTTTTCGGATTTTCTTATTGAGTTCTATGAGTTTGTTTCCTTCTGTGAGGAATATGGCAGAGAGAAGTTTTTGTTTAAGTATTATGGGAAGACCTACAAGATTTCTTACACCAAGGCTGCAAGGTTGGTGGGTTTATCTTATGAGGGAGAAGCTGAGTTTTTCTCCCACAAGCTGCCTGATGATCAAGGATGTTTCAACAAATAAAAGGCCATGGAATGCCTTGTACTTTCAGATGATGTAACATCAATGATTTCTCATCTCTCTCCAAATAATCGGATTCTACAAATTTGGGTTCAAGCGTATTTTGTACTGAGAAGGGGAGATAAGGATAATCTCATGAAGAGTGACATTTAAATCCTAGATTTCTTGGTAAATCTATGGAAGATAAATCTGATGAGGCATATTCTTATTACAGTTAAGAATATCAAAGAAGGGAATTTGACGGCTCAAATCATCATGTATCCAGATTTTCTCTCAAAGATGATTGTTAGAAGTCTTGATACATTCAAGATTTCTTGCACCTACTAGAAAATGAATTGTAAGATAATGCTTGTCAGTGATGACACATTAAAAAGGATGAAAATGGGTTTTTCAGCTGAATCTGGAGAATTATATCTTTTACCTGAGGAAGATATTGAAGCTGCTGAGAAGGAGAAAGAAGCTCCAGAATCTTCTAAGAAATCTCATAAGAAAATGAATTTGAAGAAAGTGGTTGATGCTAAAAAACTCACAAGTCTAAAGAAACCCATTCCGCACCTCCCAAGTCGAAGAAACAAAAGTCCTATCCAGATGATGTGGTTGCCAAGTGGAGGGAGTAAAAAGAGAAAAGGAAATAAGGGGAGCCACAGTTTGGCTTGGACCCTACTCAGGCTAAGGCCCAAAAGGAAAAAGCTGGTGAAGAACTTGAAAAGCAAGGAAAAGAGAAGAAATTGAAGAAGAAGATGTCTGAAGCCGAGGTTGTTCAAATGCTTTTGAAATTCACTGAAATCTCTTCAGAGAATATTACTGTTCTAAAATATTTTCTGGTTGAAGATTTTCATGAAACTCTGGGGAATAAGACTCTGGAAAATTCTAAAAAGTTAGCTCATGAAGAAAGGGAAGTCGAAACAGATTCAATAGTTCAGAAAGTTGTGGAGGAAGTCCAAAAAGCTGAAGGGAGTGGAGGTTCTGATAATATAATAAGGAAAATCGAATATTGTCATGATAAGGGAACTCCATCTGAGAAAATATCACTTCAGACTTCTCAAGCCAGATCTTCCAAGTTAGCTACTCCTACAGATGATGAGAATGGTCAAGAAGAATTCAGCAAGCCTTTTGAGGAAGAAAGTTCTCATCATGATTTCCTTGAAGAAGGAGATGAAAAAGAAAATTTTGATGAAGATAAAATTGTTCAAGTGTCTGACAGTGAGTAAGAATCTCCAAATGAGGAAGAAGTTCCGAAAGTTGACAAGGAAAAAAAGGTAATTTCTGTTACACCAAGAAAGCTTAATGTAAAAAATAAGACAGTTTCTGGTTCATCTAAAAGAAAGTTGGATGAGATAGAGGAAGAACCATCTCCTACCCAAATATCAGATTCAGAGTCATCTTTCTTTGGACATGACTTTTTGGAACAGTCCCTAAAGAAGCTGGTGGAAATCATTGCAATTTTTCCAGCAATAGAATCCAGATTCCAGATGCTTCAGCATAGCATAAATCAAAAATCAGACTCTGTATCCATGGTGATGGATAAATGTGATAATCTTGAGGTTGATCATAAAAACATTCTTATCAATTATGATGCTCATATATTTTCTTGCAAGAAGATAACCAAGTTGTCTAAGAAAGTTGTTCAAGACATGGAAGATTTTGATCAATTACAAATAGATGTTAAAGATGCTTTTGATGTCGAAGACACTAAAATCAAGGATATTACAAACTCTTTTGAGAAGAACTTAACTCTTGAGTAGGATGTTCAGATGCAGGAGGTTAAAGATCTTAATGGGAAGCTAAGCTCTCTTGTTCAATATTGTAGAGAGGAAAAAGATCTTCAGATTCAGTTGGAGGAAAATGTTATAAAGCAAGAGGAAACTCTTAAAGTTCAGGCAGTGGAAATAGAGGCTCAATATGCGAGAATCATTGCTTTAGAGAAGCAATTTGAGGAAGACCATAAAGAGCTAAAGAAAATAAAGACCATTCTAAAAAGCATATTATCCAAGGAAAAAGAATCCAAATAGAATCAAACCTGAAATTTTGTTGTACTGTTTTCCTTGCACAATTTTTTCTAATAATAATGAAATTTTGGTTACCTATCTTTTGGTTGGTTGCATGTACTAATATTTCAGGTACTTTATTATCGTTTCCATTCCCTCAAACTCTTTTTGAAAATCACAAAAGGGGAGAAGGAAAAATAATTACAAGGAGATAAAAGAAAAATTCTAAAACATAGAATAAACGTTCCTAGGGGGAGTTTATCAAAGGGGGAGTTTTCATTATAGAAGATTACCACATTTATATGGAAAATTCCATTCTGGAAATCCAGAATACAATCCTTAGAGTTCCAAATCCTAAGGGGTAATTAGTTGTATTCACTATCATCCATAAACAAGGGGAGATAATCTTTAATTTAAAATTCTAGAAATTTATTCTAAGTCCTTATATTATTTTTGAAAGGATTTTTGTGCTTTCAAAAAAGGGGGAGATTGTTGAGTCAATACGGTTTTCCTTATGACTTTTCCATTCCTTCTTATTTTGAAAATCACAAACACCTTATATTTAAGCAAATCATTTTTATTCTATGATTTTCTTTTATAAGGAAAATTTCCTTCTATAAGGAAATTTATTCTTACCATATTTTCATTGTTCATATTTTGACTAACTATAAAATTAGGATTCATATTTGTAACCTTGGAATCCTATAAATACTTAGATATGAAGAATTCTATTTTAGGATCCGAATTCTAAATGTGAACTGTAATGAAGTTCTACTCTGAATTTAGGATGTGAACTATAATGAAGTTCTACTCCGAATTCTGGATAAGAAAAGTAATGAAGTTCTACTCCAAATTCTGGATAAGAACTATAATGAAGTTCTACTCTGAATTCTGGATGAGAACTGTAATGAAGATTCAATATGAATTCTGGATGAGAACTGTAATGTAGTTCCACTCTGAATTCTAGATGAGAACTGTAATGAAGTTCGACTCCGAATTCTAGATGAGAACTGTAATGAAGTTCGACTCCGAATTCTGGATGAGAACTGTAATGAAGTTCCACTCCGAATTCTGGATGAGAACTGTAATGAAGTTCCACTCCAAATTCTGGATGTGAACGGTAATGAAGTTCCACTCTGAATTCTGGATACGAATTCTCATGTAGCTCGAATCTGAATTCGGATTACGAACATATCTAAGTTCTGACTCCAAGTTCTCTAAATTTAGACTCTGAATTCTTATGAGTTCTGACTCCGAATTTCCACGAACTTCAACTCCAAACTTTGTAAGTTCTGGTTCCAAATTCTGATGAAACCAAACTCCGAATTTCCCTAAAGATCAGACTCCGGATTTCTACAGAATTCAGGTTCTAAATTTTAATAAAATATAATCCAAATATCTCTTTATTATAGACTCCTAATTCTATTTTTGTTAGACTCTGAACTTTTATTTTTCTTACATTACGAAATTTTTACTTACACTCGTATTTGTTAAGTTTGTTATAAAATGATGTCGTGCTTTTAGTTACACATGTTTTGTTATAAAATGATGTCGTCCATTCTGTTTCTAACTAACCGTTGGTTTAGTGACATGTTTACAGGTCCCTCTGAAATTCAAGGAAAAATATGACCATTTGAGGAGGGAGCCGACCGTTCCAACCGAGCCTATAAATAGGATCTCTTTTGAAATAGATTAACAACAAGTTGATCACTCTAGAGACCACACGCTGTTAAGGTGTTTTCTAGAGAGAGAAGGTTTTCATGCCTTGTGTGTACTGAACTGCTCGTTCAGATTGCTTCGTGCGACTCTGAATGTTGGTGATTACATTTGAGGGCTTCTGGGGATAGGAAGACAGAGGTGCCGACTACCTTGAAGTTCGAGGGCTTCCTTGCTGAGGAAGACAGAGGTTCCAACTACCTTGAAGTTGAGGTCTTACAGGGATAGCAAGACAGAGACTCCGATCTTCCTATCGAGGGCTTACCCGGGTGTGGTTAAGATATACTTTCTTGAAAGTATAAATCAAGGGACCTTTATCCAAGGTTGTTGTACACCCTTCTCTTTGGGTTAAAAGATCTATATCTTGTTACTTATTTTTGTTACAAGTTTTTTCCACTGCATTTTGTATTGTAAGGAAAGTATAACCTTCTTGTATTTCCTTACACTTGTACTCTGAATTAGTTAGATTCTATATGCTTTAAGGTAGAATCAGATACTGTAAACTTTGGTTAAGTTTCATTTTCCGAATCCATCTGTTCGGAATCATATTTCCGGAACCAGTTTTTCGGAATCACTTTCCAAATTTAAGCAAGTGTGTGGAACTAGAAGTTTATAACTTCATACCTTGTTCCAATTCTCCAATTGGTGTTAGAGGTGTTGTGAATTTTCTTAGTTTAAATTTGTTAAACTTAGATCTTTCCTTGTTTAAGGAAAATTTTAAAGTGTACAATTCACCCCCCCCCCCTCTTGTATATTGAGCATCTACATCATTATTTGAATCATAAATAAATAGGAGCTCATTTGAAAGAGCTCATGACGTTGATGAACTGTTCTACGACTCTAGAGATTACATGCTGCTGAAGTGATTTCTAGAGAGAGACTTTCATGCTTTTTGCATACTGAACATCTTGTTTAGAATTGCTTCGTATGACTCTGAATGTAGCTGAGTACATTCGAGGGCTTCTGGGGATAGGAAGATAGAGGTTCTAACTACCTTGAAGTTCAAGGGCTTGCGGGGATAGAAAGACAGACTCCAATATTCATATCGAGGTCTTACCCTGGTGTGGGTAAGACAAAATTTCTTGAAATTATAAATCAAGGGACCTTTATCCAATCTTGTTGGATACCCTTCACTTTGGGTTAAAATATTTACTACTTGTTACTTGTATTGTTTCAAGTTTTCCACTAAATTTTGGTTGTTGAGGAAAGTATAACTATCTTATACTTTCTTATACTTGAATACTCTGATTTAGTGTGATTCTATATGCTTTAAGCTAGAATCTTTATCCATGTAAACTTTTTTTAAGTTTCATTTCCATAATCACTTTTTCGGAATTACATTTTCAGAATCACATTTCCAGAATCAAGCAAGTTTGTAGAACTTAGAGGTTTTGTGAATTTATCTTTTTTGTTAAACATCACCATCTTTAAAAGTTCCAAAGGATTTTTTTTAAAGTATGAAATTACCCCCCCCCCCCCTCTAGTATTTTGAGCATCTACATCATCATTTAGATCCTATATTTGGTATCATAGGAGAATATCATACTCTATACCAACCTAACATCTATTTCACTTGAAACAACTTTTAATGAATGGTCAGTTCTCACGTGTTAAACATAATTATAATGATTATGGATATAGCTACTAGTCCTACCATGTTTTGTGATTAGGGTTGAAATTGTAACACATATTTATAAAGAATCATCTTTTTAGGACCTCACTACCTTGAGAAAATACCTCATGTAGTAATATACCCAAGTATCAAGTTCTTGTTCACTTTTCATAAATATATAGTCTTTGATAATACTATATTTAAATATTATCATGATAATGATAATACTGTTACTATTTTGGAACACCCAAAAATTGAACAAATGATCACTAAACTGCTTCTTGAACTGTATCAAAAGTTATAGTGTACTTAATTATATCGGTTGTAATTATTTTTTCATAAATACTACCTTAGATGAAAAGTGATTCTATATCAAAATTATATAAAGAAAAAATAGTGTTATATTCCCTTTAACACTAGTATTCCCATTTCTCGTTTTACCAAGAAATCATCCAGTTTAAGTACTATCAGATAGTTCTAACTATAAGTTTGTGTATTTTCTAGTTTTTTTATATTTTCACCCAATGAAACATGTATAAGAAATATCAAACATTAATAAATAGCATGGAATATTTAGGTAGATTCCTAGGACTTGAGCATCTGAAATTTTATTTCTAATCTCCCCCTATGACCACACAAGTTGTCCATGATAGATTTTATACCATGTGAATTAGAAAACAATTTTTTTAAATTATTCCATTCTATATTTTAAATACATGTTCATCATATGTACAATTAATTTATTAAGAAACTATATAGATAGAAATTTATAGATCTTGTTTCCTGAAATTGGGTTTCCATTTTAAGTCATTTTAGAGAAATTTATTGCTTTAGTCATACAAAACTGGAAAGAATAACTATCTATTTTCATATGTTATTGACATATCTATTGTAGAAAAGAGTAGTTCTCCCACTAACCCTTTGTTGACACACAATAATACCTTATTCCAAATGACTATTTTATTATCATTATGTTTTGTTTCTATCCATAAATTGATATGTGAAATTTGAATATCTTATTATCATCCACTATTGTTGAAAACCCTTTTAGTTTTTTCATATAGACATATTCAATAAGGTCTATATTAAGGAAACCATCCTTGACTTCAAAAACCCAATAAAATTATCATTGAATATTCTTATAATATGTATAATTCAAATATATTTTAACATGATGATTAAATTAAAGGTTTTTGTCATAGACTATGTCTTAGACATCTTTTTAATAATCTTTCAATATTAATTGGTATCAACTTATACCATCCATATATAGTTTCTCCCAAGTACTCATCATTATTATTAATTCTAGAAACATACAAAATACTGTCCCATAAATTTTGGTGCATGGATTCCATTATTAAATTTATACATACTTATCAATCCTAGTATGTTTCCATTGATTTATTCTTTATAGGATTCATTATTCATATTGAATAATATTTCATCAATCTGGGTGAATATAAAAACACCTTTTGGTTTTAGCTTCCCACATAGTATTTTTCTTTTGGAACAAATCCCCCCACTAAGCTTAGTAAAGTGTATATTCTTATTCCAACTCTTGTGAATATAGAGATTAGAAATCATTATAGTCTAGTTTTCTCTTACTATCTCAAAATGATATGTGTTTCCCAATTAAAAATCATATTCATCCTAGAATAATAAGGAATTTTAATATCCTTAGTGTTTATAGGATAATTAACTGAGATGTTCTTAGTGTTTTCTTTTATGTTCTTTTGTATCTAAAGACATATTTTAACAAAAGATTCTCATCAAACACTATAAATTATACCTAATGGATTTATTATTATATTATAATTAATATGATATCCATTAGTTGATATAGTCACCCCATTTCTTATTTATTTTTTTTCTATTTTTGAAACATGTCTTGGAAGAAATAATGGAATATTTTCAATACATATAAGGAATTTCTTCTATTCCCTTTTACTACCATAAACAAATTGATGTATGTGGAAATGTGATTTTGGGATTACCTTCACTCTACATGATTAATGAATACTTTATTATAATATGCTTAGAAAAACTCACTCATAGGAGTCTATATCCTTAACCAAGTGTATTTATTTATCCATTGAGAATTCCAAAAAAAATCTCATAAAAATATCAGGAAGTATATGAACTTACCACTAGATTATCCTTAAAATAGTTCACATGGTTAAGTTGAACTAACTTTATAACATTTGGGGAGTACCTTTATTTCTGAAGGTTTTTTTGTCTAAAATTTAATAGTGAGTTTATTAGAATACTTAGTGTATTAAATTAAATTATCGTAGAATACCATTTGGATATAAACATGTCAACTACTATAATTATTTCTTGATAAAGAATTATCTTTCAACAATGAGGTACTCTTAGTGTTATATTTATATTTATCATTGATTATCAATTTAAGATATCTATGATTCAAGAATTACTAAACAATTAGTTGAGTATGAAATACCAAAATAACATATATTACAAATATGAAACAATGCCTCATTGTGTCTCATTATACATTAAGAAAACAAATTAGTAATAATCAATAAAAAATAGTTTAATATGAATCTATTGGGAAACCTTTAAATCATGAACTTATCTATATTGATATATTAATCACCCTTTTTCATATCCTTGGAGAATTTATCTTACTTATGATAATCCTTTTACACTTGTTTGGACCCTGTATTTAAATACATATATAGAAAAAATGTTATATTTTATTTCATGAGAAGAAAAAAAATGTATTACTTAGAATAATGAATATTCTTGAAGTACATGTAAGTGATCACTTCTTCTTAAATTTTTTACAGTTTTTCTTCAAGTTTCCTTTCTTACCACATGAGAATAAAATTTTATCACGTCTGTTTGCTTTCCCCTTGATCCTCCTTCTCTTGGTCAGGTATTTTATAGATTCCTTATACTTAGAGTCGGTCTTGGGGAATTTTTATTTTCCCTTCCTCTTGTTTACTACATGGACAGAAGGATTTTCATGCTTCATATACTTACCAACCTATAGAAGCATAATAAGGAGATTTAGGAGATACTTCTAAATGTTGTTCATATTAAAATTCACAAAAAAACTTGAGAATCTCTAAATGAGTGAGGGAAAAATGAGATCCATGTATAATTCATCAGGTAGTTTAAACCCTATAATGTCTAGATTCTCAATATACCTAATCATCTAGACTACATGAGGCACATCCAATGCGCCATATCAAATTTTTCCCATGAATAGTTCCTTGGAGATATGAAGTTTCTCTTATCTAGATCTATCCTGATAAAGGTATCAAAGATGCTTGAGCATGATATAATAATCCATGCTCTCATGAGATTTCATGAGTTCATCGGATAATAATTAAATCATTAACACTATAAATCTAATGCATAATCCCTTATTTTTCGTATAAAACAAGGTCCTCCTTAATCATTTCCTGATTAGGTGGATCATAAATTTGGGACTCTTGCATGTAATATTTTATTCATGGAATAATACAATGTGAAGATGCCTAGGCCATTACAATATGTTATTTCTAGTAAGGATATTTTCTTTCCTTGGTATGGATTGTAGGGATAATGTTTCGGATGAAATTTACATTTTAATTTTTAAATGAAAAAATATAACTTGATAAAAATAATTAATCTTGATTAAAAAATAATATGATATGAAATAAATTTAATTATCTTATTAGTATCTCACTATTTTATCAAGTCTCAATAACCCTCCCCATTGGAGTGGAAATTTCATATCGTTTTGACATTATAGTTTCATGGATCCCTATTTCCCTTCTCATAACCAAGAAAAAGGGCATAAAAATTATGATAGGGTATTTAGGTAAGTGATCCTACCAATTTTTATCTTTCAGCTCCTTGATTTGTTGAGTAGACTCCCCAATCTCGAAATCTTAATTTAGATTTCCTCAAAAAAATTCTCCTCATTTGTATTGAACAAACTAAGGTTATAAAATCCAATACAAGTTTGGTCATGTTGACCCACTATCTTTTTTAAGTCTTCCTAAAAATTGAAAGTCCCCCTAACAAAGGGTTTAACTTACACTTAAACAATGCATCCATATTAATTCCAATAATTTATGGCTTATTCAAACTTAATATTATATTAATGTATTTTTTTATTATGCATAGATATCCGTATTTTATCATTTTACATGTTTTGTTAATATTATGTGGATTTAACATAAGTGATTAACGATGTGTTGATAAAAAATATATTAATAACCTGATTTATTTAAATTTCTTCTGGCATGATTATTAATTTATTTTTTATGTAACCATGATAAAGCATCCATAAAATTAACCATGAAATTTGATAGAAATAAAATAAACAAAGTTCCATGGTTATGAGTTTCCTAATGGTTGATTTATCAAATGAACAATAAACTAATCATTTACCTTAATAAAAAACTCCTTGAGACTATCTCAGCTCAATTTACAACATTCCACCACTGATGTTTGTATCTTCTAGATTTATTTTACCTCAATATGGGTCCTCGAATGCCTACTCTTCTTATATATCTATCCATTACATATGTTTACTCACATGCGGTTGATAGGAACCATTGGAATGGTTAAGGATTTTACATAAAAGAAACTAAAGACACGTTGGTCCTACATAATAAAGGGGAAGATTGTTGGATCAGTTTATAACAAATACGCACGAGAGGGGGTGAATTGTGTCTTCTAAAAATTCTTCATGAATAGTGAAAATCATCGAGTCTGTCCTTTAACTTTTTCATAAAGTTTATGCAGTAGAAAATAAATAGATTGAAGGATGCACGAATGTATAGTGGTTTAGGGAACAGAAGGCCCCTAGTCCACTCCACCAATTCTCTACTCCATGAGCTTGGTGATTTTCACTTTCTAGTCCTCTTATCAATAGACCGTCCACAATTGAGTGCAGGTAGTTGACACCTTTACAAGTTAAGGCTAAAATAGAGCCTTTTAGTTTATACAAAAAACAGAATACACAGCTTAGTACGAGAATCCTATTACTAAAAATAAAAAGAGTATTTTTATGAAAATAATTTCCAGTTTTTCTTCATAGTTACAACAACAAACAATAGACAGTTAATAGATCGTCATCTTCAGAAAGAATGATCTTTAGGTAAAAGTAGTTCTGAGCTAATTCAGTTTCATCAGATATTGAAATGAATTTAGTAACTTCAAAAACAGTAGATTCACAATAGATAATTGATGTAGAATTGGTGAATCTTCAACATGTTTATTCTTATTCAGAAAAATAGAGCTAGATAGATCTTGGAAGTAGCATATCTGTGTGACTCGTATATCTCTGTAAACTGTTGCAGTGAAAAACTTGAGAGCTTGTTATCCTAATATTCTTTTTGATGATACACTTCTCTCTATGTAATAAAAAATATCAAAGATATATAGAAGAAAAAAACATTTTCCTTTCAAATTTAGATCCAAAAATATTGCCTTTATAATCGTGATTTTAAAATGTTTGAATAACAGAGGAGTCGCAACTTGATCGTACCATGATTCACTGTGTCATTTTCACCCTTACACTATTGTATTAAACTGAATTTGTGTTGTAAATTCCAAATATAATAACAAAATTCACTTCATTTTTTATTCAATTATTTTGTGTTTATCACTATTATAAATGGAAATGTTACTTTTTTAATAATTTCATTTAAGGTTGAGCTGATTTGGATGACCCATGATGAAGTCCAAGAAAAATGGTCCAAATTGTACAGGATCCAAGCACACAAGTGTATTAATCTGCACACTTATATTAGACCGTGCATCCAAATGGTATGAAATTTTGTGGAATAGTCCAATATTTAATAGGATACATTTCATCTCAAGAAACCCAATATCTATTAGGATTCTAAGGGGCCCATTCGAAGTGATCTTTCTAAGCCACCGAATATGCACAAAGTCAAAAGTGGCATTCTGAAATATGTCAATATCTCGAGCTGTGACTGTCCAAATGGCGCCAAACATTGTGTGGAGATATTCAGGATGTGGGGATACAACTTTTTAGTTTTTTCAAAAGTGAGATAAGAATTTCTGGCCATTTAAAACCATGAACCAAGTGGTTTCTTGAAATCATGATTCTCAAAACCACCTTCCACTTTGCCTATAAAATGGATGCTTGGGCTCCCCATTTGCAAGTTCAGCCAAGGAGTGAAGTACTTCAAATTTGGAGTTCTATAGGAGTCCTCTCCTCATCCTATATGTTTGAAAGGACCCTATCCTCATAGGGGGATCAATAATGAAGAAGGAGTTCTACCTGAGCTTCATCTTCCTCCTGATGTCGAGCTAAATGGTGGACGGTCATTTCGAGGGAGCTACACACACTTGGGAGGGAGTTCCAACACTTGTTCTTACTCTAGTTTTGTGTAATTTTTGTGCTAAATATTTCTCTTATTTCTTATCTTGATATGATTCTCCTCTGATTGCATTTCTATTGTTATAATTAAGTGAAATGCTTTTTATTTCAACACCGATTGGGTTGAGATTTCAAGTGATAATCTTGGGTTGTTCCAATTGGACAAGAAAATAGTCCATTTATCTCACACATACATTAGATTTTAGTATTATTTCATATCCTCTCTTCTCTATGATTTATAACCAAACCTTTACAACATTATTGTTGTGTTAAGGGGTGGTTCTTTGAGCATCGTTTAAGAGGAAAGAGGGAAGTTGAGATCTTAAAAACCCTCAACCAAAGGATTCCATTAAACCATGTGTATTTTTCAGAATGATGATGTCACTAAGATGTGTAGTGAAATTTAAATTATCTCCTTATCTCATAATTATAAAATACAACTTTTATTTATCAACTATTAAACTATTTAAATCAAGTCATTTTCTTTAAACTATTTTAAAACCACCCCTCTTTTAGTACTTATTATTAAAAACAAACACTCTACACACACCAATACTCCTTGATAGATGACCTAGGGTCTAACAGCGACTACAAATCAACCTTAAAATCATAATCAATTTGACGTGTCATGACAGCGTGTTTAAATTTTGGCATCATTGACGGGGAGCGCTTTGGTTTTTAGTGTGTGTTTTTGATAAGATATTTGTAAATTTTGAGAATATTTATTTACCTTTTCAATCCTTTTGTGTTATGATTTATTTTTTGTATAGGTTTGGTGTATGATACGTTCTAATCCAGGAGATTTACCTCCTTTCAAACCCAAACTATAGAGGATCCTATGTTAGTGAAACCGAGACACAAAAGAGAACCCTTCGAAGGAGGACACACAAAACATCAAAACTCTTCTTGATCCTTCCTCTTATTCTTCCGAAACCAACATAAAAACTGAAATAAACTTGCATAACATGGATGAAAATAACCGTAAATTAAAATAACTAACCTCACTTGATATTGATATCCAACCCACTTACATTCAAATGCAAGGTGAGGCACCCAATTTTGAACTAAAATCTGATCTAATACATTTATTACCAATATTCCATGGACTTCCTAGAGAAGATCCACATAAACCCTTAAAAGAACTTCATATTGTGTGTTCTACATTAAAACCTGAAAATGTTGATGAAGAACATGTAAATCTCATAGCATTCCCATTTTCATTAGAAGACACTGCAAAAGACTAGCTTTACTATGTTAATTCACTAATTAGAGGCTAGGCGGACATGAAATGCCTTTTTCTTGAAAAATACTTCCTAGACTCTCAAACTGCAACTATAAGAAAAGAAATTTGTGGTATAAGGTAGTCACAAGGGGAAACATTACATTAATATTGGTAATGATTTATAACGTTATGTTCAAGTTTCCCACACCACCAAATAAGTGATCAAATTTTAATTAAATATTTTAAAGAAGGTTTAATTCCTATTGATAGAAACATTATTGATGTTTTTATAGGTGTTGCGCTGGTAGATAAGACCCCAATTACTTCAAGAACCCTGATTGAGAACATGACATAGAACACTCAACAATTTGGTACAAGGTCAATGTACCCATTCGTGGTGTCCATGAGGTTCAAATTACCGAATTCAAGAGGAAGGTGGACACAAAGTTCAAATATGTAAGTACCCTTCTTTTAAAACATTCTCTTTCTAAGGAAAATCCCAACCTCCTCCTCCCATCCATTGTGGAATATGTTCTTCTAACAACCACTACTCTAACCAATTCCCCAAATTAAGAGAAACATCAGAGAGCTGTGAGTCAATATTTCCAGGATACCCCTATAACCAACCCTTTAGGAAATAACCTTACTATCCATCCAACCATGTGTGGAAATAAAACCAAGCCTATAGGCAATGGGGGGTATTCAAACCTTCCCCATCAACCATGGAACCAACAAGGTCAGAGTAGTCATCCACCACCACCACCCAGAAATCCCCAACCACCCCAAATTCCTTTCCAATAAACCCCACCAAAACCTGAGCCTAGCTGTCATGACCCGTCCTCGGGGCCCATGTTGTGACTACCATAAGCCCGCCTTCCATAGGCCAGAGGCTGGCGACTAGCACCAAAGGCGTAAATCCAAAAATAAGGGAAGGCATTGCCTTTATGAAGTAACATACACAAAAGAGTACGCAAAAGAAGTAAACACTAAGTAAAACTGAGTACAGGATAAGTGATGAAAAAAAGGTAAATGGGCCAGTATACAAACCCAACTGAATGTACAGTACAACTAAAAGGGAAAGCACAATAGCAGTAGGTAAACAGCAGCACCGAGTCATCCCCCGGTAGTCCCACCTGAAAGGTGGGTACAGATAGCCTCCTCATCTCCTCGGGTTCGGTCGTCCGCTCTGAGTACGTCCCGCCAAGTGGTCCACCTCTGGGTACCGTCCACCTCCACAAGACTCCACCTCGATCAGTTTTGTCTGTCGTCTGCATCCAACACAATGTAGTGCAGGCATAGCCCGTGCAGGGGTGAGTATACGATACTCAGTAGGGACCCCGAGACCCTCGAAGGTCTCTCAAATTCCACAAAGGACAACCCACAAAGGAAAGACACAATCACGAAGTATCAAAAACACTACTTAGGTATATGCCCATACATATACCTAAGTCATCAGTTACAATTTGGCTCCAGTTCCCGAGCCCAAGCACAACCCAGTACACACAGGAAAACACAACCCAATCCACACAGGAAAAGCAAGTCAACCACATCGTTGATAATGATTGAGAATCAAGACTCAGATCACACAGGTATACAATTCGTATGCCGGTAGAGAAGATCAGATGTAGCCACTGATTTATCTAAGCTGTCAGACCCACATAGGATACAAGACCAGCTAAGATGTCGGACCCACAAAGGATACAAGACAAGCTACTCTGCTGGACCCACACAGGATACAAGTACAGAGTCAAAAACTGCCAGACCCACATAGGATACAAGAATAGTAGTCATCTTCGTCGAACCCATGGAGGATTCCAGTATGGTCGTCGTTGCTTCTGAACCCACGGAGGATCCAAGTACAGTAATCCTCACTAGCGAACCCACAGAGGATCCAAGTGCAGTCGTCATCGTCGCAACCAGCTCTAGGGTTCCAACAAACAGCATGCTCGATTTCAGGAGGGTCCGATCCTCGAGAAAAAAAGATTCGATACATCAACTGTCACGAAGTCAAGAGTTGAGGTATCCCAAAGTTCTATCTCGACAAAAGAAACCCAACGCGACAGACGGTGCGTCAATCAGACGCCCGGTCTGAGAGTTATTGGATTTTCCGTTCCAGGGGCCCGGTTGAATTTTAAGCTAAAAACAACTTGAATGTACTCCAGCTACTTCCAAACCTCAACCGGAGTAATCCAAAAGGACCTTCTCAAAAAAATTATCCCAACGCATTGACGGCACGTCAATCGGATGTCTGGTCCTTGAGATATAAGCGTTTCCGCTCCAAGGGATCGGTTGGTTTTGAGTTCTAACCAAACCGGACATACCCAAACATTGCCAAAACCTTGAGTATAATATACTGAAATGACCATCTCGATCTAAGGATTCATACTCAACTGACGGTGTATCGATCGGAGGTCTGTAGCACAAGTTATGGGCAAAAGACCGAAAGCGGTCTGAAGTGGTGGGTCTGGGCCCGGTCCAACCCGGCCCAACCCCCCCTGGGTCGGCCCGAATTGGGTCGACCCGACCTGGAGGGGCGCGGCCCGACCCGGTCCGCGCGACTCGCCTCGGCCCGGCTGGGGGGTGCGCTGGCTCAGCCAGCAGCCGAGCAGGGGGGACGCGGCGCTTGGCACCACATCTTCCCTGGATCTCGCGGGATCTGACCTCCCACCGATGTGGCTTCAGCCGCAGCAGCTCCTATCAGTGGAGCGCTGGGGCACCGCCGGTGATTTTCACGGGCCACCGGAGTCGTTCTGGTTTTCCGTTCTTTCTCCTGTCTGCGCCTGCGGTTGTCTCGGAACCCGTACTTTACTGCGATGACCTCTAATCACCAAAACGGTCTCGTTTCATCATCGCCAAGGATTTCACGTATCATGAACAAAATAGCGGTGGGTTCTGACTTTTTTGTTAGTCTGCACCCACCGTGTTAGTGGTTTTAAGAAAACACCATAAATAAACATGCCATGTCGAGAGTATAGAAATCACATGAAGAAATTTATACCAAAACCTCTACCTCAACAAAGAAGGCGTTCGTCGGCATCGTGGTAGACGACGTCGTGGTAGACGGCATCATGGTAGATGGCGTCGCGGAAAAAGGGGTTTGTAGGCGTCGACGGAAAACGCTGAGGAGGAAGCGGTGTCTCCTCTCTTGTCGCGGGGAAGAGGATTGGTGGCACGTCGTCGATCTCCGAGGAACCGACGTTCTTCTTCTTTCTTCATTGAAGGACGGCGTTCTTCGTCATTCTTCGTTGGAGGCTAGTATTCTTCCTCGTGCAACGAAGCTGTTCCCTTGATAAAATAATAGGTTCCCCAAATTATTTTATTATACGCAAAGAAACTCTCCCATAATTAATTCACCACACTAATTAAAATGTGTTTCCTTTTAATTAATGAAGGGAGAGAGAAGGTTCCCCATAATTAAACGCGTTGGAAGTTTAAATTAATAAGGGGGAAAAGGAAGGTTCCTCATTAATCAATACGAGGATTTACCCAAGAATTAATCAAGGGATATTAATGGAGGAAAAGTCAAGGAAATAGTAGGGGAATAAATGGGTTCAGAGGAAATTAAATGGTGGGGATCGTGTGGGCCCCACCTCTCTAACCTCCTCACTTGGGTAATTAAGTGGCTGCAAGCCCCACCCTTAACTACCCATGGGAGGGAGTAACCTCCTTTAGTAATAAAAATTGCTCCAACAATTTTTATTTATTTCTTAAACAAACCACAAAAATTAACTTCTCCTCCTTTGTGAACGCAACTACGGTAAGTGTCCCCTTAAGAAATTACCGGCACTGCAAGTTCATAGGTTCCCCTAGATTTTAATTCCGAGCACCAGTTCAAAAGTTAGAAAATCTCACTCATCCGTTCACTGAACGTACACGAGCTAAACTTCAGATATTGATTCTGGGCACATCGGGCCTCAGAATCAAGTTCCGTCAGAAGTCACAGACTCGTAAAATTCCAAAGTATTTATAAAAAAAATGTCCTTGAAATTTACGGGTCTTTAAATTACTCCAACCTCAGGGATTTACATCCCCGTAAAGCTAAAACATAAACTAGGTGAACAAATGAGGGTACTGAGCATGCATATGAGCCTCCCGCTCCCATGTGCTCTCCTAGAGGTTCTCATGTTTCCAACGAATGCGCACTAGAGGAATCTACCGTCCACATAGAACCCGCTCCTATCGATCCTCGGTCTCCACCGGGACCTCCGAAAAAGTCACCACATCATCTATGTCCAGCTCCCTATGGTCGATGATATGCTTCAGGTCGTGCACGTATCTACTTAGCTGAGATACGTGGAAGACATCGTGCACCTAGTGCAACTGAGGTGGAAGGGCCAGGTGGTAGGCCACTTCTCCTACCCTGCTGAGGACCTGTAAAGGTCCAATGAAGCACAGAGATAACTTTTCGCCCCGGCCAAATCTCCGTAATCCACGTCGACGTGACACCCGTAAGAAAATGTGGTCACCATCCACGAACTCCAGTGGTCTCTGCCTCCTATCAGCATAAGACATCTGTCTACTCTATGCAGTCCTCATCCACTCTTGGATGATTTTTACCTTCTCTGTCATAGCCCGAACCATCTTTGGTCCTACGAGTGTTGACTCCCCTGGTTCAGTCCAACACAGAGGTGATCTGCGAGGTCGGTTGTACAGTGCCTCGTAAGGTTCCATCCCGATGGTGGAGTGGTAGCTGCTATTGTACAAAAACTCCACCAAGGTTAGGTGATCCTCTCATCTGTGAACCAAGTCAAGGAAACATGCATGGAGCATGTCCTCTAGTTTCTGAATGGTCCTCTTTCTCTGGCCATCCGTCTGAGGATGAAAAGCAGTGCTCAGGCGTAGCTGCATCCCAAAGGCCTCCTGCAACCCCTTCCAAAGCTGGGAAGTAAGGCGAGCGTCTCAATTGGAGACAATAGATGATGGAACACCATGAATCCGTACGATCTCCTGAATGTAGATGTGTCCCAAGCTCTCTACTGAGCCCTACTCTCTGATAGGTAGGAAGTGGCACAACATGGTGAGTTGGTCTACAATCACCCAGATGGAGTCGTGTCCTCTGGAAGTATGTGGAAGCCCCATCACGAAATCCATGGATATCCCGTCCCAATTCCACTCCGGGACCTTTAACGGTTGTACCAATCCTACAGGTACCTGGTGCTCTACCTTCACTTGCTGACAATTGAGGCATCGAGAAACGAACTCTGTCACAACCTTCTTCATACTCGGCCACCAGTACTGTCGTCTGAGGTCCTGGTACATCTTCACTACCCCAAGATGTACCGCTAGATGGGAAGTGTGGAACTCCCTCAGCACCTCCTCCTGTAGTGTAACTGGTACCATGGTACGTCCCTTGAAGAGGATGACGTGCTCTCTGCCTTCAGAAAATCCATCAGGTGCTAGCCCTGAGGATATCTGAGCACATCGCGCCTCACAGCCAACATCCCCACGTTGTGCCTCTCTGACCCACTAAAGTATTGGAGGAGTGACTGCGAGGGACTGTAGATAGGCTGCCCCATCTCTATCCACGAAGGATATCTGTAAAGCGGCTAACTGCTCTGTCGCCTCCCCAAGTAGTTGAATGCCCGATCTCTTACTGAGAGCATCAGCCACAAAGTTCCCCTTCCCAGGAGTATAAGAAACCCCAAAGTCATAATCCTGGAGGAACTCGATCCATCGCCGCTATCTCAGGTTTAGGTCCTTCTGCGAGAAAATGTACCTAAGACTCTGGTGGTCAGAGTAGACTGTAAAGCGCTCACCCATCAGATAGTGTCGCCACATCTTCAGGGTGAAGACCACTGCTGCTAATTCTAGGTCATGGGTAGCGTAGTTCTGCTCATGCTGCCTCAACTGCCATGAACCGTAATCGATCACTGCTCACTCCTGCATCAGGACAAACCCGATTCCGGTCCCTGATGCGTCGCAGTAAACTACGTACCCCACACCCTCCTTCAGTAGCCTCAAGATGGGCGCACTGGTCAATCTCCACCTCATTTCTTGGAAGCTCTGCTGACATCTGTCTAACCACACAAATGGTTTCCCCTTCTTCGTTAAAGGTGTAAGCGGTGCTGCAACTCTGGAGAAGTCTGAAACAAATCTTCGATAGTACCCATCCAGACCTAGGAAACTCCGCACCTTCGTCACGCTCCTGGGTGGCTCCCAAGAAAGTACCGCCACAACCTTCGCACGATCCACTGCAAATATCTCCTCAGAGATGACATTCCCCAAGAAGTTAACCTCTTGAAGCCAGAACTAGCACTTAGAGAGCTTACCATATAGCTGGTGCTCTCAAAGTATATCCAGTACAACACGTAGGTGGTAGGCATGCTCCTCCTTGGTCATCGAGTAAATCAGTATGTCGTCAATGAAGACTATGAAAAACTGATTGAGGTAGGGTTGGAAGATCCTGTTCATGAGACTCATGAACACTTCTGGATCATTGGTCACACCGAAGGGCATGACCAAGAACTCATAGTGGTCACACCGACACCTGAAGGCCGTCTTCTTCACATCCTCATCCTGAAATCGGAGATGATGATAGCCTGACCTGAGATCTATCTTCAAGAACCAACATGCTCCCTTGAGCTGATCAAAGAGGTCATCAATACTTGGAAGCGGATACTTGTTCCTCATGGTCACCTGGTTCAGGCGATGGTAATCGACACATAGTTGCAAGCCCCCATCCGCCTTCTTGGCGAATAGGACCGGAGAAGCCCAGGGTGAAACACTGGGTTGGATGAAACCTTTCTTCTGTAAGTCCTCCAGCTATACCCATAACTCTCGAAGCTCGGCGGGAGCCATCCGATATGATGGAGTGGATATCGGTGACATCCTGGGGTATAGGTCTATATAGAAATCTACCTCCCTGCGAGGAGGTAGTCCTGGAACATCGTCAGGAAAAATGTCCGCATACTGATCCACCACTATAGGAAAACATGGACTCTGCACGTCAACTGCTCTAAGAATGAGACTAGCTAACTGATGTGTGATTGGCTGCCCCCTCCTCTGCATGAGTCCATCCTATGGGGTGAAGTTTCCCTTCTCGTCAGTGAAGGTGAACCTGGTCTCATCCGTGTGGACACACCGCACCTTGCGCCTAATACAGTCGATCTGGGCATGGACTGTAGATAACCAATCCATACCCAAGATGACATAATAAGGCCTCAACGCTACTACAAGAAGATCCTAGCCAAAGCTCTCGCCTCCATGAGTAAGCTCACACTACCGGAACTGGTGTGTAATCGTCGAGTCTACTCGTGTAGGAGTCTCTAGCCGCAAGGATCGATCCAACGGCTCTATCGGAATCTCCGAGCTCCGAACAAGGGTAGCGGAAATAAAATAATGACTCGCACCTATGTCTATAATAACTGCAACAAGGGTGGAGTAGACACAGATAGTACCCTGAATCATCTCGGGTGCACCGTGGTTGTAATCCTCTACTAGCTGGAGTTGAGCCTGCCTCTGCCCACCAGCTCCCTGTGGTCGGGGTGGACCTCCTGGGGGTGGGGGTGGTAGAGCCTCGAAGCGTCGTCCACCACCCGCTGTTCGGCCAGCTCCTCTGCCTCGTCCTCCTGCTCCCTACAGACCGCCACGGTCGAACCTCTTCCTGGGAGGTCCCTCCACGGTCTACTGCTCGTCTACATGGCGGGTCGGGCAGTCACGAGCCATGTGGCCCTTCCCGCCGCATGCATAACACTGTATTCTCCTCATAAGACGGGATTTGCGCCGTGTGCCCCGCACAGCCGAACCCATGTCCTGAGTTCTCCCACCAGAAACCCTGGTCTTCTTGGACCCCTATGTCATATATCGAATGCCAGCTGCAGAAGACTCCGATCTGTGCCATCCTGTGGTGGGTCTCATTATTGATGGCTGCTCGGGGAGAAAGCTCTCCACTAGCAGGGCTCGCTCCCACACCCTCGCCTAGGTCGGGATGCTGAGTGGAATCGTCGAAGCTCTGATCTCATGCCTCATCCCCTGCTCAAAGGTCTGGGCCTAGAAGAATGGGTCTCGTACCATGTCCGTGGAGTAGCGCGAGAGGTCAGTAAATCTCGTCGAGTACTGGGCTACTGACATGCTGCCCTGCCGCAGCTGTAGTAACTTCATGATGCACACCGCATGGAGGGTGGCTGGAACAAGCTCCGAGCGGAAGAGGCTCTCGAAGTCCGTCCATAGAATAGATGCCTCATCGTGCACCTGGAGCATCAGGCTCCACCATCTACCTGTTGCTGCGTGTAGGAGACTCACAGCAAGGATCACCATGAGGTCCGCTGGTGTCCCTACCAATCTGAAGACTCTGACGACAGCCTCCAGCCAATCCTCGGCTGCCTGGGGATCCGTCTCTCCATGGAACCTAGGCGGCCTCTGTCTTTGAAACTTGTGTAACATGCTCAGGCGGCGTGCACTCTCTGCTGCAGGGGCTGGTAGCATCGGTGGATTGACGGGTAAAGGTATCGATGGTGCCTCCACTGTAATGGGGCCCTACACCAAGGCCTCGTCGCTCGGTGGGTTGTCGTCTCGCACAAAGCTCAGAACCCTAGATGTTTGTCGTCGTGGGGCCATACTGAAAAGAAACAGGTGTTCCGCGGTTATTACAGTATACCTGGTGATCTAACACAAATTAATCACAAAGAAAAGTTGTGAAACACAAATGCAATCAATGTTTTCGTGCACTAAGTTAGAAATCAGAAGTCAAGGTCCTAGTGTATGGATACGTCAGCCGCCGCACCAACACTGGACTCCCTGGACTGAAAACCACACTCAATACTCTTAATACTATTGCTCCACAGAGAAGAAATTATCACAATCCTGAGTTCTGCGGTAGAACCGACTCCTCTGATACCAATTTGTCACGACCCATCCTCGGGGCACGTGTCGTGACTACCCCAAGCCCGACTTCCATAGGCCAGGGGCTGGCGACTAGCACCAAAGGCGTAAATCCCAAAAGAAGGGAAGGCATTTCCTTTATGAAGTAACATACACAACAGAGTACGCAAGAAAAGTAAACACTAAGTAAAACTGAGTACAGGATAAGTGCTGATAAAAAAGGTAAATGGGTCAGTATAAAAAGCCAACTAAAATTACAGTACAACTGAAAGGGAAATCAGAACAGCAGTAGGTAAACAACAACACCGAGTCGTCCTTCGGGAGTACCACCTGGAGGGTGGGTACAGATAGCCTCCTCAGCTCCTCAGGTTCGGTCGTCCTCTTCGAGTACGTCCCACCAAGTGGTCCACCTCTAGGTACTGTCCAGCTCCACAAGACTCCACCTCGATCAGTGTTTTCTGTCTTCTGCATCCAACACAACGTAGTGCGGGCCTAGCCCGTGCAAGGGTGAGTATACGATACTCAGTAGTGACCTCGAGACCCCCGAAGGTCTCTCAGAATCCACAAAGGATAAATCACAAAGGAAATATACAATCACAAAGTATCAATAAAACTACTTAGGTATATTCCCATACATATTACCTAAGTCATCAGTTACAATTTGGATCCAGCTCATGAGCCCAATCACAACCCAGTCCACACAGGAAACCACAACCCAATCCACACAGGAAAAGCAAGTCAACCACATCATTGATAATGATTGAGAATTGAGACTCAGCTCACATAGGTATACGCTTCATATGGTGATAGAGATGATCAGATGTAGCCACTGATTCATCTAAGCTGTCAGACCCACATAGGATACAAGACCAGCTAAGTTGTCGGACCCACAAAGGATACAAGACCGTCTACTCTGCCGGACCCACACAGGATACAAGTACAGAGTCAAATACTGTCGGACCCACATAGGATACAAGAATAGTAGTCATCACTGCCGAACCCACGGAGGATTCCAGTACATTCGTCATCGTTGTCGAACCCATGGAGGATCCAAGTATAGTCATCCTCGTGGCCGAACCCACGGAGGATCCAAGTGTAGTCGTCATCGTCGCAGCCAGCTCTAGGGTTCCCGCACATAGCATGCTCGATTCCGGGAGGGTCTGCTCCATGAGCAAAAGAGAGTCGATACATAAACTTTCACGAAGTCCAGATTTGATGTATCCGAAGTTCTGTCTCATCAAAAGAAACCCAACGCGACAGACGGTGCGTCAATCGGACGCCCGGTCTTAGAGTTATTGGCTTTTCCGTTCCAGGGGCCCGGTTGAATTTTAAGCTAAAACCAACCCGACCGTACTCCAGCTACGTCCAAACCTCAAGCGGAGTAATCCAGAAGGAGTATCTCAACAAAAGGATCCCAATGCAATTAACGACACGTTAATCGGATGTCCGGTCCTTGAGATATAAGCGTTTCTCCTCCAAGGGCCCGGTTGGTTTCGAGTTCGAACCAACTCGGCCGTACCCAAACTTTGCAAAAATATTGATTGTAATATACCAAAATTACCTTCTCGATCCAACGATTCATATGCAATATATGGTGCATCTATCAGAGGTCTGTATCACAAGTTATGGGCAAAAGACCAAAAGCGGTCTGAAGTGGGGGGTCTGGGCCCGGCTGGGCGTGGCTCGGCCCAGTCCACGCGACCCGCCCAGGCCCATCCAGGGGGCACACTGGCTCAGCCAGCAGCTGAGCAGGGGGGACGCGGTCCCCCCTTTGTTCCGCGGACGTGGCGCTTGGCGCTGTGTCTTCCCCGGATCCCACACGGCCGTAGGATCCGGCCTCCCGCCGCAGCGGCTTCAGCCACGGCTGCTCCTGCCAGTGGCACGTCGGGGCACCGCCGCACCGGCGACCCGTGCCACCGATGATTTCCGCGGGCCACCGGAGTCTTTCCGGTGGTCTGTTCTTTCTCCCATCTGCGCCTGCGGTCGTCTCAGAACCCGTACTTTACTGCGATGGCCTCTAATCGCCAAAACGGTCCCGTTTTGTCATCGCCAAGGATTTCGAGAACAGAACAGTGGTGGGTTTGGACTTGTTCGTTATTCTACACCCACCTCATTAGTGGTTTTAAGAAAACACCATCAATAAACACGCCATGCCGAGAGTATAGAAATCACATGAAGAAATTTATACCAAAACCCCTACCTCAATAAAGAAGTCGTTCGTCGGCGTCGCGGTAGATGGTGTTGCGATAGACGGTGTCGCGGTAGACGGAGTTGCGGAAAAATGGGGAAATTCAACAATATCCAATTCCAACAAACCACCCAGGTAGCAATACAAGACCTCAAAACCCAATTCAGCCAACAAGCTAACTCAGTGGGGGAAATTCAAAGCCATGGTACGGGTAAACTACCATCTCAACTAGTATTTAACCCTAGGGATAAAGTAAATTTTTGTTTCATCACCCTTAGGAGTGGAACAAAACTTAAAAACCAAATGAATCCTCCATTAGAGTCATACCCTCCTGAGTAAACCTCCATCCCAACCATTGAAGATGTTCCAAATATTGAAAAACCATGTCTTGAGAGAATCCCTTCTAAAGGAAAGAGTTTGTATGTCGATGGGTCTCTTATCCCAACCATTTCTCTTCTATTTCCCCAAAGTTTTACCCAACCAAGAAAACAAACGGAAAGTGAACTTGATAAGGAAATATTGGAAACTTTCAAAAAATTGCTAGTTAACATTCCTTTGATTATTTCCATGGAGCAAATTCCAAGATACGCCAAGTTTCTAAAGGAGATGTGTACACACCGAAGGAGACTTCAGGGTGATGAGAAGGTAATATTAGGGAGGAATGTCTTGAAATTTATAGAACCATCACTTCCTACAAAATTCAATGATCCTGGATCCTTCTCGATTCCATGCACCATAGGGGAGTATTCATTTTCCAATTCTATGCTTGATTTTGGTGCTTCTATAAATGTGATTCCTCACTCTATTTACTCTTCATTGCAGGTTTTGGGAACTAAATCCCACTAGAATTTTTGTTAAACTGGCCAACTGAAGTACAGCCCACCCTTCTGGTGTGTTAGAGGATGTACTTGTGAGAGTGAAAATTTTAATTTTTCCAGCTGATTTTTATGTGCTAATAATGAAAGATGATAGGATGAATGGACATGCCCCAATTATATTAGGGAGAACCTTCTGGAAAACTAAAAAAACCATAATTAATGTCTATAATGGTACATTATAAATGGAATTTGGTGGTGACATAGTCCATTTCAATATCCTTGATTCCGTGAAGCACCCCTCAGAAGAACATTCCTCTCTCTGTTAATACAATTGATGTACTCTCTTCTCCTAAAAACACTTCTTATCATTCCCCCAATCCCCTTTTTTAGTTTTCATCCTTGATTGAAATTATTTTTAATGAATCATGCATTGATTGTTGTAGTGGTTTAGAGAAATGTAATTCATGTTTGTTAATTGATGATTTCTTGAACACTGAGGATCCAATGACCATTGATGATACTGCTAAGCTTGTAAAATCTCATTACTCATCTGAGGATGATACCGTTGAGTAGTTAGATGAGATTAGTGACTTCTCACTTTCACAGACACTCCCATAAATCCAAAATTCACCTGAATTGAAACTTAAACAACAGCATCAAGATTTAAAATATTCATATCTTTACAATGGAAACAAGTTTCCCATCATCATTTCTAGTTCACTCCCTCTTGAGTACAAATTGCGACTGCTTGAACTTTTGAGGGAGTATAAACATGTATTAGGATGGACACTTGTGGGAATTCCTAGTATTATCCCATCACTTTGAACACATCATATTTTATTAAATGATGAGGCTAAACCCATGAGGCAGGCACAACGTCGACTGAACCAAACCTATTAGAAGTTATGAAAAAGAAGGTAACAAAATTATTGGCTGCTGGAATCATTTACCCCATCTATGATAGCCAATGGGTTAGTCTCATTCAAGTAGTTTCTAAACATATGGCCTTAAAATAATCCAAAATGAAAATAATGAAATGGTTCCAACTCGTGTGCAGAATAGTTGGCGTGTCTGTATAAACTATCACCGACTAAACCAACACACTAGGAAGGACCATTTCCCTTTGCCATTCATTGACCAAATGCAGGAGAGGATAATGGTTAAGTCCCACTATTGTTTTTTTATGGGTATTCTGGGTTCTTTCAAATCCATAAGGCCCCCGAGGATTAGGAAAAGACAACCTTCACTTGACACTTTGGCACATTTTCATATTGGAGGATTCCATTTGGTCTGTGCAATGCTCCAGGTACTTTCCAATGATGTATGGTAAGTATTTTTTCAGATTACATGGATAACTTCATGGAAGTTTTCATGGATGATTTCACAGTTTATGTATCCTTTTTTTATGATTGTTTAAATAGTCTTATTTTAGTCCTACGTCGCTGTATTGAAAATAATCTTTTATCAAAATATTGAGAAATTCCATTTATTGGTGCGAAAAGGTATAGTTTTGGGGCATGTCATTTCTGGGGATGGTATCCAAGTAGTTAAATCAAAATTGGATTTCATTTATTCCTTACCATTACCAAAAAATGTATGGGAAGTGCAGTCTTTCCTAGGTCATGCTGGATTTTACCGTCATTTCATTTGTGACTTTAGTAAGATTACACTCCCACTCTCCCAGTTACTCCAAAAAGAAAAAGGATTTGTTTTTTATAAATAATGTGAGGAAGCTTTTAATAAGTTAAAATTGAGTCTCACGTCACCCCCGGTAATCCAACCACCTCGGTGGGATTTACCGTTTGAGCTCGTGTGTGATGCCTCTAACTATGCAGTTGGGGCAGTCTTGTCACAAAGGGTCGATCGAGCTCCACATGTCATTGCCTATGCCTCACGGACTTTGGACCCTGCCCTAGAAAACTACACCACAACAGAAAAATAATTTCTTTCCATTGTGTTATCCTTGGATAAATTTAGGTTATATCTTTTAGGGTCTAAAGTCATTATATTCTCAGACAATCCAGCCCTCCTGTAACACCCGAGATTTTTATGAGAGATTTTTTTTATGTTATATACATCATCAAAGGAATCTTTCACTACACACAACACTAGCTTGACTTTATTTACATGCAATCACGACCTTCCTCGATAGCTTTTGTTGTACGTAATACTGAGTTTCACTAAACAACGATATGCTATTAAAATATTATTAAAACTAGCCATTATGAATAGTAATACCCACTTTTTGAAATTTTATTTTTAAAAATGGACTTCATTTTTGGATTCAGAATATCAAAATTATCCTAGGGTGAAATTTTGGTATTTTTCTGAAAACTTTCAATTTTTGAGGAATAGTGAAAACACTAGGTAACTATTTAAAAACTGACTTTTTATTTAAATAATTATTTATTTTATTTAAATTTATTTTATGTGAATATTGATACATAATACCTATATAAGTTCAATGTAATTTTTTGGAGTCATTTTATAATAATTTTATATTTATAAAAATTTTATTGAACTTTTCACCGTCTTTTACTCACCTCCTAGGAGAATTTGAAAATTTACATAAAACTAAATTTTACCGCTTCTGTAAGTGGAATTTCGAAAATCCAAGACACACGATTAATATCAAGGAGTAAAATTTGGTTCAATGAGATGAAATTAATTTTTTGTGAATAGTAACTTTTTACTTTTATTTACCACAGTTAAAAGTAAATATGGTAATTAAGGGTAAAAATGATATTATTATTACACTAAAACATGTCCTAATTCTATTGGATAAGTTTAATTCGACCAAAAACAACCTTAGGAATAAAATATGACCATTTAGGTCCACTTGTATTAGATTAGGACATTTATTATTAATTTATTTGAAGAAGGGTTAAAATTGTTAAAATCAAAGTTTAATAACTAAATCATTTTTAATATAGGGTTATAAATAAGATAAATTAGACTATAAATCTTAATTAGAAAGATAAAAATATTTCCTACATAATTTTATTTTATAGATAATTTTTAGACTTTAAATAATTTTATTTATTTATGACACAATGATGATGCAGTAATTACTTTATTAAGGAAATATTAACATAATTGATATTATAAATACCAAAATAAATGTAATTTGAGACTTTTTATGAATTTCACTAATTTTATAGGTTAATATGACATGTTAGTATTTATTTAATTAACTTTGTTCGAACAAATCATGTTGTTATGATTTTCACAAAAATCATGTACCAAATAGTGTCAAAATTGACATAAAATAGTTTTTAAAACAAATATTATATTATTAATTGTTATTTTATTCCTAAAAATATAAGGTTTGTCAAAATGACTTATATAAGGTTATATATATTAATATTTAACAACTTCGGGATCTTTTGTCTTGTTATAGTAAGTTTATTAACCTTATAGTGTAAGAAAACAAGAAGACACGGTAAAAGTTAAATTATTTAACTTAGAGTTAAATCTAAATGATAAGGTTAAAATAGTAACCTAAACTTGTCAAAAACCAATTGTTTGAGAGTATTTAGACCCATCCCCACCTTATCCTAGAAATAAATCAATTTGGAGCTATTAAAAACTGAATATGACTTTATAATAAAAAAATATTTTATGTTTTTCCTAAGGTTCCCCTCTCCTCCCTTATAAAAGGGAACCTCCTCCCTCTCCTCCTCACACCACTTTGAGCCTTCAATCTCATACAAACCCTTCCAATTTATCTTCTCCACTTATCTAGAAACATCCTAGAGGTCATGGTCTTCTTCAAAGACCAATTTTAGTGCCCTAAGAGGATGTTTCAAAGAGGCGTATCGAAGAAGAGGTAACATATGTTACCGATTCTTTCAACTTTATTTCTTCTTATACTTCTTCTTCTTTAGTTTTTTCATTATGAAGTAATAACATAAGTATCACTCATATACTGATATGATATTATAAATATTAAACAACCCTATTTCACCCTCTATCCATCCTATGGAAAACAAAATCACCGCGCGTGCGTACGTACGGAATACCGTCTCCATGCCGTGGTGTAATCTGTTTTCCACCACCACCATACTTGGATGGGTATAATGATGTAAAGAATAACTATATATGATTATTGTAAAGTGATATTAATTCTTAAATAGTATACATACACTTCAATTCAATTCCCCAATCATTGGAATGATATCATCGCTCATGCGTACGTATGGCCTACCGTCTCCACGATGTGATGCGACTCGTTTTACATGATATTCAATGCTTAATGATTATATAAATGAATTTAATGAATAAATATGATATATATTACACTAATACCATTCTAGAAATGAGGTATCTATAACCTAAAAGAAGAATAATAATCTATTCAACAAAACACGCATAAGAACAAAAAAACAATAAACACTCGAATAACAAGTAACAATGAAATATTACTAATAAGAAGCTATTCATAGGACAATATATGATATCATAAAAATTATTAAGATTCTGGAATAAGTCAATAACATTATTTAAATCATTATACAGGAGGTTCGGACACGTACGAAGCAAATCGGACCTAAGGTAAGGGAAAATCTCACAATCTCATTTTTATCCGAGATTGTTTATACTTCAGAATTTACTGGGGAATATTTATCATCCACATCCATGTTTCCTCAATATGTAATATTATTTTCATCCAACTACAATTGTTTAAATCCTATTTTACCCATTGGTGAGTTTTTATTAAAAGATATGAAAGGAATCTTTTGTCGTTTTTAGTACGAGGTACTTTTTGACTTTTCCGGCCAAAGTAAAAGAAGAATGTTCTTTTTAACTTATACGGACTGAATAAAATTTTAGAACATTATTTCCATGAGGATTTCTTTACAAGTTTTCAAGTTTATTTTTAATCAAATTCTTTTAGTATAAAATTTTATGACATGTTAAGAAATTAAATATGTTTTTGAAGTAGAAAAGATATTTTCCTCAAGAATGGAGTTCAAGTGTTTTATCAAATTTATTTTCCATCTAATATAATATAGGGTTCTACTTATATCCCTATTTTTACATTGATTTGATTACGTTATGTATGAATTAATTTTATGATGACCTTTTTATCTTATATGGATTATGTTATGATGGCATGATGTTTAAGAATCCCATTTTTATTACCTGGGTTATGCTATGATATATGATTTATGATTTTGTGGCAC
Organism: Viscum album; assembly: GCA_963277665.1. Lineage (NCBI taxonomy): Eukaryota > Viridiplantae > Streptophyta > Magnoliopsida > Santalales > Viscaceae > Viscum > Viscum album. The sequence continues at coordinate 627,752,810 of OY728127.1, forward strand.
ACATAAGAATGGTATCATTATGAGATGGTTGGGACCTATATCTCCCTCCAATGCATTGGGTAAATATTTATATCTCATGATATAGACATGGCTGGAATGACAGGTTAAACTGGTTCAGTGAAACAGGATTGAAACGAGGAGTGAACTCGGTTCAGAAATGGTCTTTGTCTGCTAAGATAGTCTTGGTAATGAGTCTTGACTACTAAGAAATGATTCTCTATGATTATGAGTGTATGCCACAAAGTTTCATGTTTTAAGTTATGATTATTAGGGTTACATTTCACTACTATGATTTATCCCATGTTATGAAATTATGATATTTTTATAGGTTAAGATTTCAAAAATGTTATGTTATTATGAATATGATGTGATTGATATTTCTTTTTTTTACCCTTACTGAGAATTTGAGCTCACCATTTTGTATGTTTTCTTTTCCCCAGGTCAGGAAGAAGGATATTAAGTAATATATACCAAAAGGGACTCTAGATATGATAAAATAAAAGGGAGACAATGTAGATGATTTATGAACCAGTTGTTTATGTTTCCCAGTTTCTAAAGACACTATACCTATACGGTCCTTTCATGGTTTTGTTATATGTTGTAATAAGTGTGCTTCAATTCTGAAGTAATAACAATTTATGTAAAGAATGGGTCGTTATAGTTGGTATCTGAGGAAAGGTATAGTCAACCTTTGGAAACTAGGATGTGAAAGCCTTAGTAAGAACCCTAAGGATATATCTACGCATAGAACACAATCTTAGTGTTTTACAAATGGACATGAACAACCTATGATAATACCTTAAATGTGAAATTTTATTCTTGATTATGTGGTTTTACTATTATAATTAGTGTTTCTCACACTATTCTTCTTGGTTTTAGTCAATGGCTGGAACTCGAAGGAACCGTGTAAATGCGAAATGCAACGGGCAATGAAATGAATGTCCCCCTGAGCAACCAAACGTTATGGGAGCTGGAATGAAAAATCGTGTTTCCATGATCACACAACTTTCTCAAGCTATGAATCATGTAGGACTTCCATACGAGCAAAGGAAGGAGCAACATTCTGTTTAATCCTTCATGGGGCAGCGTCCACCCTCATTCAGTGGGTCTGCTGATCCATTAGTGGCTGAACAATGGATCAGTACCGCTGAAAAGATATTTTCAGTTCTTCAATGTTCTGAACATGATAAATTCATCTTAGCAGTATATAATTTGGAAGGTGAAGGTGATCAATGGTGGAATCTTATCAAGAATATGAGGCCAAGAGATGAAATTGAGTCCATGGAATGGGACGTGTTCAAGAACGTATTTTTCAATAAGTACTTCCCTCTTATTCTTCGAACAAAGATGGAAAATGAGTTTCATGAACTAAAGAAAAAGGATGATGAATCTGTTGGTACCTACGAAGCAAATGTTACAAGACTTTCAAGGTACGCTTCTGGGATTATTATCCAACCTGAGAGTAAGATCGATCGATTCTTTAGTGTCTTAAAACCAAGTCTTTGAAGGGCGTTAGCCATAAGGGACTTCAATAGCTATGAGAAAATCGTTCAATGATCTCTCAAAGTTGATATGGAGATTCGAGTAACCCATCAGTCATATGCATTTGAAAAGAAGTGGAAAATGGAATTCAAAGTAAAATCTAAAGAGCACACTGAAAAAAAAAGATGAGTTTTCCCTTATGCTCAAAGTGTGGAAAGAAACATGGAGGGAGTTGTCTTATAGGGACAAGTAAATGTTTCAAATCTTGAAAGGAAGGTCATCGGGCATTTGAATGCTGCAATGATGGGAAGAAGATGTTTAGTGATGCAAACAAAGAAAAGGCTACACAGAGTGCACCTCCTAAACTTCAATGTTACAAGTGCAAGGAAATGGGGAATTATGCTAATCAATTCCCTAATCCAAGGGTTGTTGATGATGATCAACATCAACAAACTCTTAAGGCTAAAGACAAAGGAAAGTCACATGCAATTTCTATCAGTGATGTGGAGTATGATAACGAAGTGCTGAAAGGTACACTTACCATCCACTCTAAAGTAGAAATTGTTTTATTTGATTCTGGATCCACCCACTCTTTTATTTCTAAAGAATTTTCTAAGGGTATCGTCGTATTACCTCAACAATTAGATGTTGAGTTAGCTGTGACAACCCCTAATGGCACAATAGTCGCATCAAAAGTTTATAATTCTTCTCCGATTGAAGTTTGTGGGAAAGTGCTTCTTACAAATCTTGTGATCCTTCCTATAGTGGAATTTGATGTGATTCTTGGCCTGGATTGGATTTCTTTATATGGAGCTCATATCAATTTCCAAATAAGGGAAGTCATGTTTCATATTCCAGATCAATCTATGATCGTCTATCGATGCAAGGATGAACATAACCTTCTAGTGGAAATTTCTTCCATCTTATGGGTCTTGATTCCACTAAATGAAGGTTATTTATCTCAAATGGTTGGTGAGAAGCTCACGATTAAGAATATGCCCACTGTACGGGAGTTTGATGATGTCTTTCCGGAGGAATTGCCGGGTCTTCCACCTTATCATGAAGTTGAGTTTTCAATAGAACTCGTACCAGGTGCTTTGACTATTTCAAAGACACCTTATAGAATGGCCCCAATTGAGTTGCAGGAATGGAACAAGTAACTCCAAGAGAATATTGATAAGGGATTCATACGCCCTAGTGTGTCACCTTGGGGAGCACTTGTTCTGTTTGTTAAGAAGAAAGATGGATCAATGAGACTCTTCATTTATTATTGAGAACTTAACAAGATCACTGTCAAGAAAAAATATCCTCTCCCCTGCATTGATGACTTATTTGTCCAACTACGCGGAGCTCAATACTTTTCCAATATTGATCTTCATTTAGGGTATCATCAGTTAAGGGTTAAAAGGTAAAATATACCAAAGACGGCTTTCCGTACAAGGTATGGACACTATGAATTTATAGTGATGCCATTTGGTCTTACTAATGCCCCTACTATCTTCATGGATCTGATGAATAGAGTCTTTAGAGACTATCTTGACCAGTTTGTGGTAGTCTTTATAGACGATATTCTTGTCTATTCAAAGAGCAAGGAAGAACATGAAGATAAATTGATAATTGTATTGAAGACCCTGAGAAAGGAGAAGGTTTATGCCAAAATTTACCAAGTGTGAATTTTGGCTTCAAAAAGTTTCATTTTTGGGTCACATAATCTCAAAAGAAGGGATATCTGTGGATCCAGCAAACACAGAGGTTATTGAAAGATGGTCGAGACCAACAACAGTAACTGAGATATGAATTTTTCTTGGTTTGGATGGATATTATCGATGTTTTGTGAATGCTTTTTCACGATTATCTAATCTAATCACCATGTTGACTCGAAAAGGAGTTAAGTTTGTGTGGATAGAGGAATGTGAAGAGAATTTCAAGGAGTTAAAAAAGAAGGTTATCCAGTGCACCTGTGCTCACACAGCCTTGTAGTGGAGAAAGGTTTGTGATCTATAGTGATGCATCCAATAAGGGGCTAGGGTGTGTTCTCATGAAAAATGATATGGTGATAGATTATGCCTCACGATAGTTGAAAATCCATGAGCAAAATTACCCAACTCATGATTTGGAGTTAGATGTGGTAATCATTGCATTAAATATTTGCAGGCATTATCTTTATGGTGAAAGGTGTGATATTTATATTGGTCATAAAAGTTTAAAGTATATTTTCACACAAAAGGAGATGAATATGCGTTAAAGAAGATGGTTGGAGCTGATTAAGGATTACGACTGCTCAATTCATTACCACCCATGGAAAGAAAACAAGGTGGCAGACGCATTAAGTCGACAAGACCACGCTAGCTTATCCATGATGAGGATCACAAAAGATCCAATATTTATGGATTTACAAAGGATGGATCTTGGAATTATAATGGAAAGGGAAAATCTTATCTTTATCAAATGAATGTTCAACCATCTATACATGTGAACATTAAAGAGGCACATAAAGAAGATATAGAGTTACAAAAGAAGGTGAGAAATGTTCCTGAATTCAACCTTGATTGTGATGGGATAATAAAGTTCAAGAATTGGGTTTGTGTTCCTCCCATCCCAGAATTAAAGAAGGATCTTCTGGATGAGGCTCTTAGTTCTTCATTCTCTATTCATCTTGGGGGAACGGAGATGTATAGAGACCTGAAAGAGTACTTCTGGTGGGATGGAATGAAAAGAGATGTTGCTGAATATGTCTCCCGATGCTTGGTTTGTCAGCAAGTTAAAACTGAGAGACAGAAGTCTAAGGGGATGTTACAACCATTACCCATACCCGAATGGAATTGGGAAAACATCACTATGGACTTTGTCCCCGGACTTCGTAAAACATCCAAAGGCAATAATTCTATCTGTTCATAGTTGATCGTCTTACGAAGACGGCACACTTCATTGCTATTAGAGAAGATTTCTCTCTTGATAAGATTTCCAGGATATATGTAAAGGAAGTGGTAAGATTTCATGGAGTACCACTTTCTATTATATCTGATCAGAATCTAAGGTTTACCTCAAAGTTTGGTGAAGTCTTCAACATACTCTGGATACAGAGTTGAGTTTCAGCACTTCTTATCATCCTCAGACAAACGGTCAGTCTGAGAGAATAATTCAAACTCTAGAAGATATGTTAAGATCTTTTTCTATGGATTTCCAAGGTGGTTGGGATCAACACCTACCTTTGGTGGAATTTTCTTATAATAATATCTTTCACTCCAGTATTCAGATGGCTCCTTATGAAGCTCTCTATGGAATGAAATGCAGGACTCTAACTTTCTGCGATGAAGTTGGGGAAAGAAATATATTAGGACCTGATCTTGTTTATGAGATGGCAGAAAAGGTCAAATCTATTCAACAACACATAAGAGAATCTCAGAGTCGACAAAAAAGTTATTCTGACAACCGAAGAAAAGATCTAGAGTTTTAAGTGGGTGATAAAGTGTTCTTACGAATATCTCCTTGGAAGAGAGTAATGAGATTTGGAAAGAAGGGAAAGTTGATCCCTAGGTATATCGGTCCTTTCGAAATATTGGATCGTGTTGGAAAGGTAGCTTACCAATTGGTGCTTCCACCAAATCTCTCTCAAGTTCAAGATGTGTTCCATGTATCTTTCCTGAGAAATTACATACTCGATCCTTCACATGTACTCAGCTCAGAAGTTGTACCGTTGGAGCAAGATCTTTCTTATGAAGAACAGTCGATAGAGATTCTGGATCGTAGTTGAAAAGTCCTACGGAACAAGACCGCTCACTTGGTGAAAGTTTTATGGAGGAACCACCAATTATAATAATCCACAAGGGAGCTTGAGGATATGATGAGGGAGACGTATCCTCATTTATTTGTTACAAAGTGACGAATTTTGAGGGCGAAATTCATTTTTAAGGGGGGTAGAATATAACATCCGTGATTTTTATGAGAGATAATTGTTTTTTATGTTGTATACATCATCAAAGGAATATTTCACTGCACACAACACTATCTTGACTTTCTTTACACGCAATCGCGACCTTCCTCGATAGCTTGTGTTGTATGCAATACCGAGTTTCACTAAACAACGATATTCTATTAAAATATTATTAAAACTAGCCATTATGAATAGTAATATCCACTTTTTGAAATTTTATTTTTCAAAATGGACTTCATTTTTAGATTCAGAATATCAAAATTATCCTAGGGTGAAATTTTGGTATTTTTCTGAAAACTTTCAATTTTTGATGAATAGTGAAAACACTAGGTTACTATTTAAAAACCGGCTTTTTATTTAAATAATTATTTATTTTATTTAAATTTATTTTATGTGAATATTGATACATAATACCTATATAAGTTCAATGTAATTCATTGGGGTCATTTTATAATAATTTTAGATTTATAAAAATTTTATTGAACTTTTCACCGTCTTTTACTCACCTCCTAGGAGAATTTGCAAATTTACCTAAAACTTATTGTTACCACTTCTGTGAGTGGAATTTCTAAAATCCTAGAGACAAGGTTAATATCAAGGACTAAAATTTGGTTCAATAAGATGAAAATAATTTTTGGTGAATAGTAACTTTTTACTTTTATTTACCATAGTTAAAAATACATAGGGTAATTAAGGGTAAAAATGATATTATTCTTAGCCTAAAACATGTCCTAATTATATTGGATAAGTTTAATTTGAAAAAAAATAACCTTAGGAATAAAAAATGACCATTTAGGTCCACTTGGATTATATTAGGACACTTATTATTAATTTATTTAAAGAAGGGTTAAAATAGTTAAAATCAATGTTTAATAACTAAATCATTTTTAATATAGGGTTATAAATAAGATAAATTAGACTATAAATATTCATAAGAAATATAAAAATATTTCCTACATAATGGTATTTTATTTATAATTTTTAGACTTTTAATAATTTAATTTATTTACGACATAATGATGATGCAGTAATTACCATATTAAGGAAATATTAACATAATTGATATTATAAATACCAAAATAAATGTAATTTGAGACATTTTATGAATTACACTAATTTTATAGGTTAATATAACATGTTATTATTGATTTAATTAACTTTTTTTCTAACTAATCATGCTTTTATGATTCTCACAAAAATCAAGTACCAAATTGTGTCAAAATTGACATAAAATAGTTTTTAAAAAAAATATTATATTATTAATTGTAATTTTATTCCTAAAAATCTAAGGTTCTGAAAAATGACATATATAAGGTTATATATATTAATAATTAACAACTTGGGGTTCTTTTGTCTTGTTATAGTAACTTTATTAACCTTATAGTTTAAGAAAACAAGAAGACATGGTAAAAGTTAAATTATTTAACTTAGAGTTAAATCTAAATGATAAGGTTAAAATAGTAACATAAAATTGTCTAAAACCCATTTTTTGAGAGGATTTAGACCCATCCACACCTTATCCTAGAAATATATCAATTTGGAGCTATTAAAAATCGAATATGACTTTATAAGAAAATAATATTTTAATTTTTTCCTAAGGTGCCCCTCTCCTCCCTTATAAAAGGGAACCTCCTCCCTCTCCTCCTCACACCACTATGAGCCTTAAATCTGGTCCACCCCAACAAATTTCTCTTATCCACTTCCCTAGAAACATCCTAGAGGTTCTGTTCTTCTTCAAGGACCAATTTTAGTTCCCTAAGAGAAGGTTTCAAAGAGGCATATCGAAGAAACGGTAATATCCGTTACTGATTCTTTCAACTTTATTTCTTCTTCTACTTATTCTTCTTTAGTTATTTCATTATGAAGTAATAACATAAGTATCACTCATATACTTATATGTTATTATAAATATGAAACAGACCTATTTCACCTTCTATCCATCCTACGGAAAATAAAATCACCGCGCGTGCGTACGTACGGAATACCGTCTCCACGCAGTGGTGTAATCTGTTTTCCACCACCACCATACTTGGATGGGTATAATGGTGTAAAGAATAACTATATATGATTATTTTAAAGTGATATTAATTCTGAAATATTATAAATACACTTCAATACAATTCCACGATCATGGGAATGATATCATCGCTCGTGCGTACATACGGCCTATCGTCTCCATGATGTGATGCGACTCATTTTACATGATCTTCAATGCATAATGATTATATAAATTAATTGAATGAATAAATATGATATATATTACACTAATACCATTCTAGAAATTAGGTATCTATAACCTAAAAGAATAATAAGGATTTATTCGACAAAACACGCATAAGAACAAAAAAACAATAAACACCCGAATAATAAGTAACAATGAAATATTACTAATGAGAAGCTAAGAATATGACCATATATGATATCATAACAATGAGTAAGATTATGGAATAAGTAAATAACATTATTTAAATCATTAAATAGGAGGTTTGGACACGTACGAAGCAAATCGGACCTAAGGTAAGGGAAAATCTCACAATCTCATTTTTATCTGAGATTGTGTATACTTCAGAATTTACTGGGGAATATTTATCATCCACATAAATGTTTCCTAAACATGTAATATTATTTCCATACACCTAAAATTGTTTAAATCCGATTTTACCCATTGGTGAGTTTTTAGTAAAAGATATGAAAGGAATCTTTTGTCGTTTTTAGTACAAGGTACTTTTTGACTTTTCTAGCCAAAGTACTAGAAGAATGTTTTTTTAACTTATACGGCCCGAATGAAATTTTAGAACATTATTTCCATGAATATTCCTTTTAAAGTTTTCAAGTTTATTTTTAATCAAATTTTTTTAGTATAAAATTGTATGACATGTTAAGAAAGGAAAAATGTTTTTGAAGTAGAAAGGATATTTTCCTCAAGAATGGACTTCAAGTGTTTTATCAAAATTATTTTCCATCTAAGATAATATTGGGTTCTATTTCTATCCCTATTTTTATATTGATTTGATTATGTTATGAATGAATTAATTTTATGATGGCCCTTTTATCTTATATGGATTATGTTATGATGGCATGATGTTTAAGAATCCCATTTTTATTACATGGGTTATGCTATGATATATGATTTATGATTTTGTGGCACACATAAGAGTGGTATCATTATGAGATGGGTGGGACCTATATCTCCCTCCAATGTGTTGGGTAAATATTTATATCTCATGAGATAGACATGGCTGGAACGACAGGTTAAACCGGTTCAGTGAAACAGGACTGAAACGAGGAGTGAACTCAGTTCAAAAATGGACTTTGTCCGCTAAGATAGTCTTAGAAATTAGTATTGACTACTAAGAAATGATTCTATATGATTATGAGTGTATGTAAAAATGTTTAATGTTTTAAGTTATGATTATTGGGATTACATTTCACTACTATGATTTATCCCATGTTATTAAATTATGATCTCTTTTGCAGGTTAAGATTTCCAAAATGTTATGTTATTATGAATATGATGTGATTGATATTTCTTTTTTTTACCCTTACTGAGCATTTGAGATCCCCCTTTTGTATGTTTTCCTTTCCCTAGGTTAGGAAGAAGGATATTAAGTAAGATATTCCAAAAGGGACTCTAGATATGATAAAATAAAATGGATACAATGTAGATTATTTATGTACCACTTGTTTATGTTTCCTAGTTTCTAAAGACACTATACCTATACAGTCCTTTCATGGTTTTGTTATATGTTGTAATAAGTGTGCTTCAATTCTGAAGTAATAACAATGTATGTAAAGTATGGGTCGTTATAGTTGGTATCAGAGGAAAGGTATAGTCAACCTTTGGAAACTAGGATGTGAAAGCCTTAGTAAGAACCCTAAGGATATATCTACGCATAGAACATAATATTAGTGTTTTAGAAATGTCCATGAACAACCTATGATAATACCTTAAGTATGAAAATTTATTCTTGATTATGTGGTTTTCCTATTATAATTAGTGTTGCTCACACTATTCTTCTTGGTTTTAGTCAATGGCTAGAACCCGAAGGAACAATGTTAATGCAGAATGCGATGGGCAATGCAATGATTGTCCCCCTGAGCAATCAAACGTTATGGGAGTTGGAATGAAAAATCTTGTAGCCATTCTCACACAACTTTCTCAAGATATGAATCATGCAATACTTGCAAACGAGCAAAGTAAGGAGCAACATTCTATTGAATCCTTCATGAGGTAGCGTCCACCCTCATTCAGTGGGTCTACTGATCCATTAGTGGATGAAAAATGGATCGATACCGCTGAAAAGATATTTTCAGTTCTTCAATGTTTTGAACATGATAAAGTCATCTTAACAGTATATCATTTGGAAGGTGAAGGTGATCAATGGTGGAATCTTATCAAGAATACGAGTCCAATAGATGAAATTGAGTCCATGGAATGGGATGAGTTCAAGAACTTAATTTTCAATAAGTACTTCCCTCATATTCTTCGAACAAAGATGGAGAAGGAGTTTCTTGAACTAAAGAAAAAGGATGATGAATCTATTGGTACCTATGAAAAAAATTTTACAAGATTTTCAATGTATGCTTCTGGGATTATTATCCAACCTGAGAGTAAGATCGATCAATTATTTAGTGTCTTAAAACCAAGTCTTCGAAGGGAGTTATCCATAAGGGACTTCAATAGATATGAGGAAATCGTTCGATGTGCCCTCAAAGTTGAGATGGAGATTGAAGTAACCCATCAGTCATATGCGTTTGATAAGAATAGAAAAATGGAATTCAATGGAAAATAAAAAGAGCACACTGAAAAGAAGAAGAGTTTTCCCTTATGCTCAAAGTGTGGAAAGAAACATGGAGGGAGTTGTCTTAAAGGGACAAGAAAATGTTTAAAATTAGGAAAGGAAATTCATCGGGCATTTGAATGTCGCAATGATGGGAAGAAGATGTCTAGGGATGCGAACAAAGAAAGGCTACACAGAGTGCACCTCCTACACTTCAATGTTACAAGTGCAAGTAAATGGGGAATTATGCTAATCAATTTCATAATCCAAGGGTTGTTGATTATGATCGACGTCAACAAACTCTTAAGGCTAAAGACAAAGAAAAGTCACATGAAATTTCTATCAGCGATGTGGAGTAAGATAACTAAGTGGTGAAAGGTACACATACCATCCTCTCTAAAGTATCAAATGTTTTATTTGAATCTGGATCCACCGACTCTTTTATTTCCAAAGAATTTTCTAAGGGTATCTCAGTATTACCTCAACAATTAGATGTTGAGTTAGCTGTGACAACCCCTAATGGCACAACAGTCGCATCAGAAGTTTATAATTCTTCTCCGATTGAAGTTTGTGGGAAAGTGCTTCCTGAAAATATTTTGATCCTTCCTAGAGTGGAATTTGATGTGATTCTTGGCAAGGATTGAATTTCTTTATATGGAGCTCATAAAAATTTCCAAAGTAGGGAATTCATGTTTCATATTCCAGATCAATCTATGATCTTCTATCGATGCAAGGATAAACATAACCTTCCAATGGAAATTTTTTCCATCTTATGGGTCTTGATTCCACTAAATGAAGTTTATTTATCTCAAATGGTTGGTGAGAAACTCACGATTAAGAATATTCCCATTGTACGGGAGTTTGATGATGTCTTTCCTGAGGAATTGACGGGTCTTCCACTAAATCGTGAAGTTGAGTTTTCAATAGAACTCGTACCGGGTGTTTTGCCTATTTCAAAGAAACCTTATATAATGGCCCCAATTAAGTTGTATGAATTGAGGAAGCAACTCCAAGATAATCTTGATAAGGGATTCGTACGCCCTAGTGCGTCACCTTGGGGAGCACTTGTTCTGTTTGTTAAGAAGAAAGTTAGATCTATGAGACTCTGCATTGATTATCGAGAACTTAACAAGATCACTATCAAGAAAAAATATCATCTCTTATGCATTGATGACTTATTAGACCAACTACGCATAGATAAATACTTTTCCAAGATTGAACTTCATTCAGGGTATCATCAATTAAGGGTCAAAAGGGAGGATATACCAAAGGCGGATTTCCGTACAAGGTATGGAAACTATGAATTTATAGTGATGACATTTGGTCATACTAATTCCCCTACTATCTTCATAGATCTGATGAATAGAGTCTTTAGAGACTATCTTGACCAGTTTGTGGTAGTCTTTATAGACCATATTCTTGTCTATTCAAAGAGCAAGGAAGAACATGAAGATCACTTGAGAATTGTATTAAAGACCCTGAGAAAGGAGAAGCTTTATGCCAAATTTACCAAGTGTGAATTTTGGCTTCAAAAAGTTGCATTTTTGGGTCACATAATCTCAAAATAAGGGATATCTATGGATCCAGCAAAAACAGAGGTTATCAAAAGATGGTCGAGACCAACAACAGTAATCGAGATATGAAGTTTTCTTGGTTTCACTAGTATTATCGAAGTTTTGTGAAATATTTTTCACAATTATATAATCCAATCACCAAGTTTACTCGAAACGGAGTTAAGTTCGTGTGGACAGAGGAATGTGAAGAGAATTTCAAGGAGTTAAAAAGAAGGTTATCCAGTGCACCTGTGCTCACACTTCCTTGTAGTGGAGAAAGGTTTGTGATCTACAGTGATGCATCCAAGAAGGGGCTTGGGTGTGTTCCCATGAAAAATGATATGGTGATATCTTATGCCTCACAAGAGTTGAAAATCCATGAGCAAAATTACCCAACTCATGATTTGGAGTTAGCTATGGTAATATTTGCATTAAAGATTTGGAGGCATTATCTTTATGGTGAAAGGTGTGATAATTGTACTGATCATAAAAGTTTAAAGTATAATTTCACAAAAAGGAGATGAATATGCGTAAAAGAAGATGGTTGGAGCTGATTAAGGATTACAACTGCTCAATTCATTACCACCCAGGGAAAGCAAACAAGGTGGCAGACGCATTAAGTCGACCAGACCATGTTATCTTATCCATGATAAGGATCACAAAAGATCCAATATTTATGGATTTATGAAGGATGGATCTTGGAATTATATTGGAAGGGGAAAAATATTATCTTTCTAAAATGAATTTTCAACCATCTATACATGTGAAGATTAAAGCATCATAGAGAGAAGATGTAGAGTTACAAAAGAAGGTGAGAAATGTTCCTGAATTCGACCTTGATTGTATTGGGATAATAAAGTTCAGGAATCGGGTCTGTGTTCCTCCCATCCCAGAATTAAAGAAGGAGCTACTAGATGAGGCTCATAGTTCTTCATTCTCTATTCATCCTGGATTCACAAAGATGTATAGGGACCTGAAAGAGTACTTCTGGTGGGATGGCATGAAAAGAGATTTTGCTGAATATGTCTCTCGATGCTTGGTTTTTTAGCAAGTTAAAACTGAGAGACAGAAGTCTAAGGGGATGTTACAACCATTACTCATACCCGAATGGAAATGGGAAAACAACACTATGGAAATTGTCACCAGACTTCCTAAAACATCCAAAGGCAATAATGCTATCTGGGTCATAGTTCATCGTCTTACGAAGACGGCACACTTCATTGCTATTAGAGAAGATTCCTCTCTGGATCAGCTTTCCAGGATATATGTAAAGGAAGTGGTAAGATTTCATGGAGTACCACTTTCTATTATGTCTAATCGGGATCCGAGGTTTACCTCAATGTTTTGGCGAAGTCTTCAGCATACTCTGGAAACAGAGTTGAGTTTCATCACTACTTATCATCCTCAGACATACAGTCAGTTTGAGAGAACAATTCAAACTCTAGAAGATATGTTAAGAGATTGATCTATGGATTTCAAAGGTGGTTGGGATCAACACCTACCTTTGGTGGAATTTTCTTATAAGAAAATATTTCACTCCAGTATTCAGATGGCTCCTTATGAAGCTCTCTATGGAAACAAATACAGGACTCCAACTTGCTGGGATGAAGTTGGGGAAAGAAAGCTATTAGGACCTGATCTTGTTGATGAGATGGAAGAAAAGGTAAGATCTATTCAACAACACATAAGAGCAGCTCAGAGTCGACAAAAAATTTATGTTGAAAACCTATGAAAAGATCTAGAGTTTGAAGTGGGTGATAATGTGTTCTTACGAATATCTCCTTGGAAGAGAGTAATGAGATTTGGAAAGAAGGGAAAGTTGATCCCTAGGTATATCGGTCCTTTCGAAATATTGGATCGTGTTGGGAAGTTAGCTTACCGATTGTTGATTCCACCGAATCTCTCTCAAGTTCCTGATTTGTTCCATATATCTCTCCTGAGAAAGTACATACCTGATCCTTCACATGTACTCAGCTCAGAAGATGTACCGCTGGAGCAAGATCTTTCTAATGAAGAACAGCCGATAGAGATTCTGGATCGTAGTGAAAAAGTCCTACAGAACAAGACCACTCTCTTGGTGAAAGTTTTATGGAGGAACCAACAATTAGAAGAAGCTACATGGGAGCTTGAGGATATGATGAGGGAGAGCGATCCTCATCTATTTGTTACAAAGTGACGAATTTCGAGGGCGAAATTCATTTTTAAGGGGGGTAGAATGTAACACCTGAGATTTTTATGAGAGATATTTTTTTTATATGTTATATAAATCATCAAAGGAATCTTTCACTACACACAACACTACCTTGAATTTCTTTACACGCAATCACGACCTTCCTTGATAGCTTGTGTTGTACGCAATACCAAGTTTCACTAAACAACGATATGCTATTAAAATATTATTAAAACTAGCCGTTATGAATAGTAATACCCACTTTTTGAAATTTTATTTTTCAAAATGGACTTCATTTTTGGATTCAGAATATCGAAATTAGCCTAGGATGAAATTTTGGTATTTTTCTGAAAACTTTCAATTTTTGATGAATAGTGAAAACACTAGGTAACTATTTAAAAACCTACTTTTTATTTAAATAATTATTTATTTTATTTAAATTTATTTTATGTGAATATTGATACATAATACCTATATAAGTTCATTGTAATTCATTGGAGTCATTTTATAATAATTTTAGATTTATAAAAAAATTACTGAACTTTTCACCGTCTTTTACTCACCACCTAGGAGAATTTGCAAATTTACATAAAACATAATTTTACCTCTTCTGTGAGTGGAATTTCTAAAATCCGAGAGACACAGTTAATATCAAGGACTAAAATGTGGTTCAATGAGATGAAAATAATTTTTGGTGAATAGTAACTTTTTACTTTTATTTACCATGGTTAAAAGTAAATAGGGTAATTAAGGGTAAAAATGATATTATTATTGCCCTAACACATATCCTAATTCTATTGGATAAGTTTAATTCGACCAAAAACAACCTTAGGAATAAAATATGACCATTTAGGTCCACTTGGATTAGATTAGGACATTTATTATTAATTTATTTAAAGAAGGGTTAAAATAGTTAAAATCAAAGTTTAATAACTAAATCATTTTTAATATAGGGTTATAATAAGATAAATTTGACTATAAATATTCATTAGAAAGATAAAACTATTTACTACATAATTTTATTTTATTTATAATTTTTATACTTTAAATAATTTAAATTATTTATGACATAATGATGATATAGTAATTACCTTATTAAGGAAATATTAACATAATTGATATTATAAATACCCAAATAAATGTAATTTTAGACTTTTTATGAATTACACTAATTTTATAGGTTAATATGACATGTTAGAATTTATTTAATTAACTGTTTTCGAACTAATCATGCTTTTATGATTTTCACAAAAATCAAGTACAAAATAGTGTCAAAATTGACATAAAATAGTTTTTAAAACAAATATTATATTATCAATTGTTATTTTATTACTAAAAATATAAGGTTCGGCCAAATGAATTATATAAGGTTATATATATTAATAATTAACAACTTGGGGTTCTTTTGGCTTGTTGTAGTAAGTTTATTAACCTTACAGTGTAAGAAAACAAGAAGACATAGTAAAAGTTAAATTATTTAACTTAGAGTTAAATCTAAAAGATAAGGTTAAAATAGTAACCTAAACTTGTATAAAACACATTTTTTGAGAGGATTTCGACCCATCTCCACCTTATCCTCTAAATAAATAAATTTTTAGCTATTAAAAACCGAATATGACTTTATAATAAAATAATATTTTAAGTTTTTCTTTAGGTGCCCCTCTCCTCCCTTATAAAATGACACCTCCTCCCTCTCCTACTCACACCACTTTGAGCCTTCAAGATCGGTCAACCCATGAAAATTTATCTTCTCCACTTCCCTAGAAACATTTTATAGGTCTTGGTATTCTTCAAAGACCAATTTTAGTGCCCTAAGAGGAGGTTTCAAAGAGGCGTATCGAAGAAGAGGTAATATCTGTTACCGATTCTTTCAACTTTATTTCATATTCTACTTCTTATTATTTAGTTGTTTCATTATGAAGTAATAACATCAGTATCACTAATATATTTATATGTTATTATAAATATGAAACAACCCTATTTTACCTTCTATCCATCCTACGGAAAACGAAATCCCTGCGCGTGCGTACGTACGGAATACCGTCTCCACGTCGTGGTGTAATCTGTTTTCCACCACCACCATACTTGGATGGGAATAATGGTTTAAAGAATAAATATATATGATTATTGTAAAGTGATATTAATTTTTAAATAGTATACATACACTTCAATACAATTCCACAATCATGGGAATGATATCATCACTCGTGAGTACGTACGGCCTACCGTCTCCACGATGTGATGTGACTCGTTTTACATGATCTTCAATGCTTAATGATTATATAAATGAATTGAATGAAGAAATATTATATATATTACACTAATAAGATTCTGTAAATGAGGTATCTATAACCTAAAAGAAGAATAAAAATTTATTCGACAAAACACGCAAAAGAACAAAAAAACAATAAACACCCGAATAACAAGTAACAATGAAATATTACTAATAAGAAGCTAAGAATATGACCATATATGATATAATAACAATGAGTAAGATTATGTAATAAGTAAATAAAAATATTTAAATCATTATATAGGAGGTTCGGACACGTACGAAGCAAATCGGACCTAAGGTAAGGGAAAATCTCACAATCTCATTTTTATCTGAGATTGTTTATACTTCAGAATTTACTGGGGAATATTTATCATCCACATACATGTTTCCTAAATATGTAATATTATTTCCATCCACCTAAAATTTTTTAAATCTGATTTTATCCATTGGTGAGTTTTTAGGAAAAGATATGAAAGGTATCTTTTTTCGTTTTTAGTACGAGGTACTTTTTGACTTTTCCAGCCAAAGTATGAGAAGAATGTTTTTTATAACTTATACGGCCTGAATGGAATTTTAGAACATTATTTCCATTAAGATTCCTTTACAAGTTTTCAATTTTATTTTTAATCAACTTCTTTTAGTATAAAATTGTATGACATGTTAAGATTGGAAAAATGTTTTTGAAGTAGAAAGGATATTTTTCTCAAGAATGGAGTTCAAGTGTTTTATAAAAATTATTTTCCATCTAAGATAATATTGGGTTTTGTTTCTATCCCTATTTTTACATTTATTTTATTATGTTATGATGGAATTAATTTTATGATTACCTTTTTATCTTATAAGGATTATGTTATGATTGCATGATGTTTAAGAATCCCATTTTTATTACATGGGTTATGCTGTGATATATGATTTATGATTTTGTGGCACACAAAAGAATGGCTTCATTATGAGATGGGTGGGACCCATATCTCCCTCCAATGCATTGGGTAAAGATTTATATCTTAGGAGATAGACATGGATGGAACGACAGGTTAAACCGGTTCAGTGAAACAGGACTGAAATGAGGAGTGAACTTGGTTCAAAAATGGACTTTGTCTGCTAAGATAGTCTTGGAAATGAGTCTTGACTACTAATAAATGATTCTCTATGATTATGAGTGTATGACACAAAGTTTCATGTTTTATGTTATCATTATTAGGATTACATTTCACTGCTATGATTTATCCCAGGTTATGAAATTATGATCTCTTTTGCAGGTTAAGATTTCCAAAATGTTATGTTATTATGAATATGATGTGATTGATATTTCTTTTGTTTACCCTTACTAAGAATTTGAGCTCACCCTTTTGTATGTTTTATTTTCCCCAGGTTAGGAAGAATCATATTAAGTAAGATATTCCAGAAGGGACTCTAGATATGATAAAATAAAATGGAGACAATGTAGATGATTTATGAACCAGTTGTTTATGTTTCCCAATTTCTAAAGACACTATACCTATACGGTCCTTTCATGGTTTTGTTATATGTTGTAATAAGTGTGATTCAATTCTGAAGTAATATCAATGTATGTAAATTATGGGTACTTATAGTTGGAATCAAAGGAAATGTATAGTCAACCTTTGGAAACTAGGTTTTGAAAGCCTTAGTAATAACCCTAAGGATATATCTATGCATAGAACACAATCTTAGTGTTTTTGAAATGGACATGAACAACCTATGATAAGACCTTAAGTGTGAAATTTTATTTTTGATTATGTGGTTTTCCTATTATAATTAGTGTTGCTCACACTATTATTCTTGGTTTTAGTCAATGGCTGGAACCCGAAGGAACTGTGTTAATGTGGAATGCGACGGGCAATGCAATGATTGTCCCCCTGAGCAACCAAATGTTATGGGAGATGGAATGAAAAATCTTGTAGCCATGCTCACACAACTTTCTCAAGCTATGAATCATGAAGGACTTCCAAACAAGCAAAGGAATGAGCAACATTATATTTAATCATTCATGATCCAGTGTCCACCATCATTCAGCGGGTCTATTGATCCATTACTGGCTGAACAATTGATCAGTACCCCTGAAAAGATATTTTCAGTTCTTCAATGTTCTGAACATGATAAATTCATCTTAGCAGTATATCGTTTGTAAGTTGAAGGTGATCAATGGTGGAATCTTATCAAGAATACGAGGCCAAGAGATGAAATTGAGTCCGTGGAATGGGACGAGTTTAAGAACTTATTTTTCAATAAGTACTTCCCTCATATTCTTCTAACAAATATTTAGAAGGAGTTTCTTGAACTAAAACAAAAGGATGATGAATCGGTTGGTACCTACGAAGAATATTTTACAAGACTTTCAAGGTACGCTTCTGGGATTATTATCCAACCTGAGAGTAAGATCGATGGATTCTATAGTGTCTTAAAACCAAGTCTTCGAAGGGCGTTAGCCATAAGGGACTTCAATAGCTATGAGGAAATCATTCGATGTGCTCTCAAAGTTGAGATGGAGATTGGAGTAACCCATCAGTCATATGAGTTTGATAAGAATAGGAAAATTCAATTCAAAGGAAAATAAAAAAGAGTACACTGAATAGAAGATGAGTTTTTCCTTTTGCTCGAAGTGTGGAAAGAAACACGGAGGGAGTTTTCTTAAAGGGACAAGTAAATGTTTCAAATGTGGAAAGGAATATCATCGGGCATTTGAATGCCGCAATGATGGGAAGAATATTTCTAGTGATGCGAACAAAGAAAAGGCTACACAGAGTGAACCTCCTATACTTCAATGTTACAAGTGCAAGGAATTGGGGAATTATGCTAATCAATTCCCTAATCCAAGGGTTTTTTATGATGATTGATGTCAAAAAACTCTTAAGGAGAAATACAAAGGAATGTCCTATGCAATTTCTATCAGCGATGTGGAGTACAATAACAAAGTGGTGAAATGTACACCTACCATAATTTCTAAAGTAGAAAATGTTTTATTTGATTCTGGATCCACCCACTATTTTATTTCTAAAGAATTTTCTAAGGGTATCACCGTATTACCTCAACAATTAGATGTTGAGTTAGCTGTGGCAACCCCTAATGGCACAAATGTCGCATCAAAAGTTTATAATTCTTCTCCGATTGAAGTTTGTGGGAAAGTGCTTCCTGCAAATCTTGTGATCCTTCCTATATAGGAATTCGATGTGATTATTGGCATGGATTGGCTTTCTTTATATTGAGATCATATCAATTTCCAAAGAAGGGAAGTCATGTTTCATATTCCAGATTAATCTATGATCGTCTATCGATGCAAGGATGAACATAACCTTCCAGTGTAAATTTCTTCCATCTTATGGGTATTGATTCCACTAAATGAAGGTTATTTATCTCAAATGGCTGGTGAGAAACTCATGATTAAGAATATTCCCATTGTACATGAGTTTGATGATATATTTCTGGAGGAATTTCCAGGTCTTCCACCAAATCGTGAAGTTGAGTTTTCAATAGAACTCATACCAGGTGCTTTGCCTATTTCAAAGACACCTTATAGAATGTCCCCAATTGAGTTTCAAGAATTGAAGAAGAAACTCCAAGAGAATCTTGATAAGGGATTCATATACTCTAGTGCGTCACATTGGGGAGCACATGTTCTGTTTGTTAAGAAGAAAGATGGATCAATGGGACTCTGCATTGATTATCGAGAACTTAACAAGATCACTATGAAGAACAAATATCTTCTCCCGTGCATTGATGACTTATTTGACCAACTACGCGGAGCTCAATACTTTTCCAAGATTGATCTTCGTTTAGGGTATCATCAATTAAGGGTCAAAAGGGAGGATATACCAAAGATGGCTTTCCGTACAAGGTATGGACACTATGAATTTATAGTGATGCCATTTGGTCTTACTAATGCCCCAGCTATCTTCATGGATCTGATGAATAGAGTCTTTAGAGACTATCTTGACCAGTTTGTGGTAGTCTTTATAGACGATATTCTTGTCTATTCAAAGTGCAAGGAAGAACATGAAGATCACTTGAGAATTGTATTCAAGACCCTGAGAAAGGAGAATCTTTATGCCAAGTTTACCAAGTGTAAATTTGGCTTCAAAAAGTTGCATTTTTGGGTCACATAATCTCAAAAGAAGGGATATATGTCGATCTAGTAGAAACTGAGGTTATCGAAAGATGGTCGAGACCAACAAAAGTAACTATGATCTGAAGTTTTCTTGGTTTGGCTGGATATTATTGACGTTTAGTGAAATATTTTTCACGATTATCTAATCCACTCACCAGGTTGACTCTAAAAGGAGTTAAGTTCGTGTGGATAGAGGAATGTGAAGAGAATTTCAAGGAGTTAAAAAGAAGGTTATCCAGTGCACCTGTGCTCACATTACCTTGTAGTGAAGAAAGTTTTGTGATCTACAGTGATGCATCCAATAAGGGGCTAGGGTGTGTTCCCATGCAAAATGATATGGTGATTGCTTATGCCTCACGACAGTTGAAAATCCATGAGAAAAATTACCCAACTCATGATTTGGGGTTAGCTGCAGGAATATTAGCATTAAATATTTGGAGGCATTATCTTTATGGCCAAAGGTGTGATATTTATACTCATCATAAAAGTTTAAAGTATATTTTCACACAAAAGGAGATGAATATGCGTCAAAGAAGATGGTTGGAGCTGATTAATGATTACGACTTCTCAATTCATTACCACCCAGGGAAGGAAAACAAGGTGGAAGACACATTAAGTCGACAAGACCAAGCTAGCTTATCCATGATAAGGATCACAAAAGATACAATATTTATGGATTTAAAAAATATAGATCTTGGAATTATAATGGAAGGGGGAAAATCTTATCTTTCTCAAATGAATTTTCAACCATCTATACATGTGAAGATTAAAGACGCACAGAAAGAAGATGTAGAGTTACAAAAGAAGGTGAGAAATGTTCCTGAATTCAACCTTGATTTTGATGGGATAATAAAGTTCAGGAATCAGGTTTGTTTTCCTCCCATCCCAGAATTAAAGGAGTTACTGGATGAGGCTCATAGTTATTCATTCTCTATTTATCCTAGAAGCATGAAGATGTATAGGGACCTGAAAGAGTACTTCTGGTGGGATGGCTTGAAAAGAGATGTTGCTGAATATGTCTCTCGATGCTTGGTTTGTCAGCAAGTTAAAACTGAGAGATAGAAGTATAAGGGGATGTTACAACCATTACACATACCCAAATGGAAATGGGAAAACATCACTATGGACTTTGTCACTGGAATTCCTAAAACATCCAAAGGCAATAGTGCTATCTGGGTCATAGTTGATCGTCTTACGAAGACGGAACACTTCATTGCTATTAGATAAGATTTATATCTGGATCATCTTTCCAGGATATATGTAAAGGAAGTGGTAAGATTTCATGGAGTACCACTTTCTATTATATCTGATCGGGATCCGAGGTTTACCTCAATGTTTTGGCGAAGTCTTCAGCATAATCTGGATACAGAGTTGAGTTTCAGCACTGCTTATCATCCTCAGACAGATGGTCAGTCTGAGAGAACAAATCAAACTCTATAAGATATGTTAAGAGCTTGATCTATGTATTTCAAAGGTAGTTGGGATCAACATCAAACTATGGTGTAATTTTCTTATAATAATAGCTTTCACTCCAGTATTCAGATGGATCCTTATGAAGCTCTCTATGGAAAGAAATGCAAGACTCCAACTTGCTGGGATGAAGTTGGGGAAAGAAAGCTATTAGGACCTGATCTTGTTGATGAGATGGTAGAAAAGGTCAGATCTATTCAAAAACACATAAGAGCAGCTCAGAGTCGACAAAAAAGTTATTCCGATAACTGAATAAAAGATCTAGAGTTTGAAGTGGGTGATAAAGTTTTCTTATGAATATCTCCTTGGAAGAGAGTAATGAGATTTGGAAATAAGGGAAAGTTGATCCCTACGTATATCGGTTCTTTCGAAATACTGGATCATGTTGGGAAGGTAGCTTACTGATTGGCACTTCCACCAAATTTCTCTCAAGTTCACGATGTGTTCCATGTATCTCTCCTAAGAAAGTACATACCCGATCCTTCACATATACTCAGCTCAGAAGTTGTACCACTGGAGCAAGATCTTTCTTATGAAGAACAACCGATAGAGATTCTGGATCGTAGTGAAAAAGTCCTACGGAACAAGACCACTCTCTTGGTGAAAGTTTTATAGAGGAACCACCAATTATAATAAGCTACATGGGAGCTTGAGGATATGATGAGGGAGAGGTATCCTCATCTGTTTGTTACAAAGTGACAAATTTCGAGGGTGAAATTCATTTTTAAGGGGGGTAGAATGTAACACCCAAGATTTTTATGAGAGATATTTGTTTTTTATGTTATATACATCATCAAAGGAATCTTTCACTACACACAACACTAGCTTTACTTTCTTTATACGCAATCGCGACCTTCCTTGATAGCTTGTGTTGTACACAATTCCGAGTTTCACTAAACAACGATATGCTATTAAAATATTATTAAAACTAGCCGTTATGATTAGTAATACCCACTTTTTGAAATTTTATTTTTCAAAATGCACTTCATTTTTGGATTCATAATATCAAAATTAGCCTAGGGTGAAATTTTGGTATTTCTCTGAAAACTTTTAATTTTTGATGAATAATGAAAACACTGGGTTACTATTTAAAAACCGACTTTTTATTTAAATAATTATTTATTTTATTTAAATTTATTTTATGTGAAGATTGATACATAATACCTATATAAGTTCAATTTAATTCATTGGAGTCATTTTATAATAATTTTATATTTATAAAAATTTTATTGAACTTTTCACCATCTTTTACTCACCTCCTATGAGAATTAGAAAATTTACATAAAACATATTTTTAATGCTTCTATGAGTGGAATTTATAAAATCCGAGAGACACGGTTAATATCAAGGACTAAAATCTGGTTCAATGAGATGAAAATAATTTTTTGTGAATAGTAACTTTTTACTTTTATTTAGCACGGTAAAAAGTAAATAGGGTAATTAAGGGTAAAAATGATATTATTATTACCCTAAAAAATGTCCTAATTCTATTGGATAAGTTTAATTTGACCAAAAATAACCTTAGTAATAAAATATGATCATTTAGGTCCACTTGGAATAGATTAGAACATTTATTATTAATCTATTTAAAGAAGGGTTAAAATAGTTAAAATCAAAGTTAAATAATTAATCATTTTTAATATAGGGTTATAAATAATATAAATTAGACTATAAGTATTAATTATAAATCTAAACATATTTCCTACATAATGGTATTTTATTTATAATTTTTAGACTTTAAATAATTTAATTTATTTATGACATAATGATGATGCAGTAATTACCTTATTAAGGAAATATCAACATAATTGATATTATAAATATCAAAATAAATGTAATTTGAGTATTTTTATGAATTAAAATAATTTTATAGGTTAATATGACATGTTAGTATTTATTTAATTAACTTTTTTCGAACTTATCATCCTTTTATGATTTTCACAAAAATCAGGTATCAAATAGTGTCAAAATTGATATAAAATAGTTTTTAAAACAAATATTATATAATTAATTGTTATTTTATTCCTAAAAATCTAATGTTCTTACAAATTAATTAGATAAGGATATATATATTAATAATTAACAACTTGGGGTTCTTTTGGCTTGTTATAATAAGTTTGTTAACCTTATAGTGTAATAAAACAATAAGACAAGGTAAAAGATAAATTATTTAACTTAGAGTTAAATCTAAATGATAACGTTAAAATAGTAACCTAAACTTGTCTAAAACCCATTGGTTGGGAGTATTTCTCCCCATTCCCACATTATCCTTGAAATAAATCAATTTGGATCTATTAAAAACCGAATATGACTTTATAATAAAATAATATTTTAAGTTTTTTCTAAGGTGCCCCGCTCCTCCCTTATAAAAGGGCACCTCCTCCCTCTCCTCCTCACACCACTTTGAGACTTCAAGCTCGGCCAAACCCTGACAATTTCTCTTCTATACTTCCATAGAAAAATTCTAGATGTCCTGGTATTCTTCAAAGACCAATTTTAGTGCCCTAAGAAGAGGTTTCAAAGAGGCGTATCGAAGAAGAGGTAATATCTGTTACCGATTCTTTCAACTTTATTTCTTCTTCTACTTCTTCTTCTTTAGTTGTTTCATTATGAAGTAATAACATCAGTATCACTCATATAAGGATATGTTATTATAAATATGAAACAACCCTATTTCACCTTCTATCCATCCTACAGAAAACAAAATCACCGCGCATGCGTACGTACAGAATACCGTCTCCACACCATAGTGTAATCTGTTTTCCACCACCACCATACTTGGATGGGTAAAATGGTGTAAATAATGACTATATATGATTATTGTAAATTTATATTAATTCTGAAATATTATACATACACTTCAATACAATTCCAAGATCATGGGAATGATATCATCGCTCGTGCGTACGTACGACCTACCGTCTCCATGATGTGATGCGACTCGTTTTACATGATCTTCAATGCTTAATGATTATCTAAATGAATTGAATGAATAAATATGATATATATTACACTAATAATATTCTGTAAATGAGGTATCTATAACCCAAAAGAAGAATAAGAATTTATTCGACAAAACACGCAAAAGAACAAAAAAAAATAAACACCTGAATGACAAGTAACAATGAAATATTACTAATAAGAAGCTAAGAATATGACCATATATGATATAATAACAATGAGTAAAATTTTTTCATAAGTAAATAACATTATTTAAATCATTATACAGGAGGTTCGGACACGTATGAAGAAAATCGGACCTAAGGTAAGGGAAAATCTCACAATCTCATTTTTATTCGAGATTATTTATACTTCAGAATTTACTGGGGAATATTTATCATCCACATCCATGTTTCCCCAATATGTAAAATTATTTCCATCCACCCACAATTTTTTAAATCCTATTTTACCCATTGGTGAGTTTTTAGTAAAACATATGAAAGGAATCTTTTGTCGTTTTTAGTACAAGGTACTTTTTGACTTTTCCGGCCAAAGTACGAGAAAAATGTTTTTTAACTTATACGGCCTGAATGGAATTTTAGAACATTATTTCCATGAAAATTCCTTTAAAAGTTTTCAAGTATATTTTTAATCAACTTCTTTTAGTATAAAATTGTATGACATGTTAAAAAGGAAAAAATTTTATGAAGTATAAAGGATATTTTCCTCAAGAATGGAGTTCAAGTGTTTTATCAAAATTATTTTCCATCTAAGATAATATTGGGTTCTGTTTCTATCCCTATTTTTACATTGATTTGATTATGTTGTGATGGAGTTAATTTTATGATGACCTTTTTATCTTATACGGATTATGTTATGATGGCATGATGTTTAATAATCCCATTTTTATTACATGGGTTATGCTATGATATATGATTTATGATTTGGTGGCACACATAAGAATGGTATCACTATGAGATGGGTGGGACCTATATCTCCCTGCAATGTATTGGGTAAAGATTTATATCTCATGAGATATACATGGCTGGAAAGACAGGTTAAACCAGTTCAGTGAAACAGGACTGAAAAGAGGAGTGAACTCGGTTCAAAAATGGACTTTTTCTGCTAAGATAGTCTTGGAAATGAGTCTTGACTACTAATAAATGATTCTCTATGATTATGAGTGTATGCCACAAAGTTTAATGTTTTACGTTATGATTATTGGGATTACATTTCACTACTATTATTTATCCCATGTCATGAAATTATGATCTCTTTTGCAAGTTAAGATTTCCAAAATGTTATGTTATTATGTATATGATGTGATTGATATTTCTTTTGTTTACCCTTACTGAACATTTGCTCTCACCCTTTTTTATGTTTTCTTTTCCACAGGTCATGGAGAAGGATATTAAGTAATATATGCCAAAAGGGACTCTAGATATGATAAAATAAAAGGGAGACAATGTAGATGATTTATGAACTAGTTGTTTATGTTTCCCAGTTTCTAAAGACACTATACCTATACGGTCCTTTCATGGTTTTGGTATATGTTGTAATAAGTGTGATTCAATTCTGAAGTAATAACAATGTATGTAAAGTATGGGTCATTATAGTTGGTATCATAGGAAACGTATAGTCAAACTTTGGAAACTATGATGTAAAATCCTTAGTAAGAACCCTAAGGATATATCTATGCATAAAACACAATCTTAGTGTTTTAGAAATGGCCATGAACAACCTATGATAAGACCTTAAGTGTGAAATTTTATTCTAGATTATGTGGTTTTCCTATTATAATTAGTGTTTCTCACACTATTCTTCTTGGTTTTAGTCAATGGATGGAACCCGAAGGAACTGTGTTAATGCGGAATGCGACGGGCATTGCAATGATTGTCCCCCTGAGCAAATAAACGTTATGGGAGCTGGAATGGAAAATCTTGCAGCCAGGCTCACACAACATTCTCAAGCTATGAATCATGCAGGACTTCCAAACGAGAAAACGAAGGAGCAACATTCTGTTGAATCCTTCATGAGGTAGTGTCCACACTCATTTTGAGGGTCTACTGATCCATTAGTTCTGAACAATGGATCAGTACCACTGAAAAGATATTTTCAGTTCTTCAATGTTCTGAACATGATAAAGTCATCTTAGCAGTATATTGTTTGGAAGGTGAAGGTGATCAATGGTGGAATCATATCAAGAATACGAGGCCAATAGATGAAATTGAGTCCATGGAATGGGACGAGTTCGAGAACTTATTTTTCAATAAGTACTTCCCTCGTATTCTTAGAACAAAGATGGAGAAGTATTTTCTTGAACTAAAGGAAAAGGATGATGAATCTGTTGGTACCTATGAAAAAAATTTAACAAGACTTGCATGGTAAGCTTCTGAGATTATTATCCAATCTGAGAGTAAGATCAATCGATTATTTAGTGGCTTAAAACTAAGTCTTCGAAGGGAGTTAGCCGTAAGGGACTTCAATAGATATGAGGAAATCGTTCGATGTGCCCTCAAAGTTGAGATGGAGATTGGAGTAACCCATCAGTCATATGCGTTTGATAAGAATGGGAAAATGGAATTCAAAGGAAAATATAAAGAGCACACTGAAAAAAGATGAGTTTTCCCTTATGCTCAAAGTGTGGAAAGAAACATGGAGGGAGTTGTCTTAAAGGGACAAGTAAATGTTTCAAATGTTGAAAGGAAGGTCATCGGGCATTTGAATGCCGCAATGATGGGAAGAAGATGTCTAGTGATGCGAACAAAGAAAAGGCTACATAGAGTGCACCTCCTACACTTCAATGTTACAAGTGTAAAGAAATGGGGCATTATGCTAATAAATTCCCTAATCCAAGGGTTGTTGATGATGATCGCCGTCAACAAACTCTTAAGGGTAAATACAAAGGAAAGTCACATGCAATTTCTATCAGCGATGTGGAGTACGATAACAAAGTGGTGAAAGGTACACTTACCATCCACTCTAAAGTATCAAATGTTTTATTTGATTATGGATCCACCCACTTCTATTTCTAAAGAATTTTCTAAGGGTATCGTCGTATTACCTCAAAAATTAGATGTTGAGTTAGCTGTGACAACCCCTAATGGCACAACAATCGCATAAAAAGTTTATAATTCCTCTCTGATTGAAGTTTGTGGGAAATTGATTCCTGAAAATCTTCTGATCCTTCCTATAGTGGAATTTGATGTGATTCTTGGCATGTATTGGCTTTCTTTATATCGAGCTCATATCAATTTCCAAAGAAGGGAAGTCATGTTTCATATTCTAGATCAATCTATGATCATCTATCAATGCAAGGATGAACATAACCTTCTAGTGGAAATTTCTTCCATCTTATGGGTCTTGATTCCACTAAATGAAGGTTATTTATCTCAAATGGTTGGTGAGAAACACACGATAAAGAATATTCCCAATGTACGGAAGTTTGATGATGTCTTTCCAGAGGAATTTTTGTGTCTTCCACCAAATCGTTAAGTTGTCTTTTCAATAGAACTCGTACCATGTGCTTTGCCTATTTCAAAGACACCTTATAGAATGCCCCCAATTGAGTTGCAAGAATTGAAGAAGCAACTCCAAGAGAATCTTGATAAGGGATTCATATGCCCTAGTGTGTCACCTTGGGGAGCACCTATTTTGTTTGTTAAGAAGAAAGATAGATCAATGAGACTCTGCATTAATTATCTAGAACTTAACAAGATAACTATCAAGAAAAAATATCCTCTCCCATGCATTGATGACTTATTTGACCAACTACGCGAAGCTCAATACTTTTCCAAGATTGATCTTCATTCAGGGTATCATCAATTAAGGGTCAAAAGGGAGGATATACCAAAGACAGCTTTCCGTACAAGGTATGGAAACTATGAATTTATAGTGATGCCATTTAGTCTTACTAATTCCCCAGCTATCTTCATGGATCTGATGAATAGAGTCTTTAGAGACTATCTTGACCAGTTTGTGGTAGTCTTTATAGACGATATTCTGGTCTATTCAAAGAGAAAGGAAGAACATGAAGATCACTTGAGAATTTTATTAAAGACCCTGAGAAAGTAGAATCTTTATTCCAAATTTAACATGTGTGAATTTTGGCTTCAAAAATTTGCATTTTTGGGTCACATAATCTCAAAAGAAGGGATATCTGTGGATCCAGAAAAAACAGAGGTTATCGAAAGATGGTCGAGACCAACAACAGTAACTAAGATCCAAAGTTTTCTTGGTTTGGCTGGATATTATCGATGTTTAGTGAAAGATTTTTTACAATTATCTAATAAACTCACTAGGTTGACTCGAAAAGGAGTTAAGTCCGTGTAGATAGAGGAATGTGAAGAGAATTTCAAGGAGTTAAAAATAAGGTTATCCAGTGCACCTCTGCTCACATTACCTTGTAGTGGAGAAAGGTTTGTGATCTACAGTGATGCATCCAAGAAGGGGATAGGGTGTGTTCCCATGAAAAATGATATGGTGATAGCTTATGCCTCATGACAGATGAAAATCCATGAGAAAAATTACCCAACTCATGATTTGGAGTTAGTTGCGGTAATATTTGCGTTAAAGATTTGGAGGCATTATCTTTATGGTGAAAGGTGTGATATTTATACTGATCATAAAATCCTAAAGTATATTTTCACACAAAATGAGATGAATATGCATCAAAGAAGATGGTTGTAGCTGATTAAGGATTATGACTGCTCAATTCATTACCACCCAGGGAAAGCAAACAAGGTGGAAGACACATTAAGTCGAGAAGACCATGCTAGCTTATCCATGATGAGGATCACAAAAGATTAAATATTTATGGATTTACAAAGGATGAATCTTGGAATTATAATGGAATGGGAAAAATTTTATCTTTCTCATATTAATTTTCAACCATCTATACATGTGATGATTAAAGAGGCACAGAAAGAAGATGTAGAGTTACAAAAGAAGGTGAGAAATGTTCCTGAATTCAACCTTGATTGTGATGGGATAATAAAGTTCAGGAATCGGGTTTGTGTTCCTCCCATCCCAGAATTAAAGAATGAGCTACTGGATGAGGCTCATAGTTCTTCATTATCTATTCATCCTGGAAGCATGAAAATGTATAGGGACCTAAAAGAGTACTTCTGATGGGATGGCATGAAAAGAGATGTTGCTAAAAATGTCTCTCGATGCTTGGTTTGTCAGCAAGTTAAAACTGAGAGACAGAAGTCTAAGGGGATGTTACAACCATTACCCATACCCGAATGGAAATGGGAAAACATCACTATGGACTTTGTCACCGGACTTCCTACAACATCTAAAGGCAATAATTCTATCTGGGTCATAGTTGATCGTCTTACGAAGACGGCAGACTTCATTTCTATTAGATAAGATTTCTCTCTGGATCAGCTTGCCAGGATATATGTAAATGAAGTCGTAAGATTGCATGGAGTACCACTTTCTATTATATCTGATCGGGATCTGAGGTTTACCTCAAAGTTTTGGTGAAGTCTTCAGCATACTCTGGATACAGAGTTGAGTTTCAGCACTACTTATCATCCTCAGACATACGGTCAGTCTGAGAGAACATTTCAAACTCTAGAAGATATGTTAAGATCTTTCTCTATGGATTTCAAAGGTGGTTGGGATCAACACCTACCTTTTGTGTAATTTTATTATAATAATTTTTTTCACTCCAGTATTCAAATGGCTCCTTATGAAGCTCTCTATGGAGATAAATGCAGGACTCCAACTTGCTGGGATGAAGTTGGGGAAAGAAATCTATTAGGACCTGATCTTGTTGATGAGATGGAAGAAAAGGTCAAATCTATGCAACAACACATAAGAGCAGCTCAGAGTCGACAAAAAAGTTATGCCAACAACCGAAGAAAAGATCTAGAGTTTGAAGTGGGTGATAAAGTGTTCTTATGAATATCTCCTTGGAAGATAGTACTGAGATTTGGAAATAAGGTAAAGTTGAGCCCTAGGTATATCGGTCCTTTCGAAATACTGGATTGTGTTGGGAAGGTAGCTTATCTATTGGCGCTTCCACCGAATCTCTCTCAATTTCACGATGTGTTCCATGTATCACTCCTGAGAAAGTCATACTCGATCCTTCACATGTACTCCGCTCAGAAGTTGTACCATGGGAGCAAGATCTTTCTTATGAAGAACAGCCGATGGATATTCTTGATCGTAGTGAAAAAGTCCTACGGAACAAGAACACTCGCTTGGTGAAAGTTTTATAGAGGAACCACCAATTAGAAGAAGATACATGGGAGCTTGAGGATATGATGAGGGAGAGGTATCCTCATCTGTTTGTTACAAAGTAACGAATTTCGAGGAAGAAATTCATTTTTAAGGGGGGTAGAATGTAACACCCGAGATTTTTGTGAGAGATATTTTTTTTATGTTATATACATAATCAAAGGAATCTTTCACTACACACAACACTATCTTGACTTTCTTTACACGCAATCACGACCTTCCTCGATAGCTTGCGTTGTACGCAATACCGAGATTCACTAAACAACGATATGCTATTAAAATATTATTAAAACTAGCCGTTATGAATAGTAATACCCACTTTTTGAAATTTTATTTTTTAAAATGGACTTCATTTTTAGATTCAGAATATCGAAATTAGCCTAGGGTGAAATTTTCATATTTTTCTGAAAAATTTCAATTTTTGATGAATAGTGAAAACACTGGGTTACTATTTAAAAACCGACTTTTTATTTAAATAATTATTTATTTTATTTAAATTTATTTTATGTGAATATTGATACATAATACCTATATAATTTCAATGCAATTCATTGGAGTAATCTTCTAATAATTATAGATTTATAAAAAGTTTATTGAACTTTTCACCGTCTTTTACTCACCTCCTAGGTGAATTTGCAAATTTACATAAAACTTAATTTTACCGCTTCTGTGAGTGGAATTTCGAAAATCGGAGAGACATGGTTAATATCAAGGACTAATATTTGGTTCAATGAGATGAAAATAATTTTTGATGAATAGTGACTTTTTACTTTTATTTACCACGGCTAAAAGTAAATAGGGTAATTAAGGGTAAAAATGATATATTATTACCCTAACACATGTACTAATTCTATTTTATAAGTTTAATTCAACAAAAAACAACCTTAGGAATAAAATATGACCATTTAGGTCCACTTGTATTAGATTAGGACATTAATTATTAATTTATTTAAAGAAGGGTTAAAATAGCTAAAATCAAAGTTTAATAACTAAATCATTTTTAATATAGGGTAATAAATAAGATAAATTCGACTATAAATATTCATTAGAAAGATAAAAATATTTTCTACATAATTGTATTTTATTTATAATTTTTAGACTTTATATATTTTAATTTATATATGACAGAATGAGGATGCAGTAATTACTTTATTAAGGAAATATTAACATAATTGATATTATAAATACCAAAATAAATGTAATTTAAGACTTTTTATGAGTTAAACTAATTTTATAGGTTAATATGACATGTTTGTATTTATTTAATAAACTTCTTTAGAACTAATAATGATTTTATGATTTTCACAAAAATCAAGTACCAAATAGTGTCAAAATTGACATAAAATAGTTTTTAAAACAAATATTATATTATTAATTGTTATTTTATTCCTAAAAATATAATTTTTGGCCAAATGACATATATAAGGTTATACATATTAATAATTAAAAAATTGGGGTTATTTTGTCTTGTTATAGTGAGTTTATTAACCTTATAGTCTAAGAAAACAAGAAGACACGGTAAAAGTTAAATTATTTAACTTAGAGTTAAATCTAAATGATAAGGTTAAAATAGTAACCTAAACTTGTCAAAAACCCATTGGTTGGGATTATTTCGACCCGTACCCAGCTTATCCTCGAAATAATTCAATTTGGAGCTATTAAAAACAGAATATGACCTTATAATAAAATAATATTTTAATTTTTTCCTAAGGTGCCCTCTCCTCCCTTATAAAAGGGAACCTCCTCCCTCTCCTCCTCACACCACATTAATCCTTCAAGCTCAGCCAAACCCTTTCAATTTAGCTTCTCCACTTTCCTAGAAATATCCTAAAGGACTTGGTCTTCTTCAAAGACCAATTTTAGTGCTCTAAGAGGATGTTTCAAAGAGGCGTATCGAAGAAGAGGTAATATCTGTTACCGATTCTTTCAACTTTATTTCTTCTTCGACTTATTATTATTTTGTTGTTTCATTATTAAGTAATAAAATCAGTATCAATAATATACTGATATGTTATTATAAATATTAA
Organism: Viscum album; assembly: GCA_963277665.1. Taxonomy (NCBI): domain Eukaryota; kingdom Viridiplantae; phylum Streptophyta; class Magnoliopsida; order Santalales; family Viscaceae; genus Viscum; species Viscum album. The sequence continues at coordinate 627,785,814 of OY728127.1, forward strand.
ACAACCCTTTTTCACCATCTATCCATCATACGGAAAACGAAATCACTGCGCGTGCGTACGTACGGAATACCGTCTCCACGCTGTGGTGTAGTATGTTTTACACCACCACCATACTTGGAAGGGTATAATGGTGTAAAGAATAACTATATATGATTATTTTAAATTTATATTAATTCTGAAATAGTATACATACACTTCAATAAAATTCCACGATCATGGGAATGATATCATCGCTCCTACGTACGTACGGTCTACCGTCTCCACGATGTGAGGCGACTCGTTTTACATGATATTCAATGATTAATGATTATAAAAATGAATTGAATGAATAAATATGATATATATTACAGTAATAAAATTCTGGAAATTAGGTATCTATAACCTAAAAGAAGAATAAGAATTTATTCGACAAAACACACATAAGAACAAAAAAAACAATAAACACCCGAATAACAAGTAACAATGAAATATTACTAATAAGAAGCTAAGAATATGACCATATATGATATCATAACAATGATTACGATTCTAGAATAAGTAAATAACATTATTTAAATCATTATACAGGAGTTTCAGACACGTACGAAGCAAATCGGACCTAAGGTAAGGGAAAATCTCACAATCTCATTTTTATCCGAGATTGTTTATACTTCAGAATTTACTGGGGAATATTTATCATCCACATACATGTTTATTAAATATGTAATATTATTTCCATACACCTACAATTTTTTAAATCCTATTTTACCCATTGGTGAGTTTTTAGTAAAATATTTTAAAGGAATCTTTTGTCATTTTTAGTATGAGGTACTTTTTGACTTTTTCGGCCAAAGTACGAGAAGAATGTTTTTTTAACTTATTCTGAATGGAATTTTAGAACATTATTTCCGTGAATATTTCTTTACAAGTTTTCAAGTTTATTTTTAATCAAATTCTTTTAGTATAAAATTGTATTACATGTTAATAAAGGAAAATTTTTTTAAAGTAGAAAATATATTTTCCTCAAGAATGGAGTTCAAGTGTTTTATCAAAATTATTTTCTATCTAAGATAATATAGGGTTCTGTTTCTATCCCTATTTTTACATTGATTTGATTATGTTATGATGGAATTAATTTTATGATGACCTTTTTATCTTATATGGATTATGTTATGACGGCATGATTTTTAAGAATCCCATTTTTATTACATGGGTTATGCTATGATATATGATTTATGATTTTTTGGCACAAATAAGAATGGTATCATTATAAGATGGGTGGGACCTATATCTCCCTCCAATGCATTAGGTAATGATTTATATCTCTTGAGATAGACATGGCTGGAACGGCATGTTAAACCGGTTCAGTGAAACAAGACTGAAACGAGGAGTGAAATCGGTTCAGAAATGGACTTTGTCCGCTAAGATAGTCTTGGAAATGAGTCTTGACTACTAAGAAATGATTCTCTATGATTATGAGTGTATGAAAAAAAGTTTCATGTTTTAAGTTATGATTATTTGGATTAAATTTCACTACTATGATTTATCCCATGTTATGAAATTATGATCTCTTTTGCAGGTTAAGATTTCCAAAATGTTATGTTATTATGAATATGATGTGATTGATATTTCTTTTGTTTACCCTTACTGAGTATTTGATCTCACCCTTTTGTATGTTTTCTTTTCCCCAAGTCAGGAAGATGGATATTAAGTAAGACATGCCAAAAGGGACTCTATATATGATAAAATAAAAGGGAGACAGTGTAGATGATTTATGAACCAGTTGTTTATGTTTCCCAGTTTCTAAAGACACTATACCTATAAGGTCCTTTCATGGTTTTGTTATATGTTTTAATAAATTTGATTCAATTTTGAAGTAATAACAATGTATGTAAAGTATGGGTCATTATACCTTCGATATCTTGTTAAGAATCTAGAATCCAAACCACGTCTCATTCGTTGGATGCTCCTCCTTCAGGAATCAAATTTAGAAATTAGAGATAAAAAAAGAGCATAGAATGTGGTGGTTGACCATATCAGTTGGATTCACCCATCCTTGGGAATTGAATCATCCCCTTGTATTCCCATAAATGGCATGTTTCCTGATGAGCAACTGTACCGAGTGTAAGAAGTTTTTCCTTGGTATGCTGAAATTGTAAATTATTTGGTAGAATCTTGCATTCCTAGTGATTTCAATAAAAACTAGGATGATCGTCTAAAACATGAGTCTTGTTGGTACATTTGGGATAAACCCTACCTCTGGCGCACATGTAGTGATCAAGTCCTTAGGAGTTGTGTCCCTGATAGTGAGTTTCAGTCTGTCTTTAGATTCTTCCACACTCTTGCTTATGGGGGCCACTTTGGTCCCCAATGGACTACTCGCAAAGTCCCTGATTCTGGTCTCTTTTGGCCAACACTTTTTTGGGATTCCCATAACTTTTGTAAATCTTATCCTCATTGTCAAGGAATGGGTAATTTCTTTAAAAGAAATGAAATTCCATAACAACAATTTCTCTTTCATGACATTTTTGATGTTTGGGGTATTTAATTTATGGGGATATTTCTAAATTCATTTGGAAACTTGTACATTTTTATGGGAGTTTATTGCGTGTCAAAATGGGTAGAGGCAAAACCCACAAGGACTGATGATTCTAAACCGATTGTATATTTTTTGAGAACCCAAATATTTTGTAGGTTTGGATTACCTAGGTTCATCATTAGTGACCAAGGTTCTCATTTATACAACTGAACAATTCAGTCACTTTTTCATCAATATGGGGTTGGTCATAGAGTGTCTATTGCATATCACCCACAGACCAATGGTCAAGAAGAGGTGTCAAATAGAGAAGTAAAACAAATTCTTAAAAAAACGGTTCAACCTAATAGAAAATATTGGATTCTTAGACTCGATGATTCCTTATGGGCTTACCATACTACTTTAAAATCTCTCATTGGCATGTCACCATATCGGCTTGTGTTTGGAAAGAGTTTTCACCTACCTGTTGAGATTGAGGATCGGGCCGACTAGGCTATCAAACAATGCAATTCTAATCATTCTGGTGTAGGTGTTCAAAGGAAATTGCAGATTCAAGAGATGGAGGAAATGATAAGAGATGCATATGAGAACTCTAGGATTTATAAGGAGCAAACCAAGGCTTCCCATGACCATCTCATCCTTCATCGTCAGTTCCACATTGGGCAGAAGGTTATCCTCTACAATGTATAGCTAAAGTTTCATCCATGTAAGCTTCATTCCCACTGGATTGGACCATACATTGTTACTAACGTCTCTCCATTTAGTGTTGTCCAAGTTCGAAATGAAGAAACCAAGCAAACCTATATTGTCAATGGGCAGTGGATGAAGCACTTCCACGAAGCCCTTCCAGAGTCCCCAATGGAGGAACTCCAAGTTTGTGAAGCATTCTACGAATAACACCCACCAGGTTTTATCCTTCCTTAACACATTCTATTTTATTACAGTGAGTAAACTGCACACTCTAGGTGTGGGGGATGGGTATATTCCTGGTTTAGTTAGTAATTTTCGTCATCTTTTTTCTTTTTCTCTTTTTAGCTTGCTAAATAGTATTTTTACTTTCCCCCATTTTTCTCCCACTCACCTTTGTGCATGAATATTACTTTTTTATGCCCACTTTATCATGGAAAATGATTCTCGTTTAATCATGGAAGTTATTGAAAATTCATTTGGAATGTCTGTATTTCATGTTGTTATAACATTCAAAAAAATCTAATGAAATGTACATTTTAGAAATAATTCAATACAGTGGTGTGAATTTCTTTTAAAATTTAGTTCTTTTTCAATGATATAAATGGTTGTATCATTTTAAAACCTTTAAGAATAATGGTTTCCTTTTTGTGAATAGTTTAAGGAAAAATTGTGTCACTTAATTTTTCAATGCAACTTTTCACCCAACCATAAAGTGGGAAAATTTCTAATTAATAAAACGGTAAATATAAGTTAGGTTGATTTTTCTCTAATTTCCAAAATCATTTTTCCAAACAATTGTTCCTTATTTGTTCTATTTCATTACTGTACCAAATTTACCTACGCATGTGTACCTATTATCCAACTGTTATATGCCCTAAAAACAAAAAAAAATGGGTTGTATATTAGGCAAGTCAAAACCCACCCTTCTTCTACCTTTGATCTTGTTATAACTATTACAATTAGTGTCATAAGGAAATCAAACATGGGTTGGGAGAAGGGTGTGAGATTTGTTCCAAGTGAATCTTTTGAAAAAAATAATAAATGAGGGGAGTGATGAAATGTACAACATATGGGGATATCTAGGTCGGGACCTTATGGTTTGACTTCTGGGAATGCTTAAGTGAGTGGGTCTTGAAATTTGATTGCAAATATGTGGGGAAAGTTTGGTGGAAAAGATCTTGTAAGTAAACTATTATTGAAATAACTTATATTTACTCAATAGAAAGTAAAAATAATAGAATGAAATAGTTTTCACACGCACACATGGAGAATTAGTGACATGATTATGTTTTGAATTATTTTCTTTGATTGGTATCATGAATCTCTTGGAATTTAATTTGCATACAATTTTTGAGACATCTTTTTCAATAATCATTAAGAATAACTCCTCGGTGTGATTTTTGATTTGATCACATTTCTATCAGGAATTAATTTTCATTGAATTTTAAATCCTTATGAATTTCAAAATATCTACATGCATAATTTTTGGAAATATGACATTTCCCAAGAGTGAAAATGTTTAGGTGCGAGGGTGTGATCGTACCATGATTCACTGTGTCATTTTAGCCCTTACACCATTGTATTAAACTGAATTTTTATTGTAAATTCCAAATATAATAACAAAATTAACTTCATGTTTGATTCAATTATTTTGTTTTTATCACTTTTAAAAAGGGAAATGTTACTTGTTTTGATAATTTCATTGAAGGTGGAGGTTATTTGGAGGACTTATGATGAAGTCCATGAAAAATGGGCCAAATTGCGCAGGATCCAAGCACACCAGTGGATTAATCTACACAGTTCTGTTAGACCGTGCATCCAAATGGGTTAAAAATTTGTGGCCTAATCCAATATTTAATAGGATACATTTCATCTCAAGGAACCCAATCCCAGTTAGGCTACTAAGGGCCCCATCTGAACTAATCTATCCAAGCCACCGAATATGTATAAAGTCACAAGTGATGTTCTGGAATATGTCAATATCTCGAGCTATGATTTTCCAAATGGTGCCAAAATTTAAGAGGAGATATTTAATAGGTGGGGATAGAACTTTTTAGTTTTTTCAAAATTTATATAAGACTTTTTGACCATCTCAAACCATGAACCAAGTGGTTCATCGAAATCAGGAATCTCAAAACCACCTTCCACTTTGGATATAAAATGGATGCTGGGGCTCCCCATTTGCAAGTTTGGAAAAGGAGTAAAGTGCTACCAATTTGGAGTTATAGAGGATTCCTCTCCTCATCCAAGAAGTTATAGATTCCTTTATTATCATAGGGGGGTCAAGAATGAAGAAGGAGTTCCACATGATCTTTATCTTCCTCCTGATGTTGAGCTAAACGATGGACAGTCATTTCGAGGGAGCTACACACACTTGGGAGGGAGTTCCAACACTTGTTATTCTACTAGTTTTGTCTAATTTGTGTGCTAAATATTTCATTTATTTCTTATCTTGACATGATTCTCCTCTGATTTCATTTCTATTATTATAATTAAGTGAAACGCTTTTTATTTCAACACCGATTGGGTTGAGATTTCAAGTGAGAATCTTAGGTTGTTCTGATTGGACAAGACAAGATTCATATTTATCTCACACATACATAATATTTTAGTATGCTTTGGTAGAATCTCTTCACTATTATTTATACCCAAACCTTGACAACATGATTTTTGTATCAAGGGGTGGTTCTTTGAGCATCGTTTAAGAGGCAAGAGGGAAGTTGAGATATTGACAACCCTAAACCAAAGGATTCCATTAAACCTTGTGTATTTTTTCGAATGATGAACTCATAATGATTTGTAGTGAATTTGAAATGATCTCTTTATCTTATAATTCTAAAACACCAATTTTATTTATCAACTATTAAACGCTTTAAATCAAGTCATTTTCTTTAAACTGTTTTAAAACCACCCATCTTTTAGTACTTCTTATTAAAAAAAACACTCTAAACCCACCAATGCTCCTTGAGAGATAACCTAGGGTCTACCCTAGACTACAAATCAACCTTAAACTCATAATCAATTTGATGTGTCACGACAACACGTTAATAACTCCTTTGAATATTCAGCATGAACTGATCCTCTTAAATTGATCCTTTGAATCGTAAATACTAACTTAAAATTAAATTTTTATTATTATCATAACCCCCTTTAAGGGATAAGGGGGAACCCAACATGACTTTAGGACTTAAAACATTAAACAGTGCCCCAAAGGATCAAAGGCCATGAAGTCGAATCACATCAAAAAAATCATCCCCGTCCTAGCATAAAAAACAATTGGTTTAGCTTCCACCATTTCATCACTGTTGGATAGTTGTCCCTTGCAAAGATGCAAGGGCCTGGTACCGATGGAAATGGCCATACCCTCTCAAATTTCCAAATCTAGATAGCCATGATTCAGTGAAAACTTTCATCTCTAAACCTCATCTGAAGTAGCCCCAAAAGAAAATCTAGCAGCAGACCCTTGAACCCCAGACCACACAGTAGAAAACACCAACAAACCAAAGTCGTAGAACCGATTCTCAACAATATGGAGAATCACATAAACAAATAGATTCACGCATACGAAAAATAAAAGCTTAAAACCATCACCATAAGAATGGTCTCCTAAATTCCCGAAACGCAAAGGGCAAGCCTCACCGCTGCAAAATCGATCTATAACAGACCCGTCCCCACCTTTGATACCACCAGAGAAGACCACATCAAAACCCAAAGCACTCAAAACCACTGCAGATCAGTGTTGCAACCCTCAAACAACAGATCTGACCACAGGACCTTTGTTGTGCCTCCAAGAAGAGATCGAACCCACAAACCCATCGCATCCCGACGAACAAAATCAGGACTTCCGCTCGTGGACCTCAAATCGGCAATGTCATAGATGCCTGGATACTCCGTCTCCACAGCATGAGGGTTCACACACTATGAACTCACCGCAGAGAAGAACTAATGAGAGGATATACAGCCGACCCGCACGGGGGAGAAGAAACCACCTCCTTAATCTGTGGAACTGAAATATTCCAAACCAAGAACTCATGATCCTCCCCCTTGAAGCCACATTAGAGTCGATGCCAATCTACACCAGGAGATGAAGCTGAGGCCGTGTCAAAGCTGACACCAAGCAGAAGCACCACCGATTCGAGAACAACCCTGATCCACACCGGAAAACCGGTTATTCCATGCTGGAACTGACACCTCACCAGTACCTAGGCTGAGACAAGCCAAGGCCACGCTGGATCCAAAGCTGATTCCACGCCGAGATGAGATCCAGGCAATGTCGAGGCCACGCCAGAGTCGACGCAGCGCCGCACCGACGCAGATATGAGAACCAGAGGAAGTCTGGAGTTGATGATGAGCCACTCTAAAACTGAGCCAAGATCCAGGAAACTGATGCTGAACCACACTGGGACACGCTGGAGGAGGGGAGGAGACGCCTGCTGAGAAGAAACCCCAGAACGGGATAAGGGGAAGTATATTCCGCTCTGAGGAAATACCTCCATTGAATCATAAATAAAAGGATTTTAATTATTCAAAGACGTGCATTAAAATCAGTCTTTTAATATAGCTTGAAATCAGCCTAATAATCCATATAAAGACTGTTGCTTGATAAATTCATAATTTTAATCTACGACGCCAAACGTATGGTTGAAATTCATAGCATTCTTTCTCTAAATGTAAGGTTCACAACGTAAAGTTCACAATGTAAGGTTCACAAGGTAAGGTTGACCATCCATACTTTTCTCTTAAACTCTTAAACGTACTGTATATAATCCACACTTTTATTAGCTTCTAAACGTAAGGTACATGATCCATACTTTTTGATACAATGTAAGGTTGTTTACAAAAGTAAGGTTGATGAACCATACTTTTGAGAAAAAAACATAACATTCCATACAAACATAGGGTTCTTCTTCCATACTTTTCTAATATCCCGAATGTAAGGTTCCTTCCAAACATAGGGTTCTTCTACCATACATTTCTGATATTCCAAATGTAAGGTTCCTTCCAAACGTAGGGTTCTTCTTCCATACATTGTTTGGTAACATATGGTTGCTTAACCATACTTTTGTTGATAATGTACGGTTTCTTAACCATAATTTTCTGATTTCCTGTAAAGTAAATAATGGATTCCAACTTTACGCTACCCTCCTCAACGTAGGGTATGAACAGTGTTTCTAGAACACGATAAATTGATTTCCGAACATGTAGAGCATGAACAGTGTTTCTAGAACATGCTAATGTGATTTATGAACACTTTCTCAAATATTCCACTCAGATTAAATGCTTTAATATTATTCCAAAATAGATAAATAAAGAATATTAATTTCCTGAAATAAACTTAAGATAAAATCATTAGAATAACAAACAAGGGTATTTGTGAGCATCAAAATCATCATAAAAAGATAGAGTATTGTTCTCAACAATCTCACCCCTAATAGAGTATTGTTAAAAACAACACTTTCTCAACAATCTCCCCATTTTAGATGATCACAAAACCCATAAAATAACCAATGAAATTATCTTAGAAAATTAATTGCATATATTTTAGAATTTTGAAAAGATAAAAACAATATTTAATTTTAAAAAAAATATTTCAATAAGAAAAAAACATTGTGTTATCAATAGTTATATATATATATATATAAACATTCAAAATTTTACATTTTCTCCCCCTTTATAAAGTAAAATAATATATCCTCCTTTATAAATAATGAAAATAAAATTTTGTGTTTATCCAAAAATTTATCCTTTCATGTGTATCTGTATTTCTCCTTTTTAAAGAAAGAAATAAAAAATAAAATGTCTTTTCTCCCCCTGAGTAAAAGATTCAAAAGCATAAAATAAAATTTTGTGTTTAGCCAAATTTCTCCCTCTTTTGTGATATCAAAAAGAATGATAGAATAAGGAATATAACAATTTTTAATAAAGCACTAAACTTAAGTAAATGCTATGATAGACTATTTATCAATATATGAAGCTGGATTACTGGAATTATAATATATACAGTATAGTCAAACAAACTAATAACACATAAATATGGGATGAAAATATATTTTATTGAAAATAGAAGTACAAGGATAGTAATGACAATGGTGATCAAGGTTTGGCTCATCAAAGGTTTGAAATTGGTATCATCTTCACTGTATTACTTCCTTGATTTATGCTAACTAATTACTCAGCCTCATCATTAATCAATATCTCAACTGGATAATGAGATCTCTTCCCTCTTGATTCAGATGAATAGCCTCAATAAAATTGACTCTAAAGAACTCATGCATCATTTCTTCCTTTTCCATAAAAAGAGTTAACTTATTTGTGAACTTATTCAACAAAGTTCTTATTCCAGGTTCATTTGATGTTAACTACTCAACAAGATGATTTTGGTTTTCTAACAAGACAGACAATGGATCATTGTTGCATTGAAGGTCCTACAATCTGTCATTCATATTACTCATTACTGTTGTAATGGCCTGAAATCTACTAATAATATCAGGAAAAGTACCTGAGATACCTTCTTGACTGTTCCTGACAGTTGTGAATTGTTTCTCCATGAAAATATTAAAATCTTCAAAATATGACTTCATTACCATCTCAGATTTCAAATTTTCAACTTCATACAACATATCCTTCTTAAAAACTTCAACTTCTTGTTTTGAAACAGAAGTGGCTTTCAATTTCTGAAACCTCTGATTTTCCTTTTCCAATGCTCTTCTCAAAGAAGAATTTTCTGAATCAACTCTAGTTATCTTTCTATAAATCTCCTCAACTTCTTCATTCATAGAATCAGAGGAATCTTCTTCTTGATTCTCAGTCTAGGCTTCAAATATATTTAATAGAACTAAAGGTAGGTATTCAACATATTATTTCTCTTTATCCTCTCTCTATACTAGCCTCTCTACTGATTCTTCTTTCGAGTCCTTCCCTGAATCATCCATGGAAAATCCTCATTAATAATTTTATTTTGAATTTTAAAAAGATTCTCTACTTGATTCATATTAATAGATTCTTTATCCCCTTGAGCATCTTATTCATTGATTTTCTCGAAGACTGGATCCTCTAATACATGTTACTCTTGAGCTAATTCCTCTAAAACAATCTCAGTTGGCTATACAGTTTGAGAATATTCAGGTCTAGCCACTTCAAATTCTCCAGTATTTTCAATATTTTGAGGCACAATTTCTTTTTCCACATGAGGGGTCACCTCAATCTGAGAAACTATTGGTTGTTCAATTTTAAGTAATGTAGATTCTCTAAAAAATTTGTAGCTCATAAGAGGTTTAATTGCATCAATATTTTCTTGAACAGACTCCTCACCAGTTTGATACACTTGATGTCTTTTCCTCTAAAGTCCCTCTTGACTTCCCTCATCATCAGTTAGATTGACTACTTCAAATATTAATCTTCATGAAGTTACACTTGCTCTAGATTCTTCCATTCCCTCCTTAGATTTAGCAGGTTTCTCCCCCTGAGCTGAATCCTGGTCTTCCTTAGCTCCAAAAGGCATAAATTTTCCGGTCATAGTACTCTAGAAAAAACCAACATTCCTTAGAGTTCTATAATTGAATACATTGTTGTGATGGCATATTACTCTGGCACCTATTAATCTCACCATATCAGACTTAAACAATACTTTTGAAATGAACCTTTAATAAGGATATAAGTTCATTCTAGCCTCTGGTTGATAGAATTAGTTGAGATATCTTACCATATATCTCAGAAAATTCAACTTGATTTCACTAATAAGAAAAACAATTATGTATATTTTAGGAAACAAAATCTGCTCCATCTCTGACATCCTAGGAGCAATCCCTGTTTTCACAAACTTAACAAGAATCTTCTAATCAGGTTCCAGATCCTTCACTAACATTTTTCTTATACTTGGAGAACCAAATAAAAATGACATAATATCCTTTGACTTATCTTCATCATCTCTAATATTATTTAAGTCTAAATGATAAAATCCCTCATGAGGGAAGTTTAAGATTCTAGCAATTTCCATAGATGAAATTGAAAAATCCCAATCTTCAATTTTCGCAAATATGGTGTCCTCTATATCTCCAAGACTGAACTAAACAAATTTAAAAAATTTAAAAAGCTATACCTCATATAGAAACTCTGTATTTTCACCATAGAAAGTTTTCTCGAGATTCTGAAATGCGAGGGCTTGTCACAGCATCAGATTTGTTTGATACAACCATTCCAAGTTGATTACTTTTCCCTGTAGAATTTTTCTTCATATCGTGCGTTGATGCTTGGCATTATTGATTTCTCCTTCCTCGATTCTCTTTGGATTGTCTATTTCTGTCACATATTTAAGAAGGTTCGATGATCTATGGTTTTGAAGGTTTCGGTTCAGGTAGACAAGAGTGGTAAGGTTTTTCAGTTTCAAAATGTTTTGGAAGAAATGAACAGGTTTCAAATTTGAAACGATTTCTGACATCCTTGATTCTTATGTCACTACGTACATAGTAATTATTACATTATTTAAAAGTAAAAATGTACACGGAAAAAATTTTAAAGCAGTACATATGAAATTTTAAATTATTCTAAAAACAAGTAATTAAATTTATTTAAAAAATTAAATAATTAAAATTAAAATTAAAATTTCATTTTGAAAATAAATAAACCTAGCTCCCCCTTAATAAAATCAAACCTTGCAGTGGGAAGTGGTTTAGTAAAAATATCATCTAATTAAATTTTAGTATTTACAAATTCTAAAAATATATCCTTTTTAAAAACATGGTCTCTTAGAATATGATGTTTGATATCAATATCCTTAGTTCTAGAATGATTAATAGTTTTTTTTGAAATATTTATAGCACATGTATTATCACATAAAATATGTGTGTTATTAGAATTTAGTCCAAAGTCCGTAAGAGTGTGTTTCATCTACAAAACTTGTACACAGAAACTACATGTAGATATATATTCTGCCTCGGCTGTTGATAGGGAAACTGGGTGTTGTTTCTTACTATACCATGACACTAAATATTTTCCTAACAAGTGACAGGTCCCTGAGGTTCTTTTTCTATCTAATATACAGCTTCCAAAGTCAGTATCTGAATATGAAATTAAATTAATATCAGAAGATTTTGGATAGAGAAGAGATTGAAAAAAAATTCCTTTAAAATATCAAAAACTTATTTTAACAATACTTAAGTGAGATTCTTTAGGATTAGATTGAAATCTTGCACAAAGACATACTGAGTACATTATATATGTCCTGATAGTAGTAAGATATAATAAACATCCAATCATACCTCTATATAACTTGTTGTCAACTGATTTTCTAGTTTCATCCAAATCAAGTTTTATATTAGTACACATAGGAGTTGTATATGTCTTGTCGTTTTCAAGTCCAAATTTCATTAGTAAATTATTAATGTATTTACTTTGATTCAAAAACATTTCCAAAATCCTTTTGATAGATTTTATGTCCTAGAAAGAAATTTAATTCTCCCATCATACTCATTTAAAATTATTCTTTTGCAATAATTTTCAAAATCCATGATAAAGTTTTTTTTTGTTGAACCAGAAATTACATCATGAACATTAATTTGAACCTATAAAATATTAGAGTTTATAGTTTTTTAAACAATGTTGGATCTTCCATCCCAATTGTAAAATTAGTTTTCAAAATAAAAGAACTTAATCTTTCATGCTAAGCTCTAGGTGATTGTTTAAGTCCATAAAGAGCTTTATTATGTTTAAAAAGAGAATCTAGTTTTTGTGAATTTTCAAAACCATGTGGTTTCTTAATATAAACTTCCTCCAAAAATTAACAATTTAAAAAGGTAGACTTAACATCCATCTAAAATAATTTAAAGTTTATATGATATGCGTAGGCTAAATGGATTATAATGGCTTCTAATATAACTACAGGTGAAAAGTTCTCATCAAAATATATACTTTCTTCCTAATTATATCCTTTAGCTACTGGTCTTTCTTTATTTCTAGTTATTATTCCTTGATCATCTTGTTTATTTCTAAAGACCCATTTAGTTCCTATAACTGGCTAGTTCTGAGGTCTTTCAACTAAACTCTAAACTTCATTTCTCTTGAATTGGTTTAGTTCTTCTTGCATTTTTATCATCCAGCATTCATTAACTAAGTATTCTTTTAATGTCTTAGGTTCTAATTGGGATAGAAAGGCCGATAATTCAACAAGATTTCCTACATTTCCTCTAGTTTTTATTCCAGTGTCTAGGTCACCTATAACATTTTCTAAAGGGTGATTCTTTAGGGTTCTAGACTGTCTAGGTAGTACACTGTTTGGTTCTTCAATGTCATGTTCTTCTAAACTGGACTGAATTTCATTTATATCCTTTTCAAAGTCATCTTTTAATTTCTCAATTCTCATGTTATCATTAGAGTCAGATTCATAAATTGGTTCTTTCCTTTTCTCAAAGGGATCAAATTCATCTAATTTCACATGAACTAGTTCATGAACAATCCTTGACTTTTTATTAAATACTCTATAAGCTTTGGAAGTTGTAAAATATCCTAATAAAATTCCTTCATTATATTTTGGATTGAATTTACTAAGATTTTCCTTGGTGTTTAAGGTGTAAACCTTGCATCCAAAAACTTTAAAGTAATTTACTTTAGGTTTTCTGTTATTCCAGAGTTCATAGGGCGTCTTCTTAAAAAATTTCCTAATTAAAACTCTATTCATTATATAATAGGTTGTGATTATAGTTTCTACCTATAAATTGGTAGGAAGACTGTATCCATTCATCATAGTCATGTCCATTTACTAAATAGTTCTATTTCTTCTTTCAACAATTCTATTTTGTTGAGGTGTTCTTTGTTTAGAGAAGGTGTGTTTAATACCCATATTTAATAAAAAGGAATTGAATTCTAGGTTCTCAACTTCTCCACCATGATCACTTCTTAATAAAATTATTTTAAAACCTTTTTCAATTTGAATAGATTTGCAAAAGCTTTCAAATATAGTAAAAGATTCATTTTTATATTTTAGAAAATAAATCTAAGTAAATCTAGAATAGTCATCAACTAAAACATATACATATAATTTACCATCCAAGCATGCTACTCTTCAAGGTCCAAAAAAATCCATATAGATAAGTTCTAGAGGTTTAGATGTAGCAATTTTATTAATAGATTTGATGGATGATTTGTGCTTCTTTCCAAGTTAACATGCATCACAGAATCTATCACTTTCAAATTTGAGACTATGCATATCAAATTCTAGTTGTTTCTTTGATAACTTAGGTAAAGTATATATATTGCAATGTCTAAGTCTTCTATGCCAGATTTAAGATTCATTTATCTTACTAGTTAAGCAGTTTACTATTTGTTTACACAAGGAATTTAAGTCTAGGTTATAAACATTATCAGTTTTGGGTGCTCTAAATTTAAGAAATTTATCTTTAAAAATAGAACATCGTTTATTAGAAAAATTAACACAATAACCATCATCACAAATTTGAGAGATACTTATCAGGTTGTGTTTAAATACTTGTACATAGAGTACTTTAGTGATTGAGACAGCTTCTGGATCCCCAACAGTTCCAATACCAATAATTTTACCTTTGGCATTGTCACCAAATGTGACTAATCCACCATCCTTTTGAGTTAGAGTTCTGAAATTTGATGATTTTCCACTCATATTCTTGGAGTAGCCACTTTCCATATACCATATAGCTTTTCTAATTCTATGACATGCTTCCTGTAAAGGAATTTAAACAAATGTTTGTTTTGGTACCCATATTTTTTTGGGTACAGTAGTGTTAGCTAGAAAAGACCTGGGAATCCAAACTTGCTTTGTTTTTATATAATCAATAGAATCAAATAAACAAGTTTCAACAAAGGATTTCTTAATCCCACTTATTTTCAGTTGTTTTAAATAAAAAAATTTAGATATGTGACCTTTTGTTCCATAGTAGTTTCAAATTTTACCTTTTGTACTTGGAAAAAAATAGTTCATATACAGTTTGGGTTTCTCACCTTTACTACCTATTTAAAATCTTTCCTTTTTAATCACATTATTTCCAAGAATTTCATTTTGTATATTTTATCTTCTTGTAAAAAAATGATGTACACTTTTTTATGTTTCTACTTCTATTTGAAATGTTTTCATTTTAGTTTCATTATCTGTACAGTTTGTGTTTGATGAGTTATATTTTTTAATTAATACTTGATGTTGTTTTAGCAGAGTGTCTCTTTCTCCTAAAACAACAGTGTGAATATTTTTTAGAGATTTAAGTTTCTTAAGTCAGAAATCATATTTCTATTTCAGCATATTGTAGCAGGCTAAAAGTTTATAATTTGAACAACTAGAACTAGAATCAGAATCAGATGAGTAATAAGATTTTACCTCACCAGCTTCTTCCATAAAGAAAATGTTTTCTTTCAGATTGGATTCTTATTTTTCTGAGTCATACTTTGATGAGATGCTGAAGTCTTCAAAAAAACTCCAAGTAGCTTTCATTTCTCTTTTTTCTTTCTTCTTATAATCATTTTTTTTGAAAAAATTCTTTTTCTTTTCTCCTTTTAATTGAGGACAGTCATGTCTAATGTCACCCATCTTTTTTGCATTCATATCATCTAAACTCTCTTGGTTCTTTTTCATCCTTTATGAAGGATTTTCTAAGTCCCTTATTCTTTATGTAGAATTTACTGAACTTTATGGCTATCTAATCTAGTTCCACATCTGAATTTGATGAATCAGAACTCTCTGATTTTACTTTGATTTCATTCTTCATTTTTCTGATTTTCTATTGAGATGTTACCTTTAAAGTAATATTTTCTATTTTGATTAAAACTTTATGCTCATTTGCTTCATCTTCCATCTCAACTTCATAGATCATAAGAGTTCCAATTTACTCTCTCAATATAAGATCTTTGACTAGTGAGGATTTCCTAATAGTAGCCGAAATTCCATTCCACTTAGGTGGTAATACTCTTAAAACTTCCAGGGCCTGATCTGCTTGTTTGATAGGATCACCCAAGGCAGTGATATTATTAACAATTTATGTAAGCCTTCCATTCATCTGGGTTATTATTTCTCCTTATAACATTCTGAATGTGTCGAATTTCAATTTAGAAGTGGCATACCTCATCTTCCTGACATTGTCAGTTCCTTCATAGGCAACTGCAATCGTCTTCCACATTTAATAAGTCGTCGGGCACTTAGATACTCTGTTGAATTCATCTGGTCTAAGACCATGGATGATAGCATTCATAGCTTTGGATTTTATGTAATACTTTTCTTCTATATCAGCATTCCATATTTAGGTTTCTCTGGAATCACATAGGGTGTTAGAATTTTCGAGTAGACTCTGTATCCAGGGTTCTTTAAATAAATGGTCATCCTTGATTTCAAGCATCCATAATTTTCACTGTTGAAGTAGGGAGCTTGAACCATTGACATGCCCTCTTGTGTATTAGCCATTATTCATTGTATAATCCAAAAAAATCATCTTGTTATAGATTTGACAAAAACTCATCCTTTGATACCAATTATTAGATCGGGTTATAAAAAATATACCCAAGTGGGGGGGTGAATTGTGTCTTTTAAAAATTCTTCACGAATTGTAAAGATGGTCGAGTCTATCCTTTAAATTTTTTAGAAAGTTTATGTAGCTGAAAATAAACATATTTAAAGATGAAAAAATGTATATTAGTTCGAGAAACTGAAGGCCCCTAGTCCACTCCACCTACACTCTACTCCATGAGCTTGGTGATTTTCACTATATGGTTTTTTTAAAGGTTGGGGCCGAAGCCTCATTTTTATTATTGAAACAAAGCAAATACCTCTTTAACTGGGTAGAGGGACACCCATTACATAGCCCGAAGGCCCAGTGGGCATTTATCCCATTACATAGCCCGTAGGCCCAATTTTTTGGCCCAAATCCCATTATGTGAATAGTACTACTACAGTACCCGCACTGCTACAGTACCCGACGCTGCTACAGTGGCCCCTGCCGCCGCTACAGTACCCCTACCACCGCTACAGTGCCGCCATTGCAACAGTATCTCGGCTGCTACAGTAGTGCTATAGTGCTTCTACAGTACCTGCGCCCAAAATACAAAGAGTATTTTTCTGAAAATACTTTCCAGTTTTTATTCACAGTTGCAATAGCACGCAACTGACAGTCGATGAATCGTCATCTTTAGAAAGAATGATATTCAGGTAAAAGTAGTTTTGAGCTGATCCGGTTGCATCAGATCTTGAAATGAATTTATCAACTTCAACAAAAGTAGATTAACAATAGATAATTGATGTAGAATCGGTGAATCTTCAATGTGTTTCTTCTTCAAAAAAAATAGAGTTTGATATATCTTGGTAGCAGCAGATCTATGTGACTCATATATCTCTGTAAATTGTAGCAGTGAAAAACTTGAGTGATTATTATCCTAATATTATTTTCAATGATTATCCTCTCTCCATGTAATATAAAATATCATAGATATATAGAATAAAAACGTTTTATTTTCAAATTTAGATCCACAAATATCGCCTTTAGAATCACGATATTAAAATGTTTGAATTACAAAGCCACTATAACTCCCATCAGTATTCGGAAGGAAAAGATTCTCTTAAATCGATCATTTGAATCATAAATAAATATATTTGAATCATTCAAATATCTACTTTAAAATCGGTCTTTTAATATGGCTTGAAATCAACCTGATAATCCGTATAAAGACCGTTTCTTGATAAAGTTGTAATTTAAATCTCTGACACCAAACGTAGGGTTGAACTGCATAGCATTATTTCTCTAAATGTAAGGTTCACAACGTAAGGTTCAAAATGTAAGGTTGATCCTCCATAATTGTCTCTTCAACTCTCAAACATACTGTATATAATAAAATTTTTTATTAGATTCTAAATGTAAGGTACATGATTCATACTTTTTGATACAATGTAAGGTTGTTTACAAAAGTAAGGTTGATGAACCATACTTTTGAGAAACAAACATAATGTTCCATACTAATGTAGGGTTCTTCTTCCATACTTTTCTAATATCTCAAATGTAAGGTTCATTCCAAATGTAGGGTTTTTCTTCCATACTTTTCTGATATGCCGAACATAAGGTTCCTTCCAAATGTAGGGTTCTTCTTCCATACTTTTGTTGATAACGTATGGTTGCTTAACCATACTTTTGTCTATAACATATGGTTTCTTAACCATACATTTCTAATATCTTTTAAATTAAATGATGGATTCCATCCTTACACTATGCTCCTCAACGTAGGGTATGAACAATGTTTAAAGAACACGTTGAAGTGATTTCCAAACACGTAGAGCATGAACAGTGCTTCCAGAACACACTAAAGTGATTTCTGAACATGTTGTCAAATATTCCACTAAGATTAAACACTTTAATATTATTCCAAAATATATAAATAAAGAATATTAATTTCCTGAAATACACTTAAGATAAAATCGTTAGAATAACAAACAAGGGTATTTGTGAGAATCAAAATCATCATAAAAAGATAGAGTATTGTTCTCAACAATCTCCCCCTAATAGAGTATTTTTAAAAACAATACTTTCTCAACAAATATATGAAACACAATCCATCATTTTAATTTTATAATAATTAAACTCAGGTAATTAAATTAAAATAAATCCAACACATACATTGGTCAGTCTAAGATCATGATCATACATTCTTCCAAAGAATACAAATTTAAAAAAACTAGTTATCATTTATTTCAATGTGTTATTTATTATAGATAAACAAGATCAAATTAATTAAATTAATTATTTAATTTATTAATTAATTTATCTTAATGTTCATATAATCAGTCCTAGATATTCACATTCATTGTAATTCTAAAAAAATTAAATAAATTAATTTATTTTAAAATTAATTAGGTTTATTACATGTACTTGGAGGAAACATGGTGTGTACCCATATGAATTAATCAACGTTTAGTATGACTATTTATTGTTCACTCAAAAAGCTTGTATGTGTACACAATGTGTCACATAACCACATGGTTTGTTCTATCAATTATTGATACATAGACATGTGTCGAATTACAAGGTGGGTACCACACTTAATGTGAATGGAATATATGACATGTAATGACCATACTCAGCATGTAGTTCCTAATTTAACATGGAAATTAATTAAGAATTTAATATTCTTAAAGACTATTACATGGAATGTACAATCAATTAATGACATAAAAATATGATAATTAGGTTTAATGGTGTAATAAATTTTTATTTATATGTAAAATAATTACCTAAAGTACATCTTAGATCAGTGTGCTCTATGCATAGTTGGGTATGTGTTACACAATGAATATAGCTAGATACACACTATGTAATGGATTTTATCCCTATCCAATATACACACCAAGGGATTCATCATGAATCTTGAAAATATTCATTTATGAGGTACACAACATATACACTAACTACACATTGTGTAACCTCCTTGATGCATGGTTATCAATCCCATACGTTGTGTAATAAATAAACGACATGACTTTGACCATGAAATTTATCTGAATTTATTGTTAAAACCGTATGGACTACACTACATCTATTAAATCTAAAAGCCATGTAGTTTGGTAATAAATATGGAAATCTAACCCAGAAAACACATAGAGTGTAATAACATCATGTTCCAATTTCTTCACATGATGCATCCAAATTAATTCAAGGCTCATCCTAGTGTAAAGAACCTAGATACATTATTTGTACATATAGGATTCTTGGCATGTAGTTTCATGTTATCTAGAAAAAAGTGTCATCACCTCTAGATGGGTTCTCTGTATGTTCTTCATCTGTTTTTATACTATTCTTGGTCACAAGAAAGTAAATGAAGAATTATAACAACCATGTCTTAACATACATAAACATTGCATAATTTTTTCAGAATACAAAAAACATTACAAAAACAGACACCCAAATAATGTATTAGTTGAGTGCCTTTGGAAACATGGAAATATAAACAATGGTACATGATCAAGCAAAATTATCTCCTTTTATTTTCCCCAAGACTAGAACCCCTCTTAGAGATATCATACATGAAATGTATCTTCATAACCTAGGGAATGAAACATAAAAAGGGTTTATCTCATATGCTCGGCAAGGGTAACCAAGGAATACATGTAATCATAAACATGAGCATATGGGTATGAAAATGTGATCATTGTATTATAAGTTCATTCCCTACATATCATAAGATCATAAACATGAATCATGGCATAAAGTTTGGTAGTATATAAGGTATGAATCAAAATGAAATAAAGAACATAAGGCATGAAAGCATATCATAGGAATAATACATGTAATTTTTTCATACATAAACATGAAATATCATCCCCTATAAGTCAAGATGCATTGCTAGAACTTATCAAGGCACTTCATGGGAATTGCACCTACTTGGAAGGATACACCACCATCCCTAGTCGCAGTCCTTTTCTTGTAAGGGATTCGGTTCCCCATTTTCCCATAGTGGGCATGTTTTCCCCATCTTCCATCTTCATGATGACTACACCTATTGGGCGGGACACACTACCATCCCCAGTCACAATCCTTTCCTTGTAAGGAATCGGGTTTCCCCATCTTCACATATTGGATCAAGCCTCTCGACTTGATTCCCATAATTATATCATGAGATATAAATATTTACCCAATGAATTGGAGGGAGATATAGGTCCCACCAATCTCATAATAAAATAATTCATACATGTGCCATGAGATAATAAAACATTCTTCATATCATGAACCATAATAAGATATGGTCTTAGTAAACATCATGTAATAATCCCATGAAATTAAATGGGTGTCAAAAAAATGTAATCATATCTTAAACTATGGAAAAATATAGTTTTCATAATCATTTAATCAAAACCTGACCCATGAAAAGAAGCAGGTTTCACAAGCATAAAACTCATGGAAGAGGAACGAGTTTCATTAACACATAACTCATGAAAGAGGAAGAAGTTTAAAAAAAATTATGCCATCAAAACATAAAACATTAATAAAAAGAATATGAATGGAACCTTTGGATAATTTTCCAAAAGGCAATGAGTAACATCAACATATATCATCTTAGATGGAAAATAATTTTGAATTAACTTTCAAAAACATTTATTGAAGAAAATATCCTTTATTATTTGAAAAAACTATTTTTAAAAAATAAAACCATTTTAAACCCATTTTAATAGAAAATACATTTAAAAATTAAAAAATAAGTCTTGAAATATTTTTTAAAAATTATTTCCTTGAAAACATATAAAAAAACATGAAAATGTTTGGAAAACTGTTTACCTTCAAAACTTATAAAATAATCTTCAAAACATTTTAAAAATATTTTTATTTGAAAACAATTTGAAAACTTATAAAGAAAGCTTGAAAACATTTTGAAAAACATTTTTGTAAAAATACATTGAAAATACAGCTTGAAAATGTTTTGAAAACAATTTCTTTGAAAATACATTGAAAACATATAAATAAATATTTAAGACATTTTGAAAACCTTTTTACATGAAAACTTATGAAAAAAGATTGAAAATTTTATGAAAACCATTTTCTTGGAAACAAATTTAAAACAATGAATTTTAAGAATATTAGGAAAACACATTCATTTAAAAAATAATAACTTTTTAATCTTTTAATGGAAGATTCAATGTAATGACGGTAGGAAAATCTATACATACAGAACATTCCTTTTGCATCGTAAAAAGTTTAGAAATGTGTCATGACCGTAAAATGAAAAAAATATTCCTTTTTAAAAAAACCTTATATTTAAAATGGTAAAACGTGGGTAAAAATTTATTTTAAAGCTCGTAGGTGAATAGAATAATATCTTTTGGAAAACTTTTAGAAAACATGGTTTTGAAGGGACCCAGATTTCCGACATAAGATAAAGGTAAAGTCAGACTTTCTTAAAAACACTTTCCTGATCATCTTATGTACCAAAGAGTTGAGAAACGATACCATTACTTGGACATAAAATGAATAACCATAGGGTAAGAAAACTCATAAGAGTTCTTGAGATATGGATCATAATATTTCATCAATGGGAGCATAATCATAAATAACATCGATAAACTGTGAGATTGTAGCTATAAACCGTTACCAATTTGGTAACTTTCAATCATAAAAAATAGAAAGAATAACATTACATTAAGCTCAAAATTTCACGAAAATAAGGATATTAATGATATAACATGTCCAAGGTAGTATATACACCTCATGTAAACATATAGGAGTATAACATGGCATGTGTATCAAAGAGGGAAAATTGAGACAAAATCACTTTACCGATTTGATAAATTTTGAAACATAGACCCCATGAAAGAAATATCATAAAATGGAAATGTAAATACCCATAAATTAAATTATAAGAAACATATAATATATACCTGGGAATTATACACACCACACAAAAGGAATGGGTGGTGAATAAAGCATGTATCTCGCAGAAATAAAAAGTAAGATGAAATTCTCTTACTTTGTGTCTTGACTCTCATCATACTCATTCAAATCTCTTGTATAATAAATATAAGGTTATTCTACATCTATCACATAACCATATTATTATATCTAATACCATATATGGTTTTATTATATCTTTATATTACCAGCTTATGAACAATTTTATGTTAATATTTCACTTCGAGTAATATTCACTTTTTTTCACATGTGTCTTAATTTGTTGTATCTTTGTTCGTTATAATTATATCATGATTTCCAGAATGTAAAACATGATATAAATATCATGTATATTTGGTATATGTATATTATAATAATTTATAGAATATAAAAGTATGAAATGGAATACTCTGTTCATGGAGACAGTAGATTGTACGTATACATGACCGTTGTTTCAGTTTTATAGTCGTATTGAAAGAAAGAATGAAAATGAAATATATGTATATATGTATATAATATCATTACAGTACAATTATTATATCATATGTATCATGTAATTTTAATAAAAACATCCTTAATATATTCTGTGTAGTGTGTGAATGAATCACATCGCTTTGCGGTGGTGGTAGTCCACACATCCAGAAATGAAATTATCATATTTACAAAAAATGGAAAGTATAAAGTTATGTGTTATAAAAAATTAGATAAGCATAAGGAAATTATAAAAATCATATATATTATATATAAATATTGTGTCCATCACAATTCCCACCATGAATGGAAATAAAGGAAGAATGAACAATCATCATTTTGTGAGAATCACTACGCCAAAATTTGTGCTTAACAGTGGTTTAAACTGCCGCTAAATCATTCCGCAACAGTTTTGGAAAATTGTCACTAAATCGCGTGTCAGCAATCAATTAGTGATGGTTTTTAAAAACCATCGTAGAATTTCTTAACAGTGGTTTTTAAGCGGTGGTTTAAACCGTTATAAAATCGTTTTTAATTTTTTTTAATTCTATAAAAAAATTATTTTCTTAATTAATTAATTATTTATTTATTTAATTTTCTGAATTTATTTATATATTTATATATTTATTATTTACATGTTCATTTCCATGCACATGCCCATTCCATTTAAATAAATTTTGCGTTGGGTGAGATTTGAACCCCTAACCTCTTGGTTATTCTCCAAAGACTCTACCACTCGAGCAGGCTCTTCATCTGGTCAATAAATATAATTTAATATACTTATACACACACACATATATATATATATTAATTGAAAAACAAATAATACATAAATTAATAATTCATTACTAATAAATTAATAATATAAAAATAAAATAATTTAATATTTAATATTTAATTTATAAAAAATAAACAAATAATGTATAAATATATAATAAGCAAATAAATCAGAGATAAATTAAAAATAATTTATTAATAATTAATAATTAATAAATGAATTAAAAATAATAATAAGATAATAAAATAATATTGATGTATAATGAATAAACAAAGAATAAGTAAATAAGTAAATATTAAATAAATAATAAATAAATAAATAAGAAATAAATATTTAAATAATAATTAAAAAAATAAATAATAAAAAATTAATTAATAATTAAATAATAGTAAATTAATAGAAAACAAATAAATAATATATTAATAAAATAATAATATTATAATAATGAAAAAAATAAAAAATAGATAAGTAATAAATGATAAATAATAAATAATAAATAATAAATAATAAATAATAAATAACTAAATAAATAATTAAATAATGAATAATAAATAACTTATAATGAATAATGAATAATGAATAATGAATAATTAATAATTAATAATTTGAAATTTATAATTAACATTTAAAAATAATTAATTAACTAATGAATACCGAATAATGAATAAATAAATAATAAATAAATAAATAAATAGTGAATAAAGGAATGAAAAAATAAACTAATAATAAATAAATTAATAATAATTTAAAAATAGATTAATAAATAATAGATAATAAATAATAAATAAATAAATAAAATATATTTTAAAAACATTTAGCATAAATTTTAAAAAAATCCACTAAAACATCGCTAAATTCTTGGTTGAAAAACATTTAGCGGCAGTTTTGAAAACCCTAGTAAAACACTGTTTTTCTATAGTGGTTGTAGTTTTTCGTACACCTAAACAGTATGTTTGTTACCCATTATATAGAAGTATGTATAAGTTTATGTCAAAACATTAGCATAAAAAAATCTTAATATATTGAGGATTTCATTGTTTTTTTATAATCATAGAATAAGGAAAATAGGGGTGGTGGAGAAAGAAAATAAAAGAAATGAGCTTGTGGGATAGTGTTACCTCTTCTTTGGGTAACTCCTTTTGGGTTTCACCAAAGGGATTACTTGGATTTATTTCTTCCCAAATGAAGGATTCAAGGGGGAAGGAAGGGATTTTGAAAAGCGTATTGGTTAGATCTTGGAAGAACCTAAGTGGTTTGAGAGGTGTGAAGAATGGGGAGAGGTGGTGGCCTTTTATAGGGAATGGAGGGGACACACTTTCCATTTCTGAAAACAAGTTTGGTGTACCCATATTTTTACCTAATAAAAGTCAAAAAAACAACCAAAATAAATAATGGAATATTTATGGGTAAAATATTGCCAGAGAATGGGTTTTTGACAAGTAGTTAGGTAATTTGAGCCCTTAAATTTAAGGTTTATTCCATTGTTAACCTTAATTTTTCCTTAATAACTGGAATTAATTTTAACTAAATTCAGTAATATTTTTTGTAAAAAACTAAGTTGAACATATTATAAATTATAAATTATGATGATTCCAAATATTTAATCCATTTTTCTAAATTATAAACACATAATTGGGGGAAATTAATTTAAAATTAACCTCGTAGGTGGGACGACAATGCAGGTTCTAAAAGTAAAAAGGGTCCAAAAGTTTGCTAAGTTCTTATACCCAATTTCAAATATAAATGATTCTATTGACCTCAATTGGAATAATTTATAAAAAAATTTACCTAATTAAACATTGAATCTAATTTAAAATACAATTTAACCTTATAAATATGTAAGATGAAAAGGTAGTTTTGAATTAAAATTTAGTATTTTTAACTATTCATTAAAAAATGAAACCTTATAGAAAAATACCAAAAAATTATCCTAACTTAATTTTTATGTTTATATTTAAAATATGAATTTTATTTTTATATATTAAATCAACATAATTTCCAATAATTAGATTTAAAATGGGTTCACCAATAAAAGGTGGTGAAACTACCTTTATAAACATATATCATTTTTAAGCATAAAATTGGGTTTGTTCTTATCTTATGTCTATCAAATATATTATATGAATATCAAAAGTATTTTATTGAATATATAACATATATATTAATTAATATAACTTAGTAATTGTAATTAATTTAATTTTTTAAGACAAAACACATTTGGGAGCATAAAAATAACAATATATCCTTTATATTCAATTGGTTCTTATATTTTCATTTCTAATTAATTGGTAACATATGAATTCATATTATATTTTTGTAAACCATATATTTTTATAATTTATTTTATAATACTGATAATATCTAATTTAACAGTTAGGTTATATCTTATTATATTAAATAATAACATTTTAATAATATATTGTTGTTTGGTAAAACTCAGTCTTGCGTGTTACGCAAGCCATCTAGAAAATTCAATATTGTGTGTAATGCAAGCTAGTCTCAGTATTTCACGTAGATAAAGCTAAATTTTATGTAGAATTTAGTGCACGATTAACATGGTTTTGTGTATAACGCAAGCCAAACATAGTGCTTTAATATAAAATAAACTATTTCCCATGTTGCATGAAATGAAAAATATCAAAAAGATTAAATTAACTTGAAAAAAATAATTCAAAAAATCTCAGGGTGTTACATTCTACCCACCTTGAAATTAATTTCACCCTTGAAATTCATTTGGGTTATCAATGATTTAATAATTGAATGTTTCATTCATAGAACCCCACATCGTAAAAATGAATACTAAAACTTCCCTCAAAAAGGGAAATTTGGAACCATAATGGTTACCCAAAGTAACATATAACTATGTTTACACATAGGAGAACATAGGTTGGGAGTTAATATTGGACATATATTAAAAGGATAAATATTTATAATGAGTGATTAAGGTCATCAATCACAAACAAATGAGTGATCAAAGAAAATTTGAGGGCTTAAAAAACATAAATTTGAGATTATTTAAAAGACCATAGGTTCAACAAAAATTAACGTATTAGGACAACACATTTTTTTATCATTATCCTAATGTAGATTAATTCTTTTATTGACCAATAATATAAGGAAATATACTTTCTTGATATATTTCTATAAACAAAATTTCATTCTTTTTTTGTTCTTTTATCTATTTCTAATTCATCCATTACTTCAAGAAATAGATGTTCAGAAATTAACTTTGATGCTTGATGTACTAAAATACACTTTTAGAAGATCTTAAGGCCCATAAAAGAATAAAAATTATTACTATTTTTCTATAAATATTCTTCAAAATCAATATGGTTAATAAATTAATCTTTAAACATAAAAAAGTAACTCTATTAGTTCATCATTAATATTTATTTATCAAAAATAATTACACATTAACCAAGACATTGTATAGGCTAGTAGTAGGCATGAAACCATTATCGTCATTTGGTCATGGGTTCTAGAACCACGGCCTTTACAGACTTGATTTGTTATCACCTGACATATATGATGTCCTTTTCTAAAACCACACTAAAATAATTTCTAAAATAAATATGATATACATCCTTGAAATAAGGTTAATCACAAAATATCCTTTTAACAAAGGTTTTCAATACAATCTCAATACATAAATACTTCCTCTGGAGTTTAAATTAAAATTTTCATGATTTTTTAGCCTTATAACCTTATGAAAGATGAAAATCCAAAACTTTAGAGAGAAATCCATGAAATCAGCTTAACATTGATTCCCAAAATATCACAAAGTAGCTCTAGGTTGTCACATTCCAAACATGTGAATACCTTCATAAAGTATTCTATTGAAACTGGGTAATGACCTGAATTACCAAAAATCCTTACTGAAAACATACAAATATCCTTATTCCAAAGTATATTGGATCTATTCCTCAAATCCAACAATGTTTTGAACTTCATCAATGGAAGCATAAACCACCTGTCAACAATTCTATAATGAGTTCCAAGGTAATCGGTATCATCCAATTTACTTATTCATATCCCACATATCTTTATTGAAACAACATTATCTTAACATAATGAACATATTAAGGGTTATATTTCCCTTAATTCACTTTTCTATTTCATTGGAACCATTTAATGCGTTTTTTTAAATCTATAGCGAAAAAAATAAACTGAAAAATCCTTATATATTTCATAATTCTTGAACCCAAATAAATTAAAGTTTTGATTATTACACTTCATTCTTAATCCATTAACAAGGATACCTCATCCTATTATATAATACCTATTTCATTTCACATTTCATCTATAGTATTTTTATCATCAACAATGTAACCATTACTCGCACCACCTTGATGATTCTCTCTAGGATATTTTCTCTTATGACATTGAGTTGCATAATGACCATTCATTCCACACTTAAAACAATTAACCTTCAATGATTCCTGATGGATTACAATATTCATATATTTTTTATTAATCGAACTCTTCATTTTTCCCTTTTAGTCACTTGATTTGTGTCCATCATTTCCATTGTCAAAACATCTTCTTGTTCCTTTAATACATTCACTTGGTGATTCTTTCCACATTATTGACATAAAGGAAAACATATCTTCTTTTCTCTATGGTCTCCATCACCTAAAATTTCTGCAAAATTTTTTTTTCTCTTATTTGGTGTGTCCGAGAGTTGGTTAAGGTACACATTGTTAATCATGTTTCATGAAAACTAATTAGACATGATCACAACATCTTTTACTCTTGTGATCATCCCATTTGACTACTCATCGTCAAATTGTATGTCACTTACAACATTGACCCAGTTCCTTTTGATTCCTGCCATTGACTAAAACTAGAAAGCATAGTGTGAGTAAAACTTATCATAGTGTAAAACCACATAATCATGATAAATAATTAATATAGGATGTTTAAATCATGAAACTGACTTATTTAATTTATGAAACCTTAGGTTTATCCTAGGTTATTCATAGTCATCCCATATTTAAATCCTTTATGATGGTTTGTAAAGATTTTTTGAATTCACAAAGAATATATCTTGAGGGTTTCAAACCTGGTGTGCAGCAAGGCTTGTTGTCATGTATCAGGTTATGTTGAGTCAGGCCCAACATACCTTGCTGGAGTTTGTACCCCTCGGTACATATATGCTAGAGTCACATCTACTTATAGTATCCAGACAGTGATATATTGCTAGGAAACCACTCACTCAATCATTTACTAAAATTCTAGGACATTTTCCTAAACATTAACTCATCCTTATACTTATTTTTAGATACATACCTAGACATATCATCAAAAATATACCTAGTTATCTCACTAAAATTTTGCCATCCTAGTTTCCAAAGGTTGACTAAACCTTCACTCTGATACCAACTATAACAACCCTATATTAATGTACATAAACATTATATCATTTTTTGGAATACTTAAAAAATTATCCAAATAGACACCCAAATACTATATTAGTTTACTGCCTCTGGAAACATGGAAACATAAACACTTGTACATAAGCAGGCTGCATTATCTCCCACTAGGTTCTCCAAGACTAGAACCCCTCTTAGAAATATTGTACATGAATTATATCTTCATAACCTGGGGAAAGAAACATAAAAAGGAGTTAGCACAGATGCTTGGTAAGAGTAAATAAGGGAGACATGTAAGCATAAACATGAGCATAAGAGTATGATAATGTGATCATAACATTATAAGATCATACCATACATATCATAAAGTTTAGAAACATGAATCATGGAATAAATCTTAGCATTTAATAAGATATAAATCACAAAGAAATAAATAAAATAATCCATGAAAGAATATCATAGGAATAATACATGTAATTATGGAATACATAAACATGTGATATCATCCCCTATAAGTCAAGACACATTGCTAGAACTTATCAAGGCACTTAATGGGAACTTCACCTAATGTGAAGGACACACCAACATCCCTATTCATTGTTATTTACTTGTAAGGGGTTGGGTTTCCCCATATTCCCATAGTGGATCAGGTTTCCCTATATTCCATCTTCATAGTGACTACACCTATTGGGTGGGACAAACCACCATCCCTAGTCACAGTACTTTCCTTATAAGGGATTAGGTTTCCCTATGTTCCCATAGTGGATCAAGACCATCGACTTGATTCCCATTATTATCTCATAAGATATAAATCATTAACCAATGCATTGGAGGGATATATAGGTACCACCCATATCATAATAAAATCATTCATACATGTTCCATAATATAATAAAACTACCATAATATCATGATCCATAAAAAGAGATGTGTTTGGTAAACATCCTATGGTAATCCCATGAAATGAAATAGGTTCTATAAATATGTAATAATATCTTAAATTGTAGAAAAATATAGGTTTCATAATCATTTCATCAAAACATAACCTGTGAAAAGAAGCATTTTTCACAAGCCTAAAACTCGTGGAAGAGTAATCGGTTTCATTAACATATAACCCATGAAATAGGAATAGGTTTAAAAAACATTATTCGATTAAAACATAAACCATTTAGAGAAAGAATTTCAATAAATCCTTTGGATCATTTCCTATATGGTCATGAGTAACATCAATGGATGTCATCTTAGATGGAAAACAATTTTGAAATATCTTTTAAAAACATTTCTTGAATAAAATATACATTCTTCTTTGAAAAATTATTTTTAAAACTTTGAAACATTTGAAAACCATTTTCCTGGAAAATACATTTAAAACTTAGAAACAAGACTTTAAATCATTTTTAAAATATTTTTCCTAGAAAACATATAAAATAATATTGAAAACTTTTTTAAAACTTTTTCCTTGAAATATATAAAAGAAAACTGAAAGAATTTGGAAAACTATTTTCCTTGAAAACTTATAAAATAACCTTCAAAACATTTTATAAACCTTTTTATTTGAAAACACTTTGAAAACATATAAATAAAGCTTGAAAATATTTTGAAAACCATATCTTAGAAAATAATTTTAAAACTTATAAAGAAACCTTTAAAATGTTTTGAAAATCATTTATTTGAAAATAATTTGGAAACTTATAAATATATCTTGAATAAGTTTGAAAACCTTTTTACATGAAAACTTATGAATGAAGGTTGAAAGTGTTATGAAAACCATTTTCTTGAAAACCAATTTATGACAAAGAATATAATGAATATTTGTAAAAAAAATATTTCAAAAGAATTAATAATTTTTTAATCTTTTAAAGTAAGCTTCAATGGATTTAATGTGGGTAAATTAATACATGTCGAATATTCCTTTTGCACCGTAAAAAGTTTAGAAAAGTTTCTCGACTGGAAAATGAAAAGAAGATTGATTTTAAAAAAACTTTTTTTTAAAAAGGTAAAAATGGGTAAAAAATTGTTTTAAAGATCATAGGATAATATTATAATATTTTTGGAAACCTTTTAGAAAACATGTTTTTGAAGGAACATAGATTTCTAACTAAAGAGAGAGGTAAAGTTGAACTTTATTAAAAACAATTTCTTGATCATATTATGTACCAAAGAGTGTAAAAGTGGTAACATTAGTTGGATATAACATTAATAACCAGAGTTTAAGAAACCTTATAATATTTATTGAGAAATTTATCATAATATTTCATCAATGGGATAATAATCATAAACAATCCTGATAAATGGTGAGATGGTATCTATAAACCGTTAATAATTTGGTAACCTTGGATCATAAAAAAATGGAAAGAATAAAATTACATAAAGATTAAAATATAATGAAAATAATTAGATCTATGATATAACATGTAAATGTACGTATATAAAAATCATGAAAAAATATAGGTACATAACGTGGCATGTGTCTCAAAGAAGGAAAGTTGAGACAAAATCACTTTACCGATTTGGTAACTTTTGAAACATTTACCCCATGAAATAAATTTCATAAAATGGATATGTAAATATCCATAAATTAAATTATAATAATAATACAATACATCCATGGTAATTATAAAAAAAACACGAAATTAATGTGTAGTGAATGGAGCATGTATCTCCTGGAAATAAAAAGTCAGATGAAATTCCCTTACCTTATGTCTTGACTCTCATTGAACTCATTCAAACCTCATGTATAATAAATATAATATTATTATAAATCTATAAAATAACCATATTATTATATATAATACCATATATATTTTTATTATGACTTTATACTACCCACTTATTAACAATTCTATGTTAAGGTTTCACATTGGGTAATATTCACTTTTTTTCACATGTGTATTTATTTTCTATATATTTGGTACTTATACTTATATCATTATTTACAGAATTTAAACCATGAAATAAATATAATTTATATTAATTTTATGGGTATTATAATAATTTATATAATATATGATTGTGAAATGGAATACACTGTTCATGGAGATGGTAGGTTGTATGTACGCATGAATGTTGTTTCCGTTTTATTATTGTATTGAAAGAAATAAAGAAAATGAAATATATTTATGCATGTACATACTATCATAAAATCACCATTATTATATCATATATATCATATAATTTAACTAAAAACATCCTTAATACATTCCATGTAGTGTGTGAGTGAATCACATCGCTTTGAGGGGTAGTAGTCCACACTTTCTCAAACAAAATTATCATATTTGCACAAAATGTAAATTATAAAGTTATGTGTTATAAAAAAATTATAGAACAATAATTATATTATAAATATATTATATTATATATATAAATAATTTTTCCATCATAATTTTCAACATGTGAGGCGGTAAAGGAAGAACGAACAATCATTGTTTTGTGAGGAGGTAGTTTACCATACACATAATTAGTATGTTCGTTACCCAATAGATTAAAGTGTGTGTAAGCATAGGTATAACCCTTATAATACCAAAATATTAGTATATTTAGGATACTGGTTTTGTTTTATAATCATGTAATAAGGATAATTGAGGTGGTGGAGAGAGAAAATAAAATAAAGGAGTTTGAGGGAGGGCGTTACCTCTCCTTTGGGTAACTCATTTTGGTTTTCACCAAAGGGATTTTTTTGATTTATTTATTCCAAAATGGAGGATTCTTTAAATAAGGGATGGATTTTGGGAATTATATTTTTAAGATATTTTACTAACATAAGTCTTTTGGGAGGTGAGAATAATGGGGGTAGTTGGTGGCATTTTATAGGGAAGTGAGGGGATAAACTTGGCATTTTTTTAAAAAAAGTTAGGTGTGCCCACGTTTTTACCTAACAAAAGTCACAAAAAACCAAAAAATATAAATAATGGAAGGTTTTTGGATGAAATATGATCATCTAATGGGTTTTTTTACAAGTGGTTAGGTCATTTTATGCCTTAAATTTAAGGTTTATTCCATTGTTAAGATTAATTTTACTTCAATAACTGTAATTATTTTTAATTTCATTCACTCATATTTTTAGTAAAAAACTAAGTTGAAATTATTAGAAATTATTAATTATACTGATTCCAAATATGGAATCCATTTTTAAAAATTCTAAACACAAAAGTAGAATAAATTTATTTAAAATTAATCTCACAGACGGGACAACAATGCGAGTTTTAAAAGTAAAAATTTTCAAAAGTTTGGTAAGTTTTCTTACCCAATTTCAATGTAAAAATTATTCTAATGACCTACATTGTATTAATGGATAAAAATATTATCTAATTATACTTTTAAACAAATTTAAAATATAATTTA
The DNA here is from genome assembly GCA_963277665.1 of Viscum album. Classification (NCBI taxonomy): domain Eukaryota; kingdom Viridiplantae; phylum Streptophyta; class Magnoliopsida; order Santalales; family Viscaceae; genus Viscum; species Viscum album. The sequence goes on from OY728127.1 coordinate 627,819,351, forward strand.
ACCTTATAAATAAATAATATGAAAAGGTAGTTTTGAATTAAAATTCAGTATTTTTAAGTGTTCATTAAAAAATGAAACGTTATAGGAAAAATACCAAAAATTATCCTAAACTAATTTTTATGTGTTTATTTAAAATATTAAGTTTATATTGACATATTAAATCTATAAACGTTCCAAAATTTGGATTTAAAATAGGTTCTCCATTAAATTGTGGTAACATTACCTTTATAAAAATATAGGTTTTTAAGCATAAAATTTGGTTTGTTCTTATCTTATTTCATTAAAATATATTGGATGAATATCAAAAGTATTAAATTTAATTTATAACATATATATTATATTAATATCACTCAAAAACTGTAATTAATTTTATTTATTAAGATAAAAGACCTCTAGGAGCATAAAAATAAAAATATATCCTTTATATTCAATTAGTTCTTATATTTTCATTTGTAATTAATTAGTAACCTATGAATTCATCTTATATTTGTGTTTTCACACCTAGATATTTGTTTTTGTTCCTTTTTCCAGTTCATTTTTGGATATTGGGTTTTCTCTTGAGTCTCGGGTGTGACGGGTTTGAATTTTTAGATAATCCCTTGTTTATGTTTGGTCCTGAGGTTGTTCATTTGTTTCCTCCAGGAAATTTAGGGAAAAATGAATTTTTAGGGGTTTATAGTATGAGGTTAACAGTTGGTGCACGATTTTTCAAACTATGATCCCATCTAAATGAAATTTTGCCGCCTATGGCACTTTTTGGATAGTGGCTAACTGCATGGTTAGCACACGGTTTGTAAATCGTGCAATTTAACCATGCACTATGTCATGATTGGATAGTAAGGGGTGAAAATTTTTAGTATATGTTGTCAAAATGTGTGGGAAAATCAACTGACCTATCCAGATCATTAAAAATTTGAAAATTATGGTTGTTTCCTCTCGCGATTTAAACCCAAATCCTCCCTTTCTCCCCTCATTTGGCCTCTCCAATCTGAGGTGCCTCCCTATCTCTCCCTTGTCTCCTTTGGTCTCCCTTACTTTGGTGGTTGTGTTGTGGATTGATTAAGGAGTCATCAAGTAAGTGTTTTTTCCCATGGTTTCTCCCTCTTTTTAGTGTTTCTCTTCCCCCCTTATTGAGTTTCTAATTTCCAATGAGTTGTATGACCTAATGTTGGTCTAATCTTGTGTTGTTGAGTAAGTTATTGATGTTAATTGTTAAATCTTGCTCTATTAGGGTCGTGTGGTGCTGTGGTTGTGGTTTCACACTAATTTTCTGAAGTTTCCAAGTGTGAGTTAGGTGGTTCTATGATTTAGCATTTTTAAATGATTTTAGCTTGCTTCCTTGAGTTTATATATTTGTTCTATGATTGATTTGTGTGGTGAAAAATATATTTTGTAAATATTTTGATGAGAATATATGATGAAAGTGGATTTTCTAAAGGTAATGGTTGTGTTTTCATGTGTGCCTTATTGTGGTTCTTCTTGGGAGTGTTTTATTAACTGTTTTAGGGAAGAAAAATGTGTTTTCAATTGAACTTGAGGTTAGAATGTATTGAAAGTGAGTTTTTCAAAAGAAATTGATTTTTACCGAATGAAGAATTTATTGGAGTGAAATTTTAATTTGACTTGTGAATTGTTTAAATGTTGGAAAGCATGTTTAAAGTGAAATTGTGTTACATGTGGGTTTGAAAGGGGATTGACCCATGGAAATGAATAACTTAATTACGTTATTTTCTTTTAATATTTTCAAATGGTTTTCATAGATTATGAAATTAGATCAAAATGTATTTTTAAATAGTTTAGGGGTGTGTGAAATGAATTGTGTTTTGTCTATGAAAAAAGATGCTTTCTATGTGTTGGTTTTTGAAAGTGGCGATTTCCAGGTGTGTTTACAATTATTGGCATATTAATGTCTGAAAGTGATGTTATATGTTATATGTGGAATTGAAATTGAGAACAAAGGGAATCCTAGGTGATTAGGTGGGTGGAATAGGAGTAGTATAGTAGCTAGATCGGTGGGGCCAATGCCCGATTCTCTATAGTGGTATTGATGATACAAGACTAACTAAATTATGATGGTTAGAGACCACTAAAATTTTGGATAGATTCCTCTCTAGTGGATCATTCATAGGTATAGTGATCAGTGTGGTTACTATACCACATTTTAATGAGATATGAGGTACATAGTGTCCCACTTTAGTAGTGCCTATAGGGGTTTCTCCTAAAATAGTTCTCTCTTGTAATATTGTACTTATTGTTAGCATATGATGTAATTTTTGTCTTATTTTAGAAGCAATACAGGTTCTTCCTTTAAAAAGGTTCTTCCTTTGAAATGTTTTGCTTAAAAAAAATCAATAAAAATTTCCCTATCCTTTATTTTTTTATAAAACTTGCATGTTAATTGGTCTTAAAATGTATGGGTATGAAATCTATTTATCTAGGTGGAATCCTACTTGTATTTGGATAACACCCTACATACTCCTTTGGGTGTATGTAGACCTTGTTATGTATGACCCAGGAAAATGAATGATGTGTCTTGGAGATGTAAGTTGTTTGGATTTCTAGTACCCCCCTTGTTGCAGCTGATAGTGATGGTGGCTTGAGGGTGATGTTTCTAGTGTCACATAAAGTTTTTTGTAATTTTTGTAGTTTCCCTTCTATTTTAGTCTTATGATTTTTGTTTGAAGTTGTAAACCATGAATCTAAAAACTGTTATGCCTTGTTTGGATTTGGTCATTTATTGTGGTGTTTTTTATTTATCTTAGTTATTTATGCTTATGTAAATGGGTTAAATCCTTACCAAAGTATATTTTTGATACCTATGCACTATTTTCCAGCCTTTGAGATCAATAACACCCTTTGGTCTATGCCATGGACTCAATTATGTTTCTTGTTAGATTGAACTCTGGCGTGGTTCGTGAAACAATAGTATCAGAGCAGGTTGGTTCTTTAAAGGACCTAGCATGTAGAGCTCTCTAGGATATTTGGTATGCTAAGGTATATGGAATATTATTTTTGAATCTTAGGGTATAGTTCTGGGAGAGATTATAGCCAATACTTCTTAGATCGAACCTTGAGTTTCCATGGGAAGTCGGGTTTCTTTTGGTTTCCATGGTTATTCTGATTGTTTGGTGTATGTGAAATGAATAAAGAGATGGGATAATGGTCTTACTGGGATCATAGGGACTATAAATCCATATGGAGTTAAGGAAATGGTCCTAGAATACTCTATATTACTGTTTTATGGATGCCAACAATTTGACCAAGTCCCCCATCGATACTAGTTTCTTCTTATGAATTGTTTTTTTTTCTTCTAGGGTTTTGAGAATTGTGTTGAAAACCCTTGTTTTGAAATTATGAAAACTAGATTTTAAAAATGGTAATGGTTTGGTTTTTGGAATATAGAAAACTAATTTTAGGAATCATTTTAATGGAATCATTGAGAAATTGGATTTTTATGAATAATTTTTTGGGTAAAGTAGGGATGAGTTTATAGAAAAAAATTAATTAAGTTTTTGTAATCAAAACTTGTGTCTTATAAAAAAATGGGAAAAAAATATTGTAAAGAAGTTTTTGGAAAAAAAATTAAATAAGAATATATGAGTATTAATCAAATGACTATTGATGAAATGAGGTTTTTTGGGCTGTAGAAACATGTTTTGAATATAGTGAAATGGGTTTTTGAATGGAATCCATAGGATTTTATTTATATAAATATTAAAAGGGATTTATGTATGGATTTTTAAAATTGTTTTTGATTTTGGGGTTAATTATCTTTTGGAAAAGTTTTATGAATTTTGAAATGGAAGGTAGATTGTAAATGTGAACAGTGGGTTGAATTCTTTATTTTGAGAAGTTTAAATGTTGTGTTTTGTCCTTTGGAATGCTCATGATCACTCATGTGCATGGATATGTGTAGATGAATGTGGATGGTTGATGGAATGGGTGGATGGGTGGCTGGGGTGGCATGGGAATATTCATGTGATTGAGGCTCTATGATATACCATTAGAGAGTGTGGAACCCACTAAGTTATTTTCCTTTAAAAAGTTATTTTAAGGGGATGTGTGGCATTTTGATAAGTAATAGTTTTGTGGTGTGTCTCCTTGTGATTTGATAATTTTTCTTGCAAGGTGTTCTGAGTTTGATAACTCTTCATGCTTAAATGGTGTTTGAAGTTTGAGTTTTATTGATGAGTTGGTTTTGAGATAATGATTAGTACGTTATTTTGAAAAATGTTTTGGAAGCCTTTGATTTTGTTACCTTTGTGTGTTCTATGTTTGTTTTTTGGTGTGATTTAGTTAAGGGATCAGTTTTATTACATCCTCAGTTTCCTTGTTGGATGGTGTACGCCCCATCAGATTTTTTTGGATATTCAATGTGTGGTCGTGGGTACTTTATCAGTGTAGACCCTCTAGTTGATCAATATAATAATCTTCTTCTTGAATTTTGTAAATTGAATCCACCTCTTTTTTTGGCTGAGAGTATCCCCATGAAGTATAAGAGTGGATGCAGATAATTGAAAGGAACTTTATCTCCTTAAGTTTCAAAAGTTGTTAAATGTTAAGTTTTTCACTTTTATCCTTGAATTACCGGCCTAGAAGCGGGGGAAGAAATTTCAGTAAGGATAATAGAAAACATCTAGAATCTATTAGTGGTGGTCACGGTATTAATAAAGCCTTTGGATCTTTATCATCTTCTTTCAAGCATAGGATTATGCTATTCCATTAGTATAGAAATTCTGGTCATAAGAAGTCATTGTGTCTGAATGATCCAAAAAAAAGTCATGCCTATTAAGGCCGAGGTCACTTGAATCGGTTCTAACGGGATATTCTCAATAAGTGTCTTGTATTTAGGTACACGTCTATGAAAAACAACCCTGCCTATTTGTAGGAGTAGTGTGTTTTTTGTGGCTCGGTTTAAAGTACCTTCCTTTTTAATGCTTCTATCAGTCATTATGGTTGTGTATGGAGATGTTTTGTGGTGTGGTATTTTCTTTAAAATGAAGAATCAGATGTTGTGGAATATTTTTAGAACTCCCATTTTAATGGAGGTAGGATTTTCTTTCATAAATCCGGAATTTCTCTATTCTAAATGAAGGTGTCTTCTATGTGTTATTCATTATTGTTGTTTCTCATTGGGAGGAAAGAGGATGATGTGTGTGCATATTCTAAGTCCATGTATTGGTATGAGTGTCATGTTGGAGAAATCACTAATGAATAAAAAGAAAGGATTCATATTTGGGATTTTCAGCTCTATCTGTGAGGAATGAAATTCTTCAAACATCAGGGTTCCAACTATAGGCCCCAGAGTGAATCTCTCATGCGGTCAGGAACACCATGGGTGTGAAGGACCTTGGTTCATCTTTTGTATTCATTATGAGAAATAAATATATTTTATTCTTCTTGGGAAGCTATTTTATCTTGAAGGTCCCTTTTGTGGAAAGAGATATTGGGGGGTCGTGTTCTCATTGTGGTCATATAGTTTGGAAGCACCTCTTTAGTTGTTAGGAGGAAGGGTGGTCTTATGTCACTAAAATTCCAATGTTTAAGATTTCTAGATGAGAATATCTATTTGGTTATCCTTGTGCAGTTGGACTTCATGAATTGTTTTTGGTTATAGATCATCTCATGGGTGGGTGTTTCCATCATCAAGTTTTCTTCTCATGGTGGAGGGGTTTATTAGATTTTGTTTGTTTGTATATGTGAAGAGTTTTGGATTATCCCATGTCAGGTTTTATATACTAGTTTAAGATTTTAAATTCCAAAATGGTGGGGATACCCACCATGTCTCTCATTGTGGTTTCTTCTAATGTTGGTCAGTGTTAGTTGGTATTTCATGGGGATGAGTCCATTTGATCCTCCCATGTTTATAATTTGGTTTAGTTTCTAGTGCTGGTTTGGCAGTGGGAAGTCTTGTTGGGAGCTAACTAAATTCAAGTTCCTCTTTTAAGTAAATATTGGTGTTGGACTGTTCCTAGTGGTTTTATTTAAGCAATGTTTTGGGAGTGTTCATTGATGAGTGGTTTGGGTTCATTTGTTTGTATCAGGTTAAAGGTATGAGTTTTGTTTGGTACTGTCTGAGGTGTTCATGGAGTGAGATGTTGGATTATGCGGTTGTAAGAATTCCTTTTCTTTTGATCAATCAAATAGAGGTGTAATGTCTTTCTAGGGGTAGAGGTATTATGGTTGGGAGTCCATTCTAGACACCCGAGATAAATCTTGTGGATTTCTAATTCTGTTCATGGTGTCCTTATTTTATCCTCACTTGATGTTGGTAAGGAATCCCCTTGAGTTGTGAAGAAGTATCGGTTTTTGTTTTTGGGTCAAAACTTGGAATGAATTTTTGAGGGTAGAAAGTTTTCATAATGGGGATAATTATCACACCTAGATTTTTTTTCATTCTTTTCTCTAGTTAATTTTTGGATCTTAGTTTTTCTATCAAGTCCCAGCTGTGATGGGTTTGAATTTTGAGATAATAACCTATTTATCTTTGGTCCTAAGGTAGTTAATTAATTTCCTATGAGATATTTTGGTTAAAATGTAAGTTTTTGGGTTGACATCATCAGGCACATGGTCAGTGCACGGTTTTTAAAACTGTGTGCCCTCCTCCAGGAAACCATGTAGCTTATAGACAATTTTGGAAAGTGGCTAACCACAAGGTTAGTGAATGGTTGGTAAACCAAGTGGGATAATTGTGTGGCATGTCATGCATGGATAGTAATGGTTACAAAATTTCTATATTGTTTTATAACCATGTGGGAAACCGTGCTACATGTCCAAGTCATTAAAAATTTAAAAATTCTGGTTGTGTCATCTCAGGATTTAACCCCAAATCTTCCCTTTCTAGCCTCATTCAGCCTCTCCAACCCTATGTGACTCCATATCTCCCTATTTTATCCCTTGTTCTTCCTTATTATGGTGTATGTGGTGTGGATTCATCAAGGAGTCATCATGTAAGTGTTTTCCCCATGTTTTCTCCCTCTTTTTATGGTTTGTCTTCCTCCTTTATTGAGATTCTAATTTCCAATGGGTTGTATGATATAATATTGGTCTGATCTTGTGTTGTTGAGTAAGATCTTGATTTTTATTTTTAAATCTTTCCTTTTTTGGGTCTTTTGGGGGTGTGGTTTCAATTTTTCACTGATTTCTAGAAGTTTCCAAGTGTGAGGTAGGTGGTTCCAGGATTTAGCATTTTTTAAATGATTATAGCTTTCTTTCTTGAGTTTATATATATGTTCTATGATTTATTTTTGTGGTGAGAAATATTTTTTGGAAATATTTTGACATTCATATATGATGAAAGAAAATTTTCTAAAGGGAATGGTTGCGTTTTCATGTGTGCCTTATTGTGGTTCTTCTTGGGAGTGTTTTATGAATTTTTTGAGGGATGGAAAATGTGTTTTCAAAGGAACTTGAGGTGTGAATGTATTGAAAGTGAGTTTTTAAAAAGAAATGGATCCTTATGGCATGAATACTTCTTTTTTGTGAACTTTTAATTTGGCTAGTGAATTATTTAAATGTTGGGAAGCATGTTTAAAGTGAAATTGGATTACGTGTGGGTTTAAAAGGGTCTTGACCCATGGAAATGAATAAATTAATTATGTGATTTTCTTAAAATATTTTCAAATGGATTTCATGTATTGTGCATGTAGTGTCAAATGTGTTTTTAAATATTTTTGTTGTGTTTGCAATGGATAGTGGTTTATCTATGAAAAAGGGCGATTTTCATGTGTTGTCTTGTGAAAGTGGTGATTTTCCTGTGTGCTTACAATGATTGACTTATTCATGTAAGAAAGTGATGATTTATGTGATATGTGGAATGGAAATTGAGCACAAATGGAATCATAGGTGACTAGGTGTGCAGACTAGGACTAGTATTTCAATTGGATCGGTGGGGTTGAGGCCCTGTTATTTCTAGAAGGATTGACGATAAAATAAAAACTAAACTATGATGGTTAGAGGATGATAGAATTTTTGATATATTTCTCTCTAGTAGCCCATGCATGAGGACAGTGACCAGTGTGGTTACTATACCATGTTTCACCAAGATATGAGGTACCTAGTTTCACACATTAGCTAGTGCCTATAGGGGTTTCTCATGACATAGTGCTCTCTTGTAATATTATACTCACCATCGGCATATGGTGCACTTTGTGTCTTATTTTAGAAGAAATGCAGATTATTCCTTTAAAAATGTTCTGCCTTTGAAATTTTTTCCATAAAAAATATATAAAAATGTCTCCATCCTTTCTTTTTTTTATAAAACTAGCATGTTAATTTGTCTTGAAATGTGTGGGCATGGAATATATTTCTTTTGGTGGCATCCTATTGGTATTTGAATCACAACCTACATACACCTTTGGGTGTATGTAGGCCTTTTTATTTATGACCCAGGTAAAGGAAATATGTGTTGTGGAGGAGTAGGTAGTTTGGGTTGCTAGTGTCCCCCTTATTGCTGGTGATGGTGATGGTGTCTTGAGGGTGATGTTCCTTATGTCACACTGAAGTTTTTTAAATGTTTGTAGTTTCCCTTCCATTGTAGTGTTTTTATTTTTTTTGAAGTTGTAAACCTTGAATCTAAAAATTGTTATGCCTTTTTTTGTATTTGGTTATTTATTTTCATATTGTTTATTTCTATTGGTTATTTATGCTTATGAAAATCAGTGAAATTTTTTCCAAAGTATATTTTTGATGCACAGGCTCTAGTTTCCATCCCATGGGGATCAGGAATGCCATTCGGGCCATTCCACAGACTGGGTCAGGTGTCAGGTAAGATGTCACTCTATCTTGGTTCGTGACATGTGTAAACCATATATTATTATAAGTTAGTTAATACTATTCATAATTTCTAATTTAACAGCTAGGTTATATGTTATTATATTAAATAATAATATTTTTATAATATATTATTGCTCATTAAAACTTGGTCTTGCATATTATATAATCTATCGATGAAATTTTTTGTCGCATGTAAGGCAATCTACCCTCAGTATTCCATGTAGAGAAAGATAATTTTTATGTTGTGTGTAGTGCATTTTTAACATGGTGTTTCATATAACCAAAGAAAAATATAGTTCTTTAATATAAAATAAACTATTTTCAATGTTTCTTTAAATGGAAAATATCAAAATGATTAAATTAATTCAAAAATAATAATTCACAAAATCCCAGGGTGTTACATTCTACCACCCTTAAAATGAATTTCACCCTCAATATTCGTCTGGGTTATCCAAGGTTTAATAATTAAAAGTCTCATTCATATAATCTTGAATCATAAAAATTAATACCAAAAAATCCCTTAAAAAGGGAAAGATGGAACCTTAATGGTTACCCAAAGTGACATATAACTAGGTTTCCACATAGGAGAACATAGGTTGAGAGTGAATATTGGACATCGAGGAAAAGAGTAATTATTTATAGGGAGTGATTAAGGTCATCAATCACAACAAGTAAATGATAAAAAAAATTTGGGGGCCTAAAATTCATAAATATCAAATGATTTAAAAGGTCATCGGTTCAACAAAAAATAAGGTATTATGACTATATATTTTTTATCATTATCCGAACGTTGAGTAATTCTTTTATTGACCAAGAATATAGGGGAATATAGTTTGTTGATATATTTCTATAAACAAAATTTCATTCTTTGGTTGTGATTTTATCTATATCTAATTCATCCATTACTTTAATAAATGGATGTCCAAAAATTAACTTTCATGTATAAAGTACTAAAATATACTTTTAGCAAATTTTAAGTCCCATAAAAGAATGAAAATTATAACTATTTGTCTCTGAGTATTCTTAAAAAACAATATGGTTAATAAATTAATCTCTAAACATTAAAAGTAACTCAACTAGTTCATAATGAATATTTATTCATCAAATATAATTACACATTAACTTGGACATCAAGTAGGCCAGTGGTTGGTTTGAAACATTTATCGACCTTCATCCATGAGTTCAAGACCTACAGCCTTACCAAAATTGATTAGTTTTCACTCGACATACATGATGTTCTTTTCTAATACCACACAAATATAATTTCTAAAATAAATATGATGGACATCAATAAAATAAGGTTAATCACTAAATATCCTTTTAACCATGGTTTTCAATAAAATCTCAATATGTAAATACTTCTTCCAAAGTTTAACTTAAAATGTTCATGAATAGTTAACCTTATAACCCTTCTGAAAGATGAAAATACAAAACTTTAGAAAGAAATTCATGAAATAAACTTAACTTTGATTCCCAAAATATCACAAAGTAACGCTAGGTAGTCGCATTCCAAACATGTGAATACTTTCATCAAGTATTCTATTAAAATTGGGTGATGAACTGAATTACCATAAATCCTTATTGATAACATGCATTTTTCCTTATTCCAAAGTATATCAGATCTATTCCTTAAATCCAAAAATGTTGAAAACTTCATCAGTTATATCATAAACCACTTTTCAACAAGTCCTTAATCAGTTTCATGTTAATTAGTACCATCCAATTTACTTATTCATATCTCACATATCTTTATCCTAACAATATTATCGCAACACAAGGAACATATTAAGGGTTATCTATATCCTAATCAAGTATTTTACATGCACACCACCTTTACATTAAATCACTTTTCTATTCCATTGGAACCATTCAATTTGTTCTTGTAAATCCATAGTGAAAAAACATAAACCAAAAAATCCTTATATATTTCGTAATTCTTGAACCCAAATACATAAAAACTTCAATTATTCTAATTCATCCTTAAGTCATTAAAAACTCTACCTCATCCCATTACATAATACCTCTTTCCTTTCACATTTCCTTTATAGTTTCATCATCATCAGTAATGTAACCATTACATGCACCACCTTGATGATTCTATTTAGGAGAATTCCTCTTAGGACATTGAGTTTCATAATGACCATTTATTCCACATGTAAAATACTTAACCTTCCATGATGTCTTAGGTATACAAATATTCTTATCCATTTCATTAATTGAACTCCTCATTTTTCCATTACATTCACTTGCTTTTTGTACCTCTTTTCCATAGTCAAAACATCTTCTTGTTCCTCTAATATATTCACTTAGGGGATTATTTCCACATTCTTAACACAAAGAAAACTGTATCTTCTTTCCACCATCGTATCCATCACCTGAAATCTTAGAAAAATAATTCCCTCTCTTCTTTGGTGAGTTTGAGAGTTGGTTAAGGTTCGCATTGTTAATCATGTTTCATGAAATTTGTTTAGGAATGATCACAACTTCCTTTACTTCTGTGATCGTCCCATTTGACTTCTCATCAGAAAGTTGTTTGTCACTCTCAACATTAACCCAATTCCTTCTAGTTCCTTCCATTGACTAAAACAAGAAATCATAACATGACCAATACTTATCATAGTGGAAAACCACATAATCATGAAAAATAATTACTTATAGGATGTCTAAACCATGAAACCAAATTATTTAATCTATAACACTGTAGTTTTGTCCTAGGTTATTCATAGTCATCATCTATTTAAATCCTTAATTATGGTTTGTAAAGAGTTTTTAAATTCCAAAAGCATATCCATTAAGAGTTTCAAACAAGGTGAGAAGTACGGTCCATTTTTTAGTACCAAGTTATTTCGAGTCAGGACCAATGCAACGTGTTGGAGTTATTACCCCAAGGTATATTTGTGCTAGAGCCACATCCACTTATAGTATCTAGTCAGGGATGTATTTCTAGGTTACCACTCACTCTATCCTATACCAAAATTCCAGGAATTTTTCCAAAATGTTAACTCATCCTTAAACTTATTCTTAGAGATATCCCAAGACATATCCTTATAAATATACCAAGGTATCTCACTAAATTTTTCTCATACTCCTTTTTAAAGGTTGATTAAACCTTCACTCTGATACTAACTATAACTACCTTGTTTTAATGTACATAAAAATTACATCATTTTTTCATAATACTTAAAAAATTACACAAATATATGCCCAAATACCATATTATTTTAGTTCCTTTAGAAACATGAAAACATAAACAATGGTAAATAAACATGCTACATTATCTCCCACTAGGTTCTCTAAGACTATCACCCCTATTAGACATATCATACATGAAATATATGTTCATACCCCAGGGAAGGAGACATAAAAAATCAGTGATCTTAGATTCTCAATAAGGGTAAAAAAGGGAGACATGTAAGCATAAACATGTGCATAGGGGTATGAGAACGTGAACATAAAATTAGAATATCATACCCTGCATATCATAAGATGAGAAACATGAATCATCGACTATATATTGATATCTAATAAGACATGAATCATAAGAAAATAAAGAACATAATCCATGAAATCATATAATAGTAACCATACATAGAATTGTGTAACACATAAACATGTGATATCATCCCCTATAAGTCGAGATTCATTGCTAAATCTTATCAAGGAACTTCATGGGAATTTCACCTACTGGGAATGACACACCACCATACCTAGTTTTAGTCCTTTCTTTGTAATGAATAAATTTTCACCACATACCCATAGTGGATCAGGTTTCCCCATATTTCATCTTAATGGTGACTACACTAACTGGGCGGGACACACCATCATCCCTAGTCACAGTCCTTTCCTTATAAGAAATCAGTTTTCCCCATCTTCCCATTATGGATAAATCCCATAGAATTTATTTACATCATTATCTCATGAGATATAAAGCTTTACCCAATTCATTGGATTAATATATATGTCCCAAACATCTCATAATAAAATCATTCTTATATAATCCACATGATAATAAAAATTTCATAATATCATGACCCATAAAAATATATGGGTTTTGTAAACATCTTATCATAATCCAATGAAATGAAATGGGTTTTATAAACATGTAATAATATCTTAACCTATAAAAAAATATAAGTTTCATAATCATTTCATCAAAACATAATCCCTGAAAATAAGCGGTTTTTACAAGAATAAAACCCATTGAAGAGGAACGGGTTTTATTAACATATAACCCATGTAGGAGGAATGAGTTTCATAAACATTATTCCATCCAAACATAAACCATTCAAAAAAAGAATGTGAATGGAACCTTTGGATCATTTCCTAGAAGGGCAAGAGGAACATCAATGGATGTCATCTTAGATGGAAAATAAGTTTGAAATATATTTCAAAAACATATCTTGAAGAAAATATCATTTCTTCTTTGAAAATGGATTTTTAAAACATAAAATCTTTTGAAAACCATTTTCTTAAAAAATACCTTTAAAACCTATAAAGAATGCTTTAAAATAATTTTTAAAAACTTTTTCCATAAAAAATTATAAAAGAATTTTATAAAAAATTTGAAAACTTTTTTCTTTGAAAACATATAAAATAATCTTGAAAATTTTTTGAAAATTTTTTCCCTTGAAAACTTATAAAATAAGCTTTGAAACATTTTTAAAACCTTTTTCCTTGAAAATACTTTGAAAACTTATAAAGAAATATTGAAAATAATTTGAAAACTATTTCATTGAAAATAATTTGAAACATATAAAGAATTCTTGAAAATGTTTTGAAAACCATTTCTATAAGTGTAGTTAGAAAACTTATAAATAATTCTTGAAGAAGTTTTGAAAACCTTTTTACTCAAAAACTTATGAAAGAAGCTTGAAAATGCTATGAAAACCATTTTATTGAAAACCAGTCTAAGAAAACGAATTTCCAAAATATTTGTATTTTAAAAAAAAATAATAAATTTTTATCTTTTAATGGAAGCTTAAATGTAATGGCAATGATTAAATCCATACATTCCAAAAATTTCTTTTATAGTGTAAAAAGTTTTGAAAAGTGGCTCGACCAGGAAACAACAAAAAGATTCCTTTTAAAAAAAACCATTTTGTTTAAAAAGGTAAAACATGGGTAAAAATTATTTTATTTATCATAGGATAATATTATAATATTTATGTAAACCTTTTAGAAAACATGGTTTTGAAGGAATGGAGATTTCTGACTAAAGGGAGAGGTAAAGTCGGACTTTCATAAAAACACTTTCTTGATCATATTATGTACCAAAGAGTGAAAAAAATGGTACCATTACTTGGATATAAAATGAATAGACATAATTTAATAAAACTCATAAAATTTATTGAGATATGGATCATAATATTTAATCAATGGGAGCATAATCATAAATAATATTGATAAATTTTGATATTATAGCTATAAATCGATACCAATTTGGTAACTTTGGATCATAAAAAATGGAAATAATAAAATTAAATAAACATTAAAATATAATTAAATTAATTATATTCATGATATAACATTTTAAATTTTTTATATGCATGTCATGGAAAAATATAGGTGAATAACATGGCATGTGTCTCAAAGAAGGAAAATTGAGACAAAATCACTTTTACCGATTTGGTAACTTTTAAAACATAGACCCCATGAAAGAAAGATCCTAAAATTGATATTTAAATACCTATAAATTAACTTATAATAATCTTAGAATGCACACATGGTAATTATACGCACCACACAAAAGGAATGGGTGGTGAATAAAGCATGTATCTCATGAAAATAAAAAGTGAGATGAAATTCTCATACCTAGTGCCTTGACTCTTGTCATACTCGTTAAAACCTCTTGTATAATAGATAAAAGTTATTTATACATCTATAAAATAACCATATTATTTTATATAATACCATATATTATTTTTTATGACTTTATAATAACCAATTATTAATAATTCATTCTTAAGGTTTCACTTCAATTAATATTCACTTTGTTTCTCACGTGTGTCTTAATTTGTTGTATCTTTAGTCATTATACTTATATCATGATTTCAAGAATGTAAACCATGATATAAATATAATTTTCATAAAATATATTTTTATGATAATAATTTATATAATATTGGATTATGAAATGAAATACACTATTTATGGAGACGGTAGGTCGTACGTACACATGAACGTTGTTTCCGTTTTATTATTGTATTGAAAGAAATAAAAAAATGATATATATGTATATATTTATATAATATAAGTATAATACCATTATTATATCTTATATATCATATAAGTTCACTAAAAACATCATTAATATATTCCATGTAGTGTGTGAATGAATCGCATCGCTTTGAGGGGGCGGTAATCCACACTTCCTCAAACGAAATTATCATATTTACACAAAATAGAAAGTATAATGTTATGTGTTATAAAAGAATTATATAATAATAATAACATTATAAATATCATATATATTATATATAAATATATTTTCTATCATAATTACCACCATGAGAGGTTGTAAAGGAAGAACAAACAATCGTCATTTTGTGAGGTGGTAGTTTGTGATACACATAAACAATATGTTTGTTACCCATTAGATCAAAGTGTGTTTAAATGTTGGTAAAAAACATATCATAACAAAATATAATTATATTTAGGATATTTTTTTTGTTTTATAATCATGGAATAAGTATAATTGAGGTGGTGGAGAAAGAAAATAAAATAAAGGAGCTTGAGGGAGGGAGTTTCCCCTTCTTTGGGTATCTCCTTTTGGCTTTCACCAAAGGTCTTCCTTGGATTTCTTTCTTCCCAAATGTATGATTCAATGAGGAAGTGGGGGATATTTTTAAGTGTATTGGTCATATATTGGATGAACTTATTTGGTTTGATAGGTGTTAAGAATGGGGATAATTGGTGTCCATTTATAGGGAAGGGGGGACACACTTTGCATTTTTTTTAACAAGTTAGGTGTACCCACATTTTTACCTAAAACAAAGTCACAAAAAAACAACAAAACTAAATAATTTAATGTTTATAGCCAAAATTTGTCCATAACATTGCTTTTGTACAAGTTGTTAGGTCATTTGGGCCGTTAAATTTAAGGTTTATTCCATTGTTAAGCTTAATTTTACCTTAATAATTGTAATTAAGTTTAACTGAATTCACTAATATTTTTAGTAAAGAAATAAGTTGAACTTATTATACAGTATAAATTAATCTGATTCAAAATATGTAATCCATTTTTCCAAATTCTAAACATGTAAGAGGCATAAATTAATTTAAAATTAATCTCGTATATATGATGACAATATGGGTTTTAAAAGTAAAAACATCCAAAAGTTGTCTATGTTTTTATACCCAATTTCAAATTGAAATTGATTATAATTACCTCAACTAGATTAATTTATAAAATTATTATCTATTTAAACTTCTAAACCAATTTAAAATATAATTTAAACTTATAAACAAATTAGATGAAAAAGAAGTTTTAAATTTAAATTCAGTATTTTTAATTATTCATTAAAAATGAAACATTATAGAAAAATAGAAAAAAAATATCCTAACCTACTTTTTTAGTTTATATTTGAAAGATAAAGTTTATTTTGATATATTTAATCTATAAAAGTTCCAAAAATTGGGTTTAAAATGGGTTCTCCATTAGAAGGTGGTAAAATGACCTTTATAAAAATATAGGGTTTTAAGCATAAAATTGGGTTTATTCTTATGTTATGTCTATCAAATATATTGGATTAATATCAAAATTGTTTTATTTAATATATATCATATATATTACAATAATATCACTCTCTAATTATAATTAATTTAACTTATTAATAAAAAAACCTTTGGGACATTAAAATTAAAATATATCCTTTATATTCAATTGGTTGTTACATTTTCATTTCTAATTAACTGGTATCCTATGAATTCATATTATATTTTTTTTGTCATGCCTGGATTTTTATTCATTCTTTTCTCTATTTAATTTTGTGATATCAATTTCTCTCTCAATTCCCGGGTGTGACGGGTTTGAATTTTGAGATGATCCCTTATTTATCTTTTCTCTTGAGGTTATTCATTAGTGTACTCCAAGAGATTTTGGTTAAAATGTATTTTTTGGGGGTTTAAAGCATGAGGCGCATTATCAGTACATGGTTTTTCAAAGTTTTCACCCTCCTCTAGGAACCCATATAGCCTCTATCCATTTTTTGGATACTGGCTAACCGCATGGTTAGGCACGGTTTTTAAACCATGCGGTATATACTACTTGGATATTAGGGGGTGCACAGTTGTTGCGCGGTTTGTCAAACCATGCAGTAATATCATGTGACTTGTCTAGGTCATTAAAAATATGAAAATTCTGGTTGTTTCCTCTTGGGATTTAACCCCAAATCCTCCCTTTCGCACCCCATTTGGCCTCTCCATCCCTAGGAACCTCCCTCTCTGCCACTTAACTCCCTTGGGTTCCATCCCTTGGTGGTTGTGGTGTTGATTCATCAAGGAGTCATCAAGTAAGTGTTTTTTCCTATATTTTCTCCCTCTTTTTAAGGTTTCACTTCCTCCCTTATTGAGTTTCTAATTTACAGTGGGTTGTATGACCTAATTTTGGCCTGATCTTAAGTTTTTGTGTAAGATCTTGATGTTTATTTTTAAACCATTCCTTGTTAGGTTCTTGTGGTGGTACGGTTGAAGTTTAGCACCGATTTCCAAAAATTTCCAAGTGTGAGGTAGGTGGTTCCATGATTTATAATTTTTTGATGATTTTAGATTTCTTTTTTTAGTTTATATATATGTTCTATGATTTATTTTTGTGGTGTGAAATATGTTTTATAAATATTTTTACATGCATATATGATGAAAGTGGATTTTTTAAAGGGAATGGTAACATTTTCATGCGTTCTTTGTTATGGTGCTTCTTGGGATATTTTTATGAATTGTTTGAGGGATTAAAATTGTGTTTTCAAAGGAACTTGAGGTGTGAATGTATTTAAAGTGAATTTTTTAAAATAAATGGTCTTTTAAGGCATGAAGGCTTCCTTTTTATACACTTTTAATTAGAATTGTGAATTGTTTAAATGTTGGGAATCATGTTTAAAGTGACATTGGGTTATTTGTGGGTTTGAAAGTGGCTTGGCCCATGAAAAAGAATAAATTAATTATGTTATTTTCTTGAAATATTTTTAAATTGGTTTCATGGATTGTGAAGTAGAGTGAAATGATTTTTTAAATAGTTTTAGTGTGTGTGAAATGGATAGTGGTTTGTCTATAAAAAAGGGTGTTTTCCAAGTGTTTGTTTGTGAAAGTATTGATTTACCAATGTATTTACAATAATTGGATAATTTATGTGTGAAAGTTAAGTTTTTTGTGATATGTGGAATGGAAATTGAGAACAAAGTGAATCCAAGGTGACTAGGTGGGTGGACTAGAACTAGTATACTAGTTGGATTGGTGGGGCCGAGGCCTGGTTTTTTCTAGTGGGATTGATGATACAACACTAACTAAACTATGATGGTTTGAGGCCTCTATAATTTTGGATAGATACCTTTCTATTGGCTCGTTCACAAGGAAAGTGATTAGTGTGGTTCCTATACAACATTTCACTAAGATACGAGGTACCTAGTGTCCCAATTTAGCTAATGCCTATAGGGATTTCTCGCGATATTGTGCTCTCTTGTAATATTGTACTTAATATCAGCATATGGTTCAATTTGTGTATTATTTTATAAGTAATGTAGGTTCTTCCTTTAAAAAAGTTTCTTCCTATGAAATTTTTTCCTTAAAAAAATCTATAAAAATGTCTCTAGGAGTTCTTTTTTTGTAAAACTTGATTGTTAATTTGTCTTGAAATTTTTGGGCATGGAATATATTTCTCTGGGTGTAATCCTACTAGGATTTGGATCACACATTGCATACACCATTGGGTGTATGTAGACCATGTTATGTATGATCCTGGTAAAGGAAAGATGTGTCATGGAGATGTTGGTGTTACTGGTTACTAGTTCCCCCTTGTTCCAAGTGATAGTAATGGTGGATTGAGGGTGATGTCCCTCTTATCACATGGAGTTTTTTGGAATGTCTGTAGTTTCCCTTCTGTTTTAGTATTATGAGTTTTGTTTGAGATTGTAAACCTTGAATCTGAAAATTATTATACCTTGTTTAGCTTTAGTTATTTATTATCATGTTGTTTATTTCTATTTGTTATTTATTCTTATGAAAATGGGTGAAATCATTCCCAAATTATATTTTTAATATGCAAGAACTGGTTTCTAGACCATAGGGTTCAGGAATGACCTTTGGTCCATGCCATAGATTAGGTCGGGTGTCGGGTAAGATGTCACTCTAGCTTGGTTCGTGACAAAATGGTATCAGAGTAGGCTAGTTACTTATAGGACCTAGCATGTGGGGCACCCTATGATATTTGAAATGTCAAGGTAGATAGAATAGGATTATCATAGCATTGGGTGTAGGTATGGGAGAGTGTCTAGACAACACTTCATGTACCAAACCTTGAGTTTCCATGGGAATTCGGGTTTCTTTTGGTTTCCTAGGTTCATGTGATTATTCAGTGTTTGGGAAATGAAAAGAGAGTTGGGACAATGGTCTTACTGAGCTTGTAGAGCATGGTAATCAATGTGGAGCTGGGGAAATGGTCCTAGAATACTCTATGTGATGGTGGTGTGACTGGAATATGGCCTCCAACCATATGACTAGGTCACCCACCGATACTAGTTTCCTCTTTTGAATTGTTTTGTTTATTTCAGGGTTCTGAGAATTGTGTTGAAAACCCTTGCCTTAGAATTTTGAAATCTGGATTTTAAAAATAGTAATTTTTGATTTTGGGAATATGGAAAATTAATTTTTAGAATCATTTTGAAGGAAGCTTTGGAAAATTGGATTTTTGTGAATAAATTTTTGGGTAAAGTTGGGATGAGTTTATAGAAAAAATAATTAAGTTTTTCAAATCAAATCTTGTGGAATATCAAAATTATTTTTTTTTAAATATAATTTTTTTCTAATGAAGGATTTGGAAACTTGTTTTAAATAAGAAGAGATGAGTTTTAATCAAATTACTATTGATGAAATGAGGTTTTTTGGGTTGTAGAAAAATGTTTTGAATAAGGTAAAATAAAATTTTAGAATGGATTCCATGGGATTTTATTTTAAGAAATATGAAAAGGGATTGATGTGTGAAGTTTTAAAATAAGTTTTTTATTTGGGGGTTAATGAGATTTTGGAAAAAAATTATGAATTTTGAAATGGAAGGTGGGTTGTGAATGTGAAAAGTGGGTTGAATGTTTTGTTTTGAGAAGTGAAAATGTTGTGTTTTGTCCTTTGGTACACTCATGAGTGCTCATGTGCATTGATATGTGTAGAGAAATTAGTATGGTAGATGGTATGAGTGGATGGGTGCCTGGGGTGGCACGTGAATATGTATGTGAGTGAGGCTCCATGAGATATCATTGGTAAGTGTGAAACCCACTAAGTTTCTTTACTTTCAAAAGTGATTTTAATAGAAGGCGTGATGATTTGATAACTAATATTTGTGTCATGTGTCTCCTTGTGATTTGATAATGTTTCTTGAGATTTGTTCTAAGTGTGATATCTCTTCATTCTTGAATGGTGTTTCAGCTTTGAGTTCTGTCAATGATTTGGTTCAGAGATAATGATTGGTGGGTTCTTTTAAAAAAATGTTTGGGAAGCCTTTGAGTTGGTTCCCTTTCTGTGTTCGGAGTTTGTTTTTGGTGAGTTTTGGATAATGGATCAGTTTGATTGGATCATCAGTTTCAATGTTGGTTGGGGTACACCCCAACAGATTGATTAGATATTCAAAGTGCAGTTTTGGGTGCTTCACTGTTGGTATACCCACCAGTTTATCAATGTAAGGATCTTCTTCTTGACTTTAGGAAATTGAATCCACCTATTGTTTTCGATCAATCGGATCCCCTCAAAGAAGAAGAGTGTGTGTAGATAATTTAAAGGAACTTTATCTCTTGAGTTTCTTGAGTTGTTAAAGGTGATTTTTTCTACCTTTATACTTGAAGTTCCATCCTGAAAGTGTTGGAAGAATTTTCAGTAAGGAGAGTGGAAAATGGCCTGAGGCTGTCAGTGTTAGTTGCAGTATTAAAAAGGCCTTTAGATCTTAATCATCTTTTTTTGGGTGTAGGATTATGCTAAGTCATTAGTGTGCCAAGTCTGGTCATAAGAAGTCATTGTATCTGATTTTTCTGAAAACCTATCGTGCCTATGAATGCATAGGTCACCTGAAGTGGTAATGTCGGGATGTTATCAGAAATTGTATTGGAGTTTAGTCCACATATTCAAAAAAACACTCATTCTCATTAGTAGAAGTAGTTTTTTTTTGGGGCTCAGTTTAAAGTCCCTTCCTTTTTAATGCTTCTATTAGTCATTATGGTCGTGTCTGGCAGTGTTTTGTGGTGTCGTATTATCTTTAAAATGAAAACGTGGATGTTGTGGAATCTTTTTATAGCTCTTATTTTAATGGAGGAATGTTTTTCATTTGAAAATACCAAATTTATCCATTCTAAATTAAGGTATCTTTTGTGTGTTCTATGTTCTAGTTGTTTATCATCAGGAGGAAAGAGGATGATGCATGTGCATCTCCTAAGTCCCTATATTTGTAAGAGTGTCATGTTGGAGAAATCACTCATGCAACCAAAGAAAGGATTCTGATCAGGGATTATTAGCTTTGGATGGAAGGAAGAAGATTCTTCAAACATCAGGGCTCCAGCTATAGGCCTCAGATTGAAGCTCATGTATAGTAAAGAACCCTATGGGTGTGAGTGACCTTGATCTATATTTTGTCTTCAGTGTTGGAAATGGGGATAGTTTAAGCTTTTTGGGAATCTATTTCATCTTGAATGGTCCCTTTTTATGGAAAGAGATATAGTATCCCCATGTTCTCATTATGTTCATGTGGTTTGGAAGCTTCTCTTTAGTTTTGAGGAGGCAGGGTGGTCTCATGTCACTGAAATTACAATAGTTGAGATTTCTGGATGTGAATTTATATTTGGTTGTCCTAGTGCATTTATCTTTTGTGAATTAGTTTTGATTATAGCCCTTCTCATGGGTGGGTGTTTCCATCATCAAGTTTTCTTCCCAAGGTGGAGTGGTTTGTTGGTTCATGTTTGTTTTCCTGTGTGGAGAGTTTCAGGTTATCCCATGTCGGTTTTCCTATGTCGTTTTAAGTTTGTTGGTTTCTAAATGGTGGGGAGACCCACCATGGGCTTCATCATGGTTTCTTCTAATGTTGGTTGGTATTAGTTGGTTTTTTATGGTGAAGAGTCTGTTCAAGCCAACCATGTTGGTAATCTAGTTCAGTTTCTTCTGTTGGTTTGGAAGTGGGAAGTCTCATTGGGAGCTAACTAAATTCAATTCCCTCTCTTAAGTAAATTTTTGGGGTCGTAGTGAGGCCAGTGGTTTTGTTGAAGCAAGTTTTCCAGAGTTTTCATTAAGGAGTGGTTTACATTAATTTTTCATTAACAGGTAAGAGGTATGAGTTTCATTTGGTAATGTCTAAGGTTTTAATGGAATGAGATCTTGAATTATGTGATTTTAATAATTTCTTTTATTTTTATCAATCAACTAGAGGTGTAATGGATTTCAATGGGAAGAGGGCATACGGTGGGGAGTTCATTCTTTCCTTCCATGTTAAATCTTATGGGTTTTTTTCCATTTGAGGTGTCCTTGTTTTCACCTCAATTTATTTTTGTGAGTAATAACCTTTATTTGTGGAGGAGTATTGGTTTTTTGTTTTCAGGTCAAACCTTGGAATGACTTTCCATGGGTGGAAAGTTTTTATAGTGGGGAGAATTGTCACTCCTGGATTTTTTTTCGTTCTTTGATCTGGTTCATTATTGGATCTTGGTTTTTCTCTTGAGTCTCTAGTGTGATGGGTTTTAATTTTGGGATGATCCCTTATTTATCTTTGGTCGTTAGGTTGTTCATTAGTTTCCTCTATGGTATTTTGGTGAAAAAATTATGTTCTGGGGGTTGACAACATGAGGTGCACGGTCGGTGCATAGTTTTCCAAACTGTGCTCCCTTACTTAGGAAACCATGGAGCCTATGGAAATTTATGAAAATGGATAACCTAATATTTAGAACATGGTTTGAAAATCATGTGGTCTAACTATGCAGTGTGTCCTACCTACATAGCAAGGTGTGAACGTTTTCTACACAATTTGTTAAATTGTGCAGGCAAACTATGTGACTTGTATAATCATTAAAAATATGAAAATTATAGTTTTGAACTCTCAGTATTTATCCCCAAATCCGCCATTACTCTCCCCATTCGGCCAATATAGTCTTAAGTGTCTCCCTCTTGGATCCCTTGGCCTCCATTCCTTTTGCGGTTGTAGTGTGGATTCATCAAAAAGTAATCAAGTAAGTGTTTTCCCCAAGCTTTCTCCCTCTTTTAAGGGTTTCTCTTCCTCCCTTCTTGAGTTTCTAATTTCTATCAGGTTATATGACCTAATGTTGGTTTGATCATGTGTTTTTTAGTAATATCTTGATGTTTATTATTAAAAAATTCCTTTTTAGGGTCCTATGGTGGTGTGGTTACAGTTTCGCACTGATTTCCAAAGGTTTTCAAGTGTGAGGTAGGTGGTTCCAGGATTTAGCATTTTTAGATGATTTTAGCTTACTTTCTTGAGTTTATATATATGTTCTATGATTTATTTTTGTGGTGAAAAATATGTTTTGGAAATATTTTGATATGAATATATGATAAATGTGGATTTTCTAAAGTTAATGGTTTTTTTTATGTGTTCCTTGTTTTGGTTCTTATTGGGAGTGTTTTATGAATTTTTTTAAGGATGAAAAATGTGTTTTCAAAGGCACTTGAGGTGAGAATGTATTGAAAGTGAGTTTTTCAAAAGAAATGTATTTTTATTGAATTAAGGCTTCATTGTTGTGCACTGTAAATTTGACTTGTGAATTATTTAAATGTTGGGAAACACGTTTAATTTGAAATTTGGTTATGAGTGGGTTTAAAAGGGTATTGACCCATTGAAATGAATAAATTAATTATGATGTTTTCTTGAAATATTTTCAAATTGGTTTAAAGGATTGTGAAAGTAGTTTGAAATGCCTTTTTAAATATTTTTGGTGTGTGTGAAATAGATAGTGGGTTTTCTATGAAAAAGGATGGTCTCCGTGTGTTGGTTTGTTAAAGTGTTGATTTCTTGATGTGTTTACAATGATTGGATTATGTATGTGTGAAGGTTTTGTTTTATGTGATATGTGGAATGGAAATTGAGCACAAAGGGAATCCTAGTTGACTAGATGGCCAGACTAGGACTAGTATTCTAGTTGGATCGGAAGGGCAAAGGCCTAGTTCTTTCAAGCAGGATTGATGATACAACACTAACTAACCTATGATTGTTAGGGACCACTATAATTTTGGATAGATTCCTCTCTAGTGGATCATGCATGAGGATAGTGATCAGTGTGATTACTATACCACATCTCACTGAGATACAAGGTACCCAGTGTCCCACTTTAGCTAATGCCTATAGGGATTTATAATGACATAGTTCTCTCTTGTAATATTATACTTACCATCGGCATATGGTGCACTTTTGGTCTTATTTTAGATATAATGAAGGTTCTTCCTTCAAAATATTTTCCTTAAAAATGTTTCCTATAAAAATGTCTCTAGCCTTTATTTTTTTATAAAAATTACATGTTAATTTGTCTTGAAATTTTTGGGCATGGAATATCTTTCTCTAGGTGTCATCCTATTGGGATTTGGCTCTCACCCTATATACACCTTTGGGTGTATGTAGACCTTATTATGTATGACCCAGGTAAAGGAAAGATGTGTCGTAGAGATGTCAGTGGTTTGGGTTGCTAGTGTCCCCCTTGTTGTAGGTGATGGTGATGGTGGCATGAGGGTGATTTTCCTTGTGTCACATGGTGGTTTTTGGAATGTTTGTAGTTTCCTTCCATTGTAGTGTTTTGAGTTTTGTTTGAACTTTTAAACCTTGAATCTAAAAAATGGCATGCCTTGTTTGGATTTGGTTATTTATTATCATGTTTTCTATTTTTGTTAGCTATTTATGCTTATGAAAATGGGTGAAATCATTCAAAAAGTAAATTGTTGATACCTAGGAACTAGTTTCCAGCTTATGGGGATCGAGAATGCTCTTCAGGCCATTCCATTGATTGGGTCGGGTTTTGGGTTAGATTGTAGTCTGTCTTGGTTAGTGACATGTGTAAACCATATATTTTCATAAGTTAGTTAATACTATTCATAATCTCTAATTTAAAGACAAGGTTATATCTTATTATTTTAAATAATAATATTTTAATAATATATTATTTTTTGGTAAAACTCGTTCCTGCATGTTATGAATGTCATCAAGGAAATTCAATATTTTTTATAATGTAAGATAACCTCATTATTGTGTGTAGTGAAAGCTAAAATTTATGCTACATGCATTTCATGATTAACATGGTGTTACATATAATGCAATCCAAAAAGTGTGCTTTAATATAAAATTAACTATTTTTTACATTGCATGAAATGAAAAATATCAAAAAGACTAAATTAATCTGAAAAAAAATAATTCAAAAATTCTTAGGGTGTTACATTCTCCACACCGTAAAATGAATTTCTCCCTTGAAATTCATTAGGGTTATCAAAGGTTTAACTATTTAAAGTTTCATTCATATAAACCCATGTCGTAAAAATGAATACTAAAACTTCCCTTAAAAATAGAAATTTGGAACCATAATGGTTACCCAAATTAACTTATAAGTAGGTTTACACATAAGATAACATAAGTTGGGAGTGAAGATTATACATAGAGGAAAATAGTAAATATTTATAGGGAGTGATTGAAATCATTAATCACAAATAGATGAATGATCAAAGAAAATTTGAGGGTCTCAATGTTATAAATATGAAACGATTTAATAGGCCATCAGTTTAAAAAAATTAAGGTATTAGGACAACACATTTTTTTATCATTATCCTAACATTGAGTAATTGTTTTATTAACCAATAATATAAAGAAATATAATTTCCTGATATATTTATATATAAAAAGTCCATTATTTTGTTTTTCTATTATCTGTTTCTAATTCATCCATTAATTTAAGAAATGGATGTCTAGAAATTAACTTTGATGCATGAAGTACTAAAATACACTTTTAACAAATCTTAAGGCCCATAAAAGAATGAAAAGAATAACTATTTGTCTTTGACTATTTTTCAAAATACATATGCTTAATACATTGATCTATAAACATAAAAAGTAACTATACTAGTTCATCATAAATATTTATTCATAAAAAATAATTACACATTAACTAGGACATATCGTAGCCCAGTGGTAGGCGTGAAACCTTTATCATCCTTCAGTCAGGGGTTCAAGACCTTTAGACTTGCTAGACTTGATTATTTGTCACCAAATATACATGATTTCCATTTATAATACCACAAAAATATTATTTCTAAAATAAATATGATGGACATCCTTGAAATGTAGTTAATCACTAAATAGCCTTTTAACCAAGTCTTTTAATACAATCTCAATACAAAAATACTTCCTCCAAAGTTTAACTTAAAATGTTCATGAATGGTTAAACTTATAACCCTTTTGAAAGATGAAAATCCAAAACTTTAGAAATATAGTTATGAAATAAAATTAACATTGATTCCAAAAATATCACAAAGTACCTCTAGGTTGTCACATTCCAAACATGTGAATACCTTCATCAATTATTTTATTGATATAGGGTAATGACCTGAATTACCATAAATCCTTATTTAAAACACGAATATTTCTTTATTCCAAAGTATATTATATCTACTATATAAATCAAAAAATGTTGTAAACTTCATCAATGATAGCATAATACACCTATCAACAAGACCTTAATTATTTCCATGGTAATCAGTACCATCCAGTTTACTTATTCATATCACCCATATCTTTATCCAAACAACATTATCTTAACATAAGGAACATATTAAGGGTTATATTTCCCTTGATCACGTGTTTTCCATTGAAAACACATTTCCATTAAATCACTTTTCTATTCCATTAGAACTATTAAATGTGTTCTTGTAAATCTATAGTGAAAAAACTTAAATCGAGTAATCCTTATATATTTCATAATTCTTGATCCCAAATACATTAAAACTTTGATTATTCCACTTCATCCTTAATCCATTAATAAGTATACCTCATCATATTACATAATACCTCTTTCATTTCACATTCCATCTGTATTCTCATCTTCATCTGCAATGTAACCATTACTCACACCACCTTACTAATTATCTTTAGGATCTTTCCTCTTGGGACATTGAGTTTCATAATGACCATTTATTCCACACTTAGAAAACATAACCTTCAATGATGTCTTAGGGAGGCAAATATTCTTATTCATTTTGTTAACTAAAGTATTAATTTTTCCATTGTAGTCTATTTTGTTGTGTCCCTCCTTTATATAGTCAAAACACCTTCTTATTCCTCTAAGACATTCACTTAGGTGTTTCTTTCCACATTCTTGACACAAAGGAAACTGGATCTTCTTTCTTACATGGTTTTCATCACCCAAACTCTCAAAAAAATCCTTCCTTATCTTATTTGGTGAGTTTTAGAGTTGGTTAAGGTACATGTTGTTAATCATCATTAGTGAAAACTGATTAGTCCTGATCACAACATCCTTTACTTCTGTGATCTTCCCATTTGACTACTCATCAGAAAATTGTCTGTCACTTTCAACATTAACACAGTTCCTTATATTTCCTACCATTGACTAAATCCAGAAATCATAGTGTGAGAAATAATTATCATAGTGGAAAACCACATAATCATGAAAAATATTTACTTATATGATGTCTAAATAACAACACCCACTTCTTTACTCTATGATAACTTAGGTTTATCCTAGTTTATTCATTATTATCCTCTATATAAATATTTCATGAAGGTTCATATTGAGTTTGTGAATTCCTAAGGAATATCTCCTAGGAGTTTCAAACCAGGTGTGCAGCAAGGCACATTGTCATGTACATGGTTACACTGAGTCAGGCCTGACACATCTTGTAAGAGTTATTACCCATAGGTACATATGTTCCAGAGTCATGTCCACTTATAGTATCAATACAATGTTTCATTTATAAGAAAACACTCACTCTTCCCTTTACCAAAATTCGAGGACATTTTCCTAAATGTTAAATCATCATTACACATACTCTTAGAGACATCCTAATACATATCCTCAGAATTATACCTAGGGATCTCTCTCAAGTTTTATCATCCTAATTTACAAACGTTGACTAAACCATCACTTTTATACCAACTATAATGACATTTTCTTAACATACATAAACATTGCATCATTTTTTAGGAATACTTAAAACATTACACAAACAGACGCCTAAACACTGTATTTTTGTAGTGCCTTTGGAATCATGGAAACATAAAAACTCATACATAAGTGAGTTAAATTGTCTCACACTAGGTTCTCCAAGACTAGAACCCCTCTTAGACATATCATACATTAAATATATCTTCATAACCTAGGGAAGGAAACATAAAAAGGAGTGAGCTCGAATTCTTAGTAAGGTTAAACAAGGGATAAATGTAAGCATAAACATGAGTATAGGGGTATGAAAATGTGATCATACCATTATAAGATCATACCCTTCATATCATAAGATCAGAAACATGAATCATGGAATAATGTTTCGGTAGTTCATAAGGTATAAATCATAAAAAAATAACATAAGCCATGAAATCATATCATAGGAATAATACATGGAATTTTGGAATACAAAAACAAGTGATACTATCCCCTATAAGTCAAGACGTGTTGCTAGAACTTATCAAGGCACTTCATGGGAACTGCATCTACTGGGTGGGACACACCACCATCCCTAGTTTTATTCATTTCCTTGTAAGGGATTGGGTTTCCCCATATTCTCATATTGGATATAGTTTTCCCATCTTCCATCTTTATGGTGACAACACCTATTGGGAAGGACACACCACCATCCCTAGTAGCATTCCTTACTTAGTATGGGATCAGGTTTCCCAATCTTTGAATAGTGGATCAGGCCTATCGACTTGATTCCCATCATTATCGCATGAGATATAAATCCTTACCCAATGCATTAAAGAGAGATATAGGTCCCACCCATATGATAATAAAATCATTCATACATTTTCTATAGGATAATAAAATTTTCATCATATCATGACCCATAAAAAGAGATGGGCTTTGTAAATATCTGATCATATTCCCATGAAAATAAATGGGTATCATAAAAATGTAATCATATCATAACCTGTGGAAAAATAAAAGTTTCTTAATCATTTCAACGAAACCGTGTTGGAGTTGGTGGCCTAGAACCAACTACTTTGTACTTTATGATAAACTTGTATTCATGTATTTGAATATTAATAAATGTATTATTACATATTTATTGTTCTTCTGCATGAAAATTCATGTGATAATGTCCTAAGGATAGATGTTTCACTAAAGGGTCATAGCGGATCCCTACTATGATGAGAAACCGGAAGTGCCATAACACTATTCTTTAATATATTTTCTATGGACAGATGATGTTATTTAAGGGACAAAAATAATACAGGCCATTAGGGATGAGGACTCATAAAACATTGAGGCACCTTCTCATGGTTTGCACCCTTGGTAATATCCAGGAGGATATTATGAGAACGAGACCTTCCAGTAGGAAATCCACATTTCATAGTGTCATTGGATGTTTCTATCTACGAACATCTGTATTGGCCCCTGGACTTTAAGATTATTATTAATGGGTATTACAACTCGCACACTTATATGTATTGACGAAAACTATGAAGATACACTATTCGCAGTGAGGTAGGATGTGTTGGGTGTGTCACGAGTAATACCGTATTAATAGATAATGTGACAATGTATTTTTATCTTATGTTCCATAACGAAAGTTGATATCTCAAGCCCTTTTATGGAATTTACATAGCCTAAATAAATCCATCTCCATGGTGAGGAATGGGAGAGTTCAATTTAGAGAATTCAAAGAAAGAATAATCGAGCACATGGGTTGATGGCACTAGCATGTAACCCACTTGATTTGAGATATCGAGACAAAGAGATTACATTATACGGTAAGCATTTGTATGAGGTGACATGTCATTATGGTGTTAACTTCTTTCTTTATGGGTTCCTTGCCATGTTTCTAGATGCTAACCTTGGACTTTAGTCAGGCTCCACTTATGCCACTGAGAAAGAGGCCTAGAGGGTCACACACTTAGTGTGTCTAAATATCTTAGTTAAATATTCATTTACCAAGTTGAATAATGATTATTCCCAGTTGTGGTTTAATAATTATTTAAGGATTCATGATCACATTTATTTTGAAAATAGTTATTTGAGAGAATATATTGTAGGTGAAATAATATATTTATTAGAAAGTAATACAGTGATATTTATTTAAGAAATAAATAATCATTATTCAAGGTCTAATAAATATGGTGGAGGAAAAAAGAAAATGGAAAAAAAAGTACACGTTGTGTGTATATTAATATAAACACAATTTGGTTTTTATTGGAATTTTTGAGAAATAATATTAATTATATAATTAAATAAATTTATGTGTAATTCATTGGGTTCATGTAAAGTAATAATAATAGTCAAATGTTATTATTTAACATGAGGTCTTACTAAGAATTAGATGAAATAAATAAATGCCTATGGGTAATTATTTTATTTTATGATTCTAAGTTTTATAAATCTTAATTAAATTATTATCATTAAGGTAATCCATTCTTTGTGGTTGTGAACAATGGATTTGGAGAAATATCTCAGTCCAAGAGAGAATTCTATTCCACTAAGAACACTCTCAAGTTACGTGAGCGATCCTATTCCACTGGATTAAGTAGAGAGATTTGGAAGCGGCTATCATGGTGATCGAAGGCGAGCATCGTAAGTGAAAGATCTTCTATGCTAGCACCAAGAGATCCCTTAAGTGACATCTAGAGATATGTGGAGCATATGTGGATCCCTACTAGAGGAATCCTGCACTTGGATTCTATGAAGCAATGACGAATCACATTGGATTGTGACCGGAAACATCAATGGAGAGAGAATTACATCAAGGTAATTATTTTCTTTTAATTAAATTAATTATAACAAACATATGATGATCCTATATATGGTTTTGGGAATTCCCTCTTTATTTTTCATTCTTCATTCTATTCTGAAGATCCAGTGATTTATCATCATGATGGATCTCAGATTGATCGTTATTAATGGTAAAATCAAAGTTGGGTACACCCAACCACGCGCTTCCACTGGACCCAGAACCAACAAGTGGTATCAGAGCAGTCATATCATGGATTATAATTATTTAGTTTTTAATTGATAATTTACACATTTAATAATTTAGTTATTTCAATTAAATTTAATCGTTCTGCAAATTTGAATCTTGAGATTTGTTCCTCCTCTTTCATTTCTCGTTCTCCTTACAGAAACAACCTTTTATTTTAATTTTGATTAAAATAAAACAGAGGACCTCATCCGTAGGATCCAAATGTTCATGTCCATACAACACCAGAACACACGGTGTGTATTTGGAAGTACACGCCATGTAGCCAAGGTTCAATGCATCGGTACGGGTCTGCCAAACCAATCCATGTCATTGGAGTTTGTCTAAGTCTTATTGACTTTATGTGTTGACCATGAACAGGTGGCACATGGTTTCTGTATTACTCATCATGTGACCCAATGGATGCGGCGTGCAGTCCCTTCGGGATAGGGTTAGACTGTGTACCCTGTACATGGATTTCCTGGCTAGAGACCATGTAACACGGATACTACATGGTGTGTGGCCCACTGGACACGTCGTGTACTCTAAATATTTTTGAAGTACATATACATGTCATATCCCTATGCATGTACTTAGGATAGATGGTGAATGATAATACACTCCTTATAGTATGAACTACATGTCGTGTACTCATCCAAATTATGTATATTTGTTAAAATTTATTACTATATTATAAAAACCCTTGAGATGTGTACCATGGTGTGGGCGCAAAGCTGAGTCACAACACGAGATATGTGTTTTATACATATGTGTTTAATTTAACATATGTTTAATGCTCATTTATACTCATTGGGTAGTTATGAATGGGAATTCACCAGATTTATTCTAAGGAATAAGTTACGTACAAAGATAATTTTAAATGAATTTATTTGTTTAAAATTATGATGTATGATAATCTCAAGAAAATTCAGAAAAGGGTTTAAAATAAAAGGATTGATTAATCAAATATGATAATTAATTGATTCGAGTGTGATTTATATTAAACAATAATTATTAAAAAATTGAATACTAGTTTTATTTATGCGTAAATATTGTTGCATACATAGATGATCATGAGATAGACCAGGACCTTTTATGTGGATGGTTTCTTTTAAGTTATTTAAATTGAAATTTTTGGCATGTGATCCTTCTCCTCATTAATATGTAGGGACTGCATGCCCAAGGTTTCTTTTATGTAAAACCTAGTTTTACCCCTCAACTTTATGTGAAATAAAAGAAAATGTAATTGATGGATCTCCCAATCTAGTGGAGGCAGCTCAAGTTAGGAGCCAAGGTGAAACCAATCCAAGTAGATACAAATGTGGATAGGTGAAAATATGTAAACATGAACCTAAAGGTTCAAGGTATTTTCTCCCCAAGGTCTTGGGTTAGTTTCTCAACCACAAGATAAACTAACTAATAGAACAAGCTCATGACCATGCCATTTGTTTTATTTCTGTCAATTGCACGGTTTATTAATTGTGGGTGTGTTGTCGTGATCACACAATTAATTAATTAAACAAGCATGCAATATGGAACAAAAATAAGACCATCTTATGTGTAAATATTATCTTAGACATGGTTAATAACTTAATTTTATCCCACATAATATTAACAAGAATGTAAGAAAGACAATAAAATAGAAATTTATGTCAAAGGATAACATCCCTCAAGGAAATATTAAGTCGGTATAGCCTTCTATAATCTTGGTTAGAATCAAACCACAGTTCAAAATTCTTGACCAACCCTAGTTGGGGTGCTTTAAATTATCAAAAAAATTATAATTCATGGTTTTGGGTTGAATTTAATTGGTTCAAATCAAGGTTTGACTACCATATTAGGACTTGGTGTGATCAAGAGTCAAAGGTTGAGGAAATCCAAAATAAAAGGATTTCAGGATTGGGGAGTCCACTCGGTGGATCTAGGAGTTATGATTCAATGCAGTTGGCATTTGGAATGCCTACCTAAAAAATTTCAAATTTCATAACCAACCCTAGTTGGAATAATGCAAAGGGAAATATAGATCCTTGACAATAGAATTTTTAGGCAAAAGAATATTCCGAAGTCAATGGTGAGGGCTATTGGATTTGTATAAAATAGTGGGAGAGTAATAAGTATTAATTTATTAATTTGTCTCAGTTTTATCATGATAAAGTAATAAATCTTTGACTATCATAATTTGTAGAAAAAACAAGAAAAAAGAAATCAAACATATCATTGTAAACCATACTTCATAAGGAAAACCTTCTCACCAGCACCAATTTTCAGGATTGGTAGATGTGTTTACGCATCATCCTTCACCACGAGAGGAAATTGTATGTGATGGAGGAGTCTGTTCCAATTATGCCTAGAAATTAATACAATAATGAGGAAATATCTGTATATATGATTCATTTGGATAATTCCATAGATTTCCAATGTTTCATGCTATTTTACATGTCTAATGTGCTCTTGAAGAAACATGAAAATATGGATGTGTATAGCATGATGTCTCGCCTTAAAGATATCTATCAAGAGAAGGCGATATAAGAGAGATATAAGATCTCCAATTATTTGTACACAACTAAGATTGGAGAGTATGCGACAGCCGGGCCTCATGTATTCAAGCTTATTGGCTACATTGAACACGTGGACATCTTAGGGATTAAGTTCCCAGATGAGTTGTGTACAGATCTCATCCTATCATCACTTCCCAAGACCTTCTCTAGCTTTATTATCAACTACAACATGAGAAATAATGAGAAGAGTCTATCAGAACTTATGACCTTTATTCACTAGGTAGATAAGGACCTGGGGTATGACAAACTCGTAATCCTTATGATGGATAAGAAGAGGAAGGACAAGGAAAAGGGGTCAAGGATTTATAAAATTTCTAAATCCCCTGAGCATCGTCCCTCCAAGAAGGGTAAGATCCAAAGGCAGGATAGGGAATGAGAGGTGGTATGTTTTTCTTGTGGAAAACCAAGCCACTGGAAGAGGAAATGCACCCAGAAGTATGGGGACACTAAAGGTGCATTCATTATCAAGGGTAATCTTTCCATATCTACACATTTGGTATTAGATGCATCTTGTGGGGCTCACATATGTATTCAAATGTAGGAACCAAGTAGATATATAAAGATTTCTAGAGGAGAGGTGGATCGTTGAGCTGCCAATGGTATGAGACTGCCTACATTAGCTATTGGTGATTACTATCTCTCATTAACAACTGCGATGGTTTTGGTTTTACATAAAAATTATTATATACCTATTGTTACCAAAAACATAATTTTTGTATTATGTTTGGACATGGATGGATTTATTTTCAAGTTTGGAAATAAGTGTTTTTTTATTTTATAAGAACAACGTATGTTATGGTATGGCGCATTTAAATAATGGTTTGTATGTATTAAATTACAAAAACCAAGTGTTGGAAATTGATAACCAAACAAACTCACATGACTCATACAACACCCAGTTGTGGAATCACTATCTCAGTCATGTAAATGAGAAGCATTTGAAAAATCTCTACCAAGATGGTTATTTAGACACTACTGAGCTAAAACCACTTGATAGATATCGCGCTCATTTACAAGTGAAAATGACCAAGACGCCTTTTGGTAGACAAGGTGAAATGGCCAAGGGCTTCTAGGATTAGTACACGTGGATGTGTTTGGACCATTTCCAGTAGAAGCTAGAGGTGGATATTCTTACTTCATTACTTTTAATGATTATTTGAGTAGATATGGATATATCTACTTAATGAGGTATAAGTTGGAGTCCTTGGAGAAATTTAAGGAATTAAAGAATGTAGTAGATAATTATCTTGGCAAGAAGATAGAGAATATTTGATCAAATCAAGGTGGAGAATATCTGAACCAAGATTTCACCGACATTTTATAGGAGTTTGGGATTCTATCTCAACTCAATCCTCCTTATACACCACAATGGAATGGTGTTAGTGAAAGAAGTAACTGAACCTTGTTGGACATAGTGAGGTCGATGATGAGTCGTGTAGATCCTCCATTATCCTTTTAGAGATATGCATTAAAAACTGCATCATACACATTAAACTGAGTACCAACTAAGGCAGAAAATGGAATTCCCTCTGAGTTATGGAATAGAAAGAAACCCATTTTATCGCACACATGTGAATGGGGATGTGAGGAATCTTTTAAGGCCTTCTCGGGTAACAAACTAGCACATCGGGGCATGAGGTGTATCTTTATAGGATATACCAAGGAAAAAAGGATATTACCTATATAACCCTTTAGACAAGAAATTGACTGCCTCTAGACAAGACATATTTCTTGAGAGGGAGAACATCCTCAAATGGGATAGTGGGAGAAAGATTGACTTTGATGAAGTTGATGCTCAAGATACACAGGATTTGGTGCAGAAACAAGTTCCACAGGTCCCCATGGAAGAGGTTCTAGAAGCACAAGTACTACATAGGATCTCAAGAGAGGTAAGATAACTAGATAGATTTGGTTTCCTAGTCACTGAGGATGGTGAATCATTAATGTTGGACAATGATGAACCTCTCTCCTACAAGGAAGTAGTAGAGAGCTCAGAAGATACAAGATGGCTAGAAGCTATGAATTTTGAAATGGATTTCATGTATCATAGTCAAGTCTAGGTTCTGGTTGATGAGCTAGTTGATGTAAATATTGTTGAATGAAAATTAGTATTCAAGAGAAATTTGGACATGGAAGGTCAAGTTAGCACCTATAAAGAAATGATAGTGGTTAAAGGATTCAGACAGCGTCAGGGAATTGACTATGATGAAACCTTTTTGACGGTTTCCATGTTTAAATCCATAAAAATCATACATTCCATAGGACCTTACCATGACTACAAGATTTGGAAAATGGATTTCAAAACAGAATTCCTTAATGAGAACCTTTAGGAAGATTTCTATATGATACAACCAAAAGCAGTTGTGATACAAGTTAAATCCAAACGGGTTTTCAAGTTGTATAAATCCATTTATGGATTAAATAAAGCATCCAAGTCATGGAAAATTTGTTTTGATGAAGCCATAAAAGAATTTGGTTTCATTAAGAATGAATGTGAGCCATGTTTTTATAAGCGGTTTAATGAGAATGCAGTCATTATCCTAGTAGTATATGTTGAAGACATATAACTTATTGGAAATGATGTACCAATCTTATAGTCAGTTAAGGACTGGTTGAACAAGTGTTTCTCTAGGAAGGACTTAGGTGAAGCAGCCTACATTCTAGGGATCAATATCATTCGTGATATATCCAAGAGGCTGCTTTGACTAAGTCAAGGTACATACATTGACCAGATACTAAATAGATTTAGTATGGAACAATCCAAGAGGGGATTGGTTCTAGTGTCACATGGCCTATATATTTCTAAGAGAATGTGTCCTCAGACACAATAAGATAAAGATAGGATGGGTAAGATCCAATATGATTTGGATATAGGATTCTTCATGTATGCCATGTTATGTAATAGCCTTGATGTTACATATGCACTGATCATAGTAGGAAGATATTGAGCAGATCTAGGAGAAAATAATTGCACTGTTGTTAAGATTATCCTTAAGTATCTGAGAAGAACTAAGGATATGTTCCTAGAATATGGAGGAGACTAGGATCTTGTCATCATAGGGTATGATGATACTGGTTTTCAAACAGATCAAAACGATCTAAAGTCACAATTTGTATATGTTTTCAGTCTCAATGGGGAAGTTGTGAGCTAGAAGAGTTCAAAGCAGCCAGTTGTCACCAATTCTACAGCAGAGTCTGAATATATAGAGTCTTATGATGCATCCAATGAAGCCATTTGTATTTAGAACATTTTCTAGGACCTTGATGTGGTTCCTAGGATTAAATATCCTATCACATTGTATTGTGATAATACTGCAACAGTGGATCTTTCAAAAGAACCAAGGTCACATCAACGGACAAAGCACATTCTCCAGAAGTATCACCTATTGAGTGATTTCTATCAAAGGGGTGAAGTTGTAGTGATCAGAGTTTCCACAGAAGAGAATGTGGCAGAACCCATGACTAAAGTCATATCTCAGTAGAAGCATTAATATCATATGAGAGCTAGTGGGTTAAAGGTTGTTAGCAGTTGGCTCTAGTCTAAATGGGAGTATGTTGGAGTTGGTTTCCTAGAACAAACTAATTTGTAATTTATAATAAACTTTTATTCATGGATTTGAATATTAATAAATGTCGTATTACATCCTGGAGGGTTGGATGAGCCCGTAAGGGGCTCTATAATTTAGGTTTTCCCCTCTTCGCCACGTCCTTCCTCGTTTTGGCTTGGCGCGGTGCCCCTCCTCTGGTGATAGTGGAGGAAGATCCTCAGTTTTGGTGTTTTCGGTTATTCTTGACTCGTCCTTGGTTGACATCAACTCCCTTCGGAGATGTGGTGTTGTTCCGCGGGCAATTTCCTGCTCCTGCAACTTGATAGGTGTAGCTTCTTCTCTAGTGTGCGTCGAGTGGTCCTTCAAGGCCTCTGCGATCGTCTTGGATGGCAGGGACGAGATCTGGTCTGCATTGATGATGGAATCTGGGTGATGTTTTCTGATTCCATCCTTTTTAGTCATTTTTTCTTGGGTTGCGTTCATGCTGGTTTTGCAGTGTTCGTGAGTCGGGCTGTTGATTCTATTACTGGTTGAATCGAGTTCGTGATACATTCGATTTTCTACGTTGAGTGTGAGTCAGTGCTTGATATGATATGTTCGATGATGCTGGATTGCTCTTCATTTATTTGTTCTGGTTGATTTTTTTCGATTTTTATATTCGGGATGTTTCCCTTCTTTCTTGACGGATGAATGTCGAAGGAATGTGACGACAAAGGATTTTACGGCAAGGGCGCAGCTCAAGCTTTGTCAGAGGCATGGGATTAACTCACTTCTATCTTGAGGTTTGCAATGTTTGTGGTTTGAAATGTTGATGTTATGGTGCGGCGGTGAGGTCTGGTAGTTTCTCGCCGGTGGTTTTTCGCTGGCAATTCAGATGATGCTGATGATGCAGTGATGTCGGGGGCACGACTCGAGGTGGCTCATCGTTTGAGATACCTCGGTCTTCATGACTTTGATGATGGTTTATAATATTTTGAATTTTTAATCAAGATAGTTTGTTGGTTCAGGGTCTGTATGGTGACTGGTAACCCATAAAACGGTTTTTTAGAAAATGAAAAAAATGGATTGCAGGTCTTATTACATCCTGATTGTTCTTATGCATGACAATTCATGTGATAATGTCCAAAGGATGTCTGTTTCACTAAAGGGTATTAGCAGATCCCTACTATGATGAGAACCTAGAAGTGTCATAACACTATTCTTGAATATATTTTCTATGGCCGGATGAAATTATTTGAGGGAAAAAATTAATATAGGACATTATGGGTGAGGAATCATAAAATTTTGAGGCACCTTCTCATGGTGTGAACCCTTGGTAATATCCAGGAGGATATTATGAGAACGATACCACTAGTAATAAATCCACATTTCATAGTTTCATTGGATGTTTCTATCTGAGGATGTGTGTATTGGTCCTTGCACTTTAAGATTATTATTAATGGGTATTACAACTCATTCACTTAGATGTATTGGAAAAAACTGCGACAACGCATTTTTCACCGTGAGGTAGAAAATGTTTGGTGTTTCACAAGTAATACCTTATTAATAGATAATGAAAGAAAAGATTTTTTCTTTCTATTCCATAATAGAAGTTGATATCTCAGTCCCTTTGATGGAATTGACAAAGCCTAAATAAATCCATTTCCATGGTGAGGAATAGGTGAGTTCAATTCTGGTAAGTCAAAGATGTATATATCGAGCACACGGGTTGATGGCACTAGCATGAAACCCTCTTGATTTGAGATATCGGTACAAAGGGATTACATTAAATGGTAAGCATTTGTAGGAGGTGGCAAGTCATTTTGGTGTTAACTTCTTTCTCTATGGGTGCCTTGGCATGTTCTTAGATGTTATCCTTGGAATTTAGGCAGTCTCCACCTAATTCTACTGAGAAAGAGGCCTAGAGGGTCACACACTAAGGGTGTCCAAATATCTCAGTTAAATATTCATTTAACAAGTTAAATACCAATTATTCACAATTTTTGTTTAATAATTATTCAAGGATTCCTCGTCACATTTATTTCAACACTAGTTATTCGAGAGAATATATTAAGGGTGAAGTAATATATTTATTAGTGAGTAATACTATGATATTTATTTAAGAAATAAATAGTCATTATTCAAGGTCAAATAAATGTAGTGGAGGAAATAAATAAAATGGAAAAACAAAAGTACGTGCCATGTATATATTAATATACATGGCGTGTGGTTTTTCTGGGAATTTGTGAGAATTAATATTATTTATTTAATTAAATAATATTAGGTGTAATTCATTGGGTGCATTTAAAGTAATAATAATAGTTAAAAGTTATTATTAGACATTGGTTATTACTAATAATTAAATGAAATAAATAAATACCTATGGGTAATTATTTAATTTTATTATTATAAGTATTTTAAATCCTAATTACATTATTCGCATTAAGTCAATACATTCTTTGTGGTTGTGCACAAAAAATCTATAGAAATATCTCAGGCCAAGAGATAATTCCTTTACTCTGAGAATACTCTCAAGTTACGAGAGAGATCCTCCTCCACCAGATCAAGGAGATAACTTTGGAAGTGGCTATCAAGGCGATCGAAGGTGGACATCACAAGAGAAGGCTCTTCCGCGCTAGCACCTAGAGATCCATTCGGTGATGTCCAGAGATACGTGGAGCACGTGTGGATCACCGCTAGAGGAAGCCTACACTTGGCTTCTAAGATGCAATGATGGATCACATTGGATAATGATCTAAAACATGAATGAATAGAGAATTTCATCAAGGTAATTCATGTATTTTAATTAAATTAATCATAACCAACATATGATGATTCTCTCTATGGTTTAGAGACTTCCCTCTTTATTTTTTGTTCTTCATTATCTTCTTAAGATCCGTCATTTTATCATCGTGATGGATATCATATTGATTATTGTTAACGATAAAATAAAAGTTGGGTACACCCATCCACGTGCTTCTGCTATGCTCAGAACCGAGAAACCTAACCCTAAGAAAGAAGTGGGATTCACAAGAAAAAAACATGTGTAATAGGAAAGTATTTCATTAATATATAATATGAAAGAGGAATGGGTTTTATAAACATTTCTCTATCAAAACATAAATAATTTAGAGAAATAATGTGAATGAAACCTTTGGATCATTTCCCATAAGGTCATGACTGACATCAACAGATGTCATCTTAGATGGAAAATAATTTTTAAATATATTTCAAAAAACATTTCTTGAAGCAAATATCATTTATTTTTTGAAAAGCGATTTTTAAAACATAAAACCTTTTATAAACAATTTTCTTATAAAATACATTTAAAACTTATAAAGAAGGCTTGAAATCATTTTTAAAACATTTTTCCTTGAAAACATATAATAGAATCTTGAAAAAAAATTGAACACTTTTTTCTTTTAAAATATATAAAAAAAACTTCAAAAAATTTTAAATACCTTTTTCTTTGAAAACATTTTTAAATTTATAAAGAAATTTAAAAAACTTTTTGAAAACTTTTTCTTTGTAAATAATTTGAAAATTTATCTTGAAAACATTTCGAAAACCATTTCTTTGAAAATTATTTGAAAACTTATAAATAAATATTGAAGACATTTTAAAAACCATTTTACTTGAAAACTTATGAAAGAAGTTTGAAATTATTATGAAAATGATTTTCTTGAAAACCAATTTTAGACAAAAAAATCCAAAATATTAGGAAAAAAATTAGTTTAAAAAAATAAATTTTAAATATTTTAAATGAAGCTTTAATGGATTGACGGTGGGTAAATCTATACATGTCGAACATTCCTTTTTCACCATAAAAAGTTTAGAAAAGTGTCTCGACTAGAAAAAGACAAGAAGATTCATTTTTTAACCCTTTTGTTTAAAAAGGTAAAACATGGGTAAAAAATTAATTTTGAAGATCATAAGAAAATATTATAATATTTTTTGAAACATTTTAGAAAACATAGTTTTGAAGGAACACAAATTTTTTGGACAAAGAGAGAGTTAAATTCAAAATTTATTAAAAAAAATTCCGGATTATCTTTTGTACCGAAGAGTGGAAAATGGTACCATTAATTTGATATAACATGAATAAACATATATTAAGAAAACTAAAAAGATTTATTGAGATATAGATCATAATATTTCATTAATTGGAGTATAGTCATAAATAATCTTGATAAATAATGAGATTATAACTATAAACTTTTACCAATTTGGTAACTTTTCATCATAACAAAATAAAAATAATAACATTACATGATGCTAAAAATATCATGAAAATAATTATATTCATGATATAAAATTTCAAAGGTAGTATATACACCTCATGGAAAAATATTGGTACATAACATGGCATGTGTCTCAAATAAGGTAAATTGAGACAAAAAAACTTTACTGATTTGGTACTTTTGAAACGTAGACCCCATAAAAGAAAGATCATAAAATGGATATGTAAATACCCATAAATTAAATTATAAGAATAATAGAATACATAAATGGTAAGTATACATGCCACACAAAAGAAATGGGTGGTGAATGAAGTAGGAATCTCACGAAAATAAAAAGTGAGATGAAATTCCCTTACATTATGTCTTGACTCTCGTCGTACTCATTCAAACCTCTGGTATAATAAATATAAGTTTATTATAAATCTATCACATAAACATATTCTTATATCTAATACCATATATGGTTTTTATGACTTTATTTTACCCACTTATTAATAATTCTTTGTTAAGTTTTCACTTCAGGTAATATTCACTTTGTTTTTTCACATGTGTCTTAATTTGTTGTATCTTTGGTCCTTACACTTATATCATGATTTCCTGAATTTAAAAAATGGTATAAATATCATTTA
This sequence comes from Viscum album, assembly GCA_963277665.1. Lineage (NCBI taxonomy): Eukaryota > Viridiplantae > Streptophyta > Magnoliopsida > Santalales > Viscaceae > Viscum > Viscum album. The sequence goes on from OY728127.1 coordinate 627,861,428, forward strand.
TATTCAATATATGTGTATTATAATAATTTATATAATATAGAAGTATGAAATGTAATACATTGTTCATGGAGATGGTAGGTCGTGCGTACGCATGAACGTTGTTTCCGTTTTATTGTCATATTAAAAGAAAGAAGAAAATTAAATATATGTATATATGTATATAATAACATTAAATTAGAATTATTATATCATATATATCATATAATTTCACTAAAAATACCCTTAATACATTCCATGTAGTGTAAGAATGAATCACGTCGCTTTGGAGAGGCGGTAGTCCACACTTCCTCAAATGAAATTATCGTATTTTTAAAAAAATGGAAAGTATAAAGGTATGTGTTATAAAATAATTATATAAGTATAAGGATATTATAAATATCATATATTTTATATATAAATATAGTTTCCATCATAATTCTCACCATGAGAGGTGGTAAAGGAAGAACTAATAATCATTGTTTTGTGAGGCGGTAGTTTTCCATACACATAAACAATACGTTTGTTACCCATTAGATGGAAGTGTGTATAAGTTTAGGTTGTAAATTTATCATAAAAACATCTCAGTATATTGAGGATAATGTTTTTTTGTATAATAATTGAATAATAATAATTGAGGTGGTGGAGAAATAAAATAAAAGAAAGGTGCTTCACGGAGGGTGTTACCTCTTCTTTGGATAACTCGTTTTGGTTTTCACCAAAATGATTCCTTGGATTGATTTCTTCCCATGGATAGGCTTCAAGTAGTAAGGTTGGGATGTTGGGAAGTTTATTTGTAAAATATTGGCTGAACCAAAGTGGTTTGAGAGGTGTGAATAATGGGGAGAGTTGGTGGCCTTTTATAGGGAAGAGAGAGGACACACTTGGCATTTTTGAAAACAAGTTAGGTGTACCCACGTTTTTACCAAAATAAAGTTAGAAAAAACCAAATAAACTCAATAATGGAAGGTTTATGGATAAAATATGACCATAAAATGGGTTTTTGATAAGTTTTTAGGTCATTTAGGCCCTTAAATTTACAGTTTATTCCATTGTTAAGCTTAATTTAACCTTAATAACTTTAATTAATTTTAACTACATTCACAAGTATTTTTGGTCAAAAACTAAGTTCAAATTATTAGACATTATAAATTATTATTATTAAAAATATGGAATCCATTTTTCAAATTTCTAAGAATATAAGTGGCAGAAATTAATTTAAAATTAATCCCGCAGATGGGACGACAATGTGGGTTTTAAAAATAAAAATGTCCAAAAGCTTGCTATGTTTTTATACCCAATTTAAAAATTTAATTGATTATAATGACCTAAAATGGATTAATTGATTAAATTATTATCTAATTAAACTTTGAAACAAATGAAAAATATAATTTAACCTTATAAATAATTTATATGAAAAAACAGTTTTGAATTAAAATTCAGTATTTTTAACTATTTATTAAAAAATGTAACTTTACAGAAAAATACCAAAAACTTATCCTAACCTAATTTTTATGTTTCACATTAAAAGATGAAGTTTATTTTGACATATTAAATCTATAAAATTTACAAAAAATGAATTTAAAATGGTTTCCCCATTAAAATGGGGTAAAACTACCATTATAAAATATAGGTTTCTAAGCCTAAAATTGGGTTTGTTCTTATCTTATGTCTATCAAATCATTGCGATGAATATAAAAAGTATTTTATTGAATATATAACTTCTATATTAAATTAATATCACTCACTAATTTTAAATAATTTAATAAATTAATACAAAACACCTTTTGGACATAAAGATACAAACATATCATTTATATTCAATTAGTTCTTATATTTTCATTTCTAATTAATTGGTTACCTATGAATTCATATTATATTTGTGTAAACTATATATTTTCATAAGTTTGTTAATACTATTAATAATAAATAATTTAACAACTATGTTATATCTTATTATATTAAATAATAAAATTTTCATAATATATCATTTTTCGATAAAACTTGATTTTGCGTGTTACGCAAGCCATCGAAAAAGTCAACGTTGCGTATAACGCAAGCTAACCTCGGTATTCCATGTAGAGAAAGTTAAAATTTATGTTGCGTGTAGTGCACGATTAACAGGGTGTTGCATATAATGTATTCCAAACATAGTACTTTAATATAAAATAAACTATTTTCAGTGTTGCGTGAAATGAAAAATATCAAAAATATTAAATTAATTTGAAAAAAAATAATTCAAAAAATCTCGGTGTGTTACAAGAAAATATCACAAGTTTTGGATTAAAGAAAAAACTAGAAATAAAAAATTGACTTTGATTGCATAAATTGATCAATGATTAATCAATAATATAAAGTTAAATGTGACCACTCAAATACAACTTAACGGTTCTGGGTGTAGCAGAAGGTGGTCAGATACATGCCCAATAATGGGTTTTCATTGAATCTAATGAATAAACCATAAGAACATAATGAACAACAACATGTCTCATGACTTAATCAAAATAATCATGATGAAAGAATCTCATAACCAAAGAAATGATCTTTCATGTGATATTTATAATTAATTTAATAATAATAAAAGTACATTCACAACCGGAAAATGGGTATTTGTGATGGATTATTTGTGATGGGACCCTCTTCCCGTTGCAAATAATCAGTTATTAGAGACGGGGTGATTCTTCCCATCATAAAATGTTTGGTACGGGTTGCGCGCCAAACTGCATGAAGGGTATTTGCGACGGGATTTTATACTCATCGCAAATACCCAACAACATTTATTAGTATTCACGATGGGAGATAAATCTCATTATAAATGCTTGGTGACTAGTTGGCTTTTGCGATGGGACTCGTCACAAAAGACTATTTAACCACCATCCTAATTAATAGGGGTGGTGGCCATTTGCGATGGGCCCTATCGCAAATACCACTATTTGTTACGGGTAACCTGTCGCAGCTAATCTAACCTATATATACACCTTATCCCTTTTTTCTCTCATTCCACCCCTTTCTCCACCCCTCTTCCACTCTAGCATTTTTTCTCTCAATTTTTTTTCAAAGTTTAATGTTTTAAACCAAAACAACATTCAGAGCTTAGATCCTCCGAATGATTCAGTTTTAAGGTATGTATCTATTTCTTTTCTTTGTTTGTTAATTTAATTAAATTTATTTTAGTTATAATTATTGTTAATTAGATGCATTTAAATTAAATTAGAATTAAACCATTTTATTTTGCATTATTATTTTTACAAATAATTACTTGTGATTATTATTAATTATTATAAATTAAGAGTAATATAAATTATTATTAATTAATAGCCATTTGTAATAATTAGTGATAATTAGTCAGGATTAGAAGTAATTAGTCATAATTAGTAATAATTAGTAATAATTAGTAATAATTATGATTAATTTGTAATAATTAGTAATAAATAATAATAAATAGTAATAATTAATAATAATTAGTAATAAATATTAATAAATAGTAATAATTAGTATAAAATAGTAATAATTAATAGTAAATAGTATTAATTTGCAATAATTTTTAATAAATAGTAATAAATGGTAATAATTAGAAATAGTTAATAATAATTAGGATTAATTAATATTAATTAGTAATAATTATGTTTAATTAGTAATAAGTAGTATTAATTAGTAATAATTAGTAATAGTTAGTAATAATTAGAAATAATTAGTAATAATTAAGATTAATTAGTAATAATTAGTAATAAATTGTAATAAATAGTAATAATTAGTAACAATTAGTACTAATTAGTAATAATTGGTAATAATCAGTAATAATTATGATTAATTAGTAATAAATAGTAATGAATAGTAATAAATAGTAATAATTCGTAATAATTAGGATTAATTAGTAATTATTCATAATTATTCATAATAATTGGTAATAATTAGTAATAATTAGTAATTATTAGTATTAATTGGGATTAATTAGTAATAATTTAATAATAATTATGATAAATTAGCAATAGTTATGAATAATTAGTAATAATTAGAAATAATAAGGATTAATTATCAATAAATAGTAATAAATAGAAATAAATAATAATAATTGGTAATAATTAGAATTAATTAGAAATAATAATTTGGAATAAATAATAATAATTAGGATTAATTAGGATTTATTAGTAATAATTAGGATTTATTAGCAATAATTAGTAATAAATAGTAACAAATTGTAATAATTAGTAAAAATTAGTAATAATTCGTAATAATTAGTAATAATTAGGATTAAAGTGTAATAATTAGTAATAAATAGTAATAATGTAACACCCCAAGATTTCATAGTATGTTATCTCTTTAAAGAAATTCAATAACTTGCATTACACGCAACACTGAGTTCGAGCACACTACGACTTACCAAACTAGTCGTTCAAAAAGTGGTTATGAAAAGTATTAACTGAATTTTGAATTTTATGTATTTCATATAATTTTAGAATCCATATTGTGTGTTTCTTAGACATAATATAAGGAAAAATTCATTTTTTTAGATAAAAGAAGTGTTTTTCAAAAAATGCAATTTTCCCACCTTTTAATGGAGAACCTTTTTTAAAACCAATATTTGAAACTTTTATATATTCAATTTAATGAAATTAAATTATTCTTTAGAATTGAGACATAAAAATTTAGTTTGGATAACTTTTTTGTACTTTTATGATAACTTTCCTATTTTGATGAATAGTCAAAATACTAAATTTTAATTAAAAAACATATTTTTTAATCGAAACAATTTATAGTGTTAAATTTTACATTCGAGTGATTTTAAATTATCATTACATTATATTCATACCATTTAATATAATTTAGGTCATTGGATGTAATTTCACATTTAAACTGAAAATAAACAACTATCAATCTTTTGATAGTTATTATTTCTTAAAAACACGCTTTTTCTTTTGACAATGGGAATTAATTTTAAATTAATTTCTGCCACTTATGTGTTTTGAATTTGGAAAAATAGATTCCATATTTGGAATAAGGAGGTCAAGATTTTTTAAATAGGTAAGTTTTATTTTTAGGCATTATGAATATTTACTTCAGTAAATATTTTATTTACCATGGTTGAAGAGTAAATCTAGTAAATAAGGGTTAAAAAATATTATTATAATAATATTAAATTACCCTAACATGTGTCCTATTACTATTTGTTGATACCTGTCTGACCATGGGCATCCTTGGGTCAATTTTGGGACCCCATGGAGCCACTTTAGAGTGATAATGACACTTTATATTAATTAATTTAAAGTAAAGACAAAAATGACATAAACATATATCTTTTAGTAAACCAATTTTTACATGGGGTTATATAAGTTATATTTTAGATTATAAATATTCATTTTAAATATAAAAATATTTCCTACAACATGGTATTTTTTATAATTTTTAGACATCAAGTAAATAAAATTATTTATGACACAATAATGATGCAGTGTACCTCATTAAAGAATGATTTAAATAAATGAGATTATAAAAATTAAAACAATACCCAAAACCTTTCCAATTATTATTGGATGATTTTATGTCTAAAATGAGTCATCTTATATTATAATTTAATGAGTTTTTGACCTTTAGAAACTGAAAATAATTAAATAATAAAATAATATTTTCAAACTTTCCTAAAGAGCCCCTCCTACCCCTTATAAAAATCCCTCACCTCTAACCCATTTCTCACACCTCTAAAGCCCCTTGGATCATCCAACCTATGACCAATTAAGCTCCCTACATATCTATATTCCTCTTATAATACTTAACTTAGTCAGAAGGCACTTCAAGGAAGCCTTTTGGTTCAAACCAAAGGGAGTTACCCGATTTAAAGGTAATATCTCCTCTTAAGTTCTTTTCTTTTATTTTACTTATCCAACACCCTAAACTCTATTTATTACTTTATTTTATATCAAAACTAGTATCCTCAATATACTTGGTTGTTTTTATGAGAATTATTTGAACTACACTTACACACACCTCTTTCTAATTGGTATAGAACATAATGTTTCTGTGGACGGGGAACTACTGCCTCACGAAATGATGATTATTCAATCTTCTACTACCACCTCTTATGGTGGCCATTATGATGGAACCATAATTATATATGATATTTATGATATTTATTTTATCTATAATATTCTTTACACTACTGGAAATTAAGCCTTTACCAATGGTTTCAAACCATTGGTAAAGGCTGCCAAACCGTTGGTATATATTATACCAACGGTTTGGAAAACCGTTGGCAGGTAAGGAGTGGCAATATCCCATTACCAACGGTTTTTGTATAACCATTGGGAAAGGAAGTGTGATTGGTGTATTGCCAATGGTTTTACAAACCATTGGAAATACTAGCAGGGTAAATGTTTTTACCAACGGTTTCTAGAAACCGTTGGTATAGTTTTTAAATTTCTATTTCCAGAACTATTATACCAACAGTTTTAAACCATTGGTAATGTGTTTTTATAGAACTATTATACCAATGGTTTAAAACTGTTGGTAATGTGTTTTTCCAGAACTGTTGCACAGTATCCCTCTAGTAGCCCCTCAAGTATACATCTGCATAAAAAATATCACAAAAACAACATACAGACTTAAAACAGCATAAAAACACCTAAAATAGCACAAAAAACACATAAAACCATCAAACTCTTACAACCATGTCATGTACTACAATTCCCTATTTCAATCTTCATATGATAACAATAATCCAGTAGAGTTAATAATAGTTTCAATAACTCAAACATTATTTACACCGATTTATATCTTCAAATGACAACCACTCTTCTAGTAGTAATTCACCTCACCCCTTCACAACCCCCCCCCAACCAGAACATCCCCCCACATCCCCATCAAATTATAATAGGCAGAATAGTCTAAGAAATACTTATTAGAGTTGAATAAGAGTTTGAAATAGGCTCAAATCCCAATTTTTTTCTGATCCTAAATTTGGGTATGTAATGATTTGTGATGCATTTTGCATTTAACTTGTATTTTTTATAATATATGGTGAAAAGGTATTTTATTAGGAGTCTTATCACTTATGACCCCATGATTGAAACTACCCAACTCATGAAAAAGAGTTTGCGACTATCGTTGATGAGTGTAAATTTCAGTTGTTGTATTCACTTAAAATGATGTCCTTTTGAAACAAAAGAGAGAAACTTTGAGTGGTGCCGGCCACACCGTGCCTCAGATTGAGGTGGGGTTGACTCGTACATGTCAAAAATGACCCATGAATAATTTTCCAAAAGTATCAACACAATCTAAATGTGTTTGGTAAGTTTTCTGTATGCCGGTTGTTTTTACTTAAAAGCATATCCATTTTAAACAAAAGAATGACACTTTGAGTGGTACAGCCCACACGTGCCTCGAATTGAGGAAGGGTTGACTCGTACATGTCAGAAATGACCCATGGATGCTATTCCTAAAGTATCAATAGAATCCGAATGAGTTTGGTCTGTTTTTCGTATGTCAGTTGTTGTTTTCACTTAAAATGTTGTCCATTTCAAAGAAACCTGAGACACTTTGAGTGGTGTCGGCCACACCACACCTCAGATTGATATGGGGTTGACTCATATATATCAAAAATGACCCATGTATTGTTCTCCTAAAGTTTCAATAGAATCTGAATGCATTTGGTCGGTTTTCCGTATGTTAGCTTTTGTTTTCACATAAAATCGTGTCCATTTTAAACAAAAGATAGATATTTTCAGTGGTGGCGGCCACACCGCACCTCGTATTGAGGCAGGTTTGACTCGTACACATCAAAAATGACCCATGGATCTTTTTCCTAAAATATAAACACAACATGAATCCGTTTGGTCCATTTTAGGTATGCCAATTGTTGTTTTCACTTAAAATCTTGTCCATTTAAAACCAAATAGAAACACTATCAATGGTGTCAGACACACTGGCCCTCGGATTGAGGCGAGGTTGACTCATAAAAATCACATATGAACCATGGATCATTTTCCTAAAGTTTCAACAGAATCTGAATGCATTTGGTTGGTTTTCCGTATGTCAGTTGTTGTATTCACTTAAAATGATGTCCTTTTGAAACAAAAGAGAGACGCTTTGAGTGGTGCCAGCCACACAGTGCCTCGGATTGAGGTCGGGTTGACTCGTACGCATCACAAATGACCCAATGATCATTTTTCTAAAGTATCAACACAATCCTAATGCGTTCGGTCGGTTTTGACCACCCCACACACGCTTTTCAAGCGCGCCAAACACCTAAAAAACACATATTCATCCGTGTCGTGAAAACCACATGTCCGAATGATGTAAAGTCTCCTCATACACCTCACAAATAATAACTAGGGTGTTTTTGTGTGATTTCAAGTCATTACGATGTCGTTCCACATGCATTTGACCGTTAAACGCATGTTTTGGCCATTTACGACACGCGGAGTGCGTTTTCAGCCAACACAGTCACACGACACTTCAGATTGATGTTCCGTATGACCAACTATTTCACAATTCACCCACACTTTGTTTTCATCTAATTTCATAGCATTCCGAGGTCGTTCGGCTGGTTTCAACCACCCCACGTGCGCTTTTCAAGCGCACCAAACACCTAAAAAACACATATTCAGTCGTGCCACCCAAACCGCGCGTCTGAATGACATGATGTATCCTCGTACACCTCGAAAATAATAATTAGGGTGTTTTTGTGTGATTTCAAGTCATTTTGATGTCGTTCGGCATTCATTTGACCGTTAAACTCATGTTTTGACCATTTACAACAGGCGGAGTGCTTTTTCGGCCAGCGCGGTCACACGACACTTCCGATTGACATACCGTTTGGCCGACCATTTCATAATTCACCCACCCTTTGTTGTCGTCCGATTTCATGGCATTCTATGGTCGTTCGGCCAGTTTCGACCACCCCATGCATGGTTTTCAAGCGCGCCAAACACCTAAAAACACATATTCAATCGTTCTGCGCAAACAGCGCGTCCGAATGACGTGTCTTCTCCTCATGCACCTCACAAATAATAATTAGGGTTTTTTCATGTAATTTAAAGTCATTATGATGTCGTTCGGAATGCATTTCACTGTTAAACGCATGTTTTGTCCATTTGCGACATGCGGAGTGCATTTTCGGCCAGCACGGTCACACGACACCTCCGATTGACATGTCGTCCGACCGACCATTTCAAAATTCACCAACCCTTTTTTATCGTCTGATTTCATGGAATTACGAGGTCGTTCGGCCGGTTTCAACCACCCCACGCGTTCTTTTCAAGCACGCCAAACACCTAAAAAACACATATTCAGTCGTCCCCTGCAAACCGCACATCTGAATGACGTTTCGTCTCCTCTTAAACCTCACGAATAATAATTAGAGTGTTTTCGTGTGATTTCAAGTCATTCCGATGTCGTTCGGAATGCATTTGACCGTTAAACGCATGTTTTCGCCATTTTCGACACGCGGAGTGCGTTTTTCGCCAGCGCGGTCACACAACACCTCCGATTGATGAGCCGTCTGGCCGACCATTTCACAATTCACCCACCATTTGTTGTCGTCCGATTTCATGTCATTCCGAGGTCGTTCGGCTGGTTTTGACCACCCCACGAGCGCTTTCCAAGCGCGCCAAACACCTAAAAACACATATTCAGTCGTGTCGCACAAACCGCACATCCAAATGACGTTTTGTCTCCTCATACAGATCACGAATAATAATTAGGGTGTTTTGTGTAATTTAAGTCATTCTGATGCCGTTCGGCATGCATTTGACCGTTAAACACATGTTTTGGTCATTTACGACACACAGAGTGCGTTTTCGGCCAGTGCGGTCACACAACACCTCTGATTGATGTTCCGTCTAGCCTACAATTTCAAAATTCACCCACCCTTTGATTTCGTCCGATTTCATGGAATTCTGAGTTCGTTAGGCCGGTTTCGACCACCCCACACGCGCTTTTCAAGTGCGCCAAACACCTTAAAAACACATATTCAGTCGTTTCGCGCAAACCACGCGTTCGAATGACATGTCTTCTCCTCGTACTCCTCACGAAAAATAATTAGGGTGTTTTCATATGATTTCAAGTCATTTTGATGTCGTTCGGCATTCATTTGACCGTTAAACGCATGTTTTGGCCATTTACGACATGCAGAGTGCGTTTTCATCCATCACGGTCACACGACACCATCGATTGACGTGTCGTATGGCCGACCATTTCACAATTCACCCACCCTTTGTTGTAGTACGATTTCATGGCATTCCGAGGTCGTTCGGCCAGTTTCGAGCACCCCACGCGCGCTATTCAAGCTCGCCTAACACCTAAAAAACACATATTCAGTCGTGTCGTGAAAACCGCGCGTCCGAATGATGTGTCGTATCCTCGAACACCTCAATAATAATAATTAGGGTGTTTTCGTGTGATTTCAAGTCATTCCGATGTCGTTCGGAATGCATTTGACCGTTAAATGCATGTTTTGGCCATTTACGACACGCAGAGTGCGTTTTCGGCCAACGCGGTCACACGACACCTCTGATTGACGTGCCGTCTAGCCGAACATTTCACAATTCACCCACCCTTTTTTGTCATCCGATTTCATGGAATTCCGAGGTCGTTCGTCCGGTTTTGACCACCCCACATGCGCTTTTCAAGCGCGCCAAACACCTAAAAAAAACATATTCAGTCGTCTCGCGCAAACCGCATGTCCGAATGATGTTTCGTCTCCTCGTACAGCTCACGAATAAAAATTATGGTGTTTTTGTGTGATTTCAAGTCATTACAATTTTGTTCGGCATGCATTTGACCGTTAAACGCATGTTTTGGCCATTTACGACACATGGAGTGCGTTTTCGGCCAGCGCAGTCAGACGAGACCTCCAATTGACGTCTCGTTTGGCCGACCATTTTACAATTCACCCACCCTTTGTTTTCGTCCAATTTCATGGCATTCCGAGGTCATTCGTCCGGTTTCGACCACCCCACGCGTGCTTTTCAATCGTGCCAAAAACCTAAAAAACACATATTCAGTTGTACCGCGCAAACCACGCGTCCGAATGACGTGGCATCTCCTCGTACTCCTCACGAATAATAATTATGGTGTTTTAGTGTGATTTAATGTCATTCTGATGTCGTTCGGCATGCATTTGATCGTTAAACGCATGTTTTGGCCATTTACGACACGCTGAGTGTGTTTTTGGCCAGCGCAGTCACACGACACCTCCGATTGACGTGTCGTCTAGCCGACCATTTTACAATTCACCCAAACTTTGTTGTTGTCCGATTTCATGGCATTCCAAGTTTGTTCGTCCAGTTTCGACCATCCCACGTGCGCTTTTCAAGCGCACCAAACACCTTAAAAACACATATTCAGTCGTGCTGCACAAATCACGCATCTGAATGACGTGTCGTCTCCTCTTACACCTCACGAATAATAATTAGGGTGTTTTCTTGTGATTTTAATTCATTTCGATGTTGTCTGACATGCATTTGACCATTAAACACATGTTTTGGCCATTTACGACACGCGGAGTGCGTTTTCGGCCAGCACGGTCACACGGCACCTCTGATTGACGTACTGTCTGGCTGAACATTTCAAAATTTACCCACCCTTTGTTTTCGTCTGATTTCATTGCATTCTGAGGTCATTCAGCCAGTTTCGACCACCCTACGTGCGCTTTTCAAGTGCGCCAAACACCTAAAAAACACATATTCAGTCGTGTCGTGCAAACCGCTCATCTGAATGATGTTCCGTCTCCTCGTACACCTCACGAATAATAATTAGGGTGTTTTTGTGTGATTTCAATTCATTTTGATGTCGTTCAGAAAGCATTTGACTGTTAAAAACATGTTTTTCCATTTACGACACACGAAGTGCTTTTTCGACCCGCGCGGTCACACGACACCTCTGATTGACGTGTCCTCTAGCCGACCATTTCACAATTCACCATTTTCATCCGATTTCATTGCATTCTGAGGATGTCCGTCCAGTTTTGACCACCTCATGCGTGCTTTTCAAGCACGCCAAACACCTAAAAAACACATATTCAGTCGTGTCGTGCAAACCGTGCGTCTGAATGACATGATGTCTCATCGTACACCTCACAAATAATAATTAGGGTGTTTTCGTGTGATTTTAAGTCATTTTGATGTCGTTCAACATGCATTTGACTATTAAATGCATGTTTTGGCCATTTACGACACGCGAAGTGCGTTTTCGGCCAGCGCGGTCACACGACACCTCTGATTGATGTGTTTTTTAGCCGAATATTTTACAATTCACCCACCATTTGTTGTTGTTCGATTTCATGGCATTCCGAAGTCGTTCGTCCAGTTTCGACCACCCCACGGGTGCTTTTCAAGCACGCCAAACACCTAAAAACACATATTCAGTCGTGTCAGGAAAACCGGACATCCAAATGATGTTTCGTCTCCTTGTACACCTCACGAATAATAATTATGGTGTTTTCGTGTGATTTCAAGTCATTCTGATGTCGTTCGGCATGCATTTGACCGTTAAACGCATGTTTTGGCCATTTACGACACGTGGAGTGCGTTTTCGGCCAGCGCTGTCACACGACACCTCCGATTGATGTGTTCTCTGGCCGAACATTTCACAATTCACCCACCCTTTGTTTTGTTCTGATTTTATGGCATTCCGTGGTCGTTTAGCCGGTTTCGACCACCCTATGTGCGCTTTTCAAGCTCCCCAAACACCTAAAAAACAAATATTCAGCCGTGATGCACAAACCGCGCATCTGAATGACGTGGAGTCTCCTCTTACACTTCATGAATAATAATTAGGGTGTTTTTGTGTGATTTCAGGTCATTTTGATGTCGTTCGGCGTGTATTTGACCATTAAACGCATGTTTTGGCCATTTACGACATGCAGAGTTTTTTTTCAGCCAGCGCAGTCACACGACACCTCCGATTGACGTGCTTTCTAGCCGACCATTTCAAAATTCACCCACCCTTTTTTGTCGTCCGATTTCATGGCATTCCAAGGTCGTTCGGCCGGTTTCGACCATCCTACGTGCGCTTTTCAAGCACGCCAAACACCTAAAAACACATATTCAGCCATTCCACGTAAACCATGCATCCGAATGACATGTAGTCTCCTCATACACCTCATGAATAATAATTAGGGTGTTTTCGTGTGATTTAAAGTCATTCAGATGTCCTTCGGCATGCATTTGACTATTAAACGCATGTTTTGGCCATTTACGACACGCGGAGTGCATTTTCGGCCAGCTCGGTCACACGACACCTCTGATTGACGTTCCGTCTGGCCGACCATTTCAAAATTAACCCATCCTTTGTTTTCATCTGAATTCATGGCATTCTGAGGTCGTTTTCCCAGTTTCGACCACCCCATGCACGCTTTTCAAGCGTGCCAAACACATATTCAGCCGTGCCGCACAAACCGCGCGTCTGAATGATGTTTTGTCTCCTCGTACACCTCACGGATAATAATTACGGTGTTTTCGTGTGATTTCAAATCATTATGATTTTTTTCGGAATGCATCTGACCGTTAAACGCAAGTTTTGGCCATTTACGACACGCGGAGTGCGTTTTCGGCCAGCGCGGTCACACAACACCCCCGATTAATGTGCCGTCTGGCCGACCATTTCACAATTCACTCACCCTTTGTTGTCTTCTGATTTCATGGCATTACGAGGTCGTTTGGTTAGTTTTGACCACCCTACGCCCGCTTTTCAAGCGCACCAAACACCTAAAAAACACATATTCAGTCGTGTCGCGCAAACCGCACATCTGAATGATGTGACGTCTCCTCATAAACCTCACGAATAATAATTAGGGTGTTTTCGTGTGATATCAAGTCATTTCAATGTCGTTCGGCATTCATTTGACCGTTAAACCCATGTTTTGGCCATTTACGACACGTGGAGTGCGTTTTTGGCCAGCGCTGTCACACGACACCTCTGATTGATGTACCGTATGGCCAACCATTTCACAATTCACCCATGGATCGTTGTGTTGAATTATCAACACAATCCGAATGCGTTTGGTTGGTTTTTTGTATGCCATATATTGTTTTCACTTAAAATTTTGTCTATTTCAAATAAAAGTGAGACACTTTGAGTGGTGCCGGCAACACCGTGCCTTGGATTGAGGCGGGGTTGACTCGTACATGTCCCAAATGACCCATGGATCGTTTTCCTAAAGTATCAACACAATCCGAATGTGTTTGGTCAGTTTTCTATATGCCAGTTGTTTTTAATTAAAAGAGTATCCATTTTAAACAAAAGAAAGACACTTTTAGTGGTACGGGCCACACAGTGCCTCAGATTGAGGCGGGTGGGGGGCTATCCAGGAAGGAGGGTGGATAATGTCTCTAAAACTCTATCTAGGTATCATACATCGAATTACTAAAGGACTGCAAACCGCTGCAGGGTGTCGTCCTGGAGCAGGGCCAAATCACGGAATTACTGCGACGTGACCACGGCGTGACCGTGGCGTGACCACGGCGTGACTGCGGCGTGTTGTCCCAGTCCAGCGACATCCAAGAGACAGCATCTTCTGGCCATGATTCTGAATAAATCCTATGTATTTTTCCTTCACATTATAGAAACTTATATTATGTTATAAAAAACAGACTCTTGATTCAGGATTGTGGTATGATAAAGATATATATTTTATATTCGTTGTTTTTAAAAGTGGTACTAGGTAGTTTAAACTACTAATTTAGAGTCAAATTATCACACCCTAAACTATCACTGTGAGTTTTTGCAGACAGCGCACCTCCGTTGGAAGGGTTTTATTATAAAAACATGACTTTATTTATCAAATGAAACAATTATATTAAAGAAAACTTATTCAAGATATACAATTAAATATAATTAAGTAGAATTAATAAAGAAGCTAAATTCAATTTAAAGCATTCTTAAATTAAAGAGGCTTCTATATTTGGTCGAAAATAAAGAGTTATACTGAATTCAAAAATATCCATACCAGAGTGAAAAACCTGGTTAAAAAATGAAGAGTTATACAGAATTAAAAAATGTAATGGATCAATCTTCCCCTGATCACCATCACCATCACCACTGTCATCACCGGCCTCATCCTCACCACCATCTCTATCCTCGTTATCGTCCTCATCATCTTCCCCATGCTCATCGTCGGCCCCATCCTCGCCCTCGGCCCCGTCCTGGCCCTCGTCCTCATCCTCATCCTCACCCTCGTCCTCTTCAGCATCCTCGTCATCACCAGGAACGTCATCATCTCGACCACCACTATAACTGCCACTTGGTGCATTGGATAATTCTCCCATCAACGACATAAATTTCTGACAAGCCGTGCTGGCCTCTGGTGGAAGTGATAAAGATAAAGCTTTCATCAGTTTCATAAATTCTTTGTCCCTCGTTTGAACTTGTACTTCCAACTCTGTGAACCTTTTATCAGACTGTCTTGCATGATCCTTGAACTGTTCCAACTCGGTGGTACTATAATGGATACCTGGAGAGGACCTATACCTCGTCGGGACTATATTCTTACCAGGTCGGCAGCATACTCGACCAGAGTACTCCTCTCCCAAAACATGATATAAATGATCGTGTGGCCCTAAATTGTCAGGCTCTTGGGCGTCAAGGGCCTCTAAAGCACCCTATTAAAAATATTAATAGATTATTAAATTTCAAAATAGATATTAAACTTTGAAATAAACAAATTAAAACTTACAATCTTTTCTTGTGTCAGTTCATTAACCGCAGTTCAATATTTTTTCCTTCTACTCGAGCAAAACAATTTTGCTCGAGGGATACGTCCTTCAATATTCAATTTGTGCTTCTGTAATGACATTGAAACAATATAAAGTTCAAGTATAACCATATATTTAATATTCAATAAATAACATAATTTAATTAGGAAATAATAAAAAGGAAAAGTCCTAAGGAAAAATTATAAACAACTATATCGTACCAGCTGCCTCTCATGATCTGACATAGTCGTGCGCCCCAAAGTGTGGAGGTATTGTTTTGAATCAATGTTTTTTTTTGTTTTTTTTTAAATATTCCTAAATAATGTTTAATAATAAATTAGATAATATTAATGAAAAATATGAAAACTGTCATTTAAATACCTCAAATGGGATTAATACCTTAAATTTGGCAGTCTCCCAATGGGTAATAATTTGGCCATATTGCTCTATCGGACAGTCATCCACAATAGGTAATGTCTCCAACTCCGTGCCCACTCTATCACACCAGCCAACATACAGCTCATGCTTATAAGCTCTCCAAATCTCTCCTAGCTTCTTTAAACGTGTTAGTCATGCACCTTCTCCATCAGGGAAGTTATACTGAAGCTGACACCCAATAGATTAATTCATATAAATACAAAAAAATACTACATTAAATCCAATAGAGTTTTTACCCATATTTGTGCCCACACATTATCCTTGACTTCGTGTGGTAGATTTCTCCAAGAGAGAGGGATGATCAGAATGATGTCGGATTATTTGGCTAGCATCGCTAAAAAACCCCAACATTCCTACCCAGATTTATCAATCATCTGTCCATCATCATTGTATTCAACCATCAACTGTGTCTAGCAGTTCCATACCGCACGCAAGCGAGTACGCCCCCTCCACCACCTCCTATTATTAGATGAATCTGTTATTAAATAGAAAAAATATCAGTACAAGTTATAATAAAAATAAAATTTGGTATAAAAATTTGTTAGAGTTATATAAATATACCTATGGTAGTTGGATCAATGGGCGTCACTGGATGTGCAGAAGCTGAAGGAATATCCTGTACAGGTGGATTGTCCCTTAGTTTATGCACCTCAGCCACATACTATGTCGGATTAGGAGTTGAAGAAGGTAGAATATAATAGTCCAAATATAATGAACCAGAAGCAAAAGATGATGGCACAGACGTCTATCCAACTGGTAGTGTAAACATCGGAGGCCTAAATATCCTGTGTGTCCCTAAATACACACAGGATCAAAATGGGGCGTAGAAGATACGTCTGTGGTAGGGGAATAATCCAATTCGGTACGACCAGTGGATCGTCTAACTCTCTCACCAAGAGCCCTCGTACCACCGGCCTCAGTACTGGGACCACCAGATGGTCATCTAACTCTGACACCACCCCCCTCCTACCACCAGCCTCTGTATTGGGAGCAATATCGGGCTCCCCGTCGGATATCTCTCATCTATGGGGTGGATCCTGAAAAAAAGTTTAACCCAAAATCAAACACATGATATTATAAGTTATTGAAATATATAAATTTGAAATAAAATACTCACATCAGGGATGAGTGGAGGAATGCCCATCTGTGTCATGCGACGATTATTTTCTGTCATCTTTTTCCATCGCCTCTCTTCAATGGGTATCATTTCCAACAATGAAAACAAATATGGAAGTAATTAGAAATAGATAACTAATGTGTAACCCAAAAAAGAAAATATAGAAAAACCATTCTGAAAAAAAAACATAAAGAAAAAGAATATTTATGGTGGTTTGAAGGTAAGTACTAGGATACACACTCTGAATGATGTAGGTGAAACATGTAGGTGAGAACATGACTATATGATTCTATATATTTCCCACCACAACTTTGGGTTCACAATCAACTCTGAAAATTGAGCTATTAGAGTCATCATAAGTAATAAACAGATTGCTTCCAATTGCAGTAGGGATAGTGTCAACTTCTTCATCATCATCATCAAAAACATGTCTAGGATTTACTTCATTAATTACACTGAATTTAGGATGATGATGATCTTTGACATAAAAAACTTGTTTCACCATTGATGCCAATACATATGGTTCATTGGTGGAAAGAGTGTGAGGTGTCCATGGGGTGGGGGGCTGTCTAGGGGGGTCGGGGTGTCCAGGTGGGAAGGCTGTCCACGGGGGTGGTCAGGCTGTCCAGGGGGTTGGGGGAGTCCAGGGGGTGGGTGGGATGTCCAAGGAGGCGATAGGGGTGTCCAGGTGGTGGGTGGGGCTGTTCCGGGGGGGACGGGTTGTCCAGGGGGCGGGCTGCCCATGGGGGTGGCGGGGCTGTCCAGGGGGGGGGGGATGGGCTGTCCAAGGGGGTGGGCGGCCTATCCACGGGGGGTGGTCGGGCTGTCCACAGGGGTGGCAGCATTGTCCAGTGGGTTCGGAGGTGTCAAGGGGGTGGGGGGCTTTCCAGGGGATGGGGGCGTCCAGGGGGATGGGGGGTGTTCGGGGGGTGGTGGGTGGGTGTTCGGGGGTGGGGTGGGCGGGTTGTCAACAAGGGTGGGGGCTGGCTAGGGGGCACGGGCTGTCCAGGGGGGTGGGTGGGCTATCCACGGGGGTAGCGGGGCTGTTAAGTGGGGTCGGGGGTGTCCAGGGGGTGGGGGGCTTTCCAGGGGGTGGGGGTTGTCCAGGGGGTATGAGGTGTCTAGGGGGTGGCGGGGGTGGCGGGGCTGTCTAGGGGGGTACATGGTGTTTAGGGGGGTCGGTGGGCTGTCCCTAGGGGTGGGGGTAGTCCACGGGAGGATGGGGTGTCTAGGGGTGGGTGGGGCTATCCAGGGGGGGTACTATAACTAGTTCCAAATCATGCATTGGACAATAAAAAAATTGACTGATAGTAGCTACTTTCTCATTTTGAGTTTGCGGTAGTTTAAATCGCTTCTATATGGTTCTACGAAGGTTTCCAAAAATCAATGAGAAAATTGGCGTTAGCATCCAACTCATGATAGTTCTATAAATTTAGCGGCAGCTTCGGGGAATTCTCACAGAATGTTTTTTAGTGGTGTTTTTGGTTTTATCGATGGTTTCACTTGCCAAAAAATAGAAAGGATATAGTAGTGGTTTGAACCGCCATTATATCCACACCATTTTTTGTCATGGAAAACAACTACTGAAACAAAAAACGATAAAAAAATATTGACCTTAAATAGTGGTGGTTTAAACCACTACTAAACAACCATTAGGCATATATAGCAGGGGTTTAAAACGTTGCTATATATCGCTTTAAAAAAACCCAACTGCAGAATTTGCAACCCTGGAAGATAAAAACAAAATTTAATACATATGTTTAAAATTATATCCATATTCAACACACCCACCTATGATATCATATAATCATGAAGGTTATCAACATGGTTTACTATAATGTAAAAATTAATTGACTATTCCAGGAATACATTACATTATTTAAGCAAGGAAAAACATTCAAGTGGCTATTAGATTTCTAAGACATCCTTGGAAGACATTAATGAAGGAAGAAGTGAAATCATTAAAAAATCTAATGAGATATACACAATCTAAAAATGGTATTAAGCTATGGGATATTAGAGTTAATGCCCAAACATGAATCCAAACTTATAAAGGATTAACTAAGTATAAATATGTTTAATGAGATTTTAGAATACAATAAAAATGGGATCTATCTTTGTACAATTCCAAATAAACCACTTAGAAAAAATTTTACCTATTATATAAACATATATTTAAAAACCACTCATTTATATCATTAAAATATAAATAGGATTCATTATTAAAAAAATCGAATGTTGGCATCATAAAAACATAACCAAATAGTCACTCAGTGAGTCGACACCACCTACAAAAAAATTAGGAACACTTTATGAATAAAATGATCTCTAAGAAGAACTTAAGAATAACTCACCCGAAATTCATGACCAAAGGAACATAATAAATAATCACTATAAATCCATAAGAAAATAAAATACATTAAAAACCAACACTACAAACTCTATAGGACAAAAGAAGAGGAAGCCCCATGATCCTAGGAAAACACCACCATTCTTAGGTGGAATCACCATATTAGTGGTCGTATGTTGTATGTTTAGTTACAAATGATATATGAAACCAAAGTCAACCCTAGTCACAAACATCTACCAGTCATGTATTAGTCATTGATTCAATATCAAATAGTGTGAATCATAAAATTTTCCAAAATCCCTAAAATAGGGAAAAATTACATGATATTGCTAGATATTGAAATAAATGTAGAAATTGGAGGAAGAGGGATTCTATGTTTATATTTGGGAAGAAGTTTAAAGAGTCTAACCTGGATGGGGGATTTGCAGCCGATCGGATGGAAGAACTCGGGGTGGGTTAGGGTTCACCATCGCGTCGGGGCTTCTGGAAATTGGGGGAATTGATTTCTGCTGTGCTGCGGGGGGGCTACTGGAAATCTGGATATTTTGAGGAGATCATTCCCAATGGTTTGTAAAAACCGTTGGGAAAAAATGGCCTTTACCAACAGTTTGTAAAAACTGTTGGTAAAAAACACTTATACCAATGGTTCTCTAGAACCATTGGTATAAAATTGTTGGGAAAATTCTACTTTCCAGTAGTGGTAATTCTCTTTTATAGCGTACCTTTATTATTTTCATGTTTTGTATAAACGATAATTTCATTTGAGGAAGTGCGGACTACCGCCACCTCAAAGTGATATGATTCATTCATACCATACATAAAACGTATAAAGGATGGTGTTAATAAACTTACATAACATATATAAAATATTATATTATACTGGAATAATAAAATACTTATGTATCATTTGGTATTCTTTCCTTTTAAAATAAAAAAAATGTAATGGAAGTAGCGTTTGTGCGTACGTACAGATTACCGTCTCCACGAACACGATGAGATTCATTCCCCATCGTAACCATTCAAAAATAATTTTTATTTTATTATTAAAAGTAATATTTAATAATATTGTATCATTCCATATATGAATCAAATACATCTTATCCATAACAAACATGACTTACGTAACAAAACATATAAATGAAAATGAATCAGTTAACACTCAAAACAATGATAATACTAAAATATTATTAACAAATAAATATTAGAAGATCATATATGATATCATATTTATGTATGTGGTTCTTTTATAATTTAATAACAATTATTTAAAGGAAAATTTGGGTGGGAGGGCATTTTTTTTATTAAAATGGGTTCCCCATTCTCTTTATTTAGGAAATGGGGCACCCTAGGGCCACTTGAAGTGGCGCTAATGGAAAACAAACGTCATAGCGCCACATGAAGTGGCGCTAGGTGGAATTTGTGACCCTATTCATCAGCGCCACTTGAAGTGGCACTGATCCCTTTTTGGGTAACTCATCAGCGACACTTCAAGTGGCGCTGATCCCATACCATTACACTGATCAGCGCCACTTCAAGTGGCGCCGATCTCCATCCCCACCTATAAAACCCCATCACCCCCTCCTCATTCATCAATCCACTCTCCATTCCTCCTTCCCAAAACCTCCTCCCTTTCTCTCATTTTAGAGTATAAATTTCTAGTTTTCCAGCCGCCGACCATTCCGCAAATTTGAGGTAAGTTTTCATTTATATTTATTTAATATTTTAAATTGTTCATTTTATTGTTTAGTTAATGTAATTAGATTATAGAATTTGTTTATTAGTTTATTTGTTTAGTTTATAGAATTTGTTTAAGAAATAATAATTTTTAAGTAGTTAAATAATTAATTTAATTTGGTTAATTAAGTAAGTATAATTAGGTACATAATTATGTATAATTAGTTAATTAATTAATTCTAATTAGTTAATTAATTAATTCTAATTAGTCAATTAATTATTTCTAATTAGTCAATTAATGAATTCTAATTAGTTGATTAATTAATTATAATTAGTCAATTAATGAATTATAATTTTTCAATTAATTAATTATAATTAATCAACTAATTAATTATATTTAGTCAATTAATTAATTATAATTTGTCAATTAATGAATTATAATTAGTAAATTAATGAATTCTAATTAGTCAATTAATTAATTATAATTAGTCAATAAATTATTTATAATTAGTCAATTAATTAATTATAATTAGTAAATTAATTAATTATAATTAGTCAATTAATTAATTATATTTAGTCAATTAATTAAATATAATTAGTCAATTAATTAATTATAATTAGTCAATTAATTAATTATAATTAGTCAATTAATTAATTATAATTAGTCAATTAATTAATTATAATTAGTTAATTAATTAATTATAATTAGTCAATTAATTAATTATAATTAGTCAATTAATTAATTCTATTTAGTCAATTAATTAATTATAATTAGTCAATTAATTAATTATAATTAGTCGATTAATTAATTCTAATTAGCCAATTAATTAATTTTAATTAGTCAATTAATGAATTATAATTAGTCAACTAATGAATTCTAATTAGTCAATTAATTAATTATAATTAGTTAATTAATGAATTATAATTAGTCAATTAATGAATTCTAATTAGTCAATTTATGAATTCTAATTAGCCGATTAATGATTTATAATTAGTCAATTAATTAATTATAATTAGTCAATTAATTAATTCTAATTAGTCAATTAATTAATTCTAACTAGTCAATTAATTAAATTAATGAATTATAATTAGTCAATTAATAAATTATAATTAAATTAATTAACTATAATTAGTCAATTAATTAATTATATTTAGTCAATTAGTTAATTAATTAATTCTAATTAGTTAATTAATTAATTCTAATTAAATTAATTAATTATAATTATTCAATTAATTAATTATAAGTAGTCAACTAATGGATTATAATTAGTCGTCAATTAATTAATTATAATTAGTCAATTAATTAATTCTAATTAGTCAATTAATTAATTCTAATTTGTCAATTAATTAATTATAAGTAGTCAATTAATTAATTATAAGTAGTCAATTAATTAATTATAAGTAGTCAATTAATTAATTATAAGTAGTCAATTAATTAATTCTAATTAGTCGTCAATTAGTTAATTATAATTAGTCAATTAATTAATTATAATTAGTCAATTAATTATTTCTAATTAGCCAATTAATTAATTATAAGTAGTTAATTAATTAATTATAAGTAATCAATTAATTAATTCTAATTTTTCAATTAATTAATTATAATTATTCAATTAATTAATTATAATTAGTCAATTAATTAATTAAAAGTAGTCAATTAATTAATTATAAGTAGTCAATTAATTAATTACAATTAGTCAATTAATTAATTGTAAGTAGTTCTAATTAGTTAATTAATGAATTCTAATTAGTCAATTAATTATTTCTAATTAGTCAATTAATTATTTAAGTAGTTACAGTAATTAGCAAAGTAGTTACAATAATTAGTGAAGTAGTTACAATAATTAGAGAAGTAGTTACAATGATTAGCGAAGTAGTTATATGATGAATTGTTTATATAATATATATTTTCATTACATTCTAAATATGTTAATGAATTTAGTTTTTCATCTACCTTGACCTTAGTTTTTAATTGTAGTTATGAAATTGAATTTAGTATTTGAATATATTTTTTACATATTAAGTGTTAGAGTTGTCATGAATTGAAATGCTTGCCCGAGTAAAGTATCCCTGGATAGAGGGGCTTTGGGTCGTACCACCTACTTTCCTAGAGGCTTGCCTTGTCTAGGAAAGTGAATGGGGTTGGCTATTTGTCGCTCCGGGCTTATTCATGTTGAGTTTTTCAAGTTCATATAACTCTATGCTTTTACATGACGTGTTCATGTACCTCATGCATATGATGCATGTGGATATGTATGAATATGTTTGACTTACTATTTTTGGGTAAATAACACAAACTTGTGGGTTGTGTAAATAGAGTTACACATCAATATGGTTTGAACATATTGATTTTGTGGAGGGACTAGGATTCCAACATAAATTTTAGAAGCATGCAAACATAAATTGATTGTTTGATCATATGTGATTAATAAAGAGGGTTTATTTTAGATAAAAAATATGGTTGCTTATATTTATTGCAACGGACAAATAATTGAGACAGAACAAGGATGTAATTATAGTATACAGCCAGAAGCTATTGTAATGCTTGGAGGCAGTACAACTTTGGGAACTCTTCAAAGGAAAATTCATCAAAATTTGAAACTGAGGAGCAACCAAGAGATAGAATATATCACATACAGGAATATACAATTTTTTTATAGGTTTTGGCATGTGGATTATCTAATAACAGATGATGAAGAATGGGAATACGTATTGTCATTGTTCAAGTTCCTACCTCCCAATAAAATGATAGAGTTGTATGTGACCATAGCTACAATGGAGGTTCCATCGACATTAGAACCTGGGTCATCACAATGTCACGAGACTATGTCATATGCTCCTGTTAGAACTCATCAAGAAGTTCCATATGTAATGGTACCATCATTTCCCTCGGCTACAATTTCAATGGATAGTCCCCCGCATACTGTAGATGCGTTGGTCGATGATTTTGAGGATGATGACAATTTAGAAGATGAAGAGGAAGCTGAAGATGAAGAGGAAGTGCATGCGGAAGAACAGTCATTTCCCACTCATGTGAGGTTTAACTGACCGTTGAACCATCCCCCACCATTGAGTTCATGATTGATAGAAGGAATGAATCGCTTTCCAGAATTCTATTTGTCAGTTATTAATCCTACTTCAGAATTTCCAGGAATCAATTGGGGCACAGATCGAGTGACAGATGAAGGAATTTTGTATATTGGAAGAGATTTTGAGAGTAAAGATGCAATTAAAAATGTGATAAAACAATATAACATTGAAATACAATACTCTAATGTTTTATAAGACTCAAAAAGATATTATTATTTAATCTATTGTGAAAAATATGATTCGAACTGTCAAATGCATCTGCGAGCTATAATTGATAACACTTTTCACAGCTGGCGCATCATAAGATTTACTCCACACACTTGTGTGAACCCAAGCTTGTTACAAGAAAACTCTTCATTATATGTTGACTTTGTTTCATTAGTTATTGTTGAAATGATTAGAGCATTTCAAGATGTTCCTATTGTTCTAGTGAAGGAGCAAATCAAAAAACTTTTTGGGTATCAGATCTCTTACTAGAAGGCATGGGCAGCACAACAAAAGGCTATTGTGAATGTGTACAGTGATTGGGATGATTCTTATCAAGTTTTACCAGAACTTTTGGAGCTTTTACGCCACAATAATCAAGTGATCTATCGGTTAGATACTACTGAATATGTTAACTAATAAAACCAAGTTGAATAGTCAATGGTTGTTTTTGATAGATTGTTTTTGGAATTTTTATCATGTGTGGCATCTTTTAGGCATTGCAAGAAGTTTATACAAATAGATGGCACATTTCTATATGGAAATTATACAGGAACTTAATTGATTGCTGCCACACAATATGGAAATCAAGACCCTCTACCTTTGGCATTTTCAATAGTGGAGAAAGAGAACTTCTCATAATGGAGTTGTTTTTTGGCATGTCTTTGAGAGTTTGTTTCGGGCATGGAAGGGATTTTCCTTATCTCAGATCATCACCGTGCAATCAAGGAGGTAGTACTGTCTGAGGGACTTTCATAGAGACCACCATATTCTCACCATCGATATTGTATTCAACACATTGCTAGAAATTTATGAAAGAGATTCAAGAATGAGTTGATGAAGAAAGAAATCTTAAAAATTGGTATGAATATCCTTTTTTCTATTAAAAAATCTTGTCCTAGTTATGATTCTATCTATTTAGATTATTTCTTGTATGATAGCATACGAGCCTCAACAACAAATAACGGAGGAGAGTCTTCAAGATATTCATATATTTAATTCAAAATTTTGTGATTACATGATTCAAATTCCAAAATAGAAATGGGTGTTGGCATATGATGATGGGAGGAGATATGGTCGTATGACGACCAACATCGTAGAATGCATCAATGGAGTTTTCATGGGCGTTCGAAAATTACCAATAACAGGTAAATATGAATATTTGATTATATGTTGCTCAGAAAAAAAAAGAATTATAATATACTGTTAGTATAATGACTTAAATCTAAATTATAGGTTTGGTACAAGAGACCTTATATCATAGTGTCAAGTATTTTTTGGAATGAGGAAAGAAAGTTGAAGAGGGATTGAACAGAGGGATGCTCTATGGACACCATCTTCCACACGATCTAGATACAGTTCTTCAGGAAGCTGCAACTTATCATGTCACCGCATTTAATCATCCAGAGAAACGATTTGAGGTCACTGAGCCCAGTGATGTTGTGTCTTGCATCAATGGTCGCATCTGAGTTGTTTTATTGGATAACAATTACTGTGATTGTGGAAAGTTCCAAGCATTGAGATATCCTTGTGGCCATGTGATTGCAGCATGTGCTTACGTACATGTATCTTGGGAGCAGTTTTTTGATCTAGTTTATCGAATCGACAGTATAAACTCCTGCTACAATACTCCGTGGATGCTGATCAGAGAATATCAAAATTTTCAGCTCTCTGATGACACACCCATGCTTCTACCTGACAATAGTAGACTTCTCCCTAAAGGGAGGCTGAAGTCGACTCGTATTTGGAATGAGATGGATTGGCCTAGTGAACAGGCACCTGGACGAAGGTGTAGCATATGCCTCCAAGAGGGTCATACGAAGACATGTTTCCCTAGACACATAGGGAATTCATCTAATGGTAAAAATGAGTTGTGTACTCCATTAGTTACTGTAATCACATTGTAAATGTAATAAATATTTGTCCATCGATGAGTTTTGAAACCATTCATAGTTAATATATCATCATCATTTAAATAAGTGGTTGTTGTTTTAGAAAAATAACAAGAAATTTTAAAATATATAAAATGTAAGATCGAGGATTTAACATAATCTGAGAATCAGTTAGAGTGAATACTAGTGAAGAATAAATTGAGTATAGAACATAATATGAAACTACTAGCCTAGAAAATGACAAAATAAAGAAATCAGGACAGCAAGGTTCAACCTAAAAATCATGATGAACCCACACCTAAAAAATCCAAATATCCAAGGAAAATGAAGTGGTAATAGATTAAAAAAAGGCAAGAACAAAGCTACATTTGAGGAGAAGGTGAGCAATCAACCTGTTTCAAACATTATGCCCATCTCATTATTTTCTTCAAAAGTGTTAAATAGAGTAATGAACCTAAATAATTGATATTCTTGAAAATGATTAAAACATTATGCCCCTCATTTTCAACCATGAGAATGGGTTTTCTCCACAAAAAAACATTGATTCATTCTGCAACATTGGCAATTACCCTCTTTAGTTGACTCGGTGAAGAACCAACTATCATATATTCATTTGGAGGTCGTGAATATGTGACAGTCGGTTCTTTACTAGGATGACTAAAGCTACGATGCAGAAGGAGGATGTTTTTTCATGTCAAACGTACATGGATCAAAGGTGTTTCCATATTCCTTCTAAACGATGTTGATTGAGCATATTGAGTAGGCCAACTCTTTATTTAAGGTTTCAGAGGCAAGGGTGCATTGATTTGAAGGAAGAAAAATGTACTTAAAATATGTTCAAATGATTTAGGAAAATTATCCATGAGTCATTTGTGACATGTATGAACCAAAATATACAAAGAAGAATATTTCCTATAATAATATCATCAGTATTCGATAGACATAGTTGTTTGGAGAATCAATCCAAAACTTTTTATGTTGAACATATCATAAATTCCTTTAATAATTTTGGCCAATTATTATGATGTCAACATCTTTAAAAATCCAATGTCATCATTGAATTTTGAAAGCATTAAAAGTGAATATATCATCAAATTTATATGTTGAACATATCATAAATTACATTATATATTGAACATATCATAAATTAATTTATTTAACTCATTACACACTTCTTTTATACATTAAATGATAAATTTCATACCTTAAATGATAAATGTGATGGCTAACATGAAATTAATGTTTTACTATTTGTACAATCAGATGGAGCAGCCACTATTATCTGGCCAGGAGACGCCTGTGTCGCGTCTTGTGTTGGTGCAATGACCTGTTCGACAACTTACTGTTTGGAGAGCACATCATTATCATCACGATGCACCCCCAGTAGCTATTTCTTCATACCTTAGACTTGCGGGATTTTATGGAGTATCTATGTGTGACTTCAAGACTATTGATCATCATTTGATTGCGGCATTGGTTGAGAGATGGCAGCTAGAGACACACACTTTTCATCTCCCGGAGGGGGAGATGACCATTACTTTAGAGGACATCGCCTATATGCTTGGTTTTCCCATCCATGGATAGGTAGTTACGGATGCCACTAGTGGCAATTGGGATGTCTTCATACAACAACTATTAGGCATTGATGTCATTGGAATACGAGGTGTCCTTGTGGGTTATCGATTGCACATGACATGGCTTAATGAGCATTTCACTATCATTCTTGATGACATAGACGAGGAGAGGCTTATTAGGCACACACATGCATATATTCTGCGACTGCTCGGAGGCATGTTATGCGTCGACTACTCCACCCTTTTGGTACACATGATGTACCTCCCATTACTTGAGGATCTTGATTAGACAACTATATACAGTTGGGGATCCATTGTATTAGCATGTCTGTATAGATCCCTTTTTACTAGTTTTTAGTCAGATGCACATCAGATTGTAGGTTGTATGGATTTAGTACAGATGTGGTCTTGGGAGCATTTTCCACGCATCGCTCCTTGAGCTATCGCACCACTTGCCGCAGAGCTATTTCAGGATTTTCCTTGGTGATGATGGTATGTTTACTTCATTAATTTCATTTATTGAGTACTTTTGTTTTTTTATTTATAAACTTAATGTATGTTACTCTTTTTTAACCAGGTGGAGTCAGTCTCAGAAGCATGCACACACACCGAGACATAGTCTGCACAACTTTTGACATATATTCGATGCATTAGTGCCAGTTGATGTAAGGAAAGCAATACTTTTTTATAGAATAATATGTTTTTTTATCACTATTTTAAGTTATTTCAATGTAATATTACTAACATTATCTTGATAATATTTCAATTACTTTTTGAGTTTACATTTCAGGTTTCATGGACTCCATATACAGGTTATGTCTATGTGTCACATCCACCGTACTGCACAGTTGTGATTGGAGATCGTGCTAATGTGGTGCCACTCATCCACTTCCATATCATTGAGTGTCACCAGCCAGATCGGGTCATGTGCCAGTTAGGTTATATACAACATATCTCGATGGAACTAGGACAACCTGATGGGTTGCATTCTATTGTACTTACAAGTAGACAGACGACAGACTGGCGGCAGTTTCATGCATCTCATATTGAGTTGTGGGACGCGCGTGCCCGGTATAGTATTTCCCTATATGGATATCCCAAAGCACAGTATCAATTATCTGCCCAGGGGGATTATGAATACTGATATCGACGTCATACCATCATGCATCTTACACGTCAGGGGATTGGCATTCAGTAGATGGTATGTTTATTAAGGTATATTAAATTAGTTTAACTCTTTTGTGGTATTAATTTGAATGTAATTTCATTTGCAGACAGACATCATTAATCATATTTCACATATCACACATCCTTAGGAGGAGGCATATATTAGACGGGACATAGTTCATCGAGATGTGTTGGCTCTCTATGACCATCTCCGGATGATACGGGACAATTTTTATGACAAGGAGCCACAAGTATATCCTGATCCATATCCTCTAGCTGGACCTCCTGAGGGTGATGATGTCCCTGTTATGCCTGCTAATGAAGATGCACCGCCACCACCTCCGCCAGCTGGGAGACAGAGACGAGTACCTCGGGAGGGGCAGAGGCGGTGAGATAGACATCCGAGAGCGCCTCCTACAGATGTGGCAGCTCCACATAAAGATGATCCTGCCCAACTTATTGATGACCTTGCATAGCCGGGAGACGCTTATATACCACATCTATCATCTCCGATGAATACTATGGACTATGAGCTGGATCAGGTGACACAGCTTGTGGCAACCCCCTCTCCTCCTGGCGAGGACTTCTTCAGTATGCCCTTTCTACCATTTTTAGGAGGCCCAGGACCATCTGGATCCACGCATGATTTTGGGCCATCATCCACTTATGATTTTGGGCCGCCATCCACACATGATTTTGGTCAGCCCTCTACACAGCATCATGAGGAGGCACCAGATGCACCAGAAGCAGAGGATCCCGCTGCTAGGACACCGGAGCGATGCATACATCGGACGCGGGGAGGACGTCAGATTCAAATGCCACGTTGTTGTACTGGGGGGCATCAGCATTGATTTATTCAGATGCCATGATATATATGTTAAAACCTCATTTATTTAGATAAATGATTGTTATTTAGACAAATAATTAGAAAATAAAATATATAGTATATACAAAATAATTTAAATGAAACTTGAAACGTTGATTAAACATATAATAAATACTCGAAGACAAAAATAATTTCATTAAAAATAAGGTTTTGTCCAAATTTAATGAAACTAAAATGAACGATTAAGCTGGATATATGAAGCTGTGGTGGTGTTCCACCCAAAACGAAAGGCGACGTCAGCCTTTCTATATATCTAGTATAAATTTTGATATCCAATTCACTGCAAGAAAGGCCAGAAGGTCCAAACATGGTGTGTTTTTGTGGACCTTCAGGCCTTTCTTGTAGTGAATTGGATGTCAAAATTTTAGAAAACCCATGTGACAAGGATGCCCTTAACGAAAGGTGGCTTCAGCCTTTCTTCATATCCAGTTTACGTTTTATAGTCTTTCAAAGCCGCGTACTTGAAAAAATTTTAAGTTTCAAGTATGCGGTTTTGAAAGCTTATAAATTAATTTTGGTCATCAATTTTATTGAAATTGTTTTTTTCTTTGAGTATTTCTTATATGTTTAATCAATTTTTCATGTTTCATTTATATTGGTCTTATAGTTTATGTTTTATAGTCTTTCAAAGTCGCATACTTGAAAC
The DNA here is from genome assembly GCA_963277665.1 of Viscum album. Taxonomy (NCBI): domain Eukaryota; kingdom Viridiplantae; phylum Streptophyta; class Magnoliopsida; order Santalales; family Viscaceae; genus Viscum; species Viscum album. Next base: position 627,892,125 of record OY728127.1, read on the forward strand.
ATTTTTAAGTTTTAGGTTACTGGTTTTGAAAGCTTATAGATTATTTTTCATCAACATTTTTTATTAAATTCCTTTTCTTTTTAACTATTTTTTATATTTTTAATCAATGTTTCAAGTTTTATTTATATCCGTGTTATAGTTTCTATTTTATAGTCTTTTAAATTCACATACATGAAACATTTTTAAGTTTCAATTGGTGGTTTTGAAAGCTTGGTAATTATTTTTCATCAACATTTTTTATGAAATCCATTTTGTTTTCAAATATTTATTATATATTTAATCCATTTTTAAAGTTTCATTTATATTCGTGCTATAATTTACGTTTTATAGTCTTTTAAATTAACGTACATGAAACATTTGTAAGTTTCAAATAGATGGTTTGGAAAGCTTATAAATTATTTTTCATTGGCATTTTTCATTAAATTCATTTTTTTTCAAATATATATTATATGTTTAATCAATGTTTAAATTTTCATTTATATTAGTGTTAAAATTTATCTATTATAGTCTTTCAAAAACATGTATTTGAAACATTTTTAAGTTTCAAATAGGTGATTTTAATTGCTTACAAATTATTTTTCATCGACATTTTTTATAAAATTTCTTTAGTTTTTAACTCTTTGTTATATATTTAAAATATAATTATTACAATTTATTATAATTATAAATAATTATATTTTAAAATTAATTATAATTGTAAATTGAATTATAATTTATTACAAATCAATATAGTAATAAGTTATTACAAATGTAAATTAATTATAAATAATTAATTGTCATTAATTAAATTACAAATTATTTTTTATTAATATATGATTATTACAAATTATTATATGAATATGTATACATTATATATTTATTCTATTTATATCTATATAATTATAATAAATATATAACTATAATAAATATATAATTAGAATTATAAATATAATAAATATCTAATTATAACTCTAAATGTAATAAATATATAATTAAAATAAATAATTATTATAGGAATATATTTATTATAATTATATATTTATTATAATTACATATTTTTAATGTAAAAAAATATAATGTATATATATAGATTTACATATTTTCATTATGTAATTATATATCTATATATACATTATATATACATTATATATAAATAGAATTGCATATTTACAAAGCAAAAAAATATATATAATGTATACATAAATATATAATTACATTTACTACATTTATTATATTTATTATATTTATTATTTTTATTATAATACTATAATTATTTTATTTTTGTATTTACTATATTTATAATTATATAATTATTATAATTTTTTTTTACTATATTTATCAATTTATTATTTTTATATATTTATCATAATTATTATAATTTTAATTATAAATTTATTATAATTCTCTATTTATAATTATAATAATTCTAATATTATAATTAAAATAGAATAATAAAAATACAATTATAAACATAATAATTATAATAAATATATAACTATAATAATCAAAATATACAATGAAGAATATTTCCTATTATATTTATTACATTTATTATAATTATATATTTACTGTAATTTTTATATTTATAATTATAAATTTATGATAATTATATATTTCTATTTATGTTAATTATAATATTATAATGAATATATAAATATAAATATAATAATTATAATAAATATAAAAATTATCTAATTATATTAAATGTAAAATAATAAATATAATAAATTCAAAAAAACTATAGCGCCACTTGAAGTGGCGCTATTCAAAGAATTGTATAGCGCCACTTTGAGTGGCGCTAAAAACACCCTTTTCCTTAAATAAACTCTACCTTAACCCATTAAAATAAATCATTTTTTTGACCCCTCCCCTAAATTCTCCATTATTTAACTATTATACAGGAGGTTAATGTACCCTCGACCAAGAAAAAGTACAAGGTGAGGGTTAATTCCTCAATCTCATCATTATTCGAGATTTTTTATGTGTAAGTTTTTACTGGGAAATATTTATTTTCCATGTCCATGTTTCATAAAAGAGTTTTCAAAGGGATTATTTTTAAGGGACTCTTTTACTAAAACTTTCTCATTAATGTCCTTATTTTCCAAATGGTTTTAATGATTTATTTATATGGACATGAATGTTTTAAAATGATAATTCCTTTAAAAAATTTCAAAGTGGTATGGGACACTTTGATTCAAAACTATCTTTTAAATGACTTCCTTTATAAATTGTGTGACTTTTAAATGATTTCATCAAAAAGGGATATCTCTCTCAAAGATTTTTAATGATCATTTTCAACTATGTCAATATCCTTTGCGAGATATTATTCTTTTTCGAGGTTGATTTATTATAATAAAATCTTCCATATTGTATTTAATGAGTAATGATATGTTTTACTATGTATGTTCTATTTTTATACCATTCATGCTTTATGGTTAAACTATTGACATTTCATATGCCAGTTTTAATACAAATGTTTCAGTTATGTTTCAAAATTTTCAATTGAGGAATGCATTGGACTTAGTAAGTGATGGGTGGAGGCCCCTATAGCTTCTCGATGCATCGGTAGGTATCATGAGACAAACTACTGTCTCGATACAAAACCTTGACAAAATCTTATTTTTAGTCTTGGAACAAGGCCTTGACTATATGGTTATGATGTCCAGCATTATGCATTCCATCATTATGAAATTAGCTATTGATATTACATGTGATTATTCGACCAGTAGAATATCCATGTGAATAAGTAAATGAAATTATTTGATTTATCTTTTATATATTATTCTAAAGCTTAAGTTTAAATGGATTTTTTTTTAGTTTTGTACACTGTCTTAAATATTTATGCTTATTTATAAAAGTTTTCGATATATTGTTATCCTTAATGAGCATCTGAGCTCACCCCTTTCTATGTTTTATTTTTTCCAGGATGCGAAGAAGTATACTGTGACTGACCTGAAGGGATATTCTAAGGGATATTAATGTGGTCAATGGATACAATGTTGTTATTGTTTTTTATTTTATAATTTAATGTAACATTCATGTATGTAATCTATTTTCCTAGACTGCTAAACTAATCGGTCCTTCGGGACTTGATTCCTTGTTATCATGCCAATGTTATGTAATAAAGCACCGACTCTGGGTAACAGGGGTTGAGGCGTTATAGTTGGTATCAAATGAAATTTATCAATAACCTTGGAAACTCAATTTAGAAAAACCTTGATTATAGCATATTACCCTAAGATAGACTTTGAGGATTAGTATAGAAGAAATTCCTAGAATTTTGGTAATGTTTAGATTTTGTGAGTTTTCCAAGAAATACATCCTTCTCTTGATAGGAGTAGGTAGAGGCAGCTCTGGTACAGATGTAACTAGGAGTGAAAACTCCGACAAGGAGTTTCGGGCTCGACCCAGGGTATCCTGGTACATGACAATGGGTCTTTCTACACTCTTGGTTATGACACTCTCAGGGGATATGCTTAGGATAATTCACATTTTCTTTACAAACCATTATAAAGGATTTATGAGTATATACTTCCTTAATGAATTTTTTTTTATGATTATGGATTATATCCATAAATTTTTCAATTTTGTTAAGTGTTTTAAAAGTTTGGAATTATGTATTTTGATTCATAAACTAATATAGTGTATGCCATTATTTAGAAATGGTTCCATGTAGAAGTAATGAGAACTCCAACAATATGCATGATCCAAAGAGTAATAAGGATCATATATTTCATGGTATTAAGGAAAAATTTATAAGGGAAATAGTTTCCCATGTATTCTCATCATATGAAGAAATAATATCATGTGTTAATAAGATAAGTAAATAATTCTCTGAGTCTTATGGCTTTGAAGGGAAGTAAGAGAATAAAAGGATGGTGGAGAGAAATATGGATCAAGGGAAGAGGGGAAAGAAGGATTTTACCATATGTAATAACTATGGAAAGAATCACCTTGGTAAATTCTTGAAGGGAATTGGAGTTTTTTATAAGTGTGTAGAAAAAGGACACCAAGTACGTGATTGCAAGGGTAAAAAAGGATTCAAATGTACAATGCTTTATCAGCAAGGAGTTGGGACACTACGTGAATCAACGTCCAAATCATCAGAGTATACCGCAAATGATGCTATTAGATAATAATCAAGTTATGATATTACCACAAATGAAGAGTAAAGACTAGTTTTCTTATGTTGATATAAAATAATTTTGTCATTTAATTGTTTTATCAACAATGTACTGGTTATAATAATTATGGAGTATATAAGGATTGTACTGCAGTACTATTTCATTAATGATTTGAGATTGTGTGGTACCAAGAAAAGTGACTCAATAGAAAGTTCAACTTTTTAAAAAATACATGGATGAAGGAAAGATAAACTTTAATATGGTCCTGATACTGAGGTATTGATTTTGGAATAAGAGTTGATTTATTTAGATAAATTCTATTGGATATTATTAACATCCTTGGAATTGATTAATGGTTTGTTTATTCCATCATTGTTTGAGTATTCGAAATTTTTGGATTTAAGGAGTATATTCAGTATTATATAATGAAAAAGGGAGTATGAATGTATTAAATATAGTTTTATAGTAATTTAGGGAGTTACAATGTTTTAAGAGAATACATGATAAAGGTATTCACATGTTATTACAAGGAAAAAAGATCTTCATTTTGGTTACCTTCCTTATAAATTTTTGGTTGTGAGTTTGGACAGAAGTATTTTGGATAAGTCTAAAGGTTGGAATAAATTAAGATTGCCATTGGATACTATTTTTAAGGTTAAATCTTTTCTTAAAATTATTTTTGGATTGTTATAAAAAGGACAACGCAAAGGTTGGGCGACAACCTATCACGTCCGGCAAGGTCGCGAGACTTGAACCTGCAACTGAAGGGCGATAAGGGTAATCACCTACCACTGTCTTATGTGATGTCCTAGTTTGTATAATGTAGTTTTTTTTTAAAATAGTCTAACAAATGAATTTTAAATTCATTATTTTTGGAACCCTATACGATTAGGATAAATAGAATATTTTTGAATTTTATTATCTTTTGAGGTGAAAGATGAGTTTGTGGTCGGAATTAGTTCAAGGATGAAACTCTACTTGTCAAGTATATTTTTTTCTCTTATTCTATGAATAAATTAATTCTTAATCTTTAGGGAAGGGATCTTAAAACCAAAAATGTGTAATCTTAATGCCTTATGTTTTTTTGAACCAATGATATTTTAAATCATCATAGATTGATGGCTTTGAGGCCCTCAATTTTACACTTCTTTGTGATTGATGACCTCAATCACTCCCAATAAATATTTACATTTTCCCTCCAATTATGTGTCTATAATTGAAACCAATGTTCTCCAAATCAATATCGTAATTTGTTGGTGACTTTTTCATTTCTCTTTCCCTCTTATTATGTCTAAATTTTATTAACCCACTTTCTGATGTGGGTTTTGCACAAAGGTATTTTCTATTTTCAGCCTTTTATTTTTGAAAAACAATTTCAAATTGAGATGACGAAATTTGTTAAAGGAGGGTAGAATGTAACACCCCAAGATATCATAGTACGTTATATCTTTAAAGAAATTCAATAATTTGTGTTACATGCAACACTGAGTTCGAGCGCACCACGACTTACCAAACTAGCTGTTCAAAAAATGGTTTTGAAAATTATTAACTAAATTGTGAATTTTATATACTCCATATAATTTTAGAATCCATATTATGTGTTTCTTAGATATAATATAAGAAAAAATTCATTTTTTCAGAAAAAAGAAGTGTTTTCCAAAACATGCAATTTTACCACCTTTTAATGGTGAACCTTCATTAAAACTAATATTTGACACTTTTATATATTAAATTTAATAAAATTAAATTATTCCTTAGAATAGGTACATAAAAATTTAGTTTGGATAAATTTTTTTCTTTTATGATAACTTTATTATTTTGATAAATAGTGAAAAATACTAAATTTTAATTAAAATCAACTTTTTTAATTCGAAATAATTTATAGTGTTAAATTTTAAATTCGAGTGGTTTTAAAGTATCATTAGATTATATTTTTATCATTTAATATAATTTATTTTATTGGATTTAATTTCACATTTAAAATGGACAAAAACAAGTGTCAATCTTTTGATAGTTATTATTTCTTAAAAACACACTTTTTGTTTTGACAACTGCAATTTATTTTAAATTAATTTCTTCCATTTATGTGTTTTGAATTTGGAAAAATGCATTCAATATTTTGAATCAGGAGGTCAAAATTATATAAATAAGTAACTTTTATTTTTATACATTATGAATATTTACTTCAATAAATATTTTATCAACCATGATTAAAGGGTAAATCTGGTAAATAAGGGTGAACAAATATTATTATAATAATATTAAATTACCCTAACATATGTCTTATTACTATTGGTTTATTCATGTCCGACCATGGGCATTCTTGGGTCCATTTGGGGACCCCATGGAGCCACTTTAGAGTGATAATGTCACTTTATATTAATTAATTTAAAGTAAAGATAAAAATGACATAAACATATATATTTTAGTAAACCATTTTTTACATGGGGTTATATAAGTTATCTTTTATACTATAAATATTCAATTTAAAGATAAAAATATTTCCTACATCATGGTATTTTTTTATAATTTTTAGACATCAAATAAATAAAACTATTTATGACACAATAATGGTGCAGTGTTTACCTCATTAAAGAATGATTTAAATAAATGAGATTATAAATATTAAAACAATGTCCAAAACCTATCCAATTATTATTGGATGATTTTATTTCAAACATGATTCATCTTGTCTTCGACTTTAATGAGTTTCGGACCTTTAGAATCTGAAAATCATTATATAATAAAATAATAATTTCAAACTTTCCTAAAGAGCCCCTCCTTCCCCTTATAAAAATCCATCACCTCTAACCCATTACTCACACCTCTAAAGCCCCTTGGATCATCCAACATCTGCCCAATTAAGCTCCCTACATTCCTCTCTTCCACTTATAATCCTTATCTTAGCCATAAGGCACTTAAATGAATCCTTTTGGTTCAAACCAAAGGTAGTTACCCGATTTAAACATAACATCTCCTCTTAAGTTCTTTTCTTTTATTTTACTTCTACAACCCCATAAACTCTCTTTATTACATTTTTTTATAACAACACCAGTATACTAAATATACTAGGTTGTTTTATGAGAAGTATTTTAACTACACTTACACACACCTCCATCTAATGGGTATAGAACATAATGTTTCTGTGGACGGTGAACTACTGCCTCACGAAACGATGATTGTTCAATCTTCTACTACCACCTCTTATGGTGGACATTATGATGGAACTATAATTATATATGATATTTATGATATTAATTTTATCTATAATATTCTATAATTCTATTCTATATCATACCTTTATTCTTTTCACGTTGTCTATATACGATAATTTCATTTGAGGAAGTGCAGACTATCGCCCCCTCAAAGTGATATGACTCGTTCATACCATACATGGAACTTATAAAGGATGGTGTTAATAAACTTACGTAACATATATAAAATATTATATTATACTGGAATAATAATATACCTATGTATCATTTGGTCTTCTTTCCTTTTAAAATAAAAAAATGGAATGAAAGTAGTGTTCGTGTGTACGTACGAATTACCATCTCCACGAATGCAATGAGATTCATTACCCATCCTAACCATTCAAGAATAATTTTCATTTGATTATTAAAATAAATATTTAATAACATTAAATCATTCTGTATATGAATCAAATACATATTATCCATAACAAAAATGAATTACGTAACAAAACATATAAAGGATAATGAATCAGTTAACACCTGAAACAATGATACTACTAAAATATTATTAACAGAGAAACATTAAAAGATCATATATGATATCATATTTATGTATGTGGTTCTTTTATAATTTAATAATAATGATTTAACTATTATACAGCAGGTTAACGTACCCTCTTCCAAGGAAAAGTACAATGTAAGGGTTAATTCCTCAATCTCATTATTATTCAAGATTGTTTATGTGTAAGTTCTTACCGGGACATATTTATTTTCCATGTCCATGTTTCATAAAAGAGTTTTCAAATGGATTATTTTTAAGGGACTCTTTTACTAAATCATCATTTTAAATTTTTTAAAGATTTATTCTTCTAAACCTTTCTCATTAATGTCCATGTTTTCAAAATGGTTCTAAGTGTTTATTTATATGGACATGAATGTTTTAAAATGTTAATTCCTTTCAAAATTTTCAAAGTGGTATGAGACACTTTGATTCAGAACTATATTTTAAATGAATTCCTTTATAAATCGTGTGACTTTTAAATGATTTCATGAAAAAGGGATATTTCTCTCGAATATTTTTACTGATCATTTTCAACTATGTCAACATCCTTTACGGGATATTTTTCTTGATTGAGGTTGATTTATTATAATAAAATATTCAATATTGTATTGAATGAGTTATGATATGTTTTATATGGATGTTATATTTTTATACCATTCATGATTTATGGTTAAAGTATTGGAATTTCATATTTTAATTTTAATACGAATGTTTATGTTATGTTTCAAAATTTTCATATGAGGAATGCATTGGACTTAGTAAGTGATGGGTGGAGCCCACTATAGCTCCTTGATGCATCGGTAGGTCTCATGATACAAACTGGTGTCTTGGCACAAGTCCTTGAAAAAATCTTATTTGTAGTCTTGGAACGAGGCCTTGACTATGTGGTTATGATGTCCGACATTATGCATTCCATCATTATGAAATTAGCTATTGATATTAAATGTGATTATTCGACTAGTATAATATACATATGAATAAGTAAATGGAAGTATTTTATTTATCTTTTCCATATTATGCTGAAGTTTAAGTTTAAAAGGATTTTTTTTAGTTTTATACATTTTCTTAAATGTTTATACTTATTTATGAAAGTTTTCACTATATTGTTATCCTTACCGAGCATCTGAGATCACCCCTTTCTTTGTTTTATTTTTCCTAGGATGCGAAGAAGTATATTATGACTGACCTGTAGGATATTCTAAGGGATATAAATGTGGTCAATAGAGAAAATGTTGTTGTTTTTTTTCATTTTATAATGTAATGTAACGTTCATGTATGTAATCTATTTTTCAAGACTGCTAAACTGACCAGTCCTTCAAGACTTGATTCCTTGTAATCATGCCAATGTTATGTAATAAAGCACTAGATCTGTGTAACAGGGGTTAGGGAATTATAGCTGGTATTAGAGTAAGTTTAGCAATAACCTTGAAAACTAGATTTATAAAAACTCTGATTATAGCACATTACCCTAAGATAGACTTTAAGGATTAGTATAGAAGAAATTCCTAGAATTTTGGTAATGTAGAGATTTTGTGAGTTTTCCAAGAAATACATCCATATCTAGATATGATCAGGTAGAGGCGGCTCTAGAACAAATGTACCTAGGAGTGAAAACTCTGACAAGGAGTTTCGGGCTTGACTCGGGGTATCCTAGTACACGACAATGGGCATTGCTGCACTCTTGGTTACGACACTCCTAGGGGATATGCTTATGATAATTCACATTTTATTTACAAACCATTACGAAGGATTTATGAGTATATACTTCCTCCAAGAAAACATTTTTATGATTATGGATTATATCCATAAATTATTCAATTTTTGTTAAGTGTTTTACAAGTTTGGAATTATGTATTGAGATTCATAAACTAATCTAGTGTATTCCTTTTTTTAGAAATAGTGACTAGTAGAAGGAATGAGAACTCCAGTAATATGCATGATCGAAAGAGTAAGAAGGATCATATCTTTCATGGTATTAAGCTAACATTTAGAAGGGAAACAGTTTCCCACGTATTCTCATCATATGAATAAATAGTATCATGTATTAATAAGATAAGTAAAGAACTCTCTAAGTCCTATGGATTTGAAGGGAAGCAAGAGAAGAAAAGGATAGTAGATAGAAATATGGATAAATGGAAGAGGTGAAAGAAGGATTTTCCCATATGTGATAATTGTGGAAAGAATAACCTTGGTAAATTCTTGAAGGGAATGGGAGTTTGTTATAAGTGTGGAGAAAAAGGACACAAAGTACGTGATTGCAAGGGTAAAAAAAGTTTTCAAATGTACAATGATTCATCTGAAAAGAGTTGGGACAATAAATGAATCAATGTCCAAATCATCAGAGTATACCACAAATGATGCTATTGGATAATAATCAAGTTATGATATTACCACAGATGAAGAGTAATGAATAGTTTTCTTATGTTGATATTAAATAATTATTTCATTTGAGTGTTGTATTAATGATGAAATATTTATAATAATTACGGAGTATATAAGGATTGTACTGAAGTACTATTTCATTATGGATTTGAGATTGTGTGGTTCCAAGAAAAGTGACTCAATAGCAAGTTAAACTTTTTAAAAAATACACAGTTGAAGGAAAGATAAACTTTAATATGTTCATGATACTGAGGTATTGATTTTAGAATAAGAGATGATTGTTTTGGATAAATTATTTTGGATATTATTGACACCCTTAGAACATATTTATGGTTTTTTTATTCCATAATTGTTGGAGTATTCAAAAATTTTGGATTTAAGGAGTATATCCAGTATTCTATAAGGAACAAGGGAGCATAAATGTATTTAATAAGGGTTTATGGTTATGTATTGTGTTACAATGTTTTAAGAGAATACATGATGAAGGTATTCACATGTTATTATGTGGAAAAAAAGATCTTCATTGTGTTTAACTTATAAATTTTGGGCTGTGAGTTTGGACATAAGTATTTTGGATAACTCTAAAGGTCGGAATGGATTAAGTTTAACATTGGATACTATAGTTAAGGTTAAAGAATTTATTAAAATTATTTTTGTATTATTATAAAAAGGACAACCCCGAGGTCGGGCGATAACCTTTCACGTCTAGAAAGGCCGCAAGACATGAACCCGCAACCGGAGGGCGATAAGGGTAATCACCTACCATTGGATTATGTGATTTCCCTATTTGTATAATGTAGTTTTTTTAAATTGTCTGACAAATGAATTATAAATTCATTATTTTTGAAACCCTATAATATTTAAATAAATATAATATTTTTTTAATTCTATTATCTTTTGGAGTGAAAGATGAGTCTGTGGTAGGAATTATTTGAAGGATGAAACTCTACTTTTCAAGTATATTTTTTACCTCTTATTATATGAATAAATTAATTCTTAAACTTTAGGGAAGAGATCTTAAAACCAAAAATGTGTTATCCTAATACCTTATGTTTTCTTGAACCGATGACATTTTAAATCATCATAGATTGATGGTTTTGAGGCCCTCGATTTTACACTTGTTTGTGATTGATGACCTCAATCCTCTACTGGAAAAGTGACCAATACCTATAGTTTCAAATCATGGGTATATCCCATTAAACTGTTGGTATAGGATATACCCACGGTTTGATGAACCATGGGCTCCTGAGGCATCGGGATTGCCCTATACCCACGGTTTTACAGAAACCATGGGTATATCCCCCTGAAATTTCAACTTACCCACGATTAACCAGAACTGTGGGTATAGATCTATGCCCACGATTTACAGAACCATGGGAATACATTTTTACAGCAGAAATTAGATACCTACGGTTAAGTAAACCGTAGGTATAGAGGGTTCTTTAGCATAATATTTACCCACGGTTTAAAACCGTGGGTATAGAGGGTTCTACAACAGCATATTTACCAACGGTTCTCAAACCGTGGGTATATATTCTATTCCCAAAAATAGTAGTTGCCCCACTGGACAGACCCCCTACAGCCCGTCCCTTTCCCCTTGGGCAGACACCCCCAGCACATTCCCTCCCCCTTTGCACACCCCCACTCTCTCCTCTAGACAGAACCCCATTCCACACACACCCCTGACACCCCTAGACACCCCCTGGACCCCCCCCCCACCCCCAGCCTGCACCCCCACTGCCCCCTGCACCCCCAATACCACCTGCACCTGGAACCCCCTCCCCCCACTTGACACCCCCATGCACCCCCAGTACCACCTACACCCAGCCCCCCATCCCCCCTGCACCCAGCCCCCCTACCCTTCCACTACCCCCTACACCTAGGTCCCCCCCACTTGCAACCCCACTATCCACCCCCCCCCCCACCTCCACCCCCACTATCTACCCCCACCCCCCACCTCCACGCCCAATGTCCCCCCCACCTGCACCCCCACTGTCCACCGCCCACCCGAACCCCCACTTCCCCCCCCCCACCTGCACCCCCACTACCCCCCCTCCTGGACACCCCCTACACCCCCAGTACCACCTGGACCCAGCACTACACCCATCCCCCCATCCCCCCCCCCCCCGCACCCAGCCCCCTCACTACCCCCTTCACCTAGGTCTCCCCCCCAACCTGCACCCCCACTGCCCCCTGCACCCAGCCCCCCCACTACCCCCTACACCCAGGTCCCCCTCCCCCCCACCTACACCCCCATTGTTGACCCCCCCCCCACCTGCACCCCGACTGCCCCCCCCCCCCCTCCTGGACACCCCCCATGCACCCAACCCTACACCCACCCCCACCCCCCCCCCCACTACCCCCTACACCCAGGTCCCCATCCCCCCCCACCCACACCCCCACTATCCACCCCCCCCCACCTACACCCCCACTGCCCCCCCTCCCGGATACCCCCTTGCACCCTAGTACCACCTACACCCAGCCCCCCAGCCCCCCCACTACCCCCTGCACCCAGGTCCCCCCCCCCCACCTGCACCCCCACTGCCCCCCTCCTGAACACCCCCTTACACCCAGCCCTGCACCCAGCCCTGCACCCAGCCCCCCTATCCCCCCCCCACGCACCCATCCCCCCAGCCCCCTCACCCCCTACACCCAGGTCTCCCCCCCCCCCATTTCACCCCCACTGTCCACCCCCACCCCCACCTGCACCCCCACTGTCCCCCCCCCACCTGCACCCCCACTTCCCCCCCCCCCCCCTCGTAGACACCCCCCTGCACCCCCAATACCACCTGCACCCATCCCTACACCCAGCCCCCCCATCCCCCCCTACACCCCCTCCATTCACCTAGCCCCACCGCCCTCTGAAACCACTGTGAAACAATGAAAACCCGAATGCAAAAACAATGGAACCACAACGCATTATTTTCACCAGTTAAAACATAAGTCGAGCTGGCCAAAGTGTTCAAAGAAGAAAACAATTCTTATCAGAAAATTCCTAAATAATTTTTTAATGAAAAAGCACCACAATATTTTATCTCTTATTGGAGACAAAAAAAAGTATGATAGAGGATTCAAAAAATGCAGCCTTCCTAAACTAGAGTGTGGTCAACCGAATTGGGCTACACCAATCCAACAATCTCCCTTGTTTCATCCCTTGATGAGAAGGAGGCAAAGAGTTCCATTTTTTCTCTAAATATTGAGAGTGTGGCTGGTCCTCATGGGTTCACAAATAAATTCTTTATGTTCTACTGGGACATAGTTCGTGATGAGATCCTTAAATCAATGAGGGAGTTATTTAACCATGCCTCAATGCCCTATAGAATCAACTCCAATTTTATTGCCCGGATCCCAATGAAGGAAAATACTGTGGATCTAAAGGATTTCAGACCTGTTGTTATTGGGAATATCTTTCCAAAAATCATTAGAAAAATTATTACTATGAGGTTAGGTCCCATTGCTCGTGGGTTTATCTCTCCAAATCAGTTTGGCTTTATCCCTAGTAGGAATATTCATAACTGCCTCTGAATGTGTTAACATCGTGAAACGAAATGTTAAACATGGGAACTTTTCTTTAAATCTTGATATCTCAAAGGAATTTGATACAATAAAGTGGAGTTTTATTTTTAAAATGCTTAGAAGGTATGCACACCCACCTACACCCTCATCCCCCCTAGACAGCCCCCTTGAACACCCCCATTCCCCCCTTGGATAGCCCCCTTTCACCCCCCTGGACATCCCCCTTGCACCCCCACTAGACATCCCCTCCCCCCTAGACACCCCTCTTGGACAGCCCCCCTGGACACCCCCCCTTGATAGACTCTAGACACCCCCTCCTATACACCCCACCTGCACCCTCCCCCTTCTCAGACAGCCCTTGGACACCCCCCTAGACACCCCACCTGCACCCTACCCCCTACCCTATAGACCCCCTGACCCCCCCCCCCCCCCCCCGCCCCGGACAGCCCTTGGACACCCCCCAGGCAGCCCCTCCTAGATACCCTGCATGCACCCTCCCCCTTTCTCCTAATAGTTTCATTCATAGGAATACAATGGTTATTGATCCACCAAACCAACAAGTTACATTTAATCCGGATTTCTTTACACCAATACATATTTTCACCACCATTGATACCATTTGGAATCTGATGTATAGACCTGTAAATCATGGCTAGGAAAACCCCCATTGGAGACTTTGTGAATACTGAACACTCCATTTAAGAAGATATAATAATGTTATCAAAAAATTCACTTTGATGGTGGTTAAGAACAACTTGTGTAAAATAGGGGTAACAACATTCCTTGGAAAACAAAATGTTAGGATTTGGACAGCCTGGAAAGCCAGGAGGGGAACCTGCCTAGTTGTCGAACCAGATGTTTATGTTTCCTCATTCCACAATCCACCGATACTGCTTCTTGAGAACCAGAAAGTTCCCATGAAACTCCTTCCACATCCATGAGACTTTCCCCCCTCGATCCTCATGGTCAGATCAATACTTTGACAGATATGAAATTTCCCCATAGAGAACGACCTTCAAGAACCTCCCAAGAAAACTTAGCTTACAGAATGTTCATTGATCCCTCGACACTGCATAAGTTGATACCACCATCTACAACTAGTCTGGCCATCCTTATCCACACAGCCCTAGAAAAATATTCCCTCTCCATGAGAATACAATATGAAAGAAGTCATTATCTTTTCAATATTCCCCAACACCACTTTTGAAGCCATTAGGACCGGTAACACATGAATCATAATGGAGCTAAGGATGAAATTCACCAGTGTAATTCATCCACCGAAGGATAAAAATCGGTTATGGTAGTTAGTAATACGACTTTTTATTTTATTATTAACCCCCTCACAATGACTGATACATAATCTCCTTGGGGAAAAAGGAGAACCATGGTACTCTAGTGAAAAATTATTTCATCTGCATGCTTTGGATCTTTTTTCTTCCCTGTCTAGATTGAATGTTAATATTTCGAAGTCCATAATGTTTGTGGATGGTATCTCTCCTAATGTTTGTGATTCTATTGAGGTTGTTATGGGGGTTAGGAAGGGTTCTCTTCCTCTTTGTTATCTGGGATTTCCCCTCATCACTTCCAAGATTATAGCTTCTGGTTGTGTTGTCTTGGAAGAGAAAATTGTTCTAAGAGTTAAAATTTGGACTAATAACTCTCTCTTCTATGTTGGGAAGTTACAGCTTGTTCAATCAGTTGTTTTTAGTATGCAAGTTTATTGGTGTTATCACATCACTTTACCCAAGAGAGTGTCAAATCCATTAAATCCAGCCTTAGGAATTTTCTTTGTAAAGGTCCTTCACTAGCTTCCTCTGGGGGCGGCCTTCTATTTTTTCTGTGCTGGAGGTGTGGTTTGGATGGGGGATGGAGTACTGGTTTTGTAGGCAGGTTGTTTTGGTTATATGTAGTGGTAGTGGTTTTCTAGTGGATGCGGTGCTAGTTTGTTGTGGAGCTGGGTGCGGGCTGGTGATGTGCATGGGATGGGGTTTTTGGCTATTGTAGTTGGTGTCTGTGGCTGGTTTGGGCTGGAGTGACTGGTGCAGGTTGGAATGTAGGTGGAAGGGGGATTTCAGGGGGATGGTGTAGGTTGGAACAGGTGATATGGGGTGGTTTTGTAGGTGGAAGGGGGTTGGTGCAGGCTGGAATGCAGGAGGCTGGGGGCTGGTGCGGGCTGGAGTGGCTGGTGCGGGGCGGGAAGGCAGGCGGCAGGGGGATGGAAAGGGACTGGTGAAAGCTGGAACTGGTGGTTGGGGCTGTTTTGCAGGTGGAAGAGGACTGGAATGAGTGTTTTGCAGGAGGTTGGGGGGTGGGAGCTAGTGTAGTGGCTGGTGTGGTGGCTGGTGTGTGTTGGATTGTAGGTGGTTGCGGCGTGACCGTGGCGTCACCGCGGCGTCACTGCGGCGTGACTGTGGCGTGACTGTGGTGTGACCATGGCGTGACCGCGGCTTGACCGCGGCGTGACTGGAGTGTGACCGTGGCATGTTGGCCCGGTCAAGCGACGTCTGTGGGGCAGTATCTTCCGGCCAGGAGCGAAGGGAGCGGGAGGAGGAGAGGAAACATTCCGGTCGTCGCCCTGCCGGCAGAAATTGTGATTAGTTTGTCTCAACATTGATCACAAGACTCGTGGAATACTATCATGGAGTTGATCATCCATCATATTACTCATTGTTGTAGAAATATCCAACTACACTATATGAGGTGTGTGTTTCTTACTGTTCTCACATAGAAAAAAAAATATTATGTAAAAGAATTTTCTCTACAGGGGTCAAAACACTCATCTGATCATCGAGATCATAAAAATATCAAACTCTGAAGGACACTTTTCCAAATAAAAATATCATTATAAAAGTATTCTCAAGTCTTATTATTTTCCAACATTTACTATGATGTCCCTCGAGTACTTAGATGGTCCTTGTAGAATACAAGTAGCAAGCTTCACCATCATCTCCAATGTTATCTACAGGTCACTAAATATTTTAATGAGAGACTCAATCAAGATATTTGCTACCTGAGGGCCTCCCTCCCCATTAACTATGGGTGGGTAATGTATCTAAAACTCTATCTAGGTATCATACATAGAATTCCGAAAGGACTGCAAACCATCGTGGGGTGTCATCCTAGAGCAGGGCCAAATCACAGCATTACCACAGCGTGACCATGGCGTGACCGCGGTGTAAGAACCCAGACCTTCTTTTCAGGAATTGTTTTCCTGTTTCTGGAGTTTTTGAGAAAAGGGGAGTTTCTAGAAATTTTTGAAATACATGTCGTGTACTTTATAAGTACACGCCGTGTACTTTATAAGTACACGCCGTGTACTTTGATGTCACGTGAGGCCGGGTGTTGGCCATGTCTGGGCCATACACACGGCCGTGTGGGGTGATGTGGAGGCTGCTTAAAGCAGAGTACGGAAAATCCAAGTACAGGTTGTGTACTCAAAAAAGTACACGCCAGGTACTTTATTTTTTTTCATTAAACGGATCAGGGTCGCATCTAATCGCTAGAACACGCTTCTTCTCCAGCTTCTTTGACTGAGAGCATCCCGTACGGCTGTGAATCTCCTTCGAGCCCCTCATCCTTTGTCCGTTCTCAAAATTGTCCATTGTCGATTGCATTGGAACCGCAGCGGTAAGCTCTTCCTTCTACTAGAGTATCGTTTTCCAATTTCTCCTCTTTTGCAAGTTATAATGGGTTGAAAGTTTTTTGTGTTTTCGTAGATCCACAAAGTTATAAAGAGATTCAAGCCTCTTGGCTCAAGTATATCGATCTCCTAGCATCAAGGTAGGTGGTTTGTGCCTTTCTGTTCAATGTCATTGAGTTTTATGTTAAAATTCCACCAATACCCTTGAACGAGGTATTGCGTTTTAACTGTTTTACCCTTGTCTGTCTTCCTTCCTTGCTTGTATGCTTATGTAGAGGTAATTTGGTTATGTACAAGGATAACTTCTATGCTTGGATGTTTTTCCCATGATTTATTATATTTATGAAATTTTGGTCTTGTTCAGACTTTGGCCATTATACCTGTTTTCCATGCCTTGTGACCGAAGGATGGAGTGTTGTTCTCTGACATGCTTATTATACTATAGAATGGTTATCCAAGTAGCTCGGTAGGTTTACTTTGGTCTTATAGAATTATTATGCACTGACTGGCATGGGGCCAGGAGAACCTGGTGTTATAGACTATAAGGGGATAGACCAAGTGAGCTTCCTCAGAGAGTAATGGACATTATAGACTATAGGCGATAGACAGTGGGAGCTTCCCAGAGAGTCTTGGATATTATAGACTATATGAGTATAGACTGAGTGAGATTCCTCAGAGAGTCTGGAGTTTTATAGACTATAGGAGGATAGAACGATTGAGCTTCCTCGGAGAGTCTTTGATTTGTTTGAATTTCCTTAAACCACTCCATGTTATAGGAGGAATTGACCGAGTGAGCTTCCGCAAAGAGCTTGTGATAGACCTGAGGCTATAAGAGGAATTGACCGACTAAGCTTCCTCAAAGAGTATCTAGAGCTTGGGGATATAAGGGGATATGACCACATGATCTTCCTTAGAGAGACCCTGACTACCTTAGACTATAAGGGGAATTGACTGAGTGTGCTTCCTCAGAGAGTCTTATAATTTTGTATGACCAAACCAGAGGGGTTAGGATGAGTGTACTGCCCAGAGGGTTGTTGGTACTTCCTATATAGGACCAGAGGGGATGGTTATGAGTACTTCCCAGAGGGATTCCTATTTGTGGTTAGTTGTTTGTTTCACTGTTGCTTGTTGATCTGTGGATTGTTACTGTTGTGTATCATCTTGTTTATTGCTTACTGTTTACTGCTAACTGTACTATTACCTGTCATATGCTCACTGGCTGTTAGGCACAGATCTTCGGGTGGTTGCCTACTGGGATTTAGTCTCACACCATGTTTGGGTCATTCTTTTGGGCCCGAACAGATTATATTGTTGCAGGTATAGACAAGGGAAAACGCCCTTCTACTTCAGGTACTTGATTGCATTGGAGATGGAGAGCATGGGACCAAGCCGAGGCTTGCGATGCTGAGGAGTTGTTTTTATGTTTTCCTTTGTACTTTGGTTTAGTACTATTTTCATCATTGTGACATATTTTAATGATTTCCTATACATAAATGTATCATCCATCATTTGTATATATATGTGTGATACTACTGTTTATCATATTTAGTCTTCCATTGTTAACTTGTGTATGGATTGTTTACTACTTCCGCAATTGTTATTTCCTTCTCTTCTGTTGTGTATTCTTCCAATGAGGGCATAGTTTCCCCACTATAACACCCAAGGCCCCCACTGCTAGTCGGTAGCCTCTGGAATTCGGAGAAATGCGCTTAAGGCCATGTGACCAACCAGGTACGGGGCGGCTCTGGGTGGATTCCATAACCAGGGTGTTACAAAGTGGTATCAGTGGAACTATTTTCTCTTGACTTACTGTTTGGAGCCTATATCTAGGGATTGGATGGAATAGGTACTTGGTAATGAGGTGTTCCCAGGAGTAGCTAACTCGTGTACAGGGAAAAGCCATACTACCTCGTTTATTGCAGTTTTTATGGTTTTCACTTTTACAGTTGATTTTATTTCAATGTTGGGTGATTCAAATGCTTTGTGTTGTTACCATTGTTGTTATTGCAGTTCTATTTATGTCGCAACCCGATGATATGAGGTTATTCCATCTCATGCATCATATAGGCACTTGTTAGAAATCACATGCCATGCATTCTTTCCATGACATCTAGGATGCATTAGCGATTTCATGTTGTTGTGATAGACGTTGTGTAGATTATGCATGTTGTTGTGATATATGCTTTGATAGAATCTTTACTATTTGATAGAGAATTTGTTTGTATAGTACTTTGCTTAAATGGACGTCAAACTTTGGTTCTTGAGGTGTTATAGGACCTCATGGATCGGAATTTGGTGGATCATTACCGGGTTTCCTTGTAATAACTTGTATAAGATTCCAAGATTTGATTCGTGGGGAGTATGGGCCCTCAAAGATTGGTATTTAGAACCTTAACTCTTGTTTTATGTGTTTTCTGGGCTTCAGAGCAGTTTCTGAGCTGCTTCCTGGAAAAAACTAGAATACACTGTGTGTACTTTATTAATACAGGCCGTGTAGTTTTTAAACCGTGTCATTGACTGTGTGGGAAGAAACACGGGGTTGTGAAAAATCTTCAATAACATGTCGTGTATGGTACGTACATGTCGTGTTGTAGTGACCGTGTGTCTACCCGTGTGGCTAACAACACAGATGGATGAAACTTTGACTTTACACATCGTGTCCTATTATCACACGCCGTGACATGTAACCTAAGTACCCGGCCGTTTCACAAACAATATGGGTCGGGGAAAAACCTTCAAGTACACGCTGTGTTATCAGGGAGCACGCCATGTAAGAGTGAACTGTGTACCCAGTTATGTCACGAACAACACGGGTCGGGGAAAACCTTCAAGTACACGTCGTGTTATCAGGGATCATGTTGTGTAAGAGTGAACCGTGTATCTATCCGTTTAACTAACAACACGGGTCATTGAAACCTTGTCTAGTACACGCCGTGTGGTGGTCATACACGCCGTGTAGTCTAGGATTAATAGGACCATGTGGGTTAGTCATGTAAGGAGACTCAGGCAGGGGAATCGAGTTAAAGTATATGTTGTATGTAGGGACAACACGTCGTGTGGTTGGGACGTTACACGGCCAGTTGTGGCAGGGGTACACGCCCATGTGAATGGCTTTAAAGAACATGTCATGTAGTTCTTATACACGCCTTGTAGTCATGTTTTGAAAAAATTGAATGTTTCTTTCTCCTATTCCTATCTTGTACTCTTGTGTTCTCAGTATTTGATAATCCTGATCTAAGGTGTTCTTTTGACCTTTCAGAATTATGCCACCGAGATTCCCTCTGGTTGTACATCAGCTGCCAGACAGTGATCAGACACCGGATATGGCCGATTAAGGACCTCATGCAGATCCTCCTATTGGGCCAGCCTTGTCACTAGCAGTTATAACAGTGTCATGCATTGATTCATAGTTTATGGAAGAATTTATGAGGATGATGCAGACCTTCCAGGGAGTGCCACCTCCTGCCCCGTCAATGGCAGAGTTGAAGTGGGTTTTCCAGTAGGAGCATCCTTCTACTTTCTCAGGGGATGGAGGACCTCAGGATGCAGAGTCATGTCTAGAGGCCACGCTGACAATTTTCAAGAATCTGGAGATACCTCCAGAGAAGAGGGTGAATATCGCTACCTATATGCTCCGAGACTCCGCCAAGAGGTGGTGGGAGGTGATCTCATAGTCAGGACACCAGAGGAGTATGACTTGGGATTAGTTTCGATGCATCTCCTATGATTACTTCTACCTGGAGACCTTGGGGGCCGATCGAGCCTAGGAGTTTATGAGTCTGGAGCAGGGTACTCTTTTGGTTATGGAGTACTCATCTCGCTTTACTGAGCTGCCGTGTTTCACGCCTATTTCAGGAGGCGATGAGTTGTTCCTTGTTTGGAAGTTCAAGGATGGTCTGAGGCACGAAATCCACTCGCAAGTGAACTTCTTCATGTTGACTTCGATATCCTCTATCGTCAACCAAGCACTGATCACTGAGCGCAATCTAAGGGATTCTGGAGCAGTGAGATAGGGCGGTTCAACATCCAGAGTCAGTGTTCCTCCTACTGATAGCAGGAAGCACCACAGGGAGTCTTCTCATGAAGATCAGAGTAGGCAGAATGTGTCTTCGGGAAGCCATGTAGTATGATACCAATGTGGGAGGAGCTGGCATACTAGGACTCAGTGCCAGAGAGACCCGATGGAGTGGCGATCTTGCAGCAAGATGGGCCATCTTCAGCATTTTTTTCAGGTCTTCTATGACCCTGCGTACAGGAGATGCATCACCAGTTTCTCACCAGTCTGGGAACTGGAGTTCTTCCATCCATTTGGGCCGAGGTGGAGGTCACGGCTGTGGTGGTCAGTCACCAGGTTACCAGCGACAGCTAAGTGGATCAGCTCAGATTGGTCAGCCAGGGTCGTAGGGTCGTGGTACAAGCCAGACTTTTGCTGTGGAGAAGACCCATCAGGAGCAGGATCCCATCCCTTCCACAGTTTGAGGTACGATCTTAGTATCCTCGGTTTTATCTTCAACCCTTTTCGATACTGGTGCTTCACATAGATTTATCTCTATTGCTGTTGTGGAGAACCTTGGGCTCTGCATCTTTTCTTATGTCGATACTTTGACTCTATACACACCGTTGGGGACTAGATCGGTTAGCGTATGTCAGTGCAGAGAGTTCCCTCTTGAGGTTTTAGGGTGTCACTTCGTATGGGACCTCTATGTCCTAGATATGACAAGCTATGATGTCATTCTCGTAATGGACTGTTTAGTTCCCTTCTAGGCAGTCATCGATTGTTATTACCACAGGGTGAGTTTCATATCACCAGAGGGTGGATCCTTTCTTCATAGAGGTGATTGGGATGTCCAGGAGAGTCGAGTAGGACCCAAGCATCATGGGCTATGAGGAGTTACAGCCCATATTTCTATTATATATCTGGATGACTAGGGGACTTCACAGTTAGACTTTCCCCCAGTGGTGGATCGTTTCAGAGATGTCTTTCTAGAGGAATTTTCAGGTTTGCCTCCAGAGAGTGAGGTAGATTTTTTCGATTGAGCTCATTCCAGGAGTGGCACTGGTGTCCATTCCTCCTTTTAGGATGGCTACACCTGAGTTGCAGGAGCTCAAAAAGCAGTTGGAGGAGTTGTAGGAAAAGGGTTTTATCTGACCGGGTACTTCTCCTTGGGGTTCGCCTGTTCTATTTGCGAAGAAGGCAGACGGTTCCCTTAGGCTTTGTGTGGACTATCGGAAGTTGAACTAGTTGACTGTCAAGAACCGATATCCCTTGCCGAGGATCGATGATTTCTTTGATCAACTTCGAGGAACCCGAGTGTTCTCAAAGATTGACTTGAGATCTGGTTATCATTAGTTTCATGTTATACCATCTGATATACCTCTTACAGCTTTCCGGAGCATGTATATTCTATATGAGTATGTGGTTATGTTGTTCTGTCTTACAAATGCGCCTGCAGTTTCCATGGATCTAATGAACCGAGTGTTCCATCCGTACTTGGATTCCTTCATGGTGGTTTTCGTGGATGATATCTTGGTGTACTCTCACACTTGACACGACCATGCTACCCATCTTGAGATCATTCTGAGTACACTGAGAGAGCATCATTTATATGTTAAGCTCTCAAAATTCCACTTTTGGGTGGATCAGATTCACTTCTTTGGTCATGCTATCTTAGAGATAGGAGAATCAGTAGACCTAGAGAAAGTGAGAGTCGTAGTTTCCTGGGAGAATCTGAAGAATTTCTTTGAGTTTTGGAGTTTTCTAGGGATGGTTGGATACTAAAGACGTTTTATATAAGACTTTTCACACTTAGCAGCACCGCTGACAGGTCTAACCAAGAAAGGGGCGAAGTTCTTATGGTCAGATTCTTGTGATTCAGCCTTTCAGGAGCTGAAATGGAGGTTGACTTCAGCACCAATACTAGTCTTTCCAGAGCTGAGAAAGTTCTATACTGTCTACTGCGATTCTTTAGGTATCGTGTTGGGAACTGTGCTTATTTAGGGAGATGGATTCATTGCTTACGGGTCTCAGAAGTTAAGGCCACATGATAGGAATTACCCAACCCATGATCTGGGGTTGGCAGCTGTTGTTCATGCTCTACGCTTTTGGAGACATTATCTTTTGGGAGAGCACTTTGTGGTGTTCACTGACCACAAGAGTCTCAATTACATCTTCACTCAGTATGATCTGAATTTGAGACAGCATAGGTGGTTTGATTATCTTCAGTACTTTGACTTTGATCTTTCCAATACCCCTGGGAAAGGAAACGTTGTGGCTGATGCACTGAGTAGGAGAACTTAGATACAGGTAGTTCAGAAGGCCAGCAGTGAGTGGCATCTTATGGATATGTTATCTGAGATGCATTTAGAGGTGAATGACATTTAGGGGTAGACGTTTATTTCTTTTGTGGATGTTACCTCTACTCTTCTCGACCAGGTACGGATGAGGTAGCTATCAGACTCATAAGGGCTAGTCTTGCGGGAGAGTGTGTCAGGAGAGGACCCTCTTCTTGAATGTATTGTAAGTGAGGATGAGATTCTGTATTTCCAGGGATGCGTATGGGTGCCAGAAGACATACGCGAGGAGATGATGCAGGATTTTCATTCCTCAGTTTGGGCAGTTCATCCTGGAATCACCAAGATGTATCATGATCTACACCGCCAGTATTAGTGGCTAGGTATGAAGAGAGATGTTACTGGTTTTTTCATGAGGTGTTCCACTTGTCAGTAGGTGAAATCAGAGCATCAGTGACCATTATTCCTTCTACAGTAGTTACCCATTCTGGAGTGGAAGTGTAATGATGTTGCGATGGACTTTGTGACCGGTTTGTCGTGGTCTCCTCGAGGGAATGACACAGTGTGGGTTTTCATCGACAGATTCACGAAGGTTAATCAATTATTGACAATCAAGGAGACCTTCAGTGTTGATGATCTGGGGTGGTTGTACATACAAGATATTTTACATCTATATGGAGTTCCACACTCCATTATTTCAGACAGGGATGCACGTTTTACTTCTCGGTTCTGGAAGGGGCTTCTGAAGGCTTTGGGTACACAGGTACTTTTGAGTACAGAATACCATCCCCAGACAGATGGCCAGTCTGAGCGTATAATTCAGGTGCTTGAGGATATGCTCAGATCTTGCATTATGGACTTTGGAGGTTCTTGGTAGAATCATATACCTCTTGTGGAGTTCACCTACAACAACAGTTTTCAGGAAACTATTCAGATGGCACCTTATGAGGCTTTATACGGTAGGACATGCCGATCACCTTTATGCTGGCTGGAGGCAGGAGAGGCAGCTTTACTGGGACCTCATCTTGTTCAGAAGACCTCAGAGCAGATCGAGTTGATTCGGAAGAGGATGGCTACAGCACAGTCTCGACAGAAGTCTTATGATGATTAGTGGAGATGACCTCTGGAGTTTGAGGTCGAGGGTCAGGTTTTCCAGCGTGTCGCACCGAGGTTGGGACATAAGTGGATTTGGAGACAGGGTAAGATTTCACCACGGTACGTCGGGCTATTTGAGGTGTTAGAGAGAGTTGGTCCGGTTGGCTATCAGTTTTTGTTACCTTAGAGGTATCGGGCTATGCATGACGTCTTCCACATTTTTTAGCTCTGACGATACTTTTCAGACATGTCTCATGTCTTTCAACCTGAGGAGGTTGAGCTTGAAGAAGATGCTTCGTTTGAGGATCATCCTATCTGGATTGTCGATCGTAGTATGAAGGTTCTCTGTGGCTGGTATGTTCCTATGGTATGGGTTTTATGGAATCACGGGAGAGTACAGGATGAGAATTGGGAGAGGGAGGCCGATGTACAATCACGGTGGCCGGAGCTGTTTGGGGTTTCATCTTCCATGCCTCACTAGGGAAATTTAGGGATGAATTTCTTTAAGTGGGGAAGTTTGTAAGAACCCGGACTTTCTTTTCAGGTATGTTTTTCCTTTTTCTAGATTTTTTGAGAAAAGAGGAGTTTTTGGAAATTTTTGAAGTACACACCGTGTACTTCGATGCTGCGCGAGGCCGTGTGATGGCCGTGTCTGGGCCACACACACGGTCATGTGGGGTGATGTGGAGGCTGCTTAAATCAGAGCGAGGAAAAGCCTAGTACACATTGTGTACTCCAAAATTACACATCGTGTACTTTCTTTCTTTTCATTAAATGGACCAGGGTCACATCTAATCGCCAGAATATGCTACTTATCCATCTTCTTCGACTGAGAGTGTCTCGTACGGCTATGAATCTCCTTAGAGCCCCCGAGCCTCCATCCATTCTCCAAATCAACCACTATTGATTATGTTGGAACCACAGTAATAATCTCTTCTGCTAGAGCATCATTTTCCAATTCTTCCTCTTTTTCAAGTTATCGTGGGTTGAACATTTTGTACGTTTTCATAGATCTTCGACATTCTAAGGATATTAAAGCCTCATAGATCAATTATATCAATCTCCTAGCATTAAGGTAGGTGGTTTGTGCCTTTCTGTTCAAATTCATTGAGTTTTATGTGCAAATTCCACCAATACCCTTGAACAGGGTATTGTGTGTTTACTGTTTTACCCTTGTTTGTCTTCCTTCCTTGCTTTTATGCTTTTTTAGAGTTAATTTGGTTATGTACAAGGATAATTTCTATGCTTGGATGTTTTTTCCATGACTTGTTCTATTTAAGACCTTTTGGTCTTGTTCAGCCTTTGGCTGTTATGCCTGTTTTCCATGCCTTGTGATCGTAGTATGGAGTGTTATTCTCTGACATTATTGTTATGCTTTAGACTGGTTAGCCAAGTAGCTCGTTAGGTTTACTTTGGCCTTATAGAATTATTATGCACTGATTGGCACGGGGCCATGAGAACCTGGTGCTATAGACTATAAGGGGATAGACCGAGTGAGCTTCCTTAGAGAGTCTTGGACATTATAGACTATAGGGGATAGGTAGTGGGAGATTCCCAGAGATTCTTGGATATTATAAACTATAGGAGGATAGACCGAGTGAGATTCCTCAGAGAGTATTGAGTTTTATAGATTATAGGAGCATAGACTGAGTGAGCTTCCTCAGAGTGTCTTTGATTTGTTTGAATTTCATTAAACCACTCCAGGATATAGGAGGAATTGACTAAGTGAGATTCATCATAGAGTCTGTGACCTGAGGCTATAGGAGGAATTGACTGAGTCAGCTTCCTCAAAGAGTCTCTAGACCTTGGGGCTATAAGGGGATATGACCACATGATCTTCCTCAGAGAGTCCTTGACTACCATAGACTATAAGGGGAATTGACTGAGCGTACTTCCTCAGAGAGTCTTATAATGTCGTATGACCAAACTAGAAGGGTTAGGCTGAGTGTACTGCCCAGAGGGTTGTTGGTACTTCTTGGATAGGACCAGAGGGGATGGATCTGAGTACTTCCTAGAGGTATTCCTATTTTTGGTCAGCTATTTTCTTCACTCCTTCTTGTTGATCTGTGGATTTTTATTGTTGTGTATCATCTTGTTTACTTCTTAATGTTTACTGCTTACTGTACTATTACCTGCCATATTCTCATTGACTTTTAGGAATAGATCTTTGGGTGGTTACCTACTGGGATTTAGTCTCACACCCTGTTTGGGTCATGCTTTTGGGCCCAAACAGATTATATTATTTCCGGTATAGACAAGGGAAAGCGCCCTTCTACTTCAGGTACTTGATTGCATTGGAGCTGGAGAGCATGGGACCAAGCTGAGGCTTGCGATGTTGAGGAGTTGTTTTTATGTTTTCCTTTGTAATTTGATTTAGTACTATTTTCCTCATTGTGAATTGTTTGGATGATTTCCTATACATACATGTATCATGCATCATTTGTATATATATGTGTTCTCCTGCTGTTTATCATATTTAGTCTTTCGATGTTCACTTGTGTATGGATTGTTTACTGCTTCCGCTATTGTTATTGTCTTCTCTTCCACTGTGTACTCTGCAAATGAGGACATAGTTTCCCCACTATCACACCCAAGGCACTCGCTGCTAGTCAGCAACCTCTGTTATTTGGGGAAATACGCTTGAGGACATGTGACCAACCGAGTACGGGGCGCCTCTTGGTGGCTTCTGGAACCGGGGCGTTACAAAGTTTTATGGCAATCCCACATCGAAGGAGGAGGAGAATGAATCACCCCTTTATAAAGTGGTGTGGATACCTCTCCCATCATGAGGCCTTTTCCTGGAGGTTTCCTGATGGGCAGAGCCCAGGGAAAGAAAAACCGTGCGGGCTGGGCCCAAAGCGGACAATATCATGATCGTGGGATGGACTGGGCCGTTACAAATGGTATTAGAGCCGGTGTCCATTTGATGTGCCAGCAAGGACGCTAGACCCTTCTAGTGGGGTGGGTTATGGAAATCCCACATCGAAGGAGGAGGAGCACGAAGCATCCCTTTATAAGGTGGTGTGGATACCTCTCCTGTCATGAGTCCTTTTCCTGGGGGTTGCCTGATGGGCCGAGCCCAGGGAAAGCGAAACCGTGCGGGCTGGGCCCAAAGAGAACAATATCATGATCATGACCTGTACCGAGCTGTTACACGTGGTGTGATAATAGTGTGACCACGTTCAGTTGGCCCGGTCCAGCGATATCCACAGGGCAGCACCTTCCGGCCAAGAGCAAAGGGAGCGGGAGGAGGCGGGGCAACATTCCAGTTGTCTCCCCACCGACAGAATTTGTGATTAGTCAGTCTCAACATTGATCACAAGAGTCATGGAATACTATCATAGAACTTATCATCCATCAAATTCCCCATTGTTGTAGAAAGCTCCAACTACACTATATGAGGTGTGTGTTGTTTACTGTTCTCACACAGAAAAAAAGATAATGTAGAAGCATTTTCTCTACAAGGTTCAAAACACTCATCAAATCATCGGGATCATAAAAATATCAAACTCTGAAGGACACTTTTCCAAATACAAATATCATTATAAATGTATTCTCAAGTCTTCTTATTGTCCAACATTTACTATGATGTACCTAGAGCACTTAGATGGTCCCTGTAGAATACAAGTAGCAAGCTTCACCCTCATCTCCAATGTTGTCTACAGGTGACTAAATATTTTCATGAGAGACTCAATCTAAATATTTTCTACCTGAGGGCCTCTCTCCCCATTAAATATGGGTGGGTAATGTATTTAAAACTATATCTAGGTATCATACATTGAATTCTGACAGTACTGTGAACCGTTGCGGGGTGTCATCCTAGAACAGGGCCAAATCACAGCATTATCACGGTGTGACCGCGGCTTGACCATGGCGTGACCACAGCGTGACCGCGGCATGACCGTGGCGTGACCGCAACGTGTTGGCTTGGTCAAGTGACATCTGCGGGCTAGCATCTTCCGGCCAGGAGAAAAGGGAGTGGGAGGAGGTGGGGCAACATTTTAGTCGTCTCCCCACCGGCAGAAATTGTGA
Organism: Viscum album; assembly: GCA_963277665.1. Lineage (NCBI taxonomy): Eukaryota > Viridiplantae > Streptophyta > Magnoliopsida > Santalales > Viscaceae > Viscum > Viscum album. Next base: position 627,920,940 of record OY728127.1, read on the forward strand.
TTATTCAGTCTCAAAATTGATCACAAGAATCATGGAATACTATCACAGAGATAAACATCACTATTCTTCTGGGCACGATATGTTTGAAAGTTGAAAGTCTTATAATGGGAATTTAGTATTTTCCTACAGAGATTGGCAAGTCAATCCAGAGAACCCAATTATCATGAGGCATTTACTAGTCCTTTTCTAGATGAGTGGAATTCCCTGGAAAAAAACTGTGTGGGGTGGCTCTAGTAATGAACGAAATATTCATAGAAAAACCGGTGGGAATATTCACCATGTTCCTGACATTGTATCAAAGAAAAAAGGTAGCGTCAGACAATCTCAGGTATTTATTTTGGGGATATTGTTGTATTTGGGGTTGTGTGGCACTCCACTCAGGGTATGTGATAAGGGAATAACTGTCTTTCCCCGGATTTCAATCTGCTAAAAAATCCTGAGACCTTCCATGAGGTCAATGAATATTTTATTGGGATTTTAAACCCAAACTATCTAGTGTATGATAGAGTATTTTTTGCACCAAGTTATTTCTATAGTTGCATTGGGATGGAGTCTAATAATCTACTCCAACAATGTACAGTAGCTCATGATCTGATATTACATTATTAAATTGGTTATGAATGTGAATTTCCATTTATTAATCCCAATGCATTATCATTTCACCACCTTTTATACCCATAGCATTTTTAGAATCAATATATATTGCATAGTCTCCTATAACTTCTCATTATAAATTCCAATGTCCTCGATCCTTATTCATGGGATTTCACAATTCATTTCTAGACATTCTCAATCCCTCCCTAATTATCCTTGTTTCCTAGGAATTCCCATGGTTCATACATAGACTCTGATATAGGAATACTAGGATGAACTGAGGTGGATGGGCTATGCCCATGGGCGGGAACAAGTGTCTGGGCATCAAGGAATCACCACTCTGGAATGATTTCCCCCACAAACAATTAATTAAAATAGCATCAAAAAATAAAAAAAAATTCGTCCTGACCCATCTATATGTCAGACATCCATATCAAAGGAAAAGAAAATAAACAAAAGAAACACAGTAAAAGCAGACAAAAATTAAACAAACTATCAATCCCTCAACTACCCCGATCTCCATCCCTTGTAATGAAAACCGCATATCTGGCTCTAGTGCCCTTCTGCCCCCCCCCCCCCTTCACAGAATATAAGTACCCTTTTTCTGTAGAAAGTGATAAAAGGCCAAATTGGTCGATGCGATAAAGAAAATAAAATAAAAACTCAACTAAAACATACATGTCTCCTGTGACTAAACAAGTCACCACCCAACATATAAGAACCACAATACATCATGGGTCCAATCATGTTCCTGCAAGCAAGGGAGAAACAGATCCAAGCTTCAAAATGATATTTTCAAATAGTAGAGTCCTATTAATTAAGAATCACTCTTCCTGTTAATGGTATATAATCAGTTTGGATTGAGTTTCAACACCTCATGGGTCCTTCCCCCTAGACAGACCCCCCTAGCACACCCCCTCCCCCTTTCACACCCCCTACCCCCTTCCCTCTTCCCCAGAACTAGCCCCCCTGAATACTTGTAAACCCCCCCCTTCACCCAGCACACCCCCTTCCCCCTGGACAGACCCACCCCCCAACACATCCCCTCTCACTTCGCACACCCCTACTCTCCCCTCTGGACAGAATCCCCTTTCACCCCCCCCCCCTTTAACACCCCCTCCTGGACAGCCCCCCTCCCCCTACACCCTTCCCCCTCCCTACACTCTCATGGACTGACCCCCTTCCTTCCCCCTGCACACTCCTGGATAGCCCCCTCCTCCTGCACCCCTGCCCCCACCCACCCCTTCCCCCCACCCCCACCCCCCTGTACAAACCCCTGCCCTCTTCCCCAACACCCCATGCCCTCTTCCCCAGCACCATCCCACCCATGAATACTTGTAAACCCCCCACCCTCACCCAGCACACCCCCTCCCCCCTCTTCCCACAGAACACACCCCTACCCTCTTCCCCTCCACCAGCCCCCCCCCCCCCCCCCCCACACCCTCCCCGGCACACCCCCTATCCTCTTCCCCAGCACCAGTGAGTGGGCTTCTCATGTCATTGCAGATAGATCTTCAGAAGGATTCTTCCCATGTTTCCCAGATTTATCACCCTTTTATTTCCCAGACATATGCATTATGAAAAGGTGTTTGTACAGGAAATATTGCTATGAATAGTTCCAATGTAAGCATTGCAAGTCTAAGAACTAATAGTGTAAGCACAGCTACTGTAATGCTGTTAGTATAAACATTGCTACTGTGAATACTACTCATGTAAGAAATTCTAGAGTAATGTTGCTACTAATGAAGTCAAATGTGTAAATATGTAAACTTTTCCAATGAAAACATTGCTGTTATTATGGTTTTCTAGTGTAAGCACTACTAATATAAAGGTTACAGTAGAAGTCATGCTAATGTAAGCAATGCTACTTAACCACTGCTAGTTTTATTCTAGTGATAATAATGTAAATATGTATTTAACCTGTTTTTGATGGTGTTGAATATTGAAATATTGGGATTGATCATTAATTTAATTGCGTTTAATACTAATACTAAAAATAACAGAACCTGCATAATAGGATTGGGAAAATTACTAGATGTTTTATGTTAAAGAAATTCAAATATTAAATAATATATGAGTAATAAAGGCCTAATATTTTAGCTCTCATAATTTGTAATACCAAAAAAATGGTTATATTTTCCTTTTTTTAAGAAAATATTGCATGACATAGTCAAATATGTTGATATCATCACACCCTTGTTTTCTTGTTACCCTGAAAATGTACAAAATAGAATTAATATGATTCGAATACAAATTGAAAGGTGTTTAAACTGTATTCATAATTCATTTACATAGTTTAAACTGGTTGTAGAGTTCATTATCCATACACATTCATTTGAATACAAATTGAAAGGTGTTTATTTTATTGTGCTATGAGCAGTTTGAATGTAATATTCATTGTATTTTAAAAAATATACACACATAGCTTACTAAATACAATCATAGACAGAAAACAGCCATGATAATTCTTTGAAGACACACATAAAAAACACACCTTAGTGAAACATACCTTCTAGAAAGACAAGATCCATGGAATCCCATACCTGCAACCCAACTTCAAATAACGTCATGAAACCAAACACATTCAAATATCCAGTCATACATGAGATTATAACATTTCCATGAACACTGAGTTGTGTAACCAAAAAACACCAAAATGAAAAAAAACCATGGCTGTATAAAATGAATTACCTTGCATACTTTTTTGCCTCTAAATCTCAGTTGTCCATCATGAACATCATGCTTTAGGGAATTGACAAGATCAAATGAACTGTCACAATATTTCAAACATCCTGAAAAATCATTTCATTTTTTGATTAAATGATAAAAAAAAAGAAACACATGATTATCGCTATATACATGAGCTTATAACATGTTCCATGTTTTACACAATGTCTGGGATTACATCGGATCTAGAATTATTTTAACCAATATATTGTGTAACTTCATAAACCAATAAAAACCCAATGGAGAGTAAAAAAAATGAAAGAGTACGTGCAAGAATGCAGTGAGCTAGCCTAACTTTATTATTATTGATCATAGGCTTGTATTGGAAAGGTGGAGAAAATAAAATCATCTTGGAAAGATAATAATGACATTATATAACATGTTCTACATTTTACTTTATGATAAATTTTATATAATGATCGGGTAAGGCCAATCCTTAGTATCATGAAACTACCATAAAATTGAGCATTCAATTCAATTTCTTTACATGTCATTTCATTACATAATGTTACATTAATGATCATTCTATCCCCTACACCCAACCCCCCTCCCCCCTGCACCCTTCTTAAAAAGCTACCTATAACCCAAAAAGAATCTCTATCATGTACCATATCATTCAAGGACTTGGGATCTCAAAAAACCCAACTAGTTCAATCAATATAACAACATCAGATTTCACAAAATGCAAATTTTAGAAATAACAACTGAGGAATATATTTCTTTTTTTCCTACATTAATTTAGACTTTTCAATTCAATAATTTATGATAAAGAAAGAGATAATAAATGGAATCCAATGTCACTATATGGGATATCATTTAGAGATAAGTATTATAAGGTACTAAGGGCATCGCTTACCCATATGCATGAATAAGGATTCTAATGTTAGATTAATGTAAATTCATGATCAAATTTATGCATAACTTTTTAGAAGAAAAAAAATTAACCATTCTCATCCATACCAAAATTCAATTCAAGTTCTTAAAGTACATACATAAGTCTCCCTAGTAAGTCAAAAATGGAGGGGATTAATATCCCCTCCATCACCAACACCCCCATCCCCATGTCGAAGCCCATAATCATCAACATCATCATCATCATCATCAGTGACATCGTCAGTAGCCTCATCACCAACAGCAGCATCAACAACATCCTCTTCACCAACAGCAACATCAGCAACATCCTCACCACCAATAGATCTATTGCCACCGCCTTCGTTGCCACTACAACCCTCATTGGCATCACCCGACACATCATTTAATGAGTGTATTGATACCATATATGATTCAAAAGTAGCAACAGCCTATGATGGAAGCGACTGAATCAAAACTTCCATAGCTTTCAGAAAATGTTCGGTCATCAACTTACTTCTTTCACGCTCCTCTAAAACTATTTTCTTTGCCTCAGCTACTTCAGAAGGAGCGATTTCTAGCTCAGAGGTCTGGGAGGCTTGAGAGGAGCTTGATGGCGACCAATACTTAGAGGGGGTGATGTTTTTCCCTAGTCGACGTCGTACTCTCCCCGGGTTCTCCTCACCTAATACCTGACTTAAATGATCATGTGGCTCGAAGTTATCTTCCAATCAACAATGTAAACCATAATTAAAAAAGGGATATTTACTATAGAAAATAAAACTATTAGAACATAAAAACTTAATAGTTAATTCACATTTATATTGAAACTGCCTTCATTTTTATAACCAATTTCAACCCTTTCAGTATCAGAGATAAAATTCTTACCTCTATCCTATAAAGGGATGATCAACAAGGTAAACCATAATGGGCCAAGAAAGGTTTCATGTCTATTATAGAGTGGTATGTGTCATTATAGTTGAACTAAGGGAGAGATAAAAAAGGTTGTCCTCCCTTAGGTGTAACATAAAAAACCAAATTTTAACATTAAAACACACCCTTAAACATGGGTTATTTCATTTAAAAAGAAAGGTAGAGATAGAAACATTCATCCATCATCAAAAATACTTTAAACGAGCCCCATATTCAGGTAATTTAATATTTTCCATGGGTAAAATTTTAATTCAAAGAGGGAAAAAATTTAAATAAAACCACTTCATCCCCAAGAAGTAATGAAAATAATTTAGATAATTTATATAAAACAATAATTGGAATCAAATATTGGTATAAAAATACTAGAATATGAATTTAATAAACTAAATCACTTCATGAATTTTTTTTAATAAAATAATTACCTAGAAACACTTACTGCATACAAAATGGAACAAGTCACAACAAGACTCTTAAAAAGGAAGAGGTCATTTTGATAAAATAAATGAATTTAAAATCAATTTAAAAATCAAATACATGTTATGAGATTAATATAGAACACTAAATTTTACACACACCGGGATTAGGGTGCTCATAACAAATGAAAATGAGGGAAATTGAAGTGAAATGACCAGGGGAATCTCCCTTGGGATTTAGGTAATGTCTTTTGTATCAAATTTCATCGATTACTATATTGAATTATTATAGAGTACCCTCATTTAATTTTTAATGATGAGTTAACTGGATTAGACTTGATCTATTTGGTTGGAATACCTCCATCGTAAGCTATGGGTTATAATACTACCATTCTTTTAAATGTCAAGGATGGTTCCTTGGGTTTATACTAGAAGAATGGATTAGGAAGAATAGAAAGGCTCACCTATGATTTTTATTGAGAGAGAATGTTATATTTATCCTTCACGTAACTTTTTTCAAGTAACTCAAATAATTAACAAGTCATAATTAAAACTCATATATCCTTTGTCATCATTTTAATTTAATTAATATTTACCCATTTATTATAGTCAAATATTAACATGGTAAATCAACTAAAATAATTTAATAAATAATGAACATCTTAAATAAAATAATAATATTTTATAAACATCTTCGAAATCTCAAATTCTCATTTTTATAATAATTTCATAAAACAAAACATTATTAATCAAATAATTTCTTAATTATCTAATATTTATTTTCTCATATTATTCCCCTTCATTCAACCATCAATTAAATATATATTTTTTATTTTTAGGAAGACCACATTTATGGGTATTTGTGTTAACCCACATAAAAAGACAAATCCAGACATGAAATTAAATTATATATGTCATCCTTAGACCTATCTAAAAAAATAAAATATTGGAGTCTTGCAACCTATATAATCTATATGTAATATAACTTACCCTATTTTTTGGATCATCTTTAATGAGGTCCTCAAAGAAATAGACTATCTTATCCTAGGTCTTGATAAAATCTTCCATATTAATATTCCCTTCATTAAATACTCAGGGAAAAAAATTTGATATTGTTTTTTGATCTACTATTTTTATTCCTTATATGTATCAAATTCTATCATTTGATTTTATATTCAATCAATATCCTCTAGTTAAGGATTGATGGTCAATGTCTCTATCTATTCCTTAGAGTATATAATATGATCCAAATTATATTTTGGATCAGTTCCATCTTTTCATCTGTGGTCCAACTAAAACCCCTTAAATGTGTTTACTGTAGTAGAATTCTTTCCCTTAGAGAAGATTTCAGGTTTAAGTTCTTTGTATGTTATTGTATTCGACAATTTGAGTTAGGTAAACTTATATATTACACGACCTACATATTCTCCCTTCATTCCCAGTTTGGATTTGATCTTCCAAGGCCATTGAATCTTCCTTAGGAACGTCACTTAGAATAGGGTATCTAGGCTCAAGGGATTATTTCTCCATCCCCTTAATGCTAGTAAATGTTCCCATTGATATTATTACTATAGGTTTTGGAAAAGTTAATAATTCTTACACCTCCATAACTTCTTCCCTTATTTATACATTTTTTTATCATCTGATGGTTTTTTATTCAAATTAAATTTCTTCTTCATACAAGGGTAATACAAAATAAATATATTGAGGATATCACACCCCATAATGGTGGGGGAAAACCAACCCTATCTGATCTATAGGTAGAGGATCTTATGCCCCAAACCCATGGGGTAAATTTCTAACCCTTCCTAGGAATGGTGAGATGAAATTATTCCCTGATGTAAATTTATCATCATGGAGGGATTCTATTTACCAAGAATTATTAATAGATAAGCATGTTTAATATAATGCTGATATGATCGATCATGCTAGATTCAGCACATGCCACATAGCTATCTTCAGAAGTAGCTCCACCATCATGTCCAATGTGTAATGTCACTTTTAAGGTACTGGTTATATGTAAAAATATAATCCTGAATGAACATTCTAAGTCACCATATAGTATTGGTATAGGTATACGATGTGTTCCCATAGTAAACATCATATATACCTTAGGAAATTGATAGCCCATGTACAAAACCCAGAAAGGGGAATTAGAAATATGACTATAATATGTGTGGATAGGTGAACACGGTGTGTAGTATCCAAAAGGATAATTGGTAGGTTCTTCATCTTTACAGTTCATGTTCTATCAAGGAAAAATGGAATGTGGTATTAAACCTCATGGTTTGTGAGGCTACTCGGGCTTCCTGGGTGTATATTCCCTATACACAAAAAAAATATCTAGATAAGGGTAACATATTGTATGATTTAACCACACAATGTGTGGTATTTAACATATCCTAGAATCCCAATCTATTGTACCTAGCAAAGTACATGATGTGTGTTCTTTCGAACTATACGCAATATAGTTGGGTTCTAAGATCTAAACATTACTCTAGTCCTTGATTCATTTATAATTCCTCTTATTTTTCTTCATATATCACTTTAATTGCCTTTGTCCATGCTAAACATGATAATGCCACCTATGTAAAGTGGTCTATATCCTTTGGTACCTAGATTGATGATCCGTATCACAATCTTGTCGATGTGCATACTGTTATTCATGAAGAAACCCCAAATCCAGACTCCCCTATCCCATTTTATCTTATCCTATAATCCATCCTCACGCTATAATCCTACATGAAGAACACACAATGTTTATATTTGGAACCTATTTTAATTGTGCAATAAAATCAATCTATGGTATTAGTTGAATCATCATCTAAAATCTAAAGTTAGTGCTGAACATGTAATGAATGGTGGGAGAAATATAAGAAACCGCAATAATGGAAATGATGATCCGGTATGATCAGGAATCATCTACGTTAACATATAATAAATAAACAAAGAAGCAATTTCTAGTCCCAATATCAGTTATCCCAATATCATAATTTCAACCAAATATCATAAGTTAAAATGGCCATCTGCTACCTGAATATTGATTCAATTTAAAGAAAATTATTCCATGTTCAAATCAAGAAAAAAAAATGGGGATAAATCCATATATATAAATTCCCCACCATGATGGTGAAATGATGTTGATTTGATTCTACTTCACAACCAAGGTAATTTTTATCGACATCACTAAAAAACTGATATTTCTTCCCTGATTTGTCATCACCACCAATCCCTCGCCACATATTCTTCTTCCTCTCCCTCTAAGGTTCATGTGGTCATAGAAAAACTAACCCTAGGGAGATTTCATAATATGGATTAAATAAATAAATTCATGGGTTTCTCAGTATAATAACCAAGTAATTAAATAATTAAATTATGTAATTAATCATCTCATGATGAAAAACACCCAAGAGTCCCAATTAAAATGAATCTTAAGCCATTAATATAGTAAAATTCACATTTTAGATTCAATCTCTCTCTTGGTTTATCAATATGATACTCTATTTAAGATATATAAGAAACTTTACAAAACATACAATGCATGGACTAAAAATAATATAGTATATTTTTATATTATTTCTGAAGATCCTTGACACTCTATTTTATATAAAAAAGCAGACTTGGGGTAAACATCACAATATGGAACCAAAGAAACCTTCAAAAAAATTGTGAAGTTGCATACTATAGTAAAATTACCTTTTTACCCCTAATAATGTCTTAATACTTTTTTTAAACATAAAATTCATCTAAGTATCATCCGATGAAAACTTAGGTCAATACAAATCCCTACTGGTTTCCACTACTTTCATAACTACCCCTATGTTAGAGTCTGTTATAATAGATTCCTATAAAGATATGGGTCACTCTATAACAGTAATTCTAGAAACCCGTGAACAAATTCCTACCCTATTTTGTGAATTACGTGTAGACCCCCACCCACTGAAAAGAGTGGTATCATTAATACTAGGAAAAAATAGTTACAGAAGAGGATAGTGAGATTATATCTCCCCTCACCCAACCCCATGAGGAAGAACTACTTCTAAAAGATCATTCCCCCTGAGTGAGGAAAATTTTAACCTAGGATTTCCTAAAGGATCCTCCATTACTCCATGCCATCATGGGATTCACAACAAATATCTAATTTCATTTCTATATTAACTCCTACAATATATCTAAAGGAGGATTAACAGATCCCCCATCCCAAATGAAAATCCTAGACTCACTACACCATAATTAGTTGGTGAATTCACTACAACACTAGTAAAAATATTCTAGGGGGCTCCTTTCCTCCCCTTTCACTCCTGCCAAAGCCACCACCCAGCTCGTGAAGCTATGGAAGAGACTCCATCATTAGCTCTAGAACAAAAAAAAGATATTTCTAATTCAAGCATCTAATTAGTAATAAACTCTATAGGACCATCAACATTCTTTGACAAATGGAAAGGAAGTATATATCAAACCACTATATAAATTTCGAGGCATCAATCCATGTGATTCTCCAAAAGGTCAAAGTTGTGAAAATACATAGTATTACCTTCATAAACAATATTAGGGATAATACTAGTACCATAATCAAAAATAAACTAAATGAAATCTAGGATATTTTGATATAGTCTTGATTAAATACATAATCTAGCCTGAATGGGTTGCTTCCTGTCATTTCCAACTAATCATCCTATAAGAACACCCTGAATGCATCACCAAAATTCTTAAGAACTCTGAAATTCTTGGAATAGAGATGAATTATAGGGATCAAAATAAAGAAAATTAAAAAGGAATATATTTCAATGCATGAATCACCAGATTCTAACACATCAGAAAATAATATAGAGTCTGAAAAGAATGAAAGATATGAGACCAAACAACCCCAAATTCCTCTTCATCCACTAATCTAATAGAAAAAGAGTGGGACCTAATGCTCCCTAGCATCACCTTTTTACTCCAAACCTAAATCTAGGTTCAATAGTTGATCAAACACATATGTTGAAGTCTGTCATAAGCTTTATATTGAAATAAGGATAATTTTGAAAGATGATATCTCAAAAAACAAACTCAACGGAAGAGATCTCAACCACTGGAAAAACAAGGAGAAGAAATTTCATACCTAGATTCCAGAGCTGGGAGAAGGGAAGTAGAGTTTAGGATGGGACATTTTTGGAGCTGGGGGAAGTTGAGGCAAAGGTCAATGCTGGGAGGAGAGGGATCCGAGAGGGGGAATGTTGCTGGAGCTGGGGGCAGGGAGGTGGAAGCCAGGACGTTGAGGCTGAGGCGAAGGCAGGGAGGGAGGTCGGGAGTAGAGGCAGAGGTCGGAAAGGGGAGGAGATGGTTGGGACTCAGTTGTTGGATGGTCGGGAGGTGGAGGTTGGTGAGGGGAGGATAAGGCCAATCGGCAGAGTTTGGATGGCTAGGAGGCGGTGGTCAGGGAGGGGAAGAGAGGGACGGGAGTCGGGGAAGCGAGGAAGAAAAAGAGGGTGATGGAAGCGGGGGTAAGGAGGAGCGCAATGGAAGAGTGGAGAAGCATGATAGAAGGGATAGGAGGATTGCGATGGTATTCAAGGAATTGGGTATAATTTTCCCATGGTTTTATTAAAACCATCAGAATAGATAATAAAAAAAGAGATATCCCCACGGTTTTTCTAAACCGTGGGGATAGATGCGTGGGGAAAGATCTCCTTTCCAGTAGTGATCGCTCCTAATAAATATTTAAATTTTTCCTCCAATTATGTGTCTCTAATTTCCACCAATGTTCTCTTAATTGAGATCATAATTTGGTAGTGAATTTTTCAATTCCCTTTCCCTCTTATTAAGACTAAATTTTATTAACCCTATTTATGATGGGGGTTTTCCACAAAGTTATTTTCTATTTTCAAATTTTTATTTTCAAAGAACAATTTCAAATTACGAGGATGAAATTTATTGAATGAGGGTATAATATAACACCCCAATATTTCATATTATGTTATCTCTTTAAAGAAATTCAACAATTTTCATTACACGCAACACGGAGTTCGTGCGCACCACGACTTACCAAATTAGCCGTTCAAAAAGAAGTTATAAAAATAATTAACTGAATTTTAAATTTTATTTACTCCATATAATTTTAGAATCTATATTATGTGTTTCTTAGACATAATATAAGAACAAATTCATTTTTTCCAGATAAAAGAAGTGTTTTTCAAAAAATGCAATTTTACCGTCTTTTAATGGATTACCTTTTTTTAAAAAAATATTTGAGACTTTTATATATTAAATTTAATTAAATTAAATTATTATTTAGAATCGAGACATAAAAATTTAGTTTGGATAAATTTTTGGTACTTTTCTGATAACTTTCATATTTTGATGAATAGTGAAAAATACTAAATTTTAATTAAAAACAACTTTTTTAATCAAAATAATTTATAGTGTTAAATTATACATTTGTGTGGTTTTAAAGTATAATTATATTATATTTTTATCATTTAATATAATTTAGTTCATTTTATGTAATTTCACATTTAAACTGGATATAAAAAAGTGTCAATCTTTTGATAGTTATTATTTCTTAAAAACATGCTTTTTTGTTTTGACAATGGGAATGAATTTTAAATTAATTTCTTTAATTTCTGTTATTTGTATTTGGAAAAACGGATTCCATATTTGGAATAATGAGTTAAAATTTTTGTAAATAGGTAACTTTTATTTTTAGACATTATGAATATTTACTTCAGTAAATATTTTATTTACCATGGTTAAAAGGTAAATCTGGTAAATAAGGGTGAAAAAATATTATAATAATAATATTAAATTACCCTAACATGTGTCTTATTCATATTGGTTGATCCATTTTCTACCATGGGCATCCTTGGGTCGATTTTGGGACCCCATGGAGCCACTTGAGAGTGATAATGACGCTTTATATTAATTAATTTAAAGTAAAGACAAAAATGGCATAAACATATATCTTTTAGTAACCCAATTTTTACATGGGTTATATAAGTTATCTTTTTTACTATAAATATTAATTTGAAATATAAAAATATTTGATACATCATGGTATTTTTTTTATAATTTTTAGACATCAATTAAATAAAATTATTTATGACACAATAATGATGCAGTGTTTACCTCATTAAAAAATGATTTAAATAAATGAGATTATGAAAATGAAAACAATATCAAAAAAATGTCCCATTCTTATTGGATGATTTTATTTCGAATATTAGTTATCTTATCTTTTACTTTAATGAGTTTTTGGCCTTTAGAAACTGAAAATCATTATATAATAAAATAATATTTTCAAACATTTCTAAAGAGCCCCTCCTCCCCATTATAAAAATCCATCACCTCTAACTCATTTCTCAGACATCCCTAGCCCGTTGGATCATCAAAACTCTTCCCAATTAAGCTATCTACATCCCTCTCTTCCTCTTAGAAGCCTTACCTTAGGCAGAATGCACTTCAAGTAATCCTTTTTCTTCAAACCAAAGGGAGTTACCCGATTTAAAGGTAACATCTCCTCTTAAGTTCTTTTATTTTATTTTACTTATCCAACACCCTAAACTCTCTTTATTACTTTAATTTATAACAACATTAGTATACTCAATATATTAGGTTGTTTTATGATATGTATTTTAACTACACTTACACACACCTCCATCTAATGGGTATATAACATAATGTTTCTGTGGACGGCGAACTACTGCCTCACGAAATGATGATTGTTAAATCTTATACTACCACCCCTTATGGTGGACATTATGATGGAACTCTAATTATATATGATATATATGATATTTATTTTATCAATAATATTCTGTAATTCTCTTTTATATCATACATTTATTCTTTTCATGTTGTATTTATATGATAATTTCATTTGAGGAAGTGTGGTCTACCGCCCCCTCAAAGTGATATGACTCGTTCATACCATGCATGGAACGTATAAAGGATGGTGTTAATAAAATTACATAACATATATAAAATATTATATTATACTGGAATAAAAATATACCAATGTATCATTTGGTCTTCTTTCCTTTTAAAATAAAAAAAATAAATGGAAGTAGTGTTCGTGCGTACGTACATATTACAGTATCCATGAATGTGATGAGATTCATTCCCCATCGTAACCATTAAAGAATAATTTTAATTTGATTATTAAAAATAATATTTAAAAACATTATATAATTCTTTACATGAATCAAATACATCTTATCCGTAACAAACATGACTTACATAACAAAACAAATAAAGTAAAACGAATCAGTTAACACCCAAAACAATGAAATTACTAAAATATTATTAACAAAGCAATATTATAAGATCATATATGATATCATATTTATGTATGTGGTTCTTTTATAATTTAATAACAATGATTTAACTATTATATAGGAGGTTAACATACCCTTGACCAAGGAAAAGTACAAGTTAAGGGTTAATTCCTCAATCTCATTATTATTCAATACTGTTTATATGTAAGTTTATACTTGGAAAAATTTATTTTCCATGTCCATGTTTCATAAAAGAGTTTTAAAAGGGATTATTTTTAAGGGAATATTTTACTAAAACATCATTTTAAATGTTTTAAAGATTTATTCTTTTAAACCTTTCTTATTAATGTCCATGTTTTCAAAATGGTTTTAAGGATTTATTTATATGGACATGAATGTTTTAAAATGTTAATTCCATTCAAAAGTTTAATGTGGTATGGGAAACTTTGATTCAAAACTATATTTTAAATGAATTCCTTTATAAATTTTGTGAATTTTAAATGATTTCATGAAAAAGGATGTTTCTCTATAAGATTTTTACTGATCATTTTGAACTATGTCAACATCCTTTACATGATATTATTCTTGATCGAGGTTGATTTATTGTAATATAATCTTCCATATTGTATTGAATGAGTTATGATATGTTTTACTATAGATGTGATATTTTTATACCATTCATGGTTTATGGTTAAATTATTGACATTTCATATGCTAGTTTTAATATGAATGTTTATGCTATGTTTCATAATTTTCATTTGAGGAATGCGTTGGACTTGGTAAGTGATGGGTGGAGCCCACTATAGATCCTCGATGTATCAGTAGCTCTCATGTGACAAACTAGTGTCTTGGAATAATTCCTTGACAAAATATTATTTTTAGTCTTGGCATAAGGCCTTGACTATGTGTTTATGATGTCTAGCATTATGCATTCCATCGTTATAAAATTAGCTATTGATATTACATGTGATTATTCCACTAGTAGAATATCCATGTGAATAAGTAAATAGAATTATTTGATTTATCTTTGCCATATTATGATGAATTTTAAGTTTAAAAGGCTTTTGTTTTAGTTTTATACATTGCCTTAAATGTTTATGCTTATTTATGAAATTTTCCGCTATATTGTTATCCTTACTGAGCATGTGAGATCAGCCCTTTCTATGTTTTATTTTTTCCAGGATGCGAAAAAATACATTATGACTGACCTGTAGGGATAGTCTAAGGGATATGAATGTGGTCAGTGGAAACAATTTTGTTGTTGTTTTTCATTTTATAATGTAATGTAACATTCATGTATGTAATCTATTTTCCAAGACTGCTAAACTGATCAGTCCTTCAGGACCTACCGATGCATGGTTCTTGATGCAAGGACTCACCGTTAGTTAAAATGAGTCACTAACGCATGTTTATACTGATGTAAGGACTCACCATTAGTTAAAATGAGTCATCGTGGCATGGAAAGACCAATAGAATGAAACACTGATGGAATGAGTCACTGACAGAAGGACCTACTAATAGAGGACTCACCGATAGTATATTTAAAATTTATTTTATTTAATATTACTTATAATAATAATATTTTGAGTGTTTTAATGTGACTGATTAATTTAATTTTTTTTGAAGATATCTTAAATGAGGATGTCAGAAGTACAAGGTACATCATCTACCTCAAAACTTGTACATTTTCAGGCTGCAATAGTATAAAAAGAAAAGGACTCAAGAAGAAATAATACACACATAAGAATCATATGAAAGTGATACATAAGAAGATATGAGTAGATGTAGAAATAAACCCACATGAGAAACATATAGAAAGGTATAACACATGAGGAATTATTCATTCCTTCTTGATCTAAACTATAGAACTGTTGTTCATCAAAAATTTCAACATCTCTGCAGCATCCAAAAAAACCGAAGGAGAGAACATCTCATCTTCCTGGAAGATATAACACAGTGATCCACGACACTCTGCTTTCAGTGTCTACTTCCAGAAGAGGACTCCAGCTTCAACTCTAATACATCAAAGATTCCAGAGCTAAACTGTATAACACTCAGATCCTTCAAAACTCTATATAATCTTTATTTCTCTATTGTGTACATTTTAATTACATTTTCAAGCAGTGTGTGCATCTGTCTGTAAAACAAACATTTTCTACTGTACTAAACTGAAGGATACTATATATCCTCACACAATTATCTTTTTACACTTTTTTATCCCATGAAGAAATTTGGAAGAGGTCTTGTGTGACATGGTTGTATTTTTTCCCACATAGAACTGTGGTATAGGTCTTGTGACCTGGATAGTTTGTGTACAATTGTGTGATTCCTGATCCAAGGTGTGGATCAAAACCATTATCTATATAGATAGATCTATGGAAGGTGATCTCCATGTGTAGAGGACTAATTCTCTGCTTGATACTGAACCTCTTGTTTTATATCTGTTGTGTTTTCAAATTTAGTTTTCTATGTTTTTACCTGTACTTTAGAAAACTGAATTTCACTTTGATAGTTAGTCTTCGCTAGTGTTTATAACTATTTTGGATTATTATATTAGTTTCAAATGTTGTATCAATATAATATATTTTTACAACTAAGAAATAATCAATCTTATGATGGACTAGTTGAACAGTCAGACTATTATAAATTCACAACATTGATTAACTTGCCTATTTTGTTTTAAAATGGGGGAATATTTTAAATAAAATTTTTAATAGAAATTTTTATATGAACTCAATTAACCCCCCTCTTGAGTATCCTACTTCAACCAACATAAATAAATATTATATTCACGTTCTAGTGAATAAATATTTATTTAATATTCAACACACATAAAATAGTGAATGAACATATTTGATCAATAAATCATGAATAAATATCATTCCTCAATCTAGAGAATAAAATTTATTAAAAATTTAAATTCAAATAGAATTAAACTAAGACCAATGCAAACAATAAGTGTGTGACCCTCTAGGCCTCTTCATCAATGTCATGAGGTAGGTTTTCCTAAGGTCCAATATCAGTGCTAAGAAATGCGTAAAGGCACCCATAGTGGATGAAGTTAATGTCTTAATAATGACAACCACATATGGACAATAATTGTGTAATATAATCCCTTTGTCTTAATATCACATCAAGAAGGATTCATACTCTTTTCATTAACCTATATGCTTGATATGAATTTTTTTGAGTTCCTAAAATAAACCCATCAATACTCTATGTCTATGGAATTTAGGTTGATAGTTCCATTCCAATCAAAGGGATAAGATTTCAACTTCTATAAAGATGGAATAGACCAATCTTTCCCTAAATTATTCATTAATAACATATCATACATGACACACCCAACATATCCAACTTTTTCATGAACTTATGTCATCATGGTTTACGGAAATACATCTAAGTACATGACTCATCATATATATTAATAATATTATTAATATCAAAGGCTTATTACACAAATTCATAGACATGAATATCCAATGACTGACTGAATGAAAATTAAATTTTTATTTCAAAATCACTTTTGAGGAGAAAGTGGGAAACTAGGATGACATCAAAGACATAAAACACAACCATGACTCCACGACCAAGGTCATAAAGACTGAATAAAATTCAATTCAAAATCAAGGAAAAGCTCCACCTAAGAAACAAAAAAATACAACCAGCGTCCACCGTCCCATCGTTGCTCGACCAGCTTTCATGTGCAAGGATGCATGGGCCTGGTACCGATGGAAAATGTCATACCCACTCAAAACATCAAATTCTGGATAGCGATGATAAAAAGAACGATCTATCCTCTGAACATCATCTGGAACAGTCCCTTGAAAATAAACTGGATGCACCATCTCATAGACCAAGTCCTCAGTGCCACAAGTGAACACACATCATCAATTCACATAAACCTAAACCAAATCAACCTTCACCAAATTAGAACAAATCAAAGGTGCATCCTCCTCCAACAACTTGATTTTAGAATCCTTTAGAGACATGGTCCACCAAGACCAAATTCAACATCACTACCATCAAACCTCCATTGTCCTCCTTCCATTCGTAGACTGAAAAAATAATAATTCATAATCAATCACAAATCAAACTCTACACAAGCGGCCAACACAGGTGAATTTCAAAAACCTTCTAACAAAAACATCAAGCCCCACTAAAAGCCGAAGAACCATAAATTCGTAGACTACAGATTCAGCAATGGAAAAACCAACATTGATGCACAGACTCAGCAAATGAACAAGCATATCCCAAACTAGATGAATACAAAGAAAACCAAAGCAGAATAATATCACCAAACCGCTAGACTGTAGCCCGGCTGCCCATATCTTGTCGCTACCACCCAGAATGCACATGAAGACTGCAACGAATCACCCACCGCACACCCCGAAGAGAAGATGGAGACCTCCAATTACTGGATCTGGAACGTTGGATGCGGACCAGAACTGCGCAGCCTTAGGATACCCTATCCATAAAAGGGGAATTGGGAGAGGAGAGGCCAATAAGAGTGAAAATGTCGACTGAGACCATGAATCACCATTGCAAGGAGAATCGCTGCCAGATCTCACCGAGTATAGGAGGACCTCCACGATAACCCGAGGATAATGGAGGCGGCGGCGAGAAAACCCTACTGTGAATATGCCCCTTATAGGCTCTTTTTAAGGAATATCCAATGACATGTAAATATATGGATTTCTTAATGGTGGTTCTATACTCATAATCTCCCATCTTGGAGATTACCAAGTGTGAACTTCATGAGATAAAGTATCACCCACTTACAATTACTCACACCTAATAGTATAAATCGTATATATATCTTCATATGATGTCATCAATCTATGGAATTTATATGTAAGGATATCATCATAACACTTTAAGGTTCTCATCATAAAAGGAATTGTTATAACCTCACAATGTGATAGAAAATTATAATATGTTATCACATTAATGTTACGTAGAATAATGTACATCATGTGATAATATATTTATAATAACCTAGGATTTTCATGCATAGATATTACATATTAATAGATGAATATTCAAATAATTACACAAATACATACCCTAGGATCATAAAGTTTTAGTGTCTTTGGAGACTAGTTACATAATCTTCTTATTTCAAGAAAGATTTTCAACATATCCCATAAAAATATTCCCATTTAGTACTCTTCATAGACATACCTTGTAACGAACCAATGTTTTTCAATGGAAATTACTTTCTTATAAATATGTCATGAAATTACAACATAATAAACTACTAAGTTATATGTGACCTTTAAAAATACGTTTGTCACTTCTGTGATTTGAATTTCAAAAATCTAACATGCACGATTGTGATTAGTAAGTTATTTGGAGTCCAATAAGGAAAACATATTTTTTTGGTGAATAGTAACCTACCCTTATGAATAGTAACATACCCTTATGAATAGTGACATACCCTTATGAATAGTGATATACACTAATGAATAGTACCATTGCCTATGATAGTATAAAGATAATATTCAAGTGAAAGTATGATGTAGCTATATTTTAGAATAAGCAAATGAATATTTTAAAATTGGTTTTTTAATAATAAATTATGAGTTTAATTAAATATTAAAATAATAATATTTAGAAAATTATTTTTAAAAAATGGATTTCTTTTTTTGATTCTACATATCAAAAAATGATTAGGGTGAATTTTTGGGATTTTTCTAAAATACATGAATTTTTTTTAATAGTAAAATATGACAATTTACAGTAAATACTAAATAATGGGTTTATTGAGTCATTGATGATGATATGTTGATGTAAGCCCAATTGGTTAGAATTCACATTCATTTATTATAATTCTTGGTCTTGGAATCATCACCATTTCTGGTCTTGAGGTAAATTAATAAACTAATGACTAAAAAATTATGGAAACCCTTATCTCCTCCACTATAAAACCCCCCTTCACTCCCTCTTTTCTTCACTACTCTCAAGCCTTGCGCCTTGCAAATATTCTTCCCATATCTCTCCCCAAACTCCTCCCCCATGTCCAACATCCCCTAGACTCTTCAAAATACCAAAACCTGTCCCTTTAAGAGGTTCTCAAAGGAGATAAACTCAAGAGGTAAATTCCTCTTTCAAATTCTTTTATTTCTTTAAGTTCTTTTCTTTTCTTGTTTCTTTCCTCACCTCCCTTAACCCAAATAGTATGATAACTCCAGTAGAAAACATGTACTGGAATGTTTTTATGTTAATGGTATATTTCATTATCATATCTCCTTTCCCTACCTTTTATTTGAAAGAAATGAAAACATAGTTTGAGATGTGTTAATTTAGCACATTCAAGGACAACAGTTTATCAATTTCTATTATCATCTTTAATTCTGGTCATGAAACCATTTGTGTTATGGTTGAACCATATTATTATATATGTAACATATCCTTGTTGTGTTTATGTAATCCTTTTGTATAAATGGTATTAATTTATAAATCAAAACATGTTCGTTGTAATCAAACCCACAAATTAACCAAAACGGTTATCACTAAGGTTTTATATAATAATTCAACATCACTCTAAGAAACCAAATTAAATTTGAAACCATTTAATCTCCTGTATGTTCAATAATATCATATAACTTAAATTTTTGACAACCTCTTTCATCTTTTATGTGTATACAAACATGAATATAAGCGAATTGGTCATTAAAAACCAAGTAACCAAACAAGCCCGAACAATGAAATTGAACCTTATAACCAATCAAAAAAAATCTTGAATGAACCAAAAAGGGTTATAATAAATCAATTACATATAGAAGAGGTTCGGGAGTTGTTAATTAATAAACCTAATTTTTTCATCAGTTCATTAATAAAAAGTGGAGAACACCACCGGATTTAAGGTAAGGGGTCCTCTCCATTTCTCTCTTAATCAAGATTGTCCTCTACGCTATGCCTTTTTATGTGTAAACCCAAATGATGGGGTATATTTTCTCACCAATTCCATACTACAATAATTATTTTTAATTGATTAGAAACCCCTTTTCCCCCTCATCAAGCTCTCTTAGGTACACCATACACTATGCCGATAAACTGTAACAAATTCTACCAAAACCTTCTTTGTTCTTTTGGGTTGCAGTATCTTTCTTTATATCAAAATGGAGTTATCTTATATATTTATGTAAATATATTAAATACTGTATAGTTTTATAAAACTCATTTATTAATACCCTTTCATCACTCTCTTTTGTGGATATACATATTTTTTAAAATATTTTCTCCTTAGAACTTTCTGATAAGCAAGCCTATTTTAAAGGAACTTTCTGAATTTTTATGAAATTTCAAGTGCACTCTATCCTAGGTTTTAAGACACCATTAATTTTATAAAATCGGTATTTTTATTATAAAAAAATTCTTGGTTCAATTATGGTTTTATATAAAATATTTTTCTCTTTTGAAATTTTAAAGGCTCTATAGTATTTTCTTTAAAACTGCAGAAAAATGTTTTAATTATAATGTTTCTAAAATACATTTCTTATATGTTTTAAATTATGTTTGAAATCACTTACCATGTTATATGTCTATTTTACCTCATGAACATCCATGTATGTTCTAATCCCTTTCTTTCATGGACACTTTCATGATACACCCATTGGTTATGCTTTATGTCATGATTGTGGTACCCAATTCTTTCCATGGGTACCCTTATGTTTATGTATGGTTGATTATGTATGATTATTTATGTGGAAAGAATATTCATGAAAATTTTGATGTGGTTGTGCCTAGATAGAACTCCAATGCATTGAGTAAAGTTAAGTCTCATGAGATGCGATGGGAAACGGGATTGGTGGTAAGCCTTGACCTGTACTAAAATGGAAAATGGGATTGGCAGTTAGCCTTGACCCGTACTAAATTGGGAAATGGGATTGGCAGTTATCCTTGACCCATACTAAGGAAATTTTTTATTATTCTTCCACATTTATATGATTCCATGTTTATATGATCCCATGCTTATATAATATGATTTCATATGTTCCATGCTTTGTATATCATTATTCCATGCCTCCTAACTCATGTGCTTAAGATGTATCCTTATGTTCATTCCCTTACTGAGATTTTTAGCTCATCCCTTTATTCATGTGTTCCCCAGGGTACCCTATACAGATGTAAGGGCTCAGAGGAATTTAGGATCTATTTATGAATATTAAATAAAGAAGTGTTTTTTTGTAGCCCCATGTTTTATGTTTTATGTACCTAGTCTTAAAATACACTAGACTTAACGATCCTTGGATTGTACTTTGATGTATAATTATGATTAGAATAATGTAATGTTATGTGTAAAAGGATTTGGTCACTATAGTTGGTATCATAATATGGCCTAGTTATTTTTGGAGATTAGGAATAGAGAACCTTAGTGAGAACCTTAAGGATGAGACTATGTATAAGAAAACATCACTAAATTTTTGTGAGTATTGAATAAGTGGTTTATCAAGAAAATACATCCATGCCTAGATACGAGTAGATAGAGGTGGATCTAGCACAGATGTATCTAGGGGTAAAACCCAAAAACACCACTTTGAGCTTGACTCAAACGGGAACTAGTGCACTACAATGGGTCTTACTGCACTCTTAGTTACGACACTCCTGGAGGATATGATTTGGTAGATTCATGAGCTTAGTACAAACCATTATTAAGGAACAAAAAAACCCAATAAGAATATATGTTAAGAAATAGATCAAGGATAACCTAGATTTAAACCTTAGGAATCACAAGTTAGGATATAATTATCCATTACAAGTTTATCCTTTTATGTTAAAATTTTCTTTTATACTCAATGGAAAAGTATTCAAGCCCTATAATTATAAGTTCTTTTTCTTAGTTAATGGAGGGAAATAGAAGTACCAGTTCCAACAATCAATGTGATAGGTAATGTGAAGAATTTACTAATGATATGCCTAATATAACGGGAGAGGGTGCTCAAAACTTCATGACAGTACTTTCTCAGCTGGCTCGAGTTATGAATAATAACTTGAATCATACAGAACACCCTCCTCCTCCAAGGAAATAGCATGTTATTGTAGAATCCTTCATGCGGCAAAGGCCTCCCATGTTTATCAGATCTTCTGATCCCCTCCTTGAAGAACAGTGGATGAACTCCATTGAAAAGATATTCTTCGTCCTCCAGTTCTTGGAAGAAGAGAA
The DNA here is from genome assembly GCA_963277665.1 of Viscum album. Classification (NCBI taxonomy): domain Eukaryota; kingdom Viridiplantae; phylum Streptophyta; class Magnoliopsida; order Santalales; family Viscaceae; genus Viscum; species Viscum album. The sequence goes on from OY728127.1 coordinate 627,943,880, forward strand.
AGCTGAACTAACGGTCTATCATTTTTATGGGGAATATGATCAGTGGTGGACACTGATCAAGAATAAAAAGTCCCAAGAGTAAATTTATTCCACTGATTGGGAGGAATTCAAGAGGATGTTTATCAATAAATATTTTCCTTGAACCCTCCATCTCAAGATGGAAAGAGAGTTCATAGGACTCAAGCAGAAGGAATATGAGTCCATTAGGGCATATAAAGTAAACTTCACAAGGCTTTCAAGGTATGCCTCTGGCTTTTTCATGAACACCGAAAGCAAGGTGGATTACTTATTTAGTGGACTAAAGCCAAGTCTATGAAAAGCGTTGGCGATTTGAGACTTTGACAGTTATGAGAATATTATTTGTTGTTCCATCAAGGTTTAAATTAGTGATTGGAGACTCTCAGTGGTCTCGTGGGCCCAATGACAAGAAGTGGAAAATGGAGAACAACATGGGTGGTTCATCAAACAAATCTCATGATGGAAATAAGCTTGACTTTTCCCCTTGTAAAATTTTTGGGAAGAACCATCCTGGTAACTATCTTAAGGGAACCAAAAATTACTTCAAATATGGAAAGTTTGGTCATCTATCCATGAACTGCCGAAGGGATATGAAAAATCCATCTAATTTTGAAGACAAAAGGAAGGTTCAGATCAACACTCAGCATACAGTGCAGTGTTACAACAGCAAGGAGCATGGGAATTATGCAATAAATTTCCCTAAGCTGAGGGTTGTCAGAGGCAATCAGCAACAACCTCTAAGGAAACAAGGAAGGGATTATGCTATCACTACTAGTGAGGTAGAGTCGTACAATGATGTGGTGACAGGTACGCTGGTTATTCATTCAAGAATAGCGAACTTACTATTTGATTCTAGTTCTACAAATTCTTTCATATCTTGCAAGTTTAGTAGAACTATTCAAACACCACCTCAAAATTTGGAGGAAAAGTTATCTATGAGAACAGAAAATGGGGAAATTATTGCATCCATGGTTTATAACTCCCCCCCCCCCCAGTTAATGTTTGTGGACTGAACCTCCCAGCAAATCTCTCCATACTTCCTTTAGTGGATTTCCATGCTACCTTGGGCATGGATTGGCTATATTTATACAAATCCAACATCAACTTTCGAGAAAGGGAGATCACTCTTCACATACCAAAGCATCCTCCGATTCTTTACAAGTTTAAGGAGGAAGATAAATCTCCTTTAGAATCATCATCTCAAGTGTGGATATTGATGTCTTTTGAGTAGTCATATCTAGATCAAATAATAGAGACAAAGGATAGAATCATACTTGAAGACATGCCCATTGTGAGTGATTACACTAATGTATTACCAAAAGAGTTTCTTGTTCTTCCTCCTAACCAACAGGTTGAGTTATCAATTGAACTTATCCCCAGATCTCTACCTATATCAAATAAACCTTATAGAATGGGAAACTTAGAGCTGGAAGAGCTAAAGAATCAGTTACAGGAGAATATGGAGAAGGGTTTTATATGCCTAAGTGCTTCACCATGGGGTGCTCCAGTCCTCTTCATCATAAATAATGATGGATCAATGCGCCTCTATATTGATTATCTTGAGCTTAATAAAATCATGATAAAGAACAAGTATCCCCTTCCACAGATATATAACTTGTTCAATCAGCTTCGTGGGGCCAGTTATTTCTCTAAGGTGGACCTTCGGTCGGGATATCACCAATTAAAGGTGAGGAAAGAAAATATTCCCAATAATTCCTTTTGAACGAGGTATGGACACTATGATTTCATAGTGATTCCCTTAGTACTCACTAATGCTCCAGCAATTTTCAGGGATTTAATGAAAAGATTATTTAAATATTACCTCAAAAAAATTGTGGTAGTATTTATTGATGATATTTTTATATACTCCAAGAGCAAGGAGGAACATGAGGATAATTTGAATACTGTGTTAAACACTTTGTGAAGGGAGAAGTTTTATGAAAAGTACAGTAAATATGAGTTCTGGATGGAGGAAGTTTCATTCTTGGGGCATGTTATCACCAGAAAAGGGATATCTATAGACCCATCCAAGACAAAGGTAATTGAAGAGTGGCTCATACAAACTTCTGTAATGGAGATCTACAAATTTTTGGGTCTAGATGGGTATTATTGATGATTTGTGAAGAACTTTTCATGATTGTCGAACTCAATGACCAAGTTGACAAAGAAGAGAGTAAAGTTTTTCTAGACTCAGGATTGTAAAGACTGTTTCACGGAGTTGAAAATGTGGTTTATCACTGCGCCAGTACTCACACTCCCAACGAGTGTAGAGCTCTTTGTAGTGTATAGTGATGCATCAAATAAGGGATTACGATGTGTGCTGATGAAAAATGATAAAGTGATAGCCTATGCCTAAAGGCATCTGAAAATACATGATAAAAACTATCCTATGCATGATCTGGAGTTGGCAGTTGTGATATTTGTGTTGAAAATCCGGAGGCATTATCTCTATGGGGAGAAGTGTGAGATATATAATGACCATAAGAGTCTCAAATATATATTCACACAAAAATAACTTAATATTAACCAATGAATATGGATAGAGCTCATCAAGAATTATGACTTCTCAATCCACTACCATCTCGGTATGGTAAACATAGTGGCAGATGCTCTAAGTAGAAAGGATCATGTGTCTTTATTAATGATGAGAATTGAAAAGGATATGATCTTCTTAGATTTGAAAAGGATGGACATGGTAATCATTAAGGGAGGAATATCATCAGTCCTTTCTAAAATGATTTCTCAACCATCCCTCTTAGAGAAAATAAACGATACTCAAAGAAAAGAAGTGGAAATTCAGAAAAGGGTGTAAGCTATCAAAAATGGGGAATCCTCTGATTTCAAAATTGATGAGGAAGGATTTGCAAGATTTGGGTCATGATTATGTGTACCACCAGATCCAGAGATAAAGAAGGAGCTTCTGAATGATGCACATAGCTCAACCTTCTCTATCCACCCAAGAAGCACAAAGATGTATCGAGATCTCCAAGAAAACTTTTGGTGGGACAATATGAAAAGGAAGATTGCTGAATATACATCGAAGTGCCTTGTATGTCAGCAATTGAAGGTTGAGAGGAAAAATTATAAGGGGGTGATTCAACCACTACCCATACAAACATGGAAGTGGGAGAACATTACCATGGACTTTGTCACTAGACTTATAAGGACATCTAGATGAAACAATGCTATATGGTTCGTTGCGGATCATCTTACAAAGAAATCTCACTTTATCGTGATTCGAGAGGACTTCTCATTGAATTAAATTGCAAGTATTTACATCAAAGAAGTGGTAAGATTTCATAGAGTACCACTATCTATTTTATCCTATCGTGATCCAAGATTCACCTAGAATTTCTAGAAAAGTCTCCAACATGCTCTAAGCACTGAACTGAACTTCAGTACAACCTTTCATCCTCAAACTGATGGCCAATATGAGTGAACTATTCTGACACTGGAAGAAATGTTAAGAGAATTTTCTATGGAAATCAAAGGAGAATGGGACCAACATCTTCCACTGGTTGAATTCTCCTACAACAACAATTTCCACTCGAGCATCTGAATGGAACCATATGAATCTCTTTATGGGAAACGGTGAAGAACACTGGTGTGTTGGGATTAATTCAGTGAGCATAAGCTTCTAGGACCTAAAATGGTTGAAGAAATGGTGGAGAAAGTGAAAACCATTCAGCAGCATATCAAGGCATCCCAAAGTTGAAAAAAAACGTTATGCAGATAATCATCGACAAGACCTTGAGTTTAAATTTGGATACATGGTATTTCAACACATATCTCTATGGAAGATGGTCATGAGGTTTGGAAATAAAGGGAATTTAAGTCCCAGGTATATCGACCCCTTCAAGATCCTTGATCGAGTCAGAGATGTGGCTTATCGACTGGAACTTCCACCTACCATGTCAAAAGTACATGATGTCTTTCATGTATCCCTCTTAAAGAAGTACATACCAGACCCTTCACATGTACTCTCTTCATAGGTGGTACATTTGGAGGATGATCTTTCCCATGAGGAGCAACCAGTGAAGATCTTGGATCGTAGAGAAAAATTTCTACGCAACAAGACTACTCATCTGGTCAAGGTACTATGGTAAAACCATAAGTACGAAGAGGAAACATGGAAACTGGAGGAAACAATGAAGGAAAAGTACCCCCACCAGTTTATGGTTTAGAATGTAAAACAAAATTTTGAGGGTGAAATTTCTTAAGGGAGAAGAATGTAACGACCCAATGTTTTTCAATGGAAATTCATTTCTTATAAATATGTCATGAAATCAAAACATAAAGAAATATTTGTTACTATGTGACCTTTAAACATAATTTTTTCACTTCTGTGATTTGAATTTCGAAAATCTAACATACACGGTTGCGATCAATAAGTTATTTGGAGTCTAATAAGAAAAAATTAATTTTTGGTGAATAGTAACCTACCCTTAAGAATAGTAACATACCCTTATGAATAGTGATATACCCTAATGAATAGTAAACGTTCCTATGATAGTATAAATATAATATTCAAGTGAATGTATGATGTACCTATATTTTAGAATAAGTAAATGAATGTTTTAAAACTGGTTTTTTAATAATAAATTATGAGTTTAATTAAATATTAAAATAATCATATTACGAAAATTATTTTTGAAAAATGGATTTAATTTTTTGATTCTAAATGTCTAAAAATGTTTAGGGTGAATTTTTTGGATTTTTCTAAAATACATGAATTTTTTATGAATAGTAAAATATGACAATTTACGATAAATGCTAAATAATGGATTTATTGAGTCTTTAATGATGATCTACTAATGTAGGCTCAATTGGTTCGAATTAACATGAATTTATTACTATTATTGGTCTTGGAATCATCACCATTTATGGTCTTGAGGTAAATTAATAAACTAATGATTAAAAATTTATGAAAACCCTCCACTCCTCCACTATAAAACCCCCTTCCACTCCCTCTTCTCTTCACTGCACTCAAGCATTGTGGCTTGCCAATATTCTACCCAAATATCTCCCCAAGATCCTCCAACACATAAAACATCCCCTAGACTCTTCAAAATACCAAAACCTCTCCCTTTAAGAGGTTCTCAAAGGAGATAAACTCAAGTGGTAAATTCCTCTTTCAAATTCTTTTATTTCTTTAAGTGATTTTCTTTTCTTGTTTCTTTCCTCACCTCCCTTCACCCAAATAGTATGATAAATCTAGTAGAAAAAATGTACTGGAATATTTTTATGATAATGGGATATTTCATTATCATCTCTCCTTTCCCCACCTTTTATTTAAAAGAAGTGAAAACACCATTTGAGATGTGTTAATTTAGCACATTCAAGACAACAGTTTATCAATTTCTATTGTCATCTTTAATTCTGGTCATGAAACCATTTGTGTTATGGTTGAACCAGATTATTATATATTTAATATATCCATATTTTCGTTTTGTAATCCTTTTTTACAAATGTTATTAATTTATAAATCAAAACATGTTTTTTGTAATCAAACCCACCGATTAACCAAAACGGTTATCACTAAGATTTTATATAGTAATTCAACTTCACTCTAAGTAACCAAATTAAATTTGAAACCATGTAATATCATGTATGTTAAATAATATCATATAACTTCAATTATGTACAACCAATTTCATATTTTATGAGTATCCAAGCATGAATATAAGCAAACCGACCATTAAAAACCAAGTAAGCAAACGAGCCCAAACAATGAAATTGAACCTTATAACCAATCAAAAAGGTCTTGAATGAACCAAAAAGGGTTATAATAAATCAATTAAATATAGAATAGGTTATAGAATTTTTAATTAATAAACCTAATTTGTTTATTCAGTTCATTAATAACAAGTTTAGAACACCACCGGATTTAAGGTAAGGGAACCTCTCCATTTCTCTCTTAATCAAGATTGTCCTCTACGTTGTGCCTTTTTATGTGTAAACCAAAATGATGGGGTATGTTTTCGCACCTCCCCCATTATTCCCTCATTATTTTTAAGTGATGATAAATCCCTTTTCTCTCTCCTCAATCCCTCTTAGGTACACCCAATATCATGCTAATAACCCATAATGAATTCTACCCGAACCTTTTTTGTTCTTTCGGGTTTCATTATCTTTTTTTATATAAAAATGGATTTATCTTATATGTTTATGGGAATATTCTAAATTCTGTATAGTTTTACAAAACTCATTTATGAAGACCCTTTAATCACTCTCTTTTAGGGATATATATGTTTTTTAAAAGATTCCCTCCTTAGAACTTTTCGATAAGCAAACCTGTTTTAAGGGAACTTTCCAAATTTTTACCCAATTTCAAGTGAACTCTATCCTCTGTTTTAAGCCAACATTGTCTTTATAAAATCAGTATTTTTATTATAAAAACCTTCTTGGTTCAATTCTGGTTTTATAAAATAGATTTTCCTCTTTTCGATTTTAAAGGCTCTATAGTATTTTCCTTAAAACCGTACAAAAATGTTTTAATGCTAATGTTTCTAAAATACATTTCTGATATATTTTCACTTTTGTTTGACTTCAATTACAATTTTATATTCCTATTTTATCTTATGAACGTCCATGTATGTTCTAATCCATTTATTTCATGAACACTTTCATGATACACACATTGGTTATGCTTTATGTCATGATTGTGGTACCCAATTCTTTCTAAGGGTACCCTTATGTTTATGTATGGTTGATTATGTATGATAATTTATGTGGAAAGAAAATTCATGAAAAGTTTGATATGGGTGGACCCAGATAGCTCTCCAATGCATTAGGTAAAGTTAAGTCTCATGATATGCAATGGGAAATGGGATTGGCGGTTAGCCTTGACCCGTACTGAAATGGGAAACGGGATTGGCGGTTAGCCTTGACCCGTACTAAAATAGGAAACGGGTTTGGTGCTTAGCCTTGACCTGTACTAAGGAAATGTTTTATGATTATACCACGTTTATATGATTCTGTGTTTATATGATCCCATGCTTATATAATATGATTTCTTATGTTTCATTATTTGGATATCATTATTTCATGCCTCCTAACTCATGTTCTTAAGATGTATCCTTATTTTCATCCCCTTATTGGTCTTTTTAGCTCATCCCTTTATTCATGTGTTTCCCAGGGTACCCTATGCAGATTTAAGGGCTCAAAGTAAGTTAGGAGCTTTTTATGGAGATTAAATAAAGAAGTATATTTTTTGTATCCCCATGTTTTATGTTTTATGTACCTATTTTTCAAAGGCACTAGACTTAACAATCCTCAGCTTGTACTCTGATGTATAATTATGCTTAAAATCATGTAATGTTATGTGTAAAAGTCTTGGGTCTCTATATAACCTACTTAAACCTTTATTCATAAAACGAGGAAAGGAAACATAATAAATGATTAGATGAGATTCCTAGTCAGTGTAAACATGGAAGATATCAATCAATAATCATATGAAAGCATAAGATAATCATAAGAGTATGAGATTATAAATATAACTTACAAAGTTCATAACCAATATATCATGGATCGTAAGCATGATCCACGACATAAAACATTATTATTTCAAAATACATGAACCATAAGAGTGATAAATCATCATAAATAAACCATGAACCATAATTTCATGTCATGTAATGGTGGTGTCATCATAAGTATAAAAATCATCTCATATATCAAGTATAACATCTAAGACCATAAAATCATAATGAATCATGCATCAACACCTATTTCCCATTTTATAATAGATCAGAAATCATTAAAATTTTTCCTATTTCATAATATATCATGCATCGTAACTTGGTTCCCATAGTGGGTCAATAACATCAACATGTTTCCTACAGTGTATCAAGCACAGTGGCTTGTTTCCTATCATTATCTCGTGAGATATAAAAATTTACTCAATGCATTAGAAGGATATATAGGTGTAACCAATCACATAGTCCATAAATTATTGTGCCACAATATCATAAAACATTCATCATGTCATATGACATGTAAAAGGAAATGGGTTTCAAAAACATTTCATCATATCATAACCCATAGAAAATAAATGTATTTTATAAACATTTTATCAATTCATCATATCAAAACATATGGAAAAGTAATGGGTTTCATAAAAATATTTTCATCATAATCATAAAAATTAACCACACAAAGAAATAATCAGGATGGTATAATTATATCATATCCCTATTAAAATACAAGAAACACCAAAGGTTGTTGTTTTCTATGAATATAAATTTCATAAAATATTATTAGAGCATTCTTGAGGAAATTATCCTTTTCATTTGAAATCAATTCATTAAAATAAAAAAAATTAATAAATATTGAGGAAATAATTTTCTTTGAAAATAACCCAGAAAACTTTTAAATGGAGCTTCAAATAATTTAGTTTTTAGGATGGTGTAAAATTCCATTCGTTTCATTCATATTAAAATAAATATTCCTTTCACATTTTCCTTAAAAATTCCAAACTACCTTGTTTGAAAAATGACAAGAATATTCCTTTTAAAAAATTTTGTAAAAAATAAAAAATGGGTGTAAATTACATTAAAAAATCTTTTTATAATAGTAAAAATTTTCTTTAAACACTTTTTTGAAAACATGGACATTGAATAAAAAGTATTTTTGACCGAAGATAGAAATAAAGTCGGTTTTCCTTGAAAACATTCTTTTGGACTCTTCAGTATATAAAGAGAGGAAAATGGATTAAAAACATTTATTTTTCTAAAATAACTATAGGATAAGAAAATTAACGACTTTCTTGAGAGTTAGATCATAATATCTCATCATTGGAATCATAATCATAAACAATCCTGATAAACAATGTGATTGTAATATAAAAACCTTTACCCCAATGGTAAATTTTGAATCATAATACCCATGAAATAAATAACCTTATATGGATATGAAAATAGCCATAAATTTCATAATAATCATAATAAAACACATTCATGAGTACTATATACACCACATAAAAGAAACAAATAACGAATATTGCATGTGCCTCACAGATATAAAAGTGAGACGGAAATCCCTTATCTTAAGTCGTGACTTCCTTCATACTCATTCGAACCTCCAGTATATTAAATATAGGTTTATTATAAATATATTAAAGAAACATATTCTTATATATATAATAATATATATTATTTATTTATGTCTCTTTATTACCCTTTTATTAACAATTCCTTGTCAAAATTATGTTTCAGATAATAAATGCTTTGTTTTTTATATATGTTTTGGTTTGGTACTTATGGTCCTTTTACTTTGATCAAGTTTCCATAATCTAAATATTGTTAAAAATGATATAAATATCATATATATTAATTATATGTGTATTTATATTAATCCATATATGTTAAATATAGAAAATGAATTACACTGTTCATGGAGACGGTAGGTCGTACATGTGCATGAATGTTGTTTCTATTTTTCTTAATGGATGGAATGAAAGGAAGGTAAATAATATATCACCTTTATAGAGTAATTATTATTTCATATATATCACATATATTCATTAAATTTTTCCTTATTACCTTCCATGTAAAACGTAAGTGAAAAACTAATCACATCGATTTGTGAGGTTGTTGTCTGTCGTACACACGAGTGACATTATCATATTTCCATGGAATGGAAAGTAAGTGGGTATATGTGATATTATAATTAAATAAGTATAATTAATTTATTAATATCAAATATATATATATATATATAATTTATAACCATCATTATATCCTTTTGTGATAGGTGGTGATGGAAAATGAATTACATCGGTTCGCGAGGCGGTATTCTATCGTACACACGATCGATGGTTTTATTTACCATTTGATAGAAGAGGAGGTTGATATAGGTTATTTCATAAAAAATGACATCTAAGTATAAGTTAGATATTTTTTCACTATATTGGAATTATTATGACATGAATGAAGGTGGTAAGAGAAGGATTAAAAAGAAAGAGCTTAGTGAAGATAATAACCTCCCTTAGAAAAGCCTCCTTTGGATCTCTTATTAAGGACCTTGGGATTAGTCTTTCGAGAATACCAAAAGCTCTATAATATGGCTGAGGATTTTTTAGAGATATTTTGGTAGGTTTTGGTCGATACAAAGGTCCTAAGAGGTGTGAATAAGTGAGGGGAGGAAGTTCTCTTTTATAATTGAGGAGGAGTGTCATTTTTGTAAATATCCAAAACTATTCAAAAATGGGCAGTCACTCTCACCCCAAGTGTCTCCAAAATTGATAACTAATAGAGTAGTGGGAATATATGGCCGATAAACACCTTAAATACAAAAACACTAATAGTTTAAACAAGTTATTCCTTAGCCTTTAAGTTTACTTAATTTTACTATTTTAGTTTTCACCATGGTAATTATATTTTTTTATTTATTTACATCGGTAATTTATCCATTAAGAATAAAAATAAAATTATACTTATTAGATAATATGTATCTAATTATTATAAATATTAATTCCAATTTATCAAATAAAAACCTATGAGTCGGGAAAATTAATTTTATCATAGGCATGCAAAACCACTTTTTAACCTTAATCACAATAATTAATTTTTATCGTATTTATTATTCATTATGAAAAAAATTAAGTTTAAATTATTATATAATATTAATTATTATGATTCTAAATATGGAATAAATTTTAATTAATTCAAATCACAAAATCAACTAATTTAACTTAAAATTAAACCCGTAGATGCGACAAAAAAGGTTTTCCAAGGAAAAAACTTTCAAAACTTTAAAAAGTTTTTATGTAAAAAATAAATATTAAATTGATTCCAATGAAATATATTGGATTAATTATAATATAATTGAACTAATTTTACTTTTAATACCATTTTAAAATGAAATTTAACCTTATAAATTCTTTAAATGAAAAGATAGTTTTCAATAAAAACAATATTTTTCATTACTCATCAAAAAATTAATCTTTTTGGAAAATTCCCAAAAAATCACTCTAAGATAATTTCTACATGAGTATTTAAAAAATGAAGTTTATTTTTTAAAATAAATTTGATAAAAGTTTCAAAAATTAATTTTATTATTTGTTTATAAATAGCAATTAAATAATAAAATCTTAGGGTATTACATTCTACCCCACTTGAAATGAATTTCACCCCCAAAACTCATCACTATGATTCAAATAAATGAGTTTATTTCTATATCATAATATCCTCAGGTTATCACATAGCTTCTTAAAATTGATTATTTTTCCAAAAACCTTTAACCAAGTGAGTGGTCTTGTTTTTTTGCACTTTCTCTCTATTTTCTAGAATATATACGAATTTTTCCTTATAATAAATATCACACTCCAATAATATGGCCTCTGAGTTTATTGTATGTGATGGATCTGGTATGTACATCCTTAGGATAGATACATGGAACACTTAGTGAACCTGAGAGATGTTCAGTGGAAGTACCAAGTGATAAGTTTTGGTCCCAATAAAATTGTGAATTTCAAAGGGGATGATATACCTAGGGATTAGTTTTCTATTATTTTTGAATCTCATTGCCTTATTCCATGGATATATTCTTAGAAACACCTTGTCACTAACTTCAAATTCTAGATCACTCCAGTTATTGTCATCATAATTTTTCTACCAAATTTTTTATTCCATTTTGTTTTTCTAAATCGATATAACCTTATCTAATATTTATTCAGCTAGATCAGGTCCCAATAGATATATTTCTCCAACTTTATCCTAGTACATTGGAGTTCTTCACTTATTTATAAATAGGGCTTCATAATGATTTATCTGAATGCCTGACTGAAAGATTATTGTTGTAAGAAAAATTGACTAGGGGTAAGTGTTGATCCCAAACACATTTTAAATATATAAAACAAGATCTCAAAATATCCTCTAGGGACTTAATTGTTCTCTGAGACTAACCATTTTTCTGAGGATGATAAGTCATGTTGAAACTTAACTCTCTATCCAAATCCAGTTGAAGACTTCACCATAACTTCAAGGTAAACCTCATATCTCGATCATAGATAGTAGAATGTGGTACTCCATGAAATCATACCACTTCTTTATTGTATATTCTAGTAAGTTAGTCTAGAAATAAATTCTCTCTGATAGCGATGAAGTGTGCTAACTTTGTAAGGTTATTGACTAACACACACACACAATATTATGCCCTTTATATACCTTGGGGTGTCCAACGACAGAATCTATGTTGATGTTTTCTCATTTCCATTCTAGTGTGGAAAATGGTTGTTACATCCCCCTATACTTTTTTCTCTTATCCTTAAATTAATGACATACCAAGAAATAAGATAGAAACTCTATAATATCTCTTTCTATGAAATCCCACTAGAAATACTCTTTCAAATATCTATACATATTTTTACTTCCAATATTAATAGAGAAAGAATAACTATGAGCCTATTCTAATGGATCCTTCTTCGAATTAGGTATGAACATAACACATACACGGTTCTTGAACCTTATCATACCATCATAATCAAGGTTAAACTCAGGAACATTTCTCACCGTCTTCTGTAGCTCTACATCTTACTTTTGTATCTCTTTAATCTTCACTTGTATTTATGGTTGAACACTCATTTTAGAAATATAAGATTTCTCCCCTTACATTAGGATTTCCATATCCATCCTTTAAAAATCCAGAAATATTGGATCTTTTGTGATCCTAATCATGGATAAGTAGGCATGATCCTTTCAAATCAAAGCATCAGCCACCTTATTCGCTTTCCCAAGGTGGTAATGTATTGATCAGTCATAATCTTTAATTATCTCAAACCCTATTCTCTGGCACAATTTCGACTCATTCTGTGGGAATATATACTTTAAACATTTATTATTAGTATATATTTTAAACTTTTATCCGTTAATATAATGCCTCTATATATTTAATGAAAAAATTACCATAGATGACTCCAAATCACGATTTGGGTAATTTTTCTCATGAATCATAAATTTTCATGGGGCATGATCTATAAAAATTTCATTTTTCATGATAACGCATCCCAATACCTTGTTGGATGCATCACTATAGATTACAAACCCTTATCCATTATAGTGTAATGTAAGTATAGGTGTGCTAAAAATATTCCCTTTTCTTCCTTGAAATTTTTCTCACATTCATCCATCTAGAGGAACTTAGCTCCCTTTCAAATTAACTTGGTGAGTAGATTAGATGGTTATGAGAAATTTTCCACAAACTATTGATAATATCCATCCAAACCAAGAAAACTTCAAATCTCAGTTATTGTGATTGATATCATCCAATGTTTAAAAGCCTCTATCTTTGATAGATCCACTGATATACCCTCTCTTAAGATTATATGACCAAAAAATAAAAACTTTTATAGCCAAAATTCACACTTTGTAAATTTTTCTTATAGTTTCTCCCTCCTTAGGGTTTTCAACACAATTCTCAAGGGATATTTATGTTATTCCTTTCTCTTTGAATAGATAATAATACCATCTATAAAGACTACCAAAAACTGATTAAGGTAATCTATAAAGACTCTATTCATTAAATCTAATAAGATATTGGGGAAATTAGTAAGACCAAATGGCATCACTATATATTCATAGTGTCCATACCTAGTATGGAATTCTATCTTGGGTATATCCTCCTTCTTGAGCCTAAATTCATGATATATAAAATGAAGTTTAATCTATAAAAAGTATTGATATTCACATATTTTATCAAATAAGTCATCTATACGAGTTAGAGGATACTTGTTTTTTATTCACTACTACAAAAGGGCCTTTAATAGTGATAAAAATGTCTTTTATCAATGTTAGGGAAGCACTGACTACTGGAGTAAGATTAAAATCCCTAGTCTTTTATCAGTGCATTAAAAAGTGTTGATAAAGGGGCATACTACAGTGTGTTATAACAACACACTACCACACTAGTACAGTGTGTTGTAACAATACACTACAACACTAATGTAGTGTGTTGTAACAGCACACTGCATCACCAAAAAGACCATAAAATCAGAAAAATCTTGTACGAATATAGAATTTAAATTAAATAAAATTTACAAAAAAAATACAAGAAAAAAACACTATATTATAGACATTTTAAACATTAGTTTACACAATTACATAAGTAAAAATTATTACATACATTAAAAGAGAGGATTATTCCTTTGTCTTTTGATCCTAACCCCTACTCAAGAAAAAATAGCATCTGTGTAAGAAAAAAATTCTTAAGTTAGTAATAATATAAATAAATAAATTAACAAAAAGTGATAATTTTAAACTAAAATTTGAGTCATAAAAGGAACTTTGTTTATTAGATTGAGTTGCAGTTGATTCTTCCACATCACACCATTTTTTATTTATCTTAAATAATTATCTCTGTTAAAATTAACTAAATAAGTATAAGATAAAAATGATAATTAGATTAATTAAGTAATAGCATATAGAATGATGAGAAAACAATCAAGTATTGTTTTCTCGGTTTTGGCAATGTGATATGCGCTTTAAACTAAAATGATACTTATATATTGAAAAGACACACATAGAGTCATACCGGTCACACCACGCATTGAATTATGGTGAAGATAATTATTACCTGTCTCAAATAACTTATGGATCATTTTACTAAAGTGTAAAAACAATATTAATGTGTTTTCTTGATTTTGAGTATGTCGCTTGTCTTTTTTACTAAAAACATCATTTTAAACTGGAAACATGCACTTTGACTCATACCAGTCACATCATGTGTTGGTTTTATGTGATACCAATTCCTACATATCACAAATAACTTCTGAATCATTTTCCTAAATTATAAAGACAATTTGTGCAAATTTTCTAATTTTTTATTGAGTGACACTTTTTGAACTAAACTGTCGATTTTAAACTGATAACGGACACATTGAGTAATAACATGCACAACGTGTATCAGATTGAGGTGAGGATGATTCTTACACATCACAAATGGCTTATGGATCATTTACCTAAACTATAAAAACAATATGAATGTGTTTTCCATTTTTGAGTAGGCCAGTTGTCCTTTTTAATAAAATTGATGTCAATTGTAAATAAAAATACACACTTGGAGTCATATCGGTCACACCATGAATTAGATTGAGCTGAAGATAATTATTAAACTTACCAAATGTCTTGTGTATCATTTTCATAAAGTATAAAAATAATCTTAATGCATTTACTCAGTTTTGAGTATGTCACTTGTTTTTTTACTAAAATGTCATTTTTATCTAGAAACACGCACTTTGACTCATAAAAATCACATCATGTATCAGTTTAACATGATACTAATTCCTACACATCAAAAATGACTTATGAATCAATGTCCTAAATTATCAAGAAAATATGAGTGTGTTTTCTTAGTTTTCAGTGAGGGACATTTTTTGAACCAAACTGTCAATTTAAAACCGATAAAGGACACATTGAGTCAAATCAGGCACATCTTGTATCAGATTGAGATGAAGCGAATTCCTACATATCAAAAATGACTTATTTATCGTTTCCATAAAGTATGAAAACAATATGAATGTTTTTTATTAGTGTTCATAAGGTTAATTTCTCTTTTTACTAAAATTGATGTCAATTTTAAATAAAAACACACTTAGAGTCATACTGGTCACATTGTGAGTCGGATCAAGGTGTGGTTGATTTCTACACATAAAAATGACGTATCGGTATTTTTAATAAAGTATCAAAACAATAAAAATGTGTTTTCTTGATTTAGAATACGTAACCTATCTTTTATACTAAAATGTCATTTTAAATTGGAAACACGCACTTTGACTCATACCAATCACATTTTGTATCAGTTTGGCATGATACTGATTCTTACAAATAATAAATGACTTATTAATCAATGTCCTAAATTTTCAAGAAAATATGATCCTGTTTTCTTAGTTTTTAATTAATGACATTTTTTAAACTAAACTGTCGATTTTAAACTGATAATGGACACATTGAGTCATACCAGGCACATCATGTATAAGATTTAAGTACGGATAATTCCCAAACATCAAAAATGACTTATGTGTTGTTTCCTTAATGTATAAAAGTAGTAAAAATGTTTTTTCTTAGTTTTGAGTAGGTCAATTGTCCTTTTTACTAAAATTGATGTCAATTTTAAATAAAAAGATTCATTTGGAGTCATATTAGTCACATCATGTGTTGTATTGAGCTGCAATTAATTATTACACATCCCAATGTATTATGTATCATTTTCATAAAGTATAAAAAAATATGAATGTGTTTAATCATTTTTGAGTATGTCACTTGTCTTTTTTACTAAAATGTCATTTTAAACTGGAAACATGCACTTTGACTCATACTTATCACATCGTGTGTTGATTTTACATGAGACTAATTCTTACACATTAAAAATGACTTATGAATCAATTTAATAAATTTTCAAGAAAATATGATCATGTTTTCTCAGTTTTTAATGAGTGATATTTTTTGAACTAAACTATCGATTTTAAACTGATAAGGGACACATTGATTCTTACCAGGCACATCATTTATCAGATTGATGTGTGGATAATTTATAAATGTCAAAAATAACTTATAGATCATTTTACTAAAGTATAAAAACAATATGAATGATTTTTCTCAGTTTTGAGTAGGATAGTTGTCTTTTTTACTAAAATTGATGTCAATTTTAAATAAAAAGATGCACTTAGAGTAATATAGGTTACACTATGCGTCAGATTGTGGTGAGGCTAATTCATACACATCTCAAATGTATTATGGATATTTTTAATAAAGTATTAAAACAATATAAATGTGTTTTCTTGGTTTTGAGCAGGTCAATTGTCCTTTTTACTAAAAATGATGTCAATTTTAAATAAAGAGATGCACTTTGAGTTATATCGGTAACACCATGCATCAGATTGAGGTGAGGATAATTTATACACATCCCAAATGTCATATGGATCATTTTCATAAAGTATAAAAAAAATATAAATGCATTTACTTGATTTTGAGTATGTCACTTTTCTGTTTTACTAAAATGTCATTTTAAACTGGAAACACACACTTTGAATCATACTGATGACCTCATGTATTGGTTTGACATGAGACAAATTACTACACATCACAAATGACTTCTGAATCAATTTCCAAAATTATAAAAAAATCCAAGCATGTATTCTCAATTTTTAGTGAGTGATATTTTTTGAACCAAAGTGTCAATTTTAAACTGATAATGGAAACATTGAGTCATATCGAGCACATCATGTATCGAATTGAGGTGAGTATAATTCATAAACATCAAAAATTAAACATATATCATTTCCCAAAATTATCAAAATATTTTGAATGAATTTTCTTGGTTTTGAGTAGGTCGGTTTTCTATTTTACTAAAATTGATGTCATTTTTAAATAAACTGATGCACTTGGAATCATATCGATCACACCGTGCATAATATTAAGGTATGGATGATCCATACACATCTCAAATGACTTATGGATAATTTTACTAAAGTGTAAAAACAATCTAAATTTGTTTGATCAGTTTTGAGTGCGTCACTTTTTTTTATTAAAATTACATTATAAATTAGAAACATGCACTTTGACCTATACCTATCAAATCATGTTTATATTTGATATGATACTAATTCCTACACATAAAAAATTAATTATGAATTTTTTTCCTAAATTATCAATAAAATCCAAGTCTGTTTGTTTTTTTTTCAATGGGTGACTTTTTTTAAACTAAACTATCAATTTTAAACAGATAACAAACACATTGAGTCATAGCGGTCACATCGTGCATCAAATTAAGGTATGAATGATTTTTACACATCCTAAATGACTTATGGATTGTTTCCTTAAATTATCAAAATAATCATAATATTTTTGCTCAGTTT
This sequence comes from Viscum album, assembly GCA_963277665.1. Classification (NCBI taxonomy): domain Eukaryota; kingdom Viridiplantae; phylum Streptophyta; class Magnoliopsida; order Santalales; family Viscaceae; genus Viscum; species Viscum album. Next base: position 627,961,749 of record OY728127.1, read on the forward strand.
TGAGTATTCCAGTTGTCTTTTTTACTAAAATTAATGTCAATTTTAAATAAAAAGAAATACTTGGAGTCATGTCGGTCACACATTGTGTTGCATTGATGTGTGGTTGATTCCTACACATCCCAAAGTCTCAAAAAAATTATAAATGCCAATGTACCCATGTTTCCATTGTCTTTCTATGTTGAACTACCAACACTTCATATTTAATCTATGTTCTTAGCTGAAAAACCTTTCTAGTGTTGAAATTCATAAGTGCATCGGAATATCATGTGCCCATTATATCAAGATAATTCACCATAATGGGCACATGAGCTTCCTATGATATTCTATATTTCAATAATGAGAACTTTTTTTTGGATAAAAACATCGAATCAATATTCATTGTTGGTAGTTTAACAAAGAAAAGCAATGAAAATGGAAAATTTGGTTATATTGGCAGAAATAATCATTTTATCTCTTTTGTGGATTGTTTCATATAGTTGAAAGAAAAATATGACTTCCAAAAATATCTATTAAAAAACTAAATAAGTATTAGATAAAATTGATAAGTAAATTAACTTATAAATAGTATATAAAATAATGACAAAATTAATTAAATAAGTAGTAGGAATTCACCTTTTTCTAATGGTTGTATGCACTCTTGACACATTTCCTTATTTTCATTATCACAGTTGCAGGATTGAAGACCAATCCATCATGAGTATGACTAGATTCGAATAAACCACCCCAACTTGAATAAAAGAATCTACTTATATAAGAAAATAATTATTATATGAGTAATACTAAAAACAAATAAATTAAACATAAATAATATATAATACATTAATTCTATGGATAATGATTTTACTATGCAAAAACTATTGAACATAGGGATATGATAATGTTAAAGCAATAATGATGATAAAAAATAGATCCTGTCAAATAATCGATCAACAAGTGATCAAGATGACGATAAAATAAGATATATTGCATTGAAGCTTTGAATTGTCCAAGTGAAAGTAAAGATATCATATTGGGTTTATAAAATATTCATTTTGTATAATAAATAAATAAATACACATAAGATCTTCATTATAAAAGGTGAAAATTATATATAATTCTAATAAGGGAAACTCAACATTTTATTATTTCAAAAATTTCAGTATGCTTTGAAGAAAATCGGTGATTGAATTTAAGAAAATAATCACTCAATTATGGTAGTTGTTATCCTCTGAATTCATCCAAAGATGAAAGTTATAGAAATTTTTCATCCTCATCAGCTCATCTTCTAAACAGATATCATTGTATTTTTGTGTTTGGAACTCATCCTCCATCTCTTATGGGAATTCACTTATGTTGATTAAAATACTCCAAGTAGTAGTTATCCATTTTATTACTACTTATCAAATTAGTAAAAGAAACATAAAAGAGGTGGTGGATGAGTCCCAAGAAAAAAATTGAAATAATAACTGTTCGAGAGATAAAACTAATGAGAATGATGGTTGTACTCTATTATCTTATCTAAAAGGGGCAATTCCTCCCATTTGTGAGAATTACATGGATGGTAATCAGAGATCCCTAAGGGTGGAACCAAAAGGTAATGGTAAAGAATGATCTGTTTTTAGTTGGATTAAAGTAAAACATACAAAGTGTTTATTATATGTATAATGAAAGAAATGAAGTGATTTTCAAGAAGTATTAATGATTGGGTTATCATTTAATATATGGATATATGTTTATCAACTATAAAAAATACAAGCATGGACGAAATCAATGAATAAAATTTCATTGGTGATTGAAAAGTTTCGGAGAAAACTTGAAGGTGTAAGACTCTACAAAAAATATCATTTTTTCCAAGTAGATCCTAAATCATTGGGTAGGCTAACAAGGATGATAATTGGATCAAATATATGCACGAGGATCTTGATCTGAATAAGAATAATGTGACATGGGAAATTTTTTCATGGTTGGAAGACGGAAATGTTATTAGAACCAAGTCGGTGTTCAATAATAAACTCATTGACTATGGAAAAGTGGATCAAAATAAATAATGGACATTGTTTAAAGGGGAACTCATAGATCAAAAGAATTAATATTTATGATAAATTTACTCCCATAGCCTGATTGGAAACTATTTTTTTTTCTATTTTAGTGTAAATGTAGTTTAAATTATACCAAATGGATGTAAAATCTATATTCCTCAATAGAGTTCTTAAGGGAGGGGTATACATTGAAAAATAGAATGGTTTTATTATAGATGAAAATGAGAGAAATGTGTTATAGTTAAATAACTCTTTGTATAAGATAAATAAATCACTGAGGATCTGGTATTTAAGATTGGATCAATACCTAAGAAATCTTGGTTTTTAGAGAGGTAAATTTGATCACACCCTCTACATCAAGAAAGAGAATTATCAAAGGATGTTGGTACTCATATACATTGAAGACAAAATATTTTACGATTAGACAAATCACAATGCAATTTTTTTGGGGATCATATGAGGTATGATATCGAGATGTCTATGATTGGTGAAAAAATTTCCTTGGTTTATAGGCGAATCAAGGAAATCATAGCACATTAATTTCTCAATCAAAATATGAAAAAGCGGTTCCCAAGTGATTTTCAATGGAATATTCCAAACCAATGACAACATAGACCAATATATGGAATAATTTTTAAAAATTTAGTGATTTAAAAGAGTTATATGTCATGGAATGTAGGTTTTGGGAGCTTATTATACCTCAAAACAACATGACCCAATATTGGGTTTGATATATTTCAAGTCGCACGGTACCAATGTTGTCCCAAGGATATTCACATGCTATTGGGGAAGATAATACTTCAATATATCTAAAAAATGAATTTTGGGTTGTTTTATTATATGATAGTGCAATTGGACTTGTTGGGATACATGGATATGGAATTAGAACGTTCAGTGGATAACTAAGGGAAATTAGAGATATCAAAAAACCTAGATTTCGTTCGATCCTTGGTTTCGTTCGACCCTTGAATCACTCGAGCCTTAGATTTGAGACTTGGAATAATTGGAGCCTTGATTCTTTCCAAGATTTGAGCTTGGATTCGATAATGAGGAGCACCGGCAGTAGGTCGCTTCCCGAGAGAGCTTCGAATATTGTGAACTAGTTCACAATGGTCAGGTTATATCATGACACTTTAATCAATGCTAAGTTAATAAGCACTGATAAAGACTTATAATAGTTTTTTAAAAAGGTATAATTATTATATATAATTATAATACTTATTATAATAATTTTTATAAAATAATAATTTTATAATTCTTTGAATATATAATTATTTATTTATAATTATATGAATACTTTTTAAAAAATAATATTTTTGTCATTATATATATTTATATAATTATAAATATATATATAAATATAGTAAATATATTCATTTTTTAAATAAATTTATTATAAATTTATAATTATTTATTTTTAATTATAGAAATAATTTTTAAACAAATATTATTTATTTACTTATAATTCTAAATGTATAAAAATATTAAATATACATTTTTAAATATATTTATTTATACATATTTTTTATAAATGTATTTTTAACATTATTAATGAATATTTAATCTTAAATTCATGCATATTAAAAATGAGTAAAATTGATTAATTAAAAATGAGAACAACATTGAAAATTTGGATAAGTTTTATTAATATAAATAATTAAAAATGGATATATATTGAAATAATGATGAATGCATATTGAAAATATTAAAACATCATAAATATATATATAATAAATAATAGAAATTAATTAAATCCCCCAATAAATATTTGTGTGTGTGTGTGTATGTATATAAAAATGCAGTATTTACATATATGTGAAATCAATATAATATGTTTGATCTATGTTAAATTGAAAAATCAAACAAAATTCAATTATGTCCATTACTCAATGCAATTAGTCAATATTTTTAATTGATATTAATTTTTAATTATAAACCATTGTTCACTAAATATATTACTTTTTAATGTAAATCATAAATAATATTTTGTATTATATAAATAATATTTATATACATTCATATATATATCTATAAATTTAATATATACTTTTTATTAGCATTGTCAATAATTATTTAATTAATAAAATGTTTAATATTTTTCTCAGTTTACTTATGTTTAATTTTTATTTGTTTAATTTTTATTTTACATATATCTATATATTTATCCTGAACAGTGCAGGCCATGGAATACTCTAGGGCCCCATAAAATTATTATAATAAAAAAGACTTAAACAGGAGATCAAAAGAGAGGCAGGGTCAATGTGGCAAAACAAACCACCAGACAAAGAAGGGATAAACACATTCATCATCTATTTTTACCCCTTCTGTGATATCCACCGCATCCTCATGGGTGCCTCCCCCTCCACCACTGCTTCGGGGTCTACCAGTCAGTACACTGATCATCAATATCCACATTATTAATAGGTTCATCAACCACATCATGATCACCATCTTGGGCATCTTCTATAGGAGCATCATCCACGTTGTTCCTATTGGTAGAGGGTGTATCAGATGTCAATTCCTCACTTGAGGATTGCCCAATCAACAATTCCTTTTTGGAATCCTAATCCAAAACAAAAGAATTATAAACAAAAGATATTAAAGTTTTTATAACTTTTTGTACTTCAATCTCCTTGTATAGTTCATCAAATTCAGGAGAATTAATCAACTCTAGCATAGTAAAGAAGTTGGATTTTATAGAATAATTGGATTGTGTAACAACATGTAGTTTCTCATCCATGAATGTACCCAAAATAGGTTCAGAACCTGTATAAGTAGGAAACAACAAACTGTCACCCTTCCAGGATTCATTACCATTCATTATAGCCTCCAAAGGCCTAGCAGAATCATTAACTTCAAATAAAGAAGGAAAAGCAGTATGAGAAATCCCAGTGCATTTCCAACTATCCACATTGACTTGTGTAACAATATGAAAATTATCAGCCATAGGATAACCCAAAACTATTCCAAATCCATATCCACTTTTATTATCTAGAAATGGATTTAATTTTATGGAAACCACCCACACTATCCTTCACTAAAATTCTAGTAAATTTTCCAATACTTAAACTTATCCTTAGACATATCCTTAGGTTTTTCAAAAAAGTTTTCACATCCTAGTTCAAAAGGTTAATTAAACCTTTCCTATAACACCAACTATAGAGACCCAGGATTTTCATAGATAGATATTACATCTTAATAGATGAATATTCAATAAATTTTATAAATACATGCCCAATGACTTTAAAGGTTTAGTGTATTTAGAGACTAGTTACACAATCTTCTTATTTCAGGAATCATCTTCAACATGTCCAATAAAGATATTCCCATTTAGTAATCCTTATATATATACCCTACATAAACCTTTCTTCATAACCTAGGGAAAGTAAATATAATAAATGGTGAACTTAAATGCTCAATAAGGATACACATAGAATATATCAATCAATGATCATATGAAATCATAAGATAAGCATAAGGGTATGAGAATATAAATTTAACTTACAAAGTTCATACCCAATCTATCATGCATTGTAAGCATGATCCATGGAATAAAACATTATAATTTCAAAATAAATGAATCATAAGAGTTAAAAATCATCATAAATCAATAATGAACCTTAATTTCATTTCATATAAGTGTGGATCTATCATAAGTATAAAAACCATTTTATATATCAAGGTAAACATATGATACCATAAAATTATAATGGATTCAGCATAAAAACATATTTCCCATTTCATAATAGATCAAGAATCATCACTTGTTTCCTATTTCATAAAAAAATTAGGAATCGTCATTAATTTCACATAATATATCAATCTATTGGCTTGTTTCTCATATTAGATCAAGCATATCAGTTTATTTCACATCATTATCTAATGAGATATAAAACATTACCCAATTCATTGGAGGGAGATAAAGGTCTCACCCATCACATAATTCATTCCTTTTTCGCAAAAAAATATAATAAAACATTCATCATGTCATAATTCATGAAAAAGGAAATGGGTTTCATAAACATTTCACCATACTATAACCTATATAAAAGAAACAGGTTTTATAAACATTTTATCAATTCATCATATCATAACCCATGGAAAATGAATGGGTTATATAATAATATTTTCATAATAATCATTAATATAAAACATAAAAATAAATAATAAGGATGATACCATTTTATCATATCCCTAGTAAAGTATAATCAACACCAAAGTTTTTTTTATTGATGAATAAAAATTTCATAAAAGATTACTAAAACATTCTTGAGTAAAATATCTTTTTCATTTGAAATCACTTATTTAAAATATAAAAATTATATAAATTTTAAGGAAAGAATTTTCTTTAAAAATAAACTTGAAAACATGTAAATTAATCTTTAAATAATTTATTTTCCATAATGGTATAAAATTTCATTCTTGTCATGAATGTTAAAACAAAGATTCCTTTCACATTTTTGATAAAAATTAAAAACATCCTCATTCAGAAAATAATAGGAATATTCATTTTAAAAAAATTAAAAAAATAAATCATGGGTAGAAATTACTTTTAAAAAATATTTTTATAATACTAAAAACTTTCTTTAAAACATTTTTATAAAATATGTACATAGAAGAAAAAGAATTTTTTGATCGAAGAGATAAATAAAGTTGGTTTTCCTTAAAAACATTATTTTGGAATATTGAGTATATAAAGGGAGTAAAATGAAAGGAATAAATATATTTTCATGAAATAACCATAGGATAAGAAAATTAATGTTTTTATTGAGATTTATATCATAATATTTCATCATTTTAAGAATAATCATAAACAATCTTGATAAACAATGGGATTATAATATAAAAACATTTACCATAAGGGTAAATTTTGAATCATAATCATCGGGAAAGAAATAAAATTATATGGATATTTAAATCCCAATAACATTCATAATAATAATCATAAAATATATTCATCGGAATTATATATACCATACAAAAGAAACAAGTGGTGAATATGGAATGTGCCTGATAGAGATAAAAGTGAGACAGAAATCCCTTACCTAAAGTCGCGACTTACTTCATACTCATTCAAACCTAATATATAATAAATATAGGTTTATTATAAATATATTATAGAACCATTATAAAATATATAATCCCTTATATTATTTACTTATGACCCTTTATTAACTATTTATTAACAATTCCTTTTTAAAATCATGTTTCGGGTAATAACTGCTTCATTTTTCATGTATGTTTTGGTATGGTATTTTTGGTCCTTTTACTTTTATCATATTTATATCATCTAAATAATGTAAAAAATGTTATAAATATCATATATATTAATTATATATGTTTTTATAGTAATTCATATAATTTAAATATAGAAACTTAATTACATTGTTCATGAAGATGGTAGGTCGTATGTATGCATGAACGTTGTTTCCATTTTCTCAAAAGATAAAAATAAAGGAAGGTAAATGATATTTCACCTTTTAAAAGTTATTATTATCCTAAATATATCACATATATTCATTAAATTCATCCTTATTTCCTTCAATGTAAATCATATGTGAAAAAATGAATCACATCGCTACGTGAGGCAGTAGTTTGTTGTACACACGAGCGACGTTATCATGTTCCCACAGAATGGAAAGTAAGAAGTTATATGTGATATTATAATTAAAAAATTGTAATTATATTATGAATATAATATCTATAATTTATATTCATAATTTTATCCTTTCATGATAGGCAGTGATGGAAGACGAATTACATCGGTTCGTGAGGTGGTAGTTTGTCGTACACACGATCAATAGTTTTGTTTCTCATTTGATGAAAGGGGAGATGGATATAGGTTATTCCATAAACATAATAAAATCTAATTAAATGTTATATTCTGGTTTTATTATATTTTAATTATTATTACATGAATTAAGGTGGTAAGAGAAAGAGTAAAAAAGAAAGAGCTTGGTGAAGACAATTACATTCGCTTAGAAAACATCCTTTGGATATCTTATTAAGGATCATAGGATTGGTATTAAGAGAATAAAATAAGCTATATAATGTGTATTATAATTTATTCTAGATATTTAAATAGGTTTTTTTATTAAAAGGGCTTAATATGTGTGAATAAGTGAGGGGAGGAAGTTCACTTTTATAATTGAGGAGGAGTGGCATTTTTTTAAATACCCAAAACTATTCAATAATGGGAAGTCACTTTCACCCCAATTGCCTCTAAAATTAATAAATAATGGCTTTTTTTGAATATATGGTTGATAAAATACTCAAAAACATAAAACAATTCATGTTTTAAACATTTTGTTCCTTATACTTTAAGTTTACTTAATTTTAGCATTTTAGTGTTCACCACGATAACTAGTTTTTTTATTTATTTACCTAGGTTATTTGTCCCTTAATCCTAAAAATAAAATATTAATTATTATATAATATGGACCCCCTGATTATAAATATTAATTTATCAAATAAAAATCCTATGAGTGAGGAAAAATAAATTTTATCACAAGCACAAAAAACCCCTTTCTAACCTTAATCGCGGTAATTAATTTTTATTATCTTTATTATTCATTATGAAGAGAAAATAAGTTGAATTTATTATATAATATTAATTATTATGATTCAAAATATTGAATCAATTTTTTTAAATTCAAATCGCATTAGTGGTAAAATTTAATTATTATTAAACCCACAGATGCGATGAAAAAACAGTTTCTCGTAGGAAAAACATAAAAAGTGTAATATGTTTTTATATCAAAATTCAATATTAAATTTATTAAAATATTATAAATTGTATTAATTATAATATAATTTTACTAATTTTACTTTTAAAACCATTTTAATAAAATGGAACCTTATAGATTCTTTAAGTGAAAAGGTGGTTTTTGATAAAAACCAATATTTTTCACTATTCATTAAAAGATTAATCTTTTTTAGGAAATTCCCTAAAATTAATTATAAGGTAATTTTGACATGATTATTTAAAAAATAATTTAATTTTATAAAATGAATTATATAAAAGTAAAAAAAATAATTTTGTTATTTTTTCAGAAAAATCAATAAAATCATTTTTTAGAAGAAATGTATTTTTGAAGTATATAAAGGCTTTACTAAAAATTAATAACTCTTTTATCAATATGTTTAATTAATATAAAACCATTATACTTAATTTAAAAAAATTTATTACTATTTCTATCAACAAGTTTAAAGACTAGGTTATAACAGTCATGTTTAAATAATAATCACTACCACAAAATAGGCATTTATTAACGCTAGAAAATGCCTTTATCAGTGTTAAAAATCATTGATAATAGAGCCGGTATTAAAGGGGGTGTACCATTTATCAGCACTATTTTTATCACTGATAAATTACCCCCTTTATCAATGTTATTCGAAGTGCTGATAAAGTCTCCATTTATCAGTGCTTCAATTAGCACTGATAAAGGCTTCCCTCTCTGTGTGTGTTGTTTATATAACAAGACACCCAACAACCTAAAAAATAAACAACACCCAAACAACAGAACAAAAAAACCAAACCAACAAAAATAACCTTCACAAACTAGCAAAAACCTTCTCAAAAATAACCACCCGTAGTATATACAAAAGAACCACATACACGATGAAAGTGATGAAAAAACAAGCAGCACACACAAAGGTTTGGAAAACAATTATATATAAATTTAAGTGACATCATGAATAAAAAAATATTCACTCATGGTATATACTGATAAAACACTTCTATATACATTTTTAATTTTTTTATAAAATTGAATTTACAATTATCCAACAAATAGTTAAAAACATTAATAATTCTCTATTCACTTCTATGGTCCCCTTTAAAAATGTCTTCTGATGGTAATAGTTGTTGAACAAATAATATAAACTCAAGAAAAAGGTTCCACCTATATATGAAAACAAATATTACATTAGTAATACTATAAAGAAATAAATTAAACATTAATATGAAGAATACATTAAAAATGTCAATTTTTAATAAAAATGATCCATTTGGAGTTCTATTGGTCACACTGTGTGTTGTATTGAGGTGGGGTTGATTCCTATATGTAAAAATGAATAAATATCATTTTCATAGATTATCAAAATAATCCAAATGTATTTTCTTAGTTTTCAGTATATCAATTGTGTTTTTTTACTAAAATAACATTTCAAACTCAAAGCATGCAATTTGAGTCATGCAAGTCGCATAATGTGTCGGATTAATGTGAGTCTGCTTCATAAACATCACAAAGAACTTAAGAATATTTGTCCTTAATTTTGAAGAAAATTAGAGAGTGTTTTCTTGGTTTCTAGTGAGTGACACGTTTTGAGCTAAAATGTTAGTTTTAAATTGATAGCAGACACTTTTAGTCATACCGGTCACACCATTTGTCGGATTGAGGTGGAGTTGATTTCTACATATCGCAACTAACTCATGGATCATTTTCCTAAAGTATCAAAAAAATATAAATGAATTTTCTCAGTTTTCAGTATGTTAGTTTTGTTTTTTTTACTTGAATTAATGTCAATTTGAAATAACAAGACACTTTTGGAGTCATACCAGTGACATCGTGCGTCGTATTGAGGTGTGATTGATTCCTACATGTCAAAAATGACTGATAGATCATTTTCCTAAAGTATCAAAACAATAAAATAGCATTTATTTAGTTTTTAGTATGTCAGTTGTGTTTTTTTACTAAAATGTCATTTCGAACTGAAAACATGCCATTTGAGTCATACCGATCGCATCGTGCATCGGTTTGATGTGTGACTAATTTATACACATCACAAAGGACTTAAGAATTTCTTTCCTTCATTTGGAATACAATCAAAGTACGTTTGAATTTTTTCATTGAGTGACATGTTTTGAACTAAAATGTCAATTTTAAACTCGTAACGGACACTTTTAGTCATACTAATCATATGGTGCATCAGATTGAGGTGGGGTTGATTCCTACACATCACAACTGACTCATGGATTGTTTTCTTAAATAATAAAAACAATACGATTGTGTTTTCTTGGTTTTTAGTATGTTAGTTGTGTTTTTTTACTTGAATTAATGTCAATTTTAAATAAAAAGAAACATTTGGAGTCATACTGGTGACATAGTGCATTGTATTGAGGTCTGATTGATCCCTACACATCACAAATGACTGATAGATTGTTTTCCTAAAGTATCAAAACAATCGGAATGAATTTCTTCAGTTTTCGGTATGTCAGTTGTTTTTTTTACTTGAATTAATCTCAATTTTAAATAAAGACATATTTGGAGTCATACTGGTGACATTGTGTGTCGGATTGAGGTGAGGTTGATTCCTATACATCACAAATGACTCATGGATCATTGTCCTAAAATATAAGAAAAAAATTAAGTACATTTTTCAGCCTGATAATCAATGCACCCTTCCTCTAAACCCTAAAAAAGAGACATAATCTGCTCAATATTCTCAATATACCTAGTTTAGAAGGATTATGGAAAACCCTTTAATCCCTATACAGCTCACATAGAATAACATCTTCCTTCTACATCATAGCTTTAGTCATCCTAGTGAAGAACTAACTATCATATATTAAGGACCTCTGAATGAATATATGACTGTTGGTTCTTCACTGGGTCGACTAAAGAGGGGAACTACCAATTTTGTTGATTGAATCGATGTTTTTTGGAGAAAAACACTTATCATTGTAGAAAACGAGAAGAGTGGAGTAAGTTCCTATGCCTGTTATGTCTTAAGACATCACAATAAACTCAAGGGATTGGGATACCCCTTCTGGATACTTTTTATCTTTTGTGGTCTATCAAAAACACACATACCCTATAAATGAGGACCATCAATTTCCTTTCAAAAACCAACCAATATACAATTCATTTAGTGTGCAAACAAGGACCACCAATGACCATGATTTTCAGTAGGGCATTTAGCCCGTACAAATCACAAAATTACTATCAAACAAAGAGAAAGATAAGGTAGACAAGATTATTAGAGTCGAAATTATTTGAGAATTTTACCATCTTCAATATATTTTTGTACATTCTTCTATCAGGTATGCTTCTCATTAATTTCTAAGTATATCTATATTTTTTTATGAATATGAATATTTTTAGAAGTTATGGTAGTATTGAAAAAATATAAATACACAAAGTATTAATAAGTATTTTAAATGAAATAGTAATTATCTATGAAAATACCTCTTCTGGGGTGATTTTTTGTTTATAGAATATGATCTCTTTCATAAATTTACAAACATAACAACCACAATCTTCATTGTTTGTTTGTTTCAGGCACTGCAGAAACATTGAGAAAAATAATAAATTTTTTATATGTATTTGGGTAGTGAAATCTTATTATATATACCCTGATTTTTATCTAGTCATAGTACTTGTCATGTTTATTGTCCTTTCCCCTGGCCTCATTCCATGATGTGTATGATAGTCATGCACTAACCTATCATAACAAAATCCTCATTAAAAGATAATATAAATTATATAACTAGATGTTTAGTTCTAAAATGTTGGATATAGTGTATTAAAAATTGACAAACTCCATCATTTGTGGTCGTTTTTTTGGATATCTAGGCATTGCATCCAAGAAATAAATCTTTGGAGTATCCAAATTGATCGCAATGAGCATCCAATGATACCTAAAAACACAAAAAGGAATAAGTACTTAAAGAAATTAAAATACATTTGATTTGATTAAATTTTACAGTTTTACCCTTGCATCGTTGCTATTAAGAAGAGTCTGTCATTAGTAATTTTTCTATTAAATGATTTGAGCAGGCCTGACACTATTTCACCCTCTTTCTCAGATTTTATATCTATTAGTGTTGTAGAGGTGACGTAAGGACTAACGAGTCCAAATTTTTGTTTATGGAGAAATCCATTGAATTGTTTTTCATATATATGCCTATGAAAAATACGAAATGTATTTAGTCATAATTATTATAGTATATCATATTTTGGAAAATTAAATCTTGAAAACATACCTCATTTAAAAATTAACAACTGAGCTGCCTAACTATTCATAATTAAGGATTTCAATTTCACTTTCAATGCCAATGAAGTCAGGATCTTCCCCTCCGTACATATTTTCTTCAAAATCAATTATGTGAGTACCACCATCTTGTAACTTCATATCCACATGATCCTTCAATGATAATAAACGTGGATATAAAACTGGGAGTTTAAGGTGATTTGGGTAGATCATTTTGATCGGTTGGTTGATCCTTGAGATATTTTTGAACCGTTCTTTCATTTCACCCCCTTCCCTTTGTCCGTCTATAATAATATGCATCGGTTTAGATCTTTTTTCGTTAAATTTTTAAGTTTTAGCTTGAATATTAAATTAGAAAACGAATACCTCATTGTTGAAAGGTTTTTTTACAAGACGTTATGGCCAAGCGATTAATGTTCCAAGATATTGTTTGGATGTATGAATATTTACATCATCAATTGGAACAGGTAGCTTGGTTCTCAGCTCTAGGGATACAGTAATTGACACTCCGACATGACTTATCGAATGTGGTATGTTGTGTAATATGTCATTCTGGATATTGAACATGATATCCCTCACTACAAAGTGAAGGGTGGGTGTTGATAGATATAAATCACAGTCATTTTTACCCTGAATAATATCAATAAAGGAAAGGTATCAGTTTTTAGTGTCTATTAGATTCACATTTAATAGAAAAAATTATTAGAAAATTGACTACCATGGTTAATAATTGTTTTTGATGGGGGTGTCTCCTCTTAAAACTGGTGGGGGTGGGGCGGGATCTTCATGCGCAGGTTGTTCTTGAGTTGTTTCTTCTCTTTGCCTCCCCCCATCAAACTTTACATCATCTCTCTCTGGTATTGTAATTCTTCTTGAAAAATATCTAATGTTTCTCTCGCCTTTTTCATTTCTTCAGTTTGATCCTCTCCTTGTTTTATTTCTCAAAATATGTTTGGGGTGTCATAGAAAAACTTGCACCTCTGATGCGGCCATACATTTCTGGCTACTTCAAGGCCACGAAAGTATGTCTACATCCAGTGGGGGTGTTGTTAATTCTTGAGACTTTGTCAAATGAAAAATATAGGAAAATAAGTAATCATTGTTATGTTATAGAAATTTAAAGAAAAACAAATTTTTATTATATCATACTTACACATGTTTCCCTATACTTTTTGTGTGTTTTCATCTATTAGTTTTCCATATTTATTTACACATGCCTCCTTCCATAGCACATGGAATGGGATGGAAATAGATGTTGATTTGGACTCTTCAAGCTGTATATAAACAAAAGAACATAGTTATTGTGTTGTTTTATGTCACATAAAATTATTATGGTAGATTTAAAATACATACCATATTTTTTTTCAAATGATGCCTCCCCATACTTGCTTTACGGTTGGGGAATGCTAGTTTTGATACCCATTGTTTATTTTCAGCACTCACTTGAAGTTTCATAAATAAAACATTGTCAATAAAATTGATGAATACATGTACCATAAAACAATGTATTACCATACACAATGTACCTGAAAAGACTATATTGCATGATGGCCAGTAAATGTATCCCATGATTCTTAGGTTATTAGGTGTGCATAAAGAAGAGGTGGGTGTGGTTTTATTTTCCCTTCAGCATATTTATGATGATATTTCATTAAAAGTGTGCGAAAACCCCTGTTAATCCTTCTATAAACCCCTATGACACAGTAACTGTGTGATTCATCTACTATAAATGCACTCTACAAGAGATGATGAAGTGTAAGTCAATGTTTAGTTATTTAATTTTTAGTAAATTAAAAAAATGATATCATAATGTTACCATAATATCTCCCCACATCAGTGTCTTAATTTTAGCTTCAACATGGTGTCATGAAGTTACATCAATCTTCATGCGTTACAGAGTGATAATTCTAATGTAACTACTGAACATGGCCTTATTGGGGTTAACATGTTGGCCCTTCTTATTCCATCCAATCTTGTATTTGATGCCTTTCTCTTTAGCCTTAATGATTTTTTCTAACACAATTAAACTACAGTGCTCCTATTTTTTCTATGCCACCAGTGTTTTGTCACCTTTCATTTCCTCGATTCCACAATCCTCAATATGTTCCTCTGGCTCCAGAGCGCTAGCATCGACATGTGAAGATAGTGGTAGTACCTCTACACTGGGAGAAGCAACAGGTTGAGAAACCTGTTGTTCTTCAGCACTATGAGCAGCAACAGGTTGAGAAACCTATTGTGCTTGGGGATTGGGAGCATCATCACATGCATAAGTCATTATATGAAAATGTGGTTTAAAATTTAATTTAGATAACATAAAATCAGTAGTGAACTGATACTAACATAAAGTAACACAATGCATATTAGAAAAAAAATATAACCTGATTATTGAACTCTATTTTTTTAGGTTGAATGGATTTGACCCCTCTACCAAATATTTAAATCCCTTCATTGTGGTCTCCTCTGACATATAAAATTCCATCTACATTGGGACCACTATAAAATGATTGCAACGTCCTAATAAAAGGGTCATCCTCCATTGAATTTTCATCTGACTCTTTAGTGGTTTTGGTCGATAACAAAACAATTGACCAGTTTTGGTTTCAGGATATAGAGCATAAAATACTTGTACTGCCTATGATTCCATTATAAATGATTCATCTTTGTACCCTTCCTTACTAAAATCAACTTTCACAAATCTCAACTCAACTATTTTAATAGCACTTCTGTTATGAACCCACTTTCATTGAAAAATAGGCACTTAGAATGTCATATAATCCAAATCCCATATTTTTTTGATGATGGAAAAGTATGACATATTTGCGTATATTGGATTTATATCATTAGAACTAAAAACATGCTTCGCTTCAGCTACAAGAGTAACTCCATTATTCTATTTGTTACTGTCTTCATCATGTTCATAATTATATAATTTATAAATATTAATTACATAAGAATTGTAAGATAATATGTACACACTTGGTCCTCTAGCTAGCCATCGAAGTCTTTCTGAAATTGAGTATGGATTTTCATCTAACTTCTTAAAAATATGGTTCTGAAACCATCCTATAAATTTTTGATTATGTTTATTTGATATTCATTTTTCAACCCTAGATGGATTCTAATGCCTAATAATTTCTTTGTGAGTCTCAACATATGGTTAAACGTCCAAACTATTATGAAAAACGTAAAGGTGGGCCTACTCCAGATCTATAATATTGATTGTGACAACCTCCTCTCCAAAAATTCCTTCACCCGTAAGTCACCCAGTGTGACGAGATTTCATTAGACCAATGATTTTCACACTGGACAGGTATTCGGTATAGAATTCAACTACTTCCTCAACAATATATCGCTCTACAATAGAACCCTATGGCCAACTTCAATTTTGACATACCCTTTCAAAATATTCATATACCATTCAATGGGGTATATCCATCTATAGTGCATAAGACCACATAGCCAAATCTCTCTCACCAGGTAAACCATCCAATAAACCATCATATCAAATAATTTCGGCAAGAAAAACATTTCCAATTCACATAATATGACAACAATTTCTCTTTCCATAGTCGGAAATTTCGTCGGTTCAATAACTTTGCTACATATAATTTTGAAGAAGAAAGAAAGATTTATTAATGTATGATGGACATTCTTGGGAAAAATGAAATGTAAAGCTATAGGAATTAGATCTTGCATCAAAAGGTGGCCTTAATGTGATTTCAAACCTTTTAACTTTAAATCATGCATTGACACGATGTTCTTGAAATTCGATGAATAGCCCTATGGAACCTTTATGTCATTTAAGAAGTTTAAAAACTGATATCTCTCTTTCCTGGAAAGATTCTAAGTAGAAGGAGGAAGAAATATTTGTTTTTTACCCTTCACTCGTGCTAACTCTTCTCATATTCCCATGTCAACGATGTCCAACCTAGCCTTAATTCCATCCTTTGTTTTGCTGGGTGCATTTAGAAACATGTCAATGATAGTATCACATACATTTTTTTCAACATGCATAACATTAAGAAAATGTCTAACATACAGATAATTCCAGTATGGTAATTCAAAAAAACAGATTTCTTTTTCCAAACGGTTTTCGTAAGGTTTTTCAAATATGGTTTACCAAAAGCAGTGTCCATGTATTTAACATTTTCAAACAGTTTATAACCTGTTAGTGGATATGGTGGTGTACATTCTTCTAAACTTCTATCGAATGATGTTGTCCAATATCGGTACTTATGTCTTCGGTGTAGAAATCTATGATATCCTAGAAACATAGTTTTTAACGAATGTTTCAACCTAATTGATTTTTTACCTTATTCTTAGATAGGACACCCAAGAGTTCCTTTAATTATATATCCTAACAAATTTCCATAATAATAAAAGTCATTTATTGTCCCATACAACATGGCTCTCAACGTGAAATCTTCATTTCTGAAAGCATCATACATCATAACACCTGAATCCCATAATAATTTCAAATTATTGATCAATGGATCCAAATAAACATCAATATCATTACCTAGTTGTTTTGGACCCTATATAAGCATAGATAACATGATGTTTTTTTGATTCATCCATAACCACGGTGTAAAGTTATAATTTACCAACATAACCAGCCATGTACTATGAGTACTACTTTGAAAACCAAAAGGATTCACTCCATCGGTACATAATGCAAGACGAAGTCTTCTCAGCTTGTTTTGAAAGTTAGGATACTCATGATCAGTTCTCTTCCACTGAGAAGAGACTTCTGGGTTCCATAGTTTTCCATCTTTATTTCTTATATCTGTATGACACGTCAATTTCCCTATAGTCTCCTCACTTCCATATAGGCACATAAACCTTGTAATGATTGGAAATTACCATGAAACTTTCGTAGGACCGGATTCATTATTCTTGTATTGAGAATAACCACACTTTTGGCATTCTCTAAGTGATTTTTAGTCCTTGAAAAATAGTATGCATTCATTCGGGCAGGCGTGTATTCTTTCATAGATCATACCCATCGATCTTAGGATTCATTTGGCATCGTATGTTCATCTTGTGTGTTCATTATCTTTTGGGAGAATTTCATTCAAGAGAGAAATCAATTCCATAAAACTGGATTAACTCCATATATTTCTTACTTTCAAATTATACAGCTTCATTACAGCTGACAATGTTGTGTATTTAGTGCAACCATCATACTCCGAAGTCTTTGCACAACTCTTTAACTGATCAAAAAATTTTGGGAAATCACGAAGTTCATATTAAACTATCCTTTTAATTTCCTTAATATGATCTTAATCATCATGCACATCTGTAATATCATCCTCGATACGGTCTTCTTCATTGTCCACACTTGTAATCATATCAAATGATCCATAAAACGCAGTGTTATCCCAGTCACTAGCTACATTTTATTTTTCCTCATGTTTATTCCAACATTTATAACTTCAATCTATTTCATGAAAGATCAGGTGTTCTTCCAACTCCTTTGGAATAACTTCTCTTGAATAACAATATTGTAAACATATACAAAGGATTTGAGAAGGATCATATGCATGATCTTTTGCAAACTTTATGAACTCTTTCACTCCATCTTTACACTCTTTTTTCAGATGATTGGAATCCATCCATTCTTTATTCATATAAATCCTATTTGATTCAGTGATATTAATATTAAACAAAATAAATAAACAGAACTTTGATATAAAAATTAACCAAGGCTAAAATAACACACTCTTTTTAAAACTATTTATAAAATAACAAAGAGATAATTTATACAAACCATTTACATAGTTGAAATCACATTAAAAAAATATTTATAAATAAGAAAACTCATTTAAAATTATAGTTAAAAACCCATTAAAAATCATAGTTTAATTCCCATTAAAAAACTAACCATTTACACATATTCCTCTTTAAAATAGCACAGCCTTTTTAAAATAAATGAATTAGTTCCAAACATCCTTTCTCAAAACCCCAATTCCTTTTTTAAACCATTTAAAGCTATTTAAAACGAAAAAAGGGTATGTTGAACACATATAATTTTTTAAGAAACATTTAAAAACACTTGAATCATTTTAAAATATCTACTTAGGAATTGTCAAAAAAACATAAATCCCAAGAGAGACACTTTATACATTATTTTAAACAATACAAACTTTAGTCCTAACTTCACAACTATACTTGATACCACTGGTGGAAATAGAGGATTTCTTAACAGATTTATTCCAATGGTTTGTTTAAACTATTGGTATATTGTTTTTATATCAACCTTTTCCAATGGTTTGAACAAACTGTTGGTAAACTATTTTATAATTAACCATTCCCCATGGTTTGAGTAAACTGTTGGGAAAGATTTAATTTTCCTAATGTATACCAACAGTTTTAAAAAAAACCATTGGTAAAGAATATATTTCCCAATAGTTTTAAAAAACCGTTGGAGAATTTGTCCCCAAAATACACAATAGCTCGAGTTCCCTCATCCGTGCAATTGTATCCCTAAACATAAGATCTCCCAAATATCTCTCTTTAACCTTGGCTATGAAACTCCTTCCACCCGATAGATCCATCTTCAATCATGTAATTTTTTAGTTATACCCAATAAGTGCGGTCTGTGGCATGATATACCCAATAAGTGAACTTTGATTTGATTTTTTATTCTACACTTCAAGTTTCATGATTGTGTGAATCATCTTTTTTTGAAGTATTCATAGCCACTCCTTCTATTTAGATTTAGTGAACCATATCAACTAACGGAGGTTTTGGTGTATCCCCACTCAAAGATGGTAAAGGGATTGTTTAGTCATATTGTCTCGAGGTGGGTAATGGATATAAGGATGATATGTGTAAAGGGATTGGAGAATGTTGGGGTAGTGGTGTAGGTGGTTTTCCATTTTTTTAGTGGAGTGATATGGTAGTTTCTATAGACTTTAGTTTAGTTGAAAATTGGATTTCGATTTTGTATTTATAGTTTTTGTTCAATAAATAAAGGAAAGGGTAGTGATATTGAGGATGAATTGGGTGTTGGTTGGGTGATGGATTGAAATTGTGATATTGGTTGGATTGGGTATAGGTAATTTTCCAGGTATTATATGGGTATTGTCTCTCCTAAACACCCCCCTTCCACCCCCACCCCCCTGGACACCCCCACCCCATGGACACCCCCACCCCCTAGAACCCCCCCCCCCCCACCACCACCACCACCACCACACTAGACACCCCCACCACATGGACACCCCCACCCCCTTAGAAAGCCTCCCCCCACCCCCTTGGACACCCCTAACCCCCATATACTTCCCCCCTCCCCCCAAACTAGACACCCCCACCCCCTGGAAACCCCCCACACCCCGGATAGCCCCCCACCTCCCTTGGACACCCCCACCCCCTTGGATACCCCCACCACCAGGACACCCCCACCCCCCTGGAAACCCCTCACCCCCATGTACACCCCACCCCCTGGACATCCCTCACCCACCGTGGACACCCCCCTCCCCCACCCCCTGGACACCCCTACCCCCTGGACACCCCCACCCCTTGGACAGCCCCCACCCCTAGAAACCCCCACCCCCTTGGACACCCCCACCACCTGGACACCCCCCCCCCCCCAGCCCCATGGACCCCCACCCCCTAGACACCCCCACTGCCCTAGACACCCTCCACCCACTTGGACACCCCCCCTGGACAATCTCCCCCTGGACACCTCCACCCCCTTGGACAGCCCCCCTGGACACCACCCCACCCCCTTGACACCCCCACCCCCTAGACAACCCCCCACCCCCTAGACACCCCCCCCCCCCGAACACCCCCACCCCCTTGACACCCCCACCCCTTTGGACAACCCTCCTAGACACCACCCCACCTCCTGGACACCATTCCACCCCTTGGACACCTCCACCCCCATGACAACCCCCCCCCCCCACACACACACACACCCCTCGACACCCCCCCCCCCCGGAAACCACCCCACCTCTTGGACACCCCCACCCCCTTGGACCCCACCCCACACCCCTGGACACCCCAACACAATGAATACTTTGACTTTGGGTATTGGGTGTTATGAAATCTCCCAAATTTTCAAAATATTTCCATTTTTAAGCATCAATAAGTTATTTAAAAAACTCTCTTTACACATTATGCATCTTTGATGAAAAAAATCACTTTGTAATATCTTGAACAATGTTCTATCAGGTCCATGGTGTCCTCTTGTATGTGATAAATGAATAAAATTTCAAAACACATTTCACCTCAAATTTAGGCACACATTACTGAATTAGTATATCTTCACATTGTTTTAATAATAAGGTATCAACCTAGGAATAGTTCACTACATCAACTAGAATCCCCTTCCTTTATGGATATCTAAAATGGGGATAGATTATCCCATTTGGAAAATAAATTTCAATCTCATCATTCGAAATCTACATGTACCTGGAATCATGATTCTTTTCCCCAAGGAACCACCATCTTATGACATCAAACTCCTCTTACTTCCATTTAATCTTTCTTGGATCAGGATCCACATATATGACCATGATGTTTCAATCCCTGAGGAACTTTTTACCATCATTTTCAGATTATATTTCTCATTTATTCAGAATATATATTATGAATATCACTCAAATAATATACTAAAATATAAATTTGTTTGATCTAAAATTTACTAAACTCCTGAATAATTATCTTCCACAAGTGTACATGATCTTGTACACTCTTGTATAGTTCTTCAAAGATATTCAAAACCTTCCTTGAATATTTTTTTTGGTCTCAAAACACTCTCTAGATATCATGTGATCAAGTTATTACTTAGTTCATTGATACTTGAGAATAATGGCATTCTTCTCCTTAAAAGGATCATGGATTAGAAATCTCTCCTTCTCTTTGACACAAGATGTATAGGACTCTCAAAATTCTTCCATATATTGTATATGTTCTCTTAATATGCACAACTATCATGGTATTATATTTATAATTGAAGTCAATTTCATGGATTTATATTAATTTATAGTAGTTTGTTATAAATATAGTATTTTTTGTCTTTTATATTGTGATTCTCATATAGAGTAGTGTGTTAGTTATGGTTTCATATAAAGTGAACAATTCTCGTTTACTTAAATATATTTTTGATTAAACTTCAATCTTATTAAATTGATTTTGATGAAATGACGTATAACAATTTTTTTATAGAATGGATAGAAGTTTGATGTATGAAACTGATCGGATCTCAAGCAATTTTCAAAACAATTTGGAGAGATTTTTAGATTTTTCATTTCACAATGCTTCAGATAGTGGTCACATACACTGTTCATGTTATAATTGTAATTGCATTTTCTAATTTGAAATTAAACTGTATTAAAACCTATGAAAGCAACATTTCTAACTTGGTGGACATTTTATTGATTTATTAACCATGTATAAAATTATTATAACTCTAAGAAATCAATTTAACATTTCACCAGATAATTAACATAATGTTTTGTCTTATTCGGAAAAACATGTATAGAAACCTGCATTATCTACCTGGGCTAAAAAATTAAATTTTTCCTTAATTTTGACAAGTACTTTACCCCTTATGAATCTGGTATATATCTTATCCTTGTTCATATGTTTATATCATCATTTACAAATATCTTAAAGGTTTAATCATTCATAATTGTTTTCAAATGAAGAAAATGCAACCAATTAAAGAGAGGCTACAAAAAAAGATGATGGACAAAAAACGTCGCATGGCTGAGATGGGCATTCCACCACTAGTGCCTGTAGTGAGTATTTTATTTCAAATATATAAATTTAAATAATATTTAATTTCATGTTATTAATTTTGTTTTAAACATTTTTGTAGGATCCACCACTTAGGCAAAAATTATTTGATGAGTAGCCTAGTAGTGGTCCTAGTACTCAGGGTGTTCGTATGAGGGGGGTGGTACGAGAGCTAGCCAATCTAGTAGGCGTACCTGATTAGACCTTGTCCCTCCCACTTACATACCATCTACCCCACATTCTTATCCCGATGTGTCGTTAGGGACACACGGGATATTTAGGCCTCCCATGTTTTCACCACCCTTTACATCTAAGTCTAATCACCCATCTTTACCATATCCGATGAGGATTCTCACTCCCCATCCAGTATTTAGCCAGCCATATGTACCATATTCTTTTACTTCTGCTTCCTTCTCTCTAAGATTCTATATTCCATCTTCTTCGACTCTTGCTCCACCACAGTCTGTCCCTATGGAGAATACATTGGGACCCACTCCACCTGTACAGGGTGTTCCTTCAGTTTTTGTAGATCCAGTGGTGCCCATTGATCAGACTATCATAGGTATATTTATAGACCCATAACAAATTTTTATAACATTATTTATTTTCGTTATAACATGTATTGATAAAATATTTGTTTTTTATTTCATAATAGATACATCTACTGATAGGAGGTGGGGGCAGAGGCGTACACGCATGTGTGCGGTGTGGAACCACCGCACGTAGTTGATGGTAGACTACAATGAAGACAATCAAATGATTGAAAAAATAGGGCAGCAATGTCAGAGTTTTTTGGTGATGCTTTCCAAATACTCTGACGTCATTCCTGTCAGCCCTCTCTCATGGAGAAAGTTGCCAAATGAAGTCAAGGATAATTCTTGGAATAGATATAGGTAAAAAAATCTGTTGTATTTAATGAAATATATTATTTTTGTATTGATATGAATTAATATTTTGGTGTTAGCTTCAGTTTAATTTCCCGGATGGTGAGGGTGCACATTCAGCACGTCTAAATGATTTAGGTGAACTTTTGAGAGCCTATAAGCATGAGTTGTATATTCTTTGGCATGCTAGAGTTGGCATAGAATTAGAGGCAGTACCTGTCGTGGATGATTGTTTGATAGAACGGTATCGACAGATGATTACTCATTGGATGATTATCCAGTTTAAGGTATTAATAACATTTGAAGTATTTAAATGAAAATTTTAATGTTTTTCATTAATACTATCTTTTGTACTATTGAATTTTATTTAGGAATAATCTGGAAGAAATAAAAAAACATTGATGCTAAGAAGTACCTCCACACATTGGGGCGTACTATGATGTCAGTTCGTGAGAGGAAGCAGGTTTAACAGTTTATAATTTTCTTTTACAACTTTCAATTTCTATTGTTTCCTCCATAATTTATTTTATTGATAAAGTTTTCATATAATTTTATTTATGAAATTAATTATTGGTAACCTATTTCTAATTATGGTTTCCTATATCCAATCCCATTGTTGTAAAATCCCAAGTTAATAAAGAATAATACATTTTCATATTTGTTAATATTTGTGAATTCAATATTAATTTTACTTTAAAGGGGATGCTATGTTCGATGGCATACCCGATACGCAACAATGAGTTTCTTTGAAATATTATGTTGCACACAATGTTGGTTCATACTGAAAAATAATAATATTATATTATTTTAAATGGTAGTTAACGCCTAACCTTTGTATTGGTGTAAATGAACAGAACTAACCATATTATGATTAAATATGTCTCTTAAATGTTTTTATATTTATCTAACAAAATTAAGAGGCTTAAAATGTGAATGAATCTAATTTTAAGCATAAATACTCTAATATTCTTTAAAAGGTCGATTTATCGCCTTTTGATGGAGAACCCTCTTTAAATCTATTTTTGGTCACTTTTATATGTTCTATTTGAAAACATAAAATTCTTATTTAGAATTGGGACATCAAAATTTACTTTGGGTAAATTATTGGTATTTTTCTGATATAATAAATTTTTTAATGAATAGTGAAAAATACTGTATTTTAATTCAAAATTGCCTTTTAATATAATTTATTTATATGGTTAGATTATCTTTTTAATTGGTTTTAAAGTGTAATTAGATTATATTTTTACCATTTACTTCAATTTTGGTCATTTTAAGTAATTTCACTTTGAAATTGGACATAAACAAGTGTCAATATTTTAATAGTTATTATTTCTTAAAAAACACGCTTTTTGTTTTGACAACAGGAATTAATTTTAAATTAATTAATGTAAATTATATGTTTTTAATTTGGTAAAATAGACATAGTTTTTTAATTTTTAATATCAAATATATCTTAGGCTGAATTTTTTGTATTTTTCTGAAAAACATCAATTTTTGATGAATAGTGGAAACACTGAGCACTAGTTAAAAAGCCGATTTTTTCAATTAAATGAAATTTTACTGCTTCTATGAATTGAATTTTGAAAATACTACATACATGGTTGTTATTAGTAAGTAAAATTTGGTTTAATAAGATGAAAATATTTTTGGTGAATATTAACTTTTGAATTTTATTTACCACGGTTAAAGGAAAATAGGGTAATTCAAGGTAAAAATAATATTATAATAATATTAAATTACCCTAACATGTGTCCAAATCCTATTGGTTGATAAATTTCTGACCATGGGAATTCTTGGGTCTATTTTGGGACCTCATGTAGCCACTTAAGAGTGATAATGACACTTTATATTAATTGATTTAAAGAAATGATAAAAATGACATAAACATATATCTTTTAGTAAATAAATTCTTACATGGGGTTATATAAGATATAACTTTGACTATAAATATTTATTTGAAAGTGAAAGGGCTCTGTTTTGGGTTCCCTCAAATGATTAGTGTGATTTTGGGGTACTTAGGTGCAGCAGAGTGGCTGGCCAAGGTCATCTCTCAAAGGAGGAAGTGAATTAAAACAAATTTTTAGAGTTATTACAGAAATAAAATAAAAGAGAATAAAAACACTACTTGAAAGGATGGGGGTAGTTTTTTATCATTTATAAAACTTGAAGAAGTTTTCTAGAATAATATTGTATTTTTTCTGTTTTTAGTTTTGAAATGAATTTCGATTAAAATGACACAACAAGATAATGTTTTTTTTAGAAATCTGTTTTAAAAGGCGTAATCGATCTAACTCTACCTCTTCATTCACTTATTAATCATTATCATTTAAATCAATATACACTTAATTATGACCCTCTTATTTGTTAACCCTCTAACCCTAAAAGAGTTAACTTAACCACAAAGATAGAATTACTTAAACCCTAGGCTAGCTTCGGAACACGCAATCGCAGCACCCTGCTTTGATTGTTGTTCTATGGTTCGCTTATGGTCAGTGGTTAATTAGAGCACATATACATTCTTAAAATGAGTATGAATTGTGTTTAGGTATTATATTTTAACTCTACAAATTTATCCCGTGTGGTCTTGTATTACCGATTAAGATTGCGCTCTCACAATTTACACAAAATCCCGACCTCGCATGTTTTTGTTTTAATTGTTCAATTGCTTTCTTAGTTTCTTACAATTTAAAAACACGATTCATGGATCATATTAAGTGAATTACAGTAGCTCAATTATTGAAAATAATTAAATGAATAGGGTAGAAGATAGATCGATTACTAAAAGACTACTCTTCCATGGGTGGCATAATCATCGTAGAAGCATTTTGCATGTGCAAAGGTTTATAATGGGTATAACCCAATAACGCTTCTACTCAAGAATTCCAACCCAATTAGGAAGATTAAGATAAGAAGAAATTTAAATAAAACAGAATAAAATATGAGGAATAAAAGAAGATCAAATAAGTTTATTACACAAATGAAAACATTACAAAATGAAGAAGAGAAGGAGGCTTCGATGAGAGATCCTTGCTTAAAGAGATACCCCTCTTACAATGGTTGGAGAATTTGGGTGAAACAAATTCCCCTCTGCCTCCAATATTATAATGCACTTCCCAAACCCTCCAAATGAGAAAAACTCCAATTTATATAGGGGATGGTAGGAGAGGTTACAAGTGGTTTCAAGTGTGAATGTGGAAATTCGGACAAATATTTTATTCCAAATTTCACCGCCCCTTTTACCACAAAACGTATGAATTGTCCGGCCTTCCATAAGTATTATTTGTGCCACATCATTTCCCCGAGCTTTCCACAAAATTTGGGCTCAATCCAAGCCCGGATGAACAAGCTATGTCCCAAATACAGAACCCATGTCTATTCTGCCGAGTCCAGCCCACAATTGGCTTAATGGCCCATTTACTCCATCTAAATGCACTCTTTAGCTCTAGTGTCCTGAATGAATGTTGTAGAATATTAATCTAAAAACACTTTTAAAAAATATTAAGTTCAAATAATAAACATTAAAATATTTATCGTCAAAATACTACCGTATATTTTAAAAGGGTAAAATTGGAATTTTCGTCAAATTTTCAAATGAATGATCTAATCCCAAATATTTCATAAATGAATATATTTAGCACAATGTGAGGAAATTATATCATTTATTATAAATAAAATATTCATCAAAATAGTGTTTTATCAACTCCCTCACACTTACCCTTTTGCACACCTGGGCAAAACCTCATGTCAAGTAAACATCAATATCAAATCAAAACAAATTTTAAAACACACATCCTTGAGATCCAACAATTACACACCAAGAAACAAAAGATATCATGCCTCATAAAAATCATTATTTCAAGTTCTCCATTTATATCATTCAATATATTTACACTTCATTTATCCTCCCATGCACACAAAACACTTACCTAATATTCATTTTCACTCACCACATAAATGTTAATTTTTTTAGAAATGTCTTTCTCATCTAAACTCATAAAAGGGTCACCATAGGCTTGATAAATTCCTACATCTCCACCCGATGTGAGTCAAGGAAGTATGTTTATCATGAATACTTTTCAGGGTTATTCTGTGTCTTTCGGTTGGTAGGATTTAGATGCGAAAAATTCTGAGGCTAAATAAGGAGGTCTTGACTCTTTTTGAAGTAAAATTGCATTAATCTAATTTTCACTTAATTATGGTCTCCTCATTAATCCCCATAGTATCAATTCAGCTCCATCATCATTAAAATTCATGGAATTTTTTCACCATTCATCAATTCAGCAGCAAAAATGTCAATCTTCTCAAACATGATTTTCTTGAAAGCTTCAGATAGGTACAGCTTTCCACCTCAATTAGAAGATCCAGAAAAGGCACAGCTTCACTTGTCATGAAAGCTCCAGAAAAGGCACAGCTTTCAATATAATGACTTTATTCAGAAGCAAACACATCTCTTCATAATTTAATTTTCCACCCAAAGTATCACATAATGTGGTAGCAAAACACAAGATAGATTCCCCCACATTTAAGCTCAACTAGATTATGCAATTTCACTTCAAGAGTTGGTTGGATAGGGAAAATTGGCTTGTAATGTGGCTAACCTAACAGGATGTGCATGGCTTCTAAGGGCTAAAAGGATTAAATGTTCAAGTTAGGCCATTATGAAAAAGGATTTTTTGAAATAGGGGCTTTAATACCAAATAAATGCCTCAATAATTTAAACATAAGTACCTCAAACCCTCAAGTTTTGACAGGAATAGAACAAATTCTGGTTAAATTAAGGATGGTTTGGTTCTCTCAAGAACTGAGGTGAATGTAAAGAATATGAAAATAATGGTTCAAAAGCCTCACAGGAAAGTGATTTCAAATATAAAGACAGTGAGATGTGGCATGGGATTCAAAATTCAGTGTACTTTTCATGAAATTACTAAATATTTGAACATGAAACAAAGTCATTTCAGCATTTATTTAAGCTTAGTTTCAAGGGATAAATTGTTTCACTCATTGATATGCATTTCAAAATTGTGATGAGAATCATTTCATCTCAAAAATTTAAAAAACACAAAGAAAATTGAAAAATAAACACACAAAATTTGAAAAACACACAAATTTTTTTTGGTTTTTTTTAAACAGGAAAACAATTGAAATTACTAAACTAAAAGATTCCCTCCCCCACACCTAAAATATTGCATTGTCCTCAATGTGAACCCATGAGATGATGAAATGCAAAATTTTTAAATAGGAAAAATAATACAAAAGTGAAAGGGTTCGGAACAGCCTGATGTGATCAAGTGATGATGGGGTCATGTAGTGTGATAAAATCCACTGCATTAGTAGGAAGTCCCTCAATGTATCTCGTCAAACGTTTCCCATTGACTGTAAATCTCCTTCTAGTGTCCTCTTGTGTGATCTCCACTGCACCATAAGGAAAAAACATTAGATACAATATAAGGACCTAACCATCTGGAATGCAACTTACTAGGCATCAGCTTCAGTCGTGAACTGTAGATAATGACTTTCTCTCCAACATGAAACTCCCTTTGTTGGATCATTCTATCATGAGCTGCTTTTGATCTTTCCTTGTAGAGCCTTAAGTTCTCATATGAAGACAATTGAATCTCCTCAATCTCTTGAATTTGCAGCTTCCTTTGGATTCCAGCTTGGGCCAAATCCATGTTGCATTTCTTTATAGCCCAATAAGATCGACGCTCAACTTCCATGGGGAGATGACACGCTTTCCCAAAAACAATCTAAAATGGGGACATGCCAATGGGTGTCTTATATGCTGTCCTATAAGCCCACAATGCATCATCCAAGCGCTTGCTCCAATCCTTCCTATTTGGCTGCACGGTTTTCTCCAATATTTGTTTCAACTCACGATTTGAAACCTCAGCCTGGCCATTTGTTTGGGGGTGGTATGGTGTTGATGTTTTGTGTGTCACCCCATACTTTCGAAGGAGGGAAGAAAAATTCTGATTGCAGAAGTGTGTCCCTTGGTCACTGATGATGGCCTTCGGTACTCCAAACCTGCAAAAAATTTGTACTTTGACAAAGTCCACTACAACATGAGAATTGCCAGTCCTGGTGGCCTTGGCCTCCACCCATTTACTCACATAATCAACAGCAACCAAAATATATAAAAATATAAATGAACTAGGAAAAGGACCCATAAAATCAATGCCCCATACATCAAAAATCTCACAGAATAATATGGGTTTTTGGGGCATCTCATGTCTCTTAGAAATGTTCTCAGTGTGTTGGAAATGAGAGCATGACTTACAAAACACATGGGCATCATGGAATAAGCTAGGCCAATATAATCCAGAGTCCAAAACTTTCCTAGCTGTCCGTTGGGGTCTAAAGTGTCCACCACAAGAAAGTGTATGACATAATTGCAAAACAGACTCAAACTCGTGATTAGGAACACAACTCCTAATAACTTGGTCACTACACATGCACCATAGGAAGAGCAATCTTACTAAAATATTTGATGAAGCACCGATAAAATCCTGCATTCCCTATGAAAGATCTAACATCACACACACATGAAGGATATGTTAAGGATGAAATAATACCTACCTTTGATCTATCAACCTCTATCCCATGTTTTGACACTACATGACCTAAGACAATGCCATTATCTACCATTAAATGACACTTTTCAAAGTTCAGGACCAGATTCTTCTCAATACAATGATTCAACACCTTTCCCAAACTAATTAGACATTCATCAAATGAAGACCCATACACTGTAAAATAATCCATAAATACCTCCATTCAGGTCTCAATAAAATCAGAAAAAATACTCACCATGCACCTCTGGAAGGTACCTGGGGCGTTGCAAAGTCCAAATGGCATCCTTCGGTAGGCAAATGTGCCAAAGGGATAGGTGAATTTAGTCTTCTCCTAATCCTTCGGAGATATAGGAACCTGGAAATATCCAGAAAATCCATCCAATAAATAATAGTGTGTCTTCCTAGCTAGTCTCTCAAGCATCAGATCAATAAATGGGAGGGGAAATGGTCTTTGCGAGTGGAATGATTTAGTTTCCTATAATCAATACACACACGCCAACTATTTTGTACCCTCATTAGAACTAAATCATCTTTCTCGTTTTTAACAACAGTAACACCACTTTTCTTAGGCACAACCTGAATTGGACTTACCCACTGAGAATCTGAAATGGGATAGATTATACCTACCACGAGCAATTTTTCAACTTCTTTTTTAACAATCTCCAAAAGTGTTGGATTGATTCTCCTTTGTGGTTGCCTCACCAGTTTATCCCCATCATCTAAAAGAATCATATGCATGAAAATCGAGGGGCTAATACCTAATATGTCATCCAAGGTCCACCCAATTTCCCTAATGTTCTCCCTCAAAAGATTCAAAAGTTTTTCTTGATGTTCAAAATAGAGATTGTTAGCAATGATAACAGGTAATTTCTCACCACTCAACAAGTATGATTATTTGAGATTTGGTGGCAATGGCTTGAGTTCCAGAGTAGGGGGTGGTGTATGGATGGAGACATAGAAGGAACTAAAATATGTGCACAAAGAGCATCAGTATCAGAATCAAAATCAGAGAATAAAGCATCAAATCCATCAGCATACTCAACATCCATGTCATAATCAGAGTTCACATGATCAAAATCAGAGTATGATTCCATTTCAAAATCAAATATAATAGAGTCTTTTTCATTATAAATAGTTGTGGAAGTACTCTTAGACGTCAAACTAGAACCGATACTCATAATCTCCCTAAGCATAGAACAATCAAATTCCATGGGGTTTTTATTTGGTGGTTTAAAATGGGAGATAACAAATGCAGAGTGATCCTCTGAGGGGTACTTCATGGAATCCATAACATTAAATATCACAAATTCATCTCCAAACTCCATGGAAAGTATACCCTCATTGACATTTATGATAGTTTTTGTAGTTTTGAGGAAGGTTCTACCTATGATTATGGGAGCATGAGAACTTACTTGATTGTCCTCCATGTTAAGCACATAGAAATATACTGGGAAGATCATGTCTCTTACACAGACAAGTACATCCTCAAGGACTCCCGCTGGATATGTTGTAGCTCTATTTTCCAACTGCACCACTACTCTTGTTGGCTTCAACTCACCAACCTGCAAGGAAGAGAATACAGACTAAGGCATCACATTTATTGAAGCTCCTAAATCAAAAAGAGCATCAGAGAAGTGCAACTCCCCTATGGTACATGGGATGGTGAATGTCCCGAGATCCTTGCACTTTGTTGGCTTTGCTAGAGTTGGTGTAATGAGTGCTGAGACATTCCTTCCAAGTTTGATCCTCTCATTTCCCTTGAGCCCTCTTCGATTGGTGCAAAGTTCTTTTAAGAATTTTTCATACCTTGGGATTTGTTTGATGTCTTCAAGTAGAGGGATGTTGATCTCAACATGCTTGAATGTGTCCAAAACCTCCTTTTGCATTGCTTCTTAAGCCATCTTCTTAGTTTGAACAACCCTGTTTGGAAAAGTAAGGGGTTTAGGAGGAACATCATCAATCTTTTTCTTACCTTTATCTTTCTCCTTGGATTGCTCATCAGTTGGTATGGAATGCGGCTTCTCTAGAGTAGAGGTGAATCCCGGTGGAATGGTAGGTACATATGTATCATTCATTTGCTTCCCACTTCTCAATGTGATGGCACTAACATTCCCCTTTGGATTTGGAGTGGGTTGCGAAGGTAGATTCCCAGAATTCTTACTTACAAGTTCATGGAGGGCAGTGGAAATCTAGCTCATTTGAGTCTTCAACTCCCTCAGCTCTGAACTTTGACTCTTCAACTCATTCTGTTGATTAAGAACAATTTTATTCCAAAGATAATCAGTATTAGAATCTACTTTTTGTGGGGGATTCCCTTTTTGTTGGCTTATTGATGCTTGGGATTCAAATATCCTTTGGGGTTGTTGGAAACCCTGCTGGTAAGGCGGAGGCTGCTGGAAGTTTTGTTGAAAGGGTGGCCTTTGTTGTTGTCCAGAGCCATACCTCATGTTCGGTTGATCTTTCCACCCTTGGTTGTATGTTGGATCAAATGAATCAAACATCTTTTGGGGATATGGTTGTTGTTGCTGCTGAAATGGTCTCCCTGGGAATACTGATGCACAATCCTCTGTCTCTTGTAGTTATGGGCAACAGTCAGTTGGGTGGCTTGTCTCAGTGCAAATGCCACAAGGCCTTGAAGGAGGGGGTTGGGATGTCTTCTAAGCCAATGCAATATGCCTCACCATAGTGCTCAATTCTTCCAACATGGTATCAATCAAATTACTTTCAAGAGAAGAAGGACTTACCTGATGTACTCTCCTGACATGTGGTGTACCTCGATCGTCAAATTGTTGGGAGTTTTGTGCCATATTTTTGATCAATTCACGTTCGAATACTGGTGTCTTGTCCACCAATGCCCCTCCTGCTGTGGCATCCACCATGCTCCTCTCCATAGGTGTGAGTCCTTCATAGAAGTACTGAATGAGGAGTTTCTCACTGATTTGGTGATGTGGACAGCTTTCACACAACTTCTTGAATCTCTCCCAATACTCATACATTGACTCCCCTTGTGATTTATTGATCCCCGAGATCTCCTTAAATATAGAAGTGGTCCTCGATTCTGGAAAAAATCTCTGCAAGAAAAGACGTTTTAAATCATTTCAACAAGTTACATCCTCGGGTTTTAAATAATACATCCAATCTTTCGCAGCTCCATCAAGTGAGAATGGGAATGCTCTTAATTTGAATTGATCTTCAGAAACATTTCTTGGTTTAAGGGTTGAGTAAACCACAATAAATTCTTTAAGGTTTTTGTTTGGATCCCTACCAGATAAGCCATGAAATTTTGGAAGAAGGTGAATTAACCCAGATTTTAACTCAAAGTCTGATTCAAGATTCGGGTATGCAATACAATTTGGTTCATAGTTAATATCAGGTGCAGCAAATTCTCGAATGGTTCTATTAAGTTCATTTATAACGACCCAAACTTTACATACATTGTTATTACTTTATAATTTAAGCACACTTATTACAGCATATAAAAAAACCAATAAAGGACCGTATAGGTATAGTGTCTTTAGAAACTGGGAAACATAAACAAATAGTTCATAAAGCGTCTACTTTGCCTCCCATTTATTTCATCATATCTAGAGTCCCTTTTTAGAATATCCTACTTAATAACCTTCTTCCTGACCTAGGGAAATAAAACATACAAAAGGGTGAGCTCAAATTCTCAGTAAGGGTAAACAAAAGAAATATCAATCACATCATATACATAAGCACATAACTTTTGGAAATCTTAACCTGCAAAAGAGATTATAATTTCATAACATAGGATAAATCATAGTAGTGAAATGTAATCCCAATAATTATAACTTAAAACATGAAACTTTGTGTCATACACAAATAATCATAGATAATCATTTCTTATTAGTCAAGACTCATTTCCAAGACTATCTTAGTGGACAAATTCCATTTCTGAACTGAGTTCACTCCTCATTTCAGTCCCGTTTCACTGAACCGGTATAACCTACCGTTCCATCCATGTCTATCTCATGAGATATAAAATCTTTACCCAATGCATTGGAGGGATATATAGGTCCCACCCATCTCATAATGATACCATTCTTATGTGTGCCACAAAATCATAAATCATACATCATTTCATAACCCTTGTAATAAAAATGGGAATCTTAAACATCATGACATCATAAATTCATATAAGATAAAGGAATTCATAAATATAATTCCATCACAACATAATAAAATCAATGTAATAATATGGATAGAAACATTACCCTTTATTATCTTAGATGGAAAATAATTTTGATAAAACACTTGAACTCCATTCTTGAGGAAAATATCCTTTCTACTTCAAAAATACTTTTCCTTTCTTAACATGTCATACAATTATAAACTAAAAGACGTTGATTAAAAATAAACTTGAAAACTTGTAAAGGAATCTTATTGGAAATAATGTTTTAAAAATCCATTCATGTCGTATAAGTTAAAAAAACATTCTTCGTACTTTTG
This sequence comes from Viscum album, assembly GCA_963277665.1. Classification (NCBI taxonomy): domain Eukaryota; kingdom Viridiplantae; phylum Streptophyta; class Magnoliopsida; order Santalales; family Viscaceae; genus Viscum; species Viscum album. The sequence continues at coordinate 627,996,435 of OY728127.1, forward strand.
TCGGAAAAGTTAAAAAGTACCTCGTACGAAAAACGACAAAAGATTCCTTTCATATCCTTTACTAAAAACTCACCGAAGGGTAAAATTGGATTTAAACAATTGTAGGTGGATGGAAATAATATTACATATTGAGGAAACGTGGATGTGGATGATAAAATACACCCCAGTAAATTTCAAAGTATAAACAATCTCGGATAAAAAAGAGATTGTGATATTTCCCTTACCTTAGGTCCGATTTGCCTCATAAGTGTCCGAACCTCCTGTATAATGATTTAAATAATGTTATTGACTTATTACAGAATCATAATTATTGTTATGATATCATATATGGTCATATTCTTAGCTTCTTGGTAGTAATATTTCATTGCTACTTGTTATTCGGGTGTTTATAACTTTTTGTTCTTATGCGTGTTTTGTCGAATAAATTCTTATTCTTCTCTTTAGGTTATAGATAAATCATTTCCAGAAGGTATTAATGTACTATATATCATATTTATTCATTAAATTCATTTATATAATCATTATGCAATGAAGATCATGTAGAACGAATCACATCACATCGTGGAGACGGTATTCCGTACGTACGCACGAGTGATGATATCGTTCCCATGATCGTGGAATTGTATTTGAGTGTATGTATACTATTTCAGAATCAATATCACTTTATAATAATCATATATAGTCATTTTTTACACCATTATACCCATCCAATTAAGGTGGTGGTGTAAAATAGATTACACCACGGCGTGGAGACGGTATTCCGTACGTACGCACGCGCGGTGATTTCATTTTCCGTAGGATGTATAGATGGTGAAATAAGGTTGTTTCATACTTATAATAACATATCATTATATGAGTGATACTGATGTTATTACTTCATGATGAAACAACTAAAGAAGAAGAAGTGGAAGAAGAAATAAAGATGAAAGAATCGGTAACGGGCATTACCTCTTCTTTGAAGCGCCTCTTTGAGACCTCCTTTTAGGGCACTAAAATTGGTCTTTGAAGAAGACCAGGACCTATAGGATGTCTCTAGGGAAGTGGAGAGAAGAAACTGGCAGGGGTTGGCCGAGCTTGAAGGCTAAAAGTGGTGTGAGGAAGAGAGGGAGGAGGTGCCCTTTTATAAGGGAGGAGAGGGGCACCTTTGAAATAACTAAAAATATTATTTTATTATAAATCCAAATTCGGTTTTAAATAGCTCCAAATTGATTTATTTCAAAGATAAGGTGGTTATGGGTCGAAATCCTCTCATAAAATAGAATTTAGACAAGTTTAGGTTCCTATTTTAACCTTATCATTTAGATTTAACATTAAATTAAATAATTTTACTTTTACCGTGTCTTCTTGTGTTCTTATACTATAAGGTTAATAAACTTACTATAAGCAGACAAACGAACCCCAAGTTGTTTATTATTAATATATATAACCTTATCTAAGTCATTTGGACTAACCTTAGATTTTTAGGAATAAAATAACAATTACTAATATAATATTTGTTTTAAAAACTATTTTATATCAATTTTGACACTATTTAGTAATTTATTTTTGTGAAAATCATAACAGAATGATTAGTTCGAAAAAAGTTAATTAAATCAATACTAACATGTCATATTAACCTAGAAAATTAGTGTAATTCATAAAAAGTCTCAAATTACATTTATTTTTGTGTTTATAACATCAATTATGTCAATATTTCATTAATAAGATAATTACTGCATCATCTTTGTGTCATAAATAAATTAAATTATTTAATGTCTAAAAATGACAAATAAAATACCATTATGTAGGAAATGCTTTTAGATTTATAATGAATATTTATAGTCGAATTTATCTTATGTATAACCCCATATTAAAAATGATTTAGTTATTAAACTTTGATTTTAACTATTTTAACCCTTCTTTAAATAAATTAATAATAAATGTCCTAATCTAATCCAAGTGGGCCTAAATGGTCCTATTTTATTCCTAAGTTTGTTTTTGTTCGAATTAAACTTGTCCAATAGAATTAGGACATGTGTTAGGGTAATAATAATATCATTTTTACCCTTAATTACCCTATTTACTTTTAACTGTGGTAAAAAAAGTAAAAAGTTACTATTCACCAAAAATTATTTTCATCTCATTGAACCACATTTTAGTCCTTGATATTAACCGTGTCTCTCGGATTTTCGAAATTCCACTCACAGAAGTGGTAAAATTAAGTTTTATGAAAAATTCAGTTTTTTTAACTACCACTTAGTGGTTTCACTATTCATCAAAAATTGAAAGTTTTCAGAAAAATACCAAAATTTCACCCTAGGCTAATTACGATATTCCGAATCCAAAAATGAAGTCCATTTTGAAAAATAAAATTTATAAAATTTCAAAAAGTGGTTATTATTATTCATAACGGCTAGTTTTAATAATATTTTTTAGTATATCATTGTTTAGTGAAACTCGGTATTGCGTACGATGCAAGCTATCGAGGAAGGTTGTGATTTCGTGTAAAGCAAGCCAAGAAAGTGTTGTGTGTAGAAAAAGATTCCTTTGATGATTTATATAACATAAAAGTCTCAGGTGTTAGATTCTACCCCCCTTAAAATGAATTTCGCCCTCGAAATTCGTCACTTTGTAACAAACAGATGAGGATACCTCTCCCTCGTCATATCCTCAAGCTCCCATGTAGCTTCTTCTAATTGGTGGTTCCTCCATAAAACTTTCACCAATCGAGTGGTCTTGTTTTGTAGTAATTTTTCGCTACGATCCAGAATCTCTATCGGTTGTTCTTCATAAGAAAGATCTTGCTTCAGTGGTACAACTTCTGAGCTGAGTACATGTGAAGGATCAGGTATGTACTTTCTCAGGAGAGATACATGGAACACATCATGAACTTGAGAGAGATTCAGTGGAAGCGCCAATCGGTAAGCTACCTTCCCAACACGATCCAGTATTTCTAAAGGACCGATATATCTAGGGCTCAACTTCCCCTTCTTTCCAAATCTCATAACCCTCTTCCAGGGAGATATTCGTAAGAACACTTTATCACCCACTTCATACTCTAGGTCTTTTCTTCGGTTGTCGGCATAACTTTTCTGTCGACTCTGAGCTGCTCTTATGTGTTGTTGAATAGATATGAACTTTTCTTCCATTTCATCAATGAGATCGGGTCCTAATAGCTTTCTTTCCCCAACTTCATCCCAGCAAGTTGGAGTCCTACATTTCTTTCCATAGAGAGCTTCATAAGTAGCCATCTGAATACTGGAGTGAAAGCTATTATTATAATAAAATTCCACCAAAGGTAGGTGTTGATCCCAACCACCTTTGAAATCCATAGAGCAAGCTCTCAACATATATTCTAGAGTTTGAATTGTTCTCGCAGACTGATCGTCTGTCTGAGGATGATAAGCAGTGCTGAAACTCAAATCTGTATCTAGAGTATGCTGAAGAATTCGCCAGAACTTCGAGGTAAATCTCGGATCCCGATCAGATATAATAGAAAGTGGTACTCCATGCAATCTTACCACTTCCTTCACATATATCCTGGCAAGCTGATCCAGAGAGAAATCCTCTCTAATAGCAATGAAGTGTGCAGATTTTGTAAGACGATCAACTATGACCCAGATAGCATTATTGCCTTTGTATGTTTTAGGAAGTCCTGTGACAAATTCCATAGTGATGTTTTCACATATACATTCGGGTATGGGTAATGGTTGTAACATCCCCTTAGACTTTTGTCTCTCAGCTTTAACTTGTTGACAAACCAAGCATCGAGAGACATATTCATCAACATCTCTTTTCATGCCATCCCACCAGAAGTACTCTTTCAGGTCCCTATACATCTTCGTGCTTCCAGGATGAATAGAGAATGAAGAACTATGAGCCTCATCCAGCAGCTCCTTCTTTAATTCGTGGATGGGAGGAACACAAACCCGATTCCTGAACTTTATTATCCCATCACAATCAAGGTTGAATTCAGGAACATTTTTCACCTTCTTTTGTAACTCTACATCTTCTTTCTGTGCCTCTTTAATCTTCACATGTATAGATGGTTGAACATTCATTTGAGAAAGATACGATTTTTCCCCTTTCATTATAATTCCAAGATCCATCCTTTGTAAATCCATAAATATTGGATCTTTTGTGATCCTCATCATGGATAAACTAGCATGGTCTTGTCGACTTAATGCATCTTCCACCTTGTTTTCTTTCCCAGGATAGTAATGGATTGAGCAGTCGTAATCCTTAATCAGCTCCAACCATCTTCTTTGGCGCATATTCAGCTCCTTTTGTGTGAAAATATACTTTAAACTTTTATGATCAGTATAAATATCACACCTTTCACCATAAAGGTAATGCCTCCAAATCTTTAATGCAAATATTACTGCAGCTAACTCCAAATCATGATTTGGGTAATTTTTCTCATGTATTTTCAACTGTCGTGAGGCAAAAGCTATCACCATATCATTTTTCATGAGAACACATCCCATTCCCTTCTTGGATGCATCACTGTAGATCACAAACCTTTCTCCACTACAAGGAAGTGTGAGTACAGGTTCACTAGATAACCTTATTTTCAACTCCTTGAAATTCTCTTCACATTCCTCCGTCCAAACAAACTTAACTCCTTTCCGAGTCAACTTGGTGAGTGGATTAGATAATCGTGAAAAATCTTTCACAAAACGTTGATAATATTCAGCCAAACCAAGAAAACTTCGGATCTTGGTTACTGTTGTTGGTCTCGACCATCTTTCGATAACCTCTGTTTTTGCTGGATCCACAGATATCCCTCTTTTGAGATTATGTGACCAAAAAATGCAACTTTTTGAAGCCAAAATTCACACATGGTAAATTTGGCATAAATCTTCTACTTTCTCAGGGTCTTCATTATAATTCTCAAGTGATCTTCCTGTTCTTCCTTGCTCTTTGAATAGACAAGAATATCGTCTATAAAGACTACCACAAACTGATCAAGATAGTCTCTAAAGACTCTATTCATTAGATCCATGAAGATAGCATGGGCATTAGTAAGACCAAATAGAATCACTATAAATTCATAGTGTCCATACCTTGTACGGAAAGCCGTATTTGGTATATCCTCCCTTTTGACCCTTAATTGATGATACCCTGAACGAAGATCAATCTTGGAAAAGTATTGACCCCGCGTAGTTGCTCAAATAGGTCATCAATGCGTGGGAGAGGATATTTGTTCTTGATAGTGATCTTGTTAAGTTCTCGATAATCAATGCAGAGTCTCATTGATCCATCTTTCTTCTTAACAAACAGAACAGGTGCTCCCCAAGGTGACACACTAGGGCGTATAAACCCCTTATCAAGATTCTCTTGGAGTTGCTTCTTCAATTCCTGCAACTCAATTGGGGACATTCTATAAGGTGTCTTTGAAATAGGCAAAGAACCTGGTATGAGTTCTATTGAAAACTCAACTTCACGATTCGGTGGAAGACCCGGTAATTCCTCCGGAAAGACATCATCAAACTCTCGTACAATGGGAATATTCTTAATCGTGAGTTTCTCACCAACCATTTTAGATAAATAACTTTCATTTAGTGGAATCAATACCCATAAAATGGAAGAAATTTCCACTGGAAGGTTATGTTCATCCTTGCATCGATAGAAGATCATAGATTGATCTGGAATATGAAATGTGACTTCCCTTCTTTGGCAATTGATATGAGCTCTATGTAGAGAAATCCAATCCAGGCCAAGAATCACATCAAATTACACTATAGGAAGGATCACAAGATTTACAGGAAGCACTTTCCCACAAACTTCAATCGGAGAAGAATTATAAACTTTTGATGCAACTGTTTTTCTATTAGGTGTTGTCATAGCTAAATCAACATCTAATTGTTGAGGTAATATGGTGATACCCTTAGAAAATTCTTCAGAAATAAAGGAGTGGGTGGATCCAGAATCAAATAAAACATTTTCTACTTTAGAGTGCATGGTAAGTGTACCTTTCACCACATCGTTATCATACTCCACATCGCTGATAGAAATTGCATGTGACTTTCCTTTGTCTTTATCCTTAAGAGTTTGTTGACGTCGACCATCATCATCAACCCTTGGATTAGGGAATTTATTGGCATAATGTCCCATCTCATTGAACTTGAAACATTGAAGTGTAGTAGGTTCATTATGTGTATCCCTTCCTTTGTTTGCATCATTAGACATCTTCTTCCATTCATCGCGGCATTAAAATGCCCGATGACCTTCCTTTCCACATTTGAAACATTTACTTGTCCCTTTAATACAACTCCCTCCATGTTTCTTTCCACACTTTGAGCATAAGGAAAAGTTCATCTTCTTTTCAGTGTGCTCTTTAGATTTTCCTTTGAATTCCATTTTCCTCTTCTTATCAAACCCATATGACTGATGGGTTACTCCAATCTCCATCTTAACTTTGAGAGCACATAGAACGATTTCCTCGTATCTATTGAAGTCCCTTATGGATAAGGCCCTTCGAAGACTTGGTTTTAAGCCACTAAAGAATCGATCGATCTTACTCTCAAGTTGGATAATAATACCAGAAGTGTACCTTGCAAGTCTTGTAAAATTTTCTTCATAGGTACCAACAGATTCATCATCCTTTTGCTTCAGTTCAAGAAACTCTTTCTCCATCTTTGTTCGGAGAATACGAGGGAAGTACTTATTGAAAAATAAGTTCTTGAACTCGTCCCATTCCATGGACTCAATTTCATCCCTTTGCCTCGTATTCTTAATAAGATTCCACCATTGATCAGCATCTCCTTCCAATCGATACACTGCTAGGATGACTTTATCATGTTCAGAACATTGAAGAACTGAAAATATATTTTCAGTAGTACTAATCCATTGTTCAGAAACTAATAGATCAGTAGACCCGCTGAAAGAAGGTGGACGCTGCCTCGTGAAGGATTCAACAGAATGTTGCTCCTTCCTTTGCTCGTTTGGAAGTCCTGCATGATTCATAGCTTGAGAAATTTGTGTGATCATGGCTACAATATTTTGCATTCCAGTTCCCATAACATTTTGTTTCTCAGGGGGAAAATCATTGCATTGCCGGTCGCATTCCGCATTAACACGGTTCCTTCGGGTTCCATCCATTGACTAAAATCAAGAATAATAGTGTGAGCAACACTAATTATAATAGGAAAACCACATAATCAAGAATAAAATTTCACACTTAAGGTCTTATCCTAGGTTCTTCATGGTCATTTCTAAAACACTAATATTGTGTTCTATGCTTAGACTTATCCTTAGGGTTCTTACTAAGGCTTTCACATCCTAGTTTCCAAAGGTTGACTATACCTTTCCTCTAATACCAACTATAACGACCCAAGCATTACATACATTGTTATTACTTCAGAATTGAATCACACTTATTACAACATATAACAAAACCAAGAATGTACCGTATAGGTATAGTGTCTTTAGAAACTGGGAAACATAAACAACTAGTTCATAAAGCGTCTACTTTTCCTCCCATTTATTTCATCATATCTAGAGTCCCTTTTTGGAATATCCTACTTAATAACCTTCTTCCTGACCTGGGGAAATAAAACATACAAAAGGGTGAGCTCAAATGCTCATTAAGGGTAAATAAAATAAATATCAATCACATCATATACATAAGCACATAACTTTTGGAAATCTTAACCTACAAAAGAGATTATAATTTCATAACATGGGATAAATCATAGTAGTGAAATGTAATCCCAATAATCATAAATTAAAACATGAAACTTTGTGGAATACACACAAAATCATAGAGAATCATTTCTTATTAGTCAAGACTCATTGCCAAGACTATCTTAGTGGACAAAGTCCGTTTCTGAACCGAGTTCACTCCTCGTTCCAGTCGTGTTTCACTGAACCGGTATAACCTACCGTTCCAGCCATGTCTATCTCATGAGATATAAAATCTTTACCCAATGAATTTGAGGGAGATATAGGTCCCACCCATCTCATAATGATACCATTATTATGTGTGCTAAAAAATCATAAATCATACATCATTTCATAACCCTTGTAATAAAAATGGGAATCTTAAACATCGTGACATCATAAATTCATATAAGATAAAGGAATTCATAAATATAATTCCATCACAACATAATAAAATCAATGTAATAATAGGGATAGAAACATAACCCTTTATTATCTTAGATGGAAAATAATTTTGATAAAACACTTGAACTCCATTCTTGAGGAAAATATCCTTTCTACTTCAAAAATACTTTTCCTTTCTTAACATGTCATACAATTCTAAACTAAAAGAATTTGATTAAAAATAAACTTGAAAACTTGTAAAGTAAGCTTCTTGGAAATAATTTTTTAAAAATCCATTCATGCCGTATAAGTTTAAAAAAACATTCTTCGTACTTTTTTCGGAAAAGTCAAAAAGTACCTCGTACGAAAAACGACAAAAGATTCATTTCATATCCTTTACTAAAAACTCACCGAAGGGTAAAATTGGATTTAAACAACTGTAGGTGGATGGAAATAATATTAAATATTGAGGAAACATGGATGTGGATGATAAAATACACCCCAGTAAATTTCAAAGTATAAACAATCTCGGATAAAAATGAGATTGTGATATTTCCCTTATATTAGGTCCGATTTGCCTCGTAAGTGTCCGAACCTCCGGTATAATGATTTAAATAATGTTATTGACTTATTAAAGAATCATAATTATTGTTATGATATCATATATGGTCATATTATTAGCTTCTTGGTAGTAATATTTCATTGCTACTTGATATTCGGGTGTTTATAACTTTTTGTTCTTATGCGTGTTTTGTCAAATAAATTCTTATTCTTCTCTTTAGGTTATAGATAAATAATTTCCAGAATGGTATTAATGTACTATATATCATATTTATTCATTCAATTCATTTATATAATCATTATGAAATGAAGATCATCTAGAACGAATCGCATCACATCGTGGAGACGGTATTCCGTACGTACGCACGAGCGATGATATCGTTCCCATGATCGTGGAATTGTATTTGAGTGTATGTATACTATTTCAGAATCAATATCACTTTAAAATAATCATATATAGTCATTTTTTACACCATTATACCCATCCAAGTAATGTGGTGGTGGAAAATAGATTACACCACGGCGTGGAGACGGTATTCCGTACGTACGCACGCGCGGTGATTTCATTTTCCGTAGGATGGATAGATGGTGAAATAGGGTTGTTTCATACTTATAATAACATATCAATATATGATTAATACTGATTTTATTACTTCATGATGAAAAAACTAAAGAAGAAGATGTTGAAGAAGAAATAAAGATGAAAGAATCGGTAACGGGCATTACCTCTTCTTTGAAGCGCCTCTTTGAGACCTCCTTTTAGGGCACTAAAATTGGTCTTTGAAGAAGAACAGGACCTCTAGAATGTCTCTAGGTAAGTGGAGAGAAGAAATTGGCAGGTTTTGGCCGAGCGTGAAGGCTCAAAGTGGTGTGAGGAAGAGAGGGAGGAGGTTCCCTTTTATAAGGGAGGAGAGGGGCACCTTTGGAATAACTAAAAATATTATTTTATTATAAATCCAAATTCGGTTTTAAATATCTCTAAATTGATTTATTTCAAAGATAAGGTGGGGATGGGTCGAAATCCTCTCATCCAATAGAATTTAGACAAGTTTAGGTTCCTATTTTAACCTTATCATTTAGATTTAACATTAAATTAAATAATTTTACTTTTACCGTGTCTTCTTGTGTTCTTATACTATAAGGTTAATAAACTTACTATAAGCAACTAAAAGAACCCCAAGTTGTTTATTATTAATATATATAACCTTATCTAAGTCATTTGGCCGAACCTTAGATTTTTAGGAATAAAATAACAATTACTAATATTATATTTGTTTTAAAAACTATTTTATGTCAATTTTGACACTATTTAGTAATTGATTTTTGTGAAAATCATAACAGAATGATTAGTTCGAAAAAAGTTAATTAAATCAATACTAACATGTCATATTAACCTAGAAAATTATTTTAATTCATAAAAAGTCTCAAATTACATTTATTTTGGTGTTTATAACATCAATTAAGTCAATATTTCATTAATAAGATAATTACTGCATCATCTTTGTGTCATAAATAAATTAACTTATTTAATGTATAAAAATTACAAATAAAATATCATTATGTAGGAAATCTTTTTATCTTTATAATAAATAGTTATAGTCGAATTTATCTTATGTATAACCCCATATTAAAAATGATTTAGTTATTAAACTTTGATTTTAACTATTTTAACCCTTCTTTAAATAAATTAATAATAAATGTCCTAATCTAATCCAAGTGGGCCTAAATGGTCATATTTTATTCCTACGTTTGTTTTTGTTCGAATTACACTTGTCCAATAGAATTAGGACATGTGTTAGGGTAATAATAATATCATTTTTACCCTTAATTACCTTATTTACTTTTAACCGTGGTAAAAAAAAGTAAAAAGTTACTATTCACCAAAAATTATTTTCATCTCATTGAACCATATTTTAGTCCTTGATATTAACCGTGTCTCTCGGATTTTCGAAATTCCACTCACAGAAGCGGTAAAATTAAGTTTTATGAAAAATTCTGTTTTTTTTAACTACCACTTAGTGGTTTCACTATTCTTCAAAAATTGAATGTTTTCAGAAAAATACCAAAATTTCACCCTAGGCTAATTTCGATATTCCGAATCCAAAAATGAAGTCCATTTTGAAAAATAAAATTTATAAAATTTCAAAAAGTGGTTATTACTATTCATAACGGCTAGTTTTAATAATATTTTATTAGTATATCATTGTTTAGTGAAACTCCGTATTGCGTATGAAACAAGCTATCGGGGAAGTTTGCGATTTCGTGTAAAGAAAGCCAAGCAAGTGTTGTGTGTAGAAAAAGATTCCTTTGATGATTTATATAACATAAAAGTCTCGGGTGTTACATCATTTCCATTATTTTTAGCTATTGGTTCCTCTTTTATGTTTAAATTTGAATTACTTCCAATTTCAATGTTTCTAGAAGAGAGGAATTCACCAATTGGTTGAATATTGAAACTTCCCATAGACTGAGAATGTCTGATTTGAGCCCTAAGTATATGTTCAATCTCAGGGTCAAGATCTAAGAGATCTTCGGGATTAGTTCGTGTCATAAATCAAATAAATATGAAAAGAAAGAAAGTGGACCATAGTAAAATAAAAATGAGAAGTTTGATTTAATGGTCTAAAAAGAAAATAAGAGGATGGAAAAAATGAAAACTTGAGAAAGGGGAAAGATTAAAGAGAGAGGTGAAGAAAATAATAAAATTAAAAATAAAAGAAATACCTCTAAATGGTTGAATAAATTACTTTACTCCCCGACAACGGCGAAAATTTGAAAGGGCACTGTCGTGGGTGCCCGCAAATGATTAGTGTGATTTTGGGGTACTTAGGTGTAGTAGAGTGGTTGACCAAGGTCATCTCTCAAAGGAGGAAGTGAATTAAAACAAATTTTTATAGGTATTATAGAAATAAAATAAAAGAGAATAAAAACACTACTTGAAAGGATGGGGGTAGTTTTTTATCATTTATAAAACTTGAAGAAGTTTGCTGGAAGAAGCTTGTATTTTTTTTGTTTTTAGTTTTGAAATGAATTTCGATTAAAATGACACAACAAGATAATGTTTTTTTAGAAATCTATTTTAAAAGGTGTAATTGATCTAACTATACCTCTTCATTCACTTATTAATCATTATCATTTAAATAAATATCCACTTAATTAGGATCCTCTAATTTTTTAACCCTCTAACCCTACAAGAGTTAACTTAACCACAAAGATGTAATTACTTAAACCCTAGGCTAGCTTCGGAACATGCAATCGCAGCACCCTGCTTTGATTGTTGTTCTAAGGTTCACTTATGGTCAGTGGTTAATTAGAGAACATATCCATTCTGGAAATGAGTATGAATTGTGTTTAGGGATTATATTTGAACTCTATAAATTTATCATGTGTGGTCTTGTATTACCGATTAAGATTGCGCTCTTACAATTTATACAAAATCCTGACCTCGCGTGTTTTTGTGTTAATTGTTCAATTTCTTGCTTAGTTTCTTACAATTTAAAAAAATAATTCATGTATCATATTAAGTGAATTACAGTATCTCAATTATTCAAAATAATTAAATGAAGAGGGTAGAAGATAGATCGATTACTAAAAGACTACTCTTCCATGGGTGGTGTAATCATCGTAGAATAGTTTTGCATGTGCAAAGGTTTATAATAGGTATAACCCAATAACGCTTCTAATCAAGAATTCCAAAAAAATTAGGAAGATTAATATAAGAAGAAATTTAAACAAAACAGAAGAAAATATGAGGAATAAAAGAAGATCAAAGAAGTTTATTACACAAATGAAAACATTACAAAATGAAGAAGAGAAGGAGGCTTCGATGAGAGGATCCTTGCATCAAGAGCTACCCCTCTTACAATGGTCGGAGAATTTGGGTGAAACAAATTCTCCTCTTCCTACAATCTCCTAATGCACGTTCCAACCCCTCCAAATGAGAAAAACTCCAATTTATAGAGGGGAGGGGAGGGGAGGTTACAAGTGGTTTCAAGTGTGAATGTGGAAATTCATCCAAATATTTTTTTCCAACTTTCACCGCCCATTTGACCATCAAACATGTTAATTGGCCGGCCTTATAAAAGTATGATTTGTTCCACATCATGTCCTCGAGTTTTGCCCAAAATTTGGGCTCAATCCAAGCCCGGATGAAGATGATATGTCCCAAATACAGAACTCATGTCTATTCCGCCGAGTCCAGCCCACCATTGGCTTAATGGCCAATTTACTCCATCCAAATGCACTCTTTAGCTCTAGTGTCCTGAATTAAAGTTGTAGAAAATTAATCTAGGAACACTGTTACAAAATATTAAGTTCAAATAATAAATATTAAATATTTATCTTCAAAATACTACAGTACATTTTAAAAGGGTAAAACTGGAATTTTCATCAAATTTTCAAATGAAAGATCTAATCCCAAATATTTTATAAAGGAATATATTTAGTACAATGTGAGGAAATTATATCATTTATTATCAATAAAATATTCAAAAAAATAGTGTTTTATCAGAAAGCTAAAAATATTTCATACATCATGGTATTTTTTTATAATTTTTAGACATCAAATAAATAAAATTGTTTATGACACAATAATGATGTAGTGTTTACCTCATTAATGAATGATTTAAATAAATAAGATTATAAAGATTAAAAAAATATCCAAAACCTATCCAATTATTATTGGATGATTTTATTTCAAACAAGAGTCATCTTATCTTCGACTTTAATAAGTTTTGGACCTTTAGAAACCAAAAATCATTATATAATAATATAATATTTTCAAACATTACTAAAGAGCCCCTCCTCACCCTATAAAAAGCTCTCACCTATAACCCATTACTCACACCTCTCAAGCCCCTTGGCTCATCCAACATCTTCCCAAATAATCTCTCAATATCCCTCTCTTCCACCTATAAGCCTTACCTTAGGCAGAAGGAACTTCAATAAATCCTTTTGGTTTAAACCAAAAAGAGTTACCTGATTTAAAGGTAACGTCTTCTCTTAAGTTCTTTTCTTTTATTTTACTTCTCCAACCCCCTAAAATCTTTTTATTACTTTATTTTATAACAGCACCAGTATAATCAATATACTAGTTTTTTGATATGATAAGGATTCTAACTACACTTACACACACCTCCTTCTAATGGGTAAAGAACATATTGTTTCTGTGGACAGCGAACTACTGCCTCACGAAATGATGATTGTTAAATTTTCTCCTACCACATATTATAGTGTCCATTAAGATGACACTGTATTTACATGTGATATATATTATATTTATATTTTCTCTAAACTTCTGTATTTTTTATTTATATCATACCTTTATGTTTTCCATAATGGGTAAATACGATAATTTTATTAGAGGAAGTGCGAACTACCGCCCCCTCAAAGTGATATGACTCATTCATCCCATACGTGGAATGTATAAATAATGGAGTTAATTAAATTAAATAACATATATATTATACTTGAATTATAATATACCAATTTATTATTAAGTTTTAATTCCTTTAAATATAAAATAGAGATGAAAGTAGCATTCATGTGTACGTACGGCTTACCATCTCCATGAACAGTGTGTTTCATTTCATAACTCCAAATGATATGGAATATTATAAATACATATACACTAGATATATATGATATATATGATATCTAAATCATGTATATAATTCTGTATATAACTTATTTTTGACTACATGGACAATTTGTAATTATTACAAGTTTATTTTTGACTAAAGTTTTGAACATCAACAAAATGTCTGATATGAACTCAAATAATTAACTAATTGTAATATCAAGATAATAAGTGATATAAAAAGAATAATAAAATTTAAAAATGTTCTTAAGGAAGTATAAATTAACTTAATATTATTATTCAGGAATAACATAGAACAAATGAGTCAAGTCAGACACGAGGTAAGGGGTTTTCATCTCACTTTTTATTCCCGTGAGATTCATGCTATATTTGCCACTATTTTCTTTTGTGTGGTGTATGTACTGCCCATGATTGTATTATTTTTGTTATATAATTTAATTTATGTGTATTTACATCTTCATTGTATGATCCTTCATTCATGGGGCATATTTTTCGTAAGTTACCAAATCGGTAAAGGAACCTTTCACTGTACTCTTCTAGTCAAAGACTTCTTTTATATTATGTATTTAAATTTCAAATATCGAATGTTGGGATATGTTATTATATACACTTATTGCTGTAAATTTTATGTAAATTTGATTAGAGACCCTTTTCTCTCTCATCAACTCATTTTCTGAATTTCTAAGTGATGTCGTTAGGCTACCGAATTTTTGTAAGGGAACTTCTTAACCCAATTTCCATTCTTTGGGTTAAACTTATACTTATTGATTATGTTGAGTTGTGAATATGTATGAATGACCTATAATTCTTTTACACTTAATATCCACTTATATTGGTTGTATTCTTATTTTTCACACATAATTATGTCATTGATTTGTCCTTAATCTAAGGATATGATCTTTGCAAGGGAATTTGTCTCAATTTACATTCCATTGAGATTTATTTGTTGTTATACACCAAATAACTTTTAAATGGTGTATATAATACCCTTTGACATGTTATATCATGAATCTCCTTATTCTCATGATATTATAATCTTTTATTAATGTTTTTCCTCAATTATTTGTATTCAAGCATCCCTCATTTGGTTAGGAACTCTTTAACTAAAATATCATTTTAAATGTTTTAAAGATTTATTATTATAAATATTTATCATTAAGGTCCATGTTTTAAAAATGGTTTTAAGGATTTATTTATATGGACATGAGTGTTTGGAAATTAAAATTTCTTTCAAAAGATTCAAAGTGTCATTTGACACTTTTATTCAAAAATCTCTTTATTAAATGTTTTAAATGGTTTTGAAAATGGTTTGATAAAACATTGATTATGTCAATACTTGAAATGATATATTGTGATTGAAATGTGGAAATGTTATCTTTCCTTTATGATTGTTTTTTATGTTATGAATGTGTTATGGTTATTGGGAATTTTTCATGTATACGGGTGGTTCCGTGATAAACCTAGGGCAGGTGAGCCCAAGATATCTCTCCAATGCATTGGGTAACATGATGGAGGTAAATGTTAAAGTTTCTCCTAAGAGATTTAGGTAATATACTGTGATAGGTATTCCAAATGTAACTCCCTACATATCTATGAAAGCTACAATGTAAGTTTGATATGGATGCCACAAGTTACCTTTATGATTTATGATTTCTATGTGTTATTCATAAATCTTATGATGTCATGAGGTATGTTAAAGAGATTATGTTTTGTATATATTGATGAAGTATGTTTTCCTTCTTTATTTTATAACCCTTACTGAGATTTTTATACTCATCCCAAGTTTGTGAAATGTTTTTCATAGGGTATAAGGTAGGGTAATATAAAGGAATAACTCAAGAATATTTATATCAAGAAAAGAATTATTGTTTTCTTTTAATAATTTTTATTTTATGAAGAAAATGGATACTGAGTAGAAGTGTATACTTTGTAATTTTTGAGATGTAATGTAATAGTTATGGCCTAATTCTATAAAACTCTAAACCTGAAAAGATCCTGAATATGAATTATTCACTTAATTAAATATTATTTAATGTTTAAAGCTGGGGACTTATAGTTTTATATTCAAACATTGAATATTGAAGTACGTGTGCCTCGAGAAAAACTATTTTGCTTGAGTAGAAAGAAAGAATAAGGAAGTACGGTTAACAAACCGGCTCAGCAGCAGATTGTAAGTTTTACTTTGTTGATTTAAAATTTTAATATCTATTTAGTGACTTAATAATCTATTTGTATTTGTAATAGGCTGATTTAGAGGCCCTTGATTCCCAGGAACCTTACAATTTTTGGCCAAATGATCACTTTCATTAGGTGTTGGATGATGAGAACTCTGGAAGAGCATGCTTCTGAATTGGGAAGAGTATAGTCCCAACGAGGTACTGGACCTCCTCAAGCATGATTTGTAGTGCCACCGAGTTCTATCAGGTTAAGACACAGCCACAAAAGGCTGAAAAAAGGGCCACAGATATGGCAGAATAGTCTGCTAGGGAAAACACTGAATTTATGAAACTGAATGAAGTTTTACGTACAAAACTTCCACCAGAGGCCAGCATAGCTTGTGAAGAATATATTTCATCGATGTGTTCTATATATGGTGCACCAGGTGGAATTTCTAGTGGTGTTTGAGATGATGGAAAGGAGGAGGTCGACGCATAGGAGGAGGGTGAGGAGAAGGTCATGGTGGAGGAGGAGGGCGAGGAGGAGTCCAAGGTGGAGGAAGAGGGTGACGAGGAGGCCGAGATGGTTTATAAGGGTGAGGAGGAGGGAATTGAGGAGGGTGGGGATGATAATGGGGATGAATATGAGTATAGGGAAGAGGTTGATGATGATAGTGATGATAGTGATAGTGATGAGGGACAGATTGATCTGTTACATTTTTTACTGATATTACTGTCATTTGATGTTTGATGATTTTTTGTGCCTAAATATATATGATTAGGTAGGTCACATTATCTTTATTTATTTATCTATAAATAATAAAACTCAGCTTGATTATTTTTTGTGACTGAATATATGTGTGATGGATTCACCCCTCCCCTGGACACCCCCACCCCCTTGGACAGCCCCCCCCCACCCCTGGACACCCCCACCCCCTAGACACCCCACCCCCTCGACACCCCTACCCCCTTGGACAGCCCCCCAAACCCCTGGATAGCCCCCACCCCCTGGACACCCCCACCCCCCTAGACACCCCCCACCCCCTGGAAGGCCACCCCCCCATGGACACCCTCCCCCCCTTGAACACCCCCACCCCCTTTGGTATCCCCCACACCCACCTAGACATCCCTACCCCCTTATACACCCCCCCCCCCCCCCACTCCCACCCCCTTGGACACCCCCCACCCCACCCCCTTGGACACCCCCACCCCCTAAACACCCCCTCTCCCTTGGACAGCCGCCTAATGCCCTGGACAGAACCACCCCCCACCCCCCCCCCCACCCCCTGGACACCCCCACTCCCTAAGATACCCACCCCCCACCCCTAGACACCCCCACCCCCCTGGACACCCCCCACCCCCCTGGACACCCCCCACCCCCTGGACACCCCCCACCCCCCTGGACACCCCCAACCCCCCTGGACACCCCCACCCCCTTGGACAGCCCCCACACCCCCATAGACACCCACTCCCCCTGGACAGCGCCCCACCCCCTAGACACCCCCACTCCCCCTGGACACCCCCACCCCCTTGGGTAGCCCCCACACCCCCTAGACATCCCCCACCCACTTGGACAGCCCCTCACCCCCTGGACACTCCCCACCCCATGAACATCCCCCCCATGGACAACACTCCCCCCCCACCCCCCTGGACACCCCCACCGCCTTGGACAGCCCCCCCCCCCCCCACCACCCCTGGACACCCCCCCACCACCCTAGACACCCCACCCCTTTGGACAGGACCCCACCCCCTAGACACCCCCACCCCCTTGGACACCCCCACCCCCTTTGGACACCCCTACCCCCTTGGAAAGCCCCCCCCCCCCCCAACTCCCTGGACACCCCCCACCCCTAGACACCCCCACCCCCTGGACACCCCCACCCCCCTGGACACCACCCCACCCCCTGGACACCACCCTGGACAACCCCCCCTGGACAGCCCCCCCCCAAACACCACCTCCCCCCTGGACACCCCCACGCCCCATGGACACCCCCCAACCCCTTGAAAATCCCCCCACCCCCTGGACCCCCCCCCCCCACACACACACACACACAGACACACCCCTCAGACACCCTCCATGGATAGCCACCACACTCCCCTGGACACCCCCACCCCCATGGACAACCCCCCACCCCCTAGACACCCCCACCCCCTAGACACCCCCACCCCTGCTGGACACCCCCTCCCCCTTGGACAGCCCCCCAACCCTTGGACACCTCCACACCCCCCCCCCCCCAGACACCCCCACCCCCTTGGACAACCCCCACACCCCCTGGACACCCCCACCCCCCTTGGACAACCCCCCACCCCCTGGACACCCCCACCCCCATGGATAGCCACCACACTCCCCTAGACACCACCCACCTCCTTGGACAACCTCCCCCCCCCTCCCCACCCCCTTGGACATCCCCCCACCCCTAGACACCCCCCAGCCCCTTGGACAGACCCCAACCCCCCAAACACCCCCCCCCCCCCAGATAGCCCCCCACCCCCGTTTATTGGGTTCCCTCCCCATGCTTAACACTCTCACGGTGATCATCTCTATAGGTTTAACCCTAACTTATACTAACATTCCACATGATGTTCCCAATTCACGGTGGTGTAATTTTTCCATTCTCCTTTATTCTACTAGAATTAAAATGCCCTTGGCCTTACCCCCTCAAGTAACTATACATACGACTAAATCAAGTCATTCTTGTAGAGTCCTTCCCTAACCAACCTCCCAATTTTTTTGGATTCCTCTATTGGCCAATATTTTATTCCAACCCTAATACATTTGATCCTTTTGTGCGCTCTTGTATAACATAGGTAATTTTTATATACTACTTATTTCTCACACTGAGCATGGATAATGTGATATTAAATTTCATTAGTGTATTATTTCCAACATAATTGAGGCATTCCAAATTTTTGAGAGGATTTCTTCTATAGCTCTGTCTAATCCATATGTAGACCCTAAAGAATATTCACAACCTCTACAAACAAACCCTCAGGTAAGAGGAACCAAAAAAATGAGGAATACATAAAATAAAATTTACCTCAAAGCCTCAAGACATTCCAACTCAACAAGCACAGATTCCAAAATAAATAACCACCCCAGACCAATTTGGGTAATTCAACTCAAGGGATTCTAGAAAATAACCTATCCACTTCACAACCTTAGGATAACCTTAATCACCATGGAATGAATGATGTAAATTTAAGAAACCCTAAAGAAAAGGCTGATATGGATTCACCACCCCATCTGAAGTTTGGGTAAATCCCACAACCCAAATAGATATACCTATTCATGAAAATAATTCACCTTAGGGGATGTTTCTTCACATATTCTCAAGACCTTTCTGAGAGGATAAAATACCACATAGTAAATATTAATTTATCTCATTCATGTTTCACAAGCTAAAACAAATAATCTTAATTCACACCAAGTAAATAAATCAAATACACAAACTTTATTAAACACAAAACATACAAAAAAGTCTTTAAATATGTTAACTCTTCTTTAAAAAACACTGCTTCTATAAAAGTTCCATGTTAATTATTTTTAAAGACACATACTCTTTGAAAACAATACAACCCCTTGTAAAAATAATTCACTAGAATTTGAACACCCACAAAAATAAATTTCCTTAATATTGCCATATTTAAAAGGAGTCTAAGGAATCTTTTCACCTAAAGCACACACTTGATTTGAAAATATTTCATTTTACTTTAAAATAAAACCCACTTTAACTTCTAGTTATTTTAATAAGTTTAAATCATTTCAAAAACATTTCTATCAATTCTGATTTCTTTTTAAATTTTCATAATGAAATCAAACACTTTTTATAAACTTTAAGATAATCAAAATTTCTCTTACAAAGAAACAATTATGCCTAATTTTAAAAACCAAGACACATTAAAAATATATATTCAGAAAAATCTCCCAATTCAAAATGAAGAGGAATAAAACCATTTGAAAACATTTTATGAAGACCAAAATAAACTTTTTCATCCAAAAAATAAAATTTTCTATAACATAAACCAACTTTTCTAAACACATGACCACAAAAAAGGCTAAAATAATTAATTTAAATATCACCCAACAATGTAAAACCACCATAAAACTCCCTTATTCAACCACACACCAATGGTAGGAACCATTGATATTAATGAAAAATTAAAGGGATACAAAACTAAAAATCTAGGGGGAAGATTAATTGTGCATGATTTAACCTCATGGGTTATATAACCATGCACTAACCATGAAAAACCCATTGCAATGGTTATAGACCCAACTACATGAGGTTTACATAGTTTTCTAGACCATGCGAGTTAACCCTGAAACTTGGGATATTTTTCTATTTTCACCCCAAAAGATCTAAGTGACCCCAAAATCACTTATATACTCAATATGGATCAAAATACCACAATATCATATCTCAAAACATTGAGAATAAATATGAAAAAAAAACTAGAACAACCAAACCAAGAGAAAAACCAAACATCAGGGACTATTATTATTTCAAGAAGAAGAATAAGAAATAAAGTTACTCTAGAAGGGAGAGTACCCTTACTGGCAGCAGCAGCGGCAGAAGAGGTGGTGGAGTTAGTGGCTAAGTTAGCGGTGGAGGCAGCGGTGGTGGTGGCGGCGGTGGTAGTGCCGGTGGAGGAGGAGGAGAAGGAGGCAACATTGGCGGTGGAGGAGGAGCATGAGGTGGAAACAAAAGTGGAGGAGTAGGAGGATGTGTTTGCAGTAGCGAAAATGGAGGAGGAGAAGGAGGAGGAGAAGGAGGAGGAGTAGGAGGAGGAGGAGGAAAATTTGACGGTCACAGCGGTGGAGGAGGAGGAGGATCGAGTGGCACAGTGTTAGGCTACCGAGAGAGCTTGAGGGGTGTGGAAGGAAGGGGACTCATTTATGGTTCATTTATAAAATCGGGGGAAACATTTATCATCTCTAGAAAAGGTGCTGATAAATGTACATTTTTTCAGCGCTAAATTGAAAAGAACTAACAAAACATACCATTTCTTCATAATTATAAAATTATAAACAATATATTTATTACATTTATAATTTTATAAATATATATAATTAATATATTTATTATAATTTTATAATTTAAATTATAATTATATATATATATTAATATATATATATATATATTGATATATATATATATATATATATTGATATATTAATTTTAATTTTAATTTCTTAAGTATTGAAACATATATATGTGTGTCTATGTCTGTTTATATATTCATTAAAGACATATATTTATAAATAAATATATTCAAAAGGTATTAATTAATATATATTTATCATTCAAAGAAATATTTTTTAATTTTATAATTATTTAAACATATTTATATTTAATTAGATATATATAATTATAATTATATATAATATATTTTAAAGTTATATAATTATATATAAATAAATATTTATATTTTTAAATATAATAAATACATTTATTGTTTATTTAAATATATTTATCATGATTTTAAGTATTTATGAGAACATAAAGATTCATATATATAGGAAATGAATGAATGCACCATGTATAGTAATATAATATATATAGCCAACATTAGGGTAAACAATGACATATTCATGAGATGAATATGAACGTCCATTATGCATCAATTGACACATTTATTTGGAAACATAAATTTATATATATATATATATATTTAATAAGTATTTATATATATATATATATTAAAAAGTATTTGTATATAATATTATAAACATATAGTATAATAAATATATAATAAAGATATAACTAAAACTAATAAACATAATAAACATAAATAAAATATAAACATAATAAACATGTGTGTTTTATTTAGTTTATACATACACACATTATTTTGTAATATAATTAAAATATTTTTATATGAATTAATAATATTTTCTACTAAAAACTTTTATCAACGCTATTATTAGAACTGATAAAGTCTCATTTTTAAAAGCACTTTTTGTTAGCACTGATAAAGGGGGCCTTTAGTAGTGCTGATAGTAGCACTGATAAAGGGTAGATTTATCATCACCTTTTTCTGGCGCAGATAAAATCCCCCCTTTTATCAGTGCTTTCTGATTAGCGTTCATAAAACCTGATTGCTTCCCTTTCCTGCATTTGTGATGGTGAATATTAATAGTATATCGTGGTTTGTTAAAACTCAGTTTTGTGTGTTACACAAGCTATTGAATAAATTAAATTTATTTAGAAAAAAATATATAAAATCATTGGGTGTTACAATATTTATTATTTATTTAAAACCTTTAATATACTAGTAATCTAAATTAAAAATTAGTTGGTTCTAGGGAACCAACTCCTATAGTGACATTTTTTTATTTTATATAGGCAACATACTAATTATTGAAAATGATGTCCTGACTTTACATTTTGTAAAGGTATTTTTGGGAAAATGTTTCTCAATAAAATATGTGGGTGAAGTATCCTATATACTATGCATTAATATCTATAGAGATGGATCGAATAGGTTTCATGGACTAGAAAAAATGCATATATTGGTAAATTGCTAAAGTGGTTTAGCATGGAGAACTCCAAGATGTGGTCTATACCATTTTTTCATGGAATGAATTTTAACAGGATTAAATATCCTTCTAAATATTCATAAAGAATAGATAGGATTCATTATTCACCTATTATAGGATCTATCATGTATGTTATTTTATTTACTTAGGCCAATTTCACTTATACTTTGTGCATAACAAGCATATACCAATCCAATCCTAGTGAGAGTCACTGGGTTACTATCAAGAATATCCTTAAGTACTTAAGAATAAGTAAGGATGTATTCTTGATATTCAGAGGAGAGGATGAGCTCATTGTGAGGGGTTACACTAATTCAACTTCCCAATCTAATTAAGATGATTTGAGATCTCAATCTTGTGTTTTTTCCTTAGCGGTGGATCTATCTATTGGAAAAATTATGTTAGGATCTAAAAGGGATGTGTAAAACACTAATAAGGGTTTATTATAATTGGTATATCTTTTTTAACTTTTATCCCTTATTACTTATTCGCTTATTCAGTGTCTGGATTCCTTATTCTTTTCCTCACATTCTTTATTTTACCTTTGGTTGGTATCTATGTAGATAAAAAAAAGTAACACAATAGCAACACCATGGTTTGTTGATGAGGTCTGATTTTTTAAGGATGAATACATCTGTAACACCCTGAGATTTTATGAAAAATATTCTTTTAATTTCATTGATGTCTTGTGTTGTAAGTTACACCAAAATTATCTTGTGCTATATGCATGTAACACCCGATAATTCTATGAGAAATATTTTTTTTTTATGTTATATAAATCATCAAAGGAATCTTTCACTACACACAACACTAGCTTGGCTTGCTTTACATGCAATTGCGACCTTCCTCGATAGCTTGCGTCGTACGCAATACCGAGTTTCACTAAACAACGATATGCTATTAAAATATTATTAAAACTAGTCATTATGAATAGTAATAACCACTTTTTGAAATTTTTTAAATTTTATTTTTCAAAATGGACTTCATTTTTTGGATTCGGAATATCGAAATTAGCTTAGCGTGAAATTTTGGTACTTTTCGGATAACTTTCATATTCTGATGAATAGTGAAAATTACTAAATTTTAATTAAAAACAACTTTTTTAATCGAAATAATTAATAGTGATAAATTATTAATTTGAGTGGTTTTAAAGTATATTTAGAATATATTTTTACCATGTTGGTCATTGGATGTAATTTCACATTTAAACCAAACATAAACAAGTGTCAATCTTTTGATAGTAATTATCTCTTAAAAACACGCTATTTGTTTTGACGACGAGAATTAATTTTTAAATTAGTTAATGTAAATAATATGTTTTGAATTTTATAAAATAGAAATCATTTTTGAATTCATAATATAAAATATAGCTTAGGCCTAATTTTTGGTATTTTTCTGGAAACTTTCATTTTTTGATGAATAGTGAAATCACTAAGTGGTAGTTAAAAAAACTGGATTTTTCATAAAACTTAATTTTACCACTTCTGTGAGTGGAATTTCGAAAATCCGAGAGACACGGTTAATATCAAGGACTAAAATGTGGTTCAATGAGATGAAAATAATTTTTGGTGAATAGTAACTTTTTACTTTTTTTTCCACGGTTAAAAATAAATAGGGTAATTAAGGGTAAAAGTGTTATTATTATTACCCTAAAACGTGTCATAATTCTATTGGATAAGTGTAATTTGACCAAAAACAACCTTAGGAATAAAATATGACCATTTATGCCCACTTGTATTAGATTAGGACATTTATTATCAATTTATTCAAAGAAGGGTTAAAATAGTTAAAATCAAAGTTTAATAACTAAATCATTTTTAATATAGGGTTATACATAAGATAAATTCGACTATAAATATTCGTTAGAAATATAAAAATATTTCCTACGTAATGGTATTTTATTTGTAATTTTTAGACTTAAAATAATTTAATTTATTAATGATACAATGATGATGCAGTAAGTATCTTATTAATGAAATATTGACATAATTGATGTTATAAATACCCAAATAAATGTAATTTGAGACTTTTTATGAATTAAAATAATTTTATATGTTAATATGACATGTTAGTATTGATTAAATTAATTTTTTTCGAACTAATAATTCTGTTATGATTTTCAAAAAAATCAATTACCAAATAGTGTCAAAATTGAAATAAAATAGTTTTTAAAACAAATATTATATTATTAATTGTTATTATATTCCAAAAAATATAAGGTTATGCCAAGATACTTATATCATTAATGGACCACTTTTGGGTCTCTTGGATGTATATGGTAAGTTTATTGACTATATAATATAAAAATACAAAGTGACATGGTAAATGTCAATCTAATTAACTAAGAGTTAAAACTAAAATATAAGGTTAATATAATGAACTAAACTTGTCTAAATTATATTGTATGATAGGATTTCAACCCATCCCCACATTATCTTATAAATATATCAATTTGGAGCTATTAAAAACCGAATTTTACTTTATAGTAAAATAATATTTTTAGTTATTCCAAAGGTGCCACTCTCCTCCCTTATAAAAGGGCACCTCCTCCCTCTTTTCCTCACACCACTTTGAGCATTCAAGCTCGGCTAAACCCTGCCAAATTCTCTTCTCCACTTCCCTATAAACATCCTAGAGGTCTTTTCCTTCTTCAAAGACCAATTTTAGTGCCCTAAGAGGATTTCTCAAAGAGGCGCTTCAAAGAAGAGGTAATGTCTGTTACCGATTCTTTCAACTTTATTTCTTCTTCCATTTATTCTTCTTTAGTTGTTTAATTATGAAGTAATAAAATCAGTATCACTCATATACTGATATGTTATTATAATTATGAAACAACCCTATTTCACCATCTATCCATCCTACGGAAAACAAAATCACCGCGCGTGCGTACGTACGGAATACCGTCTCCACGCCGTGGTGTAATCTATTTTCCACCACCACCTTACTTGGATGGGTATAATGGTGTAAATAATGAATATATATGATTATTGTAAATTTATATTGATTCTAAAATAGTATACATACACTCCATTACAATTTCACGATCATGGGAATGATATCATCGCTCGTGTGTACGTACGGAATACCGTCTCCACGATGTGATGCGACTCGTTCTACATGATCTTCATTGAATAATGATTATATAAATGAATTGAATGAATTAATATGATATATATTACACTAATACCATTCTGGAATTGTGGTATCTATAACTTAAAAAGAAGAATAAGAATTTATTCGACAAAACACGCATAAGAACAAAAAGTAATAAACACCCGAATAACAAGTAATGATGAAATATTACTAATAAGAAGGTAAGAATATGACCATATATGATATCATAAAAATATGTATGATTCTGGAATAAGTCAATAACATTATTTAAATCATTATACAGGAGGTTCAGACACTTACGAAACAAATTGGACCTAAGGTAAGGGAAATATCACAATGTCATTTTTATCTGAGATTGTTTATACTTTGGAATTTAATGGGGTGTATTTTATCATCCACATCCATGTTTCCTAAATATGTAATATTATTTTTATCCACCTACAATTTTTTAAATCCAATTTTACCCTTCGGTGAGTTTTTAGTAAAAGATATGAAAGGAATCTTTTGTCGGTTTTCATACGAGGTACTTTTTGACTTTTCCGACAAAAGTATGAGAAGAATGTTTTTTTTAAACTTATACACCATTAATGGATTTTTAAAACATTATTTCCAAGAATATTACTTTACAAGTTTTCATGTTTATTTTTAATCAACTTCTTTTAGTTTAAAATTGTATGACATGTTAAGAAAGGAAAAATGTTTTTGAAGTAGAAAAGATATTTTCCTCAAGAATGGAGTTCAAGTTTTTTTATCTAAGATAATATAGGGTTCTGTTTCTATCCCTGTTATTACATTGATTTGATTATGTTGTGATGGAATTATTTTTATGAATTCCTTTATCCTATATGAATTGTTTTATGATGTCACGATGTTTAAGAATCCCCTTTTTATTACATGGGTTATGCAATGATGTATGATTTATGATTTTGTGGCACACATAAGAATGATATCATTATGAGATGGGTGGGACCTATATGTCCCTCCAATGCATTGGGTAAATATTTTATATCTCATGAGATAGATATGGCTGGAACGGCAGGTTAAACCGGTTCAGTGAAATAGGACTGAAACGAGGAGTGAACTCGGTTCAGAAATGGACTTTTTCCACTAAGATAGTATTGGCAATGAGTATTGACTAATAAGAAATTATTATCTATGATTATGTGTATATTCCACAAAGTTTCATGTTTTAAGTTATGATTATTGGGATTACATTTCACTACCATGATTTATCCCATGTTATGAAATTATGATCTCTTTTGCAGGGTAAGATTTTTAAAATGTTATGTTCTTATGAATTTGATGTAATTGATATTTTTTGTTTACCCTTACTGAGAATTTGAGCTCACCCTTTTGTATGTTTTCTTTCCCCAGGTCAGGAAGAAGGGTATTAAGTAAGATATTCCAAAAAGGGACTATAGATATGATGAAATAAATGGGAGACAGTGTAGATGCTTTATGAACCAGTTGTTTATGTTTCCCAGTTTCTAAAGACACTATACATATACGGTCCTTTCATGGTTTTGTTATATGTTGTAATAAGTATGCTTCAATTTTGAAGTATTAACCATGTATGTAATGTATGGGTCGTTATAGTTGGTATCAGAGGAAAGGTATAGTCAACCTTTGGAAACTAGGATGTGAAAGCCTTAGCAAGAACCCTAAGGATATGTCTAAGCATAGAACCCAATCTTAGTGCTTTAGAAATGACCATGAAAAACCTATGATAAGACCTTAAGTGTGAAATTTTATTCTTGATTATGTGGTTTTCCTATTATAATTAGTGTTTCTCACACTATTCTTCTTGGTTTTAGTCAATGGCTGGAACATGAAGGAACCGTGTTAATGCGGAATGCGATGGGCAATGCAATGATTGTCCCCCTGAGAAACCAAATGTTATGGGAGATGGAATGAAAAATCTTGTAGCCATGCTCACACAACTTTCTCAAGCTATGAATCAAACAGGACTTCCAAATGAGCAAAGGAAGGAGCAACATTCTGTTGAATCCTTCATGAGGCAGCGTCCACCTTCATTCAGCGGGTCTTCTGATCCATTAGTGGCAGAACAATGGATCAGTACCACTGAAAAGATATTTTCAGTTCTTCAATGTTCTGAACATGATAAATTCATCTTAGCAGTGTATCGTTTGGAAGGTGATGCTGATCAATGGTGGAATCTTATTAATAATATGAGGCAAAGGGATGAAATTGAGTCCATGGAATGAGAAGAGTTCAAGAACATATTTTTCAATAAGTATTTTCCTCTTATTCTTCGAACAAAGATGGAGAAGGAATTTCTTGAACTAAAGCAAAAGGATGATGAATATGTTGGTACCTATGAAGCAAATTTTACAAGACTTGCAAGGTACGCTTCTGGTATTATTATCCAACCTGAGAGTAAGATCGATCAATTCTTTAGTGGCTTAAAACCAAGTCTTTTAAGGGTGTTAGCCATAAGGGACTTCAATGGCTATAAGGAAATCGTTCGATGTGCTCTCAAGGTTGATATGGAGATTGGAGT
Source organism: Viscum album (assembly GCA_963277665.1). Lineage (NCBI taxonomy): Eukaryota > Viridiplantae > Streptophyta > Magnoliopsida > Santalales > Viscaceae > Viscum > Viscum album. The sequence continues at coordinate 628,024,955 of OY728127.1, forward strand.
AACCCATCAGTCATATGGGTTTGATAAGAAGAGGAAAATGGAATTCAAAGGAAAATCTAAAGAGCACACTGAAAAGAAGATGAGCTTTCTCTTATGCTCAAAGTGTGGAAAGAAACATAGAGGAAATTGTCTTAAGGGGGCAAGAAAATGTTATAAGTGTGGAAAAGAAGGTCATCGGGAAATTGAATGTCGAAATAATGGGAAGAAGATGTCTAATGATGAAAACAAAGGAAGGGATACACAGAATGAACCTACTACACTTCAATATTTCAAGTGCAAGGAGATGGAGCATTATGCCAATCAATGCCCAAATCCAAGGGTCGATGATGATGATCGATGTCAACAAACTCTTAAGGCCAAAGACAAAGGAAAGTCACATGCAATTACTATCAGCGATGTGGAGTACGACAACGAAGTGGTGATAGGTACACTTACCATCCACTCTAAAGTAGCAAATGTTTTATTTGATTCTGGATCCACCCACTCTTTTATTTCTGAAGAATTTTCTAAGGGTATCAACGTATTACCTCAATAATTAGAAGTTGAGTTGGTTGTTACAACTCCTAATGGCACAACAGTCACATCAAAAGTTTACAATTCTTCTCCGATTGAAGTTTGTGGGAAAGTGCTTCCTGAAAATCTTGTGATCCTTCCTATAGTGGAATTTGATGTGATTCTTGGCATGGATTGGCTTTCTTTATATGGAGCTCATATCAATTCCCAAAGAAGGGAAGTCACATTTCATATTCCATATCAATCTATGGTCATCTATCGATGCAAGGATGAACATAACCTTCTAGTGGAAATTTCATCCATCTTATGGGTCTTGATTCCACTAAATGAAGGTTATTTATCTCAAATGGTTAGATAGAAACTCACGATTAAGAATATTCTCATTGTACGGGAGTTTGATTATGTCTTTCTAGAGGAATTACCGAGTCTTCCACCAAATCGTGAAGTTGAGTTTTCAATAGAACTCATACCAGGTGCTTTACCTATTTCAAAGACACCTTATATAATGGCCCCAATTGAGTTGCAGGAATTGAAGAAGCAACTCCAAGAGAATCTTGATAAGGGATTCATACGCCCTAGTGCGTCACCTTGGGGAGCACCTATTCTGTTTGTTAAGAAGAAAGATGGATCAATGAGACTCTGCATTGATTATCGAGAACTTAACAAGATCACTATCAAGAACAAATATCATCTCCCATGCATTGATGACTTATTTGACCAACTACACAGAGCTCAATACTTTTCCAAGATTGATCTTCATTCAGGTTATCATCAATTAAGGGTCAAAAGGGAGGATATACCAAAGATTGCTTTCCGTACAAGGTATGGACACTATGAATTTATAGTGATACCATTTGGTCTTACTAATGCCCCTTCTATCTTCATGGATCTGATGAATAGAGTCTTTAGAGACTATCTTGATCAGTTTTTGGTAGTCTTTAAAGATGATATTCTTGTCTATTCAAATAGCAAGGAAGAACATGAAGATCACTTGAGAATTATATTGAAGACCCTAAGAAATGAGAAGCTTTATGCCAAATTTACCAAGTGTGAATTTTGGATTCAAAAACTTTCATTTTTGGGTCACATAATCTCAAAAGAGGAGATATCTATGGATCCAGCAAAAACAGAGGTTATCGAAAGATGGTCGAGACCAACAAAAGTAACTGAGATCCGAAGTTTTCTTGGTTTGGCTGGATATTACCGACGTTTTGTGAAAAAAAATTCAAGGTTATCTAACCCACTCACCAATTTGAATCGAAAATGAGTTAAGTTTGTTTGGATGGAGGAATGTGAAGAAAATTTCAAAGAGCTAAAAAGAAGGTTAGCTAGTGCACTTGTGATCACACTACCTTGCAGTGGAGAAAGGTTTGTGATCTACAGTGATGCATCCAAGAAGGGACTGGGATGTGTTCTCATGCAAAATGATATGGTGATAGCTTATGCCTCACGACAGTTGAAAATCCATGAGCAAAATTACCCAACTCATGATTTGGAGTTAGCTACGGTAATCTTTGCATTAAAGATTTGGAGGCATTATCTTTATGGTGAAAGGTGTGATATTTATACTGATCATAAAAGTTTAAAGTATAATTTCACAAAAAAGGAGATGAATACACGTAAAATAAGATGGCTGGAGCTGATTAAGGATTACGACTGCTCAATCCATTACCACCCTGGGAAAGCAAACAAGGTAGCAGACGCATTTGGTCGACAAGACCATGCTAGCTTATCCATGATGAGGATCACAAAAGATCCAATATTTATGAATTTACAAAGGATGAATCTTGGAATTATAATGGAAGGGGAAAATCGTATATTTCTCAAATGAATGTTCAACCATCTATACATGTGAAGATTCAAGAGGTACAGAAAGAAGATGTCGAGTTACAAAAGAAGGTGAGAAATGTTCCTGAATTCAACCTTGATTGTGATGGGATAATAAAGTTCAGGAATCGGAAGCACGAAGATGTATAGGGATCTGAAAGAGTACTTCTGGTGGGATGGAATGAAAAGAGACGTTGTTGAATATGTCTCTCGATGCTTGGTTTGTCATCAAGTTAAAGCTGAGAGACAGAATTCTAAGGGGATGTTACAACCATTACCCATACCTGAATGGAAATGGGAAAACATCACTATGGACTTTGTCACCGGACTTCCTAAAACATCCAAAGGAAATAATGATATTTGGGTTATAGTTGATCGTCTTACAAAGTCTGCACACTTCATTGCTATTAGAGAGGATTTCTCTCTAGATCAGCTTGCCAGGATATATGTAAAGGAAGTGGTAAGATTTCATGGAGTACCACTTTCTATTATATTTCATCGGGATCCGAGGTTTTCCTCAAAGTTTTGGCGAAGTCTTCAGCATACTCTGGATAAAGAGTTGAGTTTCAGCACTGCTTATCATCCTCAGACAGACGGTCAGTCTGAAAGGACAATTCAAACTCTAGAAGATATGTTGAGAGCTTACTCAATAGATTTCAAAGGTGGTTGGGATCAACACCTACCTTTGGTGTAATTTTATTATAATAATAGCTTTCACTCCAGTATTCAGATGGCTCCTTATTAAGCTCTCTATGGAAAGAAATCCAGGACTCCAACTTGCTGAGATGAAGTTGGGGAAAGAAAGCTATTAGGACCTGATCTTGTTGATGAAATGGCAGAAAAGGTCAGATCTATTCAACAACACATAATACCAGCTCAGAGTCAACAAAAAAGTTATGCCGACAAATGAAGAAAAGACCTAGAGTTTTAAATGGGTGATAAAGTGTTCTTACGAAAATCTCCCTGGAAGAGGGTCATGAGATTTGGAAAGAAGGTAAAGTTGAGCCCTAGATATATCGGTCCTTTTGAAATTCTCGATCCTGTTGGGAAGGTGGCTTAACGATTGGTGCTTCCACCAAATCTCTCTCAAGTTCATGATGTGTTCCATGTATCTCTCCTGAGAAAGTACATACCTTATCCTTCACATGTACTCAGCTCAGAAGTTGTACCGCTGGAACAAGATCTTTCTTATGAAGAATAGCCGATAGAGATTCTCGATCGTAGCGAAAAAGTCCTATGGAACAAGACCACTCGCTTAGTGAAAGTTTTATGGAGGAACCACAAATTATAAGAAGCTACATGGGAGCTTGAGGGTACGATGAGGGAGAGGTGTCCTCATCTTTTTGTTACAAAGTGACGAATTTCGAGGGCGAAATTCATTTTAAAGGGGGTAGAATGTAACACCCGAGACTTCAATGAGAAATATTTTGTTTTTATGTTATATAAATCATCAAAGTAATATTTCACTACACACAACACTAGCTTGGATTGCTTTACACGCAATCTCGACCTTCCTCGATAGCTTGCGTCGTACGCAATACCGAGTTTCACTAAACAACGATATGCTATTAAAATATTATTAAAACTAGTCATTATGAATAGTAATAACCACTTTTAGAAATTTTTTAAATTTTATTTTTCAAAATGGACTTCTTTTTTGGATTCGGAATATTGAAATTAGCTTAGGGTGAAATTTTGGTACTTTTCGGATAACTTTCATATTCTGATGAATAGTGAAAATTACTAAATTTTAATTAAAAACAACTTTTTTAATCCAAATAATTAATAGTGATAAATTATTAATTTGAGTGGTTTTAAAGTATATTTAGAATATATTTTTACCATGTTGGTCATTGGATTAATTTCACATTTAAACCAAACATAAACAAGTGTCAATCTTTTGATAGTAATTATCTCTTAAAAACACGCTATCTGTTTTGACGACGAGAATTAATTTTTAAATTAGTTAATGTAACTGATATTTTTTTAATTTGATAAAATAGACATCATTTTTGAATTAATAATATCAAATATACCTTAGGCCTAATTTTTGGTATTTTTCTGGAAACTTTCATTTTTTGATGAATAGTGAAACCACTAAGTGGTAGTTAAAAAAACTGAATTTTTTATAAAACATAATTTTACCACTTCTGTCAGTAGAATTTCTAAAATCTGAGAGACACAGTTAATATCAAGGACTAAAATGTGGTTCAATGAGATGAAAATAATTTTTGGTGAATAGTAACTTTTTACTTTTTTTACCACGGTTAAAAGTAAATAGGGTAATTAAGGGTAAAAGTGTTATTATTATTATCCTAACACATGTCCTAATTCTATTGGATAAGTTTAATTAGACCAAAAACAACCTTATGAATAAAATATTACCATTTAGGCCCACTTGGATTAGATTAGGACATTTATTATCAATTTATTCAAAGAAGGGTTAAAATAGTTAAAATCAAAGTTCAATAACTAAATCATTTTTAATATAGGGTTATACATAAGATAAATTCGACTATAAATATTCATTATAAATATAAAAATATTTCCTACATAATGGTATTTTATTTGTAATTTTTATACTTAAAATAATTTAATTTATTTATGATACAATGATGATGCAGTAATTATCTTATTAATGAAATATTGACATAATTGATGTTATAAATACCCAAATAAATGTAATTTGAGACTTTTTATGAATTCCAATAATTTTATATGTTAATATGACATGTTATTATTGATTTAATTAATTTTTTTCGAACTAATAATTTTGTTATGATTTTCAAAAAAATCAATTACCAAATAGCATCAAAATTGAAATAAAATAGTTTTTAAAACAAATATTATATTATTAATTGATATTATATTCCTAAAAATATACGGTTCGGACAAGATACTTATATCATGATAGGTATATCATTAATGGACCACTTGGGGGTCTCTTGGATGTATATGGTAAGTTTATTAACTATATAATATAAAAATACAAAGTGACATGGTAAATGTCAATCTAATTAACAAAGAGTTAAAACTAAAAGATAAGGTTCATATAATGACCTAAACTTGTCTAAATTCTATTGGATGAGATTATTTAGACCGATCCCCACCTTATGTTAAAAATATATCAATTTGGAGCTATTAAAAACCGAATTTGACTTTATAGTAAAATAATAGTTTTAGTTATTCCAAAGGTGCCCCTCTCCTCCCTTATAAAAGGGCACCTCCTCCCTCTTTTCCTCACACCACTTTGAGACTTCAATCTCGGCCAACCCCTGACTAATTCTCTTCTCCACTTCCCTAGAAACATCCTAGAGGTCTTGGTCTTCTTCAAAGACCAATTGTAGTGCCCTAAGAGGAGGTCTCAAAGAGGCGCTTCAAAGAAGAGGTAATGTCCGTTACCGATTCTTTCAACTTTATTTCTTCTTCCACTTATTCTTCTTTAGTTTTTTGATTATGAAGTAATAACATAAGTATCACTCATATACTGATATGTTATTATAAGTATGAAAAACCCTATTTATCCATCTATCCATCCTATGGAAAATGAAATCACCGCGTGTGCGTACGTACGGAATACCGTCTTCACGCCGTGGTGTAATCTATTTTCCACCACCACCAAACTTGGATGGGTATAATGGTGTAAATAATGACTATATATGATTATTGTAAATTGATATTGATTCTGAAATAGTATACATACACTCCATTACAATTTCACGATCATGGGAACAATATCATCGCTCGTGCGTACGTACGGAATACCGTCTCCATGATGTGATGTGACTCGTTCTACATGATCTTCATTGCATAATGATTATATAAATGAATTAAATGAATGAATATGATATATATTACACTAATACCATTCTTTAAATTAGGTATCTATAACCTAAAAAGAATAATAATAATTTATTCGACAAAACACGCATAAGAACAAAAAGTAATAAACACCCGAATAACAAGTAGTAATGAAATATTACTAATAAGAAGCTAAGAATATGACCATATATGATATCATAAAAATAAGTATGATTCTGGAATAAGTCAATAACATTATTTAAATCATTATACAGTAGGTTCGGACACTTACGAAGAAAATCGGACCTAAGGTAAGGGAAATATCACAATCTCATTTTTATCCGAGATTGTTTATACTTTGGAATTTATTGGGGTGTATTTTATCATCCACATCCATGTTTCCTCAATATGTAATATTATTTCCATCCAAATACAATTTTTTAAATCCAATTTTACCCTTCGGTGAGTTTTTAGTAAAAGATATGAAAGGAATCTTTTGTCGTTTTTCGTACGAGGTACTTTTTGACTTTTCCGACAAAAGTACGAGAAGAATGTTTTTTTAACTTATACGGCATGAATGGATTTTTAAAACATTATTTCCAAGAATATTCCTTTACAAGTTTTCATGTTTATTTTTAATCAACTTCTTTTAGTTTAAAATTGTATGACATGTTAAGAAAGGAAAAATGTTTTTGAAGTAGAAAGGATATTTTCCTCAAGAACGGAGTTCAAGTTTTTTTATCTAAGATAATATAGGGTTCTGTTTCTATCCCAATTATTACATTGATTTGATTATGTTGTGATGGAATTATTTTTATGAATTAATTTATCTTATATGAATTGTTTTATTATGTCACGATGTTTAAGAATCCCCTTTTTATAACATGGGTTATGCAATGATGTATGATTTATGATTTTGTGGCACACATAAGAATGGTATCATTATGAGATGGGTGGGACCTATATCTCCCTCCAATTAATTGGGTAAAGATTTTATATCTCATTAGATAGACATGACTAGAATGGAAGGTTAAACCGGTTCAGTGAAACAGGACTGAAACGAGGAGTGAACTCGGTTCAGAAATGGACTTTGTCCACTAAGATAGTCTTGGCAATGAGTCTTGACTAATAAGAAATGATTCTCTATGATTATTTGTGTATGCCACAAAGTTTCATGTTTTAAGTTATGATTATTGGGATTACATTTAATTACCATGATTTATCCCATGTTATGAAATTATGATCTCTTTTGCAGGGTAAGATTTTCAAAATGTTATGTTCTTATGAATTTGATGTAATTGATATTTTTTTGTTTACCCTTACTGAGCATTTGAGCTCACCCTTTTGTATGTTTTCTTTCCCCATGTCAGGAAGAAGGGTATTAAGTAATATATTCCAAAAAGGGACTATAGATATGATGAAATAAATGGGAGACAGTGTAGATGCTTTATGAACCAGTTGTTTATGTTTCCCAGTTTCTAAAGACACTATACCTATATGGTCCATTCACGGTTTTGTTATATGTTGTAATAAGTATGATTCAATTTTGAAGTATTAAACATGTATGTAAAGTATGCTACATTATAATTCAACACTGTATTAGCTTATATTATACTAAAACACTATTTTTGGCTTGTGTTACACGCAATCGTGACCTTCCTCGATAGTGTGTGTAGTACGTAATACCGGATTTCACTAAACAACGATATATTGTTATAATATTATTATGGACTAGCCGTTATGAATAGTATTAACTACATATTTAATTTTATAACATTATTATTCATCTTACACATTTTCTAAAACATGGTATGTGAACAAAATAAATTTTTTTGGGTAAAATAAGTATTTTTCAAAAAATGCAGTTTTGCCACCTTTTGATGGTGCGCCTACTTTAAATCTAGTTTTTGACATGTTTATAAGTTAAATTTTACAAAATAAACTTCTTATTTTGAATCAGGATATAAAAATTTACATTTTATAAAGTTTTGATATTTTTCTGACAATGTTCTTATTTTGATGAATAGTAAAAACACGCTAAATTTTACTTAAAAACAACTTTTTTCATCGAGATGATTTATATGGTTAAATTATAATAGTAAATTGTTTTAAAGTATAAATATAATATATTGTTTCCATTTAATATAATTTAAGTCATTATCATTGATTTTACATTGAATTCATAGGTTAAATCAATTCAATCTTTTACAATGTTTTAAACAAAAACCCGTTTTTTTTCGACAAAGGGATTAATTTTAAATTAATTAATGAAAGTTCTTTATTTTGAATTTTGAAAAATGTATTCCATATTTTAATTCAGTGGGTCCAGATTGTGTTAATATGTTACTTTTATTTTTTTGATATTATGAATAGTAACTATGATAATTTTTATTTACTGTAGTTAAAGGTAAATCGGGTAATTAAGGGTAAAAATAAGATTAAAAAATTACCCTAACACCTGAAAAAATTCTATTGGATGACTAAAAGTCGAAAAATATCACATAAGTGTCTGAATAGATTCATTTTATGGACTTTTGACCATGAAAATAATTTAATTATTATTAAAACCAAAGAAAGTCACAACATGTCACTCTCTTAAATCTTATAAGTATAATAATTTTAATTTAGTGAAAAATTTCATGAAACTTAGAACATTAATATTATCCATAAATATAATAAAATTATCTACTTCATGTGAATTTATTTAGAATTTTTAGGGATTAAATAATTATCATTAAATGTGACACAATAGTGATGTTGAAATTATTTTATTGATTGAAATATCAAATAAATGGTTTTAAAAATATTAAAATAAATATTATATGAACTATTTAATGTTCTTAACTAATTTTCTAGAAAAATATGTCATGTTATTAATCTATTAAATATTTTAGTTCAAACATTTATTCTATTTGGATTTTATTTAAATTCAAATAAATGAATAGTATCAAAATTGACACTATTGTTATTTTATAAAAATAACATAATATAAAATTGTTTAAAAATCACAAAAATATTTAAAAATTATAAATTAAAATTTATATGGTCTAAAATTTTATGAATTATCCAATTATGGACAATTCACAACACATAAGTAATTATTTATAACAATTTAAAATTTAGAATCTTATTACCACAAATAAAATTAAATAGATTAAATAAGGATTAATCAACTTGATAATGTTTAAAATAAATTAAAAACATGTATGAATTTTATTTTTTGACGATATTACAACCCTATATCATCTAATATTCGTATTTGAGTCATTTTTTAAGTTTTTATGTGGTTTTTGAATTTATTATAAATTAATATTTTTGAGGTTTCCAAAGGTGCCCCTTTCCTCCCTTATAAAATGGCACCTCCTCCCTCTCCTCTCCACAACACTTTGAGCCTTCACGATCAGCCAAACCCTGTCCATTTATATTCTCCACTTCCCTATAAACATTCTCTAGGTTCTGGTCTTCTCAAAAGACCAACTCTAGTTCCTTAAGAGGAAGCTTAAAGGAGGTGCGTCGAAGAAGAGGTAATCTCTTCTACCGATTCTTTCAAGTTTCATTCTTCTTCAACTTATTCTTATTTAGTTGTTTCATTATAAAGTAATAACATAATTATCTCTAATATAATGATATGTTATTATAAATATTAAACAACCTCATTTCACCTTCTATCCATAATACGGAAAATGAAATCACCACGCGTGCGTACGTACGGAATACGGTCTCCACACCGTGGTGTAATCAGTTTTCCCACCACCACCTTACTTGGATGGGTATAATGGTGTAAAGAATAACTATATATGGTCATTATAACATCATACTAATTCTGAGATATTATATTATCCACTCCAATTCTATTAAATATTTATGGGAATGATATCATCGCTCGTGCGTATGTACGGACTATCGTCTCCACGAACGCGATGAGATTCATTTTACATGATTAACCATTAAAGTATGATTATAAAGTATATATAATAAATAATAATTAAATATATTAAATAATAATGATACTTTATTTATGTACATATATGTTTCATTTACTTAATTCCATTTAATTCAATAAGGAAATGAAAACAGCGTTCATGCATACGTACGGCCTACCGTCTCCATGAACGGTGTCTTTCATTTCATTTATCGATCTATAATATATATTTATATTATGAATATATATTATATATAAATCATGTTTTACATTCTGTAATTAAGTAAATCAGGATATAAGTAATAATATCAAGAACAATAAGTCGAAACACATACGATAAATGAAACGATTTTACCCAAAATGCTGCTTTAACATGGAATTTACAAAAGAACGGGTAATATAAAGTCATAAGTGAACCATATATGATATAATAACAATAAATATGATTCTTTAATAAGTCAATGACATTATTTAAATCATTATACAAGAGGTTTAGATACATACGAAGCATATCGGACATAAGGTAAGGGATAATTTTGCAATCTCATTTTTATCTGAGATTGCTTATACGTAAGTATTTACTGGGGTTATATTTTTCATCCATGTCCATAAAAATGTTTTTTATAAAGTCTTTAATATTCTTCCATGTATGTTTAAATTCATTTTTACCCCTCTTTGACTTTTAAATTGTGTTATGGAAGGAATCTTTCTTTTGGTTACCATACGAGGAACTTTTTGACTTTTCCGGAAAAAGTACGAGAAGAATGATTTTTTTAACTTATATGGAATGAATGGATTTTTACGGTTTCATAACACATAATTTTCATGAATCTTCCTCTAAAATATTTCATGACTATTTTCAACAAAATCATTTTCTTTTAAAATTTCATGGCATTTTGTGAAAAGAAAATGATTTTGAAGAAGAAAGAATATTTTCCTCAAGAATTCATTTCAAGTGTTTTATCAAAAGCATTTTCCATCTAAGATGACATTATTTCATATGTTTATGTTTCAATTATAATGCCTCTATGATTTACAAGGTTTCACTTTTCTTATGATGAAATGATATCCATTTGTTTTTATATGGATTATGTTATAATGGGATGATGTTTATGAAACCCATTTTATTCTTTGGGTTATGATGAATGATTTATGTTTATGTTGTGGCACACATAAGAATGATTTAATTATGATATGGGTGGGACATATATCTCCATCCAATGAATTGGGTAAAGATTTATATCTCATGAGATAGACATGGCTATAATGGAAAGTTAATCCGGTTCAGTGATACAGGACTGGAACGAGGAGTGAACTCGATTCAGTAAGGGACTTTGTCCACTAAGATGGTCTTGGCAGTAATGCCTTGGGTACTATGGAAATCATATCAAGTGATTAATAGTTTGCCACAATTACATGTTTCCATGCTATTTTATCATGATTGATGTTCCATTATGATCTATTCCTTATGTACTTCCATGTTTTATGTCATTGCTCAAGATTTTGATGTTTAAACATTATGTTCATGTTTTTAAGTTCAAATGTATATGGTTTGTTTTATTTTCTCCATGCTTACCCTTAATGAGAATTTGAGATCACCCTTTATATGTTTTCTTTTCCTCAGGATATAAATAAAGGTTCTAGGTAAGAAAAGAAAAAGGGGAAGATCTTTATGGGAGATGTTGAAGATCTTTCTCCATGATTAGAAGATTATGTTCCGAGTTTCCAAAGACACTAAACTATTACGGTACTTGAGTGTTGGTTTTTTGTTATGTATTAAGCATTCCTTAAAAGTAATTTAATTTCCATGTAAGTGAAGTTTTGGGTCTCTACAATATCCCTAGTGTATGGTGGTTTTTATCCCACTCATACATAGATTCTTATTTTTATTATCACAAGAAGCACAGGAAAGGGTATGTACATGGACCTATACAAACACTAGCACCAACCAGTTTCATAATATGATTCAATTTTCTTTTCTAGGTATAAGATTAAGCTTTTAGAACCTTAAAGTATATCAAAAATATTAAAATTTGTTCCTCGTGAATATAATGGATAATATTCTTCCTCTATTTTATAGTAATCAAAACTGGATTCCTCAAACACCTTCATACTTTTATAGCATGTGAAAATGATATGATGGATGTCTCATATTCTCAACATGAATATACTAACTCTTTTTATTACTTTATTTATTTATTTTTCTTTATGCTTAATTAACATGTAGTTTATACTATCATAACAACATTGTATTCTCAAATTCTCCTCAATACAAAATAATTCTTCAACTAATTGCAGTGTTGGATCTCCTTCCTTTTTAAAAAAAAGAAAGTAGTGAGGCTTAATATTATTAAAAAAAGTTACAAGAGTCGGAAGGGGGTAAATTTACATCTATCATGTTGAAAGATATTCATCAACTCATCAGGTATGCTGGAGTAGTGTTTACAATTCCTTTATGAGGATCCTTTGTTAGAAGGACAGTCTGCAAGTTAATTTTCTTCATGATAGACATGTGTGATGATATAGTTCATTGAAGAAAGAGTACTCAGGTAGATATTCCATTTGGTAGTGAGCTTCCAAGCAAGTTAAACTTGACCCAACCTAACCGCTTGGACAATTGTGGTTGAGTCACTCTCAAGACATACAGAATTACAGTTTCTTTGTTGAGAAATATCAACTACTGTAATGAGACCCTGCATTTTGGATTCAAGAGTTGTAGCATGACCACATGTGCCATGTTCCCCATCTAAAAAATCACTATTGTGATCTCTGAAAGCAATTCCATAGCCAGTAGGTCTAGGGTTTCCCCTCGAGGATCCATTTGTATTGAATTTTATGCAGCCTACAAATGGAGGCAACCAGAAAACATCAAATGTGCCAAGAGGTTTAGGGTAGTTACATTGAAGGTGGAGCTTTCTCAAGATAGCAAGGTCCCTAACTGAGTTATCACAATATTCCGCATGAAGAGTATTGACATGTTTAATAGCAAGAAATATAGTAGAGAGAGCCGCTTTGTGGTTTATGATAGGTTCACCATGCAGTCATTTATTTCTTCTATTCCATATAGTATGAATGAACTCTGCACAAGTGACCAGAAAAAGAATACGAACCTACTTCGAAATATTGAATGCAAGCTGGTCTAGCAGGAACTGTGATATAACAGTGGTTTGCATGTAGTAAAGTTCAAAGAGTTCAAACATAGACTTCCATAGGGATGCTGATGTATTATAGGAGAGAAACAGTTGATTCAAATCTTCTTGGTATTGTTGGCATAGAGAACATCTAGAAGACAATTTGATTCCCACCTGCTACAGGTTCACTTCAGCAGAGAGCTTGTTGAGATGAAGGTTCCAGAGCAGTGTAAATCGGGATGGCATCGGCCATTTTTTGTTGAAAGATTCTAGTCCTATACTCTCACCATGGATAAGCTGATTATAGTAACCTTAATAATCTAGTATTCCATTTGAGCTAGGTTCCCACAAAAGTAAATCATGACTATCTAGAAAGTCGTAATTATCAACTATGTGAGCAATGTGATAGGGAAGAGCATTACCATTCTCAATCTAGTTCTTAATGGAGGAATCATAATCAGTTTCCAGATCAGTAGCGCTAACACTGTCAATGAGTGGAACCCTAGTCTAGTTGTGATTCCAGAATTTGAGAGAGGATTGAGCACTAACCATCAAACAAGAGTGAAAATTGATATTTGGGAAAATTATTTTCACGCCATGCCAGATAGAAGATTGAAGATAAAAAATATTCCTTTCAATTAGTCTTTTGAAAATTTTGGATCTGAGGAATTCCAAAGATTCTGCCTTATCATTAATGATCCTCTAAATGAAATTGTCCTATAAGGATTGATTAAATATCTTAAGGTTCTTGATTCCAATACCTCCTTTAGCATGAGGCATACAACATCTCTTCCAAGAAGCAGTAATAGCTTTCCATTCTAGGATACTTCCACTCCACACAAAGTTTATCATAATAGAGTTTAACGTCTTGATCACTGAGGCAGTCCAGGAGTAGACCATAAAGGAATATACCAGTTTTGGGATGGCCACATGTTTAACTAAACAAATCCTGCCTTATATTGAGAGAGACTTTCCCTTCAAGGAGGAGAGGGTTCTTCTGACTTGACTCACAACTTCCACAAAATGAGAAGGTTGAGGTCTACCAAAAAACATAGGGAATCCAAGGTAAGTGAAGGGTAGAGTCCCTTCTTGAATACCTAGATCACTCATTATGTAGGATTTCCTTGAGGCAGAGATATTTTTCCCAAAATAAATAAAGGACCTGTACCAGTTCACCTCCTGTCCCGAGACACATTCATAATGGAGAATATAATTCTTGAGATTTTGAATGTTTTTCCTTTCATCCTAAGTGAAAATAATTATATCATTAGCAAAAAGTAGGTGAGAGGGGGTAGAGATACCTCTTACTGCTCTAATTGTTCTGATTTCACCCGTGCATGCCATGTGAAGGATTCTACTAAGGTAGTTTTCAGTGATCACAAAAATAATGGTAGAGAGGGGTTATCCTTACCTCACTCCTCTATAACACTTAAAGTAACCCTCTAGGGATCCATTAATAAGAATAGAAATATGATCAGAGTTGATAAGTGTCTTGACCCATTAGATAAACCTCATATGAAATCCAAACTCATGGAGAATGTGGCCAATTAATTGCCAATAAATAGTGTCAAATGCTTTTCTAATGTCCAATTTGAGAGAAATATTTCCTCCTCTAGTGGATTTCTGAAGAAGATTCACGCACTCTGAGGTAGTGAGACGAAAATCCTGAATTTTCTGCCCTTTGACATAACCAAATTGATTCCAAGAAATAATTTTCCCAAAAATGTGAGTAAGATGAGTAGCGATAATTTTTCTGATGATCTTGTAAATTATATTAACAAGGGTTAATGGTCTGAATTGATAAATATCACTAGAATTTTACACCTTAGGGATTAAGGTAATAAACTGATCATTGAAGAATTGAGAGAGGGAGCCATCTGTAAAGAAGTTTTTAACCAGTTTACAAATGTCAGTGCTGATGACATCCCAATAGAATTGAAAGAAGTGATTGGTGAAGCTATCCGGACCTGGCGAACTTCCTTTATTGAGCCCAAATACGGCATCTCTAATCTCATTTTTTAGTGGGACAGAAGTATGAATAATATAATTAGCATTAATGACAAGATTGGGGATGATGCCTTCCATAATCTCTTCATTTATTCTAGGACCATTGGATATCCTTCCTTGATACTTTGATAATACATAGAATTTTGTATCAGAATCACCCCCTTTATTTCTTTTTCTTAACCAGTTTTATATATTCATAGTTTGTGTGAATATTTTTTTCCCCAATACCTAGTACAATTCATCTCCATAATTATTAGTTTTTTCAAACTTCTGATCTTCCAAATTTCAATGATAAAATATTATTTTTATTTATTTGAAAATGTAGCTTCAGTTTACCCATAATCTAAAAATTATTCATATCCTCTTCTCACATATTTAAACCTTCACAAATACCACATATATAAAAATATTCATGACTACATATGATAATGATGTAAAATTAACACAACATGGATCCTTTATTTGTGGCACACAACATACCCATATTATTATCCATTTATCATGAATTACAGCATGGAACTCTCTCATTTATTATCATTATTTAGTTGTCATAATCACATTAGATACTTCATGATATTTAAAACTATGATATCCAATCTTGCGTATGTGAATCCCCTTATATCTATTAACATATGTGGATCTCCTTACATGTAGATACCCTCATTTTGATGAAAATCTTGTGAATCCCCTTACATAGATTTCCACTCACAAAATTCCCATACTTGGATCTCTTTTATGTTGATATACCCTTACATAAATATATACAAGTGTATTTCCTTATGTTGTGGCTCATTTTTGCATCCCCATATATGGGCACTCTTATATCAATTAGTGAATTACATGGATATCTTAATCATCCCCCGCAATTAAAAATAAATATTGTAAATATTAATGATCATCCTTACACACATACTTACATTCTCCCTTATCCTTGTGAAAATTATAGGATGATTCTTATGAACATACTTACACAGTTGATACATACACAGATTCCTCAACGATTCTTACAAAATTCAATTATGGTCTTTATAGTGTTGGATCATCCTTATATAGACCATACACTTCTCAATTCTTCTTCCATTATTCTATATAAATGTGCATGTTGATTTAAAATCATATAAACCTCACACTTATCTTGGATCAAAGTCTTCAATTACTGTGATGCTTGTAGCATGATACAAACTTTATGTCATCAAAAATTTTAGTTCCTAGAAATATAATACTAGGAATATCAGTATCACCATAAGTATAAATTATCCTTATAGTAACCTAACTCTCACAATTTTGTAAGAATAAAATAATTTGTACAATGTTCTTTATCCTAACACGGTCAGAGGATCCTTATGGTATGATCCTTCTAGACTTTACAATGTAAGTATGAATGATCTTTACACACTATGATTTATCCTTAAAATAATGAGAATTGATCCCTATCAACTCATCCTTTATCATTCCTCATATTCTATAATTATCCTTTTATGCCTAGGTTATCCTTCAGGGTACTATCTTTATCCTTCCGATCATAATATTTATCCTTTTTTGATCTATGTTTTACCCTTTTTGTGCATTCCTATTCCATTTTTCTATCTTCCTATGCATGGGTAACCTTATTGGATTGTATTTATCAGTAACCCATATGAAATATTCAACACTCATATGAATTTTCCTTTTATAAAATATCATAAGAATCATTTTGTAATACTTATAGAAAATTCTCACAAAGTTAATTCTAAAATATTACAAAATGAGACTTTGTTGTTTCTTCAGGTGTAGTACAGGATTTCCAGACATGTCTCAAATGAAAATAAATCAACTCAAATGTCTTAAAATGATTAAAATTATCTTTTTCATTAGTTGAATGGATCTATAACACTCCAATGGAAACACTTATTCATTTTATCAAGTCAGTTACAATAAATTCAACTCATAATCTCCAAGAAACTTCTATCTAAATTTTACATACAAGTGACCTCAATTATTCTAAAGACATAACATCATTAAATTTAATTTATTTTCCAAATAAATAATGGTTTTATAATATTAAATCTAATCTTCAATATGAATCTTTAGTCTGGTCAATCACTCATTGTAAAAAAACATTTCTTGGGATCTTTATACTTCTTATCAATGTGCTTGGGTACCCTAAATTCATTCCAAATATCACTTAATACACATATTGATATCATGTATATTTATTAATTCATTTAAAAGAAACATAACACAAACACAAAATGGGTTTAACAATCACCCCATTTATATTTGTTGTTAATATCAATGCTTGAAAATTGTATGTCAATATGTCAACCAATTATTCTTCTTCATCTAGTATCATTTATTATTTCCCCCTTTCTTACTAAATCCAAAATCATTTTATTCTCTCCCCCTTATTGATAAAAAAAATAATACAGAAGAGGATATTATCACCTCATTCTTAATTTATGTTTCATAAATCATCTCACTCAAAGTCTACATGAGTCATGATTAGTGTACAAAACATGAGGGTTTGATTTAGACAAAAAAATTGTCTATTGATTAATATAATATGATACCAACTCATATTAAATCATGAAATTTATTACCTTATCACTCAAATGTTTTTAAACAATATTCAAATTGAAACCAATTGATACCAACTAAGGAATATATTTTAATAATTTTAATTTCAACTCAGTTTTCTTCACTCACTTCAATATATAGTTTGCGAACTTTTTGTTAAAATATAAGCATTATAATTTCATAAATAAGCCTATAAATATCTTCAAATTCATCATTTTAGTGTCATTGATGAAATTAGTTTATTCCCATTAGTAATACAATTATGAAACCAAGGGTCATAGAGTTTCAGGACATTCCTTTCAATCATAATTTCAATCAATTTCTAGAGATTCTATATTTAGATGATTTGATTGGTTATGTAAGCTTCTCAATCATTCCTCTCTTGTTTCCCTTTAATAATTCATCATGGTGTTTATCTTTTTTAAAATTTATTTAGAATACCAATTGATAAATCATACCAAGATTTTTGACTTATTCAAATCTACAATATTTATTCTACCCTATTCACTTCATTAATTGTCCATTTGAGATAAATAATCACTATTAATTACCTATAATGAAAGTATAAAAATACAACAAAAATAATATAGGAATAAGGTGGGACCTCTTCTTCTCATTAATGTGATCAAAACAGCTAATAATTTCTTCTTGATCATGAAACTCATTTCTTTTTATCTCCAATTTTATGAAAAATATTCATTCCATCTTTTCTATATTTCATATAAGTCTTGGGAAGCATGGATTATTTTCTTCTCTTTATGTTTAGAATCTTAATTTTTAACATGATCCATCAAGGCACATTTGTCACATGGTGAAATATTCGTTTTATTTTAAATTTATTATTGATTTGGTGTAATTTTTAGAAAACCATTTGAATTTTGTTTATCCTGACTGCACCACCCATATAAAACCTTATAATATTTATGGTTTCCCTCTTTTGTAAACCTCCCATGAAATTCAGTTTTGTCAACTTCATATGGAATGTTTACCTTTCCTTTAGAACTTTCCTTCTATTGTTCCTTCACTATTTATCTTTCCTTTTAAAGATCAATTTTCAAAATTATAAAGCATTATTAGTAGGAATTATTATCCTTCTTGAATCTTCTATATGGATTCATGGGTTAGTTATTTTCTAATTTAGTCCTTTTATTTTTATCTTGGCCTGATTTCCCATTTTTCTTCATCTTACCTCTATTTTTTTACTTCCATGGTTTGCTTACATGTATCCATGGTGTGTACCTTTTTACAAAAAATAGCAGCCATTATTTCTTCTTGGTGTTGCAATTTACTTAAAATTATTAGTTTTACTTTTAACTACATAATCCTTCTACTTTTACCCAAGGATGGGTCACTCTTATTTTAAAGATTCTTTGTAGTATAATGGTTTTCAAATTAATTTATATTCCTTCCTAAGGTTGTATCATCTTACTTAATTGGTTTTTATAGTCTTCTTTTTATTTTTGTTTTTGACATGTGATTAGATAAATTGATCAAGCATGTATCACTCATATGACCACCTTTGTAGAATTTTCCATAGAATTGTTAAATACTTTCAATTTTTTTTTTTGAAATAGATAGATATCTCTTATTCATATATGAATTTTTCATCACTCTATATTTTCTCCCCTTTATTTTGGAATTTATTTTATTAAAATGTTTGAAAATTTATTCAAAAATTACATGTACATGTACCTAAAATTATTAAAATAGTAAAAAAATACCATAAATGTCTATTTATTTTCATGAATTGTAGTTTGTTTAGATCTTCACACAAATTATATTTGTGTATTTATAATCACTGAATGGTATATTTTTGGGGAACAAAAACTTCTATTAGTACTTAAAACCATCCTATATATATTTTTTGACTTATATATATTTTTATTTACCCACTTTTGTATAGTTTTTGAGTTTAATTTGACACTATGTATAAATATCGATTTAGTAAAAACACAATTATCATATGTGGATGGTAAATTTATTTTTCTAGATGCTTGAGATTAATATTAATATGATGTATGGTCATTCTTTCCACCATATAATGTCTTATTTTCACTTAAATCCACATTATAATTTCATGGGGCTGAATATTTCCTTCCAACTTGTTATAAATACCCGGGTTGGGTTGTTTCTAGATTCATCAATTAAACTTCAATCTCAGAGTATTTTATATTGATGATGGTTTTATCATCCTAAGTTATCTTAAATTAGTATTTAAACTTCTTAATAATCACTTCAATATAATATTCATGTAACTTAGTGGTGTCTTTTGGGCTAAAGAGTTACTTTTGGTGTCCCAATTTGAAATTTTCATAACTTCACAATGAGTATAGTGTAAATATGGGGTTGATCAATAGGAGACGTAGGGTGTTTTTTAACTTGATATATTTGCTAATTAATTTAATATTTACTGAATTTAGAATCATTTTATGATGGTTTTAAGAATCATTTTATATCTTGGTCAGTTCACTTCCAAAACTTTTAGAGGTTTTCATTACTTAAAGCAAGACAAAAAAACTATTTTTAACACTCAATAAGGGGAACACAATGAGGATGTGGATTTTTATGAAAATTTTCATAAATTAATTTTCTTATTTTTTTTATTTTGTTCATAATAAATCCCATCTCTAAGATTCAATTGTGTTGAAACATCCTTGGATTGGTAAGTTCTGTTTAAGTTCACAAAAATCAATTTCTTATTCTGACAATTGATTCTTAAAAACATTTATGAAAACAAACCCTTTGGAGATGATGAATGCATCCAATGGTCATGGAATTATTCATCATAACTCCCCTAGATATCCTTGTAGACACCGTTCTTGATCCAATATGGAGTTAATAGTGATTAAAAGGGAGAAACTCAAAGTAATTATGATATATAAGATAGAAAACACAAAAAAACAAGGATAAATAAATTAATCATGGTTTTTAATTATCCATGGTCCCAACATGTTGGAGAGATTATCTACTCATAGATAAAATACCCAAAAAAAATATTGTTACCTTTGATGTTCATTATGGAAATGAAAGGAAGAATAAAATACAATCTACCACAAGATAATTCTCCAAAAATATCTTATAATGAGTTTCAAGCTCTCCTCCCTCTAGGATGATTGCCTCTTGAATGATTCCACCTTCTAATATGGTCAAAGGGTCATTAAATGGTTTTCCCCCAATATCAAGGAGTGGTTATGGGTTATAATATTTACTAAAAGGGTGGTTAAGGAGGTAGGTGGGAGGTAGGTGGTTGTATATTAATTGGTAAATGGTTAAGGCGCATGGTTAGTTTAATCATGCACCAATTGTTCTATTTGTCCTATTCTTATTAATTAAAGTTGCATGATATTCTGGAAGGGTCACATGGTTTATTTAACCATGCAAAAACCATATGCATGGTTCTATATCCTCTAGTTCCAACTCACGTGACTTGAAGTATAGTTTGTACGGTTTTTTTAACTATGTGTAAAGCATGCAATTACCCATTGTCTCCTCAAAATCACACCTTGCATGGTTTATTGGTGGATATGCATAGTTTTTTTAACCATGTTGAGTGAGTTCAACTAATTATATTTCAATTCCCCATGATTTTCATGGTTTTTTGGGGCTGGGGTTCATAGTTTGGTTGACTTAGAAGAAACCATTCACCATGGAAAAAGGGTCCAAACACCTCTGATTTCCCTTCAAAATGCCCAGTTCTAACAAGATCTTATCAACTCTTCATTATATTACTAATTACAACATATCATGACATTTTAAGGTTGTAAAAACATGAAAATAGAGCTCAAAAATTATTTCAAATGCTAATTTATAAATGTAAATAACACATGCACAAAAGTGCATCAAACTCCCCACACTTGATCGAATGTTTATCATCAAACAATTACATAGAAAATCATCTCAAGTGACCATCAAAGAAATAGATAGAAATTTCACAGATTATATTAACTAAATGAATGTGAATTTTGGACGAATAATTATTGAAATTTCTATATACACTCTTAAATACTTAACAATCATCAATTTAAACTAACACAGTAGCCTCAATTAAAATTTTCCAAATGTTCATTCTTAAATAATTGTTTTTTAAGAAAAGTTTTTCATTATTAATTTAAAGGAAAATACCAAAAAAACAATTATGTCTTATCACATAATTGGGTAGATTAGGAAAAGATTTTGTCAACACCAAATGGTGGTATATCACTTTTATTGATCACACTAACTCATTGACTTCAAACATTTGAGGAATGGTGAAGGGACATTTTCATTTTGGGTATTATTTTACATATATTGAATTTTTCAATGGAGTTAGATACTAACATTGAATTATTTTCCCATATTTTATATGATTATCCTTAATAAAATGTGGAAAAATTCAAGAGTTCATAAAATTAAGACTAAGTAATAACCACTTGTGTAGTATCAACAATTTCAATGTTTCACTTCTCCATATGCATAAATTTACTACTATTTCAAAAGGTTCCTTAATTTAAAATAATCCATAAAAAAGGAATATTTAAACACATTATTTTAAGAATTAAAATTTAAATAATTCTCTTTAAGTGTTCCTATGCTCATTCACAACAAAAACAGACTTATCAATCTGAACATATGAGGAATTTCAAAAATAATTCTCTAAAATACATTTTTATTTAGTTGATATGAATGTGTGATACATATACCATCCCTTTATAGGTTTTTAGGAAAAACATGTCAACCTTGTCAATGTCAAGACAATAACCAAATGGGAATCCAAAATTAGGTGCCTTCCCCCACACTTTCAACCAGAACGGCCCCTTGTGATCATGGTTAGGTGGAGAAAGGTGGGCTGGTAAATACATGCAAGGGGTGGGAGAAATAAAAATATAAAATGAATGAGAAATGGAAAATAATATTAAACTCACCTAGATTAAGGTAGGATAATAGTCATAAGTTTGTGTGAGAGATCCCACCGAGAAAAGGAGTGTGTTTGTTCCAATTATTCATCCACCTTCTATACCATACAAAGAATCCTTAAAAAGTGAATTAATAAAAACATAGTAGTAGCAGGGGAAATGGGAGCACACAATCACTCCAAAGACTAAAAACATAGTAAGTATACATAAAAATAGTTAAATCCAAACACATGAATAATAAAGTAAAAAAAATAAGATTTTGGAGGTCATTAAGGAAGTGTAAGTAAATAAAACAATGTTAGTGATATCCCATCGAAGGGCCTATGCCAAACGAGTCTTCTAACTATGCATGGGAAGCCTCATCCTAATTTAGATATGACAAGGCCTACTCATAGTCCATTCCCTTAGACAGTGGAGGATCTGGATAATTTCCCTCTACAGTACTTATAGTTAGTGGTTCTTCTGTCTGATTGGATTCACAAGAGGTACCCAGGTGGGAGGAATCACCCCTATACATGTAGTAAGAAGGGGGATTTATGGGTACAGGTTGGTAGAGGTTGGGGTAGGGACGTCCTACAATATGATTCCTACCATATGTCATCATGTAAACTCAATCCTCCATTCAAACATCACATAAAAATCTTTATCTCACTTCCATTGTAAATTTGGGTCTTTATACGGGGTTCCCTCAAGAGTTGGGTAGGTGGATTAAATAGAGTAAGAGGTAGAGGCATGGAGGTGTATGTAACACCCCAAGTTTTTTTTAAAAAAAATAAATGGAAACGAATGTAACTTTTTTTTGAGTAGATATTTATAACTAGCCTTTAAAAATAATTTTTCCACTCCAATGTTTTAAATTTTGAAAAACAATCATCTACAATTATGTTCAGTATGTCATTTGGAGTCTAATGGAACCAACTTGTTTTTTAGTGAATAGTAATATACCCTTATAAATAGTAATATGAATAGTAATATGGCCCTGATGAATTGTAAATTGTTTTATTATTTTATTTTCTTAGTGCTTTAATATAATGACATCTTGGTTAATATTTCAATGTGATATAAAAGCAGTTATAGTTTTTAAATTACTAATTTTTGAATTAAATATGATTTTATTTAAAAAATAAATTAATAGTATTTAGATATTTATTTTCAAAAAATGGAGTTAATTTTTTAATTCTACACATTGAGAAATGGTAAGGGTGAATTTTTGGTATTTTTCTAAAATTCTTGATTTTTTTATGAATAGTGAAATATAATAAAATACCGTGTATTCAAATTATCAGTAAAATAAACTATTTATGACATCATAAGTGATTTAATCCCACTTATTTCGAACTCACATGCCATTATTACTATTTGGGGTCACATAAATTAAGATTATTCATAGTCTTGAGAAAAAATATTATAATAATGATTAAAATAATGAAAAATACCCCCTCTCCTCCACTATAAATACCACCCTCATTCCCCTCTTCCTACCACACCTCTCAAGCCTTTATCCATACCTAAGTTCTACCTAACACACCTCCCAAGGCTCTTCCCCACGTCCTAGAGTTTCTGGTCTCACCAAAAGGTCAAATCCAAAGGCCTTAAGAAGGATCTCAAGGAGAAGAGATCAAGAGGTAAACATCCTCTTTTATTTTATTTCGATTCTTTCATTTTATGTTATTGTTTTTTCATTCCCTTTGGATTATGTTGGGATATTTTATTCCATATCCCATTTACTTCCTATATTATTTAAGAGTTATGAGATACCCCTTCTCTCTCATCAAACTATTTTATAAAAATTTAAACGATGTCGTTAGGCTGCCGAATTTTCGTAAGGAATTTCTCAAATTTTCTTTTATTTTGAGTTCCTTTATTTTCTTCTTCTTTCATAACATCCTCTTATACAATAGGCATTAATGTAAAGACCCGTAAAATTCAAGGGAAATTTTTTCTTAATTTTCTTTAGAATTTTACAAGAGTGCGGTTTCAGACGGCACCTGATTCCAAGGCCCGGAGTGCCCGGAATTAATTTCCGAAGTTTGGCTCGGGTACGTTCAGTGAACGAACGAGCGGGAATTCCTAACTTTTGACCCGGTGCTCGGAATTGAAATCTGAGGGCACCGATGAACTCGTAGTGCCGATATTCGCTTAAAGAGACCTTTTCGGGAGTTGCGTTTGTTGCGGGTTGAAAGTTAATTTTAGGGGTTTTTAGTTTGAGTTAAATAAAATTTGTTTAGAACAAATTTTATTATAACTTGTTAAAAACCTACCAAAGGAGGTTGGAAGTGGGACCCACACCCACTTAACCTCCCTTGGGAGGATTAAGTGTGGTGGGGCCCACACGAACCCCTAAACCTTTCAAATCCTCCCAACTCCTTTAACGCCTCTTTTAATGGCTTAAGTTACTTAATTAATTAAGGGAGTTAAACCCTTTTTGAATTTCAAACCTTTGAAATTCTTGTGGTTAAGTTATGTAATAATATAAGTTAAAGCTTATATTATTCTAGGGGATTCTTTTACCACCTTGGGAGGATTTCTTGAGAGCTTTGGAAGATTTTCTCTTTCTTCTTCAACCTTGACGAAGAACACGAAGAACGCCGTTCTTCAACGAAGAACTTCTTCGCCGAAGAACACGGTCTTTCCGCGACGCCATATCCGCGACGTGACGTTCTTCTTCCGCATCATCTTTTCCGCGACGAACGCCATCGACAACGACTCTTCCTCCGACGTCAAAGGAATCGACACCGATATTCCACGACTCCGTCAACGTGCGACTATCGAGGTAGGGGTTCTTGAGTTTGTTGTTTACTTTTTATTTGACTTTCCTCAAGACTTGACGTAGAACGCTCAAGTTCCGACGAAGAACGTTGCTCCGCTCTTCTTCGTCTTCGGTGTCAACGAGAGAGAACACCGCACCTTCCTCGGACAACCTTCGTCGGCGTACAAGGATTCGCCAACGGCGTGCCTCTTCGGACGCGCCTCTTCGTCGTTGAATTTGACGAACGACGACCGCGACGCCCGACCTCCGCGACGTCGTCTTCCGCGGAACGTAGACAAATCTTCGAACCTTATACCAAGGTAGGGGTTGTTGATTCAATATTTATTTATTCCATTTCTTGAACGTGGATCTCGCTTGTCTAACTTGAGGCTTGAATGTTTAAGTTGAGTTATTTATTTAACGTGAGGGGGGGCCGGACCGCATGAACACGGCCGAACCCCCCTCCATCGTTCATGTTGATTATTCTTGCGTAAGGAAGCAAGTGGCGTGGTGCCATCGCACCACGCGGATGATCGTGCAAATATTTTACGCGGCGCCGTCGCGCTACGTCGAGGAAGAATCTTCAAGAACGCGACGCCGTCGCGCCGCGTTAAAAAGAATCATGGCACGGCGAAAGGGGCGCGGTGCCGTCGCACCGCGCCGGATGACGAACACCGCGGCCGATTCCGGGCCGCGGCGGGACGAGGAGACCGCGGCCGGATCCGGGCCGCGGCGGGATGTGAAGACCGGCGGCCGGGCCGCCGGCGTCGGAAGTCGAAGGCGGGACCGGAATTTCCGGTCCCGTTGGTAAAAACCGGCCGGCCAGCTGGCCGGCCGGATGTCATAAAACCGGGGGATTAAATCCCCCGGCCGGTTCAACAAAACCTCCCTCTTAATGAGGGGGGCGGTTCCTTGAAGGAGGGGGGCAGCCGGCCCCCCCGGTTGCGCTCCAGCAGGCCCCCCACGTGAGGGGGGGCCGTTTTGTTACTTAGGCGCGGCACAAAGGCCGCGCCACCTTGAAGAAGCGGGGGCTGAGCCCCCCGCGTGCCACCCTCGTGCGGCGCCAGGCGCCCGCCACCGCGGCCCGCCGCCGCCGCCGCCGCGCCGCCACCGCGCCGCCCAGGGGGGGGGGGGGTCGGGCCGGGTCGGCCCGGACCCGGACCCCCCCGTTTCGAACCAGATTCGGTTTTTGGCCCATAACTTGAGCCTCGGACCTCCGAATGATGAACCGTCTGCGGAATCGCGATCCTTGGATCGAGACGGTCGTTTCGATATATCGCACTCAAGGTTTCGGTTAACTTTGAGTTCGGCCGGGTTGGTTCGTTCACGAAACCGACCGGGCCTTCGGAGCGGAAACGCTCATATCTTGAGCTACGAACGTCCGATTGACGCACCGTCAGTCGCGTTGTGTTCCTCTTAGTGAGACAGAACTTTTGGCATACTCCGCCCGAGGTTTGGACGCAAGTGGAGTACGGTCGGGTTGGTTTTGCCTTAAAAACCAACTGGGCCCCGGAGACGAAAATGCCAATAACTCTCAGACCGGGCGTCCGATCGACGCACCGTCTGTTGCGTTGAGTTCCCGTTTACGATACGGAACTTTTGGTATCCTTCGCCCGAGTTTCGGATTCAGTTAGTAGAGGCCGGGTTGGATCGCACCCGAAATCCAACCGGGCCCCTGGAACGGGAAAGCTAATATCTTTCAGACAGGACGTCCGCTTGACGAACCGTCAGCGGCATTGGTGGTTACGTTGAGTAACGGTCCCTTTGAGTTTACCCTATGGGAGTTCGGGGTACAGTTGAGATACGGCCGGGATTGGTTTCGCTCTCGAAACCAACCGGGCCCCTGGGACGAAAAGGCTCATAACTCACAGATCGGGCGTCCGATCGACGTGCCGTCTGTTGCGTTGAGACCCCTGTGACGAGACGGTCCTTTGAGACACTTCTTCGCGGGACCTTGTGATACTTGGAGTATCGACCAGTAGCTCGTGGAGCGGACCCTCCCGGAGACGAGCGTGCGGAGTACGGAGACCGTGTAGCCGGCTGAGACCTGACGACTGCTTGACCGACTCGACTTGGAGTGAGTCGACTAGCCCAGTGGACGGAGCGCCCGGTATATGGCGGCAGACCCACGGCGGACGGAGCGCCTGGTAGTTGGCAGCAGACCCGCGGTACTCGACAGGAGGAGTACCTCAGTAGGCTATCTGGGTAGTTCCCGGTATTTGGCAGCAAACCCTCAGCGGACGGAGCGCCTGGTAGTTGGCAGCAGACCCGCAGTACTCGACAGGAGGAGTACTTCAGCAGTCTTAGGTTAGTGAGCGGCGGCCTCGGAGTCGTGACAGGACCACTGTACACTCTAGAGACGGAGCTCTTCAGCAGTTACGGTTTCGATAATGAAAATCCTGGTTTGAGCTGAGACTATTGACCTTTGTGTTTCCTCATGATTGAGATGGGTTACTTGATAACTTAGGTATATGTATGGGCATATACCTGGGTAGTGGTTATCCGTTGATCTCATGATCCTTGTGTTTCCTCATGACTGAGATGGGTTACTTGATAACTTAGGTATATGTATGGGCATATACCTAAGTAGAGTTTATCTGTTGTGATCTTCTTGTGGTTATCCTTGTTGGTTTTAGTGAGACCTTGAGGGTCTCGGGGTCCCTACTGAGTATCGTTATACTCACCCCTGCACGGGCTATGCCCGCACCTCGTTGTGTTGGTTGCAGACGACGGCCAGTACTGGAAGAGGCCGAGTGTTCGAGGACTGGACGGTACCTGGAGGTGGACTATACGACGAGGCGGTACCCAGAGGCAGACCACTGGGCGGGACATACTTGGAGCAGACGGCGGGACCCGAGGAGCAGAGGAGCTATCTGTACCCACCCTTCAGGTGGGATTTCCAGTGGACAGCTCGGCGTAGCTGCTTTACTTTTCAGTTGCTGTTTTCCCTTTCGAGTTGTACTTTACAGTTGGGCTTGTATTTTCGGCCCCTTTTTACTTTCCGCACTTTTAGTTGTACTCTGTTTTTGCTTAGTGTTACTTTCCGCTTGCTTACTCTGTGGTGTTTGTTTACTTTACAAAGGCAATGCCTTCCCTTTTTACCGGGATTTACGCCTTGGTGCTAGTCGCCAGCCCCTGGCCTATGGAAGGCGGGCTTGGGGTAGTCACGGCACGGACCCCGAGGGCGGGTCGTGACAAATTGGTATCAGAGGTGGTCGGTTCTACCG
The DNA here is from genome assembly GCA_963277665.1 of Viscum album. Taxonomy (NCBI): domain Eukaryota; kingdom Viridiplantae; phylum Streptophyta; class Magnoliopsida; order Santalales; family Viscaceae; genus Viscum; species Viscum album. Next base: position 628,053,580 of record OY728127.1, read on the forward strand.
CAGACTCTGATCTTTCTTTCTGTGAAGCAATAGTGTTAAGGGTACCGAGTGTGGTTTTCAGTTCAGGGAGTCCAGTGTTGGTGCGGGCGGCCGACGTATCCATACACCAGGACCCTGACAACTGATTTCCGACTTTGTGCACGAAAACACTGATTGCGTGTGTGTTTTCAAAGGTTTTTCCCCTTAAAACAGCTCAAACCAGGTCAGCTCACCAGGTATAATCGTTTGATCGTGTTACGTTGTTTCTTTCAGGATGGCCCCACGACGGCAGCCAGCTAGGGTTCCGAGAATCGAACGTGACAACAGCCCACCGAGCGACGAGGCCTCGGTGCAGGGCCCTTTGTCAGCAGTGGCACCGGCGGTAGCTCTACCCGCCGAGCCCCCGATGCTTCCAGCAGCAGCCGCTGACGATGCACGTCGCCTCAGCGCACTGCATGAGTTTCAGTGCCAGCGACCGTCCAGGTTTCGCGGGGAGACGGATCCCCAGGCTGCAGAGGACTGGCTGGAGGCAGTGGTACGAGTGTTTAGGCTAGTGAGGACACCAGCAGACCTCATGGTGATCCTCGCCGCGAGCCTACTACACGCAGCAGCAGGTAGGTGGTGGAGCCACTTGTTTCAGTTTTGCGATGAGATGAACTTCGCATGGGAAGACTTCGAGACCTTCTTCAGGGTGGAGTTTGTGCCAGTATCTCTACACCCCGAGCGTGTACAGGAGATTCTGCCTTTACCGCGTGTTTTTCGATCAGAAGCCGAGTCATCTGTGGGCAGTAGACAGATGATGCAGAGGTCCAGGAGGACCAGACCAGCAGTTGGGCGATCTCGGGTTTTAGGACCAGTGGTGCAGGGCACCCGGAGTGGGAACAGAGCTAGCCGTGCAAGGAGCAGGTTGTGTTACTCATGCCGCGGAAAGGGTCACCTGGCACGTGACTGTCCGACTCCTCGATCCGCAGGCTTGGAGGGAGCCACCGAGGTTGAGGCAGCGACAAATTCTTGAGCAATAGTAAAGCAGGTGGACAGGAGCGGAACTAGTGGATACGTCTCTTGTACTTCTAGTTCCATGTTGATGTTGCTTTTGTGTAGCGTCTTGTATTATGAGCTGCAATAATAAAAGACGCATCCTTTGTGATGTTTTCATTCCTGTCCTCTTTTGTGATGTTACTAAGAGGTTCCAGTTGACTGTTGACTTGACCCTCACTTGTGAGACATCTACTGGAGGAGACCAGTTACCACACACTGATGCCGACAGTGTGACTCAACCCTTGGAGGCGAGAGTAACGGTTGGATCTCTTAGTAGTAGCGTTGAGGCCTTACGACGTCATCCTTGGTATGGATTAGTATCATCCATGTTAGGATTGACTGTTTTAGGCAAAGAATGTGGTTCATCCAGGGGATGAGACCAGGTTTCTATTATCGGCAAAGAAGAAATCTCGCAGCTCTTGTGGGACCAGAGATGGTCCGGGCCACGTCAGAAGAGGTCCATGTCATCCAGGAGCGGATGAGGAAAACACAGAGCCGGCAGAAGTCATACGCTGACAGGAGGCGGAGGCCACTAGAGTTCGAGGATGGTGACCACGTCTTCTTGCGGGTCTCACCTCGACGTGGTATTCGGAGATTTGGCCGAGGCGACAAGTTATCTCCGCGCTTCATCGGACCCTTCCAGGTCCTCAGCAGGGTTGGTGAGGTGGCTTATCGCCTGGCTCTACCACCTCAGATACACCGGGTGCACGACGTCTTCCACGTGTCTCAACTGAGGAGATACGTGCACGACCCGACGCACATCTTTGACCATGGGGATCTTGACGTTGATGATGGGGCGACTTTTACGGAGGTCCCGGTGGAGATAGAGGATCGACAGGAGCGGGTCCTACATGGGCGATCGATTCCTCTTGTGCGCAGCAGATGGCGGCACGGGAATCTCCAGGAGAGCACATGGGAGCGGGAGGCTCAGATGCGTGCTCAGTACCCTCTTTTGTTTCCCTAGTTTTTGTTGTATCTTTACGGGGACGTAAAGCCCTGAGGTGGGAGTAATGTAAAGACCCGTAAAATTCAAGGGAAATTTTTTCTTAATTTTCTTTAGAATTTTACAAGAGCGCGGTTTCAGACGGCACCTGATTCCGAGGCCCGGAGTGCCCGGAATTAATTTCCGAAGTTTGGCTCGGGTACGTTCAGTGAACGAACGAGCGGGAATTCCTAACTTTTGACCCGGTGCTCGGAATTGAAATCTGAGGGCACCGATGAACTCGCAGCGCCGATATTCGCTTAAAGAGACCTTTTCGGGAGTTGCGTTTGTTGCGGGTTGAAAGTTAATTTTAGGGGTTTTTAGTTTGAGTTAAATAAAATTTGTTTAGAACAAATTTTATTATAACTTGTTAAAAACCTACCAAAGGAGGTTGGAAGTGGGACCCACACCCACTTAACCTCCCTTGGGAGGATTAAGTGTGGTGGGGCCCACACGAACCCCTAAACCTTTCAAATCCTCCCAACTCCTTTAACGCCTCTTTTAATGGATTAAGTTACTTAATTAATTAAGGGAGTTAAACCCTTTTTGAATTTCAAACCTTTGAAATTCTTGTGGTTAAGTTATGTAATAATATAAGTTAAAGCTTATATTATTCTAGGGGATTCTTTTACCACCTTGGGAGGATTTCTTGAGAGCTTTGGAAGCTTTTCTCTTTCTTCTTCAACCTTGACGAAGAACACGAAGAACGCCGTTCTTCAACGAAGAACTTCTTCGCCGAAGAACACGGTCTTTCCGCGACGCCATATCCGCGACGTGACGTTCTTCTTCCTCATCATCTTTTCCGCGACGAACGCCATCGACAACGACTCTTCCTCCGACGTCAAAGGAATCGACACCGATATTCCACGACTCCGTCAACGTGCGACTATCGAGGTAGGGGTTCTTGAGTTTGTTGTTTCCTTTTTATTTGACTTTCCTCAAGACTTGACGTAGAACGCTCAAGTTCTGACGAAGAACGTTGCTCCGCTCTTCTTCGTCTTCGGTGTCAACGAGAGAAAACACCGCACCTTCCTCGGACAACCTTCGTCGGCGTACAAGGATTCGCCAACGGCGTGCCTCTTCGGACGCGCCTCTTCGTCGTCGAATTTGACGAACGACGACCGCGACGCCCGACCTCCGCGACGTCGTCTTCCGCGGAACGTAGACAAATCTTCGAACCTTATACCAAGGTAGGGGTTGTTGATTCAATATTTATTTATTCCATTTCTTGAACGTGGATCTCGCTTGTCTAACTTGAGGCTTGAATGTTTAAGTTGAGTTATTTATTTAACGTGAGGGGGGGCCGGACCGCATGAACACGGCCGAACCCCCCTCCATCGTTCATGTTGATTATTCTTGCGTAAGGAAGCAAGTGGCGTGGTGCCGTCGCACCACGCGGATGATCGTGCAAATATTTTACGCGGCGCCGTCGCGCTACGTCGAGGAAGAATCTTCAAGAACGTGACGCCGTCGCGCCGCGTTAAAAAGAATCATGGCACGACGAAAGGGGCGCGATGCCGTCGCACCGCGCCGGATGACGAACACTGCGGCCGGTTCCGGGCCGCGGCGGGACGAGGAGACCGCGGCCGGATCCGGGCCGCGGCGGGATGTGAAGACCGGCGGCCGGGCCGCCGGCGTCGGAAGTCGAAGGCGGGACCGGAATTTCCGGTCCCGTTGGTAAAAACCGGCCGGCCAGCTGGCCGGCCGGATGTCATAAAACCGGGGGATTAAATCCCCCGGCCGGTTCAACAAAACCTCCCTCTTAATGAGGGGGGCGGTTCCTTGAAGGAGGGGGGCAGCCGGCCCCCCCGGTTGCGCTCCAGCAGGCCCCCCACGTGAGGGGGGGCCGGGTCGGCCCGGACCCGGACCCCCCCGTTTCGAACCAGATTCGGTTTTTGGCCCATAACTTGATCCTCGGACCTCCGAATGACGAACCGTCTGCGGCAACGCGATCCTTGGATTGAGACGGTCGTTTCGATATATCGCACTCAAGGTTTCGGTTAACTTTGAGTTCGGCCGGGTTGGTTCGTTCACGAAACCGACCGGGCCTTCGGAGCGGAAACGCTCATATCTTGAGCTACGAACGTCTGATTGACGCACCGTCAGTCGCGTTGTGTTCCTCTTAGTGAGACGGAACTTTTGGCATACTCCGCCCGAGGTTTGGACGCAAGTGGAGTACGGTCGGGTTGGTTTTGCCTTAAAAACCAACCGGGCCCCGGAGACGAAAATGCCAATAACTCTCAGACCGGGCGTCCGATCGACGCACCGTCTGTTGCGTTGAGTTCCCGTTTACGATACGGAACTTTTGGTATCCTTCGCCCGAGTTTTGGATTCAGTTAGTAGAGGCCGGGTTGGATCGCACACGAAATCCAACCGGGCCCCTGGAACGGGAAAGCTAATATCTTTCAGACAGGACGTCCGCTTGACGAACCGTCAGCGGCGTTGGTGGTTACGTTGAGTAACGGTCCCTTTGAGTTTACCCTATGGGAGTTCGGGGTACAGTTGAGATACGGCCGAGATTGGTTTCGCTCTCGAAACCAACCGGGCCCCTGGGACGAAAAGGCTCATAACTCACAGACCGGGCGTCCGATCGACGCGCCGTCTGTTGCGTTGAGACCCCTGTGACGAGACGGTCCTTTGAGACACTTCTTCGCGGGACCTTGTGATACTTGGAGTATCGACCAGTAGCTCGTGGAGCGGACCCTCCCGGAGACGAGCGTGCAGAGTACGGAGACCGTGTAGCCGGCTGAGACCTGACGACTGCTTGACCGACTCGACTTGGAGTGAGTCGACTAGCCCAGTGGACGGAGCGCCCGGTATATGGCGGCAGACCCACGGCGGACGGAGCGCCTGGTAGTTGGCAGCAGACCCGCGGTACTCGACAGGAGGAGTACCTCAGTAGGCTATCTGGGTAGCGCCCGGTATTTGGCAGCAAACCCTCAGCGGACGGAGCGCCTGGTAGTTGGCAGCAGACCCGCAGTACTCGACAGGAGGAGTACTTCAGCAGTCTTAGGTTAGTGAGCGGCGACCTCGGAGTCGTGACAGGACCACTATACACTCTAGAGACGGAGCTCTTCAGCAGTTACGGTTTCGATAATGAAAATTCTGGTTTGAGCTGAGACTTTTGACCTTTGTGTTTCCTCATGATTGAGATGGGTTACTTGATAACTTAGGTATATGTATGGGCATATACCTGGGTAGTGGTTATCCGTTGATCTCATGATCCTTGTGTTTCCTCATGACTGAGATGGGTTACTTGATAACTTAGGTATATGTATGGGCATATACCTAAGTAGAGTTTATCTGTTGTGATCTTCTTGTGGTTATCCTTGTTGGTTTTAGTGAGACCTTGAGGGTCTCGGGGTCCCTACTGAGTATCGTTATACTCACCCCTGCACGGGCTATGCCCGCACCTCGTTGTGTTGGTTGCAGACGACGGCCAGTACTGGCAGAGGCCGAGTGTTCGAGGACTGGACGGTACCTGGAGGTAGACTATATGACGAGGCGGTACCCAGAGGCAGACCACTGGGCGGGACATACTTGGAGCAGACGGCGGGACCCGAGGAGCAGAGGAGCTATCTGTACCCACCCTTCAGGTGGGATTTCCAGTGGACAGCTCGGCGTAGCTGCTTTACTTTTCAGTTGCTGTTTTCCCTTTCGAGTTGTACTTTACAGTTGGGCTTGTATTTCCGGCCCCTTTTTACTTTCCGCACTTTTAGTTGTACTCTGTTTTTGCTTAGTGTTACTTTCCGCTTGCTTACTCTGTGGTGTTTGTTTACTTTACAAAGGCAATGCCTTCCCTTTTTACCGGGATTTACGCCTTGGTGCTAGTCGCCAGCCCCTGGCCTATGGAAGGCGGGCTTGGGGTAGTCACGGCACGGACCCCGAGGGCGGGTCGTGACAATTAAAGCTATAAAATATTGTATATTCTGGATATTATCATGTTCATGTAAAATTTATCATCAATCTTCTTCTCCTCCCCCACTTATTCAAGGAATTAAAAACATTGTCCGTGATGTGTCGAATTACCAACATCGTGGACGATGTGATTTAAATTTTCTTTAATTCCTTCAAGTATGGTCATGAAACCATTTTTATGGTCGAAATAGGTTATAATATATGTATTATGTCTCATTCATGGTTCTATAATTCTTTTTTACACATGGTTTTAATTATAAAACAAAATGAGGTTGTTATTACCAAAGAACCACTAAAATGATCTAAACGAACATCAATAATGTTTTAAATTATGAATAATTATCATGTAAGGATTGAAAATGATAAATGGTATAATTTATGGTTTTTTAAATATTTAAATACCATTACATTCCAATTATTTAGTTTCACTTCCAATTGACAAGAACAATCCATCATGAACTGATCATGAAAATCATATAAAGAACTCACCCAAAAACAGTGCAAGGAACAAAATACTAACAATTAAAGGATGAAATTATGTAATGAAATTATCATATAAGGTATTATAAAGATGGATATTATTATATAAGATATTAATAACACTCTTTTAACCATTATACAGGAGTTTTAAACAAGTTTTAAGTAATACAAGCCTGAGGTAAGGGAATTCTTAACCCAATTTCCATTCTTTGGGTTAACATTATACTTCATTATTTATGTGGTATTAAAATTTTTTGTGTGATGGGTTATGTATATAATATGTTTAATTGTGTGTATTTACATTTTGTATACATATTCCATCCACTCTATTATGTCTCACTTCAATTATATGATTTATGCAAGGGGGTTTTCTTTTAAAACCCTCTTTAAAATTCTATTTTAAAAATCCAAAATCAATATTTTTATGTTATTATTCATGTTGTATGATTATTTTATAGTTATTGAGAATTTTTTATGACAAATGTTGGGACCTATATATCCCTCCAATGCATTGGTTATGTGTAAGTTGTAGGTTGGCTGTATGGTTACTCCAAATGTAACTGTGATGGTTACACAAATTGTAAGGTAGTCGTGGTGGTTACAAATTATAAGGTAGTAGAGAGGGTTACAAGATTATGTAAGTAATTCCCCAAGATACCTTTATGATTATATTTATGTTATCATGATTTTTTTGGAACTTTTGTAAATATCGTGTTTCACAAAATAAGTATATATGGGTGACAAGCATGTCTTTTGAAAATTATTTCATATGTTACAAGTGTTCATGGACTAATATGTTCTTTCTTTCTTTTTATATCCCTTACTGATCTTTTTTTGATCATCCCAAGTTTGTAAATGATTTTCATAGGTTATAAGGATGTTTAGTAAAATTAAGTAATCTGTGTTAAATGTTTTTAGAATTTTCAAATAAATCATGTTTAATTTGAAAAGTTTTTATTTTTGAATAATTGAGTATTGTTTTATGGTATTCACTCTATAATAATGAGTAATTTTATGAATGTGTTATGTCCCAATTCTCTAAATCTATAAACTTGAAAATATCCTCAATGTGAAAGGAAGTGAATTCTTAAATAAATTCAAGATTTTGTAATATAATAAGGTCGGGTCCTTATAGTAGGTATCAGAGGATAGTTTAGATAACTTTAGGGATTAGGATGATGTTAAAAGAATACCGTAAATTATTTTTACTCTATGATTAATTTGAAATGTTATAAAATTTAAATATTACCATGTTTCTTCGTCTAAGATATGTTTGTTCAGAATGGTTGTTCCTAGAAGAAACAAGAAAGATGAAGAGTAGAGGAACCAACAGAACGATATCCTTCCAAATATGCATCCTGGAATGGTAGGAATTGGAACCAAGTAGTTTGTGATAGTAATGGCTCAACTAACATAGGCAATAAATTGTGGTGTAATCCATGCAAGAGAAAAACTATAGGTACCACAACAAAACATGACAATAGTGGAACATTGTATGAGAAAACACCCTCTTTCTTTCAATGGATCTTATGACCTAGTAGCGGCTAAAGGATGGATTAAAGCCCTTGAAAATACATTCAATGTTATGGTATGTTTAGACAATCAAAAGGTAAGTCTAGCCATTTATCGTTTTGAAGATCAATCTGATTAGTGGTGGTCAATGGAAAATAATATCAGGAATAGAGAGGATATTAATTCCTTAGAGTGGGATTAATTTAAAAATCTTTTCCTTGAAAAATATTTTCCTAAGGTGGTGCGACTTAGGATGGAGAATAAATTCCTTGAATTGAAGCAAAAGGAGGAAGATTCAGTGGTTGTGTATGAATTGAACTTCACCTGACTAGCGAGGTATGCTCCAAATATTATTCTGGATCTTGATATAAAAATCAACCACTTTTACTCAAGATTGAATCCAAGGTATTGAAAGTTTTTTTCCTCCTAGGAATTCAAAAGTTATGAGAAACTTGTCTGATGTGTTGAAGGGGTAGAGATAGAGTTTTTTGAGGATCACATGCATTTTGGAAATAAGGTGAAGAAGAGTTCCAGATGGAAAGAGATGTGTAAGAATCAAAAAAAGATATCTGATGGTAAGAAAATCAAGTTTCCAGTTTGTGAAAAGTGTGGCAAGAATCACCCTGGGAAATGTATTAGAAAAACTAGGAAGTGTTTTAAATGTGATAAGTTTGGACATATAGCCCAAGATTGTAATGAAAATGATCCTAAGACTAATCTTGATAAGAAAACTATTAAGTGTTTTAAATGTGGTGAGATGGGTCATTATGAAAATGTCTGCCCAAAGAGAGATCCAAATGATGCAAAGAAGCCAAACTATAAGCAGAAATGTGTGGTGAGATCTTTCGCGACTACGTCAGTAGATGTTGATCCATCTAATAAAGTTTTATCTGGTACTTTTTTTGTTTACTCATATTTTGATAAAGTTTTTTTGATAAGGGGTCTAAACATTCCTTCTTCTCTGAGAAATTTTCTAGTAAATTAGAAATATCATTTCAACAAATGATACTAGAACTTGTTGTTAAAACACTAGGGGGATATTATAGCAAAGAGGAATTATAAAAATATTTCTATTATGGTCTGTGGAAATAATTTACCTAAAAACCTTGTGGTTTTACCCTTAATCGAGTTTGATGTTATTCTGGGAATGGATTGTATTTTTGTTTATCATGCTAAGATTGAATGTAGAGCTAAAGAATTTGTTTTTCAGAAAGAGTTTCAGTTTTTATAAAAAAATGAACCCATACAGTTGATAACATATCAAGAAGATGAAAAACTGTAGAAAGATGGAAATGAAAGTTATCTTTCTCATATGGTGGAAAACAAGGGAACTATTTAGATTAATGATGTTCTTGTGGTAAATGAATAACTTGATGTTTTTCTTGATGAGTTACTCAGTGTCATACATGATCGAGAAGTTGAGTTCATAATTGACTTAGTTCCAGATGCTAATCCAATTTCAAAAACCCCATATCGTATGGATCAAATAAAACTTCTTGAATTGAAAAATCAGTTGTAGGATTTTTTTGATAAAGGATTTATTCATCCTAGCACTTCACCATGGGGTGCTCCTATTTTTTTTAAAAAAAAAGAAATATGGTTCCATGATACTTTACATTGATTATATATCTTTGAATAACATCACTATTAAAAACAAGTATCATTTTCCTCACATTAATGACTTGTTTGATCAGATCCAGGGAGCTCAGTATTTTTCCAAGTTTGACTTGAGATCCAGATACCATCAGCTAAAGGTGAATGAAGATAACATCCCGAAAACAAACTTTCGTACTAGATATGGGAATTATGAATTTGTTGTTATGTCATTTGGATTAAATAACTCACTTATTGTATTCATGGATCTTATGAATATAATATTTCATTAATTATTGTATAAGTTTGCAGTTGTGTTTATTTATGACATTCTTGTATTTTCTAAAAATAAAGAGAAGCATGAAAAAAATATATGGGTTTTTTTACAAACCTTAAAGGAAAATAAACTATATGGAAAATTCAGAAAGTGTGATTTTTGGTTGAAATAGATTTATTTTCTTGGGAACATTATAAATAAGGATGGAATGACAGTTGATCCTACCAAAACAAGAGTGGTTGATGAATGTCCAAGACCTACAAATGTTACAGAGATTCATAGTTTTCTTGGATTAGTAGGTTATTACTGAAGTTATGTTAAGAACTTTTCATGGTTATCTAACTCAATAACTAAGTTAACATAAAAGGGGGTTAAATTTATTTGGATAGAAGAATGTGATGTTTGTTTTCAGGAACTGAAGAAGAGATTGGTGAATACTCCAGGTTTGGCCTTTCCTTCACAAAATGGTGAGTTTTTCATCTACAGTGATGTTTCTTTGAAGGTACTCGGTTGTGTTTTGATGCATAATGATCAGGTAATTGCTTATGATTCAATACAAATTCAACCTCACAAGTTAAATTATCCCACACATGATTTAGAATTGGCAGTTGTGGTTTTTTCTTTGAAAATTTTGAGCCATAATTTATACGGATCCAAATGTCAAATATATATTGACCATAAAAGTCTGAAGTATATATTCACTGAGAAGGAATTAAACATGAGGCATAGAATATGGATTGAACTGATAAATTATTCTGATTACACAATCAATTACCACCCCAAAAAAGAAAACAAAGTGGAAAATTCCTTGAGTCAAAAACATCATGCATCATTAACAATTTTATGTTTGGAAAATGATCCCTTGATTAATTATTTGATGAATTTTGGCTTAGAAGTTATTGGTGTAGAAAATACCTCTGTTTTGTCTTAGGTTTTAGTGCAGTCATCATTATCAGACATAATTAAGCAAGCATAGAAGGAAGACCATGAGATACAGAAAAAGGTATAATTGGTTAAAATGATTAAGTTTCCAAAAGTTAACCTTGATAAAGATTGTGTTTTAAGATTTGGAAAATGGTTTTGTGTGCCTTTTAAATCTCAGTTGAATAAATATTTTTTATGTGCAGCTCATAGTTCTCTATTTTTAGTTCATCCTGGCAGTACTAAAATGTAAAAATACCTTTAGGATTATTACTGGTGGGATGGAATGAAAAGAGATATTACCGATTTTACCATAAAATGTTTGACAAGTCAACAGGTTAAAGAAGAGTGGCAGTTACCGAAGGGGATGCTTCAAACTTTTGCAGTGCCAGAGTGGAAGTGGGAGAATGTATCCATGGACTTTGTGGTGGGACTACCAAAGACATCTCGAGGTAACAATGCAATTTGGGTTATTGTTGATCGACTGACAAAATATACACATTTTCTTTCTATTCGAGATACAATGTCTTTAGATCAGCTTTCTTAACTATACCTCAAGGAGATTGTTAGGTTACATGGAGTTCCTCTTTCCATTGTATCTGACTGGGATCCTAGGTTCACTTATAACTTTTGGAAGGGACTTCAGAAGTCATTGTACAGTTAGAACGAATGATTTAGACTTTGGAGGATATGCTTCAAGATTGTTCAATGGAATACCATGGAAGTTGGTATCAACAAATTTCTTTAGTTGAGTTTTCTTATAATAAAATTTTTCATTCCAGAATATAGATGGCCCTTTAGAGGCTTTTTATGGGATGCAGTGTCGAACTCCATCATTTTGGGATGAATTCGGTGAAAGAAAGTTTATGGGGCCAAAATTAGTAGAGGAAGTGGTTGAGAAAGTAAATATGATTTGACAACACATGAGAACAGCTCATATCAGGCAGAAAATTTATGCAGATAACATAAGGAAAGACTTCTCTTTCAAGGTAGGTGACCATGTTTTCCTTTAAATCTCTTCTTGGAAAAGTGTGATGCGTTTCGGTAAGAAAGCGAAGCTAAGTCTGCGGTTCATCGATCCTTTTGAAATCCTATAGAAATTTGGACCAGTTGTATATTGAGTAGCTTTGCCTCAGAGTTTGTGTCAGGTACACAATATTTTTCATGCTTAAATGTTGAGGAAATATGTGCCAGATTCGACTCATGTTTTGAGCCCAAAAGCAGGTTAGTTGGAAGGGAACCTTTCTTATGAAGAGAAACCAGTTCAGATCTTTAATCGAAGGGAACAGGTATTGCATAATAAGATAATCCATCAAGTAAAAGTTTTGTGGAGAAAACACATGGTAGAAGAAGCAACATGGGAGTCTAAAAATGCTATGAGAGAAAGGTACCCTCACTTGTTTAATAGGTATCTAAAATTATGAGGATATAATTTCCAGAAGGTGGGTATAATGTAACACCCCAAGGTTTTTTTTAAAAAAATGGAAATTCATGAAACTTTGTTTTGAGTAGATATTTATAACTAGACTTTAAAAATAATTTTTCAACTTCTATGTTTTGAATTTTGAAAAATAGTCATCTAAAATTGTGTTCAGTATGTCATTTGGATTCTAATGGAACCAACTTGTTTTTTTGTGAATAGTAACATACCTTTATGAATAGTAATATGAATAGTAATATAACCCTAATGAATATAAAATTGTGTTATTATTTTATTTTCATAAGGCTTTAAGATAAAGACATCTTGCTTAATTTTTTAATGTGATATAAAAACAGTTATAGTTTTTAAATTATTAATTTTTGAATTAAATATAATTTTATTTAAAAATTAAATTAATAATATTTAGAAAATTATTTTCAAAAAATGGAGTTAATTTTTTAATTATACACGTCAATAAATGGTAAGGGTGAATTTTTGGTATTTTTCTGAAATTCTTGAATTTTTGATGAATAGTGAAATACGGTAAAATACAGTATATTCAAATTATCAGTAAAATACACAATTTATGACATCATAAGTGATGTAAGCCCACTTGTTTCAAACTGAAATTCTATTATTACTATTTGGTGTCACATGAATTAATATTATTCATATTCTTGAGCAAAAATATTATAATAATGATTATAATAATGAAAAATACCCCCTCTCCTCCATAATAAATACCACCCTCATTCCCCTCTTCCTCCCACACCTATCAAGACTTGAGCCTTACCTAATTTATGCCCAAAACTCATCCCAATGATCTTCCCCACATCCTAGAGCTATTGTTCTCACCAAAAGGCCAAATCCAGAGGCCTTAAGAAGGATCTCAAGGAGAAGATATCAAGAGGTAAACATCCTCTTTTATTTTCTTTCCTTTATTTCATTTTATGTTATTATTTTTCATTACCTTTGGATTATGTTGGGATATTTCATTCCATATACACCTTAATTTACATATTATGTAAGATTTATGAGATACCCCATCTCTCTCATCAAACTATTTTATGAAAATTTAAACGACGTTGTTAGGCAGTCGAATTTTCGTAAGGAATTTCTCAAATTTTATTTTATTTTGAGTTCATTTCTTTTATTCTTATTTCATAAAATCCTCTTATCCAAGAGGAATTAAAGCTATATAATCTTTTATATTCTGTATTTTCTCATTTTCATAGAAAATTAATCATCAATATTCTTCTCCTCCCCCACTTATTCATGGAATTAAAAACATTGTTCGTGATGTGTCGAATTACCGACATCGTGGATGATGTGATTTCAATTTTCTTTAATTACTTAAAATATGGTCCTGAAACCATTTTTATGTTTGAACCAGGTTATAATATATGTATTTTGTCTCATTCATGGTTCTGGAATTATTTTGTACATTCAGTTTTAATAATAAAATAAAATGAGGTCGTTATTACCAAAGAACCACTAAAATGATCTAAACGAACATCAATAATGTTTTAACTTATGAATCATCCTCATGTAAGGATTTAAAATGATAAGTGGTATAATTTATGGTTCTATAAATATGTAAATACCATTTCATTCCAATTCTTGAGTTTCACTTCCAATTGAAAAGAACAATCCATCATGAACAGATCATGAAAATCGTGTAAAGAACTCACCCAAAAAAAGTGTAAGGAACAAAATACTAACAATTAAAAGATGAAATGATGTAATGAAATGATCATATAAGGTATTATAAATTTGGATATGAATTTTTAAGATATTAATAACACTCTTTTAACCATTATATAGGAGGTTTAAGCAAGTTTGAAGTAAGATAAGCCCAAGTTAAGGGAATTATTAACCCGATTTCCATTCTTTGGGTTATCATTCTACTTCATTATTTATGTGGTATTAAAATTTTTTGTGTGATTTTTTTTTGTATATAATATGTTTAATTATGTTTATTTACAGTTTTTATACATATTCCATCCACTCTATTAAGTCTCACTTCAATTATATGATTTATGCAAGGGGATTTTCTTTTAAAATCCTCTTTAAAATTATGTTTTACAAATCCAAAATCAATTTTTTTATGTTATTATTCATGTGGTATGATTATTTTCTGGTTCTTGGTCATTGTTTATGATGAATGGTGTGACCTATATCTCCCTTCAATGCATTGGGTATGTGTAAGTTGTAGGTCATTCATATGGTTACTCCAAGTGTAACTGTGATGGTTACACAAATTATAAGGTAGCTGTGAGGGTTACGAATTATAAGGTAGCTGAGAGGGTTACAAGATTATGCAAGTAATTCCCCAAGATACCTTTTTTATTATATTTATGTTCTAATTTTTTGTGTGGAACTTGTTTAAATATCATGTTTCACAAATTAAGTATATATGGGTGACAAGCATGTCTTTTGAAAATGATTTCATACATTACAAGTGTTCATAGACTAATGTGTTATTTAGTTCTTTTTATATCCCTTACTAAGATTTTTGTGCTCATCCCAAGTTTTTAAATGATTTTCATAGGTTATAAGGATGTGTATTACAATGAATGAATCCATGTTAAATGTTTGAAGAATTTTCAAAGAAATCATGTTTTATTTTAAAAGTTTTTATTTTTGAAGAATTGAGTATTGTTTTTATGGTATCCACTCTTTAATAATGTGTAATTTTATGAATGTGTTATGTCCCAATTCTATAAATCTCTAAACTTGAAAAGATCCTCAATGTGAAAGTAAGTGAATTATTGACTAAATTCAAGATTATGTAATGTAATAAGGTTGGTTCCTTGTAGTGTATGTACTAGAGGGATGGATAATGGTATGGTAGGAGAGAGTGTGGTATGTCGCTATAGGTGGATGAGAGTGAGGAGAATTGGTTGGTGGGGTGGAGACCTCATGGGAAGCCTCAGGATCCTATTCTTGGTATCCTCGGAATCGGTAGAGGTGGAAATCAAAATCAAGAATTTTCATAAGTCTTACAATTACGATGTCAAATGGGAGAGGTGGAGCTAGCTCAGTGAATGACCCATTCTCAAACAAGAAATCTAGATGCTCGTCTAAGAGTGTGATATAAGGTTCATAAAAAATGTCCCCATTTGTCTTTGAAACATATGCAGTAGGTACTATGTAAACATGTATGTGATATTGATGGTGTGCCATGAAATTAGGGAATAAATAAGGAATAAGTCACGGAGGATCACATTCCCTTCACTATCAGATCAAGCGGTGAAATAGGTTGTTAGAATCCGATGAAGGAAACAGTGGGCTGTGTTGAGAAACTTTGACACCTTGGTTATTTGGGGCAAATAGGTTGGTTAAAGTTGTGTAATGGTGGCCCAAAACTCCCAAGTGATAGTCAGGTCCCACGTGAGGGTATCTATGGTATAATCCATGATCTCTAAAAAAATTCATCATAAATTCCTACCAGTAAAGAAAAGGTCCCTAGTTCTATTTTGTAACGCTCTTGAAGAAGGTGAAATCAGACTTCACTGACATCCTCTACCAGCTCCCCATTTTCATCATTATTGTAATGGTCCCGGCATTGAGAGGTGGAGGAAAAATCCAATACGATCTCTTTATAGGTGGGATTTTTCATGGTGAGAGCCTCAGTAAGGTGAAAATTGGATATGTGGTCTCTCAACTAATCATATATGCCAAGTGACTCAAGGTGTGTGCCTAAAAATATCAGTGGGGTGAACTCCTAAGTGGAAAGAACTCAGAATATATTAAGTTCCCCCCATTTACAGAATTCTATGGCAGGGATAGATAGAGTATCACAACTGGTTCCATGATAACACATGGTGGTGGAGTCCATGGAAAGGTTATGAATCCTATAGGAAACACAATAATAGATATAACATAAAAATTATCAATGGGAATACAAATTATCAAATTTAAATGATGGAAATTTTAAACATGTACTCTGGAACTGTAAGTGCCCGGTTGGGATAATTGTATCACTGATAGGGTAGGGGGTGAATCAGTGATAAATTTTATTTTTATGTTTCCTTTCAAATGAAACAACCTTCTCCTCCTGTTAAATATTTCATTCCCTACAAAAAATCAAAAAAACATCCACAGGAACACAAATATTTATAAGGTTAACTATTCAATAAGAATAGCTACATCCATGGTATGGTTTGGAAATAATCCAATACCGCACAATCCACTAGAAAAAAACCTTTTGTGTGGAATACAATGAGTAGGATATACCCTTTCACTCATGTAGAATTATGTAAAAAATCCAATAGTTTGTGTGATCCCTCTAGTAAAAATGGTCTAAAATAAAGTTTGTGTAACAATAAATGTTACCTATGCTTCTTTTCAACTTCAAAAAATGTATTATTTTGAAAACAATTATTTAATTTCTTACCCAAAATCTGGTATGAACTTTAAGAACCTTGATATGAAACTTAGTCTGATTTCCTAGTCCAATCTTCTACTCTGATTCTTCCACTTCCATTCATCCACTCTGATTTTTCCACTCCAATTTCTCAATACCAAAAATATAACTCTATCTGAATACAGTTGAGAAAACTCTGAAAATATTCTTCTTCAGTTTGGAAAACCCAATACAGAAGTACTAATTTGATTATCCATCCTAATATGATGACTAGTGGAATATAATGATAAGAAAATTATGATAATCAGTTGAATACGATGATCCACCGAATATGATTATTAGCTGAAAATGATTCAATCTTTTCTCTTATCCTTTCACTTCTATCCGAAAAAAACTTCTTTAACAAATTTCAATACGGAAACTTCTTCTCTACCTAGAAATTTGGAGCTTCTCTCTCTACCTTTCATGAATAGTAAACTCATCATCAACAAAGTACAATGTAATTATCACCATTTATAGGTGACTCAAAAGTGTTTTGGGTGGGAATCTAAAATTGTTTCCTGATCAACTAAATTAACCAAATTTGAATTTTTCCTTCAATTTTGGGTGCATTTATCACCTTGTCAATGCTTCTTTATTCTTCTTGATCCATATTGAATCTTCTAACAACATCATATCGTCCTCATACTTTCTTTTCAAACACTATTTTGATTCCAAATTCCCATTCTAATTTTCTCAGTCTTATTTCTTCATTACGGTGCTTCATACCAATTAAATATATGAAAAAATAGACCTTTTTAACTTCTTCGCATACCTAAATCCAATTCTAGTTCTCCATTCTGATTACAGATATAATTTCTTTATTACAATAATATGCACCAGATAAGGAAACAAAACATCTTATTCAAATTTAAAGCTCCTCCTTTGGAAACAAATTCAACCACTTCTTATTCTTCTTCACTTTGAAAATATGAATTGATATCAACTTTGATATGATGTCTCTTGATACATTTGAAATACAAAACTTCTTTAGAAAGATTAATCAGTATCAACTTCAATATGATGGATCTTGAACCAATTGATAAAATCATTTGAAAACAAATTAGAGTTCATCTTTCTCTTTTACATTGGTTTTAAACAATTCTTCCTATGATGAATATGATAACATACTAAATATGATGAACCAGTATCAACGGTTTCTTTTCTTCTTGAATATGATACCGATGATCTTTCAAAACTCAACTTATTTCTCTTTTCCCATCAACTTCATTCTCTAAATATTTGTATATTTTTCATTTTGGTCTGATTTAAAACCAACACCTTTGGTTTCTCTCATTTTCCACTAAGATTATTAGCCATTAAACAAATATTAATCCGATGAACCCATTATAATGATCTAAAATCTTCAGCTTCACCAAATTTCTTCTTCTTCAAACTTCTTCTTGTATCATGACTTCCTTCATGACTTTTAATATATTAAAGATCAACTTCATCATCATCATAATTTCCAAGGAAAGTATTGTAACTTCGCTATCATCATATTTCTTTTCTTTTATTCCCAAATAAAATTGATATTATTATGATAATACTGGATTAAATTGGCAGCATCTCTCCTTTCCATCAGATTCTCAATACGATTTGAATGATTATGATCAGGCTGAATACAATTGGCAGAATCTCTAGCACCTTTTTCTCTCTCTTTATTTCATCAAGATTGCATCACAAGTTTACATAATAATTTTGATTTATGCAAACTCCAAGATCATTAAATTATAATAACATTTATATCATAGTCATGAAAACTCAGATTCCCCAGCATTACGGTCAAATATTTCATACTGAATTTAGAGTGAATCTGATGACCCTTTACTTCCAGTAAGATTATTCATCAATATGATCGACCTTTTCAAGAATTGTGAGTCATATTACTCGAATACCATGGCTAGTATGATTTTCACCAAATATAAAGTGAGGTGATTTATTTACTTCATAAAATATCCTTTGATAACAAAATACAATACCTTTGAAAAAAACATCTTCAACTTCCAGTAATATTCTCCAGCTAACTAGGTCCCAACAATCTCCCACTTTGGATTTTGTTGTCAACCAAGATTCATAAATCACTGAACTTTGTATCCTCAATCAATGGATTACTTATCAATAATTCAAAGCCAATGTGAGCTAACTCATTGTAGGAAACAAAAATTATTGACTGAAAATCCATGTTATCCAAAAGTAGTGATTATGAAAACCTTCTTCATCTTCCTTGTATTTTATTCCTTAAATCTTCATATTTCTTGGAATATAAAAAAATTCCTACAACCACTCCAAAAAATATTTATAATAGTTCACATACAATAAAATGATGAATTCATGGCTTACCCACAACTCCCCCTTTTTACATGCTTCCATAAGAATAGATTTATGAAACAATTATCCCTCTTAACAATACTATCCAAAATTAAGATGAGAGAGGGTACAAAAACACATACCTTAACCTTGATGATAAAGAGGTTGGATTCCCATGTTTAACCTCAATTTATAAAAGGATTATTTCTATAAAGGTTTTGGGAAAATGTCAGCAACTTGTTCCAATGTAGGAACATATTAAAACTTCAATTCATTCTTATCCACATGCTTTTTGATGAAATGATATTTGATATAAATATGTTTTGAACGAGAATGTTGAATTGCATTCCTCGTGAGATTAAATATACTTTTATTGTCACAGCCCAAGAGAAATCATAACTTTACATCAACAAGTAAGTCTTCTAATTGAGTTTCCATCCATATAAGTTGAGTAGCAGCATGAGTGGAATCAATATACTCATCTTCAACCACATTGAGAGTTAATAAATTTTATTTCTTTGTATTCAAACTAGCACAATTCCTTCCCAGAAATAATACTCCACTAGATTTAGATCTTCTATCATCAATATGTATTGCCCAATCAGTATCTGAAAACCCAAAAAAAATAAATATTATCTGAGATATCATACCTGATTCCTAAATTTGTTGATCCTTTAATGTATGTGAGAATTATTTTTCCATTAAGTAAATGTGATTCTTTTAGATCACTCTGAAATATTGCACATAAGGTAACAACATAAAAAATTTCGGGTCATGAGGTAGTCAGATACAACAGACTTCAAATCATCTTTCGTAATTCATTCTGGTCAACTTATTTACCTTCCCCATCTTTATAGAACTTTTTTCTCACTGAAATTGGTATGGAAACAAGTTTCTAGTTTTCCATGCCAAACTTCTTAAGAAGTTCCTTAGCATACTTTTCTTGAGAAGGAAATATATGTTTCTTCTTTTGTATAATTTTTAACCCAAGAAATTGTTTCACTTATCCCAACATGGAAATCCCAAAAAAACTTTTTCATTTCTTCAGAAAAACTTTCACAAGCTCTTTCATCATTCCTAGCAAAGATAACTTCATTAACATAAACAATTACAATGAGGAAAAACTATTGAATTTCTTTGATATAAATATTGTTATTAACTCTTCCTTTTTTAAAAATAATATTCCTTAAGAAACTATATTATTTGGAATATCATTCCCTCGTAGCTTGTTTTTAGCCAATACAAGGCCTTTTTCAATCTACACACACAAATTTCATCTTTCCCAACAAAAAATACACAATGTTGTTCAATGTTAACTTCCTCACCAAGATCATCATTCAAGAATGTGTATTTAACATCCATTTGAAATATTTTTTAACTTCATTGTGTAGAAATGGAAATAAAAATTCTGATTGTTTATAATCTTTCCACTGTAGTAAAGGTTTCATCAAAATCAATGCCATCAATTTGTGAATAACCTTTGCAAACAAGTATTTCCTTGTTTCTTATCACATAACCTTCTCCATTTATCTTGTTTCAGAAAACCCACTTTATACCAATAATATTTTTTTTTATCTGGATTGAGTACGAGTTTCCATGTATCATTCTTTTCAATCTAATCCAACTCTTCATTTATGACCTGAACCCATTCTAGATACTCAAAAGCTTCTTTTACATCATTTTGATCAACTTTTGAATACAAATAAGTATGTGTAATAACTTTTGGTGTTCTTCTTGTTTGAACTTTATGTTTTTGATCACCATAATATTCTGATCTTCCACTTGCTTCCTCATCCTAGGATGACATTTTTGAGTATATTCCTCATCATTAGAAATAGATGAGTCTGATTCTTCTCTTTAAATAGGATTATAATTTTTTGTATCCTTATTAGAATGTTTTTCCTTATCTTTCTCAACTTCCCTATTTTCTTTTTTTCGTTTATACTCCTCTATCTTTGTAATAACTTTAACATAAATAGAATCAACAATTATTCCTGTTTATTTTTTGAAACATATATATACTCTTCCTTTATAAGCATAGCCAAGAAATATTTCATCTTCAACTTTCTTCTCAACTTTCCAAAGTTTCCACCTTTCTTCTTTACAATACATGGACTCTTTGAAAATATCAAGTGTTTCAAACTTGGATTTTTGGCATAAAATAGTTTATATGGTGTCATGTTTGAATTTGGAATATAGAAACACTAGTTTTGAATATAAATAGTAATACTCATGGCTTATCTCCAATGATAATGAGAAAGGTCATTTTCAAGTAATATGGTTCTTCCCATTTATACTAAACTTATATTCTTTCTTTCATAAAACCCAAGTCGTTGAGGAGTGTATGGGGAACTATAATCATGTTTAATTCTATGATTCTCAAGATAACTTTCAAATTTTTAACTTCTATATTCACCATCATTTCATGTTCTCAACTTCTTTACTAAATAATCACATTCTTTCTCATCTTTAGTTATGAAACTTTTAAAAACATTCAAACCATCTGATTTATCTTCCATATAAATAACATAAGTAATGCGATTAAAATCATCAATTAATATAATAAAGTACTTATATAAATTTTTTTATTGTTTTCTCATTGTCCCACAAATATCAGAATAAATTAGCTCCAGGGTTTGTTTTGAAAAAATCTTAACTTTATTATGCACTGAGTTTATAATCATTCCTTTTTTAAAAATAGTACAACTCCAATCTCTTATTATTGTAAAATCAGGAATGTATTGGAAACTATCTCATTGTGATAATTTTCTCATGTTTCTTTGACACATGAGTCCCAGCCTTTTATGCCAAAATTTATTCTCTTCCATCATACTCAAGTAATAAGAGTTTTTGTATTTCACAAACTTGAAACAAGTTTCCTTTTGTATGTTAGAATCTTGTAACAATCATTCCATCTTCCTCACTTTTCAAAAAACCCATATTTTATGAAGATAACTTTGTTACCCTTATCAAACAATTTTGAAACAATTACCAAATTATGTTTCATCCCATAAACATACAAAGTTTTCTTGGATTCTATCTTTTCTTTCCCAATGATGATTGATCCAACACATTTGATTTTCAAGGATTCATCATTTCCAAATGTCTCTATTCATTATTTAAAGTATTTCACATTCATCAATAATTTCAAATCTCATGTCATATGAGAAGAACACCCACTATTAAGAATCCAAGTTCGTTCTCCTTTTGTAGCTTTCAAAGCAGTTTCAACAACAATATCATTTTCTTATTCCTTTTCTTTATTCACATTTGGCTTCTAAGAATTTTTACAAAAATTTTGTTGTATCGGTAACAAAAAAAGATATTTGTTTGCAAGTTTTCCAAGTTTTCTACAACTTTTACAAATGTTTTTTAGTGGTTGGAACGTATTTTGAATCTTTACTCCATCATTATCAGGTTTCTTCAAAACAACCATCTTAGAATTCTTGTTTTGAGAGAATTGAATCCCCCTCAAACTTTACCTTTCATAACATGTGGAATAATAGTAATATTGTTGGTTGAACCAACACATATTTTTCATATGTCTGAATCCACCACAATACCAGTAGTAACAATAGAAAGAGTATTTTCCTCTTAAACTTTTATACTGACTAGAGTTTTAAATATGTTTCTCAACAACCTTATTTCTTTTCTATTATAAATTACTAACCCTTATATTATCAATTGGAATATTCTTTTTCTTTTCATCCTTAATAGAAATAGAAGTATTGGAAAACTATCTAGATAGAGAATGTTTAGAAACATTTTCAGACTTAGGGTATTTTGAGACTTCTTAACCCCCAACTTTGTTAATATTGGCCACATATATAACTTTCCCATATTTATTCTTTTCAGAAACAATTCCATATTTCTTCTCACCTTTTGAAGGTAACTTTTGTTGAACCTTCTTAAGTTTCTCATTAAGAGAAATTTCACTAACTTCAGTGATGGAATTCTTGAAACTTGTATTTCTCTGTTCAGCTTTACAAAGTTTTTATTGAAAAGGTTCTAATTATTCTTCTTTTTCCTTAATCTTCACTTAAAAATTATCATTTCTATTCTTTTATTCCTCAATATATTTCTTAAAATCATCAATATCCACCAGCATATTGTTCTTTTCTTCTAAAATTATTTCTTGAATTTTTGAGGAACCTTCATCTTCCAACTTCCTGTTTAGATTTTAAAGTCTTATAATATTTCTCAAACATTATTTCAACTATTATTTCAAATAAAATTCAAGTTGAGTTTCTCCTTATTTGTAACTATTTATTCCAAACTATTCATCATTCATTATTGTAATAAAGGTATTCTCAACACCAAACTCAATAGAATTTTTGGATTCATCATCACTGCCTTCTTCTTATTCATATTTATATAAGGAACTTCTTCTTTTGGATTTGAAGATTTTTCTATCTTTCCCTATGGAAAATGATTTTCCTTTTATCTCATTATTTATTCCATGATCTTCATGGCTTTATTTATTCTTTATTACTATCCTGTTATTTCTTTATTCGAGGAAAATTGGCTAAAAAGTTACCAATGGATCCACATTCAAAACATTTCAATGGAATTTTCCATTTTTATTTCCTTTTAACTCTTATAAAATTTTTATAAAACAAGGATAAAATTTGATCAAGATTTTTACATACCTCATTTTTGGATTCAAAATCACCAGTTTTATCTTCAATAAGAATATTCTTTGAATTTTCTTTATTAGCAGCCTTGAAAGACATTTCTCTATCATTTTTTTTATTTTCATATCTTTCTCCCTTATCATTTAATAAGTGATTAGAGTTCTATGAAAATCATCAAGAGATAATGTTTAAGGATTTGTATCTTCCAATGAAGAAAATTTTTCATCAAAATTTTTGGGAAGGATTCTGAAGATCTTTTCAACAAATGTAGAATCTTTCAACTTTTCACCAAGACATCTGATAGTTCTCACAATTTCATTTATCCTGGTAAATAATTCACTAATATATTTATACTCACCCATTTTCAAATCTTCATAATTTAGTCTCCAGATTTGTAATTTTACCTTCTTCACTTTTTTATTTCCTTCATATATTTTTTTTCAAATTATCCTTTATACCTTTGGCTATGGAAACACACTTCACCTATAGAAATTCACTTTCATAAAGTGATGATAGTAAATCATTCTTGTCCCTTCCATCATTCTCAAGACTCTTCTTATCAACATATGTAAGAGGAGGTTTATCACCAATATGAGGGAACCCATCTGTTGCAGCTTCAATGACATCATATCCAATAAAAATAAGATAAGGAAACATTCTATATTTCCACATATGATAATTATTACCCTTGAAAAATGGAATGCCTTTATTATTCACACAATTCAGATTCTCTATTATAAAGAATAAATAAAGGAAACCTTCAGCTTTAATACCATTTCTAAGTTCTTAGTGAAGATAATTGTATCACTGAGAGGGAGAGGGGTGAATCAGTGATATCTTTTCTTTTTTTGTTTCCTTTAAAATGAAGTAAACTTCAAATCATATTAATTATTTCATTCCCTACTGGAAACAAATAAAACACACATCCATAGAAACACAAGTATTTAAAAGGTTCACTATTTAATAATAATAGCTATGCCATTGGTATGGTTTGGAAATAATAAAATACCACACAATACACTAGAAAACAATCATTTTTTTGTGGAATACAATGAGTAGGATATAACCTTTCACTCATTTGGCACTATGTAAATAATAAAATAGTTCATGTTCTCCCTCTGGCACAAATGGTGTAAAAGTTTTTGTAACAAAACATGTTATCTGTGTTTATTTTATGTAACAGCCCAAGATTTTATAAAAAAATATTCTTTTTAATTTTATTAATGTCTTGTGTTGTACGCTACACCAAAATGAGCTTGCACAACACGCATCCTTGACTTGCCTTGCATTACACGCAATCACGACCTTCCTCGATAGCGTGTGTAATACGCAATACCGAGTTTCACTAAACAACGATATGCTATTAAAATATTATTAAAACTAGCCGTTATGAATAGTAATAACCACTTTTTAAAACTCTTTAAATCTTATTTTTCAAAATGAACTTCATTTTTTGGATTCGGAGTATCGAATTTAGCCTAAGGTGAAATTTTGGTACTTTTCGGATAACTTTCATATTCTGATGAATAGTGAAAATTACTAAATTATAATTAAAAACAACTTTTTTAATCGAAATAATTAATAGTGATAAATTATTAATTTGAGTGGTTTTAAAGTATATTTAGAATATATTTTTACAATTTAATACAATGTTGGTCATTGGATGTAATTTCACATTTAAACCAGACATAAACAAGTGTCAATCTTTTGATAGATATTGTTTCTTAAAAACACGCTATTTGTTTTAATAGCGGGATTTAATTATAAAATTAATTAATTCAACTTCTATGTTATGAATTTGGTAAAATAGACTTCATTTTTGAATTCGGAATATGAAATATAGCTTAGGATGAAATTTTGGCATTTTTCTGAAAACATTCATTTTTTTGATGAATAGTGAAACTACTAAGTGGTAGGTTAAAAACTGAATTTTGCATAAAACTTAATTTTACCGCTTCTGTGAATGGAATTTCGAAAATCCGACAGACACGGTTAATATCAAGGACTAAAATGTGGTTCAATGAGATGAAAATAATTTTTGGTGAATAGTAACTTTTTACTTTTTTTTACCGCGGTTAATAGTAAATAGGGTAACTAAGGGTAAATATGATATTACTATTACCCTAACACATGTCCTAATTCTATTGGACAAGTGTAATTCGACCAAAAACAAACTTAGGAATAAAATATGACCATTTAGGCCCACTTGGATTAGATTAGGACATTTATTATTAATTTATTTAAAGAAAGGTTAAAATAGTTAAAATCAAAGTTTAATAAGTAAATCATTTTTAATATGGGGTTATACATAAGATAAATTCAATTGTAAATATTCATTAGAAAGATAAAAAGATTTCCTACATGATGGTATTTTATTTGTAATTTTTAGACATAAAATAATTTAATTTATTTATGACACAACGATGATGCAGTAATTATCTTATTAATGAAATATTGACATAATTGATGTTATAAACACCAAAATAAATGTAATTTGAGATTTTTTATGAATTCCACTAATTTTCTAGGTTACTATGATATATTAGTGTTGATTTAATCAACTTGGTTCGAACATATAATTCTGTTATGACTTTCACAAAAATCATATATCAAATAGTGTCAAGATTGACACAAAATAGTTTTTAAATCAAATATTATATTATTAATTGTTATTTTATTCCTAAAAATCTAAGGTTCGGCCAAATGACTTAGATAAGGATATATATATTAATAATAAACAATTTGGGGTTCGTTTGGCATTTTATAGTAAGTGTATTAACCATATAGTGAAAGAAAACAAAAAGACACGGTAAAAGTTAAATTATTTAACTTAGAGTTAAATCAAATTGATAAGGTTAAAATAATACCCTAAACTTGTCTAAATCCTATTGGTTGATAGGATTTAGACCCATCCCCACTTTAGCTTCGAAATAAAACCCTTTGGAACCATTATAAACCGATTTTGACTTTAATATAAAATAATATTTTGAGATATTCCTAAGGTGCCCCTCTCCTCCCTTATAAAAGGACACCTCCTCCCCCTCCTCCTCACACCAATTTGAGCACTCAAGCTCGGCCAACCCCTGCCAAAATCTCTTCTCCACTTCCCTAGCAACATCCTAGAGGTTCTGGTCTTCCTCAAAGACCAATTCTAGGGCCCTAAGAGGAGGTCTCAAAGAGGCACTTCAAAGAAGAGGTAATTACCGTTACCAATTCTTTCATCTTTATTTCTTCTTCCACTTATTCTTCTTAGGTTGTTTCATTATGAAGTAATAACATCAGTATCAATCATATACTGATATGTTATTATAAGTATGAAACAAACCTATTTCACCATCTATCCATCCTACGGAAAAAGAAATCACCGCGCGTGCGTACGTACGGAATACCGTCTCCACGCCGTGGTGTAATCTATTTTCCACCACCACCTTACATGGATGGGTATAATGGTGTAAAGAATAACTATACATAGTTATTATAACATCATATTGATTCTGATATATTGTATAATCCACTCCAATTCAATTCAATATTTATAGAAATGATATCATCGCTCGTGCGTACGTACGGAATACCGTCTCCACGACGCGATGAGATTCATTCTCCATGTTAACCATTTAAAGAATGATTATAAAGTATATATAAGAAATAATAATGAAATATATGACATTATAAAGCTACTGGATTTATGTATATATATATATATATGTATGTCATCTACTTACTTCCATTTCAAGACAATAAGGAAAGTAAAACAGCGTTCATGCGTACGTACGGACTACCGTCTCCATGAACGGTGTTTTTCATCTATCTATTATATATATATATATATATACTGAATATATATGATATATAAATCATATTTTATATTCTGGAAGTAAGTAAATCATGATATAAGTAATAGTGATGTCAAGAACAACAAGTCAAAACACCTAAGATAAATGAAACGATTTTACCCAAAACGCTTCTTTAACATGGAATTTACAAAAGAACGGGTAATATAATGTCATAAGTGAACCATATATGATATCATAACAATAAATATGATTCTGTAATAAGTCAATAACATGATTTAAATCATTATACAGGAGGTTCGGACACTTACAAAGCAAGTCGGACCTAAGGTAAGGGAAATATCACAATCTCATTTTTATCCGAGATTGTTTATTCGTAAGTATTTACTGGGGTGTATTTTATCATCCACATACATGTTACCTCAATATGTAATATTGTTTCCATCCACTTACAATAGTTTAAATCCAATTTTACCCTTCGATGAGTTTTTAGTAAAGAATATGAAAGGAATCTTTTGTCGTTTTTCTCATACGAGGTACTTTTTGACTTTTCCGAAAAAAGTACGAAGAATGTTTTTTTTTTACTTAAACGGCATGAATGGATTTTTATGGTTTTATAAAGCCTTATTTTCATGAATCTTCCTCCAAAATATTTCATGACTATTTTTAATAAAATCTCTTTCTTTTAAAATTGCATGATGTTTTGTGAAAAGAAATTGATTTTGAAGAAGAAAGGATATTTTCCTCAAGAATTCATTTCAAGTGTTTTATCAAAATTATTTTCCATATAAGATAATAAAGGGTTCTGTTTCTATCCATATTTTTACATTGATTTGACTATGTTGTGATGGAATTATGTTTATGAATTCCTTTATCTTATATGAATGGTTTTATGATGTCATGTTGTTTAAGAATCCCATTTTTTATTACATGGGTTATGAAATGATGTATGATTTATGATTTTGTGGCACACATAAGAATGGTATCATTATGAGATGGGTGGGACCTATATCTCCCTCCAATGCATTGGGTAAAGATTTTATATCTCATGAGATAGACATGGCTGGAATGGTAGGTTATACCGGTTCAGTGAAACAGGACTGAAACGAGGGTTACTCGATTCAGAAAGGGATTTTGTCCACTAAGATAGTCTTGGCAATGAGTCTTGACTAACAAGAAATGATTCTCTATGATTATGTGTGAATGCCACAAAGTTTCATGTTTTAAGTTATGATTATTGTGATTACATTTCACTACCATGATTTATCCCATGTTATGAAATTATGCTCTCTTTTGCAGGTTATGATTTCCAAAATGTTATGTTCTTATGAATATGATGTGATTGATATTTCTTTTGTTTACCCTTACTGAGCATTTGAGCTCACCCTTTTATGTTTTCTTTTCCCCAGGATATAAAGAAAGGTTTTAGGTAGAAAAAAGGGATGACCTTTATGGGAGATATTGAAGAACTTTCACCACGATTAGAAGATTACGTTCCGAGTTTCCAAAGACACTAAACTATTACGATCCTTTAGTGTGTGTTTTTGTTGTGTACTAAGTATTCCACAAATGTAATGTAATGTTCATGTACGATAAGCTTCGGGTCTTTACAGTTGGTATCAGAGGAAAGGTTTAGTCAACCTTTGGAAACTAGGATGCGAAAACGTTAGTGAGATTCCTAGAGATATTTCTAAGGTATGTCTAGGGATGTCCCTAAGGATAAGTATACGTATAGGATATATTCCTAGAACTATGGTAATGATATTAGATTAAACCTAAGAAGTTAGGTATTGAGGATACTTTCCCTTTACTATGTTGTTTTCTCTAGCATGATTTTTGATTCTCACAAAATTATTTTTGTGTTTTAGTTAATGGAGGGAACCAAAAGGAATTCAGTTAACATTGAATCCAATGGACAAATTGGTGACTATGAGCAACAAAATTGTGTAATGCCTAGAGAGAAAGATGTTGTGATTATGCCGAATCAATCATCGCGATATATGATTAACAAGGTGAAATTTAGTGGTATGCCTAATTCTTCAAAGAAGAGGAAGATAGACTATTATGCATGTTCGCATGTTGAGGAGCATAAAGAAAGGAAGATTGAGATTTCTAAAGAAGGGAAGAAGAACCTTGAGGAATACCTCAAATGGAGGGACCGATGTTATCTGTGTGGAGAAAAGGGTCATAGAGTGACAGACTGTTATGGAGTTCAATGTCTTATTTGTGGAGAACATGGGCATTACCCAACTCAATGCCCTGACCTAAAAAGTTACTTCTAAATCAAGGAAGGACTTATTCCAGGATAATCATTGATGTGGATGGACTGAAGTGTTTTGGTATTCAAGAATAATGTTGTTGAGGTACTTTTATGGTGTATTGAAATATTTAAGTATTGGTCTATTGTGGTTTTCAATAATTTTAAGGTACCAATAACTATGAAAAGTGATTCAAATATTTTGGAAAGTAGATGATAAGTGCATAATGAAAGGATAAGAAGATAATGAGATGTTTGATTGTATTCATGAGCTCATGATTGATATAAGGACTAAGTGATATCATGGTTTGAGTATATAGAATTTTGAGGATTTTGGTATGTGGAAAGTGTTAACTTTTAACTGCACTCATGTTTTCACTAAGGTATTCAAGAGAATACACGATTAAGGACTTTGAATGTTTGGAATGTGACCAACAAGACATATCTTATGATATGTGGGGATCAACGACAGTATTAAATCTCTGGTACTCGTTGTCACTATATTATGAGAGTGGACTGCAGTATTATGTATAAGCCTAAAGATTAGACTGGATTATGTTGGACATAAGTTAGTATTGTTTAAGGATAGAAGATTTTCGATATTATTGATGGGATGTTATAGTAACGTAGTTTTAGAAAAAGGACAACCTGCAGGACGGGCGACATCCCATCGCTTCGGACAAGGCTGTAAGAATCGAACCCACAACCGAAGTGCGACTGGCCTTTATCGCCTACCACTGACCTACAGGAAGTCCCTGTTTAGTAGAAACTAGTTTTATTATATTAAGCAGTATGATATATGAAGTATAAGTCCATTTTAGAAACCATATGTGATTAATCTCACTATAGATCGACTTATGTATATAATTTTTACTAACCTTTTGTTTGAGACAGATGGAATGACTCGTCATTCTATCACATGATCTGCTAACACTTCACGAATAACAAATTCAACTTCATTTATTTAAGAGATGAAGTGGAAATTGTTCAAGGCACAAACAATAGTGAGATTGTACCAAAATAAAGTAAGTATTTATTCTAAATCAAATTTTCAACTTTAGGGAAATGATCTTGAAAACCAAAAATGTTGTCCTAGTGATCTTATACCTGATGAATCAGATGGTACCTTATATCATCACAAATCTATGGATTTGTGATTATTGGCTTTTCCATAGCCATGTTCTCTACCACTCTCCATCAGAACATGATGGTTAGATTTCTCTTCCATATCCATATTTTCACCTATGTGGAAACCCAATGATTTGTTTATTTGGGTAACCGTTACGTTTCATACTTTTGTTTTTAAAGATTAGTTTTGATATTCCTTTTTACGATGTGGGTTTCTATTAAAGAAACTTTCGAATAGTAAACCATTTATAACCCCGACGAATTTCGAGGGCGAAATTCATTTTAAGGGGGGTAGAATGTAACAGCCCAAGATTTTATAAAAAAATATTCTTTTTAATTTTATTAATGTCTTGTGTTGTACGCTACACCAAAAGGAGCTTGCACAACACGCATCCTTGACTTGCCTTGCATTACACGCAATCACGACCTTCCTCGATAGCGTGTGTAATACGCAATACCGAGTTTCACTAAACAACGATATGCTATTAAAATATTATTAAAACTAGCCGTTATGAATAGTAATAACCACTTTTTAAAACTCTGTAAATCTTATTTTTCAAAATGAACTTCATTTTTTGGATTCGGAGTATCGAATTTAGCCTAAGGTGAAATTTTGGTACTTTTCGGATAACTTTCATATTCTGATGAATAGTGAAAATTACTAAATTATAATTAAAAACAACTTTTTTAATCGAAATAATTAATAGTGATAAATTATTAATTTGAGTGGTTTTAAAGTATATTTAGAATATATTTTTACAATTTAATACAATGTTGGTCATTGGATGTAATTTCACATTTAAACCAGACATAAACAAGTGTCAATCTTTTGATAGATATTGTTTCTTAAAAACACGCTATTTGTTTTAATAGCGGGATTTAATTATAAAATTAATTAATTCAACTTCTATGTTATGAATTTGGTAAAATAGACTTCATTTTTGAATTCGGAATATGAAATATAGCTTAGGATGAAATTTTGGCATTTTTCTGAAAACATTCATTTTTTTGATGAATAGTGAAACTACTAAGTGGTAGGTTAAAAACTGAATTTTGCATAAAACTTAATTTTACCGCTTCTGTGAATGGAATTTCGAAAATCCGATAGACACGGTTAATATCAAGGACTAAAATGTGGTTCAATGAGATGAAAATAATTTTTGGTGAATAGTAACTTTTTACTTTTTTTTACCGCGGTTAATAGTAAATAGGGTAACTAAGGGTAAATATGATATTACTATTACCCTAACACATGTCCTAATTCTATTGGACAAGTGTAATTCGACCAAAAACAAACTTAGGAATAAAATATGACCATTTAGGCCCACTTGGATTAGATTAGGACATTTATTATTAATTTATTTAAAGAAAGGTTAAAATAGTTAAAATCAAAGTTTAATAAGTAAATCATTTTTAATATGGGGTTATACATAAGATAAATTCGATTGTAAATATTAATTAGAAAGCTAAAAAGATTTCCTACATGATGGTATTTTATTTGTAATTTTTAGACATAGAATAATTTAATTTATTTATGACACAACGATGATGCAGTAATTATCTTATTAATGAAATATTGACATAATTGATGTTATAAACACAAAAATAAATGTAATTTGAGATTTTTTATGAATTCCACTAATTTTCTAGGTTACTATGATATATTATTGTTGATTTAATCAACTTGGTTCGAACATATAATTCTGTTATGACTTTCACAAAAATCATATATCAAATAGTGTCAAGATTGACACAAAATAGTTTTTAAATCAAATATTATATTATTAATTGTTATTTTATTCCTAAAAATCTAAGGTTCGGCCAAATGACTTAGATAAGGATATATATATTAATAATAAACAATTTGGGGTTCGTTTGGCATTTTATAGTAAGTGTATTAACCATATAGTGAAAGAAAACAAAAAGACACGGTAAAAGTTAAATTATTTAACTTAGAGTTAAATCAAATTGATAAGGTTAAAATAATACCCTAAACTTGTCTAAATCCTATTGGTTGATAGGATTTCGACCCATCCCCACTTTAGCTTCGAAATAAGACCCTTTGGAACCATTATAAACCGATTTTGACTTTAATATAAAATAATATTTTGAGATATTCCTAAGGTGCCCCTCTCCTCCCTTATAAAAGGACACCTCCTCCCCCTCCTCCTCACACCAATTTGAACACTCAAGCTCGGCCAACCCCTACCAAAATCTCTTCTCCACTTCCCTAGCAACATCCTAGAGGTTCTGGTCTTCCTCAAAGACCAATTCTAGGGCCCTAAGAGGAGGTCTCAAAGAGGCACTTCAAAGAAGAGGTAATTACCGTTACCAATTCTTTCATCTTTATTTCTTCTTCCACTTATTCTTCTTAGGTTGTTTCATTATGAAGTAATAACATCAGTATCACTCATATACTGATATGTTATTATAAGTATTAAACAAACCTATTTCACCATCTATCCATCCTACGGAAAAAGAAATCACCGCGCGTGCGTACGTACGGAATACCGTCTCCACGCCGTGGTGTAATCTATTTTCCACCACCACCTTACATGGATGGGTATAATGGTGTAAAGAATAACTATACATAGTTATTACAACATCATATTGATTCTGATATATTGTATAATCTACTCCAATTCAATTCAATATTTATAGAAATGATATCATCGCTCGTGCGTACGTACGGAATACCGTCTACACGACGCGATGAGATTCATTCTCCATGTTAACCATTTAAAGAATGATTATAAAGTATATATAAGAAATAATAATGAAATATATGACATTATAAAGCTACTGGATTTATGTATATATATATATATGTATGTCATCTACTTACTTCCATTTCAAGACAATAAGGAAAGTAAAACAGCGTTCATGCGTACGTACGGACTACCGTCTCCATGAACGGTGTTTTTCATCTATCTATTATATATATATATATACTGAATATATATGATATATAAATCATATTTTATATTCTGGAAGTAAGTAAATCATGATATAAGTAATAGTGATGTCAAGAACAACAAGTCAAAACACCTAAGATAAATGAAACGATTTTACCCAAAACGCTTCTTTAACATGGAATTTACAAAAGAACGGGTAATATAATGTCATAAGTGAACCATATATGATATCATAACAATAAATATGATTCTGTAATAAGTCAATAACATGATTTAAATCATTATACAGTAGGTTCGGACACTTACAAAGCAAGTCGGACCTAAGGTAAGGGAAATATCACAATCTCATTTTTATCCGAGATTGTTTATTCGTAAGTATTTACTGGGGTGTATTTTATCATCCACATCCATGTTCACTCAATATGTAATATTGTTTCCATCCAATTACAATAGTTTAAATCCAATTTTACCCTTAGATGAGTTTTTAGTAAAGAATATGAAAGGAATCTTTTGTCGTTTTTTCTCATACGAGGTACTTTTTGACTTTTCCGAAAAAAGTACGAAGAATGTTTTTTTTTACTTAAACGGCATGAATGGATTTTTATGGTTTTATAAAGCCTTATTTTCATGAATCTTCCTCCAAAAGATTTCATGACTATTTTTAATAAAATCTCTTTCTTTTAAAATTGCATGATGTTTTGTGAAAAGAAATTGATTTTGAAGAAGAAAGGATATTTTCCTCAAGAATTCATTTCAAGTGTTTTATCAAAATTATTTTCCATATAAGATAATAAAGGGTTCTGTTTCTATCCATATTTTTACATTGATTTGACTATGTTGTGATGGAATTATGTTTATGAATTCCTTTATCTTATATGAATGGTTTTATGATGTCATGTTGTTTAAGAATCCCATTTTTTATTACATGGGTTATGAAATGATGTATGATTTATGATTTTGTGGCACACATAAGAATGGTATCATTATGAGATGGGTGGGACCTATATCTCCCTCCAATGCATTGGGTAAATATTTTATATCTCATGAGATAGACATGGCTGGAATGGTAGGTTATACCGGTTCAGTGAAACAGGACTGAAACGAGGGTTACTCGATTCAGAAAGGGACTTTGTCCACTAAGATAGTCTTGGCAATGAGTCTTGACTAACAAGAAATGATTCTCTATGATTATGTGTGAATGCCACAAAGTTTCATGTTTTAAGTTATGATTATTGTGATTACATTTCACTACCATGATTTATCCCATGTTATGAAATTATGCTCTCTTTTGCAGGTTATGATTTCCAAAATGTTATGTTCTTATGAATATGATGTGATTGATATTTCTTTTGTTTACCCTTACTGATCATTTGAGCTCACCCTTTTATGTTTTCTTTTCCCCAGGATATAAAGAAAGGTTTTAGGTAGAAAAAAGGGATGACCTTTATGGGAGATATTGAAGAACTTTCACCACGATTAGAAGATTATGTTCTGAGTTTCCAAAGACACTAAACTATTACGATCCTTTAGTGTGTGTTTTTGTTATGTACTAAGTATTCCGCAAATGTAATGTAATGTTCATGTACGATAAGCTTCGGGTCTTTACATTTTAAACTTCCAAAAATGTGTTCTTTTGAAAAAAAATATTCAATTTCTTACCTAGAAGTTGGTAAGAACTTCTAGGACTTTGATATGAAACTCAGTCTAATTTCCTAGTCTGATTTTCCACTCTTATTCTTCTACTCTGATTCTTCCACTCTGATTTCTCTATACCAAAAATATAACTTTGTCTGAATACGGTTTAGACAATTCTAAACAATTCCTTATTCCATTTGGAAACACAATACAAGAAATCTCAATCGGATTGTCTATCATAATATGATGACTAACCGAATATGATGATAAGTAGAATAGGATAATCAGCTAAATGCGATGATCCGCTGAATATGATGATTAGCTAAAAATGATGAAATCTTGTCTTTTATCCTTTAACTTCTATCTAATGAAAACTTCTTCAATAAAGCTCGATATGGAAATTTCTTCTCTCTCTATAAATTCAGAGATTCTCTCTATATATTTCATGAATAGTACACTCATATTTGGTAAAGTGCAATGTATTTCTCACCTTTTATAGGTGACTTAAAAATTTTTTGGGTGGGAATCTGAAATTGTTTCCCGCTCAACCAAATTACCCAAATTTCAATGTTTCCTTGAATTTTGGGTGTATTTATGACCTCTTCAATGCTTCTTAATTCTTCTAGATCTTTATTGAATCTTCTAATAGCTTCATCTTTTCCTCGGACTTTCTTTTCAAATGCTAGTCTGATTCTGAATTTCCATTCCGATTTTCTTAGTCTGATTTCTTCATTACGATGCTCCATACCTATTAAATCTATGAAGAAATAGATATCCTTCAACTTCTTCGCATACGTCATTCCAATTCCAATTATCCATTCCAATTTCTGATAAAATTTCTTCATTACATTACTCTACACTATATAAAGAAACAAAATATCTTCTTTAAATTTCAAGTTCCTCCTTTGGAAACACATTCAACCAATTATTCTTCATCTTCACTTCAGAAAGTTGAATTGATATCAACTTTGATACAATGTTTATTGACCCATTTAAAAAAATAAGAAAGATTAATCATTATCAACTCAAATATGATTGATCTTGACCCAATTGATAAAATAATTTTAAAACAAATCAGATTTCATCTTTATATTCTACATTGGTTTCAAATAATTATGCATCTGATGAATACGATAACATACTGAATATGATTAACCAGTTTTAGTGGCTTATTTTATTATTTAATACAATACCAATGATCTTTAAAAAGTCAAATTATTTCTCTTTTCCCATCAGCTTCATTATCCAAGGATTTGTATCTTTTGGCTTTTGGTCTTACTGAAAACCAACACCTTCGGTTTCTCACATTTACCATAAACATTCTCATCCTTTAAACAAACATGAATCCAATGAACCCATTACAATGATCTAAAATATTTATCTTCTCCAACTTTCTTCTTCTTCAAACTTATTCTTGTATCATGACTTTCTTTGTGAATTTGAATACATTAATGATCAGCTTCAACATCGTTAGACTTTCCAAGGAAAGTATTGTAACTTCCATATCAGCATCTTTCATTCCTTTTCAGCCCAAATACAATTGAAATGATAATGATAAGACTGGATATTATTGGAAACATCTCTTCTTTCCATCATATTCTCAATATGATTGGAGTGATTACGATCAGGCTGAATATGATTAGAAAAATCTCTAACACCTTTTTCTATCATTTTCTTTAATCAATCTTGCACCACAATTTTACAGAATAATTGTGATTTATGAGAACTCCAAGATTATAAAATCATCATCACATTTATATCGTAGTCATACATACTTAAATTTTATACCATTATAATCAAATCTTTCATACCATATTTAGGGTGAATCTGATGAACCTTTACTTACAACAAGATTATTCCTCAATACGATCAACCTCTTCAATAATTGTGAGTCTCATTACTCAGCTACAATGGACATTCCAATTTTCACCATATAAAAAGTTATATGATTTATTTTCTTTGTAAAACATACTTTGACAACAAAAGACAATACCTTTTAAAAACAAACTTCTTCGACTTCCAGTAACCTTCTCCAGCCAACTTGGCCCCAACAGGAATCCCTAAAATCATGGAAATATAAAAAAAAGAGTGATTCATTAGGAAAATGGTGATATTGTAGTGTGTATCATGTCAGTTGTTTCAATAATGGATTTAGAAAATCAAATAAATCGAAGACAAAAATGAAAAAAAAATTGGGTGGGGGAAACTTGGGCATGCCCTTAAGATAGAAATTAAAGAATAATAATAATAATAATAATAAGAAGAAGAAGAAGAAGAATAATAATAATAATAATAATAATAATAATAAGGGAGAGTTAAAGAAGAATAAGGGGAGAGAAGAAGAAGAATGAAGAAGAATATAAAGAAAAACAAATCGGAGGGAAATGAATCAGTGGAAGAGGATACAAGGGGGAAGGAACGAAGAGAGGGGAGGTAATAGGGGAGGGGTGTTCATAGGTTGTAGGGGGTGAGGCGTGATTGGAGGAAAAAATTTGGTGGGCGTTTGGTTTTTTTTAAATGGGGTTTTTAAAACTTCATGTGGTTACTACTCACATTTTTTTAACCATGTTTTCACCATTGGTATAGGAGTCCCCCATCTCATGGTTAAAGAGCATGGGTTGACTAACCATACACATCCCATGCATCTTTTTCTGGAATTATTTCCCATCTCATATGGTTATTGCGCACAGTTAAACTAACTACACACATCCCATTCGTGTGGGTCTGGCTTTTAAATTTTTTGGTTTCCCCCTACCATTTTGATAGTATTTTTTCCTTATTGAAATCATTAGTTCCCTAAATGTTTTAAAAGTGTTTTAAGGATTCCATAGTATATATAATGATCTTCATAATAGAGATTCGATAATAAATCCATCAATTCATGGTTATTTTCAAACTAAAACACACAAAATTAATATCACACTAATCATGCATCCCTAAGAATCACACAAACAAGAAAAAAAATCATATAATTTTCATGAATTGATGGGTTGCCTCTCGGTTAGTGTTGCATTTAATGTCTTGTTCTTGACATACCTGATCCTCTTTCTCACTAAAATTTAATGGAGGAGATCATTCCCATCATATCATCCATTTTAAAATAAGGTTTAAGACATTTTTCATTGACCTTGAATGATTGTATTTATTCTATAGAAACTTCCACTACACCATGGTGGAATAATTTTACTACTTTGAATGGCCCCAACAATCAGGACTTCAATTTACCTGGACACAATTGCAACCATGAGATAAACAGTGGTACCTAATCATCAATATCAAAGTATTTTCTTGAAATAAGGCTATCATGAACCACCTTTTATTCCTATTATAGAGCTCAGAATTATCATATTCCTCCCTTTAGATCTCATCAAGTTCTGATAACTAAAATCTCTTCTTTTCTTTAGTGGTTTTAAGATCGAAGTTCAATGATTTTATTTCCCAATACGCTTTATGTTATAGCTCCACCGACAAATAGAGGGGATTTATTTATACTAATTATAATATAGACATGCCCAGTAGATTCTTAAACTTTGTCTCATAATCGCATAAAGCATCATCAAGATTTTTAGACCAGTATTTTTTGGATTCTCCCACTATTTTCTCTAGAATTTTCTTGAGCTCGTAGTTTTACAGTTCCACTTGCCCACTTGATTGGGGATGGTATGGGGTTCTCATGTTGTAATTCACTCCACAATTCATCATAAAATTCCTCATTACTAAATTATAAAAATGGTTACCTCTATCACTAATGAGGACTTTAGGTATGTTGAACCTATATAGAACATTCTTTTTAAGAAAATTAATTATAACCTTTTTTGTGTTTTGGGACGTGGCAGTAGCTTTTTCCCACTTAGAGACATAGTCTACACATAACATAATGTATGTCTTCCCATAGGATGGTGTAAGGGGTCTCATAAATTCATTCCCCATATGTCAAATATTTCTACATCAAGTATGGGGTTTTGTGGAATTTCTACTCTATATCCAATATTTCTCATCCATTGACATTGGTCACACTATTCTACAAAATGGCAGGAATTATTATTCATAGTCAGACAAAAAATCCAAATTGTAGGATTTTGGAAACTGTGTGTTTCATCCCATGGTTTCCTCTAGTAGGAAATGAGTAAAAAAAACTCCAAAATACATTGTACTTTAATTTTAGGTACACATTGGTGGATTATACCATCTCCACATGATCTAAATAGTAGTGGATCCTCCCAGAAATATTTCTTCACCTATGAATGAAATCACTTCTTCTATTGGTAAGAGAGATTATCGTGGGGCACTCTCATGGATAATTAATTATAAATATCCATGAACCATGGTCTAGGTTCATCCATCACTAGAAAAAAATCCATCTAGGAAGTTTCCCTTGATCTCTCTATCGTCTTGTTTTTCAAGGTGAGGTAACTTTGAGTAGGAGAGATGGTCGGAGATAAAGTTCTCACTCCCCTTCTTGTAATGAATCTCCAAATAAAATTATTGTCTTATAAGTACCCAAATAATCAATCAAGGCTTAGCATCCTTCTTGTTCAATGGTTACTTGAGTTCAGAGTGATTTGTGTATATAATAACATTCGATAGCACCAAATATGATTGAAATCTATCAAATGAAAACAAAACTTTCAAAATATCCTTTTAAATTGTTGTATAATTAATTTAAGCTTCATTTAAGGCATGGATTTCATAATAGATAGCCCAAAAAATATGATCAAGTCGCTTCCCAAGGACTACTCCCACAGCATAATCAATGGCGTCACACATGAGATCAAATTACTCATTTCAATTCAGGGTATTCATGATTGAAGATGAGACCAGACTTCATTTAAAGAGTTTAAATTCCCTAATGTATGATTAATTAAATTAGAAGAGGGAATCCTTTAATAGGATAGTATTCAATGGTTGATCTATTTTGGAAAAATATGGCACAAACCATCGATAAAAACTCATGTTCCCAAGGAATTTTCATATTGTTCGGACTGAAGTAGGGATGGTTGGGTTATATATTACATCAAATTTTGTGGGATCAACTTCAATCCCTTTTTCAGATATCATGTGGCATAATAAAATACAATTTTTTACCATAAAATGTAATTTTTACTAATTCAATACCAAATGTTTCTGCTCACACTATTCCAAAACTAGATACAAGGTTCCCAAGTATGTATTCAATTACTTTCTATAAATGGAGAATTTTTCCATGAATAACTCTGTGATCTTCTCCAACATGTCATGAAAAATGGCCATCATGCATCTTTGGAAAATGGTTGGATCATTACACATACTGAAATACATGTAATGGTAAGAGAATATTTCATATGGTCATATGAAAGTGCTTTTCACAAGTTATTCAGGGGCTATAGAAATATAGTTATATCCAGAATGACCCTCTAGAAAACAATTTAACTCATTCCCAAAAAAATTTTCCAAAATTTGATCCATAAATAGAAGTGGAAAGTGATATTTCCATGTGGTATCATTTAACTTTTTATAATCAATACACACTCTCCATCTTGTAACTATTCAAGTTGGAATAATCTCATTCTTATCATTGGATATCATAGTAATACTACACTTTGTGGGTACCACTTGTAAGGGACTAGCCCATGGACTAATTGAAATAGGATAGATGATTTTAATATCTAATAATTTAATAACCTTCTTGTTCATGGCCTACTTTATTAGAGGGTTAAGCCTTAACTGTGGATGTTGAGATAGTTTTAACCATTATTCTAAAAGAATCTTATGGGTAAAAATGGTCAGACTGATTTCTTTATGGTTAGTCACTATCCAACCAAAATCTTTCATCCTTATTTTGAGAACCTGTAAAAGTTAAAATTCTTAAGTCATCATGAGATAAGAATTAAGAATGATAGGTAGTGTGTAATTCTCTCATAAATATAAATATTTGGGAGATTATGGGAGATATTGCATTTCTAACTAAGGTGCCTTTAGGACTAAGGGAACCAAGGGTTCCATCTTTTCTCTTTCCATAATATCTAAAACAACCTATCGTTGCTAATATCAATTTCCCTGACCTGTAACATACTGCATATCTTCTTTTTCATGTTCATTATGGAGTTATATGGTATCCATCTCATTAATCAATACAGAATAGATCATGTCAGGTTTTGTGTAGCCCACATAATTCCTTAATGTGGATAAAGTACAATAGTCCTCATATACCACAATTGATGCTTGCATGACAACCTTTAAGACATTATAAGATACATTTGCATCCCCTACTCAGAATATAAATTCTCCTTGATGAATTTCAATCAAAACCTTAATTGTATCAAACAAGGATATTCTTAAAATCAATTTCACCTCAGTATCCTCTTCTATGTCGAGTATAATGAAGTCGGGTAGAATAATTTACTTTTTATCCTTCACCAACACATCTTCTAATAGCCCCTTGGGATATTTTATGGAATGGTCATCTAGATGGAGTTCCATATGGGTAGGATTTAAATAGTTAAGCCCTAACTTCTTGAATACTCTAAAAGGAATTAGGTTGACACTGCATCCCAAGTCACAAAGGGCCTTACCAAACTCACAAGATCTAATTGTGCATGGAATAGAAAAACTTCCAAGATTTTGAATCTTGGGTGGGATTTATTGTTGGACCATTATAGAGAACTCCTTTTTAAGATAAATGGTTCTTAATTCCTACATATTTCTTTTTTTTGAGATAATTTCTTTCATTAAATTCATGTAAGTGGGCATTTGAGTTAATTCCTTGGTAAATGGGATGTTGATATGGAGTTTTCAAAGCACCTCCATGAATTTCCTAAACTGTTGATCCAACTTCCTTTGCTTTATTCACTCCATGAAGTTAAATGGTGGTATAACGGTTTTTATCACCTTTTTTTCTATCATGAATAATTTCCTTCCCTTTTGATGAGTCCTTCGGTGATGGTAAAATCCATAATTTAGATTATTTTTTCAAATATTGGGTTGGTATATCATGTTTCTCAGCTTCCACCACATTATTATTTATTGTAACTAGTTGACGGAGCTCATTTTCACTCCTTAGAGTTACTAATTTAGCTTCCTCTTGAGGATTATTTTTAGTATTATCTGGTAGTGTTCTGAGTTTCCTTATACAGAGTTGATTGGATAGCTACCCAATCTATTTTTCTAGGATCCAAATGGTTGCCTATTGATTTTGAAACCTAATTTATATAGTTGTGATGAACTTAAATATCATCTTCTCTAATTTTTAAGGTTGTTACTACTATGGTTGTTGTTTAATTACTTTCCACTATTATTGTTGATGTGGAGGTTGTGCTAGATGGGGGTTTTAATACCCTAATTGCTTATATGAACCTTGTTGGTTTTGATTTTCTTATTTTTTCCTTGGGTATGGATTTTAATATAGTGGTTGGTCATACTTGGGTGGCTTTTAAGGTCGTGGTTTAAGGTTTTTTTTGTTGTTTCCCCCAACCCGAATTTGTATTGTCCTACCAAGTAGGGTTCTGATATTGTGGAAATATGTTCAGTCCTCAATTTTGAGCAACATAGCTCA
Organism: Viscum album; assembly: GCA_963277665.1. Lineage (NCBI taxonomy): Eukaryota > Viridiplantae > Streptophyta > Magnoliopsida > Santalales > Viscaceae > Viscum > Viscum album. Next base: position 628,096,312 of record OY728127.1, read on the forward strand.
ACGTATCTCACTTTTCTTGTAGAGGGTTCATCACTTGTCCTTGGACATTCACCCATGATTTGTTTGTCACTACACTCGCTTCAAGGTGGATGGTTAACCACTTGAACTTGAGAACTTTCATTGAAATTCATCACATTAATCTTCTTCGATATTTTATCTAATTGGGTAGCTATCATCATGGTGGAATCAACATTATGTGTGCATATTTTCTGAGTTCCCCGATTAGAATTACATTGGAATCTATTTTCCAACATATCCTCTAAGTGATCAAACAATTCTTTAGGTGATTTCCTCATGATAGTTTTACCAGTAGCCACACCCACCACAGACTTAGTATCTTTTGTGATAACCCCATAAAATTTCTAAATTTTAATCCATAATGGGAGTCTATGGTGAGGTAATTTTCTTATAATTTCCTTGAAATGTTCCCATTATTCATACAAGGACTTATACTCATGTTGTTGGAAGTTTTGAATTTTATTCCTCAATATCACCATTTTAGAGGGGGTATTTTTCTTGAAAAGCTTGAGGCAACGCTTCCCACGTGAGGATGGAAATCTTGGGAATCCCCTAGATCCAATATTTTTCTTTATCCCTTAATGAAAATAGAAAGAGGTAGAGCATGATATCATCCTATTACACTTTGTGGTAATGTAATGTGCTAAAAATTTCTAGAAAGTTCAATAGATTAACATTGAGATATTCACTTAGAAAACCCCCAAACTGGGCTATATTTTGTATGAGATGCATGATGGTTGGCTTGATCTCAAATTTTTATTATTACACTGGTGGACGAAAATTTCCTATATTGGCTCCATGAATTTAAGGAAATCCATACAGCATAAGAGTACAACATGGTGTCAGTTGTTCTTGAGGAGGTTGTGGCATATATTGTTTATACTGTGGAAAATAAGGTTACTGATTAGTAGGCATATACAGTTATGTATCTTATGGAAGATATTGTTGTGGATGTTGTCTCTCATAAATCATAAAAAATTGAGCCATCATTCATTGATGATTATGGGGCACATAATCCATAAAATTATTCGGTGGATGCTGAATTTGTTCAAAATTAGCTACAATATGTTGGTTTTGCTTCTATTTAATCACAAGATGTTATCCAAATCTATATAAAACAACCGATTATTATGCTATAACATTTTACATGGGAACATTATGTATGTGCGCTCCCATAAGTGATTAGTGTCACCTTGATATTATTTATTTAATTTTAGGGTAAAACGAAATTATTTCAACTGACTCAGCACTCTTGGAATAAGTGATGCAGCTACTCATTCACCTACGGTTCTACACAATACCAAACTACACACCAATTTTAAAAGGGAAAACCAAAAATAACCAAAAATATAAATGAGGTTAAGAGTGGGGTTTTTTTTTAAAATTTATGATTTTTTATTTTCAACTTAATTAAGCCAAAATCAAAATAATATAACACCATTTTAAAAAATTCCCCAACAAAGGCACCATAATTTGGTGTTGTTCTAAATGAAGTATTACTCTTGGTGGCCCATATTGAAAATTTTCCAACTTCATAATGAGTATAGTGTAAGTATGGGGTTGATCCACATGGATACATAGGGTGTTTGTTAACTTGAGTACATGGTTAATTAATTGAAGGTTTACTGGATTTAGAATCATTGTTTGATGGTTATAAGAATTTATTGAGATACTGGTCAGCTCACTTCCAAAACTCTTTATAGGTTTTTTTACTTAAATAAAGACACACAAAAACTATATTTAACACTCCATAAGGGGAATGTATCAGGGCTGTGGATTATTATGAAGATCATTGAAAATAAATTTTCTTATTTTGTTGTGTTGTTCTTAATAAATCCTATATCCAAGATTCAATTGTTTAAAAACATTCTTAGTCTGGTAAGTTCCATTTAAGTTCACAAAAATAAACTTCATGTTCCGAAAATTAAATCTTAAAAACGTTTATGAAAAAAACCCTTTGTTGATAATGAATTCATCTAATGGTCATGGGATTATTCATCGTAATTCCCTTGTAGATCCTTAAATACACCATTCTAGATCTGATACAGAGTGACTAGTGAGTAAAAGGGATAAAACATAAAATAATTATGAGAAATATGAGAGAAAGTAAAAACACAAAAAAGCTAAATCAATTACCCATGGTTCTTCATTATCTACAGCCCCAATGCATTGGAGAGATTATCTACTCATAGAGGAAATAACAACAAAAAATTTCTTTCTAACTATAGAGTTAATTATAGTAAATAAAAGAAGAATAAAATACAAACCACCATAAGAGAATTCCCCCAAAACTTTCTTATATTGAGTTTCAAGCTCTCTTCCTGCCAGGATTATTTCCTCCTGGATGATTCCTCCTTATAAAATGGTTAGAGGATCATTAAATGGTCATTCCCTAATTTTAAGGATTGGTTAGGAGTCATAATCCTGATTCAAAGTGTGGTTAAGGAGGTAGATGGGAGGTAGGTGGATGTTTGTTGAATGGTGCACAGTTAAGGCGCACAATTTGTTTAACCATGCACCGACCAAGCTCTTTTTTTTGTTATTATGAGTTTGAGTTGCATGATATTATATTAGGGTTTCATGGTTTAGTTAACCATGTGAAGACTATGTGCACAATTCTATCTCCTCTAGTTCCACCTCACACATCTTTAGGGATGGTCCCCACAGTTTGTTTAACCATTAAGAAAGCATTAAATTCCCCTAATGTATCCTTAAATGCACACCCCATAAGTTTTACTGGTGGATACACATAGTTTTATTAACTATGAAGAGGGAATGTGTCCGATTATATTCCTATGTTCCATGCTTTGAATTTTTTCCTAGGATGGGGTTGACAGCATTGTTGACTTAGAAGAAACCGTTCACCCTGGAAAAGGGGTTCAAAAGCCTCATATTTCCCTCTAAAATACCCATTTATCACCAAATCTTATCAAATATTCATTGGATGACTAATTACCACCTATTATGAAATTTTAAGGATATAAAAATGACAATTGAGCTTAATATCCATTTCTATTGTTTATTTAGATATAGAAATAACACTTGCACACAAGTGCATCACTTGGTCTTTTCTTGAAACAAATTTTCAAGCTCTCCAGTCTTGTTTTCCTTCACTTCAAGTTTAAATTTTTTTACATCATTAATTTCATTTTGTTTCAATTATAATGTATGGAACCATTTCTCAAGAATTTATATGACTTCATCTTTCTTAAGGATCATTTCAAGCCAATATTTTTTAGTTTGAGATCATTTTTCTTGAAGAAATATAATTTTTTCACTTTGATTATTACATTGCTTAGTGAGATCTACACACTTCATAAAATTTTTTCCAATGTTATCTCTCTTTTATAAACCCATTATTCAAAGTGGGTGATCTCCTTTTTCAATCTTATAGAATTAATACAAATAGAAGTTATAATATCTTTTGAAAAATAATATATGATATATTTTAAAGAATAGATTGAATCATCTTGTGAATCATATGTGCTATGATATTTCCAACTTGTACTTGGATTTTCGTTTAGAAAATGTTGGTAATAATTTTTTTGATAGCACTTATTCATGTAGAGATTGATAATAATCAAAGATATAATAGTTATCTAACTTCTTGTTAGTTAATATGATTATTAGATATTCTTATTCCATTCCAGATTTGTATTTAAAAGGATCACAACATGGGGAAACTTGAAGGTTTTTTTCATAAAAGAAGAACCATTGGTGGATGATATATTAAATTTTATTTTAATATAGAGTTTTATAAAACCCAATAGGGGATCTTTTCACGTTAAAATTATAATTAATTTATTTATGATCAAAAGAAAAAGGTTACTTCATCTTAGGAACTTTCTTTAATGTAGATATTGATATTCTGAAAAACTCTTTATGGATTACCTTTGTTGTGCTATAAGGATCCAGTTTTAGAATACATCTAGTAGTTATACACACATTATCCTTTAATATCTTAGATATATTTATTGATTTCTGGGTGATATCATGATGAATCAATCATCTTACATTGTTCATCTTGAACACTTCAAGATCCATCAAGCTTGAAGGAGTTCTTATCATTCTTGAGAATATATGAGGAAATTTTTGATAAAGAAGTCCGTTATGCACAATGATTCTCAATTCTCAATTAACCCTTCACAATAAACATAGTCATCTATTTATAGAGCTAAGGTTAAGTTTAAAATATTATTTAATTGCATACCGACACTTAAATAATATTATAACCCTTAACAAACTTCATACCATATAATATTATTATTATTATTATTATTTTATGATGTGCACTAACTCACCCAATGATAATTATTATTTTACCATCTTATATATTAATATTCATCATCATAAATGATCTTAGTCCACTCAGATTCCTTGATATTTATTGAATATCCAAATAAATATTTTTATTCACTTAATAATAAAATATATATTTATTAAATATTCAATAAAATAAATATTTTATCCACAATAAAATGAATAAATATTTATTATATATTCATGTAACTAAATAAATTATTTATTAAAGGGTAAATAATTATTTATTACCTTTTGAATATTTGTGATCAATAAAATTTGAATAAAATTATTCCTCAATCTTGAGAATAATATTTATTCCAATAATTAAATTAAAATAGGATTTAATCAAGATCTATGAAAACACTTAGTGTGTGACCCTCTAGGATTATTTCTTATTAGCATTAGGTAAACTTACCTAATGTCTAATATTATTATCTAGTAATGGGTCAAGGAACCAATAGAAATAACCTAATGTTTTAACATCAAAACCCACATATGAACACTCACTTTTTAATATAATATCTTTATATCAATATCTTATCAATAAGGTTGCACATATATTTCATCAACCTATATGATTGATACTTATTTATTTGACTCTCTGAAATAAGCATCATTACACCACGATAATAGAATTTATGCGATAGTTATATTTCAATCAAAGGTTCAAGATTTTAACTTTGATAAAGATGGAAGGGATAAATCCTTTATTAACTTATCTATTAATAATATTTCATTTTTAATACACCCAACATACCCCACTTCTCACCAACATATGGTGTGATGGCTTTTGTTAGTAAATCTAAGTGTGTGAGTCCTAACACGCATTAATGATAATATTAAAGTTTAAGGACCATTGCACACACTCATAGATAGAAATATCTGGTGATACCAAAACATGTGCAATTCCTACTGATGGGTCTATTCTCATAATCTCCCATATTAGAGATTACTAATTGTGAAATTTATGAGAAGAAGACTCTTCTACTTATGAGTACTCATACCAGATAGTCTATGTGTTATGTTCCATGTCATAGTATGTTATCCGACTGTAGATCTATATATAAGAGATATTAGCATACCATATCAAGTTTCTCATCATATTGGGGAACTTATATGACCTTATCAATGAAACAAATACTCTAGGAAATTATCACATCAATGTTAGGTAGAAGAAAAATCAATAAGTGATAATATATTTATATTAATATTCACTTCTTTGAATATTCATGTAATACTAAGTACAATGTAGTTGGTACTAGGGAACCAAATACAACAAACTCCCACTTTCACTAGATCCAACTGATAATGACTTGTTAGTCCTCACATGTAAAACATGCTTCTTCTAAGTATTACTGTAGTTGATAGGCCTACCGCATTTCCATGAATAGGGTTGGTTAATCCACATATCTATATAGAAAATATGTTTACTAAAACATTAATATATTGAGAAGATCCCTGAAGTAGTGATATAACCAAGTATACACCTCTTATTCCCATGTCATAACCCTAATATACTAACTGAATCCATAGTCAAATATTGTCATAAAATTATAAATCTCTTTCTTTTGGTATAACCCAAAATCAGAACAGGACATTTCTAAACTACTTCTTAAGCTACATCAGAAGCCACAACATACTCGAATATTGTAGATATGGAAAATAAATGGTTTTAATAAGTTTTTATTTCATATTACTATGCCTTATCATTGATACTAGATGAAATTTAACTAAATAAATATAAGTTTTTCATTCCCTTGATCACTAGTATTCCCACTTCTATAGACACCAAAAACTCATCCAGTTTTTCTTTTCCAAGTATTTTCAGATAGTTCTAACTATAATTCTATGCAATAATATAGGATTTATTTTATATTAATATATTATTATATATGAATTAGTAATATAAAATTTCAGTACATATCATGGCACATAATATGAATTCCTATCACTTAAGCTTGTGAAATTCTTTTAATCTCTATAATATCTTCTTATTCCCATGCATGTTTTACTGGAAGGATTATATGCCAACAATAATTCAGTCTTGAATTGTTTCAACTTGTATTTTTCAATACTATGTTAATATATGTACTATTAATAGATTTAGAAAACACATAGATCCATTCTGTAGATCTTGTTCCCCAAAACACAATTTCTACTTTAAGTCAAACTTAGAGAAATTTTATTCCTTAGTTTTTTTTTGAGACAGATCGAAGTGTGTGTTAGAGAACCAACCCAAAATTATCTTGAATTTATTAAAAAATAAAAAATTTACAAATTTTACATGATGTGAAATTTGATTTTACCAGCAAAATATTACCTGAATGTGACATAAAAACATTGAGTACAAATCTAATGAAGTGATATCAAAGAAAATTAGAGTAGTCAAACCCTTTTACATTCTTCTTCCTGCTCTTTGATTAGTGAAAACTCAGCTATAATATTTTTTTTACAAGTCACTATAGAATGTAGATCCATATCTATCTATTTAAAATGTGCAGTGGACTCACCCACCTTCATCATACTATCAAGAAATTCCCTTGGATTCCAATAGATAAGCCTCTAAACAAAACAAATCACCAATGAATGAGTAGCACGGTTCTATCCCACAAGGAAGGTTGCACCATAAATATTAGGCATCCACCAAAGCCCATTTAATTGACCAAAAATTCTAAAAAAACAGATGATCTAGCTAATCAACTACATTCAAGAACAAACCTTAAGAAAATAAGTAAAAAACCAATCCCAAAAAATTTCTTGTACATCCTAAGATAGATATAGAATGCCCAAAAATAAATTTAATGAATAATTAATCCATAATGATTATGTAGAACCAGAATCCCTTCCAAACATAGAATTATAGAAGACCTTGGATAGACAGATATCCCTGATCAAAATGAATAGAGAAAACACTTCAAACATCAATCCAACAATGTATCCTCTCTTGTAGAAAAACAAAATCATCACCCAATTTTAGAAAATGAGTCAAGAAACTAGTAAACAAAATATATCAATGAGTTTTATATGAAAAAAGTAACCAAATAAGATGGATACATATCAAATGACTATAATTGTGGAAAAAAATCTATACGAATCAATGTTCCAACAGCTAAGAAAACATCACACTCAGTGTGGAAAATAACCCCAAAAGAACCCAACAAAAATATGCAGATTAACCAAAATAAATGCAGCAACAAAGTGAAAGAAAAATTATTCCATTATCTCAAAAAAAATCCCTTCATCATCATATGTTTCCTTATTCTAGAAGACTTCATAAACCAAAGGGTATTCTCAACCAAATAGGGTGGAAAAATGTTTATAGAGGAATCTCAAATCAAATAGAATCCAACTTCAAAATGAATAAAAAAAGTAGGATTATTTCCATGGAATTTATCTGAATTTTAAGTTTGTATTTTTATTAAATTCCTCTACCGCTTTAATGAACATTATCTTTCTTATTTTAAGGTAGGTATCGGTAGACATTTCACCATTTTTATATTGACGGAAAGAATATGTATCATGATCTTCTATCTAAAAGTTCCCATTCAGGATAATTATATCACTAAGAGGGGGATGGGGTGAATTAGTGATATTTTTTCTTTTATGTTTACTTGAAATAACCTACGCCTCATCTTAAATATTTCAGTCCCTAATGAAAACAATTCAAACACACATCCATAAGAATACAAATATTTACAAGGTTCACTATTCAATAATAATATCTACATCTTTGGTATGGTTTGTAAATGATCCAATACCACACAATCCACTAGAAAAAAAAATCCTTGGATTACAACGAGTAGGACATTCCCTTTCACTCATGTAGCACTATGTAAACAATAAAACAGTTTGTGTGAACCCTCTTAGCACAAATAGGGTAAAACAATGTTTTTGTAACAATGCATGTTACTTATGCTTCTTTTCAATTCCACAAATGTATTCTTTGGAAAACAATTCTTCAATTTATTACCCAGAAGATGGTAAGAACCTCCTAGAATTTTTAAAGATAACTCAATCTGATTACCCAATATGATATTCCCAGTCTAATTATTCATATTTGATTCTGAAATCCGATTACCCAATCTTATAGATATGACTATGGTAGAATAGAAAATTCAGAACACTTCCTCAGTCTAAAAATCTCAATATAGAAATCCCAATCCGATTATCCAACATAATATGATGACCATTCAAATATGATGATAAGAAAAAAACAATAGACGGCTGAATATGATGATCATTGAATACAATGATAAGCTGAGTACATTGCGATACTATCTATACTCCTTTCACTTATCTCTTTTAAAATGTTTTCAACAAAGGCTCAATATAGAAACTTCTTTCTCTCCCTAGAAATTCAAAGCTTCTCTCTCTTCTGTGAATAGTACATGATTCCTAAAAAATACAAAGTAAATTCTCCTTTTATAGGTGACCCATGGATGGTTTTGGCAGGAATCCCAAAATTTTTCCCGGTCAATCAAATTCCCAAAAATCTCAATTTTCCTTGAATTTAAGGTGAATCTTGACTTCATCAACTCTTCTCAAATCTTCTCAAATCTTCATCTCTTCTTCAGAATTTTTTTTCAATCGCTAATCTGGATTCAATTTCTCAATACTATTTTATCAATCCAATTCTATTTCTCCACAATGATTTATGAATAATATCAGCAAGATGGATCGGTATTCGTTTCGATATGATGGCTCTTGACCCAGATAGAGGAAAAAGAACATACTCTTTATATTTAAAACTCTATCTTGACAATACATTCAACAGTCTTCTTGAATTAATTCTAATTCTTCACTTATTTTCTTGACCAAGTTGAACAACACACCTTATTCTTCATTTATTTCTCTTCACCCACTTGATCAATAAAAAAATCAATTAAACCCCTTTTAAATGGTTGACTGCATTGTTGATCTCAATCTTTTCTTTTCTCTGTATTCATCAGTTCCAAACAATTATTTCTATGAATACAATGGAATTCTAAGTCTGATTAGCAGCTTCTTTCTTTTCATAATATGATACCACTTGATAATTATTCAAACGAATCTTCCTCTAGTAAATCTGATTAAGTATTGAATAGGATATACCAATTTAAATAGATTAAACTTCTTCTTTCATAAAACTCTATCTTGTATTAGGACTACCTTCATGACTTTGAATACATTGAAGATAAGTTTTAGCATCATCTGACTTTTCAAGGAAATTATTGCAACTTCCCTTCCTTTAATCAACACTTTTCTTTCCTTCTAATCTTGAATTAGATGGTCTAGAATACAATTTCCCTAAATAAGATAAGGATGAATACAATCTCCAGCACCCTTCTTTCTTTCCATCCAGATCTGATCAATATGATCATCAACATCTCTTTCACTCCCCATTTCTTACATCAAGAATGCATTATAAATTTCACAATATACTTATGATTTATGAGAACTATGAGATCATAAAATCATCATCATGTTTGTTTTATTGTAGTCATATAGACTCAGATTTTGATCAAACCTTCATACCTGATTCAGGGTGAATCTTAGGACCATTTACTTCCAGCAAGATTCTCCCTCAATACGATCAAACTTTTCATTCTGGATTCAGTGTGAATCTGATGAACATTTCTTCCACACATCTTCTACTGAATATGATAGACTTTCTTAAGAATTTTGAATATAATTATACCTAAGTTTGATTCTATAAATATGATGGCTAGTCCAAATAAAAATTGATGTGTTTTTTCCTTTCTTCTTAAACTTAATTGAAAACAAAAGATAATACTTTAATACAATCGATCCTTTCTCATCAGCTTTGTCCTAATAATATCACCATTTGGATTTTTTTTAACTAAGTTTCATAAATAAATGAACTTTTTATCATCAAGAAATGTATTACTTATCAATAATTTTAAGCCTGTGTGATCTAGCTTATTTTAGGAAACAAGAATCATTGATAGAAAAACCATGCTGTCCAAAATTAGTGATTATGAAAACCTTCTTCATATTCATCATCTGTTATTCCTCATATATTCAACATCTCTAGAATACAAAAAAATTCCTACAAACACTCCAAAAAATAGTTAGAATAGATCACATAATATACAATTCTGAATTTACAGCTTACCCACAACTCCCTCTTTTATATGCATCAATTAGATAGATTTACAAAACAATTCAATTCTACCCCTTGACAACACTATCCAAATGTAATATGAGATATGGGATAGAAACACATACCTTAACCTTGATGAGAGAGATGTTGTACACCCATGTTCAACCTCAATTTAGAAAAGGATTACTTCAGTAACAATTTTGTGAAAATGTTCGCAACTTGTTCTGATGTAGGAACATATTCCAACTTTAATCAATTCTTATCCACATGTTCTTTGATGAAATGATATTTTATATCAATATGTTTTGAATGATAATGTTGAATAGGATTCTTGGTGATATTAATTTTACTTTTATTTTCACAAACCAAGATAAAGGGTAAATTTACTTTAAAAAGTTTTCTAATTGAGTTTTCATCCACATAAGTTGAGTAGCGGCTTGAGTGGTAGCAACATACTCAGCTTCAGCCATACTGATAGTTACTGAAGTATGTTTCTTTTAATTCTAATTAACACAATTCTTTCCTAGAAAGAATACTCCACAAGATGTGGATCATCTATCATAAACATTTACTACCCAATCAGTATCTAAATACTCAAACAAATCAATATTTTTTGAGCTATCATACATGATTCTAAAAATTTTTATGCCTTTCATGTATCTAAGAATTATTTTTCCAATAAGTAAATTTTATTATTTTGGAGTACTCTAAAATCTTTCACATAAGTTAATAGCATAAACAATGTTGGGTCTTGAGGTAGTCAAATACAATAAAATTCCAATCAGCATAAAAAAATTTTGTTGATCAACTTCTTTTCCTTCTCCATCATTAGACAACTTTGTTCCCACTGAAATTGGTGTGGAAACCAGTTTTGATTTTTCCATGTTGAACCAATTAAGAAGTTTCATAGAATACTTTTCTTGAGGAAGAAATTTTTTCTCCTTTTGTAAGATTTTTAACCCAATAAAGTATTTCATTTCCCCCATCATAGACATCTCAAACAACTTTTTCATTTCTTTAGCAAATATTTCACAAACTCTTTTGTCATTCCCAACAAAGATAATGTCATCAACATAAACAATTATAATGAGGGAATAATCTTGACTTTATATAATGTAAATATTATTATCCACTCTTCCCTTCTTAAAACTCATCTTTCTTAAGAATGTATCCAATTTAGAATACCATGCCCTCAGATCTTGTTTTATCACATAAAATCATTTTTCAATCTGTACACATAACTTTTATCTTTACCAAAAACAAAGGCACAAGGTTGTTCAATATAAAATTCCTCATCAAGATCACTATTTAAGAATTCGAATTTAGCATAAATTTGAAATATCTTGTAACCTCATTGTGGAGAAATAACAAGAAAGATTATGTTTTTTTTTAATCTTTCTACTAGAGAAAAGGTTTCATTAAAATCAATACCTTCAATCTGAGAATACCCTTTTCAAACCAATATTGTTTGGTTTCTTATAACTTCTCCTTCTTCATTCAGCTTATTCCAAAAAACCCACTTTTTACAAATAATGGTTTTGTTTTCTAGAATGGTTACGAGTTCCCATGTACCATTCTTTTCATTTTGATCCAACTTTTCATTCATGGCTTGAACCCATTTAGAATACTCAAAATCTTCTTTCACATCATTCGGTTCAACTTTTGAATAAAAAGAATTAAGTGTAATGTATTTTTTTGTTATTCTTGTTTGAACCTTCTGATGTTGATCATTAATAACATTATGATAATCCACTTATTTCTCCATCCTAGGGTGAGATTTTTTATTATCTTCCTCATCACTAGAAATAGATGAGTCTGATCCTTCTTCTTGAGTAGGATTATAATTGTTTGTATCCTTATTAGAATTGTTTTCAAAACAATATTTCTCAACTTTCTCATCTTCCTAAGTTTTTTTATCTTCCTATACCTTTTAAATTACTTTCACATAAATTGAATTAACAATTATTCTTATTTCTTTGTTGAAACGTCTATATCCCCTTCCTTTTGGATTATATCTAAGAAAGATTCCATTTTCACCTTTCTACTCAAATGTTCCAAAGTTTCCACCTTTGTTCTTTATAATGCATGAACTCCAAAAAACTCGTAAGTATTTAAAACATGGAGTTTTTTTCATAAAAAAATTCATATAGAGTCATACCAGATCTTGGTCTGTAGAAACATCAGTTTTGAATGTAAATAGCAGTACTCATGGCTTGCCTCCAATAGTAATGAGAAAGACCATGTTCAAGTATCATAGTTCATCTAATGTCCACCAAGCTTTTATTATTTATTTCAATAACCCCATTTTTTTAAGAGTATATGGGTAACTATACTCATGCCAAGTTCCATGATTCTCAATATAGATTTCAAAATCTTCACTTCTGTATTCACCACCATTGTATGTTCTTAAATTCTTCACTGAATACTCACATTCCTTATCAGGTTTCCTTATAAAAATTTAAAACATTTCCAAAGTTTTTTATTTTTGTTTCATATACATAACACAAGTAATGGAAGTAAAATCATCAATAAAATTAATGAAGTACTTATCTCTATTTTTTGATTGTTTTAACATTGGCCCACAAATATTGGAATGAATCAGCTCCAGGGGTTGTTTTGAACAAAATCAACTTTCTTATTCATTGAGTTTGTAATATTTCATTTCTAACAAATAGTGAAACACCAATATCTTCTTCTTATAAAATTAAGAATGTCTCAAACACTATATTGTTTTGATAAATTTCTCATGTTTCTTTGACACATGTACCCCATCCTTTTATGCCACAATTGGTTCTCTTCCACCATACTCATGTAACAATAGTTTTGTATTTCACCAACCTAGAACAAGTTTCCTTTTGTACATTGGTCTCTTGTAACAATATTTCCATCTTCTTAAATTTTCAAAAAAAATCCATCTTTTCTGAAGATAAATTTGGTACCCTCATCACACAATTTTGAAACACTTATAAAATTGTGTTTTATCCCATCATCATTCAAAGTTTTCTTTTATTTCATCTTTTCTTTCCTAATGATGGTTGATCTAACACCTTTTATTTTCAAGGATTCATCATTTCCAAATGTCATTGTTCCTTCTATAAAATATTTCACATCCTTCAACAATTTCAAATCTCCTGTCATGTGAGAAGAACACACACTATCATGAATCCAATATCATTCTCCTTTTGTAGCTTTCAATGTAGTTTCAATAACAAGAGATTTTTCTTCTTCCTTTTCTTTCTTCACTTTCAACCTCTGAGAATTGTTAATAAACTTTTGTTGTGATGATAAAAAAAACAAGACATCTTTTTGAAAGGTTTCCAAGTTTTCAAACCTTTCAAAAATAGTTTCCAATGGTTGGAACATATTTTCAATATTTACTCCAATGATTTCTGGTTTCTTCAAAATAACCTTCTCAGAATTCTTTCTTTGAGGATATTACTCCCCCTCAACCTTTTCCTTTCATAACCTATGGAATAATAGTAATGTTTTTAGTTGAAACAAAACATTTTTTCCATATGTATGAATCCACCACAATATCATAAATACACATAGAATGATTATTTTCCTCTGAATCTTCCATATTGAACGGAATTGTGAATACATTTGCCAGCAACCTTCTTATCTTTCTTATCTAAACCACCATCCTTTATATTATCAATCAGATTATTCTATTTATATTCACCTTTATTAGATTTAGAAATATTGGAAATCTTTTTGGATTTAGAGTATTTTAAAACTTTTGAATTCCCAATATTGTTGGTATTGTCCACATACATAACTTTCCCAAAATTCTTCTTTTCAGAAACAATTCCATATTTATTCTCACCCATTCAAGGTAAATTTTGTTGAAACTTCTCAGGTTTCTCATTTCGAGAACTTTCACAAACTTCAGTGATAGAGTTTTTGAAACTTGTACCTTTATTTTCATCTTTAGAAAGTTTTTGTTGGATAGTTTCAACTCTTCTTCATTTTTCCTTCAACTTAACCTCCATATTCTCATCATGATTATTTTCTTCCTAGAGAGATTTATTCAAATCATCAATATCTTTTACGAAACTTACCTGATCATCAACAAAAAAAATCTTGATTACTTGTTGAGGAACATTCATCTTCTAAATTTTTGTTTTTATTTTCAATCCTTCTAATCTTTCTGAGATATTCTTTCAACTCTTCTTTCAAATGATGTTCAAGTTGGGTTTATTATTCATTGTAACTACACATTCTGAATTCTTAATCATTCACTATTGCAATAAAAATATTCTAAATACTATATTAAATAGAATTTTCTGATTTAGCATCACTACCTTCTTATTCTTCATCTTTAGGCAAGAAACTTCTTCTTTTGGATTTGAATAATTTTCTTTCTTTCCCTGTGGAATACAATTTTCCTTTATCTCCCTATTTCTTCAATGATCTTCTTGGATTTCTTTCTTATTCATCACTATCCAATTCTTTCTTTATTCGATGACAATTAGTTGCAAAGTGGTCAACACCTCCACATTCAAAACATTTCAACGGATGTTTCCCTTTGTAGTTCTATGTACCTCTTTTCACATTTTTAAAAAATAATTATAAAATATTATCAAGATTTTTACATACCTCATTTTCAAAATCAAATTCACCAGCTTCATATTCAATAAGAATATTCTTTGAATTCTCTTTATTAATAGCCTTGAAAGGAATTTTTATATCAACTTTTTTATTGATTTTCATAGATTTCCACCTTCTCATTTCATAAGTGATGAGAGTGTTATGAAAATCATCAAGAGATAATGTTTTAGTATCTCTGTCTTCTAATAAAGAAAATTTTGCATCAAAATTATCAGGAAGGATTCTCAAGATCTTCTCAAAAAATATAGAATCATATAACTTTTCACCAAGACATCTAATAGAGCTGAAAGTTTCATTTACCCTGGTAAAGAAGTCCCTAATAGATTCATATTCACCCATATTGAAATCTTTATACTTTAATCTCCATATTTTTAACATTTCCTTATTTACTTTTTTATTGCCTTCATATATGTTTTTCAATTTGTCACATATACCTTTGGTTATGGAAACACCTTTCACCCTTAAGAATTTACTTCCGAAAGTGATGATAATAAAGCATTCTTAGCCCTTCCATCATTCTCAAGATTCTTCTTATCAATAGATGTTAGAGGGACTTTATCTTCAATAGGAGGAAACCCACCTATTTTAGCATCAAGAACATCATATCCAATATACATAAGATAAGGAAACATTATATATTTCCATATATGATAATTATCTCCATCAAAAACCAGAATACCTTTAATGTTCACACAATTAAAATTCTCCATCAACTTCTCTTCAAACTTTAGCAAAGAATAAGCAAAGGGAACCTTCGGCTCTGATACCAGTTGAAAGTGCCTAGATATGATAATTGTATCACTGAGAGGGGGAGGGTTGAATCAGTGATACTTTTTCTTTTATGTCTCCTTGAAACAACCTTCACCTCCTGTTAAATATTTCAATCCCTAATGAAAACAATGCAAACATACATCCACATGAACACAAGTATTTACAAGGTTCACTATTTAATAAGAATAACTATGTCCTTGGTATGGTTTGGAAATAATCCAATACCACACAATCCACTAGAAAAAAAATCATTGGATTACAAAGAGTAGGAAATTACCTTTCACTCATGTAACACTATGTAAACAATACAATAGTGTGTGTGCACCCTCTTAGCAAAAATAGAGTAAAACAATGTTTGTGTAACAATGCATGTTTCCTATTCTTATTTTCAATTCCATAAATGTATTATTTGGAGAACAACTCTTTAATTTCTTACCCATAAGATGGTAAGAATCTCTTGAAATTTGTAAAGATAACTCAGTTCGATTACCCAATCCAATCTACCCACTTCGATTACTCATATCTGATTCTCAAATCTGATTTCCCAATATAATAGGTATGAATCTATAAGAATAGAAGATTTAGAAAACTTCCTCAGTCTATAAATCCAAATATAGAAATCCTGAACCGATTATCCAGCCTGATACGATGACCATACAAATATGATGACAAGCAGAAAATAATATATTGTTGAATACAATGATTAGTGAATATGATGATCAGCTGAGTATGTTGTGATCTAGTCTCTCCTCCTTTCACTTCTATCCATCAAAACTTTTTCAAAAAAGGAATAATACAGAAACTTCTTTCTCTCCTAAGAAATTTGGAGCTTCTCTCTATTCTATGAATAGTAAATTTGAGTGAGAAAAAGTAAAAAGTACATTCACCTTTTATAAGTGACCCATGGATGGTTTTAGCGGGAATCCCAAAAACTTTACCGCTCAACCAAATTCCCCAAAATCTAAATTTTCCTTGAATTTAGGGTGAATATTTACTTTGTCAACTCTTCTAGAATCTTCTAAAATCTTTATCTCTTCTTCATACTTTCTTTTCAATCACCAGACTAGATCTGATTTTACAATATGATTTTCTCAATCTGATTCTATTTCTTATCTTTGATTGATTAATATGATCAGAAAGATGAATTGGTATTAGTTCGTATATGATGGATCTTGATCCAAATAAAGGAAACAGAACATACTCTTCCTATTTCAAACTCCCTCTTGACAATACATTTAACATTCTTCTTGAAATAATTATACTTTTTCACTTATTCTCTTGGCCTAGTTGAACAACACACCTTCTTCTTAATTTCTTTATTTTGACCCAATTGATAAATAAATAAAACAATTTGATTCCTTTGAAATGGTTGACTATATTTTTTACCTCATTCTTTTCTTTTATTTGCATTCATTGGTTCCAAAACATTATTTCTCTAAATACGATGGCATTCTGAGTCCGATCAGCAACTTCTTTCTTTTTAGAATATGATACCACTTCATAATTGTTCAAAAAAATCTACCTCTGGGGAATATAATGAAGTATTGAATATGATATAATAGTTTTATTAGATTCAGATTCTTCTTTCATAAAACTTCATCTTGTATCATGACTAACTTCATGACTTTGAATACATTGAAGATCGGTTTTATCATTATCTGACTTTTCAAGGAAAGTATTACAGCTTCCCTTTCTTTCATCAACACTTTTATTTCCTTCTTATCCCGAATCTGATTGTCTAGAATATAATTGACCTGAATAAACTTAGTCTGAATATGATCTTCAGCACCCTTTTTTCTTTCTATACAGATCTAATCAATATAATTGAAAGCATCTCTTTCACTCCCCCTTTCTTCCATCAATCTTTCATCATAAATTTCACAATTTACTTAGGATTTATGAGAACTCTAGGATATAAAGAGCATATTCATGTTTTTTTTATCATATTCATACAAACTCTAATTTTGTTCAAACCTTTATATCAGATTCAAGGTGAATCTGATGACCATTTACTTCCATTAAGATTCTTCCTCAATATGATTGACCTTTTTATTCCGGATTCAATGTGAATATAATGAACATTTTATTCCACCCAACTTCTTACAAATATGATGGAATTTATTAAGCATTGTGAATCCAATGAAACCTGAGTTTGATTATCTAAATGTGATGGCCAGTCCAAATACAAAGTGATGTGATTTTTCCTTTCTTCTTAAACTTATTTGAAAACAAAACACAATACTTCAATAAAATCGATCATTTCTCATCATCTTGGTCCTAACACCATCCAAGAGTCAATTTACTCTAAAAATTCCAATTTCTATTCAATTTTATAAGTATCACTCACTATAGGATCCTCGTCATCATCACTTATATTTTCCTTTGAGTTATTTTCTTTAGAGGATGGAGTCAAATGTTTAGCATCTATAGTCTGTGTGGGGGTATTAATGTTTTCATTATTAGAGGCTGCTAGGGATCTCATGACAAGCTAATAAGAAATAAAATTTGTTTTATATATGTTATTAATATATCTATCTTTAAAACTAATAGAATTCCCACTGACTAGTTTGAGACACATGTTACTCATTCATTTCTAAAAAAATATTCTATGATCATTATGCATGATTTATTCATAAATGAATTTATGTAATCTACTTATATTATTGGAATTTATTGATTTCACCAACCCTTTTATTAATTCCTAGTATACATATATCATAGGGTCTCCTTTTGGTCATTTTATATAGAAATATTCCATAAGTAATCCTCTAAATGATGTGTCCTTGACTATAAATATCCCAATATGAATATCATATAAACATGCTTTAAAAAAATATAATTTAAAAAAAAATAGTCATGATGAGAGGTGAATAAGTTTTTTAATATACTAAAATCTCAATAATCTATCATGATATATTGGAACCATCTTTTACCATCCATTTCCAGTTTCTATTGAATACTCACCAGCAGTGTCAAGTCTCAGAAAAATTAAAAATATGGAATCCCTGAATTTTGATACATGTAATACATCACTTAAATTTATACATAATTGTCAACCATATAATATTAACATTTACTAATTCTTATTAGGAATATTTATTATAAAAGAATAATGTATGTATCACCCACCATGGTGATCATAAACTACCTTTTTTGTTATGAATTCCTATATAGTATGTGTCTCAGGAACTACTACTCCTACTAAGCTCAATCGAGTCCAGTATTCCTATTCCAATTTATGTACATCCAGAGCCTTAACCCATAGAAATTAAGTATTATCCCACTATATTTAAATATATAGGATTAATTTATGAAAATAAATTCAATCTTGACTAGATATTAATATCCTTAGTGGCTATATGATCATTAACTCAGATGCACCTTAGTTTTTTTATGTACATTTATAGCTAAGGCTGGATTTTAACAAACAATTTTCGATAAAAACTTTTGATAGTGTTTTAATTTATTATTATAATATCTCATTTGATATGATATCCATTAGACAATATAGTTTCCATATGTTTAGTTTTTACACTTTTTTTTACAAAATATGTCTTAAAAGGAATAATAAAATGTTTTCAATATATATAAGACTCTTCATTGATCTTCATTTTACTACCATCATGACATTTATGTATATAAGGAAATGTTATTTAGGTATAACCTTTAGTCCACATATATGATCAATAACTATATGGATAAGATATTCTCTAACAATCCAGATCAGATATTCCTCAATATTTACTAAGTGTACTCATTTACTTCACTGGGAATTTCTATAATTTCTTAAAGGAATCTCATGAAGTTAACTTTATTTTAGAATGGTTCATGTGTCCATATTGAACCAACTCTAAAAATATTTGTGAAATACCTTTATTTAAAAAGGTTTCTTTATCTAAAACATTATAAGTATTTTTTTTTTGTATATCTAGTATCTTAGCTCAATTGAGACTAAAACACTTGTATGGGTATAAATATGTCAAATACTTTAAAATTTATTTGAAAAAAAAATATCTTGACATAATCTCATATGATTATTATATTTAATATTCATCATTAATTTTAATGGATATATGTGATTCAAGAGTTACAAAACTATTAGTTTAGTATTAAAGTACCATAACAAAATTTATTCCAAAGGGGAATAATGTATCATTTTGTCTAGACGAACACTGAGATAAATGTTTTGGTAAAAATTATTACAAACTTGAATCAATCCAATATAGAAATGAGAAAGAGTGGCTCTACTTGGATGACATAGGAATCATTGTTTCTCATATCTTTTTGATTTTACTCAATAGCCATTCTATTCTTTCTCATTTCTTGTATTTAAATATATATATATATATTATAATAATATTATATTTAATACACAAATAGTGAATAGAAACTTGATAAATATACCTAAATTGGATGTGGTTTCTTGCTTCTTCAATTCATTAAAATTTCTTTTCTAGTGTCCATTCTTTCCATATAAAAATAAAATAGCCTCATGTTCATTGTTCTTCATTTGAATATTTTTTCTCTTTGAAGAATACCATAAAGGATCTTTTAGATTTATATTATCCATGGGATATTCACCCTTGTATTTCAAAATTTTCACCAAAAGTGGTGGAGAAATAGTTTTCAACCAATCCTTATTCACTTGGTGAGGTATGGAAAAAAGTTTCCTAAGTGATTTTCCTATTTCATTTATTTGGGCTTAGAAAAATATGGATAACCTTGACGTTAAGGATAATAAGATAAGATTAATGGATAATTTCTTATCAAAGAGGAAGCCCAATTTTCCTAACCAGTCAATATACCCCATCATTTTGATAGCATGATCAGCTGTTATATTATCTTCTTCTAGTTTACACAAATATAGTGCATTGAAAATATTATTTATTTCTATCCTTGACTTCTCTTTCTCAAGAGAATGGAGATGAGATATTATGGTGTAAGAATCCATGTATTTATGTTGTATCATAAAATATCTAGACATAGTTGATAATATAATACAATAGACATTGGAAACATCCTCAATATATCCTTGGTAGACATCCTTTTCACCTTTTCTCACATGATGGGGTGGTGGAATGGGAATAGAGGATTCCAACACATAATAATTTTTTTTGATAATAATTCATTTCATAAATGATCATACCATATCCAAACAAATATTTTTAAGGACACACCCTAAGTTAAGGAATGATTTCACTGTATTCCTAGTTTTTCTTTCCATTTTCTACAATAATTAAAACAAATGATTAGTACTTTACTTGATTAAAAATTATGTGAGAAATAATAATAATTAATTTTATTAATTCTCTTACTATTTTACCAAGTCTCAACATACCACACAATTAAACTCAAAATGTATAGTTTCTTGGACATTCTAGTGGTAAGGATCCATATTCCCTTTCACATAACCCCAAAAAGGGTTGATCAAACTACTTGAAAGTATTTATGTAGGCAAGTATTTTCCAAATGTGGGCTTATAGATCCTTGATCTATTGAGTGGATTCCCCAATCCTGAAATACTAACTAGGATTTCCTAAACACTTTCCTCCAAGTTACACTAATTCTATAAAGGGATACTCCTCATGATGTAAAATGGTTATGTTAACCCAAAACTTTCTTAATAACTCCCCTTATAAAAGTAAGTATCCCAACAATGGTTGTTCAAACACTTAGTTATAATGGTTTCATTCCTAATCAAGTAATGGAAGGACAAGTCTAACTTAATACATATTTGATGAATTCTATTTATTATGCATAAATTTTATCTTTTTAATCTTTTATATGCCTTGTTAAGATTAAGTGGAATTTAATTAATTATATAATCATGTTGGATAAAACATTTACACATAACCCATTTATTTATATTCCATATTTTCACATTAATTCATTTATTTATGTGATCTCACTCTATTATCCATAAAATTAATAATATGTAAGATGTGAATGAAGAAATAAATAAATGAAATGATCATTAGCTTATCTAATGGTTGATTTATTGAGTGAACAATAAATCAACCTTTGACCTAGGGAAAATAACTCAATGTTTTGGTCTTGGCATTAGTTGCAGTATTCCATCTGTCCACCTGTGTATCACCTGGATTAGAATCATCTCAACTCCATCTTTAACTGTCTCCATACACCTTAAGATACTCCATTTATTACATGTATTTATTACTCACACGCAAATGAGGGGAACTAAAGGATTGGTTAGGGGGAATTACATAAATAACATTGGACACATAGGTCCTACATAATAATGGAAGGAGGGATGACTCGCAGGATATCATATTATAATTTAATAATTAATAATTGTAAACTCATGAAATAAATTATATTAAATAATACCAACACATATATAGGTCTTGATCAAGCTCATGAATGGTCATCCACATGAAATTAATAAATAAAATTAAAACTGGTTAACATTCATTTCTATTTATTATTTATTATTAAGATAAATAAATTTTCATTAATTAATTATTAATTAATTAATTCCATTTTATATTAATGATCATCCAAATTCACTTGGATATATCCATCAATAAGGCATTAATGGAAAATAAATGGTAGAACTAATAATTACATATAATTACAATAAATTAAATAAGCATTTAATAATTATTTTAAACCATTATTAAATTGTAAAACACAACCGGTTCCAACAAATATAATAAATTTTTAATGATGAAATTATAAATTTAATGTATTTTAATTCCATTTTTTATTGTGATACTAAATATCATGTAATTATGAGCTATATGTTGTGTATCTCAATTGTCATGTGTTGGGGTTACACGCCTGGGGTTGCAGAATATTCCTTGGATGGACCACATGGAGTATACAATCCAACTACACACTAGGTATCACTCTTTTAGTGTGTCCTCTTAACCCACTGAAAGATTCAATGTGTTCATAAAATGTAAAACCACACGACGTGTATGGTAGCTATATGTTATGTTTTTCACTTTACATGTGTCTTCTTGACTCACTGAATACCTCGACATGTATTTCGGACGTGGTAAATAATGAACCACATGGAATGTACAAGCCAGTTACACACCGTGTATGCCATTATTACTCTAGGATGTCAGTCTCATGCAGTTTTGACCATGTTTATGACCACACAATATGCACAATTTTTACTAATAAAATGTATAGACTACATGACAAATATGCTAGCTACATGTCATGTAATCTGACAAGTAGTGTGCAAGGTTGGCCCAGTCTATACACTGTGTTTAATAAATTAACCACGTGTATTTATTTTTTGTCAGGTAATGTATCTCATGGAGTATCCAGATATAGTGAACTTGGGTAAATATTGTGTATTTTTGTTACTTTTTATGTTACCCAGTCTTATCAGAAAAAAACTTTTGGCACTGCCCAGTGGCATTTTTTATCGTTCTTCATCTATTCTTAGACCTTTAAGAAAATTAAATCATGAAAAATGAGAATTAAAATATCAATAACATGTTAACTAAAATTATATTAAAGAGTAGATAATATAAAAATGAAATATCTAACCTCTAAAGAATATATATATTAATAATAAAATAAATAATTATAAATTTGAAATGTGACCGCTCGGATACTACTTGAAGGTTATGTGCATTTCGGAAGTAAATTTGGTGGGGGATATATTTAATTTTATTTTAACATAGAGTTTTCCTAAATCCAATAGAGGATCATTTCACATTAAATTTATAATAAATTTATTTATGATCAGAAGAAAAAGGTTACCTAATCTTAGGAACTTTCTTTTATGTTGATGTTGATCTTCTAAAAAACACTTTATGGATTACCTTTGTTGTGTTGTAAGGATCCTAGTATAGAATCTCTCTAGAGGTGATCCACACATGCTCATTTGATCTTTGAGTGACACCGATTGATTTCCAGGTGCTAGCACAACGAATAAATTGTCTTTTATTTTTGTATTGATGTCTTCAAGATCCTTTAGGATTTAAGGAGTTCTTTTTGTTCTTGATAAGATGATAGGAATAATTTGAGTAAGAAATATGTTGTGTGAAATAAATCTCAATTCTAAATTAACCCTACACAATTGAAATATCCATATATTTATAGAGCTAAATTTTAGATTAAAATATTATTTAATTGTTCACTATCCCTTAAATAATACTATAATACTTGACAAACCTCATTCTATATAATAATATTATTACAATTATTTTACAGTGTGCACTAACTCACGCAATGATAAATATTATTTTATAAGATTATAAATTAATATTCATCATCGGAAATGATCTTGGTCTGCTTGGATTCCTAGGCATTACTTGAATATCTAAATAAATATTTTCATTCACTTAAATAAATATTTTATTCACAAACATGAAAATAAATATTTATTAAATATTCAATAAAAAAAATATTTTATCCACAATCCATCAAATAAATATTTATTATATATTCATGTAACTAAATAGATTATTTATTGAATAATAAATAAATATTTATTAACTTGTAAATATATGTGATCAATAAAATTTGAATAAAATTATTCCTCGATCTTGAGAATAGTATTTATTCCAAATATTAAATTCAAATAGAATTTAATCATGGTCAATGAAAACACTTAGTGTGAATCCCTTTAGGATTATTTCTCGTTGGCATTAGGTAGGCTTGCCTAAAGTCCAAGATTACTATATAACAACGGGTCAAGGAACCCAAGAGAAAGAACTTAAAGTCACAAAATCAAAAACCACATATGAATGTTCATTGTGTAATATAATCCCTTTATCTCAATATATCATCAAGCAGGTTACACATATGGGTCATTAACCTATATGCTTCATAAATCTTTCTTTAACTATATGAAATAAAAATCATTATGCCATGGCCATGTAATTTATGAAATAGTTATATTTCAATCCAAGGGCCAAGATTTCAACTTCTATAAAGATGTAATAGATAAATACTTTCTCAACTTATCTATTAATAACATTTCATTCGTGATGCAAACAACATTTCATACTTCCCACCAACATACGGAATGATGGTTTTTTTTAGTAAATATAAGTGTAAAATTAATGACATGCATTAATGATAATCTTAAATTCTAAGGACCATTACACATTTTCATAGATAAGAATATTCGATGACACCAAAACATGTAGAATTTCTACTGGTAGGTATGTTCTCATAATATTCTATCTTGGAGATTAACAAGTGAAAACTTCATGAGAAGAATACTCATCCATTTATGAGTAATTTCACCTAACATTTTATGTACTATGTGTTATATCATAGTACGTTATTCGACTCTGGAACTATATTTAAGAGATATCGTCATACTATCTCAAGTTTCTCATCATAGTGGGGAACTACTATGACAATATCAATGAAACAGATACCCTATGACATTATCACATTAATTTTATGTATAATAACAATCAATATGTGATAATATATTTATATTAATATTAAATTATTTGATTATTCATGTAATAAAAAGTAAAAATTAGTTGGTTCTAGGGCACCAATTCCAAAAAAATTGTCTCATCTTCCTCTTTTCATAAGAGGGGTACTTTACTCATACTTTTCAATTACTTCTTCCTTCTTTTCTACTAATTATTAAAATAAATCATAACCTAGTAAGTAATTGATAAAAATCATCCATGTTTTCATTCCATGTAACCTTTGGAGTAAAAACTCAAGAAAATTAAAACTTTTATATAGTAGAGAATCCAATTAGAGGTGTTACTTGATTATCTTAGATTAATTGTTATGATCTTAAAGATATGTGTTCAACACTAAGAGGGGGTGAATCAGTGTTGATATATTTTTTGAAATTTTATTATTTATTACCCCTTCACTTATTCAATGACTAGATTCCTTATTCTTTTACTCACTTTATTTATCTTAACTTTGGTTGGTATGCATACAGATAAACATAAAAGTAACATAATAATAACACTAGGGTATGTTGATGAGGTTCTCCACACTATGACTCTGATGTATAGTGGTTATTATCCCACTCACACACAACTTCATATTTGTAATCACAAGAATCTCAAAAAAGTTTATGGATATTACCAAACAGTTTCACAATAAGATTTAAATTACTTTTATAGGTATAAGAGTAGTCTTATAGAACCTTGAAGTAGAACATCAATATAAACCTCTATTCCTGAAGAATAGAATAAATTGTCTTATTTATCAATTTTACATCAATCAAAACTAGCTACCTTGAAAACCTTCATACTTCTAAAACATGTGAAAGCTATAGGATGGCTTGAATGTACTCACTCTTCTTCTTTATTTTTTTATTTCTTTCTCTTTATTCTTCTTTAGCATGAAGTGTATACTATCACAACAAAATTGGGTTCTTAACTTTTCTTTAGCACAAAATAATTCTTTAACTGGTTGCAGTGTTGAATCTCCTTTCTTGATACATTTATAATAATTAAAATGTTGTATCAAAATCACCCCTATTATTTATTATTCATTTCCAATTATATATATTCACAATTTTTGTGAATATATTTTTCACAATATTTAGAATAGTGCATCTTCATAATTATTAGTATTTTAAAATGCCCGATCCTTCAAATTTCACTAATAAAATCATAATTATAATTACTTGAAAACTAGACTTCAGTTTACCCATGATCTTAGAATTATTTGTAGACTCTTCTCTTATATTTAAAAATTTACAAATACTGAATATATAAAAATATTCAAAACTAAATATTATAATGAAATAAAACTAAAATAGCATGGATCCTTTGTTTGTGATGCATAACCTACTTGAATTCTTCTCTATTTATTACACAATCTAGAATAGAAATCTATTATTTATTCTCATCATCCAGTTTCTGAAATCAGGATAGATGCTTTTGTGAAATTTTGAACTTTTATGGATCAACTTACATATGTGAATATCCTTACATTGATCATCATATGTGGATCTCCTTACGCGTGGATCCCCTTACATCAATGATGCTCAGGTTAATCCCTTTACATAGATTTAATTTCATTGAATCCTGATACATGGATTTTCTTTGCATCTATGTCCCATTAATCCAATCTCCACAAGTAGATATCCTTGCACCGTGTATTGGGTATGCGTCCCCATATGTGGGAACTCTTACATTGATCGAAAACACAAATTAATCTCATGCTCAACTTCTTTTATTCCAAAAAAAATGTAAATATGAATGATCACTCTTATGAAAATCCTTACACATCTCTATTATCCTTACACAAATTATATAATAATCCTTAAAAACATCCTTGTGTACCTAACACATACACAAATTCCTCAATTAATCTTATGAAACTCATTGATGATACATATAGTGTTAAATAATACTTACATAGAACCTCCTCTTCTCAATTATTTTTATAGTCCTCTATATATATTCACATATTTATTCTAAACCATAGAATCCCTACACTCATCTTGGATCACAATTTTCAATTACTATAATGCTTGTAGCATGATACAAATAGTGTAGCATCAACTTGTTCAGTTCCTCAGAATATAATATTTGAAATATCATTATCATAGTAAGGATAAATGATCCTTATGGTTACCCAACTCTCACAAAGTTCATAAGGATAAACTAGTAATTAAAGTGTTCTTAATCCTTACACAATCATAGGATACTTATGGTATAATTCTTATGTACTTTATAATGTAAGGATGAATAATCCTTTCACACTTTGATTTATCCTTATGAATATGATAATTCATCCTTATATAACCATCCTTTACATTCCTACTACTTTATATTCTTCCTTCCAGGAATAGTTTATCCTTCTGAGTACTATCATTATCCTGTTGATCTCAATATTTATCCTTCTATGATCTATTTTTTATCCTTTTATGCATTCCTTTTCCATTTTTCAATATATCCATTCATAGGGAACCTTATAGTATTGCCTTTATTAGTTACTCATATTAAATCACTACCACTCATATAAATTTTCCTTTCATGGAATATTAGAATAATCATTTCAAAATACTTATAGAAAAGTGTCAAGAAGTCAGTTCTAAAGTCTTACATATTTAGACTTGGTTATTTTCTTAGGTGTAGTATAGGATTTCTATATTTGTATCAAATGGAATAAACTCAACTCAAATATATTTAATTAATTAAAATTATATTTTTCATCATGTGAATGGATCTTTAATACTATAGTGGAAGAACCTATTCATCTTATCAAATTGGTTACAACATATTCTACTCATAATCTCCAAGAAACTTCCATCCAACATAGTCATACAAGTGACCTCAATTATTCCAATGGTTGAACTTCATTGAATTTATTTTCTTTTCCCTAAAAATAATGGATGGAGTATCTTATGTCCAATCTTCAAGATACATATTTAATTTAATCAATCACTCATCATAAAGGAGCACATTTCTTAGGATCTCTATGTTTATTCTCAACATGCTCGGGTACTCAAACTTCCTTCCAAGAATCACTTCATACAAATATTAAAATCATGTATATTTCTTCCTTAATTAAAAAAAATACATCACAAAAAAATTGGTGTTAACAAGTTCCAAACAAGCTATTATGGTAGACTCAATAATAGAGGCAGAGTACATCATTCTATCAGATGTTTTGATGGAAATTGTTTGAATCAAAAAGTTTATCACTAAACTTGGGGTGGTTCCTAGAATTGAGGGAGAAATTTAGATTTAATGTGAAAATAATGGATATATTTCTCAAGAAAATGAACCATAGTCTCACTAAAGGATCAAATTAATCCTTTGTAAATATCATCTCATTCAAGAGATCATTGAGAGGGGTGATGTGCTACCCCGCCACCCCAGACCACTCACTATTGTTCATACTAGTGGTCTATACTTGACTTTATGCATGCCTCCCCATATATCAGATGATTATAAATAGTATATAGGGTTTATGGTGTTACCATACGAAGACTATACCCTCATATCATAGTGAAACAATAATGGAAAATAACTAAGCAACATACATAACACGATAATCAGAGTATGCAGAAATAAATAAATAGAACATGTTATAAAAAAATGAAACAGAAAGCATGCATTCGTACATCCCAATAGGTCACCCATTTGTATGACTATATATATAAATAATCAAAATAATAAAATACAATGAGGCTCTACTACCATCCCTAATCCTCATCACACCCTAGTCTCTAGACTTTATCCAAGTTATCTTGCCCGATAATGCAACATTGGGCCTCTTCCCTACCTAAACCTTCAAATAATGAAGTCTTATCAAGTACCCAAGTGCCATACTAATCAGAGCAGGGTGTAAATACAACTCAGTAGGTCACCACCAATGAGTTATCAAACATAACCAATAAATATAATTTATACTCATATGATATGCTCAAATGAAACATACAGTGAGAAAACATAATAAAATAATCATTATCGATCCTTGGGTTCTATGGTGACACTCGAGATCAATCATAATAACTTCAGTCAGTGTTAGATGTCTTAGATTGTGATACCTATATTTGGGGGTATGATTTCTACCTCAATATCTCATGAACATGACTCCACTAGGTGTTAACACCATATCTAAGGAATTATCCTAGTCATCCCAGATATTAGTAGCCTCAAAGCCTAATCATGTATCATATCCTTAGCATATTAGATAGTAGTGGGGTTAGAGAAATATCCTAGGGAGTACCATAGACATCTCATCATATCAAGATCAAAACCCAGATCCCAGGAAGTAACATAGGTGTCTCATAATATAAGGCATACAAGCCAGATCCTAGGTATACTAGGTGTCTCATAGTATCAGGCATACAAGCTAGATCATAAGTGTATTGAACATCTCATCATATAGGAATACATGATAGATCTTAGGAATATGAGGAATATCATGGTATCATGCATACAATATAGATCCTAAGAATACCAGTCACCTTATAAAATTAGACGTACAAACTATATCTTCAGCGTACTTGACTTCTCATGGTATCGGGTGTACAATCCAGATCCTATGCATACTATGTATATCATATTATGGGGAATACAACCCAAATCCTAGGAATACTAGGAATCTAATGTAGTTTCATAGGGCTCATCATTAGATCCTATACATCCAAGTCATCTCATAAGTTAATGGTATCAAATTATAGATCCTAAGGAGTATCTTATGAATCTTAAATATCATGTTTGGGGGCCAGTATCTACCCAGTAACATATTATATATAGTAATAATAATGAGAGTTGTACACATACCCAAACCCATCACACATAACCAAGGTCATCCTCATGAGTTAACAACCTATATTTTTCCCTGTAGTCATATCAAACTCACACCAATGATTTCAATTTCTAAGGTGACACTCAAAATCAATGATTCCCACTTCCTTATATTAACCCTCTATGGGTTCAACCTAACACTAGAGAGTCCTCCAAGGTCCCATAGGTCCCATCATAATCCAGAAACCCTACATGGGATCCTTTATCAAATTATTATCTCTTATTTAAAGATCAACACTCATAGGGAATAGATTCCATTATCATCTTCAAGTTCATGTTATGGACTCACAGGCCTCATAAGGCAGGTCACACAGGCATCACTTTCGAGAGATGGCATAATGACAATCTTGCTTCCCAAGTAATAGGCCATCCCTCTCACCCATCCTAGCATAAATATACCTAGGTAATACCCACTCATTCACTCAAATACTAGTTGGAGAGGAATACTCACCCCATTCTATAGTCACCTGGCCCAAAGGCTATAAGGAATCTCTAGGTCCCATCATGGCCTACTCGGGCTAATCATCTCTAACTCATAAAGATCCTATACTATGGGGTCACCAAGGGAACCTATACCAGGTTCAAATATGTTCATTCATTTTAATTTAATTTATACCCTTAAGGTTTTATTCATATTAAGGCATACATATTATAATCAATCCCTAGGCCATCGTTGGTTGAGGCATAACCAATATTTAAGGTCCCATCATGTCCCTTGATACTTTTTCATTCTTTGGGAATTTAATTAAATAATTAATTTCATTTTAAACATAATTTTGATCAATCTTAGGTGGAAGGACCATATATCACATGTATATATAAAATGTATAAACCATAGGGTATATTTAGGGACCACCTGCCACATACAAAGTTATTCCCTTTATCTGAAGCTTGACCACCATCTCCTAAGCTTGTCCGGGCCTCCTTCAGGATTTTATCAACTCCCTAGCCCCTATACAATTCCGTAAAATCCAATTAAGTTAATTATAATAATTTATAATTAATTTATCAATTTAATTTTACTAGGAATAATTGTTGTTAAACTCACTCAGTGATATAACAATGCTAAAATTGAAATCAATGGGCTGTAGACCACTCCCAACATACACCTGTACCTAAGCCACACAAAATACCCAATTAAATTACCCAAAATAGGATTCAATTTGATCTAATTCCATTAAAACCCCTATCAAACCATTTGGACTACTACATTAATCGAAATGGAATGTGTTCATCATATTGGGATGTCCTCTATCCACCGCATGAAAAAACCTCATCGTCCTCACCTAATTCCACAATAATCTGATGGAATCAACATTAAATCTCTACCCGTGTTACACAACAATCAAATGGAAACAAAAACAAAAGACAATGGATATAAGAACAAACCTTAAATGCATCAGAATATCTATAAAAATTACCTTATCCAAGGGAAATAAAATGGGTAAAGAGAGGAGGATGGATGTGGAAAAATTGGCCCTCCCATATGTGCTCTCAACCTTATAATGAAGGGGGTTACTGGTAAATTACCAAAAGTACCCTATTAAAAATAGGCTTCGATCGCGACGCTACCATGAGGGTCATGGAGGGACCACCCCTAAGGTAAAGGCATTGTGTAATTCCCTCTTGGACTTCACAACATGAATTCATGAGCCTCATGCCTCTCATAGAATGACACTACCAAGAAGAGGGGCCAACCCCCATCATGGTATGACCCTTCAGGATCATGGTGTAATGCACTCTCCGATATAATAGACCTTATCCTTCCTCCTTGTTTACAGTGTAGTGATCGTGCTATGCAACATGACTCTCTAATATGTAAGATTTTGTGGTGTGACCTTCATACATAATGGGGTGACATGATGAATATAGATGTAATTTTAATTTTCAACCTCCCAACCCTTCTTCAACACTCTATCTAACACCTAAGGAAATATCTAGGACTCAAAACACATCCTTAAACATATCCTTGTGATTCTATAAATCTCATAATTTCAATCTGAATCCCATTTTTCAAAACAAACCCTGCTTCATGACCAAAAAAGCTAATTCCTTCTGTAATTCAGAATCAATAAAAGAAACAGGGTTTTAAAACCTCCCCACCATAGAACTTATCATCCCCAATAATACTTTATGATCTTTAACCATAAATCCTAACATATATCACTCATCAATTCATGATCAATTCACTGCATTCTATTATGAAAACTTAAAGAGCTTCTACTACGCAACTCCAAAAAAGAGATACACTACGAATCAAAACTAGAGCTACCACCTGTCACCATTACTGAATCATTGAGACATTTCTTACCCATTACAATATATCCAAATACATGATGGTTTAATTCATCAATTCATTCCCAGTTTGATGGTACTCCCCACTATAAGTATCTTCTCGTTAAGTCTGATTTCAAGTCATAGTGCTCCCCAACATCAGAACCTCCTTCTGAAAACACATTAATAGTGGTCCAACGACATTATAAGTGTGTTTTCTATCTCACTAAACCCAATTTCATGCAAAAACATCGATTAATCCTCCTCTGGTTGTCTATTCCTGAAAACACTCGGCTGCACCTGCCAATGTACCATCACGTTATCTGATCATGATGCCTTAATTATTTAAGGCATATTGAGATCGTCCAACACCCACACTAAATTTAATCTTCAACACTTGGTGTAATTCCATGATTGGATTAGTAACCACTAACATCAGTCATCAGGATCTCACCCTAAGCACTAACACATCACCAATCCATCTCACCCTTGGATCACATCAAATCCACCATGAGCCTGATGCTAATGCTCAAACTTCATCTAATATCACATCTAACTCCCAAGATTGGTATTCACCAAGGAACCAAATAAAATATGATCCACCCACTCACTGACATCCTAATATTGTCTTTACCATCCAAAAACTAGTCCCACACATCCATAACCCTACCATCATGGGAGATCATACATCCACAATCGATAAGACACTCCCCACTATATAGGTTCCCTTATAATCACCTCACTGAACCAACCAATAATTATCTATGGATCACACTCTATCTTTTACTGCACATAATGATTGAATGTGGTTTACTCACTCATACTCAATTTCCAACATGAATCATAAATCACTACCTATTCCTGGATCACTAGGAACATCATCCAAAGAAATCACCAAACTTCCATCTAAAATAAGGGCCACACTCTCCAATATCCAATGGTCTGATCCCTCAATATGGATTTCTTTATATCACTTCTCAAGAGAAACCTCAACAGGTTCCAAAAATATACCTTCCTGACAATCTATATTAAGGAATAGCTCAGGTAGATTGTACCACAACACCCCAATCTATATTCAATTACACCTCTCATAATAAAAATACATTTCCCATTTCATAAAAACTCTTAGGAAACCATGATTATAGTTTTTCATCAAATCCATCAATCCTCGGCTCGCACATGGCTATTCACCAATTCATAATCCCTATACTTGTACACTTCAGTACTACCTAATCACACAACCTGACTCATCCTCCCATGAGTCACACATCATCACACATAGGCTCACATGCCTAAACCAATAACCATAATTCCACATGTCAATAATATCCAACTATAGTTAGGTTGGTGCCTGCATGGTAAACCCCGTAATCCTGCATCCAAAAAGACCCAGGCTAAAAACCAGGCAGGGAAAAATTTTGAGTTACTATAGAAGGTACTTTAGAATCATAATTATTCTCTCAATTTTTTCCTATGGGCCATAGATTTGGGCCTTTAGGCCATAGAGCCTCCTAGACACAAGGCCCCTAGAAAACATTATACCTTCAATACGTGGGATTTCAGGCCACAAGACCTATGGGCCATGAAGCAGTTAGGTCATACCACACAAGAGTAATCCCTGGAAGAGGAATTAGAGTAAGTTGCACCACCAGAGAAGAGTTAACTAGATTGGGAATGAAGAGAGGGTATTTAATCTTTTCCATCGGTACTAGGCACCATGTAACTTTGCATAGAAAAATTCTAGCTGATTAGCCATGCGAGGTGGGGAGCTAGGCTCCATCAATGAAGCATATACTAGGTAGGGTTAGTTCTAGTGTATTCGAGTCTTTGGGTTTTTGGTTCATGTACTAGGACTTGTGTCTCTAGTCCTATGGTTCATATAAGGGTTCCCTCTCAAACTAGTTAAAAATGGTATTATCCAAAGAAATAAATAAATATCTATGGCCTTTGGGTCATTCCATCCAATATAATCCAACTATAATAACCTCAGTGCTTGTTCCAATAAGCCTAAGGCATTCCAATCATGACAAAGAAATCATATGATGATCACCCACCACCCAATCATCTTCTTGAAACTATAAGAATCTACATATTCTCTATCTATCGTGGATCCTTCCATCTAGGATCACGATCTATTATCTCATAGAGAACTATGATTGAAATAATCAGTTTTGGGCATCCTGTTGACCATTCCTTTCAAAACCAGCCTTGATACCAAATAACCTCAAGTTATTTTCATCAAAAAAACCAAGGAATCTCTATGCATATACCATATACCCGGTAGCACCTCCCATTCACCGATCTCATGACATGAAGAATCTACCCATGCTTCTCATATCTAAGGCATCCATAGGTCTGTGTAACCACTCTCTCTTATTACCCTCATACATCACATCCATATCAACCATAGTACCCAACTCATTAATACCTTGAGCCACATCTCAAGGTCACTAGTCTCTTCCACATATCCCATAAATCCAATATATCAAAGGTCACAACTCATGGGGAACCTCTATGATCCTGTATCAAATATCATAATACAAATCATATTCCAACACACCAATCACGGGGTCCTCACATATACATATATATATATACACACATGTGCACGTGCATTAGGAATCGCATTCCAAATCATAAACCTACTAGGAAACTGATCCTCACCGAGCATCTATGTATGAGACTATCCCCTTAAGGACCATGATCCCATCCATGTTCACATATAATAACATCTTCCTAAGAAAATTTGTTTCAAGTAAACCATATTCAGATTTATTAATTAAGTATAATTCAACTAAGAAACTATATGGGAAAATTCCAAATAGGTTCTTTTTAACACTTTAAGTAATCTAACCCATTTTCTTTCATAATTGGAAACATGGCACTAAGTGCCTATACTAACCCACTTGGGGTAACTATAAATCCCTTACATAGAGGGACTATATAGTTGTCACCAAGGAGCATTCTGTAAGATCTAAATGACCTATCATTGGGGGGGAACATACCATGGATTAGATGAGTATAATTCCACCAAGAAGTTATATAGTAAAAGACCATATATGTTATTATTGATAGTTTAAACAGTCGAACCATTTTTGTCTGTAATATCAATCACACACAATAATGTGAATTTCATGTGAATCCTATGTGCCAATAATGATGCATGTACATGACCTATTTCCAATGGTCCAAGAGCCAAAATCCATAATAAAAATCTCAAATAATTACATAATATTTAAATAAATATCTCAACTTTAACATATAAAACCAAGAACAACAATCTCATATCCCTAGTAACATGGACTTCCCTTCAAAAAAGGTGTCTATGATTCACCAATCCAAGGTCCATCACAAGATATGACACATCCCTAATCCCTGCCAAGCATATCCCCAAATAGTAAGATAAATAAAATGATTCTATGATACCACTTTGTGACACCCTACAATCCTAGACCACTCAATAGTACTCAGATCGATGATTGCTACTTGACCTCATGTGTGCCTCCCCATATGTCAGAGGTTTCCAACTAGTAGTATAGGTATAAGGTGTTACTATTGGGAGACTATACCCAAATTTCAGAGTAAAAAAACAATATAAAATAAATAAGAAACATCCATTACAAAATAATATGAGTATATAAGGATTAATAAATAGAACATTCTATAATAAAATGAATATGGAAGGATGCAGTCATACATTTCAACCAATCACCCACTAGGATAACCATATATACAAATAATAAAAAGAATAAAATACAAAGATGTTATAATACCATCCTTAGGCCTCATCACATCCCATATACAGACACCATCCAAGCTATCCCACCCAATCATGCAACATTGGGCCTCAACCCTAACTAAAACTTGAGAATAGTGAAATCTGCTTGGGTACCCTGGTGTCATGGTCACCTGAGTAGGGTGTGAGTACAACTCAATAATGAACCACCAATGAGGTCCAAAATATAATCAATAAATATAGTTTATGTACATGTGATATGATTAAAATGAAACATATAGTTAAAAATAAAAATAAAATAATCATTATCGATTCTTGAGTTATAAGGTGACACCCAGGATCAGCCATACCTTCTTTGACAATTGTTAGAAGTCTCAATCCATGATACTTATTTGTGGGGAGTAACAATAATACCCCAGGATCTCATGAAAATGCCTCCACCAGTTGTTAACACTAGATCCAAGGAAGTATCCTATTCTTCATTGATAATGGAAACTTTAAAGCTAGATATCAGAGCTTATCCTAGGCATCTCACGTAATAACAGGGTCAAAGTCAAATCCTAGAGAGTATCCTGGGAATCTTGTCATATCAAACTCAGAAGAAAAATACTTGGTAGAATCCTAAGAATCCCATAATATAATGTATAGAAACTAGATACTAAAAATACTAGGTATCTCATTGTATCATGCATATAATCCAGATCCTAGGCATGCTAGGAATCTCATCATATTAAGTGTACAAGCTAGATCCTAGGAGTATTAGGTATCTCCTGGTATCAAGCATATAATCTATATCCTAAACATACTAAGCATCTCATGGGATTAATCTAGATCCTAGGAATACTAATAATCTCATGGTATTAGGAAAACAAGACAAAACCTAGGCGTACTAGTTATATAATGGTATCAAGCATATAAGCTAGATCTTATGCATACTAAGCATATAATGTAATATCATCAGGCTCATATCCAGATCCAAGGAATCTGAGGCATCTTGTAAGTCAATAAGATCAAAATTTTGATCCTAAGAAGTATCTTATGCATCCTAAATATCATGTTCATGGGTCAGAACCCACCTAGTGACATCTCATATATAATAGTAATGAGGGTTTTCCACCTGCCCAAACCCATCACACGTAACCAAGGTCTTCCTCAGGAGAGCACAATATATCTTTGTCCCTACATCCATATCAGACTTGTACCAATGATTCCAGGTTCTAAGATGAAACCTGAAACCAATGATACATGTTTCCCTATATTAACCCTCTCTAGGTTAAACCTGACACTAGGGAACCCACCAAGGTCCCCTAAGTACCATCATAATCTCGAAACCCTATACAGGATCCTCTATCTTATCCCCACCTCTCAAGTCAAACCTGACACTAAAAGGGCGTAGCATCCCTCAGCATCTTCATGTTAATGTTACGACCTTACGAATTCATAAGGTAGGTCACATTGGCATCACTCTAGATAGATGGCATAAATCTCATCTATGTTCCAATGTCATAGGTCAATATTCTCACCCAATCTAATATAAATATACCTAGGGAATACCCACCAACAAACTCATGTTCTAGTGGGGGGAGACACTCTCTCTATTCTCTAGTCATCCAGCCCAAAGGCTATTAGGAATCTTTAGGTCTCATCATGGCCAATTTGGTTCAATCATCCCCAACTCATCAAGCTCCTCTAATCAGTGGTCACCAAAGGAACCCATACTAAGGGTCAATAAGTTCATTAAATTTAATCTAATTTATACTCCTAAGGGTCCATATATCTCAAGAAATACATATTATAATCAACCCCTTGACCATCGGTGGTTGAAGCATCCCCAATATTCAATGGTCCATCATCGCCCTTGACACTTTATTCATTCTATGAGAGTATAATTAAATAATTAATTTTATTTTAAACATAAATTTGATCACTCTCAAGTGGTGAGGTCATACATCACATGTAAATATTAAATTCATAAACCATAGGGCATATTCAAGGACCTCCTACCTCATATGGAGTTATTATCACTAAAAAAACAGTAATTAACCGCGTTTTTTTAGCCTTTTTTTAAAAGATGATAAATTTTAAATTTTCTATGTTTTAATAAAAATGTGGCTAATTAACCATGTTTTTTCATGTTTTAAAATGTCACTAATTTTTAATTTAGTCACATTTTAAAATTTTGCTAGTTTTTGTTTTAACTATGTTTCAAATGTGACAAGACTAAATAAAAAATTAATAGTTATTATATCTGTATATATATTTATAATATATAAATTTATAATTATATACACACACACAAATATATTAACATTTATATAAATAATATATCTATACACACACTTAATTTATATATATAAGTATATTAATTTATACATATATAAATACAATAAAATATATATAATATTTTTATTATATATATAATTTAATTAATATGTTTTTTTATTTATATACAAATATATTATCATATATATAAATATTGAGTAATATTATTTTGCAACATAGATTGTGTACAGACTAAGTGGTGTGATCGCTAGGTTCTTACCCATAAGTTTTAGGTTCGAACTTCAAAAACCGCTGAATTTTATTAGTTAACAGGGTGCAGGCTCATGGGTGACCGGTTTGGGGGTGCACACGTGCACACACACCCATATATACATACATATATACATACCTACATACATAGAGTAAAACACGTAAACATTATAGTTATAACTAATTAATAATAACTATATAAATGATCGTTATTATAACACACACATGCATATATACATACATATATACATATAAACATGTGTGTGTGTTAA
Source organism: Viscum album (assembly GCA_963277665.1). Classification (NCBI taxonomy): domain Eukaryota; kingdom Viridiplantae; phylum Streptophyta; class Magnoliopsida; order Santalales; family Viscaceae; genus Viscum; species Viscum album. The sequence continues at coordinate 628,135,177 of OY728127.1, forward strand.
TATATATATTAATCTATATATGAATATATAAATTACAAGTATATTTATATTAATATGTATATATAGACATATTAATAATATTACACATATAAATATATTATATTGCAATAAAAATAAATGTTATTTGTATAAGTTTAATATACCTACACACATACATATAAACATACAAACACAAAAGTTAAAACATAATTATAATAAATTAATAATAATTGAACAAATGATTATGAATATATATATATAATCATATTTATATTAAGTTATATATATATATATGACAAATATATTTATTTATATATTAATATATAACATATACATTAATATATAATAACATATATGTGTGTGTGTGTCATATAATAACATATATATTAATTTATATTTAAATATATAATAAAATATATATATTAATTTATACTAACATATATAAATAATAACATATAATAACATATATTTTAATTTATATATAAATATATAATAAAATATATATATATTAATTTATACTAACATATATAAATAATAACATATAATAACATATATTTTAATTTGTCTATAAATATAAAAAACATATATTAACACAAAATATATATAACATATAATAACATATATGTTAATATATAAAAACAAATATATTAATTTATATATTAATATATAATATATATTAAATTATATATTAAATTATATATATATATATATGTAAATTTATAAGTATATATGCACACATGTAAATATGTTAACACATATATAAATATAATACACAAACACACACACACACACACACATATATATATAAATTTATAAATTTACAATTATAATTACACTAATATATATATATATATATTAATTTATAAAATTATAAAATTATAATTATAATTACCCACGTTTTATAAATTTATAATTATAATTACACAAATTTATACATATAATACATATATATATAATTATATATTTATATATAAATATATGTTAATTTTAATTTATAGGAAAATATAATAACTTATGTATAAATATAGTGTAATACATAAAATAAACAAAAACCATATGCAGAGTTGGTTCAGTTCGTTGATTTGGAAGGTGTTGTAGGTTCGATTCCTATGGGCAGTGTGATTTTATGGAAGTGGGAGGTGAGAGCATGATGGGTAATTAAAACATGGGTAAAGGGTGTGTGGGTAATTAATGACTCATTTACCCATAGTTATAAACATGGATGAATTACTCATGTTTATAAATGTGACTAATTTACTCACACACCCTTTACCTGCACCTTACATCAAGGATGACATGGGGTGAGGTGCGCGGGACGAAAGACACATGGGGAGTCTTCTCAGGGGAGTGGGCCATGGGGTAAGTAGGTTGAGTGAGAAAAAAATATTTTATAGTGATAATTTTGAAACATTAATCACCCCCATGGGTAATTAATGACTCATTTACCTACTTTTATTTAAAACATGATTAAAGGGTGTGTGGGTAATTAATGACTCATTTACCCACATTTATAAACATGGACGAATTACCCATGTTTATAAATGATACTAATTTACTAACACACCCTTTACCTATACCTTACGTCAAGGATGACATGGGTTGGGGTGTGTGGGAGGAAATACATAGGGGGAGTCTTCTCAGGGGATTGGTCCATGGGGAAAGTAGGTTGAGTGGGAAAAAATCTTTTATAGTAATAATTTTGAAACATTAATCACCCCCATGGGTAATTAATGACTCATTTACCTGCTTTTATTTAAAACATGGGTAAAGGGTGTGTGGGTAATTAATGACTCATTTATCCACATTTATAAACACGGATGAATTACCCATGTTTATAAACGTGACTAATTTACTCACACACTCTTTACCCATGTTAATTAAAAAAAATTATATAGTGTCCCTTTATCCAGAGCTCAGCCAACATTGCCTAAGATTGTCTATGACTCATCCAAGATCATATAGACTCCTGAGCCTATATATTATTCCATAACATCCAATTGATTTGATTATAACAATTTATAATTAATTTCACAATTTAATTTAAATGGGCATAATTATCTATAAACTCACTCAATGATATAATGGCACCAAAACCACAACCAAAAGGGTGTGGTTTATTCCCAACACACAACCAGACCTAAGACACACAAAAACACTAATTAAATTACCCAAAACAAGGGTCAATTTATTCCAATATCATTAAAAACCTAGAAAATTCTATAGGGTGGCATACCTTCATCAAAGCAGTGTTCAATGGCATGCGTTCATCATCTCAAAGCATCCTCTATCCACCTCATGAAAATTCTCATCATCCTCACTCCATTCCACCATGCTCCATTAGAATCATTATGGAATCCATAACCAAGTCATGTGAAAATTAGAGGTAGTTGAATGGAAACAAAAATATAATTTCAACCTAGGTATTAACTCACCTTAAATTTCATGGAATCACCGTAAAAAAACTCTTATCCAAGGGGAAATCAAACAGATAAAGAGGGGATGAGTGGACCCGCTAAAATGTCCCTCTCATGTATGCCTCTTGACCTAGAATGAAGGGGGTACTAGTAAATTATGAGTTTATCCCTGTTAAAAAAATAAACATAGTTTTTGGTCATGGAGAAACCATAGGGATCGTGGTGCAACCATCAATCGGGCAGAGGCATTTCCCAGGGACCTCTTGCCCTTCGTGGCACAACCCCCTCCACCTTATGCCTCTCATAGCATGACAACACTGGCCAGAGGGGCCAACCCTTCTGTTAACCCCCATCATGGCATAGCACGCTCCTAGGAAGAACCATCCCTTAAAGGTTTTTAGAACAAAATAATCACTTATCACAGTCAGGACTGACTCGGTAATTTTTGGGTTCAACGTATATTTTTCAATGTACATGATGTGGGAGCCATGGACAATTAAAATTTTCTGATGAAACTTGACATACACAATGGAAACAAGAGGATATTTCACATTAAATTTGTAATTAATTTAAATGGATCTAAATAAAGAATACCTCGATCTTAATATATTTCTTCGATGAAGATATTGATCATTTGAAACCTTTTCTATCTACTGTTATTGCACTTATATGATCCCAAGTGTTGAATCCCTCTAGTGGTGATCCACACATGGTTATTTGATCTCCAAACAATGTCGATGGATTACTGGGTGTTAATGTGGTGCATCGATCATCTTGAGGTGTTCACCTTGATCACTGCAACAATTCCTTTGGGATTGAAGAATCATACTTCCACTCTCATTCTTTAAAAGAGAAAGGAGGGAGGATAATCTCTCGAGCTTGAGAGAAGAAAATCTAGAACATTCTTTTATCTTGAAAGAGAGAGATCTAGATTCAGTTTTGCACAACAATTCTCCAATTCAATCTCACCCAACACAATAGACATAATAGTCTATTTATAGAGTTATGAGTTAGGGTTAAATATTATTTAATTTTATATAGGCCCTTAATAATATATTAAACCCTCACATGAACCCATGTCGTGTAATAATAATTTTATTATTATTTTCTCATGGCATGTGTTTACTGGTGCAATGATAAATATTATATTACCATCCAGACCTCATCTTGGACCACTCTCCCTCCTCAGTATTTATTGAATATCTAAATAAATATTTAATTAAATATTTATTCATTCAATAAATAAATAAATAAATATTATATATCTATGTAATTAAATAATTTCCTTATGAATAAATATTTATTAAATTTTTCTGAATGATAAACCCAAAAAAATCATTCCTCAGACTTAAGAATAAAATTTATTCTGATAAATAAATTCAAATTGAATTTAATTGAGATCAATAGAGACGCTTAATGTGTGATCCTCTAGGATTCTTCTTCATTGGCATTAGGTGGCCTTGAAAAAATTCCAAGATTATTGTCTAGAAATGGTTCAATTCACCTTGGAGGAAGGATTTAATGTTGTAATGTCGACAACCACATACAAGCACAGATTATGTAATATAATACCTTTGCCTCGATATCTCATCAAGATGGTTGCATACGTGTTTCATCAACCTTAGTATTTAATATATATTTATTTGATTATCTAGAATCAACATTTCTATATAACTATGGCCATAAAATTTATTTTTGATGGTTTCATTCTAATCAAATGGTCGAGATATTAGCTTCTATAAATTTAAGGGAAAAATCCTTCCTCAAATTATTCATTAATAACATAATAATTGTGACATACCCAATATATCCTACTTATCATGAACATAGTTCATCATAGGTTTCATCAATACATCTAATTACATGAGTCATGATATATATTATTAATAATCTTAAATTATAAGGGTCATTACACACACTTGTAGATAAGAATATTTGGTGGCATGCAAACATGCAGAATTCTTATTAGTAGTTTTGTTCTCATAATCTCCCATATTGGAGATCACCAAGTGATAACTTCATGAGACGAAACCTCATCCTCTTACAAGAACTCACACATGATATTCAAAAAAACTATGTGTATCTTCATAGTTCACCATGTTGACCAAGGGACAAATATTAAAGAGATATTTCCATATCATATCAAGGTTCTCACCATAGCAGGGAACTATTATGGCCTATTTTGATGTGATATATATCCTAGGAAATTTTCACATCAAATTAATGTACAATAAAGATCAATATATGATAAGATATATTTAATATTCACTTTTTTGAATATATTTGGAAATATATATCACAAACCATTTGGTTTTAGGATACCAACTCCAATAAACACCCACTTGTCCTAGCGCCAACTACTAATGACTTTTAGTTCACTAGCACTCACATGAAGATCATGTTTCTACTAAGATACAGGTTTTGTTAAGGGATTTACCAAATTTCCTTCTATGGAAATTATGTTCACTATAACTTCACTTCTTTGAGAAAAATCCCTTAAGAGATGATACTTTTGAAGTATGTGCTTCGTCTGCTTATATGAACTTAATTATTTGGAGAGAAGAACCACTGTAGTATTATCATAGTAGACTATGATAGGGTATTACTATTAGGTACCACATCTAGATCTTGGATGAAATTGTGTATTTTTACTACTTCTTTAGCTACATCAGAATCCTAAATAAACTCTGAATCCACTATAGAATCAGCAACCATTGCTTTATTTAAGATTTTATAGCTTATAGATCCTCCATCAATGGTGAATATGTACCCAAAATAAGACTTTATATCAACATGATATATTTGGAAACTATCATTTTCATGTACCTTTATGACTAACTCATCATCTCCTACATATATCAGGAGCATGTTCTTAGTTCACCTTAGATAATTAAGGATAGTTTTGAGAATTATTAAATAATGGTCTCCTGGATCTTTCAAATATTTGTATAATGCACTTAAGGAATAATAAACATCTATCATGGTATATAGAATGACATACATGAATAGACCAATTGTTGATGCATATAGAATCCTAGTAATTATCTGTTTATCATCATGTGTTTGAGGACACATTTTATTAAAAATATGAATACCATGTGACATAGGAAGAAGTCCCCTTTTGGATTGTTCCATATTGAATCTCCTTAGTATCATGTCAATATATATACCTTGACTTAAACCAAGCATTATCTTAGATCTATAATGATGGATCATGATGCCAAGAACATATGTTACTTCACCTAAGTCAATCATAGAGAATCATGTATTTAACCATGTCTTAATAGTCTATAAGACGGGTATCTCATTTCCAATAATTAAAATTTCATTAAAATATATTGTTTGGAAAATGAATACACTCCTAATAAACCATTTAAAGACATGAGGCTCAAATTCATTTCTTATGAAAGTAAATTCCCTTATGGATTCATCAAAATGAATTTTTCATGACCTAGATGCTTGATTTTATCTATATATAGATTTCTACAACTTTCATACTTTATTAGAATTACCTGGAATCAAAAACCCTTCAGGTTGTGTCATATATCCATATTCCTGAAGGATCTCGTTAAGGAAGGATATTTTTTAATTTATCTTCCAAATCTCATGGTTATGGTATGATGGTATGGAAAGTAAAATTCTAATGGATTTAAGCATAGCGGCTAGTGAAAAGGTTCCATTGTAGTCTATTCTTTGACATTTTTTTAACCTTTTTCCAACCAATCGTTCTTTATATGTATTTAATTGACCATCTATGTCCAGTTTCTTCTTTAATATCCATTTTTAACTAATGGGATTTACATGAATTATAGGATCCACCAAAATATAAACTTTGTTTTGAAACATTTAATATATTTTAAAATTCATTTCTTCTATCATTTGGTATCATCAATGCCACTTATTACTTTCTTATAGGTTAGAGGATAATTATTATAGACTAATAATGAGTCACCATCATTGGTGACTAGAAAACCATATCTTTCATATTTTACAACCTCTCTTGTACACTTACATAGTACTTGTGTCTCTAGACAAGTTTCTTCCTTGGGTATTTTTGGAACTTATTCTTGTACCAACTCTTGTGTATCTAGAGTCTTTACTTTATCAAAGTGTACCACACTCCCACTATCTCTTTTATATATGTTCTCTCTATCAAGGAATATTTCATGTATTTCCACTATTATCTCTTTATCTAAGGGGTCATATAGGTAATATCCCCTTTTTTACTTGGGTGTCCGATGAATATACACTTTGTGCCTTAGGGTTCTTGTTTTCTAACTAAAGAGTCCTTAATAAATGATTCCAACCCCACACATGTAAGTTTGATAACATGGGTTTATTTCCAATCCATAATTGGTATGGTATACCATCTACCACTTTAGTTGGTATTGTTCATCAGAGATTATGGAAAGAGGGGGTGAATTTATCTTTTAAAAATTAAAGTGAAAGTAAAAAAAGGATAATTTGAAATTAAAATGATTAAGAAATAATAAATCAATAAATTGATTACACGATGGTTGATAAAATAAATTCAAGTTTATAAATGTAATATCATAGTAATTTAATCACAAAAATGATCAAACCAAATTTATAAAAGTATGCGAGTCAATTTAAATGATCCAATGTAGAAAAATTAAAGAGGGAAAAATTGATAAGGAGTTCGATAATAGAATGATGTGTTCCCCTACATCTCCACCCATTAACTCAATATTTTAATGGTATAAATCCCTTGGTCTCAACAGTAACCAAGAAACTCATCTCTTACAATTTTGGTTTGTGAGTACCCTCTTGATCTTCATCAGTATCCAAGTGACCCATCCCACACTTTTTCAGAGTGTGAACCATTAGAGAATAGTAGATGAGAAGAGAGGGGTTTGATTTAGGAAAACCCATCACACACCACTCATGAATCTCTTTAATGTAAAGTGTACAATGGAAAGTGAGTTATTTTAGAGGAAGTTAAAGAGCCTTTAAAGAATTTAGAACTTTGAAGATGGCTCTTTGGGAAGCTTTGAGAGATCTAGAAATTTGGAATTTATTCAAACCAAGAGCACTGTTTGGGAGTAAAATTATTCTTCCAAGGAGTCAAAGACATCCTTTTATAGGATCAAAAAGTCATGGGAAGCTTCTGGAATTATATAAGGGTTATAAATCCATGGAAGACCAGATTTGATGAATTTTGACCATAATAAAACTTTTCCTCACTGGAACTATCAAGCCATCGCCAGATACCTAGTAGCCTCCACTGGGTAGATAGTGTCCTACCTAGATCTAGGATTTGTTGGATGAACTTAATCAGCTAGCCACTACTATACAACAACTATCCGGTGACCTGTTGCTGATATTGTTGGTCTTTGGTGGGGTCACTAGTGGGTTGGTGCTCCTCTATCGGCTGGCTGGTGGGTCTGCTAAAGGCTTGCTAGTACTGCCACCATATCACCAAGTAGTCGGTTCCCTACACCGGCTATTTGGTGCAGTCTGCACAACTACACCATCAAATTTTACCACATTCACTTCACTCCAAATCCTTCTATAGATCTTATAAGTTATTTATAAAGAATTAAAAAGAACAAATGGGATAATTCCAATCCTTTATTAAGGATTCGAATAAAATTAAATATTCCATGTAATCCATCACTTTGAATTTAAGAAAAACACTAAAAATCACTTAAATTAAAATGTTATAAAAATATGTGAGTGTTTTTTATCATGAAAATGCAATGTAAAATAGGGGTGAAACAATATCCCCCCTTTTTATGATCATAAACACTTAACAAAAAAAAGATAAACTAAGCATAGATCAAGAAATAAATAAATATAAAATAAATTCAAGAGATTAACAAGACATTCAATGAGATCAAGAAGAAAATACATCAAGCATGATTTTAACAATAATAAAGAAGAATTTTAATTTTTTTTTAAAGATTTACCTTTATAAAAAAATTAATCACTAGAGAAGAATTGAAAAAATAAATAATTTAAATAAATACTCCCACTTTATTAAAAATAAATTTGTAAAAAAAATTATCCCCCTTTATTTGTTATAATTTCTCCCCTTTGTGATTATCAAAAAGATAAAAACATCAAAAATATAACAATAAAGAGAGAAAAAAGAAATTGTGATAAAAGATTTTGAGAACGCCTTTTGATTTCCACAACTCCCCAAATAATATAATTAATATTGAGAGAGAGAGACGATAATAAAAGAGAAAATAAAAGAAAATAAAAAATATATAATAAGATAATTTTGAAAAACACTTCTTAACTTTCAAAACTCCCCAAATAATAGGATCATTGTAGAGAGAGAGTTGAAATTTTAAATAAAGAAAAGAATCAGAGGTCGAGGGAAAAAAATAAAAAATTAAATAATTTAAAAGAAGAAAAAAATTAATAGAGTAAGAAAAATAATAAGAGAAAAATAAAAAGAAAATAAAGATAAAGAGAAGGAAGAATAAAATAAATACATGAAATTAAAACTGGTATATATCTTTTCAATGGAACACCTTTCTTCAAGGAATGGATTTCACCTTCATTGAAAGAGCTTGTAGAGGTTATTCCTTTGAAATGGAACCATACTCTGAAATCATTCTTTGAAGTGGAACTTCATCAAATACATCTCAAGATAAAAGTTAAAGATATTTTTATAAAATATTTTTATAGATCATTAATCTTATTTTAGAGAGAAAAAAATAAATTTGTTTAAAAGAATATATACATATAAAAAAATTTAAAGAGATTTTAAAATCAAAAGTATCAAAGATAATTTTAAATTTAAAATAGAATGAAACAAAGGTAAGATAAAAGAAAATGTATCAAAGGTAGTTTTAAAAGAAAATTTAGCAAAGGTAACAATAAAATAATAAGTAATTTATTTTTGAATATATGAATTTAAAATTTTGAAAATAAGAAAAAATAGTTTTAAAAGTAATAAGTAATTAATTTTAAAAAAAAGATCTCTATAAAGGAAAATTTCAGAATTTAAGAGATAGAATACCCCCCCCCCTTAAATGATACCATATGTGAGATAAGGGATTATATCCATGATATAATAAAAAGGTAAAGAAATAAATTCAATATTTTAAAATAATATTTTTGAAAAGAAAAATTAAAATAGAACTAGATATAGTCTTATATAAAATGAAATAATATAACAGGTAAACCATTAATAATTCGTCATTAAGTAATTAAAAATAGTCAAGGTCTAGAGGTTTGATGAAAATATCAATGATTTGATATTTTGTGATAAAAAATTCTAATAATATATCACCTTTTTGAAGTGATCTCTTAGAAGATGGTGTATTAGGTCAATTTTTTTATTGTGAGAGTTCTAGATATAATTTTTAAAGATATTGATAGCACTAGTATTATCGAACTTTATAGATATATGGTCAAATATTAGCCCAAATTCCAAGAGATTATGTTTCATCCATAATATTTGAGTACAAAAACTCCCAAAAGCTATGTATTCCACTTTAGTTGTAGAAATATCAACTAAAATATGCTTCTTACTACTCCATTAGATAAGGTATTTTCCTAGTATATGTAAAGTTTCACTATTAATTTTCCTATCTAGTCATTATCCATTGAAATCAACATAAAAAATTAAATTCAAAAGAAATTACTTTTAGATAAAAACAAACTGATATTTTTTCCTTTTAAATACCAAAAATCCTTTTGATGGATTTGAAATGATATTCCTTAGGATTTTATTGAAAATGATCCAAAAGACAAACATTGAACATGATATCAATCTAGTCTGTAGTAAGGTAAAGTAAACAATCATTCATACTTCTATGAATCTTGTTACTATCAGTTTTATCAGCTCCATTTAATTCAATCATATAATTTTTACTCATGGGAGTTCTAACTTACATATCATTATCCATTTGGTAATGTTTTAAGAGTTCATTGGTGTATTTATTTGGTTCAAAAATATTCCATCAGAATTTTGAGAAATTTCAAAATTGAGAAATAATGTAAGTTCACTCATAATGCTCATTTCAAATTTCTTTCTAATTAAATAAAAAATTCAAAAAAATGGTAGATATGAAAATAACATCATAAACATAAATTTTAACAAGTAAAAAATCATTTGAGATGTGTTTTAAAAAGATATTTAAATTGGATTTTCCCATTTTAAACCCATTTGAAAGAATAAATTTTGAAATGCGTCCATACCAATCCTAAGGGGATTGTTTTAAACCATAAAGATATTTGGTAAGTTTAAAAATAGAATTTTGAAAAAGAATATTTTCAAAACCATTTGGTTTTCTTACAAAAAAATCAAAAATAAAACAATTTTAAAAAGTACTTTTGACATCTATTTGAAAGAGTTTGAAATTAATATAAGAAGAGAATTCCAATAAGATTCTTATGGTTTCTATTTAATATATGGCTAAAAATGCTTCAACATAATCAATTCCTTCTTCTTGGTTATAACCTTTTGTAACTAGATGAGCTTTATTTATAATGATGTTTCTATATTCATCTAGTTTATTTCTAAAAACTCATTTAGATTTGATAAATTGATGATAATTAGGTCTTTACATGAGAATACATACATCATATTGAGTGAATTTATTTATTTCCCCTTACATGTAAAGTACCTAATTTTCATTATTAAGGGAATCGTTAATGGTTTTAAGGTTCAATGTGAGAGACAAAGACTTGGTAATCAACCTCATTTAAGACCCATCTATGAATAAAAGTTCCCACCTATAAATCTATGAGTAAATTTTCAATGGGATGGTATTTAGATTATTTAAAAGCATTAGGAAAATAATTTTGACGATATTATTGTTATTCATTATCTTCTTTGGTTTGAAGATGTTTAATTAAAATATCATTTTATAAAACATTTTTAGAATGATTTTTTGATAAAATTTCATCAAAAACTGTTAGGGTTGGTGTCCTGAGAACCAACTATTATGTAATTTGATTACATGAATGTTCACTTATTATATATTGTTCATTTTTCTACATGACTATAATATAATAATGTCCTGGAATATTTGTTGCATTGATAAGGTGATGGCAGATCCCCGCTATAATGATAACCTTTAAATGCTATAACAATATTCTTAAATAAAGTTCTACGGTTGGATGATATACTATGATAGGACACATAGTATATAGACTGTCATGTGCGAGTACTCGTAAGAATACAAGACTCTCTCTCATTGAGTTCACGCTTGGTAATCTCCAAGATGGGAGATTATGAGAACAGACCCACCAGTAGCAATTCTGCCTGTTTTGGTGTCATCGGACAATTATATCTATGAGCGTGTGTAATGGTCCTTAGAATGTAATATTATCATTAACTCATGTCATCACTCACGCACTTAGATTTGCTGACGAAAACGGTCACGAAGACAGTTGGTAGGAATTAGGGTACGTTAGGTGCGTCACAAATGACATGTTGTTAATGGATAAGTCAAGGAAGGATTTGTCCCTTCCATGATTATGTAAGTAAATATCTCGGGCCCTTTGATTAAAGTAGAACTATCGAACAAATTTCATGGTCATGGTGTCACGATGAGTTTATTTCCAGAATTCAAAGAATGATAGATCAAGTATATAGGTTTATGACACTACCATGAAACCTTCTTGATGAGATATTGGGACAAAGGGATTAAATTACACAGTAAGCGTTGACATGTCAATGCGACGTCAACTTCTTTCTCTTGGGTGCCCTGGCCCGTTGCTAGACAGTAATCTTGGACTTTAGGAAAACCCGCCTAATGCCAACGAGAAAGAGGCCTAGAGGGTCACACACTAAGTGTATCCAAGTATCTCAAGTAGAATAAAGATTATTCTCGTACGTGGTTTAATAATTCTTCAAGGAGGCCTAAATAATTTTAATGATAGAGGAATAAGGAAATGAAAAACAAGATATACATTCCGTGTATTAATGATTACACGCTGTGTAGTTTTTCATGGAAAAACAAGTACACGCCGTGTATTAATGATTACATGCCGTGTAGTTTTCATTTTGGAAAGGAAATGAAAAACAAGTACATGTCGTGTATTAATGATTACACGATGTGTAGTTTTATGTAAAACAAGTACACCTCGTGTATTAATGATTACACGCCGTGTAGTTTTCCAGTTGGGATTTTGAGGATATAATATTGTTTTATTAAATGATATTTATTATAATCAGCGTGGGCGCATGTCAAGGAATTAATTATTCGACATGGGTTTTTTCAATAAGAGTTAATGAAATAAATAAAATGCGTAACGCGTATATTTATTATCATAACTCTACAACCTCAAACCCGATTATAAATATCCTCACAACCCCAACTCTTTTCCTAAGAGAATCATTGTGCACAATAATTCTGGAGAATTCTCTCAAGACCAAAATAACTCTGTCCTCCAAGAACACTCTCAAGACCAAGAGAGATCCACCTCCACCGGATCAAGGTGGTCTAAGGTAGACAACGCAAGCAAAAGCTTCTCCATTCTAGAACATGGATATTCCTTTGGCGACGTCCAGAGATACATGGTTCACGTGTGGATCACCGCTAGAGGAAGTCTACACTTGGCTTCTACGACGCAACGACGAATCACATCGGAACGTGATCAGAAGTATCAACAAAGAAAGAAAGCTATAAAAGGTACTTCTTGTCAATTAATTAAATTAATTATAATCAACCTGTGATGATCCACATTTATGGTTCTGGGACTATTCCCCTTCTTTGTCTATTTCTGTTATTCGATCTGTGGAGTCTGGCATTTATCGTCGTATTGATCCCGGATTGATCATTGCTAATGACAAAAATCCAAGTGGGCACATCCACCCATGAGCTTCTGCTGCGCCTGGGACCTTCGATTGGTATCAGAGCAAGGTTACAATGTTGATTATAGTTATTTAATTTTCATTGATAATTTATGAATTTATATTTGATTCAATTCAAGATAAATCGTTCTATAAAATGAATGAATGAGATCTATTCTTCCTCCTTAGTTTCTCGATTCACATCACAAAAATGAACTTTTAATTTAAATTTTGATTAAATTAAAAACAAGGAACTCATCCGGAGGATCCGCTCTTTTTATCTGTACAACACAAGAATACACGGCATGTAGTGAAAACTACACGCCATGTACTTAGGTTCAATGAATCGGTACTGCTCCGCCAAACCACACCGTGTGAATTGAGCATACCTAAGTATTTATTACATTGTTTTTACTAGAAATGAATGGTGCATAGGAACCGGAATACATGGCGTGTATATTGAATCAACACGTCATGTAGTCCAATCCGGCCTAAGTGAAACTGTGTACAAGGAGAAGTTGTGTTTCACATACACAGGATTGCCAGGCTGGTAACTGCGTAACAAGGAAGTAAATGTTGTATTAGATTAATCTACACGTCATGTACTCCAAAATTTACAAAGTACAGAAAACACGCCAAAGTCCTCGGCATATACTTTGGATAAAGGGTAAAAAATACATGTCGTGTAATATATCCTACACGCCGTGTACTTTCTATAAATGGAATTTCACCAGGTTTCCTCCAAAATTAAAAATACTTGTATAAGGAATATGGATGATAAGAATCTCAAGGAAATTCGGAAAAGAATTTAAGATAAAGAATTGATTAATTATAAGATCATAATTAATTGAATTCAAGCATGACTTATCTTAAATAATAGAACGATTAAAAGAATTTGAATTCTAAATATGCGTAAATGTCTTTGCATGCTATGGATGATCATGAGCTAGAACAAAGACCCTTTGTATGTGTGTATGGTTTCATTTAAATTTGTTTAATTTAAATTTTTTTTCCTGCGAGCCTTCTTCCAATAAAATGTAGGGTCTACATGCCCATGGTTTCTTTAATATAAACCCCATGTAATGGAGGATCTCCCAAGCCAGTGGAGACGGTTAAAAAATCCTAAGCCGAGGTGAATCCAACCCAAGAAGATGCAAAGGTGGATATATGGGAGCTGTAAAACACGAACCATCAGGTTCAAGGTGTTTTCCCTAGGTCAGGGTTAGCTTATCAAACTGCTAGATAAGATAACCAATAGAAGCTCATGATCATGCCATCTTATTTTATTTTTTTCTGATTGCATGGTTTATTTTTTATGTGTTGTCGCGATCACATAATTAATGAAATAAAAAATCATGTAAATATGGAATAAAATAAAAATCGTACTATGCGTAAACATTATCAGAACATGGTTAATCACTTAAGCAAGAATCGATTAATATTAACAAGCATGTGATAATGAAAAACTACACATAAATAATAAAATACCTTAAATACTAAATTAAGTCAGATCAAGCCTTTCATTACTTTATTAAGGTAAAGACTCAATAAAACTATGTGTTTAACCAACCCTTGTTGGGACACTTACTTTTATAAAGGAAGATCTTATGAAAGTTTCGGGTTGACTTAAACATTTTACATTAAGAGGAGTATCCCTTGCTAGACTTGTTGTAAAATGGAGACAAGTGTTGAGGAAATCCAAGTTAGGATTTCAGGATTGGGGAGTCCACTCAACAGATCAAGGAACTGTAATCTCACAGTTGGAAAAGACCTACCTACCTAAATACCTTCAAATATCTTGACCAACCCTTTTTGGGGTTATGCGAAGGGGAATATGGATCCTTGCCACTATAATGTCAAAGCAACTGGACATTCTGAGTTCAATGGTGAGGTCCATTGGGACTTGATAAAATAGTGGGAGAATTAATAAAATTTATTATTTCTCATAAAATGTAATCAAGAAAGTACTGATAAATCTGCTCTTTTAAATTTTAGAATCAAATATGAAAAGCTCGTTAACCACATTTTCTCTACGATCAATTCTAGATAAAGACAATATCCTCACTGGAAGTAACTTTTAGGAATGGTTTAGACGCCTTCGGGTTATAGTACGCCATGAACGAAAGTTTTACATGATGGAGTCCTCACTTCCTGATTCTCTTGCCCAAGGGGCAAGTGATCAAGATTTCATGATCTATGATCAACATTTGAACAATTAACTTGGCGTTCAATGTTTGATGCTATCATCAATGTCTAGTGAGCTCATGAAGTCACATGAAGACATGGATGCCTATAGCATGCTCGAGCACCTCCGTGGTATATACCAGGAGAAATAAAGACAGGAAAGGTTTGAGATATCCAAGGCTCTATTTCAGAGAAAGCTTGGAGAGGGTGCCCTAGCTGGGCCTCATGTAGTCAAGATCATTGGCTACATTGAGCGCTTGGAGGTTCTAGGGTTTAAAATCCCTGAATAACTGGGTACTGATCTCATTCTCACATCACTCCCCCAGATATTCTCTAAATTTTTTGTAAATTTCAACATGAACAACATTGAGAAGTCTCTATGTGATCTTCTTATCCTTATTCGCCAAGTGGAAAATGATATGAAGCGTGATAAACCTTATGTACTTATGGTGAATAAAAGGAAAGGTAAGGTGAATAGATTTAATCCCAAAGCTTCTTCAAGGCCTTCTAAGGAAAGGAAGATCAAAGGGGAGGCAAGAGAATAGAAGGTTGTTTGTTTCACATGTGGCAAGAAGGGCCACAGGAAGAAAAACTGCACCCATCCAAGGAAGCAAGGGGAAGCTTCAGGTGCGTTTGTTATCGAATTCAATCTATCTATTTCTACTAATTGGGTATTAGATACTGCTTGTGTTTCTCACATCTGTATCCAAATATAGGAACCAAGTAGATTCAAAAAGATTGATCGAGGTGAGGTGGATCTGCGAGCAGCCAACGGAGCCATACTCGCTGCTATAGTTGTTGGAGACTATCACCTCACATTGCCTATTGGGATGTTCTTGGTATTAAAAGGATGTTATTATGTACCCTATATAACCAAAAACATTATTTCAGTATCCAGATTAGATATTGATGGATTCATCTTCAAGTTTGGAAATGAATGTTTCTACTTTCATAAAGATAGCATTTATTTTGGTAGGGCACATTTCTATAACGGCCTTTATGTGTTAGAATACACAAACCAAGTAATGGAAATCGATGACAAAGTTAATTCACATGAATCATACCACACCCAACTTTGGCATCATCGGATAGGTCATGTCAATGAGAAATGTTTGATAAAATTACATCAATATGGGTATTTAGATTCTTTCGAACTAAAACTACTTGGTGTATGTCATGTGTGTCTACAAGGCAAAATGACCAAAGCCCCATTTAGTGGGAAAGGTGAAAGGGATAAATAGCTTCTAGAATTAGTTCACACAGATGTTTGTGGACCATTTCCAGTTGAAGCAAGGGGTGGGTTTTCGTACTTCATAACTTTTACTGATGATTTTAGTAGATATGGATATATTTACTTAATGAGGTATAAGTCATATTCTTTTGATCGGTTCAAAGAATACAAGAATGAAGTTGAGAACCAGCTTGGTAAGAATATTAAGAAACTCTTCTCAGACATAGGAGGAGAATATCTTAATCATGACTTCATTGATTTCTTATAAGTGTTTGGGATTCTATCTTAACACACTCCTCCTTACACACCTCAGTGGAATGGTGTAAGTGAAAGGAGGAACCACACCCTGTTGGACATGGTGAGATCAATGATGAGTCATGTGAGTCTTCCATTATCCTTTTGGGGATATGCATTACAAACAGAAAGACACATACTAAACCAAGTACCAACTAAATAGATAAATGGTATTCCATACAAATTATGGAGTGGATGAAAAGTCATGTTATCAAATTTACATATGTGGGGTTGCGAAGCATTTGTTAAGGCCTCTTCAAGTAACAAGCTTGCACCCCAAGGCACAAAGTGTATCTTTATAGGATATCCCAAGGAAACAATGGGATATTACCTATAAAACCCCTCAGATAAAAAGGTAATAGTGGAAAGACATTCCATATTCCTTGAGAGGGAGCACATCTCCAAAAGAGATAGTGGGAGAGAGATAGACTTCGATGAATTCGAGGCTCAAGATACACAGAAGTTGGTACATGAACAGATTCCACAAAGCCCTGTGGAAGAAAAATTTGTTCCAGAGACACAAGAACTACGTAGGAGTACGAGAGAGGTGATAGAACCAGAACGATATGTTTTTCTTGTCACCAAGGATGGTGACTCGTTATTGTTTGACAATAATGATCCTCTTACCTAAAAGGAAGTAGTTGAAGGCATAGATGCTTCCAAGTGGCAAGAAGCCATGAATTCTGAAATGGATTCCATGTACCAAAACTAAGTCTGGATTTTGGTAGATCCTCCAGTTGATGTAAAGCCTGTTGGTAATAAATGGGTATTCAAGAAGAAATTGGACATGGAGGGTCAATTCAGCACCTATAAGGCGTGATTGGTTGCAAAAGGTTTTAGACAGTGTCAAGGAATTGACTATGATGAAACCTTTTCACTAGTTGTGATGCTGAAATCCATCATAATCCTATAGGCCATTGCTGCTTACCATGACTATGAAATTTGGAAAATTAATATCAAAACAGCATTCCTTAATGAGAACCTCCAGGAAGATGTCTACATGACACAAGATGAAGATTTTGTGACTCCAAAGGATGCCAACAAGGTATAAAAGTTACAGAAATCAATTTATGGATTAAAGAAAGCATCAAGGTCATGGAACATTCATTTTGATGAAGCTGTAACATAATTTGTCTTTCTTAAGAACGAATGTGAGCCTTGTGTCTACAAAAGGTTTAGTGGAAGTGCAGTTGTTTTCCTAATAGTATATGTTGATGACATATTACTAATTGGAAATGAAGTACCTGTCTTACAGTCAGTTAAGGCATGGTTGGATAAATGCTTCTCTATGAAATCCAAATTCTTGGGATCAAGATCCATCGTGATAGATCTAAGAGAATGCTAGGCCTAAGTCAAAGTACATACATTGACAATATACTGAAGAGATTCAGTATGGAACAGTCCAAGAGGGGATTGTTGCCAGTGTCACATGGCATTAATCTTTCCAAGAAAATGTGTCCTCAAACACATGAGGAAAGAAATAAAATGGCAAGGATACCTTATGCATCTGCAATTGGGCCAGTCGTGTATGTTATGCTATTTCCAAGGCTAGATGTTGCTTACGCATTAAGTTCGGTAGGTAGATATCAAGCTGATCCACGAGATCTCCATTGGATGGCAGTCAAGACTATCCTTAAGTATCTAAGGCGTACTAAGGATATGTTCCTAGTTTATAGAGGAGATGAGGAACTAGTCATAAGAGGACATGTAGATGCTAGTTTCCAGACTGATCAAGATGACATGAATTCACAAACTGGATACATCTTCAGTTTGAATGGAGGTGCAGTGAGATGGAAGAGCTCAAAGTAAGGTTTGGTCGCAGATTCTACAGCAGAGTCCAAGTATATCGCAGCTTCTAAGGCAGCTAAAGAAGTAGTATGGATGCGAAGCTTCATCCAAGAGATGAATGTTGTACCTAGAAGTAAAGATCCTATCACACTCTATTGTGATAATACTGCAGTGGTGTCACTTGAAAAAGAGCCAATGTCACATCAGCGGACAAAGCACATACTTCAGAAGTATCATCTATTGATGGATTTTTCTCAGATAGGTGAAGTTGCAGTGAGCAGTATTTCCACAGAAGACAACGTGGCAGACCCCTTGACTAAAGCCTTGACTCAAAAAAACATGATCATCATGTGAGGTCTAGCAGACTAAAAGTTGTAGGTAGTTGGCTCTAGTCCAAGTGGGAGTTTGTTAGGGTTGGTGTCCTGAGAACCAATTGTTTTGTACTTTGATTACATGAATGTTCACTTATTATATATTTCTCATTGTTCTGCATTACTATAATATAATAATGTCCTGCAATATTTTTTGCATTGATAAGGTCATGGAAGATCCTCGCTATGATTAGAACCTTGAAATGCTATAACAATATTCTTAAATAAATTTCTACGGTTGGATGACATGCTATGATAGGACACATAGTATATAGACCGTCATGTGTGAGTACTCGTAAGAAGACGAGACTCTCTCTCATGGAGTTTGTACTTGGTAATCTCCAAGATGGGAGATTATAAGAACAGACCTGCCAGTAGAAATTCTGTATGTTTTGGTGTCATCAGACATTACTATCTATGAGCATGTGTAATGGTCCTTAGACTGGAATATTATCATTAACTCATGTCATGACTCACACACTTAGATTTTCTTATGAAAACTGTCATGAAGATAGTTGGCGGGAAGTAGGGTATGTTGGGTGTATCACGAATGACATGTTGTTAATGGATAAGTCGAGGAAGGATTTGTCCCTTCCATGATTATGGAAGTAAATATCTTGGTCCCTTTGATTGAAGTAGAATTGTCGAACAAATTCCATGGCCATGGTGTCATGACAAGTTTATTTATGGAAGTCAAAGAATGATAGATCAAGTATATAGGTTTATGACACTTCCATGAAACCTGCTTGATGAGATATTGAGACAAAGGGATTAAATTACACTGTAAGATTTTGTATGAGGTGACACGTCAATGCAATGTCAAATTCTTTCTCTTGGGTTCCCTGACCCTTTTCTAGACAGTAATCTTGGACTTTAGGCAAACCCGCCTAATGCCAACGAGAAAGAGGCCTAGAGGGTCACACACTAAGTGTATCCAAGTATCTCAAGTAGAATAAATATTATTCTTGTACGTGGTTTAATAATTATTCAAGTAATCCTAAATCGTTTTAATGATGGAGGAAGAAGGAAATGAAAAACAAGATATACACGTCATGTATTAATGATTACATGTTGTGTAGTTTTTCATGGAAAAATAAGTACACGCTGTGTATTAATGATTACACGCCGTCTAGTTTTCATTTTTGAAAGGAAATAAAAAACAAGTACACGTCATGTATTAATGATTACATGTCGTGTAGTTTTATGGAAAACAAGTACACACCTTGTATTAATGATTACACGCTGTGTAGTTTTCCAGTCGGGATTTTGAGGATATAATATTGTTTTATTAAATGATATTTATTATAATCAGCGTGGGCGCATGTCAAGAAATTAATTATTCAACATGGGGGTTTTCAATAAGAGTTAATGAAATAAATAAAAATCTTAACGCATATATTTATTGTCAAAACTCTACAACCTCAAACCTGATTATAAATATCCTCACAACCCCAACCCTTTTCCTAAGAGAATCGTTGTGCACAACAATTTTGGAGAATTCTCTCAAGACCAAAAGAACTCCATCCTCTAAGAACACTCTCAAGACCGAGAGAGATCCACCTCCACCGGATCAAGGCGATCTAAGGCGGACAACGTAAGCAAAGGCTTCTCCACACTAGCACCTGAAGATTCCTTTGGTGACGTACAGAGATACGTGGTGCATGTGTGGATCACCACTAGAGGAAGTTTACACTTGTCTTCTATGACGTAACGACGAATCACATCGAAAAGTGATCAGAAATATCGATGAAGAAAGAATGGCATAAAAGGTACTTCTTTTCAATTAATTAAATTAATTATAATCAACCTGTGATGATCCACATTTATGGTTCTGAGACTATTCCTCTTCTTTTTCTATTTCTGTGATTCGATCTGTGGAGTTTGGCATTTATTGTCGTATTGATCCCAGATTGATTATAGCTAATGACAAAAAGGCAAGTGGGTACATCCACCCACATGCTTCCGTAGTGCCCGGGACCTTTAAAAACAACATAGATTGATTCATCCACCATTTTAGTCCTTTTGTTAAAGACATGGTATTCCTTGTTTGAGTTGGAATAAACAAGAAATATACCTTCATCGAATTTAGAATCATTTTTTCTAAGATTGTCTTTGGTGTTTAAAATAAAAAATTTACAACAAAAAATTTGAAAAAGATGAATTTGGGTTTTTTTATTAATCCAAAGTTCATAAGGGGTTTTCTGAAGAAAATTTCTTACCAGAATGTGATTAATTATATAGCAATCATTATTCGTATTATTTCCCCAAAAATATTTTGTAAGAGAAAATTAATTTAAAAGAGTTTTATTTATTTTATAGATTTTTTGATTTTACCTCTCTACTGCCCTATTTTGTTAAGGGGTTAGAGGAGTAGAAAAATGATTATTATAGCCTTTATAAGAACATAAATCATCAAATTACTTGTTATAGAATTCTCATCCATTATTTCTTTTAATTGAAATAATTTTAAAACCATTATCATTTTCAACCATTTTAAAAAACTTAATAATCACTTTTGAAAGATTCAATTTTATGAGATAATTAATATTCCTATATGAATCTTGTAAAGTCATCAACAATAATGATATTATAGGTTTTTCCTCCTATACTTTCAATTTGATTAGGATCGAAAACATCAAGATGTAATAATTCAACAAATTTTGAAGAATAAATTCATGTTTCATATTTAAAAATAATATTTTTATTGCTTACCATATAGGCATGCTTCATAAACCATGTCATCTTTAAAATGTAATCTAGGAATACCTCATACTAGTTGATAATGGTTGAGCTTGATAAGATAATGTGAGCTACAATAACCAAGGAATCTATTCCAAATCCACATCTCATTAACTTTTTCATTCAAACATTTTATGTTTTGACTATCAAGATATTTTAAATTGATTGTGTAAAAATTTTAAAAATGGGAAATGATAAATAAATTCTTTCCTTTAGAATAAAAAACATTAAAAAATAATTTTTAAAAGATATTTTAAAAACTCTATCACACAATCAACTAATACTTGTTAAATTATATTCAAAAACTTTTATGAATATAATATTTTTTATAAGGTTAGAGTTTGAAAAACCATTGATACCTTCACTGATTATCTCATCCCTAGAGTTATCACCAAAGTTGACATGACCTCCTTCAAGTTTATTGATTTTATTGAATTCAGATAGGTATCCACACATGTTTCTTGAGAAACCACTATCAAGGTACCATAGTGTTTCTTTGGTTTTTATCTCAAGACACTTTTCCTACAAAATTAAACAATTAAATATTTTGGTGACCACACAAACTTGGGTCAGGTTATGTTAGCCAATAAATATTTTAGAATCTAGATTTTTTTATCATAGGGTTTTCTTTTGGAAATATTATAAGAGATGAATTTAATTTGGACTTCCATGTCACATGTTTTTTCAATCACATTAATAAATTAAATGGATTATTATTTTGTAATAATTAAAAAAAATATCTTGAAAATACCTTTAAAAAAAGTGGTTTTTTTGATTTTTTAGAAGTGCTTGCATGATTGGAGTAACAAAATTCAACTTGTTCCTTTCCAGGTTTCTAAGTTCCATAAATTTTGTTTAAATTTCCTTCACCTTGGGTGAATTTTAAAAGGGAATTTTTGAGGTCTTTAATGGTAGATTAAATATTCTAGATATCTAGATGATTTTTTATTTTCATGGATAATTATTATTTTTCTTTAATGATGAGATATTTTTCTTTTTGAAGTTGATACTTTTCTTGAATTGATTTCTTATATTTATTTTAGAGTTATAAGTATAAATAATTGATTTTATGGTGTCCATTTTCAATTTAATTTTGGGCACATTTTAAATCATTATAATTTAGGTGACTGGAGGAGCAATAAGAAGAAGAGATAGGAGAAGCATTTTGAGAATAAGAAGAAGAAGAGAAAGAAATAGGAAGATAGGTACTAACCTTTATTTCTTCATCAACATGTGCCATATGACACATTGATATTGATTAACTTGACATGGATGATGAAGTTAAATCCATGGAGTCTTCACTTGCACTCCATGTTGTGACTTTAAAATCCTTTTTACATTTCTCTTTTTCTTTGAGATTTTTATTATATATGGGGAACTCTGGCTTGATGTGACCTTTTGTTTTTTACATTCTTAACATTTCACCTATGGTTATGCCTTTTTATTGAATTTTTTGAATCACTTTTTGAAGTTCTTCTTTGACAGGAAGTTGATCACATTTCTGGTAAGAAGTGCATAATATATAATATCACCTTGGGATTATTCATTGTTGGTAGATTTAAAGGAAATGGTTTTCTTGAATTAATTAGATTTATTATCCTCCTTTTCCTATTAAATTTTCATCATGATTTCATATGTCATTAGGGAGCCAATGAGTTCCTTGACCACCATCTTTTCCACATCTTTGGATTCTTGTATTTCCATCACTTTAGGAGCCCAAGATCTTGGTAAAACCCATAGTATTTTCTTTATGATCATGTCTATAGATAATTCATCACTGAGGTACTTTCTACCATTGAAAATGTTAGTAAATATCATAAAAAGTCTAGTAATAAACTCATTAGGATGCATGGAGAAACTTTAAAAATATTAACAAAACATATCTAATCAAGTATCTTTTACTTTATGTGTTCCTTCATGTGCCACTACTAATAATTTCTATATGTGATGAGTATTTTTTTCATTTGGAAACATGGTTAAACACATTAAAATCAAGACTGCAATATAATTCATTCAATACTTTTTTATTTAATTCAGAATTATTAATATCTTCAGGAGTCCATTTTTTAGATTATTTGGTGGGAACATACTCATTCATTTCTATTTTCCAAATAGGATAATAAATACTGCCAAGGAAAGTTGACATATGATTCTTATAATGGGAATATTTAGTATCATAAAAAACAAGATCTTTTGAATTGGAATTATATTTCATAAAAAAAAGAGCTTTGAAATCAATTAAATATTTGAAAAACAAAATTTGAAAAATAAACAGCTTTAAAAAACAAGAAATTTTTTATAACAACACAAATTCACCTTTGATATCAATTGTTGGTCTGAGATTATGGCAAGAGGGGGTAAATTTCTCTTTTAAAAATTAAATTAAAATTAAAAAAAAGGATAATTTGAAATTAAAATGATTAATAAATAATAAACCAATAAATTGATTACGTGATAGTTAATAAATTCAAATTGAGTTTATAAAGATAAAATCAATGTAATTTAATCATGAAAATAATCAAACCAAATTTTTCCAAGCATGTGAGTTGATGTTAAATGATAAAATGTGGAAAAAAGTAAAGAGAGGGAAAGCATAATTGATAAGGAGTTTAGAAATATCACAATGTGTTTCCTTATATATCCATTCCTACACTCAATAGGTCAATGGTATAAATATTTTGGTCTCAAAGGTGACCAAGAAACTTATCCCTCACAATTGTGGCTTGTGATCACCCACTCTATATTCATCAGTATCCAAGTGACCCATCCTAAACTTCTATAGAGTGTAAACCATTGGAGAATGGAAGATTATAAGAGATAAGTTTTCTATAGGAAAAACCATTACACACCACTCATAAATCTATTTTATGGATGAATTATAATATAAAGTTAGAGGTTTGAGAGGAAGGTATAGAGCCTTTAAAGGATTTGGAACTTCAGAGATGGCTCTTTGAGAATCTTTGAGCGATCTATAAATTTAGTATTGATTCGGATCGAGGGTGTTGTTTAGGATAAAAATGATTCTTACAAGGAGAAAAGAATATAATTTCATATTCTCCAAAATACATGGGAAACTTCTATAATTATTCAGGATTCATAAATCCATGGAAGACTAGGTTAAATGACTTTTGATCATAATAAGAGTTTTCCTCACTGGAACTTTTGAGCTACCACCAAATACTTGATAGCCTCCATCGGGTAGCTGGTGGCCTACCTAGAGTTGGGGGATACTAGATGAACTCTATCGATGGGATAATACTAGACAATAGCTAGATGATGGTTTGATTCTGCAACTACTATACTTTAGTAGAGCCACCAGCTAGATGGTGGTCCTCCACAAGCTCACTAATGGGTATGTTGGAGGCCTACTGGTTCTTCCACCATGGAAATGGGTAGTTGGTGCAAGCTACACAACTACACCGTTAAGAGTTTCCACCTCCACTTCACTCAAAATCCTTTTATTAATCTTCTAAGGTATTTCTAAGGACTTGTATGGAAGAAATGAGAGAATTCCAAACCTTTATTAAGGCTTAAAAGCAACTTGAAGATTCCATGTAATCCATCACATTGAAATTTAAGAAAAACTCTAAAACTCACTTAAATGAAAGTGTTAGAAAAATATGTGAGTATTTTTTATCATGAAAACACCATGATAGAGAGAGGTATAATAGGTGCATGGTTTAGTATGTGTGTTTTTGCCTATAATGAATATCCCAAAAATGGCAGTGGAATATTTTCAGGACTCATCATTGACCTCACTATGTCCAATAAGGTGTGGTTCCTCCTTTCACTTACACAATTTCAATGGGGTGTATTAGGAGGAGTTATTTGGGATAAAATATCATACTTCTATAAATAGTCAATGAATACTTGATTGATATAATCTCTAACATGGTCTGAGTAGAGTTTCTTAATCTTCTTACCAAGATGGTTCTCAACCTCATTCTTGAATTCTTTGAATTTATAAATGGATTATAACTTGTACCTTATTAAGTAGATATATCCATAACTATTAAAATCATCAATAAAAGTTATTAAGTGTGAGTACCCACCACTTGATTCAACTGAAAAATGGTCCACACACATTAGTGTGAACCAACTCTAGAAGATCTATAGCCCTTTCATCTTTTAAACTAAATAGAAATTTGTTCATTTTAGCTTATAAACACGTTTTACAAATACCAAGTGGATTTAGTTTGAATGAATCTAAATAATTATCTTAATTTAACTTAGTTAATCATTTCTCATTCACATGACCTAAGTGATGATGACATAGTTGGGTGAGGCATGAGTCGTGTGAATCAGATTCTTTACCTATTACCAACACTTGGTTCTCATAATCTTTTACATAAATACCATTATGTAAATGAGACTTGCCATAATAAATAATTTATTTATAAAAGAAGAAAATTTATTTTCCAAACTTGGATATAAATCCATCTATATCTAATTTAGATGTAGAAATAATGTTTTTGATAATTATAATCACATAGTAACAAT
Source organism: Viscum album (assembly GCA_963277665.1). NCBI lineage: Eukaryota > Viridiplantae > Streptophyta > Magnoliopsida > Santalales > Viscaceae > Viscum > Viscum album. Next base: position 628,161,457 of record OY728127.1, read on the forward strand.
TATGAAGAACCAAGATGAATCATGTCAGCAATGTGAGGTGGTAGTCTCCAATGGCTAGTGTTACTAACTTAGCTACATTTGTATCCCGCAGATCCACCTCACCCCAGAAAAGTTTTCAAAATCTATTAAGATCCTATATTTGTATAAAAATTTGAATACCGTATGAGGTATTAAGTACCCAATTCTTAGAAATTGAAAGGTTACAGTTGATAACTTACATACCTAAATCATCGACTTACATCATTCCCACTATGCAGTTTTTCTTTTATTGTCCCTTCTTGACACGTTAGAAATAGAAAACATTCTTCTCCCTCACTTACCCTTTAATATTCCTTTTCTTGGGTGGTAGGTGCATAGAATCCTTAGACTTGGAATTAGTCTCAGCTCTATTTCCCTTACCTTTCCTCTTATTCACTATAAGGATAGAATAATTTTCAGGCTTCAATTTCTTATTAGTCTATTTAATTGAGTTGAGGAGATCTAGTAGTGACTTCTATATATCATTCATTTTGAAATTCACAATAAAATTAGAGAAGCTCTGATTAAGTGAGGTGATAATGAGATTGGTTCATAATTCATCAAGTAGTTTAAACCATAGAATTTCTATATGCTCAATGTAACCAATCATTTTGACTATGTGAGGTCTAACTAGTGCACCTTCTCTAAGTTTTCATGTAAAGAGTGCATTGGATATCTCAAACCATTATTTTTTTGTGCTCTCTTGATAAATATCATGGAGATGACTGAGAATTTCATATGAATACATTATCTGATGAGATTTGTGTATATCACTATACATGGAAGATAATATTAATCATTATACATCCAGAGCATTGTCCAAGTGTTTCTCATATATAATTAACTCTTCCTCACTCGCCTCCACAATGGTTGGATCAAGAACTGGGGACTCCAACACATATAACTCCTGTTGTCAGTGTCATATGAGGTGCAACCACCTATACCAATCATATAAGCTTGTGCTTGTGAGGATATTATATTTATCCATAGTTCTCAGGGATAGTGTTGTGGTTGTTGAAAATTTAATTTGATTCTACAAAAATTTAGAGCAGATTATTAGTACTTTATCATATTACCCAGAGTGATATGAAATAAATTTAATTATATGTCTCCCACTATTTTATCAAGTCCCAACAGCCCTATTAATTATACTTGAAATGTCTAGTTGTATATACATTCTATTGTAAAGGATCCATATGCCCCTCTCATAATCCAAGCTAGGGCTTGTTCAATTACTTGAAGGTATTTAGGTTGGAAATTCTTTTCCAACTGCATCATTGAATCTCCTTGATATGTTGAGTGTAATCCCTAATTCATAATTCCTCACTCAGATTTACTCAATACTTTCCTCAAACATACATCAAATCTAGTAAGGGATAATCCTATTTATGTAAAATGGTTAATTCAACCCAAAACTTTCATAATAACTCCCTGATAAAATTAAGTTTCCTAACAAGTGTTGGACCAACACTAAGTTCTATGGTTTTATTCCTAATCAAGTAATGGAAGTCTTAGTCCAACTTAATATTAAGTTGAAGTATTTTATTTATTATGCATAAAATTTTCATTTTTTATAATTTACATGTCTTGTGAATATTAATTGGATTTTACTTTAGGGATTAACCATGTTTTGATGAAACATTTATGCATAATTCATTTATTTTATTTATTATGCATAATTCATTTATTTTTTACATTAAGTTACATGTTTTCATAAAATAAATCATAAATAAGAAAATAAATAACACGATTATAAGATTCATTTAATGGTTGATTTATTGAGAAGAAAATAAATAAAACTATGTCCCTAGAGGAAAACTCCTTGTGTCGATCTTGGCATGAGTTACAACATCCTGCATGTCCATCTATGTATTTATTAGGGTTTTTCATCTCGGTTCCATCTTGAACTATCTCTAGTTCAACTCTTCCTTGAATTGACTCCATGAACCTTCATATACTCCTTTTATTACATATATTTTATAACTCACATTCAGGTGAGGGGAACCAAGGATTTGTTAAAATTAATTACATAAAACAACCTTAGACACTCAAATACTACATAATAAAGGAGGGAGGGATGACATACAGACCATTATATTTAATTTAATAATAAATGGTTGCAAACTCATTCAATAATAAAAAATAAAATAAAACCAACATATAAATAGGTTTAGTAAAATATCATGATTGTTAATACACATAAAATGACTACACATTTAAAACAACTGTCTAGAATTCATTTGAATTCATTCTTCGATAAGTTAAAACATGCAAGAATTATTCTCATTAATTATCTTATTAATCAATTAATTAATTTTATCTTGTTTCATCAAATCGTCCTAGATATTATCATGTACTATGATTTTAAATAAATAAATTATTTTATTTTATTTAAAATTTAATAAAAATAGTACACAACTTTGAACTTGGAAGAAACTCGACGAGTGCCTATCTGAACTACTCAGTATGGTCATTATTGTATACGATGCACTCACACAACATGTTTCATACAAGACATGTGTCATAATTTCATGGAATATACTATCAAATTAATGACACATGGAATGCATGAAAATTAATTTTTCTTTACAATTTAATTCATGTTCATTCATTGGTATGAAACATCCATACATGACTTATAGTTTTGAATATTACATGTAATTAATTAATCATTTAATATAATATGAAACCTAATGATTGACATGTACTATCAATTAAATGACTCATGGAACTCAAGTTGATGAGTTTTAATGGATTAAATAATTAAATTTAATATTTTTACATAAACAGGTAAAGTACATGGTGTGTGATTTGCTTCTATGGATGTATATAGTACATGCCTAGGGACTCATCATGTACTTCCCATAGAAATTAATGAGGTACATGACATGTAGGAAAGATACACGACATGTACTTCAAGTTTCATTATTTCCAGCCTATATGCATCATGTATTAAATATATATAATGTATTAATTACATGACGCATCTTAAAATCGTGTTTTCCACCATGAAAACATGTGGACTGCACAATGTATAGTCAATCTATATGGTGTGTAGTTTTGAAAAACTGTGTGCCTCCCTAGCTAGTCTACACATTGTGTATTTAATGCACATGGTGAGTATTCATTACATGATGAACCAAAGTCTATGTAGGTGTTCTAGTGTAATGAACAGGATAGATGACATGTGACTAGGGAGTATACATCGCATGACCCTATGTTATCTGATCATAGTTCTTGGCATCTCCAAAAAGGTTCTTTAGATGTGTTCTTCATTAATTATTAACCAATATTGGTTATATGAGTGAGAAATTAATAGAATAAATAATAGATCTCAATGATAGATAATGAATGGATTAAAATTTGAAATGAAATATAATTTTTAAATTCATAATGATCAACAATCAAATAAATAATTATAAATTTGAACATGATTTCTCTATTACCACTTGAAGCTTCCTAGAACAATGGAAGAACTTATCAGGGTCGAGCCTAACTTAGAAATTTTATGGTTCAATGGATATTCCATGATGTACATGATGTGGGAGTTATGTCCAATGAAAATTTTATGATGAAACTTAATAGACACATCAAAACCAAGAGGATATTTCAAATTAAATTTATAATTAATTTAAATGGATAGGAAGAAATAATACCTTAGTCTTGTGATATTTCTTTGATAAAGGTGTTGATTGTTTGAAACCCTTTCGGTATACCATTGTTGCGCTTGTCAGATAAAACTGTTGAATCCCTTTAATAGTGATCCACACATGCTCTATTGATCTAAAAACAATGTCAATGGATTTTTGGGTGCTAGCATGATGGATTGATCATCTCGTGGTGTTCATCTTGATCGCTAGGAAAATTCCTTCAAACTTAAAGAATCGTCCTTGTACTTTAATTCTTGAGAGAACAGAGGAGGGAGGATAACCTCTTGAGTTTGAGAGGAGAAACTCTAAAGTATTCTTCAGTCTTGAAATAGAGATGTCTAGATTTCATTGTGTGTAAAAATTCTCTAATTCAGTCTCACCTAGCAAAATAGACATAATAGTCTATTTATGGAGTTATGGGTTAGGTTAAAATATTATGTAATTTCATATAGGCCCTTAATAATATATTAAACCCTTAAATGACCCCATGCCATGTAATAATAATTTTATTATTATTTTCTCATGGCATGTGTTTACTGGAACAATGATAAATATTATTATATCGTCTTTAAAATTAATGTTTATCACCAAATCTCGTCTGGGTCTACTCATCCTACTCATAATTTATAGAATACCCAAATAAATATTTAATTTAATATTTTTTCATTCCTTTAATAAATAAATAAATATTATATATCCAAGTAATTAAATAATTACCTTGTGAATAAATATTTATTTAATTTATGTGATCAATAAACCATGAATAAAATTATTCTTCAGAGTTGAGAATAATATTTATTTAAATAATTAAATTCAAATATAATTTAATTGAGATCGACGGAAACACTTAGTGTGTGACCCTATAGTATTCTTCCACATTGATATTAGGTGAACTTGCCTAAATTCCAAGATTATTATCCAGTAATGGGTTGAGTAACCTAAGAGAAAGAAGTTAATATCACAATGTTAACAACCACATGTGAGTGTGGACTACGTAATATAATCCCTTTATCTTGATATCTCATCAAGAAGGTTGTATAATTGTATCATCAACCTTAATGCTTGATATATCTTTCATTGATTATCCAAAATGAACATGTCTACAACACTATGAAAATGGAATTTATTTTGAAAGTTCCATTCCATTCAAAGAGTGGCGATATTGATGCTCACAAATGGAAGGGAAAAATACTTCATCAACTTATTCATTAACATCATACTGATTACGACGTGCCTAATATATCCAAATTATAATGGACATGGTGTGTCATGGGTTTCATCAATACAAATAAATATGTGAGTCACGATATGTATTAATAATAATTTAAAAGTGTAAGGACCATTACACATGTTCATAGATATAAATATCTGATGACACACAAACATGAATAGTTCATATTAACGAGTGTGTCCTTATAATTACCAGTTTTAGAGATCACCAAGTGATAACTTCATGAGATGATTCCTCATCCACTTATGAGCACTCGCACCTAATATTCAACAAACAATGTGCCCCATCATAGTTTATCAAGATAATCGTGGGACAAATATTTGAGAGATATCGTCATAGAATATCAAGTTTCTCATTATAGAGAGGAACTTCTTTGACCTATTTTGATGTGATAGATACCCTAGGACATAATCACATTAAATTATTTCAGAATAATGATCAATATGCAGTAAGATATATTTAATGTTCACTTCTTTGAATATATTCATTAATCTAAAGTACAAACCAACTGGTTCTATGAAACCAACTCCAACACCGTAATTCGCCTCCTCCTTCACGGTGTAGTGTTCATATTATGCGGTGTGACACCCTCATCTGAATTAATTCATGGTGTGACCTCCATCCATTATAGTGAAACATGTTATAAGTAGCTAAAATTTCAGTTTTTGGCCTCTCGTCCCTTCCCCAATGCTCGCTTGAGCACCCATGGCACTCACCAGGCCTCAAACCACATTCATAAACATCTCATTGAGATGATGCAACTCTCATAATTTTGATCTAAATCCTGGTTTTCAAAACAACCCCTACTTAAATAGAAAAAATTAAAATTTCTTCTGAAATTAACAATCCATAAAAGACATGAGGTTTTAGAGGTGATGTAAAGAATTTTTGGGTGGCTACATAGTAGAATATAGAAAGTTCATAGAAAAAACCATTACCATGGAAAAATCATGGGGTTTGTGTTGAATATCTTGGTATTAGATACCTGAAGGATTATATTTAATGGTTGTAAAATGTATCATGGTATTATAATAAATGTAATATCCATTTATCATTCATTCATTTGTTTTTCATTTAAATTACATGAACAATGGGATTATGATATCCCCTCAAAGTATGACTTTGATTTGTCCCTAATCGATGATCATCACATAGTATTATGGGTTATGAAAATATGTTAATATTAGCATGAGTATAATATTGTATACAATGGAAAGAGTTTTATGTGATACAAATAATAGGCTCATGAGATAATAAGTCAAGACTTATTATCTAGACTAACCCATGAAAGTATATCACGTGGAATGTTATATGGTCATTGATATAATTGGGGGTGTATGATTGTTATAAATCCACGTTGCCTAAGGTTGGAAGGATACTTATAATTTTAACTTTCATACTTTTATAACTTCTTATGTCATCCTTAAGGATGAGCTAATCAAGGGGTGGATGGGTGTATTGTTGATCATATCGTTGGTTGAGTTCAACCAGAATGAGATTTTCCCACTTGTATGGAAATAAAAGACATCTGGGATCATGATTAAATTAGACTTAGAAAATTCATGGTCATTCTTTGTTGAGTCACATGTGATGTTCTCAACTGCTTGGATGAATTACATTTGATGTATTAATTGAAAATTATCATTATATTTCAGTGAACCATGAATGTATAAGAAGTCTTATACTAGATTGACATGTTCTAGGTCAAGTCTGTTGCATTTTTTGTCCTAGGACCAACTTTTTGTACTTTTATTACATTTATATTCAATGTATTGAATATTAATAAAACTTCTTATTATATATTAATCATTGTTTTTCATGAATCTAATGTAATAATGTCCTAGATTATACATCACATTGACAAGGTCATAGCAGTCCCCCGCTATGATGAGAACCTTGATGTGCTATGATGATATTCTTAAATAATGTTCTATGGTTAGATAAAATACTATAATGGGACACATAGTATATATATTGTTATGTATGAGTACTTGTAAGTAGATGAGGCTTATTCTCATGAAGTTCACACTTAGTAATCTCCAAGAAGGGAGATTATAAGAACAGAACCACCAATAGTAATACCTCATGTTTTGGTGTCATTGAATATTCCTATCTATGAGCATTTGTGATGGTCCTTAGACATTAAGATTATTATTAATGCATGTTATGACTCACATACTTAGATGTATTTTGTAAACCATGATGATAATATTTCATGGATAAGTTGGATACATTGGGTGAATCATGAGTTACATGTCATTAATGGATAAGTCGAGGAAGGATTTTTCCCTTCCAACTTTATGGAAGTTGAATCTTGACCAGTTGATTGGAATGGAACCGTCACCATAAATTATCTGGCTAGGGTGTAATGACATGTTTATTTTAGATAGTCAAAGAAAGACATATCAAGCATATAGGTTGGTGACTAAGATGTGAAACATGCTTGATGAGATATTGGGACAAAGGGATTATATTACACAGTGAGCGTTTGTATGTGTTTTTCATCGTTTTGATATTAGTTCTTTCTTTTGGGTACCTTGACCCGTTGTTAGATAGTAATCTTGGACTTTAGCAAGCCCACCAAATGTCAGTGAGAAAGAATCCTACAGGGTCACACACTAATTGTCTTCATTGATCTTAATTAAATTATATTTGAATTTAATTATTTGAATAAATATTATTCTCAAGACTGGGAAATAATTTTATTCAAGTTTTATTGATCACTAATATTCACAAGGTAATAAATAATTATTTGTTTATTAATAAATAATTTATTTAATTACTTGGATATATATAAAATATTTATTTTATCGATTGTGAATAAAATGTTTATTTTATTTATTGAATATTTTAATAAATATTTATTCGCAATATTGTGAATAAAATATTTATTTATGAATAAAATATTTATTCAGTTTTTCAATAAATACTAGAGGAGTTTGAATGGACCAAGACTGATTCTGGTGAAAGATATTAATTAACAAGATCATTACATAATATTTGTTATTGCACAAGTTGGTGCGCGTCACAAAATAATAATAATGATATTATTATTATACGGCATGGGTTTTATTAAAGGTTTTAAATGTTATTTAATGGTCCACATGCAATTAAATAATATTTTAACTTAAACCATAACTCTATAAATATAAAATTATGTCTATTGTATATTGTATCAAAAAAATGATAATAGAAAATTGTTGCGCACAACAAATTCTCTCTCGACTCCTCCTCTCTCCCTCTCAAGAATGAGAAGTGTAAGGGATATTTCCTTAAGACCAAAGAACGAGCGATCAAGAATGAACAACACAAGACATTCGATTCACCACACTAGAACCTAGTGATTGAGTGGTTTTTATCAAAGATCATTGGAGAATTTATGGATCACCTCTAGAGGGATTTTATCCTTGGATTCTCACAGCACAATGAAGGAAATCCAAAAGGGTCTTTTTAGATGATCAATAATTATCAATGAATAAATTTCCTAAACCCATGTATTTATTTCTTTAGATATTAAATAAATTAATTATACATTTTATGTGAAATATCATCGCTCATGGTTTGGGGCAACAATTATTAAAATAAATTTTAATATATCGCCCACCACCACACACTTCTTCTATTCACAGAACCATCAAGTGGTGTCGAAGGGGTTGCATTTTAATTTATAATTATTTATTTGATTGTTGATTCATATGAAATCTTGGTTGAATTTTCATTTTTTTACTATTTGTTCTTTGATCTTATTTGAATTAACATGATTTAACATATTAATCATATTCATTCAGTGTTTCATTTTCTTAAAGGTTTAAGAATAGATGAAAAATGACCAGAGATTCCACTGGGAAGTGCCAAATCTTTGGCTTATAAAACTAGGTTACACAGCGTCTATCCAGAGTAAACGCCATGTACCCATGCGCATTATACCTAGACGAGATAATAAGCTAATTACACATAGTGAATTTATTGCACCCTGTGTGTTGATCGGGCTAACCTGGAACACGACAAGTGAATACATGGTGTGTGTGTGTATGGCATGTACATTCCATGTAGTTCAGTTGAGTTAACATGCTAAAGACCCAGGCGTGTTACTTGGATACATGAAAACTGAGGTACATGATGTGTAGCTAGACTATACGTGCCACGTAGTTTCACATTAAAATTAAAAATTAAAAATTACATTAAATTGAAAATTATAGAATTAAAACCTTATTTTATTAATTGGCACACCAATGTTTTTTTGAAAATTTAATAATGATTTTAAATAATATTAAATGATCAATTGATTTATTTTAATTAATATTTCAGTATTGGTTATGCCATTTATTTTCCATGAATTCCATAAATGACGGGTATCTTCAATTAAGATCGGATGATCATTAAGATAAAAGGGAATTAATTAATTAATTAATTAATTAAGATTTTATCTTAATAATAAAGAACTAATAAAGAAATGAATACTAGAGGGTTACTTTTTCATATTTGTTTCATGTATGAATGATTATGAGCGTGACCAAGACCTATGTATGTGTTGTCATTTATTTAATTTAATTTATTTCATGGGTTTGAAATTATTTAATATTAAATAAAATGATGGAATGTGAGCCATACCTCCCTTAATTATTATGTAGGACCTATGTGTCTAAAGATATTTATTCAATCCTCTTTAACCAATCATTTGGTTCCCCTCACCTACGTGTGAGTAATAAATACTTTTAATTAATGGAGCATTATAAGGGTATGGAGGTGGTTCAAGACAAAAACATGATAATGCCAACTCGGTGACACATAGATATACAGGTAGAATTCTATAACTCATGTCATGGATAGAAAATGGAGTTATTACCATAGGTCATTGGTTGATTTAATTTCTGATCATTAAATATTCATTAGATAAGCTCATGATTGGGTCATTTAATTTATTTATTTATTTCTATCTATGTATTATTTATTTTATGTATGCAAGAACATAGTCATGTAAATGAATAAATTAATATGAAAAGATGAAAATTAAATTAATTAATTATGTATAAATGTTTTATCCAAGATGGTTAATTAATTAAGTAACATCCACTTAATATTAAAAAGATATGCAAAGGATAAAACAAGATAAAATTATTACATAAATTAATTAAAATCCTTCAACCTAATATTAATTCAGAATAAGCCTTCCACTACTTGATTTGGAATAAAGCCATAGAACTAAGTGTAGTATATGGCCAAATTCTAGACACTAACTTTTATCAAGGAGTTTTCATGAAAAATTTGGGTTGAATTAACTGAACTTGTATTGGGTTTAATGACCAAAGTCTGTTCAATACAAATTTGGAGGCAAGTGTTGAGGAAATCCAAGTCAGGATTTCATGATAGGGGAATCCAATCAATAGATCAAGGAGCTTCAAGCCTGTAGTTGGGAAGACCTCCTACCGAAATTACTTTCTTTTGTTTTTCATGGCCAAATTCTATATCATTAAGAAAAGTAATGGGGATCCTTTCCACTAGAATGTGAGGGCAATTAGAAATTATGAGTTTAATGGAAATGGTTATTGGAACTTGATAAAATAGTAGGAGATTTAATAAAATTATTTATTTATTTATTTATTTATAATATAATTTGTAATCAATAAAAAGTACTAATAATATAATCTTTTAAAATAAAATGGAAATATCATCATCCACACTATCCCTATAATCAATATTAGAGAAATAAATCCTCCTAACTTGAAATAACTTCCAAGAGTGGTTTGGATTCCTTTAGGTTATACTATGCCATGAACAAAAATTTTACATGCTAGAGTCCTTGATGTATGATCTGCCTACTAAATAGGTGAGTAATGAATAGTTACTTATCTATGAAAAACATATGAGCGATGCGGTAAATGTTCAATGTTTTATGATTTCATTTATGTACAGTAAACTAATGAAGTCTCATGAAAACATGGATGTGTATATCATGCTTGAGAAACTCTGTGGTCTATACTAGGAGAGAGATATACATGAACAGTTTGAGATTTACAAGGTTTATTTTTAGATAAAAATTGGAGAGGGTGCCCCATCTAGGACTCATGTAGTCAATATCATTGGCTACATTGAGCACCTAGAGGTTTCAAAGTTTAAACTCCTTGAAGAACTGGGCACCAATCTCATTTCAGAATCAATCCTTCATAGATTCTCTAGATTTGTAGTGAATTTTAGTATAAAAAACATTGAGGAGTCTTTGCCAAATCTTCTCACTCTTCTTCTCTAAGTTGATATGGATACGAAGCGCAAAAATCCTTCTATCCTTATAGAGAACAAATAGAAATGGAAATTGAAGATATCTAAGTCCAGGGCTTATTCCCACCCTTCTAAGAAGAGGAAGATCAAGGTGAAAGCAGGGGAATATGATTTTGTTTGTTTCACATGTAGAAAGAAGGGCCACTGGAAGAAAAATTTAATCAATCCAAAGAATAAAGGGGAAGCTTCAGGTGGATTTGTCATCAAATGGAATTTATCAGTTTCTACAAATTGGGTATTAGATACAGCTTTTGGTTCTCACATATGTATTAAAATACATGAACTAAGTATATTTAGAAAGATTTATGAGGGGAGTTTAATCCACAAGCAGCCAATGGAGCTAAACTTGTTATTGTATCTATTGGTGACTAACACCGCACATTTCCAACCAAAATGATCTTGGTTTTAAAGGGTTGTTATTATGTTCCATCAGTTACCAAATACATTATTTATATATCCAAAATAGATATGGATGGATTTATCTTCTAATTTAGGAATAAATGTTGATTCTTTTATAAAGATAGATTTTTTTATGGTAAGTAACATTTAAATAACGATCTTTATGTGTTGGATTACACAAACCAAGTAATGAAAATAGATAATAAAGTTACTTCACATGATTCATACCACACCCAACTTTGGCATCACTAGATAGGTCATGTAAATTAAAAGTGATTGATTAAATTACATCAAGATAGATATTTAGATTCTTTTAAACTAAAACCACTTAGTGTATATCACCCATGTTTACAAGGAAAGATTACCAAATCCTCATTTAGTGGGAAAGGTGAAAGGGATAAAGATCTTATTGAATTAGTTCATACCAATATGTGTGGACCATTTTCTATTGAGGCAAGGCATGGGTAATCATACTTCGTAACTTTTAATGATGATTTTAGTAGATATTAATATGTCTAATTAATGAGGTATAAGTTAGATTCTTTTGATAAATTCAAGGAATGCAACAATGAAGTTGAGAACCAACTTGGTAAGAAGATTAAGAAACTCCTCTTAGACCATGGTGGAGAATATATTAATCAATACTTAATTGATTATTTATAAGATTTTAGGATATTATATCAACTCACTCCTCCTTATACACCTTAGTTTAATGGTGTAAGCAAAAAGAGGAATTGTGCCCTGTTAGACATAGTGATATCAATGATGAGTCATGCGAGTCTTCCATTATAATTTTGGGGGTATGAATTACAAACAGCATCATATGTACTAAATCGAATGTCAAATAAAGCAACAGAAGATATACCATACCAATTATGGAATGGAAAGAAACCCATGTTGTCTTACTTACATGTGTGGGATTGAAAATAATTTTTTAAGGCCTCTTCAAGTAACAAGCTTGAACCTCGGGGCACAAAGTGTGTCTTTATAGGATATCCCAAAGAAATAAAGGGATACTACTTATACATCCCTTTAGATAAAAAGGTTGTGGTTAAAATATGTCCCACACTTCTTGAGGAGGATATTATCTTTAAAAGAGATATTAAGAGTGAGATAGACTTTGTTGAAGTCCAATATCAAGATATAAAAGAGTTGTCATGAGAAAAAATTCCATAAATACCCATGGAAGAAGAAATTTTTAGAGATACACAATCACTTTATAGGAGTACTAGAAAGGTTAGAGAACTAAAATGCTATGGTTTTCTAGTCAATGAGGATGGTGACTCATTATTAGTTGATAATAATGATCCTCTAACCTACAATGAAGCAGTAAGTGGAACATATGTTTCCAAGTGGCAAGAGGCCATGAATTCTAAAATGAATTACATATACCAAAACCAAGTCTATATTTTGGTATACCCTCCATTAGATGTAAATAATGTTGGTTGAAAATGAGTATTCAAGAAGAAACTGTATATTGAAGGATAAGTGAGTACCTATAAGGAATGAATGGTTACAAAAGGGTTTAAACAACAGCAAGGTATTGACTACGATGAAAAATTTTCACCAGTTGCAATGCTTAAATCCATAAAAATTATACTTTTCATTGTGGATTTCCATGATTATGATATTTTGAAAATGGATGTCAAAATATCCTTCCATAATGGGAACCTTTAGAAAGATGTATATATGACACATCCTAAGGGGTTTATGACTCCAAAGGATCCCAACAAGGTATGAAAGTTGAAAAGATCCATTTATGGATTAAAGAACGCATCTAGGTCATGGAACATTTATTTTGATGAGGCTATAATGAAATTTAGTTTCATAAAGAATGAATTAAAGTCGTGTGTCTATAAAAGGTTTAGTGGGAGTGCAGTCATTTTCTTAATAGTATATGTTGATGGCATATTACTCATTGAAAAATAAATACTAATCTTGTAGTCTATTAATGCATGGTTGAATAAATTATTCTCTATGAAGGACTTGGGTGAGGCAGCATATATTCTTGGGATCAAGATTCATCATGATAGATCCAAGAGGTTTCTCTGCGTAATTCAAAGTACATGTATTAACAAGATACTAAAAATATTTAGTATGGAACAATCCAAGAGGGGATTATTACCAGCATCACATGACATTCATCTTTCTAGGAAAATGTGTCCCCAAATACATGAGGAAAGAAACAAAATGGAAAGGATTCCATACTTATCAATGATTGGTTCAGTCATCTATTTTATGTTATATACTAAGATAGATGTCACCTATGCATTAATTGTGATAGGAATATATCAAGATGATCTAGGTGACCACTATTGGATGGAAGTAAAGACCATCCTTATGTATATGAGGTGTACTAAGGATATGTTCTTAGTTTATGGAGGATATAAGGAACTAATCATCAGAGGATATGCATATTCTAGTTTTGAAACGAATCAAGATGACATGAAGTCACAAATAGGATACATCTTCACTTTTAATAGAGGTGTTGTGATCCGAAAATACTCAAAGAAGGCTGTGGTTGTATATTTTACAGTATATTCTAAGTATATTGCGGATTCTCAGGTAGCTAAATAAGTAGTATGGATGTGAAACTTATTCTAAGAGATTAACGTGGTTCCTAGAAGTAAATATCCTATCACACTCTATTGTGATAATACTGCAGTGGTGTCTCTTTCAAAAGAGTCAAGGTCTCATTGATGGACAAAGCACATACTTCAGAATTATCATCTCTTGAGGGATTTTTCTCAAAGAGTTGAAGTCGCAGTGAACATTATTTCCACAAAATACAACATGGAAGACCCCTTGGCTAAATCCTTGACTCAGAAGAAACATGACTATCATGTGAGTTCTAGTGGAATGAAGTTTGTAGGTAGTTATATCTAGTAAAAGTGGTATTTTATTGGATTTGGTGTCCTAGTACCAACTATTTTTACTTCGATTACATGTATATTCAATGTATTGAATATTAATAAAACTTCTTATTACATATTGATAATTGTTTTTCATGACTCTAATGTAATAATGTCATAAAGTATATGTCACATTGATAAGTTTTTATTAGTTATCCACTATAATGAGATCATTGATGTGTTATGTTGATATTCTTAAATAATTTTTTTTTGGTTGGATAATGTACTATGATGGGACACATGGTACATAGACTGTTAAGTGAAATTACTCATAATTAGATGAGTATTTTTATCATGAAGTTCACACTTGGTAATCTCTAATAAGGGAAATTATGATAACAGACCCGCCAATAAGAATTCCGTATGTTTTGGTATCATCAGATATTCCTATCTGTGAGCATGTGTGATGGTACTTAAAATTTAATATTATTATTAATTCATGTTACAAATTATGTACTTAGATACATTTCATAAACCATAATGATAATAGTTCATGATGAAGTTGGATATGTTGGGTGTGTCATGAGTGACATTTCATTAATAGATAATTCAAGGACGGATTTGTCCCTTCCATATTTATGGAAGGTGATATCCCATCCCTTTGATTGGAATGGAAATATCACCAAAAATTACATGGCCATGGTGTAAAGAAGTTCTTATTTCAGATAGTCAAAGAAAGATGTATTGATCATATAGGTTGGTGACACATATGTGTAACCTACTTGATGAGATATTGGGACAATGGGATTATATTACACAATAATAATTTGTATGTGGTTATCGTCATTGTGACATTAAGTTCTTTCTCTTGGGTTCCTTGACCCATTACTAGACAGCAATCTTAGACTTTATGCAAGCCTGCCTAATACAAATGAGAAAGAATCCTAAAGGGTCATACACTAAGTGTTTCCATTGATCTTGATTAAAGTTTATTTGAATTTAATTATTGTAATAAATATTATTTTCAAGACCAAGGAATGATTTTATTCAAGTTTTATTAATCTCTAATATTCACATGGTAATAAATAAATATTTTTTATTAATAAATAATTTATTTAATTATGTGAATATATAAAATATTTATTCACTTAATTTTGAATAAAATATTTATTTTATTTATTGAATATTTTAATAAATATTCATTTGCTAGATTGTGAATAAAATATTTATTCACTTTTTAAATAAATGGTAGAGGAGTTCGAATGGACTAAGACCGAGTCCAGCGATAAATATTAATTAATAAGACCATTGCATAATATTTGTTATTTCACAAGTTGGTGTGTTCCACAAAATATTAATAATGATATTATTATTATGATTCATGGGGTTTATTAAAGGTTTTAAATATTATTTAATGTCCGACATGCAATTAAATAATATTTTAACCTAAACCCAAACTCCATAAATAGAAAATTATTTATATTGTATATTATATCAAAAAAATGAGAATAGATAATTGTTTCACATAATGAATTATCTCTAAAATCCTCCTTTTCTCTCCCTCTAAAGAAAGAGAAGCACAAGAGATATTTCTTTAATACTGAAGAATGAGCGATCAAGAATGAACAACTTAAGATATTTGATTCACCACACTAGCACCTAGTTATCAAGTGGTGTCTCTCAAAGATCATTGGAGCATGTATAAATCACCGCTAGAGGGATTCCATCCTTGGATCCTCACAGTGTAATAAAGGCAATCCAAAAGGGTCTTTTCAAATGATCAATAATAATCAATGAAGAAATTTCCTAAGCCCATACTTTTATTTCTTTAGATATTAAATTAATTAATTATAAATTTGATGTGTAAGATCCTCACTCATGGTTTTAGGAAATTATTATAAAAATAAATTTTAATATATCACCCACCATAATTGTAAGGGCCCAGGCTTATACAATACATATTATAGTTATTTTAAAACTAGAAATCACTTTTATTTTCCAAATATCTTTTACGATTAGAGTTTTATAGAATTAGGACAAACTCTCACAAAGTAAACTCGTATATTACAAGTGGACACTTATACTCAGTATCCATTGTGTTGCACAAAAGGAACCCCTTTTAAAATAAAATATATTTTATTTTCTTGGAATCTCTTCACAATTCTCATCTTTTCCTCATTCTCGTCCCTACTCATCCTTAAACCCTATTAAAAACATTTAAAAACTTTGGATAATCATAAAATCTTGGTAAGGTACATAAAGAAAGGGAAAATGTTAGTACAGTGAAAATCCATAAAAATATTTTCATAAAAAACATACATTTTTATTCAGAAAATAGAATCATATTTTAAAAAGATCAATATATTACCTTTTTAAAATCAATCAATTTTCATGAAAACTCATTAGAAGACATTTAAAATATAAGTAGCTAACTTGGGACATCATTTTACATCTTACACATACATAAGTTAATATAGGATTACCCGGCATTATCTAGGACACCCCATGTTAAGTGGTAATGGGATTATCCAATGCTATTTGGGCCACCCCATCTTGAGTTGTAATGGTCTTTCCTGACGCTATCTGGGCCACCCCATATTAAGCTCTAACGGGCTTTCCCGATGCTATCTGGGATACCCCGTGTTAAGCTATAACAAGTTTTCCCAACGCTATCTGATCCACCCCATGTTTAATGATCAAGTACCATATAATGAATAAAATATTTATATTCATGTAATTTTTTTATCATAAATCATTTCAAAAACTCATTTAAACTCGTAAGAAAATCACTTTTGTATATCAAAATACTCTTTCTTTTTTAAAAAACTTTTAAATTTGAAACACTGCGCATATAAAAATTATTTTACCTTAAATATAACCATGAAAATTTATAAAATTATCATTAAATAATTAAATCATAATGAATATGGGAAAATTTTATCATCCATATAAGTTAAAAAAACATTCCTTCAGTATTTTTGTCAGAAAGGTCATAAAAAACTCTTTTAGAAAATGAAAAAATAAGACTTTCAAAACATTTTATAAAAATTAAATCATGAGTATAAATGAATTTAAAAAATGATAGGATAATAGTAAAATTATTTTTGGAAATAATTTTATAAAACATGGTCATGGAAGAAAAGGAGGGTTTTAAGGGTAACTTTAAAAAGATAATTTTTAAAAGAAAGTCCCTTATAAATATCATATCGTTGAAGTGGGAATTAATCAAATGAATTAAATATATATATTTGTTGTAAATACACATAAAAAAAGTGAAAATAAAACATAATATATTAAAAATTCATTCCATACATTATCTTAGTATGAAATAATCAAGAAGTATAAGTTTAACCTAAAGAATGGAAATTGGGTTAAGAAATCTATTACCTCACGTTTGACTTCCTTAAATCATGTTCAAATATTATTTATAATGGTTTAAAGAATATTATTAATTTATTAAATAACTATATTAATATTTATAATACCTTATAACTCCATTTAATAACATCTTACTACCCATTCATTAATAATATTTCATTATTTTCATTATTTTAGGTTCTTTCATTTCATTGTTTCATGGTCGATTCACTTGTGTAATATTATGGATGTTCTTATAAAAATAGGATTACAACTACAGAAGTGGAATGAAATAGTATTAATGAAATTCCTGAAGTATTAATGTTCCCATATATCATTTTTATTTCTTTTATGAGGATTATTCATTTAATAAAAGTTAATGATAAATGTTTAGTTTATTTGGGCGGTTTTTCCGACAACTGCGAACTAATTTTGTTTTTTTTTTTAATATTATGAGTATATATATTAGTTATAGTATAATAAATAGGTTATAATATACCTATTAAAATCTAATTTAACTATAAATATACTTTTATGACCATACATGAATGCGGTAATGGAAAACAAAAAATCATTATTCGCGGAGATGGTTAACCACCATAATTTGGACAGTGGTTTCATTTATTTGAATAAGAGGAGATAGGAAATGAAATGGATATGATATATTCCATTATCAGAATAAAACTATAGTATATAGATGATTTTTTATTAATAATTTCTTTATGGTTTAATTAGGTGAGGATAAAATAGAAGAACAAAAGAAAAATAAGACAGGTGCTTTGAGAAAATTACCTCCTAAATATCACCTCCTTGAGGGACACTTAAGGACCTTGGATTTGGTATTTTGGTGATACCAGTAGTACATTGACATGGGGAGAGTGAGGAGGAGATGTTTTGGTAGATATTTTATTATCATTAAGGCTTGTGAGGATAAATGGAGTGGTGAGGGGTGGTATTTATACTTGAGGTGGGGTGGTTTTAAGTGATTAAAAAATGATTATTTTATATTTAAAGACAACCACACTAGGGTGGCATTAATTTCCACGAATTTAGATGATATTTAATATTTTAAATTATGTTTAGGGTTTATCAATACCTAAAACACCAATTAAAATTTATAGTTTTTAGGTATTTTAATCTTTTACCTTTTAACATTAACTCGTTTCATTATTTTACCCATACTGCAGTAAATCTTTTTTTTACAATGGTAAATTTTTTATGACTAAAAATGAAAATTACATTAAAAAATAATTTAAAAATTATTATTCCAAATATTTAATCCATTTTTCCAAATTCAATTCTTATAATTTGAAAAAATAGATTTAAAATTAATTCAATAGACACAACGAGAAACCGGGTTTTTAAAGTGAAAAGGTTCAAAAGTTTAAAATGTTTTCATATTAAATTTAATTGTGAAATTAATTAAAATGATCTAAATTGAATATATTAATGTATAATTGAAATAATTATACTTTAAATCCAATTTAAAATACAATTTAAATATATAAATAAATTAGATGAAAAAACAGTTTTCAATTAAAATTTAGTATTTTACACTATTCATCAAAAAATTGAACTTCTCCGAAAAAACCAAAATTTCACCCTAAGATAATTTTCATATTATGATTTAAAAAATAAAGTTTATTTTTTAATATAAAATTTATATAATTTTCAAATTTTAGTTTTGAAACGGGTGCGCCGTTAAAAGGTGGAAAACAGCGTTTTAGAAAAATATAGTTTTTTTATGCTTAAATTGGATTTATTCGTATATTAATCCAATAAAACTCATTGGATGAATTTAAAAAAAATATTGAATATATAAAATATAAATTTTATTAATATATTTCACTAATATTTATTAATTTAATTTATTAAGATAAAATGTCACTGTGGGCATAAAAATATGTTTTTTATAAAAACACATCCTTTATATTAATTTGGTTTTTATTTTCATTTAAAATTAATTTATAACCATTGGATTAATTTTATAAACATATCTAAACTATATTTTCATAATTTATTTAATCTTATTCGTTCCCTCCATTCCAATGGTGAGGTGATAAATATTTAAATAATAATATTTAATTATTTGTTTAAGCTCGATGTGGTGTATTTTGTATGATAGTGAACATAGTGTTTCATTTTAAAATCTAATGATGTTACATTCTCCCCCGCCCCATTTAATAAATTAAATCCTCATAATTTGAATTTGGTATTGAAAACTATGGGTTTGACTTTTCAAAATATCTTTGTTTAAATCATACATCGTAAAAAGGATCAATAAAACCTCTTTTTGAAAATAGAGAAAGGAAGGTATGAAGTTCACCTGAGATAACACATACTAGGTTTCCATGTATGAAAACATGGACATGGAAGAGAAAATTTTACATTCAAATACTGATATAGAATAATATATAACATGTTCGTGAGAATGTTAACCACCATAAAACCATAAATTTGTGATGGGTTAAAAGGTCATTGATTTCTCAATAAGAAAGGTAAACGGATAACATTTTTGTTTCAAAATACTATTCCGAAAATTTATGAATTATTTTACTACATAGACTATGAACATAAGTAAACATACTTACTTGAAAAGTAGAAGTTCATCCTTTGATCAATTTCCACTACAATCTCATCTTTTCTCCAAACGATGAGTATTCATGATGAATTTTCATACTTGAAGCATCAGAATATATAGATCACAAGAATAAAATAAAGTATAACTATTTATTCATCATATCTTAAGGAATTAATAAAAACCAAAATGGTTGGTACAAGATATAATCTTCCAAAAATAATTAACATTTATATGAATAAAAACTATTTTAATCTCCAAAATTCAATAGTAATACCCAAAGTTCAACATAGATTATTTAATAAATAAGCATCCATAAAAGTTCCCAAAAATATTCCAACTTAAGTTTTAAACCCAAAAATCAGAATTATTTGATCACATAGTCTTCCAAGATAAATTTAATATTTATATTCAAATAAAATTAATCACTCCTAAAATCTTATTTCAAAAATGTAATTACCCAAATCACATAATATCTAAGATATTCTAATCATTTCCAAAAATAACCCAAATCATCATGGAACCACATTATAATCATATATTTTTCCAAAATATAATTCATCATTTATTCCTCAAATAAAATCCCATAACATTTTGTTTTCCTTAATCATATAAGGTTCCCAAAATAGTGAATGTCTTTTGAAATAACATTGATCACTTAATCCACAAATCAATTTTCAATCCCATGGTTATAAATATGATAAAACATATGATCTTAAAATGTACTTAACCTTTATCAATCACATATTTTAATAAAATAAATTTCATACTAACCAGGACATCACATAGGCTAGTGGTAGGCGATACACCCTTACCACCCTTCGGTTTTGGGTTCAATCCCTACGGCCTTGTCGGACATGATAGGTAATCACTCATCCTATGGGTTGTCCTTTTCTAAAAATATATTAATATAATACTTATAAAATTATAAATATTTTATAAATATCCTCAAAAATAACCTTAATATATTCATCATTTAAGAAAAGTTTTATCCTCAAAGGTTGTATCATACTTTTTATTTTCCATCCCAAAAAAAAGTGAGAACTCATAATTCCCTTAAAATCAAAGATCATATAAACCAAATATACTTCCAATACATTTAAACTTATGTACAAAAAAAGTAAAGGTATTTTTCCTCAAATAACCTTTTTAATATCATAAATTTAAGGGTTACATGTACCTCAAACTTTTATCAAAACTCAATAATTCTCTCCCAAAAATTATAACATTTTCACAACTTTTTAAAGGTATCGATTTTT
This sequence comes from Viscum album, assembly GCA_963277665.1. Classification (NCBI taxonomy): domain Eukaryota; kingdom Viridiplantae; phylum Streptophyta; class Magnoliopsida; order Santalales; family Viscaceae; genus Viscum; species Viscum album. Next base: position 628,183,077 of record OY728127.1, read on the forward strand.
TCAAACATATGTTTCCAAATTTATAAAATAAAAGCCTTATATTTAAAAATCTATAGACATTCAATGATTCCCATAATATTTATAAAATACCACTATATCATAAATTTGAAAACTCAATACATAAACGCATCCTTCATTTAGCTTCCTTCTTAAACCATTAACCATGATTCACTATCTTATTCCTTAATAATTCATTCCTACAATCAATGATGTGAATTATATCATTATGATTCATCTATTTCAACCCAAAAATTATACATACTTTTAACATAAGAAAATAATCCATACATTAAATCCAAACATCAGGATTTCTTTGATATCCCATTTTATCTTCTGACAAGATGGCCAACTTCTAGAATGTAAAAGGTTATGTCCTTTTTGGAATTTAGTTTTTTTGAGAGAGTTAGTAAAATTGAGATTTTTAAATTGAAAGAAAATGATAACATGATCCATAATTTTTTTTGGAGAAAATAAAATGTGTTATATAAGTCAAAAAGTTTCTTGCAGGTGATTTGAATACTCATAAAGTTGTTAAAATCATTTGAACAATCTTCTGAAATAATAGTGATGATCAAATCATCCATAAGGTATAAGAAGGTTTTGAAAGATAATTTTCCTTCCATCCTGATAAATTATCCTCTATTTTTATAAAAGAACATCATTACAACATGAAATGAATTATTACATGTTAAAATGAAAATGGTCCTTTTAAAGTTGATACCCATGGAAACTCTATGATACTTTAACCCTCAAATCCTTTATACCTAAATAGATTTCCTTTCTAAATCCAATATCCAAAAATATCATTAATCTCCTAGAAATATATCACTTTAAACCACTAAAGGGGTATCTAATACTTTGAACATATAGTTATCCTTAAACTTGTAAACCCATGATGATATCTATATCTCTTAAGAAAACCTTACAAGGATACATCCTAATCTCCAAAGTTATCTAAACCCTAATTTGATACCAACTTTAAGTACTTGTCCTTAAACCATACATAATCTAGTTATTTTAAAATAAGAAATCACTTTCATTTTCCAAATATCTTTTAGGTTTGTAGTTTTAGAGAATTGGGATAAACTCTTACAAAGTAAACCTATACATTACAAGTGGACTCTTATACTCAATATCATTTTTTCACTAAAGGAAACCCTTTTAAAATAAAATATGTTTTCTTTTCAGGAAATCTATTCAAAATTCTCATTTTTCCTTCATCCTCATCTCTTTTAATCCTTTACCCTATGAAAAACATTTAAAAACTTTGGATGAGTATAAAAATATTAGTAAGGGACATAAAGAAAGGGAAAATGTTAGTCCAGTGAAAATCCTTAAAAAATTCTCATGAAAAAAAATACCTTTTTTATTCAGAAAAAGGAATCATCTTTTAAAAATATAAATATCTTAACTTTTGAAAATCAATCTATTTTCATGAAAACTCATTAGCAAGCATCTAAAATATTAGTAGGTAACTTGGGACATCATTTTACATCTCACACTTACAAAAGTTATTATGGGATTACCCAGCACTATCTGGGCCACCCCATGTTAAGTTATAATGGGATTACCCAATGTTATCTTGGCCACCCCATGTTAAGTTGTAATGGGCTTTCCCATCGCTATCTGGGACACCCCATGTTAAGCTATAATGGGTTTTCTCAGCGCTATCTGGGTCACCCTATGTTATACTATAACGGGCTTTCCTGGTGCTATTTGGGACACCCCATGTTTAATGCTCAAGAACCATATAATGAATAAAACATTTTTATTCTTATAATTTTTTATCATAATAAATTTCAATAACTCATTTAAACACATAATAAAATCATTTTTGGATATCAGTATACTCTTTCCTTTTTAAAAGATACTTTTAAAATCAAAACATCATGTATATAAAAAGGAAACCATTTTATTTGAAAATAACCATGAAAATTTATAAAATAAACACTAAATAATTAAAGCATCGTGACTATGAGAAAATATTCTCATGTCATACTAGTTAAAAAACATTCCTTCTATATTTTTGTTGGAAAATTCACAAAGAACCTCTTTTAGAAAATGATAAAAATAATACGTTCAAAACATTTTGTAAAAATTAAAAAATGAGTATAAATTAATTTAAACACTAATAGGAGAGTATTAGAAGAATTTTTGGAAATAATTTTATAAAACATGGACATGGAAGAAAGTGTTTTAAAGGGTAACTTTAAAAAGATAATTTTTAAAAGAAAGTCCCTTATAAATATCATATCATTGAAGTGAGAATTAATCAAGTGAATAAAATATGTGTATATACTATAAATACAAATAAAAAAGTGTAAATATAACATAATATATTAAAAATTAATTTCACACATAATTTTATCACAACATAATCAATAAGTAGAAGTTTAACCCAAAGAATGGAAATTGTGTTGAGAAATCTCTTACCTCATGTTTGACTTCCTTCAAACATGTTCAAAAATCTTGTATAATGGTTTAAATAATTTTATTAATTTATTACAAAACTATATTAAAATTTATAATACCTTATAATACCTTTTAATAACATATTACCACTTGTTCATTAATAATATTTCGTTATTTTCATTGTTTTGGGTGCTTTCATTTCATAGTTTCATGGTCGGTTCACTTATGTAATATTATGGATGTTCTTGTAAAATGGGATTACAACTATAGAAGTGGAATGAAATAGTATTAATGAACTTTTATAAGTATTAATGGTATCAGATATCATTTTTATTTCTTGTATGAGGATTATTCATTTGATAAAATGTTAATGATAAATGTTTAGTTTATTTTGACGATTTTTACGAACACCATGAACTAGTTTCATTTTATTTAATATTATGAGTATATATATTAGTTAAAGAACATGAAATAGGTTATAATCTACCTATTTCAATATTATTTTACCATAAATATACTTTTATGACCAACCGTGAAGGTGGTAATGAAAAACCAAAAAATCATTATTCACGAAGACAGTTAACCGCCATAATTTGGACAATGGTTTCATTTCATTGAATAAGGGGAGATGATAAATTAAATGTATATGATATATTACATTATCAACATAAAACTCCATTATATACATGATTCTGGAGTTATAATTCCTTGATTGATGAAGGATGTGGGGATAAAATAGAAGAATATGAGAAAAATTAAAGAGGTGCTTTGAGAAAATTTCCTCTTGAATATCACCTCCTTGAGGGACCCATTGAGGACCTTGAATTTGGATTTTTGGTGAGAAAAGAAGTACTAATATGTGATTATAATTATTAGTATATATTTTTTTATATATTTAAGGAGATTCAAGGTTTTTGAGGAGAAATTAAGTGGTGAGGGATGGTATTTGTACTTGAGGGTGGGGTTAAGTGATTAAATAATGATTATTTTATATTTAAAGCCAACCATGTTGAGGTGACATTAATTTCCATGTATTTTGATGATAATTAATATTTTAAAGTATTTTGGGGTCGATAAATACCTCAAAAATCTATTTAAAGCTTTAGTTTTTGGATATTTTAAGCTTTTACCTTTCAACTTTAACTTGTTTCATTATTTTACCTATATTGTGGTTTATCATTTTTTTTACCACAGTAACAGTTTTATGCATAAAAATGAAAATGACATTACAACATAATTTTTACCTTATAATTACAAATATGGAATCCATTTTACCATATTAAATTATCATAATTGTAAAAATTATATTTAAAATTAATCCCACAGTTGCAATGGGAAAGTGGGGTTTTAAAGTGAAAAATTCCAAAAGTTTCAATTGTTTTCATATCCAATTTCAATGTGAAATTTATTAAAATGACATAAATTTTATTTATTGATGTATAATTGAACTTATTATAACTTAAAATCAATTTTAAATATAATTTAACTATATAAAAAAATTAGATGAAAAAACAGTTTTCAATTAAGATTCAGTATTCTTCACTATTCATCAAAAAATAAAACTTCTCTGAAAAATACAAACATTTCACCATAAGATAATTTTCATATTAAAATATTAAAAACTAGGTTTATTTTTTCATATAAAATTTATAAGATTTTCAAATTTTAGTTTTATAACAGGTGTGCAAGATGGAAAAATTACCATTTTGAAAAATATAGTTTTTTTATGCTTAAAATTTGATTTTTTTTCTTATATTAAATCTATAAAACTTATTGTATGAATTTAAAAACATTTTATTTTATATATAACATATAAATTTCATTAATATATTTCACTAATAGTTTTTAACTTAATTTATTAATTTAAAATTCCATTTTGGGCATAGAAATAGTTTTTTTATAAAAACACATCTTTTATATTCAATTGGTTTTTATTTTCATTTCTAATTAATTGGTAACCAATGAATTTATTTGATAAACATGTGTAAACTATATTTTCATAATTTAATAAATATCATTAATTCCCATTATTCTAATTTCTAGGTGATAACTATTTAAATAATAATATTTAGTCATTTGTTTAAGCTCAATGTGAGGTATCTTGTATGATATTGAATATAGTGTTTCGTTTTAATGTCTCGGGATGTTACAACCACACGCTTTCGCTGCACCTGAAACCATAAAATTTTTCACTGTATGACATGGATAAATGTATTATATAAGTATACATATATTTTATATGATTCATCTTGTGGTGGACATGTTCATAAGGATATATGAGTATGTTTGATCAAGATCATTTTAGGCCCCTTTGTAGATTGAGTAGTATTGACGTTTTGCTAGCGGTTATTCTTTTCTTAAATATATGAATTATAGAATTCATATTTATTATCAATACTAAAAATTCTATAGGTCCACATAGTTGGGGCTTGTAATACAGATTTAATTTTATACAAAGTATTGTTCCATAATAAAGACATTTTTTATAAACTGGATGGATTCACAAATGGTTGTACCGTTTTTAATAAAGTCCTTATGGGGTTTTAGTGAAAGTGGGAGATCATTTTATATGCACTAAAATGGGAACATCGTCTTCGTCATTTAAATTTTTATTCCAAGAAAGCGAGCACAACAAAATAGAATGGGTCCAAAGTTCCCCAAACGACAAGCCTAAGGAGGCCGAAAATAGTGGAGGCCAAAGGCATCCCCTCAAACCAAGTTGACCCCCTCCGACTTCATCGTATTGTTCAATATACCTTAGATAATAAATTGTGACATCCATATGATGCGTATCATAGATAACGATGTATTGATATCATTATGGTCATGGGATTCTTATATCATAACATATAATCCACCCTGCAATATTAGATATTAGGTGCATTGTCTTTTATTATGTTTTCCAATCAATTTTCTTTGGTTATAAATAATAAATATGATTCATTTATAGTATGAAAAACATGTTATGATCATTGTAACATTCAAATATCATATATAAACACCACAAAGAGCATGCATTGTCATGACCCCCTCCCTCCAAAGATACCCCTCTTAGACTGGTGATGAAGAAAGAGAGATAATGACCACCAAGTATCGCCTCCAATAGGCCTCGGGTTGGTGACTAGTACCAAGGGTATACAAATATCACAAAGCGGGAGACATTTCCCTTTTTCAAGAAATAAGATCGAGAGATAAGATAAATCATCCACAATGCAACTCCAAGACATACTATAAAAGAAAACCAAAATACATCCCACATGCATGTGTACAATATAATTGATACAAAAACAAAAGTATCTAATGTAAAATACCAAAAAGTAAAGCTAAGAAGCGACATAGAAACTATCAAGATACAAGCTAGTAGGGTCCATCATGGTCCATGTAAGCCTCATGGAAACCTGAAATTAGTTTATATACATAGGGTGATCATATAAGTATACTCATTAGGAAAACCAAAGTCTCCCATGAACATGTGAAGGAAGCATACTAATTCTCCTGTGAGAAAAGAGCAGATCCAAAACAACATCTAAATAGTTAAACTAACCATGCTCACCAAATAACACAATTCAGGTAATATATTATAAATCACATCCATGATAGGGTACCCCGCACAAATTTCCAACTGATTAGCTGCTCTCACACCCTAATGGAAAATGTCCTGGCACTCCCACCTCTTCCAAACATACCATGTCACAACCCACCCATAGACACCTAAACCTAAAAAATTTATCCCTCCCATAGACACTTGGGCCTAAAAACTGCATCTTGTTCGTAGACACTTGGACCTCATAGCCACATCATGTCTTGTCCCGAAGACACCAGGGAAAGCACAAAACATATCATCCCAAAGACACCTGGGAAATCACAACTCACCTACACACACCTAGGCCCCACAAACCAAAACCTTCCTAAAGAATCTTGGGTTATAACCACTTGGAAGGATCAGGGAAGAGCGGGTGTCCATCCATCCATCCTCCCACCTGGATATTTGGGAAAGACACCCTCACTCATGATGATGGTGGTGTTCGGAACATAGTGATCAACTAGGGTGGGGTGTATATAGAAATCACAATGAAAATATAAGTATATACATATATGATATCAAGAACTCATGCCCCACCTATGGGTCCTCAAAACAACAATCCAAGACCACACCATCAAATTTTCTACTACCTCTAATGCACAACTCCACAAAATAATCCACAAAACCCATTCTGTGTTCCCAACCAAATTATTTAACCAAATCCATTCTTTATCAAACAATTCATTTAATCATTCCATCACCACCTGGGAAACTACTAATAATAAAGAACAATAAGAAGCACATAAAAAGTCACATAGAGGAAGAATAACCATGGTAAATTAACCCACTTCATATTTACACTTTATTTAACACCCATTCATGACATAACATATACTTATATTAAGATATGAGGTGAATCTTTCTACATGTTATTAATGGGTAAGCACCCATAAGAAGTAACATTTTCATTCTTCAAAGTCATCCCCCCTAATCTATCCTTCCATCCCAAACAACCTTCAACCCATAGCCACATCTAGCAACACACTGCAACCACAACCAAAACTGTAGCCCTGCTGCACAAATATGCCACACCACATCCACTGAACCAAACCCCTGTGCACTACCATGTCCACAATCACATTATCCCGCATACCAAGGAAAGAAATATTCAGATTTAACAAGTCATCCATTCTTTAATTCCACTTGTCAATTCAGGGGCTATCATAGAAATAGTATGATCTAGGGGCATCCATTTAATAGCTGAATATATGTGGTTAATAATTTTTCATATAAAGGAGTTTGAGGAAAACAAACAACATACATTCCATAACTATCCTATTCATAAACAAAGACCCCCAACAGCCATGATTTTCAGTTGGTAGTTATCCCATACAGATCAAAATGTCAAAAGGGGATGACGAACAGTAAGAACATGCATCACTTTTCCCCAAAACCTCATATATTAATCCTAAAACGACTCAATTATCTTTATTAATTGGTATTAAACCATATTCCCATGGTAAAACATCCATAAACCCACCCCGCATGATATAGAATTGAGAGAGGCAAAGGAAAAGATACTTGGAAGAAGAGGTAATTTGCACTTCCCGATTGCACCAAGACATGGGTGTGCATATGTAGTAGGAAAAACACCAGGGGAACATGGTCTAGAATTCACAGACCGATCACACGACTCCTATGAGGATAAGAAGTCTGGGTGTCCTATACCAAGGTAAAACAAGAATGAAGATCAAGGGAGAAGGGTACCTAGGCCTCAGAAAGATCTAAATAGAGCATCAGTTTAGATATTTTTTTGATTTTCCATTAAAGGAAGATGTGGTCAAGATAATGCATTTTGACTGAGTAAAATCCCTTGTACACTTAGAAATTCAAGATAAGATTTATGGGATTTTGATCGACCTCAAAACCTTTCGAATCTGTTATTAAAGCCATTTTACGTTAAAGAAGGCATCAAAAGGGGAAAAACTAGAACTGGAAAAACTATTCACAAGACACTGTCGAGTGAGACACCGTTGGGAGAGACACTATTTTACAAGACAATTTTGGATGAGATTCCATTAGACAAATCACTACTAGATGAGGCACCATCAGATGAGTGACTGCAAGGGTGATACACAGCCAGCTAGCCACTAACAGGGTGAGCTACTGTAACACCCCGACACTAGTTACCCAGAGTCGGTGCATTATTGCAAAGCATTGGAATGATCACAAGAGATCAAGTCTCGAAATACTGATTAGTTTAGTATCCTTGGAAGTACTAGATACATACATAAGTTTTACATTACATCATGAAATAAAAAAAACATTGTGTCTGATTAGCCAATAAAAACACATATGTTAATTACATTTTAATGGTATTAAATGTTCGTTTTTGATCTTATGGGCCTGAGTTAGTATATTTTAATTTTGAACATCCATTCTCATCATTTGTGCACTCCATGCCTAATGTACACCAATTTAGGCTCAATGATTCATCTGATTTTAAGGAATGTAATTATACATATTTTAATTTTATATTTTGGTAAATGGATATACACTTAAATATGAACATTTTTCATTTAGGGATTAATGGAGGATTCATAAAGGATGATGGATATATTTGGTGATGAAAGGAAATAATTCTGGAGAAGGTAGATTGGACACCTTCCCATTGTTGAGAATGTGGGGACCACAATATAGGACCACTGAAGCCCAAATTTCATGGGATGATATAATACATGTATAGGAACAAATAATTCTTCAGGATATAGTGCTAATTCGGCCTCTATGGTGGTTATTAAGGTAGACCAAATAGAATATCAAAATCTGGGCCAGAATCTGCGGCCCAGAATGTTATCCCACTAAATCGGTCATAAATCCCGATCCACAACTCCAAATAGGCCCAAATTTTACATACCTCTATAATACATCCAGGGAAACAAAATAATCTTCTATGTCCCACTGAGATTTGGTGATATTCTTACCCATACAGGATGATATTTTTAGGAGAGACAAGGAGGATAAAAATTCAAGGAGGGAATCAATTTCTCCACTACTTTCTACCACCCTAAGGCCTAAATTAATTTAATAATTGAGAATACATTGATTGAGGATTGGCCTAAGGCTTCCTAATTTCCTATTTAGGGTATTGGTGGTGAGGGGGAAGATATATCTTTTTTTTATGTAATATTATTATGCCAAAGTTTATTTGTAATGTTTTCAATTTCCATGTATGTTTGTTTTTGTATTTCTATGTTCTTAATCAGCATATTTCTCTTATATTCTTCCCATTTATTTCATTAAAACTATATAATCACAAATCATAGTGATATCTCTATGTTGTGGTGAATTAGTTCACACATAGGTGTGAATTTCATTCGCACACACGGAGTTCTTGTTATTTTCGTGATTTTAATTTCTTCAATCCAATTCTTGTAAGACATATTCCACCAACCATTGAGAGTATACCATCAATGGAGAGATAACCATTTAATGGGTTGATCATAGGAAGATTAAAGTGCTTGATTTAATGTTCTTTTATGAACAAATTGTTGTTAATTGGCCAATTAATTTAAGAATTCCATTCTTCAGTTATTTTCACTCTTCATCTTCACTGTGTTTGAGAAAGCTAAATCCAAGTACCAAAATAAACATATACCTTGGAGAGATCATGAATTTGGTTCTATAACCGTCTAGGGGATTAGTAATTGATTTTAGTTAGCATCAAACCAGAAAAAGATGAAGGTAGTGTAATTATGAATAATGGATTCATCAAAAATTAATAAAACCAAAATTGTCTAAAGAAGTAAAATTCAATCAATCCACCCCAAGCATAATCCTAAGATCAACCCATTTTCATTAAATTGAATTCACTTAGGTTTCTTATTGTTCTTTAAAACTATCTAAAATCAAAACCAAGTTGTCCACTTCATAGCCAAAAATCCATCTCATAGGTTGTGTATCTTAGGTATCTTCTTAGGTATCAGTGGATTCGACAACCTAAGCTAGACTACAAGGACCGTTATATCTTCATCTCTTGGGTAAATTTGAGCGTGAATCAAATTTTGGCACTATTTTCAGGGACCAAGTAAGTACCATAGACTAAAAACTTCTTTTCTCACCCCCGTTCTTCTATTCTCACCCAAGATCTCTTATCTTGTCCCTTTCTCATTTTTTTTCTTTTTGGCGCATGTCCGCCTACACCCACAATAATTCAAACAGACTAGTTAGGGTGGAAATTCCTAGGATAGGGGATTCAAGTGAACATCAGGGATCATTTCCATTAGATCCTAATCTTATTGATACTCTAAAATCTAAAATTGAATCAATTCTAATGGAGGGTATTCTAATAAATCAAATTGTAAATTCTGGGGGAAATAAAATGGGAAACCAAAATCAAGAAGCGCCAAACATAAGGAATGTATTAGATAAAACCATGAATGAATACCTCACTCCAACTTGGACCAATTCCCCCTCATGCATTAGACACAATTCCCTAGGAGATGCCAACTACATCTTTAAACCCCGTGTCCTAAACCACCTTCCCACATTCCCTGGAATGGAGTCCGAGATGCCCTACTTTCACGTTAAGGAGTTCAATGACATTGTAGAAACCATGTGTTCCCCACATCAACTATAATCATCTAAGATGAGGATATTTCATTTTTCTTTGAAGGATTGATCTAAAAATTGTCTAAACAACTTGAGACCTGCATAAATCCACTCATGGGACCAATTGCAAAGAGAATTCTACAAAAAATACTTCCCTCATCACAAAACAATTGCACTTAAAAAGTTCATTCAAAACTTTTTTGAAAAAGAGGGAGAATCATTCTACAAAATATGAGAGAGGTTCAAAGAAACCGTAAACATAGTTCCACACCATGGTTTTTCTATTCCTAAACAAGTGAGAATTTTCTATGAAGGGTTGGGTCCGGGGAACAAAAAATTCATTGGCATGATGTGTAATGGAACTTTTAAAAACAAAGACCCAAATGATGCTTACAAGTATCTGGAAAGCCTTACTGAACAAAACCAAACATGGGGAACTTCACCTTATTCTAAAAAGCCACAAGGAACTACCAGAATTCATTCACTTAGAGAAGAGGAAAGCCTTAGGACTAAACTCATAGCACTCTCTAGGAAGGTTGAAGAGATAAACCTTAGGAAAGTCCATGAAATCCAAACTGTAGACCCTGTTTGCACAATTTGTGACAAACATGACCATAAGATAGACAACTGCCCAACCATTCCATCCATCAAGGATGTTCTTTTAGGAGGACCCCCGATAGAAGTAAATGCCTTGAACTTTCAAAAGTCTCAATACCAAAACACCTTCAACCCAAGGTATAATGACCACCCAGGCTTCCACTGGAAAGATAACCAAAAAACTAGCCAACCACAGGGAAAAAATCCTTACCCCCATTAGAACTATCAAACCCATAACCAGTTCCAAACCCAAACTATCCAATACCAACAGCCACCGGTCCATTTTCAATAAACCATCCCACTTCCAAAATATCCCCCTGGGATAAACCAATCTTCTCAAGCACCAACCCAAACTGTTCCACAAATCTTACTAGAACAATTGTGCAAACAAATGGAAAGAATGAACTTGGAAGTCTCTTCACCAAAACAAGAACTTCAAACCATAAAAACTAGAAAGGCACTTATGCCTACACAAGCCATACCGCAACAAACAGTAAGGGGAGAGTCAAGTTCCACTCAAACAACTCATGAAAAACTAAAGGTTGTGACTATTTTAAGAAGTGTGAAATCAATTGATAAACCTAAACAGCTAATTCAAAACCCATATAAAGTTTCAAACTTTGATGAAAATTCAAATGAACCAAATGATCAAACTGAAAAACATGATAATATTATCAAAGAAACAACTCTTCAACAAACAACCCCACAACCTGCACCATTTCCTCAATGCATGAGGGGGGAAACCAATCCTGAATTGAGTGAAACATTAAGGGAAATATTCTCATAAGTCAAGTTGAACATTCCTCTTCTCGATGAAATCCAAACTATACCTGCCTACTCAAATTACATTAAAAGACTTGTGCACTTTTAAAAGAAAATTTTCACATAAAAACCAAGTCCTTTTGGCTACTAATGTGAGTACCATAATTCAAGGGACCATTCCTCCTAAGTTGAAAGACCTGGGTTTCCCTTACATCAATGTTGAACTAGGAGAGAGCAAAGTTTTTCAGGCCTTGTGTGACCTAAGTTCTATTTTCAATCTCATCCCCTATGTTGTGTACTACTAGTTAGGCCTAAAAGAGCTCCAACCCACGCCTGTCACACTTCAATTTGTTGATCGTAGTATTAGGGTTCCAAAGGGTATTTTAAAAGACGTTCTCATAAAGGTTGAAAACGTCATCTACCCTGCTAACTTCATCGTCCTTGACAACCATCCAAACTTAGGAAATAAGGAACAAACCACAATCATCCTTGGTCATCCTTTCCTTACAACAATCAACTCTCTTATCCGATTTTAAAATGGGAACATGACCATCACCTTTAGAAACATGAGTCTAGAATTGAACATCTATAATGAAAGCTCAAAAATAGAGGATTATGAGGATATTCATGAAGTAAACATGATAGGAAGCGTTGATAATGAATCCATAGAACATCAAGGAATAATTGATGGATTTTTAAGTCAGGATGAGATTGATTTCCTTTGTTCACATGAAGGAATTTTATCTCCTTGGCTTGAATCATTTTCAAATTGTTCTTATTATGAAGTCTTAGGTCCAACAATCAGTGAAACCTTTCAAGAAACCACTTTCATAGAGACCAATCAAACTTCCTTCCCTAAATCTAATCAAACCAATCTTGTAGCTAAAACTTCTACACATGGGGATTCGATTCTATCTAAAACTCTAGGAAACAAAATCAATCTTGATCCAATGTCCCATTATTCTGCTGAAATTCTGAACCAACCTGATCTTGAATTGAAGGAACTTCCCACTGCACTCAAGTATGCCTTATTAGGAAACAATAAAACACATCCTATTGTCATTTATTCTTCTCTTGAAGACAATCATGATAGGATGCTTCTAGATGTCCTTAGGAAACATAAGAAATCCATTGGTTGGACCCTGTCTAATATTTCTGGGATTATCCCACTTATCGAGACTCATAGGATTGTTCTGGAATCTGATTCAAAGCCATGTCGTCAACCTCAATGGTGACTCAATCCTAATATCATATAAGTAGTGAGAAAATAACTTCTGAAATTGTTAAAATCTGGTATCATATATCCCATAGCTGAGAGTGAGTGGGTTAGCCCAATCCAAGTGGTTCCAAAAAAGGCTACAATCACAGTGATAACCAATAAGGATGGAGATATTCTTCCAACAAGGGTGAGTAGTGTTTGGAGAGTCTGCATCTACTATAGGAAGTTAACTCATTTACCAATAAGGACCATTTCCCCTTACCATTCATTGACCAAGTCCTTGAGAGAGTGGCGGGTCATGTCTTTTACTATTCATTAGATGGGTACTTGGGGTACAATCAGATTGAGGTATCCCTATAGGATCAAGGGAAGACTACATTCACCTATCCATTTGTCACCTTCACCTTCAAACGCATGCCCTTTGGGTTATGCAATTCCCCTAGAACCTTCCAGCGGTGCATGATGGGAATATTATCAAACATGGTAGGGGATTTTCTAGAGGTATTTGTGGATGAATTCTTTGTGTTTGGGGATAAATTTGAGGGATGTCTGAGGAATGTAGAGAGAGTCTTGTCAAGATTTGAATAAAATAATCTGGTCTTAAACTGGGAAAAATCTCATTTCATGGTTAAATAGGGACTAGTTCTAGGCCATCTGGTCTCAGGTAGGGGGATTGAAGTTGATAAAGCCAAGGTTAAAATCATTTTTCACCTTCCATCACCCAAAACTTTCAAGGAAGTGAGGTATTTCTTAGGACATGCTAGTTTCTATAGAAGGTTCATTGGGAATTTCAACTCTATTTCTCGACCACTTTGTGCTCTATTGGTGAAAGATGGTCCATTTTTATGGACAGAAAGCTGTGAGGAATCATTATCTACACTCAAGTCAGCTCTTATCTCTCCACCTATCATGCAATATCCAAATTGGAAACTTCCTTTTGAGCTCATGTGTGATGTGAGTGACTTCGCTGTAGGAGCAGTCTTAGGAAAACGGTGTGAGAAAAATCCATGTGTCATTGCTTATGCAAGAAAATCATTAAATGATGCACAAATCAACTACACCACCACTGAGAAAGAGTTGTTTGTTTTTGTCTTTTCCTTGTATAAATTCAGGTCTTGTCTCTTAGGATCACCCATCGTTGTCTTCACTGACCATTTATCCCAAAAATACCTTTTCCAAAAACAAGATTCCAAGGCTAGACTGATTACGTGGGTACTTCTCTTACAAGAATTTGACCTCACAATCAAGGAAAAAAAGGGTTTTGAAAATGTTATATCTGATCACCTCTCTAGGATGGAATTCAAAGACAGCTCAAATCACCTTTCTATGTCTAATTCATTCCCTGATGAACACCTATACTCTATGAGTGACTGCCCTTGGTATGCAGACATAGCCAACTTTTTAGTTACAGGAGTCATTAAAAAATTCTTAGGGACTCAATATAGAATGAAATTCCTTTCTAATTTTAGTTACTATTTGTTTGATGATCCATACCTCTACAAGTTCTTCCCTAACCAATTCATTAGGAGGTGTATCCCAGAATCTGAACAAGATTCCATCCTTAAATTCTGTCATAGTGAGGCATGTAGAGGTCGCTTTTCCTCTAAGAAAACTTCTGCTAAGGTTCTTTAGTGTGGTCTCTTCTGGCCCACCCTCTCAAGGGACTCCTATGCAGTTTTTCAAAGTTGTCCTAAGTGTCAAAAAGTAGGGTCCATCATAAAAAGGAATCAAATGCCACTCACTCCCATCTTAGTGATTGAAATCTTTGACTGCTGGGGAATCTATTTCACGGGTCCCTTCTCAAACTCTAGGGGATATATGTACATCCTTTTAGTTATCTATTATGTCTCCAAATTGGTTGAGGCCATTCCTACAAAATCCAATGATCATTAAACTATGAATATATTTATCAAGTAAAACAATCTCTCTAGATTTAGAACTCCTATGGAAATCATTAGTGATTGTGGAATGCATTTCTGCAATCTTCCTTTCTCAACACTCATGGAAAAGTATGGAATTTCTCACAAAGTGTCCACTGATTACCACCCACAGACCAATGGTCAAGATGAGTTATCCAATCTATAAATCAAACAAATTCTTGAGAAAAATGTTGATCCATCTAGGAAATATTGGTCAAGAAAACTCTTAAATGCTCTTTGGGCCTTTCAAATCGCATTTAAAACCATTTTAGGAATGTCCCCGTATAGGTTGGTTTATGGAAAAGCATTCCATTTTCCAGTGGAAATTGAACATAAGAATTTTTGGGAAATTAAGAAAATGAATTATGACCTCTCATTGGCTGGAAAAAAAAGGAAATTAGATCTCAATGAACTTGAGGAACTTAGGATGGAGGCTTATGAAAATTCAAGGATCAATAAAGAAAAGGTACAAGCCTATCAATCTCGAAACCTTAAAACCAAACACATTGAACCAAGAAAACCTATTCTTTTGTATAATTATAAACTTCACTTACACCCGAGAAAATTGAGGTCTAGATGGTCAGGTCCATACATAGTTCATAAGGTGTACCCCCATGGGGCTGTTGAAATTCAAGATCCCACCAATAGTCAAACATTTAAAGTTAATGGTCATAGAGTCAAATCATTCATAGAACCATTCCAAAAACATGAAGTTGATGAAGAATTGTGTGAACCTACCTTAGATAACGAAAATAATTAATCAATTATGGGTCCAAGTCGAGCTAACTACGTTAAACAGAGTGCTACATGTGAGGTAACCCATGGTGTTCAAGTTTCCAATCATTTTGTTGTTTTAATCAAATTTATATTTCAAATAGGATTAGTGGATCATTTTGATATAATTTTATTCTACCTCAAACTGTTGACCTATTCTTCTATTATGAGTATGTATGGGTATGAAAGGGGAGCCCCGTATTCATCCGGGTCACGCGGTGTGATCCCTGAGTACTACCTTACCTAGAAATTAAAAATAAGACAATGTATCATCAGTTTGATTAAAAAAAATAAGGAAAACCATAAAAATGATGAGACTTGGTATTAAATAAATTGTTGTGTTATTTGTTTTGTCTGGTTTGTTCTTGTTTGTATGGTTCAAGGACTATTTTGGGTGATACATATTCAATCAAGTAGGTGCCTACATATCCCATGAGAACAAAGAGTGATTTAGGAGCTCCACAATCATCATTATGAAGCAACTAGGTGAACTTGTTCCAGGCCCTTTCCAACTCTTTCCCCCCACCCGCTTTCTCCTCTCTTTTCTTTTAAGAAACTAGGGACAGTTTCATTCTAAGTTGGGGGGTGTGGAAATAAAAAGTTTGTTAAAAAATAATGAGAAAAAAAAAGAAGTAAAATTCCTTTTATATTAA
This sequence comes from Viscum album, assembly GCA_963277665.1. Taxonomy (NCBI): domain Eukaryota; kingdom Viridiplantae; phylum Streptophyta; class Magnoliopsida; order Santalales; family Viscaceae; genus Viscum; species Viscum album. The sequence continues at coordinate 628,199,547 of OY728127.1, forward strand.
TATAATAACATCTTTTCTCACATTAAAACTAAATAGAAAATAATTTTTATTTCCTTGACTCTTAATTTAATTCATGATTAAGTTTACACTCATTGATTTTGGAAGTTTGGTTGTCCAATGAGAATTTTCATCATTTTTATTTTCATCTATTAAATCAAAATGCCACAATGCACATCCTCTAGACTGTGGGGTACTAATTTGAATTCTTGGGGTCCCATAATAAATAGCATATTCTAGTTTTATTTTTATTAATAATATGATTGTTCAAAAAAATATAAAAAAATAAAATAATAAAAATAAAAATTTGCGTGCAGAGCAATGGATTGATAAAATGTGAGGCTTTCAGCACTTGGGGATCGTGACTCCAGAGTTTTCTAGCCCTAAGTTTTTCACTCTATCTCTATTTATAGTCATATGACTTTGTTTTTGATCAAGTTAACTCGAGATGATGCCCGAGTATGTGTGTTTCACTTGGTGCCCTAAGGCCTTTGAGCCTGGGAGTCATCGGCAAAGTTTTGCTACATGGGTTAATTTGATTAACTGCAATATCAATTACTATGGTAACATTGCAAAAAAATCAAAAAAAAACTCATATTAGCATTAAATGTTATTCCACCTAGCGCTTCCATGATTTCCCCCTTTAATGAAAATAATCTCCCATATCTATTGTGATTCACAACACATCATTTCACCTAATTGAGTTGGATGAAGTATGATGATGGATTTTATCAAAGGAATGGGATTAGGATTAGGATATTCTTTTAAATTTACCTTGTTTTAAATTATTTTGATAGGTTATAAAGATATATTTGTGTGTAGTTTACATTGTGAGCATTGTTTGTTATAATGTATTTGAAAAAAAAAATCAAATATAATCTTCGAATTATTTGCTCGGGACTAGAAAATCTCAAGTTAGGGGTGTGATTAGCCAATAAAAACACATATGTTAATTAAATTTTAATGGTATTAAATGTTCATTTTTTATCTTATGGGCCTGAGTTAGTGGATTTTAATTTTGAACATCCATTCTCATCATTTGTGCACTTCATGCCTAATGTACACCAATTTAGGCCCAATGATTCATCTAATTTTAAGGAATGTAATTATCCATATTTTAATTTGATAATTTGGGAAATGGATATACACTTCAACATGAACATCTTTCATTCAGGTATCAATGGAGGATTCATAAAGGATTATGGAGATATTTGGTGATGAAAGGAAATAATTCTGGAGAAGGGAGATTGGACACCATCCCACTGTTGAGAATGTGGGGCCTACAATACAGGTCCAATGATGCCCAAATTTCTTGGGATGATAGAAGACATGTAGAGGAATAAATAATTCTTCAGGATTCAGTGCTAATTAGGCTTCCATGGTGGTTATTAAGGCATCCCGAATAGAATATCAAAATCTAGGCCAGAATCTACTGCCCAGAATGTTATCCCACAAAATTGGTCTTAAATCCTGATCCACAACTCCAAAATAGGCCCAAATTTTAAAGGCATCTAGAAGACATCCGGGGAAACAAAATAATATTCTATGGACCACCAAGATTCAGTGATATTCTTTCCTATACAGGATGATCTTTTTAGGGGAGACAAGGAGAATAAAAAGTCAAGGAGGGAATCAATTTCTCAACTACTTTCCACCACCCTAAGGCCTAAATTAATTTAATAATTGGACATATATTGATTTAGGCTCACCCTAAGTCTTAAAAATTGCCTATTTAATTCATTGGTGGTGAGGGGGAAGATATATCTTGTTTTTGATGTAATGTTATTATGCCAAAGTTTCTCTGTAATGTTTTCAATTTCCATGTAAGTTTCTTTTTGTATTTATATTTTCTTAATCAACATATTTCTCTTATATTCTTCCCATTTATTTAATTAAAACTCTATAATCACAAATCACAGTGATATATATGTGTTTTGGTGAATTAGTTCACACATAGGTGTGAATTTTGTTCACACACACTGAGTGCTCGTTATTTCCGCGGTTTTAATTTCTTCAATCCAATTCTTGTAAGCCATCTTTCGCCCACCATTGAGAGTATACCATCAATGGAGGGATAACCATTTAATGGGCTGATCATAGGAAGATGAAAAGGCTAGATTTAATGTTCTTTTATGAACAAATTGTTGTTAATTGGCTAATTAATTTAAGAATTCCATTCTTTAGTTATTTCCACTCTTCATCTTCACTGTGTTTGATAAAGCTAAATCCAAGTACTAAAATTAACATATACCTTGGAGAGATTGTGAATTTGGTTATATAAGTGTGTATGGTATTAGTAATTGATTTTATTTAGCATCAAATCTGAAAATGATGAAGGTAGTGTTATTTTTAAGAATGGATTCATCAAAAATTAATAAAACCAAAATTGTCTAAAGAAGTAAAATTCATTCAATCCACCCTGAGCATAATCCTAAGATCAACCCATTTTCATTAAATTGAATTCACTTAGGTTTCTTAGTGTTATTTAAAACCATATAAAATAAAAACCAATTTGGCTACTTCGTAGCTAAAAATCCATCTCATAGGTTGTGTATCTTAGGTATCTTCTTAGGTCTCAGTGGATTTGATAACCCAAGCTAGACTACAAGGACCGTTATACCTTCATCTATTGGGTAAATTTGAGCATGAATCAGTATCACCTTTGAACACACTCATATACTTTGGCCTATTCCTACAAGTTAATCATAATATACTTCTTCACATCTTAGTAAAAAGAAAACATAAGAAAGGGGTGAGCTCAGATGCTCGGTAAGGATAACAATATAGCGGAAACTATAATAAATAAGCATAAAAATTTAAGGCAATGTATAAGACTAAAACACAATCCTTTTAAACTTAAACTTATTCATAATATGGAAAAGAAAAATCAAATAATTTCATTTAATTATTCACATGGATATTATACTAGTTGACTAATTACATTTAATATCAACATCTAATTTCATAATGATGGAATGCATTATATCGGACATCATAACCACATAGTCAAGGCCTCGTGCCAATATTAAAAATATGATTTTATCAAGGCATTATGTCAAGACACTAGTTTGTCTCATAAGACCTGCCAATGCATCGAGGATATATAGCGAGCTCCACCCGTCACGTACTAAGTCCAATGCATTCCTCATATGAAAAGTTTAAAACATAACATAAACATTTGTATTAAAACTAGAATATGAAATGTTAATACTTTAACCATAAACCATGAATGGTATAAAAATAAAACATACATATTAAAACATATCACAAAACCTTAAATACAATATGGAATATTGTATCATAATAAATCAACTTCAAACAAGTGTAAAATTCATCAAAGGATGTTTACATAGATGGAATCAAAACTATTTGATAGAAATATCTCTTTCTATTTTGAAATCATTTAAAAGTCACATAATTATAAAAGAAAATATTTATTTTGAAAATATTCTTATAATATTGTAAGGGAAGCTTCGAATTTGTTATAACAATGGAAAATATTTTCACCCACCGTATAAGTTAAAAAAAATTCTTACCTTGATTTTTCGAAAAGGTCATAAAGTACCTTGTTTGGAAAATGATGGAAAGATTCCTTTCAAAACATTTTATAAAAAGTAAAAAAAGGGTATAAATGACTTTAACCCATATTATAGGAAATAGTAAAAATGTTTTGAAATACATTTTTAAGAAACGCGGATGAGGATGATAAAGAATTCTCAGTAGATGCTTACATATAAACAACCTCGGATAATGAAGAGATTGCAAAATTAACCCTTACCTTGTACTTTTCCTTAGTCAAGGGTACGTTAACCTCCTGTATAATAGTTAAATAATTTTTATTAAATTATACAAGAACCACATACATAAATATGATATCATATATGATCTTCTAATATTGCTTTGTTAATAATATTTTTGTAGTATCATTGTTTCGGGTGTTAAATGATTTGTTTTCCTTTATATTTTTTGTTACGTAAGTCATGTTTGTTATGGATAGGATGTATTTGATTCATATACATAATGATATTAAGTTCTTAAACATTATTTTAAATCATAAAATGAAAATTATTCTTGAATGGTTACGATGGGGAATGAATCTCATCGCGTTCGTGGAGATGGTAATTCGTATGTATGCACAAGCGACAATATCATTCTATTGATGGTGAAATAGTATGTAATTGGATGGTATATCACATATAAATAATCATTAATATGTTATATTTATTATATACATCAATTATACTCATTATTATACCCATCCAAATAATGAAGTGTTGAATAACAAACTACACCACAATGTGGAGATGGTAAGCCGTACGTACGCACGTATGGTGACTTTTTCATTCGTAGGATGGATAGAATAATGAATATGGTTTTACCATATTTATATTAACATCATAGTATGTAGATGGTACTGGATTTATTATTTTGGTATGGAAAAAACAAATAAAGAGGAAGTGTAAGAAGAAAATAACTTTGAAATAGGTGATGAAATTATTACCTCTTCTTCGAGTGCTTTCTTTTAATTTGATCAAAAGGAATTATTAGGTTGGATTTATGATAAAATTAATGAATCTAGGTTTAATTGAGGGTATTTATAAAGATATTTGAGTAGGTTTTGGATGATCCAAATGGATTTGGTGGTGTGAAATTAAGAGAATGGGAAGTACTCTTTTATAAGAGAGGTGAGGGTCACTTTAGGAAAAGCTTGAAATATTATTTTATTATAAAATAATTTTTGGTTTCTAATGAATAAAAATGGATTTATTTCTAGTATAAGGTGGTTATGGGTCGAAATATTCTCAACCAATAGGTTTTAGATAAGTTTAGGTCACCATATTAACCTTATATTTTAGATTAAATTCTTAGTTAAATAGTTTAACGTTTACCATGTCTTCTTATATTTTTATATTACGTGGTTAATAAAATTACTATAAAATGTCAAGAGAATATAAAGTGATTAATTAATGACATATTTATCATTATATAATTCCTTTGGCCTAACCTTATATTTTTAGTAATATTATATCATTTAATAATATAGTATTTGTTTTAAAAACTCATTTATGTCAATTTTGACATTATTTAGTATTTGGTGAAAGTAAAAAAACTTGATTAATTAAAAAAATACATTAAATCAACCCTAACATGTTATATTAACCTAGAAAATTCTTGGATGGCATAAAAATTACAAATTTACATTTATTTTGATATTTATAATATCAATTATTTTAATCTTCTATTAATAAGGTAATTACTACATCATCATTGTTTCATAAATAAATTTAATTATTTAATGTCTAAAATTTATAAATAAAATACCATGATGTAGAAAATATTTTTATCTTTCTAATGAATATTTATAGTCAAATTTATCTTATGTATAACCCTATATTAAAAATGGTTAAGTTGTTAAACTTTGAATTTTACACTTTTAACTCTTCTTTAAATAAAATAATAATAAATGTCCTAATCTAATCCAAGTGAATCAAAGACGATAATATTTTATTCCTAAGGTTGATTTTGGTCGACAAAAACTTATCCAATAGAATTAGTACATGTGTTAGGGTAATTATAATTTCATTTTTACCTTTAATTGCGCTAATTACTTTTAAGCGTGGTAAATAAAATTCAAAAGTTACTATTCACCAAAAATTATTTTCAGCCTATTAAACTAAATTTTAATTACGGATGTCAATAGTGTCTCTCGTATTTTTTAAATTTAATTCACAGAAGTGTTAAAATTTCATTTTATGCAAATTTGCAAATTTTCCTAGAATGTGGGTAAAAGACGTTAAAAAGTTCAATAAAATTTTATACATCTAATCATATTATAAAATGAATACAATGAATTAAATTGAAATAATATAGGTATTATGTATATATTTTGACTTAAAATAAATTTAAATAAAATAATTAATTATTTAAATAAAATTCAGTTTTAAACAATAACGCAGTGTTTTTCACTATTCATCAAAAATTGAAAGTTTTTAGAAAAATACCAAAAATTCACCTTAAGATAATTTTGATATTTTGAATCCAAAAATGAAGTACATTTTGAAAAATAAAATTTATAAAATTTCAAAAATTGGTTATCACTATTCATAACTTCTTTTTTAAAAGGCTGGTTTGATTGGTTGTGGTGTGCTAGAACCCGAAGTTGCGTATAGCGCAAGCTATTGTATTATTCAAAGAGAAGTATATTGTGGAAGAATGGGGTGTTACAGCTACCAACAGTGAGCGACCGCCAGGGTGAGCTACCGCCAGTGAGCGACTGCCAAGGTGAGACCACCTGGGTGACACCGCCAAGGTGACACTGTCAGGGTGACGCTGCCAAGGTGACACCACCTAGGTGACACCGCCAGTGGTGTCTCCACTAGGGTGATGTCACTTCCAGGTGACACCGCCAGTGGTGACACTGCCATGGTGACACCTCCACTAGGTGACACCGATGGCGAGGCACTGTTGGAAAACTTGGAAAACTATGAAATTTTTTAAAGTGTTGTAAAGATTCGTCTTTATCTCCCATAACACCTCAAACACCAGATTCTCACAAATGAATGGACCAAAGAGGTTCAGACCATTACATCAGACACCTCTCAAACTATTCTCACCCTTGAGAATTCAAAACCAATCCCAAAAGAAAGAGGGGTCCAAACAACCACCCCATGAGATGCCTCTCAAGGATCTTACTACACTTGAAACACTTCTAACACCCAAACACATCAACATACAATGATAAACCACCTTATGTTGTTCAAAATCTTGAGTGGAAACCTCCACATCAAAGAACACCTCCTCCGACATCTGATAATCCAAATGACCACATGAAACACCACACAAGAATAATAACCACACTATCAGAACATGTGGACCAGGGGATTTTGTCCTCCATGTCAAGATACCATCTGCTCTAGGTGGTACTGACTTGCCCGCATGGTTTTAATCGCACTGCAATTAACGCATCTTGATTAGGAATCAGGTCCTCCCATCTTTATGTGTCAGAAATTTATCATACATTATGGAATAAATAAAGAACTCATCTCATAATCAACAAGTTTTAAACATCACATTACAAAAAAAACAGATAAAAACAAAACTCAAAAAAACTTCGGGTACTGGGCACACATCTGCGCTTCTCGATTCCAAGTACTCTCCACCTGGCTATCATGCCTCCACAGTAGAAGAACCAAATGAATGGTCTTCCCATGTAGTACCTTCTTCCGACTATCTTGGATCTCCACTGGTCGATCCAAAAATGTTGAGTCATCCTTGATATCCAAATCTCCCTATTCAATAACATGGGATTCAATGTGAAGATATCGACGAAGTTATGAGATATGGAAAATTTCGTGGATCCTCTCCAACTACAGTGGAAACACCAAGTGTTATTCCACCTCACCAATGCACCCCAACACCTCAAAAGGTCTGATGAACCTAGAAGAAAGATTACTCCCTCTTACAAACCTTCATTTCCCACATTGAGGGGAGACCTTCAAGAACATGTGGTCCCCAACCTCGAACTCCAAGGGCCTCCTCCTATGATTGGCATAAGACTTATGTCGGTCTTGCACTGCTTTCATACTTTTTCAAACAAGATAAACCTTCTCAGTCATTCCCTACACCACATATGGACCAAGAACAGCTACCTCCCCAACTTCTGTCCAACACAATGGAGAATGACACGGCCTCCCGTACAATGCCTCGAATGGGGTCATGCCAAAGGAAGAGTGATATATATTATTATAAGAAAACTCCACCATGGGAAGGTGTTGTAACCAAGATCCACTAAATCCAAATATGCATGCCCACAACATATCCTCCAACATCTGGATAGTCCACTCTATCTTCCCATCTGTTTGAGGGTGTAAAGCAGTGCTAAGGCACAATTGGGTGCCAAAAGCATGTTGCAATTCCCTATAGACTCATGAGGTAAAATTCACATCTCGATCTGAGACAATGTTCCTCGGAACCCCATGCAACCACACCACCTCGTCCACATAGCTTTGGCCTAAGGAATCCAATGTGCCTGACTCCTTGATCGCTAAGAAGTGGGCCAATTTCATTAATCGATCCACTATCACCCAGATAGCATTGTAGCCTCCATAAGTCATGGGTAACCCTATGATGAAATCTGTTGAGATGTTATCCCGTTTCCACTCAGGAACATCCAAGGGAAACAACAAACCACTAGGGACACGATGTTCGGTCTTCACCTACTAGAAAACCAAGAACTTCTCCACGAACTCTACCACTGCTCATTTCATCCCAGGCCATCAAAACTATATCCTCAAGCCACGATGCATCTTGGGAACTCTTGGATGCACCACCAATGGTGAGCTATAAAAATCACAAAGGAATCCACTACACATTTCTACTAGAACAAATAGCTTCCCATAAAAAAATATCCATTTTAGATCATCCTCTGTCCACCCCTACAGAGCATCGCCATGGACAACATGATCACATGTTACCTATACCTCTGAGTCTCCCCACTAAGAATCCTCCAACTACTACATCCAAGAAAACTGCACCATCATCTGAAACAAACAATCTCTACCACCATCCACCCTCGCATCTAAGTGCAAGGTTGCAAACTCCTCCATTACTCTGCAAGCATCCACAGACTCCCAAACAACCTCCCTCTATGAATTCCTACTCCAAGCATCATCCACCACATTTCCCCTTCTTAATGTGTAAAAGATTTCAAAATCATAGTCTTGAAAAAACTCCATCCACCTTCACTACCACAGATTCAGTTCACATTGGGAAAAGATAAACCTCGTGCTCTAGTGATCTATGAAGTTCATAAAGTGCTCCCCAATAAGGTAATTATACTATAACTTCAGCACGAACAATACTACTACTAACTCTAGATCATGGGTGGCATAGTTACACTCGTGGGGACATAACTTCCTAGACCCATAAGAGATCATTGCTTGTTACTGCATCAACACACATCCCAAACCTATATGGGAAGCATCACAAAATACCTCAAACATCACCCATTCCTTTGGAAACCATAGAATTGGAGCATTGAACAACTTCCCCTTCAGATAACTGAACGTTTTCTAGCACTAGTCACTCCATAAAAAAGATTGGTCATTTCTAGTCAGATCTATCAACGGTGCTGCAAATCGAAATAATTTGAGTAAAAACCTTCAATAATAGCCTGTAAGACCAAGGAAACCACAAACTTATGCCACATTATTAGGTGATGTGTAAGAAAAAACTTCTTGAACATTCAACGGGTCCACTTCCACACCCTACTGAGACACCACATGTCTGAGGAAGTTCACCTCTCATGTTCAGAACTTACACTTTGACAACTTTCGGTAGAGCTATTTGCATAAAAGGATTTGAAAGACATCTTTAAATTCTTGGTATTCTCCCAATATTACTTTGAGTAAATCAAGATATCATCAATGAATATGAAAAAAAAACTGATCTAGGAACTCACAAAAAATGGAGTTTCATAAGTCCCATGAACATAGCTGGTGCATTCGTAATACCAAATGGCATAACCATGAACTCGAAGTGCGTATACCTACATCTAAAAGAATTCTTTGGGATATCTCCCTCCTTCACACTCAACTGGTGATATCCAAACTATATATCAATCTGAGAAAACCAAATTTCCCCTCTCGGCTGGTCGAAAAGATCATATATCCTCGAAAGGGGGTAATGGTTCTTGTCCATCACCTGATTCAAACTTCGATAGTCTATACACAGCCTTAGACCAATGTCTGCCTTATTTGCGAACAATAACAGGGCACCCCATGGTGACACACTGGGAACCTCTACCATCTCAGTGTCCACTGATTCTACTGATAGCTCATCTAACAAATAAAGAAGGGGCTCCACACGCCGACTGCCCACCTGACAACCCCACTTGCCAATGAAAACCACATATCGACCATCCACATCTAAAAACATGAATCTCCCCTAGAAGAAGTCGATAATGGAACATAAATAATACAACCATTTGATGTCAATAATGAAATTTTATGGATTAATTTGTAATAATAAGAGATCCCCATGAGACTGATGTGGTCCCATCATCAGTCTACACCCCCGGCACACATCAAATAAGCTGGTCTGGCCTCTGATTGGAATACTCAGCACCAGGGGCATGGGAAGCCTCTCTATGTATAGTCCTATAATATAGGATAGATCATGTGAAATAAAGGAGTGTAGATCTCCTGAATCAAACAAATCACAATCAAGGGTACTAAACAAACTGATCGTACCTCTGATGATCTCTGGCCTTGCTGGAACTATTGCCTCTACAACATGTAACTAACCATCCCAGGTCATCTACCTCTCTAATGATGACCACCTCCACAACCACACTCAAGTCATGGACCTTGATCATGAGGGACATATTGAGGTCGGACTCTACCTTCTCTATCTCTCCTCAGTGGAGCAAAATCCGGTTGTCCCAACTGTTGAAACTATCTCATCGGTAACTGCTAATAAGACTGACGTTGAGCCTATTAACCTCCACCAAACTGGTATCGGGTAGCCATTGGACACTGACTCTAAGTATGGTCGTGAACCCCACAGAAAAAACACATCATCCCCAAGCCCACAAAAAAGTCACAGGGACCGCCGGAACCAGAAGGCAGGAAAAGAAGATGTTGAGGTCATCTCCCTGCTGGTCGAGACCTCGAAGGACCTAGCACCTAAAACTTGCTGCTGATAGCTCTACCTATCAAAGAACTTTGTTGGATCCCCTCTCATGGTATAACTCCTCACGAATTCATCTACTCAATAACAACATCCTTATTCTAAACCACCATATACGTTGGAAACATAAAGGGAGTAACAACATACTAGATTGAAGTATGGAGTGCCTCCTTGAGACATCTCACATGAGACTCCTTGTTCAGAAAGAGATCTAGTGAAAAATGAAGTGTAACGACCCAATGTTTTTCAATGGAAATTACTTTCTTATAAATATGTCATAAAATCACATGAAAATGAGAAATAATGAACTACTAAGTGATAAGTGACCTTTAAACATAAGTGTTTCACTTCTGTGTTTGGAATTTCAAAAATCTGACATACACGGTTGCAATCAGTAAGTTATTTGGAGTCTGATAAGAAAAACTTATTTTTTTGGTGAATAGTAACCTACCCTTATGAATAGTAACATACCCTTATGAATAGTGATATACCCTAATGAATAGTAACCTTACCTATGATAATATATAAATAATATTCAAGCTGAAAGTAAAATATACCTATATTTTAGAATAAGTTAATTAATGTTTTAAAACTGGTTTTTGATAATAAATTATGATTTTAATTAAATATTAAAATAATCATATTTCAAAAATTATTTTTGAAAAATTGAATTCATTTTTTCATTCTACATGTCGAAAAATGGTTAGGGTGAATTTTTGATATTTTTCTAAAATACTTGAATTTTTTATGAATAGTGAAATACGGTAATTTGCCGTATATATACATTATAAGCTAAATAGACCATTCCTATCATCATGGATAATTTCACCACCCTTGGTTAGAATTCACATGACCCATTTACTATTATTGTTAATGTAATACTTACTATTCCTTATCTTGAGAAGAAATAATAAATTAATGATTATAATATTATGAAATCCCTCATCTCCTCCACTATAAAAACCCCCCTCACTCTCACTTCTCTTCACTCCTCTCAAACCTTGTGATTTGCCAATATTCTACCCAAATCCCTCCCTAAGATCCTCCCCTATGTCCAAAATCTCCTATACTCTTCAAAATACCAAAATCTCTCCCCTTAAGAGGTTCTCAAAGGAGGAAGTCTCAAGAGGTAAATTCTTATTTCCAATTCCTTCATTTGTTTTAAGTTCTTTTCTTTTTTTGTTTCTTTCCTCACCACCCTTCACCCAAATGGTATGATAAATCCAGTAGCATACATGTACTGGAATGATATTATGCTAATGGGATACTTCATTATCTTCTCTCCATTCCTCACCTTTTGTTTGAAAGAAATGAAAGCACCATTTGAGATGTGCCAATTTAGCACATTCAAGGACAATGGTTTATCAATTTATATTATTATCTTTAATTCTGGTCATGAAACCATTTATGTTATGATTTAACCAGATTATTATATATTTAATATATCTTATTTTTTGGTTATGTAATACTTTTTTACAAATGTTATTAAGTTATAAATCAAAACATGTTCGTTGCAATCAAACCAACTGATTAACCAAAACGGTTGCCACTAAGGTTATATATATAATATTTTGACTTCACTCTAAGTAAAAAAAATTAAATTTAAAACCATGTAATCTCATGTATGTGCACTAATAGAATATAACTTCGATTATGGACAACCAATTTCATCTTACATGTTTATCCAAACATGAATATAAGCAAACTGGTCATTAAAACCAAGTAAACAAACGAGCTCAAACAATGAAATTGATCCTCATAACCAATAAAAACGGTTATAAATGAACTTAAAATGATTATAATAAAACAATTAAATATAGAATATGTTATGGAATTATTAATTAATAAACCTAATTTATTTATTCAGGTCTTCAATAACAAGTGGAGAACACCAACGGATTTAAGGTAAGGGATCCTCTCCATTTCTCTCTTAATCAAGGTTGTCCTATATGCTATGCCTTTTTATGTGTAATCCCAAATGATGGGGTATGTTTTTTCACCTCCCCCATACTGACCTCATGGTTTATAATTTATGATAAACCCATTTTCTCTCTCATCAATCCCTCTTAGGTACACTCGACACCATGCCAATAAACTGTAAAGAATTCTACCCAAACCCTTTTTGTTCATTCGGGTCGCCTTATCTTTCTTTATATAAAAGTGGAGTTATCTTATATGTTTATGTACATGTTCTAAATGATGTTTATTTTTACTAAATTCATTTATTAATACCCTTTAATCACTCTCTTTCATGGATATACATGTTTTTTTTAAAAGATTCTCTCTTTAGAACCTTCCGATAAGAAAACATGTTTTAAAGAAACTTCCCAATTTTTTTACCCAATCTAAAGTGCACTCTATACTATGTTTTAAGAAACCATTATATTTATAAAATAATTATTTTTATTATGAAAAACTTTTTGGTTTAATTCTGGTTTTATATAAAATATTATCCTCTTTTCTATTTTAAAATCTCTATAGTATTTTCCTTAAAACCGCACAAAAATGTTTTAATTCTAATGTTTCTCAAATACATTCTTTATATGTTTTCAATTCTGTTTGACATAATATACCATGTTATAATACTATTTTACCCTATGAATGTCCATGTATGTTCTAATCCCTTTCTTTCATGGACACTTTCATGATACGCTCTTGGGTTATGACTTATGTCATGATTGTGGTACCTAATTATTTCCATGGGTGCCCTTATGTTTATGTATGGTTGATTATGTACGATTATTTATGTGGAAATAATATTCATGAAAATTTTGAGATGGGTGTACTCAAATAGCGCTCTAATGCATTGGGTAAAGTTAAGTCTCATGAGATGTGATGTGAAATGGGATTGGTGGTTAGCCTTGACCCGTACTAAAGAAATGTTTTATGATTCATCCACATATATATGATTCCATGTTTATATGATCCCATTCTTATATGAAATGATTTTATAAGTTTCATGTTTTGGATATAATTATGTCATGCCTCCTAACTCATGTGCTCAATATGTATCCTTACGTTCTTTCCCTTACTGGGCTTTTCAGCTCATCCCTTTGTTCACATGTTCCCCAGGGTACCCTATGTAGATGTAAGGGCTCAAAGGAAGTTAGGATCCCTTTATGGAGATTAAATAAATAAATTTTTTCCCCATGTTTTATTTTTTATGTACCTAGTCTTCCAAAACACTAGACTTAATGATCCTTGTCTTGTACTATGATGTATAATTATGCTTAAAATCATGTAATGTTATATATAAAATGCTTGGGTCGCTATAGTTGGTATTAGAGGATGGTTTAGTTATTTTTGGATATTAGGAATAGAGTGCCTTAGTGAGAACCTTAAGGATGAGACTAAGTATAAGAAAACATTCCTGAATTTTGGATAGTATTGAGTAAGTGATTTATCAAGAAAATACATCCCTGTCTGGATATGAGCAGGTAGAGGTGGCTCTGGCACAGATGTACCTAGGAGTGAAAACTCTGACAAGGAGTTTCAGGCTTGACCCAGGGTATCCTAGTACACGACAATGGACCTTGCTGCACTCTTGGTTACGACACTCCCAGAGGATATGCTTTGGTAGATTCAAAAGCTTAGTACAAACCATTATTAAGGGACAAAAAAATCTCATAAGAATATAAGTTAAGAAATGGATCAAGGATAACCTAGATTTAAACCTAAGGAATCACAAGTTAGGATATACTTATTTATAAGTTTATCCTTTTATGTTCAAAGTTTCCTTTTTATGCTCAATATCTAAGTATTAAAGACCCCTAATTATACATTCTTTTTATTAGTTAATGGAATGAAATAGAAGAACACGTTCCAACAACCAATGTGATAGGCAATGTGAAGATTTCCCTAATGATATTCCTGATGTGATGGGAGTGGGTGATCAAAATTTTATGACAGTACTTGCTCAGCTGACTCGAGTTATGAATAATAACTTGAATCATACGAAATTACCTCATCCTCCAAGGAAAGAGCAAGTTTCCATAGAATCCTTCATGCGGAAAAGGACTCCCATGTTTAGTATATCTTATGATCCCCTCCTCATGGAACAATGGATTAACTCCATTAAAAAGATATTCTCCATACTCTAGTGCTCGGAAGAAGAGAAAGTTGTACTGGCAGTCTATCGTTTTGATGGGGAATCTGATCAGTGGTGGACACTGATCAATAATACAAAGTCCCAAGAGGAAATTGATTCCATAGATTGGGAGGAATTCAAGAGAATTTTTTTCAAAAAATATTTTCCTCTAACCCTCCGTCTCAAGATGGAAAGAGTGTTCCTCAGACTCAAGCTGAAGGAAGATGAGTCCATCGAGGCGTATGAAGCAAACTTTACAAGGCTTTCAAGGTACGCCTCTGGCTTTGTCATGAACACAAAAATCAAGGTGGATCGCTTATTTAGTAGACTAAATATGAGTCTATGAAAAGAGTTGGTGATTCAAGACTTAGAAAGTTATGAGGAGATTGTATGTTATTCCCTCAAGGTTGAAATAGAGATTGGAGACTCTTAGTTGTCTTATGGGTCCAGTGACAAGAAGCAGAAAATGGAGAACAATATGGGTGGTTGATCAAAAAAATCTCATGATGGAAAGAATCCTGAATTTTCCCCTTGTAAAAGTTGTGGGAAGAGGCATCCTGGTAACTGTCTGAAGGGAACCAATAATTGCTTCAAATGCAGAAAGTTTGGTCATCTGGCCAAGAACTGCTGAAGGGATATGAAAAATCCCACCAATGTGGAATAAGAAAGAAAGGTTCATATCAACACTCAGCCTGTAGTGTAGTGTTACAAATTCAACGAGAATGGGCATTATGCGAACAATTTCCCTAAGTCAGGGGTTATCGGAGGTAATCAGCTACAACCTCCAAGGAAATAAGGAAGGGCTTATGATATCACCACTACTGAGGTGAACAATGTGGTGACAGGTGCATTTATTATTCATTCAAGAATAGTGGAAATACTATTTGATTCTAGTTTTACGCATTCTTTCATATCTTGTAAGTTTAGTAGAACTATTCAAACACCACCTCAAAATTTGGAGGAAAAGTTATCTGTGAGAACAGTGAATGGGGAAATTATTGCATCCATGGTTTGTAATGCCTCCCCGGTTAATGTTTGTGGACTGAACCTCCTAGAAAATCTCATCATACTTCCTTTAGTCAAGTTCGACTCTATCTTGGGCATGGATTGGCTATCTTTGTACAAGGCCAACATCAACTGTCAGGAAAGGGGGATCACTCTTCACATCCTGAAGCATCCTCCGATTCTTTACAAGTGTAAGGAGGAAGATGAATCTCCTTTAGAATCATCATCTCAAGCATGGATATTGTTGCCTTATGAGCAAACATATCTAGCTCAAATGATTGAGACAAAGGAGAGAATGATACTTAAAGACATGCCCATTGTGAGGGATTATACTGATGTATTCCCTGAAGAGTTGTCTGGTCTTCCTCCTGACTGAGAGGTTGTGTTCTCAATTGAACTTATCCCAAGATCTCCACATATCTCAAAGACCCCATATAGAATGGCCACCATAGAGCTGGAAGAGCTGAAGAAGCAGATATAGGAGAATATGGAGAAGGGTTTTATACGCCCGAGTACTTCACTATGGGGTGCGCCAGTCCTCTTCGTCAAGAAGAATGATGGATCAATGTGCCTCTGCATTGATTATCGTAAGCTCAATAAAATCATGATAAAGAAAAAGTATCCCCTACCATAGATATATGACTTGTTCGATTAGCTTTGTGGGGCCAGTTATTTCTCTAAGGTGGACCTTCAGTCGGGATATCACCAATTAAAGGTGAGGAAGGAAGATATTCCCAAGACTACCTTTCGAATGAGGTATGGACACTGTGAGTTCATAGTGATTCCCTTCGGACTCACTAATGCTCCAAAAATTTTCATGTATTTAATGAATATAGTCTTTAGATATTACCTCGACAAATTTCTGGTAGAATTTATTGATGATATTCTGATATACTCCAAGATCAAGGAGGAATGTGAGGAGCATTTGAATATTGTGTTAAAGACTTTGAGAAGGGAGAATTTGTATGCAAAGTATAGTAAATGTGAGTTCTGTATGGAGGAAGTATCATTCTTGAGGAATGTTATCACCAACAAAGGGATATCCATGGACCCTTCTAAGACAAAGGCAATTGAAGAGTGGCCTAGGACAACATCTGTAATGGAGATCCACATCTTTTTGGGTCTATCTGGGTATTATCGATGATTTGTGAAGAACTTTTCATGATTGTCAAACCCAATGACTAAGCTGACAATGAAGGGAATAAAGTTTTTCTGGACATAGGAATGTGAAGACTGTTTCAAGGAGTTAAAAAAGAGGCTTATCACTATTCTAGTACTCACACTCCCTACAAGTGGAGAACTCTTTGTGGTGTATAGTGATGCTTATAAGAAGTTATTAGGCTGTGTGATAATAAAAAATGATAAAGTGATAGCCTATGCCTCAAGGCAGTTGAAAATACATGAGAAAAACTATCCCACACATGATCTGGAGTTGGTGGCTGTGATATTTGCATTGAAAATATGGTTTCATTATCTCTATGTGGAGAAATGTGAGATATATAATGACCACAATAGTATAAAATATATATTCACATAGAAATAGATTAATATGCACCAGTGAAGATGGATAGATCTCATTAAGGATTATGACTGCTCAATCCACTACCATCCCAGTAAGGCAAACAAGGTGGCGGATGCTCTAAGTAGAAAGGATCCTGTATCTTTATCATTGATGAGAATTGAAAAGGATCCAATCTTCATAGATTTGAAAAGTATAGAAATGGGAATCATTAATGGAGGAACATCATCAATCCTTTCTCAAATGATTAGTCAACCATCACTCTTGGAGAAAATAAAGGATGCTCAAAGAAAGGATGTGGAACTTCTGAAAAGGGTGGAAGCTGTTAAAAATGGGAAATCCCCCAATTTCAAAATTGGTGAGGAAGGAGTTGTAAGATTTAGGACATGATTATGTATACCATACTATTTAGAGATAAAGAAGGAGATATTGAATGATTCACATAGCTTGACCTTCTCTATCCACCCAGGGAGCACAAAGATATATCAAGATCTCCAGGAAAACTTTTGGTGGGACAATATGAAAAGGGAGATTGTTTAATATACATCAAAGTGCCTAGTATGTCAGTAATGAAGTATGAGAGACAAAAATGTAAGGGGATGATGTAACCACTACCCATGCCAGCATGGAAGTGGGATAACATTACCATGGACTTTGTCACTGGACTTCCAAATACATCCAGAGAAAACAATGCTATATGGGTCATTGTGGATCGTCTTACAAAGACAGCTCACTTTATCATGATTTGAGAGGACTTCTCATTGGATTAACTTGAACAGATTTACATCAAAGAAGTGGTAAGGCTACATGAAGTACTACTATCTATTGTATCTGATCGTGATCCGAGATTCACCTCAAATTTCTGGAAAAGTCTCCAACATGCTCTAAGCACTGAACTAAACTTCAGTACATCCTATCATCCTCAAACTGATGGCCAATCTGAGTGAACTATTCAAACACTAGAAGACATGTTGAGAGTGTGTTCTATGGAATTCAAAGGAGGATGGTACCAACATCTTCCATTGGTTGAATTCTCCTACAACAACAGTTTCCACTCGAGCATCCGAATGGCACCATATAAAACCCTTTATGGGAAAAGGTGTAGAACATTGACGTGTTGGGATGAAGTTAGTGAGAATAAGATGTTAGGACCTGAAATGGTCAAATAAATGGTGGAGAAGGTGAAAACTATTTAGCATGATATTGAGGTATCCCAAAGTTGATAAAAGAGTTATGAAGATAACCATCGACGATACCTTGAGTTCAAAGTTGGAGACATGGTATTTCTACGCATATCTCCATGGAAGAAGGTCATGATGTTTGGGAAGAAAGGGAAGTTAAGTCCCAGGTACATTGACCCCTTCAAGATCCTTGATCGAGTCGGAGTTGTGGCCTATCAACTAGCACTTCCACCTACCATGTCTAAAGTACATGATTTCTTTCATATATCCCTCTTAAGGAAGTACATACTAGACCCTTTACATGTACTCTCTTCAGAGGTGGTACAGTTGGAGGATGATATTTCCTATGGGGAACAACCAGTGAAGATCTTGGATCATAGAGAAAAAGTTCTACACAACAAGACTACTTATCTAGTCAAGGTACTATGGAGAAACCATAAGTATAAAGAGGAAAAAAAGGAACTGGAGGAATCAATAAAGGAAAAGTACCCCCACCTATTTGTGTCTTAGAATGTAAAACGAAATTTCGAGGGCGAAATTTCATAAGGGGGGAAGAATGTAATGACCCAATATTTTTCAATGGAAATTACCTTCTTATAAATATGTAATAAAATCACATGAAAATTCAACATAATGAACTACTAAGTGATAAGTGACCTTTAAACATAAGTGTTTCACTTCTGTGTTTAGAATTTCAAAAATCTGACATACGCGGTTATAATCAGTAAGTTATTTGGAGTCTGATAAAAAAATCAGTTTTTAGTGAATAGTAACCTAACCTTATGAATAGTAACATACCCTTATGAATAGTGATATACCCTAATGAATAGTAGCCTTACCTATGACAATATATAAATAATATTCAAGTTGAAAGTATGATATACGTATATTTTAGAATAAGTTAATGAATGTTTTAAAACTGGTTTTTGATAATAAATTATGATTTTAATTAAATATTAAAATAATCATATTTCAAAAATTATTTTTGAAAAATGGAATTAATTTTTGGATTCTACATTTTGAAAAACGGTTAGGGTGATTTTTTGAGATTTTTTTAAAATACTTGAATTTTTTATGAATAGTGAAATACAGTAATTTACCGTATATATACATTATAAGCTAAATAGATTATTCCTAGAATCATGGATGATGTAACCACCCTTGGTTAGAATTCACATGACCCATTTACTATTCTTGGTCATTGAATAATTATTATTCCTTGTCTTGTGAAGAAATAATAAATTAATGATTATAATATTATGAAATCCCTCCTCTCCTCCACTATAACCCCCCCCCCCCCGCTCACTCCCACTTCTCTTCACTACTCTCAAGCCATTTTCCTTGCCAATATTCTGCCCAAATCTCTCCCCAAGATCCTTCCACATGTCCAAAATCTCCTAGACTCTTCAAAATACCAAAACCTCTCCCCTTAAGAGGTTCTCAAAGGAGGAAGTCTCAAGAGGTAAATTTTTCTTTCCAATTCCTTCATTTCTTTTAAGTTCTTTTCTTTTTTGTTTATTTCCTCACCAACATTAACCCAAATGGTATGATAACTCTAGTATAATACATGTACTGTAATTCTATTATTCTAATGGGACAATTCATTTTCTTCTCTCCTTTCCTCTCCTTTTGTTTGAAAGAAATGAAAGCATCATTTGAGATGTGTCAATTTAGCACATTCAAGGACAACGGTTTATCAATTTCTATTATTATCTTTAATTATGGCCATGAAACCATTTGTGTTATGGTTGAAACAGATTATTATATATGTAATATATCATATTTTTTGGTTCTATAATACTTTTGTACAAATGGTATTAAGTTATAAAGCAAAACATGTTCATTGTAATCAAACCCACCGATTAACCAAAACGGTTGCCACTAAGGTTATATATATAATATTTTGACTTAACTCTAAGTAAACAAATTAAATTTAAAACCATTTAATCTCCTGGATATGCACTAAAAGAATATAACTTCAATTCTGTACAACCACTTTCATCTTACATGTTTATCTAAACATGAATATAAGCAAACCGATCATTAAAACCTAGTAAACAAACGAGCTCGAACAATAAAATTGATCCTCATAACCAATCAAAACGCTTATAAATGAAATTAAAATGATTATACTAAACCAATTAATTATATAATAGGTTATTTAATTATTAATTAATAAACCTAATTTGTTTATTCAGGTCTTTAATAACAAGTGGAGAACACCAACGGATTTAAGGTAAGGGATCCTCTCCATTTCTCTATTAATCAAGATTGTCCTCTATGATATTCCTTTTTATGTGTAATACCAAATGATGGATTATGATTTTTCACCTCCTTCATACTTCCCTCGTGATTTATAACTGATGATAAACCCATCTTCTCTCTCATAAAGCCCTCTTAGGTACACCTGACACCATGCCAATAAACCGTAATGAATTCTACCCAAACCCTTTTTATTCATTCGGGTTGCCTTATCTTTATTTATATAAAAGTGGAGTTATCTTATATTTTTATGTATATGTTCTAAATAATTTTTATTTTAAAAAAATCATTTATGAAGACCCTTTCATCACTCTCTTTTGGGGATATACATGTTTTTTAAAAGATTCCCTCCTTAGAACCTTACGATAAGAAAACATGTTTTAAGGAACCTTCCCAAATTTTTTACCCAATATCAAGTGAACTATATCCTATATTTTAAGACACCATAGTATTTATAAAATCAGTATTTTTATTATGAAAACCTTCTTGGTTGAATTCTGGTTTTATATAAAATATTTTCCTCTTTTCTATTTTAAAAGCTCTATAGTATTTTCCTTAAAACCGCACAAAAATGTTTTAATGCTAATGTTTATCAAATACATTATTTATATTTTTTCACTTATGTTTGACATCACATACCATTTTATAATCCTATTTTAACCTATGAACATTCACGTATATTCTAATCCCTTTCTTTCATGGACACTTTCATGATACGCTCATTGGTTATGAATTATGTCATGATTGTGGTACCTAATTCTTTCCATGGGTACCCTTATATTTATGTATGGTTGATTATGTATGATTATTTATGTGGAAAGAATATTTATCTGGAAATAATATTCATATAGCGCTCCAATGCATTGGGTAAAGTTAAGTCTCATGAGATATGATGTGAAACGGGATTGGTGGTTAGCCTTGAACCGTACTAAAATGGGAAACGGGATTGGTGGTTAGCCTTGACCCGTACTAAAGAAATGTTTTATGATTCAGCCACATATATATGATTCCATGTTTATATGATCCCATGATAATATAAAATTATTTTATAAGTTTCATGTTTTGGATATCATTATTCCATGCCTCCTAACTCATGTGCCCAAGATGCATCCTTATATTCTTTCCCTTACTGGGATTTTCATCTCATCCCTTTATTCACGTGTTCCCCAGGGTACCCTATTCAGATGTAAGGGATCAAAGGAATTTAGGATCCCTTTATGGAGATTAAATAAAGAAATGTTTTTTTTGCCCCATGTTTTATGTTTTATGTACCTAGTCTTCCAAGACACTAGACTTAACGATCCTTGGCTTGTACTCTGATGTATAATTATACTTAAAATCATGTAATGTTAAATATAAAAGGCTTGGGTTGCTATATGAAGGAGGTCCTTGAATGTGATCCTGAGCTCCTATACTGACATACTCCCCTAATGGAGGGAGAGTAGCTCTTGCCTCTTCTCAACTTTTATAGTCAAGGAAAGGAACTCCTCCCAGAATTATTTCTCAAAGTCGACCCACAAAACGTCTACTTCCTTCCCTTCCCCTAGATAAAGTGTCCACCACTAACGTGTATGTAACGCCCCGACCCTAGTTACCCAGAGTCGGTGCATTATTACATAACATTGGCATGATCATGAGAAAGATCAAGTCTCGAAAGACCGATTAGTTTAGTAGCCTTGGAATAACTAGATGAATCCATAAATTTTTACATTACATCATAAAAAAAACATCTTGTCTTCATATCCCCTCATACTATCCCTGCAGGTCATTCATAAATTACTTCTTCATAATCCTGGGAAAAAAAAAACATTGAAAGGGGTGAGCTCGGATGCTCAGTAAGGATAACATTATAGCAGAAGCTTTCATAAATAAGCATAAACACTTAAGGCAATTTATAACTAAAACAAAAGCCTTTTAAACTTGAACTTCAGCATAAAATGGCAAAGGTAAAATGAAATAATGTCATTTACTTACTCACATGGATATTCTACTAGTCTAATGATCACATGCAATATCAATAACCACTTTCATAATGATGGAATGCATAATGCCAGACTATCATAACCACATAGCCAAGGCCTCGTGCCAAGACTACAAATAAGATTTTGCCAAGGCCTTGTGCCAAGACACTAGTTTGTCTCATGAGACCTACCGATGCATCGAGGATCTATAGCGGGCTCCACCCGTCACTTATTAAGTCAAATGCATTCCTCATATGAATAGGTTTTAGCATAAAATAAACATTCGTATTAAAACTAGCATACGAAATGTCAATACTTTAACCACAAACCATGAATGGTATAAAAATAGAACATCCACAGTCAAATATAACTCATTTGATACAATATGGAAGATTGTATTGTATCACATTAACCTCAATCATGAATAATGAAGGATGTTGACATAGATGAAAATAATCATCAAAACTATTTGAGAGAAATATCCCCCTTTTCTTGAAAACATTTAAAAGTCACACTATTTGTCAAGAAGCCATTTAAAAATAGATTTTTGAATCAAAGTGTCCCATACCACTTTGAAACTTTTTAAAAGGAGTTTTAATTTGTAAACTTTAATGTCCATATAAATAAATCCTTAAAACCATTTTTTAAAACATGGACATTAATGAGAAAGATTTAGATGAATAAGTCTTTAAATCATTTTAAAAATGGTATTTTAGTTAGAGATTCCAACCAAAAGAGACACTTGAATACAAATAATTGTGGTAATAAAAACTTTGTAATATCATGAGAATAAAGGGATTCATGATATACTATGTCAAAGTACGTTATATACACCACATAAAAGTGATTTGGTGTATATCAACAAAGAAGTCTCAATGGAATGTAAATTGAGATGAAATCTCTTGTAAAGGTTGTATCCTTAGGTTAAGGATAAATCAATGACATAATTATGTGTGACAAATATAAATACACTAAATATGATTGGATATTCAGTGTAAAACAATCAAAGTACATTCACACATATTCTTGTAAAAACAATACCAACGAATTGGATGTTTAACTCAACAAATGGAGAATGAGTTAAAATTACTCTTATCAAATTCATATCAATGACTTGAGAATTACCAATGGAGTGATTATGTGCATCAAACTTATATCCACAGGAAGGGGAGTGGAAATTATGACATAATCAAATGAATAGTGATTCCACACATAATCTTGGGGTAATATAATCAATGAAATATGTGTAAAGCCAAATGAGTGGAAATTGAAATCTCAAATTCCCTTATCGATTAGGTAACTTTCGAAACATACACCCATGAAAGAAGTATCATACCATGATGATGTAAATACCCATAAATTAAAGTATATTACACAATTAATACAATCATGGGCAGTACACATACACCACATGCAATAATTAAGTGGTGAACAATAGAATTCTCACGAAATTAAAAGTGAGATTAGAAAATCCCTTACATTGTACTTTTTCCTTGGTCGATGGTAGGTTTACCTCCTGTATAATGGTGAAATAATTGTTATTGAATAATAAAAGAATCATTTACTTTAATAAGATATCATATATGATCTTTTATCATTGATTTGTTAATAATATCTTAGAATTATCGTCATTTCGGGTGTTAACGGGTTCATTTTACTTTATATTCTTTGTTATGTGAGCCATATTCGTTATTAATGGGATGTATATTATTCATATCCAGAATGGTATCAAGTTCTTAAACATCATTTTTAAATCATAAAATGATAATTATACTTGAATGGATACGATGGAGAATGAATCTCATCGCGTTCGTGGAGACGGTAGTCCGTACGTACGCACGAACGCTACTTCCATTTAATTTTTATTTTAAAAGAATCGAATCCAAATGATACATAGGTATATTACTATTCCAGTATAATATAATATTTTATATATATTACTTAAGTTCATTAACACCATCCTTTATACGTTCCATGTGTGGTATGAACGAGTCATATCATTTTAAGGGGGCGGTAGTCCGCACTTCCTCAAATGAAATTATCGTATGTATATACAACATGAAACGAATAATGGTATGAAATAAAATGGAATTACAGAAGCTTATATATATAATATATATCATTAAAATCATATTTAATTACAGTGCCATCATAATGGCCACCATGAGAGGCGGTAATATGTATTTGAACAATCATCGTTTCGTGAGGCGTTAGTTTGCCATCCACAGAAACATTATGTTCATCATCCATTAGATGGAGTTGTGTGTATGTGTAGTTTGAATCATTCTTATAAAAACATCCTAGTATATTGAGGATACTGGTGTTGTTACAAAAGAAAGGAAATAAAAAGAGTTTGGGGGTTGGAGAAGGAAAATAAATGAAAATAATTTAAGAGAAAACGTTACCTTTAATTTAGGTAACTCACTTTGGTTGGAACCAAAGGACTTATTGAAATGCTTTCTGCCTAAGGGGAAGCTTCAAGGAGGAGGAGAGGGATGTGGGGAGCTTAGTTGGGCAGAGTTTGGACGAGCCAAGTGGCTTGAGAGGTGTGAAGAAATGAGAAGGAGGAGTGCCCTTTTATAAGAGGGGTGAGGGGCACCTTTTGAAAAGCTAGAGATATTAGTTTATAATAAATTCATATTCGGTTTCCAATGGCTCAAAAGTTTACTATTCAAAGGTTAAGGTGGTGATGGGTCGAAAACAACTCAACCAATAGAATTTAGATAGGTTTGGGTACTTATATTAACCTTATCTTTAAGTATTAACTCTAAGTTAATTAGTTTCACTTTTACAATGTCTCTTTGTATTTTTATATTATATGGTTAATAAACTTACCATATACATACAAGCGACCCCCAAGTGGTCCTTTAATGATGAACCTATCATGATATAAGTTTCTTGGCCGAACCTTAGATTTTTAGGAATTTAATATCAATTAATAATATAATATTTGTTTTAAGAACTCTTTTATGTCAATTTTGACACTATTCAATAGTTGATTTTTGTGAAACTCATAACAGATTGATTACTTCGAACAAAGTCAATTAAATCAATCCTAATATATCATATTATCCTAGAAAATTAGTTTAATTCATTAAAAGTTTCATATTATATTTTTTTGGGTATTTATAATATCAATTATTTTAATTTTTCACTATTATAGTAATTACTGCATCATCATTGTGTCATAAATAAAATAAATTATTTAATGTCTAAAAATTATAAATAAAATATCATCATGTAGGAAATATTTTTATCTTTCTAATGAATATTTATAATCGAAAATCCAACATGTATAACCCTATGTAAAAATTGTTCTTCTAAAAGATGTAAGCTTATTCCATTTTTATTTTTATTTTAACTTTATTAATATAATGTGTCCCTACCACATACAAGTGGCTCCAAGGGGGTCCCCAAATTGACCCAAGGATTCCCATGGTCGGGTATGTGTCCACCAATAAGGTTAGGACACGTTTTAGGGTAATTTTGTATTATTATAATATTATTTTTTAACCCTTATTTACCGGATTTACCTTTTAACCATGGTAAATAAAATATTTACCACAGTAACTATTCAAAATGTCTAAAAATAAAAGTTACCTATTTACACAATTTGAACATCCTGATTCCAAATATAGAATCCATTTTCCTAAATTCAAAACACAGAAGTGGCAGAAGTTAATTTAAAATTAATTCCCGCTGTCAAAACAAAAAGCGTGTTTTTAAGAGATAATAACTATCAAAAGATTGACACTTGTTTATGTTCGGTTTAATTGTAAAATTATGTCCAATTACCAACATTATATTAAATGGTAAAAATATATTCTAAATATACTTTAAAACCACTCAAATTCACAATTTATCACTATTAATTATTTTGATTAAAAAAGTTGTTTTTAATTAAAATTTAGTAATTTTCACTATTCATCAAAATATGAAAGTTATCCGAAAAGTACCAAAATTTCACCTTAGGATAAATTCGATATTCCGAATCCAAAAATGAAGTCCATTTTGAAATATAAAATATATATAATTTCAAAACGTAGGTATTACTATTCATAACGGCTAGTTTGATTGGTTTTGGTGTGTTAAAATCTCGAAGTTGTGTACAATGCACGTCATTGCATTATTCGAAAGGAAACATACCGAGGAAGCTTGGGGTGTTACATTCTCCCCTCCTTCAATAAATTGCGTCCTCGCAATTTTTAAAATTTTGCTTGGGAATATAATGGAAAGTCCCACATCGGAAAAAGAGTCAATAAAACTATCACTTTATAAGAAAGAAAGAGAGGTATAAGGGTCATCCAAGATAACCCATACTAGGATTCCATGTAAGAAAACATGGATATGGATGATAAACTAAGTGTCAAGTTCTGATGGAGAGGGATAGAAATCATGATCAGGAGAAAGTTAACAATGAGAAAACCACAAACTTGTGTTGGGACAAACGACCATTAGTCTCCTAGTAGGAAAGTAAACGGACAACATTTTTTTTAAGTTACATTACATAAGGAAGAGGAATTCATTTATGATATTGACTAAGAACATTATGAGATATACTTACATTTTAAGTAGATTTTCATTCTTTAATAAATTTCCACCACTAACTCATTTTTTTTAAACGATGAGTATTCAAGAAGACTTGGTCACACTGGAAGAGATAGAATAAAATTCTATAGAATCACATGATCCATGAAGGATAAACCATATATTTACATTGTCTTTGAAGATTAATCAAAACCAAAATGGTCAGTGAATGATCTAATGATCCCCCAAAAGGATATTCATTGAGATAAATATGCACTAATCTTAATTTCTAAAATTAAACCAACAATACCCCAAAGTTAAATAGATACCATTCAATAACCAATTGTCCTTAAAATCCTTTAATATAATCCAAACTAATATTGAAACCCAAAACATAGAAGAATTTGATTATGTAGTCTCCCATGTTAAATTGTATCTCCAAATGACATCAGATACTCTTAAAGTCACATACTCAAAAGTAATTAACCTAATCACATATTCTCTATTATAGGTTAATCATTTCCATAAATAACCCAAATCACTATAAATCCACAATAAAAACGTAGATAAAAATCTATCATTACTCCACAAATGAAACCCCATAGTATTCTATTTTCCTTGGGCATATAGTGTTCCCAACAAAGCGAATATCTTCCAAAATAACATTTATCACTTAATCACCAAATCATTTTCCTATACCAAGGGTATTCTTTTGATATGAAATAAGAACCCAAATCAACTTATTATTGATCAATAAAATCATTTAACTAAAAAAAAAGTCACACTAACCAGGGACTTTACGTAGTCCAGTGGTAGGCGATAAATCACAATCGCACTTTGGTTGTGGGTTCGATTCCCATAGCTTTGTCCGACGCGACGGGTTGTCACACGGTCTACGTGTTGTCCTTTTTCAAAAACTATATTTTATAATATTGCCAAAATGAGATAAATTCCTCAAAATACTATATCATAAATTTAACCACAAATGTTATATCATACCTTGAATCTTCATCCCAAATTAGAATAACTTATAATTCTCTCAAACCCCAATGATCATATAAATCCAAATGGTTATTTATACCCATATCACAAGAGAAGAGACAATTCTTCCTCAAATATCATTCTCACATGGCAAACTGCGGGGTTACAAATACAAGAGAAAATTATTCCATAGTAAACCCATCAACAAGGAGTGCTAATACTTTTTAAACATTTCTCCAACCATTTATTCCCACATAGCTTCTTCTTTGACCAAGAAAATATCCTATAGAATAGGACATTCACTTGGGTAATGGCCAGGTCCCCTACATTTACGGCAAATGACTGTAAATGGACTCTTGGGACCATTTTTATCTTCTTCCATAGTACTCTTCATTTTTCTTCGGCAATTCTTTACTTTATGTCCTTCCTTCCCGCACGTAAAACATTTCGCTGTCCCATTGAGACACTTTCCTGGGTGTCTCTTTCCACATTTCCTGCATGATGAAAATTGAGGTTTCTTTTCTCCATGGTCTCCATTGCTGGAGATCTTATCATTTATCACCTTTCTCTTCCTTGTTGAGTCTGGGAGTTGGTTAATATATATGTTGTTGATCATATTTTTGGAAAACTGATTTGGCATAAAGACGATATCTTTTACGCCTATCAACATTCCATTTTGTTGCTCATTGCCACCACTGTTCCCAACTTGTACATCATTCTCAAAGTCACTATGACTTCCTTGGAATCCAGCCATTGACTAAAACCATAAAGCATTGTGTGAGTAATAGTAGTCGTAAAATCATTTAGAGATTAAAATGTCACCATATTCTCAATTTGAAACATATTAGGATTAACCAAGGTCATTTACTCTCATCTTATATATATATTACTTAAATTGGTTTGTAAAGAAAATGTAAATTATCCTAAGCATATCCCCCGGGAGTGTCGTAACCAAGAGTGCAGCAAGGCCCGTTGTCGTGCACCAGTTCCCGTTCGAGTCTAGCTCAAAGCGGTGTTTTCGGGTTTTACCCCTAGGTACATCTGTGCCAGAGCCGCCTCTACCTGCTCGTATCCAGACAGGGATGTATTGCTCGGAAAACTCACAAAATCTCTACAATACCAAAATTCTAGGAAGTTATTTTATACTAATCCTCAAAGTTCATCTTAGGTCTACGTGCTCTAATCAGAGTTTATCTAAATCTAGCTACTAAGGTTTGTACTAAACTTCCTCTGATACCAACTGTAACGCCCCGACCCTAGTTACCCAGAGTCGGTGCATTATTACATAACATTGGCATGATCATGAGAAAGATCAAGTCTCGAAAGACCGATTAGTTTAGTAGCCTTGGAATAACTAGATACATCCATAAATTTTTACATTACATCATAAAAAAAACATCTTGTCTTCATATCCCCTCATACTATCCCTGCAGGTCATTCATAAATTAATTCTTCATAATCCTGGGGAAAAAAAATAAAACATTGAAAGGGGTGAGCTCGGATGCTCAGTAAGGATAACATTATAGCAGAAGCTTTCATAAATAAGCATAAACACTTAAGGCAATTTATAACTAAAACAAAAGCCTTTTAAACTTGAACTTCAGCATAAAATGGCAAAGGTAAAATGAAATAATGCAATTTACTTACTCACATGGATATTCTACTAGTCGAATGATCACATGCAATATCAATAACCACTTTCATAATGATGGAATGCATAATGCCAGACTATCATAACCACATAGCCAAGGCCTCGTGCCAAGACTACAAATAAGATTTTGCCAAGGCCTTGTGCCAAGACACTAGTTTGTCTCATGAGACCTACCGATGCATCGAGGAGCTATAGCGGGCTCCACCCGTCACTTATTAAGTCCAATGCATTCCTCATATGAATAGGTTTTAGCATAAAATAAACATTCGTATTAAAACTAGCATACGAAATGTCAATACTTTAACCACAAACCATGAATGGTATAAAAATAGAACATCCACAGTCAAATATAACTCATTTGATACAATATGGAAGATTGTATTGTATCACATTAACCTCAATCATGAATAATGAAGGATGTTGACATAGATGAAAATAATCATCAAAACTATTTGAGAGAAATATCCCCCTTTTCTTGAAAACATTTAAAAGTCACACTATTTGTCAAGAAGCCATTTAAAAATAGATTTTTGAATCAAAGTGTCCCATACCACTTTGAAACTTTTTAAAAGGAGTTTTAATTTGTAAACTTTAATGTCCATATAAATAAATCCTTAAAACCATTTTTTAAAACATGGACATTAATGAGAAAGATTTAGATGAATAAGTCTTTAAATCATTTAAAAAATGGTATTTTAGTTAGAGATTCCAACCAAAAGAGACACTTGAATACAAATAATTGTGGTAATCAAAACTTTGTAATATCATGAGAATAAAGGGATTCATGATATACTATGTCAAAGTACGTTATATACACCACATAAAAGTGATTTGGTGTATATCAACAAAGAAGTCTCAATGGAATGTAAATTGAGATGAAATCACTTGTAAAGGTTGTATCCTTAGGTTAAGGATAAATCAATGACATAATTATGTGTGACAAATATAAATACACTAAATATGATTGGATATTCAGTGTAAAACAATCAAAGGACATTCACACATATTCTTGTAAAAACAATACCAACGAATTGGATGTTTAACTCAACAAATGGAGAATGAGTTAAAATTACTCTTATCAAATTCATATCAATGACTTGAGAATTACCAATGGAGTGATTATGTGCATCAAACTTATATCCACAGGAAGGGGAGTGGAAATTATGACATAATCAAATGAATAGTGATTCCACACATAATCTTGGGGTAATATAATCAATGAAATATGTGTAAATCCAAATGAGTGGAAATTGAAATCTCAAATTCCCTTATCGATTAGGTAACTTTCGAAACATACACCCATGAAAGAAGTATCATACCATGATGATGTAAATACCCATAAATTAAAGTATATTACACAATGAATACAATCATGGGCAGTACACATACACCACATGCAATAATTAAGTGGTGAACAATAGAATTCTCACGAAATTAAAAGTGAGATTAGAAAATCCCTTACATTGTACTTTTTCCTTGGTCGATGGTAGGTTTACCTCCTGTATAATGGTGAAATAATTGTTATTGAATAATAAAAGAATCATTTACTTTAATATGATATCATATATGATCTTTTATCATTGATTTGTTAATAATATCTTAGAATTATCGTCATTTCGGGTGTTAACGGGTTCATTTTACTTTATATTCTTTGTTATGTGAGCCATATTCGTTATTAATGGGATGTATATTATTCATATACAGAATGGTATCAAGTTCTTAAACATCATTTTTAAATCATCAAATGATAATTATACTTGAATGGATACGATGGAGAATGAATCTCATCGCGTTCGTGGAGACGGTAGTCCGTACGTACGCACGAACGCTACTTCCATTTAATTTTTATTTTAAAAGAATCGAATCCAAATGATACATAGGTATATTACTATTCCAGTATAATATAATATTTTATATATGTTACTTAAGTTCATTAACACCATCCTTTATACGTTCCATGTGTGGTATGAACGAGTCATATCATTTTAAGGGGGCGGTAGTCCGCACTTCCTCAAATGAAATTATCGTATGTATATACAACATGAAACGAATAATGGTATGAAATAAAATGGAATTACAGAAGCTTATATATAAAATATATATCATTAACATCATATTTAATTACAGTGCCATCATAATGGCCACCATGAGAGGCGGTAAGATGTATTTGAACAATCATCGTTTCGTGAGGCGTTAGTTTGCCATCCACAGAAACATTATGTTCATCATCCATTAGATGGAGTTATGTGTATGTGTAGTTTGAATCATTCTTATAACAACATCCTAGTATATTGAGGATACTGGTGTTGTTACAAAAGAAAGGAAATAAAAAGAGTTTGGGGGTTGGAGAAGGAAAATAAATGAAAATAATTTAAGAGAAAACGTTACCTTTAATTTAGGTAACTCACTTTGGTTGGAACCAAAGGACTTCTTGAAATGCTTTCTGCCTAAGGGGAAGCTTCAAGGAGGAGTAGATGGATGTGGGGAGCTTAGTTGGGCAGAGTTTGGACGAGCCAAGTGGCTTGAGAGGTGTGAAAAAATGAGAAGGAGGAGTGCCCTTTTATAAGAGGGGTGAGGGGCACCTTTGGAAAAGCTAGAGATATTAGTTTATAATAAATTCATATTCGGTTTCCAATGGCTCCAAAGTTGACTATTCAAAGGTTAAGGTGGTTATGGGTCGAAAACAACTCAACCAATAGAATTTAGACAGGTTTGGGTACTTATATTAACCTTATCTTTAAGTATTAACTCTAAGTTAATTAGTTTCACTTTTACAATGTCTCTTTGTATTTTTATATTATATGGTTAATAAACTTACCATATACATACAAGCGACCCCCAAGTGGTCCTTTAATGATGAACCTATCATGAAATAAGTTTCTTGGCCGAACCTTATATTTTTAGGAATTTAATGTCAATTAATAATATAATATTTGTTTTAAGAACTCTTTTATGTCAATTTTGACACTATTCAATAGTTGATTTTTGTGAAACTCATAACAGATTGATTACTTCGAACAAAGTAAATTAAATCAATCCTAATATATCATATTATCCTAGAAAATTAGTTTAATTCATTAAAAGTTTCATATTATATTTTTTTGGGTATTTATAATATCAATTATTTTAATTTTTCACTATTATAGTAATTACTGCATCATCATTGTGTCATAAATAAAATAAATTATTTAATGTCTAAAAATTATAAATAAAATATCATCATGTAGGAAATATTTTTAGCTTTCTAATGAATATTTATAATCGAAAATCCAACATGTATAACCCTATGTAAAAATTGTTCTTCTAAAAGATGTAAGCTTATTCCATTTTTATTTTTATTTTAACTTTATTAATATAATGTGTCCCTACCACATACAAGTGGCTCCAAGGGGGTCCCCAAATTGACCCAAGGATGCCCATGGTCGGGTATGTTTCAACCAATAAGGTTAGGACACGTTTTAGGGTAATTTTGTATTATTATAATATTATTTTTTAACCCTTATTTACCGGATTTACCTTTTAACCATGGTAAATAAAATATTTACCACAGTAACTATTCAAAATGTCTAAAAATAAAAGTTACCTATTTACACAATTTGAACATCCTGATTCCAAATATGGAATCCATTTTCCTAAATTCAAAACACAGAAGTGGCAGAAATTAATTTAAAATTAATTCCCGCTGTCAAAACAAAAAGCGTGTTTTTAAGAGATAATAACTATCAAAAGATTGACACTTGTTTATGTTCGGTTTAATTGTAAAATTATGTCCAATGACCAAAATTATATTAAATGGTAAAAATATATTCTAAATATACTTTAAAACCACTCAAATTCACAATTTATCACTATTAATTATTTTGATTAAAAAAGTTGTTTTTAATTAAAATTTAGTAATTTTCACTATTCATCAAAATATGAAAGTTATCCGAAAAGTACCAAAATTTCACCTTAGGATAAATTCGATATTCCGAATCCAAAAATGAAGTCCATTTTGAAATATAAAATATATATAATTTCAAAAAGTAGGTATTACTATTCATAACGGCTAGTTTGATTGGTTGTGGTGTGTTAAAATCTCGAAGTTGTGTACAATGCACGTCATTGCATTATTCGAAAGGAAACATACCGAGGAAGCTTGGGGTGTTACAGTGTATCACCCTACATCTGGATAACCGCCAAGGGAACCTGGTACTCTTTCAGGTCCCAAATCAAACTAAAGGTGATCTTAAGCTCCTTGATCCAACTTTCCATCTCCATGTCTGAAACACTAATCTCGAACTTTCCCAAATCCTCCCACTAGAAAGCACGCAACGTCTTCTACCACTGGTCATCCTCCTCAACTAGACCAATGCTACGATGATTAACCAGATAATCCCGATAAACCTCCACTGCCTAATCCACGCATGGATGATGTCCAGGATCCATAACTAAAAAGAAAACAAAGAGTTCCTAAGCCCGAGTAGTATGGAATTTTTTTAAGATTCATTTTAATTCATTATATTTATTTTATCCATTTTAAACTTTCCAAAAAACCCCAATTCAAACAATAATGCAATTCATTATGATGAATGTACCTCTCCTAGGTCTCTAACCAGCAAATGGTGTAGTCTCACTTGGTCGTTCGGTAGTCTTAGAGTCCTTGCATCGGATCACGGGGGGTCCTAAAATCATATGTCCTAGCTGGTCTTCCCTGACCCATGTCACACACCAAGGTCACCTAAAATTGTTTACCTACCAACCCATGAAACCCTCACTATGTGTAACCCTCATTCTCCATCCTATCTCTCAATCATCAGCTCTGATACCACTCTATCACAGCCCCCTCCTCAAAAGATACCCCCTCGTGATGGTAATGAAAAGGGGGAGATAATGACCCCCAAGTCCTACCTCCAGTAGGCCCCGAGTTGGAAAATGAAACCAAGGTTATACAAATCTCACAAAGTGGTAGGTATTAACCTTTTTCAATAAACAAGATTGAGGTATAAGATGAATCATTCACAATGAAACTCTATGACATGCTATAAAAGAAAACCAAAATCCATCACACATGCATGTGTAAAATATAACTGATACAAAAACAAAAGTATTCAAAGTAAAATACCAAAACTAAAGCTAAGCAGCAACACAACAACTATCAAGATCCAATCTAGTAGGGTCTAACATGATCCGCATAATCCTTCTGGAAACATTAAATAAGTTTATATATGTAGGGTGAGAACACAAGTATACTCCATAGGAAAACCAAAGTCTCTCATGAAAATGTGAAGGAAGCATACTAATTCTCCTGTGAGAAAACAGTAGCACCAAAACAACACCTAATCAGGAAAACTAACCACCCCAACCTCAACAAGGAATGATCACTAAATAATGAAAGTCAGGTAATATAATATAAAGAACATTTATGACAGGGTACTCTATACCATTTTCCCACTGATTAGTCGTTCTCACACCCTAATGGAAAACATCCTAGCGCTCCCACCTTTTCTGAACATACCACATCACAACCTGCCTGCACACACTATGGCCTCATAACTGCATCCCACATGTAGACACTTGGGTCTCACAACCACATCACATATCATCCTGAAGACACCTGGGAAAGCACAATATCATCCTGAAGACACCTGGGAAAGCACAACTCGTCCACACACACCTGGGCCCCACAAACCACAACCTAACTAAAGAATCTTGGGTTATCGCCGCCTGGAAGAAGGAACAAGGAAGAGTGGGTGGCCATCCATCCATCCTCCCATCAGTATGTTTGGGAAAGACACCCTCCATCATGATGATGGGGGTGTTGGGAACATAGTTTTAAACTAGGGTGGGGTGCATATAGAAATCACAAGGAAAATACAAGTATATACATATATGATACCAAGAACTTTTGCCCCACCTATGGGTCATTAAAACAAAAATACAAGACCACACCATCACCTTTGCTGCTACCTCTAATGCACAACGCCACACAACAAGCCACAAAACCCATTCCAAGTTCCCAAATAACTTATTTAACCAAACCAATTCTTTATCAAATAATTCATTTAATCATTCCATCACCACCTGGGTAACTACTAATCACAAATCACAACAAGAAGCACATAAAAATTCACACAGAGGAAGAAGAACCATGGTAAGTTAACCCACTTCATATTTTTTCTCCATTTAACACCCATTCATGACATAACATATGTCGGTTCCGAGACATGGGGTGAATCTTTCTCCATGTTCTTAATAGGGAAGAACCCATATGAAACAAAACCATCCTTCTTCAAATTCATCCCTCCTAATCTATCCTTCCATCACAAACAACTTCCAACCCAAATCCACATTCAACAATAACTACAACCAAAATTACAGTCCCACTGCACCAACATTCCACACCACATCCACTGAACCAAACCCCTGTGCACTAATTTATCCACAATCGTATTACCCTACGGACCAAATAAATACATATTTAGATTTAACAAGGCATATGTTCTTTAATTACACTTGTTAATTTAGGGGTTATCACAGAAACAGTATGATCCAAGGGAATCCATTTATTAGCCGTATATACGTGGTTAACAATTTTTCATATAAATGTGTTCAAGGAAAACAAACAACATAAATTCCATAACTACCTCATGCGCAAACAAATACCCCCAATGACCATGATTTTCAGTGGGTATTTATCCCATACAGATCAAAATATCAAAAGGGAATGATGAACAACAAGAACATGCATCACTTCCCCACCCCCTTATATATTAATCCCAAGCAGATTCAATTATATTTATTAATTGGTATTCAACCATATTCCCAAGGTAAAACATCCATGCACCCACCCCGCATGATACTCAATTGAGATAGATAAAGGAAAACCTACTTGGAAGAAGAGGCAATATGAACTTCCTGATTACACCATGACAAGAGTGAGCATTGTAAAACCCCAAGCTTCCATGGTACGCCTCTCTTTGAATAATAGAGCAGTGTGTGTTGTACGCAACCACGAGTTCTAACACACTGTGACCAATAAAAGTAGCAGTTATGAATAGTAATACCCACTTTTTGAAATTATATAAATTTTATATTTCAAAATGGACTTCTTTTTGTATTCGGAATATCGAAATTATCCTAAGTTGAATTTTTTGTAATTTTCTGAAAACTTCTAATTTTCTATGAATAGAGAAAATACATAAAAACAACTTTTTTAATCAAAATAATTTATAGTGATAAATTATACTATTGAGTTGTTTTAAAGTATAATTAGAATATATTTTTACCATTTTATCCAATGGTGGTCATTATAATTAATTTCACTTTGAAATTGGACATAAACAATTGCCAATCTTTTGATATATATTGTTTCTTAAAAACACGCTATTTGTTGTGACAGTGGGAATTAGTTATAAAATTAATTAATGAAACTTATATTTTTGGAATTTTTTAAAATAGACATCATTTTTGAATTCGGAATATCAATTATATCTTAGGGTGAAATTTTGGTATTTTTCTGAAAAACTTCAATTTTTGATGAATAGTGAAACCACTAAGTGGTAGTTTAAAAACTAATTTTTCGTGTAAATGAAACATTACCACTTATGTGATTTGAATTTCAAAAATCTGACATACATGGTTGTTA
The DNA here is from genome assembly GCA_963277665.1 of Viscum album. Taxonomy (NCBI): domain Eukaryota; kingdom Viridiplantae; phylum Streptophyta; class Magnoliopsida; order Santalales; family Viscaceae; genus Viscum; species Viscum album. Next base: position 628,237,034 of record OY728127.1, read on the forward strand.
TTAGGAAGTAAAATGTGGTTCAATGGGATTAAAATAATTTTTGGTGAATAGTAACTTTTAAATTCTATTAATCGCGATTAAAGGTAATTAGTGAAATTTAAGGTAAAAATGATATTATAAAAATATAAAAATATCTTGAAACTTGTCCTACACTTATTGGATGAGTCATGGACGACCAAGACAATCCATGGGTCAACTTGGGGACCCCATGGAGCCACTTGGGTAAGAAAATGACATTAATAACTTTTTATTTAAAGTAAAAATAAAATTGTCACAAACATGTGTTGTTTTACTAAAAAAATTATTACATGGGGTTATATAAGTTAACTTTTTGACTATAAATATTCATTGTAAATATAAATAGATTTTATACCTCATGATATTTTTTTTATAATTTTTAAGCATTAAATAAATTAAATTTTTTATAACACCGTGATGATGCAACGATTACCTCATTAATTAAAAATTTAAATAAAATGAAAATTTAATGTAAAATCTAAGACTTAAACTTGTCAAAAACCTATTGTATGAGTATATTTCGAACCCTTATCACCTTATCCTTGAAATATATAATTGTGGGACCTCTAAAATCCGAAAATCATTTCATAATAATGTAATATTTCATTACTTTACAAGAGTGCCCCTCCTCTCCTCTTATAAAAGGCCCCCCATCTACCAACTTACTCACACAATAAAAGCCATTTGGCTCAGCCAACCTCTGAAAAAATACTCTCTAAACTTCCCTCTATTACTCCTAGAAGCCTCACTTTGGGTAGAAGTATTCCCAATGAATCCTTTGGCTCAAATCAAAAAGAGTTACCCGATTTTAAGGTAATGTCTTCTCTTATGTTCTTTTGTTTTATTTTGCTTCTCCAACCCCTTAAAATCTTTTTATTACTTTATATTGTAAGAAAAACAGTATCTAAAATATACTTGGATGTTTTTATGATAAGGATTTGATTTACACTTACACACACCTTCGTCTAATGGTTAAAGAACATACTGTTTCTGTGGGTGGCGAAATACTGCCTCACGAAATGATGATTGTTCAATATTCTTTTAACACCTATAATGGTGGCCATTAAGATGAAACTATTTATATATATGATATATATTATGTTTATGTTTTTCTTATGCTTCTGTATTTCTCATTTATGGCATACCTTTATGATTTCCATTATGGGTAAACGTGATAATTTCATTTTAGGAAGTGCGGACTACCGCCCCCTCAAAGTGATTTGAATCGTTAATGCCATATGTGGGACGTATAAAGGATGGAGTAAATTAAATTATATATTATATTATACTGGAATTATAATGCACCTTTATATCATTATGGATTCATTTCATTAAATACGAAATAGAAATGAAAGTAGTGCTCATGCGTACGTACGGCTTACCGTCTCCATGAACGGTGCATTTCATTTCTTACCTCTAAATGTTATGTAATATTATGAATGAATGTGTATACTGGATATATATGATATATATGATATATACATCATGAATATAATTCTGGATATAATGGATATTTTACCACATGAACAACTTGTAATTATAAGAAGTTTATTTTTGACTCAAGTACCAAAGATCAACAAAACGACCGTTATTAACATAAATAATTACATAATCTTCATAACATGGTAATAAGTGATATAAAAGGACTAATAAACTTGAAAAGGTTCTTAAGAAATTATAAATTAACTCTAGTTTATTATTCAGGTGGTTAAAGAACGGTCGAGTCAATTCGTACACGAGGTAAGGGAATTTCTTAACCCAATTTCCATTCTTTGGGTTAATCTCCTACTTTCAAATTATTTCATGATATTATTATGTACTATCTTGTATTTTTACTTTCTTTATGTGTACTTATAGTGAATACACATAATATATCTATTTTATTTTAAAAATGATCTTTGTAAGGACTTCGTCTCAATCTCCTTTCATTGAGGCATATTTGGTTTTATACACAACTTTCATTTATACGGTGTATAAACCCCTTTGACTTTTACTTTTATTCAAAAGGAATCTTTTTATACGAAGAATTTTTACTAAATGACAAAAGGAATGTTTTTTATTACGTATGCGGCGACAATGACTTCTCTGCCACCGTGACTATTATTTGAGTTTCGGCTTCCTCTATAAGCCATAACTTTTTTTAAAGAAAAATAAATACCATGTTTTACTTATCTTTTATTTTGGTATTGAAAATGGTTTTGATAAAGTTTTTATTATATCAATGTGTTGTATTGATATATTGTGATTGAAGTGTGGAAATCTTATGTTTCCTTTATGCATGTTTTATGTGATACAATTATGTTATGGTTTATGATATGTTTAAACATGTTCATATAAGGAATGCATTGGACTTAATAAGTGACGGGTGGAGCCCACTATAGCTCCTCGATGAATCGGTAGGTCTCATGAGACAAACTAGTGTCTTGGCACGAGGCCTTGACAAAATCTTATTTGTGGTCTTGGCACGAGGCCTTGGCTACGTGGTTATGATAGTCTGGAATTATGCATTCCATCATTATGAAAGTGGTTATTGATATTGCATGTGATTATTCGACTAGTAGATTATCCATGTGAGTAAGTAAATGGAATTATTTAATTTTATTTTTGCCATATTATGCTGAAGTTCAAGTTTAAAAAGGATTTTGTTTTAGTTATACATTGCCTTAAATGTTAATGTTTATTTATGAAAGCTTCCGCAATATTGTTATCCTTACTGAGCATCTGAGCTCACCCCTTTCAATGTTTTAATATTTTCTAGGATGTGAACAAGTATTTTATGAATGACCTACAAGGATAGTCAGAAGAGGATATGAGTGTGGAATATGGAGACTTTGTTATTAGTTTTTCACTTTATGATGTAATGTAACATTTATGAATGTATCTAGTGTTTCCAAGGCTACTAAACTAATCGGTCTTTCGAGACTTGATCTTTTGTTATCATGTCAATGTTACGCAATAATGCACCGACTCTGGGTAACTGGGGTCGGGGCGTTACAATTGGTATCATAGGCAGTTTAGTACTAACCTTGGAAGCTAGATTTAGATAAACTCTGATTAGAGCACATAGCCCAAAGATAGACTTTGAGGATTAGTATAGAATAACTTCCTAGAATTTTGGTATTATAAATATTTTGTGAGTTTTCCGAGAAATACATCCCTGTCTGGATACGAGCAGGTAGAGGGGGCTCTGGCACAGTTGTACCTAGGGGTAGAACCCGAAAACACCTTTTTGAGCTAGTCTCGAATGGGAACTGGTGCACGAAAACGGGCCTTGCTGTACTCTTGGTTACGACACTCCCAGGGGATATGCTTAGGATAATTCTCATTTTCTTTACAAAACATTATGAAGGGTTTATGAGTATATAATTCCTTAAAGAAAAATTTTTTATGATTATTGTTCAATTTATGTTCAGTGTTTTACAAGTATGGAATTATGTATTTTGATTCATAAAGTAATATAGTTTATGCCATTGTTTAGAAATGGAGCCTAGTGGGAGGAATGGAAATTGTATCAATGCACGCACTCCATGTAGGGATTTCCCTCCTGCTCAAGATAATTATAATGGAGTTGGTGATACAACTGGTGCTGATTAACTTGTCACCATACTGGGAAAACTCACTCAGGTTATGAATAATAACCTTACTCGTATGGAGCACCCTGATCCTCAACGTGGAGGAACAATGTTAGACCACTTCATGAGGCAACAACCACCAACATTTAATAGGGGTACAAATCCATTAGTAGTTGAGCAATGGAAAAATTCTTTAGAGAAAATATTCCATGCCTTGGGGAGTAGTGAAAGGGAGAAATTTGTCATGGAATTTTACCACCTCACTGGAGATGTCAATCAATGGTGGTCGTTGATACAAAACACGAAGGAAGATGAAGAAGTATCTAATATGGAATGGAAGGAGTTCAAAGAGATTTTCTTAGAAAAATACTTTCCTCGTGACCATCGAGCAGATATGGAAGGTAAATTTCTGAGTCTGAGACAAAAGGAGGATGAGAATGTCGCAAAGTATGAGGCCAACATTACAAGGTTAGCAAGGTATGCTGCAGATTATATATGTAACCCAAGAAGTAAGATTGATCGTTTCTTTTATGGGTTAAAACCATTTCTCCGTTGAGCATTAGTATCACAATCTTTCTCAACGTACGAAGATATAGTCTCATGTTCTATCAAGACAGAAAAGGAATTCTCTAAATCTTATGACAATAAAGTAAACCAAGAGAAGAAGAGAATGGTGGAACAAGAGACAGATAAAGGGAAAAAGGGAAAGAAGGATTTTCCATTATGTGATAATTGTGAGAAGAATCACCCTGGTATATGCCTAAAAGGAATGTGAGTTTGTTATAAACGTGGAGAAAAAGGTCATCAGGCTCGTGATTGCAAGGGAAAGAAAGAGGATATCAATGTTGAATGCTATAATTGTAGGGAAAGGGGGAATTGTGCAAATGAATATCCTAAGCGTCAGGGAAACTTACCTCAGAAAAGGACAAGGGATCAAGGCCAATCTTTTTATGTTACTACAGTTGAAGTGGAATAATTATTGTATTTGTGTTTTTGGACTCAAGAACTATATTATGGTTATAAGAATAATGTGATATATATAAGGATTGTACTGCAGTACTTGTTATTTTCATTAAGGTTTCAATATGATGAAGGTAATCATATTTTTAGCATGTGACAATAAGAGAAACTTTACTTTGTTTGGGGAATCTAATGTTACAATTGATTTTGAAATTTAGAGACCTTTTAGAGAAAGTTTGGACGGAGGTATTTTGGATAACTATAAAGGTTGGAATGGATTAATTTGAAATTTGGATAGTATTGTTTAAGGTTAAAACATTTATGAAGATTATTTTTGGAATATTATAATACTATAGTTTTAGTAAAAGGAAAACCTGCAGGTTGGGGGATAACCCGTCGCGTCGGACAAAGCTGTAGGAATCAAACCCACAACCATAGTGTGACAGGACTTTATTACCTACCACTAGCCTATAGAAAGTCCCTGGTTATTACAAAAAAGTTTTCCTAATCTAAATGGTATGTGTTAATATTTGGAACCTTATACAATTATGATAAATAGAATATTTTTGAGTTCTATTACCTTTTGGAATTAAAGATGGGTTTGTGGTAAAAATTTATTAAATAATGAAAGTCTACATGACAAGTAAGTATATTTCCTTACGTTCTTAGTAAATATCCTAAATAAATTCCTCAAATTTATGAAATTTAACTTAAAACAAAAATGTTGTCGGTTAAATTTTCCAATTGGGGAATCAATGACCGTTTAACCAATCACAAGTTTGTGATTTTATTGTCGTTAACTTTCTCCTAATCCTGTTTTATACAAATCTCCATCAGACCTTGATGGTTTTTTTTCCTCCATATATATATTTTAAAAGAATCCTAATATGGGCTATCTCGGGTGACCTTTGTACTTCTCTTTATTTCTTTTAAAGTTATATTTTTAGTAACCTTATTTTCTATGTGGGTTTTCCACAAAGGTATTTTCTATTTTCAACCTTTTATTTTCAAAGAAAAATTTTAAATTACGAGGACGCGATTTATTGAAGGAGGGGAGAATGTAACACCCCAAGATTCCATGGTACACCTCTCTTTGAATAATAGAGCAGTGTGTGTTGTACGCAACCTCGAGTTCTAACACACTACGACCAATAAAAGTAGCAGTTATGAATAGTAATACCCACTTTTTAAAATTATATAAATTTTATATTTCAAAATGGACTTCTTTTTCTATTCGTAATATCGAAATTATCCTAAGTTGAATTTTTTGTAATTTTCTGAGAACTTCCAATTTTCTATGAATAGAGAAAATACATAAAAACAAATTTTTTAATAAAAATAATTTATAGTGATAAATTATACTATTGAGTTGTTTTAAAGTATAATTAGAATATATTTTTACCATTTTATCCAATGGTGGTCATTAGAATTAATTTAACTTTGAAATTGTACATAAACAATTGTCAATCTTTTGATATATATTGTTTCTTAAAAACACGCTATTTGTTGTGACAGCGGGAATTAGTTATAAAATTAATTAATGCAACTTATATGTTCGGAATTTTGTAAAATAGACATCATTTTTGAATTAGGAATATCAATTATATCTTAGGTTGAAATTTTTGTATTTTTCTGAAAAACTTCAATTTTTGATTAATAGTGAAACCACTAAGTGGTAGTTTAAAAACTAATTTTTCGTGTAAATGAAACATTACCACTTCTGTGATTTGAATTTCAAAAATATGACATAAATGGTTATTATTAGGAAGTAAAATTTGGTTCAATGGGATTAAAATAATTTTTGGTAAATAGTAACTTTTAAGTTCTACTAATCACGATTAAAGGTAATTAGTGAAATTTAAGGTAAAAATGATATTATAAAAATATAAAAATATCTTTACACTTGTCCTACACTTATTGGATGAGTCATGGATGACCAAGAAAATCCATGGGTCAACTTGGGAACCCCATGGAGCCACTTGGGTAAGAAAATGACATTAATAACTTTTTATTTAAAGTAATAATAAAATTGTCACAAACATGTGTTGTTTTACTAAAACAATTATTACATGGGGTTATATAAGTTAACTTTTTGACTATAAATATTAATTGGAAAGCTAAATAGATTTTATAACTCATGATATTTTTTTATAATTTTTAAACATTAAATAAATTAAATTTTTTATAACACCGTGATGATGCAACGATTACCTCATTAATTAACAATTTAAATAAAATGAAAAGTTAATGTAAAATCTAAGACTTAAACTTGTCAAAAACCTATTGGATGAGTGTATTTAGAACCCTTATCACCTTATCCTCGAAATATATAATTTTGGGACCTCTAAAATCCGAAAATCATTTCATAATAATGTAATATTTTATTACTTTCCAAGAGTTCCCCTCCTCTCCTCTTATAAAAGGCCCCCCCTTTACCACCTTACTCACACAATCAAAGCCATTTGGCTCAGCCAACCTCTGCCAAAATACTCTCTCAACTTCCCTCAATTAATCCTAGAAGCCTCACTTTGGGCAGAAGTCTTCCCAAGGAAGCCTTTGGCTCAAATCAAAAAGAGTTACCCGATTTTAAGGTAATGTCTTCTCTTATGTTCTTTTGTTTTATTTTGCTTCTCCAACCCCTTAAAATCTTTTTATTACTTTCTATTGTAAGAAAAACAGTATCTAAAATATACTTGGATGTTGTTATGATAATTATTTGATTTACACTTACACACACCTTCGTCTAATGGTTAAAGAACATACTGTTTTTGTGGGTGGCGAAATACTTCCTCACGAAATGATGATTGTTCAATATTCTTTTAACACCTCTAATGGTGGCCATTAAGATGAAACTATTTATATATATGATATATATTATGTTTATATTTTTCTTATGCTTCTGTATTTCTCATTTATGTCATACCTTTATGATTTCCATTATGGGTAAACGCGATAATTTCATTTTAGGAAGTGCGGACTACCGCCCCCTCAAAGTGATTTGAATCGTTAATGCCATATGTGGGTCGTATAAAGGATGGAGTAAATGAAATTATATATTATATTATACTGGAATTATAATACACCTTTATATCATTATGGATTCATTCCATTAAATACGAAATAGAAATGAAAGTAGCGTTCATGCGTATGTACGGCTTACCGTCTCCATGGACAGTGCATTTCATTTCTTACCTCTAAATGTTACGTAATATTATGAATGAATGTGTATACTGGATATATATGATATATATGATATCTACATCATGAATATAATTCTGGATATAATGGATATTTTACCACATGAACAACTTGTAATTATAAGAAGTTTATTTTTGACTCAAGTACCAAAGATCGACAAAACGACCGTTATTAACATAAATAATTACATAATCTTCATAACATGGTAATAAGTGATATAAATGTAATAATAAACTTGAAAAAGGTTCTTAAGCAATTATAAATTAACTCTAGTTTATTATTCAGGAGGTTAAATAACAGTCGAGTCAAGTCGTACACGAGGTAAGGGAATTTCTTAACCCAATTTCCATTCTTTGGGTTAATCTCCTAATTTAAAATTATGTCATGATATTATTATGTACTATCTTGTATTTGTACTTTCTTTATGTGTACTTATAGTGAATACACATAATAGATATATTTTATTTTAAAAATGATCTTTGTAAGGACTTCTTCTCAATCTCCTTTCATTGAGGCATATTTGGTTTTATACACAACTTTCATTTATACAGTGTATAAACCCCTTTGACTTTTACTTTTATTCAAAAGGAATCTTTTTATATGAAGCATTTTTACTAAACGAAAAAAGGAATTTTTTTTCTTACGTATGCGGCGACAACGACTTCTCCACCGCCGTGACTATTATTTGAGTTTTGGCTTCCTCTATAAGCCATAACTTTTTATAAAGAAAAATAAATACCATGTTCTACTTATCTTTTATTTTGGTATTGAAAATGGTTTTGATAAAGTTTTTATTATATCAATGTGTTGTATTGATATCTTGTGATTGAAGTGTGGAAATATTATGTTTCCTTTATGCATGTTTTATGTGATACAATTATGTTATGGTTTATGATATGTTTAAACCTGTTCATATGAGGAATGCATTGGACTTAATAAGTGACGGGTGGAGCCCGCTATAGCTTCTTGATGCATCGGTAGGTCTCACAAGACAAACTAGTATCTTGGCACGAGTCCTTGACAAAATCTTATTTTTGGTCTTGGCACGAGGCCTTGTCTATGTGGTTATGATAGTCTGGAATTATGCATTCCATCATTATGAAAGTGGTTATTGATATTGCATGTGATTATTCGACTAGTAGAATATCCATGTGAGTAAGTAAATGGAATTATTTAATTTTATTTTTGCCATATTATGTTGAAGTTCAAGTTTAAAAAGTCTTTTTTTTAGTTATACATTTCCTTAAATGTTAATATTTATTTATGAAAGCTTCCGCAATATTGTTATCCTTACTGAGCATCTGATCTCACCCATTTCAATGTTTTAATATTTTCCAGGATGTGAAGAAGTATTTTATGAATGAACTGCAGGGATAGTCAGAAGAGAATATGAGTGTGGACTGTGGAGACTTTGTTATTAGTTCTTCACTTTATGATGTAATGTAACATTTATGAATGTATCTAGTGTTTCCAAGGCTACTAAACTAATCGGTCTTTCGAGACTTGATCTTTTGTGATCATGCCATTGTTACAAAATAACGCACCGACTCTGGGTAACTGGGGTCGGGGCGTTACAAGCATATTCAGTAGGAAAAACACTAGGGGGACACAATCTAGAAGTCAAAGCCCGATCGCATAACTCCTATAGGAAGAAGAACTCTGGGTGTCCCATACCAAGGGAAAACAAGAAGGTAGAACAAGGGAAAAGGGTATCTCAGCCTCAAAAAGATCTAAATAGAGCATCAGTTTAGATATGTTTTTAATTATCCATTAAAGATGGATCTGGTCAAGATAATGCATTTTGGCTAAGTAAAATCCCCCATACACTTAGTAGTTTAAGATAAGATTTATGGTCTTTTAATCAGCCTCAAAGCCTTTCAAATCTGGAATTAAAGTCATTTTACATCAAACGCTACCACCGATTTGGGGAAGGGATGCACCGGGTTTTAATAGCGCTAAGCATAAAGCATTGATAAAAGGAGAGCCTTTATCGGTGCTAGCGAAAAGTGCTGATAAATCTACCCTTTTTCATCGCTAAAAAACGCTAATAAAGGTTTACCCTTTATCAGCACTTTTTTTAGCGCTAATAATGGGTAGATTTATCAGTGCTATTTTTAGCGTTGATAAATCTTTTTAATAAAAAATATTATTAATTTATATAAAATTATTATATTTATGTTCAAAAATAGTGTTTATTTGTATACATTAAATAAATAATGCATGTTTATAATTAATATATATTTTTTAATAATTCAAATATATATATAATAAATTTGATTAAATAATAAATATATTTATAATATTTATATATTTATGTATTTATATATTTATATATTTATATATTTATATATTTATATATTTATATATTTATATATTTATATATTTATATATTTATATATTTATATATTTATATATTTATATATTTATATATTTATGTATTTATGTATTTATGTATTTATGTATTTATGTATTTATGTATTTATATATTTATATATTTATGTATTTATATATTTATGTATTTATGTATTTATATATTTATATATTTATAATTATATATTTATATATTTATAATTATATATTTATAATTATATATAAATACTTTTTAAATATTTATATTTATAATTATATATAGTAATGTGAAATGGGTGGGCTGGGGCGGGGCGGGCTAAGCCCACGCGGGTTTGAGCCCGCGTGGGTTTGTCCACAAAAGCCCGCATATAATGCGAATAAAAAAATCCAAGCCTTCCCCGCCCCGCATAAGCCCGCGGGCTGCCCGCATTTAAAAAAATACTGTTTATAATCATTTAAATATTGTATTTTTTTCTCATTCTTAATTTTAGTTGTTGAGAGAAGTATGGATTTACAATAGCTAGAGTTTTAAGAGATGTGATGGAACATTTTTCTACGAGTTTATGGTGTCATGTGATGATGCTGATGTGGGGGTGAACTATTGTAATGCAAAGTAGGTGAGTGATCAATGATGGGAAAAAATGATGATGTTGATTGTGTGGCGATGTGAATGGATATACTTATGAATGAACGATGACACTTCAAGAAATGGATGGTTTTATAGGAGGCTATTAGAGTCTCATGAGGTCCTTTTATGTTTTCTTAATAACAAAATAAAATTAAGTAATAGAAAAATTAAATCGGTTCAAAAAATATTATAATTATAGCAACTCTTTTAGAATTGAAACCAAGTACAGGAGAGATGAGTTCCATTTTTTGAGAGGTGCGATGACATGCCATGTGAATATGGTTAATAATTACTATATAAATATTATAATATCATATTAAAACAATAAATATTGATCTATTTAAAATTCACATGTAAATGAATGGTGAATTTGTATGACCATTACAGTGAGAAATCATATGCCATGGTTTAATCATGTGTTTTTTTAAAAAAAACTAAAATTCCAAAGAAGCATATATTGTAAAAAAAATTAGGCCCACGGGTCAGCCTGCACCCGCACAGGCTCAACCCGCTTTGGCCCACACCCGCACGGGCTCAACCCGGATTGGCCTGCACTCTTATGGTCAAAATATTTAGGCCCACCCTACCCTATATCTTCCCCATACCTGCAAAGCTCATGGGATGCAGACCCATTTTGCATCACTAATTATATATAAATACTTTTTAAATAGGTATATTTATAATTATAATTATAAATAAATATATGTTTTCAATGAATTTGATCAATTGATGCATGAATATAATTAATGTTCATATGTTATGTATTCATCATGAATGTTCATTTATACATTACACCCTCATTATTATTCATGTTATCCATATATATGATGACTCGTTTATGATCTATACTTTACTCGGTGTATATGATTCATTCATGTTCCCATGAAGCTATTATGTTCTCACAAATACTTAGAATCATGATAAATATATTTAAATAATAAATATATTTATTATATTTATAATTATAAATATTTAGTTATATATAAATACTTTTTAAAATATATTTATATAATTATAATTATATATAACTAAATATATATATATTAAATTAATTATAAAATTATAATAATTTTTTTAAATGATAAATATATTTATTATATTTATAATTATATATGAATACATTTTAAATATATTTATTTATAATTATAATTATAAATATATTGTAAGGGTCTGGATCTGTGTGGATCGACCCTTCGCGTGTTTTCAAAGACTGGGGTGCTCGGAGGAGGCTCAGAAGAAGTATGGAGGAGCTCGGTCAGATGAATTTGGGAGTAGGGAGGTACACGACATGAATGAGGAATTCATGACATGTAGTGATTTGGGTTTTTAAAATTAAATAAAATTCCAAGGTGATAGGTTTTTCAGTAGAACTCGACCTCGAGGTTGTACACGACGTGAATGAGAAGTACATGTCATGTACCGCCCCACTGCTGTATGTTTTAAAACATTCATTCGCTTGGTTTTTTCAAACCATACAACTGAAAATCCTCTCTCTCTCATCCTAGGTGACCTGAATTCTCTTTATGGGTCGTTTTAGAGATTTCTTCGAGAGGGAATCGATCTCAAGCTTCCCTCCTTTGATTTGTCTTCAATATGAGGTATGATCTACATCTGTTCTTGTGGTTTCTTTGATCCGTCTTCCCCTGTTTCTTCTTAGCATGTGATGGCACTTGACCTACACATTTATAATGGAGATTTCTTGTCTGTTAGTTGATGCGGTTATGTTCCAGCGTCCTCGGGTGGATGCAGTTTTCACGGGTATGGTGATCAAGATCTGTAGCTTTGATGCATTCTTGAGAAATGAATATTGGAAACCTTTTGAGGTAGGGGATTAGTTATGTGCAATTAACTACAAAAAAATGATGAGTTTTGAAGGGGTTATTATTGAATTTAGAAGGGGTTATTATTGAATTTAAAAGGGTTTATAACCCCTTCTAAATATATTAGTGGCGGTTATGAGTAATTGCCGCTAATGTGCCCGCCCACTATTATTAGGGGCAATTTTGAGGAACCGTTGGTATAATAAATCTTACTTTAGCGATAGGTACATTAGAATGTGTTTAAACCCCTTATAATGTTGACATAAATTTCCCAGAAATTGCCTCCCTTAAAAGCGCTTACAGCCACAACCACCTCTAATGGAGAGGATTTAGGGGAAATTTTAACCACCCCTAATTTTCATTACATTAGGGGCGGTTCTCGAAACCACCCCTAAGGCTACATTTTTTTATTTTTTAACACTCTTGTGGGGGTCCACCTCACCCTACCTTCGGTTTCCCTTTCCCACCCCCCCCCCTTTCAGTTCCCCGCCACATGGTAGTCCGCCTCACCCTCCCTTTGGTTCCCCCCCTCCTCCCACTCCGGTTCCCTACCCCTCCCCTTCACCTTCGATTCCCCCTCTCCCATGACCCATGCTTCAAGGTCCCAAACCCTCCCTCTCTCCCATGACCCACGACCCAGACCACCCCCTCCTCCTGCCCCACAAAATTTATCAGCCGTAGGGATTCGAACCCAGACGGATCGGTCCACTACGCAGTTTCGCCAGCCACCCTCTACCACTATGCTAACTTGTTTTCTATAATTTATATAAGCATCAATATATCCATTAAATATACTAAATCTTGTAAAATTTCTTACACGTGTCATTGTCGTATCAATTCTCCCCTATGTGTCTTCCCCACCTTCATTTCCGCTCATCCCACCCGTGTTACCATTCTCACGATTTCTTCCCCACACCCTGACTCTCCTCCCCACAATTCCATCTCCAGATCTACCTTCTCCTTTCCCTCTACATCGGCTTCGGCCTCCTCCTCTCCCTCTGCATCATTGTCTGCCTCCGCCTCCTCCTCCTCCTCCGCACTAGTGTCAACATCCTTTTCTGCATCGGTCTCCACCTCCTCCCTGACTCTCTCCTCGACCCCTTTTGACACCGCCTCCCTCCCTGACTCCCCTATATAGCCATGCATTTACCTATGCCTCGCCTCGCCTCCACCCCCATCTCTTCCTCTATCCTCCTCCCTGAATACCATCTCAGCATATGCAATCTATGAACTACGAAGCCTTTGACAGTAGTGGTGAGTTTATCTAGAACATACACCACCTTCGTTGTTCCCTCGGTAAATTATGTTTTGTGTGCCTTTTGAAGATTATTTAGGGTTTTTGATGGTGATATTTAATCTCTAAATTTTATACATAGAACCCTATACTACCTACTAAGCAATGTAGTGATGCTGGGGATGGTGTTTCACATTTCTATTTCATGTTAATCAGCAGAAGCTCCATTTCTTGTGCTTTTAATTGCTTCTTGAGAAACTGACAACCATAAAAATAGATGGGATTTCATTTTTTCGATTATCCTGGTCCATCAATATATTGTGATTTGATATGGTTTTTTAGAAAATGATGAACCACAACAGAAAACTAGATTTCATTTTCATGGTTTCTTCAAGAAAGATGAAGGTTTCAATTCTCGGTGAAGGTGATAGATCCCCTCCCGCTGGAGTCACTTCAAGAAATTACTATTTCTTAGGGGTATATAACTGTCATATGACTATGCTGGTGATCCTCATCAGATTTGAATGTATTCCTATTCTAAGTTGTGGTTTGATGAAAGAGTCAATTGATATAGAGGTAAAAATTCTCTTAAGTTTTCATTGTTTTTTCCTATTAGTAAAATCAAACTACATGAATTTGATACTCCACCTGAATACCTAAATCCCTCATTTTTTATGATAGATCTAAGGATGTAATAAATGTTTGTGATCTTATCCACCTCTGAAACAGAATTTTCACTATTATGATTTGTGTGTATTCTTCAATTATTTATGTATAATTACATTCTATGATTATATATATATATATATATATCATTAATTCTACAATTATTCACTTATAAAATAATGTTATAATAATTATATTACTAGCTACTCCTAATTAATTTCATCATGTAGCATAACTTGAACCAACAATCTCATATAATAGACTAACCCCAAAGCGGTTGTTTTTTGTCTATTTTATGTAATTTTCTTCATTACCTTGGTGCTAATTTTGTTTATTAATTTAATCATATACCTTATAATGAAATTATAGGTTTCTAATTTCATCATAATTGTATATTTTGTTCACTTTTCCAGTCACCAATCACTACGGGATTCATATTGTGAATATTGAATAATCTTTTACTTTATCCTCAATATCTTAAATTCATTATTTTGAGTCATTTCTTTTATTTTTTGATTCATTGGTTTAAATAGTTATCATATATGTTTTATTTTACATGTTTTGAACGTTTAATTAGTTAAAATATATATCAGTTTGCATATATTTTTTTTGTAATGGGTGTTACATAAAAGTCTCATTGTTTAGTTAATTTCATAATTCTCATTTTCTATTTACTGTACATTTTAATTCATAGCTATAATTTGGATCCAAATTCTCTGATTCATTTACAATTCTATTTTTTCATTTCCTTTTCCATTTATTTATTTAATTTTTTACATCTGTAATTTTTAATTGTAATTCATTAATTTATTATATTTTAAATTTAATTTATAAGTCTACTTCAAATAGGACATATCTATATGATTCAATTATGAAATAAATTGTATACTAATTTTGTGACCTATATTGAGTTGAATCATAGAAGAAAACCAAGTTGGAGGGGTGAATCATAGAAATGATATGGGATCTCCAATGGGAAGGTAATTTATGCTTTAGATCCCAACCGTGATTCATTTGGGCACTATAAATTTTGATCAAATTACGTTTTTGTGTCTTTTGTGAGGTTCCCCAAATGAATCAAGGTTGTGTTTGATATCAATTATTGAACACTAAATTATGCAATATATTATTAAGTAATTCATAATGATATATTGTGTATTATTCTCCATACTGATAAAAGTTTTTATGGTATATCAAACCCTCAAATACATTTTTTCCCTATGTTTTTAAAAAAAAATATTGATCATTAAAAGAATAAAAAATAAAAGCATGGGCACAAACCTCTTTGAAAATTATGAAATATTTGAAATATTATCCCTATTTAGATGGTGTTCAGTTCAAATAATAACACCTTTTAGGGCTTCAAAATTACTTTTTGTAACTGTAATGCATGGTTCATTGGGAACTAAAGATATGACTCTTGTAACTGCAATGCATAGGTCATTGGGAACTAAAGAGATGACTCTTAAAGTAGTATGAACTTTAATATTGATTAAATTGTATCTAATGATGTCTAGAATGTATTAATGATTAAAGTGAATTAAATTAAATGATTTATTGATGATTTATAATTAAATGATTATGTTTTATAATTCTTTTTCACTGGATAATTGGCTGGTGGGATAATGATTCCATGTCTATGTAATTGATTATATGATTAATGTTTTCATTATTATATACATTGGGGGTCATGGACATAGTCCCAGGGATATAATACTCATGTTACTATATATGTTAGGGGCCATTGGGCATTATTTCATGGATCTAGTGATATTTTTATTATATATGTTTGGGGACCTTTGGCATAGATCAACAGATATTGTGTGCCTATTATTGTATAATGTAGTGGGTGAACATGGATTCAAGAAATTGTGTTCCAATTAGGGATATTGTGTGCCTATTATTTTGTGTGCCTATCAAGGATATTGTGTGCCTATTTTATGATAAATTATTGGTTTAAATATGATATAGTACAATCCATGATAGGCACACAATCCCTAATACAGTACAATCTCTGATAGGAACACAATCTCTTCCACAGGTATGGATATTGTGTGCCTATCATTTTACAAAAAGTGCCTTTATGAACAAGTGAGTACCTTTATACAAATTATGAGGACCAAGATAATGGATTGAAACCTTCGATGGCTGGATTATTTTTCATCAACCAGCACATCCTATAAGTGATTTTTCTGTCATCATATTCTCATTGTTTTAGATGCATGTATTCTCATTGTTTTAGATGCATGTATACAAGGATTGCTTTCTGCCATCAAAAAAACATGCACCATATTCATGAGTTGGTGTCAGGTTCCATAAATATTGTTCTTACCTTAGCATCAAAAAAGTTGGGATCAGGTTCCATCAATATTTTCATTACCTTAGCATTAATAATGTTGGGATCAAGTTCCATGAATAACATTTTTGTTGCTATCTTGGTGGCTACATCTTTGAAGACTGACTTGCTTGGGAACTCCATCTGGGATCTCACTGTTTATGATAGATTGGGTATTCAAGGTTAGTTTATGAATTATAATGGCTTCATCTTTTATTCTTGGCAACCTCCCTATCTAGGTTGGATCAATATTAACATGGATGTTTCTTCCAAGGAAAATGAAGTCCTGTATGTAGAAAAAAACAAAAACATTTGATAGAAAAAGTGGTGATATTACACTCCTGTATACATACACTTCAACAGTGCACATTGTTTAAACATACATGCACATTGTTTGGTGTCATAAAATGTTTAAACCAACATTACACTCCTGTATACAAATGTTAGAAATATATAATGTTCCATACACTTCAATAGTATATAGTACTGTATACATTACACTCCTGTATACAAATTTATATATTATATTACACTCCTATTTTCTATAATCAAGTCCATAAATAGATTTGGAAAATACTTCTCCTTTTCATACCATCTTTACTATTTTTAGAATTTAATGAATGGGATTTGATTTAATGGCAGTGGCACATTAATTCATGTGTTGTATGCCAACATAAATATGTCCATGTAGTTTCAGGTGACTAATATGTTTACATCATAACGACTTATCTATTTGAAGTGTATATTAATGTAGTCAATTTTATTACTCTTCTTGATTTCTGTTTCACCTAGGAGGGATATTCCCAATTCATGAATCTATTTCAGATAGCTATTACTGAGGCCTGGTGTATCATATGGTAAAATAGGAATTAAAGAAGGTATTATAGCCATTGCATTGACATTAACTTATCCATGAATAGAATTTTTTCTACTAAGAATTAATAGGTTCAGTGTACTGAGCTGCAGGTATTTCTTAAAAAAAACTTTTTTTGATATCCCTGGTGTGGATTGTGTTTCCTTGCATCCTTGAATCCTTTTCTTCTCAAGAAATTTATGATTCTAGTAGTATCAACATTTTGAAACGACTTTATTTGGTCATTGACAGTGTGCTTCTCTCCATATCGATTCCATTAAAATGTCTCAAACTTAGCATTACTTTTATCTTTTTCTCCTGCATTGCTTGAGTTATCTTGTTTATAACTAGAAGAAGGTTGTTTCTCCCAGTCATCCATATATACTCAATGTGCATATATAGTATACACGTGATATTTTAATTGACAAATATATAATGTCCCAGATTTATAGTTTGCAATACAATTTGAATCCAATGGATTTTGAAGTTACTAAAATTATTTATTTGTTTTTTAGGTAATTTTAATGCAATAAAGGAACATAGAATGTGCTTCAGATTTTTTGAGACCACTCTACAGGTCCATGTTTATATATAGTTGTAGTTACTCAACACCATGGTATTGATGGTATTGAGGTCTTTTAATGTTCCTGGGTTGTCTAAAGGTACATGTTTTTTATGATATTATTTTATGTTTACCAGCTAAAGTTTAATATCAATACTTTTTTGATGGGGTATGAGTTGCAGATATGATATTGATATTGGGAAGATGGAGGAGGTTTGTCGCTTGATTTGGATGGAAAGAATTTGATTCTGCAAAGTACAAACTAGTGGTGAATTATAATGTTTTTTATTTATGTCTTTAAGTTCTACTAAATCTTATTTACATATATAGTTATGGTTATTCAACACCCTGGTATTGATGGTATTGAGGTCTTCTAATTTTCTTGGGATTTCTACTGATACATGATTTTTATGATATTATTTTATGTGTACCAGCTAAATTTTAATATCAATACATTTCTGATGATGTACTTTGATAGGAGTTGCAAATATGATATTGATATTGGGCAGATGTAAGAGGTTTGTCACTTGATATGGCTGGATAGAATGTGATTCTGTATACAAAGTTCAAACTGTTGGTGAATTATACTATTGTTCATTTATGTCTTTAAGTTCTAATGAATCTTATTTACATATATAGTTATGGTTACTCAATATCATGGTATTGACGGTATTGAGGTCTTCCAATGTTCCTGGGATATCTACAGGTACATGATTTTTATGATATTATTTTATGTGTATCAGCTAATCTTGGTTCTCATCTGATGAAGTAGTTTGAGGACAATCCAATATGACTTTTCCTGGGAGCATTGTAGGTAGCTCCGAGTTGAGGATCTGGTTGTCATGAACAATGTTATTTTTGCAAACAAGATGGAGTTTTGGCTTTAGTGGAGGGCCTTTAGGGTTTTTGTCCCATTCTCACAGATGGAAGATCTGTTTGAGAAGGAGTTTTTGTTGAAGTTCATGGAGCTCGACGGAGAAGAATAGTCATGGATTGTGCTCAGTAAGTAAAAGGCCATGGCAGTTAGCCAGGCACAACTTAGGATCGGAACCATTGACAATGTGACTATGGAGATCCTAAAACCATATGGTTCTTTTCAAATATCAATGTATTGTAAAAAAATTATTGAAATTTGTTAAGCACAACCATTGTAATCCAATGTATGAATCATAAATTTGTTTAATTAGTTTGGATAGATTTTTAAATTCTGATAAATTGTTGAGACCTGAATCCATTAAATCCCTCTCTCCCTTCTTTGGAAGTCATTCGACACTCTAGGAATGTTATATATCAATAATTCATTTCAAGTGGTGTCTATTATCAAATGTATTTTTAGTTTTATAATTTTTATAAAACCATACAAATTATAATGTATCTTTATTTTACTCTTTTTTACATTCATTTTATGAATTTTTATATTGGTCAGGAATAAAGATATGGATTTTTGTGAGGTGTATTCTTTTCAAGAGTCCTGGAAAATCTCAAATCCATCCGATGTACACTTTATTCACTATTTATTCATATATTCAACTATTTCAAAATGTGTAAACTAGAGGAGAAGATCTCTAAATTCATATGCTATAAAAATAAAATTCATTAACGGGTTTTTACATAATGTTTCACCCAATTAAATGTATAAAATTTTCTTTATAGTTTCTAATAAAAAAACACACATTGTTGTCAATACATGTATTGTTATCAAATTATGTATTAGAACTAAGATTAGTGATAATGATATATTTATCTCGATTACCATTTTAGAAAAAAAAGACATGTAATTTGTATCAAAAACAAATTTAGAACCAAACGTACTTATATGGATAATTGAATGATCACGGCATGCAAATGCATGGGTTGGGTACTAGTTTATATATATTCTATGTCTATTATAATAAAAATATTTAGATAATATATTTAAATTCATTTAAATATATAACATGTATATATATATATTTATATAAACTATATATTTATATGTATATACTTATATGATTATATATTTATAAATATATTCATATAAATTATTTATATACATAAAAAATATTTATATATTATATACATGTTTATTCATATAATATATATAAATAATTATATTTACATATATAAATATATATTTATGAATACATTTATTTTTGTGTGTGTCCGTTTATGTATTTAAATAATATGTATAGATATAATATAATTATAATATATATATATTTAATTATTATTATTGTTATTACATCTTGTTTTTAAACTATAAAAATTTTATTTTGGTTTTATAAATACTATACATTTATTTTATGATTTATATCATACATATATTATAATAAATACATTTATGTTATATATATTTATCTAAAATATTTATATACTTAAATACATATTTATATATTATATACATGTTTATTTAAAGAATATATATATATAAGTATTTACTTAATATATTTATATAAGGTATTTAAAAATATATTTATATAAGGTATTTCAATACATATATTTATTATTATTTATATTAATATATTTATTTATTTGTATAAATAGTATAATATTATATATAATTAATATATAATTATATTACTCTATGAAATACAATTTATACATATACGATTTATAAAAATATTTATATAATTCTATTTGAAATGCAATTTTATATTATATATAATTAATATGTATATTATATATAACCAATATTATATGAAATACAATTTAAACAAATATATACTTAATAATATATGAAATACAATTTATATGAATATTTATATAATGTATTTCAATACATATTATATTTATTATCGTGTACATTAATATATATGTATTTCAATAAATATAACTGTATAATATTTTGTAAATTAATATATATTTATTTATATAAATTATATTTCATATAATATTAATTGTATATAATATAAAATCATAAACATATTATTTAAAAATATATTGGTTATTAATATAATATAAATTATAAAAACTACAAGATTGGTTTTTTATATGATATATTTTTTAAATAAATTATATTTTTATATATATTTATATAATATATTTATGCATTTATATTATAAATTATTAATATTATATGAAATAAAATTTATACAAATAAATATATATTAATGTACATAATATTATACAATTATATTTCTATATATATATATAAATACAATCAAATACAATCATATAAACATATTATATAATATGTTCATATAATGTATTTAAATACATTTATATATTGTGTTTTAATTATATATAAATATATTATGAAAGTTGCATTTTAAAAAAATAGTGGGGGTTCACAACCCCTATAATCTCTTAAATTAGAGGGGTTTTGAACCCCCTCTAATTTAAATACATTAGAGGGGGTTTTAACTCCATCTAATTTAAGAAATTAGAGGGGGGTTTAACTCCCTCTAATTTAAGAAATTATAGGGGGTTTTGAACCCCCTCTAATTTAAGACATTAGAGGGGGTTTTGAACCCCCACTAAAATCCAACTAGATATTAAAAAATAATGTTAAAAAAATTATAGGGGGTTCATAACCCCCTATAATTTAAGAAATTAGAGGGCTTCTATAACACTATCTAAATTCAATGTTTAGTGAGGGTTGTACATAATCCCCTTATAATTTTTATAGAAAATGAATTTAGAGGGGGTTCATAACCCCCTCTAAATTCAATGATTGGAGGGGGTTATGCAGAACGCCGTCTAATTATACAGAAAATGAATTTAGAGGGGGTTGTTCATAACCCCCTCTAAATAACCCCCTTTAATGTACTGTTTTTTTTTTTGTAGTGATTGTAGAGTTAACATGATTTAGGCCTTTGGATCATGATGGAATTGAACTAATTAAATACTTGAAATGGATTAAAAAAATTGGTATCGATCATGTGGTGTTGCTTTGTACCATTATAAAGGGTTGCCTCTTGATTTTATAAATAGTGTGATATTTATGCCTTTCTTGGTTTGGAGTGTTGTTCTTGATGGAAATTGGTAAAGAACATAAATCCAGAATTAATTGATAATTACTTGGATAAAGACAAAGAGGCATGTAAATTAATCTGGTTATTGTTGTTTTTAATTTGATGATAATCAAATTGATGTAGATGTACATGTTTATTTGAATTGATTGATAACCCTAAATCATGTTGATGCTTTTTTACTAAAGGAATGTTAAATTAATTGGTTAATTAATTTGTGATAGTTGTAATAGCTTGTTGTTTAGGTTTCCCATAGTTGGAACCTACTAATAATTTATCAGTTAATTCAAGATGGATTAAATAACCACTTTTTTATAAAAGATAATTCCTAGTAGGGTTCCGAGTTACCCTCTTTCTTGAAAAGGCCAAGAACCTTATGTTTTGGAGTCGTGAGTGCTCATTGTGTGTGAAGGATGGATTCCTTGGTTGGGGACAAGAGCCTAGTTACCTTGTTGTTGTTTCCTGCTGCTTGTGTTGTGGTGTGAGCCCAAGATGGCTGATCCTAGGAGTATGTTGTGGTATGGGGGCAGGGAGGCCCAATGGTTGTTGTGATAGCATTTTTTTCCTATAGTGGAGAGATACATTATTTTATACATGTGGGTTTCGGGGAGGAAATCAGAGATGATGGAAGGGGTTAAATCTGGGCTTACCCATTGATGTGATATTGGATTCTTGTTGAATCAGTTGTGCATTTATCTCATTTAATTTCCCCACTACTTGAGGTAGATGGTCTTACTTGCCCTCCTTCCAAAATAGGTGAATACTCATGGGGTATTTCATGTTCTTCCCATTTTTAGTTTCTTAAGGATGGATGGGGCTATGCTCCTACTATAGGTGGAAAGGACTTGATGGGTAGTTCATCTACTCATCGTGTTTATCCCCTTGTGTTTAGTAGATTAGAATGTTTTCTTAGAATATATGGAATTATGGAAAAGTGATAATGTTGTTAATAAATGATTGAATAAATGATGTTTAACCCATGGGTTTGGAGCTTGCGGGGATGCAATGCTGAGTTTGTAATTATGAAGAACCATGGACTTGGTTTGGTTATGCCTGAAGGTCATGGAACTTTGTTGTGATACTAATAAAATGAAGTGTAGAGTTTGATAATGATTAATTAATGGTTAAAGAATTAATTAACATAAAGTGAAAATGATAAAAAAAAGGATAAGATGATTTAATAAAATATCTTTAAGTGGTTGTATTCTTATAGGATATCTAGTCTTAGCAATAGTAGTTGAGAGTCCGAGTGGAATTAGATATAGTTATGTTTGAGACTAGGTTCCTACCATAGTGTGGTTGTGAGCTATATTATATCATATACTTTTTTTGTTTCTATATGCTACCCCACCCTATCGATTAGGGAAACTGACACCCTGGGGATTCTGAGCCCTGGGGGTGTTTTCCCCAAAATCCTAGTGGGAGGATGGATGGTTGAATTCCCGCTTTAGTTTTTCTCTCTTCTATTGGTAGTTACTTGTACTGGTATGTAAAATGGTTAGTTTCCCCATATACGTGTATAGAGGGCTATAATGTCTTGTGGTTATTTCACACTGATATATTTTGGATATAGTTTCCTGTAGAATACTATAGGTATAACATGTATAGGCTATGATGGCTTGAGGATCCTTACTCAGCATATGGGTTGTAATGTCTTGAGGTATAATACTCGATGTATGATACACGTTATGAAAGGTTTGGTGGATTCCAAAAACTACCTGGTTACTTTTGGTTATGTGTATGGTGTGGTGATTCACCCAGGTGTCTACGAGAAAGACTTGTGTTGCATAAGGTGCAATTTGTGGTGTTCGCTATGGTGTCTTCAGGCATAACTTTTTGGAGAGAGATAGATTAGGATGTGCGACATTGGGTCAAAGTAGAAAACTAGTGGGGAAGTGGTGGAAGGGTACCCTTAATCTTATTTATTATATTATATACTCTTGTATGTGATACTTGGTGAGAGTATCTATGGTGAGGCTGGGAACTTAGTATGCCTATTTAGGTGATGAGTTAGTTTTGCTTGTTGTTCACTATGATTTATCATGATTTCTTTACTTTTTCACGAGAGGCTATAGGGAGGAACCTAATGAGTATACTGTTATACTCACCCTACGTTATATAAACTTTTTTTATGTCACTTGAAGTAGGTTGGAGATCATGTTGGTTACTACTAGCTCAGAGTTTTTCAGGAGCTATTCAGGCTTCATGGTCGTTGAAGTTTTACTTTCTTTGGTACTTTCATTTTTTCCCTTTCATTTGTTGTAGTCCTTGCATGACATTACATATGTGTACTTGGGTTTCTTTTTATATTATAGTCGGATTTGGAGTTGGTTGGTGTCTATATTATCTCTCTCTTTCGCATGTGTTCTCTTAGAGGGTAATGCCTCTCATCTGTGTGCTTATTATACCCTCAGTGCTAGTCGTCAACCCGGAGCCTACTAGAGGCGGGACTCGGGTCATTATCTCTCTTCTCACATTGTCATCCTAGGAGGGGTACACTTTGTGGGGAGGGTTCATGACAGAGTGGTATTAGAGATCTAGTTGAGGGATAGGATGGAGTTAGGAGTTAGGCACAGGTGAGGTTTCATGGGTTGTTAAGGCAACAGTGTCACCTAAGTTTATCAAGAGCTGTAAACACTGGATACCAGCTGAGACACGGGTATTTAGGGCCCCCTGTGATATGATGCATGAACCTTTAAGTTTACAGTGGCTACTAAACAAAGTTATTCTAGTTTCAGGGTAGATACCTAGGAAAGGATCATATGTCATTCATCTTTGTGCCTGTGTTTGAATGGGTATACTTTGGGATAGGTTAACCTAAAATGAATAAAATAGAAAATTAATTAATTTTAAATTATTCCATATTTTAGGTTTAGGAGATCTAACTATTTTTCCTTTTGCAGGTATGGATCCATGTCGACATCCTCATCAGGTTCACGCAAAATATGTCCAGCAGGCTACGCCAGCAGATCACCGCAGAGTAGAGGTTGATGATGACGATAGTTGGAGGAAGAAACTATGAGAGTTTCAACACAAGAGTCTACAAAAGTACAAGGGCTCCATTCCATATGCAGTCACTGAAGACTGGTTGGAGGATGCTGAGATAGCTTTCAGTTCGATCTGTGCTCGGAAGGAGCACTCAGTGTCATTGGTTGGGATGATGATGTGTGAGGCAGTGAGGCAATGGTGGTTCTTATTCCTCAGGGATTGCAAGGAGTTAGCGATCTCGTGGGATAATTTCCAAGAGTGGTTCAGATCTGAGTTTCTTTCTTCGACTAGAAAGGCGGTTAGTCACCAAGATTTTTTTACCCTTTGGCAGGGGGCTCCAACATGCAAGAGTTTGGGATCCATTTTAGGAACCTTTTGCGATATGATTCAGACCTATTTCTAGATGAGGAGGCTAGGGAAAGGAATTTTGAGGAGGCTTTGTGTCCAGATATCTAGAACCATGTCACCCCATTTATACAGACAATATATCTCGTGGTGTTGGTGAAGGCAGAGGTTATTGAGATAATGTTATCCAGAATTAGATCATCATGAGAGGGGATTCATCAAGATTCCTCACGAAGTAGAGTTGTGGTCCAAGGTTCTCGATTTTAAGGGTAGAAGAGTTTTCGTTCAGGTGGGGGTAGGTCCCTGCCCTCAGTGTCTCATTTATCCAAGGGAGGAAACCCTCAGATCTATTCCAAAGAATAAAGTGATTATTTTTCTTATGGAGGCTAAGTTCATCAGTAGCGAGAGTTCCCAACCTTTCTAAGTAATCAACATGCATTAGGTGTTCTGCTTTAGATTTTGTCGTTGAGGCAG
Source organism: Viscum album (assembly GCA_963277665.1). Lineage (NCBI taxonomy): Eukaryota > Viridiplantae > Streptophyta > Magnoliopsida > Santalales > Viscaceae > Viscum > Viscum album. The sequence goes on from OY728127.1 coordinate 628,262,986, forward strand.
TTCCAGCTGAGGTAGCAGTAGCAGGTTTCACCAGTTTTAGATCAGAAGAGAGAAGATGGGGCAGGCAGAGGATAACCCCAAGACTCTCCCCATCCTCATAGAGTAGAGTATATCTGTGGTGGTGGTCTTCATCAAGTTCAAAGAAGATATGAATCAGGTTGTGGTCAGCTTCATGATTTATCATTGCCAGCACTAGGTGAGCCAGATGTCATTCGAGATACCCTTTTCTTGTTTTCTACTTGGTTGTATTCCTTTTTTGATTCAGTAGTGACACACTCTTTCATATCACCTACCCTTTTCCATGATTTGGGACTTAAGGTAGAGAGAATTCTAGTGCCCTTGGTGTTGACTATGCCAATTTTAGGTCGAGCTGACTTGTTTGAAGTATGTACAGACTGTGAGTTAGTGATCGGGTAGCACCGCTCTTGGGAATATTTCCTATGTTTATGGATATAACCATATGATATCATCCTTGGCATAGATTGGTTATATTTTGTGTGTTCTATTATGGATTTCTTCTAGAGGCAGGTGGTGTTCTTTGATGCTGATGGAGAGCTTGCAGTTTTTGTTGGCGAGCAAGACCCTTAGATGGGTTAGAGGCATGTTCCTTCCTTGTCATCCTTGATGGCTAATATAATGTTTATTTCATTAGAGGTTCAGCCATCAGAATTTCCTAGGGTCATGGAAGAGTAATCTAATGTCTTTCTAGAAGAGGTTGTAGCATTACCCCCTTGACAGAAGATCGAGTTTGGGACCGAGCTATAGCTAGGCATGTCTCTTATCTCAATGTATCCATATAGGATGAAACCTTCTGAGTTTCAAGAGTTGTGTATACAGCTCAATGGTCTATTGCAGTGTGGTTTTGTTCGGCTAAGTGTGTCACCTTGGGGTGCACCCATTTTTTCGTGAAGAAGGTTGACGATATTTTGTGGTTTTATGTCTATTATCGTCACTTAAACAAAGTGACAGTGAAGAATTTCTATCCTCTTCCATGGATTAATGATTTATCTGATCAAATTAAGGGTGCAAGTTTGTTCTTGAAGATCAACTTTATTTCATGATATCATCAAATGCATGTAAAGGATGAGTATATTATGAAGATCATTTTATTTTGTAATCATGAGAATTATGAGTTCTTGGTGATGTTGTTCGGTCTAAATAATGCTCTAACTGTGTTCATGGGGTTGATGGATGTTGTGTTCCATGAGTTCTAGGATAAGTTTTTGGTTTTCATCGATGACATCCTTGTGTACTTTGCATCTGAGGAGGAGCGTGTAGAGAATCTGTGTGCCATTTTGGGAGTTCTTCATCGACAGTAGCTATTTGGGAAGTTATTAAAGTGTGAGTTTTGGGATCAAGAAGTCTATTTATTGGGGCATGTTATATACCAACAAGAAGTATCTATGGATCCATAAAATATAGAAGCAGTCATGTCTTGGGAATCCTCCAAGATAGCGGTAGAGGTGTGAAGTTTCCTTGGTCATGTAGGCTATTATAGGAGGTTTGTAGCTGATTTCTATCAGGTTGTGAATCCTCTGACAGTGTTGACTAGGAAGGATTAGGCATTCATGTAGAATGACCAATGTCAGGTAGCTTTCTATTATCTAAAAGAGAAGTTGGTCGGTGCTTCATTTTTTTGTATACCAACAGAAGGAGTTCAGTTTAAGGTTTTATGTGATGCTTTGCATCTAGGGTTGGGTTGCATTATGATGTAGTAGAGATCGGTCATTTCTTATGGGTATTTGTAGTTGCGTCCCCATGAATGTAACTGTTCCACCCACAATCTTGAGTTGGAGGCAATGGTGATTTCTTTGAATTTGTGGAGACATTACCTCATCGGAGAGCGCTTTATGGTTTTCACCAATCATAAGATCCTAAGGTATGTTTTCTCCAAGGATGACTTAAACTTGTAACAACATCAGTGGATAGAGTTATTACAGGATTACAACTTCGAAATATCATATTCACCTGGTAAAGGGAATTTTGTAGTCGATGTGCTAAGTAGGAAGTCATGAAGTGATGTAGTGTGTGAATTTGGTGATTCTTAAATAGTGATGGAAGAAATTTCAGTATTACATCTAGATATATGAGAATTTGGGGGTAGAGGTTGTCTTTTCTAGATAAAAGTGCATTCATATTTGGTGCAGCAAGTAGAATATTTCTAGTTGGAGGATCTTGAGGTGGAGGTCTAGAGAGACTGATTTGTTTGTGGTGAGGTCCCTAAAGGTTGGTCTGAGGATGAACAATATAAAGTGTTGTTTATAGGGAGGCTTTTAATTCCTTTGGAGGTGTGTGAGATGGTTCTCAGAGAGTTCCATAGTTCACCCTTAGCGGTACATCCTGGTGTGAAAAAGATGTACCGAGCCTTGAGGAGTCAGTTTTGGTGGCCTAGGTTGAAGTGTGCAGTTGCAGAGTTTATGTCTAGATGTTTGGTTTTCCAGAAGGTGAAGGTCAAACACTATGTTCCTGGTGGTTTTCTCCAATTGTTAGATGTTCCTCATTAGAAATGGGAGGACTTCTCAATAGAATTTTTACCTATTTACCTCGATATCAAGGAATATATGATGATATATGGGTAGTAGTGTATCATTTGATGAAATCAACCCACTTTATATCAACTAAGGAGTTGAGATTAATGGAGGTTTTATCGAGGAAGTATCTAGTGGAGGAGGAGAGACTCCACGAAGTCTTGAGGAAAATCATTTTTGATTGAGACCCTCGTTTTACCTCCATGGTGTGGAGAGGTCTCCATCATGATTTCGGTTCTCAGCTATGCCTTAGAACTGATTTTCATCCGCAGAGAGATGTTCAGACATAGAAGACCATCCAGACTCTTAAATACATGTTGCGCTCTTGTATCCTAGATTTTGGAGGTTCGTGGATGATGCACCTACCCTTGGTAGAGTTCACTTACAACAATAGTTTTCACTCCACCATTGTTATGGCGTCATTTTATGCCTTGTACGGCCAACCTTTCCATTCTCTGTTGTGCTAGAATAGGTTCTAAGAGTCAGCAATTCTCAGGCCAGAACTGGTATAGAATATGACAGAGATGGTTTCGGTGATTCGTGAGAGGATGAAGGCAGTGTAGGATCGTCATAAGTCCTATGCAGATCATAGGATGAGACCTCTGGAGTTTGATTTTGGGGATCACATGTTTCTAAAGGTGACTCTCCATCGTGGACAACTAATGTTTGGTCATGGGAGTAATATTTCTCCCCAGTTTTTTGGGCCTTTTGAGGTGTTAGCTTGTGTTGGAGTCATGGCGTATCAAGTAGCACTTCCCCCACATATGAGTCAGATACGTGATGTTTTCCATGTGTTGCAGCTCTGTCATTATCTTCATGATGAATCTCACATCATCAATTGGTGCAAGATCGATGTTGACAATGATGCAACCTTCGAGGAGCATCCTATAGAGATCTAGGACCATAAGAAGAAGGTGTTGTGTGGGCATTTTATCCCCTTATTTTGTGTCTTGTGGTGGCACGATGGAATGGAGAAGAGTTCTTAGGAACATGAGTCGTAGATACATGCTCATTACCCTGAGTTGTTTGATGTTTAGCTCTTTTCTTATAATTTTGTACATTTAGTGTTTGTAAACCTTTTTCTTATATAAGATGGATTTCTCTTGTTTCTTGTTGTGGATTGCTCTCTTTTCAAAGGTATATCCCCTAGGAGAGTGTTTAGGAGCCGGTTGTGGTTTTCATGTGGTTTCACGTTGTCCCTTTGATAAATCGGTTGAGCTCATGTGGTAGCAAGGGACTTGAAAGGTATCTCGTGGGGTGTTTGTTCGGACGACCCCTTTTCTTTTTCCTCTCTGGGTTGGTTTTGGATTCTCAGGGATAAAAATATTTTGAGAGGTATCTGATGTAAGGGATCAAATCCATGCGGATCGACCCTTCACTTGTTTTCAAAGACCGGGGTTCTTGAAGGATGTTTGGAGGATCTCAGTCAGATAAAGCTGGGAGCAGGGAGGTACACAATGTGAATGAGGCATTCATGACATGTACTACTTCAGGTTACAAAAATTAAATAAAATACTAAGGTGGGGGGGTTTTCAGTGCAACCCAACCTTAAGGTTGTACACGACATGAATGAGAAGTAAACATCATATACCACCCCATTGTTGTATGTTTTAAAACATTCAGCTGCTCAGGTTTTTCAAACCCTACAGCTACACCTCCTCTCTCTCTCTATCATCCCAGGAAACCTGAAAGCTCCTTCCATGGTGTTTTATAGATTCCTTCAATGGGAATTGATATAGATCTTCCCTCCTTCAATTCTTCTTCTATTTAAGGTACAATCTACCTATGTTTTTATGGTTTCTTTAATCCTTCTTCCCTCATTTATTCTTTCCATGTGATGGTACTTGATCTCCATGTTTCTGATGGAGATTTCTTGGTTGTTGGTTGATACGGTTGTGTCGCAGCATCCTCGGTGGATGAAATTGTTGTGGGTATGGTGATCAAGATCCATTTCTTTGATCCATTCTTGAGAAATGGATGTCAAAAACCTTTTGAGGTAGGGGATTCATTTCTTCTCTATTTGTTTGTGTGCAATTATAGAGTTAGCATGATTTATCCCTTTAGATTGTGATGGAATTGACCTAATTAAATACTTGAACCAGATTAAAGGAATTGGTATCGATCGTGTGTTTTTTCTTTGTAATATGATAATGGGTTGCCTATTGATTTACTAGTTAGTGTGATATCTATTCCTTTCTTGGTTTGGCATGTTGTTCTTGATGGAAATTGTTAAAGAACGTAAAGTAGGAATTAATTGATAATTACTTGGCTAAAGATAAAGAGGCATGTAAATGAATCTGGTTGATGTTGTTTTTAATTTGATGATAATAAAATTAACATTATTTATTTGAATTGATTGATAAACCCGAAGCATGTTGATGCTTGTTGACTAAAGGAATGTTAAATTAATTGGTTAATTAATTTGTGATAGATATAATAGCTTGTTGTTTAGGTTGCACATAGTTAGAACCTACTAATAATGAATCAGTTAATTCAAGATGGATTAAATAACTAGTTGTTTGATAAAATATAATGCCTAGTAGGGTTCCGAGTTACCCTCTTGCTTGAAAAGGACAATAGTCTTATGTTTTGGAGTCATGATTTCTCGTTTTGTGTGAAGGCTGGATGTCTTGCTTGGGGACAAGAGCCCAGTTACCTTGTTGTTATTTCCTACTACTTGTGTTATGGTGTGAGCCCGAGATGGATGATCTTGGGAGGTTGTTTTGGTATAGGGAAGGGAGGCCTAGTGGTTTTTGTGGTAGAAGTTGATGCATAGAGTGGAAATATGCATCGGTTTATGCATCTGGGTGTTGAGGAGGACACCATAGATGATGGAACAGTTTGAAGCTCAACTTACCCATTGATGTGATGTTGGATGCTTGTTGAATCTGTTGTGTATTTATCTTCTTTACTTTCCCCACTATTTGAGGTGTATGGTCTTTATTACCCTCCTTCAAAAATAGGTGAAGACGCGTAGGGGATGCCACATGATTTCTGTGTTTAGATTCTCGAGAATAGATGGGTCTATGCTCATGCTATAGGTGGAAAGGACTCGACGGGCAGTTCATCTACTCATTGTGTTGAGCCCCTTGTCTTTAGTAGATTAGAATATTTTCTTAGAATACCTGAAATTATGGAAAATTGGTAATTATGTTAATAAATTTTTGAATAAATGATGTTGAATCCATGGGGTTGGAGCTTGCAGGGATGTAATGTCGAGTTTGTAATTCTGAGGAACCATGGACTTGGTTTGGTTATCCCAAAAGGCATGGAACTTTGTTGTGATGATAATAAAATGAAGTGTGGAGTTTGATAATGGTTAAATAATTAATTAACATAAATTGAAACTAATAAAAAGGGATAAGATGATTTAATAAATCTCTTTAAGTGGTTGTGTGCTTATAGGATATCTAGTCTTAGTGGTGGCAGTCGGGAGTCTGGGAGATGTTAGCTGCAGTTGTGTCTGAGACTAGGTTTTTCCATAGTGTGGTTGTGAGCTATATTATATCATGTACTTTTTTTGTTTCTATATGCTACCCCACCTTGCTGGTTAGGGAGACTAACACTTTGGGGATTCTAAGACCTGGGGGGTGTTTTCCCCAACATCCTAGTGGGAGGATGGATGGCTGAATTCCCCCTTTGGCTCTGCTCTATTCTCTTGGTAGTTACTTATGCTAGTATGCATGATGGTTAGTTTTCCCCATATATATGTGTAGCGGGTTTTAATGGATTGTGGTTATTTCACACACATATATTTTGGATATAGTTTCCTGCGAACTACTATAGGTATAACGTGTATAGGCTGTGATGGCTTGAGGATCCTTACTCAGCGTATGGGCTATAATGGATTGAGGTATAATACCTAATGTATGATACACATTATGTGGGTTGTGGTGGCTTATGGAAACTACTTGGTTACTTTTGGTTGTGTGGATGGTGTGGTGCTTTGCCCAGGTGTCTGCAAGCAAGCCTTGTGTTGCATGAGGTACAAGTTGTGGTGTTTGCTCAGGTGTCTTCGGGCCAGCCTTTTTGGAGAGAGATGGGTTAGGATGTGCGACATTGGGGCAATGCGGAAAACCAGTGGGGAAGTGGTAGTGGGGTACCCTTGATCTTATTTATTATATTATACACTCTTGTATGCGATACTTGGTGAGAGTAGCCAGAGTGAGCCTGGGAACTTAGTATGTCTGTTTTGGTGACGAGTTAGTTTCACTTGTTGTTCACCATGCTTTAGCATGCTTTCTTTACTTTTGCACGAGAGGCTCTAGGGAGGAACCTACTGGGTATATTTTTATACTCACCCTATGTTATATAAACTATTTTTAAGTCACTTAGAGTAGGTTGGAGATCATGCTGGTTACTACTAGCTTTGAGTTTTGTAAAAGTTGTTCGGGCTTTGTGGTCGTTGTCATTTTACTTTCTTTGGTACTTGCAGTTTTTCCCTTTCGGTTGTAGTAGTCCTTGCATGACATTACATATGTGCACTTGGGTTTCTTTTTATATCATAGTATGGGTTGGAGTTGGTTGGTGTTTGTCTCATCTCTCTCTTTTTCATGTGTTCTCTTAGAGGGTAATGCCTCCCATCTATGTGCTTATTATACCCTCAGTGCTAGTCGCCAACTCGGGGCCTACTGGAGGCAGAACTCGGGGGTCATTATCTCTCTTCTCACGTTGTCGGCCCAGGAGGGGTACACTTTACGAGGAGGGGGTCGTGACATGTGTGTGTGTGTGTGTGTCTTTAATATATATATATATATATTCATTAAAGACGTATATTTATTATAATTTTTTTAAATGATAAATATATTTATTATATTTATAACTATATATAAACACTTTTTATAAAATTACAATAAATACATTTATTATAATTTTATAAATATATATATTTATATATTAATATACATATAAATATATTTATAATTGTATACAAATATTTATAAATATATTTATTTATAATTATAATTATAAATATATATATATATATAATTAGAAAATTATAATAAATATATTTATAATAATTATAATTTTATAAATATATATAATTATAGAAATATATTTATAAATATATACAAATATTTATATGTATATACAAATATTTATCATTATAATTATAAATAATATATATATATCTGTAAATAATTATAAAATTATAATAAATATATTTATTATATTTATATTTATAATTATAAATAAATATTTATTTTAATTATAGTCATAAATTTAAATAAATTTTATATATATTTAAATATTTATGAAAGTAAATTAAATATATTAATTATATATCGTCATAAATATAAATAAATAAATATATATATTTAAGTGCTTATAAACTTAAAATAAATATATTAATTATATATTTTTTATAATTTCATAATTATTTAAATAAATATATTTATTTATTTATTTAAATAATTATAAAATTATAAAAAAAATTAACTAATATATTTATTTTAATTTCAAAAGTATTTAAATATATTTATATTTATATTTATATTTATATTTATGACTATATATAATTAATATATTTATTTTAATTTCATAAGTATTTAAATATATATATAAATTTATTTATATTTATGACTATAATTAAAATATATATGTAATAAATATATATTTATTTCATAAGTATTTCACAATTATTTAAATAAATATATATTTATATTTAAATAATTATAAAATTATAATAAATATATTAATTAAATATATATATTTATAAATATATACAAATATTTATAAATAAATAAAATATTTATAATTAGAATTCTAAATAATATAGATATATTTAAATAATTATTAAATTATGATAAATATATTAATTATATATATTTATAAAATTATAAATTTAATAAATAAATTTTTTATAATTTTATAATTATTGAAATATATATATATATATATATATGTGATTATAACTATAACTAAATATATATTTATTATAACTATATATAAATATATATAAATTTTTATTTATTAAATAATTATAAAATTATGATAAATATATACAAATATTTACAATTATATTTATAAATAAATATAGATATATTTAAATGATTATAAAATTATAATAAAGATATAAATTATATATAATTATAGATATAATAAATATATTTATTATAAATTTATAATTATAGGAAAATATTTATTTATTATATATATAAATATATATATAGTTATTATTATGAATAAAAATATTTATTTATTTATTATACATATAATTATATATATATAATTTATTATCAATATAGTTTTATCGGTGCTTTTTTAGCGCTGATAAAGTTATGTTTTATCAGCGCTTTCTATTTTAGAATTGATAAAACATACCTTTATCAGCGCTTTTTAGCTAGCACTGATAAAAGGTTTACCTTCTTTTATAAATAAACTCTAACATTCTCCTCCTTCTCTCGCAAGCCTCAAGCTCTCGTGGAAGCCGAACCTTGTCGCAGACTTTTCTACCTCCTCCTCTACTTCTACCACCTCCTCCTCCCCCACTGCCACCGACTCCTCCTCTTCCTCCTCCTCTACTGTCATCGACTCCTCCTCCTCCTCCTCTATTGTTGTTGACTCCTCCTCCTCCACCATCGCCACCGCGAAGCCCTCCTTCGTTGCGAACATCACCTCAACCGTTGAACCCCATCTATTGTGAACCCACCTCCTCTGCACACTCTACTATTGAATCCCACCTCTACTATGAATCCCTTCTCCTCTGGGAACCCACCTCCACTGCAAACCCAGCTCCTCATGTGCTACCACTATGAGTCTTTTAATTCTACTAGTCTCCATGCTTCTAGATCCATGTTGATAGTCTTTTAATTTGTTATTTAGACATTATTATCCAGTTTTTGGATGTTATCTTTATGGTTTGGTTATTTTAAGATGTGATGTATTGTGAATATTTGATGTGATACTATGATTGTTCTTACCTTATCACATGTCTGTTGAAGGTGAAATCATTCCCATATTTCTTTCTATGATACCCTAGTGCTTAGCTCCAACCCATGGATATTAGGAGAATGCTTCAAGATTTTTAGTCTCTATATTCAAGTTACATTTATGGGTTGACCCTAGTTGATCTGTTACGGAGATAAACATACCCAAACCTCTAAGGTTAAAGAATTGTACATAATTTTTTTGACCATTCAAGTAATCTTTTCTTAATGACATAATGGTGTGTTTCAATCATGTTAACAAGGAGGATTATCTTTACTAATTCCCAAGGGGATAGAAATTTAAAATGAATGACAATAGTTCAAGTAATTCCATTCCAAGGGTTTACAATCTAGGTATTTTTAGAGAGTAAATAGGTTTTTTAGGTGAATTCAATACATGCCAAGAAAATTTATTATGGAAGATAAAATAAAAGCATAAAAATCCCATATCTCAATGAACTGAATAATACTACATGGGATGAATTTTAGTCAAATGTTAATGGATTCCTCCACCAACCTATTGTGATGTATTGTATAATTACTAGGAGAGGTTAGTGATCATACATACTCATACTGTTGAGGATGAGGCTCATATTTCCTTTTAGGTGATCCAACCACTCCTTACTCACCTCTGGTCATGTATAATTAGATTGAAAGTGGGAGGTAAATACAATAGGGAGATAAAAAGTTCACATATATTAAAAAATGGATGCATAGAATGTATCACAACTATTTGACTATTTTACCTATAAACTCATCTATTCCCACTTAATATAGTCACAAAAATGGAAAGGGAACGTTCTAGTGACATGAAAACTGTGAGTCTAGTTTGTGACTACAATTAAAACCCCCCATGTAGTGATATATCTACTATATCAATTGTTTTCATCGATGAGTGGAATTATATTTTTCTAAGGTTATGATTATGTCTATATTGGAGATTTGGATATGAAAACTAGTTATATTGGACCTAAATTTTTGTAGCTGGGTAGAATCATAACCCATTTTTCTAGAGTAATTTTGGATGATAGAGAGAAACATCAGTCAATATATCCTACTGTCATTGACAAGTTCCTAGATGTGTTCCCCAAGGACTTATATAGGTTACCACCCAAGGTATAGGTTGAGTTTATGATTTTTTTCTTACCAGGTGTGGGGAATATATCTATTCCACCATGTAAGATGGATCTTGTAGAGCTATGAGAGAAGAAGGCTCAATTAAACAACTTTGAGGTGAAGGGGTTCATGTGAATGATTATGTCCCCTTGGGGGTGCCTTAGTTTTTTTCATAAAAATTCAAATGGATCATTGAGAATATGTGTGGACTATTAGAGGTTATGCTAAGTGATTGAAATGAACTTATATCTACTTATACATATTGATGGACTATTTGATCAACTTAGAGGTGCTAAAGTGTTCTCTAAGATCGATTTGATATAAAATTATCATCAGTATATGGTGAGGTATTTTGATATATCACATAATATATTTAGGAGTATGTATGTATTGTATGGGTATCTAGTGATGTCATTCAGTTTGAAAAAGACAATGGTAGTGTTCATGGCTGAGATGAATTGGTTTTTCCATCCTTATTTAGATAATTTTGAAGCCATATTTTTCAATCATATCATCATGTATTCCCAATTGAGGGAATAACATGCTCGACATCTAGAGATATTTTTTAGAAAACTTAGGTAGCATCAACTATATTCCATGATCTCAAAGTGTATGTTTTGGATTGATAATGTACACTTCATGGGGAAATGCTATTAGTGGATGGCATATTTTTAGAACCTAAGAAGTTCGATGTTATGGTTTATTTAGAGAGTCCAAAGAATGTTTTTGAGATCCAAACCTTTTTGGGAATTTCCAATTATTACAAAAGGGTCGACCAGGATTCTTCCTGATTGGAAGTGCTAAGAAGGCCTTGACCAAGAATAAGGTATGGTTCCTTTTCTTAGATGTTCATGAGATATCATTCTAAGATCTTAATGATAGATTTATTAAAACACTAATCTTAACCATAAATGATCTAGGTAATTAGTATGAATTATATTGTGATGTATTAGGAGTCAGGATTTGAACAGTTCCAGTCCATAATGGTCATGTGGTTGCTTATGGGTCCAGATAGTTAAGGACACATAAGAGAAACTTCCCAAATACTTTCCTAGATTTGAAAATAATGGTGCTTTCTATGAGGTGTTATTGGTATTATCTTTAGGGTGGGATATTTTTGGAATACACTAAAAAAAGTGTTTGAAATATATTTAATCACAAAGTGAAATGAAACATTAATAGCGAAGAAGGTTTGAGTACCTATAGTCCTTTAACTTTGACCTGATGTAGACCCTCAATAAGGGGAACATTTTTTTAATGTACCGTATTGGAAGGATCAATATTAGGTAGTACATGATTCAAGCATCAAGTGGAATATGTTTTCCCACTTTTAAGAGATATGACTTTATGTTCAAAAGTATCATAGTCAAGTGACATTTCTGTATTTATCTATCACTTATTCACTCATCGGTAGTATTACGGGAGTAAACTATATGATTCATACTATTTATTCATGAGAGAAATGATAAACCTTTTATAGCTTTATATTTTATAAAATGTTGGTTATTTTTATTCATGTATCCTTTAAAAAATGCCTCTCTTGGGATTTATGTCTTTGTGAAAATTCATAAGTGGCTCTTTTAAAATGATTCAAGTGTTTTAAAATGTTTCTTAAAAAAATTTATGTGTTAAACATACCCCGTTTTGGTTTTAAATAGCTTTAAAATGATTTAAACACTTGGCATTGACTTAGGTTGCATTCCAAGTGTTTGTAAACTCACCTAATTAAGGGATGTGAATGTTTTAAAAGCATATGTAATTCCAGTTTCATTTTAACAAGGGGTGTGTGAAGTTTTAAATAAAATTTTTTAAAATATAGAGGGTTTTTTCTCATTTTAAAAGATTAATATTATTGGGTCATGAAGTTGCCTTGAATGCTTTAAAAAGGGAATTGGGGTTTTTTGAAAGTGTTTGGAACTGATTGGTTTATTTTAAAAGGGTGTGTTATTTTAAAGAGGAATTTGTGTAAATGGTTGGTTTTTTTAATGGGATTTCAACTGTGATTTTATAAATAGTTTTCAAAGGACATCTGAAATGTGGTTTTTCCGTAATATTTTAAGTTTATATTTTTATAGAATTAGGAAAAACAGTACATTATATAGGGAATACAAGTAGATCAATAATAACACCATGGAAAGGGTAAATATATTTCAATAATTATAAGTATTAGATTTCAGTTACATTTTCTCTCCTACTATAAAGAATATAATAATGCATATGGTTCTCAGCTTGGTTTCCATTGAAGGTTTATTTCTAGAACAAATGGATGTCGTGATTATATTCCTTCATGGAGATTCGAAGGAAGAGATTTACATAGATCAACTGGAAGGTTTCATTCTAAATGGAATAGAAGGTTCGGTTCCAGTCTCAAATGGAGTTTTTTTGGGCTTAAGTAGGTACCAAGATAGTATAACTAGAATTTCAATGATTTCATGGTAGAATTAATGTTCATGTAGTGTAATGTAAATAATTTATACTATATGAAGGTGTATTATGATGAGAGTTTTGTCATTTTACTTCTTTATATGGATGAATTTATCTTAGTTGGACCAATGAAGGAAAGACTAGAAGATGTGAAGATTGATTTATCTAGAAGATCCCAAATGAAGGACCATGGTTCTGGAAAGTGGATATTGGGGATAAATATTAAAGGAGACTTAAAGTTTATAACTTTTTTAGACTTGGTTAATTTTTATATCAACATTTTGTGTATTTATTTTGTTAAATATTAATATTACCGAATAAAATATGATGGATATGAATAAATAATTGATGTATGTCAATCATCTGACAAAAGAGTATGAAGATGGAATGAAAGAGTTCATCAAGTTTTCAAAAGATCATGTATATGACTCTTCTCAAATCCTTTTTCTGTGTTTACACTGATGTTATTCAAGACAAATTAGTCCAGAGGAGTTGGAAGAAACAGTTGATCTATCATGGAATATATCAAAGTTATAAATGTTGGAATAAACACGGGGAAAAAGAGAATGTAGCTGGTGGTAGGGATAACATTGTGTTTTATGGATCATCTGATATGATTACAGGTGTGGAAAATTAAGAATATTGTATCAAGGATTTCATTATAGATGTGAATGACGATGAATATCGTATTGAGGAAATGAAAAGGATAGTTGAATATGAACTTTGTGATTTCCCAAAATTGTTTGAGAAGTTAAAGAGTTGTGCAAAGACGTAATTGTATAGTGTTGCACTAAATATATAGAATTGTTAGTCATAATGAAGCTTTATAATATGAAATCAAGCAATGGGTGGAGTGACACCAGTTTTACAAAATTACTTGCTCTCTCGAATGACATGCTCCCAGAATATAATGAGCTCTCAAGCCAAACATACGACACCAAATGAATACTATGCTCGATGGGTATGATCTATTAAAGAATATATACCTTCCCTAATGAGTGTATACTATTTCTCAAGGATCACAAATCACTTAGATAATGTCCAATGTGTGGTGCTTCTCGATACAAGAAAGATCAATATGGTCCTACGAAAGTTGTATGGTACTTTCCAATCATTCCAAGGTTTAGGCACATATATGAAAGTGAGGAGACTGTAGGGCAATTTATGTGGCATTCAGACATAAGAAATAAATATGGGAAACTACGTCACCCAACAGACTCTCCTCAGTGGAAGATAATTTATCATGATTATCCTGAATTTGGAAATAATTTGAGAAACCTTCATCTTACGTTATCTATAGATAGAGTGAATCCTTTTGATTTTCAAAGCAGCACTCATAGTATATGGTCAGTTATGTTGGAAAATTATAACTTTCTACCATGGTTATTCATGAAACGAAAATACATCATGTTATCTATGCTTATATCAAGACCAAGACAACCGGGTAATGATATTGATGTTTATTTGGATCCATTGATCAATAATTAGAAATTATTATGGGATTTAGGTGTTATGTTGTATGATACTTATAGAAATGAAGATTTTACATTGAGAGCCATGTTGTACAGGATGATAAATGAATTTCCTACTTAAGGAAATTTTTTAGGATATAGAATTAAAGGAACTCAAGGGTGTCCCATCTGCAAACAAGGAACACAGTTAATTAGGTTGAAACATTCATCAAAAACTGTGTTTCTAGGACATCGTAGATTTCTACCCCAACAACATAAGTACCGATCTTGGACAATATCATTCGATGGAAGTTCATAAGAACGTAAAACACCGTCTCCACTAATAGGTGATCAACTATTTGAGAAAGTAAAAGATATGGACACTGCTTTTGGTAAACTATTTTCGAAAAAACTTATGAAACTGGTTGGAAAAAGAGATCAGTTTTTTTTTAATTACCATACTGGAATTGTCTGCACATCAGTAATTTTCTTGATATTATCCATATTGAAAAAAAAAATTATGTGATAGTTTCATCGGCACATTTCTAAATGCATCTGAGAAAATAAAGGATGGAATTAAGGCTAGGTTATACATGGTTTACATGGGAATACGAGAAGAGTTGGTGCTAGTGAAAGGTGAAAAATAAACTTTTCTTCCTCCAGCTGCTTACACTCTTTCCAGGAAGAAGAGATATCAGTTTTGAAACTTTTTTAATGGCATAAAGGTTCTATAGGGGTATTCATCAAATATAAAGAACATCGTGTCAATGACCAATTTAAAGTTAAAGGGTATGAAATCACATGAATTCCATGTTTTGATGCAAGATATAATGCCTATAGCTTTACATTGAATTTTTTCCAAGAATTTTTTTCATATATTATCTAAGATCTGTTTCTTCTTCAAAGATATATATAGAAAATTCATAGACCCAATGAAATTACTGACTATGGAAAGAGAAATTGTCGTCGTATTGTGTGAATTAGAAATATTCTTCCCACCATCATTCTTTGATATGATGGTCTATTTGATGGTTCACTTGATGAGAGAGATTTGACTATGTGGTCCTATAAACTATAGATGGATGTACCCCCATTGAATGGTATATGAAGATTTTGAAAGGGTGTGTCAAAAATTGAAGTTATTTAGAGGGTTGTATTGTAGAGTGATATATTATTGAGGAAGCCATTGAATTTTGTGTCGAATACCTATCCAACATGGAAATCATTGGTCTACTGAAATCATGTTGCACTAGGTAGCTTGGGAGTGAAGGAATTTCTGGAAGAGATATTATCACAATCAATATTACAGATCAGGAGTAGGACCACATTTACATTTTTCATAATAGTTTAGAGGTTTCCCCATATGTTGAAACCCACAAATAAATTATTAAGCATTTTAATCCATAAAGGGATGAAAGATGGATATCAAATACACATGATCAATAGTTTATAGGATGGTTTTGGGACCATATTTTTAAGAAGTCAGATGAAATTCTAGATTCAATTTCAGAACGAATTTGATGGCTAACCATAGGACCAAGTGTGTGTGTATTATCTTATAATGGTTATGTAATTAATGTTTATATGTTCTATACAAATGAGCATGATGAATATAGTACCATGAAAAATAGTGGAGTTACACTCATGGATGAAGTGATGCATGTTTTTGGTACTAAGGATAGAAATCCAATTTACCTGAACATGTTATACTTTTGCATCATCAAATAAATATGGGAGTTGGATTATCTAACATTCCAAGTGCTAATTTTTCAATGTAAGTGGGTTTATAATAGAAGTGATATTAAAATAGATGAATTGGGATTCGTGAAAGTTGATTTTTGTAAGGAAGGGTATAAAGACGAATTGTTTATAATGGCATCACAAACAGTACAAGTATTTTATGTTCCAGATCCCGCAAATTGAAAGTGGCCAATTTTTCTGTTATCATCCAAAACCACTGAAGGGTCGGATAAAAATTCAACTGAGGATGACCCTTTCATTGGGACGTCGTAATCATTTTGCAGTGGTCCCAATGTAGATTGAGTTTTGTATGTCATATGAGACCACGATGAAGGGATTTAGATCATTAATAGAGGGTTCAAATCCCTTCAGCCTTTAAAAAAAGAGAGATTTCAATAATCATGTTATATTTTTTTGTAATATATATCGTATTAACTCATGTTATTATTAGTTTGTTGTTTCATTTATGCACTTGAAATTAAATGTTAAACCACTTTTGTAGATAATGACTTATGCATGTACTGGTGCTCCCAATCCCGAGGAACAATATGTCTCTCAACCTGTTGTTGCTCGCAGTACAAAGAAATGACTTTTTGCACGTGATGGTGCTTCCATTCCTGAGTAAAAACAAGTTTCTCAACCTGGTGTTGCTCCCAGTGTATAGGTACAATGATCATCTATACATTTCAATGCTAAACATATTGACGATGTTGATTTTGGGGAAATGGTAGGCGACAAAGGACCGACATCATAGAAAAAAATAGGAGTGTCGTAGTTTGACGATGTTAACAAAGATCATTAAGGCGAAAGTCAAAGGAATCAAATTTGAGGTCGGATGGAATGCGCAGGGTCAACATGTTAACCCCAACAAGGACATGTTCAATAGTTATATTGGAATCATCGCTCAACAACGCGTGTCGATTGATGTAGATTTTTGGCACCATGTTGTTCCTAGGCTAAATACACCGATGTGGGAAGAGATTATGATAACATTATGATATAATTTCTTTATTTTACTAAGAAATAAAATAATGAAACATTGACTTACTCTCTATCATCCATTGCAGAGTGCATTTATAGTATATTACTCCCACAAGAAGTATGTATTAATGATTTCTGGAAGGATTCACAGAGGATTTATCACAATTATAACAAGAAATCATTTTAAAGATGTTAAAGGGAAAATAAACCTACACCCACTGGTTATCTATACACACCTAAAAACCCAATAAGCGTAGGATGCGTTTACTGTCTGTTGTGTGAATGTGTTTTTTCAGGTACATTGTACCTAGTAATACGTTGTTTGACAATATGTGTATTCATCACTTTGATTGAAAATTTTTTATTTATGAAACAACAACTTAGTGAGGTAAATAAGGAACGGGCAATAAAACTAGTGTACCCCTACCATAAAGCAAGGATGAGGTACGCTTCACTTGAAAAAAAATTGTATGTATTTTAAATCTACTATAATACTTTTATGTGACATGAAACAACATCATAATAATGTTCATATGTTTATATGCAGATTGATGACTCGAAATCTAAAGTCACTTCCATATCATGCCATGTGTTATGGAAGGAGGCACGTATAAATAAAGACGATATACTAATAGATGAAAACACACAAAAAGTGTGGGAAACATGTGTAAATATTACATAATAAAAAGTTTCTTTGCTTTAAATCACTATTACATAACAATGATCACTTATTTTTATATATTTTTTATCCAACATAGTCATAGGAATTAGAAACACCTATTTCGGATGAACACAAACTATCAGTGGCCTTGAAGTGGTTAGAACAGTATGGCCGAGTCAGAAGTGTGGGTTTTGGGGTGAAACCCCAAACATATTTTGAGAAAAAAAAAGAGGATGATCAAAGTAAATTAATAAAACAGATGAGAGAAAGAATATCTACTCTTGAAGAAGAATTCCAATGGTAGAGAGAGATGATGAAAACTTTAATGGTGTAGAGGCAAAGAGAATAAGCAGCTCAAGAACAGTCATTGCATGGAGATCCCACCCCCCCCCCCCCCACCCCCACCAGCTATGAGGCCAATTACCCTAAAAGAGATGTATTTTCCAAGGTAATAAATGTTATAATAAATGTTTATGTGAAATGTGAATCAGACATACACTAATACCTTTCTTGTACTGATTTTCTACAGGGTGATAATGACTGTGATTTATATCTAGAAACACCCACCCATCACCTTGTGGTGAGGGGTACGATGTTCAATATTCAAAATTACATGCTACATAACAGACCACTTACAATAGGTCATGTGTGAGTTTCAATCATCATATCCCATGATCCAAGCATAGAGCTACTTGTTCCAATTCATGAGGATGATATTAATATGGTCGAAAAAACTGTTGGAACATTCATTGCATGGGCATCAAATCCTGTAAAAAAGCATGTCGACAAGGAGTTAGTCATTTTCAATTTACTTTTCAAGCTAAACCTTTAATAATTAATGAAAAAAGGTTTGAAGCGGTGAATTTTATTAAATACGGACAAAAATAATAGGATGAAGTGAAAAACCGTCTCAAAACCATCGAAAGGATCAACCAACCGATCAAAAAAAGCTACCAAAAGCACCATTAACCCGCAAGTTCTATATCCGTATTTACTATCATTAAAGGCTCATGTGTATATAAAGTTAAAATACAATCATAATTACATAGTTTATTTTGAATAAAATATGTACGGAGAGAAAGATCAATACTTCATTGGTGTTGAGAGTGTAAGTGAAATCCTCAACTACGATTGGCTAGGTGGCTCAGTTGTAAATGTATACATGTGGTATGTTTTTATTATTTGATTTTCCAAAATCTGATATATTTTGATAATTATGACTAAATACATTTCATATTTTTGGAATATGTATATATGAAAAACAATTGAAGAGATTTTCCCATGAAAAAAATTCAGACTCGTTAGTCCTCACATCTCCTCTACAGAACAAAAATAAATAGATAGCAAAAAAGGATAAAATAGTGGCAAGTTTGATCAAATTGATTCAAAGAAAACTTTCGGATGAAATACTATATTTAATACCAATTATTCAAGGGTAAAACTATACAATTTAATCATATTAAATATATTTTCATTTCTTTTATTACTTATTCTTTTCTGTGTTTTTAGGTAGTATTGGATGTTCATTGTGGTAAATTTGGATACTCCAAAGATTTATTTCTTGGATTCAATGCATAGATATCCAAAAAACCATCCACACATTATAGAGTTTGTCAATTTTTAATACAATACATCCAACATTTTAGAAATAAACATCAATTTATATAATTTCTTTTATCTTTTAATGAGGATTCTGTTATGATAGGGTTAGGCATCACTATCATGAAAAACTGGGAATGAGGCCAAGGTCTAAGGAAAATAAAGAAGACAAGTTCTACAACTAGATAAGTTTCAGGTTATATATAATAATATTTCACTATCCAAACACATATCAAAACAAATTACTTATTCTCCTCAATGTTCTTGTAGTTTCTTAAACAAACCAATGTAAAAGATTGTGGTTATTATGTTTGTAAATTTATGATAGTGATCATATTCCATGAACAAACTAGCATACCTGAAGAAGTATTTTCAAATATAATTACTATTTAATTTAAAATATTTATTAATCCTTTGTGTATTTATATTTTTCCAGTACTAATATGACCATCGAAAGGACTCATATACACAAGATGATATAGATGTGCTCAGAAACGAATGGGTAGTATACCTGATGGAAGAATGTACACAAATAACATGAATATGTGACTTCCATATAAGTAGTGGATTGTTTCATATTTATGTTTAATTTACATCTTTTTAGTATTACTCACATAATAATTGTTTTCTTATACAGGTATATTCCTTTGTTTGAGTCGGGGTAGTTCGTTCAAAGATGCTCGTGCTCGTGAGAGATAGGACTTTGAGGCTACAACCCAGAATTCAATGAGAAGGTAAAGATTTTTTTTAATATAATATGTTTTTCCTCATAATATTATTTGTTCTCTAATATATTAACATAATATAAATTATATGTTTGACTACTCATACAGACAATTTCTTCCACATACTTATTCTCCCTCAAAACCTTGTCACACCTGCATTGTCGAAATTTATCAATTTCCTTCAAAGGAAGTTGAGGGAACTTGAAGGAAAGTGATAAATTTTTATAATAAATTGTTTAAATTTCGATAAATAAAGAAAATGGAAAGCATGGTAATCCACTTTTTGGTCGGTATGACTCAAAGTGTCTCTTTTTATTTCAAATTGAAATTAATTTAAGTAAAAACAACAAGTGACATATTGAAAACCAATAAAATGCATTAATATTGTTTTTATATTTTATAAAAATGATTTATTAGTCATTTTTTATTTTTAGGAATCAGCCACACCTCAATACAAAGCTCGGTGTGGTCGGTATCACTCAAAGTGTCTCTTTTTATTTAAAATTGACATTAATTTAACTAAAAACAACAAGTGACATGATAAAAACTAAGAAAACACATTCAGATTGTTTTTATATTTTAGGTAAATATTCTATTAGTTATTTTTTATATATAGGAATTATCCTCACCTCAATAAGATGCACAGTGTGGCCGGTATAACTCAAAGTGACTCTTTTTATTTAAAACTGACATTAATTCAAGAAAAAATAATAAGTGACATACTAAAAACCAAGAAAATGAATTCTTATTATTTTTATACTTTAGTAAAATGATCCATAATTCATTTTTGACATGTATAATCCAACATAACCTCAATCTGACACACGGTGTGACCGGTATGACTAAAAGTGCCCGTTATCAGTTTAAAATTGACATTTTGGTTCAAAATGTATCACTTACTGAAAGTCAAGAAAACACTATCTGGTTGTCTTGATAATTTAGGATAGTGATTAATAAGTCATTTTTGATGTGTTTGAAGTGGTATCACATCAAACCGACACACGATGCGACAAGTATGACTCAAAATGCGTGTTTCCAGTTAGAAATGATATTTTAATAAAAAAACAAAATTGACATATTGAAAACCGAGAAAACCCATTAGAATTGTTTTGATATTTTAGTATAACTATATATTAGTCATTTTTGACATGTATTAATCATAATAACCTCAATATAATTCATGGTGTGGCCAATATAACTCAAAGTGTCTCTTTTTATTTAAAATTGACATTAATTTAAGTAAAAACAACAAGTGACATACTGAAAACTAAGAAAACGAATTTAGATTATTTTGATGCTTTAGTAAAAAAATCCATAAGTCATTTTTTATGTTTAGGAGTCAACCACACCTCAATCCAACGCATGGTGTGACTGTTATGACTAAAAGTGTCTGTTATCAGTTTAGAATTGACATTTTAGTTCAAAACGTGTAACTCACTAAAAACCAAGAAAACGCACTCTGATTGTCTTGATAATTTAGGAAAATGATTCATAAGTAATTTTTAATGTGTATGAAGTGGTCTCACATCAAATTGATGTACGATGATACCTATATGACTCAAAATGTGTGTTTTTAGTTAGAAATGACATTTTAGTAAAAAAAATAAAAACGGCATACTAAAAACCAAGAAAATGCATTCTGATTGTTTTAATATTTTAGAAAAATGATATATTAGTAATTTTTTATGTGTAATAATCATATTTACCTAAATATGACACATAGTGTGTTCGGTATAACTCAAAGTGTTTCTTTTTATTTAAAATTGATATAAATTTAAGTAAAAACAACAAGTGACATAATGAAAACCGAACAAACGCATTCGGATTGTTTTGATAATTTAGTAAAAGGATATATTTGTCATTTGTGATGTTTAAGAATAATAATCACCTCAATATGATGCATGGTGTGTCCATTATAACTCAAAGTGTCTTTTTTATTTCAAATTGACATTAATTTAAGTAAAAACAACAAGTGACATAGTGAAAACTGAGAAAACAGATTCAAGTTATTTTGATATTTTAGGAAAAAATATATTAGTCATTTTTTATGTGTAGGAATTATAATCATCTTTATATGATGCATGGTGTGTTCGGTATCACTCAAAGTGTATTTTTATTTATAATTGACATTAATTTAAGTAAAAACAATAAGTGATATACTGAAAACCGAGCAAATGCATTCTGATTATTTTGATATTTTAGAAAAATGATATATTGGTCATTTTTGATTTGTAGGAATCATAAACACATTAATAAAATTCACGTTGTGGCTGGTATAACTCAAAGTGTCTCTTTTTATTTCAAATTGACATTAATTTAATTAAAAACAACAAGTGGCGTACTGAAAACAAAAAAAAATGCATTCAGATTGTTTTCATATTTTAGAAAAATGATCTATTAGTAATTTTTTATGTGTAGGAATCATCTGAACCTCAATACAATGCATGGTGTTTCCGGTATAACTCAAATTGTCTCTATTTATTTAAAATTGACATTAATTTAAGTAAAAACAACAAGTGACATAATGAAAACTGAGAAAACGCATTCAAATTGTTTTTATAGTTTATTAAAATAATACATGATCCATTTTTTACATGAAGGAGTTAACTACACTTCAATATGACACACAATGTGACTGGTATGACTAAAAGTATCTATTATCAGTTTAAAATTGACATTTTAGTTCAAAATGTGTCACTCACTAAAAACCAAGAAAATGCACTCTGATTGTCTTGATAATTTAGGACTACTATTAATAAGTTATATGTGATTTTTATGAAGTATTCTCATATCAAACTAACACATAATGTGATTGATATGACTCAAAATGCATGTTTTCAGTTTGAAATGACATTTTAGTAAAAAAACACAACTGACATACTACAAACTGAGCAAATGCATTCAGATTGTTTTGATACTTTAGGAAAATGATCCATCAATAATTTGTGATAGGTAGAAATTACTCTCACCTCAATATGATGCATGGTGTGACCGGTAAAACTCTAAATGTGTCATTATTTAAAATTGACATTAATTTTAGTAAATGACATACTCAAAACCAATAAAACGCATGCGGATTGTTTTAATATTTTAAGACAAAGATCCATAACTCATTTTCAACATGTAGGAATCAGCCCCACCTTTATAGGATGCATGGAGTTACTGTTATAACTCCAAATGTGCCATTTTTATTAAATATTGTAATTTTATGAATGTGTTCTTTCATATTAATGTTTAATTTATTTCTTTATAGTGTTACTAACATAATATTTGTTTTCTTATATAGGTGGAATATTCTGCTCGAGTTGAGATGATTTTTTTGGCAATTAATACCATGATCGTACATTTTTTAGGGGGTCACGAATGTTAAAAGATGAAATATTAATGTTTTAGAATGTTTTTTGGATAATTGTAAATGTAATTATATAAAAAAATTTGTTTGAAATGTAAATAGTAGTTTTTTTGTATATACCATGGGTGGATATTTTTGTATTCATGATGTCAATTAAATATATATAGCATTGTTTGAAATTATAGGTAAATTGCATGTTTTTGGTTCTGGGTGTGTTGTGATATTAACAACACATGCAGGAGGCTAGGCCTTTATCAGCGTTGTTTTTAGCACTAATAAAGGGGACCCCCTTTTATCATCTTTGTGATTAACAATGCTTTTTTAGCACTATTAAAGAGAATTTTGCGTGCTGTGAAAGGTTTTATGTGTAGAAGTAAGTGGTGACGTTGTTAGGGTGACACTGCCAACAGGTGACACCGTTGGCGAGGCACTGTTGGAAAACTTGAAAACCCAAGAAATTTTGCAAAGTGTTGGAAAGAGTCACCTTGATCTCCCAGAACATCTCAAACACTAGATTCCCACAAAGGAATGGACCAGAGAGATCCAATCCATTACATGAATTATGGTAATGCGTGTTGGTTGTCAAGAATTGAAAGCTAATGCTCAATCTCCTTCATTGAATGAAGTGGTCCATATAAGGAATGGGGATTTTCATCATCTTAGGTTTAGAACCTGAACCTGAGGGTCAAGTTGTCCACTAGATGACTTCCATGTCATGTAAGTCCATCTAAATGGTTAAAATACTGGAAAAATAAATAAATATCTTATTGGAAAGTAAAAAAAATGTGGGTTGATTCACTTCCCGCCTAAATAAGGGTGAAAAAAATCATTCTTTGGTCACAGCTACACCAGAGCGGCTAACTTCAGGATTCTCTGTTGGGGGAGGCTATACTCGTATGACGACCTTCATGATTTTAGGGGATGTATGCCACAAACTCCGCATTTTTAGGCATTTTTTGCAGTGCGTGTTTGTAAGAGGCATCTGTATGGGGATTTCTGAAGGTTCGTTCATAGGGTCGTTTTGAGGGAGTGTGCAGCCTCAGATGATGACCAAACCTGAGACTAAATTGAGCATTTATGGGGAAAAAATTTAGGAATACTTTCCTAGAGCATAGTCATTTGTAGTAGGCTTTCCTATCAAGGTTAGAGATTCTGCTAGTCCATTATTATGTTAGAAAGAACATCATTAAATCACAGTTCAAATTATGCATTGAAATTTTTAATTGTTTCAAAACAAGTGGTTTAAAATATGATAATGATTTAAAGTGAAAGATATTATTCTATATGGCTATCAAAATATAAAACAGAAAGAAAATAAAAAATTTTATTTGTAATTTACATTGATAATTTATTCTTCAAGTTCCAAATGTCAATTCCAAATGAGATTTCCATTATAGTGGACATCTTAAATTTATTTCAAGAATAACATGTATAAAATTTCACTACTAATTATCACTAAAAAGTCCGCTAAAACTGTCTCCAATTAAATATCTGATTACATCTCTACTAAAAAATGTTATTATGAATTGAAAATTGAAATTCCAAGTTCCAATTTTGAAAAGATTCAGAAGAAGAGAACTGGGATTTTTAATTGATTCAAACTGCAAATATTTTTTTTTTTTGCTGATAAAAAATAATATTGATAGTAAGTATAATTTTCCAGTTATAATTTTCATTCCAACAAATCGGGGAAAATTTTAGATGAGGATTTTCAATGAGAATTTCCAATGGGAAAGTCCAATGGAAATTTTCCAGTGAGAATTTCTAGTGGGAATTTCCGAAGGGAATTTCCGGTGGGAATTTCCAGTGGGAATTTCTAGTAAGAATTTCTAGTGGGAATTTCTAGTACGAATTTCCAATTGCAAGTTCCAATGGAAATTTCTAGTGGATCCAAAGGAAAGAACACCATTAAAAAAATTACAAACAACTGTGATATGACACTTTGTGCAGAAAAATTGTACAGCTCAGAATGAAAAAAAGCAACCTGAATCTGAATGCTCTATAAGATGCAGAGGCCATACATTCATTTGATTTAAATATTGTCCAAAATTCATCTGACTTCTATGTAAGGGATCATAGCAGTGAGTACATTACAATCTCAAAGAGCATTATAGAAATTAGAATCAATAGAGATGAAGTCCC
Source organism: Viscum album (assembly GCA_963277665.1). NCBI lineage: Eukaryota > Viridiplantae > Streptophyta > Magnoliopsida > Santalales > Viscaceae > Viscum > Viscum album. The sequence continues at coordinate 628,288,634 of OY728127.1, forward strand.
AAATTCATAAGAAAGAACCTCATGTGAAAACATTTCTAAACAAAGCAGTACATGGAGACCAAGTATGGGGATGGTTTTTAAATCAGATTCTGAAGCTTATTCATTTTATGTTACTTACGGCGGCATTATTGGTTTCAGTGTACGAAAACAGTATGTTAACAAATATAAAAGAGGACAAAAGCTTAGTAACATCAACATTGTATACATGTAGAAAATAAGGATTATGAAGATCAGACAAACGTGATGTCAATGTCAAAAAGACACATGCAGAAACAAGGACTAATTGTATAGCACGAATGGGAGTTTTCTACATTTACAATAACCAGTATGAGTGCACACAATTTGTTGAGGATCATAACCATGCTTTATATTCTCCTGACACCATGCATTTCATGAGGTCACAAAGACACATAAGTGATGCACAAGGTGCCAAGTTGGATGTTAATGACAAAGATGGTCTGAATCCTGGTGATTCGTTTTCACTTGTAACAGTTATTGTAGGTGGCCCTGTGAGTCTTGGATATACACGAGTGGACCAACTGAATTATCTACACTCTAAAAGACAAAGGAACTTGAATCTCTGTGATGTTGATGGTATGTTACAATGCCTAGAGAAGCAATCAAGATATAACACATAATTATTATACTCAATGTAACTTGACATGTGTGGTCAAATTAGCAACATTTTTTGGGTTGATCTGAAAATAAAGGTTGATTATGAGCATTTTGGAGACATCTTCGTGTTTGAAACTACCTTCAACACAAACACGAAGACTAGGACTTTGGGAGTTTTTGTAGGTATAAATCATCATAATGAGATTCTAATTTTTGGTGCAACATTGTTATATGATGAGACTGTAGACTCGTTTAGTTGGTTGTTTAGTATATTTGTTGATTTCCATGGGGGGAAATCCAGAGACAATTTTCACAGATCAAGATACAGCTATGTGTAAATCCATTGGTTTGACACTACCTAAAACAATACATGGCCTATGAACTTGACACCTAATGCAAAATGTCATCAAACACTTGGTCCATGTAATGAAAGATGACTCGACAATGTTGGAAAAATTCAAAAAATACATGTATGGCATTGTGGAGATTTCAAAATTTGAAACAATATGGAAACAAATCTGACTAGATTATAGTGATATAAATTCAACATGGATAGAAGATATGTATAGAGTCAAGGAAAAATGGGCCCATTGTTTTATGAAAACAACATTGACATTAGTAATTCAAAGCACACAGTTAAGTGAGAGTTTCAATGGTGTATTAAAGGACTACTTGAATTGTAAACTCAGTATCTTGGAATTATTCCAACAATTCAAGTGTGTGTTGGAGAAGAATCAGTATCGATAAATGAAAGCTAAATTTGATGGAAGGGAAAATCTCCCATGCAATCATTTTCTATATCATTCGATCATGGTTCAAGCAATTCATTTGTACACTCAAAAAATATTTGATATTTTTCAACATGAACACCAATTATGTGGTGTTTGTTTCCTTAAGTCTTGTAATGAAACTATCTCCCCAAAAAGTTATGTTGTGGCAATGAAAGGTTCATCAAATGAGTTTACAGTAGAAGTGTACCAATAGTCACCTGTCAGAATTGGTTGTACTTGTATAAAATTTGAGAGTTGTGATTATTTGTGTTGTTATGAACTGAAAATATTAGAAAGGTTGGATGTACATTCCTTTCTAGAGTTGTATATTTATAAGAGATGGACAAGACATGTCTGTGACATCCAGTTGGCAGACATCACAGTTAATCATGTCAAAGAGGATTTGGTAGCAAGAAAAGATCAATGTTACCAATAGTTGGAATGAATGGAAATAAAGATTGTAACAAAATCCTATGAGTTTGAACAATGATATAGAATTGGAATTTCAAATATGAACAATTATTCCAGAGAATTGCAGGAAGCTAAAAATAATGTACCCTCAAAATGCAGTCAATAAGAATCTAACTGGAAAAGTCGACAACAGTCTAAAACATCATTCAAGAAAAAAGATAAGAGGAAAGGTAGTGACAGGATGAAAAGTTCTCTAGAGTAGTCAAAAAAAACGCATGAAAAATAGGTGAAAAATCAGAAATCAAGAGATCTCAAAACTTGTACTACATTGTTATTATTTGCTTGTGTTATTGAACTAATACATTTTTTGTTGTCATGAATAAATAATGTTATAATGTTATTGCAGGGAATAGCTATAGAACCATCAAATAGTGGCTACAATGGACATCCTATCACATATTTCAACGTATGTAAATATTGTACAGTAGGTTAAAAACATTGATTTTGAAACCCACTACATATCACTCCATATAATGTGATATTTAAAACCTTATACAACAGTTATTTTATTATTTTCTTTTGTTATTGAACTACTAAATTCAATGTTATCATGCATAAATGATGTTATAATATTATTGTAGGAAAATGCACCAGAATTGTTGAATGCTGGCTACCATGTTGATCCTATCATAAATCTCAATGTATGTACATATTGTATTGTATGTTCAAAACCTACAAATTTAAACACAGATCATATCAGTTGATATGTTTTCCTTTTTGATATCTTATGCATCACTTTTATTATTTATCTTTGTAGTTATTAATATATAATTCTAGATGTAATTAGGACCCACCAGGGATGGATTTTCGACATCCCAGTCATCAAAGACCTGTAGTGGCTACTAGATGATGTAGACACTTCTTCTGCCATAAAAAAACAATATCCCTAAAAATTAGCATTGAACAAATTTGAATATTTATACAAGGTATAAGAGTCAAAACATAAAAATGCCAATGGAAATTTCAAGTACAGAAATGCAACATCACTTTGAATCAATACTTTCAAATAAGTGGACTAATCAAAATTCACTATAATAATCAAACAAGAAATTTCTAGTGAAAAATAACACTAGAAATCCTACTACAAACCATGGTTAAAATTATAATTGAATAGCAGAAGGAATTTACACTCATATTCGAACTTTCTAGTGAAAAGTTACACTGAGAATTTCAACTGGGAATTTTGGGTGGGAATTTCTAGGGGATTTCTGGTTGGAATTTCCAGGGGATTCCTAGTGGGGATATCTAGTGAGGATTTCCAGTGGAAATTTCCTGTGGAAATTTCCAATGACTATTTCCAGTGGTAAGGTCAACTGGAAATTCAACACCAAAATTGCAACCGGTGGAAAATTACAACTAATTCAATTGTAAAGTGTTCAATACTTATTAAATGTAAATAAATTTCACTATGAATTTCCAGTGGGAATTGCAAGTAAGAATTGTCAGTGCGAAGTCCAGGTGGGAATTGCCAGTGGGAATTGCCATTGGAAGTTGCAACTGGGAATTCCCAGTAGGAATTTCAATAGTAAATTCCCAATGTGAATTCCCAATTGGAATATCCCATGGGAATTTCCAAGGCAGAAGCTAGAAATCTAACTATACAATTTCAACACATTCTAGAAATTGTCGTGTACTTTTAAATTATAATTGCATAGAAATCTAAAATTCTAGTAGGAAATTCAAGTGGGAATTCTTAGTGGGAATTTCCAGTGAGAATTACCACTGGAAGTTGCAACTGAGAATTCCCAGTGAGAATTTCAAGTGTAAATACACATTGTTAATTCCCAGTTGGAATATCTAGTGAGAATTTCCAACACACAAGTCATAATTCTAGCTGTACAATTTTAACATATTCTATAAATTGTTATGTAGTTCCAAATTATAATTACATAGAAACTCAAATTTCCAGTGGGAATTTCCGGTGGGAATTGTCAGTGGGAATTCCCATTGGAAGTTGTAAGTGGGAATTCCCAGTGGGAATTTCAATTGTAAATTCCAACTGCGAATTCCTAGTTCAAATATCTAGTGGTAATTCGAGGCACAAGTCAGAATTCTACCTATAAAATTTCAACACATTCTAAAATTATTATGTAGTTCCAAATTATAATTCCATAGGAATCTGAATTTCCAGTGAGAAATTCCAATGAGAATTGCCGGTGGTAATTGCCAGTGGAAATTACCAGTGGAAATTACCACTATAAATTCCCAGAGGGAATTTCAAGTGTAAATTCCCAGTGTGAATTTTGAGTTGGAATATCTAGTGGGAATTTCCAAGGCAGAAGTCAGAATTATAGCTCTATAATTTCAACACATTCTAGAAAGTGTTATATAGTTTCAAATTATAATTGCATAGTAATTAGATTTTCCATAGGGAAATTACAGTGGGAAATTCAAGTGGGAATTTCCACTGGAAGTTGCAACTGATAATTCGCAGTGAGAATTTCAAGTGTAAATTTCTAGTGCGAATTCCTAGTTGAAATATCTAGTGTGAATTTCCAACACACAAGTAAGAATTCTAGCTGTAAAATTTCAACACATTTTATAAATTGTTATGTAGTTCTAAATTATAATTTCATAACAATCCAAATTCTCAGTGGGAATTTCCAGTTGGAATTACAACTGGAAATTGCCGGTGGGAATTAACAGTGGAAATTGGCAATGTGAATTGACATTGGGAATTGGCAGTGTGAATTTCAACTGTGAATTTCTAGTAAGATTTTCCACTGAGAAATTCAATTGGGAATTCAAGATCAAATCATTGGGAACTATCTTTCTAATATTATAAGTGACAGAATTATAATTGATTCCCACTACGAATTTCCATAACCAATTCGCAATTCAAAATCTAAACTGTCAGTTCTTAAAATCAATGCGATAAAATCAAATATTAAATACTAATAAACAATTACAACTAAAAATGGAATTAGCCAGTAAGAAATCATGCTAAAAAATATGAACTGAGACAAATCAATTAGAAATTCCACTAAAAACATCCATTCTAGCAATTATTGACAAACAAACTAAGCTTCAACATAAATATTGGAACCTCAACATCAAATAATAAACAAACCAAAACATCACATTTAAACTGTAAGGACCCCGATTCCTGGGTTCCCATGAGGCATGATGTACTAAAATTTTTATTACAAACATTTAAAATAATACATCATGTCCCATTATATAGAGGATCGCGAGGATCAGGATTCTGGGAAACCAGCAGCTTTTGAGAAAAAAACTCTTTATAACAAACTCATACCTGAAAAATTTTAAAACAAAAATGTAGGGTGAGAAAAATATACCCAGTAAGGGGCTTTAAAATGTTTAAAGTAATTTCTTTTTCAAGACAGTCATTTTGAAAGCGATAAAACACTTCTTAGAAAAAAATGCATTATCTTTTTCTTAAAACATGTAAATCCTACATTCTTGAAAACCACTTACACAGAAAATAAGTACTTTCTTAAAATAAACCTCAAAGAACACATAAATCAGAGAGCACAATCATGTGAAGAATAGATGATGCATATTACACAATTAAATTACTTCAGCTCCAAAAGACTATTTGTAAACAGGGAAAACATTCATATCATGATTTATCGGCACAAAAAAGTTCCTATAACAGCATACCACATGTATTAAAGTTCATACCTTATAATCTCATTCTCATAGTCAAAGGAAAATTCCAACTAGGGGATATCCTGTTAGTTGAACTATCCCCTGGTTGACCATTTATCATCACATGTGGAGGGAATCTATAATGCCAAACTTTGTCAAGACCTTGTGTCATGATCTTAAAACATAACTTAATACGGTTCAAGGCTAACCGCCGACCCCGTTTCTATAGCAGCTCAAGCCAAGGCTAACCGCCAATACCATCGCATATAACGTCTCATGAGACTCATCCTTTACCCAATGCATTGGAGCGCTGTATAATTCTGGGCGCACCCGTCCATAATCATTTAAGTCCAATACATCCCTCACATATTTGACGTGGTCTTACATTAATAGGGTCTCATTCTTACATTCAATACTCATAATCCCTTTTCACATGCGTTTTCATAGTCAAGGAAGAACTGTACAAACATTAATAAAAACTAAGACATAAGTAATAAAAATCCATACACATTAGATATTAACTTAACAATTGAAAACATGGGCTTAATAGAATCCTTAAAATGAACATAAACACTTTAACACTTCAAACATCACAATCCCAAGTTAGAAATGAGGTCATTTATATTTAAAACACATGCTGATAAATGGGCGTGGTGGAAGTTTATTTAAAACCGTGTGAATACACATATATTTATACGGTTAAGTATACATGGTGTGCAAATAGGTTTATCTTGGGTAGTCATGTATATATATGTTTACAAACTGTATATATATAATTATAGTTATGTAAAAACTCGTTCGCACTCTAAATAATAAGATCTTTCCTTTGAAAAGCTTGAAATCATCTTAAGACATTTTTTTTAAAGAACTTGAATTCGAAGAGAATATATTGATACAAGGTTATATACACCTATATATAAATTTAGGTGTATATACACATATGTATGGGTTTAGAAAATTAAACTATACTCAATAATATTCCTCATGTTATACTTACTTTAAACATAATTAATGTTTGGTAAGACTGAATAGAGTTCTTACACATGAAATATGAATGTAAACATAGTTTTCACAATACCCTTATTGGCATAAAATCACCTTTTCTTATAACCAAGTCAATTCATAAGTATGAGTATATATGTTTATACTCATATAAATGTTTAAGGGGTTCACGCTACAAGTTTTCACAAAAACAAATGAATTGACAAAAATAGTGATAAATGAGAATTTTCCATTGGGGAAACTATTTTGTTATCAGAAACAAATTTTAAACCTCACCCATTATATATACTTACATAATTTTGATATCTTACTTGAAATAATAATTTTTAAGGGTAAAATATAACTTGGTTAAATCATCATATGATATCATGATAAATTTTAAAACATAAAAATCATACTCGTCCATGATTTTTACTCATTCTTAAATAGATGTACATATACATTTATGTAATCACATGTATATATATATATATGAAACATATACTTGCAAAAAATTTATATGTTCATAAATAACCAAAACCTAAATTTTCTCTTCAGGCAGAGGTATACAGGGGTTATATATATATATAGAAAAATGTATGCATACATATATCCACCAGAACTAAAAGGAAATAAAAAAAATTAAGGAAACAAAGCAGGGGGTTCGATTCTCCATGCAGAAGAGAAAAACAGGTATGCAACGGTTCTTTTGGCCTTATATATATATACACAAAGTGTGTATATATATATATATATATACTAAAGCTGAAGAAACTCAAGGCAAACATGTTTCCCTTATACCGAAACCAAAAATCCTATAATATGCATTTTGAACATTTAATATCAAACGGAAATGTATGTACATATATATATATATATATATATATATAATTTTACAAAACCGTGTATACAAAACTATATATTATAGGTTTTCTAAAACAGAAAATTTAAAGTAAACCCTTACTCTACTGATTCGATCCTCCTTGGAGAGGAGAAGAGGGATGCGTGAAGTCATCACGGCTGGTCAGAAACTCTGGGGAACAAAGCACGAAGGAGTCGTGCCTTGGTTTGGTGCAACCTGTGGCTTAAAAAAGGGACGTCCGACCTACTTGTAAAGAAGCGTCGAAGGGATCTGAGGCCAAGAAGTAAACAAGCGGTACCAACTCCGTGGAAAGAAGGAACGAAAATAAAGGTCTGTTGTTAGACCAGGAAAAGAAAAACGGGGAATAGGTCACTGGTGCGCGGCATGCGCGGGGAAGAAGAAGGAAAACGCGGGGAAGGAGATCCGAAAATAATCGGACGGCCAGGATTAAACTGGGGCTGATCGGACGGTCGTAGGCTGACGCGGCATTTTAAAATTTTTGAATGGCCAGGATTAAAAATCGTGAGGATCAAACGGTTCCCAAAACGTGGTGTTATACCGTGGTCGATTGAGGCTGAAAACCAGAATTCGGTTTCGACGGCCGAGATCGCGCACTGAGAGATCCAACGGTCGAGATCTTGTTTTGGCCGAAAAAACTGATCCCCCGTCGAAACGAGTCGTGTTTTGTACACGTCTTATAAGCCTTCGTGCTCCTGCCTTATGCCAATAACACAAGCAAACACTCTCGGGGCCTTATACACGGGCCCCTTGCGGGCTTCGGCCCACCCTTGCACCCTACGCACTGCATGCCTTATACACGGGTCTGTGCGTGCGTGCGCATCGGTACCTAGCGCGAGCTATGCTTGGGCTCTCCTCAGTGTGTACCCGAGACACCCCTGGTCACCACCTTGGGTGTCCAGGGGACTGGCCCGGACCTTGAGGGCTTGTCCTTAAGGCTTCCCTCGGTTGGCTGGTCCCCTTGAATTTTTTATTAAAATATAAACACTTATATTTGAAAATATAAAGCACATTCATTTAATCAAATATGTTTTTTTAAACCATAAGTATCTATAAATGTAAGTTAAAATAATTAATGAGAACATTAATAATTTCCTATCGACCATTCAAAAGTTTAATGGTTTCATGAAATTAGGGTTCATAGTGCCAAACATAAAATACCTCTAGGGTGAAAACATGGTTTCATTTAATTAAAATATTACATTAGGGTTTTTAAAGCATTACCAAAAATACATCCTCAAAATACTTATTAAAGGTATATTGGTTCCCTACTTATAAAATACCCTTATTATGAATCACATTATTTAAAAGATATTTTAAATTATTAGGTTTTGAACTATATAAATAAACACTAGGGTTTATGAAAACAACTAGGTTTATAAAAGTATTATTTTAAAACTATGGCATTTAAAGACATAATTTCAAAACATAAAATAAAGTTATAAAAGAATTATAAAACCCAAGTTTTTTATAAAGAAGGTAAACTCTATTATTTTGAAATAAAATCCCTTTTAACCAACGGTCAAGGAATTCAAAGACCCAACGGCTACAAAAGTAACGGTCAAATTGGCGTCATATAAAACCTGGTCTCGGGGTGTCTTAAACCCAAGGCGATTAAAGAAGAAAGAGGAGAAGATGGTTCAAGTCATTCCTTTGGTGATCAGTGCGGCTGCGGTGGCTTCGGCCATTCTTCTGTTTGTTTTGATGGATGCCAAGGACCCTTATCGTTTACTCGGAGTTCTCGTTGTTTTGAGCAGTCTTCCTGTAATCTTAATAGGGATTTTAATTGGTATCTTTGGTTAGCTAAGTTTCCCATTTGATCACAGTGTATTGTAGTTACTATGGTGTTCCTTATTTGAATAAAGAGACTTTCGTTCATTTTGGTGTGTTTACTCTATTTCATTGTTATTTTTTTATAAGAAGACAGTTTGTTTGATTAATGGATGACATAGTAATACAAAACTTACCATTACATAAAACACAGAATCTTGAGATGTTACATTATTCCCCCCTTCAAAGAATTGTGTCCTCACAATTCTATTCATAAAAAGAAAAATCCTCAGTCGAACAACATTACCAAAACGGGAGATTTGGCTCGGTCAATGAAATACCTAAGTTGGTACATAGTTCCTCCGTCTCACTAACCCAGATGCACCTTGAGCAGTATGTCTTGGACTCCTGCTCATGTGTTCTACACACAGGCTTCCATAGGGAGGCTCGTGCGGTAAAAAGCTCGGAAATTTCTGAATGGACAAATTCCCTGATGACCCTCCGAACTACATCACGCTCGAGGTATTCGAGGGGGATGATGCGATTGAGGAGACTAAGATTCAAGACCTGGAATATAAAGGCTTCCCTGAGGTGGTCATCTTGAGCAGCTATAAGGAAGCATGCTCTGGCAGAAAAGTTTTGCGCTAGAGTAAAACACTGAAAGAGGCATTCATAGTATCTCCCCCTTCGCCTATGGCAGGGGAGTTGGGTAGTGACAATGAGATGAAAAACGTGGTCATTCTCCTGACATGAATGAAGAATCTCAGGACTGTTCGACAAGTCAAGCAGGCGTTGGCAAGACCCTCGCAGGTGGAGAAAAGATGGATAATCCACCATGCATGTTCTGATCAAAATAACCTCTACTAACTCATCAAGTAGAGATGAGATGTTCATTTGACCAACCATCTAAAAAAACATTCAAGAGAACTCACTTAACAGTACTGATAAGGTAGAGACAGGAAAGGAAATAAGAAATTTTCAATTACACAAAAGTTTACATAACAGATCCTGAGTTTACTAAACGAACACCACATAGAGAAGCAAAGCTCCCTAATTCTTCAAACCAAACACAGGCTGAGCAGACTGGGTTAAACTCATGGGAACACTTGTGACATCTCCTGAGTTTAGCATGAGGGGTATGAAGTTGAGAAATGTCATTATACACCTGTTGCCTATAAGACAAATGGGTGGACTCATCTTCTAACATCCCAAAGTCCATCAAATGGCCCCAAAAGTCATAGTGCAAAATCTGAAAAAGGTAGGCTGCTCAGAGGTCTCTGGCAGCAGCAGCTTCTTGAAAGGGGTTATCGAGCATCGTGCCAAATTCTTCACCAGTCGTGAACACTCAGAAAATTATCTCGTGGTACCTTCCCCGGCGTGCATAAGAGGGGAATTGGGTCATCATCATTAGGAGGTAATCCATTCCCAATCCCCGGTGAAGACTAAGCACCCTAGGCGAGTTTGACACATCATACAGGTGCTGACATGACATGCGAATATGGGCGTAATTAAGAAAGTTCTCCCGGCTGGCTAGAGACACAATGGTCTCTAGGGCCTCAGTGGGAAGTGACAGTAGATTGGTAGATTCAGCCATTTGAAAGTTACAACATAATTACTTAGTCAATCATAGTTATACATTCATACTACCTGGTTTTCCAGAGTTGTCTGGACTCATCCTCTGATACCAACTGTAAGAACCCCAATTCTCGGGTGCCCATGAGGCATGATGCACTAAATTTTTTATTACAAGCATTTACAATAATACATCATGTCTCATTATAAAGAGGATCGTGAGGCTCAGGATTCTGGGAAACCAGCTGCTTCTGAGAAAAAAACTCTTTATAACAAACTCATACCTGAAAAAAATTTAAACAAAAACGTAGGGTGAGAAAAATATGCCCAGTAAGGGGTTTTAAAACGTTTAAAGTAATTTCTTTTTCAAGACAGTCATTTTGAAAGCAAAGAAACACTTCGTAGAAAAAAAAGGCATTATCTTTTTCTTAAAACATGTAAATTCTACATTCTTGAAAACCACTTACACAGAAAAGAAGTACTTTCTTAAAATAAACCTCAAAGAAGACATAAATCAGAGAGCGCAAGCATGTGAAGAATAGATGATGCATATTTCACAACTAAATTACTTCAGCTCCAAAAGACTATTTGTAAACAGAGAAAACATTCATATCATGATTTATCGGCACAAAAAAGTTCCTATAACAGCATACCACATGTATTAAAGTTCATACCTCATAATCTCATTCTCATAGTCAAAGGAATATTCCAACTAGGGGGTATCCTATTAGTTGAACTATCCCCTAGTTGACCATTTATCATCACATGCGGACGGAATTTATAATGCCAGACTTGGTCAAGACCTTGTGTCATGACCTTAAAACATGACTTAATACGGGTCAAGGCTAACTGCCTACCCCGTTTCCATAGCAGATCAAGCCAAGGCTAACCGCCAAGACCGTCGCACATAACGTCTCATGAGACTCATCCTTTACCCAATGCATTGGAGCGCTGTATAATTCCAAGTGCACTCGTCCATAATCATTTAAGTCCAATGCATCCCTCACATATTTGATGTGGTCTTACATTCATAGGGTCTCATTCTTACATTCATTACTCATAATCCCTTTCCACATGCGTTTTCATAGTCAAGGAAGAACTGTACAAACATTAATAAAAACTAAGACACAAGTAATAAAAATCCGTACACATTAGATATTAACTTAACGATTGAAAACATGGGCTTAATGGAAGCCTTAAAATGAACATAAACACTTTAAAACTTCAAACATCACAATCCCAAGTTAGAAACGAGGTCATTCATATTTAAAACACATGCTGATAAATGGGTGTGGTGGAAGTTTATTTAAAATTGTGCGAATACACATATATTTATACGGTTAAGTATACATGGTGTGCGAATAGGTTTAGCTTGGGTAGTCATGTATATATATGTTTACAAACTGTATATATATATAATTATAGTTATGTAAAAACTCGTTCTCACTCTAAATAATAAGATCTTTCCTTTGAAAAGCTTGAAATCATCTTAAGACATTTTTTTTAAAGAACTTGAATTCGAAGAGAATATATTGATACAAGGTTATATACACCTATATATAAATTTAGGTGTATATACACATATGTATGGGTTTACCAAATTAAACTATACTCAATAATATTCCTCATGTTATACTTACTTTAAACATAATTAATGTTTGGTAAGACCGAATGGAGTTCTTACACATGAAATATGAATGTAAACATAGTTTTCACAATACCCTTATTGGCATAAAATCACCTTTTCTTATAACCAAGTCAATTCATAAGTATGAGTATATATGTTTATACTCATATAAATGTTTAAGGGGTTCACTCTACAAGTTTTCACAAAAACAAATGAATTGACAAAAATGGTGATAAATGAGAATTTTCCATTGGGGAAACTATTTTGTTATCAGAAACAAATTTTAAACCTCACCCATTGTATATACTTACATAATTTTGATATCGTACTTGAAATAATAATTTTTAAAGGTAAAATATAACTTGGTTAAATCATCATATGATATCATGATAAATTTTAAAACATAAAAAGCATACCCGTCCATGATGTTTACTCATTCTTAAATAGATGTACATATACATTTATGTAATCACATGTATATATATATATATGAAACATATACTTGCAAAAAAATTATATGTTCATAAATAACCGAAACCTAAATTTTCTCTTCAGGACGAGGTATACAGGGGTTATATACATATATAAAAAAATGTATACATACATATATCCACCGGAACTAAAAGGAAATAAAAAAAAATTAACGAAACAAAGCAGGGTGTTCGATTCTCCATGCAGAAGAGAAAAACAGGTATGCAACGGTTCTTTTGGCCTTATATATATATACACAAAGTGTGTGTGTATATATATATATACCGAAGCTAAAGAAACGCAAGGCAAACATGTTTCCCTTATACCGAAACCAAAACTCCTATAATCTGCATTTAGAACATTTAATATCAAACGGAAAGGTATGTACATATATATATATAATTTTACAAAACCGTATATACAAAACTACATATTATATGTTTTCTAAAACAGAAAATTTAAAGTAAACCCTTACTCTACTGATTCAATCCGCCTTGGAGAGGAGAAGAGGGGTGCGTGAAGTCGTCGTGACTGGTCGAAAACTCTGGGGAGCAAAGCACGAAGGAGTCGTGCCTTGGTTTGGTGCAACCCGCGGCTTAAAAAAAAGGGACGTCCGACCTACTTGTAAAGAAGCGTCGAAGGGATCTGAGGCCGAGAAGTAAACAAGCGGTACCAACTCCGTGGAAAGAAGGAACGAAAATAAAGGTCCGTTGTCGGCCTAGGCAAAGAAAAACGGGGAATAGGTCACTGGTGCGCGACATGCACGAGGAAGAAGAAGGAAAACGCGGGGAAGGAGATCCGAAAATAATCGGACGACCAGGATTAAACCGGGGCTGATCGGACTGTCGTAGGCTGACGCGACATTTTAAAATTTTTGAACGGTCGGGATTAAAAATCGTGAGGATCGAACGGTTCCCAAAACGCAATGTTATACCGCGGTCGATTGAGGCTGAAAACCGGAATTCGGTTTCGACGGCCGAGATCGCGCACCGAGAGATCCAACGGTCGAGATCTTGTTTTGGCCGAAAAAACTGATCCCACGTCAAAACGAGCCGTGTTTTGGACGCGGCTTATAAGCCTTCGCGCTCCTACCTTATGCCAATAACACAAGCACACACTCTCGGGGCCTTATACACGGGCCCCTTGTGGGCTTCGGCCCACCCTTGCACCCTGCGCACCGCATGCCTTATACACGGGCCTGTGCGTGCGTGCGCGCCGGTGCCTAGCGCGAGCTATGCTCGGGCTCTCCTCAGTGCGTACCCGAGACACCCCTGGTCGCCATCTTGGGTGTCTAGGGGACTGGCCCGGACCTTGAGGGCTTGGCCTTAAGGGTGCCCTCGGTTGGCTGGTCCCCTTAAATTTTTTATTAAAAGATAAACACTTATATTTGAAAATATAAAGCACATTCATTTAATCAAATATGTTTTTTTAACCATAAGTATCTACAAACGTAAGTTAAAATAATTAATGAGAACATTAATAATTTCCTATCGACCATTCAAAAGTTTAATGGTTTCATGAAATTAGGGTTCATAGTGCCAAACATAAAATACCTCTAAGTTGAAAACATGGTTTCATTTAATTAAAATATTACATTAGGGTTTTTAAAGTATTACCAAAAATACACCCTCAAAATACTTATTAAAGGTATATTGGTTCCCTACTTATAAAATACCCTTTTTATGAATCACATTATTTAAAAGATATTTTAAATTATTAGGTTTTGAACTATATAAATAAACACTAGGGTTTATGAAAACAACTAGGTTCATAAAAGTATTATTTTAAAACTATGGCATTTAAAGACATAATTTCAAAACATAAAATAAAGTTATAAAAGCATTATAAAACCCAAGTTTTTCATAAAGAAGGTAAACTCCATTATTTTGAAATAAAATCCATTTTAACCAATGGTCAAGGAATTCAAAGAGCCGGCTACAAAAGTAACGATCAAATTGGCGTCATATAAAACCTGGTCTCGGGGTGTCTTAAACCCAAGGCGATTGAAGGAGGAGAAGATGGTTCAAGTCATTCCTTTGGTGCTCAGTGCGGCTGCGGTGGCTTCGGCCATTCTTATGTTTGTTTTGATGGATGCCAATGACCCTTATCGTTTACTCGAAGTTCTCGTTGTTTTGAGCGGTCTTCCTGTAATTTTAATAGAGCTTTTAATTGGTATTTTTGGTTATCTAAGTTTCCTGTTTGATCACAGTGTATTGTAGTTACTATGATGTTCCTTATTTGAATAAAGAGCCTTTCGTTCATTTTGGTGCATTTACTCTATTTCATTGTTATTTTTTTATAAGAAGACAGTTTGTTTGATTAATGGATGACATAGTAATATAAAACTTACCATTATATAAAACACAGACTCTTGGGATGTTACATAGACTATTCCAATAACTCAAACAAACAAAAAACGAATTGACACAATATTAATCTATTTATCTCCCTATCTGCATAAGATTTATAAACAAAGAAATACCATTATATCTCATACATTGTAATAAAAAAAACAGCCAACAAACAGAAATCACATAAACCACCTGCCATCTCCCATCGTTGGCGGTAGAAAACTAAAGTTGGCCGAGATATTCGCCGATGGGTTCACCAAAAAATTCACCTCAGATTAGACGATGAATGCTCGTAGGGCTTCACCGAGGGTTTTGTCGGCGATGGTTTTGGCAATGTGTTCGCCCTCAGGTTTCTACCGACGGTCTCGCTGAGGATTCCCTTCGAGTTTCGTCGATAGGTTCGCCGAGACCTTCGCTGAGAGATGCGGCTAGCCTCATATTAGACGAGGGATGCGCTCGGGGTTTCGCTGAGGGTTTCGTCGACGATGGCTCTGCCAATGTGTTCGTTGATGTTTTCCATCGACCGCCTCCCTGAGGATTTCCTTCAAATCTCACCGACAACTTCGTCTCAGATGCGATTGAGAAGTTCATCAAGAGTTTCGACGTCCAGGTTTGCACAAAATTCCTGAGACGAGTTTTTTCAAATCTCGACCGAATGCCCATCGCGATTTTCAAAGCCCATTTCTAATTGAAGTGCCAGAAAAGTTTCTAGACACGTGTCAGACATCCAACCGCCAACCTAAGGGTCAAGTTTACGACCGAACCTGAGGCAATAATTTTCCAAGAAATGGTTCCTCTTGTTGGTGTGTGTGCAACACTGTCAAGTTAAAGCCAAAGCTCTCCCTTCCTTCACCATTCTCCATTAATTTTCACAGAATAAGATGACAACACACGTTTTGAGTCCAAAGGGTCCTCTAATAACATATAAAGATTCTAGTGTCCGGTGTACTACACGTGAAAGTGATAGTCCTTGGGGTTTTGCTTGGTGATCGATAGTCCTTGGGGTTTTGCTTGCTGGTCTCCATCAAACATACTTCATCATAATCATTAGAGATGAAGCACACTAGTAAAATGGTATGTATGTTTATATTCATGTTCATCATCATCATGTTGCATGGATGAGGATAGATTTGGGTGTATACATGTATTACATTTATACCACAACCTAATAAATCTACCATGACGGTCAACGTACCTAGTTCCCATCCCAATCGAAATTCAAACATCGAAAATATTCTTTAAAAATTTCAAAAATCAAATCAAATCAAATCGGCATGTAAAGTCTTCAACGCGGTGTCGGGAGTAACAACAGATGGCTGGCAGTGTTTATTTGAAACTTTCTCGATCTCAACGTCTCTCTGTCTGTCTCTGCAGTCTCTCCGGCGCTCCTCCTGCAAGCCTCCGATCACAGGCGAGTCTCCCCCCACCCCTCCCCCACCCTCATCTCCCTGCTCGCTCTCTGTTTTATCCACCCCAACAGTTGATCTCCATGTCTTCCTTTTCGATCCCTTCTTTCCATGTTTCCATCATCAATCATCATTCCTCTTCTGTGACCTCTGCTTATCTTTCTGTTCTTGGTCTTCCCTTTTCTCCTCCTATTCCTCTTCCTTCTCGGGTTTGATGGGCTGCAACCCGCGACACCCACCCGTTTTATTCTCTCTTTTATCTCCTATTTTGCCTCTCATTCTCTGCCCAGGTCTTCATCCTACATCGACAACCCATATCCCTTCTTTCATATTTATATTTTTCTCATTTTTTAGCCATCTGCGACGCACTCATTTTCTTCTCGCCGTCTGGTCACATTCTGCCTCTCATCGTCTCTCTGGGTCTTCTTCCTTCATTTACAGTTCGTGATAAAAGTTATCCGATAAATTCTCCCTTCCAACAAATTTGCAGGATTCTTCAGAGAGTGATCCACACGCGTCTATCGATCCCGGTTCTCCACACAAACGCTAAACCGCGGAAACAAACCCTCGATGTAGTCTGAGCGCCGCACTTAATCAATTTATTGCTTTATTTCATAAGTTGTATCTAAAATTTAACTGTTTTTTTATCCATGGAAGTTAATTTCTTGTTTTCTACTTTTTCTTCCAGTGGTTGTGCTTGTCATCCAAGCTTCGATATCGTTTCAATAATTAGCTGTGGAAAATTTGGGAAGGCTCATTTTCTCTTTACCCATGGCATGTACTCTACTTCTTTGACGTTATTTTCTTTTGAGATCCCTTAGTCACACTTTTTTCTTGTTTGCTCAAGGAATCTGTTTGTTCATTGCTCTTTGTACGCTTATTTTTGTTTTTTGATTGTTTTTTGATGTGATAATTAAAATGCTAATCACGGTCTGTTCTAAATCTTCATTTCTCCTTAAGACCCTTATAATCTAAACTTTTAAATACCCCTGAAGGAATCAAAACCATTACAGCTGGTTTTATTGACAACGACTGTTTGATTCCATACAACTATAGATTTAATGGGCTATTTAGCAACTAAGTGTTTTTTCCCTTAATATGCAATGAAATGTTTAAATTCTAATATAGGTTGTTCTAAATCTGTAATTATGTTTAAGATTTTATACTTATCATAATTTTTTTCTGGTTTTTATGAAGGCTATCTCAATCTTTCACAAATTCATCCTTAAATCAATTTCTTTCTGGTTTCCAAGCATGGAATCTGGTGTGTGATTCAATTTCCAAATCAAATCAATTTTTGATGTTTACTAGGTATCTGAATGAATCTTCTTCAGCACGTGTGTAATTTTTTGTTTTAACATAGTAGTACTGTATGTTTTCATTGAAGTTCAATGATCGAACCTTGAATTTGGATCCCATAGCCCAACATGCTGCTTGTAAGTGGGGCTGTGTTCATTACTCTTTAGTTTCTGAGGTTTTTGCCTTTTTTACTTCCCATCTATTATATCAAGAATTGGAATACATGATCCAATTTTTGTTAAGTTTGTATGCATATTGAAATTATCCTTGGCATCTCACGATCCCTTGTTTGCGCCCCATCAAATATTTACACCCTTCTACAGTTTTAGTCCATATTTGTTTTCTCAAGGAATCTCCATAACTAGGTACAAATATTTCTACACCTTATGATAGTAATGTGGTAGGTAGGTGCCATGGACTGAAGCTGGTATCACTAATGCCTTACACTTTCTAGTTTGAAAATGGAGCATAAATTGAATCACCGAAGTCCAAGAATTGGGGGAAATGCAATAGGCTGTTGAATTTTTCTTCTTCTAGTTGATAGTTATCAACTTTCCTGTTTGAGGCTATGTTTTGGAGTTATGACTAAGATGGAATGAAATGGTCATTAATAAAAAGAAACAAAATGGAGTGAAATGAAATGGAATAAGCTAGCAAGTTCCCATTTCATTGCATCCCTGACCCCCCGATTTGAGGGTCACGGACTTTTAAGTTCTTTTAAAGACAAGAGGTTATTCCTTATCTCTCTAACGTGCACACACACGCACACACAAACGCGCACACAAATTCGCACATATTGTAAAATAGTCACCAATCTCAAATTTATATAAAACACGAGACAAGCAATGATTATAAACATGAGAGAATGATTTTGGAATTAATAAAAAATATTTATGTACGTTTTTCCCCTTCCCCTTACCTCCATACTTCCGAACCGAACAATAGACTTGACAAAAATTCCCCTCTGTTTCTCCCTCCAACCAAATATGTCGTTAGAGATCACTATAAATACCCAAACCTATGCAAATGAAGATACTAGAAATTAAACCATGAAAATTACAATAAACTCCTAAAGTTTTATTTGCATTATTTGTTTTCTGTTGATCTTTATCCTCAAATTTTGTGTATTGTCTATGGTTGCATCATTTCCGTTGAAAAAAAACATGACCAAGGAAGAAAGACAGAAGCTATGGGTTCTTGCTATAAGCCCAGGGATAGAGAGCATGCATTATCAAGAGGAACAACAGTTGGTTGTCCCTAAATCACTACAACTAACTGCCATTCAGATAAAGACATTTGGGAATAGTTTTGGGAATTATGTTACTATGACACAATACTAATTACTATGATAAGAACCTCAATCATTTTCCTCTTCCTTTTTCGTTTCAATCAATATTGATAAAAGTTGTAGTCACTGAAAAAGATTATTAAGATTGGGAGAAGGGAAGGTGATATGGTACCGAGCGAAAAAGAAAATGGGGAAAACAATTGTGTTGTGTAAAATCTAGTTGATTCTGTCCAGTTTGAAAGGCTTGGTAAAAAATGGAAGTTTTCAGTTGATTGGGCTGTTCTCCCATGTCAACAGTTTCAACTTTTTTTAAAATGAAACATTTATCATAAATAAAAAATTCAAGGATAAGAGATCTAGGATGGAAAGAGTTCCACTACCCTTTGGGTTAGTTTAATGCACAGGCTGTTTATATGCTACAAAACTGGATCAAGCCCCTGTAATACATTATTTATTGTGACCCACATAGCAACCTTTGCAAAATTTAGTATTTGTGATTTTGCCCAGCTTGTTAGCTAACTTGCTGATGTTTTCAGTTGAATGACAACTTCCCATTCTGACGATTTCAAAATGTTCTCCTTAAAAAGAAAAGGTCATTTAAAAGAAATTAGTTTGGGAGTAGCATTATATATAATAGCTGATGGGATGGAAGAGCCTAGAGAAAAAAACCCCTTTGATCTATCATTAAAATTGGGCCTACTTTGAGTTTCATTCTATTGATGGAAATTAAAGATGTCTGTTATATATTCATGTA
Organism: Viscum album; assembly: GCA_963277665.1. Taxonomy (NCBI): domain Eukaryota; kingdom Viridiplantae; phylum Streptophyta; class Magnoliopsida; order Santalales; family Viscaceae; genus Viscum; species Viscum album. The sequence goes on from OY728127.1 coordinate 628,308,501, forward strand.
TCTAAAGGCAAAAACCCAATCCAAGTATCTTTATGATTTACCCCTTCTCTTTTTATTTACAGTATATCTTATTCCGTCTTGCTCTTCTATTGTACCAGGCAACCAATGAAAATCTTCCTCCAAATGTAATAAAACAACTTGCCAGAGAATTGAAGAATCTTGATGAAGCCCCTCCCGAGGGGATTAAAGTTAGTGTTAATGAGGATGATTTTTCAACCATTTTTAGTGACATTGAAGGCCCAGGCATGTGACTTTTTTTTAATGAAATGATTTTACCATCCTTTTATGACATTTATATGCATTTTCAATGCTTGATGGAGAGATCCTGTCCTTGTAGCTGGGACGCCGTATGAAAATGGTGTATTTCGGATGAAGTTGTTGTTGTCTCATGATTTCCCACATTCACCTCCCAAGGGTAAGTGCCTGTTCATGTATCAAGTTCTTTTCAAAATGTGGCATCAACGTTTTCCCTATCCTGGTTGTTACTTTAGCTTAATGGATTTTGTTTTGCTGTTGGTTAGCCTTGATCTCTGACAAATCTTTTTCCCTTCATGTTGTTTGATGGTGGGGTGAGAAAATTAAAATTGAATAAAATAAAAAGAAAATTAATAAGTTAAAAAATTATCCAAATAGGGTAATTTATATGCTTCATCCTTTTAACTCCTTTCCACTCGCATTACAATTCCCCTCACACTGTTCAACTTTTTACATGATGAAGTCATAAACTGGGTATGCAATAGTGTGACAAGTACGAGCAATGGAACTTGTATGAAAGCCTCACTACTAACAAAAAAAAAAAAAAATTACTAAGAGCATCTCCAAATCCCTGTAAAATAGCGTAGATATTTTGTAGTAAACCGCACCCCAACTGGCGCCACGGCTTTATTTTAGTGGGGAGTTGCAGTGTAACGCCGTTCATGGTGTTGCACTATAGTTACACTACCTTTTTTTTTTTTACTTCTCTTGATTTTGTTTGCATAATAATTGGCATATCAAAAAAAAGGATTATGCAAAGAAAATTCTTTTTATTGTAAAAAATGGAGTTTTGGGTTGGAGAAGATTTCACTCTACATACTGTATTTTTGAGTAGGGTCAGTTGAGTTTTGGGTTGTAGATGCTCTATTACCAAGTCCCTTGACACTGAACTCTAGGTCTGGTCATTGATCTTGAGGAATGTTTTGTATCGTGTCTTGAGGAATGTTTTGTACTGTGGCATTTTGCCACCAATGAAGTAGAAGTTTATCAATAAGGGTGTTTTCAATTATAATTCAGTCCAATGACTTATCAACAATAACAACAAACAAGCCTTTGAACCCAATCAGATGGAGTCGGCCACATGGATCAAACATCGCCAATTAGCTCAAATTACATAACATGACCGAGTTGACACACATACATGAGATTGGAGTGTACCACATAAAATATCACCCAACACGCATAAGATACAAAAGAAAATGAAACACCAATATTGTTTTGTTGTCAGTTAGCCTTGATATCTGACAAATCTTTTTCCCTTCAAATGTTTGGTTTAATTTTTGATTATATTTCATGTTTGGTTAAAAAGAAGTGGGAGGGGAAGATGAAAGTTAGGGAAGGGAAGTTTAAATGCTTACTTATGCTCCAATTACATGTTGTTTGATGGTGGGGTGAGAAAATTAGAAATAAATAAAATAAAAAGAAAATCAGTAAGTTAATAAATTATCCAAATAGGGTAATATATATGAATCATCCTTTTAACTCCTTTCCACTCACATTGTAATTCCCCTCACACTGGGTATGCAATAGTGTGACAAGTAAGAGCAATGCATCTTAAAGTGCTGGGTATGCAATAGCGTGATAAGTACGAGCAATGCATCTTAAAGTGCTAGGTATGAAAGCCTGACTACTAAAAAAAAAAAAATACTAAGAGCATCTCCAAATCGCTGTAAAATAGTTAAGATATTTTGTAGTAAACCGCATTCCAACCGGCGCCATATGCGGCTTTATTTTAGCGGGGAGTTGCAGTGTAACACCATTCATGGCGTTGCACTATAGTTGCACTACCTTTTTTTTTTTACTTTTCTCTTTATTTTGTTTGCATCATAATTGGTATATCAAAAAACAGGATTATGCAAAGAAAACTCTTTTTATTGTAAAAAATGGAGTTATGGGTTGGAGAAGATTTCACTCTATATATTGAGGAATGTTTTGTATCGTGTCTTGAGGAATGTTTTGTACTGTAGCATTTGTGCCACCAATGAAGTGGAAGTTTATCAACAAGCGTGTTTTTAATTATAATTCAGTCCAATGACTTATGAACAACAACAACAAACAAGCCCTTAACCCAGTTAAATGGGGTTGACTACATGGATCAAACGTCGCCAATTAGCTCAAATTACACAACATGATCGGGTTGACACACATACATGAGATTGGAGTGTACCATATAATAATCACCCAACACACATAAGATACAAAAGAAAATGAAACACCAATGTCATAATCAATGCAACAATCTTTTTCTTACTCTTGAGGCATATATTTTCAAATTATTCTCAAATGCATCTTCAAGTTGTTTCCTCAACCCTTGGCCTCATTTGTTTCCTCAACCCTTGGCCTCATTTGTTTACTCTCAACCCTTGGCCTAAGTTCCAATGATTGACATGGTTTCTAATAATACATTTATCTTCATCACAAAGCCTCAAGTTTTCTCCCAAATCCCTTGTTTATTATTTTTCCTATATTGGCCTACAATATCAAAATTTACAAAGATAGAAAAGAAAAGGGATTTAAAACATGTTTTTAGTGTGAATGCTAGGACAATTTTACGAACTCATGTGTCCTAACCTGACATGAGAGGGTTAATTCTACCTTTATGGAAATCTTTGGTCCTTTCTTCTCTCCCCCCCTCTTTTTTTCTCCCATTTACTAAGTAATACTTGTAATAATTATTACAATTAAATTTTAATCAGAATTCTCACATTATTATTTGATGATTTTAAACATCCTTTTTATTTCACGTCGATTAAAAATATCTTCATCTTTTATTAATTTAAATTTGCAAAAGGGCAATTTCTCTGGGCAATGTTTCTGCCATTTTCTAACTCATTCTTGGATTGTTTATCTTCATTTTTCTCATTTAATTTCTGTCATTGGTTGCCTGGATGTTTGACATCACTGATACTTGAAAATTTAATAAGCATATGAGATGCCACATTCACACATCATCATAATGGGTTGTAGAAGCTTAGGACACCTTATAGATTTGGTCATATAATTAACATGTTCTATGATATGATATTTGAGGTTGCAAATTTACTGATGTTAATAGTCTGATTTTTTATCCCAAAAAAATGGATAGAGTGTTGCTGTTTTTTTTTTCTTTTTGCTTATCATCACACAGTACTCGATGATAGCATCAGTTTTGTCAAAAGTGACATCATAGAAAGACTATCATTTCCCCAACCTTATTCTATTATACTTTGAAATATCCGTTTAATTATCCTAACCTATTTAAATATATGTTTATAATTTCAAAATTTCAAAATTTCAAAATTCATTTATAAATCTAAAATGAATGGATATCATATTAAATAAATATATTTTATCATTCTATTATCATTATAAAATATATAATTAACGAATTGATAATAATTAATTTAATTGGATTCAAATTTATAATTCATTTATAAATCTAGTATGAACTGAACTCAAAATAAATAAATAAATTTTATGATTTTACTATTATTTTAAACTATTTTGTTAATAAATTAAACACAATTAATTTGATTGGGTGTTTGGGTTTATGATATCCAAAGGCGCTACTATTCTATCACTCCGAATATTAATTGGGTTTTGAATTCACTACCCGATCCTTATCAAAATCCGTACAACCACTACCCTAACCCTACTTAATTGGTCTGGGGAGTGTTGGGTACCCTCTTAATGAGTATCTTTTTCCATCTATTATAGTTCTTCAAGCCACTGCCGTCTCTATATCCTGTTTAAAATTTAAATGTTCAGTTTTGGTGTTTTTGCTGATAAGTATTGGCTACGACCATTGAACTCATGTTGAAACTTTTCTCATGGTTAGGTTATTTTCTGACTAAGATTTTTCATCCAAACATTGCAACCAATGGAGAAATTTGTGTGAACACACTGAAGAAAGACTGGAATCCCACCCTTGGATTGCGTCATGTTTTTACTGTAAGGCTGGCTTGCTTTTCATTTTTAATTTCCTGGGATTGGAGTTTATATATGTGTCATGTCCTGTTGGCTAAATTTTGCTTCCTGTTTGATACTGTTTTTTTTTAAATTTCATTCTCTTTTCCCTCAACAGGTTGTGAGATGTTTGCTCATTGAACCATTTCCTGAATCTGCTCTGAATGAGCAGGCTGGGAAGATGCTGCTTGAAAATTATGAAGAGTATGCCAGGCTTGCCAGGTAAAAATATTTTTTAGAAAATGAAAATGAAAATATGAGTATATTTGCAAAAAAAGAAAGCATGTTTTCATTTTCCAAGAAAATGAAAATGCTTGGAGAAGGGAACTTAGTTTGTTAGACTGCATTTGGGTACCAGGTGGCTTTTGCAACTGTAGACAACTCCAAGCCCTTTCTCAATTTTTTTATTAGCCATTTTCTTGTTTTCCTCTCACTTCATGTGTTTTCCTGTCCTTCCCCTCTTTCCAAAACATTTTCAAGTACTTTCTTGTTTTACCCAAATTGAAATGTGGTATCAAAACAAAAAATATGATGCAGGCTGTATACTGGGATCCATGCTTTGAGACCGAAAGCGAAGTTAAAAAGCGGAGCCATTTCCGGGTCGGCCACTGCTCTGAGCGTGGATCAAACAAACACGATCACGAATGTGGATCAGAAGAGTGTGACCTCGGGCGGGGCAGTGCCGCTTACAACCCCGCTGGCGAATTCCCTGACAGTCCCTAATGTTGTGAGTGGGCCGACTGCAGATGCCGGGGCCGGTGCTTCTGTGAAGGGAACGAAGAAGGGTCAGGTGGAGAAAAAGAAGATGGATGCGAGGAAGAAAAGCTTGAGGAGATTATAAAATGAGTTTTAGCTTCGGCTTCATGGAGACTGGATTTAAGTACGTGTGACCTTTTTATGCTTGTTTGGAAGGGGTTTGAATTGTGGTATTTGTGCTGGTTTAATCTCCAACTGTTACCTTATCAGTCTTTTTAGGTTATCGAATTATTTCATCTGATAATTTTTCCTCTTAATATTCGAATCCCTCAGGATGTATGGATCTGATTATGAGAGGGAGGGGGAGAAAAAATCAATACTAGGCAGAGAGAGGGAGCACAAGAGAGAGAAGGTGGGATGAAGGTGTTAGGCAGTTTTTTTTCCGGAATGAGAGAGAGAGGTGGGAGGGAGGTGTTGGCAGTTTTTTTTTTCCTTTTGAGGGCACCACCCTCCTCATTTGTCAAAGAGGAGGGTGGTTGGGGCCAACCCACCAAACCCACTAGAGAGGAAGAGAGGCCGCCTATAAAAGGCAAGAGCCTCCTCTCATTTCAGCATCACTTTCAGCATCTCACCACCAAAACAGATTCCATATTTGAGCGGTTTTTGTGAGGTTTGTTTATTCAAGAGAGATTTTATGAGATTTTTCTCTTTATAATAGTGAGGGAGTGTGTATCCATTTTTACCTATAGTGAGGTCCTTCTATTTGTTCATGGTTTTTTACATACAGTGTTCGTTTTTTCTGCATTTTGCATTCATTTTATCTCGTGATTATTGCTACACCGTGAACCAATCAATTTTTGGCCCCAACAAGTGGTATTAGAGCGCAGGTTCTGACTCGGTGCTGTTCACATTTTCTGGTATTAATAATTCTCATAAATCTGAGTATACTTTGTGATTGCGTCTTCGATTGATCTTTCATATCAGAAAAAATTTATTGAAATTATTAAATATATCGTTGTGAAACAGTGGAGGTTCTGGACTGACGACGTGTCCAAATGGTGGCGAAATTTGAGAATGAAAAATTCAACGAGAATAATTTTTTGTTGTGGGAATTGAAGATGCATACAATGTCGCGGAATGATAATTGTTGATTGACAATTGACGAAAGATCGATAGATGTGACGATGAAGAATGGTTCCAGTGGGAGTCATCATTATGACACAGACAGAAATGTGACGAGTACTTATGGAAATGGAGATATTTTAGTTAGTGAAGCAGCGACAACTGCTGGAAGCAGGCAACATCTTAACGATGCATGAATTATCGACTCAGGAGCAACATGACACATGACATCTCGACGAGAATGATTTGACCAGTATGAAACCATCTCGGAAGGACTTGTGTACATGAGGAACACACCCTGAAGATCATTGGAGTATGTACCATCAAACTGAAGATGCATGATGACATAGTACGGACCGTTCAAGGAGTACGTCATATGAAGGGTCTGAAGAACATATTGTCTTTGAGACAATTTGATGATATCAGATGCAAGAGTCGCACCGAAAATGGAGTGATGAGAATTGTGAAGGGCGTGCTTGTGGTAATGAGGGCGGAGAAGATCTCAAAGAACCTGTACGTACTTATGGGTGAAACGTACAAGGAGACAGAGATAGTTGTCGCATCAACTACCTCGACAGAAGCGTTGACGACGTTATGACATCAAAAGCTTGACCATATGTCAGAACGAGGCCTAAAGATTCTTACGAATCAGAAGTTGCTATATGGTCTTACAAAGACATCCTTACCATTTTGTGAGCATTGTGTTTTGAGCAAGCAACACAGGTTAAAGTTTGAGACGTCAACAACACGAAACAAAGAGATCTTAGAGTTAATCCATTCCAATGTTCGGCAAACACCAATTATATCTCTGGGAGGAGCAAGGTACTTTGTATCATTCATTGGTGATTTTTCCAGGAGATGTTGGGTGTACCCAATCAAGCGGAAAGTGAATGTTTTTGAAATCTTCAAAACATTCAAAGTGCGGAAGGAATTTGAATCTGAAAAAAAATCAAATGTCTAAGGACTGATAATGGTGGAGAATATACAAGTGAGAAGTTTGATACTTTTTGTCAACAAGAAGGAATGAAGAGACATTTCACAGTGGCGTACACTCCTCAGTAGAATGGAGTGGCAGAACGAAGAACATAACCCTGTTGGATAGAACAAAGACGATGTTGAAAACTGCAGAAATTGCCAAAACATTTTGGGTAGAAGTAGTGAATACCGCCTGTTTGTGATCAACAGATCTCCTTCAATGACGATTGATCTGAAGACACCGATGGAGATGTGGACTGGTAAACCCGCTGACTATTCTCAGTTACATACTTTTGGAAGTCCTGTATATGCAATGTTTAATGACCAGGAAAGATCAAAGTTGGATTCAAGATCCAGGAAATGTATCTTCTTGAGGTATGTTGATGGTGTGAATGAGTATCATTTGTGGGACCCCACTGCCCACAAACTTATCATCAACAGAGATACCATTTTTGCAGAAGACAAGATACAAATGATAACTAATCAAAACATAGAGAAGAAGAATATATAAACTACAATAGTCGAAGTAGAGGACAAATCCAAGGAAGATCCAGTTTCCTCTGAGGCATTATCAGAGCACGAAGATCAAGTACCGATGGAGTCTGGACCACGACGGTCAACTCGAGAGAAAAGAGTACCAGTATGACACTCAAACTATGTCACTGAGAGCAATATTTTGTACTGATTATTGATGGAGGATGGAGAGCCATCTTCTTTTGTGGAGGCAATCCAGAGTCTAGATGTATCCTCATGGATGATGGCGATGCAGGAGGAACTTGAAGCCCTACACAAGAACAAGACTTGAGATCTTGTTCCATTAACTCATGGAAGGAAGGCTATCAAAAACAAATGAGTCTTTAAAATCAAACGGGGTGGAAAGGACCAGGCAGAAAGATATCGTGAACGACTGGTGGTCAAAGGATATGCTCAGAAGGAAGGTATTGATTTCAATGAAATATTTTCTCCTGTTGTTAGACTGACGACTGTTTGATTAGTTCTGGCGATGTGTGCTATATACAGTTTATGTCTAGAGCAGCTAGATGTGAAGACTGCTTTTCTCTATGGTGATCTTGATGAAGAGATCTATATGCTCCAACCGAAAGGTTTTTCAAAAGAAAGCAAAGAGAACTTGGTTTGTAGGTTGAAAAAAATCTCTATACGGTCTCAAGCAGGTGCCGAGGTGTTGGTACAAAAGATTTGATTCCTATATCACGAGCCTTTGATACAACAAACTTCTTTCAGATCCTTGTGCATATTTCAGGGGTTCAGATGGTAATGATTTCATCATTCTTCTGTTGTATGTGGATGACATGTTGGTTTGCAGGCCCCAATAATGATCAGATCCAGGAGACGAAATCACATTTGGCTAGGGAGTTTGATATGAAGGACTTGGGACCAGTAAACAAGATTCTCGGGATGCAGATTTACCGAGATAGAAATAATGGGAGGATTTGGTTATCATAGAAGAATTACTTACAGAGAGTCTTGAAATGCTTCAACATGCAAGACTGTAAGCCAATCTCTACCCCTCTTCCCATTAATTTCAAGTTACCCTCAATGATGAGTCCTAATAGTGAAGCAGAGAGGATAGAAATGTCTTGAGTACTGTATGCATCAGTAATGAGAAGTCTAATGTTCGCTATGGTTTGTACTAGACCATACATTTCACATGTAGTGGGAGCAGTTAGTCGATACATGGAAAATCTAGGACGAGAGGATTGGATCAAGTGAAGAGGATCCTGAGATACATCAAGGAGACCTCAAATGCTGCATTATGTTATAGAGGATCAAATTTCACTATCAGAGGCTACATTGATTCAGATTTTATAGGTGATTCTGATCAGAGGAAATCCACTACTGGTTATGTGTTTACTATTACAGAAGGAGCTGTGAGATAGATTTCAAAGTTACAGTCAGTTGTGGCTTTATCCACGATAGAGGTAGAGTATATGGCAGCTACACAGGCTTGCAAAGAGGCGATTTTGATGATAAAGTTATTGGAGGAGCTCGGGCACATACAAGAGCAGATTCCATTATTCTATGACAGTCAAAGCACCTCGCACATTGCAAGGAATCCATCTTTTCATTCCAGGATGAAACATATTGGGGTATAGTATCACTTTTTCCGAAATGTGGTGGAGGAATGAAGTGTAGACATGTAGAAAATTCACACTAAAGAAAATCTAACAGATTTCATGACAAAAGGTGATCAACTCTGATAAGTTCAGATGGTGTAGATACTCGAGCGACTTTGCAAATACGTGAGCAGCATGGTTTGGTAGATAGAAAGGATGTGCGGGGACGTGATTGGTTCTCAATCAAATCTCTAAGTGGGATATGTGTCGATAGTTTTTTCCCCTTTGACAGCACCGCCCCCTCCTTTGTCAAAGAGTGGAAGGTGGTGGTAGGTGGTTGGTGGCCAACCCACCAAACCCACCAGCGGAGGAAGAGAAGGCTGGGGGAGTGGAAGCCTATAAAAGGCAAGAGCCTCCTCCCATTCCAGCATCACCTCCATAATCTCACCAGCAAATCAAATCCCATATTTGAGCGGTTTTTGTGAGTTTTATTTCTCCACTTATTCAAGAGAGATTTTACGAGATTTTTCTGCTTGTAATAGTGAGAGAGTGTGTACCCATTTTTACCCATAGTGAGATCCTTCTATTTGCCTGTGGTTTTTTACACCTTTCATTTGAGGTTTTTTCCACGTTACATCTGGTGTCCATTTTTTCCGCATTTTTCATTCATTTTATCTCGTGATTATTGCTGTACCATGGACCAATCATTTTTCGGTCCCAATAGGAGGGAGATTGTAAAGACCCGCAAATTTCAAGGATTTTTTTTCTCTTAATTTTCTTTGGAATTTTACAAGAGCGCAGCTTCAGACGGCACCTGATTCCGAGGCCCGGTGTGCCCGGAATCAATTTCCGAAGTTTGGCTCGGGTACGTTCAGTGAACGGACGAGCGGGTTTTTCTATCTTTTGAACCGGTGCCCGGAATCAAATTCTGAGGGCACCGATGAAATCGCAGCGCCGGTATTTGCTTAGAAATGCCTCTTCCGGAGTTGCGTTTGCTCAGACGTGGTTTTTAAATTTTGGGGCTTTAAGTCAGAAATAAAATAAAGTTTGTGCGACAACTTTATTTTATTTCACTTAAGCTGCTTGGAAGCCACTTGAAGCCACTTAAAGACGGCTTGAACTGTGTTGAACTGGATAGGATGCTATCCAGAAATATCCTACCCCCTTGGTAGGATATTTGTGAGGTGGGGCCCGCACGAGCCCCGCCGTTTCTTTCGCTAAGTAACGCACCCGCGAAAACCCGTCAAAGTAACTGAAAAGTCAACCGACGCGTTTTCTTTAATTTCTTAACAGATCATTTAATTGGGCGGTTTATTTCGTGAATTAAATGGGCTGTTTCATTCGTTGAATTAATTCAACGAATTTAATGGGTCGTTACTTACGCGTTTGCGTTTGTTGACAAAATAATAAAATAGACAAACTTGTCTATTTTTGAGGATTGCTATCGTTGTGCAATTCCTCTGAACCTCCACCCTCCCCACGAAGAACGCGAAGAACGCGAAGAACGCGAAGAACGCCGGCGACCGGAATTCGACGACGCACACCGTGATCTGCGACGTCGACGAGCTCTACCCGCGACGTTCTTCGGCGACGCCTCTTCTTCCGCGGCCGATCCTCGTTCGGCAATTAAGGTGAGAAACGAATTGTTTATTTCTCCCCTTTTTTCTAATTCAATATCAACGGATTTAAATTAATCCGTTTGATCTTGATCCGGAGATTGGCGACGCGACGCCGGATATCGCGACGACGCGACGATCTCCTTCATCCGTGACGAGCGATTCCGCGACGACCTCTCGTCCGACGATGACGACAAGGTAAGGGTTGATTGAAATATTTTCCTTTCCCGTGATTTTATTTCTTTTAAAGTAAAGAACCTGATCTTCGAACAATTTTAATTTATTTAAAATTGTTGTTGATTATTTGCTTTTCCTCCCGATGATGTTTATGACTAACGCGGAGGGTGCGGATCTAACAAACAAGACCCGACAACCCTCCGCCGATCTTCCCTTTTTTGTGCGGATCTGGTGGACGACGACGAACCGTGCGGCAAGGGCGATCCGTTGATCCCGCAGTAAAGATCGCCCCCCGGGAGGAGCAACGGCGCAGACGGGAGGCAAAACGGGCCACCGGAGCAACTCCGGCGGCCCGCGGAAGGTGGCGGCGGCGCGGGTCGCCGGCGCGGCGGCGGCGAACCGCCGGACCGCGTCCGCGGTCCGGCCACCCAGCACGCGGCCCGCGCGGGCCGCGTTTCTCCAAAGCCGCGGGTCAAACCCGCGGCGGCTCACTCGGCCGCTCGGCCGAAGCCGAGCCGGCCGGTCCGGTCGGCCGGGCCGCGCCCAGGCCGGACCGGACCCGGCCTAGCCGGGTCGGGCCGGGTCGGGCCGACCCGGTTCGGGCCGACCCGGTTCGGCCGACCCAGGGGGGGGGTTCGGGCCGGGTCGCCCCGGGCCCAGAACCCCCGTTTCGGGCCCTCTTCGGTCTTTCGCCCATATCTTGGGCCTGGGACCTTCCGATTGACGAACCGTCAGCGGCTACGCGATCCTTGGATCGAGACGGTCGTTTCGGTATATTACACTCAAGGTTTCGGAAGACTTTGGGTTCGGCCGGGTTGGTTCGTACACGAAACCAACCGGGCCCTCGGAGCGGAAACGCTCATAACTTGAGCTACGGACGTCCGATCGACGTACCGTCAGCTGTGATAGTTTCCTCTAAGTGAGACGGAACTTTTGGCATACTCCGCCCGAGGATCGGATACAGGCGGAGTACGGTCGGGTTGGTTTTTCCCTAAAAACCAACCGGGCCCCTGGGACGAAAATGCCAATAACTCTCAGACCGGGCGTCCGATTGACGCGCCGTCTGTTGCGTTGAGATCCTGTTGTCGATACGGAACTTTTGGATACATCAACTTCGGACTACGTGTCAGTTGATGTATCAGCCTCTCGGCTCGTGGAGCGGACCCTCCTAAACGAGCTCGCTAAGTGCGGGAACCCTAGCGCTGGCTGTGACTTCGACGACAGAGCAGAGATCCTCCGTGGACTGCGATGACGGCAGAGTAGAGATCCTCCGTGGACTGCGACGACGGCAGAGCAGAGATCCTCCGTGGACTGCGACGACGGCAGAGCAGAGATCCTCCGTGGACTGCGGCGACGACTATGCAGAGATCCTCAGTGGACTGCGTCGACTACTGCACTCAGCGATCCTACGTGGATCAGTGCTACAGGTTCTGTGTGAGCCCGATCCTATGTGGGTCCTTACTACCGGTTCTGTGTGAGCCACTACCTACAGGTTCTGTGTGAGCCCGATCCTACGTGGGTCTTTGCGGGGGTTAGTACCTATCGATCCTTCGTGGGTCCGACGACTTAGATGGATCAGTGATCATCTTTGACGTCATCTGAAAAAGTATACCTGGTTGAGCTGAATCTTATGTTACTCCCCTTTGTGGATTGTGTTGAACTATCCTTTGTGGATTTACTGTTTACTCTCCTTGTGGATTTGAGTCTTGCTTTCCTTTGTGGATTGAGTTGTTCTTGAGCTCGTGAGCAGAGCTAGAATTGGGGACTTAGGTATATGTATGGGCATGTACCTAAGTCGAGTCAGATGTTACTTCGTGATTGCATCTTTCTTTTGTGCTATATCCTTTGTGGATTTCGGGAGACCTTCGGGGGTCTCGGGGTCCTTACTGAGTAGCTTATACTCACCCCTGCACGGGCTATGCCCGCACCTTGTTGTGTTGGATGCAACGACGGACAGCGCTGATCGCGGTTGGGGCGTGGAGCAGGACGGTACCTGGAGGTGGACCACTGGGCGGGACGTGCTCGGAGCGGACGTGGGACCCGAGGAGCCTGGAGGCTATCTGTACCCACCCTTCAGGTGGGATTTCCAGTGGACGACACGAGGCCGCCGTCTTTTCTTCAGTTGCTGTACTTTACTTTTCAGTTGTACTTTACAGTTGGGCTTGTATTTCTGGCCCCCTTTACTTTTCTGCACTCTGTAGTTACTTTCCGCTTGCTGACTCTGTGGTGGTTGTTACTTATAAAGGCAATGCCTTCCCTGTTTACCGGGAATTTACGCCTTGGTGCTAGTCGCCAGCCCCTGGCCTATGGAAGGCGGGCTTGGGGTAGTCACGGCACGGGCCCCGAGGACGGGTCGTGACAGAGATTGAGAGAGAGGGTGGGTGTGAGGGAGGGAGGGAGTGCGAGAGAGGGAGAGCGGGGTAGGGAGGGAGGATGAGAGAGAGAGAGAGAGAGAATGGGGGGGGGGGGGATTCACCGTGACCCTTTTTATCGAATTCTTTCATCTTATAATTTTTGATCTTAATATTCAAATCCATCAGTTAGGATGTATGGATTTGGTTATGAGAGGGAGGGGGAGAAAAATTCAATAATATGAGAGGGAGGGAGAGAGAGAGTGTGTGTGTGTGTGTGTGGGGGGGGGGGGGGTTCACTGTGACCCTTCTTTTTATCGAATTATTTCATCTTATAAATTTTCCTCTTAATATTTGAATCCCTCAGTTAGGATGTATGGATCTAGTTATGAGAGGGAGGGGGAGAAAAATTCAATACTATGAGAGGGAGAGAGAGGGAGCACGAGAGAGAGGGTGGGAGGGAGGGAGGGAGGGCGAGAGGGAGGGTGAGAGGGAGGGAGCGCGAGAGAGGGGGAGCGGGGGAGGGAGGGAGGGCGCGAGAGAGCGTGAGGGGGGATCACAGTGACCCTTTTTATTGAATTCTTTCATCTTATAATTTATCCTATTAAAATTTGAATCACTGTCTCAGTTAGGATGTATGGATCTGGTTATGAGAGGGAGGGGGAGAAAAATTCAATACTATGAGAGGGAGAGGGAGAGAGCGGCGGGAGAGGGAGAGCGGGGGAGGGAGGGAGGGCGAGAGAGAGAGAGAGCGTGGGGGGTGGGGTGGGTGGGAGGGAGTGAGAGAGAGGGAGAGAAGGGGAGGGAGGGCGAGAGAGAGAGCGTGGGGGGGGGGGGAGCGTGAGAGAGGGAGAGCGAGGGACGGAGGGAGGGACGATGGGAGAGAGAGAGAGCGTGGGGGGGGGGGGGGTCACCATGACCCTTTTTATTGAATTCTTTCATCTTATAATCTTTCCTCTTAATATCTGAATCCCTATCTCAGTTAGGATGTATGGATCTTGTTATGCATTCCCAACACAAAACACCACATGAAAAATAGTAAATAAACAAGATATAACTAGGTTTGACCCCCCAGTGTGAGAATCTACTCCTTGCTATGTTCGGGTTGAGATTAAATGACCAGTAAGTGAAAAAATTTCAATCAAAGAAATCATGACATAAACATGACATAAATATTATGACAGGAATAGGTAAACAACATGAATCCATAATCAAATTGAAACTGGGAGCATGCCATAATCAATTTGTATTAGAATCATTTCAACCTATATCACTCTTAGTTTAACATATATCATTCTTGATTCAACCTAGGTTACTTTGACTTGGGTTCTCTCATACATATTAACCTAATCCTTAAAATAGCAATCCCAACTTATCCTTCCTCAAAAGACATTAATAATTCCTACAATCAAATACCCAAGTATGTGTATACCCTGATCATATAGTCTAAATAACACACCTTTCCCAAAACCTATTTGAATCTTCAAGACATTAAAGCATAATGAGATTATATATTCCTAAAAAAATCATAATCCAAAAAATGCGATGAAATTCACCAAAAACATCATGAATTTAGTTTTCTTTAACACTATATAACCCACTTTTCTCAAAATGAACCAACCCTTTATTACCTAAACACCAAGATTATTTTAAAACTAAGAGTTATCCATACCTCAATCATGTGTTCTTTAATAGTTATCTCCAAAAAATAATGTTTCCATAAAAAATAATCTCTTAAGGTTATTGATACCATTTAATATATGATTTCAAACCATTAATGTAAAACTACTGAAGAACGATCCTTATGTGTTTCACATAATCCTTAATAACACTTAGAATATACCAAAATTTCATTGATAAATATCACTTCACTAATTAAAATAGCTAAGAGTATCAATAATTAATTTCTATTATGATACTAACCTCACTAAAATAGGTAAGATTAGAAAACTCACCTTTTCCATCATAATAGGCATATACTAAAATTCTCAACAAATTTCTAAAACCAAAATGGTTATGATAATATCCAAAAAATGAATATGAAAACATTAATTTGAATATGTATTCCCCTATGATACTTTCAATTCCACCTGTGTCTCTCCTTGTTCAATCCTTGGTTATCCATGGTCATTTTCCTAATAGGCTCTCTAACCCAATTCATTAAAATCATACTTAAATCCTTTATAATGATTTTTGAAGGGAATTTGATTAATCAAAGCATATCCCTCGAGAGTGTCTCACTAGGTGTGTAGCATTAGGCACACTTATTGTGCATCAAAGTGATGATTGAGTCAATACTCAACCAACCCTTTTAAGGATGATTATCCCAAGGTGCATCTGTGCCATAGTTGCATCCACTTTTCAGTATCAAGACATGAATATTTTACTAGGAAAACCGCATAATCTCTACTTAACCAAAAATCCAGGATGTTATTATAATACTTAGACTTATTCCATGGGTTTTCACTGATGTTTTCTTATCCTAATCCCCAAATAAAATATGCATTATTGCCTTCAAATTAAATCATATACTATTCTCACATGAGACTTAGCCCGATTGGTAAGGACTCTGTAAGTGCATCCAAGTGACCAGGGATCAAATCCAGGCGGAGGCAGAATTTTCGGGTTACTGTAGCAGTACTGTAGTAGGTACTGTAGCGGGAACTGTAGCAGACACTGTTTGGCACTGTAATAGCTGAGAATATGCCCCCGTTTGGGCCTTCGGACCACCGATTTGGTCCCTGAGTCCTTTAAGGCCTTCGGGCCACCCAGGCCTTTGGGCCAGTAAGGCCTTAGGGCCACCTCAAGGCCTTCGGGCCACCTTAAGTGCAGATGCAAACCAAACAACCTACGAGGAACAAGCTCTACAAGGAGGATGAGCAATGAGCTTTCACCAAAGTAGAAGCTAAACGGATTGCAAGAATGAGAGGGTATGGAACCTGCCATCAGGACAAGCCTGTGCATGCACGGGAATGCCTAGCTGAACAGCCATGCGAAGGTGGAGATCTGATTTCATGATGAAGATGCTAGGGAGGAGCAGTTCCAAGTAGTTAGTCTGGGTTGTATGTAATGTCTGAAGCCTACGGACAATGAATTCCTCTAAGGCCTACGAGCCATGTAATACTTACGCCTATGGGCCTTGTAAGGGTTCCACCTCACCCCTTGAAAGGTGGATTATCAAAAATCAATAAAAAATGAAGGCCCTCAGGCCATTGGAGGAGGAGGAAATCATATACTATTCCAAAGTTTCATCCACACCTTTTTAATTGTGATCAAACTTAACTTATCAGCCCTTAAATTATACTCAACAAACATTATAATCTCTAAAGTTTTATAAATATTTCCTTTGATGCCAACTGGGATTCCCAAGACCAGTACTTCCAAATCCAGTGCCATAAACACATACTTTACATACTTTCTTTGATACCAGCTATAAATGCATGATATAACCATATGTAATTACAAAATCAATAATTATTAATTTCATCTCTTACATATTGAGGATCTTTTTATGTTTAGAGATTTAGAGAATTATTACACATTTTTGGGACCAAGTTGGCTGGAGAAGGTTTTTGGAAGTAAGAAAAGTTTGTTTTTCAAGAGTGGTGTCTATTGTTGTCAAAAAGGATAAATCAATTCAATTTGTAAAAGATTTGAATAAAATGATGATGATTTGATAATTTGTATTTCAAAAATATCATAAGTTTTTTGGAGAACTTTTTATGCAAGCCTTATGAAGGAAAGAGGGAGAAAAGGTGTTTCCAATCATATTCAATTTTGATTGGAAAGAAAGATGTTGTTGGAAGATAGAGAAGTTACAATACTTTCCTCAGAAAATATGACGATACTAAAAATGATCGATCAAAGGTTGAAAATCATGACATATAAGGTTCATGATAAAATAATATGACTGTAAATCAGTATGGTTGATGTTTCCGAAACAGTTTTTTAAGGTGGTTATGTTTCCCAGTGTTTGCCAAATTTTTGGGCCTCAAAATTAGGAGTTTGTTTTATAGAAAAGGATATTTTTTTCGAAAAGGAGTTAGCAAAGCATAGTTCACAGACCAAGAATAACAGTTCGGGGACCACATATGAGATACATGAATCTTGTAAGAAAAATAGTTTGCGGGAGACTCATAGTTTGTGGGAGTCATGTCGCTTGCAGAATGAGGTGGTGATTTAGGCTACCACAAAGGGTTATTGTTTGCTGAAGACATCAGCTACCGCAAAGAAGAAAGTCACTATGTGGACCGCATATCACAATACATGGTGAAGGCTGCACCACATCAAAAGTTTGGTTAATTTTGATTAACAAGTTTTTTTGGATCTTATTTGCCTATATAAAGACCCCTAATTAGATCATAAGTGCAAGTGAATTTTATCAGAAGAGATCATCACTGTTGGAAGAATTCAGGTAAGTCTGAAAGAGATCACGAGGGATAATTCCACGAAGGATAAGTGTTTTCATGGGAGAATTCCACGAAGGGAAGAAGTTCACGAAGGAAAGATTCTGTGAAGGAGGGCACTATCTACGAAATTAGTTTGCGGGGTTCTGTAGCATGCAAAGGAAAAGAAGCTGCGGAGCATAGGCGTTCCGTAGAAGAATCAGCCGTCTACGAAGTAGGGCTGGTCCACAGAAGAATTAGGTGTTCCAAAAGTAGGGGCAATCCACATAAGAAGAATTGGTCCACAAAGTACTCGCGCCATGTGGTGCAACTCAGTACGTGGTGTAGTTTACGGTGGAAGTAGGACAGTCCTCCAAAGACTCAAGGAAGTTAAAAAAGTGATTAAAATAGTTTATGAAATAAACTTATGCAAACTAATAGTATGTGGAAAAGTGGTATTTCAGTTGTGAGCAATCAGACGTAGAAATCAAACTTGGTTTTCCAACTAAGTATCATTACGAAGTACAAGAAGTTCTTACCAGCTTCTGGGTAAGAAAGTGAAGAATTTTATTGAAGGATCATATCTGTGAAAGTTGATCAAGAAGCATAGTAACATGCTTGTTACAAAAATTTTATTACATATTTTGTGCTAGAAGAGGCACATACACCATTGGATTGTTTACATAGTGCTACAAGAGTGTAAGGAAATATCCTACTCGTTGTATTCCACACAAAAGGTTTCTTTTCTAATGGATTGTATGGTATTGAATTGTTTCCAAACCATAACAAGGACATATATACTCTTGTTGAGTAGTGAACCTTGTAATTTCTTGTGTTCCTATGGATGTGTATTTGAATTGTTTTCAGCATGGAAAGAAATATTTAACAGGAGGCAAATGTTGTTTCATTTTTAAGGAACTATAAAATAAAAAATATATCACTAATTCACCCCTCCCCCTCTCATTGATACTTGAATCTTAACTGGGAAACTTCAATTGGTACCAGATGCGAAGGTTCCCTTCATTTATTCTTTACTGAAGTTTTGAAGAGAAATTGTGATGGAGAATATAAATTGCATGAATAGTAAGAGGATTCTAATATTTGATGGAAAGAATTATCATACCGGGAAAGATAGAATGATAACTTATCATATGTCTCTTGGGTATGAAGTTTTTGAAGACACAACAGATGGATTTCCTCCTATTGATGATAGAGTTCCTCTTACACATATCGATAATAAGAATCCTAATAATGATGGAAGTGCTAAAAATTATTTACTCTCATTACTTTATGAAAGTGAGTTTTTAAGAGTGAAAGGTGTTTCCACAGCTAAAGGTATATAGGATAATCTAAAAAACATATATAAAGGAGATACAAAAGTGAAGAAGGAAAAACTATAAATCTGGAGGCTAAAGTATGAAGATTTGAAAATGGGTGACTATGAATTTATTATAGACTTCTTTACCAGGGTAAATAAAATTTTCAGCACTATCAGATGTCTTGGTGACAAGTTAGAGGATTCTATATTTTTTGAAAAGATATTAAGAATTTTTCCCAATAAGTTTGATGATAAAGTTTCTTTATTGGAAGACAGAGACCCTGAAACATTATCTTTGGATGATTTTCATAGCACTCTCATCACTTATGAAATGAGAATGGAGAAGACAATAAAGAGAAAAACAAAAGCTGATAGATAAATATATTTCAAAGATACCAATAAAGAAAAGTCTAAGAAGGCTCTTGAAGAAGATGATGCTGTTGACTCTGACTCTGAAAGTGAGGCATGTAAAAATCTTGATGAAATTTTATCCATATTTTCTAAAAATGTGAGAAGAGGGATAAGTAAATACAAAGGGAAACTTCCATTGAAATGGTTTGAACGTGGATCCATTGGGAACTTTTAAGCTAATTTCCCTCAAAGAAAGAAAGAATAAGATAGTTATGAAGAAGAAAGAAGGACAAGAAGGTTGTGGAATAAATACGGTGATAAAGATAAATATTTTTCCATAGGAAAGGATAAAACGTTCTTCAAATCTAAAAGAAGAAGTTTTTTTTTCTAAAGATGAAGAATAAGAAGATAATGAAGTTGAATTTGAAAAATCTTTTATTGAGAAAGTTGGAGAGAATACTTTTATTGAAACAGTGAATAATGAAGATTTCAAAAGTATCAGTTCTAAAGAAGAAGAAACTCAACTTGAATCTCATCTGAAAGAAGAGTTGAAAGAATGTCTGAGAAAGATTAGAAGGATTGAGAAAAAAAACAGGAAGTTGGTAAATGAAAATTCCTCATCAAACAATTAAGATGGTTGCTAAGAAACATACTCACAACACCGGTCAATCCAAAAATTTTAGATGAAAATACTCTATCTATGGATACTGCTAGTATTGTGGTGGATTCTGACATACAACAAATATGTGTTGGTTCAACCAAAAAAATTACTACTATTCCACAGGTTATAGAAGGAAAGGTTTGAGGGAGATTCAATCCTCTCAAAATAAGAAGTCTAAGAAGGTTGGTATGAAAGTTGAGAATAAGTTCCAACCACTGGAAACTATTTTTGAAATATGTTAACAACTTGAACATCTTGCCAAGGGTTGTCATGTTTGGTTACCAGCACAACAAAAGTTTATTAACAATTCTCAGAAGCTGGAGGTGAATAAATAAAAGGAATAAGAAAAATATCTTGTTGTTGAAACAACTTTAAAAGATATAAAAGGAGAAGTGATAAGGAATAAGAAAAGATTAGTGTGCAAAGGTTACTCACAAATTAAAGGTGTTGATTTTGATGAGATATTGCTCTAGTGGTAAGGTTAGAAACAATCAGAATCTTTCTTTCTATTTTTGATCAACATGGTTACAATTTTTTTCAAATGGATGTAAAGTCTGCATTTCTGATTGGGAATCTTGATGAAGAAGTTTACATTGAACAATATTGTGGATTTTTTGTTGGGAAAGATGAAAGTTATGTGTGTAGGATGAAGAAAGCCTTGTACGAGCTGAAAAAAGCTCAAAGGGCATTGTATTCAAAATTTTATACTTGATTAAGGAAGATGAGTTTCAAGAAAGGAAGATTTGATAACAATCTTCACATCAAGGAAATTCAAGATTTTCCCTCATCGTAATTGTTTATATTGATGACATTATCTTTGATGGGAATGATGAAAGGTCTTGTAAAAGATTTTATGAATAGATGAAAAAGTTATTTGAGATTTCTATGCTGGGAGAAATGAAATATTTCTTGGGTTAAAAATCTTACAAAATAAGAAACAAATTTTTCTTTCTCAAGAAAATTATGCTAAGGAACTTCTTAAGAAGTTCAACATGGAAAATTCAAAACCAGTTTCCACACCGATTTCAGTAGGAACCAAGTTGTCTAAAGATGAAGAAGGAAAAGAAGTCAATTAGAAAGAGTTTCAAAAGCTGATTGAAAGTTTTTTATATTTTACTGCCTCAAGACTTGACATTGTTTATGCTATTACCTTATGTGAAAGATTTCAGAGTGTTCCTAAAGAATCAAATTTAATTGCTGGAAAAATAATTCTCAAATATATAAAAGGCACAAAAAATTTCAGAATCAGGCATGATAGCTCACAAAGTTTTGACTTGTTTGGGTATCCAGATGCTGATTGGAAAGGAAATGTTAATGATAGAAGATCCAAATTGGGTGGAGTTTTCTTTATGGGGAAAAGTTGTGTTAGTTGGCATACAAAGAAACAAAATTCAGTAACTCTTAGCATGACTGAAGCTGAGTATGTTGCGGCCACTCAAGCTACTACCCAACTTATGTGGATGAAAACTCAATTGGAAGACTTACTCATTGAAGTAAAGTTATTCTTACTCTTGGGATGTGACAATCAAAGTTCAATCAATATTAAAAGGAACCCAGTACAACATTCTCATTCAAAACATATTGACATAAATTACCACTTCATCAAAGAGGTGTGAACTATTCTAACTGTGGAAAAAGCTTAAGACACATAGGGTTTATAGCCACCACCCCCTCCTTGGATAGACCCCCTCCCTGGACAGACACCACCCCCTCCCTAGACAAACCCCCCTACACAACCCCACCCCCTGCACACACCTCCCCTCTACAGACCCCCTTACAACACTTTTTTATGGAACAAAAGAACCTAAATTTTATCATTACAATCCATGACCATAAATAGCTCCTTGAATATGGGGGTATATAATAAAAAAACTACTAGAAAACTGAGTAAATTATATATCATGTTGAAATGAAAATTCATAATTGTAAATAATTGCAAAAAATAGAACACAACAATATAAATTATAGCCCTAGAGAGAAGATATTTTTGGTGAATATACTAATAGATCCAAACACTTTTATTTCATCAAAGGGGAAGTTATGCATAAGGGTTACACGAACCATTATGTCGTGAAAGTTACATATGAAAACCACTGAGTTTTGTGAATATATTGTTTGTGTTACCCTTTTCATTTTGTGAAGAAAATTATATCACAAAATAAATAATCTTGATTGAGTTCTTGTATATAAATTTATATTTTCATGCTAACATAAATAGAAGTTGTATGAAAGTGGTCATTGGAACAATGAGGAAATTGAATAGGCACTCGTTAAAGAACTTGAAAAATTATGAATTTTTTCTTAAAGACACATAGGATATCATTAAGGAAAGTGAAAATATTTTCATGGAGGATTTAACATGTCATGTGTGAAAGAGAATTTTGAAGATCAATGAGCACCTACCCATACTTAGTGTAGTGCAGAGATAGCGAAGCCTTGCCTTGGAATGTGTGCTAAAGTGTTATCCCTCTATTATTAGTGAGTAAAAGAGAGAAAGGAGGGAGTGTATCTATGGGTGAGGAGTGATAAGACCCTATATCATTGAGATGGGAGTGTCCCTATGGGTGAGGAGTGATAAGAACCTATATCCTAGACACCCTCTTGGACACCCCCTCCCTCCTAGACACCCCCTCTTGAACACCCCCTCCCTCCTGGACACCCCCCTACTGGACACCACCCTCCTGGAAAACCCCCTCTTGGACAACCCCCTCCATCTTGGATACCCCCTGGACACCCCCTCCTAGACACCCCCTCCATCCTGAACACCCCCCCTCCAGGACACCCCCTCCTAGACACCCCCTAGACACCCCTCCCCCTGGACACCCCCTCTCAGACAACCACCTCCCTCATGGACACCCCCTAGACACCCCCCTCATGGACACCCCCTCCTAGACACCCACTCCTCCTAGACCCCCCTCCTGGACCCCCTGGACACCCCTACCTCTTGGACACCCCCTGGATAGCCTCCCCTCCTGGACACCCCCTCCCTCCAGGACACCCCCTCCCTCTGAAAATCCCCCCCCCCCCTCCACCCCTTGGACCCCCCCCACACCTGCACGAGTCCTATAAAACCCTCTCCCTCTACAAATCCCCCCCTCCACCCCCTCGCACCAAGAACATAAAAAAACAAAGGACCAGACATGAATAAACAATACAGGAATAGAAAAAAAAGGAGAATCATTTTAGCATTGTAATTTGTAGGGTCCAAGAAGTAAACACTATGAAATTATAGTTTCAGTAGTTCAAAGAACTAATAAATTACAACATGAATGAATAATTCTAACTCTAGAAAAAAACATTAGATAGTGTCAAAAGATAGAATTTACACACTCATAAGACACTCAAACCAATGAAGTATCTTATCTTATGCAATTTGGGATTTTTGAGAGGAATATCCCAGCTTAATGCATTTTGGACTTCCAAAAAGTATACCTTGACCTAATGAATTTTAGGCTACCAAGAGAAGTATCATGACTCCATGAATTCTAAGTTTCCATGGGGAATATACCAAATTTTTTAATTTAGGTCACTAAGAGGAGTATCTCAACGCATGTCATTTTTAGATTTTTATAAGAATGCTCACTTCATGTTTACTCAAAACGAGGACACTGTCATCTCTAAAGTGAAGGAAATTTCATTTCCTACTATCAAGTTGGCTAAAATTTTCTACTGACCACATGAAGGGAGATTAATGTTTATTCCTAAGATAGAGAATGATGAGTTAAAAGGACCTAGAACTGGAATAAAAGGTAGGGGATTTTTAAAAAGACTTGTTTCATGACATGTATTTTCTTTATTTTCTAATAAAAGTGGTGAAAGTAACCTGAAAAAGATACATGTTGAGATACATGTATCATTTCTCACATAGATCAGTAAAAATCAATTTCTATCCTTATGGTTGGGTGTTAATAATTATGTTTTAAAAGGTATATGTAGATTCAAATAATCTAATAAAATGTCATCATAGTTTCATTTTATTATCCAATAAACTAAGAAGATTTATAATATTCTTAAATTATACCTTGAAAAATCTAGTGGTTATTAGAAACCAATTTTTAAAACAATCAAAAAATTATGAAAACAAGTTTTTAAAACAATCAAGCAATTATAGAAATAAAATTAAAGGGTTAGACAGAGGGGACTTACCTCAACATCAAGGTGCACTACTTTTGACGATGACAACTTGGATCTTCCTTTTTTTTCACTTGTATGCATATGAAACTTCAAATATATATAAGGACACCTAGCCCCTATGTACATATTTTCATGGCCACATATGCACAAGAGGGTCCTTAGATATATGTTTATACTTGTATATACCCCTTTACACTTACAAATGTATTCATTTTTCATATCTATATATAAGAACACCTAGACCCAATATATATATTCATACTACCATGAGTGAATATATATAAAGGGGAAACTTATATATGTATATGCCTACCTATGCATACACATGTAAGCCTTCGTCAACGATGACTCAAATCCACCTCAACTAGACCCAAAACGCACTATAAAAATATAAGGAACCCAAAAATAATAAAATCCGTAATTAAAATTGGACCAAAGAATAAAAATGGAATAAAACTTACCCAAATCTGATGTTGAACTCACTGTCTTCAATGGTGGTGGATAGAACCGACCTCATCATAAGAAACCACCCGTAAGGAAATAGTAGGAAAAGAAATGAGATACAACAACTTCTTATATATATATGATCAACGTGTCAACTGTACATGAATCCATAACCAACAATGAACAAATAATATTTAGATTGATATGTACATTTCAATACTAAATAACATGATCATTAATAAAGGGGAAAATTTCAAAAGCACCCATTCATCAAAGAAAAACACATGCTAAAACTTTGACTTTCCAAAATCACACTTTCTTATTAAAAAACACTTATTACACAAGGAATAAAAAATCTTTTTTTAGAAACACTTGTTTGAAAAACATGGCATGGTGAACCCAGCTTCCCCCCTACACACCCTACACACCCTGCACACACCCAACACAACCCCTGCACACCCCTCCCCCTCCACTGCACACTTCCTTCCCCTGCACACACTCCCTCCACCCCCTGAACACTCTCCCACACACCCCTACCCCTGTACCCTACACAACCCTTGCACACACCCAGCACACACCACCTTCACACCCCAAAAAAACCCCTGCACACCCATCCCCCCCTCCACTGCACACCCCTACCCCCTGCACACACTCCCTCCACCCCCTGCACCTTGAACCCTGCACACCCCTTGCACACACTCCCTCCACCCCCCACACACACCCTGCACACCCCATCACAACCCATGCACACCCCCTCCACCCCTCCACTTCACACCCCCTCCACCCTGCACACACTCCCTCCACCCCTTTCCCCTTACCCCCTGCACCCTGCACACTACACACCCCCTACACCCACCCCTGCACACCCCCTACACCCCAACCCCCTGCACCCACATTGCCCTCTTCCCCCTTTAACACCCTCACCCAACCTTCACCACCACTGCCCCCCTGCACCCCCACCCACACTGAACCTACACCCCCCACCTACACCCCCACCCACACTGAACCTACACCCCCCACCTACACCCCCACCTTCACCCCTACTGCCCAATGTACCCCCACTACCCTCCCCCTCCTCCCTATGCACCGCCCTCTCCCCCTACTGCACCATCCCCTCCCCCTCCCCCCTGCCCTATACCAACCCCTCCCCCTCCCCCTAATGCACAACCCCCTGCCCTGCACAACCCCTCCCCCTACCGCACCAACCCTCCCCCCTCCCACCGCTTCTTATATATTTACATGAGAGGTTTTGGGGAGGATACTACTAATTAAAATTGTATACTCACTCATATTGTGTGTGTGTGTTTATTTCCAATTATATGGTAGGGAGTCAATAGATGGACTGAGCTTTGTTATACTATAGATGTTAAAATAGAAAGTTTCTAGATCAAAGAGAAAAGATAAATACTTTAATAGGATATACATTAGGAAAATTTCCAAAAGGAAATAAAAGAGCTAGAGTAGAAATAATTAGGTCTGAAAATGACCCTAGGAGCTACGACCATGCTTGTAGGAGTTGAATGCAATCATGAACTTCTGTTGTTGTTTCCAGTAGAAAAATATCAACTGTAATGAGAAGTGGTTGCCTTATTTTGGGCTATTTGGGATGGAATTGGCAAGGCTGTTGTTTCAGGAAGCATACAAATAAAAAAAAACACTTGAACCTATTTGGAAATCTACAGTAACAGATTCATTATATTCCCAGGTTGCTACTAAAGTACCATAATTGCAACAAGAATAGATGAAAGGAAGAGTATTTGGATGGAATGTATTTGATAAAGCATCCAAAAAACGTGAAATGAGAAATTGATTATTAAAAAGGCCTTCTAAGGAGGGGTTTGTTTTTTCATTTAAGGACAATGGAATACATGCTGCATTTAAGTTACTTTATATGGTACATGGGCATGGGGTTTGGCTGGATCAAGCTTATGATCGGGAAAGATAGTTTCAGACTTAGATGTTGCTGCTCTTACAACTAGTGTCATGGTT
This sequence comes from Viscum album, assembly GCA_963277665.1. Classification (NCBI taxonomy): domain Eukaryota; kingdom Viridiplantae; phylum Streptophyta; class Magnoliopsida; order Santalales; family Viscaceae; genus Viscum; species Viscum album. Next base: position 628,334,995 of record OY728127.1, read on the forward strand.
GTAATTCACTCTGAAGCTACCCTACCCAATGTCGTTCGGTTCTTCAGGGAGAGTATTATTGTGGAAAAATTTGGAGAATTAGCACCAAATACTGAACTTTCACCCCTCCTTCACCCTTCCTTCACCCCCTGCACCCCTCCTTCTCCTCCACTGCCCCCTCACCCCTACTGTCCCCACCCCACTACACCCTCACCCCATTGCACCCACCCTATCCCCTACCCCTCCTTTACCCCCACTACCCCCTCACCCCTACTGTCCCCACCCCACTACACCCTCACCCCATTGCACCCACCCTATCCACTACCCCTCCTTCACCCCCACTTCCCCCACTACTGTCCCCACCCCACTAATATGAATAAAAACAGTATAAAATAATTGATGGGTCCCTAACCAAACTAACCTAAACTATAAAAAAATATTTAATTTCATTGAATGATATCTCTAACTCCTATTTGTTTTGTAATTTTTAGAAAACACATTTTTTAGATTAAGTGCGAAAGAACACAAGAGATTACCAAAATAACCACAAATCAATTATATATAGGCACCAAAATTCAAATTCTAAAATTAATCTTAGTAAGTAGTTCATCCAGGCATGATTCTCACTCAAATTTACCCAAGAGAAGAAGGTAAGACGATCCTTGTAGTTTAGCTTGGGTTATCGAATCCTCAGAGACCTAAGAAGAAACCTATAGACACGTGCATTCTATGGACTGTTTTTGGCTATGAAGTGGCCAACTTGGGTTGATTTTATATGGGTTTAAAGGATAACTAACAGATTAAAGTGAATTCAATTTAGAAGAATGAGTTGATCCTAGGTTATCGCTCGGGGTGGATTGGACGTATTTTCTTTTTAATGATTTCAATTTCTTAAATTTGAGATGGGTTCATTTAAGGAGATAAAACAACATCATCACTTACTGGTTTAATGCCTAAACCCTTTAATACTAATCACCTATACACTTGAAGGATCAAAGTTTTGAGCACTTTAAGGTAAAGGTTCATATTAGCACTTGAAGTGTGTGACCTTAAATTCAACAAGGATGATGGAGTTTAAAAATCATCAAATAAAAATCTCAATTAAAGAAGTGATTATTCATTAATGAGGTGATAAATAACATCCAATACAGAACCTTTCTACTCCCTTGGATCAACCCATAAGTGGGTTATCCCTCCATTGATTCTATGGTTTCAATGGAAGTGGAAAGTAGACTCATAAGGGAGGAAATGGAGATGTAAAAAAAACGCAATAAAATAACAATCACTCCTCCGTTGTGTGATAATCTCACAAGGTTTGGTATGAAAAAGTTCACACCTTAAACCAACGGTATCAAAGTGATAAGGATAAGAATAGGATAATAAGAGAAGAAGAACTTTTATTAAGAAAAAAGGATGAATTAAAACAACTTACATATGGAAGACAAATTTGAGACAACAAAACCGCAACATAACATTACAATGAAAGAAAGCTCAAAGATCCTTCAATACTCCAAAACCACTGCCTTAAATAGTTATTTTTGAGCCCTTGGGTCGAGCCTCCAATAGTTTAAGTCTCCTCAATTAATTGTGGTAGGCCATAGGTGGGTGGAAAGTAAGGGAGAGTTGATTTTTCCACCCTTGACCCGAGGTGGCAGCCAGTTTTCCTTCACCGAACAGACGTGTATGAAAGACCTTCTATATGGCCGAATCAGAGTGGGAAATAGAAGAATAAAATGGATCTCCTGATTTCTTCTAACCTCCTGTAAAATTTGGGCCCATTTGGAGTTTTGGATTCCGAGATATGATAAAATTAGTGGACTGTTTTTCTGGGCCGCAGAATCTGGCCCAGAATTGTATCTCTAACTTGGGCGGCCTTAATGACCACCATAGAGGACGAATTAGCATTAGATCATGAAGAGTTATTTGTTCCTATGAATTTCTTCTAGCATAACACAAAATTTGGGATTCATTGGGTCTATATGTTGGGCCCCACAGTCTCATCAGTGGGCTAGTGTCCAATCTGCCTTCTCTAGAATTGCTTCCTTTCATCACAAAATATCCCCATCTTCTTCCATGAATTATCCATTGATCCCTGAATGAAACATGTTCATATTGGAGTGTAGATCAATTTAAAAAAATATAAAATTAAAATATGTATAATAATATGAATCATTGGGTACTTCAAATGATGTTCAAAAATGTACCACATAATAGTGCAATTTAACAAGGTATTACAATCATAATGTGAAATGATGTTCAAAGTGTAAAATGCACTAAAATGGTGTTTATGAATAATAAGGAACATGAATATTATATATATTAAAAATTAATATTATCCTCATTTAGTGTCTAATCACACCCCCCAACTTGAGTTTTTCTAGTCCCGATCAAAATATATCTCAACAATATGAAATTCGAATTCCCTTTTCCAAAAACATTTTAATACACAATGATCACCAAAAAACCTTATACCAAACAATAATGAAACCCATCAAAATATTTTAATACAAGATAGTTTCATAAGCAGATCCCAATCTTAATCCCATTCCTTTGTTCAAATTCATTGCCATATTTTATCCAATATCAATTAAGTATGAGGATGTGTTGTGCATCACAATAGACATGGGGGTTCATCTTAATTCAAGGGGGAAATTACGGAAGTGTTAGGTGGAATCAAATTTCAATATTAAGATGAGTATTCATTTTTTTTGTATAATTTTTTTTGTTTTTTTTGTTTTTTCAATTTTTCCATGGTAATTGAAGTTGCACTCAAAAGAGTCAACCCCTGTAGCGAGACTTTTCCAATGACTCCCAGGATCAAAGACCTTAGGGAACCAAGTGAATCCCACATACTCGGGCATCATCTTGAGTTAACTCAGTCAAAAAAAATTCAAATTACCAAAAATAGAGATAAAATTACTAACTCTGGGCCAGAAAACTATGGAGTCACGATCCCCAAGTGCCGAAAGCCACACATTAGGTCATTTCATTGCTCTACGCGCAATTTTTTTTTTAATAATTTTAATAATTTATTTTGAATACTCATATTAAACTAAAATTATCACCAAACCTATGCTATTTATTTAGGGGACCCCATGAACTCAAACTAATACCCCACTATCCAAGGGACGTGCATTGTGATCTTTTTTTTATTTGGATGAAAATATAAATGATGAAATATCACATTGGACAACCACACTTTCCAAAATCAATGCTCATGAAATTATACAAGGATTAAAATTAGAATCAGGGTATGATAAATTATTTTATATTTAGTTTCAAATTGTGCAATGTGTATTACCATGTTTAAAGTTAAAGGAATTTTTCCTTCCATTTTTTTTTTCAAATCATTCATTTTTTTTGACACAAAAGCATTTTTTTTATTTTATCTCTCCCCCCAACTTAAAACAACACTGTCCCCACTGTTTAAAGAAAAGAAAATTTAGAATGGGTAAAGGTAGAGAATGAAAGTTCAAAAAGGGAATTGAAAATGAGGGTCATGGAATGAAGTCACCTGGTGGTTGAAGCTGAAGTTCTTGCTGCTCCAAATTAGTCCTTTGATCTCTTGGGGGATGTAGGCACCTCCTTGATTGAACATGTATCACCCAAAATAGTACCTAAGCAAAAAGAAGAACAAACTAGACAAAACAAACAACACAACGACTTATTTAATTCCATGTATGATCATTTTATGGTTTTTCCTTTTTTTAATTTTTTTATTTTTTTTAAATCAAAATAATGATACATTGTGTTCTTTTTAATTTTCTGGGTAAGGTATTACTCAGGGATCACACCGCGTGACACAAATGAATACAATGCTCCCCTTTCATAACCATCCATACTCATAATAGAAGAACAAGTCAATAGTCCTTTTTTAAATGTAAAAATGATTAATTAATCCTATTTAAAATATAAATTTTATTAAAACAAAAAAATGATAAGAAACTTGAAAACCATGAGTTGCCTCCCATGCAGCGCTTTGTTTAACGTCGTTAGCCCGACATGGACCCTAAATCTATCAGTTTTTTCCTTGTTCATAGGTTGGCTCAGTTAGATCAACCTCTATTTCCTGTTTATTGAATGATTCAATGAATGGTTTTAACCTTTGAACATTGAACTTGAAAATGTAACCACTTGTGGGATCTTGAATCTCTACTGCCCCATGGGGGAATACATGATGCACTATGAAAGGTCCTGACCATCTAGACCTTAACTTTCCCGGATGTAAATTAATTTTTGAACTATACAAGAGCACAAGTTTTCCCAGTTCAAAATGTTTGACCTTGATATTCCTAGATTGGTAGTCTTGAACTCTATCTTTATTGATCCTTGAATTTTCATAAGACTCCATCCTTAGTTCCTCCAGTTCATTGAGATCTAATTTCCTTTTTGTTCCGGCCAATGATAGATCATAATCCATTTTCTTAATTTCCCAAAAGGCCTTATGTTCAATCTCCACTGGAAAATGTCATGCTTTACCATAAACCAACCTATATGGGGACATTCCTAAAATGGTTTTGTATGCTATACGATATGCCCAAAGAGCATCTAAGAGTTTCTCAGACCAATCTTTCCTAGAAGGATTGACAGTTTTCTCAAGAATTTGCTTAATCTCCCTATTCGCTAACTCAGCTTGACCATTGGTTTGAGGATGGTATGCAGTGGACACTTTATGAGAAATACCATACTTAGACATGAGTGAAGAGAATGGGCAGTTGCAGAAATGAGTTCCTCGATAACTGATTATAGCCTTAGGAATTCCAAATCTTGAAAATATGTTCTCTTTCAGAAATCTAATCACAACTTGATGATCATTGGACTTAGTGGGAATGGCCTCAACCCATTTTGAGACATAATCAACAGTTAAGAGTATGTAGAGGTATCCCCGAGAGTTTGGGAAGGGACCCATGAAGTCAATTCCCCAACAGTCAAATATTTCAACCACTAAGATGGGAGTGAGTGGCATTTGATTCCTTTTTGTGATGGACCCTACTTGTTGACACCTAGGACAACTTTGAAAAAATGTGTAGGAGTCCCTTGAGAGGGTGGTCCAGAAAAGACCACATTGAAGAATCTTAGCAGATGTTTTCTTAGAGGAAAAGTGACCTCCACATGCCTCACTGTGACAGAATTTAAGGATGGACTCTTGTTCAGATTCTGGAACACACCTCCTAATGACTTGGTCAGGGCAGAACTTATAGAGGTATGGATCATCAAACACATAGTGTCTAACATCAGAAAGGAATTTACTTCAATCTTGAGTCCCTAAGAATTTTGGAATGACTCCTGTCACTAAGAAATTTGCTATGTCAGCATACCAAGGGAAGTCACTCAAAGAGTATAGGTGTTCATCAGGAAACGAATCAGACACAGAAAGGTGATTTGAGTTGTCTTTGAATTCTATCCTAGAGAGGTGATCAACTACAACATTTTCAACTCCCTTTTTATCCTTGATTGTGAGGTCAAGTTCTTGTAAGAGAAGGACCCACCTAATCAGTCTAGCCTTAGCATCTTGTTTTTGGAAGAGGTATTTTAGTGCAGAATGTTCAGTGAACACAGTGATGGGGGATCCTAAGAGGTAGGACCTAAACTTATCTAAAGCAAACACAATATCAAGTAACTCCTTTTCAGTAGTGGTGTAGTTTATTTGGGCATCATTTAAGGATTTGCTTGCATAATAAATGACATAAGGAGTTTTATCACAACGTTGTCCTAACAAAGCTCCAACAACAAAGTCACTGGAATCACACATAAGTTCAAAAGGAAGGTTCCAATTTGGATATTTTATAATGGGAGGAGAGGTGAGAGAGGATTTGAGGTTTGAGAATGAACCCTCACAGATTTCTGTCCAAACAAATGGAGCATCCTTTACTAGGAGAGCACAAAGGGGACGAGATATTGAACTAAAGTCCTTGATGAATCTTCTATAGAAACCAGAATGTCCTAAGAAAGACCTCAATTCCTTGACAGTTTTGGGTGATGGAAGGTGACGAATGATGTCAACCTTTGCTTTATCAACTTCAACCCCCCTACTCGAGACCAGATGGCCTAGAACAAGTCCCTCTTTAACCATGAAATGGAATTTTTCCCAGTTTATGACCAGATTCTTTTCTTCACATATTGACAAGACTATCTCCACATTCTGCATACATCCCTCAAATGTATCCCCAAACACAGAGAAGTCATCCATGAAGACCTCTAGAAAATCCCCTACCATGTCTGAGAAGATTCCCATCATGCACCGTTGGAAGGTTCCAGGGGGCATTGCATAACCCGAAGGGCATGCGTTTGAAAGCAAAGGTTCCGAAAGGACATGTGAATGTAGTCTTCCCTTGATCCTCTAGGTAGACCTCAATTTGATTGTACCCCGAGTACCCATCTAAGAAACAGTAGAAGGCATGACCTGCCACTCTCTCAAGGACTTGGTCAATGAATGGTAAGGGGAAATGGTCCTTCTTGGTGAATGAGTTTAGGTTCCTGTAGTCAATGAAGACCCTCCATCCACTACTCACCCTTGTTGGAAGAATCTCTCCATCCTCATTGGTTATCACTGTGATTCCGGCCTTTTTTGGAACCACTTGGATTGGGCTCACCCACTCACTCTCAGCTGTGGGATATATGATACCAGCTTTTAAAAATTTCAGAAGTTCCTTCCTTACTACCTCCATGATATTAGGATTGAGTCGCCGTTGAGGTTGACGACATGGCTTTGAATCAGATTCTAGAACAATCCTATGAGTCCCGATAAGTGGGCTAATCCCAGGAATATCAGAAAGGGTCCAACCAATGGCTTTCTTATGCTTCCTAAGGACATCTAGAAGCATCCTCTCATGATTGGCTTCAAGAGAAGAATAAATGACAATAGGATGTGTTTGATTTTCTTCTAGGAAGGCATAATTTAGTGCAGTAGGAAGTTCCTTCAATTCAAGATCAGGTTGGTTCATAATTTCAGAAGAAGATTGGGACATTGGATCAAGATCAATTTCTTTTTTTAGAGTTTCAGAGAGGATTGATTCCCTACATGTAGAATTTTCAGTTACTAGATTGGCTTGATAAGATTTAGGGAAGGAAATTGGAGTGGTCTCCATGAAAGTGGTTTCTTGAAAGGTTTCACTGATTGTTGGACCTAAGACTTCATCATAAGAGAAATTTGAAAATGATTCAAGCCAAGGAGATAAACTTCCTTCATATGAACAAATGAAATCAATCTCATTCTGACTTAAACATTCATCAAATATTCCTTGATGTTCCATGGATTCATTATCAATGCTTCCTATCATGTTTACTTCATGAATGTCCTCGTCATACCCTATTTGCGAGCTTGCATTATAGATGTTAAAGTCTAGACTCATATTCCCAAAGGTGATGGTCATGTTCCCATTTAGGACTCAGATAACAGAGTTGATTGTTGCAAGGAAAGGACGACCAAGGATGATTGGGGTTTGTTCCTTATTTCCTAAGTTTGGATGGTTGTCAAGGACAATAAAATCAGCAGGGTAGATGAAGTTTTCAACCTTTACCAGAACGTCCTTTAAAATCCCCTTTGGAACCCTAATGCTACGATCGACAATTTGAAGTGTGACAGATGTGGGTTGGAGTTCTTCTAGGCCTAACTGGTAGTACACAACATATGGGATGAGATTGACACTAGCACCTAGGTCACACAAGGCCTTGACAACTTTGCTTTCTCCTAGTTCAATATTGATGTAAGGGCAACCCCGGTCTTTCAACTTAGGAGGAATGGTCCCTTGAATGGTGGTACTCACATTAGCATCCAAAAGGACTTGGTTTTTATGTGAAAATTTTCTTTTAAAAGTACACAAGTCCTTAAGGTACTTTGAGTAGGCAGGTATGGTTTGGATTGCATCGAGAAGGGGTATGTTCAACTTGACTTGTGAAAAGATTTCCCTCAATGTTTCACTCAGTTCAGGCTTGGTTTCCCCCCTCATGCGTTGAGGAAATGGGGCAGGTTGTGGGGTTGTTTGTTGAAGAGTTGTTTCCTTGACAATGTTATCAGTTTCCTCAGTTTGATCTTGTGGTTCATTTGAATTTTCATCCAAGTTTGAATCTTCATGTGGGTTCTGAATTAGTTGTTCAGGTTTCTCAATTGATTTCCCACTTCTTAAAACAGTCACAGCCTTTAGTTGTTCATGAGTTGTTTGAGCACAACTTGACTCTCCCCCTGAAGTTGAGGATGGAACCACCTGAGTAGGCATGGGTTCCTTTCCAGTTTTGATGGTTTGAATTTCTTGTTTTAGGGAAGATACCTCTAAGTTCATCCTCTCCATTTTTTTGCACAGTTGTTCTAATAGGCTTTGTGGAACAGTTTGGGTTAGTGCTTGAGAAGATTGGTTTATCCCGGGGGGATATTTTGGAGGTGGGATGGTTTGTTGAAAATGGACTGGTGACTGTTGGTATTGGATAGGTTGGGTTTGGAACTGGTTATGGGTTTGGTAGTTCTGATGGGGGTAAGGATTTTGTCCCTGTGGTTGGCTAGGTTGTTGGTTATCTTTCCAGCGGAAGCCTGGGTGGTCGTTATACCTTGGGTTGAAGGTGTTTTGGTATTGAGGCTTTTGGAAGTTCAAAGCATTTACTTCCGCTGGGGTTCCTCCTAAGAGAACATCCTTGATGGATGGAATGGTTTGGCAGTTTTCTGTCTTATGGTCATGTTTGTCACAAATTGTGCAAACAGGGTCCACAGTTTGGATTTCATGGACTTTCCTAAGGTCTATCTCTTCAACATTCCTAGAGAGTGCTGCGAGTTTATCCCTAAGTCTTTACTCTTCTCTAAGTGTATGAATTACAGTAGTTCTTTGTGGCTTTTCAGAATAAGGTGAAGTTCCCCATGTTTGGTTTTGTTCAGAAAGGCTTTCTAGATACTCGTAAGCATCATTTGGGGTTTTGTTTTTAAAGGTTCCATTACACATCATGTCAATGAATTGTTTGTTCCCCGGAACCAACCCTTCATAGAAAATTCTCACTTGTTCAGGGATAGAAAAACCATGGTGTGGAACCATGTTTAGAGTGTCTTTGAACCTCTCCCATGTTTCATAGAATGACTCTCCCTCTTTTTCAAAAAAGTTTTGGATACTCTTTTTAAGTTCAATTGTTTTATGGTGGGGAAAGTATTTTTTGTAGAATTATCTTTGTAGTTGGTCCCAAGAGTTGATGGATGATGGTATCAAATTGTTTAGCCAATTTTTATCTCGATCCTTTAAAGAAAAAGGAAATAGCCTCATCTTAGCTGATTCTAGTTGATGTGGGGGACACATGGTTTCTACAATGTCATTGAACTCCTTAATGTGCAGGTATGGCATCTCAGACTCCATTCCATGGAATGTGGGAAGGTGGTTTAGGAAATGGGGTTTAAAGATGTAGTTAGAATCTCCTAGGGAATTGTGTCTAATTCATGAGGGGGCATTGGTCCAAGAAGGTGTGATATAGTCATTCATGGTTTGATCAATTGCATTCCCCAAGTTTGGGGCTGCCTCATTTGGGTTTCCATTTTGGTTCTCACCCGGGTTTATGAGTTGGTTTCTTTGAATACCTTCCATTAAAATTGGCTCAATTTTGGACTCTATAGTATTAGGAAGATTATGATCTAATGTAATGAGTTCCCTTGGTGTACTTGACTCCCCAACCCCAGGACTATCCACCCTAACTAGACAGTTTGATTGATCGCGGGTGTAGGCGGACATGCGCCAAAAGGAAAAAAAAATGAGAAAGGGACAAGATAAGATAATTTGGAGGAGAAAAGAAGAAATGAGGGAGAATATAATGGGTGTTTATATGGATTACTTGGGTCCCCGACAATGGCACCAAAATTTGATTCTCGCTCAAATTTACCCAAGAGAAGAAGGTAAGACGGTCCTTGTAGTTTAGCTTGGGTTATCGAATCCTCAGAGACCTAAGAAGAAACCTATAGACAAGTACATTATATGGACTATTTTTGGCTATGAAGTGTCCAAATTGGGTTGATTTTATATGTGTTTAAAGGATAACTAACAGATTAAAGTGAATTCAATTTATAAGAATGAGTTGATCCTAGGTTATCGCTCGGGGTGGATTGGACGTATTTTCTTTTTAATGATTTCAATTTCTTAAATTTGAGATGGGTTCATTTAAGGAGATAAAACAACATCATAAATTACTGGTTTAATTCCCACACCCTTTAATACCAATCACCTATACACTTGAAGGATCAAAGTTTTGAGCACTTTAAGGTAAAGGTTCGTATTAGCACTTGAAGTGTGTGGCCTTAAATTCAACAAGGACGATGGAGTTTAAAAATCATCAAATAAAAATCTCAATTAAAGAAGTGATTATTCATTAATGAGGTGATAAATAACATCCAATACAGCCCCTTTCTACTCCCTTTGATCAACCCATAAGTGGGTTAGCCCTCCATTGATTCTATGGTTTCAATGGAAGCGGAAAGTAGACTCATAAGGGAGGAAATGGAGAAGTAAAAAAAACGCAATAAAATAACAATCACTCCACCGTTGTGTGATAATCTCACAAGGTTTGGTATGAACAAGTTCACACCTTGAACCAATGGTATCAAAGTGATAAGGATAAGAACATGATAATAAGATAAGAAGAACTTTTATTAAGAAAAAAGGATGAATTAAAACAACTTACATATGGAAGACATATTTGAGACAACAAAACCGCAACATAACATTAAAATGAAAGAAAGCTCAAAGATCCTTCAATCCTCAAACACCACTACCTTAAATAGGCATTTTGAGCCCTTGGGTCGAGCCTCCAACAGTCTAAGTCTCCTCAATTAATTGTGGTAGGTCATAGGTGGGTGGAAAGTAAGGGAGAGTTGATTTTTCCACCATTGACCCGAGGTGGCAGCCAACTTTCCTTCACCGAACAGACGCGTCTGAAAGACCTTATAGAATAAGAGTGTTACATAGAAGAATAAAATGGAGCTCCAGATGTCTTCTAACTGCCTGTAAAATTTCGGCCCATTTGGAGTTGCGGATTCTGAGATATGATAAAATTAGTGTACTGTTTTTCTGGGCCGCAGAATCTGGCCCAGAATTGTATCTCTAACTTGGGACGCCTTAATGACTACAATAGAGGCCGAATTATCATTGGATCATGAAGAGTTATTTGTTCTTATTAATGTCTTATAGCATCCCACAAAATTTGGGATTCATTGGGACTGTATGTTGGGCCCCACAGTCTCATCAGTGGGCTAGTGTCCAATCTGCCTTCTCTAGAATTGCTTCCTTTCATCACAAAATATCCCCATTTTCTTCCATGAATTCTCCATTGATCCCTAAATGAAACATGTTAATATTGGAGTGTAGATCAATTTAAAAAAATATCAAATTAAAATATGTATAATCAGATGAATCATTGGGTACTTCAAATGATGTTAAAAAATGTACCACATAATAGTGCAATTTAAGAAGGTATTACAATCATAATGTGAAATGATGTTCAAAGTGTAAAATGCACTAAAATGGCATTTATGAATAATAAGGAACATTAATATTATATATATTAACAATTAATATTAGCCTCATTTAGTGGATAATCAACACACCATAGTATTTGGGAGGAGATAAGACACGTCTTGAGATCTATGTGAGATCTAGAATCATGTGACACCTAAAGCTCTGTGTCATCGGTCAGTATCACCATTATTCTATCCCCATTTATATCAATCAACTCACTATTTACAATGTGCATCACTTCATCAAAAATTACATACCAATGATACTGAACACCACTTCTCCTGAACCAGTTTCACTTAAAACACCATTTTTATCATTGAATCAAGAAAAACCTGAACCAACAATAAAAAAACCATAATCAAATTCCACATGATTATAACACCCAAAACGACCTTCACCAATGATAAAATCAACCAAGAATCCAAACCATTCTGATCCAAATACTCTAACTTAATCAAACTAATCAGAACAAATTGATTCACTAAACTAAGAAGAACCAAAATCTATGGACTTAAACTAAACTAAATAGATGTGTCCTGATCCAAATCAAATAGAACATATAACTAATATTACTAGAATTGAGAAAACCAACCCAGTTTAAATCAAACCTAATAAAATCTACAAGTCTCTAACTAAATCAATGTAATACAACCAAATCGATTCACTAAAACAAGAACCTAAATTTATATTCCTAAACTAAACCAAATAGATTTGGCCTAATCCAAATTAAATGGAACTAAACTAACACTACTAGAATTGAGACAACCAAACTTAAACTAAACCAATGCAAATAAAAATGAAATGAATTTACCTAAACTAAATCTTTAAGTAAGCCAAAAAATTATCAAAAGAAAGAATTATCCCTCTATATTACACGATCCTTAAAATCCAAAACCAAACAAGTAAAATGTATTTCATAATAAAAAATCCATTTTTTAATAAATATATTAAAAAAATAGTAAAATGTGTTCATTAAAAAATATATATAAAAAATTTATAATACTATGATTTCACCCCCACTTCCCCCTGAACCCCCTACACCCCACCCCCATTACACCCCTTCTACCCACACCCTTCACCCCACTGTAAACCCCCCTCACCCCACTTCCCCCTCACCCTCTTGCCCCCACCCTTTATTATTTTCTATTAAGCTTCTCTTGTTTAAAATTTTTCCATCAGCTGATCAAATCTAAATAAAATCCCCTCTTTGGATTTGATACATAGGTTGATAGAACTCTTCTAGCTTGAGTTATAAATTTAAGAATCATTTATAATTTAGATATATTTTGTTACTATTTTATTAAAAATTATTAATCCTCACATACTTTTAGATTTTTACTAAATAGTGATAATATGGAAGAGAACCCAACTCAATTAAATCGACTAATTAGAGATTTATGTGCACAAAATTTTAACTACTAAAATACCTAATTGGTGTTTCCAAATAATCAAGTAGACTTTGAGTTAAATCATGGTCTAATCCAAATGTTTCCTATTTTTTATTTTTTGGTAGGTGAAGACCCCAAAAAGAACTTGAAGGAATTTGGCACCGTGTGCATTACCTTAAAAATGAGAGAAATTTCATAAGATAAAATAAAATGGAAGGAATTACCATTCTCTCTAGAGGTCTCAACAAAGGAATGGATGAATAAAATATAACTTGGAGATGTAAAAATATAGTATGATCCCTAGAGATCCATTATTTAAAATCTATTCTCTAATTCAAGGAGCACATAGTAAAAAAAATGAGATTTATGGTATAATGAAAGATAGTGGAGCAACTCATTATTGGTATTGGGACAGGTTATAGAGGTATACTAATATTCATACACATAAAACCAACATATATGATCATAATTTCTTAAACTTATTTTATCTATGCCTTCCAAACAGTGATAGAAACCTATTGGATTCTTTATCAGATAGAGATATCATGGAAAAATATTTAACTTGTTCCAATTATTTGATAGAGAAGGTCTCTTAGAAATATCAAAATTTTCATACATGGACCACTACTAAAAGTATGAATTAGGTAAAAATTTTTAACTCACATTTACTTGAGTCTATAATTAAAGAACTGACCTATCCTATGAGATAATTAGTGTTGAGAAAATTGAAATAATCACCAACTACACCCCCATTGGTCTCTCAATTTTGTATTTTATTAAGAGTTTTTATATACTTTTCCACTTAAATGTATAACACCGAAAGATGTGACACTATGAACTAAAGATAATTATAAAAACTAATGAATAATCAATGAAAAACCAAGTTTTGAAGGAGTATTCAATAGTCTGATATGGATATGGGAAAAAATATCAATACAAGTAACCTTTCTAATAGATTTTATAATAGATTTATCATCCCCCACACTTTCAGTAGGTAAGTAAAAACTCTCAACCTTCAAAAAGTTACCAAAATTAAGGAAAAATTCAAGATCCATCCATGAAGGACTTGTAGAGATAGATGGAGTACCGAGGTAATCAACAATCTACTTTGACAACCCATGATTCTAAGATTAAGAAGTTAAAAAGCCAATATGAAAAAATCCTTATTATTTTAAATACATTGATATATCAAGGTTCGGGTAAACACTTATCTTAACCAATTATTAACCCAAAGTGTTATTTCTATAATAATTGGTAGGGAGGTATAGGGTATTGTAGATTAACCTCTAAAAGAAAAACTTAAGACTAAACACCCAATGGGAAATGAATAAGACCCTATGGGGAAATAATCTCCTATGTGTCTATCACAATGTGGTTTTGGAACATACATGTTCTATGTGACTCATCATAATCGTATTGGAGTTTATTTATATGGTAAAATGATTTTATATAATTTTTTTTTGATAACTCAACATTAAATTTAGTAAATCCTCCAAAAATTACTTATAATCAACAATTGCAACAATATCGTGATATTTCATATATCCATCACTATGAAACATAGATTTACATTAACCAAAGTAATAATAATAAATGAATAATATATATTTATGAAATTTTCTTTTAGAACTCACCATATACCATTCAACCATCTTAAAATCATATCATCATAACTTCTAATTTCTATCATTTGCATATTTAAACTCTATAATACAATCAAACCCAATGAAAATCAGATAAAAAATCAAATAAATCATACTCGATGAAATAAGTGAAAATAAATAAACCCTATCAAAGAAAAATATGGAAATAAACAAGACAATAAATAAAAAAATAAATAAATATTACCCAATACAAATTGAGGAATCAATGAATTTATGAAACTCTATTCATCCCTAGAGATAATCCACTTTTGTTCAGAGAATAACTTGACTGGTAGGTCAAGTGTAATAACCACTTACGAAAAAAATTAAATAATGGGAATAAAAAATATAAAAAAGTAGTAGATAAGGTGGACATGATAAAAACCATATCTTGAATGGTAAATGGCTCATCTCCATCATATACTAGAACCTATTCCATAATGTACACATGATCAGTCTTAGCTCTACCGTTCTATCCCTAAGGACCAGGGCCAGTCCAAGTCCATTGATGAGAATCCCAACTAAATCTATAGCTCCCTTTCCATTCCTGCCTCAACCTTTTACCTAATGATCTGGCACAAAACTAATAAGGATGTCTTATCTTATCACACTTATAACACTGTATTTGGAGAACTAAGAAAACCCTACTTTAATTTCCAAACATCCTATAATTGAAGCATTGTGGGTCCCCTCTAGGAGGGTCTAAAGAATCCCTAATTTGATCCACTTTCATATGAATACTGTATCTCAACCTTTTCTTCCTATTACTATCATCAGAGGAGGTACTCATGGTAGTGGTGGGATGTACACTCGGCTGATCATTGAAGGGTAGGTGAAGGCCAACTACCCTCCCTTCCTCCATGATATTATCAATGGTCAAGGATTTTCTTAGAACCAATGGTTATAAATCCAGGTAGAAGCTTTGAACCTGCTACCTAATATCTTTTTGATGTATGATCTTAAAATTATTAGCCTTCTGAGCCTCATTACCATCCAGAAGTTAAAAAACTTGGAGAAGATTAGTAAAAAATTTGGAGTAGGTAGACACTATCATGGAGCTTTCCTACAACTCCATGAACTCATTTTCATGGTCGAACTTCAAAATTTCAGGGAAAAAATCTCTAAAAAAATTCCTTAAAGGCCTCCTATGAGAGTCCCTCTCTTCATCTGGCCCGACCTATAACCCCCACCAACTTTTGGTAGGTCTTTGCAACATGAACGCTACCAGCTTCACCTTTCTTTCTGTCAGCATCTCGATGAGCTTGAAGATTCCCTCAGTGATGTCTATGATATCCTCAACATCATGAGGTACAATAGTTCCATAAAATTATATAGGATTATATATCTATAAATACATAACAACTCAACCATGGACCTTAGTGGTGGATGGAATGGAGCCACTGCTCGCTCCACTGAGGCAGGTGTGGGACACATGCTCAGGAGCACCCTGCTCAGTTGGCAGTATCACCAAATGTTTACAATGCGGTATCTTATACAATAGAAGGAATATTAGGAACATAAAGAGATTATAACTAGTCTAAGGGATCAAATAAGGTTATACTGGTTGTTTACCCCCAACCCAAGGTATAACCATATTAGCACTAACCCTTGTCTTCATCCTTGCACGTTATTCATAGTCCTCATATATACTACTAACACAACAACATGCTCAGTTCAACTAATTAATTCCAATAAAGATATACCATTAAATCATGAAATCATAGATATATCACACAAAGGGAAAAAATCTTGAATAGATATCACAAATCAAGGAACTTAATTAAATAACTACTATGCAATACAACAATAGGTATATATATGGCATGTAAACCTACATTCAATGTCATAGTGCATGAATGAACCTAAAATATCATAAATTACATATCACAATCATGTGTATCACACAAGGTGAATTTAATCAATGATAACAAAAAAAAATAATTTTACACTTTATGGAAACTTGGAGGTCCACTATGTAGTGCTGTCTAAGCACTATCAAAGTTCCCCTAACCAAGTACCAACTATCATATGTATCATCTACCTTCTCCCAAATTAAGGAAAGAGAAGAATTTTTTTTTGTGATTCCTGGTCCTCTAATACCATTTTGTAACACCCTAGCTTGAGCCATCGGGTTTGATCTAGAGAGACACATGACCTCATGCATGCCTCCCCATATGAAAGAGGCTGCCGACTAGAAATGAGGGTATAAATCCATCAGTGGGGAGACTATACCCTATGTATCAAGTTATAGCACAAATAAAAATTAACAACATAATAAAGAAAGATAATAATAATAATAAATAAATACTGGAGTAATCATACAGAAATAAAATGATGACATACATGTTATAAGATAAAAGCATCTCCCCAAGTGGTAAGTCTACCAATAGTGTAAGCAGCAGAAAAATAATAAATAAATACATGAACAATAGAAGGGTCCTCTTGAGGTTGTCTCTATCTAATACAACTTCATTATTCTCTTGTCAAATTTCCACCATAGGAACCTTACCCTTCGCCAAATCTCTAGCCATGAAATCTACAAGTGCACAAAAATGTCCGAGTAGGGTGTGAGTACAAGACTCATTAGGACAACACCAATGTTTACTCAAAATAATGTGCTCATGTATAATGAGTGTATCTAATAATAATATTAAATGGAAAATAATCATAAACACACAACCAAAAATAGAGTGGTCGTGTGATAACCAAGATACCACAAACCCCCAGCCGTACCTGTTTCTGCTCCATGCCAAAAGGATAATGTTAGGTTTCAATAGTAACCAAACTATCCACAAGATAGTAATTAAAAGCTTGGATACCTCATAGTTTAATGCGTACATGATAATATACATCCTCTATCTATCAAGTGTATCATTCTACCTGACATCCTCTAGTTATCCACTACCCTACCTTGAGTGCATAACCCTTGATGTATACCAAGATACCTGGAGTGTATCTAAAACAATGTCACCATGGTATCCTCATAGTTCTACCCTATTCTTAGGTCCTTTTTTGGTAACATTTCAAGTCAAGTGAACTCCCCATATAAGGGATGAATATTGCACGACGGTCCACTTATCTCAAGTACCAAACATAACCTCCAAGGAAATGGTAACACACATCATAGGGTAAATCATGATAATAAACATGATATCATGAGATAAATAATATCACCAAAAATCAATATCAAATATAGAATCCAACTATTCTAACAAATCTCATGGAAACATTATCATCACAGGCCTCACAGACTACACACACCCACCCACTTGTGAACATAATCAATCATGGTCATGAATTATGCCAACATAAATAATTATATCATGAAAAAATGTGTAAATGAGAGTCCAAGAATGCGAGGAAGTTCCTAATTCATAGTTATCAATGTTATCATTAAGGTCCAATGAAGATGTCATCACCAGAACCATTCTCACACACCAATTGGAATATGATCGCATAATAAGGGGATCCCGAGGTTGATCTTCGTCAAAATAGGTCCACAAGGCTGGTTCAAGAAGGAAGGAATATGGATTATGGAATTTCAGGGGTATCTATGTTTTAAGGTAGGGGATGTGATGTGGAGGCGAGATGGAAAAAGGTACTATGTTATAGGGTGTAACACCACGGCGCAAGGAGTGTGCTGGAAGAATATCACTATGACACATGGCCTATCGTAATGATGTATAGGTGCACACCATGACTTAGGGTCAACTACTACATTGTGGGGCTGCACTGGTACTTAACCCACTATGGTGTAGGGCCAGGGTATGTGGCGTGGAATCGATTTTTCAGTCCTTTAGAGATATGTTTCAATGACCAATCATTGAGAGGTAAAAGGTATTTGGAGGGTTTTATATACATTTTAGCCCTCATCTATGCCTTATAAATCCAAAATAAAGGTTACTAATCAATTTGAAATGGATTTCCCCAAATAAATTCCATAACTGAGAATTTAAGATAGAAACTCATGTAGACCACAAGCTGGACAAACATCTATAACTAACATTGAAACATACACTGAAACATGGTCCATAACAACATGGTGCTGCCTCCAATGAATAGACTCATTACGGAACAACCAAACCCATTATAGTGAAGTCACCTCCTCTACAGTGTGGTCCTATGTGCAATAAAATAACCAACCTTGTTTTGGAAATAGGCTCACCAAAACACCCCTTATGCCTAAAAAAATTACCAAATCCCTTTGGCCTTTAACCAAACATGGCCTAACACAAAAAATGAGGAAAACTAGGGAATAATTCTTCCATTTATGAAATAAAATATTCAGGGTGTCACATATTTTCCAAGTGTTTATTTTAGGTTCGGTCTATTATGAATATGGGTCTTGGTTTTTTTGGACTATTTGTTTATGTATTCTTAGATTAATAGGTTTTAGGGGATTATTAGTGATCAAGAGGATAGTTAAGTCTATCCAATAATTATTTTAGGTGGTCTCAACCCATTGAGTGAATTTTTAGGCTATTCATGGAACATATATACCACTTGTTTTCCTAAGTTGATGATAATAAATTACCAACTCAATTTTTAGAAATATAAATGGATGGTATTTAAATGGTATTTTATTATGATAAATCAAGTGTTTTTAAATGGATTTTAATATGAACTATGTGTTGGAATCGATTTTTTCTTATCTCCCTTGTTAGAATTGATATTTGGTTTTGTGTATAATTGATTATTTGTTAAATTTTTAACACTCAAATTTGAGTTTTAATTGGCCTAAATCCCCCAAATGACATCCAGATTAGGCTTCCATAGAGCCCCGATATCACTCCATAATCCATATTAGCTGGTGACTAGTGCCGCAGGTCTTAAATTACAATTATTTAGTGATTTACCCACTAATAATGGAAAATTATATATAAAAGAAACATCATTATATAGATGAAATAAATTTCATACAACAAAATGCAGAACTAGCTAAGGGTAAAAAATATAGATGGGTCCCTGGTATTCAAGGCTAAGTTCCAAACTCTACCATTGGTATACAGTTAAAATTCTAATTAGAATAGGACTTAAACCAAATATGATCATGAAAAGAAAAGAAAAGAATCTAGATATATACTGCTACTTATTGGTACTAATAAAATAGATAATTGGGATACATGTCCACTAGAGTGAACATGAAGGGTTTGAGAATAACATACTCAGTAAGAAACCACTAAGGTTATAACATATAAAAAATGAACTTATATGTGTACTTTAGATCAACCCAATAATTTACATAAATAAAAATAAAATAAAATTTACATACTTTGATTGGTCAAAGTATAGAAAAAATAGATAATGAATCCCTACCTATAATAATAATAACTACCAATGATAACTTCTTATACCAGTAGGTTCCACACCTATACTCCATAATTTAAGTCAACAACTAGAATTTGAGACGATCCTTAACTAAAATTATGGTGAAATACTCAAGCCCTTTACTGGAGTTAGGGTGATATACCCATTCTATCCCAAGGAGAAAGTGAATTATCTATAATTGAGTCAGGAAAACTGATATGAACTTCCTATTTGAGGTTATGGGAAAAGGGTATAATAGAGTTAGTGTCAAAACACATCCCATTCAAACTTTAATGTCTATGGACAACATACCCACTTAAATAGTTTATAATAATAGAAATATATCCCTTTTAACATGTTCACTTTCTATCAAAGCAGTATCTATGCTTAGATAATTCAATTACAATATCCAGTACACCCAGTAAAATAGAAAGTAGACATGCTGGCATATATGACAATATATGTCATACAATGAAGTGTTATTCATTTAACATAGTTATAAAATAATAATTTCAATCCATTTACTTCACATCAAGTATTATAAACAAGTAAACAATCATTATCCCTGTATGGAATAGATAATGGAACATCATTATCTTCATATTAATTTATGGATAAGTTTTACCACTTATAATATACGTTTGAAGGGTAATTTAAGGTCCAATATAACCTAGAAGAATAAGGATCCAACCCTTACATGGGTTTCAACTAGTATACATCAGTAGATTACTAAGTGATAGACCAAGAATGGTATTTTCCATAGCCAATACTTACGCAAACCATATTAGATAAAAAGTTAATGGTGGTTTAAGTATTTAATTTAGGATACCCTTTTATAATTAAAATTATTTTCAATAAAGGTTTTCATACTTAGAATTTCATTAAAAAAAGGCATCCAGTGTGAGATGAAACCCATATGATAAAATAAATTTGGTTTATGTATCACATCATTATTTCCCACTTGAGATAAATCTATCAGTTACCTCAATACTAATGCAACTCTTAATTGAAGTTGAGTATGAATTGTTGAATTATAAATCATAAAATATTAACTAGGAAGTAATGATTTCATTTGAAATATGAGATAAAAACACAAGAATGAATTATTCTATTTAAATGTAGTCACACCACACATGTTATCATATTTCATCCCCAACATTTTCATTCCCATAATCATTATAAGTCTACAACAGTTCAAGAATACAACCTTAACTTTATGAGAGAATGTCAAACCCTCTAAAAATGTTTATTATATACCCTAGAATAGGTAAATTATATAAAATTATAGATACAAAATTATTATTTACCAAACCCAACTTCAGGGTTTATAGATGTTACCACACCCTGGAAGTTATTTAGAATCAAGGAACACTATAATTACATTACTATCTTAATTTAAGATAAATTTACCTCTAGTTATTATTGAATAATTAATTAATTAAATTTTCAATGTATTTTCTATTTTACAATTTATGATTTAACTTATATAAATAATGGGTATAAGTTGTTAATCTTCAGTATGTGTAATAAGTCCAAACATGTTATAGATGATAAAAAGATAAAAAAATGTCAAAAAATATTTGGTTCACATGTTAGGGTGTGTCAACCATTCAAAAACCATTTAAATTGAAATTTAAAAGTAAATAAAGTAATATAAAAACTTGTTCCATGTTTAAAAGGATGTTTACATGGAAAATTTATTTAAATATATAACTAAGGAATTCATAAAAAACAATTAAATCATACACTTAAAAAAATGAGCATAATTTGATTTATTTTTTTGAGAAAAAGTAGTGGAATATGAATCCAAAGAAAGTCCTAAGCAATTTAATATAGTTTAGAACCACATACAAATGAAATATACTTGAAAATACTTCACTTATACTCCAATAACACCATATTATCCCCTAAAAACCACTATAATATATCCCATATCCATTTACAATCAATAACCCATGCAACCAAAACAACCATATTAAATACCTAATTGATACCCATCCAAAAACTTAGAAGAATACCAAAATAATTATTCTATCCACTAATCATAAGAAATAACCAATTGAATTAGACCAAATAAGCTCTAAATCGAATTCATTAATGGAGAAAACACAATTATAATCAATTCACATAAAAATTTTGTAAACTAAGTGACCACAACATAGAAGACACTACTATTGGCCTTTACTAACCCAAACATATAAAAACCCAAGAAAGAGAAGATATTTCACCAAAAATTTGCTGAAAAATTTAATTACAAAACTCACTTATTTTAGGGGAGGGTGAAAATAACAGATTACTAAGGATTGGAAATGAAGAAATCTAAAAAATATACCTTGGATAAAAGAATAAAGTGGAAGGGGAAATAAGGGACCAAGAAGAACCATTCAGTTAATATTTCCTAGGAGATGGGGGAATGGATTTAAGGAAGGAGACATAAGAAAATATAATGGATTTTAAAGGATAAAATTTACCTTTTCTTAAGGGAAAATAGAGATTGAGCTACCAGGTACCCGGTGGATACCTCTGGTTCCCAAGTATATTTCCCTTTGATGGAAATATTCTCTAAATCCTATATCATTTGTGATTATATGATCATGTCATATTATATGCATGATCCTAAGAAATATTATATGACTTAGTTAAGGTTGTATAAAAAAGCATGATTTATTGATATCATTCCACTACATACCAGTTATATTATATGAATATGATATATTTTAGTACTTTGAAATTTATTATATGTTTCACATGGAAACCTACAATTCCACTTGGTAGTAGTGAATTAAGTGTTAATGTTTGAATCTATGTTCCATATAAATATATCATTGATTAAATATTTCATAAGATTAAATGCATGGGAGAACTAAGTACACTTCAGTTTTAAGGGAATAGTTGAGGGTTACAAAGAGTTATAACTAAATTAATTTACTCATATGTTTCATAATGTATGAGTAAATATGATAGAGGCTCGAGAAACATCCTTTAGGCTTATATAATATAGGTCTGGTCCAATATTGTCTTGGATTCCTATCAATTATCTCCTTATATCAAAGCTCTATTTATTCTCCTCAATTTTTTATAGAGAAGTACTAGTATAACATGGGAGTTATGAAGATTTCTTCCCAATAATCGGCTGATTAATATTATTCCAATGGATATACTATAGAAGAGGGAGTTTTTTTGCTACCTCTCAAAGATCTTCATTAATCACATGTTTGAAGAAAAAAATGGTATCCATCTAGGGTGTAAGGAACACAATGTTCTTCATTTACAATTTATACATGGTTTTTATTTTAATAGCATGGTGATATTTTTATTTGAGGTTTCTAATATATTTTTCTATTTTGAATAAGTGTTTTTTGATCCTTAAAATATCAACAGTGGTATTAGAGCATCACCATGATTCTTGATTCTTAAAATCATATTGTAAACATAGAAGAATTTGATATCATTTTTGTATAATATTTTATGTTGTTAACAATGATATATAATTTTAAATGTATCTTGGATTGCGAATGGGATATCATAATTTTTTATAGAACCATTCCATATGATATGTAATATCATAGTATGTGACACAATGTAATCATTTAGTTATTCATCATATCATAGTGTATGATATAGAAATTCATAACATACGATGGGACTAATATGAATTTCTTATGCAGCTGAAAACAGGGCATCATATAGTCATAACAGTATAGGTGATCTCATAAGAAATTACTACTGGTTACCAAAGGGTTACTATTATGAAAGTCATCGAGCACTAAAGAATAATGTTACACAAAGCACTGGTTAATGCTATGCAGGCCAGCCGTAAGCTATGATAGGTATGCCTCAACCTATGAAACACACACACACATGCACATTAGAAAGTACAATTGATAATTTTTGATTATTAATCATAATTCAGAGCATTCCTATCTAATGCACAACTTCCAGTTTTGAACCAAGTCACATGTTATGGTATGGCTTATATTGTAAAATACAACATACATGAAAATTTTATTTTTCTAAATTTTCAATTATGAATTGATTATGTAGTTTATAAATTTTTTATAACCTATAGAAAAAGGTATTTTGTGTACTTATTTAATTTATAAATTTTTTATAAATTAATTAATTATAATGTGTTTACAATTAATCAATTAAATGTTTATGATACATTTGTTGAATAAATATCCATAATATTAATTTTTAATATTAAATACTTTTTAAAATAATATGGCATGACTTATAATTTGGATATAAAGTGTTTATATAGATATTATAAGAGTAATCTATAAAGTGTTGATAAATTTTAAAAAGGTCAAATATAAAAGATTTTATATTTAATATTATGAATTTTTAATAATATTTAATTTTAAATGTTCAAATTAAAGGCCTTGTTTATTAAATTATTTAAACCATATCAAAATTAGTTTTGTTAATTGATATGATCAATGTTTAAATAATAATTATGTGATATTTTTATGTTTATCTAATATATGAATAGTTTATATATATTATGATTATATTTCAGATATCACATTTTAAGTAAAATTCTATAACAATGTTAATATGAATGGTTTTATATTAGAAGTAAATATAAAGTGTTTATATTCATTTAAATATTAAATATCCATAAAATTTTCACAATTTTTTTATCTCATATTTAAAAATATAAATTGTTCATTTATTTAGCTTAATTTCTGATTTATTCATGAATATAATTATTATATTATGAATGGATGCATGATTTAGTTTAAAGTGATTAATTTATTTCATATATTTGCATACTTGCATGTAAGGAGTTATATGATAGGTATGATTATTTATTCAGTCTTTTTCTACCATAAATTTGGATTTTATTGATTTATGAGGATGAATTTAAAGGTTTATTATAGTTTATACATATTAGGTATTATAATTATGATGGAATTGAGTTCTTTCTTAAATAAAGTTTCTTTGGATAGAGAGACTTTGGGCCATACTACTCACTGTCTTAGAAGAATATTCCTTATATAGAAAAGAAGGGGTTGGCTATCTATTACTCCAAGTGTAACTCCCCATGATTTCAGTATGTATTTAAATTTAAATAAATACTTTGCATTCAATATCTTGTAATACACACAACCATAAACTAAAATGAACCACAATATATTTTATTGACAAAAAATATTATAATTACAGATAAATATTAATAAATTATGATAACTCAATATAAAACATCATTGAGAATACTACAAGAGGAATAAAAACACATATAAATAAAAAGGCCAAGAACATGAAATATTTATCCTCATGGTTTTCCTTGAATATAATACCTGTGATTATAATTATGGAAATAAGGAAAAACATTACAAATATAATAGAAATTTTGGGAAAGAATTAATCAAATAGGATGGATGATTTTAGAAATATAAGTAATTATATATGTATATGAATGTAATATAACCATTATATATATGGTCATTAGACATATGACCATTGAATATATGGACGTTGAATATATGACTCTTTGATATTTGGGTGTTGGATATAATTTTATATAATAGGTACATTGAAGTTGTGTAATTATGGGTAAAAAATTAAAAATAATATAATTCACTTATAATTAATCAATTTGGAAAGAAATAAAATGATAATAATTAAATAAAATATTTTATTATAAAAACATGTATTTTTTATAATTTATATATTATTATTTTTAAATAATGATTTAATGTGTTTATAAAATTCAAAAGAATATTCTAATACTAATTTATTGATAAAATTGAATGGTTAAAATACAAATAGTGGGATGTGATTAGATTCATTAAAAGGGATAATTTTTGAAGAATTGTTTTTCATTATTTTGGGGCTTTTATATTATTAATTTAAATTGATCACTATTGAAGCATGATTTTTATGAAATATATTATATATATAGATAAATTACCATTCATCTAATGATTATTATTCGAAAAGGAATAATAATAAATCTATTTTTGGGCTTAAAAATATATTTTTATAAAAACTAATTTTATGTGTTATATAATTATTATTTTAAAATTAATTTTTATCACTTTTAAAATTTAAATCCAATAAAATGGATTTAATATTTCAAATAACCATGTCCAAATTAGTTAATAAGGTTGATTTTATTTTTAGGAATCAAAATAAATTACCACTTTAAAAATTGAGTTTTCACAGTAAATGTAAAATGAGGTAAAAGAGTTTAACTAAGGGATAAAAAAATAATTATCAAAAACAATTATCTATAAAAGTGTGTATAAGGGAATTATATACCTTCCCTTATTATATCTCAATTATTTTTCCACTTTAGATCCACTTAATATGAGAAATTACATTTCTTACTCATTAAAAATGAGTATTTTCAAAAATTCCACTCAAGATTTCCTATAAAAGGACCCATCCACTACCCACTTAATTCCACGCTTTTATTTTATTTTATAATTTAATAATTTATCATATTATCTCTATAATAATAATCTCTTAATTTTGGTAACCTATGGTCACAAGAAGGAGACCTAAATTCTTCATTTCTAAGAGAGTCACAATTCTCCAACGAAAGTGTTATCTTCTCCCTAATCACTCTCTTTATCCTTTTTATCCATCTATTCTAAAAATTTGATTTTTCACTTTAATAAAAACTTTTTAAAGTCATTAATATTATGTAAAAGTGATATTATTACTATATAATAACATCTTCTCACTCATTCAGTTATTATAACATGTTCTTATTTGGGTTGGTTCTACCACCTATACAAATAATCCAATAATAAGTAACATCATACATTTAAACATATAATTTTGAACTTATAAATCCACTTTTGACATTTTGGAAATTTAAGTAATGTTTTTATTCAAATAAAAACTAGTTTAGGTACTTCTGTTTTAATCAAATTTTCACAAGGTTACTTTTGGTTTTGATTTTATTTGAAAGTCAAATAAGTATCCTTTTATTAAAATTAATCTAATTAATTAATTATGAATCAAAACTATACATTATTTTGGTATAAAAGCATCTTTATTCTTCAAACAAGAATTTTTATAAAAATAGTTTTTCATTATGTTTTATGAGCTAATATTAAAAGTAATTTTTACCTCTTTTGGAAATTGAATCTTAAAAATGGATTCTATATTTGGTATCATCATGTTATAATTCATAAATTAGGTTCATTTAATTATTTTTCATAATGAATAGTAATCATGATAAAAGTTTAACACCTTGATAAAAGGTAAAATGGGTTAATCTAGGTAAAAAATATGTGGTAACGTCTCAAAATATCTCAAAAAATTTCAGTTATTTCATTGGATGATAGGATTTTAACCAACCTCATCCTATCTTTTAAAATATAAAAATTTGGTTTAGTTTTATTTTCATAATGACCTTTATATTATTTTAAGTAAAGAGTAAGAACACAATACCACTATCTTTCTTTCAATATGAATATTATGTTTTAATAAAAATAAAAATATTTTATGAATTTTTTGCAAATGGTTATTTTGAATATTAAGAAATTATTTTTATGATATTAATTTATTTTAATTTTTACTAATGCTATAATTACCTAAAATGATTATGCATCGCTGATGCAGAGTTTGTGAAATTAGGTGAAAAATCAAGGTAAATAGTTTTAAAATATTAAAAGTGATGATTTTTGTATAATTTAAATACTTTAACAATTTTTCTGGATCAAAATGAAAGTTAAGTAATGTTTTAAATATTCAAATTAAAACTTCATCATAATATTGATGTTTTTAAAGTCAAATTATGTGAATAGTCTTGAAAATGACTTTAAGGATATTTTAAGTTAAATAATATTTAATTAATTATTTTAAAAATAATAAAAAAATTATAATTTGTAAAATTAATGTTAAAAGGTCTATAATATCAAACATTTTCCACTAATTACCCACTTTATCTTTTATAATGACTTTATTTACCCTTAAATACTAAGCATATTGTTACCATGGTAAGGGTTAAATGGGTTAACGATGAGTTAAAATAAATATATAAGGATTAAAATAATTATAAAAACTTGTATAAATACTATTAGATTAGTTTATTTCGACTCTATATCATCCCAAATTTGAAATTGAGTAAATTTAGATCCACTTTTCCCTGAAAATGACCTTATATTATTTTAATGTTTCTAATAATTACAAGTGTGCCACCCCTCTCACTTATAAAAGGGAACCTCCTATCCCCTTTAATTCACACATTATTAATCTATTTAGCTCAACCCAACCCTGAACAAATATCTCCTAAAATTCCATATCCATGTTATAGAGGTTATTGTATTCTTATAATACCAACCCAAGGGTTCTTAAGAATATACCCAAAGGAGGTTTCCCAAAGAAGAGGTAATTGTCTTCATCAAAACCTTTTAAGTTTATCTATTCTTATACCTCCTCTAAATATTATTTAACCATATTAACATAGTGAAATCAGTAATTTATCTCACTAAAATTTTATTATGTTAATATAATAACCATTATCTATTTATCATACATCCTAATGGAAAATGAAAATTCCATTATGCATGCTTACGACCAACCGTCTCCACAACCAACATATTTTATTTTTCATCACTTCATATCAGGAATTTTTATATAGATGGATTTAATGTTTATTTAATATTTTTATGACATTATTATCATTCTTTAAATATACAATATTATCTACAATCTGAGTCTCCCATATTTTGGAAGATGATAAAGTCTCTTATGTATACGTGCAGACTACCACCTTCATGAAGCTATGTGATTCATTTTTCATTTCTTCTTTATATGGATGGTCATAAGGATAAATTTAATGAATATATATGGTATAATTATGATTTTGGAATGAGAAATAATATTTAAAATTCTTTATAAAATTTAAAACATAACTTGTGTGTACGTGTAGACTACCGCCTCCATGAAGTGATGTGATTAATTTTTCATCACCAAATTATATGAATGGTTATAAAACTGTATATAATGAATAAATATGATAATTATGACATTATTATGATTCTATAAATCATGAAACCATGAATAAGTTTCATGAACTAGAATTTATAAACCAAAACATGTATGAAAAAATGAAATGGTAAACACCCAAATTGATGATTTTAAGGTGGGATTATTAATAATGGAGTAATTGGGAATTTTAAAAGAATAATATTTAATAATATATGTATAAATATGAATTTTTAATAAATTTATAATAAATATAAATTTATTATACATGATGTTAAGAGTGTGTATAAAGAAATTCAGAACCTGTGGTAAGGGTTTCCCATATCACTTTTATTTTTGTGATACATTTTCCATATTCAATAATTGTTAATTTTTTTGGTGTATATACTTCCCTGGAATTATTTTTATGTTTTTTTCCATGATAATTATGTGGATTTACTAATCTATTTAAGGTTATCTATTTTATGAGGTTTTTATTTGGAGATTTCAAAAAATGTAAGGGTTCTTCTTCTCAAAATTGTTTCATTTAGCCATGTTTCATATTATACACCTATTTGTGTTTATATGATGTGTATATTGTCCCTTTATCATATTATATCATGAATATATTCATATTCCTGGTATTTAAAGTTATTTATTTAAAGGGTTTTATGATTCAAAAGTTACCAAAGTAGTAAGGGTTTACTTTATAATCTCTTTTTATTTTTGGATTGTTTATGTTAAATTTCCATTGAGGAAAATTATATGATATTTATCCTTTAAACCCAATATATTTTCTTCTATTCTAGTTATTTATATTATTTTCATGTTTTCCTTACATTTTATTCTTTTTATATTGGTAATATTTCTCCTCCATGTCTTTGTCCTTTAAAATATTTTATTGATGTTTTTATCTATAATTAAATGCTTGAGAATGGTTATTTTTAATACCTTTGAATTTATTTTCAAATTCTTAAAATTAAAGTTTTAATTTTTTTTCCATATAATTCATTTTTTACTTTATTTACCAAAGTTTGAAAAAAATTCTTATTTTAACATTCACTGAATGAACAAATTTTCTTGGTGCCATGAACATTATTTGATTTAAAGATTCCTGTATAAGTTTCCATAGTTATATTAAATAAAATATTTCTATTAATATATTAGAAATATTTAGTTTTTAAAATTTAATAAAATAAAATGGATTTTTTTCTCTTGATCTTCAAAGTATATATATATTTTTATAAAATAAATTTTTAATCTTTGTTAACATCCTTTAAGGATTATTATACTTCACTAGGGATATGATCTTATAATACTAGCCAATTTTTTTGTATTTATTATGATGATGATGTTTTAAGTATGATTATATGAAACCTATTACTTTGCCATGTGTTAATTAAGTTATAATTAAATCTTTATGAGACCCTTTTCTTTTCAATGGGTTATGCTATGATGAATGTTTTTATAATTTGGTGGAAAATTTTTGTATGGTGTTCATTATGTGATGGGTGAGATCAGAATTATATATCCCTATAATGAATTCAGTAAAGATTTATATCTCATGAGATAATATGGTATTGAATGGGGAGTGAACTTAGTTCAGTAAGGGAATCTATCCACTATGATAGTCTTGGCAGTGAGCAGTGCCTAAGGAAATGAAGGAATGGGAAGTAAACCCAATTCACTATGGGAATACATCCAATATGATAGTCTTGACTATGATCCTTAACTATATAAATGTTTTTCTATGCTTATGTGTATACCATAAACTTCAGTATTATGCTTATGATATGTTCTCATTGATTATGACTGATTATTGATGATCCTGCATTCTTATGACTCATGACTCTTATTACAACAATTTTTTGTGCTATAACTCATGATTTATGATATATGACTAATCAGGTATGAATTTATTAAGTTATAATAATTTTCTAACACCCTTATTCTTATCTTATAATTACATAAAATCATTGATTGATATCTCTCATATTTTCCCATACTAAGAATTTGAGCTCAACCTTTCTTCTATTTCCATTTCCTTAGGTTATAAAGAATGAAATTATATAATATATTGATATAATTGTATCATGTGTGGAGAATTTTTGGGAGATATCAAAGTATTATTATGGAATAAGAAAATTTGGGTAAAATGGGAAAATTTTCCAATTGATGAGAAAAACATGGGTTTTTCTATGTAAAGAGTTTTTCCTAATTCTATAAAACTATAAACATAAAAGGTCTTGGTTGTGTAAGCGACTCAATGTTTTGTATTGATATTTTAATTAAGTATGGTTAAAATTTGTTCACTTTAGTTTTTATCAATGAAAATATGTAAGGAATATGTTTTAATCACCAGATCCCGGTGTATAGGTTTCAGGCTCTCTTTTGGTATTATAGTAGGGCTTACATAACTTTAGAATCTAGAAAGTTATAATATGAGGATAATTTAAGAGTTAAGGATAAAATTATGGGGTTATAAGTTTAAGGACGATCATAAGTTTAAGGAATAAATACCCTTTTGAGTTTTTAAGTGATGGGATTTTAAAGTGGTTAATAAAATTTTGGGAAACATAATAGATTATTGAGGTATATGTATCCATAAAGTTTAATATTTTATTTAGTTTGAATTTATTTGGAAAGATTTTTTTGGGGACATAAATTGAAAGGAACACATAACCTTTAAGATTAATACATTCATTGATGATGAGGTAATTATTCTTAATGGGTATAGGGGTTATCATATTTTGGGAATATATGTTTAGATAACCGTGAGATCAAAAGGTGATTAAAGTTATTTTTAAGGAAGTCCACTATATTGGGAACATTATATGATTAAGGTAAACAAAATATTATTTTATAGTATGGAATTTTATTTGAGGAATACAGATTGAGTTTACTTGCGGAAGAATATATGTTTTTGATATGGTTTTATGGTGATTTAGGTTATTTTAGGAAATTATTACAATATTTTGGAGAATATATGATTATGGTATATATATTTTTGGTGTGTGACTTTATGAGTGATTAATTTTATTTGGGGATAAATGTTAATTTTATTTTGGAAAAACTTGTGATAAAATCTTTATGATTTTTGGGTTTTGAATTTGGGAAGACATATTTTAGAATAATCTTGTGGTTAATAATGCATAGAATGATTTAAGATAAACTTTGTGTGTTATTTATTGAGGCTTTATAGATTAATGTTTAATTTATTCATATTGTATATTATCTTAACTTGTACTAATTTTTTTTTTGTTTTGGTTAATGGGTTTAAATAATTGGAATAGTTTTTCATCCTTTTTTGGATCTTGTTATTCATTAAATGATAATTTTAGTGCTTCACACATGAAAAATTCATCATGGTTATTTATCTTATGACATGAAGAAGAGGTATAAAAATTATCAAAACACAAATAAAGGATGAAATTATGGGAATAAATCATGTAAGTATATTCTCTCACATTATCTATCTTAATGTTAAAATAATTCCTCAACTAAATTTAGAGTAATATAGGTCTATCAAGTCCTTATATATAAAATAATAATAAGATTTTAAGGCACACTTTATGAAACTCATTCACAAGTACGAGTCTCATAATGGTAAATAAATTATTTAAGAAATATTTAGGAAATGATAAGTTTCATAGTCTGAACATAAAAATAATTTTCAAAAGGAAATGTAATCGATGTGTATTAAAAGTTATTTCTTTCCACTTATGTATATTTATCTTCTACTTCTTAGAATTTGTTTTGTAAATGTTTTAAACCCTTTTTATCAAATACGATATAAAATTGCGAGGACATAATTTATTGGGGGGGGGGGGGGTAAATGTGACACTTATAGATTTTAGAATTTATTTTCTTTTAAATAAATAATATATTTTATATCATTTAATACATGCTACACTGATTTTAAATGACCCGTGATATACTATAGAACTATTATAATTTAAATATGAATTTTATAACCTAACCATTTGTTTGGTAGGTATAAATAGGTGTAGAAGAATTATGAAATATATCTTGGAAATTTTCCTTATTCAAATTTATTTATTATTACATAGGAAAAAGTATTAAATTTTTAATGATAATAATTAAATCACATAAGGTTAAGAACATTTAAAGTTTAAAAGGGTCATTTTCTATAAAAATGGGGTTTCCTTATATTTGGTATTTTTAATTTAAAAGATAAATTTATGAAATTTAGAATTTGAAATTTATTAAATGAATTTAATTTTTGGATTCATCATATCAAAATTATCTTAGGTTTATTTTTTATATTTTTTTAGAAATAGTTGATTTTTAAGTGAATAGTGAAAAATACTGATTTTATAAATAATGCCACTTTTATGGAATTATCATGATATAAACATTATTTGAAATATTATGAAACATTTTTGATATAACATATATATAT
Organism: Viscum album; assembly: GCA_963277665.1. Lineage (NCBI taxonomy): Eukaryota > Viridiplantae > Streptophyta > Magnoliopsida > Santalales > Viscaceae > Viscum > Viscum album. Next base: position 628,368,140 of record OY728127.1, read on the forward strand.
TTTATAAATAATATAATTCATTTAAAAATATAGTCTTAAACTTAGAAATCTATGTTTGACATTTTGGAAATCTATTTGATGTTTTTTTTCAAATAAAAATTATTTTTGGAACTTCTATTTTAATCATGTTTTCAAAAGATTATTTTTGGTTTTGACTTTATTTTAAAGTAAAAAAATTCTCCTTTTATTAAAAATAATACAATTAATTCCATGGTAATCAATATTATACATGTTTTTGGTATAAAATCATTTTTATGCTTAAAACTTGCATTTTTCTAAAAATGTTTTTTTTAAATTTAGAGAATTTATATTAATCAATTATGGTAATTTAATATTAGAAAATGGATTACATATTTAGGATCAAAATTTTATAATTGGTTAAAGAGTTCCATTTCATTTTTTTTCATAATGAATAACAACCATGGTAAAATTTTAACACCTCAGTAACAGGTAAAATGGGTTAATCAATGTTAAAACTATGAGAAAAGATTTCAAAATATCTCAAACAATAAAATTTATTTCCATGGATGAGTGTATGTCTACAAAAATCATACTATATTCTATAATTTGAAAATTTGGTTCCATTTTCCTTTGATAATGACCTTTATATTATTTTATGTAAAGAGTAAGTAAAAAATATCACTCTCTATTTTTATATATATAATATATTTTAATAAGAATAAAAATATGTTATGAAAAATTATAAATATTTATTTTTAATATTAACATATTATTTTTATTATAGTATTTTTTTTAAATTTTTGGTAATGGTATAATTACCTAAAACACTTAGGCATCGCTAATGCAATTTTAGTGAAAGTGGGTGAAAAATCAAAGTAAATAGTTTTAAAATATTAAAAATGATGCGTTTAGGATAATTTCAAGTGTTTCAAGAATTTTATAGATAAAAATAAAATATAATAAATATTTTAAATATTAAAATTCAAACTCTATGTAAATATTGATATTTTTAATGTTAAATTATTTGAATAATTCTTGAAATGACTTTAAGGATATTTTCTGTTAAAAATCATACAATTAATTAATTTAAAAATGATAAAAATATTATCATTTTTTATATGAATGGGAAATGGTATAGAATATTATCTATTTTATAATTATTATCCACTTTACCTTTTATAATGACATTATTGATCCTTAAAGACTAAGTATCTTGTTACCATGGTAAGGGTTAAAAGGGTTAAAAAAAAGTTAAACTAAAGTGATAAGAGTTAAAATAACCTAATAACATGTATAAATAATATTGGTTGAATTTATTAATAACTTATATCATCACAAATTTTAAATTTAGACAATATGGAGACACTTTTCCATGAAAAATACCTTATATTATTTTAAATTTTAGAATAATCACAAGTATACCACCCCCTCAATTATAAAAGGGAACCTTCTATACCCAATTATTAACACATTATTAAGCCACATAAATCAACAAAAAACTATCCAAATATCTTTTAGACTTCCGATTACACATTCTATATGATATTTACTTATTATAATTCCTACATAAGTGTCCTTAATATGATATCGAGAGGAGTGTTCTCAAAGAAGAGGTAATCATCTTCACAAAATCCTTGTAATTTTATTTATTATTTTACCTCTTATAAATATTATTTAACCAGAATAACATGGTTAAATTAGTGAAATTATATTACTTAAATGTTATTATGTTAATATAATAGCCACTATCTATTTATCATCCATCCTAGTGGAAAATGAAAACATCATTGTGCGTACGTACATACTACTGTCTCCACGGATGACGTATTTTATTTTTCATCATCACCTATCATGGATGGTTATATAGATATATTTAATGATTATATATATTTTTTATAAAATCACCATGGTTATTAAATTATAAAATATAATCTACATCTTGACCCTCCTATATTTTGGAAGATGATAATGTCGCTCGTTCGTACATGTGGAATACCACCTTCATAAAGCAATGTGATTAATTTTTAATTTCTAATTTATATGGATGGTCATAAGGAAATATTTAAATAATATAAATTATATATATGATATAATTATTATTTTGAAAAGGTTAATTATTAATTAACATTATTTTAAAAAGTGAAAACATTACTCATGCGTATGTGCAGACTACCATCCCCTGAAGTGATGTAATTCATTTTTCATAAACACATTGTATGAATGGTTATAAAAATATATTTAATGAATAAATGTGATAAATATTAAATTATTATGAATTTTTATATGATTAAACCACGAACAAGGTTTATGGACCAGAACTTCTGAACTGAGACATGTAAGAAAAAACAGAATAATGAACACCCAAGACAATGATTTTAATGAGGAATTATTAACAAAGAAGTAATTAGAAATTATAATTTAATAATATTTTGTAATATAAGTATACATATGGTTCTGTTATAAATTTATAATAAATATAAATTTATTATATAGGTGGTTAATATCATGTACGAATAAATTCAGGACCCGTGAGAAGGGTTTCTTATCTCACTTTTTTTATGAGACATATGCCATATTAACAAATTGTTTATTTTTTGTGGTGTATATAATAACCATGAATTTATTTTATGATTATTTTCATTAAAATTATATGTATTTACTAATCTATATAAGGTTATATTTTTTATAAGGTTTTAATTTAGTTATTTTCAAACCTATAAGTGTTCTTTATTTCAATATTGTTTTGTTGATACATGCTTCATATTATACACTTATTTGAATTTATATGGTGTATATACTAAACCTTTGATACATAATATCATGAAAATATTCATATTAATGGTATTTAAATTTCTATTTTAGGTTATTTCTTTCAAGAAATTTATAATTCAAAAGTTAATAAAGCAAAAAAGGGTTTATGTTATAATATTTTTTGTTTTGGTATTTTCTATATTAAATTTAAATTGATGGAAATTATATGATATTTATCCTTAAAAAAACATAATTTATTTTCATTTGGATATTTATGAGGTTTTCAAGTTTTCCTCACATTTTTGTCTCTTTGGTACTTAAAATGATCGAGAAAATGTTTTTAAGAAAATATGTCCTTATTTCTTCTTTTTAAGTTATTGGATTTTAAGTTTATTTGTGAGATGTAATGTTTGAAATATGGAAAAGATATAAAATATATGATTTTTATGATTGTTTAATCTTATTTAGTATCATATTGGGGTTCTATTATTTTTTGGATTAGTTTTTGAAGAATAAGATAATAAAATGTAAAAATAACCCATGTTGAACCAAATGTGATGAAGGATGATCCTAAAATGTCATATTTAGAAATTAAATTTTCATAATTTAGTATATATTAGGATTTATTTCCCTTATAATATGGTCACTTAATCTTATTATTATTTCATGATACTCATACCAACTATTTGGTTTTAGTAAGGGACTAAAGACCGAATCATCAAATTGAAGTGGTGACATGTAAAATTAATATAGAAAACATCTCATTTGAAACTATATTTATGTATTTGTTTAAATCTTGAAAATTATATTGGAATATTTATTCATATTATCAATGAACATATATTTAATTATTAGTAAAAATTCCTTTTTTATGATGATTTAATCCCGATTTTATAACTCATATATGATAGGAGTTTATGGGAATGTGCTTCCTTTTAATTTGATATGATTTTGGGAATGGATTGACTCTCCACATAGAGCTCAGATTTATTTTTGGGATAGGAAAATCATATTTCATATCCCAAATCTACATATTACTTTCTATTAGTTAAAAATAACTATTAACTCTATGGAAATTACTTCCATTATATGGGCCTTAATACATAATAATGAGGCGAATTTTGTTAAAATGGTTAGGGAGGAACTCGATATTGAAGATATTATAATTATGAATGAATATATTAATGTTTTTATAAAATATTTTCTTATTATTCTATTATATGTTGATGTAGATTTTTCTATAGAACTCATGCTTGGTGCTATCCCTATATCAAAGGCTTCTTATAGAATGACATCGATCGAATTGGAGTAATTAAAGAAGAAACCCTTAGAGAATATTGACAAGTGTTTTATATGCCCAAGTGCTTCACCATACGGTGCACCAGTTCTCTTTTTGAAGAAAAAATATGGATCAATGTTTCTCTACATTTATCATCATGAACATAACAATATTAAAATCAAGAATAAGTATCCTCTACCTCGTATTGATTACTTTTTCAATCAACTATGAGGGGATCAATACTTCTCAAAAAAATTAACCGTCGATCTAGATATCATCATTTAAGGGTGAAAAGGGAGCACATACTTAGTAAAATATTCTATATATGTAATGAACTGACCTAGGATATCCCACCACATCACTCAACCGTGTATTTTACTAGGTCCAAAGGGAATTCTTAATCCCCAAGATCTGGAAACCAGTGCCTGGGTATCAAGAATATACACTTTTGGAATAATTTCACACTCATATAAATATATAAAGAAGTAGTGAAAGCTACCATGAATCCAAAATGACCTATCCATATACCAAATATTCATGTATATAAAATAAATAGTTCCAAATAACAACCAAACCAAACATGGAATAAGAATAATAAACATCTATACAACAATAAACAAAAAAATTAATTATAGAATAAGAAGATACATGGGTATAAAAAAATACATCTAGATGAAATGGATATTACAACATGCCCAAAATTAAACAACAAAACTTTAAATGTTCCAAAAAAACCTCCACATAAACCACATTCACCCACCATAACCCAAATTTTCCATTCATGGACCAAATGAAGAATCAATGAATGAGATCAAATAATAAACACCTGAGGGAAAATATAAGAGAAACATACACACAAATAAAATATTTTATATAGAGGTTTTGAGAAAAACATTCCTAGTAGGATTCCCTCAAAGATTCTATATAGTTCCTTTCATACAACATTCCTCAAATTCTAGTTTGAAAATAATTTATAAAATATGTTTTTCACTTGAGTGGGAATAAATAAACCAATTATCACATTTTAATCCTTTTTTATTTACAACCTAAAATTTATAGATATTTTTTAAAATGAACAAGGAAGATCTCACTTAAAACCAAAATTTCAAAACAAGAATAAATTTAAAACCTTCCTTTGAAACTAGTTAAAATAATGAAAAGTGGGATTTTAAATCCCTGAGTAAAACCAAATCCTTTTTCCTTCCTCTTTTCAAAACATTTATGAATACTATTTCGAATACTAAAATTCTTTTCCTTAAAAACCACACATTCAAAACTATTTAAATTAGTTTTAAAGTAATAAAAAAACCATAACCTAATCAAAATAATAGACAGAAGAAGATATTTAAGACATCAATATCAAGTAATGAATATAAACAAGCAATAGTTCCATGTAATCAAACAAGGGATAGGGCATATAAATAAGTTAGAGAACAATATCCCTTAAACAATCCTCAATAAGAACTTCGTGTCATGGTAAAAACCCTAGGAATCAAGTAACACATTACTAGATTGAAAACTAAAACCCTAGGTTGACACTAAATAATCTATCTATGATATTTGTAATCCCATTGGACTGTCTGTAACAAATAATCCATCTTGGGAGCACTCAATCTACCATATTATAAATAATCTATCCTATTATAGATCATCCTATCTAACTAGGAAATAATCCCAAGTCAGTACACAATATACACTAAGGATTTCACTCATCTGGGTCATCTACCAACTCTTAGGATTCCTATGACATTAATCAAAGTGGAGGTGAGAAAAAAAATTAATCATGAAATAATTACATAAATAATTCCATAACATTTTAAAATAAACCTTATCTCACCACCTACTCACTCATAAGAAATATCCCCTTTCACATCCATGTATAAGCATTGCATAGGAACATGGAAATATTAAAAATTCCCCCATAGGGAACAGGCATAAATAAGACATAATATAATCCAAGGGGTTCAGTGACTGAGGGTAATTCAATATCATATAAAACTATTTCTTAAAAATATGAATAAACTTTTAAATCAAGATTATAATTCCAAGATACTATATTTACCTTTTAAAACCTTATATAAAATTTTTTTAAATCTATTTAGAAATAAAATTCCATTAAATAAATTACTTTAAAACCACCATAAGGCAATCAAGCCTTAAAAATAATTTCACCTGGCTAAAACACCCTTTTTTAGAATTCCCCTTTTGAAACACTTAAATCCCCATTTAAAATATTGATCAATTTCAAAAACCCCTTTAAAATTACAAATGAATATTTTTAAATCCTTTTGGGATATTTTATTAATCACTTGGAATTCAAAACATTTTAGTTTAAAGAAGAATGTAGGAAAATCTAGAAACCCCCTTTATGATAAGTGAGAAAATTATTGAAAACCATTTTTCAGCTCCTCATGGATAGCACATATAATATTACTTTAGAAAGAAAATTATTTTTAACACATTCAATCATCTCATGGAATATATAATATAGGAATTTTGGAGAAACACCTACCTCTTTCAAGTTAAAATGAGTTAAAACTCATCACCTTTAATGGTAGAAGCACCATCGATTAAGGAGACACCCTTCATAACCCTTAAACATAAAAATACATAATATTAGATCCATTTAAGCCTTAATTTAAATCTTCATTCCCCCTAGGGTTAATTTGATAAATAAAACTAAGAGGTAGAGGAAGGTAGAAGTGAGGAAAGGAAAAGAGGGAGAAAACCTTGGAAATATGATTGAAAATTAAGGACAAGAGGCTTAAAATCAAAGATATATGAAGGGAAGGAGATCACCACACATGTTCTTTCATTTAATGAGTGAGGGTGAGGAAAGGGGAGGCCAAAGGAATATAAATAAAATAGGTAAAACTTAGAATTTAATGTTTTTGAAAAATCGTTTAGACCGTATGATTTGGCTGCACAGTTTGACCACATGTTTAGGAAAACGATGCACTAATTTTTACAACATTTAAAGTCACCCTAATTGTAAAAATAAGACAAAAATTTTCCCTAGGAACCTCACATAGTTTTATAAACCTTGTGTTAACCATGTAAAACCCACAGTTAAAAACTATTTCACTACTGCATGTCTACTCGTGTAGTTCCCTTAATTATGTGCAATCCACATTCCAAAATCTTGATCAAAAAAGGAACCACATGGTTTCTATTAGAAGTTGTATGATATGGATCAAACCATGAAGTTACCATGTAGAATAATCCTGCACTAATAAATTCAACCGAAAAGACCCTAGTGTAAGACTCCCTATATGATCTCCCCTTATCTGTGTGCACTAAACCATGAAATAGTGAAAAAATTATAGAAAAGTAAATATTTCAAATAGAAACACCAATTTTTTTAAATTAACCTAAAATAATATAAAATAAAACACCACAGTGACATAAGGGTATCATAATTTTTTCCACCATGCCACTTTCTGACCTTAGAAAATCCTTGGTAAAATAAAAAGGTAATGAAATCTTAAAATATCTTCACCTTAATAAAATTGATTGGAGGATTTGGTAAAAAACTAGGGAATACCCTCAAATAAGGAAAACACTAAACAAGAATCATCCCACAATAGAGTGATCAAATATTAAATGAACATAAAAAAAACTCAAGTAGGATCCCACCCACAACCATTCATCAAGAGGTTCTAAAGAAATGATGACCCAATATGGATCTCCCCACCATTTAGGATTCACCTAAAATAGCGGAACACCAAAAAAACACATCTATAAAGATATATTCACTAAGATAACGATAATTCCACAAATCAAAAAAGGGATCCAAAAAATCTCACCAACCACAACCAACCACTAAGAAACAAACTAAAATTCCATAAGGGAATCACAACCAAAAGCCATCCGGGAGACCCCAAAACCACTAAACATCTAAATATTACAAGATAAAGTTATAAAATACATCACTAACTAAAATATACAAAGAATAAAATAGTTAATAACTTGAATCAACATGTAAAACATGGATCTAACCTTAGTTTATGAAACTACATTAGAGGGTTATATGGTCCAAACTCACGAAACCCTGACTCATGAAGATCCCAATATAAAATCTTAACTAGATATCTCTCACAGTATATGTAACAACCCAAACTTTCATTAATGGAAATCCATCTTGATCAAATTAAATTCATCTTTATGTAAAATGTTTATATAAAATATCAACTTCTTTGGTTTTATGTTAAGAATTGTGACCATTGCTAATATAGCCATTGAATAGTGATCACCTGATTAATATAAATATAGGGCTTTAACAAATCCAATTTACTCAGAAAAAGGAAGTGATGGCCTCATCCAGTAGACATGCACCATATAAATCCCATTTGTCAGAGCTCGGAAAGGAGGTTGCGTCATTGGGCTTCGATCTTGACCAAGCCCAAGCCTAGCTTGAATATGTTAAGCTCAAACAGGACTGCCTATGAGAGAAATGGAAGTTGATAGAGATTACCACCCGAGCAATATTATCCGAGCCACCCCAAGAGTTTATCACCATCACACACCTTACTCTTTGGTCTTATACGAGTGTTATAAGGGGTTATGTAACAAGACCCTAGTACTATGGTTATGTACATTATTTTTTTATATAATAATGAATATACTTTCATTTTATTATTGTTAACCTGTAAATAGTTTTTAAAGCACAAATAGTATTTTTAGTTAATGTTAAACTAAGAAATATATTTTGATAAATTAATGGATTTTTGAATTAAATAATATTTTAATAAAATATTATTATTTAATTAATTTTTATTAAATATAAATGATCGTATAATTTTATGAATTCAATTGTAATTTTTATTAAGGTTTGAAAGCCATTTTTGTCAAAACCCATGAATTTTCGATAAATGTCAATTTTTATTTTAAAAGTTAAAATTAAAATATTTAGAAAATTATTTAGATAAAATGAATATTATTTCTGGAATCAGGACATCGAAATTATCCAACGGTGAATTTTTCATATTTTTTTTAGACAGTCAATTTTTTGGGTAAAAATTAAATACCGTTTAAATATATAATGTGTTTTATGACATCATAATGACCCAATAGTGATGTAATAAAATACTATAAGCTTTATGTTTGGACAATATATGTTTTAAAATTAAAATAATGTGGTTTTGGGTTTTTTGACTTATTTTACAAAGCATTAATGGACCCTTCAAGACTTATTAAACATCTTGTCTTTTTAAATTGTTTTCCTTGGGAGTGTGACTCACCTCCACATAAGAAAACCCATTATTTTAAGAATTTCGGACTTTGGACTTATAAAATATTGTTTTCCACTTACCTTTTACAAAAAACATGGTAAAAAACCATGGGATGGTTTGTGGTTTGGATTAGTTTAATGTGAGGTGTCCCAAACCTAAATAATAAAAAATTCCCTCACCTTTCCTGTATAAACCCACCCAAGATCCCACTTCCTCCCCACTCAAATCCTTTGGAGTTCGTCCAAAATATACCATACTCTCTCTATAATCTTCCCAAGGTTCCCCAATCTCCCAAGAATCCTCTCTCAAGCCTCTCTCAAGCCTTTGGAAGCACACTTCCAAGTAAGGGTTTTTCTTCCATTCTCATTTTTGTACAATTTTCTTAATGTTGTTATGACATTTTAATTTCAATTATAAATGTTGGGATATGGTTTATAACCTACCCAATACTTCCCTATTTATGTTTTAATTATGGGAGACCCATTTATCTCTCATTAAATGCCTCCCATGTACACCTGTTACTATACCAAAATTCCGAAAGAAATTTCTCCCTATACTTTTACATTCAAGCAATTATTTTGTATCATGACACTAAATTCCATTTAAATTGTTGGGAAATGTATCTATATGACCCTATTAATGTCCATTTCATGTAAATATTATTATATTCCCCTTTCTCTCTCATCAATTTTTTTTTATGAATTCTTACATCACGCCGTTACGCTGTCGAAATTGCACCGATTTTCTAAGCCAATGTCATTGTGTAGTGAATACCATGCCCATTTATCTATCATGGATATTCACCTTTATGCACATTTAATTATTGATTATAAAGTTACATGTATTAATTCCACATTACTTTATCATGGAATAAATTATTATGTTTTATGAATCCATGTTATATGATCCATGTGGCACACTTATGCATGAAATGAAATGTTTAAGAAGGGTGCGCCCTTATAGCGCTTCAATGAATTGGGTAAAGTATAATATCATGATATGTAATGTGAAATGGGTGTTTAATCATGCTAATTAAAGTGAAATGAGGTTTTACTCTTGCTTCATGTGCAATGAGGATTTACTCATGCTTCATGTGCAATGAGCCTTGGCTCATGCTAATTCCATGTTAAGTGTTGTTGCCACATTTCCATGTTATGATTATCATGCTTTATCATGACTTTATGTTTATTGGTCTCTTGTGCTATATTGATATTCCTATTTTCTAACATTTATTGTATTCCTCATGTTATTCCATGATTATTCCCTTACTGGGCTTTATAGCTCACCCTTTTCTTATGCATGTCCTCAGATTATCCCATGCAATGCTAAGTATGAGGGAATATAGTGGTCAAGTAAAGGAAGTTTTCAATAAATATTCTGTATTTCATGTTTTAAGTTGTTATGTAATGATCCTAATCCCCAACGACACTATACCTCTCTATCTTCTTTGTTGTATCAAGTGAATTTTATGTCATAAATTATGTTTAAATGTGTAATAAAAGACCAGGGTTGTCATAGTTGGTATCAGAGGATAGGTTTAGTTATTTTTGGGATTATGATTAGAAAACCCTAGTGAATCCTTAGATACAAGACTAAGTATAATAAAAACATCCCTAAGTTTTGGTTAGTATTGAGTAAGTGGTTTATCAATAAAATACATCCCTATCTGGATACGAGCAGGTAGAGGTGGCTCTGACACATATGTATTGTAACATCCCAGGTAAATAAAGAATAAGACATATTTCATATTTATTAATATTTGTGAATTAAATATTAATTTTACTTTAAAGGGGTTGCTATGTTCGATAGCGTACCCGATACGCAACAACGGGTTTCTTTGGAATCTTATGTTGCACACTAATAATATAATATTATTATTTTAAATGATAGTTAACTCCTAGCCATTGTTTTGGTGAGAATGAAAAAAAATAACTAAAATATGATTATACATGTTTTTTAAATTTATTTACATTTATCCAATAAAAGTTAGAGGCTTAAAATGTGAATGAATATAATTTTAAGCATAATTTACATTAAAAGGCCGATTTATCGCCTTTTAATAGAGAACCCTTTTTAAATCTAGTTTTGGTCACTTTAATACATTCTATATGACCAAATAAAATCCTTATTTAGAATGGGGACATCAAATTTTACTTTGGGTAAATTTTTGGTATTTTTCCGATAAAGTTCATTTTTAATGAATAGTGAAAAATATTGTATTTTAATTCAAACGTGCCTTTTAATCTAATTTATTTATATGGTTATATTATCTTTTTAATTGGTTTTAAAGTGAAATTAATATATATTTTTACCATTTAATCCAATGTTGGTCATTGGAATTAATTTCACTTTGAAATTGGACATAAACAAGTATCAATCTTTTGATAATTATTGTTTCTTAAAAACACGCTATTTGTTTTAACAGCGGGAATTAATTTTTAAATTAATTAATGCCACTTCTATGTTTTGAATTTGGAAAAATAGACATAAATTTTGAATTTGGAATATCAAATAATTCTTAGGCTGAATTTTTGGTATTTTTCAGAAAAACTTCATTTTTTGATGAATAGTGAAACCACTTAGTGATAGTTAAAAAAACTGACTTTTTCATTTAAATGAAATTTTACCACTTCTGTGAATTGAATTTCAAAAATTCGACATACATGGTTGTTATCAATAAGTAAAATGTGGTTCATTATGATGAAAATAATTTTTTGTGAATAGTAACTTTTGACTTTTATTTACCGCGGTTAAAGGTAAATAGGGTAATTCAAGGTTAAAAGAATATTATAATAATTAAAAATTTCCTTAACACTTTTCATAACCTTATTTTTTGAGTCATTAACGACCATGGGAATCTTTGGGTCTATTTTGGGACCCCATTGATCCACTTCGGAGTGAAAATGACAATTTAGATTAATTAATTTAATGCAAAGACAAAATTGACATTAACAACAATCTTTTAGTAATTAATTTTTATATGGTGTTATATAAGTCCTATTTTAGACTATAAATATTCATTGGAAAGATAAAAAGATTTCCTACATGATAGTATTTTTTTTTATAATTTTTAGACATCTAATAAATTAAATTATTTATGACACAATACTGATGCAGTATTTACCTCATTATTAAATGATTAAAATAAATAAGATTATAATGATTAAAATATTATCCAAAACATGTCCAATTATGATTGGATAATTTTATTTCGAATATGATTCATCTTATCTTCTACTATAATGATTTTTGGACCATTATAAACCGAATATCATTATATAATAAAATAATGTTTTCACACTTTCCTAAAGAGCCCCTCCTCTCCCTTATAAAAGGAGACCAATTCTATGCAATTACTCACACCTATCAAGCCATTTGGCTCATACAAACTCTGCCCAATTAATCTCCCTACATCCCTATCCTCCTCCTAGAAGACTCAACTTAGGCATAAGGCATTTCAAGAAGTCCTTTGGTTCAAACCAAAGAGAGTTACCCAAATTAAAGGTAACAGTTTCTCTTAAATTGTTTTATTTTATTTTACTTATACAACCCCTAAAATATTTTTATTTACTTTATTTTTTAACAACACCAGTATCCTCAATATACTAGGATGTTGTTATGAGAAGTATTCGAACCACAGTTACACACACCTCCATCTAATGGATGAAGAACATAATGTTTCTGTGGATGGCAAACTAACGCCTCACGAAGCGATAATTGTTCAATTACATCTTACCACCTATCATGGTGGACATTATGATGGAACTGTATTTATATATGATATATAATATGTTTATGATTTCATTATACTTCTGTACTTCCCATTTTTATAGCATGCCTTTATGGTTTCCATAGTGGGTAAATACGATAATCTCATTTGAGGAAGTGCGGACTACCGCCCCCTCAGAGTGATTTGATTCGTTAATGCCTTATGTGGGATTTATAAAGGATGAAGTTAACGATATTATATATGATATTATACTGGAATTATAATATACCTATGTGTAATTATGTTTTTTTTCATTAAAATAAGAAATAGAAATGAAAGTTTTGTTCATGCATACGTACGACTTACCGTCTCCATGAACAGTGTATTTCATTTCTTACCTCTAAATGTTATGTACTATTATAAATACATGTACATGTTGGATATATATGATATATATGATACCCAAATCATGAATATCATTTTGGATATAATGAACCTTTTACCACATGGACAACTTGTAAATATAAGGTGTCCATTTTGACTCAAGTACCAAATATCGACAAAATGAACATTATTAACTTAAATGATTGCATAATGTTTATAACACGGTAAAAAGTTATATAAAAGGAATAATAAACTTGAAAAAGGTTCTTAAGAAAGTATAAATTAACTTTAGTTTATTATTCCGGAGATTAAAGAATGATCGAGTCAAGTTGGACGCGAGGTAAGGGACTTCGTCTCAATCTCCTTTCATTGAGGCATTTTTAGTTTTATACACGACTTTATTTTATATGGTGTATAAACCCCTTTGAATTTACATTTTATTCAAATGGAATATTTTTATACGAAGCATTTTACTAAACGACAAAAATGAATGTTTTTTTAACGTAAGCGGTGACAACGACCTTGCCGCTGCCGCGAGTATTATTTGATCTTTGGCTTCCTTAACCAGCCAGAATGTTTTTTAAAGGGAAAAATAATTACCATATACTAAATTTATGTATTTTGGTATTGAAAATGATTTTTAGAATGGATTTATTATTTCAATGTCTTGAAATGATATTTTGTTATTGCAATGTGGAAATGTTATCTTTACTTTATGTTTATGTTATGTGTTATAATCATGTTATGGTTCTTGGGAATTATTTACGAATACGGGTGGTTCCGTGATAAACCTAGGGCGGGTGAGTCTGAGATAACTCTCCAATGCATTCGGTAAAGTGACAGAGGTACACATGAATGTTTCTCCTAATAGATTTAGGGAATATACTGTGATGGGTATTCCAAAGTAACTCACTATGTAGCTGTGATAGCTACAATGTAAGTATGGTATGGATGCCGCAAGTTACCTTTATGATTTATGATTTCTATGTGTCTTTCATAAATCTTATGATTTCATGAGGTAAGTAAAAGAGTTCATGTTTTGTATGAATTTATGAACAAATGTTTTCATTCACTGTTTTATAACCCTTACTGAGCCTTTTATGCTCATCCAAAGTTTTGAAATGTTTTTCATAGGACTTAAAGATGAATAGGGTCAAGGACGAGATCAAGGAAAATCCATGCTCTCTTTGACATGGAATTAGACATGACTTTTTTTTAAGAGTTTTTATTTTATGAAAAAAATGGATTCTGGGTAGAAGTGCCTACTTTGTAATATTTTGAGATGTAATATTTATGTCCTAATTCCCTAAAACTCTAAACCTGAAAATATCCTCAATGTGAATTATTCATTTAATTCAATATTATGTAATGTTTAAGGCCGGGTCCTTATAGTTGGCATCAAAGGTTAGTTTAGATAACAAGTGTGAGTTCTGGTTGAAGGAGGTCTCATTCTTGGGCCATATCATCACAAGCAATGAGATATCTGTGGATCCCTCCAAAACCGATGCAATTGAGGGGTGGCCGAGGCTAACATCAGTAACAGATATCCGTAGATTCTTGGGGTTAGCTGGATATTATCGACGATTTGTGTGAAATTTCTCACGATTGTCCAACCCTCTTACCAAGATAACTTGGAAGGGAGTAAAGTTTTCTTGGAGTGATGAATGCGAAGAAAGATTTAAGGAGTTGAAAAGGAGGCTTATCACTGCACTCGTGCTCACTTTACCCACAAGTGGAAAAATTTTTGTGGTATTCAGTGATGCTTCGAAGAAGGGCCTATGATGTGTGCTGATGCAAAATGAAAAAGTCATTGCCTACGCTTCAAGGCAATTGAAAGTTCATGAACAGAACTATCCAACACATGACCTCGAGTTGGCTGTAGTTATATTCGCTTTGAAAATTTGGCGGAATTATCTCTTTGGGGAGAAGTGTGAAATATATACGGATCACAAAATCCACAAGTATATATTCACACAGAAAAAGTTGAATATGTACCAATGAAGATGGTTAGAGCTGATCAAAGAATATGACTGCACAATCCATTACCACCCTGGGAAAGTGAACAAGGTGTAAGATTCCCTAAGTAGAAAGGACCCAACAATTCTATCATTGGTGAGAATTGAAAAGGATACAATCTTCTTAGATTTGATGAAGACAAACATGAGAATCATAAAGAAGGGAACATAATCAATCCTTTCAAAAATGATTGCTCAACTGTCACTTTTGTAAAGGTTAAAGGATGCTCAAAAGGATGATGTGGGAATTCAAGAAAAAGTGGAAGCTATCAGAAAAGGGAAATCCTTGGAATTTAATGTTAATGAAGAAGGAATTGTGAGATTTTGGAAAAGACTATGTGTTCCATTAAGTTCGGAGCTGAAGAAGGAACTTTTGGATGATGCACATAGTTCAAATTTCTCTATTCACCTAGGAAACACAAAGATGTATCGAGATCTCCAAGAGAATTATTGGTGGGATAATATAAAGAAGGAGATCACTGAATATACATCAAAGTGCCTAGTGTGTCAGCAAGTGAAGGCAGAGAGGCAGAAGTCTAAGGGGATGATGCAACCATTTCCCACACCAAAATGGAAATAGGGGAACATCACCATGGAATTTTTCACCGGACTTTCGATGAAATCCAAAGGAAACAATGAAATCTGGGGTTTTGTGGATCTTCTTAAAAAGGATGCACACTTCATTACTATTCAGAATGATTTCTCATTGGATCAACTGGAATGGATATATATCAGGGGAGTGGTAAGGCTGCATGGAGTACCACTATCTATTGTGTCCGATCGAGATCCAAGATTCACCTCTATGTTTTGGAGGAGTCTTCAACATACTCTGAATACTGAACTAAAATTCAGTATAACCTATCATCCTCAAACTGATGGCCAATCAGAGCGAACTATCCAAACACTTGAGGATATGTTGAGAGCATGCATAATGCACTTTAAAGGAGGATGGGATCAACATCTTCCTCTGATTGAGTTCTCTTATAATAACAGTTTCCACTCAAGCATCAAAATAACACCATATGAAGACCTTTATGGGAAAAGGTACAAAACACTGACATGTTGGGATGAGGTTGGTGAGAATAAACTGCTTGGACTAGAAATGGTCAAAGAAATGGTGGAGAAGGTGAAAACCATTCAGCAGTATATCAAGGCAGCCCAGAGTCGATAGAAGAGTTATGTAGATAACCGTCGAAAAGACCTTGAGTTTAAATTTAGAGACACGGTATTTCTATGCATATATCCATGGAATAAGGTTATGAGGTTTGGAAAGAAAGGGAAGTTAAATCCAATGTGCATCGGCCCCTTCGAGATTCTTGATCGTGTCGGGGCTCTGGCCTATCGACTAGCACTTCCACCTACCAAGGCCTAAGTACAAGATGTCTTTCATGTATCCCTCTTAAGGAATTATATACCGGACCCTTCATATATACTCTCTTCAGAGGTGGTACAGTTAGAGGATGATCTTTCTTATGAGGAGCAACCAATGAAGATCTTAGATCGTAGAGAAAAAGTTCCACAAAATAAGACAATGCCCCTCGTCAAGGTTTTGTGGAGAAACCACAAGTTTGAATAAGCAACATGGGAATCAGAGGAAATGATGAAGCAGAGTTACCCACATCTATTTTAGTGTGGGAAAAGGAAATTTCGAGGGAGAAATTTCTTAATGGGGGAAGATTGTAATTACCCAAACATTCATTAATGGAAATCCATATTGATCTAATTAAATTCCTATTTATGTAAAATGTTTGTATAAAATGTCAACTTATTTGGTTTTATGTTAAGAATTGTGACCATTGATAATATAGTTGTTGAACAGTGATCACTTTATTAGTATAAATATAGGGCTTTAACAAATCTAATTTACTCAGACAAAGGAAGCGATGACCTCATCCAGTAGACGTGCCCCATACAAAGCCCATTTTTCAGAGCTAAAAAAGAAGGTGTAATCATTGGGCTTCTCTTTTGAACAAGACCAAGCTGAGCTTGAATATGTTAAGCTCAAGCAGGACTGCCTTTGAGAGAAATGAAAGTTGATAGAGATTACCACCCAAGCAATGTTATCCGAGCCACCCCAAGAGTCTATCACCATCGCACACCTTACTCTTTGGTCTTATGCAGGTGTTATAAGGGGTTATGTAACAAGACCCTAGTATTATGGTTATGTACATTATTTTTGTATATAATAATGAATATACTTTCATTTTATTATTGTTACCTTGTAAATAGTTTTTAAAGCGCAAATAATATTTTTACTTAATGTTCAACTAAGAAATATATTTTGATGAATTAATGGATTTTTGAATTAAATAATATTTTAATAAAATATTATTATTATTAAATTAATTTTTATTAAATATAAATGATTATATAATTTTATGAATGCAATTGTAATTTTTATTAAGGTTTGAAAGCCATTTTTGTCAAAACCCATGAATTTTCGATAAATGTCAGTTTTTATTTTAAAAGTGAAAATTAACATATTTAGAAAATTATTTTGATAAAATGAATATTATTTCTGGAATCAGGTCATAAAAATTATCCAACATTGAATTTTTTATAACATTCTGAGACAGTCAAATTTTTGGGTAAAAATTAAATACCTTTTAAATATATAATGTGTTTTATGAAATCATAATGACCCAACAGTGATGTAATAAAATACTATAAGATTTATTTTCGGCCAATATATATTTTACCATTAAAATAATGTGGTTTTTTTTGACTTATTTTACAAAGAATTAATGGACCCTTCAAGACTTATTAAACATCTTGTCTTTTTAAATTGTTTTCCTTGGGAGTGTGACTCACCTACACATAAGAAACCCCATTATTTTAAGAATTTCAGGCTTTGGCCTTATAAAATATTGTTTTCCAATTTTATTTTCCAAAAAACATGGGAAAAAACCATGGTCTGGTTTGTGGTTTTGATTAGTTTAATGTGAGGTGTCCCAAACCTAAATAATAAATAATTCCCTCACCTTTCCTATATAAACCCACCAAGATCCCACTTAATTCTCACTCAAAGACTTTTGAGTTCATCCAACCTCTACCCTACTCTCTCTATAATCCTCCCAAGGTTCACCAATCTCCCAATAAGCCTCTCTCAAGCCTCTCTCAAGCCTTTGGATGCACACTTTCAAGTAAGGGTTTTTCTTCCTTTCTCATTTTGTCCAATTTTCTTAATGTTGTTATGCCCTTTTAATTTAAATTATAAATGTTGGGGTATGGTTTCTAACCTCACCATACTTCCATATTTATGTTTGATTTATGGTATACCCCTTTATCTCTCATTAAATTCCTCCCATGTACACCCGTTACTATGCCGAAATCCCGAAAGAAATTTCTCTCTCTTCTTTTACATTCAAGCAATTATTTTGTATCATGACTATAAATTCCATTTCAATTGTTTGGAAATGTATCTATATAACCCCCTTACTATAAATTTCATATAAATATATTGATACACCCCTTTATTTCTCATCAACCATTTTTATAAATTCTTACGTCACACCGTTATGCTGCCGAAATTGCACCGATTTTCTAAGCCAATGTCATTATGTAGTGAATACCATGCCCATTTCTCTATTAAGGGTATTAACCTTTATGCATATTTAATTATTGATTATAAATTTCCATGTATGAATTCCATATTTCTTTATCGTGGAATAAATTATTATGTTTTATGAATCCATGTTATATGATTCATGTGGCACACTTATGCATGAAATGAAATGTTTAAGAAGGGTGCACCTTATAGTGATCCAATGCATTGGGTAAAGTATAATATCATGATACGTCATGTGCAATGGGTGTTTAATCATGCTAATTCAAGTCCAACGAGGTTTTACTCGTGCTTCATGTGCAATGCTGATTTACTCATGCTTCATGTGTAATGAGCCTTGGCTCATGCTAATTCCATGTTAAGTGTTGTTGCCACATTTCCATTTTATGATTATCATGCTTTATCATGCCTTTATGTTTTTTCTTCTCTTGTTCTCTTTTGATATGCCTATTGTATAACATGTATTTTATTCCTCAAGTTATTCCATGATTATTACCTTACTGGGCTTTATATCTCACCCTTT
Source organism: Viscum album (assembly GCA_963277665.1). Classification (NCBI taxonomy): domain Eukaryota; kingdom Viridiplantae; phylum Streptophyta; class Magnoliopsida; order Santalales; family Viscaceae; genus Viscum; species Viscum album. The sequence goes on from OY728127.1 coordinate 628,387,558, forward strand.
TCTTATGCATGTCCTTAGGTTATCCCATGCAATGCTATGTACGAGGGAATGTAGTGGTCATGTAAAGGAAATTTTCAATAAAGATGTTGTATTTCATGTTTTAAGTTGTTATTTAATGATCCTAAGCCCAAAAGACACTAGACCTCTCGATCTTCTTTGTTGTATCAAGTTAAGTTTATGTAATAAATTATGTTTAAATGTGTAATAAAAGATCAAGTTTGTTATAGTATAACCAGTAATAAACACCCATCCTAGTTACTCGTTCACGTCCCCCATGATTTCCCACGATCAATCTATTATATCATAACTCTTGCGTAACTCACACCACCAAGATAGAATCATAATAAGACCATGCAGAGTGCATCAGAATAAGGAATTTACAAGATAAACAACCACCACTCACTATAGAGAAACCAAAATGGGAACCCTCAACACACACAAAATGATGTCCACCTTAAAAAATAAACTTATTTAAACTAATCAAGAAAAATAAAAAAAAAACATTAACCAAAAAACTAATAATATCAGTCCTTATCAATTCAACCATCAACCAATTCTCATTATCCTAAACTACTAAACTTAAACTATAAGGTTTATAAATAAACCATTAGGAAAATTCCATTTTGGATAATTCCTAGATGACCCACCACCACACTAATATGAAAAGAAACAACACCTTCCAATCTATTTAGAATCTTGATAGAAAAAAAGGAAAATGACCACACCTAAAGATACACACCCTAACTTTACTTGATAAATTTATAGTAGGATTAATTTAAATAAAAAAAACATTAACCCAACATGTTCATGTTTCCCAAACAACATTAAAAAGTTTAATTATCATTCAAGGGAAAAATCCAAATGCACAATGATCAAAATAAGGAAAACACTTCAAAAAACTTTATTTTAACCCATGAACCCTAATAAAGAATTCCCAAAACTTATTTTAAAGTTAATAAATATTTTAAAAACAAGTTAACTTTTAAGAATTTCACATAATTTAGAGAAATGAATAAAATAATTTTCACAAATTCAATTAAAAAACCAAATAAAAAACCTTAAAGGTCTTCCTTATTTCAAAAAACCTTGCCTCTTAAAACCCATTTAATTAAAATTTCAAAATAACCCCTTTCATTTTATTACTTAATCCTCTTAAAAAAAATCCAAGAGAGTCAAAATACTTTATAAATAAACCATAAACTAGTTTTAAAATCAAAACACTTTCAATATTTCATGATAAAAGAAACCATTTCCGAAAACATTTCATGAAAATGATATTTATTTTAAAAAAAGCCCCTATTATTCCTTTAAAATTGATTTTTTTTCATAAAATCAACTTTTCATATAAAAATAAAGTTTCACAATAATCACGTGATAAAACAGACATCATAATTTCAACCAAAATTCATTCCAACGATGTCAAAATATCACATGACCCATCCTGATTCTTTTCTCAAACTAAAATCACTCTAGAAAATAAAATAATCAAGAATTATAAATAATATAACCAAATGGGATTCAAAACTATTCTTGAATTGTCTACATGGTCTAATGGGACATACACCCATCAAGCAATGGTTCCTGAAACATTTCTAAAATCAAAAGCTTGGTCACCACATAATTTGCATGCCATGTATACCGACCTCACACCTTTGATTATTTACTTATTTTTATCTTAACATTCAATGAACAAATTAAAACGAAACTCATAAAATGAAAATGAGGATTAAAATAACACCAACTCAAACCTCAATCCATCAAGAATAATCAAAATAGAATCTAAAACCCAACTACCCATGGAAACGTAAGGCTTAGGGAGAGAAATAGCTAGCTAGACTCTCCTCGCACCTACCTATTGAATTTTGACATCCTATATCCATTCTACCAGACTACTTAAATAATAAGAGAGTTAGTTAAAAACCTATACCCTCTTAAAAATCTAGGATCTGATAGAATTTGTAATGAATGGGACCCAGTTTACCCACCACATCACCTGACCCGATTCTCCATTAGGCTCGAAGGGAATTTTTGATCCCTATGGGATGGAAACTAGTTACTAGGTATTAATAAAATTCAATTTTATAATGATTTAACCATCATATAAACATATAAAGAAGTATTAGAAACTATAAATAATCCAATATTACCTATTTATACATTATAAATCCATGAATATTAATTAAACAGTTGCAAATAACAACTGAAAAAACATGACATGAGCATAATAAATATCCATCTAATAATAAAATACTTAATCAAATACAAAATAAGAAGATACATGGGTATAGAAAATAAAATAAATAGGTCCTAAATGGAACAAAAAATATCCCCAAATTAAAATAAAGGAACTTGTATATCTCCCAAAAAACCTCCATGTGACCCATGAACACCCACCATAACCCAACTCATCTATCCATAGACCCAAATAAAAATACATGAATGATATAAAATACTAAGAATTTTAGAGGAATCATAAGAGATACATATACACACATAGACTGATGTATATTTAGGGTGTGAACTAAACATGCCTAATAAATTTCCACCAGAGTATATTCAATACTTTTTATAAAACATTCCACAAATTATAGTTTGAAAATAATTTATAAAATATATTTTTCACATGATTTTGAAGAAATAAACCAAGTATCACATTTAAATATTTTTTTCCAAACAATATCATAAATCCCTTTTTAAAAAAGAAAAATATAGTCCCACTTAAAAACACAAATTCAAACCAATAATAAATTCAAAAACTTCCTTTGAAACTCTTTCAAATCATGAAAAGAGGGATTTTAAATCCATGAGTAAAACTAAATCCTTTTTTCTTACATCTTTTTAAAACATTTACAAATTATATTTTAAAGAATAATTTTTTTTCATTAAATACTTTCTAAGCTATTTTATAAATCAATTTTGAAGTAAGCCAAAACTATAACTAAAGAATAAGAATAGTTAAAAATTGGCACCAAGACATCAGTATAGCACAACAAATAAAAATAAGAAATGGATCCATGAAATAAAACAAGGGATAGGGGATGAAAACACAGAAAATAAATATATACCCTAAACAGTACTCAATAGGAACCAAGAATTATGGTCAACTCCCTAGGAATCAAGTAATATGGTCCCGGACTGGCAACAAGAACCACATTTTAACCCTAAAGAATTAATCTACAATCCCGATAGCCCCATCAGACTTGTTGAGATATATAATCCATCTCAAGAGTTCTTAAGCTATTTCATGCCAAATAATCCACCATGTTAGATATCAACATATCTAATCAGGAAACACTAACTAATTAGTGCAAATCTATACTAGGGATTACACTAATTTAGGTCATCTAAAAGCTATTAATATTCCCATGACATCAATCAAAGTGAAGGTGATAAAATAAATAAATCATGAAATAATTACATAAAAATTTTCAAAACATTTAAAATAAACCTCATATCATATTCTATACCCTCACAAAAAAATACTCTTGAATATCCATGTACAATAATCACAAAGGAACAAGACATTATAAAAATCTCCCATATGGTATAAGTCTAAATAATCCATAATATAAATAAAAGGGTTCAATTATTGAGGGTAATTCATCTTCAAGTAAAACTATTTACTAAAAATTCCAAATAACCTTTGAAATAAAACTTGTAATTCCAAGATGCTATATCAACCTTTGAAAAAATTACATAAAAATAATCTTTAAAATATATTTTTAAACAAAACTCCTTCATATAAATTACCTTAAAACCACCACAAGGATATCAATCCTTAAAAATAATTTCACATGGCTAAACCAATTTCCATTTTAAAATGGACCCTATAAAACTTTTAAATTCCACTTTAAAATATTGACCAATATTAAGCATCACTTTTAAATCACCAATGTATCTTTATAAAACATTTTTGGACATTTTATCAAGCACTTTTCATTCAATTTTTTTAAATAATAAAGCAAGAAAATCCACAAATCCCTTTATTCCAAGTTTGGAAACCATTGAAAACTATTTTTCAACCCCTCATGGATTTAAAATATAAAAATACATTGGAAATAAAATATTTTTTAAAACATTCATGAATATTATGGAATATATATGAAATATATTATAAAGTAATGTTGGATAAAAACCTACCTCTTTCAAGTGGAAATGAAGTTAACTTCAAAAATGGAATCACCAACAAGTAAGGAGAAACCATTCAAAACCACTAACCATACAAACCACTAATATTAGATCCAAACTGACCTAATTTTAAGCACAAACCCCCTAGGGTTCATGGGATAAACAAAAAAAAGAGGAAATAAGGAAGAGAGAAGTGAGGAAGGGAAAATAGGGATAGAACCTTGGAATTTCACTTTCAAATGAAGGAGATAAGGATTTAAGTCAAATATAGAGGAAGGAAAGGAGGTCTACATGAATTCCCTAACTTTAAATGAATGAGAGAGAGGAAATGGGTGGCTAATGGAATAATAACAAAATAGAGTAAAAATTATAATTTCATGTTTTAACAAAATTAGGCAGACCATATAGTTTAGATTCATGGTTAGGAAAACCGTGATCCAACCATGTAGGAGCCACTATTTTTAACTCCCATATATAAGAATCATCCACATGGTTTGGTTGTATAGTTTCCATTAACCATTCACCAACCATCCAAGTCATACCCCACATGAAAAACTAAGCTACATGGTTTTCTTGGTAACCCTACATAGTTTGAAAAACCATGTTCCAACCATGTAAAAACTACTATTAAAAACTATAGTGCTACTGAATGACCACTCTCATGGTTTTCCCTAACTGTGTGTAAGACATGTTCCAAAATCCTAAGAATAAAAGGACTTACATATAATCTACTAGATGTAACACGATTTGGGACAAACTGTACACTACCCATATAGACTAACCGTAAAAAAAATTAAAAGAACCCAACATATGACTTCCCACACAATATACCCTTAACTGTACACACTAAAACATAAAACATAGGAAAAATTATAGAAAATTAAATATTCCAAACTGACACTCTGAATTTTTTTAAATTTTCTTAAAATAATATAAAACAAAATTCCACAGTGACATGGAGGTGTCATGGTATAAGATATTGACCCTATGAATTCATAGTGATTGAATTTAGATTTAATATAACCCCTTATATATTCATATATCTAATGAATATAGTCTTTATAGATCACCTAGATCTATTTTTGGTAGTATTTATAGATTATTATCTCATATATTCCAAGATAAAGGATGAAAATATAGATCATTTAAGGATTTTATCGATGAACTTGAGAAATAAGAATTTATACGCTAAATTTAGCAAGTGTGAATTATGGATAGAGAAAGTATCATTATTAGGTTATGTAATCAAAAGAGAGGGTATATCTATGGATCCTTAAAATAAATAGTTAATTTAATAATGGACTAGACCAACCAATATAATAGGGATCCATTTTTTTATCCGATTGGATGGATACTATCAATGTTTTTTTGTAAATTCATCCTAACCGTAAAATCCAATAACCAAGTTAACTCAAAAGGGTATCAAGTTCCTTTGGATAGATGAATGTGAAGAAAATTTCAAGGAGCTCATGAGAAGGTTGGTCATTGAACCTATACTCACACCACCCAAAAGTGGAGACAATTTTGTGATATAAAGTGATATATCAAAGAAGGGATTGAGATGAATTATCCTAAAAAATGATATGGTGGTAGAATATTCCTGATATTAATGAAATGTTCATGTGAAAAATTAATTGACACATGATTTGGAGTTAGAAGAAGTTATGTTTTCTTTAATGATATGTAATAATTATATCCATGGAGAAAAGTATGAATTATATATTGATAATAAGTGATTAAAGTATATATACACATAGAATAAGATAAACATGTTCCAAAATATATGACTAGAGTTGATCAAGGATTATAACTACCCAATATATTACCACCCTAAGAAGGAAAAAGTGTATGATACTATGAGTAAGAAGGATCATGATACCTTATCCATGATGATGACTGAGAGAGACACAATAATCACAGATTCTTAAAGTATGGACCTATAAATAATAAAATAATGGGATAAATCCTGTCTTTCAAAATTATTTCTCAACCATCTATCCATGTAAAGATCTAGGTTTCATAGAAGGAGTATATAGAGCTACAGAAGAATGTAAGAAATGTTACAGAGTTCAACCTTGAAAATGGTGTAATTAAAAGAATTGAGAAATGTATATATGTCCCATAAATACTATATTTTAATCATTTAATGGATGATGTAACACACCAATATTTTATGGTACACTTTATTTTTAAATAAATTTAATAGCTTTCGTTGTGTGAAACACCGAGTTCAAACGCACCATGATCAATTAATAAGTGAGTATTATAACCCAGCCATTGAAATGGTGGGAATGAATAGTATTAACCACATTATAAAATTTATATATTTAATGTTTTAAAATCCATCCAAAATATTTTTTAAGCATAAGATAAGAATGAATCCAATTTTACGTATGAAAAGACTATATTTTTCTAAAGAAAGTTTTACCGCCTTTTGATGACACACTTTTTTTAAATATAAATTTTGACAGTTTTTTAAATTACTTTTTTAAAAATAAAATTCTTCTTTGAAATCATAATATCAATATTTACTTTGGTTCATTTTTTGGTATTTTTCTGATAAGTTTTATGTTTTTATGAATAGTGATAAAATATTGCATTTTAATTGAAAATAATTTTTTTATCTAAATAATTTATAGTGTTAAATAATATTTTAATTGATTTTAAAGAATAATTAGTTCAATATTTTACCAATTAATCCAATTTAGTTCATTTTATTCAATTTCACATTGAATTTGGATATAAAAACATTTCAATCTTTTGAACGTTTTCACTTTAAAAACTTGTTTTCTCATTCTGTCAACAATATTAATTTTAAATTAATTACTGAAACTTATGTGTTTTGAATTTTTAAAAATAGATTACATATTTGGAATTAGTGGGTACAAATTATTTAAATTGTTTTATTTTATTTTTGGACATTATGAGTAGTAATTTTAGTAATTTTTTTATTAACACAGTTAAAGATAAATCGAGTAATTAAGATTAAATATTATTATAAATATTAGGAAATCACCATAACACTTGTATTAATTTTATTTGATGATTTATTTTTGATCAAAATCATCATTGTGCCGATTTTGTGGCTTCTTAGAGCCACTTGGATGAATTTAATCCTTTTTAGTATTTTATTCTAAAGAAATTCTAATATATCATACTCATGTTTTTAATAAGTATTACATTTTTTAAATGTCGTTATTAAGAATATATCACTGACTATAAATAGTAATTTGAAATATAAAACATTTATCTTAATCATGGTAATTTATTTTTAATTTTTAATAAATCAGTAATTAGCTTAATGTCTTACCGAATGATGATGTAGTATTTGTTTAATTAATAGAAATACCAAATAAATAATATTAAAAATATTAAAATAATAACAATTTGAGATATTTAATGCCATCCACTAATTTTATAAGGGTAAGAATGTGATCTAAACTTGTAAATAAATTATAGGTTTATAGGATTTAGACCCATACTTATCTTATATTATAAATAACTCACTTTTTATCCATTTGGGATTGAAAAATAATTTATATTAATTTAATATTTTGATAGTTTCCAAAAGTGCCCCTCACCTCAATTATAAAAAGGAATATCCTCCCTCACATCCTCACACCACTTAGAGCCTTATATCTTGACAAAACCTGATAAATTTATCCTATAAAAATTCTTATACAAGTTATGGAGATCCTATTCTTCCAAAAAGACCATCCTTAGATCCCTTAAGAAGAGATCTTAAGGAAGTTTTCCAAAGAAGAAGGTAATCATTTTTACCAAACCATTCAAGTTAATTTCTTCTTCTACTCCCTATTCATGTGTTTTTTCCATTATAAAGTAATAAATCCAGTATAATATATATTTTTAGAAATTATTATGATTATGGTACAACCAAATTCTACCTCATATCCATCATATGAAAAGCGAAAGCACTACATGTGCGTACGTACGACTTATCGTCTCCACACCGTGGTGTAATTTGTTTTTCATCACTGATTTACTTGTATGGGTATAATGATGGAAATAGTGAATATATATAGTAATTATGGCATGATATTGATTCTTTATAATTAATATACCATCCATTTTCTTACTATTTAACCATTAATGGAATGATACCATCGCTCGTGCATACGTACAACTTACCATCTCCGTGATGCGATGTGATTCATTTTCCATTTCTACCATTCAAGAATGATTATAAAAATTTATATAATAAATAAATATGATATATATAAACTTAATATTATTATTTATATGAAATTAATATATCATATTCATAAGAAACATGACTTACATGAAAAAACAAACATAGGAAAATGAAGCAGTTAACACCTGAAACAAGGGTAATAACGAAAAAATTGTTAAAAAAATGATATAAGATGATCATATATGATATAGTAAATATGGATATGGTTATGGTATAAATTAATAAAATTATTTAAACCATTTTACATGAGGTTAAATCATTTTCAACTAAGGAAAGTTCAAGGTAAGGGTTATTTCACAATCTCATTATTATTCAGGATTGTTTAAGTTTAAGTCTCCATTGGGGAACATTTTTATTTGATATCCATGTTTTCTAAAAATATTTCAAAAATATTTTTACTATTATATTATGAAATTTTAATGTCTTTTTTACCCATTTTTTACTTTTTATAAAATTATTTGGAAGGAATATTTTTTCATTTTCAAAATAAGGTACTTTATGACTTTTTCAACGGAAGGAATGCTTTTTTAACTTACGCAACATGAGCAGTTTTTTTCTCTGTCATTAAAACTTAATGTTTTTAAGATTATTTTATAATTTTAAAAGGTTATTTTCAAATAAAAAGTATTCATTTATAATTTAATTAATTTTTTAAAAATAAATTATTTCAATGTAAAAAAGGGTATTTCTTGAAGGTGATCATCCTTGGCCTCTGCTTGATTTAAATTCAAGAATTGCACATTATTGGCATGTCTTGAACTGTAAATTGATTCAAATAGGAAAAGGATATTTCCAAATACTATTAAGCTCACAAGACGATCTTGATAAGGTTTGGAAAACTGGTAATATCAACCTAAAACCGTGATTTCTTAGATTATCGGAGTGAGACTTTGCTTTTAATCCTCATACATATTAAAACACCATGGAACAAGTCTGGATTAAATTACATAGACTAAACTGGTCCTTTTGGCATCCCAAAACTTTGAATGACTTTTATTCTTGTATAGGAACCCCTCTGAAAATAGACCAAAGAACATTAAATTCTAAACTTGGACTCTTTGTGAGAGTTATGGTTGAAATTAATTTAGATTCCAAAGTGACCAACTCCATTAGTTTCAATTCCATTGATTATAATACCGAAATTAGAATAGAATATGAGAGAAATACCCCATTTTGTGATCTTTTTAAGATCATTGGACACACAATCTCTAATTTCAGGGTGATTATAAAACAAGTAAGTCCACCAATTGAAAATGAATGGAAGGAAATAAGGGAAAAAAAGACAAATCTCCTATGGTAGATATACCTAAAACCTTTAAAAATAAGTCTAAAATTTGGGTTAAAAAGAACACACACCTTTTCACACACATGGGAACAATTGAGTAAAACTTGGGCTGATGTATTTGAAGAGGAAGAAGACTCCAACAAAGAACAAAACCTCCTAGAAGAAATCGAAATCAAGGTTTTGGATACCATTAGGCAATTCACAGAAGATGATACTGGTTACTATAACATTAGTCAAAGCCAGGAACCCACACTCATGAATAACTCTGAGGATCTAGGGGTGAAGAAAGAAAATAGAAATAGGGTTAAGAACATAGATTCTTCTCAACCTATGCATCACTCTCCTGTTAGTTCTCAAACACCAAAAAACACTGATAGAAATGTGAAAACTGTAAATTTAGTTACCAGACAGACTGCTGATCATGTTAATCCTCAGACCATTATCAATAGCATGACCCAACCTGGTGTCAATACCATGAAACCTATGAAAAACTCAGTCTCTTCTAATCCTATGAATCACTGTCCTGTTATTTTTCAAACATTAGGAAACACTGCTAGGGACATTAAAATAGAGAATATTGTTGCTAGATAGAATGATGCTCATGTTGATCCTCATGCTAATATCAGTAGCATGGCTCAATCTGGAGTTAATACAATGAAATATGTGAACATCAACCAAACAACCACAACATAATTTTCTCCCTCAGCTGATCTGGCTATCAAATCCATGGATGAATCTGGTGTGGAAGAGACAAAGGATTCCGAAACACCCACTGGAAGCTCAGTAGAACTTGGAGAACTACACTCTAGCCCAAAGGCTGTTCAGGTCGAGGCATAGACCAAGCTCACTAATTTAAAAAAAAATGTTTCTAAGACATTATAATCTGTTAAACATGTAAAGATAAATAAACCCTCAGTGCAACATCCTTTTCATATGAAGGCTATTAATGACACCACAGAGAAAATGCAACCTCTTCCATATGATCCAAGAACTATCTTACAGCAGGACACAACTTCTTAAAAGGATCCAGGTACAACTCCTCCTATGTATCCAAAATTATATGATACTCAACCTATTGATAGTGATGGTGATGTTTATTCTAAACAACCTGAAAAACTGTTATCTATCCAAAATTCCAATTCTTTGATGCTGTCTAATAAGAACTCTACAAACTCAACTATAAATGATTCAATAAATGAACCTATTAATAAGATCCCTATCATATCAAACAATGATCAGGAACATACCACTAATAGTAACAATAATCAAAAGTTTAGAAGGTCCTCTAGAAACAAAGGTTCTAGAAAAATGAAAAAAGGGAGTTCTAACTCAAAATCCAAGTTTAAATGAAGATTATTTTTTGGAATTGTCAGGGTATTTCCAAATCTAACATGTTCACTATTCTAAAAATAATGGTTAAAACTCATCATCCTATATTATTTTCTATTTCTAATCCAAAAATTACATTTTCTTCTAATTATTCTAATTTGTTACAGCATAATTATGTTTTTACTGGTGCAATAAAAAATACCTTCAATACTGATTCTATATGAATTTTTCACATGATTATATTCAGAATGTTAGTATTTACAATGTATCTAACCATATTTTTACTTGAAACTTGAATACTGATGGCACACATCTTTTCTGCTCTTTTTTTTATGCTAAGAATAAATACCAAGAAAGGATAACTCTTTGGAATGATCTTTTTTATCTAAGCTCTAATATTAATGTTCCTTGGTTTCTTATTGAAGAATTTAATGCCATTCTCAATTAAAGTGAGAAAATTGGACCATATCATGCTTCTATTTCCACTAGATAATTTAAAGCTTCGATTGAAGACAATAATTTAATTGAAATCAATCTCGCTGGTGCGAAATAAACTTGGTATAGAAGACACTACAATAGAGTGGTTGCCTCCAAGTTGGATAGATCCTTCACAAATGTCCTTACTTTAGATGAATAGGAAACAATATCTAGCACCACTCTTCATAGTATGAACTCTAACCATCATCCCATCCTGGTCAATGTCTGCACCAAAGACATAAAACCTTGGCTGCATTTTAGATTTAATAATGTGTGGTTCTCTAATGTCGATTTCTCTAGTATCATTCAAAACTATTGGTCTTCAATGTCCCATAACAAGGATGAATTTTCCTGTAATTTCAAATTAAAACACCTCAAACAGACTCTCAAAACTTGGTGCAGCTCCAAATCCAAACAAATTAATAATGACATCCTTCTCCTTGAGGAAGAACTCAATGATATTCAAAACAAGAACACCAGCTCTGACCTCATCACTTATCCAACTCATGAAATAAACCTTGTGGTTAAACTCAACTCTTTTATCAATTTTAAAGAAAATATAAGGAATAAAGAGTTTAGAGTTAAGTGGTTATTAGATGGTGACAAAAATACTATGTTCTATAATTCTTTTTAAATAATTAGGAAGGCTTGCAGGCCGTTAAACTTTCTTAAGGATGGGTACAATCTTCTCGACAATGAAGATGAAACTTCTCATCATATAGTATCTTACTATGAATCCATCTTCAATGGTTCAGATATCAACAAAGACCCCCTTCCTGAGGTCATTCTGATAGTGATAATTGATGAGGACAACGCTTTCCTTCTAAACACTCCACTGGAGCATGAAATCAAAGACACTATCTTTAGTATTAATCCTGATAGTATGCTGGGTCCTGATGGATTTACTAATGGTTTCCTTCAACATTATTGTGATTTGATTCATACCGATGTTTGTAATATTGTTAAATATTTTTTACCAATGGTGTGCTTCCTCATGCTCTTAATTCCCAATTTCTCACCTTGATCCCTAAAGTGGAAAATGACTCTAAGATTCACCTGTTTAGACCCATTTCTCTTGTTAACACCCTTTATAAAATCATCTCTAAAATCATTGCAAACATACTTTCAACTATCATAGACAAAATTGTCTCTTGGAACCAATTTGGTTTTATCAAAGGTAGAACCATTCAAGACTACATATGTATTTCCTTTGAGTGCATCAATAACCTGAACAAATCCAAAATAGGAAGCAATATTTATATTAAAATTGACATCAGAAAAGATTTTGACACAATGGATTGGAGCTTTATCTTCATGGTCCTTCAAGGATTTGGTTTTAATGACTCTTTCATCACAAAAATTATAACATTGTTCAAATCGGAGTCAGTTTCCATTTTGATAAATGGATCTCACAAGGGATATTTTAAATGAACCAAATGTTTCAGGTAAGGAGATACCCTCTCTTCCATTCTCTTATTGAATGTGGAGGACTGTCTTAGTCATCTGATCACCAAGTTAGAGCACCAAAATAAGCTGAAACCCATCCATGTCTCTAAGAATGTGAATGCTCATATGCTCCTCTTTTATACTGATGATATCATCCTTTTTCTTCAAGGTAAAAAAAGAAAAATTCTTAACCTCAAAGAAGTGCTCACACACTATGAGGAGGTTTCTGGTCAAACCATTAGTTGGAAAAAATCATGCATCTTCTTTGGGAGGAACTTCCATACCATTAGAAAATCCAACATTATCAGTGACTTAGGCCTAAAATAAGGTACACTCCCTTTAAATTATCTCGGTGTTCCCATATTTTGGGGAAGACCCAAGTCTTTCCACTTTGCATCTATAGTTGACCAAGTCCTAAACCAGCTTTATTCTTGGAAAGGTAAATCTCTCTTTATGGACGGTAGGAATTTCCTTATGAAATCTAAGATTTTCTCTAAGATGGTTTACTTCATGATGGTCTATAAATTTCCTATTGGTATGATCAAAAAAATAAACACTGCTAAAAATAACTTCATTAGTACTTGTAGTACTTTAGAAAGGAAACTTGTGACTATCCCCTAGTCAACTTGTTGCAAGACTATTGAGAAAGGTGGTATTGTCATTAAAAATATAAAGTACGTTAATGAATCCCTTCAAGATAGACTTACTTGGAACCTTTTTCACAATTCTTCTGATGCTATTAACTTCTTCAAAAATAGATTTCTTGAAAAAATAAAGATGGTCAAGTATAATTTCATTAACTCTTCTATATGGCCATCCATAAAAAAATATTTCTCCAAGATTATGAATAATTCTAGATGGATGGTCTCTAGAGACTCCTCTATGAAATTCTGGTTTGATAACTGGACTGACACTCCTCTTATTTCTATGATTTCTCCTGATCAAATACTTAAGAATGATAACTGCTCGATTAGAGAAATCATAAACTCTCATCATGATCACCTCCTTGATACTATTCTAAATGTCATTGAAAAATATTCTTTCGCTTATACTAATGATTTATTAATTTGGGAACCTACTCACAATGAGATTATTAACTCTAAATTTTTTTACAATCATTATTTCTGTAATTCTGAAAGTTATTACAGTTGGATAAAACATTTCAAAAAGCCTTGGATTAAGCCCTCAATATTCAATCTCATCTGGCGTCTTGCTCACAATAGAGTTCCCACAGATATTTTACATCAGTCCTTTGGAATTCATATTTTCTCTAAGTACAGAATTTGTACTCAACACAGAGAAGATGAAAACCATATCTTTATTTATTGTTCTAATGCTTCTGCTCTTTGGAACTATATTCATGACATTTTTGACAATAGATGGTTGATTCATGACTCTGTCAAAACTCAACTAATGAAATGTGTAGAAATAGAAGGTTCTTAGAAAATCAAAAAACTTTTCCTAGCTGTAGTTTCTGAGCTAAATCATGTGATCTGGTATGATCAGAATACTATTATTCATAACAATTACTCACTCAATCAAAATTCAGGTCAAATGCAGATCCTTATTTCTATACATAAAGCTGCTTTGATGCAAAGGGGACATTTCCACAACACTGTCCATGATTTTGGTATCCTGTGATGTTTACGGATTAATGTAAATTTCTGTCAACCTCACTGCACGCTAGAAATGTTTTGGAGATCTCCTCTTCTTGGTTGGATCAAAATTAATATTGATGGCACCTCCAAAGTAAATATGGGCCTTGTGGGGTGTGGTGTTATCTTTAGGAATCACCTCGATCAGATCCTTGGTTGTTTCATGGGTATTTGTGGCAAACCACCTCCCTTGAAGTTGAGATGATGATCTTAATACACTCTATCTCCTTCTCCAAGCACTTTGGTTGGAACAACCTCTGGATTGAAAGTGACTTGATGACCATCGTGCAAGAAATTTGGAAGGGCGTGAAACATCTTTCTTATCTGATTACTACCTATTAGATGGAGTGCACCCGCTCGCTTATTGACCTCAAAAATATCATCCCACATGTTTATCGTGAAGCAAACATGGTTGTAGATGGCCTGACTAACATGGGCATTAATCAAGGCATCACCTGGTCTGAAGACCTCCCGACTAATCTTATTTCCTTACATGAGAAATATTGTAATATGATCCCATATTTTAGACTCTTGTAAACTCTCTTTTGATAATAATTGTGCTTTGGTCATTTTGGGCCAAGGCATCATCTTTAAAAAAATAGTTTATGGTTAAAGTATTTACATTTCATATGCTATATTTTAATATGAATGTTTATCTTGTTTATGTTTCACCCCTTTCATAAGAGGAATTAATTGGACTTAGTAAGTGTCAGGTGGGACCCTCTATATCCCCTCAATGTGTCATTAGGTCTCACGAGACAAACTAGTTTGGGTTTTGGTTAATTTCTTACCTATTTATGTATGTTGTATTGACTAAATCCTTCATGGTATGTTTATAATGTCCCAAATTATGCATTCCCTTTTTATGAGATTAGTTATTGATAATCCATGTAATTATTCTACTAGTAGAATATTCATGGTTAAATATCTTTCTCATGTGATTATTTATATAGTGTTATTTGATCATATTTTATTCCTACCATATTATTCTCAAGATTATGTTTTGATGGAATGTGTTGTTAGTTATTCACCTTTCATTATTGTTTATGTTTATGTATGATAGATTCTACTATATGCTAATATTTACTGAGCATCTGATCTCACCCCTTTCTTATGTTTTATTTTTCCCCAGGACTCAAAGATGTATTTTATGATTGATATGTGTAGGTAATTTATGATAATAGGGATGTTTATAGTGTATTTTCTATGTTATATTCCATTTCATGTTTTAATATAAAAATTATTTTTTATTTGGTTTTTGAAAATATACTATACTATTCAATCCTTTGGGATACTATCACTTGTACCTAGTACCAATGTATTAAAGTAAGACACTAGTTCTGTGCTACTAGGGTCAAGGTCTTTATAGTTGATATCATAGAAATTTTAGTTGAAACTTTAAAAACTAGATTTAGAAAATATAGATTAAGGAAACATAAACCTATAACAGACTTTACCAAGATTATGGTTTTGGTATTAGTTATATATAAATTTTCAATTTATGTTAAGTGTTTTACTAGTTCAAAATTATGTATTATGATTAATAACCTAATCTATTGTATCCCATTTTTTATAAATAGAAACCATATCAACATGAATAATCCATGTAGGGATTTCCCTCTTATATAAGATAATGATGTTGTAGCTAGATTTGTAACTCATATTGAAAAACTTATAACTATATTAGGATATGCGACTCAGGTTATGAGAAATAACCTTACCTGTATGGAGAAAATAATTTACAACATCAAGGAATAATGTTAGATTGCTTTATGATACAACAATCTCCAATATTCAATGGGACTAAAAATATATTTGCAGCTGAACAATGGATATGTTCTTTATAGAATACATTTCTTAATTTGGGAACTAACAAAAAGAAGGAGGTTTTTATGGAAGTTTATCATCTCTCAGGAGATGCAGATCAATAGTGGTCATTTAATAAAAACATGAATGAGGATAAAGAAATCGAAAACATGGAATGGAAGGATTTTAAGGAAATTTTATTTGAAAAAAATATTTCCCTCATGAACAACAAACGTATATGGAGAGACAATTCTTGAATATGAGGTAAAAGGAGGTTGAGAATATTTCTAAATATGAATCCAACTTTACAAGGTTATCAAGACATACTATAGATTACATATGTAATACAAAGGGATATATCGATCGATTATTTTATAGTTTAAAACCATTCCTCCAACGGGCACTGGTCTCCCAAAATTTCTCATCTTATGAAGATATAGTCTCATGTGATATTAAGATAGAAACATCATTGAACATGCTTATTGGGAACGAGGTTTTGTTACAAGTGTGGAGAAAAAAGACACTAGGACCATGATTGAAAGGTAAATAAAGAATCCATTAATGTGCAGTTCTTTAGTTGTAAGAAGTTGGGACACTATAAAAATGAATTTCCTAAGAGTAAAGGAAAATTTCCCCAAAAAATTCCATCAGAGAAAGTCCAATCTTATGCGATCAAAATAGTTGAGGTTGAAGTTCCTAATGATGTGGTGGTGGGTAATTTAATCATCTCATAAAATTTAGAGAATAATTTATTTGATTCTAGATCATTAAATTATTTTATATCTTCCCAATTTTCCAAGAAAATTATACATTTCCATTTTGATCAAATAATGGAGTTATCAATCAGAACTCATATGGGAAGTCTCATTGAAACAAATATTTGTCAGGCAGTGCCCTTTATGACACATAAATGTGCTTTACTTGCTGATATTGTCATTATACCCATGATTTACTATGATATAATCATCGGTATGGACTAACTTTCAAAATACGATGCTAAAATTTATTGAAAAAGAAAGAAATTATGATTTGTGTGGAAGATGTAGAATCCCTTATCTTTAGATCATAAACTTCACCATCTAATTATTATCTGGATCCATCCCTAGTAGATTTAATGAATGAAATTATTGGGGTGGAAGAGAAAACAACATATAGGGATGAATAAGGTAATCTTCAAATTGTGTATGTATATATTATAAAAGAATACATTGATGGATTTCCTAAGGAGTTACCTAGACACCCCATGGAGTGTGAAGTTGAGTTTTTTATTGATTTAATTCTTGATGCAAGACCAATATAAAAGAATCCCTATAAAATGGATATAGTGTAATTAGTGGAGATAAAGAAAAGATAAAAGGATTTGGGTAAAAAGGGATTTATTCACCCTAGTGTTTCTCCCAGGGATAGCCTATTCTCTTTGTTAAAAGGAAAGATGGATCCATGAGACTGTGTATTGATTATAAAGAAATAAATTATATTACAATAAATAAAAATTATCCTTTACCTCATATTGATGATTTATTTGATAAAATTCATGGAGCTCAATTTTTTTCATAGATTGAACTTCATTATGTGTATCATCAATTGCGAGTAAATAAGGTAGAAATTCTGAAGACATATTTTCAGAATAGGTATAGACATTACGAGTTTACAATAATGCCATTTGAATTGACTAATTCATGCTCAGTTTTTATGGATATAATGAATAGAGCATTCAAAGAACATCTTTATGATTTTTTGTGGTGTTTATTGATTATATTATAGTATATCATAACATATATGAAGACTATGAGAATCAATTGAGGACCATTCTTGAGACTCTCAAAAGGAAATAGTTATATGGTAAATTTAGCAAGTGTGAATTTTGGATTATTGAAATTTATTTTCTTGGGGATATTGTCTTTAAGGATGGAATCTATATTGATACAGTAAAGACAAAGGTGATCCAAGAATGTCCTGCACCAACAAGCATAACCTAGGTATGTAGTTTCATTGGTTTAGTAGGTTATTATCGGTGTTTCATTCATAATTTTTCCCGATTGGATAACCTGTTAACCAAGATCACATGAAAAGGGATTAAGTTCATATGGAAAAAATAATGTGAAGAATGTTTTGAATAATTGAATAAAATATTGGTCAATTCTCTGATATTGAATTTACCATCGAGAAATGGTGGATTTGTGATTTAAAGCGATGCATCAAGAAAAGGACTTAGTTGTGTCCTTATGCATAATGATAGAGTTATTACATATGCATCAAGGTAGTTAAAACTCATGAAAAAAACTATAAAACTCATAATCTTGTGTTAGAAGATTTAATATTTTCTCTAAAGATATAGAGACACTATCTCTATGGTGAAATATGTGAGATATATATAGATCATAAGAGTTTGAAATATATCCTCTCACAAGAAAACTTATCATGAGGAAGAGGCAATGGCTTGAGCTACTCAATTATTATGATTGATCAATACAGTACCACCCAGGGAAGGAAAATAAGGTGGAAGATGCATTGCGTAGAAAGGATCATGGAGTTATGAAAAAATGAGAATTGAAAGGGATAATGTGTTTATGGATCTAGTAAGCATGGATATGTGAATTATCAAGGAAGATGAAACATCAACCCTCTAGCAAATGGTTACCAAAACATCTTTGCTAGAAAAGTTAAAAAGTTCCCAGTCTGATGATGAGAAGTTACAAAAGAAAATTAAAGATGTAAGTGATGGAAAATTAGAAGGATTTGTATATGAAGGTGGTGTTTTGATATTTTTAAAGAGACTTTGTGTTCCCTATATACCTGAAATAAAAATAGAATTATTGGATGATGCACATAACTCAAATTTAGTTATACATCTTGGTAGCAATAAAATTTATATAGAATTAAAGGAACATTTTTGGTTAGATAATATGAAGCAAGGAATTTCTGACTATGTGTCAAGATTTCTGGTTTGTTAACAAGTGAAGGCTGAGAGGAAACATCCTAGAGGATTCATGTAACCTCTTCCCACACCTGTGTGGAAATGGGATGACATTATTATAGACTTTGTCAACAGAATACTAAGGACTCCTAGAAGGAATGATACGATATGGGTTATTGTTGATTTAATTACCAAACCAACACATTTTCTTACTATAAGAGATTATTTACCTCTTGAAAGATTAGAAATACAATATTTTAATTAATTTGTAAGACTTCAAGGTGTACCTCTATCGATTGTGTCTGATCGAGATCCCCATTTTTCATCAAAATTATAGAAAAGTATTCAGAAGTACCTTGATACTATACTTCATTTGAGCACTGCTTATCACCCTCAAAATTATGGGTAGTTAGAAAGGACTATCCAAACCTTAGAAGACATGTTTAGTTCCTACTCACTCTACTTTCATGGTACATGGGATCATTATTTATATTTTTTAGAATTTTTCTAAAAAAATAGCTTCCATTCAAGTATTCAAATGGAACTGTATGAAGCATTATATGGAATGTGATTCCATACACCAAATTATTGGGATGATTTTAATGAAAGGAAACTTATAGTCTAGGAAATTTTTGAGGAAACAATAGAAAAGGTGAATACTTTTCAAACCCATATCAAAGCAGCTCAAAGTAAGAAAACTAGCTATGATGATAACCGAAGGAAGGATTTGGAATTTAAAGTGGGAGATCATGTTTTCTTGAATGTATCTCCATGGAAGGGAGTTATAAGATTTGATAGTAAAGGAAAAATAATCCCCAGATACATTGTACCATTTCAAATTCTGGAAATAATTTGATACATAGGTTATCGATTAGGAATTCCACCAAATCTCTCTAAATTTCATGATGTGTTCCACATATCACTGCAAAGGAAGTACATACCAAAACCAATGCATATTATCACTTATGAATAAGTAGAAATGGAAAATGATTTATCCTAATGTGAATATCCTATCCAAATTCTGGATACTAGAGAACACGTTTTGAGGAATCATATGGCTCTACTAGTAAAGGTACTGTGGAAAAATCATAAAATTGAAGAGGTGACGTGGGAACCTAAATAAATTATGATGAAGAACAACCCAAATCTTTTTATGAGGTGATATTATAGAAATTTCAAGGATGGATATTTTTTGAGGGAATAATGTAACACCCCAATATTTTACGACACATTTTCTTTTTAAATAAATTTAATAGCTTGTGTTGCACGCAACACCAAGTTCAAACACACCATAATCTATTAATAAGCGACTATTATAACCTAACTGTTAAATTGGTGGGAATGAATAGAATTAAAAAATTTATTAAATTTAAATATTTAATTATTTTACATCCATCAAAAATATTTTATAAGCATAATATAATAATGAATCCAATTTCACGCATTAAAATGCTATATTTTTCTAAAGGCAGTTTTACCACCTTTTGATGGCACACTTGTTTTAAATATAGTTTTTAAAATTTTAAAAATTATATTTGAAAAAATAAAATTTTTATTTGAAATAAGAATATAAAAATTTACTTTGGTTCAATTTTTGGTAATTTTCTGATAAGTTTTTTGTTTTGATGAATAGTGATAAAATATTTCATTTTAATTGAAAGCATATTTTTTTCCTAAATGATTTATAGTTTTAAATTATATTTATAATTTTATTTAAAGTATAATTAGATCAATTTTTTATCATTTAATCCAATTTATTTCATTGAATTCAATTTCACATTGATTTTGGATACAAAAACATTTAAATCTATTGAACATTTTCACTTTAAAAACCCGTTTTCTCGTTCTGTCAATGAGATTAATTTCAAATTAATTACTAAAAATTCTATGATTTTAATTTTTTAAAATTGATTACATATTTGGAATAAGTGGGTAAAAAATTATACAAATCTATGCCTTTTATTTTTGGAAATTATGAATAATAATTTTAGTAATTTTTTATTAACACTGTTAAAGGTAAATCAAGTAATTAAGGGTAAAAATAATATTATAAATATTTTAAAATTACCTTAACACTTGTCCTAATTTTATTTTATGATTTATTTTTGACCAAAATAGTCTATGGGACTATTTTTTGGCCTTTTTTTTCCACTTGGATGAGTTTAATCCCTTTTTAGTATTTTATTCTAAGGAAAGTCCAATATGTCATACTCATGTTTTAAATAAGTATTACATTTTTTATATGTAGTTATTAAGAATATATATTCAATTATAAATATTAATTTGAAATATACAATTTTTATATTCATCATGGTAATTTATTTTTAATTTTTAGGAAATAAATAATTACCTTAAAGGCTTACAAAATGATGATGCTGTAATTGTTTAATTAATAGAAATTTCAAATAAATGATATTACTAATATTAAAATAATTATAATTTGAGAGAATTAATGTCATCCAAGAATTTTATAGAAGACCTAGACATATAAGGGATTTATTATAGTTTTTTATATTATCTTGTGTATTCATATTTTTTTAAATGTCATGAAATTAATAGTATAAAAATTGACATTAATGATATTTTAAAATAAATAATATTTTATTAAATAATATAAAATTCATAAAAATATAAAAATTATCCAAATAATTGGGAAAAGGGTAAATATGTCATCAATTATCCATTTATTTCCATTTTTTAATTTTAGAGTAACTATATTAACCCTTAAGGAGTAAAACCACATGCTGTCATAGTAAGAGTTAAAGGGTTTAACTAAGTGTTAAAGCTAAAAGATAAGGGTAATAATGCAATATAAACTTGTATAAAAATTATTGGTTGAGATTATTTAGACCCATTACTATATTATATTTAAAAAAATTAATTTTTATTAATTTTTAAATGAAAAATAATTTATATTGATTTAATATTTTGATTGTTTCCAACAGTGCCCCTCACTTGAATTATAAAAGGTCACCTGGTCCCTCACTTACACACACTACTTTGAGCCATATATATCGATAAAAACTTATCAATTTATCCTCCAAAAATTCTTATCTAATTTTTAGAGATCCTTTTCTTCCAAACACACCATCCTTAGATCCCTTAAGAAGAGATCTAAAGGAAGTCCACTGAAGAAGAATGTTAATTGTTTTTACCAACTCATTCAAGTTCATTTTTTCTTCTACTTCCTCTTCATGTGTTGTTTCCATTATAAACTAATAAATAAAATAAAATATATATTATAAGATGTTATTATGATTATATTACTACCATATTCGACCTCTTATCTATCCTATGAAAAGTAAAGCACTGCACGTGCGTACGTACAACTTACCATCTCCACATCGTGGTCTATTTTTTTTTCATCACCACTTCACATGGATCGATATAATGATGAAAATAGTGGATATATATAGTAATTATGAAATGATATTTATTATTTATAATTAATATACCATCCAATTCCATAACCTTTCACCATTAAGGTAATGATACCGTCACTCATGCGTATGTATGACTTACCGTCTCCATGACGTGATGTGATTCATTTTCCATGTTAACCATTCAAGAATGATTATAAAAATTTATATAGTGAATAAATATGATATATATGAACTTAATATAATTTTAGAGATGAGATAAATATATCTTATGCATAAGAAATAGGACTTACAGGAAAAACATGCATAGGAAAATGAAATAGTTAACACCTGAATCAAGGGTAATAACAAAATATTATTAAAAAAATGATATAAGATGATCATATATGATATCATAAATATGTATATGGTTATATTATAAATTAATAACATGATTTAAACCATTATAAAAGAGGTTAAATCATGTTCAACTAAATGAAGGTGCAAGGTAAGGGTTATTTCACAATATCATTATTATTCGAGATTGTTTAATTTTAAGTCTCCATTGGGGAAATTTTTTCTTCCATATCCATGTTTTATAAAAAAGTTTTCAAAAAGTTTTTTAATATTATCCTATGAATATTTAAATTCTTTTTACCCTTGATTGAATTTTTATAAAATGTTTTGTAAGGAATCTTTTGTAATTTTCCAAATAAGGTACTTTATGACTTTTTTGACAGAAGTAATGTTTTTTTAACTTATGTGGAATGAGAAAATTTTTCTGATATCATGAAGCCTTAATGTTTTTAAGATTCATTTAAAAGTTTACAAGGTACTTTTCAAATAATTTTTTTTTTCATTTATAATGCTATGAATTTTTAAAATAAATTACTTCAAAGTAAAAAAAGTGTATTTCTCTCAAAAAATATTAATGA
Organism: Viscum album; assembly: GCA_963277665.1. Classification (NCBI taxonomy): domain Eukaryota; kingdom Viridiplantae; phylum Streptophyta; class Magnoliopsida; order Santalales; family Viscaceae; genus Viscum; species Viscum album. Next base: position 628,411,108 of record OY728127.1, read on the forward strand.
TTTTATTTGAGTATTTTCATCTATGTCAAAATGATTTTTTAAATAATATACTTAATTGAGTTTGATCTATTATGATATCATTTACCATATTTTATTAAATATTTTATGATTCAGTTTGACCGTGGATGTGCTATTTTGATACCATTCATAGTTTATGGTTCAAGTATGCACATTTTGTATGCTAGTTTTTAATAGGACTGTTTATGCTTATTATGTTTCACCCCTTTCATAAGTGGAATGCATCGGACTTAGTAAGTGTTGGGTGGGGCCCTCTATAGCACCTCGATGCATCGGTAGGTATCATGAGACAAACTAGTTTAGGTTTAGCTAATGTCTTACTAGATTATGTATGGTGTCTTGGATAAATCCTTGATGATATGTTTTTTGATGTCCCACATTATGCATACCCTCTTTATGAGATTAATTATTGATAATATATATGATTATTTTTCTTATAGAATATCCATGGTTAAGTATCTTTATCATGTGATTATTTATATAGTTTTATTTTATCATCTTATATTCCTTACATATTATGATCAAGATTATGTTTTAATGGCATATGTTATTAGTTATTCAGATTGACTTATTGTTTATGTTTATTTATGAAATTTTCCACTATATGCTAATCCTTATTGAGAATCTGAACTCACCCCTTTCTTATTTTTTATTTTTCACTTGGATTCAAAGATATATTTTATTACTGATATAAAAGGGTAATCTAGGATAATAATAATATTTCCCATGGAGTTTCTATTTTTTATTCCATTTCATGTTTTAATGTAAAAATTATGTTTTTATCTAGTTTTTTTTGAAATCTACTAAACTATTTGGTCATTTGGGATGAAATCTATTATACCTAGTACCAATGTATTAAAGAAATAAACTAGATTTGGGATACTGGGGTCAAGGTATTTACAAATGAGGCACATAAATCATCATTCTTTATCCATCTTGGAAGAACAAAGATGTATTAATATATCAAGAATAATTTTTGAAAGGAAAATATAAAGAGTGAGATTGCAGAGCATGTGTCCTGATGCTTAGTTTTCTAACAAGTTAAGGATGAATGTATAAAGTCCAAGGGGATGATATAGCCATTACCCATTTATGTATGGAAATGGGAGAACATAACCATGAATTTTTTCACAGTAATTCCCAAGAATTATAAAATATATAATTCCATTTGGTTTTTAGTTGATCACCTTATGAATTCAGTATATTTCATTACAATTTGAAAAAATTTCTTGCCTGATCAACTTTCTAAGATATACATAAAAGAATCTATAGGGCTTTATGGAATACCACTTTACAATGTATTAGATCATGATCCAAGGTTTATATTAAGGTTATAGAGAAGACTTTTTTTAATAATTAGATATGGAATTAACCTTTAACAATTATTATCATCTTCATAATGATTGTTAATTTGAAAGGAATATTCAAACACTAGAAGATATGATAATATCTTGTTTAATGGATTTAAAAGGAGGTTGGGATCAATACCTTCCCATGGTAGAGTACTCTTATAACAATAATTTCCATTCTATCATTCAAATGGAACCATATAAGGAGATGTATCAGAAGAGGTGTAGAAATCCAACATGTTGTGATAGAGTTGGAGAGCATAAGATTCTAGGACCGGGTCTTTCTCAATAGATGTCAAATAAGATTCAAACCATCAAGTGTCTCATTAAAACTGCACAAATTTTATAGAAGAGATAAATTGATAATCATAAGCGATATTTGGGGTTTGAAATTATAGATAAGGTATTAATTTTAATTCCACTATAGAAGAGGGTTATGAGATTCAAGAATAAGGGAAAGTTGATCCCTAGATAAATTATCCATTTAGAAATACTATACCATGTGAGGAAGGTAGTATATTGCCTAAAATTTCTATTAAACTTTTCCCTAGTGTGTGATGTGTTTCACATATAACTTTTGAGGAAGTATATGCCAAAACTTTCACATGTATTAAAATTAGATTTGGTTCAATTGGAACATGATATCTCCTATGAGGATAAATCTATAGAAAAATTGGATCATAGAGATAAAGTATTATGAAAATGTACCACTCATCTGGTTAAAGTTATCTAGAGGAATCATAAGTTTAAAGAAGCTACCCAGGAACCCAAAGATGAAATGAGGTTGAATTAAAATCATTTTTTTATTAGAGTGATAAAATTTCAATAAAAAAATTATTTGGGGGGGGGGTAGAATGTTACACCCCACAATTTTAGTATGTATTTCCCTTTAAATAAATACTATGTGTTTGATATATTGTAATACACCCAACCCTAAACTAAAACAAAACATTATAAAATATTACAATTCAAGATAAATATTAATACATTATGAGATTTCAATTTGAAACATCATTGAGAAAACTATAAGAGGAATAAAACTACAGGTAAATAAAAAGACCTTGAACATGACATTTTTATCCACATGGTTTTCCTTAAAGATCATAACTCTAATTATAACTATGGAAAGAAGGAAAAAAATAGAAATATAATAATTTTTTTAGAAATAATTAATCAAATAGGAGGAATTATTTTATAAATTTATATAAGTCTATATATAGGAATGTAATATAACCATTATATATATGGTCATTTAACATATGGCTATTGGATATATAACCGTTGGATATATGGCTATTAGATATTTGGGCATTAGATACACTTGAATCCAACAAGTACATTAATGTAGTGTAATTATTGTTAACAAAATAAAAATAATATAATTCAAATATGATAAATAATTCTGAAAAAAATTAAAAATTATAATTAATTAAAATATTTTATTATAAAAATATATATTTTTATTCTCTATATATTATTATTTTTAAATAATGATTTAATATGTTTATAAAATTTAAATAAATATTCTAGTACTGATGTATTGATAAAATTGAATTTTTAGAAGATAAATAATGGGATGTGATTAAATTCATTTAAAAACGGATATTTTTTAAATAATTATTTTTTATTATTTTTGGTATTTTTGTATTAATAAATTAAATTGATCACTATTTGAGTATTATTTTAAGAAAATTCATTATTTAAATACTTAATTAAATAAATTACTATTCATCTAATGATTATTTTTTGGTAAAGAATAATAATAAATCTATTTTTAGGCTTAATAATATATTTTTCTAAAACTGTTTTTCTACATTTTACATTTATTACTTTAAAATTATTTTTAAAACTATTTAATAAATTAAATATAATAAAATGGATTGAATATTTGGAATCACCATTCCTAAATTAGTTAATAAGATTAATTTCATATTTAGGCATAAAAATAAAGTATCGAGGTAAAAATTAAGTTACCACGATAAAGATAAAATGAGGTAAAAGGGTTTAACTAAGAGTTAAAGATCTAAAATATCAAAAAAATATATAAATAAGTGTATTAAAGAGTTATTGACCTACCCTTACCCAATATAAATTATTTTTCCACTTCATATCCATTATTAATGACAACTTATATTCCTTACACATTAAGGAATGGGTATTTATGAAAATGTCACTCAAGCCTTCTTGTAAAAGGATCCCTCATATATCCATTTAATTCCAAAAAATTGCTTTGTTTTCCACTTGAATCCATGATAAAATTATCTACCTAATAAGTCCTTGTAAAATTTTATAATATTAGGTCACAATAAGGAGTCCCAAATCTTTCATTTCCAAGAGGCACTTTAAGAGAAGTCTTAAGTCTTCAATGCAAGTGTTATCCTCCCCAAAATAATTATATTTATCTTTTTGAAACATTTATTCTTTAAATATGATCAATTAATTTAATAAAATATTTATTAAATCATCAATATTCTATAAAAGTGATATTATTACTATACAATAACACATTATTAGTCATTCAGTCGTTATAACATGTTTTCGTTTGGGTCGGTTCTACCACCTACACGAATGATGCTATAATGGTTATAATATGAATGATTTAAAAAGATAAAACACTAGTAATATTATATATTAATGAATAATTTAATGTGTTTTCATTATTCTATAATGAAAATATATATAAGTATATTCATTAATAAAATCAATTCTTTTTATTGAATCTAAATGCATAAAAAATTGATTTTAACCATTCCTTATAAACCATCACCACAACTTCCATGAAATTACTATCGATATTTTTAAATATATTAAAAAAAATATATGACCTCCATGGACATTATATAGGTTATAAAAAAAATATCAAGGATCAAGAACAAGAGCCACCATACCAAAGCTAGCATAGAACAAATATGATGATTAACATTTTAATTTTAATTTAAAAAAAGAATGATTAATAAATAGGTAATAAGAAATCATAAATGAATGGTATAAAGTAAAATAAATATAAATATATTTTTTATATAGATTAATTATAATCTTAAATATATTATATGGTGATTAGTTCATGTATGACTGAATAGAAATCCATGCTAAGACTTTTTCATCTCAAATTTCCTCCTTTAAGACATGTTTCTTATTATGAACCTATTTTAATTTATTTGTTATATATAGTTCCTATTTACAAAAATTATCACAATTTATTTTTTATTCATGGTATTTAAGATTACATTTCAAGTTCCCTCTTTTTTTTTTCAATTTCCTTATCAATTACTAATGTTGTAAGGGTTTTGTTAACTCAATTTCCATTTTATTATGTCATAATATTTCTTCTTTGACCATGTTCTTATAAGTTTGTAACATTATTCAATTTATCTATTTCATATGTTATTTTTTATATCTATCTGGGTAAATTGAATGCCCATTTTATAATACTCTTCTTTGATGGATTTATTTATTCATAAAAATAAGATGTTGTTATGAATAATTCTTATCCTTTATATTATCCCTTTATCGTACATGTTCATATTTTTTCTTATAATAATTTTTTATTTTATTATTTTTAAATTCAAGTATGTATCATCTTATTTACTATTTATATTTATATTATTTTCTTTTCAAAATAAATTTTTTAAATCTTTCATTGATGTAGGTGTTCTATAAAATTATCCAAAAATATTAAAAATTATTTTCATTTCAATTTCATATATTTTGTACCTCCCAAGAAAATATTCTATATAAAACATTTATTTCATTTCAAGGTTCCATTATTGAGGATTATTTTAAAATATTTTTTTTTAAAATTATTCTTTTTACCTTCTCAAAAATAATTTTTTAAATTTTATTGTAATTTTGGTTTTTATAAAAATGATAAATATATTTTATGAGAAATCTTTCCTAGGATTCTCTTCCATTTTTATCTCTATATAAATATTTTTCCTCCTATGGAGTTATATTCATGATTAAACTATAAATGATATTATGTTATAATTATTTGGAAGATAAAATTTTTGGTATCAATTGATCTAATTCTTGATGTCATTTTATGTGATACCTTTTGAAAATGTTATATATCTAATTTTATTTCCATGGATTGTCCATGATGATATGTATTATTGACTTCATCTGGCACACATATGTATGGTTTATCATTATTTTATGGGTGGGTATGATATATCCCTCCAATTCCTTGATCTAATATTTATATCTCAATAGATAATAATGTTATGTGTGAAACTAATTGAATTTATTCATGTTCACAATTCTATGTGTAGACCTAATTTCATGTTCAGAACTTCATGTGTAGGCCTGCTTATATTTATAAAAATTTAAAATTCTATGCATGGACTTGATTGATTGTTTCCAACTCTATTTGTGGAATGTTTTCATTTATACATGTTTATAATACTATATATGGACTTGATTTTAAGTTCCAAAATCTATGAATTGACTTATTTATATTTAGATATTGTTCAAAATTCTATGTGTGGGCATGATTGAATGTTAAAAACTCTATTCTATGGAATGTTTTTATTTATAAATGTTCACAATTATATGCATGGACCTGATTTCATATTCACAACTCTCTACATGGAGCTATTTGTGTTTATAAATGTTCAAAATTCTATGTATGGACCTAATTTCATGTTCAAAACTTAATGATTGGACTCTTTTCATTCATACATGTTCATAATTCTATACATGGACCTTATTTCATGTTCAAAACCTTATGTATAGACATCATTTCCGTTAGCTTTATTTATAATGTTATTATTTCTTATGATTATTCTTATGCCACATTTATATATTGTCCTGCATGCCTATGTTATGCTCCATGGATCATGATTATTGTCTCATGTATTTTCATTCTTACTCCATGGTATATGTATAACATTTTAGGTCACATGTCCTTTTATCATGCCTTTTGGACAACCCCTATGATTCCATTTCCTTTATAATTATATATTTCTTCCATGTTCATGTTTTCTCACATGCTTGTAATCTTACCTTTTATGACACATTGATAAGTTTTTCCCCTTATCTAGCATTTGAGATTGCTCCTTATTTTCCCATTTCCCTAGGGAATTAAATACAAGAATATTTTTAGTAGTAATTCATGTATGGAGAAATTTATGGGAGATGTTGAAGAAATATTGTGTAATAATAAATTTATATAGATAATTTACAAATCACTAAACCTTTGGGTTTTGGTGTGAGTTTATTTGTTAGATATAGTGTTTAAATTATGGAAATGATATGAGATATATTCTTTCTATAATTGGGTTTTCTCACTAAGCTTAGTTTTGGGAGGATTATTGATTTATACAATTCTAAGACTTTACATGGAATGGTTTAATATTCCTTATGCATGGGATGCATTTGTATGTGTATAAATATAATTGAATTATAATTTTTATTAGTAACATAAGATATTAGCTATGAAAAGAGTTACACATCAATATGGTTTGAAAATATCTATTTGGTGGAATGAATAGAGATTATAAATTAAATCATTATAAGAATGAATAAATGTAAAAGGGAATACATGAGATAAGATGGAAAGATTAAATTCCCTTTAAAATACATAGTTTTATATTCCTTCCAAAGAATAAAATTTTCACAACCTCAATCATCCAACTGGGTAGGTTTATTCCAATGCAGGGTGGCCTAAGATTATATTGTGTAAAGAAATTAAGTAATGAGGTAACCATAAGAGTTTGGTGACTATTTTTTATAATTTTATTTGGGTTACAATTATTTGGAAACACTAAAACTTAGGATATAATATGAATGATATTGAGTTTATCCACATGATATATTGGTAAAATAGTTTCCCACTCAACCATACAATATTCATATATGATATGATTATCATAATAAATTAATAGAATAGATAAAGTGGTGAGGTTCATGAAAAATTAGGGTCATCACTTAGTGAAATATAGTTCTCAGACCACTAATGTATATGATGGAAACTTTAAAATGGGTAATCGTTTTAATTGGAGAACATTTTAAAAAATCCCTTATTAAATAAATATTAAACATGTTACTCACCAGATAAAAGATTATATTATAGATAAATGGCCTCATCATCATCAAAATTTACATTGAGATTATTCCGAAAAAGAGAATATTAATATAATAATCTCTTTATAGTAGTATAGAAACTTTAGAATCATTATAAAGTAAGGAGAAAATTAAGTGTGTTAGAGAAATATTTTTCTAAGTAACCAAATGTTGAAGTTGTTCAACACTTGAATCAGCATACTTATGAGAATCATATAATGATTCACTCAAGGTTTCAAAGGTGTTATATATGAAATGAACAATGAAAAATTATATTTCACTCATATATTAAATGTGATTGAGTATGATAATGACCTAGTGAGATTGAAGATATCCTTTAGGGATTGATCTGATTATGGAATTAATTATAGAATTATCGATTGAATTTTTTTTGACAATGTGAATGAGTTTAATAAATGTTCACCCTATTTTCTTGAATTGTTGAGGATAAATTATAAAGACATGTGATGTCTAGGATTTGGTGCTGTGTTGATAATACTAGTGGGTAAAAGGTCAAACCGAGAGAATAAATGTTAATTGGAAAGTCTAAGAATGTTTCATTGAGTATCCAACCAAGGTCATTGAAATATAAAGGAATATTTAGTAAGGGGGGGATGATTCCATATGATGTAATTTTCCAATATTCCTAAAGGAGTTTTAGAAACTCCATAGAATATTAATGTTAAGTATCAATGTTATATAAACTAATTCTTCAAATTTTGAAGGTTATATGATATAAAGTGTATACATTAATTTTTTAGGTATATAGGAGTTCAAAATCAAGGAAATAAATGATAGATATTATATTTTTCATTCTAATGATGAAAAAGGGTTATTAAATCATATATTTGAATATAAAAGAATATATCATTCTTAGATGGTTTTTAGTAAAGGATGTGTATATTTATCTCATTTCACTTATATGATAAGAGAAGTTTTTTATTAATAAAGTATTTTTATAAATAATATGAGATGATGGTTTTATTACAAATTGTTTATGATTCATTAGATTTATAATATTTTTGAAAATAATATAATGATAAAAATGTTTTATCCATGATAAAAGTGTTTATCCATATGTTTGTTAAAATATGTGGGATGTGATCCCACCACCCTTAAGTGGTATATTTTAAATAATAAAGTATTATTTTTTAGAATAATGATCTGAACACTTATAATACCATATAAGATATGGATATAATATTTTATTTGTTAAATATTCCCACTAAGAGAAAATAAGAGTTATTCCCTAACTCAAAGAAGTTTGTGTATATTAGCATTAAATTATGAAGAGAGTATAGTGTCCAAGAGGATAATGGGAGTATTTTTGGACTTTGATAAGTTCCAAGTTAACAAATAAAGGATTATACTAGACATATTAGAAAGTTATTATCACTTTATATCCTAAAAGAGTTTAGGGTATATTGGTAAAGAGAAATGTAAAGAGTTACATTTAGTTACCACAATGAAGTGAATATTAATTTAACTTAAAAGATTTTAGGATGTGTTTATAAAGAAAAATGAAAAGAGTTATGTTTTTTTACCAAAGTGATATCAAGGAATTTTTTTAGGGAATATTTCTAAGAAATATGATAATGATTGTAACACCCTGAGATTTTGGAATATATTTCTCTTTAATAAATTTGATGTGTTTGATATCTTGTGATGCACATAACACTAATATTAAGTGAATAATGCATTATTAAAAATATAAAACAAAGGAAATTAATATATATTTAATTGAAAATGAAAAAAATAATGTAATAAAATAATGTAATGGTACTCATGAAATTTTTGAGAAATGATAAGTGATTTTAGCTCAGTAATTCTTGGCTAAAGTAAAATGTTTTATTTACAAACATTGTTTTTATTTTATAAATTTTATTTAAAAGATAATTTATTTTATTCTGAGTATTAAAATTAGGTAAAATTATTGTTCACACATGTATAAAAATGATTAATCATTCATAAATTAATTATTAAATTATTATAAATGAATATAAAATCATTTATGGTAAAAAGTGATTTTTTTCTTTAGAAAACTATTTTTATACATGTAATGTGTTTTTAAGTTAATGAATTAAATTAATTACTTTTGATGAATGATTTTAATGAAATTTGTCAACAATAAATTCAATAAAATAAATTAACATTCATTTAATGGTTTTCACTAAGTAAGTATTGGTCATTAAATCATTTTTATGCTTAAAAATGCTTCTTTTTTCTAAAAAATATGTTTTACAAGTTTTATGTGAAAATATTCGAATTAATTTCTAAAAAACCTATGAATTTAATCTAATAAAATTTATTACATATTTTTAATCATTATAATAAATAGTTTTTAATAAGGTTAACTTAATTTTTAGCCATAATAAATAGTTACCACTGTAAAAAATCTTATCACTGCGGTAAGTGTTAAAAGGGCAAATGAAGGGGTTAAAATAAAATAAAAAGCTTCAAATATCACTTAAACTTTTCTAAATTTAATTGTTTGAGGGTATTTAGACATTAAATTATCCTATATTTTATTTTTTACTAAATTTGACCCACTTTCCTTTGAGAGTGAATTTATTATATTTTTAATTTTTTAATATTTAAAAGGGTAACACTCCCCTCACATATAAAAGGAAACCTCCTCTTCTCACTTATATACACAAATTGAGCACCAAGATAAAAAAAATATTAGAAAAAATACCTCTCAAACTATCTTCCCCATGTTTTATATTTTTTTTCTTCCCAAAAGACCCATCCATGAATCCTTAAGGTGTTTTTCAATGGAGACTATACAAGGAAGAGGTATATGTTCTTGCAGAACGTTTTCAATTTTATTTCTTCTTGAACATATAAAAAATATTATATAACCATAATAAAATAATAAAATAAGTATCTTTAATATAATTAATTTTTTATGTTAATGGTAAACTATTTTTTATCCCCTTTCCATCTAATGGAAAAATGAAAATTTTGCTCATACATATGCGTAGGCTACCATCTCCATGAAGTGATATTTTTAATTTTTCATTACCGTCTATCGTATATATTTATATAGATAAATTTAAAGAATATATATGATATATTTTTTATTCTATAAATATAAATTATTTTTTACATTTTTTCTTTCCTTCCATTGAAAAATTGAAACATCACTTGTGCGTACGTGTGGACAACCACCTCCATGAAGTGATGTAATTTATCTTTCATCACTGCCTTACATGGTTATTTATAAAATTCTTTACAATTAATAAATATGATATTTATAAAATTATTAATATTTTTTATCGGATGAAACTATGATTGAGGTACAAGGACCAGAGTCCCCAAACTGAAACATGCATGAAAAAAAATGAAAACTTTAACACTTAGAATACTATTTTTAGTAGAAATTTTTTAATAAATGAGTGATTGAAAATTATGAATGGATAATATATATTAAGATAATTATGAATATGGTTCTGATATATATTTATAATAAATATAAATTTATTATACAAGAGGTTAGAGCATGTACTAATCAAGTCATGACTTGAGGTAAGGGTTAATGTTACAATCACACTTTTTACCGTGATTGTTTATATTTCAATTTCCATTATGGAAAATTAAATATTATTTATCTCTTAAACCAAATCTAATTTATTATACTATGTTTATTTATTTGTTTTTAAATTAGTATTACCATTTTCCTCTCTTTATCACTCAAAAATATAAAAGGATGTTAAAAAAAAATCCAACCTAGTTTCCCTACTTTTGGATAAGAATCCTTATCTTCCATATGAATGTTCTTTAAAATTGTTTTATGAAAGTTCTAATGTACTTTTAAATTATTTAAAAAGTTATTTTTCTACCACATTTTACTTTATTTACAAATTATTATAAAGTAATGTTTTCAAACATTTTCTATATGAATTACTTTTGGCTTTCTACAATAGTAATAAAAGAATGTTTTTAAATGTTTATGGAATGAAATTTTTTTCCTTAAATAATATACTTTCTTAATCATAATTATTCCTTTATAATTTTAGAAGTTTTTACAAAGAAAATCATATCCTCATTTTTATAGGAATTTTTATTTTTTAAAGTTACCAAAAGAAAATGGTGTTTTAAATTGTTTTTAAAAACATATTTCTAACACTTTTATAAAAGTATATTTTTCATCTATTTCAATATAATTTAAATATTTATATTCTTAATAGGGGATATGATCTTATAGTACCATACACTTCCATTATCTTGATGAATTATAGTGATAATTTTTTAACGATGTTTCATAAATACCATTTATTTATCATGAATTAATTAAATTACAAAAGAATGATGAATGATCATATGTTCTTGTGGAATATATATTAATGAATTATTACTATATAATGGGTGGATACATTATAGATCTCCAATGAATTTTTTAATGTTTTATTTATCATGAGATAAAAAGGGTACACATAAGGTTGTCCCAAGACCAAGGGTACATGAGTGGTTGTCCCCATACTAAGAGGGTACGCATGTGATTATTTCAAGAATAAGAGGGTACAAAGGTTATTATACCAAGCCCAAGTGGGTACAATGGTGGTTGGACCAAGCCAAATATGTTACACAAATTGTTATCCCAGTCCTACTACATGATTAATGTCATGGTGAGTAGCCTTGACATATGATTTCTATGTTTATGGGAATATGGAGTAAACCTAATGCACTATGGGAAATTATCCATTATGATAGTACAAGAAATAATACTTGAATAAGAAAATGATTTTCTATACTTATGTTTATTCTACAATTTTATGTCACAAAATTATATTTTATACTTATACTTATGATATGATCTCATGGATCATGATTTATTTTTGATGATTTCTTATTATTATGACTAATGTATATTTTTTGACAACACCTTATGACATGAATCATGTTTTATGTTTTACGAATTATTGGGAATGATATTATAAGTTATAATTATGTTCTCATACCCTTAAGCTTATCTTACATGAGGAGAACTTTGTTGGATATGTTGAAGATCTTTCATGAAGTAAGTTTATTATGTATCTTGTCTCAAAAGGCCCTAAAAATTTATATTTATGGGGTTTGTATTATCATAATATGTTTTGATATCCATATTAAATGATATAATATATATAAGTGATGATTGGGTTATCTTATTTGGTATAAAATAAGGGTTCAGTTATTTTTAGAGATTATATTATGAGAAATTAGAGTATAGAACCTACAATAACCTATGATAAACCAAAGTGATATAGGATAAACCTAAAGTTTCATAGGTTTATAAAAAGGTATCATAAATTATGAAATATTAGGAATGATTTTTAGAATTATTTGATTTATGAATCTGATTAATGAAACTTTATGCTTACACTATGTTTTTTTGGTTTTAGTCAATGGATGGAAGTAAGTGGAATCATGTTAACAATGAATGTGGTGGAAAATTTAATGATTATAATCATTAGAAACAAAATGGTATGGGGGATTAAATATAGAAATTTGTTTCTATTATTACAAAACTCTCTCAATCCATGAATCAAGATGAGATTATAGAATATAAAATGAATGAGCAATATACCATTGAGTTATTCATTAGAACACATATAATCCTTTATTAGGTCCTATGATACAATAATTTATGAACAATGGATTAGTACCATTAAAAAATATTTTCTATTCTCTAGTGCTTGAGGCATGAAATTTTTTTCGTGGTTGTTTATTGTTTAGATAGTGAAGTAGATCAACAATGGACTCTTATTATGAATATGAGTCAAGATGAAGAAATTAACCCCATGGAATAAGAGGAGTTTAATAGGATATTTTTTAGTAATTAAATTCTATAAAATATTCACACACAAATAGAAAGGAATTACTTGAGATAAAGAAAAATGATAATGAATACATTGGTACCTATGTGGTAAATTTGACCAGACTTTCAAGGTATGTTTTTGGTTTCATAATTGACCATGAAAGAAAAATTTATCAATAATTTACTAGGTTAAAACCATGTATTTGAAAATAATTGGCTGTAAGATACTTTGATAGATATTAAGAAGTTATCTGATGTACTCTCACTATAGAAATGGAGATTGGATACTCCAATTATTATCATTTTTTAGGGAAAATAAAGGAAAGATAGTGTGTTGAGGAAATTTATATAATAAAATCCATGGGAATGACTGAAAATTATATTTTTATTAAATATGATAGGAATCTAGTACAAAGGGAACCCTCAAGGGGGACAGAAGTGATGCAAACCAAGGAAATCCCCATGAATGAACACCTTACACTCTAACAGAAGTGAAATCAAGCTATCTTAAATAAACAGATCATCTTCCGAGATACCCATACGAGTGAGCGAGTTCACCAAAAAATTATCCTCCTTAAAAATATGGTAAACAATATTTCCTTGATTAGTCTCTACAATGCTTCTACAGATAAGATAAGTCAAAGCCCATGAAACATAATGATACCCCTAGATGGACGTCACCAAAAATTCTGAGTTGGTCTCCATATCAGCCACCTAGAAACCATGATGCCTACAAATAATCATACAAGAGAGAAGATCCTGCACCTCTGTGCTTAAGGAATCACCAGGTCTATAGAAAGCATTGAACCACACTTGAACCGATCCCTGCGAGTCCCAAAGCACCCCCACCTCTCATCATTTCCCCATAAAGGACCCATCAACATTGAGTTTCAAGCCCCCATGGGGGGGCATCCACCTGATCTAGTGAGCCTACACCTTACTAGTGCATAAGATATATTCAGGATCCACCTACTCTTTTATATATAAAGAATTTTATAAGAGTATCACATCACCACTTCAATGATTATAGGTCAAATTAACAGTGAAAACTTCAAATGGTATGATGATCCCATCTCAAAGTCTACAGATCCTCTCTAATAGAAGTTTGTGGGAATTTGATTTCTGTAAATCTTGTAATCCCCATTATAGTTGAATATGATATAATTTTAGTCAAGGATTAAATATCTATACATAATCCCATATCAATTTATAAGGGGAGTAACATTTGATATTCCAAATGAACCTATGATTTTCTATTAGTGTGAGGATAAAAATCAACTTCCAATGAAAATTTCATCCATTATATGTGTCATACTACCTATTCATGAGGGGTATTTATCTCAATTGGTTGAGTAGAAACTCATCATTGGATATATTCCTATTGTTCATGAATATTTTGATTTATTTCCTAAAGTGTTTCTTAGTCTTCTACCAAATTGTGAAGTTGAGTTTTAATAGAACCCATAACTGGTACTACACCTATTTTAAATAATACTTATAGAGTGACACCAATTTTTTTACAAGAATTAAAAAATTAACTCTTGGTGAATTTGGATAAGGTATTTATTTGGTCAAGTACTTCTCCATGGGGTGTACCTTTTCTTTTTATTAAAATTAAATATGGGTCAATGTATCACTGCATTTATTAATGTGAACTTAATAAGATCAAGATCAAGAATAAGTATCCTCCACTGAGTAATGATGATTTTTTTATTGTCAATGAAAATATCAATATTTTTCAAAGATTGAACTTTGATATGAATATCACCTGTTGAAAAAGAGAGGATATACCCAAGATGTAAAACCCCATGTCCATACGGATGCTCAAAAACCAGATATTTTTTTCTTCAAATTAGAGGTTAGGTTATTTTGACAATCGAGATTTAGAATCATGTTATAAGAGTTTGGATGATTTTAAATAATTTTTTAGGCATGAAAGGAGACCCATGGGCATCCCATGTTCTCATAGGATCCTTGGTAAAGTCTAGGTGGCTGATACAACCAATGATATAGCAGATCCACCAGCTAGCTAGTTAGGGTATTAAAGGGTCAAAATAAGCCTTTAAACTATTGGGTTTGAGGGGGAATCCCATAATTTTCCACTCATTTTGGATGTCCCGGATAGGGGTGTTGAAAGTGGGTGCCCTATAACCAACTTTTATTGTACTTTTATTACCACTACATGTATGAAATTTTTTATATATACATGTGTTTATCTTGCCATAACTGTGTAGATACTTCTACATCCAGTTGTTTATGGAAATGTCCTCAGATTACATGTCATGTAAAAGGGTTATAGTAGATCCTAGGCTATAATGAGAACCCTGAGATTCCATGAAAATAATCTTAAAGTAATTTCCTATGGTCCAGTTACATCATTCTGAAAGGACACAAACGATGTGTGACCATCAGGTGCTGGGGGCTCATAAGCATTGAGACTTCTTCTCATGAAGTTCACACTTAATGATCTCTAGTATTTGAGATCACGAGGACATACCCACATAATAGGAACACCACATGTTACATGTGTCATTGGTTGTTCTTATATACGAACATGTGTAATGGTCTTTAGACTTGATATAATTATCAATGGATGTCATTTAATTACATACTTTGATGCAAGGCAAAAAACATGTCAATAAAGTTGTGGCAAGGTAGTTTGTGTTGGGTACATCATCGGTGACATGACATTGATTGAATGATCAAGATATGATTTTTCACTTTCGAGTTCAGGAAGAGATATCTCAGGCCTGGTTGATTAGGATGGTTGCACCTTCGTTAAATCCATGGCCATGGTAGTGGAAGGCAATACCATCCAGAAAAATAAACAAATAAAATAAAGTAAGATAAAGGATTATGACACTAGTCTTCATTATACTTTATTTAGATATCTATGACAAAGAGATTATATTACATAGAACATGTTTGTAGGAAGGTAGTCATTTCTTTGACTTTACCTTGTCTCTATAGGGGCCTCGATGGGTTTCTAGACCCCACTCTTTGTCAGTGGATATTATTCACTGCTATTGAGATAAGGGCCTAGAGGTTCACACACAACAACGCTTTGAGAATCTGCCCTATTTTGGGAATAAGAATATAGAACTTGGTGAGACCCACCAAAGGGTCTGAGTACTATCCAAGTTCTATGGATCACCAAGGAATAAATAAATTCTTTAATTATTCAAGCTTAGAATAATACATTGAATTTATTTATAACATGTATTTACAATTGATTAAGTAAATACAAAGATAAAGTTTTTTTCAAATGGATTTAAGTATCCAGGGTTCGTTTAATATTTTTAGGAGAAGTGAGTCAAGTTATAGACTCAATTTTATCAAGAAATATATACATATATTTAATATTTAATATATATATTGTAGTTAGTGATAAAATTAAAAATATTTTTTATGGAATAATTTAATTTGATATAAATAAATATTTATAAAACTTATACAGAGAATATCCAATACATAGGGGCCATAAACCCATACCGGGTATTTTAGATATTCCCTATATAAGTAAGAGAGGAGATCTCCCCTTGTAACTATTCATCTGTCAAATTTGAGAGCCTATTTCTCCTCCTATATTCTAGAGAGTGATCCTCTCAAGAAAATAATAACTTCAAGATCTTCCTTCTTGGATCATAGTTTCTTGCCTTGCAGTGATCACCGCTCCGTTGAAGAGATCGTTGGTGTACCGCGCTAGCACCCGGATTCTAATGAATGATGCACACAAAGATTTGAAAGGTGTGTATGGATGATATAGAGGACTTCAACATAATAGTATTTAAGAAACGGTCACCGGAAACCTGCGACACACTTTCACACATCAAATCCGAACATGGTACTCATTCATTTTATATTTTTTGCTCTGTCAAATCCATGCGAGGTCCTCAGACCATACTGGGATAGCTCACCAAAGTCAATGTCGTAACGTTGCTCTAGTGACGTGAAAAATTTTAATTTCCAAGACCATCAACTTCTACTTCCCATCCCGATACCTAATAGTGGTATTAGAGGAACGCGTGATTTTTCAAAGTCAAAGGAAAAATTAAATTGCATTAAATTTAAGTACGGGGCAATAAACCGGTTCTATCGGATCTTACCAGACATCGATCCGTTTATGAATGTCCAAGTTATGACCATTTGAAAATATTAATTGGATCTAATCATCAGTTTAAAATCTTCAAATAAAAATTTAATGAAGAACACATTTTAATTTTATTAATGAATTCTTCAAAAATATCGAAATCCGACCATGATATGGCCAGAATCTGGTCGCCAGAATATTTCCAGTGGTTTTTTATTTTTGAGTTAAATATAAATATTATGAGATAATATTATTTTATTTTACTTAAAATAAAAAATAAAAAGGGGGTCTTTGAAGACTTGGGGTCAAGTATTAATTTTTATTTATTTAAAGTCTTTAGACTTGAAATTTTATAAAATAAAAAAAATTAGGGACCAGGACCCCAAAGTGGGTCTTCCTCCTTTTAGTTGAAAAAAACAAAAGGGGAATGAGGTGTTGTTTGTCTAAAGACAAATAAAAAATGGTAATGGGAAGAAGACCCACAGGTTTTCTTACATGCGAGGAGACCGACCCCCATTTGGGTGAAACCCTAGCACCTCATGCAACAGCTCCCCACCTTGCCAGTCTGCCGCGGGCAACACCCCACCCTGGTCCGCCATCCCCTTTGCCTCATGCCAGACACCTCCCTATCAGCCGAACCCCTGCTACCCTGCTCACCCTGCCTCCAGATCGCAACGTAGGACCAGGCCGCGCCGGACCAGGCCGCGCCGGACCAGGCCGCGCCGGACCAGGCCGCGCCGGACCAGGCCGCGCCGGACCAGGCCGCGCCGGACCAGGCCGCGCCGGACCAGGCCGCACCGGACCAGGCCAGGCCACGCCAGACCAGGCCACGCCAGACCAGGCCATGCCGGACCTCACTACCTCCGGACCAGACCACGCAGGACCGAACCAATGCCCCTTCCGGCTGGCCGGGGCAATGGGTTGCTGCCCCTTGCGGCTGGCTGGAGTGGTGCTCGCCACCTTCGGACCTTGCCATAAGTTGCTGCCACCGTGAGAGTTTCTTGACTGAGCTGTCAAGCTGCGGTTACATCACGGTTACGCCGCAGTCATGCGACGGTGATGCCGCTGTCACGCTGTGGTGACGCCGCGGTTACGCTGTGGTAACTCCGTGATCGCGCTGTGATTACGCCACAATTCGGCTCTACTCTAGTAACACTCCCTAGTGGCGGTTCGCAGTCAAGCCAGAGTCCCTACCTGACTAGAGGTAACCTTGTTAATTTAATTTTAATTAATTTAGTTTTTAAATTAAATTAATTAGAAATCTATTGGGGTTTGAATTTAATTTAATCCAAAACATTAATTTAATTATAATTAAAATTAAATTAATAGTTTAATTTAATTTTAGAATTAAAATTAAATTTATAGTTTAATTTAATTTTATAGTTAAAATTAAATCGATTGGTTAATTTAATTTTTGGAATTAAAATTAAATTAAATAGTTGGAACTGATAAAAATAAATTAATTGAATTTATTTAAATTCATTTAATTTATAAGAGAGCCCTCGTACTATTTAAATTTTATTGCAGTTTAATTTTAATTGTGAATTATTTATACTGACTAGTCTTGAGCAAGTGACTGAACCATGCATGTCTGGTTTATTTATTTATTTAATTATTTATTTAATGCGTGTGATGATTGTAATAATTAATTAGATAAATGATGGTCTTCGAATTGTCTTTTAATTCAAATATGTATAAGGGTCTGCGTGTCCATTGCACAAGTTGTATTTTGTACCCCTAGACCCCCTCGTCTGCATGCGAGTATATTTGTAATTAAACGATGATGATCCAAGATGCAAACCATGGCAAGTCGAGGTGGTAAACCATACGGGAGCTGAGCACATTGTAATGGGGATAGCTGTGACGTGAGTCAAGTGTCGACTCAGGTATGGATGCCCCTATGTCAAGATTGATCCATTATGGATCGATCATAATTGAATGCTCAAGACCAGTCAGATTGCATGATTTAACGTTTTGAATTTTTTATTATTTTATGTGAATGCATGATTATTTCTTGATCACATAGAATAGTAAACAAGATAAAAAATGCATAAAAAAATGACAAATATATTTCTATTTTTCATGTTCGGTTGTGAGCGCGACAATCTATTTTGAACATATAAAAAGAAAAGGATTATATTATTTAATAAATATAAAAATCCATCAAAGATATATTAAGTCCAAATGCCTTCCATTTCTAAGATCTAAAATAAACCGGCTATTTGGGGTGCTCATCAACCATAGTTGAGAGTTCCTCTTACTACCGGAGAATTTTCATGAGAGAACTGGGTCGACTAAACTAAAGTGAGTAGTCAAGGACTAGCCATAGCTAACTTTCTATCACTTTTTAGGAAATATGTTGAGGGAATCAAGTTTAGATTCCAAAATCTGGTACTTTACTCAAAAATACAAGGAACCACAAGTCAAGTGGTTGGCTAGCCTAGTGCCTACCTTGAAACCCTTCGAGTAGTGGTGTAACCATAGCTTGTAGAATATGAGGGAGGTTTAGAGGATCCTTTCCACTAGAATGTTCAAGCGATAGAGTATTCCAAATCTAATAGTGAGGGATATTAAGGTTCACTAAAATATTGGGAGACATAAAAATAATATAACATTTTATTAATTATAAATGTAAAAAGGTAATCAATACAAAGTACTAACTGATAAATGTTTATATGATATAGATTTAATATGAAAATCACAAACACCATAATTACTTTATCACTACGATCGATTTTGGATAAATAAAATATCCCGACCAGTAATAACTTCTAGGAGTGGTACAGGCGCTTGCACATAGTACTATGCCAAGAAAGGAAGTTATATGTGTTGGAATCCCCAATTCCTAATGAGCCACCTCAGGGAGCAAGAAAGGCAGAAAAAGATAAATGGAGAAAACATGTAGATGTGCTTGATGTACAATGCATCATGTTGTCATCCATGTCTAGCCAATTGAAAAAAATGCACCAGGATGAGGATGCCTATAAGATGCTTCCACATCTCCAAGAATTATATCAGGAGAGGGATAGACAGGAAAGGTATGGGATATCAAGTGCTCTTTATAAGTGAAAGCTAGTAGAAGGTCACCAAGCCATTCCTTATGTACTCAAGATGATTGAGTATATTGAGAGTTTTGAAGCCCTTGGGTTCAAATTAAACCAAGAAGTAGTAGTGGATATCATTATTTCCTCTTTACCATAAATCTTATTGACTTTTATTGTCAATTATAACATGAATGATATGACAAAGTCACTCCTAGACCTTTTGGCTTTAGTTATCCAAGCTGATAAGGATATGAAAAATACCAATTCATCTGTCCTTATGGTGAACAAGAAAAACAAAGGTAGGGCAAAGGGGTCTAAGTCCATGTCAAGTCCAAAGACACCAATGCATCGTCCTACAAAGAAGCCAAAGATTCAAAGGCAAAGTAATGGGAAGGAAACTGTCTACTTTAGAAGTGGAAAGAAAGGCCACTGGAAGAAGAATTGCAAAGCTGGGAAGAAGAAGAAAACCAATGCTTCTACTTCAGGTATTTTTTTCATTGAATGAAATCTATCTTTATCTACAAGTTGGGTATTGGATACGACATGTGTCTCACACATTTATATTCATATACAGGAACCAAGTAGGTCCAAGTAGATTGAAAAAGGTCAAGTGGATATCTAAGCTGCAAATAGTGCAAGTCTGGAAGCCTTAGTAGTGGGAGACTATCACTTAACCTTGCCAATTTGTTTGGTTCTAGTTTTAAACAATTGATATTATGTAACTTCTGTTACCGGGAACATTATCTCTGTGTCAATTTTAAACACTATGGGTTTTTATTTCAAGTTTGGAAATAAATTTTGTCTCTTTTATAGGGATAACATATGTTATGCTGTGGAACATCTTAACAATGGTTTATATATGCTGGAACTTGAGAATCTCATAATCAAAATCAATGACAAAAACATCCCACATGACTCATATATCACCTGCCTATGGAACTTGAGGCTTGGTCATGTAAACGAGAAGCGATTACAAAGATTAAATCAATAAGGGTATTTAGACTCGGTACAGTTAGAACCCTTGGATGTATGTCAAGCTTGTTTACAAGGAAAGATGACCATAGGAACTTTATCAGGAAAGGGAGAAAGATCCAATGTAGTACTGGAATTAATACATACTGATGTATGTGGTCCATTTCCTATAGAGGAAAGGGGTGGTTTTTCATAATTCATTACTTCTACTGATGACTATAGTAGGTATGAATATATCTACTTAATGTAGTATAAGTCTGATTCCTTTCAGATTTTTAAGGAATACCAAAATGAAGTAGAAAACTAACTTGGTAAGAAAATAAAAACACTCAGCTCAGACTGAAGTGGAGAATATCTTAACCAAGCTTTCATTGATCACTTATAGGAGTGTGAGATATTATCCCAACTTAGTCCTCCCTATACACCACAATGGAATGGTGTTAATAAAAGGAGGAATATGACCTTGCTTGACATGGTCAAATCAATGATGAGTCATACAACTATTTCATTATCCTTTCGTGGATACGATTTGTAAACAACAACAAATACCCTTAACTGAGTACCAACTAAAGCAACAGATGAGATTCTATATGAGTTATGGTATGGAAAGAAACCCAGTTTGACACACACACATGTATGGGGGTGTGGGGCATTTTTCAAGACTTTACCAAATGAAAAATTAGCATCCAGAAGCACCAAGTGCATCTTTATAGGTTATCCTATATAAACTAGAGGATATTGCCTATATAAACCTTTAGATAGAAAAGTTATTGTGGAAAGATATGCCATATTTCTAGAAAGGGAACACATTTCTATTGGAAATAGTGGGAGAAATATTTCCTTTGATGAAGTTAATGCTCCCGATGCACAAGAGTTGGTAGAGGAATAATCTCCACAAGAACAAGTGGAAGAAAAAGTTGTTCCTAAGACACAAACACTATGTAGGTCTACGCATGAGGTTGGAGAACCAGAGCATTATGGTTTTCTTGTCACCGAGTTAGGTTCCACATTAGTCCTTGAGGATGATGAACCTCTAACATACAAGGAAGTAGTAGAAGGAAAATAAGCTGCTAAATGGCATGAAGCCATGAATTATGAGATGGAGTCCATGTACCAAAATCAAGTTTGGATTTTGGTAGACCCTCCAGCTAATGTAAATCCCATTGGATGCAAATGGGTATTCAAGAAGAAGATGGAAATGGATGGTGAGGTTAATACCTTTAAAGCAAGACTGGTTGCAAAGGGATTAGGGAAACGTTAAGGAATTGACTATGATGAAACCTTATCAACAATATCAATGCCTAAATCCATCAGAATATTGCTTGCAATAGCATCTTTTCATGATTATGACATTTGAAAAATGGATGTCAAAACTTCTTTTCTAAATGGGAAGTTGGTTAAATACGTCTATATGACGCACCCTGAAGGGTTTGTCAAGTCAAAGAATTCCAATAAATTATGAAATCTACAGAGATCCATTTATGGATTGAATCAGGCATAAAGATCATGGAATGTTCATTTTGATAAGGCCATAAGAGATTTTGGTTTCATCCAAAATGAAAGTGAGCCTTGTGTCTATAAAAAGGTTAAATGGAATGCCATTGTTTTCCTAGTATTATATATTTATGACATATTATTTATGGGAAACGTGGTGCAAGTATTACAGTCAGTTAAGACTTGGTTAAATGAATTCTTCTCCATGAAGGACTTAGGTGAATCAGTCTACATTATAGGGATCAAGATATATTGAGATAGATCTCAAAGGCTGCTTGGGATAAGTCAAAGTACATATATTGACAAGGTACTCAAAAGGTATAGTATGGAACAATCCAGGAGAGGATTTTTACCTATTCCACATGTTATAAATCTCTACAAGAAAATGTGCCCACAAAAACAGGAGGAGATTGACATAATTAGTAGAGTCCCTTATGCCTCAGTAGTGGGTTCTATCATGTATGCCATGCTATGTAATAGGTTTGATGTCACATTTGCTTTAATCATGGTGGGTAGATATCAAGACAATCTAGGAGAGATACATTGGACAACTATTAAAACTATCCTAAAGTACTTGAGGCATAATAAGGATATGTTCCTAGTGTATGGAGGAGATGAGGAACTATTAGTGAGAGGATACACTAATGCTAGTTTCCAGATAGATCATGATGATCTAAAATTGCAGTCAGGCTACATCTTTTGCCTGAATGGTGGTGTAGTGAGCTAAAGAATCTCAAAGAAAGCTGTGGTTTCTGATTCTATAGTAGAGTCCGAATATATTGCATCTTCCGATGCAGCAAAGGAAGCAGTCTGGATACACAGCTTTATCTCAGACATTGGTGTTGTGCCTAGCAGTGAAGACCCTGTTCCAGTATATTGCAATAATAATGCTGAAGTGGTGCTTTCCAAGGAGCCCAAGTCTCACCAGAAGACAAATCATATTCTTTGGGAGTTTCATCTCTTAAGGGATTTTACTCAAAGAGGTGAATTGACAGTTAGCAGAGTATCCATAGGGTAAAACATGGAAAACCCCCTGAATAAAGACATTTATCAGGAGAAGAATGTTTCTCATGTGAGAACTAGTGGATTGAAACCCATTAGTAGTTTGCTCTAGTGCAAGTGGGAGTGTTGAAAGTGGGTACCCTAGACCCAACTTTTATTGTACTTTGATTACCACTACATGTATAAAGTTTGTTATATATGCATGTGTTTATCTTTCCATAATAGTGTAGGTACTTCTTCATCCACTTTGTTTATGAAAATGTACTCAGATTACATGTCATGTCAACGGGTTATAGCAGATCCCAAGCTATAATGAGAACCCTGAGATTCCATGAAAGTAATCTTAAACTAATGTCCTATGGTCCAGTTACATCATTCTGAAAGGACACAAATGATGTGTGACCATCAGGTGTTGGGGGCTCATAATCATTGAGACTTATTCTCATGATGTTTGCACTTGAAGATCTCTAGTAGCTGATATCATGAGGACAAAACTGCATAATATAAACACCACATGTTACAGAAATCATTGGTCATTATTATCTACGAACATGTGTAATGATCTTTAGACTTGAGATCATTATAAATGGATTTCATTTAATTACGTACTTTGATGAAAGGAAAAAACCATGGTGATAAAGTCATGGCAAGGTAGTTTGTGTTGGGTATGTCATTGGTGACATGGAATTGATTGAATTATCAAGATAGGATTTTTTTCTTCAGAGTTCAGGAAGAGATATATCAGTCCTGGTTGATTAGGATGGTTGCATCTTCATTAAATCTATGACTATGTTTGTGGAAGGTAAGACCATCCAGAAAAATCAACAAATAAAATAAATAAAGATAAATGATGATGACACTATTGTGCATTTTGGTTTATTGAGATATCGATGATGAAGAGACTATATTACACAGACCATGTTCGTAGGAAGATAGTCGTTGCTTTGAATTTATCTTGTCTCTATAGGGGCCTCGATGGGTTGCTAGACCTCGCTATTGGTCGGTGGATATTATTCACTACTATTGAGATAATGGCCTAGAGGGTCACACACAATAGCGCTTTGAGAATCTACCCTATTCCGGGAATAGGAATATAGAACTTGGTGGGCCCCTCCAAAGGGTCCAAGTACTATCCAAGTTTTATGGATCACCAAGGAATAAATAAATTTTTTAATTATTAAAGCTTGAAATAATATATTGAATTTATTTATAACATGTATTTACAAGTGATTAAGTAAATACAAATATAAAATATTATTCGAACGAATTTAAGTATCTAGGGTTCGTTTAATATTTTCAAGAGAAGTGAGTCGAGTTATAGACTCAATTTTATCACACAATATATATCTATTTTATATTTAATATAAATTTTATTTAGGGATAAAATTATAAATATTATTTATGGAATATTTTAATTTGACATAAATAAATATTTATAAAACTTATACAGAGAATATCTAATACACGGGGGCTAGGAACCCATACAGGGTATTTTAGATATTCCCTATATAAGTAAGAGAGAGGATCTCCCCTTGTAACAATTCATGTGTCAAATTTGAGAGACTCTCTCTCCTCCAGGATTCTAGAGAAAGATCCTCTCAAGCAAAGAAGAACTTCAAGATCATCCTTCTTTGATAAAAGTTTCTTTCCTCGTTGTGATCACTGCTGCATCGAAGAGATTGTT
This sequence comes from Viscum album, assembly GCA_963277665.1. Taxonomy (NCBI): domain Eukaryota; kingdom Viridiplantae; phylum Streptophyta; class Magnoliopsida; order Santalales; family Viscaceae; genus Viscum; species Viscum album. The sequence continues at coordinate 628,436,624 of OY728127.1, forward strand.
GGTGTACCGCGCTAGCACCTAGATTCCAACAAATGACGCACGTGCAGATTCGAAAGGATTATGTGGAAGATCTAGAGGAATTTGACATCGGAGTCTTAGAGAAAAGTTTTCTGGAAACCTACGACACACTTGCACATTTTATATTCGAACAAGGTACTCGTTCGTTTTATATTTTGTGCTCTGTCAAATCCAAACATGGTCCTCAGACCGTACCAGGATATCTCACCAGAGTCAATGTTGTAACGTTGATCTAGTGATGTGAAATTTTTTAATTTCCCTACCCATCGACTTTTGTTTCTTGTACCGGTACCTAACAATGGGGTCTCTTTACTTTCCCCACATTGTTTCCCTCCTGCTTTGTGGTGTTTTTAGTGGTGGTTTTTGGTGATCTGAGGTATGTCTCTACATCTGTTGGATTCATTTGTTCTTATCTTACTCTTATTTTAATTTATATTTATTTGGACTAGGTTTTCATTAGAAATAACATTAGAGAATGATAATAATCACTTGATTCTCAAGTGGATTTTGTATAGACTAGGAAGAGGACATCTAGAGATGATGTTTGTCTACAACGATTTGTTGTTTCGTCAAGGGTACATCGCATTGTGAATTTTTATATAGATTTATTTAAAATTAAATTATTTAAATTATGAAAATGGTTCTAAAATATAGGTATTTGGCTAGTAATGGGGTCAGGAGTCCCTTATAGACCTCCCATGGGTAGTTAGTCTCGGTTCTAGTGCGGCATGATAACCCAATGAGTTATCCATCATTATTCAATTCTTGAATTGGATTAATTAATTGATTATAAATTTTAAAATTAATTAATTATTGATGTTTAACTTGATTTAGGAACTTGATATGTGGAGATGATCTAGGTTGGATGGGATTGGATAGGTCTTAGCAAGCTTAGATGGAGCTACCAGACTGAGAATTTTAGTTGAAAAGTTTCTTGGAAAAGGTAGGTGTTTCAATGTACTTGCCCTATGACATTCGTACTTTGTTTATATTGCATGTGGATGATTGGTCTCACCATTGAGGGATATTCCCTTAGTTAATTTAATGAAATTGAATGTTTTAGTTTAATTAAAATTTCTAATTATTATTAATGAGCACTAGGGGTCATGAAAAACCCTTGCGTGCTTCTTGACACCTCCGTTGCCGATGACTGAGGCCAAGACCTTAGAGTCACTTGGTGTCCTCTAGATCTCATGAGTGGTAAGACTAGACTAGATGGATCCATTTCCCCACGAATAGGGGCTCGATATAACTACAATATAGATGTGATGGTGGACTTAGAGGTCATAGGATATGTGGTTCTTATCATACCCCCTTTTGTGTCCTGGAACCATTTAGGATCACCGAGATAAGGGAGAGATGAGCGATCCTCCCCTATCCGATTGTGATCAGGCCTTGGTTGAACGACCTTAGGTAGACCTAGATCAGGATAGGTAATTGGACTAACCCAGAGAGACCTTGATGATTGATATAGGACATGGGACATTTATTAACTATTTTATATGTTCCAGGACCCCATGTAGTTGGTAAGGCCATGCTACCTTATTAATGATGTCATGGGATATGATGTTCGTAGGGAATTAGGTGCTGACTTGAGACTAAGTTTGATGCCAAGGAATCAAAGTGGTGTGCCTTTATTTGATTTGACCAGATGGACCCTAGCGAGTTCCCCATTGACTAACCAACCCAGAGTAGGTATGTTTTTTTACTTGGATAGATATGGTTGTAGGTGCCACCTAGAACCCAAACCATTGTGAAATCTTAATGGGGAAGAGATGATGGTTTTGGGAATAAATGTTCAGCCACCCCTCTGTTCTTTGTTAGTTAAAGGTTATGGAATACACAATTGGGATGGGCATGAAAAGGTTGGGATGCCATAGATATGGATCTAGGTATACAGATGGGATCTTCCACAGTGTTGGATCTTAGTGTTAGAGATTCCATGGGTTTAGAGTTTGGATATATTATGGATACCATGAATTTGGATATTTACATATAGAATAATATGGTATGGGTCCCTATAGCCTTTAGATATATTATGGATATCACGGATTTGGATCCAGATGTATGGAATACCGAGAGATGGGTCCCTGAAGTTGTCAGATATATTATGGATGTTATAGATTAGGATCTAGACTTATGGACTACTATGATATGGGTCCATGAATCCATCATATATGTTATGGATACCAAATATTTGGAGTAGGAGGTATGGAATATTAAGGTATGGGTCCACAGAGATGACATATATGATTGATATACCATGGATATAGAGATTAGATGTTTGGACTGCCATGATATAGGACCCTAGAGTCATGAGGATTGGTTGTTGTTACCGTGAATTTGGATCCCAAATGTTACTTAGGAGGCATGGTCATTATAACATGCTTAGAGACACCTTGACACCATCCAAATTAGGTATGGTTGATTGGGGTCACATACCTAAGGATCAATTATGTTTGTTTTATTAATTTATATATTTCCACCAGTAATTTATTTTAGCTAATCATGTAAATTTCTATTTAGTATGGGACCACTTTGGTTGTGACATACTAAGTTATGTACTCACTCCCTACTTAGTACACTATTGTACATGGGTACCTGATTATCTCTCACCTGGTTATTGCTTCCACAAGTTGGTATGAGGCCCTGTATTGATTGAGTGGGATAGATCATGTGAGTACTAAGATCTCATGATGAGGTGAGGATCAATGTGGTCATATATCCAACATATTTATTTTCTTTATTTTGGTTTGTAAATGAACTGTACTAGTGGATAATAAGTTGTATTTATGAAATGTATGTTTTTAACTTTATTTCTTCCCATTAATCATTAGTTTTATTTATGTTTATTTTCTTCTGATTTTAGTTTATTTTCACCATATGATACTTGGTTATTTTTCCATTACTGTGCACTTTGATACAGGGAGTATAGTATCCCCATAGTACTACATTATACCCCCACTACTAGTCGGTAGACTATGGATAATGGGGAGGTGTGCCTAAGGTACAATGGTGACCATCGATCTGGGCATTAGTCGATGGTCCAGGGGGGAGGGATGTTACAAATTTGTATCAGAGAATAGTTTTATCTATGTCTTACTTTTTATGAATTTTTTTGACATGCTTCATATGAATGTGTAAGAGCATGTGGTGGATATTAGATTAGTGAACCAAGAACACATATTCTCATAATAATTCTATGTTACCAAGAATAAGATTGATGTTTTTGGTATTTTATGTTACATTTTTATATGATTTGTTCTTTTAGAGACACACATATGGATTGGATCTTATGATTTATGATGGATTTAAAGATATTAGACCATTGGTAAAAGGCTAGTGATTGGATTTTTCTCTTGTACTATATAGGTAAGAGGCATCTCATGCATCATATCTAGAATATATGATCCATATGACATGCTAGTTTCTGATGTCACTGATTAATGATGATCATTTGTTTAAAGTGTTAATAAATACTCAAATATCATTTTCCCATATAATTACTTGGTGTAATTCTAATCATATAGGATAAATTTTATATGGATTTCCTTCTTATTTCATGTCATGTGGATCTATGGTGAGATGCTTGATGATGAGAAATACGATGTAGTCCTCATGCACAAAAGGTGCATTGGACCTGGTGGGATATTAAGGAACATGGTTCCTTGCTGGGAAACCCCATTTGGTGTTATTATTTAGGTTTGGTTATTTAAAGTTATAGTAAAAAACTATACTACATTTTCCCATATAGCTTGGAATATCATTTTACTTAACCAAACAGTGTGTTTCATTTTCCTTGGTATGGATCATTGAGGATGGTGCTGTTAGTTATGGAAAGAGATGACTAGTGTGTTTTGATTCTATAAGGATCATTATGATGTGCATATACCTAGAGAGGATGGGTTCACTAGTTGTGTGCGGATGATTTGGAATGTTGATGCTGTGGGTTGAGATAGGAGTGTTCCTAAAACCCCATGAGATGTGAACTTAGTGAGAGGATAAATCTATGGGCTAGGTGATTATACCAAATGACCCTAATGTGAGTCTAGTTAATTGAATTAGATGGGAGACCTATATATCCTTTAAATATGAATCATACATTAGTGAGTTGGAAATGAGTATGATAAAGGGTAACCCTTGTGAGGGGTTATCTTGGGTTGGTGTTTTCCTTAGATATGGAAGCACATGCAGGCAATTACAGTATGTGATTGGTGCATGTGAGGTGAAAGTGGGTTTGTGGACTAGAATTGAAAATTACTTGGTGTTTTTGGTTATTATCACCTCAAGTTATATTATAGAGACTCTATCCTTTAACACATATTATTACATGAATTTAAGAATAATTTACCTTCAAATACAAAACAAGGATTGAAAAGCCTAATGTCTTTGGAAGACTAGGTACATAACTACGAAACATGAAACTAGAATAAAACATATTTTTATTAATATCCGTAATGATATCATAACTCCCTTTAATATCCTACAACTTCATAGGATAAAATAGGGAACACATAGACAAAAGGGATGATCTAAAAATCCCAGTAAGGTAATAAACATGGAAAATAATCATATCACATGAGTTATAAGGCATTACATGATAACATAAAAGACATAGTTTATGAATAAAAATATAGCGGTATAATATATAGAACATATAATCATATAGTCATGTAAATATAGGAATTTTTCAGCAACATATATCATGACATAAACATGAGTCAAGGCTAACTTCCAAGACAATATCATATGGTGGACAGAGTCCCATAATGGATTAGGTTCACTCACTAATCCCACACATAACATATCATAAGACAAAACATTACCCCATAAATTGGTACACTATCTGGGCACACCCATCAGAACATGTACATACATATGTGTTCCATATAAAGAAAGCAAATATAAGGAATAAACATAATTATTACCCATGGAAAGAAATGAGTTTCGTAATCATTTCATAAGGCATAACCAAAGGGTGTATAATAATGGTATCCAGTAAAGAAGGGATTAAATAATTATTGGAAAATAATAAATTAAAAATAAGAATATATCATGAATAATGACGTCTAACTGAAGTGAAAACATGAAAAATAGTGTTTAGGTAACTTTAGAATGCACCACTTTAGTGCGGTTTAAGGGAAAATATTAAAGATTCATTAAGAAGGATAAAGGAATAATTATTTCCATAAAACTAGAATTGAACTAAAATATTTTTTCATGATAAAATGAGTGATTTTATAAAATATGGGTGGATTAAAATTTTTTATGGAGTATACTTGAAAAGGGGTATGAAATAGAGAAGTTCCCTTTAATTGAGTTTTCTTGTCGAGAGGAATTGAGAAGAAAACCTTTTAAAACTTGTATTTCAACATAAAAAAATATTAATTGAGATATATATATTTGTTCGGAACATATATACATAATATTATAGGATTATATAAGACTAATTAAGAGACAATTTGAGGTAAATGGAGATAAATTTTTATATAAAGAAAATATGGAGGTTCAGAGAGATCCATAAATTTATGTCTGAAAGTATTCTACAATTGAACTTAATGTACTAGATAATGAAATTAGATTCATTAATTTATTAATTCATAACCTTTTAAATATATATTTTATTTATGATTAATTTATTAATCTCATTTATGGACATTTTTATGAGTTATAAGTTTCAATTTTATTATTCTGGGAGCATTCGTTTCATTATTTCATGGTTGGTTAACCTGTGTATAGTTATGGAAGTTCTTTTAAAATAGAAATAAAACTAAAAAATTGAAATAAAATGGTATTTAGGCACTTAAAAAAGTTTAAATGGTCCCATATATTATTATTTTCTGAAATTTGGATGATTTATTTAATAAAACATTAATGAAAAATGGTTAGTTTATTTTGGTGGTTTTTTCCGACCAACTCAAACTAGATTAATTTTATTAAATATTATGTCTATATATTAGTTTCAAAAAATAAAATAAGTTATAATATTTTTTTAAATATTATTTAACCATAATAATATTTTTATAACCTTCATTGAAGGTGATAATGGAAAACGAAAACTCATTATCCATAGAGATGATTAACTGCCATAATTTGGACAATGGTTTCGTTTCATTGAATAAGAGGAGATGAGAAAAAGTATGGATAGAAGATATTACATTATAAATATAAAATTATAGTATATACATGATAATTTAGTTTTATTCTTTGATGGATGATTTAGGTGAGGAGAAGGTAGAAGAAGAAAATAAATTAAAAGAGGTAGTTTGGGAATGTTACCTCTTGAATATCACCACCTTGAAGGACCCCTTGAGGAACTTGGAATTGGTATTTTGGTGAGAATATCAGTACTTAGATGTCATGAGATTGGGGAGGACATGTTTTGGTAGATATTTTGAATTCTTCAAGGCTTAGGAGGTGTGAGGATAAGGGGTGGTATTTATAAGGGGAGGAGAGGGGTGTTTTTGATTATTTTATTCATTATTTTATTATTTTGGCTCAAGACTATAAATAATATTAATTATTGTGAATATATATAGTAAATTGTGAATGTGAGTTCTAAATAATGGGTTATTATATCATCTATGACTAAAAAATTCATGTATTTGGATCATAATGTTAAATACCGTAAATTACCGTATTTCACTATTTATCCAAAATTCAATAATTTTAGAAAAATCCTAAAAAATCACCCAAATAATTTTTCAATATTTAGATTTAAAAAATGGAATCCATTTTATTGAAATAATTTTCTAAATATGTGGAATTTTATTATTAAATAAAATCCCCATTTATTCGAAAAACATTGATTTTAATATTATAATTAATTTTATGACCCTTTGAAAAATTACTTATGGTATCATAAAATTATCTTATAATTATGATAAAAAATATTAATTTATGATTCCATTTTATGATAATAAATTTTCTTTTAAATAATTATATTAATTATAAAATTTTAAATAAAATTTTTATGTTTTACAAAAATACAAACACTTAATTTATCATTTTTAAAACATTTATTTACTTGTACCATGTTATAAATATATCATATTTTAATTTTATGAGAAACATAAATATTATTTTACATTTTCATAGGTGATTTTATATTCTAATAATTAGATTACTATTCCTAATGCCCAGATTACTATTCCAATTGTCAGGTTACTATTCCAACAGTCAAATTTATAATGGTCAAATGGGTTCAATACTTCCTATAAATACCTATTATTCCATTCATTATTCATTAAATTATATTTTATATCAAGTATATATATAATTTCATCTTCAAAATGAATATTTTATTACTAACATTATGTTTTATTTTTATAGATTTGTTCATGATCGTGGTCATTCTGGTGGATCGAGAATATCCAAATTATCCAATTATTATTCTCTTATTTCCCATTTACTATCCCACTATAATATTTGAAATACTTGTTGGTTTATTTTATGACTAATGTATCATTATTCATTTATAATAATAATGTTTTTTGGTTTCTCTATGTGATGTATGTGCTTTATACTACATGACATAATTATAATAAGGGAAATTTCATTGATAAAATTATGGGTCATTACATTCTTCACCTATTATGAAATTTCACCCTTGAAATTTCATTTTACATACAAAGGTGAAAATATGTGAGGGTACTTCTCCTTCATCAATTCTTCTAGTTCCCATGTCACCTCTTCATATTTATGATTCCACCATAGTACTTTGACCAGGTGAGTAGTCTTGTTGCATAGAACTTTATCTATATGGTCCAAGATCTTCATCGGTTGCTTCTCACAAGAGAGATCATTTTCCATCTGTACCACTTATGAATTCATTACATGTGAGGGATATGGCATGTACTTTATCAAGATGGATACATGGAATATATCATGTACTTGATACATGATTGGTGGAATTGCTAGTAGATATTCCACAACGCCGATGCAATCAAGAACCTCAAAGGGGATGATGTACCTGGGACATAGATTTCCCTTCTTCCCAAATCTCATGACTCTCTTACATAGATATATATAGAGGAATACCTTATCTACAAACTCAAACTTTAGGTACCATTGAGGATTGTCTACATATCTCTTCTATTTATATTGGGAAGCCCTAATGTGCTGCTGAATGGTCTTCACATTTTCTACCAATTCCTTGACCATTTCATGTCCCAAAAGCTTATGTTCACCAATTTCATCCTAGCATGTAGGTGTTTTTTTATATTTTCCCATAAATGTATTCATATGGATACATTTGGATACTTTAGTGGAAACTATTTTTGTAATAGAATTTGACCAGAGGAAGATGTTGGTCCCATCCTCCTTTGAAGTCTATAGAGCATGATCTCAACATATCTTCCAATGTATGAATATTCTACTCATATTGGCCATCAGTCTCAGGGTGATAATCCATACTGAAGTTCAAGTCAGTGTTTAGGTCATGGTAGAGACTTTTATATAACTTGGAGGTAAATCTTAGATCTCAATTGGATATAATTGATAATGGTACTCCATGAATCTTCACCACTTCTTTGATGTATATCTAGGTAAGTTGATCGAGTGAGAATTATTCCTGAATTTCAATAAAGTGAGCAATTTTTGTAAGACAATCCACAAAAACCCATATAGCATTATTTTCTCTAGATGTATTCAGAAGTCTAGTGACCCAGCCCATGATTATGTTTTTTCATTTATATGTAGGTATGGGTAATTGTTACATCATACCCTTAGACATTTTTCTTTTAGATTTCACTTTCTGACATACCAGTCACTATGACTTATATTCTGTGATCTAATTATTCATCTTGTCCCACTAATAGTGTTCCTAGAGATCTTAATACATCTTTGTGATCCCTGGGTGGATGGAGAAGGTCTATCTATGTGCATAATTTAAAATAACCATCTTTATCTCAAGATTTTATAGTTCACATAGTCATGAACCCAATCTTATAACTCATTCCTCATCAATTTTGAACTCTGAGGATTTATCATCTCTGATTGCTTCCCCTTTATTTTGAAACTCCATATCATCTCTTTTAAGAACCCTTTATCTTCTATAAAAGAAATGGTTGGTAAATCATTTGGGAAAGTAATGATGATGTTCATTCCTTTATGATTCATATGTCTATCCTTTGTAAGTCAACAAATATTGTATCCTTCTCAATTATCATCATTAATAAAGTTGTAGGATCCTTTCAACTTAGAGCATCTTCCACTTTATTTACTTTAACAGGATGGTAGTGGATTGAGAAATCATAATCCTTGATGATCTCTAACCATATTCATTGGCACATATTAAGCTCTTTATATGTGAATATATATTTAAAGATCTTGTGATCAACATATATCTCACACTTCTCCCCATATTGATAATGCTGCTAGATTTTAAACATGAAGATCACGACCGCCAACTCCAGATCATTCATGGGATAGTTTTTATCATGAACGTTTAGCTAACTTGAGGAATATGATATAATTTTATCATTTTTCATCATAAAAAAATATAATCCATTATTTTATACATTTTTGTATACCATAAATATTTCCCCACTTGTTGGTAGTGCAAGCACTGGTGCAGTGATAAGACTATTTTTCACTTCTTTGATGCAGTATTCACATTAACTATTCTCAAAAAAAATTACTCCCTTATGAGTTATCTTGGTTAATGGGTTTGAAAATCATGGGAAGTTCCTCATAAATTATCGATAATACGAAAACTATTGATCTCCATTACAGATGCTAGTATGGGCCACTCCTCAATTGCATTTGTCTTAAAAGGGTCCACAAATATCCCTTTTTAGTGATAACATTCCCCAAGAAAGATATTTCCTCCTACTATAACTCACATTTACTATACTTTTCATATAGTTTCTCTCTTAACAAAGTCTTTAGAACAGTATTTAAATTCTCCTCATGCTCCTCATTTCTCTTAGAGTATATCAGAATATCATCTATAAAGATTACCAAAACATTTCCAAGGTAATATCTAAATACTCTATTCATTAGGTCCATGAAAATTGTTAGATAATTAGTGAGTGATAAGGTCATCACTATGAACTCATAGTGTCCATACCTCATTCAAAAGACAATATTGGGAATATGAACCTCCTTCACCTTTAATTGGTGATATCCTGACTAATGGTCCACCTTATAGAAATACTTGGCCCCAGATAATTCATCAAACAAGTAACCCATATATAGTAGGGGATACATGTTCTTTGTCATGATTTCTTTGAGCAAATTATAATCAATGCAGAGCTGCATTGATCCATCATTCTTTTTAATAGAGGACCATCACACCCCTTGGTAAAGCACTCGGGTGTATAAAAACCTTGTCCAGATTCTCTTGTATATAATTCTTTATTTATTTCAAATAAATGGTGTACATATTATAAGGAGTCTTTTATATTAGAATACATCTAGGTGTAAGTTCAATTGAGAACTAAACCTCTCCATCACGAGGAAGAATAGGAAATTATTCAGGGAATACATCAGTTTAGTCCCTCCCAATGGGAATGTATTCAAACATGATCCTATTCTTTATTTCAATAATTTGAGTTAGATATGATTGGTCATAAGTAAAATTATCCATGATTTATAAAGTGATTCCAAAGGATATTTATCCTCCTTATTACATTTTTATAGAATTGAAGGATTCCTTAGGATGTGAAGAGTGATCTTACTCTCCCAACAGTTGATGTTGGATTTATACAAATATTGCCAATCTATGCCCAATATAGCATCAAAATTAACCAAAGGAAGTAAGATGATATTTTCTAGGAGTTTTCGTCTACAAAAATTGATAGGAGAGGAGTTATATACTTTAGATTCAACAATTACCCCATCCATTTTTCTCACTGACAACACAACCTACATATTTTGTGGTGTTGTTTAAATAGTTATACAAATCTTGCATGATATGAAATAATTTCTAGAACAAGAATAAAAATTTAAATTTTCTATTATTGAATGAATAAATTTCATACTTATCACCACATCATTGTTAGGATCCACCTCAGTAGTAGTTATAGAATATAAACTTCCTTGCTACCTTGGATGTTTTTATCATTGATTGTCTGTGACAAACCTTGGCTTAGGGTATTGGTATGCATAATGTTTATGTTACTGTAAATTGAAACACTGTATTGTAGGATGATTTTGGATATGAACATTACTTTATTATTCCATATTAGTGGGATTATTCATATCACTTCAGATATGATTATCATTATGACCATATTTTCTACATTTTAATCTTCTCGTAGTTCCCTTTAGATAGTTCATGAGATGATTTTCCCACACTTTTTACACATGAGATTCTAGGTTTTCTTTCCTACATGGGATTTATCTGTTTATCCTACCATATTAAACTCAATTTTACTATTTTTATCTCTGAACCCATGATACCACTAAGAGTCTCCAATATCCATCTTAACCTTAAGGGTACAATAGAAAATCTTCTTATAGTTTTCAAAGTCTCAAATTCTAAGGATTTTCATAGATTTGGTTTTAATCCACTAAAGAAGCGATCTACCTTGATTTCAGTGTTCATGAAAAAGATAGAGTCATATCATGAAATCATTTTTAAGTTTTCCTTACACACACTGATAGAATCATCTTCCCTTTGATTTAGTCTAAGGAACTCCCTCTTTATCTTAAGACAAAGAATTTGAGGAAAATATTTATTGAAAAATATTTTTATGAATCCTTCCCATTCTGTGGAATAAATTTCCTCTATATACTTTGTGTCTTTATCAATTTCCACCACTAATAAACTTCCCCATAAAAAAAATAGACTACCGACATGACTTTCTCTTATTCTGAGAACCATAGAAAAGTTAATATCTTCTCAATAGAGTTAATCTATTGTTCCGTGATGAGGGGATCATAAGATCCACTAAAGGTTGTAGGATTTTTTTTCATAAAGTATTTAACCAAAAATTGATATTTCTTAGGAGAATTATGGAATTAAAAATGATTCAAGTTATTATTCATAAGTTTATCCAGTTGATCCAGTACTATCATAATGTTTTGAGCTCCCGTCACTATAAGTTTTGTCATCTCATTAGGTAAATCATCACATTAACTATCACATTGGTTGAAAGAATATGTTATATTATTTCAAACCATTAACTAAAAAAAAGAAAAATATAATGGGGGGGGGATTGAATACTTAGATAATGAGAATATAAAAATAAATCTGTGAATATATAAGGATAAAATTATAAATTAAATTATATCCTAACTTATGATTCCCTAGGTTTTAATCTAGGTTATCCATGGTGATAAAATTAAGCATAGGGTTCTTACTAAAGTTTTCCAGTGCTGATACAAAAAAAACTCAACCATCCTATGATACAAACTATATATACCCTAGACTTTTACATATATTATTAGATGAATTTCATTATAATTAACCTTCAAATTCAAACCAAGGATCGAAAAGACTAGTGTCTTTGGAAGACTAGGTAAATAAATAGAAAAAATGAAACTAGAATAATTTTTTTTTATTAATATCCATAATGATATCTTAACTCCCTTTGAGCTCCTACAACTACATAGTATAACCAAGGAAATACATAGATAAAAGAGATGAGCTAAAGAGCATAGTAAGAGAATAAAAATGGAAAAAGAAGCATAACACATGATTTATAAGGCATATCATGATAAAATAAAAGGCACATCTCATGAATAAACATATAGATGAATAATATATAGAATATGGAATAATATGATCAAGGTAATATAGGAATGCAGTAGAAACATATATCATGACATAAACATGAGTCAAGGCTAATTCCAAAGATGATATCATAAGGTGAAAAGAGTCCCATAATGAATTAGGTTTACTATATAATCCCTTTCATAACATCTCATGATATAAAACATTACATAATTCATTAGAGTGATATACATGTAGACCCATCATAAAATGTACATTCATAAGTTTTACACATAAATAAATCATACATAAGGAATAAACATAAGGGTTAACCATGTAAAGAAATGGGTTTCATAATCACGTTATATGTCATAACCAAAGGGTGTATCATAATGGTATCCATGAAATAAGGGATTAAATATTTATTGTAAAATCATAAAATAAAATTATAATATATCATGAATAATTATTTCCAACTAACCTTAAAAAATTAAAAAGAGTGTTTAGGTAACTTTAGAAACGCGCCACTTTAGTGCATTTTAAGGGAAAAGATTAAAAAGACCTTAAAGAGGATAAAGGCATAATTATTTCCATAAAACCATAAATGAACTAAAATATTTTTTCATGATAAATTAATGATTTTAGAAAATATTAGTGGCTTAAAAAATTTTATGGAGTGTACTTGAAAAGGAGTAAGAAACATAGAAGTTCCCTTTAATCAGGTTTTCTTATCGAGAGGAATTGAAAATGGAACATTTTAAAACATGAATTTTCAAATAAAAATGATGAATTTATCTATATATACATGTTTTAAACATATATAAAGAATATAGTATAAGTATATAAAAAAATGAAGAGATAAATTGAGAAAAAGGGTGATAAAACGTTACCTAAAGGAAATATGAAGGTTCAGAGAGATCCCTTACCTTTTGTTCAAAATCATTTTGAACTTGAACTTAATGTCCTAGATAATAAAATTATATTAATTAATCAATTAATTTATAACCTCTACCACATATTTTTTATTTATTATAATTTTATTAATTTCATTTATGGCCATTTTGTTGAGTTATAAGGTTCAATTTCGTTGTTTTAGGAGCATTCGTTTCATAGATTCATGGTCGGTTCACTTGTGTATAATTATTGAAGTTATTTTCAAATGGAAATAAAACTATATAATTAAATTTTATTCATTCACTTAAATAAGTTTAAGTGGTTCCATATATCATATTTTTTTTCTTACATGTGAATGCTTTATTTAATAAAACATTATTGATAAATGGATAGTTTATTTTGGCGGTTTTTCTATCCTTATCAAACTAGCTTCATTTTATTTAATATTATGTTTATGTATTATTTTTAGAGAATTAAATAAGTTATAATATTCATATTAAAATATTATTTAATCATAATTATAGTTTTATGACCTACGCAAAGGCGATAATGGAAAATGAAAACTCATTATCCAAGGAGACGGTTAACCACCATAATTTAGAAAATGGTTTCATTTATTTGAATAAAATGCGATGAGAAAATGTTTGGATATAAGATATTCCAATATAAATATATCATTCGAGTATATACATGATACTATAGTTATTATTCTTTGATATATTAATGAGGTTATGAGAAGTAATAATAAGAAAGGAAATTAATAGAGGTAGTTTGATAATGTTACCTCTTGAATATCACCTCCTTGAAGTAATATCACTACATTGCTAGTTCGTAAAGGACCGCATTGGTGGTTCCCTACTTAGTTATGTACTCACACACTACTTAGGATTCCATTTTACATGGGTAACCAACACCTAGTTATTAAAAGCATATGTTGGACTGAGGCCCGAGATTGATCGAGCGATATGGATCGTGCGAGTACCGAGAGATCACGATGAGGTGAGGCTTGGTGTAGTCATGGGTTGAGTATCACTATTCTCATTATTATATTCTGTACATGTAAATGGACCAGTGGGTGGTCAGTTGTATGTGTGACATGGATGATTAGGCCTTTATTGCATCCCATTTATTATCAGTATAGTTTATGCTCATTTGCTTCTACTTCAAATTCATTTATGTTGTATGATACTTGGTTATTTATCCATTACTGTTCACACTAATACATGAGCTATAGTCTCCTAATAGTGTAACCATAGACCCCCACTACTAGTCAATAGCCTCTAGAATATGTGGAGGCAAGCCTAAGGTATAGTGCCAACCGTTGTTCTGGACATAGATTAGTGGTTAGGGGTGGTGCAATGTTATAAAAGACATCATTACATGTGAGGTTTAAACACCATGAATTTATAGTGATTCCATTTATACTTACCAATTCCCCCACTATATTCATGGATCTAATTGATAGTCTTTATATAATACTTTGATTACTTTGTGGTATTATTTATAGATTAATTTATTATATATTATTAGAGAAAGGAAAACGTGAAAACAATTTATGGATTGTGTTTAAGACCAAGAGAATGGGGAAGTTTTCATTAAAATTTATAAAGTGTGAATTATGGATATATAAAACAACATTATTATATCATGTAATTAAAAGAAAGGCTATATAAATGGATCCTTTAATGATAGAAGTTATTGAGAAATGACCCAGTTTAACCAGTGTGACAGAGATCTATAGTTTTCTTGGATTGGATAGGTACTATTGATAATTTTTGATAAATTTATCACATAAATCAAATACACTAATCAAGTTGAAATTAAAGGGAACTAAGTTCCTTTGGATAGATGAATGTGAATAAAATTTCAAGGAGATGAAGAGAATATTTCTCAGTGCACCCGTGATCACACTAATTTAAAGTGGAAAATGGTTTTTGATCTATATTAATGCATTAAATAATGGATTGGGATGTATTCTCATTTATAATGACATAGTGGTATCATATTCCACACACTAATTTAAGGTTCATGATAAAAATTACCTAACTCATTATTTGGAGCTGGTAGCGATAATTTTTTCTATAAATATATAGACACATTATCTTTATAGTGAAAGGTGTGATATATATACCAATAATAAATTCTTGTGTTATATATTCACATAGAAAGAGTGGAATACGTTCCAAAGTATTTAGTTGGAGTTGATTTAATATTATGATTGCTCAATACATTACCACCTTAGGAAGGTAAACAAGGTTGATGATGCTCTGAGTCAGAAAGACCATTCTAGCTTGTTTATGATGAGAATTGAAAGAGATCCAATATTTATGTATTTTTGGAGGATGGATCTTGAAATCATGATTTGAAAAGATAAATTCTATTTTCTTAGATAAATTTCCAACCATACATTTATTTTAATATTAAATAAGCATATAAGGAGGATTTGGAGTTGAAAAAAGGTAAAGAATGTTCTTGCATCCAATTATGATAGCGATGGAATGATAAGATTTAAGAATAATATATGTGTCCCTTCAATACCAGAATCGATAAAGGAGTTATTTGATGAAGCACATAAATCAACATTCTCTATCAATCCTAAAATTACAAATATGTATATAGATCAAAAATGGAATTTCATGTGAAATAAAAAGAAAAGGTATATTGAAGTGTATGTATCTTGATTCCTACCATGTCAGTAAGTTAAGGCTAAATGTCATATTTATAATGGGATAATGTAACAATTACCAATACATGTATGGAAATGGGAAAAAATCACTATGTATTTAATCACAGGACTCCCCAAGACATTTTAAGTCCATGCCACTATTTGGGGTTTAGTTGATCATCTTACAAAGTTAGTACATTTTATTTATATCATATAAGATTTCTCCCTTGACTAAATTGTTAGGATATATATTAAAGAGGAGGTAAATTTTCATGAATTACTAATATAAATTTTATTTTATAAAGATATGAGGTGTACCTAAATGTTCTAAAGAAGTCTTAAATAATAATTAAATAAAGAGTAAACATTTTCCACTACATATAATCCTAAAAAATATGGTTAGTATGAGAGTACAATTTAAACCCTATAATATATGCTTAGATATTTTTATATGAATTTAAAAGGATATTGGGATCAACATGTCATTAATTTTTTTTAAAAAATAACTTTAACTTGATCATTTAGATGGATCCTTATAAAGCCCTCAATGGAAATATGTTCAAAACTCCAACTTTATGAAATGAAGTTAGAGAAAAAAAGTTATTGGGACTTGAGATAGTAGAAGAAATGGAAGAGAAAGTTATATTCATTCAATAACACATTAAGATAGCTTAGAGTCAACAAAAATATCTTGCTGAAAACCATTAGGGAGATCTATAATTTTAAGTGGGTGAAATGGTAATATTATCAATATCTCCTTGGAAGAATGTTATGAGATTTATAAGGAAGGGAAAGGAAATACCCAAATATACTAGTCCCTATGTGATTCTAGATCATATCTGAATGATAACTTATCATTTGGAACTTCAACTGAACCTATCCAAAGTTAATGACATGTTCCATGTATGTCTTATGAGGAAGTATATGCATAGTCCTTCACATTTACTAAAATCAATGGTTTTATTATTAGAGTATGATATTTTTTATGAAGAACAACTGATGGAGATTCTGGATAGAAGAGATAGAGTGATATAGAACAAGACCACTCACTTGTTCAATGTTTTTGTGGTGAAACCATAAATTTTAAGAAGTTATATGGGAACAAAATGATGAATGTGGTAGAATTATCCTTATTTATATACTTTATAATAATGAAATTTTGAGGTTGAAATTATTATAATGGGGTAGAATGTAACACCCTAATATTTTAGAATATATTTCTATTTAATAAATTTGACGTGTTTGAAACTTATGACACACACAACATTTAACTTAAGTGAATGATTCCTCATTAAAATATAATAAAAAAGATAAAAATATATATTTAAGTGAAATTTATAAAATTCAAGTAATAAAATAAATTAACATCATTCATGAAATATATGATAAATGATTTGTAATGTTAGTCTATTAATACTTAGCTAAATAGAAATTCATTGGTTACAATTTTTTTGTTATATATGTTTTAAAAGTTATTTTTTTATTTTGATTATTAAAATTATGGAAAATAATTTTTTACACATTTATAAAAATAGGTTATAATTCAAATATTGATTATCAAATGGTTATAAATGAAGATAAAATCATTTAGAGGTAATTTTTTTTTTATTTTAAAAACTATTTTTATACATGCAATGTATTTTAATGTTAATAAATTAAATTAATTAAGATTTATGAATTATTTTAATGAAACATTTAGACAGTAAATTAAATCAAATAAATTAACATTCATTTAATGGTTTTTACTAGAAATGGATTTGAATAATATATTTTTTATTCTTAAAAATATTTTTTTCTTAAAAATGTGTTTTTATGTGTTTTGTGAAATGATATTAGAATTAATTTTTCCCAACTGTAGGAATTGAATCATGTAAAATGGATTCAATATTTTTAATTGTAATAATATATATATTTTAAAATTTTTAACTTTATTTTTCTCCATAATGTATAGTTTCCATGGTAAAAATCTTGTCACTAAGGTAAGGGTAAAATGGATAACATGGGGGTTAAACTAAGATATCGGAGTTAAAAAATCCCTAAAACATGTCTAAAAATGATTAATTTAGCGTGTTTAGACTTTAATTTATTCTATCTTCTAATTCAGACTAAATTATAGCCACTTTCCTATTAGAGTGAGATTATTATATCACAAATTTCTTAATATTTACTGGGGTGACACTCCCCTCACTTATAAAAGGGAACCTACTATTCTCACTTATCAACACCACTTGAAAACCATATCTCAATTAAGATATAAAAAATACCTTCCCAGATCTTCTACACACTTCCTAGATTTTTTTTCTTCCCAAATGATCCATCCAAGAATATTTATGGTGTTTTCAATAAAGATTATCCAAGGAAGAGGTATATGTTCTTACTTATCTTTTTCAAGCTTCTTTCTTCTTGAACCTAATCCAAATATTCTATAACCATTTTAACATAGTGAAATAATAATATTAAATATAATTAGTTTTTTTATGTGAATGGTAAGACCATTTTTTACTTCCTTTCCATCTAATGGAAAATGTAAACTTACTCATGCATACATGAAGACTACCACCTCCATGAAGTAATTTTTTCATTTTTCATTAATTTCACTCATAAATGGTTATATATATTGATTTAATGAATATATATGATATTATGGCATATTAATATTTTTTAAATAACAATAATTACTTACCTTTATTTATTTCCATCCTTTTAAAAATGGAAACATCACCCGTGCTGACTCGTGGACTACTGCCTCTATGAAAAGATAAAAATAAATTATTCATCACCAACATAAATGGATTTTTATAAAAGTGTATATAAGGAATATATATGATATTTATGAAATGATTAATATTATAGATATTATGAAACTATGACTGATAGATCAAATATTTTCAATTAAATTTACGTTGAATTTAATTTTTTTAAACCCACAAAAGTGTTACTCTAAGATGAATTGCTTCATTTTTATGATATTGGTGTTATTTTGAGCTGAACATTAAAAATGGTCCATTTAGGATTTTTAATTATTTTAAATTATTTCTGTAGTTTGGCCATAACATATTATACACTAATCCAAATTGAAAAATTCTTTTTTTTCCAGATTCTACACATGCAGGGATTAATTTACTATTTTTGGACCAAAAGATGAATTGACCATATGGAAGCTCAAAAGAAGCTCACAATTTGTCTCATGAAAACTGTTTACAGTTCTGCCGATTTTTTGTGTGGGGTCTATAAATAATTCAAGGTAGACCCAATTGTTGTGATATTCAGTTGGTGGATGCACAAGGAGTTTTAGAACATCTTTTAGAAAGAGAAGGCTGCAGTAATTGGCCATTTCAAGTGTCATTAAAGCATCCTAATCCGGCGGTTTGTGATTTGGCGTGTCTGACTGGACAAAATAAATTGTGAGAGTAAAATGGGCATAAATCTTTGATTAATTGTCCAAATCCGCTGAGATTTTGAGGATAAACACCCAAGAGAATTATGAACAACATTCAAGAAGGAATCAACGCATGAGGATGTCATTTAATGGGAATAAAACGCATCAAAATTTGGGGGACAAATTATGGCTATAAAAGGAGGAGAGCTCCACCCTCTCAAAGCATCTCTCATTCCATCCCATTCCTTCTGGGACACCAAGGAGGAGAACTTTTTGGCTTTCAATTTTTTTTCATAGTTTGGTAATGCCTTCTTCTTCCCCATTCTTCTCTATTACCCTTACCATGGTGGGGTAAACATTTGGAGTGATTGGGGAAGGGTAAGTTTTCTATTTTGTAATGCTTGAGTTCTTGGACATAATTGAATGAAATTTATTTCTTCTTCAAAGTTGTTTTCAATTTCATATAGTGGATTTTATTATCAAGTGTGATCGTTCTTGAATTTTAATTATATTATTTATTTTTTCCTTGGTAAAATAATCATTATCTCCCTCCACTAATTTCTGGTTTATATACGATGGAATAAACCAGGGATTAGTGGTGAAGTACTCGACGATCGTCAGTACGTGTAAAAGGTGTAGTGAGTGTTTTTGATTGTTTGGGATAAAAAACCCCGATCAGGTATTTCCCATGTCAATTAAGGATATTCAATACAACTATTTTTCACATGGAATGAGAGTTTACCAAACCGAGATCTTGGTAAGGTTATCTCTCACCATCATAATTTCACCAAGGAAGTGAGAGGAAATGATTGTGGGAACTCACTTTAATCAACTAAGAAGAAGAAGTTTGAAATAAATTGAACAAGGATAGCATTACAATTAGGAAACCGACCCCGACCTAATCACCATTTTAATATCATAGTTTTTCAATCATTTAAATTTCAAATTTCCTTTCAAAAATCACAACATTTTTACCCTCGTTTAAAAGTGACAAACTGATTTTGTGTGCACTCCTATTTAGGATACTTCCTAGGGTTAATCACTAGAATACACTTAGGAAATTTAAAAATTGTTTTATCACACCCTACGACAGGCATGCGTCAAACTTGGTGCCATTTTCGGGGAGGCAGTGAAAAAAAAAATCAAAATTGAATGACCCACAACTCAAAAGAACCATTAATTTAATTTGATCCAGAAATTGACAGAACATTAACCCAACTATGAAAAATAAACCCACCAGAAATATTTGAAGAAATAGATCTCTTAGATTCAAGTGAAACTCTTAGTGTTCACTCTGAACCTGAAATCATGTCTGGAAATCCCAACCCAACCCTACGTGATCTATGTGCACCTCAATTTGCCATTCAAAGTAACCAACTCATTGCACCCACTGAACCAAATGATTTTGAATTACATGTCAATATGATTCCTGTGCTTCCAAAGTTTCATGGTCTTGTAAGAGAAGATCCAAATCAGCACATGCAAGAATTCAGATACACTTGCTCAAGCTTCAGGCCAAGAGGAGCACCTGAAGACCAATTTCAGTGGAGGGAATTCCCCTTTTCACTCAAAGGAGCGACTAAAGAATGGTTGTACAACCTAAAACCAGGGAAGATCAATGATTGGGAAGACCTAAAAATAATTTTCATGCAAAGATTCTTTCCCACATCTAGGAGCACTGCCATCAAGAACAAGATTTACATCATACGACAATCAACTGGAGAAACCCTCTACGAGTACAGGGAGCGCTTCAAGAAGCTATGTTCCAGCTGCCCACATCAAGAAATGGAGGAACACCAATTCCTTGTGTTATTATACCAAGGAATTATGGATAATGATCGAAATATTCTAGATACCTCATCTGGGGGGTCCCTGATTGAAAAGTCTCCTACAGATATCAGAGTACCAATTGAGAAGATTACTCAAAACTCACAACAATTTGGACTAAGAGGAATGGGAAACGAGGGGATACATGAGTTAAAAACATCTGATTCATATACATTGATTGAAACAAAAGTTGATGACCTTGCAAGCTTAGTCCGTCAAATGGCTGTAACTCAAGAAAATGGACAACAAGCTTCAGCTCAGGTGTGTGGTTTATGTTATTCTTCCACTCATTATACTGATCAGTTCCCTGAGATATAGGGAACATAATACTGTTCTGCGTCCTTTCAACCAAGAAAATTCCAACAAAATCAA
Source organism: Viscum album (assembly GCA_963277665.1). Taxonomy (NCBI): domain Eukaryota; kingdom Viridiplantae; phylum Streptophyta; class Magnoliopsida; order Santalales; family Viscaceae; genus Viscum; species Viscum album. The sequence goes on from OY728127.1 coordinate 628,458,440, forward strand.
CTACATCAACCCCAAGACCAATAAGGATAAGGGAACCAACCAAACGAGATGAGATCATTTAACCAGCACCCCAGTCAACATCCTTACCACCAGAAGCAATACTAGAACCCCCTCCCTTTCAACAATCCTATAAACATCCCTTCCAACAAAAACAATCCTTTCATCCACCACCATTCCAAAGAAAGACATATGAAAAACCATCCACCAGTACACAACCTTCTGTGGAACAGCTAAAATCCAAGTATGAGGGCCTAATAGATAAGGTTGACAAGCTGGAAGACACAGTGGGAAGTCTTGTTGAAATCTTGTCCAAGAATCCTGGGAAGCTTCCATCCCAAACAGTGCCAAATCCTAAAGAGAATGTTAGTGAAATCATAACAAGAAGTGTAAAATAAATCCCACCTCCATCCAACCCTGAACCTGAAACAATACCACCTATTATGAGGGAGGATGATTCAGAAAATCTTGTAAAAATCCACCAAGAAGATAAAAAAAAAAGAGGAGGAGGAGAAAGATAGGCCACAAAATAAGAAACAAGAAACACCAATGCAAAGGAAACAAAGGGAGAAGAAATACTTACCCCCACCATTTCCAACAAGGATAATTGAATCAAAGAAATTGCATGAAGAATCACTTCAAAAAGAAATTATAGACACATTCCAGAAAGTGGAAATCAATATCCCCCTACTTGAATCTGTTAAACAAATTCCAAGGTTTGAAATTTTTTTGAAAGATATTTTCACCAAAAAGAGAAGGCTTCATGGGAATGCAAGAATCAACTTGGGGAGAAGTGTCTCATCCCTTATCACGCTGTAGATTCCAACAAAATTTCAAGATCCAGGGACATTTTACATTCTATAAACCATTGGTTCATTAAATTTCACTAATTCTTTGTGTGATCTAGGTGCTTCAATTAATGTATTGCCTCACTCGGTATACACTTCTTTGCAGATGGGAGAATTGAATCCCATAAGAGTGGTGGTCCAGCTTGAAAATAGATCCACAGTTTTCCCTACAAAAGTTTTGGAGGATGTCCTTGTGAAAGTCAAATATCTCTTATTCCCAGCTGACTTCTACATTCTCAATATGGAAGAAGATAGGAGCCCGTCACATTCACCCATCATTATGGGGAGACCTTTCTTGAAGATAGAAAAAACCACCATCAATGTCCATGAGGGGGAACTCACCATGGAGTTTAGAGAGAGCACAGTCTACTTCAATATTTTTGAAACCATGAGGCACCCATCAGATGATCACTCCCTCTTTTCACTTTCCCATGAAGTTGGTGCAAAACCAATTGAAGAATCAAGTATTCTCTATGAATTCTTAGATTTAGGAGAGACTTATTCCCTTAGAAATATCATTGAACATGTGGATGCTGAAGATGTTGGAGATTCTGACTTCATGTGGGAGGAAGAGGTAAAATCTGATTTCTTTAATGATTTGTTAAATGATGAGGAAGATGATATGGTTTCTTGTGTATAGGAGGTCCAAAATTTGGAAGTGTGAAACTTCAATTTAGTCTCATCCCTTGAGCATCCCTCTGATCTGGAACTCAAACCACTCCCTACTAATTTGAAATATGTATACCTTAGGGAGGGAGAGAAACTACCAGTGATAATTGATAATAATCTCTCTAAAACCCAATAAAAATCATTGATTTAGCTTTTGAGAGAGAATGTCCAAGCAATAGGATGGAGCTTAGGTGATATCCCAGGAATAAACCCAAAAATATGCTCACATAGAATTTTTCTTGAGGGAGATTCCAAACCTGTTAGACAACCCCAAAGGAGACTGAATCTCACCTTGATGGAGGTTGTGAAGAAGAAGATTATGAAGCTCTTGGAAGCTGGGATTATCTATCCCATTTCAGATTCGAAGTGGGTCAGCCCTATTCATGTCGTTCCAAAAAAAACTGGCCTGGCCACTGTGAGGAATAAAAAGAATGAGTTAATCCCTATGAGAATTCAAAACAGCTGGAGAGTGTGCATTGATTTTAGGAAATTGAACCAGGTCACTTGAAAAGATCATTTCCCCATACCATTCATTTATCATATGTTAGAAATATTGGTAGAGAGAACTCATTATTGCTTTTTGGATGGATTTTCAGGTTACTTCTAGGTACCCATTGCTCCTGAGGATCAAGAGAAGACGACATTTACATTCCCTTTTGGTAGCATATACAAGAATGAAATTTGGATTATGTAATGCTCCAGGTACATTTCAGAGGTGCATGGTGAGTATATTTTCTGATCACATTGAAAATTTCTTGGAAGTTTTCTTAGACGATTTCACAATTTTTGGAGATTCTTTTGATCATTGTTTGAAAAATCTAGAAAAAGTTTTGAAAACCTACATTGAAAAAAATCTTGTTTTAAATTTTGAAAAGTGTCATTTCATGGTTCAAAGAGGAATTATAATTGGTTATGTCATTTCCCAAGATGGAATTGAAGTGGATAAATCAAAAATTGAAGTGATAAATTCATTACCTTACCCTACTTGTGTGAAACATGTTAGATCATTTTTAGGACATGAAGGATTCTACAGAAGGTTTATCAAATATTTTAGTAAGATTTCCCTCCCTCTCTCTAGATTAATTTTTAAAGATTTTGATTTTGATTTCAATGATGCATGTAGGTAATCCTTTGATGAGTTGAAGAAGATATTGATTTCACCACCCGTGATGCAGCCTCCAAATTGGGAAGAACCATTTGAACTACTTTGTGATGCCTCCAACCAAGCAGTTGGAGCAGTCCTTTATCAGCGAATTGAGGACAGACCACAAGTCATTTCATATGGATCAAGAACCATATATGCGGCCCAATTCAATTACACAACCACGAAAAAAGAGTTCTTAGTAGTTGTTTTTGCTTTATAAATATTTAGATCATATCTTCTTAGAACTAAAATCACTGTGTTTTCTGATCATGCAGCTTTGAGGTACTTGATGAAGAAAGATGATGCTAAACCAAGGTTAATGAGATGGATGATACTGCTGCAGGATTTCAATATAGAAATCAAGGATAAGAAGGGATCTAAGAACCAAGTGGCTGATCACTTAAGTAGACTGGCAAACAGTGCAGAAATTGAAATTCCAGAAAGAGAACCACTGAATGATCAAATTCCAGGAGATTAGTTGTACTTGATTGAAGGAGAAGTGTCTTGGTATGATGACATGGTCAATTTTATGGTAACATCTCTGGTCCCATCTCATTTCAATTCTCACCAAATTCAAAAACTAAAAGCTGAATCTAGGTATTACATTTGGGATGATCCATTCCTTTGGAAGATTTGTAATGATCAAGTAATAAGAAGATGTTTACGTAAAAGTGAATTTAAATCTGTCTTTTATTTTTGTCACACTTTAGATTTTGGAGTCCACTTTGGACCTCAAAGGACTGCAAGGAAGGTTTTATAATCTGGAATTTATTGGCCCACCATTTTTAAAGATGCTCATGAATTTTTAAAAATATGTGAGAAATGTCAGTTTTCAGGAAATATTTTAAAGATACAAGAAATTCCCCAAAATCCATTGAATTTTTGTGACATTTTTGAAGTTTGGTGGATAGATTTAATGGGACCTCTCCTGATTTAATTTGGAAATTCTTATATCTTTCTTGCAGTTGATTATGTTTCCAAATGGGTGGAAGAAAAATCCACAAGGACTGACAATGCCGAAATTGTTTGTGATTTTGTTAGGTCTAACATATTTTTTAGGTTTGGAGTGTCCAGAGCAATAATCAGTGATTAGGGGACTCACTTCTGCAATTGGAGAATGGAGACTTTACTGAAGAATTATTGGGTTCATCATAAAACATCAACTCCCTATCATCCACAGACTAATGGGAAAGTTTAAGTTTCCAATAGGGAAATCAAGGGAATTTTAGAGAAGATCGTTAATCCAAATAGGAAGGATTAGAGCCAAAGGTTGGAAGATACCTTATGGGCTTATAGGAAATCCTACAAAACCCCGATTGGAATGAGTCCATATAGCCGGATTTATGGGAAAAGCTGCCACCTACCTGTGGAATTGGAGAATAAGGCATATTGGGCTGTGAGGAAAATGAATTTGGACATTCAAAGTGCTGGGAAGGAAAGAAGATTGAAGTTGAAAGAGCTGGAGGAAATAATAAGGAAATCATTTGAAAATTAAAAGATTTAAAAAGAAAGAACAAGAGTGGCCCATGACAAGACGATCTGACCAAAAGACTTCTATCCTGGAGAAAAAGTGTTGTTATTCAACTCAAGACTCAAGCTGATGCTAGGTAAACTTTGTTCCAGATGGGAAGGTCCATTTATAGTTACTCATGTATATCCTTTTGGTGTTGTGCAGATTATGAAGGATGGAGAGCAGGATCCATTCACTGTGAATGGGAATAGGTTGAATAAATTCCTTGGGACCCTGCCATCAGAGCCAGTGGAAGAGATCACACTCCACCAACCTATCTATCAATAAGACCCATCAGGTTTTACCTCTCCTTCACACTTGCTTGATGTTGTGATTCATTTTAAAATTGGATTACAGGTTAAATCCACTTGAATGAATTAAAGACACTGCATCATTTAAGTTTGGGGGAGGGAACCATTTTAGTTTAGGATTTTCATTTGTTGTGTCTGTTTTTAAAAAAAAAGCATGTTTTCAAATTTTTGGGTGTTTGTTTTTCAATTTTTGGTGTGTTTTTGAAAATTTTGAACTGAAATGATTATCATCACCATTTTTGAAACCCATGTCAATGATTGAACCAATCTATTCAATGAAACTGAGCTTAAATGAATGCTAAAATGACTTTGTTTCGAGTTCAAATATTTTGGAATTTCATCAAAATTAAACTGATTTTTGAAACCCATGCCATATTTCACTGTCTATATCTTTGAAATCACTTTCCTGTGAGGCTTCTGAACCATTTTTGTCATATTCTTTTCATTCACCTCATTTCTTGAGAAAACCAGACCATGCTTGCTTTAACCAGAATTTGATTTATTCCTTTCAAAACTTGAGGGTTTAGGGTATGTGTGTTTTAAATGATTGAGGCATTTATTTGGTTTGAAGCCCCCTTTTCAAAATAATCCTTTTAATTATGGAATACCTTATATATTAATCATTTTAGCTCCTATTATCCATGAATAAACTATTAGGTTAGCCACATTACAGGCCAATTTTCCCTATCCAACATGTTCTTGAAGTGAAATTGCACGATCTAGTTGAACTTAAGTGTGGGGGAAGATGTCTTGTGGTGTACTAACTCATTTGTTGATAATTTTGGTGGAATATAAAATGTTAAATAGCTAATGTTTCTACTGAATATTTCATTTTGTTAAAAGCTGTTCCTTTTCTGGAGCTTTCATGATAAGAGAAGCTGTGCCTTTCTGGAGCTTCCAATGTAAAAAGAAATTTGTTCCTATCAGAGCTTTCAAAAAAATCATATTTGAAAAGATTGAAATTTTTGCTGCTGAAATACTAAGATTATTGAATGATGATGGAGCCTATTTTCTACAAAGGGGAAGATAAAGAGACCATATTTGAGTGAAAATTAGAATCTTGCAATTTTGCTTCAAAAAGAGCCAAGCCCTCCTTTTTGACCTCATAATTTTTAACATATAAATCCTACCAACCAGAAGCCACAGAACAAACCTGAAAATTCCTCATGAGAAACACATGTTATTGACTCACATCGAGTGGATAAGTAGGAATTTATCAAGCCTATGTTGACTCTTGTGTGAGTTTGGATGAGAAAAGCCTTGTTCAGTATTTACATTTGTGAGATGAGAGAAACTTCATGCGAGGTAGGTGTTTTATGTGCATGGGATAAGAAATGAAGTTGAAATATATTTAAATATAAAATGGAGAACTTTAAATAATTGTTTTTGATGAGACATGATATCTTTTTGTTTCTTTGTATGGATTTGGTAGATCACATTGATATGTGTTTTGGATTTGATTTGATTTGATTTTTACTTCTCCAGAAGTACAAGTGCTAAGTGTGGGGGAATTGATAGAGAAAATATTTTCAATTAAATTTACATTGAATTTAATTTTTTTAAACCCACAAAAGTGTTACTCTAAGATGAATTGCTTCATTTTTATGATATTAGTGTTATTTTGAGCTAAACATTAAAAAAGGTCCATTTAGGATTTTTAACTTTTTTAAATTATTTTTGTAGTTTGGAGATAACATATTCAACACTAATCCAAATTAAAAAATTATTTCTTTGATAGATTCTAAACATCCAAGGATTCATTTACTATTTTTAGACCAAAATCTGAATCGACCATATGGAAGCTCAAAAGAAGCTCACAAGTTGTCTCATGAAAACTGTTTACAATTCTGCCGATTTTTGGTGTGGGGTCCATAAATAATTCTATGTGGGCCCAATTGTTGTGATATTAGGTGGGTGGACGATAAATGAGTTTTAGAACATCTTTCATGAAGGGAAATACGTGAGAATTGGCCTTTTTAAGGGTCATTAAAGTATCCTAATCCATAGTTTTTCTATTTGGTGTGTCTGACTGGACAAAATAAATTGTGAGAGTAAAACGGGCGTAACTCTCGGATTACTTGTCAAAATCTGCTGATATTTTGAGGGTAAAAGCCCAAGATAATTATGAATAACATTAAATAAGGTCTCAATGAGTAAATATGTAATTTAATGGGGATACAATGCATCAACATTCAGGGGACAAATTCTAGCTATAAAAGGAGGAGAGCTCCACCCTCTCAAAGCATCTCTCATTCCATCCCATTCCTTCTGGAACACCAAGGAAGAGAAATTTTCGGATTTCTATTTTATTTATTTATTTTTTCATATTTTGGTAATGCCTTATTCTTCCCCATTCATCTCAATTACCCTTACCTTGGTGGGGTAAACATTTGGAGATATTTGGGAAGGGTAGGTTTTCTATTTTGTAATGCTTGAGTTCTTGGATGTAATTGAATGAAATTTCTTTCTTCTTCAAAGTTGTTTTCAATTTCATATAGCAGATTTTATTATCAAGTGAGATCGTTCTTGAATTTTAATTCCGTTATTTATTTTTTCCTTGGTAAAATAATCATTATCTCCCTCCAATAATTTCTGGTTTATATATGATGGAATAAACCAGGGATTAGTGGTGAAGTACTCAACGATCGTCAGTATGTGTAAAGGTTGTAGTGAATGTTCTTGATTGTTTGGAAAAAACAAGACCTTATTAGGTATTTCCAATGTCAATTAAGGATATTAAATAAAATTATTTTTCACATGGAAGGATAGTTGACCAAACCGAGATCTTGGTAAGGTTTTCCCTCACCATCATAATTTCACCAAGGAAGTGAGAGGAAACGATTGTGGAAACTCACTTTAATCAACTAATAAGAAGAGGTTTGAATTAAATTGAAAAAGGATAGAATTAAAATTAGGAAACCTACCATGACCTAATCACCCTTTTTAATATAATAGTTTTTCAATCATTTGAATTTCAAATTTCATTTCAAAAACATAACATTTTTACCATCGTTTAAAAGTGACAAACTGATTTTGTGTGCACTCCTCTTCAGGAGACTTCCTAGGGTGAATCACTAGACTACAATTAGGAAATTTAAAAATTGTTTTTCCACACCCTATGATAGTAATGAGTTAATGACCAAGGTAAAAGGACTATAATCATAATACTAAAACATGTGAAAAAACAACAAAAAAGTTAACACAAAAAATATTGATTTTAGTAGATAATTTTTTTAAAGGTTGGGGCCAAACCCTCATTTTTACTATTAAAGAAAACTAATATTTTTTTATGGGTAGAGGGAGAACCATTACATAACCTGAAGGCCCAAGGTCAAGTGTCCTGAATACAAGGCTCAAAAACCCATTTTTTGGACCAAAGGGCCCTTTGGTGAATAGTACTTCTACAGTACCGGCTATAGTTCCACCACCGCTACAGTTCCTACTACAAGGCTTCCACCACTACAGTGTCACCAATGCTATAGTCCGCTATAGCTATAGTACTACTATAGTACCCTAATATAGTAATTCTACAGTACCCAAAAATTTATCCTTACCTGGATTCAATCCTGGGTCTTTTGGAAGCTAAGCAGGAGCCTTTACCACTTTAGTATAGGATCGTTAGCATTTTAGCAGATAAATATTAATATATGTGTGATTAGAAATCATGAATAAATCATATATAGTATGATAATCATGAATATGGTTCTGATATATAATTATAATAAATCTAAATTTATTATATAGGAGGTTATATCATGTATAAAGAAAGTGAGGACTTGAGGTAAGGGTTTATGTTACAATATCACTTTTTATTAGGATTATTTATGTTTCAATTTCCATTATAGGTAATTATATGTTTTTTATCTCTTAAAACCCACATATTTTTTTTATCCATTGGTTATTTATATGGGTTTCAAGTATTATTTCCATTTTACTCTCTTTGGTACACAAAATACTGAAACTACATTTTTAAGAAAAACCGACCTAGTTTGTCTAATTTTGGCTGGGAATAATTCTCTTCCATACCCCCTTTCTTAAATTTTTTTCTATAAAATTTATTATATAATTTTAATTTATTGAAAAATGTATATCTAAAATACCTTTTATTTTATTAAAAAATGATTAAAATGTAATGTTTTAGAATTTTTTTAGAATGAATTAGTTTTTATTTTATTAAAAAAGTAAGAAAAGAATAATTTTTAATGTTTATGAAATGAATGAATTTTCAAAATTTCATGTCATTTATTAATCATTAATATTACCCTACAAGTTTCAATGGTTTTACAAAAAATATCATCCCTATTTTTCTATGAATTTTTAGTTTTTAATGTAACAAAAATAAAAGGATGTTTTCTATTATTTTTAAAAGCATATTTCCAATGATTTTATAAGTGTTTTTTATCCATTCCAACACCCTTTAAAGATTGATATACTTCACTATGGGTATGATATTATGATACTATATGCTTCATTTCTCTAGATGGGTTATTATGATGATATTTCATGAAACCTATTTGTTTCTCATGGATTAATTAAACTATGAAGGAATGATGAAATCTCATATGTTCTTGAGGAATATATATGAATGGATTATTATTATGTGATGGGTGGGTCTATCATATCCCTAAAATTCATTAGGTAATGTTTTATATCTCACGATCTCAAAAGGGTACACATGAGGTTTCCCCAACCCCAAGGGCACATGAGAGGTTTTCCTAATCCAATAGGGTGCACAGGTGATTATCATAATTATAATAGGGTATATAGATGATTAGACTAATCCCAAGAGGATATATCGGTGGTTGAACCAAGCCCAAGAAGGTACATAAATAATTTTCCAAAGCCTACTGTGTGATGAATGTAATGATTAGTAGCATTGCTATATGATTTATATATTTGAGGGAATGGGGAGTGAACCCAATACCTTATGGGAATCTATCCATTAAGATAGTCTTGGAAGCAATCCCTAAAAAAGGAAATTATTTTCTATGCTTATGTTCACTTTTATTCACCAAAATTATGTATTATTATGATGATATTATCTTGTCTTTCATGATTTATTTTCAATGATTACACACTTTTATGAATCATTTTATTTATTATGATAATGACTTATGACATGAATAAAGTTTTATGATTTATGAATTTTTGGGTATGATCTCATATGTTTTGATTATGTTCTCACATACTTAAGATTATTTTATTATCAGTTCTGATCATCAATTGAAATATCTCATTTTTACCTTTATTAAGCATCTAAGCTTACACTTTATTATGATTCCTTTCCCTAGATTATAAAGAAATGTTTTAAGTAAGGAATGTATAAGAATGGTAATACACGAGGAGAACTTTGTGTGAAATATTGAATATTTTTTTAAGAAATATATTGATTATGTATCCAGTTTCCAAAGACGCTAAACCTTTATGGTTGTGGGTTTTGTATTATCATATGATGTTTTGAATAATGATCTAAAATGATGTAATATTTATGAAATTTATGCTTGATTAACCAATATTATTAAATTTGAAAGATTTTAAAGAGGACAATATATGTTATTAATATCATAACATTGGATGTTATGGAGTAAAGGAGTTTAAATAATTTTTTCAAGGAGTTTATCATAAGGAATATGATTCCTAAGTCAAACCATTATTAAAACTTGTTTCTTTCATATATGCTAGTCACTAAAAGAGTTTAGTGGGATGGTTTTATCAAATTATCACATATATATGTTGCGAGAATTATATAGAGATGTAATGATTTTTAAAAAATCCTAAGAGTACAGAAATCATAAGATAGATCTAGTGGTCCATCATATTGGATATGATTAGACAATTATTATGTACAATTTTTTTAATTTTATTAAAAACATTCAAGAATATAAAATTTATATATATTATTTTATAGTCCATCTAAAATTTTCCATTCTTTAATGTTGGATATATATATATATATATTATGTGAAGTGGAATCATAATTAATCTCTTCAATTATTACTTTGAGTTATCCTTAACTTCATGACTCTGAGTTATGTATTATTGATGTTTACTATAGAGTATTATAGGATATTAAAAAATGTTCAGGTTAATTTGATTAGGATTTCATATAGATATATAAAATAATCTCACAAGACACAAAATGAGTTTTGTGTGTTGGATGAATTTCTAAGTATACCACATGGGGTGTCATACACAATGTATTTGGTATGATTATGGTGTATCTTTTATATTTAAATTACCCCATTATGAGATTAAAAAGATACCTATAATGATAACCTTCATAATTTGATAACATTCTTACAAAATCCTTAAGGCTTAGATAATCAGGAGCGGTGGGGTATGTTGCTGATCATGTCATCAGTTGAGACTCAGACAATATGGGATTTTCCCTTTCATATAACGAGTTTTACGTATGTTATCTCAAATAATATAGATTAATTTTTTTAAAAAATATTCCTAGATAATACTTGTGATTTAATTATCTCTCAGATGAGGGGAATGTGATGTGCTCATCCATAAAGGTGAATGACATGTGATGTATTCATCATTATTGTTAGTCTATAATTGATGAATAGAGTATATACGAGTAGCTATATGAAATTTATATAATTTAATTCTATAGTTACTTGATGTATTTAACAAAGGGATCATAGGAAAATGAATGATTCTATATGATATATCTGGCAGACATAGGTATAAATATGTATATGTTTGATGGAGATCCCTATAGATCCTTTTATACCTTGATTAGTATCGATGAATTTTTAGAAACCACTGATTTAATTTATGAATTTTGGAAGTCACATTTATGGTAAATGTTATAAATTACCTTTTTGTTACACTTTGAAGTTGATTGAGTATGGATTTATTTTTAGAAAACTCAAAGAACTACTGAAATTGTGTTTTAGAGTTTATAAAAAAAGTGTTTTTGATATATATTTACAAGGTGTTGTATTTGATATGATACATAGGGAATTTGATGATAGATTTATAAAGGTGTTTTGGAAGATATAAAAAAGGATACAGGGTTCATGAGTTATTTTATATAATACAATATTAGGTGAAATGACACAATGTTTGTGAGGCTTTAGTGAAAGTGGGTGATTGATGGTAATATAAAATAAAGCCTATATCGTATGTGCTGATATGTGGATGTTGTATGATATGAATGAATTCAAAGAATATTGTATGCATTGGTGAAGGTTATATCACAAGTCTTTAAACTTTGATATCATGACACTGCCTTCTAGTCTTATTATATGGCTTGGATGTATCATAATGATTTGAAATGTATTATATGATTCACATGAAAATATACAATTCATATTGGTAGTTAAAAATTTAGTGTTAACATTCAAATATATCTTCCACATAAATATATATTTGATTAAATGTTTTATAAGATCAAATAATGGGAGAACCAAGTGTACTGAAGTGTTAAGTGAATGGTTAAGGGTAATAAAGAGTTATAATAAAAGGAATTTACTCACAAATTTCATAATGTATGTGTAAATGAGACATAGTCTCATGGAGTATACTTTAGGACTATATAAATAGGGTTTGTCTGATCTTGTCTTTGAATCCTTCCAATTCTCCCATTATCCCAAAGATATATTTATCCCCCTCCCTCTTACACTGAGAGGTAGTAGAATACCATGCAATTTATGGAGAATTCCTCCACTGTACTGAGTAATTCATATTCATCCCATAAATACACCATGAAGGAGGGGATCTGTTGGTTTCCTCTTAGGGGGTATTCATCAAGCATGTGTTTGAAGAAAAAAAAGTAACCATCTATGGTGTAAGGAACATAATGTTCTTCATTTACAATTTTACATGGTTTCAATTTCATACATGATGATCTTATTTTTCAAGTTTCTTAATGTATTTCATTTTGATGAACAAGTGTTTTTTGATCCTTATAAACCCTTCACGCTTCACACTAGGTACCCTATACCACCTAAAGTCTTAATATTGTAGGTCCCACCACTATGAATCTTCTTAGGTTGTCCAAAAAAATACCAAAATATTGAATCAAATATAAAATAATCCAAGAATTTAGACTCAAATACATAAAACCAAAATTAGAATTCCCAAAAGAAAAACAGACCCCTGTCCATAACACCAAAACTTTTGATGACCTCACCCCTTCTACCATTTAAACTTTTCAAGATTTAAAATAAGTAAAATCACTTAGACATAGGCTATTATAACCTCCCCACCACATGAATTATAATCCTAGATAATTCTCAAGTTGATGCTTATCAAAGGACTCATTACCCCTAAGTATCCAATATATACACCAAAACATTCACTAATTCATGATACAAAACACTTAAATCAACAAAAAATAATAAAATCATAACCATATAATCTATATATGACATGAAACACATGTCCAATTTCTATGTCCCAAATATAATTCAAACCATCAAATAATATAGGATTCTAATATCCATATCCATTACATAAATTCATACCCCAATTAACAATAATACTTCATCTGTGTGAGTCCTAAAACCCAAAGTAAGAAACCCACCACTAGAATATTTCAATACCCAAGACGTACCATTACCCATATAATCACCTAGATGCCACTAATTGGTTAGTATTCAAACCAATTCACTCTCCACCACAAGAATTAACTTAGGTTTCCTTATCCTTATCTGCCAATAATCCTAGTTTATTAAAAATACTATTCAACAAAAACCCATTTTTAAATCTCATTTCGAAACTCATTTGAAAATCCCACTTCAAATTAATTTCTCAGAATAAATCCTTTGAAAAAACAACCGTAATTACTATTCCATTAATTAAAAATAGTTTTTAATTGAATTGAAATACCACTTCTAGTTTTATATAAATAATTCATTAAGAAAATAATTTTCCTTATTAACTTTAAAGAAAAATGGGTTCATATAATCATCCTAATGAAAAACTATTATTTTAATATAGAAATATACAAAAATGAACATTAATGAAATCCTAACTTCAAATTTCAACATGCTTAGATCAATAAAAGAACTTAGTATAAAATTAACTCAAGGTATTAAGTAGAGGCATACTTAGATATATATCGTTCACTAACTAAATAATAATATTTCATTAAAGCAGTAAAATATTCTTATACTAATGCTAACTTCTATATTGGGAGTAATCTATAACCTTAAAGAAATAAAATCATTCTTAGTAAATAATAGTTCTATTATACCAAGCAATAAAATTAGAATATGTAGGATATATAATAATTTTCAACAATGCAATGAAGTAACATGAGTATTATTTTTAATAAAAAACCATCAATCATCCATGTGATTACCATAATTAGTCACATAACCCCTAATAATGTATATTGGAAGAAACTTTATATGTTATTGGTGTCTTATAATTAATTAAATTTTCCCAAGGATTTCTGTATTTCATAAGTACACATATCCTTTAAGCTACCTAGACATCTGATGCATGAATGAACAAAAGAAATGGATCCTAGTTTATTCCTATACATGTTATAGATTATTATTTATCTATAACTAAGGTACTGGAACTAAGACCTCATATATATCAATGGTTCCTATATAACTACTCATATGTCTATGTTAACTTGAGATTATACCAAAAAGTGGTTTGTGACACCTTTTTATTGGTTATTTTTAAAGCTATTATGGTCTTAAACCCCATACAATCTTAATATCAACTATCCATGATAACTATAAGTGATAAATGATATAATTTACCTACTCTAATACCATTTTGTAATGATTTTGATATGATTCACCCAAATAAAATATGAATCAAGCTGCCACATGACACCATAAGCACTCCCTGATCCCCAGGGGATAGAGGCTAGTGTCCTGGGCATATGAGTACAGTTAAGGATATATTTACCCATTAAGGATAAATAACTATATTTAAAGAAAATAAAAATACATAGATGAAATGAATTTCATAAAACAAAATGAACAATTAGAAAATGGTTAAGAAAATAAATGGGTCCCCAGTACATGTTTCCAAGTGTCAAACTCAAGCACTAGTCTCTAATTCCAATTCTATGTGGAACAAGACTTGTACCAAATACAACCATGTTCAACAAGAATAATAATCTAAATATCTATTAGTAACTATGGATACTTTCAAAATAGATCATAGTGTTTCATGTCCCCCAGAGTGTATATATAGTGTGTGACCATAACATACTCTGTAGGAAACCATGAAGGTTCCAAAATATATGAAATACACTCTAGCATGTGCGTTAAATCCACCTAATCATTTATATAAATGTAAATAAAAATATTTTTACATACTTCTGTCAATAAAATTAAAGTAATAACAAAAAATAAAGTACTACTCAGAACAATAACAACTACCAATGATAAATATCTATATCATAAGGGTCCATACCTAAACTAACTAATTAAGGTAAATACCCAAAATATAATAAAATCCATAACTAAATTCAGTGTGAACTACACATCCCTTTTACTGAAGTCATGGGATACACCCATCCCATCTGATGGGGAAAGGGAATTGTGTATAATAAATTTAAGATAGCCAAGATGACCATTATATTCAGGGTTAGAGGAAAGGGGTATAATAGATTTAAGGAAAAAACCCACCCCATTAAGCATTGTATGTTGATGTCCAATAGAACAACTTAAACAGTTCACAATAATAGAAATATACCCCCTTATAACATGATCATTTTCTATTAAAGCATAAGAAATTCTAAAAAAATTAACTTACGAAAACTAATACACACAATGAAATAAAAATTAGTCATACTGACATATATTGTAGTAGATTTCATACAATAATGTGAACTTAATTTCACACAGTTATAACATAAGCATGTGCAATACATTTACCTCACATTAAGGATTCCAAACAAGTAAACATGCATTATCCAATCATGGAATAGATTAAAAAAATTATATTCATATTAATTTAGGGATAATTTATACAAATTATATTACATGTTTGAGGGGTAATTCAAGGTCCATTATAACCTATCCAATCAAGGCTCTATCTCTTATATGGGCAGTAATCAGTATAAATTATTATCTTACTAAGTGATAGGTCAAGAATAATATTGGTCATAGACAATAATTAACCAAATAATTCTAGATAAAGAGTTAAATATGATGTAAGTATTGAATTTAGATACCCATTTAAAAGTATAATTCGTTTCAAATCATTTTTTTATAATTTGAATTTACTTTTATAAAAACATAAATTTGGGTTTCTATGTTACTAAAAGCTCTACTTTTAATCCTATAATTTTGTAATGAGTGGTGTAAAACATGTTTTAAAAATGAATTGGTTTTATGAAATTCGGCTAAGGTGACAATGATTTATATAAATTAAACAGTGTCCCTTAGAGTATTTGAAAAAGAAAAAGGACATGTTTTTAAAATAATCTATCTGGTGTGGGTGGAAACCCATTTAACAAAATCAATTTGGTTTTGATACCACATAATTCCTTTACACTTGAGATAAAACCAGAATTTACCTTTCCACATATTCCACTCTTAACTAATGTTAAGTATGGATCATTGAATTATAACTCATGCAAGTTTAATTGCAAGTAATTATTTCATTAACAATATGAGATAAAAACATCAAGAGGAATGATTCCATTTAAATGTAGTCACACCACCCATGTTTTTATCTTAAATCACCAAGGTGTTCATTCCCATAATCAATTCAAGTACAAAAGGGTTCAAGAGGAAAACCTTAAAGTTATGTAAGAATTTCAAGCCCTCTCACTATGTTTATTCATCACCTTAGAACATGTAAATTATAAAAACCTATAGATATATAATTGTTACTTATCAAACTTAATTATAGGTTTATAGATATTAATACCCCAAGAAGAAATTTAGAATCAAGGTAATACACAATTACATTACTAAACCCATTTTAGATTAAGTTACCACTAGTTATTCATGACCAATAAATTAATTAAATTGTGAACATGTTTTCTATTTTACACATTATGATTTAACTTATAGAAGTAAAGGGAATATATTGATAATAAATAATGTGTTTAAAATTTTTTTATATGTTAGATATGATATAAAGACCAATAAATTTGAAATAATACTTGATTCATATGTTAGGGTGTGTCATCTATTCAAAGCCATTTAAACCAGAATTTAAAAGTAAATAAAGTAATCTAATAACTTATTCCAAGAATAAAAGTATGTTCACATGGAAGAGTTATATAAATATATTTCTAATGTATTCATAAAAAATAAATAATTATATATTTATAAAATAATAAAAATTATATTTATTAGTTTGGGAAATTTAGTGGTAGATGAATCATAATAAAGTCCTACGAATTCCATATGTGTATGAACCACCTACCAATGTAATATTCTTAATGAAACTTCCCTTATACTCCAACAACGTCATAAAACCCCCCAAAAAAATCTAAATCACATCTCATAATAATCTACAATTAATAAACCATGAAACCAAAATAACCATAATAAATAAATAATAAAAAATTTACTAAAAACTAAGTAAAAGAAAAAAAATACTTTTCTAGCCACTAATCAGAAGAAATACCTAATTAAATTAGACCTAATAATACATAAATAAAATCCCTAAATTTATAAAACCTAATTATTATAATTTTAAATTAAAACATTATAATGGTATCAAGGAAAACCTGGAAGACACTCCTCTAGTTATTTATTAACCCAAACATGGAGGAACCTAAGATAGAGAATGAATTTCACCATAACATTAGTGAAATTCCTAATAAATAAACCTAGTTATAGTAGGGGGAGATTAAGAATTGTAAGATAAGGATAAAATATACAGTAAGACTTTTTTACTATGAATTCAACATAAATAAATTTCATGAATCCACCATGGATCAAAGAATCAAGAGAAGGGGTAAAATAAAGGTCTAAGAAGATCCTTGGAGGGGGAGAGGACCCATGTTTAACATGAATATATTTTAAATTATTTAAATAATTTAAACATTTCATCTCATAAATAATCTCACAATCCTAGAATCCAAAGGTTTAGTGGAATTATAGATCAACTAAATGAATATATTATTACACATTATTACTTCAAAATCTCTCAAAAAATTTCAACATAAAACTTATTTCTATAGGTAGTTCTACATATAATTTATTAGGGAAGTGGAAAACAAAAGAAGGATTGAGGTCGAACACTTCATAAGGGTAAAATATTATTAATAATTCATAAAAGTCTAGATCATAAACATATGAGGATACATGAGCATGAGATAAATATCTAATTAAAAAGAATATATAATCATTTGAGTTTTCCATTAGGCATGATAGAAGGATATCTAATCCTTAAATTTTTTTAAAACATACCATGGAATAATAAATAAGATACATAAGATAATAATCATGATCCATAGAGAATGACATAGACATGTGACATAACATAAAAACATGACATAACATATAAATGTGGAATAAAAAAAATTTCATAAAAAATGTGTCACAAACATAAGAATAAGAAATAAAAAAATATGTCATGGTTAGATACCATGACCATCATAACATAGATGATCAATAATCACTACCTATTTCCTATAACATAGTGGATTATTTCTCACTATATTTTTCTCATTGTGGATCGAGCATCATAACTCATTTCTCATAATTATCTCATGAGATATTAATCTTTAACCGATGCATTGGAGTCTTATATAAGACCCCACATGTCACATAATGATATACCATACATATGCGTGTGGCATGAAATCATTCATTCTTGATATCATGAAAAATCCATTGAAAGAAAATGAGTTTCATAACATTTCCAAATGGTATTACATAACATGACATCAAGAGTAGATTAGTTAATACCCAACATTCAATATCAAAAAATAATAATAAAGTAATTTAGGGAGTAATCATAATAATTTCTCCATAAGAGATATATATTTTTGATATAGATAGGAAAATGTAAGAAAACTCATGAAAAACAGTTTTCATAAATAATATCTATCATTTCTATAAAATTTAATGTTATGAGTCACTTTCAAAATTTATTTTCAAGATATTAAAAGGAAAAATTTACAAAACAAAACTTTATAAGAATACCTAATAATGGAACTTTAAAATAATCAATTTTTATGTAAATAAATGTGGGGTGGAAGATAAAAATTTATGATCATGAAAATAAATGTTTTTTTAGCTTCTAGGTAGTTTTAATGAAAAACCCACATAAAATAAAGAGTTGAAAAATTTCATTTTGAAAAGTGATAAAGAAAAATATAAGGAATAAAAAAGATAATACATATTTTAATTTAATAATTTCAAAATAATATATTTTCAATAAAAAGAATATGGACATGGAGGAGAAAGATTCATTAGAATGGATGAAAATTATTCTTAACGACATCATATTTTTCAAGAAAGTGAATTTCATCAATGGAAATAGTTTTGATGTAAATATGTTATTTCACTAGAGAGAAATAGAAAATAACATATAGAATTGATAAATGGAATAATAAAATAAAATCATAATTTTCTTGTCAAGGAATAAATTTTATGACCCAAATAAAAGGAAATTGTGTCGGAAAAAACCCTTACCTTGGATTTCTGTTTAGTTTCATGTGCTTTAACCTCATTACTCATTAGGTAAAAACTTTTTCTAATTGGAATGACCCTTTGAAATGTGATCTTTTGATGAGCCCAAAATATCTAGGAAATGTTTAAGTGTGTTGGTAAAGGGTTTAGGAAGATCTTGGTTGAGCTAAGAATATTTAAGTTTGAGGAGGATTAAAGTGGTGAAGGGGCCCTTTTATAAATGAGTGGTGTGCCATTTTTGTAAATATTAATTTCTAAATATTAAAAAGATTGTATTATTCAAGGAAAGTGGATCTAAAATTTATAATTAGTAAGGATAATATATAGAAAGGTAATAAAATCCCACATACACCCATTTTTAGATGAATGTTTGTGATATTTTGTGACTTTACTTATTGATTTAATGCTTTTACATCATTTTAACCTTTTCCATGGTGATTAATTTTTACCTTGGTAACTTATTTTTATAATTTGAAATAAAATTTAATGTATTAACTAATTTTGATTATTCTAATTCCAAATTTTAAATCCATTTTATTTTATTCAATTTTTAAAAGTGATAAAAATCAATTTTAATATAATAACGCTTGACAAAAAAAAATAGTTTTTAGAAAAAATGTATTTTTAAGCATTATAAAGAATTTATACTTCTTTAGGACAACAATTATGAATATTATTGATTTATATAAAATGTATTAGTTTATGATTAAATAAATGAGGTATATTTTTTTAATTCAAGTGAAAACCAAATAAAATCAAGCGAGTACTTAATTAAAGAAAAAGGACAAAAAATAAATTTTTATTAGGATAAAATAAAACTTAGGTTTTAAAATATCAAAAATAGGTTTATAAATTCAAAATATTATTTTTAAATGCATTATTTTTATCATTAAATAAATATTTTGTTGAGAAAAGGGTTTAATAAACTTTCAAGTCATGATTTTATATTGACGATGTTATAAAAGTTATGGTTTTTTATGAAAACTATATTTTCACTATTCACTAAAAAAATACACCTTTTAAGAAAAATCGATAATATTGAAATTATATATAAAAAAATGAATTTCATTTTACGAAATGAAAATTAAAAAATTTAGTAATTTAACTTTTAAATGAAAACATAAAATATAATGATTTTTTTATTAAAAAATTCCTTTTTAAACTCTATGTGTTCTTAATATTTTTAAATAAAAAATTTCTAATCAAATTAGTGTTAATTAATTTACTTTTATATTAATTTTTTTTATTAAAATAATCCTTTAGAAGTGTTCAATTTAGTTTATTAATGTAAAAATAATATTATATATACATAAAATTATTTATAAAATAAGTCTTTTTTAACATTAATCAACAAATTTCTATTAAAAAAACTTTTAAATTTATTTTAAAATTAAAATTTATACAAATTAAAATTAAAATAATTAGAAAAAATATAACATTTATTATATTTCATGGTCATATCATCCTAACTTCTACTTAAAAAACTCCTCAGGAACTCTGTATAAGATCTTATTATAAGATAAGCAATCTTGGCGGTCACAGGTGGTGATTCAGCTAGCATGGATCTCATAGCGATTTCCACACACTTGAACTTATCTTGTAGATAATTTCTCATAATCCAAACTTATTTAAGTTCATATTTTTCTTGGTCTAGGAAAAAACTTAGTGACATGACTTCCTTTATGATCTTGAACAAATGAGTTTTGTAAGGAAGACTCCCATTGCTTTATTCAATTACTTTACCTTTCAATATAGATTTCATAATGTGGTTACTTCTATTTATACTAAAAAATTCAATGGATATATTATAATTATTTCATTCAATTACTTTACCCTTCAGGTGTTTTCCCTTCTTTAGTTATCCTCAGGTGCCAGTGTTCTCTTTCAGGGTTAGAGGAACTCAACTACATTGTGCTTCAGGGTTCTATCAAGGCTGTTTACTGGTTGTGGTTCATTAGATCAAGTGATTTTTTTTAAGATGGAGGTCCTAGGATCATCTTGTCTCCGGTAGTGTTCTTCCACTCTTCTGGGCAGGGGTCCGTGGTGTGTGGAGGGGGATGAGGATGGTCTTCCCGCGTTGGGATCAAAGACTCTCCAATGTTCGAGCGTTTCTCTCAAGTCTTCTAGTTGTGATCTAGGTGGTTTTTCCAAATCAGGACTGCAGTTGAATTCTCCTCAGGCAGTTCTGGACCCCATGGTAATTCCTTGATACCCCTTTCAAATAGCTTCAGTTCCCTATTACTGGTTTCATATTTTTCCTCTATGGAGGAGGCCGTGTCGGGCTCCCCAGTTAGTGGCGTCACCACCCGAGCTCATGATAATATCTTTCAGTGTTCTATTTCCAGTAATAATAAAGTCCAGGTGTTTTCTAGGTCCAAATCTATGAAATCTTGGTATCAATGATATCTTTAATTATTTGGAATTCTTGGGACCTAAGAGCATGTGAAAAGTCCGATTTTATGGTTTCTGAAATTTAACGTACAAAGGCATACATGGTTATGATTCTTGAGCATAAGAAACACTGCGCTAAAATTTCCATCTTTACTACAAGACTCGAAATTAAGGTATTTTTGCATGGAGATCCAGTTAACCATATATTTGGGTCTTTTGGAAGGGCAATATTCAAGTGGACCCGCTGGACACTTCTAGTCAGCACATTTCCATGAAAATCAGCGAGGGTCATTAGGGTTGTCTTTTCTCTTTTGTCTATTCTAAGTGCGATACTAGGGATATGGAAGATTTTTGGCATAGTCTGGACAATTTTGACCAAGGAAATGATGCATGTTTTGTTGGGGGGGGGATTTTAATGTCATTATTGATCCATTGGATAAGAAAGGAGGCGTAAGGGTTTCTAGTAGTGATCAGAAAGCCTTTATGTCTCATGCTGCTCGGAATGGTTTTATAGACTTGGGTTTTGTGGGACGAAATTTACATGGACCAATAATCAGAGAGGTCCTCGATGCACTTGGTGTAGGTTGGATCGATGTCTTGCTAACCTCTTAGATTTATCCTATTTTTTGAACACATGGGTAGAGAATTTGGTGTGGGATTTATCAGACCATACTCCTCTTCTTATTAGCTCGGATCATAGGCCAATGAACAATAGAAACTTCTTTTACTCCATTCAATGGAAAACAGATTCCAGATTCCATTCAATGGTGATTTCTTCTTGGGAGAAACCCATACAGGATGGACGTTGGATGGGCTTGCATAACAAACTAAGAAGGATAAGAGAAGATTTATAGCACTAGTATTCTAATAGGACCATTAGTTCGACTAATTTGGAGTATTTGAAAGATGAAATTGAACATCTTGAGAGAAGGATGGAAGATAGCTGGTATGAGGAAAGTTTTGGTGCCCTGGTAGGAAAGAAAAACCACATTTTTGAGTTACTCTTGGAGTAAGAGAGGATTGTTCGTGAGAGATATTGGGATACTTGGCTTAGGGAGGGAGATAGAAATATGGCCTACTTTTAATCTTTCATCAAGGAAAGGAGGTGAACACTTTTATCCAATATTAGAATGGAAGATGGATATTTTACTCAAGAGATTGTGATTGTTGGAGGTATATCCCTTTATAGGACCCCAGGACACCCTGAGAGGGGAGGGGTGAATCAGGGTGTCAAATTTTCTTTTAAATTGATGGATATTATTCCCACATTGGTAAGAACTAGTCAAACCTATATGATGGATATGATCAGAAATCAAACATTCACATGAAAAGAGATGACACAACACTTTTTACTTGATTCACCACTAAGGGCTACATCCAAGGTGCATACGCCGATAGGTTTTCAGTCATACCTAATTCCACTATTCTTCAATAGTTGTGGATTAAAATAGTTTGGGAATAGTTACTCTGTCCCAGGCTCACTACCTTTATGAATGTTTTGGGATAGCCCACTGCGTCCCTCAGGTCACTCCCATTGACTCCCCCTGGCTCACTGCCTTCGGTGAAGTCTCGGTCAGTTTATAGATGTGAAGGTCTCTTCAATAGATTCACATTTAAGTCTTTGCCTCTACTTAGCATGAGACTATTCTTGCATAAAAGTCTAGAATTGATGCACTTGAACACACTGAACCACTGAACTGGATAATAAAAAACGTGCAAACAGGTTATACTGAAGATTTCGTGCGACACCTACCCATTGTGCGAAATATCTCACTTTTGCATGAAATACTTGATTTTCGCGTGGAAACTATTTCACACAACAAACTTTTTTACACGCAGATTTACGCACAACACATTTTTCGTGAAGCTTAGCCGCTTTCGCGTAGCTTGGAGTTTTTCGCGAAACCTCAATTTTTTCACACAAATCGGCTTTTTTTCGCGCAATCCATCCTTTTTCACACAACTCCCTTTACACGAACATTTTACGCACATCAGCACTCAGATCCTCTCTAAGTCTTCAACCATTTGGAATCAGGAGGGTCACCATTTATTTATAGGTGTCTCAAACCCCCACGCGAAAAACCCCCTATGGCACGAAAACCACTCATTCGGCGCATAATATTTCTCACAAGTACTGTTTTTCGCACACATCTCTATGTTTTTTGCGCAGCCCATGCCTTTGCCATTTTTCGACGTTCTGATTCCAAAACACTACTTGCACGAAAAAACACTCTCCACTATTTCACACACCATGCTGTTTTTTGCACACAACTCAAATATTTGACGTACAAACCACATTTTTGCGCACCACTTCCTCTTTGCACGCACATCCTTTTACCAAAAATCCATGTCTTCATTTTCCGATTTTCAGGCCCAAAAATTTGGAAAACACTGGGAAACGGCGCCACCTTCAATACTGTTGTCTTCTTGAACTATATGATCAATTTACTAGGAAACATTCTGAACTTTCAATGAGGATTGACAACAAACACAAACCATACTCCAATTCTTGCATAGAATGGCCATGGTTCCAACAATATCCCCCTTTGGGTTTTTTGGTAATCACCAAATAAATTCAATAGATCATCATCCACATGAAAACCAAAAACATAGGAATCAACTCAGCCAATACTCTAAGTCTACATGAGTAATTATCGGTGTAGAGAACAAGAGAGGAATCTTGAATTGGGTTCCCGTGTTTTAGAATTCTCAATGACACCCAAGTAATTCTCTTACAATGTCACAGAAGCATTACATGTCCAATGTATTCCTTCTCATCCTTCTCATCCTATCACCGACATTGAATTATCATCATGTCACAGAAGCATTGCATGTCCATGTCATGCCTGAACATGCCTGAATTTATTCATTTCTCCCCCTTGACAATAAACCCAAAGACCAGTAATTGTTCATTATTCAGCTCAAAACACACTCCCCCTGGATAGTATCTCCCCCACAAAACTGCATCACATCCATAAAAAGATTAAAATCAGTTAACATAACTGGGGAGTGGGGAATTTTGTAACCTCCTTATGCACTGGGAGGTGGATGAACTCCGAGGTTCAATCAATGTTTCTTAAACACAACCACTGACAGTGGCTTGGTCAGGATATCAGCCACTTGCTCATCAGTTCCCACATGATCCATTCTAATCACGCCTTGCTCAACTTTTTATTTGATAAAGTGATACCTGATTTCAATATTCTTTGTATGAGAATACTGAACAATATTATTCGTAAGATCAATTGCGCTCTTTTTATCATAGTAAATCACTATTGGTTGCTTCACCTCATCACCAATATCTATTAGTTATTGCTTCATCCATAGAAGTTGAGTGCATGCCTTTATGGCAGAGATATACTTAGATTTAGCAGTACTAAGAGAAGTAATTTCTTGTTTCTTTCTCAACCATCCAACACATTTATTCCCAATATAGAATGCTCCACCATTGGTGGAATTTCTTTCCACTACATCTCCAGCCCAATCAGCATCATAAAATTCTGATAATTCACTATCCCTTACTATAGAAAAGTATAAGACACAATTGTGCGTACCTTGAATATACCTCATGATTATTTTTACTACTTCCATATGTTGTTCCTTCATATTACTCTGAAAGAGGGCTGCTAAGCATGTTGCAAAGACAATGTATGGCCATATTGATGTCAGGTACAATAAGCTTCCAATAATCCTCCTGTACATTATGGGATCTACAGAGGTCCCATCCTCATGCTTTCCAAGTTTGGTTCCAATCGCAATCGGAGTTGACATCGGTTTGGAGTCAGGCATATTAAACTTCTTCAGCAGCTCTCTTGTATAATTTTACTGAGAAATGAAAGTGTAATCCTTCTTTTGAATCACCTGTATCCCCAAGAAATATGTGAGCTCCCCAATCATAGAAATTTCAAATTCTGATTTCATGTGATTGGAAAATTCATCCACTGATTTATGCCTACTGCCACCAAATATAATGTCATCAACGTAGACTAGAACCATGAACTGATCTTTTGGAGAATTCTTCACATATAGATTGTGATATACTCCTCCTCTTTTGAATTTCAACTTCTTGAGATAAGAGTCCAGCTGGGAATACCATGCTTGTGGAGCCTACTTCAAACCATATAGATCCTTCTTTAATTTTCAAACCTTTGTTTCATCAGTACCAAGAAGAAAACCCACTGGTTGTTTAATGTAGACTTCTTCTTCGAGTACTCCATTCAAGAATGATGTTTTGACATTCATTTGATATACTTTATATCCACTTTGGAGTTCCATGGCAAGTAAAAGCCCGATTGACTCCAGTCTAGCCACTGGAGAAAATATTTCTTAAACATCAACACCTTTAATTTGGGAGTATCCTTTACATACCAGTCATGCCTTGTTTCTAATAACACTTCCATGCTCATAAAACTTGTTCTTGAAGATCCATTTTGTACCAATAAAATTGTGACCTTCAGGTCTCTGGACAAGATCCCATGTTTGGTTCTTTTCAATCTGATCTAACTCTTCATTCATGGCTTTCACCCAAGATTCATCCATTGCTACTTCTTCAAATGAGGATGGCTCCAAAATTGAAAAAAATGAAGATTGTGTGTTATTCCTCATCCTCCTTGTTTGTGTGGGTGCACTCCTATCCCCAATTATGTTATATGGATCAATCTCAACTCTTCGATTTCTCCTGTGAGGTTCAGTTGCATTTTCTCCAGCCAAGGTTTCCTCTTCAAATTCCTCTTCTGAGTCAACATCATAATGTGACTCCTGAGTGTTTTGTACACCTTCCTCTATTTCTGTATTTGTATTTACTCCATGTTCAAATTCATCATAATCTTCTATATCATCAGTATAATAATTATTTGAAGAATTTGGGGTTTTTCCTTCAATGATCTTAACATCATTGCTTTCCACAATCCTCCCCAAGTGTTTATTGAAACACTTGTAGTCTTTGCTGTTCAATGGATACCCAAGAAAAATTCCTTCATCAACATTGTCACCAAACTTCCCTTGATTTCCTTCTTTATTTCAGATGAAACATTTTCTTCCTAAATCACGAAAGTATTTCAACGAAGGCTTCCTTCCATGCCACAATTCATATGGTGTCTTCGTTTCTCCCATATAAATCCCCATTCGATTCTAAATGTGCACTGTAGCTTCAAAAATTTCTTTCCAGTAATGGCAAGAGATACAACTCTCAATCAGAATAGTCCTGGCCATATTGTTGACCTGTTGATTATAGCGCTCAACAACTCCATTTTTCTGTGGAGTTCTCATAGAAGCTACCTCATGTTGTATTCCATGTTTTTCTAGGTAATTCTCAAACTCAATGGACGTGTATTCCCCTATATTATCAGGTCGCAGAACTTTTATTGTCTGTCCATTATCATTCTCGGAAATCCGGTGATAAGTTTTCATGCAATCAAGTACTTGTCGCTTCCTGTGAATAACCATTACACAATCCATTCTACTATAATCATTAATGAAAAGGATTAAGTACCTCTCTCCATGAGTTTCGACAACATTTATTGGGCCACATATTTCTGTATGGATGAGATTAAGAAGGAGTAATGCCCTTTTATTCTTTGGTCGATATAAATTAAATACTAGCTTCCCCCATATTCAAGCATCACAAGTCTTTTCCCATTCACATTTTAGAATGGGGATATCCATGAAAATCTTCAGCTTAGATATCTTTTCCATGTCTTGTTGGTTAATGTTCCCCAGACTTCAATGCCAGAGGTTTTTTTCTTCTTCAACAGACAAATAGCAAGAGTTTAATTTGCTGCCAACCTGATACAAGTTTCCATCTGTTCTACAACCTTTCATAAGAGAATTCCCTATTTTTCCCTTTATAGTGAAACCTTTTTGATTGAAAGTTACTATGATCCCTGAGTCACAGAGTTGACTCACACTGAGGAGATTGTGGAATAGACCATCCACATAAAGAACTTCAGTCTTCTTCATCTCTCCATTA
This sequence comes from Viscum album, assembly GCA_963277665.1. Classification (NCBI taxonomy): domain Eukaryota; kingdom Viridiplantae; phylum Streptophyta; class Magnoliopsida; order Santalales; family Viscaceae; genus Viscum; species Viscum album. The sequence continues at coordinate 628,485,863 of OY728127.1, forward strand.
GCGAGAGCAGTATTCCCACTACGTTTAATCTTCAAAGCACCATCATTACCAAACCTCACTATTCCATAAACTTTATTTTTAATTTTCTCCAAAAGGTCAGCATTTCCTATCATATGTGAAGATCATCCACTATTAAGAATCCAGGAGCTGCTGCTCTTTGTAGCTTTGAAGGCTACTTCTGCAAGATTGGATTTCTCGATATTCTTCTTTTATTTCCAAGAGATATTGGATTGAGTATAAGATATTGATGGCCTTATAATTATTTCTTCCACATAATCGGATTCTATATACCCATAATATTCTTCCAGAGGAGAAAACCTATTTGTGAGATCAACACCACCAGGATGGTGAATATTGACCTGTCTCTGAGAGTTGTATGAATCTCTCCTATCGAATCTCTACCTTCAATACATTGCTTTATGGCCAAAGTTAGAACAATGAAAACAGTATCCATAGAAACTATTTATTCTATAAGATAGAGGATATGAATTCAGTCTCCTTTTTTGATGTCCCAAATCTTCCCCATTCAAGTAGCTCCTTGCCACTTCGCAATATGACATGGTATGGCCCAGATATCCATAGAATCGACACTTCATGAGAGGAAATGTCTTATCACTTAAATTTATCCTCATTCCTTATTCCTTGGTAGAATAGTTGGACTTCCTATCATTTCTGAAAGTTTGAGGATAATTTTCAGTTCTTCTTTAATTTGGATTGAGGGTTTCTTTTTCAGCACTTTAGGAAACGTTTCAACCTATCCAACTTTCATCTTGTCTTTCTTTTGGCTCTCTTCACTTCCAGCAGTTGATGTCTCAGCTTCATAGATAATTCCACTATTTCCTATGCAAGCGGGTATTTGATCACTCAAGATTTTTCCAATCCCATCTGAACCACACTTGTCTCTTGCTAGTAATTCTGAATCTAAGAATCTTCCAAAATGAATTTTCTTTTTACCCTCATTTGTGGATGATTGACATTCAATTTTAATCCTAAGAGTAACAACTTCTTCCTCAAGACCCCCAACAGTCTTGGACTTCTCTTCCAGTCTAGATGAAAGGTCATTTATGAACTTTGATTATTCTTAAATTATAATCTTTAGTTCGACAACGTCATCTGTGCTTTCAACGATTGAATACTGAACTCTCACTAGTTCTTCTAGTCATTCAATTTCTTCTTCAAGCTCATCAACATATTCTGATGATTCTTCCACCATTTCCTTCCACTTATTTCATCTCTTAAATTTATTCTCAAGCTTGGAAAAGGCATCATTAATTTTAATCTTTGGATCACCATTAGGAGTAATCTAATTATCTCTTCCTTTATTGATCGAGGGTTATGACTTTTCAATGGTATCCATCACGGAATCGTGGTTTCCTATTTTAAATTCTGGTTCTTATTTACAAAATTCAATATAATCATCTTCCTCTTCATAGAGAAAACTCTTCTTCTATATTTTCTTTCTATATTTGAAGTCTCCCATTTTGAAAAACCTTTTCCGAGGCTTCTTGATGTCTTCTACTTCACTCTCATCATCATCAAAATTTCTTTGGCACTGAGAGGCAATGTGACAAACTCTTCCACAACGAAAACATGTCAGATGTAGCTTACCTTTAAATTTAACTTTTCCCTTATTCAGATTCTTGGCGATGAGAGAATGAATTTCTTTTTCCTCATCATATTCACCACCACTATATTATAATTTTTTTAGTTTTTCCATGGATTTGGATGCCATTTCTTTTCTTACACGAGTCGTGGAATCTTCAGGTTTGAGTCTCATCTCATATGCCACTAGACTACTTAACAGATCATCCAGAGATAGTTTAGATAGATCTCATTCTTCAAGGGCTGAAACCTTTGCATTGTACATAGAAGGAAGTCTTCTCAAGATTTTCTTTATGATATTAATGTATTTGATTTCCTCTATAATACCTTGAATTTCTCCCACTACTTCAGTAATTCAATTGAATAATGAATCTGCATTCTCATTAGGATGCATCTTTAGATCGTCAAACCTGTTTTGTAAGACTTAAAGTTTTTCCTCCTCCACTTTTCTGTCTCCTTCATAAATTTTTTCAAGTTTATCCTACAGAATTTACTGAGGTGAAAATCATCACCTTTAGATAGATTTGATCTGAAAGAGCCGCAGTGATAGCATTCTGAGCTTTAGCATCTGCGTCAAAAACTTTTCTATCTATATCAGTCATAGAAAGCCCTATTGGATCAGTAACTTGTATTCCTTACAAAGTAGCAAAGAGGAATTCCATTACAAGGGATATTAAATGAGATTTCATTCTATTCTTCCAAATCTGAAAACTAATTCCATCAAAGAGAGGTATTACCCTAGCATTGACTGCATTCTCCATGATGACAAATGACATATCTAACACCAACAACTTGGCTCTGATACCACTTGTAGGACCTCGGGACACCTTGATAGGGGAGGGGTAAAGCAGGGTGTCAAATTTTCTTTTAAACTGATGTATATTATTCCCACATTGGTAAGAACTATTCAAACCTGTATGATGAATATGATCAGAAATCAAACATTCACATGCAAAGAGATGACACAAAACTTTTTACTTGGTTCACCACTAAGGGCTATGTCCAAGGAGCATACGCCGACAGGTTGTTGGTCGTACCTAATTCCACTATTCTTCACTAGTTTTTCATTATAATGTTTCAATAACAGTTACTCTATCCCAGGAACATTGCCTTTACAGATGTTTAGGGATATCCCACTGCGTCCCTTGGGTCACTCCTGTTGACTCCCCCTGGCTCACTACCTTCAGTGAGTCTCAGTCAGTTTATAGACATGAAGGTCTCTTCAATAGAATTGTATTGAAGTCTTTGTCTCTTCTTAGCACGAGACTATACGTGCATCGAAGTCTAGAATTGGTGAACTTGAACACACTGAACCACTGAACTGGATAATCAGAAACGCACAAACAGGTTATACTTAATATTTCAAGCAACACCTACCCTTTGCACGAAATATCTCACTTTTGTGCAAAATAATTGATTTTTGTGCAGAAAATATTTTGCACAACAAACTCCATTACTCGTAGATTTATGCGCAACACCTTTTTCATGCAACTTGGCCTCTTTCGTGCAGCTCGAAGTTTTTCGCGCAACCTCAAATTTTTTTCACAACTCGGCCTTTTTTTTCACGTAATCCACCCTTTTTCATGAAACTTTTGTTACATGAACATTTTAAGCACATCAGCACTTGGATTTTCTCTAAGTCTTGAAACATTCAGAATGAGGGTGATCACCTCTTATTTATAGGCATCTCAGACCCTTGCATGAAAAACCCCCTATGGCACGAAAAAACTCTCATTTGGTGCGTAATATTTCACACAGGTACCATTTTTCATGCACATATCCATGTTTTTCACGCAGCCCATGCCTTTTCCATTTTTCGACATTCTGATTCCGAAACACTACTTGCGCAAAAAACCACTCTTCACTATTTCGCGCACCATGCTATTTTTCACGCACAACTCAAATATTTCGCACACATACCATATTTTTTTCTCACCACTTTCTTTTTGAGCACACCTCCTTTTACCAACAATCCATGTCTTCATTTTCCAATTTTCAGGCCCAAAAATTTGGTAAACACTGGGAAACAGAGCCACCTTCAATACTGTTTACTGCTTGAACTGTATGATCAATTTATTGGGAAACATTCTGAACTTACAATGAGGATTGACAACAAACACAAACCACACTCCAATTATTGCATAGAATGGCCATGGTTCCAACACCCTTGACTATTTCAAAATATTGTTGGATAATCCTAATCCATATATATAGGAGGTATATCCATATGAGAAAACTGATCTATTTAATTTTATACCAAGGGTGGTGTCCAATGAGGTTAGTCTCTCTCTTAAAAAAAATTTCGGATGAAGATGAGGTTTGGGATGCGGTCAAGGATATTAATTCCAAGAGTACTCTGGGGTCAGATGGTTTTCCAAGATCTTTCTACATTAGCTTCTTGGAGTTGGTTAAAGGGGATATGGTTGAGATTATCTAGGAATTATTTATAGGGGGACATTTGTCTTGAGTTTCTTGTATTTCAACTTTGATCCTTATTCCAAAAGTGAAATATCCCTCTTTTCTCAATCAATACTGGCTGATTTGTATGTGTAATTTCCCCTTCAAGTCCCTTGAAAACATTATCAACAGAATACTTGCAGCTCATCTTCCTCAATGGGTCTTGGAAAACCAGTAGGGCTTTATCAATGGGAGGTCCACTTAATTGGCCATCTCCATGGTTCATGATTTGGTAGGGGATATCAACCTTAAGACGCCTGGGTCAAATGTGGTGATAAAAGTGGACATGCATAAAGCTTATGAAAAAATGGAATGGAACTTTATCATTAAAGTGTTGGCTCACATGTGTTTTTCTAGAGGGGCTGTGGATATATTATTTAGAATTTTCATCTCTCCCTGGCTTGATATATCTTTCATGGGGAAGCAGTGTGGGTTCTTCAAGCCCAACCGAGGACTGAAACAGGGAGACCCTCTTTCTCCCAGTATTTTTAACTTGGTTCAGGACACTCTTAGTAGATATATTGAGAGGAAAATTATTAGTGGGATTCTTAGGGAATATCATGGTAGAGGGAACTCCAGTGAAATTTCACATATCTTCTTTACCGATGACATGTTATTCTTCTAAAATTGTAACATTTGGGACATTATAGAATTTAACATGATAATGGAAACCTATTTAAAGTGGAGTGGTTAGTCCATAAACATGGATAAAGGTAGCGTGTTTATCTTGAAATGGTGTTTGGAAAAAAGGGGGAAAAATATTGAGGAGGAGATGGAAATACAATTTTTTTTCCGATGGAATATCTTGGAGATCCTATTGCGCCGGATAGGGTTCAGATTTACCACTTTGACGGGATCATTGGGAAAATTAAAAATCACATTAAAAATTGGAAGAATCAGTTCCTCTCTTTTTGGGGGCATATTATGCTAGTTAATTGTGTTCTTTCCTTGATTCCCATGCATGAGCTTTTAGTGCTCAATGTTCCAAATGCAGTGCTGAAAAATATTGAAAAAGTGTTGACAAGATTCATATGAGATTCACATAATGAGGGAATAATACAATGAACCTCATGGGAAAGGATTTACAGAGAGGTCTCTGATGGCAGTATTAATGTTTGTAGTGTAAGAGGGGAATTCAAGGCATGGAAGCTAAGATTTCTTGGGTCTTTCTGGAGAAAAAATCGCCGTGGGAAAGGTTTATTAATAATTGATATGGAAACAAATTAACTAGTGGGAGAGGAGTTGTTTCTCGTCTATGGATCATGATATCTAGTTACTTATCATTTCTTCGTACTCACTCCAAATGGTTGGTTGGTTGTGGGAAATTAATTTCTGGAATGATAATTGGGTAGGTTCAGCACTTGGCTTCCTAGGCTATCTGACTCTGGAGATTTTCTTTTTTTAGGCTAGAAATTTTAGACCCTTTATTCAGTCCATTCTCACACAAAATCAAGTGAAGGTTTTATAGGGAATCAACTTTAATGATGAGCTTGATAAAATTATTTTCATAGGGTTGACCTTGGGGCTGTTCTCGACCAAGGGGTATCATTCGGTGACTCGAGTGCATAGTTTACCGTATATTTGGAATGAAGAAGTTTGGTGTAATGATCTTTTGGTGAAATATAATTTTCTTATTTGGCGTCTTCAAAATCAGGCTATTCCTATGGATGATCAGTTGAAGTGAAAGGGGATTTCACTTGCATCTAAATTCATATGTTTCACAATTCCCACATAAGAGTCAACTGATCACATTTTCTTCACCAGCAATTGGGCGACCACAGTTTGGGGTTTTCTGAGTGAGGTCTTCGGATGAGGAGGTCAGGTGGTCTCATATGTGTCTTTTATACAATATTGGTTCTTGGGAACTGAAATCAAAGTCTCTGAGAAAAAGGTGAGGGTGGTGTTTCTTATTGTGGGATGCTGGAGTCTTTTGAGCACTCTCAATAAGATGCAACATGGGGGAATGAGATATTCAATCATGGATCTGGTGGTTCATTTTAGGAGTACCATGATCAATCTTATCCCACTCGTTAAGTGTTAGGAGACCGTACCCTTGTTAATTATTTTCATGGAATGTAATTCTTGTACCCCCATTTTCATGCTTTTTAATAGAAAGGGATGTTGGGTGCAGTGGAAAAATCAGGACAGTGGTCTAAAGCTCAATGTGGATGGGTGCAGTGTGTCTGGTTTTATGAGAGTGGGGGGGGGGGGAGTGGTTCATGACCCCCGAGGGGAAGTGATACTAGATTTAAATTATGGATTTGGAGTGGGAGAATCTTTTATGGAAGAGGCATATGCAATGCTGAAAGGTATCGAGCTATGCCATTCCCATAACTTTATGCTTGAGTCGGTGGATACTGACTTGACTGTTCTTCACAGGTCGATGTGAGGGATGCTCTACATTCCATGGACCATTTCATACATTATTTGAAAATGAAACCATCTTCTGGATTCATAAGTGATACTTAGTCACACTTGGAATGAGGGGAATAATCTTGCAGATTTTTTTGCCTCCGGGATTACCACCGACGATCAAAGTCTTTTGTTTTTCACCTTGGGATCTCTTCCACATGAATGCAGTGACTTTGTTAAGAAAAATTCATTGGGACTTTATTATTTTAGACCTCCTTAGTCTTGGTTTTTACAAGGCACTTCTCATCTTTAATTTTTAATAAAAATTTAATGTTGGATGGGAATGAAGGTAAACTTAGTTTTATGCTTAAAAATGTATTTTTCTAAAAACAGTTTTGTTGGGTTTCACCCCTTTTTTAAAATGAATTTTTACAACTTATAGAAATTAAATATTTTAAATTGGATTAAATATTTTGAATTATGATAATTAATATTATGTAATAATTTCAACTTAATTATTGGTCATTATGAATAGTAACTGAGGTAAAAAATCATTTATATGGAAAAGGTTAAAATGGGTTCATGAGGAGTTAAACTAAATAGATAATGATTAAAATAAAAAAAACTTGTATAAATACTATATTATAAATATATTTCAGTTATATATCATCCTATATTCAAAATGGATCCAATTTAGAGACACTTTCCCATGAGATTAGATTAATTATATTTTAATATTCATAATAATTACAAGTGTGCCAGTCCTCTCAATTATAAAAGGGAACCCACTCTCCTCTCTTCTACATAACTCTAGATCCATTTATCTAAAAAAATATGAAAAAATATCTTCCAAAATTAGATATACATTTTCTAGAGATACCAATGTAGGGGTCCTTAAGAATAGATTCAAAGGAGGTTTCTCAATGAAGTGGTATATGTTCTTACTGATCCTTTTCAATTTTCATTCTTCTTATACTTCACCTAAAACTGCTATATCAATCACAAAATATTGAATCAAGTTTCATAAATATACTTAGATATTATTATGATCATGGGATAACTATTTTACACTTTATTTCCATCAAATAATAAATGAAAGCAATGCTCATGCGTACCTGTGGACTACCGCCACCACGTAACGACATGATTCATTTTTCATCACCATATTTAATATTTGGTTATTGTGATGTATTTAATATTTATATATGATATTTATGAAATAATTATTCTTTTTTAATTATAATATATTATCTACCTTAATATCTTACCATCTGTTGGAAAACGATAATATAAGTCATGCGTACGTGTGAACGACCACATCCATGAACTGATGTCAATTTCTTTGCGTTTACACTTTACATGAACAATGATAAGTATAAATTTAATGAGTATATATGATATTAATTATATAATAATGATTATATATATTAATTATAATTATATTTTTTTTCTAACCATCAAAAAGTGGAAACATCACCCGTGCGTATATACAAAATACCGCCTCCAAGATGTGATTCAATTAATTTTTCACCACTCCTTTATATGAATAGTTATAAAAGCTTATATAATGAATAAATATGATATTTATGTCATTATTAATATTATATATATAATGAAACAATTACCAATGTAACACCCCAATATTTTAAAAGAACACTATGTTTGATAGCGTATATAACTTGCAACACTGAGCTTAAACAGACCACAAATTATTATTATTTAAATATCTATAATATAACCTATCCATTGAATTGGTGGATATAAATAGGAGGAACCTAATTATGATATATATAATGTATCTTCTCAATTAAAATTTATTTATTAATTATTAGGAAATAAGAACTCATTTTTTGTAGTCATTTTATTATTCAAAAATATGTTTTCTTCAAAAATGGTTTTTATTGCTTGTTGTGAGTGAATATTATAGTTAATTTAATTAACTTTTTGAAATTTTATTTAATAAAAATAACACCATTTCTGAAATCATCATATCAAAATTATCTTTGGGTGAAATTTTGGGATTTTTCTAAAAAGATTGTTTTTTCAATAAATAGTGAAAAATACTATTTTTTATAAAACTATTATTTATTTTAATTGAAAAGTATCATTATGAATTGAATTTCAATTGAAATTAACATAAATATATTCTAATTAGAAATAATTTAATTAAATACATTGGAATAAATAATATACTTTATTTTTGTATAATTTTATTTTCACGCTTAAAAAATATTTTTAAGAAAACTATTTTTAAGTGCATAATGTTTTTCCATTTTAATTAATTAAAATAATCCCAAATGAGGAATTATTTAAATAAAATTTATATATTATATATATATTAATTTAAATTCATATAATGATGACTACTAGTCATAAATTTAATGTAAAGCCATCTTATACTTGAAAAATTCATTTTTCTTAAAACCGTCTTTTATCGTGTATTACGAGTTTAATTTTAAATTAATTTCCACCACTTATGGGAATTTTATTTTGAAAAATATATCCCATATTTGAAATAATTAGGTTATTTTTTTTATATAATTCCCTTTTATTTTTGGTCATTATGAATAGTAATCGTAGAAAATATTTGTCACATCAGTAAGAGTAAATCGGGTAATTAAGGTTAAAAATAATATAATGAGGTTAAAAAATAACCTGAACACTTTCCTTAAATCTATTTTATGAGTTTTATTCTTCCATAATCATCCAATATTTTATGTTACGACAATTTTGGGCCATTTTTTTAAAATGACATATATTATTTTATGTAAATAAAATTACAAAATACTACTCTCTTACTTTTAAATTTCTATTATATGTTCACATAGGGACACCAATAAATTAAAAATGATTATTAAAGGATATTTTATGATTAATGAAACTATTTTAATGATTTTAATTTATTTTTAATTTTAGTGATTATATAATTACCTTAAATTCTCATCAAACACTGACATATTTCTTGTGCAAGCAGTTGAAAATCAAGTAAATGATTATAAAAATTCTAAATGTAATTTTTTGGGTGAGGTACAATATCCCAGGAATTTAATATATAGATATAAAATATTATGCATTTGTTAAATTTTTTTATTCATATTCCATTTTTTATATTTACGAATTTAAATTCAAAATAAATGAATTGATAAAAAAATTACATTAATGATATTTTATAATAAACAATATTTTTTTAAAATATTTAAAATTGATAAAAATAATATATTCAGAAAATTGAATGAGATATGGATGAAAATATCAACCATGGTCCATTTAAGGTTCAATTTATCTTTTATAGAAACTTTATTGATCCCTAAAAAGTAAAAAAACTTTGATTTCTTGGTAATCGTCAAAAGGGTTAATGAGGCGTTAAAAGAAAGAGATAAGGGTGAAAAAAACAACTAAAATTATAAAAAAAAATTATTAAAGAGGTTTTAGAATAATAATATTCATATATTCTAAATATTTCAATTTTTATAATTTTACTAGAAAAATAATTTATATTAATTTAGTATTTTATGTAATTCCAAGAGTGCCCCACCCCTCACTTATAAAAGTTAACCTTCTCTCCTCTTGTACTCAAACTTTTTAAGCACTATAGTTTTACCATGAACTTAAAAAACCTTAAAAAATACCTCAATATTTAATATAGGTATTATTTTTTGGAATAATACCAACCTTATAAGGATTAAGGTTTAAAGAAACAGGAGTTGTCAGGAGAAGTGGTTTAATTTGTAATCGAATGTTTTAGTTTTATTTATTATTTTACCTCATTAAAGAATCTTATAAGAATTTTTATATAATAAAATATGTTTTTACCATATAGTAAATTGTTATTATGTTAATTTATTAACCATAATACAACTCCTCCATCCATTAAATGGGAAATAAAACCATCGTTTGTGTATATGAAAAACTTTTTCCTTGCGAATCGAAGTAATCTATTTTCCATCACCACCTATCACAGATGGTTATAATAATGAAATTAATTTATATATACATGATATTAATAACATAATTATAATTATATAAAGATAATATATCATCTATTTTTTACCCTTAAATCCATTGAAAAATGACAACGTCATTTGTGTGTACGTGCACATTACCTTCTCCACAAAGTGATGTGATTAATTTTTCAACACCGCCTCACATGGATGGTATATATAAAGTATTCAAAGTGATAATATTATATTTATAATATAATTTTTTTTATGTAAATATAAAATAATACCTACCTTATTTGTCTCATATTCTTTGAAAAATGGAAACATTACTCATGCTTACACACAACCTACAATCTCCATTATTATATCATAATTATTTTTTCATAGCCATATTTCATGGTTGATTTTAAAAGTATAATTAATGTATAAAAACTATAATTATTTCATGATTATTATTATTTATATGATTTAATAATAACCTCTTATACCATATTCAACCTACGAAAGTCATTTTAGACATATGAATCGAACATTATCAAAACGTAAAATGTGAACTTAATTGATTAAATAATTAAATATAATAGGGTAATAAGTAAAATAAAAGTATTAATAAACTTTAAAAAGGTTATTAATAGTGAAAATAATTAACATAAGTTTATTATTTGGGAAGAAAAATAATTTACATGATGATTCATACTCATGGCCAGGGACTTTCTTTTTTAAAATCCTCTTTTAAAGTTTCCCTTACAACTATTTTTCTTCCATGTTAATGTTATTTTAAATGTTTCAATGAAATTATTATTTATTATTAAATTCATGATAAAGTTTATTTTTAACCATGTTTCAATTTCTTTACAATGGTTTAAAAAATAAATTTTTAGTGTTTTCTATATGAGGTCAATTTTGACTCTTTTTACCAAAGTGTAAAATAATTTTTTATTTAATATATAAGGGATGATAATAATTTTACAAAATAATTAATTTTTATTACTTTGAATATTCATTTAAAATTTTATATTTATTTTTACATATGAATTCATTTCCAAAATATTTGGGTAATTTTTCATTTTAAAGAGTTTTCAATAGGAATAGTCTTTTCTTACTATTTTTATATGAAAATGGAAAGTGTTTTTATTATGGGTTAAAAAGAGGTTTCCAATGAATTTATGATGGAAGGTTCATGATTATTATTATTTATTTATGAAATGGTCCTTGAGTGTTGTATATGATGATTGGTGAGTCAGATAAAACTTATATGATGGGTGATCCTAATACAATTTATACAATAGGTTAGCCTGATACAACTTATATGATGGGTGAGCCTGATATTTCTCTACAATGTATGGGGTAATGTTCCTTGTATTAAAAAGAAATATGGAGGGATTTAACCTGGGTGGTTTCTCTGATATATTTAACCAGGATCCAATTATATCTGACATAAGTTTAACATGGACTATGAATATAATGTTCTTAGTTATATACAAGGGTTTTTATTTACTTACTATAGGTTTTAAAGATTTTATTTGAAAAAAGTGAGTTTTCCATGTTTATATAATTTATTTTTGTATTCTTAAATAATAAAATGAAAAAGATAAATATTTGATTGGTTTTCATATTTTTATTGGAATAATAGATTTCTTACTTTTATATCCCATAAAGAGCTTTGTTTTTCTCATCCCACATTTTCAAATGAATTTTCATAGGTATTAAGGTTGAGTAGAAATGTTAATAATGTCCAAGATCTAGATATGAATGTTACCTTGAATGAAGAAATAATGTCTTTATAAATAACCTTTTGAGGTAAAAATGGATATTTTGTGGAAATTTCCACTTGAAGGAGTTTATCCTAATTGTAACACCCCGAGCTTCCACGATACGTCTCTCTTTCAATAATGCAGTAGCTTGCATTGTACGCAAGTTCGAGTTCTAAAACACCGTGACTAATCAAAGTAGCCGTTATGAATAGTAATAACCACTTTTTAAAATTATAGAAATCTTATATTTCAAAATGGACTTCATTTTTGTATTCATAATATCGAAATTAGCCTATGTTGAATTTTTGGTATTTTTCTGAGAACTTCTAATTTTTTATGAATAGTGAAAAATACTTAAAAACAACTTTTTAATAAAAATAATTTATAGTGATAAATTATACTATTTAGTGGTTTTAAAGTATAATTAGAATATATTTTTACAATTTTATCCAATGGTGGTCATTAGAATTAATTTAACATTGAAATTGGACATAAACAATTGCCAATCTTTTGATATAAATTGTTTCTTAAAAACACGCTATTTGTTGTAACAGCGGGAATTAATAATAAAATTAATTAATGCAACTTATATGTTTGGAATTTTGTAAAATAGACATCATTTTTGAATTCGGAATATCAATTATAGCTTAGGGTGAAATTTTGGCTTTGTTCTGAAAAACTTCAATTTTTGATGAATAGTGAAACCACTAAGTGGTAGTTAAATAACTGATTTTTCATTTAAATGAAATATTACCACTTCTGTGATTTGATTTTCAAAAATACGACATACATGGTTGTCATTAAGAAGTAAAATGTGGTTCAATAAGATTAAAATAATTTTTGGTGAATAGTAACTTTTAAGTTCTTAATCGCGATTAGAGGTAATTAGTGTAGTTTAAGGCAAAAATAATGTTTTAATAATATGATATGAGCATGACACTTGTCCTACTCCTATTGGATGAGTCATGGCCGACCAAGAAAACCCATGGGTCAACTTGGGGACCCCATGGAGCCACTTTAGTTAGAAAATGACATAAACACCTTTTATTTAATGTTAAAGTAAAAAATGACACAAACATAAAATGTTTTACTAAAAAATTTTTTACATGGGGTTACACAAGTCCAAATTTTGATTATAAATATTCATTAGAAATCTAAAAAGATTTCCTACATCATAGTATTTTTATTATAATTTTTAGACATTAAATAAATTAAATTATTTATGACATCATTATGATGCAGCGATGACCTCATTATTTAACGATTTAAATAAAATGAGAAGATAATGCAAAATCCAAGGCTTAAACTTGTCCAAAGCCTATTGGATGAAGATATTTCGAAACCTTATCACCTTATCCTAGAATTATATAAGTGTGGGACCTTTATAATCCGAAAAGCATTGTGTAATAATGTAACATTTCAATCTTTCCAAAAGTGCCCCTCCTCTCCACTTATAAAAGGCCCCCACCTCTCCCACCTCATTTACACTTTCAAGCCATTTGGCTCGGCCAAACTCTGCCCAAATACTCTCCCAACATCCCACTATTACTCCTAGAAGCCTCACTTTGGGCAGAACTCTTCTCAAGGAATCCTTTGGCTCAAATCAAAAAGAGTTACCCGATTTTGAGGTAATGTCTTCTCTAATGTTGTTTTGTTTTATTTTTCTTCTCCAACCCCATAAAATCTTTTTATTCATTTCTTTTGTAACAACACCAGTATCCTCAATATACTAGTATGTTGTTATAAGAAGGATTCGAGCTAAACTTACACACACCTACATCTAATGGTTAAAGAACATACGGTTTCTGGGGATGGCGAATTTCTACCTCACGAAACGATGATTGTTCAACACTCATATAACACCTTCAAAGGTGGCCATTAAGATGTCACTATTTTTATATATGATATATAATATGTTTAGGTTTTACTTATGCTTCTGTATTTCTCATTTATGGCATACTTTATGATTTCCATTATGGGTAAAACGCGATAATTTCATTTTAGGAAGTGCGGACTACCGCCCCCTCAAAGTGATTTGAATCGTTAATGCCATATGTGGGATGTATAAAGGATGGAGTAAATGGTATTATAAACTATATTATACTGGAATTATATTATACACTTATATCATTATTATTTCGTTCCATTAAATAAAAAATAGAAATGAAAGTAGCGTTCATGCGTACGTACGGCTTACTGTCTCCATGAACGGTGCATTTCATTTCTTACCTCTAAATGTTACGTAATATTATAAATGAATGTATATACTGGATATATATGATATATATGACATCTAAATCATGAGTATAATTCTTGAGATAATGGATATTATACCACATAAACAACTTGTAATTATAAGAAATTTATTGTTGACTCAAGTAACAAAGATCGACAAAACGACCGTTATTAACTTAAATAATTACATAATGTTCATAACATTGTAATAAGTGATATAAAAAGGATAATGAAATTAAAAATGGTTCTTAATAAGTTATATATTAACTCTAGTTTATTATTCATGAGGTTAAAGAATGGTTGAGTCAAGTCGGACATGAGGTAAGGGTTTACTTCACAACCTCTTCATTATCCAAGGTTGTTTATACATAATTATCTACTAGGACCTCGTTATCATCCAAAACCATGTTTATTAAAAATGTATTTCAAAACATTTTTACTATTAAATGGAAAATGGGTTAAAGTCATTTATACCCTTATACGTTTTTGAAAGTAATCTTACCGTCGTTTTCCAAACAATGTACTTTTTGACCTTTTTGACAAATATAAGGTAAGAATGTTTTTTTTACTTATACGACGGGTGTGACTATTTTCTGCCATTATAACTTCGTCGAAGCTTCCCTAACAAGCTTATAAGAATATCTTCAAAGTAAATGTATTATTTTATAATTATGGGTCTTTTAAATTATTTCAAAAAGGAGAGATATTTCTCTCAAATAGCTTTGATTTCATCTATGTCAACATCCTTTGATGGGTTTTAAGTTTAATTGAAATTGATTTGTGATACAAAACTTCCATTGAACATTTTGTGAAATATTTGATTGTGGATGTGTTATTTTTATACCATCCATAGTTTATGGAGAAATTTTTGACATTTCGTATGCTAGTTTTAATACGAATATTTATGTTATGTTTAAACCTATTCATATGAGGAATGTATTGGACTTAATATGTGACGGGTGGAGCCCGCTATAGCTCCTCAATGCATCGGTAGGTCTCATGAGACAAATAGACGTGGAATTGGCCGAGGCCCTTTTCCAATTTGATTTATGGTTTTGGCCGAGGCCTTAATCATTTTAGACGTCTTGGCCGAGGCCTTGACGAAATGTTTCAGAATGTCTGGCATTATACATTCCCTCATTATGAAAGTGGTTTTTGATATTGCATGTGATTATTCGACCAGTAGAATATCCATGTGAAGAAGTGAATGGAATTATCTTATTTTACTTTTGTCATATTATGTTGAAGTTCATATTTAAAAGGCTTTTGTTTTAGTTAGACATTGCCTTAAATGTTGATGTTTATTTATGAAAGATTCCGCAATTTTGTTATCCTTACTGAGCATCTGAGCTCACCCCTTTCAATGTTTTAATATTTTCTAGGATGTGAAGAAGTATTATATGAATGACCTGCAGGGATAGTCAGAAGAGGATATGAGTTTGGACTATGAAGACTTTGTTATTAGTTTTTCACTTTATGATGTAATGTAACGTTTACGAATGTATCTAGTGTTTCCAAGGCTACTAAACTAATCGGTCTTTCGAGACTTGATCTTTTGTGATCATGAAAATGTTACGAAGTAATGCACCGACTCTGGGTAGCTGGGGTCGGGGCGTTACAGTTGGTATCAGAGGCAGTTTAGTACTAACCTTGGAAGCTAGATTTAGATAAACTCTGATTAGAGCACGTAGACCTAAGATAGACTTTGAGGATTAGTATAGAAGAACTTCCTAGAATTATGGTATTGTAGAGATGTTATGAGTTTTCCGAGCAATACATCCCTGTCTGGATACGAGCAGGTAGAGGCGGCTCTAGCACAGATGTACCTAGGGGCAAAACCCGAAAACACCGCTTTGAGCTAGACTCGAACGGGAACTGGTGCACGACAACGGGCCTTGCTGCACTCTTGGTTACGACACTCCCGGGGGATATGCTTAGGATAATTCTCATTTTATTTACAAACCACTATGAAGGGTTATGAGTACATACTTCCTCAAAGAAAACATTTCTTTTTATGATTATGGATTATATCCATAAATAGTTCAATTTATGTAAAGTGTTTAACAAGTATGGAATTATATATTTTGATTCATAAACTAATCCAGTTTATGCCATTGTTTAGAAATGGCACCTAGTGGAAGGAATGGAAACCGTATCAATGCACGAACTCCGTGTAGGGATTGCCCTCCTGCTCAAGATAATTATTGTGGATCTGGAGATACAACTGGTGCTGATCAGCTTCTCACCGTACTGGGACAACTCACGCAGGTTATGAATAATAACCTTACTCGTATGGAGCACCCTGATCCGCAACGTGGAGGATCAATGTTAGACCGCTTCATGAGGCAACAACCACCAACCTTCAATGGGAGTACAAATCCTATAGTAGCTGAGCAATGGATAAATTACTTAGAGAAAATATTCCATGCCTTGGGGAGTAGTGAAAGGGAGAAGGTTGTCATGGCAGTTTACCGCCTCACTGGAGATGCCGATCAGTGGTGGTCGCTGATTCAAAACACAAAGGAAGATTATGACGTATCGAATATGGAATGGAGGGAGTTCAAAGAGCTTTTCTTAGAAAAATACTTTCCTCGTGACCATCGAGCAGATATGGAAAGGCAATTTCTGAGTTTGAGGCAGAAGGAGGATGAGAATGTCGTAAAGTATGAGGCTAACTTTACAAGGTTAGCGAGGCATGCTGCCGATTATATACGTAACCCAAGGAGTAAGATTGATCGTTTCTTTGATGGGTTAAAACCATTTCTCCGTCGAGATTTAGTATCACAATCCTTCTCATCATATGAAGATATTGTCTCGTGTGCTATCAAGACAGAAAAGGAATTCTCTAAGTCTTATGACAACAAAGTAAAGCAAGAGAAGAAGAGAACGGTGGAACAAGAGACAGATAAAGGGAAAAAGGGAAAGAAGGATTTTCCATTATGTGATAATTGTGGGAAGAATCACCCTGGTACTTGCCTAAAAGGAATGAGAGTTTGTTATAAATGTGGAGAAAAGGGTCACCAGGCTCGTGATTGCAAGGGAAAGAATGAGGCAGTCAAAGTTGAATGCTACAATTGTAGAGAAATGGGTCATTATGCAAATGAATGTCCTAAGCGTCAAGGAAACTTACCTCAGAAAAGCCAAGGGATCAAGGCCAATCTTATGCTGTGACTACAGTTGAAGAAGAATAATTAATGTATTGGTGCTTTTCGACTCAAGGATTATATTCTGGTTATAAGAATAATGTGATATATATATGGATTGTACTGCAGTACTTTTTGATTTCAGTAAGGTTTTAATATGATTAAGGTAATCATATTTTTAGTATGTGACAATAAGAGAAACTTTTCTTTGTTTGGGGAATCTGATGTTACAATTGATTTTGGAATTTAGAGACCTTTTAGAGAAAGTCTGGACGAAGATATTTTGGATAACTATAAAGGTTGGAGTGGATTAAGTTGAACTTTGGATAGTATTGTTTAAGGTTAAAACATTTATGAAGATTATTTTTGGAATAGTATAGTACTATATTTTTAGGAAAAGGACAACCTGCAGGGTGGGGAATAACCCATCGCGTCGGACAAAGCTGTAGGAATCGAACCCACAACCATAGTGCGACAAGCCTTTATTTCCTACCACTAGCCTACAGGAAGTCCCTGGTTATTACAAAATAGTTTTACTAATCTAAATGGTATGTGTTAAGATTTAGAACCTTATACAATTAGGATAAATAGAATATTTTTGAGTTCCGTTACCATTTGGAGTAAAAGTTGGGTTTGTGGTAAAAATATATTAACGAATGAAAGTATACATAACGAGTATGTATATTCCCTTACGTTCTTAGTAAATCTCCTAAATAAATTCCTCAACATTATAAAAGGTAACTTAAAACAAAAATGTTGTCGGTTAACTTTTCCAACTGGGGATTCAATGACCGTTTAACCAATCACAAGTTTGTGATTTTCTTGTGGTTAAACTTTCTCCTAATCCTGTTTTCTATAACTCTCCATCAGACCTTGATGGTTTGTTTTTCTTCCATATCCATATTTTCATAGAATCCTAGAATGGGCTATATCGGGTGACCTTTGTACTTAACCTGCCTTCTTTTAATATTATATATTTATTAACCTTATTTCCGATGTGGGTTTTCCTCAAAGGTATTTTCTCTTTTCAACCTTTTATTTTCAAAGAAAAATATCAAATTGCGAGGACGCAATTTATTGAATGAGGGGAGAATGTAACACCCTGAGCTTCCACGATACGCCTCTCTTTCAATAATGCAGTAGCTTGCATTGTACGCAAGTTCGAGTTCTAAAACACCGTGACTAATCAAAGTAGCCGTTATGAATAGTAATAACCACTTTTTAAAATTATTGAAATCTTATATTTCAAAATGGACTTCATTTTTGTATTCGTAATATCGAAATTAGCCTATGTTGAATTTTTGGTATTTTTCTGAGAACTTCTAATTTTTTATGAATAGTGAAAAATACTTAAAAACAACTTTTTAATCAAAATAATTTATAGTGATAAATTATACTATTTAGTGGTTTTAAAGTATAATTAGAATATATTTTTACAATTTTATCCAATGGTGGTCATTATAATTAATTTAACATTGAAATTGGACATAAACAATTGCCAATCTTTTGATATAAATTGTTTCTTAAAAACACGCTATTTGTTGTAACAGCGGGAATTAATAATAAAATTAATTAATGCAACTTATATGTTTGGAATTTTGTAAAATAGACATCATTTTTGAATTCGGAATATCAATTATATCTTAGGGTGAAATTTTGGCTTTGTTCTGAAAAACTTCAATTTTTGATGAATAGTGAAACCACTAAGTGGTAGTTAAATAACTGATTTTTCATTTAAATGAAATATTACCACTTCTGTGATTTGATTTTCAAAAATCCGACATACATGGTTGTCATTAAGAAGTAAAATGTGGTTCAATAAGATTAAAATAATTTTTGGTGAATAGTAACTTTTAAGTTCTTAATCGCGATTAGAGGTAATTAGTGTAGTTTAAGGTAAAAATAATGTTTTAATAATATGAGATGAGCATGAAACTTGTCCTAATCCTATTGGATGAGTCATGGCCGACCAAGACAACCCATGGGTCAACTTGGGGACCCCATGGAGCCACTTTAGTTAGAAAATGACATAAACACCTTTTATTTAATGTTAAAGTAAAAAATGACACAAACATAAAATGTTTTACTAAAACAATTTTTACGTGGGGTTACACAAGTCCAAATTTTGATTATAAATATTAATTAGAAATATAAAAAGATTTCCTACATCATAGTATTTTTATTATAATTTTTAGACATTAAATAAATTAAATTATTTATGACATCATTATGATGCAGCGATGACCTCATTATTTAACAATTTAAATAAAATGAGAAGATAATGCAAAATCCAAGGCTTACACTTGTCCAAATCCTATTGGATGAAGATATTTCTAAACCTTATCACCTTAGACTCTAATTATATAAGTGTGGGACCTTTAGAATCCGAAAAGAATTGTGTAATAATGTAACATTTCAATCTTTCCAAAAGTGCCCCTCCTCTCCACTTATAAAAGGCCCCCACCTCTCCCACCTCATTTACACTTTCAAGACATTTGGCTCGGACAAACTCTGCACAAATACTCTACCAAAATCCCCCTATTAGTCCTAGAAGCCTCACTTTGGGCAGAACTCTTCTCAAGGAAGCCTTTGGCTCAAATCAAAAAGAGTTACCCGATTTTGAGGTAATGTCTTCTCTAATGTTGTTTTGTTTTATTTTTCTTCTCCAACCCCCTAAACTCTTTTTATTCATTTATTTTGTAACAACACCAGTATCCTAAATATACTAGGATGTTTTTATAAGAAGGATTCGAGCTACACTTACACACACCTACATCTAATGGTTAAAGAACATACGGTTTCTGGGGATGGCGAATTTCTGCCTCACGAAACGATGATTGTTCAACACTCATATAACACCTTCAAAGGTGGCCATTAAGATGTCACTATTTTTATATATGATATATAATATGTTTATGTTTTACTTATGCTTCTGTATTTCTCATTTATGGCATACTTTATGATTTCCATTATGGGTAAAATGCGATAATTTCATTTTAGGAAGTGCGGACTACCGCCCCCTCAAAGTGATTTGAATCGTTAATGCCATATGTGGGATGTATAAAGGATGGAGTAAATGGTATTATACACTATATTATACTGGAATTATATTATACACTTATATCATTATTATTTCGTTCCATTAAATACGAAATAGAAATGAAAGTAGCGTTCATGCGTACGTACGGCTTACCGTCTCCATGAACGGTGCATTTCATTTCTTACCTCTAAATGTTACGTAATATTATAAATGAATGTATATACTGGATATATATGATATATATGAAATCTAAATCATGAGTATAATTCTGGAGATAATGGATATTCTACCACATAAACAACTTGTAATTATAAGAAATTTATTGTTGACTCAAGTAACAAAGATCGACAAAACGACCGTTATTAACTTAAATAATTACATAATGTTCATAACATTGTAATAAGTGATATAAAAAGGATAATGAAATTAAAAATGGTTCTTAATAAGTTATATATTAACTCTAGTTTATTATTCAGGAGGTTAAAGAATGGTTGAGTCAAGTCGGACACGAGGTAAGGGTTTACTTCACAACCTCTTCATTATCCAAGGTTGTTTATACATAATTATCTACTGGGACCTCGTTATCATCCAAAACCATGTTTCTTAAAAATGTATTTCAAAACATTTTTACTATTAAATGGAAAATGGGTTAAAGTCATTTATACCCTTATACGTTTTTGAAAGTAATCTTACCGTCGTTTTCCAAACAATGTACTTTTTGACCTTTTTGACAAATATAAGGTAAGAATGTTTTTTTACTTATACGACGGGTGTGACTGTTTTCCGCCATTATAACTTCGTCGAAGCTTCCATAACAAGATTATAAGAATATCTTCAAAGTAAATGTATTATTTTATAATTATGGGGCTTTTAAATGATTTCAAAAAGGAGAGATATTTCTCTCAAATAGCTTTGATTTCATCTATGTCAACATCCTTTGATGGGTTTTAAGTTTAATTGAAATTGATTTGTGATACAAAACTTCCATTGAACATTTTGTGAAATATTTGATTGTGGATGTGTTATTTTTATACCATCCATAGTTTATGGAGAAATTGTTGACATTTCGTATGCTAGTTTTAATACGAATATTTATGTTATGTTTAAACCTATTCATATGAGGAATGTATTGGACTTAATATGTTACGGGTGGAGCCCGCTATAGCTCCTCGATGCATCGGTAGGTCTCATGAGACAACTAGACGTGTAATTGGCCGAGGCCCTTTCCCAATTTGATTTATGGTTTTGGCCGAGGCCTTAATCATTTTAGACGTCTTGGCCGAGGCCTTGACGAAATGTTTCAGAATGTCTGGAATTATACATTCCCTCATTATGAAAGTGGTTTTTGATATTGCATGTGATTATTCGACCAGTAGAATATCCATGTGAAGAAGTGAATGGAATTATCTCATTTTACTTTTGTCATATTATGTTGAAGTTCATATTTAAAAGGATTTTGTTTTAGTTAGAAATTGCCTTAAATGTTGATGTTTATTTATGAAAGCTTCCGCAATATTGTTATCCTTACTGAGCATCTGAGCTCACCCCTTTCAATGTTTTAATATTTTCCAGGATGTGAAGAAGTATTATATGAATGACCTGCAGGGATAGTCAGAAGAGGATATGAGTTTGGACTATGAAGACTTTGTTATTAGTTTTTCACTTTATGATGTAATGTAACGTTTACGAATGTATCTAGTGTTTCCAAGGCTATTAAACTAATCGGTCTTTCGAGACTTGATCTTTTGTGATCATGCCAATGTTACGAAGTAATGCACCGACTCTGGGTAGCTGGGGTCGGGGCGTTACACTAATTATATAAAAATATAAACTAAAAAGTTCCATAGGTATATAAGTGATCCAATATTTATAATTGATGTTATTTTTTTGGATGGATAAAATTAGGGAGAATTTATTAGTATCAAATCCATAAAAGTAAATTTTATGTTTTAGCAATGAATTAGAGAGTGTGGGTTCTGGGATGTTATAGTTGGTATTAGAGGAGGGTTTAGATAAATTTACAGATCATGATGTTTTAATGTGAGGTTGAATTAATAGTTATAGATTCTATAATGGGTTTATAAGTATATGTTTTACCATAAGTTTAAAGGAATAGACACCCCTTTTCAAGTTTTAAGTGATGGGATTTTGAGGTGATTAGTGATATTTTTGGATATGTTTTTTAGGTCAAGGTATATGTAACCCTTAGGTTTAATGTGAATGATTATTTCAAAATAATACTATTAAATATTTGGGTATATAATATGAGAGGTATAATATAACCTTTGAGGTTAAAAATTTATTTAATGTTGAGGTTAGTTAGGTTATTTCGGATATAGAGTTATTTATTTATGGAATGATCTATGTTGAACCTTTTGTGTTTTTTTGAATTTTAGAGATGAATTATTTATTTATATAATGAATTATTCATTTTGGATATTATATTACCTTATAATAACCATTTTAGATTTGGTTAACATCTAAACACAACTGGAATAACTTTTTATCCTTTTATGGATTATAAGATCCATTAAAAGTTCATTATAGTGCTTCAGACATGACTAATTCATCTTGAATACTCATCGTTTGGAGAAAAAGATTATATTATCATGGAAATTGATTAAAGGATGAAATTATAATTTTCAAGTAAGTATATTTTGTTATGTTATTAGTCTAAATGGTAACATAATTCCTAAACTCTACTAAAAGAATCTTGAAACAAAAATGTCGTCATATTACCTTTATTTCTAATGAATCGTTGGTCATTTTCACACCACATTGATTTATAGTTTTGTGGTCATTGTATTTCTTATAATCAATCAATTTATTGTGATAAATTTTCTATATCACTATATATAATTATTTAGACATTAATTCATCCCTACATGTTTATATTTTCACTTCCCACTATTTTCCTCCTATTTAGAAACCTATTTATGTGTTATTCTAGATGACCTTCTTATTTCCCTTTCCCTCATTTCAAGAGGAAGTTTTATTAAACCTTTTTACAATGTGGTTTAAAAAAAGGTATTTTCATATGTAAATACATTTATTACCAAGACAAATTTCAAATTGTAAGGACACAATTTATTATGGGAAGGGGAATGTAATACCTTGAGATTTTTACAGAACACTATGTTCAATAGTGTATACAACGCATAACACCGATCTTAAACGAACCATAGAATATTATTATCCAGACATGGTTGATATAACATATCTATTTAATTAGAAGATATGAATATGATTAAATAAATTATGAAATATATATAAGGTTCCTACTCAATACAAATTTATTTATTAATACTTAAGAAATAAGAACTCCATTTTTAGTAAAGCCATTTTATTCTTCAAAAATATGTTTTCTTTAAAAATGTTTTTTATTAATTTTTATGAGTTAATATTATAATTAATTTCACAAAAAATTATAAATTTTATTTGATAAAAATAATATCATTTTAAAATCAAAATATAAAAATTATCCTATGGTGAAATTTTATGATTTTTCTGTAAAGATTGCTTTTTCAATAAATAGTGAAAAATGCTGATTTTTATAAAATTGTCATTTATTTTTAATCAAAAGTCACATTATACAATTAATTTTAACTGAAATTATTATATGTATCCTTTAATTATATATAATATAATTAAATATAAAGGGATAAATATTATACTTGATTTTGTCTTAAGTTTATTTTCTTATTTAAAACACATTTTTTTGAAAATTGTTTTTAAGTGTATAATGTTTTTCCATTTTAATTAATTAAAATTATAAATAATTATGTATTATTTTAATTAATTTTATATATTGTATTTTTATATATATTAATTTAAATTAACATAACTATGATTACTAGTCAAATACTTGAAAAATGAATTTTTCTAAAAACTGATTTCCATCGTGTTTTGTTGGTTTAATTTTAAATTATTTTATACCACTTATATGAATTGAATATTGAAAAATGGATCCTATATTTGGAATAAATAGTTAAATTTTTTATAAATAAGTCCCTTTTATTTTTTGTCATTATTAATAGTAACTGTAGTAAAGTTTTGTCACATCGGTAAGGGTTTATCATGTAATTAAGGTTAAAAATAATTTCATAAGGACTAAAAATAACATTAAAACTTTAATTAAATATATTTTTTGAGTGGGTTTATACCATAATCGTCCAATATTTTATTCTATGTAAAATTTTTACCATTTTTCTTTGAAAATAACTTATATATTATTTTTAGTAAAAAAAGTACAAAATGTCACTCTCTTACTTGTAAATTTCTCTTATATGTTCACGTAGGGATAAAAATAAGTTATGAATGAATATTAAAGGTTATTTTGATATTTTTATTATTATTTTAATTTATTTATAATTTTTATTGATTATATATTTACCTTAAATTCTTACGCAACACCAATATAGTGCTTGTTCAAGTGGTAGAAAAATCTAGTAAATGATATTAAAAAATATACAACTATTTTTTTGGGTGAGTTATAGTGTACCAAAAATTTTATAGATATATATAACATATTAGGTATTTATTAAAATACTATATTGTAATTTCATTTTTATCTTGATGACTTTAAATTCAAATTAAATGAATAGTTCCCAAAATGAAATTAATAATATTTTATAATAAACAATATTTTATTACAGGATTTAAAATTTATAAAAATACTAATATTTATCCAAGTGAGTAGGATATGGTTGAAAATATAATAAATGATCCATTTATGTTTCACTTTTCATTTTATAAAAACTTTCTCAACTCCAAAAGAGTAAAAATTTTTGATATCGTGATAATCGTTAGAAGGGTTAACAAGGGGTTAAAATAAAGTGACAATGGTGAAAACAACATCTAAAGTTGTCCAAATTTTATTGTATGAGATTATTTTGGATAAAAATTATTCTATATTCAAAATATATCATTTTTTCTACTTTTCTAGGATAATTAATTGATTTAATTTAATACTTTAGGTAATTCCAATAGTACCCCTCCCCACACTTATAAAAGGGAACCTCATCTCCCATCTAACTCAAACATTTTTATCACTATAGTTCAATAAATAACTACCCAAACCACTTAAAAACATACCTCACAATTTTATATTAGTCTTATTTTTTATATAATACAAAACTTATATAGACTATGGTATAAAGAAAAAAAGGTTTTATGAAAATGAAGTATATCTTTTAACCAAATGTTTTAGTTTTATTTCTTCTTCTAACTTATTAAAAACTATTGTAACCATTTTATATATAAAATAATAAGTATCTAAAATATAATTATATGTTATTATGTTAATTTATTAACCTTAATCTGTCTCCTTCATCCATAAAATGTGAAATGAAACCATCATTCATGTATATGATGAACTACCACCTTATGAACCGATGTTATTCATTTTTCATCACCACCTCTCACGAATGGTTATAATGATGGTTTTAATATATATATATATATATATTAAATTCAAAAATTAATTATAATTATATAAATATAATATATCATCTATTTTCTTACCTTTCCATCCATTGAAAAATGACAATGCCGCTCATGCGCACTTGTGGATTACCACCACCATAAAGCGACGTGATTCATTTTTCATCACTACATCACTTGGATAATATATATAAAGTATTTAAAGATATAATATTATATTTATTGTAACGACCCAAATCCGGAGCCCCTCCACTGGTGCCCCATACCCGGTGTGCCACATGACCTCAAGAGCATTTCCCCAAACGCAAGAGGCTGTCGACTAGCAGCGAGGGCCTTGGTGAGTTGGTGGGGAAACTATGCCCTCATTTGGTAAGGTATACAAGATAAGGAAGACAACAATCAAGAGTGGAAGCAGTAACAACATACATAAAAGTTGAAACCAACAGTGGAAGAAATGAATACATATAGTAATGATGATGATGATGCAACAGGTACAAGTATCTAAGGAAAGAAGCAAACACAAAAACGTGCTGAAATACAACTGAAACCAAGTGAAAGAGAAAAAAAAGTAGAATCCTCAGCATCGCGAGCCACAGTTCGGTCCCATGCTCTCCAGCTCCAGTGAAATCAAGAACCTGAAGTAGAAGGGAGCTTGCCCTTATCTATACCTGCAGCAACATAGTCTGCTTGGGCCCAAAAGCATGGACCAAACAGGGTGTGAGATACAATCCTAGTAGGAAATCACCCAAAGATTTGTGCCTAACAGTCAATGAATACATGGTAGTAAATAAAAAAGAAGCAGTAAACAGGAAAGCACACAACAGATACAATCCACAGTTCTAACATATAAGGTACTCAAGTAAACAACCAGTAACAAAAGTAAACAGGTAACCCTCTGGGTAGCTCTCATAGCCTAACCCCTATGGTTCAACCTAAAAAGCACTAGCAACCCTCTGGGAGGCACACATAGTCTCACGCCTCTAGATCAGAAAAAAATTAGACTCTCTGGGGAAGCACTCACCATCAATTCCCCTTATAGT
This sequence comes from Viscum album, assembly GCA_963277665.1. Lineage (NCBI taxonomy): Eukaryota > Viridiplantae > Streptophyta > Magnoliopsida > Santalales > Viscaceae > Viscum > Viscum album. The sequence goes on from OY728127.1 coordinate 628,512,869, forward strand.
CTCGTATCATACTAAAGGCTCTCTGGGGAAGCACTCAACGTCTCATTCCCCCCTGTGGCCCGCGTCGAGGAACTACAGACTCTCTGAGGAAGCACTCATAGTCAATTCCCCCTGTGGTCTCACATCGTATTAAAAGACACTCTGGAGAAGCCCTTATGTCGATTCTCCCTATGGTCTACTACACTAGGCTCTCACAGTTCAATGTGGAAAAGTAAAACATGCTCAGCGCGCGTGCATCGTCCAAGTAAACCTCAAGAACTACTTGGCTATCAACTAAGGCTCAACAACATATCAAGGAGATAGTTCCACTATCCTACAAAAAGGTATGGAAACTATAAAAACACCCAAAATGGAAAACAAGAATGGAAAGGCAACCTGAGCACAAAAATAAATTACTCTACTCACAAGTAATAACCTCTACTAAAGCAATCAAGCAAAGAAGGAAAACAACAAGGACAAAACAGGAAACACAAAATACCCCATTCAAGGGTATTGGTGGAATTTGCACATAATATTCATCAACATTTTACGGAAAGGCACAAACCACCCACCTCGATCCTAGGAGATCTATATACACGAACCTCGATGACATATTCCCCTTAGAAGACGAAGATCTAAGAAAACACAGAAAACATTCATCCCACAATAACTTGAAAACAAGGAGGAATCAAGAAACAAGAATCAAGTAGAAGGAAGAACTCACCGCTGCAATTCCAATGCAACTGACCGTGATCTGATCGGAGAACGGACGATGAGGTGGGAGTTTTTCGAAGATCCGTCCATACGGTCGCTCTGAGACGGACGAAATCTGGAGAAGAAGATGAATTCAGGGGTTAGGCGCGACCTCAGTCCGTTTAATGAAAAAAAAGAAAGTACACGGCGTATACTTCTTGAGTACATGGTGTGTACTTTAGTTTTCTGTACTCCGAATTAACCGGCCTCCACCTCACCCTTACACACCGTGTGTGTGGCCTGGACATGGCCATCACACGACTTCGAGTGAAAAAGGAAGTACACGGCGTGTACTCAGAAAGTACATGGTGTGTACTTCAAAAATTTCCATAAAGATCATTTTTCTCAAAAACTCTAGAAAAAGGAAAAATGTACCTGAAAAGAAGATCCAGGTTCTTACAAACTTCCCCACTTAAAGAAATTCATCCTTGAATTTCCCTAATGAGGTGGAGAAGGAGAAACCCCAAACAACTCTGGCCACTGCGATCGTACATCGGTCTCCCTCTCCCAGGTCTCATCCTATACTCGCCCGTGCTGCCATAACACTCGTACCAGAGGAACAGACCGCCCGCAGAGGACCTTCATACTACGACCGACAATCTGGATAGGATGCTCCTTGAACGACGCATCCGCTTCAATCTCAACTTCCTTAGGCTGAAAGACATGAGATGGGTCTGAAAAGTAACATCGGAGTTGAGAGACGTGGAAGATGTCATGCATGGCCCGATACCTCTGAGGTAGGTGCAACCGATAGGCGACTGGCCCCACTCTCTCCAAAACCTCAAATGGCCCGACGTACCGCGGTGAAAGCTTACCCTGTCTCCGAATCCTCTTGTGACCCAACATCGGTGCGACACACAGGAAAAACTGATCACCGACCTCAAACTCCAGAGGTCATCTCCGCTGATCAGCATAAGACTTCTGTCAAGACTGCGCTGTAGCCATCCTCTTCCGAATCATCTCTATTTGCTCTGAAGTCTCCTGAACAAGACGAGGTCCCAGCAAAGCTGCCTCTCCTACCTCTAGCCAGCATATGGGTGATCGGCATGGCCTACTGTACAGAGCCTCGTATGGTGCCATCTGAATGGTCGCCTAGAAACTATTGTTGTAGGAAAACTCCACAAGAGGAATATGCTTCTCCCAAGAATCGCCAAAGTCTAGAATGCAAGCTCGGAGCATATCCTCAAGCACCTGGATCGTGCACTCGGACTGGCCATCAGTCTGGGGATGGTATGCCGTACTCAAAAGTACCTGTGTACCCAAGGCCTTCTGAAGTCCCTACCAGAACCGAGAGGTAAAGCGCGCATCTCTGTCTGAAACAATAGAGTGTGGAACTCCATGAAGATGAACGATCTCTCTGATGTAAAGTCGTCCTAGATCATCGACAATGAAGGTCTCCTTGATCGGAAAGAAGTGAGTAACCTTTGTAAGCCTATCGACAACAACCCAAACAACATTGTTTCCCCGAGGCGATCTCGGCAACCCAATCATGAAGTCCATCGCAACATCATTCCACTTCCACTCTGGAATGGGTAACTACTATAAAAGCCTCGCTGGTCGCTGATGCTCTGCTTTCACCTGCTGACAAGTAGAACATCTCATGATAAAACCAGCGACGTCCTTCTTCATACCTGGCCACCAGTATTGGCGATTAAGGTCCCGATACATCTTGGTGACGCCAGGATAAACTACCCAAATAGAGGAATGGAAATCCCACATCAGCTCTTCGCTTATGTCTGCTGGCACCCATACGTGTCCTTGGAAAGACAATATCTCGTCCTCGCCCACTGTCCATCCAGGAAGAGGGTCCTCTCCTGACACACTCTACCACAGGACTAAGCCTTCCGAGTCTGATATCTTCCTTATCCGTACTCGATAGATTAGCATGGAGGTAACAGATATAGAAGATAGAAAAGTCTGTCCCCATCTGTTGTGCACCTCCAGATGCATCTCAGAGAACAGATCCATCAGCTGACACTCACTACTGGCCTCCTGAACTACCTGAATCTGAGTTCTCCTGCTCAACGCATCTTCCATAGTGTTGCCCTTTCCCGGCGTATAGGCAAGCTCGAAGTCAAAAGACTGAAGATACTCGACCCACCTGCGCTGCCTCAGATTCAGATCATGCTGAGTGAAGATATACTTGAGACTCTTATAGTCAGTGAATACCACAAAGTGCTCTCCTAGAAGATAGTGTCTCCAACAGCGCAAGGCATGAACGACAGCTGCCAACTCCAGATCGTGTGTAGAGTAGTTCCTCTCATGTGGCCTCAACTACCGAGACCCGTATGCAACGACTCCATCTCCCTGCATAAGCACAACTCCTAGCCCGATACCTGAAGCATCACAGTAGACTGTATAGTTCTTGCCTGGCTCTGGAAAGACTAATATCGGTGCCGACGTCAACCTCCCTTTCATCTCCTAAAAGGATGTCTCACAAGAATATGACTATAAGAACTTCGCCCCCTTCTTGGTCAGACCTGTAAAAGGTGATTCTAGATGAGAAAAGTCCTGAATGAAGCATCGATAGTATCCAGCCAGCCCTAGGAAGCTCCGTACCTCAAAGACGTTCTTCGGCTGCTCCCAGGAAACTAAAACTCTCACTTTCTCTGGGTCCACTGACACTCCTGTCTCTGAGATGACATGACCCAAGAAGTGAATCTAATCCATATAGAAGTGGCACTTTGAGAGTTTAGCATAGAGACGATGCTCTTGTAGTGTACTCAGAATGATCTCAAGATGTGTGTCATGGTCGTGTCAAGTGTGAGAGTACACCAAGATATCATCCACGAAGACCACAACGAAGGAGTCCAAGAAAGGATGGAACACTCGGTTCATCATTTCCATGAAAACTGCAAGTGCGTTCGTGAGACCAAACGACATGACTGTATACTCGTATAGACCATATCTGCTCCTGAAGGCTGTCAGAGGTAAATCTGATGGTATAACGCGCAACTGATGATAATCGGACCTCAAGTTGATCTTCGAGAACACCCGGGCTCCTCAAAACTAATAGAAAAGGTCATCAATCCGTGGAAAGGGATATCAGTTCTTGACCGTCAACTGGTTTAACTTCCAATAATACACACAAAGTCGGAGGGTACCGTCTGCCTTCTTCGCAAACAGAACATGCGAACCCCAAGGAGAAGTACTGGGTCGGATGAAACCCTTAGCGTATAGCTCCTCCAACTGCTTCTTGAGCTCATACAACTTAGGTGTGACCATCCTATAGGGAGGAGTGGACAACGATTCCACTCTTGGCACGAGATCAATAGAGAAGTCTACCTCACACTCCGGTGGCAAACCCGAAAAGTCCTCTAGAAATACGTCCCTGAAACGATCCACCACTGGAGGAAAGTACAACTTTGGAGTCCCCTAATCATCCAGATAAAGACTAGAAATCTGGGCCGTCACCCCTCCTAGCCCAAGATGCTCGAGTCCCGCCCGACTCGCCCGAACGTCCCATTCGCCTCTATGAAGAAAAGTTTCACCCGCTGGTGAGATGAAAGTGACTCTGCGGCAATAACAGTCAACGATTGCCTAGAAGGAATCAACCAGTCCATGCCGAGGATGACATCATATCCTATCATCTCTAGGACATAGAGATCCCATAATAAGTGATACCATGTAACCTCGATAGGGCACTCTCTACACTGTCGTACACTAGATGTCCTCGTTCCCAAAGGTGTGTCTAGTGTCAACGAGTCAGCAGAAGAAAAGATGCAGAGCCCAAGGCTCTCTATGACAGCAACGGAGATAAAGCTATGCGTAGCACCGGTATTGAAAAGAGCTGAAGATAAAACGGAGGCTACTAAAATCGTACCTCGAACAGTAGAAGGGCCGGGATCCTACTCCTGATAAGTCTGCTCCATGGTGAAAGATTGTCCTGTGCCGCGGCCCAGTGCCCATGGCTGACCACTTTGAGCTGAACCGCCCTGCTGGTGCTAAGGAACTGGTGGCTGACCACCACGGCCTCGACCTCCAACTCAGCCCGAACGGCCAGAAGAACTCCAGTTTCCCGACTAGTGAGAAACTGGTGGGGCTGCTCCTGAACGAGGAGTCATGGAAGAACCCCGGTCACCAACTGCTGGTGAGAAAACCTGACAGAAATTCTGAAGGTGACCCATCTTGCCACAAAATCGGCACTCCATGGGGTCTCTCTGGCACTGCGGCCTCGTGTGCCCTATCCGACCACACTGGTAGCATGTCACCTGGCTGCCTGATGATGCGTCTTGCTTCCTCGAATCACCGCGCTTAGACTCCCAATGGCGCTTCTTGCTGTCATCTGGAGGAAATCTAACTATGGAAGCAGAATTTCCCTGGATCATAGCTCCGGAGTCTCTCTGATTGCGCTCTGCAATCAGTTCCTGATTGACGATGGAAGTGATGGAAGTCAACTGGAAGATGTTCACCTGCGAGCGAATCTCTCACCTGAGTCCCTCCTCAAACTTCCTTACCAAGAACAACCCACACTCATCCCGAAGGGGTGTAAAACGCTGCAGCCCGGTGAAATGAGAGGAATAATCCATGACAGATAGAGTACCCTACTATAAGCTCATGAACTCCCGGGCTCGATCGACCCTCAGGGTCTCTGGGTAGAAGTAGTTGTAGAACACGCGCTGGAACTCCTCCCAAGTCATAGCCTGCTGTTTAACGGCCTGTGAGATCACGTCCCACCATCTCTTGGCAGATTCTCGGAGCATGTAGGTGGCAAGCTTGACCCACCTCTCTGGAGGTGTCTCCAGATGCTCGAAGATAGTCAGCATGGCTTCCAGCCATGACTCTGCAGCCTGAGGTCCTCCCTCCCCCAAGAACGTGGGAGGATGCTGCTGCTGGAAAACCTGCATCAAGTCTGCCATAGTCGTGGTAGGAGGTGGTGCTCCCTGGAAGGCCTGCATCATCCTCATGAAGCCCTCCCTGAACTGCGCATCAGCGCCCGCAACTGGTATGACATCCGGTGCCAAGGATGGCTCGACTGGGGTGATAAAACACTATTTTATTGACTATTTTATTGATAACAAATGATATAATTTCCTCACATTATGTTAAATATGTTTAATTAGAAAGTATTTGGGATTAGATCATTCATTTGAATATTTGATGAAAATTCCAATTTTACCCTTTATAGTTCACTGTAGTATTTCGAAGATAAATATTTTTTTATTTATTATTTGAATTTTAATGTTTTTAACAGTGTTCCTGACTTAATTATCTACAACTTTTATTCAGGACACTAGAGATAAATAGTTCATTTGGTTGTTGAAAATGGGCCATGAAGTAAAAGTTGGGCTGGGCTCGCCAGAATGGAAAATATTCTGTATTTCGGCCATCAATCCTTCATATGGGCCTGTATTGAGCCCAAATTTGGAGAGGAGATATAGGACCCATATACTCACATTTTATCCTTCTGGAAGGCCGGACAATTCACGCGTTTTGGTGGTCAACTGGGCGGTTAATGTTGGCATAAAATATTTGGACGAATTTCCACATTCACACTTGAAACCACTTTTAACCTCTCCTCTCCTCCACTCTATAAATTGGAGTTTTTCTGATTTGGAGGGGTTGGGACGTGCATTAGGAGATTGTAGGCAGAGAAGAATTTGTTTCACCCAAATTATCCAACCATTTTAAGAGGGGTAGCTCTTGAAGCAAGGATCCCCTCATCGAAGCCTCCTTCTCTTCTTCATTTTGTAATGTTTTCATTTGTGTAATAAACTTCATTGTTCTTATTTTATTTCTTCTCTTTTCTTCTGTTTTGTTTAAATTTCTTCTTCTCTTAATCTTCCTCTTTGGACTGGAATTCTTGAGTAAAAGCGTTATTGGGTTATACCCATTATAAACCTTTGCACATGCAAAACGCTTCTATGATGATTACGCCACCCATGGAAGAGTAGTCTTTTAGTAATCAATCTATATTCTACCTTCTTCATTTAATTATTTTTAATCAATGAGCTACTGTAATTCAGATAATATGATCCACGAATTGTGTTTTTAAATTACAAGAAACTAAGAAAGCAATTGAACAATTAACACAAAAACACGCGAGGTCGGGATTTTGTGTAAATTGTGAGAGCGTAATCTTAATCGGTAATACAAGACCACACGAGATAAATTTTTAGAGTTCAAATATAATCCCTAAACACAATTAATCCTCATTTCCAGAATGGATATGTGATCTAATTAACCACTGACCATAAGCTATCTTTAGAACAACAATCAAAGCAGGGTGCTGCGATTGCGTGTTCCGAAGCTAGCCTAGGGTTTAAGTAATTTCATCTTTGTGGTTAAGTTAACTCTCATAGGGTTCGAGGGATAAAAAATTAGGGGATCATAATTAAGTGGATATTGATTTAAATTATAATTATTAATAAGTGAATGAAGAGGTAGAGTTAGATCGATTATGCCTTTTAAAATATTTTCTAAAAAAACATCTTCTTGTTGTGTCATTTTAATCGAAATTCATTTCAAAAATAAAAACAAAAAAATTATACAATATTCTTTCAGAAAACTTATTCTAGATTCATAAACTATAAAAAAACCCCATCTATTCAATTATTGTTTTTATTCTCTTTTATTTTATTTTTAGAATACCTCTAAGAAGTTGTTTTAATTCACTTTCTCCTTTGAGAGACGACCTTGGTCAGCCACTCTGCTGCACCTAAGTACCCCAAAATCACACTAATCATTTGAGGGCACCCACGACAGTGCTCTATAAAATTGGAGCCGTTTCCGGGGAGGCAAGTAATTATTTAAACCAATTAGAGGTATTTATTTTATTTTACATTTTATTCTCTTCCTCTCTTCTTTCTTCAATCTTTACCCAATCTGATTTTTCTTCTTCTTCTTTTAATTTCTTCTACTTCTTTTTGGACCATCAACTCAAACTTCTCATTTTTATTTTAATATGGTCCACTTTCATCTATGACACGAACTAATCCCGAAGATCTCTTAGATCTTGACCCTGAGATTAAACGTAGCCTTAGGGCTCGAATCAGAAATTCTCAGTCTACAGGAAGTTTCAATATTCAACCAGTTGGTGAATTCCTCTCTTCTGGAAACATTGAAATTGGAAGCTATTCAAATTCAAACATAAAAGAGGAACCAATGGCTGAAAACAATGGAAATGAACTTAATAGAACCATTCGATAATTGGATGCACCTGATATTAAATATCAACCAAATTGTATTGCATACCCAAATCTCGAATCGGACTTTGAACTAAAATCTGGGTTAATTCACTTACTTCCAAAGTTTCATGGCCTCTCTGGTGAGTATCCCAATAAACGTTTGGAAGAATTTAATGTGGTTTTCTCAACCCTAAAACCTAGAAATGTTTCTGAAGATCAAATCAAATTAAGAGCATTACCATTTTCACTTGATGGAGCTGCAAAGGATTGGATGTACTATTTACAACATGAAGATGTAAAATGTTGGAACGATTTGAAACGTCTTTTCTTGCAGAGATTTTTTCCAGCATCAAGGACCAAATCCATTCAAAAGGAGATATCAGGGATCAAGAAAGCATAAGGGGATTCAATGTATGAGTATTGGGAGAGATTCAAGAAGTTGTGCGCAAGCTGCCCGCGTCACCAAATCAGTGAGCAACTCCTCATCCAATACTTCTACGAAGGACTCACACCCATGGAGAGGAGCATGGTGGATGCTGAAGCTGGAGGATCATTGGTGGACAAGACACCAGTAGCTTCACGAGAATTGATTGACAAAATGGCCCAAAACTCCCAACAATTTGGCGATAGAGGTACACCACATGTCAGGGGAGTACATCAGGTAAGTCCTTCTTCTCTTGAGAGTCATTTGATTGATACCAAGTTAGAAGAATTGACCACTATGGTGAGGCAAATTTCTTTGGCACAAAAGACATCTCTACCCCCTTCTTCAAGGCCTTGTGACATTTGCACTGAGACAAGCCACCCAACTGACTGTTGCCCACAACTACAAGAGACAGAGGATTGCACAGCAGTATTCCCAGGGAGACCATTTCAGCAGCAGCAACAACCATATCCCCAAAAGAAGTTTGATTCATTTGATCCAACATACAACCAAGGGTGGAAAGATCAAGCAGACATGAGGTATGGCTCTAGACAACAACAAAGGCCCCCTTTTCAACCAAACTTCCAGCAGCCTCCGCCTTACCAGCAGGGTTTCCAACAACCCCAAAGGAGATTTGAAGCCCAAGAATCAACAAGCCAACAACAAGGGAATCCCCCACCAAAGGTAGATTCTAATACTGATGATCTTTTGAAGCAAATTGTTCTTAATCAACAGAATGAGCTGAAGAGTCAAAGTTCAGAGCTGAGGGAGTTAAAGACTCAAATGATCCAGATTGCCACCACCCTCCATGAACTTGTAAGTAAGAATTACAGAAATCTACCTTCCCAATCTACTCTAAATCCAAAGGGGAATGTTAGTTCCATCACATTGAGAAGTGGGAAGCAAATGAACAATACATATGTACCTACCATTCCATCGGGATTCACCTCAACTCTGGAGAAGCCTCATTCCAAACCAACTGATGAGCAATCCAAGGAGAAAGATAAAGGTAAGAAAAATATTGATGATGTTCCTCCTAAACCCATTCCTTTTCCAAACAGGGTTGTTCAAACCAAGAAGATGGATGAAGAAGAAATGCAAAAGGAGGTTTTGGACACATTCAAGCGTGTGGAGATCAACATTCCTCTACTTGAAGCCATTAAGAAAATCACAAGGTATGCCAAATTCTTAAAAGAACTCTGCACCAATCAAAGAGGGATCAAGGGGAATGAGAGGATCAACCTTGGAAGGAATGTCTCGACACTCATTACACCAACTCTAGAAATGCCAACAAAGTGCAAGGATCCCAAGACATTCACCATACCATGTACCATAGGGGATTTTCACTTCTCTGATGCTCTTTGTGATTTAGGAGCTTCAATAAATGTGATGCCTCACTCTATATTCTCTTCCTTGCAGGTTGGTGAGTTGAATCAAACAAGAGTAGTGGTGCAATTGGCGAATAGAGCTACGACATATCCAGCGGGAGTCCTTGAGGATGTACTTTTCCGGGTAAGAGACATGATCTTTCCAGTGGATTTCTATGTTCTTAACATGGAGGATGATCAGGTAAGTTCTCATGCCCCAATTATCTTAGGTAGGCCCTTCCTCAAAACTACAAAAACTATCATAAATGTCAATGGGGGTACACTTTCCATGTAATTTGGGGATGAAGTTGTGATATTTAATGTTATGGATTCCATGAAGTACCCCTATGAGGACCATTCTGCTTTTGTTATCTCCCATTTTGAACCACCAAGTAAAAACTCCATGGATTTTGATTGTCCTATGCTTAGGGAGATTATGAGTATTGGTTTTGGTTTAATGTCTAAGAGAACTTCCACACCTGTTTCTAATAAACAAGACTCTCTAAGATTTGATTTTGAAATGGATTCATATTCTGATCTTGTTCATGTGAACTCTGATTATGACATGGCTATAGAGTATGCTGATGGATTTGATGCTTTATTCTCTGATTTTGATGATGTATATTCTGATATCGATGCTCTTTGTGCACATATTTCGGTTCCTCCAATGTCTCCATCCATACTACACCCCCTTCATTAGAACTCAAGCCATTGCCACCAAATCTGAAATACTCATACTTGTTGAGTGGTGAGAGATTACCTGTTATCATTGCTAACAATCTCCCTTTTGAACATGAAGAAAATATTTTGAATATTTTGTGGGAGAACATCAGGGTGATTGGGTGGACCTTGGATGACATATCAGGTATTAGCCCCTCCATTTGCATGCATAGGATTCTCTTGGAGGATGGGGCTAAACCGGTGAGACAACCACAAAGGAGACTCCATCCCACCCTCCTAGAAGTTGTTAAAAAAGAAGTTGAGAAATTGCTCGAGGCAGGTATAATCTTTCCCATTTTAGATTCTCAGTGGGTAAGTCCAATTCAGGTTGTGCCTAAGAAAACCGGTTTTACTATTGTTAAAAATGAGAAAGATGATTTAGTTCCAATGAGGGTGAAAAACAGTTGGCGTGTGTGTATTGATTATAGGAAACTAAATCAGACCACTCGCAAGGACCATTTCCCCCTCCCATTTATTGATCAAATGCTCGAGAGACTAGCTGGGAAAACACACTATTGTTTCTTGGATGGATTTTCTGGATATTTTTAGGTTCCTATAGCTCCAGAGGATCAGGAGAAGACTACATTCACCTGTCCCTTTGGCACATTTGCCTACCAGAGGATTCCATTTGGACTTTGCAACGCCCCAGGTACCTTCCAGAGATGTATGGTGAGTATTTTTTCTGATTTTATTGAGACCTGCATAGAGGTATTTATGGATGATTTTATAGTGTATGGGTCTTCATTTGATGAATGTCTAAGTAGTTTGGGAAAGGTGTTGAATCGTTGTATTGAGAAGAATCTGGTCCTGAACTTTAAAAAGTTTCATTTTATGGTAGAGCATGGCATTGTCTTAGGGCATGTAGTGTCAAAACAAGGGATAGAGGTTGATAGATCTAAGGTAGACATTATTTCATCCTTAACCTATCCTTCATGTGTGCGTGATGTTAGATCTTTCCTAGGGCATGCAGGATTTTATCGGCGCTTCATCAAAGATTTTAGTAAGATCGCTCTTCCTATGTCATGATTACTTCAAAAAGATTCTGATTTTGTGTTTGATGATTCTTGTAGGACTTACTTTGATGAGATAAAGAAGTTTCTGACCACTCCACCTATCATACAACCCCCACGGTGGGACCTTCCATTTGAGCTTATGTGTGACGCCTCCAACTTCGCGGTTGGAGCTGTCTTATCTCAGAGGGTGGAAGGACGTTCACATGTGATTGCCTATGCATCAAGGACATTGGATTCAGCCCAATCAAACTACACAACCACGGAAAAGGAGTTTCTTGCTGTCATATTTGCTTTAGATAAATTCAGTTCATATTTATTGGGCTCTAAAGTAGTTTTTTTTTCTGACCATGCAACTTTGAGGTACCTCCTGAAGAAGCCAGATGCAAAGCCACGACTTCTCCGTTGGATGCTCCTTCTTCAAGAGTTTGACATCAAGATAAAGGACAAAAAGGGGTCAGAAAACTTGGTGGCGGACCACATGAGTAGGCTTACTCACACACTAGAGGATGGCACCTTGGATCAGGTACCACTTCGGGACACTTTCCCCGATGAGCATCTCTATACCATCTCAGGTACACATCCTTGGTATGCTGATTTAGTTAAATACCTTGTTGCTTCTGAAATCCCTGCAAATTTAAAGAAACATCAAGTCAAAAAATTAAAGAGTGAGTCAAGATTTTATGTTTGGGATGATCCATACTTATGGCGCATGTGTAGTGACCAAGTCATTAGGAGGTGTGTTCCCGATCATGAGTTTGAGTCTGTTTTGCATTTCTGTCATACACTTGCTTGTGGTGGACACTTTGGACCCCAACGGACAGCTAGGAAGGTTTTGGACTCTGGATTATATTGGCCTATATTATTCCATGATGCCCATGTGTTTTGTAAGTCATGCTCTCGTTGCCAACACACTAGGAACATTCCTAAGAGACATGAGATGCCCCAACAACCCATACTATTCTGTGAGATTTTTGATGTATGGGGCATTGATTTTATGTGTCCTTTTCCTAGTTCATTTGGATTTTTGTATATTTTGGTTGCTGTTGATTATGTGAGTAAATGGGTGGAGGCCAAGGCCACCAGGACTGACGATTCTCATGTTGTAGTGGATTTTTTCAAGGCTAAAATTTTCTACAGGTTTGGAGTACCAAAGGTCATCATCAGTGACCAAGGGACACACTTTTGCAATAGGAATTTTTCTTCCCTCCTTCGAAAGTATGGGGTGACACACAAAACATCAACACCATACCACCCCCAAACAAATGGCCAGGTTGAGGTTTCAAATCGTGAGTTGAAACAAATCTTGGAGAAAACCGTGCAGCCAAATAGGAAGGATTGGAGCAAGCGCTTGGATGATGCATTGTGGGCTTATAGGACAACATACAAGACCCCCATTGGTATATCCCCATTTCGGATTGTTTTTGGGAAAGCGTGTCATCTCCCTGTGGAAGTTGAGCATCGGGCTTATTGGGCTATAAAGAAATACAACATGGATTTGTCCCAAGCTAGAATCTAAAGGAAGCTGCAAATTCAAGAGCTTGAGGAGATTAGATTATCATCATATGAGAACTCAAGGCTCTATAAGGAAAGATCAAAAGAAGCTCATGATAAAATGATCCAACAAAGGGAGTTTCATGTTGGAGAGAAAGTCCTTCTCTACAGTTCACGACTGAAGCTGATGCTTGGTAAGTTGCGTTCCAGATGGTTAGGTCCTTATGTTGTGACTAATGTTTTTCCTTATGGTGCAGTGGAGATCACACAAGAGGAAACTAGATGGAGCTTTACAGTCAATGGGAAACGTTTGAAGAGATACATTGAGGGACTTCCTACTGATGCATTAGATTTTATCACACTGCATGACCCCATTATCACTTGAGCACATCAGGCTGTTCCTAACCCTTTCACTTTTATATTATTTGTCCTATTTAAAAATTCTGCATTTCATGTGCATATATCATCTCATAGGTTCACATTGAGGACAATGCAATATTTTAAGTGTGGGGGAGGGAACCTTTTAGTTTAGTAATTTCAACTTCTTTCCTGTAAAAAAAAACCAAAAAAAATTGTGTTTTTTTCAAATTTTGTGTGTTTATTTTACAATTTTCTATGTGTTTTTGAAGATTTGGAGATGAAATGATTCTCATCACCATTTTTAAATCCATATCAATAAGTCAAACAATTTACCCCTTGAAACTAAGCTTAAATGAATGCTGAAATGACTTTGTTTCAAGTTCAAATATTTAGTAATTTCATGGAAAGTACACCAAATTTTGAATCCCATGCCACATCTCACTGTCTTTATATTTGAAATCACTTTCCTGTGAGGCTTCTGAACCATTATTTTCATATTCTTTACATTCACCTCACTTCTTGAGAGAACCAATCCATGCTTGATTTAACCAGAATTTGATTTATTCCTGTCAAAACTTGAGGGTTTGAGGTACTTATGTTTAAATGATTGAGGCATTTGTTTGGTATTAAAGCCCCTATTTCAAAGAATAATTTTTTATAATGGAATAACTTGAATATTTAATCCTTTTATCCCTTATAATCCATGCACAACCTGTTAGGTTAGCCACATTACAAGCCAATTTTCCCTATCCAACCATCTCTTGAAGTAAAATTGCATAATCTAGTTGAGATTAAGTGTGGGGGAAGTTGTCTTGTGTTTTGCCACCACATTCTGTGATACTTTGGGTGGAAAATTAAATTATGAAGAGATGTGTTTGCTGCTGAAGAAATTCATTATATTGAAAGCTGTGCCTTTTCTGGAGCTTTCATGACAAGTGAAGCTGTGCCTTTTCTGGAGCTTCTAATTGAGGTGGAAAGCTGTGCCCATCTGGAGCTTTCAAGAAAATCATGTTTGAGAAGATTGAAAATTTTTATGCTGAAATGATGAATGGTGTAAAACTTTCATGACTTTTCATGATGATGGAGCTGAATTGATACTATGGGGATTGAGGAGAAGACCATATTTAAGTGAAAATGAGATTAATGCAATTTTCCTTCAAAAGAGTCAAGCCCTCCTCATTCAGCCTCAGAGTTTTTCACATCTTAATCCTACCAACCGAAAGCCATAGAACAAACCTGAAAAGTCCTCATGATAAACATATGTCCTTAACTCACATTGGGTAGCGATGTAGGAATCTATCAAGCCTATGGTGACCCTTTTATGAGTTTGGATGAGAAAGACATTGCAAAAAAATTGATATTTGAGTGATGAGAGAAAATTCAAGAGAGGTAAGTGTTTTGTGCATGGGAGGATAAATAAAGTGGAAATATATTGAATGATATAAATGAAGAACTTGAAATAATGGTTTTTTATGAGGCATGATATCTTTTGTTTCTTGGGGTTTAATTGTTTGATCTCAAGGATATGTGTTTTAAAATTGGTTTTGATTTGATATTAATGTTTACTTGATATGAGGTTTTTCCCAGGAGTGCAAAAGGGTAAGTGTGGGGGAGTTGATAAAAAACTATTTAATTGACTATTTTATTGATAATAAATGATATAATTTCCTCACATTGTGTTAAATATGTTTAATTAGAAAGTACTTGGGATTAGATCATTCATTTGAATATTTGATGAAAATTCCAGTTTTACCCTTTATAGTTCACTGTAGTATTTCAAAGATAAATATTTTTATATTTATTATTTGAATTTGAAATTTTGTAACAGTGTTAATAACTTAATTATCTACAAATTTTATTCAGGACACTAGAGCTAAAGAGTTTATTTGGTTATTGAAAATGGGCCATGAGGTCAAAGTTGGGCTGGGATCGCCAAAATGGAGAAGCTTCTGTATTTCGGCCATAACTCATTCATATGGGCCTGTATTGAGCCCAAATTTGGAGAGGAGATAGAGGACCCATATAATCACATTTTCTCCTTCTAGAAGGCCGGCCAATTCACGCGTGTTGGTGGTAAAATGTGCGGTTCAAGTTGGCATAATATATTTGGCCGAATTTCCACATTCACACTTGAAACCACTTGTAACCTCTCCTCCCCTCCCCTCTATAAATTGGATTTTTTCTCATTTGGAGGGGTTGGGACGTGAATTAGAAGATTGGAGGAAGAGGATAATTTGTTTCACCCAAATTCTCCAACCATTGTAAGAGGGGTAGCTCTTGAAGCAAGGATCCCCTCATCGAAGCCTCCTTCTCTTCTTCATTTTGTAATGTTTTCATTTGTGTAATAAAATTCATTGTTCTTCTTTTATTTCTTCTCTTTTCTTCTATTTTGTTTAAATTTATTCTTCTCTTAATCTTCCTCTTTGGTCTTGAATTATTGACTAAAATCGTTATTGGGTTATACCCATTATAAACCTTTGCACATGCAAAACGCTTCTATGATGATTACGCCACCCATGGAAGAGTAGTATTTTAGTAATCGATCTATATTCTACCTTATTCATTTAATTATTTTGAACCAATGAGCTACTTTAATTCACATAATATGATCCACGAATTGTGTTTTTAAATTACAAGAAACTAAGTAAGCAATTGAACAATTAACACAAAAACACACGAGGTTGGGATTTTGTGTAAATTGTGAGAGCGTAATCTTAATCGGTAATACAAGACCACACGGGATAAATTTGTAGAGTTCAAATATAATCCCTAAACACAATTCATCCTCATTTCCAAAATGGATATGTGCTCTAATTAACCACTGACCATAAGCTATCTTTAGAACAACAATCAAAGCAGGGTGCTGCGATTGCGTGTTCTGAAGCTAGCCTAGGGTTTAAGTAATTCCATCTTTGTGGTTAAGTTAAATCTCATAGGGTTCGAGGGATAAAAAATTAAGGGATCATAATTAAGTGGATATTGATTTAAATGATAATGATTAATAAGTGAATGAAGAGTTAGATTTAGATCGATTATGCCTTTTAAAATATTTTCTAAAAAAACATCTTCTTCTTGTGTCATTTTAATCGAAATTCATTTCAAAAATAAAAACAAAAAAATTATACAATCTTCTTCCAGCAAACTTCTTCTAGATTCATAAACTATAAAAAAACCCATCCATTCAATTAGTGTTTTTATTATCTTTTATTTTATTTTTAGAATACCTCTAAGAAGTTGTTTTAATTCACTTCCTCCTTTGAGAGACGACCTTGGTCAGCCACTCTGCTGAACCTAAGTACCCCAAAATCACACTAATCATTTGAGGGCACCCACGACAGTGCTCTATCATGGGGGATCGACAGGAAGTCCCTGATCAACCCTGTCTAGCATCTGATCACTTCCTGATGAAAGACGTACGACCGGAGGACATCTCGGAGGCATATCTTTGAAAGATAAAAAGTACACCTTAGATCAGAAAAACAAGGATAGAGAACACAAGAGTACAAAATGGGAATAGGGGAAGAAAAACACAAAATATTGCAAAACATGACTAAAATGCATGTATAAAAACTACATGGCGTGTCTTCTTAATCCACTGACATGGGCGTGTATTGCTACCCTACAAGTCGTATAACCCTCAAACTACATGGCATGTTGACCCCAACACATGGCGTGTACAAGAAAACTAGTCCCCTGCCCGAGTCTCTTTACACGACTAACCCACACGGTCCGACTTAACCCGAGACTACACGACGTGTTCGAAACAAACATGGCGTGTACTAGACAAGGCTTTGGTGGCCCGTGTTGTTAATCACACAACCGTCTACATGGATAAACCTTACACGACGTGCTCCGAACAAACACGGAGTGTATAGGCGAAGGTGACACAGTCTTGTGTTGTTCGTGACACGGCCGAGTACCTGGACATGACTACACGACATGTTCCGAACAAACACGGCGTGTGTAATGGAAGGTAAAGCCGACCCATGTTGTTTGTGACACTACTGGGTACCTGGACAGGACTACACGACATGTTCCCTCTGGACACGACATGTTCTACCTGAGCTTCCCCGACTTGTGTTGTTAGTGACACGGCCGGGTACACGGCTCTGAACTTACACGACTTGTACCTACCGTACACGGCGTGTTCCCGAAGTTAATTTCACGACACCGTGTTCTGCCCACACGGTCAGTGACACGGCCTGAAAACTACATGGCGTGTATCCAAAAATTACACACCGTGTATTCTGGGTTTTTCTGGGAAGTAGCTCAGAAATTGCACAGAATTCCCAGAAATACTAAAAACAAGGGAAAGAGGTGCCAAATTCCGATCCGTGAGGGCCCATAACACCTCACGAACCAAAATTTGGAGTCCTTTTTTATGCAAAGAGCAAAACAACCAGTTTTCTAACATGACAGTAGAGAATCTATCAAGCATCTATCACAACAGCATGCACAATCTACACAGAGTCTATCACAACAACATGCAACTGCTAATTCACCCTAGATGGCATGGAAAGAATGCATGACATGTGATTTATACAAGTGCCTATATGATGCATGAGATGGAATACCCTCATCACATCGGGTTGTGACAAAAATAGAACCGGAATATCAAAACAATAATAGCACACATCATGTGAATCACTCTAGGTGAAATCAGATCAACTATAAAATCTCAAAAATAGAAAACTGCAATTAACAAGGTAGTATGGATTTTCCCTGTACACGGGTTAGCTACTCCCGAGCACAACTTAATACCAAGTACCGAATCCGTCCTATCCCTAGATAAGGTATCCAAAAAGTAAATTAAGAGAAAAGAACCTCCCTTTGATACCACTTTGTAACGACCTGAATCTGGAGCCCCTCCACTGGTGCCCCGTACCCGGTGCACCACATGACCTCAAGCACGTTTCCCCAAACGCCAGAGGCTGCCGACTAGCAGTGAGGGCCTTGGTGAGTCGGTGGGAAAACTATTCCCTCATTTGGTAAGGTATACAAGGTAAGGAAGACAACAATCAAGAGCGGAAGCAGTAACAACATACATAACAACTGAAACCAACAACGGAAGCAATGAATACATATAGTAATGATGATGATGATGCAGAAGGTACAAGTATCTAAGGAAATAAGAAAACACAA
Source organism: Viscum album (assembly GCA_963277665.1). NCBI lineage: Eukaryota > Viridiplantae > Streptophyta > Magnoliopsida > Santalales > Viscaceae > Viscum > Viscum album. The sequence goes on from OY728127.1 coordinate 628,531,245, forward strand.
CAATGTTCTGAAATACAACTGAAAACAAGTGAAAAAAATTAGACTCCTTAGCATCGCGAGCCACGGCTCGGTCCCATGCTCTCCAGCTCCAGTGTAATCAATAACCTGAAGTAGAAGGGCGCTTGCCCTTATCTATACTTGTAGAAACATAGTCTACTTGGTCCCAAAAGCATGGCCCAAATAGGGTTTGATATACAATCCCAGTAGGAAATCACCCAAAGATTTGTGGCTAACAGTCAATGAATACATGGCAGTAAATAAACAAGAAGAAGTAAACAGAAAATCACACAACAGCTACAATCCACAGTTCTAACATATAAGGTACTCAAGTAAACAACCAGTAACAAAAGTAAATAGGTAACCCTCTGGGTAGCTCTCACAGCCTAACCCCTATGGTTCAACCTATAAAGCACTAGAAACCCTTTGTGATGCACACACAGTCTCACCCCTCTGGATCAGCTAAAAAGTAGACTCTTTAGGGAAGCACTCACCATCAATTCCCCCTATAATCTCGTATCATACTAAAGGATCTCTGGGGAAGCACTCAACGTCTCATTCCCCATGTGGACCACGTCGAGGAACTACAGACTCTCTGAGGAAGCACTCATAGTCAATTCCCCCTGTGGTCTCGCATCGTATTAAAAGACACTCTGGAGAAGCCCTTACGTCTATTCTCCCTATGGTCTACTACACTAGGCTCTCAAAGTCCTGTGTGGAAAAGTAAAACATGCTCAGCATGCATGCATCGTCCAAGTAAACCTCAAGAACTACTTGGATATCAACTAAGGCTCAACAACATATCAAGGAGACAGTTCCACTATCCTACAACAAGGTATGGCAACTGGAAAAACACCCAAAAGGCAAAACAATCATGGAAAGGCAACCTAAGCACAAAAATAAATTACTCTAATCATAAGAAATAACCTCTACTAAAGCAATCAAGCAAAGCAGGCAAACAGCAGGGACAAAACAGGAAACACGAAATACCCCATTCAAGGGTATTGGTGGAATTTGCACATAATATTCATCAACTTTCTACAGAAAGGCACAAAACACCTACCTCGATCCTAGGAGATCGATATACGTGAACCTCGACAACAGATTCCCCTTAGAACGACAAAGATCTGAGAAAACACACAAAACGTTCATCCCATGATAACTTGGAAACGAGGAGGAATCAAGAAACAAGACTCAATCAGAAGGAAGAAATCACTACTGCGATTCCAACGCAACTGACCATGCTCGAATCAGAGAACAGACAGCGAGGCAGGAGTTTGTCGAAGATCCGGCTGTATAGTCGCTCTCGGACGGACAGAATCTGGAGAAGAAGATGAATTCGGGGGTTAGGCGCGACCCCGGTCCGTTTAATGAAAAAAAGAAAGTACACGTCTTGTACTTCTTGAGTACACAACGTGTACTTCAGTTTTCCATACTCAAAATTAACCGGCCTCCACCTCACCCTTACACACTGTGTGTGTGGCCTGGACACGGCCAACACATGGCTTCGAGCGAAAAAGGAAGTACACGGCGTGTACTTCAAAAATTTCCAGAAAGATCATTTTTCTCAAAAACTCTTGAAAAAGAAAAAAATGTACCTGAAAAGAAGATTCTGGTTCTTAAATTTATGACATAATAATAATTATGTGAAGTTAAAATAATACTTACCTTATTTCTCTCATGTTCGTTGAAAAATGAAAATGTTACAAATGCATAGGTATAACTTACCGTCTCCATGATTCTAAAAAAATTCATTTTTAATAAAAATATTTTATGTTTTATTTTAAAATTACAATTAATTTATTAAAATAAAAATTATGTCATGATTATTATTCTATATATAATGAAATAATTAACTATTTTACTATAGTCAACCTATCACTGTCATTTTGGACGTATGAACTGAGTATAATCAAAACGTCTAATGTGAACTTAATTGATTAAGTAATTATATATAAAATGGTAATAAGTAAAATAAAAGGAATAATACACTTGAAAATGGTTATAAATGAGTTATATAATCATTATAAGTTTATTATTCAATAAGATAAAGGATGTACATGCTGATTCAAACTCAAGGAAAGTGACTTTCTTTTAAAAATCATCTTTTAATGTTTCCCTTCAAATTCTTTTTCTTCCATATCCAGGTTATTTTAAATGCTTCAATGGAATTATTATTTATGATGAAATGGTTAAAAAAGGTCATTTCCAAACATATTTTACTTTATTTATTATGGTTTAAAAACTAATCTTTTTAGTATTTTCTGTATGGGTTACTTTTGAATCTTTTTACCATAGTGTAGAAGAATTTTTTTATTTAACAAATACGGCATGAATTTTTTCCACTATCATGAATTTTAACTTTTTTGAATCATTAATTACAATTTTAAATTTATATTTTGAAATGAAACAATTTCCATAATATTTGGGGAGTTTTTCATTTTAAAAAGTTTTTAAGAGAAAGGTGCATTTCTCCCCATTTTTATTTGAAAATGGAAAGTGTTTTAATTATTGGTTAAAAAGTATTTTTCAATGGATCTTTGGTTAAAATATGAAAGATTAATGTTTTATGTTTATAAAATGTTACTTTTTATATAATGACAGGTGAGCTCGATATAACTTATAGGATAGCTGTTCCCAATACAACTTATAACATGACTGAGCCTGAAACAACTTACATGAAAAGTGAGCCCAATTTGTCTCTCCAATTCATCGGGTAATGTTTCTTATATTAAAAGTAAATAAGAAGGTAGTTAAATAGGGTGGTTTATCCTATAGATTTAACTGGGCTAAAATTATTTCTAACATAATTTTGACATGGATTATGAATATAATTCTCAAAGTTTCCTACAAGAGTTTCTATTTTCAAGATATGAGTTTTAAATATTTTTTTTGTGAATAAAGTGTGTTTTCCATATGGATATGATTTATTTTTATACTCTTACTGAATACCATAGAATAGGTAAAATTTTAAGGGTTTTAATTTTTTTCATCGAATAAATGGATTTCATACTTTTATGTCCCTTATTGAGATTTATTTTTATCATCTAATATTTTAAATTTTTTTTCATAGGGATTATGGATGAGTGGAAAAGTTAATAAACTCCATGTTCTAGACATGTAAGTTACCTTTAATGAAGAAATAATATATTTATTAAGAAATTTCTTTATGTAAAAAATGCATACTATGTTAAAATGTCCACTTGAAAGAGTTCTTACCAATTTACTAAAATTATAAACCCAAAAGTTCTTTGGGTATGTAAGTGATCAAATATTTTATCTTGATGTTATATATTTTGGATGTATAATATTTGGTCACATTTATTGGTATCATATATAGAAATTTCAAGTTTATTTTTTTATTATCAAATATTGTAGTTTCAGTTTAGTAGTGTTATAACCATGGTGAAAGTATCAAAACCATTGAACTGAAGCTTTCATAGAAAACATACCAGTTTTCACAAAAATGTTAGATTTAGGGAATAATTATAAATAAATGGAAAATTAGAAATTATAAAGGAATGGTACATATTAAGTTATGTATGAATATGATTTTTGAATAGATTTATAATAAATTTATATTTATTATACAAGAGGTTTGAAGGTGTATGAATTAAGACGAGACATGATGCAAGAGATTTATGTTACAATCTCATTGATTTTAAATATTTTCTATGATAAATTTCTATTGGTGTAAATTATATGAATATTGTGCTTTAGACACCATCTATTTTATTCTCCACTATTTATTCCTAGAATTTTCATGTAATAGTACCATTTATTCTCCATATTACTTTTAATGATCGATAGAATGTTAAGAAAAATGACTTTATTTCCTCTTTGGTTGATGGAATTTTTCTACCGTGACTATATTTTTTAAGGTGTTTTAAAGAATTTTTTTACTACTATATAATGATTTATTGAAGTAATTTTTATCTATATTTTTCATTATATAAAAATTTATAAAAATAATATTCTTTTAATTTTACAAACAAGGTACTTTTTACCAAAGGTGTGAATAACTTATTTGTTTTAACATATACCACATGAATTACTTTTACCATCATCATGAATACTCATTAATTTTAATCTTACTTTACAATTTTCCATTTTTATTTTCAATTAAAATGTTTTTTCTAATATTTTATAAATTTTTAGATTTTAAATATGTGATTTAAAAATGAAAATGGTATTTTCCTCAAGAAATGTTCCAATGACCTTTTAAAGGCATTTTAATCTTTAGCAACATCCATTGAGATTATTTACGATTCACTAGGGAGATAATCCAATGATACTATTCTTATTATTTTAGTATTTATTTATCATTATGATGATGAAATATCAATGAATCCTATTTTATTTTTCATAGGTTAAGATATGATGAAATAATAGATGTTTTCATGACTTTAGGGCATACATATGAATGGATTATGATTATGTAAAGGATAGGTCTATTATAACCCTCTAATTTATTGGATAATGTAATATATATATCTCATGATATGATAATGATAATAATGAACCTTATTATGAATAACTATGTTTACATTTTTATTCTTGAGTATGATTGCTTCAAGCTATGCCCAGAAGAATATGCTTGGACATGATTGGAAATGTCCATGTTCATATTTTTATGCATGAGTATGATTTATTCTAGATATTCTCACTAGATTATGTGTTGATATTATTTTGAATAGATATGTTTACAAGATTATTATATACTATGATTATAATGACACATTCCTATTTTATGAATCTTGAATGATTATTACTATTTTAACACTATTATTTGTCATGCTTCTGGATATTACTTGATTTTATTGATTATGATCTAAGGTATTTGGGGTATGTATAAATTTGATCACCTATAGAGATTCGTTAAATTCCTTTGGGTATAATCAAATTTAATTATTCATATTTAACTCAAACTAACATTATTGACAACTTAAATTTAGTAAATGCAGAGTTAAAGGTTGAACTCATGTGATGGTGAAAATATATTTCAATAATTTTGAATGATTTGTTTAATTATATTTATTAAGAAATAAATTAGAGAAAAAATTTGGTTTAATTCAATTTTATAAACCATGACATGTTTTTGATTTTTTGGGTTTGTGTGTGAGTAAATTTAGAAATTAAATTGGTTTCTCATATTTTTCTTGGATTGATGACAAAGAAATAACCTTTTTCTTGTTATACCCTCATTAATGAAAAAATTCCCCTTTTCATTTGATCAATTTACTTTGATTTTTTAATGAATTAATTGTCTCGATACCATTTTTAAGCATGATTGTAATAAATTTCATAATGTTCATGTGGAATTCTAGTTGATCAGTTGTGGAATTAGATTTTTTCATTCTTATTTTTGTCTTAAATGGAAATGAAAAAATAGGAAAGATTAGAAGAATTTAAAATTAATTCCAAAAACCAAAGATGAACAAAGAATAAGAAAAATAATTCACATGGACACTCCCCCATTATTTATATTACTAATTTTTTTTTGGGAATTAATCCATCATGCTACTCATGGTAGGGTTATATGGGAAGGGATAAGAAAATAAAATCATAATAAAAGTTTGGAGTATATTAGTATAAGGCTCTATATATGTGAAACACTTCTTAATCAGGGATAGGCACCGCTTTGAAATTATCTGATGTCTTTAGAGGAGTGCCCATGCCCTGTATTTAATGGTGAAATTGCACCCCCAAGTGGATTGAATTACATAAAATCATTAATTGTATGTGTAAAATTAAACTCCTATAGTTACCAGGTAATAAAATGTGGCCCCATTAAAATATAACAAAATTTAAAATTTAAAAAATCCCTTTCATAGTGTGACATATAGTGTCACACCATGATTTTTCATGGTCCATCCCTGAGGACCATTTCCCTTTGTTCATTCTTCCATTATGAATTCATAATGATTTTCACAATGTGAATTGGTGATTTATAATGTTAATTTTTGTTTACCATCACATTTCAATTTGGTTTTTTCTCTAATCTTCAATTCTGAGCCTCAGACTCGTGCCTTAACTTATAGTACACCATGGGGAATCCTTTTTTGCATCATGAATTGTTCCCCTCTGGGTCATTTTTCTGCATAAATATATTTCACATGTAACCTTCCATTAATAAATAAACATTAAATATCTTGTAAATAATTATCACTTTATTTACAAAATAAATTTATTTAATATTAAAAAAGATATGTATGAAATTCATATATCAAATCCCACACACCTAACTCATGATTTCCCTTATGTATGGAATCTAAAAAACTTAAAATTAAGCTCAATTTACCAATATTTAAATATTAATCAACTCATCATTTTCCAAAGAAACAAGAAAACATGTATTTTACTTTTTCTCTTTCTAATCAACCATACCTCTTCATTATTTAACTCACATTTTTTAATTAATAATCAATGTACATAAAAAATTAAATTTAACTCACTTTGAATTCATTTCACTCATCACTCAAGGTATAAATATAAATAGAGTTTTTATCATACCTCAAATAATATTCCTTATCATAGTATTGAAATGTATCTATTTTATCCACCATGTAAAGTAAAAATCATAGATAATGATGAGGGATTAACCATTAGGTTCAAATGATTTTGAGGATTTAGGGTAGGTTGGTAAATGATTTAAAAAAATTAATTCTCAAAAAGGAGGATAATATATAAAGTCTTTTCATGATAATTAATTTAATCTTACTGAAAAGTTATCATTTACACATTGAAACCTACACTTTCCCAAAAATGAAAGTAAGGTCATGAATCAATAATGTGCAATGAATGAATAACCCTCTTTATATTTTAACTATTTTTTTGAAAATTTTAATTTGGAAAAGTCTCACATCCTCCACCAAATCCTAAATGATAAAAATCTTTGGCCAATTAAATGGTGATTTTTGATCTTCTAAAACTCAACCCATTTTTCTGGTGTTTTTTTTGATTTTTTATTAGAGGGTGTGAAATATAATACAATTAATAATAATAATAAAACTTTCCAAAATCCCATGAAAAATCCCCCACACTTATCTATAACAATATACATATCCCTTCCACCATGACATCATTTCCCCCAGACTTATCTATTTGATAATCCTGAAAAATACATAGAGTAGGGTAGGAAAGGATAAGATTGAATTTTAATATGAATCTTCCTTAACAATTCTATGCGTAGATTATATGCTCTTAAATAAGGATTTTTTTATAGGTTGGTCTGAGGATAAGGGAATAAAAAAATATACCTTAGTTATATTAAATGTGAATCTATACAATCATAATTTCAAAATGATGAAAAGAAAGTCACAATATAAAATATTCCTGAGTATTTTAAGAAATATACTCTGGAAAAGAATGGAAATATTAGGCTTATAAAATTCCTCAATAATGATAATATAAAATTATTAAAATCACTCATGTAATTTAATACTAATAATAAAATCAATTACCATACACATTAGAAATTAAAGACCTGAAAATATTAGAAAAATTTCATTTTAAAAAATAACCATTTTCCTAAATCATGAATTATAAAATCAAAATCCCTATTTTTATTATTTAAATTCACTGAAAAAAATATTTAAAACAAAAAATAATTATTATCCTAAGTATTTATTGTATCATCGATTAATTATTAAAGAAAAAAAATCCAATATGGGCCCTGTATTTTATGATTATTAGTTTTTTTTTTGAGAAGAAATATAGGGGAGTATATGAAAATATTAAAAATTGAACACATACTCCCCTGGTGATTTAATTTGATTTGGATCATGTACACCTATTGGTTACTCCCTATCACTTTATTATGACCAATTTTATACTTGAAAATAAAAAAAACATGTGAAAGTGCAAGATCTTTTTCAATTAAATTTAAAAAGATCACAAAGAGTGTCTTATACAAAAAAATTAGAAAACCATTAAAAAAACTCAGTTTTCCTCCTAGAAGAACTTCTTTTAATGTCATTATATTGACCTTGCCTCTTCCTATATTAATTTATAGCGGATTATAAATATTATACCTTGTCTAGATCCATTAACGACCTTAACTGTGACCTGTTCACATAATTCGGTTCCTATCCATCCTCTTAAAACAACTTTACTCCTCCCATGGGGAAAACCTGCTTTACTTCCATTATACTGATCCAACAAGGATTCTTTAATCCTGAAAAATAAAATATAATATCATATAACATTCATACCTTCTAGCATTATTTGAAATTAGTGGGATTGACTACTTCTCTAGTGTCTTCAATTTTGTATTGAATATTTCCTTTCTTCTTTAAATAAGATACATCCTTTTCTTTTTCTTGAATAACAATAACATCATATATTTATTTAACTTTAAAAACATATTCATCTTTGGGCATGTTTTCCAATTCTATATCATTGCTTTTTACATCATAATTATTCATCACTCGGTAAATTTTGAAACATACTTTCTCGCTACAGACTCTTAGGAAAAGTTCTTCACTTTTCACCTTAATCAAAGATCATTTGATAGACAAGTGGAGTCTTCCTAAAATGTGAGATATAATATCTTACTTAATTTTTATCACTAAAAAGTATATTTAGAAGTAGAATTTATAAACTTTGAATAATATATCTTCAATGATCCATCGGGGGTATTTCGCTATTGAATCCTCCAGTTAGAGTATAACTCTTGTACTCCTAATTTTTTCTAAGACCAAGATCTTGAATGTGTTATAATACATGATGTTGACACTTTACCCTTGGTCACACAAATCTTCCCCACTTTTTTTAGACTTGATATTTAATGAAATTGGAAAAATACCTGGGTATTATTTCTTCTTAGGTAAGTCTTTTGATACCACTACTAAGCATTCTATTATAACCGGAATGGTTCTAATATCCCCTCATGCTCTCTTTTTAGACACCATATATTTCATGAATTTTTCCTACATCAGTATTTTGGTTATTTATTTTGAAAAATTATTATTAATATGAAAATTTTAAAGTTTTCTAGAAACTTATATTTTTGTGAATAAATTATACATTGCATTAGACTTTTTAGAAGTGGTAGTCTCCACTTGAATAGAGGAGGTTCCACTCTAACTTATTCTATAACTTTTATTTCTACTTATTCTCTTAAAACTCTTATTATTTTCACAAATTTCTTGGTTTAGGGGTGTATTTTTTTTTATTTTTATTCTTCTCTAGGTGATAACCATCAAATCTCCATGGGGATTGAATTTTAGGTGTCCAGGTAGTAATACTCATGGTCTTTTTTGAAGTTGTTCTATAATTTGAATGACTTTAAATTCTTGGTCTTAGAGTATATAATTATAGTCAGTTAAGTAATCCTTCAGATCCTTGATATCTTATACTTGATCCTTTGAGTATGTGGTCAATTCCTTAATAGTATCTCCTATAGTCATCATGAATATAGACAAATATTCTTCTAGTATGCTGATTTGGATTTAGAGAGATGGACCTTGTTGTGCTTGGAAACCCAAAGGGCATTTCTAATATTCTTTTACTTATTTTTGTGGCCACAAAACCTAAAAATTATTACCTCTATTATAATAAAAATAATTATCCTCCTTGGTTTACATAACATGGGGATTTTTATCCCATCATGGTGTCCATTTGTTTCCTAGTTCTCTATTTTCGCCTCCATCCATTCATTATTGTTTACCATATGAATGTATCTTCAATATTTTCCTTCAACTTTACACTTGAATTTGATTATTTTCATTTAATTGATTAAATTATTTATTTCATATGGTGTTTTATTCATTAAGGATACTCCTATTGTAACATCTACTATAAACCTATTATATTGTGATAAATCATTATAAAACATTTGAATTAAAATCCACATTTACATACTGTCATGTGGGAATATTTTAATTTGGTCTTCAAAATTACCCCATGCATTATAAAGTAATTCATCTTCAAATTGATTAATACTTAAAATGTTGACACGAATATCCATTAATTTTCAGGGGGCAATGAATTGGGTGAGAGGTTTTCTTGTGAATTTATCCCATATGGTGATAGAATAAGATGGAAATCTTTGAATCCATTACTGAGCATGTTCTTTTTAATGAAGTCAAAAAATGTGAATTATTACCACATAACTTTAAATGTTTTGGAATTTGAATATATTTTAAAGATCAAGAAATCTTCATATGTGTGAGTTTGAATCTTTGCATGGCACTCTAGAAAATTGAACTGCGTTATATATCATTTAGATGATATATGGTTTTATTTTAAAGTGATTGGATATGATAGGTGGGACCATGATACTCAGTTTCAATCCTATGTTAGTGGGTCTCCCATAATTTGTGATCATCCTAAACCTTGGATCTCATGGTGGTACCCCAAAAACTTGATTTTTTTCTATGTCAAGCATGGTTTTATCTTTTTTTTTTCCTCCTTAGAGTTCTTTTGAGTTCAAGGATGTATTTAAAAATTTATTTTCCTTTTTATCATGTGGAGTGGTTTTTCATAGATAATTAACTCTAAAATTTAAATATGCACACACCAAGAGTAATACAGAAAAATAAAATAGAAAACAAAAAAATTTAAAAATCCAAGATCTATTTTACAACCTTCCTCGACAATGACACCATAAATTTGATCACCCATAGGGTGTCATTAAATTTCTATATGGATAATTAAATTTAATTATTTATATTTAAATTATAATAATGTGAATTAATAATTAAATTTAGTAAATGGATAGTTCAAGGTAAAACCCATGAGAGGGTGAAAATAGATTTTATTAATTTTAAATGATTGATTGAATGGGAGTGATTAAGATTGAGAACTGAGAAAAAGATTGGGTTTAATTCAATATGAGAAAGCATGCCAGGTTTTATAAATTATTGGTTTATGTGCGAGTGAATTTAGAAATTTAATTAATTTGTTATATTTTTTGTAAGATTCGTGATTGATAAATAAAATTGGTCTTGGTATCCCCTCATTAATGAAAAAAATATTTTTTTAAGATCAATTACTTCTGGTTATTAATGAATTAAATGTCTTAATAATATTTTTAAACATGATCATCCTAAATTTAACATTGATCATGTGGAATTCAAGTTGATAAGTTATTGAACATTATTTTTTTATTTATTATTCAAATTATCAAAGGTGATGAAATGAAAAAAAATTAATATTTGAATAATTAAAAATGAATTACATAACCAAAACATGAAGAAAGAATAATTAAAAAATTCACAAGAACTCCCCCTTTAATTACATTACGTGAAATTTTTTGGTAATTACCCATTAATTATAGCCATAGGAGGGTAAGAGGGTTAGGGATAAGAAAATAAAATTCTAAATAAATGGTGGATTAGGATGGAAGAAGATTATACAGGAGCAAAACACTTTGTATTTTGGGCTATACTATGCTTTGGAATGATCTAATGTCTTTAGAGGAGCACCAATACCTATATTTATAGGTTAAATTACAACCCTAGGGTGTCTTAAATTCCATAAAACTTTCCAATGTATTTTTCCAAGACAACTCCATCTATTAATGGGAAATAAAATGTGAGGAATGGTCCAAATTTGACAAAATCCTGAATTAAAAAAATACCTATCAACATGTTTCATGGTGTGACATATAGTGTCATGCCATGGTTTCTCATTATCCATCTCTGGGTGTCATTGTAATTAATTCCTTATTCCTTTACACATTCCTTATGATTTCCATGTCTTGAATAGGTGATTAATAAATTGAATTATTGTTTTCTAATATATTTCACTTCATTTTTTCTTGAATCTTTAATTCTGAGCCTTAGAATCAAGCCTTGATTTATCATACATCATAGGAGTTCCTTTTTTGTCATGAATCCTTCTCCATTGGGCCATTTATCCCTTGAATCTGTTTCATATGGAACATAACACAAATTAATAAAACATTAAATATGTTGGAAATAATTATTAGTTTAATTACAAAATAATGTATTTGATATTCAAACTGTTTGTATGAAATGAATCCATATGTATGAATCTTTTACATTGAGAAAATGAAATTGATCATGTTAGCATAAAATTATAATAATCTTATTCTCTATTATGATTGATATCTCCCATGGTTACCCTTGTTGATCATTTGAGCACACCCTTTATTTTGTTTTCCTTCCCAAATTTTGGATGGAAATTTTAAAGTATGATATGTCTTATAAGTGTACTAATATGAAGATATTTGTGGGATATATCTATTAAATTTTAGGAAATAAATTGATTATGTATCTAGTCTCAAAAGACACAAAACATTTATGTTTCTAAAGCATGTTTAATTGTGATATGTATTCAATATTCATATAGAATGATTTAATATTTATCTATGTTATTCTTATGTATCCTTATTTGGTATAAGAGGATGGTTTACACATTATTAGAGGTTAAGTTATAGGGAATATGAGGATATAACCTAAGAAAAATTATTTTGAACCAAAAATGATATAGGTTGAACCTAATGTTTCATAAGTTGATGACAAAGTGTCATAAATTAGGAAATATTAGGAATGATTTTATTAAAAATTCTCACTATATTTATTATTTATCAATAATTTTTTTACTGTTTTTTATTTTAGTTAGTGGATAAAACAAAAAATAATTGTGCTAATAATGAATGTGAAAATAAATTCAATGAACATTTTCATGATAAACCAATGGATTTTGAGTTGGGATTCAATATTTTGTGGCTATGTTTACTCAAATATCTTAATTTATGATATCATGAACCATGTTATGATTTTAAATATATTAATGAGGGAGAAAAATTCCATCGAGTATTTTAGGTGAAAATGTCCACCTTACTTCCCTAATTATTCTAGTCCACTAGTTTTTGAGTGATGAATTAATGTGATGGTAAATATATTTTTTATTATTCATTTCTTAGACCATGAGAAAGATATCTTATCAGTCTATCTCTTGGAAGGTGAATCTAATCAATGGTGGAATCATATCAAGAACACAAGGAAAGTGTATGAAATGAACTCATCGGAATAGGGGGAGTTTAATATGTTATTAGTCAATAAACACTTTCCTCAAAATCTTTGTATTTAGATGGAAAGGGACTTTTAAGACCATACATAGAAGGATGGTGATTCCATTAGCACATTTGAAGAAAACTTTTCAAGTATTTCAATTTATGATTTTGTATTTGTTATCAAACTTATAAAAAAAATTGACCAATTCTTTAGTAGCCTAAAACTAAGTCTTAAAAATGAATTAGATAGAAGATACTTTGGGAATTATGAAAAAATCATTCAATTTTCTCTAAAGGTATATTTGGAGTGTGGGAACTCTAATTATTCTTCTAGTTTAAGTGACAAGAAGAAAAAAATGGAGCTTCATGGAAACTCATATGGTAAATCTCATCAAGGAATGAAATTGTGACCACCTACATTATAATGACCCAAAAATTATAAATGAAATTCCATTATAAATGAATAAATTACTTATTAGGTAATGTGGTTATATAAAACACATGCAATATATTTCATTTATTTATTTTGGATTGTTAAAAACTATATCTATAATTTTTCTATATGGATTAAAAGGCCACTAAGAATTATAACCATTTATAATATATTATTTCTATTGTGACCATTAAGATTATTATATATTAAGGAATATGATAATATCTAATTAACACATTTGAAACACACGATGAACTCAACCAGTAGTATTGTACCCTATGAAGCCCATTTATTAGAGACTTGTATGGAGACAACATCAATAGGATTTTACCTTGACCAAGCCCAAACTAAGATTCAACAAATAAAATATGATAAAAACCTTTTATAAGAAAAGTTAAATCTCATAGAGATCACCTCCCCAACTATGTTTTTTGAACCACCCTAAGAAATCACCACCATCACACACCTCACCCTTAGGGCTTACACTGGTGTAATAAGGGTTTTATATCTAGAACCTTATAGAATGATATTTTATATTTTATTTTATTTAATAAAATGATGGTTTTATTGATCCATTTTCATATTTACTTTATATATATATGATTATGTAGGTTTTTTTGAAAATTAAATTTTAATATGAAGAAACCAAAATTGTTTTTTTGGGAAATATACAGTTTCAATCAAATAACTTTTTTTCAATAAATTAAATAATTTTGAAATAATTATTATTTTCATGAAATGTTCTTTATAAATAATATTTATTTAAATATATATGATAATATAAATTAATTTAGTTCAATATAATTTTTACAAGGGTCATAAAGATGTTAGTGTCGTCAAAACTAGTATTTTCTTGTAAATAAAATTTTTTATTAAAAAGAGTAAATTATTATATTTAGAAAATCATTTAGGTAAAATGAATATTTTTTTTGAAAAATATCAATTTGATGTTATATAATGGTAAAATTTTCATAATTTTCTGTTATAATTGAATTTTTGGTTAAAAATTAACTATGATATAAATATATAGTATATATTATGATAACATAATAGACCAAAAGTGATGTAATAAATACTATAAATTGAATCCACAACCAAAAATATATTTCCTCTTTAAAATAATATATATTTGTAGATATTTGATTAATTTTAAAAATCATCAATGAATCCCCCAAAACCTAAATTATATTTTAAGGTTTTAAAAATAATTCTTTATATACATGACTCACTTGAACATCATAAATGGTTTATTTTAAGGATTTTAGTCTTTATCCTAATAAAAATTAAAAAACCACTCCAAATTGATATAAAACTTGGGAAAAAATCATGTGAAGGTTTGTTATTTTGATTATTTTATCACTTAGAACCTATAACACCCCAAGATTTTATGGTGTGCCTCTTTTAAAATTTAATATCTTCATAGTTTATGCTTCTTAAAACACCAAGCTTAAAACCGTAATATCTTATTTAATATGACTATTGAAATAGTAACGCGACCATTAGGAATAGAAATATGACCAATATAATAGTAACTTCACCAATAGAAGTATAAATAAAATTTGGATATCTTATTAATGAAAATATAGAATATTTATAACATGGATTATGTAGATAAATGTTTTAAAAATGAAAAATTAAGTGTTGGTATTTTTGTGTAACATAAATGTTTATTTACAATTTTATAGTTAAAATAATGATTTAAAATAAAATTTATTTTCATAAAATAGATTCCTAAATTAATATTTTTTTGTCTTATAATTATAAGATAATTTTACAAGACCTTAATTAAATTTCAATGTTTCATAAAAATAATTATAATATTAAAATCAGTATTTTTCTAGTGAATGATGGTTTTATTTAAAAATTAAATTTAACATATCTAGAAAATTATTTTTATAAAATGAAGTTTATTTTGGAATTCTACATGTTGAAAAATGGTTAGGGTGAATTTTTTGGATTTTTCTAAAATACTTGATTTTTTGGTGAATAGTGAAATACGATAATTTATGCTATTTAATAAATATATAAATTATTGAGTCATAGATGATGTATAGATAATGTAAGCCCATAATCTTGAAATATCTTTCATTATTTTAATATATTTTGTGATAATGATCAAACTATTCATAGTCTTAATGAAAAATAGTAAACAAATGAATAAAATATTCAAAAAATATCCCTCTCCTCCACTATAAATACCACCCCTCACCACCTCTTATCATCAAACATTATAAGATTTGATATTTTTCCAATTTCTACCCAATAATATTCCCAAGAACCTCCCAAAAATCCACATGCCTTTGGTCTCAAAAAAATACCAAAACTGATCCTCTTAAGGAGGTTCTCATGGAGAAGAATTCAAGTGGTAAAAATACTCATTATTTTCTTTTCAATTTCTTTTATTTTCTTATTTTTCCCTCACATACCATATCCAAAGTGACATGATAACTCCATCATATTTTATATAATTTAATTTTATTATTTAAATTTAAAATTCACCATCAAGACTCTTCTCCTTTTCCTTTTATTTTAAAGATGAAAACATCATCCGTACGGTGCCGATTTACCACCTCCGTGGATGATGTGTTTTCATTTGTCAATTCCACCATCATGTCTAGACATAAAACTATTTTTATGATTAAAAAAATTATAATATATTTATTTCATATTATCTAATTATCTTTAACCATTATATATACTTAATATTAATTAATGAAACAAAAGTAGTTTGTGATGATCAAAAAACTGCAAAACTTATCTAAACGATTATCATTAATGTCTTATCTAATGATTAATCCTAACCCCAAGTAACCAAATGACTTATATATCCATTTAAAATTCAGTAATATCATTAATAACATGTAATTTAAATTTTGTATAACTATTTTCATTTTACATGATCTTCCATATGCACATAAATGTAAACCGATCTTGAAAACCAAGGAAAAGAACACACCAAATGAAAGAATTTAATATGTTAAAATCATCAAAAATGCCATAAATGAACTTAATAAAATAATAATATATCCAATAAATTTTTAATATTTTAAAAATTAAATTATTAATGAATATAATTTCATTACCCATGACATTAAGCGCAAGTGCAGAACACTTTCAGACACAAGTTAAGGGTTTCTTCCCAAACCTCCATTTTTTATTTGGGTTACACTATCTCTATCTTTACCCCAATGAATTCAAAATTATTTTTATATAATTATTTTAAATTATATGTTTATGTTGCAATTCATATATCCAGATCAGTTCATATTTATTTTATGGTAGAATACATGTTTTATAAGGTTCCCTTCTCAATTCTTCCCGATAAGAAAGTCCAATTTAATAGAACTTCCCAGTTTCTTACCCATTTTCAAATACCATCCATAATATATTTTAAGCCACAATTGTTTTTATAAAATCACTATTTTTTTCATGAAAAACTATATTTCTTCATTTCTGGTTCTATACAAACAATTATGATAAATAAAAAAGATTTTTCCAAAAGAACTATTCTTTCAAAAGTGAAAAGGGTATTTCTCTCTTGAATTCCTCGATGATTTTATTAGAGCATTTTCATCAATTTAAACACATCTGTTTAATATTAGTATTTATTTTGATTTATATCTTATTATTATCATCTAAAAAATTTTATTAAATGTTTTATCATCAGTTTGACTATGGATGTGTTATCTTGATACCATTCACCATATTACTAAGAATGGTCAGTGACTATGTTTACTAATTGGGGAAAGTTTTTTACATTTCATATGTATATATTGTTTATGTTTCACCCCATTCATATGAGGAATGAATAAGACCTAATAAGTTATGGTAGGTTCACTCTATATCCTCTTGATACATTGGTAGGTCTCATGATACAAAAATAGATATGGACTTGGCCGAGGCCTTGACCCTTTATTTTCATATATGGATTTGGCTGAGGCCTTAACAATTTATTTTCAAATGTCTCGGACAGGGCCTCAAAGATGTATGGTATTATGAATTCCCTCTTTATTATATTATTAATTGATAATTCATGTGATTATTTTACTAGTATAATATCCATGGTTAAGTTTCTTTCTCATGAAAATATTTATGGAATTATTTAATCAGTTTTCACTCCTGTTATATTATGCTCAAGATAATGATTTTATGACATGTGTTTTAAGTTATTCACCTTGCCTTATTGTTTATGACAACTTCCTCAGTATTTATTAACCTTACTGAGCATTTGATATCACCCCTTTATTATGTTTTATTTTTCCTTAGGCCGTGAAGATGTTTATTTAGAATGACTTGCAAGGATAATATAGGAGTTTATAGATGTTTCCAATGGAGTTGAAATATTTTTTTTCTTTAAAGTTGTAATAAAAAACTTATGTGTTTATTATGTTTTAAAAATCTACTAAACTATTTGGTCCTTTGGGATGTGATATGTTGTTCCTAGTACCAATGTAATGAAGTAAGGCACCGACTTTGGGATACTGATGTCAGGGTCTTTACAGTTAGTATCTGAGAAAGTTTAGTTGAAACATTGGAAACTAGATTTAAAAAACGTAGATTAGGGAACATAACCCTAAGATAAAATTTGAGGATAATAATAGAAGAACATCCTAGAATTTTGGCCATGTTGAGATTATGTGGATATTCCTAGAAATACACCCTTGTCTAGATACTACACATTGATGTTGTTCTGGAATAGATGTGCCTAGGGGTAATAACCCCAACACGGTGTGTCAGGCCTAACTCGGCATAACCAAGAACATGAAAAAAAGTCTTACTGCACACCTAGTTTGACACTATCAGGGGATATACAAAGGATAATTCAAATTTTCTTTACAAACCATTATGAAAGATTTAAAGGAAAATATGTCCCCAAAGAATCCATGTTTATGATTATTAGATTAACTATGCATCAATTTTTCAATTTATGTTAAGTGTTTTTCTAGTTTTAAATTATGAATTATAATTAATAACCTAATTTAGTATATTCTATTGTTTAGGAATGGCTCTTGGTGGAATGAATGGAAATTGTATCAACACATGTATCCAATACAGGGATTTCCATCCTATGAAAGTTAATGATGTTGGATTAGGAGATAGAACTAGAGATAATAAACTTATAACTATACTAGAATAGATTAATCAGTTTATTAATAATAACATTACCTATATGAAGCATCCTGATCTATAATGTTAAGGAATAATGTTAGAACACTCAATGAGACAACAACCTCCTTCATTCAATGGGACTAAAAATTCATTTGTAGCTGTGCAGTGGATCCTTCCTTAGAAAAGATATTTCTCGCTTTGGGAAGTAACAAAAGGGAGAAGGTTATCATGTAAGTTTATCATATCTCATGAGATGATGATCAATAGTGGTCATTGAATCAAAACAAAAAGGATGAGGAAGAAATTTAAAATATAGAATTGAAGAATTTTAAGGAAATTTTCTTGGAGAAATATTTCCCTCGTGAATAAAAAGTGGATATGGAGAGAAAATTCTTGAGTATAAGAAAAATATAGGATGAAAACATTTCAAAGTATGAATCCAAATTTATAAGGTTAGTAAGGCATATAGTGGACTACATACGTAATCCAAGGAGCAATATTAATTGATTCTTTGATGGTTTAAAACTATTCCTCAAAAGGGAACTGGTCTCCCAAAATTTCTCATCATACAAAGATATAGTCTCTTATTATCAAGACAGAGAAAACATTATCCAAGTATTAGTACTTTAAGAGAAAACAAGATAAGAAGAGGGTGGTGAAGAAATGAAAGGATAATGGGAAGAATAAAAAAGGGAATTTTCCAATGTGCGATACATGTGGAAGGAAAGAACCTTGTTCCTACTTAGAAGGAAAAGTATTTTCTATGAGTGTGGTGAGAAAGGCTATAATTCTAACCATTTAAAGAGAAAATAATAAGCTAAAAATATTCAATGAAACAATTTTAGGTATATGGGACACTATGAAAATGATTATCCAAAGTGTTAAGGAAACTTTCCATAGAAAAGGCCAATGGATCCGGTCCAAGTTTATTCCATTAAAACCACTAAAGTTGAAGTTCCTAATGATGTTGTGATAGGTACTTTAATCATCTCATAAATATTTTCTAAAGAATTATTTGATTTTCTATCATCAAATCACTTTATTTCTTCCCAGTTTTCATTGAAAATTAGATAATTCCAATTGACCATAACAAGGGAGTTTTTAGTAAAGATTCATAGTGGAAACCTTATTATAATAAATATGTGTCAAGTAGTTCCTATTATGACACATAAACATGATAAAATTTCTGATTTTATCATCATAACTATGGTTTATTTTTATATAAACCTTAGTGTGGAATGAATTTTGAAATAAAATTCAAAAATTTATTACAGAGAGAAATAAATTATGTTTAGTGATGAAGGTATGTAATTTATCATTTTAAGAGGGGAGACTTAATCATCTAATTCATTTATGGATCCACCTCTAGTAGCCCTTTTAAATGAAATTCTTGGAGAAGAATAGAAAATATCATCTATAAATGAGTAAAGAAGTCTTCAAATTAAAGATGTACATATTGTGTAGGAAGACTTTGATGTATTTCTAGAGGATTTACCTGGACATCCTACAGAGAAGGAAGTTGTGTTCTTTATTGATTTAATCCCTCATGAAAGGCCAATATCAAATACTACTTATAGAATGGACACTGTGGAATTAATGGATCTTAAGAAATAACTATAGGAATTGAGTAATAAGTGATTTATCCACTCTAGTGTTTCTCCATGGGGATACCCTATTCACATTGTCATGAATAAATATGGATCCATGAGTTAGTGTATTGAATATAGATAAATCAATGCTATTAGAGTAAATAACAAGTATCCTCTACCTCTAATTGATGATTTATTTGAACAAGTTTATAGATCTCATTATTTTTAAAATATTGAACTTCAACCTGGATATAATAAATTGTGTGTGAGGAAAGAATTTATTCCAAAGAAAACATTTCAAACTAGGTATGGACATTATGAGTTTAGAATAACTTCATTTGGAAGGACTAATGCACCCTCTATTTTTTTAGATCTAATGAAACGGGTGTTTAAGAAATATCTTGATGATTTTGTTGTGGTATTTATTGATGATATATTGATATATTCCAAAAGCTATTAGGACCATGAGAACCACTTGTGCAATGTTCTAGAGACACTAAAAAGAAAAGATTTAAAAGTTATGTTTAGAAAGTGTGAATTATGGATTCAAGAAGTTTCTTTTATTGTCTATATTTTTTTAAGGATATAATCTTAGTTGATCCTGTGAATACAAAGGCTATCTAGGAATGGACTACACCAACAAACATAACCGAGGTATGCATTTTCATTGTTTTAGTAGGCTAAAATCTCTGTTTCATTTAGAAATTTCCCTGATTATCTATCCCATTAACTAAGCTTACTTAGCAATGGGTTAAGTTCATATGGAAAAATTAATGTGAAGAATGTTTTGAATAATTTAAAAGAAGATTGGAGAATTATCCAATCACGACTATAACAATGGGAAATGGTGGATTTTTAATTTATAGTAATGCAATAAAGAAAGTAATTGGTTGTATCCTTATGTAGAATTATAGTGTTTTTACTATGCATATTGGTAGTTAAAAACTCATGAATAGAACTATCCAACTCATTATCTTGAGTTAGCAATTGTAATATTTTCATTGAAGATATAGAGACACTATCTCTATGGTTAAAAATGTGAGACATATACAGATCACAAGATTTTGAAATATATCTTCTCAAAGAAAGAACTCAACATGAGGCAAAGATGATGGCTTAAGATACTCAAGGATTATTATTATTCAATACATTATCACCCAGGCAAGGAAAATAAGGTAGTAGATGCATTGATCAGGAATAATCATGGGTTTCTAAAAAAAATTAGGATTGAAAGGGATCCTATGTTCATGGATCTAGTGAATATGAATATGGGAATTATCAAGAAAGGTGAAACATATCTACTTTTTCAATTTGTTTCCCAACATTCTTTATTATAAAGGATTAAAAGTTCTCAATCTGAAGATGAGAATTTTCAAAGGAAAATGAACACTGTGAATGATGGGATGTTGAGAGACTTTGTGTGTGGGGATGAAATTATGGAATTTGGGAAGAGGCTTTGTATTACCTCTATACTCGACCAAAGAAGGGAATTATTGGATGATGTCTATAGATAAAATTTCTCTATACACCATGGCAGCACTAATAGGTATAGAGATTTAAAGGAACATTTTTGGTGGGATAATATGAAGCGAGAAATTGCTAATTAAGTATTAATATGTTTAGTCTGTCAATAGGTGAAGGCTAAAAGAAAACATATTATAGAAGTCATGAAACCTATACCTATTCATATATGGAAATGGGATGAGATTACTATGTATTTTTTCATTGGATTACCAAAATCTTCAAGAAAGAATGATTCAATATGGGTAATTTTTGATCGACTTACCAAATATGAACATTTCCTCGCTATAAGGAAGGATATTCCTTTAGAGTGACTTACAAAACTCTATATTAATGATGTTTTAAGGATTCATGGTGCACTAATTTCAATTGTGTCTGATTGTGATCCACTATTTACATCA
The DNA here is from genome assembly GCA_963277665.1 of Viscum album. Taxonomy (NCBI): domain Eukaryota; kingdom Viridiplantae; phylum Streptophyta; class Magnoliopsida; order Santalales; family Viscaceae; genus Viscum; species Viscum album. The sequence continues at coordinate 628,553,280 of OY728127.1, forward strand.
AAATTCTAGAAAATTCTTTAGAAAGCTTTGGATATTAAGCTTCATTTGAGCACTGCTTATCACCCTCAAACTGATGGGCAGTCTGAAAGGACTATTCAAACATTAGAAGACATGTTAAGATCATGATTACTTGACTTTCAAGGTATATAGGATCAATATTTACCTTTGTTAGAGTTTTCATATAATAATAGTTTCCATTCAAGTATTCAAATGGAACCATATGATGCATTGTATGGAAAGAGATGTCATACAACAACTTGTTGGGATGAAGTTGGTGAAAGGAAGCTTGTAGGCCCATATATTTTGGAGGGAACAAAAAAAGGTAAACACTATTCAAATACATAACAAATCAGCAAAAATTAGGCAAAAGAGATATGTTGATAACTAGAGGAAATATCTTGAGATTCAGGTGGGAGATCATGTTTTTTTGAAAGTATCTCGTTGGAAGGGTGTTATAATATTTGAAAAGAAAGGGAAACTGAGACCAAGGTACATTGTACCTTTTGAAATCTTAGATATAATTGGAGCTGTGGCTTATCGTTTGGCGATGCCACCTAGCCTTTCTAAAGTACACAATGTGTTCCACATCTCTTTGTTAAGGAAGTACATGCCTAACCCAACACATGTTCTCACTTATGAAGGAATATAATTGGAACCATATTTATCTTACTATGAAGTCACTATATGGATTTTGGACACTATAGAGAAGGTTTTAAGGAATAATACGACTTAGCTTATAAAGGTACTTCAAAAAAAATCATAAAATTGAAGAGGTGATGTCAGAACCAGATGAATTTATGATAAAGAACTACAAAAATATTCTTATGAGTTGAAATCTTGAGGATGAAATTTTTTGGAGGGGGGAATGTAACACCATAAGATTTTATGGTATACCTATTTTAAAATTTAATAAATTTAATAATTTATGCTTCACATAACACTAAGTTTAAAACCATAATATACTATTTAATATAACTGTTAAAATAGTATTATGATAATTAGGAATAGTAATATGACCAATCAAATAGAAAATTCACCAATGAAAGTATAAATAAAATTTTTGTATCTTATAAATGAAAATATGGAATATTTATACCATGGGTTATTCAAATAAATTTTCTAAAAATGATAAATTAAGTCTTGGTATTTTTGTGAAAAATAAATATTTTTTTAATTTTATTGTTAAGATAATTATTTAAAATAATATTTATTTTCATAAAATATATTCATAAATTAATATTTTTTTGTTTTATTATTATAAGATAATTTTATGAGTCCTTCATAATTTTTTTTAAAGTTTCATAAAATAGTTATAATATTAAAATAATTATTTTTTGAGTAAATGATGATTTATTTAAAAATTAAATTAATCATATTAGGAAAATTATTTTCATAAAATTTTGTTCATTTTTTAATTCTACATGTCAAAAAAATTTTAGGGTGAATTTTTTGAATTTTTCTAAATTACTTGAATTTTTTGTGAATAATGAAATACAATAATTTATGATATTTAACAAATATATGAATTAATTGTTATAAATGATGTATGGATGATGTAATCCCATAATATAGAACTATAATTCATTATTTTAATATATTTTTGGATAATTGTCAATCTATTCATAGTTTTGAGCCAATATAATAAACAAATGAATAAAATATTCAATAAATACCCCTCTCCTCCACTATAAATAACACTCCTCACCACCTCTTCTCCTCACATATTTTAAGATTTTAACCTTACCCAATTTCTGCCCAAACCATTTCCCAAGTATCTCCACACTTCTAGGAGCCTTTTTTCTCCACAAAAGACTAAAACCAATCTCCTTAAGGAGGATCTCAAGGAGAATAATTCAAGTGGTAAAAACCCTCTTTCTCTTCTTTTATTTTCTTTTCAATTTATTTTATTTTCTTATCTTTCCCTCACCTCCCCTATACAAAGTGATGTGATAAACCCAGTATCTTTTATATACTTTAAAATTATTATTTAAATGGAAAATCCACCATCAAGCCTCTTCTCATTTTCCTTTAATTTAAAAGATGAAAACAACACCAGTGCGGTGCCAATTTACCGCCTTCGTGGGTGTCATGTTTTTGTTTTTCAATTACACCTTTAAGGATAGTTATAAAACCATTTTTTTGTTAAAATAAACTATAATATATGTATTGAATATTATATAATATCCTGACACCATTATATATACATAATATTAATTAATTAAACAAAATAATTCTATGATGATCAAATAACCGCCAAAATAATCTAAACGGTTATCACTAATGTATTATCTAATGATTAATCCTCACCCCAAATAACCAAATGAGTTATATAACCATTTAAAATTCAGTAATATCATTAATAACATATAATTTCAATTATATATATCTATTTTAATTTTACACGATCATATTTATGCGTATAAAAGTAAACCGATCATGAAAAGTATGGAAAAAAACACTCCCAAATAAAGAAATTAAATATTATAACCCATCAAAAAGGCCATAAACAAACACAATAAAATTATAATAAATCAAATAAACATTAAATAGGATTAAAATTAAATTATTAATGAATCTAATTTCATTATCTAGGATATTAAGAGAAAGTGCAGAACACTTTTAGACATAAGGAAATGGTTTCTTCCCGTACCTTCATTTTTCATTCGAGTTACACTATCTATCTCTTTACCCTAATTTAATTCATCATTATTTATATATAATTCTTAAAAATTATATTAATATGTTCCAAACTCATATATACAGATCAATTAATCTTTCTTTGATGGGAGAATACATGTTTTATAAGGTTATCTTCTCAATTCTTCCCGATAAGCAAGTCCGATTTAAGAGAACTTCTAGTTTCTTACACATTTTAAAGTTCCATCCATAAAATGTTTTGAGACACCATTATTTTTATAGAATCAATAATTTTGTCATGAATAACTATATTTTTTCATTTCAGGTTTTATATGAACAATTATAACAAATAAAAATGATTTTTTGAAAAGAACCCATCTTTGAAAAGTGAAAAGGGTATTTCTCTTAAGAATTACTCGATCATTTTATTAGATAATTTTCATCTATTTAAAGTAATCTATTTAATATTAATATTTATTGATATTGATATCTTTTTATTATCATCTAAAATATTTTATTAAATGGTTTATGATCAGTTTGACTGTGGATGTGCTATCTTGATACTATTCACCGTATTACTCAGAATGATTAGTTATTACATTTACTGATTGGGGAAATTTATATACATTTCATATATAGATGTTGTTTAGGTTTCAACATATTCATATGAGGAATGAATTGAACTTATTAAGTTATTATATAGGCCATTTATAGACCCTCTATGGATCGATAGGTCTCATGAGACAAAATAGATATGGACTTGTCTGAGGCCTTTCCCATTTGTCTTTAGATATGAATTTGGTTGAGGACTTATCCATTTATTTTAAGATATCTTGGATGAGGCCTAAAATGTATCTTCCATATGTTTGGAATTATGCATTCCCTCATTATGATATTATTAATTGATAATTAATGTTATTATTCGACTAGTAGAATATTCATGGTTATGTTTCTTTCTCATGTTATTATTTATGCCATTATTTAATCAATTTTCACTCCTTCCACTTTATTCTCAAGATTATTATTTAATGGAACATGTTTTTATTTATTCACCTCGAATTATTGTTTATAATAGCTTTCACTATGTTTCTTACCCTTACTGAGAATCTAATCTCACCACTTTATTATGTTTTATTTTCCCTAGGTTGCGAAGATGTCTATTATGAATAGATTACAGGGATAATATTAGAGTGTATGGATGTTACCAATAGAGTTTATATGTTGTTTGTTTACATTAATTTTGTAATGTAAAACTTATTTTTGTATCTGGTTCTATAAATCTACTAAACTATTCGTTTATTTGAGATGTTATCTCTTATTCATTGTACCAATTTAATGAAGTAAGGCACCAAATCTGGGCTACTAGGGTCAGGGTCTTCATATTTGGTATCAGAGAAAGTTTAGTAGAAACATTAGAAACTAGATTTAAAAAACATAGATTAGTAATCATAACAATAATATATACTTTGAGTATAAGAATATAATAACACCTAATAATTTTGGTAAGGTAGAGATTCTGTGGATATTTATAGCTATACATCCCTGTATGGATACTAAAAGTGGATGTGGTTCTGGAACAAATGTACCAAGGGGGTAAGAACCTCGAAAAGGTGTGTCAAGCCTAACTCAGCATAACCTAGTACAAAAAAAGTTCCTTACTACATACCGAGTTTGACTCTCCTAGGAGATATTCTTAGGATATTTCACATTTTTTTAGAAACCATTATGAAGGATTTAAAAGTAAATGTCCCTAAAGAAACCATATTTACGATTTTGATATTAGCTATGCACAAAAATTTCAATTTATGTTAATTTTTTTTCTAGTTCAAAATTATAAATTATGATTCATAACCTAATTTAGAGTATTTCATTCTTTATAAATGGTTCCTAGTGAAAGTAATAGAAATAGTATCAACACACATATAACATGGAGGGATTTACCTCCTATGAAAGATAATGATGTTGGAGCCGGAGCTGGAACTAGATTTGAGAAACTTATAAAAATACTAGGATAGTCGACTCAAGTTATGAATAATAGCCTTACCTATATGAAGCATCCATATCCAAAATGTGTAGGAACAATGGTTGAATAGTACATGAGACAAAAACCTCTATCATTTAATGGGACTAAAGACCCATTTTTAGCCAATCAGTGGATAAGTTCCTTTGAGAAGATATTTCTCACCTTGGAAAGCAATGAAAGGTAGAAGGTTATCAACACATTTTAGCATCTCTGAAGAGATTCTGATCAATGGGGCCATTGATTCAAAACAAAAATGAGGAGGAAGAAATTTTAAATATGGAATGGATATAAATTATAGAAAATTTCTTTGATAAATATTTCCCTCATGAAAAATGAGTGGATACTGAGTGGAAATTCTTGAGTCAGAGATAGAAAGAGGATGAAATCATTTCCAAGTATGAATCCAAATCTAAAAGGTTATCAAGGCATTCCATGTACTACATACGTAATCTAAGGAGTAATATTAATTAATTCTTTGATGGTTTAAAACCATTCCTCCTAAGGGAACTGGTCTCCCAAAATTTCTAATTATTTAAAGATATAATATCATGTGCTATCAAGATAGAGAATAAATTCTCTAATACAAATGAATTTAAGGGAAAACAAGAGAAGAAGAGGGTTCCAAAGAAAGTAATGGATTAAGTTAATAATAAAAAATAGAATTTTCCAATGTGTGATACTTGTGGAAGGAAACACCTTGGTGCCTGCTTAAAAGGGAAAGAAGTTTTCTACATGTGTGGTGAGAAAGGAAATCTTGCTCATGATTTCAAGGGAAATAAATAAGATACCAATGTTCAGAGATACAATTTTAGGGAGATGATACACTATGAAAATGAGTGTCTAAAACATCAAGGAAACTTACCCTAGAAAAGGAAACAGGAGAAGGGATAGGATTATTTGATCACAACATATGAGGTTTAAGTTCCTAATGATTTGGTGGTTGGTACTTTAATATTCTCCTAAAATTTAGTTAAATATTTATTTGATTGTAGATCAGCGCATTCCTGTATATCTTCCCATTTTTCTTTAAAAAATAGATATTTTCAATTTATCTTAATAAGGGAGTTTTCAGTAAATAATCATAGTGGAACCCTTATTGCAAAAAGATGTGTCAAGAAGTTCCTATTATGATAGATAAATGTACTCTAATTACTGATTTTATCATCATACCAATGGTTATTTTTTATATAATCATTGTTATGGACTAGAATTATAAATATAATGCAAAAATTTATTAAAAAGAGAAGGAAATTATGATTTAGGATAAAGGCATGTAAATTTTAATCTTTAGTGGGGAGACTTCATTATTTGAGTCATATCCAGTTCCACCTACAGTATCTCTTTTAAATGAATTCTTATGGAAGAAGAGAAAATACAATATATGGATGAGTAAAGAAATCATGAAATTGAAGATGTACCTATTATATAGGAATACATAGATGTATTTCTATAGGATTTACCTAGACATCCTATAGAGTGGGAAGTTTAGTTCTTTATTGATTTAATCCCTGATGCAAGGACAATATCAAAGAATCCTTATAGAATGGACACTGTGGAATTAGTGGAGATGAAGAAACAAATAGAGTAATTGAGTGATAAGGTATTATCCACCCTAGTGTTTCTCTATGGGGATCCCCTGTTCTCTTTATCAATAAGAAATATGGATCCATGAGTCCATGCATTGAATATATAGAAATCAATGATATTACAATAAATAACTAGTATCCTCTTCCTCACATTGATTATTTATTTGATCAAATTCATGGAGATCAATATTTTTCAAAGATTGAACTTCGATCTGGATATCATTAATTGCGTGTGATGAAGAAATATATTCAAAAGACAACATTTCAAACCAGGTATATACATTATGAGTTTATAGTAATTTATCTGTACTGTCTAATGCACCATTTATTTTTATGGATCTAATTAACAAAGTGTTCAAGGAATATCATGATTATTTTCTTGTGGTATTTATTGATTATATCTTTACATATTCCAAAAATATATGAGGACCATGAGAATCCCTTGTGGGTAGTTCTAGAGACTTTAAGAGGAAAAGAGTTATATGGGAAGTTTAGCGAGTGTGAATTATGGCTTCAAAATTTTTATTTTTATTGGTCACATTATCTCTAAAGATGGAATCTCATTTGATCATATAAAAAAAGATAGTCTAGGAATATCCTACACCAATAAACATAACTGAGGTACATAGTTTCATTGGTTAAGAAGGTTTCTACCAGCGTTTTGTTCAGAATTTTGACCGATTAGCTAACTCGTTTACCACACTTACTCTTAAAGGGGTTAAGTTCATATGGATAAACCAATGTGAAGAATATTTGGATGAATTGAAGAGGATATTAATGAATACTATGATCTTGAATCTTCCATTGTGAAATGGTCGATTTGTGATTTATATTGATGCATCATGGAAAGGACTTGGCAACATCCTTATATAGAATGATAGAGTTATTTCATATGCATCAAGGAAGTTAAAAACTCATGAAGAGAAAAATCTAACACATTATCTTGAGTTAATAACTGTGATCTTTGCTTTGAAGATATAGAGACACATTCTATATAGTGAAATATGTGAGATATATAAAAATTAAAAGAGTTTGAAATATATATTCTCATATAAATAACTCAACATGAGGAAAATATGATGGCATGAGCTACTCAAGGATTATGATTATTAAATACACTAACACCCATGGAAGGAAAATAAAGTTGAAGATGCATTGATAATAAATGATCATGGGGTTATAAATAAAATGCGGATTTAAAGGGATCTTTTTTTTCATAGATCTAGTGGAGATGGATATGGGAATTATCAAGAAAGGTTAAATATCTCTACTTTTTAAATTAGTTACCCATCCCTATTTATTGAAAAGGATTAAAAGTTCTCAGTATGAAGATGAGAATTATCAAAAGAAAATTAAATCTATGAATAATGGGAAGTTGATATAATTCATGTATGAGGATAGAATTATGAAATATGGGAAGGGGATTTGTGTTCCCTCTATAACCAAGCTAAAATGGGAGTTATTGGATGATTCCTATAGCTCTAATTTCTCTATACACCATGGTTACACTAGGATGTATAGATATTTGAAAGAACATTTCTAGTGGGATAATATGAAATGATAAATTTCTGATTTTATATCAATATGTTTAGTCTATCAATAGGTGAAGGATGAAAGACAATATCCTAGGGGAGTAATGTAACCTATTATTATTCCTACATGGAAATGGGATGCCATTATTATATATTTTCTCACTAGATTACAAAAAACTCCAAGAAATAATGATGCAAAATGGGTAATTGTTGATTGAATTACCAAATCTGCACATTTACTTGCTATAAGGAAGGATTTTCCTTTGTAGTTCATTGCATGTCACTATATTAATGATGTTTTAAGACTTAATGGTGCACTAATTTCAATTGTGTTTGATTGTGATCCCTGATTTACATTGAAATTCTAGAAAAGTCTTCATAATTCTTTGACTACTGAGATTTATTTGAGCATTCTTATCAACCTCAAATTGATGGGAAGTATGAAAGGACTTCTAAAACATTATAAGAAATGTTGATATCATGCTCACTTGACTTTCATGGTATGTGGGATCATTATTTAACTTTGTTAGAGTTTTAATACAATAATAGTTTCCATTCAATTATTAAAATGTCACCATATAAAGCATTGTATGGAAAAAGATGTCATACACTAACATGTTGGGATAAAGTTAGTGAAAGGAAGCTTATTGGACCAAAAATTTTGGAGGAAACAAAGGAAAAGGTAAAGACTATTCAAACGCATATCAAATAAAAACAAAGTAGAAAAAAAATATATACTGATAACTAGAGGAATGATTTGAAGTTTGAGGTGGGAGATCATTTTTTCTTGAAAGTATCTTAATGGAAGGGTGTTATAATATTTGTAAGGAAAGGGAAACTAAGACCTAGGTACATTGGTCCTCTTGAAATCCTAGAGATAATTGGATTAATGACTAATCATTTGGCGATGCCACTGAGCCTTTATAAAGTACACAATGTGTTCCACATCTCTTCGTTAATGAAGTACATGCCAGAGCCAACACAGGTTCTCAATTATAAAGGAATATAATTGGAACCTAATTTATCTTATTGTGAAGAGACTATCTATATTATGGAAATTATAGAGAAGGTGTTGAGGAATTGGATGACTCATCTGATAAATGTACTTTGGAAAAATCATAAAATTAAAGAGGTGATGTGGAAATCAGATGAATTTATGACAAACTATCCAAATATTTTTATGAGGTGACATTCTGAAAATTTTGAGAATGACATTTTTTGGATGGGAGAATGTAACAAACTAATATTTTATGATATAACTATTTTAAAATCTAATATCTACAATATTTTATGTTTCATGAAACACCAAGTTTAAAACCATAATATACTATTTAATATGACTTTTAGAATAGTAATATGACCATTAGGAATAGTAATATGACCAATAAAATGTTAACACCACCAATGTAATTATAAATAATCTTTGGGTATCTTATAAATGAAAATATGGAATATTTATATCATGGATTATGTAATTTTTTTTAAAATGATAAATTAAGTGTTGGTATTTTTATTAAACATAATTATTTATTTACAATTTTATAGTTAAAATAAAAATTTAAAAGATTTTTTTTATTAAATAGATTCATAAATTAATATTTTGTTTTCTTATGATTATAAGATAATTTCATGAGACCTTAATTAATTTTTCATAGTGTCATATAAAAACAGTTATAATATTTAAATTGGTATTTTTCATGTAAATGATGATTTTATTTAAAAATTAAATTTCTCATATTTAAAAAATTATTTTCATAAAATGGAGTTCATTTTTTAATTCTACACATTGAAAAATGGTGAGGGTGAATTTTTGGATTTTTATAAAATACTTGATTTTTTTGTGAATTGTGAAATACAATAATTTACAATATTTAACAAATATGTGAATTGTTGAGTCATAGATGATGTATGGCTGATGTATGCCCATAATCTTAAACTATACTTCATTATTTTAATATATTTGGTGATAATTCCCAAATATTCACAATCTTAATCCAAAATAATAAACAAATGAATAAAATATTCAAAAAACACCCCTCTCCTCCACTATAAATACCACCCCTCACCACCTCTTCTCCTCAGATCTTACAAGATTTAAGAATTATCCAATTTCTACCCAATACTCTTCCCAATCCCCTCCCCATGTCCAAGAGCCTTTGGTCTCAACAAAAGACCAAAACTAATCCCCTTAAGGAGGTTCTCAAGGAGAATAATTTAAGACGTAAAAATCCTATTTCTTTTATTTTATTTTATTTTTAATTTATTTTATTTTCTTATCTTTCTCTCAACTCCCCAATTCAAAGTGACATGATAAATCTATTATTGTTACTAGTTTTTTATGATCTAAAAAAATACCCAAATAATCTAAATGATTATCACTAATATCTTATCTAATGATTCATCCTCACCCCAAATAACCAAATGACATGTATATCCATTTAATATTCATGAATATCATTAATAACATATAATTTCAATTATGGAAAACTATTTTAATTTTACATGATCTTATATTTGTGTATAAAAGTAAACCAATAATGAAAACCATGGAAAAAAAACACTCTTGAAAAATAAAATTTAATCTTATAACTCCTCAAAAAGGCCATAAACGAACTTAATAAAATTATAATAAATATAATACATATATAATAGGTTCAAAATTAAATTATTAATGAACATAATCTCATTATATAGGACATTAAACACAAGTGTATAACACATTTTGACATAAGGAAATAGTTTCTTCCTTAACCTCTATTTTTCATTCGGGTTACACTATCTCTCTCTTTACCACAATGTAATTCCTAATTATTTTATATAATTCTTATAAATTCTATGTATATGTACCAAAATAATATATCTAGATAATTTAATCTTTCTTTTATGGGATAATACATGTTTTATATGGTTCCCTTCTCAATTGGTCCCAATAAGTAAGCCCGATTTAAGGGAACTTCCCAGTTTCTTACCAATTTTAAAGTACCATCCATAATATATTTTAATACACCATTATTTTTATAAAATCACTATTATTTTTATTAAAATATATAGTTGTTCATTTCTAGTTTTATACAAACAATTATGACAAATAAAAATGATTTTTCCAAAAGTAATTTTCTTTCCAAAGTGAAAAGGGTATTTCTCTCAAGAATTCCATGATAGTTTTATCAGAACATTTTCATCTATTTAAAAACCTCTATTAAATCATAATATTTATTAAGATTGATCTATTATTATTATAATCTACCATATTTTATTAAATTATTTATGATCAGTTTGATCGTGGATGTGCTATATTGATACCATTCACCATATTACTCAGAATGGTTAGTGATTATGTTTACTAATTGGAGAAGTTATTTATATTCCGAATGTATATGTTGTATATGTTTCACCCCATTCATATAAGAAAAGAATGAGAATTAGTAAGTGATAAGTGAGGAATTCTATATCCCCTCGTCTAATTGGTAGGTCTCACAAGAAAAAATTGATATAGACTTGGCTGAGGCCTTTACCATTTATTTTTAGATATGGATTTGACCAAGTCCTTAACCATTTATTTTCAGATGTCTTAGATGAGGACTCAATGGTATGTTTTAGATATCTGAAATTATGAATTCACTCATTATTATATTAATAATTGATAATTCATTTGATTATTTGGAAAGTATAATACCCATGGTTAAGTGTATTTCTCATGTATGTATTTATGGAATTTTTTAATCAATTTTCACTCCTGCCACATTATGCTCAAGATTATGATTTTACGACATGTGTTTTAAGTTATTCACCTTGACTTATTGTTTATGATAGATTCCACTGTATTTATTTCCCTTAATGAATATCTTAACTCACCCCTTTCTTATGTTTTATTTTCCCCCAGGTTGTGAAGATGTTTATTATGAATGACTTGCATCGATAATCTAGGAGTTTATGGATGTTTCCAATAGATTTACTATGTTTTTTTATTTTCAAGTTGTAATGTAAAATGTATGTATGTATATGGATTTCCAAATCTAATAAAATATTTGGTCCTTTGGGATGCAATCTCTTTTTCATAGTACCAATGTAATGAAGTAAGGCACCGAAACTGGGCTGCCGGGGTCAAGGTCTTTATAGAGTCTAAAAACTAAGTTTATAAATTAATAAATAATTCCCTTATATTTTACTATAAATACACACTCAACCTCCCATACCTATTCCATCAAAGTCTATTAATCACAAAGTCCCCCACCTCTTTGTCTACAAATCCCTCCCACGTTTTTACCAATATCTTAAGAATCTCATCCCGTTATTTTAATAACACCCTCTCAATGTACATGTTTATCTTACTCTTCCTTTTTATTCATGTAATTTATTTTTTTAATCCTTTTAATTTCTAATTCTTCATGTTGAAATGTTTTTTACACATCCCTTTATTATCCTTATGTTTACCATGTAATGATAGTCCACCTTGTAGTCTCATTAAACCCATCCATAAACCATTATTCACACCCATTATGGTTCTAAAATAATTCCATGATATCTATTCCAAAATTTTGTGTAGTGAATAACCATACCCATTTACACTCAAGGGTATTAAACAAGTTATACCTATCCTTAAATGGTTTGGTACTTATATATATGTAACCCACACTCCTTAATCATGAGATTATAAGTGGTGAAATATGTTCTTATGTTGTCTGATCTATGTGGTATACAAATTCATGAACATGATATAGATGTTATGGGTGGGCTAGAATTTATATCTCCCTCCAATGAATTAGGTAATATTTTTATCTCACGAGATACCATGTATGTTTCATGAGAGGTTATAATAAGCACACTATGTTATGATGTCTCGGCGGTTAGCCTTGATTTTTTTTGTGAAGACATTTTTATGTTATTTCCACATGCATATGATTCTTTGATGTTATCATCTTATATCATGATTCAATGTTCATGATTATGATTCTCACCCTTCTTTGTCATTATGTTAGGCCTTTTTACTCTCATTTACTACTCTACATTATGCTATTCTTTGATTATTTACTTACTAGGATTTATAACTCACCCCTGTCATATGTATATACCCAGGTTATACCATGCAGTATTAGATGATCAATGGAATATAAGGGCATGTTATATAGTTTTTCATTAATTTTTTATCCCTATTTAAAGTTATTATAATATTTATCTAATTAACCAATGAAACTATTACTCTAGATCTTTTCGGATTGTTTTACATGGATTTATCTAATAAGTCATGAAATAAATGGTATAAAAGATATGGGTTGTCATAGTTGGTGTCTAAGAAAGGTCTAGTTATTTATCGGGGTTAGGATTAGTAAACCTTAGTGAAAACCCTAGGGATAAGACTAAACATTGGAAACTATCCTTAAAATTTTCTTAAACTATAGAGAGCGTGGTTTCGAAATAGTAAATCCATGTATGGATACTATAAGTGGATGTGGTTATAGCATAGTTTTACTTAGGGGTAATAATCATGAAAAGGGTGGATTGGGTATTAAATTGATCTTCACCTAGTGCATGATAAATAGGCCTTACTACCCACATGGTTTGACACTCCATGGGGATATTATTTAGTAAATTCACAATATCCTTATAAACCATTATCAAGGGAGAAAAACATGCCTATGAAATTTTATGTTAGAAAATAGACCATGGATAACTTAAATTGAAACCTAGAAATTCATAGGTTAAATAATACATGTCACTTATGAGTCATTAATTCAATGCTAATATTATCCCTTTTATATATTTAATAGATTTAAAATTTTCATCCTTAAATTCTATTTTGGATGAAGTAAATGATTATAACCAGAATCAAATATTGAAAGGAAAGCTTATCACACTCATGAAATTAAAATGTATTATTTGAATATGGTTCTATGAATTCTTTCATATCAAACATGTTTTGTAGAATTAATCAAATTCTAACAAAAACATTGAATTTGTGTTAGTGGTGAAAATGGAAAATGGGTCAATTATTATATCCCAAGCTTATAACTTATCCCATATCAATATTTTCTAGATGAATATCCCAAAGAACCATGTGATTCTCTATTTAGAATAATTAAATAATATTTTAGGCATGTATTAACATTCCTTGTATATATCAAACATAAATTACTTAGAGACGTAAATCAACATTTATATCGTGAATCACCCTCTAATTCTATACAAGTGTAACGAGAAGAATTTATTTTCTTTAGAATCATCATGTTAATCCTGAATATTATAGAATTATATGTAACCGTATCTATCTAAAATGATTAAGAATAAGGAAAAGTTCATTTTTGATGACATACCCATTATAATATGCATTTCCTGAAGAATTTCCCATTCTTTCTCTTTGCCGAGAGGTAAAGTTATCAATCAAACTTATGCCCAATTATTTCATAATATCCAAGACTCCATAAATAATGAACATTATTAAACTTAAATATCTGAAGAAGAAACTATAAGAAAATATGGAAAAAGGGTTCATACACCCAAGTGCTTCACCCTGGGGTGTGCCAATCGTTTTCTTCATGAATAAGTATGGGTCAATGAAACTTTGTATTTATTATTATAACCTCAATAATATCATGATAAAAAAATAAGTATCCTCTACTATAGATTGATTAATTGTTTTATCTTCTATGTGGATCCCAGTATTTCTCTAAGGTGTATCTTCAATCAAGATGTTATCAAGTGAAGGTGAAGAAAGAGGATATCCTTAAGAGTGCTTTTCATAGAAGGTATGGGAACTATGAGTTCATAATGATTCCATTTGGACTCACCAATGATTCAAATATATCTATCGACTTAATGAGTAGAGTCTTTAGGTATTACCTTAAAAAAATTTATAGTATCACTACTACAAATACGGGCACTAACAGCACTAAAAACAGGCTTTAACAGCGCTAAAAAAGCGTTGTAAAGCTCAGTGCTGATAAAGGATTACATTATCAGTGCTAAAAAAGCGCTGATAAAACAACCCTTTATCATTGCTAAACAAGTGCTGATAAAGGTAGACTTTATCAGCGCTAAGAGAGCGCTGATAAACTTATCTTTTATCAGCGCTTCTTTAGCACTGATAAAGGTGTAGTTTATCAGCGCTGTTTTAGCACTGATAAAAGCACGATTTATCAGCACTAAAAGAGCATTGATAAATGCCCTCTCTGCTTCTACGATAAATCTGCAGCAACACACCCGAACACCTGAAAAAAAAAACAGCATCTCAATAAGCCAATTAAAGAAAGTATACCCATACAAAATTAACTCATAAATCATAAGCAAATTAGACCAAGTATACCCATACAACAATTATACCCATACACCATTAACACATAATTTATAGGTTAATCAAGTACTTAAAGAAATCAATTCAGAATTCAGGGGGTTTGGGGGCTGTTCAAGGGTTTGGGGTGGCTGTCCAAGGGGGGGTAGGGGGTGTCCGGGGGGCTTTCCAGTTCAATCCTAAGGCTCTACATGGGTGTGTTTTATCAATACATAAATCTTTGGACTTTTCTCTATCCACTATGCATCATGTTATCAACCTCAAAGAAGTTATAAGGTTTGTACACACACTGAGGTGCACATAATTGGGGGGGGGGATGAATCTCATTAATAAACCCCCAATATTAAACCTGCAATAGGCTATTGTAAGTGCATGATCAGGAAATATGCACAACCTAGTTGAGAAAGAACTGGAATAAAACTAATAAAAAAATCATCATTGATCCTCAAATACATGACCATGATTAAACCCAAATTAATTTTCCAAGTTCTTAACTTTTACCAAGCATTTCACAAGGATCGTTTCGACATTATAAAAATATAGTTTGACCAAGTCCTACCCCATCTACATCAAGACACATTGATTCTCAAGTATTAAAGCTTGATCAACCATACCTACTTCATCCAATGTTAGGGTTTCTCTGAGTACATCATAGGAACCACAAAAAAAATATAATATACCATGGTCTCCCCACTATATACATAATTATCATTGACCTCCAATATATGAGTTTTATTTATACTCCATCATGGAAATCCACTTATGGGAGTTTTCTCATCCAGGGAATACCCTTAACAGTATCTAAGACCACCCATATGTGTTCTTCCAATTCCGAGGCATAAGACCTACAAGGATCTCATCCCTATACTATGGGAGTACCATTATTTAGGGAATAATACTAAGAAGCATATATTATTTACCATATGGGAGTATTATCATCCAAATAATAATCCCTAGAATCATATCAACCCTCCAATATGGGTGTATTCTCATTTGAGGCATAATCTATATAATCATCTCAGCCCTCCCCTATGGAATTATTATCATTTAGTGATTATTCTCGATAAGAATATCATCCCACTCCTATGTTTGTATTCTCATTTGGGGAATAATACCTATATACATCTCATACCTCCCCTACGAGAGTATTCTCATTTAAGGAATAAGACCCATAAGCATATCCACCCTCCCAAATGGGAGTATTTTCATCCAGATATAAGCCCATAAGTATCATAGAACCAAACACATGATCACCCTATTATACCAGGCCAACCATGATTTGATATATATGAGTCCCCTAATAGATCACATGCTATGACCCCCCATTTAAAAGATCAATGCAATCCGAATGCGTTTGGTCGGATTTCCGTAGGTCAGTTGTTGTTTTCAATTAAAATCGGGTCCATTTTAAACAAAATAGAGGCCCTTTGAGTGATAGAGGCCACACCGTGCCTCTAATTGAGGTGGGGTTGACTCTTACACTTCAACAAGGACCCTTGTATCGTTCTTATAAAATATCAATGCAATCCGAATGTGTTTGGTCAGATTTCCGTAGGTCAGTTGTTGTTTTCACTTAAAATCATGTCCATTTTAAACAAAATAGAGACCCTTTGAGTTCTAGTGGCCACACCATGCCTCGGATTGAGGCGAGGTTGACTCTTACACGTCACAAAGGACCCTTGGATCATTCTTATAAAATATAAATGCAATCCAAATGCATTTGGTCAGATTTCTGTAGGTCAGTTGTTGTTTTCGGTTAAAATCTTGTATATTTTAAACAAAATAGAGACCATTTGAGTGATAGCGGCCACACCGTACCTTGGATTTAGGTGGGGTTGACTCGTACACGTCACCAAGGACCCTTGTATCGTTCTTATAAAATATCAATTCAATCCAAATGCGTTTGGTCATATTTCCATAGGTCAGTTGTTGTTTTCAATTAAAATCGTGTCCATTTTAAACAAGAGAGACCCTTTGAGTGCTAGCGGCCACACCGTGCCTTGGATTGAGGCGGGGTTGACTTTGAAACGTTCCCAAGGACCCTTGGATCGTTCTTATAAAAGATAAATGCAATCCGAATGTGTTTGGTCGGATTTCCGTAGGTTAGTTTTTGTTTTCAATTAAAATCTTGTCCATTTTAAACAAAATAGAGACCCTTTGAGTGATAGCGGCCACACCATGCCTCTTATTGAGGCAAGGTTGACTCTTAAATGTCACCAAGGACCCTTGGATCGTTCTTATAAAAGATAAATTCAATCCGAATGCATTTGGTTGGATTTCCGTAGGTTATTTGTTGTTCTCAATTAAAATCGTGTCCATTTTAAACAAAATAGAGACCCTTTGAGTGCTAGCGGCCACACCGTTCCTCGGATTGATATGGGGTTGACTCGTACACATCACCAAGGACCCTTGGATTGTTATTATAAAATATAAATTCAATCCTAATGAGTTTGGTCATATTTCCGTAGGTCAGTTGTTGTTTTCACTTAAAATCAAGTCCATTTTAAACAAAATAGAGACCCTTTGAGTGCTAGCGGCCACACCATGCCTCATATTGAGGAGGGGTTGACTCGTACACGTCACCAAGGACCCTTGGATCGTTCTTATAAAATATCAATGCAATTAGAATTTGTTTGGTTAGATTTCCGTAGGTCAGTTGTTGTTTTCACTTAGAATCTTGTCTATTTTAAACAAAATAGAAACCCTTTGAGTTATAGGGGCCACACCATGCCTCATATTGAGGTGGGGTTGACTCGTACGCGTCACTAAGGACCCTTGTATCTTTATTATAAAAGATCAATTCAATCCGAATGCATTTGGTTAGATTTCTGTAGGTCAGTTGTTGTTTTCAATTAAAATCGTGTCCATTTTAAACAAAATAGAGACCCTTTGAGTGCTAGCGGCCACACCATGCCTCTGATTGAGGAGAGGTTGACTCATACACATCACCAAGGACCCTTGTATTATTATTATAAAATATCAATGCAATCCGAATGCTTTTGGTCAGATTTCCGTAGGCCACTTGTTGTTTTCAATTAAAATCATGTCCACTTTAAACAAGAGAGACCCTTTGAGTGCTAGCGGACACACCGTGACTCAGATTGAGGCGGGGTTGACTCTTACATGTCACCAAGGACCCTTGGATCGTTCTTATAAAAGATAAATGCAATTCGAATGCGTTTGGTCAGATTTCCGTAGGTCAGTTGTTGTTTTCACTTAAAATCATGTCCATTTTAAACAAAATAGAGACCCTTTGAGTGATAGCGGCCACACCGTGCCTCGGATTGAGGAAGGGTTGACTCATAAATATCACAAAGGACCCTTGGATCATTATTATAAAATATCAATTCAATCTGAATGCGTTTGGTTGGATTTCTATAGGCCAGTTATTGTTTTCAATTAAAATCGTGTCCATTTTAAACAAAATAGAGACCCTTTGAGTGATAGCGGCCACACCGTGCCTCGGATTGAGGCGGGGTTGACTCGTACACATCACCAAGTATCCTTGAATCATTCTTATAAAAGATAAATGCAATAAGAATGCGTTTGGTCAGATTTCTGTAGGTTAGTTGTTGTTTTCACTTAAAATCTTGTCCATTTTAAACAAAAAAGATACCCTTTCAGTGATAGAGGCCACACCATGCCTCGGATTGAGGCAGGGTTGACTCATACATGTCACCAAAGACCCTTGGATCGTTCTTATAAAAGATAAATGAAATCCGAAGGCGTTTGGTTGGATTTACATAGGTCAGTTGTTGTTTTCAATTAAAATCGTGTCCATTTTAAACAAAATAGAGACCCTTTGAGTGATAACGGCCACAATATGCCTCGGATTGAGGAGGGGTTGACTTTTACACGTCACCAAGGATCCTTGGATAGTTCTTGTAAAATATCAATGCAATCCGAATGCATTTGGTCAGATTTCCGTAGGTCAGTTGTTGTTTTCACTTAAAATCTTGTCCATTTTAAACTGAATAGAGACCCTTTGAGTGATAGCGGCCACACCATGCCTCGGATTGAGGCAGGGTTGACTCTTACACATAACCAAGGACCCATAGATCGTTCTAATAAGATATCAATGCAATACGAATGCGTTTGGTCAGATTTCCGTAGGTTAGTTGTTGTTTTCAATTAAAATCTTTTCCATTTTAAACAAAATATAGACCCTTTGAGAGCTAGCAGCCACACTGTGCCTCGGATTGAGGAGAGGTTGACTCATACATGTCACAGAGGACCCTTGTATCATTCTTATAAAATATCAATTCAATTCGAATGTGTTTAGTTGGATTTCTGTAGGTTAGTTGTTGTTTTCACTTAAAATCTTGTCCATTTTAAACAAAATAGAGACCCTTTGAGTGATAGCGGCCACACCGTGCCTCGGATTGAGAACGGGTTGACTTGTACACGTCACCAAGGACCCTTGGATCGTTATTATAAAAGATCAATGCAATCCGAATGCGTTTGTTCAGATTTCCATAGGTCAGTTGTTGTTTTCAATTAAAATCATGTCCATTTTAAACAAAATAGAGACCCTTTGAGTGGTAGCGGCCACAACGTGCCTCATATTGAGGAAGAGTTAACTCTTACACATCACCAAGGACCCTTGGATCATTCTTATAAAAGATCAATGCAATCCGAATCCGTTTGGTCAGATTTTCGTAGGTTAGTTGTTGTTTTCAATTAAAATCGTGTCCACTTTAAACAAGAGAGACCCTTTGAGTACTAGTGGCCACACCATGCCTCTGATTGAGGTGAGGTTGACTCGTAAACATCACCAAGGAACCTTTGATTATTATTATAAAATATAAATGCAATATGAATGCGTTTGGTTGGATTTCCGTAGGTCAGTTGTTGTTTTCACTTAAAATCCTGTTCATTTTAAACAAAATAGAGACCCTTTGAGTGATATCGGCCACACTGTGGCTCGGATTGAGGCGGGGTTTACTCTTACACATCACCAAGGACCCCTGGATCGTTCTTATAAAATATCAATGCAATCCGAATGTGTTTGGTTAGATATCTGTTGGTCAGTTGTTATTTTCAATTAAAATCATGTGCATTTTAAACAAAATAGAGACCCTTTGAGTGCTAGCAGCCACACCGTGTCTCAGATTGAGGCAGTTTAACTCGTACACATCACCAAGGACCCTTGTACCGTTATTATAAAATATAAATGCAATAAGAATGCGTTTAGTTGGATTTATGTAGGTCATTTGTTGTTTTCAATTAAAATCGTGTCCACTTTAAACAAGAGAGACCCTTTGAGTGCTAGCGGCCACACCGTGCCTCGGATTGAAGTGGGGTTGACTTGTAAACGTCACCAACGACCCTTGGATCATTCTTATAAAATATCAATGCAATACGAATGAGTTTGGTCATATTTCCGTAGGTCAGTTGTTGTTTTCACTTAAAATCTTGTCCATTTTAAACAAAATAGAGACCCTTTGAGTGATAGTGGCCACACCATCCCTCAGATTGAGGCAAGGTTGACTCTTACATGTCAAAAAGGACCCTTGGATCGTTCTTATAAAAGATCAAGGAAATACGAATGCATTTGGTCAGATTTCCATAGGTCAGTTGTTGTTTTCACTTAAAATCTTGTCCATTTTAAACAAAATAGAGACCCTTTGAGTGGTTCATCATTCTTGCATGTTACTGGTGCATATCATCCATTAAAATGGGAAAATGACTCTTTGGAGAAAGAATTACAATTTTCCTATGAACATTTACATACAACGATGTTTCATCTTTTGATCCCCTTAACCCCTCTCCAAAATGACCACAAATTGTACATGTCCCCAAGTCAGATCTTCATTGTATTTGTGTACAATCTTCCATCAGGTATGTGGACCACTCATTTCTGAACACATCTATACCATCTTGTGAGTATGAGGCTTTTCGGCAGTCAGAGTAGTACTGAAAAATAAAAAAATAAAAAATTAATAAATAACTTAAATGAAGTAGTAGTTTTTTTAAAAATACCTCTTTAGGGATGCTAGTTTACTGATGAAAAACGATCCCTTTCATAAATTTACAAACATAATAACCGCAATCATTATCGTTTGTTTGTTTTGTACACTGAAAAAAAATTGATCATTAGGAGAATAAGTAACTTGTGTTGAGATGTGTTTGGATAGTGAAATTTTATTATATATACCCTGATATTTGTCCAGACGTAGTACTTGCTCGCCTCCCTATGCTTAGCCCCTGTCCTCATTCATTTTTTTAGACGATAATGATACACCACCCTATCATTACAGAATCCTCAGTAAAAGATAATATAAATTATATTACTTTATGTTTAGACCTAAAATGTAAGATGTAGTGTCTTACATATTCACAAACTCCATCATGTGTGGTCGGTTTGATGGATATCCTTGCTTTGAATCCAGAAAATAAATCTTCGGAGTATCCAAGTTCACCACAATTAGAAACCAATGTTGCTAAAAACACAGAAAGGAATAAGTAATAAAAGAAGTGAAAATATAATTGATATGCTTTAATCGTAGAGTATTACCCCTGCATGGTTGGTATTAGGAAAAGTATGTCATCTGTAATCTTGCGTTCAAATGTTTTCAGCAAGCCATTCACTATTGAATCCCTTTTTAATGGCTCTATTTTTGTTAGGTGTGTTGATGTGATATGGGGACTATCCTGTCCAAATCTTGGCTCATGGGAAAATTCCTTCAATTGTTTTTCATAAATGCGTTTGTCAAAAATATAAAATGCATTTAGTCATAATTTTCATATTAGATCAGCTTTTGGAAAATCAATTCATGGAAACATACCTCATATATACATTTACAACTATGACGCCTAGCCAACCGTTTTCAAGGATTTCATTTACATTTTCAGCAGCAATGAAATCCTGACTTTCCTCTCTGTATATATTCTCTTCGAAAACCACTATATGACTATTACCATCTTTTAGCTTTGTATCCACACGAGTCTTCAATACTAGTAAATGTGGATAGAGAACATGTGGTGTTATTGTGCTTTCAGTAGCTCTTTGGGATCGGTTGGTCGATTCTTTAGATGGTTTTGAGCTTACGTTTGTCACCCCCTTTCCTTTCTCCGTCTATAACAACAATCATTGGTTTAGAACCTTTTTTCATTAATTGTTAAGGGTTTAGCTTGAAAAGAAAAGGAAATAAATACCTCTTTGTCTGCATGTACTCTTAAAAGTTGTGACGACCATGCAATGAATATCCCAATAGCCTTTTCGACCGTATGAATATCATCGTCATCAAGTGGAATAGGTCGCTCTGCCTTTGGATCATGAGATACAGTAATCGTCACTTTCAGATGATCTTTCGGAAGTGGTCTATTATGCATTGTGGCATCTGGGATATTGAACACTGTAGCCCTCTCTACAAGGTGATAGGTGGGTGTTGACGGATATAAATCACAATCATTATCACCCTGTAAAAGATGAGTACAGAAAAATTATCTATGTTTGTCTGATTCATATTTCATGAGAACAATTATTAGAATATTGATTACCACGGCTAAGATAGTTCTTTGAGGCGAATGGATCACCTCAAAACTGGTGGGGGGGGGGGGGTGGGGTGGGATGTTCATGCGGCGATTTTTCTTGAGTTGTGGCTTCCCTTTGGTTACCACCCATAAAATTTTCTAGCAACTCTCCCTGCCATTGCAATTGTTCTTCAAGGGTTGCTATTTTTTCGCTCATTTGTTCCAATTTTTCATCTGTATCATCCATTTTTTTCTTCTTCTCAAAATATACTCGGGGTGTCACCCCAAACCCTGCACCTCTGACATGACCGTATTTTTCTGGCTGCTTCAAAGCTGTTGATAATAGGTCTATATCAGCTACATGAGTAGCTTATTCTTGTGACTATCGGATATAGGAAAATAACTAATTATTTTTATGTAATAGAAATTTTAAACAAATTATTTTATCATCGTGTCATACTTACACATATTTCCCACACTTTTTGTGTGTTCTCATCTACTAACTTTCCTTCTTTGTTCACACGTGCCTCCTTCCATAGCACATGACGTGGGATGGAAGTGCATTTGGTTTTAGACTCATCAATCAACATATAAACATAGAAAAATAATTATGATGTTGTTTATTGTAACCTAACAATATTATTGTAAATTTAAAATATGTACCATTTTCTTTTCTAATGAAGCGTACCCCATCCTTGCTTTATGATAGGGGTAGGTTGGTTTTGAAGCACTTCCTTATTTTCAGTACAGAGTTTCTGTTTCATAAATGAAATATTGACAATCAAAGTGATGAATACAGGTATCCTCAAACAACGTATTATCACTCACAATGTACCTGAAACTTCTCATCCCCACGATGGCCAATAAATGCATCCCATGCTTCTTGGGATATCAGGTGAGTGTAGACAATGGGTTGGTGCGGGTTTATTTTAACTTTATAATCTTTGAGGTGACATCTTGTTAAAATAGTGCAAAAACCTCGATGAATCTTTCCTACAAGCCTTAGTACATAATCATTGTGTGAATCGTCTACTATAAATGTACTCTGCAAGATATTGAGAAGAGTAAGACATTGTTTCATTGTTTTATTTTCTAGTAAATTAAAGAAATAAATTCATAATGTTACCGTAATTTCTTCCCAGATCACAACCTTCATCCCAGACACGACATGGTGCCATGAATCTATGTCAATCGGCACACTTTTCTGAGTGACAACTCCAATGTAGCTGCTAAACATAGCCTTGTTGGGATTCACATGTTGGCCTCATGCATTCCATCTGACTTCAAATTTGATGCCTTTTCTTTTCGCCTTAAGAATTTTGGCTAACACCGTCAAACTACGACGCACCTGTGATTTCTGCAATGCTGACCCTTCATTCCTAACCATTTAATCGATATCAACATCATCTATATGTTTATCTAGAATGGTATCAATGACATGTGTTGATGGTTGTTGGACCTCAACACTAAGAGTAGTAGAAGCTGTAGCAGTAGGAGAAGCAGGAGCAGCAGGAGGAGAAACAGCAGCAAACGCCGCAGCAGGAGGAGCAGCAGGAGCAACCGGAGCCACAACAGGAGCAACAGCAGTAGCAGCATGAGCTGCAGGAGCATCAGGAGAAAAAACAGTAGCAACATGAGCTACATGAGCAGCAGGAGCAGTAGCAGCCACAACAGTAGCTGCTTGAGAGACTTGTTCAGCCTCAAGGATAGGAGCATCAGAATGTGCAGAAGTCATTATCTACAAAAGTGGTTTAATAGTTAATTCATATTACATAAATTTAGTAATGATAATATAATAACATGAGATAAAAAGATCTATATTACAAACAAAATATAATCTGTTTACTGAACTCTCTTTCTTTTTTTCAAAGGTTGAAGGGATTTGACACCTCTATCGACTATCCAAATCCCTTCATTGTGGTCTCCTCTGACATACAAAACATCATCTGCATTGGGACCGCTCCGAAATGATTGCGACGTACCACTAAAAGGATCATCCTCAACTGAATTTTCATCGGAACCTTCAGTAGTTTTGGACGATAATAGAACAATCGACCACTTTCAGTTTGCGGGATCTGGAACATAAAAAACTTGTACCGCTTATGATGCCATTATAAACTATTCGTCTTTGTACCCTTCTTTACTAAAATCATCTTTCACAAATCCCCATTCATCTATTTTAACACCATTTTTGTTATCAATCCATTTTCATTGAAAAATCGGCATTTGGAATGTTGTATAATCCAACTCCCATATTAGTTTGATAATGCCAAAGTATGACATATTTGCATAAATTGGATTTCTGTCCTTACTACCAGAAACATGCATCGCTTCAGCCACTAGTGTAACTCCACTATTTTTCATGGTACTATCTTCATCATGTTCATATGTATAGAATGTATAACCATTAATTACATAACCACTGTAAGATAATACATACACACTTGGTCCAACGACTAGCCATCGAAGAAGTTCTAAAATTGAATTCAGATTTTCATCCAACTGCTTAAAAATATGGTCCTGAAACCATCCTATAAACTGGTGATTATGTGTATATGATAACCATTTTTCATCCCTCGATGGATTCAACTACCTAAGAATTTCTTTGTGAGTTTCAATATATGGAGCAACCTCCCAACTGTTATGAAAAACATAAAGATGAGCCTGCTCCCGATCTGTAATACTGATTGTCACAACTTCTCTTCCAGAAATTCCCTCACCCTCAATGCATCCAGTGTGATGAGATTTCAGGAGACCAATGCTTTCCACATCAGATAGGTATTCAGTACAAAATTCAATGGCTTCCTCAACAATATATAGCTCCACTATACAACCCTATGGCTGACTTCGATTTTTGACATACCCTTTCAAAATATTCATATACCGTTTAACAAGATACATCCATCTATAGTGCACAAGACCACAAAGTCGAATCTCTCTCACCAATTGAATCATCAAATGAACCATCATATCAAAGAATGTTAGCAGGAAGAACATTTCTAATTCATATAATATGATGACAATTTCTTTTTCCATAGCTAGAAATTTACCTGGGTCTAAAAGTTTTCTACATATAGCTTTGAAAAAGAAACAAAGTTTGGTTAACGTATGGCGAACATTCTTGGGAAAAATGCAATGTAAATATATATGAATTAGATCTTGCATCAAAACATGTAAATATTGTGATTTCAAACCTTTTAACTTAAAATCATTCATTGAAACAGTGTTCTTGATATTTGATAAGTACCCCTCTAGAACCTTTACATCATTGAAGAAGTTTCAAAACTGATATCTCTCTGCCCTAGAAAGAGTATAAGCAGCTAGAGGAAGAAACATTCGATTTTCACCCTTCACAGAAGCCAACTCTTCTCGTATTCCCATGTCAACCATGTCCAACCTTGCCTTAATTCTATATTTTGTTTTTTCAGGGGTATTTAGCAACGTTCCGATAACACTATCACATAATTTTTTTTCCACATGCATCACATCAAGAAAATGTCTGACGTACTAACAATTCTAGTATGGTAATTAAAAAAAAATGGATCTCTTTTTCCAACCTATTTTCGTAAGGTTTTTTGAAAATGGTTTACCAAAAATAGTGTTCATATCTTTTAATTTCTCAAACAGCTGATCACCTGTTAGTGGAGACGGTGTTGCACATTTTTCTAAACTTCCATTGAATGATGTCATCCAAGATCGGTACTTATGCCGATGAGGTAGTAATCTACAATGTCCTAGAAACACATATTTCGATGAATGTTTAAACCTAATTGATTCTATATCTTCTTCGCACACAGGACACCCTTGAGTTTCTTTAATGCTATTTCCTGAAAATTTTTCACAAGCAGGGAAATCATTTATTGTCCCATACAACATCGCTCTCAACATGAAGTATTCACTTTTACAAGCATCATACAACATTACACCTGAGTCCCACAATAACTTCAAATCCTCGATCAAAGGAGCCAGATAAACATCAATATTGTTACCTGGTTGTTTTGGTCCTAATATAAGCATAGATAACATGATGAATTTCCACTTCATGCATAACCAGGGTGGAAAGTTATAATTTACCAACATAACAGGCCATGTACTATGAGTTCTGGTTTGAAAACCAAAGGGATTCAATCCATATGTAGATAATGCAAGACGAAGGTTTCTCGGCTCTTTTCGAAATTCAGGATACTCATGATCAATTTTCTTCCATTGAGGAGAGTTAGCTGGATAACGTAATAACCCATCTTTATTTCTTTTATCTGCATTCCACGACAATTGTCTTGAAATTTCTTCACTTCCATATAGACGCCTAAACCTTGGAATGATTGGAAAGTACCATACAACTTTCATAGGATTGGATTAATCCTTCTTGTATCAAGAATCATCACAATTTGGGCATTCTATAAGTGATTTGTTCTCTTTGCGAAACAATATACAGTCTTTCGGGAAGACATGTATTCTTTCAGAAATCATTCCCATCGAGCGTAGAATTCGTCTAGATTCATATTCCTGGCTTGGGAGATCATTATCTTCCAGGAGCATGTCATTCAAGAGAGCATGTAGTTCCGTAAAACTGACATCACTCCATCCGTTGCCTGCTTTCAATTTATACAACTTCAGTACAACTGACAATGTTGTATACTTAGTGTAAGCAGCATATAATGGCGTCTTTGCACAACTCTTTAACTTCTCAAACAATTTTTGGTAATCACGGAGTTCATATTGAATTGTATTTGTCATTTACTCAATACGATCTTCATCATCATTGACATCTTTAATCACATCCTCCATATGGTCTTCTTCATTATCCATATTTGTATTCATATCTGACGATCCATAAAACGCAGTTTTATCCCATCCAGTAGCTATATTCGCTTTTTCTCCGTGTTTATTCCAACATTTATAACTCCGATCTATTCCATGACATATCAAATGTTCTTCCAAATCCTCTGGAGTAAGTAGTCTATAATAACAACAACGTAAACACAGACAAAGGATTTGAGAAGGATCCTTGGCGTGATCCTTTGCAAACTTGATGAACTCTTTCACTTCGTTCTCATACTCTATTGTTAAACGATTAGCATCCATCCAATCTTTATTCATCTCCATCCTATTTGAATCTCAAATATTAGTATTTATGGTTCAAGTACACAAAACAAGAATTCCAAATACAGTATAAGAGAACCAATTCCTTATAAAAATAGAGATTAATAGAGCCTAACCATTAGTATGTATTCATATTCATTAAATATAATTACTTTAGATTCACTATAGTTTCCTCAAATCACCCCAGACCAAACACAAGAATAATCAAGAATGATACATCTACCACTCCTAGGTCTCTTCCCTACATTCAATATCAACATGCCTAAATAATCATTGCTGGTGGAAGTGAAACCGTTCCTGATGATCATGCCAAGAATAAATGGAAACCAAAAGGGGGGAGTGAATCAAAATACCCCAAACAAGATGAAAAAACATGGTATTTGAGAATAGGTTAGTGGATTTCATGTTGTCTAGACACCTATCAAATAGACTCCACAAGCGGTGATGGCCCCTATAGTTGTTGCACCAGGTGAAACTGTCACATGAGAAGCTGAGATCAATGAGGCCCTTCCCAGCCATGAACTGAACAAACTCCATGATGGCCTTCCTCTGGAATGGGCTTCTACCTTTCCTTTCCTTTGGGTTGGAAATTACATTAAAGTCACCCCCAAAAAACAATCGATGGTTCTCGGGATCGAAGGTATTTTGTTCAAAAGGACAATCAATCCCCCTCAATTTTTTAAAATACCAATACTATAAACCATTAAAAAACAAGACATTTTAATTTATTTTGGAAATCATTCCCAAAAAAATTCAATAAACAAACACATGCCAAACCATTTGGAATTTTATTTAAAGAATCAACTTATCTTTATTTTAAACCATGTTTTTCATTTATAATATCAAATCCACCAACGGTAGAAGGAAACCTAATTTATTTCAATGAAAAAGGTTAATTCACAAAAAGATACCATCCATTCCATATATTATTTTCATTAATAGGGTTATTTTGTGCTTCAAAATGATCAAAACATGTCTAACCAAATTCAAATGGATAAAATATGAATTCATGAAACACATGAATCCCAAAAAGAAGATATAGTATAGAAACACCCACTTGGAATCTGAATGAGTCTACTCAAATGAAGAACATCATACATCTCCAACTACATCGATGCTTTCTCATATACAACGAAACCACTAGCTAGATAGTGTCCCTCACCAAGAACATCATACATCTCCAAATAAGAGATTACAACCAATAACCATGAAGAACATCATAAGATGGAAATATACTAAGAACACATCCCTTCACCCAAATAAGTGACTACAACCACTAACCATGAAGAACCACTAAGAGAATAATTTGAAACCTAAGGAAAGGTACACCCAAAACATACCAATTAATTCAAATGAAATACTTTCTAAACCAAACCATTGAAATCCTCAAATGTTCCTAACATAAAACCCCATCATATCTCCTAATAAAATTCTTTGATAAAACTATTTCATGGCCTATACCCATTTAGACCCCTCTATTGGTTAGTAGATTATAGTGTAGTGACCCCCTAAAACCATCCTCCAACATGTCATGGGTTAGTGAATGCACCGAGGGTATTTATCACAACCATGTGCAATGTACTTCTAATAATAAATAATTGATATAGTTTAACATCAAGTTGTATAGATGATTTTTCGAATGACACCAAGTGAAAGTTAGTATGGTAAATATGTGTGATAAGACATTTTTGGTCTAACTAAAAGGGAATATAGCCTAATGAGTGTATTTTGGATTCACAAAAAATATGACTCTATGTGGTATAATGTTTTTTCAACTAGTAGGAGTATGGACCACTTAGTGAATATGGTCCTCTATGTGTGGGAATGTTTTAATTTAGAGTATGGCCTAATATGTATGGTTCCCATAGAATAAGGCCCATTTGAATTGGATATTTGGGATCATGGGTAATTTTTTGATGCCTCTATTGGGGAAATCACTCAGGCTTGAATCTGTTTACTTGGGCTAGCCACAATCCTCATAACCTACCTTATCTATTTCCAAAGGTGGAAAGAGTCCACCTCCATGGTTGATAATATTGTCCCCTTGATTGGAATGGGAATATGGGATGTTAGATATTCATTCTATAGTTTCCTTCTTGGAGTATGATTCCTATTCTAGGTCTCTATTCCAGATGTAAGACATGATTCTGAATCTAGTTTTTGGTTCTACTCTCTAGTGGACACATGTTAATTACAATTATTATTCTAGTTATAGGGAATATACTTTTAGTTGAATATAATAATGGTGATGAGTGTATTGATAAACTATAAAATTCATCTAAAATTGAGGTTATTAATTTTTCATTAGCTCATGACATGAGGTGTATTATCTGTAATACATGAGTCATACCATGATTGATAATTGGTAACTTATTCTTATTGCAGAAGGAATTCAAGTCTTATAACCTCTATAATCTTATGCTCATTACACAAGGTGGATCACATTTTTCATGTGAGTAATCTACACCAATTTGGTTCATAAAATATATTCATAGAACATAAGGATTTCTATATTCATCAACCAATGAATCATGTTATTATCACACCAGGTAAGAACATAAGATCATCTACTAATGGAAGTGTTTAGAGATCGTATTCTCATCACATAGGGGATTCTTTGGCACATCGCCTAAGGAATCTCATGCTCCTCATGTGAGGTATAATACTAGGATCATTACCTAGGAGATGAATAATAGATCTTATGATCATCACTTAGGGTATTATTAGGCATATCCCATAATGAATCTATTTGTAATCTCATGAGGTATAATCAAGGGAACATTATTTGGGAGATAAAGAAGATCTCATATTCCCATAACATAGGGAATTCATATTCTCGTCACCTAAGGCAACCTAGTATTATCACCTAGAGTTGGATGTTTCTTGAATTAAGAGTGGTCATAGGTTTATATCTCGGTAAAGGAACTCACATATTTGAATTTTAGAAGAGGTAACCACCCGATACACTCATAGCATATGGGGTGAGCATAGTTTTATAGCCACCATTTCATTTTTATCCATGAAGTTATTCAATTACCACCAAACCCTTTTCAATTTCATTATTAACAACTATATTATATATCACTGGGAAACTAAAAGGAAAACCCATATCAACTAACGATGTCATCTCCCACAATAACCCACTCATTACATCTTTTTAACAATGGAAAGGTTGATACTTCCC
This sequence comes from Viscum album, assembly GCA_963277665.1. Lineage (NCBI taxonomy): Eukaryota > Viridiplantae > Streptophyta > Magnoliopsida > Santalales > Viscaceae > Viscum > Viscum album. Next base: position 628,584,106 of record OY728127.1, read on the forward strand.
CACTGCATGATTTACCACCTCAACCATCTCACATTTTCCTCCAATGGAATCCATCACAACCAAACTAACAAAAAACTTCTAAACAACCCCACCAAAAAACAATGATGATTTTCAACAATAAAAGTAAACACGCACCATGTTCTTGAGAAATATAATGAAAATTAGTAAAAACATGTGAATCATCCCCTTTACATCATTTTCCATCAAGTATGGTTTATTTTCTTCAATCGGTCAATCCATAATACTCACCCATAGAGTAAAAAATCATATTAAAAAAATGATATACAAATGGGAGAGGAGAACAATATTGAAAAAAGATTTGGAAAACATGCCTTAAAGGAGGTCTGGAAAACCGAAGCTTGAAAGCATTGCGGGCAGCAGAGGTCCGGAAAATTAAAGCTCAAGGGCGGCGGAGGTCCGGCAACGTGAATTCAGCGGGCGGAGGAGGTCCGAAAACAAGAAACGAGGGTGGCAGAGGTCCGACAACGTGATATCAGTGGGTGGCAGAGGGGAGTTGCAGGGTTCTAGTACCGCGAGAGCTTTAGGTCGCGATAAAACGAGGGCACTGTGCGACCGACTGTATAAAAAAATGCACTATGGTTTTATCAGCGCTAACATTTTAGCGCTGATAAAGGTGTCCTTTATCAGTGCTTTTTTAGCGCTGATAATAGTAAACTTTATCAGTGCTACAAAAGCGCTGATAAATCCTGACTGTATCAGCGCTAAAATTTTAGCGCTGATAAAGTTTACCCTATATCAGCACTTTTCTAGCACTGATAAAGAGGTTGTATATCAGTGCTAGAAAAGCGCTGATAAAGAACTCCTTTATCAGCGCTAAAATTTTAGTGCTGATACAGGGTAACCTTTATCCGCGGTTTTGCTTAGCACTGATATAAGGGGGCGCTTCCCTTTCCCGTATTTGTAGTAGTTTATCCTTTATAGGTGATATTTCAATCTACTATAAAAGTAAGGAGGAACATGTGGTGAATTCTAATTCTATGATGAAATCCTTCGGAAATGAAAATATATAAGAAATGTATATGAAATATGAGTTTTTGATAAAGTAAGTAACATTCCTAGGGAATTTTATCACTAATAAAGGGATATTTAAGGCAATTGAACGATGTCCTAGAGAAAAATTTATGATGTTGATCCAAAATTTCCTTGGATTATCTGGTTACTATCATAAACTTGTGAGAAACTTTTGGTGATTTTCAATTCCACTAACCAATATAACTCAGTAGGGAGTGAAGTTTTTCTATATTGATGAATACAATGAGAGATTTAAAGAGTTAAATAAGAGGATAATCACTAAACTTATGATCACATCACCCACCTATGTAGAGGGACTTTTGAACTAAAATGATGAATTCAAATAATGATTGGGTTTTTTACTCATGAAAAATGACAAAGTGATAGCCTATGCCTCTCTCTAATTAGATATCCATAAGTATAAATACCCAAACCTGATTTAGAATTGAGAGAAGTGATCTTCACATTGAATATTTGGTGAAACTATCTCTATGGGGAGAAGTGTGACTTGTGTATGGATCTTAAAATTCTCAAGTATATATTCACACAAAAGTATCTATATATGAACCAATGAAGGTGGATAGATATGATAAAGTATTATGATGGTTCAATCCATTACTGTCCTCAAAAGGTGAATAAAGTGGCCGATGCTCTGAGTGGAAAGGATCCCAAACCCCTATCCATGATGAGGATTGAAAGGGATATAATATTATTAGACATGAGAAGGATGAAAATGAGAATCATAAAAGGAAAATCATCCTACCTTTCTCAAATAACCTCTCAACCATCCATTCTTGAGAGGATCAAGGAGGCCTAGAATGATGATGATGACATATAGAGAAAAGTAGTGAATATTTTAGAGTTCAAATTTCATAAAGATCTGGTTATAATGTTTTGAACCGGGATATATGTCCCATAAAAATGATAAATTAATTTGGAACTTATTTATGATTCACAGAGTTTATCCTTATCTATTCATCAAGGAAGTACTAAGATGTATATAGATCTGAAGAAAAACTTCTTGTTGGATAACATGAAGGTGTAGATTGCATAATTTTTATCTTGATGCCTAGTATTCCAATAAGTTAAGTCAAAACAATAGAAGTCTAATATTATAATGAAACCATTTACCAAACTAGTATGGAAATATAAAAACATAACCATGGATTTTATCACAGGACTCCCCGGGATATTTGAAGGAAATTCTTCCATTTGGGTGGTAGTCGATCACCTTACAAAGTTAGTACATTTTATTAATATTAATGAAGATTTATCTCTTAAAAAACTCAACAATATATACATAAGATAAGTGAAAATAATACGTAGAGGAAAAATCATAATTTTATTTTATTAATATCTAAGGTTTACCTAGAGGTTCTAGAGAAGCCTTCAACAAGTGTTGGATACAGAGTTGAGTTTCAATACTTCTTTTCACCCCCAAATGGATTGTTAGTCTGAGAGAACCATTCAAACTGTAGAGGATATGCTTTAATATGTTCAATGAATATTAAAGGATATTTGTATAAACACCTTTGAATATTGGAGTTATCGTATGAATATATTTTCCATTCTTGTGTTTGAATGGAACCTTATGAGGCCTTATATGGAAGAGGTGTCAGACTCTAACATAATGAGATAAAGTTAGATGGAGGAAGCTAATAGGTGATGAACTTGTCCTTGATATGATAGAGAAGGTTCATACCTTTTAGTGTAATATGAAATTATCCCAAATTTTATAGAAAATATATGTAGAAAATTTACATTGATACTTAGAGTTTAAGGTCATAGATAAAGTGTTCCTTCATATATCACTATGGAAGAAAGTCATGAGGTTTGGGAAGGAGAGAAAGATTAGTCCTAGATACATAAAAAACTTTGAGATTCTTGGTCACATCAAAGCTATCAACTATCAATTATCTCCCACAAATAACCTATCACAAGTACATGACATGTTCTTTATATCCCTCTTAAGGAAGTACATACCAAACCCCTCACATGTACTGAATCCTGTGGTGGTACCATTATATAATGATCCTTCATACGAAGAGTACTTGGTGAAGATTATAGTGTATGAAATGAAATTTTTAGAGGGAAATTTATGAAGTGGGGAATAATGTGATGACCCAAACTTTTATAAATTAAATTACCTTCTAAATGAATAAATTCTTTATTAAGTAATTTGGATATAGAAAACACATACACTATATTTCATTTGTTATTTTGGACCATTATAAACTATAGCTATAATTTTTCTTTTAGAATTAAAAGACCATTAAGAATCATAACCATTGATAATAAAGTTTTTCTATAGTGACCATTAAAATTATTATCTATTAAGGTTTATAATAATATTTAACTGAAGTTGGTGGAATAAGTATTGGCCTGGACTAGTATGATCGCACCCTATGAAGTCTATTTATCACATCTTCTGAGGGAGATGGAATCATTGGGATTTACCCTTAACCAAGACAAAGTTGAGATACAATAACTAAAACATGAGAAACATATTTAAGAGAAATATTCAAGCTCATAGATATCATTACTCAAACCATTCCTACTAAACCACCCAAAGAAAGTACTACTATTAGACATCTTACCCTAATGGTGTATGCTAGTGTAGTAAAGGGTTATATGTCTAGACACCATAGTATGGATTTGTAAATTTTATTTTCTAATAAAATAATGATATATTGATCCATTTTCATTATTAATATATATATATATATATATATCATTATACACGAGTTGATGAAAATCAGATTTTGATATGAAGAAAAAAAATTATATTTTTGGGAAATATATAGTTTCAATTAATTTTGTTTTGATAAATTCCATAATTTTTAAATAAAAATTATTTTCATTAAATATTATTCTTAAATAATATTTATTTAAATATATATTATAATATAATTTAATGAACTCCAATTTAATTTTTATAAGGGTCAGAAAGTTTCTAGTGTAGTTGAAATTAGTATTTTCTAGTAAATAATTATTTTTATTTAAAATTATTAATTATCATATTTATAAAATTATATTGACAAAATAAATATTATTTTTGAAATCAACACTCTAAAATTATCCAATGCTATGTTTTTCATTATTTTCCAAGGCAGTCAATTTTTTTGGGTAAACATTTAATACTGTATGTATTATGACATGATAATATCCCAAAATTGATTTTATAAATACTATAAGAGGAATAATTTAAAAAAACATATTTCCCATTTAAAATAATTTATTTTTAGTGTTATTTGATTAATTTTATAAACCTTTAATGAATCCTCCAAATCCTATATTATATTTTAAGGTTTTAAAAACAATTCTTTATAAACATAACTCATTTACACATCATAGATGGTATTATTTTAATTAATCTAACTATTATAATAATAAAATATTTAATACCACTCATCTTTAGTGTAACACCCCAAGATTTCATGGTATGCTTTTCTTTGAATAATACAATAGCATGTGTTATACGCATCTTCGAGTTCTAACACACACCGCAACCAATCAAACTAGCCATTATGAATAGTAATACCCACTTTTTGAAGTTTTATAAATTTTATCTTTTAAAATGGACTTCGTATTTGGATTCGGAATATCAAAATTATCCTAGGGTGATGTTTTGGTATTTTTCTGAAAACTTTCAATTTTTGATGAATAGTAAAAAACACTGAGTTATAGTTTAAAAATGAATTTTTATTTAAATAATTATTTATTTTATTTAAATTTAATTAAGGTCAAAATAGATACATAATACCTATATAAGTTCAATTTAATTCATTGTAGTTAGTTTAGAATAATTTTAGACATATAAAATCTTATTGAACTTTTCACCGCCTTTTACCCACCTCCTAGGAGAATTTGGAAATTCACGTAAAACTTAATTTTACCATTTCTGTGAGTGGAATTTCAAAAATCCGAGAGACACGGTTAATATCAAGGAGTAAAATGTGGTTCAATAAGATGAAAATAATTTTTGGTGAATAGTAACTTTTTACTTTTATTTACCACGGTTAAAAGCAAATAGGGTAATTAAGGGTAAAAATATTATTAATATTACACTAACACATGTTTTAATTCTATTGGACAAGAGTATCTCGACCAAAACCAACCTTAGGAATAAAATATTATCATTTAGGTCCACTTGTATTTGATTAGGACATTTATTATTATTTAATTCAAAGAAGAGTAAAAAGAGTTAAAATCAAAGTTTAATTACTAAAACATTTTTAATATAGGGTTATACATAAAATAAATTCGATTGTAAATATTTATTAGAAAGATGAAATGATTTAATACATAATGGTATTTTATTTTTAATTTTTAGACATTAAATAATTTAATTTATTTATGACACAATGGTGATGCGGTAATTACCTAACTAATGAAATATTAAAATAATTGATATTATAAATATCCAAATAAATATAATTTGAGACTTTTTATGAATTACACTAATTTAATAGGTTAATATGACATGTTAGGATAGATTCAATGTATTTTTTGTGAAGTAATCATGTTTTTATTATTTTAACAAAAAACAAATACAAAATAGTGTCAAAATTGACATAAAATAGTTTTTAAAACAAATATTATATTATTAATTGATATAATGGTCCTAAAAATATAAGGTTCATCCAAAAGACTTATATAATAATATATATGACATTAATAAACCAATTGGGGTTATATTGGCAGTATATAGTAAGTTTATTAACCATATAGTGTAAGAATACAAGAAGACACGGTAAAAGTTAAATTATTTAACTTAGAGTTAAATATAAATGATAAGGTTAAAATGGTAACCTAAACTTGTATAAAACATATTGGTTGAGTTTTTTTTGACCTATCCCCAACTTAGACTTTAAATAATCAACTTTTGAGCCATTAGAAACTGAATATGAATTTATCATAAAATAATATTGTAAGTTTTTCCTAAGGTGCCCCTCACCCCTCTTATAAAAGGGCACTCCCCCTTTTATAAATTTCACACCTTCAAAGCCTTTTGGCTCGGCCAAACCCTACCCAAATACGCTATAAAATATCCTCCCTTAAACCTAGAGGCCTTATTTTGATCAGAATGCCAACCAAAGGATCCCTTTTGATCAAATCAAAAGGAAGAACCCGAAGAAGAGGTAATGATTTCACCACCCTCTTTCAAGTTCCTTTCTCTTCCACTTCCTTTTTCTTTGTTGTTTCTATTCTAAAGTAATAACTCCAGTATATTATATATACTGTGATGTTATTACAATTATGGTACAACCAAATTCATTATTCTATCCACCCTTTTAATGACATGTCACCATACGTGCGTACGTACGACTTACCGTCTCCACGTCGTGGTGTAATTGTTATTCAATACATTATTATTTAGATGGGTAAAATAATGATGTGTATTTGATAAATATAACATGATAAGTATTATGTATATATTATATACCATCCAATTATATATTATATTAATATCAAAAGAATGATATTTTCGCTCGTGCGTACGTACGAATTACCGACTCCACGACACGATGAGATTCATTTCCAAGTTTACCATTCATCGACGATTATAAAAATATATATTACTAATAAGTATGTAATATATGACATAATAATGCTACTGGAGATATATATATTTATATATATAAGTATTTATGTACTTACATATATCTTATTCACTTACTTCTGTTCAATACTATATAAAAACGGAAACAACGTTTATGCATACGTACGGACTACCGTCTCCATAAATGGTGTTTTCCATTTCAAATATACGTCTATTATAAATTTTTATATTCTAAATATATATGATAAATAAATCATGTTTTATTTTCTGGAAGTATTTAAATCATGATCTAAGTGATACAATCAAGATTAACAAGTTAAAACATGTATGATAAAGAAAGCGATTATTACCCAAAGTATTAATATAACATGGAAATTATTATTAAATGGGTAGTATAAAGTCATAAATGAATAATATATGATATCATAAATATTAATATGGTTATGTTATAATTTAATAACAAACTATAGTCTTCATACAGGAGGCTAAACGTACCCTCGACTAAAGGAAAGTGCAAGGTAAGGGGTTTTCATCTCACTCCTTATTCTCGTGAGATTCATGCCATATTGCCACTATTACCTTTTGTGTGGTGTATGTGCTTCCCATAATTTTATTATTTGTGTAATAAACTTTAATTTATGTGTATTTACATATTCATTGTATGATACCTCTTTCATGGGGTGTATGTTTCGTAAGTTACCAAGTTGGTAAGGGTTTATTTCACAATCTCTTCACTATCTGAGGTTGTTTATACGTAATTATCTACTCGGACCTCTTTGTCATCACCATACATGTTTCTTAAAAATGTATTTAAAAAAATTCTTACTATTTTACAGAATATGGGTTAAATTCATTTATACCCTTGTTTGAATTTTTATAAGAAGTTTATAAAGGAATCTTTCCGTCATTTTCCAACCAAGGTCCTTTTTAACCTTTTCGACAGAATTAAGGTAAGAATGTTTTTTTATACGGCGGGTGCGGCTATTTTCCCCCGTTATAAAATATTTGAAGCTTCCCTTACAAGATTATAAGAATATTTTCAAATTAAATGTTTTATTTTATAATTATGTGACTTTTAAATGATTTCAAAAAAAGAGATATTTCTCTGAAATAGTTTTGATTTCATCTATGTCAACATCCTTTAATAAATTTTACACTTGTTTGAAGTTGATTTATTATGATAAAAATCTTCCATATTGTATTTAAGGTTTTTTGATATTTTTGACTATGGATGAGTTATTTTTATTCCATTAATGGTTTATGATTAATGTTTTGGCATTTCGTATGCTAGCTTTAATATGAATGTTTATGTTATATTTAATCCTCTTCTTAAGATGAATGTGTTGGACTAGTATGTTCCGGGTTGAGGACCAGTAAAAGTAAGCCCTCTGGGTTGGGTTCTGGTTACAGCAGACCCTCCGGGTTGGTGTCCGATTATTAGAGGCACTCCGAGTTAGTGTCCAGTTATCAGAGGCAATCCGGGTTGGTGTCTGGTTATTAGAGGCACTCCGGGTTGGAGTCCGATTACAAAGGCTCTATGGGATGGAGTCCAGTTATAGAGGCTCTCCGGGTTGGTTTCCTATTACAGTTATCCCTTAGTTCTTGGCATGAGGCCTTGACATATAAATTAATGTTCAGCATTATGAATTCCCTTATTATGAAAGTGGTTATTGATATTTCATGTGATTATTCGACTAGTAGAATATCCATGTCAATAAGTAAATGGTTATTTAATTTTATCTTTTCCATATTATGCTGAAGTTCAAGTTTAAAATGCTTTTGTTTTAGTTATACATTGCCTTAAATGTTTATGCTTATTTATGAAAGTTTCCGTTATATTGTTATCCTTACTGAGCATCTGAACTCACCCCTTTCTATGTTTTATTTTTCCTAGGATTCCAAGAAGTGTATTGTGATTGATATGCAGGGTTAATCCAAGGGAATAATGGCGTTCATAAAGGATTATTTATGTTGTTTTGTTATAAAGTGTAATGTAAGATTCATGTATGTAATCTATTTTCCAAGACTGCTAAACCGATCGGTCCTTCAGGACTTGATTCCTTATAATCATGCCAATGTATTAAAATAATGCACCGACTCTGGGTAACTAGGGTCGGGGCATTACAATTGGTATCAAAGGAAGTTTAGAAATAACCTTGGAAGCTAGATTTAGATAAACTCTGATTAGATAACATAAACCTAAGATAGACTTTGAGGATTAGTATAGAAGAACTTCCTAGAATTTTTGTAATGTAGAGATTTTTTGAGTTTTCCGGGCAATACATCTCTGTCTGGATACGAGCAGGTAGAGGCGACTCTGGCACATATGTACCTAGGGGTAAAACCCGAAAACACCGCTTTGAGAAAGACTCGAACGGGAACTGGTGCACAACAACGGGCCTTGCTTCACTCTTGGTTACGACACTCCCGAGGGATATTCTTAGGATAAATCTTATTTTCTTTTCAAACCATTATGAATATTTTATGAGTATATAATTCCTCAAAGAAGACATTTTTATGATTATGTATTATGTCCATAAACTATTTAATTTTTGTTAAGTGTTTTATAAGTTTGGGATTAGGTATTGTGATTCATAAACTAATCTAGTGTATGCCATTGTTTATAAATGGTGCCCAGTAGAAGGAATGTTAACTCCAACAATATGCATGATACAAAGAGTAAGAAGGATCATATCTTTCATGGTCTTAATCCAGAATTTAGAAGGGAAATTGTCTCCCACGTATTATCATCATATGAAGAAATAATGTCATGTGTTGATAAGATAAGTAAAGAATTCTCGGAGTCCTATGACATTGAAAGGAAACCAGAGAAGAAAAGGATGGTAGAGAGAAGGACAAATAAAGGGAAGAAGGTAAAGAAGGATTTTCCCATATGTGATAACTGTGGAAAGAATCACCTTGGAAAATGATTGAGGGGAATGGGAGTATGTTATAAGTGTGGAGAAAAAGGACACCACATTCGTGATTGTGAGGTTAAGAAAAAGGTTTCAAATGTACAATGCTTCATCTGCAAGGAATGGGGACACTACGCGAATCAATGTTCAAATCATCAGAGTATGCCCCAAATGATGCTATTGGATAATAATCAAGTTATGATACTACCTCATATGAAGAATAATGACTAGTGTTCTTATGTTGTTATTATAGGATTATTTCATTTGAGTGTTGTATCAACAATATACTGGTTATATGAATTATGGAGATTAATAAGGATTGTACTACAGTACTATTTTATTGAGGATTTTAGATTATATGGTTCTAAGAAAAGTGAATTAATAGTGAGCTACAATTTTGGTAAAATACATGGTTGAAGGAAAGGTAATCCTTAATATGGTCCTGATAATGTGGTAGTGATTTTGGAATAAGAGATGGCTGATTTGAATAAATTATATTGGATATTTTTGACTACCTTGAAACTGATTAATGATTTGTCATTGTTGGAGTTTACAACATTTTTAGACAGAAGGAGTATATACAGTATTCTATAAAGAATAAGGGAGCATGAATGTAATCAATGGTAATTCAGGATATTACCATGTTTTAAAATAATACATGATGAAGGTGATCACATGTTATTACATGGAAAAAAGTATCTTCATTGTGTTTAACTTCCTTATAAATTTTGGACTGTGAGTTTGGATAGAAGTATTTTGGATAAGTCTAAAGGTTGGAATGGATTATATTTGAAAGGTTATTTTTGGATTTTTATAAAAGGACAACATGCAGACCATGTGACAACCCGTCGCATCAGACAAAGCTGTGGGAATCGAACCCACAACCATAGTGAGATTGGGATTTATCACCTACCACTGGACTACGTAAAGTTCCTGGATGGTATAATGTAGTTTCTTTTTTTAAAGGGTCTGATATGTTAATTATAAATTCATTATATTTGGAACCCTATACGATTAGGATAAATAGAGTATTTTTGAGTTGTATTATGTTTTGGGGTGAAAGATAAGTTTGTGGTAGAAATTTATTAATGGATAAAACTCTAATTATAAATTAAGTATATCTCCTTATGATCTTATCCAATCTCATAAATAAATTCCTCAACATTAAGAAAAGGAACTTAGAACAAAAATGTTGTCCTAGATGATACCTTAGATCATCACAAATTTATGGATTTGGGATTGTTGGCCTTTTTATATCCATTTTCTCTACCACTCTCCATCAGATATTTATGGTTAGATTTCTCTTCCATATCCATATTTTCCTACATGGAACCCTAGTATGTGTTATTTTCGGTAACCTTCATACTTACCACACTTTATTTTAAATAGAGGCATCATTAATCCATTTTTTGATGTGGGATTTCAACTATGATATTTTCAAATGTCAACCCCATGTTTCCAATACAGAGCATAAATTGTGAGGACACAATTTATTGAAGGATGAGAGAATGTAACACCCCAGGATTTCAGGGTACACTTCTCTTTGAATAATACAATAACGTGTGTTATTTGCAACTTCGAGTTCTAACACACACCACAACCAATCAAACTAGCTGTTATGAATAGTAATACTCACTTTTTGAAATTTTATAAATTTTAAATTTCAAAATGGACTTCATATTTGGATTTTTAATATCGAAATTAGCCTAGGGTGATTTTTTGGTATTTTTCTGAAAACTTTCAATTTTTGATGAATAGTGAAAAACACTGAGTTATAGTTTAAAAACGAATTTTTATTTAAATAATTATTTATTTTATTTAAATTTATTTAATTTCAAAATAGATACATAATACCTATATAAGTTCAATGTAATTCATTGGAGTTATTTTAGAATAATTTTAGATATATAAAAATCTTATTGAACTTTTCACCGTCTTTTACCCACCTCCTAGGAGAATTTAGAAATTCATGTAAAACTTAATTTTACCGCTTCTATGAGTGGAATTTCAAAAATAAAAGAGAAACTATTAATATCAAGGAGTAAAATGTGGTTCAATAAGATGAAAATATATTTTTTGTGAATAGTAACTTTTTACTTTTATTTACCATGGTTAAAAGTAAATAGGGTAATTAAGGGTAAAAATATTATTAATATTACCCTAACACATGTCATAATTCTATTGGACAAGTGTATCTTGACCCAAAACAACCTTAGGAATAAAATATTATCATTTATGTCCACTTGGATTATATTAGGACATTTATTATTATTTAATTCAAAGAAGAGTTAAAAGAGTTAAAATCAATGTTTAATTACTAAAACATTTTTAATATAGGGTTATACATAAAATAAATTATATTGTAAATATTAATTAGAAATATAAAAATATTTCCTAAATAATATTATTTTATTTATAATTTTTAGACATTAAATAATTTAATTTATTTATGACATAATAGTGATGCAGTAATTACCTAATTAATGAAATATTAAAATAATTGATATTATAAATATCCAAAAAATGTAATTTGAGACTTTTTATGAATTCAAATAATTTTATAGGTTAATATGACATGTTAGGATAGATTAAATATTTTTTTTGAAGTAATCATGCTGTTATTATTTTAACAAAAACAAATACCAAATAGTGTCAAAATTGACATAAAATAGTTTTTTTTAAAATATTATATTATTAATTGATATAATGGTCCTAAAAATATAAGGTTTGTCCAAAAGACTTATATAATAATATATATGACATTAATGAACCAATTGGTGTTCTATTGTCAGTATATAGTATGATTATTAACCATATAGTGTAAGAATACAAGAAGACACGGTAAAAGATAAATTATTTAACTTAGAGTTAAATCTAAATGATAAGGTTAAAATGGTAACCTAAACTTGTATAAAACCTATTGGTTTAGTTGTTTTCGACCTATCCCCACCTTATACTTTAAATAATCAACTTTTTATCCATTAAAAACGGAATATTAATTTATTATAAAATAATATTTTAAGTTTTTCCTAAGGTGCCCCTCACTCCTCTTATAAAAGGGCACTCCCCATTCTCTCAATTTAACACATTCAAAGCCTTTTGGATCAGCCAACCCCGGCCCAAATACCCTATAATATATCCAACCTTCAACCTAGAGGCCTTAGTTTTATCAGAAAGAAAACCTAAGGATCCCTTTTGATCAAATTAAAAGGAAGAACCCGAAGAAGAGGTAATGTTTTCACCACCCTCTTTCAAGTTCCTTTCTTCTTCCACTTAATTTTTCTTTATTGTTTCCATTATAAAATAATAACTCCATTATATTATATATAATTTGATGTTATTATAATTATGGTACAACCAAATTCAATATTCTATCCACCATTTGAATGACATGTCACCATACGTGCGTATGTACGACTTTCTGTCTCCATGTCGTGGTGTAATTGTTATTAAATACATTATTATTTGGACGGGTATAATAATGATGTGTATTTGATAAATATAACATGATAAGGATTCTTTATATATTATATACCATTCAATTATATATTATATTAATATCAAAAGAATGATATTTTTGCTCATGCGTACGTACAGATTACCGTCTCCACAACGCGATGAGATTCATTTCCAAGTTCACCATTCATCGACGATTATAAAAATATATATTACTAATAAGTATGTAAAATATGTCATAATAATGATACTGGATATATATATATTTATATATATAATTATTTATGCACTTACATATATCTTATTCACTTACTTCCATTCAATACTATATAAAAACGTAAACAGCGTTTATGCGTACGTACGGACTACCGTCTCCATAAACGGTGTTTTCCATTTCATATATACGTCTATAATAAATTTTTATATTATAAATATATATGATAAATAAATCATGTTTTATATTCTGGAAGTATTTAAATCATGATCTATGTGATAAAATCAAGAGTAACAGGTTAAAACACGTATGATAAAGAAAGCGATTATTACCCAAAGTATTAATATAACATAGAAATTATTATTAAATGGGTAGTATAAAGTCATAAATGAATAATTTATGATATCATAAATATTAATATGGTTCTGGTATAATTTAATAACATACTATAGTCTTCATACATGAGGCTAAACGTACCCTCGACTAAAGGAAAGTGCAAGGTAAGGGGTTTTCATCTCACTCCTTATTCTCGTGAGATTCATGCCATATTGCCACTATTACCTTTTGTGTGGTGTATGTGCTGCCCATAATTGTATTATTTGTGTAATAAAATTTAATTTATGTGTATTTACATATTCATTGTATGATACCTCTTTCATGGGGTGTATGTTTCGTAAGTTACCAAGTTGGTAAGGGTTTATTTCACAATCTCTTCACTATCCGAGGTTGTTTATACGTAATTATCTACTGGGACCTCTTTATCATGAAAATCCATGTTTCTTACAAATGTATTTCAAAACATTCTTTCAATTTTACAGAATATGGGTTAAAGTTATTTATACCCTTGTTTGACTTTTTATAAGAAGTTTATAAAGGAATCTTTCCATCATTTTCCAAATAAGGTCCTTTTTAACGTTTTTCACAGAATTAAGGTAAGAATGTCTTTTTTTATACAGCGATTGCATCTATTTTCTGCCATTATAAAATCTTTGAAGCTTCCCTTACAATCTTATAAGAATATTTTCAAAGTAAATGTTTTATTTTATAATTATGTGACTTTTAAATGATTTAAAAAAAAAGAGATATTTCTATCAAATAGTTTTTATTTCGTCTATGTCAACATCATTTGATAAATTTTAAACTTGTTTGAAGTTGATTTATTATGATACAAATCTTACATATTTTATTTATGGTTTTGTGATATGTTTGACTATGGACGAGTTATTTTTATTCCATTAATGGTTTATGATTAATGTTTTGGCATTTCGTATGCTAGTTTTAATACGAATGTTTATGTTATATTTCATCATCTTCTTAAGATGAATGTGTTGGAATAGTATGTTCTGGGTTGGGGACCGATAAAATTAAGCCCTCTGGGTTGGGGTCTGGTTATAGAAAACCCTCCGGGTTGATGTCTGGTTATTAGAGGCACTCCGGGTTGGTGTCTAGTTTTTAGAGGCACTCCGGGTTGGTGTCTGGTTATTAGAGGCACTCCGGGTTGGAGTCTGGTTACAGAGGCTCTCCAGGATGGAGTATGGTTACCAAGGCTATCCGGGTTGGGTTCCGATTACAGTTATCCCTTAGGTATTGGAACGAGTCCTTGACATGGAAATTAATGTTCGGCATTATGCATTACCTTATTATGAAAGTGGTTATTGATATTCCATGTGATTATTCGACTAGTAGAATATCCATGTGAATAAGTAAATGGAATTATTTCATTTTATATTTTCCATATTATGCTGAAGTTCAAGTTTATAAGGATTTTGTTTTAGTTATACATTGCCTTAAATTTTTATGCTTATTTATGAAAGTTTTCGCTATTTTGTTATCCTTACTGAGCATCTGAGCTCACCCCTTTCTATGTTTTATTTTTCCCAGGATTCCAAGAAGTGTATTGTGATTGATATGCAGGGTTAAGAAAAGGGAATAATGGCGTTCATAAAGGATTATTTATGTTTTTTTTCATAAAGTGTAATGTAACATTCATGTATGTAATCTATTTTCCGAGACTGCTAAACTGATCGGTCCTTCAGGACTTGATTCCTTGTAATCATGCCAATGTATTAAAATAATACACCGACTCTGGGTAACTGGGGTCGGGGCATTACATTTAGTATAAATCATGATAAGGTTATTGGTTTTCATAATTTTGTCACTGAGATTCAAAAACCTAAGTTTAGAAATAAATAAATAATTCCCTTCTCTTTTCCTATAAATACCCACCCAAACAAAAAACCCACTGAGCATGAATTTCCTCTCCCTAACCCTATCTAAATACATCCCAAGGTGTTCCCAAGAACTTAATAAGATCCTACCCAGAAATTATAATCACCCACATAGGTAATATATTCTTTTCCTCTTTGTTTTTATTCACGTAGTTTATTTCTATTAACCCTTTTTTTATTTCCAATTGTTCATGTTGTAATGTGTTTTTACACATACCTTTAATATACTCATGTTTGACATGTAATGAGACACCACATTTCACTCTCATTAAACCCTTCTATGAGCCTTTATGTACACCTATTGTTCTTCTAAAATCATTTCTTGATTTTCCATGCCAAGATTTTATGTTGTGACTACCCATCCCCATTTCCACTCAAGGGCATTCAATTTGTTTTACCTAGAATTAGTTGGTTGGGTAATTCCATATATGCAACCCACACTCCTTAATAATTGGATTAATAGTTATTAAATATGATCTTATATTGTATGATCTATGTGGAATAGGATTGTATGTACATGATATGAATGTGATGGGTGGACTTCAAATTATATAGCCCTCTAATGCATTGGGTAATGTTTTTATCTCATGAGATATCGTGTATTATTAATGAGTAGTTATCCTAAGAATACTATTTTAAATTGTCTTGGTGTTTATCCTTGACTTAGGTTTATTATTTCATGTTTTATTTTGTTTCCATATTCCAATGATTCATTGATGTTATCAGCTTATATCTTGTTTTATTGTTCATGATTATGATTCTCACTCTTCTATGTCATCATGTTATGACTCTTAACTCTCATGTAATACTTTAGATTATTATATGCTTTTATTATTTCCTTAATATGATTTATAACTCAAACATTTCTTATGTATATCATCAGGTTATCCTATAAAGTATTAAAAGATCAATGGAATATAAAGGAATTTTATGGAGTCTTTAAATAATGTCAGGATATCCTCGTTTTAATTTATGTTGACATGTATTTAATTACCCAAAGATACTTTTAATCTCAATATTTTTTGATTTTTAGGTGTATCTATATGTAATAAGTCTTGAAATAAATTTCATTAAATATATGGGTTATCACATACATGCTAAAAATGTGGGGGAAAGCACTCAAGAAATTATTTAAAAAAACTGGGAAATGATTAAATTGTACAAAAAATGGCCATCAGGCTAGTGATTGTGAATATGGGATGAAAAGGTCATAAAATAATATGAGGATAAGAAGTATTAAACCAAAGAAGTTCAGTGTTTTATATATAAGGAGATTGGGCATTGTGTGAATTAATTATATAGTGCAAGATAAAATTAGGATGGTAGGCCTTAGTAACCCCCAAGAAAAATGATAAAGGGAAGGCCTTTTCTATCACAAATAAAGTGGGTTAGGATAAAAACATAGTAGAAGGTACACTTACCATCATCTAGAAAATTGAAAATGTATTATTTGATTTTGGATATACCCAATATTTTATATTTTAAGATTTTTTTAATAGTATGAAATCACATCCTCAATGATTAGATGTTGAGTTGGTAGTAAAAAATATTAATGACATGATGATCACATTTGAAGTTTATATCTTCTATACAATATAATTTTATAGGAATGTGGTTCTAGAAAACATGTTACTCTCTCTAGTTTAATTTGATGTTATATTGGGAATGTATTGGATTTATTTATAAAAATACTATATCATTTTTCATAGAAGAGAAGTCACATTTGATATTTCAAATCAACCTATGATTATCTATCGGTGTGAGGATGAACATGAAATTATAAGGGTAATTACTTACAAACTATTAATGGGGGTATATTTATATTAAAAGTTTTGGGGAGAAACACAACATTAAATATATATCTATTATTTTTGAATATGAAAAAGTATTCTTAAATAATCACCTAGTTTTTCCCTGAATCATGAAGTTGATTTTTCAATAGAACTCATATATAGTGCTACATGTATTTCAAATAATCCTTATATAATAGACCTAATTGGGTTGTAGGATTTAAATAAAAAACTCCGGGAGAAATTTGAAAAAGGATTCATATAATTGAATGTATAACCATGGGACATACTATTCTTTTTGTTAAGAAGAATGATATGTTAATGTGTATTTTCATTGATTATCAAGAACATAACAATTTCATTTTCTAAACAAATTATCCTTTACCCCATATTGATTAATTGTTTGATAAATTGTGTGGATATTAACATTTTTAAAGATTGAACTTCATTCTGGATATCATAAATTAAGAGTCAAGAAGCAAGATATAATTAAAATAGCCTTCTGTACAAGGTATAGTCATTATGAATTTATAATAATTACATTTGGACTTATCAATGCCCCCAAAATCTTCAAGGATCTAATGAATATATTTTTTAGTGATTACCTTGATTAGTTAGTGGTAGTATTTATAAATGAAATTATTATATATTCATAGTAAAAGGAAGATCATAAATATCATTTGAATATTGAATTTAAGACCTTGAGGAAGGAGAAGCTTTGTTCCAAATTCACCAATTGTGAATTTTAGATATATAAGTATTTGTTCTTGGGTCATATAATCTCTTGTGAGGGTATTTCAGTGGAAAATTCAAAGAATAAAAGTTATTGAACAATGTACTTGACTAACCATGGTAATTGAGATCCATATTTTTTGTAGGTTGGATGAATACTATCAGCTATTTATGAGTGATTTCTCACAACTATCTAATCCACTGACAAAGATAACATAGAATAGAGATAATTTCCTATGTATAGATTATTTTTAAGAAAATTTCAAGGAGATAAATTTAAGGTTGGTTAGCACACCTATGCTCACAAAACCATATATTAGAGAAGTGTTTGTGATCTATTATGATGCATCAAAGAACATATTGGGTTTCATTCTCATGAAGAATGATATGGTGATTTCATGTGCCTTATATTAATCTAAAATTCATGATAAAAATGACCCAAATCATAGTTTTAGGATGGAAGGGATATTTTTTCATTAAAAATATGGAGAAATTACCTTTATAGTGAAATATGTGATTTATACACTGATCATAAAAGCTTGAAGTATATATTAACATAGAAAGTGTTGAATATATACCAAAGGAGATTGTTGGAATTGATTAATGATTATGACTAATCAATACACTACCACCCTAGGAATGCGAACAAGGTGGATTATTCTCTGAGTTAGAAGGACCATGCTAGTTTTTCCATGATAAGTATTTAAAGATATCCAATATTTATGGATTTTAGAATATAGACCTTGAAATCATGATGAAGTGGGATATATCATATATTTCATAGATGAATTTTCATCCATTAATCCATATGAGGATTAAAGATGTTTATTAGGAGGAGGTGTAAATTCATAAAAAGGTGAGAAATCCCCCTAAGTAAAAATATTATTTAAAAATAATGTTAAGGTTTAGAAACTAGGTATGTATCCTATTAATACCAGACTTGAAGAAGAAGCTATTAGATGAAGCTCACAATCCATCATTCTCTATTCATCCCATAATGAAAAATATTTATAGAGATAAGAAAGTGTATTTCTAGTTAGGTTAGATGAAAAGGGATATTGTATAGTATGGATCATGATTCCAAGTTTGTCAGTAAGTTAACTCTAAGAGATAGAACCCTAATGGGACCATGGATTTCATCCTCAGACTCCATAAAATATCTAAAGGATAAAATGATATTTAGGTTTTAGTAAATCACTTTATGAAGGAAACACATTTCATTAAAATAAGATAATATTTCTCTATTGATAAAATTTATAGGATATACATTAAAAAGTGGTAAGATTACATGGAGAACCACATTTTATTATATATGATTAGGATATATGTTTTACATTGAAACTATATATAATTCATAAACAATATTTGAATTAGGTGTTGAAATTTAGCACTATAAATTATCCTAATACAGATGGTTAGTTTGAGAGGACCATTTGAACCCTAGAGGATATGTTGAGATATTTTTCTATGAATTTTAAAAGTTTTTTAGATCAACACATTCCTTTGGTGTAATTTTATTTTTATAATTACTTTCACTCAAGCATTCAGATGAATCCTTATGAAACCCTATGTGGTAGGAACTTTATAAATACAATGTGATTGAATGAAGTTGGAGAATAAAATATTGTAACGACTCGACCCATGGGGGCCCACCTAGCTGCTGAAAAGATGGGTGTGACAAACCCAAGCCCACCTACAATAGTCTAGGGGATATCAAAAAGTGTCGAGAAGGAATAAATGAAATTATAGGTCTTAGCATAAGTACATGTATGCACATAAAAATCTATCTCCATACAAAAGTATAGAGAATATAATAAAGATTAAAACATGTAGAGTAAAACCATGCATGAAATGAACTCTTGGGAATACATCAGAGTGTGAAAATATAAATCCAAAGTGTAAAAAAATGAAAAATAAAATCCCGAATAGAAGTGTGGTCCCAACCTAGAAACAACTAGATATAAAGGAAATTTGAAGAGTTCCTAACTCTTGATCTCTATGTACGACTACTAGATACAAAAAATGTACCCACAAGTATCACTATGCTCCACCGATGTCACCGTGGATATTATTGTCATCTGTATAAGACATGAAACATGTGGGAAAATCCCATGTTGGTGTGAATATATAAGTACCTATTAGTATTCCCTGAAAATCACAATGGGAGTAATAGACAGACACAATAGAAGTCAGCTCAACCCAAAGAAAGTGAAAAAACCCCAATATATATATATGTTCATAAAGAAACCTAGATGAGATATAAAGGGGATATCTATATTGAAATCCCATCCAAGGATAAAGAGTCTACCTATAGCTCCAAATTTCCATCTATGATTCCTAACATCATGCACAACCACTCAAGAGTCCATGTAGAGGGACCACACCATGACACTATACTCCACAATAGCGGGGAACTATCTTCAATCATGCATATTTTGTGACCTTAAAAGAATCTGTGTGGGGGAACCACACTTATCTAATTCTTTCTATATCTGAGGGGAAATGATCTCAAATAGAGGAACCTCACCCTAGTTTGATATGGGTTCTACTACTGATGGAGGACTCATGACCTAGTTTTTAAAGGGGGTTCCACTCAGTAGGTAGAGGACCCAAGACCTAGTGCATCAGGTGGGTACCACTTAGTAGAAAGAGGAACTATGCCTTAATACAATAGGGGTTCCACTCATTAGATATTGGACCCATGCCTTAGTATGACAGGGGTGATACTGTGTAGATAGAGGACCCACACCCTTGTGCATGAGGGGTACCACTAGTAGATAGAGGACCTTCAATCTGGTATGAAAGGGGGTTCTACTCAGTAGATAGAGGATTATGGGGGATGCATTCCCTTTTTCAATAAGGGTTTCCAATCCTAGTTTCTCTATGACGATCTAACCTGATCACCACTATTAGTTAAGTAGGTCCTGAAGAAGAGTCAGGCTCACAAAACCTCTCACCACTTCTCAAAAGCCACTAAAAATTATTCCATCACGTTTTATGTGTAAAATTACTTAGGATAATTTACCCATATTCCAATATCTTCGTTTTGAAGAAAGAGCTACAAAGGGTGTAAGTCTATGGGAGAAGTTCAAAATGTGTACATATAGTCACATGGTGTGTGACCATGCCTCACTTCCATGTAACGTTCTCCCTTGGACATGGCTTTAGAATCTATGTCAAACTACATTATGTATAGAGGTGGTACATGGAGTGTCTTTGACACCTAGGCCCTTTCATCCAGTGTCCATGTATGTCAGCACATATCCATGTACATAACTATATCCAGGTATCATAGTCATGTTTGAGTAGATGTTCGTGCCCATGTACATTCCCATGTGTTTAGGCATTCTTGTTCCAGTGTGCTCCCAAAGCACACACTGAGCCACCAACACAATGTCACATGACGTATATGGGCCATACACGATGTGTGATCCTTATCTTCACCCAAGCCCCAAGCCACCACAGCTAGGGGACTATACCACATGTTTTATTTTGGGATACACAACATGTTGTTTTTTTCATAGAAACCAAGTTTCTTCACATGTATCTCATATCCTCCATTTTAAACTGGTCATGCCAATTTGACCCCACAAGTCCATTGAAATTGTAAGAACCATCACCATCCATCGATTCCCAGCCTCTGTTGGATGGAAATCAGGAATCTGATTTCCTACATAGGAACTTGTTGCACATATTCCACCACTGCAGATATTAAATCCATGAATGCATAACCCATATCCAAAATCTAAACTTGATCCATCCCTAAACTATCAATCCATACATCGTTCATGAAAACACGATGAATATAGGGGTATGATCGTGCTTAAACCCACCCCAACAATGTTGAACTGTGACCTCATGGTACAATGGAAAAGAATGAAAATAATGGTGGGGAAAAGAAAAATAAAGAGGTAAAACCATTATTAGCTTATGTGATCATGGAAAATGATCATAAGGTGGGGAAAATGGGTGAAGCATGGAAAAAATTATAAAATCAATAAACAAGATCAGGTGAATAACAAAAATCAATGATAAAAGAGAGAAGATAATAAAACCATGCTCGATATTTTTTAAAATGGAAGAAACAAAAAATAAAAATCCCTAACTTGATTAAGGATTGATCATTGATGAAGAGTGCATCTACTAGAGATGGAGATCCACTGTATACACCGTAGCCTCATGATTCACCTTGATTCATTTGTCATCAGTCTCCGATCATGGTCCACTAATGAATAATGGTTCCTCCTCCTCTAATACTCCCGTGGTTATGTTTATAATCCTAGAAAAACATCATAATTATGAATTTATAGATATTTATTAGATTTAGGCTTATTAAAAAAAATTAATTCATTCATTTAACATACCCGCCAATGGATACCCCAACTAAACATCCGACGCCACCAACCTTTAGGTCATGACTAGGGTAAACCCCATGTTCTATAATCAAACATGGTATCATAATTCCCATATGTGGTCCCAAATAATGTCAAAACCATTTATTTCAAAACAATGCGCACTCATGATAAAAATATATTTCATATTTTTAATATATTAATTTTGGGGTCGTGTGAAACCCAAACACCCTGTCGACTATGAGGATAAATCTAGATATATACATTGAAATATTTAAAAGAGTAATCTAATAAAACTATAGTATTTAAAAATATATTGGGATGTTAGCAATATGAGGAAATAGTAGAGAAGTTTAGATCCATTCTGTATCATAATAGGGAAACTCATATCCAACAGAAAAGTTATGATGACAATCATCGGTTTGATCTATAGTTCAAAGTTTGTGACATGGTATTCCTATGAATATATCCTTAGAATAATATTATGATATTTGTAATGAAGGTAAATTTTATCCCTAGATATATTGGTCCCTTCAAAATTCCTGATCGAATTTCGATGGTTGCTTATCGTATGGTGCTTCCAATAAATCTCTCCCAAGATTTAAATGTGTTCCAAGTATCTCTCCTATGGAAGTACATACATAATCATTCATATGTAATAAATGTGGGAGTTTGTTCTTCAGAACCAACTTCTATGTAATTTATAATTACCTATATTAATTTTTAATATTAATAAACATATTATCACATTATTATTGTTCTTTTGTGTGGAATAATATGTGATAATGAACTAAGAGTAACTATCACACTAAATGGTCATAATAGTTCCCTGCTATGATGAGAACCCAAAAGTTCCATGAAAATATTCTTAAATATATTTTAAATAACCAGATAATATAATTATTCTGTAAAAAATGATATAGAAAATAATGGGTGAGACTCATAGGACTTTGATACACTTTTATAATAGTGTATGCCCTTGGTAATTTCCAGTACAGGAGATTATGAAAACATGAACCGCTAGTAGGGAATCCAAATTTATATGTGCCATTTTATGTTACTATCTATGGATTTCTATATTGATCCTTAGAATTTAAGATAGTTATTAATTTATATTATTAATCACATACTTTGATGTATTGATGAAAACTATGATGACATATGTTCATGGTGAAGTAAGATATGTTAGGTGTGTCACAAATAATATTTTATTAATGAATAATTCAATAAAGGATTTCTACCTCTATTATTTAATGAAATTTGATATCTTGTGTCCTTTTATGCGAATGAAACATCCTAAATAAATCCACATCCATGGAATTATATGGGAATTTTCATTTTCTGAAACTCAAAGAAAGATACATCCAACATATAGGTTGATGACACCAATATTAAAACTGATTGATTAAAATTATCATTATAAAGGTATTATAGTACACAATAATCATTTATATGATGTTTTATGTCATTGAAAAATTAACTTTATTCTCTATGGGGGGGTTGTCTTGTTTCTAGATGCTAACCTTGGACTATGGGTAGCTCCGTGTAGCACCCCTGAGAAAGAGGCATAGAGGGCCACACACTTAGTGTATCCAAAACCTCAGTTAAATATTAAATATTATTTATTATTAACCATGTTGAATAAATATTATTTTGGTAGATGGTTCAATAATTATTAATATTTTCTTGACCATATACATTCAATAACTAGTTATTCAAGAGAATCTCTGTGATCAGAAAATTTAATAAATATTTATTTTCTATTTAGTGAATATAATATTTCTTTATTTACTAGAGAACAATAAAGTTCTATTTATTTATTAAATAAATAGTCATTATTCAAAGAATGATTGATATTATAGAGGAATGAAGGAACATGTTTAAAGGTCTAATGAGAAATAATATATATTAAATATTTTTGAATAAATTTTAAACAATTTATTCAAGAAATAAAAATTTAATTAATTCATTGGTTATGAGTATGTCAATAAATAATAATAATATTATTATAGACATTTTTTTGTGGGTATTATTGAAATAATAAGAGTTCATGTGAAATTATTTTTCTATCCCTCACATTATTTAAACCCAATTATATTATTTTCAACCCTAATATTGGCCATTGGTTTTGGTTATACATGATGAATCCATAGATTTATCTCAATCCCCAGAAAGATAATCTCCTAGAAAAATATAAAGATTAGAGAGTGATCATACTGCATCACTTATCTAGATTATATATAGATCAAGGAGTGTCCTTTAAGAGACTCTAATGGGGATCATAAACGAATGATGTAAGATTTAGGTTCTTCTGTACTAACACTCAAAAATTCCTTCCACATCACTTAGAGGTTTGTGGTGCATGTGTAGATCACCATTAGAGGTAATATACACTCTATTCCCATGAAAAAAACCAAAATTACATATAAATATCTTCAGATTCATAAACAAAGAAATAATCCATCACAAGGTAATTATTTAATTACTTGAATTAATTATAAATCATTATGTGATGATCCAATGTTTGGTTATGTAATTCTCATTCCAATCAATATTTGATTAAATCTTATTGGTACAACATTATTTGTTGATGTACATCTTTGATTAATCATAAATTATGCAAAAAAGATGAGTTGGGAAATATCCGAATGGTGATTCCACTATTCATGGAACCTTTAAGTGTTATAAAAGAGGTGTCATAATTATTTATAATTGTTTAAAGATCATTGATTGATTTAAGAATTTATCATTAGTTTTCAGGTCTGGTTTAATTATTATATAATATAAATTTTGAGATATTCTATTATTCTTCTTCGTTATAACATATAATAAAAAATGGATTAATTATGAATAAGAAATAGTTAATGAACTCATCCAAATGTTATGAGGCATCTGGATAGATAACACAAGAGTACATAACATGTAGCCCATTGTTACATATTGTGTACCCATATTTAATGAACCAAAATGACTCAAAAATCAATTTAGAGTGTATTAATTTATTTAATGTGGTGTACATTTAATATGACACATATTGATTGGGCCATCTTAATGCATGGTTATCTAGAATACAAGGCATTTAACATGCATAAACAACATTCAATACATTAGTTAAAGATTGGTTGTGTGGTTTTCTACATGACTCATGTGACTAGAAACCATGTAACTCTGAGACCACATGAAATGTATCCCATGTACATGTTTTGTACTCCATTAAATTCTATAGTAGGCCAACATAACCTATCCCTAAACATGTACCATAGATACAATGAATATTTATACAGGACATGTAACTATATTTTATATGCCATATATACTACCTGCTAATACATAATTTAAAATAAATTTATTATACTTTTTAAAACTTATCAATATATATTATGTGTGTCATTCATTAAAACTTTTACAGAACATGTAATTGGTTATATATATATATTATATGTTTAATTAATTTCTGTATAATATTCTAAACTACACATCATGTACAAATCACAAACAATTTTTACTCTATGCCCATTAAAACAAACCACACTACATAAATAACACATCTTCTCTATGTAATCCATTTGATAGTACACGCCATGAAATTACATGATAATATGTGAATGATACATTCCACATGAGTAAATAGTATAAAAATATCATACATTTAAGGTAGTTTGGATGGGTACTCATAGTGCTACCTCCATGGTATTTATTTTGTACTTAGTGAATTTTAAATAAATTATTTAATTTATTTAAAATAACGATGGATGAGAATCTCAAGAAAGTTTGTAATATAATTAAGATAAAATAAATGATTAAATAATGAATAAAAATAATTTATTCAAGTTTGATTTATCCTAAATAATAATTATTGGGAATGTATACTATTTTATTAAATGCATAATTCATTTCATGCATGTGGATGATTTTGAGCATAGATGAGACCGATGTATATGATTGATTTCCTTTTAATTTATTATTAAATTAAATTTATGGTTTGAACATCATACCTCATATTATTATATAAGTTCTTGTGTTCCCATAGTTTCCTTTTATTTAAAACCCCTAAACAAATCCTTTAGACCCCCTCACCCACATGTGAGTAAAAGTTTTTTTAATGGATGGAGCTCCTTGGTGTGTGGATTTGGTTCAAGTTTTGGATACAAGGAGAAACCAATTAAAGAGATACATAGGAGGAAAAGTGTAAAGTTTTACTATGAACCATGACATGGTTTAAGTTGTTTTCCCCCTAGATCGATGGTTAGTTTATCATCTACTAAATAAACGAACCATTAGGAAAATATTGTGATCATACAACTCTTATTATTTTATTTCTATCAAGTTTCATGATTAATATCATTATGTATGTTTGGACAATATTATATGATTTAATGAATTAAAAAACATGCAATATTGTACTAAAATAAATTTTATTATGCATAAAATTTATATAATACATGGTTATTTATTTAAGTAAATCCACTTAATATTATCAAGTATGTAATAAACATAAAAATTGGGCTACTTATGAATAAAGTTTAAAATAACTTGACTATATATATTAAATTGGTATAGTATTCCACTACATGGGTTGGAACTAAACCATAGTTTAAAGTTATTGACCAAAATTTATTAGGATTCTTTCAATTATTGGTGATTTTTTATCTTGAGTTTTTGGTGTACTTAAACTAGTTCACAATAAGGGTTGATCACCTCCATGAGAAATAGTGTAACTAGTAGGAAAATTATTAAGGAAATCCAAATTAATGATTTTAGGATTGAGGAGTCCACTAAGAAGATCAAGGAACTATGAGTTAAAGTAGTTGGAATGTTAAACCTATGTAAATACCTTCGAATATCTTGAATGATGACTGTCTATGTTACAAGAAGGGGAATATGGATCATTATCACTAAAATATCATAGAAGCGTGATATTTTGAAACTAATGGTGGGGAATATTAGGTTTTGATAAAATATTAGAAGATTAATAAAATTAATATTTTATCTAATTTATAAATATTATAAAGTATTAAAATTTTACTCTATGTAATTGTAGAAATGAAAATCCACATGACTTAAACTACATCACTAGAGTCTATTCTTGAGAAGGATAACCATATCATCAGCACTAACTTCCAAGAATGTAAAAGGTTCATTTACATTATTATTTTCCACAAAAGGAAATTATATGTGATAGAAAACCCCATTCTTAAAGATCCTATAATAGTAGATAGTGAGGAAGAAATATCTTTGCATGAGAAATATTTTGATAATTCCACATATTTCTAATGTTTCATTCTATCTTATAAGACCAATGAGAATATAAATAAAAATGAGAATATGGATGTCTATAGCTTGATGTCACATGTTTTTTATCTTTGTCAATATTATCCAAGACAATATATATATATGATATAGTAACCCAATCCTTTTACATATATTATTGTATAATTTTTAACATAAATATCCATTAATGAAAAACAAGGATTGAAAAGGCCCAGTATCTTTGGATGACTAGGTTCATAATATATCAAAAGAAAACTAAAACATGACATCCTAATTTTATTCTCCATAATGAGATCCTAAATCCATTTGATCTCCTAAAACTACATAGGACAACCTAGGGAATACATAAAAGTAATGGGTGAGCTAGAAATCCATGTAAGAGAATAAAAATGATAAGGAAACATAACATATGATTCCAAGGTATAACATGATATCATTAAATATAAGTCTCATGAGTAATAACATGGGGGAATAATATAATGATAATAAACTCATACGATAATTACAATATAGGAAATGTTGCATAAACCTATAACTTGAAATAAAAATAAGCCAATTCTAAGTTCCTAGACAATATCACATGGTGGAAAAAGTCCCATAATGGATTAGGTTTACTCCTTAATCTCATACATAAAATCTCATTAAACTAAAGATTTTCCCAATGAATTATAGCACTATATAGGCACACCCATTATAACATATTCATGATTTATGTGTTACAAAAAAATAAAATCAATTAAAAGGAATAAAAACATGAATTACTCATGGGAAGAAAGTGGGTTGAAAAATCTTTCCTCACATTGTAATCAAGGAAATTTCATAAAGAAAGCATTTGAGAAATGAATATAAGGCATGTATTACACCATCAAAGGAAGGTAGAAAAATATAGGAACATATATGAGAGGCATATATACATAATTTATAAGCATTATATAACTTTAAAGTCATAGATAAAGTGAGTTAGAGAGATAATAGTCATAACCCAATGGAAAGGGTGATTTAGAGAGACCCCTTACTTAAAATATAAAAAAATATCTAATATAAGAGAAAATTTGTCTTTCAAAAGTAAAAATGAAACTTTTAAAGAATTTTTCAAAGTATTTATTGTTCTTGATTATGATAAATTCTATACATTCTTTACAAGTTAAAAAAATATTCCTTTCACAATTTTATAAAAAGTTAAAAAGATCCCCATTCAGAAAGAGACACAGAGTTTCCTTTTAAAACATATTGTAAAAAGTAAAATACATGTAAAAATTTATTTAATAAATTATTTTATAATATTAATAATATTATTTAAAACATTTTAAGAAAAATATGGATATGGAAGAAATAATATTTTTAACTGAAAATAGAAATAAAGTTGGCTCTTATTAAAAAACAATTCTCAATTATTTTAGTACCAAAGAGAGGAAAATAGTACTATTACATGAAAATTTCATGAATATATAATGTATAAAAAAATTGAAGTGGTTTATTAGATAATGATCAAATAATTTCCTTCAATGGAAATTTAATTATAAAAAATACCGATTATATTAAGATTGAAGTATAAACACTTACCACCTCTGTAAATTTTGAATCATAACCCCCATGAATTATTTAAAGGAATTATATCTTAAAATACCATAAATTATGAAGGATTAATGTTATAATATTTAAATGGTTATTATATACACAATATAAAATAAATTAGGTGCATAACATTAAAATATGCCTCAATAACGGAAATTGAGATAAAATCCCTTTCAGTTTAAGAAATGTCTTAATAAAAATTGATTGAAAGAGAGAGATATTGAAGTTGAAGTTAAAATACTAGGAATATGAATAATAAATGATGTTAAATATTCAATTGGAAGTATATAAACCATTTAAAATAAATATAGTGAACAAAATTACACGTGTCTAAAATAAGGATGTTTTGAGATGAAAACCCTTATCTCGAGTCTAGACATTCTATGTATATCATTTATCTAATATATAATAAGACTATATAAATTATTTATTTTATAAATACTATTTTATATATTTAATAAATTATACTTAAACCATTTACTTCATTTTTTTAAATTACATATTTAACTATTTAATCAGTTATTTCCACATCAAGTGTTTTGAGGATGTTCAGTTTATAAATTCAAAACGGTATTGGTGTGTTGACTGTAGTCAAAGGGGTCATTATTATATCATCAATATAATATTAATAATTAATTTATTATATTTTTATACATAAATTTTACTTTTAATACTAAACGTGAAAAATGGTAATGAAAAATAAACTTTATTAAAATTATGGAGACGGTAGGCCGTACATACGCATGAGTAACATTTCCATTTTCAATGATCATGATGGAGATAAGGTAAGTTTTATTTAAGATTTATATAATGATAATTATATAATAAATATAATATTATTTATTTAAATATACTTATATATACCATCTATGTGATGTAGTAATAAATAACAAATAACATCGCTTCACAAGGCAGTAATCCACCGTACACACGAAGGATTCTATAGTTTTTCGATGGATGGTAATGTATGAAATTATATGATATATTAATTGTAAATAATGGTTAATATTTAATTATTATCACAAATAAACATTAAATATATCATCATTATCATCTATGAGAGGTGATGATGGAAAACGAATTACATTGTTTGTGAGGCAGTAGTCCACCGTACAAAATATTGATGGTTTCATTTCCAATTTGATGGAAGAGGATATGGATATAGGTTATGCCTTTAACGTAATAAAATATCAGTATATTTTAGATAATTATTTTATTATATCAACATGTAGTACTGATATTTTAAGTAGGTGGAAGAAGAAACAAAACAAAAATGTTTGGTTAGGAACGACACCTCTTATTCGGACTGCCTCTTTAGGATTATACCTAAAGCCCTCATAGATTAGATTTATTATCAAATAAAGGACTTTAGAAAATGGGGAGGGAATTAAGTATGGAATGTTTTCATTTATTTTCTGAAAAAATTATTCTTATTTATGGAAAATATAGGATATGATTCTGTCTTTTATAATTAAGAGGGAGTGTCTTTTTTGTAAATATTTTAACTATTCAGTAATGGGAAGTCACTATCAAGAATAGTTACTCAAAAATTAATAAATAATGGATTATAGGATAAATATTTTATACAAATCCTCCAAAATTAAAATATAAACACGTTTTAAACATCTTATCCAATTTATCTCTAAGGTTACTCACTTTTACCATTTTTATTTTACCATGATTTTTTACTATTTTTATGATTAATTATGAAAAAAAATTAATTTTACATTCTTAAATAATATTAATTAATCTAATTAAAAATATTTAATTTATTTTATCAAATTAAAATAAGATAATTAGTATAATTCAATTTAAAATTAAACCCGTAAAACGTGTCGAAAAATGGGTTTTTAAGAAATGATTTGTTTAAGAAATAGGTGATCTTATATTAACTGTATGAATAGAAATAATAATTATATGAATTTAAATTCATATAAATAGATGTATAATATAATAATTTCATTTAAATATTTCCTTAATAGAGGTTATTTTAATTAATTAAAATGTATAACTTGATGCACCAGAAAATAGTTTAAAGAAAGCTGTATATTTACGTATAAAAATAAAATTATACAATAATCCTGAAAATTGATGATTAAAAATAAATAAATAATAATATTATTATAAATATTTTTTTATATTTAACTCTAATTCAAAATCCGAAATTTAATTTAACTTTTAAATTACTTTATTTAATGAAAATAAATTATAGTATTTGAAAAATCAATAATTTTCCCTACTCACTAAAAAATATATCTTTTTAGAAAAATCCACAAATTCACCCTAATTTAATATTAATGTGATGATTTAATTTTTTTATAAAATAACATTTCTATAATTTCAGGAAACTAATTATAATATTTTCTCGCAAAAATAAATTAGATTTTTTTTAAATGAAAAAATATTTTTTGAAGAATAAAATTTCTTCATTAGAAATTGGGTGCTTATTTCCAAGTAATTTATTAATAAATTTTTATTTATTAGGAACATCATATATATTTCATAAAATAGTAGATACTATTCATACCATAAAATTTAATGTCTAGGTTATAGAGGTCATAAATTGTCATGGTTTATTTAGGATTGGTGTTGCATGTCAAATACGCTATCAAAAATAGTTTTCCTTTTTAAAAACTCAAGGGTTTAAATTATCCAATAATTTAATAAATTTCAACCTTAAAACTTAAACTTGAACTTGGTAGTCAATGTTTTGATATTTTAAATTATCTTTTTTGAAAAACCCTCATTATAAAAGGGTTAATAAAAGATTCTCTTAAAAAGAGAGAAATGGAAATATGAAGGTCATATAGAATAATAAAAAAATATGTTTCCAAATAGGTTAACATTAATGGGAAGTGAAAATATGGATATGGAGGAGAAAACTAACACAAAATGAATAATATATAATGATCTAGAACATTGATCACAATAATGTTAATGATCATAAGGAAGTTAACAACTACAAAACTGTAAAACCAAGAGATGTGAAAAGTCTATCGGCTCATCATAAATGAAGGTTCTAGAATATTTTTTAAGGTCCATTTAATTTATTTTAGGAGTTAATTTACCATCAAGACAAATAAAATAAGTAAATATACTTACTTTATAAGTATGACTTCTTCCTTTATTCATTTTCAAACATAATCTCACCCTTTTATCCAAAAGTTGAGTATTTAAGATGATTGTTTGATGTTTGAATCCATAAAATTAACTTCTAACCTATCAAATAATCCATAAAAGTATAAGAAGCCATTAATCCTATCTTTATACATTAATCAAAACCCAAATGTTTATCACAAGGTAAGATAATTCCAAAAATGGATAAACCATCATATGTTGAAATACAACTTTAATCTTTAAATCCTTAATAATAATACCCTAAGTTCAACTTATATCATTTGATAAATAGATGACCTTAAAATTATTTAAATATTCATGACTATTGTTGAAAAATAAATATTTTAAATATTTGATCGTATATTCATCCAGGAAAAATTTAACATTTATCTCCAAATAAAATTAGTCACTCTTAAAGTTTCTTACCAAAATATACATTCCATAATCATATATGATAATCATTTCTATAAATAACCATAATTAATCATAAATAAATAGTAAAATAATATATACTTACATATTCCTTATTTGTTTCAAGATTATTATAACCAAAACACCATTGATAAAAATTCTTATATAACATAATTCTTAAATCCCAATACATAAATACTTCAATACATTTAACTCAATGATTGGTATAACATAGGTCCTTCCTTGGTCTAGGAGTTAAACTTTAAAATAGGACATTGGCTCAAATAATTACCAGGTTTCCCACATTTAATATAGTAAACTATAAATGGATCTTTATGATGATATTTATTTCTCTCCACTGAAATCCTCATTTTCCTAAAAATTCTTTAATCTATGCCCATATTTTACACACATAAAACATTTTATTATTCCTTTGAGTCATTCTCCTGAGTATCTCTTCCCACATTTTTAACATGTAGGAAATTGAATCTTATTTTCTTTACCATAATTAACACTTGAACTTCCATGAGACACTATCCTTCTCTTATTTAATGTATTTTTAAATTAAACTATGTTCTAGTTGTTAATCAAAATTCAAGATGGCACAATTGGCATGATCTCAAAATTTATAACTTTTATTTCTATTAAGTTAGGAATATCCTTAAGTAAATAATTAAATTTCCCATAACATTGGATGTTTACATGCTTTATCCTATTTCCTATCATTAACTCAGAAAAAAATGAGATGAGAATACGTTAAAATACAAAAGGGAAACCTATAAACCTAGAAGGAATAATTTATAAACGATAAGCATACCCTAACCTATGAGTATCTTGGTTTTAATATTGGTTATCCATGACAACATTTCTTATTAGTTTTTCTAACCTAATAATTTGTTCAAGTCCTTTATAATGGTTTATAAAGTGTTTGTGAATTTCCAAAACATATCCCCAGAGAGTGTCAAACTAGATGTGCAACAAGGCCAACTGTCATGCACCAGGTGGAAATCATGTTGATCCCAATGATACATTTTCAGAGTTCTTACCAATAATTAAAAATATTCTAGATTCACATTCACTTGTAGTATACAGAAAAGGATGTAATTTCTTAGATTCCACTCACTTTGTACTTCACCAAAATTCATGGATATTTTTCTATACTTATTCTTATCCTTATAATTATCCCTAGGGATGTCACTAAATTATAATTTTTATAATACCAAAAAATTACTAAACCTTATTTTGATACCAACTATAGAAACCTAAGCCTTTTATATATATTATTTTATGATTTTTGAGATACATATCCATTAATACAAAATAATGATACAAAAACCTAATATCTTTGGTATATTGGTTTTATAATACATCGAAAGAGATGTAAAATATAGAATCCTTATTTTATTCTACATATTGATCTCTTAAATACATTTACGATCCTAAATCTAAATAAGATAACCTAAGGAATACATAAAATAAAGGGGTGATCGAAAAATCCCAGTAAGTGAAAAAACATGGCAAGGAAACATAACATGTGAGTCAAAGGTATAACATGATATCATAAAAGAGAAGGCTCATGAGTAATCATGTGAGAGAATAACATAAATTAAATGGAATCATATGTTCTTGGAAACATAGGAAATATGGAAGAAATATATAACATGACATAAAAATGAGTCAAGGAAAACAAATTAAATAATATCGCATGGTGGAAAAGGTCCAATAGTGGATTAGGGTTACTCCTTAATCTCATACATATCATCTCATGAGACTAAAGCTTTACCCAATGAACTAGAGTGATATCTAGGCCCACCCATTATAAAATTTTCATGATTTTTGTGTTCCACAAAAATAAAATCAATCATAAGGCATAAAAATAAGAATTACCCATGAACAGAAAATAGGTCACATAATCTTGCCTCATCTCATAATTAAAGAGAATTTCATAGTGAAGGAATTTGAGAAATGAACATAAGTAATGTATTAAGCCATAAAATTAATGTAGAATAAACTAGGTACTAATTTGAGAGACATATATACCGAATTTATAATCATTCCATCACTTTAAATAGAGAGATAAAGTGAGTTAGAGAGAGAATGTTCATAACCCAAAGAAAAGGGTGGTTTAGAGAGACCACTTACTTAAAATCTAAAAATTTCCCAAATATTAAAGAATACATTTTATTTTAAAAGTAACATGTAAATTTTTAAATGAATATTAAAATTATTGAGTGGTTATTATGGTGGGAAATTCCTTTCATACCATACAAGTTGAAAAATCATTCCTTTCACACTTTTGTAAAAAGTCAAAAATATCATCGTTTGGAAGGTGACATAAATATTCTTTCTAAAAAATCTTGTAAAATTTAAAAAATGGGAAAAAATTATTTTATAAATAATTTTATAATATTAAAAATTTATAGTAAATCCATATAAGGAAAATAGGTATGTGGGAAAAAATTATTTTCGATCGAAAATAAAAACAACATTGTATTTTCTTAAAAACAATTCTCAATCATTTTAAGTATCAAAGAGATGAAAATGTTAAAATTACATGAATATAATGAATAAATAAAGGATAATAAAATAAAATGGTTGTATTGGAAAATGATTAATTAATTTCCTTATATATAAAATCAAGAATAAATAATTCCAATTAAAATGAGATTTAAGCATAAACACTCACCGCCTTGGTAGCTTTTGAATAATAACCCCCATGAATGAAGTAAATAAATTTTAATTTAATATACCATGAATTATGAAGTATTAGGGATATAATATGTAAATTGGAATTATATACACCATATAAAATAAATTAGGTTCATAATATTAAAATATTACTCAATGAAGGGAAATCAAGATGAAATCCTTTCTAGTTTTAGAAACATCTTAATAAAAATCATTTGAAAGAGAGAGAGGATGAAGTAAAAAATAAAATAATATGAATAATAATAATACATGATTTTAAATATTCAATTTTCTATATATAAACCATTTATAATAAATTATGTGCATAAAATAAAATTTGTTTCCAAGAAGGATGTTTTGTGACGAAAAACCTTACCTTGTGTCCAGATTTATTGTGAATGTCCTTTATCTCATGTATAATAAAATTATATCAACTATTTATTTTTCTAAGAACATTTTTCATGTTTAATAACTACACTAAAAACATTTAATTCATTTAATTTAATTACATATTTAATTACATAGTCATTTATGTACACGTTGTATGTTCTGCGAACGTTCAATTTAAAAATTCAAAACATCATTGACTTGTTGACCATGGTCAGGTGGAGAATTGTTACATCATATCCAGAATAATAATAATGTAATAATTATCATTTTTATACATTAATTATACTTTTATATCCAACCATGATATATTATTATGAAAAATGAACCATTTTACATTCATGGAGATGGTAGGTCATACATATGCATGAGTAATGTTTCAATTTTTCGATGACCATGAAGGAAATATGGAAAGGGTAATGACCCCGAATTTTTAAATTATATTTTATCTAGAATATTTTTTTTTTAAAAAAATATAGAGAAAACAAAAAAATTTAATACCATTAATAATGATCATTACATTAGTCATCTATGAAATAAATTAAAATGCCAAACATTACAAATAGACAACAAATATTAAATAGAATAACCAAAATATGAATGTATGGATCACCCCAATGTGCTAGAATCATATCCCCACATAAAAATATTTATAAATGAAACATAATATTACTAAGCTAATAAAAATCTTATGAAAATTAAAATATAACCTTAAGTTGAATTATAGTGAGTTTTGAGTGAAATAATGAAGTGATATTTATATGCTATAAAGGGACATGTGACCATTGAGATTCGACTGTTATTTGAACATTATTCAGTATGAAATTTGGAATCTATACCATTGGTTGATAATTTTAACATTATAATTAGTTTTTATAAGTAGTAATGAAAAAGTAAAATTGATAAAGAAAGGAGAATCAAGGGTCTCAACTAGTAGAGTCATGCCGTTTAAAGCACATTTTTCTGAACCTGGGTGGGAGGTAGTATCAATGGGGTTCAACCTTAACCAATATGAATCCAATATTTAACAAGTTAATATTGAATGAAATCACCCATGGGATAAGTTTATGTAAGTGGATATTACCATTCGATCGATGTTAGCCGATCCACCTCATGGAATGATGACCATCAAATACCTTACTATTAGGGTGTATATGGGTGTAATAAGGGGTTTCATGTCTAGAACTTAGTTACTTAAAGTTTAATTTAAATTTTATAAATAAAATTCTTATTCTATCAATTCCATTTAAGAATAGTTTTTCCTAAAAAAATATATGATTAATTGAGATGAATTTGATAATTTGATTTTTGGATGAAAATTAAACATAAATGTATTTTCTAGAAAATATATACAATTTTTTTATAAACTCATGTATTCATAATAATATATGTTTTAATCAAATTGTTTTAAAAAAACTCTTATCAAAATAAAAATGATAAAATAATATTATAATAGCCTAGGAAATTTTTTATAAGTGTCAGATATTTGATTGTGCCTTAAAAACTACTATTTTTTTAAAATAAGGATTTTTAGATTTAAAAGTAAAAAATATTATATTTAGATATTTTTTTAAAAGTAAAAATTATATTTGGAATCATTATGTTTAAATTAGGTTAGGGTGAATTTATAATAATTTTCTAAAATACATTACTTTTTTGTGAATAGTAAAAAATATTGTGTTAGGTCTTAGGTATATTTTATGACTTCATATTTATGTCATAATGATTAAATAATTAAATTAAAAAAATCTAAGACATAAAATATGTTATTTTATTAATATTAAGTATTTTAATATATTTTAATCAATTTTTAAAACTATAAGTGCCTTTCCAAAGACTAAAAAGTAAAATTTGATTTCTATAAACATTAGTTTATGGAATATTTACTTTTCTATTCCAAAAATATGTATTAAAAAAATGTGTTATTTTCTGTTGGATTAAAATAACTTAAAATTTGACCCAAATTTTGAAAATTATGAAGAACAACCATGGCTAAGCCAATAGTTTTTCATTTTACACAACCTAGTTTTCTAAGAACAATATTTAGAAATTATTAAACAATTACTCCAATTTTTCTATAATAACCACACATTTCTTCATTTCCTTTCACTCCCAATCCATCCTATAAAAACTTCTAGTGTTTTTTCTTCCCAAGTATCCCCCCAAAGTTTCCTCATGTCCCCATGGTTCCATCCTCAAATTTTTGAAACAACTCTTCAAGGTATGGGAAATCATTACCTCTCCTTTCCATACAAGTTTCTTTTTTATGTAGTATATATTATAAATAGACTAACTAAGTTATTTATGTCCACTTTCTATTATCATATTAATATAATAATATTCTTTTATCTATGGGGTACCTTGTCCCCACTCATTTAATCATTTTCTAAAACCATGTTTCATACCTGTCATAATGTCAAATTTACTTGTCAAATTTCTCTCTTTTAATCGAGAATTTCTCATTTATTTCATTTGACTAAATAACCAAATATCTCATATTTCAATGGGTATTCACCTAGATATAAAATTGATTTATTGATTAAGGGTTTTATTGTAAGAACCCAGTTTTCACTTAGGTATGGATCCTTTAAATTTCTATCCAATTCTTTATTTTGGACCTATTATTGATGCATAATTAGTTAGAAAAGGTCTTAGGGGTGTCCTGGGATAATTAAGAGCCCAAAAACCATCTTGTTTGGGAGACTGTACATGTCACACAGTTGGAACATGGTTGGTGCACATTTTTCCCAATCATACTGATGTTTTTAGGCAGAACTGTATCATACGGTTGGCGCATGACCATGTGACCTAACCGTGTGATTGCCCCATCTTCCTAGTTACCCTGGTATGATTCACATGGTTTTTCAAATAGTGTAAACAAACCTTGCATAGGACAATATTTGGGTATTCTTTACTTCTTTTCCCTTAATGATCTAATTAAGCCACCCTTTCTTCCCCAACTCACCATCTAGTGGGAGAACCTCCATTTTCTCTCATTTCGAAGCCTTTTAAAGGTAGGGATAAAGATATCCTATTCAACCAGGATCTAATCAAGCTTATGTTCATCACATTAGAAGTTTAATAGTAAGTAATCGAGTCCATTTGAACCTTTCTTCTCCTCTCTTTGTCTCAACCTAGTTATCAAGTTGTGAGTGTTTTTCCCTTTTTCTCAGATTTACTACATTCTAAGACAAATCATAGGCTGATACCGAAGGAGGAGAGTCATACAAGCCTAAGGTGGGTGGTCTAAAACTCATACCTCAATTTTTTTTACTTTGTAATTTTCATGTGGGGCCTACTAATTTCATCATGTACTGTTTATTGATTTTATATTTCATGATTATAGTCATTATAACCATATGATTATAATCTTTCCAAATATGTGATTAGTTATTAGTAGTTATATCCACAAATCCAAACATCCCTTATTGGTTGTTATTCCATAATTAGGTTTTTAGTGTTTTGACATGTTTGATCCACCATTTATGTGTACCTTGGCTTGACCTATCTAAGGTTAATCTTTATTATATTAAATATCTTGTTTTATGTTGTGAATCACATAATTTCATGTAGCATGTGTGATCACCTCTTGACCCGCATAAAGTAAGTGATTCATTTTGATAATAAAAATGTTAAATGGAAATTGGAAAATATACTATGTATATGAATTAGCCTTAAAAATAATTGAATAATAGGTTTCATGTCCACATCACCCATTACCATGTTGATGGAAGGTGGCAGAGTGAACCTTGATTGTTGAAATTTCTTTAAATGGATTAAATGAACGATTACATGCTTCTTAGACTATTCACACTAATTAAATGAAAGTCCTAAACCAATGGGAATTATACATGACTTCATTATCTAGTAGGAATGGACTAACTCAGGCTAACCTTGGATTCTTATTATGGAATGCCATGAGAACTCAGGAACCCCATTCAAATTAATGGATACAACTTTCTTAGTTTGAGGCCAACTTAGATCCTAATCCCCATCTATTATTGAATGATTGATATGATACCATATGATCCCATACATAGAATTAAAGGATTCCTTGGATACACTCCTTGGATTTAGCATTGACAAGTAGGTGCCATGCTTAAAGCCTATAGGTACCTATTATTACTTAGCCCCATTTTACCTTGTTTGATCACCTTGGATTTGATAGAAATATTATTGTGGAATTAATTGGACTATGCTCCTTGGATTACACTCCTAGACCATAGCTAGACCTAGTTACTACTGAGTTAGTGACCCATGAGGTCTACGTTTCCTTGATTATTACCTTGGAACTTCTTTATTAAATATCATTACAGGTTTCCTTGTTACAGATTGGAACCTTCACTATTGTTAACATGTGACTTAATTATAAATTGGTAATAAAAAAGAAATGAATTAGTTTCTTGTTTAGACACCAGTTAGGGAATGAATAAGGTACTTGGGTATGTAGTTACTTTGTACTATTTTACTCTATATACACATGCCTGCACACTATTTACATTTCCATTACATGAGCTGAATGTTATAGACACTATTGGTGGTGGACCATTGAGATTTGTCTCACACCCTATCTAGGCACTGTTTAGTACATAGACTAGATTATATGTTTTTAAGTGTTGACAAAGGAAAGCACATGGCTTCAAACACTTTATTGATTGATGTTTTGGTTGGAGATTGATAGTAGAGGACCGATTTGGATCGTGAGATGATTGGGATAGTATTTTAATTTCTTAATTTTTAAGTTGAGCATGTTATTCATATTTTATTCTATCCATGTTTTCTAATTTTATTGGTCATGACATATCATCATCAGTTATTGAATTTTATTTTTTTTATTCAATTATTTCTATTCTTGTTATCTTTTACTTAGTATGCTTATACCGTTTACTTATAATACTACTACTATTTACTTTTTTTTTATCTTTATCTTCTATGATACACTCTAGTAATGAGGTCATAGTCTCCCCAAAGACACACCCTAGGACCTCATTGCTAGTGAGCAGACTTTGACATTCAGGGAAATATGCTTAAGGAAATATGGCCCACCAGGCTTGGGGCACCTGTTAAGTGGCATCTAGGTCTAGGATGTCACAAAGTTGTATCCGAGTGGTTCCATTATTTTTTTACTATTTGGGGAGAATATTAATAAGTTTATTAACACTTGGTACTTGGTTATAAGACGTTCTTGGGCATCTCGATCCCATTAATGGGGAAAAAGACGAGTCAACTAAATTATGATATTTGTTTTATTTTTACTATTATAGTTGATATCATTTCACCATTGGGTGATGCACATGATATGTGGATTTTTTGATTACTACTCTAATTAAGGATTTAATTCATCCTTGGACCGATGATATGAGGGCAAGTATAATTGTTACATGAATCATTATAGGCACCTAGAAATCGCATGTCATGAATATTTTCATGCAATATAGGTGCATTTCACTACTTGAATTTCTTGATATAACTATGATTATTGAGTTATACAATGATAGTTAAATTATTCTTGTAATAATATTAGTTGTGATTGAGTAATTTTATATCTTAATTCATGAGCTGTATGGCTCCTCATGGGTTGGGATGAGTAATTTACCGAGTCGAGCCAATATTCTATAGATAAATTGGTTTCGTTTTCATTGATGGGGTGTATGGGTACTGATTCATTGGGAATTTCTATCCATTATAAAGTAAAATATGAATTATAAAAGGAAATGGTTTCATGTCCTTATCCCAATTCATCATGTTTATGAGAGGTAAATGAGTGAAACTAATAATTAAATTTAAAATGAAATGAAACTTATACTTGATAACTTACTGATAACTGACCATCTAAGTGGGTAGTTGGGGTTGTATACCTTAGGTAGAGATTTTTCTTACATTTAGATTCTACAGTTGATGCTATCTATCTTCTTAAATATTTTTATGAGGTGTGTGGTTGGAATTTGTAGTCTAATTCCACCTTAATGTCCTCGTATCGTATGCCGGGAGGGTGGTGAAGACCATACTTTAGATGTGGTGGGACCTGAGCCACCAATATTACCTCTAGGATCTCTATATGAGGCACTGTCTATTGTAACTTATCTGGGAACTGATGCCAATGTTTGTGGTAGTTTCATACGTTTGATAGAGTCTATGAATGTTGCTCTATGAGTTGTACCTACGATGGCTGATCTGAGTCATGAGTTCTAGCAGCAATATCCTCCTACTTTCTCAGAGGATGGTGGTCCACAGGCTGCTGAGTCCTAGATATAGTCCACCACATCATTATTTTAGCTTCTGAAGATGCCTCTAGAGTGAAGGGTCAATATTTCCTTGTACATGATGCATGATTCATCCAAACGTTGGTGGGATGTGATTTCCCAGGTTGGTCATCATTAGGGCATGATATGGGTTGATTTTCGGATTGCCTTCTACAATCAGTTATTTCTAAACCCAATGAGATATGATATATCCAAAGAGTTAATACATCTTGAAAAGGGTTATTTTTCAGTTATGGAATATTTAGTGTGTTTCATAGAGTTACAACATTTTGCACTGCTTCTAGCCACTGATAAGATTTCAGATGCTAGATTTTTCAAATATGGGCTCTAGTATGGCATCCATAATTTGGTGAATGTATTTATCCTTACTACATTTTCTACAATAGTGAATATGGATCTTATCATTGAGTGTAACCCTAGAGATGTAATTAGTACCAGGTATAGGGGATTAGTGCCGAGGCAAGCCAATAGTTCTTCCGGTGGCAGGAAACGTTCCATTGAGGTTTCTCGTCAGGGTAGTGATAACCATAGTGCCTTTTTTGATATCTATATAGTGGTTTACTAGTGTGGAAGATGGAGGAATCTAAAGCCTTATTATGATAGATACCCAATGGAGTGGTGGGCTTGTGTCTGTATGGGGAATCTTTAAAGTTTCTGTAGGACCTTTTCACTATCCTTGAGTGAAAAAGGTTCCATGCTAGCTCCAACCTTATGAGAGAGTTCTTTTATGCCACAATAGTCAAGGTGTTGGAATAACACCAATAGGTCTGGTAGAGGAGGATGTCATGGACATGGTATCCATCCCCCTGATCATTAGTGGCACTAACATATAAGTTATAACCGTGGTTGCCCATCTGTTTCATAGGTCAATGGATCAAGACAGTTGCATGCACTATAGCCGACACCCAAGTATCGGGATATGGGACCATCTTCAGTATGATGTACTATTCTAGTAGCCTCTACTTTAGTATCTTCATTATTTGATACAGGTGCTGAAAAATCTCTTATTTCTGTGTTTATCATGGAGAGTCTCGGACTAGAGATACAATATTACTATTTTTAAATGACCCTAGATAGACCATTGGGGATACAGATAGAGGGAATATTCCAGTGTAGGGGCTTTCCCCTCGAGGTAGGTAGTTACCCTTTCTTATAGAACCTATTTTTACTCAAGATGAAAGGCTTTTATTTCATACTCGGGATGGACTGGTTGGTTCACTATCATTCTTTTGTATACTTATATCACTATAGGGTATCATTTATATCTTGAGAAGGTAGAAGTTATCTACATAAGGGTGAGTGGGATATCCAGGCTAGAAGAGCCGGACCAAATCATTATGGACTAGGTGGCGTGATTTCCTAGATCAAAAATCACTTCATGGAAGATCAAGGCTTACATCAAGCTAATTACCCTTCAATAGTGAATCATTTTGATGTTGTATTTCTCGACAATTTCTATGGATTACCTCCTCATAGAGAGGAAGAGTTTATGATTGATCTTGTTCTTGGAGTTTCTCTAGTGTCCATTACTCTATATATGATGACACCAATAGATATTTAGGAGCTTAAGAAAAAATTATAGGATTTAGAGGAAAATAGATTTATATGGACCAATACATCATCTTGGGCTTCCCTTGTGCTTTTCTCCAAGAAGGACGATGGAACCTTATGTCTATGTGTGGATTATAAAGGGTTGAACCATCTTGAGGTCAAGAAACTATGTCCACTACCTCGAATAAATGATCTCTTCAACCAGCTCTGAGGAGAAAAGGTATTATCTAAGATCGAACTAGGATCAGGTCATCAGCAGGTGCAATTTAGGCCATTAGACATACCTTGTACAACATTCTGTAGCAGGTATGGTCTGTATGAATACCTTGTTATGCAATACAGTCTTATGAATTCACCAACCATTTTCAAGGCTATAATGAATAGGGATTTCCACCCATATTTGGATTCGTTTTCTATAGTCTTTGTGGATGACATCTTGTTGTATTATCGCACTCGTAGAGACCAGGAAAAACATCTTGAGATCATTCTAAGTACACTGAAAGAGCAAAATATTTACACTAAGCTTGCT
Organism: Viscum album; assembly: GCA_963277665.1. Classification (NCBI taxonomy): domain Eukaryota; kingdom Viridiplantae; phylum Streptophyta; class Magnoliopsida; order Santalales; family Viscaceae; genus Viscum; species Viscum album. The sequence goes on from OY728127.1 coordinate 628,628,180, forward strand.
AAGTGCCACTTCTGGATCGAAAAATTCCACTTCTTGGGTTATATTATCTCAGAATCAGAAGTTTCTATTGACCTAGAAAAGGTTCATGCCACATTTTCTTGAGAGAATCCAAAGAACATGTTTGACATACAAAGTTTCTTGGGGATGGATGGATATTACATGAATTTAATATAGTAATTTCCCACCTTGATTCAACTATTAATGTTCTTACAACGAAGGGAACTAAGTTTATGTGGTCAGAACAATGTGATAAATAATTTCAGGAGCTAAAAGGGAGGCTTGTCTCAACACTTATTATGACTCTGCTAGAGCTAGGAAGAGGTTATACTGCTTTCTATAAGGAATGAAGTATTTTCTTAGGAGTAGTACTGATACAGGAGGACAAAGACTTTGCATACAAATATTAGCAGTTGAGGCCTCATGGGAGAAACTACCCAACACATGACCTTAATCTAGTAGCAGTTGTCCATGCCTTATGTTGTTGGAGAAACTATCTATTGGGTGAGAACTTTGTGGTGTACACAGACTAAAAAAGCCTCAAATATATCTTTTCACAGTGTGACTTGAACCTCAGACAACGAAGGTGTGTTTATTTTCTTCAATCCTTTGATTTTGAGCTTTCCTATATTCCTAGAAAGGGTAATGTAGTCGCTATTGAACTGAGTCGGAAAACTCAAACATATGTCATACGAGAAGTCAGTGACGAATGGAAGTTAATGGACCCTTTTTCTAATATGCATCTTGAATTTAATGATAGTCAGAAGCATTTTTACCTCTCCTCCTTGATAGTTAACTCTTACATCCCCGAGAAGGTGAAGGGGAGAAAATTTTCAAATCCTAAGGGTTTGGTTTTAAATGAGAGTACATCAGAAGATAAATCACATCCAGATTGGTTTGTGGATAGAGATTACATATTTTATATTAATGGATGTGTCAAGGTTCCTACAAATATGAGAGAAGAGTTGATTCATGAGTCCCAAACTTCTTAAGGGGAAGTTCATCCAAGAATATCCAACATGTTTTGAGACATATTATTCCGACATTGATGGCTTGGAATGAAATTTCATATTTTAGGATTTATCACTAAGTGATCTAGCTATTAGAAGGTGAAGACAGAGCACCAGAGACTTGTATTTCTTTTATAGATTCTTCCATTCCTGAAATGGAAATGGGAAGATGTTTCTATGGATGTTGTAGTTGGCTTACCTAGGTCACCGAGGGGTAGTGATGCTTTATGGATTTTCATTGACAGACTAATGAAAGTGGATCAATTTATACCTATTCAAGAGACTTTCTTAGTCAATGATCTATAAGACTGTTTGTCCATGAGATCGTACAACTACACATGGTCCCATGTACTATCTTTTCAGATAGGGATACTCATTTAACCTCATGGTTCTATAAAGGATTACAGAAGGCTATGGGAACACAGGTGCTTCTAAGAACAAATTTTCACCCTCAGACTGATTAACATTTGGAATAGACAATACATGTTATAGAGGATATTCTCTGAGCACGTTTCCTTGATTTCAGCAGTTCATAAGTGAAGCATATCACTCTCATTTATTTCTCTAATAATAATTGTATTCAGGAGAAAATTCAAATTTCTAATTTTGAGACCTTATATGGTAGTCCATTCCATTCACCCCTGTGCTAGCTAGAGGCAGGTGAGGTATCCCTACTAGGTACTTGCCTTTTTTGGGAAACTTCAGAACAGGTTCAACTGATTAGGAAGCATATGAATTCTGCTCAGTATGGACCAAAATCTTAGGCCGATCACTATAGATGACCTCTAGAGTTCGAGGTCAGGGATTGTGTTTTCCTTTAGGTATCACCTAGGCTACAACATAGACCATTACAGAATCAAGGGAAGCCGTTGCCTCATTACATAGGGCTATTTGAGATTCTAGAGAGATTCGGGATGGTAGTCTATCAGTTGTTATTATCACAGAGGTACCATGCCATGCAAGGTGTCTTCTATGTTTCACAACTTCATCAATATCATTCCAACCCATCTCATACATTTGATCTTAAGGAAGTGGTGTTAGATTCTGATGGTACTTTTGAGGAGTACCTAGTACACATCATTGGCTAAAGCATGAAGGCTCTATGAGGCTAGTCTATCCCTATCGTACGGGTGATATGGCTGCACGAATTCATGGAGGATGAGACCTGGGAGCAGGAGGCTGACGTACGTGCCCAGTGGTGAAAGTTATTCTCAGATAGTGTTTCTCCACCAATGGAAGGTGAACTTGGGGATGATTTCTTTTAAGGGGGAAGACTTTAAGAACTCAATTTTTCACTCAGGTATGAATCCTTTAAATTTTAGTCTAATTCTATATTTTAGACTTATTATACATGCCTAATGAGTCAGAAAAGGTCTTAGGGGTGTCCAAGGATAGTTTGGAGCTCAGAACCCTTCTTTTTTGGGAGAATGGCCATGTCTCATGGTTGGAGAATGGTTGGTGCACAATTTTCCTAACTGTGAAGATGTTTTTTAGGAAGAACCATATCGCACGGTTAGCACACAACTGTGTGGGAGCCCCTTCTTCCCAGGTACCCATGTATATTTTTCACAGGGTTTGTCAAACCATGTGGAAAAACCAAGCACATGTTAATTTTGGGGTATTTTTTAACCTATTTTCCATTAATGATATAATTAATCTACCTTTTCTTCCCCAACCTAGGATCCAGTAGGAGAACCTCCATTTTCCGTCATTTTGGTGATTTTTGAAGACCTAATATAGGGATCAAGATATATCCTATATCCAGGATCCGATCGAGCTTCTGTTTATCACGTTGTATGCTCAATGGTAAGTAATCAAGTTTGTTTGATCCTTTCTTCTCCTATATTTCTCTCGACCTAGTTATCGTGGAGTGAAATTTTTTCCATTTTTCTTAGATCTACTTCATTCTAAGTTGAATTAGAGTCTGATTCTGAAGGTAGAGAGTCATACAAGCCTATGGTGGTGGTGGTGGTGGGTCTATAACTCATCTCTAAAGTTCATTGATTTTAGAATTGTCGTGTGGGGACCACCAATTTCATCAGGTGCCATTTATTGATTTTATATGTCATGATTTTATTCATTAGAACTGTATAGTTATACTCTTTAGAAATATGTGATTAGTTTTTGGTATTTATATCCACAAATCCTAACACCCCTTGTATGGTTTTATTCTATAATTGGGTTTTTAGTGTTTTGACTTGTTTGAGCTACCGTTCAGGTGTGCCTTGTCTTGAAAATTCTAAGGGTAAAATTTCTTATATTAAATGGGTTGTTTTATATTGTGAATCATATAATGGATTGTACCATGTATGATCACCACTTTACCCACCCAAGGTATGTTTTGCAATTTGATAATAAAAACAATAAATGGAAATTGGAATTTATACTAAGTATATGAATTGTCCTTAAACGTAATTGAATAATAGGTTTCATGTATGTAGAACCCATTACCATGTTGATGGAAGGTAGAAGAGTGAATCTTGATTATTTAAAATTCTTTAAATGTATTAAATAAATGGTTGAGTGATACTTTTCTTATTCATTCTAATTAAATTTAAGTCTTGAACCAATGGGATTTATATAGGAATTCATTATCTAAGTGGAATGGCTTGACTCGAGCTCGCATTAGATTATTATTAGGGAATTCCATGAGAACATGGGAACCCTATTCCAACTCAAGGATGTGGATTTCTTAGATTGAGATCATCCTAGATCCTGATCTTTTTCTATTCCTAGATTCCAGGTATGACACCATAGTATCCCCCACATAGAATTAAAGGTTTCCTTAGATACACTCCTTGAATCCAGCATTGAAAAGTTGGTTCCATGGTTAAAGACCATAGGTCCCTGTTACTACTTATCCCAATTTTACCTTGGTTTATCACCTTGTATTTGGTGGGAATCTTATTTTGTAATTCCATGTACTATGCTCTTTGGATTACACTCTTACCCCTTATCTAGACCCAATTACTATTGAGTTAATGACCTATGAGGTATAATTTTCCTTGATTATTACCTTGGAACTTATTTATTAAATTTAATTATAGGTTTCCTTATTACACTTTGGAACCTTCACTATTGTTAACATGTGACTTAATTATAAATTGGTAACAATCAAGAAATGAAAGTTTTTCATGTTTAGAGACCAAATGAGGGTTGAAGACGGTACTTGGGTATGTAGTTAATTTATACTATTTTACTTTATAAATACATGCCTACACACTGTTTACATTTCTATTACATGGGACAGATGTTATAGACAATGTTGACTCCCACTGATATTAATCTCGCACCCACTTTGGGTACTTATTGGTACCTATAGTAGAATACATGGTTTCAGGTTTTGAAAAAGCAAAGCACATGTATTCAAACTCTTGATTTCTTAATATTTTGATTGGATATTGATAGAGGAGGACTGAGTTTGATATCAATATTCTTGGGATAGTATTTTTATCTCTTAATTAATAAGTGGAACATGTTATTCCTTCTATCTTGTATCAATGTTTTCTAGTTTTCTAGTGACATGACATATCATCATCGGTTATTGAATGTTATTTCATTTATTTAGTTATTGTTGTACCTTTTATCTTTTACTTAGTCTACTTCCACTGTTTACTTATAATTTCTTAACTATTTACCTATTTTTATATTTATCTTCTATGCTACACTCTAGTAATGATGAAATAGTTTCTCTACAAAAACACCCTAGGTCCTTTCTACTAGTCGGCAGCCTCTAGAATTTAGGAAGATGCACCTGAGGCCATGTGGTCTACCAGGCTCGGGCACTTGCTAAGTGTCATCCAGGTCCAGGATGTCACATTTACACATTTGAAACCCACATTCCATTTTCATGGGTTAATAATGACTTAATGATTACATATTTAAGCACTTTCTTATTCTATGATTTTGAATAAAACCCATTATTCTTTCTCTATGGGTTATTTATGTAATGTTTTATAATTACCTTTATAGATCACATGAAATTATGAAATATTAATTGTGCACCACAATAGAGCTCCAATGTATTGGTTAATGAATTTAATCTCTAGAGATAATGTGATTTAATATACCTTGGTGAATAAACTTGGTAATTTTCATTTATGACACCTTGGTGATATGATTTTGAATGCATCATTTAAATGTTGTAGCCACATTTCCATGTTATGATTCATGTTCCTATTATTATGATATTCCTCTTGTTCATTCCTTAATGTTATGCCTCATGTTCTTTTTGTTATTTCCCATGATCACATGCTATATGTATCTCTTGTTTTTTACATTACTTGGCTTCATGCTCACTCCTTTCCTTTGATGTATGTCCCTAGGATATGATATGAAGTAAAAGTAACATACAATGAACCCAGGAAGGTGTCTTCCATTGTAATTAGAAAATTGTTTTAGGTTTTCATGTATTATGTACCTTATTTCCATGAAACTAAACTTTAAAAGATCCTCTATTTGAACCATGTAATGAAAATTTATGTAATAAAATGGAGAGATGCCATAGTTGGTATCAAAATACGGTTTAGTTATTTATAGAAGTTAGGACTTGAAAACATCAGTATGAAACCTAGGGATAATTATATATATTGGAAAACATCATAGTATTTTTGTAAGTATTAAGTAACTGGTTTCGAAAAAAATACATCCCTATCAGGATACTATAATTTGATTTGGCTCTGGCCTAGATATACTTAGGGGAAACACCCAAAAACACCACTTTTAGATAGACTCGAATAAGAAATAGTGCATAAAAATGGGCCTTGTTTCACACCTAGTTAGACACTAATGGGGGGATATGTTTGTTTAATCAAATGATTTTTATAAACCTTTATGATGGATATATAGAAAATTTAATTATTATTATAAGTGATTAATAAAATATTTAAGAATGATGTTTTAAGACATAAAATATATTTAGAATTATAAGATTCATAATAGTAACATGTTTCTCACTAAGGATTTTTCTTTAAGAAAAATGGTAGGAAATAGGAGGAACTGTGTAAATGATGAGTGAAATAGATGATGCACTGACGATGTTCTGATGGAAGCTAGAATGGAAAAATTCATGAGGATGATGAATTAACTAATTCGAGTTATGAAAAATAAATTCAATCAAGTCAAGAGACCAGATTAACATCAAAGGGAACACATTTCCATCATGTATCTCTTACTTTAAAGGACACCTTATTTTAGAGGATCTACTGACTCATTTATTTCTAAAAAATGGATAAGATCTATAGAAAAGATATTTTATGTACTCCATTGTTTAGATCAAGAGAAATCAAACCTGTTTTTATACTACTTAAAAGGAGAATCTAATCAGTGTTGGAAACTAATTAAAATACTAATCCAATAAGGTAGAACAATATTATGGAGTGGAAAGAGTTTTGGGTAATTTTTTTCAATAAATATTTCCCATGTTCTATATGAAAAAAAATAGGTAAGGAATTTATTTAGCTAAATAGAAGGAAAATTAATTGATGGGAAGCTATGAGATGAACTTTACAAGACTTTCTTAATAAATCTCTATCTTTTATGGATACTAAGGGAAAGGTTGATAGATTCTTCAGTGGACTAAGACCCCATTTGTGGAGGAATCTAGAAAATTGATACTATGAAAGCTATGAGGAAATATAATGGAGTGATATGAAGGTTTAATTGGAGTTTGTAGAGATGTAGTGGTCACGTAGATTGAATGAAAAGAAGATATCAGTAGATCCAAAACCAGGGAGGAACATTGATCATGGAAGAGAAGGAATGAAATTGAAACATCCCACATGCAAAAAATGTGGGAAGAATCATTCATGGAACTTCTTTCTTGGGAGTGGAAAGTGCTAAAAATGTGGAAGAGACATTCATATTGCTCAGAACTATTATAGTGTGGTGAATCCTTATCTTCTCAACACTAATGACAAAGGGGAGATGGTGCAGGCTCAACTGGAAGTTCAATGCTTCAATTGTGGAAATATTGGGGACATTTCCAATAAATGGTCAAATTATATGAAAATGGAGGGAAACCACCCTCATCCTTAGCATAGGCCAAGATATCAAGGTTGAATATTTTATATCATGATGGATGAAGTGGATACTCCGAATGATGTAGTGGTTGATACACTCATTGTGCTCTCAAATCTAAAAAGTACTTTGTTTGATTCTAGTTATACACATTCCTTTTTTATTCATCCATGTTTGAAAAAAATATAGATTCATCCCTGAGATGCTATATGTAGAGTTATCATCTAAAACCCCTGGAGGAATTATCCAAGAATCAACAGTGTATAGAAATTCTCATATTGACTTTTGTTAATACAATCTCATCACAAATCTATTAGTCATTCCTATGATGGAATTTGACAATATACTAAGGATGGAATAACTCTCAAAGTATAATGATAAGATCAACTATAGAATAAATTAAATTTCATCAGTCATAAATAGATAAACTACAGTTATTTTCAAAGGAGAGATATCCTAGCCTAATTTTTTTTAGAAGAACCTCCCATATCTTTCTTTATGGAGATGATTGGTAAAGAGGGAGAATGAAATAAAATTATAAAGATAGATAATGTACCTATTATTCCATAATACAATGATTTATTTTTTGAAGGGTTACCTAGACCTCCCCTAGAAAGAGAGGTTGAGTTATCCATTGAACTCATACCTGGATCCAAGACGATATCAACGACGCCATATAGAATAGAAAATATAGAGTTAGAGGAATTAAAGGAACAACTTCAAGATCTTTTAGAGAAGGCATTTATAATACCAAGTGTGTATCCTTGGGAAGAACCTATTCTCTTCGTGAAGAAGAAATATTGATCAATGCAGCTATACATTTATTATAGAGAACTTAATGGGATCATAGTAAAGAAAAAGTACCCTCTCTTAAGGATTGATTATTTATTTGATAAACTTTATGAGGATCAATTATTATCAAAGATTAACCTTTGAAATTAGTATTATAAATTGAGGGTGAAGAAATAATTTATTCTAAAGAATTCCATATGAAAAAGATATGGGTATTATTAGTTTAATTTTATTCGCTTAGGATTGACTAATTATCTTGATTTATTTATAGATTTAACAAATAGAGTCTTTAAGGAATAACTTGATAAATTAATGGTATTTTTTATTGATGATATTATGATATATTAACAAATTATCAAGGAGAGTGAGGATCATATAGTAGTTATTTTAGAAACTCTAAGAAAGGATATGATATTTAGAAAATTCAAAAAATGTGAAGTCTGGTTAAAACAAGTTTCATTCTTAGGGAACATTTTAACCAATGAAGGAATCATAGTTGACCCTATAAAGAAAATGGCTGTAGAAGAGTGGGATCATTCTATAATGGTAACTTCAATTCATATTTTCCTTGGTTTAACAGGATGTTATAGGAGGTTTTTAAAAAAAATTCATGAATTTCTAATCCACTAACCGAGTAATCCCGAAAAGGGGATAAGTTTATCTGGACAAAGGATTGTGAATAATGTTTCCATGAACTAAAGAAGAGATTTATTACTAAACCTATGTTTACTCTACCCTATATTAGATATGGGTTAATTATTTATAACTATTCATATCTAAAAGGGATTGGGTGTGTACTCATGAAAAATGAAAAGGTGATTGCTTATGCATCTCGGTAGTTAAATCCTCATGAGAAGAATTATTCTATGCATGACTTGGAGCCAGTTGTAGTTATTTTTTCTATGAAATTACATAGGTACTATATTTATGGAGCGAAATGTGATATATACAAAGACCACTAAATTTTTAAGTATATTTTCACATTAAAGGAATTGAACCAGATACAAAAGAGATAGTAAGACCTTCTTAAAGACAATGTCTGTTCAATTCATTATCACCCTAGAGGATCAAATAAAGTTGGTGATGTATTAAGTAGGAAAGACATTATTTTGATAGAAATGATGAAGATTCAAGGAGATCCATTGATCAAGGTCCTCATAAAATTGGACATGGAAATCAAAATGTAAGGGACAACACCAACCCTTTTCCAAATGATTTCTCAACCATAATTACTAGAGAATATCAAGAAATATCAAAAAGAATATCCTCTGTTATAAAGGAAGATAGAGGCTATAAAGAAAGATTAGTTTCCTAAGTTCAATATTGATTAAAAAGGTGTACTGAAATTTTATACAAGGATATGTTTCCCATATATCCCAGAGATAAAGAAGGAGATGATTGATGAAGCTCATATCTCTATATATTTTATACATCCTGGAAGCACTAAAATGTATAGGGACCTTTATGATCATTATTGGTGGGATAATATGGAAAGGGAGATTGCTGACCACACTAAAAGGTTCTTGGTATGTCAATAAGTGAAGGTATAGAGACAACTTCCTAAAGGGGCATTACAACCACTAACCATACCAACATTGACGTGGGAAAATATCACTATGGACTTCATCATAGGTTTACTAAGAAAATACAAAGGAAATAATGTGATATGGGTTAGAGAGGATCATCTCCCCAAGACTGACCACTTTATCACCATTCATGAATATTTCTCTATTGACCAACTTTACAAGAGATATATAAAGGAAGTTGTGACGTTTCATGGGTTGACACTTTCTATCATTTATGATCATTATCCATGGTTCACATCTAAATTATTGACAAGTATTCAACATGATCTGAATATTGAATTGAATTTTAGTATTTCCTATCACCCCAAAACCGGTGACCAATATAAAGGGACAATGGAACCACTCGAGGAAATGACCAATGTAATTTAAAGGTGGATAGGATCAACACCTCCCATTAGTTGAGTTATCATACAAAAATAATTTTCACTCGAGTATTCAAATGGAACTATATGAATCTCTATATGGGAAGAAATGTAGAACTCCTATTTACTGGGATAAAGTTGGTGAGAGGAAATTTCTTGGGCCAGATCCGGTGAAAGAGAGAACAAAAAAAAATGCTAATTCCATCCAAGAATATATAAAGGCTTCTTAGAGTCAGAATTAGATCTATGATGATAGTCATCGAAGGTACTTGGTGTTTTATGTTGGAGAAATTTTCTCCTATATATATCACCATGGAAGAGAGACATGTGATTTGGAAAGAAAGAGAAGATTATCCCTATATACATTGCCCCCTTTGAAATCCTATATCACATAGGATCAATGACCTATCATCTAGAACTTACACAAAAATATTTCTCAAGTTCATGATGTATTACATGTTTATCTATTGAGGAAGTATATAACTGACCCCTCACATGTACTAAATATGGAGGTTGTACAATTGGAACATGACCTCTCATATGAGGAGAAGTTAGTGGAGATCTTGAACTATAGAGACAAGGTACTATGAAAAATAACTACCCACATCATCAATGTATTGTGGAGGAACTATAAATATAAATAAGTGATGTGGGAACCATAGGAGATAATGAAATAGAATTACCTACACCTTTTCTCAATAGAGAGAGTGAGTTGAAATTTTAGGGATGAAATTTTTTAATGGGGAAGAATGTAATGACCTAGAATTTTATAATTATATTTTTTTCCAAAATAAATGTGTGTAAGAAATATGGATAAAGTGAAAAAATTTAATATAATTAATAATGACAATTACATTAGTTAGATATGAAACCAGTTAAAATGAAAAACAATACAAATGGATAAAAATATAAAATAGAATAACTAAAATAGGAAGGTATGGATCTCCCCAATCAACTAGAAACATCACCCCACTGAAAATGATAAAGAAATAAAATAAAATATTAATAAACCAATAAAAATATAATGAAAATGAATATATAAAAATAAGTGTAATTTAAGTGAAATAATGGATTGGTATTTATAGGGTATAAAGGGATATGCGATCATTGGGATTCGACCATTATATAACCAGTGGTTAAAATGACTGTTGGTCATTATGAACTTTGAGAACTATACCCTTGGTTGATAATTTTACCATTATAATTAGTGTTTATAAATAGTAATGAAAAAGTAAAATTGATACATAAAGGATAATCAATGGCCATAACTAGTAGAGTCATTCATTTAACTCCCATTTTTATAAACATGGGATGGTAGTAGAATCAGTGGGGTTTTCCTATATCAACCCATAATTTTCATACATTATCATTACATAAATTTTGAGTAATACTTAAAAAATTAAACAAATAGACACTCAAGGACTATACTAGTCTAGTGAATTTGGAAGCATGGAAACATAAATATTCTACATAAATGAGTTACATCATTTCCCAATAGTTTATTCTTAACTAGAACCCTTGTTATAAACATAAAAAATAATACATATATATATAAACTGGGTGAAAGGAAACATGAAAAGGGGGGATATCAGATGGATAGTAAGGGTAAACAAGGGATACATGTTAGTATAAATCATGAGAATAAGTGTACGATAACATAATTAAGAAAATAAAATATCATTCCCTATATATCAAATATCAAAAACATAAATCATGATATAAGTATTGAAAGCTCATAATACATGAATCATAAGGAAATAAACAAAATAATTTATGAAATTATAACATAGGAATAATACATGGAATTTTGGAAAACACATAAGAATAAAAAAATATTTCCATAGTAGTCAAGGTATCGCTGAAAATGCGATCTTAGTGAAAAAATTCCTTTACTAAACCAGGTTAAAACACTATTCTAGCATTTTATTACTAAACCAAGTTCACTCCTTATTCCATCCCTATAATACTGAACTGATTTTATTTCTTATTCCATCCCCGTAACACTAAACAGAGTTCATTTCTCATTCCCACCATGTCTATCCCTTGAGATATAAATCATTACACAATGAATTGGAGGGAGATATTTGCCTCTCCCATATCATAGTGAAATAATACATACATGTTCCATAAGATCATAAATAATCAAATCATAACCCATGAAATGGAATGGGTATCATAAATATGAAATCATATCATAACATGTGAAAAAAGATACAGGTTTTATTGTAATTTCATCAGAACCATAACCTATGAAAGTGAAATAGATTTCATAAACATATAACATGTGAAAGAGAAATAGATTTCATAAACATATAACTCATGAAGGAAAAACAAGTTTCATAAAGACCATAACATTAATCATAACCCATTCAGAGAAATGATATGAATAAAACCTTTAGATCTTTTCCTAGAAAGGCATGAGTAACATCAATGGATGTGATATTAGATAAAAAATAATTTTTAAATATATTTAAAAAAATTTCATAAGGAAAATATCCTTTATTCTTTGAATAAGACTTTTTAAAATATAAAACCATTTGAAAATAATTTTCTTATAAAATACATGGAAAACTTATAAAGAATGCTTGAAAACGTTTCAAAAACCTTTTTCCTTGAAAAATTATAAAAGAAGCTTACAAATGACTTGAAACCCATTTATTTGAAAATAATTTTAAAAACTATTTATTAAAAAAATAACCTTTTAAACATTAAAATGAATATTTATATAAATGATGATGTGTAAGTCCATACATTCTGTACAATGTAAAAAGAACATTCCTTTTGTATGGTAAAAAGGGTAGAAAAATTATCTATTCGAGAAGAAATAATAAGTTACCTTTTAAAGTATTAGTAAAATGAAAAATAAAAAAAATGTATTTTAATTATTATAGGATAATAGTATAATAATCTTGGAAACCCTTTTTAGACAACATGGTACTGAAGGAACACAAATTTCTGACCGAAGAGAGGGTAAAGTCGGGCTTTCTTAAAAATAATTTCTTAAATATATTATGTACCTAATTATAGAAAAAATGACACCAATACATGAATAAATAAAGAATAACCAGATGATAATAAAATTCATTAATTTTATTGTGATATGTATTATAATATTTCATCAAAGGAAGTATAACCATAAACAATCTTGAAAAGCAATGAGATTGTTTCAATATACACTTACCTCATGGTAACTTTTAAACATACTCCCCATGTAAGAAAATGAAATTAAATGAAGTTTAAATTATCTTAAAAATAATTAGATTCATGATATAACATTTCAAAGGCATTATAAACACCACATGGAAAAATATATGTGCATAACATGGCATGTGTCTCAGAGAAGGAAAATTTAGACAAATACTATCTTACTGATTTTTTATCTTTTGAACCATAAACTCCATGAAAGGAAGATAATAGAATGGATATTTAATTAAAAATAAATTAGTAATAATAATCATATAATACATTTAAGGTAATTATATACACCTCACAATAGTAAAGAGTGGTGAGTATGGCTTATATCTCACAAAAACAAAAAGTGAGATGAAATCCCCAACCTTGTGTCTCAACTCTCATCGTTATCCTTAAAACCACATTTATAATAAATATAAATTTATTATAAATATTTTAAATAACCATATTATAATATATAAAACCATATAATATTTTATTATGTCCTTATATTACCCTATTGTTAACAATCCCATGTTAAGGTTTTACTTCGGGAAATATCCGCTTTGTTCTTTGCAAGTGTCTTAATTTTTTATATCTTAAATACTTATACTTATATAATAATTCCAGAATATAAACCATGTTAAAAATATAATTTATATTCATTATATGTTTATTATAATAATCTATAGAATATATAATTATGTAATGGAATACACTGTTTATGGAGATGGTAGACCGTACGTATAGGTGAATGCTATTTCCGTTTTATTATCATATTGAAAGAAGGAAGGTAAATGAAATATGTGTATATATATTTATATATATATTATACTAAAATTATTATATCATATATATCATATATGTACACTAAAACCATATTGAATACATTATATGTAGTGTGTGAATGAATCACATCACTTTGAGGGGGCTGTAGTCTACACTTCCTCAAACAAAATTATCATATTTACACCCAAATAAAAGTAAAAATACATTTGAATTAGATAGAATACAGAAGAATAAATACATAATAAATAAAATATATTAAATATATAAATATATTTTCCATAATAATTTCGACCATGATAGGTTGTAAAGGAAAAATGAACAATCATCATTTCGTGATGCATTAGTTCACCGTACAAGTAAACTATATGTTCGTTACCCATTAGATGGAGGTGTGTGTAAGTGTAGGTTTAAAAATTATCATAAAAACATACTAGTATATTTATTATACTATTTTTATCATAAAATCATGGAATAAAGAGATTGGATGGAGTGGAAAAAGAAAATAAAAGAAAGGAGTTTGAGAGAAGTTGTTACCTCCCAATCGGGTAACTCCTTTTGGTTTCTGGAAAAATGATTCCTAGGATTTTTGTATGACCAAGGGGAGAATTATAAGAGTAATAGAGGGAATTTAGGAGCTTATTTGAGAATATTTTTTGGGATACAAGGGACTTTAGATTTGTGAGGAAGTGGGAGGAAATGATCTCTTTTTATATTGGAGGAGGAGTGACACTCTTGTAAATATTTGAAGAGAGAATTCCACCTACGTTTTTCATGTTGTAAGTGGATCCAATAATAGTAAAATGTATATAAAAGTGAGTATATGGTTGAAATATTTCAATAAAATAGCACTTGGAAAAGTTTCTATATTTATTTGAGTCTTAAATTTAAGGTTTAGTCCTCAATTAAGCTTAATTTTACCTTAATCGATGTAATTAATTTTAATTACTTGACCTAATATTTTTTGTAAAAAACTAAGTTGAAAATATTATAAATTATATATTATTATTATTCCAAATATTTAATCCAATTTTCTAAATTCCAATCACACATGTTTCATTGATTACTTTAAATTTAATCCCACTGACGGGACGACACTACGAGTTTTTAAAGTAACAAATATCAAACTTTGGATATATTTTTACATTTAAATTCAATATGAAATTAGTTATAATGACCCTAATTGTATTAATTGATAAAAATAATATTTAAGGAAAAATTTAAACCAATTTGAACTGTAATTTAACATTATAAATAAATTAGATTAAAAATCATTTTTGAACTAGAATCCAGTATTTTCACTTTTCATTAAAAATGAAACTTCACAAAAAAATATTAAAAATTTACCCTAACCTAATTATTCTTTAAAATTTCAAATATGAAGTTTATTTTAACCTAATAAATCAATAAAAGTTATAAAAATTGGATTTACAGTGGGTTCTCCATTAAAAGTTGGCAAAAATCACTTAATAAAAATATATTGATTTTTAAGCATAAAATTGGGTTTGTTATTATCTTTTGTATATCAAATATATTTTATCAAAATAAAAAATATTTTATTGAATATATAAATTACTTATTAAATTAATATCTCAAATTAATTTCAATTAGTTTATTTTATTTGGGTAAAACGGTTTTGTGACCATAATAATAATATTTTCCATTTATATTTTCTGGGTTTTCATATTCATTTATAACTAATTGGTAACCTATTAATTTATCTTATATTTGTTTAAAACACATATTTTCATATGTTATTTAATAATATTTATAAGCTGAAACTTAACATCTAGGTTACATCTCATTATAATTATATTTTTAATAATATATTATAGATTGGTAATACTCAGTCTGGCATGTTACACAAGCCATAGAGGAAGGTAAATCTTTCATGTAATGTATTCTAACCTTACTATTATATATAGATAATTTTAAACATTATTTTGCATTTAGTGTATTATAACATGGTGTTTCTTATAACGTAATCCAAACATTGTTCTATAAAATAAAGTATTTTTTAGTGTTGCATGAAATGAAAAATATCAAAAAGGTTAAATTAATTTGAAAAAATAAACGAAAATAAATAAAAAAAAATCTTGGGTTGTTATATTATACCCCTCTTAAAATTAATTTCTACCTCAAAATTCATATAGTTTATCAAAATTTTAATATTTTAATGTTTCATTTATAAAAAGCCACATCATAAAAATGAATACTAAAACTTCCCATAATAAGGTAAAGTTTGAACCGTAATGGTTACCGAAATTAACATATAAGCAGGTTTCCACATGGGAGAACTGGGAGGGAAGATTGGACATGGAGGAAAAGTGTAAATATTTTTAGGGAGTGATTGAGGTCATTAATCACAAACAAGTGAATGATTAAAGAAAAGTTGAGCACCTCAAAGTCATAAATTTGTGATGATTTAAAAGGCCCTTAGGTCAAAAATATTAAGGTATTAGGATAATGTTTTTGATCATTATCCTAACATTGAGTAATTCTTTTATAAAAAATGAATATAAGAAAATATGCTTACTTTATTTATTTATATAAACAAAATTTCATTCTTTATTTGTGATTTTATCTATTTCTAATTCATTCATTACTTCAAGAAATGGATTAATAGAAATTAAATTTGCTTCTTGAAGTACTAACAGACACTTTTAGCAGATCTTAAGGCCCATAAAAGAATGAAAAGTATAATTATTTTCTTCTAACTATTATTTAAAATAAATATGGTTAATAAATTAATTTGAAAAAATAAAAATCAACTCTACTAGTTCATCCTTAATAATTATTCAACAAAAATAATTACACATTAACCAAGACACCGCATAGGCCGGTGGTATATGTGAATCTTTTATTTTCCTTAGGTAATGGGTTTAAGACCCGTGGGATTTTTGGACATGATTGGTTGTCAGCCGACATACATGATTATATTTTCCCAAACCACACTAATATAATTTCTAAAATAAATATGATGGACATCCTTAAAATAAGGTTAATCACTAAATATCCTTTTAACCAAGGTTTTCAATACAAACTCAGTACATAAATACTTCCTCCAATTTTTAACTTATAATTTCCTTAAATTCTTAACATTATAACCCTTATGAAATATGAAAAGCCTAAAATTTAGAGATAAATTTATGAAATGTGCTTAACAATGACCCACATATATCACCAAGTACCACTTGGTTGTCAAATTCCAAACATGTGAATACCCTCATCATATTCTCTCTTGGAACATGGTAATAACTGTAATTACCATAAATAATTTTTGAAAACATGAATTCTTCCTTATTCAAAAGTATATTGGATCTATCCCTTAAACACAAAAATGCTATAAACTTCATCAATTATAACATAAACCATCTTTCAATAAGTCCTTACTTAGTTCTAAGGTAATCATTACTATTTAACTTACATAGTCATAACCCATATATCTTTATTCAAACAAAATTATCATAACATAATGAACATACTATGGTTACCTTCCCTTAGTCAAAATATCACCTTATTATTAAATCCCTCCACCAATATGTAGAGAATATTTAACATAAATTTTTAAATACAAATTGAAAACATAATTTGAATAATAAATGTATATTTCATTATTTATATAACATAATTTTCAATCCAAATACATAAAAAATTTGATTACTTCATCCTTAATACATTAACAAGGCTACCTCATACTATTACATAATACCTCTTTCCTTTCACATTTCATCTGTAGTCTCTTCATCATCAGCTATTTAAACATTACTCACACCAACTTACTAATTTTCTTTAGGATATTTCTTCTTGAGAAATTGAGTTTCATAATGGCCATTTGTTAGACACTTAAAACAATTTACCTTTGTTGATGTCTTAGGGAGACCAATATTCCCATCCATTTTGTTAACCAAACTCTTCATTTTTACCCTTTAGTCACTTAATTTGTGTCTTTATTTTCTATAGTTAAAACATATTCTTGTTCATATAAGACATTCACTTAGGTGATTCTTTCCACATTATTGATTCAAAGGAAACCAAATCTTCTTTCCTACATGGTCTTCATTTCCTGATATCTCAGCGAACAACTTATTTCTCTTCCTTCGTGAGTCTGAGAGTTGGTTAAGGTACATTTTGTTAATCATGTTCCCTGAAAAATAATTAGGAATGATCACAAAATCATTCACTCCAATGATCATCCCACTTGACTGCTCATTAGAAAATCATTTATCACATTCACCATTAATCGAGTTCCTTCTGATTGTCACCACTGACTAAAACTATAAGAAAAGTGCGATCATTACTTATCATAGAATAAAACCACATAGGCATGAAAATAATTACTTATAGGATGTATAAATCATGAAACCTTCCTTAATATATGACATTATAGGTTCTTCCGAGGTTATTAATATCTAACTTATATTTAAATATTTCCTGATGGTTCAAAAAGAGTTTGTGAATTCCCAAAGAATATCCCCTAGGAATATCAAACCATGTGTGTAGAAAGGCCCATTGTCGTGTACCAAATTACCCCGATTCAGGCCCGAAACATCTTATCATAGTTGCTACCCCTTGTTACATCTATTCCAGAGCCTCATCCACTTATAGTATCCAAACATATATGTATTTTTAGAAAACTACTCACTTAATCCTTTTACAAAATTTATATGACATTTTCTGAAGTGTTGAATCATCCTTATACTTATCCTTAGATACATCCATAGAAATATACCTAGGGATATCACTAAAGATTTATCATCCTAGTTTACAAAGTTTAACTAAACATTTACTCTGATACCAACTATATCGACCCATTATTTTTATACATTATCATTACATAACTTTTACAAAATACTTAAAACATTAAACAAATAGATTCCCAAGATCATATTAGTATATTTCCATATGAAACATAGAAGCATAAACACCGGTACATTTATGATCTACATTATCTCCAACTAGGCACTTCTTGACTAGCACACTTTTTAGACACATCAAACATAATACATATCTTCATAACCTAGGGGAATGGAAGCATAAAAAGGGGTGAGCTCATATCATCAGTATGGGTAAATATGGGAGACATGTAAACATAAATCATGAGTATAAGGGTATAAGAACATAATCAATGAAATATAATATCATACCCTACACATCAAAGATCATAAACATGAATCATGGACTAAATATTAAATGTTCAAAAGACATAGAACATAAGGAAATAAATTTCATAACCCAGGAAAGAATAACAAAGGAATAAAACTTGAAATTTTGGAAAACATATAAGTATAAATAATGATTTACATAGTAGTCAAGGAATCACTTCCAAGGAAATATTAGTGGAAAAAGTCCTTTACTGAATTAGGTTCACATCCCGTTCTAGCCCTGTGTTATTAAATCGAGTTCACACCTCATTCCATCCCTATAATACTAAACCGATTTCATTTCTCATTCTAACACTATATTACTAAAACATGTTCATTTCTTATTCTAGAAATGTATATCTCATGTGATATAAATATTTACCCAATGTATTGGGGGGATTTATAGGTATCTCCCATCTCACAGTGAAATAAAAAAAACATTTACTACAATATCATAAATAATCATATCATATACCATGAAATGGAATGGGTATCCTAAACATGCAATCATTTCATAACCTATGGAAAAGACACAGGTTTAAAAGTCATTTCATTAGAAGAATAACCTATGAAATAGAAATGAATATTATAAACATATAACCCATGAAATGTAAACATACATCATAAACATATAACCTATTAAAGAGAAATGGGTTTCAAAAAGACCATGACATTAAGAATAACCCATTTAGAGAAATAATATGAATAATACCTTTAGATATTTTCTTAGAAAGGCATGAGTAACATAAAAAAAGTTCATCTTAGTTGAAAATAATTTTGAAATATTTGAAAAAAGTTTCTTGAGGAAAATATCCTTTTTTATTTGAAAAAATATTTTCAATAGATAAAACCTTTTGAAAATAATTTTCTTATAAAATACATTAAAAACTTATAGTGAAGATCTGAAATAATTTTGAAAACCTTTTTACTTGAAAACATATAAAAGAAGCTTGAAAATGTTTTGAAAACCATTTCTTTGAAAATAATTTTAAAAAAATTTTACTAAAAATTAAAATTTTAAACATGTAAAGGATGCTTCACATAAATGATAGTGGGTAATTTTATACATGATGTACAAGGTAAAAGGAACGTTCCTTTTACATGATATAAAGGGAAGAAAAATTACTTATTCAGAAAGTGACATGAAGATTCCATTGAAAAAATTAGTAAAAGAAAAAAATGGAAAATTTTCTTTTTAATTATTATAGGGGAATAATAGAATATTCTTAGTAACCATTTCTAGAAAACATGGTTATTAAGGAAGACAAATTTTCGAACGAAGAGATGAAAATAATGTCATTTCATAAAAACACTTTCTTAAATATATTATATAACAAAGAGTAGAATTTTTTTAATACATGAATAAATAATTAATTACTATAGGAGAATAAAATTCATGAATTTTCTTCAGATTTAGATCATAATTGTTCATCAAAGGAAGCATAAACATAAACAGTTACAAAAAGAAATGAGATTGTTTCAATATACTCTTACCACTTGGTAACATTTATCCGTACTACCAATATAAGAAAATAAAAATAAATGAAGTTTAAAATATCTTTATAATAATGAGATTAATGATATAAAATTTTAAACTAATTATATACACCATATGGAAAAATATAGGTGCATAACATTGCATGTGGGTCAAAGAAGGAAAATTGAGACAAAACTATCTTACCAATTTAGTATATTTTAAAAAATAATCCCCATAAAAGGAAGATAAAATAATGGATATGTAATTAACCATAAATTTATGAATAATAATCATATTATACATTCATGGGAAGTATATACACCACGCAAAAGAAAAGAGTGGTGAACATGGAAAGTATCTCATGGAAACAAAAAGTGAGATGAAACCCCATTACCTTGTATCTCGACTCTCGTCATACTCTTTCAAACCACCTATATAATAAATATAAATTTATTATAAATATTTTAAATAATATTATTATTATATCTAATAACATATATTTTTTATTATGAACTTATATTACCCTCTTTTTAACAACCCTATGGTAAGGTTTCACTTCAGGTAATATCTGCTTTATTCTTCACACAAGTCTTAATTTGTTATATCTTCAGTCCTTATACTTATATCATGATTCAAGAATTTAAAAAATGATATAAATAGAATTTATATTCAATGAAATTTTGTTATAATAATCTATATAATATATAATTATGAAATAGAATACACTGTTCAAGGAGATAGTAGGTCGTACGTACGCATAAACGATATTTCTGTTTAATTATCGTATTGAAAGAAATAAGGTCAATGATATATGTGTATATATATATAATTATTATAGTAGAATCATTATATAATATATATCATATAATTTCATTAAACCCATCCTTAAGACATTCCATATAGTGTGTGAACGAATCACATCGCTTTGAGGGGGTGGTAGTCCACACTTCCTCAAACGAAATAATCATATTTACAAAAAATGGAAAGTAAAAATATATGTTTTTTAAAATGAATAAATAATATTAAATAAATAATAAATATAATATATGACATATATAAATATATTTTCTATCATAATTTCCACCATGATAGATGGTAATGAAAAAATGAACAATCATCATTTAGTGAGGCGGCGGTTCGCCACACATGTAAACAATATATTCGTTACCCATTAAATAGAGGTGTGTGTAAGTTTAGGTAAAAAAATATCATTAATTAAATTGAGTATAATTATGTTTTTATATGATCATGGAATAAATATAGTGGACGGGGTGGGAATGAAAATAAAAGAAAGTATCTTGAGAGATGTCGTTACCGCTTAATTGGGTAACTCCTTTTTTATTTGTGCCAAAAGGATTCCTTGGATTTATTTCTTCACAAGGGGATGAATATAAGAGTAATGGAGTAAATTTTTGATCTTATTTGAGAAATTTTTTGGTGATCCAAGGGTCTTTAAAGGTGTGATGAAGTGTGAGGAAGGATCCCTTTTTATAGTAGAGGAGGAGTGACACTCTTGTAAATATTTGAAGAGAGAATTCCAACCATGTTTTTCTTGTTTAATGTGGATACAATAATGATTAAAAGTAGAGAAAAGGGAGGATATTGTTTTAATATGGCCACTAAATTGATCTTGGAAAATTTTCTTGGTCATTATGAGTCATATATTTAAGGTATAGTCCTTAGTTAAGCTTAATTTTTCCTTAATAAATTTAATTAATTTTAATTACATTCACTAATAATTTTTCTAGAAATATAAGTAAAAATTATTTGAAATTATAAATTATGATGATCCAAAATATATAATATATTTTTCCAAATTCAAATCACAAAATTGTAAGAAATTAATTTAAATTTAATCCCACTGACAGGACGACACTACGAGTTTTTAAAGTAAAAAAGATCAAAAAATTGCTAAGTTTTTACATCCAATTTCATTGTGAAAATGATGAAAATGAACTAAATTGGATTAATTGATAAAAATATTATCTTATTAAACAATTAAAATAATTTAAAATTCTATTTAACCTTATAAATAAATTATGTGAAAAATAAGTTTTGAAGT
Source organism: Viscum album (assembly GCA_963277665.1). Lineage (NCBI taxonomy): Eukaryota > Viridiplantae > Streptophyta > Magnoliopsida > Santalales > Viscaceae > Viscum > Viscum album. Next base: position 628,650,585 of record OY728127.1, read on the forward strand.
AAAATTCAGTATTTTTCACTATTCATTAAAAAATGAAACTTCATAGAAAAAAAAAATTTACTGTAACCTAATTATTATTTTATTATTTAAAAAATGAAGTTTATTTTTAGATATTAAATATATAAAAGTTACAAAAATTGGTTTTAAAATGGGTTCTCTATTAAAAGCTGGTAACAATGCCTTAATAAAAATATATAGTTTTTAAGCATAAAATTGGGTTTGTTCTTATCTTAAGTCTATAAAATATATTTAATGAATATAAAAAATATTTTATTGAATATATAAATTATATAAGACATTAATATCACCCACTATTTTTAATTAATTTATTTTATTGGGGTAAAATAGATTTGTGACCGTAATAATAATATTTTCCTTTATATTCAATAGGATTTCATATTCATTTCTTATTAGTTAGTAACCTGTGAAATCATATTATATTTATTTAAACAACATATTTTCATATTTTAGTTAATAATATTCACAAAAATAAATTTAACTACTAGGTTATATCACGTTATAATTATATTTTTAAAAATATATTATAGATTATTAACACTTGGTCTTGCGTGTTACACATGCCGTCGAGGAAGGTCGATATTGCATGTAATACATGATAAAATTTCTGTTCTATGTATATAATGATAAAATTTATGTTGCATATAGTTTATGATAACTTGGTGTTGTGTATAACACAATCCAAACATAGTTCTATAAAATAAATTATTATTTTTAGTGTTGTGTGAAATGAAAAATATCAAAGAGGTTAAATTAATTCGAAAAAATAAAAAATAATTCACAAAATATGGGGGTGTTATATTTAACTTGACCGATCCCAATATGAGCTTCAAAAAGTGAAAAATTGAACGAAATCACCTATGAGATAATTTAAATTTAGTGGAGATTACCACTTGGTTGATGTTAGTCGATCCAACCAGTGAAACTACTACAATCACACACATTACTCTTAGAGTGTATGAATGTGTAATAAGGGGTAACATGTTTATGAATTAGTTTCTTAAAGTTTAATTTAATTTGAATAAATAAATTTTTTATTCCTTAAATTCCTTTTAAGAATAGTTTTTTAATAAAAAATAAGTTTAATTAAGATAAATTTGATAATTTGATTTTTGGATCCAAATGAAACATAATTCTATTTTATAGAAAATATATAAAATTTTATAATAAACTCAATTATTATGAATTATATCTGTTTTAATAAAATATTATTCTAATAAACTCTTATAAAAATATAAATGATAAATTTTTTTATAATGGCCTTGTAAATTTTTCTATAAGTTGCAGAAATCTGACTATGCCTTAGTAATTACTATTTTTAAATAAATATGTATTTTTTATTTAAAAGTTAATATTATCATATTTAGAGAATTAATCTGGAAAAATAAACATTATATTTGAAATCATCATGTCACAATTAGGTTAGGGTGAATTTATGATAATTTTTTAAAATACTTTATTTTTTCATGAATAGTAAAAAATATATTTTTAGTTTTTCAGTATATTTTAGGACTTCATATTTATTTAAAAATAATTTAATAGTTAATTTAACAAAATCCATTAACTAAAATATTCTATTTTTTGTATTACTTTTTTATTATATTTTAATCAATTTTTAAAACTATAAGCGACTTTCCACAGTCTAAAAAGGAAAATTAGATTAAAAAAATAACTTTGTGGAATCATTACATTTCCATTCCCAAATAAGTATTAAAAAAATGTATTAGGTTTTTTTTTGGATTAAAATAACTTAAAATGTTACCTAAATTTCCAAAACCATGAGAAAGAACCATGCATAAGCCTATGTTTTTCCATTTTCCACAACCTAGTTTTCTAAGACCTATATTTGGAAATTATTAAACAATTACTCCAATTTTTCTATAAATACCCACCCATTTATCTATTTACTTTCAATAAAAATACATCCTTGATGATATTATAGTGATTTTTCCTCTCAAGGAGTTTCCAAAGGAGTCCTTAATCCCCCAAGGTTCCATCCTAAAATCATAGGATCAAATCTTCAAGGTAAGGGAAATATCCACTTATCTTTTCCATTCAAGTACGCATTTTATATATTATGTCTTTTAAAAATCTAAAATAATTTAATTTTTTTACACTTTATATTATCCCATTACTTTAATAATAGTCATTTATCAATGGTATACTCTTTTTCCCTCTCATTTAACCCTTTTCTAAAACAACATTTTAAACCCATCATGCTGCTGAATTTACTTCTTAAATTTCCATCTTTTACTTATGATGTTATCATTTATTTTCTTTTTGTGAATACCCAAAATTTTTACATGTCAAGGGGTATTCACCAAGATATAAAAATTATTTATTGATTTGGTGATTTATATATATGAAACCCACATTCCATTTTTTGGGGTTAAGAATCTTGTAATGATCTCATCTTTATGTACTCTTGAACACCATGATTTTGATAAGAAACCCATTTTTCTATGTCTATGGGTTATTTATGAAATTATATATAATTATATATGCATCTCAAATAAAATTAATATATATTAATGGTGAACCCTAATATCACTCTAATTAATTGGGTAATGAATTTAATCTCTAGAGATGACATGTTTTACGATACCTTGGTGAATAACATTGGTAATTTTCATTTTGGACACCTTGGTGATAAAAATTTGTGATATTATTATTAATATATCATTTAAATGTTTTATAAAAATTTACATGTTATGATTCATGTTCTTATTATTATTATATTCCATTTGTTCTTGTCTTATTGTTATGCCTCATGTTCTTTTTGATATGTGCCATGATCACATGCTATATATATCTCTTGGGATTTCCCTTAATGAGATTCATGATCACCACTTTCCTTTAATGTATGTCCCCAGGATATGAGATTCAATAAAAGTTTCATTGTTTGAACCTATTAATGTGTCTTCTAGTGGTCTTATAATAATGTCTTATGTTTTTATGTATTATGTACCTTATTTCCAAGAAACTAAACTTTATAAGATCCTTTGTTTGTACCATATAATGAAATGTTATGTAACTAAAAGAAGGGATTCTATATTAAGTGTTATTTTATCTTTAAAAAATTATAATTATATCATAAATATCATATTATATCTTTAAAAACACTTAAATATACTATCTATGTGATTCAGTAACCAAAAAGTAATCACATAACTTTTCAAGGCGGTAGTCCGTCGTACACACGAACAACATTATCATTTTTCAATGGATGGTATGATAAGAAATTATATGATATATTAATTTTACACAATTATTAATATTTGGTTAATATAATATATAGACATTAAATCTATAATCAGGAGTATTCTTGAGTGGAGATGATAGAAAAAAATTATATCAGTTCACAAGGCGATAATTCAACATACACATGAACTATGGTTTCATTTCCCATTTGATGGAAGATGATATTAATGTAGGTTATGGATTAGAAATAATAAAATCTAAGTATACTGGTGATATGGATTTTATTATATCATCATGGTGTAATAATATTTGAAGGAGGTGGAAGAAGAAACAAAATAAAAATGCTCGCTTAGGAATGATAACTGTTCTTTAGACCACCTCATTAGGATTATACCAAAATCCTTACTAGATTAAATTTATGATAAAAAAGGCCTATAAGATGTGTGTATGGAAGAAAGTATGGTATTTGGGTGTGGATTTTCTAAACCAAAAGGCTTTTGAATTATGGAAAGGAGAGGAGAGGAGGATACCATTTATAAGTGAGAGGGAGGGACATTTTTGTAAATACCCAAGACTATTGAATAATGAGAAGTCACTCTTAATCCAAGTGACACCAAAATTGATAAATAATGGAGTATAGGAGTGTTATTTTCAATACAAACATCCAATATTCAAAAATAAAAATTTTCTAAACATTCTATCCCATTTACCTCTAAGATTACTCACTTTTTCTATTTTAGATTTTCACCACGGTAACTACTTTTTTACAATTTTTACTATTCATTATAAAAAAATTATGTTGAAATTATTACCTAATATTAATTATTATTATTATAAAAATGGAATATACTTTAACAAATCCAAATAATATAATTGGTAGAATTCAATTTAAAACTAATCCCATAAAATATTTTAAAAATGGGGTTCTTGAAGAAATACATTTGTCTGGAAATAGATGATCTTATATTAACTCTATGACAAGAAATAATGATTATATAAATTTAATTTCATATAAATAGATTTATAATATATTAATTTCATTTAAATAATTCCTAATAAGTTGTTATTTTAATTAATTAAAATGAATAACTTTATACACTTAAAAACTACTTGAAAAATCATTAATTTTCAATATTCACTGAAAAATTAATCATTTTATAAAAAACCAAAAATTTCTCGATAAATTAATTTTAATATTTTGATTTTAGAAATTATGATAATTTTTAAAATAAAAATTTTAAAATATCAAGAAATTAAATATAATATTTTTTAATAAAAATAAAAAAATCATTTTTGAAGAAAATGTATTTTTTAAAGAATATAATTTCATCATAAGAAATTGAGTTCTTGTTTGAGGGGAATTTATCAATAAATTTATTTGATCAAGAACTTTGTATATATTTCATAAATTATTATATAATATTCATTCCCACCAATTTAATTACTATGTTATAACAGTAATAAATAATCATGGTTTGTTTAAGATTACTATTTTGTATCACAAACACTATCAAAAATAGTTTTCCTTTTTTAAAACCCGGGGCGTCACATATGAGATATCCAATTCACTATTAATGTGAAATCATGTAGATTCATCACCTTCTAGGACACTTGTAGTCAATATACTGAAAATATATATTTCATAAACATCTTGGGAATTAAATTCCTCAATGAGATATAAAAATATCTCATCCTTTCCTCACTACCTAAATCATCCTCTAGTTTCATTATGAATTAAAACATGAGTAATAGTGAGAATACTCTTTCAAAACTTCTCACTATAATTTTCCAATTTTATAATGTTATGGTGTGTGGAGAACCTATAATGCTTACAGTGAAAAGGAAAAGGAAGAACAAGGAAAAGAAGAAACATAATCAAATGAAGTCTAAAGATCCTGAGAACCATCCTTTTAAGAAGAAGAATAATAATGGTAGGAAAAGAAAAAATGTAGTATGTTTTTCAGGTGGAAAACTAGAACACTAGAAGAATAACTATACACAAAAGTAAGGGAAATATAAAGGTGCATTCTTTATTGAGTGTAATATTTATAATATACATATTGAGTGTTAGATATATTTTATAATGCTCACATATGTATCAAAATATAGGAACTAAGTAGATTTAAAAATATTTCTGGAGGAGAGGAGTATCATTTATTATCCAATAGAGTAGGACTTGCTACTTTGGCTATAATATATTTCCACATTCTATTTCTAATTGGAATTTTGTTTTGTTTTAATAAACTATTATATTATGCCAAGTGTTACTAAAAATATAATATTTATTTCTTACCTTGATATGGATGGATTTATCTTTAAATTTATAAATAAATATTTCTTCTTTTATAAGTAAAACATTTTTTATGACATGAAACAACTAAATAAGGATCTTTATTTATTGAATTATAAAAACCAATTATTGTTAATAGACAATGAATCATGTTCACATGAATCATATAACACCCAAAAATGGAATCCCTATATTGGTTACATAAATGTGGAACATCAAACAACTTTCTATTAGTATAGTTTTTTATAATCTTTTGATATAATAACACTTGAAATATTTCACGATTTTTTACTAAAAAAATAACCAAATATCTGTTAAGTAGACAGGGTGAAAGAGACATGTAGCTTCTAGGATTGGTGCACAATGATGTGTGTGTGCTGTTTCCAATAGAATATAAAATGGATATTCTTACTACATAATGTTTTATGATAACTTAATTTGATATGGATTTTTATACTTTATGAGGTATAAGTCCGAGACTATTGATAAATTCAAATAGTTCAAGAATTAAGTGGAGAATCAAATTTGTAATAATATAAATAAGCTTTGATTGGCTTAAGGAGGTGAATATCTTAACCAGAATTTATTGGCTTTCTATAGGTTTTTGGGATACTATCTCAACTTACTCCACATTATATACTATAGTGGAATGGTATTAGTGAAATTAGATACCATAACTTTCTATACATGGTAAGTTCAATGAAAATTCATGTGAATATTCCATTATCCATTATGGGATATTAACTAGATACTGCAATACAAATTCTAAACCGAGTTAAAACTAATGGAGAAAAATGAATCCCATATGAGTTATTGTATGGAATGAAATTTGTGTTGTCAAACACTCATATATGGAGATATTAGGTGTTTTTAAGGACATATTTGGAATCAAACTAGTAATTTTAGGCATAAATTGAATCTTTATAGGGAATCCTATGGAAACAAGGGGATATTATCTATACAACCCCAAAGAAAAGAAAGTAACTATCGCAAGACAGGTTGTCTATCATGAGGTGGAGCACATACCCAAGAATAAAAGTTGGAGAAATATTAACATTGATGAATTTTATTCTCCTGATACATAAGAGTTGGTATAATAATAGATTCAACAGATTCTATAGAAGTTGTTGTTCTTAAAACAAAAGTACTACGTAAGAGTACAAGAGACGTAAGATAATAAGAGAGATATGGTTTTCTAGTCACCAAATATGAAGAATAATTACTAATTTATAATTAAGAAAATCTATTATACAAAGAGGCAGTAGATATATTAAAAGATTAAAGATGGAAAGAATCCATGAATTTCGAGACATATTCCATGTATTAGAACTATGTTTGGGTTCTGGTCAATCCTCTAGTTAATGTAAATTCTATTGGGTGTAAAGTGGTATTCAAGATAAAATTGAACAAGGAAGGTAAAATGAATACCTATAATGCATGAATAGTGGATAAAGGGTTTAAATAGGGTCCTGGAATTGACTACGATGAAACATTTTCTTTAGTTTCTATATTTAAACCCATCCAAAGTCTACTCGCTATAGAAGATTACCATTGCAATGAAATTTAGTAAATAGATGTAAAAACATATTTACTTAATTGTAATGTTCACAAAAATTTATATATGAAATAACCAAAAGGGTTTGTGACTCTAGGTAATGCTAAAAAATATACAAGTTTCATAGATCCATTTATGGATTGAAGAAATCATCTAGGTCATGGAACATTTATTTTGATTAAGGACTGGTTAAACAAGTACTTCTCGATGAAGGGATTAATTGAAGAAACCTACATTCTATGGATCAAGATCATTAATGATTGATCCAAGAGGATCATTAGACCTTGTAAAGGTATATAAATAGACCATATACTAAAATTATTTAGTATGAAAAAATATAAGAGGTTATGGGTTCCAGTGTCACATGGTATACATCTATCCAATAAAATATATCATCTGACACAAGAGGAGAGAGATAGAGAATGAGTAAGATCCCATACACATATATGATAGGATCAATCTTGTATTCCATTTTTTTACTAATATTGATGTTTCCTATGACTTGAGCATGGTAGGAAGATATCAAGCTGATCTAGGTGAACAACATTAGCTCGCTGTTAAGACCATCCTTAAGTATCTAAGAAAAACTATGGATATGTTCTTGGAGTATGGAGGAGACGAGAATCTAGTAATTAGGGTTTATAATGATTTAAAATATATAAAGAACAAAATTATTTTAATTCATGGTCAAGATATGTTTTTTTCTCAATGAAGGAGATTTGTATTGGAAAAAATCAAAGAATCCAGTTTTTTTCTAATTCTAAAATGGTTTTTGAGTATATAATAAATTACGATGAATCCAAAGAAACTATTTGGATACATAAATTTGTATAAGATCATCATGTGGTACCTATTATTAAAGAAATTATCACATTATACTGCAATAATACTATTTTGATGGCTCTCGCAAAGGAGCCATGATCACACCAACATATAAATAACATACTCTAGAAGTATCACCTATTGTGGATTTTTCTCAGAGGGGTGAAGTTATGGTGAGAAGAGTTTCCATGGAAGAAAAAATATAATCCCCATTAACTAAATTCATATATCAAAAGAATCATGAATATCATGTGAGAGTTAGCGGACAAATGGTTGTTAATAGTTTGCTCTAGTTTATGTTGGTGTTTCTTGGAGTTGGTTCTCTAGAACCAAATTCTATATACTTTTTGATTAAAAATTTAATTTTTTTTAAAATATTAATAAAATTCTTATCCAACCACTATTATTTTCCTCCAGGATATAGTATGTGATAATATCCTGAGAGTAACCGTCACACTAAAAGCTCACATGAGTTACCTATTATGATGATAACCTATAATTTCCATTATCGTTTTCTTAAATATATGTTCTACAGCTGGATAATATCATTTGATTAGACATAAATGATATAGGCTATAAGGGGTGGAGACTCATAGGACTTTGAACAACTTTATCATGTTGTACACCCTTTGTAATTTTCAGTGCATGAGATTATGAGAGCATAACCCGCTAGTAGGAAATCCAAATTTATATATTTCATTGGATGTTACCATATTTGGATGTGTGTATTGATACATAGACTTTAATATTATTATTAATTTATATTATTAATCATATACTTTTATGTATGGATGAAAACCATGGAAATATATGTTCACAGTAAAGTAGGATACATTAGGTGCATCATGAGTAATATTGCATTAATGAATTTTTAAAAAAGGATCCATTCATTATTTTCTTTAATTGAACTTTATATATCATTCCTTTTTATAAAAATGAAATAGCCTACATAAATCCATGGAAATGGTGTTCTGTGGGTCCGTTCATTTCCATTAATTCAATGAAGGAGACATCAAGCACATAGATTAATGACACCAAAATGTAACTTTCTTGATTAAACATATCATGATAAAGGGATTATATTAAATAGTAAGTATTATTAAGATATTTTATATTATTAAAAAATTTAATTCTTTTACTATGAATGGTTTTTTGTGTTTCTAGACTCTAACCTTGGAATTTGGGCACTTAGCCTAATACCACTGAGAAAGACGCCTATAGTGTTACACACTAACTGTATCCAAAACCTTAGTTAAATATTAAATATTACTTATTATTAAACATGTTGAATAAATATTATTCTTGTATGTAGTTAAATAATTAATCATTTTTTATTGACAATATATATTCCACCACTAGTTATTCCAGAGATAATTGTTTAGAAATATATTTAATAAATATTTATTTTTTATTTAGTGAATATAATATTTATTTATTAATTAAAAAATAATTATTTATGTTTTATTGATAACATATATTTATTTAATTATTAATTATAAAATATTAATTATTAAAAGACTGATAAATATTGTGGAGGAGTAGAATATCGTGTTTAAAGGTTTGATAAGAAATAATATATACTAAATATTATTTGAATAAAATTTAAACAATTTATTTAAGAAATAATATTTAATTAATTAAAAAGTCTTACACATGCCATGAAATACTAATACAATTGGTATAGACATGAGGTTTCTTAGGGATTAAGGAAATAATAATGGAAAATGTTCAATTATTATTTTCTTACCCTAAAACTATTTATGCCTAATTATATTATTTCTAATAATAATGCTAGCCATTGGTTTTGGTTGCGATAAAAAATTATAGATAATCCTCTCAATACCTAGATATATTCTCCCCAAGAATGATCTCAATAATAGGCATTTATCACCCTCCATCACTTATCTCAATCTCAGAGAGATCAAGGAGATTCCTCATAGAAACTCTCGAGGTGATCATAGATGAATGATTCCAGAATTAGGATCTTCCATGGTAGTACTCATATATTCCTATGACATCCATCAAAGGTTCATGGTGGAAGTGTGGATTACCAAAATAGATAATATACACTTGATTTATATGACACAATGATGGCGTGACGTAGATATGTTGTTAGATTCATCAAAAAAATAAATAATTCATTGTAAGGAAATTAATTAATTACATAAATTAATTATAAATCATTATATGATGATCCTAAATTTGGTTTAAGTTTTCTCAATTTAATTAATATTCTATTCAATTATATCAGTCACAATGTTCTTCATTGATGTAAACCTCAGATTATTCATCGATTACGATAAAAATCCATGTTGGGTATGCTCCCACTAAAACTTCTGCTCCACCCAAAACCTTTGTTAAACTCGAAGTTCATACCAATAGAGTATGATATCTCTTATGGGGAACAACTAGTAGAGATTTTGGATTATATAGTGAAAGTAATAAGTAATAATACCACTCACTTGGTCAATTTTTTTCAGTGGAACCATAAATTTAAGATAATATATTAAATAAAACATTTTAACATTCATCTAATAGTTTTTACAATGCATAGAATGATGGTAAACTCAGTTTTGTCTTAAAAATGAATTTCTGTAAAAATAGTTTGGTCACCTTCTATGAAATTATTTTAAAATTAATTTTTTCACTTATATAAATTAAATAATATAAAATGGATTTTATATTTTCAATTAGAATAATTAATATTATTTAATAAGTTCAACTTAATTTTTCATCATTATGAATATTAACCGTGGTAAAAATTCATTACAATGGTAAAGTTTAAAAGGGGTTAATGAGGTGTTAAAATAAATATATAGGTTAATATGACCAAAAAACTTGTATAAATCCCAATGGATGAATCTATTTTAGTTTTATATCATCCCATATTCACACTTTAGTCAATTTTTTTCCACCTTCCCATCATAGTGACTTTATTTTATTTTAATTTTATTAATAATTAAAAATGTGAAACTCCTTTCACTTATAAAAGGGGAATCATCTCCACTAATATGAATATAAATTGATCCATTTAATTTAATGAAAAACTATCCAAATATCATCTAAAATTATTTATACACATCCTATACATTCTTCTATTCTTAAAATACCAACCCAAGGGTCCTTAAGAAGAGATTCAAAGAAGGTTTCTCAAAGAATTGATATATGTTCTTACTGATATTTTTCAAGTTTAATTCTTATTATACTTAATATAAATATTTTTTACCCATAAAAAAATAATTAATCTATTATAATCCGTATAATGATATTTTATTATGATTATGAGACAACCATTTTCCACATTCTTTCCATGAAATGGGAAATGAAAGTATCTACCACACGTATATATGGACTACTACCTCCTTATACTAATATAATTAATTTTTATCACCATATTTTATGTTTGGTTTTCATGAAAGACTTAATATTCATATATAAATTTTATGACACAATTAATCTTATAGAATTATGTGATCTCATCCATGAAGCGATGTGATTTTTTTTTCATTTCTGCATTAAATGGATGATCATAAGGATTGATTTAATGAGTATATAAGATATTTAGGATATAATAATTATATTTTAAATATTAATTATTATTTAACATTATTTTATTCCATCCATAAAAAACTAAGAACATCACTCGTGGATATGTATGAATTACTATCTCCACGATGTGATGCAATTCATTTTTCATAACTGATTTATATGAATGTTTATAAATTTTTTTATAATGAATAAATATGATAATTATGTCATGATTAATATTTTATAGATTATGAAACAATGAAGAATGTGAAAGTATCAAAACTGTCAAACAGAAACATACATGGAGAACGAACAATTTTTCACATGAATGTCCATATTAAGGTATAATTATTAATAAAAGTATAATTAAACATTATAAAGGAATGGTACATAGTAAGTTCTGTATTAATATGCTTATGGAATCAATATATAATAAATTTATACTTATTATACATGAGGTTTAAAACTAAAGAAGAAATAAAATATTTGAGGTAAGAGATTTATGTTGCAATCTCATTTATTTTTGGGATTATATATGATAAATCTCCATTGAGGGAAATTATATTGATTTTATCCTTGAAAACCCATAAAGCTTATTCTAAACTTTAAATTCCTATAAATTTCAATTAATAGTAACATTTTACTCTATTTTTTACATAAAATGACTAAGAAAAAGTTTTATATATAAAGTGAATTTATTTGCACTTAAATCAAATTTTTTTCTTCTATAACAATATTTTATTTAAAATGTTTTGAAGAATGTTTTTAATATTATAAAATAATTTATTAAATTAATTTTGACATATATTTAAATTTATATAAAAAGTATTAAAGATAATATTTTGGGATTTTTCTTAATGAGGAACTTTTTATACCGCATGAATGAGTTTTACCACCATCATGACTACTATCTTCTTTAAGGATTCTTTTACAAGTTTCAATTTTTCCATTAAAGGAAATGTTTTTACTAATATTTTGTAAATTTTTAGATTTTAAATAAGTTATTCTAAAATAAATAGAGTATTTTTCTCAAGAAATCTTCCAATGATCATTTAAAGGAATTTTCATCTATGAAAAAATCCATTGATGTTAGTTATATTTCACTAGGTACATACTACAATGATACCAAACTTATTATTTCTATAAATGGTTATTTATTATGATAATAAAATCATAATAAAAACAATTTTATTTTCTGTGGGTTAAGCTATGAAAAAATGATAAAGGTTTCAATTCATTGTGGAAAACATATGAATGGATTATGATTATGTAATTCTTGGGTCCATTATACCCCTAAAATGCATTTAGTAATATCATATAAATATCTCATGAGATTATGATGATAAGTTTGGACATTATTTAAAATATCCATGTTCACATTTTGATGTGTGATTATGATTGATTCAATATTTTATCATAAGAATATGCGTTGACATGATTGCAAATGGATATGTTCACATTTTTATGTGTGAGTATGATTTATTCTATCTTTCCACACAATATTATTCATGGAAATAATTTTGAATAACTATTTCACAAGATTATTATTTCTTATGTTTATAATTCCACATGTCAATATTATGACTCTTGAGTGATGATTACTATTTTAACACCCTTTTTAATCATGCTTCTAGATATGACTTGATTTTCGAGATCATGATATAAGATTTTTCAGGTATGAATCTTTTACACAGAGAACATACACATAATAATGTTATCTTATGCTATATTATGATTGATATATTCCATGTTCACCCTTACTAAGAATTTAATATATCACCTTTTTTTTCTTTCCCTTACATAGGTTTTTATGGAATGTTCTATTTATGATATATCTTGATGGGTACTAATATGAAGATCTTTATGGGAGATGTTGAATATATTTTAATAAATAAGTTGATTATATATCTATCCTCTATATACACTAACCTTTATGGTCCTATAATGTGTTTAATTATGATATGTATTGAATATTTATCTATAATTATGTAATATTTTTGTATAGTATATTTGGGTCACCTCAGAACAAGATATATATCACAAAAAATAATATAAATACACACACACACACACACACTAAAATTAAGGGTTATTACATTATACCCACCATAAAAATAATTTCTATACCAAATTACATTACATAAATAAAAACAAACATGGGTACTTTTTTTCATTACATATTCATGTTCCAACGTAGATTATTTAAACATATTATTTAACTATAGAACATTAACCAGGTGGGTGGTCATGTTCTGAAGTACTTTATCTATTTAACCTAAAATCTCCACTATTTTATCTTTATAAGAGATATTATATTCTAATTGCATAATTTATTAGTTTATTAAATGTGATGGATCTGTTATATAATTCCTTAAATGAGATACATGGAACAAATCATGTACTTGAGAGAGGTTTTGGGGAGGAACTAAGAAATAATCTATAGTACTCACATGATCCAGAATCTCAAAGGGACTGATGTATCTATGATTTAGCTTACCATTATTTCCAAATATCATTTTCATCCTCCATGAATATATTCAAAGAAATACATTTTTATTACCTTTAAATTTTAGATCGCATTGATGATTATAAACACAATTCTTTTATCAAATTTGTGTTAATTTCATATGTCACTGAATGACTTGTACCTTCTCTATAATTTCATAGTCAAGATTAAGTCCCAAATATTTCCATTCCCCAATATATTTAAAGAAATTTTATAGATCTGTATCTCTTCCCATATAGAGCCTTATATGGTTCCATTTGGATAATAGAGTGGAAACTATTATATTATGTGAACCCAACCAGTCGAAGATGTTTATCCTACTTTTATTTTAATTCCATTGAGTAATACCTCAAAATATTTTCTAGAGTATGAGTGGTTATTCTAGATTGAACATAATTTTGAAGATGTTAAGTTGTCCTAAATCTTGGCTCAATATACAATTATTATTTAATACTTCTTTAAAATTTTTATATGAATATTGGATCATTATTAGATATAATTTAATGTGGTACTCCGTGTAGCCTTACCACTTATTTTATGTATAATTTGGTAAGTTTATTTACTGATAAATCCAATCGAATAACAGTCAAGTATGCTGAATTTTTTAATCGATCAACCACTACTAAGATTGAATTATATCCTTTATATGTTCTTGGAAGACCGACAAAAAAAATCCTTGATGATGTTCTCTATTTTTCCATATTGGTATTGGTAATGGTTGTAACATCCCCTTTAATTTTTAAAATTTTACCTTTACTTGAAGGAATAACAAGCATCGAGATACATAATCCAAAATATCACTTTTTTATTTAATACCACCATTCATGCTGTTCTTGATATTAGTACATCTTTGAACTTGTTAGATAAATAGATAAGGATGAGCTATGTGAATTATATAACAAATCCTTCTTTAATTTTGATTTTCAAGTGAGACATATTTATTTCATAAATCTTATAACTCTGCCATTTTCATAGATGAACTCTAGAATACTTCCTACCTTCTTCTATTGCTCCATAAATTCTTTCTAGGCCTACTTGATCTATATATATATATACATATATGGTTGAGAAATCCTTTATAAAGGTTAGATTTAATTAATTCCTTTATAATTTCTATATCCAACCATTGAATATCAACAAATATTTGGTTCATTTAATTCCTCATCAAGGATAGTGTAACACGATAAATCCACTTAGAGCTCTCACTACCTTATTGGATTTCCCTGGATGGTAATATATTTAGAAATCATAGTATTTGATTAACTATAACCATACCCTTTGGTTCATGTTCTACTCCTTTAGTGTGAATATGTATATTAATATTTTTTCATTGGTATATATATTACACATTTTACCATAGAGATAATGTTTCCAAATATTTAATGCAAATATTGCTACCACTATCTCCAGATCACACATTAGGTAACTTTACTCTTGGGCCTTTAATTAATTTTAGGAATAAACTATTACCCTATTACCTAGTATAAGAACACATCCCAATCGCTTATATTAAGTTTCACTATATATGAAAAACCATTATACACTATAGGGTAATGTGAGTAAATGTGTAGTCACCAACCACTTCTTTAGTTCCTTGAATATTTTTTGACATTGTTTTTATAGAGGAAATTAAATCCCTTTCATGTTAACTTGGTTAGAGGATTTGATAAGAGTGGGAAATTTCTCACAAATTATTGATAATATCTGGATATCTGAAAAAAATATAGAATTATATCAATGTGGTTGGTCAAGGATATTCTTTAATAACCTAAGTATTTTATGGATCCATAGATATTCCATCACTTGTGACTAACTAAACCAAGAAGGATAGTTTTTATATCCAAAATTCATAATTGATAAATTTTACATACAATTTATCCTTTTATAGGGTCTTTAGAACAATCCATAAATTATCTTCATGTTCTTTATTGATCTTATAATATATGATAATATCATCCAAAAATAACACCGAATATTGGTACAAGTAATATCTAAAGACTCTATTCACCAGACCTATGAAGACTCAACGGGAATTTGCAAGTCATAAAGAAATCACTATAAATTCCTAGTTTCTATATCTTGTGTGGAAAGCTATATTGGGCTTATATTCTCTCTTTACCATTAATTGATGGTACCCAGATCTAAGATATACATTATATAATTATTGATACCCTCTGCATTGATAATATAAATCATAAAAAAATTGTAAATGATACTTGTTCTTGACTATGATTTTTCTGTGTTCATGATAATCAATACAAAGATACATTGATCCATCCTTCTTCTTGACAAATAAGTCTGGTGAACCCCATCGTGAGGCACTTGGGTATATGAAACCATTGTACTGAATCTCTTAAATTTTATTATTTAATTCATAAAATTCAACAGGGTATATGTGGTAAGAAATATTTTGCATAGAAATAAATCTTGGTATGAGTTAAATTTAAAAACAAACCTCATGATTTAGGGGAAGATCAGGTATTTCACTAGGAAATTCATCAATATTTTCATGTATGATTATCATATCTCCAATTTTTATTCCCTCCCTAACTATTCGAGTCAAATATATCTTATCATTTTTAATTAAGATATATATTAAAGTTATTTATAAAACATGTTCATAATCATACTTGTGTTGATATTTGATAATAGGATGATATGGGATATGAAATGTGTTTTAATTTTCCCAAAAATATATATGAGATCTATATATGAAGAGGAAATAAATTCCTAATATCATATATACTTATACCAAGGGGGAAATTACTAGATTAGTTATAAGTATCTTCCTACAAATATTAATTGGGGAAGAGTTATATACTTTCGATACAATCGTTTCACCACCATATTTTTCCCTTATAAATCAATATCAAATGTTTGTATTGGTGAATCAAAATTCATAGAAATATTGCATGATATAAATGAGTATTAAGAAAAAAAATAAAATAATACATTTTTAGATCAGGAGTGGAGAATAAATATAAAATTAACCACTTCATTATCCTAGACCACTTCAACAGTAGTGATTGTATAGGATCCCCCTTATTTACTTCATCTTGGAGGTTACATATTCCTACTATCGTTATTATCCATCAGATTAGGGAATTGAATTTATTAATTCCAAATCTCATTTCATTTGAATCATTTAAGTGTGGGGGTGAATTAGTTGGAATGATCTTATCATAGATTTAATTGATAGACCACCTTACCAATTTTCGATACTCGTGTCCTTGATGACCAACTCTTCCACATTTAAAGCATCTCCCTGACCCTTTTAATCATTTTCCCATGGTGTTAATACCATATTTTTTTAGAATTTAAGTAGTTGAAATTTAATTCCTACATTTGTTTTCATGTTTTAATGAGACTCCATTTTCCTTTTCTTATCGCCATGTTTATGAGAATAATGAGAGTATCCAGTTTCTATCTTTACTTTAAGTGAACATCGAATAATTTTCTCATAGCTAACAATGTGACTTAGAGGAAATTATTTTCAAATATTTGGTTTTAGGATACTAAATAAATTATAGAACATAGTTTCTAGATCAATAATAAAAATAGAGGCATACCTTGAGAGTATCATGAAGTTTTCTAGTTCACTTTATAAGTACCAATAGATTATTCCTCCTTTTATATCAACTATAAGAATTATCTCTCCATTTTCATGTGAATAGTTAGAGGGAAATATTTGGTAAATAATATTTTATTAAACCCCCCATTCCATAGATTCAAATTATTTCACTTTCATCACATTATTAATGAGAGTGTACCATTATTCAGTATATCCTTCCAAGTAGTGAACATATAAAATCACTTTTTTATGATCTGAGTACCGAAGAACAAAAAATATCTTATCTATGGTATTGATCAATTTTTAGAGATTATTGAACCCAAAGACACATTAAATGTGTGTGGACAATTTCAAATGAAGTTATTAATTTAATGTTTCTCCTTAGTGATTTTAGGAGCTCAACATGATTTCGGTTATTTTTTATAATTTGAGAGAAAATTTCCATGAAGGTTTATATTCCATCGACCATCCCATTAGGTTTCACATTTTTAAAACTTTCACATTGTACTTTACACTAATAGTTAACTTGGTTCCTACTTGTTTTAGACATTTACTAAAATAAAAAAGGGTTAACTTGAGAATTAAATATTAATATCTTAAAAAACACAAGTAAACACTTGTATGAATTTGAAAAGTCTTCCTTATAATGTCCTACTCCATGAAACCTTAATTTTTTATGACACTCTCCATTAAATATTGTTTTATTTATATGTGGTTATCATATAATAATTAAACTAATCCCTAAAAATAATTAAACCCTACTCTGATACCAATTGAGAGGGGAAAAAAAATTAAAATGCAAATATTTTACATCATTTTCATAATTTGTAAATTAATACTCTCAAATAATCTCACAATACCATACCCAAAGGATTAGTGTCTTTGGAGATTAGTTACATAAATATCTAATTACACACTATTTTTGTAATATCTCATATAAAAATGTCTATATAAAACTTCATACCACACATTGCTCTCTATATAATTTCATGGGTAAGTGGAAAACAAAATAAGGATTGAGGTAGAATGTTATGTAAGGGTAAAAATGTATCATTTAATGATAAAGGTTGAGATCATAATAATATGAGTAAACATGAAAATGAAATAAATATATAATTAAAAAGAACATTGAACTATTCGAGATTTTTATAAGACATGATAAAAGGAAATATAATCCTTAAAAATTTCCAACACATAACGAGGCATAATAAATATAATAAATGAGATAATAATCATAGGCCATAGATTATAACATAAGAATATGACATAATATAAAAACTTGACATAACATAGAAACATGGCATAAAAAATGTATCACAATCATAAGAAAATGAAATCTAAACATATGTTACGTTTGGTTACTAAGACCCTCATAATATAGTGGATCACGCATTACTACCTATTTCCCATAACATAGTAGATAAGGATTCAATACCCATTTCCTGTAATGGATTGATTATCACAACTCATTTCCTATTATTACCTCATGGGATATAAATATAAGGTCATGACCTTAAATAATACATAAAATTATTGTTTAGATAAGAATTAATTTTATTTCATTCTTATAGATCTTTCACGTTTTTATTTTTATTTATTTAGGACATAAACCTTAAAAAAATAAATATTACATCAAATGGTGGTCACTTATAATCAGTATCCATTTTCCCACAATACCAAACATTTAATATATTTCATGTTTTATTTTTATAAAATATCTTCATAATTTTCATATTAACTTCATAATTTTCCCTATTCATCCATAAAATCTTATAAAAAATATTTTAAAATATTGGATGAGTATAAATATCTCAGTAAGGGACATATAAAAAGAAATAAAGAAACTTGTTAGTCCATGAATACTAAAACAACATGCCTTTTTCTAAATATAATTTATGCTAAAAAATAAACATTTTCTTACTCATGAAATCAAATTCACCACCCAAATATATTTATAAAAAATTTCATAATAAATCATAAAGGTAAAATAAAAATAAGAAAGGTTTATTTTCAACCCTAGAAAACTCCTAAATTTTTTTTCCACAAAGTTATACATTTCACCCTTAATAAGTAGCATAAACTTCACTTTAAACATTAACTCATAAGAATACCTTGTGAAATCATAAAATTTTCATGAAAACCCATATAAATAATAGATAAATTATGTTCTTAACCTATGATATCATTTTCATATCCCTCTTATAATCATTATTAAAAGTTTAATAACCTACTCAGTAAATTTCAATAATCTCTTATGAGAAACCTAATTGACTAACTATGTCTCTTTACCAAATTCATTGGAGAGATATATCAAGATCACCTGTTTATGGTTTATAATGGAACCACCCATCTATAGTTTATAATAGAATCATACATCATTATAAAAAATTAATAAGAACCATAACAAAATCATAACACATGAAATATTTCATTTCTATCATCTTACTAATAAAAATATTCTTTTCACCCATAAGAAAATATTTACAGATATCAAAATATTCATTATATTTAAAACCATTTTTTGAAAATACCCTAAAAAAAGGGAAGAAGGGTTTCTATTTTAAGAAAAAATAGAATATTTTAATGAAATACAAATATTAAATAATAGTTATGGTGGTGGAAAAAACTATATATTCCATACATGTTAAAATAGAATATTCCTTTTTCATTTTTTGTCAAAATGATCCATATAAAATTCACAATAAGATTCCTTTTTGAAAAAATTAAAATAATGTAAAAAGTGATATAAAAGATCCTTTTTAATTCATTTATTATCATATAAATATTAATAAAATAATTTTAATAATTTTTACATGGATGAAAATGATTTATAAGATATATCTTGAAAACATTTAAAATGCGGGTTTTATGGTAAAGTGTAGATTAACCGATGTTTGACTCATCAAATATATTCTTTATCATCATGAATAAAAAAAATATTTTAATTATTTAATTATTTTAATTTTTTTATTCCTTTTATTTTTTTTATTAACATGTTATATACAATTACTTAATTAATTAAGTTCATGTAGGACATTTTTATGATATCCGACTCATATGTCAAAAATGAATTTTGTAAGTTAACTATAGTCAAAGTTGTAATTATTCCATCATATTTAGAATAAAAATAATGAAATAATTTTCTTATTTATACACCAATTATACTTCTAAATGCCACCCTGAAATATGGTTATGAAAACTAAATTGCATTACAATCACGAAGACAGTATGCCGTATATATGCATGAATAACGTTTCGATTTTACAAAGAACATGAGGGAAAGAAGGTTTGTATCATTTTATATTTAAAAAATTATTATTATATCATAAATATAATATTATTTATTTAAATAAACTTTCATATACCATCTATGTGATGCAATGATGAAAAATTAATCACATCACTTCGTAGAGGTGGTAATCCACACATACACACAAGAGACAATATCATTTTTCAATATATGGAAAGATAAAAAATTAGATGATATATTATATTTACATAATGATAAATATTTCATGAATATATTATTTATACATTAAATCCATTATTATAACCATCGATGAGATTCTGTGATGGAAAACAAATTACATCGGTTCACAAGGTGATAGTCCATCATACACAATGAATGATAGTTTCATTTCACAATTGATAGAAGAAGGATATGGATATAAGTTATTCAATTAACATAATATAATGCATGTATATGGATAATACTATTATTTTTATTTAAATATTATTAATGAATATTTTATGGAGGTATAAATATAAATAAAACAAATGTTCTCGGTTAAGAACGACGACTCTTCTTTGGACAATCTCTTTAGGTTTATACCTAAATAATTATTAGTTTGGTGTTGTGATCAAAACATGGAATATAAGAATTATTCTGGGATTTAAGGAAGTTATTTTTCAGGTATTATTCTAACCAAAATTATTTTTATGTGTGGATAAAATAGTAGAGGGGGTATCCTTTTATAAGTGGGGGAGATGACACAATTTGAATTTCTAAAAAGATTAAAATATCTTAATGTATTATTCAATCCAAATGGCTAAAAAATAGACCATTTAAAAATATTATATGATATATTGTTGAAATATTCACATAAAATAGGATTTAGAAAAGTTTATAGGTCATTTTCACCCTAATAACTTTAGTTTAACCCTGGTTAAATCTATTTTTACCTTAACCATGGTATCAAATTTGTACAATTTTTACCATTCATTATGAAAAAAAATTACGTTGACCTTATTAAATAATATTAATTTTACTGATTAATAATATAGAATCTATTTTATCAAATTTAATTCATATAATTTTTAAAATTTAATTTAAAATTAAAACCATAAAACATGATAAAAAATTGTTTAAAAAAAAATACTTTTTTATGTTTAAAAATGTTTTTATACCATAGTGAAGAATAGTGTTAATTAAAATAAAATTTATTGGATTATTTTTAATTAAAATGATGTAATGAAATTTTAAAAGTAATCCAAAATATAATGTGACTTTGTAAATACTTGAAAAAAAGATAACTTTAAACAAAAATCAGTATTTTTCACTATTCATTAAAAAATCAAATATTTCATAAAATTATAAAAAATTCATTCTTAGCTAATTTTGAAATAATGAATTCAAAAATGAAGTTCATATTTTAAAATTAAAATTATCTAATTTAGAAATAAATATTTTAAATTAAACTATATAATGCATAAAAACCCAATTTGGTTAGAAATAAAGCTTTTCACTTTTTCCTTAAAAATTACCTAATATTATTATAATGAATTTAAATATAATAAATATAATTAATGAATATTATTAAGAGATGAAAATAATTTATTCTAATATTACCCAGTTTTTTATATTCTTTCCCCCTTTTGTAAATTTCATCCACTCAAATTTATTCATTATTTAAATAAGTGGTAATATTTTTCCTTTACAACATTTTTTAATTACCATATTGTTTATTCAACTATATAGTTTTTTTTGACAAAAACATAACTTGATGAATTAACTTATTATGAAAAAATTTCTCTCTTTTTTCAATAATCTATAATGGTTGTTCCTTATGAGAAATGTTTTCTTCTAACTAAACTACTTTAGGGATTATAATATGAGATGCATCTAACACATATTTTTTTAACAAAAAAACTTAAAATAAATCATATAAACGGGATAAACATGTAGGAAAGTATACTAAATAGGAAACTGATCTAAATTTCTCTAGTATTTATATGGTCCAAGGAACCATGAACCTAACTTTGGTTTTTTATACCAAAATTCATAATAGTTTTAATTACAGATACATTAAGTAAAACCTAATCACCTAACTCTAAATAAATATATTTCCTCTTGTTATCTATATAAATGTTGTGCCAACTATGAGCCTTCATATTGTGCTGCTAAATCATATTTAACTTATCAACCACTTCTTCTATCAATTCTGGTCCCATCAACTTCCTTTCACCTACTTTATCCCAACAATCTAGAGTTTGAAAAAAATTTCAAAATAATGCATCAAAAGGGTCCATATATATAATGAAATGAAAACTATTATTTTAAGAAAATTCAACTAATGTTAGATTTTAATCCCTAATCACCTAATAATAAATTTAATAATATTGAATAATATCATTTAAATTCAAAATTATTCACTTTTTCTCTAAATTTTATTGAGGATGAATGGCTATACAAAAATTTAATTTAGTACCCAATGACTTATAATGTTCTTTTTGGAAACTAGAGGTAAATATGGGATCATAGATAGATTAAATAGAGAGTGGGACTCCATTTGATCAAATTATATCTTCAACATAAATTCATGAAATTTTATCAAAATACATATTATATCTAATGGAAAGAAATTGAGAAGAATTAGATAATTGTTCAAAACTACCCAAATCACATTATTATCTCAAGATAAATTTGGTAATCCCACCATGAAATCCATATATATATTCTCCAATTTCCTTTATAGAACTGGAAAAGGCTAAATAGACCCTTAGATAATTTTCATTCGATTTTAACCTATTGATATGTCATACATTTCAACATAAAATGTGCAATATCATTCTTTATTCCTTCCCAATATAAATGTTCTTGAAGGCCACTATAAAATTGTGTGCTTCCATGATGAACATAAAATAGATAACTATGAGTGCTAATAAATAGTTATTTTTTTTAGCTTGGAGTCATATGAAACACCTAACCTTTTTCTAAATCTCAAAACACATTCTTTTTAAACATTAAACTATTGAAAATTACCCTTCTTGATTGATTATACATTTTCCTATAAAACACTATCTTATTTATGAGCTCACTTAATCTTTTTTATTAGAGATGATTATACTGACTCTTAAAAAAAATAGAGGGAGTTCCTGCATGATTTTTTAAGCCAATATCTATCAAATAATTATCCAGAGGACCATTTTTGAAACAAATTAGGGTTAATGTCACATTATATTTTTAGCTCAAATAATCAAATAATCTATTTTCATTACCTAGATTGTAATGAATTGTGTATTTTTAATCCATTATCAATTCAATCCACCTCCTCTATATCATGGTCAACTATTTTAGAGTGAATATATACCTAAAAATTTTATGATAAATATATATATTTCACACTTTACACCATATAAATTATGTCTATAAATTTTTATAGAAAATACAACATACTCCAGTTTAAGTTCATGTGTAGGACAATTTTTCTCATGAAGTTTTAAATAATTTGAATCCTAAACAATTAACCAATAAATATATATTAAAACAAAACCATGTCTCTTTAATTAATCATCATTTTATATAACAAAGTTATCATTTCTGGATGGAAGGGAAAAAAATAGAGCATTCATTAATTTTCATTTCAATTAATGGACACATTCATTACATTAATTTTTACAAATGAACCTAACTCATTTCCATGTTATCTTCCTTAGTGGTCTAGATAACCATTCATAGTTTTCAAAAAACTAATGGTAATATCCTACTGTTCAAAGAAAACTATGAATCACCAAAACTTTTTTAGGTTTTTTATATTCATCAATCACTTTATTTTTAACAAGATCAACAATTATGAAAACATTATTTACGATTTGTTCAAGGAATGAAATCTACTAAAATAAGAATTCACATTTACTAAATTTTCTATATAACCTATTTTATTTAATGGGTTTTAAACTAATAATGATATTTTTTTCTTGACCCTCATAACTTTTAGAATAAATAAAAATATAAAAAATAAAAACAACCAAAAACTTATCCAAATATTCATAGAAAACTCCATTCATAATATCCATGAATATATCACGAGCATTCATCAACCCAAAAAGCATAAGTACAAACTCATAATGCCCATACCTTGTTTAAAATTTTATCTTAGGGATGCCATCAACTTTATCCTTCATCTGAAGGAACCCATACACGAGATAAAACTTTGAAAAACACTAATCTCTTTGGTGCTAATCAAACATGTATTTGATATGAGTCAATGGATACCTATTATTAATAGTGATATTATTCAATGTTCTATAATCAAGGAAAACCCTTAAAAGCCCATATTTATTTTTAAAAAATAAAAATGGATAAACATATATTGATGTTCTAGGATGAATGTAACCTTTATCGAGTAACTCATGAAACTAGTTTTTCAATTCCTGAAGTTCCAATTGAGCATTTTCATAAGGGGGGTTTAAAATTGGATTAACATAATAAAATAAGTCCAAAATAAACTAAAATTCCTAATCAACTATAATACCTAATAAATTATTAGAAAAATAACCAAATATTATTTTAATACCATAAAATAATTAATATGAATAGTTTCATTATACTTAATAATATTATAAATATAAATTTCATTTACATCTCTTAATAGTTTCTCAACTTATTGATTTTTTTTAAAAGTACTGAATTGATTCTTATATACAAATGGAAACTCATTTTTAATATAAATTATTTGGATATAAAATCTATATTAGCATGATAAACTAAAATAAAATACATACCTATAATAAAATCGAATTATACAATGGAAAAAACAATAAGGTATATTGGGAAAAATCTTCCATAAAAGATAATAAGAAGATCTTTATAAATTATTTTTACCTTAATACCAACCTATAAATTTTTAAAAAATGTCCTAACATTATTTATTGATGTGAAATTTTCATTATACCATAAATTTTCATATAAATGAAAGAATGTGTAGACCCAAAATAAAACAGGATATTAAAAAAATTCGAATAAAAAAGTATGGTAAATGTCATCACATTATACGATATCACAACATCTACTGATATAGTTACACAAGATTTCACCATACAGTTTTGGTTATAGGATTTTTTCTTCCAATAATTTGTGATCTTCTTTGGAAATAAATCCACATAATGACCAATATAATTACATTTAAATCACACTACTACCTATTTATCAAAATAATTCTGACCATTACAAAGATTTTTTTCTATGAAGTCTTGATCCCTATTCCCAGACCTACCATATTGAAAGAACTTTATAGATTTGATAGGTATTTCCCTAGGGTTCTTTTTACTATCCATATCACAAAATAGAATATTTATTTTCTCACCTTAATATTTCTTCTATGTAGTATTTCTATTTTTATGCAACCTAGATCACTTTTTATTCTTATTTTTATAAAACACATGATCATTTGAAAAATACATTTCCAGCTTCTCATCATGATTAAAAATTTTATCATTAATTTTAAATTTGTAAGAGTGCAAATATATTTAGTATATTTATTTTAATTATAATTAAAAATAATTAATTTTACTATCAAGATCCTAAGTACAATTTGAAGCATGCCTTGTTAATCAGATGAAGTTTTCATCATATATTGAAACTGAATCTTCCTCTTTCTACCCAAATTTAAAAAAATTGATTTTCCATACTAAGTCAAAAAACCTTATAAAAATACCACTCAAGAAAAATATTATTAAATGTATCACATTCCATTGTATAAATCTAATATTTTTTTTTAGTATTCAGAACTATTGATCATAGTTGACCAAATTCATATTAAAAGTGGTAAATAGAAAGAGTTACCTTTTTATGCTCTAAACAACCCCTGACTTGAAATATCTTTTTCAGATCATTAATCCATCCCTTATCTATCACTGATTCAGAAGATTCACTGAATGATGGAGGGTATTATCTCATAAAATTCTCCACTATTGACATGTTAATTTCTGGTAGATCTAGTTTCTTTTTATCATGGATTCTAGAACCATTTATAGTCTATGTCAACTAAGCCGTTATAGTATGGAATTTTCTATTTAAATTTCCATCTATTCCTAGATTCTGATTTGGAAGGATATTGTCATCACGGTGCCTTCTTACATCAACTTCCATGTTTCCTCTATGAAAAACCATTCTAAGCAGGCATATTTTAGATGAAGAAACATGGTAACAATTAAATTTTATATCATAAAAATGATAAATTAAAATCACACAAGTTTATTTACTTATAAAAACCTAAACTATAACATTATCTAAACCTTTCCTATAATACCATCTATATGGACCTGAGCTTAAATAAAATATTAAATTGATTATTTAGAAAATAATTGAAATTATTTCATTCTTGGAGATATTTTTGTTTTAAAAATTTAGATAATTAGTTTATCACACTTAAAAAAATAAATATAGCATTACAAGGTGGAAACTTTGACTAAGTATCCATTTTTCCCATACTAAAAACCTTTTAATATATAACAAGTTTTATTTTCATGAAATATCTTTAATAATTTTCAAATTAACTTCATACTTTTCCCTATTAATCCTTAATGAAATGTAAAAAAAATTTGAAAATGTTGTATGAGCACAAAAATCCCAGTAAGGGACATATAATAAGAAATAAAGAAACCTGTTAGTCCATAGATACTGATAAAAAATTTCCTTTTTCAAAATAAAATTTGGGCTCAAAATAAACATTTTCTGACTCAAGAAACAAACTTCACTTTGTAATTATTTATATAAATATTTAATAAGAAATATTAAAGGAAAAATAAAACTCATGAAGGTTTCTTTTCAATCATGAAAAACTGATGAATACTTTTTCACAAAGTTATATATTTCACCATTAATAAGTAACATAAACTTCCCTTTAAACTTAATCTTACTAGATTACCTGGTAAAATCATAATATTTATATAAAAAACCATATAAATAATAGTAAAATCTTGAAGGTAGCTTGGGGAATCATTTTTATGTTACTATTACAAATGAAAAAATATATGTGGTAAATTCCAATAATCTCTAAAGAGAAACCTAATTGGATAACTCAGTATCTTTACCCAATTTATTGGAAAGCTATATTAGGATCATCTATTCTTGGTTTATAATTAACCACATATAATTGGTTTATAAAAAAACAACCAACATTATAAATAGTTCCCAAGATATAATACATAATCACATCACATGAAATATTACATTTTCATCATTATTTTCATAAAAAAATTCTTTTTTACCCCTAAGAAGGACATTTCCTCATATATAATTATAAATTCATTAAAAAGAGTTTTTTGAAAATAATATTAATAAAGGGCATAAAGGTTTTTAATTAAAGAAAACATGGAATCCTATTAAGTAAAGAAAACATTAAATAATGGTTATTATGGAGATAAAACAATCTAAGTTGTATATGTTAAAATGGATAATTATATTTTACCTTTTTGTCAAAAGTTTTCATATAAAATACATAATAAGATTACTTTTGAAAACCATTAAATAAATTTAATAAGTGACATTAAATATATGTTATAATTCATTTATTTTCGTAAAAATAAATTCATAAAATAATTTTAAGACTATTCACATAGAATAAAAAGATTTATAAAACAAATCATGAAAACATTCAAAAAACGGTTTTTAAGGTAAAATGTCCCTTACATAAAGTATGAATCGTCATGTAAATAATTTATCTTAATGAATAATAAAATTAGGTTAATTTTTTAATTTTATAAGAAACTATTTCAATTTTAACATTCCTTTTATTTTATTTATTACCATGATATATACAATTACTTAATTACTGAAGTTTATACCAAACGTTTTGATGATATTCAACTCACATGTCCAAAATGACTTTGTTAATTTGAATATGGCCAAATAGGTAATTATTACATCATAAATAGAATAGTAATCATGAAATAATAATATATTTTTTTAATTTAATATAAATTTAAAACCAAAAATGATATATGGTAATGAATAACGAATTACGTTACAATCATGGAGATGGTATGCCATACACACACATGAGTGACATTTCCATTTTTCAACGAACATGTGGGATAGGTGGAAAATATTATTTTATATTTTTATAATGAATATTATATCATAAATACCATATTATAACTTTAAATGAACATATATATACCATCTATGTGATGTGGTGATGAAAAACGAATCATGTCACTTTATGGAGGTGGAAATACACACATACACACAAATGGAATTATCATTTCCCAATGGATGGAAAGGTTAGAAAATAGATGATATATTATTATTCCATAATGATGAATATTTTATTAATATTATAAAATATATATATATATTATCCATAATTATAAACATCTGTGATAACCAGTTATGTAAAATTATTTACATCAGTTTGTGAGGTAGTAGTTTTCTGTACACACAAATGATGGTTTTATTTTCCATTTGATGAAATAAGGAGAAAGATATAGGTTATGAAATTAAAATTACAACATATAAGTATATGGAATATACTGGTGTTATTATTTCTCAATTTTTGAAGAATATTTTAAGGAGGTATAAAAAATAAATAAAACAAAAATACTCAGCTAAGAACTATACCTCTTCTTTAGAGAACCTCTTTAGGTTTATACCTAAATCATTTCTAGGTTGATTTTATGATAAAAATAGAGACTAAAAGAAATGTATAGGGATTTAAGGAATGTATTGGGGGGGGGTTATTTTAAGAAACAATTTTTTTTAATTGTGATGAAAAGAGGAGAGTGGGTGTCCTTTTATAAGTGGGGGAGAGGACACACTTAGAATTTTTAAAAAGATTAAAATATATTAATGCCTTACTCCAACCCAATGGATCCAAAATGGACCATTTATTAATTTGATCTGAGATAGGGTCAAAATATGGCCAAATAATAGTATTTAGAAAAGTTATTAGGTTATTTTAACACTTATCACTTTAGTTAGCCCCTAATAAATATGTTTTATCCTTAACCATGGTAACCATTTTTAATTTTTTTACTATTAATTATGAATGAAAATTTAATTAACCTTAATATATAATATTAATTATTAATATTTTCAATATTGAATCAATTTTATTAAATTAAATTTATAAAAGTAGAAAAATTTAATTTGAAATTAAATCTATAAAACATGATGGACACAATTTTTTTATAAAAAATGTTTTTTTGCATAAACATGATTTTATAACAAATTATAGTGTAATATTGATTGAAATAAAATTTATTAGATTATTTTTAAAGAAAATGAACTAATTAATTATTAAAACTAATCCAAAATATAATGCACCTTTGTAAATACTTGAAAATAAAAGACAATCTCAATAAAATAATTA
The DNA here is from genome assembly GCA_963277665.1 of Viscum album. Taxonomy (NCBI): domain Eukaryota; kingdom Viridiplantae; phylum Streptophyta; class Magnoliopsida; order Santalales; family Viscaceae; genus Viscum; species Viscum album. The sequence goes on from OY728127.1 coordinate 628,680,669, forward strand.
ATTTTCACAATTCATTAAAAAATTGAAATTTTTAGAAAATTATCAAAAATTCACCCTAAGATAATTTTGAAATGATGTATTCAAAAATAAATTTATTTTTTGAAAATTAAAAATATTATAATTTTAAAATAATGATTTTTAATAAAATAATATAATTCATGAAAACCCAATTCAGTTAGATATAATGATTTATCCTTTTGACTATAAAATTACTTAATATTCTTATAATGAATATGAATATATAAAATTTAATTAATGAATATAAATAGGACATTAAAATCACTTATTTTAACATTACCTGGGATGTTATAATAAATTTTTAACTAATGCACTGGAGGTCTATATAGTATCCATATTATCACATAAAGATATGTCCTACATTTGTGTGCCACATGAAATAAATCATTCATTATATCATGAAAAACTGATAGAAGATTGGTTTCATATAATTTTTAAATTGCATCACATTATATGACATCAAGAGTAGATTAGTTAATATCCAAAATCAAAATTTTCAAAAATTAGTATAAAATAATTTAGAAAATTCTCAATATCATCGCTTCATAAGAGATATAAATTTTGGAGATAGAGTGGAAAATTTATGTGAAGTTATGAAAAAGAGTTTTTAGAAATAATTTTTATTATTGGCATAAAATTCAAAGTTATCAGTCACTTTAAAAATTAATGTTTAAAAAAGTGAAATGAAGCATTTAAACAAACCCACTTTCTTAGAATACCTAACAATTTAACTTTGAAAATAATTAAATATTCTTTAAATCAAGTTATATTATAAGATAAAATTGTATGAGCATAAAAATGACCTTTTATCTTTTATGTAGTTTTATGGAAAAATCTACATTGAAGAAATAGTTGAAAAATTTATTTTTGAAATGATATAAAGATAAATATATGGAAAATATAATATAACACATATTTAGATTTCGTAATAATAAAATAAGACATTTTTATTAATAAGGAATATAGAAATGGAGGTGAAAAATTCATTTTTAATGATGAAAATTATTCTTTAGAACATCATATTTTTATGGAGTGGAATTAATTAAATAATAATATTTTGATGTAAAGATGTAATTTCCTTAAAGAGAAAGAGAAAATTCCATATTGAATAGATAATTGGTAGAATAAAAGAAAATTATAAGATAATAGTTAGGGAAAAAAGTTTTGATCTAATAAGTAGGAAATTGGGTCAACCAAAACCCCTACCTTATATTTCAACATAGTTAGATGTGTTCTAACCACCTTACTCCTGGGATGACTCCTTTGATAACTAGATTAATCCTATGAAATGTGGTCTTTCTATGAGGACCTAACTTCTTTGATTTGGATAAGAGTGTTGGGAAATTGTTTTATATTAGCTTGGTTGAGTTAATAATCTTTAGTTTAAGGAGGAGTGGTGCGGTGAAGGGTTCAATTTATAAGTGCGTGTGGTTTCACTTTGGTAAATATTAATTTACTAATATTAAATTTATTGTATTATTTTGAGAAAGTGGATGAAAAATTAATAATTAGTGAAGATAATACATATTAATATCATGAAACCAATCATCCATACATTTATAAATGATTTTTTGATATATTTTTTATTTTAACTCTTGATCTGACAAATTTAACATACTTTTACCTTTACTGTGGTGACTAATTTTTACCTTGGAAACTTATTTTAATTTCCTAAAATTTAATTGAAATTATTAACTAATGTTTATTACACTGATTCCAAATATTAAATCCATTTTATTTGATTCAAATTATAAAAGTGATAAAAATTAATCTAAATATGTAAACATAAATGTTTTTTAGGAAACATGTATTTTTAACCATTAAAATTAATGTATATTTATTTAGGTAAAATATTATGAAAATTATTGATTAAAATTAAATTTATGATTTAATGATTAAAAAATAAGTGTTATTTTGTTTTCAAACATTTCTAAAAAACAAATGACATCACGTGAGTACTTAATGGATGGAAAATGACAAAATAGTTTTTTATTAGATTAAAATAAAACTTAAATTACAAATGCAAAACATTTGTTTATAAATTCGTGATAGTATTAATAGATGAATTATTTTACTTTCTAAATATATCTATGGTTAAAAAAACAATTAATGATTTTTAATTAATGATCATATCATTATGACGCCAAAAACATTACGGTTTTTGTAAAAAATATATTTAAACTATTTTATAAAACATCAAACATTTTAGAAAATTATAAAACATTCACCCTAATATAATATTATCACTAAAATTCCAAAATTGTGTTTCATTCTATAAAATTAAAATTCTAAAATTTAGGAATTTTAAGTTTAAATTAAAATATAAAATATAATGAAAAATGTTTTTATCGAATGAATAACTTTTTAAACAATAAGTGTTCTTAATATTATTTCATATAAATTTATAATTAATGAGTGTTAATATAATTTTTTTGAACCTTCAAATTTTTAATTGTAAATCCACGAACCCGTAATTTCTAATTCAATACTAAAACATAATGTGTATTTTTTTTATAAAAGATAACAGAAAAACACAAAATACATTATATAATCCAGGACCATTTCCTATCTAGGTTTTGGAGAATTAGACAACAACTTATATACATTGAATCAAAGTTTACAAAAGAAATAAATTATTAGATTCATCAGTACTAGCACCTTAAATTTACATTGAACATATAATTTATCCAATGAAAAACATTTTAAAAACATGGGATGATCACAAAAGTTCAGTTAAGGATATAAAGATAAAGAAATAATTAGTCTAGTGAAACCATGAAAATCTATTAAAAACCCTTTTCTTGAAAACTCATAAGCATGGATAGAAATATCATGTAGTCACTTTGGGTCATCTTTACCATAAAACTCTTACATTCACACTTACAAATTAATTATCCTTATAGTTAACTTCCATCCCCAGAGTACCCAATGTATTAGAGATCTATAATGGGGCTCACCCATCATATCTTGACCTATAATGGGCTCAACCCAATATATCTTGAGATATAACGAGGCTCAACCCATCATATATTGAGATATAATGGGATAAAATCAACATATATTGAGCTATATTGGGATCAAACCATAATAAATAAAGTTCAAGGAACATATCATGAATAAAACTCTTGAAAACTCATTGATACCCTTGAGCAAAACACCTTCAGATTACAAAATACCTTTTTTTGTAAGAATCACTTTATGAATTTAAAATCCACACACATAATAATGAAATAAAATTACTCAAAAATAAATTTTAATACATATAATAAAAAAATTATACTAACAAATATTCATGAAATAATGAGAAACTTATCATTCCATATATAATAAAAAAACAACCTTTTTTAATTTTCATAAAAGATACATTTAAAAATATTTCAAAAATAAAGTACCTTACATAACAAATGGAAAATATACTTTTAAAAAAAACATGACATAAATTAAAATACTAATACCCATATATATAAATTAATAATTTTTTTTTGAAAACATGGAAATGAAATTAAAATATTTATAAGAATAAATCCATAAAACATTAAAAATAATATTTTTGTTAAAGTGTCCCTTACCTCGGGTTTGAATTCCTTTAAAAGTGTTATAAATTATTGTATAATTGTTTTAATAGTGTTATTAATATATTAAATAACTAAACCCATGATTATAATACCTTACATAATCTTATTATAACATTTCTACCCATTTATTAACAATATTTTGTTATTTCTATTGTTTCAGGTACGTTCTTTTCAAGGTTTCCAAGGTCGGTTCATTGTGGTATACCTTTTAAAAAAAAATAATAATAAAAAAGTGATAACATATATATATTTAGGTCACTTTAAACAATTAAAAGTGAATTTAACCTTTCCATGATTTCAGTAAAATGGAAATGAAAAATCATCATCCACGAATGTGGTGAATTAACGCAACTCAGAAAACGATTTAGTTATTTAAGAAATAAATGAGAAGATGTGATATTTTATGATGCCCATACCATAAAAAGAAAAAATACTCTAGTATATATGTTATAATGGAGTTACAATTCAACATTGGATAAGAGGTGGGGACAATGTATAATTGAAAAAGAATTTAAAAGGGAATAAAATGGAATATTACTTCTTGAAAATTACTCCTTAAGAACCTCTTCAAGGCTCTCAGAAGTGGTCTTTTTGTGAGACCAGGAGCTCAATAATGTAGAAAGGGATGATTAGGAGGGAATTTAGAAGGCTTTATCCAAGAAATAAGGCGTACGATGATGAAAATTTGTGAAGGAGGGAGCCTCCTCTTATAAGTGAGGTGAGGGGTAATATAGGAATTAAATAAATTATTAAAATATAATAAATTTATTATAGAAATTAAGACTTAAAAAATGCCTCAAAATCATAGGATATAAAATTTTAGATGTAATATTATCATTTTTTCCTTATTCATGATTTTTTTATTTTCAAATAATTTAATAAAATATTTTATTCATGGAGAAATAATTATTTCACATTTAAAACTATTCACAAACTTGAATTTACCCACCTCAATTTTTTTTAAAATTTGAATTGAATTTTTATTATATATTAAACATATTATAATTACATATAAAATTATGAATTAATTTATAAATGTAAAATTATATTTATTTTCCTATTTTTAAAATCATTAATTTGATTTAATTATTAATTAAATATTTAATGCATCATAATTGTATAATCCATTGAGGTAAATATTTATCACCTAAAAATTAAAAATAAAATTTAATGAAGAAGATAAATTTGTTAGATTGAAATAAAATATTTATTATCGAAAAAATCTAATCTAAAACCATTCATTAAAATATTATTCAAATAGAAAACTATAATGTGACAAGTTATCTTTCTTTTTAATAAAATAATACAAAGGGACTTATGTGATCCATGTGGGTCCAGAATGTCCCTAATTCGATTAAAAAAGAGATATTAGATGAAACATAAACATACAAGGAAATTTATATAGTCTATGGGTCAATTATGTATTCTTATAAATTTAATTAAAACAATTTATTTATTTTTTCTTCCACTTGCACAAGCTTTTCATCAGCATTGCATATGAAATAATGTTAATTATTTAATATATAATAATTAAAAATAAATTAATATCATAAAAATAAGTTAATTAGGTTCATAATAAAATTATATATTCATTTTTTATTTATATTTACTGATATACATGTCAAACCAACATCTTAAATTTGTTATTTTGTCTTTTCTTGACCTGCGCATGCACTGCACAAAAAATTGAATAATGTTAATGTTTTATAAATATAAAATTATAAATTAACATAAAAAAATTATATCATACATAAAAATTATTTAAAAAGTCTTTAAAATAATTTTTATCACTCAATTAGTATTTATAAGGAACAAAATTTGACATTTTCGACATTACATAGGAACTGCGTCGATACTAACAATAATTTTTATATTTATCATGAAAAAAATTATAATATAAAAGTTATGAAGTATTTATATAAAATATTACTCTTATAAAATCATTACTTATTTAATAAATAATTTTAATATTTTTTATAGGATAATTATGTCTTCATGACATCACAAAAAATATAGTATTTTATAAAAGTCTGTATTTTTTACTATTCAACATAATTAATATTTTTTAGAAAATTATCCACAATTAACCATAGAATAATTATGATATTATGATTTCAAATATAAATTTATTTTTACAATATATATTTTCTAAAATATTCAAATATTAATTATTTATTTGTATATAAGAATAAATAAAAAATCATTTTTTGAAGATAACATATTTCTTAAGATTAAAATGCCTTTAAAAAAATTATGTTAATATTTTATGATAACATACCAATAAATTCATATTGAGTTGAAAATTATATTTATTTCATAAATAAATTATTAATATTCATACCCATCAAATTATCAGATATGTTATAATAGTATTTAGTTGTTTGTTTATAATGATGTGGTATAATATTTCCTTTTAAAATATCGAGATGTTACATTCTCCCACCATTTAATGAATTACAAACTCATAATTTATTCATTGTACTTATAATTCTGAATTTTCATATTAATAATCAATAAAAAGTTTTTTATTATGTGTACTTAATTAACTGGATGTTCAAAAGTAAATTCTATCGCTATTTTTAAAAAAAATGACAACATCTAATCTTAAATATTGTCTAGACTATTCTTTTGATACCAAATGTAAATAGATGAACCCTAAAATCTTAATATAGTACTAAAGCATGTTTTTTTAAAAAAAATATATAATATAAAAATACAGAGTACATTATAAAATCGAGGACCTCTTCAAGTCTAGGTTTGGTAGAATTATACAATAACTTACACACATTGAACCAGAGTTTACAAAAAAATAACTAATTAGATTAATCTATACTATAACCTTAAATAACCTTAGAACTTCTAATGAATCATGTTATTTTTAAAAAAAATTAGGATGAGCACAAAATCTCAGTGAGGGACATAAAAATAAATAAATCATTATTATAGTGAAAACATAAAAATCCATTAAAAACATTTTTTCTTGAAAACTCATAAGAATGCATGTAAATATCATACAATCAACTTGGGATATCATTACCATAAGACTATTACATTCACAATTACAAATGTAATATCCTTATGGTCATGCTCCATCCCCATAGTGCCTAATTCATTGAAGATCTATAATTGGGACCACTTGTCATATCATGAGCTATAATGGACTCAACCCAACATATCTTAAGCTATAATAGGTCTCAACCTGACATATATTGAGAAAAAAGGAAAAAACAAAATATATATTTATCTATATTGGTTTAAACCCATAATTAACAATGTACAAGGAAAATATCACGAATAATACTCTTGATAACTCATTTAAACCATTGAGAAAAACACATTCAGATATCAGAATACCTTTTTTTGTAAAAAGAACAGTAAAAATATAAAATACACACACATAATAATGAAATAAAATTACTCAAAAATAAAATTTAAAAAATATAATAAAAACTTTATAATAATAAATAGTCATAAAATAAGGAGAAACCTCTCATGCCGTATACAATAATAAACAATCTTGTTAAATGTTCATAAAAGAGTCATTTAAAAAGATTTCAAAAGGAAAGTCCCTTAAATAAAAAATAAAAAGATACCTTTTAAAAAGATATGAGAGAAATTAAAATAGTAATTCCCATATAAATAAATTCATAAAAAATATTTTGAAAACATGTACATGAAATGGAATTATTTATAAGAATAAATCTTTTAAACATTAAAAACAATAATTTATTTAAAGAGTCCCTTACCTCAGGTTAGACTTCCATAAAAAGTATTCAAAACTCCTGTATAATTGTTTGAAAAGTGTTATTAATATATTAAATAACTAAAATAATGTTTATAATACCTTATATAATCTTATTATGACATTTTCCACCCATTTATTAACAATATTGTGTTATTTCCACTATTTTATGTGTGTTCTTTCAAGGTTTCTAAGGTCGGTTTATTGTGTTCTTAATTTTAAAAAAATAAATAACAATAAAAAAGTGATAATATATATATTAGGGTCATTTTATATAAATACATGTGAATTTAACTTTCCATGATTTTGGTAAAAGGGAAATGAAAAATCATCATACATGAAGGTGGTGAATTAACTCAACACAGACGACAATTTTGTTATTTAAGAAATAAAGGAAAATATGATAGATTTTATAATTTATATAACATAAAAAAAAACTAAATTATATATTTGATACTTTATTTTTCATGAAACATTTGACAAGAGGTAGGGATAAGATATAAGTGATAAAGAATTTTAGAGAGAAGAAAATTGAATCTTACTTCTTTAAAATTAATCCTTGAGAACCTACTCAAGGCTCTTAGAAGTCATCTTTTTATGAGACTAGGAGCTCAATAATGTACAATGGCATGAGGTGGAGGTAATTTTTTTGTGGTTATCCTAGAAATAAGGCTTATGGTGATGAAAATTTGTGAAGGAGGGAGCCTCCTTTTATATGCGAGGTTAGGGGTAACACATTAATCAGTCAAATTATTAAAATATAATAAATTTATTATGAGGTTTAAGACTTCTAAAATTACAAAAAATCATATAATATTCCATTTTAGAAGGAATATTATCATTTTATTACTTTTTCATGATTTTTTTTTATTTTTAAATAATTTAATAATATATTTCAGTCATTGAAAAATAATTTTTTTCAAACTAAATCCTATTCAAAACTACACTTTAAACACATCAAAAAAAGTTTCCAATTTGAATTAAATTTTTTATTATATCTTAAACATATTATATGTAGCTATAGAAATCATTATTTTAATTATAAATATAAAATTATATTTATTATACTATTTTTAAATCATTAATTTTTTTATTCATTAATTAAATATTTACTACATCATAATTGTTTAAGAAATTTAGGAAATTATTTATCACCTAATTATAAAAAATAAAATTTAATGAATAATATATATTTTTTATATTTCTATAAAATATTTATGATTGAAAAAATACATTGTAAAACCTTTCATTAAAATATTAAACAAATTGAAAACTATATTGTGAAAAGTTTTCTTTGTTTTTAATAAAATAATATAAAGGGACTAATGTGATCCATGTGGGTCCATAATGTCCCCAATTAGATTAAAAATGTATTTGGGATGAATCTTACACATCCAAGGAAATTTATATAGTTTATGGGTTAATTAAGTAATCTTCTAGATTTAATAAAAACAATTTATTTATTTTTTCTTCCACTTACACAAACTTTGCATCAACATTGCATAAGAACTCATGTTATTTATTTAATATATAAAAAATAAAAATAAATTACAATCATAAAAATAATTTAATTAGGTTTAAAATAAAATTATAGATTCATTCATTGTTTATATTCAATCATATACCTGTCCAAACAATATCTTACATTTGTTATTTTGTCTTTTCTTGCCATGCGCAAGCGTTGCACATGTATTTAAATAAGATTAATTTTATATAACTATAAAATTATAAATTTACTACTAAAAATATTTATCATACATAATAATTAATAAAAAGTCTTTAAAATATTTTTTATCACTCAACTAGTATTTATAAGGAACCAAATGTGACATTTTCAATGCTGCACATGCACTACATCGACAGTAACAATAATTTTTATACTTATCTTGGAACAAATTATAAAATACAAGTTATGAATTATTTATATAAAATATTAATCTTTTAATATAATAACTTAGTAAATCAATAAATTTAATAAATTTTATATTATAATTATGTCTTCATCACATCATAAAAATACCGTATTTTATAAAAGACTGTATTTTTTTACAATTCACCAAAAATTAATATTTTTTCAGAAAACTATAAAACAATCACCATAAAATAATTATGATATTCTTATTTCAAATATTATTTTATTTTTACGATATATATTTTCTAAAATCTCTAGAAATTAATTATATTATTTGTACATAAAAATTAAAAAAACCATTTTTTGAAGAAAACATATTTCTTAAGATTAAAATTAATTTACCAAAAATTATATTATTATTTTATAATAACATACCAATAAATTTATATTGAGTTAAAAATTATATTAATTTCATAAATAAATTATTAATATTCATACCCATCAATTTATCACATATGTTATAATAGTATTTAGTTGATTGTTTAAGAATGATGTGGAATAGTGTTTCCATTTAAAATATCAGATGTTACATTTATTATAGTAATACATTAAAAGTGTTAAATTTTTTTATTAAGGTAAAATCATAGTATGTTGAAAAATACAATTCTTCTGAAAATGCTCATTTTTTAAATATTAATCAATACAATTATTATAAATAAATCATTTTAAAATTATTTTAAAATTTAATTTTTTAAAAATATAAAATAAAATAATGGGAATATATATAAAATTTATTACATTACTTGGTTATATCATCTTAAATTTTACTTAAAAAACCTCTCAAGACCTCCCTATAACATCTAAGGGTATGATAAGAAATGCAGGCAATCATAGGTGGTGATTCAGCTAGGATGGATCTCATAGTGATTTCCACCAGCTTGAACTTATCCCATAGAAAATTTATCTCAAGTCATACTTATTAAAGTTTATCATTGGATTGGTCTAGATAAAACCTTATTGATTCTACATCTTTTCCAAGTTTAGATAAGTGAGTTTCGTAGGGAATACTCTCACTACTTGATTCCATTGCTTCTTCTTTCTATATATATTTCATAATAAGGTTAATTTTATTTATAATTAATAATTCATGGATGTATTAAAATGGATACATTTAATAAATTTACTAATATATTGTAGTCATTTTTAGTTTAGTATTGCATGTGAAACATGTTATTAATCGCATAAATTTTATTTAGTGAGATATATATACTAAAATCATGGGTTGTTATAGAGGGGTTCTCATATTAGATAATGATAAATAGTTCAAAATAAGGGGAAATGGGATAAAAGAATGGATAAGAAAGGAATGAATTTACCAGTTCTGAAAAGTAAATAGGTCTATATCTAATGGTAACCTATATGGTTCCACTAGGTACCCAGTGGCACCCCTAGGTGACGAGGGCCATTTACCTTCACAAAAAATACTCGGTGTACCCCCACTTGGTACCTACTGCCACCTAAAGTTTCTGGACTATTAGTGTCACCAATATAAACATTTATGAACTCTCCAAACCAACCCAAATACCCCGAACTATATCAAAAATCAACTAAGAATTCATTATAAAATATCTAAATGCTAATCCAAATTTCAAAAATAAAGATAACCCATTGACCAAAACCCAAATAATTTATATATCTCCACCCCTTCCACCACTATTTTTTTTGATATTGACCAAAATTAAAATAATTAGGAGACTAAAAATTACATTTATTGTGCCTTTATTAGTTTATAAACTCCATTTTTACATTATTCTTCTCCTCAGATTTCCTAGTTACTTATTTATCTTCCTAGAATATTATTATATATAAGTTTACTATGTTTCATGAATCATTTGGGTTTTATATATCATGTTAATTAAATTGATATAGAGTATGTTTAAAGATTTTATTTAAATAATCTAATTGATTTCATATGGATCATGTTCATTTCTTTTATATAGAGTATTACTTGGGTGAAAAACATGTGAAAAGTGTTATATTTTTTAAACTACTTGAACAGGTCCTATAGACAATGACATATAGGGTTGAATGAGACAGGTGTTACACATTTAATATTTTATAACCTTTCCTTTATTCCTAAAGGCATGTGATATTTTTTAGTCTACTTGAGAAGGTCCTCTCAATAATGATGTATATGGTTGAATTAGATAGGTGTTACAACATGAATACTGTATACCCCTTCCCTTATTCACGAAGGCTTGTGTAATAATATTTCTTTGACTCTAGTATACTTGAATCTATTTCCCTTAGCGAGAAGAGTTTCTAGGACCTTGACTTGGTAGGTAGACACATAGATATATATGGTTATATATATATATGTGTTAGTGTGTGTGTGTGTGTGTGTTATATACAGGTGTGAAAACTTCCCCCTATAGAGGAGGGAAACTAACACACTATCTCAAATTCTAGGCATTGTCCTGAGGTAGATAGTACATGTATGGACCCCCCTGATATACTAATCCATCCATTATAGTTAATATTAATTAATGAATGAATTTAATATTTATCTATTGCTATAATTTTTTAATTGACTTCCAAAAATGTTTTTCTATATATGTATTCTAATGTATAGAAATGTTCATGCATACACATGTTCATTCAATGTGTGAGTCGAGATACCATTGGTGGTTCCCTAATTAGTATTTATACCCACATGCTACATGGAAAACTTGGTGGTTAGGTAGTACATTTACTACATTTTAGTAATGATTGTTATATGGTAATATATTTGGGTTTTATGGATTTATTAGTCTGGGATGTTGTAGGTGCTAGTTAAGAATTAGGTTCTTTGGAGAATGAAGGCCATATTTGTCAATAAATATTATTTTCTCACATAACCCATCCCTTTATAGTTACATATAGACCATTATATTATATCTATCAATGATTTTTTCTATATTTTTATTATACTTTTTGGATTAATTGCATTCATAATGTATTAATGATTTTCCATTATGTATTATTATCTTATCTTACCGGGTTTCTTGTTTGTAAGGAATGTATGAATTATGATGAGTCATTCCAAATTGTTTGGATGGTTTTTCCATGACATACTCTATGAATCAAAGTTGGCAAGTCATTACTTAATGATAGAAAATATCTACAACAGTAGTAACTATCCCTTTGGGATTGGGGGTGACCATAGGGTATTAAAGGCCTGATTCATGAACCGTGCATGTATTTTGGGTTAGGTTCATTACACATGGTATCAAAGTGGTGTTTTGTGATTTATTGGGATCTTATTTTTATAGTTAGGATATAGGATGTCCATGTAAAGACTTGTAAATTTCATGTATTTTTTTAATTAATTGGAATTATTACGAGTCTGTGAAAATTGACGGCACGTGATTCCGAAGCTCGGAGAGCTTGGAACGAATTTTTGAACTTTTTTTAAGGTTTGTTTATTAAACGTGTGGGTAGAAATTTCAATCTTTTGAACCGGTTCTCAAATTAAAAATCTGAGGACACCATTGAATTCACAACATTGGGATTCGCTTAGGAAAAACTTAACTTTGAATGGCAAGGGTCAGACGAAAAAGTTAATTTTTGGACATTACAAAATAAATAATAAAATAAATCAATGAGTTATTTTATTTCATTCTTTGAAACCGTTGAGCAGCGGTGACGATACCATTGGGTTGTCAGACCATTTAATGGAAGGTTACACTTGGTTGTATAACCGCACCGTTGGGGGAATTAATTGGTTCATTAATTAAATTCATTGATGAACCTCATTAATTGTGCCGTGGGTTGATCTCCTCTTTTCTTATATTTAAGAAAAGCTCAGGAATGATTTTTTAGAATAAAGAGAGGAACCAGTGATGAAGTGTCAGCGACATCTTCCACCAATGTAGAACAGATCTTCTAAAACCATTAGAGGATTTGATGATGGGCAACGATGAGCGCCAAAAGACGTGAACCTTCTCCTTTGTCCGTAACACCCTCAAACGTGGACACTCCTTCCTTATCTGCAATGAATTCCAATGAACTTGAGGTAGGGGGGTTTCATTGTTTAACTAAGAGTTGTTCATTCTTGAAATACTTCCCTTGTTATAATATAACGTGGAGGGAAAAAGCCAAATGAATAAGGCCCGGACCCTCCAATGATCTCAGTATTGGTTGCGTTCCTCGTGGGTGACCGAAAGATATGGAGAAAGGTGGTACCAAGGGCCTCACAAAACAGGCATCGTCCTGAGAATTTGATAGGCGCAGACATGAATAAAATTGGACCACTGGAGCTTTACCAGTTTCACGTGGAAGCTCCGTCAGCGCGGCGGCGCCGGCGACCGAGGGAGAAGGCGGTCAGAAACCGCTATCCGCATTGATGATGACGGTGCGCTGTAGTAGTGAGCCATGGAGGAGAGACATAGATCCAAGCTGTGATGAATGAAAGAGGTATCCAGGCATCGTCGGTTGTGTTGACGCTGGGCGGCGCGCTGCGGAGGCACGCCGTGGAGGAGGGCCGTGACTTCGAGCTATGGCGAAGGGCAGACCTATGGTCTGTGGGTTCCAAAGAAGGCTGGTCTACATGGACCGGTTAGGTGGAGTGGCACCTACTGGTGCTGATGATTGAGTTTGAATAGACTTATGTCCATTCGAGAGTGGAGCGGACCCCTGCACTTGGCCAGCGGGTCAGGTAGTTCTGCGGCCTAGCGGGCCACGACCAGTCTGGAGAGCCAGACTGAACCCGCAACCCAGTGGGCTGGACCCAGCCCAACCGAACCAGGCTGAGCCCATCACTTCCAAACGGGACCCAGCGGGCTGGGTCGGGTCGGTCCGACCAAGTCGGACCAGACCCATACCCTTTTCCTGCCTAGTTATGCTTAAATGGGCATATATCCTAAACCAGACATCCATTTGAAGAATTGTCTATAGTTCCAGAACCCTTAGTATAAGGTGGTCCTTTTGAGATACTCCACTTGAGTTTTGGAGAAAGTTGCAGTGTGGATGGGTTGGATCAAAACCGAATCCAACTAGGCCCTCGGCATTAAAATGCCTATAACTTACAGACCGAACATCCGATTGACGCACCGTCTATTGCTTTGAAACCCTTTTGACATAAAGGTTCATTGGTTTACTTCTTCTTGGAAACTTATTATAGTTGAGATACGACTGATGGATTGAGGATTGGATCCTCTTGAAATCAAGCATGCTTTGTGAAAGAATCTAGTTCCTGGTTGTGAGGTGGAGAATGAAGGGTGATTATGTGGTGGTTAGTATCTATCGATAATGTGTGGGTCAAATACTTTGTGGGTCAATTCTCAGCGATCTTATGTGGGTCAACACATACTAATCCTCTGTGGGTGAGATCCTATGTGGGTAAGCGCTCAATGATCACATGTGGGTCAGCGCATACTGATCCTCTGTGGGTCAGCTCTCAACGATCCTATGTGGGTCAGCGTAAAATGATCCTATGTGGGTAAGATCCTGTGTGGGTTAGCAACAAATCCTCTTGATAGAATAAGATGATTTATCTTTATGACCAATCATCTATACTTCTGTAATTATGTTATACCAAGTGTGAGATATCTTTTGTTATGTGCTTTGTGATTGAGATCATGCTTTGTGGTTTTTACTTTGTAGAATTATGGGAGACCTTCAGGGGTCTCGAGGTCTTTACAGGGTATTGTTATACTCACCCCTTCACAGGCTTCACCCGCACCTTGTTGTGTCTTGTGCATATGATGAGCAGATTTGACCTAGGGTTTGGATCCAGGACTATCCGGTGTACGAAGGTGACTAGTTGACATGGTGAGCGGTGGTGACGAGGTGTACCTACCCTTTAGGTAGGATCCTTGGTTAGTGGTGCATAACGGGCTGCGGGTCCACGGGTTAAGCGGGCTTGGGGTGGGTTTGGGGCGGGGCGGGTTTATTAAAAATAGCCCACATTTGAAACGGGCTTATATGGGAATCCCACACGGACATCCAACCCGTGCGGGTTTACCCGCACGGATACGGGCTGGCCCGCGGGTTAATGGTGTAATTTTTTTTATAATAATTATATTATATTAACTTTAATTTTTTTTATAACTTTCATTTCCCAAGCCCATGCTTGATTGCATGCCTCCCGTCCCGCTGCCTCCCTTTCCCCCTTCATTTCCCAACATAGCCGCATGCGCCTGCCTCCTTTTATTATCAATTTATATTTATTTTAATTAGCCTCTAAGCCTAACATGTTCCCCCGCCCCTCCTCCTTCACACTCACCTACAGGCTACTGCACTGCACACTGCACATCGACTCTCGGAGTCGAGTCCTCCACTACCCCCGGCCTGGCCACATACCGCCCAGCCCCGGCCTCCCCCACCGCTACCCCCCGACACCGTCTCCTCCGCCGCTAACCCCCGACCCTGGCATCCTCTCCTCCGCTGCTTCACCCCATCCTACTCTGCCACTACCACCGTCCTCCTCCGCCGCTGCTGCCCCGGCCCCAGCCTCCACCGTCGTGACCCCCGCTACCCCCCGGTCTCCTACGCCACTTGCTACCCCCGACCCCGACATCCTCCGCCACGCCACGACCCCCGCTACCCCCGACCCCGACCTCGTCTGCCGCGCCGCGACCCCTGCTAACCCCTGGCCCCAACCTCATCCACTGTTACCCCCCGTCCGCGGCCTCCTCTGCCCCTTCGCGACCCCCGGTACCCGCCGGCCCCGGCCTCCTCCGCCGCTACCCCCCAACTCCGGCCTCCTCAGCTGCGCCGCGACCCCCGGTACCTCCCTGCCCCGGCCTCCTCCGCCGCTACCCCCGTCTCTGGCCTCCTCTTCCGCACTGCAACCCCTGCTACCCCCCGGCCCCGGCATCCTCCACTTCTACCCCCGGCCCCGGCGTTCTCCGCCGCTACCCCCAGCCTACTCCACTACTACCCCCGACCTCCTCCATCGCTGCTACCCCCAGCCCCGACCTCCTTCGCCCCGACCCCCGCAACCCCTTCCCCGAATCCACCGCTGCTACCCCCAGTCCCTGCCACCCCCACCCGACCCCGAAGACCCCTTCCCTACCTCCTTCGCCGCACACGACCACCCACCTTCGGCGGCTCCTTCACCGGCTCACAACCCCCCACCCCCAGCGACTACAAACATGTATGTTTTATTTATTTATTTATGTTATTTCATAAAATTATTTTATTTTTTAATTTTATATTTTTATATTTTCCACTTTTTTATTGTGTTTCTCATAATAATTTAAGGTAAGTTTAAAAAATAACATATAATAACATCAATAAATATTATATCACATAAATCACACCTTTATTTTTTAATTTAAAATCTAATTATTTTTAAAAAATATATATATATATATATTATTTTTTTATTTATATAGTTTATTAACTCTTAATATTATTTTTTATTTTTGAAAAATTGTGAGTTTTTTCATAATTTCATTTAAAATGAAATCATTCATTTTTTAATTTTTAATTTTATAATATTTCATTAGATTATCAGATTTTGTCATTTATGTATATATATTTCAATTATAAATTATTAATTTTTATTGATTATCATTTACGATTGTAAGAATATAATTCTTTTAATGTTTAGTGTATTTTTTAATCACCAATATCAAATTAAAAAAACTTTATATAAATTATTTGTCTAATATAGATATATTATTTTGTTATTTTAGGTTGAATTAAACATGTATCAACCTCAAAATGATCTTGAATTGGAAGAAAATCATGGAATTAATGATAGTAACTCCCTGATACATGATCATGTGGATAACACTTCCCAATTTAGTCAAGACATGGATAAATATGAAAATAAAAATGATGATGTTCAAGTTGCAGAAAAAAGATCAAAAAAGACCACATTTGACATTTGGAGTTATTTTGAGCAAATAGGTGTAATTGATGAAAAACTGAGATTTAAGTGTAAAGGATGTGGATTAATACTGGTAGGAGGTGGAAGGAAATATGGAACATCAACTTTGTCTCAGCATAGTGAAAAATTCAATGGAATCAATGTTTTAAAAGATCATAGTGTTCCTTCAATGATCTTAGACCATTCAAGAAAGTTGTGAAATAAAAAATTTTATTGAAAGATTTTTCGAGAAAAGATGGAAATGGACATTATAATACATGACCTTGTATTTAAATTTGTTGAATATGAAGGGGTTAGAGAAGTTTTCAGTTATTAGAATGCAGAGGTGATTTTTTTTTTCTAGAAGTACTGCAAGTTCGAATGTGATGGAAGTATATGATCAACATAAAAAAAATTGAATGATATTTTGTCAAACATTGGTGGTAGGATATGTCTTACTTCTGATTTTTGGACGGCTTGTACTAGTAAAGGGTATCTTTGTTTGACTGCTCATTATGTTGATTTGGAGTGGCAGTTAAAATGAAAAATTCTTTCTTTTATTGACATGCGACCTCCATATTCTGGTGATGAATTGGAAAAAAAAGTAAAAGAAATATTAGTTGATTGGAGCATACAAAAGAAATTTTTTTCTCTCACCCTTGACAATGCTTATGCCAATGATACTATGAAACAAAAGATGAAAGATTAATTGAATTTGGAAAATAATTTTCTTTTCATGGGTGAATTTTTTCTTGTTCGATGTTATTCCCATGTTTTAAACCTTATTGTTCAAGAAGGTCTGAAATTTATTGATTCTGCATGCCAAAAAATTAGAGAAAGAATTTCTTATGTTAAAGGTTCTGAGGGTAGAATGATATGCTTTCAAGATTGTGCAAAAAGTGTTTCAGTTGATAGTGGTGTACTTTTGAGATTGGATGTTCCCACCAGATGGAATTCTACTTATACATTGTTAGAAAGTGCATTGAGGTATAAATATGTCTTCAATAATTTGGATATTTATGATCCAAATTATAAGAATTGTCCTTTAGAAGAAGAATGGAAGAGAGGTGAACTGATTTGCAATTTTTTGAAGCCCTTTTTTGAAATGAAAGATTTTATTTTTGGATCCACATATCCTACATCAAATTTATACTTTGGTCAAGTTTAGAAAATTGAGAGTTTTTTGCATAATATCAATAGTGATGATAATGTCATTAGAACAATGTCATGCCATACGAAGAAGAAATTTGATAAATATTGGAGTCATTATAGCATTCCACTTGCAATGGAGGCTGTGTTTGATCCTCGTATCAAGTTGACAATGTTGGAATTTAGCTATCAAAGTCTTGATTCATGTCATTATCATGAAAAGATTTTTATGGTGAAAAATAAGCTATATCAGCTTTATGGAGAGTATGAAAAGGATTTATCTTCTATTCCATCAATGAGAACTAATCAAATGGGTTCATCTTCTGCTTCTCTTAATTCTTCAACAAGGGAAAATGATGATGTAATTGATGTAAGTTCAGTTTTTTGTTATTTAAATCATTATCTATGTATTTCATTTCATTTTTTTTGTAGATGTGGATTGATCTAAAAAATAAATTTGTTGGCCCAAATGATGCAAAATCTCAATTGGATATTTATTTGGAGATGCCATTGGTGGATATGTCAATTTATAGAAATCTAAATGTGCTTTATTGGTGGAAGGATGAGAGTAAAAGATTTTATATCTTATCACTCATGGCATGTGATTTGTTATTCATTCCTATTACAATGGTGGCCTCATAGTCTGCCTTTAGCTTTGGCGGAAGGGTGTTGAATAAATATAGGAGTCGTCTTCTACCAAAAAACATTCAAGCATTAATATGCGCTCGGAGTTGGATTCACGGTTTCGAACCTATTGGTAACTTTATCAATATTATGTTTTATCACATTATATATATAATAATTATATTAACATTGATTTTCTTACAGGATTGGAGGATGAAAAGGTGGAATTTGGCTTGGATAAAGATTCTAGTTCTGAAAGTATATATGTGGAAAGCACAAGTACTCCTTCTATTTCTTAAATGTATGTCTTCCTAATAATTAATAAATATAATTTAATTTTATTAATATATTTTCATAATATTTTTTATCAAAATCAAATTCGTCAATATTTTTATTTTTTAATATATTTTTTATTTTATTTTTATTTAAAAGTATATTTTTAATTGTGTTTTGATGTATGATTTGGAGGAAGCATAAAAGGAGACAAGGGTTCATGTAATATTGAAGAAGCATGTGAAATAGATCGACTTATTATATATTTTTTGTTTAGTGTTATATTATTTGAAACTTTGATTTTGAAACTTTGGACTTTTTATGCTAGTCATGGACAATTTTATAATGAGGTGGAATTTTGAATAGTTATTACAATCATTTTTAATTTTTTTTTTATATTTTCAAGCTTAAATTCTCATTCTCATATAATTTTCAACCATAATTCAACTCATTTTTCATGAGGGCTTTTACGAGCCTATTAAAATGTAAAAAATTAAAAAAAACAATATTGATTGCGGGTTGCCCGCGGGCTTGCCCGCATCCACTACGGGGTGGGGCGGGCTTGATAATTGCACCTGTTTTTTATGCTGGCTTTTGCGGTTCTAGCCCGCATGGGCTCAAGCCCGCACGGGCTTGGCCCGCCCCGCCCCGCCCCACCCGTTTCGCATTTCTATCCTTGGTGGACGAACTCATGATAGTTTTTTCCATTTTGCTGTATTTCCATTTCAGTTGGGCTTTTATTCTATTCCTTTTAATTATAGTATTTACTTTTACACTATGCAGTGGTTTCAGTTGTGGTTGTAAACTTCTTATTCAGTTGTGCTTTACTTGGCACAATGTTCATTGTCTCTGTGTGTACATGTTTTGAGGCAATGGCTTCCCTTTTTAGGGAAATGCCTTTCTGATGTTTGTCAGAAACCCATGGACTATGAAAGGCGAGCATGGGGTAGTCACGACAGGGGCCATGGGGGATGGTTCCTGATAAGTGGTATCAAAGGGGTCGGTTCTACCAGAAGAACTAAGACTCTGTGTTTTCAATGGAGAAATAATGTTAAGTGTCTTGAGTTTGGGTTTCAGTTCGGGGAGCCTAGTTTTGGTGCGACGTATGACATATCCATACAACAGGACCCTAAATTCTGATTTCTGACTCAGTACGCGAAAACACTAGTTATGTGTGTTTTGAAAATGTTGTTTTCTTTTTGATCTCTTTGAGTCAGCTCACCAGGTATAACATATTGATCGTGACACACCTGCTTCTTTCAGGATTCCGCTGCGTATATTGCTATCTAGGATTCTAGAGAGAGATCATTCTAACGGCCTGCCAAGCGATGTGACGTCGGTGCAGTGCCCTCTTACAGTGAGAACAACTTCGGGTGGTGTACCAGCAGCACCACCACCCCTAGGGAATTAGTTGCCACCAGCCCCACCAGTAGACCATGCACACCTACTGGGCGCATTGCATGAGTTCCAAATACAGGGGCCTCTGAGGTTTCAAGGCGAGACAGACCCGTAGGTGGCTGAGGACTGGATGGAGGTTGTGGAACAAGTTTTTCTCTTAGTTAAAACACCAGTAGACTAGATGATGATACTACTTGCTAGCCTCTTTCAGGGAACAACAAGGATATGGTGGATCCTGACATTATAGACACACAAGGAGGTGACACTCTCCTGGTTGGACATCGAGACCCTTTTCAGGGTGGAGTTCATACCAACGACTCTATGCTCTGTGCATATTCAGGAGCTGTTGCACTTATAGTAGGGTAGCCTAAAAGTGGCCCAGTACTCCGCAAGATTCACTAACCTCTCTTGATATTCCACTAACATGGTACCAGATCCCTTCTTCTGGTCCCAGAACTTTGAGTAGGGTCTCCAACGGGAGATCAGAGCGTCAATGATATCAATCAATATCCCGAAGCCGGCTAGAGTGCTTAAGCGAGCACTGTTGGGGGAGAGCTTTCTAGCTGAGATGACACCAAGAGTGAGAGCCAAGACCGAATGACAGGTTGCCGATTCATCTAAAATAGGTAGTAAGAAGATGACCTAGAGGTCCAACCAGGCCATACCTTTCATAGGGATACCCCAGGATGTAGGGTTGGAGGTGTGGAGCTCATGAGATAGTGGGGGTCATCAGAGGAGAAGACTATGATTGACATGCGGCAGGCATGGTCACATGGCTTGCAACTGCCCGACCCACTACACTGATGATCAACAGACAGTCGATGGAACACTGAGGCAGAGGCATATATTCAATTGAGGCGGTCCACATGGCAGAAAACGTGGAAGAGGAGTTTGCTGGGCAGTAGGTGGTGGGTGGCGATTTGAGGTTCTACTACCACCACCTCTAGGAGGTCCACCCCAACCTCAAGGAGCAGGTGGACATGGATGATATTAGCTTTAGCCAGCTGAGGCCTATGATCATGATGCTCTAGAGATGATACGAGGTATGATCTATGTCTATTCCACCCTAGCTATAGTACTTATAGACACATGTGACAGTCACTTTTATTTCCTTGACACTCATTCAGAGCTCAGAGATTCCGATGGAGCCGTTGGCTCAATCTTTATGATTAGAGACTCCTATGGGAGAGGATTCAATGATTTCACACTATTTCGGGTAGTGTAAGATTAGTCTATGAGGAGAGATCTTCGTCTGGGATCTCATAGTAGCAGCGTCGTGGCCTTACGATGTCAACTTGGGTATGGAATGGTTATCCATAGTCCATGATTAGATTGACTATTTTAGGCATAAAGTTTTGTGTGTCTGCGAGTATGGGATCAGGTTTTCCTTAACCGGTGAGAAGGAAACCTTTAGAGCATAGGATGGACATTCTCGGATAAGGGTGCAGTCGATCACTCAACAGTTGGCTAGCCTCACCCTCGGAGTAGTGGATGAGAGGAGTCTGAGCTATCCTATTGTGGTGGACCAGTATGATGATGTATTCCTTGATGATGTTACGGGACTATCTCCTCAGAGATAGGTTGACTTTTACATTGAACTATACCCTAGGAAGTCACTGATATCTACACCTGCATATTGGATGGCTCCCATGGAGCTTTGTGAATATACGGTACAATTGGAAGACTTGTAGGGTAAGGGGTTCATAAGGCTTAGTGTTTCTCCATGGACGACCTCGATTTTGTTCACTAAGAAGGAAGATGGGAGTTTGAGGCTTTGCCTGGACCATCGGTGCCTAAAACAGGTGACCATGAAGAACAAGTATCCACTTCTGAGGATTGATGATCTCTTTGACGAGCTGAAGGGAGCATGGTGGTTTTCGAAGATAGACCTGAGATCAGGCTATCACCAGCTCAAGGTATGGGATGAGAACGTACCGAAGACAACCTTTAGATGTCGGTATGAACATTAAGAGTTCTTGGTGATTCCTTTCAGCATGACTAATTATCTAGTAGTGTTCATGAGAATCATGTACAGGATATTACAGCCTTACCTCGATCACTTTGTGGTGTCATTCATTGAATACATCTTTGTGTACTCGGTGACAGAGGAGGAACATTCCACGCACCAGGAGATAGTTCTGGATACACTTCGAGAGAACCAGCTTTATGGAAAGCTTCCAAGTTCCAGTTCTGGATACGGGAGGTCCATTTCTTGGGGCACATTATCTCGGATGCTGGAGTTGCATTGGATCTAACAAATATAGAGACATTGATTTCTTGGGATCCAACCAAGAGTGTGACTGAGGTTTGGAGTTTTCTAGGATTGGATGGGTACTATCAGATATTTGTACCCGACTTTTCCAGGGTAGCAACACCCTTGCCATCTTTGACCAAGAAGGTAAAACCTTTCTTGTATACGGAGAAGTTCCAGGAGAGTTTCAAGGAGGTAAGTTAGAGATTTAAGAGTTCCCCCATCTTGAGGATACCAGAAGAGGGTGTTGGGTATGTTGTCTACTACGATGCATCAGGGAACATACTGGGATATTTCCTGATGCCGAAGCAAGTAGGGATCGCCTATGGATCATGAAAGCTAAGGAAACATGAGAAGAACTATGATGTCCATGAACTGGAGTTAGCAACAATGGTCTTTTACTTGAAGATGTAGAGGCACCACTTCATGGGTGACAGTTTAACATCTACTCTGATCATAAGAGTGTTAGGTATATCTTCTCAGAGAAGGACTGGAACCTGAGGCAACAAATATGGTTGGAGTTTCTCCCGGACTATGAATTCGAGATAGGATACACTCCTGGGAAGGGGAATGTAGTAGAATACACACTCAAAAAGAGGTCTAGTCTACAGTTGCTGAGTGAGGCGACAAAGTAGCTATCCGCATTGCAGATATCCTTCACGGATAGTGACAGACCATCTTACCTCCAGTCTATGACCGTTACTCCCCCACTTATTTAGCGAGTTTGGGAGGCACAACATGGAGACATTTACTGCGAGACCCGACATGCTCAGATACCCACAAGATGGGTTCGTTAAGGATTTTATGAAGGTGGGGAGCACATTATCCCATTCAGAGGATGCAACATGGTACTAGTGATGCTATGATTGGAGGTGTTGTGGGAGTTCCACACATCTCTTTTAGAAGTATATACTGGTGTGGTGAAGATGTACCAAGACCTTCGGTGTCAGTTCTGGTGGCTAGGGACAAAGAAAGTAGTGGAAGAGTTCGTTTCACGATACCTCACTTGTCATCAAGTGAAGGTCAGGCCAGAGGTTCCAACAGGCTTGACTTGGGTACTTGAGGTGCTAGAATGGATGTGGGATGGTATCTCCATGGACTTCGTGAAAGGGATACCATGAACGTACAGGGTCCATGATTCCATCTGGGTGATCATTGATAAACTCACCAAATAGGTCCACTTACTACCCATTCGAGAGCATGGTTCAGTTGAAGGATTGGGATGCTTCTATGTACAAAAGATTTTACGGCTTCACGGGGTGCCATTGACGATCATCTCAGATCGTGACACTCATTTTACATCCCAGTTTTGGAAGGGATTACAGGAGGCATTCAGGAATCTGCTATTCTTGAGCACCGGCTTCCATCCATAGATAGATGGTCAGATGGAGTAGACCATACAGACTATTAAGGACATGCTTTGTGCTTGGGTCCTTGATTTTGGCTATAGTTGGGATGACCACCTGCCATTGGTGGAGTTCTCATACAACAACAGTTATCACTCCACCATCGGCATGGCACCGTTTGAGGCCTTTTCCGAGTAACGATGCAGATTGCCTCTAGGATGGACAAAACTAGGGGAGTCAACACTTATGGGTTTAGAGTTGGTACAGGTTACCACTGAGAAGGTTCAGATCATCCAGGATTAGATGAAGACTGCACATATCCGGAATAATTCTTATGAATATTGGAGATGAAGGACCTTAGAGTTCGAGGAGGGAGACCATGTCTTCCTATGGGTATCACCCTGAAGAGGATTGTAGAGATTTTTCCGGGGTGACAAGCTATCTCTGAGGTTCATCAGACCTTTACAGATCCTCAGAAGAGTAGGTGAAGTGGAGTACCGCCTAGCTCTTCCCCCAAAGATGCACCGGGTGCATAATTTTTTCCATGTGTCACAGCTGAGGAGGTACATACACGATCCATTGCACATTAACGACTAGGGAGAGCTAGAAATTGATGATGGGGTGACATTCGTAGAGTTCCCGGTGGAGAAAGAGGATCAATAGGAGTGCATCCTTTGTGGATGGTCGATCCCTATAGTGTGAGTTCATTGGAAGCACGAGATCCTAAGGGAGAGCACCTGGGAGTGGGAGGCTCAAATATGTGCTCAGTACCCCCATTTTTTTCCTAGTTATTTTGTAGCTTTCAGAAAAAAACCCTAAGGTGGGGAGACTGTATAGACCCATAAATTCTATTTATTTTTTTAATTAAACGGAATTTTTAAGAGTCTGTGAAAATTAACAGCACGTGTTTCTGAGGCCCAGAGAGCTCGAAACGAATTTTTGAACTTTATTTAAGGTACATTTAGTAAACGTGTGGGAAAAAATTTATATCTTTTGATTCGGTGATCGAATTTAAAATTCGAGGGCACTATTGAATTCACAACACTGAGATTCACTTAGGCAAAACATAACTTTGACTGACAAGGGTCAGACGAAAAAGTTAATTTTTGGAATTTTCAAAAATAATAATAAAATAACTCAACAAGTTATTTTATTTCATTCTTTGTAACTGTTGATAAGCTATGGTGAGACCACTGTTTTGTCAGACCATTTAATGGGTAGTGAAACTTGGTTGTGTAACCGCACCATTGGGAGAATTAATACGTTCTTTAATTAAATTCATTAATTAACCTCATTAATTGTGCAGTGGGTTGATCTCCTATTTTCTTCTATTTAAACAAATATTAGGAATGAGTTTTTAGATGAAATAGAGGAACCTCTGATGAAGTGACAGATATGTCTTCCACCAACTTAGAATGGAGCTTCGATGACCGTTAGAGGATTCTACGATGGCAACGACGAGCGCCAAAGTACGTGAACATTCTCCTTCATCTGCAACACCCATGAATGTGGACACTCCTTCCCCATCCATAGTGAATTCCAATGAACTCAAGGTAGAGGAATTTCATTGTTTAACTAAGATTTTTTCATTCTTGAAATACTTCCCTTGTTATAATTCTAACACAGATGGCACATGCCGAACGACCAAGGCCCGAACCCTCCGCCGATCTCAGTATTGGTTGTTTTTTTCATGGGCAATGAAAATATACGGTGAAAATGTGGAAACAAGGGCCGCACATTATATGAACCATCCCAGGAAGCCTGTAGGCATAGAAGAGAAAACAATCCCACCACTAGAGCTTCACTAGTGGTCCGTGGAAGCTCCGCTGGCGCAGTGACACTGGCGATGGAGGGAAGCAGTGGTCGAAAACCACAGACCGCATTTAGAATGACGGTGCGCCATTGAAGTGAACTATATAGGAGGGAGAAGATCCGAGCTGCAGAGGATAAAATGGGAGGCTGACCATCGCTGACCATGTTGATGCCAAGCGACACATTGTGGTAGCGCGACGCTGGGGAGGGCCAAGGCTTTGAGCCGTGGCGGAGGGCGGAACCGTGGTCCATGGGTTCTATAGAAGGCCGATCCACATGGATTGGATAGGTGGATCATCACCAACTGATGCTGCTTATTGAGAACAAATAGGCTTTTGTCTCTTCGAGAGGAGAGAGAACCCTCACACCCGGCCAGCGGGCCGTGCAGTTTCGTGGCCTAGCGGGCTGCGCCCAGCCGGTTGAGCCGAGACGAGCCTGCGGACAGTGGTCCAAGCTCGCAGTCCAGTTGGATAGACTAGGATCAACCAAACTGGGCAGAGCCCTACCCCTTTGGACTGGGCCCAGCGGGCCGAGTCGGGTCAGTCCAACCAAGTCGGACCGGACCCTGACCCTTTTTCAGCCCAGTTGTGCTTAAATGGGCATATCTCTTAAACCAGACATCCATTTGACGAACCGTCTACGGTTCCATAACCCTAAGGACATGTAGGTATTTTTGAGATACTCCACTTGATTTTTGGAGAAAGTTGGAGTATGACCGGGTTGGATCGAACCCGAATCCAACTTGGCCCTTAGCACTAAAATGCCTATAACATACAGACCAAGTGTTTGATTGACACACTGTCTATTGCGTTGAAACCCTTTTTACCTGGATTTTTATTGGGTTACTTCTTCATGGGAATTCGTGCTGGTTGAGATAAAAACAATGGATTGAGGATTGGATCCTCCTGAAATAAAGCGTTCTTTGTGCAAGAATCCAGTGGCTAGCTGTGATGTGGAGAATGAAGGGTGATCATGTGGGGGTTAGTACCTATTGATCCTGTGGGGGTCAGATTATGTGTGGGTTAACGCTCAAAAATCTAATGTGGGTTAGTTCATACCAATACAATGTGGTTCAACACTCCACGATATTGTGTGGGTCAGTGCATATCGATCCTGTGTGGGTTAGCGCTCAGCGATCCTGTGTGGGTCAGCACATACCGATGCTATGTGGGTCAGATCCAGTGTGGGTTAGCAGTAGATCCTCTTGACATAATAAGACGATATAGATTTATGACTAATCATCTATACTTCTGTACTTAATTTATACTTGGTGTAAGCTATCTTTTTCTATTCTCTTTGTGATTGAGATCAGGCTTTGTGGTTTTTCCATTGTTGAATTATGGGAGACCTTCGGGGGTATCGGGGTCCCTAATAGGTATTGTTATACTCACCCCTACACAAGATTCTCCCTCACCTTATTATGTCTTGTGCAGACGACAGATAGTTTTGACTGAGGGTTGGGAGCCAGGTGAATGGTGGTGACCGGTTGACGCTGTGAGATAGGATGATGAGTTGTACCTACCCTTCAGGTAGGATCCTTGGAAGATGACCTTAGGTGTTGTTTTTACTTTTTTCTATATTTCCATTTCAGTTGGGCTTGTATTCTAGCCCCTTTACTTCCGGTACTTATTTATACACTATGTGGTGGTTTTAGTTGTGGTTTTACCCTTATTCTTCTGTTGTTCTTTACTTGTGCACAATGTGCCCTATCTATGTGTGTAAAATTTTTGAGGCAATGACTTCCCTTTTTAAGGAAATTCCTTTCCGGTGCTAGTCACCAAACCCTGGCCTATGGAAGGTGGGCTTGGGATAGTGATAACATAGGCCCCGGGGGACGGGTCCTGACAATCTAGACTTAAGTGGGTAAACCATGTACATTTGTATCCAACATGGCTACAGTAGAAGCCTATGTTATCGAGGATGGTTGAGTGTTTGGTCTAGGAACTTAAGGTATGAGTGAGATATTGTATTTTATATGTTAAGATATAATTTATTTAACATAGGGAGATGTGTGTGAATATAATTAGAGCAAGTTTCAGTGTCATTTCATGTACCATATAATCCAGTGGTGCATTATTCCATGAACATTTATTTAATATTGTTACCATTATATGTGAATTTATTTAATTAATTAAATAATATCTACTAAAGTAATAATTTTTATTGAATACCTTATTAGGTGTTAATTAATTAATAAAATTCAGTTACATATATTCCCTTATTAAGATTGATAATATAATCCATGTTGAGTAATGTCTTATAGAATTATAATGTGAATTTAATTTTTAAATAGGATATTTGTTTCCTATATAGGTTCTATTACTTAGAATTATATTTATTCCTAGTTTAGTGATACCCGTGAAGAATTATTTTTTAATATTGGTATTTGAATATGGAACCTACCATTTTCTTAGTATTATTTTTATCATTTTAATTTTTATTTTATTATAAATTTATTATGTGAATTGTTTTGATATTTTCCACTGAGGATGTTATATATTGTTTCTATTTCATGTTTTTAGAAAATCATGAGTAGATATATTCAACCTGTTAGTTATTTAAAAGTAAGAAAATATTTCTTATAACTTTGTCTTTTAAATGAAAAGTGCGGTTTTGAAAAGTGATGGTTGGTCTTAATTGATTATATTTTGGCTAAAAAAGTAAAAAAAGCACTCCCTAAATCAGACTTGTAAAAAAAAATTATTTTGAGTAATCAAGAGTATATGAAAATTTTTAATTTCTATAAAGTAAAATGGAAATATATTTTCCAAATTCTGATTGGTAAAATGAGCAGGTTTTATAAAATTCAGTGTTTTAAAAAAGGATATCAAATTTGATTTTGAAATGGAATTTGTTAAATAGTTAAACTAAATTGAATGTTGAACATATTTAATAGTCTAGATCCATTAGTAGGAGAATCATAAATAGATCAAAGACAATTTATTTAGTTGGAATCACCATAAGTGCAAAATTAGTTTACTCGATGATGCTTTGAGTATTTTTTAAATCTTCATATGCCTTTAAATTTTAAAATTTTAATATATATTGTGGTTTTTATTTATTAAAAATATTACTTATTAGAAATCAGGTGAAGGATTAGGATGTGTATTTGTGTTTTATATTTAACATATCTTTTGGGTATTAAATTATTTTAGTATCCAGTAGATTGTTTTTATTTGGGGAAGTCCTGCGTTGAATACATGAATATATTTGGGTTTAAATTTTGTTGTTTTGGTAGTCATTTTAACTTCTGGATTGTTGAATTTTGTGGATTTGGTTTATTTGAGTTAGATTCGGGTGTTTCACATTAGAAGTGTGGTTAGTGTTTTGGGTTATGTTTTAGAGAGTTTTATATGAGTTATTGGTTATTTGAGGTATGTAATTTTGGAATGCATGATCACTTTGGAGTTTTAGGAATGAAAAGATTCATGGTGGTGGGGTTGTAATGGTCCATGTACTTAATCAATTAGTTAAACAAGATATTTGGTTTTTACAAGAACTTTAGGTGATGTAAACATGTGTCTATTTGTTTTTTTTCAGAGAGGGGTTTGTTTTTTTATTTTTATTGACTTTTGAAGATTATGTGTGAAATTATAAGCATTTTGGATGTCAAATTATGTTTTCTAAGAGTTTATAGAGATAAATTTGACTAGAATAAAATACCACATATCGTACTAAAATTATTGGTGCATCTTGGTACTCGATGGTTCATATTAGTTACCTAGTGATCAAGGCATAAGATGTCTGATTTGGGGGTGGGGGGCACTGGTTACCTGGTTGACTTGTAATGAGTACACAATAGGCCTCAATAATTTTTTTTTAAAAAGTCAATTTTTTCAATTTTATTCCAACCATTATATAAATTTTCTCCCCTTCAAACCTATTTTCACCCAACTAGATAAATCACCAAGAGTGCATCTCCTTGTCCCTCCCATCCCTCTCCTCCTCAACCCTTAATAATTTTTGCTCATAAAAACTAAGGAAAAATACCATATTATTTATCTTTTCCATTTATTCTCCCTTCATCTCCATTTTCCCCTCCATTGGTTGGGGATTCTTAATTTTTGATTTCACCATGACATGGTGAAATCACCTCTAAGATTAGGATATACCCTTTACTTATTTAAAGGAATCACTAGTGTTTTTCTTGTTCTATTTATCATTTGTTTGAATCAAGGTTATCACTTTGTGGTTTATCCTAGTCATTTCATGACATTCATATTTAATTAGATTAATATTATGTGTTATTCATTAGGATTTAGTTTTATATGATATTTTTTCAGATTTTAGATCGATTCACCTAGGATTTCATTGAGTTTGGTTTGTTATGATTATAATGTTTGGTTTGTTGGGATTATTTATTTAAACATTCAAGGTTAATCAGTTTTATGGGCTGATTAATAGTCACGAGGGTGGTTAAATCCCACTAAAAAATATGGTATGTGGTATCACCCCATAAGGTGAATTTTCAGCCTAATCTTGGAACATTCTTACCACTTCTTTTCTTAAGATGATGATAATAAAGTAAAAAATCTATTTATGGAAATACGAATGAGAGGTATTTCAATGGTATTTTGGTATGATAAATCAACCATTTTAAATGTATTTTTATAAGAACTATATCTCAAACTTTATTGTTATCTTATCCATTATGAGACATGGTATTTATTTTTTATGATTAATTAATTGATTGGATGTGTTTAAACACTCACATTTTAGATTTACTTGATTTATTATGAATGAGAATATTAGTGATTTATTATAATTGTTTTCTTATTTAACCATGAAGAAATTGTTTTTCACATGATTTTGGGTACTTGGATATAATTATTATGTATTGAAGACATGGTTCATTTCTTTATCAAATATTTTTTTAAATTTAAAGCCTGATCACTTATCCTTGGGGGTAATTATTTCTCCATGTATGTTGTTTATATTTGGGTTTCATTAATATGTCACATGGCTACCATTATGTGTAAAATTTAATTGGAAAATTCATTTTGGGTAGATGATACTTGATTCTAAGGCGATAACATGTTAAACACACTCCTTTAATATATATTGTCTCTAATACCAAACCTTATGGGTTGTTATGTTTTTGATTTAAAACAGTTGTCTTTACATTTTATTAAATTATATAAAGTGATAAAATCTATTTCTACTATAATCTAAATGAATTATATATCAATAATATATACATAAGCTTTGGTTAGGTGATTGAATCAGTGGTGTGGTCAAAAAAAGGATCACTAATTGGGAATAAATTCTTGAAATCATAAACTTGTTGAGTTCCCATTAATATATATATATATATATATGTAATTAGCCTACCATTTATCTGAAACTTCAAAATTTTCTTTATAAATGGTTGGGTAAAGAATTGATTTTGGATAATGTTTTTCTTTTTATAAACCTTTGTTATTATTTTCAAAGATCCCCTTTGGGTGATGTTTTTATCCTTTAAAGTGTTTTTTACACAAAACCCCACCCTCAATTTTTAAACAACTTTAAAAAATAATATTTCAACTCATTTTAAATTAAATGGGTTATTATTAGAACACCTTTTTTACTATCCTTGTCCTCGATAAATCAAAAATTTAACTGGTTTCAATAAAGGATTGATTAATAACTAATGGTTTATGTTTCATGTTAAAATAGTTATAGACAGTTTTTTATAACCTAGTAAAGGATTTAGGGTGAGTGGTTCTTGAACTAATCCTCCAGTTATGAATGGTAGTTATGGTAGATAAATCATCATTTTAATAGTTACATGTGTTTCCCATAGACATCACACTTTTCCATGGGTATGTCCTAGATAGTACCTTGTTTGGAATGTACACACCTTGTCTAAATTATTATTGTTATTTATTTTCCTTTTTTGTTTTAATTTCCACTATATTGTTCGATGAAAGCATGTTATATTTCACATATCATTTTTATTTTATCCAGTATGTTGATTAAATTATTTTATAAAATGTTTATTAATTTGATATGAAGCACGGACATTGATTTATTATAGATTTTGGATATTACTTGGGTGTAAATCATGTGAAAAGTGTTATTTTTTTTGTTACAGACTGTTTCAACAGGACCACCAGCCAATGACATAGAGGGTTGAATGAGATAATTATATCACCCTAACTACTATATAACCCATCCACTGTTCTCAATGGGATAAACTATAAGATTTCCATGATTCTAGTATACATGATTACTTTCCCCCTAATAGGATGGGTAT
Organism: Viscum album; assembly: GCA_963277665.1. Taxonomy (NCBI): domain Eukaryota; kingdom Viridiplantae; phylum Streptophyta; class Magnoliopsida; order Santalales; family Viscaceae; genus Viscum; species Viscum album. Next base: position 628,712,805 of record OY728127.1, read on the forward strand.
TTGGGACCTTGAATTGATAGGAACACACACATATATAGTTCGTTATATATATATATATCCATATATGTGTACAACTCCATATAGATAAGGGAACCAGTGCATCATATCCGATCACATGCATTGGCCTAAAGCAGGCAGTATAGGTATGAACTCTCTCAATATATAGAGTTATCAGTTTTAGTTTATATTGATATTTGAATAGATTCTCCATTGATCTACATAAATAATTTTTTAATTGACCAACAAAACCATTTTTTAGTATATGTATGTAAACATATATACATGTTCATGCATACACCTATTTATTCAATGTGTGAATTGATACATCATTGGTGGTTCCCTATTGAGTATTTATGCTCACACCGTACATAGACACCTTGGTGAAAACATAGTCATGTTTAATCTATTTTAGGTAAGAAAATTACTTTTTTAGTTATTGGATGTTCATGGATCGATTATTCTGAGATGGCATAAGTGCTAGTTTGGTGATGGATGCATTGGATAATGGAGGATATTTTTGGTTACGGATCATATTTAGGCATATTTATGAGCCATTTATAGTTGAATATAGGTTTTTTTATTATATATAAATATAGTTTAATGTGTATTAGGATTGTTATTTGTGTATTGATTTCATTCATATAGTAAATGAGATTTTCTTTTATGTATTATTGTCCCTTATTACCAGCTATCATGTTTTATAGGAAAGATTGACATACATATGAGTCATTATAAATTGTTAATATGGTCTGTCTATGACATAAATTATGGATCAATGAAAGTAAACCATTCCCCAATGATATATCTAGTTCTGTGGTGATATTAACCAGTCCGTGGGGATCAGTGAGATCCCTTGGGGTAATAGTTACATGATTTGGGTATTATCCATGTATTTTAGTTTTGGGTCTTAACACACATGTGTTTATTCCCTTCAATTAATATACATAAACCCCTTTAGTTATTAGTGTAGTGATTCATTAATGTTCTTTACCTTCTACTCTTTCATTGAGATAGTGTTTCATGGGAGAATTTTTTTATTTTCCTATATATTTCACTAAAGGATAGCGAGAGATATTGAAACTGAGAGGAGTAAGCCACTATTTGTTTATTATTTTGTTAGTGGTTTATTAATAATATTTATTAAAAATTTATTGATCTCTAGGAAGATAAAATTATCTCTAGAGTATATGAGTATGATTGATATCTTTATTGTGTTTATGATCATATTTTATAGGTGGTGAACCAGGAGAAAGATAATGGAGCAAAAAAACATGATGAAGATATTCATTTGTATGAGGATCCAACATCATTAGGCTATGGAAAAACTGAACCTCATTAGGGAGGTCTTGATCTAGTGTTTTTTGTTAATGATCTATGTTTTTTTGTAAAAAATTGTGTTAAGACTCATACATTGTATGATTATACCTATATTGGAATCATATATTATATCCTCGACCACTACTTAACCAAGAGTTTCTTGGGAAATAAGAGCTTCATTATTGGATAGTTTTTGTGGTCTTGTTTTGTTCAAGTCATTGATATTTTTTTACTTACCTTTTGTTTTTTATAGTAAAACCTTATGATTTACCTACTCCATGTACATAAATCTAATCAATATTGAAGAATATAAATCCTAGTGTTATTTTATTTTTTCATTACTTCTTTATTGATTATTTATGCCATTTTATTAATTTTAATTTGATTTTTCATATTTCATTTGAATTTTGGTTTCATTTTTATTCAATGAATCAAAAATACATTTTTTTACTTACTTTATGCATTATGAACTTATTTTTTCATTGATATAATTTATTATTTATATAAATTGAACATGTTTTCATAGATTTTAATTCTGTATAATAGAATTTGTTTTATGTATTATGATTTTTTCTTGAGAATGATAATTTAATATGGTGTGTTGTTGATTAAAATAAATTTTATTTTTAATTATTAACAATTGGATTAGTTTTGAAAATTTTAAATTACTTGTAAGTTGTTGTTATATATTTTGATGTTACCACTATATTTTTATGGAATTTACTGTTATATAATTTTCTTTTTCTTGGATTAACATTTGTTATGAAATTTATTTTTTATTTTTTATTGGGTTCCTTTGTTGAATGGAGTTTAATAATTTTGTAAATCCTCATATTTTGAAATTAATTAAACTACCACTATTATCAACTGTCTCCTTGGATGTTGAATGTAAATTTTCCAATGTGGCCAATAACATCATCTATAAAAATCAGTATCATATCCAAATTGATCATACTTATGGTGTTTAAAAAAAATTAAAAATAGAAAAATTTGTCAATAAAAATGATTTTAATTTGTGTCATATTAAGATACATTATTTTTTCGTTTAAAATGGTCTCATTTAATCCCTATTAGGTTCGAGGAGAAGGTGACCACACTATTCATTGATGGATAACCATATACTTCCTTTGTATATATTTGTTATGACATTTTAGAAAAGGAACATAATCTAATTTTACTATATTTATATAATAATGTTCCATGTGAAGTCACATAAAAGACTACCGCAGCTCCTACATGGATGTAACTTCATAATATTTACAAGGAAAAATCACTAGTTGAAAGTTTTTATAAGAAAGTAAGACATTATTCCTTGAAAATATAGCTTGATACTATGGTATGATCTCATATTGATGAATTTAATAAGATATAAATCAACTTACCAATCATGATATTAAGGATGAAGATAAGGATCATTGAATTATTATTTTAATAAATTTAAATATTTCCTACCATATCCTTTAAGATGCGATGATGTATGGTAGCTAATATTTGACTCTAGAAGAAGTTAATTATACCATTCTATCTAAGTAATTTCAATCTAGAGATAGTTTAATGTTTAATGAATATGGAATTAATGTAAGCAGAAGAACAAAATATATGGTATAGTGTAATAATAGTTGTATGAATAAGAGGGATGAAAGTTAGTCTATGTAAAACCCCATGATTTTAGTATGTATTTCCCTTGGGAATAAATTATACATGTTTTATTTCTTATGATTCATGAAACACTGAACAAAAGTGAATAAATATTTATTATAAAAAAACTAAATATATTAAAATACAATTAAATGAAACGTACTTAGTAAAATCAATTAAGTAATTATAATAAAATAATTCTTCAATTATTCATTGATAAAAAATGATTTGATTAAAAATAGTGTTTTTATTGAATATTATATACGTTTTATTTAATAGTTAAAATTTATAAATTATAAAATTTTAATTTGAAAAAATGAACTTCATTTTTAATCTATAATATCTAAACGACATTTAGGAGATTTTTTTAGTATTTTTATGAAATGATTGATTTTTGGAAGAATAGTGAAAAGTAGTGTTTTTACAAATACTGTAGATTTTATGGAATCATTATGATATTAGAATGAGTTAAAATTATATTATAATTTCTTATAAAAAATAGATGTTTTAGGAATTAAATAAAACATTTTAAAATATTATATTTAATTTTTAAATCTATGTTTTTGTCATTTCAAAATCTAGGTTATGTTTTATTAGAATAAAGGAACTATTTTTGATCCATTTATTTGATTATCTATTTTTAAGGTTAAATTCAATTTTGGATTAATTTTAATGTCACATAATTTTTTTAATCATTATCCAATAAATTTAAAGGGGATAAATTCTATGCATAATTTTTTCAAAATTCATTTTAAGCTTAAAATACATTTTTTCTAAAAACTTTTTTTCATTATGTTACATGTACTTATATCAAAATTAATTTTTACCACATATATAAATTTATTCAAATAAAATGGATTTCATATTTAAAATCATTATATTCAAATTATGTAATAAATTCAATTTTTATTTTAGTTATAAAATTAAGTTACCATAGTATAAGTTAGTAACCACATTAAGAGTTAAATATATTGAAACTATGTGATAAGGTAATAAATATTACAAAATCATATATAAAATTTTATTAGATAATTTTATTTGGACATATAATATACTATCTATTGATTTAGGTTTTCTGGGTTCCACTTCACCTTGATAAAGAAATATATATTATTTTAAAGTTAAGAATATTTACAAAGGTGTTACTCCCCTCTCTTATAAATTGATCCCTTCAACCTCTCACTTATCTACCCACTATGGGAACATTATCATGAGAAATATATGCTAAAATTAATTCCCAAAATAATTATCCATGAACTTTAGGTTTTGGTCTCACCAAAAGACCAACCTAACAATGCTTAAGGAGAGATCCAATGGAGGACACCTAGGGAAGATGTAATCATCTAAATAGAGTGCTTTCAAGTTTTTTTTTTAATTTTTCCACCCAATAAAAATATATTTTAACCATTATAATATAATGAAATAAATATTATTGTTATAAATAAATGTTATTATATTGATTAAATACCCATTTTCTACGTTACTTCTATCCATTAGAAAATAAAAACGATACTCATGTGTACATTCAGACTACCACCTTCATGAATGACATATTTCATTTTTCATCTCCACCTTACATGGTATGTTATAAAAATTTATTTAATGAATAAATAATATATTGATAACTTTATGAATCATCTATAAATTGTATATTATCATTATAAAATAACATGTTCTTACACATTCATCTGTAATATAACATGTTTTTATTTTCAGTTTTACCACCAACATGAATGTTGTTATAAGGTTTATGTAATGAATGATTATGTAATGATATATATTATTAATTTCACATAAAAATAATTATTTTAATAAGTTTAAATTATAATTTATATGTTAAATATATATTTTTATTCACCGATAAAATGTATTCCTATTTATTTAATAAAAAATTATAAATAATGATATTTTTATTATTTCAATATAAATCATCGCCATAAGTTCCATTAATTGACCATAGGACTATAGAGATATCTAAAAAACATAATATATACCTTCAATAACATTTTATGTATTTTGAAACCTTGTTCAATGTGCAATAACCAAAACCACATAAATAGAACATGCATGGAAAACTAAATAGTTAACACATAAATATTGAATTTAACAAAGAATCATTTAACAATGAGTAGTAAAAATTATAATTGAATAGTATATATTAATTTAAATATAACTTTTTATTTTATATATATTCATAATATATTTAAATTTACTATATAAGAGGTTAGATTTCATCAGACTAGGAAGAAGTTTGAGTTAAGGGGTTTTCATCTCAATTTCACTTTATTGGGATATGTTTTATATTCACCACCATCTTTATTTTTTCATGTTATATATACTATCCATTAATGTATTTATTAATTTTATTAATTTATTTTTTTGATTTAAAAATAAATATATGGTTTTATCTTTGATGATATTTTGATTTAAAGGTTTCCAAAATCGTAAGATATTTTATTTAAAACCATTATTTTAAAAGTTTTAAAGTCATTTACCCAAAAATTTCCCTTGCATATACATATTTTGTATTTTGATTCAAGAATTTTATTCTACAAATTGAAATGATTATTTAAATTCATTTTTAACTATATCTTATTTTCTTTATAATGTTTTTAAACAGAATCTTTCAATGTTTTCTATATGGGTTACTTTTGACTTTCTTTGCCAAAGTGTGAAAAAATGTTTTCTCAATGTTTAACAATTAAAAAAATTTTACAACCATAATGACACTTATTTTATATTAATATTAATTTTATAATTTCCATTGGTTTTCAAAGAAAACCCTTTTACCGTAATTCTATGAATTTTTTGGAATTTTAAAAGCCACTAAAAGAAAATGATTTTCTTCTTCTTGTATTTCATAGTATATTTATAAGGATTTTATAAAAGTATTTTTTATCAATATTAATATACTTTATTGATTTCTATGATTCTTTGTGGATATAATCTAGTGATACCATTAATTTTTTTTCTTTAGATGTATTATGATGGTGTTTTAAGGAAATTTTCATGGAACCCATTTTTTTTCATTGGTTAATTAATATATGAATGAATAATGAATGTTCTTATGTTATTGTTGTACACACATATGGGGTTTTAATTATTTCATGGGTGTCCATGTAATTAGGTATTCATTAAATACATTGGGTAAAGAATTATATCTGATAAGATAATATGTTTGGGATTGTTTTGCGAACCCAATCCACTATGAGACTTGGTCCACCTAGGTTTGATGGGAATATGGAGTGAGCCCAATCCACTATGTGAATATATCAACTATGTGATTATGGTATTAGTAGTGATACTTAACAAAGTAAATTATTTTTTATGCTCATATATGATCTACACTTATTCTTATACATATTGGTTCTCTCTAAGATAACGATTGAGAGATTTTTCAACACTTTAATGACTCTTATCATATTTTATTACAAATATTTATGCAATAACTCATGATTTATGATATATGAATTATTAGGTATGATTTACATATGATATTTTCATGAACCATGATTATATTCTTGTACCCTTATGCTCATATTTTCCCACCTATGATATTCAATTATTGAATCATATATTTACCTTTACTAAGCATCTAATCTCACCTAGACTTGTTTTTACTTTTTACGATTTTATGAAGAAATATGTTATAAATTATATTTATATAAGGATTCCCATTTTTAAGATTAGTAATGGTTAGTATTTAATATTTTTTTGAAATAATGTGATTATTTATCTAATATTTAAATACACTTAACATTTAGGTTTTGAGGCGTGACTTATTGTAAGATGTATTGAATATTTTTCTAAAATGATTTAATATGAATACCAGTTATTATTAAGTTTCCTTAGTTCTTAATATACAATATTTTAGTTAGTTGTTTGGTATTTTTTTCACGATGATTAATAGGATAAAAACAAAAACAAACTATGATTAACAGAATCTAATATAGGATGAAACTAACATTTCATGGGTTGAAAGAATGTGTCATAATTTAGGACATCTGAGGAATTATTTTTTTATCATATGATTTCTCACACTAATGATTAATTATTGATACTCACATTAAGTATTTAAATTTTAGTTAATGTAATTAAATGTGAGGAATCATGTTAAAAATTAATGTGATGATCAATGAAATAACCATCCACATGATAAAACAAATGATATAGGAGCTAGAATAAAATATATTTTTTCTTTGCTCACCCAAATCTCAAAAAATATAAATAATAATGTGAATCATCTATAAATTTTAAATAAGAAAAGGATGGAAAACTCACCATTGATTATTTTATGTGGAAATTCACACTTTCTATTAGTATGTCTTCCTATCCACTAATTTTTGAGTAATAGATTAATATGGTGGTAAATACATTTTCCATTCTCTAGTGCTCATATAATGAAAAGGTTGTGTTTTCCCTGTATCATTTAGAATATGAATATGATAAATGATTAAATATTATCAAGAATATGAGCCGACATGAATAAGTTGACTCCATGAAATGGGAGGAGTTAAAGAATATATTTTTTATTAAGTATTTTCCCCAAAATAATTTCAATAAATTGGGGAGAGATTCCTATTGTTAATATATAAGGATGATGAACCTATTAGTTCTTATACAGAAAAATTTAGAATAATTTCAAGCCACAAATCTAGTTTTATCATTGACCTTGAAATCAAAATCAATCATTTATTTAGTGTCTTAAAACAAAGTCTCTGAATGGAATTACCTATAAACAACTTTGGTAGGTATAAATAAATTGTTTTATGTTCTCTCTAGGTGTAAATGAAGATCAGGATCTGGAATTATTCAAATGGTTTTGGGGAAAATAAATGAAATATAGTGTTTCTAAGAGAATCTACTAATAAAACCCTTAGAGTAACGAAAATTAATATTCCTTAACACTAATAATTTAGAAATAAGAATAGGGGAAATTTCCTTAATGGAAAATGAAAATTATTCAAATGTGGAAAATAAATCCATTAAGAAATTCAATTATGGAGATATACGAAGAGGCCAACCAGTGAAATTAATAGAGTGAAATATTAACCAAATACACCACCCACACTCTAATAATTTAATTAAAAGAATCATGAAAATTATTCCAACCAGTGCAGAAATACAATGTTTAGTGAAAATAATCAATTTTTGAAACCTCTTATGCTATGGGAAAAAGGAAAAGATCGTGGAATCACACCCGCTAAAGTGGGTCATGAGAAAAAATGGTGAAATATTAACTTATTATCCACTCAAAGACTAATAATTTCTTGTTTTATTTTGGATCTATGAACTATTTTATATCAAGTAAATTTTTTAAGGGTTTTACATAACCAAAAAAATTATTAGACATTGAATTATTAGTGAAATATTATATTAGTATGATGATTTCATATAATTTATATAACTCCTCTATAATAGAATTTTGTGAGAATATGATTCCTTCAGAACATATTATTCTCACTATAGTTTTATTTTATGTGATTTTGGGCATGGATTTACTCTCTTAATATAGAACCCATATCAATTTATATTCTAGTGAAGTCACATTTCATATCCTAAATAAACCTATGATTGTTTGTCACTATAAAGATGACCATGAACTCCAAATGGGAATTACTTCTATTATATTGATATTAATACCTATTAATGAGGTGAATTTATCTTAAATGGTTGGGTAGAAACTCAACATTTAAGATACACCTATTGACCAGGAGTATATTAATTTATTTTTTAAATAGTATTTAGGTCTTTCCCTAAATCATGAAGTTGTATTTTTAATGGATCTCATACTTGGTTCTATACCCATATCAAATACTCCTTATAGAATGTATCCTAATGAGTTTTTAAAATTATAGAAGAAACACCAATGTAATCTGAGGAATGGATTCATATTCCCCAACATTTCACCAAGCGGTGTATTAATTATTTTTTTAAGATGAAAGATGTTCAATTGTGTCTATGAATTGATTATTATGAACCTAAAAAGTTCCTGATCAAGAAAATGTATCATATACCGTATACTGATGAATTATTCATCCAACTATGAGGGTATCAATATTTCTCAAGGATTGACCTTTATTATGGACACTATCTATTAAGGGGAAAAAGTGAGGATATATCCAATACAATGTTCTATATAAGGCATGAAAACAATGAATTTATAGTAATTTGATTTAGACATACTAATTCTCCCACTATATTCACTGATCTAAAAAATAAAGTCTTTATAGATTACCTTGACCAAATTATGGTACCATTTATAGGTAAAATTAATATATATTCTTGGAGAAAGGAAGGGCATGAAGATTATTTGAGGATTTTATTAAATACCTTGAGGAAGGATTAATAGTTTGAAAAATTTAAAAAGTGGGAATTATGGGTATAAAAAGTTTCATTCTTGGGTTATGTAACCACAATTGAGGGTATATGTATGGATCCATAAAAAATAATGGTTATTGAACAATGACATATAGCAAATACTATAACTAAGATACATTATTTTCTTTAATTGGATTGATATAATATTTGTTTTTGATAAATTTCTCACTACTATCAAACCCATTAACCAAGTTAATTCCTAAGGGAGTGAAGTTTATGTAGACAAGGGAATGTGAATAAATATTCAAAGAGATTATGAAGAGGTCTATCACTACACCTTTTTTGACATTACCCTATATTGTCGAAATGTTTTTTATATACAATGATTCTTTAAAGAAGCTCATGGGTTGTTTCTCATGTAAAATGATATGACAGTATCATATTACTCTCTCCAATTGAAGTTTCATGAGATAAACTACTTGAATAATGATTTAGAAGAATCATTGATAACGTTTTCCTTAAAATTATGGAGGCATTATCTCAATAGTGAAATGTGTGATATACATATTGATTATAAAATTCTAAAGTATCTATATATATAAGGAGTTGAATAATAAACATGGGATATGGTTAGAGTTGGTCAAGTATTATGATTTCACAATACATTATCACCTTAAGTAAGAAAACATGGTGGCTACTTCTCTAAGAATAAAAGATCATGCTACCGTATATATGATGAGAATTTAAAAATACTTAATTCTCATGGATTTATAGAGGATATAGACTGAAATATTAAATAAATATGATATATATAATTTTATCGTATGTACAATCAACCATCCATATATGTGACAATTAAAAACTCAGATATTGTAAAAATAGTAAGGAATTTTATGGAGTTCAACATTGATCACAATGGAATAATAAGGTTTTGGAACTGAATATATGTCCCATAAATATGAGAATTGAAGGATATATTGGATGAAGTATATAACTCACCATTATCTACCCATCACAGAAGAAAAATTAGGTATAGGTATCTCACAAATGAATTATAATCAGACAACATGAAAATAGATATTGTAGAGTATATATATCAATTCTTGGTATGGAAATAAGTTAAGGTTGAATATTATAAGTATTATTTGATGATTAAAACACTACCTTTATTATTATGATAAAGGGAAAATATAACCATGTATATTTTGGAGTAATCACCATGACATATGAGGTCTATAATTCCATTTTGGTTTTAGTCAAACACCTTATAATGTCGGTGCATTTCAATATTTATAACTCAAAAAACCTACTAGGATATATATATTTAGTAATTGTTAAAACAAAATGGAGTGACACTTTAAATTTTATTATATTAGGATCTAAGGATTACCTTGAATTTATGGAGATGTTTTTAGTAATCATTGAATATGAAGTTGGTAATTAACACTAGAAATAATCCTAAAAAACATGACCATTCTGAGAGGACTATTCAAATCTTAAAGTATATAAAAATATCTGATTCAAGGGATTTAAAATGTGGTTGGGATCAACACCTTATCTTGATATAGTTTTAATATTATAATAATTTCCATTATATAATTTAAATGGAGCCATATGAAGTACTATATGGGAAGTGGTTCCTAACTTTGATATGATGGGATGAAGTTAGAGTGAGTACGATGATGGTACTAGATCATTCTTGAGATAAGTTAAAGAAGATTAAAAATATTCAACAAAACATTAAAAATAAAAAAAAGACTAAAAAAATATATACTGATAATTTCCAATTCAAATTGGAGTTTGAAGTTAGAGAAAAGTTATTACTTTAAATATGTACTTAGAAGACGTTTTTTGAGATTTATAAATAATAAAATGTTTAGCCCTTGGTATATTGGCCTTTTTTAAATCCTAGTTCATATTGGAGAAGTAAAATATCATCTTATACTTCCCCCGAATCCTCCAATGTCCATGGGATGTTACATATAAGAAATGTTTAGGATGTACATACCTGATCCTTCACATGTACTGAACTTATCAGCTATACAAATAAATCAAAACCTGTCTTATGAGGAGAAATCATTATAAATATTGGATAATAGAGATATAGTACTAAAAAAATTATCATGAACCTGGTGAAGGTTTTGGGAGGGATTATAAGTGTAATGAAGAAAAGTATGAAGCTATTTAAATAAAGAGCTAGAGGTGTCTTCATTGTTTTCAGTAAATTAATGGAATTTTTAGGCTGAAGTTCTTTCAAGGGGGTTTATAGTAATACCCCATGATTTTAGTATGTATTTTACTTGGGAATAAATTCAACATGTTTGATAGATTATGATTCATGAAACATAAAACTAAAATGAAAAATGATTTATTATAATAAAAATGAAATATATTAAAGAAAAATTAAATGAAACATAAATAGAAAAACTAGTTAAGTAATTATAATGAGTACTACTTTTATTATTCATGGCTAAAAAGAATTTTTTTTTCAAAAACATCATTTTTATTTAATATTTTATATATATTTTATTTAAAATTTATAAAATTTTAGATTTTTAATTTGAATAAAGGAAATTTATTTTTTAATTATTAATGCACTAATTATATTAGGGTGAAGTTTTAGGTTTTTTCTAAAATGGTTTATTTTTGGGTGAATAGTGGAAGAAATAGTTTTTATAAATACTATCGATTTAATAAAATCATCATTATATAGGAATGGATTATAAGTTTATGAAACCGTTTTTCTATACCAAATATATTATTTTGGAATAAAATAAAACATTAAAAAATATTATTTCGGATTTAGAGAACTATGTTTGATATTTTAAAACTTATGTAATGTTTTATTCTAATAAAGGAACTAATTTTGATCCTTTTCTTTAATAAATATTTACATGTATAAATAATGTTTTTGATTAGTTTTAATGTAAAATAAAATTAAATTTTTTAATCATAATCCAATAAATTTCATGGGTATCAATTATATACATGATCTTAGTATAAATTCATTTTCATCCTCTAAAGAAATTTTTACAAAAACTATTTTTCATTGTTTAAAGCGTAATTTTGATAAAATTTCTTTTTAGAGTATTTAAGGATTGAATCTCATAAACTTAATTCCATATTTTGAATCTGATTATTCAAATTATGTAATAATATACATTTCATTTTTATTCATATAATTAAGTTAACATAGTAAAAGTTAGTTACCATAATAAGGGTTAAATGGGTTAAAAGCGTTAAAACTATGTGATAAGGTCCCAATTTTCAAAACATCCAATATAAAATTTAAATAAATGATTTTATAAAGTCATTTAATATCCTATATTATAATTTGGGTTGTATTTTTTATCCTAATATTGAGATATACATTAATATTATTTTAAATTTAAGAGTGTTTACAATGGTTTCATTCCTCTCACCTATAAATGTATCCCTTGAAACCATAACTTATTAATAAAATTTTAGCACATTATCTTGACCAATATATACCCAAATCACTTAAAAATACCCTTATACACTCTATATAGGTTTTGGTGTCACCAAAAGTCCAACATAATAAGGCTTAAGAAGAGTTCCTAAGGGGGATAACCAAGGACGAGGTAATTGTATTATCCAAGTTCATTCAAGTTTATTTATTATTTCATATTTTATAAATATATTTTTACCATTATAAAATATTATTGTAATATTTAAATTTTATTTTTTTATGGAACAATAATCATCTATGTTACTTATATCCATTGTAAAATGAAAACGTTCTCTTGTGTATGTGCAAACTTTATCCTCCATGAACATCATATTCCATTTTTAATCACTGTCTCACATGGATGGTTATAAAAATGGAAATATTTAACAAATATGATATTTATAACATGATTAAATATATCTAAAATTTATATAATCATTATAAAATAACATTTTCTTACTCATTAAACCATTATTACATGTTCTGGTTTTTGTCATTTTTACCTCCTACATGAATGATGTTAAAATGTTTATGCCATGAAAGATTAAAGAATGTTATATAATTGTAATATTATGTAAAATAATTTAATTTAAGATATTTTAGTTATTATTTAATGGGTATATAAATATTATTATTCACTAATTGAATCAATTTCTTTTATAGAATTGAAATTTCTAAAAAACAAAAATGTTTAGGCTTTCCATGAAAATCATCACCATAAGTTCCTTTAAATGACCATGAGACTCAAGAAATATATAAAGAAATAAATATATAACTTAATTAAAAATATTATGATGAAAGAACCATAGAAAAATTGGAAGGATTATAACCATCAAATTAGAATATACATTGAAAACCGAATAATTAAGAAAAAAATATTAATTTTAATAAAGATCTATTTCTAAATTGGTAATAAAATTTTTTATGTGAATGGATTATATAAAGGTAAATATAAATATGGGTTTGAAATAGTTTTATAAAACATATAAATTTATCATACTAAATATTTGAGAATTTTTTACCATGTACAAGTTTGAGATAAGGGTTTTTCACCTCAATTTCACTTCATTTAGATATGTTCTATATTCCCCAAATTATTTATTTTGTGTAGTGTATATTCTACCCAATAATTTATTTTATGAAAATTATCATACAAATTATAGTTATTTAAAAATTCCTCTAAGGTTTTCTCTTTCCAAATAGTTTTCTTCAAAAGTTTCCAAAGATGTAAGGTGTTTTATTTAAAAACATTGTTTTAAAAGATTTGTGAATCTTTAACAAAATATTTTTCTTCCATATATTTATTCTTTATACTATATCAAGAATGTTATTATATATATTTCAATTATTGTTTAAATTAATTTTAAAATATATATTTCAATGAGTTTTAATCCTTATCCATATCATTTATAAAATTAGTTTTCACCTATTTCTATATCCTTTAATTCTTTTTATACTTCATTAGGGATATAATAAAATGATATCATCAATGTTATTTCTCTAGATGAATTATGATAAAAGCAAAAATATTTATTTTTTTATTTTCCATTCCCACTTAATGGTTGATTGGGAAACAGAAAAATTTAAAAATTGATTCAAACACCATGAAACAGAGTACACAAATTTCAAGAATGTCACATGCCAACTATTAGGATTCACCAAATTCAATTTTTTTAAATGTATCATGCAACCGCCTCTAGCTGAAAACCGTGAGCTGGAACCTCGATATGCAAACCATGTCACACCCAATCAACCATTATCATCCACAACACCATCAATAATCGCCCACTAGAGACTAGCCTTTCTTTATTGCTGAAACCATTTCATTTATGCTAGAAAAAAACAATATATTAACAGTCACAAAAAAACAACTCAACCTTCATAAACTGAACCATAAGAGTTGTAATGTCCTTGGAATTATTTATATATTTTTTTATATATGGAATTATTTTGAGACCGAAAAATCTGACGATGTGCGATTCCGAGGCTTGGAGTGCCTAGAATGAACCGTCGAAGTTTTTTTAAACATAAATTAATGTGCATAAGTAGTTTTCCTAAAAAAGTGGAATAACTCTAAAATGGTTACTCAGATCAGAAATCCGAGGGCACCGTTTCCCTCAAGATGGCAGGTTTAACCTAGGCATGACCTATTTTTAGTCGAAGTGGGCCTTATGTGAGAAAACCTTAAAAATTGAACGATCCCATATTTACAATCCTTGAGTCGAGGGATTCACATCCATATATCGTGCTCAGTAAAACTCTGTATTTCCAATGCAAATAAATATTTGGATGCCTCCTTCCATGAGCCACTATGACTTAGTTCTAAGCCTGAAAAATTATACGATCACATATTTTCGATCCTTGCATCGAGGGCTTCATGTCCTTATATCGTACTCAGCAAAACTCCATATTTGCAGTGCTAATAAATATTTGGCGTTGGAGAACGGATGAAGAATGTTTCAAAAACCACAAAGGTTGTGGAGAGGTCGGGCCGTGTTCGTTCGGCCCACACCCTCCATGTTAGAATGGTAGCAAGTGGCTTATTTGTTCTTGAATCAAGAAGAATATAAATATTCTTAAATTGAGATGAATGTCAAGAATGGGGAAAGGAATAATTAAACAATACCTACTTTGATTTTTCTGTTGGAGGTGGTGCGAGGAAGTTGACGAAGTCGTTGAAGGGAACACTGACATTTGTCTCTCTCACAAGACACTTCCGTTCCGGGCTCGGGTGTCGATTCCTCGTTCATCACCTCCCCTTGGTACCAGCTCCATCCTCCAAGGGTTTGGCATCACTTCACTTTGTTATCACTTCATTTCTTGGCAAAGAAAGGCCAACAACTCTCCCCAAACTCCATATAAATAGGAGAGGGGGAGGGTGTGAAACATTCGTGGAATTAATGGAGTCCCATTAATTGGGAACCTTCTTAATTTTCCAATGGTGTAGTTACTTAGAAAGAAAGTTCAATCCATTAATTGGCTTGACACATCCTCGGTCCCACGTTGCCGCTTGTCAGTTGGAGGAAAAGAAATAAAATAAAAATAAACTAAGTAATTTTTATTATTCTTCTAAAAGTATCAAAATCTAACTTTTATTTGGACCTACTGTGGTCGAAGTGAAGCCTACATTATGTGAATCTTGGTGCTGTAGATTCAACAGTTCCCTCATCTTTTATTTCTGAGCTCCAGTTCAAAAGTTACAAAACGCCGCTTGTGCGTTTACTGAACGTACCTGAAAAAAAGTTCAGAAAATTAATAACAGTAACCCTCAACTCGCACCGATCGAGGTTAGGATCCACCTAAGTGAAAAATTCCACAAATAACCCAATGGTAATATCATATTTACAATCCGAGTTACCGTTTAAAAGTTATAAATTTTACAATAAAATAATTGTCACTTAATTATTTTATTTATGGACAAAAACTAAATTTCACTGGTGGCCCATGCCAGCCAATGTCAGTATCTTCCTAAAGAGATTATATCGTCACAAGTTCAGCGGTGGTCTCAGATTTTTAATCCGAGTTACCCTTTGTGAGTTATAAGAATTTGAAAAATAAAATAATTTATTTAATTATTTTATTTACGGGTATTCCATTTTTGGGTTTTCTCACAAGAGGCCTGTGCCGACTAAACTTAGGTCGTGCCTAGGGTAAACCTGCCATCCTGAGTGCAATGATTCCCTCATATTTCTGATCTAAGTAACCATTTAAGATTTATTCTAAATTTTCAGGAAAAATTCTAACAGGTGTTAATTTAAGTTTAACAAAACTTTGATGGTTCATTTTGGTCACTCCGAGCCACAGAATCGCACGCCCTCAGATTTTGCGGACTCGAAATAATTATATATATATAAAAAAATCATATGGAATTTCTAGGACATTATACTCTCCCCAACATAGGGCTTTACATCCCCAAAAGCCACAACATAGACTAAAGAAAACAAATGGGGGTACTGAGCACAAATCTAAGCCTCCCACTCCCATGTGCTCTCCTGGAGGTTCTCTTGCTGCCAGTGGACGTGCACCGGAGATATTGACTGCCCACGAAGGACCCAATCCTGTCGATCCTAAATCTCAACTAGAACATACGTAAACATCTCCCCATATTCTAAGTCCATCTCTCCATGGTTGATAATATGTGATGGATCATGCATGTATCTCCTCAGCTGTGACACATGGAAAACATTATGCACCCAATGCATATGTGGGTAAAGAGATAGAGGGTATGCCACCTCACCCAATCTGCGGATAATCTAGAGAGGTCTGATGGACCTTAGAGATAACTTACCGCCCTGACCAAATCTCTAAAAACCTCATTGAGGTGGGAACCATAAGAAGACATGATCTCCCTCCTCCTGTCGGCATAAGACTTCTACTCGCTCTGAGCAGTTTTCACTTGCTAACAAGTGAGGCATCACGATACAAAATCTTCCACTGCTTTCTTCATCCCTAGCCACAAGTAATGTCACAGAAGGTCCTGGTACATCTTCACCACACCAAGATGTACTACCAGAGGAGACGTATATAACTCCCTCAAAACCTCCTCCTATAGCGCTACTGGTACCATGGTACATCCTCTGAAGAGGACGACATGATCCCCACCTTCAGAAAATCCATCAGGTGCCTGCCCTGAGGATATCTGAACACGTCCAGCCTCACAATCAGTATCCCCACACTGCGCCTCCCTGACTCGCTAAAGAAGTGGGGGAGTGAGTGTGAGAGACTAAAAAAACTACTCCATCTTAGTCCACAAAGTATATCTGTAAAGCATCCAGCAGCTTCGTTGCCTCACCTAGAAGCTGCATACCAGATCTCCTACTGGGAGCATCTACTATAGCATTCCCCTTCCTAGGAGTATAGAATATCTTGAATTCATAGTCTTGGAGGAACTTGAGCCATCTCTGTTGTCTCAGGTTCAATTCCTACTGAGAAAAGATATACCCGAGACTCTTGTGGTCTGAGAAGACTATAAAAATTCACTCATCAAGTAATTCCGCCACATCTTTAGCGCAACGACCACTACTGCTAACTCTAGGTCATGGGTAGAATAGTTCTACTTTTCAATCTCTATCTCATCTCCTGAAAGCTTTTCTGACACTTCTCTACCCACAGGAATGACTCCCCCTTTTTCATCAAAGCTGACAAAGGTGTCTCTATCCTCGAGAAGTTGGTTACAAATCTCCGGTAGTACCTAGCCAAAGCAGACATCCCTCTCCTTCAGGGAGGTATTCTTGGAAACATCTTTTGAAAAGATGTCCCCATGCTCTTCCATTCCTGTTTGGAACTAAAAACTAAAACTCTTGCTACCACTAGGGTAAGTCTGGCCAACTCAAAGGGATCAGTTGCACCCTCCTATAAATGAGTTTATCCCCTACTGCCCAGGTTTCCTTTTTTACTGACTAAGGAAAACCCCATTCCAATGTTGTAGGTAAACCACAACATTTTTTCCTTATACAGTCAATCTGAGTATGAACTGTGGATGTCCAGTCCATACCCAAACTAACGTCGTAAGGCCTCGACGCTTCCACCAAGAGGTTTTAACTGAAACTCTTTCCTCAAGGGTCAAATCACTTCGTCGGCATAAGTGTGATTATCAAGTCTCCTCCCAAAGGTATCTCCAGATGTGAGGGTCAACTCAACGGCTTAACCAGAAACTATAGGTCTTGAACAAGATTCTTGGAAAGAAGGAACGATTAGTGCCTATGTCTATATATACGGTAGCTAGTAGTAGACACAACCCGTACCTAGAATCGTTCAAAGATCCCTTGCGTCACACTCCTCGAGTGCATGTAGCTACTCATTTCCCCTATCCTCCAGCTCCCTGAGCCTGGTGGGGTCCACAAAAGGGGGGTGGTTGTGACAAGTAGAAATGTACACTACCTCATGCTGCTCTCCTAGCTCTGTTTCCACATCTTCTACCCAGTAGATTCATCTGTCCCTGTCAAATCCACTTCCCAAAACATCTTATATGCCCAAGTCTCTAAGACTGGAGACAGTTTCCTACTTTCCCACTACTAACATTCACTTGATGTATCCGCTCAGCCAAAGAACATTTAACCAAAAAGGTTCTCTATAGAACACTTACATAAGTAGGAATGCATATAAGAATAGTGTTGGATCAGATGTCCTGAAAGACACCTTGCTCGGAATTTTGAGCCCTAAATCACTGATCATATCGTATTAATCGAGTACCAGGAATGGTCGGTATGCCTCGATGAAAACTCAGTTACCGACATGTCGTCCTGCTGAAGCTATAGAAGCTCTAGGGGACTATCATCCACCTCCTCAAGACAGTCTTTAGTCACCTGTGAGATGGGCTTACCTCAGAACCTGAGGGGTATCTGATGCTGAAGCACATGTAAGATACTAAGCCTATATGTTTCCTCTACCGGTACCACTGGTTGTAACTGCCGACCAATAGGCATTGATATAGTTGGAACACTACCCAAAGGTACCATCTCGGGAAACAATCCACGCAATGAAGACTCATCACTGTGCATACCATCTTCATGGTCACTCAATGTAAAATACTAGTAGCTAAGATCACCATCTTCTCTACTGGTGTCTCAACTAGGTAGAAAACGCTAGCAACCGCCTCCAGATAGACCTCAGCTGTGTGGGAATCTATCTTGCCTCGAAACCTTGGAGGACTCTGCTGTTAGAACTAGTGCAATGTGCTTAGTCAGCGTGTACCCTCTACTGGTGGGGCCGGTGGAAATGGTTTTCCAACGGGCAGTGGTGCTGCTAGTACACCACCCGAAGGTGCCAATGCCGAAAGGGGGGCCCTACACCAGAGCCTCATCACTCTGTGGGCCGTTGTCGTGTAATCTCTCTGGAATCCTAGAGGGATGTCTACGTAGAGACATCCTAATAAAGAACAGGTGCACCATAGTCATTAAGTTATACCTGGTGAGCTGAATCAAGAAAACACAATTTTTTTTTCAAAACACACACAACTAGTGTTTTCATGCACTGAGTCAGAAATCAGAACTTAGGGTCCTGGTGTATGGATACATCGGTCACCGCGCAAACACTAGATTCTATGAACTGAAAACCACACTCATAACACTTAACACTATTTCAAAAAAGAAAATATAAAATTCCTAGTTCTTCAGTAGAACTGATCTCCTCTGATACCAATTTTTCACGACCCCTCCCCCGGGGCCCGTGCTGGGACTACCCCAAGCCCACCTTCCATAGGCCAGGGGCTGGCGACTGGCACCAAAAGGTGTATTAGCTAAAAACCTGGAAGGTATTGCCTTTTTAACCTCTAAACACATGAAACAAAGCATAAAGAAAGATACGAACACAAGTAAAATGTATAGTAAAATGAGTGTGTACAGTAATAAAAAGGGGCCAGAATACAAGCCCAACTGGAAAGTAATAGAAAACTGAATAGCTCCTATGAACTCCCACCAAGGACCCTACCAGAAGGGTAGGTACAGCTCTTGAATGACCGTCTCTACAGTATTCCTCATCTAATTTCCACCTCCAGTCCTGGTACTTTCGTCCTCAGTCAGCACTGTCCGTCGTTTGTACCAAACACAATAAGGTGTGGGTGTAGCCCATGCAGGGGTGAGTATAACGATACTCAGTAGGAACCCCAAGACCCTCGATGGTCTCATGTTCCCATAATCCTAAACTCAAACAAGAGGGGGGTACCGAGCATGAATCTGAGCCTCCCGCTCACTTGTGGTCTCCTAGAGGTCACGTGATGCCAACGAACGTGCACCAGAGGTATCGACCGCCAACGAAGGACCTGCTCCTGTAGATCCTCAATCTCTACTGGGACCTTTGTAAACGTCGCCCCATCATCAATGTACAAATTTATGTGGTTGATGATGTGATAAGGGTCATGTATGTATCTCCTCAGTTGGGGTACCTGGAAGACGTCGTGCACCCAGTGCAACTAAGGTAGAAGATCTAGGAGGTAATCCACCTCGCCAACTATATTGAGGACCTAGAAGGGTCCAATGAACTTTGAAGATAACTTGACACCCCGACCAAATCTCCGCAAACCTCGTCGAGGTGAGACTCGTAGAAAGACATGGTCACCATCCTCGAACTCTAGAGGTCTCCATCTCCTATCGGCATAAGACTTCTTCCTGCTCTGTGCAGTCTTCATCCACTCTTGGACGACCAATACCTTCTCTGTGGTAGCCCATACCATATCTAGTCCCATGAGTGCTGACTCACTTGGGTCAGTCCACCACAGAGGTGATCTGCATGGTCACCCGTACAACGCCTCAAAAGGTTCCATCCCAATGGTGGAGTGATAGATGTTGTTGTATGCAAACTCCACCAAGGGAAAGAGATCATCCCAGCTATGACTGAAGTCAAGGATGCAAGAACGCAACATGTCCTCGAGGGTCTGAATAGTCTGCTCAGTCTTTCCATTGGTCTGAGGATGGAAGACATTGCTCAAACAAAGCTACATCCCGAAAGCCTCCTGTAACCCCTTCCATAGCCGGGAAGTGAATCATGTATCACGATAGGAGAAAATTGTCGAGGGTAATCCATGGATCCACACAATATCTTGAAAATAGAGGTGTCCCAAGACCTCCTCTGATACTTATTTATCACAACCCGTCCCTCGGGGCCTGTGCCATGAATACCCCAAGCCCGCCTTCCATAAGCCAGGGACTGGAGACTAGCACTAAAAGGTGTATTCCCTAAAACTGGGAAGGAATTGACTTTATATCCTATAAACACACGCAACCAAGCACACAAAAAGATACAAAAACAAGTAAACTGTATAGAAAAAAGAGTGTTGAAAGTAAGAGGGGCCAGAATACAAGCCCAACAGTAAAGGTACAAGTACAAATGAAATACAATACAACTGAAGAAAGAGAATTACAAATACTGGGTTTTCCTCTGAGGTTGCTACTTGAAGGGTAGGTATAGATCGCCTCCTCAACACTCCACATCCACCAGTCTCCTCTGCATACCGACACGTTGTATGGTCCACCTCTAGGCACCGTCCAATCCTGGTACCCTCAGCCTCAATCAGTGCTGTCCGTCATCTACACCAAACACAACAAGGTGCGGGCATAGCCTGTGTAGGGGTGAGTATAATGATATGCAGTAGGAACCTTGAGACCCTCAAGGTCTCACAGAATCCAAAAAGGATAAACCAAAAATAATGAAATCAACTGAAAACCCTACTTAGGTATATGCCCATATATATACATAAGTTATCAAGTATACCCATCTTAATCATGAGGAAACACAAGTTCCAACCCAAAAGACCAAATCTCAACTGTTCTACAAAGGAAGGAATACCCCAAAGGTAAGTACCACACAAGTACACCACATAGAAGAATACCACCAAGGTATTACCACGAAGGAAAATACCACACATGTACAAACTCATCTCACACCAGGTATAACTTAGGTACAATAGTAGAGTTTATTAGATGTATCTACTAAATCATCTTACTCTGTTAAGAGGCAGACCCATGAAGGATCCCAAATTGCAGACCCACATAAGATCCTAGTACAATTTCAGACCCACACATGATCCTGGTACACCATCAGACCCACACAGGATCCTAGCTCAATGTTAGTACATTATCAGACACACACAGTATCCTAGTACAACGTCAGTACATCGTTAGACCCATATAGGATCCTAGTACATCGTCAGACCCACATAGGATCCTAGTACATCATCAGTACATCATCAGAACCACACAAGATCCTAGTACATCGTCAGTACATCGTCAGACCCACACAGGATCCTAGTACATCGTCCCAACCAGCTACAGGGTACCCACACTAAGATTGATCATTTCCATGAGAGTCTAATCCTCAAGCTACTTTTCTATACTACAACAACCACAAAGTCCCACGAAGATATATCCCAATGGACAACCACGTAATAGGGGTCTCAACACAATATACGATGCGTCAATCGGATTCCTGGTTTGTAAATTATTAGCATTTTAGTTCTGAGGTCCCGGTTGGATTCATGCTCGATCCAACCTGACTGTACCCAAAATTTATAAAAATCTCAAGTGGGGTATACCAAAAGTATGGTCTCGCTCCAAGGTTTCCGGCATCGTAGATGGTTTTTCAAATGAATGTCCAGTGCCAATGTTATGGCCAAAAGTATGGGATGGGTCGAAACTGGTCTGGGTCCGGTCCGACCCTCTCGGACCAACCCGGCCCGACCCAGCCTGGGATGACCCAATTCGGGTTAACCCGGCCCGGCCCACTTGGTCTGGCCTGGCCCACGCTGGGTGGTCCAGCTTGCGCTGGGCGGCCCGCCCCGGGTGGGGTGGCCGTGATGTGACGGGGCGACCACAGTGCGATGGTCCGCCACACCTGATCAGATGACCAACCGTCCTCTCCTTACAGCGCGGTCACGCGCCGCACCTTCACTGGCAGCCAGCTCAGCCGACTTTCCTCCCTTCGTTGTTGTGGCATAAGCTGTGGCCCTTCTTTTCTAGGCGGTGCGGACGTGCGCCGTCGTCCCCGTCATGCGGATGACCGCCACTCTTGTGTCCCACCAGTGCCAATCACCGGCACCGGTCGCCACCCTCCTCCACCACGAAGAGCACAACACAAATTACACAAATAATTTCAGATAGGTTAGGCCATGTCCATTTGTCCCGCACCTTCCGCATTAGAATGGTAACAAGCGGCTCAAATATTTCTTGAATCACGAAAAATTGTCCATAACGGGTAAGGGAAAAAATTCACAACAACAACCCTACCTCGGAGGTTCATTGATGTGTCGTGAGATGAAAAAAGGTGAAGGCGAAGAGGGTGCCAATGATCTTCACCACCGCAACATGCTTCCGAAGTCAGGATTGTGCGTCATCATCTTTCTTGGCTTCGAAGAACATTATTTGATGGAGATTTCAGTCTTCGTTTGGAGGAGAAGTTCTTCGTTGGAGATGAAGGGTGTGTTCTTTGTTGGAGAAGATCTTCCACAAATTCTCCCCTTCTCCTTTTCCAACCAATCCTCTCAAATAAAAGAGGTTCCAATAATTTAAATTAAGTCAATCAATTTAATTTTTGGCATAATTAATTATACCACATTGGCATAATTAATTTGCTCAATTTAATGGGAGGAATGAATTAATGGGGAGTTGAGAGGTTTCTCCCTCATTAAGAGGGTTCGGGTGGTCCCAGACATTAAATTCAAAATTGGGGGTTTTAGGCTCGGTGGTCCCCACATCCATAACATTCACATGGGAGGTTTCAACAAAAATAAAATAGAAGTTTATTTTATTTTTATTTTTTATTTCCACAAAAAAGTGAAAAACTATCTTTCACCCTCAACCCGTTATGGTCGAGGTAAAGGTCTCCTTAAGCGAAAATCGGCGCTGTGAGTTCAATGGTGTCCTCAAATTTCAATTCCGAGCACCAGTTTAAAAGTTACAAAAACCCGCTCGCATGTTTACTGAACATACCGGAATTTTTTTTAGAAATTTATTCTGAGCACACTAGGCCTTGGAATCACGCACCATCAATTTTTGGAGACTCGTAATATTTCCATATAATTAAGAAAAATTATATGGAATTTCTAGGTCTTTACATTCTCCAAACCTCAGGGCTTTACGTCCCCATAAGACTCAACTCAAACTAAGGAAACAAGTGGGGGGTACTCAGCACAAATCTGAGCCTCCCTCTCCCATGTGCTCTCCTACAGGTTCCCGTGCTGCCAAAAAATGCACACCAGAGGTATCAACCTCCCACGAAGGACCCACTCCTATCGATCCTGAATATCTACTAAAACCTTTGTAAACGTCGCTCCATCATAAATGTCTAGATTTCCATGGTCGATGATATGAGAAGGGTTGTTCACGTATCTCTACAGCTTGGATACATGGAAAACTTCGTGCACCCGGTGCAACTGAGGTGGAAGAGCTATGCAGTAAGTCACCTCACCAACTCTATTGAGGACCTGGAAGGGTCTGATGAACCTCAGAGATAACTTTTCCCCCCGACCAAATCTCTAGAAACCTCGTGGAGGTGAGACCCGTAGAAATACATGGTCACCATCCTCTAACTCCATAGGTCTCCGTCTCCTATCGGAATAAGACTTATACTTGCTCTATGCAGTATTAATTCGCTCCTGGATAACCTGTACCTTCTCTATGGTAGCCCGTACCTTATCTGGTCCCATGAGTGCTGACTCCCCTGGGCCAGTCTAGCACAGATGTGATCTGCAAGGTCTCCCGTACAACGCCTCAAAAGGTGTCATCCCAATAGTGGAGTGATAACTGTTGTTTTATGAAAACTCCTCCAAGGGAAAGTGATCCTCCCAGCTACGACTGAAGTCGAGGATGCAAGCACACAACATGTCCTCGAGGTCCTGAGTGGTCCGCTCATTCTAGACATCCGTATGAGGATTGAAGGTGGTGCTCAAACGAAACTGTGTCCCGAAAGCCTCCTGCAACCCCTTCCATAACCGGGAAGTGAATCGTGTATCACGATTGGAGACAATCGTCGAGGGTAATCCATGGATCCGCACAATCTCCTGCAAATAGAGGCGTCCCAAGACCTCTACTAAACCCTGCTCTCTAATAGGTAGGAAGTGGGCTGACTTGGTGAGTCGATCAACAACAACCCAAATAGAATCATGACCATTAGATGTACGTGGAAGTACCGTCATGAAGTCCATGGATATCCCATCCCACTTCCACTCTAAGACTTCTAAATACTAAACTAAGCCTGATGGTTCCTGAAAGATGATACAACATGAGAAGAACTACGCTACCCATGACCTGGAGTTAGCAATAGTGGTCTTCACCTTGAAGATGTGGAGACATTAGTTTATGGGAGAGCATTTTATAGTCTACTTGGACCACAAGAGTCTCAGGTATATCTTCTCGGATAAGGACCTGAACTTGAGACATCGAAGTTGGCTCGAGTTCCTCCAGGACTATGACTTTGAGATAGTCTATACTCTATGGAAGGGGAACATTGTAGCAGATGCACTCAGCCGGAGATCTGGTATACAACAACTAGGTGAGGTGACAGAGTAGCTGGCCGCTTTGCAGATATCCTTTATGGATCAAGATAGAGTAGTTTTCCTTCAATCTATTATAGTCACTCCCCCACTTTTTCAGTGAGACAGGGAGGCATAGTGTGGGGACACTGACTATGAGGCTCAACGTGCTCAGATATCCATAGGACATGCACATGATGGATTTTCTAAAGGTGGGGAGCACGTTTTCTTTTTCAGAGGACGTACCATAGTACCAGTGTCGCTTCAGGAGGATGTGTTGAGGGAGTTCCACACATCACCTCTAGCGGTACATCCAGTAGTGGCAAAGATGTACTAGGATCTCCAACGATAGCACTGATGGCCCATGTCATGACTACCCCAAGCCAGCCTTCCATTGGCCAGGGGCTGGCGACTAGCACTGAAAGGCGTATTCCATAAAACCGAGAATGCATTTACTTTATAACTTGTAAGCATGTGCAACCAATCACACAGTGAGATACAAACACAAGTAAACTATATAGTAAAAAGAGTGTGTATAGTAAGAAAATGGGCCAGAATACAAGACCAAATGGAAAGTACAAGAAAACTAAAAAAGCACAAGAAAACTGAAACAAATCTTGTGAACACCTGCCAAGGATCCTACATGAAGGGTAGGTAGAGCTGTCGAACGACCGTCTCTGCGGTACACCTCATCTAATTTCAACCTCCAAGATACCTCCAGCTTGGGTACTCTCTTCCTCAGTTAGCGTTGTCCGTCGTCTGCACTAAACACAACAAGGTGCGGGCGTAGCCCGTGCAGGGGTGAGTATAACGATACTCATTAGGGACCTTAAGACCCTCAAAGTTCTAACAAAATCCACAAAGAATAAACCAAAAATCATGTAAACATATGAAAACCCTACTTAGGTATATGCCCATACATATAGCCAAGTTATCAAGTATACCTGTCTCATTCATGAGGAAACACAAGGTCCAACTCAAAATACCAAAGCTCAACTATTCCACAAAAAAAAGGAATACCACTAAGGTAACACCACAAAGGTGATTACCACAAAGGTAACGCCACATAGAAGAATACCAAAAAGGTTTCACCACGAAGGAAAGTACCACATAGGTATGGCACACAGAAGAATAACACAAAGGTGTCACCACGAAGGTAAGTACCACATAGGTACGCCACATAGAAGAATACCACCAAGGTATCACCATGAAGGAAAGTAAGACACAGGTACGCCACACAGAAGAATACCACAAAGGTTTCTCCATGCAGGGAAGTACCACACAGGTATGCCACATACAAGAATACCAAAAATTTATCACCACGAAGCTAATTACCACACATGTATTCCCCACAGAAGAATACCACCAAGGTATCACCACGAAGGGTATGCCACACAGAAAAATACCACAAAGGTATCACCCTGAAGGAAAGTACCACAGATGTACGCCACAAAGAAGAATACCTCAAAGGTATCACCATGAAGGTAAGTACTCATCTCACACTAGGTATAACTATGGTACAATTGTAAAAATTATTATATGTAACTACTGAATCATCTTACTCTGTTAAGAGGTATACCCACAAAGGATCCTAAATCATCAGACCCACATAGGATCCTAAATCATCAGACCCACATAGGATCCTAAATCATCATCAGCACATCGCCACACCCACATAGGATCCTAGTACATCATCAGTACATCGTCAGACCCACACAGGATCCTAGTACACTGTCAGTACATTGTCAGAACCACACAAGATCCTAGTATATAATCATTACTTTGTCAGACCCACATAGTATCCTAGTACATTGTTAGTACATCGTCAGAGCCAGCTACAGGGTACCCGCACTCAGCCTGCTCATATTCGGGAGAGTCCACTCCTCAATCAACTGGTCGATACTCCAACTACCACGAAGTCCCATGAATAAGTATCCCAATGGACTGCCATGTAATAGGGGTATCAACTCAATATATAATGCATCAATAAAACACCCGGTCATTAAGTTATTAGCCTTTTAGTTCTAAGGTCCCATTTGGATTCGTGCTTGATTCAACCTGACTGTACCCCAAATTTATCAAAATCTCAAGTGGGGTATATCAAAAGGACTTTCTACCTACGAGGTTTCTAGTATCACAGATAGTTCATCAAAAAGATGTTTGGTGCCAAAGTTAGGGCCAAAAGTATGGGATGGGTTGAAACTGGTCCGAGTCCGGTCCGACCCAGCCCGACCTGGCCTGGCCCGCACTTGGCTGTCCGGGCTGCTGGGTCTGGCCCAGTCTACGCTGGGTGGTACGGTCCCTCGACTTAAGGATCAAAAATATGCGGTCGTTGAATTTTTGAGGCTCAGAACGAATCCGCAATGGATCATGGAAGTAGGAAGCGGATGAAACCCAACCAATCTCGAGGAAGGAAGGGAAACATGCATCTATGCCTTTGGATGATGAGATGGTTGCGGCCTATCGGCCGCGATAGAGTAGAGGTGGAGACTGGAACATGGCCGACCGAACAAAGGGTATGCGGTGGTGCACATATGCTCCACCTGTATGTAGAAGCCTCAACATTAGGCCACAACAACGAATGAGGGCGGCTGACCGAGTTGACTGCCGGTGGTGGTGTGGCACGCGACCACGCCACGAAAGAGGGATGGTCGTTCGACCAGCCGCAGGTCACCTAGCACTGGCTGCCCAGTGGGCTGCGCACTACAGGACACCCAGTGGGATACCCATCGCGGGCCACGCCGGTGGGCCGGGCCGGACCCAGGGCCGGACCCGGGTCGGTCTGACTAGGTCAGACTAGACTCAGACCAACTTCATCCATTTTCGTTCTTTCGACCAAATGTGGAGCTATGGGCGTCCGTTTGATGAACCGTCAGCGGCGCTGAAAAACATGGGTTGAGAAAGACCTTTTGGTATATCCCACTCGAGTTTTGGATTAATTTGGGGTATAGCTGGGTTGGATTGGACACAAATCCATTTGGGCCCTCGGGACTAAATGGCCAATAACATACATCCCGAGCATCCGATTGATGCATCGTCTGTTGCGTTGAGACCCCTATTATGTGGTGGTCCTTTGCGATACTTCTTCATGGGACTTTATGGTAGTTGGAGTATTGATCTATAAATTGAGGGGTGGACCCTCCCGGAATCTAGCAAGCTTAGTGTGAGAACCCTATAATTGGCTGAAATATGAGAAAGGTATCCTATGTGGGTCTATTATTAGGATCCTTTTTTGGTCTGTGTTCGAGAGTCTCACTTGGTTCCGCTCTAGGAATCCAAATGAGACTACTTTAGGATCCTACATGGGTCTGCTATACTAGGATCCTGTGTGGGTCTGTTTATGTACTAGGATCCTGTGTGGGTCTGATGATGTACTAGGATACTACGTGGGTCTGAGGGTGTACTAGGATCCTGTGTGGGTCTGTTGATGTACTAGGATTCTCTGTGGGTCTAATGATGTACTAGGATCCTTTGTGGGTCTGATGATGTACTAGGATCCTGTGTGGGTCTGATGATGTACTAGGATCCTGTGTGGGTATGATTATGTACTAGGATCCTATGTGGGTATGATGATGTGCTAGGATCCTATGTGGGACTGATGATGTACTAGGATCCTGTGTGGGTCTGATGATGTACTAGGATCCTGTGTCAGTCTGATGATGTACTAGGATCCTCTGTGGGTCTGATGATTTAAGATCCTATGTGGGTTTTCCTCTTAACAGGGTAAGATGAATCAATAGTTATATCTAATCATCTCTACTACTGTACCTAAATTATACCTGATGTGAGATTAATCTTTACCTTTATGGTAATCTTCTGTGTGGTGTACCTTTGTGGTACTGACCATCATGGTGATACCATTGTGGTATTATTCTGTGTGGAGTTACCTTTGTGGTACTTACCTTTGTGGTGTTACCATCGTGGTATTCTTTCCTTGGTGGAACTATGGTACTTTGGATAAGGATTTGGGCCTCAAGTTTCCTCATGAATGAGATGGGTATACTTGATAACTTTGGTATATATATGGTAATATACCTATTTAGGGTTGTCAGATGTTTTCATGATTTTTGGTTATCATTTGTGTGTTTTCTGAGACCATCGAGGGTCTCTTGGTCCCTACTGAGTATCGTTATAATCACCCCTACATGAACTACACCCGAACCTTGTTGTGTTTGGTGCAGACGATGGAAAAGAGTACGAGGACTGGAGGTAGCTCAAAGGAGGACATTAGACGAGGCATACCACAGAGACGACCATTCGAGATCTGTACCTACCCTTCTGGTAGGGTCCTTGGCAAGAGTTCACAGGAGCTGTTCAGTTTTCTTGTACTTTCCCGTTGGGCTTGTATTCTGGCCCCTTTTTCTTACTATACACACACTTTTTACTATACAGTTTACTTGTGTTCGTATCTTGTTGTGTGCTTGGTTTCATGTGTTTATAGTTGAAAAAGGAAATGCCTTCCCTAGGGAATACACCTTTCGTTTCTAGTCGATAGCCCCAATCCTATGGAATGCAGGCTTGGGGTATTCACGGCACGAGCCCCGGGGGACGGATCATAACAAGAGCTATCATCACTTCACCCTAATCATAACCAAAAACACTGAATCCATCACCATACCAAAAAATAGGATTAATTATGATAATTTTTTAAGTAAATTATCATGAAAATTAGTTATTTTCAATGGGTTAATTAAGCTATGATGGAATAATTAATGATATTATGTTCTTCTGGCACATGTACATATGGTTTTCATTATGTGATGAGTGGTACTATAATTATATATCCCAATAATTGGGTAGAGCTTTATATATCTTAGTGTAACATGTTTGTGATTGGAGAGAGAACCCAATCCACTAATAGACCTTGTCCCCCAAGGTTTAAATGGAATGGGGAGTGAACCCAATCCACCATGGGACTCTATCCACAATGTGATAATGGTATTGATAATGATCCATGATAATGTAAATGATTTTTTATTCTCATGTATGTGCCAAAAATTTATACTATATTCTTATACCTATGTTATTCTCTCATGGTTCATAATTGAGTGATGCTTAAACCCTTATAAATCTTGTTTTATGTTATGAAAAATCCTTATACCATAACTCATGATTTATGATTTATTACCAATTGGATATGTTTTTTGAATGTTATTATCATGTACCTTGATTATATTCTCATACCCTTATAACCATCATTTTCTCACTTGTGATATTTGATTGTTGAAGCCTTTTATTACCATTATAGAGCATCTGAGAACACCAATTCTTATTTTTATATTTCTATAGGTTATAAAAAAGTTATTTAGTATGATATGTCTATAATGGAACCATATTTAAAGATTAATTTTTGAATACACCCACATGACCAGCGAAATCACTGGGGGGGGGGGGGGTGAATCAATGAGTAACAATTTTTTATGGGTTTCTTTAGAAAAATCCTTAATTAATGTTTAGAGTAAAAATACTTCACTATAAAACACACCAACATGAACACAAATGATTGGTAAATTAGATTTTAAACATTTTAATTCTGAATAAGTGTAGGATCTAACATGATCAAGAAAACCCCAAGATCACACATTCCACTAGAAATAATCTCATGGATTATAAAAAGAAGGGGATAAACATGAACTTGTAATATTCCATAATAACCTAATGGAGAAAATAAATTCCACATAGTAATAATAGACCATAGAGTTAAAATAAAAATAAAAAAGTCTATCCTAGATTCAAACTTTAATTTTGTTACTATTGTGCCATTTATTTCTTCCCAAATCTCGCTTGAGTAATTCTTATTTTCCCCTTCTTCAATATGTTTCATAACAACAATAAAGAACAAATTATTCTTTTTATTATTCTTATTCCTTCCCTCTCTTATTTAATTTTCAATATACAACATGTGTTCTATAGGGTTTTAACTATATTTAAGACCCTATATTTTTATTCTCATACCAATAAATATTCATTGAATAACATTTAGAATATTATTTCCATACTTATCATGGAAACTCCTTGATTTTTTTAAGTGACAAATACTCATATTTAATCTTATTCAACCATATTTTAAATCAATTGAAGGGTTCTATTAAAATATCCTTAATAATTTAGCCTTTTAATTCTCACATTTTTTTTATATATATGTGGCCAAATATTCTACAAAAAATTCACATCATTAATTATTTTAAAATTATCTCCTCATGCATGGAAACATGCATCTTTGACAGATGGAACTACTGCTTATGGAATGAAACACATCTCACTTCATAACATCACCTTTAGATTGATAAGAATATTATCAACATGAATTTAAATCCCATTGCGATTTATGATCAATGAAGAACAACAAATAAGTATTACCATATATATTTCTTCATAATATATGAATTATATAAACACAATTTTTTACACAATATATTCATTAGAAAATTTATGTAAGTAGGGAAAACAATTGTGAGTCATATCAGCCAAGTGAAGAGACTAAGTCTAGATTTATAGTGTGGATCGACCATAAAAATTAGTCTGTATTGAAAACATATATTAATATCGATCGACCATAATTTTCATTGACTATATATACATATCAGTCAACTTTTTTGGTTCGACTAACCATGTAGATCAGCCACATGTACAAATTAATTGACCAAGAAAATCAATTGTCAGGAAACCATATTCATTTCTATATAATTTTAAGATCAACAATAATAAGAAATTAAATCAACCATATAAATCCATTATCAATGGATTTACCACATGCACAAACATCTAATCGATCATACCGGTCTCAGTTTATAGATTCTAGAATTTTTTCTTTTTGAATAAGAACCTCCTTGAACCAACTAAACCCATCCTAAAACACCTAAAAAACTCTTCCAAGTTGTTTTATATAGTTTCTATATATCCACCAACACTTTTCCTTGATTTAATTTAAAAAAATATAAAAGTCATTATATTTACCTTTAAATAAAATTTAGACATTAATAATAAACGTCAACCCAACAGACCAAATCCCTTTCTTAAAACATGGACTCAATAATCTCCCCCTTTGGTTTTTTGGAAACCGAGGAACATAAATCACCTTAAAAATTTACCAAAATTGGAATGAATCATCATCCAATAATTCTAGGGGTACTTGAGAAAACATTATGTAGGAAACCAAAATATTTAATAATAATATCATACTATCTATCATACAATGATTTTAATTCAACATATTTTGCTCAATTTTTCTTCATTTAGACTCATCAAACACTCTAAAAAAATACCTTACATGTACTTGAAAAAAATTATTCAAATAGTTCACATATTCTTAGGATGAATTCACAGCTTACCCATTTTACTCCCCCTAAATACATGCTTCTACAGAATAAGAGAGGCACATATATCTATAATTACCCTATGTGTTTTCTCCCCATTTGAAAATAAACGTGATAAATGCATAAGGAAATAAACAAAAGAAGATTTATGTTTCCATTTCTCCCCCTTTAAGGAAATATTTTCAAGCATAAGGTGAGAGTGGGGGAAAAATTCTATATCTTAACTTCAAAAGAGGGGGGACTTAACTCCCTTCTCCAACCTTAATTTTTCAAATTTATCCTTCGATGATGGTTTTATGAACATGATGTATTTTTATCCAATGTAGGAACAAAATCCAAATTTTACTCATTTATCTGAAAAATGTCCTTGATGATGTAATATTTGGCATCGATGTTATTGCTTCTTGAATACTGAACAAGATTCTTTGATAACCTTGTATCACTTTTATTATCATAGCCTAAGAGTAGTGGAAAGTCCACTTTCACCATGAGGTCTTACAATTAAGTCTTAATCTACATTTATTGATTAGTGGATAGAGTATAAGAAATATACTATTCCTTAATAGTGCTTAGGGTCCTAGAATTATTTTTATTTATGTTACAATAAACACACCTGTCTTTATGAAAGAACGTTCCACTAGATATGAATTTTTTATCATCAAAACTTCCTACCAATTATAAATTTGAGAAATAGTAACACCCTATGTTTTAAAATCCATTATTATTATTATTATTATAATTATTTATGTCTCTAATTTAACAAAATATTTCTTTATTCTTTCAAAAGGATTGTAAAATTATTAGAAAATGTGCCTTACAAGATATGAACAAAAGTAAATACACATTATTCATTCATAAGAGGGACATTACAAAGAAATCACATAAAACTATGTATTACAAACCATTTATTATTAATAACAATGGATGAAGTTAATCAATTTTAATTTTGTAAATCAATAGAAAATAATAGAAAAAAAAAATCTTCACGGCTTAGAAGTCTCCTGACACATCTTCAAACTGAATAATCACCAATAAAAAAACCTATAATGAGGAAGACCACCATGAAATGAGAAAGAATTATGAAAATTCTCTAATATGAAATAATAATTGTGCCTTGAAAAGTTAAATTATAATTAATTAATGATTATGCAAGTCTACATATAGGAAAGAAATATGGTAGTTATAAATATGGTCATTTCAAATATGGTTTTTGAAAATATATCTAATAGGTATACTAATGTTGTGTATTTTTAAGTAGTAAAATTTAAAATAATATAAAACAAAATTAAATAAAAAACATGATATTAAAATATAACACACACACACATATATATAAATATATTTATGTACAACCCATAAATATTAATATTATTAATACTACATTATAATATGATTTTTTATATAAAATTAAAATAATAATTTTAATATCAATGGAGTAGTAAAATTAAATTTCATAATATAAATAATTATTTTCAATCGTATTTGTTAAATTATATTTACTATGTAAGTGATATTTCTTTATTTCAAATAAATATTTTGTTAAGTATTTTATATTTAATCCTAATATATTATATTTAACACATTTAAAATATTTCTTTATTTCAAATAAATATTTTGTTAAGTATTTTATATTTATTTATAATAGATTATATTTAATACATTTAAAATATTATATATGAAGTAACATATTAGCACATTTTAAATTGAAAATTTATATAAAATACTATCAAGAACACCTATTGTTTAAAAACGTCCTTTTTCTAATAAAATTAGTTTTACATTATATTTTGAATTTTTATTTAAAAGAAAAATTATTAAATTTTTGAATCCCAATTAGAAAAATATAAATTCATTTTGAGATTTAGATTATCAAAATTATCTTCACGTGGTTTTTTATAATTTTCTAAAATAATTTATTTTTACATGAATAGTGAAAAATACCAATTTACCAATACCTTAACTTTTATATAATTATTATAAAAGAATGAGATGAAAGTTTTTTATCCCCTTTTTATAATAAAAAATTTATTTTATAAATTTAAATTAATAATTTTAACAGACTATATATAAAACTCATGCTTAAATTTTTTAGAAAACATAGGTAATGTTTTAAGGAAACCCATTTTTTTCAATTTGTTTTAATAAAAATTTCACATGGTAAAATTAGGTTTCTTAATTATTGTAATGTTTATTAAATATTATTTAAATAATAATAAAAATAATAATTTTTATAAAATCTATAATGATGATAATTTTATCCTAAACATAAATCATATGCTTAATAATACACTATTTTTTTCTTCTAAAAATGTGTTTTCATGAATTAGATGAAATAATACTAATTTTTTTTTATTTTTAGGATTTAAAAATAAATAAATTAGATAAAAATTAGTTTCCATGTTAAAATCCAAAAATGGAAAAAGTAAAAATCTATGAGTAAATGACTTAAAAACATGTTTTAAACAAGAGTGGAAAAGTTTAGTTGAGTATTTTTTGACTGTGAAACTTCTCAAATTCTATTATTTTTCAATTTGGCTTGAACTTACATGTGAAACATGTGTTGTATTTTTTTAAAGAGTTATATGTGATAAAAATCTCTTTCTCTTCAATTATAAAAGGAATCACCAACCCCCCACCTCTGAACACATCCAGAATCCACTTAGGATTAACCCATACTCTGCCCTAGTCTCTCTTAAACTATCTCCCCATGTACTAAAATCCTTATAATTTCTAAAATACTAAGCTAAGGTTCCTTAAGGTGGTGATAAAAGGAAAAAATCCATTGAGCGGGGTAATATTTTCCACCACGCCTTTATTATTTTTTAATTCTACCATCCCAAAACTCTTCTATCCATGATAGTATTATAAAAAATGTTATTAATATTTTGGTATGTTTCTTTTCTAATGGAACATCTATTTTATACCTTTCTCTAAAACCTTTCAAAAACTGAATACATCATCATTTGTATGTGTGGACTACTATCTCCATGTGATGAAATTTATCTTTCGTTTTCCACACCAACAAACATGGGTTGAATAAAAAATTTATTTAATATATAGAATTTTATTTACTAAACCATTAAAATTCATTAATGTTGATATTAAACATTCCATAAGTTATACTGACAATAAATATTTCTGGTAAATTTTATCGCTAAAAAGTACATATCAAATTACCTTTCCAAATTTGAGTCCCTTTACAGAAACACTATTTTAATATTTAAATTATTTTGTAAATAAACAATAAAATAAATAATAATATATATTTTTTGAAATTATAATAATAATTTAACACAATTTGACCTTGGTCAACATACCATGAAGTTCTCTAATAAATTAACCAATGAACTTCAGGTAAATAACATAAGTAGAAATAATGTAATAAATTGGTGACATATGATGATAAATAGAAATTATAAAAATAAATATAGATGTATAAGGTTCATAGGAGTGATTTTAATAAACTTAATTTTATTTTCTATGATGTTATTTACAAGTTCAATGTTCTTGCAGGCATGAGGTAAGGGATCTTTCTTACATCCATCATGACTTGTCTTTTATAAATTGTTTGTACCTTTCTCCATTTTATGAAATATTATTCTTATGAACATCTTATATTATTGTATATTTTTCATTCAATTATATACTAAGTTAAAAATACTTTTCATTTTTGGAGTTATAAAGTTTTTTAGTTCACTTTGAAATTCATACTTTTAAGTAAAACTGATATAAAAGTACTTTCCTATTTATAGTATTAGGTCAAGCATCACGCCATAAAATGTTTTTAAACCATGAATAGATTATAAAAACTCTCATTATTTATTATATAAACCTATTAGTTAAATTAAGGTTTTCTAGAAAATAATAAATTAATTACTTTTTAAAAAATATCCTTTACTTATTTCATAAAGCTTCACTCAAGTGGTATGTTTTTTATTTTTTATTATCTAAGATAATTATCATGAAATATCAATATTTGAACTTAATTATAAATAATTATGATATATTTTCAAATATGATCATAAAAATGATTTAAATCCTTTTTCTATTGGTAATCTATATGATTTATCCTTTAGTTATATGTTGAATTAGAATTATCAAACCCACTTACTTCTCAAGGGTTTTATCATGCTTATGATTTTTGTTTGGTTCATTTTACTCATATGGTATGAATATGTATAATTTTAACTTATGTGATTAGTGGTCCTAGAATTATATATCCTTTTAATTTGTTTTTTAAATCTTTATATCTCATGAGATGTTATATATGGGATTATAGAGTGAACCTAATCCACCGTTGTACTTTTTCTAATTTATGATGATGATCAAGAGAGTGAACCTTGACTTATGTTTATCATATCATGTTTTATATTGTTGAAATATTTTTATAAACTTATTATATAATTTCTTTATTCCATTTATCTATTCTTACAAACACCCTCTTTATGATATCATGTTATTCCTGTTGAATCTTATGTCATTATTTATTGTCAGGATTATTCCCTTACTACAATTTCTAGCTCACACTTTACCTCATATATTTTCCCTTGGATATCATATTTTGTATTAGTTGATCTTTGGGAATAAAGAGAACTATAAGGAGTTTTAAATAGAGATTATGTTTTTATGTTTCAGATGATGTATTGGTATGTATATCCTTCCAAATACACTAGACCTCAAATTCTTCACCTTGTATTTATTGGATAATTATGTTAATATTGATGAAATAATATGTGTTTAAGGCTTTCCTGAATGGCCCGAAGGCCTTCATTTTTATTTATTTTTTGATAACCCCCTTTCAAGGGATGAGGGGGAACCCTTACAAGGCCCGTAGGATCATAGATTACATGGCCTGTAGGCTTAGGATATTACATGACCCGAAGGTCTTAGGGAATTCAACTAGACTATCTACAAGGAACTGCCCCTCCCCAGCATCTGCATCTTGATATTAGATATCGACCATTGCATGAACTTCTGGCTAGGCTTCCCGTGCAAGCATAGGCTGGTACTGATGGCATAGCCATACCCTCTTATTCTGACAATCGATTTTTCTCTTCTCTGGTGAGTGCACCTGCTCTGAATCCTCTTCTAGGGATGCTCCTTTTTTGTACTGTGTCTAGGGTCTACATTCATGTATCCTGAAGGCCTTGGGGTTTCTCTAATGACTTAAGGTGGCCCGAAGGCCTTTAGAATCAACTGGTCCGAAGGCCTTGGGTGGCCCGAAAGCCTTGCAGGACCCGAGGAGAAAACCGGTGGCCAGGAGGCCCAGATGGATGAGGAGTTCCGACTGCTATAGTACCGAACAATGCCTTCTACAGTGCATTCTATAGTAGTTCTACAGTACTACTACAATACCTTGAAATATGCCTCCACCCGGATTTGATCTCGGGTCTCTTGGATGCACCTAGCGATTCCTCACCAACTGGGCTGAGGCTCTTGTGCTATAAGTCTTGGATCACTATAAAAACAGTATAATTTCAACTATCCTTTCCTATAAATTTTTAATCCAAAAATTAGTTGTTTCTTTTTTATCTATGGATATTTTTTTATAATGATAATATTTGAAATTTTCTAAGTACTTTGAAATCTATCATGAAGGGTGAAACCATATATTATATATAGACATGAGGCTATTAAGTATAATAAACTTCTAATAAAATTTATTAATTCTATTTAATCCACTTATTTTCCCCAACCATATCTAAACTGTATGGTTCTTATATAGATAGTTGTAGAAACCATCCATGAATCCCCAATGGTAGACATTTTAAGTAGATATGTAGCATACTTTTCCAATAAATGAATGGTATGTTCATTTTCTTGAGAAATAATTAAGATATGAAAATATCTTAGCTCACCAATCATGGACATTTCAAATAAATATTCCCTATATTTTTTTTGACATAATCCTTCATTGTTTCCAAAAAAACCATATCATCTATATAAATAAAAATTACCAGGGATACCTTATTTTTATCATTGATGTAGATATTATTTCTTCCTCTAATTTGTATGAACTATATCTTCTTCAATAAGGTGTAAATATTATAATAATATTCTCACTGATCTTCTTTCAACCAATATATTGCCTTCTTTAACCTGAAAACATGATTTTCTTCTTCTCCCAGTAGGAAACCATAAGATTTCTCTATAAAAACATCATCTTCCAGCTCACCATTAAGGAAGGAAGACTTGACATACATTTAAAAAATATTTTATTACCTTTGTGAAGTAAAAAAAAGAAATATTATTATGGTTTCTACTCTAGAAACTAGTGTAAAGGTCTCACAAAAATCTACTAATTCAACTTATGAATAACCTTTATACATAAGTCTTTTATTATTTCTAATCACTTCACCCTTTTTATTCAACTTGTTCCAAAAAACAATTTTATTCTAGTTATGTTCTTATCATCTTGTTTGAGTTACAAATCCCCCTTTTAATTTCTCTCTATTAGATCCAATTCTTCATTCATAGCATTTCCCATTCTTGATGTTCTATAGCTTCTTCAACATCTTTTTATTTAACCTTTGAAAATAGTGATGTATATGATTCTATCCTCAATGTTTTCTTGGTTGGATCTTTTTTCCCTTCATATATAATATTTTTTATTCTTCCACTTGTTTTCTCAAACTTTTATGTGATTAGTGGAGTTTATCTTCTTCACTTGAGTTGGGAGAATCATTATATCGAAGATAAAATTCATTGTAACTTCAATCATTTTATACAACTTCATCATATTATTTAACAAAAAATATTCAAGTTCATCTTGTATAATACTTTCTATATTATTTTAATTCTTTATTTTCATGTTATAACACATTAACATAATTAATATCCATGATCATATTTGACTCCTTATTTTAGCATCAACAACCTTTTCCATTTTTAGGATACCCCAAGAATGTTCCATCAACACCTATTCTATCAAAAATCCCAAGATTTTCACCTTTGATGTTGATAATATAGGGCACATCAAATACCTTTAAATTATTCAAACATAGAATACAAATTTCATACAACTCATAAGGTGAAATGTTATATTTTTTACTGTATAATCAGTTATTTTGAATATAAAATGTTTCTCTAATAGCATATATCCAAATGTTTTATTAAATATCATTCTTTATCATCATTCTTTGATTCATGTCCACTATGATTCTATTATAACATTCCACTACACCATTTTGTTATGGGTTATATAGTTCATTAGGTTTATGATGAATATTATTCTTCCCTAGTTAAAGTTCAAATCTTCTAATTATGCATTCTACAACATTGTCTCTCCATATAATATTTTAGGGGTGACCATATTATTTTTTAGTACTTCTTATGTAAATCTAGAATGTCTTAAGGGGTTATGATTTATGTTTCATAAACATTATTGTAAGGAAAAAATCCCTCAAGGTAACATTGTAGTATTTTTGGGTTGGTTGTGTTTGTTGGAAATACATGTTTCCATGGTGAATTGCCGAGTTCTAGAGATGTTGACAATCCATGATGAAAAAGAACCATAACAAAGGAATAGAATATCTAGAGGTAGTAAAAAAAGAGAAGATACAAGGTGGAAAAGGAATGAGTTTTGTGAAGATGGGCTACTTGCTGTGGATTTCGCAAAGACATGAAGAAATTTGACGGTGTTCTTCACGATTACGAAAAGCTTCATGAACAACATCGTTGAAGAGAACTGTGGCGGAAAATGGAATTGTGAGTGGAGCTTCGTGGAGAAGGTAAAAAGTAATTAATGAAATTATATAAGATTACAATGATCTGAACGATCAGAAAATTACCACGGTGCTTAGTGATATAGAGAGAACTTCGGCGGAAATTTCAGAGCTTCGCGATTTGAGCTGACGTGGCTCTGACTTTGCGCAGAAGGTTCGAGGGTCAGTGGAATCACCTATAAATAGACCTTGACCCCCTCAAGATAAGTGGAGTTTTCCAAGAATTTTGTTTTCTCTCAAATCATGAAGGAGTTTTATGGAGGCAGTGTACTTCGCGAAAGATAGGAGCTTCGCGGTGGCTAATCTAGCTTTGCGAAAGTGTTGTGTTCCGCGTTAGCTTAGTGAGCTTTGAGAAGGAAGTCTCTTTGCGACGGATTGAGCTCTACGGTGGTCTAATATTTTTGAAGGCTTGATATTTATGAAGGATTGAGATCTGTAATGCAATGTGATCCATGAAGCAGTGAATTCTGTGAAGGTGTGTGCTTCGAGAAGAGTCAGAGACTTCATGAAGGCTTGTTTGAGATTCACAAAATTGGGAGATTTACAAAGTAGGGTGCTTTACAAAGGTATTTCCAAACACTGTTGCATAGTGATCATTGGAAAAGGGTTACTCATCAGTGGATGAAATTTGGACTTCCACAAAGAATATATCTACAATTGAGGATTTATTCATTAGTGATAATGAATGGACCTACAAGTCCATAAATTATGAGTGGATCCCTTCCAAGTGTAGTGAGCAGAGAATGAGGAAGAAGGTTATCCTTTCTACTGATAGTTGTCCATAGAGAGAGAAACATGGAGTGACCATTGGGAAAGTAGTGAGCTGACCCTAAACATTTTAAAGGTAGTGAGCCTAGGATTAGAAGTGATATAGCCTAAATATTATTGGAAGTGATCTTTAGTGGATTTGGTACAACAACACATCGTCATTGAATGCTCCTTGGACGTAGCCTAGTGAGGGTGAACTGAGTAAAAATATCTATTTCTCCCTGATTTCTTCCATCCATTACATCCAAAGAATCATCATCAGATAAAGAAAAAAATAAGTGATCATAGTAAACACACAAGTTCAAAAAAGTGACCCTTGTGATAAAGAGGTCAAGATCTAGTGGGGTAGAAAGAATTTACAAAAGAATAATCATACCCTGATTCACCCCCTCTCTCTGGGTATATAGGACCCTATTGGTCCTAAAAATGATTCATTAAATGTGATTAAATCCATAAATAAATGATATAAAATATTTATCTACATTCATTTATTACATTTTCATGGTCCTATAGATGTCAAAATGAACAATCTATAAGAAAATAGATGCATGAGAGTTAACTTTCTTATGTGAAGAATTAACAATATTCCCCTTCTTCCATGTAGTGAATATCTAGTACCATTACTGAATAATCCTTGGAATATAACATAAATTTTTTCTTTTTGCAATATTTCCCATATTAATTTGGAATATATGGCCCATACACCTATTCTATATTTCATTTTATTGTTTCATTTATGGGTTACATGAATCTTTACCATCTCTCACTTGAAATAAATTATTATTAGTTTTTTTACTCTTGTCATAATCCTTACACATTCAATTACTTTCATAAAAATATATCTTTACTAAAAATAACTTCATTCCCTTCATCACAGTTTTGAGAGACACTTAATAAATTATAATTCAACCCATTGAAAAATATGACATTTTTTTACTCATGATTTTCTTTACTTATAACAACTGAACCAAATACTTTTATCTTGAGTGCCCCTTAATTAATAAATTTAACAAAACCTTCTCTAATATCTTAAAGATTATTTAACCTCTTTATGAATTATATCATATTTAGTTAACATACACTATACAATATAAATGAAAATTCGCCTTTCAAATCCTTAAGATAAATTTCAAAAATATGTCCCTTTTTCTTATATCTTCTCTTTATTTCCTAAAGCTTTGAGAAATTTAATTTATTATATTTTGTGTTGGTGAGAGTATGTGGTAATAATTTTTATTATGAATATATTATTCACATCTACCACATATTTCATCATACATGTGAATCTTATTATATTAATTCTTTACAAAATTCACTACTTTCCTAAAAACATGTCTCTTTTTAGTGGGATGATTCCTCCTCAAGATTTTAATAAAATGCATTATATATTCATAATAATGTTGAAAATTATACCAATAAATAAATCCTATATGTTCTATGCCACCATAGTACAATAGGTGTCCATAAAAGTTATATGGTCCTTTATAAGTTGTTTTCTATCCATTAATTTTTTCAAAATTTTCACCAAAATTTTTCCTTCTATTTGTGAATGAAAATTATTGTGATTACATGAAAAATTATTTTCAGAGGTAGTAATTTTTATGGATTCTTTAATTTCCCAAGATCTAGTAGTTTTTTATTTTGTCTTTAGGTTTCCATAATTTGAATTTTTTTATGTTTCTTCTGATTTAGCCACAAACCTATTCTTACAAACTTACTTCTTTTTTTTAGACTTATCA
Organism: Viscum album; assembly: GCA_963277665.1. Lineage (NCBI taxonomy): Eukaryota > Viridiplantae > Streptophyta > Magnoliopsida > Santalales > Viscaceae > Viscum > Viscum album. The sequence goes on from OY728127.1 coordinate 628,756,058, forward strand.
TCAATATATAGATTTTTTTTCTACATTTGGGGGTTGTTTTTTATCATAATAACCCTTTTAATCCATTTATAATTCATCAACTTATTGGATAGTTTATTTTAAATTTGATCAAATTTTCCAAAATCTTCTTCAGATTTTACTAGTTATTATTGGAAATTTTCTAAATCCTTCTCTTTTTATTTTATTTTATCTTTTTATTAATATTCAACATGTTTTAATAATTATTTAATTTCCCAATATCATAAAAATATTTCAATATATTGTAAATTTATTCAATATGTTCAGATCCCTGTCTTATAGTAGGCTGATCATCTATTTTTAGCTTCTATTTGCAGTTCTTGTTAAACACTCTTTGAATTAAATTTTTATCATAATATTCATATAATTTTATTATACTTCACTTCATAATCCAATAACTATATCATAAGTCAAATTTTCACCATTCTCCTTATAAATAAGTATCTTTTCATTATTATTCTTGAAAGTCTCAAATTCCCCAATATTTTCCCTCTCACCCCTTCCTTCATTCTTTGATAATAATTTTATTATTTTATATTTATAGAACACCCTAACCGTTCATTTCAGAGTAGGATTTTAATTTTCGGACTTATTTTTAAATGATATTCTAGGCCTATCATATTGTTCATCACTAGATTCTTTTTTCTTCAATAATGGTTAATTTTCTTAAAAGTATCCAATAGACCCACAGATGATTAATTTTAGAGAAATATCCCCCATGTAATTTTTATTAATCATGTCACTTTTAGAAAGAAAAGTTACAAAATTTCATTAAACTCATCATTCACTTATTATTTTAAGTCAAAAAGTCATATCCATTATATTTTTTCCTCTTCTTTCCATTATCCTCCATAGAATAATTGAATTAAATCAACCTCACAATGTTTTATTTATTTTTTGAATCATTTTCCCCACTTATCTCATATTTTATGAGAATACTATGAATTTCATCAAGGGAGTTATAATTTGGATCTTTATGTTCCAAAATTGAAACATTTTTATCAAATTAAAATGGTAGAATAGATTTGATCTTCTCAGCCAAAGTTGAATATCCTATTTTTCACTAAATCCCCTATCAGTTATTATAATATCATTCACTCTTATGAAAAATTCATAAATAGATTTTTTATTCCTCATTTTTAGATTTCCATAATTCAATAACCAAATCTATAAATTTTTTTTATTCCATTTGGTGTTACTTTTATAAATATTTTCCATCTTATCCAAAATACCTTGAACCATGGTGATTAATTTTACATTTCAGAATTCACTATATGAGAGATAATATAATATAAAATTTCCCATGTCTTCCATCATTTTCAAGATCCCTTCTATCATTTTCTATCTTAGTATTTCCTTCAACATGATGGGTAAAACAATCAGTAGAAGCTTCAATGAAATCATAACTAATATCCAATAGATAAGAAAACATCATAAACTTAAAAACATAGTTATTCATTCAAAAAAATATGGAAATACCTTTTTTATTTGCCATGTTTAGATTACCCATTCCTTGTAAATAGAAATTAGTTATAGACATACTTCTTCTTCAAACTTAAAATGGCCTTGAGTCAATTAAGGAACCTATATCTATGATACTAATTAAAGATTCAACCACAATATCACTGAACTCAGTCAGAGGGGGAGGGGTGAATTAGTGAATAAAAATTTATTTACATTCTTATTTTCAAGTATCCTTCACTACCAGTTGGAGTAAATAGACATCGCTGTTAAATATAACAACATGCACATACAGACAAAGCACATCATGTTTTAAAAGATTCACTACTCAAAAAGGGTATCTAATCATTGGAATGATCTAGAAATACCCAAGATCACATAGTCCACTAGAAACAATCTCGTGAATTACCAAAAATAGGGGATAACCATGAACTTTCAATACACCAGAGTCCCTAGATGGGGAAATTTCATTCCACATAGTAATTATAGTCCATAGAGTTTAGAAATAATAATAAAGTATATCCCAACATTTGACTTTAAGTATGTTTCTATTGTGTTGGTTACTTCTTCCCAGATTTCACTAGAGTAATTCTTCTTTTCACCTTCTTCAATATACTTCACAACAATGATCAAGAAAAAATTATTCTTCTTATACATTATAAACTTTATTTAATTTTTAATAAAAAATTAATATTCCTATCTATTTCCAAATCATTGAAAGAACCTATATTTTTCTTCTTTTATAAATAAATATTCATTTAATAATAGTGAAAATATTATTTCTATAATTTTTTTTCAAACTATGTGATTTTAGTTAGTGATAAATCATCTTCATTGAATATATTCAAATAGATTTTTAATTGAGTCGAGTAATATATTTAAATATCCTTAAGAATTACACTTTTAATTTTCACATGATATTTTAAGATCAATGGAAAAATATTCTCCACAAAATGTATTGATTTCAATTATTTTAAAAATATATCCACACATATGGAAACATGTATCTTTTCCACGTGGAGTTACTAATTGCGGCTTGAAACACATCTCCCTTTATAACATAACCTTTTATTTGATAATAATATTATCAAAATGAATCAAAATATCTTTGTGATATACGATTATTGAATAAAAACACATAAGAATCCCATTATTTATTTCCTAAAAATAAATAAATTTCAAAAACTCAACTTTTCCTTTAGTATATTCATCAACACATTTCTCTAAGTACGGTACTAGTTATGAGACATATAATTCATGTGAAGAAAACATGCCTAGATCGATCATGTGGATCAATTTCCTAAAGTAGATTGGGTTGACTATATACCTTACTCTAGATCGATTGTATCTACAAACCATTAAACTATGCCTCACTGATTGATGGATTAACTGCATAAAATAATTAAATATAATATGAAAATACATGGCCACTTGTCTGAACACATGTACAACCTTTAGATCGATAATTCTTATCTCAACCTGCAATTTCAAAACATACTTATTTTCAAATCAGAGCCTCCTCAAACTAACTAAAACACTCATAAATCACCTCAAAAAATCTTCAAATATGTTTTAGACAATGTCTCTACATAACCCAACACTTGTACTTGGTTTCCTTTTAGAGTTTCACACTAATCATAATATTTAAATTTGAATATTATTTTATTAATTGGAAATAAAATCCAATACAATAAATCATATCTACTTCAACCTTCTTAAAAAATGTTTCTCAGAGTGGAAACCTCAATAGTGTGTGTGTGTGGTGGGGGGTGGGGGGGGGGGGGTTAATTGACTTTCTCATTAAAAATTCTATCAAATGAAATTTAAAACTAAAATCCCCCAATTTATAAATTTTTTTTAGTTAACTAAAATTGTATAAGTATATAATTTTATCTTTAAAAACGATTCTTAGAAATTTGATCAAAACAAAGTTAAATAAAAGTTCTAAACTCTTTTAACTTTTATAATGGATATAATTCTATAAAACCAATCATATAAAACACATATTAAATATAACTATATAAGTAGTGTTTTGAAAATAAATTTTCTAAAGTAAAACATTTTTGTTTAGAAACAATGTATAAAAAATAGTAAAACAAACAAAGGAATAAAAAAAATGTTTAGTATCAAGATGAGACCTAGTCCTCTCTACTTAAAAAGTGTTCTAAGATAAGTAGCTAATTAATAAATAAAATAATCCAGAACCTAGATCAGGTTTTATAAATAACAACACACAATGCTATTTGGGATATACATAGGCTCTATAATATATCTACATGGGATAATAAGAGAGTAAGAACTGCATGAATATAGTCCATGATATATATCATCTTCCATGTTTATTATTGGGATAGAAAATTTAAATAAAGTTAATTATAGTATATGCATACTCTCTAATATCGTACGGGATGTTTTTTATAATAAATAAATTAATTAAAAAAAGGAAAACTCAAAATGTAAAAAAATTGAAAGATAAGTGAATAAATTAAATGCTTTAGTGAATGTAGTTATATTGTTATACAAGTGAATATTCACTTCTCAATTCTTTCTTTTGATGTGTAAATGATGTGAGAATATGATTATTTGTTCTCATATATTTCATTAAAGTTCAGAAAAGATAAAAGTGTCACTGATGGTTGGAACAAAACATAAATTAATATTTTTTTATCATAAAAATTTCCAGGTCTATGTTCCATGAATCTTTCTTTTTTTTCTTCTATCTTTAGTTTTCTACAAAAACAAAAATATTTCTTCAGAAAGATCCAATAAAAAATAAACATGGGAGATCCTTTAACATTGGAAGGAAATACAATCTCACTAAATAATTCTAGCTAGAATTTAATTATATATAGAAGAGTAATTGAGTTAATATATTTTATAATATGATACCTACATTGATATATAGTGTATTGAAGTATTCCACATCATCTTTTTGGACCACATGAAGTTTTCCAGGTTATAAATCAATGTTATTTCATGTTTTCCACATCATCATTCACATTTTATTTAATAAAATACCAGAATTATATTTATATATCTTTATAAGTTTTATATTTGATCACTTGATTTTAAATTCGATCATATTATAATTATGGTTGATCATCTTACACATACAAAAAATTTGACACTTTGATAAATCCTCATTATTGAGTATATTTTCTTCATTTAGTCATGTTGTTGATTATTTACTTTTTCAAAACTGTACATTTCATATATGATTTCCTCCATCATTGTGTAGTTGATAAAAAATAAAAATGTTCTTTATAGATCCCTTTACAATATTTATGACTAATGTACAATCACTTCTATATTTATTTGTGGTCGATCCCTGAGTTTGTGATAAAATAGCTACAATTGATCTTTCAAGTTTGCAGTTGATTGATTTATTCTATGATTGATCCTTTCCTTTGTAAAAAACATGATTACATTGGTCACTCATATTGTCTTTCAGTAACTCTAGATTATATATTATAGCTTCCTGAGTCTATTTTCTTATATCCTCCATGGTTGATTTGTTGGTTGTATAGTCAATCTTGTAATTTTTGAAATTCCTGTTCCTCAAACTTATATTCAATTCATGACTTCATAAAATTTATACTCTTTCCTAGAAAAATAATTATCTTTCACAAAACATAAAATGGATTATAAAAAACATAAATATTATTTATGATTATTAAAATTAAAAACTTTTTGGACAAATCCAACAATATCCCCCTTTTTGACGTTCACAAATCCTTGAATAAATATCTATATAAAAATATTAGATATGTAACATTAATTATTATAATCTATCGTAATAGGAAATTGGATATAATTAAATCATTTTCAATTTGTTAATATGAAATAATTTTACTCATATTTCATACCTTACTCACATTCCATACTTTACTCATGTGACATATATTACTCATATGCCGTAACTTACTCACTATTCGGGATTATAAAAAATAATGCATAAATGGAGATAGAATAAGGATTTGAGAAACATTATATAAGTCATAAAAAATAATAATTAAAAAAGGAACACCTAAAGAATAATAAAGATAGATTTCATTAATGTTGAAAAGGTTTTAAAAGTCCTAATTAAAATATAAAAAAAATCTGAATATTTTGGGTACAAAATTGTAGATGGAACAAATGGGTCCTTCCCTCTACTAACAATAAGAGGCAGAGGAGGAGGTATTATATGATGAAGAAAAGTAGGAAATCTAGGTATAATGATATAATTTTCAACTAGTCTGATCTATCTATGGGAATGGGATACAATTAGACCAAATGGTCCTATTGAAGGTGCATCAAGTGAGGTAGAAGTTGGGGTTGAAGGAGAAACAAAATTGATGTTAAAACACCTGCAGAATATGGAGAAAATTTTGTAACATAAAGATAAAGTAGATCCACAATTAGGGTCTTTTTAACATATATATAATGCTATAATATTTAGGTAATATCAGTTATAACCCTTGACCCATGTTCTATAATATGGAAAAACTCGTCCTTTTTGGACATGAAAGAGTTGAGCAAAGGATCCCTGATTAATAGCTTCTTCACAATATCTTTAAAAGATACAGTCAAAGGAAGAATTTTTAGGTGTATTTCCAATGAATTAAATTAAGTCTTTAGATCATCCATGGTTTAAATTCTTATCATATAGTACATGATTACATCCTTAATTAAATCATTTTCATTTAAGATCTCTATTTATTGTTCTTGAAGAAAATCATACTATTTTTCTCTATGTGTAGAAATATCTAGTTGTACTTGATTTCAGATATCCTTCACATTGTTAATGAAATTTTGAATTTCCTTATGAAATAATCATTGAATGAGGTCCTCATCAATAGAAAATGTGGTAGAAGGATCAGATGAAGAATTTGAACATTTAGAAGGACTAGTAATAACAGAGAGATACCTTCTATCCATTGTAGCTAAAATGGATATTAAATCAGCATACATTGCTCCAATATGACCTCTAAATCTCTCCATCTCATTTATGAAACACAAAATATCATGTTTTAAATGAAATATTTTAAGTAATAATATAAGATAAATATGTGAAAATAACCTATCAATAATGTAGGAAATATATTCCTATCTGTCATGATTATTTTCATAATTAATACTTAGAAACAACTCTTTTAATAAGTTCAATATATCATTTTTATTTAAGATAAATGATTTTTTAAGAAGTGATTACTGAATTCGGTACATAGAAAGTTATAACTAGCTGAGTTGTAGGGGCATGAACTGCCTAAGAAGAGGAAGATATTGAGTCTTTAAACTTGGGATATTTTCTCAAAGATTATTATTTAGGATAAAATATGTCAAGGGAATCTAAATTTACCTAATAGAGGCATCTTCTTTATTCTCATATTATTTCATTAAAACCTATTCAGTTCTTGGTGAATAATCATAATGAGGTTCTTCATAAGAAATATTTTTGGGTAATGATAAGGGAGAGGGAGGAGTAGAAAAAAGTTTTAAAAGATCCTCAGAAGTCTCAAGTTTTACTAGTCCAATTGGAATATGTGTAGAAGAAAACATTCACATGATAGATTAATTATATTTTGAAACGACAAGAATGTATGGTCTTTATGGATTAAGTGAATCATCATTTTTATCCTCCTTGACATCCTGATCACTTTATAAATTTGTGAGAGAATGTCAAAAAATAATAGATCATGGAATTATTTCCCCATAAAGAGTTACAAGCCCTCCTCTTATTATTTCAACCATCAATGAAATTTCTGAATCTTTTGCAACTTTAATAATAATTTCATAAATATGTTGAACTTCAAGATCATGAGATCCATCCATGATTTCTTGAAAATCACTTCTAGCTTCCCCAAATACATCAATAAAGGTTTGATAATCCAAATAATAACTAGATTTAAAAAATTTTATATGGTTAAAAATAGGATCTATGATATCCATTGGACTAGTAGTATTTGATATTGGATTGGACCTCTCAGAGAGTCTATCCTCATCAGCTATACATATCCTGTTCTAGGGATTGTAGCTGATCTTATTTCTTTTTAAAGTAGTTTAATATAAAAAAAACCACCAGAATACATAGATATTTCTACTCCTAGAAGATTTAATGTTTTCTATTTAAGTATTAAATAAATAAACTTATGGTATAGAAGAATATTGAATCCTTAAGATGGTTTTCTCAACTCTTGTATATTCCTCTTCAGGAATCTAGGAAAACTTATTTGAACTCTATGAACCATTAAATATAGAAAGAGAATATTATGATACCATATTGAGTTAATTTATCCCTTATTAGGGTAGATTATGTAATATATGAATATCAATAATAAATTAAAGTCTATAATGAGCTAATTTACCCATGGTCTCCAATAAGTTCATTCATATGTCAACTCCTCTACCATATTACAAATATCCAAATGGGGATGGTTCACTAGATATGAACTCTGATAGTCAATAAATTATTCAAGGTGTAGTGACCTTAAAAAATCATCTTAAAAGTTTGATGAGAACTCACAATCTTGACCAGTAATGACAGTTATAATCCCATACAAATGATTTGTTTCTTCTAAAATTATGTTTACGTAAAACTATTTTCCCATACCTGGATAAAAGGGATGGTTTTCATCCAAGAATCAACTCATCCAATTATAAATAAGAACTACACTCTAGACTAATAAACAAATAATTCTAAACTACTTGATATACATTTCATATATGGGATGAATTTGCAAGAAAGAATATGAGGATTCATAATATTTCTAGATTTTGACAAATTAGCTTTCACTCTTTTTAAGGATTCTAGATCATCTTCCTTAAAATATATCTTCATTTCAACAATAAAATATCGAGATTCATGATTCATGATGTTATTAATTCAATAAATAATGTTTTGAATGTGGGTTTGGTTTGGGTTAGAACAGAGTACAGTGATATAGAATCTAATTTCATAAATTTTAATCATTTAGGGGTTTTTAGAAGAGTAACATATAAAAAATAAATTAAAAATATTTAACATATTTATAAACCCATATGGTATATTTAAAATGGAGTAAATAAAAGGAATACTTGACATAAACATAACTTAAATGTATATATATTTATAAAAATATAAAAAATAATATCAAAATATATAATAAAAATATTTTAAAATTAATTTATTATACCTAATTTAGATATGATATAATTTAATTTATCAAAATTCATAGGCTTTATAAAAGTTTCAGAAAGAAAATTTTCAATACCAATGAATTCTAGAGTAATATCTCGTTTTTGATAATGAACTCTCAAAAAGTGATTCCGTATATGAATGTGTTTTGTCTTAGAATGAGATAAATAATTTTTATAAATTTTAACAGCATTTATGTTATCACAATGTATAGGGAAATTTCTGAATTAACATCCATAATCTATTAATGTTTGTTTTATCCCTAGAATATGAGCACAACAATAGCCTGTATATATGTATCCCACTCCCACAATGGACAATGAAACAAAGTTATGTTTGTTACTACACCATTAAAATTGAGACTTTCCCAACAAGTGAAATATTCTAGAGGTTCTTTTTCTACATAACATACATCCACACATGTTAGCATATGAAATACTAATTATATGAAAACATGTCCTCTAGAGTAAAATAATCCTAAATTGGTTGCTTTTTAACATATTTAAAAATTCTTTTAAAAATAATTAAATGTAATTCCTTATGATTTTATTGAAATCAGGAACTCATACACACTATTAGTTTGGTTAATTAAACTCATAATCATACCACTATAAGTGGTTTGATCAACTAGTTCACCAGTTTTATCAAGAACTAATTTTTAGGTGTCACTCATTGGAGTTTCACTTCCTTTTGTGAAATATAAGAAAAAATGTTTTAAAATATATTTAGTTTACATAATATTATTAAATGTAATTCCTTATTTATTTTTAGTGATTTGAAAACCATGAAATAATTTTAGTTCAACCATAAAACTCATTTCAAATTGAATTTGTACCATTTTTTAAAATACATTACACTATTATTTTCATTAAAATCAAAAGATAATATCATCAACATACATTTTTGAAAGTAAAAAATATTTTTAATATTCTTTTAACAAATAATGTGGGATCAATAATAGCTTTTTAAAAATAAAATAAAATAAGAAAAGTGTTAAGCCTATCATACCATTCTTTTGGAGCTTGTTTTAAGAAAAAAATTTCTTTTGTTAATTTAAAAACATGATTTTAAAAATGATGGTTTTGAAATACCAGTTTTTTTTATAAAAAAACATCCCCAATTATATATCCATTAGGAAAGAAAATATTTATATCCATTTGATATAATTTTAAATCCAAATGTGCTGCATAGGTAAGTAGTATCCTAATGGATTCAAGTCTTTTTACTGGTAAACATTATTCTTCATAATCAATAACTTCCTCTTGATTGTACAATTGTGTAACTATTCTAGCTATATTTATAATTATAGTTCCAGACTCATCAGCCATAGTCTTAAACACCCATTTAGTGCCAATGTTCCATAATTCCTTATGTCTTTCTACTATTTTACAAACTTTTTTTATTTCAAACTAATTCAACTCTTCTTTCATATTCATTAACCATAATTCAAAATCTATTAAACCAATGATGTATTTAGGTTCAAGAGGTGGAAAGTAGGCTTTATTTTCAACATAGTTTCTAAGAGTAGATCTAGTTTTGAGTTCCTCTATCTAGATATCCAACTACAACATCCAATGGATGATAACTATGAGTATTAAGGTCTATAGGGATAGAATTATTTTCTACTTCATATTTTTCATTAGGTTTAGGTTAAAATAATTCCTTAAAACTAGGTGAATTTTCTATTACTAGTTTCTTAAGACTTTTTTTAGGAATGGTTAAGGTATTGATATTCAAATTGTAAAGGTCATTATCTAGTTCTTTTAAATAATCCTTTGGATCATATGTATCTATTTCATAGAATTTGACATATATATATTATTACAAAATTTTGGTTCTTTTATTAAACACACTATATGATTTACTAGTGGTTTAATATCCAAGTAAAATTCCTTAATCACTTTTGGATGCTAAATAATCTAAATTATCTTTTATGTTTAATATATAACTTTGAATCCAAAATCACTAAGGAAAATAACCTTTTTTTTCTTGAATTACACAAATAATATAGTTTTTTATTTAAAAGTGGTCCAATAGAAATCATATTGATAATATAGAAAACTTTATTATTAGACTCTTCTAAAAAATAAATTGGTATTTAATACACATTATGCACAGTCCATTCAATATCCTGAAGACTTCTTTTTATTCCATATATAACACCATTCTACTATGGAGTCCATGAGTATAAAATTTGCGATTGTATCCATGTTGTGAGAATAAATACTCAGTCTTATTTTTCAAACTCACATCTATGATCACTCCTTAAGGCCTTAATACTAATTAAACTATGATTTTGTAATAATTATTTCATATTTGAAAAAATAGGAACAAGCTTCACATTTTTCATATATGAAGAGTACTCAAGTGTATAGAAAATTAATCCATAAGACTATTAGTATAGTCCTTCCCATTTAAGCTAGAAACTCTAGAGGTTCCAAAAAAGTCCATGTGAACCAACTCTAAGAATTGATATGTTGAAAATTATTTATTTTTTTGGAAGAGATATTATGATGCTTCATTTTTTTTTCATGGGTTACAAACTATGTCTTTTGGGAATTATATTTTAGGAAGAAGATTAAATAGTCATTTCCAAATTAGTTCTCTAAAATAGTGAAGGTTACAGTGGCCTAGTCTCCTATTCCATAGCCAAAATTCATTGTGAATGTATCTTAAGGAAGAAATATTTTGGGAAAATAAATAATTTAAACCAACTAATTAAACATTATCATTTCACAAGGAAGTAAAATCTAAAGCATGATTAGAATCATAATTTTTTCAATAATAATTTTCTAACTTGAAATGATAACCATCATCACATAATTATGAGATTCTTAAATGATAATACATCAATATATCTATAAGTAAGTCTTTAAAAATTAAAATATTACGAGAATTAAATTTTTTACGAAGTTCAATTATTTTTACTTTAAAATTGTCACCAAAAGTTACATGTACTTCATATACCCTGATAAGGATTATAAATCTTGAGTAATCTCTAGTTGTGTGACAAGAAAATCCATAGTCCAGATACAATATGTGTTTACCGGTACTTTTTAAGCAAGTTTCTTGAACAAAATTAGTTAATAAGTGATTTTTGTGTCTAAAGTTTCTTGTCTCTAATGTTATTATAAATAAAAGATATAAGAATCCAATACTATTTTTCCAGTTTAATATAAAAATATTTATGATTTTTAGAAATAAAAACATTATTATGTCTAAATGAATGAGAAATATTTATAGTGTGAGTATATCATGAGATTGGAATAAATTTATACTTATAAATTCTCCTCTGACTAGCCTAGTTACCACCCCAGTTGTATATTTGGGTGCAGTTTTTTACCAATAATTATATTCAAGGTTTCTATACCATTTGTTAAAATTTTATGATAGTTTTTATATATCTAAGTTAACAATTTATGTTCATTTTTTTCTTTTATTAAATGATCATTGCTATCCTTTTCTAATCAATTCAGAGTCACTTGATCTATCCTTTAAGGCACTCCAAGTGGATTTTAGATCTTTCTTGGAACTTTTTTACATTATCCTCATATCTTTTATAATATTTTAACTTTTTACATTTTTATATTATATTTCATTTTCTTTTAGTTTTGAAATAGGTTACTTCCCAAGATTGATTATCCTTCTTCCAGTTCAATATTTTTTTTACTAATTACTCCACAATTTGTTTTCTTGAAGAGTTTATTATTCTAGAATAAATTCTTAAATATCATATATAAATGATAAATTTTCTCTTTACTATCCAAGGTGATTAATCCTTACATAAACAATCATAATTTATTTTCTATTTTAGTTTCGAGTCGGAAGTCTTGAAAAAATATAACTTTATTTTAGGTTCATTTTCTTCCACTTTCTTCACTTTTAGTTCCTCATCATATATCATATTCTTTAAAATAAGTTAATTTACTAGTATTTTACTTTTATCACATGATTCTCTAATGGAAACAGAGGTTCCTATATATATATATAGTAATCATCATTGAAGTTTCATCACTTGATTATTATCTTCAAGTGTCTTCCCAAGTGCATGTATCATGCTTACAATACCATTGAAAATGAGATACATGTTAAAAAAAATTTCATCAAGTTTCATATTTAATGTATCATACCTAGTGGTATATTTGTTCAAATTAATTTATTTATTTTTTAAATTTCCTTCATGAGAAACGAAAAGTGTGTCCCAAATTTCATATTTTTTAGAAAAAATAAATTATATCAAATTCATGTTCTCATAATGAATATTATAATGGAATAATTTATGTAAAGTTATATTAATAAGTGAAATTAGTGGAATTACTCCAATTATCTCTTTTAACTTTTGGGTTTTTATATTTCCCTCGATTATAGTCCAAATATTAAATCCCTTGCTTTTAATATGAATTTTAATCTTGATTTTCAACTAATTATTATTGGTTCCATTGAAATAATTAATCATATTAGTGGAATTAACCTCTAGATGATTATTATACATAAATATATAAATTTATAAATAATAGAAATTCTGAATTTTTGGGTGAAACTATATCACAATAACAATGTTAAATAAAGAAATAAAGAATATCTAATAGCAAATGAAGTGTATAGTGGACAACTCAAGAGATGGGGGGAGGTGAATTGAGTTTCAATTTAAAAATTATATATAATATTATTTAAAACTAAAACCCCACAATTTATAAAATCAGAACAATTAAATAAAATGTTGATGTATAAAATTTGATCATTCATAAAGATTCTATAATGTTTGATCATAAATCAGTTAAAAATATGTTTAAAAATATTTATCTTTTGAAATAGAATTACCTGTATCAAACATAGTATATAAACGAATTATTAAATATTCCTATCAAATTAGTTTTTTTTCAAATGAGTTTTGAAAACGAATATATATTTTTTAGAAACAGATTATTATAAAATAAGAAAACACATAGTGAAATTAAATAACAGGTTTAGCCTCAAGATAATACATAGTTTTCTCCACTTGGAAATCACCTTCTGAAATGTAGTTTATAAATAATTAAAAATATACAAAACCAAGATTTATTTTTATAAATAATAGTGAAAAAGTTTTTATAGGTTATATAGTGCCTCTTCCACACTACTATATTGAATAATGAGAACTTAAAAACTACATGCAGTAATTACAAGATAGACAACTTCTTTCATAGTTCATTGTGGGATAGAATATATAAAAAAATGTATAGAGAGTTTTAGCGTATTTGAAAATAAATTATAAGAGTTTTTTCTCAAGAAATAAAATATTTACTGAAATCCAAACACTATATGTATAATGGGCTTTTCCTTGGGTCATTAGATGACTATCCTGATAATGGTAGTATTTTTTTCGTGGTAATATGTTTTATTTTAGGATTGGGATTATATAATATTTGAAATGGTTCTGATCTATAATTTGGAACATCCTATTTCATAGGAGTTGACCATATTATCCCCTTATACAGGGAGTATCTTCTAAGTTTGTGTTGGATTTAAGTGGTTTTAATGGTTTGTTGACTCTAATTTATCTTATATGGATATGTTGGATTAGTTTAATTGAATTCATGTTGTTTTATTTTAAATTTATTTGGTTCATATAAAACCATTCATATATGAGTGATATTATATTAGAAAATGTCTGATATGTTTTTCTATTATTTCTTAGAATTTGGATATGATTTTTTATAGGTTTTTATGTAACGGTGAGTTATTGTTAGGACGATTATGAAATTACCTCATTGCTAACTTTGATATGTAGAGGTATGTTTTTTATACATTAGTTTTAGAATTGATTTTAAATTATTATCATTATTATTAGATTTCATTGAATAAATTATTTTCACCAGGTTTGTATCACTATGATAAACATTAAATACATACTCATTTCATATTTTGATAAGGAATATTTATTGTCACATATAGTTTTGTTTATATTTTTAACATTCTTAATTGAATCAGTTGATAGGTGGTGCATGAACATCATGTAGATGTTTTATGAATTTATTTTACATGGGGGAGATATATGTATATTATTTAATTATTATTTTAAATTAAAATTCATTTTTAGTTTTATGATAAATTATCTTAGCGTGTAAAAATTGTTAATATAATTTATGATTAATTTTAATATTAAATAAATATGCATATGTGATAAAATTTCAAGTGAACTAAGCTTCCTATACATCTGGGTTGTTTTACTATTTTTTCTATTTTGGGTTATATTTTTTGGCATATTACCTAGGCCTACTCCATGTGCAGTCCCTCTATTGCGGTTTGATTCCATTTTACTCATCTCCCATCGGAGTAGTTTTTCAGCTAGATCATACAAAACTGGATTCTATATTATGTCTTGTCATATTTAATTAATTTGAATAATATCACCATATTTACTTCATATCATATCCCTGTATAATTAATTTACTAATTATATCAACATGTTTCTCCCTCTTGGATCCTTTTTATTGATCATGATTTTTTATCCATGTTGATATTTACACCTACCTCGGGCTAGTTTAATTGATTGACATGATTTCCATGGGACATATCTCCATTTGGTTACAATTTTTCAAATACATTAGTTTTTTAAGGGATTCATTCAGATTATTGAATTTTTTTCTTCCATTGAAAGAAATCATGCAGGGAGTGAATAAGCCTATTTTATTTTTTGTGTCATTGAGGGGGTGGTCTTTAAACTGATATGAAGAAGAAATTATTTGTTGATCCTATTACTACAGGTTTTTTGTTTGTATTTATTATGGTTTAATCGAGCTCCCATAAAATATGATACTCTATTGAGTATGTAAAGAAATATTTTTCATGGTTAGAATTAATTATCAGGGTTTATAGTTTGTAAAACTAGAGGATAATGGTAGGGTGACAGAATACAATGAGGATTTTTATTTTTATAAGGATTGAACATCATGAGAAGATGATAATAAAAATGTTTTAATTTCCATGTACTGAAATTCATATGTATGGTCTAATATAAATCATTATATACCTTAGGCATGCCTCACTGTATGCTGGAGTCTTCTAACTTGCAATGAGGGTATGGTGTTATCAAGTGGGGAGACTATACACATTTCATCATTTCATATAATAATAAATAAATAATAAGTAAGCATAATATATGAAAAAAATCAAAGTGGAACATAGAATTATAGAGGATGGCATACCTATTAGAAATAGTAACAAAATATAAACATGACATAGTATTTTAAACCATGTTATAGTTTTTACTAGTGTAAACCATAACCTAGTGAAGGCCAATATACTGTGGTTTAGTGTAGGTAAATTCGAACCTTATGAGATAACAATCACCTTTTTTGTTTATTTCCCATATAAGTTATCATGTTTGGTTTTATCATCCTGTGATGATTATTTAGGGATTTTAAAGTTACAAATAATTTTTTTAAATGTTAATAAATTGATCAAAATGTTTAGTTGAGTGTTACATGTCGTTTTAACAAAAAACTTTTCGTATAAAACATTCTAATTTAATAGTTGAAAATTTGAAAAATGTTTGAAATCTATAGAGTGTACTTGGATGGATATATATAAAGGACATTGTTTTTTGTGTTTGGGATATTTGAGTGGAATTTTAATATGAGGTTTATTTTATAAAATTCCTCAAATTTGAAGCTTTTTCAACACACACACACACACATATATAAAGGTTTTAGTATATTATGAGGAAGATATGATCCTTCTTGAGAATTGGGTGGTTCACTAAGCCCATGTATACCATAGTAGGAAAGAGTATACTAGATGATTTTTAGTGATCCCTATCAATATAAACTATATAATATTGGAATGACCAGGTTTAATAGAGAAAACATATGCATTCATCATCTATTTTATTTTTTATAAAATAAATGGATGGATCTTATGAGGAAATTGGTTTTGGTAAAATATTTCTGCTTCACTTGGACCTAAAATTTAATATATTTATAAATTAAAAAATATATCTCTTACCAGGTTGATCATATACAGTAACTATATTAAAATATGAAAAAAAGATATGTTTCTACAAATTCCCTAAACATTGCCTTGGTCCCCTCTCATTGTCTTTGTCACGTTTTTGCATCTCTCCGCCCATATTAGGGCTCATAACCTAACTTTCATGTAAAAATCAAGATTTTCACGTCCTCTAGGGTCCATGTGTTTGGTGTGAGTACATGACTCACTAGGCCACCACCAATGATGATCTTAACAATATCCATTATATATTCAAGATAATTCATGATATATAATCAAGTAAAAAAAATAAAATATGCAGAAAACACAATAAAAATCGTAATATTTGTATAAAAATATACTTCAAAGAAGTAAAATATATAAATTTGGTGTTAGTTTCTCATGTTTTTACTATGTAACCATAGATACCAACCTTATATACTTGTATAGATTCTCAAAATCCAAGGAGAGAAATTAAATCCCCATTGGATAGACTAAGAGGAAAATATACATACATACTAAATTCTTTCTAAGGGGGGAAAATAATTTTTGGGAAATGGGAATCCATCCTACCTTAGGATAGAAACATATATTTGAGATGGGGAAAACATATTGAGTTCTATAGGCACCCCCATATGGATCTCCATCAACAGGTTCATTAAATACATATTCATCAAATATATAAGGAATTTTTATAAGAATTTATAACATCTCATTATCTCTATCCAATTTAAAACATTATAACATCACACACACACACATAAATGTGGGAAATGAAAATAAACTAATCATAATCCATAGTATCCTACATGTAAATTCATATACACCATCATCCATCAATTAATCAACCTACATAAAAATTCAAAACCAAACCTATACTCTATTTATCATCCTGAAACATTATTATAACATATATACATGGTAGGAATAATAATTAACTATATAATCAATTCAAATAATACTAATATAGTAGTATACAAGTCATAAAATAAAATAAAAATCATTTTCTTTAATCAAATTTAAATGAAAATAGCTTTAATAGAATATATTTAAAATCTAAATCCATTTTCTAATTATAAATCAAATTACCTTATACCATAATCCAAATATACCATGGAAATGACATAATAAATATGGGGTTAACCTCCCAATATAAAATACCTCTCAAGAATAATAAAAACCACCCATAGTTTATAAAAAATATAAACCCTTATCCTCCAAGATAACTCATCGGTAGTGATAAGGGATTTAGGACACACTCACACCCCTTCCTTACCTAAACTATTTTGGTAATTCCAATAGAAAATTACCAAAAACCTAGTATACCCTCACTAGGGTCACACTCAATGGAGAAACAAAAAAAAACGTCTCATTAGAAATCTCACCCAATGATCTGAGTTGCATTACTAATGAAAAGATGTTAAACTAAAGACCTTCAATATAACCTAACCTATTACCCAAGGACGAGTCATCACTTTTTTTGGAATGTTGAACCTAACTATACCAAACATTATAAGGATATATAAGATTTAATTAAATTTTTAACACCCTTCATGGGTTCTACATACAATTATAGATAACCCACTTATTTTTATATATTTTATGTAAATTTTTAAAAGGATAATGAAACACATATGGTACACCATTCATAGTCCTAGGAAACCTTACTCTACATCATATAAACACCCCAATCTCAATCAATCTAATTACAAGAAACACGAACCAACTTACCCACACTCTCTATCATACTATATATAAAATCAAATATATATTAATGGAAGATGAAAATGAACACCTGCACTATAATATGAGGAGTATACCTATTTATTATTTTAGGTTGATTCACTCTCAATCATCTAAAATAATATAATTAGTCCCATACAAGGAATATAACTTAATGGGGGATTAGGGTATGTTGATTTTAAATGAACCATCCCAAAAATATCATTTCATGATTAAGAAAAATACTATTATATTCCTTATAATGAAAGGAATAAAAAAAATCATAAAGAGAGATACATGAAATTTTATTTGGTTCAAAAAACTGTGGAATCCCTATAGACCATACACTCAATGACATATTGTATACCAAAATTCACTAATATCACTTCTTTTTTGTTATAAATTCATATTGGCCTCACTAAACCTTTTGGTTTATACCATAAAAAACATTGATAACTCACTACTCTCCTCACACTGAAATATCACACTGCTCCTCCCAGAAGCACCTTGATCATCCATTAACTGAGAATGATATCAACACCATGATTGGTATAGTCATATACTCCTACTTAATACACTTGATGAATATATATGAAAATACAGTGACATAAACTCAATTATATCTACCATTTATTTCTAGAAAAGATAAAAATTCCTCTTACTATCTTTGTTTATGATCAACCATTGATAATTTTATATCTTTTTTAAATATAGATATCTTATGTAATCACTAAAAGTGTAACAAAATTTCAATAATTTAATTAATTTAATTCTCCCTTGAATTAATGAAAAAAATTATCTTTAAACTTATTTGAAATATATTTCAACCATATTTAATTCAAATAACATAATATTCCCTAAAATGTGGACAATTTAAAAACTAGGAAATCTGAATGACTTGATTTGATCATGGTGTGATGAAAACCATCACAGTGTAATGTATTATTACTTTGAAAATTATTATTCCAATCTATTTTAACACTAAAATTAATGGTGTGATGTCCCTTTTAAAAATACCTCCACTAAAACTTGATAGTACTAACCAATCTCTATTGAACACCTTCTATTAACTAGTGGAATACTAAAATTTCATGGTCTCCATGTCTTGATTCCACTTATCTACTTTGAAACATGATCGATAATACTGTTGAATGGTATTATACTACCTATTATTTTATATCCTTGATTTAATAATATATAAGACCACTATGGCATGGTCTTTGTAATGAACTAGGATGGGTTACCACTTGAACTAATATTTGACCCGGTCCACCACTGGCCCAAAGGACATTCCCGATTCCCATGTGATGGAAACCAGTGCCAAGGAAATAAATTAACAATACATTGGGAATAATTCTTCTCTTTTATAAAAATTAAATTACCCAAAGAGGTATACTGAGATTTTGACTTGGTACATCCATAAATTGGACTATAATTCATAAAAAGTAATTTTTTTAAATAATATATATAGAAAACATGGAAAAACTAAAATAATTATTTAAAATAACCTTTTAAAATTTAAATATATATGTAGTACACAATAAATCATGATACAAGATACTATAGAAATAAATATAGAAGACTAAAACAGATGATAAAAATATACCCAAAATAAAAATACTTGAATTAATCCTGAATCCCACTCAATGCAACCCCCATGTGCTCATCACATCACAACTCACCCTTCGTTGTCCCAAAGATTAACACTTTGAAACTACTTAAACATGGAATCTATAATATAATGGCTTGAGCGTTAAATCCCAGTAGGTATCCACCCTCATATTCTATTCAATTTCATTCATAAGGAAATTCATGAATAAAAGTTTAAAAATACTACTAGAAAAAAGGGTTTTCAAAACAAAACATGAAAAACCAAGATCAATTACATATCCATTTTATTAAACATAATTTTTTTAATAAATTAAAAAAATCAAATTAAAATACTTTCCTTGAACTAATTTGTTTTTATCCACACCATTATTAAAACCACTTTAAAATTATGAAATGACAGCATTTCACTCAAATGGTTTTCCAGTACACCTTTTGTAACACCGCAATATTTTATATTACATTATTTCTTCAAAGTAATTGAATAACTTGCACTACATGCAACTCTGAGTTCAAGCACACCACGACTTACCAAACTTGCCGTTCAAAAGCGGTTATGAATAATATTAACTAAATTTTGAACTTTATATAATCATTATAATTTTATAATCCATATTAAGAGTTTCTTATACATAATGTAAAAACAAATTCATTTTTTTCAGATAAAATAATTATTTTTCAAAAAATGAAATTTTACAGCCTTTTAATGGAGAACCCCTTTTAAATCTAATATTTAAAACTTTTATATATTAAATTTGACAAAATAAAATTTTTCTTTAGAATCAGGACATAATAATTTAGTTTCAATAAAATTTTGGTGTTTTTTAATAACTTTCATATTTGGGTGAATAGTGAAAAATACGATTTTTAACGAAAAAGAACTTTTTTAATCAAAATAATTTTTAGTTTTGAATTATACATTTTATTGGTTTGGAATTATATTTAGGTCATATTTTTACCCTTTAATTCAATGATTGTAATTTTAAGTAATTTCACATTGAAATTGGACATAAACAAGTGTCAATCTTTTGATAGTTATTATTTCTTAAAAATACGCTTTTTGGTTTTGAAAACGAAAATTAAATCTAAATTAATTAATGAAAATTATATGTTTTGAAATTGGTAAAATATAATTTATTTTTTAATTCAGAATATCAAAATTAGCTTAGGGTGAATTTTTGGTATTTTTTCTGAAAACTTTGAATTTTTGATGAATAGTGAAAAACACTGAGTTATTTTTTAAAACCGAATTTTTATTTAAATAATTATTTATTTTATTTAAATTTATTTTAGGTAAAAATAGATACATAATACCTATATAAATTCAATGTAATTCATTTGAGTTAGTTAATAATAATTTTAGATATATGAAAATTTTATTGAACTTTTTACCGTCTTCTACCTACCTCCTAGGAGTATTTGGAAATTTACATAAAATTTAATTTTACAGCTTTTGTGAGTTAAAATTTCAAAAATATGAGATCCACGGTTAATATGAAGGATTAAAATTTGGTTCAATAAGATAAAAATAATTTTTGGTGAATAGTAACTTTTAACTTTTATTTACCACAGTTAAAAGTGAATAGGGTTATTATGGTTAGAAATGATATTACTATTACCCTAAAACATGTCCTAATTATATTGGATAAGTATAATTCGACCGAAAACAATCCTAGGAATAAAATATGAACCTCTTTGGTCTATTTGGATTAGATTAGGACACTTATTATTATTTAATTCAAAGAAGAGTTAAAAGTGTTATGTTCAATGTTTAGTAACTAAACCATTTTTAATATAGAGTTACACCTAATATTAATTCTACTATAAATATTAAATATAAAGATAAAAATATATCCTACATAATGGTATTTTATTTATAATTTTTAGATGTTAAATAATTAAATTTATTTATGACACAATGATGATGTAGTAATTACCTAATTAATGAAATATTAAAATAATTGATATTATACATATCCAAATAAATGTAATTTGAGACTTTTTATGAATTCCACCAATTTTATAGGTTAATATGACAAATTAGGTTTGGTTAGATGAATTGTTTTTGAAGTAATAATTCTATTATGAATTTATCAAAAACAAAATACCAAATAGTGTCAAAATTGACATAAAAGAGTTTTTAAAACAAATATTATATTATTAAATGATATTCTATTCCTAAAAATATATGGTTCGTCCAAAAGACTTATATAATTATATTTGTATCATTAATGAACCACTTGGGGTTCTTTTGGAAGTATATATTAATTTTATTAACCATATAATATAAAAATACAAAGAGACATGGTAAATGTGAAACTATTTAACTAAGAGTTAAATCTAAAAGATAAGGTTAATATAGTGACCCAAACCTATCCAAAACCTATTATTTTAGTGGTTTTAAACCCATAACCACATTTTAATTTAAATTATCCAATTTTGATCCATTATAAACTGAAAATGATTTTATTATAAAATAATATTTCTAGATTTTCCTAAGGTGCCCCCCACTCCTCTTATAAAAGGGAACTCCCCTTTCTCTCTAATTCACACCTCCAAAGCCATTTGGATCAGCCAAACCCAGCCCAAATACCCTCTCAAATGTCCTAGATTCATTTTCGAGGCCTTAATTTAGTCATAAAGACAACCTAAGGAGCCCTTTTGATCAAATCAAAAGGAAGAACCCGAAGAAGAGGTAAATATTTCATCACCTCTTTCAAGTTCCTTTCTTCTTCCACTTCCACTTTATTTGTTGTTTCCATTATAAAATAATAACTCCAATATATTTTATATACTGTTATGTTATTATAAATATGGTACAACCATATTCATTATTCTATCGATCCTTTGAATGACAAGTCACCGTACGTGTGTACATACGACTTACCGTCTCCATGTCGTGGTGTAATTGTTATTAAATACATTATTATTTGGATGGGAATAATAATGACGTGTAATTGATGTAAATAATAAATATATCATGATAATTATTATGTATATATGATATAACATCCAATTATATATTATTTTAATATCAAAAGAATGATATTGTTGCTTGTGCGTACGTACGGATTACCGTCTCCATGAACGTGATGAGATTCATTCCCCATCGTATCCATTCAAGACTAATTTTCATTAGATGATTAAAAATAATGTTTAAAGACTTAATATCATTCTGAATATGAATAATATACATCCTATCCATAACAAACATTACTTATGTAACAAAGTATATAAAGAAAAATGAACCAGTTAACACCCAAAACGACGATAATACTAATATATTATTAACAAAGCAATATTAAAAGATCATATATGATATCATATTAATATATATAATTATTTTATAATTTAATAAAAATTATTTCACCATTATACAGGAGGTTAACCTACCCTCGACCAAGGAAAAGTACAAGGTAAGGGTTAATTTCACAATCTCTTTATTATCCGAGGTTGTTTTTTAATGTAAGTATCTACCAGGACATATTTATTATCCATGTCCATGTTTCATAAAAGAGTTTTCAAAGGTATTCTTTTTAAGGGACTTATTTTAATAAAACATAATTTTAAATATTTTAAATATTTATTCTTCTAAATCATTCTCATTAATTTCTATGTTTTCAAAATGGTTATTTAATGGTTTATTTATATGGACTTGAATGTTTTTTTAATGTTAATTCCTTTCAAAAGTATCAAAGTGGTATGGGACACTTTGATTCAAAAATGTCTTTAATTGTCTTCATTTCTAAATTGTGTGACTTGAAAATGTTTTTATGAAGAAGGGATATTTCTCACAAAGAGTTTTACAAATAATTTTCATCTATATCAACATCTTTTGATGGATTTTAAACTTGTTTGAAGTTGAATTATTATGATACAAATCTTAAAAATTGTATTGAAGGTTTTGTGATATGTTTGACTATGGATGTGTTATTTTTATACCATTAATGGTTTATGGACAAAGTATTTACATTTAATATGGTATTTTTAATACTAATGTTTATGTTATGTTTACACCATTTCATATGAGGAATGCATTGGACTTAGTAATGACGGGTAGAGCCCGCTATAGCTCCTCGATTCATCGGTAGGTCTCATTAGACAAACTAGTGTCTTGGAACAAGGCCTTGAAAAAAATATTTTTTGTAGTCTTGGCACAAGGCCTTGACTATGTGGTTATGAAAGTTTGGCATTATGAATTCCATAATTATGAAAGTGGATATTGATATTTCATGTGATTATTCGACTAGTACAATATTCATGTGAGTAAGTAAATGAAATTATTTTGATTTATATTTTCCATATTAGGATGATGTTTTTGTTGAAAAGGCTTTTGTTTTAGTTCTATACATTTCCTTAAATGTTTATGCTTATTTATGAAAGTTTACGCTATATTTTTATCCTTACTAAGCATCTGAGCTCACCCATTTTTATATTTTATCTTTCCCAGGATGCAAATAAGTATATTATGACTGACCTACAGGGATAGTCTATGAGATCTCAATGTTGTATATGGAAAAAATATTGTTGTAGTTTTCTATTTTATGATTTAATGTAACCCTTATGAATATATCTATTACTTCCAAGGCTACTAAACTAATAGTTCTTTTGAGACATGATCTTTTGTGAACATTCCAATGTTATGTAATAATGAACTAACTCTCGGTAACTAGGGACATGGTGTTACATCTTTGAAAAAAATTTAAATAAAAATAAACAAAACACAATGGTTAAAGAATATCAAAAGGTTTAAATCACAGTTCATGATATAAATAATGATAATATACTCGAATAAGGTTCTATATGTAATACACACTTGGATAAATATAATGAATCACAAGATACACATCCCCTATAAAAACCAATAATTAATAAATAAGTGTGTCGTGGGATCTTCCCTAGTTCCTAAGTAGAGATGCATATAAACTTTACCAAACCAAATTTACAATATAAAATATCTTATAATATATTCACCCAACATAATACACACTCATAGTTTGAATAGATATAATTGTGATGAAACTACCTACCTAAACCTATCTCATACTAGAGGGGACACTATATATGTGTATAGTAACTAGTGTAACATAAATATATATATCCAAATTAGTACCTGAATTCCCATGACCAAATCAAAATAGAGATAAGTGAAAAATTATACCAAAATCAGGAAACAAGGTATAATAAATAACCCCCTTCACATTAATCACTATCGCATGCCCCCACTTTAAAAATATAATGCATCCATTATATAACAATAAACAACCTATAAATGAGTAAAACAACAAGGTGGTAATCAATGATAATTACTTAGAAGACAAATAATTTAATTAATGAAGTACCAAATATGCCTTTAAGGCCATACAAAAAATTTAAAATATCCTTTTTAAAACACTTCTTAGAGACCACCTTTGGAGTAGTAAACCCACATTTATTTTAATACCTCCTTAGAATATGGAAGAAAACATTCATTACACCAAAATATCCTTTAAAAGTATCTTAGTCATTTTAAAAAAAATCTTGGTAAATGAAAAAATTTAATTTTAAAAAAAATGAAATATATTAGATTATCCTTTTATGATAATCAAAATATTTCAATTAATAATTTATAAACACTAAAAAAATCATTTAAATTTCAAATTATTGATTTCAAACACATATTTCCTTATTTAAAAATGAAAAAAAGTCTAAATCCCACCCTTTTCATCAAAATCACATTAAAGATCCATTATGAAATTTTCAAAATGGGAATGGAATAGGAAAAATTTATTTTGAAGATAAATTAGACATTAAAAAAATTACTCCCTTTATACCAAGTCAAAATTGCATAGAAACCATTTAAAAACACATCTTTTATATCATATAAATCCATACATTTATTAAAAAATTTATAAATCTCAAGCATACTTTAAATTCCAAAATATCATAATTGAATTGACAAAACCACCTAAAAGAAGTGGAAATCGATACAAGGAAGCAAAAAATGCCTCATTCAGTAGAGAAAAACCAAACAAGGTTGGATAAGATTTTTATACTACCTAAAAAAAATACCTAACATTATTTCCACAAAAAAACTCTAAAATCACCCACCCGGGAATCTGGGGTTCAAGGGAGAAATATAGGTTAAATAAAATAAAATAAAAAGGAAGAGAATATGATTATATTACCTCAATAATATAGACTTTAATAATTAATAAATACATATATAAAGTCCATTAAAATGAATACGAGGGAGAGGGGATGTTAACATTGAGTCAGCCGAGTCAAGGGGTAGAAAAAAATAGACTAACGACATAAAAATTAGGGGAGGGAACATTTGGAAATTAAAAAAATCTAAAAACTAGGTAGACTATATATTCTATCTATATAGTTTTCTAAAATCTGTTCCAATAATGTGAGAGTAACTTCTTTAAGTATCACACTCTATGCATGGATAGTAGTAACCATGCAACAGCTATGTAGGTTACTCTCACAATCAAAACATGATACAGAATTTCTTGGGGATCCTCACATGGATGGAAAAACAGTACAGACCCTATGAAAAAAATCCACTAACACTATAACCTATACCCTTGTATGTTTTTCACAATGATACTTCCAAAATTGTAGGTTTACTACAAATCAACTAGTGAAAAATACTCCAAAAATTAAGTGAAAGATGCCTAAGAATCACGATAAGGTCAAAAACCAATAAAAGAATAAATTTACAAGGAAATTAAAAATTGGGGTTTTACATTATTCATCCACCATAATTCAAAATATAATTTTATTTAAACATGGTTTTATAAATAATATCATGGGATTATCCTTGAAACATGGAACCATGTCTCATGGTGTATTATATTTTGTTATGATATGATTTCTTTTCTATAAGCGATAACATCTCTATGATTTCTCCAAATAACTTTAAACTCTATAAAACTAGACTATAATTATTCCATGAGTCTTTTAGAGGATTTCACACACACTTTTTCAATTAAAAATACTCAAAAAATGGTTGAGGGGATTTCACTAACAATACCCTTATTTATGCTTGTTGATAACATGCTCCATTCATAAGATTCATCTTCAAAAAATATCCTTTAACAACTAGTATCCTTCACTAGATAGTGTATCAATGATTTACTAACCATATAATCTAACTTTATATGAGTTTTGATCGATAGTAGAAACATGTGTTAAATTAAAATTCCACCATGAAACAATTCACCATGATTTACATTAAACACAACATTATAATAATTTTCTTGAAAATCTTCACTAGACACCACCCATTTATTCACAAGTACTATTTTTACCACTTTGTTACCATCACTAAAATAAAATGAATTTGAAAAATAAATCATAGTGAATCCACTCATTTTTTAATTATTCATGCCAATCAATCTTCATTAAACTCCCACTAAATAAAAATTCACATGTTCTATGCTTAATGATTAATTATATAGTGGATGCTACACAACTTCTCAACAAGTGAATAGATTCATAAATTAGGAGCTCACTATGTTATATCCATAGGGATGGAAAGTTAGATTCACAATTTAAAAACACCAGTGTAAGTATGTAAAAGGAAGAGTTGGTCTATGTAATGATTTTTAAAAATTTGGAATAACACAAAAAATTATGCCTTCAAGAAATAAAAATATGAACACATGGGAATATATTTCAGGTTTTTTAAATAAGTCGAGATAATAGTGGGGGTGTTGTGATTGGTTTCATTTAATTATATTACATAGGCATGAAATCATCGGTTATTTCCTACCACACAGCCTCATACATTCTAAGTAATATCACAAGTCACTCTTTAGATTTTGGGTGAAGTCATAGGTCCTCAAAAGGTTTCCTTGGATAATGAAACCAAGATAATTAATAGCTAAAAGTAAATGGTAAGTGTGTTTCCTATTCTTTCATGGAGATCTCATTCCTTAGAGATCTAGGTCCCTCTTCAAGGGCACAAGACTTTATTTCAAGTATTGTTCCATCACCCGTTCCCTATATTCATTTAATAGTTAATTAGGATAAAAAATCATTAATAATAGAATAAAAATTTAGGTAATATATGATTAATTAAATCTTAAGTAACATCAAATAAATACACATATATGAAACCCCACAATGTGTTTAGACACACATTATCATTATAGAACAATAAAAAAAGAATAAGGTATATGTAAATTTTATAATGATTTTTTGTATATCTTCATAAAATGGTCAAGGAATAATTTTATCCTCTACTATAATCATTAATAGATTTTAAACTCTCAAATTATATGTATGATATATTAATTATTTTTCTCTTATCTATAACTATTATCATTCCATGTGGACAGTGAGAATCATGATGGTTTCATGTGGATTTAAATTGCATTCCCCTCAATGAATCCCTAATCAATTTTCCCTCATGGGTTCCCTTTTCTATTTATTTTATTATTTTTAATTTTTCCAATTGATCAATGATTAAAAAAATTGTTTAGATAGGTTTTTACATAGATTCTTTTGGTTCCGACATATCTTTCATGGGCTCCCCATAGAATCTCCATCGATCAATTTTCATCAACACTTGTTCTTTATTACCCCATAAGTTATTGAAGTGGGTTTAGAGTGATTTAGGTCTATATGAGTAGTTAAATTGAGATTATAAAATTAACTGATTGAATTGAATAAATTATAAAATTAGATCCTTAAGAATACATTGGATTTAATGAATCTTGTGTGGAGTCTTGGCATTATGTTGTCTCGATAATGTAGTCTCAAGTTGATCTGCCCAGAGATCCATGTATTATTTCTTGAATTTTTTTGGGGATGAAACATATACTTTGGGAATAATGAAGATCACTGTGGTGAAAATGTGATATTCTGATGTGACAAAAGTCTCATTTTATTAGAAATGTAACCTTAAAAACTTGAATATTTAGTTTCTCAGATGTATAGTATCTAAACACAATGGACACTGCATTGAAATTATAACCTATATTTTCTATATAAGAAACCCAAATATAATACACCATAGCTAATGTATACATTATTACATTGAAATAGATATAAGGGATCTAATCTAGAATGAATTATTATCTTAGTAGTCTTGAAGAACCATAATCATAAATTTTTTCCAATATTATATTTGTAATATAAAATACATAGAAAGAAAAAATTCTTTCTTATTTTATAATATTCATTATATATTCATGATCCCCTCACACCAAAGAGTTAAAAATGAAGTGGTACAGACAATGACTCCTGAGTCCTACCTCCTGTAGGCCTGATGTTGACAACTCACACCATAGGTACAAAAAAAATCATAAATGGGAGGCATTATCCTCTATAAGAATATAATATTGGGAGATTGGATGAATCAATTATAAGAAACTCCATGAAATAATATGAAAAGGAAACCATAACTATCCTATAATGAATGCATAAGTAACAATTATACAAATAAAAGTATACAAATGTAAATACCTAGAAGAAAACTAAGGTTGTGATATAACAATAGTCCAAGGGTCTAAACTTGTAATTTTTAGCACAGTTTGTGTAATTATCATAGAAACCTAAAAATTAGTTATATATATAGAGTGAAAATACAAGTACACTCAGTAGGAAAACCAAAGAATCTCATGAACATGTGAATGAAGTAGAAAATACATGAATAAAAAAACAATGAAACTAAAGAATTCATAAACATATTAACTAACCAAACCCATGATCACCATATCACACTCACAAAGTAATACCTCCGAGTATAATAACATAATATGAAGCATATCGATAAAGGGAATCCACAATAGTTTCTAAATGATTAGACACTCTCACACCAAATTACATACATCCTTGCACTCCCACCTCTTCTGTATAACATCTCATCACATCACATGGGATCTCATCCCACCTACAGATACATGGGCCATCACTTCACATTACAATCATAACTTTAATAGTTGGGTATCATGGACACGATTAATATCAACCTCATTACTTCTTCATACCATGCGTGATACCCACCATAATCCATCTAATCATCTCAATTGAAAACACTTTTTTCATCACATCGCATGTGGATTAAAGACACATAAGAAACCACATCACATCAAATATTGATAGTGAAATTTTGAATTATATCCATTAAAACTTATGCATATCATCATCACCTAGAATAGGGACCATGTAAGTGAGGGCGGCTAGCCAGCCATCCTCACCATCAGGATATTGGTAAAAACACCCCCAAAACTATTGGTTGTTGGCACTAGGTTCTCAACATAAGTAGGGAACATATAGAAAATCTAAGTGAAATAATATATATATATATATAATCATAAAACAGAAGCCCAAACTATGGGTTCACAACAAGGGTACTAATAAACATAATAAATTATACACTTTAACTGTGACCTCTAAATGTACAACAACACACAATAAGCAATAAGCCACATTTTGCACTTCATTCTCCTTTATCTATCAAATTAATAATATTTAAAAAATTCCAACTTACCAATAAAAATGATTCATTAACCCATTAATATCATTATTTAAAAATTTAATTGCATATTTTTCATCATCCACATTTAAAATCACTTCCATTTATCATTCCATGAATAAATTATCTGCTCCAACCCATGCCATAACAATGTGACATTATCATTTAATTCCATCACTACCAAGGAATCTATTACAAAAGAACCCATTATAATCTTTTCTACCATATAAAACAACCACTTAAAAAAACATAAATCACCACCCTATAACACAACCTCACAAACCCATCAACCCCATATCAAAACCATACATAACCACCCCATAGAATGACCACATACCAGCCACATCATCCCCCACATCATAACTACACATCATCACCCCACAACACGACTACATAACAAACACATCGGCCCCACATCACCACTACACGTAATTGCCCCATAGTATGACCTCACATCACAACACATCACAAAATATTTTACAGATTTAGAAAGCGGCCTCTTTTTATCACAATCGACTTCTTTTTTAGGTCATTCTCACTGAAGACATAATCCAGGGGAAACCATTTTTTATCCAAATATAATTGGTTTTCCAATTTATATTTTTAGGGTGATGTAAAATAAATCTAAATAAATAATGGTTCTACAATTCCATCTATAGTAGTGAAAAAATCCACCTAATGACCACAATTTTCAGAATGATGTTCAACCCATAAAAACATAGCATTACAGTAATATCAAAGCTGTAATATCATGTTAATCAAACCCCTTTACATTTCAATTCAATTAAACTATTAATTTATCTTGATTAGGATAACATATACCATAAAAAGATATATAAAAGAGTAATCCACACCTACATGATATAAAAAAGTGAGAAATTTGGGATCATCTACCTCAAAGAAGCTTTTCCAATTCACTAAGCATCACATTATAAAGAAGAAATGATATAAAACCAAAAATGCACATAAGAAACCACTGATCAACCTATAACACACCCAAGGATCATCAAAACACACCACAACTCACACCTTAAACAAAAACCATACAATAATAGAATATCCCCAAGAGAAGAATGGAATAAAATAACCATGAAGAAGAGAAGGTATTACCACCAATTGGCTAAGTGCCATCCTCAGAACTCACAGATCGAATAAGGGGGAAGATGGATGGAATTTATCCCAATCTTTAATAGGGTTCTATAAAAATGAGAGAGGGAGGAATATATCAAGATGAAAAAAAAATATCTATAAAAGGATTTTAAAACCTAAAATACACCGCTTTCACATCATAAATTCCATTCATAATGCGAATTCCATGGGAATTCACATAATTTTTCTGGTTTCCACTGAAAATAAATTCATCTCGACATAGAATTAATTAAACATCTTGAATTTAATTAATGATTTGAATTTGTGTCATAAAATCCCCCTTATCCCACATACATGCAATTAAACTAGTTGGCTACACAATCCATGAAATATCAATTCACGATATTAACCCAGTTCATGCCGTGAAACACCATATACAACACTCTTAGAACACCAACCCCATTGAACCCTCTAGGTATTCCTCTAATGAACCCCCAACACTCTCCAACTAACAAAACTAGAAAATTAATGGACTGATATGGCTTGGCCAGTTACATCAGATACCTCTCAAATGATTCTTATCATTGAGAATCAAAAACAAAACATGAGAAAATAAAGGGGTCTGAAAAACCACACCATGATATACCTCTCATGGAACTAATCATGACCCAAATTATAACACCATACAAACTTTCAAACCAAAACAAACACAAAATTCCCACACAACTGCATCACCACACTACCACCTCTCACTAGGCACAACACTATTACATATAGTACATACAAAACAACCACCACATTTCACACAACTAAACCACCCCACAACCATACAACTTCCACACAAAAAATTCCAAAAAAACACTAAAAAAATAAAACCAAACTTACCTAAACATAAAAATCATTGAATTATATCCTCCATGTGAAGATACTATCCACCGCAGGTGGCATTGACTCACCCACATGAGTTTAATCACATCATAGTATAATGAATCTCAATTAGGAATCAAGTCCTACCATTTCCATACATCATAAGATTTATCACACATCAAAGAATAAGGAAATAAAAAGAACAACATATCCCATAAACCAATCGGATTCAAACATCACATCATCAAAACAAAAAATATAGAAAATAGAACTCAAAATAGATCTGGGTATTGGGAACACATTATAATTTCTTGCTCCTATGTACTCTTAGCTAAGTCACCATAGCTCCACAACATGAAAACTAAGGTAATGGGTATTTCATGAATCAACTTCTCTCAGTGATCCAAGATCTCTCTGGGATGTTCAAGGAATGTCACATCATCCTCAATAACCAAATATCCGTAGTCAATGAAATGGAATTAATCATGAAGATACAGATGAAACTAGGAAATATTGAAGACATGATGGATCCTATATATACATAGTGGAAATGGCAATAGATACACCACCTCTCCAACTCACCCCAACACCTTAAAGGGCCCAAAAAATCTAGGAGAATGATTACTCTGGCCAAAACTGCACTACCCATGCTGAGGGGAGTCTCTCAAGAACACTTGTTTTCCAAACTCATGCTCTAGGGCCTCCACCTATGATCATCCTATGCCTTATGATGGTTCCAAACCACTATCATCATCTCTCAAAGAAACTATATCTTCTCAGTTATTTTATATACCACATCATAAATAAGAACTGCTAGCTCCCTAACCTCTAAAAAATAAAGAGCGATATGGATTCCCATACATTACTTCAAATAGAGTCATTAAAATGGATGAGTGATGTATTTTTTATATAAAAACTCAAAAAATGGAAGTACTCTTCAGAAGATACACCAAAGTCCAAGATCCAAACTAGAAACATATCTAATATAATCTAAATATTCTTTTACATCTATCCATCCATATTAGGGTGGAAAGTAGCGTCGAGGCATAACTACGTTCCAAAAGTATGATGTAATACCATCCAAGATCATGAGGTAAAAAATGCGTATCAATAATAGATAATGGTCCTAATACACTTTTAAACTACACCACCTCATCCACATACCTCATAGAAAAATAATCCATAATGATCAACTCCCAGATCACTAGGAAGTGAGCTGATTTCATTAACTGGTCTATGATTACACAAATAGTATTGTAACATCTCTGAGATCAGGGTAACCCTAAGAAAAAATCCATTGTTATTTTATCTAATTTTCACTCAAGAACATGAATAGGTTACAAAAAAGCATTTATAAAATTATTCATAGACTTTACCTACTAGAAAACCAAACACCTCACAACAAACTCTGCCACTTCCCTTCTAATACCTGGTCGTGAAAACTACATCCTCAATCCATGGTACATCTTTGATACTCTTGGGTTTTCCACCAAAGGTGATATATGAAACTCATAAAGGACTCCCTCATACATTACTACCATTTAAAATATCCTTTACTAAAATAATATATGATTCCAACTGTACTCTTATCATCCCTCCAAAGTATTTCTATTTCCAAAAAGATTACGCATCACCTTTGCCTATAAGCATCCCCACTGGAATTCCTCCACTTACTATATTAAATAATACTAAACTATCTTATGAAGTAAAAAACCATGACCATCAACCATCCTTGAATAAAGGAGAAAGGAAACCCAATCCCCCATCACTCTCCAAATATCTCTGGACACTTGAACAACATCCTTCCATGATTTATGACTCAAATCATCAGCCACACAATTTTCCTTTTCTACGGTATAGGAGATCTAAAAATCATATTGTTGAAGAAAATCTACCCACCCCCATTTTCATAGATTAATATTTCACTGAGAAAATAAATACCTCAAGATCTTATTATATGTGAAGAACACAAAGTTCTCCCCAACGAGGTAACGCCACCACAACTTCATCCCAAACACAACTATTTCTAACACTAGATCATGGGTAACATGGTTATTATATTGAGGATATAACTTCCTAGAACCATGTGAGATAACTGCATTCCACTAATTCAATATTCAACCCAATCTCATATGAGTAGCGTCATAGAATACCTCAAACACAACCAATTTCTTGGAAACTAAAGCACTGACTAGCGTCTCTTTTAGGAAACTAAAAACTACATGGAACAAATCAAAATAACAAAAATCTCGGTCCATTATGGTTTACACTATTATAAAGAATTAAACTTGAGATAAATCAGGTAAAAACATTCGATAATAAGCCACAAGACCATGGAAACTATGAACCTATACCACGTTCATGGGTGAAACCCAAGAAACAACTGCCTCAACATTCGATAGGTCTACTACCAAAACATGCTCAGACACTACATGCCCATGGAAATGAAACTCTCATTTCTAGAACATAAACTTGGAAAACATTTTATAGAGATGGTGGGGAAGAAGAAACTATAATTTTTCTATGAGATTTTCAACATGATCCTCCTATGACTTTGAGTATATAAATATATTGTTGATGAACATGACTACTAACTGGTTATGAAATTCATATAACATGAATTTCTTGTGCCCCATGAAAAAACCTGGTGCATTAATGACACTAAACGACATGACTGTAAACAAAAAGTTCCCATACCTACATATGAAGGTAGTCTTTGGGATACCATTGACAATTGATCCCAAGACTAAAGATCAATATTATAAAATCAACCCACCCCTCTCAACTGGTATAAAAAATAATATGTCCTCAGAAGAAGGCAATGATTCTTGATCATTACAAGATTTAACCTCTGGTAGTATATAGGCAACCTCATACTATCATCCACCTTCTTGGTGGTGACCACTAGATCATAAAATGACAACACATTGGTTAGGATGAAACCATTTTTCAGGAGATCCTTTATCTGAACCCTCAACTCCCATAGCTCTGAAGGTTCCATCCGATAAGGATACATCAAAATCAAAGAACTACATGATTTTTGGTCTATACCTAACTCAATAACATGTTGAGAGGATAAAATCACAACCACCTTGGAAAAAAAATCTAGAACCCCCCCAAATACCCTAGGAACCTATATCATCCCAACATCCACAGATTACACAAACAAATTAGCCATAAATTAAAGAAGTGACTCCACATTCCTTCTTCAAACCTAAAAAATCCACTCTCCAATGAAAACCACAAAAGTTCCATCGATATCCAAGAACATGACACCCCTATAAAATTAGTTGATAGAAGAAAATGTAGAATACAACTAATAAATGCTAATAATGACAACTTATGACTACATCTAAAGCCATAATGGTTCCCCATTGGTCAAATGTGTCCCCAACACCAGCTTACACCCTAGCACACATCAAGCAAGTTGTTCTAGACTTTGACTAGAATGGTCTACACTAGTGGAAATAAAAAACACTCTATGTCTAGTCCCAATGTATGGATTAGAGTGGGTGAGACAAAGGATTGAAAATATTCTAATTAAAATAAGGCAAAAACAATGGTACAAGAAAAACTTGAGCATACCTAAAATTCTCTCTGGACCCTCTCACACTGGTGACCCCACTGCATGCAACTAACCATGCCCAACTCCTCCACCTCCATGATAATGAAATCCTCAAAGACTGTTCATTGGTCAAATTCCATTAACACAAACATCATAGGTTAGACTGAACCCACTCCATCTCCCCTTGATGGAGCATAATTCCACTACATGTAGTGTTGAAACAACCTTTCTAGCAACTATTACTATGGATGATGATGAAATTATCAAATTATACCATACTAAGTGTGAGAAGCCACTAGAAATTGATTCTGACACTAGTCATAAACCCCACTGATGAAATATACTAGACCTAAGCCCTTAGGAAAATTACAAAATATACTATCCTCATAAGTTAGTAAGGGAAGCTACTAAAGTCAACTCTCCACTCGTAAAAACCTCAAAGGACCTAGCACTTGGAACCTACTATAAATAACCCTTCTCCTTGAGGAACCCTATTTGTTCCCATCCCATGATAAATCTCATCATGAGTGCATCCGTTTGATCACATATTCCTTCTTCGGAACCTACATATATGTTGGAAACATAAAACGGTAACTTTATACTAGATCAAAAGATGAATTTACTCCTCAAGATGACTCACGTGAGACTCCCCATATGGAAAGACATATTGGAAATAATAATGATGTTCATTGAAATTAATTACCAACTCCCACATAGAAAATATCCCCTACAGATGTGAAAGAATATCCTACCTATTATTTTCCTTCCTGATTGAAAAAAGGAGCTCTGCCTAGAACTCTTTATAAAAGTCAACTTATGAAACATCTACCACCTTCTGCTCAAACAACTATAATTACCAACATTAACTTGTAACTAATCACATATGAATGGATTATAATGGCACCCAATACCCCACCGAGTCCCAGATCAGACTTAAATAAATCATGAGCTCCTCCAACCAACTCTCTATATCCACAATAGAAAAACATCCCTCTTACTTCCTCAAATATTGTGCAAGAAAGAACACAAAATCATCTACCACTAATCTTCCTCATCAACCAGAGAAACCCTTTGATGGCCAACTAGATCATCCTACAAAACCTCTACTGCCTAAACCACATGCAGATGATAACCAGGTGATGAGAGAACAACCTAATCCTGGAAGTATGAGACCTTATTAATATTCATTTAATTTAATTTACATCATTTAAACTTATATTAACATACCATAACCATCCAATTGAAAAAAATAATACAATTAATAATGATTGATGTAACTCCTATAGGCCTATACCTTACAAATAGGTCTACCTCACCTGGATTTTTAATAATCTCAGATTTTGTGCACCAGGTCCTGGGGGCCTTAATTTCCATTGTTATAGCTCATATCTCTAGCCTATGTCACATACCAAGGTCAACTGGAACTGTTTCCATACCAACCCATGAATAAATTAGAGTGATTAACTCCAAAATCCATCATATCTATCAACCATCACCTTCAAAACCACAATATCATGAACCCTCCCACCAAAGATGCTACAATGAATGGATATAGATAATGACTCTTAAATCCTATCTCCAGTAGGTCCCGAGTTGGTGATTAGCACTAAGGGTATATAAATATCATAAATGGGAGGTATTATCCTCTATAAGAATATAATATCATGATATAATATGAAAAAAACTCAAGATGATCTATGTAATAATATAAAAAAGAAACCAATATCATCCCTGAATGCATGTATAAGTAAAATTGATACAGATAAGAGTCTCCAAATTTAAATACCGAGAAGAAAACTAAGGTAGTGACATAGAAAAAGTGTAATGGTTCTAGATAGTACTAACAAGAATGGTCTACATAATCCTCCTAGTAACCTGAAAATTATTTTTATATACATAGGGTGTGTATACAAGTATACTCAATAAGAAAACAAAATTCTCTCATTCACATGAGAAAGAAGCATATTAATGCACCTATGACAAAACAATAGAACTAAAAATCACATAAACAGGTCAACTAACCAAAAAAATCATCAAAATATAAATCTAAGCAAGTACCACATCTAATTATAATAAAATAATAATAAGAATATTGATTAAGGGTACCCTACACCACTGTCTCATTGATTACTCACTCTCACACAAAAACAATGTATGTCATGGCACTCCCACCTCTTACGTTTAACAACTCCTCACATAACATCACATCCTATCCTGCCCAAAGACAATTGAGACATAAAATAAAATAATATACATAGCTAGAGTAGTAAGGTATCATGAAAATTAAGGACATCAACCTCATTCTCTCCTACCATGAAAGACCCCCCCGACATAATCCATCTCATCATCTCACCCGAAAACACATGGTTCATCACGTCCACCTCACCCAAAGTCACTTTTTCCACCAAATCACATCATATATTAATTGTTTACTTTTAAATTCGATACATATAAGGAAATGAATGTCATCATCTCCTATAACAGGAGTAGGGAAGGGAAAGTGGCCAACCGTCCATCTTCAATACTGGGATGTTGGAAAAAACATCCCCAAAACTGTTGGTTGTTAGAACTAAGTGCTCAAAATGGGTGGGAATCATATATAACCTCATAAGGAAATACAATATATATCTTAAATATCATATAAAATAATCCCTAACAATAGGTTTACAACAACGATACCAACTAACTCACAACATTCTCCACTTTCAATGCCATATTTAAATTCACAACACCACTCAACAAGACACAATCCAAAATACACATTTCACATTTCCCCCCCTTTATTTATAAAATCAATCTAATTTCCATAATTTAGAATAACCAAAAAAACCCATTCATTAACCCACTCATTAACCAATTCATTCAATTATTCAACCATTTAATTTCACATTTTACATCAGCTAGATTTAGACATTCTTTCCTTTATCATTTATTGTATTTGTTATATACTCCAACCCATTCCATAACAATTTATAATTATCATTAAATTCAATTATTACATGGGAATATATCACAACACAGTCAATACACATCTCTTATACCACATAAAATAACCATACACACACAACACCCATCGCCAACCCACATCATGACCTCACAAACCCATCAACTGTACATCACAACCATATATCTCTGCCCCATAACATGACCACAAACCAAACACATCTTCCCCAACATAAATATTTCACGTCACCACCCCATAACATGTACAAATAAAAATTATAGATTATCTCCTCACAACATGGCCTCACATCACAAAAATCACAGAACATTTTACAGATTTACCAAGGGGAATTTTTTTATCACGTTTGAATTATTTATTTAGATTTTTATCACTAAAAAATAATCCAAGGGTCAAAATTTTATTAAATAAATATTACTGGTTAACAAAATTTCCATTTTTAGGGTTATTTCAAACAAATCACAACAAGAAAGGGATCCATAACTCATGCCAAAACCGAAAAAACAAATCCCCCAATGATCACAATTTCTTTATACGACATTCAACTCGTATACACACAACATCAGAATAATATCAAAGATATAAAAGAATATGAACAAAAACCCTTTAACCTTTAATTCAATAAACCAATTAAATCATATTAATTATCTTGAAAAAACCACCCTCAAAGATAAACAAGAGTAATCCCCTCCCAAATTTTACATAAAAGCGATAAACGAGGGAAATAATAGATAAACCTAAACTACACCCAAAGATAATAAAAATATATCTCCAATCACACCCCAAACCAAAACTACACCACTATTATAGATACATGGGAGAAGAACATAATAAAAAAAAGCAGGAGAGAAGGGCTTACCACTTATTGTCGAAACACCGCAACTGAAACTCGCAGATCGATGTTGGGAGAATATGGAAAGAATTTATAAAAAAACCACCTAACGTTATACTCAAAAAAGAGAGTGGGGGATATAGATAGATGAAAAAAATGGACTAAAAAATATTTAAAACTTATAACCCAACACTTTTATGTTGTGAATTCCATTCATGACCTGAATTCCACTGGAATTCCCATATTTTTGATTTTCATAAAAAAATATGTTACCCTTACTAAAAATTAATTTTCAATCATGAATTCATTTCATGTCATGAATTCATTTCATGGAATCCCCCTTAAACCTTATAAAATGTGTGAAACTATCCAGCTACCCTTGTTGTGAAACATGAATTCATGATGTGAACTCTATTTATGTTGTAAACCACCTCCTACAACACTCATACAACTCTAGACCCATTGAACCATCTAGGGTTTCCCCAAAAAAGGACCCCAACACAATCTAACTACCAAAAAATGAAATGAAATGGTTTAGGAAGACACATTCTATTACAATATCTTTAATATTTTCATGGTAAAAAGAAAAAAAATAAAGGGTGAGCATAGATGATCAGTAAAAGTTAAGTAAAACTGAAGCTATCATAAATCAATAAGGAATAATCAACATGTAAAGGTAAATACCTAAAAACAGATACTATTTAATCAATAAATTGATAAAAAAGGCATCCATGGATAATATCAATGTATTAATACCATGGATAATTATAATTGTATTATCAATAAAGGAAGAGCTTAATATTGAATGTCATGATTTCAAATATCATTATATCTATTTGGGAAAAGCCTTGTGCTAAGGAAGTTTAATCGATGGGTAGAAATTCACCAAAAATATATTAATACTAGGTTACCCATTCATCTCCTAAGACTTGTATATGTATCAAGGGGATATATAATTTTGGGATCTACTTTTTACTACATGTCCAATGAATTCCTCATATATTGAATGATAAAATTAAATTCATAAACAATATTAATTATCGATAAACATCCTTATCGAGAAAAGAATATAGATTATAAATATTTCCCCAGTTAATCAAATTACTTTCTAAGTAAAACATTGTATATAGAAATGGTATATGGTTGACAAAATAAGAATATCCATAATAAAAATAATATGTATTTGTAAGGTAAATGAAATATATAATGATTACAAGAAGTTGAATGTTTCAATAGAAAGTATATGTCTATGATATTAATCAATAAATGAGAGATGACCAACAATAATGTAGACTATGTGTAAAATAAATTATATGAATAAATAGATGAAAATATAAGTGAATAATTTAATTTTTTTCGTTAAATATTTCTATTTATGAAACTATTAAAAACTTATAAAACATGATAAAGGGTTTAAAACTGTTATAATAATAGGAAAGTATGATAATGTATTATACATTAAAATAAGACATTATTTTTGACTTTTTATATATAAAGTTAAAAATGAACCTTTTAGTATAATGTAAAATATCCATAATAAATCATTTCAGTAAATAAAAATGGTTTTTAAAAAATAATTTTAAAAAATAATGATATGGTAGAAAAATATACCTGATCAAAAGGGGAATAATACCATCTCTTATTTTAAACATACCTCTTCAAAGAGTTACTTGAATTAAATAATTTATAATCATGGATAAATTTATATTCATTTTAAATACCTCAAATGGATAGTATATACACATCACAAAAATAAATAGTTTCATAATAAAAAATAGGTCTCAATGGAGTGAAAATTGAGATGAAATCCCTAAAAATAATCGTGTTATTAGAGTAATAATTTAATCAATAAAATGATTAGTTGTAAAAAAATTAAATCCACACAACACAAGTGTAAGTAAAAATTAATACAATCAAAGTTAAGTTCATACATAATCATCACATAACATAGTAAATTAAGTATTAGTATAACCCAATGAATGAAAATTATGTTATGA
Source organism: Viscum album (assembly GCA_963277665.1). Classification (NCBI taxonomy): domain Eukaryota; kingdom Viridiplantae; phylum Streptophyta; class Magnoliopsida; order Santalales; family Viscaceae; genus Viscum; species Viscum album. The sequence goes on from OY728127.1 coordinate 628,797,774, forward strand.
AACCCCTTACCCCAGGTATGACTTGTCACATTTATTCCTTAAATTCTTGAATAATTTAATCATGTTAATTATTACTTTCTTAACAACCTTTACATGTTAAATATTCCTTTTATTTGATTCATTACCATGTTTTATTCATTTACTCACTCAATTAAGTTCATGTCAGGTGTTTTGATGATATTCGACTCATATATCCAAAATGAATTTGATAAGTTGATTATAGTCAAAGAGATCATTATTTCATCATATCCAGAGTAATAATAATGAAATAGGTATCATTTTTAAAATAAATCATACTTTTAAAACTAATTAATAAATATGGTTAGGAAAAATTAACTAATCTATAATTATGAATATGGTAGGTTGTATGTATTCATTAGAAACATTTTTCATTTTTCAACGATCATAATGGGGAAAAGGTAAGTATTATTTCATATGTACCAAATTATAATTATTTATAAAATATAAAATTATTTCTATAAATAAACACACACACACACACACACACACACACATATATATATATCAACCATGTGATTAAATGATGAAAAATTAATCACATTGCTTTGTGAAGGTGGTAGTCCACACAAACAAATGAATGATGTTATCATTTATCAATAAATGGGAAGGTAATAAAATTTATGATATATTAATTTTATATAATGAAAAATATTACATGAATAAAAAATATATATAATACATAATTATAACCATCCATGATAAGCGATGATGGAAAATTAATTACGTCAACTCACAAGGTGGTAGTCCTCCATAAAAACGAATGGTGGTTTCATTTCCCATTTAATGGAAGAGTATATGGATGTGGGTTATGCCATTAACAATAAAATATATTAGTATAAAGTAGATGCTAATATTATTATGTTGGATTAGTTGGATAATATTTCAAGGTGGTGGAAGAATAAATAAATAAAATTCACAACTAAGAATGACAAATCTTCTATGGATAACTTCTATAGGTTTATACCTAAATGCTTCCTAAATTGGATTAATAATAAAAAAGGACTATAGTATATAATTAGTAATTTAATTAGGTTAATTTTTCATAAATTTTAAAATTCAAAATGTTTTTAAGTGTAAAAAAATATGAAATGAGGTACCCATTTATACATGAGGGGAGGGGCACTTTTGGAATATCTTATAGTATTTAATTACTATAAAATAATTTTCATTTTTAAATTGACATATATTGATATATTTAAAATATAAGATTATTATTGGTCTAAATAATCTCATAAAATTAAATTAAACAAGTTTTGGTTATGTTTTAACCAATATCTTTTAGTTTTAACCCTCGTTAACTCTTTTGACAATTACCGTAAAATTTAAATTTTCTACCCTTTAAGGGTCAAGAATGTTGACATAAAAGGGAAAAAACCAATAAATGGAAAATGGTTTATATTTTCAATATAATACTATATTTTTTAAGAATTTAATTTTTTTATAAATTTAAAAATATATAATAAAATATTATTAATTTAAAAATATTATTAATGTCATTTTTGACACCAGTCATTTAATATGACTTTAAATACATTAATAAAAAGATAGAATTTATATATAATATTTTTAAACTTCCTTAAAATTTCATATATATATATATGTCTAAAAACTTTATGTTGCACATTAATTGATAAAATTTTGTCACATATAATATTCTTAAAATGATTCATTTTATTTGTCAATTAATTGAGTAAATACTATGTTGGTATTGCGTAAGAATTTATGATAATTATTTAATCACAAAAAATTGAAAATAAATTAATGAGAAAAAGAAAATAATTTATATTTGAAATAAATATTTATAATTTTTATATAACCTATGTTTATCCTTATGTAAAGAAGTTAAGGATAATAAAATAAAGATAATTACTTTTGTAGTTTTATTTAAATAAAATTTTATTAAGGTGAAAATAATAGTAAAATTAAATAAAAGATCATATATGTGACAATTATATTTTTATATATTAATTAGGTTTATACAATTAAATTAATGAATGTTTTATTGTAATTTTCTAGTCCCTGTTATATTATTTTTAATCTTAATTACCCGATTTACAATCACTATGGACACAATTATTTATTATTGTTACTATTCATATCATCTATAAATAAAAGGAACCTATTTACCAAATTTAGAAATCTTAATTAAAAACATGGAATCAATTTTTCAATATTCAATTTTAGTAATTTTTATAAATTAATTTATGAATAAAATGAAATCTACAATAATTTTTTTTAGAAAAATCAAATTTTACATATAATAATATTTAAAAAAAAATTAATTCATAAAATTGATTAAAATTAAATAAATTAAATTATTAATAGTATTAAAGAACTAATTTTACTTTTAAACAATTTTAAAATAAAATGAGACATTTTATATGCCTAAAACAAAATATAATTTTCTGTACAAAATAGTATTATACCCAACTAACTAGAAAATAAATCTTTTTAGAAAAATCCAAAAAAATTCACACTAATATTGCTTTCATATTTTTATTTAAAAGACTAAGTTCATTTTATCAAATAATTTTTTCTAAAATTAAAACAAGTTATTATATTATTTTCTCACAGAAGAATTTAACATCAATTTTGAAGAAATCATATTAAAAAAAACAAATTTACTAAACAATTACATGTTTACTTCATCATAATTAATAAATAAATTTGTGTTGATTAAAACCTTTGTATATTTTTCAATTTTTTTATTCTTATTCATACCCACCAATTCAATTTCTAGGTTATAATAGTCATATTTAAATTATAATTTTTTGTGGTTTATTTAGGCTCGATGTTTCATTTTTTATATACTATAAAACATCTTGTTATTTTAAAATATTGAGATGTCAAATTATACCTATAAAAAATGTTATGTCAAGAAATTTTATATTGGCTTCCCAGATACAATTTTAATTGAAATTATACCACAAGTTCTTTCCCCTTTCCATGTTGGAGTTGGTGTAAACTTATAAAGTTGACGTAGTGTTTTCTAATGAGTGGACAAGGCCTCACCATGATTAATGTGGCATAATATTTGAGTTCTAAAATTTTCTAAATATATATCACAAGGAATAATTGAATTTTATAGATACTCAACCTCTCTTCTATGATATGAAATTGGCCTATATGGATACTCATGGTTATCTATAGTGATACATTGGCACATTGATGCTTTCATTGATCATGGGTTGTGACTAAATTGGAAACAAAACAAAGCCTAATGGTTTCTAATGCATGATACATCATCCCCCAATGTATTCTTAAAAAAAATTATTTTTCTATTATAAGATTTTTTATCTTAAGTTCATTCTTTCACATCTTATTCCCTTACATCCAAATAATTCATTCCAAAGTTTTCGACTCACCTTATTAGCATCAAGATGGAAATTATATCTTCAATTAATGAAAAATAATACATTTTTACAAAAATTTCTAAAATTAAATGAATTCATATGAAATAACAAAAAATAAATAAAAATGAATAATTATTTTTAAAATAATGATAAATTTATGCTATAAATATTCTCCCAAACTTGAGTGATTACTTGTCCTTAAGTAATTTCTTTCATCATGCTTCAAAAATATATGAAATTTTGTCATTTTGGAGTCCTAGGTCATTTATGTATAAATAAATATATTTTATTTGAATCAATTCTCCAACATAAAATTCCTTAAAAATTATATATCTATCAATTTTCTCATCCTCTTCTTAGTTTCTCACTTCTTTATTACAACTTAAGTGAAAATATTATAATTCAATTTCAACTTCTTGATATGGGTTCAATATTACCATCAACATCCATTCCTTTTGATAATAGGTAACACACACTAGTTTTGAAATTTTTGAATTCATATAAGGTGGCTCACTCATATTTATTATGTTTTATTATTATAAAACTAATCCATGCATTATATTAGGCATACTATGAGAATAATTTGAATATCTTTGGTATTAAAGTATGATAAAGGTAGTCAAATATTAGAATAACATTTCACTCTTTTTTTGGATTTTCTTTTTTACTCCCTCACCCTATAACCAATCCTCTCAAAAATTTTACCTGGGTTTCTAATTTCCTATTTTATTATAGTTTTAAATGGATTCTATGATTGTGTTTTAAGTTATCTACTTGAGGTAATACTACCTTACAGTAAAAAATCCACCCAAATTCATGTTCAAATTCATGTTTATATATGTTATATTATGATTTCATAGATTATTTCATTCTAAACATCACTAAAAAAATTCATAGATAATATATTAAATTATTCCAAAGTGTTATTTCTTCTAGAGAACAAATATATAGATATGAAAACTTTTTTTACATGGTTTACACACAACACCAAAACACATGATTTTAATATACTACACAATAATTATGTATGTTGTAATTCAAAAATATTTTATAATAATAATATGAAATAAAATAGATAAGGAAATTATTTAATTTCCCTTAATTGGTACATCTTATTTTATGATGTATGATTCATTTTATTTTTTAATAAGAATTATTATATCCATCCAATAAAATGAAAGAAACACACTCCCTGGGTAAGATTTTTATTACTAATAAATTAATAAATAAAAGTAATTAACATGGTATACTTCAAAAGAGTGCTTGGTTTATAGTCATCAGAATAAATATTTTGATCTTCAATTGGAAAAGTGGTAGATTTCTCAACTTCCTCCACATGTAATTATAGCTTTAGCAACTGACCATTCACTATTAATGGATCTTCATATTCTTTAGTTATTTTTATATATTTATTTGATTTATCTTAAACCACCTCAAATTGTTTATATAATTTTGACTTCAAAATCAATTTAAATAGCCCCATTATTTAATTTAAAAGAAGGAAAATATTTCCTCCGTTTAATTTTATTTTTCTAACCAATATGTCCTGAAAAAACTTGTTCTTTTATTTTAAAATTATTACATTATTAAAAATTATCTTTTCAATTACTTTAAATAATTCAAGGTAAACATACAATTCTACAAAGAATTAATGTATTCCTTATTAATATTATTTATAACCTAAAAATAATTGTGATAAATCTTTAATAGAAGATAAATTTTTTTCCAAAGGAATATTCTATAAGAATACATACCAATGTGTTTTTTATAAGAAATTTTGTATTACCAAAGTTTGTTATTAATATTATAATCCCAATCCTTTAGCTTCTCCCTATGTTCTCCAAAATCACTTTAAAAACATTGTTTTTCATATTAATCTGTCTAATAGTTTATGGATGAAACATTGTTCTTATCTTGTATTTAGTTTTATGTTTCGCTATAAGCTCTCTGAATTGATAATTTTAAATGTGTACCCCATTATCACTGATTTTCCCTAGTAATATATATCGATAAATTATTTTATTTCTTACAAATGTTATGAAAAATGATCCTATATTATCTATAAAAGAAATTTATTCAACCCATTTGGATATATATTATAATATCACCAAGATATATTCATTCCCATGAGATTTTGGAAATTGTCCCAATAAATCGAAACCCTAGAAATTAAATATTTCTACATATAAAATGTATAATTGGGTAATATCATGTCTTTCATTAAATTTATAATCCTTGGATATCTATAAAAGTTCTTAATCAACTCCATATCATATTTGAATAATATGGGATACCCATTCTAATAAACTTTATAATTTATCTTAAAATTCTGATAATTTCTACCATCATGAAGTGTTTGGCTGTGGATATGAATTGGTAGAAATTCAACTTCTAGAAAGAACCATCTAACAATCCCATCAACCCCTTATTTATATAGGAATGGATCTTCCCAGAGATTGTACTTAATATCTCCTTCAAACATTTTCTTCTTTTTGTATGTCACCCCTATGGTTTCATCCCAATACAAATGTAATTGGGAAACTCAAAATTCCAAGGTAGTCCCTTGGTTATTACTAAAAATATGGAACCTCTCCCTTGATAGGTTGAGTATGATCTTACTTTAAATATTTAATTCTAGATAATTGATCAAACAATTGATTCTCATCTCCCTTTATCTATTTAATATCATGATGGAATTCATTTAATAGTAATATCCATAGGATCCACCTTATAAAAATTTCCATCTTTGATGATAGGTAATTAAAATATGAATGATCCATAATCGTAGTTACCTTGTTTCTAATGAGATATAGCCAAATATTTTCGATATTATAGGAAAATACTGACATATCATTTTCCTCAATTTTATAATTAAGTTGTGATAGATTCAATAAAATTATTTCATAGAAAATGAAAAATTAATTTACCTTTTACTAATGTAAAATTACCATAATAATGCTACTAGCATCACATAGTATTTAAAAAGTTTGAATCTAATATGGTGCTATGGTGATAGGTGTTGAGATTGAATCCTTTTTCTATCTACTGAAAGATAATATTATTGTTTCATTAAACGTAAATTTTTAATCCTTTTCTAGTAGTGACTATAATGATATTTTAATCTTCAAGAAATTCTTAATAAATATTCATTAATACATACTTTTCTAAGTAATATTATCAATTTCATAAATGATATTGTTAGAGGCAGTGATGAGTCCAATTATATTTTGTACTTATCCACTTATATTATATCCCTTGAGATAACGTGTCTAATAACTATTCCTTATGTTACCATGAATTATAATTTCTATTAATATAGTAAAAAATTTATCTCTTCATATCTATTTAACACTTTAGATAGATTCTATAAGTAGTCTTAAAATGTTATGTTTATGTGAGAGAATTATTCCATGAACACTTGAATAATGTTTTTACAATATCATATAAAATGGATGTCAGGTTTTAATGTTATCCATAAAACCCAAATTTTAATTCTATTATATGGAAATTTACTATAAGGACATGTGAATATTTCCTTCTATAGGCTAGTAGCATCAATTAGCACTTGATTATATCCAATGTAACCATAGAAAAAATAAAGTTGAGAGTTCCCTGTAAGACTTTGAAGAATATGATCGATTAATGTAAGTGGGTAAAGAACATTCCTTATTTTGTTATTGATATTTCTATATTGTGAAAAACTATCCACCCAATTATAGTTATTTTTGATATTTTTTTATTATTTTCATTGGTAACGACAATAATACTACATTTCTTGTGAATTACATGTATAATAATTACACATGCATTATTATATATGGAATATATTATCTTATAATAAAGAAATATTATTATCTTATCCTTCAATATTTAATACATATTCAGATTGAGTATTCTTTAATACTCTAAAATTGGTTTGACCTCATCCTACATGATAATTTTGTGCATATACATGTGTGAAAAAATTAACTCAATACTTGATATATTTTGGGAAATTTTAGCCCATTTCTATATCAATAATTCAAAACAATTCATCTTATTGAGACTCTAATTCATATTATATAAGGGAAGGTACTTCCACTTTTTCACCCAAATTGGAACATTTAATCTCGGAAGGAAATGAATTTAATAGAAGACAATGTGTATTATTTTTATACATTTAAAGAATAATTTAATCATTATGAGAATAATCTTGTATTATTTAAAATTTATATAATCAAGAGTTCTCTCTACTATTTATCCATGTTTCCCAAAAATCTATGGTTTTTCTTTCTTTGATTTCAGTGTATTCATCAAGCCTGGCATATTTTTCTTAAGTATATTTTTTTATTTAGTCATTACCTATTGATCAATGATATATACCAATAAATAATAATCTAATTCATATGGATTATTTAACACTTAAAACACATTTATAATATCATAATCTTTACCAACATGAAAGGTGATTTTTCCCTTGGACACAATGATTATGTCACCTCTAGTAGTTAAGAATTATCTTCCCAAGATGACTGACACATCCTTATCTCATTCCATGAGGACTACTAATAAATCTAATAGTATGAGTCTCTTTATAAATCTCACCAATAAACATTAAATCACTCATGATGGGTACATGTGATATTTTTTAGCTGGTTACAATGCTAACATTGTGATATTTTACTCTCTAATTACACAATATTTTTAAATTTCCATATAAATCAAGTTGACACTAGCTACTAAATCCAAAAAATATGTAAATATTCCTTTGAATAAAAATTTATAGGTAATATTTAATCTAACTAGATTCTTAATTGTTTATTGTGTCCACCTTTGAATAACCTTGTTATATTATTTAGTAAATTGAATAGTTTCAAACTATAATATAATTATTTTATTTCAAATGATAATATTCATGAACTTTAAGTAAGTTATAATCAAGGAATGTTATTTAGAAAAGGGAATATCTACTCTTATCTTTTGAAACGTTTGAATTAACCACTAGAAATAATTTTCTATGTGCTTATCTAACTATTTGTCTATTTCAAGGAATATAGAATGTGGCTCACAACACTTGAAATAATGAAAGATATCATAAAAATAACTATCCTATAATATCATTCCCTTTGTTTCCTAATTTTCATTACCAAATTATCTTCAAATCTCCCTTTTTTGTATTTCACTATCATATTGTACTTCTTGATTATTTTCTTCCTTACCAAGCTTAACCTATAAATTTTGTTTCAAAGACCATTCTTCATTTATACCTTTGACAGGTTTACCTCCCCTATTTATAATTTTCATAAAACCAGTAGTTAGATTTATCTAAATGGTTATAGGAAATTTGAATTTTTACCTCATTATGTTTTTAATATAAATTTACCCACCATCAATTTTTTGGTTATATATACTTTATTCAATTATATTAGGTAATAAATTCTTGAGATACTAGAATTTTTTATCAAGGAAAAGTCACTGATCTTGAATTTATCACCTTTGGTCTCTCTTATTTATTCAATGAATTTATCTATATTATAATTTAGCTACTTTGATATAGAGGTCTTGTTCCCATATAATGCTTTGTTGGTTTTTAAATAATAATTAGGTTGTTAGTAATCTAGAAATTCACATTGGTATCCCGTTATAAAAGATACTTTCTCATTCCATGATAATTTAGGTAGATTATACTATATTGGATTCCAAGTGTTTAAAAAATGAAAATTCCCTACGGGATATCTCCCATAGGGTCCCATAAAACTCATTTCCTCTATTCGAGTTGGTGGTGTTTCTTGATCTTGAATTTAAAAATTCATGTAGTGGATAATATCATGTCCAAAAATACTATAATAATTCTATTTTACACTTTATTTTTGGTTTTTATATATTATACGACACATTTTTGTTTTCAAATAAGCTATTTTATTTGGAACATAATTTCATAATATTACTTTCTTGATATTAATTCATCTTCCTCTAATTTATTTTTATTGAGAATTAATATCAAGAATATTATTAATATTATTGAGTTAATTTTATATCTTTTACCCATAGTGGATTAATGTTATAGTATCCATTAATAGTTGTTCCATATAATTTTGAACATCATATAATAACTTTATAATTATAGACTATGGAAATTGATGATGGGGGTACTATTGAAACTAATCTTTTAATATTTCATATGCCTCATGGGAAAATTCTTGACAATTTTGAACGACTTTTCACAGTATATTCCGTAGGTATATGGATCATTGAGTAGGGATTAATATCCAAATGAATTCACTATAAATACATTCCCATTTTTAATAGGTTATATTCTTTTTATAGATACCATGTCCTTGATTTATGCTGGAGACAGTTGGGAAAGAATATCATCTTTATCTCATCATCAATCACTTGGCTGAGTGGGATGTTTTGGAAAATGAAAAAACAATTAATTTATAAAAGACAAAGAATCCTTTTAAGGAAATAAATTAAAGATATTTATGTGTTTCAAGTGTTATTTATTTTAATTCATTGTTACTTTAATTTTATATTAGTGTGATGTTTGAAGGACTTATAAATACTCTAGAAACATTACAGTGTTTAATATTTGGTGATCCATCCTCATTCTATATAATTTCTCTTATAAATTTCACTATATTCTATTCTAATGTTTTTTTACTTGATTAACTTCAACCATGAACTCTATTGTTATACCTTTTCTCCTATGGAAATATCCTTCAATCTAAATAATAAGAGGTAATAAATTAGTAGAGAAAATCGTTATGTTCATGTATATATGATATCACCCAATAGTATTTTTGAGTAGTTTATAATTTTGAATTAATTTAATTTGATAATATGTAAGAATGATATATAGATAATAACTTTTTTTATTTTTTTAATCATTTGTAAATATAAAAATTGAATTTAATAAATCATCATTATGAATGAAGCTAAACCTTCTTGGTGTTTAAATATGGATTGTAAGCGACAAAACCTCACTATAAGTGCACAGGGTCATGAAATAAAATAACATAGAGTTTATTGGGTCATATCCATATGGATGACAAGTTAAATTCACTATTTAAATGTACTAGTGTGAATATATAATTATAAGTGTTGGTGTGTGTAATGAGTGTTCCCAATGATGAGTAACATGAAACTAACAGTATCAAATAAACAAGTTGATGATTACAGGGTCAATGTATGTAATGCTTTGGAAATCAATTGAGATAATAGTGGGGGAATTTGGATTATTTTTAATTTTTCATATTACTTACGAATGAATTCATTGATTATTTCAGAAAATGACCACTCTTCCTTTCTAAGTACCAAATCAATTCACTATTTATCTTCTTAGTGTAATTAGAGGTAATTATAAGGATTTTTGTACAATCATTTCCAAAGGAATTATTCTCTAAATTTAAATATTATGCGTGTTCCTTAACCTCTTAGGATACTATTATTCTTTTAAGAATAAGTACTTGCTTCAATTATATAGTACCATATTTAAAATATTGTTCCTTCACCATCTCCCTTATGTTCATCTAGTAGTTTATCTATCTTGTAAATCATTATGTATAAAATGATAATATTTTTAGAATTCAATTTATTCAATATTAACCAACAAAACACAAATTAACCTATATTAAAATACACAAGGTGTTTATCCACTCATAAAAATTCTAAAATAAAAAAAATTGAATAAAGACGAAGAATCTTCTTAATTGATCATTTGTGTAGTTTCCTCCAATATCCGAGTCTCCTTGTTATCATTCCCCAAAAATCCTTCTCAAAAGTTTGAATCCAATATTCTATGTATGGGATCATCATTTAGAACTTTTTCTCTCCAACTGTGGACATTCTATGTGGACTTAGATAATCAAGATCATTTCATGTGGAAATAACTTTGATTCTCTTCAGTGAAGATCCAATCCCCATTCCCATAAATGATTTTCTCCCTTTAAAAGTTTGGTTTCCATACATCTATTTGATCAAGGATTTCCTTAATTGGTTAAACAGGTTTGATTGAATATTATTTTGGTCCCAAAATCTTATGCAGGTGATCTATATAGAATCTCCAATGATAAATGACCCTTAATAATTGATATTTTTTTTATCCTTCCTCATTATGTCTTTGGAGTGATTTTCCTATGATTTGAGGAAGAAAAATCACTTTTAGTGTACATTAGAAACATAAATAATTAAATTATATAAAATATTGATATTAAATACCTAATAATATCTTGGATTAAACATAACCTACATTTATACTCAACATTATACAGGATTGACAATGTAGTCTCATGTTGGTGTTCCAATGGATTTTTTAGAATACCAGTGTAACATGTTTTTCTTCCAGACATTTCATTAGGTATTTAATTCATCATTGAGGAATGATGTGGATTTAGTTTTATAGACCTAGCCTTGCATTGAAATATGAGTCACATTATATTGAAAAAATAATCTCAACTTCCAAACTTTTAGAATTCCTATAAGTATAGCATCACAATGGGAATGATGTTTTATTTTGTTTATAAGAAAAATTATCCCCCATTCTATATTGTATCTCAAAAAAAATTTCCTTTAGATTGTGTGAGTAAATATTTGAAATTATAACACAAGTGTGTCACTCACAATAAAATGATGTTGGTGTAATCCATGAAAATTGATGCAGTGTCCATAGATGAGTAGACCTAGCCTTGTAGGGATAAATACAGGATACAATTGGATGTCCAAAATTCTCTTAAACTCTACCTTAAGGTACAGTGGGTCAGGATGGATGCTCAGTCTCTATTCTGTTACATGATTTTGGCCTACATGGATGCATAGGGTCTCTACAGTGATACATTGGTGAATTTACACATTCAAAGATCATGGGCTAAGACTCAATTTGAAAAAAATAGCTTGCATTATGGTTTCACATGAATTCACAATTTCCACTAGTGTATCCTTATCCCTAAAGTATGATTTTAATCATATTTTACCATATTTTTCCACATATTTTATAGTATAGTCCCTCACATCTAATTACTTCCAAATGTCATTGATTAAACATAAAAAATAAATATATAAATTTTACCATGAATTAAGGGAAAATGATACATGGATGTCTATAATTAAGATATTATTCCAAAAAACTAAAAAAAAGATTATAAACTCCAATGAGAGAAATAAAAATTCAGAAAAACAAAACAAAATAAAGAAAATAGAAAAAAATAAATTAATATTTAATTTGTGTTATTAACTATCCACTAAAAAATTCTCAAAGAAATGTTTTTATCTATATTTTTCAACATGGGATGGTCCCCCCTTTTTCAACAATTGATTTCTTGATATTCTTCCCCTTTAACTTATATTTATCAATATCTACCATTTATATGTGCTATATCTCTTCATTTATCAATGATCCCAAAGATAACTTTAATGATGATTCAAAAATAGAAATAAGAAATTAATCATTCAAAACATGAGGGATAACATGCAGTTCCATGAACAACTTGATGAAAACACCACTATATAGAGTATAATAATAAAACTCATAACATGGAATGAAAAAAACATTTTGAGAGTAAGGTGCCTTCTCTACACAATCCTTTTGTAAAAAGATGTATGAACTCTAAAATATAACTAATGAATCTCAAGTAATTCTTTAAATAGTGCCTTTATCCTAATATCTATAACATGGCTTTGTTTAGACCCCAATTTTAATCTCACCATCTCCTTTACAAATTGAAACTTGATGTTGATATAATTTTCACTTGAGTTATGGATATGTTTTTTCTAATATTAATATCACTCAACTAATCACACTTGATAATAATAGGTTATTCTTCCTAAACTAAAATATCCCCAAGATGTTTTTTCATCCATAAAATTTTCATTCCTTCTTGAGTTTATTCTATTTATTTAGATGAAAAAGTGATTAAATAGATATAATCTTGATTCTTTAATAACCAATTAACAAATAAATCTCCAAGATAAAATGAACCATCTGATGTTGTATTACTATCATGAAATGAAATTTCCCAATGTACATCTATATATCTTAGTAATTCATTATGTGATATTTCATCGTAAAGTAAACTGAAATCGACCATGAATTTGAAATAATATAGTATTAATTTTACTACATGAAAGTGTATTTAATTGGGACTAAATTAGTACCATGAAACCTAAATAGTAGATACAAATTTAGGTTAATTACTATATTATAAATTTTTGTCTCCCAAAGATTTTCTTATACTTTATCACTTAGTCCTCCTACCATTTTCATCCCTTGAAAAATTCATCCATGAGGAAACCTATGTTGTCACATACTTGGAGTATGACATTCAAAATATTTAAATTAATTCTTTATCGTATTTATATTAGTAAATAAATATACCATTCCTTCCATGTGTAATATATAAACCATGGAAAACATTTTCTCACCTACCACTGAAATTTTGAATTCTCACTTCTTTAATTTCTCAAAATTCTTGTATTATGGTTCATTATAGACTCCAAATATTATTCCATAATTATAAATGGGAAACATCATCCTTTTATGACCATCCTTTTGTGAAATGTTGTATATGAGTAAAATCATGCATAATATTAAAGAAGTCAAGATATCAAACATGTTCCACCAAATATTCTAAGGATATTTTTGGATCAAGTGTCCATGAAATTTGTGTCATAGATTTTTCTAATATTACTTTGATATAAATGTCATGAATTCTTTTCCACTATTGAGGTACATATTCCAATTCTTGCACTTTAAATTTATCATAACTTCATTATTATTTACATTAATGGTACATGTACTCTTAGTTATTTTTATTTCATAACTCTAGCTACACAATTGGCTAACACTTTTAAATTTTTGACCAAGTCCTTAAACTATGAAAAATACTATTACTCTCATGTATTTCCTCACAATTATGTATTTCTTAGATCCAATAATTTTTATGTACTCATTATTACTAAACCATATGATACCTTCCTTATCATATGTAATATCTATGATGTGATTCTTCTTTACCATCATATGAGAAACACATTCATTATTGAGATCCTCGAAACCAACTTAGTCCATCCCATCAAAAGAATTATTTTTTATAACTATATTCTCAGACCTTTTATTCATAACTAGATATTGTTCCTCCCCATTTGGTGGTGATTAGTATGTATGTTCTTCTTTTGTATGTGATTGGTACTCTCCTATAGTAAAGATTCAAATTGATTTTACATTTTCATCCAGTTTTTTGAAGAATTGTGTTTCTCAAAATTTACTCTTCCACTTTCAGTCTCCTTAGAGGAACATTTCACCTCATGCATGATGAGAAATATATGAATTTTATTCAATATACTTCACATCAAAAATATTATCCATAAAAACATATATAATATTTTGAATTATTCCCATTTAACTTTGTTACTCTTCTTCCTTGAAATATATCTTAGATATGGATCACACATTTGGTGTATGACCCATCTTCACATATTAATAAAACCTGATTTTTTGTATATACTTGTGTGTCATTATTTCTTATATAGTTAGTTTCTGGGTTTCTCCTAAACCATTATTTTACTAAAGATTTTGTATTTATAACTTTCAATCAACCATGATCATATTTTTCATTTGATTAATTCCCACACCTAGTTTTTTATTTTTATGAGTTTTTTTACTATATAAAATCCTTTAACTCATCTATTGGATCTATATTTTTTTACATTACTTTAAAAATATCCAACATAATCCATCTTCTTTATTTCATTCCAATATCCATTTCTATTTCTTGATACCTGAGCTTTCATCTCATTTGAACAACTTCTTCTTAAATATTTTGAATCTATTTGACCATTTCATTCATATTCTTGGTCATGAAATCAAAAATTCGAACTCAATATTCACCTTTCAGTATAATTTAAATAATTTCTATTAGTTTTCTAGATTACTAGATTCTAGATTTTTAATATTATCATTAAACAAAAATTTATCCTCTTCTTGTTGCTACATGCATGATTTTGGAGTCATATGCCACACCACTAGATTTATTCATTTTGGATATTAAAACATCAATTACATTGAGTTCATAGTACAACTATAATTTGAGGTATTATATTCCTAAAAATTAACCACATACACCAAAACATTAGTTTTATATATTTGGGTTTTCTATGATATCCATATGAACTTTTTTATTGAGTAAATTTTCGTCCTAAATTTCTTCCACTTTGATTTATTCCGAGATATCATCCTCTTCTAAGAGAAAATTATTCTTTTAAATGAGATTATTTTTAGTGATATTTCATTTCATATATTTTTATTTTTATTTATGGAAATATCATATTCTTCATTATCTAGGACCTTATTGGGGAACATAGTATCGAGGTTCCCAACCTTTCCAAACCAAAAAATAAATAAATGTTTCCCTTTGAAATTACTTTTTTCCCTTTCCAAATTTTAGTGAATGTAATGATATAACTTTATAAAACACATTATATTATATTCCATACTACACCAAGAGCATCATAATTTCCTTGATAACTACTTCCTTATATTTCTATTTATCCATCTTACATCATCATTCGTCCTCTCTTTATATGTAAGAAGAGTATTATGAATAAAATTTAATGTAACTTCTTTCATATCCTTTTCCTTAAGAAAAAAAACCTTTGGATTGAACCAAGGTGGAAATAGTCATAGAATAAACCTCACAATATTAATATCTATGCAGGTTTATCTATATCTATTCATGTATTCAATAATAAAATTTACCTAATTAATGAATTCATCAACACTTTCATTCAGCTGTATCTTAAAACAATTATAATTATTCCACAGAACCTATAATTTTGATTCACTTATTTTTAAATTAAATTTATTTTTGTTTACCAATTTTTTCCACATGGAATGTGTGTATTTACATTTCATCACATTCATATAAAATAATAAAATTCAAGTCTATACCAATAAAACTATACCAGTGGTTTTCAGAAAAAAAATTAGTATATGGTTCCATAACCCAAAACCAGTGCAAAAACTTCCTTCCAACTCAATATTATTACATCCCTTTAGCTAATTTGGTCCTCACCATTAATTCATCTCATTATTAATGTATTATCATTACTTTTTCATTAACTTTTATGTGAAATATTCTAGGTATACTCCACCATCCACCTTATATCTTATTTTATTATTTTCTTTTTGTATCTTCAAGACCTTGATTGGAATGATGGGATAAAATTTTATGTTACAAAAGTTTTATATTGAGATTTTTTATTTTTAGGGTTCATAAATATAATCCAAGGGACTTTTTGGTTTCACTTGGTGGAAAAAATATGATTTATTAGATTCATTATTTATGGTAGATGGTTCTATATGAAAATGCTGGATTACATAAACATGATTGATTTCATTGACTAAATTATTATTTCTCTCATCGTTTAAATTATGTTTATTACTGATGATGAAATGGTGATAGTAATATCTCGAGTTTACTTTGGTATTAATGTGATAAATATTAATTTTCATTAATAATTCAGCAATCGATTGTTTCAAATAATTGGGAATGCAAGGTGATTGATGAAATTTTATTTATTATCGAATAATTTATGTTTTTTCATTAAATTATTTACAGGATGTAATAAATAATGAATTAACTAGTTTTAATATTTTTTTTTACAAATATAAGGTTCTTTTTTATTAATATTAATATCGTGTATAACAAAAACAAATAATATAGCTCAAAAATAGTGGTTACTTTATAACATTGATATAGTATATAATAGATCACATCACACAATATTGAATGGTGTAGTAGTCCTAGAAGACTAGATACATACATGATTTCCATATTACACCAGTAAGTTAAAACAAATCTTATAAAAACCATGAGAAATTAATTATTTCATTTTTTAAATCTATGGATTCATTAAAAGGTACCTTATTACTACCCTAGGAAAAGGGAAAAAACAAAGGAGGATATCAGATACCCTGTAAAGGGTTGCATAAAATAGAATCTATCGAAAATAATATGCCATAATCAATATGGAACTGTTAATAGTTAATAAATGTTCTATATAATCAATAAACTCTTCATGAAATATATCCATGGATAATAATAATGTAATAATAAAATGGAAAATATTATCTTATTTATCAATGATTAAATGAAAAATTACAAACATCATAACATTAACAACGATTCCTTGGATAAAAAATTTGTAATATATGGACATGAATACACCATATGCCCAAATAATAAGTAAGGTATTCCAAATAGTTTGGCTCATGAGACCTAACCGATGCATCAAGGGGATATATAGTTCCCCATGATAAAAAAATTTCCAATGAATTTATTCTATATTTAATGAACATGAAAAAAAAAGAAAAATGGGGTTTAAAGTCATCATTTCAATGTTAGTTCTTCAATACTAGCATTAAAAGTATTTTTTGAGGAATTTTAATGTCATTTATAGAAAAAACATCATTAAACATCTTCAAAGAATTATTTTTTCCATCTCTTATTTATTAACTGGTGTTATATTCTGAATTTTAATGTTGGTTCCTAAAAAACCGATGTTAAAATTTCTTATAGAAGACTTTTTACGTTTATTTTTTTCTAGAAACTGATGTTAAAAGTAATTTGTAATGTTTTTTTTTGGAAAAAAACCAACATTAATTTTTTTTCAAATTTTAGTACCTTTTAAAAGATTATATTTATGTTTATTTGGATCTAAAACACTTACAAATCAAACATTATGTACATCAGAAATTGACCATATCTAAATGAAGTCTTAGAGAAATCCAACTTTTGATATCCATAAATTTTGATCCGTAACTCCATTTGAGCTCAAAGACTTGTCAAATAAAATATTGGGAAATGAAATACAAAATTTTCATAATTATTAATATCATTTTTTTGAAAAACAGATTTGAAAATTGACTTTTAATTATTGTTCTTGTATAATTGAAATTAAAATTCCTCATAGAAGAGTTTTGACATTGATTTTTTTTCAGAACTAATGTTAAAAGTAAATATTCAAATACGTTTTTCAAAATACCAATGTTAATAATGTTTATAAATTTGTAACTCATTTTAAAATATTCTATTTTAGTGGTCATGGAACTAAAATTGACTTACGTATACAAAGTTACGGAAGATAGAATTTGATCATCTCTAAAAAAATCATAGAGAAGTTCATCATCTCACAGAAATAACTTTTGATCTGTAACTACGTTTGAACTGTAAAACCTTTAAAATAGAAGATTTAGAAATTAAATATAACTTTTTTAACATTATTAATGCCATTTTTTTTGAATAAATGACATAATATATATATATATTTATGGTTGTTCCTAATAACCAACGTTAAGAAACTTATTTAAAACGTTATCTCCAAAGATGTTGCCTCAATAACTGATGATACAAATATAGAAAAATAATAAAAAAACCTATTAATGTACTTGTGATAATGAATATAATCATGAAATATCCATATTTAATCATGTATACATAATGTTATTTTTCCCCATCCAATAGAATATCTTTCTTAGTAAACTTCCTTCGACTAACACCATATATAGAAATGAGTATACGGTAAATAAATTATAGATATGATATTTAATATAAAAATAGTACTGTGGAATATTAATATTAAGTATAAAAATACATTCAAATGAAATAGGTAGAGTGATATAGAACATAACTTTAAGGAAATATATGCAATAAAAACAAGCCTTGTGCAAAAAATAAGGTATACACCATAAATCATTAAGGGTTGATTTGGGATCATAATTTCATTAGAAATGAAGGTTTTTTAGTAATGTAAATTATTTTTCTAAATATGAAGGAAAATAAAAATAAATCATTGAAAATAATTTTATTACGGATATTATAATACAGTCTCAAAACAATGTTAAAATTTAATTCCAAAACACATTTTATGAGGCGCCAAAGAGACATACAATTTGTTTATAATATATTTTATAAAAATATAATATTTAAAAGAAGATATTATAAAGTAATAAAATAATTATTGTAAGATAAAACATATAACCATGAATAAAAATACTTTAAAAAATTTCAAAACACATTTATTGAAACCCATAACAGAAAAAGGATAGTAAAAACTTCTCATAAAAAGAGGAAAAGTGAAATAATAAGATCACAAGAGATAATACATATTTATCTTCAAAAATAAAAATATATTTTTTTAATTAAATAATATAGAAATGTTCGATAAATAATAATCAAATAGGATGTAGATTATTCTAAAAAAATTGGAATTTTTATGAAGAAATAAGTCTTTCAATGAAGAAGATTGATGTAACAATAACTAAATATAGAGGACATGAGAAAGATATATAAAACCATAGAAACATGAGATTAAGTATAATATAATTAAATCGTATGGTATATTTTACTCATCTTATAATAATGGCGTTCAATAAGAACAATCACAACTCAATGAATGAAAATTGAGTTAATAAAAACCCTTTTGGTCAGATACCTTTTAAATAAAATGATCTTGAAATATAGAAATTGAAATGGAAATTTAAATACCATGGTAATAAATATAATCCTAATATAATATTTCAGTGGGAATTATACACACCATATTGAATAAATTGGTTCATAATACAAAACATGTCTCAAAGAAGTAACCTTTGGATGGGGAACCCTTACCTTTTACTCTTAAATTCCATATATGATCTCTTGTATAATAAACATAACCATATTAATGAATTATTTAATAACATTATTCATATCTATTAACTTTTATTTTCTTCACTTATGACCATCTACGACACATATATTAGTTAGTTAATGTTTATTTTTGTCATCATATTTGTGTAATTTTGATTGTTTCATAGGTGTTTCATAATAGAGACATAGGATCCCATTTTTGATGGAAATTTCATTATTCCTAGATTATAAAAGGTGTTGAAATCAATTTTTTAATGATTTATGCACACCTATATTCATTTTATGGAATTTATAGGTATATTTCATGATAATTGAATCCATGAAAAGTATGTTTTGAGTAATTTACTAATAACAATGGAATGAATTATAAAGATAATTATATATTATATTATCACCAAATAATCATATTAATGAAATATATTAATCCTTAATATTATATATATTCAAAAAATAAATTTTTATAACAATCAATTATAGGAAGTGATAAAAAATGAAATATATCGTTCAAGGAGGTGGTAGTCTACACATAGTAAAAGTGACATTTTCAATTTTATGAATGGTTAGAAGGAATGTAGAAAATGATTATTCCATCAAAATAATAAAATTTCAATATAATAATGATAATTGTTTAATTATTTTAGCTTGGTTAGAATAGATTGGGTGTAGGTATAAGAATAATGAAAAAATAGGAATGAAAAAGGAGTGATTAGGAGTTTTTTACTTTACTGATTGAAATAACTCAATGAGGCTTCTTAGATTGGTGTTTGGGTGAGACCAGAAATTATATAACATGGAAAATAGAGTTGAAAATGGGGGTTTTCAAGAATTGGTCTATATAAGAGGCTTTATTTGTGTATAGAAGTGGGGTGGTGTAGAGTTCCGTTTATTAGTGAATGGGATGTCATTTTTATAAGTACTCCTTACATTGTATTAAAGACATGTCACCATAAAGGGAAAGTGGATAAAATAGTAAAAAAATGGAGTGGGGTAACCGTTTTCTTATACACACATATTAAAAAAAATAAGAGGAAAATTTTGAAATATTTTAGGCCTTTTACCTATGATTTAACTTTTTGCGATAATTTTCTTTTCATATGGTGAATCATTTTTTACCTTGGTAACTTCTTTTTAGGACAAAAAATTAAACCGAAATTATTACCTAATATGAATATGATTATTTAAAATATTTTTTACAATATAAAAATTATATAGTTGGTCAATGTTAATTTTAATAAAAGTGATTTTATGGCAATAAAATATGTTTTTTGAAAAAATTGTGTTTTTAGGCCAAAAATGAAATTACATCAGAATCATTTATAGTATTGATTCCCATGATTTTATTGGTTTATGTATAAGAAAAGGAGTTTTATGTGACATAAAAATTAAGATAAAAATTAATGGATCACAATGAATAATTAATTAAAGGAAAATGACTAAAATGGGTTTTTATTGGAATAAAACATATCTTAGGTTCTAAAATGAAAAACCTAAATTGATAAATATAAAATAATATTTCTAGTTAAATTATTTTAATTCTCAATAATATTTTTTTGAGATAATGGTTTTAAATTTTTATGTAATTTCTACATCGTGATCATGTAATTAAATTTACGGTAGTTGTAAAAATGATATTTTCACTATTCAACTAAAAATTAAACCTTTTTAGAAATATTATAGAAATTAAATATAATATTATTTTTAAATGATTAATAAAAAATATTTATTTTTTATCGAATATAATTTCAAAAATTAAAAAATTTATCTTTGAAATATAATCATGAAGAAAATCTATTTCTATTGTGACAAAGTGCACGTTGTGCTATAGTTTTGGGATGTAGTGTTTACCTACTATAGTTGAGTATCACGTATTATATTATAACACCTTAAATAATTTAAATCTGGAAATTTGATATATATCATATCATAAAAAATGTGGGTAATGAATCATCATTTCTTCTTTAAGTTCCCATATTACTTCCTCTATCGTATGATTCCTCTAAATTACTTCCACTTGCTGAGTTTTTTGATTCGAGAACACTTAATCTCTATAATCTAGAGTCTATAAAATCTATTAATTATATTAAAATTATAGATCCAAATATATTTCATCAGTGGTGAGTACATTAATTGGGTATAAATGGTAATTCCTCAACAATGAAACATGGAAGATTACATGCACCATATGGATGTTGGGTGGCATAACAAGGTGGAATGTGATAAATCTAATTCTATGCAAAATTTTAAAAGGAATGATGTACCTTAGACTTAAAATACCCTTATTTCTGAACCTTATAACTCTTTTCCTCTGAGAATGGTTTCCTAATATATTATCACCCACTTGAAATTATTATTTATTCCTCCATTTATTAGTATAACTAATTTGTATTCATTGAGTTGTCTTTATATGATTCTGAATAGACCATACTATAATATTAGTATCCTAAATACATTATGGGACTTCTAGTTTTCTCTCCCCAACCTCATTACAACATGTTTGAGTATGAAATCTCTTCATATAAAATGATTCACATGGTGCCATTAGAATGCTTTAATGAAAGATATTTTTATATGAAAATTCTTTCAAAGGTAGATACTGATCCCACATGCCTTGAAATTCAAGTGAGATTGACCTTATTATGTATTATAATATTTAAATTATACTTTTATACCACCCTTTAGTTTGAGGATAGCTAGAGGTGAACATATGTATCTCATTTTTGAGATCCTCCTTAAGTATCCTATAAAACATTGATGTTAATTGAGGGCCACTATTAGATACAATTGATAGAGCTGCACTATAAAGTATCATTAATTCATTAAGATATTGTTTTTCAATATGTTCTTGGGGTATATATTCCCTTATTTCTATGAAACGTTTATACTTTGTATGGTTATCCACAATAATGTATATAACATCATTTCTTTTAGGAGTATTTGGAAGTATATTGAAAAAGTCTGTCGTAACATTATCCAACTTTCACATTTTTATAAATAGATGTTACATGAATCTTTAATAATGTTTTGTTTCAGAATTTAACTAATGGAATACCAACAATCATGATATATATTATGGAATTTCCTTCTTCATACCATCCAACCAGAAATATTCCCTTAAATCCTCACACATTGTTGTACTACCTGGGTGTATAGAGAAATTTGAACTATGACCATTATGGGCCCCCATAGACATGAATGACTAAATTACATAAATAGAAGCAAATATTTCATTAAATAAATTCCCATTAATTTTATTTTTATAGTTTTATATAATTATGACAATACATTAACTAATAAAACCCATGTCCTTTTAAACCAACGAACATTTCCCCCACTATATAAGGACTAATTAATCAATAAAAATTATTCATCATCTCCCATAAATTCCCAATAAGAAATACTATCCTATATAAATCATTAGTATTACATTTCATTGATATATAGTGAAATGGATTCATAAGATAAGTGGCGAGGTTAGATGCTCAGTAAGGGTAAACATAAGAAATAATAGTCAAGGATCATAGTTCGCATAACAAGGGTATATGGGTATAATAATGGTATATAATAAAGTTATAACAAATAAAGAATATATTATAAATCATGGAATAACATAAGAAAATATCATAAAATTTCTTCATATCAATGAAACAAGGAATACATCATAATTATGGAACAACCATAGGAATAGGGAAACATCACTTTTTTGAGTCACACACTTTCTCCCATGATTGTGAAACAATATAACTGTACCTGCATATACATCACCTTTGTAGGTCACAAAATTTTATCCATGATTGTGAACAAATAAATTATTCACACATAAAAATATTTCATTAGATTTAAACTTTTAACCAATGCATTGGAGGGAAATATAGTACCCCACCATTCATTATCCATACTTATGAGTTCCACTTGAAAATTAATCACTTATCGCATTATTAATAATCCATGGAAAAAATGGGTTTCAAAAAACATTTATAACAACCCAAACGTTTATAAGTGGAAATTTACATCGTTTTATAATGTTATATAGTATAAAAAACATAAAATCACACAGAGAACAAAATCAAAACATAATAAATGAATAATAGATATAAAAAAATATTTTTCTAGAAATTAAGGAACCCATACTAATAGAATAGTAACATGACCCTTGTAATTGTAACATGACCATTAGGAATAATAATACAACCAGTAGAATATTATCCTATCCTATTAATGTATAATTAATATTTAGGCATCTTATAAGTAAAAATATGACATAATTATATCATAGTATAAGTAAAGAAATGTTTTAAAAATGATAAATTAAATGTTAATATTTTTATAAAGCATAAATATTTATATTAAGCTTTATAATTGATATAATGATTTAAAATAAAATTTATTTTCATAAAATAGATTAATAAATAAATATTTTTTTATTATGATTATAAGATAATTTTACGAGATAGTAATAAATTTTCTAAAGTGTCATAAAATATATTATAACATTAAATTAGTATTTTTAAAGTAAATGATGATTTTAATTAAAAATAAAATTTCTCATATTTATAAAAAAAATTATAAAATTTTGTGCATTTTTTGAAATCATCACGTCAAAAATTTATACGGATGATTATCTAGTAATTTTCTAAAATACTTTAATTTTCCAATGAATAATAAAAATAGACTTTTCACAAAACTAGTGTAACTAAAGTTACATCATTCATGATGTATGAGTGAAAAAACTATTTATATAAAATAATGCTAAGATATTATATATATAATTTTAAAAATGATTTATTAAAATATAATAAACTCAATTTCCAATCCTAAAGAGTATTTTCCAAAACCCAAAGTCAAATTTGATCCTTTAAAATTCCAATTTTTCTTCCTTTCCACTTTTCATTTTAATAAATTAATGAATGAAAATTATAAATCAGTTTTAATTTATAAAAATTATTATATTTTATTAATATATTATTTATATTTTCAACAATTCACTATTATAAGTATCAACATTGATATAACATTTTTTTAATATTTTATTCTAAAAATACCCCTCTTCCTTCCCAAGGAAAACCACTCATCCCACCCATTAAAAAGCACAATATCTACCCAATTCCACCATAGTAAGACTATTATAAAACCTAGAGATGTTAGGGATCCATGAATCTCTAATAACTAAGGCAGTTATAGTGTCATGCAAGAGAAGCCAAACCGAGGAAAGAGTATGTATTCGTTAACTCTTCCCTCTTTTCTTCTTATGTTTCTTATATTACCGATTCATTTCAGAAGTATATAATATAAAAATTAATTTAACATTAAATTAATGATTTTATCCTAATAAAATTATCATATATATAACATATCTAATTTTCAAACTCCCTTTTCCGGCTCTTTTGACAATGCCCCGTTGAAGGCCAATTAACCACCTACAGAGACATTGCCAAAACAATTCTTGTAACAAACTTCATTAATGATTAGTATTAATTATATAGAACATATAAATATGGAATTACATTTATTAAATGATTATATAATTAATTATACTTATTAATAATCTACATTTAACAAAATAGAAAAATTTAGAATAAACGAGAAATTTGTTTATGAAAAATAGGATTTGAAAATGATTGAATTTAATAAAAAAACTAGGAAATATAATAAAATTATTAAAATTTAAAAATAAAATTTTAAATGAATATAATTAAATTTTTTATAAGTGTTTTAATAAAGATAAATTTTTTATTCAAGAGGTACAAAAGGGACATAATTTAGTAAGAATTAAGGTAAGGGGATTTCTCGAACCCAATACCTTTTTTGGTGTTATTCCTCTTTCATTTCAAATTTTAATGTATATGTTCTTATAATATTACTAAAACATAATTTAATTTTTATTACCATTTTTTTTTGGGGATTACTATATCAAATATTATTTTATGACACACACATAGATTTTCCAAAAGAACCCTTCTTTCTAAAAACACATCTTTTACTTCTCTTGAGATTATTTATTCTTCACACAAGATTGATGAATCTTATAAAAAATATTGTATTCTATTTTTCTTTTGGGAAACCCAAATTTTATTCATGAATTAATTATTTATGAAATTATCATGAAACCATTTTCATTTACTTGGGTTATTTTATGAAAAATATTGTTTTACGTTCGATGTGGCATGCATGATTATGTAAATGTTTTGATGTGATGAGTGAACCTGTAATTATATAGTTCTATAATGAATTGGTTAATGTGATGTATCTCATGAGATATGGTGAGATTTTCATGAACATGATTCTATCTTTGTTCACAATTATGATGTTAGGATTATACACATATTTTAATCCTGAATAAGATGCTATTTTTGTTGAAAACTATGTATGTTATATGACCCATAATACAAGATGCTTAATTTTAATGCATTTACACATTCCAAGCCATTATATAATTATTACTCTCATTATTACGATGATTCCCCTATGATTTTTTAGGATGATTATGACTATTCTCACACATGTTATATTGATTCATGATCTTCTATATCGTCTTACTGGGATTGTAGCTCACCCATTTCTTTGATGTACATCCTCAGGTTATTACTGGCACTAAGGAGAATAAAATATATAAAAGGACAAAGAATAAGGATTTAAATAAATTTTTATGTTTTATTATGTAAAAGTTACGTAGGTTCTTAATTTTCCCAAGACACTAAACCTTCAGATCCTGGTTATGTAACACTATTATTTTGATTATCTTCAAAATGATGTAATAGTAATGTAAGAAAATATAGGGTCACTATAAATTTCAAATGAATATAATTCATTTTTTATAGTATAAAGAAACTATATAAATAAAATAGTATTCATGTCATTTTAAAATGTAATTATACAAATAAATCATCAATAATAATAAGAAGATAAACCCATGGAAAATAAATGGCTCTCCAAAGGTATTTAGTAACTTTCTGAGAAAACACCATTCAATCAAGATAGTAAAGCATATAGTACCTAAAAATATAGGTAAAGGTTATATAGTTAAGAAAAAAATTTACCCAATAAATTGATGTATGAAATCTTGGTGAACACCATTAAATCAACAAAATAGAAACTAGGAATTCACTAAGGAAAGATAGTGGAAGAAAAAATTATGGTTATACACTAATGATGATTAAGAAAGACAAAGGAAATGGTGGAAAATTCCAATAACATAGGAAGATATAACATAATCCATCTTTTAGAAAAATTTGTATTGTATAATTCAATGAATGTCTTTAATCATATATAAGATATTTCAAATAACAATTAATTATATGATATTTTTTAGGAGTTTTAGAAGAAAAAACTATGGAAATAAGAAATATCCATGATCATTTGAAATAATTTTTAAAGAATGGTTTTGTAAAACTATGAGAAAATAATTTCTTTTATAATTCATAAAAATATAGAGAGAATGTTTTATATAAAATTCAAAATGGTGGTGAAAATATTTGATCATATTTTTTTTAAAATAAATGACTTTCATACTTTGATGAAAATGAACCATAAATAAATATAATAAATTTATTTAAAATATTTAAATAAAATCAAGTAGTAGAAAAATAACTTAATAAAATATTGCGTAATATATATGGAAATTTATAAAATCATCCAATGAATATAAACATATAAAAAGGGAGATTCTCAATTGGTAAGAAGATATGAGGTCAGTTTCACTTACAAGAAACCCTTAATGTAAAATACGAGTTAAGGGGAAATGAAATTTAGAAGGGACATATAAAATCCTATTAATATCAAATGAAAATTATGTGAGGTTTTTTAAATAATACATCTTTAAAAACCAATCATGGTTTTAAAATAATATTGCGAACAAAACAATTACAGTTTGAGTAACATTTTAATCAAAATACCATTTCAACATTGGTGTATTTTGAATATAAATCCATTCAAAAGTGAATATGATACTTCATTTAAAATCACATGAACATGGTAAAATGAATTCATAGAAAATAAAAAAAACCATATTAAAATTATCATGGAGCACAAAAAGAAATGATGTCTCAAGAAGATAAATTTGTGACAAATAACCCCTTACTGAATTTATAATTTTTAAATCAAAATATATGATAGAAGGAAAATGTAATTGAACATTGAAAATCCTGAAATATATGGTAATCATGAAACAAAATATTAAAGGGCATTATATACACCATTTTTTAGAAAACATGGTGTATAAGAAGAAGTATGTCTCAAGGGATTTCAAAATTAAATAAGGTACCCTTACCTTCTTTTACCACTTATCCAAATGCATTATAAGATCCTATATAACAAAAAATATTTCTTAATCACCTATTTCAGACGCTTTTTCATATACACAAACTTTTATAGACATCATCAATAATTATTCTCTACACACATATTAGTTATTTACTTGTGGTGTTATTCTTCAATATTCTATAAAAGTTCATTATTTCTAGGTTATAAAAGGTAATGTAATTTAAGGTTTATATTTATTTAAAATATTTTAATTTTAATCTTTTTGAGTTTTGGTTATGATCCTAAATAATAAAATTGGAAGTGAGTATGTATAAGTGATTTGTAACGAAGAAATGTTGGTATCATAGATTAATATTAACATTACTATTAATTAACTAAAAAAACTTATTATTTAATTTTTTATATCATATATTATCTATAATTAAGGTCTCACAATCAAATATGATATTATTTTATATCATATATTTTATATGTAGTTAGAATGACTAGGACACGAACATAACATAATTAATGGATGACCATGATTATGAAAGTAGTTTATTTTTGAATAATATAATTATTATATAATAAAAAAATTATTTAAATAATATTAATGTTTTTAGTAAAATTTTAATAGATTTTAATAAATTATAAATAAACTAGATTAAAAACTTGATATGTTACATTGTGGAGGCGATAGTGCATACAATAAATAATTAGTGTTTTCATTTATTAAAAAATGTGAGGGAAATAAGGTGGATTATAGTTTTTATCTTATTAATAATAATTATTATATTATATATGTCATATATATTCCTTAATTTCACTTTTATAATCAGTTAAGAGATGTGGTGGTGAAAAAATTAAAGTCCTCACTTGGTGGTGGCGTTTGTCCACACTACACAGAAATGGCAGTTTCATTTTTCATAATAGAGAAGGATAAATAAGGTAAATATTAATTAACATAGATTTATAACATGAACTATACAATAAATATGGATAAAATTATATAATAATTATTAAATTAGGTTTTGGAAAGTATGATTTAAATCAAAAGGAGTTAGGAAAAAATGAGTACTCACATTGAAATCTTTTCATTTTCTTTAGAGGATTCCTTGAAATAGTGTTCTTAAGACAATATCTTGTGAAGAAAGACTCAATGAAAAGGAATATTATAATTAATTAACTAATAAAAGGAATATTTTTGAGTGTAAACCTTATTTGTATGGTGTTCTTGAATGGGTGGTGAGAGGCCTATTTCATAAGTGGTGATAATGGTATTTTTATAAATATTTCAACTTAATATAAATAGGGATCATGTTTCATAAGTAAATAAGACAAAAAATGGAGAATAATTAATTTAAGGTGTATATAATGTCTATAATACCTCTAACAATAATTTTAGCACATGATTTACACATATTTTTTTCCTTTACTCTTAGAGTTTTCACTTTAAAATTTTTTGGTTTACAATAGTAACTAATTTTTATGTAAGTAATTTAATTTTAATAAATAAAAATAAAATGGAATTTATTAAATAATTTGGAACCAATGATTTAAAATATGTAATAAATTTTATTAGTAAAAATTTCTATGTTTATTGAAAATTAATTTTAACATTAGCACATGTATCATGTAAAAACCCTTTTTGTAATAAGTGTTTTAAGATTAAAATTTTGGAATAGGATCAAGTTATAAATGTTTATTATTTTAACTATATATTTTTATATTATAATGTTTAAAGGTAACTGTATTTATAATAAATACCAAACAAAATTTTAGCAAAATAATATTTTATTGAAAGAAAAGACCAAAAATAGTTTTATTGGAAAATATTACCTTAGTAATTAAAATGTTAAACAAATTCTTTTCCAAATACTACATTTTAATTTTATATGTTATAGTTTTAATTATGGAATAAATATATAAAAATTAAAAGGATTTATACACTTCTAGTTATTTATTATATAATCACCAAGTTATAATTTTGGTTAGAATAATGTTCTAAATATACAAATAAAAATTTAAATATTTCTGGAAAATCTGAAAAATTTATCATGAACTAATAATATTATTATAATTATAAAAATAATGTTAATATTTTTAAATTTAAATTATAAATTTTTTAAATTTAACTTTTAAATATGAATTACAAAGAAAAACTATTTTTAAAGAAATATTACCTATTTTATTTTTTGAAAGTCAAAATGAAACATGTGCATAATATATGTGATAAAAAATATTATATTAATTTATAGTTACATAGCACCACATTATCTATAGGTATGATCTAATAATGTGACAACTTAAATCCCATCATCCTAGATCTAGTTCCTTACATTGTTACATTTTCAATGATAAAAAATTAAAATCCCAAAGGACTGAACATTTTAGCAGTTTTAGAAAAGAAGATTATATTCATGATACCAAAATTAAAATTTTAAAATCAAATAATGTACAATAAAAGTAAATGATCATAATCCTTGAAACTCATTGAAATAATTTTACTTCATATCCTGGGAGAAGGAAAATTAAATAAGGGTGAAATAAAATTATCAATAAGGGATAAGAACAAGAGAAGCTATAATTAATCAATAATCATAATCAACATATAAAGGTAGATAAATAAACACACATACCATAAAAATATTTGGATAAGGAATAATCAATATGGAAAGGTGAATAACTAAAATACGTGTAATTTAATCAATAATCCGAGGTTGAAATTTATCTATAGATAATTATATAGGAAAAATCTAATGGATAATTATAATAATAAAATTATCAATGCATGAAATTATTAAATATTTGATGCCATGTTTCCTAGGAACGTAGAACTTTTACCATCAATAACTTTCCAAATATAGTTTAAAACATACCGAGTAAAACGCCATCAGTTTTGGACAACTGATTCATCTCACGAGACTACCGATGCATTAAAGAGATTAATTTAAATTTTCCCCAAACCATTTAATAACATTATAATTAATTTAAAAAATATTTAATAATATATTTAGTTTATAAACCATTTTCCTTATCAAATATCCATATTGAGTAAAGGATACATATTTATCAATACTTCCCCAATTAATCAATAACTTTTAAAGTAAACCCTATTTGTAAAAATGGTCCATAGTTTAGGAAATAATCATATCCACGACACATGAATTTTTTTATTCAAGATAAATTTAATTTACAATGAATAATAATTACAATAAGGTGATTGTTTTCACATAAAGTTAAAAATGACAATAGAAAGTGAGATTGTATAATAACTTTAACCACTTTTTAATTTGAATGTCAAACCCCCTTGAAATAAATAATTTAAATAGTAACCTAAAACACCATGAATTATGAATCATGATATTAAAAGTCACAGGGGAACCTCATAAAAATGAATTGGTGGATAATAAAAAATAAGTTTTAATGGATTGTAAATTGAGATCAAATCCTTTACCTCACACTTACTTTTTGTTGAACTCTATTTAACCTCATATATAATGGATTTAAGTATTCCATTAACTTTTAAAATAACCATATTAATATTTATAATATAATATATGATCCTTTTATAATATCTTATCACCCATATGTTAATAATATTTCATTATTTTCATTGTTTCAAGTGTTAATTTAATTGTTTTTTGAGTATGTTTTGAGTAGTTATTTTTTGTTACTATTAAGTAGATCATGATTTAATAATCTTAAGAATATATAAAATGATATAATTATCATATATATTCAGTATATATATAGATATATTAATCCAAAAAATTTTGTGATAGGAAATTAAATACATCGTTCATGGAGATGGTATGTCATGCATACATATGAACACTATTTTTATTTTATTGTCATATTGAAAGAAAGAAAAGTAAATGATATTTATATATATTATCATTTAAGTATAATTTTTATGTCATATATATCAAATATTTTTATTAAAATATTCTTTAAAACATTCCCTATAATGCCTGAATGAATCACATCACTTTGTGAGGTTGTAGTCCACCGTACACTCAAGCGACATTATCATATTACGATAGTATGGAAAAAATAAATGTATGTGTGATATAATTATTAAAAAATAATAATAAAAGAACAAATATATTATATATCATATATAAACTATAAATACATAATTATTAACAACATTAAAATGTGGTAATGGAATAATGAATGACCTCAGTTCGGTAGGCGGTAGTCTGTCATACAAACAAGTGATCATTTTGTAACCCATTTGATGGAAGTGTGTAATTTTTTTGGTAGTAAACATAACATAAAATTATCAAAATATATTTAATATTCTTTAGTTATTATATAATAATGTTCTAATAATAATTAAGGAGGTGGATAAGGAAATAAAAAAAGAATGATTTTTGAAGAACATTACCACTTCTTCAGAATACTCCTTAGGTTTTCACTAATTCATTTACATGTAAATATATGACCTATATAAGTCTTCTAGGATTATTTTTGATAATTTTGGTTTTTATTTGGGTAGGTATTTTCTGAACCAATGTTTTTTTATGTGTTTAGTGGATAGGAGAGTGGGTGTCCAGTTATAAGTGGGGTGGGTGGCACACTTGTATTGTTTTGAAAGAGTGAATTGTACCCATGTTTTTTCCTATTACTAGGCTCCAATAATGGTCCATTATATATCATATAAGGTAAAGGTAAAAATATTTCTATAGTATTGGTTTTGTAAAAGTTTTGTGATATTGTTACACCTTATATTCTATGTTTAACCATAAATTAAACTCATTTTCTCCTTAATCATTGTAATTAATTTTAATCATTTTCACTACTAATTTGGGTAACAAAATTAAGTTTACCTCATTATAAATTATAAATTATTCATATTATAAATATGGAATACATTTTTTCTAGATTCAAATTTCATAAGTGACAAAAATTAATTTAAAATTAATCACATAGACGTGATGATAAAGGAGGGTTTTAAATTGGAAATGATCAAAAGTTTACAATGTTATATATATATATATATAAATTTAATATGAAAATGATAAAATGACCTATATTGGATTAATGTTTTTTACAATTGAGTTAGTATTACATTAAACCAAATTAAAAATATAATTTAACATTTTAAATTATTTAAACGAAAAGACAGTTTTCAATTAAAATTCAGTATTTTTCATTATTTATCAAAAAATGGAACTCCTCAAAAACATTCCAAAAACTCATCCTTATATAAAAATGTTATTTCAATTTCTAAAATGAGGTTTATTTGTTAAAATAAATATTCTAAAAGTGTTCAAAATTATTTCATAAATTTCATGTGAAAAGAGTGACTAAATAGTGTTTTGTTCAAACCTAGTGTTGTGTGCATTAACATCTATCAAAAAAATTAAAACTATTCTAAAAGGAAAATGTTGTAAAATATTGGGGTGTTACATTCTTACCTATTATAAAAATTTCAACCATGAAATTTCATGGATATTATCTTCCAAAAATATGAGGGTAGTTCTTCTTCATAATATCTTCTCATTCCCATGTTTCTTCCTCTATTTTGTGATTCCTCCAGAGTACCTCTATCATAAGAGTCATTCAATTCATAAATACATTCTATTTGGTATCAAGAAACTGGATGGGTTCATTACAATAGGATATATTGGGTTCCATCTCTATTTCATTAATGGTATGAACATGCATTGGATATGGACTGTACTTACTTAGAAATGATATATGGAACATGTCATGTACTTTTGAGAGTTTTGGTATCATTTCAAATTGATAAAAAATGAATTAAATTATTTCAACAATTTCAAAGGTTCCAATGTACCTGGGACTCGATTTCACTTTCTTAACAAACCTTATATCACCCTTACATGGCTATACTTTCAAGAAAACATGATCTACCACACATAATTCAAATCATTTCCTCTGATTATCTATATAAATATGTTGTATACTTTGAGCTAATTTAATGTGAGACTGAATAGAATTTACATTCATTTTTTTTCTATTCAAAAATTTTCAGGCCTATGAGTTTCCTTTCACCAACTTCATCCCAATAATTTGGAGTACGACATATCTTTCCATATGATACTTAATTCATTAAAATTTGAATACTGGAATGGAAACTATTATTATAGGTAAAACCTACCATAAATAAATACTAACCCCTCATAGCCTGATATTCTAGTGAGAATGAACTCAACATGTCTTACATTTTTGAATCATTATTTTAGACTATCCATCAGTTTGAGGATGGCAGAAGGTTCTCAATTGATGCTCATCATTAGGTGCCTTATTAAGACTCTTCCATAATTTCAATGTAAAATGGGGATCTCGATCTGAAATAATTGATATAGGTGTTCCATGATGACTTAAAACCTTATTAATATAATGCCTCATGAGGCTCTCAAGAGTTAAATATTCTCTTATAGTGTGAAAATGCATATATTTGGTTTTGTGATCAATGATGACCTATATTACATAATTCATTCTTAGATTCATTAGTGGTGTCTTGAAAAATTCCTTAGTAATATTATCCCATTCAATAGAGGAATAGGAAGAGGTTTCATGACTCTACTAGGATTACACCTCACATCATTAACTTGGTGAAAAACCAAACATATGGACTCGTAATCATAAATTTATAACTTCATGTTATCCCATAAAAAATTTTCCTTCAAATCCTTATACATATTTGTGCTATAAGGGTTTATAGAGAAATATGAGCTATGAGTGTCATCCAAAAATTCCATTGCTACCTTAGGTATATATGTAACACAGGACCTATTTCCAAATTTTAGAACATCATCTTTATAAATAAAGTCCTCTAATTGACCATCGTTCACAACTATAATAATCTTCTAAAGCTTCTCATCATCAGATTGAGAACCTTTATCTTATATTATAATTGTATTTTTTTAATCATTTAAAAAATTATTGATATCTCCCTTATTTAGTAACTCACATATCAAAATTTATTATATCCATGAACATATGATCACTCTCAATCCTCATTTGGTTCTTAACTTCATGATCCTTCATACTCAATGCATCCTATATGTTATTTTCTTTTCATGGGTGGTATTGAAATGATAAATAAAAATGTTTGAGTAGCATGAGCCATCCACTTTGTCTAATATTAAGAAATTTCCATGAAAATATGTATTTAAGTCTTTTATGATCTGTGTATATCTCACATATTTCTCTATAGAGATACTCTATGTTTTCAAATAAAATGTCTCATATTCCAACTCAAGATCATGGGTTTGGCAGGCCTATTCATGAAACTCCAATTTTCATGATGTATATGTGACAACTTTATCATTTTTATTAGGACCCAATAAAGTCTATTCCTTGATGTATAAATTAATATCACAAAATAATCACTTCCAACCGGTAGAGAGAAAATCATAACATTTACTAATCTCATCATTAGTTCATAAAAATATTCTTCACATTATTTTATCCAGAAAAACATAACCCCTTTTCACGTAATCTTGGTTAATGGGTTATCCAATAATGATTTTTTTGAATGAATCATAAATAGTAACCTACCAAAAAAAGAAACTATGTACCTCAGTTATGTTTTTTTGGTGCATTCCATTCTTTGAATAAATTTGTCTTTACAGGATCAACTAGTATTGCACTTTTTAAGACAATATGGCTTAGAAAATAAACTTCTTGACTCCAAAAATCACATGAACTAAATTTTCCATATAAATATTTCAATATAAGAGTCTTAAGAATCATCCTCTAGTGATTCTCATGGTCCTCACTGCTCTTATAATATAACATAATATTATCAATTAATACCACAACAAAATTTTTAAGATAATCCTTGAATACTCTATCCAGTAGATCCATAAAAATAGATGGTGCATTATACAATCCAAATGACATTAACATAAATTAGTAATTTCCATAACTTGTTCAAAAAGATTTATTTGCAATTTCTTCCTTATCTGTATACAATTTATGATACCCTAGATATCCTAATTATGTTGTTATGTAATATTACCCTCATGCCAAGTCCATGTGCATCACGAACATAATCTTATTACACTTTGGTAAAATATACATGACCTTAAACATTAGAATTTGATGGCCCAAATCATAAGAACCTAAACTATTTTTAGTCTAATGACTCATATTTTCCATGAAATATTTTTAAATATTATATGGATTATTTTCAAGACTAGGAGATAAGATGGGATATGATTTTGAGGCCCGGTATGCCCGAAATGAATGTTTTAAATATATGAAATATATTAAATAGCACACACATATGGTTTTTAGGAAAAAGTTGAATAACATATAAATAGGTGATGAAATCAGAAATCCAAGGGCACTGTTGAGTTGAAAACAAGAGTTTACCCTAGATGCAACTAAACATTCATCCGTATGAGTTGTTTTTGGAAAATTCATCCCGAGCGTAGAAGTGAATAAAATATTTGAATAAAATTATTATTTTTTGTTTCTTGACGCAACGACTAGTAGTATTTACATATATTATTATGTTAGAATTCCAGGGATAGCCACATAATTCTAGAATCTCTAGTGGACCATTGGAGAGAGAGCATTGAAGAATCCACTTGGGCGAATGATGTCAGAAATGTGGATCGATGATCTAAGTGCATAAATTTAAATTGATATTTCTAAAAATAATGATGAAACAATTGTTATTCATTAGTGATTGATCAAAATCTATTTAGGGTGTCTGTTTTATTTGGACTTATTCCCCATTCTTGATTCCCATGAAAAACACATACCAATAAATGAATAGATTGATCTGTGGTTCAATCGTTATGCAGGATGGGATTATTTTGTGGGGATATTACATTGGGAGTTTTTTAATTTATTATTTATTCATTCATCATTCTATCAATAATGAATCAAATCTAACCAAATACAAAAAAGTATTTTTTTCCTATTTTTCATGTTTCATGATTTTCTCCCATATTTCTCTACTCATAACTAGTGTTCATTACTTGTACTACAATTTAATGAACTGTGATGAATCGATCATTGCACATAAAATTATTGGCACAATGTTCCTAGATTGTAGATCCAGGATCAAAATGATGAAATGGAGGCGAGACAGTGGTAGTGTAGAATAGATTATACCGATTTAGAAACAATCGATCCTCGCGTGAGATGCATGGATGATGATCTAGATGAATGCGATTCATTTTACGAATGGATTATAACCATAGGTTTTGTAGAATGGTCATAATAGTGTTTTCCCCGAGTAGATCCATGAATTTTGTGTGATTGGAGTTGGATTTCAGGATGAAAATGACGCATGTATGAGTGGGAGGAAGAGGAAGGATTTATGAAAAAACCTGATACACATAGTGTTTAGTACTTTGCTACATGGAGTGTAGTCCCTATGGATGAACTCAGCATGTACGTCAGATAGTACACGAACACAGGGTGGAGTACACAAGATACCCACATGGCATGTACTCCCCCAAATAGAACTGCTTGGACCACATACACGGGCTACCCTGTGTATTGGTAAACGAGCATGGATACACGATATGACTCCATGTACTGGAATATAGTTGGCATACACAGGCAGGACCCGTGATACTGGGACATGGCATGTGATGCCTCTATATTCCATGCAATCTCCTTCTACATAGACACAATTTGAATGAAACATGCCCTTTACATGGGTAAAACCCATGGTCAAGGGACACGGTGTGTAACCCCTCTACACATCATCCACCCTTTACTACATTGATTGGATCTCTTATCCTCTATATATTTTATAGGTTTTGTTATGGTTCATTCCACTTATTATTTTCTATAAGGTTGGTAAAAATCGTTTCATAATTATAGGACTACGATCCCATAAGAAGGAATTCTATTATAGAGTTGTTGGAATCCCTCTGAGAGGTCTGGAGTGGGATCCTCTATTTATCTAATTTTCCTAGGTAGAGTTTGGGTATCGACATGACCAATCCTACCAAGCACCAATCCTATAATTAGCAGGTTAATTCAGATTGGGTTGTCGGTATCACCCCATTTCCCTGACTGTGATCCACATATGTGTGTCATATTATTTTTAGATCTATCAGCATATTATTTTTTATAACAATACTTGGCGAGAAGTACCTCTAAGATAGACATCGACAGTGTATCAGACTCAGGATTGTGATCTCCCTGATGAGTGCTTCGTGAAATCTTCGAGATGGAATCCTAGTGTTATATACTATGGTTATGAATTACAAAAAGACTGTGTGTCTCAAACTGAGTATATCTGTATATTATTGTTATATTTATTGTAGACATATACATGTGTAGATATGACTGTATTTTCTGTTGTTATATGATCCTTGGTTTTGAGGTTTCCTACTAACTATTTTTATACTCACATTTACATAGGCCTTTCTAACACATGTTGTGTCTTGTGCATACGATTGACCTTTTGAAGGAGTCCTAAGAGGACCAATACTAGATGTTGGTTAATGAAACTTGAAAGACCATGGTGTGTTCCTATGGATTTCAGATAGAATTACTAGTACCTTTACATTTAGTATAGACTAGTGTTATAGACTCTTTTTGGTGTGCTTGTATTTGACTATGTTTATATTCCTTTACTTCCAATCATACTATAGTTTTTGGAAAGAGATGTATTTATTCATTTTTTTAGTTGTTCTTATATTTCATCATTTTGTTGGCTTGGAGATGTGTGTGTGTGTAAAAGTACTTAGGAAATCCCTCCCATGTCAGTGATACACCTACTCGGTTTTAGTCACTAGCCCCTAGTTTATTGAAGGTGGGCTTAGGGAGCCATGGAATGGGAACCACCGGGATGGGTCAGGATAGAGTGGTATTAGAGAGGTTAGTT
Organism: Viscum album; assembly: GCA_963277665.1. Classification (NCBI taxonomy): domain Eukaryota; kingdom Viridiplantae; phylum Streptophyta; class Magnoliopsida; order Santalales; family Viscaceae; genus Viscum; species Viscum album. The sequence continues at coordinate 628,836,884 of OY728127.1, forward strand.
TTACTTTAGGACAAATAGTCCGTGATATTGGTTTGGGGAAACAATGTTAAGTGTTTGGAGTTTGGTTTTTAGGTCAGGGACTCTAGTTTTGGTGCAGCGGCTGATGTATCCATTCACCCAGTCTCTAATAGCCTTATTTTTTTACTAGGTACATTAGCACACTGGTTTCAGTGAAAACAGTGGTACATGCATCATATAGGAATTAGTTTTGGTTTCCATGTCCTTCTTGATTCCTCTCTCCAGATATACCCATTGACCATGGTACATATTATTACATTCAAGATTAATTTATGATGTATAGCATCATGGATTCAGAATTATGATCATGAGGATGATCCCCTCAGTGAAGAGCTTTTATAGATGGACTAGTTCCTAATATGTTACCACCAGGTGGTGCAACAACCATACCACCACCTGTAGGGTTTCATGTGGTACCCGTAGTGCTAGAAAATGAGGAATGAAGGCTGAGCATGCTTCATGAGATTCAGAAACAGAGACCCCTTAGGTTTTGAGGGAATCTCGACTCACAGGCGGATGAGGACAGGACTGAGGTAATGACCTAGGTTTTTTATCTAGTAAGGACACCAAAATATCAGATGGTGGTCCTAGCAGTGAGCCTTCCTCTTGGATCCATAGGACGATTGTGGGGTTTAGTTACCATGCCTTATGAAGAAGTGTCTCTTTCATGGAAAGAGTTCAAGAATCTCTTCAAAGAGGATTTCTAACCAGTTACGCTGAGGAATTTACACATTCAGGAGCTTCTGCAGCTCCATTAGGGAATCATGACAGCAGTAGAGTATGCATCGATGTTTACAAACCTTTTTAGGTACTCGATGGATATGGTTCATGATTAGTTATTCAATGTCCAAACATTCTATCAAGGTCTGTGTATAGAAATATGAGAAAATATCATCCCTCTATTCATTCTTACCTATGATGGGGTTCTAGAGAGAGTATAGGTTATTGAGATTTTTTTGGATGAGAAGACACAACCGGTGGTTGTCAGAAATGTGTAAGAAAGAGAAGATACCTCAGTAGAAGGGGGAAAATGTCAGTCTCAGAGACCTCGACATGGGATATGTTTTAGGAGGAGGTCTCGTGATAGAGGATCTTACGTATAGGGATCACATGGTGGGTGTATTCATATTAGAGATAAGAGGTGCTACTCATGTGATGGTAGGGGATATCTCGCCCGAGATTTTCCGACCCACCATACAGTTGATAGAGGTACCGTAGATGGGACACTGAGGAAAATAAAATAGTAGGAACATGGATGTTTGTAGGATGGTGTACATGGAAGAGGATATAAGAGAGCAGTATGATGTGGTCAAAGTTTTGACATGTTACCACCACCACACCTAGGCTGTCCCTACTAGAATTAAGGAGTTGGCGGACAAGGTAGGGGACAACTACAGGCAGTTGATATTTATGATCACATCACTCTAGGAATGATTTGAGGTAGGATATGTGCCTTTTCTACCTTATGAATAGTACTGATAGACATATATTTAGACATTCCTTTTTTTCCATATATGTTGTTCAAGACTTAGATATTTTAGTTGAACTATTGACTTGACACTTACACTTGGAGAAACCTGCTAGAGAAGACTTAGTGGTCACTCACATGTGCCAATAGTGTAACCCGATGATTGGAGGTGAGATTTGTTTTGGGATATATTCCTTATTTCATCAAGTCCTTATGAAATCATTCTTGGTATAGATTGGTTATCTATAATGCATACCCAAATTGACTATTTTAGGAAAAAGGTGCGGTGTATCTATAGTGATGGAACGGTGTTTTCCTTTTTCCATGAAAAGGAAAACCCAAGAGAATAGGATGGAATCAATCATAAGAAGGTGAAGCTGATTACTAATCAATTGGATAGACTTACCCTTGGTGCGGTGAAAGTTAGGAGTTTTGGGTTTCCTATAGCGGTGGCAGAGTATAAGGATGTATTTCTGAAATATGTTCCAGGCTTACCTCCCTATAGAGAGATAGAATTCTGCATTGATATACGCTGTGGGAAGGCACTAATCCTTCCTCCAACATATTGGATGTATCCCATAGAGTATCACAAGCTGAGGGTGCAATTGGGGGGCTTGTAGAGGAAGGATTTCTTGGGACTCTATGTTTCACCATGGGTATCCCCGATTTATTTAAGAAGGAAGAATGGATCTTGAGGTTGTGTGTCGATTACTTGCACTTGAAAAAGGTGACCATGAAGAACAATTATCCAATACCAAGGATCAATGACCTCTATGATCAGTTTAGAGGGGTGTGACAGTTCATGAAGATTGACCTCAAATTAGGACCTCACCATCTATGAGTACGAGATTAGGATATATTGAAGATGGAATTGAGATGTATCTGTTATCATAATGAGTACTTAGTGATTCCCTTTGGCATGAAAAAACCCCATATGTTTTCATGAGTCTTATGAAGCGAATCTTCTATCTTTTCTTAGATCGGTTCGTGGTAGTCTTCATTGATTATATCCACGTGTACTCGGTGTATGAGGAAGAGCACTTGAGACACTTAAGGAAAGTTATGGGCATACTTTGGGAGAAACTAATTTTCAAAAAGATCTTGAAGAATCATTTCTTGATTCAGGAATTCCACTTTCTGGGCCATGTTATCTCAGTAGATGGAGTGGTAGTGGATCTAGCCCTGGTTGAGGCGATGTTAAGCGTGATAGAGGTGAGAATCTTCCTTGTGAGGGAAGGATATTACTAGAGATTAATACATGATATATCCATGATATCATCATCCATGATATTTTTACCATGAAAGGGGAAGAGTTTCATGTTGAAAAAGAAGTTACAACATAATTTTCAGCAGTTGAGGCATAATTTGACGAGCGCCTGCATATTGAGATTGCTGGAGGAGGGTGTCAAGTACATAGTATTTCTTGATGTGTTAGGAATAATTCATTGTTTTATCTTGATGTCAAGGAAATTGATGATTGACTATGGTTTATTCTAGTTGATACCACATGAGTAGAACTACGCAACCCATGATCTTGTGTAATTATTGGTAGTATTCAATTTGAAGAAGTGGTAAAACTACCTGATGGGTGAGTAGTTTATTGTCTATTATGCTCACATGAGTCCCAAGTATATATTATCTCAAAAGTATATTAAACTGAGATAGAGGTGATGGATAGAGTTCCTCTGTGATTATGACTTCAAAATTTTATAGACTATTGGGAAGGGGAATAGTATAGCAGATACTCTCAATAGAAGATATAGTTTGCAATTACTGAATGAGGTGTCAGAGTAGTTAGACTCATTATAGTTATCCTTTGTGGATGGAGATATAGAATATTACCTTAAATCGATGGTTTTCACCCCTACACTTATAGCAAGTGAGGGACGGACATATTGGGGATACCGACTATGAGACACTATGTGATTAGATATCCATATGATATATGCTTGATGGATATTATAAAGGTGGGGAGAATGCCATTATTTTCAAAGGATGCATGATGGTACTGATGGAATTGATGGAGGAAGTTCTGAGATAGTTTCATACATATCCTTTAGTAGTGTATCCAGGTGTGTAAAAGATGTACCAGGGCCTCTGGCATTAGTTTCAGGGGTCAGGGATGAAGAAGAGAGTTGCAGAGTTTGTCCCTCGATGCCTTACTTGTCAGAAAGTGAAGGCTGAGAACCATATTCTAATGGGTTTGACCCAAAACCGTAATGTTCTATAATGGGAGTGGGAAGGGATATATATGGACTTCGTGACAGGATTTCCATGTATGTACAAAGGACATGATTCCATTTGGGTGATTGTAGACAAAGTCACTAAGACGACCCACTTCCTTGCTAGCCGAGAACATATTTTGGTAGAGAGCATGGGATGCCTCTATATCCAGGAGACTATCCGACTCAATGGAGTTCCAATGATTATTATTTCTAATCATTATAATCAATTTACATACCGATTGTGGATGATATTAATAGAGGTTTTTTGGACCTAGTTACGCTTGAGAACAACATTTCACTACCAAATTGAGGTCCAGACTAAGCAGACCATTCGGGTTCTATAGGAGATATTGCGAGCTTGCATGATGGACTTTGGCCTTATTCAGAAGGATCACCTACCATTATTAGATTTTGTATTCATCAATACCAATCATTCCCCCATAAGTATGGCACCAATCGAGGCTTTGTATGAGCGACCCTGTATGTCACCACTTTGATGGATTAACCTGGGAGAGTCAAGACTCATGGGCCCAGAGTTGGTGCAAGATATAAAAGAGATGGTTAAGATCATCCAGAATCGGATGAGGATTGTACATATCCATCAAAAGTATTTTTCTGATTGGTGATGGAGGACATTGGAGTTTGATGAATGAGACCTTATGTTCCTACAAGTTTCACATCAACATGGATTACAAATATTTGGCTAGGTGGCAAGCTATATATGAGATTAATTGGACCTTTCAAGATATTGTGTAGTGTTAGTGAGGCAGAGTATCACTTGGAACTACCTCTATTGTTAGACCGAGTGAATGACCTGTTCCACATTTCTTTGATGAGGAGGTACATCCATGACCCACCACACATTATTGAATGGGGAAAGCTAGAAATCAATGATGGAGTGACTTTTGATGAGTTCCCAATGGATATAAGGGATCGAATGGAGATGATCCTTCTTGGGTGATTGATTCCTTTGGTTCAAGTCGGGTGCTAGCATGAGAATCTCCTAGATAGAACATGGGGGCAGGAGGTTGAGATTCATGATCAGTACCTATATATTTTTGAGTATCCCTTATTTTGGATTTTTGGGGGTGAAATCCCCAAGTTGGGGAGAATGTAATGACTTGGATTTTCCATATATTATTTTAAAATAATATATAGATTATTATAAAGACCAGGCGCTGATAAGACGTGTGATTCCAAGGTCTGGTATGAATGGAATAAATGTTTGAAATATATTAAATATATTAAATAGCACGTGCACACAGTTTTCCAAGAAAAGTGGAATAAATTATAAACGGATGTTGGATAAAAAATTCGAGGGAACCATTGAGCTCATAATGCAAGGATTACCATAGTAATAACTTAACATTAGTCAACACGATCCATTTGTGGAAATTTCATCACAGCATAAAAGTGAATAAAATAATTGAATAAAATTATTTTAATTCATTTGGGGATGAAGAGGCTATTTAGTTTTTAAATAGACTAATATGTTATAATTTTAGGGATAGCTACACAACCCTAGAATCTCTAGTGGAACATTAGGGAGAGAGTTCTATGGAGAATCCTCTCAAACAATCAATGATGGAATTGTGGATCGAAGAATAATGCACATCGATTTCAATGGATCATGCCAATAAAAATGACACATACATCGTTCTTCATCATCGATCAATCAAAATTGAAGTAGGGAATGTATTTTATTTTGATTTATTATCTATTATTTATTCCTATGAATAACATGGATTAATCCACGAACAGATCGATCCATGGTTCGATCATTATGTGGGGCGAGTTTATTTTGTGGGGATCTTACTTTGGGAGTTTTTTAATTGATTGTTTTCTTTATTCTTCATTTTAATGAAAATGAATTGATTCTAACATGACACAACTAATGTTTGTTCTTATTTTTTATTTTTTTATTTCCTCCCATATTTCTCCATTCATCATAGGAAGTCTTCATTTGGCATGTGGTATGAAGAAAGTTGATGAATAAATCATTATATAAATGATTATTGGTGTAATTTTCTGAGATTTTAAATCTAGGATCAGTATGATTCTATGGAGGTGAGACAATGGTAGAAATGAATGGATCATACTGGTTTGGAAACCCCTGATAATTGAGAGATAAGAATGGAAGACGATTTAGACAAACATTATGCATTTGAAAAATTGATTCGAACCCCGGATTATGTTAAATGGTCATAGCCAAGTTTGGCCTGAGTAGATACATGAATTTCTATATGATAGGATCTACAATTCAAGGAGATGATGGAAAAGGCTTGAGAATGAGGAATAAGATGGTTTTCTAAAAAACAGCATACAAACTATGTTTAGTCCTTGGATATATGGAATGTAGTACCCTTGGATGAAATCTGTGTGTACTTTAGATTGTACATGGAGATTGGTTGGAGTATACAAGTTTCCTATAGAACATGTACTCCCCCACACAGAATGTACTTGACTATGTACACTAGCTACATCATGTACTAGAACATAGGAATGGATAAACAGGATGACACCATGTACTGGCACAAGGCTAGAGTACACAGGTGGGACCTTGGATATAGGGATACAATGTGTGACCCCTCAACACACCATGCACTCTCCTTCTACATGGACATTATTTGAATGACATTGGTCGTTTACTTTATTAGAACCCGGGGTCAAGGGACATGACATGTAACCCCTCTACACACAATGTTCACTTTATTAAATGGATTATATCTCTTTTATTCCATAACATGGACACGTATTTTTAGTTTTTGTTCACCATATCAATTCCCTAATGGTTGGTATGAATCGATTCCTAGTCCTAGGACTATGATTCCTTTAGTAGGACTTATTGGTTAGAGGCTTTGGAATCCCCCCGAGAGGCCTATAGTGGGACCCTCTATTCATCTTCATTCCCTAGGTGGAGTCTGGGTATCAATGTGACCAATCTTACTATGAACTGATCCCTTACTTAGTAGGTTAGTTCATATTGAGTAATTGGTATCACCCCATGGCCCTAGTTGTGATCCTAATCTATGTAATTTATTATCTTTAGATCTATCAACATATTCATTCACATGATGGGACCAGATGAGAAGTACCACTTGGAATGGTGTCATCAGTGCTATCAGACTTAGTATTGTGTTCTCCTAGATGAGTGCATTACGGAATCTTCAATCTTGAATACTAGGGATACATAATGTGACTGTTTCCTACCTCTAGACAATATGTATTGGTATGGGTATATCTAGATATTATTGTTATATATATTGTAGACATATAACTATGTAGAGATGAATGTATTTTTCTTTGTTATATGATTTCCTATTTTTTGGTTTCCTATTGAGTACTGTTATACTCAGCCCTGCATGGGCTTTTCCTTCACATGTCATGTCTTGTGCATACGATCTGACTTTTAATGAATTCCAAGGTGGTCTTGGACCAGATGCTTCTTAGTGATACCATATAGACTGAGGTGTGTTCATGTGGCTTTCTGAAAAAAGTGACAGTATTTTTACTTTTTGGTTGGACTTATGTTAAAAACTATTCATGGTGGGATTGTATTTGGACTAGTTTACTTCCCTTTACTTCATGTCATACTTTTTTCTGGGATATAGATGTATTCATTCATTGGTTGTTCAGTTTCTTTTACATTTCAACATTTTCTGGGCATAGAGATGTGTGCATGTGTATTGGTACATAGGTAATACCTCACCATAAAATGATAGGACTAATCAGTTCCAGTCACTAGTGCCTGGCCTATTGGATTCGGGCTTGGGGATTCATGACACAATCCCCACTATGATGGTTCGTGACAGAAAGATTCCCACAAATTTTCTGGTTGAAAACCTCCAAAGGGTGTCCTGGGAAACTTTCATGTCTCTATTGACTAAAATTTTCATCTTTAGAGTTTAGGATTAAATTAGAGCATAAATGATCACAGAATAAATCTAACAGGGCCCACATTATGGCCATAGTAAAAGCAGATCCATGCTTGCAAGATTTCCTAATCTAGAAAAAAAAATAAAGTAATAATTTTTCACATAACCTTACTGTGATAACCTTTTTATTAGGTGGTTACAGAAATATTATGATACATGAACCCCCAATTGAATATTGAATTTTCTATAAATCAAACTTTATTTTTTGAAAACCTTGGATCACCACAAACCTTCGATGGCACCTAGAAAAGGATACCCAGCTTCAAGAGATCCTTTGTTTGACTATGCATGTGTGCCTATGGGTCATACATATGAGATTACAACCATCAAACAAATGTGTCATTATCTTATAAAAATATATTTATTCTCCTTCTTATCATTGATGTCACTATGGTGGAATGAAACACATTAGGGTGTTTTGGGTCATCCCCGACAAGATTGTCTCATATCATCCTCATGACCCGAGAACTTTGGACCATGATTTACAATTCCCCTAACTAAACTACTCAAATGAATTAAAAATCCTAAACATTATGACAATTTGTTTTTTGAACCTTATTAAATAATGATTAAAACACACCATTCTTGATCCTTTTGATTGAACACACCCATGACTCAAAACTATAGAGTGTAGGGGCCCAAGTTTCTCAATAAAAAATGAAAAACTGTTATAGGGTGCTAGAACTATTCCTAGATGGGTTTTGATTCATATCCACCTTAATCACCCTGACATTTGAGTCTTCCACAATCTTTCACAGCCTAAAAAAAAGAGTGGGAAACCTCTATCTAACCATGCTATTGATACATATGGGATTTGAACTACTGACCAGAGGCTTCTCCTCCATTCTTGAAAGGAACTCTGATCCTTTCAAGCCATGGTGACAACAAGACATAACCCAATACCGCATGGTGTTTTAGGTCATTCCTAGTTATGTATTCACCATTCTATATTCATTAATTCAAACCTTTAGGTTATGAATTACACCACCCATATTCCAACTATATAGGTGGACTCAATTTACCTAATATTTTACCTACAGAAAATTAAACCCCCATAAGTCTTTCATGATCCTTGGAAAATAGTGGGGATCCCCTTTGCTTGACCATGATAATGATGCATAATGGATTTTACCTACCAACTAGAGGCATACCCTCATTGTAGAAAAGGAACTCTAATCCTTATTATCCCAAGAAACATTGTGGTATAACCCAACACCATAGGGTATTTTGGGTCATTCCTAGAATTTCTTCCCCATTCCATTTTCATAAATCTATTCCTAGAATCAAGAGTTTTAACTACACAATATTTGAACTCATGATAGTGATACATTAAACTGTAGAAAATTTAATTTCCTTAATTTAAGACTTCAAACTTCATATAATATTTTCAATCCTTACTAAAAGATGTTTAACTACATGAAATATAACCTTACCACATGAAATTCAACAACACATAGAACTATTTTCTGAAAATGGTGTATTTCCATCAATAAAATGGGTGATCTAAAATAAAATAATAAACCAAATAGAAGGTTCAAGCTAAAAGACCATAATCTGAAACAATATAAATTCTGATATGGAAGAGAATAAACTATAACACAACAATGGTCTAGTTTTAAGGACCTTAAAATAGCCAAAGAAAAGTGATATAATGTCTACAATTTTGAAAAACTGGTATGTGTATACTGGGAAATATTTATGTCTTTGCTCACTGTATATATACATTGTGTGATCTAGGAAATATTAATCACCCATGAATGTAAAAGGAAAAAAATTTCTCAGGTTAAAACCCAATAAGGGCATGCCAAGAAAATCTCACATCCATTCTCACAAATCCATCACCTATATGAATCTTAGGGAAAAAATTCGGTTAATATAAATAATGAGATACAAATATTATGGTTCCCAACATGTGGTCTTAGAAAAAATCAATCTACTCTCTATAATTCTTTTTAATTTGGAAAAATTCAGATCCTTCTCCCTCTAGGACATTCATATTTTACACAAATTATCATTTTATGAATAAGGTGATATTAATACAACTAGAGAAGCTACATCAATGAGGGGTTTTGTGTTTGTAGGAATTCATAACCATTTATATAGAAATATCTATTGTGATTTAACCATTGAAATATAGGAATTTTAGTTTTGATGATATAAAAATTATGGGTATCGTTGATGATCAATGAAATGTTAGATTAATGAAGTCTAATACAAGTCATTCATGAAGGAAAACTGGACAATGATAAGTAAATATTAGAAGATTATTTCATTGATAATATACCAAAAAGGAAAGGAGAAATATTCACATTCTTGAGCCTCTATGAGGATTTCATAAAAACAAAAACATTAGTGACTAGGATACATTAATATTTGATCAAATGAATTTTCCATGTCGAGAAGAGTCTGACTAAAAGCATAGATTGGGTGAGGAAGTGCTTACCACATTACTTCTTCTACTTCTGACCAAGGATGAAGGGTCTCAATAAGGGAATATATCTCTTAAAATATTTTTTGAGTAGTTATTATGGAGGATTATGGTTTAAAATGATCTAAACTTGAGTGAGCTACGATCTTATCATGTACTGATATCTCTATAGTCAAGGGATCCATTTGGGCATGCAACTCAGATATTATATGATGACACAATTCTAATTCCTCTGAATCGTCCCTAATTAGTCCAGCTAGATGATTCCCATCATTGAAATCACAAAATCTCATCTCACTAGTATCCAACTGTTGTTGATTTTGGAAACTTTTCCACATGATTTCATATAATGGATGGTGGTCAAAGTCACCCACCCCAAAATCAGAAATAATCCAATAAATATGTTCTTCTTGGACAACAAATATTTCTAGCAGAGACATAGTGATCACAGTGTGGATCTAATTCCATATTATCCTATACTTTATCTAATCCACTACAAATTTCAGAGTTGGTATAATAGAAGGGGGAACAATTTGATGAGTTGATGAAGAAGATAGAGAGAAATATGCATTTTCTCTTCTATCAAAGGATGCATCATCTATCACTCATATTGAAGGGCCTTATTCCTAAAAAAAATTATTATCCACTAATGTGATAGTCATCCATAGGATGAGAAAAATTCCTCAAAGGCGTGCATGAGTCTTTAATCAACAAGAATATTTATATGGACAAGGGTGTTAGTGAAGCACATGGTTTGTCCTCCTGGAAGACAATCCTATCTAGAAAAACTCTTGGGTAGACTTCCCCCAAAACATGGGCATAATCATAAGTCAACATGGTAGGGTCACCAATAAGAAGAAGGATATTCTCAGTGTTTGTTTTATCACATGCTAATATCATCCAAAATTGGTGGATAATCTCTGGATGTCATTCTACCTTCATGCCAGCTGAAGGAATGGGGTATACCCTTTGAATGAAACCAAACTGGTAGGTGAATTGGTAGGGGTATATGGTTTATAAATTACCATCCCATCCATACAAGTGATCAGAAACCCATCCTGAAGATAGATTTTGTATGGTTACACTTAGAGATATCCCCTACCATTATAAAAAATATGGGTACCTTCCATTTTAAACCATTAACATTACAAAACATTTTTGGAATACTTAAAACATTATTGAAATAGACACCCAAATACACTACTGGTATAGAGAATTTGGACACAAGGAAACTTAATCACTAGTTCATAGGTGAGATATATTATCTCCCACCTGGTTATTTTTGATTTTAACCCTTCTTAGACACATCAAATATAATACATATCTTCATAGCTTGGAGAAGGAAACATAATAATGGGTGAGATCAGATTCTCAGTAAGGGTAAAAAACGGAGACTTGTCAAAATAAACATGAGAATAGGGGTATGATAACATAATCCTAATAGAATATCATACCCAGCATATCAAAAATCAAAAAATGGAATCATGGAATAAATATTGGCAGTTCATAATACATGAATCATAAGAAAATAAATAGCATTAGACATTAATGAAAAACATAGGAATAAAACATATATTTATGGAAGACACATAAGAATATAATATAATTTCCATAGTATCCAAGTAATCACTTCCAAGACCATCTTAATAGTAGGATTTCACTCCCAATACCTTCTTGGTAGTCATGGTTCACACCCATGACCATATTAGTAGCATGATTTCACACCTCAAACCAACTTTGTAGAAATGGTTTAATCCCATGGCCATCTTAGTAGTCAAGGTTCATTCCCAAGACCATATTATTCTATCCTATGAGATATATATATTTTTACCCAATGCATTAGAGGGAGATATAGGCCCCACCATCTCAAAATGAAATCATACAAGATTTGTCAAGAGATCAATACAAATCATATCATAACCCATGGAACTAAATCAGTATATTAAACATTAAATCCTATCATAATATATAGAAAACTATATAGGTTTCATAATCCTTTCATCTGAATAATAACCCATGAATAAAAGTGGGTCTCAAAAGCATATAACCAATAAAAAAGAAACAAATCTCATAAAAATCATTTCATGAAAACATAAACTATTAATTAAAAGAATATGAATGGAAATATTGAATAATTTTCCTATAAAGGCATGAGTGTAACCAAATTATGTCACCCTATATGGGATTTTTTAAATATGTTTTATAGACATTTTTTGAGAAAAATATCCTTTATTCATTGAAAAACTATTTTTAAAACACAAAATATTTTAGAAAACTATTTTCATTGAAAATATCTTTTGAAAATAATAAATTAATATTTTAAAACCATAAAAAATTTTAAAATTATTTTTTCCCTTGAAAATCGTCTTCAAGGATCATTTGAAAACATTTTTGAAAAAACATGAATTCTGAAATAAAACAAATTTCTGACCGAAAAGAGAAATACGATCAAATTATTCTTAATTTTTTTTAATAATTTACATAAGTAAAAAAGAGTAGAAAAGTGTTACTAGTACATTGATATATATTTAATAAACATAGGATAAGGAAACTCATGAGTGTTCTAGAGATATGGATCACAAAATTTCATTAAAGGAAGCATAATCATTAATAATCTCAAAATGTGATGGGATTTATTAAAAAAACTCATACTACTTGGTAACATGGGATCACACTATACATGTAAGAAAATTAAATTTCAAGAACCCTATAATATCATGAAAAGATTTATATTCATGTTATAACATGTTAAATTGAAATATATACACCTTGAAAAATAATTTAGGTGCATAATGAAGGAAAATTGAGACAAAACTATCTTACTGATTTTGTAATCACGGATACTTAAACCCCATGAAAAAAATTTAGTAAAAGGGATATGTAAATAAAAATAAATTTATGTATCAGATACATATAATTCATTCATTATCAGTACATACACAACACATAATAAGTGAGTGGTGAATAAGGAATGTATCTCACAAAAATAAAAGTGATATGAAATTTCTCTTACCTTGTGTCTTGAATCTCATCATACTCATATAAAATTACTATATAATAAATGAAATTTTATAATAAATATTTTATATAAGAATATTATTATATCTAATACCATAAAGTGTTTTATTATAAAATTATATTATCCACTTGTTAAAAATTATATTTTATGGTATCACTTTGGGTAATATTGTCTTTGTTACTCGTGTGTGACAAAATTTATTATATCTTTAATCCTTGTACTTATATAATGGTTTATAGAATGTAAAATATGATAAATATATCATTTATATTAATTATATTTGTATTATAATAATTTAAATGATCTATAACTATGAAATTGAATACATCATTCATGGTGACTATAGGTCGTACGTACGCATGAACACTGTTTCCATTTTATTATCATATTGGAAGGAAGAGAGTAAATAACATATAAGTATCTTTATATGGTAATATATATCCTTATTAATGTATCATTATTATATCATATATATCATATAGGATCAATAAACTCAACCTTAATAAATTTCATGTAAAGCGTGCATGAATCACATTGCTTTGAGGGGCAATAGTCCACACTTCCTCAAACGAAATTATCATATTTAAACCAATTGGATTGTATAAATATATTTTGTTATATTGGGATTAAATAACCATAAAGATATAATAAATAAAATATATATCATATATAAATAGAGTTTACACTATAATTTCCACCATGAGAAGTGGTAAAGGAAAAATGAACAAACATCATTTCCTGAGGTTGTAGTTCGTCGTTAGCGTAAATAGTATGTTCGTTACCCATTAGATTTAAGATTGTATATGTGTAGGTTAAAAAATAGAATAAGAAAATAATAGTATATTTATGATACTTTTATTGTTATACAATCATGGAATAAGAAGATATGTGAGAGTGGAAAATGATAATTAAACAAAGGAGTTTGAGAGAGGGTGTTACCTCTTAATCAGGTAAATCATTTTGGTCTCCACCAAAGGGATTCCTTCAAAGAAATTATTTTCAAATGGAGTATTCAATGAGTGGGTGGGTGGGTGGGGGGGGGGGGGGGTTGGGAGACTACTTGAGAATAGGTTGTACAAGAGAATTTTTCTTGAGAGGTGTGAGGAAGTGGGGGGATATGAGGCCTTTTTACAGTGGAGGAGTGGCACTCTTGTAATATTTGAAAAAATAATTCCATACACATATTTCCAATGTAATGTGGATCCAATAATGAAAATAATTATAGATAAGGGATTATAGGGTCAAAATATGGACAGAAAATGGCTCTTTGACAAGTTTATAGGTTGTTTATCCTTTTAATATTATTGTTTAGTCCCTTATTAATTTTAATCTTACCTTAATCATTATAATTAATTTTTATTACTTTCACTAACTTTTTTCATAAAAAAATAAGTTAAACTTATTATAAATTATAAATTATTATGATTAAAAATTCGGAATACATTTTTTTAAATTCCATTCTTATAAGTGGCATAAATTAATTTTAATTTAATCCTCTAGTTTGGTTAACAATGTAGGGTTTTGAAGTAAAAAAAATTCAAAATTTTTCTAGGTTTAAATATTCAATTTCAAAGTGAAATTGATTAAAATTATCCAAATTGGGTTGATTGATAAAAATATGTTCTAATTACACTTTTAAAAAAAAATTAAAATATAATTTACCCTTATAAATAAATTAGATGAAAATGAAGTTTTGAAATAAAATCCTGTATTTTTCATTATTCAACAAAAATTGAAATTTCTCAAAAAACATCCAAAAATTCATCCTAATATAAATTCAACATTGTTAATTAAAAAATTTAGTTTATATTATCAAATAAAATTTATAAATGTTACTAATTTTATTTATTTTTCACAAAAAGACATGAAAAGTTGTTTATTTGAGAAAATACGTTTTTAAACATATAAGGAATTTACCCAAAATAATATCTATCATTATAAATATATTTTATTTATATAAAAACATTATAGAAAATATTTTAAAAGTAATTATTACTATACATATTGGTATGTTTATTGCCTAGGTTATAATTATCTCATTAAAATAATTATAACAAAAAGAGATATTTTGTAGAAACTCAGTGTTGCGTGTATCATATGCCAAACTGGTGGAATGGGAATGGAATGATTGAATTAGTGTAATGAAATATATTAATTATAGTTCATCCATTAAACAAAAATGTCCCTAAAAACTCAGAGTGTTACATTCTACCCTCCTTAAAAATGAATTTCACCATTAAAATTTGTCATTTGGGTAAAAACAAATGAGGATACTTTTGCTTCATCATATCCTCAAGTTCATTCATAACTTACTTTAACTAGTTATTTATCCATAAAACTATGACTAGGTGAGTGGTATTGTTTCATAGAAATTTATCTATATGATCCAGAATTTCAAGTGGTTACTCCCCGTAAGAAATATCCAGCTCCAGTTGTATAACCTCTGAGTTCAGTACATGTGAAGGGTTAGGTATATACTTTATCAGGAGTGATACGTTGAATAGATCATGGAATTGAGAGATATTTGGATGATGTTCCAAGTTATAGGATACCATCCCGATAAGATAAAGAATCTCAAAGGGACCGATACACCTAGGGATTTGTTTCCCTTTCTTCCCGAATATCATAACTTTATTCCAGGGAGAGATTCGTAGAAAAAACTTTTCACCAAATTCAAATTATATATCCTACATAGGGTTATAAGAATAGATTTTCTTCTGATTTGGAGCTTCCTTGATATGTTACTGAATGTCTCTAAACTTCTCAACCATTTCTTCAATGATATTAGGTCCCAATAGCTTTCTTTCTCAAAAAAAATTCATATAGGTTAAAGATATACATTTATTACCATATAGGTCTTCATACAGTGCTATATGAATGCTTGAGTGAAAGCTATTGTTGTAAGAAAACTCAACTAGAGGAAGGTGTTGATCCCAAACACCTTTGAAATCTAGAGAAAAATATCTCAAAATATCCACTATTGTTTGAATTATCCTTTCAGACTACCCCCCTATCCGAGGATGATAAGAAGTGTTGAAACTCAATTAAATATCAAGTGATTGTTGAAGAATTCACTAAAACATTGAGGTAAAACTTGAATCTTTATCTGATACAATATAATGTCTTACTCCATGATACTTTAACACTTATATAATGTATATCCTAGAAAGACAATATAGAGAGAAGTCTTATCTGATAGCGATGAAGTATGAAGACTTAGTAAGGCAGATTACTACCACCCATATATAATTAAACCCTTTAGAGGGTTTGGGTAGTCCAATGACAATATCAATAGTTATGTTATACCATTTCAATTCTTTCATGGTTAATGGATATAAAATATCCTTTGAATTTTTTCTTTCAACCTTAACTTGTTGGCATACCAAACACCGAGATACAAAATCTATAATATCTCTCTTCATTCCATCCCACCAGAATTATTCTTTCTAGTCCCTATACATCTTCCTAATTACAGGATGAATAATGAATGAAGAAGTATGAGCTTCCCCTAACAGCTAATTCTTCAAATATGGAATAGAAGGAACACATATATGGTTCTTTAAGCTTATCATTCCTTCCTGATCAATGTTAAAATGAGGAACATTTCTATCCTTAAATTTCATCTCTAAATTTTACTTATGAGCCTGCTTAATCTTCACATGGATAGAGGTTTGAACATTCATTTGAGAAAGAAAATATTATTCCCCATCCTTCAGTATTTATAGATCCATCCTTTTCAAATCTAGAAATATTGCATCTTTTTTTATCATAATCATGGAAAAGTTATAATGATCCTTTCAACATAAAGTATCATCCACCTAATTCACTTTCCTTGGGAGGTAATGTATTGAGAAGATAGAATACTTTATCAAATTTAACAATGTTATCTAGATCATATTCAACTCTTTATTTGTGAATATATATTTCAGAATTTTATGATCAATATATATATCACACTTTTCACCATATGAATAGTGGTTCCATATCTTTAATTAAAAAATTACCACTGTAAACTCAAAATCATTATTTTGGTAATTTTGATCATGAATATTCAACTTTTTCAAAGAAAAAGTGATAGACATGTTATTCTACATTAGAACACATACCAATACATTCATGGATGAATCGTTATAGATTAAAAACCCTTATCCACTATTGGATAATGTATTCATAGGTGCACTAACTAACCTTATTTTTAGTTAAATGAAATTTTCCTCATATTCATCATACCATAGGAACATGTCACCCTTCTAAGTTAAATTTGTCAGAGGATTAGTTGGTCATGAGAAATTATTCAAAAACCCTTAAAAATATCCAGCTAAACTAAGAATTCAACATATCTAAATCAACATGGTTGGTCTAGGTAACAACTTATTTCCCTTCATCTTTGATGGATCTACTATTATAGAATCTCTTGAGATTATATGAACAAAAAATGAAATATTTTGCACCCAAAATTCACACTTTATAAATACTTCATATAGATTCTCCTTCTTTTGGGTATTTATTAAAATTCTCATGTGATATTCATGATATCCATCTTCCTTTGAATATATAAGAATATCATCTATAAAGACTACAACAAACGAGTCAAGTTAATCTCTAAAGACTCTATTCTTTAAATCCATGAAGATAGTAGGGGTATTAGTAAGACCAAAAGGAATCACTATATATTCATAGTGTCCATACCTTGTACAGAATGATGTCTTGGGTATATAAATTTTCTTAAACCTAAATTTATGATACCTAGAATAAATTTCAATCTTGGATTATTATTGAGATCCATGCAGTTGATCAAAATAGTGATCAATACAAGGAAGAGATTACTTGTTATTGATTTTAATCTTGTTTAACCACCAATAATCAATGAATATTCACACTCATCCATAATTCTATTTCACAAAGAGAATAGGTGCACCCTAAGGTAACAGACTTGTCCAAATAAATCCCTCATAAAGGTTTTCTTGGAGTTTCTTCTTAAATTCCTACATCTCAATCTGGGCCATTTCACAACGAGTCTTTGAAATTGGTGAGGATCTAGGTATGAGTTCTATCAAGAACTCAAATTCACGTTTTGGGGGAATGATATGAAACTATTATGGAAAGACATTCAAAAATTATAGAAAAATAATAATATCATCGATATCAATTTTTACCATAACTATTTGAGATAAATTTCCCTTTTGAATGGGAATTAAGACCAATACACAGGATGTAATCTCCATAGGAAGTTTATTCTTATAATCACAATGATGGATGGTCATTGGAGGGTTTGAAATATCAAACCAAACTTCTGTTCCCCAAAAATTGATGTGGGATATATGTAGATAAATCCAATCCATGCCTAAGTTGACATCAAAATCAACCAAAGGGAGAATGAAAATATTTGAAGGAAGCATATTCCCACAAACATCAACCGGAGAGGAATCATAGACCTGCGATGCTACCATCACACCATTTTGGGTTTGCACTTATAATTCTACAACCAAAAGTTTTTTTGGATTCTTATCACCCATACCAAATTATTGAGATATGAAAGAGTGGGTTGTTCTAAAATAAAATAATACATTAGAAGTTCTGGTGTGGATGGTAAGTGAACCTTACAACACATCGTTATCACAACCCTCATCAGAAATAGTGATTTAATGAGATTTCCCCTTGTGCCTCATCTTAAGAGCTAACTGACATTTTCCATCATCACCAGCCCTTGGGGTTTGGATAATTGTTAGCATAATGACCATTCTCCTTACACTTGTTGCACTGAATCCTGAGAGGTGAATTCAATACCACTTTTTATCCATTCACACTATTAGCTAACTTCTCCCCATCACTTCAGCAATCAAATGACCAATGGCCTTCCCTTCCACACTTAAAACCCTTATTAGACCCCTTAAGTAATTTCCTATATTCTTATTCCCACACTTAGATCATTAAGGAAAGATCATATTCTTCTCTCCTTGGTTTTTAGATTTTCCATTAAACTCCATCTTCTTTTTCTTGTCAAAACCATGAGATTGATACGTGACTCCGACATCCATTTAATCCTTTATTTCACAATTCATAATATCTTCATAGATATTAATGTATTTTGTGGGGAATGCCTTTATGAAACATGGAATTAAACCTCTAAATAACCCACCATCTTTACTTTTAGGTTGGATTATAATTCCTGAAGTGTACCTCCCAAGTCACGAGAAATTATCCTAATAGTTACCAACAGATTCATCATCCATTTTCTTGAACTCATGAAACTCATTCTCCATATTTATCTAAATATTACAAAGAAGTCACTTATTAAAAAATATTTTCTTGAAATCATCTCAATCGATGGATTCAATATCATCTTGTTGCCTCATATTCATGATTAGTGTCCACCACTGGTCTGCTTCACATTCTAACTGATAAACCACCAAAATGAATTTCTCATGCTCCACACACCGGAGAATGGAGAATATCCTTTCAGTAGTACTGATCCATTTTTTAGCAACAAGTGGACCAAAATGCCCTCTAAAATAAGGTGGGTTCTTCTTTATGAAAGACTGTATCACCCTGATATTTTGTGAATTTTTTCAAATTAATTTAATCTTTGGATATTTTCACTTCACACAAACATTGATTATTGATTTTTTATTATATAATAGCACTAAGTGTGGATTATGTTATATGAAACACCCATTCAATCTTGTACTACATACAACACCGACTCGTCTGGTGTTACATGAAACACCAAGTTTCTATTAAAAAATAATTTACTGTTATAATTATTTAAATAAGTTAGTTATAACCTATCCATTAAAAATTTAATATGAATATTAATCATAATTTTTAAATATTAGTCATAATTGTTTTGATAATGAAAAATTAATTTTTGTTAAATTCCTTTTATGTTTAAAAACACTGTTTTCTAGAATGAACCGCATTAAATGTCCTTCTGTAAAAAATAATAAAATTAAATTTAGACACATTTTGAAAATGAAATTGAAAAATAAAATTAATTTTATAAATTTTAATGTGAAATTATCCTAGGTTTATTTTTTGGTATTTTTTGGAAAAGTTTCAATTTTAGATGAATAGTGAAAAATACTGCATAGTAGTTAAAAACCAACTTTTTCATTTAAATAATTATTTTTAATTTATATTTATTTTAAAGTCAGAATAAATAAATATAAAATTTATTAATCCAATTTAGTTCATTGGAATAATTTTTATTATAGAATTAGATATTAAAAAAATATCGAACTTTTTAACGTCTCTTTTACCCACTATCTAGTCACATTTATGGAATTAGCATCAAATTTTTTTAGCACTTCTGTGATTTGAATTTGGAAAATCCAACAACCATGTTTGTAATCAGTATGAAAAATGTTGTCTAATTGGGTAAATTTTTTTTTGGTGAATAATGACTTTTGAATTTGAATTTACCACGGTTAAAGGTAAATAGAGTCTTTAATGGAAACAAATAATATTATAATAATATAAAATTACCCTAACACTTTTCATAATTTAATTGGATTAGTATTTTTCCACTAAAATAAACCTTAGGTCTAAAATATTATTCATTTAATCCACTTGTGTTAAATTAGGACATTTATTATATTTATTTAAAGAATAGTTAAAAGTATCATATTCAAATTTTTATAACTAAATGTTTTTTAATATTGGGTTATAAATAAGATAAATTTTACCATAAATATTCTTTAGAAATATAATAAATTTATCAACATATTCATAATTTATTTAAAAATTTTATACATTAAATAAATAAATTTAATTGTGACACAATGATGATGTAGTAACATATTTATTAAAGGAAGAATCAATTAAATGATATTAATAACAATAAAATAAATATCATTCGATCTATTTTTTGTGATAAATTTTTTTGGATGATTGTGAAATGTTAAGGATAATTTATTGTTTCTTTTTTAAATGATTAAAGTTGGTATAATTTTATAAAAAATTATGTAATAAATGGTGTAAAATTGACATAAATATTATTTTCAAATAATTAATATTTAATGAAATGATAAAAAATTCATAAAATTCAATATTTCGTCCAAATAAATATTATAGTTTCAAATATTTTATAAATAATACAATTGGGGTTATTTTGGAATTTTATAGTAACTATATTAACCCTATAGTGTAAAACGTCCAGTTGTCATGGTAAGAGAGAAATTATATAACTAAGGGTGAAAGAGAAAGGATAAGGTTAATTATGTGAATTAAACCAGTATAAAATTCATTGGTCAAGATAATTTAGAACAAAAATCATCTTATCCTCTAAATAAATCACTTTGGATATATTTTAAGTCGAAATATATTTTATAATAAATTAATAGTTTTAGAGTTTCCAAAAGTGCCCATCCTCCCTCTTATAAAAGGGAACCTCTCCTATCTTTTATTAACACCTATAAAGCCTTTTGACTTAGCCATAACCTACCAATTTATCCTCCCAATTTACATTACATGGTCTTAGAAGAATTTACCTAGTCAGAATGAAACCCTAGGAGTCCTTTTGGCACAAACCCAAAGGAGTTACACGATTAAGAGGTAACATATTTTCTCAAGATCCTTTCTTAATATTCCTTATCCACCCCCAAAAATCTCTTTGTTAAATTATATTATGAAAAAAAGTATCCTCTTTATACTAGGAGGTTTTTATGTGAAGGGAGAAACCTAAACAAATACACACCTCTATCTAAAGGATATTGAATATATTGTTTTTGTGTACGGTGAACTACTGCGTTACGAAACAATGATTGTTCATTTGTCCTTTACAACCAAAAATGGTGGCCATTATAATGGAATATATATATATATATATTATATAATATTTTTTATTTATATAATATTATTTATTCCTTTCAAAAATACATACCTTTTTACTTTTCATTTGGTGTTAATATTATAATCTTGTTTGAGGAAGAGTGGACTAATGCCCCCTCAAAACGCTGTGATTCGTTCACACACCACATGGAATGTATTAAGGATGAGTTTAGTGAAATTATATTACATATATGATATAATAATTCTATGAGAATAATTATTTATATAAACATACATACATATTTAATTTACATAATTTCATTCAAAATGACAATTAAAAAGGAAACATCATTCATGCGTATGAACAACTTACTGTCTCCATGAACGACATATTACATATTCTAATTCTTCACATAATAGATTATTTTAATATATATATATATATATTGGTTATAAATGATATTTAATTCATTTAAATTTTTGAATCATGATATAACTATAAGGACTAATGATATAAAAAATTAAGACACATGCGAAGAACAAAGAGAATATTACCCGAAGTGAAACCTTAACATAAGATCATTAAGAAGAGGGTAAAATAAAGTCATAATAAAACCATATGTGGTATTAGATATAAGATTATTATTCTTTAAAATATGTATAATAAACACGTATTTATTATATAGGATGCTTGTTCTAGTAAGGAGAGAGTCTAGACACAGGGTACGAGATTATTTTTCTCTCACCTTTATTTCTGTGAGACACATGCCTCACACACTACTTGTTTCTCCTAAGTTGTGTATATACTCCCCATGAATTTCATTTATGAGTATTTTACAAAATATTATTATATTTTCATATTATTATAATTTTATTTCTTACATGGGAAATACGATTCTGTGAGACACATGCCTCACTTTTTTTTATTTTTTAAAAAGTTATTTTTAAGGAAATTTCATGTTTCAAGTGATCTTTCAAAATCCATTCCCACTAATGATGACATAATTTGTTATTTTTCAAGAATTACATTAATATTATTTCTATAAATGGGTTAGGTTTTGATATCATATTGTTTAGGAAACCAACTTTTTCATGGGTTATTATTGTGATTAAATGATTACAAAACCAATATCTTTTCCACAGGTTATCATATGATTTCCCATTTACGATTCCCATTTTATTTCATGGGTTTTGATATGATAGTTTATGAAGTTGTGGTATATACATGTATGATTTCATTATAAGATCGGTGAGACCTATATCTCCCTCCAATGCATTGGGTAAAGGTGGAAACCTCATGAGGTATAAATGTTATTTTTGAACCAGATTTCATGTTCACAATTCTAAGCATAGACCTAGTTTTTATGTCCACAATTCTATGTGTGGGTATCGTTTTCATGTCCATGATTTTATGCGTGGACATGGTTTTCATGTCTATATGTTTATGAAAGGGCCTGATTTCATGTCCTTAATGAGTGAAACTATTACTAATTATACATGTTCAAAAAGTTATATGTTTATTTTTATGCCACAAATACCTGACTTATGTCAATTTTATAATCTTACTAATTATGTTATTTTATTTCCTTATGATTCAAGTCATATGAAATGCCAATATCTTCCTGTTACATCTCATGATTATGATCTTTGATATGAAGGATATGATCTTATATTGTTTTTATCATCTTCTCATAACCTTATGCTCATGATATGCTTATGTATCTCTTGAATTTACCCTTTCTAACAATTTGAGCACACCCATTTCTTATGTTTCCTTTCCCCATGTTATGAAGAAAGGTTTTAGGTATATTTATTTAAGGTGAAGATATTTATGGGAGATAGTGAATATCTTTCACCAGGATATTCGATTTTATTTTCATGTTTCTAGAGACACTAAAATATTATGGTCCTTGGGCTTGTATTATTGTAATTCACTATATATTAATCTAAAATGATGTAATATACATATATGCTAAGCCTGGGTCACAATAGTTGCTATCATAGGAAAGGTTTAGTCACCCATTGGAAACTATGATGAGAAAGCTTTAGTGAGATACCTATGTATATTTTTAAGTATATGTCTAGGGATGTCTTTAAGGATAAGCAAATGGATGAGTCAACATTTAGTAAAATATATTTGAATATTGGTAAAGGATAGAGTGATTGGTTTATTATAAATACATCCCTTTTTGAATACTACAAGTGGATGTGGCTCTGGAATAGATATACATAGGAGTAACAACTCCGACAAGATGTTCTGGGTCTGGCTTGGGGAAATATTGTACATGACAACATGCCTTGCTGCACACCTGGTTTGATAGTCCCGAGGGATATTCTTTGGGAATTCACAAACTCCCCATGAAGCATCACGAAGGATTTAAATAGGATTTGGTTATGAATAACCTAGGATAAATATGAGGAGTCATATTTTAAGAAAATTCTAACAATTTGGACATACTATAAGTTTTTTTCATGATTACGTGATTTCTCACTATGATAATCTTTTCTTACTCAATTATTCAAGGTTTTAGACAATGGATGGAACCTAAAGGAACTGGATTAAAATTTAGTATGTAGGAAAATATATTGATGAGTAGACCAATGGGATGATCACAAGAGTGAAGGATGTTCTGATCATGCCTAAATAGTTTTCATGGAACATGATTAACAACGTGTACCTTAACCAACTCTCAAACTCACCAAGGAAGCGAAAGAAGGAGATCAATGAGAGTTCAGGCAATGAAGACCATGGAGGAAAGAAGATTCAGTTTCCTTTTTGTCCAGAATGTGGAAAGAATCACCTAAGTGAATGTATTAGAAGAACAAGAAGATGTTTTGACTATAGAAAAGAAGGACACAAGGCAAGTGTCTACTAGGGAAAAATGAAGAGTTCAGTTAAGGGAATGGATGAGAATATTCGTCTCCCTAATATATCATCCAAGGTTAAGTGTTTAATGTGTGGAGTAAATGATCATTATCCAACCCAATGTTGAAATATAAATTCTTTTGATTTGAACCAGCAATGTGGTGCGAGTAATGGTTACATTGCTGATGATGAAAGGACTACAGATGAAATGTTTAAAGAAAGATGTATTATGTAATAGGATGAAGTAATCGATGTTTTTCTATATTATAATTCAATAAAAAAAAATTTAGTACTTTTATGGTATTAGAGAATAATGAAACATCTAGGGATTGGTCCACTATAGTTTTTATTTAAGGATTTATGAACACATGTTTAATGGTACTGGTAACCATGAAATGTTATTGAGGTAATAAGGTGATTTTTTGGAATATTCATGATTAAGGGAAGGATAACCCTTAATATGACAATGATGTTGAGAAAATGATATTTGGATAAAGATATGTTGGATATGAATAAGTAAATTGGATGATACTAGTTACCTTGGAACTGATTAAAGATTTATTAACATGCAGGTTATCCTATCATGGATGAATATTACATCATTTTAGACTTAAGAATAAGAAAATATGAATATTTTCAATAAGGTTGTATGGTAATTCAGGTCATTTCCATGTTTCAAGATAATACATGATTAATTTATTCACATGCTTGGAATTTCAAAACCATGAAATGTCTAATAATATACAGGTGATAATTGTCAAGTTGATTTAGTGGAATTATTTCTAAAGAATTGGTTTTTTAGATTTTAGAAGGATTATGGTATAATAAATTTATGTAAAGTTTATGTTAACCCTCAAATAAGTTTGTGAGATTAAAGTATTATCTCACCATAGTTAGATTTATAAATATTTTATAACGTATGCCAATATTTTTTTGTGATAATGATATATGGACTAAACAATAATTCTATTTATGGATATCATTCTCTAATAACTAATCGGGGATGAAAAATTCAACATCATTTATTCGAATAAGTGATGCTATGGAAATTTTTCATGTTATTGGCAATGGTGAGATTGTATCAAAACCATGTAACTATTTCTCCTCATAAAAAAATCTAAAACACCATGGAATGGATCTTGAAAGAAAAATAGTTCTCTTAGTACATTCTTATTCAATGAATCAGATGGTACTTTAGATCATCTCAGATTTATGTCTCTGTGATTGTTAACTTTTTCCTAACCATATTCTATATCCCTCTCTATAAGAACTTGATAGTTATATTTCTCTTCCATATCCATGTTTTCACTTCCAACCTATGTTCTCCTAGGTTGAAACCCAATGATGAGTTACTTTGGGCAACCGATATGTTTCAAACATTCCTCTTTTTAAAAATGTTTTAGTATTTATTTTTAGGACGTGGGTTTCAATGAAATATACTTTCAATTATTAAACTTTGTAAATCCAAGATAAATTTCATGGGAGAAATTCATTTTAATGGGGGTAGAATGTAACACCCTGAGATTTTGTGAAATTATTTTTTTCAATTCACAGAATACTGAGTATAGATTTTTATTATTGTTTAATATCACTATTTTTGTATTACGTTATATGAAACACCAAGGGAATCTTGCACTACATGCAACACCGACTTGGCTTATGTTACACGAAACACATAGTTTCTATAAAACAAACCTTCACTATTATAACTATTTAAATAAGATAGTTATAACTTAGCCATTAAATATGTAAAATGAATATCAATAACTAATTTTTAAATATTAATTACAATATTTTGGATAGTGGAAATATAATTTTTGGTAATGTCTTTTTATATTTAAAAACATTGTTTTCTTGAACGAACTGCTTTAAATGTTCTTCTATGAAATATAATAAAATTAACTTTAGACACATTTAGAAATTGAATTTGATAATATAAACCTCATTTTAATTTCTTAATATCAAAATAATCCTAGGGTGAATTGTTTGTATTTTTCTGAAAATTTTCAATTTTTGATGAATAGTGAAAGATACTGCATATTAGTTAAAAAGTCACCTTTTCATTTAAATAATTAATTTTAGTTTAATTTTATTTTAATGTTACAATAAATAAATAATAAATAAATTAATCCAATTTATTTAATTTGAATAATTTTTATTATATAATTAGATATAAAAAATTATTGAGCTTTTTAACGTCTATTTTACTTGCCTTCTAGCCATATTTGTTGGATTAACATTAAACATAATTTTACCACTTTTGTGATTTATTATAAAAAATTATAAATACATGGTTGTAATAAGTATGAGAAATTTGGTCTAATAGGATCAAAATAAGTGTTTTTGAATATTAACTTTTGAATTTTATTTATCACAATTAAAGGTAAAAAATAATGTTATAATAATATAAAACTACCATGACACATGTCCTAATTTAATTGCATAAGTTTTTTTTTGACCAAAATCAACCTTAGTTATTAAATATGATCCCTTTTAAGACACTTATGTTTATTATTATATTTATTGTACTTTATTTAAAGAAGAGTTAAAAGTATCGTATTAAAATTTTAATAATTAAATATTTTTTAATATAGGGTTATAAATAAAATAAATTTGAAAATAAATAATCCATAGAAATATATGAAATTTATGTAAATCATGATAATTTATTTATAATTATTATAAATTAAAAAAATAAATTTAATTGTGACACAATGATGATGTTGTAATAAATTTATTAAAGGAAGAATCAATTAAATGATATTAATAATATTAAAATAAATTTCATCTAAGGTATTTGACACCATCAAAGAATTTTTTGGAATACTATGAAATATAAGGGATTATTTAATGTATATTTTTTGAAGAAATAAAGTCTTTAGGATTTTATAAAAAGTCATGTAATAAATGGTGTGAAATTTGACATAAAAGTTATTTTAAAATAAATAATATTTTATTAAATGATAAAAAAATTCCAAAATTATATATTTTCAGAAAAATAACTTGTATCGTATCAAATATAACATAAATTATTCAATTGGGGTTGTTTTGGTATTTTATAGTAACTATGTTAACCCAATAGTGTAAAAAAGATAAGTTGTCTGGGTAAGAGTTAAATTGTATAACTAAGGGTTTAAGAGAAAAGATAAGGTTACTTTTGTGACCTATAATAGTCTAAAATTAATTTTTTGAGAGGATTAATACCCATACTCATATTCAACAATAAATAACTCACTTTAGATCTATTTTAAGTCAAAATTAATTTCATAATAAATTAATAGTTTTGGAGTTCCCAAAAGTGCCCGCCTCCCTCTTATAAAAGGGAACCTCACCTATTTTATTCACACTTATAAAGATTTTTTGCTTAGAAAAAACCCTACACATTTTTCCTCTCAACTTCCAAACCTTTCCTCCTAGAATAATTACTCTAGTCTTAAGGAAATTCTAGGATGCCTTTTGATACAAACCAAAAGTAGTAACCCGATTAAGAGGTAATGTCTTCTCTCAAACTCCTTTCTTAATTTTACTTCCCACCCCCTACACTCTCTTTATTCAATTATTTTATGAAAGGACTTGTATCATAAATATAATTGGATGTTTTTATGTTAATTTATCATCATACAATTATAGAAACCTCCATATAATGGATATCAAACATATTATTTCTCTATACAGCAAACTACTGCCTCGCGAAACGATGATTCTTCATTTTTTCCTTTACCACCAATCAAGGTGGCCATTATGATGGAAAATCTAACTATATATATTATATATAATATTTATTATGTTATTATTCATATTTTTTTTAAAACACATATCTTTTTACTTTTTATTTGGTGTTAATACGATAACATCGTCTGAGGAAGTGTGGATTACCGTCCCTCAAAGAGATGTGATTCATTATCACACCACATGGATTGTATTAAGTTTGGGTTTAGAGAAATTATATGATATAATTATTCTAATGGAATAATGATATATACATACATACATACATAAATATTTAATTTACATAATTTCATTCAATATGATAATTAAAACCGAAACATCGTTCATGTGTATGAACAACTTATAGTCTCCATGAATAGTGTATTCCATTTCGTACATATTTATGTTATATATTATTGTAATATATATATAATGGATATACATGATATTTATATAATATACATTCTGGAATCATGATATAATTATATGGACCAATGATATTACAAATTATTATATATGAAAAGAACAAAGTGAATATTACCCGAAGTGAAACATTAACATAATATCATTAAGAAGCGGGTAATATAAGTTCATAATAAAAACATATGGTCTATTACATATAATAATATTATTATATAAATTATTTACGATAAAAATATATTTATTATATAGGAATCTTTTTCTAGTATGAATAGATTCAAAACAGAAGGTAAGAGATTATTTTTGTCTCACCTTTATTTCTGTGAGACACATGCCTCATACACTACATGTATATTATAAGTGGTGTATCACTACTGGAATTTGGGTTTTTACCCACACTTACATACCAACGGTTCTATGAAACCGTTGGGGTAAGATTGTTTAGGAAGGCTTTACCAACGGTTATAGTAAACCGTTGGTATTGAGGTGAATAGTGGAGGCTTTTCCCAACGGTTCATTAGAACCGTTGGGGAAGCTTTGTTTTTGGGAGTTTTTCCCAACGGTTCTAAGGAACCGTTGGGATAGATGGGTTTGGGGGATTTTATCCCAACGGTTCTATAGAACCGTTGGGAAAAACATACATATGCCAACGATTTTTTAAAACCGTTGGCAAAGGTTTTCCCCAAAAAACCCAGCCGCCCGTTCTCTCCCCCATTCGCGTTACAGAGCCCTAACGGGAGCAGCAACAGCCGATTTTGGAGATACTGCCGGCCGGATTCCAGCTCTTCTTCAGGTTCTTCTTCTTCTTTATCTCAAAAGGTATTCAAATGTTTGGATCTCAATGAGTAAAACCTCCATCTAGTTGAGTGTTATCCCTAACTAGTGTGGCATCCGGCTTGTGGGGTGTTGAGAGAACTTTCAAAGTTGTTTTTTTGTGCCTTGGATTGTCATATATAGTTTTATAATTTCTATGGATTGTATAAGAATTATGTGGAGTTTTAAATAATCCTATTTTTTACATTTCTGATCATGAATTTATGTATGTAATCTTACAAAGATGTGATTCCTCTAGATCCTTGGATTTTATTATTGGGAATGTATTTTATGGATCATGAAATAAATTATGTCTTAGTCGTTCATATTTATACATTGATCAACTTGAAAATAAATTTACAAAAATAAAAAATCATTATCATTCTCAAACTCAGATCACTTTGGTTCTAACATCCTACCAATTTGATTTTTTAACAATTCAAAGTGAAATTCACACCACCAAAAGGTATTCAAATGTTTGGATAGTATTTAAACTTATTTTTATTTTTCCCTTCAGTTTAGACGATTTTGGAGCTACTGCCGGCGCCTAAGGGTGAGTTTTCTTGAAAATTCCTTTTTGGATTTTACCCCTTGAACATGGGATGTCATTTGTGGAAGGTTATATAAATCGAATTGATTGTTCGATTTCTGAATTGAATTGTAAATTAAATTAATTAAGGGTATTTTAGGGTTTGCATTCCCCTTTAACACATGAATGCCAATTATTTTTTAACACATGTTTTAATTGTATTTCCTTGCCAATGTGAGTAAAGTAGAGACTATGCTATGAATCTATGAAATTGGATTGAATTTATCTTATATTTTATGCTACCATGTTAGATATATTATAACTAATGCATGTGATATCTTTATAGTCTTGTTAGGAGTGTTATATTAAAAATTCCCATGTGAGTGCTTGAATTTTCATTGAATTTATAGCCATTATGAGTTATGTTGAGACCATGATATGTAATTGATTGATTAAGCAAGAGAATCTCATTATCTTGTCATTACAACATGAGTAAATGAAGCTTCATTGTTTTCAGGTTATTATTTGATTGAGTCGCCATTTTGAGGTGAGTTGTATTAAATACCTTTGTTTTTGACCTTGGTATGTTTAAT
The DNA here is from genome assembly GCA_963277665.1 of Viscum album. Classification (NCBI taxonomy): domain Eukaryota; kingdom Viridiplantae; phylum Streptophyta; class Magnoliopsida; order Santalales; family Viscaceae; genus Viscum; species Viscum album. The sequence goes on from OY728127.1 coordinate 628,867,675, forward strand.
GAATTGTTTAAATGAAATGAAATTCATTAAATGATTAATAGTAAATAGTGATACATGGATTATATTAGGATGTCAGGTATATAATCTTGTTTCTATTAACTTATATGCTTTATGTGATAAATGGATTCACAGTGGAATTCCACGGATAGACTCATTTCTTTGAATATTGATTAAGCCATTGGTGATACATGGATCCAAGGGAGGGATTCCATAGATAGACTTATTGAATGTAGAATTATATTCCAATTGATACATGGATTCTTATGATAATTCCATAGATAAACTTATTGAATGTAGAATTATATTCCAATGATATGCGTCTTGTGTGGTGGTGGTGTGGTTTATGTGTTTTATGGTAGTAGTGAAGTGTGTGATTATGTAGTTAATGTGAACCCATAGGTTGAGTATTTTGTGCTATCTATATATCATGTATTTTTATGTTATTTCTACACATTCCCAACCAGAGTTGGATAAACTTACCAACGATCAGAGGTTTTGAGTTATGGGTATTTTTTCTAATATCTAGGATGGTGGTTATATGTTTGGATAGCTACCATGTCTTCCCTACTCTTCCTTCAAAAGTGATTTACCATGTGTTTTTAGGCAAGATGCGATGTGATTGTCCATGTGTCTTCAGGTGAGATGTACTATGATTTCCCTAGTGTTTTTCGATGAGGTGTGATGTGATAAGGCTATAATAAGATGTGGCATGTGGTTGGGGTCATGTAGGGTAGGAGGATGGCACAAGGTTGATGTTATTCATGTTCATGATACCCTACTAATATGGTTATGGGATGAGTCATGCTGTTATGTGATATAACACATTAAGTTCTTGTTGGTTTTACATTTTTTCAATAACACATTTGTATGTTTTTTTGACATGTGTAGTTGATACCTTGATTATTTTCTTCCTTTATCGTTTACTTAAATTTATATTCTATTATAGTTAATGCCTATTGAATTGTTTATGACAAAATGACTTATATAAATTCTTTTTACAGAATGGACAGAAGTTGGATGTATGAAACCGATCGGATCTCAGATGATTTTCAAAACAATTTGGAGAGCTTTATAGATTTTTCATTTCACAATGCTTCAGATAGTGGTCGCATACACTGCCCATGTTCCAATTGTGTTGGTAGACCTTGGTTGAGCCGTGAAGAAGTCAGCTACCACATAACCAAAAATGGGTTTCAAGCAAACTACTTTCTGTGGTATCACAATGGGGAGAAAACGAAATCTCAAATTGGTGATGATCGAAATGAAAAGACTGGAATGGAGAATTTGTTAGATGATCGATTTCCGTTTATTCGTCATCATGAAAAAGAAAGGATTTCGACTCAAGAAGACTTCGATATGAGGACAGCTGATGCATCTAGTGAAAATGATGATATTGATAGGGTGAAAAAATTGAATGATGCTGCCACGACTCCAGTATATCGGCAATGCGATAAAATGAAAAAGCTGGAATTTTTAATCCGATTATTTCATGGGAAAACTATGTATGGGATTTCTAATACAGCAATCGATTACATTCTTACCCTCTTGAAGGATTTACTTCCAGATGATGCAGATATTCCCTCAAACCACTATATGGCATGGAAGTTAGTTGAGGAACTTGGATTTTCAAGAAACAAAATTCATGCTTGCCCGAAAGATTGCAGTTTATTCTGGGAGGAAACCGCTGAACGAAATGATTGTATAAAATGTGGCACATCCCGCTGGATGTCAAAATCTGATGGAACACCATCCCGCGTTCCACAGAAAGTAATGTGGCACTTTCCATTGATCCCCAGACTCCAGAATCTTTTTATGTCTGATGACATATCAATAAAAATGAGATGGCATGATACCGAGAGAAAGAAGACTGATGATGAGTTGGTTTGTAACACCCCAAGATTTCATAGTGTGTTATTTCTTCAAAATAATTCAATAACTTGCACTACACGCAACACCGAGTTCAAGCGCACCATGACTTACCAAACAAGCCGTTCAAAAAAGGTTATGAATAGTATTAACTAAATTTTAAACTTTATATAATCCTTATAATTTTAGAATCCATATTATGAGTTTCTTAGACATAATGTAAGAACAAATTCATCTTCAGTATTGTAGTTTTACCAACTTTTAATAGTGAACCCTTTTTAAATAAAATATTTTAAACTTTTTGACTAAATGGGGACATCAAAAAATTTAAAATAAAACATCCCAAGCTTCCACGGTACGCTTTCCTTTGAATAAAACAGTAGCGTGTGTTGTACGCAACTTCGAGTTTTAACACACACCACAACCGATCAAACTAGCCGTTATGAATAGTAATACTTAATTTTTTGAAATTATATATATTTTATATTTCAAAATGGACTTCATTTTTGGATTCGGAATATCAAATTTAGCCTAAGGTGAAATTTTGGTACTTTTCGGATAACTTTCATATTTTGATGAATAGTAAAAATTACTAAATTTTAATTAAAAACAACTTTTTTAATCAAAATAATTAATAGTGATAAATTATGAATTTAAGTGGTTTTAAAGTATATTTAGAATATATTTTTACCATTTAATATAATTTTGGTCATTGGACATAATTTTACAATTAAACCGAACATAAACAAATGTCAATCTTTTGATAGTTATTATCTCTTAAAAACACGCTTTTTGTTTTGACAGCGGGAATTAATTTTAAATTAATTTCTGCCACTTCTGTGTTTTGAATTTATAAAAATGGATTCCATATTTGGAATCAGGATGTTCAAATTGTGTAAATAGATAACTTTTATTTTTAGACATTTTGAATAATTACTACGGTAAATATTTTATTTACCATGGTCAAGGGTAAATCCGGTAAATAAGGGTTAAAAAATAATATTATAATAATACTAAATTACCCTAAAACGTGTCTTAACCCTATTGGTTGATACATGGTCGACCATGGGCATCTTTGGGTCAATTTTGGGACCCCATTGATCCACTTGTAAGTGATAATGACACTTTATTTTAATTAAGTTAAAATGAATACAAAAATGGCATAAGCTTACATCTTTTAAAAGAACAATTTTTACATAGGGTTATACATGTTGGATTTTCGATTATAAATATTCATTAGAAAGCTAAAAAGATTTCCTACATAATGATATTTTATTTATAATTTTTAGACATCAAATAAGTTAAATTATTAATGACACAATAATGATGCAATGTTTACCTCATTAATAAATCATTTAAATAAATAAGATTATAATGATTAAAATATTATCTAAAACCTGTCCAATTATTATTGGTTGATGTTATTTATAATATGAGTCATCTTATCTTCGACCTCAATGATTTTTGGACCATTATAAACCGAATATAATTATATTATAAAGTAATACTTTCACTCTTTCCTAAAGAGCCCCTCCTCTCCCTTATAAAAGGAGACCACTTCTACTCATTCCTCACACCTCTCAAGCCACTTGGCTCGTCCAAACTCTGCCCAACTAAGCTCCCCACATACCTCTACTCCTCCTTGAAGCTTCCCCTTAGGCAGAAAGCATTTCAAGAAGTCCTTTGGTTCCAACCAAAGTGAGTTACCTAAATTAAAGGTAACATTTTTCTCTTAAATTATTTTCAATTATTTTGCTTCTCCAACCCCCAAACTCTTTTTATTTCCTTTCTTTTGTAACAACACCAGTATCCACAATATACTAGGATGTTGTTATAAGAAGGATTCAAACTACACATTCACACAACTCCATCTAATGGATGATGAACATAATGTTTCTGTGGATGGCAAACTAACGCCTCACGAAACGATGATTGTTCAAATACATCTTACCGCCTCTCATGGTGGCCATTAGGATGGAACTGTAATTAAATATGATATTAATGATATATATTTTATATATAAGCTTCTGTAATTCCATTTTATTTCATACAATTATTCGTTTCATGTTGTATATACATACGATAATTTCATTTGAGGAAGTGCGGACTACCGCCCCCTTAAAATGATATGACTCGTTCATACCACACATGGAACGTATAAAGGATGGTGTTAATGAACTTAAGTAACATATATAAAATATTATATTTTACTGGAATAGTAATATACCTATGTATCATTTGGATTCGATTCTTTTAAAATAAAAATTAAATGGAAGTAGCATTCATGCGTACGTACGGACTACCGTCTCCACGAACGCGATGAGATTCATTCTCCATCGTATCCATTCAAGTATAATTATCATTTGATGATTTAAAAATGATGTTTAAGGACTTGATACCATTCTGGATATGAATAATATACATCCCATTAATAACGAATATGGCTCACAAAACAAAGAATGTAAAGTAAAATGAACCCGTTAACACCTGAAATGACGATAATTCTAAGATATTATTAACAAATCAATATTAAAAGATCATATATGATATCATATTAAGGTAACTGATTCTTGTATTATTCAATAACAATTATTTCACCATTATACAGGAGGTAAACCTACCATCGACCAAGGAAAAAGTACAAAGTAAGGAATTCTCTTATCTCACTTTCAATTCCGTGAGATTTCCATTGTTCGCTACTAAATTATTGAAAGTGGTGTATTGTGTACTTCCATTTGATATATATTATCATGATTCACTTTATATTCATGTTATTATGTAAATCATTTGGTGGTTATTAACTTTTGTCCATGCGACTCAGTTGATTAACGTGGTAAGGTTTTTTTATCTCACTTTTAATTCCGTGAGAATTCCATTGATCACCACTTAATTATTGCATGTGGTGTATGTGTACTGCCCATGATCGTATTCATTGTGTAATATACTTTAATTTATGGGTATTTAAATCATCATGGTATGATACTTCTTTCATGGGTGTATGTTTCTTAAGTTACCTAATCGATAAGGGAATTTGAGATTTCAATTTCCACTCATTTGGATTTACACATATTTCATTGATTATATTACCCCAAGATTATGTGTGGAATCACTATTAATTTGATTATGTCATAATTTCCACTCCCCTTCCTGTGGATATAAGTTTGATACACATAATAACTCCATTGGTAATTCTCAAGTCATTGATATGAATTTGATAAGAGTAATTTTAACTCATTCTCCATTTGTTGAGTTAAACATCCAATTCGTTGGTATTGTTTTTACAAGAATATGTGTGAATGTCCTTTGATTGTTTTACACTGAATATCCAATCATATTTAGTGTATTTATATTTGTCACACATAATTATGTCATTGATTTATCCTTAACCTGAGGATACAACCTTTATGAGAGATTTCATCTCAATTTACATTCCATTGAGACTTCTTTGATGATATACACCAAATCACTTTTATGTGGTGTATATATAATGTACTTTGAAATAGTATATCATGATTCCCTTTATTCTCATGATATTACAAAGTTTTGATCACCTCAATTATTTGTATTCAAGTGTCTCTTTTGGTAAGAATATCTAACTAAAATACCATTTTTAAATGTTTTAAAGACTTATTCATCTAAACCTTTCTCATTAATGTCCATGTTTTAAAAATGGTTTAAAGGATTTATTTATATGTACATTAAAGTTTAGAAATCAAAACTCCTTTTAAAAAGTTTCAAAGTGGTATGGGACACTTTGATTCAAAAATCTATTTTTAAATGGCTTCTTGACAAATAGTGTGACTTTTAAATGTTTTCAAGAAAAGGGGGATATTTCTCTCAAATAGTTTTGATGATTATTTTCATCTATGTCAACATCCTTCATTATTCATGATTGAGGTTAATGTGATACAATACAATCTTCCATATTGTATCAAATGAATTATATTTGACTGTGGATGTTCTATTTTTATACCATTCATGGTTTGTGGTTAAATTATTGACATTTCGTATGCTAGTTTTAATACGAATGTTTATTTTATGCTTAAACCTATTCATATGAGGAATGCATTGGACTTAATAAGTGACGGGTGGAGCCCGCTATAGCTCCTCGATGCATCGGTAGGTCTCATGAGACAAACTAGTGTCTTGGCACAAGGCCTTGGCAAAATCTTATTTGTAGTCTTGGCACGAGGCCTTGGCTATGTGGTTATGATAGTCTGGCATTATGCATTACATCATTATGAAAGTGGTTATTGATATTGCATGTGATCATTCGACTAGTAGAATATCCATGTGAGTAAGTAAATGGCATTATTTCATTTTACCTTTTCCATTTTATGCTGAAGTTCAAGTTTCAAAGGCTTTTGTTTTAGTTATAAATTGCCTTAAGTGTTTATGCTTATTTATGAAAGCTTCTTCTATAATGTTATCCTTACTGAGCATCCGAGCTCACCCCTTTCAATGTTTTATTTTTTTTCCAGGATTATGAAGTAGTAATTTATGAATGACCTGCAGGGATAGTATGAGGGGATATGAAGACAAGATGTTTTTTTTATGATGTAATGTAAAAATTTATGGATGTATCTAGTTATTCCAAGGCTACTAAACTAATAGGTCTTTCGAGACTTGATATTTCTCATGATCATGCCAATGTTATTTAATAATGCACCGACTCTGGGTAACTAGGGTCGGGGCGTTACAGTTGGTATCAGAGGAAGTTTAGTACAAACTTTGGTAGCTATATTTAGATAAACTCTGATTAGAGCACGTAGACCTAAGATGAACTTTGAGGATTAGTATAAAAGAACTTCCTAGAATTTTGGTATTGTAAAGATTTTGTGAGTTTTCCGAGCAAAACATCCCTGTCTGGATACGAGCACGTAGAGGCGGCTCTGGCACAGATGTACCTAGGGGTAAAACCCGAAAACACCGCTTTGAGCTAGACTCGAACGGGAACTGGTGCACGACAACGGGCCTTGCTGCACTCTTGGTTACGAAACTCCCGGGGGATATGCTTAGGATAATTTACATTTTCTTTACAAACCGATTTAAGTAATATATACATAAGATGAGAGTAAATTACCGTGGTTAATCCTAATATGTTTCAAATTGAGAATATGGTGACATTTTAATCTCTAAATGATTTTACGACTACTATTACTCACACAATGCTTTCTGGTTTTAGTCAATGGCTGGATTCCAAGGAAGTCATAGTGACTTTGAGAATGATGTACAAGGTGGGAACGGTGGTGGAAATGAGCAACAAAATGGAATGTTGATAGGCGTAAAAGATATCGTCTTTATGCCAAATCAGTTTTCCAAAAATATGATCAACAACATATATATTAACCAACTCCCAGACTCAACAAGGAAGAGAAAGGTGATAAATGATAAGATCTCCAGCGATGGAGACCATGGAGAAAAGAAACCTCAATTTTCATCATGCAGGAATTGTGGAAAGAGACACCCAGTAAAGTGTCTGAATGGGACAACGAAATGTTTTACGTGCGGGAAGGAAGGACATAAAGTGAAGAATTGCTGAAGAAAAATGAAGAGTACTATGGAAGAAGATAAAAATGGTCCCAAGAGTCCATTTACAGTCATTTGCCGTAAATGTAGGGGACCTGGCCATTACCCGAGTGAATGTCCTATTTTATAGGATAATTTCTTGCTCAAAGAAGAAGCTATGTGGAAATAAATGGTTGGAGAAAAATTTAAAAAGTATTAGCACTCCTTGTTGATGGGTTTACTTTGGAATAATTTTCTCTTGTATTTGTAACCCCTCAGTTTTCCATGTGAGAATGATATTTGAGGAATAATTGTCTCTTCTCTTGTGGATATAGGTATAAATAACCATTTGGTTTTATATGATCATTGGGGTTTGAGAAAATGATAAGTTATTATAATATGGGATGAAAATGCAAAGTATGATATAACATTTGTGGTTAAATTATGTTATTTTGAAAAATTTATCTCATTTTGGTAATATTATAGAATATAGTTTTTGAAAAAGGACAACACGTAGACCGTGTGACAACCCGTCGCGTCGGACAAAGCTGTGGGAATCGAACCCACAACCAAAGTGCGATTGGGATTTATCGCCTACCACTGGACTACGTGAAGTCCCTGGTTAATATGACTATTTTTTTTGTTAAATGATTTTATTGATCAATAATAAGATGATTTGGGTTCTTATGTCTTATCAAATGAATACCCTTGGTATAGGAAAATGATTTGGTGATTAGGTGATAAATGTTATTTTGGAAGATGTTCGTTTTGTTAGGAACACTATATGCCCAAGGAAAATAGAATACAATGAGGTTTCATTTGTAGAGTAATGGTGGATTTTTATCTACATTTTTATTGTTGATTTATAGTGATTTGGGTTATTTATGGAAATTATTAACCTATAACAGAGAATATGTGATGATGTTAATTACTTTTAAGTATGTGACTTTAAGAGTATTTGATGTCATTTGGAGATACAATGTAACATGGGAGACTACATAATCAAATTCTTCTATGTTTTGGGTTTCAATATTAGTTTGGATTATATTAAAGGATTTTAAGGACAATTGGTTATTGAATGGTATCTATTTAACTTTGGGGTATTGTTGGTTTAATTTTAGAAATTAAGATTAGTGCATATTTATCTCAATGAATATCCTTTTGGGGGATCATTAGATCATTCACTAACCATTTTGGTTTTGATTAATCTTCAAAGACAATGTAAATATATGGTTTATCCTGCATGGATCATGTGATTCTATAGAAGTTTATTCTAGCTCTTCCAGTGTGACCAAGTCTTCTTGAATACTCATCGTTTAAAAAAAATTGAGTTAGTGGTGGAAATTTATTAAAGAATGAAAATCTACTTAAAATTTAAGTATATCTCATAATGTTCTTAGTCAATATCATAAATGAATTCCTCTTCCTTATGTAATGTAACTTTAAAAAAAAATGTTGTCCTAGATGGTACCTTAAATCATCACTAATTTATGGCTTTGGGATTGTTGGCCTTTTCATAGCCATGTTCTCTACCACTCTCCATCAGATAATTGATGGTTAGATTTCTCCTCCATATCCATATTTTCCTACATGGAACCCTAGTATGTGTTATTTTCGGTAATCTTCATACTTTCCACTCTTTATTTTAAATAGAGGCCTCATTAATTCATTTTTCGATGTGGGATTTCAACTAAGATATTTTGAGATGTCAAAAATGTGTGATCCCAATACCCTATATTTTGTTGAACCGATGGTACTTCAAATCATCATAGATTGATGAGTTTAAGGACCTCAATTTTATACTTGTTTGTGATTTATGACCTCAACCACTACCTATAAATATTTACGTTTTTCCTCCAATTATATGTCTCTAATTGCCACCAATGTTCTCCTAATCGAGATCATAATTTGGTGGTGACCCTTTCATTTCTCTTTTCCTTATATTAAGACTAAATTTTAGTAAACCAATTTCCGATGTGGGTTTTCCCACAAATATATTTTCTATTTTCAACCTTTTATTTTCGAAGAACAATTTCAAATTGCGAGGACGCAATTTATTGAAGGATGGGAGAATGTAACACCCAAAGATTTCATAGTGTGTTATTTCTTCAAAATAATTCAATAACTTGCACTACACGCAACACCGAGTTCAAGCGCACCATGACTTACCAAACAAGCCGTTCAAAAAAGGTTATGAATAGTATTAACTAAATTTTAAACTTTATATAATCCTTATAATTTTAGAATCCATATTATGAGTTTCTTAGACATAATGTAAGAACAAATTCATCTTCAGTATTGTAGTTTTACCAACTTTTAATAGTGAACCCTTTTTAAATAAAATATTTTAAAATTTTTGACTAAATGAGGACATCAAAAAATTTAAAATAAAACATCCCAAGCTTCCACGGTACGCTTTCCTTTGAATAAAACAGTAGCGTGTGTTGTACGCAACTTCGAGTTTTAACACACACCACAACCGATCAAACTAGCCATTATGAATAGTAATACTTAATTTTTTGAAATTATATATATTTTATATTTCAAAATGGACTTCATTTTTGGATTCTGAATATCAAATTTAGCCTAAGGTGAAATTTTGGTACTTTTCGGATAACTTTCATATTTTGATGAATAGTAAAAATTACTAAATTTTAATTAAAAACAACTTTTTTAATCAAAATAATTAATAGTGATAAATTATAAATTTAAGTGGTTTTAAAGTATATTTATAATATATTTTTACCATTTAATATAATTTTGGTCATTGGACATAATTTTACAATTAAACCGAACATAAACAAATGTCAATCTTTTGATAGTTATTATCTCTTAAAAACACGCTTTTTGTTTTGACAGCGGGAATTAATTTTAAATTAATTTCTGCCACTTCTGTGTTTTGAATTTATAAAAATGGATTCCATATTTGGAATCAGGATTTTCAAATTGTGTAAATAGTTAACTTTTATTTTTAGACATTTTTAATAATTACTGCGGTAAATATTTTATTTACCATGGTCAAGGGTAAATCCGGTAAATAAGGGTTAAAAAATAATATTATAATAATACTAAATTACCCTAAAACGTGTCTTAACCCTATTGGTTGATACATGGTCGACCATGGGCATCTTTGGGTCAATTTGGGGACCCCATTGATCCACTTGTAAGTGATAATGACACTTTATTTTAATTAAGTTAAAATGAATACAAAAATGGCATAAGCTTACATCTTTTAAAAGAACAATTTTTACATAGGGTTATACATGTTGGATTTTCGATTATAAATATTCATTAGAAAGATAAAAATATTTCCTACATAATGATATTTTATTTATAATTTTTAGACCTCAAATAAGTTAAATTATTAATGACACAATAATGATGCAATGTTTACCTCATTAATAAATCATTTAAATAAATAAGATTATAATGATTAAAATATTATCTAAAACCTGTCCAATTATTATTGGTTGATGTTATTTATAATATGAGTCATCGTATCTTCGACCTCAATGATTTTTGGACCATTATAAACCGAATATAATTATATTATAAAGTAATACTTTCACTCTTTCCTAAAGAGCCCCTCCTCTCCCTTATAAAAGGAGACCACTTCTACTCATTCCTCACACCTCTCAAGCCACTTGGCTCGTCCAAACTCTGCCCAACTAAGCTCCCCACATCCCTCTCCTCCTCCTTGAAGCTTCCCCTTAGGCAGAAAGCATTTCAAGAAGTCCTTTGGTTCCAACCAAAGTGAGTTACCTAAATTAAAGGTAACATTTTTCTCTTAAATTATTTTCAATTATTTTTCTTCTCCAACCCCTAAACTCTTTTTATTTCCTTTCTTTTGTAACAACACCAGTATCCACAATATACTAGGATGTTGTTATAAGAAGGATTAAAACTACATATTCACACAACTCCATCTAATGGATGATGAACATAATGTTTCTGTGGATGGCAAACTAACGCCTCACGAAACGATGATTGTTCAAATACATCTTACCGCCTCTCATGGTGGCCATTAGGATGGCACTGTAATTAAATATTATATTAATGATATATATTTTATATATAATCTTCTGTAATTCCATTTTATTTCATACAATTATTCGTTTCATGTTGTATATACATACGATAATTTCATTTGAGGAAGTGCGGACTACCGCCCCCTTAAAATGATATGACTCGTTCATACCACACATGGAACGTATAAAGGATAGTGTTAATGAACTTATGTAACATATATAAAATATTATATTTTACTGTAATAGTAATATACCTATGTATCATTTGGATTCGATTCTTTTAAAATAAAAATTAAATGGAAGTAGCATTCGTGCGTACGTACGGACTACCGTCTCCACGAACGCGATGAGATTCATTCTCCATCGTATCCATTAAAGTATAATTATCATTTGATGATTTAAAAATGATGTCTAAGGACTTGATACCATTCTGGATATTAATAATATACATCCCATTAATAACGAATATGGCTCACATAACAAAGAATGTAAAGTAAAATGAACCCGTTAACACCTGAAATGACGATAATTATAAGATATTATTGACAAATCAATGTTAAAAGATCATATATGATATCATATTAAGGTAACTGATTCTTGTATTATTCAATAACAATTATTTCACCATTATACAGGAGGTAAACCTACCATCGACCAAGGAAAAAGTACAAAGTAAGGAATTCTCTTATCTCACTTTCAATTCCGTGAGATTTCCATTGTTCGCTACTAAATTATTGAAAGTGGTGTATTGTGTACTTCCATTTGATATATATTATCATGATTCACTTTATATTCATGTTATTCGGTAAATCATTTGGTGGTTATTAACTTTTGGCCATGCGACTCAGTTGATTAACGTGGTAAGGTTTTTTTTATCTCACTTTTAATTCCGTGAGAATTCCATTGATCACCACTTAATTATTGCATGTGGTGTATGTGTACTGCCCATGATCGTATTCATTGTGTAATATACTTTAATTTATGGGTATTTACATCATCATGGTATGATACTTCTTTCATGGGTGTATGTTTCGTAAGTTACCTAATCGATAAGGGAATTTGAGATTTCAATTTCCACTCATTTGGATTTACACATATTTCATTGATTATATTACCCCAAGATTATGTGTGGAATCACTATTCATTTTATTATGTCATAATTTCCACTCCCCTTCCTGTGGATATAAGTTTGATACACATAATCACTCCATTGGTAATTCTCAAGTCATTGATATGAATTTGATAAGAGTAATTTTAACTCATTCTCCATTTGTTGAGTTAAACATCCAATTCGTTGGTATTGTTTTTACAAGAATATGTGTGAATTTCCTTTGATTGTTTTACACTGAATATCCAATCATATTTAGTGTATTTATATTTTTCACACATAATTATGTCATTGATTTATCCTTAACCTAAAGATACAACCTTTATGAGAGATTTCATCTCAATTTACATTCCATTGAGACTTCTTTGATGATATACACCAAATCACTTTTATGTGGTGTATATATAATGTACTTTGACATAGTATATCATGATTCCCTTTATTCTCATGATATTACAAAGTTTTGATCACCTCAATTATTTGTATTCAAGTGTCTCTTTTGGTAAGAATCTCTAACTAAAATACCATTTTTAAATGTTTTAAAGACTTATTCATCTAAACCTTTCTCATTAATGTCCATGTTTTAAAAATGGTTTAAAGGATTTATTTATATGGACATTAAAGTTTAGAAATCAAAACTCCTTTTAAAAAGTTTCAAAGTGGTATGGGACACTTTGATTCAAAAATCTATTTTTAAATGGCTTCTTGACAAATAGTGTGACTTTTAAATGTTTTCAAGAAAAGGGGGATATTTCTCTCAAATAGTTTTGATGATTATTTTCATCTATGTCAACATCCTTCATTATTCATGATTGAGGTTAATGTGATACAATACAATCTTCCATATTGTATCAAATGAATTATATTTGACTGTGGATGTTCTATTTTTATACCATTCATGGTTTGTGGTTAAAGTATTGACATTTCGTATGCTACTTTTAATACGAATGTTTATTTTATGCTTAAACCTATTCATATGAGGAATGCATTGGACTTAATAAGTGACGGGTGGAGCCCGCTATAGCTCCTCGATGCATCGGTAGGTCTCATGAGACAAACTAGTGTCTTGGCACAAGGCCTTGGCAAAATCTTATTTGTAGTCTTGGCACGAGGCCTTGGCTATGTGGTTATGATAGTCTGGCATTATGCATTCCATCATTATGAAAGTGGTTATTGATATTGCATGTGATCATTCGACTAGTAGAATATCCATGTGAGTAAGTAAATGGAATTATTTCATTTTACCTTTGCCATTTTATGCTGAAGTTCAAGTTTCAAAGGCTTTTGTTTTAGTTATAAATTGCCTTAAGTGTTTATGCTTTTTTATGAAAGCTTCTGCTATAATGTTATCCTTACTGAGCATCCGAGATCACCCCTTTCAATGTTTTATTTTTTTTCCAGGATTATGAAGTAGTAATTTATGAATGACCTGCAGGGATAGTATGAGGGGATATGAAGACAAGATGTTTTTTTTATGATGTAATGTAAAAATTTATGGATGTATCTAGTTATTCCAAGGCTACTAAACTAATAGGTCTTTCGAGACTTGATCTTTCTCATGATCATGCCAATGTTATGTAATAATGCACCGACTCTAGGTAACTAGGGTCAGGGCGTTACATGGTTCATCCTGCAGATGGATTTTCATGGAAGAGATTTGATGCTCGACATCCTGATTTTGCAGCTGACGTGCGTAATGTGAGGCTGGGTCTTTCATGCGACGGTTTTAATCTGTTTGGGCAGATGCTTACTTCGCACAGCACATGGCCAGTTTTTATACACATTTATAATCTTCCCCCATGGTTGTGTATGAAAAAACCTTTCACTTTCATGAGTATACTCATATCTGGTCCTTCTGATCCTGGCATTGATATTGATGTATACATGCAACCTTTAATAAAAGAGTTGAAGCTTCTTTGGGATGTGGGTGTGCGCACATACGATGCATGTTCGAAAGACATATTTCAGATGCGCGCTGCGCTTATGTGGACAATCAATGATTTTCCGGCTTATGCAATGATGTCTGGATGGAGCACGAAGGGGAAACTGTCATGTCCAGTTTGTATGAAGAATACACGATCCAGAAGACTGAAACATCATTGTAGTTTCAGTTTTATGGGACATCGACGATTTTTTCCAAAGGATCATCCATATAGAATGAATCGTCGAAGATTTGATAATACTATAGAGACCGATGATCCACCTCAGCGTATGTCTGGAACTGATGTGCTTAATGAATTGAAAGATTTAAGTTTTTCGTTCGGGAAGGGTCAAATGAAATCTGGAAAGAGAAAGAATGTTTCCACAGAAACCTGTTACAATTGGAGGAAGAGGAGTATCTTTTTTGATTTGCCTTATTGGTCAACCAATTTGCTACGTCATTGCTTAGACGTAATGCATATTGAAAAGAATATATGTGAAATGTTGCTTTCAGTTCTTCTAAATGTCAAGGGGAAGACAAAAGATGATTTACGATCTCGACGTGACTTGGTGGATTGGGGCATCAGACCAGAATTGCATCCTCTGCGTATCAGTGAAAATAAATGGCAACTTCCATGTGCTTCTTATGTGATGACACCTACTGAAAAAAAAACAATTTTTGGAAGTATTAGAGACTATTAGAGTTCCTGATGGCTATTCAAGCAACATATCTAAACGGGTCAACAGAAGAGAGTTGAAGCTAAAATCTTTGAAGACTCATGATTATCACGTTCTACTGCATGAGTTGCTTCCAATAGAAATCCGTCATCTTTTTTCCAATAATGTAAGGGTGGGTGTTATTCGGTTGTGCCATTTGTTTAGAGATCTTTGTGCTAAGAAGTTGTCCAAGTCTTTCTTGCAAAAAATGTTGACAGATGCCCCATTAATTTTGTGTGAGTTGGAGAAAATATTTCCCCCATCATTTTTCACATGCATGCTGCATCTGACTGTCCATATTCCAACTGAAATACTTCTCGGAGGACCTGTTTCTTTTCGTTGGATGTATCCAACTGAAAGAAATATGTTCACATTAAAGTCTTATGTTCGAAACAAGAATCATCCCGAAGGTTCTATCGTGAACGGTTACTTAGCTCAAGAATGTATGGATTTCTGTTCAATGTATTTGTCTGATCTTACTACAAGAATGAACAGACCAATGAGAAATGAAGAAGAACAATATGAGCAAATTGAACCCAGTTTTCCATCACTTCCTCAAACAGGAGGAATTCCTGGATCATATACATTGAAGGCATTAAGCCAAGAAGAGCGGGAGATGGCACATCGCACAGTTTTGTTCAACTGTGATTTGTTCGATGACTATATCAGGTAACAAAATTGAATATGTATATCTTACATATATATCTGTTAAACTATTCATATTTTTTTATCTACAGGGAACATAAAACAATGATAAATAGGAAGCATCGTTCTTTATCTTTGAGAAGGAGAGAGACTTTGCATAGCAAAGAGTTTTCTGCTTGGTTAAAATTGAAGGTAAAAATATTACTGTTTAAATTAATTATTTCAATATTTACTTAAGTTTAACTGTCATTTATATTGCAGGTATTGAGTTTGTCTGCTGACTCTGTCTCTTCGGAAATAAGAGCATTGGCTTTTGGTCCTAATACCGTGGTTCGTGACTGTAAATCAATTGTTATCAATGGGTACAGATTTATTGTCACTGAACGAGCCAAAAACATGAGAACACAACATGATGGTATTATGGTTACTGCCACAACAGATTGTAATGCCAGCGCATCAGATAGTAGACCGCGACTTGAAAATGTGGGTTATTATGGAGTCGTTGAGAAAATAATAATATTGGATTATTACTCTCATGGACGAGTCACAATGATGAAATGTCATTGGTTTGATTCGATGACGAGACATGGCACATTTATTGATGATTGTGGATTTCGAGTAATTAATATGACCCACACTCTTGCAACCGAAGAACCATATGTGTTGGCATCAATGGCTAAACAAGTTTTTTATGTCGAAGATCAACTTCAACCTGAATTTGGTGTCGTAGTTGAAGTAATTCCAAGACATATTTTTGATGATGCTGATGATGGAATTGACACTGTCCCTATTGCCATTGGAACCAATCCATTTATTTCTTTTGATGACTCCAATAGCTCAATTGTCAGAGTTGATTGTGAACCTGAAGTTGTGGTTGGAAATATATAGAATCATTCATCCATGTTCTCAATTCTTTTGGTTTACCTCGAGTTGGGTTGTTAAGGTTGGTAATATTCATATTTATTTAGTATTGATCACAAATTTGTTTTAGCTGACTTGACCGTTATGTGAATTTTCAATGTTTATTGGTTGCTGTTTTATTTGAATTGCATTTTCTAATTTGGAATTGAACTGTATTCAAACCAAATCAAACAATATTTCTAACTTGGTGAACATTACAACTTGTATGTTTTATTAAATTCATTCAAGCTCTTCTAAAACAATTGATAGCTAAATTACCAATGAATCCCCTCATTCCCTCATATATTTAGTTTTTTGGTTTACACATTAATTTTCTTTTTCTAATTAATTACATATTTGTTTTCCAATGCAGGAAATGAAGCCAATTGAAGAGAGACGAAGAAAAAAAATGGCGGAGAACAATCGTCGGATGGAGGAGATGGGCATTCCACCATTAGTGCCTACAGTGAGTACTTTATTTCAAATATATATATATATTTACAGAATATATAATGTCATGTGATTAATTTTTTTTGTAAAATTTTTTGTAGGATCCTCCATTACGTCGACAGTTATTCGACGAGGAGCCTAGTACTGGTCCTAGTACTCAGGCCGGTGGTATGAGGAGGGTTCGTACTAGAGGTGGACATAGAGCTGCGCGTGCCCGACTAGACCCTGCCCCTCCCACTGACATTTCAGCCTTCCCACATTCTGATCCCGGTGTGTCGTTAGGGACACACGGGATATTTAGACCTCCCATGTTTTCGCTACCTTCTGCATCTTCTGCCCCATCATTTTCACATCCCATGATGATTCCCACTCCCCAGTCAGCAT
Source organism: Viscum album (assembly GCA_963277665.1). Lineage (NCBI taxonomy): Eukaryota > Viridiplantae > Streptophyta > Magnoliopsida > Santalales > Viscaceae > Viscum > Viscum album. The sequence continues at coordinate 628,885,201 of OY728127.1, forward strand.
CAGGTCATACAGTTGTTCCATCTTCTTTTCCTTCTACTTCTGTCTCTCCGAGCTTTTATATTCCATCGTCTTCGACTCCTGTTCCACCATAGGGTGTTCCATCAGGTTCTGTGGATCCGGTGCCACTCATTGATCAGACTAGCACAGGTATATTTATAAAACCCTATCAAATTTTTATAGCAATATTTATTTTCATTATAACATGTTTTGATAAAATATTTGTTTTTCTTTCATGACAGATACATCTACAGAAAGGAGGCGGGGGCGGGGCCGTACACGCATGCGTTCGGTGTGGAACCGTCGCACACAGGTTATGGTGGAATATAATGAAGACAATCAGATGGTTGAGAAAACAGGGCAGTAATGTCGGAGTTTTATGGCGACGCTTGCCAAATACTCCGACATCATTCCCGTCAGCCCGCTGTCGTGGAGACATTTGCCACATGAGGTCAAAGATAGAGCTTGGGCAGAGATATGGGTAAAAAAATCTGTTGTATTTAATGCCATGAATTTTTTTTGTATTTATATAAATTAATATTTTCATTTCAGCTTCGATTTAATTTTCCTGATGGTGAGGGTGCACGAATGGAAAGTCTAAAGGATTTAGGCGAGCTTTGGAGATCCTACAAGCATGAGCTGTATATTGGCTGGCGTGCTAGAGTTGGCACTGAGTTAGAGGCGGTACCAGTCGTGGATGATTGTCCTATAGAGCAGTATCGTCAGATGATTACTCATTGGACGAGTACCCAGTTTAAGGTATGAATTACATTTGAGGTATTTAAATAATAACTTTCAAGTTTTGCATTAATATTATCCTTTGCATTATCGAATTTTATTTAGGAATCATCTGGAAAAAATAAAAAAAACATTGATGCAAAAAAATACCTCCATACACTAGGACGCACGACGATGCCGGATCATGAGAGGCAGCAGGTGTGACAATTGTTTATAAGTTTTCTTTACGACTTATATTTTCTTTTGTTTCCTCAATTATTTAATTATTTGCTGAAGTCTTTATATAAATTTTGTTTTCAATGTCATTGTAGAGGCAAGTACAAAATATTGAAGGACGTGTGCCTCGCGCAAAACTGTTTTTCTCGAGTAGACGAAAAAAGGATGGACGTGCTGTCAACGAAGCGACTCAGCAGCAGATTGTAAGTTTTAATCTGTTGATTTTATATTTTAATATCTATTTCGTAACTTAACAATATATTTATATTTGTAACAGGATGCTTTAGAGGCCCTCGATGCCCAAGAAGCAGACAATTTTGGGCCATCTGATCACTTACATCAGGTGTTGGGAGATGATCATTCTGGCAGAGTACGCTTCCGACCTAGGATAGCCCCGACGAGGTATTGGCCTGCCTCAGGTACGAGTTGTAGTGCCACCGAGCTGCAGCAAGTTAGGGCACAGGCAGAACAGGCTGAGAAAAGGGCCACAGAGACGGCAGAACAGTCTGCAAGGGCAAACAGTGCATTTATGAAATTTATTGAAGTTCTACGTCCAACACTTCCAGCAGAGGACAGCCCAGCGATTGATGAATACATGTCGTCGATACATTCTATATATGGTGCACCAGGTGGCAGTTCTAGTGGTGGTCAGGCCGATGTTGAGCTTGAAGATGATGATGGCGAGCAGTCTGATGCGGAAGAGGAGGGAGATGAGGAGGGCGAGGAGGAGGGCGAAGGCGAGGAGGAAGGCGTTGTGGAGGGTGAGGACGATGAGGAGGACGATGACGAGGGCGATGATGATGATGATGATGGAGATGGTGATGCTGATGTGGGACATATTGATCCGTTACATTTTTGACTTGAGATTTGATGTTTAATCTATTCTAGTTGTTGGTTTTATCTAGACTCGTAGTATAGTATTGGAGTTGAGTTATTTTTATATATTGTCTGTTTTTATGGATGTTGTTGTCTTTTAGTGGTTGTGTGTTTGAGAACTCCCTGGACAAACCCCCTCATTATTGGACCCTGGACAACCCCCCCTCCCCCTTGGACCCCGAACACCCACCAAACACCCCCCGGACAGCCCCGCGGACAGCCCCCTGGATAGCCCCCTGGACAGCCCCCCGTACAGCCCCCAACCCTCCACCCTGGACCCCGGATAGCCCCCCAGACAGCCCCCCGGACAACCCCCCCACCCTCCCCCTTGGACCCCGGACAACCCCCCAAACACCCCCCGGACAACCCCCTGAACAACCCCAGACAACCCCCTGAACAACCACCGGACAACCCCCTAAACAACCCCGGACAAACCCCTGAAGAACCCTCAAACACCCTCCGGACAGACCCCGCACAGCCCCCCCACCCTCATCCTTGGTCCCCGGACAGCCCCCCGGACACCCACCGGACAGCCCCCCCGGACAGCCCCCGCGGACAGCCCCCTGGACAGCCCCCCGTACAGCCCCCAACCCTCCACCCTGGACCCCGGATAGCCCCCCGGACAGCCCCCCGGACAACCCCCCCACCCCCCCCTTGGACCCCGGACAACCCCCCCACCCCCCCCCCCTTGGACCCCGGACAACCCCCCAAACACCCCCCGGACAGCCCCCTGAACACCCCCAGACAACCCCCTGAACAACCCCCTGAACAACCCCCGGACAGCCCCCTGAACAACCCCGGAAAACCCCCTGAACAACCCCCAAAAACCCCCCGGACAGACCCCGCACAGCCCCCCCACCCTCCTCCTTGGTCCCCGGACAGCCCCCCAGACACCCACCGGACAGCCCCCCCGGACAGCCCCCCGGACATCCCCTCCACCTTCCTTAATTTCATTAGCTCTGAAATGTTTCATAGCACGATCAACTAAAATCTAATCCATACTAAATATGATATAAAAATATTCTATATGAATTTCCATAAGATTTTAAGTGAAAACAAAAAGTGACATACGAAAAACTGACCAAACACATTCGAAATGTGTTGATGCTTTAGGACAACGATCCATGGGTCATATGTGACGTGTACGAGTCATCCCCGCCTCAATCCGAGGCGTGGTGTGGTCGGAACAACTCAAAGTGTATGTCTTTTGTTTCAAAAGGACATCATTTTAAGTGAAAAACATCAACTGGCATCGTTCGGCCCGTTTGGACCCCCCTCACGCGCGTTTACGAAGTGCGCGCATCACTTAAAATACGAATATTGAGCCGTACCGCGCAAACCGCACGTCCGATTGATGTTCCGTCTGCGCGTAGACGTCACGAATAATAATTAGAATGTTCCACGGTGGTTTCAGCTCAATCCGAGGTCGTCCGCTATGAATTTGACCGTTGGACGCCCGTTCTGGCCGTTTATGACACCACAACTGCGTTGTCGGTCACCGCGGGCACACGGCACGTCCGATTGACGTGCCGTCTGCTCGAACACTTCAGAAATCACTCACCCGTATTTGTCGTCTGATTTCAGGCCATTCCGACATCGTTCGGCCCGTTTGGACCCCCCTCACGCGCGTTTACGAAGCGCGCGCATCACTTAAAACACGAATATTGAGCCGTACCGCGCAAACCGCACGTCGGATTGACGTGCCGTCTGCGCGTACACGTCACGAATAATAATTAGAATGTTCCACGGTGGCTTCAGCTCAATCTGAGGCCGTCCACTATGAATTTGACCGTTGGACGCCCGTTCTGGCCTTTTATGACACCAGAACTGCGTTGTCGGTCACCGCGGGCACACGGCACATCCGATTGACGTGCCGTCTGCTCAACCACTTCAGAAATCACTCACCCGTATTTTTCGTCTGATTTCAGTCCATTCCGACATCGTTCGGCCCATTTGGACCCCCCTCACGCGCGTTTACGAAGCGCGCGCATCACTTAAAACACGAATATTGAGCCGCACCGCGCAAACCGCACGTCCGATTGACGTTCCGTCTGCGCGTACACGTCAAGAATAATAATTAGAATGTTCCAAGATGGTTTCAGCTCAATCCGAGGCCGTCCGCTATGAATTTGACCGTTGGACGCCCGTTCTGGCCGTTTATGACACCAGAACTGCGTTGTCGGTCACCGCGGGCACACGACACGTCCGATTGACGTGCCGTCTGCTCGACCACTTCAGAAATCAGTCACCCGTATTTGTCGTCTGATTTCAGGTCATTCCGACATCGTTCGGCCCGTTTGGACCCCCCTCACGCGCGTTTACGAAGCGCACACATCACTTAAAACACGAATATTGAGCCGTACCGCACAAATCGCACGTCCGATTGACGTTCCTTCTGCACGTACACGTCACAAATAATAATTAGAATGTTCCACGGTGGTTTCAGCTCAATCTGAGGTCGTCCGCTATGAATTTGACCGTTGGACGCCCGTTCTGGCCGTTTATGACACCACAACTGCGTTGTCGGTCACCGCGGGCACACGGCACGTCCGATTGATGTACCATCTGCTTGAACACTTCAGAAATTACTCACCGGTATTTTTCGTCTGATTTCAGGCCATTCCGACATCGTTCAGCCCGTTTGGACCCCCCTCACGCGCGTTTACGAAGCGCGCACATCACTTAAAACACGAATATTGAGCCGTACCGCGCAAACCGCACGTCCGATTGATGTGCCGTCTGCGCGTACACTTCACGAATAATAATTAGAATGTTCCACGGTGTTTTCAGCTCAATCCGAGGCCGTCCACTATGAATTTGACCGTTGGACGCCCGTTCTGGCCGTTTATGACACCAGAACTGCGTTGTCGGTCACCGCGGGCACACGGCACGTCCGATTGACGTGCCGTCTGCTCGACCACTTCATAAATCACTCACCCGTATTTTTCTTCTGATTTCAGGCCATTCCGACATCGTTCGGCCCGTTTGGACCCCCCTCACGCGCGTTTACGAAGCGCGCACATCACTTAAAACACGAATATTGAGCCGTACCGCGCAAACCGCACGTCCGATTGACGTGCCGTCTGCGCGTACACGTCACGAATAATAATTAGAATGTTCCACGGTGGTTTCAGCTCAATCCGAGGCCGTCCGCTATGAATTTGACCGTTGGACGCCCGTTCTGGCCGTTTATGACACCAGAACTGCGTTGTCGGTCACCGCGGGCACACGGCAAGTCCGATTGACGTTCCGTCTGCTCGAACACTTCAGAAATCAGTCACCCGTATTTGTCGTCTGATTTCAGGCCATTCCGACATCGTTCGGCCCGTTTGGACCCCCCTCACGCGCGTTTACGAAGCGCGCGCATCACTTAAAACACGAATATTGAGCCGTACCGCGCAAACCGCAAGTCCGATTGAGGTGCCGTCTGCGCGTACACGTCACGAATAATAATTAGAATGTTCCACGGTGGTTTCAGCTCAATCCGAGGCCGTCCGCTATGAATTTGACCGTTGGACGCCCGTTCTGGCCGTTTATGACACCAGAACTGCGTTGTCGGTCACCGCGGGCACACGGCACGTCCGATTGACGTGCCGTCTGCTCGACCACTTCAAAATTCACTCACCCGTATTTGTCGTCTGATTTCAGGCCATTCCGACATCGTTCGGCCCGTTTGGACCCCCCTCACGCGCGTTTACGAAGCGCGCGCATCACTTAAAACACGAATATTGAGCCGTACCGCGCAAACCGCACGTCCGATTGAGGTTCCGTCTGCGCGTAGACGTCACGAATAATAATTAGAATGTTCCACGGTGGTTTCAGCTCAATCCGAGGCCGTCCGCTATGATTTTGACCGTTGGACGCCCGTTCTGGCCGTTTATGACACCAGAACTGCGTTGTCGGTCACCGCAGGCACACGGAACGTCCGATTGACGTGCCGTCTGCTCGACCACTTCAGAAATCAGTCACCCGTATTTGTCATCTGATTTCAGGCCATTATGACATCGTTCGGACCGTTTGGACCCCCCTCACGCGCGTTTACGAAGCGCACGCATCACCTAAAACACGAATATTGAGCCGTACCGCGCAAACCGCACGTCCGATTGACGTGCCGTCTGCGCGTACATGTCACGAATAATAATTAGAATGTTTCACGGTGGTTTCAGCTCAATCCGAGGTCGTACTCTATGAATTTGACCGTTGGACGCCCGTTCTGGCCGTTTATGACACCAGAACTGCGTTGTCGGTCACCGCGGGAACACGACACGTCCGATTGACGTGCCGTATGCTCGACCACTTCAGAAATCACTCACCCGTATTTGTCGTCTGATTTCAGGCCATTCCGACATCGTTCGGCCATTTGGACCCCCCTCACGCGCGTTTACGAAGCGCGCGCATCACATAAAACACGAATATTGAGCCGTACCGCGCAAACCGCACGTCTGATTGAGGTGCCGTCTGCGCGTACACGTCACGAATAATAATTAGAATGTTCCACGGTGGTTTCATCTCAATCCGAGGCCGTCCGCTATGAATTTGACTGTTGGACGCCCGTTCTGGCCGTTTATGACACCAGAACTGCGTTGTCGGTCACCGCGGGCACACGGCACGTCCGATTGACGTGCCGTCTGCTCGAACACTTCAGAAATCAGTCACCCGTATTTTTCGTCTGATTTCAGGCCATTCCGACATCGTTCGACCCGTTTGGACCCCCTCACGCGCGTTTACGAAGCGCGCGCATCACTTAAAACACGAATATTGAGCCGTACCGCGCAAACCGCACGTCCGATTGAGGTGCCGTCTGCGCGTACACGTCACGAATAATAATTAGAATGTTCCACGGTGGTTTCAGCTCAATCCGAGGCCGTCCGCTATGAATTTGACCGTTGGACGCCCGTTCTGGCCGTTTATGACCCCAGAACTGCGTTGTCGGTCACCGCGGGCACACGGCACGTCCGATTGACGTTCCTTCTGCTCGACCACTTCAGAAATCACTCACCCGTATTTTTCATCTGATTTCAGGCCATTCCGACATCGTTCGGCCCATTTGGACCCCCCTCACGCGCGTTTACGAAGCCTGCGCATCACTTAAAACACGAATATTGAGCCGTACCGCGCAAACCAGACGTCCGATTGAGGTGCCGTCTGCGCGTACACGTCACGAATAATAATTAGAATGTTCCACGGTGGTTTCAGCTCAATCCGAGGCCGTCCGCTATGATTTTGACCGTTGGACGCCCGTTCTGGCCGTTTATGACACCAGAACTGCGTTGTCGGTCACCGCGGGCACACGACACGTCCGATTGACGTTCCGTCTGCTTGAACACTTCAGAAATCAGTCACCCGTATTTGTCGTCTGATTTCAGGCCATTCTGACATCGTTCGGCCCATTTGGACCCCCCTCACGCGCGTTTACGAAGCGCGCGCATCACTTAAAACACGAATATTGAGCCGTACCGCGCAAACCGCACGTCCGATTGACGTTCCGTCTGCGCGTACACGTCACGAATAATAATTAGAATGTTTCACGGTGGTTTCAGCTCAATCCGAGGTCGTACTCTATGAATTTGACCGTTGGACGCCCGTTCTGGCCGTTTATGACACCATAACTACGTTCTCGGTCACCGCGGGCACACGACAAGTCCGATTGACGTGCCGTCTGCTCGACCACTTCATAAATAACTCACCCGTATTTGTCGTCTGATTTAAGGCCATTCCGACATCGTTCAGCCCGTTTGGACCCCCCTCACGCGCGTTTACGAAGCGCGCGCATCACTTAAAACACTAATATTGAGCCGTACCGCGCAAACCGCACATCCGATTGACGTGCCATCTGTGCGTACACGTCACGAATAATAATTAGAATGTTTCACGGTGGTTTCGGCTGAATCCGTGGTCGTCCGCTATGAATTTGACCGTTGGACGCCCGTTTTGGCCGTTTATGACACCATAACTGCGTTGTCGGTCACCGCGGGCACACGGCACGTCCGATTGACGTACCGTCTGCTCGACCACTTCATAAATCACTCACCCGTATTTATCGTCTGATTTCAGGCCATTCTGACATCGTTCGGCCCGTTTGGACCCCCTCACGCGCGTTTCGAAGCGCGCGCATCACTTAAAACATGAATATTGATCCGTACCGGGCAAACCGCACGTCCGATTGACGTGCCGTCTGCGCGTACACGTCACGAATAATAATTAGAATGTTTCACGGTGGTTTCAGCTCAATCCGGAGACGCGGTGTGGCCGACACCACTCAAAGTGTCCGTCTTTTGTTTTAAAAGGACGTCATTTTAAGTGAAAAGCATCAACTGGCTTACGGAAAACCGACCAAACACATTCCAAATCTGTTGATAATTTATTCCAACAATCCATGGGTCATATGTGACGTGTACGAGCCAACCTGGGATGAATCCGAGTCGCGGTGTGGCCGGGATAAGTTTAAGTGGCTCTCTTTTGTTTAAAATGAACACCATTTTAAGTACATACGGAAAAACGACCAAACGGATTCGGTTTCCATTGAAACTTTAGGAGAACGATCCATGGGTCATATGTGACGTGTACGAATCAACCTCGCCACAATCGGAGACGCGGTGTGGCCGAAACCACTCAAAAAGTGTCGGTCTTTTGTTTCAAAAAGACGTCATTTTAAGTGAAAATCATCAAGTGACATACGAAAAACCGACCAAAGGCATTCGGACTGTGTCGACACTTTAGCACAAGGATCCATGGGTCGTATGTGACGTGTACGAGTCAATCCTGCCTCAATCCGAGGTGCGGTGTGACCGACACCGTTCTAACTGTCTATATTTTGTTTAAAATGGACAGGATACGCAAAACCGACCAAACGCAAAACCGACCAAACGCATTCTGAATCTGTTGATAATTTATCACAACGATCCATCAGTCATATGTGACATGTACGAGCCCACTCGGGCTCAATCCGAGTCGCGGTGTGGCCGGGATCAGTCTAGGTGGCTCTCTTTTGTTTAAAATGGACATCATTTTAAGTACATACGGAAAACCGACCAAACACATTCGGTTTCCATTTAAACTTTAGGAGAACGATTCATGGGTCATATGTGAGGTGTACGAATCATCCCCGCCACAATCCGAGGTGCGGTGTGGTCAACACTGCTCTAACTGTGTCTGTTTTGTTTAAAATGGGTAGGATTATAAGTGAAAAGAACTGGCATACGCAAAACCGACCAAACGCATTCGGTTTCCATTGAAACTTTAGGAGAACGATCCATGGGTCATATGTGACGTGTACCAATCATCCCCGTCTCAATCCGAGACGCGGTGTGGCCGACACCGCTCTAACTATGTCTCTTCTGTTTAAAATGGACATGATTATAAGTGAAAAAGAACAACTGGCATACGCAAAACCGACCAAACGCATTCCGAATCTTTTGATCATTTATCACAACAATCCATGGGTCATATGTGACCTGTACGAGGCAACCCAGGTTCAATCCGAGTCGCGGTGTGGCCGAGATCAGTCTAAGTGGCTCTCTTTTGTTTAAAATGGACACCATTTTAAGTACATACAGAAAGCCGGCCAAACGCATTCGGTTTCCATTTAAACTTTAGGAGAACGATCCATGAGTCATATGTGACGTGTACGAATCAACCCCGCCTCAATTGGAGACGCGGTGTGGTCGGCACCGCTCATAGTGTCCGTCTTTTGTTTCAAAAGGACGCCATTTTAAGTGAAAAACATCAACTGGCATACGGAAAACCGACCAAACACATTAGGATTCTGTCGATACTTTAGCACAATGATCCATGAGTCAAATGTGATGTGTACGAGTTAACCCCGCCTCAATCTGAGGTGTGGTGTGGCCGGTATCACTTCAGGTGTATGTATTTTGTTTAAAATGGACATCATTTGAGGTAAAAATATATGGTATAGAAAAAACCGATCATATTATGAATTGAATTTCAGATTCCACGTATAATTGTCATCTAAATTTTAAATTGAATTCTATATGAATTATGTATGTTTAGGAATTGTAATTTAATTATGGATTTGTATAGTTTCAGGATCCATTATATGTTAAATGTGTATGAATTTGTTCGTAATTGAATATGTATGTTTTATTTTATTACTGGTACAATAGTTGGATCGAAAATGAGGTGAAAATGAGGTGAAAATGAGGTGAAAATGAGGCCTGATGACTGGTGGTGATGGACAGGGGACAGGGGCTGTGCAAATTGTAGGGGGCTGCAATTTGCAGCATAGGGTATGCCAACGGTTTCAAACCGTTGGCATATAAGTGTTTAGCATGTCTTTTCCCAACGGTTCTAAACCGTTGGGAAAGACTTCACCAATTCCCAACGGTTTAGAACCGTTGGGAAAATGTTCCACATGGTATATCCCAACGGTTTGGAACCGTTGGGAAAATGTTCCCACATGGTATATCTTGGTTTTCCCAACGGTTTGGGAGAACCGTTGGGAAAAACTATCCCAACGGTTCACCCAAACCGTTGGGATAGGGTAACTTCTATGGGCCTATTGCAACGGTTTCCAGTAAACCGTTGGGAAAACCTTTCCCAACGGCTTACTTCCCAACGGTTATCAGAACCGTTGGTATATGATATACCAACGGTTTGAGGGGCTTTCCCAACGGTTGTGAACCATTGGGAAATAGTGTATTTCCAGTAGTGTATATAAGGTCCCTTAATGTCTTTAAAAAGTATTTTACATAATACTATCATATTTATATATTTTTATAATTTTATTTCATATATGGGGCATACGATTCTGTTGATTATAATGAGATGAGTATTTATTGCACAATCTCTTCCATAATTCAGATTAATTCGTTTTAAGTCTCCATTGGGGAATATTTTTCATCCATGTCCATGTTTTCTAATATTTTATATAATTTTTTTTAATAATATTTTATGAATGTTTAAATAAATTTTTACACAATTTTTAGTTTTTATTACATGGTTTAAATGAAATATTTCTTTCATTTTCCAAAATATTTTCTTTTTTTACTTTTTCAAAAAAAGTATTTGAAGAATGATTTTTTAACTTATTTTTAATGAAATTATTTTTACACTTTAATAATTCCTTAATACCTGGAATCTTCCCCTAAAATATTATAAGGTTATTTTAAAATAAAATGGTTTATTTTAAAATTTCATGGTATTTTAGTAAAAGAAAAATATTTTAACAAAGAACATATATTTTCTTCAAGAAAAGTTTAAAATAATTTACATGATTCCTATATTTGTTTCAAAGTGATAGCAATGAAAATGGTTTTGAAAATGTATTATTTTTTTGAAAGTTATTTTTACAGAAAATTTATATTCCAAGTGATCTTTCAAAATCCTTTTCTAACTATGATGACATACTTTGTTATTGTTCAAGAATTCCATTCATATTATTTCTTTGAATGGTTTATGTTTTGATATCATAATGTTTATGGAACCCACTTCATTTCAAGTGTTATGATTTTGATTAAATTATTATGAAATTTATATAGTTTCCACAGGTTTTTATATGATTAGAAATTTATGATTCCCATTTTATTTCATGGGTTATGATATGATTTTTTATGATCTTGTAGCACATATATGTATGATTTCATTATATGATGGGTGGGACCTATATCTCCCTACAATGCATTAGGTAAATATTGAAAACTCATGAGGTATAAATGTTATGCATGAACCTTATTTCTTGTTCAGAATTCTTTGAGTGAAACTGGTTTTCATGTCCATAATTCTATGAGTGGACCTGGTTTTCATATCCATAATTATATACAAGGACCTGGTTTTCATGATCATGATTCTATGCATAGGCCTACATTTCATTTCTATAATTTTATTCACGGACCTGGTTTTCATGTCCATATGTTTATGCAAGTTCCTAATTTCATGTCCTTATGATTGAACCTATTACTACTTATACATGTTTACAAACTTATAAGTTTATGTGTATGCCATAATTTCGTACCTTATTTCAATTTGATGATCTTATTGATTATATTATATGATTTGCTTATGATTCCTGTCATATGAACTACCAATATCTTTATGTCATGTCTCATGATTTTTATCTTTGATATGAATGATATGTTTTTCTATTATTTTGATCGTCTTATCATACCCTTATGATCATGATATTCTTATGTATCTCTTTTGTTTACCCTAACTGAGAATTTGAGCTCACCCCTTTCTTATGTTTCCTTTCCCTAGGATGGGAAGAACAGTTTTAGGTAGAAGGAGATATTTATGGGAGATGTTGAAGATATTTCACCAAGATCTAAGATTTTATTATCAAGTTTCCCAAGACACTAAAATATTATGGTCCTCGGGATTGTATTATTGTAATATACTACATATTCATACAAAATGATGTAATATCCAAGTATGTTATGCCTGGGTCTCTATAAAGACTTAATAGAATGTTGTCACATCTGATAAAAAACAAATTTATTGAATATTATATTGATAATAAATTAAATAATTTCCTCAAATTGTGCTAAATATGTTTATTTATGGAATATTTGAGATTAGATCATTCATTTAGAAATTTGATGGAAATTAAATTCTTTCCCTTTTAAAATTCACTATAGTATTTCAGTGATGAATATTTGTATGTAAGTATTTATGAATTAAATTTTTGTAAATGTGTTTCCTAATTAGTGGACTATAAATTATATTCATGATGTAGGAGCTGGATCATGCATTTCAGTGTGCTAAATGAGCCATGAAGTCAAAGCTGGATTGTACTCGCCAGATTGGATATCACATCAATATTTGGGATATATCTTCTTCGTACATTCTTGTAATTAGGCCAAATTTAGAGTCGAGATTGAGGATCCAATTACACACAAATAATAATTATGTAAGGATAGATAATACTTGCATTGAGAGGTCAAATATGTAGTAAAATTGGGATTAAAATATTTGGACGAATTTCCTTTTCACACTTAAAAAAGATTTTTAACCCTATCCCTCACAAACACTATTTAAATGGGATTTTCACTCTTTGGAGGTTCAGTTGAGGAATAGGGAAGGTATGGAAAAATAGGTGTCTCCTGGGAACATCTCTATCCTTTGGGATGTAGTAAGGCCTTGTGAAAAGAACTCCTCCAAGAGGGCTCTCCTCTCCCTCCTCCACTTTGTGTTTCTTTGATTTTGTGCTTGTAACTTGAATTTTTATTCAATTAATCTTCTATATTCTTATATTTTCATATTATTATTTTTTGTCTTGGTGATTTAATATACGAGTGGAGATGAGATTGGGTTTTCCCAATCAATCCATTCCTTATGAAAAACGTCTCAACAATGAAATCTTCACCCATGGATGTGTGATTTCATTCATAGTTGATCTAATCCTAACTCCATTATTTTATTTATTTTTAATCCATAAACATACTTTAATTCATAAATTGTGATCAATTAATTTAGTTTTAATTTCTATGTTACTCGATCGACTTGCAATTGACCGCGTGGTCGGGCTTGTGTAAATCATGTGAGTGAAACCTCAATCGCAAAATCTAATCAACTTTTAGTTGAATTGTAGAGTTCATGTATCATCCCAAAAAAATAGTTAAATCCGAAATATAAGGAGGATATGATTCCCTAACTAACGATTTTCCATAATTTTTCTTTTGGATCACAATCAAAGCTGGGTGTTGCGATTGGAAGTCCCAAAGTTGACCTAAGGATCATTTTCCAATATTTGTAGTCGTGTTAATTTCCATAGGGTTAGGGGGTTTAAAAGTTTAGGGGATAATAATTGAAAGAATTATAATCATACATGATAATGATAAATTAAATATAATTTGGGTAGATTATATCGACTATATCTTCTCATATATGTGTTTTTTAAAAAAAATGGGTCTTCGATTGTTCCTTCTCATTTTTTGTTTATTTTATTGTGATAGTCACTAAAACCCCCCTATATTGTCTTCAATTTGTTTTCAATTATTTACTTGTTTCTTTCAACCCTATTAAGGGTTGTTTAATTTACTTTCTTGAGAGAATTACCTTGGTCATATACTGTGTTGCAAATAGTAAAATTACAAATATTTTGGGGAGTGTGCGCAACAACACTCTTTAAATTGGCGTCATTTATAGGGTGGAAAGTAATTTATTCAACAAATTAGAGGTATTTATTTTATTTTTCATTTAAATATTTTCTTCGCACCTTTCTTTATTATTTCCCCTTTATCATGTTTTTTATCCTACTCTCTTATTTTATTTTTATTAGAAAAACTCCAACTTTTTTTGTATTTATTGTGGTCCACTTTTCTTTATGTACATTTTATTTTTATTCTATTTATGAAATAAATTAATACCAAAGATATTTTATATCCTAACTATACGATTGAGCACAACCTTAGGGGTTGAATCAGAAAATCACTATCCATGAGAAGTTTTTACATTCAACTAGTTAGAGATGTCCTCAATTTGGGTAACAATGTAATTGGAACCATTTATAAATCAAACATAAAAGAGGAACAAATGGCTGAAAACAATAACAATGGACTTAATAGAACCATTAAAGAATTTACTGCCCCTGACATTAACTATAAACCAAATTATATTGCTTACCCAAACCACGAATCAAACTTTGAATTGAAATCTGGGTTAATTCACCTTCTTCCAAATCATCATTTATTATCTACTGAGAATCAAAAAAAAACATTTAAAAGAATTTCATGTGGTTCTATCTACCCATAAACCATGAAATTTCTCTAAATATCAAATAAAACTAAGGGAATTCCCTTTTTCACATTATAGTGCTACAAAGGATTTGATGTATTATTTAGAAAATGAAGATGTAACATGTTAGAAAAATTTGAAATTTTTTTTCTAGTGTAGATTTTTTCTAGAATCAAGGAAAACTTTTATTCTTAAGAAGATATTGGGGATCAATCTTGAAATAGGGAAGTCAATGTATGAGTACTGGGAGAGATTCAAGAAGGTGAACGCAAGCTATCCACATCACCAAATTAGTGTGAAACTCTTATTCTAGTACTTTTATGAAGGACACACACCTATGGAGAGGAGCATGGTGGATGATGCAGATGGGGGAGTATTGGTGGAAAAACACTAGTAGCTGCATGTGCATTGATTGAAAAAATGACACAAAACTCCCAACAATTTGGCGATCAAGGTACATCACATGTTAGAGGAGTACACCATGTAATTCCCTCTTCTCTTGAAAGTCATTTAATTGATACCAAGTTGGAATAAATGAACACTATGGTGAGACAAATTGGTTTGGCTCAAAAGACATCCCAACCAACTCTTGGGAGACATTGTGAAATTTTCACTGAAACAGACCATCGAACGTATTTTTTCCCCCCAACTACAACAGACAACGGATTTTTTAACAGTATTCCCTTGGAGAAAATATCAATATAAAAAACAACCACATTCCTATAAGTAGTATGATTCTTTTTCTCCAACATATAAACAAGGGTGGAAGGATCTATCAGGCGTGAGTTATGGCTCTGGACAAAAAAACAAAGGCCCCCTTTTCAACAAAATTTCCAACAGCCTCCACCTTTCCAACAATATTTCCAACAACCCCAAAAGAGATTTGAATCTCAAGAATAAAAAATTCAACTACAAGGAACTTCTCAACCAAAGGTAGATTCTAATACTGATGAACCTTTGAAACAAATTTTTCTTAATCAACATAATGAGATGAAGAGTCAAGTTTTGGATTTGAGGGAGTTGAAGACTAAAATGATCCATATTTACACCACCCTCTATAAATTAGTAAGTAAGAACTCTAGAAATATTCCTTTCCAACCGACTCTAAATCCCAAGAGTAATCTTAGTTCCATCACATTGAGAAGTGGGAAGAAACAACTGACACTTCGGCACCAACCAATCCACCCAGATTTACCTCAACTTTGGAGAGACCCCATTCAAGAACCACTGATGAGCTGCCCAAGGAGAAAGAAAAATGTAAGAAAAAGATTGATGTTGTTTCTCCTACAACAATTCCATTTCCAAAAATATTTTTACAAACTAATAATATGGTTTAAGAGGTGATGCAAAAATAATTTTTGGATACATTTAAGCTTGTTGAGATCAACATCCCTCTACTTGAACCAATAAAGAAAATTCCAAGGTATACAAATTTTTTAAAATAACTCAATACCAAATGAAGAGGCAACAGGGGAAATGAGAGGATCAATCTTGGAAGTAATTTGTTATAAATAATTACACAAACTCTAGTAATGCCAACAAAGTACAAGGATCCCAGGACATTCACCATACCATGAACCATAGGGGAGTTACACTTTTATGACACTCTTTGTGAGTTGGGAGCTTCCATAAATGTGATGTATCACTCTATATTCTGTTCTTTATAGGTTGGTGAGTTGAATATGATGAGATTAGTGGTTCAGTTGGAAAATAGAGCAACGACATACCCAGTTGGAGTCCTTAAGGATGTACTTTTAATGTAAGATACATGATCTTTCTAGAAGATTTATATGTTCTTAACATATAGGATGATCAGGTAAGTTCCCATGCTCACATTATCTTTGGTTGGACCTTCCTAAAAACTAAAAAACGATCATAAATTCCCTTGAGGGTACACTTTCTATGGAGTTTGGATATGAATTTGTGATATTTAATGTTATGGACTTCATGAGATTCCCCTCAAATGACCATTCTGCTTTTTTTATCTCCCATTTTGACCCACCAAATAAAAACCCCATGGAATTTTATTGTCCTATATATAGGGATATTATGAGTATTTTTTCTATTTTTATGTCTAAGATCACCTTCACACCTATTTTTAATGAAGAAAACTCTTTTAGATTTGATTTTTAAATGTATTCATATTCTGATTTTGATAATTCTCACTCTGAGAATGACATGGTGGGTGAATATGAATATGGATTTGATGATTTATACTCTAATTTTGATGATTTATATTCTGATACTAATGTTCATTGTTCCCATATTTCCATTCCTTAAATTTATCCATCCATCAATCAGCCCTACATTGGAAGTCAAGCCATTACAACCAAATCTAAAATACTCATACTTGTTAAGTGATCACAAATTACCTATTATCATTTCTAAAAATGTCCCTTTTGAACATGAATAGAAAATTTGGAATCTTTTGAGGGAGAACATTAGGGAAATCAGGTAGACCTTGGATAACATATCGAGTATTATCCCCTCAATTTTCTTGCATGGGATTCTTTTGGATGATTGGAATAAATTGGTTAGGCAACCAAAAAGGATACTGAATCCAACTCTTATAGAAGTTGTCAAAAAAGAAGTTGAAAAATAGCTTGAGGCAGGTATAATTTATCCCATTAGAGATTTGATGTGGGTATTTTCTACTCAAGTTAAGCCTAAGAAAATTTGTTTTACTATTGATAAAAATGACAAAAAGGAATTAGTTCCAATGAGGGTACAAAATAGTTGGCGTGTGTGTATTGATTACAGGAAACTATATCAGTCCACTCATATGGAACAATTATCCCCCCATTTATTGATCAAATTCTTGAGAGGCTAGCTGAAAAAACACTATTAATTCCTGGATGGATTTTCTATATATTTTTAGGTTCCTATTTCTCTTGAGGATTAGGAGAAGACAAAATGCAATTTTCCATTTGGCACATTTTCCTACTAGAGGATACCATTTGGACTTTGAAATTCCCCAGGTACCTTCTAGATATGCATGGTGATTTTTTTTGATTTTATTGAGACCAGTAGGGAGTTATTTATGGATGATTTTATAGTGTATGGTTCTTTATTTTATGATTTTATCTCTTATTTGGGAAAGGTTTTGAATCATTTTATTTATAAGAATATAGTCTTGAACTTTAAAAAGTGTCATTTCATGGGAGATCTTGGGATTGTCTTAGGGAATTTAGTGTCAAAACATGGGATAGTGGTTGATAGATCTAAGGTATATATTATTTCAAACTTACCATATCCTTCATGTGTGCGTGATGTTAGATATTTCCTAGGGAATGTAGGATTTTATCATCACTTCATCAAAGATTTTAGTAAGATTGATCTTCCTATGTCAAAATTACTTCAAAAGGATTCTGATTCTTTGTTTGATGATTCTTACAGGACTTACTTTTATGAGATAAAGAAGTGTATCAACACTCCTTTGATTATACAGCCCCCAAAAGTGGGAGATTCCATTTGAGATTATGTGTGATGCTTCCAACTTCATAGTTGGAGCTGTCTTGTCTCAGAGGGTTGAGGGACTTTCACATGTGATTTCTTATGCATTAAGGAAACTAGATTCAACCCAATAAGACTACACAACCATGGAAAAAGAGTATCTTGCCATCATATTTTCTCTATATAATTTTCGTTAATATTTTTTCGGCTTTCAATTAGTTGTTTTTTCTGACCTTGCATCTCTGAGGTGCCTCTTGAAGAAGCTAGATGCAAAGCCCAGACTTATCTGATGGATGCTCCTTCTTCAGGAATTCAATGTTGTGATAAAGGACAATAAGGGGAAAAAGAACTTAGTGCAGACTACATGAGTTGTATTACTCACACACTAGAGGCTGATACCTTGGACCGGTTACCACTTCAGGACACATTCTCCGATGAGTATATTTATTCCATCTTAGGTACACATCCTTGGTATGTTGATTTAGTTAACTAGATCATTTCCTCTGAAATTCCTGAAAATTTAAAAAAACAAAAAGTCCAAAAGTTGATGAGTGATTAAAGATTTTATGTTTGGTATTGTCCATAACTTTGGCACATGTGTTGTGATCAAGTTATTAGGAGGTGTTATTCTAATCAGGATTTTGAGTATATTCTCCATTTCTACCATACACATTCATGTAGAGGACACATTGGACCCCAAAGAATAGCTAGGAAAGTCCTAGACTCGAGATTATATTAGCATGAATTATTCCATGATGCCCATGTGTTTTTTAAGCCTTTCTATTATTTCCAAAAAATTGGGAACTTTTCTAAGAGACATGATATACCCCAATAAGCCATATTATTCTATGATATTCTTGATGTATGGGGAATTGATTATATGGGTCCTTTTCCTAGTTAATTGTTTTTTATATTTTTGTTGATGTTGATTATGTGATTTAATGGGTGGAGGATAAGGCCACTAGAATTAGTGATTATCATGTTCTTGTGGACTTTGTTAAGACACAATTATTTTGTAGGTTTGGAGTAACAAAGGCTATCATCAGTGACAAGGGGACACACTTCTACAATCGGAATTTGGATTCCCTCCTTTAGAAGTATGGGGTGACACGAAAAACATCAACACCATACCATCCCTAAACAAATGGACAGGATGAGGTTTCAAATCGTGAGTTGAAACAAATTTGGGAGAAAATTGTGAAACTAAATATTAAGGATTGAAGAAAGTTATTGGATGATGCATTGTGGTGTAATATGATAGCATATAAGACCCCCATCGATATGTCCCCATTTTAGATTGTTTTTGGGAAATCTTGTTGTGTCCCCTTGGAAGTTGAGTGTTATGCATATTGGGAAATAAAGAAATGAAACATGGATTAAGACAAAGATGGAATTCAATTGAAGTAGAAAATTCAAGATATTGAGGAGATTCAGTTGTCATCATATGATAACTCATGGATCTACAAGGAAATATCAAAAGCATCTCATGAAAAAATGATCAAAGAAGGGAGTTTCATGTTGTAGAGAAATTTCTACTATATAGTTCATGACTGAAGCTAATGCCTAGAAAGTTGTCTTTTAGATGGTTAGTTACTTATATTTTATATATTATTTTTCCTTATGGTGAAGTGGAGATCACATAGAAGGACACAAGAAGAAGCTTTACATTAAATGGGAAATGTTTGAAGAAATACATTGAGGAACTTCCAACTGGTGTAGTGGACTTAATCACACTACATGACACCATCATCACTTGAGTATATCAGGCTGTTTCTAACCCTTTCACTTTAATATTATCTATCCTATTTAAAATTCTTTATTTTAGGTGCACATATAATCTCATGGGTTCACATTGAGGACAATGTAATATTCTAAGCGTAGGGGAGGGGACAACATTTTGGGATATTTATTTAGGATTTTCATTTGTGGGTGTTTTCTATTAAGTTGTTTCTTATAATTAAAAAAACATATCAGGTAACATGATCATTTAGACATAGAATACATGGAAAATGCATGTTTTCAAAATTCATTAGTAGAATGATAAACATGAGAAATATTTCACCATCAAAGGTTAATTTTTATAAAAATTGAAATGTTAATGATACAATTTGTTGTGTAATTATTAAAACTTTTATATTTTGAAATTATTATCTATGATATTTTTTTACAGTAAATTTTGTCATAGATTTCTCCATACAACTTTTCACTCAACCATGACTAGTGAAATTCTTCCTACTCAATTGAAGGTATACTCATGTTAGGTAAAAAAATTAATTGGTTGTTCCTTATGATTTTTTATATTCTGATCGGTTTCATTACTATACCGAATTGACCAATTCTTGTGTACCTATTATCTGACTCTTTTACATACTTAAAAAACAAAAAAAAATATATGGGTTGTGTATTGGGAAGGTCAAAAACCACTCTTCCTTAACCGTTTATAATGTTACAACTATTAAAATTAGTTTCGTGAGGAGAAAAAAATTGGTTGAGAGATGAGTTTGAGATTAGTTCCAAGTGAAACATAAAAAAAATAATGAACGAGGGTAGTGATGAAATGTACAACGTATGGGGATATCTAGTTTAGGAGCATAAGGTTTGATTTTAGAGAATTATTATGTGAGAAGGTGTTGAAATTTTATTAAAGAAAATGTAGAAAAGGATCAATGAATTATACCAAGTAAGAAAAATTGTTTTACATGACCTGAATATATTGAATAAAGGGTGTATTTATGAGCTTGGAATGGTTATCATGCACACACATGGGGAATTAGTGGCATGGTAGACCCCTGAATTGTTTCGCTATGATTAGTGTTATGAATCTAATTGGATTTTGTTTTGACACAATTTATGAGAAAATTAATTTAAAATTTTCTGATATTGACTCTTGATGGAATTATTATTTTGAAAATATTTCTATGGTAGATTGAGAAATATGAACATGCATATCTTGTCACAATTTTTACAAATACATTATACGAGGTTTTTCTCAGGAGTGAAAAAGGGTATGTGTGGTGGTGTTGATAAAACACAAATTTATAGATTATTTTATTGATAATAAATGACATAATTTCCTCACATTGTGCTAAATATGTTTATTTATAGAACATTTTGGATTAGATCATTCATTTAAAAATTGGATGGAAATTCCAGTTTTACCCTTTTAAAATTAATTGTAGTATTTTGGCCATTAATGTTTTTATGCAAATTATTTTGACATAAAATTTTGTAAATGTATTCCTTATGTAATGGGATACGAAATATATTTAGGGAATGGGAGATGGATTGTGAATTTGAGTGGGATAAATGGGCCATGAACTCAAAGCTGGACTGGACATACCATATTGGATATCACTTCATTATTTGAGTTGTATCTTTGTCATCCATGCTGAGAATGGGACCAAATTTAGAGGGGAGGTCTATGACCCAATTCCACAAAAATACACCTTCTAGAAGGATAGATAATTCTTGCGTTTTGGAGTTCGAATATGTGGTGAAATTAGGATTAAAATATTTGGAAGAATTTCCCATTCACACTTAAAATATCTTGGTAAGCCTAGACCTACCAAAATCCATTTAAATGACAATTTCACTCTTTTTGAGGGTTGTTAAAGGAATTGGGAAGGTGTGGAAGAATTTTTTATCTTGGTAACATCTCTATCATCTTGGAAGTAGTAAGGTCTTGTGCAAAGAACTCTTCCCAGAAGGCTCTCCTCTCCCTCCACAACTTTGTGTTTCTTTCTTTTGTGCTTGTAACTTGAATTTTCTTTAATTAATTTTATGTATTATACTCCTTAATTTTTTCTATTTTTCTTCTTGGTTATTGAATATAATATTGGATATGGTATTGATTTTTCCATATTAAATCCATTTCTTATGAAAAACATCACCATGATGACACCTCCACCCACGGAAGAGTGATTTCGTTCGTAGTTGATCTAATGCTTAATCCCGTAATTTATTTATTTTGAATCCATAAACATATTGTAATTCATAAGTTTTGATAAATTAATTGAGTATTAATTACTGTGTTACATGATCAACTTTCACTTGACCACATAGTCGGGCTTGTGTAAATCGTGTGAGTGAAACCTCAATCGCAAAATCTAATCTACATGGGAGAGAATTTTAGGGGACAAGAATCATCCATAAACATAATTAATTCTCAAATATAGGTAGGAGATTCTGATATAACTATAACTTGACAATATTTTGGATTTTGGATCATAAGAAAAGTATGGTGCTACGATTGGGAGTCCCAAAGTTGACCAAAGACTCAATTTTCCAATATTTGTGGTCGTGTTAATTTACATAGGGTTCAGGGGTAAAAAAGGTTAGTGGATCATAATTGAAATAATTATAATAATATGGGTTAATGATAAATTAATTCTTAATTGGGTTTATTAGATCAAATAAGTCTTCTCGTATAAGTGTTTTTAAAGAAATTTTGTCCTTGACTGTTCCTTCTCATTTTTTGTTTAGTTTACTGTCTGAAAGTCACTAAACTAAACCCCCAATATTGTGTTTTATTTGTTTAAACTTATTTTATTATTTCATTAAAGAATATTAAGGGGTTTTTAATTCACTTCCTCCTTGAGAGAATGACCTAGTGCAGTCACTATTCAACACTTAGTAAAATCAAAAAAAAAATTTGGAGCGTGCGTGACAATGCTCATCACCCTACTTTGATAATTTGGAAGCCGACCATAATTGATAACTTGAGAAAGGTTTTTGAGAATTGAAAAAATATTTTTCATTCCAGATCATATTTCATTAGGTTTCTCATGAGGAAAATCATTTCATTATCTATCACAAATTCCCATTAATATGGTTCCTTTGGGTTCTAACCATTAACAAAAACCCAAAGCATAGATTAAGAAATAGTTATCATAATGTAGAACCACATAATCATAAAAAATCACTTATAGGATGTCTAACTCTTGAAATATTCCATTGTCAATGACAATATAGGTTTATCCAGGATTATTCATTATCAAATTATATTTAAATCCTTGATAATGGTTTATTATGAGTTTGTTAATTTCTAACGAATATCCCCTGGGATTGTCAAACTAGGTGTACAGTAAGACCTATTATCATGTACCAGATTACCCTAAGTCAGGTCCAATACCTATTTTCAGAGTTGTTACCCCTAGGTATTTTTTGTGCTAGAGTCACATCGACTTTTAGTATCCAGACACGGATGTATTTCTAGGAAACCACTCACTCTACCATTTACCAAAATTCTAGGACATTTTCTTATACTTTTCATTATCCTTAGACTTATCCTTCTCACTATGGTTTTCTTATCCTTGTTTCCAAAGGTTAACTAATCCTTTAATCTGATACCAACTATAACAACCCTATATTTTCAAACATTAACATTATATAACATTTTCGGAATACTTAAAACACTATACAAATTGATCCCCAAAGACCATACTAATACTGTACCTTTGGTAACATGTAAACTTAATCACCAGTATATATGGGATATTAATTATCTCCCACTAGGTTCTTCTTGACTAAAACCCTACTTATACACATCAAACATAACACATATCATCATAATTTTGTGAAGGAAACATAAAAAGGTATGATCTCTGATGCTCATTAAGGGTAAACAAGGGAGACATTTAAGCATAAATATGATCATAGTGGAATGGGAATGTGATCCTAAAAATAGAAGATCATACCCTATATATGAAAGATCATAAAAAGTAATCAAGGAATAATGATTGTAAGTTCATAAGAAATAAATCATAAGTAAAAAATAACATAATATATGAAATAAAGAAATAGAAATACCACATAGAATTTTCGTAGACATATAACCATATAATATTATTTCAATTGTAGCCAATGCATCACTTTTAAGACCATATAATAGTATGGGATCACACCCTATACCATATTGGTAGTAATGGTTCAATCCCATGGCCATATTAGTAGTATTAGTTCACTCCTTATACAATATTTGTAGTCATGGTTCACTCCCATGGCCATATTAGTAGTCTATGTTCTCTCACTAGACATTAATAGTCTATATTAAAACATATAGTTATTTACCAAATTAATTTTAGGGAGATATAGGTCCCAAAAACCCCATAATTAAATCATACATACCCATGCCAAAAGTTCATTAAAAATAATATAATAAACCATGCTATAAAATGGGTTTCTTAAAAATTAAATCATATCATAACAAGTGAAAAAATATATTTCTTTCATAATCCATTCATCAAAATAATTACCCATGAATAGAAGAGGGTTTAAAAAGCATATAACCCGTGAATGAGAATTGGGTCTAATAAACATCATGCAATAAAAAAATAAACCATTCATTAAAAGATTACGAATAGAAGCATTGAATAATTTTAACAAAAAATTAATGAGTGGAACAAAAGGATTTCATCTTAGATGGATTTGTTTAAACTACTTTTAAAAACATTTCTTCTGAAAAATATCCTTTTTGCATTGAAAAAATATTTTCAAATCATAAAACTTTTTCAAAAACCTTTTTCTGTGAAAATCGATTTTAAAAATAATATTGGAAGGTTTGAAAACCATAAAAAATTTTGAAATCCTTTATTTCGTGTAAAATTATCTTTAAGAATAATTTAAAAACCTTTTTGAAAATATATTAGAAAAAACATGTTTTTCAAAATTGAATGGATTTCTGACAGAAGAGAGGAATACAATAAACTTTTTCTTAAAAACATTTTATTAGTTAAATTATGTACTAAAGAGTGGGAAATTGGTACTAATATATGGATATATATTTAATAAACCATGGATAATGAAAAAATGAACATTCTTGAGAGATGGAACAAAATATTTCATTAAAGGAAGCGTAATCATTAACAATCTCGAAAAGCGTTGAGATTGTTTCAATAAACTCTTACTACTTGGTAACATGGAATCACACTATCCATGTGAGAAAATTAAATTATATAAAGCTAATAATATCATGAAAATTATAATATTAAGGATATAACATGTAAAATTGAAATATATACACATCAAAATATAATTTATGTGCATAAAGAAAGAAAATTGAGACAAAACTATCTTACTGATTTGGTAAATTTTGAAACATAAACCCCATGAAAAAAAGTTCATAAAATGGATATGTGAATACCCATAAATTTAATTATAAGAGACTTATAAAACATTTATGGTTAGTACATACACCACACAAAATAAGTGAATGGTGAATAAGGTATGTATCTCACGGAAATAAAAGTGAAATGAAATTTCCCTCATATTGTGTACTGAATCTATTAATACTCATAAAATTGTACTGTATAATAAGTTTAAATTTATTATAAATGTTTTAAAGAATAATATTATTATATATAATACCATATATGGTTTTATTATGACCATATATTACCCTCTTCTGTTTTATTATCTTATTGGAAGAAAGAGATTAAATAAAATATAAGTTTATATATATGTGTATACATATCATTATTAAAATATAATTATTATAAAATATATATCATATAAGATCAATAAACACATTTTTAATACATTCCAGGTAGTGTATAAACGAATCACATCACTTTGAGGGGGTGGTAGTCCATACATCCTAAAACGAAATTATCCTATTTACACCAAATGGAAAGTATAAATATATGTGTTGATAAAGTATTAAATAAGATTAAAAATATAATAAATATATTATATAACATATGTAAATAGAGTTTCGAACATAATTACCACCATGAGAGGAGATAATGGAAAAAATGAACAATCATCGTTTCATGAGGTAGTAGTTCACTGTACAAAAAAAATGTATGTAAGTGACCCATTAAATGGAAGTGTATGTAAGTGTCATTATAAAAATTAGAATAAAAAGTAATAGTATATTTAGTAAACCTGTGTTTTCATATAATTATGGAATAAGAGGATATGTGAGAGTGGATAATAAAACTAAAAGAAAAGAGTTGGAGGGAGGGTGTTACCTATTAATAACGAAAATACTTTTGGTTTGAACCAATGGGCTTCCATGGAAGAATTTATTCCAAAAGGGAGGATTCAAGAAGTAAGGGAGCTATTTTGGGAGACTACTTGGGAATATATTGGTGAAGCCAATGTGTCTTGTGATGTGTGAGGGAGTGGGAGGAGACAAGGCCTTTTATAGTGTAGGTGGAGTGTCACTCTTGTAATATTAGAAAATGGAATTCCATACATGTTTTTCACGTGTCATGTGGTTAAAATAATGAAAAAATCAATATAAGTGAGAATAGTTTTAAAAAATGGCCATCAAATGGCTCTTGGAAATGTTTCTAGGTCATTTAGTCACAGAAGATTAATGTTTAATCCCTTATTAAGCATAGGATTACCTTAATCATTTTAATTAATTTTAATTATATTCACTAATATTTTTGGTAAAAAACTAATTATAACTTACTAGACATTTTTAATTATGTTTATTTCAATTATGGAATCCATTTTTACAAATTACATTAACATAAGTGGAATAAATTAATTTAAATTTAATCATACAATCGGGTTGACAATGTGAATTTTAAAGTAAAAACGTTCAAAATTTTGGTATGTTTAAATATTCAATTTAAAAGTGAAATTGATTCCGATAACCCACATTGGTTTACTGATAAAAATAATTTCTAATTAAAATTTGAAACCAATTTAAAATTTAGTTAATCCTTATAAAGAAATTATACTAAAAGGTAGTTTTGAATTAAAATCCGGTGTTTTAACAATTCATCCAAAATTTCAGTTTCTCAGAAAAATGCCAAAAATTCATCCTAAGATAAATTTTACACTATAAATATAGTAATTATGTTTAAATTACAAAATTAAATTTATAAATGTGATTAAAATAATTTTATTTTTTTCTCAGAAGGACATGAAATGTAGTTTATTTGAGAAAATAATATTTTTAAACTTATAAGGACTTTACAAAAAATTATATCTTTTGTTATAAATATGTTTTAATAATATAAAACCATTATATAAAATATTTTAAGAGTATTTATTACTATTCATGTTACTATGTTTTTTATCCATGTTATAGTTATATTCTTTAAATAATTTTAACAAAAAAGTGATGTTTCGTAGAATCTTAGTGTTGCATATATTATAAACCAATCCTATAACTTGTTAAAGGAATATATGACTTAGTTTAATGAAATATATCAATTAATGTTAATTATTTTGAAAAAGGATCCATAAAAACACAGGGCGTTACATTCTACCCCCTTTAAAATAAATTTCACCCTCAAAATTATTCATTTGGGTAAAAAAAGAGAGGATAATTCTGCTTCATCATATCCTCAAGATCCTATGTATCATCCTCTAACTAGTGATTTTTTCACTATAAAACATTAACTAGGTGATTGGTATTTTTTATGTGATCTTTCCTTGTAGTATCTAGAATCTCACCGGGTTTCTACTCTTAAGAAAGGTCCTACTCCGGTGGTATGACCTATAATTTCAGTACATGTGAAATTTTAGGTATGTACTTCCTATGGAGAGATATATAGAACACATCATGGAATTGAAAGAGATTTGGTTGATGTTCCAAGAGATAGGATACTATCCCAATATGATCAAGAATCTCAAATGTATAGAAATAACTTGGGATGAGTTCCCCTTTCTTCCCAAATCCTATAAACTTCTTCTAGGGAGAGTTACATAGAAACAAATTTTCACCAACTTCAAATTCTCTACCTTGCTGATGGTTAGAAAAATAACACTTCTTCTGATTTTGAGATTCCTTGATATGATTTTTAATAGTTCTAAACTTATCTTCCATTTATTTAGTGATCTCATGTACCAATTTATTTCTTTCTTTATCTTCATCTCAAAATGTTTGAGCTCTAAATTTCTTCCCATAGTGGGATTCATACGTTGCCATTTAAATCCTTGAGTGAAAGTTATTATTATAATAAAACTCAAGTAGAGGAAGGTGTTGGTCCTAACCACCTTTGAAATCTTGAAAAAAAATATGTAAACATATTCTATAGGGTTTGAATTTTTCCTTAAGACTATCCATTTGTCTAAGGATAATAAGCACCGCTAAAACTCAATTATATATCAATTTCTTGCTGAATACATCCCCAAAACATTGAGGTGAACCTCAGATCTCAATCTAATACAATATAATGTGGTACTTCATGAAACATTAACAACTTCCTAAATTTATATCCTAGAAAGCTGATACAGATAGATGACTTATCTAATAGATATGAAGTGTGAATACTTAGTAAGGTATTCGACTACCACCCATATAAAATTAATCCCTTTATATTATTTGGGCAGTCCAATGAAAATATCCATAGTTATTTTCTCTCATTTCCATTCTGGTATGGTTAATGGATACGAAATCAAGTTTTAACCTTTTCTTTCAGCCATAAAATGTTGGTATAATAGACACCGAGATAAAAACTCCACAATATATATCTTTATTCCATCCCACTAGAAGTATTATTTCAAGTCCCGATACATTATCATACTTCTTGGATGAATTGAGAATAAAGAACTATGAGCTTCCTCTAATAGTTCCTTCATCAAATATGGTATTGAAGGAACACAAACATGATTCTTGAACCTTATCATTCCATCCTGATCGTGGTTAAACTCTGTAACATTTCTATCCTTCTTTTGTATATCTACATCTTAACTAGGAACCTTCTTAATCTTCACTTGGATAGAGGGGTGCACACTAATTTTAGAGAGATAATATTCTCCCATTTCTTTGGGATTACTAGATCCATTCATTGAAAATCCAGAAATATTCGATCCTTTATGATCCTCATCATGGACAATCAATCACAACCCTTTCAAATTAAAGAATCAACCACCTTGTTTCCTTCATAGTGTTGTAATGTATTGAGCAGTCATAATACATTATCAACTTTGACGATCTTCTATGGCACATGTTCAAATCCATCTATGTGAATATATGTTTTAGACTTTTATGATCAATATATATATATATATATATTTTAACTATGAACATAATTCCTCTATATCTTTAATGAAAAAATTACCATTTCTAACTCCAAATCATTAGTTGGGTAATTTTTTTCATGAATATTCAATTACGATGAGGAATAAGAGTAACATTGTTATTCTTCATAAGAACACATCCTAATACCTTAATGGATACATCGCTATAGATTACAAAACCATATCCACTATAGGGTAATGTATTCATAGGTTCACTATCTAACCTTTTCTTTAGTTCCTCTAAACTTCTTCACATTCATCTGTTTAGAGACACTTGACACAATTTTGAGTTAAATTGGTTAGAGGATTAGATAGTCATGAGAAATTCATCACAACCCGTTGATAATTTCTATCTAAACCAAGAAGGATATAGATCTCAGTCACCATGGATGGTCTAGGACAACATTCAGTAGCCTTATTCTTTAAATAACATACTAATATACCATCTCTTAAGATCATGTGTTCCCAAAAATGAAACCTTTTTCTTTTAAAATTCAAACTTTTTAAATTTTCATATAGGTTATCCTTCCATAGGGTCTTTATAACAATTCTTAAGTGATCTTCATTCACTTCCTTTCCCTTTGAATAGATAATAATATCATATATAAATACTACCAAAAACTGGTCGAGGTAATCTCTAACTACTCTATTCATTAAGTCCATGAAAATAGTAGGGGAATTAGTAAGTCCAAAATACATCACTATATATTCAAAGTGTCCATACCTTGTACGGAATACCGTATTGGGTATATCCTCTTTATTGACCCCCAATTGATGATATCCAAGATGAAGGTCAATCCTGGAGAAGTATTGATCTCCACACAGTTGATCACACAAGTCTCCAATAAATGGAGGAGGATACTTTTTCTTGATTGTAATCTTGTTTGACTCCCGATAATCAATGAAGAGTCGCATCGATCCCTCTTTCTATTTAACAAAGAGAATAGGTGCACCCGAAGGTGACACACTTGGCTGAATGAATCCCTTATCAATGTTTTCTTGGATTTTCTTCTTCAATTATTGCATCTCAATCAAGGAAATTCTATAAGAAGTCTTTGAAATTGGTGATGAACCAATCATGAGTTCTATCGAGAAATCAAATTCACGTTTTGGTGTGAGGCTAGAAACTCTTTCAGAAAGACATCCAAAAATTGTTAAAAAAAAGGCACATCATCGATGTCAATTTTCTCCCTAACCATTTGAGATAAACAACCATTTTTAATGGAAATTAAGAGAATTACACTAGATCTAATATCTATATGAAGTTCATTATTATCATCAAATTGATAGATGACCATATGAGTGTTTGAAATATCAAATGTAACTTCCCTTCCTCAACAATTGATGTGGGGTTTATGCAAGTAAATTCAATCCATTCCTGAGATGACATAAAACTAAACCAAACGAAGAATGACAAGATTTATAGGAAGTACATTCCCACAAACATCAACCCGAGAGGAATCATAAAGTTGATATGAAATCATCATACCATTAAGGGTTTTCACTTCCAATTCTATAGCAAATCATTTTGGTGAAATATTAATACCCTTAGAAAATTCTTTGGATGTGAAATAGTGGGTATATAAAAAATCAAATAATACATTAGCAATTCTAGAGTTGATGGTAGGTGTACCTTTCACCACATCATTATCAATCCCTTAATCTGAAATAGCGATTGCATGAGATTTCACCATGTACCTCAGATGAAGAGGTTGGAGACACCGTTAATCATCACCATCCCTTGGGTTTGGGTAGTGGTAAGAATAATTCCCATTCTCCTTACACTTGTAGTGCTAAATCATGGGAAGTTAATTATATTCCACTTTTCTCCATTCACACTGTTAGATATCTTATTCCCATTACATCAAGAATAAAATGAGCGATGACCTTTCTTTTAACACTTAAAAAATTTATTAGACGCATTAAATAAATTTCCTACATGCTTCTTCCCACACATAAAGCACAAATGAATGATAATATTCTTCTATTCATGGTTTTTAGATTTTCCTTTAAACTCCATCTTCCTTTTGTTGTCAAAACCATTATAATGACACGTGAATCCACTGACCATTTCAACCATGAATGAAAAGCACACAATCTCTTAATTACTACTATAGTATCATATGGAAAATGATCTTTTGAGACATTGATGTAAGCCACTCAGGAACCTATCAACATTACTTTCAGGTTAGATGATAATTCTGGAAGTGTACCATGATAGTCTCGTGAAACTAGCCTCATAGGTACCAATAGATTCATTAACCCTTTTCACTAACTCAAGGATCTATTTTTAAATATTGGTACGGGGAATCTGAATAATAAATTATTGAAAAATATGTTCTTGAACTCATCATAATCCATGGATTCAATATCATCTTTATTCCAAATATTCTTTATTAGCATCCACCACTGGTCTTCTTCACCTTCAAATTGATAAATAGCCAGAATGAATTCCTCATGTTCTAAACACAATAGAGAATATAATATCATTTATATAGGACAAATATAGAAATAAGTGGGTCAGAAGACCATCAAAAAGAAGGTGGATTTTTTCTCATGAAAGCCTCCATAGAATGTTGTTCCCCTATTTTCTCCTTTGGAAGTACACCATGATTCATATATTGATAAAGTTGTGTGAGAATAGAAACATTTTTTTCCTTCCAACTCTCATAGTATTCAGTTTCTTAGGAGGAAGATTGTTTCATTATCTATCTCAATAACCATTAACACGATTCTTTTGGTTTCCAGCCATTGACTAAAACAAAAATCCTAGAGTATGAAATATTTATCATAATTAGGAACCACAAAATCATGAAAAATAACTTATAGGATGTCTAACTTATGAAAAAATCCTTAATCTATGAAACCTGAGGTTTAATGATGATTATTCATAGACAACTTATTTTTAAAACCATTATAACTATTCTTGAAGAGTATGTTAATTTCCTATGTATATCCCCTAGGAGTGTCAATCCATTTATGTAGCGTAGCCCATTTTTGTGTACCAGATTACCCGGATTCAGGCCTGATACATATTGTATGAGTTTTTACCCCTATGTATATCTATTCTCGAACCACATCCACTAGTAGTATGAAGAAAAATATGTATTTCTAGGAAACCACTCACTCTCTCCTTTACCAAAATTCTAGTACATTTTCTTATACTTTTATTTACCATTAGACTTGTCCTTATCACTAAGGATTTATTATCCTAGTTTCCAAAGGATATCTAAACCTTCGCTATGATAATAACTATAACAACCCTATATTTTCAAACATTAACATTACATAACAGATTAAGAATACTTAAAACACAATAAAAACATATACCCAAAGACCATATTGGACTAGTTCCTTTGGAAACATGGAAACTTAATCATTGGTACATATGTTAACAATATTATCTCCCACTAAGTTCTTTTGGACTAGCACTATTCTTTCAAACATAGTACATATCTTCCTATGAAAGGGAAGTAAAACTAAAAATTGGTGATCATATATGCTCAGTAAGGGTAAAAGGGGGTCATGTAAGCATAATAATGAGCATCGAGGATTGAGAATGTGATCCTTAAAATATAAGATCATACCCTGTATATCAAAGATCATAAACATGAATCATGAAATAAATATTGGGAGTTCATTAGACATGAATCATAAGGAAATAAATAACATAACCCATTAAGGAATAACATTGGAATAAAACATGGAATTGTGGAATAAAAATAATCATATAATATGATTTCTATAGTAGAGAAGGAATCGCTTCCAAGACCATCTTAGTATTATGGTTTCAGTCCCCATACCATCATAGTAGTCATGGTTCACTCCCATGACCATCTTAGTAGCATGTGTTCACTCCTAAAACCATCTTGGTAGTCATGGTTCACTCCCAAAACCATATTAGTAGTCAAGGTTCACTCCCAAGAACATCTTATTCAATCTCATGAGATATAAATATTTACACAAATCATTGGAGGGAGATATAGGTCTCACTCATATCATAATGAAATCATACATACATGTTATAAAATATCATTAAATAAATATAATAACACATTGAAATAAATGGGTATCATAAACAAGAAATCATATCATAACCATTTAAAAAAGATATAGTATTCAAAATAATTTCATTAAAATAATAACCTATGAATAGAAGTGGGTTTCAAAAGCATATAACCCTTGAAAGTGAAATGGATTTCATAAGCAGCAATCCATAAAAACATATAGAATTCATTTTAATAATATGAATGAAAAAATTGACTCATTTTACCAAAAAATAATTAGTGGCACAAAAGGATAAAATATTACATGGGAAATAATTTCGAAATAACTTTTAAAAACATTTATTTAGGAAAGTATCATTTCTGCATTGAAAAACTCTTTTTAAATCATAAAACATTTTCAAAAACATTTTTCAATGAAAATAGAATTGGAAACTAATAATGAAATATTTGAAAACCATAAAATATTTTAAAATGTTTTTTTCCTTTAAAATTATATTAAGGATCATTTGAGAACATTTTTGAGAACATTTTTCGAAATAATGATTTTTGAAATAAAACAGATTTCCGACCGAAGAGAGAAATACTGTCAAATGTTTCTTAAAAATATTTTCTTAATTAACATAAGTACTAAATAATGTAAAATTTCAAATAATACATGGATATATATTGATTAAAAAGAGGATAATGAAACTAATGAATGTTATTGAGATATTTATCACAGTGTTTCATTAAAGGAACCATAATCATTAACAATTTCGAAAATTGATGATATTACTTCAATAAAATCTTATTACTTGGTAACATGAGAAGAAACTATCCATGTAAAAAAATGAAATGAAATTAATCCTATCATATCATGAAAATAATTATATTCTAGATATAAAATGTAAAATAGAAATATGTACACCTCGAAAAAGAATTTAGGTTCACAAAGAAGTCAAATTGAGACAAAACTATCTTACTGATTCGGTAAATTTTTAAACTTAAACCCCATGAAATAAATTTCATAAAATGGATATCTAAATAACCATAAATTTAGTTATAAGATACATATAATACATTTATGGTTATTACATGAAACCACAAAAAATAAGTTAGTGGTGAATAGGGAATTTATCACATGAAAAAAAACTATGATGAAATTTCCCTTACCTTGTGTCTTGACTCTATTCATACTCATAAAAGATTCATGTTTTATAATTTTATGTTTATTATAAATATCTCACAGAATAATAATATTATATATAATACCACATATGGTTTTATTATGAACTTATATTACCTGCTTGTCAATAATTCTATGTTAAGGTCTCAGTTCGGGTAATATTCTATTTGTTCATTGCATGTGACATAATTTGTTATATAATTGGTATTTATACTAATATCATGATTTAATGAATGAAAACCAGGATAGAAATATCAATTATATTTAGTATAATTTTTTACAATAATTTATATGATATATAAGTATGAAATTAATACACAGTTCTTGGAGACGGTAGGTCGTACTTATGCATGAACAATGTTTCTATTTTGTTATCATATTGAAAGAAATAGAGTAAATGAAATATAAGTATCTATATATGGGTATATTTATAATTATTATATTAGAATTATTATATCATATATATCATATAATATCAATAAATTTATCCTTAATAAATTCCATGTAGTGTGTGAATGAATCACATCACTTTTAGGGGGCGGTAGTCCACACTTCCTCAAACGAAATTATCAAATTTTGACCAAAAGTAAGTATAAAGATATGTGGAATAGAAGGACTAAATAAGATTAAATATTTAATAAATATAACATATAAAATATATAAACATATTTACCATCATAATTTCCCCCATGAGAGGTGATTACGGAAAAATGAACAATCATCATTTTGTAAGGCGATAGTTCACCGTACACATAAACAATATGTTCGTTACCCATTATATGGAATTGTTTGAAATTTTAGGTCAAACCATTATCATAAAAACATCATAGTATATTAAGTAAATTATAGTTCTCATAAAATCATGGAATAAGAAGATATGAGATATTGGTGAATGAAAATAAATGAAAGGAGTTTCAGGGGGGTGTTTCCTCTTAATAGGGTAAATCATTTTAGTTTCCACCAATGGGCTTACTTGGAAGACTTCCTGACCAAGAGTGGTTTAAATGAAGAATTTATTGATGATAGGAGACTACTTGGGTGGATTTTGGATTAGTAAAAGTGTCTTGAGAAGTGTGAGGAATTTGGAGACGAGGATAACTTTTTATACTGGAGGCGGAGTGACACTCTTGTAATATTTTACAATGGAATTCAATTCATGTTTTTCACATGTAATGTGGATAAAATAATGTAAAAAATTATATATAAGATATTATATGATCTAAATATGTAAAAAAATGTATATTGGAAAATTTTATTGGTCGTTTAGGCCCTTAAGATTAATGTTTAGTTGATTATTTAGCTTAATCATACATTAATCATTATAATTAATTTTAATTACATTCACTAATATTTTTTTGTCAGAAAATAATTTGAACTTATTATACATTATAAATTATAATTATTAAAAATATGGAATCATTTTTTAAAAATTAAATTCAAATAGGTGGAATAAATAAATTTAAATTTAATATCGTAGTCATGTCAACAATGCGGGTTTTTAATGTAAAATCATTGAAATGTTTTCTATGTCTAAATATTCAATTTCAAGGTGAAATTGATTCAAATGACACCAATTGGGTTTATTGATAAAAATATGATCTAATTAAACATTTAAACCAATTTACTTCATTGTTTAACCATATAAATAATTTAGACAAAAAAGGATGTTTGGAATTAAATTCTGGTATTTTTACTATTCACCCAAAATTGAAGTTTCACAGAAAAATCCAAAAAATTCATCTTAAAAAAAATTAGACATTATAAATTCAAAAATAAATATTATATTATCAAATTAAATTTCAAAATGTTTCTAAAATTAATTTTATTATCCTTCAGATAATGATATGAAAAGTAGTTTATTTGAGAAAATGGTACATTAAACTTATAAGGATAATGCCAAAAATTATATCCTTCACTATAAATTTGTTTTATTTATATAAAACCATTATAAAAAATATTTTAAAATTAGTTATTAATATTTATATTACTATGTTTAATGGATAGCTCATAATTATCACATTTAAACAATAACAATAAAAAATAGATGTTTCGTAGAAACTTAGTGTTACATTTATCATATGACAAGAATGTGCCATGTGAAAGGAATGTTGATATTGTGTAATTAAATATATCAATTAATGTTAATTAATTCTAAAAAGGTCCCTAATATCTCAGGGTGTTACAAACAATTATCTTTGATGGTGTGGGACAAGGTATAAAGTTTAAATGAGTAGACTGATTCAGCATGTCAATGAATTCTTCAGGGCCTAGTGGCATCGTATCGACCCCAGAAATTTTCTACTGGCCATGAAGGAATGAGGTACCAAGAATATCGATAGCACTGTGGTATTTTCAGTAATGAATATTATCCCTTATCCTTTATAATAAAAATTAGAATGAAAAACCAATCATATAGGGGACTTTTCCTTATTACATATGTCCCAAAAGTTGGTAGAGGAATGGGAGAGTTGGTACATCTAGATTTCTAGTCTGCTGCTCTGCTAATTGATCCCCCATCACCAACATGCCAACTCAGATTTCCAAGAATGTTTCCCCATCTAGGAAAATACACCAATTCAATATCATTACCAATAAACCTACTAGCCTAAGACTCATGGATATTTATAGTCTTACTTGATAAATCCATTTATCATGTTCCCCAACCATGGGGATTTCCCAATATGAGCCCTCAATACCATAGAACATCCTAGAAGGGAACCCGTGTAGGATTATAGTGGTCGGTAAAGATTCACTATGGAAAAGAAATATGTTGATCTAGTCCTGGATAGAGATGAATAAGAAAATATTTAGATCCTTCCTTAAATTCTCTTCCATAATGTTACACATGTCCTTAGACAAGATTTGAGTTTGTGTGGGGTCATCCCAGTCATTTGTGGTAGGAAGAAATTCCTCATACATCTCTCCAAGTGTAGATATCCCATATTGTTAGTATATATCCTGAAGAACTATTCCTATATTTCCTTGGGATAAATGTAAGGAGTTAATGGAAAGGAACTAATGTATAATAAAATCTTTGAGTATCTCCAATTGGTGATGGATGATAAACTAAAAAACCTATAATTATAAGTAAAGGGGAATGATATGTAGATGATATGATAATTCTAAGAAGATATTCATAACCCATAATTGCATTTCTCATTTATTAGAGAAATATACACTATGCCAAAAGTCCCATTTTTTCCGTCCACTTCTCGGTCCATTCAATTAAGATAGAAATATGATCAAATAACTTTGAAATTAGGATGTTGTAAAAAATCTCAACCATCTGAACCATGGGGTGATTTCACCAACTAATAATAAAACCACTTAGACTGTACCATAAAAAATTGACTACCTTTATAAATAATCACTTGAACAAAGTTTATGGAAGTTGATAACAATAAATATGGAAAATTGTAGTCAGCTGAGAGAATATCAAGATCATCCAACAACCCAAAACTAAATAGGGGAATCCAGTGTGATAAATTATAGTTATAATGTTCAAATAGGATATGCCTCTTTAGAACATCATTTTTATAGTGCCCAAGATATGGGGGATCACTATTATGATTTACAGCAGTAATGTCCCTCTAGCTAGACGTAGTGGAAGATGTACCATAACATGAAGCCATCTGTACAAAGCAAGAGAAGATATCAAACAAGTGAAAAATACAATCAAGAGATATGCATGAATCTATAATCATCATGAAAATCCAAATGATCTTGATGAGATTCATGATTTCATGAACCTATGTCTCCTAAACCGCATGACCCAAGGAGGATTTGCGAATCACATTACCTATAAAATAACTTTCTATAGTGTAATATGATATGAGACTCAAGATCACATTACATTGAAATTGTAACACGAACCAAATAATGGTTGGGAGATCATATGAATGGACCATCAGATCATGATAAACCTATAATGTATCTATATAGACAAGTGAAAAAGTCAATGTTAAAGAAATTACTATTATTAGATTCATGATTTGTTCAAAAAAACATCAGGACAAGGTAGATAATTAATGTGAGCAAACAAAGTGGTCTCCTAAAATAGTACATTTGAAGTAGTCTTGTTGAGCAGTCTTGTGATGTGGGTCATGTGAACAAGATCTTATATCAAGGTCTTGTGAAGTGATCATGCAATGAGGGGGATCATAATATATCTAGATATTTTAATTTTCTAGTGGAATGAGGAATCATTTGCACCCAATTTATTTGGTGCTTTTCACAATAACAAGGGTCTACTGGAATAATAAACGTCACTCAAGACATTGATTGGAGGAAGTCCAAAGGTTCATACATGCATTTAATTTCCTCATAAGAAAGTCCCTGTCCTTGTGGACATCACTCCTAGGGGGGGCATTTGTTTATTCTCTCTGAGTAAGAATCAACAAATCTACAATAGAAGAAATACATGAAGCATGGGTATTACTTTATCCACGAAACAAAGGAAGAAAAGGTGGAAGAATCTCATGGACTGCGTAAAATTTAGAAGGACATGTGATCTCATGACCCTTGGAGGGTCATGTGAGTGTATCATGAACAATGTATGATATGATATTGGTCATGCAAGGCTACTTGGACAAGCCACCCCAATCTTGTAATGAAACCAAGACAATCACTGATGATCATGTGATGGATACCAGACAATGCTCACCACTTAACAAAAGATCACTTATAGTCATGTTGTGTGTCACAGAGAAGTAGAATGATTGTATTCAATAGCACTTGCATGACTATGTGGGATCTACTCTCCAGATAGAATAAATATGGAAACAAAAATGGGGAAAGATGGAAGCTTCTTGAAAATTTAGAATATGTTGTACTTCACAGGGAAGAGGTTATACACACTTGGATGTCAACCTTGATCACACAATAATACCTTGATAAGAAGGCTTGATCTCATGAGGCCCCTTAGACATGTTTTCCAGATCTCTTAGAAGATCCCTTGACAAGCCTCCTTAGTCTCACGAATAACCCATGAAAAGTCATATTTGATCATTAGAAAGACCTTCCATGAGCATCCAAATATCCTAAAGACTATTAGACATGTCATATTTGTAACATCCCAGGTAAATAAAGAATATGACATTTTCATATTTATCCATATTTGTGAATAAAATATTAATATGACTTTAAAGGGGATGCTATGCTCGATGGCGTACCCAACACGCAACAACGAGTTTCTTGGGAATCTTACGTTGCACTCTAATAATAAAATAATATTATTTTAAATGGCAGTTAACATGTAGCCGTTGTATTGGCGGGAATGGATAGAAATAACTAAAATATGAATATATATGTTTTTTTTAAAATGTTTTTACATCTATCTAAAGGCTTAAAATATGGAAAGAATTAATTTTTAGGTGTATATGCCCTAGTTTTCACTAAAGGTTCACTTATCGCCTTTTAATGGAGAACTGTCATTAAACATAGTTTTGATCACTCTTATACATTCTTTTGGACCAAATAAAACTCTTATTAAGAATCGAGACATCAAATTTTACTTTGTGTAATTTTTTGGTATTTTTCCGATAAAGTTCATTTTTTTAATGAATAGTGTAGAATGTTGTGTTTTAATTCAAAACCTCTTTTTAAACTAATTTATTTATATGATTAGATAATATTTTGAATTGTTTTTAAATTGAAATTAGAAAATATTTTTACCATTAAATCCAATAGTGGTCGTTGGAATTAATTTCACTTTGAAATCAGACTTAAACTAGTGTCAATCTTTTGATACTTATTGTTTTATAAAAACACGCTATTTGCTCTGACAGCGGGAATTAATTATTAAATTAATTAATGTGACTAATATGTTTTGAATTTTGTAAAACGGAATTCATTTTTGAATTTAGAATATCAAATATAGCTTAGGGTAAATTTTTGGGATTTTTCTGAAAAACTTCAATTTTTGATGAATAGTGAAACCACTAAGTGGTACTTATAAAAGCTGATTTTTTGTTTAAATGAAATTTTACCACTTATGTGTTTTGAATTTAAAAAATCCGACATACATGGTTGTCATTAAGGAGTAAAATTTGGTTCAATGGGATAAAAATAATTTTTTGGTGAATAGTAACATATTAAGTTCTTAATCGCGATTAGTGGTAATTAGGGTAGTTTAAGGTATAAATAATGCTTTAATAATATGAAATGACCTAGAAACATGTCGCAACCTTATTGGTTGTGTCATGGACGACCAAGACAAGCCATGGGTCAACTTGGGGACCCCATGGATCCACTTGTGTTTGGAAATGACATAAATAACTTTTTATTTAATGTAAAAGTAAAAATGACACAAACATGATATGTTTTACTAAAACAATTTTTAAGTGGGGTTATACAAGTCATCTTTTTGATTATAAATAGTAATTGGAAAGCTAAAAAGATTTCCTACATCATGGTATTAGTTTTTATAATTTTTAGACATTAAATAAATTAAATTATTTATGACATAATAATGATGCAACGATGACATCATTATTTGACGATTTAAATAAAATGGAAAGATAATGTAAAATATATGAACTACACATGTCAAAAACTTATTGTATGGGTGTATTTCGAACCCTTAACACCTTATCCATGAATAATATCAATGTGGGACCTTTTAAAACCGAAACACATTTTCAAATAAAGTAATATTTCTTACTTTCCAAAAGTACCCCTCCTCTCCTCTTATAAAAGCCCCCCACCTCTAACTCATTTCACACACTCCTCAATCCTTTGGCTCGGCCAACCCATGCCCATTTACTCTCTCCACATACCTCTCTTCATCCTAGAGGATTCCCTTTGGGCAGAATCCTTTCAAAGGAATCCTTTAGGCTCAAATCAAAAGGAGTTACACTTTTAAAGGTAATTCATTCTCTCATGTTCATTTGTTTTATTTTGCTTCTACAACCCCCTAAACTCTTTTTATTTACTTCTTTTGTAACAAAACCAGTATCTTAAATATACTAGGATTTTGTTATAAGATTTATTCGAGCTACAATCTCACACAACTACATCAAATGGTTAAAGAACATACGGTTTCTGTGGATGGCGAAATTCTACCTCCCGAAACGATGATTGTTCAATACTCATTTAACACCTTCAAAGGTGGCCATTATGATGTCACTATTTTTATATATGATATATAATATGTTTATGTTTTCCTTAAGCTTCTGTTTTTTTCATTTTGGGCATACCTTTATGGTTTCCATTATGGGTAAACGCGATATCTTCATTTAAGGAAGTGCGGACTACCGCCCCCTCAAAGTGATTTGATTCGTTAAATACCATATGTGGGACGTATAAAGGATGAAACTATGATATTATATATGATATTATACTGTAATTATAATATACCTTTATATCATTATTATTCAATTCTATAAAATATGAAATGGAAATGAAAGTAGCGTTCATGCGTATGTACGGCTTACCGTCTCCATGAACGGTGCATTTCATTTCTTACCTCTAAATGATTATGTAATGTTATAAATGAATGCATGTACTAAATATATATGAAGTATATGATATCAAAATCATGAATATAATTCTGGATATAATAAACATTTGACCACACGAACAACATGTAATTGTAAGAAGTCCACTTTCGACTTAAGAACCAAATATCGACAAAACAAACATTATTAACTTAAATGTTTACTTAATGTTTATAACATGGAAATAAGTGATCTAGTAGGAATAATGAACTAGAAAAAGGTTCTTAATAAAGTGGAAATTAACTCAAGTTTATTATTCAGGACGTTAAAGAACGATCGAGTCAAGTCGGACCCGAGGTAAGGGATCTTACTCCTCTCTTTCTTTTTAAGTACACTCTTTTATGTCATTCCCTCTAAAGATCATCTTTCTTGTTATTGGGATGTTATTATATATTACACTTAATGTAATTTTTATGTTCATGTGATGAGATACCCTATTCTCTCTCATCAATCCATTTTGGGAGTTTTGAGTGGCGCCGTTAGGCTGCCGAACTTTCGTAAGAGATCTAACCTCTCTCTTTCTTTTTAAGTACTCATCTTTATGTCACTTCTTTTAAGCCCCTCTTTTTAATGTTGGGGGATGTTATTTTATATTACTCTTTCTATATGTTTTATTGTAATGTGATGAGATACCCTATTTGATCTCATCAATCCATATTCGGAAGTTTTATGTGGCGCTGTTAGGCTGCCGAGTTTTCGTAAGGGATTTTTCATCTCACTTTTATTCCCGTGAGATTTATGCTACATTTGCCACAAATTCCATTGAGTGGTGTATGTAATGACCATTATTCTACTCTTTGTGTAATATACTTTCATTTATGAGTATTTACATAAATGATCTATTGTCCTTCTTTCATGGGGTGTATGTTTTGAAAGATACCCAAGTCGGTAAGGGAACCTTTCACCCTCCTCTTTTTCAAAAGACTTCTTTTGTTGGGTCTTTTAATTTACATAATGTTATGTTGGGATATGTTCTCATATATCCTTATTTATGTAAATTTTATGTCCAAGTAATGAGGTACACTTTTTATCTCTCATCAACTCATTTTGATGTGATGCCGTTAGGCTGTCAAGGGAACTTTTTAACCCAATTTCGATTTCTTTGGGTTCAACATGTAGTCATTGA
Organism: Viscum album; assembly: GCA_963277665.1. Taxonomy (NCBI): domain Eukaryota; kingdom Viridiplantae; phylum Streptophyta; class Magnoliopsida; order Santalales; family Viscaceae; genus Viscum; species Viscum album. Next base: position 628,927,951 of record OY728127.1, read on the forward strand.
ATATGTCATCCATTGAATATGTGTGAATGACATTTTATTGTTTTACACTTAATATCCAATTATATTGGGTGTATTTATATTTGTCACACATATTTTTGAGTTTGATTTGTCCTTAATTTAAGGATACCTTCTTTATAAGGGATTTCATCACATTTGACATTTCTATTGAGGGTTCATTGTTGTTATGCACCAATTCAGTCTTATATGGTGTATATACTGTCCTTTGGAGTATTATATCATGAATCCATTTATTCTCATGATATTATAAAGTTCTGACTAAATGTTATTCCTCAATTATTGTTTTCAAGTGTCTCTAATTTTGGTAAAACCCCTTTAACCAAAATATTGTTTTAAATGTTTTAATTATTTATTATAATTAATATCCATGTTTTCAAAATGGTTTTAAGGATTTATTTATATGGATATTAATGGTTTAAAATTTTAAGCTTCAAGGTGGTATGGGACACTTTGATTCAAAAATCTCTTTTAAATGTTTTAAATGGTTTTGAAAATGGTTTTTTTATGGATTCATTATTTCAATATCCTAAAATGTTATATTGTGATTGAAATGTGGAAATGTTATATTTCCTTTATGCATGTTTTATGTGATACATTTATGTTATGGTTCTTGGGCATTTTTATGAAAACGGGTGGTTCCGTGATAAACTAAGGGCGGGTGAGCCCGATATTGCTCTCCAATGCATTGGGTAACGCGAAGGAGTGAAACGATAAGGTTTCTCCGAAGAGATTTAGGGAATATACTGTGATGGGTATTCCAAACGTAACCAAGAGGGTTAATCCCTACGTAAGAATGTTATGAATGCCTCAAGTTACCTTTATGTCTTATGATTTCTATGATTTATTCATGATTTGATGAGGTATGTTAAAGTGCCTACGTTTTATGGGTAAAGTATGATTTCATTCTTATGTATATATGAACTCATGTTTCCTTTCCATATTTTTATAACCCTTACTGAGCTTTTTATGCTCATCCCAAGTTTTTGAAATGTTTTTCACAGGTCAAGGGAAAGGTACATGATGTGATGATAGTGTCAAGGATGTGTCAAGAAAGAATCCGTGTTTTATTTTAAATAGGCTTCCGTTGATGGGAAGAATGAATATTGTCTTTTATGTAACCACTTTGTTTAAATGTGGAATGTAATGCAAGTTTCATGATCTAATTCTCTAAAACTCTAAACCTGAAAATATCCTCAATGTGTAATCTTGTAATAACTCAAGATTAATTAAGGTTTAAGGCTGGGGCCTTATAGTTGGTATCGGAGGTCGGTTTAGATAACTTTAGAGGTTAGGGTATTCTTTAAGCATAAGTGGCATTACCATAATGGTTAAGATTTCAGAAAGAGTCCCAGTTTTAGATAAATTGAATGAGTAAGTATATCTTAGTGTTTATCTTACTCATTAGTACATGATGGTTTTGTTGATATACTCACACTGACCTTTTTGGTTTTAGTAAATGGCTGGATCTAGTAGGCACCAAAGTAACAGTGGATGTGAAGGAAACTGTGACAGTTTTTTGAGCAAGCAACTGAATGATATGGGAGATGCAATGAGAACTCTTTTGATTATCCTCAACCAACTATCTGGAGTCATGATTGACCACCTAAACCATGGAGATTTCTCTAAGGAATCATATATGCAAGAAACAAATCCCTACAAAAGTACAGGTAATAATCATAAAGGTAAGTGTGTTAAAAAACCTATGTGTCAAAGATGTGGAAAGAAACACCTAGGAAAATGTTTCAAAGGGATAGAAATATGTTATAGATGTGGAAATGAAGGTCATAAATCAAGAACCTTCCATGGAAAAAGGAAGCATCCAGTTGACTCGAGGAAAGGGAAAGAAGTTATTTCTGAGGGATCAATTGAATGTTTTAAATGTGGTGTGCATGGTCATTATGCAAACACATGTCCTATGAAGAAGTTTCGTGAATGGGGTCACCAAGAGCGTACCAATATTCGTTTACCAATACCTAATTCCATTCCGATTGAGGATGAAGAAACTGACAATGACCAATCAAAGGTATGTACTATTTCAAGACTATTGTTTTCTTATTTTGGAATCTTAGGATATGATTCATGATTTTGTTTGTAGGAAAGAGGTATTTCGGAATAAGTTGGAAAGGAATGGATAATGGATCATGAAGAATGTTGAATGAGTAAGATGTCAACATATAAGGGCTTCAAGAGTTAGGGTGAAATTATTAAGAGTATTAAGTCTCTTTTGATGATGAGGTGACATTAGAAGACTTTTTATATTATGTGTAACCCTGATATTTAATATAGGAAAATTTTATTCAAGTAATAGTTATCTTTTCTTTTGTGGACATAGTTATAAAGAACCATTTGGGTTTATATGATCCTTACTTTTGAGGTAATTATGGGTTACTATATGTTATGATTGAAGTGAAAGGCATGAGATAAAATTGAGGTTAAATTATGTTTTGGTTATTTTATCCCTTTTTGGGTAATGATTTGAGAATTATATAGTTTTGGAAAAAGGACAACACACAGACCGTGTGACAACCCGTCACGTCGGACAATGCTGCGGGAATCGAACCCACAACCAGAGTGCGACTGGTATTTATCGCCTACCACTAGACTACGTGAAGTCCTTGGTTATTTTGACTGATTCTTTTTAGTTATATGATTTTATGAATTAAGAGTAAGTTTATTTTTGGGTTATCAATGAAAATGATTAACCTATCATGGAGGATATGTGATTAGGTTAATTACTTTTCAATGCGAGACTTTAAGAGAAACTGATTTTGTTTGGAGATAAATGTTACGATTTAACTTGGAAGACTATGTGACTAAATCCTTCAAATATTTGGGTTTCAATCTTAGATTGTTTTAATTTGAATAATTTTATGGAAAAATTGTTTATCTAATGGTCCTCGTTGATCATTGGGTTTTGTTGGACAAATTTTGGAGATTAATCATAGATTTTCTTTTTATAAATGGTTATCCTTTTCTGGATTATCTGATCTTGTACTAGACTTTTTGGTTTTGGTTTTAGTTAATGTCTAGAGACATGGGAAGTATATAGTTCTCTTTTGTGGATTAGGTGATTCTCTAGAAGTTGATTATAGTACTCTTAATGGGAACAAGTCTTCCTAAATACTCATCTTTTGGAGAAAATATGATTTTGTGTAAGGAATCTAATAAAAGTTGAAAGTCAACATGATAAGTGATTATTCTTCCTTATGAATAAATTACTCAATAAAAAGTAACTTAAAACAAAAATGTTGTCTATTAACTTTTCCTACTGGGGAATCGAATACCGTTTAACCCATCACAAGTTTGTGATTTTCTCGTGGTTAACTTTCTCCTAAACATGTTTTCTATCACTCTCCATCAGAACATGACCCTTTGTTTTTTCCTCCATGTCCATATTTTCATACTTGGAATCCTAGTATGGGTTAACTCGGGTGACCTTTGTACTTATCTATCTTTATTTTAAAGTGATTGTTTTACCGACTCTTGTTCCGATGTGGGACTTTCAAGGATGTTTCCAAGCTCAATTTTAAAAATTGCGAGGACGCAATTCCCAAAAGGGGGGAAGGATGTAACATCCCGGGTAAATAAAGAATATTAAATTTTCATATTTATCCATATTTGTGAATAAAATATTAATATGACTTTAAAGGGGATGCTATGCTCGATGGCGTACCCAACACGCAACAACGAGTTTCTTGGGAATCTTACGTTGCACTCTAATAATAAAATAATATTATTTTAAATGGCAGTTAACATGTAGCCGTTGTATTGGCGGGAATGGATATAAATAACTAAAATATGAATATATATGTATTTTCTAAAATGTTTTTACATCTATCTAAAGGCTTAAAATATGGAAAGAATTAATTTTTAGGTGTATATGCCCTAGTTTTCACTAAAGGTTCACTTATCGCCTTTTAAAGGAGAACTGCCATTAAACATAGTTTTGATCACTCTTATACATTCTTTTGGACCAAATAAAACTCTTATTAAGAATCGAGACATTATATTTTACTTTGTGTAATTTTTTGGTATTTTTCCGATAAAGTTCATTTTTTAATGAATAGTGTAGAATGTTGTGTTTTAATTCAAAACCTCTTTTTAATCTAATTTATTTATATGATTAGATAATATTTTGAATTGTTTTTAAATTGAAATTATAAAATATTTTTACCATTAAATCCAATAGTGGTCGTTGGAATTAATTTCACTTTGAAATCAGACTTAAACTAGTGTCAATCTTTTGATACTTATTGTTTTATAAAAACACGCTATTTGCTCTGACAGCGGGAATTAATTATTAAATTAATTAATGTGACTAATATGTTTTGAATTTTTTAAAACGGACTTCATTTTTGAATTCGGAATATCAAATATAGCTTAGGGTAAATTTTTGGGATTTTTCTGAAAGACTTCAATTTTTGATGAATAGTGAAACCACTAAGTGGTACTTATAAAAGCTGATTTTTTGTTTAAATGAAATTTTACCACTTATGTGTTTTGAATTTAAAAAATCTGACATACATGGTTGTCATTAAGGAGTAAAATGTGGTTCAATGGGATAAAAATAATTTTTTGGTGAATAGTAACTTATTAAGTTCTTAATCGCGATTAGTGGTAATTAGGGTAGTTTAAGGTATAAATAATGCTTTAATAATATGAAATGACCTAGACACATGTCCCAACCTTATTGGTTGTGTCATTTCCGACCAAGAAAAGCCATGGGTCAACTTGGGGACCCCATGGATCCACTTTTGTTGGGAAATGACATAAATAACTTTTTATTTAATGTAAAAGTAAAAATGACACAAACATGATATGTTTTACTAAAAATTTTTTTAAGTGGGGTTATACAAGTCATATTTTTTATTATAAATATTCATTGGAAAGATAAAAAGATTTCCTACATCATGGTAATTTTTTTATAATTTTTAGACATTAAATAAATTAAATTATTTATGACATAATAATGATGCAGCGATGACATCATTATTTGACGATTTAAATAAAATGGAAAGATAATGTAAAATATATGAACTACACATGTAAAAAACTTATTGGATGGGTGAATTTAGAACCCTTAACGCCTTATCCACGAATAATATCAATGTGGGACCTTTTAAAACCGAAACACATTTTCAAATAAAGTAATATTTCTTACTTTCCAAAAGTACCCCTCCTCTCCTCTTATAAAAGGCCCCCACCTCTACCTCATTTCACACACTCCTCAAGACTTTGGATCGGACAACCCCTGCCCATTTACTCTCTACACATCCCTCTACTCATCCTAGAAGATTCCCTTTGGGCAGAATCCTTTCAAAAGAAGCCTTTAGGCTCAAATCAAAAGGAGTTACACTTTTAAAGGTAATTCATTCTCTCATGTTCATTTGTTTTATTTTGCTTCTACAACCCCCTAAACTCTCATTATTTACTTATTTTGTAACAACACCAGTATCTTCAATATACTAGGATGTTTTTATAAGATTTATTCGAGCTACACTCTCACACAACTACATCAAATGGTTAAAGAACATACGGTTTCCGTGGATGGCGAAATTCTGCCTCCCGAAACGATGATTGTTCAATACTCATTTAACACCTTAAAAGGTGGCCATTATGATGTAACTATTTTTATATATGATATATAATATGTTTATGTTTTCTTTAAGCTTCAGTTTTTTTTTTCATTTTGGGCATACCTTTATGGTTTCCATTATGGGTAAACGCGATATCTTCATTTAAGGAAGTGCGGACTACCGCCCCCTCAAAGTGATTTGATTCGTTAAATACCATATGTGGGACGTATAAAGGATGGAAATATGATATTTTATATGATATTATACTGTAATTATAATATACCTTTATATAATTATTATTCCATTCTATAAAATAAGAAATAGAAATGAAAGTAGCGTTCATGCGTACGTACGGCTTACCGTCTCCGTGAACGGTGCATTTCATTTCTTACCTCTAAATGATTATGTAATGTTATAAATGCATTAATGTACTAAATATATATGAAATATATGATATCAAAATCATGAATATAATTCTGGATATAATAAACATTTGACCACACGAACAACATGTAATTGTAAGAAGTCCACTTTCGACTTAAGAACCAAATATCGAAAAAACAAACATTATTAACTTAAATTTTTACATAATGTTTATAACATGGAAATAAGTGATCTAGTAGGAATAATGAAATAGAAAAATTTTCTTAATAAAGTGGAAATTAACTCAAGTTTATTATTCAGGACGTTAAAGAACGATCGAGTCAAGTCGGACCCGAGGTAAGGGATCTTACTCCTCTATTTCTTTTTAAGTACACTCTTTTATGTCATTCCCTCTAAAGCTCATATTTCTTGTTATTGGGATGTTATTATATATTAAACTTACTTTAATTTTTATGTTCATGTGATGAGAGACCCTATTCTCTCTCATCAATCCATTTTGGGAGTTTTGAGTGGCGCCGTTAGGCTGCCGAACTTTCGTAAGAGATCTAACCTCTCTCTTTCTTTTTAAGTACTCTTCTTTATGTCACTTATTTTAAGCTCCTATTTGTAATGTTGGGGGATGTTATTTTATATTCCTCTTTCTATACGTTTTATTGTAATGTGATGAGATACCCTATTTGATCTCATCAATCCATATTCGGAAGTTTTATGTGGCGCTGTTAGGCTGCCGAGTTTTCGTAAGGGATTTTTCATCTCACTTTTATTCCCGTGAGATTTATGCTACATTTGCCACAAATTCCATTGAGTGGTGTATGTACTTCCCATTATTCTACTCTTTGTGTAATATACTTTCGTTTATGAGTATTTACATAAATGATCTATTGTCCTTCTTTCATGGGGTGTATGTTTTGAAAGATACCCAAGTCGGTAAGGGAACCTTTCACCCTCCTCTTTTTTAAAAGACTTCTTTTTTTGGGTCTTTTAATTTAAATAATGTTATGTTGGGATATGTTCTCATATATCCTTATTTATGTAAATTTTATGTCCATGTGACGAGGTACACTTTTTATCTCTCATCAACTCATTTTGATGTGATGCCGTTAGGCTGTCAAGGGAACTTTTTAACCCAATTTCGATTTCTTTGGGTTCAACATGTAGTCATTGAATATGTCATCCATTGAATATGTGTGAATGACCTTTTATTGTTTTACACTTAATATCCAATTATATTGGGTGTATTTATATTTGTCACACATATTTTTGAGTTTGATTTGTCCTTAATTTAAGGATACCTTCTTTATAAGGGATTTCATCACATTTGACATTTCTATTGAGGGTTCATTGTTGTTATGCACCAATTTAGTCTTATATGGTGTATATACTGTCCTTTGGAGTATTATATCATGAATCCATTTATTCTCATGATATTATAAAGTTCTGACTAAATGTTATTCCTCAATTATTGTTTTCAAGTGTCTCTAATTTTGGTAAAACCCCTTTAACCAAAATATTGTTTTAAATGTTTTAATTATTTGTTATAATTAATATCCATGTTTTCAAAATGGTTTTAAGGATTTATTTATATGGATATTAATGGTTTAAAATTTTAAGCTTCAAGGTGGTATGGGACACTTTGATTCAAAAATCTCTTTTAAATGTTTTAAATGGTTTTGAAAATGGTTTTTTTTATGGATTCATTATTTCAATATCCTAAAATGTTATATTGTGATTGAAATGTGGAAATGTTATATTTCCTTTATGCATGTTTTATGTGATACATTTATGTCATGGTTCTTGGGCATTTTTATGAAAACGGGTGGTTCCGTGATAAACTAAGGGTGGGTGAGCCCGATATTGCTCTCCAATGCATTGGGTAACGCGAAGGAGTGAAACGATAAGGTTTCTCCGAAGAGATTTAGGGAATATACTGTGATGGGTATTCCAAACGTAACCAAGAGGGTTAATCCCTACGTAAGAATGTTATGAATGCCTCAAGTTACCTTTATGTCTTATGATTTCTATGATTTATTCATGATTTGATGAGGTATGTTAAAGTGCCTAAGTTTTATGGGTAAAGTATGATTTCATTATTATGTATATATGAACTCATGTTTCCTTTCCATATTTTTATAACCCTTACTGAGCTTTTTATGCTCATCCCATGTTTTTGAAATGTTTTTCACAGGTCAAGGGAAAGGTACATGATGTGATGATAGTGTCAAGGATGTGTCAAGAAAGAATCCGTGTTTTATTTTAAATAGGTTTCCGTTGATGGGAAGAATGAATATTGTCTTTTATGTAACCACTTTGTTTAAATGTGGAATGTAATGCAAGTTTCATGATCTAATTCTCTAAAACTCTAAACCTGAAAAGATCCTCAATGTGTAATCTTGTAATAACTCAAGATTAATTAAGGTTTAAGGCTGGGGCCTTATAATATTGACTTTTTGAAGAATATTTGGCATGCCAAAATGGTTAGGAAAATTCCATTTGATCAGCTCAGGTCTAATAAATGGGGTTATGCAAGTGAATTCTTACAGTCATTTAATATCATGTGATGCCCCTCGGGCAGCCTACAGTAGGATCATGTGATGAATGTGATATAAAAAAATACATCCACAGAATTCAAATCATATTTGTGAGATATGTTTTGTGAATTTAAGGATATAACCGGGGTGTTGAGGTCTATAAATCCCACCTATACACAAAGAAAAAAAGAGAAGGATATTAATCAAATACATTCAAAGATGATGGTGAGTGAACACGAGAATACTTCTTAGTGTGAAAGTTTATGTGATCACAAGGTTTTACACTAGGTAAAACTTAAGGGAAAACATAAAGGATAACATGACACAGATATGTTCCTCATTTAATATCTTTATAGATCACATGATGTACCTAAAATGTGTCATTTAGATTATGTGAAGGAGTTCCCTCATGTCGGTAGGGTCGTGTGAAACATAAATAAGACAAATGATCAATAAATTGTTATACACATATGAAATAAATCCTAAAAGGGTGGATGAATTATACATAGACTAATACACTATCATGAAACGACATCATAAACTTTTAGTAACCTATCCAGATCATGCGATGATGATAGTACATGTCACCCAAGTCTCACGAATCCCTCTGAGCATGCCAACCATGTGAAGATATGACCCCCCTGAACCTAGAATCTAGTTCATGAAATGACACAAGGACAAGCCACCAAGGTCTCATAAAGTCCTCCAAGCATGTTATCCATGCCTTGAGAGACCGTTTGGTCATGTCATCCAAATCAAATGGAACCCTTTGGGAATGTAAAATAAGTCCTATGATGGATCTCACTCATGTCATAGAGTTCTTTAAATGACACTCAAACATGTCCAAAAAGTCTCATGAAGTGCTTTGGACATATCGAGAGAGTCCAGCGAAAGTACTGCGACATGTCGATCAAGTCATACAGTAGAACAAAAACATGTCTATGTTGATCATATGAAAATCCCCTAATCTTGTCAACCAATTCATTGATGGAACATGGACATGTTAGCAAATCCATAAGATTCACTCCAGATAAGTCATCCATACCTTATGAATTCCCCTCAAACATGTTGACTATACCATGTGGAAACAGTAAGACATGTCTATTTTGATCATGGAACTACCTCATGGAAGGTTCATTTAGGTCTTTTCAAGCCCTCCAGGAATGTCACAAAAGTCTTGTTACACCCATGAAACATGTTATCTATAAGCATGATATGTATTATATAAATCCCCCCTAAATCATGTGATTTCCATTGAAAAGTTCAATCGGGTCATGATATTGTTTATGGACATGTCTTTCAGATAATTAGAACATCTATAGCTACATTAAAATGTGTCAAGAAGAAACATAGGATATATCATGAAGACACCCTTGGGTCGTGATAATCATTGATGATGGACATACTCGAGCATACTATAAAATTGAACTATGATGTCTCTAATTCCTTCTATAATCAAGATACACATGATGCCTCTTTGAGGCCTGAGCTCTCATGGGAATCCACCTGGGTGTGAACCACTAAATATCTCAAACATCCTAAGAATCTATGACCCAATACCCCCTAGGGGTCTATAATTAATACCCATCTATCAGAAAATTGAGAATGTAATTTAACTACAAGAACTCTAATTCCTTTCATACCCAGGATATGTAGGATGCCTTCCAAAGGCCTGAGCCCCATATTAAACAATCCATTATGGATTCCAAAATGTATAAGTTTAACATCCATATACATTGAGACTAATCATTTTCTATCCCTTTTTTCCCACACCAATCATGGATCACACGGGCATAGGGATTTTCAATAATCACATCATTCACATCATGAATTTCTCCCAGCTAGGGAAACCTTAGCATGTATGTCCCATTCAATGACATGATATGAATGTCCACATACAAGGGAATCCTCCTCGGAGAAAGTACTTAGGGCCTCATTGAACTATGATGAATCTAATTCCAACTATAACAAGGATACACAGTATTCCTGTCATGACACAACCCATACTAGGGATCGAGCTAAAACTACCCTAAGCTCACCTCCACAGGACATGGGGTGGCGACAGCCCCCAACAGAACAAACAACTCGGGGATGCCTTTACCTAAGTACCTATACACATGAAAACAAGCAACTCAATTAAAAAGTGAAGAGGGAAGGAATTAAAATATACTAAACTACTGTAAATAAACCAAACATGCATGGACCACTAAACAATACAGGTATGGTAATGTAAACTAAAATGAAATTGTGAAAAATACACGACCAAATAGAAAAGTGTCCCACACTACTAGAAACTTGAAAATTAAAATAACTGAGAGATACCCACTCCTAGATCCCACGCTACAACCACCGTACACGGTCCAAGCACCCATATTGCTAAGCTCCTCTGATGTCATGATCAAACCCGGCAGTCATCTGCATAAGGCAAGATACGTGTGGGAAAATCCCATACATGGGTGAGTATAAACATACCAAGTAGGATTCAGGGAATGATTAAGGGGGAGTAATAATGTAAGAACCCAAACCTTATTTTCAGGTATGTTTTACTTTTCAGGTCATTTCTGAGAAAAAGAGAAAATTCTGGAGGTCGTGCAGGGGCACACGGTTAGTACACAGTTGGCGCACAGTCTGAACAAACCATGTAGCCAGCCCAGGAAACTATAAAACCCTTGACAGTGGGATCCGCACGGGCAGTGCACGGTTTTTCAAACCATGCTGGAAAGCTGTGCGAAATCCTTGGGTGAGACAGTGGCAACTGCATGGTTAGCTCAAGGTTTTCCAAACAGTGTGGGGTAACCATGCGGCCACTTAATGTTAGGGTTATTAAGTCCCAGGCCACTCGGGATTTCTCATTTCTTCTCCAAACTCTCTCCCACTCGAGCCTCACTCAGGATTTTGGGTTCTCAAAGGTTTGAGGTGCTCCCCCACTCATTTTGGTGTCAGATCGAAGGGGTTTCATAGTGGATTGAAGGCGGTTTTTCTCGGGTAAGTCCCTCCTCTTTGTTTCTCCTTGGTTTTCCCTAGATCTCATCTTACCTCTCTCTTGGATTTCTAGATCTACATGTTTTTAAATTTAGATCTAGAGTTGGGTTTGACTTGGGTGTTGATTTTATGGCTTGTGGATGATAGGGAAGGATATTTAGAGCAGTATTTCATGAAGCGGTTGCCAGAATTTTTGGGTGTGGTGGATTGTGGATCGTTTTCTCCAGAACCCTAATGGTAGGTGGTTTGTGACTTTCCGTTGAAAGTCTTTGAGTATTATATGCAATTGTTCTAATACCCTTGAACGTGGTATTATGCATTTACCATTTTACCCTTCTATTTTTCCTGCCAATCTTGTAGACTTGCGTAGAGGTTGATTGGATTTTAATAGGGTTAAATTGCTATGCTTTGGATGCTTTTCCCATGCATGTCCTATTTTTGACCGTTTGGTCCTGTTTTTCCTGTTTCCCATGCCTAGTGATTGTAGGATGGAGATTTTTTTTTCTGACATGCTATTGAGATATAGAATATTTATCAAAGTAGTTATTAAGGTTTACCTTTGCCATATTGAATTGTTATTATTTTTGACTTACCCAGGGCCGTGAGAACCAGGTGTTATAGACTATAAGGGGATAGACCAAGTGACCTTCCTCAGAGAGTCTTTGAGCATTATAGACTATAAGGGGATAGACCGAGTGAGCTTCCTCAAAGAGTCTTTTGGTATTATAGACTATAAGGGGATAGACCGAGTGAGCATCCTCCGAGAGTCTTTGAGCATTATAGACTATAAGGGGATAGACCGGGTGAGCTTCCAAAGAGAGACTTTGGGTATTATAGACTATAAGGGGATAGGCTGAGTGAGCTTCCTCAGAGAGTCGTTGAGCATTAAAGACTATGATGGGATAGACCGAGTGAGCTTCCTCAGAGAGCATTTGTTTACTTTGAATTAACTTGAACTATCCTAGACAATAGGAGGAATTAACCGAGTGAGCTTCCTTAGAGAGTCTTTGAATGACTTGGGCTATAAGGGGAATTGACTGGGTGAGCTTCCTCATAGAGTCCTTGAACTTGGGGCTATAAGGGGAATTGACCTTGTGTGATTCCTCAGAGAGTCCTTGAATACATTAGACTCTAAGGAGAATTGAATGTGAGTGCTTCCTCAGAAAGTCTTTATGAATTTGTATGACTAAACCAGAGGGGTTAGATTGAGTGTGCTGCCCAGAGGGTTGCTTGTACTTGATAGGTAGGACGAGAGGGGATAGTTCAGGGGAACTTCCCAGAGGGTCACCTGTTTGTTTGCTACTTGCTTGTGTTACTAGGTATTACTAGAGGGGATATGCTATGAGTTATTCTAAGAGGGTTTCCTATTGTGATTATCTGACTTGTTTAGTTGTTTCTTGATATCTAAAACTGTGGATTTTTACTGTTGATTAGTTCCTTGTTTACTGCTTTCTGCACTTTTACCTTCCATATATTCACTGACTGTTAAGAATAGATCTTATGGTGGTTGCCTACTGGGATTCATCTCACTCCTTGTTATGGCCTTGCTTTTGGGCCCAAACAGATTATATGGTGGCAGTTATAGACAAGGACATTCTCCCTTCAACTTCAGGTACTTGATTTCATTAGAGATGGAGATCATGGGACCAAGCTAAGGCTTGAGATGCTGAGGAGATTTCTTATCTGTTTTCCTTTTCTAATTTGGTTTAGTACTGTATTCACCATTGTGACTTGTTTGTCTACTTTCCTAAGCATGTATGTATCATGCATAATTTATATATATGTGCTCCAGTTGTTTCTTTATCAGTCTTCCACTGTTTACTTTTGTATGGATTATTATTACTTCTGAAATTTAATGTTTGTTTACTTCCACTATGTACTCTGCCAATGAGGGAATAGTTTCCGTACTATCACACCCACGGCCCTCACTGCTAGTTGACAGTCTCTGGTGTACGGGGAAATGCACTTGAGACCATGTGACCAACTAGGTATGGGGCGCCTCTGGGAGGATTCCGGAACTGGGACATTATAAAGTGGTATCAGCGGATTATTTTCTCTTGACTTACTATTTGGAGCCTATAGGAAGGGATATGATGGAATAGGTAATTAGTAATAATCTATTCTCGGGAGTAGCTAACCCGTGTATAAGGAAAAGCTAATTTTCCTCGATTATTGAATGTTTTCTGGTTTTTCAATTTTACAGTTGATTCGATTTCACCATTGGGTGTTTCACATGCCTTGTGTTGTTTCTGTTGATATTATTGAGGTTATATTTCTACTGCAACCCAATGAGATGAGGTTATTCCATATCAGTCATCATATAATCACTTTCTAGAAATCACATTTCATGCATTATTTCCATGCCAATTAGGGTGCATTAGCAATTTCATGTTGGTGTGATAGATGTTGTGTAGAATATGCATGCTGTTGTGATAGATTTATTTATAAAAATACCTGTTGTTTTATAGGGTATTTTTTGTGTGAGGTTTTGTTTGAATGAATGCCAAACCTTGGTTCTTAAGGTGTTATGGGCCCTCAAGGACCAGAATTTAGTGGATCATTTACTTCTTCATTTTGTTATAACATGTATAAGATGTCAAGATTTGATTCAAGGGGAGTATGGGCCCTCACGGATCGGAATTAGGAACTTAAATGTTCTTTTTCAGTGCTTTCTTGGTTCCAGAGTAGTTTCTGAGGCTTGTTGTCCGGAAAAACCCATACTACACACCGTGTAACTAACTGTGTGGGGAGAGACATGGGGTTGTGAAAATATTGGTAGAACACACTGTGTACCGGATGTGCAATCCATATAGTCTGACCCAGGTACCCGACCGTGTCATGAAAAACACGGGTTAGTTTTATCCCTTCATGAACATGCCGTGTCCATTCGGAACACATTGTGTAGTATGAGTTGTGTGTCAGGCCATGTCACTAACAACACGAGCCATGTGGTGTGCTACCAGTGTGGAAGAAATGGGAATACGAGGCTACGTTGCCCGAGAGACTCAGGGGAGGTCCGATCTTGTGGTATGATGGGTCACCTTCAACACTTTTGTCAGTTCTTCTCACCAGCAGCAGGTGACAAGGGTTCTTCTATGACTCCTCGTTTGGTAGCAGTGTCATCAATTTCTCACCAGTCTGGGAACTGGAGTTCTTTCAGCCGTTCGGGCTGAGGAGGAGGTCATGGTCATGGCATGCCAGTCACCTAGTTTTCATTGATATCAGGGTAGATCAGCGCAGAGTGGTCAGACAGGGTCACATGGCCGCGGTATAGTCCAGAAATTTATAGTGGAGCAGACCCAACAGGGGTAGGATCCCAGACCTTCTACAGTTCGATGTAAGATCCTAGTTGCCTCAGTTTTATCTTCAACTCTTTTCGATATAGGGGCTTCACATAGATTTATATCTGTTTCTGTCGTGGAGAGATTTGGGCTCTGCATCTTTTCCTCTACCTATATCTTAATGTTAGACTCTCCGTTGGGGATGAGGACATCTAGTGTATGTCAGTGCAAGGAGGGCCCTCTTGAGGTTGGTGGGTGTCACTTCCTTTGGGACCTTTATTTCCTAGAGATGACAGGCTATGATTTCATCCTCGGAATGGACTGGTTGGTTCCCTTCTAGGTAGTCGTCGATTTCTATCGTCGTTTTGTGAGTTTCATATCACCAGACGGTGTATCTTTTCTTCATATGGGCGAATGGGATGTCCCGACGGGCAGAGTGGGTCCAGAGCATCATGGGTTGAGAGGAGTTACAGCCTAGATTGTAGTCTTTATCTGGATGACCAGGGGAATTCACAGTTAGACTTTCCTCTAGTAGTGGATCATTTCAGATATGTCTTTCCAAAGGACTTTTCAGGTTTTCCTCTAGAGCGAGAGGTAGAATTTTTGATTGAGCTTGTGTCCGGAGCAACATCAGCATCCATTCCTATTTATAGGATGGATACGCTTGAGTTTTAGGAACTCAAGAAGTAATTGGAGGAGTTGAAGGGAAAGGGTTTCATCTGACCCAGTACTTCTCCTTAGGGTTCACTTGCCCTTTTTGAGAAGAAGGCAGATGATACTCTTAGGTTGTTTATAGATTATCGGAAGTTGAACCATTTGACGGTCAAGAACCGATATCCCTTGCCAAAGATTGATGACCTATTTGATCTGCTTTGAGGAGCCTGAGTGTTCTCAAAGATCTATTTGAGGTCCGATTCTCATCAGTTGCACGTTAGACCATCTGATATACCTCTTACAGCTTTCTAGAGTAGGTATGGTCTATACGAGTATATGGTTATGCGATTCGGTCTCACGAACACGCCTACAGTTTTCTTGGAACTGATGAACCGAGTATTCCATCCATTCATGGATGCTTTATTGGTTGTTTTTGTGGACGATATCATGGTGTACTCTAAAACTAGACATGACCATGCCACACATCTTGATATTGTTCTGAGTACACTAAGAGAGCATCAGTTATATGCTAAGCTCTCAAAATGACACTTTTGGATAGATCAGATTCACTTATTGGGTCATGTTATCTTAGAGACATGAGTATTAGTAGACCCAGCGAAAGTGAGATCAGTATTTTCCTGGGAGCATCCGATGAACGTCTTTGAGGTGCGGAGTTTTATAGGGCTGACTGGATACTACAAACGCTTCATTCAGGACTTTTCACGCTTAGCAACATCGTTGATGGGCCTAACTAAGAAGGGTACAAGGTTCTTGTGGCCGGATTCATATGAGTCAGCCTTTCAGGAGGTGAAAGGGAGGTTGACTTCAACACCAATACTAGTCTTTCTAGATCTAGGAAAGAGCTATATTTTTTTCTATGATGCTTCAAGTATCAGTCTGGGAGCTGTGGTCATGCAAGGAGATGGAGTCATTGAGTATGGGTCTTGGCAATTGAGGCCACATGAGTGGAATTACCCAATGCACAATCTGGATTTGGAATTTGTTGTTTATGCCCTACGCTGTTGGAGACATTACGTTCTGGGAGATAATTTTGTGGTTTCCACTGACCACAAAAGTCTCAAGTACATTTTCACTCAGCATGATTTTAATTTTAGAGAGCAGAGGTGGGTTGAGTACCAACAGTACTATGACATCGAACTTACTTATACTCCTGGTAAAGGCAATTTAGTGGCTGATGCACTGAGAAGGAGGAATCAGATATAGGTTACTCAGGAGGCTAGTAGTGAGTGGTGGCTTAAGGCTATTTTCTCCGAGATGCATTTAAAGGTGAACGACAGAAAAGGGAATACATTTCTATCTTCAGTAGCGGTTACCTCTAATTTGCTTGATCGAGAGCGAATAAGGCTGTTATTAGATTCTGAAGGCCTAGTCCTATAGAAAAGTGTGTCAGGAGAGGACCCTATTCCTAGATGGACCATAGGCAAGTATGAGATCTTGTGTTTCTGGGGGCGTGTATGGGTGCTAGCAGACATACATGAGGAGCTGATGTGGGACTTTCATTCCTCAGTTTGGGAAGTTCTTCCTGGTGTCACCAAGATGTATCATGATCTACACCATCAGTATTAGTGGGAAAATATAAAGAGAGATGTTTCTAGGTTTGTCATGAGGTGTTCCACCAGTCAGCAGGTGAAGGGGGAGCATCAGAAACTAGCAGGACTTCTACAGTAGTTACCCATTCCTGTGTAGAAGTGGAATGATGTCGCGATGGACTTCATGACCAGTTTGCAGAGATCTCCTCGAGGGAATGATGCGGTGTGGGATGTCATTGAAAAACTCAAGAAGGTCGTTCAATTCTTGGAAATCAAGGAGACATTCATTGTTGACCAGCTGGGACAGTTGTACATCCAAGAGATTGTACGTCTACATGGGGTTCCCCACTTCATTGTTTCAGACTGGGATGAACGTTTTACTTCTCGGGTCTGGCAGGGGCTTCAGAAGGATTTGGATACACAAGTACTTTTGAGTACAACATACCATCCCCAGAAAGATGGCCAGTCCGAGTGTATGATTCAAGTGCTTGAGGACATGCTTTAAGCATTTATTCTGGATTTTGGAGCATCGTTAGAGAGAAATATACCTCTAGTGGAGTTTTCCTACAACAATAGTTTTCAAGATACTATTCATATGGCACCTTATGAGTATTTTTATGGTAGGCCATGCCAATCACCCTTGTGTTGGCTGGAGGCAGGAGAGGCAGCTATGCTGGGACGTCATCTTGTCCAGGAGACCACAAAACATATAGAGGTGATTCGAAAGAGGATGTCTATTTTGCAGTCTCGTTAGAAGTCTTATGCTGATCAGTAGAGATGACCACTAGAGTTCAAGGTCATAGGTCAGGTTTTTCTATATGTCACATCGAGGTTGGGGTACAGATGGATCAGGAGACAGGGTAAGATTTTGTCGAGGTACATCAGTCCGTTTGAGGTGTTGGAGAGAGTTGGGCCGGTTGCCTATTGGTTGCAGTTACCTTAGAGGTACCAAGCTATGCACGACATCTTCCACGTTTCACAGCTTTGACGTTGCTTTTCAGACCCATCTCATGTCTTGCAACCCAAAGAGGTTGAGTTAGAGGTGGATTCCTCATTCGAGGAGCATCCTATCCGGATTATCAATTGCAGTAAAAAGGTTTTATCTGGCCGGTCTGTTCCTCTGGTACGAGTGCTATGGTAGCACGAGAAAGTACAACACGAGACTTGGGAGAGGGTGGAAGATGTATGAGCACAGTGGCCCGAATTTTTTGGAGTTTTTTCTTCTGATCCGCCTTGCTAGGGAAATTAAAGGAATAATTTATTTAAGGGAGAAGTTTGTAAGAACCCAGACCTTATATTCTGGTATGTTTTCCTTTTCTGGTCATTTCTGAGAAAAATAAGAAATTCTGGAGGTCGTGCAGGGGCGCACGGTTGGCACACGGTTGGCGCATGGTCTGAACAAACCATGCAGCCAGCCTAGGAAACCGTAAAATCCTTGACAGTGGACTCTGCATGGGAAGCAAATGGTTTGTCAAACCATGCGGGCAATCCATGCGAAATCTCTGCGTGAGACAGTGGAATCTGCATGATTGGTGCACGGTTTTCCAAACCGTGCGGGGTAACCATACGGTCAATTAAAGTTAGGTTTTTTAAGTCTCGAGCCACTCAGGATTTCTCATTTCTTCTCCAAACTCTCCCCCACTTGAGCCTCACTCTGGATTTTGGGTTCTCAAATGTTAAAGGTGCTCCCCCACTCATTTTGGAGGCAAATTGAAGGAGTTTCTTGGTGGATCAAAGGCAGTTCTTATCGGGTAAGTCCCTCTTCTTGGTTTCTCCTTGGTTTTCCCTATATATTCTCTTCCCTATCTCTAGGTTTTCTAGATCTACATTTTTTGCATGTAGATCTAGTGTTGGGTTTTCCTTGGGTGTAGATTTTAAGGATTTTGGATGATAGGGAAGGAGATTTAGAGAAGTCTTTCATTAAGTGGTTTCCCGGATTTGTGGGTGTGGTGGACTATGGATTGTTTTCGCCAGAACCCTAAAGGTAGGTGTTTTGTGCCTTTCCATTGAAAGTCTTTTATTATTATGTGAAATTGTGCCAATACCCTTGAATGAGGTATTCTGATTTTACAGTTTTACACCTGTGTTTTTCCTACCATGCTTTTAGGCTTTCATAGATGTTGATTGGATATGAATAGGGTTGAATTGCTATGCTTTGGATGCTTTTCCCATGTATGTCTGGTTTCCGACTGTTTGGTCCTATTTTTCCTATTTCCCATGCCTAGTGATTGTAGGATGGAGAGTTGTTTTTCTGATATGCTGTTGAGCTGTAGACTATTTATCCAAGTAGTTCTTAAGGTTTACCTTGGCCATATTGCATTGTTATGCTCATTGACTTGCATAGGGCCATGAGAACCTGGTGTTATAGACTATAAGGGGATAGACCGAGTGAGCTTCTTCAGAGAGTCTTTGAGCATTATAGACTATAAGGGGATAGACCGAGTGAGCTTCCTCAGAGAGTCTTTGGATATTATCGACTATAAAGGGATAGACCGAGTGAGCTTCCTTAGAGAGACTTTGAGATTTAGAGAATATAAGGGGATAGACCGAGTGAGCTTCCTTAGAGAGTCTTTGGGTATTATATAATATAAGGGGATAGACCGAGTGAGCTTCCATAGAGAGTCTTTGAGAATTATAGACTATGAGGGGATATATCGAGTGAGATTCCTCAGAGAGTCCTTTTTTTACTTTTAATTACCTTGAACCATCCTAGACTATAGGAGGAATTGTCCAAGTGAGCTTCCTCAGAGAGTCTTTGAATGACTTGGGCTATAAGGGGAATTAACTGGGTGAGCTTCCTCAGAGAGTCCTTGACCTTGGGGCTATAAGGGGAATTGACCTTGTGTGCTTCATCAGAGAGTCCTTGACTACCTTAGACTATAAGGGGAATTGACTGTGAGTGCTTACTCATAATGTCTATGAATTAGTATGACTAAACCAGAGGGATTTGACTGAGTGTGCTACTCAGAGAGTTGCTTGTACTTGATAGGTAGGACCCTAGGGGATAGTCTGTGGGCACTTCCTAGAGGGTCACCTGTTTGTTAGCTGCTTGCTTGTGTTTCTAGGTATGACAAGAGGGAATGGATGTGAGTACTTCCCAGAGGGTTACCTATTGTGATTATCAGCATCATTTAGTTGTTTCTTGATATATGAAAGTGTGGTTTTTTACTTTTGATTACTTCCTTGTTTAGTACGTTCTGCACTTTTACCTGCCATGTATTCCCTGACTGTTAGGCACAGATCTTGTGGTGGTTTCCTATTGGGATTCGTCTCACACCCTAATTGGGCCATAATTTTGGGCCCCAATAGATTATTTGGTTATAGGTATAGACAAGGGAATGCACCCTTCTACTTCAGGTACTTGATTGAATTGGAGCTGGAGAGCATTTGACCAAGATGAGGCTTGCGATACTGAGGAGATTGCTTATCTCTTTTCCTTTTGTACTTTAGTTTAGTACTGTATTCAGTATTGTGACATGTTTTTTCTACTTTACTTGGCAAATATGTATCATGCATCATTTATATATATGTGCTTCAGTAGTTTCTTTATCATTCTTCCACTGTTTACTTTTGTATAGATTATTACTGCTTTCACTCTTTCATGTTTGTTTACTTGCACTGTGTACTCTGCCAACGAGGGAATAATTTCCCTAATATCACACCCAAGGCCCTCACTACTATTTGGTAGCCTCTGGAATTAGGGGAGATGCGCTTGAGGCAATGTGTCCAATCGGGTGCAGGGCACCTTTTGGTGGCTTCTGAAACTGGGATGTTACAAGTAATCAATATAATAGAAATGCAATACAATAGATAAAACAAGGTATAATAGAAGAGTGAAACTCAACCCAATGAATGAGTGATGTGAAATCATCCAAAAAAAGGAGCTAGAAATATGAGAGGATAAAATTATCATTGAGTCGTTGCTACTTATAGAGGGAGAGTAGACACATCCATCCATGAGAAGCTAGACACGGAATGCACATGGCATACCCCACACATCTTCACCTCTCTTGGAAGGAGTGTAACCAAAAACCAATGAGTGGGTATTAAAAGAGGATATATATATATATATGTATGTATGATCCATCAAAAGAAACCAAAAAGGAGAGTTCAAGGAGATCTCCATCTCACAGGTTGGACCAAGTAGAAGATCATCCAATAGTTCCAAGAGTATCCATCAATGATGCCTCGTATCCCACATGTCTGCCCTGAGCATTCAAGTTAAATGGGCTTAATCACCACACTTGCATACTGTCCTATTTGGGTGGAACTAACTCACCCACATGGTTTTAGGTCACATCATAATGATGCATCTCGGTGGGGAAAGCATCCCTCTTCCTCATGAGTCAAAAGTTACATCAAAGTACGTCTCTTCAATGATGCATAGCCGGATGGTGAAACTCAAAGAAGAGGACATGTAGTCCAATGCATCAGGGGGGTTCCACTATAATAGTAGTCATAGAGGACATGTACGTATGTCAATGGGGGGTTCCGCTCTGATAGTTAATGAACCATGCCTTGGTATCACAAGGTGATTCCACTATAGGTCATTGAGAACTTACACCTTACCCGATAAGGGGTTTTACTCGGACGTAACTTTAGAGGACCCACTCTAATATCAATGTCAGGGGGGTTCTACTCTGGTATTTTAAATGACTCACACATTACTGTATGAGGGTGGTTCAACTCGGGAATCTTTAGAATCCTACCTAACCACTGAAATCTTTGAACACCACTTGAAGATGTTTCATGATTATAACACTTCAAATCATAACTTGAAATTTGAAATGGAGGTCACCGTCAAAATCTACATGGAAAACACGTAGGATAGTCTATTTACTTTCTGAAAATAGATAAATGATGAAAATGATTCTTTTCACCACAGCACTCTGGAATGGGACCTCATGGGGCCTAGATCTCAGTCCCAAACATTAAATTACGAAGCCAACATCAAATTACCATATTGAAGAGAGGATCATGTTGATAGAGAAAATATAGAAAAAGGATATTCTGTTTAGAAGATATGGCTGTTTGAAGATTCTACATGAAGACCACTGGGGCCTGTGACCTACCAGCCATGGACCGACTGTTGTGGTCGGTCCACCTAATGTGGTGGTCGAATGGTTATTGTATGGCCATATATATATGGACCTCAGTGGTTGGTTCACTATATACACCCATCAGCTAGCATAGTTGACCATCGTGGTATACCACATGACACTGACCATGGTTAGTGGCCCCGTGGTAGCCTTTGCTACCATGAAATCATGGTCAACCATAGTGGTCCACCATGGCCATTCTCTACTCTAGAGAACCTGGGTCCAACCCGAGTCTGACTGGTCCACCTCATCCTGATCCACTTGGTTGGGCCGGACCCACTTATTTGGGCCTTACCCACTTTGGCCTGGGCCGTTTTTCCGCCTAGGCTAGCCCGCCTAGCCTCTTGGTCTTAGCCCGCCTAGCATAGTTGCCTCGGCCCACATATCCTTGTGACCCTGGTCCACTCATCCTTGACTACCTCATCCCATCCTGCCTATCACACATGCACCCTTTTATTGGACATACTCTCCTCCTTATCGTGGGTCAACGTTGTCATTCATCACAATCTTCAGCCAACCGCCACGTTTCGCGGCCGCCCGATGTGTTTCGCAACCATCTTCCGCTACCCAATCAAATATCATGGATCCTCCCTATTCCCTCTTCCCGGATATCATTGGCCATGCCTTTCTCTATGGCTTATCCTTTCATGCATGAACACCTCACTGCCCATCTGCACATGGACTCTACTGCACTTCGCTTGACCGCCATGCGCCATCGTTAGTACCACCTTACGGGTGGTCCCTTATGTGGACTATCAGACCTATTATGAAGCCAAAAATGTGAACCAAACATATATCTAGGATCCTAAGGAAATTATATACATATATAAATTCCTCTATCAAGGATTCATTGATGATTAGATGTGTCCAAAAATTATCAACTCTGTTTGTGAAGAATGATCGAAGAACAGAACAATATGGGATCCAAAATGTAGATCAGTCAATGGCTATGTTAATTTGGCTATCACCATTGATATTAAAATTAGTGAATACAAAAATATAAAAAATAATTCTGGAACTGGGATATGGGGTGCAGAAATCAAAATAATCCTTCCTCATTGGATAGGTTTTCTGTTGAACACGTTCTTCATGCCTCCGCTGTGATCCGTCGAAGGTTTGACAACGATTCACCAAAGGTGGAGAGATCTGATGTGGGGTTGGAAGGATTAGGAGGAAACCCTAATAAAAAAACCATAACCAAATATTTATATCCTTGAAGTTAGGTTATGGTTATCCGCTTAAGTGCTCTGCCAAAGGTTTCAGAATTCGAACATCCCACACCCTCTCTATAAGGCCCCGGACTTAAACCTTACTTAATATTGAATAAATTAATAATTCACATTGAGGATCTTTTTAGGTTTAGAGTTTTAGAGAATTAGGACATAACTATTACATATCACAAGATTATAAAGTAGACACTTCTACTAAGTTTCCATAAAATAAAAAAAACACTTAAAAAGAAACATGTCTAGTTCCATGTTTTAGACAGCATGAGTTTTCCTTGATCCCATCCTTGACCCTATTCCACTTTAATTCCTGTGAAAAAAGTTCAAAAACTTGGGATAAGAAAAAAAAGCTCAGTAAGGGATACACAAAGAATGAAAACAGTTAGTTTTTCAAAACAACAAGTAAACCATGTATACTTTATCAAAGTAATACTTTTCACCTTTATGAAGTAGTAAAAACTCTTCACTGAAATAAAAGTTCATTACTTACCCTTTTGTAACCAAAATATTACCATAAAACCCATATAAAGATCACATAACATATATAGGTAACTTGGGACATAAACATACTTAAGTGGAATAACCATACGGTCGACTTCCACACATATCACTTAATGGAATAGCCATACGACCGACTTCCATACCCAATGCATTGGAGGTTATAACGTAACCACCAGTCCTGGTATTCACGACACCACCCGTCATATGGTTTATCACGTAACCACCCATAAAATGTCCAAGTACCATCATTACACATAAAATATTTAAAATATAAACATTTTAATAATAACATTTCAATTGCGATCACAATAAGTAATTCCATGATATTGAATTAATCAATCCATTTTCAAAAACAATTTAAAAGAGATTTTTGAATCAAAGTGTCCCATACCACTTTGAATATTTTAATGGAATTATAATTTTAAAAAATTAATGTCCATATATATAAATACTAAAAACCATTTTGAAAACATGGACATTAAAGATAAAGATTTAGAATAATGAATCTTTAAAACATTTAAAATGAAATTTTTGTTAAAGAATTTTTAACAAAATGGGAGACACTTGAATACGAATAATTTCAGAATAACATTTAATATGAGATTTATAATATCATGAGAATAAAGGGATTCATGATATAATATGTCAAAGGACATTATACACACCATATAAGTGTGAATTGGTGCATAACAACAATTAAGTCTCAATGGAAATGTAAATTGAGATGAAATCCATTATAAAGATGGTATCCTTAAATTAAGGATAAATCTATCACATAATTATGTGTGAGAAATATAAATACACCCAATATAAGTGGATATTAAGTATTAATCAATCAGAGGTCATTCACAAATAATCTTTGAAAAAAAACCCAATGACATAGATATTTAACTCAATGAAATGAGATTGGGTTATTATTTCCCATAAAAGTTCGTAAGAATTTATCAATGAGATGATTATGTGTAGAAATAGTATATCTACACAAAGGTTTGTGGAAATTACAAAATAGACATTCCAAACATAATCTTGGCATAATAAAATCAATAAGTAGAGGTTTAACCCAAATAATTGAAAGTGGGTTAAGAAGTTCCACTATAGAAATCCGATAGCCTAACAACGTCACTTTAAAATTCAGAAAATGAGTTGATGAGAGAGAAAATGGTATCTCATCACATGGATATAAAATTTATAAGGATATATAAGAACATATACCAACATAATAGTATGTGAATTAAAAGACATAACAAAAAAGTTTTTTAAAAAGAGTAGGGTGAAAGGTTCCCTTACCGAGTTGGGTAACTTTTGAAACATACACCCCATGGAAGAAGGGTCATACAATGAAGATGTAAATACCCATAAATGAAATTATATTACACAAAGAGTATACTAATGGGAAGTACATACACCACTTAAAGGAAATAGTGTAAAACATAGCATAAATGTCATAGGAATAAATGTGAGATGAAAAATCACTTATGAAAACTCGCCAGCCTAACAGCGTCACTTAAAACATCCAAAAATGGATTTATGAGATCAAGTAGGATCTATCATAATATGAACATAAAACGTACAATATGAGGAATATAAAAGAACATCCCCAAAAATAAGAAATATGAGCTTAAAAGAAATGACATAAAACAGTGTACTTAAAAAGAAAGAGAGGAGTAGGATCCCTTACCTCGTGTCTAACATGACTCGATCGTTCTTTAATCTCCTTTAAATCAGGTAACTCTCTTTGATTTGAGATCAAAGGATTCCTTGGAAATGATTCTTCCCAAATTGAGGCTTCAGTGATGAAGAGAGGGATGTGGAGAGATGAAATTGGTAGGGGTTGGCCAAGCCAAAGGCTTGAGAGGTGTGTGTAAGGTGGTAGAGGTGGGGGCCTTTTATAAGAGGAGAGGAGGGGAACTCTTGGAAAGTTATAAAATATTACTCTATTATAAAATGATTTTCGGATTTAAAAGGTCCCAAAAGGATATATTTATAGGATAAGGAGATAAGGTTTCCAAATCCACCCATAAAATTGGTTTGTGACAAGTGTAGTTCTAAGATTTTACATTATCTTTTCATTTTATTTAAATCGTTAAATAATGATGTAATCGTTGCATCATCATGGTGTCATAAATAATTTAATTTTTTTAGTGTCTAAAAATTATAAAAAAAATATCATGATGTATGAAATATTTTTATCTTTATAATGAATATTTATAGTAAAAAATATGACTTGTATAACCCCATATAAAAATTGTTTTAGTAAAACAACACATGTTTGTGATATTTTAATTTTAACCTTAAATAAAAAGGTATTAATGTCATTTTCCAACCAAAGTGGATCCATGGGGTCCCCATGTTGACCCATGGATTTTCTTGGTCGGCCATGACACATCCGATGAGGGTAGGACATGTTTCTAGGTCATTTCATATTATTAAAACATTATTTTTACCTTAAATTACACTAATTACCACTAATCGTGATTAATAAACATAAAAGTTACTGTTTACCAAAAAAATTATTTTAATCTCATTGAACCAAATTTTAATTCTTAATGAAAACCATGTATGTTGGATTTTTGAAATTCAAATCATAGAAGTGGTAAAGTTTCATTTAAACGAAAACTCAGTTTTTTTAACTACCACTTAGTGGTTTCACTATTCATCAAAAACTGATGTTTTCAGAAAATTTCCAAAAATTCAACCTAGTCTATATTTGAAATTAAAAATTCAAAAATGATGTCTATTTTACAAAATTCAAATTATCTATGTTACATTAGTTAATTTAATAATTAATTCCCACTGTCAGAGCAAATAGCGTGTTTTTATGAAACAATAAGTATCAAAAGATTGACACTAGTTTATGTCCAATTTCAAGATGAAATTAATTCCAACGACCACTATTGGTTTAAATGGTAAAAATATATTCTAATTTAACTTTGAAACCAATTCAAATGATAATATAATCATATAAATAAATTAGATTAAAAAGTGGTTTTGAATTAAAAAACAACATTTTTCACTATTCATTAAAAAAATGAACATTATCGGAAAAATACCAAAAATTTACACAAAGTAAATTTTGATGTACCGATTTTAAGGAAGAATTTTATTTTGTCAAATATAACACAGAAAATTGTCAAAAAGTGGATTAAAAGGAGTTTCGTCATCAAAATGTGGTTAATCGACCTTTTAAAGAATATTAGAATATTTACTCTTAAAATTGGATTCATTCGAATTTTTAATCCTCTAACATTTATTGTAAAAAGTAAAAATATTTGACAAACATATATTATCATTTTTTTTGTTAGTTCTGTTCATTCCCGCCATTACAACGGCTAGGCGTTAACTACAATTTAAAATAATATTATTTTATTATTAGAGTGCAACGTAAGATTCCCAAAAAACTCATTATTGCGTATTGAGTACGTCATCGAGCATAGAATCCCCTTTAAAGTTATATTAATATTTTATTCACAAATATGGATAAATGTGAAAATTTTATATTCTTTATTTACCTGGGGTGTTACATCCTTCCCCCCTTTTGGGAATTGCGTCCTCGCAATTTTAAAATTGGGCTTGGAAACTTCATTGAAAATACCACATCGGAACAAGAGTCAGTAAAACTATCACTTTAAAATAAAGAAAGAGAAGTACAAAGGTGACCCGAGTTAACCCATACTAGGATTCCAAGTATTAAAATATAGATATGAAGGAGAAAACAAAGGGTCATGTTCTGAGGGAGAGTGATAGTAAACATGTCTAGGAAAAAGTTAACCATAAGAAAATCACAAACTTGTGATGGGTAAAATGGTATTTGATTCCCCAGTAGGAAAAATTAACAGACATCATTTTTGTTTTAAGTTACTTTTCATTGAGGAATTTATTTATGAGCTTAACTAAAAGATAAGTAAACATACTTACTTGTCATTTTGAATTTCAACTTTTACTAGATTTCTTACACGAACTCATATTTTCTCCAAAAGATGAGTATTTAGGATGACTTGTTCACATTAAGAGTACTATAATCAACTTCTTGAGAATCACCTAATCCACAAAAGAGAACTATATATTTCCCATGTATTTAGACAAAATCCAAAACCAAAATTGTTAGTATTCGATCAGATAATCCAAAAAAGTATAATCCTTTATAAAAAGAAAATCTATTCTTAATCTCCAAAATTTTTCCAAAAAAAACCCCAAAGTTCAACGAAGACCATTCGATAAACAATTGTCCATAAAATTATTCAAAGTAAAACAAACTAATATTGAAACCCAAATATTTCAAGGATTTAATCCCATAGTCTTCCAAGGTACAAATTAACTTTTATCTCCAAATAACATCAGTTGCTCTTAAATTCTCATATTGAAAAGTAATTAACCTAATCACAAGTCCTCCATCATAGGTTAATAATTTACATAGATAACCCAAAATAAACTTACTCTTGATTCCTAAAATCATATAACTAAAAAGAATTAGTCAAACTAACCAGGGACTTCACATAGTCCAGTGGTAGGCGATAAATACCAGTCGCACTTTGGTTGTGGGTTTGATTCCCGCAGCTTTGTCCGATGTGACGGGTTGTCACATGGTCTGCGTGTTGTCCTTTTTCGAAAACTATAAAATTCTTTAATCATTCCCCAAAACGAGATAAAATCTTCAAAAATAATCATCACATATTTTAACCTCAATTTTATCTCATGCATTTCATTTTCCATCATAATATATAACAACCCATAATTACCTCCGAAGTAAGGATCATATAAACCCTAATGGTTACCTTTATAATTATTACCTGAACTTCCACATCGGTTGATCATCTCGTACATGATGCATTACAGAACATACCAAGGTACAAGTGGTTGATCATGACTCCTTGATAGTTGGTTTAGAACAACCATGAGTTTCCTCATTGAATCCCCCATTTCATCCAGTCTCTTAATCAGAGAACCACCACAGTTTTCTTTCAAACCTATTGTCACTTTGGTGCCTGCTAGATCCATCCATTCACTAAAAACAGAAATTTCAGTGTGATTATATCAACAAAACCATCATGTACTAATGAGGAAGATAAACACTAAGATATAATTACTCATTCAATTTATCTAAAACTAGGACTCTTTCTGAAATCCTAACCATTATTGTAATGTAACTTATGCTTAAAGAATACCCTAACCTCTAAAGTTATCTAAACCGACCTTTGATACCCACTATAAGGCCCCGGCCTTAAACCTTACTTAATATTGAATAAATGAATAATTCACATTGAGGATCTTTTTAGGTTTAGAGTTTTAGAGAATTATGACATAACTATTACATCTCACAAGATTACAAAGTAGACACTTCTACTAAGTTTCCATAAAATAAAAAAAACACTTAAAAAGAAACATTTCTAGTTCCAAGTTTTAGATAGCATGACTTTTCCTTGATCCCATCCTTGACCCTATTCCACTTTAAGTCCTGTGAAAAAAGTTCAAAAACTTGGGATGAGCATAAAAAGCTCAATAAGGGATACACAAAGAATGAAAACTGTTACTTTTTCAAAACAACAAGTAAACCATGTATAATTTATCAAAGTAATACTTTTCACCTTTATGAAGTAGTAAAAACTCTTTACTGAAATAAAAGATCATTACTTACCCTTTTGTAACCAAAAGATTACCATAAAACCCATATAATGATCACTTAACATATATAGGTAACTTGGGACATAAACATACTTAAGTGTAATAACCATACGGTCGACTTCCACACATATCACTTAATGGAATAGCCATACGACCGACTTCCATACCCAATGCATTGGAAGTTATAACGTAACCACCCGTCCTGGTATTACCGACACCACCCATCATATGGTTCAACATGTAACCACCCGTAAAATGTACAAGTACCATCATTACACATAAAATATTGAAAATGTGAACATTTTAATAACAACATTTCAATTGAAATCACAATAAGTAATTCCAAGATATTGAATTAATCAATCTATTTTCAAAAACCATTTATAAGAGATTTTTGAATCAAAGTGTCCCATACCACATTGAAGATTTTAATGGAATTATAATTTTAAAACATTAATGTCCATATATATAAATACTGAAAACCATTTTGAAAACATGGACATTAATGATAAATATTTAGAATAATGAATCTTTAAAACATTTAAAACGATATTTTTGTTAAAGAGTTTTTAACAAAATGAGAGACACTTGAATACAAATAATTACAGAATAACATTTAATCTGAGCTTTATAATATCATGAGAATAAAGGGATTCATGATATACTATGTCAAAGGGCAGTATACACACCATATAAGTGTGAATTGGTGCATAACAACAATGAAGTCTCAATGGAAATGTAAATTGAGATGAAATCCATTATAATGATGGTATCATTAAATTAAGGATAAATCTATCACATAATTATGTGTGAGAAATTTAAATACACCCAATATAAGTGGATATTAAGTGTGAATCAATCAGAGGTCATTCACAAATAATCTTGGAAAAACAAAACCAATGACATAGATATTTAACTCAATGAAATGAGATTGGGTAATTATTTCCCATACAAGTTCGTAAGAATTTATCAATGAGATGATTATGTGTAGAAATAGTATATCTACACAAAGGTTTGTGGAAATTACAACATAGAGATTCCACACATAATCATGGAATAATAAAATCAAGAAGTAGAGGTTTAACCCAAATAATTGAAAGTGGGTTAAGAAGTTCCCTTATAGAAATCCGACAGCCTAACGGTGCCACTTTAAAATTCAGAAAATGAGTTGATGAGAGAGAAAATGGTATCTCATCACTTGGATATAAAATTTATAAGGATATATAAGAACATATCCCAACATAATAGTATGTTAATTAAAAGACATAAAAAAATAAGTCTTTTAAAAAGAGGAGGGTGAAAGGTCCCCTTACCGAGTTGGGTAAATTTCGAATCATACACTCCATGGAAGAAGGGTCATACAATGAAGATGTAAATACCCATAAATGAAATTATATTACACAAAGAGTATAATAATGGGCAGTACATACACCACTCAAATTAAATAGTGGAAAACGTAGCATAAATGTCACGAGAATAAATGTGAGATGAAAAATCCCTTATGAAAACTCGGCAGCCTAACGACGCCACTTAAAACATCCAAAAATGGATTTATGAGATCAAATAGGGTCTATCATAATATGAACATAAAAAGTACAGTATGAGGAATATAAAAGAACTTCTCTAAACATAAGAAATATGAGATTAAAAGAAATTACATAAGAAGTTTACTTAAAAATAAAGATAGGAGTAGGATCCCTTACCTCGTGTCCTACATGACTCGATCGTTCTTTAATCTCCTTTAAATCGGGTAACTCTCTTTGATTTGAGCTCAAAGGCTTCCTTGGAAAGGATTCTGCCCACAGTGAGGCATCAATGATGAAGAGAGGGATGTGGAGAGATGAAATAGTGAGGGGTTGGCCGATCCAAAGGCTTGAGAGGTGTGTGTAATGTGGTAGAGGTGGGGGCCTTTTATAAGAGGAGAGGAGGGGCACTCTTGGAAAGTTATAAAATATTACTTTATTATAAAATGATTTTCGGATTTAAAAGGTCCCAAAAGGATATATTTATAGCATAAGGTGATAAGGTTTCCAAATCCACCCATACAATAGGTTTGTGACATGTTTAGTTCTTAGATTTTACATTATCTTTTCATTTTATTTAAATCATTAAATAATGAGGTAATCACTGCATCATCATGGTGTCATAAATAATTTAATTTATTTAGTGTCTAAAAATTATAAAAAAATATCATGATGTATGAAATCATTTTATCTTTCTAATGAATATTTTTAGTAAAAAATATGACTTGTATAACCCCATATAATTTTTTTAGTAAAACAACACATGTTTGTGACATTTTAATTTTATCCTTAAATAAAAAGGTATTAATGTCATTTTCCAACCAAAGTGGCTCCATGGGGTCCCCAAGTTGACCCATGGATTGTCTTGGTCGGCCATGACACATCCAATGAGGGTATGATATGTGTCTAGGTCATTTCATATTATTAAAACATTATTTTTACCTTAAATTACACTAATTACCTCTAATCTCGATTTATAAACTTAAAAGTTACTTTTCACCAAAATATTATTTTAATCTCATTGAACCACATTTTAATTCTTAATGAAAACCATGTATGTCGAATTTTTGAAATTCAAATCACAGAAGTGGTAAAGTTTCATTTAAACGAAAAATCAGTTTCTTTAACTACCACTTAGTGGTTTTACTATTCATCAAAAATTGAAGTTTTTCAGAAAATTACCAAAAATTCACCCTAGGCTATATTTGATAATCCGAATTCAAAAATGATGTCTATTTTAAAAAATTCAAAACATCTAAGTTACATTAGTTAATTTAATAATTAATTCCCATTGTCATAGAAAATAACGTGTTTTTATGAAACAATAAGTATCCAAAGATTGACACTAGTTTAAGTCCAATTTCAAGATGAAATTAATTCCAACGACCACTATTGGATTAAATGGTAAAAATATATTCTAATTTTACTTTGAATCCAATTAAAAAGATAATCTAATCATATAAATAAATTATATTAAAAAGCGGTTTTGAATTAAAAAACAATATTTTTCACTATTCATTAAAAAATGAACATTATCGGAAAAATACCAAAAATTTACAAAAAGTAAATTTTGATGTACCGATTTTAAAGAAGAATTTTATTTTTCCAAATATAACACATAAAATTGTCAAAAAGTGGATTTAAAGGAGGTTCGTCGTCAAAAGGTGGTTAATCAACCTTTTAAAGAATATTAGAATGTTTACTTTTAAAATTGGATTCATTCGCATTTTTAATCCTCTAACATTTATTGTAAAAAGTAAAAATATTTGAAAAACATATATAATACTTTTTTAGTTAGTTCTGTTCATTCCCACCATTACAACGGCTAGGCATTAACTACAATTTAAAATAATATTATTTTATTATTCGAGTGCAACGTAAGATTCCCAAAAACTCGTTGTTGCGTATTGGGTAAGCCATCGAGCATAGCGTCCCCTTTAAAGTTATATTAATATTTTATTCACAAATATGGATAAATGTGAAAATTTCATATTCTTTATTTACCTGGGGTGTTACATCCTTCCCCCCTTTTGGGAATTGCGTCCTCACAATTTTAAAATTGGGCTTGGAAACTTCATTGAAAATCCCACATCGGAAAAAGAGTCAGTAAAACTATCACTTTAAAATAAAGAAAGAGAAGTACAAAGGTCACCCGAGTTAACCCATACTAGGATTCCAAGTATGAAAATATGGATATAGAGGAGAAAAAAGGGTCATGTTCTAAGTGAGAGTGATAGTAAACATGTCTAGGAGAAAGTTAACCATAAGAAAATCACAAACATTTTATGGGTTAAACGGTATTTGATTCCCAAGTAGGAAAAATTAACAGACAAAATTTTTGTTTTAAGTTAATTTTCATTGAGGAATTTATTTATGAGCTTAACTAAAAGATAAGGAAACATACTTACTTGTCATTTTGAATTTCAACTTTTACTAGATTTCTTACACGAACTCATATTTTCTCCAAAGGACGAGTATTTAGGATGACTTGTTCACATTAAGAGTACTATAATCAACTTCTTGAGAATAACCTAATCCAAAAAAGAGAACTATATATTTCCCATGTATTTAGAAAAAATCAAAAACCAAAATTGTTTGTATTAGATCAGATAATCCAAAAAAGTATAATCCTTTATAAAAAGAAAATATATTCTTAATCTCCAAAATTTGTCCAAAAAAAGACCAAAGTTCAACGAAGCCCATTCGATAAACAATTTTCCATGAAATTATTCAAAGTAAACCAAAATAATATTGAAACCCAAATATTTGAAGGATTTAATCACATAGTCTTCCAAGGTAGAAATTAACTTTTATCTCCAAATAACATCAGTTGATCTTAAATTCTCATATTGAAAAGTAATTCACCTAATCACATATCCTCCATGATAGGTTAATAATTTACATAGATAACCCAAAATAAACTTAATCTTGATTCCTAAAATCATCTAACTAAAAATAATTAGTCAAACAAACAAGGGAATTCACGTAGTCCAGTGGTAGGGGATAAATACCAGTCACACTTTGGTTGTGGGTTTTATTCACGCAGCTTTATCGGACGCGACGGGTTGTCACATGGTCTGCGTGTTGTCCTTTTTCCAAAACTATATAATTCTTAAATCATTCCCCAAAACGATATAAAATCTTCAAAAATAATCATAACATATTTTAACATAAATTTTATCTCATGCATTTCATTTTCCATCATAATATATAACAACCCATAATTACCTCAAAAGTTAGGATCATATAAACCCTAATGGTTACCTTTATAATTATTACCTAAACATCCACATCGATTGGTCATCTTTTACATGATGCATTACAGAACATACCATGGTACAAGTGGTTGATCATGACTCCTTGCTAGTTGGTTTAGAATAACCACGAGTTTCCTCATTGAATCCCCCATTTCATCCTGTCTCTTAATCAGAGAACCACCATAGTTTCCTTCAAACCTGTTGTCACTTTGGTGCCTGCTAGATCCATCCATTAACTAAAAACATAAATGTCAGTGTGAGTATATCAACAAAACCATCATGTACTAATGAGGAAGATAAACACTAAGATATACTTACACATTCACTTTATCTAAAACTAGGACTCTTTCTGAAATCCTAACCATTATGGTAGTGTAACTTATGCTTAAAGAATACCCTAACCTCTAAAGTTATCTAAACCGACCTTTGATACCAACTATAAGGCCCCAGCCTTAAACCTTACTTAATATTGAATAAATGAATAATTCACATTGAGGATCTTTTCAGGTTTAGAGTTTTAGAGAATTAGGTCATAAATATTACATCTCAATAGATTACAAAGTAGACACTTCTACTAAGTTTCCATAAAATAAAAAAAACCCTTAAAAAGAAAAATGTCTAGTTCCATGTTTTAGTTAGCATGACTTTTACTTGATCCCATCCTTGACCCCATTCCACTTTAAGTCCTGTGAAAAAAAGTTCAAAAACTTGGGAGGAGCATAAAAAGCTCAGTAAGGGATACACAAAGAATGAAAACTGTTAGTTTTTCAAAACAACAAGTAAACCATGTATACTTTATCAGAGTAATACTTTTCACCTTTATGAAGTAGAAAAATCTCTTCAATGAAATAAAATATCATTACTTACCCTTTTGTAACCAAAATATTACCATAAAACCCATATAAAGATCACATAACATATATAGGTAACTTGGGATATAAACATACTTAAGTGGAATAACCATACGGTCGACTTCCACACATATCACTTAATGGAATAGCCATACGGCCGACTTCCATACCCAATGCATTGGAGGTTATAACGTAACCACCCGTCCTGGTATTCACGACACCACCCGTCATATGGTTTATCACGTAACCACCCGTAAAATGTACAAGTACCATCATTACACACAAAATATTGAAAATATAAACATTTTAATAACAACGTTTCAATTGCAATCACAATAAGTAATTCCAATATATTGAATTAATCAATCCATTTTCAAAAACCATTTAAAAGATATTTTTGAATCAAAGTGTCCCGTAACACTTTGAAGATTTTAATGGAATTATAATTTTAAAACATTAATGTCCATATATATAAATACTGAAAACTATTTTGAAAACATGGACATTAAAGATAAAGATTTATAATAATGAATCTTTAAAACATTTAAAATGATATTTTTGTTAAAGAGTTTTTAAACAAAATGAGAGACACTTGAATACAAATAATTGTGGAATAAAATTTAATCTGAGATTTATAATATCATGAGAATAAAGGGATTCATGATATAATATGTCAAAGGACAGTATACACACCATATAAGTGTGAATTGGTGCATAATAACAATTAAGTCTCAATGGAAATGTAAATTGAGATGAAATCCATTATAAATATGGTATCTTTAAATTAAGTATAAATATATCACATAATTATGTGTGAGAAATATAAATACACCCAATATAAGTGGATATTAAGTGTGAATCAATCAAAGTTCATTCACAAATAATCTTGAAAAAAAACCATTGACATAGATATTTAACTCAATGAAATGAGATTGGGTTATTATTTCACATACAAGTTCGTAAGAATTTATCGGTGAGATGATTATGTGTAGAAATAGTATTTCTACACAAAGGTTTGTGGAAATTAAAAAATAGAGATTAAACACATAATCTTGGAATAATAAAATCAAGAAGTAGAGGTTTAACCCAAATAATTGAAAGTGGGTTAAGAAGTTCTCTTATAGAAATCCGACAGCCAAAGGACGTCACTTTAAAATTCAGAAAATGAGACGATGAGAGAGAAAATGGTATCTCGTCACATGGATATAAAATTTAAAAGGATATAGAAGAACATATCCCAACATAATAGTATTTCAATTAAAAGACATAACAAAATAAGTCTTTTAAAAAGAGGAGGGTGAAAGGTCCCCTTACCGAGTTGGGTAACTTTCGAAACATACACCCCATGGAAGAAGGGTCATACAATGAAGATGTAAATACCCATAAATGAAATTATATTACACAAAGAGTAAAATAATGGGTATTACATACACCACTCAAAGGAAATAGTGGAAAACGTAGCATAAATGTCACGGTAATAAATGTGAGATGAAAAATCCCTTCTGAAAACTCGGCAGCCAAACGACGCCACTTAAAACATCAAAAAATGGATTTATGTGATCAAATAGGGTCTATCATAATATGAACATAAAAAGTACAGTATGAGGAATATAAAAGAACATCCCCAAACATAAGAAATATGAGATTAAAAGAAATGACATAAAAGAGAGAACTTAAAAAGAAAGAGAGAGGTTGGATCCCTTACGAAAATTCGGCAGCCTAACGGCGCCACTCAAAACTTCCAAAATGGATTTATGAGAGAAAATAGGGTCTCTCATCGTATGAACATAAAAAGTATAGTAGGAGTAATATGAAAGAACATACCAATCATAAGAAAGATGAGATTAAAATAAATGACATAAAAGAGTGTACTTAAAAAAGAAAGAGTGGAGTAGGATCCCTTACCTCGTGTCTGACATGACTCGATCGTTCTTTAATCTCCTTTAAATCGGGTAACTCTCTTTGATTTGAGCTCAAAGGATTCCTTGGAAAGGATTCTGCCCAATGTGAGGCTTCAATGATTAAGAGAGGGATGTGGAGATATGAAATGGGAAGGGTTTGGCTGAGCCAAAGGCTTGAGAGGTGTGTGTAAGGTGGTAGGGGTGGGGGCCTTTTATAAGAGGAGAGGAGGGGCACTCTTGGAAAGTTATTAAATATTACTTTATTATAAAATTATTTTCAGATTTAAAAGGTCCCAAAAGGATATATTTCGAGGATAAGGTGATAAGGTTTCCAAATCCACCCATACAATAGGTTTGTGACAAGTGTAGGTCTTAGATTTTACATTATCTTTTCATTTTATTTAAATTGTTAAATAATGAGGTAATCACTACATCATCATGGTGTCATAAAGAATTTAATTTATTTAGTGTCTAAAAATTATAAAAAAAATATCATGATGTATGAAATATTTTTAGCTTTCTAATTAATATTTACAGTAAAAAATATGACTTGCATAACCTGATATAAAAATTGTTTTAGTAAAACAACACATGTTTGTGACATTTTAATTTTAACCTTAAATAAAAAGGTGTTAATGTCATTTTCCAACCAAAGTGGCTCCATGGGGTCCCCAAGTTGACCCATGGATTTTCTTGGTTGTCCATGACACATCCAATGAGGTTAGGACATGTGTCTAGGTCATTTCATATTATTAAAACATTATTTTTACCTTAAATTACACTAATTACCTCTAAGCGCGATTAATAAACTTAAAAGTTACTATTCACTAAAAAATTATTTTAATCTCATTGAACCACATTTTACTTCTTAATTACAACCATGTATGTCAGATTTTTTAAATTCAAATTACAGAAGTGGTAAAGTTTCATTTAAATGAAAAATCAGTTTCTTTAACTACCACTTAGTGGTTTCACTATTCATCAAAAATTGATGTTTTTCAGAAAATTACCAAAAATTCACCCTAGGCTATATTTGATGTTATGAATTCAAAAATGATGTCTATTTGACAAAATTCAAAACATCTAAGTTAAATTAATTAATTTAATAATTAATTCCCGCTATCAGAGCAAATAGAGTGTTTTTATGAAACAATAAGTATCAAAAGATTGACACTAGTTTAAGTCAAATTTCAAGATGAAATTAATTCCAACGACCAATATTGGATTAAATGGTAAAAATATATTCTAATTTCACTTTGAAACAAATTCAAAAGATAATATAATCATATAAATAAATTAGATTAAAAAGAGGATTTGAATTAAAATACAACATTTTTCACTATTCATTAAAAAAATGAACATTATCGGAAAAATACCAAAAATTTACACAAAGTAAATTTTGATGTACCGATTCTAAAGAAGAATTTTATTTTGTCAAATATAACACATAAAATTGTCAAAAAGTGGATTTAAAGGAGGTTCGTCATCAAAAGGCAGTTAATCGACCGTTTAAAGAATATTAGAATGTTTACTCTTAAAATTGGATTCATTCACATTTTTAATCCTCTAACATTTATTGTAAAAAGTAAAAATATTTGAAAAACATATATAATCATTTTGTAATTATTTCTGTTCATTCCCGCCATTACAACGTCTAGGTGTTAACTACAATTAAAAAAAATATTATTTTATTATTAGAGTGCAACGTAAGATTCCCAAAAAACTCGTTGTTGCATATTGGATACGCCATCGAGCATAGAGTCCCCTTTAAAGTTATATTAATATTTTATTCACAAATATGGATAAATGTGAAAATGTCATATTATTTATTTACCTGGGGTGTTACACTCTCATTTTATAGTGCACTTAGTTAAAAAACTATATTAAAAACTCAATAGATGTCTTATATTTCCAATAAAATTCCCCATTAAAGAGTTATTTGATACTTCATCTGATATAAAAGAATTCAATTTAATTATTTTATTTACGGTTATGTCCTCGGTGACCTTTTATACATAAGACCCCTACTGACAATAGGTATGTCTCCCCTAGGGTAAACTCCATGCTATAGAATCAACCGTGCCCTTATATTTCTGATTTGAGATTCTATTTAAGATTTTTACCATTTCTATCACATGTATAGTATAAAATAAATTTAATATTTTTAAAAAATTATTTCTAGGAGCACATGGCCTTGGAATCGCACGATGTCTTAATGCCTAGGTCTAGAAGTACATATAGAAATACTTCGAAATCTAACAAGGAAAAAACCGGTCTCTAAATCATTCTATCCTTCCCAATTTTCATCCCGAAAAAGAAAAACTAGGAAAGAAACTCATAATATTGAGTCTGCATCTTTCTCTCCCATTCCCAGGAGCTCTCCTACACATTTCCTTGGTACCACAATACATGAATTGAAGTGATGGTCCGTCCATACAAGGTCTACTCATGTGGACCCTCGATTGCCTTTGGGTGATTTGCAAAGGTGGATCAATATTTTATATCCATCTCACATAAGTTGATGACGTGAGTAGGATCATGCAAGCATCTCCTTCAAAGTGACACACAGAAGACGTCGTGCACCTTCTCTAGATGTGGGGGTAGGGAAAGGTGGTAGGAAATCTATCCAACCATATGAATGATCCCGAATGGCCTAATGAATCTCAGGGATAACATGCCTCTCTAGATGAACCTCTACAGTACTCATCATGGTAAGATTATCAAGAAGTTTTGGTCTACCTAATCAAACTAAATGTGCCTATGAAGGGGATCTGCATAGGATTTCTATTTACTCTAGGACATCTTCATCCATTCATGGATTACCTGCACTTTCTCCATTGTTACATTCACTAATAATGGGCCCATGAGGGAAAAATCTATAACCTACGTCCATAAAAAATATGAATTGAAGGGTCTCATTTATAGGGCCTCATAAGGTGTTGTATTGATGGTAGAGTGGTAGATTTTGTTTTATGCAAACTCCACCCAAGGTAGGTGATCCTCCTAGCTCTGGCTGAAACCCAATATGCAAGCCCTCAGCATATCTCCCAACACCTGGTTAGTGAACTTAGTATACCAATCATTCTTGGGGTGAAAGGATGTATTCATCCATAGCTATTTTTTGAATTCCTACTACAAGACTCTCCCCAATCGAGATGTAAACCACAAATCATGATCATAGACAATCGTCGAGGTCACCCTGTGAAGGCGAATGATCTATCATATGTACAACTACCCCAATGCTTCCACCTAACTCTAATCCCTGATAGCAAATAAGTGTGATGACTTTGTGAGTCTGTTCACTATCACCCAGATGGCATCATGGACCTCTTCTATGTGCATGAGACATGTGCCTAATTCTATGTATATGTCATCTCATTTCCACTATGTAATATCAAGAGGTTGTAACAAAACCGCAGAACCTGGGGCTCAACTTTCACCAACATACAGGAAAGGCATCTTGAGACAAACTCAGCTTGGCTTCATCTCATGATGGGCCACTAAAACTACCAATGAAGATCCATGTACATATTCCCCTCACTAGGATGTACAACCAAGGGACAAGTGTGGAGATCCTGCATCACCTCCTTCCACATTACGACTGGAACCACCATTTCCCCTTGAACATGATCTCATGATTCCCTCCTTTATAATATTCATCTAGTTCATAACTTGTGAGTATATCATCATGAAAAACTTGGTAGTCAATGTTTACTAGTTGTGAATCTTTCACATGATCATGGTATGAAGGATTCAACACCATGGACTATAGAAAAGTAGTTTTATCCTACTCCACTAGGGATATCTTTAGAGAAGCTAACTGATCTGAAGCTTCCCTCGCTAGGAAATTATGGGGATTCCTTTTAATGGAATATACTACAATGTTTCCCTTCCCTGTAGTATAGACTATCTCGAAGTTGTAGCCCTTCATAAACTCCAACCAGTGTTGTTGCCTCAGATTTAGACATTTCTATCTGAAGATATACCTGTGGCTCTGGTGGTTTGAGGAATCCAAAAATCACTCCCCCATAAGGTAGTTCCTTCACAAAATCAGGGATAAGACTAATGCTACTAGCTTTAGGCCATGAGTGACATAGTTCTTATAATGAGGTCTCAAATGCGATGAAAAGTATGTGATGACTACCTACCATTTAATGAAAACGCAACTGAGCCCAGATCCTAAGGCCTCACAATACACTATGAACTCAACACCATCCTCTAATAGTATCAAAAATGGATCACTCATTAACATCTTCCTCAAATCCTTAAAGGAATTATGAAAATACCTAGACCGGGTAAACGGTTGTCACTTCCATATTTGAGCAGTCAAAGGGATTGTGATTCAGGATAAGTCTGCCCCAAATGTATTATAGTACCCTCCCAAACCAAGAATTATTTTCCCCTCTAAGACATTCTTGGGTGGTTCCTAAGAAATCACTACTTCGTTCTTTACTGGATCCATGGATAAATATTGTTCAGAGATGACATTCCCCAAAAAGTGGATCTCATGTAACAAAAACTATCACTTGAAGAGATTTATCTAAATTTGGTTCTCTCAAAGTAAATAAAGGACAATCCTCAAGTTATCTTTCTTCTACTCCTCTAATGTATATTAAATGAGTATATCATCGATGAAGAAAAAAATTTTGGTTTAGGTATGCTTGGACGATTTAGTTCATTAAGGTCCATAATGACGATAGGTGAATTTTTCATGCCAAAGGGAATCACTACGAACTATTAGTTCCCATAGCGACATCAAATTGAATACTTTGGAATATCAAACTCATGAACCCACAATTGGTAATAACTAGACCTAATATCAATTTTGGAGAACTATCTGGCACCTCAGAACTAGTCAAAGAGGTCATCGATTCATGGAATGGGGTACTTTTTTTTATCATATCTTTATTCTGGTGATGAAAATCCAAATAAATTTGTATGTTCCCAAAAGCCTTTTTCATGAATATAACTATAGCTTCCCAGGGAGACACACTAGGTCTGGTAAAACCTTTCAAATGAAGGACCACAAAATGTAACCATTGTTCCTGAAGCTCAGTGGGTGCCATTCGATATTCCATAGAAGCTATCGGGGCATCCCATAGTTCAAGTCAATGAAAACCCCAACTCCCTACATGAAGGTAGTCCCAGAATTTATTTAGGGAAGACGTCCATATAATCCTCCACAAATGAAGGATCCTAGATGCCTGAAGAGTGTACTTCAACAAGGGTTATGATCACTAACTTGTTGGTAAAAGGTTTTAGCCTCTTACTCATAACAGATGTCTGCTTTTCTATGAGGTCTCTTTCACCATGAAAGGATAATCTCATCCCATCGGTGCATAGAAATCTGACTAGACTATGGTGATAGACGATCTTAGCTCATACCATGGAAATCCAATCCATTACCAAGATGACATTTTAAGGTTCCATCATGATGACTAGTAGTCTAATGTGAATGTCTCTCCTCCAAGAGATTACTTACACTACCATCAGATAAAAGACATAGAAGAAGCACTCCTCGTAGGAACCTCAAGAAAAATCTACAATGCTAGTTCCTATAATGGGTGTTCCAACTCCCACACCAAGTGTAACAAGATAAAATATTGACCGGAACCTATGTCTACTAATACTAAAGCAAGAGTAGAATAATCATAGATCACACCTTATATCATCTCGTGTTCTGTGGGATCACTGACATCCATCGCCTACACCTATCTGCGACCCTAACTGCAAGCACCCCAAGCCTAATGTGGACACCTGGTGGTGGGGGTGGAGGAACATCATAACATTATCCCCCACCTACATCTGCTTTTTCTTATCTTCTATCACTAAATCCAAGGGGACCACCCTGTCCCCACCTAGGGGATCCCTGGTCTGAGTGCTATCTCTGCCATGGTGATCCACTTGCTATATTTTTGGGATGTTCACCACGTCTAGTTTGGAAGTCTCATGCCATGTGACCTTAGCCATCATAATCATAAAATCAACCATCTATGGTCTAGCCTCATGCTTTGTGATTCCCTAGTGCTACCTGACCATGTGCCCAAGTCTGATCATGGAGATGCCTCCTGCATCGAGATCATGTCATCTGACATTAGGTAGCTTCCACAGACATCACATATTTGTAGCATCCCTTTTCAGTAACATATAAATATCACCCCTATAAAATAAATCTCACTGTCACTTGTGCCCACTCCATCACCTCGACATAGGAGGGGATGCACATGTGTACTATGTTGACACATATATCTCTGTAGAGTCCCTTCTCAAACATCCTTGCCCAGAAGTATCCATTATAGATCATGTCCAAAATGTATAATTTTATGTTTGTGAAAATAGAAGAGTACTCTCCCACCGTCATCCCTCCTTGCAGAATCTCTTGAATCTGAACGGAGTATAAGAAGGATGGGTAGAACTCCTCATAGAAGAGCTGCTCGAAGTCATCCCATGAGAGTGTTGAATCATCATTCATTTGAGCAATCAAGACTGCCAAAATCATCCATTCTATAGAAAATACTAGCTTCCAAATCCACCATCTAATCCATCGGTTTCCGTACAATTTTGAAGAGGCAAACCACTAACTCTATCCAATCATCTGCTTCATGAGGATCTATCTCACCATAGAACCTCAATGGTC
Source organism: Viscum album (assembly GCA_963277665.1). Taxonomy (NCBI): domain Eukaryota; kingdom Viridiplantae; phylum Streptophyta; class Magnoliopsida; order Santalales; family Viscaceae; genus Viscum; species Viscum album. Next base: position 628,971,538 of record OY728127.1, read on the forward strand.
TCTCAAGCTAGAACTCACAGAGTGTTCTCTTCCTGTGCTCATCCTTAGCCTTCTTTGTTGGGACTAACTGCTTTTCAACAGGTGGAGGTGCCTCTATTAGCCCACCTAGAGGAAGGGAATTAAATAATGGACCCTGAGATGTGGCCTCATCACTCACAGGGTCTTCTTCATGAATCATAGCCGATATCTTGGATAACTATCATTGCAGAGGAATCCTGAAAGTTATCAAGGAGTACTATGGTTAGATTAGTATACATATATATACATATATATATACAATAATGGGGATATGACTCAAGATAGATATTCAATGACTCAATACTATATGATTCACATACAATTGTTCCATGAAAAAAGTGTCTTAGGGTATCGAGTCGAAAAGTGAGTAATTAGGGTCCTGGTGAAAGGATAGGTCGGTCATCCATTCCATCACTGGACCGGCTGTAAAGGGATCCGCTCTCAATACACCCTGGAATTATTTCCTTAAACCCAACCAATCCCTTATAAGGGTAAACTTTTGAACAACGTCCCAAGGAATGACCTTTCTCTAATACCAATTTGTGACAACCCAACCCATTATGGGTCAGGAACCGCTACTACCCCAAGCCCGCCTCAATATGCTAGGGGGTGGCAACAAGTACTAAATGTACAACAGACATGGGGATACCTTTTTCTATGTACATGTACACACAAACATCAAAATAAATGAAAAATTAGTGAGTTAAAGATGTAAAATATGCCACACTACTATAAACTAACCAAACGTGCATGGAACAAGAAATAGAAGAACTACAATAATGTAAATTGAATGGAAAAGGGAAAAAATACACACCCAACTAGAAAAGTGTCCCAACCCGATAGAAACTAGAAACATAAAATAGATAATAGAGCCACACTCTTCTTTCCCAATCTACGACCACTTTACATGGTCCAAACATTCATATCTCTAAGCTCCTCCGAAGTCACGATAAAACCTATCCATTTTCTACACAAGGCACGATACATGCATGTAAAGCCCATGTAGTGGTGAGTATAAACATACCCAATATAATTACCCAAAAGATGAAGGGGGAGCAGTAAGAGATACAATAGAAATGGAATGAAATAAGTAGAACAAGGTACAATGAAAGAGTGCAGCTCAACCCTATAAGAGTGTGAAGTAAAGTCATCCAAATACAATGAGCTAGAAATGGTGAGAAGAGGAATTTCTCATCGATTATTCACTACATATAGTTGGAGATTCGACTTATCCAATAAAGAGAAGATAAATACTAAATGAACGTGAAATACCCAGCACATCTTCACACGTCCTAGAAGGAGAGTAATGAAAACTGAAGGAGTGGGTACTAAAATCATATATATATATATATATGTGTGCTCATTCAAATGAAACCCAAATGAGAGCATAAGGGGATATTCATATCATAGATGATATCAAAAAGAAGGGTTTTCAATAGTTCCAAGAGTATCCATCAACGATTCCCACCATCCCCCATGTTCGACCTGAACACACAAGTAAAAGCGTACCAATCACAACACCTTGATACTATAAACACTGGGAGGGACTGACCCACTGACACGGTTTTAGGTCACATCACATTAATGGATCTCAGTGGGGAAATAATCCATCTTCTTCGTGTATCCAAAGTTACATCAAAGTACATATCGTCACTGATCTGTAACCAGTTGGTGCAACTTGAAGTAGATGACAAATTTCCTAGTGCATCCGGGGGTTCCACTCTAATTGTATTCAAAGAGGACCCACACCCATACCAATGGGGGGGGGGGGGTCCACTTTGATAGTCGATTCCCCATGCCTTTTTGTAACAACAGGGTTCCACTCTAATTCATTGAGGACCTGTTCCCAACCCCTTTGCGGGTTTCTACTGAAAATTTACTATAGAAGGACCATTCCCATTCCGATGGGTTGTTTTACTCTAGTATTGTTAAGGACCCACACCGTAGTGTGTTAGAGGGGTTCCACTCAGGAATCTCTAGCATCCTTCCTAACCACTGCTATCGTTGAACACGTCCTAAAGATTCATCATTCATAGAACACCTCACATTGTAACTCTAAAGTTGAATCAAAGGTGACCATTATGCTATACAAAAAAAAACACATATAATAGGCCATTTACATGGAAAAAACAGATAACCGATGAAAAGGTTACTTTTCAACACAACATACTTGAACCAGACCTTGAAGGTACCACATTTTAGTACAAAACATTAAATTCAAGAACTGACCTAAAAGTCTCATCTCAAAGGGATGATCATGTTTCTACATATGACACATAAAAATGATATTTTTTTTAAAATATGTGGTCATTTGATGACACCGCATGAAGGCCAACCGGGGCCCGTGACCGACTGGCCATGGACTGACCTACATGGTCGACCGACCACAATATAGCCATATGTGGGTCAATGGATGTGGTTGGTCCACTGGTCATGATGAATGGATGTCGTAGTCGACCGCCAAGGATTAGCCACAATTAGTAGCCCCCCGACAGCTCATGATGCAATAGCCGTGCAGTAAACCACCTTGGTCCACCACAGTAGCACTATGGTGCATCCAAACAGGGTCTGACTCGGTCTGCCTCAATCCGGTCCACATGGATGGGCCCAACCCACTTTAGCCTGACCTTTTTAACTGCCTGGGATCAGCCCACCTGGCGTGGTCACCTCGTCTCGCTCGGCATGGCCCACCATGGCCTGACTTTCCTATCCCACACGAATCATATCAGTGGATGCATTCACCACCTCACTATGGGTCAATGCGGCTACACACCTTGTTCAGCAAACACCTACTGCTACCTGTTCATGTCTTGCAGCTCCGTCATCCACCCTGCTCTCCCTGACCGCATCATTCTTTCTGACCTTTCCTCATATGTCTGACCACCTTGTAGCCCAATAATTCATATTCTCTATCACACTTTGCCCAGCTACCATACGTCGTCATCAGCACTGCCTCGTTGGTGGTCACTTATACGGGACAAGTATCATCATTTAATGCCTGAAACATGAAATAAACATAGATCTAGGATCCTTGTTCAAAGATATACATAGATCTATGCCCCGCTTGAGGATCTGATGATGATTCTACATGTCCAAAAGTTATCGTTGATAATGGTAGAGAACATATTAAGAATAGAAAAATATTGGATTCAAAACATAGATCGGTTAATGGTCGTGTTCGTTTTTCCATTACTAATGATATTCAAAGTAGAAAATTCAACAATGTAAAAAATATTTCAATAATTCGGATCAGGGGTGCAGAAATTAAAATAATCCTAACTTGTTGGATTTTTTCGTCTCTGAACACGTTTTCCACACCTCTGTTTTGATCCACTGAAGGTTCATCAATGATTCTTCCAAGGGGGAGAGCTCCACCGTGGTGGTGGGAGGATGAGGAGGAAACCCTAATCCAAAACCCATAACCACATATATTTAACATTGGAGTTAGGTTAAGGGTATCCACTTAACTACTCTGCCATGTTTCACATAATTTGAACATCTTTCACCCTCTCATTTTAGGTTGTGCTTAGGTAAAACACCATATTACGAACACAATGATGGTCTCATATTTCCAATACGAGTTCCTATTAAAAAGTTATTCAATATAAAATCTGAGATAAAATAAAATAATTCAATTATTTTATTTATGATTACGTCCCCAATGACTTATTCTGTAGAAGACCTGCACTGAAAAAAGTTAAGCTTGCCTAGGGTAAACTCTATGATCTGGAATCAACCATGTGCTTTGATTTATGAACCATTCTTCCATTTAATAGTTATCCCATTTCCTTCACAAAAATAGTATAAAATATACTTAATATTTTTTAAGTTAATTCTAGGAACACCAGGCCTTAGAATCAAATTTTGTCTCAATGGCTAGCTCTAGAAATATATATATAAATATTTCAAAGTCTTAAAAAGAACAAATTAGTTCTCTACATTTCCCTTCAGAGGCTCTATCTCAACACTTCATTCATAAGTGACCTCATATACATCCTATTCACATGATGTTAAACTACATACTTTCAAAAAACTATGTGTGTTTTAATTCCAGTAATAAACATTATTTGTAGAACCCATCATAAAGGTTCGATCCCATCCTAAAGATACAAATCATCACACTAGAGGGTAGTAAAGTCCCATGTTCTGGGTTATATGGATTCAAAATATAAGTAACTACTTATTTATAAGCAATAAGAAGAGATGGATGAAGAACCTCAGATACATACATATGGACTTTTTAATAGAACCCCCTTTATGGATTAAAGGTTTCAACCTACGATCATTTTATTATAGGAACTAGTTTTATATCAAGATTTGGAAGAGATTCACAAACATATCTAAAATCTATGAGAGGGTCCTAGAAGAGGTAATAATTCACCCTAAATGGGTGTGATGAGCATAAACTCCCATTCTCTTGACCAGTGTAAGTTCCTAAGAGTCATCAATTTTGAAATCCCAAATGACCACTATCCTTTAGAAAGCAATATTGTACTCAGTTATAGAAGTAGGAACTATTGGGAGTTTCAATATAGGATTAAGAAATGGTAAACCTGACATGGGGGACTGCACATACATTGAACCCACTAGAAAAAACCGTTAGGAAAAAAATGTCCCCATATTTCCATAAAAACAATTGTGAACTAAATGTGAAACTTTTATTATCATATCTCCTTCACAGGTTGAAAAGGATAGACTTCCCAGATCTCATCAAACCATTTTGTTCCTTACAAGTGTGTGATCTTTCCCATGAATTAAAAATGGTGAACCTCACATGAATCTTTTATCTATGACATCTCATTAACAGGTTAAAAGAATAGACTACACAATTCTCGTTGGATCATTTTATTCATACCAGGCATGTGATATTTCCCATGAACCAAAATTTTGGATGAAGAAAAATATCATAAAATGGTTATGGTGGTGAGAAATTCCTTTAATGCCTTATACTTTAAGAACAAAACATTCATTTTGACTTTTTATAAAAAAATATGTATATGAATATTTTGAAAAACATTAGAAACATTCATTTAAAATCTTGTAAAACTTAAATGTAATTTGAAATTTCCTTAATAAATAAATTTATTAAATTATATGTACATTTGGAAAACAATTTGGAAAAATATAGACATAGAAGGAAAATATAATCGATCAAAAATACCAATAAGACCATCTATTCTTTTAAACATTTTTTCTAATTTAAACATTTATACTATTGATTCAAGTTATAAATAGTGGAAAATATATAAGAAAACTATAAAAATACATTAATATCCATAGCATAAGAAAATATATAAATTTTATGAATGATAGATTATAAGATTCCTTCAATGAAAATGAAATAAATCCAAAAAAACTAATGAGATTGTAAAATACATTTTGAACTATTTGGTAAATTTCTAATGAAAACCCTTGAAAGAATAAAATTGAATTGAACCTTTAATTACTATGAATAATTATATATTCATGTTAAATATATCAAAGGGGCATTATATACACAACCTAAAGGCAAATAGGTGCATAATACATAATATGTCTCAATAGAGTGGAACCTGAAGTTTAAATTTTCATGTATGTGATTTTAACCTCCTAAATAATAAATATAAATTTATTTTACATTTGTATTATAACTATTACTGAAATATAATATCATGTATGATCCATTTATATCATCTTATTACCCATTTTTAAAAATATTTTATTAGTATCACTGTTTTGGGTGTTAATTGATTCATTTTTATGAGAATTTAGTTTGGTAATTTTGGTCCTCATACGTTAATTTTTTGTTCATATTATATAGAATTTAATCATGATTTAAATAAGAAATATTTTCGTTATATATAAGTATATATATATATATATTTAGATTCATCCCTATAACGTTGATATATAAAAATGAATTACAATATTCAATGAGACAGTAGGCTATATGTACATAAAAACATTGTTTCCATTTTTATATGGATGAAAAAAAAAGATAAATAATAACTAACATTTCCATAATCATAATAATATCATATATAACATATATATTCATTAAATCCATCATTATAACCATCCAAGTAAAGTGGTTATGAAAAACTAATAACATATCTATGTGGAGATGATCATCCATATGTATGCACAAGTGATGTTTTCAGTTTTCATAGGATAGGAAGAATGTGGATAATGAAGTTTTCATTATCATAATAACTATTCTGAATATTCAATATACATAACTAATTATTTTAGAATTGATACCATGGATTTATTGGTGATATAAGAAGAAATTAAATTGAAAATTCTAGGTTAAGAGTTATAACACTTCATTGATAAACCTCTTTTATCATACACCATTAACTTTAAAGGGATTGTATTTTGTAAATAATAGAAGATATAAGATGTGATGGGGGAATATAATATGGTAATATATATTTTTTTGGCCGAGATAAAAGGATCCAAAGGATTGAGGAAGAGAGGGGAATAGGTTCCCTTTTATAAAAGAGGGGAGGGACACTCCAGAAATTACGTAATGTAATAAATTAATATATATTAATTTTTATAATATGGTGACTTTAAATATACATATTTTTAATATATGATTAGGATAATTTTAAATAATCTCATAAAAAAATTGGAAAATTTTAGGGGATTTTTTCACCCTTATTTCTTTGTTTCCATCCACCTTAATGCTTTAGACATTTACAACAATATCAATGTTTTTTTACTATTTAATGATCAAAATGTTACCATAAAAGAATAAATGTTTCCCATAAAATAACCATGATTGATATTTTGAACCATATCCCATTAAATTGGAAAAATATAATATTTTTATTAATTTTAAATTATTTAGTTAAATATTATTTATTATAAAATATCCTTAATGTTATTTTTGGAACTATTCATGTACATTGACTACAGAGAAATATATATAGTTAGAGAATTCAAATATGATCCATTCACACATCCCTAATATTTTATATTTATCTAAAAAATTAATGGAACATGAGATCCCACATATATTAATTGTCTTCGATAACACTTTCACGACTACATGAGATCTCTTGTCCTAGTAGAAGAAAGATGTAAATAAAAATGGGGAAAGAAAGAATCTTCTTGAGAAGAGATCATACACTAGACTTCACATGAAAGAGGTAATACACCCTATGTAACCAAACATGATCCTGAAATACACCCTCAATAATCTATCCTGATCTCATGACGAACCTTAGACATGTCAGCTTGAACTTGTAGAGCCTCCCTTGATAAGCCTCCTTTGTCTCATGAATGACCTCAGACAAGTCATCTTTGATCACATGAATGCCTTTCCATGAGCATCCTGATATCTCAAAGATTTCTATAAATATCAGGGTGACCTTGTGATGGATTTTTGGCATGCTAAAATGGTTAGTAAAAATCAATTTGACTAGGTCATCTCTAATAAATGAGGCGATGGTGGGGAATTCTCGTAGTCATCGAATATCATGCGACACCCCCTAGACAATCTGTCATGGGATCATGGAAAGAAAATGATATAGAAAATCCCTCCACTGACTCCAGTTCATATTTTTGAGAGATGTGTTGTGTAGGGAGAAATATAATGAGGGAATAGAGGCATATAAATCCCTCCCATTTCATTACAAATAAAAAAAAGAAGGATATTAATCAAATTCATGAAAATATGATGGTGAGAGTGAAGGAGCATAATTCTTAGAGCGGAAGGTCACGCGATCACATGGTCTTCCTCTAAGTAAATCCTATTGAATTAATTATAGGATCACATGACACAAATATGGGATTTTTATGATCTCCCTATATATCACAAAAAGTACATTAAGCTTGTCATCCAGAATATGAAACCGAGGTCTCACAGTCGATAGGGTCACAAAAAACCTAAATGATACTAATTCTTGATAAATAATAGACACATATTAAATAAAGGAAAAAGGGTGGATAAATTATTCATAGAAAAATATAATATTATGAGAAAGAATAAAACAGTTCGCATGACCTATCTATATCATGATATAATGACAGGACATGTCACCCATGTCCCTCAAATCCCGCTGGGAATGTTAGCCTAGTCATGAAATGCCCCACTAAACATGTCATTAAGTTAATGCAATGAAACATGGACATGAAAACTATGTCTCTAAAATCCCTCTGAACATGTCATAGAAGTCTCACAAGACTCTTAGGTCATGTCATCCAAATATCACGGTTCCCTTAGGGAATGTCATCTAAGTCATACGATGACCACCAAACATGTCATCGAGTTCTTGTGATGACACTCATACATTTCAACCAAGTTTTATGAAGTCATCAGGACACATCAAGAGAGTGATACAGTAGTATAAGTACATGAGTAAAAAGTTATTTGGAATAACTAAGACACTTCTGTGTCAATCATACGACAACCCCTAGTCATGTCATCCTGTTCATGCGATGACACATGGATATTTCAACCAAGCCATGAGATTCCGTAAATATATATAATGACCCATACTTTAAATAAATGGTTATTACTTCAAAATTGAAGCATACTTATTACAACATATAAAAAAACCATGAAAGGACCGTATAGGTATAGTGTCTTTAGAAACTGGGAAACATAAACAACTGGTTCATAAATCATCTACGTTGTCTCCCATTTATTTCATAATATCTAGAGTTCCTTTTTGGCATATCATACTTAATATCCTTCTTCCAGGAATGGGGAAAATAAAACATACAAAAGGGTGAGCTCAAATTCTCAGTAAGGGTAAACAAAAGAAATATCAAACATATCATATTTATAAGAACATAACATTTTGAAAAAATCTTATCCTGCAAAAGAGATCATAACATGGGATAAATCATAGAAGTGAAATATAATCCTAATAATCATAACATAAAACATGAAGCTTTGTGGCATACACAAATAAAAATAGAAAATCATTTCTTAGTAGTCAAGACTCATTGTCAAGACTATCTTAGTGGACAAAGTCCATTTCTGAACCGAGTTCACTCGTCGTTTCAGTCCTGTTTCACTGAACCGGTTTAACCTGTCGTTCCAACCATGTCTATCTCATGAGATATAAATCTTTACCCAATTAATTGGAGGGAGATATAGCTCCCACCCATCTCATAATGATACCATTCTTATGTGTGCCACAAAATCAAAAAATCATACATCATTGCGTAACCCATGTAAAAAAATTGGAATCTTAAACATCGTGACATCATAAAACAATTCATATAAGATAAAGGAATTCATAAAAATAATTCCATCACAACATAATCAAATAAATGTAATAATAGGGATAGAAACATAACCCTACATTATCTTATATGGAAAATAATTTTGATATAACACTCGAACTCCATTCTTGAGGAAAATATCCTTTCTACTTCAAAAACAGTTTTCCATTCTTAACATGTCATAAAATTTTAAAGTAAAAGAAGTTGATTAAAACTAAAAATGAAAACTTTCAAAGGAATATTCTTGGAAATAATGTTTTAAAAATCCATTCATTCCATATAAGATAAAAAACATTCTTCTCGTACTTATGTCGGAAAAGTCAAAAAGTACCTCATACGAAAAATGACAAAGATTCCTTTCATATCTTTTACTAAAAACTCACTGAAGGGTACAATTGGATTTAAAAAATTGTAGGAGGATATAAATAATTTTACATATTGAGGAAACATGGATGTGGATGATAAATATTCCCCAGTAAATTCTAAAGTATAAACAATCTCGGATAAAAATTGAGATTGTGAGATTGTCTTTTACCTTAGGTCCGATTTGCTTCGTAAGTGTCCAAACCTCCTGTATAATGATTTAAATAATGTCATTGACTTATTCCAGAATCATACTTATTTTTATGATATCATATATGGTCATATTCTTAGCTTCTTATTAGTAATATCTCATTGCTACTTGTCATTCGGGTGTTTATTGCTTCATGTTCGTATGTGTGTTTTGTCAAATAAATTATTATTCCTATTTTTAGGTTATAGAACCCTCATTTAAAGAATGGTATTTGTATAATATATATCATATTTATTCATTAAATTAATTTATATAATCATTATTCAATGAAGATCTTGTAGAAAGAGTCGCATCACATCGTGGAGACGGTATTCCGTACGTACGCACAGGCGATGATATCGTTCCCATGATTGTGGAATTGTATTGGAGTGTATGTATACTATTTAAGAATCAATATCACCTTTAAATAATCATATATAGTCATTATTTACACCATTATACCCATCAATTTAAGGTGGTGGTGGAAAATTTATTACACCACGGTGTGGAGACGGTATTCCGTACGTACGCACGCGCTGTGATTTCGTTTTCCATAGGATGTATAGATGGTGAATTAGGGTTGTTTCATAATTATAATAACATATAAGTATATGAGTGATACTTATGTTGTTACTTCATAATGAAACAACTAAATAAGAATAAGTAGAAGAAGAAATAAAGTTGAAAGAATCGGTAATGGACATTACCTCTTCTTTAAAGCGCCTCTTTGAGACCTCCTCTTAGGGCACTAAAATTGGTCTTTGAAGAAGACCAGGACCTCTAGGATGTTTCTAGGGAAGTGGGGAAGTGAAATGGGCAGGGGTTTTCCGAGCTTGAAGGCTCAAATTGGTGTGAGCAGGAGAGGGAGGAGGTGCCCTTTTATAAGGGAGGAGAGGGGCACCTTTGGAAATATTAGAAATATTTGTTTATATTAAATCCCAACCCCACTTAAAAACTTCCAAAATGACTCATATCCGAAGATTAGATGAGATAGGTTTGTAATCACATCATCAAATAAAATTTATACATGTTATGAATTTACTTTAAACATTATCATCTTGATTTATCCTTATTTATCAATTTAATTTTATTTGTGGTAATAATATTCTAAATTTTAAATTATTATAAATAATTACATATGTGTTGTTAATTTTCCATAATTTGACACTTTATAACATTTTCGACCATATAAATTTTTATTTATAATTTTTAAATATTTTTGTGATTTTTAAACAATTTTATAATATGTTATTTTTATAAAATAACAATAGTGTCAACCTTGACACTATTTATTTATTTGAATTTATAAAACTATATACAAGAAGATATGTTCGAACTAAAAGCTTTAATAGATTAATAAAATGTCATATGTGTCTATAAAAGTATTGGAGAACATTAAATAGTTCATATAATATTTATTTTAATATTTTTAAAATCATTTATTTGATATTTTAATTAATAAAATAATTTCAACATCACTACTGTGTCATAATTAATGATAATTATTTAATCCCTAAAAATTATAATTAAATTCCTATGATGTAGATAATTGTATTAGATTTCTGTATAATATTCATGTTCGAAGTTTCATTAAGTTTATCACTAAATTTAAATTATTATACTTATACGATTTAAGAAAGTGACATGTTGTCATATTCTTTGGTTTTAATAATAATTAAATTATTTTCATGGACAAAAGTCCATTAAATGAATCTAATCCAACCCTTAGGTGATATGGGTCGACTTTTAGTCATCCAATAGGATTTTGAAAGGTGTTATGATAATTTTGTAATCTTATATTTACCCTTAATTACCTGATTTACCTTTAACTATGGTAAATAAAATTTACTTTAGTTACTATTCATAATGCCCAAAAATAAAAAGTAGCCTATTAACATAATTTGGACCCACTGATTCCAAATATGGAATCAATTTTCAAAATTCAAAACACATAGGTTGTAGTAATTAATTTAAAATTAATCCCATTGTTAAGAAAACGGGTTTTAGAAGTTAAAACATTGCCAAAGATTGAAATGTTTTTATCTATGAATTCAATGTGAAATTAATGCTAATAGCATACATTATATTAAATGGTAAAAATATATTTTATTTATACTTTAAAATCATTCAATATTATAATTTACCCATATAAATTATCTCAATGAAAAAATTTGTTTTTAATTAAAAATTAGCGTATTTTTACTATTAATCAAAATATGAAAGTTATCAGAAAAATATCAAAAATTTCTCCTAAGTAAATTTTTATATCCTGATTCCAAAGAAGAATTTTATTTTGTAAAATTGAACTTATAAACCTGTCAAAACTAGATTTAATGTGGGTGTTCCATCAAAAGGCGGCAAAACTGCATTTTTTGAAAAATACTTATTTTACCCGAAAAAGTTATTTTTTTCTCTTACCATGTTCTAGAAAATGTGTAAGATTAAAAATAATTTTATAAAATTCAAAATTTAGTCAATAATATTCATAACGTCTAGTCCATAATAATATATCGTTGTTTAGTGAAACCTGGTATTGCGTACTACACACGCTATCGAGGAAGGTCATGATTGCGTGTAATGAATGCCAAGTTAGTATTGTGTGTTGTGAAAGATTCCTTTGGTGTTGTGTATAACATAAGACATAAAAAAAAATATTTCTCATAAAATCTCAGGGTGTTACATTCTACCCCCCTTAAAATGAATTTCTCCCTCGAAATTCATCACTTCATTACAAACAGATGAGGATACCTCTCCCTAATCATATCCTCAAGTTCCCATGTAGCTTCTTCTAATTGGTGGTTCCTCCATAAAACATTCACCAAGAGAGTGGTCTTGTTCCGTAGGAATTTTTTACTACGATCCAGAATCACTATTGGGTGTTCTTCATAAGAAAGATCTTGCTCGAGCGGTACAACTTCTGAGCCGAGTACACGTGAAGGATCGAGTATGTACTTTCTCAGGAGAGATACATGGAACACATTGTGAACTTGAGAGAGATTCAGTGGAAGCGCCAATCAGTAAGCTACCTTCCCAACACGATCCAGTATTTCAAAAGGACTGATATACCTAGGGCTCAACTTTCCCTTCTTTCCAAATCTCATGACCCTCTTCCAGGGAGATATTCGTAAGAACACTTTATCACCCACTTCAAACTCTAGGTCATTTTTTCGGTTGTTGGCATAAATTTTCTGTCGACTTTGAGCTACTCTTATGTGTTGTTGAATAGATCTAACATTTTTTGTCATCTCATCAACAAGATCAGGTCCTAATAGCTTTCTTTCCCTAATTTCATCTCAGCAAGTTGGAGTCCTGCATTTCTTTCCATAGAGAGCTTCATAAGGAGCCATCTGAATACTGGAGTGAATGCTATTATTATAAGAAAATTCCACCAAAGGTAGGTGTTCATCCCAACCACCTTTGAAATCCATATAGAAAGCTCTCAACATATCTTCTAGAGTTTGAATTGTCCTCTCAGACAGACCGTCTGTCTGAGGATGATAATTAGTGCTGAAACTCAACTCTGTATCCAGAGTATGCTGAAGACTTCGCCAGAATTTCAAGATAAACCTCAGATCCCGATCAGATATAATGGAAAGTGGTACTCCATGCAATCTTACCACTTCCTTTACATATATCCTGGCAAACTGATCAAGAGAAAAATCTTCTCTAATAGAAATGAAGTCTGCTGACTTCGTAAGACGATCAACTATAACCCAGATAGCATTGTTGCCTTTGGATGTTTTAGGAAGTCCAATGACAAAGTCCATAGTGATTTTTTCCCATTTCCATTCTGTTATGGGTAATGGTTGTAACTTCCCATTAGACTTTTCTCTCTTAACTTTAACTTACTGACAAACCAAGCATCGAGAGACATATTCAGCAATATCTCCTTTCATGCCATCCCACCAGAAGTACTCTTTCAGGTCCCTATACATATTCATGCTTCCAGGATGAATAGAGAATGAAGAACTATGAGCCTCATCCAGTAGATCCTTCTTTAATTCTGGGATGGGAGGAACACAAACCCGATTCCTGAACCCTATTATCCCATCACAATCAAGGTTGAATTCAGGAACATTTCTCACCTTCTTTTGTAACTCTACATCTTCTTTCTGTGACTCTTTAATCTTCACGTGTATAGATGGTTGACCATTTATTTGAGAAAGATAATATTTCTCCCCTTCCATTATAATTCCAAGATCCATCCATTTTAAATCCATAAAAATTGGATCTTTTGTGATCCTCATCATGGATAAGCTAGCATGGTCTTGTCAACTTAATGCGTCTGCTACCTTGTTTGCTTTCCCAGGGTGGTAATAAATTGAGTAGTCATAATCCTTAATCAGCTCCAACCATCTTCTTTGACGCATATTTAGATCATTTTGAGTGAAATTATACTTTAAACTTTTATGATCAGTATAAATATCACACATTTCACCATAATGGTAATGCCTCCAAATATTTAATGCAAAGATTACCGCATCTAACTCCAAATCATGAGTTGGGTAATCTTGCTCATGGATTTTCAACTATTGTGAGGCATAATATATCACCATATCATTTTTCATAAGAACACACCCCATTCCCTTCTTGGACGCATCACTGTGGATCACAAACCTTTCTCCACTACAAGGTAGTGTGAGCACAGGTGCACTAGATAACCTTCTTTTTAGCTCTTTGAAATTCTCTTCACATTCCTCCATCCAAACAAACTTAACTCCTTTCCGAGTCATCTTGGTGAGTGGGTTAGATAACCTTGAAAAATCATTCACAAAAGTCGGTAATATCCAGCCAAACCATGAAAACTTCGGATCTCAGTTACTGTTGTTGGTCTCGACTATCTTTTGATAACCTCTATTTTTGTTGGATCCCCAGATATCCCCTCTTTTGAGATTATGTGACCCAAGAATGAAACTTTTTGAAGCCAAAATTCACACTTAGAAAATTTGACATAAAGCTTCTCCTTTCTTAGGGTCTTTAATACAATTCTCAAGTGATATTCATGTTCTTCCTTGCTCTTTGAATAGACAAGAATATCATCTATAAAGACTACCACAAACTGATCAAGATTGTCTCTAAAGACTTTATTCATCAGATCCATGAAGATAGTAGGGGAATTAGTAAGACCAAATGACATCACTATAAATTCATAGTGTCCATACCTTGTACGGAATGTCATCATTGGTATATCATCCCTTTTGACCCTTAATTGATGATACCATGAATGAAGATCAATCTTGGAAAAGTAGTGAGCTCTGATTAGTTGGTTAAATAGGTCATCAATGCGTGGGAGAGGATATTTTTTCTTGATAGTGATCTTGTTAAGTTCTCGATAATCAATGTAGAGTCTCATTGATCCATCTTTATTCTTAACAAATAGAACAGGTGATCCCCAAGGTGACGCACAAGGGCGTATGAATCCTTTATCAAGATTCTCTTGGAGTTTCTTATTCAATTCCTACAACTCAATTAGGTCCATTCTATAAGGTGTCTTTGAAATAGGCAAAGCACCCGGTATGAGTTCTATTGAAAACTCAACTTCACGATTTGGTGGAAGACCTGGAAATTCCTCTGGAAAGACATCATCAAATTCCCGTACAATGGGAATATTATTAATCGTGAGTTTCTCTCCAACCATTTGAGATAAATAACCTTTATTTAGTGGAATCAAGACCCATAAGATGGATGAAATTTCCTCTGAAAGGTTATGTTCATCCTTACATCGATAGACGATCATAGATTGATATGGAATATGAAATGTGACTTCCCTTCTTTGGAAATTGATATGAGCACCATATAAAGAAAGCCAATCCATGCCAACAATCACATAAAATTCCACTGTATGAAGGATCACAAGATTTGTAGGAAGTACATTCCCACAAACTTCAATCGGAGAAGAATTGTAAACTTTTGATGCGACTGTTATGCCATTAGGAGTTGTCACAACCAACTCAACTCACCACTTCGTTGTCATACTCCACAGCGCCGATAGTAATTGCATGTGACTTTCCTTTGTATTTGGCCTTAAGAGTTTGTTGACGTCGATCATCATCATCAACCCTGGGATTTGGGCACTGATTGGCAAAATGCCCAATCTCCTTGCAATTGAAACATTGAAGTGTTGTAGGTTCATTCTGTGTATCCCTTCCTTTGTTTGCATCATTAGACATATTCTTCCCATCATTGCGGCATTCAAATGGTCGATGACCTTCCTTTCCACATTTGAAACATTTACTTGTCCCTTTAAGACAACTCCCTCCATGTTTCTTTCCACACTTTGAGAATAAGGGAATGGTCATCTTCCTTTCAGTGTGCTCTTTAGATTTTCCTTTGAATTCCATTTTCCTCTTCTTATCAAACCCATATGACTGATGGGTTACTCCAATCTCCATCTCAACCTTGAGAGCACATCAAAAAATTTCCTTGTAGCTATTGAAGTCCCTTATGGACAATGCCCTTCAAAGACTTGGTTTTAAGCCACTAAAGAATCGATCGATCTTACTCTCAGGTTGGATAATAATTCCGGAAGCGTACCTTGAAAGTCTTGTAAAATTTTCTTCGTAGGTACCAACAGATTCATTATCTTTTTTCTTCAGTTCAACAAACTCCTTCTCTATATTTGTTCGAAGAATACAAGGGAAATACTTATTGAAAAATAAGTTCTTGAACTCGTCCCATTCCATGGACTCAATTTCATCCCTTTGCGTCATATTCTTAATAAGATTCCACCATTGATCAGCATCACCTTCCAAACAATACACTGCTAAGATGACTTTATCATGTTCAGAACATTGAAGAACTGAAAATATCTTTTCAGTGGTACTGATCCATTGTTCAGCCACAAATGGATCAGAAGACCCGCTGAATGAAGGTGGACGCTTCCTCATGAAGGATTCAAAAGAATGTTGCTTCTTACTTTTCTCATTTGGAAGTCCTACATGATTCATAGCTTGAGAAAGTTGTGTGAGCATGGCTACAAGATTTTTCATTCCATCTCCCATAACGTTTGGTTGCTCAGGGGGACAATCATTGCATTGCCCGTCACATTCCTCATTAACATGGTTCCTTTAGGTTCCATCCATTGACTAAAACCAAGAAGAATAGTGTGAGAAACACTAATTATAATAGGAAAACCACATAATCAAGAATAAAATTTCACACATAAGGTCTTATCATAGGTTGTTCATGACCATTTCTAAAACACTAAGATTGTGTCCTATGCATAGACATATCCTTAGGTTTCTTACTAAGGCTTTCGCATCCTAGTTTCCAAAGGTTGACTATACCATTCCTCTGATACCAACTATAACGACCCATACTTTACATACATGGTTATTACTTAAAAATTGAATCATACTTATTATAACATATAACAAAACCATGAAAGGACCGTATAGGTATAGTGTCTTTAGAAACTGTGAAACATAAACAACTAGTTCATAAATCATCTACGTTGTCTCCCATTTATTTCATCATATCTAGAGTTCCTTTTTGGAATATCCTACTTAATATCCTTATTCATGACCTGGGGAAAAGAAAACATACAAAAGGGTGAGTTGAAATTCCCAGTAAGGGTAAACAAAAGAAATATCAAGCATATCATATTCATAAGAACATAACATTTTGAAAAAATCTTATCCTGCAAAAGAGATCATAACATGGGATAAATCATAGAAGTGAAATGTAATCCCAATAATCATAAACTAAAACATGAAGCTTTGTGGCATACACACATAATCATAGAAAATAATTTTTTAGTAGTCAAGACTCATTTCCATGACTATCTTAGTGGACAAATTCCATTTCTGAACCGAGTTCACTCCTCGTTTCAGTCCTGTTTCACTGAACCGGTTTAACCTTCCGTTCCAGCCATGTCTATGTCATGAGATATAAATCTTTACCCAATACATTGGAGGGAGATATAGGTCCCACCCATCTCATAATGATACCATTCTTATGTGTGCCAAAAAATCAAAAAATCATACATCATTGCATAACCCATGTAAAAAAATGGGAATCTTAAACATCGTGACATCATAAAACAATTCATATGAGATAAAGGAATTCATAAAAATAATTCTATCACAACATAATAAAATAAATGTAATAATAGTTATAAAGCAGAACCCTACATTATCTTAGATGGAAAATAATTTTGATAAAACACTCGAACTCCATTCTTGAGTAAAATATCATTTCTACTTAAATTTTTTTTCCTTTCTTAACATGCCATACAATTTTAAACTAAAAGAAGTTGATTAAAAAGAAACATGAAAACTTTTAAAGGATGATTCTTGTAAATAATTTTTTAAAAATCCATTCATTCTGTATGAGTTAAAAAAACATTCTTCTCGTACTTATGTCGGAAAAGTCAAAAAGTACCTCGTACGAAAAACGACAAAAGATTCCTTTCATATCTTTTACTAAAAACTCACTGAAGGGTAAAATTGGATTTAAAAAATTGTAGGAGGAAATAAATAATATTACATATTGAGGAAACATGGATGTGGATGATAAATATTCCCCATTAAATTCTGAAGTATAAACAATCTCGGATAAAAATTGAGATTGCGAGATTGTCCCTTACCTTAGGTCAGATTTGCTTCGTAAGTGTCCGAACATCCTGTATAATGATTTAAATAATGTAATTGAATTATTCCAGAATCATACTTATTTTTATGATATTATATATGGTCATATTCTTAACTTCTTATTAGTAATTTGTCATTGCCACTTGTTATTCGGGTGTTTATTGCTTTATGTTCGTATGTGTGTTTTGTCGAATAAATTCTTATTCCTCTTTTTAGGTTATAGAAACCTCATTTAAAGAATGTTATTAGTGTAATATATATCATATTTATTCATTCAATTCATTTATATATTCATTATCCAATGAAGATCATGTTGAACGAGTCGCATCACATCGTGGAGACGGTATTCCGTACGTACGCACGAGCGATGATATCGTTCCCATGATTGTGGAATTGTATTGGATTGTATGTATACTATTTCAAAATAAATATCACTTTAAAATAATCATATATAGTCATTATTTACACCATTATACCCATCCAAGTAAGGTGGTGGTGGAAAATAGATTACACCGCGGCGTGGAGACGGTATTTCGTACATACGCGCGCGCGGTGATTTCGTTTTCCGTAGGATGGATAAATGGTGAATTAGGGTAGTTTCATACTTATAATAACATATCAGTATATGAGTGATACTTATGTTGTTACTTCATAATGAAAAAACTAAAGAAGAATAATTAGAAGAAGAAATAAAATTGAAAGAATCGGTAACACACATTACCTCTTCTTTGAAGCGCCTCTTTGAGACCTCCTCTTAGGGCACTAAAATTGGTCTTTGAAGAAGACCAGGACCTCTAGGATATTTCTAGGGAAGTGGGGATGTGAAATGGTCAGGTTTTGACCGAGCAGTAAGGCTCAAATTGGTGTGAGTAGGAGAGGGAAGAGGTGCCCTTTTATAAGGGAGGAGAGGGGCACCTTTGGAAATATAAGAAATATTAGATTATATTAAATCCCAACCCCACTTAAAAACTTCCAAAATTACTCATATCCAAATCTTAGATGAGATAGGGTTGTAATATCATCAACTAATAAAATTTAGACATGTTAGGAATCTATTTTAAACATTATCATCTTGATTTATCCTTATTTATCAATTTAATTTTATTTGTGGTAATAATATTCTAAATTTTAAATTATTATAAATAATTACATATGTGTATTGAATTTTCCATAATTTTACAATTTATGAAATTTTAGACAATATAAATTTTAATTTATAATTTTTAAATATTTTTGTGATTTTTAAACAATTTTATAATATGTTATTTTTATAAAATAACAATAGTGTCAATTTTGACACTATCCATTTATTGGAATTAAAAAAATATATACAAAAGATATGTTTGAAATAAAAGATTTAATAGATTCATAAAATGTCATATGTATATAGAAAATTAGTGGAGCACATTAAATAGTTCATATAATATTTATTTTAATATTTTTAAAACCATTTATTTGATATTTTAATTAATAAAATAATTTCAACATCACTATTGTGTCATAATTAATGATAATAATTTAATACTTAAAAATTATAAATAAATTCCTATGATGTATATAATTGTATTAGCTTTCTGGATACTATTCATGTTCTAAGTTTCATTAATTTTATCACTAAATTAAAATTATTATACCTATAAGATTTAAGAAAGTGACATGTTGTCACATTCTTTGGTTTTAATAATAATTAAATTATTTTCATGGAAAAAAGTCCATTAAATGAATCTAATACTACCCTTAGGTGATATGGGTACACTTTTAGTCATCCAATAGTATTTTTCAGGTGTTATGGTAATTTTATAATCTTATATTTACCCTTAATTACCCGATTTACCTTTAACTATGGTAAATAAAATTTACCGTAGTTACTACTCATAATGCCCAAAATAAAAAGTATCCTATTACCATAATTTGCACCCACTTATTCCAAATATGGAATCCATTTTTCAAAATTCCAAACACATAGGTTTCAGTAATTAATTTAAAACTAATCCTGTTGTTAAGAAAACAGGTTTTAGAAGTTAAAACATTGCCAAAGATTGAAATGTTTTTATCTATGAATTCAATGTGAAATTAATTCTAATGACATATATTACATTAAATGGTAAAAATATATTCTATTTATACTTTAAAATAATTAAATATTATAATTTAACCATATAAATTATCTCAATGAAAAAGTTGTTTTTAATTAAAAATTAGTGTACTTTTACTATTCATCAAAATATGAAAGTTATCAGAAAAATATCAAAAATTTCTCCAAAGTAAATTTTTATATCCTGATTCCAAAAAAGAATTTTATTTTTTCAAATTTAACTTATAAACATGTCAAAAACTAGATTTAATGTGGGTGCACCATCAAAAGGCGGAAAAACTGCATTTTTTGAAAAATACTTATTTTACCCTAAAAATTTATTTTGTTCTCTTACCATGTTCTAGAAAATGTGTAAGATGAATAATAATGTTATATAATTCAAAATGTAGTTAATAATATTCATAACGGCTATTCCATAATAATATATCGTTGTTTAGTGAAACGTGGTATTGCGTACTACACACGCTATCGAGAAAGATCGTGATTGCGTGTAATGCAAGCCAAGTCAGTATTGTGTGTTGTGAAAGATTCCATTGGTTTTGCATATAAAATAAGATATAAAAAAATATTTCTCATAAAATCTCAGGGTGTTACAATATAAGTTAGTTGGGTCTTGCGAAGTCACCCCAGAAAAATAGATCAAGTGATGAGGAAATACCAATAAATATCAGCATTGATCACTGAAAAACCTCCCATATTGGTCATTTAGGACTTATGAAGCCCTCTAGGAATGTTAACCAAGTCTTATGATTCCATATAGACATTTCATCCTTGATCATGAGATGTCTTCCATATGTTACACACAAATCATGCGATATACTTTGGTAAAGTCAAATGGGTCATGTGATTGTCTTTGGAAATATCAATTAGAGAATTAGGACATGTCTAGATATCTTCAAATGTGTCAAGAATGTAATCAGGACATGTTAGAAAGACACCCAGGATGGGATAATCCTTCCTTTTGGACATTCTTTGGAATACCCCAAAACTAAAATATGATGTCTCTGGTTCCTTCTACAATCGAAATACATTGGACTCCTCCTTGAATCTTGAGATCACATGGGAATCCAACTCTGTGTGATCCCCTTCATATCTCAAAAATCCTAACCCTCAACAACCTAATATCCCCTAGGGGTCTATCATTCATCCTCATCCATCAACATATTGAGAAGATAAATGAACTATAAGAAATATAACTCCTATCATAACTAGGATATGGTAGACACCATGCTAAGTCCTAAGTCCCATATTAAACACTCCATCATGGCTACCCCAATATATATGTCCCACATAAATATGAAGTGGGATTGATCATTTTCTATCTCATATTTCCCACATCGAGAATGTCTCACATGGGCTTAGGTATTTACAAGGATAACATCATTAAAATTAAGAATTTACCCCATCTAGGGAAACCACACCATGTAATACCCATTTAGCAGCATGATACAACTTTCCACATACAAGAGAATAAACCTCAGGGAAAGTCCTAGGGGCAGGATTGAACTATGGAAACTCTGAATCCTTCTATAACCATGATACATAGGACACCTTCCTCATGCTTTATTTTAACACTCGGTGCATAATTCACCACTTATACATCCTTTTCACATTTTGTTACCTTGTACAGTTTCAACTAACTATTTGGATTTTGATTCATGTTATAAACAAGATATGTAGGACTCCACATAACAGTTCAATATAGAGACCATATCCTTTTAAACAAAACATTAAATTATTTGAAGAATTATTAAACATTATTTTAGAATCTAGGGAGCAAACATTCTAGTGTCTTGTAAGACTAGGTACATAAAACTGAAAACATGGGACTAAAAAAACATTTCATTATTTAATCTTCATATAGAGATCCTAACATCCATTGTGCTCATACATCTTCATAGGATAACCTGGGGACAACATGAATAAATGGATGAGCTAAAATCCTAGAAATTTAATGAACATAAGAATACATATTTAGAACACGGGATAGAAGACATGACATAATGATATAAAAAGGCATGAAACAGAACTAAACACCTGGAATCATAAAATATAAAACATGGGATCATATAAACATAGAATCATAGTAATGTGATAGAAACATAAAAAAGGACTTCATAAAGAGTAAAGGATCATTTCACATTGAGTTTCACAAGTCAAGGTTAACCACATGGACCATTTCACATGGTAGCACGAGTCAAGGATCCCCACCAAGACCGTTGCACATAACGTCTCATGAGACTAAACGTTACCCAATTCATTAGAGTTCTATCTAGGAACACCCATCATAAAATGTTAATGAATATTCCTTCCACATATATCATCATTCATTATCAATCATACATAAACATTAGGTTTTCCCATAGAAAGAATTGGGAATCATAATCATGTCATAAAGCATAATTAATGGGAATATCATATATGTGTCCCTGAAAAAAAGGAATTAAATCACATATGGAAATTTAAAAGGTAAAATAGGAACATATCATGAAAATTAATGTCAAATAGAATTTATAACATGAAAGAAGAGTATTTAAGAAACGTTATGATTAAAATATTTTGTGTGGTTTTAAAGAAAATACTAAAGACAATTTAAAATAGAAAAATGAAAAATATTTTATATAAAACCATATGTGAACCAAGAAGGTTTTAATAATAAAAATAATGATTTTATAAAAACAATAGTGTCATGAAAAATATGATATAGTGAACTTTAAATTTGGTATAAATTTGGGAATTTCCCTGAAAACAGGTATGCTTAACGGGATGTATTGAGAAGGGAACCACTTAAAATCATGTATATCCCCAAAAGAGAAGTATGGATGTATATTGATACATGAGTTTGGAACATATAATCATAATTCATAATATTTACATAAAAATAATCTATAACTTCATTTGGGTAAAAAGATAGATAGAGCAACCTGAAGAAATAATAGAGGTTTGGGCCGAATCCCTTACCTTAAGTCCAAAGGTGTTCTTCACATTAATTAATTTCCTCAATAACCAAATTACATTAATTAATTAATATTTACAGAACCTATTCTATATTTAATTTATTTATTAACCTTATTACATTGATTTAGGTCCCTTTTAATTGCTTAAGAGATTCAATTTTATTGTTTGTGGGCGTTTGTTACCTTGGTTTTCATGATTGGTTTACTTATATATATGTAAGGATAAACATGTAAGATGAGAATGATTGTATAGATATGGATTTATATGTTATTAGTGAACATAATTAATATTAAATTGTCATAAAATTAATTTGGTAATTTTATGTTAAGATGAATCATTATATAAAACATTAATGACAACCATTTTGATTAATTGCGGTTTTTTGATCATGATGAACACATTTTGATATATAAATTAATATCACATGTAGAAAATATTATAGAACCTTAAATAAGAAATAATATATATATTATATCCTGTTTGAACCATAAAAATGGTTTCATGACCATAATTGAATATGGTAAAAGAAATTGAAAATCTGTAGTCCTGGAATGTGATAAATTAACACATCTCAGAAGGTGTTTTCATTTCTTGTATAAAATCAAGGTAAAAGAGAGATGATGATGAATTATTAAATTATCGTAACAAAATTAAAGTACATTTATGGTATTAAAGTTATCATAACATTTTGTTTATTGGTGATGAGGAATGAAAAGGAAGGAATGGAACTTGAAAAAAAATTAATGAAATGAAAATATGAATTTACCTCTTGAATATATCATCATTGAGAGCCTCTTTATGGGAGAGGTTTTGGTATTTTTATGTTACCAATGGATAATAGATGTGGGGACGAATCTTTGGAGGAGATTTGTGAAAATTTTTGGCATGTCACAAATCTTGAGAGGAGTTAAGGGAAGTGGTAAAGAGGGGTTCTATTTATAGCAGAGGATAGGAGGGGTTTCCCATTATTTTATTCATCAGTTTAATATATTTGATGAAGACTAGGAATATCCTTGATTCATGTTACAAAAAAAGTAAAAAATTCATGTCAGTTTAGACCAAGGGTTCTCAACTTAGTAGAAAATCATCCATGACTGAACAATTCATGTATTTAGCTTATTTTGTAAATTATCGTATTTCACTATTCATAAAATTCAAATATTTCTGAAAAATACCAAAAATTCATCATAACAATTTTTTGACGTGCATAATACAAAAATGAACTCCATTTTTTAGAAATAATTCTATAAACTTGAGAAGTTTACTTTTTAATTAAAATCCAAATTTACTTCAAAAATAAAAATTTTGAAATTAAATCTTATTTTTTAACAATTTGGAAAATTAATTGTGATCTTAGAAAACTATCTTATAATCATAGGAAATAAAAAAAATAATATATGAATTCATTTTGTAAAAATATTTTTTCTTTTAAATTATTATGTTATTCATAAAGAAGTAATTAAATATACATGAATTACCAAAAATTCCAACAATTTTAAAAATATTAATTTATTTATAAAATGATATAATTATATAATAGTGTCACGTATAAGATACATAAATTTTATTTATACCTTCATTGGTGAGGTTACAATTTAATTGGTCACTTTACTATTAATAAGGGCCACATTACTATTTCTGAGGTCATGTTACTATTTCATCAGCATGTGTTCCTTAACTTCTAGAGATACCTATTATTTTACTCATTATTCATTTATAAGGATTGAATTATGTTCTATAAGTAATATTATGTGATTATAGTACAATAAATAATTACAATAAGGGATTTCCATTGATAAAATATTAGGTCGTTACATTCTTCCCTCTTATGAAATTTCACCCTTGAAATTTTGTTTTAAATTCTATGTCGTAAACAAGCATGGGTACTTTTCCTTCATTTCTTCCTCCAGTTCCCATTTTGCCTCTTCGTACATATGGTTCCACCATAGTACTTTTACAAGGATAATAGTCTAGTTGGGTAGAAATTTATCTCTATGATCCAAGATTATCACTGGCTTCCCCTCATAAGATAGATCACTCTCCAACTATACCACCTCTGAAATCAATACATGTGAAGGGTCTTTTATATAATTCCATAAGAGTTATACATGTAAGACATGGTGTACTTTAGACATTGTAGGTGGAAGTGGTAGTCAACAGGCTATATCTCCGACAGTATCAAGGATATTGAAGGGTATGATGTACCCGGGACTTAGATTTACTTTCATCGCAAACCTCATAACCTTCTTCAATTGAGATATATGAAGGAATACCATGTCTCCAACCTTGAACTCAAGGTCTCATCGACGATTGTCTACATAACTCTTTTCTTGACTTTTGGATACCTTGATGTTATATTGAATGGTTTTCACCGTCTCCACCATTACTTCGACCATTTTAGGTTCTAGCAACTTATTTTCACAAAATTTATCCTACCATTCTAGTGTTCTATACCTTTTCCCATATATGGATATGTATGGTTTCATTCGGATGCACAAGTGGAAACTATTATTGTAAGAGAATTTTACCAGAGGATGTTATTGGTCCCATCCTCCTTTGAAGTCTGTAGAAAAAACACTCAATATATCTTTCAGTGTTTGAATAGTCCACTCAGATTGAACATCAGTTTGAGGATGATAGGATATGATGAAGTTCAACAAAGTGCTTAGATCATTTTAGAGAATTTTCAAAAACGTCGGGGAGAATCTCAGATATATATCAGATATAATTGATAGTGTAACTCTATGAAGTCTTTCCACTTATTTGTTATATATATATATGTAAGTAGATCCAATGAGAATTCCCCTCAGATTGCGATAAAATGAGCTCTCTTTGTAAGTTGATCCATAATGAACCATATAACATTGTTTTCTTTGGATTTCCTTGGAAGTCCAGTGATAATGTCCCTGGTAATGTTCTCAAACTTCAATGTTTGTATGGGTACTGGTTTCAAAAACCCTTTAAAATTTTGTCTTTCAACCTTCACTTGCTGACATATCAAGCACTTTGATGTATACTTAGAAATCTCCTCCTTCATATTGTCCCACCAAATTTCTCTCAGAGATCTCGATACATCTTAATTCTCCCTAGGTGAATAGGGAAGGTTGAGCTATGTGCATCATTTAGAAGCTCCTTATTTATCTATATATTGGATGGTACACATAATTGTGACCCAAATCTTACAAATCCTTCCTCATAAATCTTATACCCAAAGGATTTCCTATTTCTGACAACTTCCTCCTTTTTCAGAATTTCAACATCTTTTCTTTGAGAATCCTTTATTTTCTCCATGAAAGATTGTTGAGTAATCATTTGAGAAAGTATTGATGATTTTCCTCTCTTAATTATTCCCATGTTCATCCTCTACAAATCTAAAATTATTGGATCCTTTTAAATTCTCATCAATGATAATGTTGTAGAATCCTTTCTACTTAGAGCATCTTCTACCTTGTTTGACTTACGAGGATGGTAGTGGATTGAGAATTCATAATCATTGATGAGATATAACTATCTTTTCTGGTGTATATTAAGATCCTTCTATGTGAATATATATTTCAGACTCTTGTGATCAATATATATCTCATACTTCTCCCCATAAGGATAATTCTGCCAGATTTTCGATTAAAAGATCAGAGCTGCCAACTCCGAATCAAGGGTGGGATAGGTTTTCTCATGTTTTTTTAAAAACTTTGAGGCGTAGGATATAAATTTATCATTTTTCATTAGAAAACATCATAATAATTTGTTTCAATCATCACTGTATACCAGAAATAGTTCTGTACTTGTTGGGAGTGTGAGTACTAGTGCACTGATAAGCCTCTTCTTGGGATCTGTAAAGCTATCCTCACATTCTTGAGTCTAGAAAAACGTCACCCCCTTCCGTGTCAGCTTGTTCATTGGGTTTGAAAACCATGAAAAGTTCTTCAATTATTTTTGGAAGTACCCAAATTGACCAAGGGAGCTACAGATCACCATTATAGATGTTGTCAGGGGCCACTCTTCAATTGCCTTTGTCTTGTATGAGTCCACTAATATCCCTTTTCTGGATGATAACATTCCCCAAAAATGATACTTCCTTCTTCTAGAAATATCATTTAATATACTTTATGTTTATCGTCTCCCTCCACAAATTCTTTGTCACAATATTAAAATTCTCCCCGTGTTCCTCCATGCTCTTGGAGTGTATCTCAATATCATCAATAAAGACTACAACAAATTTGTTGAGGTAATCTATAAAGACTATATAAATTATGCCAATGAATATTTCGAGTGCATTAGTTAGTCCAAAGGGTATCACTATGAACTCACAATTTCCATACCTTTTTTAAAAGTAAATCTTGGGAATATCTTCCTTCCTCACCTATAATTAGTGATATCCCAACCAAATATCCACCTTAGTGAAGCAACTGGACCCATGTGGCTGATCGTACAAGTTATCTATCATAGGAAGGGGATAATTGTACTTTATAGTGATTTTATTGATATGAAAATAATATATATAGAGGCACAATGATCCATCTTTCTTGATGAAGGGGGTCGGTGTACCCCACAGTGAAGAACCTGGGCATTTAAAACACATCTTCAGATTCTCCTGTGACTGATTATCCAACTCTTCCAGCTCTATAGTGGCTATTATATAAGATTTATTTGATATATAAAGATATCCATGAATGATTTCAATTGATAAATATAAAAATCAATTAGTTAAAAGTCTAGTAAACTCTTCAAGAAACACATTAGTGTAACCCCTCATGATGGGAATGTCATCGAGCATGATTCAATCCTTTTTTCTCAATCATTTGAGCAAGATATGCTTTCTCATAAGGAAACAATATTCTCACTTTAGACGATGATTATAAAAGTGATTCATCTTATTCCTTAAACTTTTATATGATTGGAGGATTCTTTGGGATATGAAGAGTGATCTTTCTTTCCCAAAAGTTTATGTTGGATTTATATAAATATAGCCAATCCATATCCAAGATAACATCAAACTACACCAAAGGGAGTATGGCTAGATTTTTTGGGAGGTTCATTCCTCAAACATTTTTTGGGGAGGAGTTTTAAACATTTGATGCAATAATTTCCCCATTCCCTATACTCTCAGATAGCACAACCTCCATATTTTGAGGTGGTTTTTTAAAAATTATACTAAACATCCACAATATGAATGAAAGCGTAGAATCAGAATAAAGTAATGAATTCAATATTGTTGAATGCATAACTAGATTACCAGTCACCACATCATTGTTCAGATCCACTATAGAAGTAGTGATAGAATAAGACCATCCTTGTTGCCTTGGAGGTTGTTGTTGATTGCCTCCGACAACCTTTAGATTAGGGAAATTTTTCTCATAATGACCATGATCCTTGAAGTTATAACACTACACTATAGGATGAGTGTTGATATGAACCTTCCTTTATTCTTCCTCATTGGTGGGATTCATCATATCCCTACAGTTCTTAGCTGGATGTCCCATTCTTCAACATTTGAAGGAATTCCCTGTTCCCTTTAGAAATTTTATAGGATAATCCTTCCCATAATATTAACACATGGGATGTTCAGGATTATTTCCATCATTGGATTATTTTGTAGATCCACCCATTGTAGACTCCATCTTCCACTTTTTTCCATTGGGCCCATGATACCACTGAGAGTCTCTAATCTCTATTTCAACATTGAGGGCACAACATATAATATCCTCAAAACTGTCAAAGTCGCAAATCACCAATGATTTTTATAGACTCATCTTTAGTACACTAAATAAGCGATTCATCTTGCTTTCAGTGTTCATGAAAAATATGGATGCATACCTTGAAAGCCTTGTATAGTTTTCTTCACACTACCTAATTGAATCATATTCCTTCTACTTGAGTCCAAAGAACTATCTTTCCATCTTGAGATAGATGGTTCATGGAAAATATTTATTGAAAAACACTATCTTTAATTCCTCCCAATACATAGAATCAATTTCCTCCTCAGACTTCATATTTTTAATTAGTTTCCACCACTGATCAGCTTCCCAAACAAACCGATTGATTGATTTATTTGAGAACTAGAGGAAAACGAATATCTTTTCAATAGATTTAATCCATTGTTTCGTGTGGAGGGGATCAGAATATCCACTAAACATGGGATGCCTTTTCTGCAAAAATGATTCAATGAAAACATTCTCTTTCCTTGGAAGAGGAAGTAATTCGACATTATTCAAGATATTATTCATAACTTGATCTATCTAAGCAAGTATTTTCAGTACGTTTTGAGCACCCATTCCCATCATATTAGGCATATCTTTGGGAAATAATCACATTTCCTATCACATTGGTTTTTGTCATGTGTTCTTATATTTCCCAACATTAACTAAGAAAAATAATGTACAATTAGGGGTCTTGAATACTTTGGTAATATGCATAAAAACAAGACTTTAAACATAAAAAGGATAAAATCTTAAAGAAAAGTATATCCTAACTCGTGATTACCTATGTTTGAATCTAGGTTACCCATGATATATTTCATAACATTTATTTCTATTAATAGTGGTTCATACTATGCTTATGAATTTACCAATGCATATCCCCTGGGAGTATCAAACAAAAAGTGCAACATGGCCCGTTGTCATGCACAAGTTCCCATTCGAGTCTAGATCAAGGTAGTGTTTTGGGGTTTTACACCTAGATACATCTATTCCAGAGCCACATCCACATCTTCATATCTAGACAATGATGTATTTTCTCGATAAACCACTAACTCTATAATTACTAAAATTTAGGGATGTTTACATATACATATTCTTATCCATAAAGTTCTTACTAATGTGATCTTTTCATAATCACTAGAAAAACTAGAACAAGCTCTGATACCAAATATAGAGATACTATCCTTTTACACATAACATTACAAGATATTATGAATAATTAAACAAAATATTACAAGTCAATGATCATAAAGTCTAGTGTCTTATAAGACTGAGTACATAAAACCGAAAACATGGAACTAAATAAAACATTTCATTATTTAATAATAATAAATAGATCATAACATAAATTATGTTCATACATCATCATAGGATAACCTGGGCATAACATGAAAAATGGGATGAGCTAAATTCCCAGTATGGGAATGAATATAAGAATACAACTTTAGCACATGAGTTAGAAGGCATGAAATAATGATAAAAAAGGCATGGAACATAACTAAACATATAAAATCATAACATATAAAACATGGGATCATATAAACATGTAATCATATTATTGTGTAAGAAACAAAAAACCCAACTTTAACACAATTCAAGGATCGTTTCACATAGAGGAGTACAAGTCATGGGTAACCACTAAGACTGTTGCACATGGCAGCACAAGTCAAGGATAACCCCCCAAAACATTACACATAATGTCTCATGAGAAAGAACATTACACAATGAATTGAAGAACTATATGAGTGGACCCATAATAACATTTTGATTAATATGATTTCCACATACAATATCATACATAATCCATCATACATAATCATAATGGTTACCCATGGAAAGAAATGGGTATCATAAGCATGTAATAAAGAATAATAATTGGATGTATCAAACATGTGTCCATTAAAGAATGAAAATAAATCTTATATGGAAATTAATAAGGTAAAATAGGTATATATCATGAAAAATAATGTCAAATAGAAGTTATAATATTCAAAAAGCACATTTTATAATCTTTAGAATTAAAACATTTTTGTGCGGTTTTAAGGAAAATACTAAAGAGAATTTAAAATAGAAAAAGGAATAATATTTTATATTAAATTATAAGTGAGGAAATAATATTTTCATAATTAAAATAATGATTTTATAAAAACAATGGTGGCTTGAAATAGATGACAGAGTGCACTTGAAATTGGGTAGGAATTTGGGAGGTTCCCTTAAACGGTTTTGCTTATCGGGAAGTATTGAGAAGGGAACCACTTAAACACATGTATTTCCCCAAAAGATAAGGATGAGTAGATATTGATACATGATTTTGGAAAATAAACACATAATTAGAATATGTACTTAAAAATAAAATGTAACTTCATTTTTTTAAAAAGAAAGATAGAGCAACTCGATGGAATAATGGAGGTTATGGTAGAATACCTTACCTTAAGTCCAATGGTGTTATTCACTTGATGGTAATGTCTCAGATAACCAAATTAAATTCATTAATTAATATTTCAAAAACATATTAAATTTTTAATTTATTTATTATAACCTTATTAAGTTCATTCAGGGCCTTTTTAATGGGTTAAGATGATCAATTTCATTTTTTGGGAGCGTTAGTTTCCTTGGTTTTCAAGATTAGTTTACTTATATATATGTAAGGATAAACACATAATATAAGAATGACTCTCCAGATATGGAGTTATATGTTATCATTGAACATATATAAGATTACATGGTTATAAAATTGATTTGTTTATTTGGATTGAAGTTGAATCATTATATAAATCTTTAATGATATCTGTTTTGGTTAATTGGCGGTTTTTTGATCACAACAAACACATTTTGATTTATAAATTAATATCATGTGTAAAAAAGATTCCAGAACCTTAAATAAGACATAATACATATATATTTTTCTATTTCAACCATAAAAATGGTTTCATGACCAGAATTGAAGATGATAAAATAAATTGAAAACCCACCGTCCTTGAATGTGAGAAATTAACACATATTGGAATGAGTTTTCATTTCTTGAATAAAAGGATGGAAAGGAGAGATGATGATGAATTATTAATTTATGATAAAAAAAATTATATTAAATTTAAGTTAATGGAGTTATTATAACATTGGGATGAAATTAGGTGAGGAAAGAAAAAGTAAGAAAGGAACTTGAATGAAAATAAAATAAATGAAAAGAGGAATTTACCTTTGAATATATCTTCCATGATATCCTCTTTAGGTAAGATGTTTTGGTCTTTTAATGATACAATGGGATAATAGACGTGGGCAAATATCTTGGGAGGATTTTGGAGTAGAATTTATACAAGGAAAAATGCTTGAGAGGAGTGAATAGAATAGGTAAAGAGGGGTGTTATTTATAGTGGAGGAGAGGAGGGGTTACCCATTATTTTAATCAATAGTTTAAAATTATTGCTCAAGAATATGAATCTTGATTATTGTGAAAAAAAATTAATGATATAATGTGAGTTATAAACACGGGTGATTACCTCAGAATAACATCTCCCCTAACTCAATAATTCATGTATTTAGGTTGTTTTGTAAATTATCGTATTTCACTATTCATACAAAAATCATGTATTTCAGAAAAATCTCAAAAAATAACCCTATACATTTTTTGACATGTAGAATACAAAAATGAACTCCATTATTCAAAAATAATTTCTTAAATATGATAAATTTAATTTTTAATTAAAATCATAATTTACATGAAAAATACAAATTTTAAAATTAATACTTTTTTTCAAACACTTTGAAAAATTAATTAAGGTCTTATAAAATTATCTTATAATCATAATAAATAAAAATAATAATCTAGGAATTCATTTTATTAAAATAATATTTCTTTTAAATTTTTAAATTATTCATAAAATGGTAATTAAATATACCTGACTTACCGACAATACAAATAATTTTTAAAATATTTATTTACATATACTGTGATATAATTATATTATAGTGTCACTTTTAAGTTGGAAAAAATTTATTTCCACATTCATCAGTGAGGTTACTATTACATTGGCCAGTTTAATTTTCATAAGGTTAAAATGACTATTCTGAAGGAAAAGTTACTATTTTGTTGGTATGTGTTCCTTAACTTCTATAAATACCTTTTTTCATGCATTATTCATTTATAACGTTCTTATTGTGTTCTATAAGTAATATTATGTGATTATACGCCAAGAAATAATTATAAGAAGGAAATTCCATTTATAAAATATCGAGTCATTACATTCAATCACTTCTTCAAGATATTAATTGCCTCTCTAGATTTATGTAATTTCATAAGTTTATAGTTTTATGGATTCAAAATATAAGTGACTATTACTTGCTAAGAAATAAAGAGAGATGGATAAAGAACCTCAGATACACACATATGGACTTGTTAATAGAACTCCCCTTTATGGATAAGAGAATTCAACATATGATCATTTAGTTATGGTAACTGGTTCAATATTAATATTAAGAAGAGATTTGAGAATATATCTTAAATTTATAATAGAGTCTTAGAGTAGGTAATAATTCCCCCCAAAATGGTGAGATTAGCCTGAAATCCCATCCTATAGACCAATGTTAGTTCCTAAGCATCATTGGGTCTGAAATCTCAAATGACCACATGCCTTTAGGAAGCACGTATATACTGAGGTATGGATGTGGGAACCATTGGGGGTTTCAATAGAGGATTCATAAATTGTAAACTTGACATGAGGGGTTGTACATGCATTAAACCCCCAAGAATAAACCATCAGAATAAACCAACCCCATCCTTCCACAAAAAATGGTGAACCTAACATGAAAACATTAAATACAACATCACTTTCAATGGTTGAAAAGGATATACTACCCAGTTCTCATCATACCATTTTTTTCAACCTAGCATTAGATCTTTCCCACAAAAAATGGCGAATCCCAAGTGAATCATTTAAATACGTCATCTCATTGAATGGTGGAAATAGATAAAAAAACACAGTTCTCATTAGACCATTTTATTCCCACCAAGCATGTGATATTTCCCACAAAACAAAATTTTAGATGAAGTTAAATATCATAAAATAATTATGACCAAGTGAAATTCTTTTAACACCCTGTATATTAAGAAGAAAACATTCATTTTGACTTTTTATAAAGAAATTTGATAATGAAACTTTTGAAAAACATTAGAAATATTCTTTTCAAAACATGTGAATTGTAATGGTTAATTTAAAATGTCCTTAATAAATAAATTGTTTAAATTAAAATTACATTTGAAAAATAGTATTTAGAAATATGGACATTGAAGGAAAATATACCTGATCAGAAAAAGACTTATGATCATAATTTCTTTTAAACATTTATTCTATTTTATGTATTTATTTTATTGATTCAAGTTCAAAATAGATGAAGATATGGATGAAAAAAATAAAAATCCATAAAAATCCATATTATAAGAAAATAGATAATGTTTATGAATTATAGATTATAATATTCCTTCAATGAAAATAAGATCAACACAAAAAAATGAATGAGATTGTAAAAAAAATTATGAACACTTTGCTTACTTTCAAATTGAAACCCCATGAAAGAATATATTTAATTTTAACTTTAATCATCATGAATAAATATATATTCAAGTAAAATATATCAATGTGGTAGTATATATACCACCTAAAAGTACATATCTGGAAAATACCTAATATGTCTCAATTGAGTGAAAATTTATTTGAAATCCCTTACCTCAAATTCATCTTGTCTCTTAAGAGATTTTAACCTCCTCCACAATAAATATAAATTTATTTTACAAAAATATTATAACCGTTTATTAAATATAATTTCATAAATTATCCATTTATAATATCTTATCACCAATTTTTATAAATTTTTTTTATTAGTATCATTGTTTGAGTTGTTAACTACTTCATTTTTCATGAGAATTTGGTTCTGTAGTTCTGGTACTTATAAATAAATTTTAGTTTCATAATATCAAGAATTTTAATCATGATATAAATACTATATATATTCATTATATTTATAAATATATTTAGAGCCATCAATATAAGGTGGATATATAAAAATTAATTACACCATTCATTGAGACGGTAGGCCGTACATACACATGAATACTATTTTAATTTATCTACTAATGAAAAAATAAATTTAAATAATAATTAAGCCTTCTATAATAATTGTAATTTAATAAATTACATATATATTTATTAGATACATCATTACAACAATTGAAGTAAATTGGTTGTGAGAAATCAATAATACAACTATGTGGAGATCGTAATCCATACGTATGCACAAGCAATGTTTTCAATTTTCATACGATGTAAGGAAGGTGGGTAATAGTGTATCCATTATAATAACAAATATTTATATAATCAATATACTTATTTAATTATTTTATAATTTATACCATGGATTTAGTGGAGTTATAAGAAGAAATGAAATTGAAAATGAAAGGTTAAGAGTTATACCTCATCATTGAGAAACATCTTTTTTATTACACCTTTAGACATAAATGGAAGATATCTTGGAATTAAAAGACGATATAAGATATTGTTAAGGAATATAAGAAGGTATTGTGGAAGTTTTTTCCAACATAAAATGCTTAAATGGTGCGAGGAAGGAAGGGGATGAGGTTCCCTTTTATACTTGAGGGGAGGATCACTCTTGAAATTATGTAAAGTATTATATTAATATATATTATATTTTTAATAAAATAACTAAAAATCGACATATTTAGATTATATTATTAGGATAATTCTATATAATCTCATCCAATAAATTTTGGTTATGTTTCAATGATGTTTTCACCCTTATAAAATTTTTTAATGCACCATTTAACCTTTGGAAAATTACCACAGTATCAATATTTTACAATTTAAGGGTCACTAATGTTTCCATAAAAAATAAATGTTTCCCATAAAATAACCATGACTGATATTTTCAACCATATACCATTCAATTGGATAAATATAATATTTTAATTAATTTTAAATCATTTAACAAAATATTGTTTATAATAAAACATTCTTAAATTATTTTTGGAAATATTCATTTAAATTGGGTTTAAATAAATAAATATAGCTATGGAATTCAAGTATTATTCTACTTCATATGCGTTAAAACCTATTTTATAATAAAAATATATTTAAGAAAAATAAATTTCTGATCCATATTAATATATATATATATATATATATTACCCCATATTATTTTCTTAAAACATATTATCACTCGTTTATTAACAAGTCATTATTGAATCATAATTTTTGGAGTTAACAATTTCATTTTTATGCATGTTTCGATTCAATAGTTCCAATCCACATACATTGATCCTGTTAACATAATATCTATAATGTTTATAATTTTATAATTAATGTACTTAATCATTACATAAACTTTTATAACTATTCACATAAATTGGTAATGAAAAATGAATTACATCACATCATGGAGATGACAATCCGTACGTGCACACATGTAATGTTTCCATTTTTTATGGATGTAGTTAATGAATGTTAATAAATTATTTACCTTTCCATAATTATTGTTTTATAAATAAATAATATATATACATATTTTCATTAAATATATCCTTATTTATATCCATCTGAAGCATAAATGAAAAAACAAATCACATCGCTTCATAGAGGAAGTAGTCCACATGTACACATGAGTGACCATATAATTTTTCAATAGATGTAAAGGTCATAAGGTAGATAAGATCATATAATTTTATTTGCATACTTTTTTTCATAAATATCTTATATATATACATTAAATATAAACGATCCTTTGGGTTTTTAAAAAATTTTGTGTTTTTCTTGAACGTGTCCGGTTGTGAATGTTTTTGTATCTTAGTTAAGAAAAGGTTGTTCAAGATGTTAAGAATATTTTTTTATAGAGTGTAGAAGGAGGTTAATAATGTTTCCTTATGATTATTAGAAAACATTCTATGAATTTAAGATGTTGATTTTATGACATTAATGTTCCTAAAATAATGAAGTTACTCATGATCCAAGATAAGTTTTTACATATTTTGACAAAGGGAGATAAATACAAGGGTTGATTCTCAACAATGTTACCAGATGGAACATGGATGTTGTTAATAGTTAAAGAGTTGTTAGAATTGAGTGTCTCCTAGTTTTCATAAGTTAGTACAACATGAGATGAATTTAGAAGGGAGAATAATACAAACTATGAGAATTTGGATATCATTCTATAACGTTAAAGTTGTAAGATATAAATAGTTTAAGTTATAAAGTTAATGATGCGTGAAGTACAATGATTAAAGTAATAAGGACTTGAAGGATGCTTATGTATAAAGGACATCAGTTCAAGTTACATCAGATTGAATTTCTATGTGACTGAGATGTTTTACCCTTGTGAGAAAAATATTTCAGATATATTATTACAAAGATCATCAGATCAACATTTTTAAATATTGCATGAGTAGTATTTATATAAAGTGCATCAGTTAGGGTAATTTTATAATAATGTAAAGATTATCATATCAAGTGTAATCGAAGATAGAAATTTGAGAAACTAAATCATTTTGAGAAGAGTGAATGATCATTTAGCAACTAATATGAGTTTTTTATGTAATTTTGATTGGTGAAATATCCATTTTATAGATGAAAATCAGAACAAGAAACATGATGTAGTCTAATCAAAGATTCCATGAAGATGTTTGAAATTGTTTTTTTTAAAATGAAGTAAAAAAGGATAACTAGAGGTAGTGTGACCAGATGGATGATTTCTAATTTACCAGACACATATCATTAGATAGAGAAATATCATATCCAAAAAAACATGTTATTATAGATTTCATTGGTAATAAAAATATCATTAGTACCAAACAGAGAGACAATACACTGGTTTGTGAGTTCAAATAAAGTTACCATAATTTTTTTTACATGAATGATTTCTAAGTACCTTTACATAGACATTTTAAATTCCATTAACAATGATGATGTTGATATAATCCTTCTATATTTTGTTATATTGATAAGGAATTTTAAATAAATCCACTAAAAATGAGTTTAATAGAAGCCTTAAGAATGTTCATGAATATTTTAGAAGAATAAAATGATGTTTAATTGAGCATGAGTTTCAAAATTCAAATTTGGGTTGAGTGGAAATACTTTTTAGTTCCAATGTTTTTCTCTCAGGTTCATTAATATATAAAATAATGTTTTTAACATGTACGTACACTATAAATATGATCGAGTGATCAAATGTGCATTAAAAATGGTATTTGGTGATGATACCATATGGGGAGAAAAAATCCATAGTTTGAGTAGGGTGAGTTTGTAATCAAGATATCATTTGGTTGAAGGAGAAGAAGCTATCAACTACATGTGTAGTGGTAATAGATACCAGATAGAGGTACCATATATACATTATTCTAGGAATATGTACTAGATATATTGTGAGTTGAAGTGTTTTGTTCATTGAAAATGTAACACCCCAGGTTTTATAAACTGGTTCAAGTAAACAATGTTGTGCTTTTTAATGATGTCTCTTGTTTTATTTTATTTTACGGTTTGTGTGCTGATAAAGAATTCGAGTTGAAATCAAACATGAAGAATACGATAAACTGTTATATATTTAAAAGATACATTACAACAAGACCCATCTAATTGAAATTACCCTGCACAAGACATAACACGGCCACAACAAGACTACAAAGAACCACAACACGGGAAATCAGATAGTCGTCATCTTCAGGGTCCATCAGTGTGAAAAGTATAACCGCCAGAATCACCGCGCACACACTCAGCACCAGAGGTTTGAGGAGAGACATCCTCCAAGAGTCCGGTGTTTTGAAAATATAAAACATCCTACCCCTTGCTTTTATAATGGACCTCTAAAAGGAATATGACCGTTTTTTTACCGTTGGGTTCCAAGGGATTAAGTGCTGTTTTTATAAAAAAAAATTCTTTATAACGCTTTTATAATATTATGGTATTTCAATATTTTAATAAGTACAAAATATTAGAATTATATCTTCAAGTATTAAAATAAAATATTATTCTTGCAAATGAATCTATTTTGATCAAGATGATATTTATATGATGGAAAACATGGTATTTTTTTTAAAATGTGTCGAACATCAAGTCTACAGCGGTATCAGCAATAATTGAAAAATGTATCTTTTTGGACCTCTAAAACTATGTGTTTTGAATTAGAGAAAAACTACGAGTCTTTTAAACATAATTTAATAAATCAAAAAGTGAAGTAAGTTATAAATTGGATTTTAATGGTTATAAGATCCTAGTAATTATAAAAGTGTTGTATTAAAAAAATATATATATATATATATATATATATGTTTAAAGAAAATAATAGTTATATCAAATAGTATCATTTGTTTGCTTAAACTAAAATGGGATTTTGGATTTGAAAATTATGAGTTAAAAGCACTCATTAAGTTTTAAACAAAATCAAATTATAATGTACCGGTTTAATATTGTTTTAACATTTATTATACTGTTTTTCTTCTTTTTTTTTCCAATCACGCAACCCAGGCCATCTCGCGCCCCCAACCACATCCATTCGATCGAAGTCAGAACAGATCCTGGCCATTGTTATGTTTTAAAAATCTCTTTTTTTTCGTTCGTCCATCATGCCGAGGTCGAAATCCCAACCATTGTTTGTTTTTTTTAAAACCGCTATTCGCGTCTTCTCCTACCTCGCGACGGGGACCCGCGAACCAGACATGGTTTGCCCGAGACGCCTCCCCCTACTGCTCACGTTGACCTCGCGCACCCACCTACCTACGACGCATAGGATCGGCCTAACTCTTGGATCTAATCCCTTTTGGGTGCACCGAAATCTTCTATATAATCCATCTCCTCACGAACCTCCTCCTGCACCCGAGCTCTTCTCGATCTCTCCAGCTAAACCGGTGGGCTTCTTTGAATCCGAGCATCATCGACAGCAAGGTAAGGGTTCCATGCTTAAGCATTTTTTTCAGAACCTACCCATGCTCCTCGTTACACTTTTATATACATGAAATACATATATATGTATATATGGATTGTTTTTACAAGTGCATACTTCCCACGTTTTCCATTTTAAGCAAACAGAGGGCTCTTAAGGTGGTTTTTCATTCGGGTCTGCTAACATAGGGGATGACCCCACCTCCTTATAATTTCAAAACCCCAATATACACACTTTTTATACTCGGATATATGATATGTATATATATAATATGTATTTTCAGTATATTCACCGTGTATCTCATCTTTTGAAGACTTGGTGAGTGGCGTAGGAAATGGTATCACCTTTTTCTTTCTCTTCATAAAAAGATTTAAGTGTTTTATGTCCTTTGAGTTTTGCTAATATATCCCTTGGATAGTCTATGTACATATATATATATATATATAATTTTTTTATATGTTTGGGTATACCCCCTTAACCTCTTTCAGTCTAAGGTATTCCAAGGAGGTTGTTTTTATTAATATTTATTTGAGTATTTATATAAGGGTAGTTATGAAGGGTTTTCATTTTAAGCAAAACCATTACATAACATAGCATATATATATATATATATATATATATATATATTTTCGGATGCTTGAGTATACACTTATATATATAGGTAACCATACAAAGTCTATTTCTAATTTTTTCATATAATTCAGTATTTTAAATTAGGAATTATACATTTGGAAATGGTCCTTTTTTTTAAATAAAATCCTAACAGGTATGATCTTTATGTATGCCTTGTATGTAGAACTATATATTTTATACAAGGTTATGTATTGGAATGGAAATGTGTTTTGGTGTTTATAATTATCTTTGAGAAATATAATTTGATGCGAACTTGTTTTTTTTGGTTTAAGAACAATTATGTTATGGTTAAAAACAAAGCTTTTACATGTTTATGTATTTAAAGTTTCATGAACATTTAAACCCCCATAAGGTATTGAATTTCAAACTGAATAAATGATAAGTAGTTAGAGGTATTAAGATTTT
The DNA here is from genome assembly GCA_963277665.1 of Viscum album. Taxonomy (NCBI): domain Eukaryota; kingdom Viridiplantae; phylum Streptophyta; class Magnoliopsida; order Santalales; family Viscaceae; genus Viscum; species Viscum album. The sequence continues at coordinate 629,012,647 of OY728127.1, forward strand.
AATTATACTGTGTTTAATTTATGAGGAAACCGATATATATATAATTTGTGTATATATATCCTTATGAATGTATTTATAAGATTAACATCTGAAAACCCTAGTTTCAAGAAATGGTTATTAATATTTCTATGCATGTTGAATTTTAGTGCCTGCCTATGCTATTTTATATTACTGTGTCTAAGGGTACACCAATGAACTTGATTAATGTCGCCCTTAAAATGATTTGTTTTTTTTTTCAAAAGGATATGCCCTTGCCTGTTTTAAACTTGCATTAAACGGATATGGATTTAAGGGTTATGTTAATATGTAGAAATCCTCTATTATTTTTATACCAAACTCATTGTAGTGATTTTTAGTGAGCAGAGTGTAACTGCAAATTCTATGATTAATGAGGAATAATAATTAATGACAGGTATGATTTTTAATTTGGTTTACTTCCAAGCGTCAGAATTTTAAAGATGGAAAGTGTTTATTATTTTTATACCAAGCATGCCGCAATAATTAATAGTGGATGGATATTTGTTGCAAGTAATGTGACCTGTGACGTAAAAACGTTAATGCCAAGTAGTTCATTTCCATGTACTAAGATTTTAGAAACTCATCATTTAATACCCATTGGGAGCAAGTCTCACACATTCATCGTTTTATGTGCTTAAATAATTGTTCTACACACATAGTATGCTTGCTTAACCATGCCTTCTTTTATTCCATATTTTCAAGTTTATCTGTCATATCATGTATTTGTAAACCATTTATGTAATTGTTACCTTATTCATATTATTCGTGCATATGACTCAACATGAAAAGGAACTAAGAACTAATTACCCAAAGTGGTATGGGACACCTTGGGTAATGAGAAATGAAAATGGTATTACCCAAAGTGGTATGGGACACCTTGGGTAATATGAAATGAAACTTAAATACTCAAAGTGGTATGGGACACCTTGAATATCTGACCCTATCAACATGTGAGAAATGTATGGGACTACCCGGAATGGGGTCCGGTAAGAAGAAAACCCTCCAGGTTGGGGACTGGTTAAAGTAAGCCCTCCGGGTTGGAGACCGGTAAAAGTAAGCTCCTCGATGCATCGATAGTTCTTGAGAAAGTCAAATTGGGTTTTTACCCTTAGGTTATGGCACAAGGCCTTGACACAGAGACCATGAGTCCTTTAGCATACATTTCTCTGTTTATGACCAGCCTAGTGTTTATTCCGATTAGAGGAATAACCTTGGTTATAGAACCTTACCAATGAGTATCAGATAAAAAAAAGGAAACACAAGATATATGATATGGAAATGTTGATGCATGACCAATTTCTTTTCCAGAACTTCATTTCATATGTTTTATTTCAATTATCATGTCATAATGTGCATATTTTGTGTAGATGATGCGCTTTTGCGCGACTCTGATGACATTTTCATCTTATTGATCATACACACTTTTCTTGTTTATAGACACTTTACTTCGTGCAACCCATGCCTTTTTATTATTATGCTTACCTTTTTTGCTAAGTGAGTTACCGCTAAGTGTTTTAGTGCATACGTATGAAGTACTTTAACTCTGATGTATCAACCTTTGTTTAGTCTTGAAGTTTTTCTTTTAAGAAATTTTCTAAGTATGGAAAATTATTTCTCAACGTAGTTTTCAAAAGCTGTATTTAAGTATTTTCAAAAACCCCTTACTGAGTATTTCAATGCTCACCCTATGTTTTATGATAAATTTTTACAGGTTGATAGAGCCTTTCCAAGACTCGGATGTTTGTTCTTAGCTCAGAAATAAAGAATCAAAGCTGTTTTCTCTGATTCTCCAGGATCTAAACCAGAAAGTTCCTCCTGATGGGTTATGATGTGTGACTTATTTGTTTCATTTGTATGAAATAAATTGCACACCATAACTGAAGCACTGACACCGGGCTACCGGGGTCAGGGCGTCACAGAAAAAAGCATAGATCAGTGGTACAATACTTAGAGGCACAACATATGGTGTTATTCAAGATGAAGCCAGAGCACACCAAATAGTGTTTCATCAGACTAAGGTACTCGATGTAGATTTTTATAGACTGTGTTTGACCAGAAAACTATCTTGATTTATCATAATTTGGATCTAAAATAAAAGAAAACATTATAACTGATTGGATTCTAGATAATTATGAATGAAGAGATAGAAGGAGTCTAACAGGAGTTAGAGAAAATTTTATTTACTCTATATTATAGAGATTTTATATAGACTATTGGGAGTCAATATCTAAGGGATATAGTCCCCCACAATTGGGGAGAACCATATAAATCTATTTTTCCCTACTTTAATTTTGTTATTTATCTTACATTATGTGGATATGAAAAAAAAAAAAAATGAAAGAAACTCTAACATGTTTTAGTTGTAATATTCAAGTAAAAATTTTATAATAAAAGATCTATACAATTCACCCACTTCTCAGTGGGTCTTATGATCCCTAGGAACAACTAATGGTATTAGAGGATGTTCCCCTAGTTATATAATTATCAGTAATTATCTAAAATCAAGGAAAATAGAGATATCCCTAGCTTCTATGAAAAAATTATCATCATTAGAAAAATATAATGATTCTCTCCCTTTTTTTCTCTATTTTAAAGGTAATTGAAGAAGCAAAAATTCAGTTTAAACCCATCTACAAATATTTTATTATGACATTTTCTGACCAGATAAATCTTGATGTTGATGTAAAAGCTCAAAATTATTTTCTCATTCCATTGAAATTTATTTTTATCAAGGTTATGGGCCTAAATATAAATGATGGAACATGGGAAAAACTCAAAAGTTTCCTCAAGGAAAATGGTAAATCAAAGGAAGAAAAACATTAATTCTTAAGGAGTATGTTCGAAGATATCAAGAGGCTTCTAAAAAATCAATTGATAAATACTTTACTTGAGCTTTTTATGTATTCCACAACATCAATTTTTTTAGAGATGTGATTTAAGATTCTACCATTGTTAGTAAAATTATGGGGAACTTTCCAGATAGGATTGATCCTAAAATATTATATTTATAAGATAAGGATGATTTATATATTGATTAATATAATAACATTATTATTTCATATGAGATAATGAAATCTATATTATCCAAAAATATGGTCACTAATTAAATGGCCATTGAATCTATGATAAATTTGAAAATCCATCTTTTTGTCAAAAGATTGTTGGCCTTAGTGATTCAAAATATAAGGAAGATGGTAAAATTAATGATATAATCATTTATCTTATCTTCAAAAATTATGAAAAGGGTATAAGAAAGTACAAATAGAAATTAACACACAAATTTTTTTAGTGTGGTGGCATTAGAGATTTTTTTATGAATTTTATAAAAAATAATGTGAGATAATATGACGATGATCCCAAAAAATTCTCATTGGAAGAAGTTAAACCAATCTTATAAGGAAGATAAACAATCTCACTGACATAATTAAAATTATACAAGGGAAAAAATAAGTTTTCTATGTAATAAGGTTATATACGATTCTTATAATAATAATTTATTATAATGATAATCATTAGAAAAGATAAGAACCTTTTTTATAATGTTGAAATAATGGAAAGTTCATCCAATAATGAAAAATAAGAGGGTGAAGAAACATACATGGAAAATCATCTTAGATAACAACTTATGTGATGTGTTGAGAAAATAGAAAAATCAAGAATGAATAAACTTTTTTAAATAAGGAGAGTGATAAAAATAATAAAGGACTGTATGAGTTCCATAAAAGGCAGGATACATACGTTGAGGTGATTAAAAACCTAAAGCTACAAGTTATATATAGAGGGATGTTGGTGGTATATTTTCATATGAAACTTACATCCATGAAATATAATATATGTAAACACAATAAATTTTCATTAAGGTTTAAAATAACTTAAGAAATATTAACAAAAAAATTAAAAAGTCTTCAAATATAAATGTAGAAAAATCTCAAGATATTATATTTAATCATCCCAAATAGCAGGTTCCATATACACTTTATATATCTGAATGTTTATCTAAATGTTTTGACCATGTATATGTTAAAAAAACTATTGGAATGTTTAGGTTGAAATAATATGTGAGAAACACATCAAATCAACCAAATATAAAAATTACCCTTAGAGGACTAATTCCCCATGACTAGAATAATCAGGGGCAAGAAGTTATGTTGAACCAAAACAAACACATCACATTGAAAAACCTTTATTCTATAAAATATTACGATTTAATGGGTTTTTTTGTGTTGTGGTTTATAAGGGAAAGATTCAGATAACATTTTGTAGAAAATATCTATCCCAGCAGCTGGAATGAACTAAGGGGGAGGAATAATAGAATAAGAAGAAGTATATTTTATTATTTATAAAAGTAATGAGGTGTTGTAGTGTTCCCAAAGAAAAATTCTTTTGAATTACTAGAAGAAGAATTTAGAAGATGTGACCAACCAGATCACTATGTTGAAGAATGTATGGAAACTCTTTTGGAACATGTTTCATATGCTAGGAATGAAAAAGAAGCTACAAAGAAGAAAATTATATATAGGTATTTTGATTTTTAGACAAATATAAAATATAGTAAGAAAAATAGACCACGGATTATCGATAGTGGTTTTTCCTTACACATCATAGGTGACATGATGATCTTCAAAAATATTGAAAATATTTATGGTGGAGTAGTTACTTTTGATATTGACAGTTCCTTAAAAACAAGAGGAATCAGAACAGATGAGATTAAATATGAGAAAATGAAGTAAAAAGTTTATTTATGGGATTAAAAACAACTTACTTAGTTTCAGACAACTTTTTGATAATGGTAAAGAAATATTAAGAAAATATTCTTTTATTATCTGATGTTTGAATGGTAGAAATTTTTCCAAAAGGGAGAAATAACCACTGATAATATATTTCATATTAGAGACCTCATAACTACTTTTACATAAATGTTGATGATGAAAATAATTTTTGACACCAATGAGTTGGGAAAATGTCTTGAAATATATGGGAAATGTTGCTAAGGGAGATTTTATAAGAAACCTACCATAAATAAAGATAAAATATGATGTTGTATTTAAAAAATGTTTGAAAGGGAATATAGTTATTGAAAAATATATAAAAGTTGAAATTAAATCCACTAGAAAACTTGATCTCATTAAATATGATATTTTGGTGCAGATGATACATCTATCAAAAAAAGTTTAGGTGTACATTATTACTTTCATGGATTATTTTTCTTATATGACTAGAATAGTGTTCATAAAATATAAATTAGTGGTTTTATAGATATATATATGTTTTAGAGACGATATTGAGAAAGAAATGGTTGATTACACAATGAGGTTGAGAATACATAATGAGATAAAATATATTACAAGTGTCGGAATAAACAATGATATAAATTGGTTGATTGTAATAAAGTGAAATGTTTAAAAAATCATATTTCCTTAAAAAATGATATTGAAGATAATAAGAAATATGTTACAAAGGATAGAATGACGAAATTACAAGATGAAAATTAAAATAATACTAACGGGGAACCTATATCTATACAATGTGACCCATAATAGTCTAATAAATAGGAAGGAATTTTTTGAAGAGAACAAATAATGTTCCACATATTAAAAAAATAGTTAAAATTTGACAGCATCACTGGAAATAAAAAGTCATCAATTCATAGAATTATGAAGTTGATATTGGGAAATCATACATCACCGATCTCATTGCTCGAGCCACAATTAGTTTTAGATAAATTTTTACATAATGAGTTGATAAATTCTATGAATAAAGAGTTAGGTCAAATTGATAAAAAAGACACATAGTATATTATTCCATGGTCAGAATAGAAGATAAATAAATGAAAAAGTTAGTTCTCATAAATAAGCTCATAAAATATTGTGGAATTTCAGGAAATAAAGATCAGATTTTCTTATAAATGTTATTTACAGGTGAAGGTTATTTATTTTGATGAAAATTATTCCCCTATTGTGAGACATAAAACAATACAAATGTTCTCGGAAGTTACTGTATATATAAATTTCAATGTTCATAAAATGGATGTTGAGTCAGATTTCATAAATGTAGAGATTGAATAAGAAGTTTATATAGAGAAACCCAATTTATTTTTACTTGAAAATGTTAGAAGAATGGTGTGTGTGTTGGAGAAATATTTGAATGGGTTGAAAGAAAATCCTTGTTCATGGTACTCAAAACATGAAAGTTGACTAAAAAAATGAAATATTGTAAATTAAATATTGATATCTACTTTTCTGTGATGGAGGTAAGCACAATATCCCAAATTATCTATTTTTATGTTGATAATATATTTTTTATTGTATTGTGAATAATTTTCTATGTAAATGAAACAAAACATTGATATATCAATTCATGGAGAGTTATCCTTCTTCTTGGGTATAAATGTTCAAAAAATGGAAAGATAGAAATTCGCATCTTACGAAATATATTATTATGAGTTACTATTTTTTTGGTAGGGACAAATTAAAATAATTTTCTACACCTATCTATGGTGATATGAAGTTAAGTAATGATAAAGATGGGAAAATTAAGAATGATAACGACTTTCAAAACATGATAAGAAGCATAAAATATATTATACCATTGATACTAGACATTTTATATTTTGTAACATTTTGGTCGACATAATAGAGTAAAGTAAAGGAATCACATATGATGGAAGCTAAATTAATACCCATGTCTGTTAAATAAAAACCATTAAATTTCCTTATATATAAATTTAGTTATTGTAAAAACGTTATTAGATAAACTGATACATATTGGGATGGATATTTTAAAGATAAAGATTAAATATTAGGAGGAAATTTCTTCTTTGTTGATTTTTTGTTAACTGGCATTGTGTGGAACAAATTTATGTTACCTTGATCACAACAAAAGCAATATATTTCCCCACCACTCAAATATTTATACAAATGATGTGGATGAATGTTTAGCTGGAATATTTGAGAGTGAATGTTAGAAAACAATTGAAGTTTTTTTTGTGATCATCGAAGTGCCATTGATCATTCCAATAGTCCTGTACAATACTCTATATCCAAGTAAATCGATTTTAAGTATCATTTCATAAAAGAGAATGTTACTAGTGGAGATTTTATCCTTGATTATATTTCTATAATGTATCAAATTGCAAGTTTTTTCACTAAATCTATTACCAGGGAAATATTTGAGGAATAGAGACTATAACTACATGTTTAGCCTTTAACAACGACTTTATAAGGTTCTCAATTAAATAAAACCCACATAGATTTTGAAAATGTTATAAATGAATGATAATACATACAAAACTATACTATTTTCTTATATTAATTTGAAGATTGAGTTATTATAAAATCAGGAGAATAAATGTTTGTGGGTGCTTTTATCTTATCCTAGATATAAAATTTCTTATTAATGTTTGAGGTAATTCCTTAAAACACTATTTCATCTAGTAGTGAAGTTTATGTACATTATTTTGGATAAAATCCATGTTTTGATAAATAAATGAAAAATGTGTTGTAAAAAAATGTTATAAATGGTCTAAATCTTGTTACAAGATATAAAGGGGGAAATTAAAGATTCGCTAGGATTTTGTTTAAAAAGTTTTTATTTCTTGTCAATATATCTTATTGTGAATGTTTTTATATATCAAGAAATATATTTTTTGGATATGTTATGGATGTTTTCCAATAAAGTGATAAAGGAAGGTAAGAAATTTTCCATAACCTTGTTAAGAAAATTTCTTTTCATGAGATATGATGCTTTGTAGAATTTAAAGATCCTACCATTATGAAGTATCTCATTATCCAAGATAATTTGGAATTTTTTTTAAAAAGGGAGATAAATAAATGGTTTTGCACTACACAATGTTTCTAGACATAATAGGGATGTTATTACCAGTAAAAGGGTTGTAAGAATTGATCATTTCTGAGTTTTTACTTTTTGGAACAAAGTGATATGAAGTCAAAAGGTAGAATAAATACATACTATGAGAAGATAGAGTTCATTTTAAAAATTTGAAGCTATAAGATATACATAGTTTATGTTTTAATGTTGAAGGTTCATATTGTACAAATATTGCAGTAATTAATCCATGGAGCATGATAATAATTTTTTTATCTATTTGAGTTCCATTAAACAGAGTTTTGTTGTGATAGAGATATTATAATTCAATGAGTAGAACAGTTTCTATAGGTACTTAAAAATATCATCATATGAATTGTTACAATGTTTTCATTATATGTAATGATATAAAGTGAATTAATCAGAGTGATGTTCTAAGAAAATCCACATAATCATTTCATCATATGGAAAAATGAAATATAGTGTATTTTTCAGAGTAGTGAAAATGATAAAAAGATGATAGGATGAGTTCTACAAGTTATATTGATTAGTAAATGTTCTATTGGATAGATGAGCACCATATGAATAAACAAAATGTCATCAGATTGAAGATTCTACAAAGGCGTACTAGAATGAGATTTTTTGAATTGAAGAGAAAGGTTGAGAGGAGAAACTATAACTAGATGTGGGATTTTCAATTCGTTGGACATATCACATTGGAAAAAATATTAGATACACTAGATAGAGAAGTTCTTATAGATTTAACTAGTAATAAAAAAACTATTTGTACTTTATAGTGAAATAGTCTACCATTTGGAGAGTTCTAATGAAGTTACCAAAAAATAATTTACTTGATGGAGCTATAAAGTTATTTACATAACTTTTAAAGCCCATTAATATTGATGATCCTTAGAGTGTCCTTCAAGTTTTTATATAGACAATATAAGGACATTCTAAGAAATACACTGAAGCCAATTTTATAATAAGACTGATGATTGTTCTATAAGAATTGATAAATGTCTAGTGTAGTTAAGTTGAGTGTGAGTTTCAATATTGGAATTTTAGTTGAGTGGAAAAAACTTTTCAATTCTTATATTTTTCCCCCAGGTGTGTACATAATTAAAGGGATGTACAAATAACATGTATGTACACTATCCTTGATAGTCAAAGATAAAAATTTCTCTAGAAAAGGCATTATACAGAAATTTCAGATAGAGAGAAAAAGATTCATAGTTTTATCATGGTGAGTTTCCAACCTAGGTATCTCTTGGTTTAAGGAGAAGAGGCTACTGAGTAGAGGTTTAGTGGTTAGAGTTACGAAATTAAGATATGATATAGAAATTGTACTAGTCACATACACTAGATAGATTATGAGGAATTGTGATTTTTCATCAGACAAAGAAACAGATAAATGGAATAATATTTTGAGGCACGCTAAATAGAGTTATACTAGATGAGGTTAGAGTGCATTAGATGATGTTTTACTTGATGAAGGAACCAGACAAAGATTTTTACAAACCATGTTTTTTGAGAGACATTTTCTGATTTCTCTTAAGTTGTCTTTGAAACATAATGAAACATTGTAACTGATGGGATTTAGTGTAATTACCTATTAAATATCTAAGGATGCTAATGGTAGTGGGATGAAATTATATTAACTTGATATTGTAGGGAATTTACATAGATTGATGGGAGTCTAAATGAAAATGATGTAGTCACCCATATAGAGGGGGGGGGGGGGTTGTAAATCTTATGTGCTATGATTTTGTTTTGTTTCATTGTTTACAATGTGTAGTTGAGAAATATAATGTTTAAAAGTATAGGATCTATAAAATGTTATAGGGGTTTATTTCATGTAAGAAGAAATTGTAAATTATCACCAATGATTCAACCCCTTGTAAGTGGTTCTTAAGATTCTAATGAACTTAAAATCCATTATAATAACCAATTATGAATTATAATTTTGTAAAATTATTTGTATCGCTATATTTAGGTGGTAGTCCACATGTATGCACCATTGATACTTTTCATTTTTCATATGATAGAAAGGTGGTGGAAAAATATTGATCTATCATTATAATATTAACTTATTATATTTAAGATAATAAAGTTATTATTTTATAATAAAAGCATTATATTTATGATTGGTAGAAGAATAAATAAAATTGAAAGTACTCAATTTAGAGTTATACCTCTTCATTGAGAATCCTTATTTTTTTTACACATTATGACTTAAAAGGAAGGTATTATGTAGATAATTGTACCTTTATGGCATAGAGAGGGATTATATGATGGTATTTGGGTTGTTCATATCCAAGAAAAAAGTATCATGGGGTGTGTGTAAGAGAGGATATGTGGTATCCATATAAATTTGAGTGATAGGACACACATGGAATTGTTCAAAAGATTAAAATATATTAATGTCATACTCATGTCACATAGATCAAAAATTCCATAAAATTATTGATAATAAGGAAATGGTCTAAATTCCATCATAAAAATGAAATTAAATCACATTTTTTATGAATCTTTAAACCATATCTTTTAGGCTAACCCCTAGTAAACCCTTTTTAACCATAATATGGGTAACAAATTTATATTGTTTTAACTATTCAACATGACCAAAAATTTTATTGACCTTATTACAGAATATTAATTATTTTGATTAAAAATATGGAATCCATTTTAAATTACTAAATTTATTTAAACATTATTAATTAAATTAAAATAAACCCAGAAAATGCAAAAAAAATAGTTCTCTTGAAAAATGAATTTTTAATTATAAAATTGTTCTTATACCAAAATTAAGAATAATGTAAATTAAAATTGAATTAATATGATTAGATTTAATTAAAATTAAATAATTAATTTTAAAATCAATTAAAAAATGTGATGTTTTAAAGACTATAATGGAAAAGACAATTTTATATAAAATCAATATTTTTATTTATTCTATTAACAATTAATATTTTATGAAAAATAACAAAATATCATCATAGGTTAATTTTGATAAGGTAATTTCAAAAATAATATCATTTTTATACTATAAAATTTTTAAAATTTATATAAATTAATTATAATATTCGTGCCCAAAATATAATACAATCCATTTTGGAGGCATAAAATGACTTTACTAAAAACTGAGTAAATATTTATTAATCATTAATAAATAGATTTACACTAAATTATAAATATTTTTCATAACATAGTTTTTATTATTAATTTCATTAATTAAAAATTTATGTTATAAGGATATACTGTTTTACGGTTCATTTAGACTCAGGTTTTCATGGATAGCTTGTTATCAAAGAAATTTAATTAATATAAAATCATGAGGTGTCATGTTAAACTCCCTCATAAGAATTTTTCTAATAAAATTCCATCATAGTGATATAAAAAATAAGCATAATTATACATCATAATATCATTTGGTTCTCAAAGATAATTTAAAACTTTATGGTTTTTCCAAAATAATTTGACTTGGTTAGTGGTCTGATTTCACAACAATTTCTCGGTTCTGTCCAGAATCTCCACCGATTTTTCCTCATAAGAGAGTTTAAAATCTAGTGGTAAATCCTTTGAGTTAAGTAGATGTGAATGATTTGGTATTTATTTTCTCATAATATCTACATGGAAGAAAATGTAAAATTGAGATAGAATTAGTGTAAGAAACAAGTGATAAGACACCGTCCCAATATGATCAATAATTTATTAAGGGACTGATATATCTAGGGCTCAAATTTCAATTATTTAAAAATACAATAACCCAAATTTAAAGAGATATTAATATGAATTATTTTCACCAAATTCTTACTCTATATCTCAAAAATGATTATAAAACAATATTTATGTCAAATCTAAGCTTTTATTTTGTGAAACTAAATAGTTCTAACCATATCAACCATTTACTTAGATAGAATAGATTGAAATAATTTTCATTCTCTAAATTTATTTTAACAAGTTGTATTTCAACAATTCCTATAATAGAGGGATTCATATGGACCCATTTTAAATCTTGATTGGAAGCAATCATTGTAAGAAAATTCTAGAAAAGGAAGGTATTGATTACAACCACCTTTGAAATCCATAGGGAGTTATCTAAACAATACTTATGGTGTTTGAATGGTCCACTCACACAAAACAACTATATGAGGATGATATGTAGTACTAAAACTTAACTTTGTATCTAGATACTACTAAATTATTCTCTAGAATGTTTAGTAAAACATCAAATCCTGATTAGATAAAATAGAATGTGGTACTTCATACATCCTTAATACTTCATTAATATATATCCTAGAAAATAGATCAATACATGAATATTCATTGATAGAAATGAAATGAACAGATTTCATAAGGTGATCAACTACAACCCCAATAACATTTTCCCCTTTAAATTTTTTTGGGAGTCTAGAGATGAAATCCATGGTAATGGTTTCCTATTTACATAATGGTATGGGTAATGGTTGTAACATAGCCTTATAATTTTGCCTCCTAGCCTTAACTTATTGACAAACCAAGCATCAAGATACATCCACTATAATATCCCATTTCATTTTATCTCATAATAATTACTCTTTCACACATGTATACATATTCATACACCCAATATGAATAGAGAATGAAGAAATATGAAATTCATCCAACAAAACCTTTATCAAATTTTATATTTGCAGGACAAATAATTGACTTATATACCTTATCATTATATTACAATCATGGTTGAACTCGTGAACTTTTTCACCATTAAATGTAGTTCCACATCCTCCTTTCATGACTTATTAATCCTCTTATGGATGGATTGTTGTGTATTTATCTGAGAAAGATAATATATGTCCCCTTTAATCATGATTTAAAGGTCTATATTGTGAAAATCCATAAATATTAGATCTCTTTCATTCGTCATCATGAAAAAATTATCATATTTTTTTTGACTTGAGCATCATCCTCCTTGTTTTCCTTTATAAGGTGGTAATGTATTGAGTAGCTATAACCCTCAATCAACTCCAAAAAAATTATCTGATTAATATTCAACACATTATATGTGAATATATACATTAAAATTTTATGATCAACATATATGTCATGCCTACCAACATATAGATAATGTGTCTATATTTTGAATGAGAAAACCACTTCTACATAATACAAATTCAAATTTGGGTAAATTTTCAAATTAATTTTCAATTTTCATGAGGCATAATCTATCATGATATAATTTTTCATCACAAAACATCCTAATATATTAATTTATGAATCACTAATGATCACAACCCTTTATATGATACAAGGTAATATATGTAAAGATTTGTTAACAAATGCTCTTTTCAACTCCTAGAAATTTTCTTCTAATTTACATATACAAAGTTACTTGGGTCCATTCAATGTCAAATTTGTTATTAGATTATATAGCCATGATAAATACATCACATTGTGTTGGTAGTATCTAGATAATCTACGATAACTAAGGATATTTGTTACCACAATTGTTCTATTCCATTTCTCAATAACTTTCATCCTAGAAGGATTCATGGATATACCGCCACATGAGTTTAGATGACCTATGAATGTGAATTTATGTTAGAAAAATTCACAATATGTAAATTTATTTTATAAATTATTCTTCCTCATGGTCATCAAAATAATCCTAAAATATTATTCATGATCTTCCTTACAATTATAACTTTTGTGAATATTTTCCATAGAGGCTACTAAAAAATAATCAAGGTAATATTTTAAGGATTTATTATTTAAATCCAAAAAATAAATGGATAATTGGTAAGTCTAAATATAATTAAAATTAATTCATAATTTCCATACATCATAAAAAATGATATATTGGGTATTTCCTCCCTATTGAATATCAATTGATGATATCCAGAATGACATTATATCTTGGAAATGTATTAATCTACATGTAGTTAATCCAAAAAATCATCAATACAGGGTAAATGATACTTTTTATTAATAAATATCCTGTTATGTTTTAAATAATTAGTACAAAGATTCATTGTATCATATTAGTTTCTTAACAAAAATAATACGTGAACCCTATAATGACACACTTGGGTGTATGTATCCTTTATCCATAATTTACTAGAGTTTCATTTTTAATTCCTTCAACCCAATCTAGGATATTCTATATGAAGTATTTGAAATAAGTGTAACACCAGGTATGTGTTCTATTGGAAGATAATTATCATTAATCCTGTTATGGTTAATTTTTTTGAGGAAATACACTGAAATATTCTTATGAAATTGGCATATATTTATTACTAAGTTCCTCCCCAACCTTTAGGGATAAATATCCCTCATTAATAGTAAGTAAGACCAATATAATGGACGTGAAATCCATTGGATATTCATATTTATCCTCAAACAAATGATGATCATAGGTTGATTCAGAATATCTAATGTGAATTCAATTTACTGAAAATTGATATAGGATCTATATTGAGATACCGATTCCATTCCCAAAATCACATCAAATTAAACTAGTTGAATAATTATAGGATATGAAGAAAGAGTATTCCCACACACTTCTATTAGAGAATAGATTTAGACTTGATATGCGATCATCATACTATTAGGAGATTTTACTGCTAACTCAACTTTTAATAATTGAGGTGGTAATGTGTGACCTTTAGAAAAATACTTTGATATAATAGAGTGGGTAGTTCCAGAATCAAATAATACAACTATTTTAGAGTGGATTATAATTTTACCATTCGCCACTTCATTTTTTTATCCCACTTCAACAGTTATGATCAGATGATATTGTCTTATATCCATTTCCTTTAGAGGATAGAAAATTTTATTATCCTAATTATCCCTTATATTAAGTCATTAATTTTCATATTGACCAAACTTTTATTTAATGTAACGATGTATCAGTGGCGTATTTAGGTGGTTTTTCCTCAATTTATTTCATTCACTGGCCTCTCCACATAACATTATCATTCATCTACTTGATGGACATGCATAAAACACTTGAAAAAACATCTAGTTCCTTTTACGATATTATTTATGTACTCCTTCACACCTTTTAGGAATACATTAGAGCTTCCATAAAACCTCATTTTCCTTTTCTTATCACCAGAACCATGTGGGTTTCAAGCTTAAACTTCCACATTGAGTCCCTATAGTATGGATTCTTTTTATCTTTTAAAGTCTCTTATGGATAATTAATTTCAAGGAATTGGTTTCAAACTACTAAAAAAATGAGAAATTTCACTTTTTGGATTAATTATAAAACTATAATCATACCTTTAAAGTATTGTAATGTTTTCTTCATAGGTGTCGATGGATTGACCATCCTTCCATTTTAACTCTAGAAAGTACCTCTCAATTTTGTATGAAGGGTTTTAGGAATGTACTTATTGATTAATACCCTTTTAAAACTATCTCAATCCATGTAGTTTATTTCTTATGTATCTATTGTATTGTTAATAAAATTTTACCATTTATCCACTTATCCTTCAAATAGATATAACATTATGAAAACCTTCTCATTGTAAGATTACAATAGAATGAAAAATATACATTCTATAATATTACTTCATTATTATGTGAATATTGGATCATAAGACCCACATAAACAGGGTGGACATTAACAAATAAATGATTGAACTTTAGGTTTCTATCACTTTATTTCATTTGGGATCCCAACTTGATCTGTGTTAACACCCATAGCCTGAGAAATTTGAGTGATCATTGACATAATATTTCACATTCCAGATCCCATGAAATTTTTTTCTCAATAGTATAGTCACTGCATTGGTTGGGGAATTCATTTTCCCATAATTACATTTGGTTACAACCATGGAATAAAATAGAACACATTGTGTAAGAATTAATCTATAACAATCTATGTGAATAGTCATATATTTAAGAAAACCATTCATGAGATATCCTAAATTATAACACCATATTATCAAACAATGAAACTATAGGTTTATACAAGGCCATCTATGGTTATAATCTAGTCAAATACATCATAATAGTTTATATGAAAATATAAATTAACCCAAGATGATCCCAAGGGAGTGTCAAACCAGGTATGCAATAAGGTCCCTTTCATCATGCACCAAAATGATGTCCATGATATACTTGAACAACAATTTTAAATATTATTACCCCTATAAAATATGTGCTAATAATACATCCACTAGTACTGTCTACATGTGTATGTATTTCTTGGAAAACCACATTATACATTTCCTTCAAAAAAATTAGGATGTTATCCAATACTTATGATTTTACCTAGGGGTTTCACCAAATTTATCTAATTGTAATATCTTAAAATTAATTACACCCAACTTTTATTCCAAATAAGGTGATCCAAGTATAACATATATAGATTTTATATCATTTTAGATGAATATTAAATACATAACACAATTATACAAACCCCAAACTATAATGGTTTAGTGTATTTTGAGACTAGACATAAAAATCTTGATTTATAAAGGCATTAAAACATCTCCCATAGATTTGTTCATATTATAACACTTCTAGAAATTTCATACATAGTAAAATCCATAAAAAACACGGAATAAAAACATTAGAATATGTGAGCTTAAATGGTCAGTAATGGTCAATATAACAGATATTAATCATTGATTATATGTGTGAAAAAGTGAAATATAACATAATCATATCATATGGAAGTTATATCCAATCAATTAAATATATTTAATTATGATTCATCACATAATGATTTTTCAAAAAAAATGACAAAATTCATAATATTTCAGAATAAAAAATATCAAATCATAAGCCATGAGAGCATATAACAATCATTGGAATGCATTACAAGCATAATCCTGTAATATTTTTAAAATTTATGAATAGTAACAAGTCCAATCATGAAGTTAATGACATGAAATCAGGTCCTTACATATCTCAATGAAACCTTGTCCAGGTATAATATTTTTGAAATGAAACTATGCCCCCGCATAACCATATAAACATCAATCAAAGTCCACACAAAAACTTTTTTGACATGTAAAGAGGTCTATACATAAAATTATGTTTATGAAACTAGGTACACACATCATGTTGTGGGATGAGAAATAAAATATTTGTCACATGAGTTTTCTAGATTTATGTAATGAATTATAGATATATAGTAGAAACACTCATCACATAATATTAAACCAAAAATATTCCACAGGATCATAAAATTAGTTTTCATTTTATCATAATATATGTCATGTAAAAGAAATAGGTTTCAGAAAGATTTCATCTTTGCTTAGTCAACATAAATAAAAGTAACAAGGTTTAAATAATAATATATAAATCTTTATCATAAACTGTATAGATAAAATAAGTGGATGGTATTATTGGATCATATCTCAAGTGAGACATAAAAAAAATAAAAGGATGTTATCATAGATGAAAAATTACTTTAAAAGATCACCAAAATATTTCATTAGGAAAATACCATTTTAAATTTTAAATAGATTATTTAAAATCATAAGATATCTAAAATATTATAGAAAAAAATTTGTTTTAAAATAAACATTGTCACTTCAAAAGGAATATTTAATGTATTTAGAGGTCATGAGAAGAGAAAATTTCACTCAAGTTATAATCTTTAAAGACAAAGAATCTTTTCACACATTTGGTAAAATATACAATCTTTATAAAACAGAAAAACGTAATTCTTAAAAATTTGTATAGAAATTAAAATTTTGTTAAAAATGGATTTAATAAACTATTGGATAATTTTAAATTATTATTTAAATCTTTTATGATAACATGCATATATACTAAAAGGATTCCTGACCAAAGAGGAAATAATGATTGTTTTTCTTAAAAAAAAATCCACGATCATTTTAATTAACAAAGAGGAAAAAATTTTAATATTAGGTTAGAATTAAATTCATATAAATATAAAAATACAATATATTTATTTTAAAGGTCAATATCCACAAAATTTTCTTCAATGTAAATTTAGCATTGACAATCTTAGAAAGAGACGCGATCGTAATATAAATAACATACCTCAAGGTTTTCCAACATTGTATGAATCCAAAACTCATGTATAATAAATATATATTTGTTATAAAAGTATAAAAAACCATATTCGTACTTATGATACCATATATTATTTACTTATAATATCTTATTCTCCATTTATTAAAAAATCATTTTTAAAATCGCTATTCTAAGTGATATCTATGATGTTTTATCATGCTTGTTTCAATTCTTTAGTTATAGTCCTTGTAATTTGATCATTGTCCAGTAATCTATATAATTAAGAGAATTTCAAAATTATCATATTTAATCATTATATACACGTTTATAAGATTTCATATACTGTTGTGATGAAAAATGAATTACAACACTTCATGCAGATGGTAATCTATATATATAGAAGAGTGATGTTTCAAATTTTTGATGGATTAAATTAAAAAAGGTAATCAATAATTAAAATTTAAAGAATTAATAATATATTATAATTATAATATATGTTCATTAAATATATCCTTATTACTGACCATTTGAGTCGTAATTGAAAAACAAAACAAATCACTTCATGGAAGTGGTAGTCCACACACATGCACGAGAAACATTATTAGTTTCCAGCAGATGGTAAGGTAAGAAGGTAGATAAGATATTATAATTAAATAATAGTTATTATGACATAAATATAATATATAATCATTAAATCCGTCAAAATAACCAACCATGAATCATGGTCTTGGAAAATGAATCATATCATTATGTGGAGGCGACTTTCCACACATACGCACGAGTGATGCTTTTCATTCCACATTTGATGAAAAATAGGTAAAAATGGTAGATCCATAATAATATTAAAAATTAATTATTTTATAATTTATACCATAGATATATTTTAGGTATAAAATGAATTTAAATTTAAAGTACACAGTTAAGAGTTATATCTTTTCTCTGAGAAAACTCTATTAGCTTACACATTAAGCATTGAAATGATGGTATTTAGATCATAAAAGGACCTATATAAAGTGAATATATAAGTTATTATGTTATTAAAGTATATATTTTATGAGATATAATTCTAACTATGAATCAGGAAGAAAGGATAAGTGGTATTATTTCATAAGGGAGGGATATGACAAACTTATAATTTTTCAAAATATTAAAATATATTAATGTATTACTCATATAAAGTAGATTAAATATATAATATAATATATTATTATAAGTATATGGTACAAAAAATAATGAATAACATTTATTTAAGTGTTTATAATATTTTAAATCTTATCTCTTAGGTTAACCCCCTTGTACACTCATTTTAACCTTAACGATGAGAATTTTGTTTACTTTTCATTTTGAATTAAATTTAAGTTTAACATATTATATTGTATTAATTATGATAGTACCAAATATTTAATTCATTTTACAAGATTTAGTTTTTTTAATTGTCATAAATTACCTTTAAAATAGACTCACAAAACATGATGAAAAGCGATTTTCCATAAAAAATGCATTTTTAAGTATAAAACTAATTTTATTAAAAAAATAAGAATAATGGATATTAAAATGAAATTAATTTGATTATTTTTAATCAAAAGGAACTAATATAATTTTGAAATTAATTTAAACAAAATTGGACTATGTATATACTTGAATGAAAATATAGTTTTATATGAAACAAGAATTATTCACTAATCATTGAAAAATCAATCTTTTCCAAAAATTCCCAAATTCATTCTATAAATAGTATTGATATAGTAATTTAAAAAATGATAATTTTTTTATAAAATAATATTTCCAAATGTGGAAGAAACTAATTATACTATCCACACATAAAATATAGTAAAACCTATTTTCTAATTAGAAAACGACTTTATTGAAAATTGAAAAGTTATTTACTTTAAATTAAATTATATGTTTTCAATATATAAAACATTAAAAAAATATTTTTTCAATATTTTCTTATTATTCATTCAAAAAATTGATTGTCTAGGTTATAAAAATATACTTAGAGTCAGGGTTGTGTGTATAGAAATGTATCAAATAAATTTAATTTATATAAAATCTTAGGGGGTTTAAAAAGTCAAACCCTAGAAAAGGTAATTAATTTAAAACCATAGAAGAATTTTCTTAATAAGGTATAATTAATAGACTAGATGGAATTTATTTAATTTTTCTTCAAAAGTTTTAGACTATGGTTACTTCTTTTTATACCCTCTAATTTAAGGGTTATATTATAATTTTCTATTTATTCTACATATCACAGTTTCATTTTAATTTAGTTTTTCATTTTGAAAAATTTATTAACATAATATTTATTTAATTAATAATCATAGTGAAATATTTTGATGTTACTAATTCATCTAGTAATTACCACTTCAGCTCAGGTCTTAATGAACTAGATAAAATAGTTCCAAATGTTAACACACCATCTTCCAAGACAATGATTGAAAATATCTCATTATTAAAAGATTTAATCCCACTCTATAAAGAATTAACATACCAATATAACTTCTTTATCTTCTCTAGTCAAGATGGTTTAGAAATTTCATGCATAAGGAACGATGTTTCCCCTTACCTAAAAATTTCCATATTCAACTTTAGTAAATAAATGAATATATGATCATCATTTGTCATCATCAAGGGAATAATTCTATAGTCATTCCTACTCAGTGCATCATCTACCTCATTTTAATTCTTAGGGTGGTAGTGAATCGAATAATCATAGTACTTGAGTAATTATTATAATCATATTTTCCTTATGTTTTGATCTTTTATAGAGAGTATTTACCTAAAACATAGACTATCAGTATATATATCATGTGTATAAACAATGAGATAGTTCGCTCATAACTTCTAAGAAGCAATTATAACTACCAAATCAAGATCATGAGTTTGAAAAAAATCATAGATATTTAATTTTCTTAATGAATAAAAAATCACTCTATCATTTTTTATATGGATTCAACTCTCTCCCTTATTTGATGCATCACTATATATTAAAAATCCTTCCCTCCTCGATGGTAGAGTCAATATCGATGCGTTAACCAATATCGTATTTATCTCTTAAAAATATTATTCACATCCCATTAACAATGTGAATTTGAACCCTTTTAATGTCAACTTGGCTAGTATTTTGTCTAATCAAGTAAATTTTGAAGAAATAATTGATAATAACATGCTAAATAAAGGAAACTATTTATCTCAATTGTTTAATCCTTATTAGAAATTTATTAATTACTATTGTATTAGAAAAATCAATATATATTCCATCATGGGGGAAAAGAAGGCCATCAAAATAAACTTTCTATATCCAAAATTTACACTTAATAAATTTACAATATAATTTTCTTAGTGATCATCAAGAATTATTCTTAAATGATTCTCATTCTCCTCATAAAAATTATAGTATATTAAGATATCATCAATGAATACCACCATTAAATTTTCAAGACTATTCTTGAATACTTGATTTCTTCTGTTCAATAATCACAGATGGTGAATTAATAAATCTAATTGGAATTACTATAAAAAATATCTCAAATACCTCAAATGAAATTCCATCTTTGTTATATCATCCTTCTTCACCCACAATTGACGATACCAAAAACTAAGAACAATCTTTTAAAAACATTGATCTCTCTGAAGTTGAGAAAATATATCCTCAATGCACAATAAATGATACTTATTCTTTACAATAATTAAATTAATTTCGTTATAATTGATATACAAACCCATACACCCATCCTAGTTCCTTACAAATTGGACATGGGATACCCAAGGTGAAATACTAGGGTATATGAATCCCTTCTCACACAAATCCTATAGTTGTTTCCTTAAAACATATAATTGCATTGTTTCTATAATATAAGGAGTCATATATTTGGGGGTATTATCATGGATTAGTTCAATGGAAAATTAAATGTCACAATCAAGTGGATGTATGAGTAATTCTTCCTGAAATACATCAATGTCTTCTTGAAAAATAATCACACCCTTAATTCATCATATGTCTTTCCCATCCATAGATTTCATTTTCTATTCCACTTCTCCCAAAATCTAATTAATCTGAGAATCTTGACATGAATCTAGAAAATACTTAGATAATGAATCCTCCCCTTAATAATAACCGATTCTATGATTAATTCACTAATAATAATCTCCCCCTCTAAGAAACAAATGTTGAATTATAATTTTAGATCCAATACATACCAAGGATTTTATCATTTTTAATCATTAGTATAACAATATTCTTTATAAATACATAATATCTATGAATCATAGTAAAGAATTATCATTATATCATTGTTACCATAAGATTTTCAATAGTTTTTTTGATTGATAAATTATACGATTCAATGATCTTAGAAAACAAGCAAGATTTAAATGTGTAGGGGGATATGGAATGTAAGAACCCGGTTCTTATTCTTGATGTACATGTTTCTTCTTTTCCTTTTTCCTTAATTGTTTTTTAGGAAATAAGGAAAATGGGAAAGAATCCCTAAATTTGTGGGTACACACCATGTCTTTCTCCACACATAGTGTATTTTGGCCGTGTGGAATAAGTACATAAGGCGTCTAGGCCTGTTGGAGATGAAGGGTGTAAAAGCTGACTACACGCCATATACTTAGTAATACATTCCATGTAATCAGTCGGCATGTGAACAGTAAGGTGATGGGAGTAGCCACCAGTGGAACGACAGTATACATTGTGTACTTATAAATACATGCAGTGTAATGAAGTCGACTGATGAACAGTGAGGCGGTGGAAAGTGGAATCCATGGGAACAGTTAAAAAATGGAAAGTACACGCCGTGTACTTGAGAGTACACACTGTGTAGTTATGTTTTTTCCCTTAAAACAATAAGTAGCCTCCGCTTTAGATATAGGAAGCTTAGTACACTCAAGATCCGTGAGAGAGAAGGTCGTATCATGGAAGAGCTCCCGACCGCCCACTGGGACTCTGATTCCTTCACCGAAGATCTTGTTTGAACCTCGTGGGTGAGTTATTCTTTCTCTTTGAGCGTTTCCTTGCAATTATTTCCCAAGGTGAAGTTATTTGAGTTTGAATGGGTGAATTTTTATCCCAGATCTATGCCGTTCTCAGTTGTTTTGAGAGACTCCGTTCAAGTATATCGATCATTGGAGATCGATGTAAGTGATCTGGTGTTTATTTACAACTGTAGAGTTATTTTTGCGTACTGTTGTTCTACGCGCCTATGTTTGGGGTGTCGTATAGCTGAGGCCTTGACTGATTAAATACCTAGAATTTCCAATGTATGTATATACTACTATTTTGGATCGTTTCTTTGATCCAAGGCCAACCTAAGGGTGTGGTTCCCTTGTTTATCCGTTTGGCTAGGATACTTGTGGGTATGCCGTGATTATGAGAATGTTTTGAGTTTTTTTGAGAGAAAATATATATAAATTTCTTTCTTATGTGTTGGGATCGGCCCAGTTACATGAGTTTCTTCTGATTAGCATGAGGGAAAGGTTCTGATAAGCCTGAGGGAAAGTGTTTGTTTATCCTGAGGGCAAGGGAGTGATTAGCCTGAGGGTAGCGTTTCTTTATTCCAAAGGGTAGAATTGTTTAGCTTAAGGGAAAGGTTATGTTATGCCTGAGAGTTATATTCGTTATGCATAAGGGAAATCACCTAAGGGTTTCATTTCTGTTTCACCTATGGGAAAGGCCTGAGGGTAAGGTTATTTTTATCCCAAGGGCAATGGTTCTTATGTCTGAGGACACTGTTTACATTGAATATTCACTATGGTGATTTCTTATGTTATACCTTCCAAGCTAAAGCACATGCATGGTATTATTATTACCCTCTACATGTTAGATATCCTATTGTGGTTTTTTCTATGGCACTGTATTGAAGATTTTCGATTGAGGATGAGTCTCAGGAAATTATAATTCAATTATATTGAATTGTTAAATAATAATTAAAATGATAATATAATTGGTAGGAATGTTTAATTTTGAGTACTTTGTAGTTTATTAAATTTCATTACGTCACACTGTTGTTTCACATTTTCACTGACAGTTGGGCACATTCCTTTGGTGGTTGCCTACTGGGATTTATTTATCACACCCTATTTGGGTCATGTCTTGGTCCCAAACAGATTATATTGTTGTAGTTGATAAGGTAAAAAGTCCATATACAGGTACTTGATTATTCTAGATGAGTAGGAGAGCATGGGACCGAGCTTAGGCTTGCGATGCTGCTGAGTTCCTACTGCGCTATTTTGTTTTGCTTTGTTGTACTTGTACCTTGTACTGTATCATTTTAGATTACAGTGTATCATGTTTTGGATGATTTATTAGACTTAGGGACATATTTCTTCATCATATATATTACTGTTGTCATCTTTTACTTCTGTAATGTTTTCAGTTTCAGCTTGGTATTGTTTATAGCTTCTTCTTTTAGTATGTTTTTATTTTCTCCGCTGCGATACACCTTGAAAAATGAGGGCATAGTTTCCCCACTATCAGAACTAGGCCCTCGCTACTAGTCGGCAGCCTCTGGCTTTTTGGGAAATGCGCTTGAGGTCATGTGACCAACCAGGTTTGGGGAACCCGTTGAGTGGCACCCGGATCTAGGACGTTAAAAAGTGTTATCAGAGGAATTTTCTTTTCTTTTTGTTATTTTATTATTTGGAAACCACGGTAAGATATAGAATATTAAGGGATTCAGTAATAATTGTGCCCGGGAGTAGCTACCCCGTGTACAGGTAAAGGCTAGATTACCTCATGTTAAATTGTGATTTTATGTTTATGATTATTACAGTATATTTGGTTTCACCACTGTGTGACGCACTTGTGGTGTGTTGTTTATATTTTTATACAGGGTTCTATTTAGTTGCAACCCGATGAGATGAGGGTATGCCATCTCATTCATCATTTAGGCACATGTTATAATCACATGCCATGCATAGTTTCCGTGACATGTAGGTGCATTAGAAATTTCATGTTGTTGTGATAGATGTTGTGCTATAAAATGCATGTTGTTTTGATAGGTACCTTGATAGATACACATGCTGTTGATAGGGTATTGGTACATGTAATGGTTGGGTTTATGGATGCTAAACATTTGTTCCTAAGAAGTATGGTCTCTCTTGGACTAGAATTTAGTGGATCATGATCCAGCCTATTGTTGTGATGGTCGGGTGATAAAAATTTATGTGCGGGGAGTATGGGCCCCCAAGAATTAGAATTTGGAATACTGAAGCTTAAAATTTAATAAAAAGGGGCTCCGTAGTAGTTTCTGAGGTCTACTGTCCGAAAACCTAGACAACACGACGTGTGGTTCTATGAATACACGCCATATACTCTTCTATTTGAGGAGAAACAAATTTTTTTTAGTACACACCATGTACCATATGTACATGCCGTGTAGTCTCTAACCATGTCATAGGCCGTGTGGGAAGAGACACAGGATGGGGAAGTTCTAGAGGGAACACACCGTGTACCGATTGTACACGATGTGTCGTGTTGACCCTGTGTCTTCCGTGTGACTAACAGCACGAATGGAGAAATCTTCTCTTAAACACTTCATGTAGTCCTTATACAAACCATGTAGTGTAACTTGTGTATCAGGCCATGTAACGAACAACACGGGTCGGTGTTATCTTTTCTAATACACGCTGTGTCTATATGGAACACGCCATGTAGTGTGAGCCGTGTAACCGACCGTGTCTCAAACAACACGGGTCAGCGAAGCTCGTTTAGTACACACCGTATAGTCTTGACCGGTGAGAGACCATGAGGACATGGATGTGTGGCTAGGGAAATAGGGATGTGTACACACTGTGTGCGGGTGTAACATGCTGTGTAGTGTCAGCTGAGTAGCCGACCGTGTCACTAACAACACGGGTAGTTGGAATCTAATCCATACACACTGTGTCTATCTAGAACACACTGTGTAGTGAGAGACATGTAACTGGTCGTGTCTCGAACAACATGGGTCGGTGAAACTCATCTAGTACACGTCGGGCCGATCTTATACACGCTGTGTAGTCACTTTCAAAAGAGAGCCGTGTGGATTAGCCATGTAGAAGGACTCGGGCAGGGGAAGAAAATTCAATTACACATCATGTTTGTGGACAACACGCCGTGTGTTTGGGGTGTTACATGACTAGTGCTGGCCGAGTACACACCCATGTAAAAGACTTAAGGGAACATGTCATGTAGTTATTATACACACAGTGTAGTATTTTTTTGTAAAACGTGAATGTTTTCATTCTCCTGTTCCCTTCTTACACTCCTTGTTTTCATCCCTTGATGATCTTATTCTGAGGCATGTTTTTGACTTTGAAGAGTCATGCCGTAGAGACGACCTTGAGTTGTTCTGCAAGTGAGCGACAATGATTATAATCCAAAGATTCTAGGACATGGGCTACCGATGGATCCTCTAGCAGTGCTAGATGTGGCACCAGCCGTTATAGCGGATGCAGGCACAGATGCACAGTTCTGTGAAGACTTTATGCGCTTCATGCAGACCTTCCAAGAGCAAAGCTGGTTGCCACATCTATGGTAGAGCTGGCATGTTTATTCCGGCAGCAGCATCTGCCTGCATTTTCATGGGATGGAAGACCACATGCTATAGATTCATCGCTAGGTTATATGAAGATGATCATCTAACATCTGGAGACGCCTCATGAGAGGAGGGTCAAGCTCGCTACACACATGCTGTGTGGTTCTGCCAAGAGATGGTGGGATGTTACCACCCAGACTGAGTACCACAGAGAAATTGTGTGGGAAGATTTTTAGGCAGTCTTCTATGAAACTTTCTTTCCAAATATGTTGAGGGAAGATAGAGCTCGAGAGTTCATGAATATGTAGCAGGGCACTATGTCAGTGATGAACTATTCTGCCCGCTTCATGGAGCTACAACGTTTTGCACCTGTTCTAGTGGGTGATGAGATGCTGAGAGTCAGACGCTTTGAGGATGGTTTTCGATAGGACCTCCGAGTTTTGGTGAATGTTTTTAGGTTTCCTATAGTGCATTCTATTTTTAACTAGACACTGATTACTGAGCGGAACCAGTGGGATGCTAGTGGTGCAGACAGGGCGGTTCGACACCAATTTATGGTACTATTTCTATTGGTAAGAGGAAGAGGTAGATGGATTTCTCTAAAGATGGAAGTACTATCCAGAATAATTCTTCAGGTGGCTAGGTCAGGTGCTACCAGTGTGGTAAAGAGGGGCCCAAGAGAACTCAATGTCCACATGACCCAGTGGAGTGCCGAGCTTGCAGAAAGATGGGTCATCTCCAGCGTTTTTGCAGGGCGTTTACACTAGTGGCTAGTGAGAGGGGTTCTGTACAGACTTTTCATGATGGATTAGGGCTAGTAGCTTCTTATCAGTCTGGGAATTGGAACACGTCGAGACGTTTAGGCCGAGGTGGTGGTCGGGGATATGGTATCCAAACACCAGGATCTCAAAGACAAGAGGGTGGGTCAGCTCAGGGTAGCCAGGCTATGTCGCAGGGTCATGACACTGGGCAGGCATATGCAGTGCAACATAGCCGACATGAGTAGGATCCCAAACCTTCTACTCTCAGAGGTACTATTCTAGTTTCTTCTGTTTTGTCTTCATTACTTTTCAATACTGGTCCTATTCATAGATTTATATCTCTTCCCGTTGTAGAGATACTTGGGCTCGGTGTTTTTTCTTCTTATGAAATTATGATTCTAGACACTCCATTGGGGACTAGAATGGCTGGTGTGCATAAGTGCCGGGAGCGCCCCTAGAGGTTGGTGGGTGTCACTTTCTGTGTGACCTCTATGTCTTAGAGATGATGAGCTATGACGTCATTCTCAGGATGGACTGGTTGGTACCCTTTCGAGCCCTTGTAGATTTCTATCATCACAGGGTGAGTCTTACGCCACCAGAGGGCGGATAGTTTCTATAGAAGGGAGAGTGGGATGTCCAAGCGATCCGAGCTGGACCCGATCATCATGGTAAAGGTGGTGTAACAGCCCAGATTGAGAGTTTATACCTAGATGACCAGGGAACATGTCATAAATATTTCCCTCCAGTAGTTGATCGTTTTAGGGATGTCTTCCTGGACGAATTTTCAGGTCTACCTCCATAGAGAGAGGTAGATTTCTATATTGAGCTTGTTCCCGGAGCGTAACCGGTGTTCATTCCTCTTTATAGAATAGATACACCAAAGTTAGAGGAGCTCAAAAGGTAGTTGGAGGAGTTGCAGTCAAAGGGTTTCATCCGAAACAGTACTTCTCCTTGGGGTTCGAAAATCTTGTTTGCTAAGAAGGTGGATGGTACCCTCAGACTTTGTGTGGATTATCGGAAGCTAAACTAGTTGACGGTCAAGAAATAATATCCATTAACAAGGATTGATGATATTTTAGATCAACTTCTAGGATCACGAGTGTTCTCGACGATTGAATTGGGATCTGAATATAATCAGTTGCACGTTAGACCATCAGACATACCACTTATAGATTTTAGGAGCAGATATGGTCTATAAGAGTACTTGGTTATGACTTTCAGACTCACGAACATGCGAGAAGTTTTCATGGCTATGATGAATCGTGTCTTCCACCCATATTTGGATTATTTTGTGGTAGTCTTCATGGAAGATATGTTGGTGTACTCTAACTCTCGACACAACCATGCCACACATCTTGAAATCAATTTGAGTACACCGAGATATCATCATCTATATGCTATGCTCTCAAAGTGCCACTTTTGGATGGACTAGATACACTTCCTGGGTTATATTATCTCAGAGTTAAGAGTTACAGTGGACCCGGAGAAAGTGAGAGCAGTAGTTTCCTGGGAGCAGCCTAAGAACGTGTTTGAAATATGATGTTTCTTGGGGATGGCTGGTTAATACAAGAACTTTATACAGGACTTCTCCTTCTTAGTAGTGCCATTGATGGGTTTGAATAAGAAGGGTGTGAAGTTCATTTGGTTAGAAGCTTGTGTGATACCCTTTCAGGACTTGAAGGGAAGATTGACATCATCACCAGTCCTGATACTTCCAGAGAAAGGGAAGAGTAATAACATTTACTGGGATGCATCAGGTATTGGGCTGAGAGAGTAGTTGATGCAGGGTGATTGAGTAGTTGCATATGGGTCTTGACAGTTGAGGCCACATGAGAGGAATTAACCGACATATGATCTCGAGTTGGCTTCGGTTGTTCATGAATTACGCTGTTGGAGACATTATCTCTTGGGATAACATTTTTTGGTGTTTATGGATAACAAAAGTCTTATGTACATCTTTACCCAGTATGACTTAAACATGAGACAACGAAGGTGGGTTAGATACCTTCATTCCATCGACTTTGAGCTTGCCTATACACCTGGTAAGGGTAACGTAGTAGCAAATGCACTAAGTAGAAGGACTCAGGTACAAGCAGTGCAAGAGGCCAGTGGTGAGTGGTATCTTATGGCTTTGTTCTATGTGATGAATTTGGAGGTTCACGATAGTCAGGGGTAATCCTATATTTTGTCCTTAGTTTTGACTTCTACCCTCCTGGATAGAGTGAGGATGAGACAACTATTGAATTCAGAAGGCCTAGATCTACAGGAGTCTGTGACGAGTGATGACCCTCCTCTCGGTTGGACGGTAGGGGATGATGAGGTACTGCGTATCCATGGACGAGTGTGAGTTCTAGGGGATATGTGCGAGGAGTTTATGTGGGAGTTTCATGATTAATATTGGGAAGTGAATCCTAGGGTTACCAAAATGTACCATGACTTGAGATGTCAATATTGGTGGCCACGTATGAAAAGAGAGGTAGATGGTTTTGTTACGAGATATTACACTTGTCAGTAGGTGAAAGAGGAGCATCATAGGATAGCTAGACTATTACAACAGTTACCCATTCCAGAGTGGAAGTGGGATGATGTTGCGATGGATTTTGTGACTGGGTTGTCGAGGTAACCTCAAGGCAGTGATGTCGTATGAGTAGTTGTGGACAGACATATGAAGGTAGCTCAATTTTTAGAGATCTAGGAGACCTTAGGCGTTGACAATCTCGGGAAGTCGTATATCCAAGAGGTAGCAAGCCTTCATGGGGTCCCCTGTTCTATCATTTTAGATAGGGAAGCTCATTTTATGTCTCATTTCTAGAAGAGTTTTCAGAGGGAACATGGTACACAGGTGCTTCTGAGCACATATTACCACCATTATACTGGTGGCTAGTCAGAGCATATGATACAGGTGCTAGAGGACATGCTTCTGGCATGAGTCTTGAACATTGGGGGATCCTGGGAGAAGCACATACCCCTTGACAAGTTTTCCTATAATAATAGTTTTCAGGAAACTATTGAGATGTCAACTTACGAGGATTTATATGGTAGGCCATGCCGATCACCCTTGTGCTGGTTGGAGGCAGGTGAGGCAGCTTTACTGGGACCATGTCTCATACAGAAGACTTCAGAGTAGGTCTAGTTGATACAGAAGCAGATGTCTACTGCACAGTCTCTTCAGAAATCTTATGCTGATCACTACTGAAAACCTTTGGAGTTCGTGGTCAGGGATCATGTTTTCTTGCGTGTTTCCCCGAAGATGGGACACAGGAAGTTCAGGAGATAGGCTAAACTTCCACTATTGTATGTCGGCCGTTTGAGATTCTGGAGATAGTCGGGCCGATTGCCTATTAGTTGTAGTTACCACAGAGGTACTAGGTCATGGATGACATCTTACATGTATCTTATCTACGCCGTTATCACTCCGAATCGTCTCATGTTTTTCAACCTAAGGAGGTTGAACTTCAGGTCAATTCATCCTTTGAAGAGCATCTGATTTATATTGTTGATATGAGCACGAAGGTTCTCCAAGGCCCGTCAGTTACTCTCGTACGGTTTCTATGGTAGCATGGCCAAGTGCAGGACGAAACATGGGAGCGGGAGACCGACATACTAATTCAGTGGCCAGAGTTGTTCTCAGCTTTATCTTCACCACCCTTGGAAGGGAAATTCAGGGATGGATTTATTTAAGGAGATAAGTTTATAAGAACTTGGTTCTTATTCTTGAGGTACGGGTTTCTTCATTTCCTTTTTCCTTAATTTTTTTTGAGAAAATAAGGAAATTGGAGAAAAATCACAAAATTTGTGTGTACACACTGTGTAATTTTCCACACGCCATGTATTTTGGCTGTGTCGGATGAGTACATAGGGTGTGTAGGACTATCTGCGATGAAGGGTGTAAAAACTGACTACACGCTGTGTACGTAGTAATACACACCATGTAATTAGTCGGCAGGTGAATAGTAAGGTGGTGGGAGTAGCCGCCAGCAGAATGACAGTACACTCCATGTACATATAAATACACTCAGTGTAATGGAGTTTGATGATGAACAGTGATGCAATGGAAAGTGGCCGCCAGGGGAACAGTTAAAAAATGGAAAGTGCACACCGTGTACTTGAGAGTAAATGCCATGTAGTTATGTTTTTTCTCTTAAAATAGGTAGTAGCCTCCTCTTTCGACAGAGGAAGCTTAGAACACCTGAGATATGTGGGAGAGAAGGCCAGATCTTATAAGAGCTCTTGACCGTACACCGAGACTCTGATTCCTTCGTTGACGATCTCGTTTGAACCACACGGGTGAGTTAATATTTCTCGTTGAGTGTTTCCTTGCAATTATTTCCTGAGTGTAAGCTATTTGAGTTTTAATTGGTGAGAATTTATCTATGATCTACACCATTCTCGGTTATTTTGGGAGGCATCGTTCAATTATATCGATCAGAGGAGATCGAAGTTGGTGGTCTGGTGTTTACTTCCAACTGTCGAGCTATTTTGGTGTACCTTTGTGCAACAAACCCATGTTTGGCATGTCGTATGGCTGAGGCCTTGACTGATTAAATACCTAGAGTTTCATAGGTATGTATATAATGTTGTTTGGTATCCCTGCTTTGATCCAGGGCCACCCTGAGGGTGCAGTTCCCTTGTTTAGTCATTTGGCCAGGATGCCCGTGGGTATGCCTTGATTATGAGCATGTTTTGAGTTTTCTTGAGAGAAAATATATATAAATTTCTTGATTATGTGTTGGTCTCGGCCCGGTTACTTGCTTTTCTTCTGATTAGCCTGAGGGCAAGGTTTTGATTAGCCTCGGGGAAAGTGTTTGTTTAGCCTAAGGGAAAGGGTTTGATTAGCCTAAGGGCAACGTTTCTTATGCTGGAGGGTAGTGTTGTTTAGCCTGAGGAAAAGGTTCTGTTATGCCTGAGAGAAATATTCGTTATGCCTGAGGGAAATCACCTGAGGGTTTCATTTCTGTTTCGCCTGAGGGAAGGGCATGAGGGAAAGGATCTTTTTTGCTCGAGGGAAATGGTTCTTAGGTCTGAGGACACTATTTACTTTGAATATTCACTATGCTTATTTCTTATGTTATACCTACCAAGGTAAAGCATAGGCTTGGTATTTTAATTACCCTCTACTTGTAAGATAGCCTGTTGTGGTTTTTACTACAACACAATATAGGAGATTGTTAGTCGAGGCTGAGTCTCAGGAACTTATAATTCAATTATATTGAATTTTTAAATAATAATTAAAATTTCAATATAACAAGTATGAATTTTTACACTGGATTAATTCCTATTTTACTGCACTTCATTACTGCACACTATTATTGCACATTTTCACTGTCAGTTGGGCACCGGCCTTTGGTGGTTGCCGACTGGGATTTATTTCTCACACCCTGTTTGAGTTATGTCTTGGGGCCAAATAGATTATATTGCTATAGGAGTTGATAAGGTAAATAATCCCTATATAGGTAGTTGATTTTTGCAGAGGAGTAGGAGAGCATGGGACCGATCTTATGCTTACGATGCTGCTAAGTTCCTGCTGCACTGTTTTGTTTTGCTTTACTGTACTTGTACCTTGTGTTGTATCATTTTCGATTGCAGTGTATCCTATTTTGGTGGCCTTCATAGACATAGGGACATTCTGCATCGTCATATATATGAATTTTGTAATCTTTTACATCTGTACTATTGTCCATTTCAACTTGGTATTTTTACTACTTCCGCTTTTAGTATGTTTGTATTTTCTCCTCTATGCTACACTTTGAAAAATGAGGGCATAATTTCCCCACTATCAGACTTAAGCCCTCGCTGCTAGTCGGAAGCCTTTGGGATTTAGGGAAACACACTTGAGGTCATGTGACCAACCGGGTTGGGGGCACCCATTGAGTGGCACCCGGATCCGGGATGTTACAAAGTTGTATTATGAGACTTTTATTTTCTCTGATTTATTTTATTATTTGGCGACAATGGTAAGAGATATACTGTTAAGGGATTTGGTA
Organism: Viscum album; assembly: GCA_963277665.1. Lineage (NCBI taxonomy): Eukaryota > Viridiplantae > Streptophyta > Magnoliopsida > Santalales > Viscaceae > Viscum > Viscum album. The sequence continues at coordinate 629,045,737 of OY728127.1, forward strand.
ATAACTATGCCCAGGAGTACCTACCCCATTTATAGGTAAAGGTTGGATTTCCCTGAGTTAAATTGTGATTTTCTATTTATGATTATTACAATTGATTTGGTTTCACCATTGGAGGATTCACTTCTGGTGTGTTGTTTATATTTTTATACCTAGGTTCTATTTAGTTGTAACCCGATGAGATGAGGGTATTCCATCTCATGCATCATTTAGGCACATGGTAGAATCACATGCCACGTATAGTTTCCATGCCATGTAGGTGTGTTAGAAGTTTCATGTTGTTATGATAAATTTTGTGCTAGAAAATTATTGTGGTTGTGATAGGTACCTTGATAGATACACCTACTATTGATAGGCTATTGGTAAATGTTATGGTTGGGTTTATGGACACTAAACATTGGTTCCTAAGAAGTATGGGCTCTGTTGGACTGGAATTTAGTGGATCATGATCCAGCCTGTTGTTGGGAATGTTGGGTGATAAATTTGATTTGAAGGGAGTATGGGCCCACACAGATTGGAATTTGGCATACCATGACACTGAAACATAAAGAAAAAGGGGATCTAGAGTAGTTTATGAGGTCTACTATCCAGAAACCTAGACAACATGACGTGTGGTTCTATGAATAGACTCCATGTAATCTTCTGTTCGAAAAGAAACAAATTTTTTTAGTACAAATCCTAAACCCTAATTACATGTCGTGTAGTCTCTAACCGTGTCATAGGCCATGTGGGTAGGGACATGGGATATGGAATTTCCAGAGGGAACACATCGTGTACTGATTTTACACGCCGTGTCATGTTGACCATGTGTGCACCGTGTGAATAACAACACAGATTGAGAAATCTTCACTTAAACACGTCGTGTAGTCCTTATACACATCGTGTAGTGTAACCTAGGAATCCGTCCATGTAACGAACAACACGGGTTGATGTTATCTTATCTAGCACACACCGTGTCCATCTAGAACACACCGTGTAGTGTGAGCCATGTAACTGGCCGTGTCTCGAACAACACGGGTCGGTGAAGCTCATTTAGTACATGACTTGTACCTATGGGACATGCCATGTAGTCTTGACCAGTGAGAGACCGTGTGGAAAATGCTATGTGGATGGGGAAATAGGGTGGTGTACACGACGTGTGCAGGTGTAACATGCCATGTAGTGTCAGCCGAGTAGCTGACCATGTCAATAACAACACGGGAATTTGGAATCTAATTCGTACACACCATGACTATCTGGTACACTCCATGTAGTGTGAGCCTTGTAACCGCCCGTGTCTCGAACAACACGGGTTGGTGAAGCTCGTCTAGAACACTCTGTGTCAATATTATACATGTCATGTAGTCTCGTTCAAAAGAGAGTCGTGTGGATTAGCTGTGTAGAAGGACTTGGTAGGGGAAGAAAATTCAAGTACAGGCCGTGTGTGTGGACAACACGCCGTGTGTTTGTGGTGTTACACGACCAGTGCTGGAAGAGTACACTCCCACGTAAAATACATAATGGAACACACCGTATAGTTATTATACACACTGTGTAGTCTTGTTTTGTAAAACCTGAATGTTTTCTTTCACCTCTTCCCTTCTTACACTCCTTGTTTTCCACCATTGATGATCTTAAACAAAGGAGTGTGTTTTACTTTGTAGAGTCATGCCATTGAGATGACCATGATTTATTCACCAAGAGAGTAAAAACGATTATAATAAAGAGACGGGAGGCCATGGGCTACCGATGGATCCTCTAGTAGAGCCAGATGCGGTGCCATCCGTTACAACGGACGTACGCACAGATGCGTAGTTCCATGAAGGCTTCATACGGTTCATGCAGACCTTCCAGGGAGCACTGCTGATTTCCACATCTATGGGAGAGCTGACACATATATTCCAGTAGCATCATCCACCTATGTTTTCAGGGGATGGTGGACCACAGGCTGTGGAGTCATGGTTGGGATCTATAAAGACAATCATTGAGCATCTGGAGATGCCTCCTGGGAGGAGGGTCAAGCTCGTTACATACATGCTACATGATTCCGCCAAGATATGGTGGGATGTTACCACCCAGAATGAGAATCATAGAGACATGGAATGGGAATATTTTCAGGCATTCTTCTATGAATTTTTCCTTCCAGAGATGCTGAGGGTAGATAGAGCTCGAGAGTTCATGAATCTGTAGTAGGGCGCTATGTCAGTGATGGACTGTTCTGCCCGCTTCACCGAGCTACAACGTTTTCACCTGTTCTAGTTGGTTATGAGATGCTGAGAGCTAGAATTATTGATTAGGTCTTCTATATGACATTCAGGTGTTGTTGAATGTTTTCAGGTTTCCTACAGTGCATGCTATTGTGAACCAAGCACTGTTTACTGAGAGAAACATGTGGAAAGCTAGTGGTACAGGCTAGGTCAGTTTGGCACCAGTTTCTGGTACAATTTTTACTGGTAAGAGGAAGAGGAAGATGAATTTCTCTCACGATGGAAGTACTAGCCAAAAGAATTTTTCAGGTGGCCAGGCTATGTGCTACTAGTGTGGTAAGGAGGGGTAAAAGAGACCACAGTGTACACGTGACCCAGTGGAGTGCTGAGCTTGCTGCAAGATGGGTCATCTCCAGATTTTTTGTAGGGATTTTCCACCAGTGGCTAGTGAGAGGGGTTCTGTACAGACTCCGCATGCTGGAGCAGGGCCAGAAGCTTCTTACCAATTAGGGAATTGGAATTTGTTGGGATGTTCAGGCTGAGGTGGTGGTTGTGGCTATGGTAGCCAAACACCAAGATCTCAGAGACTACAGGGTGGATCAACTCAGGGTATCCAGGTTGTGTCCCAGGACCATGGCACTGGGTAGGCATATGGAGTGCAATAGACCCAACAATATCAGGATTCTGAACCTTCTACTATCAGAGGTACTATTCTAGTTTCTTCTGTTTTGTCTTCAGTACTTTTCTATACTAGTGCTACGCATATATTTATATCTGTGCCCATTGTGGAGAGCCTTGGGCGCTGTGTTTCTTCTTCTTCTAATATTATGATTCTAGACACTCCATTGGGGACTAGAACAGCTGGTGTGCATCAGAGTAGGGAGTTCACCTAGATGTTGGTGGGTGTCACTTTCTATGGGACCTCTATGTCTTAGAGATGAGGAGCTGTGACGTCATTCTCGGGATGGACTGGTTGGTAACCTTTCAAGCCTTTATAGATTTCTTTCATCTTTGGGTGAGTTTTACGTCACTAGAGGGTGGAGAGAATATATAGAAGGGTGATTGGGATGTCCAAGCGAGCCGAGATGGACCCGAGCATCATGGGCGAGGTAGTGTAATAACCAAGATTGCGAGTTTATAACTAGATGACCAAGGAACTTGTCATAAGGATTTCTCTCCAGTAGTTTATTGTTTCAGGGATGTCTTCCAGGATGAATTTTCAGGTCAACCTCTAGAGAGAGGGGTGTATTTATCTATTGATATTGTTCTAGGAGTAGCCCCGGTGTCCATTCCTCCTTATAAGATGGCTACACCAGAGTTAAAGGAGCTCAAGAGGTAGTTGGAGGATTTTCAAGAAAATGGTTTCATCCGACCAGTACTTCACCTTGGGGTTCGCCAGTCCTATTTTCTAAGAAGGCGGACGATACACTTAGAAATTGTTTGGATTATCGTAAGATAAACTAGTTGATGGTCAAGAACTGATATCCCTTTCCAAGGATTTATTATCTTTTTGATCAACTTCATAGATCATGAGTGTTCTCGAAGATTGAACTGAGATTCAGATATCATCAGTAGTGCGTTAGACCATTGGACATACCACTTACATCTTTTTGGAGAAGATATGGTCTATAAGAGTACTTGGTTATGCCGTTAGGACTCACGAACACGCTAGCAGTTTTCATGGCTCTAATGAATCTTGTGTCCCACCCATATCTAGATTCTGTTGTGGTAGTCTTTGTGGATGATATCTTGATGTACTCTCACACTTGACACAACCATTACTTCACATCTTGATATTGAATTGAGTACATTGATAGATCATAAAATATATTCTATGATCTCAAAGTGCCAATTTTGGATGGACCAGATACACTTCCTAGGTCATATTATCTCTGATTCCAGAGTTGTAGTGGACCCAGAGAAAGTGAAAGAAGTAGTTTCCTGGGAGAAACCGAAGAACGTGTCTGAAATTCATAGTTTCTTAGGGATGTCTATTTACTACAGGAACTTTATAAAAGACTTCTCCCACTTAGCAGTGCCATCGATAGGTTCGACTAAGAACGGTGTGAATTTTGTTTGGTCATAAGCTTGCAAGACATATTTTCAAGATCTGAAGGGAATATTGACAACAGCACCAGTCCTGATACTTCCAGGTCAAGGGAAGATCAGTACAGTTTACTGTGATGCATCAGGTATTGGGCTGAGAGAAGCGTTGATGCAGGGTGATTGGGTGGTTGTGTACGGGTCTTGACAGGTGAGGCCACATGATAGGAATTACCCAACACATGATCTCTAATTGGCTACAGTTGTTTATGCGTTACACTGATGGAGATATTATCTCTTAGGAGAAAATTTTGTGGTGTTTACAGACCACAAAAGTTTTAAGTACATCATTACCCAGCGTGACCTAAACTTTAGATAGTGAAGGTGGGTTGAATACCTTCAGTCCTTAAACTTTGAGCTTGCCTATACACCTGGTAAGGGTAGTACAGTAGCTGATGCACTTAGTAGGAGGACTCAGGTACATGAAGTGTTGGAGGCCAGTGGTGAGTGGATGCTTATGAATTTGTTCTCTAAGATGCATTTGGAGGTGCATGATAGTCAGGGGTGAGCCTATCTTTCATCCTTAGCTGTGACTTCTACCCTCTTGGATAGTGTGAGGATGAAACAACTATCAGATTCGGAAGGCCAAGTTATATGGGAGTCGGTGGCAAGTGATGACCCTCCTCTCAGTTGGACGATAGGCTATGATGAGGTACTACATATCCATGGATGAGTGTGGGTTACAGGGTATATAAACAAGGAGTTGATGAAGGATTTTCATGCTTCTTCTTGGGAAGTGCATCTTGGGGTTACCAAAATGTACCGTGACTTTAGACTTCAGTATTTATGGCCAGGTATGAAAAGATAGGTAGCCGGTTTTGTTACGAGATGTTACATCTATCCGTAGGTTAAGCCGAAGCATCAGAGGCCAGCCAAACTATTAAAACAGTTACCCATTATGGAGTGAAAATGGGATGATGTCACGATGGACTTCGTGACTGGGTTTCTGAGGTCACCTCGAGGCAGTGATTCTATATGGGTTTTTGTGGATAGACTTACGAAGGTAGATCACTTTTTTTCCGATCAAGTAGACTTTCGGTGTTGATGAGCTCGAGATGTTGTCTATTCGAGAGGTATTATGCCCTCATGGGGTCCCCGTTATTTCATTTCAGACAGGGATTCCGATCTTACTTCTCGTTTCTGGAAATTTTTTTAGAGGGCACTGGGTACACAGGTTCTTCTGGGCGCAGCTTACCACCATCAGACCAATGGCCAGTCAAAGCGTATGATATAAGTGCTTGAGGACATGCTGCGTGCATGCATCCTAGACATTGGGGGATCTTGGGAGAAGCACATACCCATAGTTGAGTTTGCCTACAACAATATTTTTCAAGCAACTATTGAGATGGAACCTTATGAGGATTTATATGGTAGGCCATGCCGATAACCATTGTGCTGGTCGAAGGTAGGTGATGCACTTTATTGGGACCACGTCTTCGACAGGAGACTTCAGAGATGGTCTAGTTGATAGAGAATTGGATGGCTACTACACAGTCTCTTCATAAATCTTATGTTAATCGCCACAGACGACCCTTGGAGTTCATGGTCAGGGATCAGGTTTTCTTGCATGTTTCAATGAGGTTGGGGCACAGGCGGATTAGGAGTCAGGGTAAACTTTCACCAAGGTACGTGGGCCGTATGAGATTCTGGAGAGTCGGTCTGGCTTTCTATTTCTTGTAGTTACTACATAGTTATCAGGCCATGCACGACATCTTCAACGTATCGCAACTGCGCCATTATCACTCAGACCCATCTCACATTTTTCAGCCCAAGGAGGTTGGACTTTAGGTCGATGCATCCTTTGAGGAGAATCTAATTTGTATTGTTGATAGGAGCACGAAGGTTCTCTGAGGCTGGTCAGTTCCTCTTGTATGGGTGTTATGGCAGCATGGCCGAGTGTAGGATGAAACCTAGGAGCGAGAGACCTACGTATGTGCTCAGTGGCTAGAGTTGTTCTCAGCTTTATCTTTACCACCCTTGGAAGGGTAATTCAGGGACGAATTGATTTAAGGGGGGAAGTTTGTAAGAACCTGGTTCTTATTTTTGAGGTACTTGTTTCTTCGTTTCCTTTTTCCTTAAGTATTTTTGACAAAATAAATAAAATAGAGAAAAATACCAAAATTTGTGGGTACACACCATGTACATTTCCACACGCCGTGTATTTTGGCCATGTGGGATGAGTACACAGGGCGTGTAGGCCTATCTGTGATGAAGGGTGTAAAAACTAACTACACGCCGTGTACCTAGTAATACATTCCATGTAATCAGTCAGCATGTGAACAGTAAGGTAGTGGGAGTATCCGCCAGTGGAACGACAGCACATGCCGTGTAGTTAAAAATACACACCGTCTAACGAAGTCAGCTGATGAACAATGAGGCGGTGGAAAGTGGCCGCCAGGGGAACAATTAAAAAATAGAAAGTACACGTCGTGTACTTGAGAGTTCATGGCATTTAGTTATGTTTTTTCGATTAAAATAGGCAGCATCCTCCTCATTCAATATAGGAAGCTTAGAATGTCCATGAGCCACGGGAGAGAATGCCAGATCTTGGAAGAGCTCCCGACCGCACACTGGGACTCTGATTGCTTCTCCAAATATCCTGTTTGAACCATGGGGGTGAATTCTTCTTTCTCCTTGAGTGTTTCCTTCCAATTATTTCTCAAGGGGAAGTTATTTGAGTTTTATTGGGTGAACTTTTATCCTAGATCTACACTGTTCTCGGTTGTTTCGAGAGGTTTCTTTCACGTATATCGATCAGAGGAGATCGAGGTAGGTGGTCTGGTGTTTATTTTCAACTATCGAGTTGTTTTTGTGTATCTTTGTGCTACGCTCCCATGTTTGGGGTGTCTTATGGTCGAGTCCTTGACTAATTAAATATATATAATTTCCTAGGTATGTATATACTGCTATTTGGGATCACTGTTTTGATCCAGGGCCACCCTGAGGGTGTGGTTCCCTTGTTTAGCTGTTTGGATAGGATACCCATTGGCATGCCGTTATTATGAGCATGTTTTAAGTTTTATTGAGAGAAAATATATATAAATTTATTTCTTATGTGTTGGGCTCAGCCCAGTTACTTTATTTTCTTCTGATTATCTTGAGGGAATGTTTCTGATTAGCCTGAGGGAAAGTGTTTGTTTAGCCTGAGGGAAAGGGTTGGAATAGCCTGAGTGCAACATTTATTATGCCTGAGGGAAGTGTTTTTTAGCATGAGGGAAAGGTTCTGTTATTCCTGAGGGAAATATTCAGTATGGCTAAGGGAAATCACCTGAGGGCTTTGTTTCTGTTTCGCCTGAGGGAAAGGCATGAGGGCAAGGTTCTTTTTAGCCTGAGGGAAACAGTTCAAATGTCTGAGGACACTGTTTACTTTGAATATTAACTATGGTGATTTCTTATGTTATACCTTCCAAGCTAAAGCATAGGCTTGGTATTGTTATTATCCTCTACTTATTAGATATCCTGTTGTGGTTTTTGCTGCGACACTGTATAGGAGATTTTCGGTTGAGGTCGAGTCTTGGGAACTTATAATTAAATTATATTGAATTGTTAAATAATAATTAAAATGTAAATATAACTGGTAATAATGTTTACTTTTGAGTACATCCTAGTTCACTGCATTTCATTACTGCACACTACTGTTGCACAATTTCATTGTCAATTGGGCATTGGGCTTTGGTGGTAGCCTACTGGGATTTATTTCTCACACCCTATTTAGGTCATGTCTTGGCCCCAATCCAATTATATTGCTGCATGTGTTGATAAGGGAAAGAGTCCCTATATAGAAACTTGATTGTTGTAGAGGAGTAGGAGAGCATGGGACCAAGCTTAGGCTTGTGATGCTGCTGAGTTCCTACTTTATTGTTTTGTTTTGGTAATATGTAGTTTTACCTTGTACTGTATCATTTTATATTGTAGTGTATCATGTTTTGGCTGCTTTCTTAGACTTAGGGACATATTGCATCATCATATATATGACTTTTGTCATCTTTTACTCCTTTACTATTGTTCATTTCATCTTGGTATTGTTTACTACTTCCACTTTTAGTATGTATGTATTTTCTCCGCTACGCTACACTTTAAAAAATGAGGGAATAGTTTCCCCACTATCAGACCTAGTCTCTCACTACTAGTCGGCAACCTCTGGCATTTGGAGAAATGTGCTTGAGGTCATGTGACTAACTGGGTTCGGGGCACCCATTGATTGGAACCCTGATTTGGGATGTTACCAAGTGGTATCAGAGGTCTTTTCTTTTCTCTGTGTTATTTTATTATTTGGTGACAATGGTAAGAGATATACTATTAAGGGATTCAGTAATAAATGCTCCCCGAAGTCTCTACCCCGTGTACAGGAAAAGGCCGGATTGCCTTGAGTTAAATTGTGATTTTCTGTTTATGATTATTAATGTTGATTTGGTTTCATTTTGGGTGACACACTTGTGGTGTGCTATTTAGATTTTTATACCTAGGTTCTATTCAGTTGCAACCCGATGAGATGAGGGTATTCCATCTCATGCATCATTTAGGCACATGTTAGAATCACACGCCATGCATAGTTTCCATGCCATGTAGGTGCATTAGAAATTGCAAGTTGTTGTGATAGATGTTGTGATAGAAAATGTATGCTATTATTATAGGTACCTTGGTAGATTGTCCTGCTATTGATAGGGTATTGGTACATGTTATGGTTGGGTTTATGGATGCTAAACTTTGGTTCCTGAGAATTGTGGTCTCTCTTGGACCAGAATTTAGCGAATCAAGATCCAGCCTATTGTTGTGAAATTCGGGTGCTAAACATTGATTCGTGGGGAGTATGGCCCCCACAGATCATAATTTGGTATATCGTTGCTTGAAATTTAAGAAAAAGGGGCTCCAGAGTAGTTTCTGAGGTCTACTATCTGGAAACCCAGACAACACTATGTGTGGTTCTATGAATACACACCATGTACTCTTCTGTTTGAGAAGAAATGATTTTTTTCTTTTACACACCGTGTACCCTAAGTACACCCCATGTAGTCTCTAACCGTGTCATAGGCCTTGTGGTCAGAGCCATGGTATGGAGAAGTTCTAGAGGGAACATTGCATGTACCGATTGTACACACCATGTCATGTTGACCATGTGTCTGCCGTGTGACTCACAACAAGGACATTGAAGACTTCACTTAAACACGTCGTTTAGTCCTTATACACACCGTGTAACATGACTTGGGAATCCGACCATGTAACTAACTACACGGGTCAGTGTTATCTTTACTAGTACATGCCCTGTAGTGTGATCCGTGTAACCAGATGTGTCTCGAACAACACGGGTCAACGAAGCTTGTTTAGTACACGTCGTGTACCTGTGGGACATGCCATGTCGTCTTGACCGGTTGGAGACCATGTGGACTTGAATGTGTGGCTGGGGAAACTAGGGGTTTACATGCCGTGTGCGGGTGTAACACACCATGTAGTGTCAGCCGAGTTTTTGGCCGTGTCACTAACAACACAGGTAATTGGAATCTAATTCATACACGGCGTGTCTATCTGGAACATGCTATGTAGTGCGAGATGAGTAACTGGACATGTCTCGAACAACACCGGTCGATGAAACTCATCTAGTACACACCGTGTAAGTCTTATACATGCAGTGTAGTCTTGTTCAAAATAGATCTGCGTGGCTTAGCCATGTATAAGGACTCGGGTAGGGGAAGAAAATTCAGGTACACGCCGTGTGTGTGGACAACACGCTGTGTGTTTGGGGTGTTACACGACCAGTTCTGGAAGAGTACATTCCCATAAAAAATAATTAAGGTAACATGTCGTGTAGTTATTATACACACCGTGGAGTCTTGTTTTGTAAAACTTGAATGTTTTGTTTCTCCTATCCCCTTTTTACACTCTTTATTTTCATCCCTTAATGATCTTAATCTAAGGCGTGTGTTTGACTTTGTAGAGTCATGCCGCCGAGAAAACCTTGAGTTGTTCGGAAAGAGATTAGCAATGATTATAACCCATATATGGTTAGCCATGGGCTACTAATGGATCCTACAGCAGTTCCAGATACGGCTCTAGCCGTTACACCGGACGCAGGCACGGATGCACAGTTCTGTGAAGGCTTCCTGCGGTTCATGAAAACCTTCCAGGGAGAACCAATGCTTGCCACATCTATGGAAGAGCTAACACATATATTCCAGAAGTAGAATCCACCTACGTTTTCAAGGGATGGTGGACCACAAGCTGCAAAGTCATGTTTGGGCTCTATGTAGATGATCTCCAAGCATCTGGAGACGCCTCCTGGGAGGAAGGTCAAGCTTGCTACATACATGATGCTTGATTCCTCCAAGAGATGGTGGGATGTTACCACCCGAAATGATAATCACAAAGACATGGCCTGGGAAAATTTGTAGGAAATCTTCTATTAATTTTTCTTTCCAGAGATGCTGAGGGTAGATAGAGCTTGTGATTTCATGAATCTGCAGCAGGGCGCCGTGTCAGTGATGGACTATTCTACCAGCTTCACTGACCTAAAACATTTTTCACCTATTCTAGTAGGTGATGAGACACTGAGGGATAGACTGTTTTAGGATGGTCTTTGATATGACATCAGAGAAATGGTGAACATTTTCAGGTAGCCTATAGTGCATGTTATTCTAAACCAGGCACTGATTACTAAGCGGAACCTGTAGGAAGCTAGTGGTGCAGGCCAGGGTGGTTCGACACCAATTTCTTGTACTATTTCTACTGGTAAGAGGAATAGGTAGAGGTATTTCTCTCATGGTGGTAGTACTATATAGAATAATTCTTCAGGTTTCCAGGTAATGTGCTACCAGTGCGTTAAGGAGGGGCACAAGAGACTTCAGTGTCCACGTGACCTAGTGGAGTACCGAGCTTGCAGCAAGATGGGTCATCTCCAGTGTTTTTTCATGGAGTTTCCACGAGTGGCTAGTGAGAGGGGTTCTGTGCAGACTTCGCGTGCTAGAGTAGGGCTAGAAGCTTCTTACCGGTTAGGGAATTAGAACACATTGGGACGTTCAGGCCAAGGTGGTGGTCATGGATGTGGTAGCCAGACACTTGGATCTCAGAGATTGTAGTGCGGGTCAGCTCAGGGTAGCCAGGCTGTGTCACAGGGATGCAGCATTGGGCAGGCAGATGCAGTGCAACAGACCCAACAGGAGTAGGATACTGAAACTTCTAATGTCAGAGGTACTATTCTAGTTGCTTCTGTTTTGTCTTCAGTACTTTTGAATACTGGTGCTACACATAACTTTATATCGGTGCCCATTATGTAGAGCCTTGGGCTCTGTGATTCTTCATTTTCTTCTGATATTATGATACTTCAAAATTTGTTGGTGACTAGAACGGCTACGGTGTGTCAGTGTAGGGAGTGACCCCTAGAGGTTGGAAGGTGTCATTTTTTTGTGACCTCTATATCTTAGAAATGACGAGCTATGACGTCATTCTCGGGATGGACTGGTTGGTACCATTTCGAGCCTTTGTAGACTGCTATTGTCATAGGGTGAGTTTTACGTCACCAGAGGGCGGAGAGTTTCTATAAAAGGGTGAGAGGGATGTCCAAGAGAGCCGAGCTGGACCTGAGCGTCATGGGAGAGGTGGTTTAACAGCCCATATTGTGAGTTTATACCTGGATGATCATGGAACTTGTCAGAAGGATTTCCCTCCAGTAGTTGATCATTTAAGGGATGTCTTCCCGGATGACTTTTCTGGTCTACCTCTGGAGTGAGAGGTCGATTTCTCTATTGATCTTATGCCATGAGTGGCACTAGTGTCCATTCCTCCTTATAGGATGGATAAAACAGAGTTACAAAAGCTCGAGAGGCAGTAGGAGGAGTTGCAGGAAAAGGGTTTAATCCGACCCAGTACTTCTCCTTGGGGTTCGCCTGTCCTGTTTTCTAAGAAGGAGGATGGTACCCTCAGACTTTTTGTGGATTATCGGAAGCTGAACCAGTTGACATTCAAGAATCGATATCCCATTCCAAGGATTGATGATCTTTTTCATCAACTTAGAGAAGCATGAGTGTTCTCGAAGATTGAATTGAGATTTGGATATCATCCATTGTGCGTTAGACTCTCAAACATACCGATTATATCTTTTCGGAGTAGATATGGTCTATATGAGTACTTGGTTATGCCGTTCAGAACCACGAATGCTCCATCAGTTTTCATGGCTCTGATGAATCTTGTGTTCCACCCATATCTAGATTATTTTGTGGTAGTCTTCGTGGACGATATCTTGGTGTACTCTCACACTCGACACGAACATACCACACATCTTGAGATAAATTTGAGTACACTAAGAGAGCATCATCTGTATGCTATGTTCTCAAAGTGCCACTTTTGGATGGACTAGATACACTTCCTAGGTTATATTATCTCATAGGAAGGAGTTGCAGTGGATCCAGAGAAAGTTAGAGTACTAGTTTCTTGGGAGCATCCTAAGAACGTGTTTGAAACATGGAGTTTTTTGGGGCTGGATAGTTACTATAGGTTCATTATTCAGGACTTCTCCTTCCTAGAAGCGCCATTGATAGGTTTGACCAAGAAGGGTGTGAAGTTCGTTTGGTCATACGCTTGCGAGACAGCCTTTCAGGAGATGATTGACATCAACACTAGTCCTGATACTTCCAGTGCAGGGGATGATCTATACAGTTTACTATGATGAATCATGTATTGGTCTGGGAGAAGTGTTAATGAATGGAAATCGAGTAGTTGCATACATGTCTCGGTAGTTGATACCACATGAGAGGAATTACCCGATGCATGATCTCGAGTTGGTTGCAGTTGTTCATGCGTTACGCTTTTGGAGGCATTATATCTTGGGAGAAAATTTTGTGGTGTTTACAGAGCACAAAAGTCTTAAGTACATCTTTACCTAGCGTGACCTGAACTTGAGACAACAATTTTGGGTTGAATACCTTCAGTCCTTCTACTTTGAGCTTTCATATACACCTAGTAAGGGTAATGCAGTAGTTGATGGACTGAGTTGGAGGACTCAGGTACATGCAGTGCAGGAGGCCAGTGGTGAGTGGCAGCTTTTGGCTTTGTTCTCTGAGATGCATTTAGAGGTGCATGATAGTCAGGGGAGAGCCTATCGTTCATCCTTAGATTTTAGTTATACCCTCATGGATAGATTGAGGATGAGGCCGCTGTCAGATTCAAAAGGCCTAGTTCTACGGGAGTCGGTGACAAGTGATGAACCCCCTCCTTGTTGGATGACATGCGATGACGAGGTACTGCGTATCCATGGACAAGTGTAGGTTCCAGGGGATATAACTGAGGAGTTGATGTAGGAGTTTCATGATTCAGCTTGGGCAGTGCATCTTGGGGTTACCAAAATGTACCATGACTTGAGATGTCAGTATTGGTGGCCAGGTTTGAAAAGAGAGGTAACTGGTTTGGTTATGAGATGTTTCAACTTTCAGCAGGTGAAGGCGGAGCATAAGAGGCCAGTCGGACTGTTACAACAGTTAGCCGTTACGGAATGGAAATGGGATGATGTCACGATGGACATCATGACTGGTTTTCCGTGGTCACCTTGAGGTAGTGATGTCATATGGGTTTTTGTGGATAGACTTAGTAAGATAGATCGCTTTTTGCAGATCATGGATACTTTAGTGTCGAAGAGCTCGGGAAGTTGTATATCCGAGAGGTAGTACACGTTCATGGGGTCCTCTATTCTATCATTTCAGATAGGGATGCCCATTTTACATCTCGTTTCTGGCTGAGTTTTCAGAGGGTACTGGGTACACAGGTGCTTCTGAGCACATCTTACCACCCTCATACCGATGGCCAGTCAGAGTGTACGATACAAGTGCTAGAGGACATGTTGCGTGCATGTGTCCTGGACTTTGGGGTCTCTTGGGAGAAACACATACCCTTGGTCGATTTTTCCTACAATAATAGTTTTCAGGAAACTATTGAGATGGCACCTTACGAGGCTTTATACGGTAAGCCATGCCGATCACCATTGTGCTTGTTGGAGGCAGGTGAGGAAGCTTTACTAGGACCACATCTCATGCAGGAGACTTCAGAGCAGGTCTAGTTGATACAGAAGCGGATGAATACTTCACAATCTCATCAGAAATCTTATGCTGATCACCACAGATGACCCTTGGAGAATGTGGTAAGGGATTAGGTTTTCTTGCGTGTTTCACTGAGGTTGGGACACAGGCGGATCAAGAGACATGGTAAAATTTCACTGAGGTATATGGGGCCATTTGAGATTCTAGAGAGAGTAGAGCCGGTTTCCTATCAATAGCAGTTACCACAGAGGTATCAGTCCATGCATGACGTCTTCAACTTAACTCAGTTACGCCATTATCACTCAGACCTGTCTCGCATTATTCATCCCGAGGAGGTTAAACTTCATGTCGATGAATCATTTGAGGAGCATTCGATTTTTATTATTGATAGGATCACGAAGGTTCTTAAAGGTTGGTCAGTTCCTCTCGTACATGCGCTATGGAAACATGGCTGAGTGTAAGATGAAACCTGGGAGTGGGAGACCGACGTACGTGCTCAATGGCTAGAGTTGTTCTCAGATTTATCTTCACCACCCTTGGAAGTGAAATTCGGGGACAGATTTCTTTAAGGGGCGAAGTTTGTAAGAACTCGGTTCTTATTCTTGAGGTATGAGTTCCTTCTTTTCATTTTTCCTTATGTGTTTTTGAGAAAATAAGGAAAATAGAGAAAAATACCAAAATTTGTGGATATACGCCATGTACTTTTCCACATGCCGTGTATTTTGTCCACGTCGGATGAGTACATAGGGTGTGTAGGCCTGTCGGCTATGAAGGGTGTGAAAACTAACTACACACCATGTACATAGTAATACACGCCGTGTAATCAGTCGGTAGGTGAACAGTAAGGCAGTAGGAGTAGCTGGCAGCTGAATGATAGTACACACCATGTAATCAGAAATACACACCGTATAACGAATTTGGATGATGAATAGTGAGGTGGTGGAAAGTGTCCACCAGGGGAACAATTAAAAAATGGAAAGTACACACCGTGTACTTGAGATTACATGCCATGTAGTTATGTTTTATTCACTTAAAACAGGATGTAGCCTCCTCTTTCGACAGAAGTAGCTTAGAATGTCCGAGAGCCATGACAAAGAAGGCCAGATATTGGAAGAGATCCCAACCAAACACCGGGACTCCGATTCCTTCACCGACGATCTCGTTTGAACCGCACGGGCGAGTTCTTCATTCTCCTTAAGTGTTTCCTTCCAATTATTTCCCAAGGTGAAGTAATTTGAGTTTGAATGGGTGAACGTTTATTCCAGATCTACGCCATTATTGATTGTTTCGATAGGCATCGTTTAGGTATATCGATCAGAGGAGAACAAGGTAGGTGGTCTGGTGTTTATTTCCAACTGTCGAGTTGTTTTTGTGTACCGTTGTGCTACATGCCCATTTTTGGGGTGTCTTATGGCTGAGGCCTTGACTGATTAAATACCTAAAATTGAATAGGTATGTATATAATGCTATTTGGGATCACTGCTTTGATCTAGGTGCACCCCAAGGGTGCAGTTCCCTTGTTTAGCCGATTGGCCAGGATACCCATGGGTATGCCATGATTATGATAATGTTTTGAGATTTATCGAGATAAAATATATATAAATTTCTTGCTTATGTGTTGGGATCATCCCGATTACTTGCTTTTCTTCTGATTAGCCAGAGGGAAAGGTTCTGGTTAGCCCGAGGGAAAGTGTTTGTTTAGCCTGAGGGAAAGGGTCTGATTAGCAGGAGGGAAATGTTTCTTGTAAATCCCCAACCCCAGTTACCCAGAGTCTGTGCATTATTACATAACATTGTCATGATCACATAAGATCACATCTCGAAAGAACGATTAGTTTAGTAGCCTTGAAAACACTAGATACATTGATAAAGTTTACATTACATCATAATGTGAAAACTACAACAACATCTTGTCTCCACACTCATATCACCTTATACTATCCCAACAGGTCATTCATAAAATACTTCTTCACATCCTGAGAAAAATAAAACATAGAAAGGGGTGAGCTCAAATTCCCATTAAGGATAACAATATAGCAGAATCTTTTGTAAATAAGCACAAACATTTAAGATAATGTATAACAAAAAAAAATCCTTTTAAACATGAACTTCAGCATAATATGGTAGAAATAAAATGAAATAATTCCATTTACTTATTCACATGGATATTCTACTATTCAAATAATCACATGCAATATCAATAACCACTTTCATAATGATGGAATGCATAATGCTAGACTATCATAACCACGTAGCCAAGGCCTCGCGCCAAGACTACAAATAAGATTTTTTCAAGGCATCATGCCCAGACACTAGTTTGTCTCAAGAGACCTATTGATGCATCGATGAGCTATAGAGGGCTCCACCCACCACTTACTAAGTCCAATATAATCCTCATATGAACAGGTTTAAACACAACATAAACATTCGTATTAAAACTAGCATATGAAATGTAAATACTTTCTCCATAAACCATGAATGGTATAAAAATAACACATCCACAGTCAAACATATCACAAAACCTTCAATACAATATGGAAGTTTTGTATTATAATAAATCAACTTCAAATAAGCTTAAAATCCCTCAAAGGATGTTGACATAAATGAAATAAAAACTATTAGAGAGAAATATCACTTTTTTTAAATCATTTAAAAGTCATAAAATTATAAAATAAAACATTTACTTTTAAAATATTCTTATAAGCTTGTAAGGGAAGCTTCGAAGATTTTACAACGGTGGGAAAATAGCCGCAATTGCGGTATAAGTTAAAAAAAGACATTCTTACCTTAATTTGTCGAAACGGTTTAAAAGGTCCTTGTTTGGAAAATGATGTAAATATTCCTTTATAAAATTATTATAAAAAGTCAATCAAGAGTATACATGACTTTAACCCATATTCTGTAAAATAGTAAGAATTTTTTGAAATACATTTTTAAGAAACAGGGTTGTGGATGATAAAGAGGTACCAGTCGATAATTATGCATAAACAACCTCAGATAATGAAGAGATTGTGAAATAAACCCTTATCTTGTACATTTCCTTGATAGTGTGTAGTTTAACCTCCTATATAATAGTTAAATCATTCTTATTAAATTATAAAAGAATAATATACATAAATATGATCTCATATATGATCTTTTAATATATTTTTTTGTTAATAATATTTTAGTATTATCTTCGTTTCAAGTGTTAACTGATTCGTTTTCCTTTATATGCTTCGTTATGTAAGCCGTGTTTGTTATGGATAGGTTGTATCTTATTCATATCCAGAATGATATCAAGTACTTAAACATTAATTTTAATCATCAAATGAGAATTAGTCTTGAATGGATATTATGTGGAAATGAATCTCATCATGTTTATGGAGACAGTAATCCGTACGTACACACGAACACTAATTCCATTTCATTTTTCATTTTAAAAGGAATCAAAACCAAATGATACAAAGGTATATTATTATTCAAGTACAATATAATATCTTATATTTTTTACTTATGTTCATTAACACCATCCTTTATATGTTCCATGTATGGTATGAACGAGTCATATCACTTTGAGGGGCCGGTAGTCCACACTTCCTCAAATGAAATTATCATATATATATACAACATGAAACGAATAATGGTATTATATAAAATTGAATTACAGAAGCTTATATAAAAAATAAATATCATGAATATCATATTTAATTATAGTTCCATCATAATGTCCACCATGAGAGGTGGTAGGAGATAATTAAACTATCATCGTTTCGTGAGGCGTTTGGTTTCCATACATAGAAACATTATGTTCTTCACCCATTAGATGGAGGGTGTGTAAGTGTAGTTTGAATAATTCTCATAAAAATATCATATTATATTTTGTATACTAGTTTTTTTACAAAATAAAATAATAATAATATTTTAGGGGTTGGAGAAGTAAAATAAAAAAAAAGAATCTAAGAGAAATTGTTACCTTTAATTTGGGTAACTACCTTTGGTGTGAACCAAAAAGGACTCTTGAATTGCCTTATGCCTAAGTTAAGGCTTCTAGGAGGATGAGAGGGATTTAGGGAGCTTTATTGGGTAGAGTTTGGACGAGCCAAAATGCTTGAGAGGTGTGAGGAATTGGTTAGAAGTGGTGTCCTTTTATAAGGGGGAGGAGGGGCTCTTTAGGAAAAACTTAAAGTATTAATTTATAATAAATTCATATTCGGTTTCTAATGGATTCAAAGTGGATTATTCAAAGTCTAAGGTGGGGATGGGTCGAAAAACACTCAACCAATATATTTTAGACTGGTTTGGGTCACTATTGTAACCTTATCTTTTATATTTAACTCTTAGTTATATAGTTTGACATTTACCATATCTCTTTGTATTTTTATATTGTATAGTTAACAAACTTACTATATACATCCAATACACCCCCTAAGTGGTCCATTAATGACACACCTATCATTATATGAGTCCTTTGGACGAAACCTATATTTTTAGGAATATAATATCAATTAATAATATAATATATGTTTTAAAAACACTTTTATTTCAATTTTGGAAGTATTGGGTATTTTGTTTTTGATAATTTCATAACATAATTATTACTTAGAATAAAATTCATATAACCAATAAACATATGTCATATTAACATATAAAATTATTTGAATTCATAAAATGTCTCAAATTAAATTTATTTGGATATTTATAATATCAATTATTTTAATATTTCATTAATTAGGTAATTACTGCACCACCATTGTGTCAAAAATAAATTAAATTACTTAATGTCTAAAAATTATAAATAATATAACATTATATAGTAAATATTTTTAGATTTATAATGAATATTTATAATCTAATTTATCTTATGTATTACCCTATATTAAAAATGTTTTAGTTATTAAACTTTTATTTTAACTCTTTTAACTCTTCTTTGAATTAAATAATAATAAATGTCCTAATCTAATTCAAGTGGACCAAATAGGTTCATATTTTATTCCTAAGGTTGTTTTTGGTCGAATTATACTTAGCCAATAGAATTAGGACATGTTTTAGGGTAATAATAATTTCATTTTTACCCATAATTACCGTATTTACTTTTTACCGTGGTAAATAAAAGAAAAAAGTTACTATTCAGAAAAAAATTATTTTTATCTTATTGAATCAAATTTTACTCTTTGATATTAACTGTGTCTCTTGGATTTTCGAAAGTCCACTCACAGAAGTGGTAAAATTAAGTTTTATGTGAATTTACAAATTATCTTAGGAGATGGGTAAAAGACGGTGAAAAGTTCAATAAAATTTTTATATGTATAAAATTATTATAAACTGAATCCAATGAATTACATTGAAAATATATAGGTATTACATATATATTTTTACCTAAAATAAATTTAAATAAAATAAATAATTATTTAAATAAAAAGTCGGTTTTAACCAATAACTAAGTGTTTTTCACTATTCATCAAAAATTGAAAGTTTTCAAAAAAAATACCATAAATTCACCCTAAGAAAATTTTGATATTCCATATCCAAAAATGAAGTCCATTATGAATGAGGAAATTTATAAAATTTTAAAAAGTGGGTATTACTATTCATAACGGCTAGTTTGATTGGTTGTGGGGCGTGTTAGAACTCGAAGTTGCATACAACACACGCTACTGTATTATTCAAAGAGAAACATATTCTGGAAGATTGGGGTGTCACATTCTCCCCTCCTTTAAATAAATTTTCCTCGAAATTTCTAGAATACCACCGAATGAAAATACTCGGGTGGTTATTCATCATAAGTTCCTTGGGTTCCCACGTTGCCTCTTCCATCTTATGGTTTCTCCATAAAACTTTTACTTGACAAGTCTTCCGGTTTATCTGCACTTGTTCTCTTGTATGAAGAATCCTGATGGGATATTCGCAATAAGACAGATCAGGTTCCAGTTATAATTCATCATAGGAGAGTACATGGGTTGGTTCAGGCATGTATTTTCTCAACAGTGATATGTGGAACACATCGTCAAATTTGGAGAGATTTGGCAGTATTGCCAAACGGTATGCTACAGCCCCAATTCATTCTAGAATTTCGAAAGGTCCAATGTACCTGGGACTCAATTTACCTTTCTTACTGAAACGTATAACTCCCTTCCATGGAGATAACTTCAAGAAAACATGATCTCCTACATGAAATTCCAAATCCTTCCTTTGATTATCTGCGTAGATCTTCTGCCTACTTTGAGATGCTTTGATGTGGTTTTCGATTACCTGTACCTTTTCCATCATTTCCTTCACCAGTTTTGGGCCTACGTGTTCTCTTTCACCAACTTCATCCCAACAGGTTGGTGTGTGACATCTATTTCCATACAACGCTTCACATGGTGCCATCCAAATACTTTAATGGAAGCTATTGTTATAGGAAAATTCCACAAGAGGTAAATATTGATCCAACATAGCCTGAAAGTCATGTGAGCATGATCTCAACATGTCTTCTAAGGTTTGAATTGTACGTTCTGATTGTCCATCGGTTTGAGGGTGGTAGGCAGTGCTAAAACGATGTTCAGTATCCAAGGCCTTCTGAAGACTCTTCCAGAATCTTGAAGTAAAACAAGGATCACGATCAGAAACAATTGATAGGGGTACTCCATGAAGTCTCACAACTTCATTAATATATAGTCTTGCTAGATGTTCCAGTGGTAGATCTTCTCTTATAGAAATAAAATGTGTTGACTTGGTAAGACGATAAAAAATAACCCATACTGCATCGTTCCTTCTAGGAGTCTTTGGTAGCCCCATGAAAAAGTCCATCGTAATATTGTCCCATTTCCACTCTTGTATGGGAAGAGGTTGCATGACTCCTCCAGGATGTAGCCTTCTAGCTTTCACTTGTTGACAAACCATACATCTTGACACAAAATCAGCAATCTCCCTCTTCCTATTGTCCCACAAAAAATGTTCCTTCAAATCTCTATACATTTTGGTGCTCCCAGGGTGTATAGAGAAATTGGAACTATTAGAATCATCGAACAATTCCCTTTTTAGATCAAGTATATTGGGAACCCAAAGTCTCTTCCCAAATTTCAAAATTCCATCTTCATACACAAAGTCACTCAATCTCGCATCATTCATAGATTTAATATTCTTTTGAAATTCTTCATCATCGGTCTGAAAACTCTTTATCCTTTCTAGTAAAGATGGTTTGGCAACCATTTGAAAAATTATAGATGTTTCACCTTCCATGGTAATTCCCATATCCATCTTCACCAGATCCATGATAATAGGATCCCTTTCAATTCTCATTAGGTTCAAAACTCAATGATCCTTTTTTCTCAAAGCATCTTCCACCTTATTTTCCTTCCCCGTGTAGTAGTGTATCATGCAATCATAATCCTTGAGTAGTTCAAGCCATATCCTTTGCCTAATGATGAGTTATTTCTGTGAGAAAATATACTTCAAACTCCTGTGATCGGTATATATCTCACATTTTTAACCATAGAGATAATGACTCTATATATTCAAAGAAAAGATTACAGCAGCAAACTCAAGAACATGAGTAGGATAGTTTTGCTCATGAATTTTTAGTTGTCTTGATGCATTGGAAATAACCATATCATTCTGCATAAAGACACAACCATGTCCTTTCTTCAATGCATCACTATAAATAACGAACCCATCATTCCCTAATGGCAGTGTCAATAAAGGAGAATTGACTAATCTTCTCTTCAGTTCTTCAAAACAATCTTCACACACTTTTGTCCAAACAAATTTAACCCCTTTACGTGTGAGCTTTGTTAATGGGTTATCCAAATGGGAAAAATTCTTGACAAAACGTCGATAATAACCTGATAAACCAATAAAACTACATACCTTAGTTATACTCGTTGGTGATGGCCATTCTTGGATTTATCTTGTCTTAGAAGGATCAACAGAGATTCCATCCTTAGAGTCAATATAGCCAAGAAAAGAAATCTCCTGAATCCAGAATTCACACTTTCTAAACTTCCCATATAATTCATGTCTTCTAAGAGTCTTCAAGATAACGCACAAGTGATTTTCATGATCTTTATAGCTTTTGGAGTATACCAAGATATCATCAAAAAATACTACTAAAAAACCATGAAGATATTCCTTGATAACTATATTCATTAGATCAATGAAAACAGAGGGTGAATTAGTCAACCCAAAAGGCATTACTGTAAACTCGTAATGCCCGTACCTGGTTCGAAATGACATCTTCGGAATGTCTTCCTACTTCACACACAAATGATGATATCCAGATTGAAGGTTAATCTTTGAAAATTATTGAGCTCCATGCAGTTGGTCAAATAAATCATCAATGCGAGGTAGGTGATACTTGTTCTTTATTGTTATAGCATTGATTTCCCTGTAGTCTATACATAACATCATAGATCCATCTTTATTATTAACAAAAAGAATAGGGGATCCCCATGGAGAAACACAAGGATGAATAACACCCTTATTACTCAATTCCTCTAGTTGTTTCTTTAGTTCAACTAATTCTATAGTGGCCATTCTATAAGGGGTATTTGATATAGGCCTTGATCCAGGAATTAAATCAATGGAAAACTCAACTTCTCATTCTTGAGGATGTCCAGGTAAATCTTCCCAAAACACATCTACATATTCTTTCAAAATAGGTTCATACTTTATTTGAATATTCCTTTCCTCACCCACAATCATTTCATTCTCTTCCTCCCCAATAATTTAATTTAGTTGAGCTACTGGGGGTGGATCTAGATATGAATTAGGTGGTGACGATTCTACACTAAATATAAGGTCTTCCTTATCATCATCATCAAAAACCATAACCTCATTCTTCTTATAATAAATCTTCGCATCATGGTCCAAAATCCAATCCATACTGAGAATTATATCAAACTAAATCATAGGTATGATGATGAGATCAGTGGATAAAGAACATTTATGTGCTCTAATGGGGACTAATTCACAAAACTTTGTTGCAATGATACTTCCCTTAGGAGTTTTAACTGACAACTCCCTTGTTAAATAAAATTGGAAATATCTAATTTTCATAGAAAATTGGGAAGATATGAAACAATGCGATGATCCAGAATCAAATAAAGCATTTTCTAAACTTGAGGAAACCATTAAATTACCTGCCACCACGTCTTTCGGAGCTTCCCCATCAGCAGTAGTGATAGCATAAGTTTGGGCTTGATCCCATGGCCTTTTCTGAGGTAAGTTACCCTTAAACTTAGGACATTCATTTGCATAATGTCCCGTCTCTCTAAAATTATAGAATTAAAAGTTGACAACAACTCTCTTTCCCTTGCAATCATGAGCTTGGTGTCCTTTTTCACCACACTTGTAACAGACTCCCATTCCCTTAAAGCAAATACCGGGGTGTTTCTTCCCACATTTATTACAGGATGGATAATCAAATTTTCCCATATTCCATTTATTTCCATTTCCAGAGTGGTTAGTAGATCTCTTCTTCTCTTTCTTTGCCTTAAAGTCATAAGACTTAGCGAATTCCTTTTCTGTCTTGATGGCACATTAGACAATATCTTCGTTTGACGAGAAAGATTGTGAGAATAATGCTCGATGGAGAAAAGGTTTTAACCCATCAATGAAATGATCAATATTAATTCTTGGGTTACGTATATAATCTGCTACATGCCTCGCTAACCTTGTAAAGTTAGCCTCATACTTTGTGACATTCTCATCCTCCTTTTTCCTCAGACTCAGAAATTACCTTTCCATATCTGCTCGATGGTCACGAGGAAAGAATTTTTATAAGTAAAGCTCTATGAACTCCCTCCATTAAATATTTGATACTTCATCATCATACTTCGTGTTTTGTATCAATGACCACTATTGATCAGCATCTCCAGTGAGGCGATAAACTACCATGACAACCTTTTCCCTTTCACTACTCCCCAAAGCCGGAAATATTTTCTCTAGGGAAATTATCCATTGCTCAGCTACTAATGGATTTTTACTCCCATTGAATGTTGGTGGTTTCTTCCTAATGAAGCGATCTAACATTGATCCTCCACGCAGAAGATCAGGGTGCTCCATACAGGTAAGGTTATTATTCATAACCTGAGTGAGTTGTCCTAGTATGGTGATTAGCTGATTAGCACTAGTTGCATCACCAGCTCCACTATAATTATCTTCAACAGGAGGGAAATACCTACCTGGAGTGCATGCATTTATATGGTTTCCATTCTTTCCACTAGGCTCCATTTCTAAACAATGGCATAAACTAGATTAGTTTATGATTCAAAATACATAATTCCATACTTGTAAAACACTTAACATAAATTGAACTATTTATGGATATAATCCATAATCATAAAAAAAAATGTTTTCTTTGAGGAAGTATATACTACTAAACCCTTCATAATGGATTGTAATGAAAATGATAATTATCCTAAGCATATCCCCTGGGAGTGTCGTAACCAAGAGTGTAGCAAGGCCCATTGTTGTGCACCAGTTCCCATTCAAATCTAGCTCAAAGCGGTGTTTTCGGGTTTTACCCCTAGGAACATCTGTGCCAGCGCTGCCTCTACCTGCTCGTATCCAGAAAGGGATGTATTTCTCGGAAAACTCAAAAAATCTCTATAATACCAAAATTCTAGGAAGTTCTTCTATACTAATCGTCAAATTCCATCTTAGGTCTATGTTCTCTAATCACAGTTTATCTAAATCTAGCTTCCAATGATTGTGATAAACTTCCACTGATACCAACTATAA
Organism: Viscum album; assembly: GCA_963277665.1. Taxonomy (NCBI): domain Eukaryota; kingdom Viridiplantae; phylum Streptophyta; class Magnoliopsida; order Santalales; family Viscaceae; genus Viscum; species Viscum album. The sequence goes on from OY728127.1 coordinate 629,070,746, forward strand.
TGCCCCGAACCTAGTTACCCAGTGTCAGTGCATTATTACATAACATTGGCATGATCACAAAATATCAAATATCAAAATACCGATTAGTTTAGTATCCTTGGAAACACTAGATACATTCATAAAGTTTACATTACATCATAATGTGAAAACTACAACAACATCTTGTCTCCACACTCATATCCCCTTATACTATCCCAACAAGTCATTCATAAAATACTTCTTCACATCCTAGGAAAATTAAAACACAGAAAGGGGTGAGCTCAAATGCTCAGTAAGGATAACAATATAGCGGAAACTTTTGTAAATAAGCATAAACATTTAAGGAAATTTATAAATAAAACAAACTCATTTTAAACTTGAACTTCAGCATAATATGGTAGAAATAAAAAGAAATAATTCCATTTACTTATTCACATGGATACTCTACTAGCCGAATAATAACATGCAATAACAATAACCACTTTCATAATGATGGAATGCATAATTCTAGACTATCATAACCACATAGCCAAGTCCTCGTGCCAAGAATAAAAATAAGATTTTGTCATGGCATAGTGTCAAGAAACTAGTTTGTCTCATTAGACCTACCGATGCATCGAGAAGATATAGCAGGCTCCACCCGTCACTTACTAAGTCCAATGCATTCCTCATATGAACATGTTTAAACATAACATAAACATTCGTATTAAAACTAGCATACGAAATGTAAATACTTTCTCCATAAACCATGAATGGTTTAAAAATAACACATCCATATTCAAACATATCTCAAAACCATCAATACAATTTGTATGTTTTGTATCATAATAAATCAACCTCAAATAAGGTTAAAATCCATCAAAGGATGTTGACATAGATGAAATCAAAACTATTTGGGAGAGATATCTCTTTTTTTTGAAATCATTTAAAAGTAACATAATTATAAAATAAAAAATTTACTTTGAAAATATTCTTATAAGATTTCAAGGGAAGATTCTAAGATTTTACAATGGTGGGAAAATATCCACACCCACCATGTAAGTTAAAAAAAGACATTCTTACCTTAATTTGTCAAAAAGGTTAAAGAGGTCCTTGTTCGGAAATTGATGTAAATATCCCTTTATAAAATTCTTATAAAAAGTAAAGCAAGGGTATAAATGAATTTAACCCATATTTTGTAAAATAGTAAGAATGTTTTGAAATACATTTTTAAGAAACATGGATGTGGATGATAAATAGGTCCCAGTAGATAATTATGTATAAACAACCTCAGATAATGAAGAGATTGTGAAATAAACCCTTACCTTGTACTTTTCCTTGATAGAGTGTAGGTTAACCTACTTTATATTAGTTAAATCATTTTTATTAAATTATACAAGAATCATATACATAAATATGATATCATATATGATCTTTTAATATTTATTTTTTAATAATATTTCAGTATTATCGTCGTTTCAGGTGTTAATTGATTCGTTTTCCTTTATATGCTTCATTACATAAGCCGTGTTTGTTATGGATAGGTTGTATCTTATTCATATCTAGAATGATATAATGTCCTTAAACATTACTTTTAATCATAAAACTATAATTATTCTTAAATGGATATGATGGGGAAATGAATCTCATCGCGTCCGTGGAGATGGTAATCCGTACGTACGCACGAACGCTAATTCCATTTCATTTTTCATTTTTAAAGGAATCAAAACCAAATGATACATAGGTATATTATTATTATAGTATAATATAATATCTTATATGTGTTACTTAATTTTATTAACACCATCCTTTATACGTACCATGTATTCTATGAACAAGTCCTATCACTTTGAGGGGGCGGTAGTCCGCATTTCCTCAAATGAAATTATCGTATATATATACAACATGAAACGAATAATGGTATGATATAAAATGGAATTAAATATGATTATATATAAAATAAATATCATTAATATCATATTTAATTATAGTTCCATCATAATGGACACCATGAGAGGTGGTAGGAGATAATTGAACAATCATCGTTTCGTGAGGCGTTTGGTTGCCATACATAGAAACATTATGTTATTCACCCATTAGATGGAGGGTGTGTAAGTGTAGTTTGAATACTTCTCATAAAAATATCCTAGTATATTTATTATAATGGTTTTGTTAAAAAATAAAATAATAAGAATAGTTTCTGTGTTGGAGATGTAAAATAAAAGAAAAGAAGCTAAGAGAAATCGTTACCTTTAATTTGGGTAACTCCCTTTGGTTTGAACCAAAAAAGGACTCTTGAATTTACTCATTCCTAAGTTAAAGATTCTAGAAGGAGGAGGGGGATGTAGGGAGCTTTAGTGTGCAGAGTTTGGACGATCCAAAAGGCTTGACAGGTGTGAGGAATTGGTTAGAAGTGGTGTCCTTTTATAAGGGGGAGGAGGGGCTCTTTAGGAAAAACTTAAAGTATTAATTTATAATAAATTAATATTCGGTTTATAATGGCTAAAAAGTGGATTATTCAAATTCTAAGGTGGGGATGGGTCTAAAACCACTCAACCTATATATTTTAGACTGTTTTGGGTCACTATAGTAACCTTATCTTTTAGTTTTAACTCTTAGTTAAATAGTTTGACATTTACCATGTCTCTTTGTATTTCTATATTGTATAGTTAATAAACTTACTATATTCTTCCAAGATACCCCCTAAGTGGTCCATTAATGATACAACTATCATTATATGAGTCCTTTGGCCTAAAATTAGATTTTTAGGAATATAATTTCAATTAATAATATAATATATGTTTTAAAAACTCTTTTATTTCAATTTTGGCCGTATTGGGTATTTTGTTTTTGATAAATTCATAAAAGCATTATTACTTCAAATAAAATTCATATAACCAATAATAATATGTCATATTAACCCAGAAAAGTATTTCAATTTATAAAAGTCTCAAATTACATTTCTTTGGATATTTATAATATCAATTATTTTAATATTTCATTAATTAGATAATTACAGCATCACCATTGTGTCATAAATAAATTAAATTATTTTATGTGTAAAAATTATAAATAAAATACCATTATGTAGGAAATATTTTTATATTTCTAATTAATATTTATAATCAAATTTATCTAATGTATAACCCTATACTAAAAATGTTTTAGTCGTTAAACTTTGATTTTAACTCTTTTAACTCTTCTTTGAATTAAATAATAATAAATGTCCTAATCTAATCCAATTGGACCAAAGAGGCTCATATTTTATTCCTAATGTTGTTTTTGGTTGAATTATACTTATCCAATATAATTATTACATGTTTTAGGGTAATAATAATTTCATTTTTACCCTTAATTAGCCTATTTACTTTTTTACCGTGGTAAATAAAAGTAAAAAGTTACTATTCACCAAAAATTATTTTTATCTTATTGAACCACATTTTACTCTTTGTTATTAACCGTGTCTCTCGGATTTTAGAAATTTCACACACAGAAGCGGTAAAATTATGTTTAATGTGAATTTTCAAATTCTCCTAGGAGATGGGTAAGAGACGGTGAAAAGAACAATAAAATTTTTATATGTCTAAAATTATTATAAACTGACTCCAATGAATTACATTGAACTTATAAAGTTATTACGTATATATTTTTATATAAAATAAATTTGAATAAAATAAATAATTATTTAAATAAAAAGTCGGTTTTAACCAATAACTCAGTGTTTTTCACTATTCATCAAAAATTGAATGTTTTCAGAAAAATAACAAAAAATCACCCTAAGCTAATTTCTATATTCCAAATCCAAAAATGAAGTCTATTTTGAAAGATAAAATTTATAAAATTTCAAAAAGTGGGTATTACTATTCATAACGGCTAGTTTGATTGGTTGTGGTGTGTGTTAGAATTGGAAGTTGCGTACAACACACGTAAATGTATTATTCAAAGACAAACATACTGTGGAAGCTTGGGGTATTACATTTCTTATGCCTAAGGGAAGTGTTGTTTAGCCCGAGGGAAACGGTTCTTACATCTGAGGACACTGTTCACTTTGAATATTCACTATGGTGACTTCTTATGTTATACCTTCCAAGCTAAAGCACATTCATGGTATTGTTATCACCCTCGACTTGTTGTATAGCATGTTGTGGTTTTTGATACGACCTTATATAGGAGATTTTTAGTCGAGGCTCATTCTTGAGAACTTATAATTCAATTATATTGAATTGTTAAATAATAATTAAAATGGAAATATTACATGTAGGAATGTTTACTTTTGAGTAATTCCTTGTTTACTACATTTCATTACTGCACACTACTTTTACACGTTTTCACTGATAGTTGGGCACATGCCTTTGGTGGTTACCTACTAGGATTTATTTCTCACACCCTATTTGGGTCATGTATTAGGCCCAAACAGATTATATTACTACAGGTGTTGACAAGGGATAGAGTCCGTATACAGGTACTTGATTGTTGCAGAGGAGTAAGAGAGCATGGGACCAGGCTTAGGCTTGCGATGATGCTGAGTTCCTGCTACACTATTTTTTTTGCTTTGCTGTACTTGTACCTTGTACTGTATCGTTTTGGATTGCAGTGTATCCTGTTTGGCTACTTTCATAGACTTAGGGACATATTGCATCATCATATATATGACTGTTGTCATCTTTTACTTATATACTATTTTCCATTTCATCTTATTATTGTTTACTTATTCACTTTTAGTATGTTTGTATTTTCTCAGCTGCGCTACACTTTGAAACATGAGGGCATAGTTTCCCCACTATCAGACCTAGGCCCTCTCTGCTAGTTGGTAGCCTCTGGCATTTGGGGAAATGCGCTTGAGGTTATGTGACCAACCAGGTTCGGGGCACCCATTGAGTGGCAACCGGATCCAAGATGTTACATTGACTCAGATAAATCATTACCTATCTTTGAGTTTATTATTTGGTACCTACTATCATGTATTTAGAAATTTCAAAATCATTTATGGAAATCACATAATATTGGCCTTCCCCTCATGTCTCTTCTAAGGTAGATTACCCTATCACTTAGGGCATTAATGTGAATAATTGTCCACATACTTAAAATGGAAGAACTATATATGGGTTGAATTTTTATTTACCTTTCATTCATGACCCTCATAAACATTAACTCCACACATGAAATAGACTCTGATTCCCATAAATAATGTACATGGGTGTTTCCTTCCACAAATATCATATATTGGATATTCCACCCATCCCTTCTTATTTTTCTCTACCTTTCATCAATCTTGGTGTTCAATATTCCCCTTCTCTTTATTTCCATTAAAAATATAATACTTATAGATTAGTTCTCTATGTAGATTTCACATGATACTATGTCATCGTATGATGAAAATGTTTGAGAGGCTCATTCACTTCAGAGGCTCTACATCATCCCAAAAAATATGAAAAACACTACTTTATAGAAAATGTATATATACAGAATAATGCCTCTATAATCTAAAAAATATTACCTCATACTCAACAAAAAATCCCAATTCCCTCTACATCAAATTAAAAAAATTCCATTCCATATCTTCAAGTTTCTCTTAAGGAAAATATTTCTAAATGAATATCACCATATCATTTTTCCATTAGATAGTATTTTGAATAAATAACATCCATTTATCAATATCACCCTTTTAAAAATTCACATAAAAAGATCTCCCTTTCAATACTCCATAAAGCTAGAAATAACATTTTAAGGGACTGGATTCATTATTCAGCAAACAATGGATTAGTAGTTCCATTAAATCATGCTAGTTTCTGCCACAATAAATGGTCCATCATCACTACATCATGATATGAATCGACATGTTGGTCCATAGGGGAATTATTATTGGTTATTACGTATTCCATCTACCCTAATATAGATATAATCTTCTCAGCTCCAACAATAATCATGTTGACTTACCCAAGAGGGAAATTCATACACTGATTATGGGCGTTGATGCATTTTCCATTTCATTTACTAGGGACTATCTCTAAACATTTTAATATATATAATTATTCTATAAAATTATGAAAATTTAGGAATAATAATTCTTGTATAGAAAAATTTATTGAGACATCTATGTGTTTATCATAAACCTCATTCTATCTATGTTCTTCTAAAATATAATTCCCAAGGTTCCTACTAAACTTTATTTGATACAAAATTTAACCACCCCACTACAGTATCTCTAATATAGTGGTTACCTTATTAAATTAGAACAACATAAAATATGTCGTGTCACACTAGATCAAATAGGTTAGTTGTCTTGGAAGACTATATACATACATGATTTCAATATTAAATTTTAATCTTAAAAGATTTGTTATAAAATTTGTGAAAACCTTTGGATTCCTTTTAGTACATCATTTAATCCTCTCAAACATCCCTTCTTATAACCCCATGGAAGGAGAATAAAACCAAAATTTATCTCATTTATCCATTAAGGGTTTGTATACAATGAATTATATCATGAATACAAAAGGAATAAAAAATATGGGATAAATTATAATCAATAAAAATGCCATATAATCAATAACATGAGAAGAAAATATATCCATGAATAATAATAATGTAATAATTATATGAAAAATACTAAATTATTTCTAAATGATGAAATGAATAATTACAAACATCTTAATCTTACCAAAGTTACCACAACCATGGAATTTACAATAAATGGGTTGGGATACACCATATGACTATATAATAACTATTACATGCCAACTATTTTGTCTCATGAGACCAGACTAATGCATTGAGGGGTTATATAATTCCATGAAAAACCCATAAATAAAAATTTCGAATAAATTATTCATATATTGAAGTAAAATAATAAATATACATAATAAATACCCATATGCAATCATGTGTATAGAATACCAATATTCCCTAGGCAATATAATTAATTTCCTAGTAAAAGTTTTTTAACCAACAGCCTATATAGAAACATATATATTGTTAATATGATATAGAGATGATATTTAATATACCCAAGTTACTAGAGAACATGGAAATGAAGGAAGAAAATAAATATTAAATAAATATGAAGTTTTATAGATCACATAACTTCAAGGAAATATATGAATTAAGAATAAGCCATGTGTGAAAAATATGGTAGAAACCATAAATTAATATTGGGTGAAATGAGAACATTAATTCATCATAAAGGATTGGTTTTTAGTAATGGAAGTTATCTTTTGGAAATAGAGAGGAAAATTGATGTGAACATTAAAAAGACCATTTTTTAGTTTTTTTATCATATTATCAAAAGAATGTAAGAAGTTGGTTTAATAATTCTTTTCATGAGGTGTCAAAGAGACACTTAAAAGACTAATTGTATAATAACTTTGGATAATAGAATCATGAAAATAAAATTTTAAAAATTTGGATTTATGGATACCAAAGCCTTTTACATAAAACATTACATGATTTTAAGCATAATTATACATCAGATTACCAGCCAAGGATCGATAAGTCCAGTGTCTTAAAAGACTAGGTACATAAAATATAAAACATGGGGATAAAAAACATATATTTATTTATTCTCCATAAGGAGCTCCTAACTTCATTTGATCCCTTACATATACATAGGGTACCCTAAGGAACACATGAACAAAGGGATGATCTAAAATGCCCAGCAAGAGAAGGAACATAAGGATACGTCTTAAGCAGATGAGTAAGGAGGCATGACATAATGATATCCAAAGCATGGAACATATAAAATTGTATCATATAAGCATAGAATCATATAAAAATTGAATCATATAAATGTTTCATGATCATAAAACATTTCCTTAGTATGGGCCAAGGCTAACCACTATTCCCATTTCCCATTTTAGTATGGGTCATGGCTAACTGCCAATCCCATTTCCCATTTTAGTACGGGTCAAGGAAAATCACCAATCCCATTTCTAATCGCATCTCATGAGACTTAACATTACCCCTTTAATTGTATCACTATATGGTAGAACCCATATCAAAATTTTCATGAATATTATTTCCACATAAATAATCATACATAATCAACCATACATAAACATAAGGGTACCCCAAGAAAAAATTGGGTACCGCAATCATGACATAAAGCATAACTAGTGGGCGTATCATCCAAGATTCCATGAATGAAAGTATTTTGAACATACATGGACGTTAATAAGGTAATATAGGCATATAACATGGTAATTTATGTTTGACATAAGTGAAAACAAAAAATAAATGTATTTGAGAAACATTAGCATTAAAAAAATTTTGTGCAGTTTTAAAGAAAATACTATAGAGATTTTAAAATAGAAAAGAAGAAAATATTTTATATAAAACCATAATTGAAAGAATAAGGTTTTAATAATAAAATTACTTATTTAATAAAGATAATGGTGGATTAAATCATAGTATATAGTGAACATTAAATTAGGTAAAAATTTGGGAAGTTCCCTTAAAACAGGATTGCTTATCGAAACGTTCTATGGAGGGAATCTTTTAAAAACATGTATATCCCTGAAAGAGAGTGATGAAAGGGTATACATAAATGAATTTTTTAAAAATATACAGAATTTATAATATGTACATATATAGATAATATAAATCCATTTTTATATAAAAGAAACGTAAGGAAACCTGAAACAACAAAGAAGGTTCAGGTAGAATTCATTACAGTTTATTGCCATGGTGTCGAGTGTACCTAAGAGGGCTTGATGAGAGATAAAATGGGTTTATAATCACTTATAAATCATGATAGAATTATGGGGGAGGTTATAAAACGTACCCAATTATTTTGTATTACATATAAAAAGGTATATCATAGAGGACAATCTTTATTAAGAGAGAAATAGACTGGACTCTTTACCTTAAATCCGGTGGTGTTCTCCACCTGTTATAAATGACCTGAATAAAAAAATTACATTTGTTAATTAATAAATCCATAACCTATTCTATTTGTAATTGTTTTTTTATAACCCTTTTTGGGTCTTTCTAGGCCTTTTTGATTGGTCATAAGGTTCAATTTCATTGTTTGGGCTCGTTTGTTTACTTGGTTTTAATGACTGGTGCACTTATATTCATGTTTCGATAAACATGTAAGATGAATGTAGTTGTCCATAATTGAAGTTATATGATATTAGTTAACATAAATGATATTACTGGGTTATAATTTTAATTTTGTTACTTAGAGAGATGTTGAAATTGTATATATAAACCTTAGTGATAACTGTTTTGGTTAATCAATGGGTTTGATTACAATGAACATGTTTTGATTTATAACATAATACCATTAATACAAATTAATAACAAAACCATAACAAGGATATATGATATATATTATAATATGGCTAAAACATAACACAAATGGTTTCATGACCAGAATTAAAGATGACAAAAAAAATTGATAAACCGTTGTTTTTTAATGTGTTAAATTTACACATCTCAAACAGTGTTTTCATTTCTTTCAATTAAAATATGGGGAAAGGAGAGATGATAATTAAATATCCCATAAGCATAAAAAATTTAAGTACATTTATTTTACTAGAGTTATCATATTATTTGGGTTAAGGGAGGAGAGGAAAGAAAAACGAAAAGAAAATAACTTATAAGAAATGAAGGATTTGAAAAGAGGAATTTACCTCTTGAGACTTCCTCCTTTGAGCACCTCTTAAAGGGAGAGGTTTTGGTATATTGAAGATACTAGGGGCCTTATAACGTGGGGGAGGATCTTGGGGGGACATTAAGTCAGAATATTGGCCCGGAACAAGGCTTGAGAGGAGTGAAGTGAAGAGCTTAGCATGGGTGGTATTTATAGTGGAGGGGAGGAGGGTTTCATTGTATTATAATTATAAATTTATTATTTCTTCAAAAGAAAAAGAATATTAAGTATTATATGACCAATAATAGTAATAAATACATGTTAGTTATATATTTGGGTGCTTACACCACTTGTTATGTGGGGAATAAGGGATTTTCACTAGAGTGTATTTATACGGTAAATTAATGTATTTTACTATTCAATAGAAATTCATGTATTTCAGAGAAATCTAAAAAATTTAACCTAACCATTTTTCAACATTAAGAATCCAGAAATGAAGTCCATTATTCAAAAATAATTTTTTTAAATATGATTAATTTAATATTTAATTAAACTCATTATTTATTATTAAAAAACCAGTTTTAAAACATTCATTTAATTATTCAAAAATATAGGCACATCATACTTTAACTTGAGTATTATATTTATAATATCATAGGTAAGGTTAGTTTTCATTAGTGTGTATCACTATTTTTACAGGAATGTTACTATTCATAAGGGTAGGTTACTATTCACCAAAAAATAAGTTTTCCTTATCGGACTCCAATTAACATAATGGTTGCAATCGTGTGTGTCAGATTTTAGATTTTTCAAAGATAGAAGTGAAGACTTATGTTTAAAGGAAACTTAGCACTTAGTAGTTCATTATATTTTGTTTTCATGTCATTTTATGACTTATTTATAAGAAGGTAATTTAAATTTGAAAAACATTGGATCGTTATATTATTCCCCCCTTATGATATTTTTCCCTCAAAATTTCATTTTACATTCTATGTCATAAATAGGTTGGGGTACTTTTCCGTCATTGCTTTATCCAGTTTCCATGTTTCTAATTGTACTTATGGTTTCTCCTTAGTGCCTTGAATAGATGAGTAGTCTTGTTGCATAGAACTTTGTCTCTACAATCCAAGATCTTCACTGGCTACTCCTCATATGAAATATCATCCTCCAACTATACCAACTATGAAGACAGTATGTGTGTAGGGTTTGGTATGTACTTCCATAAGAGGGATACATGAAACACATCATGTACTTTTGAAATGGTATGTGGTTGTTCCAGTCGATAGGCCACAACTCTTACTTGATCAAGGATATCAAAGGGGCCGATGTACATGTGACTTAACTTCCCTTTCTTTCAGAACCACATGACCTTATTCTATGGAGATATTCATAGAAATACCATGTCTCCAACTTTAAACTCATGGTATCATCGATGATTTCTTGTATAACGTTTCTGTCGAATTTGGGATGCCATGATATGCTGATTAATTGTTTTCAGCTAATCCACCGTTTCTTTGACCATTTCCGGTCCTGGCAGCTTACGCTCACCGACTTCATCCCAACATGCCAGTGTTCTACACCTTTTCCCATCAAGGGCTTCATATGGTGCCATTCAGATGCTTGAGTGGTAACTGTTGTTGTAGGACAATTCAACTAGTGGAAGATGTTCGTCCCATCTTCCTTTGAATTCCATATAACTATCTCCCAACATTTTTTGTAGTTTCTGAATAGTTCGCTCAGATTGGCCATATGTTTGAGGATGATAGGTCGTACTGAAGTTCAGTTCAGTGGTTAGAGCATGTTAGAGTCTTTTACAAAACTTCAAGGTAAATCTCAAATCACGATCTGATACAATAGATAGTGGTACTCCATGAATACTTACCACTTCTTTGACGTAAATCTGTGCAAGTTGATCCAATTTGAAGTCCTCTCGAATCACGATAAAGTGAGCTATCTTTGTAAAACAATCAACAATGACCCATATATCATTGTTTCCTCTGTATGTCCTTGGAAGTCCAGTGACAAAGCCCATGGTAATGTTCTCCCACTTCCATGCTGGTATGGGTAGTGGTTTCATCACCCCCTTATAATTTTTCCTCTCATCCATTACTTGCTGACATACCAGGGACTTTGATGTATATTCAGCAATCTCCCTTTTCATATTGTCCCACCAAAAGTTTTCTCGGTGATCTCGATACATCTTTGTGCTCCCAAGGTGGATAGAGAAGTTTGAGCTATGTGTATCTTTCATAAGCTCCTTCAATATCTCTTGATCATTTGGTATACATAATTGTTACCCAAATCTTACAACTCCTTTCCTATCAATTTTGAAATTGGAGGATTTCCCCTTTCAGATAGCTTCAACCCTTTTCTGAATTTCCACATCTTTTATTTGAGCATCATTTATTTTCTCCAAGAGGGATGGTTGAGAAATCATTTGTGAAAGGAATGATTATTTTCTACCCTTAATTATTCCCATGTCCATCATTTAAAATTATAAAAATATTGGATCCTTTTCAATTCTCATCATTGATAAAGATGCAGGATCCTTTCTACTTGGAGCATCTGCCACCTTGTTTGCCTTATCGGGATGGTAGTGGATTGAGAAATCATAATCATTGATCAGCTCTATCCATCATTGCGGGCACATATTAATCAATTTTTTTGTGAATATATATTTGAGACTCTTGTGATTAGTATATATCTCACTCTTCTCCCCATAGAGATATTGCTGTGAGATTTTCAACATAAATATCACCACCGCCAACTCCATATCATGCGTAGGATAGTTTTTCTCATGTATTTTCAGCTTCCTTGTGGAAAAGGATACCACTTTAACATTTTACATTATCACACAACCTAATACCTTATTAGAAGCATCACTATACACCACAAAGAGTTCTCCACTTGTACGGAGTTTGAGTAGAGGTGTAGTGATAAGCCTATTTTTAAACTCCAAGAAATAGTATTCACATTCCTAAGTCTAGAAAAACTTCACTCCCTTCCGTGTAAGCATGGTCATTGGGTTTGAAAATCATGAAAATTCTTCACAAATTTTCGATAATACCCAGTTATACCCAAAAAGCTACGGATCTCCATTACAGATGTTTTCATGGGCCACTCTTCAATTTCCATTGTTTTGGAAGGGTCCACATATATCCCTTTGTTGGTGATAACATGACCCAAGAATGACACTTCCTCTATATAGAACTCACATTTACTGTACTTTGCATACAATTTATCCCTTCTCAATGTCTTTAACACAATATTCAAATTCTCATCATCTTCCTCCTTGATCTTAGAGTATATCAGAATATCATCAACAATGACTGCCCCAAATTTTTCAAGGTAATATCTAATGACTCTATTCATTAAATCCATGAAAATTTCTAGAGAATTATTGAGTCTAAAGGGCTTCACTATGAACTCATAATGCCCATACCTCATTCGAAAGGAAGTCCTGGGAATATCTTCCTTCCTCACCTTTAATAGGTGATATCCTGAATAAAGGTCCACCATAGAGAAATAACTGGACCCACGAAGCTGATCGAATAAGTCATCTATCAGTGGCAGGGGATACTTGTTTTTTATCATGATTTTATTGACCTCACGATAATCAATACAGTGGTGCATTGATATGTCCTTCTTCTTGAATAAGAGGACTAGCACACCCCCACGGTGAAGCACTCAGGCATATTAAACCCTTCTGTATATTCTTATATAAATGCTTCTACAGCTTTTCTAGATCTACATTGGACAATCTGTAAGGTGTCTTTATGATAGGTAGAGATCCAGGGATAAGTTCAATTGAGAACTCATCCTCTCGATCTGGAGGAAGACCAGGAAACTCATCAGGGAATATATCAGTGTAATCCCTCACGATGGGCATGTCTTCAAGCATGATTATCTCCTTTATCTCAATCATTTGAGCTAGATATTCCTTCTCACAAGGAAACAATATCCACATTTGATATGATGATTCTAAAGAAGATTCATCTTCCTACTTACACTTGTAAAGTATCGTAGGATGATTTGGGATGTAAAGAGTGATCTCCCTTTCCTGACAGTTGATGTTGTATTTTTATAAAGATAGCCAATCCATGCCCAAGGTAGCATCATACACCACTAAAGGAAGTATGACAAGATTTTTTGGGTGGTTTTTTCCCCAAAAATTAACCGGGGAGGAGTTATAAACCATGGATGCTATAATTTCCCAATTTCCAATTCTCACAGATAACGTATCCTCCAAATTTTGAGGTGGTGTTTGAATGGTTCAACAAAACATGCAAGATATGAACGAATGCATAGAACCAAAATAAAATAGTATGTTCCCTATTCTTTAATTAATAACTAGCGTACCTATCAATACATAATTTTCCTGATCCTCCTCAGTAGTAGTGATAGCATAATCCCTTCTTGACTTGGAGGTTGTTGCTGATTGTTTCTGATAACCCTCAACTTGGAGAAATTGCTTTCATAATTCCCATGGTCCTTGAAGTTGTAACACTACACTGAAGGACGAGTGTTGATATTACCCTTCCTTTATTCATCAAAATTAGTGATATTTTTAATATCCCTTTAGTAGTTCTTGGATAGATGGCCAAACATTCCACATTTGAAGCAATTCTTGGTTCCCTTCAGATAATTTCCAGGATGCGTCCTCCCACAAATTATACAAGGGGAAAATTTAGGCTTCCATCCATCATGGGATTTTTTTGATGAACCACCCATGTTGTTCTCACTTTTCCACTTCTTGTCACTGGGCCTAGAAGACCACTGATATTCTCTAATCTCTATTTCAACCTTGAGGGCCCAATGGAAAATATCCTCATAACTATCGAAGTCTCGAATTTCCAACTCTTTTCGTAGACACAGCTTTAGTATGTTGAAGAAGTGATCCACCTTGCATTCAGTGTTCATGATAAATCTAGTGGTATACATTGGAAGCCTTATAATGTTTTCTTCATACACCCCGATGGACTCATCTTCCTTCTTCTTAGGTCCAAGGAAATCTCTTTCTATCTTGAGACGGAGGGTTCAAGGAAAATATTTGTTGAAAAACATCCTCTTTAATTCCTCCTAATCCATGGAATAAAATTACTCTTAGGACTTTGTATTCTTGATTAGTGTCCACCACTGATCATCTTCCCCATCAAAACGATAGACCACCAGTACAACCTTCTCTTCTTCTGAGCACTGGAGGACAGAGAATAACTTTTAAAATGAGTTAATCCATTGTTTTGCGAGGAGGGGATCAAAAGATCTTCTAAACATGGGAGGAATTTTCTGCATGATGTATTCCATGGAAACTTGATCTTTATTTGGAGTAATAAGGATTTCCACATGATTCAAATTATTATTCACAAATCGAGCCAGCTGAGCAAGTACTTTCGAGAGGTTTTGAGCACCTTCTCCCATCATATCAGGCATATCATTAGGGAAATATTCACATTTCCAATGAAATAGGTTGTTGGAACATGTTCTTCTAGTTCCCTTCATTATCTAATAAAAATAATGTATAATTAGTGGTCTTGAATACATAGATATTGAGCATAAGAAGGAAAATTAGAACAATAAAGGATAAACTTACAAAGAATAAGTACATCCTAACATGTGATTCCTTAGGTTTATATCTATTTTATGCTCGATATATTTATTAACTTATATTCTTATGGGATTTTTTCCCTTAATAATAGTTTGTACTAATCTAGTGAATCTAACAAAGCATATCCCTGGAGAGTGTCGTAACCAAGAGTGCAGCAAGGACCGTTGTCGTGCACCAGCTCCTATTCGAGCCTTGCTCAAAGCAGTGTTTTTGGGATTTACCCCTAGAGACATCTGTGCCAGAGCCGCCTCTACCTACCCATATCCAAACATGGATGTATTTTCTTGATAAACCACTTACTCAATACTCACCAAAATTTAAGAATATTTTCTTATACTTATTCTCATCCTTAAGGTTCTCACTAAGGTTCTCTTATTCCTAATATCCAAAAATAAATAGACCATCCTTAAATACAAACTATTGTTTCCCAAGCCTTTTACATAAAACGTTACATGATTTTAAGCATAATTATACATCAGAGTACAAGCCAAGGATCATTGAGTCCAGTGTCTTAGAAGGCTAGGTATATAAAACATAAAACATGGTGATAAAAAACACTTCTTTATTTAGTCTACATAAAGAGATCCTAACTTCCTTTGATCCCTTACATCTACATAGGGTACCCTGAGGAACACATAAACAAAGGGATGAGATGAAAATTCCAGTAAGGGAATGATCATAAGGATACATCTTAAGAACATGTGTTAGGAGGCTTGACATAATGATATCCAAAGCCTGGAACATATAAAATCATATCATATAAGAATGGAATCATATAAATATGTAATTATAAAAATGTGGTAGGATTATAAAACATTTCCTTAGTACGATTCAATGCTAACTGCCAATCCCATTTCCCATTTTAGTACAGGTTAAGGCTAACTGCCAATCAAGTTTTCCATTTTAGTATGGGTCAAGGAAAACCACCAATCCCATTTCCCATCGCATCTCATGAGACTTCACTTTACCCAATGCATTAGAGTGCTATCTAGGCGCACCCATCTCAACATTTTCATGAATATTCATTCCATATAAATAATCGTACATTATCATCCATACATAAACATAAGGGTACCAAAGGAAATAATTGGGTACCAAAATAATGACATAATGCATAAACAATGGGAATATCATGAAAGTGTCCATCAAAGAAATTCTTTAGAACATACATGTATTTTAATAAGTTAAGATAGAAATATAACATGGTAAGTGGTTTCAAAAAAAAGTGAAAACATATAAGAAATGTATTTGAGAAACATTAGCATTAAAACATTTTTTTGAGGTATTAAAAAAATATTAAAGAGATTTTAAACTAGAAAAGAGGAAAATATTTTATATAAAACCAGAATTGAAAGAAGAATGTTTTCATAATAAAAATACTGATTTAATAAATATATTGGTGGCTAAAAAATGATATATTGCAATTGAAATTTGGTAAAAATTTGAGAATTTCCCTTAAATTAGGTTTTCTTATCGAAACATTCTATGGAGGGAATCTTTTAAAAACATTTATATCCCAGAAAGAGAGTGATGAAAGGGTATTCATAAACTAATTTTGTTAAACTACACAATATTTATAATATGTACATAAAAAATAAGATAACTCCATTTCGATAAATATAAAGGTAAGGCAACCTGAAACAACAAATAAGGTTCGGGTAGAATTCATTACAGTTTATTGGCATGGTGTTGGGTGTACCTAAGAGGGATTTATGAGAGAGAAAATTGGTTTTTAATAACTTATAAGTCATGATGGATGAATGGGGGAGGTGAAAAAAACATACTCCATTATTTGGGATTACACATAAAAAGGTAGAGCATAGAGGAAAATCTTGATTAAGAGAGAAATGGAGAGGATCCCTTACCTTAAATCTGGTGGTGTTGTCCACTTGTTATTAATTGACTGAATAAAAAATTATGTCTATTCTATATGTAATTGATTTATTATGACCCTTTTGGGTTCATTACAATCCTTTTTGATTGGTCATAAGGTTCAATTTCATTGTTCGGGCTCGTTTGTTTACTATGTTTTAATGACCGATTCACTTATATTCTTATTTTGTTAACATGTAAGATTAAATTGGTTGTAAATAATTTAAGTTATATTATATTTGTGAACATACATGAGATTAAATGGTTAAAATTTTAATTTGGTTACTTAGTGTGATGTCGTAATATTATATATAAAACCTTAGTGATAACCGTTTTGGTAAATCGGTGGGTTTGATTACAATGAATATGTTTTGATTTATAACTTGATACCATTAGTAAAATAGGATTACAAAACCATAGAGAGGCTATATTACATAAATAATAATTTGGTTCAACCATTACACTAATGATTTCATGACCAGAATTAAAGACGTCAAAATAAATTGATAAACCATTATCAGTGAATGTGTAATTTACACCTCTCAAATGGTGTTTTCATTTCATTCAAATACAATATGGGGAAAGGAGAGATGATAAGGAAATATACCATTAACAAAAAAATTCCAGTAAATGTATGTTACTTTAGTTATCATACTATTTGGGTGAAGAGAGGCGAGGAAAGAAACAAGAATAGAAAATAACTTAAAAGAAATGAAGGAATTGGAAAGAGGAATTTACAAATCGAGAATTCCTCCTTCGAGAACATCTTAAGGGGAGAGATACTGATATATTGCAGTAATTTCAGGCCTTTAGATGTGGGTTAGGAGCTTAGGGAGATATTTAGGCATAATATTGGCAAGTCACAAGGCTTTATTGGAGTGAATAGAAGAGGTAAGAATGGGAGGTATTTATAGTCGAGGGGAGGTGGGTTTTCATAATATTATAGTCATTAATTTATTTTTTCTTCACAAGACAAGGAATAGTAAGTATTATATGACCCAAAATAGTAATAAATGCTTGTGAGTTCTAGATATGGGTGCTTACTTCACTTGTGATGTCAGGAATAGTGGATTTTCACTACAGTGTATTTATAAGGTAAATTAATGTATTTTACTATTCACTAACAATTTAAGTATTTCAGAAAAATCTCAAAAATTCACCCTAACCATTTTTTGACATCTAGAATTAGAAAATGAAATCCATTTTTCAAAAATAATCTTCTTAATATGATTAATTTAATATTTAATTAAACCCTAAATTTATTATTTAAAAACCAGTTTTAAAACATTCATTTACTTATTCTAAAATATACGTACATCATACATTCACTTGAATATTTTTTATAATATCACAGGTAAGGTTGAAATTCATTAGGGTATATCAATATTTATAAGGTCATGTAAATATTTATAAGGGTAGGATATTATTATCCAAAAATTATATTTTTCTTATCGAACTCCAAATAACTTACTAGTTGTAACTGTGTTTGTTAGATTTTTGAAATTTCCAACACATAAGTGAAAAATTATATTTAAAGGTAACTTAGAACATAGTAGTTCATTATGTTGTGTTTTCATGTTATTTTATAACATATTTATAAGAAGGTAATTTCCATTTGAAAAACATTGTGTCATTACAGGAGTGGTATAAAATATATACTATTGTGTAAGGAAATTCCCTTTTAATATTTTAAAATACCATTATTTAAACCCATATCTTAAAAAGGATAGTAAAAAATTCAGTTGAAAGGTGTTATAGATAAATAAGAAGATTGATTGTGTCAGTTTGTTAAGACATGGAAATTAATTATTTATATCCATACTTAAAATAAGTTATCAATCAATAGGGGATGATCAATAAGGAATGACTCACAATAATGTGTTTGAATGTGTGACCGAGGTAACGAAAGGTAAAGAAAACCAATGAAAACAAAAAGGGAATGTGATGAGAAATCTAATAATTAATAAAAAATTAATGAGAAGGAAAATTTGTGTGAGTATGAGTGAAGGAATATAGAAAGTAAAAAAAGATCAAAATTTGATGAGGGAAATCACTTGATGAAGTAGGGGAAACTAGTTGGTTGTTTTTTGTAATGGTTTTTCTCTATTAATTAAAAGAAAAAAATAGCCAAAAATTAATTAGAAGAGGAAAACCATATTTTTCATCAAGTAAAATTATGAATGAATAGATCTTATGAATTTTAAACTATAAAATCAACTTTATCATTGAATGAGAATAACCCAGTTTTCACTGAGTTCAAATTGTTAGTCGATCTTAGTGTGGTAATCTCTCTTGATCTTTAAAAAGTTTTCAGTACATAATGATATTGAAGAATATTTTTAAATGATGTTTTATCATGATAATTTTTCACTGATACTTGATATTTTACAATAATTACTTACTAAAAAGAGTGATAAAGAATCATCTATTAAAATAATTTCATAGACAAATTAAAATAGATAAAGTGACACAACCAATTCCCCCAAGTGTGTTTAACAGAAAATCAAGATTATATTATGAAAATTAAAATAATTTTAAATAGAAAAATAAATTTAGAAAAAATAAGTAACATGGAAAAGGAGAAAATGAATTTTATCAATCGATAATTTTTTCTCTAGATTCATAGCATGTTCTCAAAATGGACTTGATATAGCTTCTATTTTCATTATTATGTTCTTATTTTTGTGTATCTCTTTCACCCCCTTCAATTCTAATTTTTAAATAAACTCCAAAACTAATAGTAATAGGTCCAATGTTTACTTTTTGGCCTCCACATGGAACCTTCACTATGAATATCCATCCTCAACAGTGATTAAATAACACCCTATTTAAATAGAATGTGCGACTTCTTCAAAAGTCATGCCATGTAGCAACCACAATCCATATTGAGGATTCCTTCCACATGGAAGGATTAGTGGTGATGATTAATGAATGATCAAATTTGAATATTTATTTCACAAAATCCCTAATACATTGATAAAAAATGATAAATTGGCGACATTGAAATTTGGTTACATAGAGAATTAGAATAATGTAAGTGATTGCCCACAGAGCCAACTGTCATGTAAGAAATTTCTCACATACCCAATTATCTTACGTAGGTGAATCACCATATATAAAATTTCTTTATGTAACCTATTGTCACGTATATGATTATATTAAATATCCAAATCACCACAAAACTGATTTATTAATGTAAACGATTATCACATAGCTGATTCACTTACATATTCAAATCACCACATAGCCAATTCGTTGACATAACCATTTTGCATCCCATATCATTCTTCTTCCAAATGTAAAACTTCAAATGTTAGAGGTACTAAATTTTCAAATAACAAACCTTGTCATATTGATTTTATAATCACATTATTATAAGTCACAAACTATGTTATTAATTAAACAAGATCCACAAATATTTCAAGAATATGGTTAGAGGAAAAAAGGGAAGAGTGGAAGTAATCTTCAACCAAGGGTGTCAATGAGGATTCTTCAGAGGTGAATCTTCTCTGATTTTGGATGTTTTGGATCATTTCATTTTATTTTTAAAGTAAATAGACCAATATTTGATCATATATATGGATTAGAACCAAATCATCTTCATCTTCATAGTTTAATCATTCTTTCAGTGGGGAGTCTCATCTTAATAGAGGTGACATTAGCTTTGAAGTCATCAGCACTGATGGGTTCCTCGTTAGTTCAAGAAGGTTAAGTATTCATATGTTCTTTGGAAAATGTATTTTATATTTTTTTTCCTCCTTTTATGTCTTCTATAAACGGACTACAGTTCTACATTTTTCCATATTTCCACCATATAATCCACCAAAAGTTCTTTTTTGTTAAAATATTTAAATAACAAAAACATGGAAAATATTTGTTCCAAATCAAATAATTATCTATTAAAATTTCGATTTTCTATTAAAACTCATTTGGTTCTCCAAAATATATGTGGAAATTTTTGATAAAATTATGCCACATCAATGTCCCCCTCACATTATCAATTACATTCATGGTACATTAAAATACATTTTATTTATTCAAAAAATTACAAAATAATTATTTACATTCCCAAGATCTAATTCACACCATAATTAAAGAAAAAACAAAAATTATACCATTGAAAAAACTATCATTCCACCAATTTTAATTCTTTATAGTTCCCTACTTCAACCGTAATAAAATTCCAATTCGTGAAGTGAATACTAGTGAGACATAAATGGACTGAAATCTATAACTAAAGGAACTACCAGCTTTCGCTCTTATCCATATTTACCAAAAAAAGTTCCACTTTACTATTCTATGATACAACTAAAAATAATTTCATATAATTCCATTGTTTCATTATTAAATTGGTTTCAAAATTCATATCCCCTTAATGAGTTCATTTTTTGAAAAGGATTTTTATTTGAATTTTTCCCAACCATCATCTTGTGCATTTCACTATGCATAACACTTATTGAGTTTGGATTAATTTATTAATATAATCACTCCTAGTTCCCTTGTCATAGAGACACATTGTGGGATCCAAATTGCACATTTTACTCTATTATAAAAGGACTTATATTACTCTCGATTGGGTCAGCTCCCTGAGGTGTTCAATTATACTAATGTTATGTAACTTGGTTCAAGTTCTAATATCATGTTTCCTCAAGTTCTAATTCTAATTCAAAAAAATATAAACCGTCGCACTCAATTTTCTTATTTTTATATAGTATCCCCATAAAAACAATGTTTTAAATAACTCAGAAATAACTCAATTATAACAATTTAAAAACCAGTTAAAATCCCCAAAACATACATGAAATTCTTCCTTGGTAGGACACATTGTGTTTTTATTTCACTAACTGAGAGACATACCAACACAAGGATTCTATAAACTGATATAATGAATACTTGATTTTGAATATTTTGAAATAATTATCAAAAGGGAGGCATTTTGAAAAAAAATTGAGGGTTTTTGATGTGAAGTGAATTTAAACATAGTTAAATAAAAATTAAAGAAACCACCCCCATCACATAAAAGCCAATTTTTTTCAAAATATTGAATCCTAAGGTGATAGAATATTTTCTTATCAATCTGGTTCAAAATATATTTAAAATCAATATGTTCATAGTTTATTTGGAGGGTTTATAATAATTTTCTAAAATTACCTAGACACACATCAAATAAAATACAAAATGTTTTTAACATCATTATTTTGATTATTTGTAAATAGATAATATTATTTTCGGTTTATCTTAAATAGAAGTAGGATAAATATTCTGGAAATATAATTTTAGGAATCTTTAAGGGAAAATCTAGTTTATTGATTTGGTCTTAATTTGTTATCATCAAATTCAATTACAATAAGTCACACAACCAGCTAATGAATTATATTCAAAATTTCAAAAACTCCCACAATTTGTTCCATAAAATATTATACATGTATATGAGTAATTGAAAATTATAGAAATGAAATAGTGCTCCCCCAAATAATGAGATTTTATCATCCAAGTTAAAAATATTCACTCTCAAATTGGAATTTTAAAAGATCAATTGGGTTATCAAGTTGCGACTCCTATAAAATCAAAATATATCAACATTAGTATATAACATGTAACAAATTAAAATTAATTTAACAATATTTAAATTTTTTGGAGATATTTTATCCATAAGTTTCTAGAATGTAAATCCTATTTTTCCATTAAAATAACATGAATTTATTCTCTTATTAACACCAAGGTATTGTAAACATGAGAGAGGGTTGATGTTATATATTGGTAGACAAGTAGTATTTTTATAGTTATTAAAGGAAAAAAATGAAGAAAATAATGACCAATGGGTTGAATTCCAAGATGCACTGAAAATATAGTCATCGGTTAGACTTCAATAAAAAATGAACATTCAAAGAGGTAGAAGGAAACAAAGTCTTTTAGATACCCCTCAATGAAATGTTTGATTCTCCTAACATTTAAAAAAGTGTAATTTTTTCCTCTAACACTAACTCTACATCTTCAGTAACATGAACCTTCAAAATGGTAAAGGGTCCCAATAATTTCGATCTCAGTTTTCTCAAAAACAACTTTTTCCATGAGTCCAATAGAAAAACCTTTTATCCAGACAGGAAATATATATTTTTAATGATAGAATAATTAGAGGCCTTGGTTATTTATTTTTAAATTTGGGTATTATCATATGATTCTTTCTTAATTTCTTCCAACTCACAAAGCACCAACAACCTCCTCTCCCCAGTAGACATAAAATTATACGTTCAAGTATTAAATTCCCAAAAATTATTTTAATACAATTCAACTTGTAGATGGAAAATATTTCGAAAAATATCCTTTAATGGGACATCAATGTGGGAGCCTTAAAATCATTTTAATAAGCCTATGAAGCTTGATAGAGCTTCATAGACGAGTCATTTATTCAGATCAAACCTATTTCTTTCCCAAAATCCATTTAATTTCAATATTAGACACTTCATCCTACTCCTTAGATAATTGATAGCAGGTTGTACAAATTTTTTGAGAAAAACCATACTTTTCCATTAAATTTATAAATTAATAATTCTTTAAATGTGTTACATTATCTATGTTGAAATCATTGGTCTCTCTAAACTCATAAAAGATATTTTTATTGATTAATTTCACCACACTAGATGTATGGTTTTTGGGTAGATCAACTACCTCAACCCACATAGACACATATTCCACAACCATGAGAATAAATTCTTTTTCTTAGGAAGAAGGCAAAGGTCCCATACAGTCCAAGCCTCACACTACCAAATATTCAACATCAAAAATTACCTTTTATAGGAACTACTACCTTCCACATACATTTGAAATACATTGAAGCATGTCATAGAAAATCATCAAACTCATATAATCCTAGAACAATATTGGATAACAGAATATAGCCTATTGAAACTTCTATGCAATTCTCTATCCTCCATGGTGTCCACCCCTTAATGTGTGGATTAAAAAATCTCCAAAATAGGTATCATCTCCACCTTGAGAACAAAAAACTAAATAATACCCTTAGTAAAACATATTAAATTAAAATAATCATCCTAGAAATAATATTTTAATTTATAAATTAATTAGTTTTTATAATTAAGGGAAAAATCATTAGGGATGACTCCAGAAGCTAAGATATTTTCAAAATATTCATATCGAGCATATTTTTTGATTAAAATATCCATCAATATATCATATAAAAAAGAAGAATTAATTTCTATGGGATATTCACATGGAATAGTGAGAGATATAGTCAGTTGATCCACAATTACGCTCCCATCCCCCTTCTTTTCATCGATTTATAAATAAAATTACCACTATTAAAGTATCAGTCCAATCAACCTAGTTTTTTCATATTTTATTATACAAAGCATTTAAGGGATGAAGGTTCTATTTAAACAATAACTTTGAAACTAATATGACATTGTCTAAATTTATATATATAAAAAACAATATAAAACATTACCACTTTAGTTGTTGTGTATTTATTTATAGAATCATTTAGCAGTGTTCTAGAATAAATAAACAGCATTCAATTTCCTATCCTTCCTTTGGAAGAAAAATTCTCCAACTATTATATCATTACCATAACACATATATTAAATTAGAAGTTACTAATATAGTATATTGATTATGGGTGGAAAATTGAGTTTTTCATTAATAATATTAAAGGATTTTAGATAAATTTCATCAAATCCAAAGGGTATATATTTATATAGTAGTGAAATAAGTGGCTTTGAAATTGTTGAAATTTTATTTGAAAAATCAATAGTAAAAACTGATATTCCCATGAAAACATCAAAATTTTTCATTAATAGGAGGGGGTAGCTTTTTAATGAACATTATCTAAACATTATCAAAATATAAACCCCACATGGACACTTTGTTTCCTAGCAAAATTCCTTATGTAACCATGAACTAGAACATCTCTATGTTTAACACTATGTTTATATCTATGTACCTATCTAAAACATGTTCTAGATTCTTCAAATAGCATTCAAAATTATTTACCACAATGGAAAAATCAGCCATAAAGACCATAATGGTTTTCTCAATTATATATGAAAATGTTTCCATCATGAACCTTTTAAAGTTAGCCAGGGCACCACACAAACCGAAGGGAAATTTTAGGTAGGAAAATGTTCCCAATGGTCATGAAAAGGTTTTTTAACCATCCTATGGGACTATAGTTATTTTCTTGTAACAAAAACAACCATCTAGAAAAAATTCATTCCCATCTAGATGCTTAATAATTTTATCCAGGAATGGAATAGGGAAATTATCCTTTCTAGTAGCTGAGTGGAGGTTCATATAATCTCTATAAACTATACAATTGGTATCCTTTATAACATAAATTTTCATATTCTATTCATTGGATACAATAATGAATCCCACTTTTTTTGGGATAACATAGAATGGACTTACCAAGGTTGTATAGAACCAATTTTTTCCTTGTGATATTTTGAAATATTTCTATAAATATTTATAGATCTACACTCTAAAACAGTGTGTGATTCTGAGACCCAGTGTGCCCAAAATGAATTTTATAAAAATAATAAATATATTTTAAATTGTATAGGCATGATACATCAATGATAATGGTACAACTCGTAAACTGTTGATCGAGTCAGAAATTTGAGACCATCGTTGAGTCCAGAACATGGTTTTTACCATAGTCATGACATTAAATAAGTCGACGTGGGACCTTTGGACAACTTACTCAATGTTGGTGTGTTTAAGTGAATAAATAAATAAATAATTAAATTAATTAATTAATTCTTTTTGACCAAAAATGATGTTTATAAATACATAGATATGCTAAATTTTCTTCTGTTGTCCTCACAACTTCGGTAATCTATTGACAGGAGCTCCAATATCCTTCCTCTAGAGAATCAAGACATAAAACGACGGAACATCAGAACAAATGGTATCCAAACACAATGACCGCATTAGCTTCTTCTACTCATTTTGCGGCCATGTTCATCACCATTGATCGATACAAAATAGAGGTAATACTTGTATATTTGTTTTTTAAAACTTTGGGTTAATAGATTGAGTAGTTTTTTGTTTCTTATTCGATATATATCTTGTTATGGCCTTTTCATGGGGCCAAGTACTAGATTTCATATTGTATAGTTAATGTTACAACCCTGGTGCCCCGTTCTTGATAACCTACAAAGAACTCTTAGCCGTTGACATTTAAAACATTAGTTCATTGTGACTTTCCATCAATTATTTGTGTTTTTTTCTAGTTGGATACCCATGTTATGGACTGGACATTATCGTGTGCAACCAAGCTCAATCGGGCCCCCTGATTTGCATCAGATTGATTATGTGACAACAGTTTGATGAGCAAAACATAGATCTAGAATCATTTCATCCCAAAGATTATTAGTCTATTGGTTTGTGATATCAGATACATAATATGAGATATAAGTTAAAATATATAAGAATCATGTGTGATATTTGAGGCATAAGATATAAGACATGAGATATGAGATATAAGATATAAGATATAAGATATGATATATGAGATATAATAAATGAGATCTAAATCTTTATTAAATAATCTAATATCAGTTATATATTTTATATGAGGCGTTCAATTGATGAACCATAAGCAACAACATGATCCTAGAATTATGATGGTCATTTTAAGACCGTTTTTAGATACATTTTTTGGACTCTTTCCTCAAGTCAATAAAATACCCAATAATAATAAAATTATAATTATTGAAAAATATTGTTTATGATGTATCTCTCTCATAAGATGTTAGAATGATTAACCATCTATGAATCTTCAACACTAAAATCTAGGTAGAGTTTTAAATAACAATATCGATTATTTAATTTTCGATTGTGTCGTGACCCCATGAGACAGCATTCAAGCATGATGTGGTGAAATGAGACTGTTTCACTTGGTGTCTAATTGAGGGAAGTGAATTGCCGATCTCAGGTTGTTTTCCACACCGAATACTATGGTTCCATTGACTGTGGATTTTGAGATACGACAAAAGATGTTATGACCATGATGTATAGTGGCATTCGTTGTTGATCTTTTCAATTTTCCCTTTAGTAGGGTTCTATATTAGAGTTACTTGATGATCTTTTCTTACCCTGCAGTAGGGTTGGGTAGTGGGGTTCCCCAATGGTCTTTATAAGTTACCCTCTAGCATGGTTGGATAGTGTAGTTCCTTGAAATTCTAGAATTACCCTCCAGTAGCTGGGAAGTGTAATTACTAGATTATATTTCTGATTTACCCTCCAAAAGGGTAGGGAAGTGGAGTTACATGACATTCTAGGATTTCCCTCTAGTAGGGATGGGTTGTAGCATTCCCTGATGATGTTTCCAAGTTACCCTACAGTAGGGATGGACAATGGAGTTCCTAAACATTCTGGGCTTACCCTCCAGCATGGATGGGAAGTGGAGTTCCAAAATGACCTTACAAGGATTACCCACCTTTAGTAATAGCTATTTCAGTTCTGTAATGTTCTTTTTGAGTGGTACCCTCCTGCGAGACTGCGTAGTGGTGTTCGTTGGTGACTATTAGAGTCGGACCCTCCAGTGGTACTAGGAAATGGGATCTTTACTCAGAATATGTGTCCGCTTAATAGTTTGGAACAAGGACATGACATGTTTTGATGTGGATGTGGACTCACAAGGAAGAAGGACTCTTTCCCCACTAAGAATAGTTCTTTTAACATGAATGAAAAGTGTTCCAGGGAGGCATTTATGCCCAAAGACGATAGTATCAAGGAGTGGATATTGAGTCCCTTAGACTTGTGTGTTTGGGGATGACGGGTGAGATACTAAGCATCAGTGATGGTATTATTTGGGACCTCTTATCAACTATTCCTCTTGAGATGAGCTGTGATATACAGATCCCCTAACTCTCTAATTTGTGATTCATTTAATGAGTAATATATATATATATATATTCTTTATTTTGGATCCCCACATTGGCTTTGGCTTTGGACACTCTCCTTTGAGAAGAGGTGAACATGTGCATAGTATTCCATGTGATTTCAATGTCTATCTTGTCATGGATGGATGATTATACTCTCCTACTATAGGTGGTGAAGTCTCAACTGGTAGTTCATATAATTTCAATGTTTATCCCCTTGAGCTTGGATGAGCTTACTTTCACTCTCCTATTAGGTTGATCTATACCCTTTCACTGTACCTTGTTCTATCTACTGATTCCCTCTTTTTTGTATCTCTTACAGCTCCCCCTTCACCCATTTTGGGTCATTCTATAGGGTATGTATATACTCACCCCTGAATGGTCTTTTCCCACACATGTCGTGTCTTTTTTAGATGATAGAAAGGTCGACCTTGCTTTTAGAGGAGTTTAGGGATACTGGGTTCTTGAACCATTTATGATTGTCATAGTTTGGGATATTGGAGTTTGGATTTATCATCTATTTACTCTTTTAAAATTTTTTCAGGTTGACACATATTTCTAGTTGGGCATGTATTTATTCCCTTTACATTCTGTTTACACTACCATATGTTTGTACCTTCAAGTGGTTCATGCAGTTTTGTTTTATTTTATTGTATTATTTCTTCTTTTTTGCCTCCTCTATTCACTTTTTCATTGAGTTGGATGTGTACATGTGTTCAGGGTCTTATGACAAGGCATCCACAGGTTTATTTATTCCTTTGGTGCTTATTGTCATCCCTTGGCCTATGGTGGAGGGCTTGTGGTAGTTTGGATCAGGCCCATACATGTGTTGGGTCATGAAAGATTGGAACTAAGGAATGTTCATTCCATGGGACATTTATTAGATGTATCCCCTTAAGAGGACTTCTCGGGTTTAGGGAAACCATGTCTTAGTGTCTCAATTGCGTCTCTTGGGCCAGGAAGTCTAGTGATGGTATGTGCGACTGACATATCCACTCACCAAGACCTTGACTACCTGCTTGTCAACTCGACACACCAAATAATTTATTATAGGGATCAACAGTACATGCATAATATAGGATTGAGTCTATGACTATCCTTCTTGAGTCATCTCATCATTGTTTTAGATGTATATATATGCTATTTTTACCACAGTACTCCTTGAAAACTTTTAGTATGCCTTTTCGATGACAATCATCCATGATACCAACTCTGATTTGTGACGATGGCCCTATTATCAATGAGGCCTCAATTTTGGGTTCATCATGATATCCACTTCATCCAAGTGGGTTGGTAGATTCCCCTCAACCTATTGAGTAGAAAATCATCCCAGCAGAGTAGGATGAGGACTCATGTAGGCTTAACATGCTCTGTGAGTTCCAACATCAGAGACCAATGAGGTTATGTGGCGAGCCAAATCCTAAAGAAGTAGAGGATTGGTTAGAGTTGGTGGTTGAGATCTTTACGCATGTTCAAACAATGACAAATTAGGTGGGAATTTTTATGCATTACTTTTCCACAGAGCAGCTGGGCATTGGTGGAGCCTACTTACATAGATGCACAATGAGTCCATTCTCTCATGGGATGAATTCTGGTTGATATTTCGTGAGGTGTACTACCCCTACTGCTTAAGCTCAGTTTGGATATAAGAGATTCTAGAATTGATGTAGGGAGGGATGATGGTGGTTTAGTATTTAATGAGGTTTAAAGACCTTACGCTCTGGACTATTGACATAATCATTGATGAACACTTCTATGATCGAATGTTCGAGAAGGGACACTATTGATAGATCTATTCTACTATAGTTACCTTATGGATTCCCACCAATACTAGGGTGTTGGAGTGTGAGTAGGTGATGGGGAGGCTTATATCGGAGGGACAATAAATTGATAGAACTTACAGTGGGAATTGTGGAGATGAGTCATCTATAGTAGCTTGCAGGCACCAGTCAATGTGATCTTGGCTCATGAGACCCTTTTGTGAGAAAGTTCATGGATATGGTCGTACAATACTGGGGTTGTGCAGAGCACTAGGGATGAATAGGGAGGTCTTTTAATAAGCTTTTATGGGTAGGTACATATGGAATTAGGATTCCCATCTAGATGCGTTGAGAATCCTATGAAGATAGCTGATGGACCTCCATGGTAGAGGAAACACCGTGACCAGGGATCTCCAAGGAATGGAACTAGTAGTCTCTAGAGAGGTGGTGCCAGAAGAGGAGTAGGAGGAGGTAAAAGTGGAGGAAGAAATTATGAGGCCCTTCCACCCCCACCCCTAGGCAGACCATGTCAGGCTCAGGGATTGGGTGAAAGGGGTCATGTACAACATCATGATTTGGATGTCTATGATCCCAAAACACACAAGATTACTAGAGGTATGATATTTTTTTATTCTACTCTTGAAACAATATTAGTATAAATAGGTTTCCATCATTATTTTATCTCGATACTCCTGGTGCGAGTGATAGAGCTCCCAGTTGAGATTCTAACACAATAGTTTCATCTTGGGGAGCCTATAGGGAACACTTCTTCAATATCCTTTGTCTGTAGGTTGTGAGAGATATTTCATGGAGGAGAGAGGTTCGCATGGGATGTTTTGGTTATCATGATGAATCTCTATGACATCATCTTGGGAATGGATTCGATTTCCATGGTTTGAACCCATATTGATTGTCACTGGAGACAAGATAGATGCCTACACACTGATGGGATGTGATTATACATCTTTGTCAAGAGAGATCTCATGGTAGTGAAAGTGGGTTTAGAGATCAATAGTCTACATCCCATCACTCATTTGTTGGAAAGTGTATCCATTGGTGCAGCATGATCTTCAGGCATCTAGCTTACTTCAGTTTTGGAGGGGTATATAGACGTCTTCCATGAAGAAGTTTCGAGACTTCCTTCAAGGTAGGAGATTGAGTTTTTCATTGTCTTTCTTCTCAGGACTGCCCAGTTATCTTATAAGATATATTATATGGAACCTACTGAGTTTCGAGAGCTATAGTTGTAGTTGTAGGACCTTCATGATAATGTTTCCATTAGACCTAGTGGGTCCTCCTGGGCATCTCTAGTGTTTTTCATGGTAAAGTCGGATGAGATATTATGGATTTTTATAGATTATTACTGCCTGATACAGACCATGATAAATAAAAATTAACCCTTTCAGACAATTTAGAACCTCTTTGATTTGTTTCGAGGCATGAGATGGTTATCGAAGATTGATCTCAGATCTGGTTACAATAAGTTGATGACTCGCGAGGCTGAAATTCCAAATTTAGCATTCTGATGTCACTACAAACACTATAAGTTTCTATTTATCCCCTTTTTTGTGATGAATTCTCCTATTGTGTTTATGTATTTGATGAATCAGGTATTCTAAACATACTTAGACCAATTTTTATTTTCTTCATCAATGAAATACGTTTCTACTCTACAACATAAGAGGATCTTTCATAGTAAATAAGGATGTTCCTAGATTTTCTTCAAGAGTACCAGGTTTATATAAATCTCTCAATGTGCTAGTTCTGGATACACAAGGTTATGTTATTGGGGAATGTCATTTATTAAAATGTTTTATCCATGGATCTAGAAATATTTGAAGAATTACTTTCTTGGGAGACACTCAAGAATGTGTGAGAGATACAAATCAACCTTGACTTGGTAGGGTTCTATAGGAGGATTATAGTAGACTTATCTAGAATCACATCCCCTATGACTTCCCTGATGTGGAAAGGGTATCTGTTTTTCTTGACTGAGTAGAAATAGAGTGCCTTTGAGGAGTTGAATAAGTGTATGAATAGTGCACCCATGTTGAGTCTACCATAGGAGGGTTTAGAGTTCATAATTTATTTCGAAGCCTTAGGAGATGGGATCAGTTGTCTATTGATGCAAAAAATCGAAATCATCTCAAACAAGACAAGGAAGATGATACCCCATGAGCAAGAATATGAATGTCATGACCTAGAGCTGGAAGCAGTACATTTCTCTCTAAAGATATGAAGACACTATCTTATGGGATGTTACTTTTTGGTTTTCTCAGACCGCAATATTCTTAGGTACGTATTCACTCAGAGATACCCTATCATTTGATAGTGATTCTAGTTGGTGTTTATAAAGTACTAAGTTGTCTAGATATTATATAATATAGGGAAGGGAAACATTGTAGTAGATTCACATAGTAGGAAAACCCAGAATCACATAGTGTAGGAATCCATGGAGCAGTAAGCTACCCTATAGATAACCCTGGTGGATTAGGAGGGTACAACTTTTCTGCATTTTATGATTTTGACTCATTCTCTCATTGAGTGTGTGAGAGAGTCCTAACCATGAGACATCGATTGTTAGGTACTGCATGATTAGATATCAATAAGATATTCACTTGATGGATATTTTAATAGAGGGGAAACATGTTATCATGTTCCATGGGAGAATAGTGGTTCCAGTCATGATGCAAGATGAGGGGATGAGGTAGTTACACACTTCTCCCCTAGTTGTACATCTTAGCGTGGGGAATATGTAAAATGCTCTCCAGTGGCAATTTTTGTGTTCTAGAATGAGGCAATGTGTATATGAGTTTGTCTCTTAGTGACTCACCTATTAGTAGGTGAAGGATATACACCATGTTCTTGCTATTCTGTTGCCACCCATTGAGATCCAAAAGTGGAGGTGGGACGACATATAAATGGACTTCATCATAGGGATTCTACTCATAGTGTAGGGTTACGACTCCATATTGGTGATAGTTGGATGATTCATGAAGTCAGTGCGCCTTCTTTTTTATTAGAGAACATGATTTTGTGGAGGGTTAGGGGTAGTTGTATGTTTGGAAGATAATTCCCCTTCATGGGGTACCCATGATGATTATTTCTGATCATGACACATAATTTATGTCCCGATTGTGTAGAGGCCCGTAGGAGGCATTGGGGACCCAAGTGTGGATTTATACAACCTCCCACCCCCTGAACAATGGCTATACTGAGCGTACTATCTAGGTGTTAGAGAATATGCTGAGGGCCTTCATGTTTGAATTTGGCCAGAGTTGGGGGGATCACCTACACTTAGTAGAGTTTGCGTACAACAACTTCTACCACTCTACCATCAGGATGATTCCTTTTTAGGACCTATATGTGAGACCCTACAGGTCACCATTGTGCTAGAAAGAGGTTGGTGAGACATATTTTGTAGGTCCATATTTGGTGAAAGTAAAAAAAGAGAACGTTCAAGTCATGCAATAGAAGATGAGGACAACCCATAGAAGATAGAAATCCTAAATATACAACCATCACAAGCCCTTGGAATTCAAGCAAGGAGACCATGTTTTTATGCGAGTATCCCCAAAATGAGGATTAAGGAGGTTTATCATGGGATCCAAGATATCCCTAAGGTTCATCAAGCCTTTCGAAATCATTTAGATAGTTGGCATGGTTTCCTACCACCTCTCCCAAGCCACATAGCTGGAGAGGGTGCATGATGTCTTCCATGTGTCGCAGCGAAGGAGATATGTGCATGACCCTATGCACGTCATCGACTAGGGTGAGATGAACATTGAGGATATAGACACCTATATAGATCACCCAGTGGCGATAGAGGATCGACAAGATATGACCCTACCTAGACGAACCATACCTTTTATTTGCATGCAATGGAAGCCCATAAACATGTATGAGAGTTCCAAGGAGAGGGAGATCCAAGTGTCGTCTAAGTATCCCGAGTTCTTTTCCTAGTTTTTACTTTTTATTGATGAAAATCTTGAAGGAGGGAAT
This sequence comes from Viscum album, assembly GCA_963277665.1. Lineage (NCBI taxonomy): Eukaryota > Viridiplantae > Streptophyta > Magnoliopsida > Santalales > Viscaceae > Viscum > Viscum album. The sequence continues at coordinate 629,104,439 of OY728127.1, forward strand.
GATGTAGAGACACTGTTTTTTTCATTGTAAGACTTTGAAATATTTCAATATATATTTCCATAGGTAGGGACCAAAACAACATGCGATTTCAAGGCCTAGTGTTCCCAAAATTAATTTTATTAAAATACTAAATATATTTTATGTTACGTGAACATGATACATCTATGAAAATGGGATAACTCCAAAATTACTGATCATATTAGAAATGAGAGACCACTATTGGGTATAGAATGTGGTGTTTACTATAGGCACAACATAAAATATGTTGGTGCGGGTTGTTCTGACCCCACTCTCATTGGTGTTGTGTTTAAGTGAATTAATTAATTCATTCATTCATTTTGACATAGATTGTTGTTTAAAAATATATCATATGAGATAGTTTTATAGGGTTGGCCTTAAAATTCTTGGAATCCACTAGTGAGATATCCTCCCTCCTCCATTTGGTGAATCATGATGAATGATGATGGAATGCCATATTAGATATGTTCAGGACAAAATGATAACATCATCTTATTATAATCACTACGTTGGAGAATTATTCACCGGAAATCAATCCAAAATATATATAGAACACATTTTATTTTTGTTTTTTTACTCCTTTGGATTAAAATATTGAGTAGATTATTATTAATTATGAAATCTGCATCTTGTTATGTCCTCTTCAAGTGACGAAGTACCAAATTTCATATTATTTAATCAATGTTCGAACCCTAGTGCCACGTTCTTGATCACCAACCAAGAATTCTTGGCTGGTGATGTTTAAAACTTTTGATTATTATTTCTTAACCATCAATTTTTCATGTTCTTCACTGTTAAGATCCCTTCAGTCCTGGTTGAACATTTATGGGAAACACAAAGCTTGATGGACCCCCATATTTGTGGTAGATCGGTGATGCGACACCAGTTTGACGAGCGAATCATAGATCTGGAATCATTTCAGTACAAGAATCCTCGAACTATTGGTTTGAGATATATTATACCAGATATGATGTGTGATATATAAGAAACAATATATATGTTACAAGATATCAGGTTTTAGATAAAAGATAAAAGATATGAGATATGAGATATGTGATATAAGATATAAGATATAAGATATAAGATACGATATATGAGATATAAGATTTGAGATATAAATCATGGTTTAATAATTTTATATCAGTTATATCTTTTAACCGAAGATCATTTTCGATGAAACGTCAATGAAAGTGTGATCCTAGAATTGAGGTAGTCATTTTATGACTGGTGTTGGATACCTTTTTTTGATTCATGCCTACGGTCAATGATACACCCAATAATAATAAAATTATTATTATTGTGGAATCTTGTATCTGATGTATCTCCCTCATATGATGTCCTAATGATTGACCACCTATGAAGATGAGACCCTAAAATTTAGGTGGAAATTTCAAGCCCAATATTATGAATTTAATTTGAACTTATGTCTCAGGCCCACAAGACTCCATTCAAGCATGATGTGGTGACATGAAATTTTTTCACTAGGTGTCTGATTGTGGCATGTTAATAGCCTGTATCAAGAGTTTTTCCACATAGAACATGTTGGTTTTTTTCATTTGTATATTTTGAGATATGATTTGAGAAATTCAATTCCTAATCCACAGTGGAATTCCCAGATTATCTTTCTCAGTTACCCTCTAGTATGGCTGTGTAGTGAAGTTCCTCGGTGTTCTGGACTTACCCTACAGTAGGTCTGGGAAGTGGCATTCTCCAATGTTCTTTTCGTGTTACCCTCCAGTAGGGCTATGCAGTGGAGTTCCTCGATGTTACAGTCTTACCCTGAAGTAGGGATGGGTAGTTTCATTCTCCTATGATCTTTCCTATTTACCCTCTAGCTAGGATGGGATGTGGAGTTCCTAAAAATTCCGAGATTACCCTATAGTGGGGTTGGGTAGTGGTGTGCCCTGTTGATCTTTCATAGTTACCCACCAGCAGGGTTGGGCAGTGGAGTTCCTCAATTTTCTTGGCTTAACCTCTAGAAGGGAAGGAATTGGAGTTCCTCGACGTTTTGGGCTTACCCTCTGGTAAGTCTAGGAATTAAAGTACCAATAAGAGCATACCAGGCTTACCATTCAGTAGGGATGGGCAGTGGAGTTCCTCAATAACCTTATTGAGTGGTACCCTCTAGTAGGATTGGGCGGAGGAGTTCTTTGTTGACTATCAGATTAGGACCCTCCTATCATACCAGGGCATGAGATCCATACCAATAATTTGTACCCCCTTGACTGTGTGGTATAGTGATGAGATTTGGTTTGACATATATTTGGACTCACAAGGAAGTGGGATGCATTCCCCATAAAGACATGAACCAAAACTATGGTAGCGAGCTATTTATGCCAAAATAAGATAGTATCAAGGTGTGGTGATTTGGTCCCTTATACTTGTACATTCAGGGAAGACAAGTGAGATGATTGGGATCATTGATGGACTTTTTTGTAACTGTTGAGACACTTCTTCTGGTGATTAAATTTGAGATGAAGATCCCCTTACTCTCTTATTTGGGATTCTTAACCGAGCATATATATATATATATATTCCTTTTCTAGATTCACACATGGGATTTTCATAATCTCCTTCTAGGAGAGGCGATGATACATGAGGTATGCCACATGATTTTCGTTTCTATCTTCTCATGGTTGGAATAGTCTACTCTCCTAAAATAAGTGGAGAAGGCTCAACAAGTAGTTTATCTACTCACCGTTTTTATCCCCTATGCATGGACGTGACTAATTTCACTCTCTTGTTGGGGTCATATGTACTATTTCATGGTACCTTGATCTATTTTATTCTTCCCTATCATGTTATATCTGTTACCTCTCCCCCTTGACCACTTTTAGGGAATTTTATTGGGTATGTATAAAATCACCCTGTATGGGTTTTTTCCACATTTATCTTGTGTTTTTCAGATGATAGATAGGTTAACTGTGACATCATTGGAGCTTAGGGATACCGGGTTCTTGGAATATGTACAATGGTCATAGCTTTGGATACATGACTTGGGCTCTCTCAATTGTTTACTATTTTCTAGTATTATCGGAATGGGACATATTTCTTGTAGGGTGTGTATTTTTCCCTTTTACTTTTATTTTACACTACCCTACTTTTGTACTCTATGGAGGATCATGCATGTTCGGTTTATTTTATAGTAGTGTCGTGTCTTTTCTGCTTCCCCTTTGCATGTTTTCATGGATTTGGCTATGTGCATGTGTAAATGTTCTTAAGAAAAGGCCTCCCCAAGATTAGTTATAGCTTTAGAAATTATCTCCACCCCTGGAATATAGAGGCAGTCTTTGGGTAGTTTTAGATCGATCCCCATCATGGGTTAGGTCATGATAAAGGCACAATCAGAAATTGGATAAATAATACTGGTATCCAATAGTTTCAAAATATCTTATCACATAGCATCCTTCATATTTGGGTTTGTTCTCCTTTTAAATTAAACTCTTGGTTTATGGTTTGATTCCACTAGAATCTTTTTTTATATAGAATAAAGGAATAATCCTGTTAATATAATATATAGAAAAAAATATTGTATTTATGAAATTTTTATTGCACCAAATAATTTATCCTCTTTAATATCATGCAATACAGCAGAGATTATTTTCATTGGTATTGAGTTTTCACCTAAAAATAAGTATTTTAAGTGTGGTAGGATCATTTTAAGATCTAAATAGTGTGGCTCTTCACCCGAAGAATGACTCTTTGGCTTGTGAGGTCCAAGATATTTAATTTGTATCTTAAAATTAGTTTTAAAACTAGACAAACATTGAATTTCAAAGACTAATTTTGATTTTTCTTTACTATTTTCCCAGGTGGACAACCCACTCTCATAAGTTTCTAGATCAGGATTCAAAAAATTTACCTAAGAAAAAACATCAATTTTTTTAACCTACTCTCCCTCGAAATTTACAAATCATTCTATATTTTTCTCACTTGGAAAATCAGTCTCAAGTTATCTAGGAAATTTTACATACTATGCAATAGAAAATTAATTTTAATGGTAGCTTTCTAGATATTGAAACAATTCACTATCTTGATCTAGAAAATTAGGTATATCTTCCCTTTTGACTATTTTTAAATGGCAGGTAAAATTATTTCTAGAATACACCGGAGTTTCTACATCTATGAATTTTTTAACAAAAATTTCTTCATATTTTAATGCATTCTAAGTCTTGAGAATCTCAACTCTAGAATAGTTTTTAAAAAAAATTGGTTTTTTCATATTCTTAAACATGTGAAGCTTTTCTTCAGAGTCATCAAACATAAACAAAATATTCTTTTTCTTAAATTGATAATATATCCTCCCATGGATATTAATGGACTTCTAATAATTATGGTAACCTCTTGTTCAATCTCTATATCCGAAAAAAAATTAGCAAGAAAAAGAACATACCAACTTCAACCACTAATTCGACAACTATCCCTATGGGATGAGTTAAATAACTTTCATCCAAATGTAAAATAGCACTGGAAGGGTTTAATTCTCCTTACCCCGACTATTGTTATAGTAAAAAAGGTTTTATATTGAAACATTATATAAGATCATATATATAAGTCAATTGAATCTTTCCCCTAATGTGAGGTGAATAAAAAAACTACAAGGATCATTGAGTTTTTATGTAATTTTTTATTGAAGTTCAAAATTTCACTCTAATTTGAGGAAAAAGTTACAAACTCTTATAATGTTTTATTATTTGGAAAAAATTATTTGTCTAATTTTATGTATTATGGGATCTGAAATAATGCTTTTAGGAAGGAATTATTATTTGGATATTGTTGAACAACCCATGGAATTGGAGAAATTCAAGTTTGTTATTTTTGGATTTCAAAATTTAACTGAAATGTATGGATGGAGAAAATTACTAATAACATATGGTAATTACCAAATTTTTTCACATTGATTATCACCCCTTTTTTATTTTTCATTTTTTAGTCTATTTATTATTGATTCTAGGTGGATTAGAATGATTCTATTATGTTACAGTAGTGCTTCTCACAATTCCATATCTTTTACTCCTCATATTTAGGTTTCTATATTCATCGATATTTTTATTTTTCCCACTCATAGATTCAATTATAACATACTTTTGAGTTATAAAAATAAAAATAGTAACCAAATACATGGAATTTTATCTAGGGTACACTATAGTGGTTCTTTGGAGCTTACTATTGTTTCTACTACCAACATTTCTAGCTTACTAACACACCTGTATTTCCATGTTTTTCCTCATAGAATCCATTTTCACATTATCAAAATCATTATATGATTTTTTCCATAAAATTTACCTATCATAAGTTTTTAACATATTATTTACTTTATATAAATGTGTTAGAAGATTCATCATTGGGGTTGGAACTACTTCCTAAGTTGTTGCTAAAAACTAGGGGGTGGAACAGGTCTAAGCACTCCCTGCCTCCTCCAAGAAAGAATTAGATGGTTTTGATAGCCGTAATTACAGGTTTTTGAGAATATGACTTCCCTATTTTGAAAAATTGGGATATATAAAACAAAAGTTTCAATATCAGGTTCCTGTGATGGAATTCCAAAACTAGGAAAATAGGATTTTAAATGCCAAAACATTCCAAAGTGGTGGAATTTCACTCATAGAGTGTTTTGAGTATTTTAATTTAAAGTTCCCAAATATATTGCTTCATCTGGTGGAGAATGATCAAGTTATTTCATCACAATATTTATTCTTATATAGATTTTTTGTTACCAATTTTGTTTCAATGTGATAAAAATTTGATTTGGATCCTCAAAAAGTTTATCAATAACATCCCCTGTAGTATATTGATCCAAAAATGTTTGGTGGTAATGGGTGATATTGTTGTATAAAGATTCTATCATAAATTGGGGAGTGCATTGATGGTTTATAAATTGAGTATGTAATCCCCTAAATCTATAACAACATTCATGGAATATTTCTCCTTCATCATGTATGAAACCGGTACTTTGGTGTTTGATTTTACATGTCATTCCCCAAGGATAAAATTTCATGGTGAAAGAATTGTAAAACTAATACCATGTAACAAAAATTTCATTTTCCAGTAATTGAAAACTGGTCATGGGATATACCATGAGGAAAAACAGAATAACTCTAAGTTTAATAAATTTCTCACTCATATTTCTAGATGGTAGTTTCTAAAAACTACAGTAGACGTCTCTAATAAAGCTGAGAGAGTCTTCAATGGGGATTCCATTGAAGGCAAGATGATGAGATGACATGGATTGTTTTATTTCTTAATTTCTAGACCTTGATGAGATCATAATGAAAAAAGGATTATTATATATATATAGAATCAAATATTCCCTAAGACTATGCCTCTAGATCATCTCAATTCTAGCTGGTTGGTTATTTTTGTTCATATATTCCTGGTTCAACTATATATATTCTATGTTGAGTTTCTTTTTTTATATTTAGGGAACTTATTTGTTTTCTTATTTTTGGTATTAGTGGATATACTTGTTTCTGAATTATCATGTGTGCATTAACATATTTATTATTGTTTTCTATTTTTCACCATAGTCCCACATTCCCTTCCAAGAAAAAAACACCAAAATGTTAATTCATCTTCAATTAAAGGAATTTAGGTTAATTATTTACTAGCCTAATTAAAACTAGTTATCAATTAACAGGGGTTAATCTATAGGGAAATACTCAAAAAATGTGTTTTAATGTAATACATAGGTATAGAAAAACAAAATACCCAAAGTGAAAAAAATATAATGTGATGAAAATGGGAATTATGATGAAATAATGATGAGATTGATGATTTGTGTGAGTATGAATGAAGGAATTACGGGAGTAAAGATGAAAAATACATTTTGAGGGAAATAAATTGATGATGTGGGGGAAAATTTGATGACTGGTTTTTATAATTATTATATTCGTTACTATACTGAATAAAACAACCTGGAGATGATTAAAATGGAAAAAAAATTATATTATAAAACTATGAATGATTTTTACTTATATATAATTAACTATCGATGTAACTCAATCCATGAACAAGAAAAATCAGTTTTCACTAAGTTCGAATAGTATATTGAGTTTTTTGTGATACTCTCTCTTGATATTGAAAAATATTGTATTAAATCCTAAAACTGAAGAACATTTTGAAATGAAGTTAGATAAAGATCAGTTTTCACTCATAGATGAGGTTTTTGAATAATGAATGACTAAAAAGAGTTAGATAGAAACATATAGTAAAAGAAACTCCTGGAAATTGTAAAATTGATTATCCAACATGAAGAATTCCCCCCAACTGTGTTTTGATGAAAATCATGATTACATTAAGAAAATTCAAATAAATAAATATAAAAAATCCTTACAGAAGTAAAATAAGATAGAGGGTCATGTAGAAAAATAATTTTTTATATCCCATATCTTCAACTATAGCTTCCCAATGTGATCTCTAGTATCTATTCAACTGAAATTTTCCTATCCTCTTTTGATCCTGATTTTTTTGTGCATCTCATTCACCCCTTGTATTTTCCTTTTTAAATAAAAGCCCTCACTCATAGTTGTATGTACTTATTTATCTTGTTTTCCTCCACATGGAAACTTTACTGTGAATTTACCTCCTCCCTAGTAACCATAACCAACCCCTATACAATAGAATATGATACCACTCCAAAAATCATGCCAAGATGAAACTACAATCCATATTGATGATTCCCTTCACATAGAAGGATCAATAGCAATTATTATTGAATGAGGGAACATGAATTTTCACTAACCTTATTCTCTCATACCTTGATAAAAAATGAAAAATCAATGACATCAAAATTTATTTATTTTTTGAATTAGAAAAACATAGGATATTACTCACGTGGCTGGTTCTCACATTTAAAATATCTCACATAGCTAATTTTTTATGTAGTTGAATCACCACATAGTGAATTTTTCAACATAACTGATTCTCTTGTAGCTGATTCACTAACATAGTTGAATTAGGACATAGATTATTTATTGATGTAACTAACTCTCACATATATGATTCTATTATATAGAAAACCCACCACGTATCTAATTCATTGACGTAATCGATTTACTTCCCAGATTATCATATTGTCGATTGAGAACCATCAAATGTCAGAGGCACTGAAGATCAAAAAATGACATCTTCTTGAGTGGATTTTCTTATATTAGGATTGTAAGTCATGACCTGTGTGATTATTTAATCAAGATCCTCATATCATTAAAATATAATAGTGTTTGGAAGACATGGAATTGGAATCATTATTCAATAAAGTGTTCAAATGTATATTCTTAAAAAGGTGCTCCACTCATATTTTGATGCATATTTTCATGGCCTCCGAGTTTCAAAAAAAATTAGCATTGAATCTGATCAGTTATGAGGATTAGAACAAAATATTATTCTTATATTATGTTCTTATAATTCTTTCAGTGAGTTTTCAGGTCTTGGAAGAGGTGGAACTAACTTTTCAATCTTCATCACTGATAGGTTCCTTATTATCTTGGGAATCTTCAGGTTCCAGATATTCCAAGGAACAAGTAGTTGTTTTGTTTTCTATTCTGGATTTCTTATGTAGGTCCCTTTATCCAACCATTTTACATACTTCCACCATAAAACTTCAAAATAGGCATTATTGTTAAAATTTTAAAATAACCCGAACTTCGACTGGATTTATTCTGAATCCAATATTTCCCTTATAAAATCTCAATTTACTATTGAAAACAATTTAGGTAACAAAAATAGATGTAGAAGAATGCTATAAAATAATGTTAAATCAATGATAACGTGAGATAATAAATATTATAGTTTCAAAATAAAAATGGAAACTATTTTTGGAATGAAATAATATAGACAGGGATGATAAAAACCATCAAAGAGGATGCAAATTATTCATTATAGTGTTTCATTTTATGAAGAATGAATTCTATCAATGTAGAAGAATTGTTGTCATATTCATTTGAAATGGAGTTCATGAGAAATAAATGTAATTAAATAGAAGAATTAGATAATTTGGAATATAATTCAACCATAAGGTATATTTTACCAAACTTATAATAATTATGTTCAACAAGAACGATCATAACTCATTGAACGAAAATTTAGTTATCAAAAACTGTTACAAAGTTGGTAATGTTTAAATAAAATGATATTTAGATTGTTTTGAAAGATCACTAATAGATCTATGTGAATTCAAATTATGAGAAAACGAGTTGATCCTAAGTTATTGCTCGGGGTGAATTGAATGAATTCCTTTATTTACGATTTTAATTTCATTAACTAGAGAAGGATTCATGCAATGAATTCAAACTAACCTCATCACTTACTGATTAAACACCTTCAAAACATATGATAATCACCTATACACTTGTAGGATCATTTTCATGAGCACTCCAAGGTAAAGGATGTAATTATCACCTGAAAGTGGGGTGAATAAATTCAATAAGGAAGAGGAAGAATAAAAATCATTGAATGAAAGAAACTCAATTAAAAGAAATTAATAACATTTAGGGAATGAGAAATAACATTAAATCAAGCCCCTTTCTACTCCCTTATATCAACCCATAAAAGAGCTATCCCTCCATTGATTACAAGTTCTCAACGGAAGCGGAAATAGACTTATGAGGGTGGAATTGAAGAAGTAAAAACAACAAAAATAACGATCACTCCACCGTTGTGTGAACAAAATCACAAGGTTTGGTGTGAATAAATTCACACCTTGAGGAAACGGTATCAAGGTGATAAGGAGAAGAACAGAAAAAGAGAAGAAGAAGAAATTTTATTGAAAACTAATGTGATTCGAACAACTTACATGAGAAGGCAAAACATTACAAAGGCAAATTGGCATAATAACATTACAATGAAAAGAAAGCACCCAACATCCCTAAATCCACCACCAATCCTGACTTAAATAGGAAAAAATGAATCCTTGGCCGAGTCCCCAACATCCCATGTGCCTTTAATTAATTATGTTGGAGAAAGGTGGGTGAACATTAATGATGAGAGACTTTTCCACTTCTTGCCCCGAAGTTGCAGCCAGCTTGAATCCACCGGAGAGAAGCGCCTAAAGATCCTTCTAGAAGGCAGAATTTGAGTTCTCCCTAGAAGACATAAATGAATCCCCGGATGTCCCCTAACCGCATGTAAAATTTCAGACCAAAATAATTTGTGGTTCGGGAGATATGATTTAAATAGTGGGCTGTTTTTCTGGGCCGCAGACTTTGGTCCAAAATTAAAGCTTCAACTTGGGCCGCCTTAATCACCACCATTGAGGACGAATTAGTACTGGCTCCAGAAGAATTATTTGTTCCCCTATATGTCTTATATCCTTCAATTAATTTTTGGCTTCATTGGGATTGTATTGAGGTCCTCATAGTCCGATCAGTGGGATGATATCCAATCTGCCTTCTCCAGAATTGTTTCCTTTAATTGCCAAATATCTCCATCATCATTTTTTAATAATCCATTCATCCCTGAATAAAAAATGTTCATAATTAAGTTCATATCAATTTACAAAAATATCAAATTAAAATAAGGATAGTTACATTCTTTAAAATCAGATGAAACGTTGGGCCTAAATTGGTGCACATTAGGCATGAAGTGCACAAATGATGAGAATGAGTGTTCAAAATGTAAAATGCACTAAAATGGTATTTATGAATAGAAAGTCACAGGAAAACTACATATATTAGAAATGAATATTATCCTATTAAAGTGGATAATCACACCCCCAACTTGATTTTTTATAGTCCCGAGAAAAATATATCTCACAAAAATGAAATTCGAATGACCTTTTCCAAAAACATTTTAATACACATTTCTCACCCAAAGATCACATACCAAACAATTATGAAACCCATAAAAATAATTTAAAACAAGCTATGTCCATAGGCATATCTCAATCCCAAGCCCATTCCTTTGTTCAAATTCATTGCCATATTTCATCCAAATTCAATTAAGCATGATGAAGTGTTGTGCGTCACAATAGACATGGGGGTTCATTTACATTCGAGGGAGAAAAGATGGAAGCGCTAGGAGCAATCAAATGTTAATAATAAGATGAGTATTCATTTTTTTATTTTCTTTTTTTTTTTGGGTTTTTTTTTGTTGTTGCAATTTTTCCATGGTAATTGAAATTGAACTCAATCGAGTCAACCCATGTTACAAGACTTTGCCGATGACTCCCAGGCTCAAAGAACTTAGGGCACCAAGTGAAGCTCACATACTCAGGCATCATATCGAGTTAACTCAATCAAAAACAAATTCAAATTACCACAAATAGAGATAAAATGCCCAACTCTGGGCCAGACAACTATGGAGTCATGATCCCCAAGTGCCGAAAGCCACACATTAGGTCAATTCATTACTCTACGCGCAATTGATTTTTTTTGAATACTCATTTTAAAATTAAAATGATCACCAATCCAATGCTATTTATTATGGGTCCCCAAGAACTCAAACTAAAACCCCACAATCTAGAGGACGTGCATTGTGTTTTTTTATTAAATGGATGAAAATATAACAGTGAAAAATCACATCAGACAACCACACTTTCCAATATCTATACACATGAACATAAAATTGCATTAAAATCAGAATCAAGGAATGAAAAATTATTTGATATCCAATTTTAGAGTTTGGAATGTGTGTTATCATGTTCAAGGTTAATGGCATTTTTCCTTCCACACATTTTCATCTCCCCCCCAACTTGGAATACACTGTCCCCAGTGTTTAAAGAATTGAAACATAGAAGTGGCAGGATAGAAGTTCAACGAAGACATTGACAATGAATATTATGGAATGAAGTCACCTGGTGGTTGATGTTGAAAATGCATTCCCATGTCTCCCTTCAGTTCGGTTTATCTTCCAATGGCTTGGACGGTTGTGACCATCTTTTCCCAATGACCTATGACATGCCTTAATTTTTTTTAATATATATATTTGGTATTTTTTAACCTAAAAAAAGTATAAATAACATAAACTGATGATACATTGTCTTCTTTATATTTTCTGGGTAAGGTATTACTCAGGAATCACACCGCGTGACACGGATGAATACAGTGCTCCCCTTTCATACCCATCTTTACTCATAAAAGAAGAACAGGTCAACAATCTATTTTTTTTAAATACCAACAAAAATATAAAATAAAATAAAATAATCTGATGATACATTGTCTTCTTTATATTTTCTTGGTAAGGTATTACTCAGAGATCGCACCGCGTGACACGGATGAATACGATGCTCCCCTTTCGTACCCATCCTTACTCATAAAAGAAGAACAGGTCAACAGTCTATATATATAGATATATATATTTAAAATAACAAAATGAAGTAGAAGGAAATAAATAAGAAGAAAAAAATGATTCACAAAGATTAGAAACATGAAGACCACGGGTTGCCTCCCGTGCAGTGCTTTTTTTTAACGTCGTTAGCCCGACATGGATCCTAAATCTATCAATTTTTTCCTTGTTCATAGGTTGGCTCTGTTAAATCAACCTATATTTCCTGTTTATTGAATGATTCAATGAATGGTTTTAACCTATGACCATTGACCTTAAAAATGTTACCACTTGTGAGATCCTCAATCTCTACTTCCCCATGGGGGTACACATGATGCACTATGAAAGGACCTGACCATCTAGACCTTAACTTTCCTGGGTTTAAATGAAGTTTTGAACTATAAAAGAGCACATGTTTTCCCAGTTCAAATTGATTGACTTTGACATTCCTAGATTGGTAGGAATGAACTCTATCTTTATTTATCCTTGAATTTTCATACCCCTCCATCCTAAGTTCCTCAAGTTCATTAAGATCTAACTTCCTCTTTTTTCGGCTAAAGAAATGTCAAAATTCATTTTCATGATTTCCCAAAATGCCTTATGCTCAATTTCAACAGGTAAATGGCATGCTTTTCCATAAACCAACCTATATGGTGACATTCCTAGGATGGTTTTGAATGCTGTACGATATGCCCAAAGAGCATCCAAGAGTTTCTTAGACCAATATTTCCTAGAGGGGTTGACAGTTTTTTCAAGAATTTGCTTAATCTCCCTATTTGCTAACTCAGCTTGACCATTGGTTTGAGGATGGTATGCAGTGGAAAATTTATGAGAAATTCCATACTTAGACATGAGTGAAGAGAATGGGCGATTACAGAAATGGGTTCCACAATCACTGATTATAGCCCTCAGAATACCAAATCTAGAAAATATATGCTCTTTTAGGAATCGGATCACAACTTGATGATCATTAGTCTTGGTGGGAATGGCCTCAACCCATTTTGAGACGTAATCAACAGCTAATAGGATGTAGATGTATCCCTTAGAGTTTGGAAGGGGTCCCATGAAATCAATTCCCCAACAATCAAAGATTTCCACGACTAGAATGGGAGTGAGGGGAATTTGAATTCTTTTGGAAATGGATCCTAATTGCTGACACTGAGGACAACCTTTGCAGTATTGGAAGGAATCCTTAGTGAGGTTCGGCCAGTATAAACCACTTTTGAGGACCTTTGCAGTGGTTTTCTTTGTAGAAAAGTGGCCTCCACATGCCTCTCCATGACAAAATTTTTGAATGGACTCTTGCTCAGACTCGGGAACACATATCCTGATGATTTGATCAGGACAGAACTTGAAGAGGTAAGGATCATAAAACACGTAGTGTTTGACATCAGAAAGGAATTTTTTCTTAGCTTGGGTCCCCAGGAATTTTAGAATTTCACCCGTCACCAAATGGTTTGCTATGTCAGCATACCAAGGGAAATCACTCACTGAATAGAGGTGCTCATCGGGAAATGAATCAGACACAGAGAGGTGGTGTGAGTTGTCTTTGAATTCCATCCTAGAGAGGTGATCAGCTACAACATTTTCAACACCCTTTTTATCCTTAATGGTTAAATCGAACTCTTGAAGAAGAAGGACCCACCTAATCAATCTAGCCTTGGCAGCTTGTTTTTGAAAAAGGTATTTTAGGGCTGAATGGTCAGTGAAGACAATGATGGGTGATCCTAAGAGATAAGACCTGAATTTCTCTAAAGAAAAGACAACAACAAGCAGCTCTTTCTCAGTGGTGGTGTAGTTTATTTGTGCATCATTTAAAGATTTTCTTGCATAAGCAATGCCACATGGAGTTTTTTCACACCGTTGTCCTAAGACTGCTCCTATAGGGAAGTCACTTGCATCACACATGAGCTCGAAAGGAAGTTTCCAATTTGGAGATTGCATGATAGGTGGAGATATAAGAGTTGACTTGAGTGTATAGAATGATTCCTCAAAGCTTTCTGTCCATAAAAATGGAGCATCTTTTACCAATAGAGCACAAAGTGGTCGAGAAATAGAGCTGAAATTCCTAATGAACCTTCTATAAAAGCCAGCATGTCCTAAGAAGGACCTCACTTCCTTAACAGTTTTAGGAGAGTGAAGGTGACGAATGATGTTAACCTTTTCTTTATCAACTTCAATCCCTCTACTAGATACCAGATGACCTAGAACATGTCCTTCCCTTACCATGAAATGGAATTTTTCCCAATTTAGTATGAGATTCTTATCCTCACACCTTGACAAAACCTTTTCAACATTTAGAAGGCATCCCTCAAAAGTATCCCCAAAGATGGAGAAATCATCCAAGAAGACCTCTAAACAATCCCCCACCATGTCTGAGAAGATTCCCATCATGCACCGCTGGAAGGTACCAGGGGCATTACATAACCCGAAGGGCATGCGCTTGAAGGAAAAAGTGCCGAATGGACAAGTGAAGGTCATTTTTCCTTGATCCTCTAAAGAGACTTCGATTTGATTATACCCTGATAATCCATCTAGGAATCAGTAGAATTGATGACCCGCCACTCGCTCGAGGACTTGATCTATAAAGGGAAAGGGGAAATGGTCTTTCATGGTACAAGAGTTGAGCTTCCTATAGTCAATACAGACTCTCCATCCACTACTAACCCTTGTTGGAAGCATCTCTCCATCATTATTGGTTATTACTGTGATTCCAGCCTTCTTTGGAACCACATGGATTGGGATAACCCACTCACTCTCAGCTATAGGATAGATGATACCAGCTTTTAACAATTTCAAAAGTTCTTTTCTCACTACTTCCATGAGATTAGGATTGAGTCGCCGGTGAGGTTGACGACATGGCTTTGAATCGAATTCTAGAACAATTCTATGAGTCCCGATAAGTGGGCTAATCCCAGGAATATCTGATAGGGTCCATCCAATGGCTTTCTTGTGTCTCCTAAGGACATCTAGAAGCATCCTCTCATGATTGGCTTAAAGAGAGGAAGAAATGAAAACAGGAAATGATTGATTGTCCCCTAAGAACGCATACATGAGTGATGAAGGTAAAACCTTAAATTCAAGATCATAGTGGTTATCACTTTCCAAGAAAGGATGAGACTTTGTATTGAAATCAGTTTCTTTGTTCACATTTCTTGACAAAATTGGTTCCTTGTGAAGAGAATTTTCATCCACTAAATTAGCTAGAGTAGTTTCATGAAGGGATATGGACTCGATGTTATTGATTTCACCCATGGTATCATTGATTGGTGATTCTAGAAAATCATCAATAGAGAAATCTGAAAGAGATTCAAGCCAAGGAGACAAATTTCCCTCATGTGAACAAAGAAAATCAATCTCTTCTTGACTTAAACATCCTTCGGTAATTCCTTGATGTTCCTTGAGTTCACTATCAACACTACCTATCCAATTAACCTCATGGATCTCTTCATCATCCCCAATTTGAGAGTTTTCATTGTAGATGTTCAAGTCTAGACTCATGTTTCCAATGGTGATGGTCATGTTCCCATTTCAGACTCGGATAACAGAGTTGATTGTTGCTAGGAAGGGACAACCAAGGATGATTGGGGTTTTCTCCCTAGGACCTATGCTTGGGTGATTGTCTAGAATAATGAAGTCAGCTGGGTAAATGAAATTTTCAACTTTCACCAAAACATCCTTTAAGATCCCCTTTGGAACTCGAATAGTACGATCAGCAAGTTGAAGAGTGACAGATGTGGGTTGGAGTTCTTCGAGCCCTAACTGACAATACATAGAATAAGGAATGAGGTTCACACTAGCTCCTAGATCACACAAGGATTTGACAAATTTGTTCTCTCCTAGTTCAACATTTATGTAAGGGCATCCCGGGTCTTTCATATTTAGAGGAAGGGTTCCTTGGATTGTTGTGCTAACATTTGCTGCCAGAAGGACTTGGTTCTTATGTGAGAATTTCCGTTTAAATGTATGGAGGTCCTTAAGGTATTTTGAGTATGCAGGAATGGTTTGAATGGCATCGAGGAGTGGAATGTTCATCTTGACTTGTGAGAATATTTCCCTCATTGTTTCACTCAATTCAGGCTTGGTTTTCCCCCTCATGCGTTGAGGAAATGGGGCAGGTTGTGGGGTTGTTTTTTGAAGAGTTGTTTCTTTCACATTTTTATTAGTATCTTCAGTTTGTTCATGTGTTTCATTTGAATTTTCATTAGAGTTTGAATCTTCAGGTGGGTTTTGAACTATTTTTTCAGGTTTCTCAATTGATTTCCCACTTCTCAAAATTGTCACAGCATTTAGTTGTTCATGAGTTGTTTGAGTGCAACTTGTCCCCCCCCCCTTGATGCTTGTTGTGGAATGGCCTGTGTGGGCATGGGTGCCTTTCCGGTTTTGATGGTTTGAATTTCTTGTTTAAGGTACGAGACTTCTGAGTTCATCCTCTCCATTTGTTTGCACAGTTGTTCAAGGATTGGGAGAGGGACAGTTTGGGAAGGGGTTTGTGTTGGTTGGGTTATCCCAGGGGGATACTTTGGTTATTGGATAGGTTGTTGGTATTGGACTGGAGGATGTTGGTATTGGACTGGTTGTGGTTGGAATTGGTTATGGTTTTGAAAATTTTGTGTAGGGTAGGGGTTTGGTCCTTGTGGTTGGCTAGGTTGTTGGTTATCTTTCCATCGGAAGCCTGGGTGGTCATTATACCTTGGGTTGAATGTGTTTGGGTATTGAGGCTTTTTAAAGTTTAGGGCATTGACTTCAGCAGGTGGTCCTCCTTAAAGAACATCCTTGATTGATGGAATGGTTGGGCAGTTGTCTGTTTTGTGGTCATGTTTATCACAGATTGTGCAAACAGAGTCTACAGTTTGGATTTCATTGATCTTCCTATGGTCTATCTCTTCAACCTTCCTAGAGAGTGCTGCAAGTTTTGCCCTAAGACTTTCCTATTCCCTAAGTGTATGAATTCCAGTAGTTCTTTGAGGCTTTTCAGAATAAGGTGATGTTCCCCATGTTTGGTTTTGTTCAGCAAGGATTTCTAGATACTCATAAGCATCATTTGGGGATTTGTTTTTAAAGGTCCCATTACACATCATGTCAATGAATTGTTTGTTCCCTGGGCCCAAAACTTCATAGAAAATTCTTACTTTTTCAGGAATAGAAAAACCATGGTGTGGAACCATATTTAGGGTGTCTTTGAACCTCTCCCATGTTTCATAAAATGACTCTCCCTCTTTTTCAAAAAAAAATTGGATGCTCTTTTTTAGTGCAATGGTTTTGTGATGGGGGAAGTATTTTTTGTAAAATTCTCTTTGCAGTTGGTTCCAAGTGTGGATTGATGAAGGTCTTAGATTATTTAACCAGTTCTTTGCTCGATCCTTAAGTGAGAAAGGAAATAGCCTCATCTTAGCTGACTCAATTTGATGTGGTGAGCACATGGTTTCAACAATGTCATTGAACTCTTTGACATGAAGGTAAGGCATTTCTGACTCCATCCCATGGAAGGTTGGAAGGTGGTTTAGGACATGAGGTTTAAAGACATAGTGGGCATCTCCTACGGCATCATTCCTAATGCAAGAGGGTGAATTGGTCCAGGTAGGTGTAAGGTAGTCATTCATGGTTTGATCGACTGCATTCCCCAAATTTGGGGCTGCCTCATTTGTATTTCCATTTTGGTTCCCGCCTGGGTTTATGAGTTGGTTTCTTTGAAGACCCTCCATTTAAATTGACTCAATGTTTAACTCTGGGATATTAGGAAGGTTATGATCCAATGGTGTACTTGACTCCCCTATCCTATGACTTTCCACCCTAACTAGTCTGTTTGAGTTATCGTGTGTGAAGGCGGACATGCGCCAAAAAAAAGCGAGAAAGGGAAAAGATAAGAGATCTTGGGTGAGAATAGAAGAATGGGGGTGAGGAAAGAAGGTTTTTGTCTAAGGAACTTACTTGGTCCCCGGAAACGGCGCCAAAATTTGGTCTCACCCAAATTTACCCAAGTTTTAAGGGTTAAGCGGTCGCTTGTAGTGTAGCTTGGGTTGTCGAATCCTCAGAGACCTAAGAAAAACCTTTAGACACTCAATAAAAGGGATGGATTTTTGGCTATGAAGTGGCCAACTTTTTTGATTTTATATTGTTTTGAAATAAAACTAATAGATCTATGTGAATTCAAATTATGAGAAAATGAGTTGATCCTAGGTTATTGCTCGGGGTGAATTGAATGAATTCCTTTTTTACGATTTTAATTTCATTAACTAGAGAAGGATTCATGCAATGAATTCAAACTAACCTCATCACTTACTGACTAAACACCTTCAAAACATATGATAATCACCTATACACTTGTAGGATCATTTTCATGAGCACTCCAAGGTAAAGGATGTAATTAGCACATGAAAGTGGGTGAATAAATTCAATAAGGAAGAGGAAGAATAAAAATCATTGAATGAAAGAAACTCAATTAAAAGAAATTAATAACATTTAGGGCATGATAAATAACATTCAATCCATCCCCTTGCTACTCCCTTGGATCAACCCATAAAAGAGCTAGCCCTCCATTGATTACAAGTTCTCAACGGAAGCAGAATGTAGACTTATGAGGGTGGAATTGAAGAAGTAAAAACAACAAAAATAACGATCACTCCACCGTTGTGTGAACAAAATCACAAGGTTTGGTGTGAATAAATTCACACCTTGAGGAAACAGTATCAAGGTTATAGGGATAAGAACATAACAAGAGAAGAAGAATAACTTTTATTGAAAACTAATGTGATTCGAACAACTCACATGAGAATGAAGAACATTACAAAGGCAAATTGGCATAATAACATTACAATGAAAAGAAAGCACCCAAAATCCCTAAATCCACCACCACTCCTGCCTTAAATAGGAAACAATGAAGCCTTGGAAGAGCCCCCAACATCCCATGTGCCTTTAATTAATTATGTTGGGGAAAGGTGGGTGGAACATTAATGATGAGAGACTTTTCCACTTCTTGCCCCGAAGTTGCAGCCATCTTGAATCCACCGGAAAGACGCGCCCAAAGGACCTTCTAGAAGGCAAAATTTGAGTGGGCCCTAGAAGACATAAATGAATCCCCGGATGTCCCCTAACAGAATGTAAAATTGCATCCCAAAATACATTGTGGTTCGGGAGATATGATTTAAATTGTGGGATGTTTTTCTAGGCCGCAGACTCTGGCCCAAAATTAAAGCTTCATCTTGGGCCGACTTAATCACCATCATTGAGGACGAATTAGCACTGGATCCAAAATACTTATTTGTTCCCCTATATGTCTTATATCATTCCATAAATTTTGGGCTTCATTGGGATTGTATTGAGGTCCCCATAGTCCGATCAGTGGGATGATATCCAATCTGCCTTCTACAAAATTGTTTCCTTTAATCGCCAAATATCTCCATCATCCTTTATTAATAATCCATTGATCCCTGAATAAAAAATGTTCATAATTAAGTTCATATCCATTTCAAAAAATATCAAATTAAAATATTGATAGTTACATTCTTTAAAATCAGATGAAACATTGGGCCTAAATTGGTGCACATTAGGCATGAAGTGCACAAATGATGAGAATGGGTGTTCAAAATGTAAAATGCACTAAAATGGTATTTATGAATAGAAAGTAACATGAAAACTACATATATTAGCAATGAATATTATCCTATTAAAGTGTCTAATCAGACATAGTGTTCAAAGTACAAAACATGTATTAAAGAAGGATATTTTGAGATTAAGAACCCTTAACTTTTACTCCAAACATTCCCGAAGGATCATTAAAAAAGTATATAAAAAAATAAACATCATAATAAATTATTCTCAATACTTGGTCATATATTTTAAGTTTTATATTCTTCAATTTTAATCATCCTCTACACATATATTAGTCAGTTAACTTTAATTTTCATCATTAGATGCTGGTAAATTCTATTATTTTATATGTGTCTCACAGTGGAAATGATATAACCCATTATTTTCTGAAAATTTAAATGTTACATGATTATACAATTTTTTAAATCATTTTTTTCCATGTATCTATCCATCCCCAATTTCATTTGAAGGAAATTACTGGTATGATTCGTGATAATGGAATCCATAATGATCTTTTTTTTTTGTAATTTATCGATATCAACAAATTACTTTATAATAAATGTTAATTATTATTTTTTCCTTACATGATAAGATACATTAATTATATTTCTCCCAAATATAATATATAATCATTAAATAGATTTTCAGAACCATAAATCTAAGGTGGTTATGAAAAGTGAAATATGTTGTTCATCGAGGTGGTAGTCATCACATAACACGTGTGATGTTTTCATTTTTCAAATGGTTGGGAGGAAGATAGAAAATATTTATTACATAAACATCAATAAATTTCATAATGATAATAATACTTATGTAATTATCTTATTTTGGGTAGAATATAGTTGGTGGAGGTAAAATAAGAATGAAAAGAATTGAAATGATAAAGGAGTGATTAAATATTTTTCTGTACTTCACTGGAAAACTCCTTAAACCATATTATATTGTAATTTTGGTGAGATAAAAACCAATATATTATGAAAAGGGGAGATGGGAAGGGTATCTTTCATGTATTGTTCGATTTAAGAGTATATATATGTGTGTTTATGTGGAGTGGTGAAGGAATCCTTTTATAAGTGAAAGTGGTTGTATTTTTGTATATACTCATTTCTTTATATAGATGGAAAGTCACATTCCAAATAAATTCGATCCAATAGTTGAAAATAATTAAATTGGGTAAACAATTTCAAGAAACCTCTCTTCTACACAAATAATGGATATGGTTTAAAATATTTTTTTCCCTTTCCCCTTGTTTTAATTTTTTTGCACATGGTAACTCATTTTTTTACCTGGGTGCCTTATTATTATGGAAAAAATAAAACAAAAGTTTTAAAATAATTTGAGAATTATGATTTGAAGAATGAAAAATATTTTTAAATAATAAAATAATAATTGTGTTAAAAAATAATTCTAATAATAGTGTGTTTAACACAACAAAAATTTTTTTTAGAAAAAATTCCCTTGTAAGGATAAAAATGAATTTCCTACAAAATCAAATATAATTTTCCCCATCATATTTATTGGTTTATGTTTAAAAAATGGAGAGTTATTTGGGTTGAGAAGAAATCAAAACTAAATATATCATTATGGATACTATATAAAAGGAAAAACACTAATATATTTTTTTAATTGAATAAAATGCATCTTACATTCTAAAATATTAAAAATACATTTAGAAATACCACATAGTTTTTATAAATGAATTATTTTACTCCAAAAATACTTCATTGATCATGTCTGTTATTTTATGATATTCTAAGTCCTACTTATATCATGGTGATGTCATAAAATTTATAGTATTTGTAAAAATATTATTTTTCACTATTCTCCTAAAACATCAATGTTTTTATAAAAATCATAAAAATTCACCCTTAAATAATTTTGAAATGATTAATATAAAAATTATCTCATTTTTATCAAATATAAATTATAAAATTTTAAAATTTATCTTTTAAATATAAATAATAATGAAATCTCTTCCAATTTTGATACAATACACATTGTTAAATAGTTTTGGTATATAGTGTTTATCTTCTACATTAGACAGTCAGGTATTACAATGTGGGTGATTATTGAAATCAGGAATTGTTATGGGCTATTTATTAATATCATTTTTTATTTTATCAAGAATTTTAAAAAATATTGTCAATGTTATGGGGGTGTTAATTCCAAATGTCAGGAATTATTTATAGGGTGTTATATTTAATTTTTTTCAATTTAGATCAATAAATGGTTTAATTAATATTAAAAATTGTTTTATAGGGTTTTTATTAATTTTAAATAAATAGTGAAAAGTTTTTTTGAAATTTCAATGTGAGGAACTATATTTTTTATTATGAACATAGTTTCGAATGGGAGACTTTTCATGTTGTGTGGAAACAATGTTGTTCATTAATAAATACTGTCCATGATTAAAAAAATAATTGAGGAAAATATTGCAAAAGATATTTCACAATAGGTTTTCATAAACCTTCAAAATGTACTTTAATATTTGTAACGATGAGATACATACATACCTTCACCTTAGCCATCAAATATAACCTCTATTTATTAATTTATTAATTTTATTTCCTTCCATTATCATATTAGAACCTATATATTGATATTCTATTCATTCTAAAGATCCCAAAAATTTGTAGTGTATCCAATGCATAGAGTGACCTTAATATAGATAAAAAATGTTAGATTAATATTCTATAAATTTATTTAGTTATGTATTTTTATATTATGTATTCAAAATATTCATTGTCTCTTTGAATTTTCTAATCGTAGTTTATTATTTTTATTTTAATAAGAAATTATAATTTTTTATCAAAATGGAATGAAGTTGAATGTATGATACTACTTGGATATCAACTAAGTATCAAAATAAGGTATATTTTTTATATTTTTCATTTAATAGAAGTTTAGACAAATGACTTACATACTTCCATTGTTATAATTATGTTGTTATAACATGGGGAAGTCCATAGGAAGTCAGTTAACAGATAAAAAAATTTGTTTTCTAAATTGCTATTTTATATGGTAACAAAATATAGATAAAATGAAAAAACATACATTTCATGTTCTAAATTGAATGACTAGGATATAGAATTTGATATTTAATCAATTTTTATTTATTTATTATCACAAGACTAAAATTACTCCATTGAAATAAGACAACAGTAGAAGTATGAATGACGCAACTGATGAAAATGATGATATTGAGAGAGTGAAGAAATTTAATGCATTATATATAGAATATTTTATATCCATCATGCGGTAAAATGATAAAGATTAATTTTCTATGAGTATGTGTCATTATAAAACCATTTATTGAATTTTTTGTACAATAATTGATTATATTAATCCCGTTTTGAGGGACTTCTTTTTTGATGATGCAAATATTTCCATAAAAATTTATATAACATGGATGAAAATTGATCAACATAGATTTTCAACAAATATAATTAAATCTTGATCAAAAGATTCCTATTTATTTTTTGTGAAAATGATGGTCCTAAATGATTGTAAATTTTTTTTATATCCTGATGTATGAAAAATTTATATGGAATACTATTTTATGTGAAAAGAAATAATGTGATAATTTCCATTTATTTCTAGGATCCAAAATACATTCATTCTTTATGAAATGTAAAAACATATATGATGGAAAGAAGTTTAGAAAAGTAAGGATAATAATGAGTCAGTACATCAAGAGAATGGATTATACTAGCATATATTTGATTCATGATATACATATTTTCCAACTAATCTATGGAATGCTAGGTTGGTTCTATCATCTTATGGTTTTAATCTCTTTGGTTAGATTATTACTTCACATAATAAATGAAAAAGTTTTATTTGCATTTATAAACTATTTCCATGGATGTTTATAAAAAAACCATTAACTTTACTATATTTAATCATATCTAGATCTTTTCATCTTAAAAATTAAATATATTTGTGCTTTCAACAATTAAAAAATGAGTTAAAGTAGCTTAAGAATATGGGTGTTCACGCATATGATGCTTCTTTGAAAGAAACATTTAAAATGCATGGTATTCTTATGTGGTTGATAGATTATTTTCCTACTTATGCAAAAATATATAGATATTGCATGAAGGGTAAGATATCTTGTCATATTTTTTTGAAGAATACATGATCCAGTAGTCTTAAATATCATCAATGTGTTAGTTCATTGTGATATTGATGATTTTTTCCCAATGAATCATCCAGAAAAAAACATTGAATGTTTGAAAATATATTTGAGACCAATAATCTACCTCATCATACATATATAATTTATTTAATTAATTCTTTGGAAATTTTAGTTGTCCATTTATGAAAGGTACGATGATTTATATTTCTACTAAATCAAATTACATTTAGGGAAATAAATATAGCTTATTTGATATTCTATACAGATCAACCAATATATCACACAATTATTTAAATGTAATATACATTGAAAAAAATATTTGAGAAATTTTTCATTCACTCATTATAAATTCCATGGGGGTTGTACAAGGATGATTTTTAATCACAATGTGACTTGGTATATTGATGTGTGAGATGAGAACATCATCTTAACTTTATCAATCATAATAACTGTAAAGTTACATGTTCTTCTTATGTGATGTAAAAATAATAGAAAAAATAATTTATAGAATTATGGGAGATTATAAATATTCGAAATGGTTATTTAAGAAACATATAAAATTGGGTTGTTATAAGAATGGTGTAATTGAAATCTCTAAAAATACATGACAGTTGAATCCTTATTTCTAAATTGATTCCAATTTAAAGTTTTCATATACATTCCAATAATGTAAGGGTGATGATGATTCTATTTTTACACTTTTTTATAGATATTTGTTTCCAAATTTCTTTCCAATTATTTACTGTAAAAATATTTGAAGATACATCATTAATTATGTGTGAGATAGAGGAAATTTTCACCCCATATTTTGTTTAATTGTATAATGCACCCAGTTTTCCACCATCCATTAGAGAAAATTCTTAGGGGCCCTATTATTTTCATTTTATATATCCAAATGAAATACATATGTATAAATTAAATGATAATTCCATTAATAGGAATCATAAATAAGGTTCCACTTTGAAAGGTTATTTATATCAGAAATATATTGAGTTATGTTAAATTTATATAAATAATCTGAGCTCGAGAAGTAACCATCTAATGGGAAATGAAGGTGGTAATATGAGAAAATTCAACCCACTTTTACAAAACTTCCATAAATAGGGGTATTCTAGGATTATAATAATTGGGTACACTGAGCCCTGAAGGGAAGTATATGACACATCACATAGTCTTTTTTTACTATGATTTGTTCGCCGACTACGTCATGTATGGAATTTAACCATGTATATACTATATCATCCTACATAATTATATATATATATATATATCTTAAAATTTTACTATATTATTATATAGAATAGATAAACAAATTATAATTAGAACTAACCATTTGTCATCATTAATAAGGAGAGATATTTTATATACTAAAAAATATTCTTTCCTGGTTGAAGTCAATGGTAAAACAATTAATTTTAAATAATAAATTATAAGTATTCATTCATAAATATATTATTATTATATATTTATGTTATTTAGTCTATTGGTTAACTATATCTCTCCATAAATGTTATTTTTGGGTTTTGGTACAAATAATGAATTTTTTGAAAACAAATATCTCCTGATCAATGTCTAATTTTTTATAACTAGTTGAGGAGTGGACATAAGGACTCAGAATGATAATGTAATGTCAACTAAAATGATTTTTTTTATTACATTTTAGTGGATAACACACCTAGATTCAAAGATTCATATTATTATAGATTTTTCTAGAAAATGATAATATTAGATTATTACTCTCGAGGTCGAGCCACTATGATGAAATGAGTAACACCTCAGCTCAATCCAACCAAATAGCACCCACATAGGCATACTAAAACACCTCAAGCAGGTATCCCAATAAGCTATAGGCTATAGACTACTAGTGAGGGATTAGCATTTTAATAGGTAGACTATTCCCTTTACATAAATCCAAAGGGACATGCCAGAATCTAATTGAAATTCATCATGATCCATCTATATTTTGGACATCCCAAAACCCATGGACCAATAAATAGAGAGTGAAAAGGGACCCCTCAGTAAAAAATATAAAGTAAATATATATATATATATATGATGAATAAAAAAACATAATATAAAAATGGATAAAAAATATACCAAGAAACATATATAATAGATGAAACACTGGACAATACATGCTGAACAATTGGAAAATAAATACACAAACCTCTAGCTCATGTAACATACGATCATGCAGCATATATGGAATCCAATTCCTATTGAATAAACCACACACCCTACTACAAATGATACAAATGTGTTGAGATAAAATAAGAATCTTTTTCCACATATATAGAAACCCATGTCATGTAATTAATTACAGGTTGAGTCCAATAACCCAATAGAAATCCCTAATTCCTCAACTGAATTGAGTGTTTCTATAATAAAGTGGATATGTATGTAATATATATAAAAAGTGTAGTAGTGTCTATCGAATATGATAACATATAAAAAATAGAATACAATGTACAAAAAATTACAAAAGTTAGGTATTATTGTATTAACAAGGACACCACATGTAATGTCATTGACCTGGTACTCCCTAAAAAGACCGTGATGGGTTGGATAAGTGACCTCACATGTGCCTCCCCATATTATAGAGTCTTTTAACTATACGTGAGGGTTTAAAATCTATAGTGGGGAGACTATACCCTTTGATACTTTTTATAAAATAGTCTAAATAATAACATAGTAGAGTAAACTATATAATTAATAATATCTGTCCATAGTTGATTAAATAATAACTCCAATGCCTCAATAAATATGATATCATGTAATAAAAGGATGAAATGTAACTAAATTATGTTCTGAAAGTAAAAGAAATTAATTACTATGTAATCTCAAATAAAATTCTCCATGTCCCCTCTTTATATCTCTATGTTGGTACCATATCTAATCTCCAACCCATCCATCAAGAGACAATATAGCACATAGTGTTTTCCCCATGTCAAAACCTACATCCATGAAATCTATCAAGGTACAAAATAATGGCCCATAAAGGCTATGAGTACAAAATATCATGTCAACACCACTGTTCCAAAAACAAATTCAATTTGAGATATATAGTGCATGAAACAAAGCAACCAACAGAATATTAATTTAATCAATTAATAATACACATGTAATAAATCCAATGGCCCTTGAAACCTGGGGTTATCCCAAACCAACTTTTGAACCATGAAAAATATATTTTACAATTTCATACAATAATTCCAACCATTTTGATAGCCCTCCTACGATATTGTCCATAAATTTAAACAAGGGAATAGGATGGATCCCTATTATCATTACAACTTGTTTGTGGTTGTAATTATAATAATTAGAAGATGTATGGTCCATGTATTATAATAATTATTGCATTACCAGTCCAAGACCTTATGAGACTTATGAAATGTTCATGCCAAGCCCTATAAGCTTTATAGTATGTCCAGACCAATCCCTGTATGCATTACAACTTGTCCGGGTCAAGACCTATAAGCATTAAAGAATGACCATGCTATTCCATATAAGAATTAGAACATGTTTAGACCAATATATATAGGCATTAAATCATTTCCAACCAATAACATAACACATTTAATCATAAGAAATTATGGTCAATTTACCAAATTACAATTTCTTTTTTAACCCCCCAAGTCAATACAATAACAACTAACCATTTATTAGCCCATTTGATCACATATCAATTAATCACACAAATATCACGAGTTATTATAATTCATAATGGTAATCTAATAACTAAACTTCATCCAACATGTCATGGTAGTAGTGTTCAATCTAATCAAATCTCAAGCAAGGTTAATAGCTGCAACACCTATCGGGTGGCTGCATGTATCAGTATCATCACTAAAGGACACAAAGAGATCCAATGTGTGGTCTATACATGTGTACCTCATCAAATGGAGGTTAATTATATTATTTCAGTTGCATGTATGTCATGATGGAGTGATAAAAAATATCTCACATAATATGATAAACAAAACAGACCATTAGGGATAAATTCTAGACCACCCATATCAAGACAATGATGATGCCAAAAAACATATGATTCCTTATATGGCACTTGGATCCTCATCCATTACATTGAATAATGATAGGGGAAAATCTCAAGATGGGTTCTCAATAGAAAAAAATAATGATAATAAGGATATAAATAAGAAGGATTTCCTTCAACTATATGCTCAAGATACTAAATTTAGAAGGCTTATAATCAATCATTATTTATTTTATTTCAGAAACACATTTATGGAAAAGTGAGAAACCAACAAAGATTCAAAATCAAGAGTCAGAGTTCATAAGAAATTTTCAGACTATTCCAAAACAGTTTAAAGTGGTTAGAATTATTTACTTTTAATAGACAAAATCGATGGAGGTTTCCCCAATTTCTATATTTTCTTTAAGGAGATCCTAGAAATTAAATTCCATATTTTCCCATGTTTGTACATGTTCCTCCAGGATTTTTTTCCTCATTAAATCCACATTTCAAAATTAGTGTTTTCTTTAATCCAAGAGATTTGTTCTTCATTTAAATAAACACACTATGGTCTTTCAAACATTCTATGGACATCCTCCTTTGAGACATTTATCTGTAAACACTCCTTAAGAATTTATTCCTTCGAATGAATGAGGAGATTATGGGTGTTATAAGATTCAATATCCACCCTTATTGATATCACATAAACATTGGACATTGATTATACTGATATAATTCCAAAGTTCACATCTCAAGGATGAAAAAATGGATCTTCATGAATATCAGGACCTTTAGACTTACTCTTTAGGATGTTAATAGCTGCAATCAATCTCTATTGAGGGTAATTACCTCGGCTAGCTAACCATGTAATGGGAGGACCTAGAAAGTTCAAATAATCCTTCTATTTCTATAAACATCACACATGCTTAGTAAATACATCTAAATCCACTAGGGGATTATTTCATTTCATTGAGGAGGACTACAGGAATTATTCCACAAAATTTGCATTCTTTATCTCATAGGACCACGTTTATGAAATAGAATCGATGTCCTCTTCTTCTTCATCAGTCCTGCATCAAGAAGAATAATGCTCTTTGACTAATTCCTCCTTAACATTACCTTCTTCATTAGTGAGTGGACCACCAACACCTAGCACTGCTGAGTGGTTCTGAAAATCAAATACTTTAGAGGACTCCTTTAATTGACTTTGTATATTCTAAACTAGTTTTGATGGGTTATGTTGACCAAAATCATTGCTAGAAACTCAATCCTTGACACTGTTAGTGAGATATGGGAGCATCCTAAGCTTTCCAAGGATCTAATTAATGCATATGGTTGTATTACCCTCACTAGAATTCTGAATTGTACCCTCATGAAGCAGATAATAGTCAACCCTTACATCATAGAAATATGATGAGGTTTTTCTTATGTTTCTGTTTGGGGCCAAAAATTCCATTCCATTATCCCCTAGACTGTCTTGAACCTATCATGGAAATTTATGATATCTAAGTCACCCTTAATGTGATGATAAATGTCAAAAATCATCCTATCAGGATATATGGTGTGTGGTAGTTTATGGATGACAATAGAATGTAACTTCTCACTAGTACCACGACAAACCTCCTCTCAGTTATTACATTGTGAACCACCATTCAAGAAGATCAAATCATCCATCCCCATGACTTTATTATGATATATAGGTACTAAATATTTTGGTGGGATGGACTCCCTATAAATTCCATGTTTTCATTGCTAGAAATTAAAAGAATCATAACTAGGACACCTATATGTGGAACACAACAAAACCCATGATTTAGGTGTAGGATATGCCCTTCTTGATAGAACTCCCTCCTTAGCGATGACCTAGTGCAAAGCTGCACCATCACCCCATCCTTGGACCTTCTTAGAAAGAGAGGTTGGAGGGTCCTCTTTCACTTGCTACATCCCTCAGTTCTTCTCCATTCCTTCCTTTCACTGACCCCTCTCTTCTCCACAGCCTCCCATCCATCTACATCTAACATAAGTTTCATTACTTCATTGATGGAGTCCCTTTAGTCCTAATTTATTTCCTAGAGTTCTCGAATGCCTCAGTGATGATGGATCTATCTCTAGTGGTCCGTTTCAGAAAGAAGTGACCCTTCGTTGACATCTTCGACATGTTGGTGTTCTCTTTATAGAAGCCTCATGTAAGTGTGAACATTGGACTCCTTGAACCGATAGGTTTCATGATTCGATTTTCAAATGAAGATGACCTAAAAAAACCTAGTTGTAATGAGGAAAATGTTTGATCAATAATATTTCGATGGGGATCAAGGGTACTTATAGGCATCGATAAAAAATAATACCATGGTGCAGCCCCATGAACAATGCTGCAGAATAGCCGGACACATGTTACGGTATGGTGAAACCCAGGGTTCCACTCCACAAACTCCCTTGGTCAAACTACATTTGAGATCTAGGGAGTCTACTATATCATAAATTCTATAAACCATGTGACATACTATAGTGTAGCAAAATCCACAATGCCACAACACCCAACTTCCCTGAGGGTTGACTACAATATAGCTACCCCCTTGCTATTGAGGTGTCAAAATTGATATAACTATCCAATTTAATTTTTAAGGTGCTTATGTAATAGACTCCATTTCCATTCCATTGCACATAACCAGCCTATATTGTATCCACTTTCCATGCCATGACTATTCCAAAATTTATTATAGTCTTTAAAATCCTCTTCCTAGACTATATAACACCACATTTATCTTTACACCACATTGACCATCCTTACGGTATAGCCCTGATCTGCATGTTGTAAAATCCTATACAATAGATAATTTCATCACTATCATCTCTTTCTACCTATCATAGAAACTAAAGTTCAATCAAATGAAAAAAATTAGTTTAAAAAATGGTTACAAAACATTAAATAGGGACACACCTAGAAAATTATTGAATCTTTCATCCTACAAACCACATAAGATATCATCCCTACTATTCTCCAAGAATCACTATAGGGTACTCAAAAACTAGTCTAGACACTATTTATATATATATATATATACCTCTATTGGGTCTCCTCTTGCACACCCCCATGATACCACTATACGCCCACTAGAGGTATATTCTTCCACTAGATATTCATCTCACCATGGTCCAAAATATGAATCAGATGCTCCTCAAATGAATATCAACCTAAAAATTGAAATACCCATAATCTGTCATGTTATAAGGGTTAGGATGATATCTCTAAAGCTACTATATGTGAAATAAACCATGAATGGTGCTATATCACTATGTAAGGGATAACAATTATGACATTGGACCAACTGTTTCCACTATCTCAAATGAACTGACAAACCGTGGGTCTATATTCCATTATTTCAGGATACTGTGTTTTCCCAAACTAGGTGAAACCAATAGAAAAAATAGATGGACAAATTTAAACTATTGATTTCCTCTCTAATGGTCAGCATATGTTTTCTGAGGGCTATGTATGTTCACCAACATCATTTTGATCAATTGAACCTGCTCACATGTCTTCTGTAAGAGACTAGGACTAACAAGTGTGGAATCACTTTCCACTAACAAGTATAGGTGAATATAATGAACTTCTAAAAAAATCCTTTTACAAATCCATTATGGTCAATTCCTTAAAGATATTATTATAGATAAACACTACGAGTTCCAAATGTTTCTCCCAAGAACTAACAAAATCCAAGACACATGATCACAACATATCCTCCAAAATCATAATTGTTTGCTTGGGTTGTCCATAATTAAATGTATGATAGGATATAAACTAAATAAAAATGATACTAGATCTGTTTGGAGACCCTAATAATATGTTATTTGAAATTTAGATATCATTTTGAAATGAAACTCCTCATTACACCCTGTAGTCTAACTATCTACCACACATAGAGATAAACTTGATCATCAATGGTAATGGTCCCCCTAATAAGAAATTAGTGGAATCCCTTCACCAATAAATTCTGAATCTCCCATTAAACATCATTCATGTGGTGTTTCATGTGTAATCCTATCACAAAATCCAATGTGACATCATCCCATTTTCACTTCAGAATGGGTAGAGGCCGAAACAACCCCAAAGGACATTGATGCTCATAATTAAATCTCTAATAAATGAAACATATCTCCTTATAGCCCATTGTCCCCTTATTTATTACTAAACACCAGTATTTCTTATAGAGATCAATATACATATTTTTCAGAACCATATGTACTACCCATTTATAATAATGAAATTCCCTTATCGTCTCTACATAGAAAATTATAGAAATCCATAATCATTAATGGAAAATAACGACATCATAGTTTCATAGAGACCATCCTAATATTGTCTCCCCACCAAATAAGATGAATCTCATATATAGGCCCTTTAGATAAGATTACTTATCCTTATTTATTAGGTCAAGATGTATGGATAATATAAATTTCAACATTTCAGTTACCAATCCCTGGGACTCCAAAAACTCGATATGAATGTATGTAAAGAGTTTCCACAGCTTCCACTCATCACAAGACTCCCATACTTCCTCTATCTATGTCTTATGGCTCAAGGAGTCAATAAATATATTTCCCTTACCCAGTATGTAATCCAACCCTATGTCAAAAGACTTCAGATACTCAACCCACTTCCTTTTTCAAAGGTTGAGGTCTCATTGTTAAAAGATATACTTGAGGATCTTGTGGTCCACGTAAACAACAAACCTCTCCCCAATATATGATATCTTAGAAATATCATGGAATATACCACTATATCTTACTCTAGATCATGCATAGGGTAATTCCTCTCATATGGTCTTAGCTATATAGAGCCATAAGCAACCACTCGATCCTCCTGCATTAGAACTACTCTGAGTTTAACTCCAGACGCATCATAACACACGTTATAATCCTTTCGTGATATATTCATGGTGAGGATCAGTGATAAGGACATACTACACTTTAAATCATATAAATATTCCTATTAAGCATTTGAAAAAAACATCACCCCTTTCATGGTCATCCAGGACACTGGTGCTTCTAAATGGGAGAAGTCCAGAATGAAATGTTGATAATATCATAATAAACCTAGAAAACAATGAATATCAAAGAGATTCTTTTGTATCTCCCATGATATAAGGGAGATAAACTTCAATGGTTCCATTTCCACTACATCATTTGATATAACATGGTCCAAGAAGCACAATTGTTTTATCTAGATGATAAATATTAATATCATGGTGTAAAGAAGATTCTATCCCTGTGTACTGAAGACAATGTCTATATTTTGAGCATGTTCATTAACTGAATTGGATGTCACTAAGATGTTGTTAATGAAAACTACCAATAAATGAGCCAATAATGTATGTATGATTCAATTCATCAAGTTAGTTAATACCAATTTTTTTTTTCAAAACAAATGGAATTACCATGAACACATACAGGATATACCAACTCCTAAAACCCATATATGTAATTTCAGGTGGTATCACTCTAAAATGATGGTACCCTAACCTCAAGTGGATCTTGTAGAAGTTCCTAAAACCTATCAGTATATCAAATTGATCTTTGATTCATGGAAGGGGATACTATTTATTAACCATCATTTGGTATAATTCATGATAATCCAAATGTAAGAGAAAATCCACATCACCCTTCTTAGAGAAAATAACTAGAGAACAATATGGGGATATTCTATGACGTATGTATCCTTTTTCTTCCAAGTTATCTAATTAAACTTTCAACTAATGAATATTGTTGGTTCCATTCAATAGGGTGGAATAGAAAATGGTTGAACTCCTT
Source organism: Viscum album (assembly GCA_963277665.1). Classification (NCBI taxonomy): domain Eukaryota; kingdom Viridiplantae; phylum Streptophyta; class Magnoliopsida; order Santalales; family Viscaceae; genus Viscum; species Viscum album. Next base: position 629,138,224 of record OY728127.1, read on the forward strand.
GAACTAACTCAATCATAACTCAATCTCCCACATGGGTGGTATGCCAATTAAAAATTTATGAAAGGCCTCCTAAAAATTATCTGACACAAGAAGAAAATTATAATGCTAAAATTCACCATAATACAAAAAAATGGTTGTCATATGATTCATGATACAATATAATATTAACTGAATTGGTCCTACATGACTATCCCAAAATCCCATTCACCCTTATGAGAATAGCTACCCAAATTGGGAGTTAAAAATGGAAACTCTCTTCTGATGAAATTTGACATGACCCTGATATATATTTATCCAATATATAAAAATAATCAAATCAAATCCTTTAATTGTTAACAAAAACAACTTTAAAAGAAAATGGTAGCCACCAATTTTTAGAGAACATGAATTACAACATTTAATATCCTCTGACCATACTCCTAATGGTGTGTCTATGGTCATTACACAATTAAAAAACTCCAAAACCAAACACAAACCAATAGAAAAATTAGAAGATAAAAATGAATTTGATGCTTATGTATCAAACAAAACACAAGAATAGAAGATATATGAATCATAACATAAATGGTATATGTTCCTTCATTCTAACTATATTTGAGTAAACTACATAGAGTGCACCTGACTCATCCCTCGACCCTGGGCTCTAGTATAACTCCCCTGAACTATTCCCTTTGAGTTGTACTATTTATTTAATGATAGGGTACCATGTCCCCCCTCATCCTAACTGTCTGATGGAACCCCAACTATTAGTCTATTTAAGAGTAGTGGAGTAACTCCCTGCCTTATGTGCTTATAATAATCCCAACTCATTGCTTTTTTGTTGTGGTAATTTCAAAACCCTTTTAAGATGACCAAATTTCCACAAATATGGAACTCCACGGTGGGTTAAGGACACTAAGGGTGACTGTGGCCAGTTACACCATACCAAAAGCACTATAACAAACAATAGTTCTAAGATGACTATCCACTGACCTAGATCCTCTTCCCACCACTGACCTAATGGTAAATGTCCTCGAGGTGCTTCCAATATCCAAAAAAGATATCCCATATTTCCCTAATAAACACCCATGAAACATATAAAGGAATCTTTTAGATTCTATTTTGTTATGAGAGACAGACACACCACATCCAAAAATTGCTCAGGTGAAATATGTTTAGCTACGATCTGATATCAAGATGTGTCACATCCTAAAAAACCTATCCCTAAAGACCTCATCATATTTTATAGATAGAGAAAATCACTATAGGTTAGTGAAATGTCTAATATATTCCATCATTTAAATACCCACCTACATCAAGTTCATGAACTCATGAGCCTTCCCATCACTCAAGGTCTATAAATATAAGTTTCACAGTAAATTTCTCTAAAAAACCATCAAGGATAACTCATCTTATTATAAAAACATATCTAGGTTTCCCCCCACCAACGATGGGTTATTCCTAAAATAATATAAGAAGAAAGATTCACCAACTTATATATGGGTGACTCGAGTATCTTCAAGATCAGCTGGACTGAATAAATCTAGAACATATCTTCCTTGAGGAATCCCTTCATAGTGAACATTAGAATATTCTAGAGAAAAGACACTCTCATCCTCTTAGACATAAAAGTATTATTGTGAATAGTATCCCTATCCATTTATCACATGAATCTCTAGATGTTATCATGATATTGGTCTTCCATCCAGTTCTATGAATCCATAGGAAGTTGCAGATCAACTATGTTGGGATTGTACTGATTACCACTCTCCCAATTCATAATATGATAATGACATAGATACATTTTTTCTACCAGACTAACACGCTATATAGTACTAAAAACTAAACAAGTCTAGCCTTAGTAGTTGATAACAACATAGAACCGCTTAATCAAGGATCCTCTATAATTGGATAAACATATGTATTTTTATAACATAAATTTTTATTCTCATTAATTTATTATATGTATAATGATATTTCATTTTATTGTTAATATGGGCATGTGTATCACTTGTGTTAAGTATGTCCATATTATGAGCAATTCATGTAAACATATATCCCCCATGTTCCTTTACTGATGCATGATTACTCATCATGTTCTACATTGAGCAATGTATAAAAATATAAATAAACTATAACATCACACAACAAGTGAATCTCCCAATGTAAAATAACATCAATCGTGATAATGAAATAAGATGAAAAATAATTGCATCCCTGTATACTCAGATCCCCCCATCACATGGTTAGATAATCACACAGATGAGCTCACTACTGAGCCTTGACACTTCTTAGTCTCATTTATACCTTTCCTAAATAGTAAATTAACAAAAAAAGCCTCTCCTATGATACAACATTGTAATTTTCCTAACTTGGTGCTCCCTCAAGTGACATTATTGGGTGTGATACATGATCTCAAACATGCCTCCTTATACACTTGATGTTACCAATTAAAATAGAGTCTAAAAAATATATAATGGGGAGACTATATCCTCTATAACAATGTAAAAATAGAAAAAAAAATAATAGAGTAGTGAAAATAAAATAATCAACAATATACATCCATAGAAAATTTAAGAACAACTACAATAGCATAATAATAATAGAATCTTGTAATAATATACTGAAATGTAATAAAACATCATGATAAAATTTAAATAAAATTAATACTAAGAAAAATACAATAAAAGACTACATGTCCCCAATTTTCATCCCCTAGTCGGTCTTGTCTACATGATCCATCCAATCCAATAAGCAACAACAAGGTTCTTTTCCCATGTCGAAACCTGTATCATTGAAATCTTTATATGTACCAAATGGTGGCCTATCTAGGGTGTGAGTACAACTTAGTAGGTCAATGTAACAATGTACAAAATAACATGTATGAGATATATATCTCAAGAAATAAATTGAAAATTAGAGTAATAAATTAATCAATTAATACAATATATTTAATAAATCAACTAATCCTGGATACCCGTGTAGATTGCTGGGGTCATCCCTAATCTTCTTCAGCACTAATAAAGAATATGTTTGAGCATGTTGTGTAACCATAAAAACCATTTCTATAACCTTCCCAATGTATATCCCATAAACCATCATTGGAAAATTGGGAAGATCCCTATAAGCATTACAACATGTCTTTCCCAAGCCCTATAATCATTACAACATGTCTAGGAGAAGAAAATAACCATTAAAACAACATTGAGCCAAGACCTATAAGCATTACAACATGACTAGGTCAGACCATATAAGCATTTACAACATTATTTCACTAATACCTATATGAATTACAACATATCCAATAAAAACAACAACACATGTAATCACAACAAATTATGGTTAATTTATCATATTGCCATTTTTTTCAAAAACCTAAGTTGTTATTATAGAAATTAACCAATTCTTTGTCTGTCTGATCCCATACCAATTAATCAATCCAATACCATGTGAAATGCCAATTAATAATGTTATATAAATAATTCAACTAAATAAAACATATCATTATAGGAGTATCCAATCTTACCATGTCTCAATCATGGTCAACGACTGGCACACATATCAGGTATACACTTATCATGGTCTCGATACTAAAAGACTCGATGAGATCAAATGGGGGGTCTATACTTTTGTAACACATAAAGGATAGGTTAATTAAATTACTTAGTTCATTTTTATTGTATTATAATGTGATCATGCATATTACACATACTAGGATAAATTAAACAAACCATTTGAGAAAAATATGGGCTTCCCACATCCGAACAATGATGATGTAGAAAAATTTATGATGTTTGATATGGAGTTTTGATCCTTATCCCTTATCTTTGTTGAATAAAAGGGAAAATTTTTATAGTAGTTCTTTATAATAATGAAAATAATGATAAGAAGGAAAAAATCAAAAGTCTTACCTTCAAATCTAGGCTTGGTACACATAGGTAGAAAGGATCGGGTCTCCATTGATTTATCATTAGAAAGTAGGGGGTAGATTATAATGAAAAGGAAATATAAAGGCATTTTAAGAGATCTCTATAGTCCCTAGGGGTTGATAAAAAATTATTGGATCAATAGGAGTTCTAAGGGGCTCGTGAGTATTTATGGATAGCTTTAAAAATAGAATATGATGACACAACCCACCTAGAACACACTACAGAACTATTTGACACATGGTATGCTATGGTGAAACCCAAGTTTCCACACTTCAACCTCCCATGGTAAAAAAATATGATATCTATAGGGGATTTTATTCCCTTTATCCTCTATACCCAAGGAAAAACTACGACATTGCCTAAGACACCAAGACACATCAACATGGATCATTGAGGTATGACTATTTCATAGTCAGCTTCCACACCAAAACGGTGAGAAAATTAAGAGAATAATCAAATTTATTTCCCACGTCCCTTATTACAAAATTTCCATCTCCATTCCATAGTTCCCAACCACCCTATAACACATCCATCTTCCTTACCCAAGATTTTAAGAAATTGGTAGAATCCCCAATAGTCCTATAGTATCACCCTATACTAGAACATTTATGTCAACAATATAGTGACCATCCATATATACTATACCTAAAATCTACATCACATAATCCCATAAAATAGATAATTTCATAAAAAACCCACTCTTTCTTCCTCTTAGGGCAAACAAGGTTCTACCAAATGAGAAAAAATTGGTTTATAAAATAGTTTACAAAACATTAAAGAGTGACACACCCAGAAAAGGATAGGATCTCACACAACAAAACATGATCCTATTTGATTTGGATCCATTATATAAGGAATGCATATTAGAAACCTAGTAACATATAAATCCCATAGTATTTTCATTTCACTTATGTCATAGAAAATTTAATCACCATGAACAACTTTTGCATACTCAGGGAGGTCCATCCAGTCTCCCCTACCCCTCCCCATAGAATGTGAGGAGGTCCGCATACACACCGACCCATACCTAAAATTTCTATTAAAGACATAGTCAATCATGATATCTCATCCCCATAGATTATACGATGGAAACAATTTATAACATGACCCATCCCCACAAACTCCACTGAGGCCTTGATCAATCACATCGTCCCATCACCATAAAATCTGGGGAGTAAACATTCGGTGCACTAGATCATCCTCATAGACTTAGGGAAGATCATATAAAGATCACACAAGACAAAAAAACATGTTATGTATCCCATCTCATAGCTCACTATCTATTCACTAGGGAACTAGTTCTTATGGACACATTCATGTGGCCCAAATTGATCTGAGACCACTACTGACCCTCCAAGGGGTTATTCATGTCAATATGGACCAACCATCACTTCAATTCCAGAAATATATTTCTCATATCCCTACCACACAACACATTAATCATCCTAAGAAACATAAAAAAATCATTAAATTATCATAAAATGGGAAGTACGACAAGCACATAAGCATTGTAAAAAAAGGTATCACCCTCACGAGATCATATGAAATTTCAAGGATAACCCTTCCATATCCACTTTATAAACCTAGTAAAATATCCCCTTATTAGTAAATTTTTAGGAGGAGTCTCATTAAAATTTACTCATTCTAGGCCTTTGATAAAATCCCATAAAAGTATGTTTAGAATAACCCTATTCCTATTTGAAAATACTGTTTAAAAACTCATTTCACAAATCGTCAATTTTCAATGTAATTTCTGACTCAATCAAAACCTCTTGTCAAAATCAATTTTTTAAAATGAAACAATTTTCCCATTGAAATTATATTTAATTGAATATCCATTTTTTAAAATAAATTGTAGATATGAAATACATTTTAATTTTCAAAAACCAATACGTGCCACAAAACAATCTTTAAGGAGGTCTATCGATACTCATTCAAACAAGGATCCACCATCAAACCATTTAGCATGTTATATGGTCCATGTTGACTATTATGCCAATATGATCTGATCCCAACATTATTGGGAATATCAAGAAATAAATTGAATTTTAGGCTTATAATACTTATGAGGAGCACAAATATTATGTAACAAATAAATAATGAGTTGTAGTAAGGTCATGGCTTATTACCTCAACTTATGCTTCAATAATCCAATTTGAGTCAATACCTGCTTCCATCAAGTCCATGAGAACATGTATCTTCAAAAAACATCATTAAATTAATTAATTATTTAATTTAAATAAAAAACTCAATGCCACATAATAGGCATTAATCTCACTAGACTATCAATTGACATAAAAAATTATAAGAAATTGGGTAATATTAACTCCTAATGTGACCCTAAACTAATGAAATATAGTAGCCCAAAAATATAGACCCAAATCAATATCTAATTTCCCTTAAATTCATCCAAAATCATAAATAAACCCACAAAAAAACATACCTCATGAGAAAAATAAAACGGTGATTATTTAATCCTCTTGTGACCTCCCCTTCTAACCTCTCATAAAATCTCCCTTAGAAATTATGATTTTTCAATGATCCACAAAAATAATTCATATGAAAAAATAGATGTTATTAATAAAATACAATGAGAGGGATGAAGGGAGAATAAGTGAGGGTTCTTACCTAAAATCGTGTTATGGAACACACCCTAATCACAAGAATTGAAGGCACTAAAAGAGAGGGGGAGAGGGAATCTGAAGATGTATTTCTCCCTCCATAGGATGATCAAAATATAAGGAACCATGAGGGGGTTATAAATTAGAACCCTGAAGACAAAAGGCCAAAAATTCCTAAAAAAGATGCCTAAAAACATTCATTCTTTAAACATGTGTTCATGATATGAGTTGCCTCATGGAAGGCTGTGTAGCCATTCTACATGAAAATTCATGACATGACCTTCATGATCACACCTAGAATGGTTTTATAATAGTAAATCTAGTAGATTTTCTAATCTGTGTCTTCATTATCTTCTTCTAGAACCCATATGACCTCTCTGAATCCCCAAGAAATGTTTAAAAACACTAGTTTGTGGTGTTTAGATTCTTAGAAACCCAACACAAGCATTGGTTCTCAAAATGAACCATTTACCAAATGAGAAGTTCAAATTCACTTGGTAATTTACAAATCATAATGACATGGGTTGTTACAAAATCCCCACCATAAATATTTTCATCCTAGTGAATTTGATGTGGTATTCTAACCATGATCTCAGGCCTACCCCAGTCATTAATTCACTTTCACGAACCCACACCCCATCTCTGAATGCCCAACACACTTCCATTCTGAAACTATGAATACCAACATTGGACACTATGTATTTTACTCAAAAACTCTAGTTCAATCTTGAAAACACATCAACATCATCCAAAATGATATTCCTGATGTGTTTCCCAACCCATTGTATCAAATGTTACACAATAACACTACTCGGTCTATCCAAAACCAACATTTCCATAAAATTGCTCTGCTTCACCCACCAAGGAATTAAGAAATTACATAAAAATAATCCCTAAACTAGAAGGGTAATCACAACATCATCCAAATATCCACACCAGGGTTCAAACCTGAAACATCATGTAATCCCTTATCCAGTTTCCCAAAAAGCCACATCCATCATCATACTACACCCCAAGAAACGATGCATTCTATATCCAATCCACCCTCAGATCACATTGACTCCAACCTCGATACTGATTCTATTACACAAAGTCCTTCCACTAAGACCATTTCTTTTCAACATCTGAAATCCTTCCAATACTACATCAAAATATCCAATATGGTATAATCCATATGATCATAATGATCGAATCCACATTAAGACTAGTGTTTAGATTATTATTCCCAATCCTCCTCCAAGAGATGTACATTATATCAAAAAATTTGAATGAGAAGTGATACTTTTCCTCATAACCTTTCCTCATTCTAGTCCAAAAAATTAATTGGATGCTCTAAAAAGACACTTCACCATGTATCATCACAAGATTTAGTCCTCAATCATGAATTGAATAATGGTTCTAGCCTTGAAATTTTTCATGAATCATGTCTCATCCCATAAAACTAGTCATGTATCATGATTCAACCCATAATGAAGCTAAAAACACACTACAACCTAATAAAATCTTATATGACATCCCATTCCTCACCCCACTTATTAGTTCCACCCATTAACACATGAGAACTAAACATGAAACTCTAACAACCAATTCCAAGATAGTGCTCAATGACCCTCATGGATTTAGAAAAACTAAAGTGTTATCTACTAGTTAATCCCTAGTCTTATGGAATCCTCAATATAAGATTCTATTTCTACAAGAAAATTTAAACAAATAGTGCTTCCCGCCATAGAAATCACCCTAATAAAAAACTATTTAACTGGTCCAAATAATAGACCCATCGAAATACATTTCAATGTGTCCAACCCGAAAAAACCAAACCCCAAAAGGGGTCTAGTTCCTAATCCAACCAAAATCACACCTGGATACAAGTTACCACATAAAATCCCATGATCCCAACACATGTGTATACTATAAAACATCCATACTGATCTCTTCGCAAGAAGGTTCCTTGAATCAACCACAATAAAATTTTCTAACACACAAATCAACAACATGGTCACTTCAAGTAAACTACCAAAAATACAAGCATACCCAGTCTACACAGGCTCTAGTTTTATTTCCTAACATCAATCCAAATTGGTTAACACTCTATAGTGAAAAATGAAAATTTATAAATATGTATGATATACAAGATGATAACCTAATTTAAACACATGGGTCTCACCCATATAAACACACCAAATACGTGTAGATTAGTTTACACATGCACTTGAGATTATTTCCAAACATGTTATGCCCATTTCACACAGACTAAAAATTATCTAAATTTTCCAAAATTCCACTTTTCATCCTATTATTTTCACCAATAACATGAATCACCAAAAATACCTACTAATTTATTCAATTATCAATGACTATTCTCATTTTCAAAAACCCATTTAGAAAAAAATTTCCCAAACTACATTGGAATCCAATTTCAAAAAAAACATCATATTTTCAATGAAAAACTAAAAATCCCAAAAGATTTCATAATTAGTGCCTTTGGGATCCATTTTAATAAAAAAAACCAAAAAAATATTACACACACCTTGTGCCACTGTGTGAGTATTCCTTTTCAAAAAACATGTCTTCCTAAAAACCAACCATCCTAAAAATCCTCATTCATATGGAAAATTATCAATCAAGAAAACAATAAAATAACCCAGAACCTCATTACCATATTAATCTAATCACCTAATAAAATATATATGATAAAACATCATTTATATGTATTTTTTCCTAAATTAATATGGATTCCGATGAGGAGTCATGTAAAACAAAACTTCCCATAAGAACCTATATCAGGCCCCTAACATGCCACTCTAATGATGCATGTAAAACTCATGGGATCATAGTAGTTCCCTAAGTCTCATATTGAATATCATCCATTCCACATTAGAATGCCCAGTTTGATCTAACACCTCACTCATTCTAGAGTGCATAATCCAAAAAATATAAATCCTTTAACATCATAGTTTTTGACTGATTTAATGCTATCCAGGAATGCACCCTATCTACATCCCATGTTATGAAACCTAAAACCAACTCTAACTACACTATTCTATCCCAAGGATGCTCTAATTCCATTTTATTATGCCCTAGACTAGGCTTCCTGAATAATAGTAATGGAGGGACTCTAAAATAGCTCTGGTACACCTCTCATTTTTCTAGAATCTTTGGAATAGAGGAGAGGTTATATCATATTCTTTTAAAGACTATTCCCTCTAAATATTGAATAAAGTTTATACCCAAATATACTAATAATTTGGAATGACCAGTCCATATAATGGATATTCCAAAACATATGGACTAATAAATAAGGATCCAAATGAGCCATATAATTTAGAATAAAAATGAGAAAATAGACTATATGATGCATCAACCATAACAAATTATAAAAATTGACAAATAGTAAATTTTTATTTATATATAATAAATTGATCACTATCAAGTATATATAGAACAAATGAAAAATAAATACATTGGAATCCTACCAAACTCACATACCATCCTACTACATCAACAGCCATCACAAACTACTAACTGAACCACACATGCATCCCCAAGGGATACCTATGTCCTGATAGAAAATAGGAAAGTCTAGCTATGTAATGAAAAACCTATATTGTGTACAAAATTAGGGGGTGAGTCCAATGACATAGTATAAATTCCCATTACCTAAAATTTTTTTAGTTCTACTATACATAATAATATTTTTAGTGTCTATACAAAACTCTCAGCCAAAACATAACAAATAATACACTAAAAAAATTACAAGTCAACTTGTGTTGGGATAACAACCCACCATGAAACCTAACCTAACTTGCTTTGGATCCATGTTGAATGAAATTTCTATGAGAAACATAGTGAAAAATAAATCCCATGGACAATGTGAGTAACTATGGTCATGGCCTCATCAATCACCCCATCTCATGCCTCTATACTCATGGAGATCCATCAATGAGGTTTAAACCCTCATTTTTAGCCAATACAAACCCCAACATCCTGATGATTTTCACCTTGATTACTCCTATTCTAACCCACCAATTCACTCTCCTTCACATCAATAGGTATGGGAACGTATACCAATGTTTATGTATTCTTTATTACCCCATAATTAATGTTGGGGAAAAATATCATTGTATATACCCAAAAAAATAATCATTAATATTTTTTAAAAAGATTTATTTCATGAATTCATTTCCTTTCAAAGATAATACTAAGTGGAATAGACTTTTGAATTTAATAAATCTATATATCACTAATTAAACAAACCATTAGGGAACTGTGAATCCCCAAAACTATCTTGGGTGTACTATATCTTGAGATAACATATAATATAAGAAAATATTGAAATCCATCTAAAATGGCCTTCCGGTACAATTTCCAAGATTCATGGTCACCATTAATTTATAGCTATCAAAATTCATTTTACATTATTCCAAAGTTTCATATAACTTATTTGGATAAATAATTCACTCTAAAGATAACTAGATACTCTCAATATAATTTTCAATATCATAGGACTCAAACACACATTTGGAATATGGATATGATAAATTCTTAAAATATAGGATGTATTTAACTTCTAGCCTTTATACATTAATAAAAACATTATGAAAGACATATAAAACTAAAAAAATAATATAATGACTATATATTACCTTTTGCACATAAACAAAGGATCACTTTTAACATAATAATAATCAATTAGGGTCCCTCTATCTCCCTCTAATCCTTTCAAGTTATTAAAATAATCCTTGAGGTTTATGAAACATAATAACTACAAATAAGCATAAAAACTTAAACCAACATTATACCCACTAAAATCATTCCATTAAAAGATTTATAAATTTATTCCAAGATTAATTTACGTAATAAACTAGTTTATGTATGGAATAGTCCCACCTTTACACACACGTTGAACCTCTTACAAGAACCATATATTATTTTTACCTATTCAAACATAAGGAAATCCACAAGCCTAAGTTAACACTTACTAGGGATATCATAAATTCATATACATCACAAAACTAATTATAAACAAGGGGATCATAGTACAACTGAATCTAAATTATGAAGAACCTTTCTATAACACCCACATACATAACTCAAACAACTCGAGACATACCTTAAGGAAAATATATTTTCCCTAAAACTAAGGGATCAAATATATGTACATCTCTAAAAAATACAACCATTTAATGATAAATATTATTTAATTTATCATTATTTTGTTTAATTAAGGCACCATAACTAAATTATTTATAAAAAACTAATTAATTTATGAATGATGGTTTAAATAACTAAAATTGTAATTAATGTTTTTCTCAAAAACTAAGAGCCAAAATCACATTTTTTGTAAATTTTTCTTTAATCATATATGTATTTACATGGTATAGGGACTATATTTATCTCATCCCACAAGTATTTATATCACCTTCTACCTTACCCAAAATAATTAAATAGTATAAAATTAATAATAAAAGGATCTATTTCACTTTTTAACATTCAAGTCTCATAATCTTCGTGCACAGTTTGAGGAGAAGTGTCACATACCTCATGAGAGCATCCACGTATTCTTGAATATTCCAACTAAAAATTAATTCATAATGATATCATGTGTATATATTATTCCCTATATATCAAGACATATAGTAATATATAAATAATATATAATAATAATATATATAACATGTTAATGTATCAAATAGACTTATGGTGGTTGGGATACCTTGACACATAAATAAAAACCATGTTACAATTTAATACAATCAAAATTCCAAAAATTCCAAAATATGAAAATAAATATCATATTTGGTCAATTGTGTGAAATACATATAGTAAATGAAGAAAACTTGAAGGATAAAATTTTATAAATGACTATGGGACCACATTGTTCTAGTATCCTCATCTTCGTTGAGTTAAACCATATCTCTTTCTAAACAAGGATATGATGTCCTATATGTTAAATATTGTATATTAACACCTATTAGGATGAATTTATTTGGTACATGTTTATAACATAATAGTTCACCACAAATGGTTCCTTTAACATAATCCATTATTTACACCACTACATGCATGATATGAATTGCAGCAGCAACATAAAATAAACAATACGTGAACTACAATAATAGAATATTTCATAAATTATGAAAATAAATAAAACATATAAATTTGGTATATTTTTCACACATACTAACTTTGTCACTGGATAGATCAACCACACTTGGTCAAACAGTTGATTGAATTCCAGGAGAAGAATTAAATCCTTATAGGTTTGACCTTGAGGTTAAATAATTTTAAATATTATGTAATCCCTAAATATAATAAAATATCTTTGTAAAATGGGTTATATCCACCCTTAGAAGGAAAAAATATGGTTGGGGTGAAGGAAAAGAATATCGAGTTCCACAGACACCCTCATATGGCTCTCAATAAACAATGTGGTCCAAGACCATTTCATCAATGACTGTAGGAACCAACATGAAAAATCTATAATAATATATCCCTTATACCTAAATTATTAAAAAATTATATAATTTTATATTTATATATGTTTAAAATGATAAAAATTAATCACGTTCCCTGGGATATTTCACATAAATTCATAGCCACCATCACCCACCACATAGACAACCAACAAAAAATTGGCAACCAAACCTACAATCTTTTTATATTCAAAAAACAGTATCAAAACATCTATACATGGTGGTGATTATAATAAAATATATGATCATTTTAAAGAACAATAACATAGTAATATACTAGTTATACCATTAAAGGATTGAAATTCCATTCATCATCCTTAAAAGAATATAACTTTAATCATTGTACTTAAAATATAAATCAATTACCCAATTATGTTTTATGCTATCGTATTCCTATATCAACATGCACCCTAGAAAAAATATTGAAGATAAGGGGTTATTCTCTCTTGATACACTATCTATCATGAACAATATAACCCACCTCAAATTTATGAAAAATAAAAATAGTTACAGTTTTCTCTGTCGAAAACCACAAGGTGTATGAATAGGGTATTTTTGTGGGGGATGAACAATATTCACGACAGATACATATTTCTACATCCTTTATGGGAATATTTTAATGGTTTTTATTCATTGTGTTTGAAACCCCCAATGATTACCTTATTCATGATGTTTCAGAAACATACTTTCCAATGGTAGAAAATCGTTAGGAAATGTCTTAAATGACACTTAGGGACTAACATTGGTCAAGAGGATAAGAGTTTGGGCTCATCACACACTTTTGGGGGAATTATTTCCTATTATGGGACTCTCTTATTTATTTAACACTTATTCATGAATCCTTTATTAAATAAGAATCTGAAATTAATCAAGCACATCTTACCAATCAATATGTATCATGTATTTTATCTACAATAATATGCATGTATCTGGGGTTCTTCATTGATGGAGACTTCTATATGTATTGCAGGTTCTCAATCAATGGTACCCTTTCTTGAATTTATTTGATATTATTTTACAATTTATTATCATGAATATGGTTTTAAGCCACATATTAGGGTGCTTTGGAATTTTTCATAATCTAGGAAGATGTGAGTTGGTTTGGTGTCGAGATCAGGCCCATGAAATTGGTTTCCTTTTATCCTCAAGAAATGTATCTGAACCCACATATTTCAGTTCCATTTAATGGGGACCATTATAAATTTTAATGTCTTGTGATGAGGACCAAATCGTACAATTTAAATTTATGCTGGAATAACGTCTTAGATAAAGTTTCCTAGTAAAGGGCTAGTGTCGGACATACACCAAAGCATCTGAGAGGACCTCAAAGGGATGCATCCTCCTAGTATAGACATGAAAATACGGGGAATATATATCCAATAATATTTGGGATATTTTGTATTATTGGGTTTGAACCTCAAAGAGGCTTCCTATGTATCCTCTTTGAACAATAATCAATTCTGGAATAATTAAGAAGGTTAGGGACTACACATATAGAGTCCCTTTGAAGGATTGTATCATAGGGGATATGACCCTTTGAAAAGGATATAGGGATTTGATGACTTATACAAAATAGGAGTCCCATGTCTATGAGAGAGTAATATCCATCATAAGAACTCTCTACCCAAAAAAGCATTTGATCTAGTAGATTCATTAATAATGACTAAACATTACTCCGACAGGAGTCATTCTTGGTGTGAGAAACAAGAGGAAGTTGAAAATATTGAAAACCACAAAATCTATTTCTCCCACTGGTGGATGAGGATAGGGATATATAAAAGAATATAAACTAGGGGATTAATCTAGGAGGTATTCCCTTATATAAGGTGAGAGGAAGATCCATAAAAGGACTCTGTTACTAGAAATTTTAAACCACATATTCTAGTATATGAGGGTAGATTCATTCAGAGAAATTTGAGAGAGATAAAGGGATTTGATGTTCCTATCTCCTCTCTAGTTTTCAATCATCGGTCCCAACATTATCCTATGGGATTTATCATCATTACCATGGGAATACATAATTGTGAACACTCCACGAATCCCACATATTAGGTAGGAAAAATCAAGGACCTCCATTATGATGGGAATGTAGAACCGAGAGGACACATTGATCTTCCATATTATTTAATTATACTTATTTGGAGGCCCTGGGGGAGGCCACATCTTGGTTCCTATTAGATGCAGGGTCCATAATAAGTGGTTCCATACCATTATCAGCATAAAAAGGACCCAATGAATGGTTCATGCAGGTGATACCTGGAGAGAAATGTGGGTCATGTAGGTTAGGAATGGGTTAGTAGAAGGTCCTTCAAATAGGGTAGACTAGGGAATTCAGAAGAGGTATTTCATAGGATTTTCCTAGGTAAGATGAAGATGTATTTTGGATGATGGAAAAACTAAAAAACAACAGTTTGGTGATGCTTTTATCTGAGATCCAAATGTATCCTTAGGTGTCATTAGACAAATGGTGGTCATGTTTTGTGCTCGAGAAGGGGACTTCGACGAAGTGTTTTTGGATTTGGGGAAGTGGCTAAAAAAATTTTTTTCTAAAAAACTGGGGAACTATAATCCCACTAATCAACTTAATTTACACTTATTTAAAGGATTAAAGATCTACTTGAAATAATTTGAGGGACTCGGTGAAGGACTATAGAAATAAAATCTTTAAAGATTCTTTTAGTCTTCAAATAATCTTGAATTAGAATCCCAAGGGACTAATTTATTGTAAAATTTAGGACCCCCAGTGAAGGGGTTAAATTATGTAGGTGTCTCGTGATGGGTATCACATAGGTTTTTCCTACAAAAGAATCTTAGGTGTTCCTATTTTGGCCTATATGATGGTGTTTTCATGTAGGTTGGAGTTTTACCATGATGTTGGATGTGTAGGTTGGAACTACGTAGTGAATTTGGTTTGGCCTTGAACGAGACTACCTAGCCTGATTATTGAGATCCTTGATTTCTTCCACTTAACTTTTTATTGATGTATTTCTCTTTGTAACATATCACTCTTACATTACAAAAAGGAGTGTCAACATGGTTACCACCTCTAGATTGAATTTTATTGGAAGAAGAGGTTCTGATCCTAAGGTAGAGAAATATAGATATTGATGGATCTATATTCATTGGTCTCTGTATGTTCATCTACATTCATCTTCAATGTTGATGAGAATTAAAATGTTAATACCATTCAATGGAGGTGCGAGTATATGGAATGTGTAGGTATGTTATGCATGTGTGTCATACAAGTATGTCATGACATATTTATTTCATGCATGTAAACCCAGAATGGGTCTAAATGTAATTAAATAGTTTTAATTTCCCACAACTAATTTTTCTATGATTATCACTTCTCTATCATACTATATCTCTCGTCATGCTAGTCTTCCATGTAGGCTATTTGTTAAATCACTCTTTACATAAACTGATATGAACTTATCTTTGTGATGCATTCACTAGGTTGAGTGACTTTTATGAGGAAACTTTTGTGATTGAGATGTGAAAGGTCACTTGGGTGAGTGTCCTCCATGAGGCCACTCAGTTTCAAAATTTCTGAGTTTTTTCCTTCAAAACAATATATTTAATCTAAATAATATATCAATGTTTCCTTATAGGTTTATAATGTTACTTAGAAGGTTAGTTTCTCTGATGAATAGGATATTTATAATATCATGGATATACTAGATTTCTCTAGAAAGACTAATTGAAATGGCGTTTTAGGTCATATAGATTTAACCATGAGTTATGGGAGGATGAACCAAGAAGGGATTGCTATCCCATAATGTTCTAACATTATATAGGGGTAAAAAGAAGATTTTTTCCATAATTTTTTGATTTTCAAACCCGAACAATGATCTAGGACAAGTATATAGGGAATAGCTATAGACCATATTCGAAAAATTGTTTCTAACATAATGTTCTTGGGGATTATGAAGATAAAATATGGTTATCATGAGGATAAAGGCTCCTTTAAATTATATTCCCTTTTGGTAAGACTAGTATAGAGAGAAAATAGGGCATATTATGCATATTCACAATAATGGTTTCCTTAGGAATCCAGTATTATATTACTGATGACCCAAGTGTTTATAAGGATCTAGATTTCTCATGACCATAGAGTATGGTCTGATGGGAATGTGCCTATGAGTGGAGGAACATGTAGTTTTTTTTATTTTATTAGTTGGGTCTATAATGGAATATCTATGTGTCACTATGTGTTTTGAAGGAATTTATATCAAGTTAGAAATAGTTTTTTTGGGTGATGTAGTGGATTACTGACACTTTGAGGCAAGGAACATCCATGACGAGGCTTGAAAAATCTTATAGTTTAATGAAGTATGAATAAGATATGGAACTTGTAGTTTAATGACTTATGAAAAGAGTGTAAGATGGATACAGTTTAAGATGTTTTATCTTTGACTAAATTATTAGTAATTTTCTATTTCATGGTGATCTGAAGAGGAATGTTCCCTCATTTTCCAACATGATGAGGGAAAGTTTTAAGCTGCAATCTAAGTGATTTTAAATCAGAAAATAGATATGGGAAAAGTATTAAATGATTAATTATAGACTATTTTTGAATATAGTTTTCTTTCATAATGTTGTTTGGGATTACAGATATAGAAGAGGTTTATATAGAAGGAGAATGTTCCTTTTCATGACAAACCTTTTGGGGATGACATATATAGATCCAACCTGGGTAATATTATGAATATTCAATAAAATAAATCAATAATTAGACATTCTATCACCTGTAGTAAGGTAAATATTATAGATCTTTTTATTTCCCGTGATAGTGAGTTTTTTTTGTTCAAGGAAGGTACCCGAGTATAGAATGAGAATTTAATGTCAAAATTACCCAAGAATGGGGAGAAATGTTTTCAACATAGATTAGTCCAAGATGAAGGTAATGGAAAAGGTTTTTTTATTGAGTACGGGCTCAAGAAACATGATCCAATCATCACTACTTTTCTCTTCAAGTCGAGAATCAATCCATAGTTAGTTCTGGAGTAGATTCCCCATAGTGAGAAAATTATTATGTAGAGAAGGGGATTTTTTATACGAGGTCATGAGTGGAGTGAGAACCTGTATTGAACCCTATTATATAGATTTTCATCATACATAAAATAGTGGGGGAATTTTCCATATTGCTTCTCGAGTATGATGTAGGATATGGGCTTCACTATGTATCCCATTAAAGCGAGAATCAAGGAATGTAACACCCCAAGCTTCCACGTTACGGTTCTCTTTCAATATTGCAATAGCTTGCATTGTACGCAAGTTCGAGATTCTAACACACCGAGACCAATCAAAGTAGCCGTTATGAATATTAATACCCACTTTTTGAATTATATAAATTTTATATTTCAAAATGGACTTCATTTTTGAATTTGGGATCTCAATTATTGCATAGGGTGGATTTTTGGTATTTTTCTGATAATGTTCATTTTTAATGAATACTGAAAAATGATGTATTTTAATTCAAAAAAGCCTTCTCATAAAATTTATTTATATATTTAGATTGTAATTTTAATTGGTTTTAAAGTATAATTGAATTATTTTTTTTATCACTTAATAAAATTTTGTTCATTTTAAGTAATTTCACTTTTCAATTGGATGTAAAAACAAGTCAATTTTTGATAGATTTTACTTCATAAAAACCCGTCTTTGGTTTTGAAAACGAGAATTATTTTTAAATTAATTACTGAAATTTATTTGTTTAGAATTTGGTAAAATAGATTCCATATTTGGAATCAGAAGGTCCAAATTATGTAATTAATACTCTTTTGTTTTTGGAAATTATGAATAGTAACAACGACAAGTATCTTTAATTATCATGATTAATTAGTAATCAGGTAGTTAAGGGTAATGAAATAATATCATAATAAAATAAAATGACCACAACATGTGTCCTAATGCTATTGGTTGTGTCATGGACGACCATTGGATGCCTTGTTCCAACTTAGGTACCCCATGGAATCCCTTTTGTGTGATAGTGACATTTTACCATTTTATTTTTAAAGAAAAGAAAATATAACAAAAGTATGTAACACCTAAGTAAAACAATTTTAATTTTGTCTACATAAATGATCTCTTATACTATTAATAGTAATTGGAAAGATAAAAATATTTCCTACATCATGGTATTTTTCTTATAATTTTTAGATGTTAAATAAATAAATTTATTTATGAGACCACGATGATGCAGTGATTACCTCATTAATGAACGATTTAAATAAAATAAAAAGATAAGGTAAAATCTAAGACTAAAACTTATCTAAAGCCTTTTGGATGTGTGTATTTAGAACCCTTATCACCTTATCCTAGAAATATATCATTTTGGGACCTTTAAAATTCGAAAATAATTTCACAATAAAGTAACATTTCATGACTTACCAAGAGTGCCCCTCCTCCCTCTTATAAAAGGCCCCCACCTCTACCGCCTCACTGACACTTCTCAAGCCCTTGTATCTTCCAAAATCTAGCCAAATACTCTATAAAATTACCTATATTACTACTAGAAGCCTCACTTTGGGCATAAGTCTTCCCAAGGAAGCCTTTGGCTCAAATCAAAAAGAGTTACCCGATTTTAAGGTAATCACTTCTCTTATGTTCTTTTGTTTTATTTTTCTTCTCCAACCAATTAAACCCTTTTTTTCCATTATTTTGTAAAAACACCAGTATATTAAATATACTAGGAATTTTTTATGAGAAGTATTTTATTTACACTTACACACACCCCCGTCTAATGGTTAAAGAACATACTGTTTCTGTGGGTGGTGAATTGCTGCCTAACGAAACAATGATTGTTCAATCTTCTTTTAAAACAATTCATGGTGGCCATTAAGATGTAACTATATTTATATATGATATATTTTATGTTTATTTTTTCCTTATGCTTCTGTATTTTTCATTTATGGCATACCTTTATGGTTTCCATTATGGGTAAACAGGATAATTTCATTTTAAGAAGTGCGAACTACCGCCCCCTCAAAGTGATTTGAATCGTTAATGCCATATGTGGGATGCATAAAGGAAAGAGTTAAATGATATTATATATCAAATTATATTGGAATTATAATATACCTTTATATCATTATGATTTAATCCATTAAATATGAAATCTAAATGAAAGTATCGTTCATGCATACGTACTGATTACCGTCTCCATGAACGGTGCATTTCATTTCTTACCTATAAATGTTATGTAAAATTATAAATGTATTTATATACTAGATATATATGATATATATGATATCTATATCATGAATATAATTCTTGAGATAAAATATATTTTACCACATGAACAACTTCTAATTATAAGAAGTTTATTATTGACTCAAGTACCAAAGATCGACAAAACAACCGTTATTAGCTTAAATGACTACATGTTGTTCATAACATGGTAATAAGTGATATAAAAGGAATAATTAACTTGTAAAAGGTTCTTAATAAATTATATATTAACTCTAGCTTATTATTCAGGAGATTAATGAATGATCGAGTCAAGTCGGACACAAGGTAAGGGTTAATTCTACAACCTCTTCATTTTTCATGGTTGTTTATATGTAATTATCTACAGGGACCTCTCTATCATCCACATACATGTTTCTTAAAAATGTATTTCAAAACATTCTTAATATTTTACAAATATGGGTTAAATTTATTTATACCATTGTTTGTATTTTTATAAGAAGTTTATAAAGGAATCTTTCTGTCGTTTTCCAAATAAAGTCCTTTTTAACCTTTTCGATAGAATTAAAGTAGGAATGTCTTTTTTAACTTATATGGTGGGTGTGGCTATTTTCCATTGTTATAAAATCATCGAAGCTTACCTTACAATATTATAAAAATATTTTCAATGTAAATGTTTTCTTTTATAATTATGTTACTTTGAAATGATTTCAAAAATGGAGATATTTCTTTCAAATAGTTTTGATTTCATCTATGTCAACATCCTTTGATGGATTTTAAGCTTATTTGAAGTTTATTCATTATGATAAAAAACATTCATATTTTATTGATGGTTTTGTGATATCTTTTACTGTGGATGTGTTATATTTATACCATTCATGGTTTATGAAGAAAGTATTGACATTTCATATGCTAGTTTAAATACGATTGTTTATGTTATGTTTAAACCTATTCTTATGAGGAATGAATTGGACTTAATAAGTGATGGGTGGATCCCGCTATAGCTCCTTTATGAATTGGTAGGTCTCATGAGACAAACTATTGTCTTGGCACAAGGACTTGAAAAAATCTTATTTGTAGTCCTGGCACAAGGCCTTGACTATTTGGTTATGATAGTCTGGAATTATGCATTCCATCATTTTGAAAGTGGTTATTGATATTGCAAGTGATTATTAGATTAGTAGAATATCCGTGCAAATAATTAAATGGAATTATTTCATTTTATTTCTACCATATTATGCTGATCTTTGAGCTTAAAAGGATTTTGTCTTAGTTATACACTGCCTTAAATGTTTATGCTTATTTATGAAAGTTTTCGCTATATTGTTATCCTTACTGGGCATCTGAGCTCACGCCTTTCTATGTTTTATTTTTCCCAGGATGTGAAGATGTATATTATGAATGACCATTAGGGATAGTCTGAGGGGATATGAGTGTGGAATATGGAGACTATGTTGTTATAGTTTTCCATTTTATCATATAATGTAAGACTTCTGAATGTATCTAGTGTTTCCAAGGCTACTAAACTAATTGGTCTTTCGAGACATGATCTTTTGTGATCATGCCAATGTTATGTAACAATGAACCAACTCTGGGTAACTATGTTCGGGGAATTATAGTTGGTATCAGAGGAGGTTTAGTACAAACCTTGGAAGCTAGATTTAGATAAACTCTGATTAGAGCACATAGACCTAAGATGGACTTTGAGGATTATTATAGAAGAACTTCCTAGAATTTTGGTATTGTAGAGATTTTTTGAGTTTTATGATTAATATATCCCTATCTGGATATGATCAGGTATAGGCGGATCTAGCACAGATGTACCTAGGGGTAAAACCCGAAAACACCGCTTTGAGCTAGACTAGAACGGGAAATGGTGCACGATAGTGGGCCTTGCTGCACTCTTGGTTATGACACTACTGGGGTATATGATTAAGATAATTCACATTTTCTTTAGAAACCATTATAATGGGTTTATGAGTATATACTTCCTCAAAGAAAACATTTTTTATTATGGAATATATCCATAAACTTTTCAATTTATGTTAAGTGTTTTACAAGTACAGAATTATGTATTTCGATTAATAAACTAATCTAGTGTATTCCATTGTTTAGAAATAACGCATAGTGGAAGGAATGGAAACCATATCAATTCACGCACTCCATATAGGTATTTCCATCCTGCTCAAGATAATTATAGTGGAGCTAGTGATACAACTAGTTCTGATCAGCTTATCACCATACTAGGACAACTCACTCAGGTTATGAATAATAATCTTACTCGTATGGAGAACCCTGATCCGCAACATGAAGGATCAATGTTAGACCACTTAATGAGGAAAGAACCACCAACATTTAATGACTGTACAAATCCATTAGTAGCTAAGGAATGTATAAATTCCCTAGAGAAAATATTTCAGGCTTTAGGGAGTAGTGAAAGGAAAAAATTTGTCATGGTAGTTTACTGCATCACTGGAGATGCTGATCAATGGTGGTCAATGATTCAAAATAAAAATGAAGATGAAGACGTATAAAGTTTGTAATGGAGAGATTTTAAAGATATTTTCTTATAAAAATACTTTCCTCATGACCTTCGAGTGGATATGGAAAGATAATTTCTGAGTCTGAGGCAAATGGAGGATGAGAATATTGAAAAGTATGAGTCTAACATTACAAGGTTAGCGAGGTATACTACAGATTATATACGTAACCCAATAAACAAGATTGATCATTTATTTTATGGGTTAAAACCATTTCTCCATCGAGATTTAGTATCACAATCCTTCTCATCGTATGAAGATATTGTCTCGTGCACTATTAAGAATGAAAAAGAATTCTCTAAGTCTTATGACAACAAAGTGAAGCAAGAGAATAAGAGAATGGTGGATCAAGAGATAGATAAAGGGAAAAATGGAAAGAAGGATTTTCCATTATGTGATAACTTTGGTAAGAAACACCCCGGTACTTGCCTAAATGGAATGGGAGTTTGTTACAAATGTGGAGAAAAAGGTCACCAGAATCGAGATTTCAAGGGAAAGAAAGAGATTTTCAATGTTGAATTCTACAATTGTAGAGATATAGGGCATTAAGAAAATGAATTACCTAAGCTCCAAGGAAACATACCTCAAAAAAGGCCATGGGAGCAAGGGAAATCTTATACTGTTACTGCAGATTAAGTTGAATAATTATTGTATTTGTGTTTTTGGACTCAAGAACAATATTATGGTTATAAGAGTAATGTGATATATATAAGGATTGTACTATGGTACTTATTGTTTTCATTAAGGTTTTAATATGATGAAGGTAATAATATTTTTATTATGTGACAATAAGAGAACCTTTACTTTGTTTGGGGAATCTGATGTTACAATTGATTTTGGAATTTAGATAACTTTTAAAGAGAGTCTAGACAGAGGTATTTTGGATAACTATAAAGGTTGGAATGGATTAAGTTGAACTTTGGATAGTATTGTTTAAGGTTAAACCATTTCTGAAGATTATTTTTGGAAAATTATAATACTATAGTTTTAGGAAAAGGACAACCTGCAGGTCGGGGGATAACCCGCCGCGTCAGACAAAGATGCAGGAATCAAACCCACAACCATAGTGCGACAGGCCTTTATTACCTAACATTATATTATAGGAAGTCCCTAGTTATTAAAAAATAGTTTTCCTAATCTAAATGGTATCTGTTAATATTTGGAACCTTGTATGATTAGGATAAATATAATATTTTTGAGTTCAATTATCTTTTTGAGTGAAAGATGAGTTTGTTGTAGAAATTAGTTGAAGGTTGAAACTCTAATTGCCAAGTATATATATATATATATACCTCACTCTTAATCTATGAATTAATTAATTCTTACACTTTAGGAAATTGATATTAAAAAAAATGTGTTATCCTAATATGTTATGTTTTGTTGAACTGATGATATTTTAAATCACCTTAGATTGAAGGCTTTAAGGCCCTCAATTTTACACTTGTTTGTGATTGATGAACTTAATCAATCCTTACAAATTTTTATGTTTTTCCTTTAATTATGTGTCTCTAATTTCCACCAATTTTCTCCTAATATAGATCATAATTTGGTGGTGACATTTTTATTTCCCATTCCCTCTTATTAAGGCTATGTTTTATTAACCTTATTTCCGATGTGGGTTTTCCATAAAGGTATTTTCTGTTTTTAACCTTTTATTTTCAAAGAACAATTTCAAATTGCAAGGACTCAATTTATTTAAGTATGGGAGAATTTAACACTCCAAGCTTCCATGGTACGCTTCTCTTTTAATAATGTAATAGCTTGCATTGTACGCAAGTTCGAGATTCTAACACATCGCGACCAATCAAAGTAGACGTTATGAATAGTAATACCCAACTTTTTAATTATAAAAATTTTCTATTTCAAAATGGAATTCATTTTTGGATTCATAATATCAAAATTAACCAAAGTTGAATTGTTGGTATTTTTATGAGAATGTTCATTTTTAATGAATAGTGAAAAATGTTGTATTTTAATTCAAAACTGCCTTTTCATCCAATTTATTTATATAGTTTGATTGTCATTTTAATTGGTTTTAAAGTATAATTGAATTATTTTTTATCACTTAATACAATTTTGTTCATTGGAATTAATTTCACTTTTCAATTGGATGTACAAACAAGTCAATCTTTTGATAGATTTTACTTCTTAAAATCCCGTATTTGGTTTTGACAGCGGGAATTATTTTTAAATTAATTAGTGAAATTTATATGTTTGAAATTTGGTAAAATAGATTCCATATTTGGAATCATAAGGTCCAAATTATGTAATTAAGACTCTTTTGTTTTTTGTCATTATGAATAGTAACGACGACAATTATCTTTAATTATCACGATTAATTAGTAATCCGGTAGTTAAGGGTAATGAAATAATATCATAATAATATAAAATGACCCCAAAATGTGTCATAATGCTATTGGTTGTGTCCGGGCCGACCATGGGATGCCTTGTGCCAACTTGGGGACCCCATGGAATCACTTTTGTGTGATAGTGACATTTTATCATTTTATTTTTAAAGAAAGGAAAATATAACAAAAATATGTAACACCTAAGTAAAACAATTTTAATATTATCTATATAAATGATCTATTAGACTATAAATAGTCATTTTAAAGATAAAAATATTTCCTACATCATGGTATTTTTCTTCTAATTTTTAGACATTAAATAAATTTATTTATTTATGACACCATGATGATGCAGTGATTACCTCATTAATGAATGATTTAAATAAAATGAAAAGATAAGGTAAAATATAAAAATTACACTTGTCTAAAGCTTATTTGATGGATGGATTTAGAACCCTTATCACCTTATCCTCTAAATATATCATTTTGGGACCTTTAAAATTCTAAAGGAATTTCTCAATAATGTAACATTTCATTTCCAAGAGTGCCCCTCCTAACTCTTATAAAAGGACCCCACCTCTACCCCCTTACTCACACTTCTCAAGCCCTTGGATCATCCAAACTATACCCAAATACACTCTCAACTTCCCTCTCTTACTCTTAGAAGCCTCACTTTGGGCAGAAGTCTTCCCAAGGAAGCCTTTGTCTCAAATCCAAAAGAGTTACCCGATTTTAAGGTATTGTCTTCTCTTACGTTCTTTTGATTATTTTTCTTATCCAGCCCCTTAAACACTTTTTATTCAATTATTTTGTTATGAAACCAATATATTAAATACACTAGGTTGTTTTTATTAGAATTATTTGATTTACACTTACACACACCTCCGTATAATGGTTAAAGAACATACTATTTCTGTGGGTGGCGAATTACTGCCTCACGAAACGATGATTGTTCAATCTTCTTTTAACACCTTTCATGGTGGCCATTAAGATGTCAATATATTTATATATGATATATATTATTTTTATGTTTTCCTTATTCTTATTTATTTTTCATTTGTGGTATACCTTTATGGTTTCCATTATGGGTAAACATGATAATTTCATTTTAGGAAGTGCGGACTACGGCCCCCTCAAAGTGATTTGAATCGTTAATGCCATATGTGGGATGTATAAAGGATGGAGTTAAATGATATTATATATAATGTTATATTGGAATTATAATATACCTTTATATAATTAGTATTTAATTCCATTAAATATGAAACAGAAATGAAAGTAGCGTTCATGCCTACGTACGGCTTACCATCTCCATGAACGGTGCCTTTCATTTCTTACCTCTAATTGTTATGTAATATTATAAATGCATATATATACTAGATATATATGATATATATGATATATAGATTATGAATATAATTCTGGAGATAATAGATATTTTACCACATCAACAACTTGTAATTATAAGAAGTTTATTATTGACTCAAGTACCAAAGATCGACAAAATGACCATTATTAACTTAAATGACTACATAATGTTCATAACATTGTAATAAGTGATATAAAAGGAATAATGAACTTGAAAAATGTTATTAAGCAAGTATAGATAAACTCTAGTTTATTATTCAGGAGATTAAAGAACGATTGAGTCAAGTCGGACACGAGGTAAGGGATAACTATAAAACCTATTCATTATTCAAGGTTGTTTATATGTAATTATCTACTAGAACCTCTTTATCATCCACATCCATGTTTCTTAAAAATGTATTTCAAAATATTCTTACTATTTTATAGAATATGGGTTAAAGTCATTTATACCCTTGTTTGACTTTTTATAAGATGTTTATAACTGAATCTTCCCATTGTTTTCCAAACAAGGTCCTTTTTTACCTTTTTGACATAATTAAGGTAAGAGTGTCTTTTTTAAATTATATGGTGGGTGTGGCTATTTTCCATCATTATAAAATTGTTGAAGCTTCCCTTAAAATATTATAATAATATTTTAAAATTAAATGTTTTATTTTATAATTATTTGACTTTTAAATGATTTCAAAAAAGGAGATATTTCTCTCAAATAGTTTTGATTTCATCTATGTCAACATCCTTTGATGGATTTTAAGCTTATTTGAAGTTGATTCATTATGATACTAAACTTCCATATTTTATTGAAGGTTTTGGGATATGTTTGACTTTGGATGTGTTATTTTTATACCATTCATGGTTTATGGAGAAAGTATTGACATTTCGTATGCTAGTTTTAATACGAATGTTTATGTTATGTTTAAACTTATTCATATGAGGAATGAATTGGACTTAATAAATGACGTGTAGAGGTTTATATAGTTCCATGATACATCGGTAGGTCTCATGAGAAAAACTAGTGTCTTGGCACATGGCCATGACA
Source organism: Viscum album (assembly GCA_963277665.1). Lineage (NCBI taxonomy): Eukaryota > Viridiplantae > Streptophyta > Magnoliopsida > Santalales > Viscaceae > Viscum > Viscum album. The sequence goes on from OY728127.1 coordinate 629,165,709, forward strand.
AAATATTATTTGTAGTCTTGGCACAAGGCCTTGACTATGTGGTTATTATAGTATTGCATTATGCATTCCATCATTATGAAAGTGGTTATTGATATTTCATTTGATTATTTGATTAGTAGAATATCCATGAAAATAAGTAAATTGAATTATTTCATTTTATTTCTACCATATTGTGCTAAAGTTTGAGTTTAAAAGGCTTTCGTTTTAGTTATACACTGCCTTGAATGTTTATGATTATTTATGAAAGTTTCCGCTATATTGTTATCCTTAATGGGAATCTGAGCTCACCCCTTTCTATGTTTTATTTTTTCCAGGATATGAAGATGTATTTTATGACTGACCATCCAGGATAGTATAAGGGGATATGATTGTGGACTATGGAGACTATGTTGTTATAGTTTTCCATTTTATCATGTAATGTAAGACTTATGAATGTATCTAGTGTTTCTAAGGCTACTAAACTAATGAATCTTTCAAGACATGATATTTTGTGATCATGCCAATGTTATGTAATAATGAACCAACTCTGGGTAACTTGGGTCAAGGAGTTACAAGGAATACATTGTTATTGGATTTATTTCACTGAAGTTATGTCAACCATTGAGTTCAACATTATGCGGTAAGGGAATTTTTTGTGCCTTGTGGGGTCTTTCATCTAGAATTATTCTATCCCTAATGTGAACTGATATTCCTTAATCTTGTAGGGAAGACTTAATCAAAGCTCCTAATCTCATGTAATCTATGATCTGAGTGAGAAACATGGAGTGAAAATGGTTATATTCATGAAAAATAGGTGATTAAAAGAAAGGATATAGGAATTCCTATCTTGTGGATGATGGAATAAGATATAGGATCTAGGAATCACTATTTATCCAATTGTAATAAGAATCAATCTATATTTTGTTCTAGGAATCCATGTATTTTAACATCATTTGGAAAAGATGATGGTAACATGATGTTAAAAAGAATTAACGGGGCCCCATAATTGCTATTTAGGAATTCAAGGAATCATCTTATGAGTGGAATCCCATGTTTGTAACATGATTCTTCCCAAGAAGGTTTCCCTAGGAATCTTATTCATAGTACAATGGGTAAGATTACTTTTTAACATCATGTGTTGAAGATTTTTTCATACAGTTTAACATCATGCGGGTAGGAAGAAGGTGTCTTGTAGTTCCAAATCATACAAATAGGGCTATACATCCAAGAAACAGTGAAAGATATGAGTCTTACAGGGGAAATGGGGTTCCAATATACTTTTTACGTGATGAAGGAAATTATAATCCATGATCTTGGGGGTTATTGGATCATGATAAGTGATATGGGAAATGTACGCAAGGGGTGACCACAGTCTATATTTGAAAAGTGGTTTCCAGATCGATATTGTCAAGTCTTAAAGGGATAGATGAGATTTCTTCTGAGGAATAATGTTCCTTTGTTTGATAGGCCTTTGGGGGAAATGTATGCAGATCTAAACTGGGTCATATTGTGAAAATTTTAAAAAAAAATTTCTTTAGGATCCAGAAATTTTATTATTGATGTCCATGGAATGTTTATGGATTGAGAGATTTTTGATGATGATGAATATGATTCATAGAAGGATTGTGTCTAAGTATAATTGATGTATTTTGGCCAACATTTTTCATTGAGTGTGATGTTCCCTACATAGTTATGACTCATATGTAGGGAAGGGGTTACACTTGATTCTGTGATGGGATAATGAATGAGGGGTCCTGAATTAAGATAACCTACATGGATTGAGGTCGTATGAAGTAGGAAAGGGAAATATGTTTATTTAATGTGTATAGGCCTTGGAAGAGTAACTAGGGTTTCACTATGTATTTTGTATGACAAATAATTAATCCACATTAGTTATCAATCTTTATGATGGGCCCTAAAATGAAAGGGCGTATATGGGGGGTCTCCTACATAGATCGTTGTTTGTATGTAGGAGTGTGGGAATTATCATTACTTCATGTCTAATACTGGGACATATGGTTTGGGAGTCAGTATGTATCACATTAAGTTGAGAATCAAGCCACATGTGGTACTATAAAGGAGGTTGTGTTGAAGACTAGAACCAATGACTTTGATCCACTCAAGCATGAAATAAAATGTTATGACATTTTACACTATTCCATAAGGACATGAACAATGAATTCTACATAATTTAATAAGTAAATTTTAATAAATATTAATGTCCTTTGACTAGGAAATTAGTCCATGTTGTGTAGAGTCTTACTGCTTTGACTATGGTGTTGTGTTGTTTTAGGTTATATAGCAAGGACCATATGAAATTCCTTTTTATGTCATGTGATGAAGACCATTTGGTGTTATGTTTATGGTCTTACATCATGGACCATATGTTATTTAGTTTATCATCATTTGATGAGGAATATTGATTTATCAGACGAAGTATTTCTTGAGTAATCTTGCATTCGTCGGGGCCGTAATGAGATCTCCATCAAAAAAATATAAAGGAATAATCTCCATTGGAGTGGTATTTTTGTATGGAATAAGGCTGCTTCCACCTTGGCTCAAGAATTTATTGTTTATCCCATTGTATCATTGGGGTCTTGAGGACCTATACCATTTCTCCTAAGAGGAATGAGGGGAGCCATAATTTTATGTTAGAATACTATGAAATTCAATTTTCGTAGAAATACACGTGATGGAATGTATATAGTATTTTATCATTGATTAGTTCCAATTCATCCAGTAATTATTTGGATTTCAAATATGCAAATATTTGATCTCATATGGAAATGTGATGCAAGGGAAATTAGACCACAATGTGAAGTGTTGGTCCTATCTTGTATACAAGTGAATATGGGGTTTTCTGTCTGGAACTATAGGTTGTGGTCTGGTAATCCCACAAGGCATTCAAGATCTTTTCAGGCTAAGATTTTTTATTTTTATCCACCATATTCTAGAGTATAATTGATATGGTCTTTCTAAAGGACCGTATTGTTCCATTAATCTCCACATGATAGAGAGATGAATGGTGGGAATTGATATTGTAATCCTGATATAGATTTTACAAATCATTTGAATATAAAATAGTTCCATTTATCTTCAGTATAATATATGGTTCACCAAATATGGTGATGATGTTCACATTCATGAATGTGAAAATGATTTTCGTCCTGAATTCTATGAGGGGTATTACTTTAGATAATTTGGAGAATAAGTCAGTAGCAATGAGGATTTATTTATTTTTCTTGTTCATAACTGGAGTATAAGACCCTACAACATCCACTCCCCATAAAATAAATTTTCTAGTGTATTTAGTTGTATATAGAAGCTTTAGGGGTGATGGATTAAATTGGACTTCACAAGGCATGAATGGAACTTCCTGGTTAATTTAATGGAATTCTTCATCATTCAGGTCCAATATTTTCCAAGCCTCTATTTTTGATGAGAAATCCTAAACTCTTACTCATGGGAACCACATGATCCTATGTATACATCATTCATGGAATCTACTATATCATCCTCATCATTTCACTTGATAATGACTCCATAAAATCCCCATATATAGATGAATTTATGGTAATTTTGGCTGTTATAAAGAGTAATGTTAGTCCCTCATTTTCAGGTTTTATATTTTCCATCTTTTTAAATCAAGAGAACATCATTTTGAAGGTAATTTAAAAGGGGAATCCTCAAACCATTTATAGGACCATGTGGTTTAGGGATGGAATTAACATTGTATATTCCTCTCTAGTATAAATAAGAAAAATGTTACACCGTTCAAAATTTATCAATAATAATTATTATTTCATCACGATCTGGGTCTTCTAACTTTATAGACTCAATTTACATTGCATCCAACATTGAATTATGTGATCAGGGGATTTGAGTCGATGTTTGGTCTGAGAGGAATTTTTCTATCAGTACTCATACACAACTAGGAAGGGGTATCATCTCTTCATTTATGATAGAATAATAATTGTTGATATATTTGATTACTAATTCTAAATTTTTTAATCTTTAAGTGGTCCAATGGAATTTGATGTTCCATTTTGAAAACATTGTTGAGGTCCTAATACTCTGCCTCATTGATTATACAACCTTTTGAAAATCGGAAGGAGTAAGTCAAGACTACCTTTACTGGAGAGATGATCATGACTCCCAAACCAACTTTTTTTGAGCTTGGGGTCTTCCATTCTCATCACTATTAAGATTTTAGATGAACCTTCAAAATACACTTCCCATGTATGGGGTCAACCATGAAGAGATAATATCTCAACATTAAGAAATTTAGTATTTTATGATGTTTTTTGTATAGATGAATGTTCAGCATGGAAGTCTAAAAAATCCCAACCTTTTACTGTTTCTGAAGGCAAAAAATGAATGTCAAACTATTGTTGGATATCCTCCAACTATTCCAAAAATTAAAAAAACATAGGATGAATGATGATGTATTTGAGAATGTTGTTGTGAGAGAAAAATTGAAATTATGGTTTTATAGATAGTGTCTCAACTTATGAAACATGAATATTACTTCTAGAAAGATCTTCTTGATATCTGAATGATGAGCCTTGGTATTGAGCATGGTTCAACTAAGAAAATAAATGCTATTTTAATTTTAATAATAATTATTTTGTTCCTGAAACGTTCCCCGTGATCGTTCTTGGGAAACCACATATAAAATAATCACCTTTAATTTAATAGTCTACAGTAACACATGTGGACTCAAAAGGTATTTCTTAAGATCGTCAAATGATTCCTAGAAGTTATTAGTCCACTAATTTGTGACCCCCCCATTCTCATCAACCTAGTGAAGGGATAACACTTACCCACATGATTCACTATGAAGAAATAAATATAACAAAGGGTTCCCTAAAATCCTCTATAATATTTTTGGTTTTGAGGATGTGACACACCTATAATTATCATGGTCTTCTCAAGGTCAACATCGATGCCATGATGGAATATGATGAGGTAAATAAAAATTCTTTATGTAACTTTGAAAGCAAATTTCAAGGGGTTCGTCTTCAAGATACACTATCAATTTTTTTTGAAAATGATCTCAATATTAGCTTGGGGAACCCAACATTGCTGAGATTTAACCCTCATAGCATCATCATAGAACTCGATAGACTTTCCTAAAAAAGATTTGAATATGGGATGAATGGCACATTGATATGTAGCACCAGATTTATTTAAACCAAAGGGAATTACTTGATAGAAATATACCCATTGGGGTATTATAAAATTATGTTAATCCTCATCTTTAGGTGCCATAAAAATTTGGTTTTACCCCAAATAGCCATCCATGAAGGAAAGGTCTTGATATCTGGCTGTAACATCTATCATTAGTTCCATGACAAAATTTGAGAAGTCATATTTTAAAAAATGATGGTTGAGATACTTTTAGTTGATGAAGACCCTAATTTTTCATTTCCTCTTCTTTATATGGACTATATTGGGTGTTAATTTTCAATAGTGGACTTCCTGAATAAAATTTTTCTGGATAAGATTGTCAACATAGGCCTCGTTTTAGGTAGTGTGAGAGTGGCATGTCCTTTTGACTACCTATTTATATCCATGGTTTTCTTCTCAATAGATTAGCTGGTGAGTGGTCACCTAGAGATTAAGGAACGAAATTTATGTTCAATTATAAGAAAATAGGTCTTAAAACTACATTATAAAGGAGGTATATATCTCTTTCTTTTACGAAGACATGGATACACTAATGAATGTGGGTCATGTGTCCTCCTGTGTTTCTAGATTGATTTTTATAAGTTCATCTATATTGGTAGAGACACCCTCTTCAAATGATAGAGGGGAATCCTAGAGGTATTCTTCCTCTTCCTATTCCTCTTCACTCTTAGGGGAAGTAGGGGATGAAGGATTTTTTTTTGATTTTGTAGAGGAGTCCACATTTTAACATCTGGAAGATGACGAAACATCCTTTATCCTAACTGACAATGTGGGGTTTTTTTGAAGTTTGGAAGTCAAGTAGAGGGATAAATAAGGATCATATTTACTCTCCCCTGATGAAATGATAACCTTTTATGACTCAACTATTGATATATTGGTCTGTTGAAGCTTACGGGATGTAATGATGGAATTTTCACATAAGATCTTACCAATATCTAGAGAATCAAGGACTTTTTCATCACTATCGGGATCAGTTTTCATGACTAATATCATGAATTGTTTTTTATTATTAAACTGAATTTTATCCAATTCCATAAATGTTTTGATGGTAAATACATAATATTCACTAATATGTTTTAATGTAATGACTTAGGTCATTTCAAGACTATTTGGAGAAATGACTCAAGTGAACCCATCTACCGTGGGCTATTTATCTTCCCTCCAGTTGAATACCACATAAATATATTGTGATTTTCAAGATTCAAACATGGATTTATTACCATTAAATATACCAATTTTGCCATTAAAGACATATTTATAGCATTGGTGGTATGATAAAAGGACTAATTCATTCTGATGTAACCAAGGTCTTCTTATAAGAACAATGGATGTCGTATCATGCTAAACCATAAAAAATTATGAGTCAGATACAAGGTCTCCAAACTAATCCCATAAGTTTATTCTTCTAAGTTACTTTTGATCACTATTTTCATAAACCAATAGCATTAGAGTGGACATGGAACAATGTGCCTCACGGTAACCCAGTCGATGGAGTGTTTGGATAAGAATGAGGTTCACACCTAAGCCATTATGAATTAAATCCCATCAAATATCAACATCATTTATCCTATTAGACACATACGAGGGTATGATGTGTCCTTTTATAATGACATATTTTTCTTTCTCTATGAAAGGGATTATCATGAAACATTCATCAAAACCTATCTCTGCATGAGATATTTTATTAGTAGAAACCTCATTTTCAAACATATGAGGGCTCAAAAAATCCTCTATGGGTTCTTCTTGCAGTTCCTTCTATAGATTTATATCATAAAGGATCGAAAAATTAGTTGGATCCATTGATAATTACATTAAAATACCATACTTATGGGATAAAGGTCTATGATTCCCAACCCAAGGATGGTCTTTCACATGTACTTTAGGTTTAGAAGTAATTAATATAGGCAGATCAAAAATTAGAGAAAATGTTAATGATGTTACTTTTTTTAGTGGGTTATCCTGAACAAGTTATCCTACATCTTGTGGGCTATCAGCTAATTGAATACCCTAAAAGTGATCTTCTAAGACAATCTCGTTAGGGAGACACATGACATTTATGGGGGAGGGGGGGGGGGCTTTCCTACTCTTATTGGGAATGCGGGAGGGCCCTCCCATGATTTTCTATAGTTTAGCTACTCTGAATAGGGATGTTGGTGGAGTATTGAATTCTTTCGTGACCACATATTCCCATATATCCTTGACCCATGAGGCCTCCTCCTTTGGTTCCCAAATTTGGAGCTAGGAACTTGGGTTCATAAATAGACTCATCATAGGAGAAGGTATCCATTATTTGAATGAAATTATTTAAACCAAATATTAATTCTTCGTTTGATGAGGCATCCATATGAAAGGCAGACTCTTGTGGTACTGTTTGGGGGGTGACAATTCATTCTAGACTAAAGGCATGAATTCAGATAGAATCAAAGAAAACATTTTCCTTGGTGTAGGTTCATCTTGCTATTTTTGTTTCTCTCCATTACAACAATTTTGTTTTCCTATGGTTCTGACGAAGTCTGCTATGACGTATCCAAAGACACTAGTGGAAATTTTTCATATTTTGATAATGATTGGAGGATATAATGGGGTTGGTCAATTGTTTTTATAGATGGGAGGAATAAATAAATGATACTTGTGTGGGTGGTTTTCCGAGATTCAGATCCCATGATTCCACAATTTATTATAAGATTTCAATGCCTGAAAATCAATCCAGGTTAGTGTACCCATGTTTATTTTAAAAGTGGAAATAGTATGGGAGGTCTTCAAGATAACCCTGATCAGGCCTTTTGGGCTTCAACAAGTTGAGTAAATTATTTTACAACACCACTATGAAGTAGCCATGAACTTGATCCTCCTAGAATGAATAAAATTTATTCCTATATTCCTAAAACTATCATCACCTCTATCCCTTCTGGTTAACAGACCAAAAGTGAATTTTATCTAAGGCTCGATAGGGGTTTCTGCACGATATGGTACAGTCCTTAAATAATTATATGGTTGAGGGGATAGTTTAGGCATGAAAATTATAGCCTACGATTTAACTATTCTATTCCCTTTTTCTAATGTAATTACTCAATACATAACCTTAGATAATGAGATGGAATCTTCCAATATTTTTCATAATGTGACATGATCTCGAAGCCCACATGTATATTTCAAAGGGATGAGTTGTGTTCAGAACTCATCATTAAGATTATATATACATAGGGACACTAAATCATCTTGGGGATATTATAGTTTTAGGGTATATTTAAACCTATTCCACAAATATATGAAGTATGATACCCTCTCATTCTTCAATTTTTTGCAGTTTAAGAGGCTGAGGACTATTTTATTCTATAACAGTGAGCTGAATTAGAAGAAATATTTTCTATGTATCTATTCCAATATAATGATTTACCAAGACAAATAACTGGTGTACCATACAAATTATGGTTAATTCCATGTTTATACAATTAATAAATGTTTCACTTCTTCTTTTCATTCAGGGGTTCCCATCATGGGGTCACAATAGTATATGTAATATATCAAATTCTACTTTGATTCCCTTGATCCATTAAAAATTGGAAATATATAGTTCCCATAGATTTGTAGGGGAAGGGTTGGATCTACCCATTTAGGGTTATGGTTTTATTTCTGGATGTACTGGTGCATTCCATTTCTCTATAAAATCAAATCAAGAAATCAGTGAATCAATATTAACTATGATCACTTTTGCATTTTCTGGATAAATAGAAGCTTGAACTGGGGTAACAACAGTTAGGGCTATATATGGATGCTCTATTCACACCCACAGTGTGTAACCTACAATGGTTGGTCTATGAGGATTTATTAAACCTAACTTGGTATATGCACCCAATAAAGGGAACTTATGATCTCTTTATAAGATGGGATCCAAATATATTGGTTTTAGGTACACCACATTGAGTGTATATTTTGGATCTATTTCCTTTTCCATGATGAATCCTCTCATTTGAGGTATAATGGTTGGAAGAAAGAGTTGAGGCTCCTCTTATAGAACATATCCATTATGTATGTTTTCTTAGATTAATTAAACATTGAGTTTTCTCAACATCTTTATATCTTCCTCCTTGAATGAATCATTCCTCATATTTGTGTAGTTAAACCACTTTAGAATTTTGGTGAGGTATGAACTTACTTTTACCCTTTTATTTAATAGATGCTCAGTAAGGAGGTAGTAAAGGAGTGGTTGAGGGAATCTTTAAAGTCATAGGAATCCTATAGATTTAGGTATGTAAAACTTTTTTAAACATTTTGGTTAGTACCATATTATGAATAGAAACTTCTTCCTCATGTTCCTATGTATCGTCCTCATGTTCTATATCATCTGTAGGGGTGGTGCTACTTATATTCACCAATTTGTAACACATTGTAGGAAATTTATCAATTCATTGAGAGGTTTTTTTTCTTCCATTTGGCCTCATCATTTTATTTTATGATCCACTTTGGCTCATCTAAAAAAGGGCGATACAAATGGAATCTATGGATAAATTTTTATCCATTTTCTATATGAGGACCCCTGATCACGGGATATGAAAAACTAAAGGGATTCATTATATGGAATTACCCATAAACAAGAAAATAATGACTTCAGTAGATGAGGAGGTTGTATTAAATAACTTACCCAAACCCTATGGGCTGGGGCTATTCTATTTCTGTTATAACAAATTTTCATGTGAGGTTTTTTTAACCTCAATGGTTGTGTTGAAAATTCCACCAACCATGCAGGCTTTGGTTTCTCCTAGATTTCTAGGGCTTCTACTATCGTGATTGATCTCTTGATTGTTTAGATCTTTATTCAAACATGGTTTTGGTGCATTGTATGGTTTTTAATTGAACCACCTACATCCAATGATATTTTTCATGACTGAGGATTTACTTATTTTAATATGGAGGTTTGATCAATATTTTTATATGCATGATGTGTGATTCTTTCAACGGATCTCTATCTTCTATACCACTGTCTTTGAGAGTCATTTATGGAAGGTTTTTTTAGTATACCATTTTTTTGGGGCAGGTCATTAGCTGAAGCTGGCCTGAGGCTATGGCGTTATATGATTTCAATTTCAATAGAATTTGATGACTGGGGAGTTCTGTGAATTGAAACAATCCATGATTTCCCTATCCTATTATATAAACACTAGATGGGGCATCAATTACTAGGTAACATAATTATTTTAATGCATTAATATGCACACACTGAAGGGCCCATTATTTTTTTTCCAATTTTAGGTGTCATATAGGTAAGAGGGATGCTAAGTCAATTTGATAGTGTATCCCATCAATTATATTGGTTTTTCTTGAATATTATTCATAAGTCAAGACCATTTATTTTAAGTGAAAAAGAGTTGTCCATATATTTATGCAGGTGTTGTGTACTCAATATTCCAAAAATTCCTCTGGAATGATGTATTGGGGAGTGGATAAAGGCCAAAACATGAATGGTATATTGTCGTTAGAAAACTATATCCTCATCAGAAATATGAATTCTTCATCATTTACAAGATTTTCCTCAACCTAGTTTGTGAAAATTTGTAATTTTCTCTTGATTTATTATACACAGCAGGATTGATAGGGATTTACTCTATTATATTGGAATATAGATGATCTAATGGTGGTTTGAATAATAACCATTTCTTTGGGCTATATTTTTTTGAGAAAGGAAGTCACTTTTCAATGATGAGTTATTAGGCATGACTCCCCTCATTCTCCCATGTTACTCATGATATTATGGCTTTCCTAGAGTTGTTTTGACTTGGGGAGGACCATATTAATTAAATGAAGTGTCACTTTGGGGAGTAACATCATAGATAATTCAATCATGGGGAGGGATACCATCATGGATTGACGTCCAAATGAAAGGATAATTACTACAACATATACCACACGGAGGTCATTTATGGATGAAGATAGTAAGTGTAGGACCACCTTGTTGTTTTATATTTGGTCCATGAGGATGGTTTTCATGATTTTTATAGGATATGTGATCTAATAATCGATTAAATTATGTTCATGAAGTATGAAATCCTGGTAAGATATATAGGGTGGACCTTCGGAACTACTTGTAGAAAATCAGCGGGGAGGGCCTTCACAACTAAAATGACTAATTATAATTTTTTTAATATATGAGTAGGATACTAGTCCAAAATAGATGAATATCTAATATATTTATGAAATAAAGAATAAAGAAAGTAGGATCATAGAATGACACCTTATTTTCCAATCACCTTTAGTGAGGCTTATTTTTGGGTGCTCACTCATGAGAGATTGGGTCCACAGGCTAGGGATATCAGCTTTAATATATGAAAACCTATTAAATTAGATCCTATTCCACTAGTGGAAAATTTCAGGTAGATTTATAGAATTTTCTTATGGATATATGATTTCCCTAGAGTGGATTCTTAGGTATACTAATGATCTCTAGTAGGAATGGGGGTACATGCCGGATCTGGTTGTCTATTCACTATGGGATTTGGGCCATGACCATCTTGGGTAGGATCAAGGATATGAATCTATTCCATAGTGACCCTCATATTGTGTTAATGAGTCACCCTAAATTTTGTGATGAAGTTGTGTGTTAACCCATTAATAATTTCCATTTCTATTATAATATCCTGGATGGCTTGTATAATGCACGTAAGAATCTGTGTCTTCCAATTCATATTTTCCAGAATATGATGAATGACATTAGTGTCCCGAACAAGGATATATTTCCATTTTTTAGTTGGTGTAGGGGTGTATTCCTACTCTTATCCTCCATTTCCTATCGATATATACCAATAGTAATTATGTGCATGGGAAGAGATATGGGAATGATCACTGTTTATTTCAGGGATCTTTCAGTCAGTTTCTCTGAATACTTACATGCTAGGTTTGGAAGATTAGTAGATGGGGGAAGGTGTGTGTAATTGATCATAGTTTTCCTCCATATTTGGATGGTGGTATTCTTTGTAGGGAATAAATTTAGGGTCCTATTCCATGTCCACATGAAACTTCCCTTAGCAGGTGGTCCTGAGTGCCCAGGTTTGAGTGACCTGGGCTGAAATCCCAAGGGAAATACCTTTCTCATGATAAGCTTACCTTACGGTGTGGTGTTGGTGGTAAAATATTCTAGTAGGATCCATTTTGATTTACACCTGTGTTATATGTATGAGCCTATTAGTGACCTCTTTATCATCAAACCTAAGATAAGTGAGGAACCAATTTCCATGTTCCATGGATAGGTTTTTAAATGATTTGGAATGTAAATTGGTGTTGCCTACTTTTGGATCACCAACCATCATTGAATCGATGGTTGATGGGGATTTAGGTGCTATAGGGATCGTCGAGCATCCTATATAGTTAAGATAATAACATTGAGATGGTACTCTCTAATTAGAACTTTTGAAACTCAGTTTTGAGGATACTAGGTCGGTGGTAGTGTCCTCATATTAGATGAGGACCCAACTTGTACCGTAGTCAATAAGTACATTTGTTATAGTTTTATGGTTTCCATTGAATTTAAGGGACCTATTATTTAATGTTCCAAATTTTATATTAAAAACACAAACAAGAAACCCCAATCAATGAAGAATCTTAATAAAATAAAACATGTGTAACTAATTACTTTCAATCCATGTTTGGCCCTCATTCATTTTCTGCAATTGAAATAGGGGCCAAACGTGTGGGTGAAACTATAATTTAGGTTAAGGATTCACATCAGGTTTACCTTTTTTTTGTTTCAATCTCATAAACCACATGGGTGATGAATGGATATTTGTAGTGGTGGTGGCATAAACCTCATATCAGACACATTTTTACAGTTCTTTTATGGGAAATTTGTAATTGTTTTTATTCATGGAGTTGGAAACAACCAACAGTTACGGTATTCTAAATATTTCATGATCCTAATTTATAAAGGTTGATGGTCATTGCTAAATGGATCCAATGATGCTTAAGTACTAACATTTATCAATTGGATGGGGGTCCAGGATCATCACAACCTTTTGGAGGGAAATATTTCCTACTTTGGGACTCTCTTATATATTTAATTAATATTATTTCATCCTTTATTATATATAAAATATGAAACAAGTAACACATGTATTATCAATCAATTGTTAGTATGTATTTTATCTAGATTTATTTGAATGTATCCACGGTACTTCATTAATGATGAAATTTGTATATATATGATGTTCTCTATAAATGGTACTCTTTAATGGATAGATTATATATTTGACTTTTATTTATTATCATTATGTTGGTTTTATTCCATATAGTAGGGTGATGTGGAATTTATTGTCATCCATGAAGATGGAAGTTGTTTTAGTGGCAGGATCATGCCCATGAGGTACACTTCCAACATATCCTCCTAATGTGATTCAAAAACCATATTTTTTGGAACCAATTAATGTGAAACATCATACCTTTTAGGGTCATGTGATAAGGATGAAACCATTAACAATAAATTCATATGACAAGGATGTGTAGAATAAAGGTTCCTAGTCAAGGGATAGTGTGGTACTTATGCTAAAGTGGCATGGGGGGCCTATAAGGGATGAAAAATCCCTAGATGTATATGAACCTACATGTAATATGGTTTATATTAGGTTAGGGTGAGTTTTGGGTGTTGGTTTTGAACCATATAAAGGCATCCTATGTATCCTATTTGGATATCAATTAGAGACCATGTAGTTTGGATGATTGGGTCCTACACCTATGGAGGACCTCTAAAATCTAGTCTCGTAGGGGATATGGACCTTAGAGATGGAAATGTGGATTTAATTACATACTCTGAATATGAGGCCCATGTCAAGGCTAGAAAATGATCAATCATAAGGACTCTCTATTATAAAATGTATTTAATCGTGTGGATTTCATAATCATAACTAACCTCTAATCCCATGTGAGTGATTTTAGTTTAATAAAGAAGAGGAAGTGGAAGATCTGGAAAAACACAAAATCACCTTTATATACTGGTGGATGATGCTAGGGCTTTGTCTTGAAAGATAGATAAGGGGCTTACTTTATGAGGGATTATCTGGGGGAAAGATAGAGGAAGACACATAAAAGGACATTATGCATATAAATTTTACTCCCCACTAACTGGTATATGAGCGTATAGTCACTCATGAGAATATGAGGGAGGGATAAAGGGGATTTATGTGCCTGTTTCCTCCATCGATTTCTAACAAGGGTCCCATAATTATCCTAAGGTTGATATCCCGATTACAACATGAATTTATAAACAAGAACACTTTATAGATCCCTTTTATTAGGTATGATAAATGAACTACCTCCATTACCATGGAAATGTATAATCGAGAGGACACACTTATGTTCCCTATGCTCTAAATATACTTGTCTGGAGGCAATAGGGGAGGCCTTGTGTTGGTCCCTCTTGGACAAGGTATCCAAGGAAAGATGTTCCCTACCATTAGTGGCATGAAAGGGGACCAATGATAGCTTGTCCAGGTGAAACCTAGGAAAATAGAAGTTGTATCACATAGTCAAGGTCTAGGAGGGTAGAAAGATTTAATATAGGGTAGACTTGAGTGAACATTAGGGGTCACACATTGGGTAGACCTGGGTGAGTTGAAGAGGTTTTGGGAAATAGAAAACCTGGGAAAAAGCACTTGGTCAATGACTTACTATAGGCTATAAGTGTATCCTCAAGAAAGTTTGATTATATTTTAGGCACAAGAATGGGACTTCACTATAGTTCTCTTGGACTTGGGGAAGTGGATCATGTATGTGTTTTTTCAATGTTATAAAAACTTGGGTATATTTAATCTCAATATCCAAATTAATTTCATTTATTTCGAGTCTTGGAGATCTACATGAAATTTTATGTTGTCTTGGGTGAAGTATTAGGGTAATTAGAGCTTTATGACCTCTTATGGTCTTTTAATAAACTCAAATAAAGATCCCAAGGGACCTATTTATTGTCTGTTTCGAGACCATGGGTGAAGGGGTTAACTCACACAGTTTTGTCGCATTGGGTATTTCATAGGTGTAAGATATGCCAGTCTCTTGGGAGAGCCTCCTTGGGCCTGAGTGATGGTACTGGTGTGTTGATTGGAGATGTGTGTTGATTCGGGTCATATAGGATAGACCTATGTGGTGATACTAGTCAGGCCTTACACATGTCTTCCTTGGTGGATGCATACAATCCTTAATGAATTCCACTTCTCATTTTCTATAGGTATTTCCATTAAAAACGTCTCATTCTTACATGAAAAAGTGAGCGGTAATAATTTTCACATATGTCACCACATCAATAATGTGAAGGCCCTTTTGACACACTTGAACCCTTTTATTAATGAAATTCTTTGGTAATTCCCTTTTTTCAAGATCACCGATCCAATATACCTTTAATAAGGTCAAACTTAGGGGAATCCCAACCACTTGAGACCTCTCACAATAAATTTTAGTCAATGATGCCACTCAACTCACCAGTGGACCCGCATTAATATATATAATTTCAACACAACCAACTCAGTTACACATATATGATTCATTAGTCTCTATGGAATGTCAAACATAACTCTCCCAAACATAAAAATAAAATATAAAAATCAATTAAATGAATAAAACCCTTCATGTGATACACTTCCAATTATAGATATCCTATTTACTATGAAATAATTGATAATAAATTCTAAAAACAAAATTCACCACATGTGACATATCCATCAATAATAAACAAATATTTACACAACCTCCAACAAACACCCCAATCCCTATGGACCAAATTCCAGGTTACAGATTCTTACATACCCACACTCTCCACCATTCCATCAAAAGAATAACATATAAATTAATGTAATATTCAAGGAACTGCCTTAATTGTATTACCAGTAGTATAATAACAAATTTTCACAGATAGATTCTTTTTGTATAGAAAAAAATAATAGAAAAAAATAAAAAACACTAAAATTATGGAATTATAATGAATTAGGGAGTAACAATGAAAATAATTGATAGAGAAGGGGTGTGAGGACATAAAATATGTATTAAGAGGCCAATTCCATTGATAAGATGTCAATTATACATGAAATGAAAGAAATTGAGGTTGTAGAAGATAAGAGAGAAAAGAGGGATTCAGCTTCCCAGTTCAATAACATAGATTTTTAGGAATATATATGTTTTTAATTTTATTATCATGACATATATGTGATTAATTATTAGTTTTATTTTACATTACTTTTAAATTAAAAAAATTTATTTTAGAATAATTTTTTTATTAATAAATGAATACAATAAGATAAAAATTATTTCATTATTCTCTTAATGAAATGTGAAAAAAAGATATGTACACATAATATATAATTTTTAATAAAAATGGGAAAATAAATAAATTTCATAACTATGAGAGTTAAATATCAAGGAAAATATTTTAAAATAATAATAATGTCTTTTATAATTGTCAAAAAATGAATTATACTTTTTCTATTTAATACTTACATCATTAAATGTATTAAATCCTAAAATTTGTATGTTTTATTACTTTTTTTTGTAGATTGTTACATATAGAAGGTCAATATCTTATATAAGAGTTGATAGAAAATAAATGTAACTATATGAGAATAGATAACATTATTTAAGAACAAAAGTACAATACCTGAAATATATATGCATGAAAATTTTATTTAATCATTATAATGAAATATATAGATTTTTTTTGTTTTTAACATTACCATTGGGTATATAATCATGAGAATTTTCTGATCATTAATCTAAATAATTTTGCATATTTTATTTATAGAATTTTAATTTTTCATTATGTTATTTAAAATAAATTTTTCAATATTTTCCTTAAGTGGTAATAAGGCTTAAGGAAAAGTTAAAAATGAAATTTTTTTGTTTTTTGGAATAAATTTTTTCTTCACATCATTGGATTCTGAGTACCATGTTTACCCTTGGGTGGAGAGTTTTAATTTTTTATTTTGGATGGGTTTTTACTGAATATTTTATAATAATATTAATATTTATTTGATTTAGTATTTCATTTTATATGAATTTTTGTATTTAAATAAATAGTGTGGTTTTGATATATATTTTTTTGTGATGGGGAGGATATATTAAAGGGTATTTCAACGCTATATATTCTAATGGACATGATTTGGAACGATAGAAGAATTGATGGTAGGATTAATGAAGATTTTGAATCCTTTAATTAATATGGGATTTTATATAGATACTAATTTGGAAGAGAAAGAGAGATATAGTGTATCATTTGGGTTATTTAGAAGATAAAAAGTGCATGGAAAAAATATCAACTGTTAGATAATTAAAATTCATGTAGAATGATTTCACCACAAATGGAATTCTACCTATTTATTTAATTTCTATTAATTTAATTATTTCTATTCATCTCTTAAAGGAAAGAAGTTTTTTTAGATCCCTCTCATGATGGTTTAAGGTATGGGAGAACAAAGAACATGATTGTATAGAGAAATTTGTTGTGATCATTGGAGTAATAAAGCAAAGTGATCTTCATGGAATCAAGGTAGGAAAATATAAACATCCTCTTAAACCTTGGATTAACTAAAGGGACAACTTTTTATTGATATATAGGAATATTTAAATTAATGTAATAATGAGGGAAATTTAATCAGGAAGAAAGAATGGTTTCAAATAATAAATGATAAAGAAGAATTATTTTGGAATTTTGGGGAATTAAAGTTGTGGAAATGAATTATGAATTAAGTATTGATGAATTTAATGTTTATAGAATTTTTATTATAATTATAGAAAATATATGTGTTTTATTTATTGAAAAGTGGTTTAAGAATCACCTATTATTTGATTAATAAACTCTTGATGTCAAAGATTATTCCTATCATTAAATTGGATGACTATATTATATTTTTTTTATAATACATTTAAAATTCAAAAATAGTTTAATGAAAACATATATAAAATCCTGGGATGGTTGAAATGTGATTTTTATAAAAAATAGTATAGTCCATTCAATTGTTTTCAAAAGATATGACATTTTTCTTTGAAAATTTTTATATGTATAGGTGAGGGGTGAAGAATGAAGTGGAACAAGTAACATAGGTCTTTTCTATATATGTATGGGCTATGCCACTTTCTAGAAATAGAATAATTTTGGTAGTTATTTTTATGGAGTAGGGTAGTGTACTATAATGTCATCCTTCCATTATACAATGACCATTGAGAATATCACACATGGTCATATGCCCTTATATATTCATATAGTCTACATTCATATTATGAGTGATACTTATGGAATAACATAAAAGTCCATTTATGATGTATTTTTTGGTATTTTAAATCTCTTTATCTCTATTAGGTTGGTGAATATGTTAGGGTGAGACGATCATGGTGGAATCATGGTACTTTATCCTTACAGATATGCACCAATGAATGTGAACAGGCAACAAGACACCATAAGAAGTTTTTCACTCCCCTATAATCCTATGGCATAAGACCTGCACTTTTATAATGGGTACATTACTCCCTTGGTATCAATAAACAACATGTCCCAAAAATAATTAATAGTGTAAAGAACTCCCAGATTATGGGGTGAGGTTCCACAATCAAGGAAATACGTACTCCCTCACTTTACATGTTTTTCTCTACAAGGTATCTGTCCTCGATTAGGGTCGGTACTACCTCTACTGATACCTATACTAGGATGAGGAATAGGTCCCCTATAGCCAAATATGATAGGTGATGTAGGTTATGTGGAACTAGATAGTCTATATTCTTGATTATCTTATAGTATTAAATCAATTTGAAATGGGGATATAAGAATTATACATTTTTACATCTTTATTTCCAAAGACTTTATCAATATATGGTTCTTTTGGTCGTTAGCTTTATTGTGAGTGTACATATCATTTCCCCTCATTTCTTACTTGCTTAGTGTCCTACTAGGTATAATTATTGTCATGACCCCCTCCCCCCATAGATACCCCTCATGAGATGGCGACGAAGAAAATGAGATAATGAACCCTGAGGCCCACCTCCATTAGGCCCCGGGTTGGAGACTAGCAACAAGGGTTTATGAATCTCACAAAATGGGAGGAATTAACATTTTTAAGAATAAAAGATTGGGGGATATGATGGATCATTCACAATGAAACCCCAAGATATATATAAAAGAAAACCAAAATCCATCCCACATTAATGTGAAAAATAGAACCGATACAAATAAATAAGTCACCCATGTAAAATACCAAATTAAATCTAAGAAATGACATAAAAAGTGTCAGGATCCAAGATAATAAGGTCTAGAATGGTATGAAAAATCCTCCTAGATACCTGAAAATAGTTTCATATATATTGTGTCAGTATACATATATACTTAGTAAGAAAACCAAAGTCTATTGTGCACATGTGAAAGAAGCGCACTAATGATCCCATAATAAAACAACAGAACCAAAGGGAACCAAGGAATATATACTATCCATCCCAACCTCACCAAGGAATGATCTCTAAATTCTTCAATTAGGGTTATATAATATAGATTACATAAATGATAGGTTACACCACCCCATTTTCCCACTAATAAGCCACTCTCACACCCCAACAGAAAACATATTTGCACTCACTCCCCCTTTGAACATACCACATCACATCCTGCCCACACACACCTGGGCCTCACAACCACATACTACCCATAAAAACCTATACCTCACAACCACATCCCTCCAACATATACATGGTCCTCACAACCCACATCCCACCTGCAGATACCTAGGCTCCCAAACCACATCTTTTCCACACACACATGGTTCGCAAAACACACCACTTCCCAAGGACAACATGGAAGTCACAACACATCCCATACTAAAGACACCTGGGATACCACAACACATCTCATCCTGAACACACCTGGGAAAGCATAGGTTTCCAACTCACACCTAGGATACACAAAGGAAAACCTACCCAATGAGTCTTGTGTTATAATCACCTAGAAGAGGAAGCAGGTAAGAGTAGGTGGTCATCCATCAATCATCCCATCAGGATGTTTGGGAAAGTCACTCTCCCCCTGAAAATGGGGGTCTTGAACACATAGTGCTCAACTAGGGTGGGGTGCATATATAAATCAAAATTAAAATACAAGTGTATAAATATAAGATACAAAAAACACATACCAAACCTATGGGTTAAAAAACAGACAACCAATTCACCACACCATCACCTATGACGCTACATCTAAATGCACAAAACGACACAAAAATCCACAAAACCAATAAATATTTCAATAAAATTTTAATTAACCAATTCTGTGCTATTAGACAAACCATCCCATGCCATTTTGGGCCATATTAAGAAATTATTTCTTTGGTGAACCCATCACTACCCAGGAAACTACCAAGCACAACACACAAAAAGAGTCACAGTTTTCAGAAGGGTAAGAGCCCTGATAAATGATGGAAGCTTCAGATTAAAGACACATCATTATAAGACCTCCATATTTAACACCCATTAATGATATAATACATATTGGTTTCTATATACAGGGGGAAACTTTCGGCATGCTACCCATGGAGAAGCTACATGATAATAACCCATACCAAGCACTATATTCTTTATTCAATGTCATCCCTCCCATTCCATCCAAGCACAATCACTTCGAGAAACATATTAAACCACAACCAGATTCACAGTCCTACTGCCAAACAATTCTTATCCATACCTCAACACACAACCCTTCTCACAACCACATTAACACATGAATCATTGAAAAACACAATTTCAGATTTTATATGGCATTCCTTATTTAATTCCACTTGTTAATTTAGGGGTTATCATAGAAACTTTATAATCATGGGGAATCCATTCATTAGATGAGTATACGTAATAAATCAATTATAATATATAATTTCCCAACTAATGATGAAAAACATATGTTACATTATTTATTTAGTGTGAAAACAAGGGACCCTAATGACCAATATTTTTAGTGGGGCCTAACAACTTAAAAATCAAAATATCAAAAAGAACATCAAGTAATAAAATCATGTAAAAAAACACCATGTTCCCCTCAAATTCAATTAATCGATTATTTATCTTCAATTAGGCTGGCATAACAATGATTCATATGTAAAAATAAGTAAAAAACCTCTTTCATGATGAAAAATAAGGAGAAATAAATTAAATAATACATTGAAGGGGTGTCAATGTTATTCATATGAGAATTGTTCATGCAATGTCCTATGATCACCTCTACTGCAAGATCTGCATCCATAGAAGGATGTTGCGACACCACCACATCAACAAAAACTAATGAAATACCCATTAAAACTAAGAGATAGCATCCTCTATGACATGGAAAGAAGAACATGTGGAAATGGAAGTCAACCTATAATAAACTAATTCAACAGAAGAAGAACACACCTTAGATCGAAGAAAAACTATTAAAAATCAATGCAGAGAAGATATGAATCGATCCTTGATGATGGAATCATCGAAACACTAAATAGGGGTTGCCGGGTTTCTTGGGGTTGAGAGAGAATCACTATAGTCATAGGGTGTGAAATCCCAAGCGACTGGAGAAATACTTAAAAAAATTACTGACGCGTGGTATTACATGACCTGTAATACACATTCACATCGTTTAATGCCTCAAGGTTGGTTTCCTCTAAAAAACCCATCGCCTCAAGATTTATTTTATTTTTCCGACCATCAAAAAATAGACATTACGACACCTCAATATAATCCTTGAAAATAGAGTTTAAGGCTTTGTATTATAGTTACACAATGTTTAATACCCCCTTTCCAGCCTTTAGCAAACAAACTTCTCCAAACTCCCACCATGCCTCCTCTAGACATCTCCAAAATCCAAAAATCGCTAATGTAATAGATCAGGAGGACATAGACCATTACATCAAATACCTCTCAAATGATTATCATCTTCGAGAATCAAAAACCAACCCAGAAGGAAAATATTGGAAGGATATGAACAACCATCCCTTGAGATAACTCTTAGGGATATTACTACACATGAAACACGGCTATCAACTAAATAGATCAAGGTTAAATGATAAAACACCTTGTGTTGTTTGAAATACGGAGTGGAAATCCTTATATCCAAGGAAACCTCCTCCAAAAAATGTAACCATTCCTTATCAAATCATCGAAGATGACCACAAAATACCCCACTCAAGAAAAAAACTACACTATTAGATCATACGAAATATGGAGTTCCATCCTCTACGTCATGATACTATCCACTCTAGGCAGCATTGACTCACCCAAATGGGTCTAATCACATCAAAATTAATACATATCGATTAGGAATAATTTATTTCCCTTTTCATATGTCAAAACTCAATCACATATCTCACCACAAAAATCACAAAAAATTGGAAATAGCTCATCTCATAAATCAATGGGGGGGGGGGGGGGTCAAACATCACATTACAAAGAAAAACTGAGAAAAAAAAACTCAAAACAACTCTGGGTACTTGGGACACATCTGAATTTCTCACCCACAGTTACTTGCCTCCTGTCCACGATGCCTCGACAAAATATGATTCAAAAGGGATGGTCCATCCATGTAGAACATTCTCTCATCAATCCTAG
This sequence comes from Viscum album, assembly GCA_963277665.1. Classification (NCBI taxonomy): domain Eukaryota; kingdom Viridiplantae; phylum Streptophyta; class Magnoliopsida; order Santalales; family Viscaceae; genus Viscum; species Viscum album. Next base: position 629,188,443 of record OY728127.1, read on the forward strand.
ATTTTCACTAGTCATTCCACAAATGTCACATCATCCTTGATTTCCAAATCTCTAAATCCAATGACATGGGAGTCATCATAATGATACTAAAGAAACTGGGAGACTAAGAAGACGTAATGGATCCTCTATAAATGTGGTGGCAAAGCTAACTGATATGGCACCACACCAACTCGCCCCCACATCTCAAACGATCCAACAGACTTGAGATAAATCTTACTCCCTCTTCCAAACCTCCACTACATCAAGGGGAAACCTTTAAGAACACATAGTCCCCAACCTAAAAATCCAAGGGCCTCCTCCTATGATCATCATAAAACTTCTGGTGTTCTTGTGTTGTTTTCATCCACTCACAAACAATCTGAACCTTCATAATTGTACTCTTAATCACATCTTTACCAAGAAAAGATGTCTACCCCACCTCCAGCTAGTTCAATGGAGAATGACACGACCTACCATACAATTCCTGCAATGAATCCATGCGAATGGAAGAGTGATTGACATTATTATAAGCTAATTTCACCAAGGTCATGTGTCCTACCCAAGATCCACCAATGTCTAACACACACCCCAATAATATATCCAACAATTTTTCGATAGTCTACTCTGTTTTCCCATCAGTATAAGGGTGGAAACCAATTTTATGGTGTGACTAGGATCCAAAATCATTCTGTAATCCCCACTAGAACTGTGAGGTAAACTCTATGTCCTGATCTAAGAAAATTTACCTTAGATCTCCATGAAACTGCACCACCTTATCGACATACTTCTTGGAAATGGAATCCACTATGCCTGACTCCATGATCACTAAGAAGTGGGATGATATCGTCAAATGATCTACTATCACTCAAATAAAATCGTAACATTCCCATTTTTGGGTAACAATGTGAATAATTCCATTTATATTTCATCCCATTTCCACTCAAGAACATCAGAGGACTGCAACAAACCATTGAGACCACAATTCCTGACCTTTACCTACTGGAAAACCAGGCTCTTTTCCACAAACTCTGCCACTTCCTGTTTCATTCTGAGCCACCAAAAAAGTATCCTTAAGTAGAGGTACATATTGGAAACTTTTTGATACAATTCTATGGGTGAGATATGAAACTCATGAAGTACTCCACTACACATTGTTATAGGAACAAACAACTTCCCATGAAACAACCTCCATTTCTAACCATCCACTATCCACCCCTCTAAAGTATCACCAAGGCCTATGAATTAGTGAAACACCTTTACCTCTGAGTCATCCCACTAAGACTCCCCCACTTGGTAGATTAGAGAGGAATGATCCATCATCTAAAAAACATCCTTTACCACCATCCACTATTGAAACTATGTGAAATTCTGTTAACTCCTCCATTTCTCTCCCATATTAAATAAAATCATGAAAAACCTCTTCTAGTGACTTCCTTCTCAAGGCCTTGATGACAAAATTCATCCTTATGGGGTGTATGATATTGAAAAATCATTGTTCTAAAGAAATTATATCAACCCCTATTGTCAAAGATTCAGATCACACTAGGAAAAGATATACCTCAAGCTCTTGTGATCCATGACGACCACAGAGGACTCCCAAATGAGGTAGTGTTACCAAAACATCAGCACGAACACAACTAATTCCAACTCTAGATCATGGGTGGCATGGTTAATCTCATTGGGACATAACTTCTTGGACCCATAAGAAATCACTACCTGTGCTGCATCAACACAAATCCCAAACCCGGATGGGAGGCATCACAAAACTCAACAAACATCACCCCTTCCTCAAGAAATTAGAGCACTAGAGCACTAAATAACCTCACCTTTAGGTAACCAAATGATTATTGGAACTACTGAATCCACTCAAAACATTGGTCTTTACTAACCAATACAGTAAATGGGGCTACAAATCAAGAAAAATTAGGTACAAACCTTTGAGAATAGCATGCAAGACCATGGAAACTTTGAAGCTCTGCAGCATTCTTGGGTGATACCCATGAAACAAATGCTTACACCTTTGATAAGACTACATACACACCCTTTTGAGACACCAAATTATCAAGTAAATGTACCTCTCATGTCTAAAAAATTCACTTGGACAAAATTCCATAGATCTAGTAGCATCAAAGAACATGAAAGATAGTTATGAGATTCTTAGCATGATCTTCTTCTGACATCAAGTAGATCAAGATATCATCGTTGAATATGACGATGAACCTCACCCAAAACTCTTGGAAGATGGATTTCATAAGATCCATGATAATGGATGGTGCTTTCGTAAAAGTGAACTACATGACTACAAAATCGAAGTGGCCAAACCTGCATATGAAATCAGTCTTTATGTTATTTCCCTCCTTCAACCTAAAATGGTTACACCCAAACCATAAATCAATCTTAGAAAACCAAATCACCCCTCTTAGATGGCCAAAATGATCGTCTATCCATGGCAGAGGGTAATGGTTCTTGACCATTACTAGATTCAACCTCTTCTAGTATATGCACAACCTAAAACCAACATCTTCCTTCTTGGAGAGAAACCTTAGAGAACCCCCAAGTGACACACCGGGCTGGTTAAAAACCTTCTTCATTAGATCATCTATCTGAATTCTCAATTCCTGTAACTTAGAAGGTGAATTCTGATAAGGATCCCTAAAAATTAGAAATTCATTAGGTTGCATGTATATCTCTAACTCAACATCATGTCAACAGGGTAGTGTCACAACCTCCTTAGGGAAAAAATCCATGAACTCCCCAAATACCATGGGAACCTCAACCATCTTAGAGTCTACTGATCCCAATGACATCTCAACCAATAAGGGAAGAATAGTCTCCACACATCGATTGAACACCTTCCATCCTCACTCACCAAAGAATGAATTTTTTTGTCCATAAAAATATGAAAAAAATATCATATATAAGAAGTTGATAATAGCATGCATGGAATACAACTAGTCGATTCCATGGATGACATCATATGGGTACATATATTGTAAGATGAGATCCCCACATGACTAATGTGGTCTCATTATTAGTGTAAAACTTAGAAACACACCAACCAATATGGTTTGGCCTCCAACTTGTGTGCTCGACACTAGGGGAACATGAAAACTCTTTACGTAAATTCCTAGAGAAGGGGATAGAGTGGGTTCAAAAAATGAGGGAGAAGCTCCTGAATCAAAAAAGTGAAATTATGGGTACTGAACAAATTGATTGCACTTTTTATGACCTATGGACTCACTGGAAGTACTTCCTATGATGTGTGCAACTGACCACACCCAGCTACCCTACCTATATGATGAAGACCACCTCTACGGTCACACACTGGTCACAATACTTGAGCACGAGGGACATCCTATGGTCTACCTATACCTACTCTATCTCCCCTCAGTGAAGCAAAGGCCTACTATCCCTACTTTTGAAACTACCACATAGGAAACTACTGCTAAGGTTGGCACTGAAACTGACCACCTCCACGAAACTAAGCTTAAAAAGCCATTGGGAACTAGTTTTGAAGATGTCTGTGAACTCCAATAAAGAAAAACATCAGCCCAAAGACCAAAGGAATGGATGAAAGACATATTGAACCAGAAGGCCACTAAAAAAGCTGCTAAGGTTTCCTCCCCTCCATCTGAATCCTTTATGGTCTTGTAAACTTATATATTCCACTGAAAACTGAACCTCTCGAAGAACTCTACTGGCCCTCCTCTCATGACATACCTCCTCGTGAGTGTATCCACTCGATCAATTATTCCTTCTTCTAAAACTACAAATATGTTTCAAACGTAAAAGGTGTAACTCCATACTAGATAAAAGGGTGGATTGCCTCCTCAAGATGTCTCACATGAGACTCACATATGGAAGGTGGTCTGGGAAAAAAAAATAAGATCCTTGAACATGATTCTGAGCTCCCATACTGACATAATCCCCCACTGATGGTAGAGTCACTCCCACCTATTCTCAGCCATCATATTCGATGAAATGAACTCTTCCTAGAACTCATTATTGAAGTCAACCCACAAAACATCTACCACCTTCCACTCTCCCAAATACAGCATCCACCACTAACACATACCACCCCACATCTGACTAACTACAATAGGGACCTTGTATTATATCAGGGCCAAGGTAAAAATGAGTGAAATCTCTAGATCCACTAGAGTACATTATGTCCCTAGGTCAGAAACACTTCCCGTATTCTTTCCTAATTCCTACCACCAAAAAGCATGCAAAATCCCTTGCCTTTGATCATCCTCATCAGCTGGATCAACCCTATAGTGATCAACTAGACTAACATACTAAACCCATACTACATAAGCCAAAAGGGAACGACATCCATGAGTAATATATGAATGGAAACCAATGATCCACTAAGCCTAAGTAGTATGGAATTTGAACAAAATTTATATAAATTTTTTCCCATTTTGAACCTTCCGAAACAACCCAATTAAAATAGGATATCAAGTCATTATGATGCATGTTCCTTTCATAGTTCTCTACCTTGAAATTATGTTTTTCTCACATGGTCATTCAATAAGCCCAAAGCCCATGTGCTGGGTCACAGGGGGCCCTAAAATCACATGTCCTAGTAGGTCACCTTGGACAATGTCACACACCTAGGTCAATTGGAACTATTCACATACCATCCCATGAAATCCTCATAATTAATAACTCCAAAATCCATCCCATATCTCTACCATCAGCTTTGATACCACTCTCTGATGATCCCCTCCCACCAAAGATACCCATCTTGAGTTGGAGATGATAAAGGGGAGGTAGTTACCTATGAGTCCCACCTCCAATAGTCCCTAGGATGAAAACTAGTACCAAGGGTGTATGAATCAAAAAATATGGGTGGAATTAAACTTTTTAAGAAGATAAGATCAAGATATATGATGGATCATCAACAAAGAAACTCCCAGACTTATATAAAATAAATCCTAAATCAATCCCACATGCATGTGAAAAATAGAAATAATACAAATACAAAAGACTCACATGTAAAAAAAAATGTGAAGCTAAGAATCAACACAAAAACGGTCATGATCCGAGCTAGTAAGGTCCAACAAAATTCAAAAAATCCTCCTAATAACATGAAAAAATTAATATATGTAGGGTGAGAATGTAGATATACTTAGTTGGAAAACTTAAGTCTCTCATTAACATGTAAAATAAGAATACTAATGCTCTTGTAAGAAAATAGATGAACCAAAAATTACATGGATAGGTAAACTAACCACCACAAATCCCCAATACATGCTCAAAAAGTAACGCAAGTCATGTAATATAGTATAAATAACATCATTGATAGGGTACCTTGCACCAATTTCCCACTGATTATCCACTCTCACACCCCAACAAAAATAATCATGGCACTCCCAACTCTTCTAAACATACCACATCACATCCCACCTACACACATATGGGACTCACAACTGCATCCCTCCCACATAAACTTTCACCCAACAACCACATCCCGCCTACAGACACATGGTACTTGTAAACCACATCCCACCTGCAGACACTAGGGCCTCAAAAACCACATCCCTCCCACAGACACCTGGTCCAAAAACCACAACTCATCCCAAAGAAACCTTTGAAATCACAACACATTTTATTCCAACAAAATCGAAGAAAACAAAAAACATCTCATCTCAAAGACAACTGGGAAAGGAAAGCTCACCCACACACACCTGGGCCTCACAAATAGCAACATGACCAAATAATATTGGGTAATCACCACTTAGAAGGGGGAGCAGGGATAAATGGGTGGAAATCCATCCATCCTCCTACCTGGATGTTTGGGAAAGACACCCTCCCCAATGACAATGGGGGTGTTCGGAACATAATGCTCAACTAGGATGGGGTGTATATAGAAATAAAAAGGACAATACAAGTGTAAAAATATATGATACCAAATACTCATACCCAACCTATGGGTTTACAAACCAATAACCAATGAACCACACTATCACCTTTGCTGCTACCTATAATTGCAAAACACCACACAAAAAACCAAAAACCCAATTCATATTTCCAACCAATTTTTATTAACCATTTCTATTCCATTATCCAATAAAATCCATACCATTATCAATCTTATTGAGAAATTATTATTTTTTATCTCGTCACTACTAAGAAAACTACCATTCACAACACACAAAAAGAATCAAACTCTTCAGAAGGTGAAGATACTTAATAAAATAAAGCAACTTCACATTAAAGACACATCGTTATACAACCTACACATTTAAAACTCATTCATGATATATCAGATACTGGTGTCTAGATATAGCAGGAAACATTCTTTATGATACTCATATAGAAACTCTAGTAGAATTACATATACTAATAACTTCCAACCTTCTTCAAATTCATCCCTCCCAATAAATCCATGCACAACCACTTTTAGTAACATATTAAACCACTAACAGTATCGTAGACCTATGATTAGTCACTGAAAGTGGCTAATATTAATTGTTAATATCTTTATATTCATTGTTCCAAAGTCCATAAACATTGTTTTTAGTGCATTACATAAATAGAACTTCATTTCTCAGCAAAAATGCAATTCATGTTTAAAATGAAAATTTGGTCCCAATCATTCATTTGTTTGTGGACAATATTATATTCACTTTACAAATTTGAAATTTTGGGATATGATTTATCACTTTGTTTGGAACATTTTTTATTTTATGTCCGTTGGATGAATCTCAAAGGAAGATGGAGACTTTTGCGCCTGAAGGCAGAAATTTTCTGGAAAAAGCATAATGGGCCTAAGGCCCATCAAACAAATGTGGGGCCCAGAAACCAAGCCCAATGAAGCTAAAATTTATACATTAGAAAGATAAAAATATGAGGATCATTTTATTCAACTGTGGCCGGAGATAATTCTGATATTTTAATGATGATAAAGGGATCTGAAGTTGAGATTTAGATGGTGGACTCGTCATTAATGCACACAAATCCGTCCCACCATTTCGACCATAACATCTAAACGGATGATCCAAATTTCCTGAAATTTTTAGAGCTTATAGAAGACACATGGAAGAAAATATTTCTCTTATACAACTCCTCCGGATTCGGCTTTCTTCAATTTCGAATTCACACGTCAATATGGTGGACGAATCTGGACAGTTTTCCGGGTCAAATTCAAAACATCAATTTCCTTTTGATTATTCACCCTCCATTTTACTCTATTAATAGTTGGGGGGTGAATTAATTGTTGGGGGATGTACCTAAGGCTCCTAATATGCCTATATAAGGAGCTATTGGTGAAGGGAATGAGGGTGGATATTTTTCATATCATCTTTTGTTGCTTATTTCATTGTAAGGTTATGCTTCTAAATTTCCTTTGTAATGTTTTCCATTTCCATGTAAGTTTCTTTTTTGTATCTTTATGTTATTAATCAACATCATTCACTTCAATATTTTCCATTTCTTTTATTAAAACTTTATTATCACAAAGCACAATGATATCTCTGTTTTGTTGTGAATTATTTCACACATAGGTGTGAATTTCATTCACACACATGGAGGAGTGCTCGTTATTTCCGCAGTTTTAATTTCTTCAATCCAATTCTTGTTAGCCATCTTCTGCCCACCATTGAGAGTATACCATAAATGGAGGGCTAAAACCTTAATGGGATGATCTTAGGATGATGCAAAGGCTGGATTGAATTTTATTTTATGAACGAATTGTTGTTAATTGGATAATTAATTTAAGACATCCATTCTTTAATTATTTCTACTATTCATCTTTACTGTGTTTGAGCAAACTAAATTAAATTACTAAATGACCATATACCTCAGGGAGATCATGAATTTGGTTCTCTAAGTGTATACGGGATTAGTAATTGTGTTTAGTAAGCACTAAACCAGAAAATGATGAATGTAATGTTATTTTTGAAGAATGGATTCATCAAAAATTAATAAAACCAAAATTGTCTAATGAAGTAAAATTTATTCAATCCACCCCGAGCATAATCCTAAGATCAACCCATTTCCATTTAATTTATTTCACTTAGGATTATTAGTGTTCTTTAAAAACAATCCAAAATCAAACCCAAAGTTGGCTACTTCATAGCCCATCCTTCACACAATCATAGCGTCTCAAGGTTACTTCTTCGGTCCCTGTGGATTCGACCCCTACATGTACTACATCGATCGCTTTTACCAGTAGGGTAAATTTCGGCACAATGAAATTTTGGCTCCGTTGCCGGGGACCAAGTAAGTCACCTTAGAACATATTTATATTCTCCCTCATTTCTATTTTCTTATCCCCATTTCTCTTCTCTTTTCCCCTTTCTTTTTTTTGACCCCCGAAAATCACGATTCCAAATTTTCAAATAAATCCAATGGAGTATAATCAGCAATATCCCTTCAGAAACTCAGGATGGAATCAGTTTTAAAATTCACATTGGGAATTACCAACCTTTTTTAATCAACCTTTTAATGAATACCCCACCCCTGATAACATGAACGAAATTTGTAATGATGGAGGTTTAAAAGATCAATTTCCATACCTATCAAGAATGATTCAAAAGATGAATAATGAGGAAGTCCATGATGAAAAAACATCTATCAATCCTAATCCTGAAAAAATTCTTAAAAAATTGTGTAAACAAATGGAAAAAATGAATTCAGAGGTATCATGTTTTAGACAAGAACTTTAAATCATTAAAACTTGTGTGGACCCCATTCCCACTCAAACCATCCCTTACTCAATATTGATAGAAGAATCTTGTAACAAACAAACCCCTCATGACTTTATTGAAGAACCAACCATTGGATTTGGGATAGTTGAAGATAATAAAGTAATTTTTGATGGGTTCTTAAATCAAGAGGAAATTAATTTTATGGATTCATAAGGGGAAAATTTGTCTTCATGTATTGAGTGTTCGGAATATTGCTCCAATAACAATTTTTTAGAATCACCGATCATTGAACCATTGGGAGATATAACGAATATTTTGTCTATACCAACTCATGAAATTCAAATGGAAAATTTTGGGGATTAATCATCTTTTCAAAAGGAACCAATTATTTCAAATGTTTTTAAAGAAGAAACAGTTTTTTATTCAAATTATCATTCTTCTTTAAGAAAATTCAATCAAATTGAACTCGATGTTTTAATAATTCCTTCCCAACTCAATAATCCCTCTATTTATGATAACCAAGACCATTCAATTATCATCAATTTTCATCAAGAATCTCACCATGTAGGAATGAATCTTGAAATCATAAGAAATAATCCAGATAAAACACGATCAGCCATTTTAGATATTCCTTGGATTTTACCAATCATTGTAGAAAATAGGATTTCATAGAAAACAAATTTCAAAAAAACAATCAATCTCAATCTTGTTGAAGTGGAGAAAGATGGGTTCATTAAAATTTTGAAAGTTGGAATCGGATAAGTTGGGGGGTTCATGTCGAGCTAACGACGTTAAACAAAAGTGTTGCATGGGAGGCAACCCATGGTTTTCATGTTTCTAATAATTTTGAAGCATTTTCTTTTTCATATAATAAATTACCATATACTATTAACCTGTTCTTATTTTATGAGTAAGGATGGGTATGAAAGGGGAGCGCCATATTCATCCGTGTCACGTGGCGTGATCTCTGAGTAATACCGTACCCGGAAATCTAAAAAGAAGACAATGTATCATCAGTTTATTTTGTTTTGTTTATTTTTTATGTTTTTATAGGTTAAAAAATAAAAGGACATGTCATAAGTCATAAGGAAAATCCATTCACCGCCATCCAAGCCACTGAGACTCAAATCCAGGATTGAAGGGAGACTGTGGTACGCACTATCATCGTCAACCACCAGGTGACTTCATTCCATGATTATCATTTACTCTTTGAAATCCTCCACCCCCTTATAACTTTTCTTTTCTTTAAACACTGGGGATAGTGTTATTCTATGTTGAGGGGAGATGAAATAAAAAATTATTTTTTTATTTGGTGAATAAAAACATGCATGAAAAGAAAAATTCCATTAACCATAAACATGATAAACACACATTGCAAACTCTAAAATTGGATATCAAATAAATTTTGCATGCCATGATTCTGATTTTAATACAAGTTTAAGTTCATGAGCATAGTTTTTGGAAAGTGTAGTTGTCCGATGTGATTTTTCAATGTTTACATTTTCATCCTCTTAATAAAAATGCCACAATTCACGTCTACTGGATCGTGGGTGTAAATTTGAGTTCCCGGGTCCCTTTCATTATAGCATAGGCTTCTAAGGTCACTTTTATTTTAATTTGAGTATCCAAAAAAAACAAAAAAACAAAAAAAAAATGACCACATAGAGTAATGTTTTGTCCAAATGCGTGGCGTCCGACACTTGGGGATCGTGACTCCATAGTTGTCTTGCCCAGAGTTAGGCTTTATATCTCTATTGTAGAGCATGAAATTGACAATATGGGTGGCGTCCGACACTTGGGGATCATGACTCCATAGTTGTCTTGCCCAGAGTTAGTCTTTTCATATCTATTGTGGTAAAAAAAATAAAAAAAATTAAAAAAGGGATACTCATCTTAAGGTTTAATGTGATTCCCACCTAGTTCTTCCATTTTTTCCCCTTGAACAATAAAATGGGCCCCATATCTTTTATGATGCACAACACTTTATCATGCTTAATTGGAATTGGATGAAATGTGGCGATGAATTTGAACAAAGGAATGGGCTTGTGCTTGGGATATGCTTATGGACCTAGATTTTTTTAATGAATTTGATGGGTTTTCATAATTTTTTGGGTATTAGATATTTGGGTGAGCAATGTGTATTAAAATGTTTTTGGAAAAGGGGATTTGAATTTCATATTTGTAATTTATTTTGCCCGGGACTAGAAAAACTCAAGTTGGGGGGTGTGATTAGTCACTGAAAGTGGCTAATATTAATTTTTAATATATTTATATTCATTTTTTCAAAGTCCATAAACATTGTTTTTAGTGCATTACATAAATAGAACTTCATTTCTCATCAAAAATGAAATTCATGTTTAAAATGAAAATTTGGGCCCAATCATTAATTTTTTTGTGGACAATATTATATTCACTTTCTGAATTTGTAATTTTGGGATATGATTTATCACTTTGTTTGGAACATTTTTTCTTTTCGATCCATTGGATGAATCCCAAATGAAGATGGAGAATTTTGCGCCTGAAGGCAGAAACTTGCTGGAAAAAGCATAATGGGCCTAAGGCCCATCAAACAAATCTGGGGCCCAGAAACGAAGCCCAATGAAGCTCAAATTTATACAGTAGAAATATAAAAATATGAGAATAATTTTATTCAACTGTGGCCGGAGCTAATTCTGATGTTTTCATGATGATAAAGGGATCTGAAGTTGAGATTTAGATGGTGGACTCGTCATTAATGCACAGAAATCCGTCCCACCATTTCGAGCATAAAATCCAAACGGATGATCCAAATTTCCTGAAATTTTGAGAGCTTATATAAGACACATGATCGAAAATATGTCTCTTATACAACGCCTCCGGATTCGGCCTTCTTCAATTTCGAATTCACACGTCAATATGGTGGACGAATCTGGACAGTTTTCCGGGTCAAATTCAAAACATCAATTTCCATTTGATTATTCACCCTCCATTTGACTCTATTAATAGTTGGGGGGTTAATTAATTGTTGGGGGATGTACCTAAGGCTCCTAATATGCCTATATAATGATCTATTGGTGAAAGGAATGAGGGTGGATATTTTTCATATCATCTTTTGTTTCTTGTTTCATTGTAAGGTTATGCTTCCAAATTTCCTTTGTAATGTTTTCCATTTCCATGTAAGTTTCTTTTTTGTATATTTATGTTCTTAATCAACTTCATTCACTTCAATATTTTCCATTTCTTTTATTAAAACTTTATTATAACAAAGCACAATGATATCTCTGTGTTGTTGTGAATTAGTTCACACATAGATGTGAATTTCATTCACACACATGGAGGAGTGCTCGTTATTTCCGCAGTTTTAATTTCCTCAATCCAATTCTTGTTATCCATCTTCCTCCCACCATTGAGAGTATACCATCAATGGAGGGCTAAAACCTTAATGGGATGATCTTAGGAGGATGAAAAGGATGGATTGAATGTTATTTTATGAACGAATTGTTGTTAATTGGATAATTAATTTAAGACATCCATTCTTCAATTATTTCTACTATTCATCTTTACTGTGTTTGAGAAAACTAAATTAAATTACTAAATGACCATATACCTCGGGGAGATCATGAATTTGGTTCTCTAAGTGTATACAGGATTAGTAATTGTGTTTAGTAAGCACTAAACCAGAAAATGATGAATGTAATGTTATTTTTGAAGAATGGATTCATGAAAAATTAATAAAACCAAAATTGTCTAATGAAGTAAAATTCATTCAATCCACCCCGAGCATAATCCTAAGATCAACCCATTTCCATTTAATTTATTTCACTTAGGTTTATTAGTGTTCTTTATAAACAATCCAAAATCAAACCCAAAGTCGGCTACTTCATAGCCCATCCTTCACAAAATCATAGCGTCTCAAGGTTACTTCTTCGGTCCCTGTGGATTCGACCCCTACATGTACTACATCGATCGCTTTTACCAGTAGGGTAAATTTGGGCGCAACCACCCTAAAACACAACACTTCTTATCCATCCATCAAAATATTACAGTGCTCACATTCACATCACCACAAAAACCATGGAATAAAATATTTAAAATTTTATAAGGAATTATTTATTTAATTCCACTTATCAATTCAAGGGTTATCATAGATACTGTATGATTTTGGGGCATGAATTCATTAGCCGAGTATACATAATTAACCAATTTTCATATATTATCACCCATAAAAAGATGAAAAAAAAGTATTCCATAATTTATTTAGTGAAAAAAAGGGCCCACAATGGCCATGATTTTTAGTGGGGCTTTAAGCCTGAATAATCCTAGGATCACAAGTAATATCCAGATTTAAAAGATAGAAAATAAACCCCAATTTCCCCTCAATTTCAGTTAACTAATTATTTATCTTCAATTGGGCTGTAACAACCAGGATTCATAGGTAAACATATGTAAACCCCCTATATAATTCTGCCCAATGAGGAGAAGTGAAGGAAATCATACCTTTAAGGGGTGTCAATGTTCTTCATACAAGAACAGTTCACATAACGGTCCATCTATTACCTCTCCACCAATATTTGGATCCATATGAGGATGTAGTGACACCCCCTCATAAAAAAAGATAAGAAAACCCCATTAGATCCATGGGAGAACATACACCATGACATGTCAAGAAGAAAGGGAGGAAAAATGAATCAACCTAGAAGAAAACACAAGAAAGGGGGTAGGACACACCTTAGATCGAAGACATATCACTAAAAATCAAAGGAGAGAAGCTAGTAATAAATCCTTGATGAAGGGATCCTAAAAAAACTGAATAGGATTCACTTGGTCACCTGGGATTGAGGGAGAATCACTACAACCATAGGGTTTGACATCTTGAGTGGTAAAAAAATACATAAAAACATTATAGCAACGTGGTATTGCATGACGTGAAATACCCATTCATGTTGTGAAATGACTTGAGGTTTGTTTCCACCAAAAAAAACCTTTCCTCTCTATTTATTTTATTTCTCAAACCCTTAAAAACTACACATTGTGTAACCTAAAAAACATGTAGTGAAATAGAGATTCAAGTCATGTATTACTATTAAAAAATGTGTAGTCCCCCTTTCCCTTCCTTTAGCATCTGAACTTCTCCAAACTCCCTCATGATACTCCCACAAACATCTATAATAACCAAAAATTATCCAATTAATGATCTAGGATGACATAGACCATTACATTTATACTCATCCCTACATGATTTTTTCATTGGTATTTTTTATATTCAATGTAGATGATGGAAAGTTTAATGTCGATTACAATGGATGTAGAGATATAAGTTTAACATCCCATTACTAATATATCAGGTATTTGTTGAGCCTCATTGTGGTTTTACTTATACACTTTGACTATAAAGGACCAAGAATTAATTGGTAGGATACCAATAATGGTTAAGTTAGTGATTTGTTGGACACTTTTCTTTAATCGATATGTTCTATAGGCCATGAAAGGATTTCACACCATGAAACAGGGTTACACGATGGGTAAGTGTTGCTGGATGAAATTCATGAAAGCATTTGGGTTGTGGAAGGATACATGGAGTAAAGATACATTTCACATCATGAATGTTTTAAATAATGTGTTTTTAATCCCTTGTGCCAGATTTCATGGTGCACTTAATGACCTTGGAATTTTCTATTTGTATAAGAGTAAAATGTTGTGTAAGTCCCAGAGTAGGGAAGTTTTAGGAAATTGTTAATTTTTTGGGTTACTATTTGGATAAAAAATTTCATTTTCTCTCAATATTGACATTTTATTAGGTGATTCTTGTATACATTTTTCATTCCTAATCAATCCATTTAGCATTTGTTCTTCATTGTTGTCATAGTGCGTGGCTTCAAGTGAGTGATCTTTCTGGTTATTCATTACCATTGATCACAATAGATCTCTTGGGTTCCAATTTTTGATATGTTGATCTATTTTTGTGTTTTATCTTGTCATATTCCATTACCAGTTGTGTGATATCGTTTCGGAGGCCATTCATTTGTTGGTCGTGGTGCAGAGGGCATTTTTTATGGAGGTATATGGGTTTCTCCTTTTCTGCTGACCCCCTGATTTCTAAATTGGATCAATCTTGTGATGTGGATTGGATTTTAGGGCCTTCTTTTTCATATATGGGTTTCTATTATTGGAGGGATCCCATTGCGGGCACATGCAACCCAATGTTTTAGGTAGGTGGTTTCGTTTATATACTACATTGATGAACCTTGTTATTATTTCTTTAAAAATTTATTTATACATGGGATAGTGATGATTTTATTATGGGTCTTGAAAATATTTTTTAATTTAAAATGGATTTTCCCTATATGTAGATAAATTAAAAGAAAATAGGTATTTTTAAGGAATGTAAATGGATTGGTGAAATTATTTTGAAATGGTTTTCAAATATTTGGAATGAATTGTGAAAATGATCACATGGGATACCTTGGGTACATAGTTGAATAGTTTATATTGAGGCCATAATCCATTTTTGTGATTATTGGGAGGTTTTCTCATGGGTATTACCTTTTTTTTCCTATTACTTTTGTTCTTGGGGATAAATATTAAAATTGTTGGGGGTGTACACAAGGGGTATTCCTCGGCTTCCTAGGTATTTGTCCTGGGAACAAGATTGTGAAAATGATTGACTATGGTACGATTACTCTAATAGTCTGACCTATAGTGATCCATTGTGCTAATACCTAGGATTTTGGTTTATTTTGATTTTCTTTTTTGTTTATCCTTGATCTGAAGGTGATATGGAAAATTTTATTTGAATCAATATTCCTTCTTTGTTTTAGAACTGTGAAAATAGGAAAATGTTTACCCTGTTTTCTAAAAATCTAATTTACTATTTATCATTCCATGTTTTATTCAAAATTAGAATACATAAATTGCTATATAGGGACTTGTTATGGGACACCTAGGTGGGATCCTACTGAACCTGTTATCTCACACCATGTGCACCTCTTTGGTGGTGCATGTACCTTTGTATGTCTTTAATTTCAAGGAATGGAAAGGTGGAATGGTGTGGTAGTGATGTTTTGTGTTAGCTGTGTGGGGTAGATGGTGGTGAAATGGTGAGATTTCATCAATTCTATCACTTGGATTAGCTATTTTAATTTGTATCATTATAGTTGGACTTGTTTTTTGGAATGTTAGTCACTATTATAGTTGTTTGTTTCCATTGAATTCATAATTTTGTGGAATATATTTATTAGAACTTTTTTGTACCTTTACTTATCATGTTTACATTTATTCCTTGTATTGGTACAATTTTGGAAAAATAATTCCCTCTCGTTTGTTGTTTGATACTCAGGTTCTTATCACAAGCCTGCGGGGATTGGGAATTCCCTTCAAGTTTGTGGTAGATCGGGTCGGGTTCCAATTTTGAGGGTATCCCAGATCGGTTCATTACAAAATAGTATTAGATCCATGTTCCATTTTATGCGCCAATGCGGAAATTAGTCCCTTCTATAGTAGGATTAGGGAATTCCCTTATCGAAGGAGGAGGAGCACTATTCGTCCCTTTATAAGGTTGTGTGAATACATCCCTCATCATAAAGCCTTTTCTTGGGGATTCCTGAGGTCCTGAGCCTAGGGAAATACAAAGCTTGTAGTTTATGGCCAAATCAAACAATATCATGATCACGGAATGGACTAGGCCATTAAAAATGGTATCAGAGTGGGGAAGGTAGTTGTTTCCAATTTTTTTTTTGGGAAATATATTAGACTTGAGATATGAGTGTTGGAACTTGAGAGGCATGTTACGAAAAGTGCATGACCAGCTCTTATCATGATGAGACTGAAGATTCTATGGGATTTGGGGATATATGTATTGAGTGTTGTTTTTGATTTTTGAATCTCAGTTACTAATTGTTGGATTTCTAGTTTAAATTAAGACTTACTCTTTTGGAATATCATTCCTTCTGTTTTGGTGTGCAATAGTATGCCTATGAGACGTCTTCTATGAGTTCCCTAGGAAGGTGTAGCTAATTCTCCACAAGGAAATATGAAAATGGATAATAATCTCATAGAGACTATTACATGATAAATTTTGTTTTCGACCAAGATCTTCCATGAGTTTAGAATGAATTTGTCTAGGTTTATCTAGGAGTTGGAGGAGAGAGAGAGAGAGATCATTCACGATAATTCTTGTGTGAGAAGCCACCATATTTTGAATGAAACAATGAACCTCAAGAGGCAGATGACTAGATGTATAGGATTGATCAAATCATAAAATTTTGTGATACACCTGAGAATATCAAGGTGAAGTGCACACTATTCAATATTGAGGGTTCCTCTAATCGATGGTGGGATTCCATGGTCCAGGAAGACAGACACATGGACTTGAGTTGGAAGGGTTTCAAGACCCTATTATTATAATTATTTTTCTTATATTCCCCGATTCTGGAAAAATGTCTTTAGTTCTTGATCTTCCAATAGTTGGATCATTCAATGTCAGCGTACACCAATTAGTTTTCTAAGCTTGTCTGTTTTTCACTAGATGCGGTGAAGAAAGACTAATTGAAGGCTCAAAAGTACCTATAGGGTTTTCAACCGGTTATCATATTTCATGTGTTTATATAGACGATTCCAACCTATAATGAGATCATATATAGTGATATGATGTTAGATATGGATTTTTAAGGCAAGGTTGTATTTTCCACTTCTTCTCTTCCATCCAGTGGTAACTTCAGTGGCGTGCATGGGAAGAAGAGGAAGTTACAAGATCATCAAAAGAGTAGTGGAGGTGGTTCTTAAAAGCAATCCTCCTCTACACCGTCTAAAACATCTAATAGCATAACTATAACTTTCTATCCTTGTGGCATGGTCAGAAACAACAGAAGTTCATATCCTATGCCCGTGAAGACATGCAATGGCTGTGGATGCATTGGTCATTTTCAACAAATTTTAGGACATTTTTACTCCTCATTATGAATAGGGTTCATCATCTCTAAATATTACTATGGTGAAATCCGAATCTCATAAGACGATAGGGATCTAGCTATTAGACATAAGAGTGAAGCACTTACATGTAGTAGTTGAGTGTCTAATGGAAGTTGATGTGGGTTATGAAATAGAGAGAGGTACTATCTTCCTTAAAACATTAGTAACAATTACTTTTTGTGATATAGGTGTGTCCCGCTCATTTACCTCTACATTTTTTGTTGATATGCATAAACTTCTAATAGAACATATGTCCATTGTAATGGTGTTATCAAAACCTATTGGAAATAGGAAAGAAAAATGGTTTCAGTGTGCTTCGGGATCATTAATGAAACCTGATATGGAGTTGGTCTGGGATTATCTCATTCTTGATCTAGATCTTTTCGACCTCATCATCGATATGGATAGTCTTGATACTCACCGAGATGAGTTTGATCATTACCATCAATGTGTCTAATTTCTTCCTATTTGTGGGATCTCTCGTGTGTTTCAGGGGGAGTGTGACCCCATATCTTATCATGCTAGGCCTTCCAGCCTAGTGTTTAGGATTTTGTTTTCTTATGGTATGTATGATCCTGATGACGTTTCTCCTATTTCTAATCTTACCATTGTTTCTTGAGACTTTCCAAATATTTTCCTAGAAGACTTATCTAGTATTCCACTAGAGAGATAGGTAGATTTTTCTGTTGACCTAGTTCCAGGAATACATTATATATTGATACCATCTTATCATATGGAACATGTGGAACTAATGGAAATAAATATCTAGTGGGATGACCTGTTGTGAAATTTCTGAATTCTCCCTAGTGTTTCACCTTGGTCAGCACCTATGCACTTTTCCAAGAAGGCAGATGGTTCATTGTGGTTGTGTGTGGGCAATAAAAAGTTGAACTGGATAATAGTTAAGAACAAATATCCCTTTCCCCATGTGTATAATTTTTTTTATCATTTAATGGGGGAAATTGGTTTTCCAAGGAATATCTTTAGTTTGGTTATCATTTGCTCAGAGTTTGAGAGTATGATATACTGAAGAGAGATTTTAGGAGGCGGTCTGACCATTATAATTATCTTATGATTCCTTTTTTTTTCTGACTAATTATCAATTAATTTTTATGGCTATAGTGAATTAGATATTCCATAAATATCTTGACTTATATTTGTATTTTTTGTGGATGATATTCTGGTTTATTTGAAATCTGAGTGTTATCATGATCCCCATATGAGTTTGGTTATCGAAATTTTTAAGAATCAACATCTATTCAAAAATCAATCAAAATTTAGTTTCTAGATTCAAGAAGTGAATTTATTAGGGAACAAAATTTTTGATAATGGCTTATCAATTGATCCTGAGAATGTGAAGGATATTTTTTCCTTGAAGGATCCACAAAATGTCTTTGAAATATGGTGATTCCTAGGCCTTTATAGATACTAACACTACATTAATAATTATTTAAATAATACTATCTCACCAGTAACTGATATTACTAGGAACACGATGAAATTTAAATGGGATTCCAAGTGTCTGTCTTCTTTCAATTAATTGAAATGTATTCAAACATTGGCTCATATTCTGATCAAAATGTAACCAGGTAAGGGGTACGTGGTGTTTTTGGATGCTTCTAGTGCTGGATTGGGATGTGTGCTTATGCAGGATGACCATGTGATAGCTTACAGATCTCTTTAACTTTTACTACATGGGAAGAATTACCCCACTCACAATTTAGATCTTGATGTAGTTATGCATGCGCTTAAATGTTGGTGGTATTATCTTTATGGGGAGTGGTTCAAAGTCTTTTCTTATCATCATAGTATGAGATATATTATTTCCTAAAGACAATTGAATCCCTGTTAGAGTTGATGGGTAGAATACCATCAAAAATTTGACTTTGATATCACTTACACCCCCTGAAGGGGAATGTCATTGAATATGGTCTTAGCCAGAAAGTACCATCACAGGTTGTTCTATAATTAAAGGAGGATTGGATCTTTATGAGTATTTTCACTAATTATAAACTAGATGCATAGTAGGATGTTTCATGTGTGGTTATGAACATTATTCCCTTATCATAATCTATCCAAATTTCTATTTTATAGATCCAATAGTAGGATGATGAGTTTAGAAAAATTCGATAAGGCCATTTTTGTGTGGAAACCATTTATAGTTGGTCTCTCTATTTAGATGGTATCCTCCAAATTGAGAAGTGAGTTTTCATCCTAGCTTTTTTGGGGAGTTTAGTCTTGTTTAATTTTCATATTTCTTTGTGGTCCATAAATCCATACACTATGAAGATGTATTATGAAATGATATGAAGATTCTGGTGGTCGGCAATGAAGCATGACATTCCAAACAATGTGTCCCATTGTTACACTTGCCAGTGGATAAATATAGAGATACTGAAACCCAATAGTTTTCTTCAGTATCTTCTGGTGCCAATGTCGAAATGGGATGAGGTATCTGTGGATTTTTTTTGGATTACCATGGAATCCCCAAGGGAAAAATGATATCTTGGTAACCAAAAATTAGTTGATGAAGTCTTCTCATTTCATTCCGATTAAAGACACCAATAAGGTTGAAGATCTAGGTAAGATATATGTGCATGAATTGTGAGGTTACTTGGGAGTCCTTACGTTATTTTAGATAGGGAACCTAGATTTACCATGAGGTTCTGGAGGAGTCTCTATGGCACATGAGCCTCAGCCCGGTCAGTGAGGACACTTAAGTGAATCTAGGAGACCCAAGATCAAATCCAGGAGGAGGCATAATTTATGGGTTACTATAGCAGTAATGTAGTAGTACTGTAGTGGTAACTATGCAGTACTATAGCGGGAACTATAGTAGGAACTGTTTGGTATTGTAGTAGGTGGAAATTTTCCCCTGTTTGGGCCTTTGGGCCACCGATTTGGTCCCCGAGTCCTTTAAGGCATTCAGGCCACCCAAACCATCAGGACAGTAAGGACTTTGGGCCACCTCAAGGCCTTTGGGCCATCATAAGAGTAGATTCAAACCAGAAAACCTACAAGGAACAATCTCGATAGGTGGATTATCAAGTAGCTTTCACCACAACAGAAGTTACATGGATTGCAAGAATGAGAGGGTATGGAACCTACCATTGGGACAAGCCTGTGCATGTATGGGATATCTTAGCCGAACAACCATGCAAAGGTGGAGAGTTTATTTCATTATGAATATGTTGGGGAGGAGCAGTTCCAAGTAGTTAGTCTTGGTTGTATGTAATGATTGAAGCCTACGAGAAATGAATTCTTCTAAAGCCTATAGGCCATGTAATACTTACGCCTACAAGCATTGTAAGGGTTCCACCTCACCCCTTGAAAGTTGGATTATCAGAATAAATAAAAAATGAATTCCTTCTGGCCATGGGATGGATGGAGGAGTCCCTATGATGCAGTGGGAACTCAGGTCAAGTTTATCACAACATACCATCCATAGATAGACAGTTAGACAGAACATGTGATTATAATGTTAGAGTATATGCTTCCTGCCAATGTCTTGGATTTTGGTGGGTCATGGGATGGACATATGGGGATGGGTTAGTTTAAAAAAAAATTATTATCATTAATTGATAATAACGGACCCCATGAAGTAATTTTACGGTTTCCTGTGCAGATTACCTTTATATTGGGAAGAGGTGGGAAAAGTATCTTCATTTGGGAAGATTTTTGTCTAAGAGATTTCCGCAAAGATTTATGATGTGCATCGATGTCTGGATACAAACCAAAGTTGATAAAAATTTTATGTATATTGGTAGTGTCATCCACAGGAGTTTTCCATTGGTGACTATTTCTTCTTGAATATTTATCCTTAGTTGGGTAACCACCGGATTATAATATTGGGTGTGTTTTCTCTATGATTTTTTGGACCATTTTAAGTCACTGAGTGGATCGAGTATGTTTTTATTGGTTATAATTAATGGTTTGTTTGATATGAATCCATGATGTTTTCCATATATCTCAACTTAAGAAGTATTATCCTGATCCCACTCACATTATGAGTTGAGAAGAAATTGAGTTAGATCCAGATGATTCTGTTTTGGAGAAACCCGTTGAGATTGGTGACTATGAGGTGAAATTATTGTGTGGGAAGTAATTTACATTGGTTAGAGTTATCTGGAAACCTGAAATATATCCTCATGAGACCTCGGAACCTGTTTCGCTAATGAGGGATAAGTGGACTCATCTTTTTTCAGGGATTACATCATCCACGTGACTTCCCAAGGGAAAAAAGTAATTATGTTTGGGAGATTGTAACATCCTGTTATCAATATATAGTATGTCATGAACCTCATTGTGGTTTTTATTTTCCTCATTGTATGTATAGTTATGAGAAGGAATTGTGAGGATTCCTACAATGGTGAAGTTAGAGTTTTTTAGACTCATAGAATTAATAAGTGTGTTATGTAGGCTACAAGAGGATTTCACACCATGTAACTGGGATACACGACTTATAAGAGTTTCTAGATGAATTTTGGGAAGGGATACCTGGGTTTAATTGATACATGATGTGAAGAGATTCATCACATCCTGAATTTCTTAAATAATTTTGTTTGAATCCTAGGTGACAGATTTCTTAGTTTACTTAAACACCATGGATTTCACGATGTGTATAGGAGTTACACATCATGTAATTCCCTAGGTAAGAATCTTTTAGGGTGTTTTTCAGGTTTTGGGTGACTATTTGTCACCCAATTTTCATTTTCATTCAATCCATACTTCTTCCCCAGTGATTTTTGGAGAGACTATTCCCTCTAGATCGATCCGTTTGGCGTTCAATCTTCATTTCGGTCACAGTGCATCACTCTAAGTGAGCGGTCATTCTCATTCTTCATTGTCTTTGATCATGGTAGAGACATATGGTTGATTTTTTGGATTTTTTTATCTATGTTGTCATTTTATCTTGTATTGATCTAAGATCTAACATTCAATCTCATTCCAGAGGCCATTCTTTTGTTGGTCATGGTCCAGAGGGTGTTTGTTCTTGAGGAATGTGGGTTTCAAAATTTCCATCGATCCCCAGTTTTTTAAATTAGATCAATATTGTGATATTAATTGGATTCTAGGGACTTTTTTTTTGTTTTTCGTTTTCATTGGAGGTGTATCACATTGTTGTTGTTCGTGACCTAAGATTTGTGGGAGGTGGTTACGTCTCTAGCCTATGTTGATGAACCATATTGTTCTTTCTTTATAAATTTATTTATAAATGGGATTGGGATAGTTGTTTTGTGTGTGTTTAAAAGATTTTTTATATAAAAATGAATTTCCATGGTTGTTGATAAACGAAAAGAAAAGGGGTATTTATCAAATCATTCCAATGGATTTGTGAAATGATTTTGAAACTGTTTTCAACAAATAGGACTGAGTTGTGAAAAAAAATATCACGGGATACCTTGTGAACTTAGGTAGAAGGTTTATCTTGAGTACATCATCCATTTTTTGTGATTATAGTGTGTTTTTCTCACAGAAATTTTATTTATTTACTTGGTCCATTGTTCTAGTGGAATGATATTGATATTTTCGGGGGGTCTAATCATGTGGATTCCCCGACTTCTTAGGCAAGTGTTCTAGGAACCAGAATGTAGACTTGATTGATTGTGGTATGAGAATTTTGCTAGTCTGACCTATAGTGATCCTTTGTGTAGATACCTTTTCTTCTGGTTTATTTTTCTTGGATTTTTTTTAACCTTGATATTCATGTGATATAGAAAATATGCTTTAATATTTGTATACCTACATTATTTTAGAACTCTGATAAGAGGAAAGTGCTTACCCTATTTCCTTTAAAACTTATTTACTACTTATCATTCAATGTTTTATTTAAATTGAGCTTAAAATATTTTTTATACATAGGCTTGTTATGGAAAACCTTGGGGGGATCCTATTAAGCATGTTAGCTCACACCCTGCACACCTCCTTTTTAGTTTGTACACCTTTCTATGCCATCCGTTAAAGGGAATATTAAGGCCCCACTATGAGATGGTGAGGTTTCTTGTGATTTGGGTGGGGTACTAGGTGGTGTGATGGTGGTAGTTTGTATATGCCATTACTTGGATTAGCTATTTTACATTTGTCCTTTTCATTTTCTCATGTCTTTTTGAGTTTGTTCCACTTTTAAAGTTAATTGTTTCCACTATCTTCTTACAACTGTAGAATATATTTATTAGAATTTTTTCCCTTTCTTTTCCGTGCGTACATATCTTCCAAGGGTTTTTATAGGTTGGGTTAAATTTTTTTCTCTTATTTGTTGTTTGATTCCCGAGTTCTTATCACTAGCCTATGGGGATTGGGAATGCCCTTTAGATAAGTGGTGGATCAGATTGGGTTCTAGTTTTGAGGTTATTGAGGGTAAGTTCATTACAATAAGATCTTTAAATTAGTGGTTCACAATGATTTCATTCACTATCATAGTTGGGAGTTTGTATAGAAATTATGTTTACACTCACCCATGCATGAGTGTTTCAATAACATATTTAATATTATGAGATAATTTGATGAGGATTTATACATCTATTTCTTAAGGGATAACATTTCATAGCTTATTGGGAACATGTTTTCCCCTAATTGCATTATATTAATTTATCATATTGTTAGGAATATTTATCATTTGTCACATTCATTTTATAATATAAATGGAAATTTAGTTTTTCATTTATGGTTATATTCTATTCTGGAGATATGTGGATATGTGAAGGTTCTTATGTTTAATGTATAAAATATATTGAAATTATTTTGTCCGTGATTTTCACAAACCATTATCTTATTAGATATGGGCTAGGTGAGGCATACTCGACCAAAACACTGGCCCAAGAGGGATCTTGATGGGTTTGGTCATGTTTTAACTTTATATGTGTGGTTGGGCCCTATGTATGGAGTTTGTAGTTAGGGGTCATATTTTGATTGTTTGGGAATTTAGGATAAGGGAATAAAGGGGTCTTTTGTTCAGTTTTTATTCTTGGGAACCAATGATTCATAGAATAATTATTCATAGGTCTCTACTAATTTGATAACTACCATTTAACCCTAAGAAATAATTTTTATGGTAGGGATTTATATATACATATATCATTCAATGAAAATTTGTTTATTTAAATTTACTCCTCGACTTAGCTCAGCAAAATATAATTTAATTACCATGGGTTCCTCTAATAAAACAAAGGATACCACTTCAAAATAAACTAACAAGGATCCTTTGGTACAGAGGTAATGTGAATGTACTATCACTAGAGCCTCCTATTACTTATCAACCTAGTGAAGAGGTATTTTTACAAGGACTTTATAAAGATATATCCCCTTCTGGTGATCATAATGTGACCCTCCACAAGCTTCATAATGATAATACCAAACATGAATATTGTAAATGGAGCATCCTCCACCTGCTAAGTAGGGGATGATTATTATGGATCCAAAGTCCCAGAATTTAGTGTATGGTGTTAAAACAAATTATTTAAATACTATTTTTGAAACCAAATGATGTTACCCGAACATAACTATCCATAATTATAATATGAATAACCAATATTGTGACACATACATTACAATGAACATTTAATTTTAGAGTTTTGGAGAGTTAGGAGAAAAACTTAACTAAAAAACACTTATCTTTCCCATTAGTTGGTAATTTTACCACTAAAAAATGGATTTATTATTTTACCATATGTCTTGAACATCTCTCCCAAAATTATCTACAGATGATACCTTTATAAAAATATCATATGTATTACTCAATATAATTAACTCGAGAAATGGAACCATAATAAGGGTGAGATCAAATGCTTAGTAAGGGGAAGAATACAATAGAAAATATGATATAATTAATAAGTAATAAATAATATATCCTGAATAAATTATTATAAAAAATGTTATATATCTTATAACATGAGAATTTAATATATCATTGGATAATTTAACAATGTGAATAATCACATGAATAACATTAAATGACTTCATAGTTATAAATTGCATAATATTAGACATCAAACACATAACTCAAGGGATCATGCCTAGACATTATACATAAACATGTATTATTTAAACCAAATATCCACAATAGTTTGTCTTATGAGACTTACTGATACATTGATCAGTTATAAAAATATAGGCCCCAAAAATCACTAATTAATTAAAATTCATTCTTTATATGGAGGAATGAATAAAAAACACAACATAAAATCAATATACCTTTTATTCATTAGTCATATATAATAAAAGTAGAGATATATATGTAGTGAACCTTTATCCAACTAATAAATGGGAAAAATTATTGGAATTATCATTTAAAACTAATTCCATTTAGAGAAATGAGTATAAAACAATGTAAGAACTAGAAAAATATATAGAAATAGTCGAAGTGATGTAGAATATATTTATGAAATAAAGTAATATGGACATGAATGGTAAAAATAATTTCTAGAGAGAGAAACAGAGTTCTAGAGAACATAATCCTAAAAAACAAGGTATGGTATGTATTATACATTTATGAGTGAATTTCGAGGGTAAATACTAAAAAATAACACCAAAGGAAATATATCTATGTGATTATGAGAAAATATGGATTCGAAATTTTAAAAATAAATTTCATAATACCATTTTCATATGGTTGTAAAACAAAATTTTAAATCACCTTCAAAAATACATTTCATTTTGTGAAAATAAAAAACTTTTAGATAAATATTAAATATTTAAACCTTGAACAAAATTATTTTTAAGATATTAAATATGGAGTGGAATATAGAAATATATATAAGTGTAATTAAATACTATTGTTTATTCTTATAAAATATTTAAATTTAATTTTTAAAAATAGAACACTCACCAAAAAATGTGATTTTTATTTTCTTTGAAAAACATTGGTTAAATTGAAAGTAAGAATAAAAAATAATAATGAATTTATTAGAGTATAAATTAATTTATTTAGAAAAAATTAGTAAATAAGATTACTTTGACATTTTTTTCGTATAATGTAAAATATGATGTGAATGGAAAATGTTTAAAAAATACTTTAGACCCTGGAATACAAATTCAAATAAGAAATCAAATGACCTTCAGAAATATTTTTATGTTTATAGAAGATCAATATTATGATAATATATAGAATTTAAATATGTAGAAAAAATTTTACGTACTGTAAAGAAGAGAAAAAGTCAAGTCCACAAAAAAAATATAGCTTTGTTGAATTATGGACCAAACGGAAGTGAAATATCAATAAGACATAATCCCCATAAAACATTGATAGAATAAAATATAATACAATATTAGTGTTGAATAATCCAATCTTATAAGGATGAAGTTCAAGAATATATGATATAACTCAATGAAAGTAAATTAAGTTTAAAAAACACGTATGACTTAGGTAATGTATAAATAAAATTATATGAAATAGGGAGAGATTAAATGAGAAAAAATAAACAACAATAATAGATTATTTAGGATATAAGAAGTAGAAAAGGTAGTATTTACACCATATGAAATTAAATTAGTTCATAATATGAAGCATGTCTCAAAGAATTTAAATTGAGACGAAGAACCCTTACCTCAAACCCTGTCTCTCATGGCATGTTTTTCAAACCTCATTAATAAAACACTAAAGTTTATTAAATAATTTAATTAGATTTTTTTTCTTGTATAATTCATTTTATGTTCTAGTTATTATAATATTTCATTTATTTACTGTGTGGTTTTTTCTCACATCAGCCACTTGGGGCTGTTGGGTTAATTCCTTGATAACTACCTCTATCCTGGACTATGATAATAGGAGTTATAAAAACGTTCCATCATATTAAAAATTTTATAAATCATTTTTATTTTTCATTTTTAGAGAAAAAAATTTATACACTTTAATAGCTAGTCAAGAATATATTTAAATTATGAAAAGTTCCCCAATATGCTTGTTTTATGTGGTTAAATATATTGTCTACAGTCAATATATATATTATAAATAGAGTGAATTATTTATATTTAGAAAATATTAATAATGTCTTAAATAAAATATTTCTTTAATAAGTATCATTTTTAAACCAACTATCTATGGTGGTGATGAAAAAGGAAATACATCATTCATGGAGGTTGTAATTCAACCATGACACTGATGGAATTTAAATTTAAAATGGATGGAAGGGAGGTAGATAATAGTAAACCCCTCAACATAATAATATATAAATTTAATAATTAAATTTATTTATTTATATTATGGTGGTTATAATATATTTTTACGAGGTGGAAGAAAAAAAGAAACTTAAAAGAAATTGATTAAAACAATTACATAATCATTTCAAATCCTTTTTTGAAAAACTCCTTAAGACTTCTTAGATTTTTTTTTTGTGATCAGAAATCATAGAATGTGGTAAATATATTTGAGGATGGGTTTCATTTTAAATTCATTGAGCTATGAAACATTTGGTTTTTGGAGAAGTGGGGTGGTGTAGGGGTCCTTTTATTGGAAATAGGCTGACATTTTTGTCTATATTAATTTATTAATACAAAAAACATTGCATATTCATGGAAAGAAGTACCAAAGTACACAATCAGATAGAAAAAACATGTTAATGTCTAAAAATATATCACACACTCAATTATAAATTTCAATTTTTGATATTTTTATACATTAACTCTTGATTTAACATTTTAATATCATTTAAATCTTTACCTTGTTAAATGAATTTTACCATGGAAACATATTTTTATAAAAAATTAAATTTGAAATAATTACCTAATTTTGACATATTGATTCCAAATATTAAATCGATTTTACATTTTTGAATTTTAAAAATGGATAATAATAATTTTTTATATAATAACACACAGGGAAAAACAATTTTCTAATAGAAGTATTTATGTCCATAAAATAGATATTTAGTGAAAAATTGTTATTAAAAATAATAAAAAAATATGTTTATTAGGTTTTTATTAAATAAATTTCGGTTATATGGACTTAAAACCATGATTAAATGAAATTAAATCTAGTAAATACATAACTAAATTAAGAAGAACATAATAGTTTTTTATTAGAATAAAATATAAAATAAGTCTAAAATGTAAATAATAGGTTTCTAAATTCCTAATATTATTTTGAAATTATTTATTTTACTCTTTATATACATATTTTTTAAAAAAAAGTTTTCATAATTTTTTAAATATTTATTATATCATTATTATGTCATAAAATATGTGATGCCTATAAAAATTTTATTTTTACTATTCACCCAAAAAATCAACCATTTTATAAAAATACAAAAAATTGACACAAATATAATTTTTAAATTATTAATCCAATAATTAAGTTTTTTTCTTATATTAAAACTCTAATTTTCTTTTTTATTTTAACTCTTATGTATAAATAGAGAATATAATGAAAATCTGTTTTTATAGAAGGAAGAATTTTTAAACTTTAAGTATTATAAATATTATTTCATATCAATTAATAATTAAATTAGTGTTAATGTATTTTTTTCACATTGAATTATTTTAATTAAATAATCCTTTATAATTTTTCAATTTAATTTATTAACATAAAAATATTAAAATTAAATTATTTGAAAAAATATTCTTTTTTAACACTAAATGATTTTTGAAAAATGAAATTAGTTCTTTTTATCTTCTAACTATTAAATTTTCTTTAATTAAATTTAATTTCAATGAATAAAATTATTATTTAAAACAAAAATAACAACAACGACAACAAAAATAATAACAATAATAATAATAATATGTAATTAATTAAAATAAATCATTTTAGTTGAATTTTTGTTTTCTTGTGGTTTTTCTCTCTGTGTAATTTTCATAATGATATTTTTCATTTTATCCAATGACATATCAATTTTTATCTTGCATTGTAACATATATTTTAGTTAATTTTAGTTTAGTGTTTTGTACGATATAAGCTATTAAATATATTAGTAGTTTTAAATTTAAAAAAATTCAAAATACCGGGGTGTTACAATTCCAGTTAGGCCGGATGAGGATAGCCATATAATTAATGCACTAGATGAGTTTTAGCATTAGAGACTACCTGTGTTCTAAGTTTATCCAAAACTCTTGTCCATGGATTACTGTTTTGAGGTAGTTTAACATGTTTTTATCATGATATAGTCACATAAATATCAAATTGAATTCTTAATATTCAATCATCTTCAAGGTACCATGAGTTATTGGAAGGCCCTACTCTCTTTGATGCTGGATGATGATACACTACCAGGATCTATTTTTGATCACCACATCTAATATGAGTGCTACCCCAATATGTTGAGGATATTTTGAGTCTAAGTGAAATTATAACTTTATTAGGGATGTATTTTTATGGCACTGTATTCATGTTCTTTTACCAAGCTCAGGAGGTTCTCTCTCAACACTGTACATGATGGATTTTTTGAGAGTAGATGTTTGGAAATGGATTCCAAAGATAGATCTGAGATAGGTTCAAAAAATTATGTATCCCCATATACTATGGAGTCTTGTATATAGGGATTTAGTAATTGAAATTATCGTAGTGGATGGGTAGTCATGTTCATGGTTAGGTTTCTATTTCCTTGCAACAGAGCCCTCAGTTGCGGCTAGTCGATGGTAGATGTTGGGACTCTAACATTAGAGGAATATTCATGAACAATACTACACATCATAGTCAATGATTTGATATTCACATAGAGGATCCAATTCACAATAATACATGATTTAATATGTATAATTAGGATGTAGATATATCGGATGGTAATAACAAAATCCAAATGAAACAAAGGGGAGCCAATGTACCATAGTGGAAAGGCTTTAACATTAGAGATAATTGTAAAATCAGGGAACCCTCATGCTAAAAATATATTCCCAATGGGAAGATACTTTTATTGATGAGATGTCATTTCACTTAGATGATCCAGATATATATAAAACTATTATCCTCTTTCACCACCACCACCTCCTCCAGGAGTTCGTCTCAAAGTAATGGGAGTCGGAATCCTAGACTGTGAATAGATATAGTTTATGTTGGGTTATTAAAAGTAAGAGTAATTCATGGTTTATGGAATGACATGTTTCTTCTCTAATCTATCTCCCAAACTTATCAGAATCATATTGATCTATTATTTTGTTATTTTACTCTAGTATGACAGATAAAAATTTTAGTAGAGCACCTAACATAACCTATGCGGCTAAAGATTCTTACCATATGAGATCACATAGTCACCTAAATCATCCAACAGTGTATGATAACATTTATTAAAGACATGTTTTATAGGAACTTGTAGTTGATATATTTAATATATATAATTTAGTCCTCAGTATAGAAATTTTTACATATGTTTCTTCATAGGTAGACTATTATCGTTGTAGAGTAGTGTTCCATCGAGATGATAGATTAAGCTTTACTTTCATGGGTGAGTGATACCTTTATTTATGTTAGATGGTTCATACCCATAGGATGTTTTATCCAATTAACCATCATTTGTTGAAATTTTATTTTTATATTACAAATGTTTTGGATGATCAACTTCTAATTATCATGGAGGATTACTTCAATTTTTTTCATGTAGTTTTATAGGGTACAACCCCCATTGAGTTATCAACTTTTTTATAGATATATACTAAAGTACCACACCAATATCTCTTATATCTTATCAAGTGATCCTATAATTTTTTAGGTAGTTAAATGTGAAACTTTAGGACCACAAGTATATTGGTTTCATCCAAGATAATGTGTCTTCCTAGGTAGCTATATTTTTATTCATCAAGAATGTGGATGAGATCTTGAGTATTTGTATTGACTATACTCACAAAAAATAAGAGTGAGTTAAGGATAAAACCCATTTAAAAAGATAAAATAAGTCTTAAAAAACTAAAGATATACAATTGGTTCTCAGAGATTTTCCTTACATTTTGGTATCACTAACATTGGGTTTGTAGGGAAGATATCCTAAAGACAACATTCATGTGTATCTATGGGAACATTGAGTTTTTATTAAGGTTTTTTTGAATAATGGACATGTAAAGTACTTTCATGGGACACAATAACAATATCCTCAATCCATTCATTGAAAATTTTATAGTTATGGTCATTGATGAAACCCTCATCTATTTTGTATCACAGGATGAGCATGTCGAGATCTTAAGGATTGTATTTAATTTTATTTAGAAGCATAAACATTAAAAAATTTATGTGAAAATTATGAATTCAAGAAGTTCGTTTATTAGGGTATATAATCTTGATAGGTGGATGGTATTTTATCTTATAATGATCAAGAAAATTCTTGTTTTGGATCCTACCAAGAATTTGTTATATGTGAGATGATTTTGAGGGTTGGTGGTATATTACTTGAGATTCATGGAATAATTATTGAAGATTTTAGCTACCATTATTTCCCGTACCTAATATTGGAACCCTTAATATGGGAAGAGTATACTCAAAGTTATTTTTATGATTTTAATTTGAGGTCACGAAGTTCCCCTATTTTACAATTTCTAGAAGAATTTTTTGAGTATATGAATCTCTGTGATTCTTCTGAAAATTGGCCTAGCTGTGTGCTAATACGTTGATAGGTGGTGATTTTTTATGGGTATAAGAAATTTCTATTTCATGAGTAAAAGAATTTTAACCATTATATATAGCTCAAAACTATGGTATTTAAAACTAAAACCTATGGGAATTACCTTATTGGAGAGAAATTGGTAAAATACATGGTTCACATGAGTCTTAGGTAAATATTAATTAAATGGGATCTCAATGTAGGTAGAGTTAATGGATAGAGTTCCTAGAGGATTATTACTTCAGGATTGTGTATACTCTTGTGAAGGGGAACATGGTGGATGATTCCCTTATCCTGAAAACTGGTGATAGACAAATTGATTAAGCCTTTTAGAATCTAGACATGGCATAGTTGGTTTTTCCTCCATTGGTAGATGTTTATTACCTTATAATAATTTTGGTGGACTATAAACTATTTCAATTATTTGGGTAGGACTATATTTAATTTATAAATTATGCGGTTTTTAGTAATAAAATATTCATGGGTGATGTTCTTGATAGATTATCTAATGGTGGAGTGAATATAATCCAATTACAAGGGTGGATAGTAGTTAAAGATGTGTTATATTAGGTGGTACTAAGGGAGTTAAAAAAATCACCATTTATGGTATATACTAGTGGTACAAATATATATTAGGATATCATTCGTTAATATTAGTACCCAATAATAGAAAAATGTACTGTTGAGTTTGTATCATGTGTATCACATGTCAATATGTGAATCCCAATAACATATTTTTAGATGGTTTTAGACAACCCCATGGGGATATGGAGTGTAAGTGTAATGGTATATCAATGTAATTTATGAATCGACATACATGTTTGATGAAGGGTGATGATACAATTTGTGTTATCACTAAATGACTTTTCATGTTGTCCAATTCCCTTTATATTCAAGAGTATAGTTCAATATATGGGTAATGATTTATCTCTATAGATGAGGTCATACAAGTTCACTGAGTACCTTTTTTGATCATTTAATTTCATGATTCATGATTCAATTTCTGGATGTAAAGGAGTTTCCAAGAGGATTTCATTTCATAGTTTAAATTGTGTTCAATAATCCACCATCAACCAAACAACCCGATCGAGAGTTCCATTCCTATTCTTGAGGACAAATCAAGGTATTGTTTCCTTGATTTTTGTAGTATTTGGGTTGGTCACATAATAATAATAGAGTTCACATATATTAATAGACAAAATTCCACTATTGGCATGAAACCATTTATGTCCCTATATTGGAGGCCCTGCAGGTCTCCCCTTTATTAGATAGAAATCATTAAGTCATCACTCATGGGGTCAGAGCTGGTATGTATAAAAAATGGGATGATAAAACTAAAAAATTAGTGTATTAAGATAAGTTTGAGTCATTAAAAATTCTACTTGGATAAAAATGTAGGCATTTGGAGTTTGAGTAGGGAGACGATGTGTTCCTTATGGTGTTTTAATAACCTAGATTATGTTATTTTTGTCAGCAAAGCAAGATAACCTTGTGATACGACCTAACCTACCAAGATCCCACCTGGTTCGGAATAAAGATAAGTGGACCACCCCTTGGCCACATCCAATATTCTTGGGGCTGGTGAATAAAATTTTGTATACATACTACTCATGATTGGAATTCTTTGACTAATGCACATTTACATGGTCATATAACTCAACATAGAATATTAAATTATAGCTTAATAAAAAATATTGACTAAAATATATATAATGCATACAACACATAATAACCATCCAGAGAGTATGTAAAGTGAAATGAAATAAAATAAACGGAAGAAACAAGGAAAAAACCCCAGGGTAGAATCAACCTAACAAAAATGAAATGTAAATAAAGAATCCTATATGTAAAACACTATAATTCAATCATGTGACTCTATTTACATGATTTTTGGGGAGTAAATCAAAATTCTTTGGAAATAAAACTCCATTTCCATTCTTTCATTGATCATGATTGAATTTTAACCATTATCCCCATTCATATTTTCCATATATCAGATGATTTTTCTCTATCCTTACTTCACCAAAAAATAAACCCAAAAGGGTTATAACCATCCTCCAATTACTCGAATATCGATACACTTCAAGTTCCCACGTGACAAATCTACTAATTGAACATTTTTAATGCATATACATTCTCCCATTCCCCAATCTCTACGATTGTATCAAAATTAATTTTTTATAATTCCTGATATTGATCATTTATTAATATAGAACATGATTCATAAAATTTATGACCATGGAAATTTTAATTAGATAATTCATGATGAAATGGTCAAGAGTGATGAATATAATAAACTGATATAATTTCAAGTGGTTGGTGTGATTTTCTGACCACTAATCATTTGGAACATATTCATGAACTAGAGAATATGGGGGTGGTTTGAAATTTGGAACTAAAATTCAAAAAAAAATTAGGGGCATGAAATTACAAGGAATAATTATATAATAAAGTGTAAGTATTCATAACTATTAAGAATATAAAAAAATGTTGACATAATGAGTACCAATTTGACTTAATAATTTTTGTTGGTGAAGATTCAACCTTTATCGAATCTTATTGGTAATAACTATTATAGAGTGCATTTTTTTATCCATGGATCTCTAATTATGTCAAACCCTTCTATCATTACGAATTAGGAAAAATAAAAAATGTATCTGAATACCTTATTATAGTGGTAATGGATGTTTAAATTGGGTATATTATTTCTTTTTATCAACTAATAGATTATATAATTATATTAATTAATTAACCATGATTGTGAAAGGATCTATCTGAGGCCAAAAAATGAAGTAATTTTATATCATAAATAAGTTAATACTCTTATTATAGATGCAACCATGACATTGGTTTTACCATTGAAGGATTTTATTGAAGGTAAAAAATGAGATTATTCTCAAATGCACTAGCATAGAATAAAAATAAATTATTATTTTGAATAAATTATTATCATGTTTCCATGATCCTAAAATTATATAAATGACTCAATGAACAACCTCAAAAATATGTTCTAAAATATTTGTAGTGTCTAATAAAAAAATAATGGGCTAGTCCATCCTTCCAACCATCCTATACATTCACCAATAATGAAAAATATACTTACAAATGTGTGGGTACTAAGCTCACAATTTACTTCCTTGTTTCAATGAGCTCTTATAGAGGATACCAAGCTATAAAAGGTAATATGCCAATGATATATCTCAACCTTGATTTTACTCTCTTATCAATCCTTAATAACCTATAGGTAATCCATGAATGTAGCATCAAAATAAATGACTAGATTACCCTAGCCAATTATATATGATCGACCATGAACATACCTCTTTAAAGTTGATATGGGGAAGACATTGTGAACCTGTTGTAACTTATAGGTTAATATTACACGGTATCCAAACTCATTCACCATACGAAGAATCTAGAATGACCCAATTAACCTTAGGCATAGATTTATTCCCTCACTAAACCCTTATATCCCCCATTGCGAGGAGACATTCAATAATAATTGATATCTCTCATAAAAAATAAGTGTATTTTTAATTTTTTAGTGTAGGAAATATAATGGAACTATGTTGTAACCCATATTCTCCTAGATCACCTCCACTACATCCATCATAGAACATACTTGCTTCAAACCAGTCAATATTGTTTCTCTAATGTCATTCCAACACATGGATGTTCTGCAGGGTTTCTTATAAAATGCCTAAAAATATTTTAAAGAAATAGTCGAGTGCTGTCTATTTTTAATGTAAAATTCACAATGGATAGGAGTTACTCCAAAACCTATATTAAATATAATATATATGACCTCAAAAACACCTAAAGAACATAAATTTTTCACTCATTTTGAGCATATTTTAGAGGGGAGAATACAAAAATCCTCTAAAATTGAGTCTTGAATTCCTCTTGTATGATCTTCCACAACCAGGACATGAATCGAGTGCCTTACCAAGAATTTATTATAAAAGGAAACCCATGTAGCTTGTACATATCCTTTATGTATAGGTGTCCCAATCTATCAAAAAACTGTGCTTATGAATTGGAAGGAAGTGAGATGACATGGTTAGTTTTTTTATTATCACCTAGATTATGTTAGGACCTCTCACTAAATGTGGAATTCCCATAATGAATTCCATTTATATACCATCCACCTTTAACTCAATAACCTCAATGGGTTGGTCCAAAACATTAGAGACCATGTTCTCTGGCATGAACTATTGAAAATGAGACATCGTGCGATCAAACACTATTACAATATACTTCATACCTAGACACCAATACAGATACTTAAGGTCTTGGTATATTTTTATCATTCCAAGATATAACACTAAGGGGATGTATGGAACTTTTTCACCATCACATCAGACAATATTATTGAGAAAAAAAATCCACCCATGAAAAAGGTTGAAATGCTTCCCACCAATATAAAATCCACTAGGTGTATTTTTTTGAGGATATCTAGTCACATATAATCTCATAATTTATGTATCAAAACAATACCTAACTAACATGAATAGAAGTAGGGGTTGAAAACATTGGTCAAATATGTAACACTTCTCCCTTGAAAAAAATGTAAAATTTCATCGATTCAAACTACTCAGATTACTCCGTTATCAAATGAGATTGATATTTTCTACTAAGGAAATCTTCCTTCGTGGATCCATTTCCTAGATTATAGATGATTTTGAAATCACAGTCTTGTTGGAACTTTAACCAACTTATCATCCATTAATTAATATATATCTGGATGAATATAAATTTGAGGATCTTATAGTTTATATAGACTATGTACCATTCACTAATTAGGTAATTACACAAAAAATTAAAGAATGAAATTAATAATTCAGACTCCAAATATTGAGTCGTGAAGTTTTTCTTAGGAGGTATCAACTATTAAGACCCATAAGCAATCACCATCTATGTATACATTAACACACAACTAATTCTATATCTAGATGAAATAGGGAACACCATATAGAAGACTCCTTCTTATGGGAGCTCCATGGTAGGAATACCCATCAATCTCTATATAAACACTTAGTTATCTCTCAATAATCACTCAGACCAAATGAAGTGATGTTTGTTTTCGGAAAGAGAAATATGGGGTGAAAACCCGTTGAGAAGTTATTGATAAATCTTCAGTACTACAGATGAAATCCAAGGAATTAATGCACCTTAAACGCAGTCTTGGGTGGATCTAAATAAATAAAATACTCAATCATAGTTGAGTATATGTCCACTCCTCCCTTTGAGCTAACAAGACCCTATAACTGACCTCACAAACGAATAAATAATACATCAAGTGATAAATATATATATAGAGGTCCTATTTTTTTTGAATAAAATATTTATATGATCCATGTGCTCTTCCTCTAAATCAAAATAGATTAGGATACCATTGGTGATAAAAATAATGAGTCAGTCTTATAAAGGATATAACGTTTGGTTCATGAGTCCCTTGAACATGGCTGGTGAATTCTCCATAATGAAATGAATCGTTGAAAACTCATAATGGACATTGTGGTATTAGAATCCTTTCTTAGGAATATCCTCACCATGAACCCAAAATAAAGTGATATCCATACATAAAATTTAACATTGAGATAAAATTATCTCCCTTTAGTTTGTTAATGATGTTGATTATTCTCAGTAGAGGTTACTTATTTTTTTAGTTTCACTTGACCTATGTGGTGATAATCAATACAAATCATCAAAATAACATCTAATTTTTTAGAGAAAAATACAAGATTTACACAGGTGGACACACTGGGCCTGATGAAACATTTCACTATAAATCCCTACACCTAAACCTTCATCTGTATATGATTTGTTGTGGATATTTGGTGCAACATATAATACATTAGATTAATTTGGAGATAAAAATAAATGGAAAATTTTATCTATATATAAGGAGTAAATCTAGGTATATACATGAGAATTATTTCCAAATACTCTTCCAAAATAATTAGAATCTGACTATTTGAAGCACCATCCAATCATATAGATAAACTTACCAAATAGTGGGTGATTTTCTAATTCATCATTTCCATGGGCCCCACTCATCTCAAATCATGATCCCAATCAACCATTAATGAAAACCTCATTCCATATTCTCTTAAACACATCAATCTATGATGAATGTAGTCTATTTGAGATAAAATTAAAATTATATATTCCACACTAAGGATTAAGACACGTGGATGCATCCCTGCCACATTATGGTCATAATGAAACCCATGTCCACTATGTGAATGCTCCCATTATTGGTAGAGGTGGGTGAGCATGTGTTTGCTTCTAGAAAGAGTCTCTAGTCATATAGGATGGTCTAGGGGGTCCAATGATATTCCTATTTCTCCAACATGGAATGAACTTAAAAATTAATGAATTGAATAGGTATTTAAGAGTTAGAGAACTAGTGTAGATAAGATATGTATTTTACCCTAAATCATGCATGGAGTTTCCTAGTAATAACCCTCCTTTACTTGAATTTGGCCATATCTATCAAGACACGTCCCACGGGGCCCAAACATGACTACCCAAAGCCCACCTTCCATAGGCTAGGTGTTGGTGACTACCACCTAAAGGCTTTTCTCAAATAGGAAAGGCATTGCCTTATAGATCTGTACACACTCAGAAAGGTTAACTAAAGTAAACAACCAAAAAAGTAATGTATAACCATGATAGTAAAGTACAACCACAAGTATAATTGTAAAATAAAAATAGTGGGACAAAATATAATCCCTAGAAACTGAAAAGAAATTAAACAACTATCACATCTACCCTAGAGATCTACCTGGAGGTTATTACCTATAATTTTAAAGTCAAAGAAG
Source organism: Viscum album (assembly GCA_963277665.1). Taxonomy (NCBI): domain Eukaryota; kingdom Viridiplantae; phylum Streptophyta; class Magnoliopsida; order Santalales; family Viscaceae; genus Viscum; species Viscum album. Next base: position 629,227,368 of record OY728127.1, read on the forward strand.
AGGATCTCGACATCTTCTGTCGCACCAAGCTCCACCAAGTCCCGAACATCCAAATTCTACCATAGAGCATCATTAGTCAGCACCAGACACACATGTGTAGGTGGAGCCCATGTAGGGGTGAGAATAACAACTCAGTAGGGGACCTCGAGACCCCCAAAGGTCTCTCAGTAATCCACCAAGGAAAAAATCACAAGAAGATACCACAAAGGTTTTATCACATGCAAGATTCTAAATCATGAAGCACAAATCAAAAGAGACAACTCACTCTAATGGTATAACTTCATGTTAACTAGGATTGGGATGACTAGTCATACCACTAGATCATCCTATTTGAATTAACTCTATTAATGACCCATATAGGTCACCGTATCCGGACCCGTATTGGTCGCCAGATGCTGAACTGTATTGGTCGCTGGTGCTGACCCGTATTGGTTTCTAGATGCTGACTTGTATTGGTCCCTGGTGTTGACCCGTATTGGTCATTGGTGGTGACTCGTATTGGTTGTTGGTGCTAACCTACCTTGGTCTCTCATACAAAGGTAGTTATGGTTAATCGTACAACTAGATCATCCCACTCTGGAGTTTCTCATGTTGACCTGTATTGGTCTCTCTTCTTCTTCATGTCACTACCAGACACTAGATTCCTGCATGAAGTATGCATGATCTCTAGAAGAAACTTCTCCTCAAGCCACCAGTAATTTTTAAACTGGTATAAAGTACCATTAAAATCATCCCCAAGGGACCTCCCATCATAGGGGTCCCAATGTGGCAGACGACGCATTGATCGGACACCCGGTCTATGAGACATGGGAACTTCTGTAAAAAGGGTCCAATTGGATTAAAGTCTAATCTGACCCAGGTAACACTTAAAACTCCATAAAAAACTAACATTTATTATCTATAATATACCTCCTTGTCACAAGGGTCCTTATTCCATAGACGACACGTCGATCCGATGCATGGTATGTTTGTTACACCCCTTTCTGTGAAATGGGGGTGATCACACCTCAGTCAGTACTGACTCGGTTGGGCCCACTAGAATATGTCAAAGGGACTGATTCCCAAAAGGGGTCTCAACACCACTGACGGTGTTTCAAATAGACACCTGGATCGTCAGTTACGAGCATTTCTTTATTTGAGGCCCGATTTTGTCTGGGTCGGGTCCGAATTAGTCTGTCTGGCCTGACACAATGGGTCCTGGGGTTTCCATGACCCTACCCGGGTCCGACCGATTATGTTTTAGCCTAGTTTATTGGGTTACGACAATCAGGGTCTACCCGATTGGTTCACGGGCCCGGGTAGTGGTTGGCCCGGCCCGCCGGGTGGGGCTCGGCCCACCCACGCTAGGCCACTAGGCCGCGGGCCTAGCCTGGCCCACTGCATGGGACCAACCCATTAGGTCACCCTACATCTTACCGAGTGCACCTGAAGGAGGACCACTTCAAACAGCTAGCCCCACGGATGCGAGGTCGTTTCATCCGGTGCGACACGGTGCAGCGCGGGTTCCGCACCGCCCCCTCCTGCCGCGACCCACTGTGCATGGATACTGCTGCTGGACACACCCATCTCTTGTGGGGCTGGCTCAGGCCAGCCCCCGATGTCCACCATGGTGCGCGACGACATGTTGCCTTCCACCGCCCGCAGCCAGTTGCCGTGAGACTCCTCTGGCTTCCACCGATATGGCACATCGACGGTTGTTTTCGCGGGCCATCGAACGTACTCTAGTAGTCCATTCATGGTGTTGTTTGTGCCTCTGGGCCTCCCAGATTGCCACTGCCATAGTATGACCTTTTGTTTCTCATTTTCATCAAACTGGGAAAACCATCCCCAAATAACGCAACAAAAAAACAAGCGGTGGAGGTTTCATTCCTTGTTCATTTGTCCTGCACCCTCTGCATTAGCGTTAAAAGAAGATGGAGGTAAATATTCATCACTTTTCAATAATAATGAACCCCATTAAAATCCCCCACAATAACCTCCCACAAATTCAAGAGAGAGGAATAGGATTGTTGGAAAAATCGTGAATTAAAAGAAAACCCCTACCTTGTGATTCATTGGGGACGTCGCAAATGGTGGTGCTTCCATGTTTGAGGGTATTGAAAATGAAGGAGAATGATTTCATGTGTTGGTGTTCTTCATTAATCAACCTTCAGATCGATCCTACAACGAGCGTCATCAATCCTTCATTCGTCGTAAGTGGAAGGCATGGATTCACATCATTAGGGGATCCCCGCATAATGAAGTCATGCCAAAAACCCACCCCAAATCCATTTAAATAGGAGGGGGAAAGGCGATCAATGCCTTGAGAAATTAATGAATTTTATTAAGTGACATAATTAATGTGCCTCATTAATTTATTTAATTAATGTGCCTCATTAATTGAAGTAATTAAAGCATCTCACTATTTACACGAGGTGTCGTTATGAAACCAAAGTATAACCGTGCAATTAACACACCATAATTAAAGGTATGACCACCTGTAAGGTCCCCTCCACTACTGCTCAAAAGGTTGTAGGAAAAAGAAAAATAAATAAAATAATAATTTATGTTATTTTATTATTTCTTTAAAAGTCTTAAAAACTATATTTTTCTCCCGAGAAACTGCGGTCAAAATGAAGCTTCCCTTATGAAAATCCCAGTACTGCGGATTCAATGGTGCTCTTGGATTTCAATTATGAGAACCAGTTCAAAATATAGAAAATATATCCCATGCTCTTACTGAAAGTACCTAAAAAAAGGTTTAAAAATTCATTTTGGGCACACCGGGCCTCAGAATTATCTGCTGTCAGTTTTTGCAGAATCGTAATAATTTCAAATAAGTTAAAAAAATTATATGTAAATATTCGGGTCTTTACATTTTCCCCACATTATGTATTTACGTCCCCAAAATCTGAAAAAGGATACACAAACAAAGAGGTGGTATTGGGCATTCATATGAGCCTCTCGCTCCCATGTGATTTCATGGAGATCCCCATGCTGCAAAATAACTCACACCCGAGGAATCAACCGCCTCTGAAGGACCCAATCCCATCGATCCTCTATCACCATCGGGAACTCCGAAAATGTCACCCTGTCGTCAATCTCTAGCTCGCTATGGTTGATGATGTGATATGGGTAATGCACGTTTCTCCTCAATTGGGACACGTGGAAGACGTCATGCACCCTATCCAACTATGGTGGCAGTGCCAAGAGGTACACCACCGTGCCAATCCTCTAATGTATCAAGAATGGTTCGATAATCCTTGTTGAGAGTTTTCCACATCGGCCAAATCTCCATAGTCCCTGTTGAAGGGAGACTCTCATGAATACGTGGTCCCCCTCATGGAACACTAGTGGTATCTGTCGCCTATTAAAATAGGACTTCAATCGGCTATGTTCATTCTTCTTCCACTCTCGGATGACCTGAAACTTCTCAGCGGTAGCCTATACCTTCTCTGGGCCCACATGTGATGGCTCTCCTAGATCCATCCAGCATAAGAGTGATCCGTATGGTCATCTGTACAATGCCTCAAAAGGGGCCATACCAATGGTGGAGTGATATCTATTGTTGTACACGAACTACACCAAGGTTAGGTGGTACTCCCAACTACAACCAAAATCTAGGACACATGCATGAAGTAGGTCCACCATGGTAAGGACAGTCCGCTCAGTCTAACCATCTGTCTTCGAGTGAAAAGATGTGCTCAAGAGAAGCTGAGTTCAAAAAGACTCATGCAATTCCTTCCACAACCAGGATTTGAGGTGTGAATTATAGTTAGATACTATCATCGAATTCACCATGTGAAGTCACACAATCTCGTGAATGTAGAGATTTCCCAAGATCTCTACCGAACCCTTCTCTTGAATAGCAAGGAAGTGGGCCGACATGGTGAGTCGGTTAACTATCATCCAGATTGTATCGATCCCTCTTCATGTACGTGGTAACCCCATTACGAAGTGAATTAATATCCCTTCCCACTTCCACTCAGGTATATCAAGGGGTTGGGTTGACCCAGCTGGTACTTGGTTCTCGGACTTCCATTTCTAGAAAATGAGGCATCTAAAAACATACTCCGCCACAAATTTCTTCATCCCTGGCCACTAGTACTGACAGTGGAGGTCCTGATACATCTTCATCATGCCTGGATGTAATTCCAAGGGGGTTTTATGGAACTCCCTTAGCACCTCAACTTGTAGCACAACTGGTAAAACTGTAAGTCGTCTAAAAAGGATAGCATGCTCCCCACCTTTAGAATATCCATCAGGTTCATGGCCTGAGGATATCTGAGGACGTATAGTCTTGTCGATGTTGTCTTTGAGTTGCGCCTCCCTGACTCCTTGAAGGAGTAGAGGGGAAACTACCATCTACTGGAGGTATACTGTCTCATCCTTATCCACATAGGATATTTAAAGTGAGGATAACTACTTCGAATCCTCGTTCAGTATCTTCAAAAAAATCTTTGGCTAAGTGCATCTGAGACTATGTTCCCCATCCCTAGAGTATATAATATCTCAAATTCCTAGTCCTGGAGGATCTCTAGCCAACGTTGTTGTCTGAAATGTAGATCTTACTGTGTAAATATATATCTCAGACACTTGTGGTATGATTAATCATTGAACTTCTCACCCATAAAGTAGTATCACCACTTATTTTGTGTGATGACTAATGCTTCCAACTCCAAGTCATGAGCCACATAATTCTACTCATGTGGAATCAGGTGTCATGAGCCATAAAAACCACTACATCATCTTCATCAGGACGCAACCAAGTCTGGTCTTAATGAATCACAATAAACCACGTAGACAATGACCTCCTCTGGAAACCTCAGAAAGGGAGCACTGGTCATGCTCTGCCTCAGCTATTGAAAGATCTGTTGGAATATCTCTAACCATAGGAAGGGTTTCCCCTTCTTTGTCAAGGTATTCATAGGTTCTGCTACTCTGTAGAAATCAGGTATGAACCTCCAATTGTAGCATGAAAATCCAAGGAATCTATGCACCTCATTAACACTCTTGGGTGGCTCCCAAGAAAGTACTACCTTGATCTTCACTGGATCCACTTCAACTCCAGCCTCTGAGATGATATGTCCCATGAAGTGGTCCTTCTATATCCAGAACTCACACTTCGAGAGATTCCTATATAACTAGTTCTCCCAAAGTGTGTCTAGAACTATCCTCAAGTGTGCAACATTATCTTCCTCGAATGATGATTACAACAAGATATCGTCAATAAAGATCACCACGAAGTGATTCAGGTATGGCTACAAGATCCTATTAATTATCTCCATGAACTCTGCTGGAGCATTGGTCACATCAAAAGGCATCCCCAAGAACTCGTAATGGCCATACCTACATCTAAAGGTTGTCTTCGGTACACCCTCATCCCACACATGAAGATGGAGATAGCCTGATCTGATGTCTATCTTAGAGAACCACTTCTCTTCTATCAACTGATCAAACAAATCATCAATCCTCAGCATAGGATACTTGTTCTTCATGGTCACTTAGTTTAGGCACCATATGTCCATGTATAGCCTCAAACTCCCATATACCTTATTAGAAAACAACACTAGGGATGCCCATGGAGAAAAACTAGTCCTTATGGATCCCTTCCTCGGTAGGTCCTCCAACTGTACCCCCAGCTCCCAAAGCTCCCCAGGGGCCATCTGATATGCTGGTGTAGAAATCAGTCACTACTACCAATATGGCCTTTATTAGTGCTAGAAAATTCAATTAATAGCACTAAAAAGAACTGTTAATTGAGGTGAGGATAAAGGGGGTCCCTTTTATCATCTCTCCGAAAAGAGATGATAAAATCCCCTTTTATCAGCGCTTTTTTAGAGCTGATAAAATGACCCGTTTATCAGTACTTTTAAAAATCACTGATAAAAGTTGAAAAAAAAATTAATTTTTTTTCAATTTTGGGGGGATTCAACAGTGGTTGAATCCCCCCTTTAATAGCACCCACCACCATGGTAGCCCACGCACGCCCCATGCAAGCTCCACCCAGCCCCACCAACCTTTAACAGCGCTGTGGAATTCCCCACACTTGTGTGTGAGACCTGCCTCCCCCGGGATTCGAACTCGAGACCTCTTCCCAACGCATCTAAGCCTTTACTACTCCACCATATTGCTTTTCTTTTCATTTAATAATATATATATTTATTTATATAGATTTATATTTATTCATATAAATATATACATATATTTAATTATATTAATATATATGTATATATATCTGTATATTAATATATATATATATAGTCATATTAATATATACATATAGTTAATTATATTAATATATATATATATCCGTATATTAATATATATTTATATAAATATATAGTTATAATTTTTTATCTGTATATTTATTTATATATTAATATATATTTATAAGATTAGTTTTAAATACATTTATAAAATATATTTTCTTATGTGTGTTTTTATAAATAAATAAATAAATAAATACATACATATATATATACAACACACACACACACAGAGATATATTATATATATATCTGTTGGTATAATTATACATATTTATATATATTTAAAAATATTATATATTAATATGTATATACAAAAGTGCTAGAAATGGGGTCTCGAAAAACCTAATAAATCATAGAGTCTCTGATAAATACATAACTTCTTCTCCGTGTGTCTGTTTCAGATCTGTGAATAGTCAAACTGAAGTTCATAGATGGAACTATGATAACACAGGTGTTGGAGGCCGAACAGACACAATAATTAGAAGTTATGACCGTTTTAATAAAAATTTGATAGAGGTCCGGACATAGAAACTGAGTTTTGGAGGTCTTTTGGTGGTTTTTACAGATCTTCATGTCCCAGACATGACTGAAACTATGTCTCAGTCAACCTACTTCATATATCTCTTTGATTCGTTCGATTTTATATGTTCTAGATCCAAAAAGGACACCCGGAGCGATAGTTATTTCCGTTTGAAGTTAAAATTTATTTGGGGTTCTATAACTAATATATGTTTCGTTCCTCTGATCTTATTACAGTTTTTACTAGACCTGGACATCACTTGTTTCACAAGATTTGATTTGACTGGTTGTTCCGCTCCAACAGACAATCGGAGTAGAATTTATGCCCATTTTAGTGAGTTGCTGATTTCATAGGTTTTTTGGAGATACGAGAGTTGCAAAATTTCAAAAGACAATAACTTCTGCTCCCAGTGTCCGTTTAGGCTTTACCACTTATCAAATAGAATATTGTGAGAATTTACAGACCCCAGTGATCACCTAAACCCCTTATCACTTTTTTTAGTTTCAAAAAAGACCAAGAACCCTCTGAACAGACAAAAGTTTGGGTTAAGGGGTCCATTTTTCCATAAATTCTGCTTCTGGTGTCCGTTTTTCCTCAATCACATATCAAATCAAATACTATGACCATAACTACACTATGATGAACACTGTAAGACCCTATCATATTTTAAAGGTATGAAAGGGTTCTTAATCCCTACAAACAACCATAATTTTTTCTCTAGGGTGTCTATTTTGGGTCTATAACATATCAAATCAATATATAACATATTTTTTTAAAACAATTATTATATTTATATCAATATAAATATACTTATATATCAATATATAATTTTTATGAATTTTTTAAAATATACACATTTATCAGCGCTTGGAAAATGCACGCTGATAAAACCCCCCCTTTATCAGCACTACGAAAAAGTGCTGATAAACTGGTAGCACTTCCCATGCCCCGTTTTCTGGTAGTGGGTGTTGTTCCAGGGTACAAGTCAATATGGAAGTCTACCTCTCTACAAGGAGGAAGTCCTTGGACATATTCTAGAAAAACATCCTCATGCTTGTCCACCACCACTAGAAAATGTGGACTCACCTCATCAATTGTGTTGAAGGTCATTCAAGCCATCTGATATGTAATCGACTGCACCCTCCGAAGCACAAGTCCATCTTATGCTGCTCTATTTTCCTTCTCACCAAGAAAAGAAAAATGGCCTCCCTCTATGTGCATACATCACACTATACGTATCAAGAAGTCAATCTATGCATGAACTACTGATAGCCATTCCATGCCTAGAATGATGTCATAAGGTTTCAATTCCACTACTAGAAGATCACATATGAAACACAGTCCTTTGAGAGTAAGATAACATTGTTGGCACCAGTGTGTTACCATTAAATCTCCTCTCGTAGAATTATCCAAATGCAATAGTCGAGCTAAAATCTCAGTTGGAATCTCAAAGTCCCGAACTAAGTCCATAACATGGAATGAATGGCTATCACCTTTGTCGATAAGCACTGCTGCTAATATAGAGAAGAGAAAAATCATACCTCGTATCATCATAGGGATGTTAGGATCATGGGCCACTACTGCCTATATCTAGGCATGTCCCCATGTAGCCTCTCCCTCAGCTCATGGTAGACTGCTTGGGGGTGGTGGTGGTAGGTCCTGGTGACCCCGACCACCTCCCGTACACGTCCTGCTCCCCTACCTCATCCACCGCCTAGATGATGCTCAAGCTCCTGCCACTGACGCTGTCTTAGTGTCCCCTCCACTATCTACCAATTATCCACGTGGGGAGTTGTATAGTCATGATCTTTGTGACCTTATCCCCCGCAGGAAAAAAAGAACATGCCTCACAGGTGGCTTCCTCAGCCTCTCGAGCCTTGTAGCTCTGACCCTGCTTCCCGGGGTTGCCCTCCGGAAGGTCTATCCCACTTGGGATTCTACATCGTCTATGTACTGGCAGCTACTGATGACTCTTCTATCTGTCATCCAGTAGGGTCTCTCACTATCAGTGCCTTCTCAGCAAGGATAATCTTTTTCAGCAAGGCTCACTCAAGCACCCTTTCCCACATCGTAATGCTGAGAGAAACGGTCGCAGCTCTAATATCTATTCAGAGCCCCTGATCAAAGGTCTCGACCCTGAAGTAAGGGTCCATGTACCTTGTCAGAGGAGTATCAATAGAGGTCTGTAAATCTCACTGAGTACTAAACCACAGTATGGCTGCCCTGCTATAGATGTAGCAGATCCTGAATACACATAGAGTGTAGTGTCGCTGGCATGAACTACGCCCTAAGAAGGATCTCAAAGACTGGAATGGTGAGGGTCATCCCCTCATGCACCTAGAGCATAAAGCTCCACCACCATCTTGTAAAGACTTGAATAAGGATAGTGTCCAATATCTCCATCTGCTCGGTGGGTGTCTCTACAATGTGAAAGTCCCACGAAACCAGATCAAGCCAGTCTTCTACTACCTAGGGGTATGTATCTCCTCGAAACCTCGAAGGCATCTGTATTTAGAACTCATGCAATGTGCTCAGCTGGTGTGAATTATCTAATGGTAGTATCTCCTGCTCAACTAGTGGTGGTGCTTCTGGTACATAACCCAAAGGTTACATCACTATGAGTGGTACTTGTACCGACACCTCATTGCTCGGTGGGCCACTGTGATGATCTCTAACGGGAATCCTGGATGGCAGTATTTGTGGAGTAATCCTATAAGAAACAGATGTTACATTGTCAATAAGTTGTAACTGGTGAGATGACTCAATAAATATCAAGAAATCATTTCAAAACACTAAAAAACGGTGTTTTAATGTACAGAGTCGAAAAATAGAATTCTTGGTTCTAGTGTATGGATACATCAGCTGCCGCACCAAAACTGGACTCCCTGTACTAAAAACTAAACTCAGGACACTTTACACGATTTCCTCATTTAAAGTAGACTCTTAGTTCTTCTGGTAGAACTGAACTCACTCTGATACCACTTTGTCACAACCTATACCACATGGCCCAGAAATTGACTACCCCAAGCCCACCTTCCATAGGCTATGGGTTTGATACTATCACTTGAATTCTATTCTCAAATAGGGAAGGAATTTCATTTGAGATATGTACGTACTCAAAAAAGGCAAACTGAAGTAAACAACCAACAAAATTAAGGTATAACTATGTGACTAAAGTACAACCACAAGTACAACTGTAAACTATAAACAGTGGACCAGAATACAAGACCTAGAAACTGAAAAGTAAGTAAAAAATCATAGCATGTTCCTTGGAGCTCTACTTGGAGGGTAGTAGCTGTAAGTCTAATTTTGAAGAAGAGTATATCGACTTCTCCTATCGCAAAAAGATCCACCATGTCCCGAACCTCCATGGACTACCTCAGAGCGTCAGCAGTCTGCACCAGAGACTCATGGGCAGGTGGATCCCATGTAGGGGTGAGTATAAGAACTCAGTAGGGGACCCTGAGACCCCATAAGGTCTCTCAGTAATCCACAAAGGAAAACATCACAAGAAAATATCACAATGTTATTATCACTTGAACAATTCTAAATCATGAAGCACAATGAAAAAGTGATATCTCACCCTAATGATATAACATCAAGGTTACTGGGATAAAGATGACTAGTCATACTGCCAGATCATCATATCCTTAGTAACTGTACTACAGACCCATATTGGTAACTATATTCTGACCTGTATTGGTTGCTAGATGATAACCCATATTGGTCATTAGTGTTGACCCGAATTGGTCGCTAGATGCTGACCCATATTGGTCGCTAGTGCGAACCCATATTGGTCGCTGGTGCTGACCCGTATTTGTCCCTGGTGCTAACCCATATTGGTCGCTCGTGCTGACCCACCTTGGTCGCTGATACAGAGGTAGGGATGATTATTTGTATAGATAAATCATCCCAATCTCGAGTTCCTAATGCCGACCCGTATTGGTCGCTCATCTTCTTCATGTGAGTGCCATCCACTGGATTCCCACAAGAAGCACACATGATCTCTAGAAGACTCTGCTCCTCAATCCATCAGTCAATTTTCAACCGGTATGATGTCCCACAAAAATCATCCCCAAGGGACCGCCCCATCATAGGGGTACCAACGTGACAGACGGTGCGTCGATCGGACGCCCGATCTGGGTGATATGGGCACTTTTGTAACAAGGGGCCAATTGGATTTTGGTTCGATCCAACCTAGGTTGCATGGAGAACTCCGTCAAAACTCACGTAGAGTATCTCCAATATATTTCCTTGTCACAATGGTCCTTATGTGACAGACGACGAGTCGATCAGATGCCATGTCTGTTAGTTACACCCATTTCTGTAAAACGGGGGTGATCACACCTCAGTCTAGATCGGCTCGGTCCTGGCCACCGGAATATGCCAAAGTGACCTATTACCAAAAGGGTTCCCAAAGACATAAGTGGTGTGTCAAAGGGACACTGGGTTCGTCAGTTATGACCGTTTCTTTTTTTAGGGGCCGTTTGGGTCTGGGCCCCGTCCGACTCGGTCAGGCCAGCTTGACGCAATGGGTCCTGGGGTCTATCTGACCCTGCCTAGGTTCAACCCATTATGGGTCTGCCCGATTCACTGGTTCTGGCCCATCAGGGTCAGCCTGGCTGGTTCACGGGCCCAGAATTTGGTTGGCCCGGCCCACCGAGTGGGGCTCGACCCACCCGCACTTGGCCTCTAGGCCGCGGCTACTGCCGACAGCGATGCCTATGGATGCCAACCATCTCTATCATGTTCGGCTCGAGCCGACCTCCTCTGGGCCCTGTGGGAATGACATTGCACCGACTTCCCCCACCCACAGTTGCTTGCCCTTGGTCTCCTCCGGCCACCGCCGACATGGTGCGCTGGCAATTGTTTCTGCGGGCCACTAGACGTGCTCTGGTAGTCTGTTCTTGGTGTAGTCTATGCCTATGGGCCTCCCAGATTGTCACTGCCACAGTGTAGCCATTTGTCTCTCATTTCTATCGAACTGGGAAAACCTTCCCCGAATAAAAAAAACAAAAAACCAAGCGGTGGAGGGTCTAGGCCTCATTCGTTTGGCACGTGCCTTCCACATTAGCATTAAAAGAAGTGGGTGGTAAATATTCATCACTTTTTAGTAATAATGAACCCCGTTCAAATCCCCCACAAAAAACTCTCACAAATTTAAGAGAGAGGAATATAATCAAGGAGGGAATATTTAAATAAAAGGAAACCCCTACCTCATGATTCATTATGGAAGTCATGGATGGAGGTGGTTACACATTCAAGGGTATTGCAGACGAAGGAGAAGGTTCGCATGCGTTGGATTTCATCATCGAAAGACCTTTAATCGATCATACAACAGTCATAGTCAATAATCTATTCTTCGTTAGTGGAAGCTGTGGCATCACTTTGTTTAGGATTCCTCACTTGATAAAGCCATGTCAAAACCCTATCCTGAGGTCCATTTAAATAGGAGGTGGAAAGACGAGAAATGCCTTGTAGAATTAATGAGGCTCATCAATTAATTTAATTTATGAAATTAATGTGGCTGATTAATTGACATAATTAATGTGCCTTATTAATTGATATAATTAAAGTGTCCCAATAATTATGCCAGGGGTGGTTACACAACCATAGTGTAACTGTGCAATAAACACCCGATAACTAAAGGTTAGACCACCTCCGTGGTCCCCGCCACCATTGCTCAACATGTGGTAGGGAAAAAACATAAATAAAATAAAAATTTATGTTATTTTATTATTTCTTTAAAAGTCACAAAATTAATATTTTTCCCCCGACCAACAGCGGTTGAAATGAAGATTCTCTTAAGAAAATATCAATGCTACAGATTCAACGGTGCTCTCAGATTTCAATTCCGAACACCATTTCAAAAGAATGAAAATGTCGTTCGCATGTTCACAAAACATACCCAAATTTTTTTTAAAAATTCATTCCATGCACACAGGGCCTCAGAATTACACACCGTCAATTTTTTCAGACTTGTAATAATTCCAAATAATTTAAAAAAAATTACCTTGAATTTTTGGGTCTTTACAATATACAATCCCACAATATCCTTGAGCCTAGCATGGAACACCTTAGTGTAGTAGTGGTGTATGATAATTATAAAACCGTCCATGTGGAGATACCCCTACTGATACACCACCAAATCCTATATCATAATCACCTCCCTGAATATAACCCTATCAACCTAGATTAAATGCCCAGACGCATTGTTTCCTCTTGCATGGATGTCTATATACTACCTAACTTCCATTTACAACATGACTTTTTAAGAATGCATAACCTATATGATTTCATCCTCTAATGGTATAGAAAATCCTACCTCTTGGATGACTGGATCATCTGTGTGACATCGAAGCTATGAATTCTTATGATTGGCACTATGCATGCACATAATTTTAGTATTCAAAAAACTATTCTTACCATCAGCAAGCTATAACTGAATAATCTACTTCTAGATAACTCACACAACCCCTATCTACATGTTTATCATATACTAAGAATCTCTTGATCATGAAAACCTTCTCAAGAACTATAACACCCTATGATTTTAGTACATATTTAACAATAATTAAATACCAAGTTGAAAAACTTTTTCACATGAAATACCAAATTAAATTGAACTATGATATATTTTATTGACATAAAATATTACAATGAGAGATAAACAACCAAACATTATGATAATGAAATATGAAACATCATTTAGAAAAATACAATTTAAATAAAAATAGAATTAATTAAATTTACAATGACCATGAAATACATTCCCAAAAAGGTTTTCATTGAAGATCATACCTTCGATTATAAACATGCAAAAAAGGAAAAACTTGTAAATAAATTATAAATTTTGTGAACCATGTAAATTAATGTGATGAAACCTTTAGAGATGTATGTATGGATAATGGATATAAATTTTTTGGAAGTAAAACCATTGGATATATAATTATTGGATATATTTCTATCCAATAGGTATATTGAAGTTGTGTAATTATTAATAGAAATTTGAAAAATAATATAATTCAAAATTCTTGAATGAAGTATAAATAAAATAATTAATTATAATATTTTATTATAAAAATAATATATATTTTTTATATAAATAAAATTTATGGAATGAATTTTTATGATCAAGTAAATATTCTAATACAGATGGTTGATAAAATTGAGTGATTAAAATAAAAAATGGTACATGATTAAATTCATTTAACATTAAAATGGGATAATTTTGAATTTATTAGTTTCCAATATTTTGACATATTTTAAAAATAATTAAATGGATCAGTACTAAAGAATGATGTCCATAAAATGTAATTTTAATATATATTATTATGAAATCAATATCCACATAATTATTAATATTTTATAAGGAACAATAATTAATATATCTTTGTCTTAAAAATTATTTTTCCGAAAACCTATTTTTATAAGTTATACATTTATTATTATTTTTAATTTTTTTTATAAATTGAAACCAAAAAATGAATTTTATCTTTATAATAAGAATATCCAAATGAGGAAATGCCTTTAATTTAATTTTTGTCATAAATATTATATACCAAGGGAAAAAGAAGTCAACATGGTAAAAGTTAAAAAGGTAAAGGGGTTTAAATAAGGGGGAAAAGACATAAAATATCATATAAATTTATCTTTGATTTTTATGAGGTCTAGATTCACAAAAAAGTTTCTAGTTTCCATTATTTTTTCATTGTTGTATGTTTGAATTTTTAAAATCATAACCTTATACAGAAAGGAATGAGTCTTTTCAGAAATACCACTCATGATCACCTGTAAAAGGACTCCTAACATACCTACATCAACCCACAAATTTCTTATAGTCTTATTTTGAATCACTACCCAATTATATCCTTAATAATACTCTAATACAATTTTTAGTCTCTGGTCACAAGTAGTAGTCCCAAATCCATCATTTCCAAAAGGCTCCCTAAGAAGAGATTCAACTCTTCAACAATACTTTTATTTTTTACTTAATCATTATTATCTATCTTCATCATCTACCACATTTAGAATATAATTTATCACTTTAATAACATGTTTTAAAAATAATCTATCTTCTATAAATGTATATTTGTCTGCTGTACAATTGCATGATCTTACTCATTGAATCGTTGTTGCATGTTCTTGTTTTGGTCAGTTTTACAATCTATATGAACAATGTTACAACATGTACACAATGAATGAATAATAGAACATATAAATAGTCAATAAAATTTAATAATGATTAATATTTTATGTTTTCAAAAATCTATAATAATATAAATATATAATTATATTACTTATTAAAGTCAATTCCTTTTATGGATTGAAAATTATCAAAAAGGATATTTTTAAGAGATCCATGAGAACCTCCAATACAAGTTTTAAGAAATTACCATGGGTATCCCAAACACTATGAAACACATATACTAATTATTCATGAAAATTATGGAGCTAATGAAACCATGATCAAGGAGTAATGATTGGATCTGTGAAACTGAAACATGCATGGGAAAATATACAATTAATGTGTTATTATTATTTTTATCAATAAACAATTAATATATGGATAAAAAATAATTATAAATTAATTGTACTAAGTATGGTATATATAAATAAAGTTATTAAACATATTAATAATAAAAATAAATTTTTTATAGATGGATTTAGAATGCATTTGAACTAGTGGAAATTTGGGGTAAGAGGTTTTCAACTCAAATTGGATTCTTCGAGACATGATTCATTGTATTCATTTATTTCTATTTATATAGTCTATTTGCTACCTATTTTATGTGTCTAATAATAAATAAATATTAATTAATTGTATTTAATGTTTCATTTCATGTTTTATATTTCATTGTCTCTTGATTCAAAATATCCAAAAGTTGTAAGGGTTTCTTTTCCAATATCACTTTTAAATCGGGTTGGTCAATGTATAAATTTCAATTAGGTGATATTTTATGTTCAGTATATGTAAAAAGTAATCAGTTTTATTCTTATGTAGTTATTTTTTTGGTCGACATGTTTTCTTTCTATTTCACAACCCTTTGGTTCACAACTCAACTAAAGGTTTTCTTGTAAGTGGAGTCATTATCTCTTATTTTCCATAGGATATCCTTCTCCCACCTATTTTAAATTTTTTTATTAATTAATATAATTAAATTTAAATAAATTACTATTTAATATCATTATTTATTTATTTTGAAATTATTTAAAAAGTGTGAGAGGAATATCTTTTTATAATTTCTTACACCAATCATTCTCTAATTTGTCTGTCTTTATTTTGAAAAATGAAAAGGAGATATATTTTAACATACCCATAAGAAATTTTTTCTCACTATATTATTTTTTTCATTATTATAATTACATTCAATGTTTTCTATGTTTTATCAAATTAATTTTAGTTTTCACTATTTTATAAAATATTTAATTTTAAATAAATTTTATAAAAACATAGATTTTTCCTCTGTTTTAAAAGTAATTGTATAATGGTCTTATAAATTGTTTTCCATATATGTTAACATTATTTTTTTAAAAAGAAACTTCATTGGAGATATGATCTAATTATATCACCTGTCATATTTCTTTGAATGAATTATGATCTTTTATAATGTAACTTTTCATGAAACATGATTTATTCTCATGGATTAATTGTCCTATGATGGAATTATGAATGATTTCATATTTATAAAGAAAACATATGGGTTTTTAATTATGTGATAGGTGGAAATAGAATTTTATAAATATATAATGAATTCGAAAATGATTTATATCTCATTGGATTGAGATTAAATAAAATCCATTAATGTTTAAAATTATTACGGAGTAAAGAAAATCCACCATGGGACTCTGCCCACTATGGGATAATTGTCTCAAAATATTTCCATGATAATGTGATTAAATTTCTATAGAACCGAGTATTTGAGGAATGTGACCATTTTGATGTATTTTTTTTGTAGTTAATGTTTTTTGGTAATGTTGAGGATAGTGTGGAACATTTTGAAATGGTTTTGGGGATCTTCTAAGGAAGCACAATTTGAGAAATGTTAGGAGAAATAATGAAAAACCCTATACGTAAACACGAAACATGAGGTAGTGGGATTCACACAGTTTATGAACCATTTTTCTAACCTTGTGAGGAAACTATGTGGGGTTCTCGTCAGATAGTATCAGGACCACAGTTAGCACAATATCTGTATAACCGTGCGAGCTAACCATGCAAGGCATTAAAATGGTACTTTTTTTAAAATGGGTTGGTCGGGATGTTCCCAAGACATTTAATTATTCCTCCCACTTGAGGCTAATTTGGGATTTACTATCTTCATGGGCTTGGGAAACTCTCCCACTCATATTATATGCATTTTAAGGGTTTTCTTGATGGTTTTAAGGTCATTCTCCTCTAGTAAGTCTTCTCTCTTGGGTTTTTCTTGGTATTATTTAGATCTAGTTCTCCCCCCCTCTCTCTCTATGTGTATTCTATATCTACACCCTTAGAATTTAGATATAGATTAATTGTTTCCTAAAATGAAAAGAGTTGGGATTTTTTATGTTAGGAAAATAAATCTGAGATGATTTCATGGAAGTTTGAACAATATTTGTTTTGTGGTTGGGCTTTGGTTGATTTGGACGAGACCCTAAGGTAGGTGGCTTCACTCTCTTATCCATTTTTATAGATACAAATGGATTATTTTCAAATTAAATTGGGTTTCATGAAATTTATTTAAAATATGATGTGAAATTTTTAGTGGAAACCCATTTTGTGATTATTTGTGGATTTTGGAACAAAAGTGTTATTATTATGAAAGGTTATTTCTTATTTGATTTTAAAATAAATGGATTGGTTGATTTATTTATGATGTTTTATGAAATATTAATCTCAATAAATATGTTGTCTTATTATAAATTGGGTTTTCATAGAAAAGGGTTAATTGGTGTTTTCAATAAATGGGTCATTTATTAAAGTGAATTGTCATATTGTGGAGGTGATTGACTATTTTTTGTTTTAGTTTTGTGTGAATGCTATTGTATTGTTCAATTGAATAATTGTTTAATCATGATTAGGAGTTATTTATTTTTGGTGTGAGGAAACACCATTAAAGGGAAGTGTGCACGATGTACCACTACAAAACGATGATGGGTTTGGACATGAAGTTCCACCATCAATGCTAACACTGAGCTCATGTGTGTGGTGGGATTTTATGTGTGACACTTGGAAATTTGGTTGAGATATACATATTGTTATGAATTTTGGAATGGGTTATGGTCATTTTGAAATGTGGTAATTACATATTTTATTTCTTTCCTTGGAATTGTGTTGATATGGGTGAAATACTTTGGGTAATGATGTATTTTGGATTATTATTAATTTTTTAATTTTTTAATGACATTAAGAAAATTGTTTGTATAATTGTGATAATATGTTATATCCAAGTTGCTTGTGTAGGGATATCATTTGGAGCACACTTAATGAGTATTTTTACTCATCCCCTACTTTGGAACTTTGGTTCTTTTTCAAATGTTGTATTTTGGGACACACATAATGGTAAAGAATCTCATTTCCTCTGTGGTTCATCATGATGCTTGGGCTATATTGTGTAGTTTAAAGCATGTAACTTCACATGAAGTTGTGTAGTTGTGTCATAGATTCTAGGATTTTTGTTTAGTCTTCATTTTGGTACTCTTATTATGGAACATGATGGTTGAGCAGTATTTTTCTATGCGAATTGTTATGGAATTTGTTGGGTTCCATGGTTCCTTCTTGGTAATGTGTTGTATTAGTTTACATTATCGACATGCATCGGGTATTTGGGGTTGGTTATCACTTGATTTTTCGTTTTATTTATTTATAAGGAAAAATCATTCCCCAATTGTTCTTGAATCCTTTAGAATTTATCACCAGCCCTTGGCGCCTTGGGAATGTCGCTTAAGGCCGAGTAGCACCTTCACCTCAACTCAAGTAATTGAGGAGGGACATGATGTTTCAAGTGGTATCAATTTGTTTGGTCTTTGACTTCAAAATTGTAAGATTTATATATGTATGAATATGATCTATTGCAGGAGGGGGGCTGAATTGTATGTTTAAAAATTTTCATTTTTAACCTTAAGGAAATATTTTTTGAACAACGTTAAGCAAATCAGATTTACTAAATCCTCTTTTGTATGGTTACTGAAAAACAACAGGGGTTCGAAAAAGATGATTATCGTAATAAAAAATGAACATAAGTTTACATAAACTATATTCTACCTTAAATCATATAGAATCATAAATCATAGATTAATCAATAGAGAAAAGTATAATAAATAACACATTATATTTATAATATATTGCAATGAAGTTAAAAAACAAGTAATAAAACAAGTAGTATAAATTAATTGAAATCATTTAACCAAATTATAAGGTAATCCATTAATGTTGGATAAAAGTTCCATGATTTATACTCTCAATAAAGGTTGTCTTACCCACACCAGGGTATGCCCTCAATCCCCAAAATATTGGATGAAACATTTGTCTTGCAATCCCCTCAAGCCCTCGATTATGTTGGTAATTGGAACCTCTATCTTCATTTAGCTGGAAGCCCTTGATTTTTGAGTTTTATGTGTGATAAAAATCATAAATAGGCAATCTGACAAGGTTTATTTAATATTTACACTCCCACTAAAGTAAAAAAAACCCAAGCAACATGAAGTTCAGAATTTAGTATCATGAGAGAAAATTTAAAAGCATGTAAAAACGCACATAGTTGTCAAGATATTCAACATTTTTTAAATGATGAAGTCCCTATGTATTTATTGGTGAGGATTAAAATGGTAATCTTGATCTCCAATGGTCAATTTTTCCCTAAAATATCAGAGGGTCCTATACAACTTGTACATAAAATTGTAATAAAATAACAGATTAGACAACTTCAGTTTAGTATAAGGAAAAATATCATTAGAAACATTATCATGTAATCGGTATTGAAAGTGTGTATAAACATGATTGTATGAAAGAGTAAATTATGAAAATAATTTATGATATCAATTTTAATAAATCAGATTCTTAAGATAAATAGATTCAATTTCTAGGGAAGATAAACATATGATTCAAGAAATTTAGTGAATCAGATTCATGAAACAATGAGAATCAAATTCGAGATTCTAAGAGAATCAGAATTAAGAAACAACATGAATTGGAGTCGAATATATGAGTGAATAGTAATTGAGAAACAACATGAATAAGATATTTTGGATGAATCAAAATTGGGAAACAATGTGAATCAGATACAAATTTCAGAGAAAATCATAATTGAGAAATATCAGGAATAAGATTAAAATTTCAAAGTGATATAAAATTAAGAAACAATATGAATAATATTCTAGAAAGTGTAAGGATCAATATTTAATCAATTTTATTTTTTATTCACTCTTAAGGAAATGATTTTTATACATATCAATAAAAAATCATAAAAGGTATTAGATAGAATTATTACGATTATAATTGGAATTGCATATAAAATTCTATGAAGAGGAAAAATATTTTAAAACGAAAAGTGTTTGTGATTTACTATATATAAAGGAATGAGAAAAGTAAAACAGAAACGTTTGACTCAACAATCCCACTCTTTATTGAAGGAAAAAAACAATTTCTGAAATGAAAAGTAAGGCAAAAATATTTCAAATTTGAATATAAAAATAAATAATTATCTCCCCCTGAGATTATAACTCCTAAAAAGATGAATATGACTAACTACCCCTTAAAATATGAACTCCCCCTATGGATTTTATTCTTTTATTTATTTATTTTTATTATTTTCTTAAATAAATATACCCCCTTACATAGGGATTTATTCATTAGTCATTATCCCCTTTACTTAATCAATCACCCCTTTGTGATTTACAAAAGGGAATGAAGAATTTATAATGTACCTAAATATGTTTAGGAAAAAAACTATTCAAAACTATATGAATTACAATTACTTGATATCGAATAAGTTTTACAAAAATAATATTTGGGTACAAGGAAGTCAATATTTCTTTGGTATTAAGGTCCTGTTCGTGGACTTTAACATCTTCAACTCAATGTGTTCATCTTCGAACATTTCAAGGAGCAATTCCTAATGCTGATTATTCTTTTCAAGATCATGAATATATTTTTATGGTATTGAATCTTTTTTTCCTGATATTTAGAATTTTCAATCACCTGAATCCTATAAGAATTTTTCCTTGTTATCTTTGTTCCATAGAAGTTTATCTTTCCATAAACATCTTTGATTTATTGGATCTGAATGCTTTGTTGTTCATTTATCTTGTATGAAAAACTATTGGATAACTCTTTGAGTGAATATTCAGATTCAATGAAAGCATTTTTGACTATCATAAACATATCATCAAAAAAAATACGATCAATATTGATATTTCTTGTCAACTTTTTCATATCTCTGTTGGTTTTCCTATTACAATCATAACTTTTAAAAAATGTACTTAATTACCCTTCAAGATTTATCAAAATTTCTGACTAAAAATTTAATGAGTCCGATCTCTACTGCATATATTCAAGAATAATATTTCACCTTTACTCAATGTTTGTAATGTATGGTATGAATTTTTCAAACATTTTCAAAGAGTGAACAATGAAATACTCTCCTATAGAAGATGATGACTTTTCCAATTTTGGTTGATTTTGTTTATATATTCCAACATTTACCTATTTTTCTTTGTCTTTCATAGTGGCGGCAGGTCACTGTAGCAGCGACAGGGCACTGTCGCAGTAGCAGGTACTGTTTGGTACTATAGAATATGGGTACTATAGCAGTACTATTCACAGAATGGGCTTTGAGCCAAAAATTTGGGCATACTGGTCATGTAATGGGATAAATTCCCACTGGGCCTTCAAAATATGTAATGGGTCTCCATCTACTAAGTTAAGTAGGCATCTTCTTGGATTTATTAATAAATGAGGCTTCGACCCCAACCTTTTGTTAATAAGTGAGTTTCTGAACTTC
This sequence comes from Viscum album, assembly GCA_963277665.1. Lineage (NCBI taxonomy): Eukaryota > Viridiplantae > Streptophyta > Magnoliopsida > Santalales > Viscaceae > Viscum > Viscum album. The sequence continues at coordinate 629,249,120 of OY728127.1, forward strand.
ACTATCAACCAAATTGCCTTTATAAACTAGGGGATATTTTCAGATCTGATTACAAGATTTTTGAACTAATTTTCTTTCTAATCCAATCATGGATGAGGTGGACTGAGAGGTTCTTATATATAGTTTTTCAGATTGACTATCACTTTCAATTTCTCTAATTTATTGAATCTAATTATAAATATCATTCTCTTTAATTTCTTCTTGTCCTCCTTGGGACTATTCATCAATACTTGGAACTAACCCTGAAACAACTTCTCTTCCATTATCTGTTGGGGTACCCTCTACTGCCATAACATCTGATTGTTGGGGAAGTTCATATTCTTATATAATGGATTCTATAACATGTATTTATTATTATTCTTATTCTGTGACTTTTATCACGGGTGAATTTTATATATTTCCAATAGATAATTATTAAAATTCTTCTATTTATCCCATTTTAAAGATCTTTAGATTCTTGAAATTTTAATTCTATTTATTATACTAGATCTATCTAAAAAACTATATCTCCTTATCTCCTTTTCTCCCTATCGTGTTTCCAATTTTTTATGAATACTTCTAGATATGATTTTTTCTTCTTTTTATTCAGTGGTTCATAATCTTGGGATTTTCTATTCTTCGATTTTGATTTAGATCTTTCGCCCACATGGAATTCCATTCATAAAAGATCAAAAAAATCTATAGTCTTATCATACAAATCATATTTCATTCTTTTATTTGTGTCATCACTTAAAAGAATAATCTTGAACTTATTTTTTGGATTTTTAGTAAATATTGCATGAGTTCATAGAGTTTACCAATAACTTAGACAAAGTTATGGGAAACATGATGATTTGAGACTTGATTGACCCGTACTTTATCTTACTGATCATCCAAAATATGTATTTGACCTAGATAATCTTATATAGATTTACAATAAAATCAATCATGATGATATCTATTATCTTTTGGGTATCCTTATCTACTTTTCTTAGATTGATCAATCCTTGCATCCATAATTTAATGATCCGGTATTTAGAAGAAAGATGGAAATATTTTACTTTATTATATATTAAAGGCATATGGATTCTATTGAATTTTCTTTTTTTAATGATCCTTCTGATTGAGGAAACATATGAGAAGTATAAAATGTTTCACTATAAAAAGGAATCATTAGAAAACTGAAAAATTTCTTCTAGGACATAGAATAAAATTTCCCATATCACTTGAACTAAAATTATTGTTTCCTCCTTCTATGAAGAACTTGACTAATTCTTAGAACTCTATAACTATTTCTAGATACAATGGATCTTGTTCCCCATTTTTTTCACAATAAGAACATTTTACCATCCTTGTAACTTTATGATCTTACTTAATAAATACTCATACTAAAGATAGAAATCATGATAAACTATAATTTCACAAAAAATGAACCAATCATTGAATTCATTATGTGAAGGTATTGAACATTGAGAAGATATTGACCGAGACATTCAGATCTAAAACGAAAATAAGAATGAGGATTTTAAATGGTGGCAGCAGCATAGGAAGAAGTTTCTAGAGTTCGATGTGGGACATAGGGTGTCTCATACTTTTTATTGGTGTTGATGTGATGCTTCATCATCCAATATTAATCCAATAGTGAGAAATAAAATGATTTGATCTGGAGTTTGAGATTAAGGTGAAGAAGGTTTTATAGGTTCTGTTCTTTTTAGGTTTTATGAAAAAATAAATATAAGATAAAATCAATTTGGTGAGGTTTTATTAAATATGATTGAAATTCAATCATACAAAATTTCAATTAAAAAGTAATAGGTAATAAGATGAAACTTTTAGAGTTCTCAGAAAATTTATTAGTATTGAATAAGATTCTTCTTAGAAATCCTAGATTCTAAAAAAATTTGACTTATAAAAAAAGAAAAAAATGATAGGATCCAAAATTATAAATTAGAGTCCAAAAACTCTTTATAGGTTCTATAAAAATTTGTTTAGATTAGAAAAAAATTGAATAAAGAAACCAAGTTTACTCCCCTTATGAAAATGAGTAAGTTAATGTAAGGATATAGTTTAATCAAAAAATTGATATGATTGACTACCTTATAGTTATAATTTATAAATTTTTTTAATGTATTATAATCTATTAGAAGGTAATGGTTTTATGAAGATTTCAGCCAGATGTTCTTGCGTTATGATGAATTATAAAATAATATCTCATTAAAGTGTGTGATCCTTAAGAATGTGATATCTAATATCTATGTGATTTTAAAAATACTGATGTGCATAGTTTTTTCATCAATATATGACACTAGTGTTATAATATAGTATTTGAGTTTTAGAAACACTCATTCCACAATCAGTGAGTGTGTGTTGTCTTCACGACACTTGAGTATAACAACTTCCAGCTACAAAATATTCAACTTCATTAGTGGAAAGTTCCATTGAGTGTTGTTTCATACAAAACCAAGAAACTAATGAATCTCCTATGATATGAAAAGTTTTGGATTTCCATTCCCTATCCATTCTATACCCACAAAAATCATCATTTAGAAAAAAAAATCATTACCAGATAATTAAAAAAGTCCTTAATCCATCGTTACCTTCAAATAACAAAGAATTATTTTCATTTCATTTAAATGAGATTACTTTGGATTTTCCTAATTTCTTGCACATAATAATACTGAAAACATTACATATAGATGACAATATAATAAGTATAGTAAACCTCCTATCATACCACTAAATGTTGTTTGATCCAGTAGTTATATCACTTTATCAAGATCAAGGGAATTTGAGGTTCTGATTGGAGTACTGGTACTTTTAGTGTTGTCTTCCACATAATTTTTATGTATATATTTCATTTAACTTGTTGAGATTTGTAGGTTCCTTATGGTGTCTAAAAAATTTGAAAACCAAGAAAGAATGTAACTCACCCTTCATACTCATTTCAAACTCAGATTTCGTATGACTCACAAATGAATTAGTTATGGATTGATGAGTTAGTACGAATATAATTCCATCAGTATAAATTTAAAGAATCAAAACAGATTTTTTTTTTCTTTTTTTATGAAAATATATGGATCATTAGTTCCCTTAAAAAAAATTTGTAACAGAAACCATGTAAGTCAATCATACCAAGAAACAGGGGTTTGTTTGATTCCATATAATGATTTGGTGTGTTTAAAAAGAAACTCAGGACGTTTTGGGTCATTAACATTAGGAGTTTATTCCTCAAAAATTCCCTCTTGGACATATTTTTTATGGAAAGAAAACATTATATCCATTTGAAATGTTTGAAATTAAATAAAATTAAAAATTCTAGTAGAAGATAAATATATTCATGTCTTCCTTCCGAAACATATGTTTCTTTATATTCTATTCCTTCTTTTTGATTATAGCTAATTTTTCTTTATTTCTAACAATGATTCCATTTTCCATGCATTTTTCCCCAAACGCATTATACTCTAATTAATAATATTTCCTTATGTCTTTCAACCAAGGCCTGGACTTTGTTCCTTTCGAATTCATTTATCTCATCTTTCATAACCATAATTCAATCTTCATCACCTAAATCATCCTCAGGACTTTTTAGTTCAAATTTAAAAAGAAATTCTAGATGTTTTACTTTATTTCTTAAGTAAATTGTAGTCCTTATGGGTTCATTTACATCACCAATAATATTAACATGGGTATTATTCCTAATAAAAATTGATTTGGGTTTTGTAAAACCTATTCATTAACATAAGGTAGAAATTATTCTAGAGTAAATACATCAAAATCAATTTTTTTGAGAAATTTTCTTATTAGAAGATCCTTCTATCCAAGGTTGATATTATGTTTTTAAAAACACATCTAAAGATGTAGGTTAGGGATATTTAAAAAAATTACCAGCTTTATTAAATTTGACATGTTCTGTTTCCTTAACAGTTCAAGAATTTTCGTTAAAAACTCTATATGCCTTAGAAGTAGTGGAATAGCCTAAAAATATACCTTCATAATATTTGGGTGAAAATTTATCTATGCTCCCTTTTGTATTCAAAATGAATAGTTTTCATTAAAATTCATTGATGTTTGAACCATTTGGATTTCGGCCTATCCACAATTCCTAAGGTGATTAAATAAGAAATTGAATGATCAAACCATGATTTATAGTATAGAAACAAGATTCAGACCAAAAGTGTGTAGTAATAGTGTATTCACTCAACATGGTTCTTGTTATTTCATGAAGAAATCAATTTATTTTTTCAATAAAATCATTTTATTGAAGAGTTATAGTGGATGAGAATTTATGAGTAATTATTTTCTTACTACAAGAAGTTTCAAAATCCAAATTTTCAAATTCTCTACCATGATCACAATGAATAGTTATCAATGTATGGTTTTAATAATTTTTTCACATTTGATGATTTTTTTTTGAAATTAAGAAAGGATTAATATTTCTTTGCATAAAAATTGACCCTTGTGAATTCTATGTAATCATCTACTAAAAAAATACATTATATTTTCCTCTAATACTTCATATGTTTGTAGGATTGAACGTGTCCATATGCACTGACTATAATTCATCATATATTGAGGCCTCACTAATTGATTTAAATCTTTACTTATGTTCCTTTTCATATTAACAAGGGTCACAAACTTATGAAGAATCAAATATAATATTTGGTATATCCTTAATAAGTATTTTCTTATTTATCTTTCATAAGTTCCAACAGTTACAGTGTCCCAGTCTTGTAAGCTATAACCAAGATTGAACTTCCATTTCACCACGAAAAAGTAAGTCTTTGCTCTTAAGGTCTTCTATGTAGAGTATATAAACATTATCATACAGATGGATATGAAGAATGAAATAATCCTTGGAATTGTGTAATAAGAATTTATCATTCCTAAAATTGACAAGGTAACCTTCATCACATAATTGAATTATGATTATTATTTTTTTCTTAAGACATTTAACAAAAAAACATTTCAAATCAAGGATTTTCCAAGAAGTAAAATGTTACCTATACAAATAATATCTCATTGGGAATTATCTCCAAAAGTTAATTTTCCACCATATTATCATGATAATATTTTCAAATAATTTCTTATTACCAGTCATGTGCTGGGATCGTCAATTATCCTTGTACTATGTTTCCTGTTGGTACTTCCTTTGTTTTCCTAAAAACCACGAAGTTAGATTTTTAGAATCGAAACATTATTTGATATGGAATTCTTGGAAATTTAAATTTTTGGAATCCATATTTGTTTAGATAAACTGGATTTTTGAAATCATAAGGATTGGATTTTATATATAGAACAATATTTCTCCATGTTTCCACCACTTTAACACTTAGTGGGGGGTATTTTAGGAACAAAATAGTTATGACTGAAAATTGGTTTTGAGTGATTGTAAACAATTCAAAAAATATTTCTTAGAGATCAATGTTTTGAATAAATTTTATCAAATTCTTACTTACCAAAATTAATGTTTTCTAAAACTTTCATTAATGAAAATGTTTCAAATTTTTTTGTAATGACTAAATTCTTTTTATCATAGACATTAGTTTTAGAATGGGGTTATTTTCTAAAACAATTTTTTATGAAGTTAATTTTCCAAAATACATAGAATTTTTATCCTTGTCAAAATTTACCTCCATTAGGTTTTTGGAGATAGAAGTAATTTTAAGAGCTCTTGCATCAATATATTTTGAAATATCTGATATTTCTTTTGTTAAATCACTAATTCTAGTATTCTAATTTTCATGTTTATTTTTGATATCAATATTTTCATTTTCAATCAATATGGAAAATATAGAGAATTATTCAAAAGAAGGGAAAATATCCTCTGCTAAGGAAGATTCTTCATCTGAATATTTAGAATTTTCTTCCTCGGGGTAGTTTGTATTTGAGGACATGTTGTTTAGGGATTCAGTAGAGTGTACCTTAACCGTGAAACATTGATTCCTAATTGGTATTCTGGTAATAATAATAATTTTCACATCTCAAAATGTTTCATTTTCTAATTAATCATCAAATGAGTTTCCACCACTAACACTCCACGAATCATTTTCTTTCTGAACATTCTTTCTCTTTGACATGTAATATTTTATATGATTCTTTTTAGAATGTATATCTTTCCTTTCTCTTATTTTCACCTTTGTAAAATCAGGTCTGATGTGTCCAACTTTCCTACAATAATAACTTGTAAATTTAGTGTCTTTCTTATCTTTCATATCCTATTACTTGTATTGGTTAAAAAATCATTCCCTTCCAATGATATTGTTCATCATTTAAGAACGATTGGATATATCATTTTCTAACTGTTCAGATTCCCCGGAGTCTGATTGAACCACAACTTTCGTAGTCTTTGTTGACTTAAAAACATTACCATGAGTCTTGGATTTAATCTTATTTTATACAGTATTAAAAGATACACTCCCATTCTGATTCTTTTAAATATTTTCAACTCTTTTTATTCTATTTTTATGTTGCAAAAAAGTTCCAAATAACTCATCGAGGGTTATAGTTCTGACTTTTCCTCTATCATCAATTGTAATTCTCTTCGATTCCAATTCTTTATGCATGATGTCTATAATTTATCTACAAGAATTTTATAATCTACAGCTTTGTCTCCCATTGAATGTAGGATGTTTACAATGTTCATGAATCTATGTTGTACGTTAATTATAGGTTCCCCATAGGGAAAAACAAAACCATGATAATCTGCTCTGAGCATGGATCTTCTTGTCTCAATGAAATTAGAAGTACCAAAATTTGTAACATCTGATTTCAACCAAATTCTATTAGTTTATTAACAAGATGATATCTGACTATATTTTTTCCTAGTCATTGAACAAATTAATGTACTGTGTAACTTATAGTTTAGCAGTTATTTTTTTTCTTGATTTGTAAACATTCTGACTTCTTTTTCAAGAATATTTTAATATCCAATAAGCATGAAAAAATTATCTACACCCATATTATATCAAAATTTATAACTCTTCCTCTATATTATTCAAAATAATTCCCATAAAAAATAGGAGGCCTTATAGGGTTTAAATTTTCTTTGGATCTGACATTCATTCCTATCACCTTTAGAATGATACAAAAATTCTATTTTTAAAACACAAGTTAGTGTAGAAAAATATTTATATAAAAATGTCCATATATGGAAAGAAGTAATAAATTTCAATTTTAATAGTTGAGAAAGTATAATGACTATTTAAATATTTTATTTATAATAAATCTATGTATTATTATCACAGAGACTTGGCTTTAATACCAATTTTAGGATCAAAATATGTATGATGATTATCAGTTACAAGAGGGGTGGGGGTGAATTATATGTTTAATTTTTTTTAACCTTAATGAAATCTTCGTTTAACAATGTTAATGAAATAAAATTCACTAAACCCTCATTTTAAAGTTTTAGGAATAACCCCCAGTGTTCAATAAATATGGTTTTTGTAATGAGGAAAGCACATAGGTTTACTCAAAAAATATTATACCATTAAGAGTATAAAATATTAAATTTGAGTTTAATCTATAATGAATGTATACTAAGTAACACATTCCATTTATAAAAAATCCCCTCAGAATAAAGAAACATGTAATAAAAAAAGTAGTACAAATGAATTGAAATTTTTTAACCAAAATAAAATGGAATCCAATAACATTTGATAAAACTCCCTTGATTTTTGATTTCAATAACGTCTTTATTACCCAAACTTGGGTAGGCCCTTGATCACTAATAGAACTAACACAGATTCAATATTTCTCTCCCCATAAGCCCTCGATTAAGAATGTAATAAACACCTCTATCTTCCTTCAGTTGGAATGAATTGATTGAAGAATATGATGCATGTTGAAAATATTAATTAGAGAACCTAAAAATATTTTTTAATATTTACAATATCACTAAAGAAACATAAACACTAGGAATAAGTAGTTCACACTTTAGTATCATGATATCAAATTTTCATCATGTAGACACACACACAGTTGACGAGATATTCATCATTTTTAAAATGTTGAAGTGACCAGGTTTTTATAAACTTGGAGTCCAAAGATCATATTGATCTCCAATGGTCATATTTTTCCTCAAATATTAGAGGGAATTTTATAGCTAGAACTTACAATAGTCATAAATTAAAATATTGGATGAAATAAATTTAGTATGAGGAAAAATATCATGAGAAACATTATCATGTAATTAGTATTGAAATTATATATGAAACTAATTTTATAAAGGTTTAAATTAAGAAAATAATGTATCTAATAAATTTTACAAAATTAGATTCTTATGGTATATAGAATTTGATTCAAGTAGAGTTGAAAATTGGATACTAGAATTTTAGTGAATTGGATTCTTGAAACTATGAGAATCAGATTCAATATTCTAGGTGAATTGTAATTGAGAAACAACATGAATGAGATTTCAATTTCTATGTGAATCAAAATGGATAAATAATGTGAATAAGTTTTGAATTTATATGAAAACCAATATTGAGAAACTACATGAATCAGACTCAAAATTTTGAGAGAATCATAATTGAGAAACATCAGTTATCATATTCAAATTTCTAAGTGAATCTGAATTGACAAATAGTGGGAATTAAATTCTGGAAAGAGTAAGAATCAGAATTTTATGAGATTCAGTTTTTATTTAGTCTTAAGTAAAATATTTTTACACTTATCTAGAAAACAACAACAAAAATTTGAGATCATGATTCTGATTATAAATGTATTTTCTTATAAAATTACTTTGATAGGAAAAATATTATTAAAGGAAACGTGTTTGTGATTTCCAAAACCAAAATGAATGGGAAAATTCAAAAGGAAACATTTGACTCACCACAAGATCGTTTTATTCTTTATCGTTGATTGTTAGTCTCGGAGTTGACATTTGTTCTTGGTTAATCCCCATTTTGGGATGGTAGAATATAGTAGGATTGTCCAAACATGAAATTTATATCATAAATGGACATAACTATCCCTTTTATGTTTAACTTCATGTTACTGTGGAGTTGGGTATATAAGTATTTTGGAGACACTTATAGGATCTTGACCTCATTTTCGTGGGTATAACCAATGAGATTAGCAAGGAATGCATGGAAGAAATGACTTCCCACTAGGATGCATACTTCATTGGGAATAATGATTCGTGTTCTGATATAAATGTCTTGATTTTTGAAAAATTAGGAATTTGTTTTCAAATTTAAAGTTTGGAAAAGAGATCGGTTTTCGTATTTTGAAAATGGTTCAATTTTCAAAACATTGTGGACTATTAAAAGTGGATGACCTTGGTAAAATGGGAAATGGAATTTATGGTTGTGATGAAATAATGTTATTGAATTTGAAATTATATTCCTTCAGATGTTAGAGAGTGAACCTTAGTGTTGTTCATATGTTAATAGATATCGCACCGAGTAGGAAACTTGGAGACCATATAGATGAAGTTGTGGAAAATGTGGTTTCACCTATACCTTAGGTGAACCAGTAGCTAGTATAGAGTATAGTGAATTATTTCCATGCTATGTAAATAGGGAATAAAACCGATGACCTGAGGCATGTTGATCACTCAATTTAGTTCCAAAAGTAGAATCCATACATTTTATGAGGTGATTTTGAGTCATAAAGGGTAGAATCGTGGTTGAATAGGATGAATCGAATATTTTATTTCCAAGGAACACTAAAAGAGTTGATAGTGAAGTTAGCTTCATATATGTTGGAAGATCTTGCAATTCAGTGGTGGGAGTTGGTGATCAAGTCTAGAATAGACCAACGTATGAAATTAGAGGGTTTTGAAGAATTGTTTTACAAATAATTCTAATCACATACATTCAAAATTCAGTGCACAACATATTTCTTCATCTTGAACCAAGAGAAACTTTCGGTGATGGAATATGAAGCTAAGATTATGAATATAGTGTGTTTTTTCACCTGAAGTGGAAGCTAGTGCATCCTTGAAGGCACATATCTTTGAATCCGAATTAAGGAAGGAAATCCATTGAAAAATAGTTGTGATATGTCTAATTAATTATATAGAAATAGTGAATCAAGAAACAGCGGGATAATGAGATCTCTTGGGGGATACAAGTGGGGGAATCATGTTTGAAACCCTAGGAAATTGTGGGAACTCTAATATGGGGATCAAGAAGAAGAGGGTTACTTATTTACATGGTGGGAGTATCACTCAAAATTGGATGAAAGGATCAATGAATCTTCCTCTAAAGCATTAGAATAAGCCATGTTGTTTTCAATGTAGTTCTATTGACCACATGATGCAAGATTGTATGAAAAAACCTATATAATATCAAAACTACATGAATATTGTGAATCTTTAGTATTATTATTGTATTAAGATGAGGTCAGGTGTTCATGAAACTCCTTAGAGGGCATTGGTGTTCTATGCCTTAAAAGGACATGGGAATCATCACACTCTTTATCAGCAAAGCTAAGTGAGTCTTGTTGATTCATGGAAAACCATATCTCTTTAGTAGGAAATTTTTTAGCATGTTAATAAAGAGAATAGTGTGGAAAGAAATCGTGTGTTTGGAGATGAGAAAATTTTTGTGGATAATTAGTCAGGACCATCAATGGTGTGAGGTACGATTCTTATGAATTCTATCTTTATAAAAGTTTTTTTTAATACAGGTGAATTGTATTCATTCATTTCATCTCATATCATTTATTTTTTGGATTTAAGAATGGAAATGATGCCTTCTGTTTGAAACTACAAACTCTTATAGTTATAAGAGAGTGTCAATTCATCATGTGTAGAGGTTGTTTCATAGTTGTGGATGAGTTTGATTTGATGAGGGATTTCTCAGTTCATGAGATGGATACATATGACGAAATACAAGGTATGGATTGGATAATGATGTTTAATACCAACATTGACTTTAATACTTGAAGAGTCAGTTACACGATTTGTGGTGGAATTGAACATCTATTTAGAGGAGATAAAAGTGTGAATGTTGGTGAAATAATCCTGTTGCCACTAGAAGTGGGGAAATATCAAATTAGTTGGTGGTTTTTTGTTGGATACAATGGAGGAGGATGAGGGATGTAGTCCCAAAGCAGTGGTTGATTAGCTTATCGATGAATTTCATAACAAATTCTTAGGGTTTCCACTCGTTAGAGAAGTGGATTTAAGATTGATCTCCTACTAGGGACCATTCCTATCTCAATTTCATCTTACTGAATAGAACCAGAAGAATTGAGGGAATCAAAAGAGATGTTGGAGGATCTAGAAAATAAGGGTTTATCCGGACAAACATGTTTTGTGGGAAGCACTAGATTTTTTTGTTATGAAGGAGGAATAAACTCTTTGGAAATGGGTTGATTATCATAAACTTATCCATGCTTCAATAAATAATCGCTATCCACTTCCTCATTTTGATGACATATTTGATCAGTTGAGGGGGGCTCAGTGGTTCTCTCGGATTGACTTATGATCAGGATATCATTAGTTGTGCATGAGGATGGAGGATATTCCCAAAAAAGCTTTTAGAAGTAGACATGGCTATTATGATTATGTCGTTATTCTCTATGGTCTTATTAATGCACCAACGATGATCATGGAATTGATGTATTGGATATTTCATAGATATCTATATTGTTTCATGGTGGTATTCATTGATGATATAATGGTTTATTCAAGGAAAATGGTGGAGTAAGGGAGACACATGGTAGTAGTGATGGGGATCTTGAGAGATCATTAGTTTTATGAAAAATGAACAAAGTGTGACTTTTGGATACAAGATGTTCATTTACATGGATGTGTTATTTCTAAGATAGGTGTCTTAGTTGATCCAGAGAATATGCAGGCTATGAGATATAGATTTTCCTTAGACTAGCTAGGTATTATAGATTCTTTGTTCGTAAATTCTCATGATTATCCTCACTGATGACAACTTTCACATGAAATAATGTTCCATTTCAATTGAATGAGCAGTGTCAAAAATATTTCAAAGTGCTTAAGGACCGTCAAACATCATCACAAATCCTAGTTTTTCTAGAACTAGGATAGGGTATGTGGTGTATTGTGATACATCTTGATCCGGATTAGGATGTGTTCAAATGAAAGCAGATAACATGGTGGCGTATGGATCACAAAATTTGAGGTTTCATGAGAAGAAATACCCAACACATCATTGGAGTCTCTAGTGGTGGTTCATGATTTGTAAATATGTAATCAATATATATTCATTGAGAAATTCATGGTATATACAGATCATAAGATATTGAATAATATTTTTTCACAAATATATTTGAAATTTAGGCAAAGATGATGGATGGAGTATCCAATGATGTTTAACATTGAATTTATGTCCACACTAGGTAATGTGAATTCAGCGGCGGATGCACTAAGTATAAAATAATAGACTTAAGTGTTGAAACAAGCATTAGATCATTGAAAATTTATATCGGTTATAACCAACAAGAGGTTGGAATGTGAAGACCAGGGTGATGTAGTCATTTCCCTTCCTGTATCATTGGTTCTTTAATTTTTTTGTTTTCTTAAAGATGCATAGATATATGATTCAGAGTGTGTGTCTATGATCTTGAAACTCTAGGGAGGGGAAACTGTTAAGGGCTGGAAACTGGATGGGAATTCAGTGATATACATTCAAAATTATATGGTTATACCAGTGGATTTTCAAAAAAAACTTCTTAGTGGTTATCATCATTATAGATGGAATATCCATCCTATAATTTAGAAAATTCCTAAGGTGTTGAAATTTTAGTTCTGGTGGGTCGGTATGAAAAGGAAAGTGGATGTGTTTGTTTCAACATGTTAGTATTTTCAGAAATTCAAGGATGAGCATTAGTTACCGATATGTATATTATAGTCATTAAATATATCAGTGTGGAAATGTGAGTAGAAGGTGATATATTTTGTTACAAGTCACCAAATAAAATTTAGGTAGCATGATTCCATATGGGAGATAGTGGATCGACTCACAAAGCTTTCCAATTTTATCCCTATTCATAAATCCCTTATGATTGGGTGTCATTCCAAAATCTATTTACGTGAGGTTGTAAAGAGGAATTGTAACACCCCATGGTTTTGAAAATAAATATATAATGCAATTTTATAATCTAACCATTATACACAACTTTGTCTCTTCTATGTCATGAATTTCAAAAAATGGTCATCTAGAGTTTTGTTCAGTAAGTCATTTGGAGTCAGATAGAACAAACTCGATTTTTAGTGAATAGTAACATAACCTTATGAATAGTAATATGAATAGTAATATGACCCTAATGAATAGTAAAGTTTATTATTATTTTATTTTTTTAAGGCTAGAAGATAATAACATCTTGGTTAATTTTTCATTGTGATAAAGAAGTAGTTGTAGAATTATAATTGTTAATTTTTGAATTAAGTATGCTTCTTTTTAAAGTTAAATTAATAATATTTAGAAAATTATTTTTAAAAAATAGACTTTAATTTTGAATTATACATGTCGAAAAATGGTAGGGGTGAATTTTTGGGATTTTTCTAAAATTCTAGAATTTTTTATGAATAGTAAAATATGATAAAATACGATAAATGCTAAATACGTGATTTACTGCATCATAGGTGATGCAAGGATGATGTAAGTCCACTTGGTTCTAAATCACATGCCATTATTACTATTAGGTTTCATATGAAACAATACAATTGGTTTTCTTGATGGAAATAATAAAATAATGAATTAAATATTCAAAGATTACTCCTCTCCTCCACTATAAAACCCCCAACCACTACCTATTCTCTTCAGTCCTATAAGCCTTGAAGATCCTCAATGTTCTGCCCAATTACCATTCCCTGGTCTCTCCCCACATCCAAGAAGCTTTTCGTCTATCCAAAAGACTAAAACCCCTTCCCTTAAGGAGTTTCTCAAGGAGGTTATTTCAAGAGGTAATGTACCCTTCTTTCTCATTTGGTTTTATTTCAATTTATCTACTTTTGTTATCCTCTCCTCACCTCCTCTATCCAAATGATCATGATAACTAAAGTAACATCTATATACTGGATTTATATCATGTTAATGGGCGAACCATCATAAATATTCATACTCCCTCCCTTTTATTTTATAAACGAAATCGACATCCATGAGGTTCAGATTTATAACCTTCGTGGATGACGATGTTTCGTTCTTCAATTTCTTCTTCATTACTGGTCATGAAACCATTTTCATGGTTGAACAAGAATATAATATAGGTGTTATCACCTAATTAATATTCAGGAACTATAATATGTACATATAATTAAGTTATATGACAAAACTAGTTCATAATATTCCAAATACCGCCGAATAACCGAAGTGGTGGTCATCTAATGGTTCATCCTCATTCCATGTAACCAAATGATAGAAATTACCATTATAAATTATTTATGTTAATTAATAATATATAATTCCTATCCTGGAGATTTATAACCATTCCACGTAAACTTCATTACATAAAAACAAGTGAATCGAATATGAAAATAAATGAAACAAACACTCTAGAACGATGAAATTCAATACAACAACTTGTCAATAAAGACATAAATGAACTGACCAGAATTATGGTAAACTAAATACATTTCTAATAGGTTCTGAAATAAGATATTAATAAGTATAATTTCATATTCTAGGAGCTTAAGTACAAGATTAGAACATGTTTGGAGTTAAGGTAAGGGTTTTTCCACCCGAACTTCCATTTTCATTCTGGATACTTTCATTGTCTAATTACCTCAATGTAATTCCTATGTATTGTTATGTACTCAAGATATGTTCTATGTGAGTATCATATATATGTTTAAAAACCTTAATCCTTCATTATTTTATGGATAGTTACACGTTTTAAAAGGAACTTTCAAAATTGTTTCAAAAATACAAGCCCGATTCAAGAGAATTTCTCAAATTCTTACCTATTTTCAAGGGAACTCTATAATATATTTTTTTGGAAACCATTATCTTTATAAAATCACTCATTTTATTATGAAAATAATATCTTACATCAATTCTGGTTTTATACAAATAATTTTCCAAAATAACTCTTCTATTCAAAATAAAAGAGTATTTGTCTCCAAAATTGCTTAATGATTTTATAAGAGAGTTTTCGTCTAATTCAAAAATCTTATTGATTTCATGGTATTATTGGGTATAATATTTTATGAATAAATCTAAAATATTTTATTTAATGGTTTATTAATAACTCTATTTTGGATGATCTATCCTAAAACCATTCACCATATTATTCAGAATGGTTAGTGTTTTATGTTTAATGATTAGGGAAAGTTAGTTACATTTCATATGATAGTTTTAATATGAATGTATATGTTGTTTATGTTGATCCCTGCTCATATGAGTAATTAATTGGACTTATTATGTGATGGGTGGGGCCCGTTATATCCCCTCGATGAATCGGTAGGTCTCATGAGACAAATAGACGTTGAATTGGTCGGGGCCTTTCCCATTGTGATATGGATTTTGGTCGAGGCCTTAATCACTAGATGACTTGGCCGAGGCCATGAAAAAATGATTCAGATTGTCCGGAATATGCACTTAACAAATTATGAGGCTAGTAAATTAAAGTCCATGTGGATATTAGACTAGTACAATACCCATGATTATGTTTTATTATGTTAATATTTACTCAACTCATATTCTTGTCATAATATGTTCAAGTTTATTATTAAAGTCATGTGTTTTCAATAATTCACTATGTCTAATGTTTATATTATCTTCTGCTGTATTGATTAATCTTACTCATCGTTTGAGCTCGCCCTTTATTGTGTTTCATTTTTCTCAGCATATGAAGAAGTAATTTATGAATGACATGCAAGCATAATCTAGGAGACATGATGTTGCTAGTGGAATAATTTAGTGTTGTTTTTTTCCTTTCCATATGTAAATTTGAACTTATGTATGTAACTTGTTCCCTATAATACTAAAATACTCAGTCCTTCGGGATTCATTTTCCTTGTATGTATGCCAACGTAATCAAATAAGGCACCGACTCCGGGCAACTAGGGTCGGGTCCTTACAGTTGGTATCAGAGGAAGTTTAGTAGAATACTTAGAAACTAGATTTAGAAAAATTAGAATTAGGGCAGAGTCCCTAAGATAGTCTTTGAGGGTAAACATACAAGAACGTCTTGGTATTTTGGTAAGGAATAGATTACGTGGATCATTTAAGCAATACATCCCTGTCTGGATACGAGCAGGTAGAGGCGGCTCTAGCACGAATGTATATAGGGGTAAAACCCAAAAACACCGCTTTGAGCTAGACTTGAACCGGAACTAGTGCATGACAACGGTCCTTGCTGCACTCTTAGTTACGACCCAACCGGGTGATATGCTTAGGATAATTCACATTTTCTTTACAAGCCATTATAAAAGAGTTTAATATAAATATTCCTCAAAGAAACCATTTGTGTGAATATGTGATTATCCATGCGTAGGATATCAATTTTTCTTAGTATTTTTAAGTTAAGATTATACATTATGATTCATAACCTAATATTGTGTATGCCATTATCTAGATATGGTGCGTAGTGGAAGGAATGGAAATCGCACGAATGCACGTGTTCTCTATATGGATTTTCCTCCAACGAAAGATAATGATGTTGGCTCTAGTGCTGTGACTAGTTCTGTGCAAATCATAACTATACTGGAACAACTTACTCAAGTTATGAATAATAACCTTACTCGTATGGAGCATTTGGATCCACCATGAGGAGGATCCATGCTAGATAGCTTTTTACAGAAACAGCCTCCATCATTCAACGGGACTACAAACCCATTTGTAGCAGAGAAGTGGATATGTTCCCTTGAGAAGATATTTCTCTCTTTGGGATGTAATGAAAGAGATAAGGTTTTCATGGTAGTATATCTTCTATCAAGGGATGCGGATCAGTAGTGGTCATTAATCCAAAACAAAATGGTGGAGGAAGAGATAGAAGAGAAGGAATGGAGGGATTTTAAGGATATATTCTTAGATAAATATTTTCCTCGTGAGCAGCGAGCAGATATACAGAGACAATTCATGAATCTGAGGCAGAAGGAGGATGAAAATGTTTCCAAGTATGAAGACAACTTCACAAGATTAACAAGACATGTTGTGGACTATATACTAAATACAAGGAGCAAAATTGATCGATTCTTTGATGGCCTAATGCCATTCCTCCGGTGGGCACTGGTCTCCCAAAGTTTTTCATCATATGAGGATATAGTTTCATGTGCCATCAAGACAGAAAAAGAATTCTATAAGTCTTATGACTTTAAGGAAAATCAAGAAAAGAAGAGGCCTGCTGAAAACTCTAGGATAGGAAGTAAGGAAACGGGGAAGAAGGGAAGAGCTGAATTTCAACCATGTGACAATTGTAGTAGGAAACACCCTGGTGCATTCTTAAAATGAAAATGATTATGTTACAAATGTGGTCAGAAAGGCCATCTTGCTTGTGATTGAAAAGGGAAGAAGAAAGCCAGTGATGTTCAATGCTATAATTGTCAGGAGATGGGACACTATGCTAATGATTCTCCAAAACATCTAGGAAATATGAAACAGAAAATGGAAAGGGATCAGGGACAAGATTATGCAATCACAACTGTAGAGGTTGAAGTTCCAAATGATGTGGTGGAAGGTACTATAATTTTTTCCTCATGTTTATATGAAGAATCATTTGATTCTGGATTATCATATTGTTTTATATCTTCCTAGTTTGCTAAGAATATTAGATATTTCCAATTTGATTTAACAAGGGAGTTGTCAGTCAAAACTCCTAAGGAAAGTATCATTGCTACAAAGTTCTGTGAATTAGTTCCCATTAGGGCATACAAATGTTCTTTATCTACTGATCTCATTATCATACACGTGATTTAATTTGATATAATCCTTGGTATGGATTGGCTTTTGGAACCTGATGCAAAAAAATTATTGAAAGAAGAAGGAGGTTACGATTTTTGATGATGATGATAAAGAACACCTTATCTTTAGATCAGAATCGTCACCACTTGATTATTATATAGATCCACCCCCTGTAGCTCAACTAAATTCAATTATTGGGGAGGAAGATAATGAAATAACTATGGGTGAGGAAAGGAATGTTCAAATAGAGGATGTACCTATTGTGAGAGAATATGTTGATGTGTTTCCAGAATATTTACCTGGACATCCTCCAGAACGAGAAAATGAGTTTTCCATTGATTTAATTCCTGGTTCAAGGCCCATATCAAAGACCCCTTATAGAATGGACACTGTGGAATTAGTGGAGCTAAAGAAACATCTAGAGGATTTTAGTGACAAAGGATTTATTTGACCTAGTGTTTCTCCAAGGGGAGCCCCAGTCCTCTTTGTCAAGAAGAAAGATGGATCCATGAGGCATTGCATTTATTACAGGGAAATCAATGCTATAACAATAATGAACAAGAATCACCTACCTCATATTGATGATTTATTTTACCAACTACATGGAGCTCAATACTTTTCAAAGATTGAACTTCGATCTGGATATCATCAGTTGAGTGTGAAGAATGAAGACATTCTGAAAACAGTGTTTCGAACCAAGTACGGGAATTACGAGTTTACATTAATGCCATTTGGATTGACCAATGCACCCTTTGTCTTCATGGATCTAATGAATAGAGTTTTCAAGGAATATCTTGATTATTTTGTAGTATTATTTATTGATGATATCTTGGTATACTCCAAAAGCTATGAAGATCATGAAAATCACTTGCGCATTATCCTGAAGACTCTTAGAAGACATGAATTATATGGGAAGTTTAGCAAGCGTGAATTCTGGCTTCAGGAGATTTCTTTTCATGGCCATATTGTTTCTAAGGATGGAATCCTAGTTGATCCTACAAAGACAAAGGCAACCCAAGATTGGCCCACACCAACAAATATAATAGAGGTACGCAGTTTTATTGGCTTAGTAGGTTATTATTGGCATTTCATACAGAATTTTTCCCGACTGGCTAACCCACTAATGAATCTCACATGTAAAGGGGTTAAATTTTTTTGGAAAAAAGATTGTGAAGAATGTTTAAATGAACTGAAGAGAATATTAGTCAATGATCTTAAATTGACTATACCATAAGGGAATGAAGGGTCTATTATTTATAGTTATGCTTCAAAGAAAGGACTTGGTTATGTCCTTAGGCAAAATGATAGGGTTATTTCTTATCCATCATGACAGCTAAAAATTCATGCGCAAAACTATCCTACTCCTGATCTTGAGTTAGCTGCTGTAATATTTACTTTGAAGATATGGAGACATTATCTCTATGGTAAAAAATGTAAGATTTATACTGATCACAAGATTTTGATGTATATTTTCTCATAGCAAGAACTCAACATGAGGAAAAGGAGATGGCTTAAACTAATCTAATATTATGATTACACGATACACTACCACCCGGGAATGAAAATAAGGTGGAAGATTCTTTGAGTAGAAAGGATCATGGAGTTTTGAACAATATGAGAGTTGAGAGGGATCCTATTTTCATTGATCTAGTAAATATGGATATGGGAATAACCATGAAAGGTGAAACATCAATTCTTTTTCAAATGGTTGCCAAACCATATTTACTAGAAAGGATAAAATGTTCTCAGGCTGATGATGAGGAGTTTCAATAGAAGATTAAATTTGTGAATGGTGGGAGATTGAGTGACTTCATATATGAAGATGGGATTTTGAAATTTGGGAAGAGACTTTGTGTTATCAATATACCTAATCTAAAAAGGGAATTGTTGGATGATGCTCATACTTCCAATTTTTCTATACACCCTGGTAGCACTAAGATGTATAGAGATTTGAAGGAACATTTATGGTGGGACAACATGAAGAGGGAGATTGGTGATTTTGTGTCAAGATGTATGGTTTGTCAACAAGTGAAAACTGGAAGGCAACAACCTAGAGGAGTATTGCAACCCCTTCCCATACCTGAGTGGAAATGGGCAAATATCACGATGGACTTTGTCATGGAAATACCAAAGAATCCTGGAAGGAACAATGAAATATGGGTCATTATTGATCATCTTACCAAGTCAGCACATTTTCTTTATATAAGAGAAGATCTACAACTTGAACGTCTAGCAAGAATATATGTTAATGAAGTTTTGAGACTTCGTGGAGTACCCCTATCGATTTTTTATGATCGTGATCCATGTTTTACATCACGATTCTGGAAATTGTTTTAGAAGGCCCTAGATACTGATCTTCGTTTGAGCACTGCCTACCACCCAAAAAACTGATGGACAATCAGAACGGACAATTCAAACATTGGAAGACATGTTGAGGTCTTGTTCACTTGATTTTCAAGGCATGTGGGATCATTATTTACCTCTCGTATAATTTTCCTATAACAATATCTTCCATTAAAGTATACAGATGGCACCCTAGGAAGAATTATATGGGAGGAGATGTCGTACACCAACTTGCTGGGATGATGTTTGTGAAAGAAAGCTCGTGGGCCCAGAACTTTTTGAAGAAACAATAGAAAAGGTGAATATTATCTAGAACCATATCAAAATAGCTCAAAGTAGGCAAAAGATCTATGTAGATAACCAAAGGAAGGATTTGGAATTTCAATAATGTGATCACATTTTATTAAAGGTATCTCCATGGAAGGGTATTATACGATTCAGTAAGAAGGGAAAATTAAGTCCCATGTACATTGGACCTTTTGAAATTCTATAAGGAATTGGAGCCATAGCTTACCATTTGGAAATGCCGCAAAGTCTCTCCAAGGTTTCCAATGTGTTCCATGTGTCAATGTTAAGAATGTACATGCCAGAACCAACACATGTACTCACTTATGAAGAAGGGGAAATTGGCCCCGATCTATCTTACTGTGAAGATCCTATCAAGATTCTTTGATACTAGATAACAAGTATTGAGAAATCCGATGACTCATCAGGTAAAGGTTCTATGGAGGAACCATAAGATGGATGAAGTAACATGAGAGCTAGAGAAGCTTATGTTAAAGACATACCCCAATCTTTTTAGGTAATATTCTGTGAATTTAGAGGATGAATTTTTTTTAAGGAGGGGAGAATGTAACACCCCAAGGTTTTGAAAATAGATATAGAATGAAATTTTATAATCAAACCATTAAACCCAACTTGGTCTCTTCTATATGTTGAATTTCAAAAAATGGTCATCTAGAGTTGTGTTCAGTAAGTCATTTGGAGTCTGATAGAACAAACTTGATTTTTGGTGAATAGTAACATACCCATATTAATAGTAATATGAATAGTAATATGACCCTGATATATATTAAATTTTATTATTATTTTATTTTTTTAAGGCTTGAAATAATAACATTTTGGTTAATTTTTCATTGTGATAAAGAAGTAGTTGTAGAATTAGAACTGTTAATTTTTGAATTAAGTATGATTTTTTTAAAAGATAAATTAAAAATATTTAGAAAATTATTTTTAAAAAATGGAATTCACTTTTTAATTCTACACGTTGAAAAATGGTAGGGGTGAATTTTTGGGATTTTTCTAGAATTCTAGAATTTTTGATGAATAGTAAAATATGATAAAATGCGTTAAATGCTAAATACCAGATTTACTACATCATAGGTGATTCAAGGATGATGTAAGCCCAATTTTTTCTAACTCACATGCCATTATTACTATTAGGGGTCACATGAAACAATACTATTGGTTGTCTTGATGGAAATAAAAAAATAATGAATTAAATATTCAAAGATTACTCCTCTCCTCCACTATAAAAACCCCCCACATCTACCTCTTCTCTTCACTCCTATAAGCCTTGAATCTCCTCGATGTTCTACCCAATTACCCTTCCCTAGTCTTTCTCCATGTCAAATAAGATTTTGGTCTTGCGAAAAGACAAAAACCCCTTCCCTTAAAGAGTTTCTCACGGAGGTTATTTCAAGAGGTAAAATACCCTTCTTTCTCATTTGGTTTTATTTCAATTTATCTAATTTTGTTGTCCTCTCCTCAAATCCTCTATCCAAATGATCATGATGACTACATTAACATCTATATACTGGATTTATATCATGTGAATGGAAGAACCATCATAAATATTCTTACTCCCTCCCTTTTATTTTATAAACGAAATCGACGTCCATGAGGTTCTGATTTATAACCTTCGTGGACGACGATGTTTTGTTCTTCAATTTATTCTTCATTACTAGTCATTAAACCATATTCATGGTTGAACCAGAATATAATATATTTTTTATAACCTAATTAATATTCAGGAACCAGAATATGTACATATAATTAAGTTATATGACAAAACTAGTTCATAAAATTCCAAATACCGCCGAATAATCGAAGTGGTGGTCATCTAATGGTTCATCCTCATTCCATATAACCAAATGATATAAATTACCATTATAAATTATTTCCGTTAATTAATAATATATAATTCCAATCCTGGAGATTTATAACCATTCCACATGAACTTCATTACATAAAAACAATTGAATCGAATATGAAAATAAAGGAAGTGAACACTCCAGAACGACGAAATTCAATACAATAACTTGTCAATAAAGACATAAATGAACTAAATAGAATTATGTTAAACTAAATAAATGTCTAATAGGATCTGAAATAAGTTATTAACTAGTACAATTTCATATTCCAGGAGCTTAATTACTAGATCAGAACACTTTTGGAGTTAAGGTAAGGGTTTTTCCACCCGAACTTCCATTTTCATTCGTGATACTTTAATTGTATAATTACCTCGATGTAATTATTATGTATTGTTATGTACTCATCATATTTTGTGTTTGAGTATCATATATATGTTTAAAAACCCTAATACTTCCTTATTTTATGGATAGTTATACATTTTAAAAGGAACATTCAAAATTGTTTAAAAAATACAAGCCCTATTCAAGAGAATTTCTCAAATTTTTACCTATTTTCAAGGGCACTCTATAATCTGTTTTTTTGAAACCATTATCTTTATTAAATCACTCATTATTTTATGAAAATATTATCTTACTTCACTTATGGTTTTATACAAATATTTTTCCAAAATAACTCTTATTTTCAAAATAAAAGAGTATTTATCTCCAAAATTGATTAATGATTTTATAAGAGAGTTATCATCTAATTCAACACACTTCTTTATTTCATGGTATTATTGGGATTAATCATTTATGAAGTCATCTAACATATTTTATTTAATGGTTTATGACTAACTCTATTTTGTATGATCTATCCTATAACCATTCACCGTATTATTCCGAATGTTTAATGTTTTATGTTTAATGATTGAGGAAAGTTAGTTACATTTCATATGATAGTTTCAATATGAATGTATATTTTGTTTATGTTGATCCATGATCATATGAGGAATTAATTGGACTTATTATGTGATGGGTGCGGCCCGCTATAGGCCCCCGACGAATCAGTTGGTCTCATGAGACAAATAGACGTTGAATTGGCCAAGGCCTTTCCCAATGTGATATGGATTTTGGCTGAGGCCTTAATAACTAAATGTCCTGGCCGAGGCCCTGAAAAAATGATTCATAATTTCTGGAATATGCACTTCCCTAATTATAAAGCTATTAATTTAAAGTCCATGTGGATATTAGACTAGTATAATACACATGATTATGTTTTATTATGTTAAAATTTACTCAACTCATATTCTTGTCATAATATGTTCAAGTATATTATTAAAGGCATGTGTTTTCAATAATTCACCATTTCTAATGTTTATATTATCACTTGCTGTATTGATTAATCTTACTGAGCGTTTGAGCTCACCCTTTATTATGTTTCATTTTTATTAGGATATGAAAAAGTAATTTATGAATGACATGCAAGCATAATCTAGGAGACATGATGTTGCTAATGGAATAATTTAGTGTTGTTTTTCCTATCCATATGTAAATTTTAACTTATGTATGTAACTTGTTTCCAATAATACTAAACTACTCGGTCCTTCGGGATGTGTTTTCCTTGTATGTATGCCAATGTAATCAAATAAGTCAGTGGATCCGGGAAACTGGGGTCGGGTCCTTATAAGAATGGTGTACTGGTTTCTATTGTTTTAGATAGAGATCCAAGGTTTACATATTGTTTCTGTAAATTCTTGCAATAAGCCCTTGGGACTCAGTTGATGGTGAGTATGGAGTATCATCCTTAGATGGATGGAAAAACCGAGATAATGATACAAACGTTGAAATATATTTTCAGGACTTATGTCCTAGATTTTGGTGTCTTATGGGATATGCACTTTTTGTTGGTTGAGTTCTCCTACAGTAATAGTTATCAGGCCTCCATACATATGGTTTCATTTGAGGAATTGTATGTGTATCCATGGCATTCTCCACTTTATTGGGTGGAAACGTTTTAAACAACATTGGTTAGGACGAGACTTGTCCAAGAGAGGATGAAGAATATTATTTTGATTAGGAAGATAATGTATATGGATCATAGTCATCAGAAATCATATACGAACCATCGTCGATGGTCATTTTCATTTGAGGTGGGTAATCATGTGTTCTTGAGAATCTCTCCAATATGAGGACATTGTCAGTTTAGGATATAAGGAATGTTATCTCTAAGGAATATTGGGAAATTTTATGTACATGAGTAGGTTGGATTGGTGGCATATCAGTTTGATTTACCACCACAATTTGGTGCGGTGCACAATTTGTTTCATGAGTTGCAGTTGAAAATGTTTCAACTAGATCATGACTATGAAATTTGATGGGATAATTATGTACTAGAGCCAAATGACTATTTTGTGAACATTCCAGTTTGGATTGTGGATTGTAAATAGTAAGTCTTTCATGTTAAATGCATCATTCAAATTTGGGTATTATGGAAACATGGTCAGATTCAGGATAAGACTTGGGAGTAGGAGAAAGAGACGGTCGAACAATCACACGAGCTCTTTCATAAAAGCAATGGTTCTCTACATTATGAGGATGGAAAGTCTAATGGTGGGGAGAAATTTTCACCCTCTATTTGAGGTATGTGTCCCTTTTCGATGTGTTTTTTCTATAGTTGATGTTTTTGGTTATGGTTTGGGAGTGTTTTAGAATGTTTTTGAATTGTTTTGGGGATCTTCTAAGGGAGAAAATTTTTTACACCGTTAGGTGAAACTGTGAAGAACTCTCTATGTGACCGTGAAACCTGAGGAAGTGATATTTTCATGATTTACATGATTCTTGTCTAATCGTGTGAGGAAACCATGTAGGGTACCCTTCAGACAGTAGCGGGAGCATAGTTAGTGCATGGTTTTTTTTAACAAGGTGAGCTAACTGTATGAGGAATTAAAAATGGTTCTTTTTAAGACAGTCTTGGTTGGGATTTTTCCAAAACATTTCATTCATCCTACCACTTGAGCCTCACTCAGGATTTTTTCTCCTCAAGGGAAATTTAACCTCTCCCACTCCTTGTAGAGGCATTTTGAAAGGTATTCTTTGGTGATATGAAGGCGAATCTCCTCAAGTAAGTATCTTCTCTTGGTTATTTCTTTTTTTTCTTTAGATATCATTCTCCATATCTCTTGGTTTTCTAGATCTACACATATCGCATGTAGATATAGGGTTTTTGTTTCCTAAAATTAATTTTTTAGGATTTTTGATGTTAGGAAAGATGTCTAAGATGCTTTCATAGAAGTTTTACCCAGATTTGTGGTGTGGTTGGGCATTGAATGATTTCACTGAAACCCTATGGAATATAGCTTCCCTCCCATCCCTATTTTGATAAAACAAATATGGACTATTTTTAAATGAAATGTGTTTTCTTGAAATTGACTTTGAATGTGACGTTAAATTCGTGGTGGAAACCCATTTTGTGATGATTTTGGGATTTTGGAAAAAATGTGTTTTTGTTAATAAAGGAAATTTGTTGTTTGATTTAAAAATATTTATTTTAAAGTTGATGTATTGGTAGATTTTTGGAATTGTTTTATGAAAAAAGGATTTAAATAAATATTATGTCTTATTGAAATGTGGATTAGCATGGAAAAGTATTTATGGGTGTTTTCAATAAATGGGTTATTTATTGAAATAAATTTTCAAGTTGTGGAGGTTGTTGATTTCTTATTGTTTTAGTTTTGGGTAAATGATATTGGATTGTTTATTGGATGATGTGGTTAATAATGGTTGGGGTGATGGATAGTGTTTGTGAGGATCCACTATAAAAGAAAAGTGGGTGTGATGTACACCAACAAAAATAGGATTGGTTTGGATGTGAATTTCCGCCATCAATAGTAACACTAAGCTTATGTGTGTGGTAGGATTGTGTGTGACACTTGGTCATGTGGTTGGGATATGCATGCGGCCACAAAATATTTAATGGTATATGGTAGTGTGATATGGGTAATGACATTTTTAATTTCATTCCTTATAATTGTGTTGATTTGGGTAATGATGTGTTTGGATTATTGATAGTTGTTGAACTGTTTTAATGAATTTTTATAAATTCTTTATATATATATTATGCTAACATGTCCTATCCAAGTGTTTTATGTAGGGTTTTAATTTGTCCAAATCAAACTAAGAAATATTACTCA
This sequence comes from Viscum album, assembly GCA_963277665.1. Classification (NCBI taxonomy): domain Eukaryota; kingdom Viridiplantae; phylum Streptophyta; class Magnoliopsida; order Santalales; family Viscaceae; genus Viscum; species Viscum album. The sequence goes on from OY728127.1 coordinate 629,275,592, forward strand.
CCCCCTGCATTGACACTTTGGTGCTTTTGAACATGTTGTATTCCGAGAAATAGGTAAAGGTAAAGCATCTCATTTCGTTAGTGCATTATCATGATTATTAGGAAGTATTGTGGTTCTTAGAGTATTGAACTTGGAATAAACCTGTTGAGTTATGTCATAGATTCTAGGTTTTGTTTTTCAGTCTTCCTCCTGGTAATCTGATTATGGAACATTATGGTTGAGTGGTATTGGTTTATGGGAATTCTTATAGAATTGGTCTAGTTTCATGGTTCTTTCTTCATAATGTGTTGTACTGGTTTACATTATTGACATACATCATGAATTTGTGCTAGTTTATCACTTTATTGGTTTTCTTATTTATTTCTAAGGGAAAATCCATCCCCAATTTTTCTCGAATCCCTCGACATTTATTTCTATCCTTTGGAACCTTGTGAACATCGCTTAAGGCCAAGTAAAAACTCTGCATCAACTCAAGCCGAAGAGGAGGGGTGGGATGTTACATTTTATATACATATTTATATCCCAAATTCTTATTCCATATCTCTATCCTATGAAAAAATATGAAATGAACAATTAGGATCCATTTCATCACTTATAGGGTGAGGGGTGAATTAGTGATATTCTATTTTGTAAAATTTATTAATTATGAAATATCCTTTAACTCCAATTAGTAAGAAATTTCCAAGCCGAAAACAATATCTAATCTCACCCATATGAACAAAATTATTTTCATGGTTCACTACTAAAAAAGAGTAGATATTTGTTTCCATAGTCTTTAATTAATCCCAGACCACATAAAATACTAGAAAATAATATTTTTTGTGAGTAAAACATATAGGGAATATCCTTTCCCTTTCATAAAATTTTTGTAAATCGATAGTGCATGTAATCCTACCATAAATAAAAGACATAACATTTTTTAAAACCAAAATAACCATCAAAAGTGGTTTAAAGATGTTGTCTTTATACTTTTTGAGACTTTCTACATACTTCATATTCTTTCTAGAACTTATTAATCATTTCCAATTTCTTGAAAAATAGTGATAAAAACTTCATTTTGTCTAATATTAGTTTATATGGACTGTTTTTTTGGTATACTCCACCCTATTTATCTATTTATTATACTCCATATGGTGTATCATCTATAGAAAAATATTAATATGAATCACTCTATTTACAATCACCTTAAGATATTATTCCCCTGGTCCTCATTTAAACTATTTGAATGAGGGACACTACACACCGTTCGTCTAATACTACATCATAAGTAACTTTTACATGTTATCATTAGCCTATAAAACTTCACACTATTTTTATAATCATTTATTCAATAATATATCCCTTTTCCCAGATAAAAAAAATTCAACCAAATTAAATCAATTCTCCTTAAAAACATTATATAGGAAGTATTCCTCTAGAAATAAAAGGAAAATATTACATTCAAATATAAAATTTAAAGTTTGAACTTTAAAACATCCAGTTTCAAACATTCAATTATGTTCCACCAATAAACATACTAAAAAGTATGGGTTAATGTTCCTTAATACCCAACAAAAATGATCTTCTTAAAACTACCTTAAGGAAAAATGGGAATCATGATTTTCCTAAGTGATTATTGGAATATCGATCAACCAGCTCATCATTTTCAAATTTATGAATTTAAGAAACCCTTTACAAAGAACCATTGTAGCTTATGAAAAGTGAAATTTCATAAAACATTTTCTTTTTTATGGACCTCTAACAATTATTTCTGTTCATCTTCATAGGATCTCCTCAGATGTCTTTTTCTATAATCTTTATCCATTTGATGACTTATATTAGCAACCTTTTACCATGTTGTTTTCCCAGTAAACTCTATAGGATGATCCTCATTCAATAATATTTTACAATAAACTTCCTAAGGCTAAATTTTTATGATCATATAAAATATTTTCATCCATCGGATGACTTATAGGCTTTTCATAAATATTTTATAAGACACCCTAACTCTACGTCTTTGTACATGTAAAAATGATAGAATTAGTACAAATGAAAATATTTTTTTAACACATGAACATTTGAATATTGACTTTGAAAAATTTCATTTTGAGTACATAAAACTCTTATTCTATCTGATGAACTTATAATTTGTTTCATCTAATGGAGTCATATTGATGACATTATAAGTATTATTATGATAAAATTCACCAAATACAACTATTCAAAACTTTTTTCAACAACCTCTGATTGATAGAAATTATAAATCTGAGGCCAATAACACCCTGTAACATGATCTAAATTTGATAATTTAAAATATCTTACTTCTTAAAAATTCATTATTAGATTTTTTTTATAATTGTACTCTACATTCAATTTGACATCACCAAACAATATATTAGGTGAAACATAAAATAATTCGTAAAAAACCCCTATATGACACACTTATTGTGATGTGTTATGGAAGATAGACTATGCTCGATAACCATATGATTATAGACTCTATCTGTTATACTCAAGAAAATGGAATTAGTCTGGTCACTGTAACAATGTATGATGATTTATATTAGATAATAAAATACAAAACTTTGAGATACCTTTACTCTTAAAACTTCTTCACAAAAACTATAAAAACCACTTGGTCCCAAAAATCTAACCCTTCGTAGTTTTTTCGATCAAGGAACATAAATAAAAAAAATTTCAAAATCACGTACTAAATTACCTATCTAATAATTATAACATACCAAATAATTATAGAATAAGACTTTTCATTATCTATTAAATAATTATGAATTAGATAGCGGTTTTACATTAATGGGGATTCTATCTTTGATATCATACTCGACACGTGACAACGAGTTTCTTCTAAATCTTACGTTTCACAAAAGACATTGTTATACCCAAAAGTAATACAATATTATTGTTATTATTTTTAAATGTAGTTATTTCCTATCCTTTATATTATTGGGAATAAAAAAAATAACTCTGTTATGATTAAACATGTTTGTTAAATGTTTTTAAATTTATCTAATTACTTTTTTAGGTTTAAAGTGAAATTAAATCCACTTTTAAGTATAAAATACTCTAATATTTTAAAAAGGTAGTTCTATATCATTTTGATGGTGAAACATTTTTAAATATAGATTTTTTCACTATTATATATTATATATAACAAAATTAACTTATTCTTTATAATATTGAGATAAAAAATTTACTTGGTTGAAATTTTGGTTTTTTCCTGATAAAGTCCATATTTTAATGAATAATGAAAATACAAAATTTTAATTAAAAACTACCATTTAATCTAATTTATTTATATAGATAGATTGTACTTTTAATTTTTTTAAAAGTTTTATTGGATTTAGTTTATCATTTAATCAAATATTGTTCATTGGAAGTAGTTTCACATTAAAATTGGACATAAAAATGTCAATCTTTTGATAGTTTTTACTTCTTAAAAACCATCTTTCTGGTTTTGGAAATGGGAATTAATTTTAAATTAGTTTCTTCAATTTATATGTTTTGAATTTGGAAAAATGGATTCCACATTTCTAATCAGATGGCCCAAATTGTTTAAATAGTTCTCCTTTATTTTTTGATATTTTGAATAGTAACTTCATTAATTATTTCTATTTACCATGGTTAAAGGGTAAATAAGGTAAATAAGGGAAAACAATATTATAGTAATATAAAACTACCCTAAAATGTTTCCTAATCATATTGTATGATATATATCTAACCATGAGACTCTTTGGGTTAGATTTAGGACCCCATGGATCTACTTGGGTGTGATAATATCCTTTTATAATATTTATTTTATAGAAAAGATAAATATAACATAAACATATATATCCTAACTAAAACAATTTTAACTTTTTTATTTAAAAGATCTCTAAGACTATAAATATTCATTAGAAATCTAAAAATATTTCCTACATCTTGGTAATTTATATATAATTTTGCTACATTAAATAAATAAATTTATGTATGAAACAATGATGATGAATTGATTATGTTATTATTGAAATATTCAAATAAATGATATTATAAATATTAAAATGAATGTGATTTGAACATTTTGATGCCATCCACAATTTTTTTGAATGAAATTTAAATTTTAGGGATTATTTGAAACATTTTTTAAAATTAATCATGTTAATATGGCTTTAACAAATATCAATAACTAAATAGTTTCAAAATAGAAATAAATGAGTTTTTATAACAAATACTATTTTATTAAATGATATAATTGTCTTTTAAATCCATGATTCATCCAACAGACTTATATAATGTTACAAATTTCATTAATGATCATATTTTGGTTGTATTTTTATTTTATATTAACTATTGTAACCATATATTATGAAAGAACAAGAAGATATGGTAAGAATTAATGTTTTTAACTAAGGGATAAAGCTAAAAGATAATGTTACTTTTTTGGAACAAAATTGTCTAAAAAATACTAGTTGAGAGGATTTCAACCCATAATTATCTTATCCTAGAAATATATCACTTTGGAAAAATTTTAAATCCAACATAAATTTTTAATAATAGAATATTTCAAGACATTCCTAAAGTGCCCCTCCTCCCTCTTATAAAAGGCCACCACCTATACCCACTTAGCCACACCTCTCAAGACCCTTGGATCATCATAAATTTTCTCAAATAAGCTCCAAATATCCCTATATTACTCATAGAAGCTTTACCCGGATAATAAGGAAACTTAATGGATCCTTTTAGCTCAAATAAAAATGAGTTACCCAATTTTGAGGTAAGATATTATCTCAATCTCATTTCCTCTATTTTCCTTATCCACCCCCAATGATCTTTTTATTACATTATTTTAAAAAAAAATAGTATCTTGAATATACAAGGATGTTTTTATTCTAGTGGTTTGACCTAAACTTAAACACACCTCCATGTAATGGATATAGGACATTTGATTTCTATGTATGGGGAACTACTGCCTCACGAAATGATGATTGTTCAATTTTCTCAAACCAACCCACATGGTGGAAATTATGATAGAACTATATTTATATATGATATATATTATATAGTCTATATGATTATGTATTTTTATTTACAATTATCCTTTATTATTTTCATAATATGTAAATATGATAATTTCATTTGAGAAAGTGTGGAATACTTCCCCTCAATGGGATATGACTCATTCATGCTATACATGGAACATATAAAATACAGAATAAATGTATTTATGTTACATAAATACCATATATATTTTAATGTAATTATAAAATAACTAAGTATAATATATTTCTCATTCATTTAGTATGACAATGAAATGAAAGTAGAGTTTATGCGTACGTACAACCTATCGTCTCCTTGAACGACGCATTTTACTTATTCTCTCCAAATATTATTAACTATTATAAATATATATATACTATATATATATATGATATTTAAATAAATAATTTCATTCTTGAGATAATGGAATTATGAGCACATGAACAATTTTCATCAAAATAGTTTCATTTTTGACTCAAGTACTGAACATCGACAAAACATCCAATATGAACTCAAATAATTAACTAATTATTATAATATGGTAAAAGTGATATACAATTAATGATAAATAAGAAAGAGGTTCTGAATCAAGTAATAATTGACCTAATATTATTATTCAGGAAGTTAAGGAATTAACAAGACAAAACAGACTCAAGGTAAAGGAAATATTAACTCAATCTTTATTCATTGAGTTAAATATCCATGTAATTGGTTTTTTTTCCAATAAAATGTGTGAATAAAATATTATTGGTTTACAATTCATATCCAATTATATTGGGTGTATTTATTTTTTCACACATAATCTCTTCATTGATTTTTCATTAATCTAATGATATAATCTTTGTAAGGGAATACATCTCAATCTACATTCATTAAGGAATATCTTGATATTGTGAACCTTTATTATCATATAAGATGTATAAACCACGAAATTGACATTTTATATCATGAATTCATATATTATCAAGATATTTATATTTTTATTAAAGTGTTTATCAAGTGGTAATGAACTCTTAAGTAAAAACTCATTTTAAATGGTTTAATGATTTACCCTTCTAAAACATTCTATTTCATGTCCATATTTTCAAAATTATTTTTATGAATTAATTTATATATTCATGAATGTTTTAAAATGTAAATTTCCATCAATATTTTCAAAGTGGTATGGGACACTTTGATTAAAAAGTATATTTATAATTTTTTTAAATGTTTATTGAAATGGATTGAATATTTCAATATCATGATAGGATTTCTTGTAATTTAAAATGAAATTTTATTAGTGAAATTTTGAAATTTGCAATATTTTATGTTTTATAAATATATAATGGTACTTAGTCATTTTATGGGTGGTAACATGATAAAACAATTACAGTTGGTTCTGTGATAAACCAAATATGGGTGGTTACATGATAAACCAAAGACGGGTGGTTGCGTGATAAACCAAAGATAGGTTATTACTTAATAAAACAAGGATGGGTGGTTACGTTATAACATCCAATGAAATGTTTTTGGAAGTCGGCCATATGGCTATTCTGTTTAGTTAAATATCTGGAAGTTGACCGCATGTAAATTTCATTTATGTATGTTTATGTACCATGTTACCTTTATATGTTATATGTTTCTTTCTATGGGCATTATGGAAATCTTTTGGTCTCAAAAATCGTATGCAATGAGCATATTTTTAGTGAAGTGTTCATGTTACTTATTAAACGTGAAAAGTATTACATTATGATAAATTATTCAGGGTTTAAATGTTTTCTCAAGGATAAAAGTTTTCCTTCTTTGTATATCCATTGGTGAGATTTTTATCTTCATCCCATGTTTTGGAATGTTTTTTCATGAGACATAAAAAAGAATAGATTCAAGGATGGAATCTAGGAAATTTCTTGCTATTAAGAAATTAAACAAAACATGTTTGATTTTTAAAGGATTTAGTTTTATGAAAAAATTGGATATTGAGTTGAACTTTATACTTGTAATATTTAAGTTTTTATATAAGAGTTATGAACTAATTCTATAAATATTTAAACCTGAAAAGACAATCGATGTGAATTAAAGTCAAATTAACGAGTTATCTCAAGATTATGTATCATTTAATGTTAGGGCCTTATAGTTGGTATCAGAGGTTGATTTAAATAAATTTAGAGGTTCAGGTGTTATTTAAGCATACGAGACAATTTATATATAATGATGATGTTTATTTTATTAGAAATATTTATTATTATTTTAGATAATTTGAATGATTTTAAGATAACATGAATAAGTATATCTTAGTGTATACCCTCTTAATAAGATAATTTGTGCTTATTTTACTGATATAATCACACCAACCTTTTTGGTTTTAGTAAATGGATGGGACTAATAGGGACCAACGTAACAATGGATATGAAGGAAAATGTGGTCATTATCTGAATAAGAATTCAAATGAAATATTAGTTTCAATGAGAGCTCTCATGGTTATCCTAAACGAGTTATCCTGATTAATGATTAACCATGAGAACCTTGGTGATTTTTCTGATGTATCTTGTATGAGAGAAATGAATACATGTGGATGTTCAGGTAATAATCATAAAGGTAAGTATATTCAATGACATATGTGTCATGTATGTTGAAATAATCACCTATGAAATTGTTCAAAAGTTATGAGAATATTATATATATGTGGTAATGAAGTTCATAATGCAATAACCTTCCATGGAAAAAGGAAGTGTTCAATTGACTATAAGAAAGGGAAAAAAGTTCTTTCAAAGTTATCAATTCAATTCATTAAATTTGGGGAGTATGATCATTATAAAAATAGATTTCCAAAGAATAAGGTACTGGAATAGGATCAGCAGGACCATAAAAATATATGTTTACCAATACCTAATTCCATTCCAATTAATGATGAGGAACCTGAAAATGGCCAATGAAAGGTATGAATTATTTCAGAGCTCATGTTATAAGATTATTGAATCTTAGGAAATTATTCATTGTTTTTTGTAGGAGATAAGGGTTATGAAATTTTTTGTAGAAACAAGGTTTAGGTATCGTGAAGAATGTTGGATGATTAAGATGTCTACATTTTAGAAATTCGAAAGTTATGTTAGATCAATCGGTGATGAAAATTTTAAAATTATTAGTGTTATTTTGTCGATGGGAGTACTTTGGAAGAATATTCTCTAGTATGTGTAACCTAAAAGTATGTTATGTGAAAATTCTATTTGGGGAAGAATTACATTTTCATTTGTAGACATAATTATAATGAATCTATAGGGTTTATATGATCCTTGATTTTGGGGTAATTATAGGTTATTACATTTTGATATACAAAATGAATGTCATGAGATAAACATGAGGTTAAATTATGTTATGATTATTTTTTAGTATTTTATCTCGTTTTGGGAATGTTTTAATAATTATATAGTTTTAAAAAAGAGAAAACCACAGGAAGGGTAAAAACCCATTGCATTATAAAGGACTTTTGGGATCGAACCCACAACCGATGTGCGAGAAGGCTTTATTATCTACCAGTAGCCTTCAAGAAGTGTCTGGTTAGTATGAATTTTAATTTTTTTAGTTTGAAAAAATTATGGAATCAAAATATGTTGATTTTGTGAACTTATGTTTTATTAATTAGATATACTTGGTATTGGAAAAATGATTTGGGGATTAAGTGATAAATGTTTTTAGGAAGACGTTCCCTATTTTGGGATCTTTATATGAATAAGGTAAATAGATTATTATGGGATTCAACAAAGGAGTAATGGTTGAATGATGTTTTTTTATTAGACTGTGATTTTAGTTTTGGAGTTATGGTACTTCTAGTTATTTATGGAAGTGATTTTACTATCATAGAGAATATGTGATTTTCAAATTATTTTTTGGAATGATCCATTAAGAGTGGTTGTTTTTATTTGGAGAAAAATGCTAAAATTTATCTTTGAATAATATGTTATCCAACCCTTCTAAATTTTGGGTTTCAAACTTAGTTTGGATTTTTTTTGTGGAATTTGAAGGAAAATTATATGTTAGATGGTATTTGCTGACATTGGGTATTACTGTATAATCATGGAGATTAAAAGTAGTCTTTATTCTTATAAATTATTAATCTTTTTGGGAATTCCGTTCTCAAGTAATTTTTTTTGGCTTTGGTTGATGTTTCAAGCATGAAAAGATAATTAGTTAATATTTATTGGATTATGTGATTCTTTAAAAGTTTATTTTAATGCATTAGTTGTGACAAAGTCATTGTGAATACTCATATTTTGGAAAAAGTTGAGTTTTCTCATGGAAATTGATTAATTTATGAGACTCTACATATCCTCTAATTATATGTCCTTCTGATCTTAATCTGGGTATTCATATAATTTTTCAATTATATGAAAAGGATCCTGAAAAAAAATATATCTGAATTATTTACATAACTATAAATCAATTACCATTTAACCAATAACATATTTATGGTTTTTTGATTTTTATATTTCTCCACATCATTTTTTCTATCACTATCCAATATAACTTCATAGTTTGTTTTGATATTCCATATCAATGTTTTACTCCATGTAATCCTAGAATTAATTATCTCATGTGAACTTTTTAATTTAGATTAATTATTTTAAGGTGGAATTTTAATTTACCCCTTTTCTGATGTGGGATTTATATGAAATTATTGAGCCAAATTTTAAAATTGTGCGGAGGAAAATTCGAAAAAGGGGGAAATAATTTAACATCCCTCATAATTATAGAATAAGTCTTTTTTCTTATATATTAAATATTTATAAATTATATAGAGGTTTTAACTTAATGGGGACACTATATTCGATAGGGTACTTGACAAACAACAACAAGTATCTATGGAATCTTTCATTGCACACAAGAATTAGTTATACAAAAAAATAATGCAATGTTTTTATTGTTATTTTTAAAATAGTAGTTATCACAGAGCTATTTTATTGGAGGGAATAAACATAACTAACAATATTATGATTAAACATGTTATTTAGTTGTTTTTTTATTTCATATAATTATCTTTAGAGGCCTAAAATTAAGATAAATCTACTTTTAAGCATAAAATACATTAATATTTTTAAAAGGTAGTTTTCCACCTTTTAGTACAGAAATATTTTTAAATCTAGTTTTTGTCTCTTTTATTATATTATATTTGACAAAATAAACTTCTTCTTTAGAATAGGTACATAAAAACTTACATTGGTTGATATTTTTTGGGTTTTCCCTAATAAATTCCATATTTTAATTAATAGTGAAAAATACTACATTTTAATTCCAAACTGCCTTTTCTTGTAATTTATTTGTATAGATAGATTTACATTTTATTTGATTTTAAAGTTTAGTAGAACTATTTTTTTAAAAATTAATCTAATTTGGTTCATTGGAAATAATTTAACATTGAAATTGGATCTAAACACAGGTCAATATTTTGAAATATTTTACTTCTTAAAACCCCGCTTTCTAGTTTTGCCCACAGGAATTAATTTTAAATTAATTTTTTCCAATTATATGTTTTTAATTTATAAAAATTAATTCTATATTAAGAATCCTAAGACCCAAATTTTTTAAATAGGTCCCCTTTATTTTTGGACATTAGGAATATTAACTTCAGCAATTATTTCAATTTACCATGGTTAAAGGGTAAATCATGTCAATAAGGGTAAAAAATAATATTTTAATATTATAATACTACCATAAAATGTGTTCTAATAATATTGAATTATATATTTCAGACTATGAGAATCCTTGGGTCTATTTTTGGACCCCATGGAGCCACATGGGTGCAATAATGACCTTTTAGAATGAGAATGAAAATATTACATAAACATGTATCTCCTAACTAACATAGTTTTAATTTAGACTATATAAATGATATCTTTGACTATAAATAGTTATTATAAATATAATGAGATTTAATAAATCTTGGTATTTTATTAATAATTTTTAGATATTAAATAATTAGATGTATTTTTGACACAATGGTGATATAGAGATTACTATTAAAATAAATGATATTGTATATATTAAAATAAATTTAATTTGAAAATTTTGATACCATACAACAAATTATGGAAAAAATTAAAATTTTATGGAAGTGTTAATTCATTTTTTAATATTTAATGAAGTTTTTATGACTTTAACAAAAATAAATTACTAAATAGTGTGAAAATTGAAACAAATGAGTTTAAAAAAATACAATTTTATTACATGATGTAAGTGTCCTAAAAATCCAATATTCAGACATATGTATTATATAATGTTTAAAATTTCACTAATGATCCAATTTTGGTTCTCTTGGCATTTTATAGCAACTATAGTAACCATATATTATGAAAATACAAGAAGACATTGTAAGAGTTAATGTTTTTAACTAAGGGATAAAGATTAAAGATAAGGTTAATTTTGTGACCCAAACTTTTCTAAACCCTATTGGTATAGTGGATTTATACCCTTAATCATATTATCCTAGAAATATATCACTTTGGAACTATTATAATTTGAAAATAAATTTCTAATAAAATAATATTTCAAGAATTTCTTAAAGTGACCATCCTCCCTCTTATAAAAGGCCACCACCTCTACCCACTTACTCACACATATAAATCCCATTATATAGTCAAAATTCTACTAAAATATGCTCCAAAAATCTCTACCTTACAAATATATGCCTTACCTTGGGAATACGATAACTTGAAGAAGCCTTTTGGCTCAAATCAAAAGGAGTTACCCAATTTTGAGGTAACGTCTTCTCTCTAGATCCTTTCCAATATTTTCCTTCTCCATGCCCTAAGACATTTTTATTACATTATTTTATAAACATACCTATATATTAAATATACTAGGATGTTTTCATGCTATGTTTTTTACCTATATTTTAACACACCTTCATCTAATGGATATAGAACATAATGTTTCTGTGTACGACACACTACTGCCTCACGAAACGATGATTATTTAATTTTATCCTACATCCTATCATGGTGGGAATTTTTATGGAAATGTACTTATATATGATATAAATTAAATTTCCTCTATTATTACATAATTTTTATTTACCTAATTTATTATGACTTCAGTAATGTGTAAATACTATAATCAAATTTGAGGAATTGTGGACTACCGCCCCTAAAAGTGATATAACTCATTCGTTCCATACATATAACATATGAAGGATGTAATTAATTAATTTATGTAACATATATAACATATATAATATACTAGAATTATAATATACCTATTTATCATATAGTTTTCATTCCTTTAATATGTAAAAGAAATAAAGTTAGCATTCTTGCGTACATACGACCTACCGTCTCCATGAATGGTGCATTTCATTTTTTTTATCTCCAAATGATATGGAATATTATAAATATCTAAATACAGAATATATATGTTATTTAAATCATTAGTATAATTATGTATATAATGGACTTATGACAAGATGGAAAATTTTCATCAAAACAATTTCTTTTTTGACTCAAGTACTTAACATCGACAAAACATCACATATGAAGGCAAATAATTAACTAATTGTTATAATATGGTAATAAGTGAAATAAAATGAATTATAATCATGAAAAATGATCTGAATAAATTATAAATTAACCTATGTTTATTATTCATGAAACAAAATAACGATTGAGATAGGTCAGACTTGAGGTAAGGGAAATCTTAACTCAATCTCTTTTCATTGAGTTAAATATCCATGTCATTGGTTTTGTTTTTCAAAGAATATGTGTGAATTAAATTTACGTATTTTCCAATTAAAATCCTCTTATATTGGGTGCATTTACTTTTTTCACACATAGTTATGTCATTAATGTATCCTTAATATAATGATACGATCTTTGTAAGAGAATGCATCTCAATCTACTTTCATTGAGTTATGTATTCATATTGCACACCTTTATTATCCTCTAAGGTGTATAAAAAACCCTTTTGACACTTTATATCATGAATTTGAATAGAATCATGATATTTAATGTTTTATTCAAGTGTTTCTCAATTAGTACGGGTCTCATTAACTAAAACATAGTTTTAAATGTTTTAATGATTTATTTTTCTAAAACCTTCTATTTCATGCCCATGTTTTCAAAATTGATTTTATGAATTTAATTTTATGGAAATGAATGTTTTAAAATTACAATTTCATTCAAAAGTTCCAATTTTTTATGGGACACTATGATTAAAAATTCCTTTTATTAAATATTATAATTTTTTTAAATGGATTGAATATTTAAATATCTTGAAATTATTTCTTGTTATTGAAAATGAAATGATATTAATGAAATGTTGATATTTTAAATATTTTATTTATTATAATTATATAATGGTACTTGGGAATTTGACAGGCGGTTATGTGGTAAAAAAATGTTGGGTGGTAACGTGATAATCCAAATATGAGTAGTTACATGATAAACCAATAACATGTGGTTATGTGAAAAACCAAATATGGGTGGTTCTGTGGTAAACCAAGGATAGGTGGTCACGTTATAACCTCCACTGAATTGGGTATGGAAGTCGGAAATATGGATATTACATTTAGTGAAATGTGTGGAAGTCAATAGTATGGTTATTCCAATTAAGTATGTTTATGTCCCAAGTTACCTTTATATGTTATATATTTCTTTCTATGGGATTTATAGAAATATTTTGGTTACAAAAAGGGTATGCAATGAGATTATTTTCAGTGAAGTTTTTTTGCTATTTTTTAAAGGTAAAAATTATTAATTTTTGATAAAGTATTCATGGTTTACATGTTTTTGCATGGATAATAGTTTTCCTTCATTGTATATACCTTGAAGATACTATCATGCTCATCCTGTGTTTTGAAAGCTTTTTTACAGGACTAAAAGACGAATAGGGTCAAGGATGGGATCAAGGAAAAGTCATACTATTTAATCATGAAACGAACCATGATACTTTTTAAAAAGTTTTTGTTTTATGAAAAAAATTTCTATTTATTATAAGTGTCTACATGTAATATTTAAGTTGTTATGTATGAGTTTTGTCCTAATTATCTAACGATATAAACCTAAAAATATCCTCAATATGTATTAATGTCAAATTAATGACTTATCTCAAGACTATGTAATGATTAAGGCTAGGTCCTTATAATAATTCTAATAAAATGTGATTGAACTCAGTGTAGAAATAAGAATAATTTAAAATAAATAACATGATATCCATAAAACATTATTTATGAAAATTTTCATTCAAATTGATCTTCTATCAAAAAACCATAGAAAACTTTTACTGCATCCACTTCAAAAAACACTAAAAGTTGTTCCCAATTTCTCAAATCATGTATTACCCATTTCAAAACCACCTATATATATTATCTTCTTGATAAAGGTGAAGCATACACCAATGTATAGAATAATGGTATAAAATACCCCCCCCCCGTTGACAGAACTACCCAACAAAAAATTTGAGGTTTTATGGATACCCTCATTCCATACCCTTGAAGAATGTGTATTTCTATACACATCATCAATATCAAATTTTTAAATGTTTCATTCAGAAATAGTTTACTGAAAATATTAGAAACTTTATTATTTGTAAGAAAAAACTCCCACTTAAGTACATTTCTTGGAAAATTCTCTTTGATAAATAGATATTTAATATCAATATGATTTGATTGAAAATGGTACACATGATTATTAGTGATATTTAAAGAACATTTATATCACAACCCAAGAGAACATGGAAATTTATATCATTCATCAAATTTTTGAAGTGTGTATTCATCCATATAAATTTTATATAAACATGAGTAGAAACTACATATTAATCATCAACCATATTTACAGTTACTATTTTTTTTTCATATGCCAATCCACACTCCTTTCTCCGATGAAGGAAACATTACTAGATGTGGTTCTCCTACCATCAAAAAAACGTGCACAATCACTATTTCTATTACCAAACGGTTCAATATTTCTTGAGTTTTCACATTCTATTTTGAAATCAATTATTCCATTGATATATTTGAGAAATATATTTCCCATTAAAATATGACATTACATTGGATCACATTATTTCCTGGTACAAAAGTTAATAACATAAACTATATATGGACTTGAAGTTGTTATTTATAATATGATTTCAAAAAAATTCTAAAATAATAGGTTCAACCTCCTTAACTTCTCTTTCTTTTGAACGTTTTATCTACTAAATATTTTGTGGAGAAATTCTTTTAATATTATTTTCCAAACGTCTATAAAAGTTTATTATTAAAAAACACTCAAGATAAGAAAATTTATTTCTTCTTTTGAGAGATTTTTATTAAATAAATATTTCATCTCTCCTATCATGGAAATTTCAAATAACTTCTTCAACTTGTAATTAATATTATCTCATGTTTATTTTTCATTCCCAACAAATTTGGTATCATCAATATAGAAAATCTCAATGAGGAAAACAACTTGGTTTTCTTTAATTTATATTTTACTATCAACTCTTATATTCTTGAAGTTCAAATTATGAAAGTATATAAATTAAAATTTCATCCACTCAAAGAATTATTTAACCCATATGAGGAAATATTGAACTATACAACATAAATTTAACATTTTTGATAGTTAATCCATATAGTTGTTTAATATAAACTTATTTATTGATATCCACATCAATAGAAGTCAACTTGATATACATCTAGAATATCTTATGTCTTTGTTGGGAAAATATAACAAGAAATACTATATTATTTGTTTTAGAATTGATACTAGGGAAAATATATCCTCAAAATATAATCCTTCATATTTTGAGTATCCTTTATAGACCAGTATGTCCTTGTGTCACATCATTTAACCCCTTTCATTCAACTTGTTTTCAAAAACTGATTCCATTTAAATTATGTTCATATTTTTTTATTTTGGTAGAAGTTCCCAAATATAATTATTTTAAATATAATCAAAATATGTTTTATTAGAGTTAATCCACATCTCATGCTCCAAATATTCATCATCATCTCTTGGATAAAAATATTAATACAATGATGTATGTGAAACTAACCTCCGTGTTATTTTTGTTTGAACATGTTTCCTTTGATCTGAAATAGTTTTTTGGGGATTCAACCTATTCTGTTAGCCTTGGATTAGATGAATATAATTTTTCCTCATCACTTGAGTTAGCTAAGTTAGTGACTTCATCATTAAAAAAATAAATATTACAAATTTTTTTAGGATCATTGTTATGATGTTTACAAATAACCACTCCATCTTACCTTCATTCAATATCATCAGTTATCTAGGAAACATTCTTATCGGACTATTGAAGAACATTCAAATTAGTATAGTTAAAAATAATTCGTAATTTTTTATTATAGAACATGTATCCTATAAAATTAGGATGATATTTAAGGATGCTTCCACCAGAACACTTCTATAATCTTTTTCAGGTTTCCCACCAAATAAACCTGATAATAGAAAGACTGAAAAATGCTCATTGGTATTTAAAACATGGGGTTTAATTATAATACATCTTGAGTGAAGTCATATTATTGTTCATTATATATAAACATATATTAAAAATATGCAATTCTTACAAAATATCTTTCCTCTAAAAATAGTGAGAAGTATCTTGTTCAATCAGTATAGGTTGTTCCATCTTTGCCAATATTCTATTTCTTTTTCTAAAAAAACAATTCTGTTTTAATGTTTATGGAGTAATAAACTCATGAAGAAAAGATATGTTTCCCAAAATAATTTCTAAACATCTCAATTTTTTACTCATAACCATTATCAGTTTCTATATTTTTCACAGATTAACCACAGTCAATTTCAACACTTCTCCGGAAACATGTTAAATTTTTTAGAGTCACTTACTTATGTTTCAGGAAAAAATACATGTAATATGAGTAGACACATCAATAAAGGAAATAAATCACTTATCATTTTCTTTTGATTTTTTTCACATAGGAACATAAAATATTAGAGTGAATAATCTCTAAGCGGTGAGTTTAATGTACCTGTAATATCTTATTCCATGAGTTCATAATCTTTTAGTTTGAAGATATTATACAACAAAAATCTCTTCTTATTTCTATGTGGAAAATTTCAGGAATAATTTTTCACATTATCAATATTCTAATATTTATCATGCACATATGTCCCAAAAATTTGTTCTATATCTATCTTTTATCTATCATGTTCATATATCATGAACTCCGTGCATCACCAACATGAAAATCATTTCCCTTGGTTAATTTTACTCTTGTAAAAACATCAAATCTTAAGTACTTTTAATAAAAATTATATATATTTAAAAATAAATTCATTAAATTTATCAAAATATTTTAAAATAGTTAGCATGTTATGTTTCATCCCCTCAATATAATATGTTCTCCTAGATTTAAATCCTTTTTTCCTAATGATATGAGATCCAATAACATTGATTTTGAGTGGATCATCATTTCTAAAAGCCACTATTAATTTTTTATAATATTTTACATTCTTAATCATCTTAAAATATCTTCTTATATTTTAAGAACTACCACTTTCCAATATCCATGTTTGTTCTCCGTTTGTATCCTTGAGAGTATTTTTAACAACTAAGGTATTTCACTTGATGTTTTCTTCCTTTACCTATAGCTTATAATATTTTCTATATAAAAATTATATAGATATTAACAAAACAAGAAATCCATAAGAGATATTTTTAGGCTAATCAGATCATTCACAAAATGTTTCTTGAGGATGAAATGTATTTTCTGTTTTTAAAATAAAAATTTCCTGTTGAATTTTTTGAGCGTGTTAACTACCCCTCACATTCTACATCTTGATCCTCATATATTAATTTTTTTATTAATGATTGAACCATCACATGTTATATTTGTTCCAAAAAATGTCTACATTATCAATAACACCCATATAAAACATATTTTCATCTATAACATACATGCTTTCTGTAACATTATATGAGCTACACATCATCTATCTTCCCATTAACCGTAGACATTTGATTTGTTCCAATGTTTTTGTAGCATTATGAAATATTATTCTTCAACATAAATTTCTTTATAGTCATAAAAAAACATTATTTATAGCTTCTTATGGGATAGATATTGAAAACTTTAAAATTTCATGATTTTCACCTCTTCTTTTTTTTGGCTACACACATGGACTTCTTGAGTTGAATTTTCATTTGAACATTTTAAAACTTTTAATTAACCTTTTAGAATGATTTTTTAAACCTTTTTAGGTTACTACTTCTTAGAACATTCTCCAACATCAGTAACTATATTTTGGAAATTTGAAATTCATTTCTCAACATCAACATGTTTTTATTGAACAAGATCAAATTATTTCCATTTCACCTAAATTTTTCCTTCAATCCATATGTTGAGGTTCTTCTCATCATCAATAATTTTATTAAAATAATAAATATTTTTTTATCAAAATGGATTTTTCTTCATGAAAATAGTCTTTATTTTTTTCTGAAGTATTTTTTTTTCAACTTCTTCTTCTCCCTCTCAAGTATAACAATATATTAAAGACATTATTTCTACTTTCTCTTCAGAATAAAAACCATTTTAGTCTCTTATATTTATTATTTAGTGATACTATATTTATCGTTGATGACTTTCTGTCATCCACTTTATCAATAATAAATTTTTTGGTAGCATCATCATGAGATCTTTTGATTCTTATTCACTGTCATCATCTTCCTGCCACATAGAAAAATATTTTCTCTTTTAGTATTCATAGAATTTATTATCCTTCACATTATATGAGAAGTGAATTTATATTAATTTTTTTACAAATGACTCCTCATATTTTTATCTACTTAATCCCTATCTTAATCTTCCTGAAGCATTGGAAAATTTCTAGCAAAGGGTCCTATGAAACCATAGTCAATGAACTCAAATGATAAGTTTATTTTGTATATCCTTGTTCTTATTTTCACATTTTTTTTCAAGGACATTAATTAATCAAATTTCTTACTAACCTCAACTTTAGTGTCAGAGGAACAATCTTTTTCTACAATTAAGACTGTATTATATTTTCTTTTCTTATAATCCTTGAAAAAAATTTCATGATCATCATTTTCATTCTTCCTGATAACCTTTTCTCTTAATATTTATTACGTGACAAGAACTCTATGAATATCATATAGAGAATAATTTTTAGGATCTATAATATATAAGGGTTATACTTTGGTATAAAATTTATCAAGAAGAATATGTATGATATTTTTAATAAAATTTTAATCTTACAACTTATGAAAAAGACATATTATGGTTATTATAATATCATTACATAATATAAATATGTCACCAATATATTCATCATATCCCATGTTAATATCTCCATAAATTAATATTCATGTATATAATATAAATTTCATTAATTTGGTATTTCATTTATAAATATTATTCATCCTTTCCCATATCTATTTTTCAGTTATAATGCCTTAAACTCTCATAAATTCACTTTAAATGAGTGGGGGGAGTATTGAATTTTGGGATCTCCCACCATTATCTGGATTCTTATTATTATAATATTTAAGGTAGAACCCTCATCATGTAGTGGGAAACAATATATAAAAATAATGAAGAATATCATAGCTAATGGAAATAAGATATGGTAACATTATATATTTCTAGATATGATAGTTATTCCCATTGAATATAGGTAGTCCTTTATTTTTCATTGAGTTCTGAACATCTATTTAAATTTTCATTCATTAAACTTCAGTATAGAGTCAATGCAAGAAACCATTAGTCTGATAACACTTAAATGTACTAAATAGGATCTATGTTATCACTAATAGGGGAGGAGAGAATCATTGATCTTATATTATTAATAATTTCTTATATGTGAATAATTATTCATCTCAGTTTAGTGAGAAATAACCTTACTAAAAACAACATCAAAGAGAAACAAAAAAAACACAATTATTTATAAGATTAATTACACAATAATAGTATCTAGTATTTGTAATGGCATGGAAGTAATCTAATACCACCAAAGAGGCTTGAAAATAATTCTTTTGTGGTTAAAATAAGAACAATATATCCTTTCACTTGCATAGAAATATATTCAAATGATAGTTTTGGTGGTCCTATCATAGGTAAAATATATTACAATATTTTATATAAAACCTATGAACATTTACCAATAGGATTAGGTATGGTTTAAGTATATTTCGTAAAACATTCTATATAATTACAGTTCTTGATTGTTCTTCTTCTTCCTCGTCAATTTCATTCACAGTAGTGAGAAAGAACCTCCTTCTACATGATAGAGGTTCACTCAACATGTTCATATAGTATACTCATTCTGGTGTTTCTATCTGGTATACTATATCTGATGTATCCTCAATAATATTATAAAAATATGGTACCTTGTATGTCGGATCACCTTGAGACACTATTTTCTCGATCCTCCTTCATACAATTACACTAATCACAATTTCCTACCATTCATCTAATACTAAATTATATGTATCTTTTTCTAGTATTCATCAGACCAACGCATCATCATACTATTTTTCCAATGTTCTCTTGAATTCTAATATACTTCACAAAGCTACGAAAAAGTTAAAATTACTATGATGAACCTTCACTATTTTATATAGGATGACTTCCTCCATAATTCCTGAAAGAATTAGATAATTTAAAAGAAAATCACCCACTTAAATTCAAGAAATTCAGCTTCAAAATTTGAATGACTACCTCTTTTAAACCTCATCAATGATAGGAATCAATGTTCTTTAAGACCCAACATCAACAATTTTATTCAATCTCTCTTTAGTCAAAATGAGAATCATGATCTACCTGCATGATTATTAAAACGTTGATCAAATAGCTCAACATCGTCACTTTCATAACTTCAAAAAACATTTCATAAAAAAATTCAAACATTTAGACCTGTGAAACATCAGAAAACTTCTTTAGTGATGAATCTGTGATTGTTTTCCTACTATAAATTTTAGAAACACCTCAAATATATTTCACAAGAATATTTATCTATATGATGAATTTAATCAAATACCTTCGACCATTTCCTTCACATAGAAACCTCAACTTGATGATACACATTTAGGAACAGTTGACTAATGACATCATACCATTAATTATGTCTAATCACATCATATGAAACCTTCTATTCAATGACCAAGAGACTTCTACGTAAAAAAATCTAACAGCCACATTCACTTTTCTTAATTTTATAAGTATAACTGATAAAATTCGTACACAAGAATATATAAGATTTATATCAGAGAATTCAGTAGATTATTTTGAAAAAATTCATTTTCAGGAAATGAATTTTTTTCTATTAAGTGAACATAAAACATCGACTCATCTGATAGAATCCGATTGATGATATTTTATGAGTTTTTTAATTTGTATTTATCTGAATACATTCCATAAATACATCTATTCAACACTTCTACAAAAAACCTCTAATCAAAAGTCTTCTAAATTTCAGACTAATTACAATTCGTAACCTAAACAATAATATGAATCCTCAGTTTGTTTAATTTGTGAAAATTCATCACATGATATTTTTATAATCACACCCTAGAATTCATCATTGTATAAAATATTGGATCATGAAAACGTATAGTTTACAAGATGTTTTTAATTAAAAAAATAAAACAACATCTCAAATTTCATTTCACAAAACAATCAATCAACTGAAACATGCTTTCATTCTTATTAAACCACTATATTCCACTCTCTATTTAGAGTGTTCAGGATGATGTACTTTTTCCAGTAACCTTAAACTGATAGACTCCATTTTTTATACTTGATCATATTTAGTCCATATGGTAACCAAAACAATGTAAGCTTATTTATGTTAGAAAAAAAAAATCAAGTAGCTTAAAAAACCCTTATTCTATTACAGGCCTCTTAAATCATCTTTAAACATATGGTCCAAAAAAATTCATTTGTATGTTCTAATATCTCCTGATTCTTTACTCACACTTCCACACTCCTATGATTCATGTCTTATGTTATGTCAAAAGATTTATAACATGACTCATAATTTATGATTTATGTTTTATTTTATGTGCTTATACAATTTTATGTCCATTCACATTGATTATGTTCTGATACCCATATTCTCATATTATTCTCACTTTTTATCTTTGATCCTTATCTCTTATGTTCATCCTTTTAAATAATTTAAGATAACCCTATTATGTGTTTCTATACCAAAGGATACGAATATGGTAAATATAAATGATAATATATATATATATGGGTATCACATTTAATGATTATGTATGGGATATGTTGATGAATTTTATTGAAATATATTTTCAATGAATATAATAACATAATACTTTAAAAATATAGGTTTTAGGGTGTGGTTTATTGTAAGATATAATGATATTTTAGATAAAATGATGAAATATGTATATATTTTATGGATTAGGCATCTTAATTTTTATTAAATATGTTTTTAATTACTTTATAGGGACCGGTTTATGAAGAAAAGAGGGTAAAACAAAAAACAACAAGTCCAAAAACAAATGTGATTAATGATTTTTCTAAAATGTCAAAGGATGAAATGCGGGTGTCAATATTTAAGAAATATTTGGATTGATTTTCCTTATTATTTTGTTGATTACTTAGATTAAAACTTCATTATATAAACACTAATCTTTTTGGTTTTAGTCATTGGATGGATATAGAGTAAACCACGTTAACAATGATTGTGAGACAAAATATAATGATATTCTTAATGAGAAAGTAAATGGAATGGGATCTAAAATGAAAAATCTATTGCCTATGATAACCAATCTCTATAAATTAATGAATAGTATCCCTAGATATGATTAACTCATAAACACCCATTGTATGGAAAAAATATCCATTGGGTCCTTCATGCGGAAACATTCACCCTCATTTAGTTAGTGTCATATTCAACTAATTGCTGATTTTGGGGTGAATATAAATGATACTACATTTTAATTTTCTAGTACTCATGCATGTGTATTTTTTATACGTTTATCCTTTGTGTGGTATGGTAGAAACATTATGGAACATACTCAAGAACAAAATTCAATAGATAGATTTCAACTCCATGGAATGAGATGAGTTTAAGAAGTTATTTTTCAATCAATATTTACCCCAGAATCATCATCCTAAGATTTAAAAGAATACTATCGGTAAAAAAGTTCTATGAATCTATCAGTACCAATTAAAAAAACATTAAAATAAATTCAAGGTACCCTTATCATTTATTCATCAACCATGAATGAAAAATCATTCATTTCTTTAGTGTATTAAAACCAAATCTTAGAAAAGTGATAGCCTTAAGGGAGTTTGGAAGCTATGAATAAAATTTTCGATGTTCTCTGAAGGTGAAAATAAAAAATTCAAACACCCATTATTCTCATTTTTTGGGGATACGATTATAAAAAAAATGTTTTTTTGGAAACAATAATAATAAAATCTATAGAGGAAATAAGATTTAACTAATTTCATGTCAAAATGTTAGAATAAGAATAGGATTAATTACACCAATGTTATAAGTATATTCTACAAGTGTGGAAAAGTAGTCCATGTAGATCATGATTTTCAATGTGATATAAAGAGGAAACCAATTGATATGTATGTAATGAAATCTCATCCAAATGCACGATGTGTACTTCAATGCATCATGTAAAATATGTATGGAAATTTTTCTATCCAGTTCATATATTCATGGGTTAATTATGAAAATCAACAAAAAAACCTCCAAATATAAGGTAGAAAAGGAACACCCTTAAAATCAAAACTGTGTAAGTGGGTCATAAAAATAAAGTGAAAAAATGAGCGATCACCTTTCACTCAAGACCTTAAAAGTTCTTATATTATTATTATTTTAAACATTCCTCCGTATCTATATGATTTTCTATGAAAATATATTGACCAAACAGACCACTATATATTGAATTATTAGTGTAATACCCCAATGATGCATTGATTTCATACTAAGGCTATAACTCCCCTAAGATTGATGTTTGTAATAATTTTATATCTTGAATTTTTTTAATTATTTATTTAATGGGATATGATGTGATTCTGGGCATGGATTGGATCTCATAACATAGATCCCATATCAATTGTTGAGATAGATAAACCATATATCATATTCCAAAAAACCCATGTTCTTCTATCATGTCAAGGCTGAGTATGACCCCCTTCTGGAAGTTACTTCCCTAGTATGATTATTTTCACCTAAAAATGATGGATATATAGCTAAAATTACAGTGTAAAAAAGCCAATATTAAAGATATTTCTATTATTATGGAGTACACCAAAATATTTCCATATGATTTTCCTAATATTCCCCCATATAATGAGGTTGAGTTTTCAATATAACTTTCACCAAGTTCCATAAAAAATATCAAAGAGTCCTTATATAATAACCCATGTTGCATTATAGGAATGGAAGAAAAAATACTATAATAATTTGGATAAGGGATTTATATGCTATAATTATAAACCATTTGGTGAAATGGTCCAATTTATTAAGAAGGAATATGGATCAATAACTATATTAATTGGTCATTGTAAAATTAACAAGATCACGATTAATTACATGCATAATTTCCTTATATTGTTGAATTTATCAATCAACTTTGAGGGGATTAATACTTCTAAAAGATTGAACATAGATTTTGAAATCTTCAATTATGGTCAAAAGGGAGGATACATCCAGGATAACCATTCATAATGATATGAACACTGTGAATTCATTGTTATTCAATTAATATTTAAAAATATCCACATTATATTTATGGATATGATGAGTAGATTCATTATATTTTACCTTGATCAATTAGTTATAGTCTTTATAAATTATATTCTTTTATACTATAAGTGAAATTAATAACATCGAGATAATTTGAGGATTGTGTTGAAGACCTTGAGAAAAAAGAAAATGTATACCAAATATATAATGTGCGACTACTAGATACAGTAAGTATCATTATTGGGTTATTATATCAGAAGGTAAGGTATATCTACAGATCCCTCAAAGATAGAGGTAACTAGTGAATAGACATGAACAACCATTATAATATAGATCTATTTTTTTTCCATGGATTGGATGGAAAGTATAAATGCTTTGTGAAATTTTCCTCTTGAATGTAGAATATACTAATAATATTATCTTGGAAAGGAGTCAATTTCCTTAATATAGAGGAATGGGAATAAAATTTCATGTTAAAGAAGATAAGTTTTGTTAATGCACCTGTACTCACCCTATTTTATAGTGAGGAATGGTTTGTGATATACAACGATCCATTAATGAAGGTATTGAGATGTAAAATCATTAAAAATGACATGGTGGTGTCACATACCTCATGAAAATTAATGTTCCATTCACAAAATTCACCTATACATGATTTGGATATAAAATTAGTAATATTTAAATTAATAATATAGATAAATTATATCTATGGATAAAATATTAACACACACACACACACACACACACACATATATATATATTAATAACGAGAGATTAAATAATATATTGACATAGAAAGAGTTGATCATGAAATGAAGGAGAAGGTTAGATATGATTAATGACCCAAAATTCCCAATACATTGCCGCCCAACGAATGAAAACAATATTTATAATGCCCTATGAATGAAGGATCATGATACCTTGTTCATGATGAAAATTTAATGAGACAAAATAGTTAATTATTTTCAAAGTATAAATCTCAAAACCATTATGGATGGTGACAAATCCTATATTTCCCAAGAGATGTTTCAAGAAGATATCCATGCAAAATCCACGGAGGTATAAAAGTAGGATACAGATATATAGAAGAAGGTAATGAATATTATAGAATTCAAAATTTACAATAGTGGAATGATAAGATTCTATAATATAATATATGTCCATAAATACTAAAAATAATGGACATAGTTGATTAATCAGAAAGATCATCATTTTCTATCCATCCTCGAAGAACAAATGTAAATAAATATTTCAAGAATAATATCTATTGTGAAAACATGTATTGAGATAATTTATAATATATATCTGGTTTTTTCTGTTCCAACATGTTATGTAAAAATGATAGAATACAAATGGGATGATGAAACCATAATCCATACATATATAGAAATGGGAGAACATCACGATGGATTGAATTAAAGGTCTTCAAAATAAATTTTAAGGACATAAATCAACTTGTGTTATAGCTAATCACCTTATGATGTCCTAACATTTAATTTCTATTCTAGATATTTTCTCACTCAATCAACTTTTAGGAAATGCTTTTCTTGTGCTGATGCACTGGGTCTATATTTTTTCATCAACCTATATATTTTAGCATTTATTGTTTATTTTTTATTTATGGTATGCTGATACATTTGATATAGAAATAAAAATTGTTTTTAGAAAAACAATTTTATTTATAAATTTTGTGGAAAGGTTGAATGTATTACTAGATTCCATTATATAAGATAGCGATACAAGGTATAAATCAATGTTATCATGATATATCCAATAAGTATTGAATATAGAAATGATATTTATTACAATCAATCATCTTAAAAAATTTAATCAATTTAAATTTAATTTTAGAACTCTATAATATATGTTGAGATCTTTTTAAAAGGATTTTAATTGAGGATGGAATCAATAAATTCCACTGCTAATGTTTTCATATAACTATAGTTTCCATTCAAGAATTCAAATAGAACTATGTAGTGAGGTGGAAAATAATAAAATTTTGGGATAAATATGGTGAGAAAATTCTATTGGTACAAAATCATTCTAATGAAATGATAGATAATTTTCAAACCATTCATTATTGATATATTATAACTGATAAATTCGACTGAAGTGTTATGCAGATACAAATAATTGATATTCAGAGTTTAAATATGAGGAAATGTATTTTATTGAATATCACCATGGAAGAGTATTATGACATTTGGGAAGAAGGAAAACTAGAGGCCAAGATATATTACACCCTTCAAAATCCATTATCATGTAGGTATGGTGGCTTATCATCTTACACTTCCACATAACCACTCCTAAATTCATGTTATTTTCCTTGTATCTCTTTTGAGGACATACATACCAAATCCATCACATGTACTGAACTCAGTGGTTATAAAATTAAATCCCCCCAACTCTTATGAAAAGTAAATTGAATAAATACTATATATATATATATATATAGTACTTATAAACAATACCTCTTATATGGTTAAATTTATTTGGAGAAACAATATATTTGAAGAGGCATCATGGGATTATGGGGATGTAATGGTGTACAATTACAATCATTTTTTCATTAATGTAAAACAATTTCAAGGGAGAAATAATTTTAAGGGGGTAGAATGTCACACAAAATGATTTTAGTATTTACTCACCAATAAATACATATTTTTTAAAATATCTTATTTAACAAAAAATAAAATAAAACAAACCACTATATATTTTATTCTGATAAAATAATACAGAGAATGATAAAAATTAATCTATTATTATAACATTGTATAAAACATAATTAAGAGAAATATAGGTGGAATAAAACCATTAAAAAAATAAAAATACAAAAACATGATATAGTTTTTCTCATAGTTTATATTGATGAGAATACCATCGATCATAACAATTAAAAGTAGGAAAATATTATAAATAAAATAGAAATTCATAGAATGATTTAAATGAATAGGATGTATGATTATAGTGGTGTGTGTAAGGGATTATATAGTCATAAAAAATGATTATTATATATATATGGACATTGTACATATATCTGTCTCACATATAGTTTTTAGACATATAATAAATTGGATATATAGAAATTGGATTTATAGTTGTGGGATATATAATAGTTGCATATATAGTAGTTGGATATACAGTAGGTGGATATATTTATATCCAATAGGTAAAATGAATTCATTTAATTATTAGTAAAAAATTTAAAAAATATAATTCATAATAATTAAAATAAATAAATGGTAATAATAAATTATTATATTTTATGATAAAATATGTATTTAGTATTTCTTATATATTTTAAAAGAGTTATTTTATATGTTAAAATAAATAATCCAATACAGATAGATTGATATAACTATGTGGTTATTTGATAAATATAGGATGTGATTAAATTAAATTAATGTTAGAAGGGGATAATTTTTAATGAAATATTATGCTATTATTTTTGGAATTTTGGTCAGAATAACTAAATTGATCACCATTGAAGAATTATTTTAATGAAATTTATTATTTATATATATTATCCAAAAAAATGATATTCATCTAATGATTTTTTACATAAATAATAATAATAAATTAATTTTGATCCTTAAAGTTGTATTTTTCCAAAACAATTATCCCATATATATTTATTACACTAAAATTAATTTCCATTTTATTTAGAAATTGATTATCATAATGTGTATTTATTATTTGGAATTAGTATATAAAAATTAGGTAATAACAAAAATATCATTTTTAGGAATTAAAATAACTTAACAAGGTAAATTATATTCACCATAGTAAATTTCTAAAATAAGATAAAGGGGATCAAATATGGTTTAAAAGACCTAAAATAGCATAAAAATTTATTTTAAATGGTTTGTTGACTGATTTATCAACCTCCACTTGTCATATCTTAATTATTTTTCCATTTTTTTCACTTTTCTTTTTAAAAGGAATCCTTTGTAATTAAATAATGGGTATTTACTGAAATCTCATACCAACTTGCCTATGAAACGAATTCTATACTACCAAAATCATCCCAAATTGTTTTTAAATCCCTATTCCTTGATGAGTTTTAAATTTTAGTGGAAATTTTATTTTTATGGGAATTATGGAGCATGGGTATTTTTCTCAGACTGATATTTCAATTTTAATTTTTAGAGAAACAACATCTTAAAGGGCTACTAATGGATATTCTTTGAGGAAAAGGATATGAATAGGGTTATCTATTGAGTGTTGGGGCCTTTGGGTTAAATTTTCATTGTTTTTTGAGGTTTTTTCTAGGGGTTTATTATTTTGTGTGTTTGATTTATTAAAAACCATGGGACACCCTAATCATGAGGAGGTTTCTAGTTAAAATGATATTCCACATAGTTATCACAAATTAGAAACACATGACTATATTGTAACTATGCTGATATAATAGGAAACTATGTGATTTTTATAACACTTGGTGCTTTCTGAATTGTTATAGACAAACAACGTAAAATGATACAGACTAAGATTATACCATTTTTCATGGTTAGAAATTTGTTTGGAATTTTATATGTCTCCACCTTGGGTATCAGGTTTTCTTATATATATATTATAGAAATTTTCTCTATGATGTGTAATACTATGAGGAAAAACTATTCATCCCACAAATTTCATTAATAATTATGCTTTTACGAAAACTTTTATATGTTATATTCCCTATATCCCACTTTTCCTTCTCCCTCTCCTGCACACATTCCCAACTGACCTCCCCCACTTCTACCCTTAAATCCTTTAGATTGTGGGGTGCTTATTGGGTTATTTATTCAGAACTATAAGTTAAAATCAACTCGTTTATTCTTCATTTAGTATTCCCAAAGGTTTCCCTTTTTTGGGGATTCTCTATTTTAGGGTTCTTAATGTTTTCCACTAGAGCATGGTGGAAATCACCCAAATTTTTAGGGGGTTTCATATAAGTCTCATTGAGGAGGTCGTAAGGTGATTTTATTGAGCCCTAATTCAATTATATGCTTGAGGTATTTCACATGTAATACCACTAATTATTATAAATTGATTTCCCTCTTTGAAAAAATAAATTCATTATTATGTAATGTAATTATAGAAAACACATGGAAAAATTTCGTAATTTGGGACTATTATATGGTATTTGATATTTAAAATATTGTTATCCATTATAACCATTGATAAAATAGCCATTATAAATTGAAAATTAATATTAGTATATTAAGGGTCATGATAATGTCTACATGACAAAGACAGTGGAATCAATAACCTCAATATGTAGGATTGTACCCTATGAAGGCCATTTATTGGAGCTTTTATGGTTGAAAACATCACTCGGTTTTCCATATAAATCTGAGATTCATTAAATAATGAGATAGAAGAATCATTTACGGGATACATTCAAGTTCATTGAGATCATCGACCAAACCATGTTCTCAAACCACCCCATGAAAATCTCAACATCACATGCCTTACCCCTAGGGAATTCATTGGTATAATAAAGGGGAATCTATCTAGACCCTAACAGTATGAATTTTTATATTTATATTTTTTATTAAATAATTATAATATTTATCTTTTATTTACTTATAATTATTAAATAATATGTTTTATAAAAATTAGATTTTGATATGATGAAGAATAAATTATATTTTAGGGAAATATATAGTTTCAATAAAGACACACATTTTAATGAACTCAAGAATTTTTAAAATAAATTATAATTATGTAAAATATTTTTATTCAACAAAAATTATTAAATATAAAGGATAATATTATTTTATAAATTCATATATACTTTTTATAAGGTTATGAAAACTGTTACTATCAAACAAACCAACGTTTTCTATAATTGGTAATATTTTTTTAAAAGTTTCAATTATAAGATATAGGGAATTATATTGATGAAATAAAATTATTTTTGAAATAGAAAAAAATAAAATTATCCAATGGTGAATTTTTCATAATTTTCTAACATGGTTAAATTTCTCTGTAGAAATTAAATATGATATAAATATATTGTATATATTATGACTTCATAATGAACCAAAAGTATGTAAAATTTTCCATAAAATGTATCCATGACTAAAAATAAATTTTCCTCTTAAAATAATTCATTTATGATGTTATTTTATTAATTTTATAAAGCCTTCATGAATCCTCCAAAACCGGTTTTCTATTTTATGGTTTTAACATCAATAATTTATGAAATCGACTCACTTTCACATTATTATGGGAATTATTTTATTTTGTTATATTATTATCCATATGAAATAATTGAAACCACTTCTATTTGGATAAAACCATGGTAAAAAACCATGAGTTGACTTATGGTTTTTATTACATTATCAGGCAGAGTCCCAAAACATATGTTTAAAAATTAATAAATAATTATCCACTCTTCTATTATATAAAAACAAAATATATACCATTAATATTCCCTAAAACTACTTGGATCATGAAGTTAATTTTCCCATACCTCTTAAGATCCCTCCCAATTCTCCCCTATGTTGTTGAAAGTCCTCTCCCAATCATTAAGAAGCAACCTATCAGGGTTAGGGATACCGTATTTCTCAACTTTATTCAAGAACAATCTTTATGACATGCCTTTTTATTTCCAACATTTCATGTTAGGATATTTTTTTTACATCTCTATTATAGTACTTATTATTTCCATGTAATTAAAGAACCATTAATATCACATTCAACACTTTTATAAACTTGTATGTACAATTGTTTTGATACCAAAATTATCCTATGATTTTCTATGCCAAACAAGTATGCAGTGAATACCCATCTCCAATTCCACTCTAGGGTATTCACTGAGTTGTACATATACTTCACTGATTATGGATTTACATCTATGTAACAAAAATCTATAATCATGAGGGAAACAATTGGGAAATCCATCCTTTAGTTTTATGATCTATGTGGAACACTTATGCATGTACATGACATCACAATGATGGGTGGGCCATGAGCTCGATATCAAACCAATGCATAGGGTAATGTTTTTCTCTAATGAGATTCCTTGTATGGTGAAGGGAACGTTATCCTAAGTACTCTATGTTATGATGACTTTTAAGTTAAACATGAATTATGTTTATGATGTCATGTTTTATGTTTTTCACATATTCCTATGTTGCCCTTATGTCATCATGTTATATCATGACTCATTGATCAAGATTGTTATTCTCACCACTTCTATATTTCCTTGATATAATTGTTTGATCACATGAACTAATTTACCAAATGATATGATTTATTTATTGCCTTATTGGGATTTATATCTCACCCATTTCTTATGTATTTCACCAGGTTATCCCATGACGTTTTGAAAGAATAATGGATTTTAGGAGCACATTAATGAATTTTTAAACAATATTTTAGTATTTATGATGATTTTTTATTATATGTACCTAATTTCCTAATTAGAATAGGCTTCCTGATTTTCTAGGATTTTATTAAGTATACCATTATATAATAAATCATGAAATAAAGGTTATTAATGATATGGGTTGTCATAGTCAGTATTAGAGGAATGTCTAGTTATTATTGGGAATTATGATTACAAAACTTTAGTGAAAGCCTTTGGGATTATTCTAAAAATAGGAAATCATCCCTAAATTTTGGTAAAGAATAAAGTACATTATCTGTAATAAGATACATCCCTTTCTAGATATTATTAGTGGAAGTGGCTATAGCATAATTTTTACATGTTGTAATAATCCTTAAAAGTGGGCATTGAGAATGACTAGATTATAACATGGTGTATGACAACAAACCTTTCTACACACCTGGTTTGCAACTCTCGAGGGATATTCTTTTTGTAAATTAACATTTTACATATGAATTCTTATAAATGGATAAAAAATTCTTATAATAATATTTTTTAGGAAATTGATCAAGGATAACATAGATTCAGACATAAAAATTATTAGGTTAATGAATACTTGTCATTTATGTGTTATCCCATTAATATCCATGTTTTACCATTAATATTTTTTAATATATTCAATATAATAAAGACTAATATATATTGGATGATCTAATGGTTAGATATAAAATCTAATAGTGAACCAATGGCTTAAAATGAATGGTTGAACACATTTATTCATATCATGCAGTTTTAGTATAACCATTCAAACACCACCTCAAAACATTGTTTTTGACTTATAGATGAAGATTAACAATGGGTCAATTGTAATATCGAAGGTATATAAATCCTCCATTATCCTTATTTGTTGGTTGAACATCCCAGTGTACCTTATGATACTCCCTTTAGAAGAATCCGATGCTATTCTAGGAATGGATTGGTTTTCCCTGTATAGATCCAACAAAAAATACCAAGGGAAGAAAACCACCCTCCATATTTAAAATCACCCTCTAATTATATTCATGTTCATGGATGAGGAAGAATCTATTTGGTACCAATATCTTAAGAAGGGATATTTTTTCCTTGTGAGTAAGCCTAAGTAGCTCAAATGATTGATAATAAAGAAAAGAATGTCTTTGATGACATTACCATTATATGGGAATTCATGGATGTGTTTCTATATGAATTGTCTTATCTTCCTCCAAGAAGTGAGTTTGAGTTATAATTTTAACTTATAACTAGAGAATTTTTAATATCTATGACTCTGTATACAATTAACATAGTTAAACATGAAGAGTTGAATATGAAACTATATAAGAATCTAGATAAAGGGTTTATACACCTAATCGCTTCACCATGGGGTGCATCAATCCTCTTAAACAAGAAGAAGGATGGGTTAATGTGCCTCTTCATTGATTGTCATTATCACAACAAGATCATGATATATAACATGTATCCACTTCCATGAATAGGGGATTTTCTCAACGAGGTAGGTGGATTCCAATAATTATTCAAGTTGACCATTGGTCTATATATTTTCATGTAATGGTAAAGAATGAGGATATCCTTAGGAAAGCATTTCATATAGTTAAACGCCCTATTTTTTCATTATGTTTTCATTTGGACTCCATAATTCTCTAGTTACCTTCCTTAATTCAATAAATAGAGTCTATAGGTATTACCTCGAAAAATGTCTAGTAGTATTTATAGATTATTTTCTCAACTACCTTAAAATTGAGGAGGAACATGAAGAGAATTTTATTGTTTAATTAAATACCATATGTAATGAAAGGTTGTATAAAAAGTATAGTAAATGTTTTTTTTGGTTGGAGAAAGTAGCATTATTGGGGAATTTTATCACTAATAGAGGAAAATTTGTAAATATTTCAAAAAACGAGGTCATTGAATGATGAAACAGACTAAAATATATGAATGGAATCCATAGTTTTCTTAGATTATCTGGATAATATCCTTAATTTGTGTGAACCTTATCACGATTTTCAAGTCTACTAATCAAGATAACTCGAATGGGTGTCAATTTTTTCTAGATTTATGAATATGAGGAGAGAATTATAGAGTTGAAGAAATGGGTAACCACTGCACCTATTATTATCTTAACCACCAATGGGAATGATTTTTGATTTATAATGATACATCCAAAATGGTTTTGGGTTGTATAATAATGAAAAATAAAAAAGTGATCACCTATTCCTATCACCAAATAAAGATCCAGGACAAGAAATACATATCCCACGATCTAGAATTGGTTGTAGTGTTCTCTATATTGAAGAATTGGTGACATTATCTCTATTGAGAACAATGTGACCTATGTACGGATAAAAGAGAAAATGTATATATTCACACATTCAATATTAATATGAAATAAAATATGTGGTTAGAGATGACTAAGGATTATAATTTTTCAATCCATTATGATCCTAAGACGTTATGGAATATGGAAAATTCATTGAGAAGAAAGGATCACGCAACCACAACCATAATAATTATTTTAAGGGAACAAATCTACTTAGAATGATAGTGGATGTAAATGGTAATAATAAATGGATCTTCATTATACCTTTCTCAATTAAATTATCAAATATCTATTATTGAGATGATCAATGAGGCCTATAAAGGTGATGAGTTGTTGTAGAAGAAGGTAGTGAATATTCCCTATTTCGACATTATAATGCTTGAAACCGGAATATGTGTCTCAAAATTACTATAACAAAAAAGGTAACTTTTGGATGATGAAAATATCTCATAATTATCTATTCATCCAAGAAGAACAAAGATATATAGATATTTTATGCAAAATTTGTGGTGGAATAACATGAAGAGGTAGATTGTAATGTTTGTATCTTGATTATTGGAATGAAAAGAACTCAATGAAGAACAATAGAACTACAATAGAATGATGGAACCATTTCCAATAATGGTATGTAAATGATAAAAAATAACCCAGTATTTCATAATTGGGCTTCCTAGGACCCCAAATGGTGATAATAGTATATGCATGGTAGATGGTCACCTTATCAAGTTAGTGCATTTCATTTCTATCAATGAATATTTATCTCATTACGTAATCACTAATATATATATATAAGGGATGTTTTATGACTACATGGAGTTAAAATTTCTACTGTATCTAATCTAGATATGAGGTTCACCTCTAGGTCATGGAGAAGATTTCAGTAATCATTTGATATGGAATAGGGATTCAACACTTTTTATCCTCCTAAAATGGATTGCCCGTATAAAAAACCATTCTTTATCTAGAGTATATGATGATATCATAATCCATAGATTTCAAAATATTTTTTGGCCGAAAACTTACCCTAGTGGAGTTTTAATTTATCAAAAGTTTCCATTCTATAATTCAAAAGGATCATTATGGGTATCTTTTTTAGAAGAGGTGTTAGACACTGACATGCTAGGATTAAGCTAAAGAGTAGAATATGATGGTACATGAACCTATCTAATAGATTATAGAGATTTTTCAAACCATTCATCAACATATGAAATCTAAACAATTTTGATAGAAAATATATATGGAAATTATTTTATGGAACATGGAGTTTTGTGTTAGAGAAAAAGTGTTCTTTTATACATCACTGTGGAAAAAATTCATAAGTTTTAGAAGAAGGGTAAAGCTTAGTCCTATATACATTAGTCACTTTGACATCCATAATAAAAATAGATATGTAAACTATCGACTAGAAATCCCACATAACATATCTAAATTTATAGTTGTTATAAATATACCCCTCATGAGAATTTTCATATTATACCCCTCTCATGTACTAAATCGAAAGGTTGTACCATTAGAGATTGATATTTTATATGAGGAGAAACCTATAAAGATCTTATATCATAGAGACAGTGTTATATGAAACAAGAGAACTCACTTAGTCAAATTGTTATGAAAAATATGTATGTTTGAGGAAGATTTGTGGGACCCAGAAGAGGTGAACAAATAAAATTACCCTAATCTATTATTAGTGTATAAAATAAAATATTGAGTGAAATTTTATAAAGTTGGGGAGAATATAATAATATGAACTTTTATAAATCAATTTCCCTCTTTGAATGAATAAATTAATTATTATGTAATTTAGTTATAGAAAAAACATGCACATATTTGGTTATTTTGGACCCTTTAATGGTCTATAATATTTAAAAGATTTTAATGCATTATAATCATTGATAATATAGATGTATTAAAATGACTATTAATATTCATTTATTAAGGTTTATGATAATGTCTATTCACACTAAAAATGAATGCAATGGCCTCGACCAAAAGGATCATACAATATAAATCCCATTTATCAAATATTATTTGGGAGAAAGAATCAATGGGGTTTCCCTCAGCCAATCCCAAGCCATGATTCAATAACTAAACACAACTATAACTGTTTATAGTAATATTTCAAGCTCATTATGATCAAAACTCAAACCATGTTCGCTGATCCACCCATGAAAATCTCACCATCTCATGCCTACGAATTAACTTGTGTAATAAATGGATCTCTCTCTAGACCCTAATAGTGTTAATTTATATATTATTATATTTTTATGAATATTGATTATATTTATCTATCATTACCTTATAATTATTAAATAATAAGTTTTATAAAATGTATATTTTGATATGATGAAAAAAATTGTATTTTTGGGGGATATATAGTTTCAAAAAAGACACTATTTTAATGAATTCAAGAATTTTTTAAATAATTTATATTTCAATAGAATATTATTATAAATTAATGATTATTAAATATAAATTATAATATACATTTATGAAGTCATAAATAATTTTCATAAGAGTCATAAAACTATTATTATAAAAAAAGTGTTTCAAAATAAATGGTGATTTTTTTATTTAAAAGTATAAATTCTCATATTTAGATAATTACTTGGATATAGAAAATATTTTTTAAAAAATAAACCCCTCTAAATTATCCATTGGTTAGTTTTTCATTTTTTTAGAGATAGTGGAATTTTCAGATAAAAATTAAATATAGTGTAAATATACAACATGTATTATGACATCATAGTGACCCAAAGTTTATGTAATATATTATATATAGTGTATCCCTGAAAAAATATACATTTAATGTATAAAATAAATTATTTTTGAAGTTATTTGATTAATTTTATAAATCCTTAATGAATCAACCTAATCCTTTATTATTTTTTATGGTTTTAAAATAAATTTATTGTGAAAATGACTCACTTTCACATAAATAAGGAAATTATTTTAATGTGATAGGTTCCTAGACATATGAAATAATTAATTATACACTGGTTTTGTAGAAACCATGTAATGGTTTGTGGTTTTGATTACATTATAATATTTATTCTCAAACCTATGTTTTCAAATTAATAAAATCTCTACTATTTTTCTATATAAACAAACCTAATCTACCACTAATACTCTCTAAAAACATTTGGAAAATAATTTACTATTCCCTTTTTTATCTATATCCCTCTTACTATACTATAAGGCTCATATAAATATCCTCCAATGTTATAAGAAGCACCCTCTCACGGTATGGGATCCTCTCCTTTTCCTCCTTATCCAAGAACTTTCTTTATGTAATGCCTTTTGATTTACATTATTTAATTTTAGGATATATTTTTCACATCCTTTTTACTATAATTAATATTTCAATGTAATGATATACCCATTTCACTCTCATTAACCACTTCTATAAACCATTATGTGCAATAATTATGCCGCTGAAATTATCCTTCAATTTTCCAAGCCAAACATTTTTGTACTAAATACCCATCACTGTTTCCAATCAAGTGTATTTAAAATGTTTTAAATATCCGTCATTCATTTGTGATTTTAAATTTTTTAACCCAAATTTCTTAATCATGTGGTTAATAGTTATGAAAACATACTTATGTTGTATGATCTATGTGGAACACTTATGCATGTACATGATATAAATGTGACAGATGGGCCCTGAATTATATATCCCTCTAATGCATTGGTTAATGTTTTTTCTCATGATATTATATTTTGTTTCAAGATAGGTATTTATAAGTACAAACTTTTATTATGTCATGTATTTTATCCTTCACTTATGTTTATGATGTCATGTTTTGTGTTGTTTCCACATTCATATGTTGTGTTTATGTTATCACTCTATATCAGGCAACATCATTAATGATTATGATTCTTACCCATATTATTTTTCCTTGATATTACTCTAGGATAACAAGTAATAATTTACCTTATTCTATTCTATTTTTATTCCCGTTCCGAGCTTTCTAGCTCACCCCTTTCTCATGTACACCCCCATGTTATCCCATACACGTTTAGAAGAATCATGGAATTTTAGGAGAATGATAAGGAAGTTTTCATAAATGTATTATTATTTTTGTTAAAATTTGTTATTATATGTACTTAATTTCCCAAATACACAAGTCTTAATTATCTTCAAGGATTATATTATGTTTAGCTTTATTTAATAAATCATGAAATAAAGTGTATTAATGATACAAGTTGTCAAATTGCACCTAAAAGAATTATTGAGGGGGTCTATAGTAAATTTAATAAATTTTCAAATTAATTTGATTTGTTTGTAATTTATTTTACCTATATTGGTGTAATTAGTGTGTTTTAGACTTTCTATGTGTTGTTTGTTTATATTTCAATGGGAAAATAGTGATTGGTGAGTAATTAGACAATTATACCTAAATGGTTTAAATGTTGAGTGAATTATAAGATGTTTTAATTAGTGAAATTGAATAAAATAAATAATTCATAAATATTATAACTAATTTTTTGTGATTTTTGGGATTTTGATTGTAGACCATGTTGTAATTGGAGTTTGTGAGTTCTTTGTCACCTTGGAATGGTATTCTTGACATGATAAATGGGGTGTGTAATGAAAAATTGATGCCTATATTGACTAGATTTTATCGATTTATTATGGATGAACAAGAGTTACTTTAGTGTTTCAACCATTCAATTGATAGTTATGATGTGTTTTTTAGGGATTCTCTGATTAAACTTTTGTAACATGGATGTATGGGTTGGGTATTAAGTTTCTAGTTACGTGTTCTGATTGTGGTCCGTAGATGGGACTAGTTGGTTTTGAGTTTTAGTAGGTGATTATAATAATGGGGATCATTGTAATACTTTAATGAAAATGAATTTATATTTTAGTGTTTGGGATATATGGGTGTGGTTGATCACCATAATGGCCTTGATAATTGTTGTTTCATTTTGGTGAGTAATTGATGAGGGCGCTTCTATATTGGAAATAATTTTTCCAATTAATGGATTTATGAGACATAAAAATTATTTTAATGTGTAAATAGAATAAATTTGAAGATATGAGTGAGATATTGGGAAATTTTCATGTGTTCGGTGAACATGAAATAGTTTTGGTGTGATCTGAGCATGGGTAATATCAGAGATGAATCAGTACTCATCGAAATAGTGTGATGATTCAATGAGTCAGTCATAAATTCAATTCAGGGAATTTAAATTGGGTGGTGGGATATAACCTCTTTTTGGGGATTTATATGGTTAAAATATTCCTTTTTGTATTAACATGTCATTATCGGGTGTTATAGTAGTGTGGTGATGTGTCAACGGTGCAACCTAGCATTTTGAGGAATGTAAAAAAATGGAGGAATGACTATATTTAGTATGGAAATAGATTTTATGATTGGGAAACCATTTTTAGATAATATTATCAGATGTATTTGAGGTTCTCCATTGGTTGAACCATGTTTTTTAGTAAATATACTCTATTCTGGACTTGTGATTGAGGTTATGTAGTGGAATTACAATGAGAATTGGGTGATAGAAGTCAATGTTTTGATAGTGAAATGATGATGAGGATATGTTATTATCGTGAATATAATTTTAACAAGGATTATGATGGATGAGAAGAATTATGGTTTTGGAGGTTGTAAAACACCATTTCTCGATGAGTTGTAAAATTTAGTGGAAATTCTATTTTTTGGGAATTATTTGGAAGAGGTCAATTTTTTTACTAGGATTTAGATTTTAATTTCAAAAGATGCTCTTTCTTAATGTTTAACTCTTGGATATGGTTTGAGGACTGACATGTTCCTCATTTTCTTAGGCGAGTTTCCAGATCATCTTATTGAATTTTGGGAGTTTGTAGATGTTTCGTACCATGTTTCAAGGTTTGGTGTGCACAATTTAGTTGAATTCATATGAAACCCTATGATTGATGTTGTTTCAAGATAAAATGTAATAAAACATGGTAATTTTGTATGGGTAGTTCATGTATAAGGTGGAATCATATCAATATTGTATAAAACCTTGCATGGTGGTCTTTACATGGGGTTGGTGCATGGTTTTCACATAGATATATAAAAACCATTTCAAATGTTATAAAAATATACAATTCTAGTTTACATGATTGGTATATGGTTTGGAAAATCATTTGCTACATCAGTGAAAAAGGAGTTTTCATAGATAGTTCCTAACATATGGTTGATGTGTGGTTTGGAAAAACATTTGGATTGATAAATTTATTTAAAAATGGGATTTAAACAAAATTCCCCTTTGGGACTTAATACCTATCCCCTTATTTTTCTCCTCCCTCTCACATGTGTACTTGTATCTATCCTACCCATCTACATACATTTCAATCCCTTTATTGTGCAATTATTCATGGGTGATTTCATTAGAATTATAAGGTATATTCCCCCCACATTATTATCCTTGGTTATTCCCTTTTCTTTCCTTTTGACATAGGGATTCTGTAGTTTTGGTTTATTAACTATTTCCTCTAAATCATGGATGAAATCATCCTATATATTATGGTATTTGTATGTATCTCATATAGGTGGTCCTAAGGGGGAGTTATTAACATTCCAATTTTAGTTATCCTTGTGGTATATTGCATCTTGGAATTGTTTGTTGTATTTTTTTAATAAATTAAATAAAATATTTACTGAATAAACATAGGGTGATAGGGATTTCTCATAGATTAGTGATGGGAGGGTGTTTTAGACCTTCAGCATGAGGTCGATGGTCATTATGGTGTGATGAAGGTGGTAATTGATTAATTCATTAAATATTCCTAAATGGATGAAATTTTGAATTAATTGTTAATTGTTTTAACTATTTAAAATTAATAAAAAATTAATTATAAAATGATATAATTTACTATTTTTGATTTTGAGGCTTGGGATAAGAGATCGAGTTGATTTTAAAGTTAGAAAATTGTTTTACGATGATAGTTAGGAATTGTTTCAATGGATGTTAACTCAATGTTTGATTTTTGTGGCCTAAAATATATTTGAGTCTTTTGGTTGATTAGTTATTTATATTTGTATGAATTGATTATTTCATTTCCTACATATTGAATTGACATGGGTGAATACACGTTTACATGGGATGAAATCATGTGGTCTTAATAGTAAAAATTGTGCACATAGCTTGTTAAATGGTTTGACGGTGTAAGCCTAGTTGAATGAGAGTTAGTGGCCCTCCTTTTGGATTTTCATGTTGTTGTTATTGGTTTTAATAAAAAAGTGGCTTTAATTTTAAAATAATATTTTAAAAAGTGTAAGGGGTTGAAATATGAATTAATAGGAATGGGTGAATTGATAGATATGTTTTGAAAAAAATCAATAAGAGATATCATATTTATAAAGAATTATTTAATGAAATTTGTCCAAGGGCCTTATAAGGACCCAATCTTTAACATTACATAATCTATTATATTATTTTATAATTCACTTTCTTACACTCCCAAATATGATTCATGTTATGGGTTTTAGAAAATTAGGACATAATTCATACATATCAACCCAAATGAATACAATGGAGGCACTACTAAAACTGTAACCATTTCTCCCATAATACTGATGTTTTTAGTAAAACATGAATTTTTTTCCTAAAAACTCATCACAACATTCATCTTTGCTTCTTCTTTTCTCTTATACAACATTAAACCCTATGAAAAACATTTTAATACTTGTAATAAGAAAAAAAGTCTCACTAATAGAAAAAATGGAAACATTAATAAATGAATAACTATAAATATATGAAATAATTTTAACAATGACATAATTCTTAACCATGGTGTATCATATTCATACTTTAAAAAAAAAGTGATTTCCTTAAAACATAGAAAACATGAATAAAATATTTTGGTACCTTGGTGCATTAATTACTTAATATTTAAATCCTTGCAGCTATAAAATGATTTAAAACCATCATTGCAACCATACAATGTAATCCTTACAGATACCTAATGATATAACTCTAACAGCTACCATATGGTGTAACCATCGTAGTGACCCATGGAATTACAATTATAGTCAAATTCCCCAATAAACATACCCAATTTTTTGGAGGGTGATATAGGTCTCACTCATCATCATAAAAAATGAACAGAAACCATAGAATAATCCTAAATCAAGAAAAAATGAATCATAAACACATTTCATGATTAAAATCACTTATTTTAAATAAATATTTCACAAATAAAAAGGAAATGATATTCTTTGTAAATAAACATGTAATAATGTGAGGAAAAAATAAAAATATTAAGGCATTATGAAATGGGGGTAAGGATCTCATAAATTATAAGTTAAAAATAAACTTTCTTTTTGAATTTTTAAAAAAGATAAATTATGAATTATTTTAAAAGGAAAGTCCCTGACCTTGGATTCCTCTTACTTCAAAAATTTTCAATACTCCTCTTCAATTCTTCAACATGAGAATTTTTTTTGGAATTTTAGATTTTCACTTTTTTGATACCAGGGGATCCTAGACCTAAGGGATATGTTTGGGAAGTGTATTGTGATGAATTTAGAGAAAAATAAACGATTTGGAGGTGTGAGGAGAAGAAGTGGTGTGTGGTGATATTTATAGAAGAGGATAAGTGTGTTGGTCGAATATTATATTCATTATTTATTTATTTTGTCTCAAGACTATGAATAGTATGATAATTATCAATAAATATATTATAATAATGAATGTGATTTGGAGATTATGGTGATTACACCAGTAGTGACTCATGAAATAATGTATTTATCATATAATGTATATATACCCTAAATTATAGTCTTTTACTATTTACCAAAAATTCATGTCTTTCAGAAGAATATAAAAAAAATGGAACCTATCCATTTTTAGATATTTACAATTTAAATTTTAAATTCATTTTATCAAAAAAAAATATATATATGATAAATTTAGTTTTCAATTAAAATAAATATTTATTCAAAAAATACATATTTTAAAATTATAACTGATTTTATTACACATTGAAAAAATAATTATGGTCTAAGAAAATTATCTTATAATCAAAATAAAATAAAAATATTAAATTATGAATATATTTTATTAAGATATATATTATTTTAAATAATTATATTATTTATAAAACTATAAATAAAAATTTACGTGTCATAAAAATACCAACACTTAATTTATCATTTTTGAAATATTTATTTACTTATTCCATGGTATAAATA
This sequence comes from Viscum album, assembly GCA_963277665.1. Lineage (NCBI taxonomy): Eukaryota > Viridiplantae > Streptophyta > Magnoliopsida > Santalales > Viscaceae > Viscum > Viscum album. The sequence continues at coordinate 629,319,143 of OY728127.1, forward strand.
TATCATATTTTAACTTATAAGATAAATAAATTATATTTATACATTCATAGGTGAGGTTACTATTTTACTTGAACATATTCGGTAATTTCTTCAAATACCTCCTATTTCATTATACATTTATATTGAATTTTACTATTTAATTCAAGAATTAAAACAAAAAATTTTATAAGTAACTATGTTGTTTTAAGACTACATTTAGTAAAATACCATATGATTCATTTTAAAAGAAAATTCATAAAAGGGTGATTTTGATATGGTTTTCAAGGGAAGTCTGTTTGGAATCATCTTGACTTTTTTTGGTCTATTTTCCCAAAAGAGGGAAATGCCATATTTTTAAAAATGATGATTTTATTATTACTCATACCATTTGTAATTGCTTAAGGTTTTTTATTTCATGTGTTGGTTCATGTGGTGTGTGTAGCACAATTAGAACCTAGATTATGGTATCATAGGGGTTGGTTGCTCCAAATAAATGTGACAACCCCCTTATTGGATATATATGAGTATGAAGGACCTGAACAACAGTAAAAGGATTTTATTACTAGAATGATTGGTTTTGGTTGAGAGATGGAAAAGTGATCTAGGAACCAATGATGAGAGTCTATGATGTGGTTTGACTTAAAGGGTATTTGTAGGTTATTAAGCTCATAAAGGTAGTGATGATTTTGATTTTATCTTAGAAAATAATTTGATGGAGTGAACTTTATATGTCCAAGTGGATGATAATGGGTATTGCACTTGGGAGGTAGACCTCAGACTTGTGATATAGGATTTGATAGATAAATAAACCTTACGAGATTCATTATATGAGATGTTTGGGAGGTACATACTATATCCAAGGTGTATTTATGTTTATGGGATTCCTTGGACACAATAAATGGATTCTAGGGTAAGGAATGTGATGCCCACATAAATTTGTATTCTATAGACTACACTGATTGGGAGTTGGCTGGTGAGCCTGCATACTAGGGTGAGTTAAACCCTAGGTGTTTCTCTCTATATAATGGGTGTGATACCCTTAGGTGTTTGTCTCAGTATATATGGTGGGATAAACTGAGGGATTCCCTCTATATACTGAGTGGGACATCACCTAGGTTTTTTTCTATATACATAGTTGGTTAGACTATGGGTGTTTATCATTGTACACTTCCAGAGATAGCCCCTGAGTTTTTATCTTTGTATATCATGTGGGTTAGACACCATGTGTATATATTTATATTAAGAGAGGTAGAACCCCCAATTTTTTTCTCTATACCACATGGGTCAACCCCTACGTTTTAATCTCTATATATTTTGGCGAGTTAGCCCTTTGGTGATTATTCTAGTCGGTATAGTTATATGATGTGCTTAGAGACTCTCTAACTTTGGATGAAGTGGGTATGATATTGGGAACTATTTTTAGGGAAACACTTGGTCCCCGTGAGTGGTTAATTATGTATAGAGACATTCCATGTAGGCTGATGCAGGTATGGTTGGGGTTTAGGATGTCTAGCTGACACCATACAACATCATGATTGTAGTCAAAATGCTTCTTTGTTTTATTTCATTGAAAGTTTTTTTAAGGATAATGAACACACTCTTTATATACATATTTCATGGAAATCAACTTTACTACAAAAACAGTCATTACTATAGACACATTAGGGATTTTAATTAGGCTATTCGACTCACCCATTACTCATATAAGGGACATGTGTTTTGATGCATATTGGTAGATCCAATTTTTTCCTCTCAGAACACAAGTGATTCTTATAGCTATATTTTTTATATAAGACTAGAGAGTTGAGTTTTTAGAGTTCGTGACATGATGGTTCATTGTGTGTTAGTTTATAGGCTTGAAAATTTTCTATTTTATTATATTTATTTATCATCACGTACTGACCAATGTACCATTCATGATATATGATTCATATTTTATTTATTTATTTTATGATTCTATTTCTCTATTTATTATACTACTTTAAATAGATATATTTTTTTATTATGTACTAAAGGGGCCCAGTGGGATCCCTATTTATGACAACATGGTTTTTGGATGTCCAATATATGAATGTGTGATGCTGAATTTTTGATAGAATCTGGAAGCAACACCTTGGGTTTACCTACGGGGTATATTCTCCACATGAATTTTTTTGGTACGTTATTCTAGTTTTAAACCTTTGGCATATGGAGAGGCATTTATATGTTTTTGTAGCATCCTCATATCGCATTCCCTTAGGTGGATCAGTTTCTGACGCTACAAATTTTCTTTACTTTTTTGTTGAATCCCATCCAAAATTATCTCCCTCAAAACCCTCTCTCATATTTCAGAATCCCATTTCAAAAAAATTCCAAAATCCAATATTTGTAATATGCTATATAGAGGATATTCATGTATTCAACACAAGTGTTATCCTACCATAAATCATTAAATTATATCTTCCTCACCTTCCTCTTCATGAATATAATTTATCCCTGTAATTACATACTTTTAAAACACTTAATCTCTATATGAAATTGATATTATTACTATAAAGTTACATTTGTTTCAGGAAATTAGTATCCCCCTGGGTGGGGGGGTAATAAGGTTATATATGATTTAAACATACAACGTATGTTCTTTCTTTTGGTTTTTGTTCCCTTAAAATAAATAATATTAATAAACCTTCCTTTTTCTCTAGTGAATATATATTAGACATAGAACACATGTTATAAAATTAAATCATGCATGGAATCCATGATTTTACTTGGTCAACCTATAAGAGACTACTATAATAATCACATACCAAGGATGTGTTGATATGAATAATTTTCCACTACATAATTAGGGTTATTTTACTAATTTAGGAAATTATCATTTCTCTACCAAGGACCATGGACTCTTTGTCTATTTCACTCACTACATCTAAGAGGGACAAAAATATCATTATTTACGCTTCTAAGTTACTATTTACATGAAGTTCACTTCAATATCAATATAAGGAAGTGATACACCTTAAATAATGATCTTAAAAATGGATTACTTGATGTATTCCAAGTGTAGCTTCGAAATACTCTTCTAGATGTATATTAATACATTAATAATATTGGAGATTCCAATATTCTTCAATATCTACATAGTAATAAACAATATTCATTACATTGAATAATTTGATGACATGAATCATCATCAATTAAATTTTGTCTTTATCCTTTCAAGGATAGAGTTATTTCTATGATAATCCATTAATATGATCTTCATAAGTATTGAAAAAAAAACTTTTAATTTTTACGACTGACCATTAATGTAATTAATTATATAATACATTATTTTTATTCAAAAAACATATTCCATGGTGTTTATTATTATTCTATATTTCTCACATGAGTAAACATCTTCTATTTTATATATTTTTTAAATATTTTTCCTCTATTACTCTTGATTTTTAATACTTAACTGTTGACATTAATATATCATAATGATTTTTATTTAAAATTTCATATTTTAATATAAAATTATGTTACAAATGACTATGTTTAAAATATTCCCTTTGGGGTTCCTTATATAAAATCATCACTCGGGAAATTGATTTAGATAGTTATATTTTGATCCATAACTTCCAAGAATATATTTGTGTTATGATTCTACCAAAAATTTCATAAATTTGATATATCCATCTTTTATAACATTGTATTTTATTAACATGCTAGTGTTGATCTCTAAAGATAACAAACCATTACATGTGACTCTAGGATCCATGGAATGATAGTTATCTAGGATAAAATTCCTCTCAACATTCACATCGCTAAGGATACATTCTTTTAATATAATTACAAACTAGAAATATCAAAATTCATCACACTCACCTACAAGAAATGGATATTTTAGTTTACTATTATGGTCTCCCTTAGAAGATTTCAAGAACATTGACACCAGATTCACCATAGTTTTCCCAATACTAATAGTGGGCCTTCCCACGCTACAAAGGTAATCTTTAAATCCAAAAATTCCTCTGATTTGGTGTGTTCAACATTTCATAAATGTTTGAATTTTCCTTCTTCAATATTATCATTAAATATTTGTGTGAAATGTATTGTGTTATATTTTTAAATCAATATGTCTTCTATGATTCTTGTATCTTTAATTTCATTGAAACACAGAAAATTATGATTTTTTCCTCTTTAATGTTTCCCATTTATAATTATTCAAAAAATATATCTCCCATTTTATTTCCAAAATTCATATTTCATACAAAAATATTTATGGATTGAAATAGAATATAAAAAATTTATAAAAACTCCAATCCCATCATTTTATTATTAATTTGTTCTTTTATAAATTTCAAATGGTTTGTGGATTATTATGGTGAAGGTTTTGATTATAAATAATCTTTAATTAAACTCTAGATACTTCCATAATTATTTCAATCCCAAAAATTTGAAAAAATATTGGAGACCATTCCATTTTACATGATGAAACTCCATGATATGAACAAAATTTGAATTTATAAAATAATTCAAACCTCCAGAAGACACACCTAAACACAATTGTATACTTCTTTATTGGACTTCTATCATTAATTAAGTCTACTCAAATTTCATGGAAAATCCATATAATATATTTAGTATGCCTCATAACCTATTTGAAAACATGAATCATTGACATAAATCCCTATCATAAGTCATTATTTATAACTATCTTAAAATATAAAAAACATATTGGAAATAATATTAATCAATCCAACAACCTGGATCATCCTTAGTCCCATATTTGGTTGACAAGAAATAATTATTTTCATTTAATCATTTTTACAATTAAATGTATATCTTTCATAAAAATATTGGAGTTAGTTCCTTGAAAAAGAATTCTTAGTTAACCATTACTTTGTTTTGTTATTAATGATGTATTATTATCAAATTAAGATTTTTTCTCTCTATCAAATTTTAATTTGATAATGTTCTATGAATATATATCATATAAAAAGTTCATAATAGTTCCCAAATATGATGAGAAATAGGATTTTAATTGATATTATTCTTGAATATATATTTTATGGCTGAGTAATAACATAATATGGGAGACAAATGATTTTGGATATCATGGGTTGATCCTTATATAAATTTGAGGCACCACTCATAGTGTACACCCTTGGGATTATGATCATAGACTGACCAATATGAAATTCGTGTTTTGCAATGTTATTGGATTTTCCTATGTATTTATTTCTATATTTATCTTTAGGCTTTAAGTTTACCATTAAATGATTTAATGACTCAGGTACATTGATGTATTGAAAAAAAATCACAATTATATATACTCATAGGGAGGTAGGATATATTGGGTGTATAAAATGTGATATTGGATTAATGGATAATTGGAGAATTAATTTAAATATTCTATACCAATATGAGTGTTGATATTATATCCCCTTTGATCGGAATGGAACTGTCTGGACAAATCCATTACCATGGTGTTCCGTGGGAAAGTAAATTTCTTGAAATTCAAATAAAGAGACATAAAATACATAGGTTGAAGGCACCAATATAATAAAAGATTTATTTTATATATAATGATCATGGTATTATATTACATAATAAGTATTCATAGGAGGTTGGATTTCATTATGAAATTAGATTATTTCTCTATGTTCTCCTTAACATGTTTATAGATACTAACACTGGAGTTTGGGTGTTTATTCCTAATGCCACTGTGAAAGAGTACTAGAGGGTCCCACACTATATATATATATATATATATGAAATCTTAGTTAAATTTATGTACTAAATTAAATAAGTCTTAATAAATAGTATTTATTCCCTATTTAGTCAATCACAGATATTTAATCACTAAGTATTTGAATAAATAAGCGAATTATATAATAATTGTAAATTTTTTTTAAAGGATTTTAGAAATTATTATTTACTATATTTATACATAAATAATGAAGTGATATTTATTAAATAAATATTCATTATTCAAGATTTGGTAAATAACAAGGAGTAGAAGTTGACCAAGCTTAATGTTCTGGTAGGAAATGGTATAAATGTTATTAATTTATAAATTCTAAAATATGTTCCACAGGTCATATGGCTAATATTAACATTTATATTAATATTTTTTGAAATGGGGTCTATTAGGAATTATTTAGTTGGGAGAGGGATTATGTTCTTGTTTCCAACCCTAAACCTACCATAAGAAATATCTAATTATATCACTTTCTATTATCATACATTGTTTAACAATGAAAAACACAAGCAATCAAGATCATCTATACTAGCACCCAATAATTATATAGTGAAGTTCATAGAATTATATACATTTTAGATCACCCATAGTGGGATTATTTAATTGGATCCCATAACACAATCGTATTTTGACAATATCAAGTTAATGAAATCATCAATGTAGAGAGAATTACAAGTTAATGATATTATATATATTGATATAATTAAATTATAAATTATATATAAATATAAATATACTTTTATTTCCCACATTTATCTAGTAAAATAGTCATTAATTAAAAAACATTGGTCTAGACATTCTATATTGTGAAAAATATATATTTTTCAAAAATTAAAACTAATTTCCAATTTGGACTTTCCATTCAGTAATTTATGCTGTACCTGAAACTTAAACTAGGTATTAGAGAAGTTACATGACAAATTTGTAATTATTGATTATTCAAGGATTCTGTAAATGTGTTTGTGATTTATACTACTTATGATCAATTAGATATTAATATTAGAACATCATCATCAGTCACCTTCCTGCTTTCTCACTAACATAACAAAATAATTATTAATATTAAAAAGATTAAATATCTGAAAAACAATCTGGAAGTGATAAATGTTTTTTCCCATACAAGAGAAGACTACATGGTGTATACAACCAAACTACGTGCCATGTACAAATGTATCTCATCTATATATAATGATAAAATTAGATAGGTTTGAAGAAATTGGAACTATGATCCATTAAAAGTGGATTGACATGTTGATTTGAAAAGGATGGAACACAGGTTTGAGAACTAAAAATCATGGAACCATCGTTCATTATATAAAGTCATTGTTTTATCATGCTAATGAACATGGTGGTCCCCACATGTCATGTGTCAGATACATGACACAAGGAATGAGAAGGAAAAACACTCTATGGCTACACACCATGTAATGTTGATAATTTAATGTGTAACTATAACTCATTCTTAGCTGGAATCATTACTATTCCCTAGTATTGTGTTGTAGACATGGGTATAAAATTGTTCATGTTGTCTAACTGGGTACAAACCATGTAGTCATCTATAGATAGTGTGGTCATTTTGATCTAGAGATAATAATTATATATATATATATAAACATATTCACATGTGCTTCATGTGTCATTTATTTTTACATAAATGACATGTTGTAGGATTGAAAATTATATATTTAATCTAATCACATGTACTAAATTTTGATGAGCACATGCAGTTTCCTCGAAGTAAGCTTTTTCACATCATTAATTTTGAATGATGTTAATTTACTAAATCAGATAAAAATTATTGATGAATGAAATTTAAGAATTATTGGATGGAATTATGATAAATTAAATTAAATAGATTGATTATTTGAATTTTCGATTAATTAAATAATGAATTGATTGATTGATAACTGGATTTCAATTTTATTCTTAGTGCATGTTGTGTAGATGATCATTAGATTAGATCATCCATGTGTATGTAATTTTTTTACAATAATTTATTATAATTTAATAAAAATATATGTCCTATTTTTTCCCATCCTTCTTATTATCAATGTTTGTTATTTATCAAGGTTTATTTTGTTTAATCCCACGTCATGCAATCTATTGGATACCCTCACATGCATGTGGGAAAAATATTATGTATGTTTGGAGCTCCCAGGAAAGAGGAGGCATTCAAAGTTTTGAATTTAATGCAAAAACAACCAAGGATACATAATAGAGATTATGTGTAATGAAACAACCAGAATGGAAACTACACAGTCACTTAAAAAATGAATTAAAAAGACTGTTATATTGAATAAAATATAACTAGATTATGCATTTTTTAGATATAGTTAATAACTTAAGTTAAATCCACATAATATTAACAAGGAATTTTATTACATAAAACTATAATTTTATTTATAATAGTTAAAATACCTCAACTAATATATTAAGTCATTATAGATTTCCATAATTTAAGTTTAAATCGACCTCATAGATTATACTTCATGATTGGAAGAAGTAACGGTTCTTTCAATTACTGTGGAACTTTTAACATGAATTTGTGTGTTAAATTAATGTGGTTTATATCAAGGTTTTACTTCCCAAGAAGGACATGGTGTAACTAAGAGGAAAGAGTTGGTTAAAACATTAACATGGATTTTAGGACTAGGTGTTCCACTCAACGGTTCAAGGAACATGGAGTTAATGTTGTGTAAATGTTAATAATACCTAAAACACATCAAATAACAATTAAGTACCATTACTAGGTAATGAGATGGGGAATATGAATCATTAAAACAAAAATATATTAGAAATAAGATATTATGATTCTAATAGTGAGGGATATTTGGAATAAAAAAAATAGTGGCAGCTTAATTTAATGTAATATAAATTTATTAGTCTATTTATGTAATCATATAAAGTTCTTATTATCTTTTCTAAACTCTCAGAAATGAAAAATTAATCTACTTTGACCATATAAATATTTCCCATAATAAGAATGATAAAATTTTCATCCACATAAATTTTTAGGAATGGTATAGGAACCTGGACGTTATAGTATGTCGTGCACATTAATAATATGTGATGGAAACCCCAATTCTTGAGTCCCCTCCATGTTAAGTGATATTATAAATTAATATGATGACATGGATGCATATAATATAATTTATCACCTAAAATACCTCGATAATGAGGAGGTTAGATTAGAGTGATGTGAGATCTCAAATTAACTATTCACATATAATATTGGAGTCTTGGTACTAGCTGGGTCTCATGTATTCAAGATGATTAGATATAGAGGACACTTAAAAATATTGTTGTTTAAAACCCCTAATGAGTTTCACAAATATCTCAATCTATCCTCACACACTAAAATCTTTTCTAATTTTATTGTGAATTATAATATGAGAAAATGTGACTAGACACCTTTAGAAAATCTTATGCATTTTAACTAAGATAAAAAAGACATGGGTCATGAAAAAACCGCCATCCATATAGTGAATAAGATGAGGGGGATCAAGGAAAAGAGACAAAATTCGCATTCCAAGGCTCTAATGTACCATCCATATAAGAAGAAAAATATCCATAGGTAAGGGAAGGAACAAGATGTTGTGTTTTTTAAATGATGTAAATAGGTCCATTGTAATAGGAAATACACCTTTCCAAATAATTAAGGGGACGTTTCAAGTGAATTCATTATCAAATGTAATCTTTTTATATCTAAAAATGGTTATTAAATAGTACATGTTGTGCTAAAATTTTTATCCAATGATATAAAAAATGTAGATTTAGAATTGTTTCCCAATGGGCAGTGGATCTTTGGGATGCCAATGGAGAAATATTTTCATCTATAGCCCTTGGAGGCCACCATCTCACGAGTCTAACATGATTGATTGTAGTTTTCTAGTTTTTTATTATGTTATAGTGTTACCAATAACATCACTTCTATTTCTTATTTAGACATTGTTGGATTTATTTTCATCTTTGGAAATAAATTTTTCTATGATATATATATATATATAGAATATGTTATATAATGGAATAGTTATAGAATAAAATTTATTTATTTAAATAATAAAAAATATTAGAAATTGAAAATGAAATAAACACATTGGAAACACATAACACCTAGTTGTGGCATCATTGTCTTAGTTATTTAAATGATATGCATTTAGAAAATATCTATCATGATAGTTATTTCGACTATTTTGATCATAACCCACATGAAATATGTCATGCTTGTTTATAATGGAAGATAAAAAACACCATTCTGGTCAAGGTGGTATGGCCACAATGCTTCTATAATTGGTACACATTGTGGTTCATAAACCATTTAAAGTAGGATATAGAGTTAGATTCTCATAATTTATGACTTTTATTGATGACATAAGTAGGTATGGTAATTTTTAATTGATGAGTTTTAAGTCTAATTCATTTAAGCAGTTCAAAGAGTTCAAGAATTATTTTGGGAATTAGATTCATGGGAATTTAAAGAAACATTAATTAGATCGAGGTGGTGAATATCTTAACCAAAATTTTGTTAATTTTCTATAGGTGTGGGATTTTATCTCAACTCACTCCAGCCTCTACACCATATTTGAATGGTCATAGTTAATGGAGGAACCATACCTTATTGTTCAAGGTAATGTTATTAATGAGATATGTATGACATCCACAATCTTTTTAGGGATTCGAAAAACACACGACATCATAGTTATTAAACCTAGTAAAAAATAATTTTTAGAATAATAATCATTTGATTTATAGAGTAGAAGGAAACCTATTTTACCACATGTTCATGCATGGGTTTTCTTTAATTTTTAATGATATCTCATGTAACCAAAAATCAGCCCTAGGCATGATGTGTATCTTTATTGGGTATCTAAACGATGCATGGTGACCCTATATATACTACCCTTCTGAAAAAATACATAACTTTCATAAGGAATTCCATATTTGTTGAGAGGTAGAACATTATCATGGATAGACAAATAAATATTGAATTCGATAAAGATGATACACAATAGAAAAAATATTTGGTATAATAAAAAGTTCCATAGGTCCCGATAGAATATGTTTTTCCCAAAACACAATAAAATTATAAGATATATATGTAAGTAATAGAACCATAAAGATACGTTTTTCTAGTGATTTCTAAATATTAATCATTATTTACTGAAAATGACGATCCTATATCCAAAACATAGGTAGTGGAGATCTCAAAAGCTATAATAATCCATGAATTATGAGATATATTCCATGTGTCAACCCATGTTTGTGTCCTGATCGACCCACTTGTTGAGGAAAAACCTATTTGGTGTAAATGGAAATTCAAGCGAAAACATGATAGGGAAGGTAAATTAAATACATCTACTTCATGTATGGTGGATAAATTGTTTTTTAAATTCAAAGGTATTGATTATGATGAATTTATTTATCCAGTTTCCATGTTTTTAATACATCAAATTTTTTCTTTTAATAATATTTTACCATGATTATGAGATTTGGAAAATGGATTTCAAAATGGATTTCATTATTGGTAGCGATTAGGAGGATGTGTTTATGAAAAAGACAGAGGGTCTTGTTACTTTTTGAAATTGTCAATACAGTATCAATGCTAAAAAAATACTTTTATGGATTAAAGAAATAATCCCAACCATGGAACATTTCATTTTATGAATTTATAAATAAATTTGGTTTCATTAAGAATTAATGTGATCCAAGTATTTACAATAAATTCAATGGGAGATTAGTAGTTTTTCTAGTAATACATGTTGATGACATATTACAATTTATAAATGAGATACTATCCATATATGAGTTTAAGGAATGATATAGAAAATTATCCTCCATGAATGACTTGGGTATAAAAACCTACAATATAGGGATTAAGATTATGTATGATAGATCGAAGCGGCTACTTGGAATAAGTCATTGTACATAAATTTACCAAATACTGAAAATGATTTTATAGAACAATCCAGGATGGGATTGGTTCAAGTTTCACATTCTATACAGCAACCAAAGAATTTTTTTTCCTTAGATATAATAGTAAAGGGAAATAATAAGAAACATCCCGTAAAAGTTTTCTATAGTAACTTCATGTATTATATATTATGTATAAGGATTTATGTCAATTATGAATTGATTATTGTAGGATGACATCATGATGATCCAGATGAAAAAAATTTCACTGATATTAATGATATCCTTTAGTATCTAAGGTTAAATAATGATATTATCTTGGTTTAAAGAGTAGTTGAGGATATAATCATCATAGGATATACATATTATACATTTTATATAGATTATAATGAATTAATTTCATGATATGGATATGAATTTTTCCACAATAGAGGATTTTTGAGGTGGAAGAGTTAAAAACCAAGTTTTTATCAATTCTACAGTGGATTATGAGTATATTGTGGCAGTTTATGAAACCAAATAAGAATTCTGGATTCAAAACATATTTCAAGATTGTGATGTTGTTACTATTAATCAAGACCATGTCATAGTTTACTGTGATAACTCTATTGTTGTGTCCCTTTCTAGATATCTAAGGTCCCGTCAAATGAGAAAAAACATAATTCCTAATTTTCATCTCATGAGGGATATTTCTCAAGTAGGTGATGTTTCAAGGATTTAAGTATCCATAGGGGAAACTGTGGTGAAGCCCTTGATGGAGTATTCATCTCAGCAGAGATAAGGGAATCATGTTAAAGCTAGTGGAATGAATGTATTTTTCAGTTGGCTAAAGTAGACGTGGATGTCCGTTTGATTTGGTTCTCTAGAACCAAATGTCAGAGTACATGATTACATGATTTCATTATTAATGATTTTTTCTTATGGAATAATGATTGTTCCTCTTCATGGCATTTTTATGTGATTATACACAAAGAATATATATCATAATGAAAGTTCATAGCAGTTCCCCGCTACGATGAGATCCAGGAGGTTCCATTATTGTATTTTCAAGTATATATTATCTAGATTGATGAAATAATTTTATGGGGCATAAATGATACATAATATCAAGGGTGGAGACTCATTAGAGCATGAGTCAACATCTCATGGTTTACACCCCTGGTAATTTCTTATGCAAGTGATTATAGGAACATACTCTCTAATAGTAATTATTTGTTTTCAAATCCCATTGGATGTTCCTATATTAATACATGTTTATTGATCCTTAGACATTAATAGTATCATTTATATATATATAATGACTCATATAATTTTATGTATTAATAATAACCAAGACAACATATGATCACAGACATGTAGGATACATTGGATTTAACACATGTGATATTCAATTAATTTATAACATGAGAAAGGATTTATCGCTTATATCCCTTGACAGATGTTGTTATATTTTTCCCTTTGACGGGAATTGAAATACCTAGATAAATCCATAGCTATTTTATTTTGTTGGTGTGTTCATTTATAGAATGTTAAGGAAATATAGATCAAGAAAATAGGTTGATGGGACTAGCATTAAACTTGTTTGATTTGAGATATCATGATATAGAGATTATATTACAACATATTCATTTATAGAAGGTTGACTATCATTTCAACACTAACTTATTTCTCTATGGGTTTCTTGACATGCTAGTAGACCCGAACAATGGAATACATGAATTTATGCCTAACTATACTAAGAAAGTGTTGCATTGTATCACATAATAGATGTATCCACAATATTAGTTAAATTCAAGTATTAAATATATCAGGTAATATTTAATAATATTAATTCGAGTTTAGTTGATTTCCGTGATTTATTTACAAGTTATTTTAATGAATTAGTTAGTTAAAAAATAATAATATTTTTTTCAAGGTCTGATGAATATATTATTTATTAAATTTATCTATGAATAATTTAATGATATATATTAAATAAATATTCATTAATAAAATTTCTTTAAATACCAAGGAGGATAAGCGATCCTAGATTAATGGTCTCATTGTAAATGTTATAGATGATATTTATTTAAATATTATTAAATTTCATGCACATGTCTAGTGTCTAATAATAATATTTGTATTATTATTATTGGACATGGGTTAAATTAACAATTCTATCATCTAGAAGGATCTTATGTAAATGTTTAAGTCCCTAAAATAACCATAAGAAATATATAATTATATCACATTCTATAGTCACTCTTTTTTTTGAAACATTGATGAATCATGGAGCTCTATCATGCCCTATAAAGATATTAAGAGATCTAGAATGATATTCAATCATACTCTCTGAATCCATTATATGATCATCAAGAGTTATTCGTTATTAAAATGATTTCTATAGTGATCAACCATGAATAATATAGGGTAAAAGGATCATCCCTACTAGCACATTAGGATTCTACAACAACATTCAGAAATAGTGGGGGAAATGTGGATCACCACTAGATAGATTCTTTCCTCAGATCCTTTGGCTCTACAATAGTTTGATGACATAGATCCAATCATACCATAAAAAAAGTAGGAATTAAAATTTAAGGTAATTCGATATCTATTAATAATTTAACTATAAATTATATATAAAGATATTCAATCTTCTGGTTTTCGTATTTATTCAGAAAATTAATCTTTGATTTAAATATAGTGGTCTTGATAATATATATCATCTACAAAATCTATTTTAATAAGTTAATTCATAATATCTTGTTTCCCTCTCCATAGAGGATCTTTTACTATTCCCATAACACATAATTCATTTCTAATAAATCCAAAATCCTTTTCATAATTGATTCCAATGTTACTCTTATTTTTTTCAATAAATATAAAATACAACCAAATGGTTGTAACTATATATCCCTTTTATTATTTATGAAAAACATTCTATAGAATCAACCGACCATAAGACACTGATATAATCTCTACCTCTTTCTTACATAATCCATGATCTTCCATTCCTAGAAATTTTTTGGATTTCTTCTCTCTTGAGATTTATCTCTGTAATTCTTTCCCCTTTTTTAATAAAAATAGAAAGGGGTTTTTTCAAAAAAAAATGTTCTCAACCATATTGGAATGGGCGTGGGTATAAAGACACTATATTTTCCCCCATTGTACTGACACAATTCTTGTATCATATTTTAAAGCGAAAAAAAATCATCTTTTCAAACTTCTAAGAATTCCATATTAATATAGATGATGATCTATCTACATATAAACATTGAAATCTCTTTACATAAAACATATAATAATATAACCGATCTTTTAATCTTCCTTCAATCAACCTTCTTTAAAAAATCAACATAAATCCATTTTCATGGATAATTTCATTTTTTTTAAAAAAATTGAGCAACTATATCATCACGTAGAAATTATCCATAAAAAATCCACTAAATAAAAAGGGACCAAACTAACTATAGGAAATAATAATTTCTGTTACCAACTTTAATTCAATCCATATCCATCATTTATTTTCTATTATGAATTTTTAGGATAAGTAATTTATGTCCATTGAAATCATCTTTCATGTGATCATAATCATATTCACCTAAAATTGATAGTGAATAATATGTTATGCACCAGAGTGAATAACATTAAAAATATTGGATAAATTGGTACCACTTTTAATTATGAATCTAGTAATACCACCTAATAACTAGGACATTACTTTTTTTAATGGACTTCCCCACTATCATTTTGTCATTAATATATCATGTAAGACAAAACATTCATGATAAAGAAACATAAAATCTAAAAATAGAATTTGATGATACCAAATTATGAGTTCTTAAAATAATAATAATTATTCTTATATAAATATATATACTTCTTAAAAATGCTATTTATATTCCTATTTAGAGACCTCCATCATTTATTGAAATTCATAATACCATAATTCAAAATTATATAATTGGATTTATATTAATCCTAAAACCTAGATATGTATTTAACACCCATTTAACTCTAAATTTGGCTTCACACCAGCTTTACATTAGCATCCCAACTTGTCTAACTGGATTGAACATAGATTTTTCATGGTAACCACTTGACATCACTACTGTAACCTCATGTACACCATGGATTACAATGTAACAACTTGAAACTTTTCATCATTTCTTATATGGATAGATTCAGAGTAACTCTTTTTTTAAAATCTCATACCACTGGAATTTATATCTTTGAATCAATTACTAATAATTATAAAACTTATAGAAAAAAATATCTTCTTTTTCACCAATTAATTATATTTTATCAATGCACACACAACACACATTAATTATTTCATTCCTACTCTCTCTTAATTATGAATCCACATTATTTTTATTCATATTCCCCTTTTACTAAATCAAAATTTATGTCCCAAATAAACATAAAATGTAAAACGATAGGGAGTGTGGTACCTTAAACATCATTAAGATGTGGATCAAGGTTAACCATAACTAGAAAACCTTTTCTACCAATTTTATTTCATGAATTTCTATAGATAACAACACATCTACATACTGAGTTCTTATTATTAGATTTCAAATTGTTTTAATTAATAAATTGGGTCACCTTTTTAAAAGTGGTCCTATTTCCACTTATAAACGTTTCTAATTTTTAAACCACACTTTATACATACAGTTTTATTGTATTCCAAATTAGTTGTATTTAATTTAGTGACAATAGTAATGAATAATTCCTTTAAAGTTCAATAATTCTCACTCTTCATCTCCATAGGATAGAAATATATTCCCCGTGTGGTAATATTTTCAATGATTCCACTTGTGGAAGCTTATTATTTTCTTTAAAACATGATATCCATCATAAGTGATAGAAGATTCAACATTTTCATTTATTTTCTTATTCTAAATTAATTCATTTCTTCTTATACAATATTTGTTTTCTATAGAGAAAAATTTATTTCTCTTCTTATCCCTTAAATGTTTCTTGTTTGACTTAAATGGTGGTTATTATTGCATAAAAACCATTTATATTTAATAAAAAAAATATTAGATAGATTTTTTCTTCATTATTTGAGATCTAAAATATATTATTTAATATGACAGTTTCTTATTTCAAATAATCCTGACTTCTACTAATTATATGAGAAGTTTCCTTCCTCATTTTTCATTCTCTTCTTACCATATTTGTATAACATGAAATATGAATATCTTACTCACATTATAACATATTATCCTATAATGAAAAAAACATAATCTTTTCTTCCATAGATTTCATCCCCAAAATTAAATTTTTAATTTGTTCGTCATGAGTTATTTCTATCCACAACAATAACACATACATTCATTAGAATTATTTGAAAATTTTATCTAAGAATTACCATTCTTCGTCATTTTTTTCTTTTAATAATCAAAAACATGATTGTAAGGATAAAAATATGAATTTTACCATATTTATTATGGAATGAATGATTTTTATCATTTATTACTATCACAATCTAAAACCATTTTTATGGAATCTATACAGAAGTTAACGTTATGGATAAGAATGATATAATAGAAACAAATATTATTATACTTATCAGTTTCACATCACTTATTTTATTAAATGACATTCTTAAAATCCTAACATTCCTTTCTTACTTTTACATTATAAAATATAGTTATCTCTCTTTTGTAATCGATTGTAGGGTTTTTTATTTCTAAGGATAATAATGTATAAACCATTACAATTACCTTTCTAATAATAATTGATCTTGAAACATCAATAAATTTATGATAAATTTATGATGATTTATAAAATATATATGTGGTTATCTTATTTATTTCTACCACAATATTATAATTCATTAACATTACCTGCAAAATAAATCCTTTTAATATGAAAAAATATCTTTAATCTATTAATAAACATATGCAATATTCACACTCCCATTTAAGTATCATATCTCAGACCTCATTGCCTTTATCTATATAAATTATAGAATATTAAATTTCATTAATCATTTTTTTAAATTTTACATATAACTAATCATTGTTAACTTTTATTCTTTATTTCCATGCTCCTTTAATCGATTTAAATTTTTCTTGAAGAGTATTTATTGAAAATTTATCACAAACTCCATTTTTTATATCCATTATCTGATCAAGGAGACATAATCCTTGACCATATTTTCAAATTTTATTCTTAGAGAACCTTAAAATATCATCATCTAATTCATTCAATAGTTTCCCATAGATTCCAATTTCTTCAGTAATTCCTCCTCACTAGCCTTTATTGAAACCTCAACCAACAATTCTTCACCAATAAATTCATCATACTCATCTGAACTAATTCTAATACTAAACCCTGAAACCCTTTTACTTTAAACAAAATCATATTCCAACGGATTTCCATAAAATTTAATTTTAGGAAAATAAATTTATTTTTTGAGAGACATAACTCTTTTATCAAATTTTTATTAAGAAGAACTAAAACTCTCATTCACCTAGTATTGTTCTCTAACACATTTTTCCAATAAATATTTTATTTTGACTCCTTAGTAGTCATATTGTGATTTCAAAAACATGTATAATATGGATATGTTCAGGATTAATTTGTTAAACATATTCATAAGATTTTTTCAACAGTCCTCTAATATTCTATTTTATATTTCACTAAATATATAATTCTTTAAGATAATCCTCAATCTCTATTTCAACACCATTAACTCCTTTGAGTTCATTATATATTTTATAATTATACATGATAAAATGATATGATATATTCACGATTGAGCTTCCAAAATAGAATAGAATATTTATTATAAGATAATAATCTTTTTTACACAAAAATATAATCTAAAATAAATAATAGAATCCATTATATTATATAACAATTTTATGAATTTTAGAAACCCAACGAGTTTGGGGGGTGTGAATTAGGGTGATCATAAAGTTAATATTCTATCATATTTATTTATTTAGGGTCTTATTCCCTTTTTATATACACACCATTGAACTCATATTTTCCTCAAGGGAATCTACATCCCACATTATAAAAATAGCGATGAAAGTAAAACATACAATATGTACATGTTTTTACATGGTTCATCGGTAAAATGGTACTATATGGATAAAATTTTAGTGATGTGTTAATATATCTAATTTTCCACTACTTCTATAGTATTATGGTACAATACTGGGAAAATATTACTACACCACTATGGTATACAACCTCTTTTTATCATTAACCAAATATTCAAAATTTTATGTTATATAATTGTAGTCCTCTTCATTGTTTATTGACAGGAAGGACACAAAAAAATTAGAGTAAGGAAATAATATTACTTTCAACATTATCTTATAAATAGACATACGGATGTAATAACAGTGCTACTTAAAAAAAACATTTTCCACATATATATAACCCATTGTAAAAGATTTTAGTATTCTATCATTATATAATCTTCAAAAAATAACAAACTATATTTTCGAGATTTAATAATTATAATATAAAAAATATCATAATGTGTACATGGTATTTATACATTCAAATACCCAGATGTATCTTTGATAATAAAAGATTCTAATTTACATAAGTATAAACATTAACATTATATTTATGAGGTTGACATAGAATGTAATTTCATCCAAATTATGAATTTTACTCTTCAAAAAACGACTTCTATAATGTTCATGTTCTCTTATTTTTCTCCAAAGAACACACACTTCCTCTATTATTTCAATTATTCCTTTATTTTTCCTCTATTTGTTATTCATTTTAATTAATAATTCTGTAAAATAATATAAAATTTTAAATTTAAATTTTAAATTCAAAATTTGAATCTAAAATTATACTCACGCTAATTTATCTTCCAATCAATCCCATTTATTTCATTCCATTAAATTTCCACATTATAACTCCATTAAGATAGTTATTTTTTGATCTATATCATCCAAGAAGTTGTATGATAACCAAATATACCAAAAGTGTTTGTAACTTACAAATAACTATAATACAAGCCTTGGCTTATTGTCAACATGTAACACCCCAAGCTTCCACGGTACGTTTCTCTTCGAATAATGCGATAGCGTGTGTTGTACGCAACCTCGAGTTCTAACACACACCACAACTAATTAAACTAGCCGTTGTGAATAGTAATACCTACTTTTTGAAATTATATATATTTTATATTTGAAAATGGACTTCATTTTTGGATTCGGAATATCGAATTTATCCTAAGGTGAAATTTTGGTACATTTCGGATAACTTTCATATTTTGATGAATAGTGAAAATTACTAAGTTTTAATTAAAAACAACTTTTTTAATCAAAATAATTAATAGTGATAAATTATGAATTTGAGTGGTTTTAAAGTATATTTAAAATATATTTTTACCATTTAATATAATGTTGGTCATTGGACATAATTTTACAATTAAACCGAACATAAACGAGTGTCAATCTTTTGATAGTTATTATCTCTTAAAAACACGCTTTTTGTTTTGACAACGGGAATTAATTTTAAATTAATTTCTGCCACTTCTGTGTTTTGAATTTAGAAAAATGGATTCCATATTTGGAATCAGGATGACCAAATTGTGTAAATAGGTAACTTTTATTTTTAGACATTTTGAATAATTATTGTGGTAAATATTTTATTTACCATGGTTAAGGGTAAATCCGGTAAATAAGGGTTAAAAAAATAATATTATAATAATACAAAATTACCCTAAAACGTGTCCTAACCTTATTGGTGGACACATACCCGACCATGAGAATCCTTGGGTCAATTTGGGGACCCCTTGGAGCCACTTGTATGTGGTAGGGACACTTTATATTAATAATGTTAAAAGAAAAATAAAAATGGCATAAGCTTACATCTTTTAGAAGAACAATTTTTACATAAGGTTATACATGTTGGATTTTAGATTATAAATATTCATTAGAAAGATAAAAATATTTCCTACATAATGATATTTTATTTATAATTTTTAGACATCAAATAATTTAAATTATTAATGACACAATAATGATGCAATGTTTACCTCATTAATAAATCATTTAAATAAATAAGATTATAATGATTAAAATATTATCTAAAACCTGTCCAATTCTTATTGGTTGATGTTATTTAGAATATTAGTCATCTTATCTTTGACCTCAATGATTTATGGACCATTATAAACCGAATATAATTATATTATAAAGTAATACTTTCACTCTTTCCTAAAGATCCCCTCTTCTCCCTTATAAAAGGAGACCACTTCTACTCATTCCTCACACCTCTCAAGCCACTTGGCTCGTCCAAACTCTGCCCAACTAAGCTCCCCACATCCCTCTCATCCTACTTGAAGCTTCCCCTTAGGTAGAAATCATTTCAAGAAGTCCTTTGGTTCCAACCAAAGTGAGTTACCTAAATTAAAGGTAGCGATTTCTCTTAAATTATTTTCCTTTATTTTGCTTCTCCAACCCCCAAACTCTTTTTATTTCCTTTCTTTTGTAACAACACTAGTATCCTCAATATACTAGGATGTTGTTATAAGAATTATTCAAACTACACATACACACAACTCCATCTAATGGATGATGAACATAATGTTTCTGTGGATGGAAAACTAACGCCTCACGAAACGATGATTGTTCAAATACATCTTACCGCCTCTCATGGTGGCCATTATGATGGCACTGTAATTAAATATGATATTAATGATATATATTTTATATATAAGCTTCTGTAATTCCATTTTATTTCATACCATTATTCGTTTCATGTTGTATATACATACGATAATTTCATTTGAGGAAGTGCGGACTACCGCCCCCTTAAAATGATATGACTCGTT
The DNA here is from genome assembly GCA_963277665.1 of Viscum album. Taxonomy (NCBI): domain Eukaryota; kingdom Viridiplantae; phylum Streptophyta; class Magnoliopsida; order Santalales; family Viscaceae; genus Viscum; species Viscum album. The sequence continues at coordinate 629,340,562 of OY728127.1, forward strand.
CATACCACACATGGAACGTATAAAGGATGGTGTTAATGAACATAAGTAACATATATAAAATATTATATTATACTGGAATAGTAATATACCTATGTATCATTTGGATTCAATTCTTTTAAAATAAAAATTAAATGGACGTAGCATTCGTGCGTACGTACGGACTACCGTCTCCACGAACGCGGTGAGATCCATCCTCCATCGTATCCATTCAAGTCCTATTATCATTTTAGGGTTAAAAATAATGTTAATATCATTCTGATTATGAATAAGATTTAATCTATCCATTACAAACATGCCTTACGTAACCAAACATTTAAGAAGAACGAATCGATTATCACCTGAAACGACGATAATACTAAGATGTTATTAATAAAGCAATGTTAAAAGATCATATATGATATAATATTAATGTATATGATTCTTGTATAATTTAATAACAATTATTTCACCATTATACAGGAGGTTAACCGACCCCAACAAAGGAAAAGTACAAGGTAAGGGTTATTTCACAATCTCTTCATTATCCGAGGTTGTTTATATGTAATAATATACTCGGATCTCTTTATCATCCACATCCATGTTTCTTAAAAATGTATTTCAAAACATTTTTACTATTTACTAGAATATGAGTTAAAGTCATTTATACCCTTTTTGACTTTTATAAGTGGTTTATAAAGGAATCTTTCGGTCGTTTTCAAAACATGGTCCTTTTTAACCTTTTCGACAGAATTAAGGTAAGAATGTTTTTTTTTACTTATACGGCGGGTGTGGCTATTTTCCGCCGTTATAAAATCTTCAAAGCTTCCCTTACAATCTTATAAAAATATTTTCAAAGAAAATGTTTTATTTTATATGGATCTTAAATTATTTCAAAATAAAAGGAGATATTTCTTTAAAAAGAATTTTGATTTCATCTATGTCAACATCCTTTGATGGATTTTAAGATTATTTGAAGTTGATTTATTATGATACAAAACTTCTATATTGTATTGAAGGTTTTGTGATATGTTTGACTGTGGATGTGCTATTTTTATACCATTCATAGTTTATGGTGAAAGTATTGACATTTCATATGCTAGTTTTAATATGAATGTTTATGTTATGTTTAAACCTTTTCATATGGGAATGCATTGGACTTAATATGTGACGGGTGGAGCCCGCTATAGCTCCTCGATGCATCGGTAGGTCTCATGAGACAAACTAGTGTCTTGGCACAAGGCCTTGACAAAATCTTATTTGTAGTCTTGGCATGAGGCCTTGACTATGTGGTTATGATAGTCTGGCATTATGCATTCCAACATTATGAAAGTGGTTATTGATATTGCATGTGATTATTCGATTAGTAGAATATCCATGTGAATAAGTAAATGGAATTATTTCATTTTACTTTTGCCATACTATGTTGAAGTTCAATTTTAAAAGGCTTTTGTTTTAGTAATTCATTGTCTTAAATGTTTATGATTATTTTGAATGTTCCGCTATATTGTTATCCTTACTGGGCATTTGAGCTCACCCCTTTTCTATGTTTTATTTTTCCCAGGTAGTGAAGAAGTAAATTATGAATGACTTGCAGGGATATTATGAGGGGTTAATAGTGTGGATATGAAGACTTTGTTGTTGTAGTAGTTTTTCACTTTGAAATGTAATGTAAAACTTTATGATTATATTTAGTGTTTCCAAGGCTACTAAACCAATCGGTCTTTCGGGATTTTATCTTTCTTGTGATCATGCCAATGTTATGTAATAATGCACCGACTCTAGGTAGCTGGGGTCGGGGCGTTACAGTTGGTATCAGAGGAAGTTTAGTACAAACCTTGGAAGCTAGATTTAGATAAACTCTGATTAGAGCACGTAGACCTAAGATGAACTTTGAGGATTAGTATAGAAGAACTTCCTAGAATTTTGGTATTGTAGAGATTTTGTGAGTTTTCCAAGCAATACATCCCTGTCTGGATACGAGCAGGTAGAGGCGGCTCTGGCACAGATGTACCTAGGGGTAAAACCCGAAAACACCGCTTTGAGCTAGACTCGAACGGGAACTGGTGCACGACAACGGGCCTTGCTGCACTCTTGGTTACGACACTCCCGGGGATATGCTTAGGATAACTCTCATTTTCTTTAGAAATCATTTTGAAGGGATTATGAGTATATACTTCCTCAAAGAAAACATTCTTATGATTATGGATTATATCCATAAATAGTTCAATTTATGTTAAGTGTTTTATAAGTATGGGATTATGTATTTTGATTCATAAATTGATCTAGTTTATGCCATTGTTTAGAAATGGCGCCTAGTGGAAGAAATGGAAACCGTATCAATGCACGCACTCCATGTAGGGATTGCCCTCCTTCTCAAGATAATTATAGTGGGGCTGGTGATGCAACTGGTGATGATCAGCTAATCACCATACTGGGACAACTTACTCAGGTTATGAATAATAACCTTATCCGTATGGAGCACCCTGATCCACAACGTGGAGGATCAATGTTAGATCGATTAATGAGGCAACAACCGCCAACGTTCAATGGGAGTACAAATCCCTTAGTAGCTGAGCAATGGATAAATTCCCTAGAGAAAATATTTCAGGATTTGGGGAGCAGTGAAAGGGAAAAAGTTATCATGGCAGTTTACCGCCTCACTGGAGATGCTGATCAATGGTGGTCATTGATTCAAAATACGAAGGAAGATGATGAAGTATCAAATATGGAATGGAGGGAGTTCAAAGATCTGTTTTTAGAAAAATACTTCCCTCGCGACCATCAAGCAGATATGGAAAGGCAATTTCTGAGTCTGAGACAAAAGGAGGATGAGAATGTCACAAAGTATGAGGCTAACTTTACAAGGTTAGCGAGGTACGCTGGTGATTATATTCGTAACCCAAGAAGTAAGATTGATCGTTTCTTTGATGGGTTAAAACCATTTCTCTGTCGAGCGTTAGTCTCACAATCCTTTTCATCGTACGAAGACATTGTCTCATGTGCTATCAAGACCGAAAAGGAATTCTCTAAGTCTTATGACTTTAAAGCAAAGCAAGAGAAGAAGAGACCTGCTGATCAATCTGGGAATGGAAATAAGGGGAAGAAGGGAAATGTTGAATATCCATCTTGTGGTAAATGCGGGAAGAAACATCCTAGTACTTGCTTAAAGGGAATGGGAGTCTGTTACAAGTGTGGTGAAAAAGGCCACCAAGCTCATGATTGCAAGGGGAAGAAGGAAGCTACCAACGTTCAGTGCTATAATTGCAGGGAGATGGGGAATTATGCAAATGCGTGTCCTAAGCGTCAGGAGAACTTACCTCAGAAAAGGCCAAGGGATCAAGGCCTGGCTTATGCTATCACTACTGCTGAGGTAGAAGCTCCAAAAGACGTGGTGGCAGGTAATTTAATGGTTTCCTCAAGTTTAGCAAATGCATTATTTGATTCTGGATCATCGCATTGTTTCATATCTTCCCAGTTTGCTAAGAAAATTAGATATTTCCAATTTGATTTAATAAGGGAGTTGTCAGTTAAAACTCCTAAGGGAAGTATCATTGCAACAAAGTTTTGTGAATCAGTCCCCATTAGAGCACTTAAATTTTCTTTATCTTCTGATTTCATCGTCATACCTATGATTGAGTTTGATATAATCCTCGGTATGGACTGGCTTTCGAACTATGATGCGAAGATTTATTGTAAGAAGAAAGAGGTTACGATTCTTGATGATAATGATAAGGAGCACCTTATTTTTAGAGCAGAATCGTCACCACCTAATTCTTATTTAGATCCACCCCCAGTAGCTCAACTTAATTCAATTATTGGGGAGGAAGAGAATGAAATAACTGTCGGTGAGGAAAGGAATGTTCAAATAGAGGATGTACCTGTTGTGAACGAATTTGTAGATGTATTTCCGGAAGATTTACCTGGACATCCTCCAGAACGAGAAGTTGAGTTTTCTATTGACTTGATTCCTGGATCAAGGCCTATATCGAAGACCCCTTATAGAATGGCCACTGTAGAGTTAGTCGAACTAAAGAAACAACTAGAGGAATTGAGTAATAAGGGATTTATTCGCCCTAGTGTTTCTCCATGGGGAGCCCCTATTCTTTTTGTTAAAAAGAAAGATGGATCTATGAGGTTATGTATCGACTACAGGGAGATCAATGCTATAACGATAAAGAACAAGTATCCCCTACCTCGTATTGATGATTTATTTGACCAACTGCATGGAGCTCAATACTTTTCAAAGATTGACCTTCGATCTGGATACCATCAGTTGTGTGTGAAGAAGGAATACATTCTGAAAACAGCATTTCGAACCAGGTACGAGCATTACGAGTTTACTGTAATGCCGTTTGGATTGACTAATGCACCCTCTGTATTCATGGATCTAATGAATAGAGTTTTCAAGGAGTATCTCGATGAATTTGTGGTGGTATTTATTGATGATATCTTGGTATACTCCAAAACCTACGAAGATCATGAAAATCACTTGCGCATTATCTTGAAGACTCTAAGGAGGCATGAATTATATGGGAAGTTTAGCAAGTGTGAATTCTGGCTTCAGGATATTTCTTTTCTTGGCCATATTGTCTCAAAAGATGGAATCTCTGTTGATCCTTCTAAGACCAAGGCAATCCAAGAATGGCCAGCACCTACAAGTATAACTGAGGTACGCAGTTTTATTGGTCTGGCAGGTTATTATCGACGTTTCGTCCAGAATTTTGCCCGATTGGCTAACCCATTAACGAAGCTCACACGTAAAGGGGTTAAATTTGTTTGGACAAAAGAGTGTGAAGAATGTTTCGAAGAACTGAAGAGAAGATTAGTCAATGCTCCTATATTGACTCTACCATTGGGGAATGATGGGTTCTTTATTTATAGTGATGCATCGAAGAATGGACTTGGTTGTGTCCTTATTCGGAATGATAGAGTTATTTCCTATGCATCACGACAGTTGAAAATTCATGAACAAAACTATCCTACTCATGATCTTGAGTTAGCAGCTGTGATCTTTGCTTTGAAGATATGGAGGCACTACCTCTATGGTGAAAAATGTGAGATTTATACTGATCACAAGAGTTTGAAGTATATTTTATCACAAAAAGAACTCAACCTGAGGCAAAGCAGATGGCTTGAATTACTCAAGGATTATGATTGTACGATACACTACCACCCGGGGAAGGCAAACAAGGTGGCAGATGCTTTGAGTAGAAAAGACCATGGAGTTTTGAACAATATGAGAATTGAAAGGGATCCAAATTTCATGGATGTAGTGAAGATGGAAATGGGAATAACCAGGGAAGGTGAAACATTAATGCTTTTTCAAATGGTTGCCAAACCATCTTTACTAGAAAGGATTAAGAGTTCTCAGACCGATGATGAAGAATTCCAAAAGAAGATTAAAGCTGTGAATGATGGGAGATTGAGAGACTTTGTGTATGAAGATTGAATTTTGAAATTCGGGAAGAGACTTTGTGTTCCCAATATACCTGATCTAAAAAGGGAATTGTTGGATGATGCTCATAGTTCCAATTTCTCTATACACCCTGGGAGCACCAAAATGTATAGAGATTTGAAGGAACATTTTTGGTGGGACAACATGAAGAGGGAGATTGCTGATTTTGTGTCAAGATGTATGGTTTGTCAACAAGTGAAAGCTGGAAGGCAACAGCCTGGAGGAGTCATGCAACCTCTTCCCATACCGGAGTGGAAATGGGACAATGTTACGATGGACTTTGTCATGGGGCTACCAAAGACTCCTAGAAGGAACGATGGAATATGGGTTATTGTTGATCGTCTTACCAAGACAGCATATTTTCTTGCTATAAGAGAAGATCTACCCCTGGAACGTATAGCAAGACTATATATTAATGAAGTTGTGAGACTTCATGGAGTACCCCTATCGATTATTTCTGATCGTGATCCCCGTTTTACTTCAAGATTCTGGAAAAGTCTTCAGAAATCCCTGGATACTGAACTTCATTTGAGCACTGCTTACCACCCTCAGACAGACGGACAATCAGAACGGACTATTCAATCCTTAGAAGACATGTTGAGATCTTGCTCACTTGACTTTCAGGGTATGTGGGATCAATATTTACCTTTGGTAGAATTTTCCTATAACAATAGCTTCCATTCGAGTATTCAGATGGCACCATATGAAGCGTTATACGGAAAGAGATGTCGTACACCAACCTGTTGGGATGACGTTGGTGAAAGAAAACTTGTAGGCCCAGAACTGGTGGAGGAAACGGTGGAAAAGGTGAATGTAATCCAAAATCACATCAAAGCAGCTCAAAGTAGGCAGAAGAGCTATGCCGATAATCGAAGGAAGGATTTGGAATTTCAAGTCGGTGATCATGTTTTTCTGAAGGTATCTCCGTGGAAGGGAGTCATACGTTTTGGTAAGAAAGGTAAATTGAGTCCCAGGTACATCGGACCTTTCGAAATTCTAGAACGAATTGGGGTTGTAGCTTACCGATTGGCAATGCCGCCAAGTCTCTCCAAAGTTCACGATGTGTTCCACGTATCTCTATTGAGGAAATACATGCCTGATCCGAAGCATGTACTCACCTATGAGGAATTAGAACTGGAACCCGATCTGTCTTATTGCGAAGAGCCCGTCAAGATTCTTGATACGAGAGAACAAGTGCTGAGAAACCGGACGACGCGTCTGGTAAAAGTTTTGTGGAGAAACCATAAGATGGAAGAGGCAACGTGGGAACCCGAGGAACTTATGATGAAGAACCACCCGAGTCTTTTTATGCAGTAATACCCTAGAAATTGCGAGGACGCAATTATTTGAAGGAGGGGAGAATGTAACACCCCAAGCTTCCACGGTACGTTTCCCTTCGAATAATGCGATAGCGTGTGTTGTACGCAACCTCGAGTTCTAACACACACCACAACTAATTAAACTAGCCGTTGTGAATAGTAATACCTACTTTTTGAAATTATATATATTTTATATTTGAAAATGGACTTCATTTTTGGATTCGGAATATCGAATTTATCCTAAGGTGAAATTTTGGTACATTTCGGATAACTTTCATATTTTGATGAATAGTGAAAATTACTAAGTTTTAATTAAAAACAACTTTTTTAATCAAAATAATTAATAGTGATAAATTATGAATTTGAGTGGTTTTAAAGTATATTTATAATATATTTTTACCATTTAATATAATGTTGGTCATTGGACATAATTTTACAATTAAACCGAACATAAACGAGTGTCAATCTTTTGATAGTTATTATCTCTTAAAAACACGTTTTTTGTTTTGACAGCGGGAATTAATTTTAAATTAATTTCTGCCACTTCTGTGTTTTGAATTTAGAAAAATGGATTCCATATTTGGAATCAGGATGTCCAAATTGTGTAAATAGGTAACTTTTATTTTTAGACATTTTGAATAATTACTGTGGTAAATATTTTATTTACCATGGTTAAAGGTAAATCCGGTAAATAAGGGTTAAAAAAATAATATTATAATAATACAAAATTACCCTAAAACGTGTCCTAACCTTATTGGTGGACACATACCCGACCATGAGCATCCTTGGGTCAATTTGGGGACCCCTTGGAGCCACTTGTATGTGGTAGGGACACTTTATATTAATAAAGTTAAAATAAAAATAAAAATGCCATAAGCTTACATCTTTTAGAAGAACAATTTTTACATAGGGTTATACATGTTGGATTTTCGATTATAAATATTCATTAGAAAGATAAAAATATTTCCTACATAATTATATTTTATTTATAATTTTTAGACATCAAATAATTTAAATTATTAATGACACAATAATGATGCAATGTTTACCTCATTAATAAATCATTTAAATAAATAAGATTATAATGGTTAAAATATTATCTAAAACCTGTCCAATTCTTATTGGTTGATGTTATTTAGAATATTAGTCATCTTAACTTCGACCTCAATGATTTATGGACCATTATAAACCGAATATAATTATATTATAAAGTAATACTTTCACTCTTTCCTAAAGAGCCCCTCTTCTCCCTTATAAAAGGAGACCACTTCTACTCATTCCTCACACCTCTCAAACCAATTGGCTCGTCCAAACTCTGCCCAACTAAGCTCCCCACATCCCTATCCTCCTACTTGAAGCTTCCCCTTAGGTAGAAATCATTTCAAGAAGTCCTTTGGTTCCAACCAAAGTGAGTTACCTAAATTAAAGGTAACGATTTCTCTTAAATTATTTTCCTTTATTTTGCTTCTCCAACCCCCGAACTCTTTTTATTTCCTTTCTTTTGTAACAACACCAGTATCCTCAATATACTAGGATGTTGTTATAAGAATTATTCAAACTACACATACACACAACTCCATCTAATGGATGATGAACATAATGTTTCTGTGGATGGCAAACTAACGCCTCACGAAACGATGATTGTTCAAATACATCTTACCGCCTCTCATGGTGGCCATTATGATGGCACTGTAATTAAATATGATATTAATGATATATATTTTATATATAAGCTTCTGTAATTCCATTTTATTTCATACCATTATTCGTTTCATGTTGTATATACATACGATAATTTCATTTGAGGAAGTGCGGACTACCGCCCCCTTAAAATGATATGACTCGTTCATACCACACATGGAACGTATAAAGGATGGTGTTAATGAACATAAGTAAAATATATAAAATATTATATTATACTGGAATAGTAATATACCTATGTATCATTTGGATTCAATTCTTTTAAAATAAAAATTAAATGGACGTAGCGTTCGTGCGTACGTACGGACTACCGTCTCCACGAACGCGGTGAGATCCATCCTCCATCGTATCCATTCAAGTCCTATTCTCATTTTAGGGTTAAAAATAATGTTAATATCATTCTGATTATGAATAAGATTTAATCTATCCATTACAAACATGTCTTACGTAACCAAACATTTATGAAGAACGAATCGATTATCACCTGAAACGACGATAATACTAAGATGTTATTAATAAAGCAATGCTAAAAGATCATATATGATATAATATTAATGTATATGATTCTTGTATAATTTAATAACAATTATTTCACCATTATACAGGAGTTTAACCGACCCCAACAAAGGAAAAGTACAAGGTAAGGGTTATTTCACAATCTCTTCATTATCCGAGGTTGTTTATATGTAATAATATACTGGGATCTCTTTATCATCCACATCCATGTTTCTTAAAAATGTATTTCAAATTTTTTTTACTATTTACTAGAATATGAGTTAAAGTCATTTATACCCTTTTTGACTTTTATAAGTGGTTTATAAAGGAATCTTTCGGTCGTTTTCAAAACAAGGTCCTTTTTAACCTTTTCGACAGAATTAAGGTAAGAATGTTTTTTTTAACTTATACGGCGGGTGCGGCTATTTTCCCCCGTTATAAAATCTTCAAAGCTTCCCTTACAAGCTTATAAGAATATTTTCAAAGAAAATGTTTTATTTTATATGGATCTTAAATTATTTCAAAATAAAAGGATATATTTCTTTAAAAAGAATTTTGATTTCATCTATGTCAACATCCTTTGATGGATTTTAAGATTATTTGAAGTTGATTTATTATGATACAAAACTTCTATATTGTATTGAAGGTTTTGTGATATGTTTGACTGTGGATGTGCTATTTTTATACCATTCATAGTTTATGGTGAAAGTATTGACATTTCATATGCTAGTTTTAATATGAATGTTTATGTTATGTTTAAACCTTTTCATATGGGAATGCATTGGACTTAATATGTGACGGGTGGAGCCCGCTATAGCTCCTCGATGCATCGGTAGGTCTCATGAGACAAACTAGTGTCTTGGAACAAGGCCTTGACAAAATCTTATTTGTAGTCTTGGCACGAGGCCTTGACTATGTGGTTATGATAGTCTGGCATTATGCATTCCAACATTATGAAAGTGGTTATTGATATTGCATGTGATTATTCGATTAGTAGAATATCCATGTGAATAAGTAAATGGAATTATTTCATTTTACTTTTGCCATACTATGTTGAAGTTCAATTTTAAAAGGCTTTTGTTTTAGTAATTCATTGCCTTAAATGTTTATGATTATTTTGAATGTTCCGCTATATTGTTATCCTTACTGGGCATTTGAGCTCACCCCTTTTCTATGTTTTATTTTTCCCAGGTAGTGAAGAAGTAAATTATGAATGACTTGCAGGGATATTATGAGGGGTTAATAGTGTGGATATGAAGACTTTGTTGTTGTAGTAGTTTTTCACTTTGAAATGTAATGTAAAACTTTATGATTATATCTAGTGTTTCCAAGGCTACTAAACCAATCGGTCTTTCGGGATTTGATCTTTCTTGTGATCATGCCAATGTTATGTAATAATGCACCGACTCTAGGTAGCTGGGGTCGGGGCGTTACACAACACACACATGTTGAGCTCCATAGATGATGACCTACAATGATATATTACACTAATATCCATAGAACAACAATTTCTAGACTAAAACATTATTCAAAACACCTAACACTATAACTACCTTAATATGTTGGATATTTTCTCCAAAAATCTAAAAAAACCAATTTTTATCTATTAAGAGTGTCTTATCTCAAAATTCCTTCTTTGAGACATATTTCATATTATACATATATTTCCATTTATAGGGTATATATTCTTACTATTTGAAATATTTTTTCATTACTATATTATTATACTTATTATTTAAATTTCTATTTAATGTTACCAAATTCAAGGTATTTTCATTCACAATTTACCAACCAATAATGGGTTATTTTGCATTATCAATTTAAAACAATGATATTTGATCTGCAAATTCTTATTTGGTGAAATTATTTCCCTTTAACTCTCAAAACACATATCTTTTTCATTCATGTGGTGATGTATTAGATGTATTTTTTACTATTTCACCTCACTTTGGTTCACAATTCAACATGAAGAGTGATTTTAATTAGAGTTGACACAATCAATTCATTATGATAAAAAGTTTAATCTTCCTTTTTGATATTCATTATATTTCATTTTAAATTTAATTATCAACAAATCAATGATTAATAAGGTCATTCTCTATTTATTTTTCTTCATTATTTAAAATGTGGGAATGAAATATCTTTTTTTAACAATTTTAATACTATCCACATTCTGTTTTCATTTACTATCATTAATAAAAAATAAAAGGAAATTCTTTTTAACATCTTCCACATGACCACATTTTCCCATTATCTTCATTAATTTTATTTAGAAGGATTTCTTTCCAAGATTCATGGTTTTCTAAAGAAATTTTCATTCTAATTGTTTTATAATACATTTCCATTTAATTAAATGTTATTAAAAACATAAGGTCTCTTCTCTTTATTTTTTAAAATAATTTTATAATGCTCTGAAAATGTGTTTTAACTTATGTTCACATCGTTTGACATTTTTTATAATTCATTGGGGATATTATTAAATGATAGCATCCACCTTGTTTCTATAGATTTCTAATGATTATGTATTAAGAATGTTTTTCAAAAACCAATTTCCTTAACATGGGTTAATTATTTCATAATGGAATTATATATGTTTTTATGTTAATGTCAAACACATATATATGGTTTTCATTATGTAATGGGTAGTGATAGAATTATATAGACCTCTAATTCGTTCTTATAAGATTTATATATCATGAGATGACATGAATGGTTCTAGGGAGTAACCCCAATTAAGTATTGTTTAATGGTAATGTAGAGTGATCTCAATCCACCATATGTAACTATCAATTATGTGATAATGGTGTTATAAGTGAGCCTTGTCAAAATAAATGATTTTATATTCTTATTTTTTGTCCAAAATATTATTTCATATCTCAATATCATGAAAAAAAGCTATTTTATATTTTCATGGATCATTATTGTTGACTCATGCATATAAACTCCTATAAATTATCTATTTGGTTATGAAAAAAATCATTATTCCATGAAAAATGGTTTATGATCCTTGTTTTATTGGGTATGATTCTCTTATATCATGTATATTCACTTTTATTATGTTATCATGCCCATAATCTCATCTTATTTTCAATAATTTTCAATAATTTTTATCTCTTATATTCATCCTTAATGTGAAATTTTGATCAACCTTATGTTTACATTCCTCATATAATCATAGAGGGTATTATATTTGAAATTTTATGAAGGGGGTAATGTATGAAATATATTCATAGAATAAGATGATTAAAATTTGTGAAATTATTTTTTTGTGTATTTAATGAACAAAGAAACTAAACTTCTAGTTCCTGGAGTGTTATTTATTATAAGATTTAATGAGTATTCATATAAAATTATATAATATGTTTATACGTATGTTATGGTTATATAATCTCAAGAACCAAGATGTAGGTGTAGATGTAGTGGGGGAAAATACTACCATTGATCCCATGGTGAAGGTTATTCTCAAACATTCCCACATAAAGTGATATTTAATTAATTATATTGAGATAGAACCTAAAGAGGTTATTTAATCTTGACCCATGCTCTGAAATTAGAATTTTACCCTACTATATCTCTAACAACTCTGAGATTTTCATAGTAATGAACATATTTAGGTAATAATACTTATAAAATAGGCACTAAATATCTATTCATAGAAGTTTCACATCATCATGGGTATGGATGATTAAGGTACACCATTACATTTCCCCACAATGGAAAAGATACATACAAGAACTGCCATACAGTCCGTAGAAGTCCAAACTAATAGAAACACTTAAATAATGACCTTAAGATAATCCTCCTATATATAAGGGATAGGTTCACCTAATAACCTAGGATGTTTTTACCACTAAAAATTTTAAAGTGAACCAATCCTATAGGTATATTTATATAACCTAAATGTAATGATTTTATACTAAGTAGGAGAAGGAATTTCAAATATGTCTATAAGTGTAGGGTCTACTAATTGCATTATAGGAAATGGAACTACTCCCATAACAATAAATGTGGGAATCACACAATCAAGTCCTTGGATGGAAGCCTCATCACATAGTTGGTCAATGATTGGAAGGTCATTTTTTTGAATGTGAGAATTATAACCTTCTCATAGGATCTTGGCTTGCGGTTTTCCTAGATAAATCCTACAATTTAAATGATAAAAAATATTCATTAAATCATATAATGTTATTTAACTCAATAATGTTACAATAATTGATTAATAATTTCTATAAGATGCATGTATAATTTTCCTCTTCTAGGAAATTAATGAATTAGAGCATCTAGTCAACACAATTGTTTTTAGATTCTTGGTGAATGGATATACTTATAATTTCACTAACACTAGGTTCCCTATAATGAAATATATACTTGATTCCCCTTGACATTGTTGTCCTGAATTCCCAAACCATCTCCCTAATAACACCTTGTTAGATCCCATGATTTTAAGAAATATATTCCTTAAAATTTATTTAAATTATTTCTTTATCAGAGATAAACACATCGAATAATTTAGATTGTTTTATACGCACCACCTGATTTATCTTCCATTGTACATAACAATGAGTTTCCTTGATAACTTGTGTTACATATAAAGCTGAGTCTTTCCGAACAATAATACACTTTTTATATTATTATTTAATACATAATTTTTCACCTACCCGTTATATTAGAGGGTATGAATATGAATAACTATATTATACATGTTTATAAAATGTTTTTATATTTATCCAATATTTCTTATTTTATTAAGATAATAATATTTCTAGTTTTATGCTAAAAAAATATGTTATTAAAGACAATTTTACGGATTTTTAATGAAGAACCTATTTTGAATCTAATTTTTGAAACTCTAAATTTTTTATATGAAAAAATAAACCTCATTTTTTAAATAGGAAAAAAATTACTTTTGTTTTTTTTGGTATTTTTTTATGAGATTTCATTTTTTATGAATAGTAAAAAAGCACTGCATTTTAATTGATAACTATTTTTTAATTTCTAAAATATATTTAAATTTTTTTAGCATAAATAGTAAAATTATACATCGATAAATTCAATTTAGGTCAATGGATTCAATTTAACATTGAATTTCATATATAAAAACATGTCACACTTTTGGGCTTTTCTCCCTAAAAACCTGATGTCTCGCAACATCTTTGAGATTCATTTTAAATTAATTTTATCCACATCAATTAATTGAATTAAAAAAACTAGATATATTTCATTTTAATCAATATATATTTTATTTTCTAAAAATATCCAATTATTTTTTCCCAATAAAATATTACTGAATGTAATTAAAAATAATTACACTGATTATGGTAAAAACCCATACTTAATGATTAAACTTAGAATATAAGGTGAGTAAATGACCCATGCCTTTTAAAAACGCATTAGATGGAAATATGTTTATCTGAAACAACTTATGATCTATTTTTATGAGTTATTTTGATACTATTCCATGAAATTTACCTATATAATAAGCTAGGTAAGGAAAAGCACCAAAAGAAACTTTCTTATCTTTAACACTTATAAATATTAATAATATGAAAAAAGAAACACACGATTGGTCATAATTATTATTTTGGAAGAAAAATTATTTATTTTTATGATAATGATTTTAATTTTAATTTTATAGATGATATAATTGCATTAAATTCTTAAAAAACACCCACACATGAATTATTTAGTTAATAATTAATGAAAATAAATGATATTTTATTAAATAATTTAAAATTACTAAAATATTATCTTATGAAAAGTGATTAGTAAGTGTAAATAAATATCAAAATTTTCCAATTAATGGGCCAATAGATATTTTATAATGAACATATTGAATCATAAATTGTAAAAAGCATTGATTGCATAATTAGGGTAAAATTAGTGTTTTTGCGTATTACATGTGTTTATGTTAATTTTAATTTCCAAAAAATATTATATTTTTATTCAATAAGTTATATGTAATATTTTAAAATAATTCAATATAAATTTTATAACATTCCTGATATTAATTTAGTCATAATGGATGAATTACATCGGTTATAAAATTAACTACATAAATAAAAAACATAATGAAAAAAATAAGCAAACATAATGACTAAGGAAAAAATGGTAAAAATTAATTTATTTTTATGTTATGTGACTATTTCTCGGACATAAATCCCCTTTAATCAATTATTTATTTATTTTTGAAACACATTATGTAAGGTAAGCCCTCCAATAGTTTGTAGCTTTTATATTTACAATAATGCCTCTCCGCCTCTACTATAAAAAGACATTCACTATTCCCATTTGAACACGCCTATAAATCCCATTGGATCATAAATAACCAAGAATAGTAATCTCCCAACATCTCTTATCTCATCTTATAAGCATCAATTTTAGGTAAAACCCTAACAAGGAAGAGCTTGGATTCAAACCAAAATCCTTTACCTAAACAGAGGTAACAATATTCAAGGATAACTTTTCTTTTATTTGATTATAAAACCATTAAATAATTTATATTAAATTAGTATACAACATAATAAGTATCCTAAATATACATATGTTTTTTTATGTTAAGTTTTGGACCTAAACATGTAGACACTTCTATCGAATGGGTAAATAAATTATTGTTCTTGTGTATAGCAGACTACCGCCTCACAAAACAACGTCGTTCATTTGTTTACATTACCACCTTTCATAGTTTTATATTATGATAGAGAAACTATTTTTATTTTATATATTTATATATACATTATATTTATAAAATCTTTAGAGTGTTTTCATTTTTATGTATACAAACATTTAAGTGTTCCATTTTGTTGGAATACGGTAACATCGGCCTCCACAAAGTGATGTGATATATTCAAAATTTACATGAAATGCATTAAATAAGGGTTTAATAAATATATGAGACATAAATAACATATATACTATATTCAGGATATAAATAACTTTCTGTAAATATAATATAACTTTTTCATTATTACCGTTTTCACACACTAAAAAAGTGATAACGTCATTCATGGACGTGTGGACTACCACCTCCAGGACAAGATGTAATTACATTTATATAATAATAATTATATATATAATAATATATGATTAAATTAAATTGTATTTATCATATAATTATAATTCTATAAAGTTGAATTTTAGGCAATGTTACTCATGTGTACAAGCTGCATACCATCTCTATGATTGTAATGATGGTTCATTTTGCAAAACCATATATTTTTATAGGTTTTAAATGTATAATTTATGTATAAATATTATTATTCTATCATAATTAGTATTTTCTATATTTTTTAATGACTTCCCATTTTACCATAGTAGACTAACAAAAGTCATTTTTGGTGTATAAACCGAATATGCTCAAAACACCCGACAAAAACATAATTTTTTTAGTAGTTGTGTAAAAAATGTAATAGGTGAAATAAAATAAATTATAAACAATAAAAGTGATATGAATCTAGAAAATAAGTAACATATATTTCTTATTCATGATTATAAAGGCACAATATACAAGTGGGACTCAAGATAAGGGATTTGTTCTCAATCTACTTTCATTAAGGTATTTGTTGACGATATTCACATTTATTTTATCAGAAGGTGTATATACAACCAAAATGAAATTATATATCAATATATGATCTATTATCATGATATTTAATGTTTTTGAAAATTTTATTCTTTCATGGGGATTATGATTTAAATTTTCAAAGTGGTCTGGGTACTTTGAATGATCAAATATTTAATATAAAAATCTTTTTTCATGTACTATTTTTTGATATTATTTTAAATATTTATTTATATGGATATAAAGTAGTTATAATGATAATTTTATGACCATTATTAATTTCATTAAATGGTTTTCAAATTTTATAATTTTATGTGTTTTATACAGAATGTTTGGACCAATGAAACAAAGAATGTTGTATTCTTAACGTACACAACGGTAAATAATTTTCCACCATTGTAGCTATTATTTTATTTTTTGATTACATTGATAGGTTTAATGTATCAATAAATTATGAATAACATCCTTGAAATTTCTGAATTTGGTTATTGAGTATGGGTTTTCATAGAAAAGGTATTTTGGTATTGAAAATGCGTTCTTAAAAGAAAGGGGTATTTATTTTAAAAAGTGTTTTTTCATATGGGTTTAAAAAGTGTTTTTAAAAGGGTTTAATGATGAGTTTATTTTACTCTTGATATGGTACTAGATAATTATATGAAATGGGTGAGACTGATACGTCTTTTACAAATGGTTTTATCCCCATTATAGCTCATAGGTGAGCACGATATAGCTTATAAAACGGTTTGAGCCCCACTATAGTTCATTTAAAATGGGTGAGCTATATATAACTTATACAAGAGTAAATCATCATCATAACATGAATGTGATCCCAAATTTTCTTATATTAAGGCTGATCCTTATTATAGAGCTCTAATTCATTGGATAATGATATGTTCTGAAGTATTCTTTATCATTATTCATATTGAAAGGGTTTTTAAGGGGTTTATGTATATGATGATCTAAGTCACCAAAAGAAGTATTAATTTATTTTTATGGGGTTTAATGATTTTATTTGAATATATTATGGGGTTTTTTATACATGTGAAAATGATTTATTTCATGTATTCAATGAAATTTTATGGTAAAGGTAAACAATTTATTTTTTTCATGTTTTTATCATACTAAAAGTTTTATTTCCTTTTATATAACTTAATGAGATATTGAGCTCATACGATGTTCTTAATTTTTATTCAAAATGTCTATAGATGGGTAAAGAAATAAAGAAGTTATGTTGGATGTCTTTTAGATTTACCATGAAAATAATTCATTATTTATTTTAAAAAATTTATATTATTGGGAAAATGTATATTGATCGGAAGTGTCTACTTTGTGTTTCTTTGTTTGGTTATGTATGAGTTATAGTTGAATTATCTAAAATATTAATCTTGAAAAGATCATAAATTTTAAAGAAATTAATTTCTCGATTAAAAATAAAGATTATGTAATGTTTAAGGCTGTTGACTTATAGTTTAATTCAAAGGAAAGTATTATAAAATTGTAGAGGTTATGAGAGTCTAAATAGTTTTCCCATTGAATATTTTACATTATTATTAAGATGAAATGATAAATAGTTTTATGATTTACATGATGCTTCATCTTAACTATGTCTTCAAAATGGTTTCTCATAGAGGAAACAAGGAAATATGTATGGGAAGGAATCGAAAGAAAAATATCCTTCCAAAACAGTATCTTGAGAAGTTTGGAATTAGAGCTGAATATTTTGACATAGTGATGGATCAGTTTAAAGAAGATATTAATTGCTGTGGTATACATGACAGAGAAGAACCTTGTCTAAAATGGAGAAATATGTATATATTTATTCATTTTATGAGACAACTTCCCCCAGAATTCAATGGACCAGCTGACCCAGTGGTATTCTATGAATGTATCAATGCATAAGAGAATATATTTGATGTTAGGGGATGTTCAAAACATCAAACGTTATCCATTTACGTTTATCATTTTGAAGGTGAAGATGATAAATTGTGGTATTTTATTAACAATACTATAGAGAAATGTGATCCTAATGCTATGGAATAGGAAACATTTAAGAATATATTCTTTGACTAATATTTCCATAAGGTTGTTATAATTAGGATGGAGATAAATTTATTGTAATTGAGGAAAAATGATAATTATTTAGTGGTCTATTACTAAAAAACATCACTATATTATCCTGGTATGTTATAGATTTTATTTGGGATAATGATTATAAAATTAATATATTTTAATCTAGATTGAAAACAAATTTACAAATAGATTTCAATTATTGAGAATTTGAAATTTATGATTAAGTGGAATTTTGTACTTAGAATGTTGAGATGATGTTTTCTGACACTTATGTACCATGATATGATTGGATTATGAAATGGAAAATGCAATAGAAAATGGAGAATAATTCAACTAAAAATTATAGTAGAAAGACTAATTTTTTTTTCAAGTATGGTAAAATAAATTTTGGTGAGTTAATGTTATATTTGGAAAGTGTTACAACTTTATTATGTCTAGTCAAAAGGGTTGTGACTGTAAAGAGAAGTGTTTTGAACAATAATAAATTGAGATAATAGATGTGTATTATACAGAGATATTTTGTAGCTGTAATAAGTTGGGACATTATGTTAACGTCTGTCTGATGTTACTTACTCAGGATGGAAATCATCAAGATGGAAAATATAAAGGTATGGGAAAAAATTTATCCTACTATAGTTTTTTTGGACCATCAGGTGAAGTGATGTAAGATCAAAAGATCTTGGTATTTTTATATTTTTAACTATATGTTCATGGTTTTAGACACTTTCATAAGGTTTTAAGCGATGAGATCATAATGTAATTAAGGAATTTTTGGGAGATTCTTCGTACGAATTATTTTTATGTAAGGATTGGAGTAATGTGATTTATACCATTATAATTGGAAATTAGTTTTATGTAATTGAGAACCTTTAGGGTTTATATGATCATTGATTATTAATGTTATATTTAAGGGTACATATCATATTTATGTCAAGGTAATTAAGGTCAAATTTTTCTTATAGAAATATATGAAGTATATTTCCTTATATTCATAGAAAATAAAATAATTCCTAACATTTAAGAATATGATCTTTTCAAAAATGGTATTTTCAAATTTCCAACCATTTTTTACCATGATAATGTTCAAATTGTCAGGAAGCCATTTATTTAAATGGGGTAGGATTTAACAACCCAAAATTTTATGATATATATTTTTTAAAATTTAAATAAATTAATTTAAAACATAAGTTAAATACAATGCGTTGTTTTGAACTTGTTATATAGACAATAAAGTTTATCTTTCATTGCACATAACATCAAGTTTCTTCGATAACTTATGTTACACATAAGTCTGATTCTTACGAAACAATATTATAATATTGATATTATTATTTAATATGGAAGTTATTACCTTACCATTATATCATAAGGAGTGAATAAGAATAAATATAAAATATATGTTCAAAGTTGTTTTTGACATGCATTAAATATGTTTGATAGGCTTAAAATATGAATAAGTCATGTTTTACGCTTAAAACATTATAATTTTAAAAGGGATTTCGACAACATTTTAATGGAGAACATATTTTAAATATAATTTTTGACTCTTTTAATTATTATTTTTATGAAAAAATAAACATCATTTTTTTAAAGTGTAATATCAAAATTTACATTGGGTGACTTTTTGTTATTTTTTTGAGATGTTTTATTTTATGATGAATAGTGGAAAACAATGCATTTTAATTTATTTTTAACATGATAGATTATATTTTAATTCATTTTAATGTATAATAGGTTTAATTATAAATAAATAATTCCAATTAAGGTTTATATATTTAATTTCACATTGAAATTGGATATAAAAATATTTTAAACATTTGAAATTTTCTCTTTAAACACACTAGTTGTCTTGCAGCATCTGCTGGATTAATTTTAAATGGATATTAGCCACAACTATGAATTGAATTTGAAAAAATATATATAAATTTTTTGAATCAGTATAATTTCTTTCTATTATGATCATCTTATTTTTTTGACAAAAAATTATAGCAAAATTAAACATAATTAATTAAGGTCATTTAGGAATAAAAAATGTTTACTTAATGATTATACATAGAATATAAGGTGTATAAATATCCCAAATCTTTTCCAACACCCATTTATGGACATATTGAGACCCAAAAAAAAAATAGAAACTATTTTTTTCATTATTGGGATACTATTAAATTATAGTGTCTTGTATAATATTCCAAATATGGAAAAGAACAAAAAGAAACCTTCCTTCCCATTAAAACTTATAAATCTTTAGAGTAGGGAAGAAACTACTATGGATTGGTTTTAAAAATTATATTTCCATACAAATTAGTTATTTCTATCATTTTAATTAAATTTATTTTTTTATAGATGATATAATTACATTAAATTCTTAATAAATACCAACAAAATGGATTATTAAGTTAATAATTAAGGAAATTAAATGATATTTTATTAAATAATTTCAAATTTATAAAAAACTTATATTTATATAAGTGATTTCTAAGTGATAATAAATATAAAATATGGTACATTACTAGGGCAATTTATATTTATTAATGAACATATAGACCCATAAATAGTAAAAACATTTATCAGCATTGTTAGGGTTAAACAATCTATAATTGTGTTATATGTGTTTCTGTTAATGTTCATTTCCAAAAAATTTGAGTTTTTAATTTATAAATTATATGTAATATTTTATAATATGTGGTTATAAATATTATAACAATTACCACATTAATTTATTCTTAATGGATGGATTACATCGGTTATAAAACTAGCTAACTAAATGAAAAACCAAAAAAAATATGGAAAATTTAATACTAAGGGTCAAATGATTAAAATGCTTTTATTTTGGTGTGGTGTGAGTGTTTATTGAACTTAATTCCATTTTAATACATTATTTTTCATTTTTCATTCACATTATCTAAGAAATACCTCCCAATATTGTTTAACTTTTTATATTTAAAAGAATGTCACTTCCCCTCCACTATAAAAAGACATCCACCCTTCCTATTTCTTCACACTACTAAATACCATTGAATCATAAAGACCCAGAAACAATAAGCTCCCAAATTCTATCCTTTCATACTAAAAATATCACTTTTTCTAGAATTACAACCTAGGATTCCCTTCGGTGCAAACCCAAAGGAGTTATAGGAAAATATGTTACATTCTACATGTATCACCTTTGATTTATTTATTTCTAAAACCATTAAATTGTTACTATTAAATAATTATATCATAAAATATGTCTCCTAAATATACCAATATATTGAATTGTTAAGGTTTTTACCCTAACCTGTACACACATCCATCAAATAGGTTACAAAATTATCATTCTTTTGTGTGGTGGATAACCACCTCACGAAACAATATCATTCATTTTTCCTTTTCCACATCAAATGGTTAGGAATTATGATGGAAGCACTGTTTTTTATATGATATATATAAATATATGATAGTTATTATTTCCTAGTAGTTTTGGAATTTTTATATACACATACCTTCATTTTTCCATTTTATGGCTATACGATAACAACGCTTGTGACGTGTGGACTACTGTCTCCTCAAAGTCTTTTAATATGTTCACATATTACATTGAATGTATTGAGTATAATTTTAATAATAATATGTGACATTCATAACATATATATGATATTATTTACATAATTACCTTTCTGGGAAGATAATATATCATTTTTTATTATCCTTTTCAGACCCTGAAAAAGTGAGAATGTCGTTCATGGATTTCTGGACTGCTGCATCCTCAACTTGATGTGATTCATTTTACATCAAAAAAGTTATATATATATATATATGATTATATAATATGTTATTTATGATATAATCATAATTATATAAATATAAATGCATCTTACCTTATTTTTCTTAAAGAACATTGAGAATGGGAACATTACTCAGGCTTACGTATGACCTATTGTCTACATGATTATGACGTTGGATAATTTTTCAGAACCATATTTTATGATGGTTCTTGAAATTATAATTGATATATAAATATGATAATTATGTCATTTTTATTATTCTTTATATGTTTTAATGATGAAATATTTGACCATAGTTTACCTACAAATTTTGTTTTTGACACAAAAAACTATTATCCTCAAAACTCTCAACATAAACATAATTTTTTATATAGTTGTATATGAACATATAATAATAGAAATAAAATTAATGATAAAATTGAAAATGGTTTTATGTATGTAAATAATTAACATAAGTTTATTATTCAGGATGGTAAATGAACATGTTACCATTGAGACTCAAGGTAAGGAATTTCATCTCAATCTCATTTTATTGAGGCATTTCTTGATGATATGAACCGTTATTATTTTATAAGTTTTTTAACCAGTCACACTAATATTTAATATAAATATTTTATCTATCCTCATTTGGTTTAATGGTTTCTAAAAGTTATTATTTCAAGGGGATTGTGATTTAAATGTTCAAAGTGGTATGAGACACTTTTAATTCTTAAATATTTAATATCAAAATCTTTTCTCCATGCCAATATTCATGAAATTATATTACCTAATTATTTTTATAGATATAAAACTGTTATAAATTTCAATTTATTTCTATTTTAAAATTCATTCAAAAAATTTCAAAAGGAAAATTTTTACTTATTTTATATAGAACGTTTTGACAAAAAACAAAAATAATGTTCCATTCTTAACGTATAATGCGACAGTAAATTTTCTTCCATTGTAACCATAATTTTATATTTATATTACTTTTCAAGATTTAATTTTTCAATAAATGAAAAAAATAATAATGAAATTTTGGGTATTTTTATATTAAAAATTGGTTTTCATTGAAAATGGGGTTTAGGTATTGAAAATGGGTTCTTAAAAGAATTGGATATTTTTATCCGAAATTGGTTTTCATGTTGGGTTTTAAAATATTTTTTTATAGGAAAATTTGATGTGATTAATTTAATACTAATATATTAAATGAGAGTTATAAGAAATGTATGAGCATGAAATAACTTAAAAAAATATTTGATCCCCATTATATCTCACATTGTGTGCCCGATATAGCTTTTACAAATTGTTGACCCCCATTATAGCTCATGAGAAATGGGTGAACCAGATATAGCATGTACAAAGGGTTTATCCACATCATATATCACAAGTAAGCCCGATATAGCCTATATAAATGGAGATACCCATTATAGATCACCAATGACTTGGGTGATGATAATTTTTTAAATTGGCTAAATGGTATTTAGAATTAAAAGTTTTTTTAAAGGGTTTATGAAGATGATTCTCTAAATCACCCAAAAGAATTATAATTTCTTGAAAAGGGTTTTAATGATTTTATTTATGAATGATTTATGTGTTTTATTCACGTGAATTTTTTTATTTCATGCCCTCGATGAACTTTTACGATAAAGGTAATCTTTATATGAGTTTTAATGTTTTTACCGAACAAATAGTTTCCCTTTATTTAATATCCCTTACTATGACTTTGTTCCCATCCTATGATTTTAAAATATATTCACGCAGTTTAAGGATGGGTTTGGGAGAAGAAGAAGTAAATAATGATTTCATGGAGTTTTTTCATGAAAATATTTTTTTTCATTATATTTAATGATTTATATTATGGAAATATTGGATACTGATTGAATGTGTACACTTTTTATTTTATAGTTTTTGTATGTATGAGTTTTGGCCTAATTCTCTAAAAACCTACACCGAAAAATATACTCAATGTGAAAGAAAGTAAATTATTTACTGAAACTCAATATTATGTAATGTTTAATGATGGGGCCCTAGATTTTGTATCAATGAAAATTTTTATACCACTATAACGTTTTGATATTGTAAATATAATTACCCTAAAAGATTTTACTTCATGATTAAGTTGAAATGATAAACCATTTGAGGATTTCTGTGTTGCTTTATCTAATGTATATATGTTTAGAATTTTTTTCCATAGATGAAACTAGGAAAGTTTTATAAGGAAATAAATGAGAGGAAAATATCCTTCCAAAATAGAAACATCAAATATTGGAATTGTAAAAAAAATGTTTTTGTAGTTACTTCTTAGTTGACATAAGCTATTAATGTTTGTTGTATCAATTCTAGAGAGGAACCTGATCGACCATAGAAGAATATGTATATAATGGAACATTTTATTGGATAACATCCCCGATAATTCATTGGATAATTTGAAATAGTGGTACCTGATCAATGGAACAATGCCATGGAGTTGATATTTTATGTCATGGTTTGTTTAGAACGTTAAAACAAAATCCTTTCCATTTATCATTTTTACGGTGAAGCTGATTAATGGTGGTATTTGGTTATGAATTATAAGGAGAAAGATGACCTTGATTATATGGAATGGGAATCATTTATGAATCCTATCCTTGAGAAATATTTGACTGTGGTTTTTCGGATTTGGATGGTGAAACAATTATTTTAATTAATGAAATAGAATGAAGATTCAGTGGTCCCATATGAAGAAACATTCATGTGATTTTATAGGTATGTTCTAGATTTTATCCTAGAAAATGATAGTAAAATTAATATATTTTCCTATGGATTGATACCAAATTTATAAAGATATTTTCCCTCTAGAGGATTTAAAGTTTATGTGAATGTGGTTTTTTGTGCTGAGAAATTTCATATGGATTTTAATAAAACTTATATGACATGAGATGAAAGGAGTATGAAATAATAAATGTGGTAGGAAATATAGAAGGAAGAAACTATGAATTCTTTAGTTAAGCCTTAAACAAGTTCCAGTTGTTTTAAAACAAATTTTGGTGAGTATATGTTTGGAAAAGGAAAGATTTACTAGTGTAGTATTTCTAGTCATAATTTTCATGAATGAAAAGAGAATAGTTTTGAATATTCCAAGAGAGAGATAATAGATATCCCTTAAACTGTGATATTTTATAGCTCTAATGATTTGGGAAATTATACTAACATTTATCTAAATATAAATATTTTGCTGCTACTATAGATGTTGTTGGTCCATCGGGTGAATTGATGGAAGCTCTAGAGATCTCGGTATTTTTTTATGTTTAAAAATAAGTTCAAAGTTTTATACATTCCATATAATTATTTAAGAGATTATATCTAAAGTAATTAAGGACTTTTTGGGAAATGTTTTTTGGGTTTATGTCTCCATAAGTCTTTGGATTAATGAGAAGTATGCCTTTACTTTTGGAAATTTGTTTTATGATATAGATAAACAGTAGGGTATATATAATATTTTTTGATTAATGTTATTTTTAAGGATTATAATCATACTTATTGGAATATTATGATGGTGAAATTATGCCTATAAAATATATCAAGTATGTATATTTCATTATATTCATAGATAGTAAAATAATTCCAGAACATTAAGAATTTGATCTACTTAACAATGGTATTTTCAAATTTCCGACAATTTTTTACCAATATAATGTCCAAATTTCAAGTAAACACATTTATTAAGGTGGTAGGATGAAACATCCCAAGATTTAATGATATATATTCATCCAAAAAATTTAAATTCTTTGATTTCTTGAGTTAAACTCAATTAATAGTTTATATTTCAATATATACACAACTATGTTTATAGTTCATTTAATGTAACATAATGTTTATTCAATAACTTGTGTTACATGCAAGGATCAGTCTTACCGAATAATAATATACCATTTATATTATTATTTAATATGTTTATTATCACATATCCATTATATTTTAAGGTTTTAATAATACTAACTATATTATAAATGTTTATAAAATGTATTTACTGAACTTAATTAAATTATATTAACCAATATATCCTTAAATTAACATTAATCAATAATAATATTTCATGAAAATGAAATTTATTTTAAGAATCATAATATTTTTTAAAAATATTTTCTTAATCTAAAATATATTTTCCCCAAAAATAAATTATTTATTTCTTCATATGAAAATAATGAATTTATAAAACAAAATATATAATCATGTGTATATATAAATTAATAACAAAAAGGGATAAATATAGTCATTTTTTATAAATAAAACAAAAAAAATTCATACTATTTGGGTCTAATTCATAACTCATTTCTACACTAGTGTACTCTCTATGGGGAAGGTGTGAGATGGTGGTACTTTGTAGAGGTTGTTTGGAAAACATGGTTTGGTAAATGATCTTGATAATCTTGAATTTCTCCCACAATAATTTTTTATCCATTTTTTGTTGTTTAATTTTAGCATGGTATTAGTCAGGGGAAATATCTAGTGATTCCATCCCCCTATAATGTTTTGTTAAATTGGATTCATAGAGTATGGTCCAACTGGTCATGGCTATCCATTCCCCCTTCTATGTAAGTTAGACTTCATCATAGCTCTTAATATATAATAATTATAATGGTTAATATATAATGACTATATTATAAATTTTTATGATGCTTAATGGGGTTTTTTCTTGACAAAAAAAATAATGGGAATATTTTATAATGATAAAAAATCACAGAATGTAGTGCATGTGTCTTCTATAATGACATTTCATAATAATTAATTTATTAATTCGAATGGATATTTTTATTTTAAAATTTTTTCATCATTACAATCACACCATTTTCTAGATATCATATCCACATACCAAAACAATGTCCACTAAATAATGCATTCAAATATAACACATGTCACAAACATTACCACCTCTACATGACCACAACCTATACCAAAAGGAAGACTGGGAGAATGGAAGTCGTTAGCCATCATTATCACATAATCCCTAGATTTTGTGCTTCACCTGATACCTAAATCATAAAATGGGAATCCATATGTTTACATTACATAGGTGAAATTGAGTAAGAAATAATGGATGATAAGTCGAATATATATAGAACTACACAATCCCAACACAGTGTCCAATTATTATTAGATAATCAATAAATAAATCCCATCAATACACTATTCTGTAATATTTCATTAATTCATTATATTTTCTACCAAATTTATAATATTAAATTATTTCATTAGTTCAGTAAAAACTCCACAATAAAGGATAACTACAATGTATTAACAACATCTAACATATTTCGATGCCAAAATGATACTACAAAAACATCTCTTACAAAATAAATCAAACAAACTATTCCAAAAACATCTCCACTACTAAAAAAATAAAAAATAAAAAACTCTTCCATAATAGAAAAAAATTCCACAAAATAGAAAGTAAAGAATGTTTAAAACACTACAAAACAATAATAATAATGAATAAATCTAAATAACCATTGTAATAGAGCACCTGATCCATGATAGTTTCTGTATTTTGGGTCTCTCCCTCATGGAATTTTATTTCTTAGGATATATTCCAATCATCCCCTGGAAAAATATATCATTATGGGAGAGGCGTCCATATTAAAACATAATGGTGTGCTTGTTTTTTCCACCTCAATTTATTTGAGATCACCATGTATGCACCCTTTGATGGAAAATTCCCTTTTTGGCCAATCAGACAATCCTAGGATCTAATACTATTCACAACAAACCAAATGAACCGTGATATAGTCTCTATCTTGGATCCTTCCCTCATGTGTTTGGTTTATGCCAACCTATATCTTTAATACACTTTATTTCTTGAATTATTATTTAATGATACCAATAATATAACCCTAAAAAATTCCAATTCCTAGTATATAAGGGTAATTTTATACATAGGATAATTAATTTCAACTGAAATATAAATATATAATCTAAAACTCCATAACTTTCTCTTTAATTCCCCTGATCTTCTAAAAATGCACGGGATAACCTATGGACCAACATATGAAATGAGTGAGCTAAAAATCCCAATAAGATAAAAATTAAAGCATAACATGATGAAAGTAATTTATGCGGGTTAGTAGTCATATCAATGAGATATAAAATAGGTTAGAATCATAATCATGAATATCGAAGCATGATATAATATGATAAAATGAAAGAATTATTACAATGTGAAAAAAACATAAAACATGCCATCGTAAGAATAACAAAAAGAAAAATACAAATACATAATAACATAGTGTACACAATTATAATCATATATACCATACAAGGAGTCTCATGAGAAAAAAACATTACCCAATTAATTGGAGTTCAATATCATTTTCGGCCCAGCCATCACATTCATATCAAGTACTGTTATAAGTGTTCCACATAGATCATACTAAATAAGGATGTATTCTAGAATTTTTAATCCAAAAATTATGTATTTTGAGTTATATAAAATTAATACCCCAACCATTAATGTATTAGTAATCTGGGTGAGTACCCTTGAGTAAAAATGGGGATCTGTAATCACTACACCAATGTTTGGCATTGAAAAATCAAGAGATGATTTCAGCATCATAATTATGGTACATCAAGCTTCATGGAAGGGTTTAGTTGTAGTAGACATGGTATATAATCACTTTTAAATCATAATGATAGTAAGGGGATGTCTGAAAACATATCTTAATAAAAAATATGGAAAAAAATGTTATAATATAAAGATGAGAAGTATAAGATCCTTTACCTTGAGAGAGATTTTAAAAAATCAAGGGAGGATCTTATTAAGAGATTGGAGGAACAATGTGAGGGGTCTAGAGTGGGAATCAAATATTAAATTCAAGAACTAAGTGTTTTTATTAAATATTAATGGGATTATGGGTGGGTTTATATTGAATAATATAGGGGAATTCTTTATTAATTTCTAAACATTTTTTTTGAAACTATATACTAAATTAATAGAAACCTAAAACCATTAAATGGTTTCTTCCTATTGTTTCTTCCAAGGAAAATTTAATTTTATTATTTTATATGGATAAAAATATAAATTATTAAAACATAACCCTTGTTTATGTGGATTTGATTGATTTTTATAACGAATTAATTTTAATACCATAAAGTATAATATAGGGTTTTGAAGATTCATTATGTGATTATCAAATTAATAAAATTACTTCAAAAATAGAATATTTTAATTGAGAAACCTATTATTTTGTTTTGGATACTATTTATAGTATCTATTACATCACTTATAGGATATTATGATTTCATAATACAAATCTTATATTTATACCATATTTAAATTTTATACAAAAATTAAACTATCTCAGAAAATTATGTAAAATTCACTGTTCGATAATTTTGATATTATGATTTCAAAAATATTATTTATTTTATCCAAAATAATTGTCTAAATTTTATAATGTAATCTTCTATATCAAAGTACCCATTTATGGAAAAGTATTGGTTTTTTAACAATCACGGTTTTCTCAAAATTATGAAAATTAAATTTGACTTCATAAATTATATTTTGATTTATATTTAAATATATATTATTAAAATAAAATTTATTTAGATAATTATTTAATTCATCAAAAATAGTGTCTTGATTTATAATTTATATTTCTCTGAAAAATAATTTGTGTTTCATCGACTGAAAATATATTTTTTATAAATCTCATAATTATATCATTTAAAAGTTAATAATAATAATGAATAAATATATTCATTATTTTATATAAAAAAATATAATACTTTATACTATTAAGTTCTAGATACAAATAAATTTAATACACTATTAAATTTTTTAAGGGTAAGGTGTATGATGTTTATATTTTTTTTGTGGTGGTACGGTGAACATGGATTGGTTTGTGAACATGATGAGCTTAAACTTCTTTCAAAAATTTTTTCACTCATGATTTTATTGTTTAATATCAACAAGTACATGTTCAAATCGAAATATCAGTGATTCTATCTGCCTTGGATGCTCTAATAAATGGGCTTCACAGGGTTTTATCCTATTCGTTGAGGCCTCTAAATCCTTTTTCTACGACCAATGGACATTATGATAACCCTGAATATACTAGTATTAATAGTCACTATAAAACTAGTATATTATTAATGTTTATGAATCATAATGGTATTTTAAATATAATGGAATATATTATTGTCCAATATAACCAGTTTAGTGTTTTTTATGACTATATTACGTAGTAATGAATTTATTAAATAAAAAATTAAATTTCATTTATAAAATTTCATGGATTTACATTATTCCCCCTTCAAAATTTTCACCATATAAATATTCATTTTATAAAATGAAATAAATGAGTGTTCTTTTGTTTCGTCACCTCTTCCCATGTCACTTCCTTAATGTTTTGGTTTCCCCAAAATACATTGACCACATGATATGTGTTGTTTTGTAAAACAATGTCTCTAAAATATAAGATTATAACTGAAAGATACTCATAAGAAATATAGTTCTACAAGGCTACCAATTATACATTCGGTACATGTGAGCGGTTTGGTATTTATTTTCTCTAGTGGTATACATTTATCACACCATTTTATTTAGATAGGATTAGTGGGAGTGATAATTGATTGGCCATAGCTTTTATATGATCAAGGATCTTATAGGGGTCGGTGTATCTTGGACAAATGTTTCCATTCTCTCATGAACTCATGAATTTCTTCCATAGTGATATATGAAGGACCACCTTATCTCTAACAAAAAACACCAAGTCTCATAATTTATATTTTGAATATTTTTTATAACATTTTTGGATTTGATATGATGTTCAATTGATTGATCCTTATATGTAATCTCTTGGATAAGATAAGGTCCCATAAAAATCCTCTCTCTAACTTAATCTCTTCCTATTGAAGTCCAACACCTCATTCCATATATATATATATATCCACTTATTCAACCATTGGTATGAAATAATGAAAACTATTTTTATATGAAAAAATTAATAGGCTAAGTTGTTCATACCAAAATCATTAAAATTCAAAAAATTATGATCTAAAAAAATCCCCATGATTTTGAATGGTTCTCATAAACTGAAACATCTTCATGAGGATGATATGAAGTACTGAAACTAAGCTTCAAGTATAATGATTGTTGAAGTCTTCCATAGAACCCCATGGTAAACCTCAGATCATAATTAGATATAGGGGATATTGGAACTCCATGAAGTCTTACAACAACCCTTATTTATATATTAGTGGTTTGGTCAACAGAAAAATATTCTAGGATAACAATGTAATGTGATGAATTTGTAAGGTTCTCGACTACCACATGTAATTAATTATTACATATACAGGTACATGTGATTCAAATGAAGAGATGCATGGTTATGTTTTCTTATTTCTATTCAAGTATGGGTAATGGTTGAATCATACCCATATAATTTTTTCATTCATCTTTGACATGTCTTAATTCCATGCATCATGATAGAAATTATTAAATCTACATTTTTATTTTATCCCAACATTAGTTTACTTCGTATCTCTATACATCTTTATTCTTCCTATATGAATACAGATTTATGAGCTATGCATATCATCCAGAAGTTCCATCTTCAGATCTTGTTTTTTATGGGACTCAAATCATGCTTCCAAGCCATATAACTCCTTATTTAGAAAATAAAATCATTGAAAATTTCACTATAACTTTCTAAAGAACCTCATCATATTTTTGGGCCTCTTGACCCTACTATGAATATATGGTTGAATAGTTATTTGAGAAATGTTGGATGAAGATCCTTTTATTAGTTCCATGTCAATCCATTTTATGTTCAGGAATATTAGATCTATGAAATCCTCATCATGGATAGGGTTTCATTATCCTTTCCACTCAATGTATATACTACTTGTTATCCTTCCCAAGATGTAAATGGATTGAACAATGATAATCCTTGATCATATCTACCCACCTTCATTTGTGATTATTAATCTCCTTTTGTGTGAATATATACATTAGTCTCTAATGATCCATATATATGTAACTTTTTCATTCATAGAGATAATTTATCCAAATATTTTATGTGAATATATCTTCATTAAATTCTATAGAATGAGTTGGGAAGTTCTTCTCTTGGATCTATAATTGGTGGGAGGCATAGAATATCAATTTTTTATCTTGTATGAGTACACAACCCATTCCATTTCTATATTAATCGTTATAGACAACAAATTCTTCCCAATTAGGGGTAATGTGTGAAAAAGTGCAGTGTTTATCCTTTTCTCCAGCTGTTTAAATTTCTCCTCATATTCATCATTATATACATTCATTACTCCGATTTGATTTATCATGGATAGTGGGTTTGAAAATCATGTGAAATTATTATTGAATCAATGATTATACCAAGTTAGTCTAACAAAACTATGTATTTCTATCGTAGATACTGTTTTAGTATATCCTTTAATTGCCAGTATTTTTTATTAATCCCAAAATATCCCTTTTTCTAGTGATAACATTCCCCAATATGGTAAATTTATCCATTTAAAACATACATTTACTATAATTTAAAAACAAATTTACCTTTTACAATGTCTTCAACATGACATTAATATTTTTATTATGTTTCTACTTGATTTTAGTGTAGATAAAAATATCATATTTAAATACAACCACAAACATATCGGAATAACCCCTAAAAGATTTATTCATCAATTCCATAAAGATTTATAGAGAATTAGTGAGTTAAAATGGCATCACAATGAGCTCATTTTCCCATAAATTATACGAAAAGTAGTCTTAGGGATATCCTTATTCTTCACCATTACTAGGTAACATCTTGATCAACTGTCCACCTTCGAGAAATATTGGGCTCTATATAGGTAATCAGAAATCTCTTCAATCAATAGAATATGATACTTTTTCTTTCATGTGATCATTTTGAGATCATTATAATAAAATCAATGGATTATTGACACATCATTCTTGAAAAAATAGACCGCCGCAACGCATAGTCAAGCACATGGGAATGTAAACCGTTTAAAAAACATTTCCATTTGTTACTTTTTCAGCTCCACTAGTTCAACAATGGTTATTATATATGGATTATTATATATTTTTCAATTATTTGGGTACATGATTAATTGATAAAATAACGTGGTAGCATAGAGGAAGGAATGTGAATTATTTGGGAAACACCTCACTATATTCCCTCATAATGGGAATGTCCTCATGGAAAATATTTTCCACAGTCACAATCCATTGAAAAAGATATTCTTCCTCATTGGGATATAATATTCATCCTTGATATGATGATATAAAGGAGGTTCATACATGTCCCAGAACATGTATTGAATTAGTGGATAATTCCTTATAAAAAAGTTTATTTTATTTAGTATAAAATTTATGATGGCTCTATATATAGAAAGACCGTTCATACACAAAATAGAATAAAATATCAATAATTTATGTATAATAAGGTTTTCTATTAAATTCATCTAACAATGTTTTACAGGGGATGAGAAATACACATGGGATTCAAAAATTGAACCATTTTCTATTTTCAATGATTACTCAACATCCATTTTTGAGGTGGTATTAGAATAGTTCTTTTAATATTTTATGATATGAAAGAATTTATATAATAATTGTCACATATGACGTTTGAAGTTCATAAATGGACGTTAATAATGCATTTAACTATTTTATTTTTTTGGTTCTAATCATTTACTTAATCCAAAATTAACTTTAGGATGAGAATTATAAAAATATTAAACACATAATTAGGATATTATGAACGTTCAATGGATAAATCATAAATGAAATATATTCCAATACCTATGAATTTATAGGATTTAATCTATTTTATCAATGATATACATACTAACATGAATTTTTTTTGGAATTTTTATTCCCTTTGTAATTTATAATAATGTGATTGCGAATTAAAAAAATCATATCCCCTAGGAGTATCAAACTAGGTGTGTAGCAAGGATTGTTGTTGTGCAAATTGAAATAATTTAGTCAAATACCAATTCACCCTTTTTGGGGTTATCACCCCTAGGTATGTCTTTCCAATAGACATATCCACTTGGGGTATTCAAATATGGATTTATATTGTTGGAAACAACTTAAATTGTTCATTAAAAAGATTTTTGGATTTTGTTCTATGTTTAGTCTTATCCCAAAATATTTAACTAGGGGTTTTTAATACTAATACAAAAAATTAGCTATAAATTTCTATGATACTAACTTGGATATCACATATCTATAATAAATTTTATTTAATTATTTTCTAAAAAAAGATAAAATTAATAATACCTTAGAATATCATAACCCCTAGTGTGTTTGGGTAAATAGTTACGTAGTATTTTAACTTGAAAAAAAGGTAAAAAAGAAAAAAACTATAATTCCCTAACATTCCCTTTAATTTCCTTGATCCTATAAAACTTCTCGGAATAACATAGGGATGTAGATTGCAAAAGGCTGATCTATATTGTCTAGTAAGGGAATAATAAAATCATAAATTGATGATATTAATACATGTTATCCAACATGAGAACCATAGAGACATAAAAGTGGTGATAATCATAAACATGAATATCAAAACATGATATAAGATGATAACATGAAGGAAATATAAGAATACAACAGTGACATAAAAGATGAAATCATAAGAATAAGACATGGATTACCACTAAAAAATTATCACATAATGTTCTTAGTAAAACCTCCCAAGCACCATAAATTTCATCTCATGAGATAAAAACAATCTCAATTCATGAGATGGATATATAATTTTGAGCCCACCCATCACATTCATATCATCCACATTCATATGTTCTACCCATATATCACTAAATTAAAGTTTTTTTAATCACTTTTTGTCAAATTATTTAGGGTTTTTAGTTACATACAAGGAATTCCAAAATATATAAATTATAGTAATATCTAGGTGAATACCATTTAATGGAAAGGGATATTGGAATTCACAATAAATATGTTTGTAAATGAAAAAATGAAAGATATTTTCAGAAGCATAAAGAGGGTATATAAGGGTTAATGGAATGGTTCGAAGAGAGTTAAAGTAGTATCTAATAACATATATATATTAAATATAGTAACATGTATATGTGAAAAAATATCCCAACATTATCAATTGGACCTAAAGGAATAATATATATAAGTTACTTCAATAAAGGGAAGAATGAGAGGATCCCTTACCTTGAGAGAGAACGTCAAAAATAATGGGTGGATAATATTAAGATCATCGGTGGGATTTAGAGGGATATAGAGAGGGATGGGTAGAGAAAATTCATTCTTAAAGGATATTGAGTGAATAAGAATGGTAGGTTTGGAGATTTTATATAGAAAAGGAGAGGGTAATTATTTATTAACTTATAAAATATGGTTTCAGAATCTATATTATAAACTAATCCCAAAAAATCCACCCCATGGTTTTTGAAATTGGTATCTTCCAATGGGCGTTTATTTCCATATTATATGAGGATAATAACCAATCTAATTAAAATAATACCCTCAGTTATGTGTAAGTGGTTTATGTTTATAATGAATTGACATTAAAACCATAAAATATAATATATGTTTTGGATGATTCAATAAGGGTTTATAAAAATAATAAAATAGTTTCAAAAACAAATTATTTTAAAGGTAAAACATAATTTTTGTCATGGATACTATTTATAGTATTTATTAAATAACTTTTTTTATTTTTTGATTGCATAATACATACCATATTTTTATATAGTATTTTATTTTAACCAATTTTTTTGACTTAGAAAATTATAAAAAATTAACCATTAGATAAATTTGACATGTTGATTTTAAAAATAATATTATTTTTTCTAAATAAATCATTAAAATTTAAAATTTCCACCTCTAAATAAAAATATTTTTAAAAAGTACACATTTTTTTTATAATAATGGTTTTCTAAAACTTATCCTACAAATCATTTTCTTCATTTCATAAAGCCGGTTTAAGGGTGATCGGTGCCCCACATCCAACGCAAAACAATGTTAAGAAATCAAAAACAACAAAAGCGAAAAAAAAGAGTTACATATCATAGTACCCATAGTCATCCCTGCATCCCAAGTAGGATTCTTCTTCCCCTGTAGCTGATTCCCACTCTGGATGTCTCAAAAAACCTGCACATTGTTCTCGGTTCCTAAGATGATCAAGAAAACGCATATCTGGGGGTGCCTTTTTAACTCGGTTTCCCTTGTTGTTCGCAAGAACCACTCCACCATTTCGTTTGGAGGCAGACCTAGTCTGAATCAGCCGCGGATGGTAGGAATAATCCTTCCTTGGCCTCCTTCCCAGCATTGTAGATAATGATTTTCCACCAGCAGACATCTTACGAGTCCTACTTTGAACAATTTCACTAAATGAACGATTGAAAGAAGGACTCATGTTTTCCTTTCCTCCCCCAAACATCCCCCTTCCTTCCCGGTCCTGCCCTCTTAAAGGAGACCTGGTTCCCTCTAAAATATGCCTCAGCCCCTGATAAGTAGAGATATCATCTTCCCCATCCATAGAATCAAGATCCATCCCCTTACCCTCAGATACAGAACCCTCTAAGTGATTACCGCTACCAATGCCTTTCTAGACTTGATCGGCTTGAACCAAAGGAACATAGACATTCTGACTGCTTCCATCTCCCAGCCTCTCGTCAGTACCTTCCAATAATAGATGAGGCCTTACAATAGTATTCGTGTCTTCCCCAAACAATGAAGCAGGATCCTGCTCTAGGAAAACAACCTACAGATCTCCCACGGCCTCTGTCTCCCCATCATCTCTTGCACAGTCCTCGTCATCCAGGCCCTCAATTAACTGGTCCTCAACAAGCCCTTCAAACCTGTTACTTATGGGTACAAAAGGTCGGTCCATAGAATCATGAAGATTAGAATCCTTAGCCCCGTCCCTGTTGGACACCTCCACAAAGTTAGATCCTTGAACATCTCCCACCTGTTCTGATTACAATGCAACAGAAGTCCCACCATTCTTCTCATTCTCATGAGACCTCCTAATGCAAGAAGATCCAGTATTTACACCATCATCAAAAGAGACCTTCCGAGGTCCAGGTATAGAGGCCTCCCCATCAGATTCAGCCATCCAAGAGCCTCTCCCTCTAACACTAGGTCATCCAAAAGTCTGAGCCAGACCCCCCTTCACACACTTGTCCAGCGCCTTGCTCTCCGAACCCTCCACAACACTCACAATAGTATCCTCCCCACTACTAAAACCCATCCTCGATTGGAAACGAGATCCTCCTTGACATGACTCATCAGTGTGACCCACCCTATTGCAAGAACCACAAAAGTTAGTCCATTTCTCACACACAACCCTCTGTTTGCAATGGTACTCCTCACCAACCGTGATCCAAATGAAATCAAAGGGAATTCGGGGTGCATCCATTTAGACACACACCCAAGGATTAACCAGATGGAAAACATCCTCAGTACAGCTATCATAACAATGATATCTACCTTCCATATTACCCAACATGCATATACTTGAAGGATTTTGAAACGGTAAGGGGAGTTTAGGGTAGCATACCCAAACCGTTGTGGAAGGAGGACCGTGGTTCATATAGAGATCGAAGGACCAACGCAGGAGCATGAAGCGAGATCCATTGAAGTTGCGTGGAGCCCTTTCCCTTGCTTGAATAAAATCTTCCTATGATTCAAACCTAATCAAGAATTTCTTACTATCCAGAAATCCGACCATCGTACATTCCTTAAGATCCCAAGCACCGAAGACAAATCGGTCGAAATCGTCGACAGAAGGCCTTCTGTGCTTGAACCGTGCCACCAAGGTAAGATTTAGAAAATCCGAGGATTTTTTAAACTCAGATAAGAAAAGTGGTAGATTCGTTAGACCATCGACTATCTCAATGAGCATAAAATTATCCCATAAATGGTTCCACTTGTTCATTCGTTGATAAATATTAGATTCGAATTGGCCAATAGAAAATCCAAGTGATTCTATCTCTCAGTTAGACCCCAATAAATGAGATTCATAGGGTATTAACTTAATAGTCCAGGCCATCACTTCGATTATCTATGAAAAATGGACTTCATCGTAAGGCTTAATATAATAATCTAAATAATCACTACAAATATACATATTATCAGTAGTTGTGATTATAAATTATCTTTTAAAGATATAAAACTATATAAAAATCCAAAATTATCAAAGTTTTGTTTCCAATAACAACATTATATAATAGTGTTGTTATTCATTAAAAAATCAATTTAATTTATAATAGTTTTGGTCTCTGTATAGATTCTTTTTGGATTTTTTCCATGATTCCCCTATAAAACATGAAAAAGGGATTTGTATCCAAAATCGAATACAATTTCATGTGTTATTTTCTGTATCCTTTGATGTAGGGTCACCGTGGTGCATTTTCTAGGGATTCTTGGCCTATATCTAGAGAAAAAACCAATGAGGGTGAGGTCCATGAAGGGAAAAATATGAATATGTTGAAATAATATTACCATTGATATCATAGAAAAGGCCTATATAGTATTAGATTGAGGTAGTTTTATCGCATGATATAGGTAGGAATTGAAATCCCACACCAGAGGATTTGCAGAATGAATCAACCCTTTATAAGGTTGTATAATACCCCATAACATAAACTACCCATAATTACATGACTTATAATAAAAGTTTCACTTTCAAACATTTAAAAGATCATTTCAGTTTTGAGTTTTTCCAAATTTGGTAGGTAATTACATAAAAAATCAAAATTTTAACAGAATATCCATCTTTTTCAAAAAAAAATGTTCATTATAATGACATAGTTCCTTAATTCTTGGAAACTCCGAAATTTGTGGTTCTAAAAATTTTATCATTCTACCAAACCTTAATAACTATGAAAAATAATATGATATTGTGGGATGAGTAAGAAAAATCGCAGTAAGGGATATAAACTGAAATAAACTCATAAACCCATTTTAAACCCTAATAATAAATAATAACGTTTTTCATTTCTCACAATAAACATTAAATATCAAATATATTTAAATTTTTTCCTAAAAAAATAATTGGATAGTAATTTTAATGAAACATTTCATTTAAAATAACAATGGAAAATTCATAATATAATTATTTTCTTGGAATCCAAGAAAACACATGAATACCTTTCCCCGAAAGACAATTGATTCACATTTATAAAACATGTTTATGTTCTATTTATCATATTTTGAAATAAAATTATTTCTTTCATAAACCATTATAAGCATGTAATGTATGTAAAATGAGACATTATCATTACATTAACACTTACATGAACAATTGAAATGGAATAAAAAAATCAGATAATTCCCATTTCTCTTAATAGTAAACTATTACTGGATAACTTGGTCACTTTATCTAGTTCACTGGAGTGGTTTATTGGGCTCACCAACCATCAAAGCTATTTCGGGATCACCAATAATTATTATAAAATATAAAAGATCCATAGTATTAATTAAACACATATATATTTCACATTAATCATAAATCACATTTAAATTGGAATTGAATCTCATAAGGAATAATTGTTTTAGTTACCTCATAATTATTAGAAAAAAAATTAAATTACATAGAAAATCATTTCAAAGCTAAAAAATTTAAAAACATTGCCAATAATATTTTTCTTAAAAATGGAGAATGATATTTTTAATGTAATGTTGATAAAAATAATGGTTTTTACGGTGGTAAAAAGAAATCATGATGTATATGTTAAAAACCTTTTTTAGTATAAAAATAGCTAAAATGGTTCGTATGGTAAATATTTGGTAGATTAATTTTTATGACATTAAAAGAAAGTAAATATTAGTTTTAAATGACCATTAAAAATATTTTTTTCATAAATATTAAATTATAAAATTTTTATGAACACGGATATAGATGAAAAAGAGTTTTAAAGATTAAATTAAAACATGGATTTAAAGAAAAATCAATTAACTTAAGTCCCTTATGGCATTGTATGTTATCCAAAATCCAATATAATAAAATTATATTATATTTCTTACTTTCCTAATAACTTTTTTTATTTTTATTTAAGGTTTATTTTACCTTTAATTTAATTTTTTTACCATATTTTATTTATATTCTAAAATGGTAAAGTTCACATTGGGTGTTTTGGGGTCATTCGGTCTATAAATTCAAAATAGTCTTGGTGAATTGATCGTGGTGAAATGGGCTATGGTTCCATTAACAAAATATTTTTATTCATGTTATATTTATCATAATTATACATTATATAAACTTTAAAAACCAACCATTAAAGGTAGTTATGGAAAATAGAAAATGTAATTTCATGGAGATGATAGTCCATATATACGCATGATAAACCATTTAATGTTTACAAAGTTTAAAGGAGATAAATTTGATAATATATAAATTTTATAGATTTATAAATTTTTTATAAATTTAATATTTATTCATTATTTCCATAATCATGGCCATCCTTATATGGTGAAAATAAAAAATTAATCACATTTCTCTATGGAGGGGGTATTGCATACATACATAGGCATGATAGTATCAACATCAAATGGATAGAAAGCTTAAATATGAATGTAATATATTATCCTTATAAAATCATAATTATGTCATAAATATTAAATATATACATTTTCATTCATTTTAAGCATTTATATGATCCAGTAATGAAAAAGGAATCATATCTCTTTATAGAAGTGGTAATCCACACATACGAACAAGCGATGATTCCATTTCTCATAAGATAGAAATGGAGATGGAAAATAGTGTTACCTTAATCATAAAAAAATTAACTATATTTAAGATAACTATGTTATCATCTCATAAATTTATATGAATATTTTAATGTGTTAAAAAAAATAAACATGAAATAAGTTTGTTAGGGCTTGTAACATCTTTTTAGATATCTTCTAGAATCTAAACCATTATTATAATATAATTGGTATTTTAATAATTCCAAGTCATCCAAGAAGTTCTCAGGGATGTTGGATAGATATTAAATTTTGGATTTTATAAAATGGAGTAATCCAAAAGTTTTAGGATGGTTTGATAGGATGTACCCTTTTATAAGTAAGGGGAGTTTCATAATTGTAATTTATCTACAAATTTATATATTGTAAAGTAATAATCCTGGGAAAGTGTCTCAAAAATTATCAAATATTTAAAATAAGGTTATATGGGTCCAAAAAACAAATATGTTAATTTTTATTGTTTTTTCATCACCTCGATTTTACCTTAATTATCATCATTATCCTTTTAATGTGGTGACACATTTTTACCTTAATTAATCTTTAGAATGACCAAAAATGAAATTGAACTCATCAATAAATTTGAAAAAATTCATTTAAAATATATAATACATTTTTAAATAGTCAATTTTGATATGTTTTATAAATTACATTAAATATAAATCTATTAAATGCAATAAAGTCAGTTTAGAAAAACACTTTTTTACGTCAAAAAATGATCTTATACCAAAATAAAATATAATGTTGATTCCTATGGAGTTATTTAGAATAGGTGAAATAAATTGATATGATTTTACTTTTCAACCAAATTAAAAATATAATGGGTCTATTAAGATTATTTAATTTCTGAAAGGAAATGGTAGTTTGGAAAAAAATCGTTATTTTTTACTACTTCCTCAAAACCCAGTATGTTCAGGAAAATTATAAAAATTAATGATAAGTTATATTTGGTTTTTTGATTAAAAAAATCAATCATTTTTATATAATTAAATTTATAAAATCACCAAATTTATCTTTTAAATAACACCATATAATTCATGGAAAACCAATCGATATAAATAAAACTATTCTTTTTTCAACTGAAATATTCAATAACATTATTTATAAAAACATAATGAATATATATCCAAAAAATGAATACTGATAAATATTGATATTTATTTATTTCTAGGATCATTTAGTTTTTCAAAATCTAACCCCCGTGTAAATTTATTCCTCATAATTCATTCATTACGTAAACAATTGGGGGTATTCTTCCAAAATATTATTTTTTGATTACCATGTTGTTTCCAAAATCATGTGATTGTTTTAAAAAACATGATTCATGTAAATATCCTTATTTAATTTTTTAATTCTATCAATGATCCAAAATATTAACATTATTTTGTTTATAAAAGAGATTATTATATAACCGTACCACTTCTAGGATCAAATCAGGAGACCCATAAGTTATGTATATTCTTATAAAATAAATATGAAAAAAATAGTGTATATAATATAATCATAATGGAAATACTTATTGGTATAAAAGTTTTATCACATGTCTATAAATTAATAAGGTATAATAAACCATGAAATTAACAATCCATTTATAGAAAATTCCATAAAACTTTTCTATTGAAATTCTTAAGGATAAACATTATCACTTACCTCAAATGAGGGATGCATCCCCTAATTCTCCACATAACTCTTCAATATTATCTTTGTTGTACTCAGGTACCAATGAATCATCTTTAGATACTCTACTATTCTGGCTACCAATTATATTCCCAACCTTTTCCTCTCATTTAATTTTTCCCTATAATGTAGGGTCTAATATCTCAAAAGGTTCCATCTGTTTAATTGAATAAAATAATTATTATAAGAAAATTCAACATATGTTAGATATTGTTCCTAATTTTCTTGATAATAAAATGATAAAACTGAAACCAGATCATCTAATTAATTAATTTCATGCTATGAATGTCAATAATTTTGATGATGAAAATCCATTCTAAAATTTAATTCACTACCCATCGACTTTGGAATAAATTTCCAAAGATTTCATGTAATCCTAGATTCACGATTAGATAAAATATAGAGGGAAACTCCATATAGCATGACTATATCCTTCATATAAATTCCTGAGAGATGATCCAAATATATAATATATTTATTTTGTATGAAATTCAAAAATAGATTGTAAAGATCAACCATAACTTAAATTAAAATATTACCAAGTGATGTCATTATAAATACCACAATGATGTCCAGGGATATGTCTTCCCATTAACATTATAGAACTGACAATGGATGAGGCATCCCCTTCAGTAGTCATAATTTATCTTTAACCTACTAAGATTTGAAAATTTTCATTGTAAATTCATCTATATATTTCATCATACCATTCCACTACAAATATTCAGGATGTTATATGTACATATTAGTATTGATAAGATGAATAGAAAATAAACAGCTATGAGATTTATAAAACAATTATGTCTTCAACAGAGAATCACCTTCAATAAGAAATATCTTTAAAAATATGATATCAAATTCTCTATAAAAACGAAATTTATGGAAATTAACATTATTTACCAATTTTAATCATTCTTTGAAACCATAAAATTTATTCAAAGGCACTTCCATTCATTCTAAAAAATATTACTAAACCAATACCTAATTCAAAAAAGAATAATTTTATACAGAAATAATATCCAGCACAATATTTATTAAACCATTAAATGAAGGATCAGATACCACTCATAACATAGTATTAATGAATTTTAATTTTCACTAAAGGTATCAACTACCTTTTTTCTTTACCCGGAAGATTGTAATTGGGAAATAATAAATTTTAATCAGTTACACCCATCTTCTATACCTCATGTTCAACTAGTTTTGATTGAATATAAACTTTAAACATTTATGTTCATTATATATCTCATATCTATCCACATAAATATTATGTATCTATATTTTAATTTAAAAACACAATAATAATAATCTGAATATCATGTGTGGGATAATTATTCTAATGTGGTTTCTATTGATGAGATGCATAAGTGATAACCTGATTATTCTAAATCAAGACACAACCAATTCACTTCAATGAGGAATCATTATGAATAAAAA
The DNA here is from genome assembly GCA_963277665.1 of Viscum album. Classification (NCBI taxonomy): domain Eukaryota; kingdom Viridiplantae; phylum Streptophyta; class Magnoliopsida; order Santalales; family Viscaceae; genus Viscum; species Viscum album. The sequence goes on from OY728127.1 coordinate 629,384,732, forward strand.
GATCACAATTTTGCGTTGAAAAGGATAATTCTAGAGCATTAAACACTATTTTTTCGGTTCCTAAAAACATTCATAACATTATTTTTCCCCGATGATTTCAACTCATTTTCTTGTTTTCTTTGAAATTGTTCTAGAAAACTAATATTTTTTAAAAAAAACAATAGATAATATCCTACTAATAAAATAACTATCCTAATATTAGTGAAATGTTTTTTATATCTTCTATTTTTCCTCCACCATTTCTTTAACATGATCAACAATTATTCAATCTTTAGAAATAATACAACAATGAAAAGAATTTTTTAGCTAAAATAGAATTTAATAAATTTTATATAAATATGATTCCTCTTTAGGTTTTAAAACCAATACAAATGTGTTTTTCATGATAGTTATATATTTTATATTATACTATAATATCATTGATTAAATCATTAAATATTTATCCAGATTCTCATGGAATAGAACATTTAATTAGATTTACAAACATAACCGGTCTGTTTGTTAACACGAATGGAATACAAAAATTTAATAGTAATAACTATTATGGAAAACCATCTTACAATTTTATTTCTCCTTTACCTATAGCTAGTGAAACCCATACTAAAGGTCAATCAAAAAAAATATAGTGCACCCTGGAGATGATCAAACAAGCCATCAATCTATGTAAAAATATTTGTATTCTTAATAGTGATGTTATTGAGTGCTCAAAAATAATAGAACAATCTCATGGAACCATCCTTCTCTATATCAACTAGATTATGGTCACCCTAAGGATAAGTTATTGGATGGATAAACCCTTATCAAGAAACTCATGTAATTTTTATTTAAATTATTAAAATGAAATAGAAGATATTTTATAAGCATTAGAAATTGTATTATAACTAAGATATATATCAATAATAAACTCAAACTTTTGATTATGAAAAACTATTGGAAAATCATGTAGAAATACATCCATATATTTATTTAATAATTTCACATCACGAGTTTGAACATTTTCTCTCATCTCAATTATATGGTAAAGATAACTTTCATTAACTCCTTTTTATAATTTCTTAGATTCTTGATATATTATAAAAGGATTGAATTCAATATTATATATAAGAGAAACATTATTCTGAATGATAACATATTAATCTATATAATCAATCTTACCATGATAAACTGAAATCCAATCCATACTCCGAATAAAATCAATCTTCATAATGGGAACGGTAATAATATTTTCCATAAAAACCATTCCAATAATGATAAAGTGGTGTTTTTCAATAAATTATTATTTACATTATAATACCCTAATGATATCGTACAAAAAATTATTGCATCAACTCATAAGATGATATTCCCTTTTTAATTATAATTTTTTCCCAAATAAAATACTATGTAGATCCCAGGTCAAATTTATCATTAACATAGTCTTAATAAACATGTAATGTACTCATCATTACTTTATTTTAGGGTCCTGCAATAGCCGTAGTAGTATTAATAGACTTTTTATAGCTTTATATTTATGATCATGATGATTCCCACCATATGTAAATATCATTGAACAAACATTGGAATGATTTCATAATAATTTAAATTATAAAATTTTACTACCTATATTTTATTACCTATCTAAACATTTCAATTGTTCATTTTTTCAGTAATAGTCCATGTTTCTAGTAATTTAACATTGTTAAAACTTCTTAGATATCATCATTTATTCTCCATAAATCTTTATTCAACACTTTTCAAAAGATGGAAATTGATTTTTTTACCTTTAGGGTCCTTTTGTGAATGCTTCCCTATTGACTGCATCCTATATCACTTCTTATCATAATTATTGTAAAATTTCAAAAACTATATCTCATATTTGTTATCAAACCACACAATTTTCTTATAACTTATGATCTCATGATTTAGTATATACCTCCACAAACATGGAATAAGTACTATGTAAATCCATCCATTTTACTAGGATGGTCCATAATTAATGTTGGTGCATATTTTGCAAATATGGTAAAAATAGATTCAAAGGTGGAATCATATTCCTTATCTATTTTGTTAAAATCCAAGATTTTTTTTTCAATTGAAATTTAAATAAATCAATGAAAATATATTTCATGTAATAGATATTTAAATAGTGTTCATTCTCTAACAACAATTGCATTATTTTCCTTAGTGTTCATAAACATGGATTATGATTGATCGACATCATATTCAAAATAACAAATATAAAAAGCTACCTTATTATATTATAAACATCTAAAAACCTCAAAAACCTTCTATAGATAATTGATATATCCATCAAATTTCCTAATTATTGATTTTCCACCATATACCAAAGGCTTTTGTTTCTTAAAAATCCCAACTATAAAATTTTACACTATTTATGGTTCAATCATTATCATTAATGGATTCCAATATTAGTAAATTATATATAATGGTTCAAAAATAATTAAAACTACTCTATTACAACCATTAAAGGTTACTGATTTGGATGTTGATTATCCTCTTGATGACTTCATACTTCATTTGTCGAATTTTATTTGTAGTAATAAATTTTAATGATATATTGATTAGAGTAATAAACATGGAAATATTCCAAATCTACCTCATTATAATATAACCAAAATTTATAATCTTGTTATTTTTCGTTTTAACATTTTATTATCATTTAATAGAATCTAATCATATCCCCTGATACCAACTATAACACCCAATACCTTAAACAACACAGAATAACTTAATTTACAAAAAGTGTTTCACTTTATTACATTTCCATGATGTTTTTAGTTTATGATTTTAGAGAATTAAGTAAAAAATTAAATGAAGAAGTGGAATATTCTACACTATATATATTGTTCCCAAAAAACTATTTCTTTATAAAGACACAATTTATTCATTCAAAGTACCTCACATATCTAGAATTAAGACTTTATAAATATTTAGAAACATCCTTTAGCCCTTTGATTTTTATGAATAGTTGGGATGGTAAAAAAATAATATTATGAGAATTAAAATAAAATAAACCCATTATTCTATTTGAAAACCAAAAAAATTCATAAGAAAGTTTCCCCTTTTTTATAAACATTTGATATGAAATATCAATTTAGTTTTTTAATGAAAAAAATTATTTATTAATATAATCCATGAATTATTTAGTTTTAAATCATAAATGTAAAAAATAGTGGATTCTTATAAGTAATTAAAACACTTGAATATCATTCCTAGAAAAACAATCATTTAACTTTTATAAAAAAAGATCATAACATTTCCTCAAAATCGTAATATCATTTTCTTAACATTTGCAATCAAAAAAATTTATTTATAAAAAATTAAAAATAAATATCATGTAGGTTCTCTAGGTTATTATTATTCCATTAATTATTACAAGAAACCCCTTATAATTGAATCACATTAATAGTTAATTGTAATATATTATATAATTTACCTATAATTGTAAATCAACATGAGTTTACCTAATGCTGGGAGATCTATATCAGGATCACCCATCATTAGAGATGATTCGGGGTCACCCATCATTCATATAAAATTTATACGAACTATAAAATGAAGAAAAAACATATATCATTTAAATTAAATGTCAATAAAATATTAATTTTCAATCAAACCCAAATGTAATAACACATTTAGTTATATCACAAAGGTGAGAAAATGTATCTACCTCCAAATATATAAAATTTAGAAACTTTTTTTACAAAATATTAAAAATAATATTTTATTTAAAATAAAAATAAATTAATGTAATGAAATTTTGTTAATTAATAACTTCTATGATGATTGGAATAGGTGGTCAAGCTATATATGTTAAAAACATTTGTTTTTCACTTTTAAAATAAATATAAAAATGACCCATATGGTAAATGTTTCAAAGATTCCATTTTCATCCTTTAAAAAGAAATAAAGAATCAGTTTAAAATAAAATTTATAAAAATATTTTATGTATAAAAAAGAACTTACCTAGATCATTTTCAAGAATACCGATATGGAAGAAAAATATTTTAATGGAATACTTCCAAAAATGTTTTAAATTAGAAATTGGTCTCCTTAACTCCCTTATTTATGCGTATATTATATTAATCCTAAATAACAAAATTATAATAGTTTTATGATTTCCTAAGAACCATTTATTTTTCCTTCCATTTTTATGATTCCTTTTATTTCATTTATTACTATGTTTTATTTAGTTTCTAAATTGGTAATGTTTAGGTTAGAAATTTTGGGGCGATTCTTTTTATTCCCTTAAAACCACATCAGTGCATTGACTATGGGAAAACAGATTATAGTTAATTTATATTAATATTAATAAACATTATATATTATTTATATATTTATATTATATTCAATTTTAAAACCAATAATTTATTACAGTTATGGAAAACAAACAACATGGTTCATTGGACATATTTGTCCATATGTATGAATGAATGACATTTTAATTTTCTAACTAGTGGAAGATAAATAATATTTTTAATATTTTAGTTTTATTTATTCATAAAAGTTTTATTATTTTTTTGATTATTAATTATTTACATTCTTATGACCATCCTTATATGGTTAAAATGAACAATGAATCACATCAATTTATAAAGGTGGTATTATACAGATAGGGGGTCAGTTTAAAGAGATTGGTTTCGTGGGCATGTTCAATATTCTAAAGAAGAATCGAGCTTTTCGAGGGTTTCCTCCGCGATGATCTTCCCCTCCCGGTGACGAAAGCAGCCTCTGTACCGGCCCTTCCCCCTTCTGTGTGGGAGGGGGAATCGCCGCTCCATGGGAAATCCAAGCCATTTCGACCCTTCTCTAACCCGGAGTTTCTCCCCCCGTTTCCAAATTCCTCTTTAAACCCTAAAGTTCCGGATTTGATCGATGGTTTTCCGAACCTTCAAATTTCATCTGCTGAGTTTTCGGAGGTCTCGGCTTTGTTGAACCTCACTCTGGTGACTCAATTCAAGCACATGAGTCCATCATTTGATGATTTCGACAGGTTTATATTCGGTGCTTGGGACCTTCGTGATAGAGCGGTGGTCGATTTATTAGACAGCAGGCAAATCATGATTAGGTTTGATTCAGAGGAAGATCTCATTCGAGCTTGGTTGTCAGCTTCTCGCAGCTTCAAAGGTTTTCCTATTATGCTTTTACGATGGTCGTTCGATCTACATATGAACTGTGATTCGCCATCCATGGTGGTGTGGGTAATTTTTCCTTCCCAACCTTTGCCGTTTCAAAACCCTTCAATTATACGTATGTTGGGAAATCTGATTGGTAGATATTTATGCTCTTATTGTCGCACCGAGACGGTCTGTCATCCAGTGAACCTTCGGGTATGCGTCGAAGTGGATGCTTCTCACACCCCTTTTGAATTCGTTTGGATCACAATCAGCGAGGAATATCGATGCAAAAAAGAGAGTGGTTTACGAGAATTGGACTAGGTTTTGTGGCTCCTGCAAGATATTTGGGCATTCAGTCGAAGTTTGCTGACATGAACGATGGTCAAGGATGTAACCGGCTTGTTGTAATGGGAATTATGTTTCTGCGAACACTATGTATGGTGCAAAAAGTGGTGTCAAGGCGGGCCCGGTATCGAGATCTATGCAACTGGATGGCATAGACAAGGATACCCGTTGGTCTGGTGATGTTGGGGCTGTCGATTTATCAAGGTCCCGCAAGGTTTCTTTGGAAGGTAATCAGATCACTGAGGCAACCGCTGCTATATCGGGCCAGGGTAATCCTCTGGTGTCTGAAGTTTTCAAAAGATTAAGGCAGGATTTGGGAGCTCCTACTGCTACCATGGCTGGGAAGAGTTCAGCGCAGAGTGAGGATAGAAGAGAAGCCAGTCTTGTGGAAGATGTCATCACATCCAGTGCTAAGGTTTCTAAAATGCTTGATCCTCTGGCGAAGCCATTCATTTCTTTGAGCAACAGGTTCGAAGGACTCTCTAAAGACCAAGAGGATGAGGGTTTGGAGGACCATGCAGATGCGGGTTTGGAAGAGGGTGTTGTGGTAGGAGGTGAGGAAGGTGTGGAGACCTTGGAAGAACATAAAATTGATTTTCGGGTGCTTGAGACAGTTCCAGTTGTTGATAAGCCAGGGGAGGACCACCAGGATGGTTGGTTGATCCATGAGGCAGGTTCCCAAATAGTGGATAATGTTACTACTGAGGATAGGCGTAGTCCTGTGGTGGAGAGTCCGATGGTGGAGATTCTGGACCAGAGGCTGGGCAATAATGCTGAATACATTGTTGAAAGTGATGCGGCTGAGGATAGGCGCCTTCCGCTAATGGAGTGCAAAACTCCAACCCAAATATAGGAGAGCAACCCGGAGTTTGGTGATGCTGCTTTGAGGGAGCGATCCAGATTTGAAAGGGAGAACTCTGGGGAGGGGAAAGAGAATGTGATTGGTCCATTTGGACTTTCATTCAATGATGTTGTTAAAAAGTGGGAAAAAGATTTTAGCTCCAGCTGAAGGTCCTTTGTCTACCACCCCAAGAAGAAGACCAAGGAAGGACTATTCGTTTCTTCCAAGACCAATGCAGACTCGATCTGCAACAAAGCGGAACAACGAGGTGGATGTGGCCTTTAAAAAGGGGAGTGTGGTCACGACGGCATGCCCAGACCAATCTGTTCTTGATCATCTTAGGAGTCAGGTTCAATGTGGGAGTTTTTGGAGGCATCCAGATTGGGAATCGGCTACTGGAGAAGAAGACTCATGCTTGGGGTTCAGAGATGAATTTGGTTATTATGATGTGTAAGCCCTTTTGGTTTTTGGTGTCTGCCCTTTTTGTAGTTGTTTTGTTGGGGTTCCGGGACCCCTAAACCGGACTCTGGAAAATGAAAAAAATGATTTATGGTGGTATTCTACAGATAGTCATGGGAAATGTAATTAATTTCGAATATATGGATATAGTAAAAATATAAGTCAAATATTAACATTATAAAATAATATTTATGTTATAAATAAAACATATAATCATTTTATCATTCATTTTTACTAACCATATAATTCATTTATGATGAATGAAACAAATTTCTTTTTTGGAAGTGGAAATCCACATATATGCATGAGTAATGGATATCATTATCATACGGTGGAAAAGGTGATGGAAAAAAATTATAAAATAATAATAATTATAATAATAATAATTTAGTAATTATAATATTCTATTTTAATTATTTTAAAAAAATTGATGATGGTTTAAAAGTGGTAGAAGAATAAATAAACATAAAATTGATCATTTAGGAAATATACCCTCTTCTCAAATAACTCTCTTTATACTACACATTTATATGTAGTGGATAGATCATTTGAGAGTACCCAAACCACAATAAATTTGGATGGGTTTTTAGGATTTATTTGAGTTGGTCTTGGTAGAACTAGATGACTCCAAAGATCTGAAGGAGGGAGGGGGAAGGATTTATTTTATAAGTGAGGGGTGTTTCACACTTGTAATGTTTTAAAACATCAAAATATAATAAAGAATTAAACATTTAAAATTGGATAAAAAAATATACAGTCTTAATGATATGGTTATAAGTGTTGAATTTCCATCGTCTAATAATAATTAATATAGGTTTCTGTGGCCTTACTACTTATCCTTTACCTTAATTTTCCCGATTTACCCTTTACCACAGTGACACATTTTTTCCATGGATACTACTCATAATGACTAAAATGGATATTGAACTCATTACTAAATTTGAAAAAAATGATTCAAAATATAGAATCAATTTTTTAGTATTAATTTTTTATATTTTCCATCAATTACTTTTAAAATAAATTAATAAAATTTAATGAATGTTTTTTCATGAAAAATGATTTTTTAAACAAAAAAATTAACTTATCCAAAAATAAAATTTAATTTTTCTTCCTATGGAATTTTTTTATTATATTTAATAAAATTTATCTTACTTTTAAATGAAAAATAAAAAATATAATTATACATTTAGATTACTTGATTTAGTGAGAATAAATGAATATTTTGAAAAAATTAGCATTTTTAGTAATTATTGAAGAATCAATATTTTCCGTAAAATCCAAAATATTATCCTAGGATATATTTAATCTTCAATTCCCAAAATAATGTCCCTTTTCATCAAATTCAATTTAGGAAATTATGAAATTTAATAGTTAAAAAATCCATGTAATTAATTGAAAATAAATTTTGTTAAATTAAAATATTTCATTTTCAGCTAAAAACTTTTATAATATTATTTATACAACTATAATGCATATAAATCCATAATAAGAGTAAATATAAATTTTAATATTTATTTATTTCTTTGATTAACTATATTTTCAAATTCTCCCCTTAGGAAATTATTTCTTCACAATTTTACTCATTACATATATTAGTGATGGTATTTTTAAATTATAAAATTTTTTTATTCCTATGTTGCTTCTATAGTCATGTGAGTTTTAATTAAAAACCATTATTTTGATAATCAACTTATTTCACTATACCATCTCACTAGAATGAAATTTTTGATCTAAATGTTCATTATAATAAGGAATCACATCTAACTGTTCTACATGGAGGCACTACATATGAGATGCGTTTGATACATAATTTTTTAGTTAGTAAACATTATTGAAATCATGTTCTAGAGATAAAATTAATGGTAAAGAAACATTATAAGAAAATATTTTTACAATTTCAATAATTTCATAGGGTATAATAAACGATGGACATAACATTCCCTTATACCAAAAATCATAATAGTTTTTCAATGAGATAATTTATGAAAATAATGATCACCTAACTAAAATGAGAGATCATTATTCAATTGATTTGTATAACTCTTATTTTTTCTCTGTGTTATCCTTATGTTCAAGTGAATGATATTTACATTCAATACCATTTTTTTCAAGCAATTCAATTTCTAAACATTTCATATCACTAACTTCATCCTAATAGGATGGAACCTCAAACTTATTTCTATATAATTCATTAAAATGTTCAATCAATATAATTGAATGAAAATTATTGTTATATAAAAATTCAACATAGAAACAATTTTGATCTCGTATTCCCTAATAATATAATGAGTAAAATCATAGCATATAACTCTATAGTTTTATTTTATGCTCCTATAATACCTTAGATTGAGGATAAAAATATACACTAAAATTTAATTCACTACCCATCATTTTTTGATGTCAGTTACATATATTTATCATTGATCTGGGATCAAAATCCTATATAATAGTTATGGGAACACCATATAACCTAAATTTATTCTTTATATAAATTGTTTAAATATGACCCAAAGACAAATTATCTCTAATAGGTAGAATATAAGTATATTTAGTCAAATGATCAATAGTAACCCAACTCATATTATTAAATTGAGATGTATTTTGTAAGACCATAATGAAGACTTTATATATGTTCTGCCATTTCCATTTTAACACTGAAAAAGGCATAATCATTCACGTTGAAAGATTTTGTTCAATATTATCCTTCTGACAAGTCATTAATTTCATATAAAATTTTTCTATATATTTATTCATACCATCCTGGAAAAAACATTAAAAATGGTATTCGTACATATTAGTATTGTTAAGATGAATATAAAACATAGATCTATAAGATTCAGTTGATAATTCCTTCTTCAACTAGGAATCACATAGAACAAACAGACTATTACAAATCTAAAAACACCTAATTAATCAACATTAATCTCTTAAAATATAAACTTCATTAAAAATTTTACTTATTCTAAAAAATGATGAACTTTTTTCCTAGTCTTTTTAATTATTTATAAAAATGATGGTTTCCCTAATACCTAACCCCAAACAGAATATATTTATATACACATAATTTAAATGGTACCATTAATTAAATCATTAACCAAAGGATCATGTTTGATTCATAATATATATAATGATTCATTATCTATTCAAATTAAGGAATTGGTACCTTGTTCAAAATAGCAGGATGATAGTGAATTATGAAATCACAATCCTTAATATGTTTTATCCATTTTCTCTAAATCATGTTAGTCTTTATGAGTGTATGTTTACTTAAAAAATATATTATTAGTATTTATTTCACTTTTATCCTCATATAGATGATGTCACAAAAATTTTAATGAAAAAATAACTAGAGATATCTCATGTTCATGTGTGGGATAATTCCACTCATGTGGTTTTAATTGATGTGAAATATGCACAATTACCCAATCATTCTTCCAAAATGTTATAAAAAACCCAAAATTTATAAATGACATTCCCATTTTAAATGAATTAATTTCTTATAAAATTATGTAGTTATATAAAACACATAAACTATTATTATTATTTTTTACCACTATAAAATATAAGGGATTGGATTTAAAAGAACCTTAGGAATCATAACAATGGATAATTTAGTCATTGTGTAGTAATTGTTAAGATCATTATATATTCAGGGTTTTGATAAAGTATAATTGGAAGGGATATAAGATGGAATGGCATAAACCAGCTCGATCATACCATAGGAATCATAATTATTTAATCTTTCAAGGTATATCGAATCATTAAGATTTTTTTGACCAAGACCATGAAAAAAATCAACAATTGATACATGAATAAATCCATTTATAGAAGAAGTAGATGTTTTTCAAGAACAATACCCAAACCATGTTCATCGAACCACCCTGGGAAAGTACTAAAATCAAACATCATACCCTTAAAATGTATAGTAATGCAATAATGGATTATATATATATCCCAACGTAGTATGGTTTTTTAATGATTTCATTATAGTACAATAATTATTGCATTTATCCCTTTTCAAAATTACTTTATATATTCAATTATATATGAGTTGATCAAATCTATTATTCAAAATAAAGAAACCAAAATTGCATGTTTTTATAATATATGGTTTTAAAAATCTTTTTGATGGATTCAAATTTTTTGATATGAATATTATATTCATACAATATTAAAAATAAATAAAATTTATTTATATACATATTGTAATATAATTTAATTGTTACTCCACAAAATTATAAAGTAAGAACATTGTATTTAATAGAATGTATGACATGAAAAACTATATAATTCTTATACTATATAGAACATTGAGTCTAGTTGTAAATACATGTAACATTATGCTTAGATTTCTTTATACATAACATTGAGGTTAGTTTGCAATACATGTAAGATAGTGTTTTACCAAACTACAATATACTATTAATATTAATATTTAATCTAATATTTATAAAAAATACATTTTAATGACATGTATGAAAATAAGAAAATAAATTTTGAAAATGTTGTTTTAATTTTATTATATAATTAATTGGTGTTTGAAATTAATATAGAACCCAATTAAACATAAAAGACATCTTTTTATAAAAAAACTATTTTTTTCCCACCAACATGTTTTATTTTAAATAAAAAATTTAATAAGTATTATTGTATGATATTAATGAAATATATATATTATATATTAAAAAAAATATTTTTTACATTAATCCAATATATTTAATAGGCCTAACATAAGAACAAACCTAATTTTACACATAAAAACATAATTTTTCATAAAAGCAGTTTTACTACCTTTTAATGGAACAACTATTTTATATATAAATTTTGAAACTATTAAAACTTTAATATATAAAAATAAATTTCATTTTATAAATATAAAAATTAAAATTAGGTTAGGTTAATTTTTTGAAATTTTTATGAGAAGATACATTTTTAATGAATTGTGAAAAATAAAAATTTTAATTGAAAACTATTTTTTTGTAAAATTTATTTACATAGATAAATAATATTTTAAATTTATTGTAAAATAAAATTATACCAATTATACATCAATTAATTCAATAAATATAATTTTAATAAATTTCACATTAAAATATTATATTAAAACATTTCAATATTTTTAATATGTTTACATTAAAACCTCTATTTGTCATCCCATCTGTGGGATTTAATTTTAATTACTTTCTACCACTTTTTAAAATTAAATTTGGAAAAATGGATTCAATATTTGGAATAAAAATAATTTATAATTACCAATAAATTAAAATTATTTTTTGAAAAAAAATATTATTGAATGCATTTAAATTTAATTTCAACAATTGAGGTAAATTTAAGATTAAAAAAGGAATTAACCTTAAACATAAGGGCCAAAATACCCTATAAACATATCCAAAATAGATTCCATGGTTATATTTGTACCATATAATCCCTTGTATCTAATTTTATTCTTTTTCATAAGCACATGATATATGAGAGACCACTCAATAGTGTTTACCATTTTGTATTTTCAATAATACAACTCCTCACCCACTATAAAAATGCACTCACCCCTCACATTTATTAACACCTATAAATCACTTTGGATAATCAAAATTATACCAAAATAATCTATCAGAATCCCAAAAAACCACCTAGAAGTCCCACATTGGGATGAAATTCCACCCTGGAAGTCTTTTACTATAAACCAAAAGGAGTTACCTAAATGAGATGCAGTTTTCTTCAGAAAACATTTATTTCATTTACCTATCCACCACATAAATTATTTTATATCATTATTAAATAATAAATATTGTATATTCAAAATATTGATACTTTTATGCTATTTATTTACCTACACTTTCTCATGAATCCATGAAATGAGATACATAATCATCATTCATTTGTATGTCAGACTACTACATCATGAACTGATGTAGTTCATTCTTCCATTACTACCTTTCAAGGTTGAAATAATGATGTATTTATAGTTTATATATGATATATATTATATTTATTATGTATTTTTGATTTTTTAAATTTTATATGACACATACCATTATGGTTTTCATTTTATTGGAATATGATAACATCAATTATGGATGTGTAGAATACCACCTCCTCAAAATGATGTGATTCTATCACACTATACATGAAACTTATTAAGAAATATTTTAATAAAAATATTTTTCATATATGAAATATATATTAAAATTTAATTATGATATAAATATATATCATTTACTTTTCATTGTATTAATATGAAAATGAAATGGAAGTATACGTAAAACATACCACCTCTATAAACGGTGCATTTCATTACATATATCCAAATTTTATTGATTAACATAAATAAATTTATACATAATATATATGATATTTAAATCATTGTTTTAATTCTGAATAATATTGTATCATGATCTAATTAAGAGGAATAATAAGTAACATGACAAAGAATGCATGAAAAACTAGGGAATTAACACCCAAAATAGTTAAAATAATGGAAGATTTTTAACAAATGAGTAATAAGATATTATAATAAGATCATATATGATTTTATAAATATTATAATGGTTCTTTTATAAGTTATTTAACTACATAAAACCATTATATAGGGGGGTTAAAGGATGTTCATTGAAAAGGAAACACATGTTAATGAATTTTGTCTCAATTTACATTCCATTAAGTCTTATTTAGTATGTTTCACCAATTGACATTAATATTGTGTATATACATAACATTTTAAATTTAATATCATAACTAAATCATAATTCATGGTATTTTATTTTTCACATTTATTTATCTCTCCCAAGGTAGATTACCTTGAAAATTACCAAGTAGTAAAATTTACCTTAGGAATATCACTTTCTTTTTTTGATTGTTAACTTTCTCTTGAAACAGTCACATTATTATAATAATTTTTAATTAGAAATTTCCATAAATATCCACATTCATGTATTATAGATATTATTATTTACTAAACCATATACCATTTTAACATATGGTTTTTACTTTGACAGTTTTTTGAATATCTGTGAAAAAATTGCAAAATCTGTATTCTTTATTCAATATGAAGATTTGATAAGGAATATTGTTTATTAATCAATTACATGATATATAGAATGAATTGGAATTGCGATGAAAGTTTGATCCGGAACATTATATTTCCCCTTGATGCATTGACGGGGTCTCCTAAGACAAATCAATTTTCCAAATGAAATGAGTTTCCACCTATAGTTTTAAAACATCTTGTGAAATGTATTGGTAGTATAGGTTTTAATGTTACTCAAACTTGATGTCCAATAATTATGAATTTTCTTCCAAGATATTTCATTTATTATTATTACTATTCACAATATGTTCATATGATAAAATCTATTTATTCATTTTATTCCATGTTTATTGATTGTATGGCAAGTTTTTCTATTATTTAACATTTAATTTTGATTATGCCTTATCCAGTTATTTATATGAAATGTGATCTTTGTTATTCAATATTCCATGTAGATTTATTATCATTGATTAATTACTACTTTTCATGTACTTTACCTTACACTGGAATTGATCTCACCCTTATTATGTTTATTTCCACAATGTTATGAAGATGAATCCTTTGAATGAGTTTCAAGGATGCTGATATTTTACTTATATTAGGATTTATATTCCTCTTCAATTATATTATGGGTATAATTTATAGAACATAGTTTTAAAAAATGAATAAAAAATTTGTTCCTTTGATATTTTATTCCTTAAAACCATGATAATGTAATACATTAATATGTTGGATCTGAGCATATAGGGTCATATAATTATAGTTGGTATCCAAGGAAGCTTAGTAGAAACCTTGGAATCACGATTTAGTTAAAAATAGATTAGGGAAAAAAACTAATGTACACCTAATGGATAAGTATATAATAACATCCTTGAATTATGATAAGGTAGATATTATGTGTTTCTTAATATCAATAATTCCCCATCTAGGTAATACATGTTGATGTGGTTCTGGTATAGATATACCTTGTGGTGACAACTGTGAAAAGGAGCATCAAGCCTGACTGCTACCTAACCTGATACATGACAATGGGACTTATTTCACACCATGTTTGACACTCCTAGGGGATTTTCTTAGGATAAATCATGTTTCATTTAAAAATAATTATGAAGTAATTTAAATTAAATATATACCTGAGGAAACTATGTTTATGATTATAAGATTTGTTATCAATAAATGTTTTCAATTTATGTTAAGTGTTACACCATATTTATAATTATAAAATGTTCTTAATTTTATTATCTAATACAGTATATTACATTTTTAATAAATGGTTCTCTGAAGGATGAATAGTATCAATACTCATAGGAAACGTATATGATTCCCTTCTGAAAAAGCTGATATAGCTGGTATTGGAACTGAGAAGGTTAGGTACATATTTAGGAAGCTTAATTATGTTATGGAACATAACATTTCTTATATGGAGAAACCCATTCCACAATAACATTATCTGATGTTGGATATATTTATGTGGAAAAGGCCCCCACCATTAATGGTACTACTGAACCAATGGAATTTAAGCAATGGATTACGTCTTTGGAGAAGATATTTATGACATTGGGACGTTGTGATAAAGAAATAGTTAAAAGAGTAGTGAATTATCTTAATGGTGATGTGGATCAATGGTGGTCATTGATCTATAATTCTAGAAATGAAGATAAAATAATACTCATGGAATGGAATGTTTTTAAGGACACATTCATTAAAAAAAATTCCCCACCTATGTAAAAAACTGAGATGGATATAAAGTTTCTTATTTTAATAAAAATGGATAATGAAAGTGTTGTGGATTATGATGATACCTTTATATGGTTTGAAAGTTATGCTTTGGATTTCATAACCAAAATAAAATTAAATTTTGAATATTTCTTTGAAGCACGGAAGCTAGGTCTTTGAAGGGTGTTACTATCTAAAAAATTCTCTTCATACAACAAAATAGATTTATGTAATTTCGAGAAAGAGAAATAATTATCTAAGTCCTATGGATTCAATGGTAATAAAGAGAATAATAGTATATTAGCTAAAAATATGTTAAAGAGAATAACGGAAAGAATTATTTCCCAATATATGATAATTATAGAAAGAAACACCTAGGTAATTTTATGAAGGGAATGAGATTTTTTTATAAGTGTGGGGATAAGAGTAATTTGGGAAAATAATTAAAAGGGGATAAAGAAAACACTTCTATTCAGTGTTATAACTATAATAATATGGGTAACTATGTAGTCAAATGTATATATAGTCAAGGGAATATACCTGAAAATAAGATAAGAAATCAAGGTCAAGCATATTTTATTGACAAAACATAAGTGGAATGATTAATATTCTTCTATATTTGGATATATGAAACATGTTGTAAAAGTACCATATTGATGATTTTCAGATCAAATGATTTTAGAAATAAATATGGATTGTACGGTAGTACTTTTTCATTACTTATTTGAGAACATTTGTTGAAGGGTACCATGAAAATTGATTCACTGGTAAACTTTTTGGAAAATACATGCTCAAGGGAAAGATAAACCTTAATATATTACGGATGATTAGATATTGATTTTTTATAAATAGATGATTGATATGGACAATGTAAATTAGATAATAAATACTACCATGGAATTTATTCTAAAGTACTGGATCATAATCTTTTGGAAAGGTTAACCATTTATAAGATGGTTTATGTCAATCTTTTGTTGTGGTATTATATATTAATGTATTTATTCACCATATGATTCATCCTATGTTGAGAGATGATTTATAAATAGTCAAGGTGTAATCAATGAATAATATTGTTTTATAGAAATGTATATTTACATGTATCCTTAGAGTGTGAAAGAATTTTTCAATTATAGAAAAAGGGGCTTGAAACAAAAATGATGTCCTATTATCTTCATTTTTTATGATATAAATGAACTTTTTCACAATTGTAGTTCATGACATTGAGGTTAATAAAATTCCAATGAATATGTCCTCTATCACCCACTATTAGAACATCATAGTTTTATTTCTCTCCCTTGTTTAGGTTTTCACTAATTTCCTCATATTCGAAAGTCTAGTTATTTGGGGACCAACATAATTCATTTTCTATATTATTAATAAATTTTTTTATTAAACCTATATACTATGAGGGGTTTTAAGAATTATTATTTGTAAATATAAAACCCTTGATTACCAAGATCTATTTTAAATTGTGAGGATTCAATTTAATTATGGCATGGAGAATATGACACCCTAAAAATTATAAAGTATGTACATTGTATATAATAGTGTCTATGACATGAAAAAACAAGGTAATGTTTCACTACATGAAATTATGAGTTTATCTGTCATTACACAGAACATTTTTCTTAGCTTTATCTACGTAGAACCCCATGGTTAGCTTGCAGTACATACAAAATAGAGTATTACTAAACTGTAATATACAATTAATATTATTTTTAATAAGATATTTATGAAACATTAGTTTTAATGAAAAGGTATAAAAATTATTATGGAAATTAGGAAAATATTTTTTATATATGATTATATAATTCTTTGTTTTTAGAAATTAATATAGAACCCAATTGAATATAAAGGATATGTTTTTATAAAAAAATAATTAATTCCCAACAAGATGTTTTATCTAAATGAATAAAATTAATTAGTATTAGTTAGTGATATTAATGAAATATATATATATTATATATTATATAAAATATTTTTAAAATTCATTCTATATATTTAATATTTATAATATTATAATAAACAAAATTTTACACATAAAAACCATTATTCTATAAAACAAGTTTAATAGCCTTTTAATGAAGCAGCTAATTTAAATCCTAATTTATAAATTTTTATAAATGTAATATTAAAAAATTATGTTCATTTTAAATAAATAAATTATTTTATGGTCATTTTTTTAGTTTTTTTGAGAAGATTCATTTTTGATGAATAGTGTAAAAACTGAATTTTAATTGACAACTGCTTTTTATTCTAATTTATTTATATTTATAAATTATTTTTAAAATATATTTTAAATCCAAATTAGAAAATTAATACATAAACTAATAAGAAAATTTTCTTTTAAATAAGCTTAAATTTTAAAATTTATCTAAAAACATTTCAAACTATTGATTATTTTTATTTTAAAGACCCTCTTAATCAACCCATTAGTGGGAATAAATTTAAATTATTTTTTTCCACTTATAGGGTTGGAATTTTAAAATATGGATTAAATATTTGTAATCATCATAATTTATGCTATATAATGAGGTAAACTTAATTTTTTACCAAATATATTAGTGCATGCAGTTAAAATTAATTACAGTGATTAACATAAAATTAGTCTTAACAAAGGACTAGCCCATAAACTTATGGCCCACAGTGACCTAAAAACATGTTTAAATCCAATGGTATGGCCATTTTTGACCATATACTCAATTTTATATAATATTTTCCATTATATTAATCACATGGAGTAAGGGATATCTCTCAATAGTGATTACCATTTTATATTTATATGAATGTGACTCGTATATTGTAAAAATTCACTCACCACTCCCACTTATTCACACTTCTCAGGATCGTTTGATAAAAAAAATCTCCCCAAAAAATCTTCCAAATTTCATACCATACTCTTAGAATACTCACTTTTCAATTAAATCCAACAATGGAAGATTGTTGGTATAAGCCATAATGACTTACCCAAATAAGAGGTAACAATTTTCAACGATCACTTTTGTTTCATTTACTTCACCACCCAAAAAATTAATTTTCTATCATGATTATATAATAATATAATTAACATAAATATATTGAGAATTTTTTATGTTAATAGTAAAAACTACACTTTTGTACACATTCATATAATGGGTTACAAAATCATCATTTTTGTGTACGGCTGACTACCACCTCTCGAACCAATGTCATTAATTCTTACATTAATACTATTAAAGGTTGGAATTATTGTGGTTTTATATTTTATATTTTTATTTCCATTTTGTGTAAATTAAGATATCATCATTTGGGGACATGTGGACTACCACCCCCTCAAAGTGATGTGATTCATTCATGCTATATATGGAATGTATTAAGATTGATTTTAATAAAAATAAGTTACATATATGAAATAAATATTATAATTTAATTATAATATATATTTATATTTAATTTAATTTTAATTATTTTAATACAATAATGAAATATAAGTAGCGTTCATGCATACGTACGACCTACCGTCTCCAAGAACGATGCATTTCATTTCCTACCTCAAAATATTATGGATTATTATAGATACATATATAATAAGTATATATGATATTTAAAACATTTTTTATATTCTTATTATGTTAATATCATGATATAATTACTATGAACAACCTGTAACAAGTCAAAACGTAGTAGAAAAACTTGGAAATTAACACCAAGAATAAGAAAAATAATGAATGATTATTGAAAAACTGGAAATAAGATATTATAATAATATAATAAATTATATTATAAATATTATTATTGTTATTTTATAATTTATTAACATGATTAATACCATTATACATTATTTTAATGGATGTCCACCCAAAAGTAAATGCAAGGTAAGGGATTTTGTCTCAATTTACATTCCATTGAAGCTTATTTGTTGTATATCCAAAATTCACATTAATATGGTGTATATACTTCCTTTATTTCATTTAATATCATGATTTAGTCATAGTTAATGGTATTTTAATTTTCACTTCAAAATATCTCACATGTGGGGGTTTAGCATGAAAATAACTAAGTGGTAAAATTTATCATTGCAACCTCGCATTCTTTTGTTATTGGTAACATTTTATAAAAATAATAAAATTATTATAATAACATGTTCACTAGATATTTAAATAAATATACAAATTCATTGGTGATGGATATTATTATATCCTAAAATTTATACCATATTTACATATGGTGTTTGCTTTTACAGCTATTTGACTATTTGGGGAAACATTGATAAATACTTAATTATTATTCAATAAGAATATTTGATAAGGTATATTTTTTGTTAATCAATTACTCATGATGAGGAATTAACAATTAGTTATGGGGTTAGATTTTAATTTATATATCCCCTCAGTGTATTGAGATGTCCCAATGAGAAAAAAATAGTTTGAAAAATTAAATGAGTTTCTACATATAGTTTTAGACAGTCTTATGAAAGGTTTTGATTGTATAGGTTTTCCAGTGCCTCAAACATAACACCCAATAATAAAGTATTTACGTCATACATATTTTAGTTATTATTATTATAATCCATGATATATTCATTTGATAAAATTTATTGATGTGTTTCATCCTCATTTTATTGATTGAATGTCATGTGTTTGAGTTATTTATTATTACATATTAATGATTCCTTATCTAGTAATTTATATGGAATGTTTTATTAGTTATTCAATTTTCCATGTTAATTTATTCACGTTGATTTATTATTTAATATATTTTAGTCAACCTTAATTATCATTTTATCTCAATCTTGTTATGTTTCATTTCCATAGGTTATGATGATAAATCCTTTGAATGAGTTTCAAGTTTTTTGAGCTTTTATTTATGTTATGAGTTATTTTCCTTCCTAATGTGTTATGGGTATCATATATGTAATCTTGTTTTCCAAAAAAGTTAAATTATTCCATCCATTAGGATTTTAGTCAATTTATTCATCTGAATGTAATAAATTAAATCACATGCTCTGGGATTCTAGGGGTAGGGCGTTACATTAATGAAGACCAATGTAATCATTATAAGGATAGAAAAGTGTTATTTTCATTAAAACAAGTATTTCCGCATAAATAATCATTTCCATTTAGGATTGTAAAATATAATTTTAATATAATTATTTTAGTAAAATAATAATATTATTAAAATCATAAAATAGAAATTATCCATTGGTGAATGTTTCATAAGTTTTTGAGATAGTGGATTTTTTTGGTAAAAATTAAAAATGAAATAAATATGCATCCTGTATTATGAAATCATAATAAACCAAAATTGATGTAATAATTTCTATAAAAGTAATAAAAAAACAATTACTTATTTCTATATTAAATAATTTTTACTAAATTTATTTTATTAATTTTATAATCCTTCAATGAATCATCCAAATCATATATTATATTTTATGTTTTTAAAATCAATTATTTATAAACATGAATCACATCAAAATATCCAATGTTATTATGTTATATTTTTAGTATAATGTAAAAATAAAATAGTTAAAACCACACTGCAATGGAATAATCCATTGAAAAAAAGGAATGTTTCTGGCTTGGATTATTCTTTCATATAGAGTTTAATACCTATATTTGGAAATTAATAATGAATTTTCATTTATATCACTATAAATAACCAAAATTACTTCTAACTATCTTCAATCAAAACCGATTGAGAAATGTGTTAGTTTTCCTCTCCCACTCTATATACATCCCAATGTTTTCCATTTCTATTAAGTAAATTCTCCCAATATTTTAGAATCCCCCTCTCAATGTAAAAGGATTCTCTCATTATCTTCTTTATTCAAAAAATTCATCCTATTATTCCATTTGATTTCAAACTGATCATGTTGGAATATTTTTTTAACCATAAAATTTAATATCATTATGATTTCCATGTACTTATTGACCCCCATTAACTCTCATTAGACCCTCCCATGAATCTTTTTTACACCTGTTATGTTGCCAAAAGTTTCATGTGATTTACTTTTCAAAAAATTTATGTAGTGAATACCCATATGAATTTACAAAAATGTGTATTTACCTAGATTTAAAAATCCTTAATTTATTTGGAATATAAACACATGAACCATGCACTATATAATAATGGTATTAAAAGTGATGAATTTCATTCTTATTTTGTATTATTTATGTGTCATAGTAATACATGTTTATGATATGAATGTGGTTGGTGGTCCCATAACTATATATCCCTCTAGTGTACTCTGTAATTTCCTTTCATTATGATATACCATGTATGGTAAATGATAGATTATCTTAAGTACATTATGTTATTATGTCTTAGTGGTTAGCCTTTATCTATGAATATGATGTCATGTTTTATGTTGTTTCCACATTCTTATGTCATCTTAATGTTATAATTACATATCAAACGTAGATGTTGATTTTTATGATTTAAAATAGTTTTATGTTATATTTATATTCCTATTTAATGACATGTATTACTTCCATCATTTTATTCTTTAATTATTCAACTACTATAATTTATAGGTCACCCCTTTCTTGATTACTCACCCCGGTTATCCCAAGAAGTATTATAATATCTATTGAATATAAAGGAATTCTTCATTATTTTTAAATAATGTTATTATTCCCATGTTTCAATTCAAAATTTTAGTTTCATAATTTCCCAATGACAGTAGGAATTGTGTTCTATTGGATTTATATTCAGTGTTTCTTTAGGTAATTAATCATGAATTATTGTTTATGGAGATTTTTTTTCATAAGGCCTCAACCAAGTCCCTTAAAAGAAGAATCATTGTAAAAAATAACTATTTATTGTTTCAATGGATAAATCATTATCATTAACATATATTCATTTCAATTACCCAAAAAAATTATAGAGCATTTTCTAGATGAATTTTACACTTTTTTTTGTTCAAGTATTCAATTTTCTAGAAAACAGAGTAATATTTTGAAATAACCATCAATATTAACAAATTAATACTAGAAAACATTGAATATTAGTGAATTTTATTTGGTGTTTTTAAAAACGACATCCCTACAAACTATTGTGAATTTTAAAGTACCAAATGCACCTCCTACTTTTGATTTTCCCTTGATCGTTTAGGTGGCTCCAGGCGATCCTACACCAATGAATCCTCTAGCCCCATCATTGTTTCTTGTGGTATACTCCACCTCAGTTGGTCTATACATAAAGGCAGTCCTCCTTCAACAAGTTCCCCCCACAACCCTCACCCTACGCCAGTCCTAGAAGACTCTTTTTCTAGTTTTTCATCTCGATTCGGTGGAGGGGTCACAAGTCCTACACATTGAAACCCATACCCTCCAGGATGCCTCATATTTTCAACAATTAACTCTTATGGATTGATTTAGTGTGGAAAAGCAACCTCTCTAAATGTTAAAATAATTTTTGGGCTCCTAGGGTTTTATTCTCTAACTATAGAATCAATACTCAACTGACGATTGTTATGTGTCATTCTCACCTCTAAAAAATACTTCATCAAGGTGTGGCCTTTAATCCATAGTTTATTGAGTTGATAGTTATTATCCCACTATCGATGGTCCATGGGGGTTCCCTATAGGAGATAATACCTTAAGGCCATGGATTGGGCCATGCTCACTGGCCTACTAGTTTCATTCATGAACTGTGACTTCCTCTGTAAGATCGATGAATCCCTCAGAGAGTTTCTCTCTATTGATGAATGGACTCTTAAAATTTAGAAACATCAATCTGTAGGATCTGAATCACCCTAAATCTTTATTTTATTCTCCTATCTCATCTTCTGGTCTAGATTTATGGTGGATACGAATGATAAAAACCCCAAAATTATCCCAGCCTTCCCCAGTTATGTACCTATTGTTGCATACACAGACATGTTAAATCAAAATATAGACAGAAGAGATTTAATCCTAGAGAAGATAAACAACTATATTCCTAATATGATATATGGTGGTCAATGAAATAAGGATTTGACTGTTTATATAAAGTTGTTGACTTATCTCTGACCATATCTTCTAACAGTGTCGCTGCTCCCCTATCTAACTCTTTTATGGCCTCCTCCCCTGAATGATATACACATTCCCATTAAGTTAATTCTCCTCTTCCAAAGTAAACATGTCCATAGAATTGGTTCCATTAAATCCTAATATGGATCATTATTTTTTGGCTAGTGAGGTCCTTCTTAGGATAGTGGCTCTTGGCAGACTCCTCCCTCATGTTATGATGGTTTTATATCAGGTATTTTCTCCCCCGGTCCTACCTTATAATGGGAATGACCCATATGGGTGTCCTTTGGAACTCCATTTATAACAAACCAACCCGTACAAGCATACCCAGCAAGATGTTTCTAAATCAATATCCCCCCATGCTTCAAGGTCCTCTTATAGCTCTCTATCCACTCCTCAAACTCCTACAGTGCTTTATCACAAGCCATATATGATGACACCCTCCATTCTAATTCCACTATCTTTAGGCTCAGCAGATTTTTTACTATATCTCACACTAAGGGAGTCCCCTCATTCCCAACTCATTATCCTATCATGTATTCCACACCAGGGGACAAAACTGGGCCTGCCATTTTAATTTCCTTTTTATTATTTGGAATTCCCATAGACTCGGAGAATGGGTGAAAATTAACTTATTGTATTCATAAATATCTAGAAAAAAAATCTATATTGTTGTGTTTATTAAACCAAAATAGTATCCCTTAATAGTTTATATTGTTATAAGATGATTTTCTTGAATCACTCCATTCATGGATAACCCACAAAAAAATAATACGGATCTTTTTGAAAATAATGGAAGTTGATCTTATGGTAATATATGAACATAATATTACTGTGAAGGTTACTAATGTGAATTATAAGTGTTTTTTCACCTTTATTTATTCTAAATGTGACCTGAGATCTATATAACTCATGTTTTAATAACATTTGGGCTTTGATTCAAGGAATATGACTTGGATGATAGGAGGGGACATCAATTTCATCATTGATCCATTTGAGAAAATGGGTGGAGGGATATTTATATGGAATGACATGGATGTATTCTGTTTGTTTTTAGCTCATAATGGTTTAGTGGAAATCGGGTTTTTAAAGATATGTTTAACTACTGTAGCAATCCAATGGGTGTATTTTGAATATGGTGTTGGATCAACTATTGCCTAGAAGAAATATTTTCCATATCTTTTTATCTGAATTCCAGTGTCACTAACATGTTCTAGGCTTTATCGGACCACTATATGTTTCTGGTTTGACATTCACCTATATTTTACATTGCATTATGTTTTATTCCCCAAATGATGGGGAATTGGCCCTGATATCCAATATGTAGGGAATTATTCTTGATCAAATCCCAGGGAGGACATGATGCAGGTCATCTTTGAAAAGAAACTCAAGTGATTCACATATGAAATCCTTACATGGATCATGAATCACCCTTCATGCATTCATGATTTAGCTATGGTTTAATGTGATATATAAAATGCAATGTCCAGTAAGAAAAAATATAATGGAATTATAATCTATTCGATGATATTTTTTAAAACAAGAACCATATATATGGATTAATTTCTAACAGGAACATGCTTCCTAGGATAAGTCGATGAAACTATTATTGAAGTATTGATATATAAACACTATTTTTTCATGCATGTTTATATGAAAAAATATTGGTGGTTTCCCCAAACATACACATAGAGAATGGAAGCTTTACTAATAATATTAATTTTTTGGGAGTCTAAGTGGATGATCAATTAAAAAATAATCTAGTAAGTGTTAATATAACCATGTTGGATGGGTAACCAATAGTACATTTCTTGTTATAAGATGTTATTTCCACTATGGAATATAATCCTGTGAATCAGGATTTTGAGATAATTCTTGATTAGGTGGATTTTTGTGATGAAATGTTTTCTCCCAACTAGGTGAGTTCTATATTATCTTATGGGTTCGTAGGCTCTTTTTCCTTTTCCTCTTTGAATCTTATTATGTCCATGATCACATACATTATACGTTATTTATTTAATAGATCTAAACTACCCCAGGTTTCCCATGCAAAAATTCTTTTTCTCATACCTAATCTAAGGGAGCCCTTTTCCATTAAGAATTATAGACCAATTAGTAAGTGTAATTTTACATATAATGTCCATTATAGTTTGATCAATAGGAGACTCAATATATTTCTTCATGAGTGGGTTACAAAAGAACAACATGGTTTTATTAAATGGCAGTCCCCCAGAAAGCAATAGTCATGGATCAAGAGATGACTGTAGACTTTAGCAATATGTCATATGACTCCATAATTTATTTTAAACAATACATGTAAATGGCCTATGGAATACATGAATGGGGATTTATTTTGAAGGTGATTTCACGTATGGGTTTATATGGCTGGGTGTGAGACACAATCCTCCTGTTGCTTTAACATACCATGGCTTGCAGTATAGTTTTTTTGTAAAACGTGTGAGATATTCAAATCAGTGTGAACCCTAAGATAGGGAAACCATATTTCGTAGAATATTTTCATCATGGTTCAGTACTAATTGTGAAAAATTATTCCCAACTTTATCTAGGATATAGGTATTTTCCCCTTAATTGGTTGGATAAACTTTTAGGGAATATCTCAAATTATTTTTTGCAGATGACATCCTCACCTTCATCACTTGCAGAAGGAGGTTAATTCAAATCATAAAAAATTATTTAGAGGAATATTTCAATTGGAGCAGTCAACACATCATCTATGAAGGATAAATGTTTACATTTCTAACTCCTGCTCAAAAAATTGGGAAAAGGTATAAAATTCATTTTCAATGTTATGAGGAAATACTTCCCTATGGATTACATGGGTGCACAAGTTAATCCTGAGGGCCTCCACATTCATCACATTGACACCATAGTTTTCTAAATTACTTGGAATATCAAAAACTAGAAGGTCTATTTTTTGTATTTTTGTGGTTGGATTACATTAGTTAATCGTGTCCTCAATTCTGTCATATAGCACACACTATCCATTCAGAAAGTAACCAAAAATGTTATTCATAAAATTTAAAAATCAATGAAATAATTTATATATGATGATCCCATAGAGGTAATATACCACTATGATTATTTAGATATATTGTCCAATTCGATTGAGTTAGGTGATAATGGGCATTGAATAATGTTTGGCACTATGCACTGTCTTTAAGCCAAACTGTCATGGGAATCTATTGAAGGGAGATAAATATGGGGGAATATTATTAGGTGCATGTATAGAAATGATTTAAGAAATATATAAGGCATTTTTTCAAGCCTTATGAAGTTTCTATTGGGTAATATTCCATAGCATCAATTCTATTCCCTGTGGATTGTGGGATATGGGGAGAATAACTACTTGAATGATATCTATGTGGGCATTCCACTAGTTTTTATGGGTTGTATTGATACTCATATCTCTTGTTTAACAAGCCTATTTCTAACCACCTTATACTCAATCAACCCTCTACAACCATTAGTGTGATGTATTCAATAATATCCATCTCACATCTGAACCAGAATATTTTGTGTCCACTAGGAGCTTGTCAGTCCCCTTCTTGACCATGTAGTATCATATGATCTTCTTGGAGGTTCTTGATATTGTAATGGATGAGATTCTCAAGTGAGAGATTATTAAAATAAAATTTAATTTCATATTATTGAATATTTTTAATTATTTAATTACAACAGACGAGGAGATTAGAAAAATGTTAATCTATTTAGTGTAAAATTGTTTATGTTTCTATAATCCCAATGAAAAAACTATATATTTAATATTTTTTGAGAGTGAATATGAATGAGGCATATGGATCATCTTTAGTAACCTCATTAGCATTGACCATCAAGATTGAAATTTCATTATGATCACTTGGGTATGGTTTCAGGGAATGGAAGGGAATGGTCCTAAACATAAGGTGAGGGAAACTCTTTTATATGATGTTATCTGTTTCATTTGGAATGCTAGAGAAAATGAATGGGTGGATGGAATCTCCATCTTAATGTTTTCCAAAAAAAATACAGTTCAAAATCCTTTTAGTTGATTTTGGTTCACTCATTATGCATTGGGATAATTCTCATCCCTTGAGGATGATCATGAGTGGAATAAGATATACTCTATCTTCACATACGGTTCCATGTTTGGAAAGATGGTTCAGCTGGAAACCCCTCGTAATTTGTTTAATCTCAATATTTGTAACATCCTAACCCAAACCCCTAGATCTGAGCTACAATTCTATGTGACCCCATGCACACCACCCAATGTGAAAGAGGATTTTGACTAGAATTGAGGGTCTCAAGTGGAACCTTTGGAATATTAAACCCTCTATATCATGTCATATAACCAATAAAAAACAATAATAACATAAATAATCAGAGTAAATATGTGGAAATGTATAGATGGAATACATTTCCTATAATATAATGGCTCCTAAAGTGGTGTGAAAACACAAAGTACATGAAAACATCCTATTATATTTAATGTACTGGTGTTTCTAAAAAATAAATGAATAAAAATATTTTAGGGGGTTGGAGAAACAAAATAAAACAAAAGAACATTACAGAACACATTACCTTTAAATCAGATATCTCTTTTTTTATTTGAGCTCAAAGGCTTCCTTGGAAAGACTTATGCCCAAAGTGGGGCTTCTAGGAGTAATAGATGAATGTGGAGAGACAATATGAGTAGAGGTTGGACGAGCTAAGGGCTTTAGGGTTGTGGGTAAGGAGGTATAGGTGGGGGCCTTTTATAAGAGGGAGGAGGGGCACTCTTGGAAAGTCAAGAAATGTTACTTTATTATATAATGAGTTTCGGATTTTAAAGATTCCAAAAAGATATATTTTGAGGATAAGGTGATAAGTGTTCGACATCAACCCATCCAATAGGTTTTTGAGAAGTGTATGTCTTAGATTTTACATTATCTTTTCATTTTATTTAAATCGTTCATTAATGAGGTAATCGCTACATCAACATGGTGTCATAAATAAATTAATTTATTTAATGTATAAAAATTATAAAAAAATACTATGATGTAGGAAATATTTTTAGATTTCCAATGAATATTTATAGTAAAAATTATAACTTGTATATCTCCATGTAAAATTTTTTTTAGTAAAACAATACATGTTTGTGACATTTTTATTTAAACTTTAAATAAAATGTTATTAATGTCATTTTCTTACCCAAGTGGCTCCATGGGGTCCCCAAGTAAACCCATGTATTTTCTTGGTCATCCATGACTCATCCAATATGGGTAGGACATGTGTAAAGGTAATTTCATAATATTATAACATTATTTTTTACCTTAAATTACACTAATTACCTTTAATCGCGATTAATAAAACTTAAAAGTTACTATTAACCAAAAAAATTATTTTAATCCCATTGAACCACATTTTACATCCTAATGACATCCATGTATGTCATATTTCAGAAATTCAAATCACAGAAGTGGTAAAGCTTCATTTAAATGAAAAATCAGTTTTTATCTACCACTTAGTGGTTTCATTATTCATCAAAAATTGAAGTTTTACAGAAAAATACCAAAACTTCCCCCTAAGCTATATTTGATATTTAGAATTAAAAATTATTTCTATTTTACAAAATTCAAAACATATAAGCTACATTAAATAATTTAATAATTAATTCCCACTGTCAAAACAAAAAGCGTGTTTTTAAGAAACAATATCTATTAAAAGATTGACACTAGTTTAAGTCCAATTTAAAAGTGGAATTAATTCCAATGAATACCATTGGATTAAATGGTAAAAATATATTCTAATTTCACTTTAAAACCAATTCAAAATATTATCTAATCATATAAATAAATTAGATTGAAAAGAGGTTTTGAATTAAAATACAACATTTTTCACTTATTCATAAAAAAATGAACTTTATCGAAAGAAAATAACAAACATACACAAAGTAAATTTTGATGTCCTGATTCTAAAGAATGAATTTATTTGGTCCAATCGAATGTATAAGATTTAATAAAACTATTTTTAAAGAGGTTTCTCCATCAAATGGCGATAAATTGACATTTTAGTGAATATTAGAGTATTTATGCTTAAAATTGAATTTGTTTTCTTATTTTAAGCCTTTATCTTTTATTGGATAAATGTAAAAAAACTTAATAAACATATATAATCATATTTTAGTTATTTCTATTCATTCCCACCAATACAATGACTATGTGTTAACTACCATTTAAAATAAAATTATTATATTATTAGTGTGCAACGTAAGATTTCAAAGAAACTCGTTGTTGCGTATCGGGTACGCTATCGAACATAGAAACCCTTTTGAAGTAAAATTAATATTTAATTCCCAAATATTAATAAATAAGAAAATTTATTATTCTTTCTTTACCAGGGATCTTACATCCTTCCCCCCTTTTGGAAATTGTGTCCTCGCAATTTTAAAATTGTGCTCAGAAACTTCACTGAAAGCCCCACATCAGAAAAGGAGTCAACAAAACAATAAATTTAAAAGAAAGAAAGATAATTACAAAGGTCACCCAAGACAAAGGATATTAGAGTAACATGGAAACAAGGATATGGAGGAAAACCATCAAGGTCTGATGGAGAGTGATAAAAAACATGATTAGGAGAAAGTTAACCACCAGAAAATCACATACTTGTGATGGGTTAAACAGTTTTTGAATCCTCAGTAGGAAAAGTTAACAAAAAACATTTTTTTAAGTTATATTTCATTGAGGAATTTATTTATGAGCTTATCTAAATCATAAGGAAACATACTTACTTGTGGGGTAGACCTTCATCTCTTACTAAATTTCTTACACAAACTCGTATTTTCTCCAAAAGACGAGTATTTAGGATGACTTGTTTAATTAAGAGTGTTATAATCAACTTCTAGAGAATCACCTAATCCAAAAAATAGAACTATATATTTCCCATGTCTTTAGACCAAAACCAAAACCAAAATTATTATAACAAGATCGGATAATCCAAAAAAGGATAATTCTTTATAAAAAGAAAATCTATTCTTGATCTCCAAAATTTGTCCAACAAAACCCAAAGTTCAATGAAGAACATTCGATAAACAATTTGTCCACAAAATTCTTCAAATTAAACCAAACTAAGATTTAAACCCAAATATTTGAAGGATTTAATCACATAGTCTTCCAAGGTAAAAATTAACATTTATCTCCAAATAACATCAGTTTCTCTTAAAGTATCATATTGAAAAGTAATTAACCTAATCACATATCCTCCATGATAGGTCAATATTTTCCTAGATAACCCAAAATCAACTCATTCGTGATTCATAAAATTATACAACTAAAAAGAATTAGTCGTACTAACCAGGGACTTCATGTAGTCCAGTGGTAGGCAATAAATACCAGTCATACTTTTGTTGTGGGTACGATTCCCAAAGCTTTTTCCGACGTGACGGGTTGTCACATGGTCTGTGTGCTGTCCTTTTTCCAAAACTGTATAATTCTTAAAACATTCCACAAAAAGTGATAAAATAATCAAAAATAACCATAACATAATTTAACCTCAAGTTTATCTCATGCCTTTCATTTTCCATCATAACATATAGTAACCCATAATTACCTCAAAAGTAAGGATTATATAAACCCTAATGGTTACCTTTATAATTATTACCTGAACTGCCGCATTGTGTTGGTTCTCTAATACATGATGCATTAGAGAACTCACCAAGGTTCAAGTGGTTAATCATGAACCTTTGATGGTTGGTTTAGAATAACCATGAGATTCCTCAATGAATACCCCATTTCATCTAGTCTCTTAATTAGAGAACCACCACAGTTTCCTTCAAACCCATTGTCACTTTGGTGTTTGCTAGATCCATCCATTTACTAAAACCAAAATGGTCAGTGTGAGTATATCATTATAATAATCCTATAATACTATGATATAATTATTCATGTTATCTTAAACTCATTCAATTTATCTAAAACTATGACTCTTTCTGAAATCCTAACCATTATGGTAATGTCACTTATGCTTAAAGAATACCCTAACCTATAAAGTTATCTAAAACTCCCTCTGATACCAACTATAAGGACCCAGCCTTAAAAAATTACATAATCATGAATTAAATGAATAATTCACATAGAGGATCTTTTCAGGTTTAGAGTTTTAGAGAATTAGGACATAACTATTACATCTTAAAATATTACAAAGTAGACACTTCTTCTAAGATTCCATAAAAAACTCTTAAAAAGAAACATGTCTAGGCCCATGTTTTAGATAGAATGTCTTTCTTTGATCCCATCCTTGACCCTATTCATCTTTAATTCCTGTGGAGAACATTTCAGAAACATGGGATGAGCATAAAAATCCCAGTAAAGGATACACAAAGAAGGAAAACCGTTAGTTTTTCAAAACATCAAGTAAACCATGAATGCTTTATCAAAGCAATACTTTTCACCTTTAAGAAGTAGTAAATACTATTCACTGAAAAAAATATCATTAATTAACCTTTTTATCCAAAATATTACCATAAACCCCATATAAAGAACAGATATCATATAAAGGTAACTTGGGACATAAACATACTTAATTGGAATAACCATATGGTCGACTTCCACACATATAACCACATGGAATAGCCATACGGCCGACTTACATACCCAATGCATTGGAGGTTATAATGTAACCACCCGTCCGAGTATTCACGGCACCACATATCATATGGTTTATCATGTAACCACCCATCAAATGTCCAAGTACCATTATAAAATCATACCACATAAAACAATTATAAAGGGAAGAAAACATTTCCACATTTCAATCACAATATATCACATAAATATGTTGACATAAAAAATCCATTATCAAAACCATTTTCAATACCAAAATACATAAATGATTGTATGGTATTTATTTACTTTTAAAAACATTACGGCTTGTTGAGGAAGACAAATATCAAATAATACTCACGGTGGCGGAAAGGTTGTTGTCACCGCGTACCTTAAAAATAAACATACTTTTTGTCGTTTAGTAAAAAAATTCGTATAGAAAGGATTACTTTTGAATAAAATTAAAATTCAAAGGGGTTTATACACCGTATTAAATAAATTTGTGTATAAAACAAAATATCCCTTAATGAAAGGAGATTGAGACGAAGTCCCGTTCAAAGACGATTTCCTTAAATTAAGGATAAATCAATTATGTTATTATGTGTGACAAATATAAATACAACCAATATAAGAGGAAATTAATTTTAAAACAATAAAATTTCATTAATAAATATTCATATCATGACATGATCAAGAATTATAGTTTTGACCCAATGAATTGAAATTGGGTTAAGAAGTTCCCTTACAAAAATTCGACAGCCTAATGGCGTCACATTAAAATTCACAAAAAGAGTTGATGAGAGAGAAAATGGTATCTCATCACTTGTACAAAAAATTTGCATCAATTAGTATAAATAAGAACATTTCCCAACATAATAAGATGTAAATTAACTGATATAACAAAAAGGAGTCTTTTAAAAAGAGGATGGTGACAGGTTCCCTTACGGATTTGGTAACTTACAAAACATAAGCCACATGAAAAAAGGATCATAAAATGAAGATGTAAATACCCATAAATTGAATTATATTAAATTATTAATACACTCATGGGCAGTATATACACCACAAAAAAGTAAATAGTGGCAAATGTAGCATGAATCTCACGGGAATAAAAGTGAGATGAAAAATCACTTACGAAAACTCGGCAGCCTAACGATGCCACTTAAAATTTCAAAAAAATGGATTGATGATATCAAATTGGGTCTCTAATCATATTAACATAAAATTAAATGTATGAGGAATACAAAATAACATCAACTAACATAATAAAAAGGAGCTTAAAGGAATTGACATAAAAGAGAGTACTTAAAAAGAAAGAGAGGTAGGATCCCTTACCTCGAGTCTGACTTGTCTTGTTTGTTTTTTTATATTCTTGAATAATAAAAATTGCGAAATTAATAATTTCTTAATTAATTCCTTTAAATATTATTATTCAGTTCATATCACATATTATAATGTTATAATAATTCGTTAATAATGTGAGTTCATATGAGACGTTTTTGTCGATGTTCGGTACATGAGTCAAAATTGAACTTGTTGGAAAATAATTTTCTATGTAGTTATAGGTACATAATATCCAGAATAGTATTAATGATTTATATATCACATATATCCATTATATATTCATTTTATACTATTCCATAACATTTAGAGATAATAATAAAT
The DNA here is from genome assembly GCA_963277665.1 of Viscum album. NCBI lineage: Eukaryota > Viridiplantae > Streptophyta > Magnoliopsida > Santalales > Viscaceae > Viscum > Viscum album. Next base: position 629,418,472 of record OY728127.1, read on the forward strand.
GAAATGCACCGTTCATGGAGACTGTAGGTCGTACATACGCATGAACGCTACTTTCATTTCTTTGGCACATTAATGGAATTAAAACTAAATGAGAGATAAATATATTATAATTCCAGTACAATATATATGTTATATAGGTCAAATAATTTCATCAATATCATTCTTTATACATTCCATGTATTTCATGAACGAGTCACATCACTTGAGGGGGCGGTAGTCCACACTTCCTCAAATGAAATTATCGCATTTTCACTACATGAAAAGCATAAAGGTATGTATTAAATATAAAATACATAAGCATAGAGAGGAAATAAATATAATATATATCATAAATAAATATAGTTCCATCATAATTTCCACCAAGAGAGGTGGTAGGAGAAGATAGAACAATCATCGTTTCGTGAGGCAGTAATTCGCTATCCACGGAAACAGAATGTTATTTAACCATTAGACGGAGGTGTGTGTAAGTGTAGCTCGAATAAATCTCAGAAAAACATCCTATTATATTTATTATACTGGTTTTTTTACAAAATAAAGTAATAAAAAGAGTTTAGGGGGTTGGAGAAGAAAAACAAAAGAACATTAGAGAAGACATTACCTTTAAATCAGATGTCTCTTTTTGATTTGTGATCAAAGGCTTCCTTGGAAAGGCTTCTTCCCAAAGTGGGGCTTCTAGGAGTAATAGAGGAATTTTTAGAGACAATAGGATTATATTTTGGTCGATCCAAGGGATTTAGGGGTGTGGGTAAGGAGGTAGAGGTGGGGGCCTTTTATAAGAGGGAGGATGGGCACTCTTGGAAACTCAAGAAATGTTACTTTATTATATAATGAGTTTCGGATTTTAAAGGTCCAAAAAAGATATATTTAGAATATAATGTGATAAGGGTTAGAAATAAACCAATAAAATAGGTATTTGACTAGTGTATGTCTTATATTTTACATTACATTTTCATTTTATTTAAATCATTCATTAATGAGGTAATCGCTGCATCATCATGGTGTCATAAATAAATTAATTTATTTAATGTCCAAAAATTAAAAAAAATACTATGATGTAGGAAATATTTTTATATTTACAATGAATATTTATACTCAAACATATGACTTGTATAACCCCACGTAAAAATTGTTTTAGTAAAACAATACATGTTTGTGACATTTTTATTTTAACTTTAAATAAAACGTTATTAATGTCATTTTCTTACCCAAGTGGCTCCATGGGGTCCCCAAGTTGACCCATGGATTTTCTTGTTCATCCATGAATCATCCAATAAGGGTAGGACATGTTTCAAGGTAATTTAATATTATTATAACATTATTTTTTACCCTAAATTACACTAATTACCTTTAATCGCGATTAATAAGACTTAAAAGTTACTATTCACCGAAAAATTATTTTAATCCATTGAACCAAATTTTACATATTAATGAAAACCATGTATGTAGTATTTATGAAATTCAAATCACAGAAGTGGTAAAGTTTCATTTAAATGAAAATTCAGTTTTTAACTACCACTTAGTGGTTTCACTATTCCTCAAAAATTGAAGTTTTACAGAAAAATACCAAAAATTCACCCTAAGCTATATTTGATTTTTCGAATTGAAAAATTATGCCTATTTTACTATATTAAAAACATATAATTTTCATTAAATAATTTAATAATTAATTCCCGTTGTCAAAACAAAAAGTGTGTTTTTAAGAAACAATATCTATTAAAAGATTGACACTAGTTTAAGTCTAATTTCAAAGTAGAATTAATTGCAATGACCACCATTGGATAAAATGGTAAAAATATATTCTAATTTCACTTTAAAACCAATTAAAAATATGATCTAATCATATAAATAAATTATATTAAAAAGTTGTTTTGAATTATAATACAACATTTTTCACTTATTCATAAAAAATGAACTTTATCGAAAAAAAATAACAAACATACACAAAGTAAATTTTGATGTACCGATTCTAATGAAGGATTTTATTTAGTCCAATAGAATGTATAAGAGTGACCAAAACTATTTTTGAATAGGGTTCTCCATCAAAAGGCGATAAATCGACCTTTTAGTGAATATTAGAGTATTTATGCTTAAAATTGAATTATTTTCTTATTTTAAGCCATTATCTTTTATTGGAAAAATGTAAAAACACTTAATAAACATATATTATCATATCTTAGTTATTTATATTCATTCCCGCTAATACAATAGCTACGTGTTAACTACCATTTAAAATAAAATTATTATATTATTAGTGTGCAACGTATGATTTCAAAGAAACTCGTTGTTGCGTATCGGGTACGCTATCGAACATAGAAACCCTTTTGAAGTAAAATTAATATTTAATTCAAAAATATTAATAAATATGAAAATGTATTATTCTTTATTTACCTGGGATGTTACAAAAAATCTTGCTAGGAAATAAGTAAAGGAGGATGTAAGATTTCATGGAGTACAACATTCCATTATATTTGATTGGTATCCAAGGTTTACCTTAATGTTTTGGTGAAGTATTTAGAAGAATCTGGATACAGAGTTATGTTTCAGCACTTTATATTGTTGGGAAAAAATCCCTCAAGGTAACATTGCAGTGTTTTTGGGATGATTGTGTTTGTTGACAAAGTAGGTTTCCCGGAAGAATTGTCGAGTTCCAGAGAATTTGTTGAAAATCCATGTTGACAAAGAATGATGACAAAGGAAAGGATGATCTAGAGGCGATAAAAAAGAGCAGTACAAGGTAGCGCCATTTCCCAGTGTTTTCCAAATTTTTGGGGTCCAAAATTTGGAGTTTGGTGAGCATCGTGAAAATAGGATTTCCATGAATATCATATTTTTATATGGCAAAGGCATGAGTTTCGCGAATATGGGATGCATGGATTGGATTTCGTGAAGACCGGAAAAATGGAGGCGGTGATGCTTCGCGGTTATGACGAGCTTCGTGAACGGAAGCGTTGAAAACAAATGCGAGGGAGCATCGCAGTGGCGACTCCATGTAAATGATAGAACGCTCCGCGATTACGACGAGTTCTGCGATCGGAAAATTGTAGTGGCACTTCAAAATTTAGACAGAATTCCGGCGTAAACTTCGGAGCTTCTCAATTTGAGATTCCATGGTGTTGACTTCACGTGGAAAGTTCAAAGGTCAGTGGAATCGCCTATAAATAGTGGCTGACCCCCTCCAGAGAAGGAGAGAGAATTTTTAGAGAAAGTCATTTGCTCTCGGTTCGCGAAGGTAGTCCGCGTAGCCTGTGTGCTTCACGAAAGAAGAGCTTCGTGGCGGCTATTGTAGCTCCGCGAAAGTTGCGTGCTCCGCGTTGGCTCAGTGAGCTTCACGAGGGAAGTTTATCTGAAATGACTTGAGCTTCGTGGTAGTGCTTCGTGGTAGTGCTTTGCGAGAGTGCTTCACAAAAAGGCAGGAGTTTCGCGAAGTCTTGTTTGAGCTTCGCGAAATTGGGAGCCTCGTGAAGTAGGGTGCTTTGCGAAGGTGTTTCCAAAGGTAGTTTCCTAGTCTTCAGAAGAAAGGGGGTATTCATCAGTGGATGAAAGTTGGACTTTAATAGAGCATCTATCAATAGTTGAGGATGCATTAATTCATGAAAATGAAGAGACCTACAGGTCTATAAACTGTGAGTGGATTCCCTTCCAGAGCAGTGAGCTTAGGAAGAGGAAGAAGGTTATCCTCTCCACCGGCAGTGAGACAGAGAGAGAGAAATAGGGAGTGACCCTTAGAAAAGAAGTGAGCCGACCCTAAACCTTGTAAAGGCAGTGATCTTGGGACATAGTGACTGTAGCCGAACATTGTAATCCACAGCTAGTGAAGTATAATGAAATTTGGTATGACCGACAACTTGTCAGCATCTGCTCCATGGACATAGTTCAGTGAGGGTGAACCAAGTAAAAATCTTTGTTTCTTCCTGCTTACTTCCCTGCATTGCATTTAAAGTATCATCATCAGATAAAGAATTAAATAAGTGATCACAGTAACCACACAAGTGCAAACAAAGTGACCCTTGTAATAAAGAGGTAAAGATCCAGAGGGGTAGGAAGAATTTTGAAAAGAATATCCATACCCTGATTCACCCCCCCCCCCACTCAGGGTATATAGGCCCCTATTGGTCCTAAAATATATCATCCTAAAAATTTCGTTCATTCTAAGAGGAAAATTCAAAATCTTAAAGACATGTTGAGAGCTTCCTCAATGGATTTCAAATGTGTTTGGGATCAAAACCTACCTTTGGTGTAATTTTATTACAACAACAGCTTTCAATACAGAATTCATATGGCTTGTTATGAATCCCCCTAGGGAAAAAAGTACTGATCTCCAACTTGATAAGATTAATTTGGTGAAATAATTCTATTAGGACCTGATCATATTGATGAAATGGCAGAAAGAGTCAGATATTTTGAACAATAAAGAAGAGAAGATTAAGGTTGACAAAAACCTTATGCAGAAAAAAGAAAAAAGACATTTAATTTGAAGGGGATGACAAGATTTTTCTATAAATATATCCTTGTTAGAGAGTAATGATATCTGGAATGAAAGGAAAGCTCAGCCATTAGTATATCAGTCCTTTTAAAAATCTAGATCAGGTTGGGAATGTAGCTTACCAATTGGCGCTTCTACCGAATCTCTCTCAAGTTCATGATGTCTTCTATGTATCTCTCTTGAGATTGTACATACCTAATCCCTCAAAAGTACTAATCTAAAATTTTTTACCACTTTAGAAAGATCATTATTAAGAAGAACAACTGATAGAGATTTTGGATCGTAGCGAAAAAGTTCTATGAAACAAGACCACTCACTTGGTTAATGTTTTATGGTGTAACTAGTAATTTGAGGATTTTTTGTGGGAACTTGAGGATGTGATGAAGAAGAATTATCATTATCTATTTCAATCTAAGTGATTAATTTTTTACGGTGACCTTCAGTTTTAGTGGGGTAGAATGTAACACCCAGATGTTTTTATAGAATATTTTCATTAAATAATTTTAATTCTTCAACTGCTTTCATTTCACGCAATGGTGATATTAAAAAAACCATGAGACAACCTTATTAAAAAAAGACCATTATATCCTAGCTATTAGATTAGCAGGAATAAATATAACTAAATTTTAAAAATTTCTGTTGAATTCACCACCTACCCATTATTTATGAAAATTATAAATGAATTAACTATCTCAATTTTCTTATTAATAAATTATGTGAATTGAAATTATTAAATTAAATTAATAAAATATAAATTTTTATATACATAAAAAATTTGATATTAATCCAATATATATTTTATTCATAGGGTATGTATAAACCCAATTTTATGTATAAGACCAACATTTTTCCATAAAGTTATTTTTATCACCTTTTAATAGAGAACCCCTTTTAAATTGAGATTTTTACACATTAATAATCATTTGTATTACCAAAAAAATATGCTATTTGGAATGAGGATATAAAAATTTACATTGGATGATTTTTTTGATATTTTTCTCATAAATTTTATATTTTTTTGAATAGTAAAACTACACTAAATATTAATGGAAAAAACTATTATTATAAAAATAATATATGTGGTTAAATTATATTATTTATTGTTTTTAATATATAAATAGAATATTTTTTTCAGTTAATATCATGTAGTTCATTGGAATTAATTTTACTTTTAATTCAGAAGTAAAAACATTCCAATATTTTGTAATGATTTAACTTTTAATACTCATTCTCTCATTTTGGAAACATGATAAATTTTAAATTTATTATTGAAACTTATGTGTATTGAATTTTTAAAAATAGATTCCAAATTTTGAATCAGTAGGTCTAAATTACCTAAAAAGATTTATTTTATTTTTGGGCATTATGAATTGAAACTTCGATAATTTTTATTAATTCTGTAAAAGGGTAAATCGGGTTATTAAAGGTAAGAATAATATTATCAAATTACCCAAACACTTGTCTTAATATTATTGGATGAGTTGGTTTTGACCTAAATATCTGTGTGATCCATCCAATATGAAGGTGTAGATATCAGTGTCATCCCAGGATATAGATCAATACATAATTCCATCTCCCTGTAGGGAGGTAAACTTAGATCATATTTGAGAAAGACGTCATCGTACTCAACCACCACTACAAGAAAATAAGGAATCATATCATCAACTACAGTTATGGAGAGGCTATCCAATTGATTAGTAATTGACTGCACCCTCCTATGGGTGGGTCCGTCCTGAACTACTTGTGTTTCTTTTTTACTAACAAATGAAAACCTATTCCAATCACTGTGGACACACCACACTCTACGCTATAAAAATCAATCTGATCCTGATCTCTAGATAACCATTCCATACCTAGAATTACATTATATGGCCCCAACACCCCTATAAAGAGTTCCTAACTAAAACTCTCACCTCTAAGAGTCAAGTCAAACTATTGGCACCAGTGTGAGATAATCATATCTCCTCCCTGAACCTAGTGTGAACCACCTGGGGTGGTGGTAATAGGTCAAACCTATTACCACCTCCTACTACACTCCCTACTCTTATGAAATGTTAGCTACCTTGAAGACCATTCTGCTCATATCTTTGCCTTTGTCTCGGTTGTCCCTCAACCGTATCTCGATCAACTGTTAGATGGGTAAAGCCTAAATGGACCAAAGGCCTTCATTTTTATTAATTTTTGATAAACCCCTTTTCAAGGGATGATGGGGAACCCTTACAAGGCCCATAGGCTTAGAGATTACTAGGACATTAGTCTTAACATATATCACATGACCTGAAGGTCTTAGGTAATTCCACCAGGCTATAACTACAAGGAACTGCCCCTCCCCTGCATTTGTATCTTGATGGAAGCACCCCACCTTTGCATGGTTTTCTGGCTAAGAATCCCATGCAAGAATAGGCTGGTCCTTATGGAATATCCATACACTCTCATTCTTCCAAATCCATTGGTTCTTCTCTGGTGAGTGCACCTGCTGTGAATCCTCCTCTGGGGATGCCCATGTTTTTGTAGAGTTCGTATGGGGAAACTACATTGATCATGTGGCCCGAAGGTCTTGAGGTGTTCAAAGGCCTTGAGGTGGCTCAAAGGCCTTAAAGGTGGCCTGAAAGCCTTACTGACCTTAAGGCCTAGGTAGCCCAATGGCCTTAAGGACTCCAAGACCAAACCGATGGCCTGAGGTGAATATTTCCTGCTACAACAGTACCAAATAGTAACTACTATAGTACCTGGTTCAGTATAGCTACAACACTGCTACAATAACCTGGAATTATGCCTCCGTCTAGTTTTGAACCTAGTTCTTATTTATTTACATATAGAGACCTCACCAACTGTGTTGAGGCTCATGTGACTATAAAACAAGTTGGTAAATTTCATTCCAGATGTCCCTAACCACAACATGAGTAATACTGTTTGTCCCATCAATGATTCAAGATTCCCTAACATCTCTACACTACTGACCTTGAGTTCAAGGTTATCTTGAGAAGGTCCTGAACTTCAATGATCCATGGGATTATCATCGGCTACATGTAGCTAAGGTCGCAGTGACCCTGTGCCAACTCCTAGCTCCCGCTACTTGTGTCTTCTCCTGTAGAAAGCACTCCACTTGCAAGGCGTTCTTAAGTTCCCCAACATAGGTAGTAATGCAAAGGGATACCACTAATTCCATTATGTTCCATCGTAATACCTGCTCGAGGGTCTGATCCATAAGTAACTAGTCTCGTATCATGTCTATAGAGTAAAACAAAAGATCTGTAACTTCTCTCAATGCTCCACCATGGTCATACTGGCCTACTGTAAATACAGAAGCTCCTGCATTCATACCAATCACAACTTTTATGGATTTTAGTACTACTTGAATAAACACTCAAATTCAATCCAAGAGTGAGTGGTCTCATCATGAGACTGTGTCACCAAGCTCTACCGTCATCCCACGAAGCCCTGAAGAAGACTCATGGCAGGTAAAATCATTTAGTCGACATGAATCCTCACATAGAGGAAAATATGAGTGACTTCCTCTAGAAAATACTCATCCTATTAGGGGTCTTGATAATTTCAAAACAAGGGAGGATTCTTCCTTTAAAACTAATGAAACACACTCATCCTACATGTATCCTTAGCTAGTAGTAACTTCTACTCAATGGGAGTAAGTATAGTGGGTAAAATTCCCAAAAGATCCATATATAGTACATTCCCTTGTACTGATGCCTCATCAGAAGGGGGATAATCCTTATGATCATGCGGTGGAAACCTGGATGACTATCTATGTGGAGGTATCCTAAAATAAATCAATATGTACCATGGTCAATTGAGTATATCTGGATAGATGACTAAAAAAGGACATAGAAAACTTTACACATCCAATAAGATTCATGTACCATTATTTCCCCCCTCAACTAGTTTTTTTATGTACTAATTCTAAATTAAGGTAATCGGAGTCATGGTGTATGGATATGTCATCCACCGCACCCACAATGGAGTCCCTAGCATGAATGATGAACTCAAGAAAAATAAATCCATTACCCCAAACCAACCTCACAGTCCCCTAATCCTAATGTATAATTAACCACTCTAATAATACTCAATCATGACCCATCCTATAGGGACCCATTCAGTGACTACCCCAAGATTTCCTCCAATAGGCCAGGGGTTGGTGACTATCACTGAGTAGGTATATCCCACATATGAGAGGCATTATCCTAAGTACTTATACAAATGCACACATCTTCAAGACACAAAATGTAGAAATTTAAAAACACTGTGTAAAAAATTCATACATACCACTAAGATCTCATAAGAGAGTACAACAGTAAAAGTACTAGCAAGTAAATAGGACGAGAATAAAAGCCCCCCAAATAGATTATGTATCCATAAGTCCAACCTGTAATGAAAATTCTATTGGGACTACTGTTTGAACTACAAGAACACACCTTGTATGTATGGAATCACTAAGCATCACCTGGTCTTAATCCACCTAGGACTCCATCAAAGATTCAATAATATACAAAAGACAGGACATGTCAGGGAAAATCCCATGTAGGGGTGAGTACAACAATACTCATTAAGACACCAAAAAACCACAAAAAAATAACAAAAATAAAATACCATGAAGGAAATAACAAAAAGGAAATATCAATCATCTCTACATAGGTATATTTCAACAACACATATAACAAGAATATCTAGATATACTAAGTACAAGACAAATTTCTAGAGGTACGGCACATCCTATTATAGATTAAAATATTCTACTCGAAGCATGATCGTTCTGGGAGAACTCACTCCTCGAGTAATGAAATCCACAGAGACACCCACAAAGAGGTCTAGCTAATTTGGGCCCTCCCCAAATGAGAACGTATTGGTCAAAGATGACAATGATACACAGAGGGGTGGTCCTACCCACACAGACTGGTGAATACCACAAAACCTCTATGAATCAACCCATAATGCAGGGAATCCCGCCCAAACACACTTGGGAATACCACTAACCCCGCGGATGTATCCCGCTACATAGAGGACCAACACCCTACTCTCGGAGGTTATGTTAATTCCAAAAAACTCCAATATGGCTGATAGAGGATCATACTCTTGTTTCATGGAAAAATACCATACTCTATGTAGGACTCAGCCTCTAAAAGGGTCTATAATCTAGTATTGTGGATGTAATGTTGTACTAAAACCTCAAGGAAATGAAAAAGGGAATTCTCTACACCTATAATGGTAAAAAATAAACACTAACTACATTATCTAAAAATACCATCACAACGTTAGGGTCCCAATGACGTATACATCTCATCCAATGGATGTACCATTTGAATGTTATGGAAGATCAATGATTCAAAATTAATGGTGGTCACTGAGCCTGTTGGCCGACCACACGGTCGACCGCACCCCCCGAGAAACCATGACCACATGGTAGGTAGAGAAACCATGCCTCAAAGTCAACCACCATGGTCGAAAATGGTTCGGATTTAGCCCAATTTCCTCAGGTCCTACCTTGGTCTGACCCACTCAGTCTGGCCCAAACTGGCCAGTTTTTCCCTACCCCCTCATCCTAGTGTGTTTTCTGGCCTTACCAACTCCACCTAGGCACAGTTCGCTCCACTTGTGCCCATACCATCTCCGCCCAGTCCCATCCTACCTCCCCCGTACTGGCCCATTTGTGTGAAAGTTTCCTGGGCCGCCACATTTGTCCTGCCTAGACGCATCTATGGCACCCGAACCACATGGCTGCTAACCTCGTATCACATGGCCACCGTCGTTCTCTGCTAACACTAGCTCTGAAACGGCTGCCTTCCATTCTCCACAACACAACACCACTGCCTCCGGTTTTATCCACCTCTGGTCACTGACACAATCACATCACCTCATCAGACTATTGCCTTGCCTCACCGAACTTCCATACTAGACCCACCCTTGAGGATCCTTCCACAAGCCACTAATCCACCTTCTATTCCAAGAATTAAAAATTTCCTTAGATCATAGCTTCTTGGGTCCCAATATACTCAGATTTTTTCATCCTTGTCATTTTTCCCCCAATAAGGGGGTCTGATAGAATTCAATTCCACCTAACTAGTCAAATCGTGGCCACAGGTGTCCAATGGTGATGAACATGAAGAATGGGGGAATGAAAAGTGAAAATAACACCCTGAGGAACAAATCTCTTCCATTTTTCGTGTCATCATCATTTCATTCTCATTTTAATTAAGAATAAAAAGGATATGAAAATTTCCCAAACTAAACCCCGCAATTATAAACCATCCCACAACGATCGAACCAAGAATAAATCTATTCATGGATTTAACAGAGTTCATCATGGAAATCCAGAATGGTTAAACTGAAAACAAAACATCCCTATCTCGATTTGGAACAGTTGTTGATGAAGAACTGTCATCGCGTAGTCATCGATCCTTGATTCATTGAATCTGTGGGGTGTCTTTAATTTGATATGTTGTCGCCCACCAACGGTTTCTCTAGAAGCACTTTCTCCATGTCTCCAGAGGAACTTCAGGGTTATGAGACAAACCCAGAATTTCTAAAAAGTCATGATAAAAATAAATTATCTACATGAAATATTTTTTTTATAAACATTATTTTATAACATTATTATATAAAAATAATGTCACTGATTTTTTTAATTGTTACTCACGACCTGCACTGAGAAATGTTTCATCATGCATATGGTAAATCCTCTGCTCTAAACTAAATGGTGCACATGGATTTATGATCCAAGAACCCATTTAATATTTATTCCACTTTTTTAGTAAAATTGTTCACACATGATATTAGATGTATAATATTTCTCAAACAATTGTTCTGGGAAAACCAGGCTATGAAATCACATTTCATCTCAATTCTTGGTCTCAAAATCATTCCATATAATTTATAAAAATAATAAATGGGAAATAGGTGATGTTACACTTGTTATATCTGGGCCTCCCCACACCATATACCACAACAACCATTCAGACACAACCATCCTAGGCCACATCACCTCCAAGTAGTAGGAAACAATCATAGAAACTAGGTTCTTGTACCAAAATTAGGGCAACCAGAATTCACACACAATAATCCCTCATGACACCAAAGCACAAGGAACACAGAAATTTCATGAAAGATGTAAACTCAGGGCCTATAAGGAATTATATTTTATCACAAAACCTATTCTCATTCTATCTTGAATTAACCGATCTATTATTTACAGGTTCCAACTATGGGAAACCTAACTAGAAAGCCATCACAAGATATCGCATATTAATTAAACCATTATTTTAACATTAATTTTTTAAATTTATCAACAAGAATGAACATGATTCAAATAATTATTCAATTCCATTAACAAATGGAATATCAAATCTTTTAACGATTCTTGCAGCATTTTGATTACAAAACACCAGATTTAAAAGCATGCCTCTTTAATATTTTATCCATTTAATTGAAAATTAATTTCAGCATTTAGTTATTTACCAAATTTATAGGATATTCCAATATTTTCAAGCACATCATAGATACAAAACTATCAGAAAAACAAGAGTCAAAACATTATCATGGTAAAAATTAGCAACATCACCATACGACCGATAACAATTCATTAATATAGTTCATGTAATTGTTATCTTAATTTCATTGGGATCTATGGGGATAAATCATGATAGTTCAATGATTTCACATAAATTATTAGAGAAGAAATGAATCCCCTACCTAAAAATGGGTGTCAATGTTTTTTTCATGAGAACCGACCAAATATAAAGATCCTGATCATCTCTCCCACAGGAACTACATCCACCCGAGGACGTCATGCCCCAACCGCAGCTACAAACTGAAGTATCCAAAGATAAGTTAGATACCATTTAGAGGGGGTGAATTACAGTTATACTATTTTTACAAAATATTTTACTTTTGATTCAACCTCTGTGACTGAAAAAATTCATAATCCCTCGTCTTTAATACACAGCCTCATAATGTAAGAAATAAAAACAATGAAATAACAACACATAGGTATTTTCAATGTTCAGTACAAAGACACACTCCATGAAAAGTTTTTTAGACCCCCAACATGCATTCAAAACAATATCATAATGTTATTACAATATTAATTGGTTAGACACCCCAATTAAAAATGCTTATACCGTTATTTTCAATTAGCCTTCAGAATTTTTTAGACTCCCCAACTGTACATTCTTTATTTTGATTTTTAGACCCCCCCAATCAAAATTTTCAAGCAATTGGTTAGACCACCAAGACCTAACTTCAAATTTTAGATATCTTGATCCTATGTAGAATGATTAATTGAAGATCTTCCTCCACAAGCTCATTGGATCATAGTGGCCTATGTACAAATAATGTACCCTTGCACTAATGTTAGACTTTATCAAATAAAATCTGATCACTTTCTTAAAATCAAATACCTTAGTGCAACACTGCTCAGACAAGAATTCTTTCTTATACTGATGACCTGACCACACCAAATGCTAAAAATATGGATATAAAATTTTTACTGAATCATTAATGATAAAATAGTTCAAGATTCAGTCTCAAAGCACTGAACACTAATCAAGCAACATATATTGCATGTACAGTACTTTAATATTAGTTCATTTATATAATACACTTCATGGTATTTTTTATTAATAACATACTTTCACATTCATTACACTATCATTCATTAATTATATAATGAACATTCATACTTCATCGTGTACTTATTTTCACAAAGATCCTATGTTGTGTTCATGATCCTTCAAGTGATTATATTATCACATGTGTATAAACACACTCAGCATCTCCATGAACACATTGAATAAACCACACTTTCTACTTTTTTGTTTCTTTTTGAACACTTATTATGCTCACACAAAGTGTTTTTTAATTCAATATCTACAATTCATAATCCATTACATGAGCATGGGCATGAAAATGAACTAAATCATTGTTCACTGTGTATCAAGAAAATGATCACAACCTTATCAATTTGTGATTTTAATTACTTGGGTGTCTCCTCCCAAATCACTATACTTCACCCTTATTATGTTCCAACCCAAATGATTTTTACCAGTTACTACACACAATTCTTTTTCATAAGAAGAAGTTTGAGTAAAAACTATCACGTGGTATTTTAAGCTATTCATGCAAGACAAGAAGACAAAATGGTTCATAGTGTCCTTTTCTGAATCCATTAGAATGAAATGATTCTTAATAATCATCATGAAATCTAGGAGACACAATATATGTTATCAAAAGTACTTTTTGAAAACAAATTTATTCATAAATATTTACAAATGTGAAAAACACGAATCATTTTTATCTGGGGAACAATTTTCTTCAAAAAAAATTAAGAAGACGATTAATGAATTTTTTCTTGTGGCCTCCCAAATTATTATACTAGAAGCACTTCAAGAGTGTGCTACACACTTTTCCAAGGATAATGAAACTACATCAACATTTCACAGAACAAAATCTGCATAGATATTCTTTTCCATAAAGGAGATGAATTCATGGTATTGTGTTTATATGAAAATAGAACTTCTAAAACACTCAACAACATCTAACCATCCCTGGGGATTTTATATATTTATTGGAATTTGATAATTTCCTTACATAGTGTGTACTGACTCTATACTATGACCCTAAAAACATTGTTATTGAATAATAAAACTTCTACAGACTGTAAAGACTCTCTTTTCTCATAAAAATATTATGATAATGTAATTTCATAATGATTTTAATCATGATAAAATTATATGAATGATAAAAAGATGAATATAATACTTGGATCATGTTTTGGTTGACATCGCAATGGAGATCCCAGCTGGCTTACTAGAGAAGATTAGATATGACTGGCTCGATGGAGAAGGAAAATAAAAGAACTGATTGAATAGATAAGAAAAATGGATCGAGCAGTAAGATCAATTGAATGACATGGATTATGAAATCTGTGAATCAGATATTCTGAGTTCATTTAACGAAACATTAACATAGTAAAATTCATTCACATGTTAAAAAGACTACCCAAATGGCCCTACATTATAACATAAGTCAAGACTGGAAAGTCATAGAAATTAGTTACTAGCGTCGCTCACTTATACAAACTAAAACCACCCCATCCCAGGAATTGCCTCAACCATTGTGCCACTCTGCAAGGTGGACCTTTATTCCCTCTATGTACCCCATGCTAGTGCACTCTTATTCCTAATTATTAAGCCTTTCTTATCTTAAACTATCTTCTCTTGGACCTAGATGATCCTCGAAGGTCCCACATATAGCAGGGGATGAGTTTTCCAAGGTCTTCTCATTGATGGATAATGTTATTAATTATGGACCATTAAAAAACAAGCCTTATTAAAAACAATTGGACCATGTGCAAGAAACATACTCAAACCCATAGTTCTCTACTACATTAATCTTTTCAATTATTTTATGATTAAACCGTAATTCCCAATACTTAAATCCCTATCAATATTCTAGGAATTTTTTTCAAACTCAAATAACCATGGATATATGCCTTTGTAACTTCATAATATCTCTAAAATAATCACATTTAAAACTCAAACATATTCAAATCATTCATTAAACACTCATCGAAAACAAATGAAATTCATTGGGCACTTCAATCTCCCCCTTTTTATTTTTTGTTAGTACTCAAATGATTTCAATATGTTTATTTTTTTATCCCCATTATAGGAAATGAATCAAAAAGATAATTTTGGACTACAGACTTCAGGAATATTCTTCTCAAATTCAGTTTTTATTAGAAAAATGAAATATAGCCCAAAAAATTCAATGATATTTCTATTAATCAACTATAAGTCTATGTGGGACTTCTTTGTGTAGAAAAAAAGAGAGATGTCACCTATGCATCAAATCTATTCAACTCCAATAATGTGAAAATTTTCTCATAAATTTATCAGAAAAATACATGATATAAAGAAATCTGAAAAATATTTCTAAGAGATTTCTTCCACATGTATTAACAAACAGATCAGAATATTTGAGTGAAAAGAAAAATAGATTCCCCTTTTAAATTAGGATTATGAATTTGAGAGTTATCATCTTTTTAACAAGATTGTAAATATTTGACAGCTTCAAATCATTTATACAACCCATCAATGGATGTATCCATCTCCTTAAATTCCCTACATGTTAAAAACCCCAATTATATAATAAAATAAGGAGGATCCTTTTTGTATCTTAGACATAGATCTCAAGTAGTGATTTGAATATGAACCTTGATTTTCCCTTCATCTTTTTAAACTTAGATTTGGAAGGGTTATTTTTCAACTCATGATATGTTAAAAGTATCATGAAATGTATTTTTTCATGCCCAATTTTTCCAAACCATTAATGATTTATAATTTTTTACGTCATCATTTGTGGTTGACTACTCATCATCATTATACTCTTCATATGTTACCACTTGATTTTACATTCCTCTGAAAATCTTCTCAAATTTCTCAAATTGTTTCAACTTTTTACAGAATTCATTGGTGACTGTAGCTTTATTCACTATATGAATTCTCCTCTCATATTCATTTGGAGGAACCGTACTGGAAAAAAAACTATGCATTTTTAACCATTGTGACCTTTTTGACCTCATCAGCCTCAAAATTCAATTAAACATTCATATAAGTTCTATATTGATAGTTTAGATGATGTCCTGGTCACATGATTTTCATTTTGATAATATGATATCATTATCCTAGCATGTCCCCACATGATTCATGCCACCTCCTTTATAGTGACATGTTATACCAACATGAATAATAAATATAAAAAAACACTCCAAAACACCAATAGTAGTCTTTGACCCATGATCTTCTATATTGATATAAATTTTTTTCTGAAGATTTTAATTATTACCTTTTCACAATTTTGGATGTATCTTCTTAGGAGGAAATCTTCTAGATGAATTAGTTAACTCTTTCTTTCTATAAATTATTCTCTCGTTTGTTCTTTTGTGCTAGTTAGATTCAGACACTCCTTTCAGACCTGCATCATTAGAAACACCAAATGTACAGCGATATTCATTTGGTTTAGAATTACCCTTCCTATCTAAACCCTTCTTCTCACCAACTTTAGAATATTCACCCTTAATCTTTATAGCTTTAGTGAAGTATTTTTTCATCTTCTTTAACTCACTCTGATATACAAGATAGACAGATTGGGTCTGATATAATTATTTATCTTTCTCATCAAGTCTCTCTTCATGATAATTCAAAATCTTTCAACATTCTTCCAATTTAAAATGATTTTGTTTATTCTTTTAAAAAAACATATTCTTCCTTGTCAATATCTTCCTTTCAAATAGTGCTCTGTTTTCCTTATAATGCATATATCTTCTTCTTATTAGCTATTATGAAATTAATATTTATCTCCCCATTCATGAAATGTTCTTTATTCTCAACAGAGATCTTATTAATTTCATTCCTCAATTTTTTCCTTAAAGAATTTCGTAATAACCAAAAGAGTAGCTTCCATGTTCTCTTTTAACATCCAATCTAAATTAGTTATCTCGTCACCTTCATCGCCTTCAAATGAGTATCTATATTTCTTATATTTTCCCATAAATCACATTTGATTATTAAAATATCTCCCATATTATGAATCACAACTTTTTGATATAGATTCATCAATTTCACTACTCGTTAGATTTGATTTCTTGAATTTAAACCTCTTATTATGCTTTTTACACTTCTGTTTTTGATATTTCTTATCCTCCTCATCAGAGTGTGTATCATCATCCATCTTCTTTGGACAGTTTCAATAAAAAATGACCACTATTGTAAAAATTCTAGAACTTTGGTGATTGTCTATTATTTCATTTCCATCATCCCCAGTATAACAATCTTGAATTCAATTACATCATTTTATTGAATAATTGTTCTTCATATTCACCCTTATAAACACTTGTTTAATGTTCTTCATTGATTCCAGTTTTACATTTTATAAAGTCATCAAAATCCATCTCTTATCTTGATTATTTCTTGAATGCTATCATATTACTCATTTAATATGATATGAGAGTATTATTAAGTCAATCCAATGATATATCTTCACTCTATTCAAGAGAAAAAATATTTGAGTCAAATCTATCTGGAAAATTTCTAGTAGGCTTCTTCACGATAGTAGAATCATCCAAATTCTCTCCAAAACCTATGATATTGACAAAAGTAACATTTAATCTTATAAATTAGTCTTAAATACTTTCATAATAAGCTATTTCTATATATTATAACTTTATTATATAGATATTCAACATGGATTATTAGATATTAAGATTTACTTCATAACTGCTTCTCAGTTTATCCTAGATCTCCTTGGTATTTTGGAGATCCATCACATTATTATAATCATTTTAAGATAAATCTATTAATATTTCATTATGAGCCTTTCCATTGACTTCTATATTTCTATTTTCTTCTTGAGTCATAGAAACATATTCATTTATAGGAGGGGAAACCAATTTTTCTACATCTCCCACTTCCAGGTAGAGAGATAAAAGGTACAAAAGAATCCTATTCCTCCATCTATGGTATTTGATTCCATCAAAAGTAGAAGTTCTCGATATATTCACTAAATTCAAATTCTATAATTATAAGGAAGTATTCAAGATCTACAGAGGGTACCCTATGTCTGATACCAATTTTTTTGGCCAATGATCAATTAGATACCACTGAGAGGTGGTGAATTAGTGGTATACTATTTTAACAAAATAATTTTATTTTGATTCAACTGAAGTGACAGATTAAAGTCTAAATCCCTATTTTTTAATACTCAGAATCACCCAATAAGAAATAACAATAAAGAAAAAAACACATTGATTTAAATGGTTTGGTGCAAAGATCATTTATTTCCCATGATGGATAGCCCCTTATTTCAATCAACCCTCAATAGTTGGTTAGAACTACAAAATTATACCTTCTTCAAAGTGCTTGTTTAGACCACCAAACACAATTTTCAAGAAACTTGTTTGACTAACAGCTACAACTATCAATTTTAGAATGTTCATACCACTGTATAAAGATCAATTGATGATCTTCCTTCATAATTTCATTAGTCCACACTAGCATTCATACAAATCAAGTACCTTTACACTAATGTTGTAATTTCTAAAAAAAATATCTAATCACTATATTTAAATCAGTTGTGTAATGAACTAGACATAGATACCCAGATTTGGTCCATTATTACATAACATTGTCTTGATCACAAGAGACCATGTCTCTAAATACTGATTAGTTTAGCAGCCCTTGAGGTACTAGATTCGTACATGTGTTTACATTACCTTATGCAATGGAAAACTACAACATTGTGTCTCCTTTGAACACACTAATATGTTGTAGCCTATCCCTGTAGGTGAATCATAATATACTTCTTCACATCCTAGGGAAAATAAAACATAAGAAAAGGGTGAGCTCAGATGATCAGTAAGGATAACAATATAGCAGAAACTATCATAAGAAAACATAAACATTTAAGGAAATGTATAAGAGTAAAACCTAAGACTTTTAAACTTAAACATCAATATAATATGGAAACGATAAATAAAATAATTCTATGAACTTATTCACATGGATATTATACTAGTCTAATAATAACATGTAATATCAATAGATCATTTCATAATGATATAATGCATAATGCCGGACATCATAATCACATAATCAAGGCCTCGTTCCAATACTAAAAATATGATTTTTTACAGGCCTTATAGCAAGACACTAGATTGTCTCATGAGACCTATCGATGCATCAAGGATCTATAGTGAGCTACACCCATTATATACTATTTACAATGAATCCCTCATATGAAAAGGTTAAATCATAACATAAACATTCGTATTAAAACTAGCATACAAAATGTTAATATTTTAACCAAAAAACATGAATGGTATAAAAATAGCACATCCACAGTAAAACATAACTCATTCAGCACAATATGGAAGATTTTATTATAATAAGTCAACCTCAATCAAAAATAATGAAGGATATTGACATAGATGAAAATAATCACTAAAACTATTTTAGAGAAATATCCCTTTTTTCTTGAAAACATTTAAAAGTATCAATATTTATCAAGAAGCTATTAGAAAGAGATTTTTGAATAAAGGTTTCCCATACCATAGTGAAACTTTTAAAATGAATTTTTATTTTAAAACATTCATGTCGATATAAATAAATCCTTAAATCCATTTTTTAAAATATGGACATTAATGAGAAAGATTTATAAGAATAAATCTTTAAAACATTTAAAAAGATATTTTAGTTAGAGTTACTAAAAAAATGAGAGACGCTTGAATTCCAATAATTGAGGTAATATTAATATTATAAAATCATGATAATAAAGGGATTAATGATATACTATGTCAAAGTATAGTATATACACCATTTAAAAATGAATTGGTGTATAAGAACAAAAAAGTCTCAATGGAATGTAAATTGAGATAAAATCCATTATTAAGATCATATCTTTAAGTTAAGGATAAATCAATGAGATAATTTTGTGTGAAAATATAAATACACTGAACAAAATTGGATATTCAGTTTAAATCAATTTGAGGAAATTCACACATATTCTTTAAAAAACAACACCAATGAGTCGGATGTTTAAACCAATGAATGGATATTTAGTTAAGATTACTATTATCAAGTTCATATTCTTGACTTGAGAATTTATCAATAGAGTTATTATTTGTATGAAAATAATATCCACCCAAAGGGGAGTGGAAGTTACAACATAAATAAATAAATAGTGAATATATAGATAATCATGGAGTAAAATAAATAATGAAGATTGCGTAAAATCCAATGAGTGGAAATCGAAATTAGAAATTCTCTTACCGATTTTGTAAATTAAAAAACATACACCCCATGAAAGAAGGATCATATAATGAAGATTTAAATACCCATAAATTAAATTTTATTTCACAAAGAATACAATCATGGTAAGTACACACACCACACAAAATGAAATAGTGGCAATATATCATAATCTCACGGGAATAAGATGTGATATGAAAAAACCTTATCTTGTACTTTTCCTTAGTATATGGTAGGTTAACATAATATATAATGGTTAAATAATAATTATTAAATTATAAAATAACCACATATATAAATTTGATATCATATATGATATTTTAATATAGCATTGTTAATGATATTTCTGTAGTATCATTGTATTGAGTATTAACTGAATCATTTTCTTTTATATGTTTTGTTACGTAAGTCATATTTGTTATGGATAGGATGTATTTGATTCATATCAAGAATTATAATAATTTTTTAAAAGTTATTTTTAATCATCAAATGAAAATTATTCTTTAATGGATACGATGGGGAACTAAATCTCATCACGTCATGGAGACGGCAAGCCATACGTACGCATAAGCGACAATAACATACTATTAGTGGTGAAATAATGTGTAATTGGATGATATTATATATATATACATAATAATTAACATGTTATAACTGTTATTTACATCAGTTATACTCATTATTATACCCATCCAAATAATGAAGTGTTGAGTAACCAACTACACCAAGACATGGAGACGGTAAGTCGTACATACACACGTATTGTGACTTTGTCATTCATAGGATGGATAGAATAATGAATATGGTTGATCCAAATTTATAATAACATAACTGTATGTAGATGTTACTAGAGTGTTTATTTTGGCATGGAAACCACAATTAAAGAGGAAGTGGAAGGAGAAAAGAACTTTGAAAGATGCCATGAAATTATTACCTCTTTTTCAGGTGATTTTTTTATTTGATCAAAATGGATCCTTAAATTGGAATTCTGATCAATGTAAGGACTCTAAGTTCAAGTTTGGGTAGTTGGGAAGACATTTTAGCAGGTTTGTTCTGATCCAAATGTCTTGGAGGTGTGATTTTGAGATAAGGAAAAGTACCCTTTTATAAGAGATGCGAATGTAACTTTATGAAAAGCTTGATATATTAATTTATTATACAATCATATTTAGTATATAATGACTCAAAAAGAATTTATTTCTAGACTAAGGAGGGGATGGGTCTAAAACCTCTCTACCAATAGGTTTTATATAGGTTTTGGTCTCCATATTAACCTTATCGTTTAGAATTAACTCTTAGTTCAATAGTTTAACTTTTACCATGTATTCTATTATTATCATAATAAATGGTTTATAAACATACTATAAAAATCCTAGAGAACCCCATGTGGTTCATTAATGACACATATATTATTATAGGAGTAATTTGGCCAATCCATAGATTTTTAGGAATATAATATAATTTAAAAATATAGTATTTTTTTAGAAACTCATTTATGTCAATTTTGACACTATTTAGTGTTTGGTTTTTGTGTAATAAACAAACATGATTACTTTGAAACAAACAAATTAAATCAATAAAAACATGTCTTATTAACATATAAAATCAGTGAAATGCATCAAAAGTCACAATTTACATTTATTTGGATATTTATAATATCAATTATTTTAATCTTTCATTAATAAGGTAATTACTACATCATTATTGTTTCATAAATAAATTTAATTATTTAATGGCTAAAAATTATAAATAAAATACCATTATGTAGGAAATAATTTTATCTTTTTAATGAATATTAATGGTCAAATTTATCTTATGTATTATCCTAATTAGTTATGAAAATTTGAATTTAACACTTCTAACTCTTCTTTAAGTAAAATATTAATAAATGTCTTAATATAATCCATGTGTGTCAAAGAGGATCATATTTTATTCGTAAGTTTTATATTGGTCTTCAAAAAATTTCCAATAGAATTAGGACATGTTTTAGGGTAATTATATTATCATTTTTATCTTTAATTACCATATTTTACTTTTAACTGTGGTAAATAAAATCCAAAATTTACTATTCACCAAAAATTATTTTAATCCTATTGAACAACATTTTAATTACTAATATCAACCATGTCTCTCGGATTTTTGAAATTCAATTCATAGAAGTGGTAAAATTACGTTTTATGCAAATTTGGAAATGTACCAAGAAGGTGAGTAAAAGACTTTAAAATGTTCAATAAAATTTTATACATCTGATTTTATTTAAAAATGATGCCAACGAATTACATTGAACTTATATAGGTACTGAGTATCTATTTTGACCTAAAATAAATTTAAATACTATAAATAATTATTTAAATAAAAAGCATGTTTTAAACAATAATGTTGTGTTTTTCATTATTCATAAAAAATTGAATGTTTTCAGGAAAATAAAAAAATTCACCATAAGATAATTATGATATTACAAATTCTAAAATTATTTATATTTTACCAAATTCAAAACATATAAGTTTTAATAATTAATTTAAAAAATACTCTCGTTGTCAGAACCAAAAAGCGGGTTTTTGAGAAGTAAAAACTATCAAAAGACTAATATGTGTTTATGTCCAATTTAAATGTAAAATTACTTCTAATGACCAAAATTGGATTAAATGATAAAAATATAATCTAATCATACTTAAAACCCATTAAATTGTATAATTTACCACTATAAACTATTTTTATTAAAAAGGTTGTTTTCAATTAAAATTTAGTATTTTTCACTCTTCATCAAAATATGAAAGTTATCAGAAAAGCATAGAAAATTTATACAAAGTAAATTTTTATGTCCTGTTTCTAAATAAGAAGTTAATTTTGTCAAAATTAATATATAAAAGGGTCAAATATTGGATTTAAAAAGGGTTCAACATTAAAAGGCGGAAAAATTGAAATTTTTTTAAAAAATACTTCTTTTGTCTGAAAAATTTATTTTCATCTAATATTATGTCTAATAAAGAACTAATATAGATATTAAAATTATATGGAGTATATTATATTCAAAATTCAGTTAGTAGTATTCAAAACTGTTTTTTGAACGGCTGGTTTGGTAAGTCGTGGTGTGCTCGAACTTGGTCTTGTGTGTAGCGCAAGCTATTTAACTATTTTAAAGAAAATAACTTACTATGAAATATTTTTGTGTTACATTCTAACACCATTTTGGAAATTTTATCATCAAAATTTTAAAATTGGACTTCAGAAAATCATTGAAAGTAACATATCGGAAAAGGGTTCAATAAAAATATCATTTTAAAAGAAAGATAGAGATGTACAAAGGTCACCCGAGATAACCCATAAAAGGATTCCATGTTAAAAAACATCGATATGGAAGATAAAAAAAGTGTCAAGTTTTGATGGAGAGTGATAGAAAACCTGATAAATAGAATGTTAAAAACAGGAAAACAACAAATTTGTGATAGGTTAAACAGTCATTAGATTCCCAGTTTGAAAATTAAACGGACAACATTTTTTATTTTACGTTCTATTTAATAAATTTTGATGAATTTATTTATGACATTGAGTATAAATATAAAGGTACATACTTAATTTTTTACATATAGTTTCATTCATTATGAAATTTCTACCACTAACTCATATTTTATCATAGTGATGAGTATTCAAGATGATTTGGTCACTCCTGAAGTGCTAGAATCGACTTCTAGAGAATCACATAATCCATAAAGGATGAACTATAAATTTCCCTTGTCTTTAGATATCAACCAAAACCAAATGGTCTGTACAATATTAGATGATCCCAAAAAAGAATTATCCTTTATAGAAAGAAATACTAATCATAATTTAGAAAATAAAACAAACAGTACTCAAATTTCAATAAAGATCATTCAATAAAAAATTGTCCTTAAAATCCTTCAATATAATCCAAATTATGATTGAAACCCAAAACTTATAAGAATTTAATCACATCATTTTTAATAGGAATCTTAACATTTATCTCTAAATAACTTCAACTACTCTTAAAATCTCATACAGAAGTGCAATTAACCATCTCACATATTCTCTATGATATTTTAATCATTTCCATTAATAACATGAATATATATAAAAGTATAGATTATTATAAAATAAAAAATCTACCATTACTCCTCAATTTAAATCCCATATTATTCTATTTTTCATAGGCATATAGTGTTCCCAATAGAGTGAGCGTCTTCCAAAATAACATATATCCCTTATTCACCAAATAATTTTCCTATACTAAGAATATCCATTTGATAAAACATAAGATCCCAAATCAACTTATTATTGATCAATAAAATCATTTAACTAAAAAGAATTAGTCATACTTACCATAGACTTCACATAGTCCAGTGGTAGGTGATAAATCCCAGTCGCACTTTGTTTGTGGGTTCGATTACCACAGCTTTGTCTGACACAATGGGTTGACCCATGGTCTGGGTGTTACCCTTTATCAAAAAATATATTTTATAACATTCCAAAAATTTGATATATTATTCAAAAAAACCATAACATAATTTAACCATAAAATTTATCTCATACCTCGTATTATCATCCCAAAAATCAATAACCAATAATTGCATCAAATTTAAGTATCAAATTAACCCAAATGGTATTTTATAACTATATCCACAAAAGAAAAGATAATTATTCCACAAATAGAATTTTCACATAACAAACTGTAGGGTTACACATACAAGAGAAAAGTCTTCCCAAGTAATCCCATAAACAAAGAGCATTAATATTTTTAAACATTTCTCCATCCATTTATTTCTACATAGATTTTTTCATGACCTAGTGGTTATCCTATAGAATAGGGAATTGACTTGGGTAATTCCCAGGTCCCCTACATTTATGTAAAATTACTATAAATGGATTATTAGTATCATTTTTATTTTCTTCCACAGTACACTTCATTTTTCCTCAGAAATTCATTACATTATGTCCTTCTTTACCACACGTAAAGCGTTTCTTTTTTCCATTAAGACACTCTCTTGGGTGTCTCCTTCCACATTTCTGACAAGATGAAAATTGAGTTTTCTTTTCTCCACAGTCTCCACTACTGGAGCTCTTATTAATCTCCACCATTCTTTTCTTTTTTGAGTTTTGGAGTTGGTTAATGTATATAGTGTTGATAATAACTTTGGAAACATACTTCGTCATGAACACAATATCTTTTACACCTATCAATATTCTATTTAGTTTCTAATTTCCACCATAGTTCCCAACTTTTGAATCATGTTCAATATTACTATTACTTCCTTGGAATCCTTCCATTGACTAAAACCAGAAAGCACAGTGTGAGTAACAATAGTCTTAAAATCATTTAGAGAATATCATGTCACATTATTTTCAATCTAAAACACATTAATATTAACTAAGGTAATTTATTGTCATCTTATATTAAAATCCATAAAATTGGATTGTAATGAAAATGTGAATTATCATAAACATATCCCATGTGAGTGTCATAACCTAGAGTGGAACTAGGCCCGTTTTCGTTCACTGATACCTGTTTGAGTCTAGCTTAAAACGGTGTTTTCAGGTTTTACCCCTTAGTGCATATGTTTCATAGCTACATATATGTTCTTGTATCCATAAAGGGATGTATTTCTTAGAAAACACACATAATATTTACATTAAAATTTTTTTGGGATATTATTCTATACTAATCCTCAAATTCTAACTTAGTGTAGTGTTTTCTGATCAGATTTTTTCTAAATATAGCTTCCAAGGTTATTACTAAAATTATTCTAATACCAACTGTAACACCCCGAACATAGTCACCCATAGTCGGTGTATTATGACATAACAAAGGAATGATCACAAGAGATCAAGTCTTAAAATACCAATTAGTTTAGTAGTCCCGGAGTTACTAGATACATACATACATTTTATTTTACATTATGAAATTGAAAAACTAAAACATTGTGTCTCCTTTGAACACACACATATCACTTAGTGTATTCCTACAGGTTAATCATAATATACTTCTTCACATCCTGTGAAAAATAATATATAAGAAAAGGGTGAGCTCAGATGTTCTGTAAGGATAAAAATATAACAGAAACTATCATAATAAAACATACACATCTAAGGCAATTTATAAGTCTAAAACACAAGATTTTTAAGCCCAAATATCAACATAATATGGAAAAGATAAATAAAAAAATTTCATTTATTTATTCTTATGGATATTCAACTAGTCTAATAATCACATGTAATATAAATAACTAATTTAATAATGATTGAATACATAATTCCAGACATCATAACCCCATAGTCAAGGCCTCGTGTCAAGACTACAAACAAGATTTTGTAATGGCCTTATGCCAAGACACTAGTTTGTCTCATGAGACCTACCGATGCATCAAGGTGCTATAGAAGGATCCACCCATAACTTATTAAGTCCAATGCATTACTCATATGAAATGGTTGAAACATAACATAAATATTATTATTAAAACTATTATACGAAATGTTAATAATTTTACCACAAACCATGGATTGTATAAAAATAGCACATCCACAGTCAAAAATTACTAATTAAATACAATATGGAATATATTATTATAATAAATTGACATCATTCAAGATTAATTAAGGATATTGACATAGATTAAAATAATCACTACAACTATTTGAGAAAAATATCCATCTTTTCTTAAAAAGATTTAAAAGTCTCACTATATATCCAGAAACTATTTGAAAGAGATTTTGGAATCAAAGTGTCCCATACCACTTTGAAACATTTAAAATTAATTTTAATTTTCAAACATTCATGTCTATATATATAAGTCCATAATACCATTTTTAAAACATGAACACTAATGAGAAATATTTAGAAGAATAAATCATTAACACAATTAAAATGATATTTTAGTTAAAGTTCCTAACCAAATGAGATATGCTTGAATATAGTTAACTGAGGTAATAAAAAATTAAAATATCATGAGAATAAAGGGATTCATGATATTTTAATTCAATGTATAGTATATACACCATATTAAAGTGAATAGGTGCATAACAACAAAGAAGTATCAATGTAATGTAAATTGAGATGAAATCCCTTATAAAGAATGTATACTTAAGTTAAGTATACATAAATGACATAATTATGTGTGAAAAATATAAATTCACTCAATGTGATTGGATATTCAGTGTAAATCAATCGGCAGACATTCACGCATATTCTTGTAAAAACAACACCAATGACTTGGATGTTTAACTCAATGAATTGAAATTGAGATAAGACTACTCATATCAAGTTCATATTGATGACTTGAGAATTTAGAAATTAAGTAATTATGTGTATCAAAAGTATATAAACACAAAGGGTAGTATAAATTAATGCATAAATAAATAAATAGTTATTTCACACATAATCTTGGAGTAAAATAATCAATGAAGTTTGCGTAAAACCCAATGAGTGAAAATTGAAATTATAAATTCCCTTACTGATTTGGTAAGTTAGGAAACAAACACCCCATGAAAGAATGATCATACAATGAAGATGTAAATACCCATAAATTAAACTATATTTCACAAATAATACAATCATGGGCAGTACATACACCACACAAAAGGAAATAATGACAATATAGCATGAATCTAATGGGAATAAGAAGTGAGATAAAAACCCCAATCCTTGCACTTTTCCATAGTAGAGGGTATTTTAACCAACTATGTAATGGTGAAATAATTGTTATTAAATTTTAAAATAACCACATACATAAATATGATCTCATATATGATCTTCTAATATTGCTTTTTTAATGATATTTTAGTAATATCATTGTTTTGGGTCATAACGGATTCATTGTCCGTTATATGTTTGGTTATGTAAGTCATATTTGTTATGGATAGGATGTATTTGATTCATATACAAAATTTTATTATGTTCTTAAACATTATTTTTAATCATAAAATGCAATTTGTTCTTGAATTTTTACGATGGGGAATGAAATCTCATCGCTTCATACAGATGGTAAGTTGTACGTACTCACGAGTGACAATATCATTATATTAGTGGTGAAATCATATGTAATTGAATGTTATATTATATATAAAGAATCATTATAATGTTACATTTATTATTTAAATTAGTTATAATTATTAGTATACCCATCCAAACAATGAAGTGTTGAATGAAAAACTACACCACAACGTGGAGACGGTAAGTCGTACGTACGCACGTATGGTGATTTTTTCATTCATAGGATGGATAGAATAATGAATATGGTTTTCCCGTATTTATAATAATATCACAATATATAGTTGGTATAGACGTTATTATTTTGTTATGGAAGCTACAATGAAAGAGTAAGTGGAAGAATAAAAGAACATTAATAGATGTGATGAAATTATTACCTCTTCTTTGGGTGCTTCATTTTGTTTTGATCAAAAGGATTTCTTAGGATGGCTTTATGATCAAAATAATCCCAATAGGTTCACGATAGGGTAGTTGGGAAGATATTTGAGGTGAGGTTGGTGGTGAAAAATGGATTTGGAGGGGTGATTTTGATAGAAGGGGAATTACCATTTTATAAGAGAGGTGAGAGTCACATTAGGAAAAGTTTGAAATATTAATTTATTATACAATATTATTCAGTTTATAATGGCTCCAAAAGGATTTCTTAAGATACTATGGTGGGGTTTGGGTGAAAACCTTTCAACCAATTGGTTTTATATAGGTTTAGGTCACCATATTAACCTTATTTTTTAGATTTAACTCTTAGTTAAATATGTTAACATTAACCATGTATTCTAGTATTATTATAATAAATGGTTAATAAACTAACTATAAAAAGACTAGAGAACCAAAAGTGGTTAATTAATGAAATATATATCATTATATGATTCCCTTTTCAGAACCTTATATTTTTAGGAATATTATATCATTTAATAATATAATATTTGTTTTAAAACCTCTTTTATGTCAATTTTGACCCTACTTAGTATTCGGTTTTCTTGAAAGTCATGAAAACATGATTACTTCAAAACAAATAAATTAAATCAACATTAACATATCATATTAACTTAAAAAATTAGCGTAATGAATCAAATGTCTCAATTTACATTTATTTTAATATTTATAATATCAATCATTTTAATCATTCATTAATAAGGTAATTACTGCATCATCATTGTGTCATTAATAAATTTAATTATTCTATACATAAAAATTATAAATAAAATACCATTAAGTAAGAAATATTTTTATCTTTATAATTAATATTTATAGTTTAAACTATCTTATGCATAACCCTATATTACAAATGTTTTAGTTATGAATATTTGATTTTAACACTTTAACTATTCTTTTTTATAAAATAATAATAAATGTCATAATATAATCCATGTGGATAAAATAGGATCATATTTTATTCCTAAGGTTTATTTTGGTCGAAAAACACCTATATAATAGAATTAGGACTTGTGTTAGGGTAATTATAATATCAATTTTACTATTAATTACCCTATTAACTTTTAACTGTGGTAAATAAAATTCAAAATTTACTATTCATCAACAAATATTTTCATCCTATTGAAAAAAAAATTACATCATTATGTTAGAAGTTTCTCTCAAAATTTGGAAATTTAATTAAAAAAATTTGTAAAATTACATTTTCAGAAAATTTGTAAATGTTCATAGAAGGTGGGTAAAAGAGGTTTAAATGTTTAAGAAAATTTTATACATCTAATTTTATTAGAAAATGACTCCAATGAATTAAATTGAACTTATATAGGTATTATGTATCTATATTGACCTAAAATAAATTAAAATAAAATAAATAATTTTTTAAATAAAAAGTAGGTTTTAAACAATAACATAGTGTTTTTCACTATTCACCACACATTGAAATTTTTCAGAGTAATACCAAAAATCCACCCAAATAAAATTATGATATTCCAAATTATAAAATGATTTCTATTTTACCAAATTCAACACATATTAGTTTTATTAATTAATTTTAAAAAAATATTCCCATCGTCAAAACCAAAAATCGAGGTTTTGAGAATTAAAAATTATCAAAAGATTGATATGTGTTTATGTCCATTTTAAATGAAAAATTACTTATAATGACAAATATAGGATTAAATGACAAAAACATAATCTTGTTATACTTTAAAACCATTTAAATTTATAATTTATCCCAATAAATTATTTTTATTAAAAAATATCTTTTCAATTTAAAAGTTATTATTTTTCACTATTCATCAAAATATGTATGTTTTCAGAAAAGCACCAAAAATTAAACTAAACTAAATTTTAATTTCCAGATTCAAAATAAGATGTTTATTTTGTCAAATTTACTATATAAAAGTGTCAAATATTTTATTCAAAAAGGGTTCTCCATTAAAAGGTGGTAAAATTTCATATTTTTGAATAATACTTATTTTATCTAAAAAATTGAATTTCTTCTTATATTATGTCTAAGAATCACATAATATGGATGGTAAAATTAAATTAAGTATATAAAATTCAAAATACAGTTAACACCATTCATAACCGTTTTTTGAACGGCTAGTTTGATAAGTCGTGGTGCGCTCGAAATCGGTCTTGCATGTAGCAAAAGTTATTGAATTATTTTAATGAAAATAACTTACTATAAAATCATGGGGTGTTACAAGATTCCTTAGTAAAACACTAATCGGGCAAGAATTATTTATTCTACGTAAGGATTGGCCTCCCTAAACACTAAAAATAAAAACATGGATACAAAATTTCTATTTAATCACTAATGATAAAACATTTTCAACTTTATACTCAATGCACTAAACACTAATCAAGAAAAAAAATGAAGATTCAATTCTATGATCTTTATGGATATATAAAATACACTACATGGGCTTCTTTCATTGAACAATAACATAGATGAAAAAGTATCACACTACCATGCATGCATTATTTCATGCCCAAAAAAACAAAATCATCTACTTCTTTTCACAAAGATCGTTTACTATGTTCATACTTCATTAAGGGATTATATGTTAACATATGCATGAACATATTACCCATCTTTACAAACAAATTGAATACACAAAATCTTCCACTTTTGTGTCTCTCTATGCACACCGTCTTTAAACAGACACATTGTCTATTTATCCAATCTCTACAATTCTTAATCCATTACATTTTCATGGCCCTGAAAATGAACTAACTCAATTTTTGAAGTGTATAAAGAATGTGACACTACTATCTCAATTAAATATAATAAGAGCATGGGCTTATCCTACCAACTCACAATACTTCATCCTTCTTCTATGAAAACCCAAATGAGTATTATCTATTAATGAGTAGATTTATTCTTCATAAGATGTAATTTGAGTAATCATTGTCACATGGTATCTCAAAATATTTATTCAATATAATCACACACACTAGTACAAAATCTCCTTCATTGAAGAAATTAGCATGACCGAATTCTAAATAATATTCACGAAATCAAGGAGACACAACATGTGATTTCCCATGTGGTTTGTTAAAACCAGTTTCTTCACAAATATTATCAAATGTGAAAATCACTTATCCTTTTTATCACAATAAATCTTTTCGTCACAAAAATGAATGATATGATTAACACATTATTACATGTGGATTAAAAAAAGATCCCCCACAAAGAACATATAGAGTGTGAAACACACTTGTTGAAGGATCTAAGAAGAACTTCAACATCATATGGAATATAATATTCACATAACTTCTCTTCCACAAATGAGATGAATTCATGGTGCTACGTTTCTCTAGAAATAAGATCTTCTAAAACACTTGAAAACAGCTACCCAGACTCGGTGAATTTATATATTAATAGTAATTTGAGAGCGACCCAACTAAATTTTCACATACTCTATTTTAGGAATCCAAAAACTTTGTTTTCGAAGAAACAAACATCTTTACACCATATTTCCTCACATTGATCAACTTAAAATCATCAAAATGTAATTACATAGTGATTTATAATTTTATTTTATACTCAGAATGACGTAATAGTTAAGTGAATCCTCGGATCATGTTTTGATCGACATCGAAATTTATCTCCTCATTTTTTACAGGGAGAAACGAGATTAGATGGTCTAGATGGAGAAGAAAATAAAAATGAGCTGATTGAACAGCTCAAAAAAATCGATTGAGCGATAATATCTATTAGAAGTAATTAATGATAATATTGGTGAATCTGATATATTGAGTTTGTTCAAAGGAATATAAAAATTTTATAATGAATTCCCACATCAAAACAGCAACCAAAATGGAACTTCTTTAAAACATAATCCATGAATAGAAAAACTCAGAAAATAGTTAATAATCTTGTTTGCCTATAGTATCTTACACCACAACATACCGGCATGTACCTCCACCAATGTTCTGGTTCGCAAGGTGGATTATACTAACCTCTATAGACCTCATGCATCATTTTCCACTTCACATTCATGCACCCTTACATAACCCGTGATAGATTCTATTAGTCATGGATGACATTCTAGGGTTCCATGTATGGAAAGGGTTGAGTTATCTAGGGTTTTCTCTTTTGGTAGATCATTTTTTTAAGTAAGAACCATTAAACAACAATCCTTCTCAAATATAATATAATCAAGGGAAAGAAACATATTCATACCCACAATTATTTACTAAATTACACTTTTCATTCCTTTTTAAATTCAACCATAATTCCCTAAACATCAATACCTCTCAATATTGTATAATGTTTTTTCAAACTCAAATAACCAATGAAATATTATTTTGGAACATCATACCAGATCTGCAATCATCACATTTATAACCTAAACATATTAAAATATTTCACCAAACACTCATTTAATACAAATGATATTCACTGGACACTTCAATACCCCCTTCCTATTTATTATCAATACTCAATTAATTTCAAAATGTTTACTTTTATTTATCCCCCTTATTGGAAACTAATACATAGGTGAATTTAGGACGTAAAACTTAAAGAAACTTCTTCTCAACATCAGTTTTTATTAGAAGAATGAAACCACACTTAAAAAAAGAAATGATCTCTCAGTTAATCAACTCTAAGTCTATATGGGAAATCCCGATGTAAAAAAAGAGAGATGTCGCCTAAGAATCAATGAAATTAAAATCATGCAATGTGATACCACTCTTAGACATGTTTCAATTAATTTCCCAATTTGGAGAAATTTGAAAAATGTTTCTAAGAGATTTACTACACATATCTCAATAAAAAAATCAGAATGATCAAGTTAAAAAAAATAGCCTCCCATTTCAAATTTTGATTAAGATTGTTAGAGTGACATTATATTCACAATATTTTGAATATTTTTATGCCATACTTTTTCTAAAACTATTTTAATATTATCCCAAAATGTTACAAGAATCCTACAAAATAACGTAAATATATTCAAAATTAGTGAAATGTTTTAACCAAAAATTTTATCTCATACATTTCATTTTTTATTCCTAAAACTATAAATACCAATAATCACATTAAATTCTATGATCTTATAAACTATAACATATATCATTAATTGTAATCATATGTCCATAAAATAAAAATAAATTATTGATTAAATAACTTTATCACACATACTATACCAATGGGATGTGTTCTATATTATATGATCTCCTAAATCTAGTTCCCAAAGTATCTACTAAACTTGTTCTGGTACCAACTATAAAGGTTTAGATTCTAGTATCTTGAATATGATATCTTAATTCATTTCATTGTCATAAGATATCAGAAATCACATCCCCAAGGACCAAATAGTTTAGTAGTCTTGGTAAACTGGATACATACATTATTTTAACATATGTTTGAAAACTCAATTTAAAAATATTTTTTCAAGAATATATTTTTTTTTCCTTTAAGTATGTTCTTTCATAACAGTCATAGTACACATCATGAATTCTGGAGAAAAATAAAACAAAAGAAAGGACCTAGCTCAAATGATCAGTAAAGGTTATGTTCATGGGATTATATTATGAATCATAAATAATAATAAATTTGGAATTGTAATTAACTAAATCCACATGAAATTTAATCATTAAACTAAAAAATGCATCCATAGATTTTTTCATTGTGAAAATTTCCTGTATGATAATGACAGAATTAAGATAGAAGTAAATGGTTAATTAATGGAAATGATGCATCTAGAGCATGAATCACAACTGAAATTACATTTTCACAAGATGGTTTAAAAAATATAGGTACAAACTAATTAGGTTTTCCAACTTCTTCTCTGCAGTCAATACCATTTACAAGATAGTCTAAAAATTAATGGAAACATACACTTTAGGCTTGGAAAATTGATTTGTAACTAGAGAAATATCGATGAATATTGAAGATATAGACGGACTCACCCATTACTTTATATGCCCAATTTATTCCTCATATAAATGGGGTGATACATAAACAAACAAAACAATAATTTTAAAAACTAGCAAATGAAATATGAATATTTCACAAATAAATCATTTGTGTTATCAAAATTGCACATCACCTATTAAAATGATCAGAAAACATTCAATAAATTATGTTAAATGATATCATAATATATCAACCTTAATTATGAAAAATAATCAATAGAGGATTTTGACATAGATGGAAATACTCTAACAAAATCATTGACAAATTATTTAGGAAAATAGCATATTTTACTTTGATAATCATTTATTATAAATGTTAAAAAAAATTACATTATAAAAAAATTACCTTTGAAAATAATTAAGAAAATTTTAATAGTATTTTATAAAGAATTTGGGTGTTAGGACAACGGTAAAATCCACTCATGCCATATATGTTAAAAAATATATTCCTTCTGTAATTTTGTAGGAAAAGTTCCAAATAACCATATTTTGAATATTTCCAAATATACCATTTTAAGAATATTATAAAAATACAAGAAGAATTAAAATGAAATTATATAATCATTGGGTAGTATTAAAAAAAATTAATACATTTTTAGAAAACATGGACATGGAAGAGAAAAATTCCCCAATGGAGACATCAACAAAAACAGTCTCGAATAACAATGAGATTGATAAATAAAACATTACTACTCTATAATTAGTTGAATATTATTCAAAATTACATCAAATGAATCTTTCAAATACAATGAAGATATTTATATTAATTATATTATATTTAGGTTTTATTATATACACCATGAAAAATAAATAAGCGCTTAACAAGGCTTGTATCTCACATGAGTAAAAGTGAGATGAAAATCACTTACCTTATGCTACCTATATTATAACATGATTAAACCTACTATATAAATATTTTAATCATGTTATTTACTTATATCATAAAGTTATCTTTATTTATTATATAATATGTTATCTTTTTATATTATTTTATCAACCATTTGTAGATAACATTTTGTTATTACCATTGTTTGGGTGTTAACTATTTCATTTTCTTATGCATGTTTTGTCACGAATGTCTCAGTTATTTTTGGAAATATATTGAACCAAAATATATAAATTATATTAATATTATAAATATCATATTTATAAATAAAAACATTTTAGGGGAATTATTTAATGTTGGATATGAAAAAATAATCTCATCGCGTCGTGGAGAGGGTAGGTCATACGAATGGACGAGCGAGGATATCATTCCATCAATGAATGAAAGAATAAATAAGTTTATGGTATATAAAATTTTACATAATAAATATCATGTAATATTTTTTATATATATCCATTATTTTCATCATTATACCCTTCCAAGTAATGTGGTGATGAAAAATGGATTACACAACAGCATGGAGACGGTATACCATACACACGCACACACACACACACACCATGGTTTCATTTTTCATAGAATTGATAAAAGGTGAAATATGGTTTTCCTATAATCAAAATAACATCTCATAGTATATAAGATACATGAGATATTACTTTATCTTGGAAACAACACATGGAGTGAAGGGGAAGAATAAACAAACTTGCAAGAGTCGATAAAGAGGATTACCAATTCTTCAGCGGGCTTCTTTCAATATCTTCTTTTGGAAGGAATAGAACCTCTAGACCATAATTATAGATGTTTAAGAATATATATTTTTATAGATTTTATGTGTTATATATCTCAAATTGGTATGGTTATGTGAGGTAGGAGGTTCCCTTTTATAATTGAGTTGAGGGTCACTTTCGACAATCCCCAAAATATTCAAATATAATAAGACTACTAGGGAGCCAAAGGAATAAAAAAGGAATATAAATGAATATGGGAAGAAATTCTATGCCATATCGTATATAATTTTTTTTTATTTTTTTTTTATTTTTAAACAATCAAATAATATATTAATTAAATAAAATATCATTATTGTCAAATTTTATACTATTTATTTAATTTCGAATCAAATACAAAAAGATAAAGTGTGAATTAGAATAAAATGATTTCAAAAATATCTAATATATACTATGGATCTAGAAATTTTTTTAGGAAAATTAACTCATTCATCATATATAAAAAGTATTACTTTTATTGTTAACTATTTTATTGTTATGTTACTCAAATAAATAATGTATTTGAATTTTATTAGATTTTGGGATAATTTTATAATTTGTAAAAATTAAATAAAAATTTATAGAATGAAAATAAATTTAAAAGGATAAAAAAATAAATATATGTTTTTTTATATCTTGATTTTTACCTTATGTAGACACATAAAAGATATCAAATACAAAGAGAATGAAATTTTGTAACTATAAATGATTTAAATAAGATATAACTTATTTTTATGGAAAAGTGTCCATTAATCCCCTCCAATTAGATCATAAGGTGATAAGGGTAGAATAATTATCATCCGATTATTTTATTTACATGTTTAGGTCACATTATTAACCATGTATTTTCGTTTTAACCTTTATTTAATAATTTTAATTATTAGCGTGAAAACATGAACTTCTACACTTTGAGGGATAATGTTGTTATTATAAAATTTCAAACTAATCCTGAACAAATAATTGATGAAATTTTATACATTATAATAATAACTGGTACTAATTCTATATTTTTAGTAAATTTATTTCATTTAATAACATATTATTTATTTTAAAATATCATTCATGGTAATTTTGACACTATATATTTCATGACTTTTTTAAAACATCTTAAATTTTTTTTCTAAAAAATTGTACTAAAACATCACTGATAAGTAAATTTATTTTATTAAATATGTGTATAAAAATAATTATTTCACCTTATAATTATTTTAATATTGTTAATTCCATTTTTTTGGCATTTCCATTAATGAAAAAATTATTGCATCATCATTGTGTCTGCATTTAAGTTAATTATTTTATCACATAATAATTATAAATAAATTAGAAATCTATAGATAAATATTTTATATTTCAAAAGACTTTTTATCATCAAATATATCTTCTAAAAAACCGTATTTAAAAAATATATCGTTATTAATACATAAATTTGACAACAATGACTTATCTTTCAAAGAAAATACTATAAAGGGATTTAAGTCATAAATGTTTCTCTAATAGGTCATAAAATAGGGTAATGAGGAATTTGATAAAAAATAATGCATCTAATAAAATATTGAAATGTGTTGGGTTAATTTTCTAATTTTTATAATATTATTTTTTACCGTTAATTACCTGATTTACCCTTAAATGTGGCAATTAAAATTAATATGTTTACTATTCATATTGTCCAAATATAAATGAGACCTATTTACTAAATTTGTAGCTTCTGATTCCAAAT
Organism: Viscum album; assembly: GCA_963277665.1. Classification (NCBI taxonomy): domain Eukaryota; kingdom Viridiplantae; phylum Streptophyta; class Magnoliopsida; order Santalales; family Viscaceae; genus Viscum; species Viscum album. The sequence continues at coordinate 629,456,496 of OY728127.1, forward strand.
TTGAAATGTGTTTTTAAAAAAATTCAATGATATAATTTGATGAAATTAAATTAAAATTAATCTCGTAGACGGGAAGACAAAACATGATTTTAAAGTGAAAATGTGTAAAAGTTTGAAATGATGTTATATCCCCATAAAACATAAAATATATTCGAATGACCATAATTGAATTAATATTTGTATGGATTATCAATATTTACACTAAAACCAATTTGAAATTTAATTTAACATTATTAATTTTTTAGATGAAATGAATGTTTTCAATTAAAACGCATTATTATTTACTATTCATAAAAAAACATATGAGAAAAACAGAAAAAATTAATCCAAATAATATTTTAAAATTCACCATTCAAAAATGAGGTTTATATTTTCAAATATAATTTATGAAAGTTTCAAATATTAGTTTTAAAATAATGGTTCCATTACAAGGTAGAAAAATATTCGTTAGAAAAAATATTGATTTTTATGTATAAAATTGGATTTATTATTATTTTTTCTTATAAAATTTAATAGATGAATGTTAAAATATTTTTTTGAATATATTATTTATAAATATAATAATATTGTTAATTTTATCCATTACTTCCAATTTAATGTTTAGGTTATAATATTATTTCATTATTCACCTAAGCTGGATGTTGTGTCAAACATAGTAAATGAAAAATATTAAATATAAAAAGATAAAGACCATAAAATATTGGGGTGTTAAAGTAGATATGGTCAAACAAGTTAACTATATGAGGAAATATATGAATATAATTAATATTTTGGTCATTTATTACTCTATAATAAATGCAGAGTCTCATCGATCCATCCATCTTATTTTCAAATGGAATTGGATCACCCAAGGTGAAGTGATATGGAGAATGAAACCCTTATTGAGAAACCCCTATAATTGGTTTTAAAATTATAAAAAATCAACTAAATACATTTGATTGTGAACTTTATAAACATTCTTATCATCATGAACAATGTAAATTTTAATCTTAGCCTCTCTATTAGAAATATGACCTATAAAATCATGAAGAAATACATCCAGATGTTTATGTACAACATGGACATCACTAATATTAATTGTTCCTCTATTCTTATAATTATATGAAAAATAACAGTTACTTCAATATATAATCATTTTCATATATTTCTGATATGTTATGAAAAGTGTGAATTAATTTTTTTTATTAAAATGTAAAATCATTCCAAGTAATAAATTCAATAAATTTACAATCTATCAAAGGATAATTTAATTAATTTTATTCCATACCTATAATAACGTCATAAATAAAATGGTAATTTCAATAAGAGTTACATGAAAATAATTTACACGTATGATAACATGACATTCTATATAAATAGATATCGAAATTATAATAACCAATGTGTTTTTACCAAAAAATATGACTTCAATTCATGATATGATATTCTATTTTAATTGAAAATTTCATATATATATAAAATAACTCATGTATATTGAATAAAATAAGTTGTTTAAATATTCTAAACAAACAAGTAATATACCTCACACAACATCTTTTTAGGGTCCCACATACATTGTATTGGTATCCAAGGCCTTTTTTTGAACCTCTCTATTTCCAATCATGATGATTCCCACCTTGAGAAACTAAAATCAAACAAGCATTAGAATAATTTCCTAAATCAATGAAATTAAAACATTTTACTGCCCAATTTTCATTAAATGATTTTACTTTAACATTTCCCTTTACTTTGTAGTCATGAGACATGTTTCCAAAATTTCAACTATTGTAAAACATCTAATATATCATCATAAATTCTCTATAATTCTTCCTTCCTCACTTAAAAGAAGATATAAGTTTAATTTTCTTACATTTATATTTTTTCATGAATTCTTACACATTGTATTCCACTGGGATCTCTTCTTATCCTTATAGTTGTAAATGTCCACAAACACCACCTAATTTCTCTCATCACACTTCACAATTCCATCATAATTTCCAAAAAACTGAGTAATAAGATCCCTTCATATAATTGTCTTAAATCATAAGTAAAATAAATCACTTATCATAGTGAATAATTATATTTGGTATTTACCTATAAAATATAGTTAAATTAGCTTCATAGGTGGAAATATAGCCCCCATAAGTTTTCATTTAGTTCGAGGAATTTTATTTACATTCTGAGTCAAACATTATTATGAAAATACTTTTCAATGAAGAGGTGTTTAAATATTATCCATTCTATGAAATAAATTTTTATGGTTTCCTTAATTTTATTAATCAAAACAAACCAATAATTGAATTTTTGTTTAAAAAATAAATATATATATTTGGATACATTAGGATGTTTTCAACATGTCAAAAAATTAAATATGTCCTCCAGAGAATTTATCACAACATCAGATTTTACTAGGTCTAAATTTCCACTAAATTCTGAATGGTGTGGTTTAATAAAATTCTCTACTATAGACATGTTCCTCTACAGAGGATTATATCATTCTATTAAATTGTTTAATTATTAATTGATTTTAATAACTAATTAAAAAATTCTACAATGTTCCCTATTCCAACCAATCTATGTTGCTAATTAGAAATGTTATCATCCTATTGATGAAATCTAACTTCAGTAGCCCTCTTTTCTTGATGATGCAACATGTAAGTATTTAAAATATATATCATTATAATATAACCATAAAATGTAGTCACATTATGGTTTTCTTAACATTTTTCCAACATCTAATAGAATCTATACCTTTTATTTCATACTAACTATCACACCCCATACCTAAATGAACCCATAATTACATTATTTATAAAATGGGCCGTACTTTCAAAAATTTCTAGAAAATTTTCATTTAAGAGATTCAGATAAATAGGTGAAAACCCACATAACATAGTGACTATTTTAACAAAATATATATTTTCCAACATAATAAGTTCTTTATAGAGACATACTTGGTTCATTCATGGATACTCTAATATCATAAATTATGTATTCAATAACAATTCGACCCATTCTTAAGGCCCTTGAAAAAAAACATGAAAATATTGGATGAGGTCAAAATGAAGTCTAAGGGATATAAAAAAAAATAATTTCATTACTTCATTTGGAAACATAAAAAATCCATCACAAGGTTTCTCCTACTTCAAATTAAACATTTGATCTGGAATATCTTTTTTACATTTTCTATAAAAGATACTTAATAACATTATATCTTTCTAGAAAAAATTATTATTAGTATATAATAGAAAAATCACAATCATAAATTCTTGATATAAATAATAAATACACATTAATAAATTTCTAGTAAGAATAACCCTTTCACCATTATAAAAAAGTTTATAATATTTTCTTAAAAGAAAAATCTCATTTTCTTACCTTTTAAAATAAAAATATTTATTTAATAAAACATTAGAGGCATGTCATATAGGTACATTGAGAAATTATAATTACATTCACCCTTAAAAACCCTTATAATTGAATCACCTAATTTGATAGTTCCCATATATCCTCTAAGTATTCAATAATCAGTAAAGTCCATCATAATACCAAATTATTTGGATAGCTATATCAGGTCACCCATTGTCAGAGCTATTTCACAGTCACCCTCTTTTTAATAAAATTTTCAAAATTCATATCAATAATAATACACATATAAAAATCACTATAATTATAAAATAATTTTTATTTATAATTTAATCCTATAAGCAATAACATAATCAGTTTTTTCATGAAGATGAAAAATGATTCATCATCGTGAGATTTTTTGAAAAAAAAAATTCCATAAATATTGTGAAAATTTATTTAAATTGAAATATAGATATAATAATTTAAATAATTATTGATATAGAATAATTAATATGGTGGTGGGAAATTAAATTCAAGATTTATAGGTTAAAAATCACTTATCTTAATCTTTTTTATAAAAACATCAAAATGACATGTATGTTAAATGTTTCAATTATTCATTTTTAAAAAATGTAAAATATAATATAAAATTGGTTTAAAATGATGTTTAAAAATATTTTATGTATAAATAATAATATACATATAACATTTTTATGGACATGGATGTGCAGGGTAAATAGTTTAAATAAATACATTAAAACAAGGTTTTAATAAAAAATCCCATACCATAAAAACTATATAGCTTATTATATTTTCTAAATAATAAAAAAATAATATTATATTAGTTTTTTAAATTATAAATAACTTTTATCATTTTCATTTCATTTTTCTTATTACCTTTATATAATTTTTTTACCTTTTTTATTTCATTTTAAAATAATTTAAGTTTAGGCTAAATGTTTCGTGGTTTTATTGTTTATAACCTAAAAACTGTATTGATGTATTGACTGTGGATAAAGGGTTTATGGTACCATTATCTCTATAATGTTAAAAAATTTATATTTTTCATATTTATAAATTATCAATTATTTTTAATCAACCCATGTATGAAAATTATGGAAACTGAACCAAGATGTATCATTGAGATGGTGGTCACTATGTATGCGTGAACAATAATTCCATTTTTCAAAGGGGTGAACAATAAGAATAGTATATAATATTTTAGTATTCCAAAATAAGAAATATGTTATAAATTTTCTTTTTAATTAATATTTACATCCTTATGACTGCCATTATATGATGGAAATTAAAAATCAATCACATTGGTTTGTGGATGTGGTCTTCCCCATATACGGATGAGTGACATTATCATTTTAGAATGAAATAAAATACTAATAATATAGGTAATATAATATATTTTTAGGATCAAAATTATATGATAAGTATCATATATAATCATTTTATCATCAATTTTACCCATCCATATGATCCAATGATGAAAAATAAAACACATCACTTTATAGAGGTTGTAGTCCAAGAGTACGCATAAGAAATATTTCCACTTCTCATAAGATTGAAAATGAGAGAGAAAAGAGTTAAAACACACTAACAAAAGAGTTGAAACACATACCTAGTGAATCAAATTATCTCATTATAAGATCTTTCATTTATTGAAATTCTAATTTATATTTTCTTCATATGGGAGATTCTCCTCTAACTATACAACTTGAGGGCTTAAAACATGAAATGATTTAGGTATATACTTTCTTAGAAATGAAACATTAAACATGTAATGTACTAGATAAATACATAGTGTTAATGTTAAAATATAAGAAATAGATTTTAGAGTTTCTACAATTTCATATGATCCAAAAAACCATGGACATAACTATAACGTTCTAACAAAATAAATAACTATGTACATGGAGTCACTTTAAGAAAAACTGGATTTCCATCCTCAAATGATATATCTTTTCACATTTGACTAATTAACTCTTTTTCCTTATCTATAATATCTATGTGTCCCACTGAATAGTCCTTATATTCAATACCATTTATTCCTCCAAATGTCATCATAAAAATTTCCTCTCACTTACTTTGTCCAAATAAGCAATATTCTAATAATTTTTTTTTTATATAATTCCAAAAGGTTAAATGTTATTATAAGAAAATTCACCTAAAGGAATATGTTGATCCCAACATCCATGATAATTTAATAAGAATTTATGTAGAAAATTATCTAATGTATTAATTATATTCTATGGCAATGATCTTGTGCCCGGGTGGTAATGGCTCCTGCTTAGTATCCAAGAGACCTAGGTTCGAAACCAGGTCGAGGTGAATTTTCCAGGTACTGTAGCAGTATTGTAGTAGTCACTATAGCATGTACTGCAGTTGGTACTATTCAATATAGTAGCAGTGATAACTATTCACCCGATTTGAGCCTTTGGGCCACCGGTTTGGGATTATGGGTCTTAGGGCCCTTGGGTTACCAGAGGCCTTCGGGCCTCTAGGCCTTCAGGCCACTGAGACTGTGGAGTAGCCCAGTTCAAATAAAGAAGACCCCAGAAGAGTATCAGAGGAAGTAGTAGTCACCAGAAGCAGAGCTAACTGGAGTGTAATAATGAGAGGGTATGGAAACCGCCATCAAGACCAGGCACCATGCATATTTGCATGGGGTAATGCTAACTGACTAGCAATGCAAGGTGGGGAGCTAGGAAATCAATGAGAGGGAATATTGGAAGGGGTAGTTCTAGTGGGTTGGGATTATGGGTCATGTAATGGTCATTGTATTCCTCTTGGACTTTGGGTCATTTATTGACCTTCAGGTCATGTTGGGCCTTTATGCCTTGGGCCTACAGGTCATGTAATGTTTCCCCTTAATCCCTTAAAAGGGGTATTATACATTATAAAATTAAAAAAGAAGGCCTTCAGGAAATTCGGGCAATTCTATGATTTTCAATCATGGTGTGGATGAAAAGATTAACTAAAATTTAATTCACCACCTATAGACATCAAATTTGGATTCCAAAAAATTGACGTAAACCTGGGATCATTATATGATAGAATGGATATAGGATCTCCATATAACCTAAGTATCTACCTAAGAAGATGTATTTTATTGATGATATGAAATTATTATTTATTAAATAGATACAAAATGAACAGATTTTTTCAAATGATCAACAATATCCCAAATAAAATTATTATCTAATGATTTATTTTTTAACACCACTATTATGTCCATGGACAAGTTCACTAATTTTTATTATGGCACTAGGAAAGGAAGAATCACCCCTAAGTTAGTTTTATTTAGATTTAGCCTATAGAAAATTCAATCATTTCATGGTAAAATAAGTTATATCATTCTTTATACCTTTACACCAAAAATATCCCTAATGTTATTTGTACATATTAGTGTTTTGAACATGAATAGAAAATAGAGAGCTAAGAGATTCACCTCATAATTGTTATTTAAATTGGGAATCACTTTGTATACACAAAATACTTCCAAAACACATAAAACCTTCTATATAAACATTAAAATAACGAATTTTAACCTTCTTTATCAATTCTTCTCATTCTTAAATACCATGATCTTCCTTCAAAGAATCCTTAATAATTTTTAAATAAGATAACGAGACTAATACATAAGAAAAAATAAAATATGTTTCTTCATAAATAATTTATAATTAAATATTAATTATATCATTAACTAAAGGATTATTTATAAGTAATTACATAGTCAATCATGTAATATCTTTTTGAATGAATTCATAATATACATTGTTTTCTATACCTGAATGAGGGTGAATTGTGAAAAAAATTAACCTCAATCAGGTCTAGACAATCTCTTTTCCCCATGTTCAACTCTTTCTGAGTGAATATATACTTTAAACCATTATAATCAATATATTATTAAAATTTCTCCCCTTATAGATGATGTATCCAGATTTTGAATGTAAAACAACTATAGCCAAATCATGGACACATGTGGACTAATTATGTTCATGAAGTTTTAATGAAAGATATTCATATATGATAACCCGATCATTCTACATCAAGACACAATTGAGTCTCTTCGAAGAAGAATCACTATAAAAATAAAATTAACCATTTCTTGTATTCTAGGTTAGTATTTATGTTTAACCACTATTTTTTCAATTCACAAAAAAAACATTCATAATATTCCTTTATCTATAAGAATTTAACTCATATTCTATTTAAATAAGATAATGAGCAAGATAACTGTGTATATTTATAAAAAAAATTGATTGTAACCTAATAATCCTTGAATGATTCAAATATTAATAACATTTTTAGCAATTTTCTATTCTTCCACCACTTTGGATTTACTGTTATGAATAGTTATCTTAGCTGATGAAAAGTTATTCCAAATAAAAGAAAACTTTTATAGCCAAAATTAACATTTACTAAATTATTAATAAAACATCATTTATTTTAAAAATCACAAAATAATACTAATGGTTTTCTCATAATCTTAATTTATTTAATAGTATATCTAAAAATAATCAATAAAAACAACCAAAAAAGTAACTAAATTGTCAAGGAACCCTATATTCATTAGATCCATTAATACAATAGTTTAATTTGTTAACCAAAATGGAATAACCATAAAATCATAATAACCAAACCATTTTTTGAACACCATCCTCATAATTTCATGTTCCTTCACCTTTATCTAGTGATATCAACAACCATGATCATTCTTTAAAATATACTATCCACCCTGGAGCTGATCAAACAATTCAACAATATTAGGAAAAAGATACCCATTCTTAATAGTAATGTTATTGAGTGGTCTTTAAAAAAAGAATTGTCTCGTGGAAAAATCCATATTATTAAAAAATAAAACATGTGAACAATAAAATTTTTTGTTTGGGTAGAGTAATCCTTAATTAAGAAAAAAATGTAATTAAATTCTTAATTCTAAGAACTCAACTAAATCCACTCATTAATGGTATTTTTAAATTGTATTAGAATTATGAAGTAATACCATAGTAATCTTAAAATATTTATAAAGAATAATACCACGAAAATTATCAAATATATATATATATAGTAATTCACTACTAGTACGTCACCAATTTGAAATGTTCCTTTATCCACAAAAATATGTGGAATATTAATTTCACTTCAATATTTTTTTAGTTTGGGAGATTCATAAAATGTTATCAAAGGTTTGAATTAATTTTTAAATAAAATTATAAATGTATTATTAAAAAATTCTTCTTTAGCATTGAAATCTATATTAGTATGATAAAATGCGATCAAATACAGGCCCCGAATAATATTCAACTCTACTGTAGGAATGTTAGTAATGTTTGTTGGAAAAAACATTCCACAAATGATAACACGATCTTTTTATAAATTCATCATTACTTTATACTACCACCAGGAGTTTTGATCAATTTTTATGATTTAAATTGAGAAGTTTTTATTTCCATTTTAGTTGGAAACTTCTCTAATATAATGGAATGGGTGATCATGAATAAAAAGACAAATTAACATAGAATGACTGACCGATACTCAATAATTTTTTATCAACCTATGGACATGAAACAATGATCTATTATCATCCTTATTGTATTAAATTTCCAAAAAATACATCTCAACATTCTAAGAACACTGAAAAAATTCTTCATAACTTCTGAAGCCATGAGTGTCTAGATATCGTTATATTATTTTATTCAATAAAATGTAAAATCAATCCATTTTACTGTTGTAGACCATAATTAAATTTGGTGCATACTATTCCAATTTAATAAAAAAAATTATAGTTAGAAACATAGTCCTCTTATTTTTTATTTAATTTAAGAATTTCATTTCAATTTTATGTTATTTTACATTTGGAAAATTATTTTCAAGGAAGATATCTTCAAATACATTCTATTAAAAATAATAAATTTATTCATTATCTTTAATTTAATTAATAAAATACCACCATTGATAGACTTCACATTCATAATGATAAATAGAAATTATTAACTTTTTATGTTGTATGAATCCTATGAATTAAAATATATTCCCTTCAGAATTGATATATCCTTAATTTTCCACTGGGCCAGTAGAAATACAAAATACCATATGGTGTGGTTTAATGAAATGATTCATTATAGACATGTCTCTCTATGGAAAATTTAGTTATTCTCTTTCATGGATTCCTTTGTTAATATATTTCATATACTAAATCAAAATTTCCACACACTACTCTATGTCAAGGATTCTAGGTTGCTCATTTAGAAGTTCATTATGCACATGATTCAATAGTATATTAGCTTCCAATTTATCAGTGTGGAAAACCATTCCAAAGGGAAATGGATTAGATGATGCAACATGGAAATATTACAAACCCACAAATTATAAATATCCATCAATTATACTATCATTACTCTTTATTTTAATAGTATCCTAACATCTAAATAAATCAAAAGGCTAAATTTTATTTAAACCACAAAACCACATACCTTTACCAACATTTCACCATATAGTTCTTGAGAATTAGGTAAAATATTATATAAAATAGTGAAAATTTACACATAGTATTCCCTTTTCCGGTAAAAAATGATCTTTATAAATACATGATTCCTTCATTCAAGGTAACTCCAGTATTTATAATTTTTATTTATTTGATTTTATAAAAATCCATATTCCTCATAAAAAATCATTTTAAAATAAGGTATGAGAGAAAAAATCTCAATTTGGGACTTGGAAAAAAATGAAACCCATTAGTCCATTCTAAATACAAGAAAAATACATATTAAAGTTTTCCCATATTCACAATATACATTTGATCTAAAACAATCATTTACTTTTTCATTGAAAAAACATATTATATTACTATAATTCATGAATCATTTCATATGAATTCATAATGTAAAAATTTAAATTATATGGGTGTCCTCAAAAAAATGAAAAATCATGAATATATTTCTATGAAATACAATAATTTCACCTTTATAAAAAATTATATAAGCATTCCTTAAAAACATAATCTCATTTTCTTACCTTTTTAATTGAAATGATTTATTTGTAACCAATTTGAATACATATCATGTTGGAAATTGGAAGAATCATCATAAAATTAAATCTCTAAAGACCTTTTATAATGTAATCACCTAACTTGGAAAGTCACATATCTCTTAGGAGTGATATATAAGTGATACACACTATCACTTTACCCAATGCTTTAGAGAGATATATATAGGTATCACCCATAATTAAGGATATTTCATTTTCACCCAGAATTCATATAAATTCTACATATCAATTGAGTGATTAAATCAAAAATATAATGAATAAGAACCATAAAACACATTTGATATGGAATTAAACCCAAAATAAATTACAATTTTAGTTATCTCACAATGATGTGAAACAATTTCTATTTCTTTGGAAAATCATTTTAAAAAAATTCAAAAAATATTACTAATAATAATTTAATTTAAAATAACCATGGATAAAATTAATGTAATCTTGAAAGTTAATATGATATATGATGAAATGAAAGGGTAGTCAAGCCATATAGGATAATTTTTTTTTAATATTTGATAAAAATACCAAAATTATGCATACTGTAAATGTTTTTAAGAATCATTTATAAAACACTAAAAAGAAAGCAAAAATTATTGTAAAATTAGTTTTATCCATATTTTATGTATAACAAAATGTACTTGGGATAATTTTTAATAACATGGGTATGGAGGGAAAAGAGATTAAAGGAATAATTTGAGAAAATGTTTTAATAAAAAACCATCAACTTATGTCCCATCCAACTTCATTCAATATCTTACGCTTGTATAATAAAATTATATTAATTTAATACTTTATTAATAAAATTTTCCATGATCATTATTATTCTTCTTCTTATTCCTTTTATTCATTTTATATCCATTATTTATTTATCTTCTATTAATGGTTATGTTCACATTGGATATTTTGTGGTTATTTATTTTATAACCTCAAAACCACATTGGTTCGTTTAACGTGGATTAAAGAATCAAGGATAAATTTTATATATAATATTATAATATTTATATTTAACATATATATAAATTATAATCACTTTTTAAAAAATCCATATATGGAATATATGGAAAATTGACCACATTGTTTTATTGAGATGATATTTCAAACATACGCATGAATGAAATTTTCATTTTCTATTTGGGTATAAAAGAGATATATTATATAATATTTTACATTTATATAATTATATATTTGTTATAAATTTCATATTTATTATATATTTCCATCCTTATAACCATCCTTATAACTATCCTTATATGATAATAATTAAAAAATTAATCTCATCACTCAGTGGTGGTGATTTGGGTCGCACACACACGAGTGACGTTATCAATTTCTAATGGATGGAATGAGTAAGTTTATTTTTTTATCCTATAATTATAAAATTATTATTTTTTTGAATATCATAAATATTCATTTTTTCATTCATTATAACCATCCATATGATCTGGTGATTAAAAATTTAACATATCTCTTCGTGGATGGGGTAATCCATATTAAAAAAAGAAATATTTATATTTATAATAAGATTTAAAAGGGGATGAAAAAGTGATTTAAATAAAAAAAATATAGTTTATGTATATTTTAGATACTTATTTTATTATATTAGTATAATTGACGCTGATTTTATGGTGGTAGAAGGAGAAATAGACATGAAATAAGTCAGTTTGGACAAATACCTTCTTTTTAGATATCCTTATTTTTTTAATCCATATTCCTTTTAGGATCCACCTTTAGAGAAGACTAGGACCACTAGGAAGTGGGTAGGTATTTTTGGGTGATATTTTTTAGAAAATTAATGACCTATATTGCTCATAATATGTGAGGAAGAGATGATAGGGGGATCTATTTTATTAGTTTAGTGAGTTATACAGTTGTAATTTTTCTAGAAATCTAAATATGATAAATCATTATTTATGTGAAATAGAATAAAAACTATAAATTTTTTAAGATATTTTGATAGGGGAAGAAATAAAATCTTCCAATATTAACTAGGATATATTGTGTGGCCTTATCACCTAATATTTACTATAATTTTATGGATTTCCCCTTTTTTATAGTGACACATTTTTACAATGGTTACTACTTATAATGACCCAAAATGAATTTGAACTAATTGAAAATTTTTAAACAAATGAATCAAAATATCGAATCCATTTTTTAATATTATAATTTTATAAATTTCATTAATTACTTTCAATATAAATTCCTTTATCATAATAATAATTAATTTCATGAAAATTGTGTTTTAGGTGGAAAAATAATCTTAAACCGAAATTAAAAATAATGTTGACTCCTATGTAATTATTTAGAATATGGTTAAAAAATGTATCCTCTATAACTTTAAACCCAAATAAAAAAATATCGAATATTTTAATTACATTATTTAATTAAAATAAATTAATGTATTGCAAAATTCAAAATTCTCCACTACTCACTCTAAAATTAATCATTTCAAAAAAATTCCAAAAAGTAATCCAAGGATATATTTTAATTTTTGATAAAAAGAATGAAGCATTTTTTATGTAATTAATTTTTTAATTTCAAAAAATTTAATATTTATGTAAAAGCACATAAGTCATGTAAAAATGATTTCGTCAAATACAATGATACCTTCAACAAAAGAAAAAAATTATTAAATTTTTTACCAAAATATGATAACTATCAATTAATATAATGAATACTTCTACATAATAAGCTTAATTTATTTCATATATTACATGGGTAATAAATTTATTACACATTATGATAATAAATCCAAGAAATATTATTCATTACTTAACCAATTGAGGGTATTTTTACCTCCTCAAATTTTATGATTCCCATATTACTTCCTAAATCTTGTGATTCTTCCATAAAAACATTACCTTGAAAATAAAATTATTTCACTTTAATTTCTATTTGAGGATCAAATTTTATCAAAACAATATTCACAATAAATATACCCCTATAACTGTAACACATCAAGGATCAAAACATGAGATACATTAGATACTTACATTCATTGTAAAGAAAGTTGTAACACATCATGAACATGATATACAATCAGTGGTAAATATAATATATAAAAAATTTATTCTACATTTTATGATTTAATAGGGTTTTATACCCCATTAACTTAACATTAACTTTCTTCCAATACACATAACACTTCTCACTAGAGATACATTAATAAATACATGATTTATTTCCTTGAATGATAGATATAACCTCTAATGATCTATATAATAATTCTACGTACTATGTGATACACACAGGTGCTATAGAATAATATTATTATTTTTCTATTGTATTTTTTTTAACCAATTATAAAAAATTTCCTCCCACTGACTTCATCCTAACATACTCAAGTCTGACACCATTTTTTATATAATTCCTCAAAATGTTCCATCTTTATACTCGAATTAGAAATTTTATTATAAGAAAATTCACCCAATGATGACTATTGATATTAAATTCCTTGATTATATAATGAAAAATAATGAAAAATATCCTCAAATTTTTGAATTCATCGATGAAATGTTCCCTCAAATTAAGGATGAAAAGCAGAAGTAAAATTTAATTCACTACCCTTACAGTTCTAATGTCCATTCCAAAACTTTGATGTAGTATTGGGATCATGATCCAATATAATAGGGAGGTTACCATCATATAACAAAAACATATCATTAAGATAAAGTATTCAAATATGATTCAAAAACATAGTATCATGAATTGATAGAAAATGAATGGATTTAGTCATCTAATCAACAATAAAATGAATAAAATTATTACATCAAGATGAAATTTGTAACCACACCACAAATATGATGGATACTTTTTCCCATTTCAATTCATCCACCAAAAAATATAGAAGAATCCCTATTGGTAATTATCATTCACCTATAAACAATAAAAAATTCAAAAAAATGGTAAAATAAGTTATATATTTCAATATAACAGACCACTAAAAATATCCCCAACAGTCTATGTACATCTTTGTACATTTCAGATGAATAGAAAAACAAGATATATGAGATTCAATTAATAATTCCATCTTCAAATGGGAATCACATTTCACCAAAAAAATTATTTCCAAATATGGGTAAAGGTTATTTATAAACATTAAAATCAAGAAACTTACCCTTCTTAACAAATTATACTATTTCATTCAATATTGGATCACCGTTTTAAGCCTCTATAATTATTTATCAAAATGATATCTTCATAGAATCCTAATCTAAGATGGTAGTTGTATCTGCATACATAATTTATAGGCCAACATTTATAACATCATTAAAAAAAGTATATTGTTTCAATGAAAAACATAGTTATTGATGATTTATCTTTTTTACTCAAGTCATCAGATACCTTTTTTGGTTTTCCAGGAAGATAGTGAATTAGGAAATCATAATCATTAATAATTTTTTGACATATTCTATTCAACATTTTAAACTTTTTTTGAGTGAATATATACTTTAGTCATTAATAATCAATATATATTTCACATCTATCATTATATAGATGATGTATATATGTATTTAAATAATACCCCAAATCAAGGTCATAGTGATGTGTATGATAATTCGTCTCTTGCGGTTTCAACTGTTGAGATATATATGTGGTATCCTGATCATTTTACATTAAGACACTATCATTTCCATTTAATGATAAATCACTATAAATAAAAAATTAAACATTACATGTTAGAAAGGATAAAAATAGAGGACTAATTAATCTTCTATTCAATTCTTAAAAAATAACACATTCATCTTCGAGATGACTTTAACTCCTTTTGAGTTTATAGGTCAGTGGGATAGATAAATAATAAAATTTTCAATAAACCTCCAATAGTAACATAATAATATTAAATATATTTGAGTATTAGTTATAGTTCTAGGACAATTCTATTCTTCCAAAACAACAATTTTACCATGATAAATATTTATGCCATCTTTCAAAACAATATTACTAACAAAAGAAATATTTCGTAGATGAATATATCTTTACTGAGTTTACCATATAGATTATTTTGTTTTAAAGTATGAAAATTAATCAAGTTTTGTTTCTTTGGATATTAATAGATTTTACAGTATACAAGAATATCAATGATAAATAGAATAAAATTTTGACAAATTGTTTAAGTAATACACTTTTTAATGGATACTGAGGTAAAATAGGTATGTTTGATAACACAGATGTAATAAAAAGTAAAAATTAAAGTACCTAATATAGATATCCATACATTGAATGTATTCTTCCTCCTCCTTTAGTTGGCGATACGTAGACATGATATCAATCATTGAAAATACATTGTACCCTAGTGTCGATCAAACAAGACATTGATATGAGGTCATGAATACATATTCTAAACTATTATGTTATTTCCTACTTAATAATCTATGAAACAAATGATTGAATGGTCCTTATATTAAAAATATATAATAGGATAACCCAAAAGAGAATTTATAGGGAACATGAAACCCATATTAAGAAACTCATGTAATTGCATGCAAATCATTTTCTTTTCATTTTGGAAAGCCGGATTATGGGTTTCTAGGACCCATAAAACATGAACCAAAAACAACATATCACATTTCAAATTGAAAATTAAAAATTCAAAACCACCGCATCGAGCAGCGAGCTTGCACCGCCTCGAGCGCCAAACTGCCATCAGACCTAATACTCCTTGTGCTTCAGCCCTATCCACATCACCGGATCACCGGTGAGCTTCGCCGGCATCAATCGTCACATCATCTCCCCACCATAATACTGAGGACAGAACCATCAGTGCCAATAAATAGGGCCTCCAACCCAAAGAACTCCAGAAAGACCGTCAAAACATTCAACCACGAGAGAATATTCTACAAACCATCGAACAAAAAGCTGAAAACCAATAGAAAAATCATCCATGGAGTTGCATCCTGATAAACATCATTGTCGTCACTCCTTCACGGTAACTCCTTCAAATCACGCCATCAGATTCACCACGACACAGCAGAAGAAAAACAGAACCAAAGAACTAAAGATCCCGCCTCCATTAGGCAAATCAACCACATAAGGCACAACGAAATCCCAACGAAATCACCTGAGAGGAGGTATAACCCTACAATCCGCTGACGCATGAGCGCGACCCTCAAATGCGAAAAAACACACCACATGACAATAGTGAGCTGCTGAGATCAGATCCAGGAGCACTCCGAATATTATGTCGTCAACAAGAACCGGTCTTACACCCACGGATATGAACCAGCAACCACAGTAGCCCGTATAATCATCTTATCTAATAGGAATAACCCTAAAAATATAATCAATAAATAAAAAAATTTATTTACCATTGGAACATCACAAATTTGAAAAGTTCTATTCTTCTCAAAAATATGTTCATGATTAATTTGTATTCCATATTTTGTTATATTCTCAAAATCATGTCATATTATCCAAATTAGGAATTTATCATTATATACAAATGGAAAAAAATTCTGAATAAATAACTAATTATTCATTAAAATATGTCATATAATGATAAATTAAAATAAATTCTGTACTAAGAAGAACATCAAATTATACAATAGGAAACACAAAAAGGATTATTGGAAAACCATTCAACATGTGATAACATGATGTTTTTTATAATTTATTGTTTATTTTATACTATCCTAGAAGTTTTTAGAAAATGATATAATTTCAATTCATGAGATGGTATTTATATTTTAATTGAGAATCTGAATGGTATAAAAAAATCAACCATCCCAAATCAAACAAGAAATTTGAATATTCTAACTAACCATATAATCTACCTAACACCACATCATTTGAGGGTCCTTAATCTTCTATAGTTGTAGTGTAATACTTTTTTGTAGAATTCTATTTTTGATCATTATGATTCCAATCATGAGTAACAAACATTAGAAAAAAATTGGAATAATTTCGCAACTCTTTCAAAGTAAAACATTTTAGTGAATATTTTCATTATAGGTATGAATATTTCCATTCATCTATTTAATGAAATAATGGCCTATGTGTCCAATATTTTCATATTGGAAACACTTCTGATATCTCATCATACATTCCTATAAATGGGACTTTTCCACACTTATATAAAGTGAGAGATTTACTTTTCTTACCTTCATGTGTATTTGATGAATGGATCCCCATTTACAACCACCAATATCACTTATTATCGTAATTTTAGTAAAATACCAAAATCTCCGTCTCAGATTTATCATCATACCAAATATTTTCTTCATAAAATCTGAACTAATAATCAACTAGATAACTTCATAAACATAGATTCAATCATGAGTATAATCAATTGACTTTTTCAATGTGGTTTGGATTGAAATTTGGTGCATTCATATCCAATATAGTATAATTATATTCATATGTGGTAACATAGTCCTCCTCCTTTGGATTGAACTTATGTAATTTTTTTCCTTTCTAATTAAAATAACATTTTCAAAATTATTTTCAAGGAAGAGATATATAAATTCCGCCCATTCCATGACTTCTATTTCATAATTCTCCATTGTGCTTTTAATTTAAGAGCCCCATTAATAAATTTAATATTAAAATGATATATAGAAACAATTATATTATTATATTCAAGAAATTATATACTCTCACATATCATTAATAGAGAATTGATCCATCCTTCGACTTCTATTGGGTATGAGGATCTATAGAATGGTGGAGGGTATTGTTTTATGAAATTATTTACTATAGAAATGTTCCTCTATGGTTGATTGAATCATTCTATTTCATGTATTAACAAAATAATATCTTGTGTTAACTGAGTCAAGACATCCACAAATATCTCTTTTACATTTCCAATTCAGGAGGATATTATATTCATTATGATTTCATAATTCATCTTTCTATATATCCTCTATGGAAATATACTATATTGACATATATTTTAGAGGAATAAACATGGAAATATTCAAAAGATGTCTCATGATAATATATCCATATATTAGAGTCTCCATAATGTTTTTTAACATTCTCCTAACTACTAATGTAAATCTATATATACACTATGATAAAAACTGTAACACCTCATTCCTTGAATAACCCATAATAAGGATTTCACATTCATAAATTTCATGGATCATTTCATTTTAGAGTTTTAGAAAAGTAAGTAAAACATTATATAAAAAACTTTACATTTCCATGTAGTTACCATTTTCCCAATAAAACCATTTCTCTATAAAAAAACTTTAATCATTTAAGGCAACTACCTTATCTAGACTTCTACAATTATTATTTTTTCTACCCATACTTCTTCCATATAGAAATTTTGAATATGGTGTATGAGATAAATAATTCTTAGTAAGATAAATACAAAAAAAATAAACCTAGTAGTCAATTTTTAAATCAGAAAAATATATAGTAATGTTTTCCATTTTTTCAACAAAACATTTTATTTTGATTATTTTTTTACTTTTTCCATAAAACTACTTAATTACATAATTTGATTCATGAAGAATTCCCTATGAAAATGTATTTAAAATCTCATAATAATATGGTATTTTTAGTAAAATATTAAATCTCGTTAACAGATTTCCCTGAAAAAAATATTCTTTCAAAGGTCATAAATAGTCTTAAAAAACATAGTCCAATTTCATTAACTATTAAAATAAAAATATATATTTTATGAAAAGTTACATGCATATCATTTAGGTACCATGGGTAATTATAATAAAATTAACTCTTATAATAAGACTTATAATGGAATCACCAAATTCGATAATTCCCATATCACATAAGAATAACATAAAACTAGTAAACTCTATCTCTTTTCCTAATTATTTGGTATTCTAAATCAAAATGATCTATCATCACAACTATTTAGATATCACATTTCATTCATATAAAATTTATAAGAAACTCATCAGGAATAAAATAGATATATCATGAAATGTAATCAAAAAACTGATTTGAATTAGCATTCAAGATCATAAGTAATCACACTTTCAGTTTTGTATAAGAGATTAGAATGTGTTTACATTTTTATCAAAAAAAATTTAAAAACTAAAACATTCAATAATATAGAGAAATAGATTTTTTTTAAAAAAATAATGGAAAATTATAATGTAATATTGATATCTAATAAGTGTTGTGACGACAATAATGTGATGTCAAGCTAAAAAAACTTTAAAAACTTCTATATGAATTTTTTTTTGAAAACATCAAAATGTCTCGTAAGGTGATTTTTACAAATATTCATTTTAATACCATTAAAAATAAATCCAAATGTAGATAAAGTTAAATATAAAAATGTTTTTTGTATAAATAATAACATGCATGGAATATTGTGGATAACATGTATATGAAGGAAAATGTTTTTGAATGAATACATTAAAACATGGTTTTAAAGAATATTCCCTTATATTAAGTCCTGTATAGCTTCATATATTCTCTAAATCCTAAATAATAACATTTTACTCATTACATACATTCTTAAAAACCATTTCCATGTTCATTTCATCATTATTATTACTTTTTTAATTTTTTATAGTGTTTCATTTAGTTTCTAAAATAGTTAAATACACATTGTACCTTTGGAGTATTTGGTTTATATCCTTAAATCCTCATCGTTATGTTTACCATGGCCAATGGTGTTACAGTTCCATTATTCTAAAATATCAAAAAAAAATTCATTTTTATATAATATAAACACATTTAATAAAACCAATATAAGGAGGTTATTTAAAATGAACCATGTCGTCTAATAACTATGATAGTTTGTAAATATTGTTTTTGAAAATGATGAGATATGAGTTGGTTTCCCAACCCATGACCCATAATAATAGTATGTAAATATCCATGAACTATGTTTTGATTTTTCTAACCATTGCAAAATAAATAAAATTGTTAATATTTTACATTTCCAAATAGTACAATGTTATATTTAATCAGTTGTTAGATTCTTATGATCATCCATATAAGGTTAGAGTGGAAAATGAATCACATCACTTAGTGGTGGTGGTATTCCATTTATATGAATGAGAGGAATTATTAATTTAAAACATATGGAAAGATTAATAAGTTAAGAAATATTTTAACTTTTTTTAATTATAATTGTGTCAAAAATATCATATATAATAATTTTTTTCATTTTAACCAGCCATATGGTTCGGTGATGAAAAAAAATACACATAGCTTTGTGGATATGGTGTTCCACACATAAAGACAAGTGATGATACGATTTATCATAAGATATAACGGGTGATTGAAAAGAGTTTTAACATAATCATAATAAAAGTTTAGTATATGTGAGATACTGATTTTATTATTTCATCAAACATGATGAATATTTAAAGGTTCTAGGATAAAAAATAATCATGAGATGTGTTTTTTTAGTAATTATATATTTATCTAATTAATATCCAAAACTCAAGATATCTTTATTTTAAATAAAACCATGTAGTTCATGGGAAATATAGTTAAATTAATATATTTCATTTTAAATGATTTTTAACTAATAAAGATATTTATGAAACTATGATAAATATAAATCCTAAAATCAATGCATATGAATAATAAGATCTATTTTTCCCAGATTACATACGTTTTCACATCCCCCATGTAATTTTTTCATCATAATTTTATTCATCACTTAAACAAGTGTTGGTAATTTTCTATCATATCATTTTCAAATTAACAGGTGGATTCCTCAATAATATGATTGATCCATAAGAACATTACTAGTTTAATGACCATATTTAATAGCTCATACACTATATGAAATAAAATTTATCTTATAATTTCCTTATAAAAAATATTCTCCTCTAGTTGTACTGCTTCAGGGTTAAAAATAGGATATGCATCAAGTACATACATTCTTAGTAAAGAATAATGAAACATATCATGTTCCTGGGACTAACTTCATAGCAAAGACACACTATATGAAAATTATCCAAAACTTTCTAAAATTTCATAGGTTCCAATAATCCACAAACATAAATTTACCTTTCATTGAAAATGCATAACGCATTTCCCTGTGTAATCATTATGTAAAATAAGACCACCTACCTTAAATGAGAGAACAGTCCACTAGTGATCTTATTTACTATTTTCCCTTATCTATGCTAAAATCATGTTATGATAAATCCTTTTTACAATATCAAAAATTTAATCCCCAAATTTTATTCCCAAAAATTTCCTCTCACTGACTTCATCCAAACATACTAGTTCCAAAAAACATTTTCCATATAATGCCTCAAAAAACATCTATATACTTGAATAAAAAGTTCCATTGTAAGAGAATTCAACCATGTATATATATATTGATCACAAATCCTTTAACATTTTGATGTGAAATTTGTAATAATATCCTCTAATGTTATAATTTTATTCTATGACAATCAATTATTTTGATGATGAAAGAACGTACCAAAATTTTATTTATAACCTATCTAATTATAATGTCTATCCCAAAAAGTTAAAATTTAGATCCTGATAAAATATAATTGATAGGGGAACTCCATGTACCCTGACTATCTAATTAAGATAAAGTCCCAAAATTTGATCCCAATACATAGTATATCAAATGGGTGAAAAATGAACAAATGTATTCAAATGATAAAAAATATCCCAAATTACCTTATTACATTGAGTTGTATTTGGTAATCCCACCATGTAGTCTATGTTTATGTTCTCCCATCATCATTATAGTGTTAAAAAATGATAAATCATCCCATGAAATAGTATTCATTTAGATATTTCGTACTGAAAATAAAAATATTTCTAGGTAAAATCAGTTATAAAGTTCTTCATACCTTTGCATCGAAAATATTCCAAATGGTGTATATGCATCCTAGTGATGCTATGAGAAATTGAAAAAAGGAGAGAAATGTGGTCCACATAACAATTTTATATTTAACTGGGAATCACTTTATAGTGACTTCAGCTTGACATTCAAGGATATTACATAATTTTAGATGAAAATGAAGTCTATAACAATAATACATGCCTGAGGACCGTAATAGGTTTGTTCCTTTGGAAACATGAAAAAAAATCATATTTCCAATTGAAATATCTTCATCCTCTCTAATAAAGTTCTAAACCTTTATTATATCTACCTAAAACCATTCATCGTAACATAGGGAAATGAATCATAAGAAAGTGGTGATCTAAAATAATAAGTAAGGGTAAACAAAATAGATACATAAGCATATCATGAGCATAAGGGTATGAGAAGATGATAAAAACTATAGAAGATCATATCTTTCTCATTAAATATCATAATCATGGGACATGGAATAATGTTATTGGAATTTTATATGGAAATAATCACAAGGAAATCAATAAGATCATAAAATTCACATAAGGTGTGAAATTGTGGCATGCATGTCATCATATAACTTTGTAGACTTATATGAATTGTAACGGGTTCACTCAATAAAGACATGAAATTAGGACCTTTCATAAAAATATAAACATAAAAAATAGGTGTATGCATAAAATTATTGACATGAAAATTAGGTCCACAAATATAATTATGGACATGAAAACTGGGACCACACATACAATTATGGACATGAAAACTAGGTCCACACCAAGAATTGTGAAATTGAAATGAGGTTCACGGATACCATTTATACATCATAAGTTTTCCATAATTACTGAATGAATTGAAGGAAGATATAGGTTCCACCCATATTATAATGAAATCATATATATGTTCCACAAGATCATAATAAATTATATCATAACCCATGAAATAAAAGGGGAATCATAAACCTGTAATCATATCATATCCTCTGGAAAAGAAATAGGTTTAATAATAATTTAATTGGAATCCTAACCCATGTAAAGAAGTGGGTTTATAAATCATTATCCTATGAAAACATAGAATTAATATGAATATAATTCTTTAATAAAAACAAATTAATCCATCATAACTGGGGAAGGATTTTGAAAGATCACATAGAATATGAATATTATCTAAAAATTAGTTTTTAAAACATAAACCATTTTAAAACCCCTTTTCATTGAAATCACATTGAAAAAATATTATAGAATCATGAAAATCATTTAAAATAGTTATAGAGGAAAATATCATTTCTCTTTTTGAAATAGTTTCCTTTTTGTAAAATGTCACGTGATTTTATAAGAATGCATTTTATTTGAAAATAACATTTTAAAATTATAGGGTAATATTAGAGGAAATAAATAATTATGAAATAATAAAAATACATTCTTGTCATATAAGTTTATAAAATATATTCTCACACTTTTCCCAAAAATGTCAAAAAGTACATAATTTGAAAAATAGATAAATGATTCCTTTCAAACCGTGTCGTAAAAAGTTAAAAATGGGTAAAATGACTTTAAAAATTCATAGGAGAATAAGAATAAAATTTATGAAAACATATCTAGAAAACATGTAAATGGATGAAAAATATTACCCAATGGATAATTAAAACACACCAATCCCAAATATGGAAGAGATTGTGAAATAAACACAATTAACCTTATAATCTATAGAATCATAAGCCCCATGTAAAAATAATATTATATAAAGATGTAAATATCATAATAATCTGGATGAGAATCATAAAATGCATTCATGGGAAGTATATACACCATATAGAAGAAACAAGTAGTGTGTGAGGCATGTGTCTCGTGGAAATAAAGGTTAGACAAAAATGATTTCTTACCTTGTGTCTTGAATCTCTTCAGACATGAACAAGATTCCTATATAATAAATATAAGTTTTTTCTAAATATTTTACATAAACATATTCTTATATCTAAAACCACATATGGTTTGATTAAGACCATATATTAACCTCTTCTTAATGATCTTATGTTAAAGTTTCACTACGTGTAATATTTTCTTTGTTCTTTGCATGTGTCTTAATTTGTTATATCGTTGTCCCTTATAATTATATCATGATTCCATAATTTAAATTATATAAATATAATATATATAAATTATATATGTATTAGAATAATATATAGAAAATATAATTACCTAATGAAAAACACCGTTCATGGTGATGGTATGCCATTCATACGCATGAACGATGTTTCCGTTTTAAAAGTCATAAAAAAGGAAAGTATGTAAATAAAATATGTATGTATGTATATATATAAATATATATATATATATATAATTTCTCCATTAGAATTATCACATCATATATATCATATAATTTCACTAATTCCATCCTTAATACATTCTATGTGGTGTCTGAACAAATCACATCGCTTTGAGGGGGCGGTAGTCCACACATCCTCAAATGAGATTATCATATTAAAAACAAATAGAAAGTAAAAAAGGCATGTATTGTAAAAAGGAATAAAAAATATTAAAAACATAATAAATATTATATATAGTATATATGGATATATTGTTCATCATAATGGCCACCATGATTGGTGGTAAAGTATAAATGAACAATCATCATTTTGTGAGGCAGTAGTTCACCGGACACAAAAATAGTTTGTTTGATATCCATTATATGGAGGTGTGTGTAAGTGTAGGTTGATCCCTATTCATAAAAACATCATAGTATTTTGATGATATTTTTTTTCATAATATAATGGAATAATTAATTTTTCGGGGAGGATGAGGAAAATTAATAAAGGAGCTTGAGAGATGATGTTGCATCTTAATCGAGTAACTCTTTTTGGGTTGTGCCAAAAGGCTTCCTAGATTTTCCTTATGACATGGGGAATTCTTATAAGAGGAAGTGAGGAATTTTTGGAGTAGAAATGTCTAGGGTTTGGTAGATCCAAAATTCATTAGAAGTGTGAATAAAAAAGGTGATCTTCCCTTTTATTTGAGGGAGGAGGGGCAGTTTTGGAAAACCCAAAACTATAAATATATTATAAAATTATTTAAATTTATAATATCTTAAAATTGAGTTATTTATAGGATAAGTAAATTATGGGTCCAAATCATCTCATCATATGAATTTTAGACATATTTATGTCACAAAATTAACCTTATCTTTATGATTTAACCCTTAGTTAAATAATTTAACTTTGATCGTGACCATGTTTTTTTAACACAATAGGGTAAATATAGTTACTATAAAATGACCAAAAACCCCAATTGGATAATTTATTAAATATAAAGCACAATAAAAGTTATTTTTCTAAACCTTACATATTTATTAATTTATTAACATTTAATAAATTATAATTTTTTTAAAGTATAATTTATGTCAATTTTGATACTATTGAATATTTTCATTTTTAAAAATATCATGAAAACATTATAACTTCAATAAAATACTTCCATTATGTCACTATAATTTATAATTTATCTATAATTTTTTAGATATCATTAATTAAGTCCAATTATAATTTTATTTTATTATTTATAGCATATATTTGATATCTCAATAAATTAAACAATCCCTTCATCATTATTATACAAGCCTTTAATAAAGTTATCTGTTATCTAAAAATTAAAAATAAAATAAACTAATGAAGATAAATTTATTATCATCCAAATAAATATTTATAGTCTATTTTTTGTATGTATAACCCCTTATTAAAAATTATTTAGTTATTAATGTTTTAATATGACATTATTAACTATTGTTTAAATAAAATATAATAAATGCCCTAATCTTACCCAAGTGGCATAAAACAGGTAATATATCCGACTTAAGGTTTTTTTGGTCTAAATAAACTTATCCAATTAGATTAGGATGAGTTTTTGGGTAATTTGAAAATATTATAATATTACATTTAACTTTAATTACCTTATTTCCCTTTAACGGCAATAAATAAAATTCCAAAGTTATTGTTCACCAAAAATTATTTTGGTCCTATTATAACACATTTTTTATGATTATTACAACAGTGTATGTCATATTTTTGAAATTCAAATCACAGAAGTGTCAAAAAAAATTTTAATACTAATCATACATATGTTGCTAGAAGCCGGGTAAAAGATACTTTAAAGAGTTCAATAATTTTTTATATCTAATTCTAAAAAAAATTATTTTTATGAAAAATATTAGATTAATATTTTTTATTATTTATTTAGTGTTTCTTTAAAATAAATTAAATTTAAAAAATATTATTTCATTGAAAAATTCTAATTTTAACTACTATGAAGTATTTTTCACTATCCATCAAAAAATGGAACTTTTTAGAAAAATAAAAAAATTCAATCTATGATAATTTAGATATTATGAATTCAAAAATGAAGATTATTTTATACAATTCAATTTCTAAATGTGTCTAAATTTAAGTTTTTTTATTTTTTGTATAAATACATTTAAATTGAATCATTCAAGAAAATGATGTTTTTATACATAAAAAGAATTTACCAAAAATTACATTTTCATTATCAAAACTATTATAACTAATATTTAAAAATTAGTTATTAATATAAATATTTCATGTTTAATTTCCCGATTATAACTATCTTATTTAACTATTTATAATAGTAATGTGTGGTTCCACCAAAACTCAGTGTTTCATGTAATGCACCCCAAGTTGGTGTTGTGTGTAGTGAAAGCTTCCCTATAACACCCCAGGTAAATAAAGAATATGACATTTTTATATTTATCCCTATTTTTGAAAAAAATATTAATATTACTTTAAAGGGAATTCTATGCTCGATGGGGTACCCAATACGCGACAACGAGTTCCTTTGAAATCTTACGTTGCACTCTAATAATAAAATAATATTATTTTAAATGGTAGTTAATGCATAGCCATTGTAACGGAGGGAAAGAACGGAACTAAGTAAAAAATGATTATATATGTTTGTCAGATATTTTTACTTTTTACAATAACTGTTAGGGGATTAAAAATGTGAATGAATCTAATTTTAAGCGTAAACATTCTAATATTCTTTAAAAGGTCGATTAACCGCCTTTTGATGGCGAACCAGTTTCAAATCCAATTTTTGACAATTTTATGTGTTATATTTGACAAAATAAAATTCTTCCTTAGAATCGGGACATCAAAATTTACTTTGTGTAAATATTTGGTATTTTTCCGATAAAGTTCATTTTTGATGAATAGTGAAAATGTTGTATTTTAATTCAAAACCACTTTTTAATATAATTTATTTATATGATTAGATTATATTTTGAATTAGTTTTAAAGTGAAATTAGAATATATTTTTACCATTTAATCTAGAAGTGGTCATTGTAATTAATTTCACTTTGAAATTGGACTTAAACTAGTGTCAATCTTTAAATAGATATTGTTTCCTAAAAACATGCTATTTGTTTTGACAGCGGGAATTAATTATTAAATTAATTAATGAAACTTATATGTTTTTAATTTTTTTAAATAGACCTCATTTTTTAATTTAGAATATCAAATATAGCTTAGGGTGAATTTTTGGTATTTTTCTGAAAAACATCAATTTTAGATGAATAGTGAAACCACTAAGTGGTAGTTTAAAAACTGAATTTTCGTTCAAATGAAACTTTACCACTTCTGTGATTTTATTTTTAAAATTCCTACATACATGGTTGTCATTAGGATGTAAAATTTGGTTCAATGGGATTAAAATAATTTTTTGGTGAATAGTAACTTTTAAGTTTTTAATCGCTATTAAAGGTAATTAGTGTAAATTAAGGCAAAAATAATGTTTTAATAATATGAAATGACCTTTACACATGTCCTAACCTTATTGGATGAGTCATGGACGGCCAAGAAAATCCATGGGTCAACTTTGGGACCCCATGGAACCACTTTGGTTGGAAAATTACATTAATAACTTTTTATTTAATGTTAAAATTAAAATGTCACAAACATGCGTTGTTTTACTAAAACAATTTTTACATGGGGTTATACAAGTCATATTTTTTATTATAAATATTCATTATAAATCTAAAAAGATTTCATACATCATGATATTTATTTTATAATTTTTAGAAATTAAATAAATTAAATTATTTATGACACCATGATGATGCATCGATGACCTCATTATTTAAAGATTTAAATAAAATGAAATGATAATGTAAAATCTGAGACCTACACTTGTAAAAAACCTATTGTATGGGAGGATTTAGAACTCTTATCACCTTATCCTCTATATATATAATTTTGGGACCTTTAAAATCCGAAAAGCATTTTACAATAAAGTAAAAGTTTATAACATTCCATGAGTGCCCCTCCTCTCCCCTTATTAAAGGCCCCCACCTCTACAACCTTACCCACACCTCTCAAGCCTTTGTCTTGGCCAACCCCTTCCCATTTCATCTATCCACATCCCTCTCTTCATCATTTAAGCCTCACCATTTGGCAGAATCCTTTCCAAGGAAGCCTTTGAGCTCAAATCAAAAAGAGTTACCCGATTTAAAGGTAATGTCTTCCCTTGTGTTCTTTTGTTTTATTTTTCTTCTCCAACCCTCTAAACTATTTTTATTAATTTCTTTTTTAACAAAACCAGTATCATCAATATACTAGGATGTTTTTATGTGAATTATTTGAGCTACACTTACACACACCTTCGTCTAATGGTTAAAGAACATATTGTTTCTGTGGATGGTGAATTTATGCCTCACGAAACGATGATTGTTCAATATTTTCTTAAAACCTTTCATGGTGGCCATTATTATGTCACTATATTCTATATATGATATATATGGTATTTATTTTTTCTATATTCTTCTGAATTTTATATTTAAAACATGCCTTTATGCTTTTTATGTTGTGCAAATGCGATAATTTCATACAAGGAAGTGTGGACTACCGCCCCCTCAAGTGATGTGACTCGTTCATGCAATACATGGATTGTATAAAGAATGAAATTAATGAACATATGTGACCTATATAACATATATATTATACTGTAATTATAATATATATATCTCTAAATTATTTTTAATTCCATTAATATGACAAAGAAATGAATGTGGAATTCATGCGTACGTACGACCTACCGTCTCCATGAATGGTGAATTTCATTTATTTTTCTCTCCAAATTTTATGGAGTAGTATAAAATGAATATGTACTGGATATATATGATATTTAAATCATTAATACTAATCTTGAGATTATTTACTTATAACTACATGGACAATCATTTTCAAGCAAGTTTATTTTTTACTCTTGTACCAAACATCGACAAAAACGTCTAATATGAACTCACATTATTAACCAATTATTATAACATTATAATATGTGATATGAACTGAATAATAATCTTTAAAAGAGGTCCTTAATAAATTATAAATTGACCAAAGTTTATTATTCAGGAATATAAAGAAACAAACAAGACAAGTCGGACTTG
Source organism: Viscum album (assembly GCA_963277665.1). Taxonomy (NCBI): domain Eukaryota; kingdom Viridiplantae; phylum Streptophyta; class Magnoliopsida; order Santalales; family Viscaceae; genus Viscum; species Viscum album. Next base: position 629,486,084 of record OY728127.1, read on the forward strand.
AGGTAAGGGATCCTACCTCTCTCTTTCTTTTCAAGCACTCTCTTTTATGTCATTTACTTTAATCTCAAATTTCTTAAGTTTGGGGATGTTCTTTTATATTCATCTTACTTTAATTTTTATGTTCATACAATGAGAGACCCTATTTGATCTCATCAAACCATTTTTAGAAGTTTTAAGTGGCGCGGTTAGGCCGTCGAGTTTTCGTAAGGGATTTTTCATCTCACTTTTATTCCCATGACATTTATGCTACGTTTGCCACCATTTCCTTTGAGTGTTGTATGTACTTCCCATTATTCTACTCTTTTTGTAATATACTTTCATTTATGGGTATTTACATCATCATTTTATGACCCTTCTTCCGTGGGGTGTACGTTTCGAAAGTTACCCAAGTCGATAAGGGAACCTTTCACCCTCCTCTTTCTAAAAGACTTCTTTTGTTATGTCTTTTAATTCACATACTATTTTGTTGGTATATGTTCTTCTATATACTTATTGATGTAAATTTTATGTCCAAGTGATGAGATACCATTCTTATCTCTCATCAACTCATTTTCTGAATTTTGAAGTGACGCCGTTAGGCTGTCTAATTTTTGCAAGGGAACTTCTTAACCCAATTTTTATTCTTTGGGGTAAACTTATACTCCTTTAATATGTTGTTATATAAATATGTGTCAATGAAATCTGACTGTTTTACACTTAATATCCACTTATATTTGGTGTATTCTTTTGTCACACAAAATTATGTAATTTATTTATCCTTAATCTAAGGATACCGTCTTTGTAAGGGACTTCGTCTCAATCTCTTTTCATTGAGGCATATTTTTTTTATACACAACTTTATTTATACAGTGTATAAACCCCTTTTATTTTTATTTTTATTAAAAAGGAATCTTTTTTATACGAATCATTTTACAAAACGACAAAAAGTATGTTTCTTTTAACGTACGTGGTGACAACAAACTTTCTTCCACCGTGATTATTATTTGATCTTTGGCTTCCTCAACAAGAATTCATATTTTTTAAAGGTAAATAAATACCATATACTCTTTTATGTATTTTGGTATTGAAAATGGTTTTGATAATGGATTTGTTAAGTCAATATATTTAAGTGATATATTGTGATTGAAATATATAAATGTTTTCTTTCATTTATAATTTTTTTATGTATTATGATTTTGTAATGGTACTTGGACATTTTTCAGGTGGTTACATGATAAACCATATGATGGGTGGTGCCGTGAATACCAGGATGGGTGGTTATGTTATAACCTCCAATGCATTGGGTATGGAAGTTGTCCATATGGCTATTCCATTAAGTATGTATAGAAGTCGACCGTATGGTTATTCCATTTAAGTATGTTTACATCCCAAGTTACCTTTATATGTTATGGGTTCTTTATATGGGTTTTATGGTAATCGTTGGGTTACAAAAGGGTAAGTAATGGTATTTTAGTCAATCAAGATTTTTTACTACTTCATAAAGGTGAAAAGTATTACTTTGGTAAAGTATTCATGGTTTACTTGTTGTTTTGAAAAACTAACAGTTTTCCTTCTTTGTGTATCCTTTACTGGGATTTTTATGCTCATCCCAAGTTTTCTAAATGTTTTCCACTGGACTTAAAGACAAATAGGGGCAAGTATGGGATCAAGGAAAGACATGCTATCTCAAACATGGAACTAGACATGTTTCTTTTTAAGTGTTTTTTTATTTTATGGAAACTTAGTAGAAGTGTCTACTATGTAATCTTTTGAGATGTAATAGTTATGACCTAATTCTCTAAAACTCTAAACTTGAAAAGATCCTCAATGTGAATTATTCATTTAATTCAATATTATGTAAGGTTTAAGGCTGGGGCCTTATAGTTGGTTTCAAAGTTCGGTTTAGATAACTTTAGAGGTTAGGGTATTCTATAAGCATAAGTGACATTACCATAATGGTTAAGATTTCAGAAAGAGTCCTAGTTTTAGATAAATTGAATGAGTAAGTATATCTTAGTGTTTATCTTCCTCATTAGTACATGAAGGTTTTGTTGATAAACTCACACTGATATTTTTGGTTTCAGTAAATGGTTGGATCTAGCAGGCACCGAAGTAATAGTTGATGTGAAGGAAACTGTGACAGTTTTCTGAGAGAGCAACTGAATGATATGGGAGCTGCAATGAGAACTCTTGTGTTTATCCTCAACCAACTATCTGGAGTCATGATTGACCACCTAAACCTTGGTGATTTATATAAGGCATCATATATTCTAGAAACAAATCCCTACAGAACTACAGGTAATAATCATAAAGGTAAGTGTGTTCAAAAACCTATGTGTCAAAGATGTGGATAGAAACACCTAAGAAAATGTTTCAAAGGGACAGAAATATGCTATATATGTGGAAATGAAGGTCATAAAGCAAGAACCTTCCATGGAAAAAGGAAGCATCCAGTTGACTCGAGGAAAGGGAAAGAAGTTCTTTCTGAAGGATCAATTGAATGTTTTTAATGTGGTGTGCATGGTCATTATGTAAACACATGTCCTATGAAGACGTTTTGGGAATGGGATCACAAAGATCGTATAAATATTCGTTTACCAATACCTAATTCCATTTTGATTGAGGATGAATAAACTGACAATGACCAATCAAAGGTATGGATTATTTCTTAAATTTTTTTTCCTATTTTGGAATCTTAGGATATGATTCATGATTTTGTTTGTAGGAAAGAATTATTTCAAAATAAGTTGGAAAGGAATGGTTAATGGATCATGAAGAATTTTGAATGAGTAGGAAGTCAACATATAAGGGCTTCAAGAGTTATGGTTAAATTCTTAAGAGTATTAAGTATCTTTTGATGATTGGTTTACATTAGAAGAGTTTTTATAGTATGTGTAACCCTGATGTTTGATATATGAAAATTGTATTCAAGGAATAGTTATCTATTCCTTTGTGGACATAGTTATAAAGAACCATTTGGGTTTATATGATCCTTACATTTGAGGTAATTGTGGGTTACTATATGTTATGATGGAAAGTTAAAGGAATGAGATAAAATTGAGGTTAAATTATGTTATGGTTATTTTTGATGATTTTATCTCTTTTTGGGGAATGATTTGAGAATTATATAGTTTGGAAAAAGGACAACATGTAGACCGTGTGACAACCCGTCGCGTCATACAAAGCTGTGGGAATCAAACCCACAACCAAAGTGCGACTGGTATTTATCGCCTACCACTGGACTATGTGAAGTCCCTGGTTAGATTGACTAATTCTTTTTAGTTAGATTATTTTATGAATTAAGATTAATTTGATTTTGAGTTGTCTATGGAAATTATTAACCTATCATGGAGGATATGTGATTAGGTTAATAACTTTTCAATACGAGACTTTAAGAGCAACTGATGTTGTTTGGAGATAAATGATACGATTCAACTTGGAAGACTATGTGATTAAATCCTTCAAATATTTGGGTTTCAATCTTAGTTTGGTTTACTTATGGTCTTCGTTGAACTTTTGGTTTTGTTGGACAAATTTTGGAGATTAAGAATAGATTTTCTTTTTATAAAGGGTTATCCTTTTCTGGATTATCTGATCTTGTACTAACCTTTTTGGTTTTGGTTTTGGTTAAAGTCTAAAGACATGGGAAGTATATATTTCTCTTTTGTGGATTAGGTGATTCTCTAGAAGTTGATTATATTACTCTTAATGTGAACAAGTCTTCCTAAATACTCATCATTTGGGGAAAGTATGAGTTTGTGTAAGAAATCTAGTAAAAGATGAAAGTCAAAATGACAAGTAAGTATGTTTCCTTAAGATCAAAAATAAATTCCTCAATGAAAAGTAACATAAAAAAAATTGTCCGTTAACTTTTCCTACTGGGGAATCGAATACCGTTTAACCCACCACAAGTTTGTGATTTTCTTGTGGTAAACTTTCTCCTAAACATGTTTTCTATCACTCTCCCTCAGAACATGACCCTTTGCTTTTTCTTCCATATCCATGTTTTCCTACATGGAATCCTGGTATGGGTTAGCTCGGGTGACCTCTTTACTTCTCTTTCTTTATTTTAAAGTGATAGTTTTACTGACTCTTGTTCTGATGTGGGATTTTCAATGAAGTTTCCGAGCCCAATTTTAAAATTGCGAGGACACAATTCCCAAAAGGGGAAAAGGATGTAACACCCCAGGTAAATAAAGAATATGACATTTTTATATTTATCCCTATTTGTGAAAAAATATTAATATTACATTAAAGGGAACGCTATGCTCGATGGCATACCCAATACGCGACAACGAGTTCCTTTGAAATCATACGTTGCACTCTAATAATAAAATAATATTATTTTAAATGATAGTTAATGCCTAGCCATTTTAATAGTGGGAAAGAACGTAAATAACTACAAAATGATTATATATGGTTGTCAAATATTTTTACTTTTTACAATAAATGTTAGAGGATTAAAAATGTGAATGAATCCAATTTTAAGCGTAAACATTCTAATATTCTTTAAAAGGTCGATTAACCGCCTTTTGATGGAGAACCTCTTTTAAATGAACTTTTTGAAAATTTTATGTGTTATATTTGAAAAAATAAAATTCTTCTTTAGAATCGGGACATCAAAATTTACTTTGTGTAAATTTTTGGTATTTTTCCGATAAAGTTCATTTTTAATGAATTGTGAAAAATGTTGTATTTTAATTCAAAACCTATTTTTAATCTAATTTATTTATATTATTAGATTATATTTTGAATTATTTTTAAAGTGAAATTAGAATACATTTTTACCATTTAATCCAGTATTGGTCATTGGAATTAATTTCACTTTGAAATTGGACTTAAACTAGTGTCAAACTTTTAATAGATATTGTTTCTTAAAAATATGTTATTTGTTTTGGCAGCGGGAATTAATTATTAAATAAATTAATGAAAATTATATGTTTTGAATTTTGTAAAATAGACATAATTTTTTAATTAAGAATATCAAATATAGCTTAGGGTGAATTTTTGGTATTTTTCTGAAAAACTTTAATTTTAGATGAATAGTGAAACCATTAAGTGGTAGTTTAAAAACTGATTTTTCGTTTAAATGAATCTTTACCACTTCTGTGATTTAATTTTCAAAAATCCGACATAAATGGTTGTCATTAGGATGTAAAATTCAGTTCAATGAGATTAAAATAATTTTTTGGTGAATAGTAACTTTTAAGTTTTTAATCGCGATTAGAGGTAATTAGTGTAAATTAAGGCCAAAATAATGTTTTAATAATATTAAATGACCTTTACACATGTCCTACCCTTCTTTTATGAGTCATGGACGACCAGTAAAATCCATGGGTCAACTTGGGGACCTCATGGAGCCATTTTGGTTGGAAAATGACATTAATAACTTTTTATTTAAAGTTAAAATTAAAATGTCACAAACATGTGTTGTTTTACTAAAACAATTTTCACATGGGGTTATACAAGTCATATTTTTTAATATAAATATTCATTATAAAGATAAAACGCTTTCCTAAATCATGATATTTTTTTTAATTTTTAGACATTATATAAATTAAATTATTTATGACTCCATGATGATGCAGCGATTACCTCATTATTTAATGATTTAAATAAAATGAAAAGATAATGTAAAATATAAGACCTAAACTTTTCAAAAACTTATTTTATGGGTGTATTTAGAACTCTTATCACCTTATCCTTGAAATATATAATTTTGGGACCTTTAAAATCCGAAAATCATTTTATAATAAAGTAAAAGTTTATAACTTTCCAAGAGTGCCCCTCCTCTCCTCTTATAAAAGGCCCTAACCTCTACCACCATACCCACACCTCTCAAGCCTTTGGATAGGACAACACCTTACCATTTCATATCTCCACATCCCTCTATTTATCATTGAAGCCTCACCTTTTGGAATAATCATTTTCAAGGAAGCATTTGAGCTCAAATCAAATAGATTTACCCGATTTAAAGGTAATTTATTCCCTTGTGTTCTTTTGTTTTATTTTTCTTCTCCAACCCTCTAAACTCTTTTTATTCCTTTCTTTTGTAACAACACCAGTATTTTCAATATAATATGATGTTGTTATGTTAAGGATTAGAGCTACACTTACACAAACCTTCATCTAATGGTTAAAGAACATACTGTTTCTGTGGATGGCGAATTTCTGCCTCACGAAACGATGATTGTTCAATCATCTCTTAACACCTTTCATGGTGGCCATTATGATTTCACTATATATTATATATGATATATTTGGTATTTATGTTTTCTATATTCTTCTGAATTTTATATTTAAAACATGAATTTTTTCTTTTCATGTTGTGCAAATGCGATAATTTCATACGAGAAAGTATGGACTACCACCCCCTCAAGTGATGTGACTCATTCATGAAATACATGAAATGTAAAAAGAATGAAATTAATGAACATATGTGACCTATATAACATATATATTATACTGTAATTATAATATATATATCTCTCAATTATTTTTAATTCCATTAATATGACAAAGAAATGAAAGTAGCGTTCATGCGTACGTACGGCCTACCGTCTCCATGAACGATGCATTTCATTTATTTTTATCTCAAAATGTTATGGAGTAGTATAAAATGAATATTTACTGGATATATATGATATTTAAATCATAAATAATATTCTGGAGATGATTTACTTATAACTACATGTACATTCATTTTCCAACAAGTTCATTTTTGACTCATGTACCAAACATCGACAAAAATGTCTGATATAAACTCACATTATTAACCAATTATTGTAACATTATAATATGTGATATGAACTGAATAATAATCTTTAAAATAGGTCCTTAAGCAATTATAAATTTACCAAAGTTTATTATTCATGAATATAAAGAAACAAACAAGACAAGTCGGACTTGAGGTAAGGGATCCTACCTCTCTCTTTCTTTTTAAGCACTCTCTTTTATGTCATTTCCTTTAAGCTCATCATTATTATATTTGGGGATGTTATTTTATATTAATATTACTGTCTGTTTTATGTTCATATGATGAGAGACCCTATTTGATCTCATCAAACCATTTTTGGATGTTTTAAGTGGCTCTGTTAGGCTGCCGAGTTTTCGTAAGGGATTTTTCATCTCACTTTTATTCCCGTGACATTTATGCTACGTTTTCCACCATTTCCTTTGAGTGGTGTATGCAGTGCCATTTATTCTACTCTTTTTGTAATATTATTTCATTTATGGTTATTTACATCTTCATTGTATGACCCTTCTTCCGTGGGGTGTACGTTTCGAAAGGTCTCCAAGTCGGTAAGGGAACCTTTCACCCTCCTCTTTCTAAAAGACTTCTTTTGTTATGTCTTTTAATTAACATACTATTATGTTGGGATAAGTTCTTCTATATCCTTATTGATGTAAATTTTATGTCCAATTGATGATATACCATTCTTATCTCTAATCAACTCATTTTTTGAATTTAAAATGATGCCGTTAGGCTGTCGAATTTTTGCAAGGGAACTTCTTAACCCAATTTTGATTTTTGGGGTAAACTTGTACTCCTTGAATATGTCGTTCTATGAATATGTGTGAATGAACTCTGACTGTTTTACACTTAATATCCACTTATATTTGGTGTATTCGTTTGTCACACATAATTATGTAATTTATTTATCATTAATCTAAGGATACCGTCTTTGTAAGGGACTTCGTCTCAATCTCTTTTCATTGAGGCATATTTTGTTTATACACAACTTTCTTTATAAATTTTATAAACCCCTTTGAATTTTACTTTTATTCAAAAGGAATATTTTTTATATGAATCATTTTACTAAACGACAAAAAGTATGTTTCTTTTAACGTACACGGTGACAACGACCTTTCTGCCGCCGCGAGTATTATTTGATCTTTGGCTTCCTAAACAAGCCGTAATGTTTTTTAAAAGTAAATAAATACCATATACTATTCTATGTATTTTGGTATTGAAAATGGTTTTGATAATGTATTTTTTAAGTCAATATATTTAAGTGATATATTGTGATTGAAATATGGAATTGTATTCTTTCATTTATAATTGTTTTATGTATTATGATTTTGTAATGGTACTTGGACATTTTTCAGGTGGTTATGTGATAAACCATATGACGGGTGGTGCCGTGAATACCAAGACGGGTGGTTACATTATAACCTCCAATGCATTGGGTATGGAAGTCGTCCGTATGGCTATTCCATTAAGTATGTGTGGAATTTGACCGTATGGTTATTCTATTTATGTATGTTTATGTCGCAAGTTACCTTTATATGTTATGTGTTATTTAGATGGGTTTTATGGTAATAATTTGGTTACAAAAGGGTAAGTAATGGTCTTTTAGTCAGTGAAGAGTTTTTACTAATTCATAAAGTTGAAAAGTATTACTTTGGTAAAGTATTAATGGTTTAGTTGTTGTTTTGAAAAACTAACAGTTTTCCTTCTTTGTGTATCCTTTACTGGGCTTTTTATGCTCATCCCAGGTTTTTGAAATGTTTTCCACAGGACTTAAAGATGAATAGGGTCAAGGATGGGATCAAGGAAAGACATGCTATCTAAAACATGGAACTAGACATGATTCTTTTTAAGTGTTTTTTTTATTTTATGGAAACTTAGTAGAAGTGTCTACTATGCAATCTTTTGAGATGTAATATTTATGACCTAATTCTATAAAACTCTAAACCTGAAAAGATCCTCAATGTGAATTATTCATTTAATTCAATATTAAGTAATGTTTAAGGTCGGTTCCTTATATTCCCATGGTGTTGGGTATGACATAATACATACATAGTAATATTATTTTAAAAAATATATACTCACTGTTGTGTGATGTGAAAATATCAGAAGATTAAATTAATTTGAAAAAAAAATAAATTCATAAAATCTCTGGGTGTTACATTCTACCTTGCTTAAAATGAATTTTTCCCAAAAAAATCATCTGGGTTATAAAGGGTTTAATAACTAAAACTATCTTTCATATAAACCCACATCCTAAAAATTAATACTGAAAATTCATTTTAAAAATGAAATTTAGAAACATAAAAGCTTCATAATGTAACTCTTCAATGGGTTTCCTCATAGGAGACCATGGTTGGGAATTGAAATCATGGATATAGAAGAGAAATATAACTGTCAAGTTCTAATGGAGAGTAATGGAGAACAAGGTAGGGAAAAATTTATCAATCACACAGGCATAAATCTATGAAGATCTAAGGGATCATATGATTCATTGGATAAGAAGGAACTAGGATATCAATTTTTTTTCAAGATCCTTTCCCTAATGTTCAAGATTTTAGATTTGAGAATATATACCTACATGATTTTGGTACAATCAAACCATTGTTCGAGCCTTGAAAATTTTCCTCATAATCTTTTATATAAAGGAATGAAGTTAAATTATTCATTCTTAATGAGTTAGAAGATCTTGATATCCATATAGAAAATATTTTTTTATTCCATCTATAATAATCACTAAAAAAGGATAGAATAAGTTATAAAATATGTATAAATCTTCCTATAAGGAGATAATACATTAATCTCACAAACTTATCTGAATATTAGCATAAAATTTCAATAAATGGATAATCCCACAGTCCTTCCAAAAGCTCAAAATACAAAACATTATAAAGAAGTCCACATAATCACCTTATCATTTATCTCCCACACATTATAAGGAAATTCATGGCAATGACCTTAAAAACATTTTGATGCCTTAATAATGTATTAGCTTGAAACATTGAAATAACTTGAATTACCTTACATCCATATTGTAAACCTTCATATTACATTATTCTTAATTTTAAAAGGCTGTAAACATCATCCATTATATAATAAACCACATGCTAATAAATCCTTAATCAGTTTCATGGTAACTAGTATCATCCAATTTACATATTCATATCCCAAATATCTTTATGCAAATATCATTATCTCAGCATCATGTTCATATTTAGGGTTATCCTTACCTTAATCATCTGTTTTGCAAATATTTCACCTTATTAACTCAATCACATTTCAAAGTTACAAATACCCTTCAACGTAGGTTCATAAATCCTAATGTAAAAACTGCAGTGGACCAGTTCATGGATATTTCATTATTACTTAACACCATAAAAGTACTTATACAACATTTCTATTGAATTACAATACAAAAAACATCGATTACGCCATCTTTAATCCTTTAACAAGGTAACCTCATCCTATTACATAATACCTATTTCTTTTGTTATTTTATTTGTAGTTTCTTAATCAGCAGAAATGTTACCATTACTCACACCACATTTATGGTTCCCATCTAGAGATTTTATCTTGTGGAATTATGTTTCATAATGACCATTTACTACACACATAAAACACATAAACTTTGATGATATATTCGGGAGTCCATTGTACTCATATGTTCCATTAACCAAACTCTTCATTTTTCCCTTGTTGTTACTTTCCTTGTGTCCTTATTTTTAACAATCAAGACATATTATTTTTCTTCTGAGACATTCACTTAGGTGATTCTTTCAAAATTATTCACATAAAGAAAACCTAATCGTCTGTCCCCAATGGTCTTTATTACCAGAACTCTCAGCGATCTCCTTGTTTATATTCCTTGGTTAGTCCAAGAGTTTGTTAAGATAAACATTGTTAATCATGATCCTTAAAAAATAGTTATGCATGGTCACAACATCCTCGAATCTACTGATCATCCCATTAGACTAATCATTAATAGATATTCCATCATAATCTATGTTAATCCAGTTCTTTCTTGTTCTCTCCATTGTCTAGAACAAATAACAATTGAGTAAGGAATGATTATCAAATAGAGGAGTCACATAATCATGAAAACAACATATATAATTTCTAAAATATGAAAAATTTCTTAAAATATAACTCCTTGGGTTTTTCCTAGGTTATTCGTAAACAACTCTTATTTAAATTCATTATGATGGTTCGTGAGTAGTTTGTAAATTCCAAAAGCATATCCCCCAGGAGTGTCAAACCAGGTGTGCAGAAAATCCCATTGTTGTGTACCATATTACCTTGAGTTAGGCCCAAAAATCATGTTAGAGTTGTTACACCAAGATACATTTTTGTCAGATCCACATCCACTTGTAATATCCAAACATTGATGTATTTCAAGGAAACCAATCACTCTATCCTTTAACTAAATTCAAAGAAAATTTACTAAACTTTTACTCATCCATATACTTAGCCATAGATATATCCCTAGAAAAATCATTATAAATATATCTATGGATCTCACTAATGTTTTCTCATACTATATCCCAATGGTTGACTAAAAAAATCCCTTGATACCAACTATAGTAACCCAGGATTAACATACATGGAAATTACATCATTTTAGATGAATATGCACTACATTACAATAATACATGCCTAAGGATCATAATATTTTAGTGTCTTTAGAAACATGAAAAGAAAATATTATTTTGTTGTGAAAGATCTTCAACATATTCCGTAAAGATCTCCACCTTTAGTACTTCTACTTAAAACCATTCTCTGAAACATGGGGAAAGGAATCATAAGAAAGGGGTGAGCTCAAATACTCAGTAACGTTAAAAAAAGAGTTACATGATCATATCATGATCAAAAGGGCATGAGTTGATGATCAAAACAATATAATATCATATCCCACATATCAAATATCATAATCATGAGACAAAGAATAAATATATTGGTTGTTCATATGACAAGAATCCTGAGGAAATCAAATAACATGTTCAATAATATCATGAAATTTTCATAAGTCATGAAATTGTAGCATAAAAATAAACTTATAACATTGTGGACGTGTCTATATAGTAAAAGGTCCAAAAATTAAGGACAAAAAATCATGAACATTCATAAAAATATGGACATGAAAATGAGGTCCATGCATAAAATTATGTAAATGAAAAGAAGTTCCATGCATAGAATTATGGACATGAAAACTAGGTACACACATACAATTATAGGCATGAAAACCATTCCCATGCATTGAATTGAGGACATAAATCCAGGTAAACACATAGAATTGTGAACAACAAATCAGGTTCATGGATAATATTTATACATCATTATTTACCATCATTACCAAAATTATTAGAGGGAGATATAAGCCCCTTGCATCTTATAATGAAATCACATATATATGTTCCACAATATATTAAAAAATCATATTATAACCCATGGAATATAATTGAAATAAAAAATTTTCAATCATATCATAACCTTGGGAAAATATATAGGCTTCATAATAATTTAATCAAAAGCATAACCGATGAAAATAATTTTCTCTATTAGACAATATGCTATCAAATCATGACACTTTTAGATAAATAATATGAATGAAATTCTTGATCAAAAATAATGTATGTAATCAATTATGGGGAAGGATTTTGAAATATCACTTGGAATATGATTTTTCCTTAAATATTTCATTTTAAAACATAAAAAAATTTCAAAACCATTTTTTTAAAACACTGTGAAAACATATAAATGAATCATGATAATCATTTAAAACATTTTTTGTGGAAAATATCATTTCCTTATTGATATAGTTTTAGTTTTCTTAAAATTCTGTGTAATTTGAAAAAATTATTTGAAAATTACCTTATAATATTGTAGGGTATTCTTCAAGGAAATAATTAATTATGAAAGAGTAAAAAATCATTCATGTGATATAAGTTAAAAAATAATTTTTTTAGTACTTTTTCTATAAATGTCAAAAAGTACATCGTTTGTAAAATTAATGAAATCTTACTTTCAAACTATGTCATACAAAATTAAAAATAGGTAAAATGAATTTAAACATATATAGGAGAATAATAAGACAATTTTTGAAAACATATTTATAAAAAATGGACATGGATTATAAATATTACCGAACAGAGACTTAAAACAAAAAAAAAATCTCAAATATGGAAGAGATTGTGCAATCAACACTCATCACATTATAATCAATAGATTTGTAAGCCCCGTGTAAAAAAATTATAAGAAAAATTAAATATCATAATCATCTTGATAAGACTCATATTATACATTAATGGGATGTATATACACCATGTAGAACAAAAATGTAGTGTATGATACATGTGTCTCACATAAATAAAGGTGAGACAAAAATAATCCATTTCCTTATCTCTTGACTCTCTTCATACACAAAGAATATTCTTATTTAATAAATATAAATTTATAATAAATAATTTATAGAATAATGTTATTATACTTAATAACAAAAATGGTTTTATTATGACCTTATATTATCATCTTCATAATTATCATATGTTGAGGTTTCACTTCAGGAAATTTTCACTTTGTTCTTCTAATATGTCTTAATTTGTTATATCATTGGACCTTATACTTATATCATGTTTATAGAATGTAGATAATATAAATATAATGTATATAAATTATTTATATTACAATAATCTATAGCATAAGGATTTATAAAATGCAATACACCATTTATGGAGATGGTATATCATTCATACGCATGAATAATGTTTCTGTTTTAATTATTGCATTGAAAGAAAGTATAAAAATGACATATCTATGTATGTATATATATATTTATTCCATTATAATTTTTTATATAAAATAATTTCACTTGATCCATCCTTATTACATTTCATGTGGTGTGTAAATGATTCACGTGGCTTTGAGGGGGTGGTAGACTACACTTCCTCAAACCAGATTATCGTATTAACAATAATTGGAAATTAAAAAAGTTATGTTTTGTAAAAAGGACTAAATAATCATAAATATATAATAAATATTATTTATAATATATATATATATATATTCCATAATAATTTTCACCATGATTGGTGGTAAAAAAATAAACAATCATTGTTTTGGGAGGCAGTAGTTCCCCTTACACGGAAACAATATATTTGATATCCATTAGATAGAGGTTTATAAATTTTTTGGTTGATACCTTCTCATAAAAAATTCCTAGTGTATTGGGGATACTATTTTGGTGATAAATTAATGGAATAAATATAGTGTATGTGGTGGATAAGGAAAATTATGAATTGAGCTTGAGAGAAGATGTTACCTCTTAATCGAGCAACTCCTTTTGGTTTGTGCCAAAAGGCCTCCTAGAGTTTTCCTCTACCTAGGGGAATGATTATATGTGTAAGGGCGGTATTTTAAAAAGGGGAAATGTGTGGGATTTTTCCAAGAAAAAGGCATTAGTTGTGTAAAAAAGATAAGGATAGGTTCCCTTTTATAAGATGGTTGAGTGAAACTTTTGGAAATTCTAAAACTATTAATTTATTATAAAATTATTTTACATTTTAAAAAGATATTAAGTGATTTATTTGGAGTATAATATTATTATGGGTCTAAATAAACTCATAAAATTAATTTTAGACATGATTAGGTCACAAAATTATCTTTATCTTTTTTCTTTAATTTTCAGTTAAATAATTTATCTTTTACTGTAACAACTTGTTTTTAACACTATAGGGTTAATATAGCTACTATAAATTACAAAAAGAACCCAAATTGTATATTTTAGGAAATATTTGACACTATTTAAGTTAGTTGGCCGAACCATAGAAATTTATGAATTTTATAACATTTAATAAAATTCTATTTATTTTAAAGTATCATTTATAAAAAAAATTATATTATTCAAAATTTTAATTTGTTAAAATATCACCCCATTGTGATAACTTCGAACCAATACTTCAAATATGTCAATAAAAATTCTATGTTTTCCATAAAAGTTTTTAATGTCATTAATTATGTATAATTATATTTAGTTTAGTAATTTTGATATCATATAATTGAAATCTCAATAAATTAAGTAATTACTTTATCATAATTATACGAGCCTTTAATTAAGTTATTTATTCTATACAATTTAAAAATAAAATATATTGATTAATATAAATTTATTATATTTCAAAATAATATTTATAGTCTAATTTATATAATTTATAACCCAATATTAATTTTTTTTATATTGAAGTCTGAATATGGCATTTTTAACTCCTCTTTAAATAAAATATAATAAATTTCATAATCTAACACAAGTGGAATAAATAAGATATTTTTTTAAACTAAGTTTTACTAGGGTCGAAATAAACTTATCAAATGAAATAAGAAATGTTTTAGGGTAATTTAATATTATTATTATATTAGTTTTACCTTTAATTACCTTATTTATCTTTAACCGCAGTAAATAAAATTAAAAATTTATTATTAAACAAAATTATTTTGATCCTATTAGTACAAATTTATCATAATGACTACAACTGTGTATGTCATATTTTCAAAATTAAAATCACAAAAGTGGAATAATTATGTTTAATGTTAATTATGTAAATGTGGCAAAAAGGTGAGAAAAAGAGACATTAAAAAGTTCATTAATTTTTTATATGTAATTCTATAATAAAACTTATTCTAATGAACTAAATTGTATTAAAATATTTATTATTTATTTCTTGTGATGTTAAAAATCTATTTAATGAAAAAATAATTATTTAAATGAAAAATTTAGTTTTTAAGTACTTTGGATTATTTTTCAATATTCATCGAAAATTGAAACTTTTCAAAAAAAGTACCAATAAAATACCATAGGATAATTTTAATATTTCCAATTAAAAATTTTTTTTTATCAAAATAAATTTATAATTTTTTCTTAAATTAATTTCTATATTTTTTATAGAGTGAAATTTAATGTTATTCATTCGACAAAAATATTGTTTTTAAATATAAAATGACTTTACCAAAAATTACACATTCATATCCAAAATATTATAAATAATATTTAAACATTTGTTATTAATATTCATATTAAATGTTTAATGGCTTGGTTATAACTATATTATTTAAATAATTATAATAGTAAAGTGTTGTTTCACAGGAACTCAACATTTCAAGTAACACAAGACATGTCGTTGTTTTGTTAGGTGAAAGCTTCCCTTAGTGTTGCGTATAACATAATCCAAACTTATTTCTATTATATTATAATAAAAATAAATACTCAGTGTTCCATGACATAAAAATATCAAAATATTAAATTAATTTGAAAAATAAATAAATTCACAAAATATCAAATTGGTATACACGTTTCACACACAAAACATTTTGAATTTTGATAAAACATTCATTATCAACATCAAAATATTATAAATAAACTTTTTCTAATTTTTATATTTGTATCAAATTAATATCTTCATTATAAGCCTTCTTATTTTTATATGAAAAATAATACTACAGTAATACTTGAGCCAAAAAAAATTACTGTATATATAACCTCTATGAAAAAATTCATTTAATCATAAACTAAACGAACATTTTATAGTCATTAAATTTTAAATGATTCACTATATTTTATACTCTTAGAATCTTCTACCATGTTTAATTTTCATTAATGAGAGAGAATTATTAAATCACAATCCTTAGCCTATTCTATCCATCATATATACATAATGATTAACTAATTTTGAGTGAGTACATACATTAAAATTTTATGATCCGTACATATTTCACATTTCTTTATATATTGATTCATTCCCATGAATAAAAAACAAAAACAATTATAGCCAGCTCAAGTTTATGTGTGGTATAGTTCTACGCATGTGGTTCCAATTATAATGATATATATAGTAACCCAATCATTCTTTATCAAGACACAACCAAGTACCCTCAAATAAGAATCACTATAAATTAAAAATTCACCATTTTTTAATAGAAAGTAAAAAACTAGAGCATTAACCAGTCTTCTTTTCAATTCATAAAAACAATAATCACATTCAATTTTCTAGATGTGTGGAACTCCAATTTGAGATTATTTATGTAGAGTGATAGATAAATTTTCTATGTTTTCCAAAAAAAATCTATAATAACCCAATAATATAAAACTCGTATAAAATTAGTGAAATTTGTGATTATTTTTCATCCTTACCTCACATTTTTTTGTAGTATCAACGAGTATTCCATATATATAAATAATATTCCCAAGAAAAAATTAATCTACAACCAAAATTCAAAATTACTAAATTTTCCATAGAAAATATTTTATTTTAAACCCTAAAAAATAATACATCAGCATTCCTCATGTTTGGATAAAATTTATAGTACTCAATATTATCAACATTAATCACATTATAAAAAATTTCCAAATTCTCATGGAACACTATATTCATTTTATCTATAAATATATTGGATTCTTTTGTTAACCTGAATGGAATTACCAAAAATATTAATGACCATAAATTCTAGAGAACATAATCCCCATAATGTCATCATACATTACAATTTCCTGGTGATACAAAGACATGATATCAGTATTTAAAAAATATTTTATACCCCCAAACTAATCCAAAAAATCATCAATATTCAGAGACATATATTTATACATAATAGTGATGTATTTGAGTTATTTATAATAAATTTAATGTCTCATGGAATAATTTTTATTTTTCAAAAATTATATATGAACACCCATATGGGAAGTGTTAAGTAAGATGAATACCTTATCAAGCATCTCCTATAATTTCTTTTTCAATTTTAAAAATTCAGTTGCAGAACTTTATAAAAGTGAATTTGAAATTGGCTCAGCATCATGAATAAAATCAAAAGTAAATTCAACTTATCAATTAGTAATAAAACAAGAAAAGTCATTTGGAAATATATCTAGATATTTAATTACTACTGGAATACCAATAAATTCAATAGTCCATTTATTCTCAATAATATGTGGAAGATAATTTAACTTTTATCTTTTTTCAGACCCTGAAATTATTGATATGTTCTGAAAGGTGTGAATTCATTATTATATATAAATGTAAATTCGCACTGAGAAATAATTTATTTTACACTAAAATAATTATTATCATAAATAACTGAAATCTATTCCATACCCATAATGTAATCAAACTCTTTAATGGGAAAGCTAATAAGACAATTTTAAAAACCATTCCATAGATGATAATGTGATGTTTTACTTATAAAATCTAGTTCCTTTTTTAATACCAAAGTAGTTTTTGAAAAATGTTCTAACATTATTTCATGAGATGATATTTCAATTTTAATATAAAATTTGACAGATATAAATGAATAAATGGATCTAGAATGAAACTATGCTTTGACACATTCTGAATAAACTTGTGATGTGGCGGTCACAACCTCATTTGAGGGTCCCACATGTAATGACCCAGAATTTTAGCAAAAAAATTACCTTCTTATAATTGTGTTTTATAGTTTAAATAACATAAAAATCACAAAGAGGACACAATACATACATAATAATTGATAAATAACAGGAAAAAGTGGTAATTTTATGAGTTAAGGAACATATACCAATGGAATAGTAACTTGACCCTTGGAATATTAAGGTGAAACTTATGAAAAGTAAACAAGAAAATATAATTGTAACCTCACCAACGAATGTATATATGAAACATATCTATCTTATAAATGAAAATATGATATAATTATATATTATTATAAGTAATTAAATTTTTTAAAAATTTTATTTTATGTATTGATATATATGAGAAACATAATGGTTTATTTAAATTTTTTTGATTATTTTAATGATTTTAAATAAAATTTATCATCATTAATTAGATTCTTGAATTATAATTGTGTTGTCTGTTTTTTATAAGGTAATTTTATGATACCTTAATTAATTTTGGAATATTTTATAAAATCTTTTATAATTTAAAATTTTTATTTTCCAAGTATATGATGATTTTAATTAAAAAATAAATTTCTAATAGTTATAATATTATTTTAAATAATGGAGTTCATTTTATAATTATACACATCAAAAGGGTAATTTATATTTTTAGGTATTTTTCTTTATGGATGAATTTTTGTTGAATAGATAAATATGATAATTTATTGAATAGGCCAAATAATTGAATTATTGAGACATAGATGATATATATATGATGGAATACCATAATCTTGAACAATACTTTATTATTTTAATATATTCAGAGAAAATTCTCAAATTATTCATAATATTGAGGTAAAATATTAAATTAATGAATAAAATAATAATAAAACAAACATATCCTCCACTATAAATACCATTCATCACCACATGTTCTCCTCACACATCTCAAACTATGATCCTTGTCATAATTATGCTCAATTATCTTTTAATGACCCTACCTCACATCCATTAGACTCTTTTCTCAATAAAATACCAAAACCAACCACCCTAAAGAGGATTCCAAGAAAAAGGATTCCTGATTATCCAATAAAACAAAAAATTTAATTACATTTAAATTGTATTAAATGTTCATTTTTGATCTTATGGACCTGAGTTAGGGGATTTTAATTTTTAACATCCATTCTCATCCTTTGTGCACTTCATGCCTTATGGACACCAATTTAGGCCCAATGATTCATTTGATTTTAAGGAATGTAATTTCCTATATTTTAGTTTTATATTTTTGTAAATTCACTTAAACTTAAATATGATCATTTTTCATTTAGGGATCAATAGATTATTCATAGTTGATGATGGGGATATTTGTCAATGAAAGGAAACAATTTTGGAGAAGGCAGATTGGACACCATACCACACATGAGAGTGTGTGGCCCACAATATAGGCCCACTAATGGCCAAATTTCATGGGATTATAGAATACATGTAGAGGAAAAGATAATTATTTAGGATATAGTGATTATTCGGCCTCCATGGATATTTTTAAGGTGTCCCAATTAGAATATCAAAATATGGTCCAGAATATGTGGCCCAAAATGTTATCGCACTATATCATCCATAACTCCCGATCCACAACTCCAAATAGGCCGAATGTTTTCAGAAGTCTAGAAGACATCTGGGGAAACAAAATAATCTTCTATGTCCCACCAATATTCGGTGATATTCATTCCCATACAAGACAATCATTTCTGGGGAGACCAAAAGGATAAAAAGTCTTTAAGGGAATCAATTTCTCCACTACTTTCCACCACCCTAAAGCCTAAATTAATTTCATAATTGGGCATAAAATGATTGAGGCTCAGCCTAAGGCTTAAAAAATTTCCTATTTATGGCATTGGTGTGGAGGTGGAAGATATCTATGGGTTTTTAGGAAATGTTATTATGCCAAAGTTCCTTGGTAATGTATTCAATTTCCAAGTAAGTTTATTTTTGTATTTCTATGTTCTTAATCAACATATTTCTCTTATATTCTTTCCATTTTTTCATTATAAATCTATAACCACAAATCACAATGATATATCAGTGTTCTGGTGATTTTTTCTCACATAGGTGTGAATTTTGTTCACACACATGGAGGAGTTCTAGATATTTCTGTGGTTTTAATTTCCTCAATCCAATTCTTATAAGCCATCTTCCACCCACCATTAAGTGTATACCATCAACGGAGGGATAAATCTTTAATGGTATGATTGTAGGATGATGAAAAATCTAGATTGAATGTTATTTTATGAACTAATTTTTGTTAATTAGTTAAATAATTTAAGACTTCCATTCTTCAGTTATTTTTGCTCTTCACATTCACTTGTTTGAGGAAGCTAAATCCAAGTACTATAATGACCATATAAATTAGATAGATCATGAATTTGGTTCTCTATCTGTGATGGGGTTTAGTAATTGAGTTTATTTAGCATCACACTAGAAAATGATGAAGGTAGTGTTATTTTGAGTAATGGATTCATCATGAATTAATGAAACAAAAACTTTATAAATAATTAAAATTCCTTCAATACACCATGAGCATAATACTAAGATCAACCAATTTTCATTTAATTGAATTCACTTTTGTTTCACAGTGTTCCTTTAAAAAATCTGCAATTCAAACCAAGTTGGCCACTTCATATCCAAAAATCCATCTCATAGGTTGTGTATCTTAGGTATATTCTTAGATCTTAGTGGATTCAACAACCCAAGCTATACTACAAGAACCATTCTACCACCATCTCTTGGGTATATTTGAGAGTGAATAAAATTTTGGCACCATTTCTATGAAAAAAGTGTGCACCTTAGGCCAAAACCTTCTTTCCTCACCCCATTCTACTATTCTCACCCAAGATCTCTTATCTTGTCCCTTTATCGTATTTTTTTCTTTTTGGGGCATGTCCTCCTACACCCACGATAATTAAAATAGACTAGTTAGGGTGGAATGTCCTAGGATATGGGAGTGAAGTGAACCTTGGGGATTGCTTCTATGATATCCTAATCTCTCTGATACTCTATATTAAATAATTGAGCCCATTTCAATGGAAGGTCTTCATGTAAACCAACAAATAAACCCGAGAGAAAAAAAATGGAAATCCAAATGAGGCAACCCCAAACTTGGGGAATATCATTGATCAAAACATGAATGACTACATCACACCTTCTCAGAACAATGCCTCCTCATGAATCAAACAAAATTCAATATTATATGGAAACTACATCTTTAAACCCCATTTCATAAACCCCCATCCCACATTCCATGGAATGGAGTCTAAGATGCCATACCTTCACGTTAAAGAGTTCACTGACATTGTAGAAACCATGTGTCCCCAACATCAACTAGAATTGGATAAGATGAGGATATTTCGTTTTTCATTAAAGGATATAGCTAAAAATTGGATAAATAATTTTATACCATCATCCATAAACTAATGGGAACTATAACAATGATATTTCTACATAAAATATTTTTGGCACCACAAAAAAATTGCACTTAAAAAGTGCATCGAAAACTTTTTTGAAAAAGAGGGAGAGTCATTCTATGAAACATGGGAGAGGTTTTAAGATTCCCTAAACATGGTTCTACCTTATGGTTTTTCTATACCCAAACATTTTATTATTTTTTATGAAGGGTTGGGCCCAGGGAATAAACAATTCATTGGCATAATGTGTAATGGAACCATTAAAAACAATGCCCCAAATGATGCTTACGAGTATCTGGAAAGCCTTGCTGAACCAAACCAAACATGGGGAACTTCACCTGATTTTGAAAATCCACAATGAATTAATGGAATTAATACACTTAGAGAATAGGAAGGCCTTAGGATTAAACTCATAGAACTCTCTATGATGTTTGAAGAGACATTACTTAGGAATGTCTACGAAATCCAAACTGTAAACCCTGTTTGCACAATTTGTTACCAACATGACCATAAGATAGACAACAGCCCAACCATTCCATCCATCAAGGATGTTTTTTTAGGAGGAACCCTAGCATATTTAAATGCCTTGAACTTTAAAAAGCCTCAATACCAAAACACCTTCAACCCAAGGTATAATGACCACCCAGGATTCCGCTAAAAAGATAACCAACACCCTAGCTAGCCACAGAGACAAAATTCTTATCCCTATTAAAACTAGAAAACTCAAAACTAGTTTCAAAAAAAACCTATCCAATACCAACATCCATCAGTACATTTTCAACAAACCATCCCACCTCCAAAATATCCCCCTTGGGATAAACCAATCCTCCCAAGAACAAACCCAAACTGTTCCACAAATCCTACTAGTACAATTGTGTAAACAAATGGAAATGATGAACTCAAAAGTATCTTCCCTAAAACAAGAAGTTCAAACCATCAAAACTAGAAAGGAGCCAATGAAAAGACAAGGAATTACACAATAAATAGTAAGGGGAGAGTCAATTTTCACTCAAACAACTCATGAAAAACTAAAGGTTGTGACTATTTTAAGAAGTGGGAAATCAATTGAGAAACCCAAAAAACTAATTCATAACCCATATGAAGATTTAAACTAGGATCAAAATTAAAGTGAACCAAATTATCAAACAGAAAAACATAATTAAATTCTCAAAGAGAAAACACTTCAACAAACAACCCCACAACCATCACCATTTCCTCAATGCATGAGGGGAAAACCCAGACTAAATTGAGTGAAACATCGAGGAAATTTTCTCACAAGTCAAGATGAACATTCCCCTTATCGATGCAATCCAAACCATAACTGACTACATAATGTAACTTATGGAACTGTGCACTTTTAAATGAAAATTTTCACATAAAAGCTAAGTCCTTTTGGCTGATAAAATGAGTACCACCATTCAAGGGACCATTCCTCCTATGTTGAAAGACCCTAGTTTCCCTTACTTAATGTTGAACTAGGAGAGGGAAAATTTGTCAAGGCCTTGTGTGAGCTAGGTGATAGTGTCAATATCATTATTTATGATGTGTACTACTATTTAGTCCTTGAAGAGATCCATCCCACATCTATCACACTTCAACTTTATGATCATAGAATTAGGGTTCAAAAGGGGATTCTAAAGGACATTCTGGTAAAGGATGAAAAATTCATCTACCCTACTTCCTTTATTGTCCTTGAAAACCATCCAATCATAGGAAACAAGGAAAAATCCACAACTATCCTTGGTCGTCCTTTCCATGTAACAATAAACTCTGTTATCTGAGTTAAAAACATGAACATGACCATCACCATTAGAAACATGAGTCTATACTTGAACATCTATAATGCCAGCTCCCAAATAGGGGATGAAGAGGACATTCATGAAGTAAAAAATTAAATGAAGCATTGATAATGAATCCATAGAACATAAAGGAATATTTTATGGATGTTTAAGCCAGGATGAGATCGATTTCCTTTATTCACATGAATGAAGTTTATCTCCTTGTATTTAATCATTTTCAAATTGCTATTATGATGAATTCTTAGGTCCAATAATTAGTGAAACCTGTCAGGAAGCCACATTCATGGAGACCAATCAAACTTACTTCCCTAAATCTGATCAGACCAATCTTGTAGATAAAACTTCTACCCATGGGGATTCGATTCTATATATAACTGTAGGAATAAATCTATCTTGATCCAATGTCCCAATATTCTGCTGAAATTTTTAACCAACATGATCTTGAATTGAAGGAACATCCTGTTTCACTCAAGTACGCCTTCCTAGGGGACAATGAAACACATCCTATTGTCATTTATTATTCCCTTAAAGAAAATCATGATATGATGCTTCTAGATATTATTTTAAAATATAAGAAAGACATTGGATGTACCCTGTCCAATATTCCATGGATTAGCCCACTAATCAAGACTCATACGATTGTTCTAGAATCTGATTCAAAGCCATGTCATCAACTTCAATGGAAACTCAATCCTAATCTCATGGAGGTAGTAAGGAAGAAAATTCAGAAATTCTTAAAAGATAGTATCATCGATCCCATAGCTGAGAGTGAGTGGGCGAGCCCAATCCAAGTAGTTCCCATGAATATAGGAATCACAGGGATAACCAATAAGGATATAGATATTCTTCCAACTTAGGGAGTAGTGCCTGGAGATTTTGCATCGACTATAAGAAGATAAACTCATTTACCAATAAGGACCATTTCCCCTTACCATTCATAGACCAAGTACTTGAGAGAGTGGAAGGTCATGCCTTCTATTATTTATTATATTGGTACTCAGGGTACAATAAAATTGAGGTGTACCTAGAGGGTCAAGGGAATACTATATTCACCTATCCATTTGACACCTTTTCCTTCAAACTCATGCCCTTCGATTTATTGAATTCCCCTAGAACCTTCACGCGGTGCATGATTAGAATCTTCTCACACATGGTAGGGGATTTTCTAGAGGTCTTCGTGGATGTCTTATCTGTGTTTGGGGATACATTTGAGAGATGTCTGAGGAATGTGGAGAGAGTATTGTCAAGATTGGTTGATAAGAATCTGGTCCTAAATTGGGAAAAATTGACATTTCATGGTTAAATAAGGAATAGTTCTAGGCCATCTGGTCTTAGGTATGGGGATTGAAGTTGATAAATCCAAGGTTGAAATCACTCGTCACCTTCCATAACCCAAAACTATCAGGGAAGTGAGGTCTTTCTTAGGACATGCGGGTTTCTATAGAAGGTTCATTATGAATTTCAACTCTATTTCTAAACTACTTTGTTCTCTATTGGGGAAAGTTTCTCCATTTTTATGGACATAAATCTATGGGGAGTCGTTATCTATAATCAAGTCATCTATTATATCTCCAACTATCATGAAATATCCAAATTGGAAACTTCATTTTGAACTCATGTGTGATGCGAGTGACTTCACTGTAGGAGTTGTCTTAAGATAATGGTGTGAGAAAAATACACGTGTCATTGCTTATGCTAGCAAATAATTAAATGATGAACAAATAAACTACACCACCAGTGAGAAAAAGTTGAGTGTTGTTGTCTTTTCCTTAGATAAATTTAGGTCTTATCTCTTAGGATCACCCATAAATGTCTTCACTGAACATTCAGCCCTAAAATACCTTTTCTAGAAACAAGATGCCAAGGCTAGACAGATTAGGTGGGTCCTTCTCTTACAAGAATTTGACCTCACAATCAATGAAAATAATGGAGTTGAAAATGTTTCAGCTAATCAACTCTCTAGGATGGAATTTAAAGACAACTTAAATCACCAGTTTGTGTCTGATTCATTTCTTGATGAACACCTATACTCTGTGAGTGACTTCCCTTGGTATGCCGACATAGCTAACTTCTTAGTTACAAGAGTCATTCCAAAATTCGTAGAGACTCAAGATTAGTGGAAATCCCTTTATGATGTTAGGCACTTTGTGTTTGATGATCCATACCTCTATAAGTTCCGTCATAACCAAGTCATTAATATGTGTGTCCCAGAATCTAAAAAAGATTCCACCCTTAAATTCTGTCATAATGAGGCATGTGGATGTCACTTTTTCTCTAAGAAAACTTCTACTAAGGTTCTTCAGTGTGGTCTCTTCTGGCCCACCCTCTCAAGGGACTCCTACACATTTTTTTAAAGTCGTTCTAAGTGTTTAAAAGTAGGATCCATCAAAAAAAGGAATCAAATGCCACTCACCCCCATATTAGTGATTGAAATCTTTGACTTCTGGGGAATCAATTGCATGGGTCCCTTCCCAAACTCTAGGGGATATCTATACATCCTTCAGCTGTCGATTATGTCTCCAAATGGGTTGAGGACATTCCTACCAAATACAATTATAAAAAAAACTTTTTATATTTCTCGAGGAAAACATCATCTCTAGATTTGGAATTCATTGGGATATCATGAGTGATTGAGGAATAGATTTCTGAAATCTTCATTTCTCAGCACTCATGGAAAAGAATCAAATTTATCAGAAAGTGTCCACTACTTACCACCCACAGACCAATGGTCAAGCTATGTTATCTAATCAAGAAATCAAACAAATTCTTGAAAAAACTATTAATACATCTATGAATGATTGGTCAAGAAAACTCTAATATTCTCTTTGGGCTTATCGAACCACATTTAGAACCATTCTAGGAATGTCACCATATAGGTTTATTTATGGAAAAACATGCCATTTGCAAGTATAAATTGAACATAATCCTTTTTTGGAAATTAAGAGAATGAATTATGACCTCTCATTGGTCGAAACAAAAAGGAAATTAGATCTCAATGAACTTGGGGAACTTAGGATGCAGGCTTATGAAAATTCAAGGATCAATAAAGAAAAATTACAATCTAACCAATCTTGAAACCTTAACACCAAACACGTTGAACTAGGAAAACCTTTTCTTTTGTATAAATCTAAACTTCACTTAAACCCAGGAAAATTGAGGTCTGGTTGGTTAGGTCCATAAATAGTGCATAAGGTGTACCCCCATAGGGCTGTTGAAATTCAAGATCCCACCAATGATCAAAAATTTAAATTTAATGGTCATAAAGTCAAACCATTCATATAAACATTCCAAAAACATGAAGTAGATGAAGAATTTTGTGAAACTACCTTAGATGATGAAAATTATTAATCAATTATGGGTCCAAGTAGAGCCAATTCCATTAAACAAAGCGCTACATGGGAGGCAACCCATGGTTTTAAAGTTTCCAATCATTTTGTTGTTTTAATCAACATTAAACTTCAAATAGTATTAGTGGATCATTTTAATATAATTTTATTCTACCTGAGACTGTTGACATGTTCTTCTCTAATGAGTATAAATGTGTATTAAAGGGGAGCACGATATTCATTCTTGTCACACGGTGTGATCCCTGAGTAAAAACTTACCAAGAAATTAAAAATAAGATAATGTATCATCAGTTTTGATTTAAATAAAAAATAAAAAAATGAAAACCATAAAAATGATGATACTTGGTATTAAATAAATTTTTGTGTTGTTTGTTTTTTATAGTTTATTCTTGTTTTTATAGTTTAGGGAATATTTTCGGTGATATATATTTAATAAAATTGGTGCCTACATATCCCATGAGAAAAAATAGTGACTTGGGAGCACCACAATCATCATTATGATGCAACCAGGTAATCTTGTTACATACCCTTTACAACTCATTCCCCCCACCCACTTGCACCTCTCTTTTATTTTTAAGAATCTAAGGATAGATTCATTCTATGTTGCAGGGTGTGGAAACAAAATTTTTGTTAAAAAAAGTTGAGAAAAAATAAGAAGTTAAATTCCTTTATCATTAATATTGTAACATCTTTGTACACATTAAAACTACATAGCAAATAATTTTTATTTCCTCAACTCTTAATTTAATTCATGATTAAGTATACAAGAATTGATTTTTGATATTTGGTTGTCCAATGAGAATTTCCATCATTTATATTTTCATTTATTAAATCAAATTTCCACAATGCATGTGTAACACCCCAAGCTTCCCTGATACACTTCTCTTTCAATAATGTTATAGCTTGCATCATACGCAAGTTTGAGATTCTAACACACCACGACCAATAGAATTTTTGATATTTTATAAATTTTCTAAATTTTATAAATTTTATTATTAAAATTGGACTTCATTTTGGGATTCGTAATATCAAAATTATCCTATGTAGAATTTTTGGTATTTTTCAGAGAACTTCCAATTTATGATGAATAGTGAAAAATACTAAACTTTAATTAAAAACAAATTTTTTAATCAAAATAATTTATAGTGATAAATTGTAATATTGAGTGATTTTAAAGTATAATTAGAATATATTTTTACCATTTTATCCAATTACTTTCATTATAATTAATTTCACTTTGTAATTGGACATAAATAATTGTCAATCTTTTGATATATATTGTTTATAAAAACTCGTCTTTGGTTTTGACAATGGGAATTATTTTTAAATTAATTAATACAATTTCTGTGATTGGAATTTGGTAAAATAGATTCCATATTTGGAATCATAAGGTCCAAATTATATAATTAAGACTCTTTTGTTTTTGGACATTATGAATAGTAACGACGACAATTATCATTAATTATCATGATTAATTAGTAATCAGGTAGTTAAGGGTAATGAAATAATATCATAATAATATAAAATGACCCCAAAATGTGTCCTAATGCTATTTTTTGTGTCATGGCCGACCATGATATGCCTTGTGCCCACTTAGGGACCCCATATAATCACTTTTGTGTGATAGTGACATTTTATCATTTTATTTTTAAAGAAAGGAAAATATAAGAAAAATATGTAACACCTAAGTAAAACAATTTTAATTTTGTCTAAACAAATTATCTCTTAGACTATAAATATTCACTGTAAAGATAAAAATATTTCCTACATCATTGTATTTTTTTAATTTTTAGACATTAAATAAATAAATTTATTTATGACACCAAGATGATGCAGTGATTACCTAATTAATGAACGATTTAAATAAAAAGAAAATATAAGGTAAAATATAAGACTTAAACATGTCTAAAACCTATTTTATGGGTGTATTTCGAACCCTTATCATCTTATCCCAGAAATAAATCATTTTGGGACCTTTAAAATCCAAAACTCATATCATAATAAAGTAAAATTTCATGACTTTTCAAGAGTGCCTCTCCTCCCTCTTATAAAAGGTCCCCACCTCTACCCCCTTACTCACACTTTTCAAGCCCTTGGATCATCCAACCTATTCAAAAATACTCTATAAACGTCCATATATTACTCCTAGAAGCCTCACTTTGGTTATAAGTCTTCCCAAGGAATCCTTTGGCTCAAATCAAAAAGAGTTACCCGATTTTAAGGTAATGTCTTCTCTTATGTTCTTCTATTTTATTTTTCTTCACCAACCCCTTAAACCCTTTTTATTCCATTATTTTGTAACAAAACCAATATATTAAATATACTAGGATGTTTTTATGATAATTATTTGATTTACACTTACACACACCTCCGTCTAATGGATAAAGAACATACTGTTTCTCTGGGTGGCGAATTACTGCCTCACAAAATGATGATTATTCAATGTTCTTTTAACACCTTTCATGGTGGCCATTAAGAGTTCACTATATTTATATATGATATATATTATGTTTATGTTTTCCTTATGCTTCTGTATTTTTCATTTATGGAATACCTTTATCGTTTCCATTATAGGTAAACACGATAATTTCATTTTAGGAAGTGCGGACTACCACCCCCTCAAAGTGATTTGAATCGTTAATGCCATATGTGGGAAGTATAAAGGAAGGAGTTAAATGATATTATATATTATATTATATTGGAATTATAATATACCTTTATATCATTATGATTTCATTCCATTAAATATGAAATTGAAATGAAAGTAGCGTTCATGCATACGTACGGCTTACCGTCTCCATGAACGGTGCATTTCATTTCATACCTCTAAATGTTATGTAATATTATAAATGCATATATATACTGGAAATATATGATATATATGATATCTATATCATGAATATAATTCTGGAGATAATGGATATCTTACCACTAGAACAACTTGTAATTATAAGAAGTTTATTATTGACTCAAGTACCAAAGATCGACAAAACGACCGTTATTAACTTAAAGAACTAATTAATGTTAATAACATGGTAATAAGTGATATAAAAGGAATAATGAACATGAAAAATGTTCTTAAGGAATTATACATTAACTCTAGTTTATTATTCATGAGATTAATGAATGATGGATTCAATTCAGACACGAGGTAAGGGTTAATTCTACAACCTCTTCATTATTCATGTTTGTTTATATGTAATTATCTACTGGGACCTCTTTGTCATCCACATCCATGTTTCCTAAAAATGTATTTCCAAACATTCTTACTATTTTACAAAATATGGGTTAAAGTCATTTATACCCTTGTTTTACTTTTTATAAGATCTTTATAAATGAATCTTTCCGTCGTTTTCCAAATAAGGTCATTTTTAACCTTTTCGAAAGAATTAAGGTAAGAATGACTTTTTTTAACTTATACGGTGGGTGTGTCTATTTTACATCATTATAAAATCATAGAATCATCCCTTACAAGCTTATAAGAATATTTTCAATGTAAATTTTTTATTTTATAATTATGTGACTTTTAAATGATTTCAAAAAAGGAGATATTTCACTCAAATAGTTTTGATTTCATATATGTCAACATCCTTTGTTGGATTTTAAGATTATTTGATGTTGATTCATTATGATACAAAACATCCATATTTTATTGAATTTTTTGTGATATGTTTAACTATGGATGTGTTATTTTTATACCATTCATGGTTTATGGAGAAAGTATTGACATTTTGTATGCTGGTTTTAATACGAATGTTTATGTTATGATTAAACTGGTTCATATGAGTAATGAATTGGACTTAATAAGTGAAGGATGGAGCCCGTTATAGCTCCACGATGCATCGGTAGGTATCATGAGACAAACTAGTGTCTTGACATAAGGCCTTGCAAAAATCTTGTTTTTAGTCTTGGAAAAAGGCCTTGACTATGTGGTTATGATAGTCTGGAATTATGCATTCCATCATTATGAAAGTGGTTATTGATATTGCGTGTGAATTATTATATGGAATTATTTTGTTTTATTTTCACCATATTATTCTGATGTTCTAGTTTAAAAGTATTTTTTTTAGTTATACAATTGCCTTAAATGTTTATTCTTGTTTATGAAAGTTTCCGCTATATTGTTATCCTTACTGAGCATCTGAGCTCACCCATTTCTATGTTTTATTTTTCCTAGGATGTGAAGAAGTGTATTTTGATTGACCTACAGGGATAGTCTAAGGGATAAGTGTGTTCAAAGTGGACAAGATGTTGTTGTTGTTTTTATCTCATGATGTAATGTAAGACTTATGAATATATATAGTGTTTCCAAGGCTACTAAACTAATCGGTCTTTCGAGACTTGATATTTTATGATCATTCCAACGTTATGTAATAATGCACCGACTCTGGGTAACTAGGGTCGGGGTGTTACAGTTGGTATTAGAGGCAGTTTAGTACTAACCTTGGAAGCTAGATTTAGATAAACTCTGATTAGAGAACATATCCCTAAGATAGACTTTGAGGAATAGTATAGAAGAACATCCTATAATTTTGGTAAAGTATATATTTTGTGTATTTTCTGTGCAATAAAACCCTGTCTGGATTCGATTAGGTATAGGCGGCTCTAGTACATATGTACCTAGGGGTAAAACCTGAAAACACCACATTGAGCTAGACTCGAACGGGAACTGGTGCACGACAACGGGCCTTGCTACACTCTTGGTTACGACACCCCCGAGGGATATGCTTAGGATAATTCATTATTTCTTTAAAAACATTATGATGATTTTATGAGTATATACATCCTCAAAGAAAACATATTTATTATTATGGATTATATCCATAAACTATTCAATTTATGTTAGGTGTTTTTCAAGTTTGTTATTTTTGTATTTCGATTCATAAACTAATCTAGTTTATGACATTGTTTCAAAATGGTGCCTAGTGGAAGGAATGTAAACCATATCAATGCATTCACTCGATTTAGGGATTTTCCTCCTACTCAAGATAATTATAGTGGAGCTAGTGATAAAACTGGTGCTGATCATCTTATCCCCATACTGAGACAACTCACTCAGGTTATGAATAATAACCTTACTCGTATGGAGCACCCTGATCCGCAACGTGGAGGATCAATGTTAGGCCTCTTCATGAGGCAACAACCACCAACATTTAATGGGGGTACAAAATCCATTAGTAGCTGAGAAATGGATAAATTCACTAGAGAAAATATTTCAGGCTTTAGGGAGTAGTGAAAGGGAAAATGTTGTCATGGCAGTTTACTGCCGCACTGGAGATGCTGATCAATGGTGGTTATTGATTCAAAATACAAAGGAAGATGAATAAGTATCATGTATGGAATGGATAGAGTTTAAAGAGATTTTCTTAGAAAAATACTTTCCTCATGACCATCGAGTGGATATGGAAAAACAATTTCTGAGTTTGATGAAAATGGAGGATGAGAATGTTTCAATGTATGAGTCTATCTTTTCAAGGTTAGCGAGGCATGATGCAGATTATATACGTGACCCAAGAAGTAATATTGATCATTTATTTGATGGGTTAAAACAATTTCTCCGTTGAGATTTAGTATCACAATCCTTCTCATCCTACGAAGATATTGTCTCGTGTGTTATCAAGATAGAAAAGGAATTCTCTAAGTCTTCTGACAAAAAAGTAAAGAAAGAGAAAAAGATAACGGTGGAGAAATAGACAGATAAAGGGAAAAGGGAAATAAGGATTTATATTATGTGATAATTGTGGTAAGAAACACCCTGGTACTTGCCTAAAAGGAATGGGAGTTTGTTACAAGTGTGGTGAAAAGGGCCACCATGCTCGTGATAGCAAGGGGAAGAAAGAAGCTACCGATGTTCAATGCTACAATTGCAGGGAGATGAGACATTATGCTAATAAATGTCCTAAGCGATGGGTAAACTTACCTTAGAAATGTCCAAGGGATCAAGGCCAGGCTTATGATGTTACTACAGACGAAGTAGAATAATTATTTTATTGGTGTTTTTGGACTCAAGAACTATATTATGGTTAAAATAATAATGTGATATATATAAGTATTGTACTGCAGTACTTGTTTTTTTCATTAATGTTTTAATATGATGAAGGTAATTATATTTTTAGTATGTGATAATAAGAGAAAATTTACTTTGTTTGGGGAATCTGATGTTACAATTGATTATGGAATTTAGAGACCTTTCAGAGAAAGTCTGGACAAAGGTATTTTGGATAACTATAAAGGTTGGAATGGATTAAGTTGAACTTTGGATAGTATTGTTTAAGGTTAAAACATTTCTGAAGATTATTTTCGGAATATTATAATACTATAGTTTTAGGAAAAGGACAACATGTAGGTCGGGGGATAACCCGTCGCGTCAGAAAAAGCTGTAGGAATCGAACCCACAACCATAGTGCGACAATCCTTTATTACCTACCACTATCCTACAGGAAGTCTCTGGTTATTACAAAATATTTTTCTCCATGGTGTGTTTTAATATTTGGAACCTTATACGATTAGTATAAATATAATATTTTTGAGTTATATTGTCTTTTTGATTGAAATATGAGTTTGTGGTATAAATTAGTTGAAGGATGAAATTATACTTGTCAAGTATATATATATATATATATATATCTTATTCTATGAAGAAATTAATTCTTAAAATTTATGGAAACGATATTAAAAGAAAAATGTGTTATCCTAATACCTTATGTCTTGTTGAACTGATGATATTTTCATCATAGATTGATGGCTTTGAGGCCCTCAATTTTACACTTGTTTGTGAAAGATGTCATCAATCACTCCCTATAAATATTTACATTTTTCCTCTAATTATGTGTTTATAATTTCCACCAATGTTCTCCTATTCTAAACCCTAATTTTGTGGTGACATCCTCATTTCCCTTTTCCTCTTGTTAAGACTAAATTTTATTAACCCTATTTCCGATATGGGTTTTCCACAAAGGTATTTTCTATTTTCCACCTTTTATTTTCGAAAAATAATTTAAAATTGTGAGGATTCAATTTATTGAAGGATGGGAGAATGTAACACCCCAATCTTTCGTGGTACGCTTCTCTTTCAATGATATAATAGTTTGCATCGTACACAAGTTTGAGATTCTAACACACCGCGACCAATCAAAGTAGCTGTTATGAATAGTAATACCCACTCTTTGAAATTTTTTAAATTTTATTATTCAAATTGGTCTTTATTTTTGGATTCGGAATATCGAAATTATCCTAAGTAGAATTTTTGGTATTTTTCTGAGAACTTCCAATTTTTGATGAATAATGAAAAATACTAAACTTTAATTAAAAACAACATTTTTAATAAAAATAATATATAGTGATAAATTATAATATTTGGTGATTTTAAAGTATAATTAGAATATATTTTTACCATTTTATCCAATTATTTTCATTATAATTAATTTCACTTTGAAATTGGACATAAACAATTGTCAATCTTTTGATAGATATTGTTTCTTAAAAACCCGTTTTTGGTTTTGACAATGAGAATTATTTTTAAATTAATTACTGAAATTTCTCTGTTTTGAATTTGGTAAAATAGATTCCATATTTGGAATCTGAAGGTCCAAATTATGTAATTAAGACTCTTTTGTTTTAGGACATTATGAATAGTAACGACGACAATTATCTTTAATTATCATGATTAATTAGTAATCGAGTAGTTAAGGGTAATGAAATAATATCATAATAATATAAAATGACCCCCAAATGTGTCCTAATGATATTTGTTGTGTCATGGCCGACCATGGTATTCCTTGTTCCAACTTAGGGACCCCATGGAATCATGTTTCTGTGATTGTGACAATTAATCATTTTATATTTAAATAAAGGAAAATATAACAAAAGTATGTAACACCTAAGTAAAAAAAAATTAAGTTTGTCTATATAAATGATCTCTCATACTATAAACAATCATTAGTAATCTGAAGAGATTTCCTAAATCATGGTATTTTTTTATAATTTTTAGACATTAAATAAATAAATTTATTTATGACACCCTGATGATGGAGTGATTACCTCATTAATGAATGATTTAAATAAAATGAAAAGATAAGGTAAAATCTAAGAAATAAACTTGTATAAAACCTATTGGATGGGTGGATTTTTAACCCTTATCACCTTATCCTCGAAATAAATCATTTTCAGACCTTCAAAATCTGAAACTCATTTTATAATAAAGTAACATTTCATGACTTTCCAAGAGTTCCCCTCCTCCCTCTTATAAAAGGCCCCCACCTCTAACCCCTTACTCACACTTCTCAAGCCCTTGGCTCATCCAAACTCTACCCAAATACTCTCTAAACTTCCCTCTCTTACTCCTATAAGCCTCACTTTTAGCATAAGTCTTCCCAAGGAAGCCTTTGGCTTAAATCAAAAAGAGTTACCCAATTTTAAGGTAATTTCTTCTCTTATGTTATTTTGTTTTATTTTGCTTCTCCAACCCCTTAAACCCTTTTTATTCCATTGTTTTGTAACAACAACAGTATATTAAATATAATAGGATGTTGTTATGATAATTATTTGGTTTACACTTACACACACCTTCGTCTAATGGTTAAAGAACATATTGTTTCTATGGGTGGCGAATTACTGCCTCACGAAACAATGATTGTTCAATCTTCTTTTAACATCTTTCATGGTGTCCATTAAGATGTCAATATATTCATATATTATAAATATTTGGTTTATGTTTTCCTTATTCTTATTTATTTTTCATTTATGGAATACCTTTATGGTTTCCATTATGGGTAAACATGATAATTTCATTTTAGGAAGTGCAGACTACCGCCCCCTCAAAGTGATTTGAATCGTTAATTCCATATGTGGGACGTATAAATGAAGGAGTTAAATGATATTATATATCATATTATATTAGAAATATAATATAACTTTATATCATTATTATTTAATTCCATTAAATATGAAAAATAAATGAAAGTAGCTTTCATGTGTACGTACGGCTTACCGTCTCCATGAACGGTGCATTTCATTTCTTACCTCTAAATGTTATGTAATATTATAAATGCATGTATATACTGGGTATATATGTTATATATGATATGTAGATCATGAATATAATTCTGTAGATAATGTATATTTTACCACATGAACAACTTGTAATTATAAGAAGTTTATTATTGACTCAAGTACCAAAGATCGACAAAACGACCGTTATTAACATAAATGACTACATAATGTTCATAACATGGTAATATGTGATATAAAAGGAATAATGAACTTCAAAAAGGTTCTTAATAAAGTAGAGATTAACTCTAGTTTATTATTCAGGATATTAAAGAACGACCGAGTCAAGTCGGACACGAGGTAAGGGTTAATTCTACAACCTCTTTATTATTCAATGTTGTTTATATGTAATTATCTACTGGGACCTCTTTATCATCCACATCCATGTTTCTTAAAAATTTATCTCAAAACATTATTACTATTTTATATAATATGGGTTCAAGTCATTTATAACCTTTTTTGACTTTTTATAAGAAGTTTATAGAGGAATCTTTCCGTCGTTTTCCAAACAAGGTCCTTTTTAATCTTTTCGACAGAATTAAGGTAAGAATGTATTTTTTAACTTATACGCGGGTGCGGCTATTTTCCGTCATTATAAAATCATCTAAGATTCCCTTAAAATCTTAAAATAATATATTCAAAGTAAATGTTTTCTTTTATAATTATGTTACTTTTAAATGATTTCAAAAAGGGAGATACTTCCCTCAAATAGTATTGATTTCATCTATGTCAACATCCTTTGATGGATTTTAAGCTTATTTGAAGTTGATTCATTATGATACAAAACTTCCATATTTTATTGAAGGTTTTGTGATATGTTTGATTGTGGATGTGTAATTTTTATACCATTCATGGTTTATAGAGAAAGTATTTTCATTTTATATGATAGTTTTAATACGAATGTTTATGTTATGTTTAAACCTGTACATATGAGGAATGCATTGGACTTAATAAGTGATAAGTGGAGCCCGCTATAGCTCCTCAATGCATCGGTAGGTCCCATGAGACAAACTAGTCTCTTTGTACAAGGCCTTGACAAAATCTTATTTGTAGTCTTGGCGCAAGGCCTTGACTATGTGGTTATGATTGTATGGCATTATGCATTCCATCTTTATGAAAGTGGTTGTTGATATTGCATTGAAATATTCGACTAGTAGAATAACCATGTGAATAATTAAATGGAATTATTTCATTTTATTTTTTCTATATTATTCTGATGTTCATGTTTAAAAGAATTTTTTTAGTTATACAATTCTCTTAAATATTTATGCTTGTTTATGAAAGTTTCTGCTATATTTTTATCCTTATAGAGAATCTGAGCTCACCCCTCTCTATGTTTTATTTTTCCCAAGATGTGAAGAAGTTTATTATGATTGACCTGCAGGGATAGTCTAAGGGATAAGTGTGTTAAAAGGGGACAAGATGTTGTTGTTGTTTTTATTTCATGATGTAATGTAAGACTTATGAATGTATCTAGTGTTTCCAATGCTACTAAACTAATCTGTCTTTCAAGACTTGATATTTTGTGACAATGCCAATGTTATTTAATAATGAACCGACTCTGGGTAACTATGGTCGGGGCGTTACAGCATGTCCTCTAGACTTTGGGTAACTAATTAGAATTCTTACAGTCCCATAATAAATATCATTGGATGGTTTTATTTTTATGAATACTATGAGTATTCAAAAAAATAAAAATAATAAAAATAATATAAAATAAAAATTTGAGTGTAGAGAAATGGATTGATTAAATTCTTGGCTTTCAGCACTTGGGGCGCAAGACTCTAGAGTTGTCTATCCCTGAGTTTTTTATTCTATCTCTATTTATGGTAATATGACTTTTTTTATCATGTTAACTCAAAATGATTCCCGAGTATGTGGGTTTCACTTGGTGCCCTAAGGCCTTTCAGTCTGGGAGTCATCAACAAAGTCTTTCTATATAGGTTAATTTGATTAACTGCAATATCAATTTCTATAGAAACATTGTAAAAAAATAATGATGAATAATCATGTTAGGATTAACTTTGATTCCAGCTAGAGCATCCTTGATTTTCCCCTTGAATAAAAATGAACCCCCATATCTATTATGATTCACAACACATAATTTCACCTAATTGAGTTGGATGCGAATGATGATGGATTTGATAAAAGGAATGGGACTCAGATTTATATTTTCTTTTAAATTAATCTTTTTTTCAATTACCTTGATTGGTTATAAAGATATATTTGTGTGTAGTTTACATTGTGATCACTATTTGTTATAATGAGTTTGAAAAAAAGAATTCAAATATATTCTTTGAATTATATGCTCGGGACTAGAAAATCTCAAGTTGGGGGGTGTGATTATCCAATAAAAACACATATGTTAATTACATTTTAATGGTATTAAATATTCATTTTTTATCCTATGGGCAAGAGTTAGTGGATTTTATTTTTAACATTAATTCTCATCATTTATGTACTTCATGCCTAATGTACACCATTTTAGGCCCAATGATTCATCTAATTTTCAGGAATGTAATTATCCATATTTAAATTTGATATTTTTTGAAATAGATCTAAACTTCAATGTGGAAAATTTTCATTTAGGTCTCAATGGAGGATTCATAAAGGATGATGGGGGATATTTGGTGATGAAAGGAAACAATTATCGAGAAGGCAGATTGGAAACTAGCCAAATGATGTGAGTGTGGGGCCCACAATACAGAACCAATGAAGTAACAATTTCATTCTATGATGGAATATAGGGAGAGGAACCAATCATTCATCAAGAGATAGTGCTAATTTGGCCTCCATGGTGGTTATTAAGCTGACCCAAACAGAATAACAAAATCTAGGCCAGAATCTGTGTCCCAGAATATTATCCCACTAAATCATCCATAACTCCCAATTGACAACTCCAAATATGCCCAACTATTACAGACTTCTAGAAGAGATTAGGGGACACAAAAGACTCTTCTATGGACTACCGATATTTGGTGATAATCTTGCCCATATAGGATTATCTTTTCAGGGGAGACAAGGAGGATAAAAAATTCAAGGGAATCAATTTCTCCACTACTTTACACCACCGTAAGGCCCAAATTAATTTAATAATTGGGAATAAATTGATTGAGTCTCAACATAAGGATTAAAAAATATCTTATATAAGGCAGTGTTGGTGAGGTGGAAGATTTCTCTAGTTTTTATGTAATTTTATGATGCCAATGTTCCTTTGTAATGTTTTCAATTTCCATGTATGTTTCTTTTTGTATTTATATGTTATTAATCAACATATTTCTCCTCTATTATTACCATTTCTTCATTTAAACTATATAATCACTAAGCATAGTGATATCTCGGTGTTGTGGTGAATTAGTTCACAGATAGGTGTGAATTTCATTCACATACACAGAGGAGTGCTCATTATTTCTGCAGTTTTAATTTCATCAATCCAATTATTGTAAGCCATCTTCCACCCACCATTGAGAGTATACCATCAATAGAGGGATAAACCTTAAATGGGTTGATCGTAAGAAGATGAAAATTCTGGATTTAATGTTATTTTATGAACGAATTTTTGTTAATTGGTTAACTAATTTAAGACTTCCATTCTTCTGTTATTTCCACTCTTCATCTTCACTGTGTTTGAGGAAGAAAAATATAAGTTATAAAAAGACCATATACATTGAAGAGACCATTAATTTGGTTCTCTATGTGTGTATAGGATATATAATTGAGTTTATTTAGAATCAAAACAAAAAATTATGAAGGTTGTGCTATTTTGAAGAATGGATTCATCAAGAATTAATAAAAACAAAATTTTATAAACAAGTAAAATTCATTGAATCCACCCCGAGAATTATCCTATGATCAACCCATTTTTGTTGAATTGGATTCACTTATGTTTCATAGTGATATTTTAAAAAATTTAGAATCAAAACCAAGTTGGCCACATCATAACCAGAAATCCATATCATAGGTTGTGTATCTTAGGTATCTTCTTAGGTCTCAGTGGATTCGATAACCCAAGATAGACTTCAAAGACCAATCTACCTATATATCTTGGGTAAATTTGAGTGTGAATCAAATTTTGGTGGTGTTTTTGGGGGACAAGTAAGTAACTTATCCCAAAACCTTCTTTCCTCACGTGAATTCATCTATTCTCACCCATGATCTATTATCTAATCCCTTTCTCATTTTTTTCTTTTCAGCGCATGTCTGCCTACACCCATGATAATTCAAACAGACTAATTAGGGTGGAATGTCCTAGGATTGTGGTGCCAAGTTAACCTAGGGCATTTTTTCCATTAGATCCTAATCTCTTTGATACTCCAGAGTCAAAAATTGATCCCATTTCAGTGGAATGTCTTCAACGAAACCAACTAATAATCTCTAGTAAAAACCAAAATGGAAATCCAACTAAGGCAGCCCCAAACATGGGGAATGCATTTGATGAAACCATGAATGACTACCTAACACCTTCTAGGACCAATTACCCCTAATTAATTAGACATAATTACATAAGATATTCCAACTACATCTTTAAACCCCATGTCAAAAACCACCTTCCCAAATTCCATGGAATGCAGTCCGAGATCCCATACCTTCACGTTAAGGAGTTCAATGACATTGTAGAAACCATGTGTCCCCCACATCAACTATAATTAGTTATGATGAGGTTCTTTAATTTTTCTCTAAAGGATCAAGATAAAAAAATTTAAACAATTTGAGACCATCATCCATCAAATCTTAGGACCAATTACGAAGAGAATTATACAAAAAATAATTTCCCACCACAAAACAATTTCACATAAAAAGAGCACCCCAAACTTTTTTGAAAAATATGGAGAGTCATTCTATGATACATGGTCGGGGTTCAAAGACCCATAAACATGGTTCCAAATTATGGTTTTTCTATAACTGAACAAGTGATAACTTTTTATGAAGGGTTGGGCCCGGGGAACAAACAATTCATTGACATAATGTGTAATGGAACATTTAAAAAAAATCCCCAAATGATGCTTACGAGTATCTGGAAAGCCTTACTGAACTAAACCAAACATGGGAAACTTCACCATATTCTGAAAATCCACAAATAACTACTGGAATTCATACCCTTATAGAATATTAAGGACTTAGGGCTAAAATCACAGCACTATCTAGGATGGTTGAATATATAGACCTTAGGAAAGTCCATGAAATCCAAATTATAGATAGTGTTTGCACAATTTGTGAAAAAAAGGACCATAAGGAAAAAAACTACCCAACCATTCTATCCATCAAGGATGTTCTTTCCGGAGGACCCCTAGTAGAAGTAAATGCCTTGAACTTTCAAAATCCTCAATACCAAAACACTTAAAACCCAAGGTATAACGAACACCCAGGCTTCTGTTGGAAGGATAACCAACAACCTAGGAAACCACAGGGATAAAATCTTTATCCCCATCAGAACTAACAAACCCATAACCAGTTTCAATGCCAACCTATCCAATACCAATATCCACCGGTCTTTATTCAAAAAACCATCCCACGTCCAAAATATCATTGTGGGATAAACCAATCCTCTCAAGAACCAACCAAAATTGTTCCACAAATCCTACTAGAAAAATTGTGCGAACAAATGGAAAGGATGAACTCGGAAGTATCTTCCCTAAAAAAAGATCTTCAAACCATCAAAACTAGAAAGGCACCCATGACTTCAGAATAAATTACACAAGAAACAGTAAGGGGAGAGTCAAGTTTCACTCAAACAACTCATGAACCACTGAAGGTTGTGACTGTTTGAAGAAGTGGGAAATCAATTGAGAAACTAGATCATCTAATTCATAAACCATCTAAATATTCAAACAGGGATGAAAATTCAAGTGAACCAAATGATCAATTTGAAAAAAATGATAACATTGTCAAAGAAATGACTCTCCCACAAACAACCTCACAACCTGCACCATTTCCTCAACGTATGAGGGGGAAAATCAGTCCTGAATAGAGTGAAACATTGAGGGAAATCTTCACACAAGTCATGTTGAACATTCCCCTTCTCGATGCAATCCAAACCATACCTACATACTCAAAGTACCTTAAGGACTTGTGAACTTATAAAGGTAAATTTTTACATAAAAAACAAATCCTTTTGGCTGTTAATGTGAGTACCTCCATTCAAGGGACCATTCATCCTAAGTTGCAAGACCTGGGCTACCCTTACATAAATGTTGAACTAGGAGAGAGAAACATTTTCAAGGTCTTGTGTGACCTAGGTGCTAGTGTCAATCTCATTCCCTATGTTGTGTACTGCTAATTTGTCCTAGAATATTTCCAACCCACATCTATCACTCTTCAAATTTCTGATCATAGCATTAGGGATCCAAAGGGGGTTTTAAAGGACATTTTGGTAAAGGTTTAAAACTTTATCCACCCTGCCGACATTATTATCCTTGACAACCATCCAAACATAGGAAATAAGGAACAAACTCCAATCATACTTGGTTGTCCTTTACATGCAACAATCAACTCTGTTATCTGATTTTGATACGGTAACATGACCATCACCATTGTAAACATGAGTCTAGACTTGAACATCTATAATGAAATCTCGCAAATAGGGGATGACGAGGAAATTCATGAAGTAAACACAAAAGGAAGCATTGATAATGAATCTATAGAACATAAAGGTGTATTTTATGGATGTTTAAGCTAGGATGAGATTGATTTACTTTGTTCACATGAAGGAAGTTTATCTCCTTGGATTGAATAATTTTCAATTGCTCTTATGATGACGTCTTAGGCCCAACAATCAGCGATACATTTTAGGAAACCACTTTCATGGAGACCAATCAAACTTACTTCCCTAAATCTAATAAAAAAAATATTGTAACTGAAAATTCTACTCATGGGTATTCGTTTTTATCTAAAACTCTGTGAAAAAAATCTATCTTGATCTAATTTCCCAATCTTCTGCAGAAATTCTGAAACAACCTGATCTTGAATTGAAGTAATTTCCCACTTCACTCAAGTATGAATTCCTAGGGGACAATCAAACACATCCTATTGTCATTTATTCTTCTTTTGAATCCAATCATGAGAGGATTCTTCTAGATGTAGTTATGATACATAAGAAAGACATTGGATGGACCCTATCTGATATTTGTGAGATTAGCCCACTAATCGGGACTCATAGGATTGTTCTAGAATCTAATTCAAATCCATGTGGTCAACCTTAACGGAGACTCAATACTAATATCATGGTGGTAGTAAGGAAAGAACATTTTAAATTGTTAAAAGCTAGTATCATCTATCCCATAGTTGAGAGTGTGTGGGTGATCCCAATCCAAGTGGTTCCCAAGAAGGCAGGAATCACAGTTATAAACAATAAGGATTGAAAGATTCTTCCAACTAGGGTTATTAGGGGCTGGAGAGTCTACATCGACTATAGGAAGATAAACTCATTTACCAAGAAGGACCATTTCCCCTTAACATTCATTGACCATGTCCTTGAGAGAGTGGCATGTCATGCCTTCTTCTATTTCATTGATGGGTACTCAGGGTACAATCAGATTGAGTTATCCGTAGATGATCAAGGTAAGACTACATTCATCTTTCCATTCAGTACCTCTGCCTTTAAACACATGCCCTTCGGGTTATGCAATTCCCTTGGAACCTTCCTGCGGTGCATGATGGGAATATTCTCAGACATAGGAGGGGATTTTTTAGAGGTCCTCATGGATGACATCTCCATGTTTGAGGATACATTTGGGAGATGGTTAAGGAATGTGGAGAGAGTCTTATCAAGATGTGTAGAAAATAATATGGTCCTAAACTAGGAAAAATTCCATTTCACAGTTAAAGATGGACTAGTTCTTGGCCATATTGATTCAGGTAGGGGGATTGAAGTTGATAAATCCAAGGTTGACATCATTCGTCACTATCCATCATCCAAAAATGTCAAGTAAGTGAGTTATTTCTTAGTACATTCTCGTTTATATAGAAGGTTCATTATGAATTTCATCTCTATTTATTATCCACTTTGTGCTCTATTGGTGAATGATTCTACCTTTTTGTGGATATAAATTTTTATGGAATCATTCTCTATAATCAAGTCAGATCCTATCTCTCCACCTATCATGAAATCTCCAAATTGGAAACTTTCTTTTGAGCTCATGTGTGATGCGAGTGACTTTATTGTAGGATAATTATTAGGACACCAGTGTGAGAAAAATACATGTGTCATTTCTTATGCAAGAAATCATTAAATGATGAAAAAATCAACTACACCACCACTGAGAAAGAGTTGCTTTTTGTTGTCTTCACATTAGAGAAATTCAGGTCTTATATCTTAGGATCACACATATTTGTCTTCAAAGACCATTCGTCCCTGAAATACCTTTTCCAAAAACAAGATTCGAAGGCTATACTGATTAGGTGGGTCCTTCTCTTAAAATAATTTTTCCTCACAATCAAAGATAGAAAGGGTGTTGAAAATTTTGTAGTGGATCACCTCTCTAGGATGTAATTCAAAGACAGCTCAAATCACCTATCTGTGTCTGATCAATTCTCAGATGAACACCTATACTCTGTGAGTGACTGCCCTTGGTATGATGACATATCTAACTTCTTTGTTACAAGAGTCATTCCAAAATTCTTTGGGAATAAATCTCGAAGTAAATTCCTTTCTGATGTTAGGAACTATGTGTTTGATGATCCATACCACTATAAGTTCTGTCCAGACTAGGTCATTAAGAGTTGTGTCCCAAAATCTGAACAAGAGTCCATCCTTAAATTCTATCATAGTGAGGCATGTGGAGGTCACTTTTCCTCTAAGAAAACCTCTGCTAAGGTTATTCTGTGTGGTATATTCTGGACCACCCTCTCAAGGTACCCCTACACATTTTTTCAAAGCTGTTATATGTGTTAACAAGTAGGGTCCATCACAAAAATAAATCAAATGGTACTCACTCCAAACTTCCTGATTGAAATCTTTGTCTACTAGGGAATCGATTTCATGGGTCCATTACCAAACACTCGAGGTTATCTACACATCCTTTTGTCTATCACTTATGTCTCCAAATGGGTTTAGGCCATTCTTACAAAATCTATTTATCATCAAACTGTGATTAGATTTTTGAATGAAAACATCCTCTCTAGGCTTGGAATTCTAAGGGCTTTCATTGGTTATCA
The DNA here is from genome assembly GCA_963277665.1 of Viscum album. Lineage (NCBI taxonomy): Eukaryota > Viridiplantae > Streptophyta > Magnoliopsida > Santalales > Viscaceae > Viscum > Viscum album. Next base: position 629,531,017 of record OY728127.1, read on the forward strand.
TGGAACTGATTTCTACAATCATCCTTTCTTAGCACTCCGGGAAAAGTATGGAATTTATCACAAAGTTTCCACTACTTACCACACATAGAACAATGGTCAAAATGAGTTATCCAAATGAGAAATCAAAAAAATTCTTGAGAAAGTAGTTAATCCATCTAGGAAGGATTGGTCAATAAAACTCTTAGAAGCTCTTTGGGCCTATCGAATCTTATTTAAAACCATTTTAGGAATTTCCCCATATAGGTTGGTGTATGGAAAAGCTTTCCATTTTCCAGTGGAAATTGAATGTAAGGATTTTTGGGAAATTAAGAAAATAAATTAGGACCTCTCATTGGCTGGAACAAAAAAAATTATATCTCAATGAACATGAGGAACATAGGATTGAGGCTTATTAAAATTCAAGGATCAATAATGAAAAGGTACAAGCCTACCAATCTCAAAACCATAAAACCAAACACATTGAAATGAGAAAACCTGTTCTTTTTTATAATTCTAAACATTTCTTACGCCTAAGAAAATTGAGGCCTAGATGGTAAGGTCTGTACATAGTTCATAAGTTGTACCCCGATGGGGCTGTTGAAATTCAAGATCCCACCAATGGTCAAACAATTAAATTTAGTGAACATAGAGTCTTACCATTCATAGAACCATTCCAAAAACATGTTGTTGATAAATAATTGTGTGAACATACCTTAGATAACAAAAATAATTATTCAATTAGGGGTTCAAGTCGATATAATGATGTTAAAAAAAGATTTGCATGGGAGGAAACCCATGGTTTTAAATTTTACAACCATTTTGTTGTTTAATCATCTTTATAATTCAAAAAGTATTAGTGAATCATTTTGATAAAATTTTATTCTACCTCAGACTATTGACCCATTCTTCTCTTATGATTATAGATGTGTATAAAAGGGGAGCATTGTATTCACCCAGGTCACACAGTGTGATCCTTGAGTACTACCTTACCCAAAAATGAAAAAGAAGACTATGTATCATCAATTTGATTTAAAAAAGAAAAACCATAAAAACAAGGAGGCTTGGTATTAAATAAATTGTTTTGTTGTTTGTTTTTTTCTGGTTTGTTCTTGTTTTTATGGTTTAGGGACTATTTAGGGTGATATATATTCAATCAAGGAGGTTCCTACATCACCCATGAGAACAAAGAGTGATTTGGGAGCACCAAAATCATCCTTATGAAACCACCAAGTGAACTTGTTCCATGCGCTTTACAACTGATTCCCCCACCCACATACTCCTCTCTTTTCTTTTTATGAAACTAGGGTTAGTTTAATCCTAAGTTGGGGGTGTGGAAAAAATTTTGTTAAAAAAACAATGAGAAAAAAAACAGGTAAAATTCATTTATCACTAATATAATAACATCTTTTCTCACATTGAAACTACATAGAAAATAATTTTTATTTCCTGGACCCTTAATGTAATTAATTATTATGTAAACAAGAATTGATTTTGGAAGTTTGGTTGTCCAATGATAATTTTCATCATTTTTATTTTCATCTATTAAATCAAAATGCCACAATGCACGTCCTCTAGACCATAGGGTACTAATTTTAATTCTTAGGGTCCCAAAATAAATAGCATAGGGTAGTTTTATTTTTATTAATAATATGAGTATTCAAAAAATAAAAATAAAAATTAATAAAAATAAAAATAAAATAAAATAAAAATTTGCATGTTGATCAATTAATTGATAAAATGCGAGGCTTTCATCACTTGGGGATCATCACTCCAGTGTTGTCTAGACCTGAGTATTTTTAGTCAATCTCTATTTTTGGTAATATGACTTTGTTTTTTATCAAGTTAACTCAAGATGATGCCCGAGTATATGGTTTTCACTAGGCGTGTTAAGTCCTTTGTGTCTGGGACTCATCGACAAAGTCTTGCTACATGGGTTAATTTGATTAAATACAATCTCAATTACTATGTAAACATTGAAAAAAAAGAATGATTAATACTCATATTAGGATTAAATGTGATTCCACATAGTGCTTCCATGATTTTCCCTTTGAATGAATATGAACGCCCATATATATTGTGATTCACAACACAAAATTTCACCTAATTGAGTAGGATGAAGTGTGATGATTGATTTGATCAAAGGAATGTGATTGGGATTGAAATATGCATTTAAATTTATTTTGTTTTGAATTATTTTGATAGGTTATAAAGATATATTGGTGTGTAGTTTACATTGTGAGAATTGTTTGATATAATGTGTTTGAAAAAAAGAATTTAAATACAATCTTTGAATTATTTGATCAGGAATAGAAAATCTCAAGTTGGGGGGTGTGATTAGCCAATAAAAACACATATGATAGTTACATTTTAATTGTATTAAATGTTCATTTTTGATCTTATGGGCCTGAGTTAGTGGATTTTATTTTTAACTTCCATTCTCATCATTTGTGCACTTCACAGCTAATGTACACCAATTTAGGTGCAATGATTCATCTTATTTTAAGGAATTTAATTATCCATATATTAATTTTATATTTTTGGAAATGGATTCAAACTTCAATATGAACATTTTTCATTTTTGGATCAATGAAGGATTCATAAAGGATTATGTGGATATTTGGCGATGAAAGGACACAATTCTAGAGAAGGGAGATTGGACACCAGCCCACTAAATAGAGTGTGGGGCCCACAATAAAAGCCCAATAAAGCCCATGATTCGTGGGAACCTATACAAAATGTATAGGAACAAATAATTCTTTAGTATCCAATGCTAATTCGGCCTCCATTATGGTTTTTAAGGCGGCCCAAATAGAATACCAAAATCTGGGCCAAAGTCTGTGTCCTAGAATGTTATCCCACTAAATTGGCCATAACTCCCGATCCAAAACTCCAAATTGCACCAAATAATATATAAGTCTATAATACCTCCTGGGACACAAAATAATCTTCAATGGACCACCAAGATTTGGTGATATTCATTCCCATACAGGACAATATTTTCAGGGGAGACAAGGGGGATAAAAAGACAAGGAGGGAATCCGTTTCTCCAATACATTCCACCATCCTATGGAAAAAATTAATTTAATAATTGGGAATAAATTGATTGAGGCTCTGCCTAAGTCTTAAAAAATTCCTATTTAATGTAGTGGTGGTGAGGTGGAAGATATATCTGGTTTTTTATGGAATTTTATTATGCCAAATTTCCTTTGTAATGTTTTCAATTTCCATGTATGTTTCTTTTTGTATTCCAATGTTATTAATCAACATATTTCTATTATATTCATCCCATTTAATTATTATAACAATTAAATCACAAATCATAGTTATATCTCAGTGTTGTTTTGAATTAGTTCACCCATAGGTGTGAATTTCATTCACACACACGGAGGAGTGCTTGTTATTTTTGTGGTTTTAATTTCTTCAATACAATTATTGTAAGCCATATTCCGCCCACCATTTAGAGTATATCGTGAATGTAGGGATAAAACGTTAATGGTTTGATCATATAATGATTAAAAGGATGGATTAAATGTTATTTTATGAACGAATTTTTTCAAATTGGTTTACTAATTTAAGACATCGATTCTTCACTTATTTCCACATTTCATCTTCACTGTGTTTGAGAAAGCTAAATCCAAGTACTAAAAGGACCATATTACTTGGAGAGATCATTAATTTTCATATATAAGTGTGTAGGGGTTTACTAATTGAGTTTATTTAGAATAAAACAATAAAATTCTTAAGTAAGTGTTATTTTTATGAATGAATTCATCAATAATTAATAAAACCCAAATTGTATAAAGAAGTAAAATTCATTCAATCCACCTTGACAATAATCCAAAGATCAACCCATTTTCATTGAATTTAATTCACTTAGGCTTCTTAGTGTTATTTTAAAACATCTAAAATCAAAACCATGTTGGCCAATTCATATCAAAAAATCCATCTCATAGGTTGTGCATCTTTGGTATCTTCTTAGGACTCAATGAATTCAATGACCCAAGCGAGACTACAAGGACCATTCTACCTTCCTCTCTTGGGTAAATTTGAGCGTGAATAAAATTTTGTCACTGTTTACAAGAACCAAGTATGAAACTTAGTCTAAAACCTTCTTTCCTCACCCCATTATTATATTCTCAAGCATGATCTCTTATCTTGTCCCTTTATCATTTTTTTGGCACATGTCTGCCAACACCCGCGATAAATCAAACAGACTAGTTTGGGTAGAAATTTATAGGATAGGAGAGTCAACCGAACCATGGGGATTTTTTCCATTATATCATAATCTCTTTGATAATCTAGAGTCAAAAATTGAACCTATTTCAATGGAATGTATTTAAAGAAATCATATTACAAACTCAGGTCGAAACCAAAATGGAAATCCAAATAAGGCAGCCCCAAACATGGGGAATGTAGTCAATCAAACCATGAATGACTACCTCACACCAACTTGGACCAACACCCCCTCATGCATTAGAAATATTTTCATATTATATGCCAACTACATCTTTAAACCCCATGTCCTAAACCACCTTCCCATAATCCCTGGAATGGAGTCTAAATTTTCATGCCTTCACGTTAAGGAGTTCAATGACATTGTAGAAACCATGTGTCCCCCACATCAACAAGAATTAGCTAAGATGTGGATATTTACTTTTTTTCTTTAAAGTATAGAGATAAAAAATTCCTAAACAATTTGAGACCATCATCCATCAACTCTTGGGACCAATTAATGAAATAATTCAGTAAAAAATACTTTCCCCACCACAAAACAATTGAACTTAAGAATTGCATCCAAAACATTTTTGAAAAAGAGGGAGAGTCATTGTATAAAACATGGGAGAGGTTCAATGACACCCTAAACATGGTTCCACATCATCATTTTTCTATACCTGAACAAGTGATAATTTTTTATGAAGGTTTGTACCTGAGGAACAAATAATTCATTGACAAGATGTGTAATTGAACCTTTAAAAAATCACCAAATGGTGCTTACGAGTATCTAGAAAGCCTGGATGAACAAAACCAAACATGGGGAACTTCAAATTTTTCTAAAAAACCACAAATAACTACTGTAATTCAGACACTTATAGAATAGGAAGGCATTAGGGATAAAATCACAACACTCTCTAGGAAGGTTGAAGAGATAGACTTTAGGAATGCCCATGAAATCCAAATTGTAGACCATGTTTTCAAAATTTGTGAAAAACATGACCATAATACAGAAAACTGCCCAACCATTCGATCTATCAAGGTTTTTATTTTAGGAGGACCCACATCATATGTAAATGCCTTGAACTTTTATAATCGTCAATAACAAAACACCTTCAACCCAAGGTATAATGACTACCGAGGATTGCGCTGGAAAGATAACCAAAAACCTAGCCCACCACAGGGACTAAATCCATACCCCCAGCAGAACTACCAAACCCATAACTAGTTCCAAACCTAACCTATCCAATACTGATATCCACTGTCTCATTTTCAACAAACCATCCGACATCCAAAATATCCCTTCTGGGATACACCAATCTTATCATGCACGAACCCAAACTGTTTCACAAGGAATAATAGAAAAACTGTGAAAACAAATGGAAATGATGAACTCAGAAGTATCTCTAAAAAACAAGAACTTCAAACCATCAAAACTAGAATGGAACCCATGCCTACAAAATCCAGTCCACAACAAACAATAATGGGAGAGTCAGGTTGCACTCAAACAACTCATGAACAACTAAAGGTTGTGACTGTTTTAAGAAGTGGGAAATAAATTTAGAAACATGAAAAACTAATTCGGAACCAATATGAAGATTCAAACATGGATAAAAATTCAACTGAACTAAATGATCAAACTAAAAAAATGATATCATTGTCAAAGAAACAACTCTTCAGCAAACAACCCCACAACCTGTACCATTTCATCAATCCATGAAGGGGAAAACCAAGCCTAAATTGAGTGAAACATTGAGGTAAATCTTCTCACAAGTCAAGTTGTACATTCCCCTTCTCGATGCAATCCAAACCATACCTTCCTACTCCATGTACTTTAAGGACTTCTACACTTTTAAAAGAAAATTTTCACATAAAAAACAATTCCTTTTGGCTGCTAATGTGAGTACCACCATTCAAGGGACTATTACTCCTAACTTGAAAGACCTGGGTTTCCCTTACATAAATGTTGAACTAGGAGATAGAAAAGTTGTCAAGGACTTGTGTGACCTAGGTTCTAGTGTCAATCTCATTCCCTTTGTTGTGTACTGCCAGTTAGGCATAGAAGAGCTCCAACCCACATCCGTCAAACATTAACTTGTTGATCGTAGAATTAGGGTTATAAATGTGATTTTAAAGGACATTTTAGTAAAGGTTGAAAACTTCATCTACCCTACTGAATTCATTGTCCTTGAAAACCTTCCAAATTTAGGAAATATGGAACAAAACCCAATCATCATTGGTCATCCATTCCCTGCAACAATCAACTCTATTTTCCGAGTTTGAAATGAGAACATGACCATCACCTTTGGAAACCTGATTATAGTTATGAACATCTATAATCCAAGCTAAAAAATAGGGGATGGTGATGAAAATCATGAAGTAAACATGATAGGATGCATCGATAATGAATCCATAGAACATAAAGGAATATTTGATGGATTTTTATGCCAGGATGAGATTTATTTTCTTTGTTCACATGAAGTAATTTTAACTCCTTGGATTGAATAATTTTCAAATTGCACTTATGTTGAATTCTTAAGTCCAACAATTAGTGAATCCTTTCAAGAAACCACATTAATAGAGACCCATCAAACTTCCTTCCCTAAATCTGATCAAGCCAATCTTGTAGTTGAAACTTCTATACATGGGGATTTAATTTTATCAAAAAATATAGGAATAAAAATTGATCTTGATCCAATGTCCCAATCTACTGCTGAAATCTTGAACCGACCAAATATTGAATTGAAGGAACTTCCCACTGCACTCAAGTATGCCTTCCTAGGGGAAAATCAAACAAATCCTATTGTCATTTGTTCTTCTCTTGAATCCAATCAGGAGAGGATGATTCTAGATGTCCTTAGGAAACAAAAGAATTACATTAGTTGGACCCTGTTTGATATTCTTGGGATTATCCCACTAATCTGGACTCATATTATTTTCCTAGAATCTGATTCAAATCCACGTCATCAACCTCAATGGAGACTCAATCCTAATCTCATGGAGGTATAAAGGAAGAAACTTCTGAAATTGTTAAAAGATGATATCATCTATCCCATAGCATAGAGTGAGTGGGAAAGCCCAACCCAAGTGATTCCCAAGAAGGTAGGAATCACATTGATAACCAATAAGGATAAAGAGATTCTTCCAACTAGGGTGAGTAGTGGTTGGGGAGTCTGCATCGACTAGAGGAAGCTAAACTCATTTACCAGGAAGAACCATTTCTCCTTACCATTCATTGAACATGTCCTTGAGAGAGTGGTAGGTCATGCCCTCTACAATTTACTAGATGGGTACTCAGGGTACAATCATATTGAGGTACCCCTATAGGATCAAGGGAAGACTACATTCACATTTCCACTCGGCACCTTTGCCTTCACACACATGCCCTTCGGGTTATTCAAGGCCTTATGAACCTTCTAGTGGTGCATGATGGTAATCATCTCAGACATGTTAGGGGATTTTCTAGAGGTTTTCATGGATGTATTCTCCGTTTTTAGGGATATATTTGAGGGATGATTGAGGAATGTGGAGGGAGTCTTGTCAAGATGTGTAGAAAATAATCTGGTCCTAAACTGGGAAATGTGCCATTTAATAGTTAAAGAATGACTATTTCTAGGTCATCTGGTCTAAAGTAGGGGTATTGACGTTGATAATTCCACAGTTGACATCCTCCATCCCCTTCCATCACCCAAAACTATCATTGAAGTGTGGTCTTTCGTAGTACACTCTGGATTCTATAGAAGCTTCATTATGAATTTCAGCTCTATTTCTCGACCACTTTGTGCTCTATTGGTGAAATATGCTCCATTTTTATGGACATTTAGCTGTGAGGAATCATTATCTACACTCATGTTATCTCTTTTCTCTCCATCTATCATGCAATATATAAATTAGAAACTTCCTTTTGATCTTATGTGTGATGAAAGTGAATTCGATTTAAGATTAGTCTTAGGATAATGGTGTGAGAAAAATCCATGAGTCATTTTTTATGCAAGAAAATAAATAAATGATGCACAAATAAACTACAACACCACTGATAAAGAGTTTCTTGATGTTGTCGTTTCCTTATAGAAGTTACAGTCCTATCTTATAGGATCACCCATCATTGTCTTCGCTGACCATTCATCCATGAAATTCCATTTCCAAAAACAGGATTCCAAGGCTAGACTGTAACGCCCCGACCCCAGCTACCCAGAGTCGGTGCATTACTTCGTAACATTGGCATGATCACAAGAAAGATCAAATCTCGAAAGACCGATTGGTTTAGTAGCCTTGGAAACACTAGATATATTCATAAGTTTTACATTACATTATAAAATGAAAAAAACTACTACAACAACATAATGTTTCCACAATCCACACTATTAACCCCCCATAAAAATCCCTGCAGGTCATTCATAACTTACTTCTTCACATCCTGGGAAAAATAAAACATAGAAAAGGGGTGAGCTCAAATGCCCAGTAAGGATAACAATATAGCAGAAACTTTTATAAATAAGAATAAACATTTAAGGCAATGTATAACTAAAACAAAAGCCTTTTAAATATTAACTTTCAACATGGTATGGCATAAATAAAATGAAATAATGCCATTTACTTATTCACATGGATATTCTACTAATCGAATAATCACATGCAAAAATCAATAACCACTTTCATAATGTTGGAATGCATAATGCCAGACTATCATAACCACATAGCCAAGGCCTCGTGCCAAGACTACAAATAAGATTTTGTCAAGGCCTTGTGCCAAGACACTAGTTTGTCTCATGAGACCTACCGATGCATCGAGGAGCTATAGCGGGCTCCACCCGTCACTTATTAAGTCCAATGCATTCCCATATGAAAAGGTTTAAACATAACATAAACATTCGTATTAAAACTAGCATACGAAATGTCAATAATTTCACCATAAACTATGAATGGTATAAAAATAGCACATCCACAGTCAAACATATCACAAAACCTTCAATACAATATAGAAGTTTTGTATCATAATAAATCAACTTCAAATAATCTTAAAATCCATCGAAGGATGTTGACATAGATGAAATCAAAATTCTTTTTAAAGAAGTATCTCCTTTTATTTTAAAATCATTTAAGATCCATATAAAATAAAACATTTTCTTTGAAAATATTCTTATAAGCTTGTATGGAAAGATTCAACGATTTTATAACGGCGGAAAATAACCGCAACCCGCCGTATAAGTTAAAAAAACATTCTTACCTCAATTCTGTCGAAAAGGTTAAAAGGGACCTTGTTTTGAAAACGACGGAAAGATTCCTTTATAAACCTCTTATAAAAAGTCAAAAAGGGTATAAATGACTTTAACCCATATTCTTGTCAATAGTAAAAATGTTTTGAAATACATTTTTAAGAAACATGGACGTGGATGATAAAGAGATCCCAGTAGATTATTACATATAATACAACCTCGGATAATGAAGAGATTGTGAAATAACCCTTACCTTGAACTTTTTCTTGGTTGGGGTAGGTTAACCTCCTGTATAATGGTGAAATAATTGTTATTAAATTGTACAAGAATCATATACATTAATATGATATCATATATGATATTTTAACATTGCTTTATTAATAATATCTTAGTATTATCGTTGTTTCGGTGATAATCGATTCGTTCTTCTTAAATGTTTGGTTACGTAAGACATGTTTGTAATGGATAGATTATATCTTATTCATAATCAGAATGATATTAACATTATTTTTAACCCTAAAATGAGAATAATACTTGAATGGATATGATGGAGAACGAATCTTATCGCGTTCGTGGAGACGGTAGTCCGTACGTACGCACGAACGCTACTTCCATTTAATTTTTATTTTAAAAGAATCAAATCCAAATGATACATAGGTATATTACTATTCCAGTATAATATAATATTTTATATATGTTACTTAAGTTCATTAACACCATCCTTTATACGTTCCATGTGTGGTATGAACGAGTCATATCATTTTAAGGGGGCGGTAGTCCGCACTTCCTCAAATGAAATTATCGTATGTATATACAACATGAAACGAATAATGGAATGAAATAAAATGGAATTACAGAAGCTTATATATAAAATATATATCATTAATATCATATTTAATTACATTTCCATCATAATGGCCACCATGAGAGGTGGTAAGATGTATTTGAACAATCATCGTTTCGTGAGGCGTTAGTTTGCCATCCACAGAAACATTATGTTCATCATCCATTAGATGGAGTTGTGTGTATGTGTAGTTTGAATCCTTCTTATAACAACATCCTAGTATATTTAGGATACTGGTGTTGTTACAAAAGAAAGGAAATAAAAAGATTTTGGGGGTTGGAGAAGCAAAATAAATGAAAATACTTTAAGAGAAATTGTTACCTTTAATTTAGGTAACTCACTTTGGTTGGAACCAAAGGACTTCTTGAAATGCTTTCTTCCTAAGGGGAAGCTTCAAGGAGGAGGAGAGGGATGTGGGGAGCTTAGTTGGGCAGAGTTTGGACGAGCCAAGTGGCTTGAGAGGTGTGAGGAAAAGAGAAGGAGGAGTTCCCTTTTATAAGAGGGGTGAGGGGCACCTTTGGAAAAGCTAGAAATATTAATTTATAATAAATTCATATTCGGTTTCTAATGGCTCCAAAGTTGACTATTCAAAGGTTAAGGTGGGGATAGGTCGAAAACCACTCAACCAATAGAATTTAGACAGGTTTGGGTACTTATATTAACCTTATCTTTAAGTATTAACTCTAAGTTAATTAGTTTCACTTTTACAATGTCTCTTTGTATTTTTATATAATATGGTTAATAAACTTACTATATACATCCCAGCGACCCCCAAGTGGTCCAGTAATGATTAACCTATCATAATATAAGTCTCTTGGCCGAACCTTAGATTTTTAGGAATTTAATATCAATTAATAATATAATATTTGTTTTAAGAACTCTTTTATGTCAATTTTGACACTATTCAATAGTTGATTTTTGTGAAACTCATAACAGATTGATTACTTCGAACAAAGTCAATTAAATCAATCCTAATATATCATATTATCCTAGAAAATTAGTTTAATTCATTAAAAGTTTCATATTATATTTATTTGGGTATTTATAATATCAATTATGTTAATTTTTTACTATTTTAGTAATTACTGCATCATCATTGTGTCATAAATAAAATAAATTATTTAATGTCTAAAAATTATAAATAAAACATCATTATGTAGGAAATCTTTTTCGCTTTCTAATGAATATTTATAATCGAAAATCCAACATGTATAACCCTATGTAAAAATTGTTCTTATAAAAGATGTAAGCTTATGCCATTTTTATTTTTATTTTAACTTTATTAATATAATGTGTCCCTACCACATACAAGTGGCTCCAAGGGGTCCCCAAATTGACCCAAGGATGCCTATGGTCGGGTATGTGTCCACCAATAAGGTTATGACACGTTTTAGGGTAATTTTGTATTATTATAATATTATTTTTTAACCCTTATTTACCGGATTTACCCTTTAACCATGGTAAATAAAATATTTACCGCAGTAATTATTCAAAATGTCTAAAAATAAAAGTTACCTATTTACACAATTTGAACATCCTGATTCCAAATATGGAATCCATTTTTCTAAATTCAAAACACAGAAGTGGCAGAAATTAATTTAAAATTAATTCCCGCTGTCAAAACAAAAAGCGTGTTTTTAAGAGATAATAACTATCAAAAGATTGACACTTGTTTATGTTCGGTTTAATTGTAAAATTTTGTCTAATGAACAACATTATATTAAATTGTAAAAATATATTCTAAATATACTTTAAAACCACTCAAATTCATAATTTATCACTATTAATTATTTTGATTAAAAAAGTTGTTTTTAATTAAAATTTAGTAATTTTCACTATTCATCAAAATATGAAAGTTATCCGAAATGTACCAAAATTTCACCTTAGGCTAAATTCGATATTCCGAAACCAAAAATGAAGTCCATTTTAAAATATAAAATATATATAATTTCAAAAAGTAGGTATTACTATTCATAACGGCTAGTTTGATTGGTTGTGGTGTGTGTTAAAACTCAAGGTTGCGTACAACACACGCTACTATATTATTCAAAGAAAGTGTACCGTGGAAGCTTGGGATGTTTCATTTTAAATTTTTGATGTCCCCATTTAGTCAAAAAGTTTAAAATATTGTATTTAAAAAGGGTTTACTATTAAATTTGATAATACTGAAAATGAATTTGTTCTTGCATTATATCTAAGAAACTCATAATATGGATTCTAAAATTATAAGGATTATATAAACATTAAAATTTATCTAATACTATTCATAACCTCTTTTGAATGGCTTGTTTGGTAAGTCATGGTGTGCTTGAACTTGGTGTTGCATGTAGTGAAAGATATTGAATTATTTTGAAGAACTAACACACTATGAAATCTTGGGGTGTTACATTCTCCCCTCCTTCAATAAATTGCGTCCTCGCAATTTGAAATTATTCTTCGAAAATAAAAGGTTGAAAATAGATAATATATTTGTGGGAAACCCCACATCGGAAATTGGGTTACTAAAATTTAGTCTTAATATTAGGAAAAGAGAAATGAAAGTGTCACCACCAAATTATGATCTCGATTAGGAGAACATTGGTGGCAATTTGAGACATATAATTGGAGGAAAAACGTAAATATTTATAGGGAGTGATTGAGGTCATAAATCACAAACAAGTATAAAATTGAGTTCCTTAAATTCATCAATCTATGATGAATTGAAATACCATCGGTTCAACAAAACATAGGGTATTAGGATAATACATTTTTGACGTTTCAAAATATCCTAGTTGAAATCCCACATCGAAAAATGAATTAATGAGGCCTCTATTTAAAATAAAGAGTCGAAAGTATGAAGATTACCGAAAATAACACATACTAGGGTTCCATGTAGGAAAATATGGATATGGAAGAAAAATATAACCATCAATTATCTGATGGAGAGTGGTAGAGAACATGGCTATAAAAAGGCCAACAATCCCAAAGCCATAAATTAGTGATGATTTAAGGTACCATCTAGGAAAACATTTTTGTTCAAAGTTGCTTTTCTTAATATTGAGGAATTTATTTATGAGATTGGCTAAGATCATAAGGAGATATACTTACTTTATAATTAGAGTTTTATCCATTAATAAATTTCTACCACAAACTCATCTTTCACTCTAAAAGATAATAGAATGTAAAAAAATTCTATTTACACTATTCGTATAGGGTTCCAAAATAAACGAATTTATAATTCATCTACATGATCTTTTAATAAAAACTACATTATTTAATCCAGGACATCTCATGGTCCAGTGGTAGGTGATACACCCTTGTCGCCCTTCGGTTGCGGGTTCAAGTCTCGCAGCCTTGCCGGACGCGACGGGTTGCCACCCGACCTCCGGGTTGTCCTTTTATGGCAATCCAAAATAATCCAAACTAGAACTATCCAAAATACTTCTGTCCAAACTCACAGTCTAACATTTATAAGGAAGGTAAACATAATATAGATCCTTTTTACCCCGTAATAGCATATGAATACCTTCATCATGTATTACCATATTCCTTATTGATTACATTCATGCTCCCTTATTCCATATAGAATACTGGATATACTTCATCAATCCAAAAATGTTTTAAACCCCAAAAATGATGGAATATACAAATCATTAATCAGTTCCAAGGTAGTCAAGAATATCCAATATATTTTTTTCCAAAATAATCATGTATTATTCGAAAATCACTACCTCGGTATCAGAACTATATTATGGTTTATCATTCTCTCAACCATATATTTTCCAAAAATCTATCCTGCTAATGAGTCACTTTTCTTTGTTCCACACAATCTCAAGTCCTTAATGAAATAGTACTGCAGTACAATCCTTATATACTCCATAATTATTATAACAAGTACATTGTTGATACAACACTCAATTGACATAATCAACATAAGAACTCTAATCATTCCTCTTCATCTGTGGTAGTATCATAACTTGATTATTATCCAATAGCATCATTTGCGTCATAGTCTGATGACTGGGACATAGGTTCGCGTAGTGTCCAAACTCCTTGCAAATGAAGCATTGTACATTTGAAACCATTTTCTTACCCTTGCAGTCATGTACTTTGTGCCCTTTTTCTCCACACTTATAACAAACTCCCATTCCTTTCAGGCAAGTTCCAGGGTGTTTCTTTCCACAGTTACCACATATGGGAAAATTCTTCTTTTCCCTCTTCCCTTTATCCATATTTCTCTCTTCTATCCTTTTCTTCTCTTGCTTCCCTTCAAAGCCATAGGACTTAGTAATCTCTTTACTTATCTTATCAATACATGATATTATTTCTTCATATGATGATAATACATGGGATACTATTTCTCTTATAAATTCTAGCTTAATACCATGAAAGATATGATCCTTACTTCTCTTTGTATCATGTGCATTTCTGGAGTTCTCATTCCTTCTACTGGGTGCCATTTCTAAACAATGGCATAAACTACATCAGTTTATGAATCAAAATACATAATCCCATACTTATAAAACACTTAACATAAATTGAACTATTTATGGATATAATCCATAATCATAAGAATGTCTCCTTTGAGGATGTATATACACATAAACCCTTCATAATGATTTGTAAAGAAAATGAGAGTTATCTTAAGCATATCCCCCGGGAGTGTCGTAACCAAGAGTGCAGCAAGGCCCGTTGTCGTGCACCAGTTCCCGTTCGAGTCTAGCTCAAAGCGGTGTTTTCGGGTTTTACCCCTAGGTACATCTGTGCCAGAGCCGCCTCTACCTGCTCGTATCCAGACAGGGATGTATTGCTCGGAAAACTCACAAAATCTCTACAATACCAAAATTCTAGGAAGTTCTTCTATACTAATCCTCAAAGTTCATCTTAGGTCTACGTGCTCTAATCAGAGTTTATCTAAATCTAGCTTCCAAGGTTTGTACTAAACTTCCTCTGATACCAACTGTAACGCCCCGACCCCAGCTACCCAGAGTCGGTGCATTACTTCGTAACATTGGCATGATCACAAGAAAGATCAAATCTCGAAAGACCGATTGGTTTAGTAGCCTTGGAAACACTAGATATATTCATAAGTTTTACATTACATTATAAAATGAAAAAAACTACTACAACAACATAATGTTTCCACAATCCACACTATTAACCCCCCATAAAAATCCCTGCAGGTCATTCATAACTTACTTCTTCACATCCTGGGAAAAATAAAACATAGAAAAGGGGTGATCTCAAATGCCCAGTAAGGATAACAATATAGCGGAAACTTTTATAAATAAGAATAAATATTTAAGGCAATGTATAACTAAAACAAAAGCCTTTTAAATATTAACTTTCAACATGGTATGGCATAAATAAAATGAAATAATGCCATTTACTTATTCACATGGATATTCTACTAATCGAATAATCACATGCAAAAATCAATAACCACTTTCATAATGTTGGAATGCATAATGCCAGACTATCATAACCACATAGCCAAGGCCTCGTGCCAAGACTACAAATAAGATTTTGTGAAGGCCTTGTGCCAAGACACTAGTTTGTCTCATGAGACCTACCGATGCATCGAGGAGCTATAGCGGGCTCCACCCGTCACTTATTAAGTCCAATGCATTCCCATATGAAAAGGTTTAAACATAACATAAACATTCGTATTAAAACTAGCATACGAAATGTCAATAATTTCACCATAAACTATGAATGGTATAAAAATAGCACATCCACAGTCAAACATATCACAAAACCTTCAATACAATATAGAAGTTTTGTATCATAATAAATCAACTTCAAATAATCTTAAAATCCATCAAAGGATGTTGACATAGATGAAATCAAAATTCTTTTTAAAGAAGTATCTCCTTTTATTTTAAAATCATTTAAGATCCATATAAAATAAAACATTTTCTTTGAAAATATTCTTATAAGCTTGTATGGAAAGATTCAACGATTTTATAACGGCGGAAAATAACCGCAACCCGCCGTATAAGTTAAAAAAAACATTCTTACCTCAATTCTGTCGAAAAGGTTAAAAGGGACCTTGTTTTGAAAACGACGGAAAGATTCCTTTATAAACCTCTTATAAAAAGTCAAAAAGGGTATAAATGACTTTAACCCATATTCTTGTAAATAGTAAAAATGTTTTGAAATACATTTTTAAGAAACATGGATGTGGATGATAAAGAGATCCCAGTAGATTATTACATATAATACAACCTCGGATAATGAAGAGATTGTGAAATAACCCTTACCTTGAACTTTTTCTTGGTTGGGGTAGGTTAACCTCCTGTATAATGGTGAAATAATTGTTATTAAATTGTACAAGAATCATATACATTAATATGATATCATATATGATCTTTTAACATTGCTTTATTAATAATATCTTAGTATTATCGTTGTTTCGGTGATAATCGATTCGTTCTTCTTAAATGTTTGGTTACGTAAGACATGTTTGTAATGGATAGATTATATCTTATTCATAATCAGAATGATATTAACATTATTTTTAACCCTAAAATGAGAATAATACTTGAATGGATATGATGGAGAACGAATCTTATCGCGTTCGTGGAGACGGTAGTCCGTACGTACGCACGAACGCTACTTCCATTTAATTTTTATTTTAAAAGAATCAAATCCAAATGATACATAGGTATATTACTATTCCATTATAATATAATATTTTATATATGTTACTTAAGTTCATTAACACCATCCTTTATACGTTCCATGTGTGGTATGAACGAGTCATATCATTTTAAGGGGGCGGTAGTCCGCACTTCCTCAAATGAAATTATCGTATGTATATACAACATGAAACGAATAATGGAATGAAATAAAATAGAATTACAGAAGCTTATATATAAAATATATATCATTAATATCATATTTAATTACAGTGCCATCATAATGGCCACCATGAGAGGTGGTAAGATGTATTTGAACAATCATCGTTTCGTGAGGCGTTAGTTTGCCATCCACAGAAACATTATGTTCATCCTCCATTAGATGGAGTTGTGTGTATGTTTAGTTTGAATCCTTCTTATAACAACATCCTAGTATATTTAGGATACTGGTGTTGTTACAAAAGAAAGGAAATAAAAAGATTTTGGGGGTTGGAGAAGCAAAATAAATGAAAATACTTTAAGAGAAATTGTTACCTTTAATTTAGGTAACTCACTTTGGTTGGAACCAAAGGACTTCTTGAAATGCTTTCTGCCTAAGGGGAAGCT
The DNA here is from genome assembly GCA_963277665.1 of Viscum album. Classification (NCBI taxonomy): domain Eukaryota; kingdom Viridiplantae; phylum Streptophyta; class Magnoliopsida; order Santalales; family Viscaceae; genus Viscum; species Viscum album. The sequence goes on from OY728127.1 coordinate 629,548,494, forward strand.
TCAAGGAGGAGGAGAGGGATGTGGGGAGCTTAGTTGGGCAGAGTTTGGACGAGCCAAGTGGCTTGAGAGGTGTGAGGAAAAGAGAAGGAGGAGTGCCCTTTTATAAGAGGGGTGAGGGGCACCTTTGGAAAAGCTAGAAATATTAATTTATAATAAATTCATATTCGGTTTATAATGGCTCCAAAGTTGACTATTCAAAGGTTAAGGTGGGGATAGGTCTAAAACCACTCAACCAATAGAATTTAGACAGGTTTGGGTACTTATATTAACCTTATCTTTAAGTATTAACTCTAAGTTAATTAGTTTCACTTTTACAATGTCTCTTTGTATTTTTATATAATATGGTTAATAAACTTACTATATACATCCAAGCGACCCCCAAGTGGTCCATTAATGATTAACCTATCATAATATAAGTCTCTTGGCCGAACCTTAGATTTTTAGGAATTTAATATCAATTAATAATATAATATTTGTTTTAAGAACTCTTTTATGTCAATTTTGACACTATTCAATAGTTGATTTTTGTGAAACTCATAACAGATTGATTACTTCGAACAAAGTCAATTAAATCAATCCTAATATATCATATTATCCTAGAAAATTAGTTTAATTCATTAAAAGTTTCATATTATATTTATTTGGGTATTTATAATATCAATTATGTTAATTTTTTACTATTTTAGTAATTACTGCATCATCATTGTGTCATAAATAAAATAAATTATTTAATGTCTAAAAATTATAAATAAAACATCATTATGTATGAAATCTTTTTAGCTTTCTAATGAATATTTATAATCGAAAATCCAACATGTATAACCCTATGTAAAAATTGTTCTTATAAAAGATGTAAGCTTATGCCATTTTTATTTTTATTTTAACTTTATTAATATAATGTGTCCCTACCACATAAAAGTGGCTCCAAGGGGTCCCCAAATTGACCCAAGGATGCCTATGGTCGGGTATGTGTCCACCAATAAGGTTAGGACACGTTTTAGGGTAATTTTGTATTATTATAATATTATTTTTTAACCCTTATTTACCGGATTTACCCTTTAACCATGGTAAATAAAATATTTACCGCAGTAATTATTCAAAATGTCTAAAAATAAAAGTTACCTATTTACACAATTTGAACATCCTGATTCCAAATATGGAATCCATTTTTCTAAATTCAAAACACAGAAGTGGCAGAAATTAATTTAAAATTAATTCCCGCTGTCAAAACAAAAAGCGTGTTTTTAAGAGATAATAACTATCAAAAGATTGACACTTGTTTATGTTCGGTTTAATTGTAAAATTTTGTCTAATGACCAACATTATATTAAATTGTAAAAATATATTCTAAATATACTTTAAAACCACTCAAATTCATAATTTATCACTATTAATTATTTTGATTAAAAAAGTTGTTTTTAATTAAAATTTAGTAATTTTCACTATTCATCAAAATATGAAAGTTATCCGAAATGTACCAAAATTTCACCTTAGGCTAAATTCGATATTCCGAAACCAAAAATGAAGTCCATTTTAAAATATAAAATATATATAATTTCAAAAAGTAGGTATTACTATTCATAACGGCTAGTTTGATTGGTTGTGGTGTGTGTTAAAACTCAAGGTTGCGTACAACACACGCTACTATATTATTCAAAGAAAGTGTACCGTGGAAGCTTGGGATGTTTCATTTTAAATTTTTGATGTCCCCATTTAGTCAAAAAGTTTAAAATATTGTATTTAAAAAGGGTTCACTATTAAATTTGATAATACTGAAAATGAATTTGTTCTTGCATTATATCTAAGAAACTCATAATATGGATTCTAAAATTATAAGGATTATATAAACATTAAAATTTATCTAATACTATTCATAACCTCTTTTGAATGGCTTGTTTGGTAAGTCATGGTGTGCTTGAACTTGGTGTTGCATGTAGTGAAAGTTATTGAATTATTTTGAAGAACTAACACACTATGAAATCTTGGGGTGTTACATAGACTGATTAGGAGGGTCCTTCTCTTACAATAATTTAACCTCATAATCAATAAAAAAAGGGTGTTTGAAATGTTTTATCTGATCACCTCTCTTGGTTGGAATTCAAAGACACCTTAAATCACCTATCTATGTCTGATTCATTTCATGATGAACACCTATACCCTGTGAGTGACTACCCTTTGTATGTCGACATAGTTAACTTCTTAGTTACATGACTCATTCAAAAATTCTTAGAGACTCTAGATCGAAGGAAATTACTTTCTGATTTTAGGAACTATGTGTTTCATGATCCATACCTCTATAATTTCTGCCCTAACCAAGTCATTAGGAGGTGTGTCCCAGAATCTGAACAAGAGTCCATCCTTAAATTCTGTCATAGTGGGCATGTGGAGGTCACATTTCCTCTAAGAAAACATATTATAAAGTGCTTTGGTGTGGTATCTTCTTTCCCACCCTCTCAAGGGACTCCTACACATTTTTTTCAAATCTTATCTAAGTGTTAACAAGTTGGGTCCACTACAAAAAGGAATAAAATTCAACTCACTCCCATATTGGTGATTGAAATATTTCACTGATGGGAAATAGATTACATGGGTCCCTTCCCAAAATGTAGGGGATATCTATACATCCTTTTAGCTGTCGATTATGTCTCCAAATGGGTTGAGTCCATTCATAAAAAATCCAATGATCATCAAACTGTATTATATTTCTTGAGGAAAACATCCTCTCTAGATTTTTAATTCCTGTGTCTATCATTAGTGATTATGGAACTCATTTCTGTAATCGACCTTTCATAGCACTCATGGAAAAGAATGGAATTTATCACAAAGTGTCCACTGCTTACCACCCACAGACCAATGGTCAAGCTGAGTTATCCAATAATGAAATCAAACAAATTATTGAGAAAACTATTAATCCATCTAGGAAATATTGGTCAGGAAAATTCTTAGATTCTCTTTGGGCCAATCGGACCACATTTAAAACCATTTTAGTAATGTCCCCATATGTGTTGGTTTATAAAAAAGCATTCCATTTGCAAGTGGAAATTGATCATAAGTCTTAATGGTAAATTAAGAAAATGAATTATGACCTTTCATTGGCCTAAAAAAGGAAATTATATCTATATGAATGTGAGGAACTTAGGATGGAGGCTTATGAAAATTCAAGGATTAATAGAGAAAAAGTACAAGCCTACCAATCATGAAACCTTAAAACCGAACATGTTGAATTGGGAAAACTGTTTTTTGTATAATTCTAAACAACACTTACACCCAAGAAAATTGAGGTCTAGATGGTTAGGTCCATACATAGTGCATAAGGTGTACGCCCATGGGGCTATTGAAATTCAAGATCCCACCGATGGTCAAACATTTAATGTTAATGGTCAAAGAGTCAAACCATTCATAGAACCATTCCAAAAACATGATTTTGATGAATAATTCTATGAATATACCTTAGATAACGAAAATAATTAATCAATTAGGGGTCCAAGTCGAGCTAGCAACATTAATAAAATCTCTACATGGTAGAAAACCTGTGGTTTTAAAGTTGCCAATGATTTTGTTGTTTCAATCAACATTATATTTCAAATAGGATTAGTGGATCATTTTGATATAATTTCATTCTACCACATAATTTTAACATGTTATTATATTACGAGTATGGATGGGTATGAATGGGGAGCACCGTATTCATCTATGTCACATGGTGTGATCTTTGAGTACTACCTTACCCAAAAATTAAAAAGAAGACAATGTATCACCAGTTTTATTGAAAAAAGGAAAATCATAAAAATGAGGAGACTTGGTATTAAATAATTTTTTTTTGTTTTTTTGTCTAGTTTGTTCTTGTTTTTATGGTTTAGAGACTATTTTGGTTGGTATATATTCAATATAGGAGGTCCTTACATCTCCCATGAGAACAAAGAGTGATTTGGGAGCTCCACAATTATCATTATGAAGCCACCATGTGAACTTGTTCTATTCCCTTTATTACTCATTAACCGCACCCACTTTCTCCTCTTTTTTCTTTTTAACAAACTAGGGACAATTTTATTCTATGTTGGGGGGTGTGGAAACAAATTTTTTCTTAAAAAAACAATGAGACAAAAAGAACTAAATTCCTTTATCATTAATATAATAACATCTCTTCTCACATTAAAACTACGTAGCAAATAATTTTTATTTCTTTCAATCTTACTTTAATTCATAATTATGTTTACAAGAAATGATTTTGGAAGTTTGGATGTCCGATGATAATTTTCATTATTTTTATTTTCATCTATTAAATCTAAATGCCACAATTTATGTTCTCTAGAATATGGGGTACTAATTTGAATCCTCAGGGTCCCATAATAAATAGAATAGTCTAGTTTTAATTTTATGAATAATATGAGTATTTTAAAAAATAAATAAAATAAAATAAAATAAAATATTAAATTAAATAAAATAAAATTTTGAGTATAGAGAAATGGATTGATAAAATTAAAGGATTTTGGCACTTGGTGATTGTGAATCCAGAGTTTTCTAGCACTGATTTTTTCACTCTATCTCTATTTATTGAAATATGACTTTGTTTTTATCAATTTAACTCGAGATGATGCACGTGTATGTGGGTTTCACTTGGTCTACTAAGGCCTTTGAGTCTGGGAGTCATCCTCAAAGACATGTTACATGGGTTAATTTGATAAACTTAAATCTCAATTACTATAGAAACATTGAAAAAAAAGAATTCTGAATACTCATATTAGGATTAAATGTGATTCCACCTAGCGCCTCTATGATTTTCCTCTTGAATGAAAATAAACCCCCATATCTATTGTGATTCACAACACATAATTTCACCTAATTGAGTTGGATGATGTATGATGATGGATTTGATCAAGGAAATGATATTGGGATTGGGATCTTCTTTTAAATTTTTCTTGTTTTAAATTATTTTAATATGTTATAAAGATATATTTGTGTGTAGTTTACATTGTGAGAACTGTTTGTTATAATGTGTTTGGAAAAAATAATTCAAATATAATCTTCAAATTATTTGCTCGGGACTAGATAATATCAATATTGGTGGTGTGATTAGCCAATAAAAACACATATTTTAATAATAATTTAATGATATTAAATGATCATTTTTGATCTTATGGGCCTGAGTTAGTGGATTTTAATTTTTAACATCCATTCTCATCATTTGTGAACTTTATGCCAAATGTACACCAATTTAGGCCCAAGGATTAATTTGATTTTAAGGAAAGTAATTTTCTATATTTTAATTATATATTTTTGGAAATGGATATAAACTTCAATATGATCATTTTTCATTCAGGGATCAATGGAGGATTCGTAAAGTATGATGGTGATATTTGGTGATGAAAGGAAACAATTCAGGTGAAGGAAGATTGGACTCTAACCCACTAATAAGATGTTGGGGCCCACAATAAAATCCCACTGAAGCCCAAATGTTGTGGGATTCTAGGAAAAATTATGAAGAACAAATAATTCTTTAGGAGACATTTCTAATTCAGCTTCCATTGTTGTTATTAATGCAGCCCAAATAGAATATCAAAATCTGGGCCAGAATCTGTGGCCCAGAATGTTATCCCACTAAATAGGCCATAACACCCAATTCAAAACTCAAAATAGGTCCATATTTTATAGGCGTCTAGAAGACATCCAGGGTCAAAAAATACTCTTCTATGGCCCACCAAGATTTTGGCGTTAGGATTTCCCATATAGGACGATCATTTCACAGGAGACAAGGAGGATAAAAAGTCAAGTAGGGGATCAATTTCTCTAGTACATTCCACCACCCTAAGGCCTAAATTAACTCAATAATTTGGAAGAAATTGATTGAGGCTCAACCTAAGGCTTAAAAAATTTCCTATTTATGTCATTGGTGGTGAGGGGGAAGATATCTCTGGTTTTTTATGTAATGTTATTATGCTAAATTTCCTTTTACATGTTTTCAATTTCAATGTAAGTTTCTTTTTGTATTTCTATGTTCTTAATCAAAATATTTCTCTTCTATTTTTCCCAAATCTTCATTAAAACTCTAATCACAAAGCACAGTGATATATCAGTGTTTTAGTGAATTAGTTCACACATAGGTGTGAATTTCATTCACACACATGGAGGAGTGCTCGTTATTTCAGTGGTTTTAATTTTTCAATCCAATTCATATAAGTCATATTCCACCCACCATTGAGAGTATACCATCAATGGAGTGCTAACCCTTTAATGGGTTGATCATAGGAAAATTAAAAGGCTCTATTGAATGTTATTTTATAAATTAATTGTTTTGAATTGGTAAACTAATTTATGACTTCCATTATTCAGTTATTTCCACACTTCATCTTCAGTGTGTTTGAGGATGCTAAATCAAAGTAGTAAAATGACCATATACCTTGTATAGATCAAAAATTTTGTTCTCTATGTGTGTAGGGGTTTAGTAATTGAGTTTATTTAGAATCAAAATAGAAAATGATAAAGGTAGTGTTATTTTGAAGAATGGATTCATCAAGAATTAATAAAACCAAAATTGTTTAAAGAAGTAAAATTCATTCAATCCACCCTGAGAATAATCCTATGATCAACTCATTTTCATTGAATTTAATTCACTTGGGTTTTTTAGTGTTCTTTTAAATCATCTAAAATTAAAACCAAGTTGGCCACTTCATAGAAAAAATACATATCATAAGTTTTGTATCTTAGGTATCTTCTTATGTCTCAGTGGATTTGACTACCCAAGCTATAAATAAGGACCATTATAGTTTTATATCTTGGGTAAATTTGAGCATGAATCAATTCCAATGGTAAAATCATGTTTATTCGATTTTATTTTCATTTTATGTTCTTTTCTTTTCTTATTAAATCATCACATACCATTCTAAAAATGTTATAATCACTATATTACCTTAAAAATATTATAATTTTATTATGATAATTTAATAATACATCATCATTTCTTTCCCATATGAATTTTGTTATTGAAATGAAAACATTGTTCGTGATGTTTTAATTTGACACATTCAAGGAAAATGATTTTTAGTTTCCATTATCGCCTTCAATTATGGGTATAAAACCATTTTTATGGTTAAAATGTATTATAATATATTTATTATCACCTATTTAATGTTTTGGAACCTTTTTATATGCATAATATTAATTAGTAAAACAATACTAGTTTATGATGATTGAAAACCCGGAAAAATAATCTAAACAATTATATAATAAATTTATATTATGTAATTTAATTAATAACATATAACTTCAATTCTAGAAAACTATTGTCTATTTACATAAATATGTATAAAACTAAACTGATAGTGAAAACTAAGGAAACTATTTCTCCCGAATGATGAAATTGAATCTCATAACTCATAAAAAAGGCCATAAGTGAACTTAATAAAATAATAATAAAATTTAAACATATATAAATTTTTATGATTTAATGAGTTAATGGATTTAATCTGATTATTGAGGATATTAAGATCAACTGAAGAACCATTTCAGATATAAGGTAAAGGATTTGACCCAAACCTATTTTTTAATTTGGGTTACTCTTTATCTCTATTTAAACAAATGTAATACTTAATTATTTTTGTGTAATTATTAAATATTATGTGTATATGTTCCAAAATAATTTATCCAAATCATATCAACCTTCTTTTATATGGAAATACATGTTTTGAAAAGGGTCCCTTTTCAATTTTTCCTAATGACAACGCCGATTAAAACGAATGTCCCAACTTCTTAACCATTTTCAAGTAACATCCATAATTTTTTTTAATCCACCATTATTTTTATAAAATGAAAAATTATATCATGAAAAATAATTTTTTTTTCATTTATGGTTTCTTAAAAATAATTAATCTTTTTCTATTTTACATAATCTTTAATATTTTCCTTAAACCACACTAAATTGTTTTATTTTTGAAGTAGACAAAATAGTACTTTGACATTTTTTACTCATGTTTATCATAATTTTTCAAGATATATTCCTATATTCCATTATTAATATGAATGTATGGTTTAAATCCATTCTTTCATGGACACTAATATGATATTTTCTTTCGGTATGCCTTTCGACATGATTATGATACCCATTTCATTCCATGGGTAACCCATAATTTTATGTTTGATTCATTACGTATAGTTATTAATTTCAAAAAATATTAATAAACATGTTATAATGGGTTCACCCAGATTATTTTTCAATGTATTGGGTAATTTTTAGTCCCAAGAGATTTCATGTGAAATGGTCTTGGTTGTTTAACCCGAATCATGCTCTGTGTGCAATGGTATTGATGGGTTTCCATGGATCGTGCCCAATGTGAAACAATCTTGGTGGTTAGCCTTGATTCATGATACTATATGTGAAATGGGCCTTGAATCATGGTTATGTCATGTTTTATGTTGTTTCAACATCACCAATGGTACCATCATTACATATGTTATGCTTACTTATGTATATTCACGACTTTTTTACCATCAGGTTATGCCTTCGAACTCTTCTTCTGTGCTTTATTCATATTATTATTCCCTTACTAGATTTTTTATATCTTCCCTTTGTTCATTTATTACCAAGGTTATCTTATGCGGATATAGGGGCTTAAGGGTGTTAGGTTATCATTATGAATATTAAATAAAAATGATTTTATTTTGGTTTCATGTTTTCTAATTATGTATCTAATCTTCCAAAGATAATTGAATTTATGATCCATGGCTTGTAATTTTATGGTTACTTATTCTTAAAATCATGTAATAATATGTTTAAAATGATAGGGGCTCTAAATTTAGTATCAAATCACGATCTAGTTATTTTTTGATATTAGGACATCAGAGAATTTGTAAGAACCTCAGGGATAAATATATTGCCATGGTTAACATAGATTTAATCATAGGTAATTACAGGTTAGGATATAATTTCCCTTTAAATTTTATACTTTTATGTTTGATGTCTACTTTTTATATTCTAATTAGCTAACAATTCAAGACCCTATAATTATACCACCTTATTTTAGTGAATGGATGGAAATAGGAGAACTCGTGCAAAAAATCAGTGTGACCGGAATGCAATGATTGACCTAATGAGACAAAATATATGTTTGAAATGGGCCCTAAAAACATTATGAATTTATTTTATAAATTGGATCAAGTTTTTAATAATAACATGAATCTAGTGGAACACCCACCTTATCCAAACAATGATCAAGTGGTCATCGAAACCTTCATGTGACAAATGAATCCTTTGTTTAGTAGATCTTATGATCCCCTAATCTTGGAATAATCGATTTCTTCCATTGAAAATATATTATCTATGCCACAGTTCCCAAAACAAGGGAAAGCTGAACTGGAAGTCTATTGTTTTGATGGGGAATTTTATCAGTGGTGGAAATTGATCAAGAACATGAAGTCTAAAGAGGAAATTGGTTCCATGGAATGGGAAGACTTCAAGAATTTTTTATTAAATATTTTCTCTGAACTCTTCATCTTTGGGTGGATAGGGATCTTCACATTTTGATGAAAATGAATATGAGTCTATTGGGGAATATGATGAAAACATCATAAGCCTTTCAAGGTAAACCTCCAGATTTTACATGAACCTCGAGAGCAATAGGGGTCACATCCTTAACAGAATAATTCTAATTTTATGAAAATAATTAGAAATTAGATACTTTTGAAGTTATGAAGATATTTTTAATTGTTCCATCATGCTTGAAATTGAGATCAGAGACTCTTAGTGGTCTCATGGGCCTATTGATAAAAGTATAAAATAGAGTATAATGTGGAGGGATCAACAGATAAATCACTTTATGGAATGAAAATCCAACATCCCACATATAAAAATTGTAAGAAGAATCATCATGGGAACTAACTGAAGGGAACCAGATGATGCTTCAAATGTGGGAGAGATCGGAATTTTGATATTAACTTCTAAGAAATGTGATGAATTCCAAAAATATGGGAGAATAAAGAAAGGTTCAAATCAAACCTTAGCCTATGGTGTAGTGATTTAACGATAAGGGACATAGGCATTATTTGAACCATTACCCTAAGAAAAGGGTCGATGGAGGTAATAAAAAATCCTCCATGGAAGGAAGGAAGAAAGTATGATATCAGTACTATTGTGGGGGAGCTTGATAATGATGTGGTGAACAGTACAATGGTTATTTATTCAATAATAGTTAACACACTATTTGATTCTAGTTTTATGAATTTTTTCATATCTTGAATATTTTTTAGAATAATTAAAAAACAACCTCAAAATATGGATGTTAAGTTATTTTTTAGAATAGAAAATGGGAAAATTATTGAATCCAATTTATATAACTCCTCCCCTGTTAATATTTTTGGAATGAACCTCCAAGAAAATCTTTCTGTTCTTCCTTTGGTGGAGTTTGATTAAATTTTGGGCAAGGAATTTCAATCTTTAAAGAAATTCATCATCAAATGTGGGGAAAGGGAGATCAATCTTAATATCCCAAAGCACCCTAAAATTCATTAAATATATATGGAGGAATATGAAACTCCTTTAGAATTATCATCTCAACTGTGGATATTATTTTCTTATGGGAAAAAATCTCTAACTCAAATTATTGAGGCAATGGAGTGAATCAATCTCAAAGACATGCCCATTGTGAGGGACTACACTGATATGTTCTCCAATGTGTTGTTTGGACTTCCTCAAAACCCAGATTGTGAGTTATCAATTGAATTTATTCTTTTATCTCTACCTATATAAATGAAACCTTATTTATGGACAGAATTGAGCTGGAAGAACTAAAGAAGAAGTTACAGGGGAATCAATACAAGTGTTTTATATGCCCGAGTGCTTCATTGTGAGGGTGAAATAGTTATATTTTTCTGGAATAAGGATAGATAAATGTGGCTCTTCATCGTTTATCATGTTCTAAAAAATCATGATAAAGAACAGGTATCCCCTTCCATGGATAGATGCCTTTTTCTATTTTCTATTTAGGGCTAGTTATTTCTCTTTGGTGAACCTTCGATCATGATATCACAAATTAAAGGTGAAGAAAGAAGACAATACTAATACTATATTTCAAACAAGGTATGAACACCATGAGTTCTGAGTGATGTCTTTTAGACTCCATAATTATCTTGTAATTTTCATAGACGTAATTATTAGAGTCTTTAGAGATCACATTGAAATTTTGTTTATAGAAATATCGATGATATTCTAATATACTCTCAATGTAAAGAGGACCATTATAAATATTTGAATATTATTCTAATGATTTTTTGAAGGGAGAAAATCTATATAATTTATAGTAAATGTGAGTTATGGATGGTGGATGTATTATTCACGGGGCATGTTACCACAAATAAAGGAATATATATGGAACCTTCCATGAAAAAGGAAATAGAATAGTTTCCCAAGACAATATATGTAATGGAGATCTGAAGTTTCCATTTTCTATATGTGTATTACTAAATAGTTTTTCTAAACTTATTATGTTTTTCAAACCCATTGACCATGCAGAAAAGGAAGCGAGTGACGTTTTTTAGACTAGAGAATGTGTAGAATACATTAATGAGTTGAAAATGAGGCTTATCACTGCACCTTTTCTTACACTACCAACATGCAAGGAACTCATTATGGAGTAAAAAAATTCCTCAAATAAGGGATTTAAGTGTTTATTAATTAAAATTTTTAATTTTAAAACCTACACCTTGAGGAAGTTAAAAATTCAGGAGAAAAAATATCCTACTCAGGATTTGGAGTTGGCAGATATGACCACTGCATTGAAAATATGGTAGCATTATCTCTATGGGGAGAAATGTGAGAAATAAAATGATCATAAGAGCCTGAAATATATATTAAAATTAATGAATCATAATACACTCCAATGAATTTTTATAGATATCATTAATTATTACAACTGATCAATCGACTACCATGTCGGTAAAGCAAATAAAGTGGAAGATTCTCTAAGTAGAAAGGATCATTCATCATTATCAATGAAAATATTTAAAAAGGATCCAATATTATTAGACCATCAATGTATGGACATGGGAACCATTAAGGATGGAACATCCTCAATCTTTTACAAAAGTATTTCTCAACCATCCCTTATGGATAAAATATAAGATGCTCAATGGGATAATGTGAAAATTAAGAAAAGTGTTGAAGATATATGAAATAGGAAATCCTCTCAGAACCAGATCATTGTGGATGGAGTAATCATATTTTGTTCATGAATATGTGTACCATCCAATTCAATGATAAAGAATGATCTTTTGAATGGTTCATATCAATCAACCATCTCCATTCACCTAGGGGGAACCCAGATGTATCGGGATCTCAGATAAAACTATTAGTGGGACAATATGAAGGAGACCTCTGAATATATATAAATGTGACTGGTATGTCATAAAATGAAGTCTGAAAGGAAAATTTATAATGGGATGATGCAACCATTACCCATACCTACATGGAAATGTGAAACCATCATAATAAATGTTTTCATAGGAACATCCAATGATATCCAAAGTAAATAATGATATATGGGTTGTTGTGGATCATCTTAAAAACAAAGCTCACATTATTGAAATTCAAGTAGAATTATCCATGGATCAACTTGCATAGGTATACATCATAGAAGTGGTAAAGATGCATTGAGTACCACTATCAATTTTATATGATCAAGATCCCAGATTCACCTCCATGTTTTTAAAATGTATCCAAAATTCTATAAACACTAAGATGAACTTCATTATGATCCATCATCCTAAAAAGGATGGCCAATCTGAGTGCAGTATATGGAAACCTTCTTTTTCATTACATAACATTACACAACATTTTACAAATAGAGGATCTTTTAAAGATTAGTTTCTAGTAAAAAAGGTAAATAATAAATGAAAAAAATAAAGGATTAGTTTCTACCACTTGAAAGGCTTCTTTAAGTTTCATACTAAGTACAGTTATTGAATCTCATAACTTGGGGATATAAATCGAAGGAAAGGGGGAGCCGAAGGCCCTATAATTGAAAACAAGTTAAACTGTTTAATTGTGATCTTGAGGAATATCAATATAAATTTGAAGAATATAATAAAGGATTGAGAAATGAAAAAATAGGAATATCATAAAAAAACAATATTAATAACATGGAAATGTGGCTAAAAAATTTAATTGATTCATTCATAATCATATCACCATAGTTTATAACTGAGGTTTCATAAAAATTACCATGGTTATTAATCAAGGAATCCTAAAACATGTCATCTCTGTAGATTAGTTTCTTTTACAAATTAATTGGAACACTATTAGGGTAAACTATTAATATGTAGTAGTTAATTTGACCCAAATATATCATTCTATAACATCTCATAAAAAACCCATGGATAATTAATGAAATGGGATTCATTTTAGAATAATTATGTTTTAAAATGTGCTTAAAAACAAGATCTTTTTTTCATTTTGATCCCATTGAAAAGGAAAAAGGGTTTAATGTATGTCAATCCCACAATTAAAATAGACCATTTTGATGTAATTTTGAATAACCATAGACAATAAAAAGGTTTGGATATTTACAAAATAAAAGAAAAATAATTTCTTGATAAAATGAAAGAAATGTTGAGACAAAAATCAGACAACATAACGAGTATGAAACATGGTTATTGAAAACATTAAAAAGAGGGGATAAATGGGTAACCGGTTCATAAAATAATCTTATTACAGTAGTGGGATATAAGAAAATGGATATAAGAACATGATATGTAAATTTAAAATACAAACCACATAAAAAGAGAATTTGAAAGGAAAAGAGAAGGTGAGATTGTTTTTCCCTTGAAGAGTGACTCCTAAAACTCAGAGATTGGGACCTTGAGTATTGAGGAATCCTTGGGAGGATTGAAAGGGTGGTAATAATATCATATAATAAATTATATCAAATTTTAATTGAAATCTAATCTAGGAACGGGTGGGTATTTTTAGAAAAAGTGAGGGAGTATTTTATTAACATTCAAGGACACCTCCTTTGTGGAATTTCCAAAACAATGGGATTTCCCTTATTGTTGGCCACTTAGGATTCCTCAAATCATATTTTAATACACAAGAATCTAAAAAAATATTATCTTACTCCTTACATCATTAATGATGTCATTAATCATACTAAAAACCCAAAACAATATTTTTATTATTCATTAAAAAAATATTTCATAAAATTCTCATAAATTCACCGTAATCTAATATCAATGTTCTGAATTTAGAAGTGAAATTTATATTATAATAATTATATAAATATGATAAATTTTTATTTTAACTATAGAAATACTCATTTATTAAAAATAATAGCAGACAGAAAATTCATAGTAAAATTATCGATACTTAAATTTTTTTATCATTTATTATTAAAAAGAAGAGTTTTAATAACACTATTTAATTATAATATTCATTATTAATAAAGAAATAGTTTTGTATAATTATTTATATCTTTTTGAAAATCCAAATTTTTATCCAAAAAATCAATTTACCAAATTTGATCTCAATTTTTAAGAAAAAATATTCTTAAAAACATGAATTATGAAATAAAAAATTTATTTAAAACAAAGAGATTAAAATTTATGGGACTAAGGCCTTGAAATATAACTCTTTATGACACCCACATACTACCTTGGGGTAGGGTGTGTTATGGTGATAGACTCTTGGGATGGCTCACATAATATTACTCGAGTGGTAATCTCCATTAATTTAAACTTCTCTTGTTGGCGATTTCTTTCAAGCTTTACAAGTTGAAGCTCGACATGGGCTTAGACTAGAGTGTATCCTTGTGACGCTACCTCCATCAAAGGCTCCAAAAAATGTTTTTTATGGAATTATTTTACTACTTGATGCCATCCACAATACTTTCTATATTAATTATCCATTATAATTTCTATATATAACCAAAAATAATAACATTTAGAGTATAATTTCCAATGGTCATATTGACCAGTGGTAAAAAAAAATTGGTTTTTATAGACTATTTTTACATTAGAAGATATTTTGAGAGAATTTTATATATAATTCATGGGTGGATGGGACAAGTATGTCTCTCTGGTTGAGCTATCCTACAATAACAGCTTCCACTCAAGCATTTGAATGGCCCCTTATGGATCCCTTTATGGGAAATGTTACATAATAATGGCATGATGGGTCAAAGTTGGTGAAAGTATGATTCTATGACATTAAATGGGTGAAGAAACAATAGAAAAGGTGAATAACATTTAGTAGCACACCATTGAAGCACATAGTCTAAAGAATAGCTATACAGAGAATCATTCATGGGGCATAGAGATTATGTTTGGAGGCATTCTATTCTTCCAAATATATCCATGGAAGAGGATCCTGAGATTTGGGAAGAAGGGAAGGCTATGTCATAAGTACGTTGATGCCTTCAAGATTCATGATCATGTTGGAGTTGTGGCCTTTTGACATGAACCTCCACCAACTATGTATCTAGTGCATGATGTATTCCACGTATACCTGATGAGGAAGTACATACCAAATCTATCACATGTTATAAATTTATAGGTGGTACAGCAAGAAAACAACCTCTCGTATGAAGAGGTTTCTGTTAATATCATGGACCGTATAGAGAATTTTCAATGCAACAAGACAAATCTCTTGGTCAAAGTGCTATGACAGAACTGTAAGTACCAAGTGGCAACATGGGAACTCGAGGAACCAATGAAGGAGAAGAACCCTCACCTATTTAGTTTGTAAAATGAAATTTCAACGGTGAAATTTAATTAAGGGGAACGAATGTAATGACACCAAATTTTATCAATAAAAATTACCTTCTTATAATTATGTTATATAGTATAAATAATATGAACATCACATAAAGAGAACTATATAAAATTTATAAAAGAAGAATGAATGGAATTATAGGTCTCTCTATATGTTAAGGACCATATAACAATAGAATAATAACATGACATTTCCAATACTAGTGTCACACTTATGAATAGTAAACCAGGAAATATAATAGGAACCTCACTAATGAATGTTAATATAAAACATAGCTATCTTACAAATGAAAATATGATATAATTATATTATAGTATATGTATATAAATGTTTCAAATTTTTTAAATTAAGTATTTATTTTTTTGTGAAACATAATTTCTTATTTACAAATATTATCATTATTATGATGATTTAAAACTAAATTTATTTTCATAAAATATATTCATGAATTTTAATTTTTTGGCTTATTATTATTAGATAATTTTATGTTACCTTAATTAATTTTTCAAAGGGTTATAAACATTGTTACAATTTTTTAAAAAAAAATTCAAATGTAAATTATCATTTTAATTAAACATTAAATTTCACATATTTAGAAAGTTATTTTCATAAATGAGGTTAATTTTTGAATTATAAATGTCTAAAAACTGTTATGGTTAATTTGTGGGATTACTCAAAAATAGTTGAATTTTTTGTGAATAGTGAAATACAGTAAATTACAATATAAGCTAAATACATGAATTATTGAGTCATAGATGTCATATTGATGATTTAAGACCCTAATATTGAAATACAAATCATTATTTTAATATATTTAGTGTTAATTCAAAAACTATTCAGGGTCTTGAAGAAAAATAATAAACTAATGAATAAAATATTGAGAAAAACACATCTTTTCCACAATAAATACCACCCCTCACCACCTATTCTCCTCACAACTCTCAAGATTTGATCCTTATACAAAATATAATCAAATATTTTAACAATCACTTCCCCCATGTCTAGGCTCTGTTAGGATTAACAAAATTCCCAAACCAATCCTCCTCAGGATATTTTAAAGAAAAATGATTCAATGGGTAAAATCCAATTTCTTTTCTTTTAAAAATTTATCATGTAATTTTATTTTTTTATTCTCTACTAAATTCCCCTCATACAGATGTAATGATAACTCTAGTTCCATTTTTATATAGGAATTTTATTATTCTAATGAAATAATCCATCTTTATTTCTTTCCCCTCCAATTTTTTCGATAAATGAAAACATCGCACATGATGTGTTAATTTATCACATTCAAGGATGATGAGTTTTCAATTTTGATTATTGCGTTCAATTTTTTTCATAAATAAATTTTTATGGTTAAACCAAAATATAATATATCTATCACACCACATTTAATGTAATAGAAAAATTTTATAAATATAATATTAATTATTAAAAAAAACTATTTTGTGATGATTGAAAAACCTGTAAAAATAATCTAAACCATTATCACAAATGTCTTATCTAATGATTATTCATCACTAAAAAATAACAAATGAAATATATTATAATTTTATCATATGGATGTTCCCCAGTATCATATAACTTAAATTCTGTAAAACCATTCTCATTTTATATGATTTTCCATACATGTATTCAAGTAAACAGATGTAGAAAAACAAGGATATTAATGTTCCAGAATGATCAAATTGAATCTCATAACCCATAAAAAGGCTATAAATGAACATAATAAAATTATTATAAATAAAATACATGTATAAATTATTCTAAATTAATTAATTTATTTATTTAATCTACTCATCCAATAAAATAATATTAGGTACAGAAAAATTTCCAAATTAAGGAAAGGGATTCTACCTGGACCTCCATTTTCCCTCAGGTTGTACTTTCTCTATCTTTACCCCAATGAAATTCTTATTTATTTTCTTAACTTATTATAAATTATATTTCTATGTTCCTAAATAATGTATCCATATCATATCATCTTTTTTAGATGGGTAAATACATGTTTTAAAATGGTTCCTTCCTCAATTATTCCCGAAAAAGAAAGCCTCGTTGAAGGTAACTTCCTAACTTCTTACTTGTATTCAAGTACCATAAATATTCATTTTTAATCAACCATTTTCTTTATAAAATCACCAATTTTATCATGAAAAACAGTGTTTTTTCAATTCTTGTTTTATAGAAACAATTATTCCTTTTCCATTTTAATTAATCTTTAATATTTTACCTAAACCGGATATAATTGATTTAATTATAATGTTTTATAAACAAATTTGTAACATATTTTCACTCTAGTTTAACATCACATATCTTGATCTATTAAAATATTCCCATATTAATGTATATGTATGGTTTAAATACATTCTTTCATTTATACAATTATGATATTTATTTTTTATGCCTTTGGAAAGATTATGATACCTAATTATTTCCTTGGGTATCCATTATGATTTTGATTTATTGCATTTTTAAGACTCTTTATGTGCCACAAAAAATGATGATCATGTTATTATGGGTTCTTAGAGAGAAATATTCAATGAAATGGGTAATGAATAATCTCATGAGATGTCATGTTCAATGGTCTTGGTGGTTTACCTGGATTCCTTCTCCATGTGAAACAATCATTGTGGTTATTCTTGACTCATGATCCACGTGCAATGACCTTAGTGGTTTGAATTGAATCATTCTCATCCATGTGTAATGAGACATCAATCATGATTATGTCATATTTTAGGTTGTTTCCACATCTCCTATAATACCATGATTACATATTTTATTCTTCCTTATGTATATTCAGGCCTTTTAGCCCATTATATTATGCCTTCTAACCCATAATCTATGCTTTATTCATATTATTATTTCCCTAAGGGGATTTTTATATCAGTCATTTTTTCATGCATTCCATAGGTTATTCTATACATTTGTAAGGTCTCAAAGTTTTTCAGGAGATCATTATCATGATTAAATAAAGGATGTTTCTATTTTGGTTTCATGTTTTCCAATTATATATCTATTCTTCGAATGACTCAAGACTTTATGATACTTATCGTATAATTTGATGGTTAATAATGCTCAAAATCATGTAATAATATGTGAATAATGATAAGTCTACTATACCAAAACCAGCATTATAGTATAAAAATATATTTTTACCGCTACTTATTTCTTATCATGATGATTCCCACTATAATTAATGAACATTGTACAAGACTTTTAATAATGTCCCAAATCATTATAATTAAATCATTTTACTTCCTACTTTTCATTAATGTAATGAAAATTTCTATTTCCCATTTATTTACCTCACTTTCCATGTGTAAAAAATTTTTACATCAGTAACACTTTCTAAATAGCTGTATACAAACCCTAGAATGAATCTTTCAAGACTTATAAGAAGATGTAAATTATAAATTATAACCCCTATATTCATTAAATTATCCTTCCCCGTTTCCTGATACATAGATCATTTAATATCCTTATTATTTTAAATGTCCACAAACTCCACCTCGACCTTACCAGAACAATGAAAATTTCATCATCCCTTATGAACACATGAGTATCTATAGTCCATCATAAACATGTATTTAATCCTATGTAAAATTGTTCAATCTTACAATAATGTCCCATAATAATTTTTTTATATTTGGATAATCCAAAAAAATCACATCCATAGGTGGAAATAAAGTCTCCATTCTCTTGCATCAATTAATGTAGTTTTCTTTCCAACTAATTATCTAATTAACTTTCAAAATGATAAATAGAAAAGGATACCTTTTTATGTTCTGAACATCCTATAACTTAAAATATCTCCTGATGATCATTGATTGATCCTTCATCATTCACCGAATCTGAAGATCTCCAAAATTATGGGGAACATTTTTTCCTGAAATTCTCATCTATAGACTTATTCCTCTAGGGGGCATCCAGTAATTCTATTTCATTGATGCCATTATTAATGAATTCTGTTAACTAAGTCCAAACTATATGAAAAATCATCATTCCCAAAATTCCAGGTTTCTGATTTAGAAGGTTATTATCTGCTTAAATTCCTTCATACATCAACTTATGTCTTTCTTATATGGAAAACTACCTTGAATAGTCATAGATTAGATAAATAAAAATTGAAATATACAAAATATATCTCATGATAACATAACCATAAATTATTCAATTGTAAGGTTTATTTTACAATTTTCTTATCCTCTAAATAAATCTAAAAAATCTCATTGATAACAACCATAACACTCCATACCTTTAACAATCGATTATTACATGATTTAAAACAATGGTCTAAATTTCCTATATTTTCTTGAATTTTATTTCTAAATTTTTATATAATTATGTCAAATAGTACATAAAAAAGTGGAAATTTCCACACCATATCAATTTCTCCTATAAAAAATTTCATTATAAAGACACAAAGGGTTCAATGAGCGTAAATCATATATCTATAATTCTATGTTTTTTATATTTTTATCCCATACATATGACCTCCAAAAAATAATTTAAAAATATTGGATGATAAAGAAAACATTATTTATGGGGAATACATGAAAATAACCCACTAGACCATTTATAATCTTGAAAAAACCAATAGAAATTTCCCCCATTTCATAATAAGCATTGGATATCAAATAAATTTTTACGTTTTCCACGGAAAAATATTAATTTCACAATATATTTCAATAACAATTTCATAAGAAACTATAATAGAAAAATTATAATAATAAAATTTCTTATATGGAATGAAAACTCATGAATACCATTCCTTGAAATACAATACTTTAACCAGTATAAAAAACTGTTATAATATTTCCTTAAAAACATAAACTCATTTTCCTACCTTTTGAAATAATAATACCTTCTTTATAAACCATTTCAGTCCAATCATGTAGGTACCTTTTGAAATTATCATTACATTCAACTTTAAAAGAACCCTTACAATAGAATCACCTTATTTGATAATTCAAACATTTCATAGTAACTTGTAAACTCAATCACATTTCCCATTTCTTTGGAGTGTAATATCAAGCTCAGTTATCATTATATGTATTTCTAGATCACTAGACATTCATATATAAATATGAATAAAAATTTCATGAAGGAAACATATAAATTTCCCTTTAACTATAAAACCAATATGAACTATTATTGAATTTTATAATCGATAACACTTTCAATTTTGTCAAAAAAATGGGAAAAAGTATTCTATTTCTTTGAAAAAATATTAACACTAAAAAATAAAAAAAATTAAGGAAAATTTTTAATTTGAATATAATAATGTAATATTTTAAAATAATCCTGATAAATAAATATATTTTTGATGGTGGAAAATGGTGATCAATCCATATAGTTCAAAACATGTGCTTTACTCTTTTGTAAAAAATAATGAAATTGTACATATAGTTAATGGGTTAAAGGATCCCTTTAAAAAAAAATTAAGAATAATGTAAAAAAGTGGTATAAAATTATATATAAAATTAATTTATTTATAAACATGAAATTACTTGGATAATTTTTGAGAAAATGGATATGGAGGAAACATTGTTTAAAAGAATACTCTAAAATAATGTTTTTAATAAATTATATACTGTATACCTCAAATAGTTTCATATTTTATCTAAATCTTGAATTATAAAATTATATCAGTTTTATAATTTCTTAATAACCCTTTTATTGTTCATTATTATTATTATTCCTTTAATTTCATTTATTGACATATGTTAATTAGTTTCTAAAATGTATATTTTCACGCAATATGTTCTGACCTCGTTCTGTTTAAAACCAAAAAAACATCAGTGTGTTGACAGTTTTCAAAGGGGATATTATTAAATTTTATCTATATTAATAGGAATATAATATTTATCAAAATTTTAAAATAAATAAACTTTTAATACAATTAATTTAAATTTTTATGGTAAATAACCACGTCGTTTCATGGAGATGGTAGTCTGTATATACACATGAAGGGTTTTTTAATTTTCCCAAACAATAGAAAAGAAATAAATTCGATGTCTTTTTATGATTCTATAATAATTTAATATGTTATAAATTTAATATTTATTTATTATCTAAATAATTAAGACCATCATTATAATGAGAAAATGGAAAATGAATCTCATTAACTTGTGGATGTGATGTTCCACACATAAGTATAAGTGATGTTTTTAATATACAATAGAATAAAAGAATAAGAAAGTAAAATATTATCTTAATAGAATCCTAATTATTTCATTAATATCATGTATATTATTTTTTCATTCATTTAGACCATCCATATAATCCAATGATGAAAAATGAAAAAACATCACTTCATGGAGGTGGTAATCCACACTACTTCATGAGCTATGTTTCCATATCTTATAAGATAGAAAAGGAGAAAGAAATGGGTTTTACAATAGTCATAATATTTTTTTATATATATGATAATTATGTAATTATTAACCATTTTTTATGGAATTTTGAAGGTGTTAGAAGAATAAATATTATTGAAAATAGAAGTTATGACTTGTACCCTCTTCACTGATATCTATATTTTTATTACTCCTCAATGACTTGTTTGATTGATATTTTGAGAAGAACAAGAAAAAAATAAAGTGGGGAGTAATTTTTGGAAGATATTTTCCCCTTCCATAGACAATGTATAATTATAAAAAGAAATTAGGAAGGGATGAGAAGTGTCTCTCTTTTATAGGCATGGGGAGTCAAACACTTGTAAATTTTCTAAACATTAATATATTATAAAATCTTAAGCATAAAAAACCGGCTCAAAAAATAAATAGTTTAGATG
The DNA here is from genome assembly GCA_963277665.1 of Viscum album. Classification (NCBI taxonomy): domain Eukaryota; kingdom Viridiplantae; phylum Streptophyta; class Magnoliopsida; order Santalales; family Viscaceae; genus Viscum; species Viscum album. Next base: position 629,571,038 of record OY728127.1, read on the forward strand.
ATAAGGTGATAATGGTAGAAATAAAATCATCCAATAATAATTAATAAATAATTTTTTTTGTATTTATCAATCATTTTTTATATTAATTAACATGATTTACCCTTTTTCATGGGGACACATTTTTACCATGTTTACTATTCATAATGACCAAAAATTAAACTAAAATAATTAATAAATTTTACCCTACTAATTCAAAATATGTAATCAATTTTTCAAAATTTATTTTTATAATTGTATGAAATTAAATTTTATATTAATTTTTAAAATGTAATAAATATTTCTTATTAGAAAAATGTTTTTTATGCCAAAAAATTGAACTTATACCAAAATTGTATATAATGTAGATTCCAATAGAATTATTTACAATATTATTAATAAAATGGATCCTATATAAAATTAAATCGAAATACAAAATATAATAGTACTTTTTAATTACATTATTTAATTAATATAAATGATAATTTTGAAAAAACATCATTTTCACTATTCACATAAAAATAAATCCTTTTTTGAAAGATAAAAAAAACATATCCTAAAATTTATATGATATTTTTATTACAAAATTATTTCCTTTTAATAAAATTGAATTTTTAAAACCATGAAATTTACCTTTTTTAAAAAATCCTTATAATTATTTAAAAAATAATTTAGTTAAAAAACAATTCTTTTTTTAGACTAATAGATTTTAAGAAATTGTTTCAAAAATTATAAAGAATATAAATCCATAAAATAAATACATAATAATAATAATATTGATTTAATTATTTTAATATATAGGTTATCAAATTAGTGTAGATACCCCTCCCACAATGAAACTCTTCCACATGTGGATTATCCCATATTCCATGAATAATAATACTCATGATGGAATGGTCCAATAAGAGAACAATATCACAGTGTGTGTGATCTTCTATAACCTAGCTAAAATTGAATCGTGATCCATAAATTAATCAAGATAATAAATTTCAATTATCATATGTTTGTGTCACCATAAGAAATCTATAACCAATCATGCCAAATCAGTCATTTGTCACCTTCACACTAAATATTTTCGTAAATACCCAAAAAAGATAAAATAAATTTATAAGAAAGGAAAAATTGAATATTGAACTCAATCAATTAGAATACAGATATATAAAATAGTAAATAATAAATAATTTAAATAGAAATATTTAAAATCATTAGAATCCCTATGGAATTCAAAAAAAATAGGGAAGTGGATGAAACTAAGTAACCGTCAATAAATATCATTAATTTTAAAATTAAAAGGGGTTTTAGACAACCAAATTGCAATAAATGGGTTTATTTTGAAATTGGGTTTAACAAGTTGGAAATATGTAAATTAATTCCCAAAAACCCTTATATCACAACCATATTTTAGGAATAATAGTCGATAAATTTTCATAATATCATGGAATAATATGGTATAATAGATATATTTATGTTATAATGACCAAGATCTATAACATTCATAGAAAAAAACATTCCTCCTTGCTATTTAATAAAAAACATACCTCTTTAAACATGAAATACCATAAAATAAATTAAATAATAAGTAAAACCGTCATTACACCCAACTTAGGAATCATTAATGTTGCGACCTAATACTACATCTTAACCACTCACCTACAAAATCAAACTAAGAAACTAAATCCAAATACCCTAAGATAATATAGTTTAACTTGTAACATTATTTATCAATGAGATAAGTCATAGTGCATAGAATTATCCACACAAAAAAAAGATACACTGCCTTAATCGAACATGCCCATATCACCCTATACAAAATCACAAAATATTTAAAAAAAATTAATGTTTTTTTAGTCAACACATACCTTGCATTAAAATAATGTCTTCTCCTATCATTATGTTCCAAGAACACAATCACCACCTTCAACACCTCAAATATTAAATTATAGGAGCATTAAAATCTTATCAAATATATTATATAACTCATTAATTATTAACTTCCTTCATAATTAGAACAAAAAAATGAGTATTTAAAAAAAATTAAAACTCAAACACCAATAGGATACCACTAAAATTGTAATTATTTAATCTGAATTCTTATACTCAGTATATTATAGTAGAAAAAACCTTGACCATATTTTCATGAAAATAATATGAATATCATTACATTAATTGATACTAATATTGGATCCATAGATTGATCTTAAAATATGTGACTATGTCACCAATGTTCATTCACCAAAGAAAAAATTCCTCCATCAGACAAAAACAAAAGTAATGAAATATTCTCAATGAATCTATCCTAAAGAATTAGGTCTCAATAGAATTTTCCTAGGTTTAGCGTGAAGGGGAGTATATGAATCTTATATCTATTTTTAATTTAGGAAAACACTATCCAAATTCAACCTATAAAGTAGTATAATGCTTATATCGACTATTATTTTTGTCTCTCAGCCTAACTCGAGTATGTATAATGTAAAAGAAATATGAAAATGGATCTAAATATTTTGACTGTGAAATCCTACTATATTATATATATAGGAGAGGTTTTGAGACATATATATTCTAGTATGAGTCACTTTATTACAATATAAAGGATATATCAAAAAAATGATGAGATATATCTTATAATACCTTATAGATAATCTACTGAAATATATAGTCATTATCATTTAACAGTACCTGCCAACACATTCTTTATATTTTAATCCTTACAATTAAATACATCTTAGGAAAATATTATCTTCTCTAACTATAGCTGGGATCATTATAATAAATTACAAAAAATTCACAAGGTTCAACCTAAACATCATCTCATGTTGTTATTCAAACATATTCACTTTTATTCTATAATGTTGACCATGTTATTCTTTATTTCGATACATCCTTAAAAGATCTATTGGAAATGAAATATCACAAGTTTCATGAAATGGTTCTTATTTTTCAATTCCTCCTCATCTTTGACGCAAAAATATTCATGGTGTCCTACCTATCATTTTTCTTCAATTCATTGGGAAATATGGAATTAGACCTCAATCTTATTATTCGATAAAGAATATATGATCTTGAGGGATTCAATAGGATCAGTGTATATCACTTCAATATTTTTCTTTTAACTTATATATATATTCATTAAATAATACAATCAATATTATTTCCATAATAAATATAGAAACATCTTGATTATGTGAAGTTAGATATTTTCCACTTTGAACTCATAAACATTATTTAAATTATGTCAACGATTCTGTTTCAAAAAATTTATGATGAAACATTATTTCCATGTATTATTCTCTATTAAATGTGCTCCATTAAATAATTTAAAATAACTACACACATGGAATCTTTTATATTCTACCCATGGACCACCTAGTACCTGCATAGTTACTATCTAGTCAATTTCAAATGTCTTAGTAGAATTAGAATTATGATAATGGTTGATCACATAAACCCATGATGTTATACAGTTAGATATGCTCTAAATATCATATTATCTATAAATTACTTACAATATGAACGACATATAATGACGACCTATGGTCATGAGTTTACCATATTTATTACATCAGACCAAGGTAATATAATATTAAAATTATTAATATTTCCCAAATTCGTATGATGAAGAAACATACAATCATATTTGAATTTTTTTTGATCAATTTAAAGTATTAAAATGTTGTAATGAACTTTGATCCAACATTAGCCTTAAGATCTAAATTAAATACATATTATAAATTTATTAATCTTAAATTCATACATTTAGGCATATTACATTACCAATGTGATGACTTTGTAAAATGTACAATATGTATGGAATATAGTGTAACCCTCTCTATTTTTATTCAATCAACCACTTTTGGTATAAAAATATATCCATTTTTTTTTTGATTTCAATACCTCCACAAATATATTTTATAAATATTCATGCAGATATTTCTCCACCAATATTGAAACTACAATTAAAAGTTTATGTAGGGGTTTTAAATCACTTAGTTGATTCTAAATATTTTTTAGAAAAGTGTTATATAGAACATTTTATTATCAAATTTTAGTTATTAATTTTAGTCTAGTTATATTATTATAGAAATATGGAACCAAAAATAACGTAGTGAATGGAAATTAGTTAATATAATATATGCATATATTGGAGTGCCCAACATAGAAAAAACATAGATTTCTTATGATATCAATATTGTACATTAATAATTCTGGATGTGATACAACTTCTAAAAATATAAAATTTAGGACTGCTAAATATATTATTTATTAATTAGATACCTTGAACTTAGCTCAAGAAATTCATTTGAAAATTTCATTTGAACAGACATATACTCCCCCTTTCTCCAACGAAACAAATCTATAAATACCCACTTTGTAAAAATATTTCTCAAAATAAAAAATCAGAGGAATAGTTTCATTAGAAAACCTCAAGAAAGAATATTTTTTAGGTTTTACATATTTTTTAATTCATTGAAAATACATTTTTTTGGAAGAACAACTTTATGTTTTATCTACCTTGAGAGATTCACCCACATTCATAATCATTGTTTTCATTATACTCTATAATGGATAACTTATATTGTTCTCCAATTTTGGAATCATCATCTATCTCCCCCATAATTTAATTATCTTTATTTTACTATATATCAGTATAAAGAAAATAAATGGTATATGGAAGGGATACCATTCACTATAATGTGAGATGAAATGTTATGATGTTTCTCACAATTAGAATCTTCCATTATTCACAGCTTCATCACGATTAATACTATTTAAGAATCAATTATTATTTATCATGGTTAATAACATGGTGGTCATACTCATATTAGTAGGCTTCTTATGTAAGACCTCTTTTATTTAATGAGAAAAAAGAACATTCATCATTATATGTGGACATATTTTTCTTTGTCTTTTAATAATATTTCTATATAGTAATGTGAAATATTCTTCTACAATAAGACATATGGAATTTCATTCCCCACACAACCTCTCTTGAACATCTAGTTATAGTTCCTCATTAGAACAATTTTTTGTTTCATTCATCCCTCCACTTTTTTTGTTCCACTTTTACTGTATTTTAATCTTCTATTTTGATTCATCTATATATTATCTCTCATGACCCGACCCATCAGGGCCCTCCTGGCTAGTGGTAAGCTGAGTGGAACACCCCAATCCCACATTAAATTTGATTAGGGATAGAATCCAGTGTTCATTAGACATATCACACACATGGGAGTCATTTGAATAATTGAATGGCACACACGCACACATAATCAAAGATCCATACTGCGTGGAAATATAAACACAAATAATATGGTAATTCATACATAACATCTATCCCACTTAAGAGTATGATAAAAATTAATGAAATAATTAAAGGCCCAAATAAAATCCCTCCGAATTGTAGAAAACATTATTACCTATAATGTAGGATGGGAATGCTATAAAATGAAACCCCTAGTCCAAAAATGTTCAATCTGGATCCCTATGATCTACCTACTCAATTTCCTCATAGGAATTCAAAATAAGGAATGTTGTCTACATAAGACACAACATGTGTGGGTAGATCCTATGAAGGGGTGATTATAAAAGTACCTAGTAAGACAACCTAATGTCAAAAAACCAAAAGAATCAATATACTAGTCAGCTCATCTCAAGGTATTTCAATCTAGATATGAGACATAGAAATAATAATAATAATAATACCCTATATATTATTATGAATGACACTAAGTCGCATAGGCAACTCAACCACACAACCATCCATAGGATTCTGTTTGACGTTTGAAGGTAATTAACATCTAGTAGAACACCCTCTATGAGTCATACTATCACTAATGGTTCTCATTTAAGAAGCTACTAACCATCTTTCCTCTCTAAATAAGTTGTAGATAAATTTATGATAATCTTTATGCATTGATAAGTGATCACCTGAAAAAACACTGGGGTATATAGAAAAACCAATTTATAAAGACACACTATGTAGGTGATCATGCACCAAAGTAAGTTATTCATGAAGATCCCAAAAATCCCACGTTGGGGAAGTGATTTGATAGAGGATCCCACCCCAGTTTGATGTAGGGATAACACAAACTCTGACCAAGAAAGAACCCATAGAGGGGATCACAATCCTATGATCAAGATGTAATTCAACACAATAACCTCAATGGTGTGGACTTAAGAGTCACAATCAATAGATAGTGTTCTACACTAAAGGGATAAGGGGACTAAAATTCCAATGAAAAAATGTATACAGTATGTACTACGGTTAAATGGTATGTATTGCCTTCCTCAATTATATACATGTCTCTCTATTTCGCATGATATGTTTCACCATGTACCCAGAATTTCCCCTAGTGATACATAGTGTTTAGATGTTGTTCCATCACTCATCATTACACCATCTCATTCCTACGTACATTTAATCATGCTCGTGTAATTCATTCCATGCCTATGTATTATGGCCATGCTTTTGTACCTAACCATGAATTTGTGCCTATCGTGTCTATGCTTGTGTACCCCATGGGTTCAAACTGAACATCCACCAATGGGTTACATTTTTTGTGACATGTTTCACTTGGTGTGTAGTGTTTTTCATGGTCTGTAAACCATTCTATTGCCTAAGGGGATACGAAATTTGTGTTTATTGGACTAATCATTGTAATGTTGGAATTTTATTGAATTCCAAGACTATTCTTATTGTGTCTAAAAAATTCCTCTACTAGTTGATCCATTTCCATTCCTACTCATGGATTTTAGATCTATGGATAACCAAGATCAAGTCATTACAGGCTTCCAGATATTTTCCATCAATTCCAAAATAAATCAAATACTTTCTCTCCAATATGTTGAAACCCCAAATACTTGGATTGAGTATCTTGAAATCCTAAAATTATCATCCAACTCCATTTCACACCACATGTATTCCATATATCTCCATTTTGATGTTATGGTAATGTATTATTTCCCTAGATATTGATAGTGTAGTCATCATTCATTAGGTATGTTTTTTAATGGATAGCCAATTGAAATATCGATGATGATCGCAAGTCAATTGGAGAGTGAAATTCATAAAACAAAAAAAGTGGAATGAACCCCGAAATAGGTTTGCGTGGGACCCAATCCATATTTTTTGGTGATGAATGAAGTGGGTTTACAAAATTAGTAATAAATTCAAATTTCTAGGAAGATAAATCCAAACCCTAACAACACGATCGACCCTTAAATAAAAAATAGAATAATTTTTTCAAATTATTTATGCGATAAAAATGGAAATAAATATACATAAACAATGTCATACCTCATGAGAGGATCAATCATTAATGAAGAATGGATTTGTGTTTTTTTCATTTATGTGATCTGAAAAATATGTTGTCATTGTCGATCCCTATAATACTCTGATCATTAATCCACAATCACAACTTCCATGAAAACTCTAACATGATATCCTCCCAAATTACCAGGGTAATGTGGATAACCTTGTGATTTAGCTATAAACAAGTATATATAGATGGATCTATGTCAAGGAAAATAATTAATTAACTCAATTAAATAATATATTGTTTCTCCCATGACCACTTTTTCACCAAATTTCTAACACTTACAATGGTTATGAAGTTCCTAGGGTAAAACCCACATTCCATAATTAATTATAGTCTAAAATTTCCATTACAAGACTTCGTTTCAGTGATGATTCACTATTTATAGAAAAATATTCATTTATGATATGATATATTTAATATTTTTATTATATCAACACTGAGGCTCACTGGGCCTGGGAATATTGAGCTATCCTAGTGCTTAATTCAATAAATATTCAATAAGATTTTCCAATGTACTCTATGGGATAAATAATATGTTATAATCTCTAAAAAATAGGATTTTTCATCCCAAAAAGAAAGAATCAAACTCTATAATATGATGATACTCAGTTGGATTCATGGAATCCCTAACACGACCCGCCTTCAAAAAATGAGGAAAGGGATAGAAAACTACCAGACCCTTCCTTATTCAAGTTGAAGGAAAGATAATGATCCTTGAGTCCCACCTTCAATAGGCCTCAGGGTGACGAAAAACTCCAAGGGTATAAAATCTCACGTAAAAAAATGTAATGAATTACCATTTTTAATTAATATAATCTGGATATAAGATGGTAGATCCCACACAACTCCAGAATTCAAGAATGAAAGTAAATACCAACAAATATTCTCCCATGCAAGTCTAAAATAAGCTGATATAATATACAAGAAACTCCAAATAATGTACCCAAAGAAAATCAAAAGATGTAACAACAACTTCAAATTCCCATTCTTGTAATGTTCGGCATGGTCCTCAAGGTCCTCCTGGAAACCTGAAGGCAGTTTTATATACATATGTCGAGTATACAGGTATACTCAGTAGGTAAAACCAAAAGATCTCATGCACAAGTGGGGAGGCATTCAAATGCCCCATGTGAAATATATAAAATCAAAGCACCTAACAAGGAAACTATCCTCCCAGCCTCACCAAGGAACCCTCCCCAAATAACACAAGTTAGGTAAAGTAACAGTAATAACACATTGATATTTGGGTGCCCCACACCGCTTTCCTACTCATTATTTAAGACATCATACGCCTCAGACCTCCCCCACAGGTTCCACTGAAGTCCCACTACTTTTCTAACAACACCCTTATGGGATATCACAACCATGAATCCTGCCCGCAGACACATGGGCCACCACAACCACACGCATTCCCACTCACAGAAACATGTGCCACAATAACCACTTCCACGCCCGAAGACACTGGGGCATTATCCCAAAGACACTTGGGAATCAATCCTACCATCACACACATGGGCCAACCAATAGAACAAACCCTTCCTAAAGAGTCTTGGGACATTATAAACCATAGTTCATCTGATCCTACCCAAAGATTCTTGGGATACTAGGGAGAGGGAGAAGAAAGGATCTAATAAGAAGCCACTCATAGGAATATTGAGAAAAACACCCTCCCCCATGAAATCGGGGTGTTCGGCATGAAGTGATCAACATGGGTGGGGTGCGTATAAGAAACACAAGAACTATGAATTATACATATAGGTAATCAAACACTCATCCCAACCTAAGGGTTCCGAAATAGAAAACCAGCCCATACACTACCACTCTCGTTACTATCCCTACAGGCACAAATGCAAAACAACCACAACAAGAGCATAACCCATTTCTGGAAAACAATCCCCCATTGTAACTATTCTTGTTATCATGTTCAAGTGATTCCATTTAAAATAATTATCCACTATTAAGAAACTAACAGAAACAACCACAAGTCAAAACTACACTAGACTGAAGAAGAAAATGGCCAAGAATCAATTTAAGCATTCACACCCAGTTCGCTTGTAAAGTCACAACATCAAATGGGATCAGTGTGATCCCATGAAATATCTAAATCAAACCAATCCACAACATACCAGCTCCGCACGGCCACAGATCCACAAACCAACAATAGAACAATAAAATATCACATCCCCATCCACGTCACCCCATAAGAATCCATGAGAACAACCACACATTTTACCAGAACAGAGAAAGGATTTTTTCAGATTTAACCTCACCGTTCATTATGTATATTCTTTCAGTTTGGTTAGCTGGGGTGATCACACAAGGATTCATATTTTTCAATCATCCATTTTAGCTTCTTATAATACAAGATTAATCAATTTTCATGTTACATCCATTCTGTCATAAGATTATCTAGAAAATAGTGGTTTATTAGTGCACAATAAAGGACCTCCAACGACTGCTAATTTTAGTGGGAATAATCCCATACAATACACAACACACACAAAAATAATGAAGATAAAATAATATAGTAAAATCATCGTCATCCACACCCCTTTATCCATTAAAATTCCATTTATTATCTTCGTTAATGTTTGGATTCATCCATTTCATGAGGGAAACAATATCACACCCAGCCTGCATGATGCAGAAATAAGATAGATGGAGGAAGAACCCTCCATTAATGATCAAAGATCAGGTTTTTATACTCGCATCAAGAACTAAGGATGCAAGAATTATAGGAGAGAAAAACTCTAGAGCTTCAAGGATGAGAGGAAAGTGCTACAACAATGGTGCACAATTCATCTCTGGAGTAAGTCTCTTGGAGTACTTAAGGAAACTGGATGGAAAAAGGAAGAGAGGATCTCAATTTAAAAAAATGCCGCATCCTAAAATCAGTGAGACGGTTTCGATGTACATAAAGTTGGAATATGTCTTTACTATGTGGTTGTGAGTTCTTACACATAAGGATTATTTTTTCTAATAATTATCCTGGGAGATGGTGGAGATAAAGTATGTGAGTTAATAGATATCTTCTAACCAGAGAAAAATCATGTAACATGGGAGAAGCTGGAAAGCACAGGGAAAGTTTTTACACTGAGGAAAAAAGGCCACATGTTTTGGTAACAAAAGGTTCTCTGGACTCTTGGGGATTTAAAACATATTTTATTCAATTTAAGTGGATTTGAAAAGGGTATTAAAACAAATTTTTGTCAGATGATACGTTACCGAGGCCAAACTGAAAAACATGGGAAATTGGGAAAAAATGGAAAAGCGGTGGGACACCATTCAGTGAGACATCGTAATGGTTCCACCAGTTTTGTGAGACACCATTAGCAGTGACACCATTTCGGTGTGTGATCATGACAGTGCAACTGTGATGGTGTCACTGTCTTGGTGCCACCATTTCAGTGGAACAATTTGGTGGGACTGAGTTTTGGAAAACTCCTTAATGAGCCACGGATGGGCCCATGATACCCCAAACACCAAAAATTTGGAAATGTAATGGACCTGGAGGGTCTGAGCCATTACATCCGATACATATCAAACTATTATCATCCCCGAGAATCCAATAGTAAAACTGAAGAGAGAATAGGGTTCTGAACAACCACCTCGTAAGATACCTCTCAGGGAAAAACCACTCGATAGTTGTTTGAAAGCTAGAACAACCTTAATATCTAGGAACACGTATCATTCATCTATCTCCCAGAAAATTATGAGTATACTACCTCCCTTCTCTCCCAAGTAACCACTCAATCATATAAAGTTCACACCCCCCAGATATATGGGTTTGGGAGTCTCTTCCTCCATGTCAAGATACTGTCTACTTTTGACGGCACTGAATTGCCGGAACAAGTTTAATTGCATCAAACTTAATGCATCTTGATTAGGGATCAGGTCCTCCCCACCCCATTTTCTGGATGATTAACACACATTCAGATAAAGGAAAATATCCAACATCATAGTTAACATTTTCAAGCATTACATCACAGTCAAGTACAAAACAAATACAAAACAGAACTCAAAACAGCACTGGGTACTGGGCACACATCTATGCCTCATGTTCCCAGGTAATCTCTATGAGGCCACCATGCCTCCACAACACACTAACCAAGGGAATACATCATCCAAGAAGCACCTCCTCCTCATGATCCTCCATTCTCACCTGTCTCCCCATGAACGTCGCATCATCCTAGGTATCTATCTCTTCCCAGTCGAGGACGTGGGGATCATAGTGTAGTTACTAATTGAGCTGAGACATGTGGAAGACTTGTGGACCCTCAGTAGCGGTGGTGGTAGTGGAAACAAATATGGAACTTCACTGACTCATCGCAACACCTCGAAGGGTCCGAAAAACCTGGGGGAAATCTTACTCCCCCTGTTGAACCTCTGCTGCCCATGCTGAGGGTTGACATATAATAACACATGGTCCCCAACCCTGAACTCCAAGGGTCTCCTCCTATGATCATCATACAACTTCTTCTAGTCCAGATCCACCTTCATCCTCACATGCACAAGATGAACCTTCCCCATTGTGACCAGCACCACCTTCGAGCCAAGAACACCGGTTTCCCCAACCTCATTCTAGCACACGGGTGAATGACATGACCTTCCATATGAGGATTTGAATGGAGATATGCTAATGGTATAGTGAAATATATTATTTTTGGAAAACTATACCAGATAAAAGTGTTGTACACATGATCTCCTAATGTCAAAAACACATTCCCATAACAAATCTTCCAACATATGGATGGTCCTATCTGTCTTCCCATCTATCTAAGGGTGGAAAGAAGTGCTAAGGTTTAGCTAGGTTCTAAGAGAAGTTTTCAATCCCTTGAAGAATCATGAGGTAAACTATGCATCTAGATCTGAGACTATGGAAATCAAAACTCCATGCAACCACACCACCTCATCCACATGCCTCTGTGCTAAGGCATCAACAGCACTCGACTCCTTGATTTCCATGAAGTGATCTGATTTCATTAGTCGGTATACCACTTCCATGATATAATCATATCCTCCTTGAATCATGGGTAGCCCCATGATGAAATCCATCAATATTCCATCCCAAATCCACTCTGGGACATCTAAAGGTTATAATAATCCTCTTGGGATGTGGTGATTAGCCTTCACCTACGGACATACTAGGCACCCTTCCACAAACTCCACCACTTCTAGTTTCACCTAGAGTGACAAAAATTGTTCCCTCATGCCTTAGTACATCTTGGAAACTCTTGGGTATACCTCGAGGGTAGAGTTATGGAACTCATGGATAACTCCTTCACACAACATCTCTGGAAAAAATTGCTTCTCATAGAAAAGCATCTGATCCTGACCATCATCCGACCATCCTTCCGGATCATTGCCATGGCTAACATGATCATGCATCAATTTAGCCTCTATGTACCCCAAATGAGACTCCTCCACCTACTTTACCATGGAATAATTCACCATCATCTAGAATAGACAACCTCTACCATCCTCCACTCTCATGACTAGATGTAAAGCAGCCAACTCCTCCATTACTTTCCAAGAATTTGTTGACTCCTGAATCACATCCTTTTATGAATTCCAACTCCTGGCATCGGCCACCATTTTCCCCTTTCCTAAGGTGTCTGAGATCTCAAAGTCCTAGTACTAGAGAAACTTCATCCACCTCTGTTTCCTCAAGTTCATGTCTCACTGGGAGAAGACATACCTCAAGTTCTTGTGATCTGTGAAGAACACGCATCATTCCCCAATTAGGTAATGCCACCACAACATCAACATAAACAAAACTGATATAATATCTATGTCATAGGTGGCATAGTTATATTCATGAGGATGTAAATTCCTAGACCCATAATAGACCATTCCCAACTATTGCATTAGCACACACCCCAAGCCTGGACTGGAAGCGTTAGAAAAAACATTAATCATTACCCCTTCCTCTGGAAAACTCAGCACCAGGGCACTGACCAGCTTCCCCTTCAGATAACTAAAAGTTGTTTGGCACTGATCACCCCAAATGAACACCAAGTCTTTCCAGGTTAAGGTCATAAATGGTGTATCCACTCAAGAGAAGTTGTACATAATCCTCTAGTAGTAACCTGATAGTCCCAGAAAATTGTGAACCTCTGCCATGTTCTTGGGTGATTTGTAAGAAAAAGATTATTCGAACTTTGATGGGTCAACTTCAATTTCCTACTGGGACAGCACGTGTCCAAGGAAGTACACCTATTGTGTCCATAACATTCACTTGGACAACATCGCATAGAGCTGGTGGTGTCTAAGGACCTCTAAAACCATCCTCGGATGATCAGTATGATCCTCATTTTATATTTAGTAGATCAGGATGTCATCAATAAGCACAAAAACAAACTAGTATAGATATTTGTGGAAGATGGAGTTCATGATCCCCATGAACACATCTGGTGCATTCGTAACACCGAACTACATGACCAAGAACTCAATGTACTCATATATTCACCTTAATGCAGTCTTCAAGATGTCACCCTCCTTCACCCTCAACTAAAGATATCCCGATTATAGGTCGATCTTGGAAAACCAACCTACTCCATTCAACTGGTGAAAAAGGTCGTCGATCCTCTGGAGGGAGTATATGTTCTTAACTATTACCTAATTAAGCCTTCAGTAGTCTATGCACAGCCTGAGACCACCATTTTCCTTCTTTTCAAAAAATGCCAAGCACCCCATGGTTATGCGCTTGGTTAGATAAAACCCTTCTTCGTCATGTGATAAAACGAGATATGTAACTCCCGAAACTCAGAAGGTGACATCTGACAGGGAGCCAATGAATTCAGATGATAACCAGATTGTAAGTCTATCCCAAACTCATCACTTCATTAAGGGGGTAGAGTCACCACCTCTTCAGGAAAAACTTTTAGGAACTCACTGACTTTCACTGGGATTTCCACCATTTCGGTGTCATCCAACTCCACTGGCAACTCATCTAATAAGGAAATAAGGGGATCCACTCATTGTCAGCCCACCTAGAAACCCCGATCATTGACAAATGCCACACATCATCCATCCTCTTGGGTGAACATGACTATTATCCCAAATTATTCGATAACATTACACATAGAGAACAACAATTCAATGCCTTGGATGACATCAAATAACATCACTTCCAGTAGAAGGATATCCCCACTAGAGTGATGCATCCCTAGCATCAGTATGCATCTTCGATAAATGTCACGCAGGCTAGTTAGATCTCCAACTAGCGTACTCAGCACCAGGGGTATGGAGAGTCTCTCTACGTCTAGGCCCAAGGCCTGGGCTATATGGGGTGAAAAAAAGGACTATGAATCTCCTAAATCAAACAAGGAATAGTAAAGAGTACTAAACAAGTTGATCATACCTAAAATTACCTCTGGCCTAGTCAGAACTTCTACCTATGTGGTGTGCAACAACCCATGCCCAGGACCCCTATGCATGGGCTATCGATCGCCTCCCCAAACAAGCCCCAGTCAAGGTCCCTAAGTAGCACCCTAAGGTCATCCTCCTTTGTAAACATTTTCCCTTAGTGGAGTAGGATCTTGATTCCCCTGGTGTTGTTTATGTTGCTAGAAAGGTCTTGTTGGAAACTGTTGCGGCTGAGGTGGGCGCTGAACCTACCCACCTCCATTGTACTGCACTCAGTCTGGGAACTAATTCTGAGGATTCCCAAAACTTCCCCAGATAAATCACCTAGGTCCAAGGCTCACGAGGAAAGGGCGAGGACCAGGTGATCGAAACTAGAACTACTATGGCCTGCTTCCCGCCAGCCGATACATGGATGGCCCTAATTCTAGAGGCCTACTTCTTACGGCATTCCCCATCAACGAGTTGAACAAGATCCCCTTTTGGGGCACACCTCCCAGTTTTTTCATACTCTCCACCACCTCATCCTTATTTTGAACCTCCATGTACATCGGTAGGGTGAAAGGAATTAAAACGAAAAGAAGAGAAGGTCTGATCCCCTCCCCTAAGCATATTGCCTATAAATCCTCATCTAGGAAGAGGTATAGATAGAAAAAAAAGTAGATCCTTGAACTTGATTACCAACTCCCCAACTAACATACTCCATTTCTGAAGGGAGATTATCACCTTCCTCTTCATAGTCTTCATTGTGGAAGAGAGGAATTCCACCTGAAACTCCCTCTCGAAGTCAGTCCACGAATCCTCAGCCTCCTTCTCCCCATGATAGAGCATCCTCCACTGACACACTACTCCCCACATCTGAAGTATATACAGAGGAACCTAGTACTCTACCGGACCCTAGATCAAGCTGAAATCTATCACCAGCTCCCCAAGAAAACTCTCTGTCTCCATGATTGAGACGTTGCCCTTATACATCACGAGGGTCTGCCGCTGAATGGCACGAATCATTTTTGGCCACTGGTCATCCTCCTCTTCTTGATTATCCCTCTGCTGATCATTTAGATTAGCCTCCTAATCCATGATCTTCTTCACTACTCACGGACATTGTTCGGGTTCTATAGTTGTAAGGTAATCAAGGAAATACCTAATCCCTAGTAGTGTGGAAGATCTCTTTTAAATTTTTCTTAAACTTGTTACTCATTTTAAACTCCCAAATCACCCAAAACACATAACAACATAGTCATTAAAATTCATGTAGCTTTCCTAGGTCCTCTACCCTACTATTATTGTAGCTTCATTTGGTCATTTGGTAGGTCTAGAGTCCTTGCATTGTATCATGGGCCCCCTTAAAATCTTGTGTCCTAGGTAGTCTTCCCTGGCCAATTTCACACACCATGAGTACCTAACACTGTTGATCTACCATCCCATTAAATCCTCACTATGCCTAACCCTAAACTCTGTCATGTCTCCCAACCATCACCACTAATACCATTATATCACAACCTGCCTTCACCAAGATGAGGAAAGGGATAGTAAACAACCGGACCCTTCCTTCTTCATGTTGATGGAGAGATGATGAAAACTGAGTCCCAACATCAATTGGCCCTTGAGTGGCAAAAAAAACCAAGGGTATAAAATCTCATTTTAAAAAATGGAAGGAATTACACTTTTTTTAATAATATCATAAGATAAGATGGTAAATCCCAAACAAATCCAAAAGATGAGAATAAAATTAAATAACAACAATCCATTCCCACATGCATGTCTAAAATAGGATGACACAAAGTAAAAGAAAATCCAATGGAAAGTAGAAAAAGGAAACGAAAACCATCAATAAGAACTCCCAATTCCAAATATAGGTATAATCGGCTGGAAAAACCAAAATCCCTCATGCTTAAGTGGGGAGGCATTCTAATGCCCTATGAGAAATAGAGATAACCAAATAACCTATCAAGGAAACTATCAATTCAACCTCACCAAGGCACACTCCCCAAATAATGAAATTCAGGTAACTTAATAGTAATAACTCACCGATATTTGGGTAACCCACACTGCTTTTACACTATTTATTAAGACATCCAATGCATCAGACCACCCCCATAGGTTCCACAGCAGTCCCACTGCCACCCCAACAACAACCTTTTGGGTTATCACAACCACACATCCTGCTTAAAGACACCTAAGCCACCACAAAAATAAAAATTCCCACCCACAGACACCTGGGCCACAACAACAATTTCCATGCCCAAAGACACTAGGGCATCATCTCGAAGAAACTTGGGAATCAAACCTGCTCACACACACCTGGGACAACCACCATAACACACCCCGACCGAAGAGACTTGGGCTATAATGAACCATAGGCCATCAAAGCCTTCTCGAAGTGTCTTGGGATGCCTAGGAGAGGGAGGATAAATGACCTAATTACCATACACTCATATAAATGTTGGGAAAAACACCATTCCCCTTGAAATGGGGGTGTTCGACATGAAGTTCTCATCATGGGTGGGGTGCGTATAAGAAACAAAAGAACTAATAATTATACATATAGGTAATCAAACACTCATCCAAATCTAAGGGTTCCAAAACAGACAACCATTACATACACAACCACTCTCATTACTATCCCTACATGCCCAAATACACAATAGCCTCAACTTGAACACAACCCATTTTTGGAAAACAATCCACCATTATAACCATTATGATTATCATGTACAAGTGATTCCATTTAAAATAATTCTCCACTACTAGGAAACTACTGGTTAACTAACAGGCACATCCACAAGTCAAAACAACATTGGACTAAAGAAGAAAAAATCTAAGTAACAATTTAAGAATTCACACCCAGTTCTCTTGTAAAGTCATAACAACAAAAGGGATCTGTGAGACCCCTCAAAGTTCTGAAAAAAAACATGTCCCCACATACTGGCTCCACACAACCTTAGACCCATAATCTAGTAACTGAACAATAGGATATCCTATCCCCATCCACGTCTCCCCTCAAGCATCAATGTGATCAACCACACAAATTACTAGAATAGAGCAAGGAATTTTTCAGATTTTACCACACCATTCATTAGTTATCTTATTTATATTTGGTTAGATGGAGTGATATCACATGGATTGTTATTTATAAGACATCTATTTTTGCAACTATGTTTATGTGATTAACAAGTTTCCATGTTACATCCATACGATCACAGGATTATCCCGAAAACATAGGTTCATTAGTGTGCAAGAAAAGACCACCAACAACCACTATTTTTTGTGGTTATAATCCCATACAATTCACAACACAAAAAGATATTGAACATAAAAGAATAAAACAATATCATCATCATCCACACCCCTTTATCCTTTAAAATCCCATCTACTATCATCGTTAAGGTTTGGTCTCATCCACGTCCCAAGGGAAAATGTATCATCCCAGGTAAATAAAGAATATTCCATTTTCATATTTATCAATATTTGTGAATTTAATATTAATTTTACTTTAAAAATGATGCTATGTATGATAGCGTACTCAACACGCAACAACAGATTTCTCCAAAATATTATGTTGCACATAATGTTGAGTTATACTGAAAAAATATAATAAAATTATTATTTTAATTGGTTGTTAATGCATTGTCATTGTATTGGAAAGAATGAATATAACTAACTAAAATATTATTATATATGTTTGTTAAATGTATTTACGTTTATCCAATAAATTTTAATGGCTTAAATTAAGAATGAATCGGATTTTAATCATGAAATACTATAATATTCTTTAAAGGATTTTTTAACCTACTTTTGATGGAAATCCCTTTTTAAATCTTGTTTTTTTCACTTTTATATATTCTATTTGAAAAAATAAAATTATTATTTAGATGTTGAATATAAAAATTTACTTTGGTTGAAATTATGGTATATTTCTCATAAATTTTATTTTTTAATGAATACTGAAAAATAGAGCAATTTAATTCGAAACTGCCTTTCAATCGAACTTATTTATATAGTTATAATTTACTTTTAACAGGTTTTGTTGTGTAATTTGATTATATTTTTACCCTTTAATCTAATTTTGTAAATTTTTAGTAATTTTACTTTTAAATTGTACATAAACCCATGTCTATCTTTTGGTATTTTTTACTTCATAAAAACACGCAATTTGGTTTTGACAACAATAATTAATTTTAAATTAATATCTACCAATTTTTTGTCTTGAATTTGGAAAAATAAATTCAATATTTGGAGTCATGATGTCCAGTTTTTTTAAATAGGTACCTTTTATTTTTAGACATTATGAATAGTAACTTCAGTAAATATTTTATTTACCAAGGTTAAAGGATAAATCGGGTAAATAAGGGTAAAAAAATATTATAGTAACATTAAATTACTCTAAAACTTGTCCTAATCAAATTGGATAATATATTTATGACCATTGGAATCCTTTGGTCAATTTTAGGACCCCATGGAGAAACTTGCTCGTGAAAAAGACATTGAATTACTTTTAATTTTATGTTAAAGAAAATATAACCTAAATATGTATCCTTGACTAAAACAATTTTTATTTGGGATTAGATAAGTGATCTATTAGACCATAAGTAGTAATTATAAAGATAAAAATATTTCATAAATCATGGTATTTTATTTATAATTTTTGGACATTAAATAAATAATTATATTCATGACACAATGATGATGTAGTGAGTACCTTATTAATGAATGATTTTAATAAGTGACCTTATAAATATTAAAATAAATTTATTTTGAAACATTATATACATACACAAATTTTATGGATGAATACTACTTTTTATCATAGAATTAATGATGTGTTTTAGAAATACTCCAGTTGTTATGAATTTTTTAAAAAGTCATGATATGAATAGTATAAAATTGATATAAATGAGTTTTTATAACAAATACTATTTTATTAAATGATATAACATTACTAAAAATATATGATGTTTCTAAGTGACTTAGATGATGTTTTAATTTTCATTAATGAATCACTTGAGGTTTTATTGGCATTTTATAGTAACTATATTAACCATACAGTATGAATGTACAAGAAGAAAAGGTAAGAGTTAAATAAGTTAACTAAATGTTAAAGATAAATGATGAGTTTAAATTTGAAACCAAAAATTGTCAAAAAACTATTGGTTCAGAGGATATATAATAATAATAATCTTATCTCTAAAATAAATGAATTTGGTACGTTTTTAAATAGAAAATAATTTTATAATAAAATAATACTTCCAAACATTCCTAAAGTTCCCACCCCCTCTTATAAAAGGGAATCATCTCTATACATTTAATCACACCCATCAAGCCCCCTAGATCATCTAAAATCTACCCACATAAGCTCTAAACATCACTATATTCCTCATATAAGACTTACCTTAGGTATAAGGCAATTCAAGAAATCCTTTTGGCTCAAATCAAATGGAGTTACATGTTTTAAAATGTTGTGTCCTCTATAAAGTTTATTTCCATTATTTTTCTTATTCACTTCCTATTCTAATATTTTTATTTGAGTACATAACAAAAAAAACCATAAATATACAATTATTTTTTTATTTTAAGGATTATAAATGCACATAAACCTACTTTCATCTAATGGATATGAACGTATTGTTTCTTTGTGCGGATAAGTACTACCTCATGAAACGATGATTGTTTGATTTTCCCCTACCACCTCTCATGGTGGCCTTTATGATGTCATATTATTTTTATATGATATATATTATATTTATATTTTCTCTATGATTATGTGTTTTTCATGTACATAATACCTTTATTCATTAAATAATGTGTTAATACGATAATTGCATTTGGGGAAATACGAACTATCGCCCCCTTAATGTGATATGACTCATTCATTCTATTCATGGAACGTATAACGGACGAAATTAATGAAATTATGTATCATATATAACATTGATATTATAATTTTATTATAATATAACTATTTATCATTTATTTTTCATTCCTTTAAATGTGAAATAGAAATGAAAGTAGTGTTCATGTGTACGCACAACTAACCATCTCCATGAACGGTGAATTATATTTCTTATCTAAAAATGTTATGGACTATTAAAAATACATATATACAAGTTTTAAATACATATATACTAGATATATATGATATTTGAATAATCAATATTATTCTAGAGATAATTTTCTTCTAAACACATGGATAATTTGTAATTATAACAAGTTCATTTTTTACTCAGGTACCAAACATGGAAAAAACGAGTGATATTAACATAAATAATTATATAATGTTTATAACATGGTAATAAGAGATATAAAAGGAATAATAAAATTGAAAAAGGTTCTGAATAGTTATAAATTATCTTAATTTAATTATTTAGGAAGAACAAATAACATACGCAATGAGTCGCACTCATGGTAAGGGAACTTCTTTACCCAATTTCAATTAATTGGGTTAATATTCTACTTCTTGATTATGCCTTTACATGATTATGTGGGAAATAAATTTTGATATCCTATCTTTTATTTATAAATTCTTTATTTGTACATAGTGTTAATACACCTAATCGATCTATTTTATTTACATAATGATCCTTGTAAGGGACTTCTTCTTAATCTCCTTTCATTGAGGTGCATGTTGGTTTATACACAACCTTATTTTATACAGTGAATAAATATAACCTTTTTCTATTTAATTTCATTCAATGGTTTTCAATAGGAATCTTTTGTTTTATGAATATTTTTACAAATGGACAAAGAGAATGTTTCTTTTTAACGTATTCGGTGATAGTGACCTTTCCGCCACCGTAAGAATTATTTGATATTTGGATTCCTTAGCAAGCCGTATTGTTTTGAAAAGGAAATTAAAAACCATACACCCTTTTTATGTATTTTGGTAATGAAAATGTTTTTTATAAAGCATTGATTATGTCAATATTTTGAAATGATAAATTGTAATTGCAATGTTGATATTTTATGCTTTCTTTATGCTTATTTTATGCGTTACGAATATGTTATGGTTGTTGGGAATTGTTTAAGTATACGAGTGATTCCATAATAAACCATGGGTGGGTGACCCCGAGATAGCTCTCCAATTCATTGGGTAATGTGGCAGAGGTGAACGTTAAATGTTTCTTCTTTTATATTTAATGAATATACTGTGATGGTTATTCTAAACGTAACTCCCTATGTAGCTGTGAAAACTACAATGTAAGTTTGTTATTGATTCCACAAGTTACCTTTATGGTTTATGATTTCTATGTGTTCTTCATAAATATTATTATTTTTTGCGGTATGTTAAAAATATTATGTTTTATGATTGATATGTATGATTTCATTGAATTTTATGCATTAATGGATCGTTGTTTTAATTCCTTGTTTTATAAACCGTACTAAAATTTTTATACTCATGAAAATTTTTTGAAATGTTTTTCAAAGGGTATAAGGAAGGGTTAGAGAATAGAAGAATCTAGGAATATTTATTTCATGAAAATAAATCTTTTTAATTAAAGGAGTTTTATTATTGTTGAAATAATTTGATAGATTATAAGTTCGTACTTTGTAATTTTTGAGATGTAATGTAATAATTATGCCCTAATTCTCTAAAACTCTAAACCTAAAAAGATCATTGTTTTTGAATTCTTGAATTAACTCATGATTATGTAATGTTTAAATCTGGGGCCTTATAGTTGGTATCTGAGGTCAGTTTAAACAACATTAGGAGTTAGGAAATTGTTAAATTAATATCCATAAATTAATTTATGGTAAAATTGAAATGATATAGCATTTGCAGATAACCATGTTACTTAGGATATGATATTTCAGTGTTCAGAATGGTTTTCCATAGAGGAAACAGGGAAGCTATGATGGAATGGAATCAAGGGGAAAACAACCTTACAAATCAGCTACCTGAGATGGTTGAAATCAGAAATGAACAATTTGTTGTAATAATAGAACAATTGACTCGGACTATAAATGGTGGTGGTATCCATGCACAAGATCATCCAAATAAACCATAGAGGGACATATCAGCATTAGATAATTTCATAAGGCAACATCACCCATCATTCATAGGATCGTCTGACCCTGTTCTAACTGAAGGGTGGACTAAATAACTAGAAAGTATTTTCGATGTCATGGGGTGTTCAAAACTTTAAAATGTTGGTCTTTTTGTTTACTAATTTGATGGTGAAGATGATCATTGGTGGTTAATGGTTAAAAATATTAGGTATAATGACGAGATTTATGCTCTTTATTAAGATTAATTGAAAGGTACATTTCTTGAAAAATATTTTCCGAAGGCGATTTGAATTAGGACAGAAAAAAAATTCTTGGAATGAGGCTAGAGGATGACTCAATGGATACTTGTGTAGAAAAATTAACTCGACTAGAAATGTATGCTACAAATTTCATATGGGATATTGATAGTAAAATCAATTATTTTACTCAGTATTAAATCCAAACTATCAAAGGGATTTAGCTTATTGGGTGTTCAAAAATTATGAACAACTTGATCGATGTGCAGATAATATGGAAATGGAGTTTTTTGATGACCTGGTGTTCCTTAAAAAACAACTGAATATGAGGTCGTGGTGGTAGATGAAAGGTAACAACTCTTCAAAAAAATCTAATGGTAATAAAATTATGTTTAGAATTTATTAAAATTGGGGTAAAAAATCACACTGGTTAATGCCTTTTGAATTCTGGTAAGTTCCACTGATGTTGTAAAATTGGGCATAAGGATCATCATTACACTGAAAAGATCAGGGTAGTTGTAAGAAAAAATATCATTTAAATTCAGTAAAATGATTTAAGTGCAATGAAATGGGTCATTTTGAAAATGAGTGTCCAATGAAGAACTCAACTTAGTGAAAGCAGCTAGAGTAGAAGAAAATAGTGGTGGTGAATTCCTTTGAAACTACTTCAGTAGATATTGGAACATAAAATGAACTAGTATCAGGTAAACTATTTGTTTATTTGGATTAGGCCAATGTGTTGTTTGATTCTGGGTCTACAAATTATATCATTTACGATTAATTTTCTTGTAAATTTTTAATTCCATCTCATGATATGAATCTCGAACATGTAGTAAAAACACATGGAGGAAATTTTGAGACAAAAATAAATTATAAGAACCTTCTTCTACTTTTGTGTGAAAAGAATCTACCTGAAACCTTTATTTTTTTTACCTCTATTAGAGTTTGATGTTATTTTGGTATGTATTGGCTTTTCTTTTATCATGATAAGATTGACTGTAGAGCTAAAGATGTTCTTTTTAGAAAAAAGTTCAGTTTGTGTACAATAATGAACCCTTAATTTTGATAACATATCATGAAGTTGAGAAACTAGTAAAAGATGGAAATGAATTTTACCTTGCACATATTGTTGAAAACAAAGGAACTTTTTAGATTAATGATTTTTCATTGGTAAATGAGTATTTTTATGTCTTTTTGATGAGTTTCCTGGAATAATACCTGATTGTGAAGTTAAATTTAAAGTTTATTTAGTTCCTAAATCTAAGAAAATTTCAAAAACCCCTTATCAAATGGCTGAAATTTAACTTTTAGAGTTAAAGAAGCAATTGTAGGAGTTATTATATAAAGGTTTCATTCGACCTAGAACATCACCATGGGGTTCTCATGTCTTATTTTTTTAAAAGAAAGATGGTGTAATGATACTTTTCATTTATTATAGGGATTTTAATAACATCACTATCACAAATGAGTATAATTTTCCTCATATCAATGATTTTTTTGATTAGCTCCAGGGAGCTCAGAATTTTTTGAACATTGACTTGAGGATGGGGTACCATCAGTTGAAAGTAAAGGACACGTACATTCTAAAGACCACGTTTTGTACTAGATATGGACATTATGAATGTGTAGTTATGACTTTTGGGTTGACCAATGCACCTATTGTATTCAT
Source organism: Viscum album (assembly GCA_963277665.1). Taxonomy (NCBI): domain Eukaryota; kingdom Viridiplantae; phylum Streptophyta; class Magnoliopsida; order Santalales; family Viscaceae; genus Viscum; species Viscum album. The sequence continues at coordinate 629,595,607 of OY728127.1, forward strand.
GGATCTTATGAATAGAGTTTTCTGTGAGTTCTTGGATAAGGTTTTGGTTTTGATTATTGATGATATTTTGGTTCATTCTAAAAGTAAAGAGGGATATGAAATTCATTAAAGGGTTTTCATGGAAACATTAAAATAAAAGAGATTATATGGGAAATTAATCCCATTTGACTTTTGGTTACAAAAAATTTCATTACACGGTTACGTTGTTTCTAAATATTGAATTACTATTCATCCTGGTAAAATAGAAGTTGTTAAAGAATGTCCAAGACCCACAAATATGACCGAGTGTAATTTTTTTCCTATTTTAGCAGGTTATTACCGAAGGTTTGTTGAATATTTTGTACTATAATCTATCCCACTGACTGTGTTTACTCGAAAAGGGTTTAAGTTCATCTGGAATAAATAAGGTGATGAATGTTTTTAGGAATTGAAAAGAAGATTGGTGAATGCACCAGGTTTGGAATTTCTTTCACGAAATGGTTAATTTGTTATATATAGTGATGCTTCGTTGAAATAACTTAGTTGTGTTCTTATGAAGAATGATCATGTAATTGCTTATGATTCACGTCAGTTGAAACCACATGAGTTAAATAAACCCACACATGATTTGGAATTAGATACTATTTTCTTTTTCATTAAACATTTGGAGGAATCATTTTTATGGAGTAAAGTGTGAAATATATACAGAGGAAAAATGAATGATGTACATATTCACTCATAAAGAATAAAACAAGAGACATAGAAGATTGATGGAATTAATCGAGGATTATGTTTGTAGGATCTATTACAATTTGGGAAAGGTAAATAAAGTGGATGGCACATTGAGTTGAAAGAATAATTCTACATTAACCATGCTATGTTTGGAATGAGATCATTTAGTTTTTTATTTTATAAATTTGGGATTGGAAGTTGTTTGTGTAGGGAATTACTATGTTTTGTTTCAGGTGTCAGTGGAAATATCTATAACAGACAGAACAAATCAAGCGCAGAAAGAAGACAGTGAGTTGCAGAAAATGGTAGAATTGGTTCAGAAGGGTAAGTTACCTGAATTTAAAAGTGATAATGATTCTGTTTTGAGGATTGGAAAGAGGTTATGTGTTCCTTTTGATTCACATTTTAAGAAAGGGTTGTTATGTGAAGCTCATAGTTTTCTATTTTAAGTTGATCCTGGCAGTACTAAAATGCATAGAGATATTCAGAAGTATTACTTGTGGGATGGAATGAAAATATATATTGATTACTTTACTATGATGTGTCGTATTTTCAACAGGTTAAAGAAGAACGACAGTTATCAAAATGGATGCATCAGTCTTTTCCAATGCCATAGTGGAAATGGGAAAATGTGCCCATGGATTTTGTACTGGGATTACCAAAGACTTCCTAAGGTGACAATGCAATTTGGGTTATTATTGTTCGACTTAATAAATCTACTCATTTTTTCTTATTTGAGATACTCTGTCTTAAAATCAACATTCCCAATTGTATATTAAAAATATAATCAGGTTACATGGATTTACCCTCTCCATTGTATCTAATCATGATCCTAGGTTCGCATCTAACATTTGGAAGGGCCATCAAAATACATTGGGTACTGAATTAAATTTTATTATAGCTTTTCATCCGCAATCAGATGGACAATCAGAACGAACAATTCAGATCTTGTAAGATATGCTACGTGCTTGTTCAATGGATTACCGGGGAAGTTGCGACCAAAATCATTCTTTGGTTGAGTTTTCTTATAATTAAAGTTTTTTATCCATTATACAGATGGCACAATTTGAGGCATTATATGGAAAGCGTTGTCAGACTCCAGCTTTTTGGGATGAAGTAGGTGAAAGGAAGTTTATGGGACATTAATTGGTGAATAGATTGTAGAAAAAGTTCAGTAGATTCATAAGCACATGAGAAAATCTCAGAGGAGTTAGAAAGGTTATGAAGATAACTGGATGAAAATATTTCTTTTAGGGTAGGTGATCATGATTTTCTCAAAGATTATTCATGGAAAAGTGCAATGTGTTTTGTTAAGAAGGTGAAGTTGAGTCTGAGGTTCATTGGACCCTATGAAATCAAGGAGAAAGTTGGATCAGTTGCCTAAAGATTGTCATTACCACCAAGTTTATCCCATGTACAAAATATTTTTCATGTTTCAATGTGGAAAATGTACATATCGGATCGATCTCATCTTTTGAGTCTAGAGGTAGTTCAGTTGGATAAGAATATCTCTTAAGAGGAACAACCTGTCCAAATTCATTACAGAAGAGATAAAGTGTTGTGGAATAAGGTAATTAATCAGGTAAAGGTTTGGTTAAATAACCATATGGTTAAAGAGGTGACATTGGAATATGAAAATGCTTTTAGGGATAAATACCCTCAATTATTTGATAAGTGAATAGAATTATGGGGACACAATTCCCAAAATGGGGGAAGGATGTAACATCCCAGGTTAATAATGAATATAAAATTTTCATAATTATTAATATTTTTGAATTACATATTAATTTTTCATTAAAAGGGATGTTATTTCTGACAGCATACTCAATACACAACAAAGGATTTCTCTTAAATCTTACGTTGCATACAACGTTGAGTTATACCAAAAATATATAATATTATTATTATTTTAAATGGAAGTTAATGCATAGATATTTTATTAGCAGGAATGAACAGAAATAACTAAAATATGATAATACATGTTTTTAAAAATATTTACATTTATCCAATAAATTTCAGAGGCTTAAAAAAATAATGAATCTGATTTTTAGAACGAAATAATCTAATATTCTTTAAAGGGTCGTTTTACTGCATTTTAATGGATAACAATTTTTAAATCTAGTTTCTATCAAATTTATATGTTCTATTTAACAAAATAAAATTCTTCTTTAGAAAAAGAACATAAAAATTTACTTCATATAAAATTTTGGTATATTTCTGATAAGGTTCATTTTTTAATGAATAGTGAAAAATACTGAATTTTTATTCAAAACTATCTTTTAATATAATTTATTTATATAGATATATTGTGATTTTAATTTTTTTTAAAGTATAATTGGATTATTATTTTACCATTTAATCAATTTTTTTTCATTTTAAATAATTTTTTCTTTTAAATTGGACATAAACACATGTCAATCCTTCGGTAGTTTTTACTTCTAAAATATATGCTTTTTGGTTTTGACAACGAGAATTATTTTTAAATTAATTTATATCAATTATATGTTTTGAATTTTTAAAATTGGATTCCATATTTGGAATCAAGAGGTCCAAATTATGTAAATAGGTACCTTTTTTGACATTATGAACAGTTACTTTAGTAAATATTTTATTTACCTTGGTTAAAGGGTAAATCTAGAAAATAAGGGTAAAAATAATATTATAATAATAATAAATTACCCTAACACATGTCCTAAACCTATTAGATGAGATATATGTGACCATGGGAATCCTTTGGTCTATTTTAGGACCCCATGGATCTATATGTGTGTGAAAATGACATTTAATTACTTTTAATTTAAAGTTAAAGAAAATATAACATAAACATGTATCTTTTAATAAAATGATTTTTTATGGGGTTATATAAGTGATATATTGAACTATAAATATTCAATATAAATATAAAAATATTTTGAATATCATGGTATTTTATTTATAGTTTTTATTCATCAAATAAATTAATATATTTATGACACAATGATGATGTAGGGATTACCTTATTAATGAATGATTTAAATAAATGAGATTATAAATATAAATATAAATTTATTTTTAAACTTTTTATCCCATAAAAAAATTTATAGATGACTATGAAAAGTTATATTTTAAATAATTATGTTTTTTCTAATGAATAATGTTGTTAGGGATTTCTTAAAAATTCATGATATCAATAGTATAAAAAATAACATAAATGAGTTTCTAAAACAAATACTATTTTATTAATGATATAACAGTCATAAAAATATATCATCTAAAATAATGAATTATATAATGTTGTAAATATCATTAATGACACACTTGAGGTTCTATTATAATTTTATATCAACTATATTAACCATATAGTGTGGATATATAAGACGACATGGTAAGAGTTAAACAAGTTAACTATGGGTTAATGAAAAATGACAAGGTTAAATTTGACAACAAAACTTGTCTGTGAACGATTGGTTTGAAGGATTGTAATCTATTATCATCTTATCTTTGAAATATATGACCCTGGGACCTTTTTAAATCGAAAATCATTTTATAATAAAATAATACTTTCAATCTTTCCTAAAGGGCCCCTCCCCCCTCTTATAAAAGGGCATCAACTATACCCCTTTAATCACACCTCTGAATCCCCCTAGATCATCCAAATACTGCCCACATAATCTACCAACATCCCACTATTCCCCCTAGAAGCCTTAACTTAGGCATAAGGTAATTCAATAAATACTTTTGGCTCAACTCAAAGGGAGTTACAGGTTTTAAGAGGTAGCCTCATCTCTATAGTTCCTTTCCATTATTTTACTTATTCACTCCATATTCTATTCATGTTATTGGATTACATAACAAAACCAGTGTCCTCAATATACTAGAATTTTTTTAATATAGTTATTTGAAGTACACATACATACATCTCCATCTAATGGATACGAACATATTGTTTCTATGTATGACGAACTACTACCTCACTAAACGAGGATTGTTCATTTTTCCCCTAACACCTCTAATGGTGGCCATTATGATGTCACTATATTTATATATGTTATATATTTTATTTATATCATTTCTATGATTCTTTATTTTTCATTTAAAACAGACCTTTATTCTTTCCAAAATGTGTAAATATAATAATTTCATTTGAGGAAGTGCAGACTACGACCCCCTTAAAGTGATATGACTCGTTAATGCAATACATGGAATGTATAAATGATGTAATTAATTAAATTATGTAACATATATAAAATTTATATTATAATTCAATTATAATATACAAATTTATCATTTATTTTTCATTCCTTTAAATATGAAATAGAAATGAAAGTAGTGTCCGTGTGAACGCATGAATTACTGTCTCTATGAACGATGCATTTTATTTCTTATCTCCAAATGTTATTGAATATTATAAATACATATACACTGGATATAAATATATATATATTGGATATATATGATATTTAAATCATGAATACTATTATGTAGATAATTTTCTTTGACCACATGGACAATTTGTAATTATAACAAGTTCATTTTTTACTCAAATACCAAAAATCTAAAAAACGACCGATATTAACTTAAATAATTATATAATGTGTATAATGTAGTAATATTTGAAATAAAAGTAATAATTAACTTGAAAATTTTTCATAATCAATTAGAAATTAACTTTATTTTATTATTCAGGATGAACATGGAACTTATGTGATGAGTTAGACTCAACATAAGGGAACTTCTTAACCCAATTTATATTCGTTGGGTTAATATTCTACTTCTTGATTATGTCGTGCAATGAATATGTGGGAAATAAATTTTGATATCATATCTTGTATTTATAATTTATTTATGTGTAATTATAGTTATTACACAAAATTGATCTATTTTATGTACAAAATAATCTTTTTAAGGGACTTCATCACAATCTATTTTCATTTAGGCACATGTTTGTTTATACACAACCTACTTTTATACGGTGTATAATTAAACCCTTTTTCTTTTAATTTTCTTCAAATATTTTCAAAAGTAATATTTTTTTTACTAAGAGTTTTACTAAACAAAAAATAGAATGTTTCTTTTTAACGTATGCGGTGACAACGACCTTTTTTCCATTGTGATAATTATTTGATATTTGGCTTCATTAAGAAACCGTAATGTTTTTAAAAGGAAAATATATAATATATTACATTTTTATATATTTTGGTATTGAAAATGGTTGTGATAATTCCATGACTATGTCAATATCTTGAAATGATATATTTTCATTGCAATTTGGAAATTCCATCTTTCCTTTATTCTTGTTTTATGTGATATAAATATGTTATTATTTTTGGGAATTTTTTACGTATATGGGTGGTTTCGTAACAAACCAAGGGAAAGTGAGATCGAGATAGATATCCAATGCATTGGGTAACATGAAAGAGTAAACATTAAATGTTTCTCTTATGTTATTTAGGGAATATACTATGATGAGTATTCTAAATGTAACTCCCTATATAGTTGTGAAAGATACAATATAAGTATGTCATGGATTCCACAAGTTACCTTTATGATTTATGATTTATATGTTTTATTCATAAATATTATGATTTTGTGAGGTATGTTAAAGATTTTATTTTTTATGATTGAAAATTATGATCTCATGGATTTGTATGTATTGATGGACTAATGTTTTCTTTCTTTGTTTTATAACCCTTAATGAGAATTTTGTGCTCATCACTGATTTTTGAAAATTTTTTCATAGGGTATAAGGATGGGTAAGATAAATTATGAATTTTTGAAGATTTATTTCATGAAAACAATTCTTATTTATTTAATGAGTTTTATTATTGTGAAAAAAATTGGATAGAGTAGAAGTGTGTACTTTTTAATTTTTGAGATGTAATGTAATTGTTATCTATGAATTCTCTGAAACTCTAAACCCGAAAAGATACTTAATGTTGAATTCTTGACTTAACTCAAGATTATGTAATGTTTAAGGTTGGGGCCATTGAAAAACACTATCACACCAACCCCGCATGTTGCATAGTCAAGTAATATGGAGGAAACACCCTACTTGGATTATCAAGGATCGTAGTTTTTAACCTCCCATCAAGAAATGAGGATGTGAGACTTACCAGAATGGAAGAATAGAGGGTTTCAAGGATGAGTGCGAAGAGCTCTAGCACATGAAAATGATTCATCTCTAGAGTAAGTCTCTAGGATTAAATAGAGAAACCATAAGGAAAAAAAGAATAGAGTATCTCGTCTTTAGAAAAGGCCTGATGCTAAAATCTATGAGAAGATATCAATGTACTTGAAGTCAGATTATTGCTTGACCACACGGTTGGGAATTTTCACACATCAAGATTAATTTTTATTTAATAAATATCCTAGGATATGGTGGAGATAATTTTTGTGAGTTAATATATATCTTCTAAACAATGAAAGCCCATGTTATTGGGGAGAAGTTGAAAGCATAGGGGAAAGTGTCATAATGAGGAAAAAAGGCCACACATTTTGGTATCTGATGGGTATTCCAACTCTCGGGGGTTTAAAAAATATTTTAATGGATTTAAATGGCTTTGAAAAGGGTATTAAAAAAAAATTTACACCAAAAGATATGTTACTGGGGCAGAACTGGAAAAACTTGGGATATTGGGAAAAAATGGAAAAGGGGTGGGACACCGTTTAGTGATACACCATAATAGTGCCACCATAATAGTTTCACTGGTTCAGTGAGACACCATAAGTAGTGAAACCATTTCAGTGTGTGACCTTTATGGTGCAATCGTAATGGTTCCGCCGTTTCGGTGGAACCGTTTGGTGGGTCTGAGATTTTGGAAAACTCTTTAATGAGTAATTGATTGGACCAATATACCCCAAACATCAGAAATTTGGAAATGTAATGGACCTGGATGGTGTGGGCCATTACAATCCCATTTCTAGGTGACCTCCTAGTGATCCCTTCACTTCCTCTAGAAATGTACCAAGGGAATCAATCACATGTAGAGGATATTCTCCTACATGTTTTCAAATCACCATTGTGTACACTGTACTGTTAGCTCCATCAAAAATATATGTCTCACCCAATTTGATAACATGTGACAGGTCATTCACATACCACCAATGTTTCGACATGTGGAAGACATTATGTACCCGATATTACATCGGAATTGGGAAAATTGGTACATCATCTAATTAATCCTAAACAATATCTAGAATGGTCCAATAAACTATAGAGATTACATTCCACCCAAGGGAAATCTCCATAATCCACATCAAGGTGAGACATTTTGGAACACATTGACTCTATCCAAAAACTCCAAAGCTCTATTTCATTAGTACACACAAGACATATTGTGGATCTAGGTAATATTAATATTCTCCTAGAAAATATTCACCTTATATATCATATCTTGGTCCAATAATGGGACCATCAGTTCTGATTCACTGGGATTAGTCCAACATAATATTGACCTATAGTTTCTCTCATATAAGGCCTCGAAAGGTTCCATACCTATTATAAAATGTAGCTCTAACTATATAAAAACATGACAAAGGGTAGGTGATCCTAAAATCTATTTCCAATGTCTAATATGATAGCCCATAACATTTTTTCTGAAAGATGAATGTTCCACTCATTCTGGACATTAATATGTGGTGAAACACTAAGTTCAAATGAAACTGAGTCTCAAAGGCCTCTCATAATCTTATAAATAATTAGGATGTGAAGTGATCATCACTCATGGAAATATTCATTAATGGAACTCCATAATTTTTGACAAAATAATATATATAAATTAGAATTAATATCTCAAATGAATTTTATATTGGATATCCAGGAAGTGGTATGACTTGATGGGTCAGTCTAAGATCACTCTGTTGGCATCACATCCTCTAGAAAATTCTGGATTCCCCATCATGAAGTCTATAAATATAAAATCTCATTTTATCTCTCGAAATGTAATGGGTTTAGGTATAACTATTAATTCATTGTCTTGTGTCTTAACTTATTAAAAAGTGAGGCATCAAGAGGAATACTCTATTAAGTACATCTTCATCCCATAGCCACCGAAACAGACATCAAAGGTCCTGCTATATCATCACTACACCTAGATGTACCTCCAAGTGGGATGTAATAAACTCCATCAAATCCTCCTCACAAAATGTCACTGGTACCATGGTTTGTGATTTAAAAATTATGGAGTGATCCCCACCTTCAAGGAATCCATTAGGATCATGTCTTGTAGATATATAAGTACACATGGTCTCATTATCAATATATCAATAATGATCCTCCCAATCATGTTGTAGAAGTAGTTTGTTAACAACTATCGACTGAATATAAGATAAACCACAGTCTCCAACTAAAGAAAATCACATTGTAGTCTAATGATTAGACACTTTAGGAAAAAAACTACAAACAATATCTCTAGCTGAGTAAATATTTCAGTATGTTCCCCTTCACGGGTGTATAGAATATCTAAACATCAAAATTCTATATGAAATCTAGATAATAAAACCATCACATAAAATATCCGTCTATGATATGAAATATTTGAGACTAATATGGTCAGAATATGTTATAAACCATTCACACACAAGTTAGTGTCTATAAATCATTCAAGTGATGACTGAAACTTCTAGCTTTAGATCTTGGGTCACATGTTTCTACTTATAGTTTCTCAAAAACTGGGATCAATAAGAAATAAATTACTTTTATTGCATTATAAAAAAATAAATTTCAGTCCCAATGGAATGAAAAAACATGTTATATTCAACACAATTCTCTAGAAGTCTCATAATGGTGTAACTCATAAACCTATACCAAAACTCCTTAAATGCATGTTGTCACCTTTCCTTACACAAGAAATGATACCAAATCCGATTCAAATCCATCAAGGATGCATATATCTTGGAGAAATGATACATTAATCTCTAATAATAGCATTCAAATAAATGTAGTCTCCACACCTCAGTCACATTCGTTGGTGTATCCCAAGATCACACTGCATCAACCTTCACTTGGTCCATTGCTGCACACTTTTCTCAGAGGAATTTTTCTAGGAAGTCGAGTTGTAAAATCAATAAACGAAATTCATAGATCTTTATAATAACATATCTCTATCATAGTATGTTAAAAATCATCCTTATGTGTCTTACATGGTCCTCCTCGGAAAAAATGTACACTAGGATGGCCTTGAAGAAGATCACCATGAACCAGTCCAAGAGAGGATGATATATTTGGTTAGGGAGTTATGTGAACACTACCTGGACTCTTTTTTAAACCAAAAGTAATCACCAAGTACTAATAATTATTGTTGCGACATAAGAATTCCTTATTCAGTATATTCATGCTTTATACTTAGAGATGGTGATAACATGATCTATGGTCAATATTTAAGATCCATCTCACCCATCTCAATTGTTCGAAGAATTTTTCGATTCTTGGAAATGGATACATACAAATCATGGTCACCTAGTTTTTGAGATGATAATATATGCACATCCTCAATATCCTATATTCCTTCTTAGAAAAAAACATTAGGGTTTCCCAGGGTGATAAACTTGGCATGGCAATGGAATTCCCCTGAAATTATTTCAAATAGACATTTTCTCATGAAGCATTGTAGGATCCATTAGATATGATATCACATATATAGAGGTAGTCCTTGGATGTATTTTTATGTAGAACCATATCTCTTGGTTGGGAGGTATGATTAACATTTCATTAGGAAATATTTCTTCATACTCCATCACTACTGCAGAAAGTTGAAATCGCATAGCATCCCCTGCTCTATGGGTAATTCTTGCATGATGATGAGTGATTAGCTATATCATCATAAATGTGATCCCATATTGTTTTTCCTAGGTTTACTTCTCAACCATAATGTAAAATATTGTCCAGTCACAACAAAAACACCACATACCTTCGACTATCTCTTCATCAGTTTCATGGTGGGTTGGAAAATTCTTCACAATATGTCCTTGATCGTTAAAAGTGAAACACTACATTTCTATAGGATTATTAGAAAAATCCTAAAATCCCTAAAAAATAGCCCATATATCTTGATAGTGTCTCATAAAATGTCTAACACACCAATATCCTTTTCCTTTCCATTATATACTTTCAGATGTCATACCATCCCCAGTGTTCCCACAACTTGCAGAAATAGTCAACTTCATCCTACCAAAAATTCAATCCAATATTAAATCCCACTCAAGAAATGTAACACCCTAATATGTTTATAAGAAAGTATTTTTCATTTAAATAATCTATACAATTCATTATTATTTATAATAGAGTATAATACAATACATTCAATTTAAAATAATAAAAAAACTCAAACATTGATGCAAGAACACTTCATTAAAAATTCATGCAATTATTCAAAATGAATGTATGCTAGTTAGATCCATTAGTAATAATAGTGGAATGAATACAATGAAAATGAGAACAATAAAATCATAGACATACTATTTTGGATCCTCCATGAGTTGGATCCCTCCAATGAGAATGATAGTGAGAACACATTGAAATGGGAAGACAAAGACTAGCTTTGCAAGAAAGAGCTTTCCAATCATGTAGAGTATTGTTTTTAATATACCATATATGTAGAATATTTATTGGAAAAAAAATTACTCGAGGATTGAAAATAGACATTGAAGTTTTTAAATAGAAGAAAAGTCTTAGTATTTATGAAATAAAAATATATCCATAGAATCCATTTTAAAAGTATAAAAATAAATATGAAATAATTAAGAATTAAATCCCAAATGATTTAAATGATAATATTAGTACAATAAAATAATTATAAAGAATATGGATAATATTTAACTGTTGAATAGTGATAAGAGGAATAATTAGGTGAACAATTTAGTTTGATGTTGTATCACATAAGAATTATTTATTGAAAATAATAATATATGTTTTAGTTATAATGTAGTTTAGTTCTTATTTTGGATTTTGATAAATAAAAATTATAGTTCAGCGTTCAGCCATCCCTACAACCCTAGAGGAGCAATATTGACCCTAGGGGTGGACCATCCATGACCTCCTCGCCTGATGGCATTATGGAATCACATAGAAAATGCAGTTTGTTCACCTCACTGAGAGGCTGTACATGGGTTGAGGAAATATTCCACAAGATCCATGTATAAAGAACATGTATTAAGTGGGAAAAAACCCGAAAGTCTTATGTCGTGTTTTCATATTTTGATAGAAAAATCCACTACTTAACTTATATTTTAGAATTAAAATGATTAACATTTTGATGTGGGATCAATTTTTAAAATAGTGTTTATAACGTTTTCATTTGATTAACTAACCACAACCATCCATAATTCCTCTGTCATCATCTTTTTCGCCATGAAATCCTCTCCCTCAACTCATCAACACAGTTACTTATCCTACAACCATTATAGAAAAGTTCCATCACCTTTGAAGGAACTATTTTGATATTACTTCACCACATGGAGACAAAAATTTGATCGACCTATCATCTATAACCTATTACACAATTGAAATTCCCTAATTAAAAAACAAGACCATGGATATATGGATATACCCTTTTAGTGTTCAAATTATATAAAATTCAATCCATCAATGGTTATTCTTACTTAATGTAAGATCATGGACAAACAACACACATAAAGTCATATTCATGTTAGGAATGATGAAATAATGTTTGATCATTTCAAAATTAAAATATGTTTACTTTTACCAATAGTTTCATTGAGTTAAATAATTCACAAACAATGGTATAAAAAATAATAAGATAAAATCTGAAAATACATAGGTTACTCTTTTCCCTTAGATGGATGATGAAAAATCTTAGATTCCCTTTTAAGGAGAAGCAACGTCTTCCTAAGCCATTAATAAGTATCTATATGAGCATATGATAACTGAAAAAAGGCCTAATTATTTTGAGCTAAAGATGAAACCCTTCCAGTGAAAAGTCGTCTTTCTTCCTTTCCATGTGGTTTGTGGTTCCCTCATGTGGAAAAAATCTATTGACTTCTTTTAGTTCGAACACACCAAGCCGGGCGTCTTTCTTCCTTTCCATGTGGTTTTTGGTTCCCTCATGTAGACAAAAGCCATTGACTTCTTTTAGTTCGAACACACCAAGCTGGAAATCCCACTTCAGTGTCCATTATTGTGGTATGGGTGTATATATTCGAGTATATATATTATTTTTAAACCTCAAGTTTATGTTCATTAAATCATATATGTATATGTTATTGATTAAATTACAAGTTTATTAATTTTAAACTATGAAAATATTTTTCAATTTATGTAAGGGGATCTCATTTCATTAAAATCAATATTTATATATATGAATTATTTTTCAAATTTAAATGTCTAGATGTATTAATCCCTAATCATTCACATCAAAACATCTAATTACTTAATTATTTTCTTCTATGTGTTTATATAAGTGTGTATTATATGCTTTTAAAAAAATAATGTTCATATATGGGCATATATTATTTTCAATTATACTATTTTCAATTAATATTTGTGTTAGGGGAATCTATTTTCTAAAAATAAAAACTATTATATATTTATATATATATATATATTTAAAATTACATGTTTGATATGTATTTAATATTTTCATAAAATAAATGTTTTCATTTTTAGGATTTATATTCATGTTATTTATGATATATATATATAAATCTATGTCTTTAACTTCAATTTTATATTTTTCAAACATATATTTATGTATTATTTTCAAACTCTATTATTATTTACATAAAATTATGAAATTATTTTCATACTTATATTTATTTGGGGATGTTTATATATATATATATATATATATTATTTTCATGTTTCATGTTTTTGTTCTTCATGAATACATGAATTATTTTAAATGTACAATATATTTACTCTAATTGTGAAAGTGTGTTCCAATTATATTAAAATTAAGGGGATTCATTTTTTTGAAAACTATATATTTGATGTTTAATTTAAAAAACAAAATTTAATGCGAAGTATATATTATTTTGAAATTTCATTTTATATTAGTCAGACATATATACATATATATGTGTGTCTTATTCAATATTCAAGAAAATTTATTTTTAGGATGATTAAATTCATATTTATAATTATTTAAGGGAGTAAATATGTATATATATATATCTATGTATTATTTTAAAATTCTTAATGTTAATATTATCTTTTCCAATTGTACCCATTTAAGGGTATTTAATTTTTTATATGCATATATAATTTCATTTTATGAAATAATACAACATGGGGGATTTTATTTAAACCCATTTATATTCTATGTAATAGATATATTATTCTTAAAGTTGTATATGATTTTTTATAATATGAGTATACATGTAGAGATGAAATTTTTGACATAAAAAATGTTAATTTTTATAATTTTATTTTTTTTATAAAAATGTTTTTTCTTATTAATATTCTAAGAACAAAAATTTTATTTTTATTATTTTATATCAATATTAATTTTCAATATTTATTATTTTGTGTGAATTGTTCATATATTGACAATAATATCATATATATATAAAAGCATCAAATTTTGAATTATGTAAATTAGTATCAAATTATCTTATTCAAGGATGAGTTTTATAAGATTTACTTTAACATTTTATTTTGTTCTCTAATAACATTTATTTATGGGTTTAAGAAGGAAATTTTAAATACATGGAAGTTAATTACAATTACATTAATTTATTAGAAGCCTAAATGTCATGATATTTGGTTGTACAAATTTTAATAAGTGATTTCCTATGAAAGTTCATATTTATATATAAATTTATATAAATATAAGTATGTAAATATGTATAAATTCATTTTCTTGTCATTTTTACTTTATTGAAAATGGTTTTCAAATGAAAAGTCTATTTTCATTGAAAATATGTTTTTAAAAATGAATGTGTATTTTCATATCTACAAGTGATTTTCTCATATATGAAAAATAAATATTATGAGGGAAATTATGAAAATTTAATTCATTTATGTGTTATGATTATGTAATCGTACTTGTACATTTGAGGGGTGGTATAACGACCCAAGCTAAACATACATTGATATTACATCATTTTAGATGAATATTCAACATATTAAGAAAGTACATGATTGAGGACCATTATAGTTTAATGTCTTTGGAATCATTGAATCAAAACTTCTAACTTGGTAAAAGATCTTCAATGATACCCGAAGAGATATTCCCATTTATTACTTCTACATAAAGCATTTATTCATAACCTATGGAAAGGAAACATTAGAAAGTATGAGATTAGATGCCTAGTGTGCATAAATAAAGAGATATGTATTAATGAGATGAGAATAATGTTATGAGAAAATGTGAATAACATTTTAATATCATTCTAAAAATATAAAAGATCATATAAATAAGTAATAGCATAAATATTGGATGTTTATAATACATTAATCATAACAGAATAAATAATATAATCCATGAGATCATAATATATAAATAAGTCATAGAATATTTGGCATATACATAATCATATCAAATAATTCCCATTAAGTAAAGTGTCATTTCTAAAACATATCAAGGAACTTCATGGGGACTACACCTATAGTGCAGGGTACACCACCATCCCCAGTTGCAATTTTTTCCTTATAAGGGAACCCATTTCCACTTCTTCATATATTGGATCTGGTTTCCACTTATTCCCATAGTGTATTGGGTTTCCCTTTCTTCCCATATTACATGAGGATTCAATTGTTTCCCATTATCGATCAGGACACACCAATTTCCCATTATAGAAAAATCCCTTCAAATTGATTACAATAATTATCTTATTAGTTATAAATCATTTATAAATTCATTGAAGGGAGATATAGGTCCCACCATTCACTTTACAAAATCATAGATACATGTAATAAAAAATAATAAAGCATTAATCATATAATTACCCATAAAATAATATGGCTATCATAAACATCATATCAATACTAATGAAATAAAATTAGTATCATAAACATGTAATGATATCATAATAGATGAAATATAGAATGTTTTAATAATAATTTCTTCAAGTAATTACCTATGAAAAGAATGGGGATTAAAAATCATATTACCTGTAGAATTTAAGTGAGTTTCACAAAAAAACATTTCATCTTAAACATAAACCTTTAAAATAAAAAATATGATTGGGGTCCTCATATCATATCCCCTATAAATCATAACCTATTTTAAATAATGTCATCTTAGATAGATAAGTATTTTTAATGATCACATGAAACATTTATTAAGTAAAATAAACATTCATTGAAAATAACATTCATATTTTATTTAGGAATATGATTCTTGTAAATCTAGTTTTCTAATTTAAATTAAAACATTTATTGAGGAAAATATTTTTTCCACTTTGAAAAACATTTTTTAAAACATAAACCATTTTCGAAAACATTTTATTTCAAAATAAATAAATCAATATTGAAAATAGTTTAATTTATTTTAAAAAATAAAACATTTTTATAACACCTTTCAATGAAATGAGATTAAATAATCATTTAAAAAAAATTTATAAAACATGGTATTTAAATAAAATAAATATCTTAATGAACAAAGAAATAAAGTCTAGTTCTCTTATAACATTTGCTTAATTATATTGAACAAAAAAGAGTGAAAAAATGGTAGTAGTACATGAATAATTCATTAATAAAATGTGTAGAATTAAATTCATGAGAGTTAATGATAGATTAATTATAATATTTCATCAATCTAAGCATATTCTAAAATAATCTCATTAACTGATGAGATTATAGCAATACACTCTTACAACATTAGTAACATTAAATAATTATTCCCATTAGAGGATAACATTTTATATACAATATAATATCATTAAAAGAATAATATTCATGATATAACAAGTCAATTTGAAAATATATTTTCATATTAAATGAATATAGGTGAATTGAAAAACATGTGTCAAAAATTAAGAAAATTGAGGAAAAATTACCTTACGAATTGAGTAACATTTGAAATGTAAATATTATATAAGATAAATCATAAAATGATAATTTTAGTACCCATAAATTTATTTATATGATTAATAAAATACATTCACGGTATTTATATACACCACACAATTGAAATTAGTGGTGAATGAGGCCTAACTCTCGTAGAAATATTAGTGAGACTATAAATCCTGTTACAACTTGAGTAACTTTTGAATTGAGTGATCCATGAAATAATAACATAAATTCAAGAATTTATTATTATTAAAAAAATTAAATTCATGTTATAAAATTTCATAGAGATATATACACCATAAAAAAAAAGAATAAGTGGTGAATATATCATTCATCGCACAAAAATAAAATGAGATGAGAAAACCATTACCTTAAGTCTTGACCTTCTTCATACATGTTTAATCCTCCTGTATAATAAATATTAGTATTTTATGATTATAAAAAAGAAACATATTATTATATATAATACCATTTATAATTTTATTATGATTTTATATTACCTTTTTATTAAAAATTCAATGTTAATGATACGTTTCAGGTAATATTTTCTTAGTTTTTAGTATAAGATTTGACTTGAAATTATTAATCCTCGCACATATATCAAGATTTAATTATCTAAAGAATATAATACATGATATAAATAAAATATATATTATGAATATAAATATTTTTAATAATATATAAAATATAGAAATAAGAAATTGAATACACCGCTCATGGGGATGGTAGGATGTATGTACACCTTAACGTTATTTTTGTTTTCTTTTCGTATTGATAAAAAGAATGTAAATGAAATGTATATATTTAAATACTGTCATTATAGAATAAATATTATTTCATATATATCATATAAATTTTCTAAACCCATCCTTAATATAGTCCATGAAATGTGTGAACAAATCATATCACATTGAGGAGGCAGTAGTCCACCAAAAAATGAAGTTTTCATATTCCCACAAAATGGAAATCATGAAGGTATGTTTTTTATAACAATTAAATAAGAATAAATACATAATAAATATCATATATACCATATGAAAATAGTATTTCTATCATAATTCCCATCCAGGATAAGTGTTAAGGGAAAAAATAACATCGTTTCATGAGGTAGTAGTCTTCCATACACACAAATGGTATTTTGTTTACCCATTTGGTGGATGTGAGTGTATTCAATGGTATAAAAATAGAATAAAACCATCTTAATATTTTTTGGATACACATTTTATTAAATAATATTTCAATAATAATAATTTAGGTGGTGGATAATGAAAATTAAATAAAAGTGCTTACTGATGGATGTTTCCTCTTCTATGGGTAACTCAATTTGGTTTGAACCAAAGGGATTCCATTAAAGGATTAATGAAAAAAATTAGGGCTCTAGAATAAAGGTAGATATATTGGGAGCTTATTTGGTGAGTGTTTTTTTGAGACACTATATTTTTATATGTGTAATAAAGGGGAAGAGTGAATGTCTTTTTATAGTGGAGGAGGAGTGGATTCTTGTAAATTCCAAAGGTAAACACTATTGGGAGGTCTCCCTTAACTATTGTGGATCCAAAATGGTAAAATAATTTATTAAAGGGTAATTTTGGGATATAGAAACATCCAAAAAAAAAATCATTTTTAATTTTTTATCCTTAACATCTATGTTTCCCCAATTTTATCATTTCTGTTTTTATTAATGTTACAAGATTTCCATCTTACATAATTTAAACATTAATAATAAATTAAGGTGATATTTATTTAAAAATATAAACAAAATTAATTATAAATACTATATGTAATTAATAAAAATAAATCCGATGCTTTTTAGAAAATAATTTTAATACAAGCGCATGTAATGCGCAAAACACCGCTTTAACTCGAATCGTGTTAATGTTGTTTTTAATATTTAAAGGTCAATACATTCATTCAAAAATATAAATTTGCCCTTTAATAGATTATATTTATGTTTATTAACATATTCAAATAAGTTTTTAGAATATAGTATTTTTAGTAAATTTTAAATCTTTTAATAAAATTTCATTTTTTATAAAATCAAATTAATGAAAATTTTGACATTACAAAATTAATTTAAATTTAAAAAATTTAAAGACAAAGTTGGAATTTTAATATATTAATTTCATACCTATATAAAATTATATATTCATATGATATATAATAAATCAATAAATTTATTTCACATTTAATATTTTTAGTTTCATTTATTGTAATAAATTACTAACTAAATAATTACTGCATTTAACATTCCTTAAGACGTTAATCTAAAAAATTCATCTCTAGAAATTAAATATAAATCTATATAATGAAAAAAATACCATTTAAAATTCATCATAATGTGTAAAACTGAAGTAATTTAGATTTTGTTTCTATATCTGAAGGATTTATAGATGTTAAAGGTAAGGAAGGTTTCTTTTTTGTCTTTTTTTCTTGACATATTATTTTATTCACATTCAAGAAATAGTGTCCCACTAACAAAAAAAATTAGAACCAATACTGGATATGGTATACAGATCGGAAGACAATGGGTTATGTAAATTTTTCTAGGATTTCCCCCATTAAAATTAATTTTTAACCACCAAGTAAACTATTTCTTTTCGTAATCAACCTAATTAATTTTAATTAATTTCAATAATCCTTTCTGTAAATAAATAACTTGAAAATATTATAAATTATAATTTATTATAATTGCAAATATGAAGTTAAATTTCAAAAAATTTAATTACATAAGTGGTGGAAATTAATTTAATAATAATCCCATTGATGTGTCGCGACAATTTGTTTTTAAAGTGAAAAACCCTAAAAAATTGAAATATTTGTATATACAATTTCAATGTGAAATTTGTTCCAATGGCCTAAATTGGATTAATTGATGTATAATTGATATAATTTAACTTTAAAACCAAATTATAATATTATTTAATAATATAAATAATTCCGATGAAAAATAAATTTTGAATTAAAATTTAGTATTTTACATTATTCATCCAAATAATGATGTCTTTCAGAAAAAAAAATCGACCTTAGATAATTTTAAAATTATGATTTAAAAAAATGAATTTTATTTTATCAAATTTAATTTATTAAAGTTTATAAAATGTATTTTATTAATGTTAATTGAAGGATACAGAAAGTTGTTTAATTAATAAAATTGTTTTTTCAACAATATAAATAATTTACCAAAAATATATATATTTTATCATAAATAAGTTTACTTTGTATAAAATAATTATAAAACATATTAAAAACATAGTTATTTATATTAATATTATATTTTTTTATGGATATTTTATAACTATTTCATTTAAATAATTATAATAATAAGATATTATTTCATTGAAACTCAGTGTTTCTTGTAACCCAAGATAATATGTTACAACATGTAGCATAAGCATGACATGATATTGCATATAATTTAAGAAAAAAATTAAAGATTTCATATAAAAAACTACTTTCAATGTTTTTTAAATTAAAAATATTAAAAATATTAAATTAATTTCAAAAAAAATATTCCAAAAATTCATGGGGTGTTACATTATATCCCCCTTAAAATTTATTTTTCCATTAAATTTCATAGGGTTATAAAAAGTTAAATACACCAATGTTCCTTTCGTCAAAAAAATCATGGTAATAATTACTAAATCATACTTTCAAAAGGGAATGTTAGAACCGTAACGTTTACCCAAAGTAACTCAAAACAAGGATTCCACATGGGATAATATAGGAGATAATTTGGGCCTGGTGGAAAAGAATAAATAATTATAAATAGTGATAAAGATAACTAATCACAATAAAGTGGATGAACCAATAAAAGTTAATAGTTAAAACCCCATAAACCAAAGAGTCGTGAATGTGGTCCTTGATATTATAAAATATGATTATAATAAGACAAAATTTTATTTAATGACCCTTTTCCTAAAGTTGAATACTTTTCTTGAGAAGATATACTTACTTGATTTTAGTACAATATCCCTCTTTTTGTGCCTTGGTGAATTTCCACTTGAACTCTCATTAAAAAAAATGAATGTGAATTTCTCATTCTTAAAACATTAAAAGATCATGAGATATATATATATAATGACCGGACAATCCATTTGTCTTTATCACAATAATATGTTTAGCACAAGTTATCCAATATTCATAAATACACATGTGGTGAGATAATACTTTATTCTCTAAATATCATCTGATTTCTAATATAAACCACTACATAAATGGTTAACCTTGTAAACATTATGAATGATTAATGTTACAATATTTATAATGGGGGCCACTAAATTTCTCAAAAACAGATTAACATTTGTCCCCCATATAACTTAAGGTATATCTTATTGTGGCATACCAAATATGTGAATACCATCATTTTGTATTCTCTAAAAACATGGAAATAACCTAAATTACAATAAATCCATATTTAAAACATTCATATGTCCTTATTACCAAGAATATTGGATATATTCCTTAAACCCAAAAATGTTGTAAACTTCATCCAGGATAACTTAGACCAGTTCTCAACAAATCCTTAATCAGTTCTAAGGTAATTAGTACCTTCCAATTTACTTACTCATATCCAACATATCATTACCCAAAAATCATTTTCACAACATTAAGAGGATATTATCGATTATCTTTCCATCCATAATATTTTTCCCATGAATATAACCTTGCCATTAAATCACATTTAGAGTATGTCAGAACCATTCAAAATATTCTTATAACTACAAGAAAAATAAATTATACCCACGGATTGAAACTGTGGGTATAGCCCCTTAACCTATGAGTATAGGATATGGCCACGATTCCATAAACTATGGGCTACCATGGCGTCATTATAGAGTTATACCCTCAATTTTATAGAAATTGTGGGTATAGCATTGGATATTTCCATAATACCCACGGTTTTATTTAAACAGCGGGCATACATCTAAACCCACAGTTTTTAAAACCGAGGGTATAGACTATCACACCAAACATAATATACCCACGGTTCAATTATAGTGTGCATAGATCCTTGACATATAAAAAAATATACCTTTCTACCATCCTTGACCTATAAAAATAAATTAAATCCACAGTAAAAGTTTTCTACAGTAACCCCAATTTTTTTGGACACCCACAACAAAATAATTAGCCTTTTCCTAGAGGGGTATATCTGTTGGTAAAAGTGAATTTTCTATTGTTAAAAAATGTTACCAAATAAAATTTATTGTCACTACACTATTGGTAAAAACTCTATTGCTGAATGGTATTGCGACAAATAAAATAGTTCTATTGTAATTATAATAATACTAACAGATAATATATTTGTTGGTCAATATGTTTAGTAATATAATTTATGAAAAATTTATCTATTGTTAAAATTATTCTCAACTTTCACAAAAAATACCAAGAATAAATATTTTTTTGTAATTTTTATTTTAAATAATATATTATGTTTGGTTATTCTAATAATTATTGCATAATTTTTATAATATTTATTAATTTATCATATATAACACACCTGTTTTAATTATTGAACCAAAGAAAATTTTTAAACAAGTTCAAACATAGAAAAGTATTAATCATATTAATAATTGGAGTTAATAAAAAATGAATCAATACATAGTTATGATGATAGATACCTAAAAAGATCCTAAAATACCAAAAAAACCCAAGATCTAACACCCACCCACCCCCAAAATGTAAATAGGCATGTTGTCTATTGACTCTAATTCACCATCACCCATCATTGTAGAAATATATTTACTCTTGTAAATGATCTTTCATCACCCCCTAAGTAGGTCATTAGAAGAAAAAAACCAAGTCATGTCTGGTACAAGTGGGTAACCTCAAGTCATTATTCCACACCATTTAGCTCCAAGATCTACATCGTAAACAACCAAAGGGAATACCCACAAACCAGTGAAAGATATATGTATAAATTGAAACAATAAAATGGATTTATAAAAAAAAATTAACTGCATATAATGATCATTTTTCATTCATCATCCCTACTGATATCTCCTCAAATCAATTTAACTATAGTACAAATGAGGAACTTCAATTTGCTGCTATGTCACACCCTACAGCTCAAATATCTACACCACACACAACCAAATATAATACCCATGAATTGGTGAAAAATATATATATAAAATTAAAATATAATATAAATAAATGAAAACACAAAAAATGTTGTTCCTCGATATTTTTTCCCTTCATCGTCACTATTGACATCTCCAAAAATCATGTCAGATCAAGTGTTAGTGAGGAACCTAAAATCGATGCTATGCAACCCTATTCATCTCTATGATCTACACCACGCATAACCAAAGTGCATACCCACAAATATGTGAAAAATATCTGCATGAACTGAAACAAAAATTGAAATAAATAATAGTATTAAAAATGAAGTGAAGGTGAATAACATAAAAATAATGAAAACATTATAGAACGCTCTGAGTTTTCTAATTGAAAGTGTTTTTCAAGCTAGTGGATAGAAGCATTAATTGATTTTAATCTTGAATTTCATAAAGAAATTAACCAGAAGAGAAACAACATACCTGGAGACACATTTCAACTGAGAGTTCATTTCAACTAAAATAACCCTCACATGGCCCCAACAAGATTCCCCTCTAATTTATCATCTAGAAGCTTCAACATGGACCTCCAAACATGGAACTAGACCTACAACTTCATGCCCAGTTTCCATGAAAGGTTGATGTGAAATTGATCCAACTATTGTAGATAGATTCTTAGCATCACGTAACCCAACAGTCCCTATTGAATCTTGATAATTATGAACTTAAATTGGACCCAACTAGGGAAGCCGCATATAAGGGACCCCTAGTTGCTGAAATGATACTAATGCCCATAAAATGATGGATCTTTGGGGGAGTAATGTTTGTGAAATGAAGTTTGCAGGGTTAACTGATTAAATCCCTAATGGAACATACAAATAATGATGATCTTCAAACCTCTTAACCTTCACCATGAGTTTCTTACCAGAGAGATGACAGTCCAGAACCTCCTACATGTCACATTTCACATTTCATAGGTCATATATTTGAAATATATTACTAAATTATCAATTAAAAAGCACATAAAAAACATGATTTTAAGGAACCGTAATAGGGAATTCGTAAATAAATGAATTGATGAAAATAAATTGTCTCCATGGATACAAAAAAATGAAATTCCAACCAGTGAATAAGTTAAACATTGCTATCAAAGTTATTTGAGGGAAACCCAAAAAATATCATAATATGTTGATATGTATAGTCTATGGTCTACTACTAAAATCATTTCTCTTTGATTCCTCTACCACATAAAACACACAAAAATACAATTAAAATCTATTTATCATTTACACCAAAAATACATGACAATTAATATAAAATAGTCATAATATGATATTAATTCTAAATAGTACAGTATAATATTAAAAATACGAAATAGTCTACTATAAATAATGTACTTGAATAGTTTTTTCATATCAACATCTAAAATAGGATTTATGTTTGTACCATCAAAGTAAGTATTACATTAAGAGAAGCTCAAAAAACTAAACAATTGATTGAAATTTGTTTGTGTGTGTAGAGTCAAATGTATTCATATGTCATTCCCCGTAGAGAATATATAAAAATAAAATGATGTTCTATATCAAGCAGATCACGCCTTGGTGATATTCATTTAAGACAATAATTCACTCCAGTTGAAGGATTGGGTCAAAACCACCATGAAAATTATGGAATTCATGTTTGAGAACATAAAATTTCAAAAAACACCCTTCTTTGGACATTTTGTCAATATATTGACGAAGGTTAACAAAAATATCATGTTATGAGAACCAATGCATGAGGTGCTTCCTAATATTGATTTAGCACTCATCCCTTTCATGAAAATCCAGAACTAGTTGATCTAGGGTACATGTCATCTCTCTTAGGGGAACTTGAATAGTTGTTAAGAAGGTGGGAATCAGCTCAACCATGAAAAGTGGGTTGAATTTCAATTTCAAAGAGTTAATCAATCCAAACTAATGGTCCACCAATCCACTGTTTTGCTAGTGAATAAGTTGAAAATTTCTATCAATGTTATTTTGTGGTGAATCCCAAAAAATTTCAGAATATGTTGACAGGTAGAGTCCAATGTCTACTACTAAAATTATTGCTATTTTATTCATACAACACATAAAACACACATAAATAAAATTAAAATCTATTTAGAATATACACCCAAAATACATGACTACAAATTTTGAACAATCATAATATGATATTAATGCAGAATAGTATACTATAATATTAATAATATAGAATAGTCTACCATGAATTAAGTACTTCAATAGTTGTTTCTTGTCAACATCAAAAATATGATAGATGTTTGGACCATCAAAGGAAGTTTTACATTAAAAGAAGCTAATACAACTAAAAAAAATTTTAAATGATTTTGTGTGTGTGTTTAGTCTAATGTATTCATATTGAATTTCCCAAAGAGAATATATAAAAATAAAATGATGATCTACATCTAGTGGATCATGCCTTGGGGATTTTCATTTAAGACAATCATTCTCTCTAGTTGAAGGATTGTGTAAAAATGACCATGAAAATTATAAATTCATGTTTAAGACCATTCAATGCCAAAAAAACCCTTCTATGGAATTGTTTTCAATATATTGACGAAGGTTAACAGAAATATCATGTGATGGCTGACAATGCATGAGGTGCTTCCTAAGATTGATGCATCACTCATCCATTTCATAAAAATCATGAACTGGTTGATCAAGGGTTCAAGTCTTCTCTCTTAGGGGAACATGAATAGTTGTGCATAAGATTGGAATCATCTCAACCATGAAAAGTGGATTTAATGTCATTTTTTGAGATTTATTAATCCAAACTGATGGTCCACCAATCCCTTGCTCTGCCAGAGTATAAGTTAAAAATTATTTTCAATGTTCTTTGAGGTGAAACTCAAAAAAAATGAGAATATGTTGATAGGTAGAGTCCAATTTTTAAAACTAAAATCATTGATCCTTGATTACTACACCACATAACACACACATAAATACAATTAAAATCTATTGAGCATGTACACCAAAAATACATGACTATTAATGCAGAATATTCATAATATGATAGTAATGCTGAACAGTGTACTATAATATTAAAAATGCAGAATAGTATACCATGAATGAAGTACTTGAATAGAGATTGTACGTCAACATCCAAAATAGTATAGAGGTTTGGACTATAAAATTATTTTTTTCATTAAGAGAAGATAAATCAAATAAACAATTGATGGAAATTTTGTTTCTCTGTGTGTGGAGTCTAAAGTATTCATATTTCATTCCCCAAAGAAAAATATATAAATATAATGATGTTATTCATCTACTGGATCACACCTTGGTGATATTCATTTAATACAATCATTCACTCCAGTTGAAGGATTATGTCAAAACCGCCACGAAAATTATGGAATTCATGTTTGAGACCATTAAGTGCCAAAAAAACCCGTTCTTTGGACTTGTTTAAAATATATTAATGAAGGAAAACAAAAATATCTTCTAATCATAACTAATGCATGATGTGCTCCATAATATTGATGAAAAACTCATCCATTTCATGAAAATCCAAAACTAGTTGATCCAGGGTTTAGGTCATCCCTCTTAGGGGATCTTGAATAGTTGTGCAGAAGATCGGAATCAGCTCAGCCATTAAAAGTGGATTGAATGTCACTTTTAGAGAGATAATCAATCGAAACTAATGGTCCACCTATCCCTTTTTCAATGGAGAGAGGACCATGTCAAGGATATACTTTTTAGAGCATTAGTGGATTACATTAATGCGATGAATGGTGATAAAGAGAAAATTCCAGATCACATTCTAAGGATTACTGAATGGATAAATAAGTTATTAATAAGAAGGTGAATTACTCATGACTTATATAAGGGTACCATTGGTCGATTATGGTATTCATTACTCCCCCAGATACTCTTTAGGGAGTTATTCTATAATATTAAAAATGAAGAAAATTCTACTATGGTTTTAAAATAAAATAGTGCAATATGAAAATCTTGATTTATCTCATTCAGTAAGACCATTAAAGTATATCAAAATACTATGATATTAAAAATACAATTTTCAAAGTGTATAATAATATATGAGAGAAATTCAGAACTAAAAAAATAAATCATGAAACAACATGACTATTTAAGTCACGAGATTCTAGAATTAATTTTCATATAGTTTATGTGAATATGATATGTAATATCAAAATCCTACTAAGTTAAACTTATGTTTCTTCTAGTGAAACTTGAAACATTTCTAGTGGTTCTCAGCAACACAATTCCAATGTTCAGCTACATCGATGCTCTAGCAGCATCAATATCATGCGGCCCTATTCCACAAATCTATTTCAACCAATCAGAAAACAAACCAATATAATGAATAATAACTCATTAGAACCAGCGCTCCACCACAGAGAACCATTATAAACAAGTGAGAGCAATCATAACAGAACAAAAAAATGAATAAAAATGAACAAAACGTTTTTTAACATGAGGGATTGGATTCCATACATTAGTGCCCATAATGTGTGGATGGGTCTGTTTAACTGCCTCCATGATCTTTATTAGGTACAAAAGGTTTAACATGTCAATGTCCAGTGGTCTGAGCCTAGGTTTCAAGGATAAGTGATGCAAAACCAATAAAGGTATTTTTTTTAAAATACCTTAATTTCATAATTCCCAAATAATTTGTTGTTTTACACCTCAAATCTTTTAAATTATAAATTATTAGGGCATTTTTTCCTTATGAAATAATAAAAAAATCATCAAATCATGAAACAATTCATATTCTAACCATGGAAATGATTATTTTATTAAAAAATGAGACATGATTTTGTTTTCCAACCCATTCTCCTCAAAAATATAGTAATGAAATAGATGAATAGAGTGAACAGATGAGGGTAAAATAGCATAAACCATTATGAAAATAAAAGAAATAACAAACAACCTTACAATAAAAACACTTTAGAGGAGATACCTGGACAAGATGCTAATTAAAGTTTCTCCCTAGACCATCCCTTCGTTTGCTTAGACATCCTAGGGTAGTGAAACCAGAATCTACTAATGCTTTAGGTGAAATCCAAATCTCTGAATGATGTTTCTTTTCCAGCTTCAAATGTCATTTCCTCCTAGTTAGTCCTCAATTAAAAATTTGAGAGCCTATATTTTTGGTGACTACAAAATGATAAGAAGATAATTAACATCAATTGAAGCAACACCCTTTTCCTTTGATACCTTTAGGTGGAGGGTGAAAAATATCTTTTAGAATCTTGTGAGAATTAGATTCATGGTGAATATTCGGACTTCCATATGTATATTGTGAAATTTCCTCGAAAAGACACAAAAGTTGTGCCATTACACACCAAAAATCATTCAACATCATTATTAGTGGAATTAAAGCAGAAATCCCTCCATTAAAATAATATAGATTCCAATCATTTTCAACATTTTTATCCAGTTTAATGAAATCATAAGTCAAAATCTAAAACCTCAAAAAAAACTATGAAAAAATTAGCAACCATCTCAGAAAAGATCAATGAACCACATCCAAACTGGGAGGCCTTTTAGAAATGAAAAAAAACATGAAATCTTCAAATATGGGAGAAATTAAAAGAAATCATTGCCACAAAATTTCTCTGAAATTAATGTCATGATATCACATAAATTCCATAGACAAAGGTATTACTAAATGTTATTACAATTTAATATTTTTTATAAAATTATTTAACATGAAAACTAAAATAAGAAACTTCCGATCATAAAAGAAAATAAACTAAAATTGCAAATTAATTTTTCATTTGTTTCATCAAATTTTTAGGGTAATAGAAGAAATTGATATCTTAGATAAAAAATTTCCCTCATGTAGTATAATATTGGGCCAGAGAGGGTCATAGTAAAGGATGATTTATTGAAATAATTAAGAGGATATAATATGAACAAAAGTAAAAAAAACTATGAGCCTAAGATGAACAGTGTAACGAGATGTGAAAGCTAAGTAACAACAACCAGAGCATTTAGGGTTTCCACGATACCTTCTAGGGAACTGTAATGTATTGGTTTTTTTGTTGCCGGAACATCCTTGGTAATGATTTGGGATCGTGGGGAGATTTCATTAGCGTGGGAATGGATTGGAAGTGGAGACTCCATGGAGAAGACTCATCAGGGTCAGAGATGCATTGTGGTCTCTAATTGAATGGTAGAGGATAAACTTTTAAAAATTAATCTCAAATAATTAAAATATCAAATAAAAAATACCATTTAATATTTTAAATTAAAAAAAATACTAAGTATGTCTATGAATAAATTCAATTTTCTAAATTAAATTACTAATAGAATAATATTACTTAATTGATTGTTATTTTTTTTGTTCATTAAATTAAAATAATTTATTTTTTTAATTTATTTTGATTAGATTTAATTATATTTACTGAATTTAAATGAAAAATTAAATTATCATGTATCGAGGATATAGGTAAATATATCAAATATCATAATGATTTAAATTATTATTTTTATAAAGTACATAACAATATTGAAAAATATAAAACTATTAATATTTGGATAAATTTTAAAATTGAAATCAATGAATATAATGTTTTTAATATAACTCCTGTAAATAGGTATTGGCTTTGTTCATAAAAATAATAATATGTATATATATTTTTTGTTTCTTTTAATAGTTTATTGAGAAAATATTTGTTGTTTTTTAATGGGTTGTTGTAAAAAAAATTATTTTTGTTAATAGATTTGTTGGTAATAGTAATAATTAATAAAATATTAATGATTCATTAAAAAATGTTGGTATTAGTATGATAAAGCAATAGATATAACTACTATTAAAATATTCGTTGTTATTTAACAATCAATATCCACAGTTATAACTATTAGTAAAAAAAGTGCTGTAGTCAAAATTAATACCAACAAAACTTGATATCTGTTGTAATTACTCTTTTTTACCAATAGATATATTACCATTCACAAATAATCTGTTGGAAAAATTAAATTATTATATTGTGAACCTTCAGCCCCTGGACCCCCCGAACCAGGGGTGCATTTCCCCATACAACCCCAACAAGATCACTATGGAGCTTGACACATAAATGTTGTAGTATGTTGTGCAGTACGAGCCACAATCATTCATCCCAATCATAATTAAATTTAGATCATGCTATAAAAATTTATTGAATTTAGACAACCATAGTTTACAAAAATTATTATAAGTAAGATTCGGTTCAAAAAAAATTATCTGGGATAGATCCGGTGCTTTATCATGGAGGATCACAGTTATATGTGGCCTTCATTGACGATACTACAAGAAACGTTTGGGTGAAATTCATCAGGAAAAAATATGATATTAGTGAAATCATCATATAGTAAATAGAATTCATATAAAAATAGTTCATTTGAAATAGAATATGCTTATGGTTAGAAAATGTTCTGGATTATCAACAAAATGGTAATAGAGGCTATGGTGGAGAAATTGGACTAGTTTAGAAATGGTCATTCATTAGACACTGGAAGAGGATATAATTGGATAAATGGATGAATAGATAATAGAAAAGAAGGAAATAAGAAAAAGGGTTCAATATGTGGTCAACATGTTTTTTTTGGGTTAATGTACTGATGATTGGGACTTACATTATCCATAAGAGTCTATCATCACAAATTGGCTAGTGACATTGTTTGAACAATTACTCTAGAATGAAGATTTACTTCATCCAAATAAATATTTATAGTTCTTTTACCTATGTATATAATGATTCCATGGAGTGATACATGATGAAGTATAAGTTTCTAGAATGTAACATTTCTGTATATAGTGACAAAGATTTTGAATTTTGTCTCTAGGAAAACAACTCTCATAACGTCATCATAATTAAAAATTTAGAATTTACTCTTTAATGAAGATATCTTATGAATGGACTAGATATAAGAGGAAAATTGGTTGACAGAAAAGTATCATCATAAGATTAGATTTAACTATATAGGTATATGGATATAATTGGTGTTCTTGAAGAATTCGAGACCACATTATACTTGATGCATCGATATATTTGGAACAATTACTAATATTTTTGGATCATTTAAGGGGAATTATCTCAAACAGATGAAGTTCATATTAGGGATGTATATAGTGAGTGATTTCTGTTTTGGTAATTTTTACTGGATCCATTGAGATTAAATATATGTGGTAGATGATTGCATATGTCACGACCCAACCCAACGGGGCTCGAGCCGCGACTCCCCAAGCCCGCCTCCAATAGGCCAGGGGCTGGCGACCAGCGCCGAGTAGGCTATCACACACATGGGAGGCATTAGTCTAAGGTACCTGTACACACGCACCCACAACACCTCCATGCAAAAGTGAAGAGATATAAAAACTAAAAAGTAAATGAATGCATACAATCTATCCCAAACCAGAGTACAGCAGAAGTACAAAAGGGCAAAACAGGGCCCACCAAAAGAAAACTACAAAAGCGCGTCTAACCTGCTCTGAAGAAGGGGAACGCTGCCACAAACACCCGCCGGAAAGCTCCCTCGGCACAGCTCCGGTACACACCCCGGTCAACACGCTCACTAAGCTCCGCCTGCTCTAGGTCCTCCTGAGACTCCGTCGAAAGGTCTGTGGTCTGCACAAGACACAAACATGTGCTGGCAAAGCCCGTGCAGGGGTGAGTATAATCATACTCAGTAGGTGCCCCAATAACCCAAAACCCAAGGGAGCAACTGAAAGGAAACAGGCCGCTCAACCCAGCCAGAGGGAACCCAGAAAAAAGAGAAACTCCATCTCGTGACCATCCTCGGCTAAACACAACTAGTCAGCTCAGCTCAGCTTAGGTGTATGCCCATACATACACCTTGAACAAACCAGATATAATCAGCTCACGCAACAAGCCACAAGAGGTACCGACCTCATCACCAGCAACTGTCCACAACCAGGTGAACACGCTCCACGATCACTGTCATCCCAGATGACACTCATCCGAGAGATGCACTCCATCGGGTCCCAAACAAACATCTCAAACGCTCACCCGAGAGACCACGCTCGTCGGATAACATCACTCGCTGAAACAACATAACCACCAAACTCCTTGGATAGGGGATCGCCGATAGGGTCCGCTAGGCGATACCAAGACCCACTCCGGTATACATAGCTCACAGATAGGGGATCTCTCCCAGGGTCCGCTGGGGGATACCACGACCCGATCTGGGTTACGTAGTTCTCACAGATAGGGGATCACACCCAGGATCCGCTGGGGGATACCACAACCCGATTTGGCGCTCGACAGAAGCTCCACAATCAGATAGAGGATCATCGTCCATATAAAGATGGTCACGACGATACCGAAACCCTATCTGGTACAAATCGCGATGTAGGGGATCGAACCAACGATGAGGCAACCCTACCGAAACCACGCGCTGAGTAGGGGATCACATAACCAACGATACCGCAACCCTACTGACACCAAGCGCTGAGTAGGGGATCGTATAACCAACGATACCGCAACCCTACTATAAACATCATGCTGAGTAGGGGATCGTATACCCGACGATGCCACAACCCTACTGGGCATGACCCACTGCGTAGGGGATCATATTCTCGATGATGACACAAACCCTACGGGGTTAAACTACTAGATAGGGGATCACCGCTCGTGAATAAGCGGTCACAGCGATACCAAGAACCTGATATAGGGTAAAGATGCTAGAGGATCCACTCCGGGCCCCCCGGAGGGATGCCACAACTCTAACAGTTAAACATCCCATCGAGAGGATCACAAAACCCTACGAAGGTTGTGATGCCACGCGAACCCTCGTAGGAACAAACCAAGGGAGAACCCTCAACCACTACTGGTTCAAACGTCGCTAACCTGAGCGACCCACAACAACGCCACACTACGCACCTCCTAGGCCAAAACCGAGGCCACCATCACGTTCCACGCGGAAAAACACGCAGGATATGCTGTTTACTCGTCCGAAACGGAGCACCGGTGAAAAAGGCACTATTCACCATAGCTAGCCCATGCGGGGCCCACACAACGATCCTGAAACCCATCGAGCGGATCACACCACGGCGATCCACTCGGAAAAACAAGCGGAATCGACTACTCGCTCGTCTGAAACAGACACCCGGTGAAAAAGGCACTATTCACCGAAGCCCAGCTCGGGTGGGGCCCACGCCTGGATTCTGAAATTCATCAAATGGATCACACCATTGCAATCCTCTCGGAAAAACACCCAGGATAGACTATTCATCCGCCAAAATCGGAATCCCGATGCAAAAGCTGCGTTTCTCCGCAAATGCCAAAACCCGGCCTCATGGGGCCCGCACCCCGTTCTCAGTCCCAACACCCGGAAACCATTTCAGAAAGTCCTTCGTACCATTAGGGTCTCAACTCCACTGACGGCACGTCAATCGGATGCTCCGGGTAGAAGTTACAACGGCCCGAAGTCGTAAAATAATAAAAATAATATTATTTTATACGACGTTTCTAGATTCTGGGCCACGATCCCGAACCCTTAAACTTTCGAACCCACACCGGAGGGTTCGCCTCATCGTCAGGGTCGCGTCGCCGCAAACGGCGCGCGAATCCGGCTTCCGGATTGCAAGATACGGGGGTTTAAAGACCCTCGTACGACAAAAGAGGTCGGACCGGCCTGGGCCGGCCGGCCCGCCTTGGCCGGCAGATCTTCCACGGACCTCCGGGGGCACCCTAGTGGTCCATTTTGCGATCCGGAGGCGTCTACACGACCCTCGGGACCCGATTTATACTGCTACGGCATCAATTTGAAGAAAAACGCAGCAAAAACGGGATCGAGGGTTAAAACTCAAATCCG
This sequence comes from Viscum album, assembly GCA_963277665.1. Classification (NCBI taxonomy): domain Eukaryota; kingdom Viridiplantae; phylum Streptophyta; class Magnoliopsida; order Santalales; family Viscaceae; genus Viscum; species Viscum album. The sequence continues at coordinate 629,629,149 of OY728127.1, forward strand.
CCTACCTCGCGGGCGAAACGCCGACGTTCTGCCTTAGATCCGCGCTCCAGAGCTTCCGCTGCGCGCTCCTGGAACGTCCGCCGTCGAATTACGAGCTCGTCGGCGCTTCGTTTGCTCGATTCGGCGGAGCGGCGGCAAAGAACGACGAATAACGTCAAGAGGAATGATGAAAGGGGGGCGTTGATATTTATATCAGCCGCCCGCCGGCGCCAAACCCGCCTCGGACCCGACGCCCGATGCGAACAAAAGTAAGGTCACCCCTAGGGTAAATGCGCCGTTCTTAATGCAACAGCGAACTCAGATTTTCCATCCGAGACTCCGTTCAGAAGTTATTTGAGCCGACGCTCGCACACTAACTTCTCCATTTAACTACGAAAACGCCCATGGTGGCGTTTCTCACCGCAGGCCCGCGCCCGCAAAGTTTACACCTCGCCTAGGGTAAACGGCACGTTCCGGACGCAACCGTGCCCTCAGATTCCCGTTCTGAGTTACCGTTTAGGAGATATCACACCCCCGCCACGTGCATAGTATAAAAATACTTAATATTTTTATAAAATTTATTCCGGGCACACTAGGCCTCGGAATCACATGTCGTCTTCGCGCCTAGCTCTGGAATTATTCATAGAAAAATTACAAAGTCTGACAGGGCCAAAAACCCGAGTCACTACAACATAGGCTTAGGAAAGGAGATACTGGTGAATTTTTTAGTCAGAAGCTCGAAATTCATGTAATAAATGTTTGGGATCCTCTTTTTTAATCATTTGAAAATAAATAACATCATTTCTAAAATTTGGAACCAAATTAGATGACTATTCTCATTCTATAGGAATCCCTAAATCATGTGGGAAATTACCTTAGCTGATAAGGGGGAGAAATTTATTCTCTATGCTTGATTCTCCTAGTGTCATTACAAAAATGCGTCAAATGTAATGCATGAGTCTAATTATGATCACATTGCAGTTATGAAATTTTAAGAGGGGGATCTTAAAACATGGGGGAACATGTGTTCATCCTTTCCCTTAATATTGTTTTATCATTTTGGTAAAAATAATTGAATGGTTGTTGGGTGTATTGGTTTAGAACCCTGAATTTGGTTGAAGGTTCGATCATTTATGGTTAGTTTTCCTTTGGAGTCCCTCGTGAGCTCAAGTTTGGGTATTTCAACTTAGTAAAGATTACTCCCACAAAAATTTAATTAAAAAAACATGTAAAATAATTAAAATTTTAGTAGAACCATCTGTAGTTCAGACGTCCATGATGAAGGAAAACAAAATAAACAGCTTCAACACAATAAAATCAGACAAAAATGAAACACACTATTAATCCCTCACCTACCCTAGCCTCACTCCCCTACATAGAAAACATCATAGCCACCTCTAGTACCATTATGGACCGCTTCACATAATATAAGTACCCTCCATCTATAGAAATAGGTAAAAGGCCTATGTGGTTGATGTGATAAAAAAACCAAACTACATCATATATGTGTCATGTGATTACACAAGTCATCGCCCAACATACAAGAACCACAACACCCCATGGTTCAAATCATGTTAATTCAAGAAAGGGAAAACACATCCATGTTTCAAAATGATATTTTAAAATAGTATATTCTTATTAATTAATAATTAATTTTCCTATTATTGGAATATAATCAGTTCATCATGAGTTTCATCTTAGTTTGATTATTTTCGATATAAATTTTTTTCGGACATTTTCATTAGATTTATTTTATCCTGTATTTTTTTATATTATCTTGAAAATTTTCATTCATTTTTATTCTAATATACCCATGTAAATTACATTTGGTTGATATTAGATTGGTTTTGTTTGGTTTTGTTCATGTCAGTTGCGGTCATATTGGTATGAATTCATTATATTTGGACCAATTTGATTCATCATTGGTAATATCATATTAGTTGATGTTATATAAATTTGACATGGTCCAATTTAGTTCCTTTTAATTTTTTTCTATTTGATTTATATTTTCTTTTCATCATTCAGATCTATTTTGGTTAATCTGATTTAAATTTTTTCCACATTGGTTCAATTAGTTTGTGAATGTTTTTTTAAAATGATTTTATTATATTTTTTATTTCGTTTCATTATATAAATTATGGATCAAGTTACATTGATTTGAATTTATTTAATTCAATAAATTTTGGTTATACTCAATTCATGTTCGTTTATCATGGGTTTATGCATGTCAGTTCATTTTGGAGAGGTACATGTTTGGTTTTATTTTCTTTTCTTTTTTCATTCTACATGTAACAATTTGCTTATAAGTGACAATAGGACATAAGAGGCCTAAACATCAAGAATAAAACTAATGAAAAACCCACAAAATGTGCTCTATATAAAACAATAAAAATGATTCACATTATTATAATAGAATGTTCTATGTCAAACATGATAATGTAAAAAAAAGAGCTTTTAGAAACTAAAATCGTTATCTTAAAATTTTGCTATATAGTCAACATATATCACACTGATGGGACACAAATGATCTTTTTCACGAAGAAACCTGGTACACCCTTCAAACTAGCACCTAAGATAACCCGTGATATAATATGAATCATCTTCTTAATCACCCTGAGCCATAGAGAATGTCACACCCAGACTTCATATGGAGGTATGTTTTGAATTTTTATTTTTATCTTATAAGTTTAGTTTACTTTTTATAATTGTTTGGTTGAAATGCGGGTTGATCCAATATGAGCTCTATGATTATGCACTAATAAATGAGCGTCATCTTGACATCACCCGATGCACGGTCAGGGCATGGGCGAAGCCATGTTGCTTCGCCAGTTTAACGTGCGGCTGACTCGGTGCACGAATAGTTAAATAACTGAATAAAAATAAAATTTATTATAATTTTAATTATTTTTGTCATTATTATTAATAATAATATTATTAATATTTTTATTATTAATATCATTGTTATTATTATTATTATTATTATTAACATTATATTAATTAGTATTTTAATTTTATTATTAGAAATTTAAATTTTAGCATTATTAGCTTTTTAATTAATAATATTGATATTAACTTATTATTATTATTATTGAATTAGTTTAAATATTTTTCTCTTTTGGATGGTTTTTTTATTCCATTATTTCCTCTTCCATTTTATTTCATTTATCTTATCTTTTTTTTTCATTTATCTATTTTCTTTTATTTCTTTTCTCATTTGTTTCCTTTCTCTCCCTCACTCAAACTCTTCTCCTGTCGCGCATGTAGCCCCTCCTCCCCTCTCTTCGCACGCGGACCCCTCTAACCCTACCATTGTGCCTTCTTATTCTTCTTTTTTTCTTTTCTCCCCTACTCCTTGCAGCTGCGCCCACCACCTCGCCTCCTCCCGGCGGCGCCACACCCACTAATCCTCTACTGCCTCCCCGCGACTCCCCTGCCAATCCCCTGCTGCCTCTCTCTCGCCACGCCCTGCTTCCTCACCCTAGACTGCGCCCTCTCCGCTACTACCTCCCAGAGCTGCGCCCTCCTACATCTCGTTCTACCCAGCCTCGTCGGATGACCACCCTGCTACCTCCCACTATGTCTAGCCACGTCGGACAGCTGTTGCACTCTTCCTCCCCCATGCTGAGCCACCATACTTCTACTTTGCCCAGCCGACAGCGACACCCTCATCCTTCTTTGACCAGTCGACAATGCACCTCTCCTCCCCTATCGGAAAGCTATGAAAACCTCCGCCCACTTTTCCAGCCAAGCCACACCACCTCCCCCTCCGAAAAGCCCTTGTTGACCTCCCGCCGACCTCTCGGACTCCTCACCGTAGGTGCGAAACGGGTTTTTTAGGTGGATGGGTTTTTTTTATTAAAATGGGTCTAGGTTTAGATTAATTAGGTAAAAGGGTTTATTGAGCGCCACTTCAAGTGGCGCTGTAACACCCCAAGATTTCATAGTGTGTTATTTCTTCAAAATAATTCAATAACTTGCACTACACGCAACACTGAGTTCAATCACACCATGACTTACAAAAAAAAATCCATTCAAAAGAGGTTATGCATAGTATTATCTAAATTTTAAACTTTATATAATCCTTATAATTTTAGAATCCATATTATGAGTTTCTTAGATATAATGCAAGAACAAATTCATTTTTAGTATTGCACTTTTATCAACTTTTAATAGTGAACCCTTTTTAAATACAATATTTTAAACTTTTTGACTAAATGGGGACATCAAAAATTTAAAATGAAACATCCCAAGCTTCCACGGTACACTTTCTTTGAATAATACAGTAGCGTGTGTTGTACGCAACTTTGAGTTTTAACACACGCCACAACCAATCAAACTAGCCGTTATGAATAGTAATACCTAAATTTTGAAATTATATATATTTTATATTTTAAAATGGACTTCATTTTTGGATTTGGAATATCGAATTTAGCCTAAGGTGAAATTTTGGTACTTTTCGGATAACTTTCATATTTTGATGAATAGTGAAAATTACTAAATTTTAATTAAAAACAACTTTTTTAATCAAAATAATTAATAGTGAATTTTAGTAGTTTTAAATTATATTTTGAATATATTTTTACCATTTAATATAATGTTGGTCATTGTACATAATTTTACAATTAAACCAAACATAAACAAGTGTCAATCTTTTGATAGTTATTACCTCTTAAAAACACGTTTTTTGTTTTGACAACGGGAATTAATTTTAAATTAATTTCTGCCACTTCTGTGTTTTGAATTTAGAAAAATGGATTCCATATTTGGAATCAGGATGTCAAAATTGTGTAAATAGGTAACTTTTATTTTTGGACATTTTGAATAATTACTGTGGTAAATATTTTATTTACCATGGTTAAGGGTAAATCCGGTAAATAAGGGTTAAAAAATAATATTATAATAATACAAAATTAACCTAAAACGTGTCCTACCCTTATTGGTGGACACATACCCGACCATGAGCATCCTTGGGTCAATTTGGGGACCCCTTGGATCCACTTGTATGTGGTAGGGACACTTTATATTAATAAAGTTAAAATAAAAATAAAAATGGCATAAGCTTACATCTTTTAGAAGAACAATTTTTACATAGGGTTATACATGTTGGATTTTCGATTATAAATATTCATTAGAAAGCTAAAAAGATTTCCTACATAATGATATTTTATTTATAATTTTTAGACATCAAATAATTTACATTATTAATGACACAATAATGATGCAATGTTTACCTCATTAATAAATCATTTAAATAAATAAGATTATAATGATTAAAATATTATCTAAAACCTGTCCAATTCTTATTGGTTGATGTTATTTAGAATATGAGTCATCGTATCTTCGACCTCAATGATTTTTGGACCATTATAAACCGAATATAATTATATTATAACGTAATACTTTCACTCTTTCCTAAAGAGCCCCTTTTCTCCCTTATAAAAGGAGACCACTTCTACTCATTCCTCACACCTCTCAAGCCACTTGGATCGTCAAAACTCTGCCCAACTAATCTCCCAACATCCCTCTCCTCCTTCTTGAAGCTTACCCTTAGGCAGAAAGCATTTCAAGAAGTCCTTTGGTTCCAACCAAAGTGAGTTACCTAAATTAAAGGTAACGATTTCTCTTAAATTATTTTCATTTATTTTGCTTCTCCAACCCCCAAAATCTTTTTATTTCCTTTCTTTTGTAACAACACCAGTATCCTAAATATACTAGGATGTTGTTATAAGAAGTATTAAAACTACACATACACACAAATCCATCTAATGGATGATGAACATAATGTTTCTGTGGATGGCAAACTAACGCCTCACGAAACGATGATTGTTCAAATACATCTTACCGCCTATCATGGTGGCCATTATGATGGCACTATAATTAAATATGATATTAATGATATATATTTTATATATAAGATTCCGTAATTCCATTTTATTTCATACCATTATTCGTTTCATGTTGTATATACATACGATAATTTCATTTGAGGAAGTGTGGACTACCGCCCCCTTAAAATGATATGACTCGTTCATACCACACATGGAACGTATAAAGGATGGTGTTAATGAACTTAAGTAACATATATAAAATATTATATTATACTGGAATATTAATATACCTATGTATCATTTGGATTCAATTATTTTAAAATAAAAATTAAATGGAAGTAGCGTTCGTGCGTACGTACGGACTACCGTCTCCACGAACGCGGTGAGATCCATCCTCCATCGTATCCATTCAAGTCTTATTCTCATTTTAGGGTTATAAATAATGTTAATATCATTCTGATTATGAATGAGATTTAATCTATCCATTACAAACATGTCTTACGTAACCAAACATTTAAAAAGAACGAATCGATTATCACCTGAAACGACGATAATACTAAGATATTATTAATAAAGCAATGTTAAAAGATCATATATGATATCATATTAATGTATATGATTCCTGTATAATTTAATAACAATTATTTCAAAATTATACAGGAGGTTAACCGACCCCAACAACGGAAAAGTACAAGGTAAGGGTTATTTCACAATCTCTTCATTATCCGAGGTTGTTTATACGTAATAATCTACTGGGATCTCGTTATCATCCACATCCATGTTTCTTCAAAATGTAATTCAAAACATTTTTAATATTTAAAAGAATATGGGTTAAAGTCATTTATACCCTTGTTTGACTTTTTATAAGAGGTTTATAAGTGAATCTTTCCGTCGTTTTCCAAACAAGGTGCTTTTTAACCTTTTCGACAGAATTAAGATAAGAATGTTTTTTTAACTTATACGGCGGGTGCGGTTATTTTCCGCCGTTATAAAATCGTCAAAGCTTCCCTTACAAGCTTATAAGAATATTTTCAAGAAAATGTTTTATTTTATATGACTCTTAAATGATTTCAAAAATAGAAAGAGATATTTCTCTAAAAAGTGTTTTGATTTCATCTATGTCAACATCCTTCGACGGATTTTACGCTTATTTGAAGTTGATTTATTATGATAAAAAACTTCTATATTGTATTGAAGGTTTTGTGATATGTTTGACTATGGATGTGCTATTTTTATACCATTCATAGTTTATGGTGAAAGTATTGACATTTCGTATGCTAGTTCCAATAAGAATGTTTATGTTATATTTCAATCTTTACTTCATATGAATGTGTTGGACAAGTATGTTCCAGGTTGGGGACTAGTTAAAGTAAGCCCTCCAGGTTGGGGACTGGTAAAAGTAAGCCCTCCAGGTTAGGGACTGGTAAAAGTAAGCCCTCCGGGTTGGTGTCCGGTTATTAGAGGCACTCCGGGTTGGTGCCCGGTTATTAGAGGCACTCCGGGTTGGTGTCCGGTTATTAGAGGCACTCCGGGTTGGTTTCCGGTTATTAGAGGCACTCTGGGTTGGTGTCCGGTTATTAGAGGCACTCCGGGTTGGGTTCCGGTTACAGTTAGCCCCAAGGTCTTGGGACGAGTCCTTGAAAAGTAATTAAAGTTTAGCATTATGCATTCCAACATTATGAAAGTGGTTATTGATTTTTGCATGTGATTATTCGATTAGTAGAATATCCATGTGAATAAGTAAATGGCATTATTTCATTTTATTATGCCATACCATGTTGAAATTTCAAGTTTAAAAGGCTTTTGTTTTAGTTATACATTGCCTTAAAAGTTTATTCTTATTTATGAAAGTTTCCGCTATTTTGTTATCCTTACTGGGCATTTGAGCTCACCCCTTTTATATGTTTTATTTTTCCCAGGAAGTGAAGAAGTAAATTAGGAATGACCTGCAGGGATATTTATGTGGGGATATGAGTGTGGATTATGGAGACATTATGTTGTTGTAGTAGTTTTTCATTTTATGATGTAATGTAAAACCTATGAATATATCTAGTGTTTCCAAGGCTACTAAACCAATCGGTCTTTCGAGATTTGATCTTTCTTGTGATCATGCCAATGTTACGAAGTAATGCACCGACTCTGGGCAGCTGGGGTCGGGGCGTTACAGTTGGTATCAGAGGAAGTTTAGTACAAACCTTGGAAGCTAGATTTAGATAAACTCTGATTAGAGCACGTAGACCTAAGATGAACTTTGAGGATTAGTATAGAAGAACTTCCTAGAATTTTGGTATTGTAGATATTTTGTGAGTTTTCCGAGCAATACATCCCTGTCTGGATACGAGCAGGTAGAGGCGGCTCTGGCACAGATGTACCTAGGGGTAAAACCCGAAAACACCGCTTTGAGCTAGACTCGAACGGGAACTAGTGCACGACAACGGGCCTTGCTGCACTCTTGGTTACGACACTCCCGGGGGATATGCTTAGGATAACTCTCATTTTCTTTACAAATCATTATGAAGGGTTTATGAGTATATACATCCTCAAAGAAAACATTTTTATGATTATGGATTATATCCATAAATAGTTCAATTTATGTTAAGTGTTTTATAAGTATGGGATTATGTATTTTGATTCATAAACTGATCTAGTTTATGCCATTGTTTAGAAATGGCGCCCAGTAGAAGGAATGAGAACTCCAGAAATACACATGATTCAAAGAGAAGGAAGGATCATATCTTTCATGGTCTTAAGCTAGAATAGTCTCCCATGTATTATCATCATATGAAGAAATAATATCATGTGTTGATAAGATAAGTAAAGAGTTTACTGAGTCCTATGGCTTTGAAGGGAAGAAAGAGAAGAAAAGGATGGAAGAGAGAAAGATGGATAAAGGGAAGAGGGAAAAGAAGAATTTTCCCATATGTGGTAACTGTGGAAAGAAACACCCTGGAACGTGCCTGAAAGGAATGGGAGTTTGTTATAAGTGTGGAGGAAAAGGGCACAAAGTACGTGACTGCAAGGGTAAGAAAATGGTTTTAAATGTACAATGCTTCATTTGCAAGGAGTTTGGACACTACGCGAACCTATGTCCCAGTCATCAGACTATTCCGCAAATGATGCTATTTGATAATAATCAAGTTATGATACTACCACAGATGAAGAGGAATGATTAGAGTTCTTATATTGATTATGTCAATTGAGTGTTGTATCAACAATGTACTTGTTATAATAATTATGGAGTATATAAGGATTGTACTGCAGTACTATTTCATTAAGGACTTGAGATTGTGTGGAACAAAGAAAAGTGACTCAATAGAAGGTTAAATTTTTGGAAAATATATGGTTGAGAGAATGATAAATCATAATATAGTTCTGATACTGAGGAATAATATGTCATTGTTTTGAATAAATTATATTGGATATTCTTGACTACCCTGGAACTGATTAATGATTTGTATATTCCATCATTGTTGGGGTTTAAAACATTTTTGGATTAATGAAGTATATCCAGCATTCTATATGGAATAAGGGAGCATGAATGTAATCAATAAGGAATATGGTAATACATGATGAAGGTATTCATATGCTATTACGGGGTAAAAAGGATCTATATTATGTTTACCTTCCTTATAAATGTTAGACTGTGAGTTTGGACATAAGTATTTTGGATAGTTCTAGTTTGGATTATTTTGGATTGCCATAAAAGGACAACCCGGAGGTCGGGCGGCAAACCGTCGCGTCCGGCAAGGCTGTGAGACTTGAACCCGCAACCGAAGGGCGACAAGGGTGTATCACCTACCACTGGCCCATGATATGTCCTGGATTAAATATTGTAGTTTTTATTAAAGGATCACGTAGATGAATTATAAATTCGTTTATTTTGGAACCCTGTACGAATAGTATAAATAGAATTTTTTTACGAGTGAAAGATGAGTTTGTGTTAGAAATTTATTAATGGACAAAACTCTAATTATAAAGTAAGTATATCTCCTTATGATCTTATTCAATCTCATAAATAAATTCCTCAACATTAAGAAAAGGAACTTAGAACAAAAATGTTGTCCTAGATGGTACCTTAAATCATCACTAATTTATGGCTTTGGGATTGTTGGCCTTTTCATAGCCATGTTCTCTACCACTCTCCATCAGATAATTGATGGTTAGATTTTTCTTCCATATCCATATTTTCCTACATGGAACCCTAGTATGTGTTATTTTCGGTAATCTTCATACTTTCGACTCTTTATTTTAAATAGAGGCCTCATTAATTCATTTTTCGATGTGGGATTTCAACTAAGATATTTTGAAACGTCAAAAATGTGTTATCCTAATACTCTATGTTTTGTTGAACCGATGGTATTTCAAATCATCATAGATTGATGAATTTAAGGACCTCAATTTTACACTTGTTTGTGATTGATGACCTCAATCACCACCTATAAATATTTACGTTTTCCTCCAATTATATGTCTCTAATTGCCACCAATTTTCTCCTAATCGAGATCATAATTTGGTGGTGACCCTTTGATTTCTCTTTTACTCTTATTAAGACTAAATTTTAGTAACACAATTTCCGATGTGGGTTTTCCCACAAATATATTTTCTATTTTCAACCTTTTATTTTCGAAGAACAATTTCAAATTGCGAGGACGCAATTTATTGAAGGAGGGGAGAATGTAACACCCCAAGATTTCATAGTGTGTTATTTCTTCAAAATAATTCAATAACTTGCACTACACGCAACACTGAGTTCAATCACACCATGACTTACAAAAAAAAATCCATTCAAAAGAGGTTATGCATAGTATTATCTAAATTTTAAACTTTATATAATCCTTATAATTTTAGAATCCATATTATGAGTTTCTTAGATATAATGCAAGAACAAATTCATTTTTAGTATTGCACTTTTATCAACTTTTAATAGTGAACCCTTTTTAAATACAATATTTTAAACTTTTTGACTAAATGGGGACATCAAAAATTTAAAATGAAACATCCCAAGCTTCCACGGTACACTTTCTTTGAATAATACAGTAGCGTGTGTTGTACGCAACTTTGAGTTTTAACACACGCCACAACCAATCAAACTAGCCGTTATGAATAGTAATACCTAAATTTTGAAATTATATATATTTTATATTTTAAAATGGACTTCATTTTTGGATTCGGAATATCGAATTTAGCCTAAGGTGAAATTTTGGTACTTTTCGGATAACTTTCATATTTCGATGAATAGTGAAAATTACTAAATTTTAATTAAAAACAACTTTTTTAATCAAAATAATTAATAGTGAATTTTAGTAGTTTTAAAGTATATTTTGAATAGATTTTTACCATTTAATATAATGTTGGTCATTGTACAAAATTTTACAATTAAACCAAACATAAACAAGTGTCAATCTTTTGACAGTTATTACCTCTTAAAAACACGTTTTTTGTTTTGACAGCGGGAATTAATTTTAAATTAATTTCTGCCACTTCTGTGTTTTGAATTTAGAAAAATGGATTCCATATTTTGAATCAGGATGTCAAAATTGTGTAAATAGGTAACTTTTATTTTTGGACATTTTGAATAATTACTGTGGTAAATATTTTATTTACCATGGTTAAGGGTAAATCCGGTAAATAAGGGTTAAAAAATAATATTATAATAATACAAAATTAACCTAAAACGTGTCCTACCCTTATTGGTGGACACAGACCCGACCATGAGCATCCTTGGGTCAATTTGGGGACCCCTTGTATCCACTTGTATGTGGTAGGGACACTTTATATTAATAAAGTTAAAATAAAAATAAAAATGGCATAAGCTTACATCTTTTAGAAGAACAATTTTTACATAGGGTTATACATGTTGGATTTTCGATTATAAATATTAATTATAAAGCTAAAAAGATTTCCTACATAATGATATTTTATTTATAATTTTTAGACATCAAATAATTTATATTATTAATGACACAATAATGATGCAATGTTTACCTCATTAATAAATCATTTAAATAAATAAGATTATAATGATTAAAATATTATCTAAAACCTGTCCAATTCTTATTGGTTGATGTTATTTAGAATATGAGTCATCTTATCTTCTACCTCAATGATTTTTGGACCATTATAAACCGAATATAATTATATTATAAAGTAATACTTTCACTCTTTCCTAAAGAGCCCCTTTTCTCCCTTATAAAAGGAGACCACTTCTACTCATTCCTCACACCTCTGAAGCCACTTGGATCGTCCAAACTCTGCCCAAATAAGCTCCCAACATCCCTCTCCTCCTCCTTGAAGCTTCCCCTTAGGCAGAAAGCATTTCAAGAAGTCCTTTGGTTCCAACCAAAGTGAGTTACCTAAATTAAAGGTAACGATTTCTCTTAAATTATTTTCATTTATTTTGCTTCTCCAACCCCCAAACTCTTTTTATTTCCTTTCTTTTGTAACAACACCAGTATCCTAAATATACTAGGATGTTGTTATAAGAAGGATTAAAACTACACATACACACAAATCCATCTAATGGATGATGAACATAATGTTTCTGTGGATGGCAAACTAACGCCTCACGAAACGATGATTGTTCAAATACATCTTACCGCCTCTCATGGTGGCCATTATGATGGCACTATAATTAAATATGATATAAATGATATATATTTTATATATAAGCTTCTGTAATTCCATTTTATTTCATACCATTATTCGTTTCATGTTGTATATACATACGATAATTTCATTTGAGGAAGTGCGGACTACCACCCCCTTAAAATGATATGACTCGTTCATACCACACATGGAACGTATAAAGGATGGTGTTAATGAACTTAAGTAACATATATAAAATATTATATTATAAGGGAATAGTAATATACCTATATATCATTTGGATTCAATTCTTTTAAAATAAAAATTAAATGGAAGTAGCGTTCGTGCGTACGTACGGACTACCGTCTCCACGAACGCGGTGAGATCCATCCTCCATCGTATCCATTCAAGTCTTATTCTCATTTTAGGGTTATAAATAATGTTAATATCATTCTGATTATGAATGAGATTTAATCTATCCATTACAAACATGTCTTACGTAATCAAACATTTAAGAAGAACGAATCGATTATCACGTGAAACGACGATAATACTAAGATATTATTAATAAAGCAATGTTAAAAGATCATATATGATATCATATTAATGTATATGATTCTTGTATAATTTAATAACAATTATTTCACCATTATACAGGAGGTTAACCGACCCCAACAACGGAAAAGTACAAGGTAAGGGTTATTTCACAATCTCTTCATTATCTGAGGTTGTTTATACGTAATAATCTACTGGGATCTCGTTATCATCCACATCCATGTTTCTTCAAAATGTAATTCAAAACATTTTTAATATTTAAAATAATATGGGTTAAAGTCATTTATACCCTTTTTTGACTTTTTATAAGAGGTTTATAGGGGAATCTTTCCGTCGTTTTCCAAACAAGGTGCTTTTTAACCTTTTCGACAGAATTAAGATAAGAATGTTTTTTTAACTTATACGGCGGGTGCGGTTATTTTCCGCCGTTATAAAATCGTCAAAGCTTCCCTTACAAGCTTATAAGAATATTTTCAAGAAAATGTTTTATTTTATATGACTCTTAAATGATTTCAAAAATAGAACGAGATATTTCTCTAAAAAGTGTTTTGATTTCATCTATGTCAACATCCTTCGACGGATTTTACGCTTATTTGAAGTTGATTTATTATGATACAAAACTTCTATATTGTATTGAAGGTTTTGTGATATGTTTGACTGTGGATGTGCTATTTTTATACCATTCATAGTTTATGGTGAAAGTATTGACATTTCGTATGCTAGTTCCAATAAGAATGTTTATGTTATATTTCAATCTTTACTTCATATGAATGTGTTGGACAAGTATGTTCCAGGTTGGGGACTAGTTAAAGTAAGCCCTCCAGGTTGGGGACTGGTAAAAGTAAGCCCTCCAGGTTGGGGACTGGTAAAAGTAAGCCCTCCGGGTTGGTGTCCGGTTATTAGAGGCACTCCGGGTTGGTGTCCGGTTATTAGAGGCACTCCGGGTTGGTGTCCGGTTATTAGAGGCACTCCGGGTTGGTGTCCGGTTATTAGAGGCACTCCGGGTTGGTGTCCGGTTATTAGAGGCACTCCGGGTTGGGTTTCGGTTACAGTTAGCTCCAAGGTCTTGGGACTAGGCCTTGAAAAGTAATTAAAGTTTAGCATTATGCATTCCAACATTATGAAAGTGGTTATTGATTTTTTCATGTGATTATTCGATTAGTAGAATATCCATGTGAATAAGTAAATGGCATTATTTCATTTTATTATGCCATACCATGTTGAAAGTTCATGTTTAAAAGGCTTTTGTTTTAGTTATACATTGCCTTAAAAGTTTATTCTTATTTATGAAAGTTTCCGCTATTTTGTTATCCTTACTGGGCATTTGAGCTCACCCCTTTTATATGTTTTATTTTTCCCAGGAAGTGAATAAGTAAATTAGGAATGACCTGTAGGGATATTTATGTGGGGATATGAGTGTGGATTATGGAGACATTATGTTGTTGTAGTAGTTTTTCATTTTATGATGTAATGTAAAACCTATGAATATATCTAGTGTTTCCAAGGCTACTAAACCAATCGGTCTTTCGAGATTTGATCTTTCTTGTGATCATGCCAATGTTACGAAGTAATGCACCGACTCTGGGCAGCTGGGGTCGGGGCGTTACAGGCGCTCAACAACTCGGGTGGCTAGCGCCACTTCAAGTGGCGCTTTGCCACCCTTTTATTTTTTTTCTGGTTTTGTTTTATTTCTTTTTTTAAATTGTTTTTCACCTCATCTCTTTTTAATAAATAATTTCAAAATAAATAAATAAAATTTTGTTTTTTTTTTTTAGTTTTTTTCCACCTCATCTCTTTTTAATAAATAATTTCAAAATAAATAAATAAAATTTTAAAAATAATCTTATAAATATGTATTTAAAAATGCTAAATTAATTATTATTATATTTATAATTATATAATTATGAAATTATATTTATGTATATATATAATTATATGTGTGTGTATAAATATAATTATGTATATATATAATTAAAAATAAATATTTATAAATATAAATCTATTTATATATATTTTTTAAATAAAAAATATATTTGTAATTCTATAATTATAAACTAATCTTTAAATATAAATATTTATAATTATATGAATATGAATATATTTAAAATATATAATTATGAAAATATTGTTACATATATATTTAAAATTTATTTATAAATATATTTAATATTCATATATAAATATATATATATGTGTGTGTGTATGTGTGTGCGTAGAATTATATTTATAATTATATTTAGAATTATATTGTAATTATAGTTATACTTGTATATGTATAATTATATATTTATACATGTATATATTTACATAGTTATAAGTAACTATTTATAAAAAAAATTGAAATATTGTTAAACATATAGTCTTTCAATACCGCCTACTTGAAACTTAAAAATGTTTCAAGTATGTGACTTTGAAAGCCTATAAAATATAATCTAAATGACCAATATGAATGAAACTTAAAACATGTATTAAAAATATACTAAATAGATAAAAATAAAAAAATTACGTAAAAAATGTCGATAGAAAATATTTTATAGGCTTTTAAAACCACCTAGTTGTAACTTAAAAATGTTTCAACTATATGACTTTGAACGTCTATAAAACATAATTCATATGACCAATATGAATGAAACTTAAAACTTGGATTAAACATATACTGAATAGATGAAAATAAAAAAATTACGTAAAAAATGTCGATAGAAAATATTTTATAGGCTTTCAAAACCACCTAGTTGTAACTTAAAAATGTTTCAACTATGTGACTTTGAACGTCTATAAAAGATAATCCATATGACCAATATAAATGAAACTTGAAATATGGATTAAACATATACTAAATAGATGAAAATAAAAAAAATACGTAAAAAATGTCGATAGAAAATATTTTATAGGCTTTCAAAACCACTTAGTTGTAACTTAAAAATGTTTCAACTATGTGACTTTAAACGTCTATAAAACATAATCCATATGACCAATATGAATGAAACTTGAAACTTGGATTAAACATATACTGAATAGATGAAAATAAAAAAATTACGTAAAAAATGTCGATAGAAAATATTTTATAGGCTTTCAAAACCACCTAGTTGTAACTTAAAAATGTTTCAACTATGTGACTTTAAACGTCTATAAAACATAATCCATATGACCAATATGAATGAAACTTGAAACTTGGATTAAACATATACTGAATAGATGAAAATAAAAAAATTACGTAAAAAATGTCGATAGAAAATATTTTATAGGCTTTCAAAACCACCTAGTTGTAACTTAAAAATGTTTCAACTATGTGACTTTAAACGTCTATAAAATATTATTATTTTATATACAATAATTAATTAGTTAATAATATAATTATTAATTATTATTTTTCATTATAATTATTAATTATTAATGGTTAACTCGCTGTGACAAATTTTGTTTATATTGTACCTGTACTTTATAATTTAATAGTTAATTGAAATAAGTTTGTATTTAATAGATTTTTGATTTTCTTGTTATTTGACTTAAACAATAGTTACTTATCATAGTGAATAAGTTTTTTAATATATACAACATTACATCCAAAAACATCAACGACGATGCCCCCCGGTACCACAACGCGGTGTCTGAATGTCACGTCCTCTCCGCGTCCGATGTCCATGTCGCTCCGGTGTCCTCTCTGCAGGTTCCTCCTCTTCTGGTGCTTCTGGTGCCTCCTCATGATGATGTGTAGAGGACTGACCAAAATCATGTGAGGACGCCCCAAAATCATGTGAGGATGCCCCAAAACCATATGGGGTGACATATGGCTCTGAAGCTCCTATAAATGGTAGAAATGGGGTACTAAAGAAGGCCTCGTTGGGAGGAGAGGGGGCCGCCATAAGCTGTGTGACTGCACCCAGATCGAAGTCCATAGTAGTCTGCGGAGACGCCATATGCGGTATATAAATGTCTCCCTGCTGTGAAAAATCATCAGTCGGCTGGGCGAGATCGCCTGTCTGTGGTGCGACGACATCTGCAGGAGCCGCTCTCGGATGTCGATGTGGTCGCCTCTGCCCCCCCGGATGTGCTCGTCTCTGTCGTCCAGCCGGCGGCGGCGGTGGCGGTGCATCCTCCTCAGCAGGCATAGAAAGGACATCGTCATCCTCAGGTGCTTCTGCCTGAAGATATGGATCAGGATATATCTGTGGCTCCTCATCAAAAAAAACTGTCACGTATCAACCGGAGATGATCCAATAGAGCCACCACATCCCGATGAACTACCTCCCGTAGAATATATGCATGCTCATGAGGCTGTGTGGAATGTGCAAGCTGACCAATGGCGTCTGCCTGCAAATGAAATGACAATCAAATTAATATCAAAAATGAGTTAAACAAAATTAATAAATCTTAGTAAACATACCAATCGCTGAATTCCAATCCCCCGACGTGTAAGATACATGATGTTATGTCGTCGATACCAGTGTGCATAATCCCCCTGATCAGATAAATGAGAGTGTGATGTGATATATCCTCGTGGAAAGATACTGAATTGGGCACGCCTGTCCCAAAGCTGGATATAAGATGCATGATGTCGCCGCCAGTCTGTCGTCTGTCTACCTATAAGCACAATCGAATGTAACTCGGTAGACTGTCGTGGTGCCAAGGGGATATGCTGTATAAAATCGAATTGGCGCATGACCCGGTCTGGCTGGTGCCACTCAACGATGTGGAAGTGAATGAGTGGTACTACTGCAGCACGATCTCCAGCCAAAGATGTGTAGTATAGTGGAAGTGATGTGTAGACATAACCTGTATAAGGAGTCCATGAAACCTGAAATGTAAACTCAAAAAATAAGTCATATAGTAGCATGATAATTTTACTAAGATTATATTAAAATAACTTAAAATAGTGATAGCAAAACAAATTTTCCTACAAAAAAGTACTGTTTATCTTACATCAGCCAGCACTATAGCATCGAATATCTGTCTGACGCTGTGCACACTATGTCTCGGAGTATGTGCAAACTTCTGAGACTGACTCCACCTGGTGAAAAAAGAGTAACCTACGGTAAGTTTATAAAAAACAATAACAAAAGTACTAAATAACCGAAAGTAATGACGTAGACATACCATCGTCCCCGAGGACAGTCCTGAAGTAGCTCCGGTGCAAGCGGTGCGAAAACTCGAGGAGCGATGCGTGGAAAACGCTCCCAGGCCCACATCTGTACTAACACCATGCAACCTGCAATCTGATGTGAATCGGCCTGACAACTGGTGCAGAGAGATCTGTACAGATGTGCTAATACAGCAGATCCCCAACTGTATGTAGCAGTCTGATCCAGATCCTCATGTAGTGGGAGGTACATCATGTGTACCAAAGCGGTGGAGTAGTCGACACACAACATGCCTCTGAGAAGCCGCAAAATCTATGCACGTGTGTGCTGAAGAAGCGTCTCCTCGTCTGCATCATCTGGAATGACGTCGAAATGCTGATCGAGCCACCTCATTCGCAAGCGCGAACCCTGGAGGACACCCCGTGCGCCGATGACGTCAATGCCTAGCAGCCTCTGTATGGCTGCAACCCAATCGCCGGTACTGGCCCCCGTAACTGCATCTCCATGGATAGGTAACCCCAGCATGTAGGCGACGTCCTCTAATGTAATAGTCATCTCCCCCTCTGGGAGATGAAATGTGTGTGTCTCTGGCCGCCATCTCTCAACCAATGCAGCTATCAAATGATGGTCGATGGTCTTGAAGTCACACATAGCGACTCCATAAAAGCCTGCACGTCTAAGGTATGGACAAATAGCTGCCGGCGATGCCTCATGATGGAAACGGTGCGCTCTCCGAACATGAAGATGTCTAACAGGTCGTCGCGCCAACACATCGCGCGACACGTGCGTCTCCTGGCAAGATAAAAGTGGCTACTCCATCTGAATGTGAAAACAATAAAACATTAATTTCATGTAAGTTATGACTTTTATCATGTAAGATATGTAATTTAGCATATAATTTTGAAAGAAGCATAAACACATTGGGTTAGTTGTTGTCTCCCGTGTTGGGGTGTTGGGGTGAAGACGTTCAGAGTTTCCTCGTTTTTGTTTTGTAGTCACTGTAAGTTCATCTTTCATTATAAAAAACTGATGACATTTTCATTTAATAGTTCAAATGGTTTTGGTTTCTTATACAGGTACATTCCTTTTTTTGATTTGGTGTTGTTTGTTTAAAGCTACTCATGTAATGTTGATTGTTCGACAAAAAATGTCACGTGAAATCGTGGTACATTTTCCAAAAATTACCCGATTTACAAGTACAACAAATATGATTAAAAATGGTGAAATGATAAAAATAATTACATGTACAAAGTTTTACAGTAACTGATAGAGTACGTGATTCATTTTAACCATTAGATGATTGCCCTATGTGTCTAGTAACAATAGAAACATCTTTGCAATTTTGTCATGCCCCTGAGTATAAATCAACCTCAAAAGCTCTAGATAATTTTTCTTGGTAAGGTGAGATGAGAAGGGAGGTATTATACCATCAGGAAGAGAGATTCTAGAAATGTGCAATGTTATGACAAACCTTTAGATGAAATGTGTCAGTTCCCCACTAGATGTGCATGTTTCTTCAAAATTTTCAGGCTGGAGATAATCCACCATAAGTTTCACATAGCCTTATGTCTTCCATGGATTAATTTCAAACACTTCAACCAATTTGTTTACTTTATGGGGAAGAAAAACCTCATTCCTTTGAATATTCACATTACCATGAACATATAAAATCATCATTTTGCAAGAAAAACTACTAATCTCATGTTCACTGAAATACCCCTTAACGTAAGAATGATACAAATAGTGTAAGTACCCAATAGCAAGATTCCAATCCATTTTCAAGGATAATGGGGATGACAAGGAAACATCAACCCCCAGGCCCACCCCTTCCACCCATTCAACCAACTTCGGTAACTCCTATAGAAGTAGTTTTTCAAAAAAATGAAATGTCACCCCACCACAGCTTTTTACATCCATATCAACCCCCCAATTCAGTTTCATTAAATGTGGACAGCCCTCATTTTTACCAAAGTTAATGATGCACTATTAAACCACCACTTTGAACCTCACATGAGTTGGTACAGACTGATCTTCCGCATGCTCTTCTTCTTCTTCAACTTCCTCTTCATCTTGTTCAAAATTTTCATCATCCTAAAATTCATCAACCAATGCATCTAAAGTATGTGGAGGACTATCCATTGAAACTGTGGCTGATGGAAATGATGGAATAACTACTGATGCTGATGGAACGTCTTTATGTGAAGGAGCATATGACATAGTTTCATGAATTTGAGATGGGTCAACTTCCAATGTCGATGGAACCTCCATTGTAGCTATAGTGACATACAACTCCATCATTTGATTCTCAGGTATATACTTAACCAATGAAAGTATATATTCCCAATCATCATCATCATTTACCGGATAGGGCACATGCCAAAACCTATCTATAAATTGAAGATGTCTGAATGTAATGGACTCTATTACTTGATTCCTCACGAGTTTTAACCTCCGATGAATTTTCCTTTGCACAGCTTCCAAAGTAGTACATCCTCCAAGCATCACAACAGCTTCTGGATGTATACTATAACTGCATCCTTGTTCTGTCTCAATTATTTGACCGTTGCAATAAATATAAGCGGCGGCCATCTTTTTTATCTAAAAGAAACCACTGTTATTAATTAAATCTGATTAAAGAATCAATTTATGTATGCATGCTTCTAGTATTTTAGGTTGGAATCCTAATCCCTCCACCAAATCAATATGTTCAACCCATATTGATGTGTAACTATTTACACAACCCACAAGTTTGTGTTACTTACCCAAAAATAGAAGTCAAATATATTTATACATATCCACATGCATTATATGCATGAGGTACATGAACACGTCATGTAAAATCATAGAGTTATATGAAATTGAAAGTCTCCACATGAGTAAGACCGGAGCGACAGATAGCCAACCCCATTCACTTTCCTAGACAAGGCAAGCCTCCAGGAAAGTAGGTGGTCCAACCCAAAGCCCCTCTACCCGGGGATACTTTACTCAAGAGAGCAATCATTTCATGATAACTCTAACACTTAATATGCAAAAAATATATTGAACTACGAAATTCAAGTTCATAACTTCAATTAAAAACTGAGGTCAAGGTAGATTGAAAACTAAATTCATTATCATTCCTAGAATGTAATGCAAAGGTATATTCAATAGGCAATTTACTACTAATTGGCTAATTAATATAACTACTTCGCTAATTAATATAACTACTTCGCTGAATAATATAACTACTTCGCTAATTACCTAATTATGGTTAACAAATTACCTAATTATGGTTAAGTAATTACCTAATTATGATTACTTAATTAACTAATTATGCTTAATTAATTAACTAATTATGATTATTTAATTA
Organism: Viscum album; assembly: GCA_963277665.1. Lineage (NCBI taxonomy): Eukaryota > Viridiplantae > Streptophyta > Magnoliopsida > Santalales > Viscaceae > Viscum > Viscum album. Next base: position 629,650,523 of record OY728127.1, read on the forward strand.
ACTAATTATGCTTAATTAATTAACTAATTATGATTAATTAATTAGCTAATTATGATTACTTAATTAGCTAATTATGATTACTTAATTAACTAATTATGATTGATTAATTAACTAATTAGGATTAATTAATTAGCAAGTGATGATTGATTAATTAGCAAGTAATGATTGATTAATAACCTAATTACAATTATTTAATTACCTAATTATGATTAATTAATTACCTAATTATGATTAATTAATTAACTAATTATGTTTCATTAATTACCTAATTATGATTAATTAATTAGCTAATTATGATTAATTAATAACCTATTATGTTTCATTAATTACCTAATTATGATTTATTAATTACCTAATTAGGATTAATTAATAACCTAATTATGATTAATTAATAACCTAATTAGGATTAATTAATAACCTAATTATGATTAATTAAAAACCTAATTAGGATTAATTAATAACCTAATTATGATTAATTAATTACCTAATTATGATTAATTAATAACCTAATTAGGATTAATTAATAACCTAATTATGATTAATTAATAACCTAATTTTGATTAATTAATTAACTAATTATGATTAATTAATAACCTAATTAGGATTAATTAATAACCTAATTATGATTAATTAATTAACTACTAATGATTAATTAATTAACTAATTATGATTAATTAATTAACTAATTATGATTAATTAATTACCTAATTATGATTACTTAATTAACTAATTATGCTTAATTAATTAACTAATTATGATTAATTAATTAACTAATTATGATTACTTAATTAACTAATTATGATTAATTAATTAACTAATTAGGATTAACTAATTAGCTAATTATGATTACTTAATTAACTAATTATTATTAATTAATTAACTAATTAGGATTAATTAATTAGCAAGTGATGATTGATTAATTAGCAAGTGATGATTGATTAATTAGCAAGCAATGATTGATTAATAACCTAATTACGATTATTTAATTACCTAATTATGATTAATTAATTACCTAATTATGATTAATTAATTAACTAATTATGTTTCATTAATTAACTAATTATGATTAATTAATTAGCTAATTATGATTAATTAATAACCTATTATGTTTCATTAATTACCTAATTAGGATTAATTAATTACCTAATTATGATTAATTAATAACCTAATTATGATTAATTAATAACCTAATTATGATTAATTAATAACCTAATTAAGATTAATTAATTACCTAATTATGATTAATTAATAACCTAATTATGATTAATTAATAACCTAATTATGATTAATTAATAACCTAATTAGGATTAATTAATAACCTAATTATAATTAATTAATTACCTAATTATGATTAATTAATTAACTAATTATGATTAATTAATAACCTAATTAAGGTTAATTAATAACCTAATTATGATTAATTAATTAACTACTAATGATTAATTAATTAACTAATTATGATTAATTAATAACCTAATTATGATTAATTAATTTACTAATTATGATTAATTACTTAACTAATTATGATTAATTACTTAACTAATTATGATTAATTAATTTACTAATTATGATTAATTACTTAACTAATTATGATTAATTAATTAACTAATTACGATGATTAATTAAATAACTAATTATTATTAATTACTTAACTAATTATGATTAATTAATTAACTAATTATGATTAATTAATTAACTAGTTATGATTAATTAATTAATTAGTTATGATATTAACTAATTATGATTATTTAATTAACTAATTATGATTATTTATTACCTACTTACCATTAATTAATAACCTAATTATAATGAATTAATTGACTAATTATGATTCATTAATTAAATAATTATGATTAATTAATTTGCTAATTATGATTAATTAATTAGCTAATAATCATTAATTAATAATCTAATTACATTTAAATATTTACCTAATTATGATTAATTAATAACTTAATTATCATTGATTAATCAACTAATAATGATTAATTATTTAACTAACTAATCATTTCATTATCTAATTACATTTAAAAAAAACCATACTATTTATAAAATACAAACATTGTATACTAATTCTATAAATTAAACAACTAAATTATTAAATAAAACTATTAAATAAATTTAAAGAAAGATTTACCTCAAATTTGTGACGACGTAGGTACACAGGCAGAGAAACCGAAGAGGCAAGGCTTCACCGCAACCGAAGAACGCAAGAAAAAAGTTTGAGAGAGAGAGAGAGAGGAAGGGATAGGGAGGGAGGAATGGGGGTGGGTGAGGTAGGAAGTGAGGAATGGGGTGGGGGGCGAGGTCCTATTTATAGGATGGGGGGGTGTTTCGGCGCCACTTCAAGTGGCGCCGAATTATTGGGAAGAAGGGTGCAGCGCCACTTGAAGTGGCGCTGCACAGTTTGCATTTATTTTTTCAGCGCCACTTCAAGTGGCGCTGCACTCTATTTCCGCCAAATTGGTGGAGCGCCACTTGAAGTGGCGCTCCAATTCTGAAACCCTTGAGCGCCACATGGTCTGGCGCTCAAGAGACCCAATTACCTAATTATTTAAACGTTTGACCCATTAAAAAGAAAAAAAAACCCTGTCGGCAAATTTAGCCATGCGAAACACTTAGGATTCACATTTATTTTATTTTGGGTAATTTTTGCAGATTGGGGTTTGGGTTGACATTGGTAGGATCTTAATTCTTATACTCAATACCTTGTTTTAGGGTCCATTGTATACTCCTTGTAGTACGTTTGTCTTGCGGCCAGAGTTTCACGCCAAGATTGTGACAATTGCAATACACCTGTAGGTGATTCCGCACACAAGTATTTGTCTACAATGAATTGTTTTTTTATCTAATTAATTTAGTGCTTTTGTCTGTATGTTTATTTGCTGAGAAATTATCTTTTCTTGAGTTTTATTGTGAATTTATTTAGTTAGAGTTATATGTATGTGATACTGGTGAATTTCATTGTTAAAACTAATCTGGACTATTTATCGGTGTTTTTTAAACTATGCAGTTTGTGTGTTAGGGTTATGTGGTTGGTGTAATTATGTTTTTGCGTAGTATTAAAAATGAGGTTTTCTTGGAAAATATTTTGAGTGACTTCTTTCCCTTTAAATATTTTGTGAAATGTTTGGAAATTGTTTAATGATTTTGTTTTAGTGGTTTTCCTGATTATAAAAACTATTTTTATAAAACAATGTAGCTGGTTTAATTTAATGTCCCAGTGGCGCAGGTTATGTTTTATAATGTTTTTGGTGTGCGTGTGGTTCTAAAAGAGAATGTTAGTGTGCGGGTGACATGTTCTTGTGTGTAAGAACCTCATTTGGATTTAAGTGTTAAAGTGACATGTTATGAGAAATTTGTTTTAGGTGAGCACAAGGATGGAAGACTGGGGTATTAGGTGAGGGGACTAGGACTAGTTAGCTAGTGTTCCGGATATGGCTTGGCCCGGTTTCACTGGCAGGATTGACGATTGCGTCACTAACTAAACATATGATGACTGAGAGTCGTGGCCTTCTAAGACACGTTTTCTGAGGGTCGTGGCCTTCTACGGAACGTTTCACCAAGACACGACATTCTAGGGTCCTACAAGTTTCTAGTACCCATAGGGCCCCTCCCATACTTTGGTGCTACCGGTTCCTTTGTGCACACCATTGATAAATGATATGTCACTTGAGTTACAACCCAAACATGTGTTATCTTTATACTTATTTTCATTAATGTCATTTTATGAAAATCGTTTTCACTGACATTGCTAATCATTTCTTAATTTCTTTTGTTTATCATTCCAAATGTAATTGTATTTTAATATTTATGTGTGGAATCTTTTCTTGGTGACATCCTGATGGGTGATTCCTCACACCCTACATACACCCTTGGGTGTAAGTAGATTTTTTTATGTCTGATACAGGTATGGGTCCAGCATTTGGAAGTGGTGGTTCAGGTTGTTAATAGGCCTCTTGACGTGACATTATGGTGGCGGCTTGAGGGAGTTGTCCTCTCGACGGGCGACAGTTTTTGGGTTGGTTTTTGGTCACCATACTTTGAGTGTTGTCAGGTTTTTGGTTTTGCATGTGACTCAACAATCTGGTTTTTGTTAAAGGTATGTTTCGCAGTGAATTTTACCTTTGGTTTGGTATATTTTGTTGGTTTCTTTATATTTGTTGACTCGGGTAAATCATTCCCAAGTTTTATTTTAATACCCGGGAACTTGTGCCAGCCCGTGGGGATCAGGAACGCCCTTCGATCCTTTCCGCGGGTCGGGTTGTGTGTCGGTTCGAATGGTGGCACAACTTGGTTCGTGACAAAATAGTATCAGAGCGGGTTGGGTTTTGTTTTCTGAGTTATTTTATTTGGGACGAGTCTAGTTAGACAAGAGCTAGGATTGTTGGGGCTTATAATTCCAGTTGCGAGTAGGGTGCATGGCCGACACATCTTGTGACAGACCCTGAGTCGCCATGGGATGTCGGGATGTTTGTTTGACTTCTCTTCAAGGTGGGACGTGAAAGCTGCAGACTGTGCATGGACATCGGGTTGGAAAAAAGATTTTGGACACAATGTTACTTTTTCTTGTTTGGTTTACTTATTATTACTTATCTTGGTAGAAATTTTATTTTTTCTTTAGATATGATATATTGATGATGTTATTTTATGACTGTTGATCCTTGCAACAAAATTCCTCCCCAGAGAGCTTACATGCACCCACGGGAGGAAGCTAGAGAGAGTTCTCCCTCGCCACTTGATCAGAGATTGGTAGAAGCTGTGGTCCGAGATATTCAGGCTTTAGGACAAGGGGAAACTCCGGCCCCCACCCCAATTCTAGCTAGAGGTGATGGGTCTCACTCCATGAAGGATATACCTCAGGAGTTTCTGAAGAATAAACCTCCTTCATTCCAAGGTAGTTCAGAACCTCAAGAGGCAGAGGAATGACTTTAAAAGATAGAGTGTATGTTTGATTTTCTTGACACGCCAGAGGAAGTCAGGGAAAAGTGTGCCTCATTCCAGCTAGAGGGTTCCAGTGGCACATGGTGGGAATTAGTGATTCAGGCTGGGAAGAATGAGCGGATGAGTTGGAAGGATTTCAATGCTATCTTCAATGAGCAGTACTATCCCAAGTTCCTAGCCTACGCCAAATCCAAGGAGTTCATGGATCTTTCACAAGGGGATCAGATGGTAATGGAGTATGAAAACTGCTTTGCTGAGCTAGTTCGGTATGTGACTGATATTGTTTCAAGTGAATATTTGAATTCTCGTAAGTTCTAGAAAGGCCTTCGACCAGAAATCCACTCTTAGGTTTTCTTATTCAAGCTGGGAACATATGCCAAAGTGGTAGATCATGATTTCATGGTCGAGATTGACCAAAGTGGAAAGTTGGGGTTTTCTGGATCAGTGTCAGGGTTTGGAAGTGGTAGTTCATCCGAGAAGAAGAGGAATCGTGATGAGCAATGTAAGAAGAGTGGTGGCAGTATGGGAATGACGAGCATGAGACTTGGGAGCGGAAGTCTTGGGTTGAGAAAGTGTACCCATTTATATTCTCTGATCAGGCTTCGGATTGACTTTCCGAGGGAGGAAAGTTTCATGATGGGGATAATTGTCACACCCATACTTTGTATCGAGGAATGTTTTTAATTTTTTTTATCTCATAAGTTTAGTTGACTTTTTATAATTGTTTGGTTGAAGTGCGGGTAGATCCGATATGAGTTCTGTGATTTTGCGCTATTAAATGTGCAACCTCTTGACATCACCTGACGTGCGAGCAGGGCACGGGCGAAGCCGTATTGCTTCGCGTGTTTAACATGCGGATGACCCGGTGTGCGGATAGTTAAATAACAAAATAAAAATAAAATTTATTATAATTATAATTATTTTTATCATTAATAATAATAATAATAATGAAATTATTAATATTATTATTAAGATTATTATAATTAGCATTTTAATTTTGTCATTAGATTTTAAAATTTTATCATTATTAGATTTTAAAAAATAATATTGATAGTGCCTTATTATTATTATTTTTGAATTAGTTGAAATGTTTTTCTCTTTTGGATAGATTTTTATTCTTTTATTTCCTCCTCCATTTTATTTCATTTATCTTTTCTTTTCTTTTTTTCTTCTTGTTTTTTATCTCTTTTATTTTATTTCATTTCTCATTTTTTTCTTTTCTCTCCCTCACTCACACTCTTCTCCCGTCGCGCCCGTAGCCCCTACTCCCCCCTCTTCATGCGTGGACCCCTATAACCCTACCCTTGTGCCGCATTCTTCTTCTTTTTTCTTTTCTCCTCTACTCCACTGTGCCCTCCACCTCTGCTCCTCCCAGTTGCGCTGCACCCGCTAATCCCCTACTGCCTCCCCGCGACTCCCCCGCTAATCCCTTGCTGCCACCCGCTTACCCCGCCCTGCTTCCTCACCCCAGGTTGCGCCCTCTCTACCTGATACCTCCCGCACACCCCAGCCCAGCCGGTCCTGCAACCTCCCGGTGCTGCATCCTCCTACATCCAGTTATTCCCAGCCTCACTGGATGACCGCCCTGCTACCTCCCACTTTTTCCAGCCGCGTCAGACAGCGGAAGATTTTTTAATATGGGTTTTATGAAAAAAAAAATTGGGAAAAGGGGTTAGGGTTCCGATATTTTTAAAATTTGTTAGGGCATGCGATATTTTTAAAAATGGGTCTGAGATGCGTGAACCCCGTTCACGCATCCCCAACCCCGAGAAGATGCATGAACGAGATTCACGCATCCTATAGAAATATTTTTTTTGTATTTTTAATATTTTTGTTTTTTGTTTTGTTTTGTTTTGTTTATATATATTTATATAACAAAAAATTTCAGCAGAATTTATATGCTATTTAATATCCAGCAGTTCTGCCGTTACAACAGTCTGGATTCCGACAGACACCCTCACCCATGGATCTCTTTTATAAGAGGGCTAGCCTTGGAAATCCTTCTACATTTTCGATGTGGGACTCAACCACTATCTTCCCTGCGCAGAACATTCTGCATTTTCGATGTGGGATTCTATTTCAAGTACGTCACTTTGAAAGATTATAAAATACAAACTATATGACCAATATAAATGAAACATAAAACATGGATTAATCATATAATAAATTGTTGAAAATAAAAATAATTTTGTAAAAAATGTTGATGAATAATAATTTATAAGCTTTCAAAGATACCATCTTGAAACTTAAAAATGTTTTAAATATGTGTCTTTGAAAGACTATAAAATAAAAACTATAAGACCAATTTGAATGAAACATAAAACATGAATTAAACATATAAGAAATAGATGAAAATAAAAAGAATTTTGTAGAAAATGTAGATGAAAAATAATTTATAATCATTCAAAACCACCAACTTGAAACTTAAAAACGATTCAAGTACGTGGCTTTGAAAACCTATAAAATAAAAACTATAAGACCAATATAAATGAAAATTAAAACATGGATTAGACATATAATAAATAGTTATTTATTAATTAGTTAATTAGTAATATAATTATTAATTAGTTATTAATTAGTTAATTAGTAATATAATTTATTAAATGATAAAAAAATTTTATTCTGTAATATAATTATTAATTTAAAATAAATAAATAAATAATTTTTAATATAATTAGTAATTATAATTATTTATTATAATTATTCATTATAATTATTAGTTATTAATTATTAATTATTAATTAACTAATTATTAATTATTTAATTAGTAATATAAGTATTAATTATACAATAATTAATTAATAATATAATTATTAATTATAATTAATAATTATAGTATTAATTATTAATTATATACTAATTAATTAGTCAATTAATATTGTAATTATTAAATATAATTAGTAATATAATTACTAATTATAATTTTTAATTATTAATCATATAATAATTAATTAGTTAATTTGTAATAAAATTTTTCATTATAATTTTTAATTTTTAATTATTAATTGTTAATTATATAATAATTAATTTGTTAATTAGTAATTTAATTATTAATTATATAATAAAGAATTAGTTAATTAGTAATATAATTATTAATTATAATTTGTAATATAATTATTAATTATAATCACTAATATAATTATTAATTATAAATAGTAATTATTAATTATATAATAATTAATTAGTTGATTTGTATTATAAGTATTAATTATACAATAATTAATTAATAATATATTTATTAATTATAATTATTACATATAATTATTAATTATAAATATTAATTATTAATTATATACTAATTATTAATTATATAATAATTAATAATTATAATTAATAATTATAATTAATAATTATATTATTAATTAATTATTGTATAATTAATACTTATATTACTAATTAACTAATTAATTATTATATAATTAATAATTACTAATTATAATTAACAATTATTTTAGTAATTATAATTAATAATTATATTACTAATTATAATTAATAATTACATTACTAATTAATTAATTCTTTATTATATAATTAATAATTATATTACTAATTAAAAAATTAATTATTATATAATTAACAATTAATAATTAAAAACTAATAATTGTAATGAATAATTATAATTATTTATTATATTACTAATTTACTAATTAATTAATGAATTATTAAATAATTAATAATTATATTACTTAATAAATACTTAATTACTGTATACTTAATTATTATATAACTAATTAACTAATTAATTATTATGTAATTAATAATCATATTACAAATTAACTAATTAATTATTATATATTTAATAATGATATTACTAATTAATTAATTATTAAATAATTAATAATTATATTTCTAATTAACTAATTATTCATTAACTATTTTATTAATAATTAAAAATTAATTATATAATATTTAATTAGTTAATTATTATATAATTAATAATTATATTACTTATTAACTAATTTATTATTATATAATTAATTTTTAATAATTAATAACTAATAATTGTAATGAATAATTATAATTATTTATTATATTACTAATTTACTAATTAACTAATGAATTATTATATAATTAATAATTATATTACTTACTAAATACTTAATTATTGTATAATTAATAATTATATTACTAATTAACTAATTAATTATTGTGTAATTAATAATTATATTACAAATTTACTAATTAATTGTTCTCTAATTAATAATGATATTACTAATTAACTAATTATTAACTAATTAATAATTATATTGTTAATTAACTAATTAATCATTAACTATTTATTATATGTTTAATCCATGTTTTAATTTTCCTTTAAATTGGTCTTATAGTTTTTATTTTATAGGTTTTCAAAGCCACGTATTTGAAATGTTTTTAAGTTTCAAGTTGGTGGTTTTGAAAGCTCATAAATTATTTTTCATCAACATTTTTTACAAAATTACTTTTATTTTCAACTATTTCTTATATATTTAATCCATGTTTTATGTTTCATTCATATTTGTCTTATAGTTTTTATTTTATAGTCCTTCAAAGGCACGTATTTGAAACATTTTTATGTTTCATGTTGGTGGCTTTGAAAGCTTATAAATTATTATTTATCTACATTTTTTATGAACTTATTATTTTTTCCACTATTTTTTATATGATTAATCAGTGTTTAAAATTTCATTTATATTAGTGTTATAGTTTATATTTTATAGTCTTTCAAAGTCACGTACTTGAAATAAGTAAATTTTTTTTAAGTTTCAATTTGATGGTTTTGAATGGTTATAATTTATTTTTGATCAACATTTTTTATGCAATTCTTTTTGTTTTCAACTATTTCTTATATTTTTAATCAATGTTTAAAATTTCATTTATATTAGTCTTATAGTTTATATTTTATACTCTTTCAAAGTCACGTACTTGAAACAGAATCCCACATCGGAAATGCAGAATGTACTGTGCAGGTTTGGAAGAACCTGTATTCCACATCGAAAATGCAGAATAATTTTCAGGGCAAGCCCTCTTAAAAAAGGGAGTCCTGGGTGAGCGTTTCTGTCAGAATCCAGACTGCTGTAATGGCAGTGCTGCTGGATTTTAAATAGCGGATAAATTCTGCTAAATTTTTTTGTCATATATATATATATATAAACAAAACAAAACAAAAATAAAAATAAATTTTTTTAAAACTATTAAAAAACTTCCTGCATGATGCGTGAACGGGGTTCACACATCTTCAATCTGAGCGAGATGCGTGAACCCCGTTCACGCATCTTGCCGGGATCGGGGATTTGTGAACGGGGTTCACGCATCTCGGACCCATTTTTACCAATACCGCAAACCCTATCCCTTTTAGGCAAATATTTTTTTTCAAAAAAACCCAGAAAAAAAATTTACCTCGGACAATCGTTGCACTCCTGCTTCCCCATGTCGAGCCACCCTCCTACTTTTCCCAGCGGACATCCACACCCTCTTCCGGCTTTTCCCAGCTGATAGCCGCACCTCTCCTCCCCTATAGGACTTCTGCAAAACCCTCCTCCCTCTTTGCCAACCGAGCCACACCACCTCCCCCTCCAGACAACCCTTTTCGACCTCCCGCGGACCTCTCGGACTCCTCACCGTTGTGAGGAACACTTATGTTGCACACATATTTTATTTTGGGTAAATTTTGTGGATTGGGGTTTGGGTTAAGATTTGTAGGATCTTAATTCTTTTACTAAATACCTTGTTTTAGGGTCCACTATATACTCCTTGTGGTGCGTTTGTCATGCGGGGAGAGTTTCGCTCCACGATTGTGATGCTTGCAATATACCGGTAGGTGATTCCGCACACAAGTATTAATTTACATTCATTTTCATGCTTATCTAATTAATTTTGTGCTTTTTTATATATGTTTACTTACTGAGAAATTTTCTTTGACTGAGTTTTATTGTGCATTTATTTATTTAGAGTTATGTTTAAGTGATACTGGTGAATTTCATTGTGAAAACATGTCTGGACTATTTATCGGTGTTTTTCAAACTGCGCAACATCTGTTTTAGGGAAATGTGGTTGGTGCAATTATATTTTTGCGTAGTATTAAAAATGTGGTTGTCTTGGAAAATATTTTGAGTGACTTTTTTCCCATTAAATATTTTGTGGCATGTTTTGAAACAGTTTAATGATTTTGTTTTAGTGGTTTTCCTGATTATAAAAACTATTTTTATAAAACTATGCAGCTAGTTTAATTTAATGTGCCAGCGGTGCAAGTTATGTTCTAAAACGTTTTGGGTGTGTGTGTGGTTCTAAAATATGATGTTAGTGTGTGCGTGACATGTTCTTGTGTGTAAGCACATCGTTTGGTTTGAAGTGTTAAAGTGACATGTTATGTGAAATTTGGTTTTAGGTGAGCACAAGGAGGGAAGCCTGGGGTATTAGATGGGGGACTAAGACTAGTGATCTAGTGTTCTGGAGATGGCTTGGACCAGTTTCATTGGCAGGATTGACGATTGCAACACTAACTAAACATATGATTATTGAGAGTCGTGGCCTTCTAAGCCACGTTTTCAGAGGGTCGTGGCCTTCTAAGCCACGTTTTCTGATGTTCGTGGCCTTCTAAGCCATGTTTCACCGAGACACAACGTTATAGGGTCCCACTAGTTTCTAGTAACCATAGGGAATCTCTCATCCTTTGGTGCTACCGGTTACTTTATGCACACCAATGATACATGATATGTCACATGAGTTACTACCCAAACATGTGTTTGCTTTAAACTGTATTTCTTTAAAGACATTTTATGAAAACCATTTTCACTAACATTTTTAAGCATTTCTTACTTTCTTTTATTTATCATTGCAAATGTAATTTTCTTCTAATATTTGTACATGGAATTTTTTCTTTGTGACATCCTTCTAGGCGATTTCTCACACCCTACATACACCCTTGGGTGTAAGTAGATTTGTTTACGTGTGATAAAGGTAATGGTCCACCATTGGGAAGTGGTGGTTCAGGTTGTTAGCATGCCTCTTGAAGTGGCTTTGTGGTGGCGGCTTGAGGGTGGTGTCCTCTCGATGGGAAACAGTTTTGGGATGGTTTTTGGTCACCATAATTTGAGTGTTTTTTGGGTTTTGGGTTTTCATGTGACTCAAAAAGCTGGTTTTGTTTAAAGGTTTGTTTGGCTATGACTTTTACCATTGGTTTTCTTTATTTTGTTTGTTTCTTTATATTTGGTGACTTGGGTAAATCCTTCCCAAGGATTATTTTAATACCCAAGAACTTGTGCTAGCCTGTGGGGATCGGGAACGCCCATCGGGCCTTGCCGTGGGCTGGGTCGGGCGTTGATTTGGATGGCAACCCGACTTGATTCTTGACAGAAAATCACTAAGGCATTAATTATATAATTTTAGGAATGGTTTCACGTAATTATCATAATAAGAAATATAATTGAAATATGATGATAATCGGGCATAACCCTTTTATAATTCAAACTTTTATTCATACCAAATAAATAGTAACAAAATATGAAATATAAGAAACACGTAACAACCATATATATAAACATTTATGAAATTTTTAAATAAAATAGATGAGATAAACAATAAAATGGTCTTGATATATAAAAAGGAAACAGTGAATAATACAGACACAGTAAAAAATAAATCAAACAGTTCCAACAAAAACTGCTATTTTTCACATAACCCATGGTCACCATCACGCCTTCACACTATACCCATACTAGATGAATCTAGTTGTAATTTGTTAAAAAAATAAATCATCCAGAAGAATATAAGAACCTAATATATATATATGAATGACAATACAAATTATAAATATGTATGCTCCATACACCCCCAATCATTATGATTAATCATAAAACCATTTTATTCTAGTTTTAAATATTGTTTACGAAGTTAGGCACATTTATCATTTCAAAAAACAAAAACACATAATTAAAAACTATATTTTACATTCTACAATTAAACTAAATTATTTATGAAGCACCAATAATTTACTAAAGAATCCTAGGTAGTTCCCTTTTTAAGGAAAATATTAAAATCCCATAAAAAACCAAAGAATATCAGCAACATGATTTAAAAACACTTTTTGTCTAATTTACATTCAAAACATTCCACAACACAGTTGTCATAAATTTAAAAAAGTAGTTTGAATACTGATATATGAAGTGAATAATCAGTTATAACAATAATAATTTATATATAATAAAACATAAAATAAATATAGTGATATCCCTCACTAAATATAGAGAATGAACTCAATTCAAATAAAGTATAATACATAAAATAAATAACTAAAATTTGATAATGTCACACAAGTGGATATATGAAAGCTATGGTTGTGGTTATGCAGTGAAATGACATCACTAGATTGGGGGAAACCCTCCAATAACATGATTAAGATACTAAAACGTCACTAGTATAATGTTAGTTATATTTATATGAATTCACTAGTCAGAGAGACACATAGGACAAGTAGAAAGAACCAAGTTTGTTCTAGGATTCCTAATCCAAGTTCCCGGGTTCCCCTAACCATCTATGTGGCGACGTGAATAAAAAACACAAGACAAATCAAATGATGAATCATGAACTTATAATAACCCATCTCACCTCTTCTATGAGTTATCCCTTACATGATAATCTATTTTTCATTCAAACATCTAGCAAAAAAATAAATAATCACTATATGATCCAAAAAAATTATGTAATTTGAAAACAAGAACTTGTTAACTCTTTTAAAGTACCAAATCATGAAGGTAATTTTCTAATCCAACATGGTTCAAAACATTGTCATGATAATTTTAAAATAAAATGAAACAAAATTTCTATATAAACATATTTTGAATATTTAATATAAAACTGAAAAACATTTAAAAATGAAATTATAATATTTAAATTAACACTCAAATTATATAAACATCCCATAATAAAAAAGACATTATATGATAATAATAAACAAAAACATGGTTATAATGATAGAAATTTATTATTTTTTTAGAAACCAAAACACCAATTATGGATTAAGAAACCGTTTTTAATGATACTAAAAAGAATTTCAAAAAATAGAATGTGTTTTTATGAAATTTAAATCAATTTAAACAAAAAATTATAAAAATAATCTCTTTGAATCCATGATATCCTATGTAAAATAGATTATTTTTTACGATAAGTATTTAAATATCATACTAAAAGTCATAATCCATTAAAATATTTTGTTTGACATTCTGGGGAATCATGTTTTTAACTATAAAGAGTAATGAATAGAGAAAAAAGACCTTAATACAGACATAGGTGACAAAAATCCACTAGGTATGAGCAGAGAGGTACCAATAAAACATTCAACGCACCCTAAAATCAATATCCATGATAGATTTATAAAATCCCATCATTAGGTTTTGGCTAAAATTGACAAAATAATTGGTTAAAAAGGCATGAGAATAGTAGAAGAGAATAGAAAATATAGCCTTGGAACACCAACATAGAACCAAATAACCCATGAAATACATGGAGAATATGGATTAATCCATACAAAGGGATCCTCTATAACTAGATAAAATGAGACAAAGGAGGAGGCGGCCACAACAAGGAGGTGGTGGAGGTGGAGGCTGCCTTGAAGGTGGAGGCGATGGATAGGAGGTGCAGGAAGAGGTAGTTGTGGCTAGGAGGAGGCATAGGAGAAGGCGAAGGTGACATCCTTTGTGGTGGAGGTAGGGGACAAGAGGCAGGTGGTGGATATAGAGGCAAGAAGGCGGAGCATGGGAGGATGGGCCGGGAGGTGGTGGTGAGGGCATGAGGTCGAGGTCCAGGAGTGTAGGAGAGGGTGGAGAGGTCAGGTCTCAAGGGAGATGCAGGGGAGGAAATGAGAAATCAAGAGGATGATCTCAATAGAAACATCCAACTGGTGTTATTATTCCCATTGGTTTAACAATATTGTGGATGTAAGTCAAAATATAACAATCAAACCCATGGTTTTTTTATACCATAGGTATAGATATGTGGGTATATACCTATTTTCTAGTAGTGTGTAATTACCAAGAAAAAAAATAAAAAGAATATTCCTTAAATATATCACAATTAATATAACATAATTCTTGTATCCAAATATAAATACAAATTTATTATTTTACTTCATCCTTAGTCCATTAATAAGGATTCATCAGTTTATTCCGTAATACCACTTTCCTAAAATATGAAATATGAATCTTTTTTTAACATTTACCAAACTCAAATTAATCATTCTTATGAATAATACTATTCTAATAGATCATAACTTTCATATTTCATTCGTGATCTCTTCATTATCAACCACACAAAAATTACACATAAAACCATGTTGATTTACTACATGAGATTTTCCTTTAAGATATTGAATTGTTGAATTCCCATACATCCCACAAAAAAAATTAAACTATTGATAAAACCTTAGGGAGGAAAATATTTCCATCCATTTAGTTAACTAAACATTTTTACTTTACCATTGTATTTAATTTCTTTTTGTCTTTCATTTTTGTAGTTAAAAAGTATTCATGTTCCTCTGAGACATTCACATGGGTTTTTCTTCTCAGATTCTCGATACAAAGGATACAAAATCTTTTTTCCTTTATGGTGTCAATTGTATGAATCCTCGGACACATATTTCCCTTTCTTCTCTAGAGAGTCTGAGAGTCTATTAACTAACACATTCTTAAACATGTTCATTGAAAACAGATTTGGAATGATTACAACATCATTCATTCCAACAATCACCCCATTTTAAATATCATTAGAATTTTTTTTTCACATTTATCGTTAACCTAGTTTCATCTAGTTTCCACTGTTTACTTGAAACCATAATGGATGTGTGAGAAACACGTACCACAGTAAAAAATCACAAAATGAAGAAACATTACTTATAGGATTTATAAAATTTGGAACGTAATTTTACATCTATGACACCTTAGGCATATCTTTAGAGACATGCCTAGATATATCCTTATTAATATCCATAGGGATATCACAATTTTGTTTTCTCATCCTAGATTCAAAAGGATGAATATAAATTTCCTTTTATACCAAATATAGAGACCCATTATTAACATACAAGGATATTACATCATTTTAGATAAATATTCATCTCATTACAAACATAAATGCTTGATGAACAAATTAGTATAGTGTATTCGGAGTCTTGGGATAGAATCATCTAACAAGGTCAATGATCATCAATGTTTCCCAAAAAGATCATCACCTTATGATTCGACTTAAAACCTCTCTTCATTACCTAGGTAAAAGAAACATAATAAAGAGTGATATCAGATGCTTGGTAATGGAAAAAAGTGGAAATAAGTAATCATAACATGAGTATAAGGGTATATAACATGATAAAACATTTGACAATCTTACCCTACATATCAAAGGGCATATACATGATTCATGGAATAAATATTTCCAGTTCATAAGACATAAATTATAACGGAATAAATAGAATATTCCAAGAGATAATACCATAGGTATTAGATTTTGAATTTTTGGCATACATATAAACATGTAAAATCATTCCAAATAAGGCAAGACTCCTTTCCAAAACATATCATATATCTTAATTAGAACTACACCAATTTAGGGGACACACCATCATGCCCAGTTTCATTCCCTTCTTTATAAGGGATCTTATCTCCCCTTCTCTCCCTTGTGGATCGATTTTCCCCTTTTTCCCATAGTGGATCAGGTTTCCCCTTATTCACATTGCTGATCAGGACACACCTATTTCCTATCATGGATCAAGACGCAATTGCTTCACATTTTATATCAAGACCATCAACCTGTTTCCCATCATTATCTCATTAGATAAAGAACATTACCCAATGCGTTGGATGGATATATAGGTCCCCCTATCACATAGTTAAATCATACATACATGTTTCACAAGATAATAAAACATTCATCATATCATTACCCATGGAACAAGAAGGGTTTCATAAACATCATATCATAACCAATTAAAATAAATGGGTGTCATAAATGTTTCATCATATTATATCCTATGGAAAAGTGATTGGTTTTATAATCTTTTCATCAAGTAATAACATGTGAAAAGAAGTGGGATTCAAAGAATATAACTTGTGGAAGTGAAAAGAGTTTCCTAAAAAAAATTCATCATAAAAATAAACAATTCAATGAAAGAATTAGATTTCTATCCATGAATCATATCCCTAGTAAAGCATAATCCATTTTAGTGGAATTCATCATCGATGGAGAAGGATTTTAAAATATGACATAGATCATTTGTTAAGGAAAATATCTATTCCTTGAAAATCCCTTTCATAAAACATTTTCAAAAATCCATTTCTTATAATTAATTTTTTGAGATGTCATTTAAAACATTTCTTGACTAAAATATAGTTCCAGCTTTGAAAAATGATTTTTAAAACATAATACATTTTTCCATATATTTTACTTGAAAACATATAAAGAAATCTTTAAAATAATTAAAAACACATTTTTTAAAAACATAAAACATTTTAAAAATCATTTTCCTTAAAACAATATTGAAGGATCATTTTTTCAAAAATTGATTTTTTTTTATAATTTTTTTGAATAAACCAATCTTCGAACAATAAGTGAAATAAATATGGGTTTTATTAAGAAGAATTCATAATTACCTTCAGTATAAATGAGTAGAAACACGGTTCCAATACATGATGATTCAATCAATTACCAGATAATAAGAAATGAAATGGGAATTATTGAGATACGGATGTTAATATTTCATCAATGGAAGAATACTCATATTGAATCCCAATAAAAAATGAGATTATAGCAGTAAAGTCTTACTGTATTGGTATCTTTAAATCATAATCTCCATGAGAGGATAAAATTAAATAAATCTCATAATATCATTAAAATAATAATATTCTTGATAAAACTTGTTAAAGAGACAATATATACACCTTTTAAAATAATATAGGTATATATGAAATCATATCTTTAAAAGAAGATAAATTGAGACAAAATGAACTTACTGATTTGGTAACATTTGAAATAAAAATTATATGGAGGAGATAACATCAAATTGATATATATAAATAACCATAAATTTAAGGATATGAGTTATAGAATAAATTCATGGGAAGTATATATGTAATGAAAGATCTTTTATCAATGGTATTTATCCCTTCTCAAAGTAATTTCATATATATTATAAAGCATATAAAATTCCTTAAAGATCATAATAAAGACATTAAAAATAATGAATTAAGGAAATAAGAATTATTTATGGAATTTAAGGAATCAATAACGATGAAATTGAAACTTGAACTTAGAAATACTAATATTAGAATTATGAATAGTAAGATGGTATAATTATTTGTAAGAAAACTCTAAATTAATAAACAAAAATTTAGGTATTTTATAATTGAAAGTATGGTATAATTATATCATAGTCTAAGTAAGAAAGTGTTTTAAAAATTATTAGTTAAGTGTTGGAATTTTTCTAAGTCATAAATATTTAATTAAAATTTTATGATAAAATTAGTAATTTAAAGGATAATTTATTTTCATAAAATATATTCATAAATTAAGATTTTTATTTTTTATGATTTTATGAGACCATAAGTAATTGTTCAAAGTGTTAAAAAATCAGTTATAATTTTGAAATCAGTATCATTTAAAAAATTTAGGATTATAATTAAAAATTAAATTACTAATATATAGAAAAATATTTTAATAAATTATAGTTCATTTCTAAATTGTACATGTCTAAAAATAATATGGCTGAATTTTTTGGATTATTCTAAAATACATGATTTTTGAGAATAGTATAATATAATAGTTTACAGTATAAATGCATTATCTATTTAATACACTATTCTGTGAGTCATCTGTGATTTAAGAACAATAATATCAAACTCCCCTAAATTATTTTAATATATTTATTTATAATTATCAATAAATCCATATTTTTGAGAGAAAATAATAAACTAATGATTAAAATAGTGAGACAACACTCTTCTATTCCACTATAATTACCACCCTCATGACCTATTTTACTCACACCTCAAGATTTGATCCTTTTCAAAGTTTTAAACTAATCTCTTCCTAATCCCCTCCCCCACATCCATATTCTCTTGGTATCATTAAAAGACCAAGCCTAGGTTCCCTGATGATGATCTCAAGATGATAATTCAAATGTTAGATCATCATTCTTTTTCTTTTAATTTTTTTCAATTTAAATTCATTTCTTATTATCTCATCACCTACCTTATTACAAATGGAATGATATATATATCACAAAACTTAAACCATAATTATCTCATTTTAATGTAAGATCCATAATCAATCTTCATTCTGTCCCAATATCATTATAAAAATGAAATCGTCTCTCATGATGTTTCAATTTACCGACATTGTGGGTGGTGTTCATTATTTTTCCATTAACGCCTTCAATGATATTAATCAAACATTCATAATGGTTGGAAAATACTGTAAAATCTATCTTAAAACCATCTTTATGTTTTGTAACATATATATATATATATATACATAATACTAAATGATAAAACAAAACAAGTTCGTTGTGATCGAAAAACCGCAAAAATTTACCTAAAATGATCAACATTAACATTAATCTAACGATTCATCATCATTCCATATAAACATATTCATTGTAAGATAATTTAATCTTATATAAGATCATTAATAACATATAATAACAATTTTTTTATTTATCCATGTTTTACATGAACATCCCTTCATATATACAAATGAACAGATCATTAAAACAAAGAAAACATACACACTTGAACGATTATATTAAACATAATTAATCATCAAAATCCCATAAAAGAACTTAATAAAATAAAAATAAATCAAATTCATGAAAAAAGGTTCTGGATTTGTTAATTAATTATTATAATGTGATTATATATGATATTAAAGTGAATAAATCATTTCGAAACAAGGTAAGGGAAATTCTCGAACCAAACACAATTTTTTTGGGTTTTCCCTCTTTCACCCTATTTTCAGTATGGATATTCCATAAATATCATTTCATCATCATTGTCTTATCTTTTTATGGGATATAAATTTTTTCTACCTGAGTTTTTGAGAAACACAATATCTTCCAAAAGAACACTTCTTTCAAAAAATCACACCTTTTACTTCTTGAGATTGTTTCTTCTTCACTTATGGTAGATGATTATTATATCAAGTATCATATTTACTCATTCATTTAGGAACTCAAATTTTGTGAATTAATACATTATGAAATGAACCCAATTTATTTTCATGGTTTATTTCATACCTAATGTTGATATATGTTTCATTTTTGATAATGTAAATATTATGATGTGACAAGTGCACCGAGAATTATATAGCACAATGTAAATATAATGTTGTGATGGGTGTGCTCATAATTATATATCACTTCAATGATATGGTTAATGCGATGTATCTCATGAGGAAAAGTGAAATATGGATTAACATGATACTAGATGTTTTTCACAACTATGTGTGGTAGTTGACCACTGTTACATGATGTTTCTTTTTTTATGAATTTCTTCTTTCCAAGATTTTTCTTAATGCTCCCTCTCAGGATTATGATTTTATGCCTATGTTATGATGATAATGATTATGCTCACCCCATTTTATTTTTATTCATGTTCTTATCTATCCTCTTACTAGGATTTTAGCTCACCCCCATTCTTTGATTTATATTCTTAGGTGATTGGTTTTACAATGGAGAACATGGGGGACAATAAGAAGCTAGAGAAGAAGGAATAAAATAAATGTTTATGTTTTATTTTGAAAATGTTATTTAGGGCACAACTTTTCCCAGGACACTAAACATTTGGATCATAGTTGTGTAATGAATTTATGTTATTTGTCTATAAGATGATGTAATAAATTATGTAATAAAAAAGGGGTCTCTATAGTTCGTATCATAGAAAAATTTAGTTAATTTTGGAATTATTATTAGAGAACCTTTGTGAAAACCCTTTGTATGAGAAAAATTATAAGTAAGAATCCATGAATAATTTTTTTAGAAAATTCTAAACATAGGGATCCTAAAAGATATGCCTTTAGATTAATTGCACAAAGGAAAACATTATTTATTCATGACTTGTGGACTTATATTTTATTTTAACCATTTATATATTAGAAAATGGTGGGAATTAGAAAAACCATCCTAAAAACAAGTGTGAGGGACCAAAAAATGATTTTCTAATGAAATCACCAATGCCTTGGAAGGCAGAGTTCTAAATTGTATAGTGATTTTAACCCAACTGTCTTAGGTTATAAAGAATAACCTGAATAATGTGGAACATCTTCCTTCAACTAAGAGTGATAAATTGGCTATCAAGTCATTTATTTAGTGAAGACCGCCAACATTTAGTGGATCTTCTGATCCAATAGTTTGGTAATAGAGGTTCAACACAATAGAGAAGATATTTTTATACATAATTATTCTGATATGGAGAAGGTGGCTATGGCCATTTATCATCTAGATGGAGATTCCAACCAATGGTGGGTTTTGATGAAAAACACCAAGCCGACTGATGAAATTGAAGAGATGGAGTGGGGAGAAATTAATATAATTTTTCACCAAAATTATATCCCCCAAACTCTTCATAAAAATATAGAGAGGGAACTAATAGAGTTTAAGAAAAAATGGAAAATCTATCACATCCTAGGGAAAAATTTTACATGTATTTAAAGGTACACATCATGTTTTGTTATCAAAAATGATAAAAAAAATGGATATATTCTTCAATGGTTTAAAACCAGAACATGAAAAGGATGTATAAATTTGAGACATTAGAAGCTATGAATATGTTGTTTGACATGATCTCAAAAGGGTGAAGAAGTTTGGTTAATGGTCCCATGGCATTGGTGATAAGAAAAGAAATATAGAGTTTCAAGATAGAGGATCAAATGAATATGGTGGAATGAAAACTCAACAAACCACATCTCAAAAATGAAGGAAGAAGAATCATGGGAACTTCTTCAAATGGACCAGTAAATTTTTCAAGTGTGAGATAGAAGGTCACTGATATCATGATTGTTGAAAATACATTAGAATGAATAAAAATGTGGTGGATTAAAGTATTGAAGCACTAATGATCCAATTCTACAACTATACGGAGTAAGTGAACTATTCAATACAGGGCACCTAACCTCTAATCCTTGAGGTTAATAAGTGTCAACGACCACCAAGGCCAAAAGATCAAGGGAAAAATGATTCCATAACTACTGCTTAAGTTGATTAAGAAGATAATGTCATAAAATGTACACTTCCAATTAATTCATGAATGAAAAAAGAATTATTTGATTATTTTTCTACACATTTTTTTTATATCTTGGCAGTTTTCTAGAACTATTGAATCAATTACCAGAAACCTTGAAGTAGAGTTATTTTTAAAATCACCAAGTGGTGCAATCATTTCAACCCATGTGTTGGTCTCTAGTCCAGTTGATATAAGTGGGAAAACTCTTCCGTCAAATCTTGTGACACTTCCCTTGGTGGAATAGGATGCTCTAATTTGAATGGATTGAATCCCATTATATAGAGCACATATAAAATGTCTGAAAAATGAAATATCATTTCATATTCCAAACCATCGTATGATCATATTCAAATTAAAATATGTTCATGAATCACCTTTGTAAAATCCTTCAATAGGGCGGGTGTTGATTCCTTATGAAGGAGAATACCTCACTCAAATGACTGATTTAAAAGAAGGTATCAACATATGGTAAATGACCATTGGGAGGAATATAGAGATTTATTTCTAGAAGAGTTGCCCGGAATTCCCCCAGGTCATGAGGTATAATTCTCAATAGAACTCATATCGGGATCTCTTCCTATCCCAATGTGTCCTCATAGGACGACTCCTATCAAATTGGAGGTGTTAAAGAAGCAGTTGTAAGAGAATTTGGACAAAGGGTTCACACTCCCCAGTTCATCACCTAGGGATGCACCAGTTCCCTTTTTCAAAATGAAGGATGGGTCAATTTGGATTTGAATTATTTATCAGGAACCTAACAAGATCCTCGCAATAAACATGTATACTCTTCCATGTGTTGATGATTTGTTCGATCAGCTAAAAGGACGTAAGTACTTCTCAATGGTGGATCTTAGTTCTGAATTTAGTTATCTAAAGGTGAAGAAGGAAAATATTCAGAAGACTTACTTATTAATAAGGAATAGGAACTATGAGTTTCTACTTATGCCCTTCGGACTTACTAATTCCCCTACAATCTTCAAGGATTTGATGAATAGAGTCTCTAGACAATACGATGACAAATTTCATGAAGTTTTTATTGATGATAATCTCATATAATTCAATAGATAGGAAGAACATTAAGAATTTATAAGTCTTTGGTTAAAGATATTAAGGAAGGATAATTTGTATTCCATGTATAGAAAGTGTAACTTTTCGATGGAGCATGTCACATTTTTGGGACATGTGATCACAAGTAAGAGAATTTATATTGAACCTTCAAAAATAAAGGAAATTGATGAATTTTCCATAACCTCTAGTGTCATAGAAATAAATAGTTTTTATAACTTAGCAGGGTACTACCAATGTTTTCTGAGAAAAATATCATGATTTTTAATCCCTCCAATTAATTTAACAAGAATGTGGTAAAGTATGTTTGGAGAGAAGAATGTGAGGAAATCTTCAAGGAGTTAAATAGGAGGCCGATCACTGCACTTGTACGCACAATACAAAGAATTGGATAATTAATTATGATATTCAATGATTATTCAAAGAAATAATTCGCTTGTGTACTCATGCAAAATGATAATGTGATATCCTACACTTCATGATAATTGAACAACAATGAACAAAACTACCCATAGAAAGATCTAAATCTAGTAGCTATGATTTTTACCATGAAAATTTTGCATCACTACATCTATAGTGAGAATTATGACATATATACTGATAACGAAATCCTAAATTAAATATTCACACAAAAGGATATCAACATTCCTAAAAGGAGATAGTTAGATCTAATCATGGAATATGATTACTTTATTCACTATCATCATGGAACAAAAATCAATGTAGTAGATACCCTTAGAAGAAAAGAACATGAAACTCTATCCATGTGGAAGATTGAGAAAGACCCTTTCTTCACGGATATGAAAATGATAGATTTGGAAATCATGGTGGAAATTAAAAAAATCCTATCATGACCTAATTATTTCCCAACCATCTATCCAAGAGAAGACTAAAGAGACACAATGGTATGATCCAGATTTATAAAATAAGATGAATACTGTAATGAAAGGGAAGATACAAGAGTCCCATATCAAGGATGATGGTGTGATTTGGTTTGGAATGAGGCTTTCAGTTCCTTAATCACATAGGATAAATAATTATATATTTGATAATGAACATATTGCAACTTTATCTATCCATCATGGGAGTACCCTGATGTACCTTGATCTTATAGAACACTTATTGTGGGATAACACGAAGAAAGAGATTGTAGAGTATATTTCAAGGTGCTTGATATGTCAGCAAGTTAAATTGGAGGGATAAAAGTCCAAAGGGATTATGAAACCATTGCCTTTACCCATGTGGAAATGGGAGAATTTCACTATGGAAATTGTCCTGGGTCTTTCGAAGACATGTGAAGGAAATAAAGTGATATGGGTTGTGGTTGGCTGACTAACCAAGGCTAACCAATTTATAACTATTCGAGAAGATCTCTCACTTGAAAAACAAGAATAAATATATGTGAAGGAAGTGGTGAGACTATATGGGGTTCCACTCTTGATTATATATGATCATGATCTCAGGTTCACATCAATATTACGGAGGAGTCTCTAACATGGATTTAATGCCAAATTAAATTTCTGTACGAACTATCACCCCAAACTAATGGTGAATCTGAAATGACTACTTAAGTGATTCAAGATATTATATGAGCCCAAAAATTATAATTTAATGGTGTATGGGATCAACATCTACCATTTCTTGAGTTCTAATAAATAATAGTTTCCACCTGTTTATTCAGATGGCTCCATATGAAGATCAGTATGGAAAGTGATATAGAACTCTAACTTGTTGGTATGAATTTAGAGAAACAATGAAACTTGGACCTCATATTATTAATGATTTGATAGAGAAGGTTCAATCCATCCAAAAACAAATCAAATCATGTCAATGTCAGAAAAATAGTTATGTTGACCACCGTCGAAGGGAATTGGAGTTCGAAAAGGGAGATAATTTCTTCCTTTGAATATCTCTTTGAAAGAGAGTCATGTGGTTTGGAAAGAAAGGTACTCTATGACCAAGGTACATTGGAACCTTTAAGACCATTTATCGCATAGGATATGTGGAAAATCGGTTTGCACTTCTACCAAATATGGATCATGATTATGATGTGTTCCATGGATCACTCTTGAAGAAGTAAATACCCTACACCTCATATTTATGAACTCATAGGTGGTAAGACTAGAATATGATATCTCTTATGAGGATCAGCAAGTGATGATTCTAGACTAGAGGGATAAGGTTCTACCCAACAAGATGAACCACATATTCAATGTGTTGTGGAGAAACCAAAAGTATGAAGAAGCAACATGGGAACTGGAGAAGGTGATGGAGGAAAAGTACCCTCATCTGTCTATGTGAAATGAAATTTTTAGGGAAATTTTTCAAAAGTGGTTATGAATGTAAGGAATTCGAGACTACTTTTTTATATGAATTTAATTTATTTACAGTTGTTGTCAATATTGGTCAAAATTAAGAAGTATCTCCAATGTTATTAGAGGTTACTTCAAGTGATGATTCTTGGAGAATTATTATGGATTCATTGAATTGGATGTCACACATGAGAAAGCCTTCATGGTGTTAAATTAGAAGATTGAAAAATTATTCCTATATTTAAAATTCATGTATCAAAAGTGATACATTATCAACAACAATTACGATCGGTGATGTATCAGTCATTTGAGGATGATTAAAGTTATTTGGAATTTATATTCCAAAATGATTAAGTAGGGGAAGAATGGTTAAAGAAGAAGAGACTAAGATAAAGTGTTCATGGGATTGGAATTCGATGGTGAACATGCATGTGGTTGAAGTACTAAGTGGGAATTCATTTTATACTATGTTTTTCTATTTGGATTACATAAAAAATAAGACAACCCTCAAGCATGAGAAGGAAAGATCAACCCCTGAACATGTGGGACCTAAGGGTAAACCATTCTAAGGGAACTATCCCTTGGCTGGCCGACAGTGGCATGGGTTTGGAATAGAGAGCCATATATGAAGGGCCATGTATCAGATCACATGAGCATAGGAGGTGAGTCCAAATAATTTATTAGGATAAGGGACATGAAGGAGTGTGTACTGGTACAAGGTGGTATTGGGGAGGGGAGAGAGTAATATTAGCATGCAATATATAAGATTCTTTTATAAACCATAGCTCAGCTGTAACTTTATTTTGATATGGGATGGAATTTGAAGTAATCTTCATCATCCATCTTATATCTCACCCTACTCGACCCTCTGACCATCTATGGTGCCTGTCTTCAGAATCTAGCATGATCTCCACTATCTAATGCATCTCACACCTAGAACTTTTAAACTTGGGCCATTTGATGCTCTTTAATCTTTTGTATAATCTGCACAATCATATTATTCCCTCTTCTTCTCAATTCCACAACATTCTCACCTGAGAAGACGACCAAACCACCATAGCCGATCACTTACCTTCGATGGATTATCTCAAGACTGATCCAAGATCATGCATGCAATCTACAACTTTCATTCATGTAGTTAACTCAAAGGAAGTATCAACTGAAGGAAAATGAAGTTGATGAGGCCATGTGGAATATTTTATCATGGATTTAAAATGAAGAGAATTTGATTCTTATCACATTCATTTAATCTTTTCACCAAATATGAGGATCTCATTTTAATAGGAAACATTCCAGTATTATCAATATATCTTTAACTGGGTTTAAAGATTTTAAATGAAGAATATCTTAGTTGTTCAAGAAAATATCTTAAGTGTGTATCTTGATATATTCGAATCCTTTGGAAGGTTGTGATCTTTTCCGATAAAAAGGCAAGTCTCGAGGCCAGGAACGGTTGTTGTTCGCATATTCACAGGTGTCAATGATTTCCAAAATAGATAACTCCTTGTTTGTATATCTACATGAAGGTGTAAGGAGTCCCACAATCCCTCTATAAGGTCAATGCACTCTCAAAGTAATCTCACATAGAAGTAAGTCTCGTGAACCATCTGGTTTCACAAAGAATATCTTCTCCCTCAGTGTGATGGGGAACCATGAACACACAAGTAGTTTAGAAAAAAATTCATTGTGCTTCGTGAAAGAGATACAACATGTATATAACTGGTGCAAGATAACCCTTGTTGTGATTCTTGAAGACATAAAACCTTGATGCTCATGGTTTTCATGAAGGTGAATGGGGTATTGCTTTCATGTAAAAGAACTAAACCATTTGCATGAGCATCCTTTTGAGAATAAGAAGAACAAATGAACATAGGGGGGTGCGCTTGCATGATCAACAAACACTCATGTGAAAGATATAAGATACCTGAGTTTCCGGGCATACAATGAAGAGAAAGAGATGAAAATAATGTGGGTAGTGTGTGTGGGAACATGGGAATAAAGAAGTAGAGATGGTTCAAAGTCATATACAAATTAGGTTTTGTGAACTAGAGGGATTAAGAGGATAGTATGTTCAGTTTGTTTGTGAATACAACACATCACATGCATGCACTCTTTCATTCACTTTCATATGTAAAATATATAATGAATGGACCAATGAAGTGGGTGCACACGTGTGAAGAAGATTAAGAAGAAGTGAATAAAAAGGTAGAGCTCATCCTAGTCTTACATGCATGATTTCATGTGTACATGAAATCAATAAAGGAGAAGAAGTATATTCTGATGATTCATAGTTGAGGTGATCCTCATTTATGGAATAATCACATTGGTGATTGTGACTCAAACAAAAAAGAAGAATATGTTTTTTGTGTAGTCTATTTTTGAACCAATAAAAAGATAGAATAAAAAGTGAGTTGCTTTCCTAATACTTTTCCTCTAAAAAAGTGAAGAGGACTGAAGAAGATAAAGGATGTACCTAGCTTATTCAATTGTTATAAGACAGTATAATGTACTAGAAAGGAGCTGCAATTTTGACTAGTCCATTGCATGTTTAGGAAAGTAAAAATGTTGAATTCCCCCCTCCAAAGTGTACATACTCACACTAGATTATGGATTTTTTTCTAAGACAACACACTGAAACATGTAACTACATTATAGTGGATAATCATTGTAATGGTCATACCCATAAAAGGAAAGGATGTAGCTGCTCCTATTGAGTGGTGAAACTTGTAAAAATATCTTGTTAAATTTTTTCTTATTTCATATTATTGAATGCGATAGGGAAAAGAGAAAAAGAGAATCATGAATCTAATAGTTCAAGGAGGATTTGGATAAAAATATGGAATTAAATTAAAAATTCTCTAACACAGATTCCCCCCCTCTCATGTTAGGCATATCCTAAACAGGTCATTTTAATTGGTATCAGAGCCAAGGTAAACCTCTAATAGTTTCTCTACAGTGAGGCTACTTACTTTTTAATACATGAGTTACTTTCTTGAGTCAACAATGAAGTGAAGTTTTAGTTAAGATTAATTTACCTCATATTAGATGTCTATATCCACCAATACCATGATGAATAAGAAAAATTAGAAGAATAAAAATCTAATGATGAATCCCTAATTATCTAAATAATAATAAGTATCTATTTCCCTTTTCGTTGATGATAGTTTAGACATATGCTGCTTAGAATGTAATGAATAAAAATATCAAGTTTCCACCAAATAGGTGGACAACCTCCCCACAACTAGTGATTAGGAGGTATGTGTTAGTGCATTTAAAAACATACATCATGATGAAACATCTAGCACAAGTAGTGATTATGATCAATCTAAAACTTCTCCGGAATTATTAGTTGATAGATTATGAATGATTTTCCATGGTATTCATTAAGAAATTTATTCCCTGGTTTGTGGATCATTTAATTGTATTCTAGAAGATATCACCCAATTAGAATAAGAAACTAATGTTTCGGAGAAAGGCATGGAAGGACAAAATTTTCAATGTCTAAAGATCTCTAGATAGGTTGGAACCATTGAAGAAACAAAGATGGAATTTGAAATGTGTTCCCAAAAATTACACAAAAAAGTTGAATAAAAATAGGTTTCCAATAGGACTTTAGAAGAAAAGGTTCATTCACTTGATGATCAGCTTAAGAAAAGCAATAATTCTAAGAGTTTTATTTGGAATAAACTTCCAAGAGGATCCTAGAACAAGAATCTTTTTTACAAAACAAGGTTTAGATTCATGAATATGAAGTTGAACGAATAAATAAGTCCTATGAAGAGAATATGATCTTGAATTTTGATCATAAAATAATCCTCAATATTAAATATCTAAATTTGGAAGGACTGTTAGACAATCTGGAGAAGTCACATATTGAGACTTCAAAAAACAAGGAAACAATTGTTGCTGGTGATCAGTGTTCATTATAGGATTATAATGTCAAAATAACTCCATCAAATGATTATAATATCATTAATTAATTCAATTATATATCACAAGGAGTTGAGAATGATAAGGTACCATTCATAACATCTTTTACTCATGTTTCTAAATATGTTTCCACAAGCCTTGCACGTTGGAAGAGAAATTATAAACAAGTATGGATGAACAAATGTTATGAAATACTTACCACCATGGCTATAATGGATATGAGAAGTATTCTAAAAGATAGTTCCCCACAAAAAATAACAAAACAAATTGATGTAGACCCAAAAAACGTTTATAGTAGATATCAATAATTCTAGATCTGTGGGGAAATGTTTGTGCTACAACAGATTTGGGAATGTGCACTAAACTGCTAGCACATTCCCTAAAATATAAATGCGCAAAGGAAACCAATCTCAAGGTGGAGATATTTGGAGAGGATGATGAAACATCCATATGCAAGAATCATATGTATACTACAAACAAATTGGGAATTCTTGATAATATATGTGATGTATGGAATGGTAGTGGTCACAAGGTTTTCACATGCTCATCTCAACATGTATCCAAATATGATAAAAATAAGATCGTAGAAGATGGACAACAATGAAGAAGATAACTTTGGTGGAAATCAAAAGAATTTTGTAAAAACAAATTATCCGAATAATATTACAAGAAGGAAAACTAAGAAGACCTTGGATTCTAAATCCAAGAAGTTTATGGGTGGTGTATCCAAAAGAAATACTAAGAAGGATGACACTTATAAGAAGCCATGTGAAAAATCCAAACATTTTTCCATAGTTCCTAATGATATATTAGATATATGGCTGGATGATTAGGAAAGAATAATAAAAATAGAAGATTCAAAAGCTAAAGTTTGTGTAACAGGAAGCAAAAATATTCCACATTATGAAGAAAAAATGAATAAGAGTTTGCAAGAAAAAAAACTCATGTGTGAAATATTTGTGTGTGACATGAAACATGGCTAGTCACATTGTCATAAATTCAATTGCATTTATTCCAACTCAAAATGAATTCCTTAATAATATAGAAGTTGAAACACGAGGTTCTAGTATTTTAAAAGATATTGAAGAAATAAGGTTCACATGAAAATAAATTGAAGAAGCAATAATATCCTCACAACCACAATCAGAATTAAAGATTATTTGTGAGAGTTTAAATAGTGGATAAAATGAAGAATCTTCATTGAGAAAATCATCTCAACCTTGTTTTCCACATTGATGAAGATATTTGGATCCACCATATTTCCAAAAATATTTTTTTATTTCATTTTTTCTTATAATATAGGGAATTGATGTTAAAGAATGTTCTCAGGGGGGGACCTAAGAAATAGTTATGAGGAGTGTTCTCCTTGAGCGGGAGACATATAAAGAATATTCAGTGTAATTATTTAAATTAATATCCAATTAAATTATTTTAGAAGTTCCTTGAGGATCATGTCATTGGAAAATGTATGTCATATCTTAACCTATCATCCTTGTTTACTCTAAATAATGACCATCTTATAATGGGGGGGGTAACTGAATCAATCAGTGACATAAGAAGAATGGATGTTCCCTAAGGTAACATATATTATCTAATTCACTTGAATGTTTTTGATCCATTTTTTGAAGTGCGTGTTGTAATTTCAGGTTGATTGTTCTTAAAATGATTTCATATCACATTGAATATCTTTAATCTAGAATTAATGTGGAACGACCCTTGAAGACAAGTACATGAGTTCTCATCTCATAAGGTATCATGATTAGTGGGCATTGGAATTTTTTTTCTAAATAAAATCTTCCAGTTTTTCTAATCTAAGAATTTTCAAGTAGATATAGAGTGAACTGATGGATAACACATTGCTTAAGAATTGATCGATACCCTTTCTCTAATAAGCATTTTATTTCTTATTAATAAGGGGCAGAGAAAGTGAAATGAATCTTTGAAAAGTGAAAGGTGGAGATAATGAAAAATAAAGGGGAAAGAGAAGAATCACATTTTGATATTGACACATTAATTTGAGAGGGAACTTTGAATTATTGCCAAAAAATACAGAGGGGAGATTGTTGGTACCACTTTTGTGTATGAATTGTATATTTTTTCAATAGTCTTCCATACTGGTCAAAATGAAAATGTAGCTCCAAATTTAATAGAGGTTTGTTAATGTGATGATCCATGGATAATTTTTATGGGTTTATAGTATTGTATAGTAATCTTGATCAATTTTTCATGGTGTTAAAAAATATGACTGTTACACTGGTCCTATGTTGGAAATGAAATTCTCAAAGTGATACAATGTCTACAACAACGAAGATGGGTGAAGAATCATCCATTTGAGGATGATTAATGTTATTTAGAATTTATGTTCCAAAAATAATAATATTTAGAATGACAGTTGAAGATGAAGAGAAGAAGGGATAGTGTGCATGCTATTATCATTCGATGTTGGTCATGCATTAGGATGAATTACTAAGTGGACATGCATTTTCCACTAAGTAATTATATGGGGCTTACATAAAAAATAATCCAACCCTCTAGAAAGCCAAGTCCAGCTCAACCCCACCACATGTGGGACCCATTGTCCAACCTTAATGAGCATACCATCCTTGGGCATCCCATAGGTGGTATGGGTTGGGCATAGATTTCCCCACATGTAGGGCTATGTGTAAGCCTACAGGAGCGCACGGGGCAAGGCCAGTGCATAAATTATGCCATGGTCTCATGAAGGATTGGGCACCAAGCACACATGTAGAACTGGTATGGGGTGATATTGGGGGGGGGTGTAATCATAGCATGTGGAGGAGAAGATTTATTTATAAATCACAACTCAATATCTTCTTCATTTTTATGTGGGATAGCCTTCAGAGTAATCTCAGCAGTCCATCATATCATGCACCATGCTCGGCCTCCATATTATCATCAGTGTCCAGCTTCAGAATCTAACATGACCTCTACAATACAACACATATCACGCCTCTTACTTTTAATCCAAGGTCATCAGATGCTCTCATTTCTTCTGTATAAGCCACACCATTGTATTCTTCCCAATGTTTCTCAATGTATCTGTTGTCTTTCCAGAGAAGAAGACCAAACCACTATGGATGATCAATTTCCATTTAAGGATCATCTTGAAATCGAACTGAGACCCTTAATTCAATCTATATCCAAGATTCATGTGAATAACTCAAAGTAATTCATGACTGAAGGAAAAAAATTATCTGAGGCCATGTGGATGATTTGAGCCTGGATTTAAAATGAAGATAATGTGATTCATATCACAAGCACGTGATATGTTCACCGTAGAAGTGGAGATTGTATGAAAAGAAAACATGCCATGATTATTGAAATTTCATTAACTGGGTTTTGATGATTTTAAATGTAGAAGATCTCAGCTGTTCAAGATAATATTTGAAGATCATATCTTGAAATATTTAAACCTAGTGCAAGGATGTGATCTTTTTCTCTAAAAAGAGAATTCCTGAGGCCAATCAAGGATTCCATTCACATATTCACTGGTGTTTGTGTTTTCTGAAAATATTTCACTCCCTATTAATCTTTCCACATGAAGGAGAAAAGTGTCCCACAAGCCTCCAAAAATTTAAAATCACTATCAAAGTGGTCTATTGAAGAAGGAAGTTATGAGAACCATCTAGTTTCATGAAGAAGATATGCACCCTTTGAGCGAAGGAGAACCACGAAAACAAAATTGGTTTAGAAAAAACCTCACCATGCTCCATGAAAGAGATACTACAAGTACACAATTGGTGAAAGATAACCCTTTCTATGCTTTCTAAAGACATAAAACCATGATGATCACTTATTGAATGAAGGTGAATGTGCTCTTGATTTCATATAATGGCACAATGCCATTTGTAGGGGCATCCTTTTTAGAATAATAAGAACATATAAAGATAGGGGTGGTGTTCCCATGAATGATTTAGATGCACTCATGTTCGTGATATAAGATACTCGATTTTGTGTGCATAAAATGAAGAGAAAGATAAGAAAATAAGGAATGAATTGTGTGTGTGCACTTCTAATGAAGGAAGGAGAATACGTTTAAAGGATTATACCCATTAGGGTTTACACACAATATGGAATAAGTGGAAAATGTGTTCAGTTTGATTGATAATACAACACATAACATGAATGCATTCTTTCTTGAACAATCATACATGAATTTTTACAAATAATGAACCAAGGAAGTGGGTGAATTTTTGTGAAGATAAAGAATAAGTGAAAGAAAAGGTGGAGTTATTCCAAATGATACATCCATGATTTTGATATATACATGTAATGATTAAAAGAGAATAAGTTGATTTTGATGATTCATAGGTGAAATGATCCTCATTATTTGAATAATCTTGTAGCATCTTGTGATTATAGTGAAAAAGAAGATGAATTTTTAGTGCAACCTAGTTTTGAACTAAAGAAGAAGAGAAGAAGAATAAGAAGTGAGTTTATTTCCTACTTCATTGAGAGTAAACAAGTCATAAGGACTAAATAAGATCAAATAATAACCTACCATATTCAAAATGGAGAAGGCTGTCTTGGGATGAAGTATAATGAACCAACAATGAGATGCAATTTGTACTAGAACATCACCAATTTATGGAAGTATAGTTGTTTCATTCCCCCATCAAAAATGTAGGTACTAACACTAGCTTAGGGATTTCTTTTATAATCCAACCCAATGTAACTTGTCACTATATTATAGTAGATAATCTATGTACTGGTCATAGCCAAACACAACAAAGATGTAGCTTCTCATATTGAGTGGTGAAACTTGTAAAAATATCCTGTTCTAATTTTTTTGCATTCATATTATTTCATGTGATAGAGAAAAGTGATCAAGATAATCATGATCCTTATAGGTCAATGGTAATAGTGATAAAAATAATAAATTGAATTAAAAAGTCTCCAACACTAATTCACCCCCTCCCACTCAATGTAAGGCATATCCCAAATAGGTTCTTTCATGTGAGGACCCAATATTTTATCAATATAATTTATCCTTGCTAATAGTAATTTCATATAATATAAATCACATAAAATCACTTAGATACCATAATAAAAACCTTATACATGAATAATAAATGAAATAAGACGTATTTCTGGATGTTAAGGCACCAATATTGATGAAATGATAACTTGAACATAGGAATAATAATGTGACAGTAATGAATAGTAAACTTTCCAAATGAATTATAACATCACCCATGAATTTATATATAAAATTTAGGCATCCTATAAAATAATTTTTGGTATAATTATATCATAGTCTATGTAAACAAGTGTATTAAAGATTATTAGATAAGTGTGGGAATTTTGTGAGTCATAAATATTTAATTACAATTTAATCATTAAATTAAAAATTTGAAAGAATTTTTTTTGCATAAAATATTTAAAAAAAGTAATATGCTGATTTATTATGATTGTATGATAATTTTATGATACATTAATTAATTTTCAATGTGTTATAAAATCAGTTATCATTTTAAAATATGAATTTTTCATGTAAATTATGATTATAGCTGTAAATTAAATTACTCAAATATAGAAACATATATTCATAAAATGGAGTAAATTTTTTAATTCTACATAACACAAAACGGTTAGGAATTATTTTTTTTATTCTTCTGAAATACATGAATTTTTGTTGAATAGTAAAATACCCTAATTTACAGTATAAATACATTATATGTTCAATACACTATTCATTGAGTCATCAATGATTTAGGAAATATAATCTCAAACCACCTTTATTATTTTAATATATTTAGTAATAATAATCAAACTTTTCACTATCTTGAGCCAAAATAATAAATTAATGATTAAAATAATGAGAAAACACCCCTCTTCTCCACTATAAATGCCACCCCTCCCATAAACTTTTCCTCAAACATCTCAAGCATTGATCCATGAGTATGTTCTAAACAATATTCTTACTAGTCCCATATATCACATATAGGAGCTCTTGGTCTCATCAAAATACCAATCCTAGGTTCCTTGTAGAGGATCACAAGAGGAGAATTCAAGAGGTAAGTCCTCTCTCTTTTTCATTTAAATTCATTTAAATTTCAATTTCATTTCTTATTATATCCAAATATAAATTAATAAAAATGGATTGTTAAATATAGTACCACACATATACTAGAATTATATCATTTTAATGGAAGATCCATCATCAAAATCCTTTCTCTCCCTCTTTTATTCTAAAAATCAAATTATCACATATGATAATTCAATTTACTGACATTGTGGGTGATGCACTTTATTTTTTTCCATTAAAACCTTCAAGGATGTTAATAAAACCATTATAGTGGTTGAAAAATATTTTAAAATATGTGTTACAAACCTATTTATGTTCTGGAACTAACATATATACATAATACTGAATGATAAAACAAAATTAGTTTGTTGTGATCGGGAAACCGCTAAAATTAACCTAAAACAGTTAGTATTAACTTTTATCTAATGAATAAACATAATGAAATATAAAAAATAATTATAAGATAATTAATAACATATAAAAACAAATCTAGATATTTTTCTACATTTTACATTAACATCTATTCATGTTTACAGATAAACCGATCATGAAAACATAGAAAACGAACACTCAAGAACGATGAAATTAAACATTACAACTCATCCAAAATACCATAAATGAACACAATAAAAGAATTATGAATCAAAGTTATTTATAAAAATTATTAATAAATATTAATTATTTAATATTTTATAATTATAAAGGATATTAAATTGAAGAAATCATTCAAACACTAGTTAAGGGGAATTCTCAAACTCAACTCTCTTTCTTTTGGTTTTCACTATTTCATCTCATTTTCAGTATGGATATTCCTCAAATATAATTTATTCATAATTATAATAATTTTACTGAGATATAAATTTTTAATAAATTACTTTATAAAAAACAAAATGTCTACCAAATGAACTCTTCTTAAAAAACACACACAATTTAATTCTCAAGATTGTTGTGTATTCACTCAAGGTTGATGATTATTATATCAGGTTTATTAATCTATATTTCATTTGGGACCCCAAATTTATGAATGGATTATTTATTAAATTAATACCATTAATTTACATGATTTATTTTATTTCTATGGTTGATATATTAGGCATTTATAATAATATAAATGTTATGATGTGATGGATGCTCCCTGAATTATATAGCGCAATGTAAATGTCATGAGGTGATGGGTGTGCCCAAAATTATATAGAACTCCAATTAATTTTGTAATGTGATGTATTTAATGAGAATAATTTAAATACACATGAACAAGATTATATAATTCTTCAAAACTATGTGTGGTATTTGACCAGAAAGTCATTATGTTTCATTTTTTTACAGAGCCACATTGCAATCCATTTCTTAGTGATCCCACTTAGGAATATGATCTTATGACAATGTTATGATGATAATGATTATGCTCAGCCCATATTATATTGATTAAAGTTCTTATATATCCTTTTACTGGAATTTTATCTCAACCCATTATTTGATGTATATCCTTAGGTTATTACATGTCCAATAGAAAACATGAGGGCCAATATGAAGTTAT
This sequence comes from Viscum album, assembly GCA_963277665.1. Lineage (NCBI taxonomy): Eukaryota > Viridiplantae > Streptophyta > Magnoliopsida > Santalales > Viscaceae > Viscum > Viscum album. The sequence continues at coordinate 629,687,597 of OY728127.1, forward strand.
AAAAGAAGGAATTAAATAAATGTTTATGTTTTTTTAAATGTTTAGTATGGACCTAGTTTGACCAATACATTAAACCTTTGGATCCTTCTTGTTTAATGATTTTAAGTTATTTTTAGATAAATTTTTTAATATATTATGTATGAAAATTTTGGGTATCTATAATATAAACCACAAAAAATAAACTATTATTAAATATGGAATAAGCCCTGTATATGTAAAAGTTAGACAAGAAATCCTCTTATTACATTAGTAACTTTTGAATCATGATATTCGTGAAAGAATAACTTGTATTAAAATATTTAATATAAATAAATAAATAAAATTCTTGTTATAGAGTGTTATTAGGTAGTATATACACCTCACAACAAGAATAAGGGGTGAATATAGTATACATCTCATAGATATTACAGTGTAACGATAAAACCCTTACCTTAAGTGTTGAATTTCATTGTACACGTTAAAACCACATGTATAATAAATAATTGTTTATTATAAATTTATGAAAGATCGATATTATTATATCTAATACCATTTATGATTTCATTATGACTTTATATTACCCTTTTATTAACAATTCCATGTTAATGTTATGTTTCGGGTTATATCTGTTTTGTTTTTCGTATATTATTTGACAAGTTACTATTGATCCTCTTACATATATCATAATTTAATTATTTCCAGAATGTAAATTTTTTTATAAATATCACAAATATTCAGTATATAAATATATATAATAATTTGTAAAATATAGAAATATGAAATGGAATACACTGTTCAAGGAGACAGTCGGTAGTGCATACACATGAATGATGTTTCCATTTTCTTATCTTATTGAAAATATAAAGTAAATGATATATATATATATAATCATTAAATTATAATTATTATTTAGTACACATCATCTAAATTGACTAAACCCATCAGTAATACCTTCAATGAAATGTGTGAACGAATAACTCCTCATTGAGTATGCGGTAGTCCAGATGTCCAAAAATGAAGAATATTATTCCCACAAAATGGAAAGAATGATGTTTTTTTGTTATATAATAATTATAAAAGCACCAATACATAATAAATATCATATATATCCAATAAAAATAGTATTTCCATCATAATTCTCAACCATGAGTGGTGATAATGGAAAAATGAACGAAATCATTTCGTAAGGCCGTATTTCGCCTCCCACATGAACACTAAGATTGTTACCCATTTGATGGAACTGTGTGTAGGTGTTGGCTGAAAGAATAGATATTATAATTTTTAAGATACTATGGTTATTATATAATCATGTAATAAGAATAATTTATGTGATGGATAATGAAAACAAACCCAAAGTTCTTGTTAAAGGATATTACATCCTCTAAGGGTAACTGCATTTAGTTTTCCCCAAATGTCTTCTTTGGTTGGATTTCATTAAAAATTGATGCATATAAGAGTAAATTAAATATTTTTAGACCTTATATAGATATTATTTGGTTTATATATGATGTATTTTGGGGTGTAAGGAAGGGTGGGAGTGAATGCCTTCTTATAGAGGAAGAGGAGTGACATTCTTGAAAAAATAAATGGTCTAAAGGGTTGGGAGGTATCCCTTACCTAATGTGGTTACAAAATGGACCAATAATATATTAAATAGGAATTATTTTCGATCAAAACATCTAACACAGAATAAAATTTTCATTTTTATAATTTTTTTCCTTAACTTCTAAATTTCTCTACTTTTTTTAATTTAGTTTTTATTAAGGTAACTAGTTTTATAAAATACATAATATAACCATTGAGATTAAAATATAGAAATTATTATTAGAAAATATGGAACCAAAAACTTATAAATATGATATCTAATTTACAAAAAATAAATACCAAGTTTTTTTGGAATTAATTTTCAAACAAGAGCATGTAACATGAAAAACACTTCTTTAACTTGAATCGTGCAAGAAATGTTTTTACTTTTTAAAGCGCAATATGTTCATTATATAAGATAAATTGGTCCATGAGTATACTATATTTTATGATTATAAAAACATAAAAAATATTTTGAAGAATATATGATTTTTAGTAAATTTTAAATCATTTATTAAAATATCATTTATTATAAAATAACATAAATATCAATTTTTACTTTGATTACTTAATTTAAATTTAGAAAATATTTTTATAAAGTATGAATTTAATTTTATTAATTTTAAATCTATGTAAAATGATATATTTATCTAAATTAAAACAATTAATTATATTTAATTCACTTTTAATATTTTTAGTATCATTTATTCTAAATAATTGATAACAAATAATTTTCACATTTTTCATTCCATATGTAGCTAATATAAAAAATTCAACTCTAGAAAGTAAATATAAATTATATTTATTAACAAAACTCCACTATCTTTCAAAATAATATGTACAACTAAACTATCGTGGTGTTTTTGTCAATATAGAAATGCTTTATAAATGTTAAAGGTAATGAAGGTTCCTTTTGAACTTTTTCCTTATTTAACTTATTGTTTAGGTCACATTCCTAATATAGTGTCCCTATAACCTAAAAAAATCTTTCCATGATGTGATATGTTAAATATATGTTCCATTAATGAATTTTGGACACGTTTCTAGGTCATTTTATACCTTAATATTAATGTTTAATGACTAAGGAAATTTTTTTTTCCCTAATCAGTATAATTATTTTAAATAATTTCACTAATCATTTTGGTTAAAAAAAATGTTGAACATATTAGACATTATAAATTATTCTGATCTATAACATGGAATCCAATTTTTCAAATTCAAATCAAATTAGTGGAAGAAAATTATTTTTGATTATTCTCACAGATGTGTCACCACAACAAGTTTTTAAAGAGAAAATGTTTCAAAGTTTGAAATGTTTTTATATCCAATTTAAATGTGAAATTGTTTCTAATGGACTAAATTTTATTAATTTATGTATTATAGATCATATTAAATTTTAAAACCAAATTAAAATATAATTTATCAATATAAATAAATTAGTTGAATTTTTTTTATAAATAAAAAATCATTATTTTAACTACTAATCCTAAAATGATGTTTTTTAAAAAATCCAAAAAATTAACAATAAGATAATTTTTAAATTATGAATTCATAAAAAGAATTTTTTAAAAAAAATATTAGTTTCGAAATGAGTCTAAAATTAATATAATTATTGTTCATAGAAGGATATAAAAAAAGTTAATTTGTGAAAATAGTATTTTCAAACATATATTGTGTTTGACAAAAATGTTTATGTTTCATAGTCAATATATTTTATTTATTTGAAAAAATTATATATAAAATTTAAAAAGAAGTTATTTATATTCATATTACATTTTTTAAATTTCAAAGTTATAACTATCTCGTCTAAATAAATATAATAAGTAATTTTTTTTCATAAAAACTCGGTGTATCGTGTAACCAAAGATAATCCGGTAATGCATGTAGCACTAGATTAACATGGGGTTTCATAAAATGCATGAAAAACATAATTCTATCATATAAAAAATCTATATTCTATGTTGTGTAGAATGAAAATTATCAATACCACTAAATTAATTTGAAAACATATTTCAAAAAATATCAGGGTGTTAAAGGTGGTAACATGATAAACCAATGATGGGTGGTTCCATGACAAAATAATGAAGGGTGGTTCTATGATAAATCAATGATAAGTGTTTAACATCCCTATAATGAATTGTGAATGGAATTCAACCCTATTATTAGTTTATTTATAAGAGTGACATGAATTGAAGTCAACCGTATGATTATTCCATTTTTAGAGTGACATGTAAGGAAGTTAACTATATGGGTATTCCATTTATAATAATGAAAAGTATAATTATTTCCCAATATACCATCATGTGTTTTTTATGTATTCTAATTTTTTTTATTTGAGATAAATTGTTGTGTGTTTCCATATGAAAATGTTTTGTATCATATACTCAATGAAAATAAATAAAAATTGTAAAAATTATATGAGTTTTTTATTCTTTCAATGAAATAGTTATTTATTTAATTTTTCCTTAAATTTTCTTTTTAAATGGTTATATATTGGCATAAAACATATATAATTTTCATTTTATGTCTCTTTTACCTTAGTTTAAAAGTATTATAATTTTTTCAAAGGAATATTTATTTTCAAATAAATTTTAGAAATGATGATTTCAAAAGGATTTTTAAAATTATTTCTAAGGATATTATATTTTTTAATGTTTTTTCAAATGAATTTTTTCAAAATGATAAGTATTTTTAAAAAATAATTTCCAAATCTATTTATTTTTAAAACTATTTTCAATAGTTTTTTCTAAAGTATTTTATAAATGTATTTTCAAAAGATATTTTCGAAAGAAATTTTCCAAAAAATCATTGGAATTTAAAAATAACCCTCTTACTATGAAATTATTCCCACAATATGTTTCTTTAAAAAAATTAGGTCCCTTTAGTGGTTTCATGGAGTTTTTCTCCAATAATATGGTTTTAAGATCTAATTATTATTAAAACTTTTTAGATTTTTATTTTCAAATATGATAATTTGTAAGAGTGATCCTTTTACTCTAAATCCTAGACCAAAAAATATAGTCAAATTTAAATGATTGTATATTTTTTATTTATATTTTATAAAAAATATATACAATATTATTTTATTCTAGATTCAAAAGTGCGTGTCTCAAGGCCATACAAGAACTCTATCATAGGTAGAAATACAAAGAATGAAATTTGAGCATTAATATATTATTGTTTTCCCTAATTGAAGGTATATTATATGATGAACATATCTCAATACATATTCAATGAGTATCTAGAGAGGTTGTAAAACATCAATGGCGGCACCAACATGTTCATGATACCCATCTATTACTGTAAAATATCTCTTAAGCACTTTTCTTGAAACATGGATATATATAACTCCTGTCTAAAGAGTCTATCCAAAATTGATCAAGGGAGATCCATCACATCATATGATTGAGTCCCCAAAATCACCCATCACCCAATAGATCCTTGAAGAAGACAAAATTATAGTACCACCATCTGATTTGGTGGTGTCCTCACTAGGCGGAAAACATGGGTGACTATCTATGGAATGTCCTCAACTTCCCATGGTCCTTGCTTGCCTCAAAATCTGGGAGGTCATTGACTCTAAAAATCTTAGTGTGTTCTTATCTCGATAATATTCTCATATATTTCTTCCAAAATAACACATAGCCTTATGGGTGGAGGAAAATGTATCAAACCACCTAAAGATACCTCCTCCTAGACATGACCCTGTACTGAAGCCTTATCCCTCGTTGGATCATCATCAAGATATCAATATGGAATCATGTATGACTGTATCGATAAAGGAATCATGAAATTAGATAAATAAATACCATTGTCAATGAGTAAAACAAGGGATATGACACATGAAGTAAATGAAATCCACTACCCATTCTTATATGATTCGTGTACCAATGTTTCCCCAGAAACATGTTTCTACCTATATCGAGTCAATAAACTGGGATTCATTGTCTTATTTAATGGATTAATTATCCACCACAACAACATTGGGGTCCATGTAATGAGAGATGATGTTGATAAACTTCAAAATCATTTTCATAAATCCCAATCTGAACATCACAACTAGAAAATATCCAAACTACGACCTTAGAATGGACACTCCTATGATACCCCTTTGTAGGGACTCGACCATAGAGAGCCCAAAAATGATGTCTACTACCATTAAATGAGAATTATTACAATTAATAAAACCCGAATGGACCTATGAGTTTTTTATTCCAACTAAACTAGATATATACATGAGTTTTTCAATACAATTTAATACACTAATTACAATTTTTTTTTTAATTTTGAAGGAAACTTTATCCCATCTAGTGTATCCCAGAATATCATTCATAATACGATTCGTGGATTCTTGGGTGAAGGAAACAAAATAAGGGTGATCTCAAATTCTCATTAAGGATCATGTATAGATTAAGTAATAATGAATCCATGAGATTTATAGTTTTGGAATGGAAAATAACTAAAAACACAAATAATGTAATCAAAAAATTGAGAAATAAGAGCATAAACAATATGTAAAGTTAACAATTGTAACACATTCCATTTATATGACTAGATAAGGAAAAATCAATGTGTAAGGATAAGAATATAAAATATATTCAATTTAATCAATAAAATGAAAATTAATTGAATCCATATATATGTCTATACAAAATCTCATTGATAAATAATAACTAAATAAAAATAATGGAAATGATTAGTTGTTATAAGTCACGTATCTGGAACATAAACCACTTTATCGTCAAGAGAAATCCTTAAGGAAGTTTAAATCTATTAGTAGAAACCCATCTGTTCTACTTGTAAACAATCTTGACGGGTTTTCACTATCTAGTTTAATCTCATGGGACTACTAATCCATCTTGGGGCTATATAATTTCCAGGCCCCACCTATCATTTCATGTCCAATTCATTCCTCATATCGAATAATTAATTTGATAAATATAAATTATACCATATTAATTATCTGTATTGATTAAAAGATATGTATTTAACAATAATTCATCAATTAATAAAATAACAAACAACCTGACAATGTATGTAAAACTGATATAAAATTTAATCAATATGAATATCCATCATAAATGATATGGATAATTATAGGAGATTAAATTTAGAATAACTATATGAAATTGAATATTTCAAGGAATCTAATAAAGGAATCAATGAAGTGAATTTCAATACCATCCTTAGCCATATCTTTAGTAAACCATCATTAGAAAGAATAATGTTGGAATCAATAAAAAATATCCCATGTGGATTAAAATAAATGTTTGTTGTTTTTGATTAATTAATATATTATAAAAATATATTTTAAAAACATTCTTGTAGAAAATATTCTTTTTTTCAAAAAACATTTGAAGAAACTTATCTTTGGCAATCCCTTTTGAATACATTTTTAAAAAAATGAAACCATTTATACATTCAATGGATTCTTCAAAGAAATTAAAGAGATTTAATCTATAAAAACCATGTGAGGTAAAAATAAGATTCCTTTTAGACGTTACAAAGGTGAGAAAAATTCCATGGGCAGAATGTGACAAGAAGATTCAGCTGAAAACATTAGTAACAGAAAGAAGGGTAACATTTTCTATAATACATATTTATGGAATGTTAAAGAGAACATTTTTTAAAACCAATTTAGAAAAAAATGTTTTTATAAGAAAACATGTTCTCTAACAAAATAGTTATATAAATTCTGGTTTTCTTAAACACATTTTATAAAACATTATGATTATAAATGTGTGGAAATTTGTACTGATAAATAAAAAATATCATGAATAACGAGAAAAGAATAAAATTAAAGGGTTTATTTAAATATGGTAATATAAATTCCTAAAACTAAAATTCATGTGTAAACAATCCCGAAAAAAAAGAGACTGTGAAGAAACCCTTAAAAATACCGTAATGTTGAAGTGAGACTCAACCAATGAATATATTATGTGTTTAAAATGTAAATACACATAAAAAAAATGTAAATACAAAAATATTTAGTAAAACTTATTAAACACATAATATTATAAAATTTACCACGTTTAGGATGTAATATAACCTAATGAAAATAAATTAGGCTATGAAATTCTTTTCTGCTTGGGTAACATGAAGTGTAAATCCCCTAAGATAAAATATTTCAAATTAAAACTCAAGATATCATGAAGAATGAATGATTCATGATAATAAATGTCAATTTTGTATAATTTACACCATATATAAGAAAATATTTTCATAATAATAATGTATTATTCAAATAATGTAAATAACATTGAAAGATCATTAAAATTCTACTTGAGGAAAAAAATATTTAAACATTCCAATTGTTCTAGACCACTTTCAAACATTGGAATCATAATACTAAATATGGAATAAAACTAAATTATTGTTTTATATATCATAAATAAAAAATTATTCATGATATAATGAATAAAAAGGGGAAGAAAATACCACACCCAAAGAAGTAAGTGGTGAAAATGGCATATGGATTAATGAAAGAATGAGAGACAATAATCCATTAACTTCTGTTTTCCATTTTCAGTGGACAGAATTTAAACTACTGTATAATGGTTGTAATTGTTTTTCTAAATTATTACATCACCATATTCATATTAAAAATATCAAATATTATCTTATTATAATAACTTACTACCCATTTATTAACAATATTTAGTAATCTTCACAATTTCCTGTGTTAATTGTCTAGTTTCTCAAGTATGTTTCAACTTGTTACATATTGTTCCTTTCAGGGGTTCATAATTTTCATAATGTAATCAATGATTTAATTATAATACTTATTCATTATAAATGTATTTATAATAATCCATAATTTTTGGAGATATGAAATAGAATGCACTGTTCATGGAGATGATGGGTCGTATGTACACATGAATGCTACTTTCATTTCATTTTCATATAAAAAGATTGGAAATTAAATTATATATATATTATTATAGTATCACACTTATGTCATATATGTCTCATTGTTTTAATAAAACCAACCTTTATACATTCCTTTTTTAGCAAGAATGAATCACATCGCTTTGAGAAAGCGGTAGTCCACACATCCACGAATGATTTTATTATATTCCCACAAGATATAAAGCATAAAGGTATGTTATACATATAAATAATATATGAATATAGACATTATTAATATCATATATGTGATATATAAATACAATGTCTATCGTAATACCCAACCAAGAAATGTGGTAAAGTAAAGAATGAATAATCATTGTTTTGTAAGGTAGTAGTTCACTGTCACAACCCATCCCCCGGGGCCCGGGTCGTAACTACCCCATGCCCACGTTCCATAGGCCAGAGGGATAAAAACTAGCACCAAAGGAGTATATCCCTAAACTGGGAAGGCATTTCCTTTATAACTATAAACTAACACATCAGAGTACACAACTGGAAGCAAAACACTAAGTAAAAACTGTATACAAAAAGTGTGCTGGAAAGTAAAATGGGCTAGAAATAGAAGCCCAGTTGTAAAGTATGTTGAAATAGTGGGTTCCCTAGACCCAACTATGTAGTAAATCTGATTACTGTATCATGTGTATAGTTTGATATGCATGATGATATCTTACCATTATAGTGCAGACTTTTCTGCTTCCGCTATAATAATGGTAATGTCCAAAGGATAATTGTCATCTCAAGAGGTTATTGTATATCCCAGGCTATAATGAGAACCTCAATATACAATGAAATTGATCTAAAATATATGTTTTATAGTCTAGAAACATCTTTCTGACTGGACACGGTATATGTAAGACTATCAGGTGTTGGGGGATCATAAGTATTGAGACTTCTTCTCATGAAGTTCGCACTTGGTGATCTCTAGTAGTGAAATCATGAGGAAAGACCCTTCAATAAGAACACCACATGTTTTGGGTGTCATTGGTTGTTCCTATCTACGGACATGTGTATCGGTCTCCTGACTTGAGACCATAACCAATGTATATCATTTAATTACGTACATTGACGTAAAGAGAAAACCATGGCAGTAATGTCATGGTGAGGTAGTTTATGTTGGGTGCGTCGTTGGTGGTATGGCGTTGGTTGAATGGTCAAGAAAGGATATGTCACTTCCATGTTTATGATGTTTTATATCTCAGGCCTGGTTGATCAGGACGGTGCCACCTTCATAAGTCTTTGGCCAAAGCAGTAGAAAGGAAAATCCATCCAGATAGATCAACAAATAATAATTCAAGGTAAGGACGCTGACACAAGAGTGCGTCCTGCTTTATGAGATATTTAATGATAAAGAGACTATAATAAACATTTAGTGTTCGTAGGATGGTAGTCGTTGCTATGACTATCCTTATATTTTTAGGGGCCATGACAGGTTGCTAGACCCTGCTCTTGGTCTGTGGATTTTATTCACTACTATTGAGATAAGGGTCTAGAGGGTCACACACAACATTGTATTCAAAAATCCACACATATTCAGTGGAATAGGAATATTGGACACGGTGGGCCCCACCACTGGGGTCCGAGTGTTGTCAAAAGTACTGATCACCTAAAAAATTAAATAAATTCATTAATATTCAAGTTATGAATATTTGAAATTATTTAATGTATTTATGAGTTTAGTAAATACGAAAAAATATTAATTGAAGGAATATTATTTTAATATTCCAAGGTTCGTTTAATATTAAGCGGGACAGTGAGTCGAGTTAAATGGCTCGGATTTTATCACGTAATATATTACATATAAATTACAAGTATTTGATAAAATAAATAAATTATATTGATGCAGTTTTAAGTCGTCATAGTTATTTATTTAGTGGATGTGGAATTAACGGGGGTTGGGGAACCCAACCGGGTAATTTCCACAATCCGCTATAAATAGAGGAGAGAAGCTCAAGTGCAATGACTATTCATGTCATTTTGGCCAGAGCTCCCCTCTCCTCCCGCTCTCTAGATAGTGAAGTTGTCGATCCATGATCGGATCGAGTTTCTTCTCACGCATCGTAATATCGACGATGCGGTGATCGTTGGGACGTCAAATATATCATTGGATTGCCACACTAGCACCCGGATTTCGATGATCGGCGTTCTAGCGGATTTTTGAAGCATGTATGGATGATCTAGAGGGATCCTACTTTGGATCCTACGTGCAATGATCGCCGGTGACAAGTTGCAGTCGACAACGGCTTCAGATATGATACAGGTAAGCTTTTTATTTATGTTTGTGCTCTTAAAAATTTACGCGAGATCCTCGGGCGACTCCGGGGCTCGGATCGTCGGCGACGACAAGTTCCGTCATCTCGCCGATGAAAATTTTAAAATTTGCGGCCCATCGGCTTCCATTGCGAGCACCAGAAACCTAACAGTGGTATCCGAGCGATCACGTAGATTTTCTGAGCCAAATAAAATTAATTTTCATAAAATTTGTAGAGGGTTTAAAAATGGTTAAAACGGATCGAACCACGTTTCAATCTGATTTTGAACGACCAAGATATGGTCATTCAAAATTTCTGGAATGGATTGTGTTCGTGTTTTACTCAGGTTTTAAATTTTGTTGATTATTTCCGTTTATCAGAAATAACACATGTTTTTTAAGAGATTATAAATATTATAATTATAATTATTATCACTATAATTATTATAATTATAATTATATATATAATAATAATATTATAATAAATTATTATTATTATATGATTATAATAGTAATAAATTATTATTATATTATTATAATTTATGTATTATTATAATAAAAGGATAATATGCTTTAGGAAAGCATTTTTTTTAAAACAAATGGTGAGATGACTTGACATGGTGGTCAAGTCTTAAAAGAAATTAAAAAAATTAAATGGGTTGGGTGGTAGAATGAAGTAGAAGTAAAAATAACAGTAAAAAAATGGTTTTGCTACTTTGAAATTGAAAAAAAAATTCAGGGGTCCGGTAGACCCCTGTTTCCCCACGCGGTGAACGACTTCAGCACCGGGACACCGCACAGGTGCTTCTTGCACCTTCGGCGCGACCTGCTGTAGCACACAGACCTCCCTGCAGAGCTTGTGCAACAGCCTCCCTGCAGGCCTTCGGCGCCCCTCTCCCAGCGGACCCGCATGGCGCACCCCCGCCGTCCCGCTTCCCCGATGCCACCAGCAGGGGTCCAATCGGAGCCCTCTCCCACCGGCGTGCCGCACGCAGCGCCGAACTCCGGCACAAGGCACAGTGCAGGGCCGCCGGCGCCGCACCCCCCGCCTCTGCAGCTCCTGACCTCCCTTCGGCGCACCCTCAGCCGGCCACCACCTTGGGTCGTCTCGCTTGCTCGACCTCCCGCCTGGCACGGCGGACCAGACCCCAGCCGAGCCCCTTGCCCAAGCCAGTCGGCCAGCTTCTCCTCCGCCGGAGCCACACCCCACTCCCACATGGAAGTCGTTGCCTCCTCTCCCGGCAGACCCATCTTCTTCCCAGGCGGTGCATAGCAGGAGGCGCACCCCGAGCCGGTCGGCCCACCGGCCTTCCTCTGCCGGCCGCCTGCCTCCGCCGCATCTCTGAGTAGGACCCAGCCGTTTGCCTCCTCCCTCGCATGCCACCTACAAGCCCAGGCCTAGCCGCCACTAGGTTTCCTCCAGAAAAAACCAGCACAGCAGCAGTAGGCCGCCGACTGCTCTTCGGTTCCGACTGAACTCCACCGCGACCGTGACCGAAGCGTCTCGCCTTTTTTGCACACTTGCTTCGGCGTCGGCCCGGGCTCCGCATAGCGCACAGGCCAACCGCAAGGCAGCTCCAAAATCCGCCTTGGCTACCCAGCCAAGCCTTGGCTGAATCCTCCCGCTGGAGACCCAAGTGCCTGGAAGCCTCCCGGGTACAACGCACTGCAAGACCCCCTCAACGCTGCCATTACAGCTTGGCTCCAACGAGTGTCCCTCCCTTCGGCCGCCACCCGGTCCACCTAGAAGGTAGGTAACCTCCGACCTGGGTTTAGTTAAATCAATTAATATAAATAATTAATTTAATTAATTAATATATTAATTGTAGTGAAAAAAAATTTAATACCTGAGTTTAAAATTAATTTAATTTTTGTAATTATATTAATTAATTAATAAATTTAATTTTAAGTATTAAAATTAAATTAATTACATGACCGATAATTAATTAAATTATTTTAATTTATTAATTCATTTTATTTAATATAATTAAATAACCCTCGTACTTATTTATACATTTAATTTTATCGCCCTTTAAATTACCCACCATCTGGTCTTGAGCATCGACCATTGTATGTATATATTTAATTATTTATTTAATTATTTATTTAATTATTTATTTAAATGTGTGTGATGCTTGTAAATTAATTAAATATATGGTCGGTGCATCATCTTTATTTTTCATTTAAAATGTATAAGGGCCTGCATGCCCAATTTTTATATGATGTACATTTATACCCGAGTTCCCCTCACCTGAGCGCGAGCGACATGGACCCCACCAAGATGAGGCAGTGTACGATGGTGCAAGATGACACATGGATTCCACCAAGACCAGGAAGTACTCCAAGACGTGACATCGACCCTGCCAAGACATGATGATACTGCAGAAGACCAGCAAACATACAAGACAAGGGGAAAGCTGCATTTTTGAGTCAAGCTTCGACTCATGTACGATGCTCTTAGGTCATTTAGATGCTCAAGACCAGTCGGGTAGTAGTTTTCCTTTATGTGTTTATTTATTATTTTATGCATTTTAGAACAGTGGAAAAAATACAAAAAAAATAGATAATAAAATGCATAAAGAAGCGGCGTATTTTTTTCTATTAAAGTTCAGTTGTGAGTGTGACAACATAAATGAAAAAGTTTAGTAGAAATAGATCGAATTCTTCAAGAAAAAACCAATAAAACCCTTAATCAAAATATTAAGTCACAAACAGCCTTCTATTATTCATGTTTGAACAAAACCGGGTGTTCGAGGTGCTGGTTCATGCCTCAACTGAGGGTGCCTCTTACTAATGGGGAGTTCTTATTCATTTGGTGGGTCGAATTAACTAAAATTGCAGAAATGGAATAGCCTTAACTAGCTTGTTTTAATTTTAGAGGCAAGCGTTGAGTAAAATATTAAATGATTTTTTGAAGCTGGGACTTCACTCAACAGATCAAAGAACCGCGAGTTAATGCGATTGGCCATCCAAAATCCTACCTTGGACCCTCCGAGTAGTGGCGTAGCCATAGCTTGTAGACTATGAGGGATGTTCAAGGATCCTTTCCACTAGAATACTCAAGAGTATTCCAATTCTAGCACAGAGGGTTCCTAGAATATGAAAAATTAGTGGGAGATATTTAATGATCAAATTAATCAATTGTTTCTAAAATGGTAATCAAATAAAAGTAAAATATGCTAAAGTATATTTGTATATAATGGAAATCAATACCACAATAAAACTGCGATAATTATTAGACAATGTTAATGTCTAAACAAGAACTAACTTCCAAGTATAGTATAAGAGCTTGTGCACATTACTACCATAATGGAAATTCAAGGTGGTTGTGTCCAAACCTGTTAAGCCACCTTAAGAAGTGAGGGTGTAAAACTTCTTTCAGGAGACTCATGAATCAAGCATATGATGGTTCTATCATAATGCTATCATCAACGTCTGATGTTAGTTGCAGTCGCTACATCATGACATGGATGATGTTACATGTATTATCATCTCCAATATCCTTTTGAGGGGAAAGCGAGGCAAGATTTGATTGTGATGGTCGCACTCGGTTTGTGTAAAGTGAAAGATAGTTCACAATACTTCATGCCATCCCATTTATTATACCTTTTACACTCAATTAATCTATTTTTGTTTAAGGATACAAACGAACGGTATAGAGTAAGCGCTTCATTACTGCTAAGGAAACATTCTCCAAGTAATAATAATATTAAAGATAACACTATATTTTATTCTTATGGAGAATAGATTGAATGACAGGGAAAAAAGGCCTATGGAAAGTTACGCCAAAGCACCTTCGTCATGCCCTTCAAAGTAAAGTGGATGGTTATTTAACAATAGGTTATTTGCATTATATAATGAAATAAATTCATGGAAGTTTAAAAACTGAAATATAAGAAGCATGTACCCTCTCCTCATTCAGTTAATATTCATCAAATAAAAGTATTGTTTTCTCTCATAAGTCTTGGGTATTAAAATTAAATATGCTTTTCACATATATGTATTGAAATACAATAACCAAGTAAGTAGAGAAACATTACTAGAAGTAATGTGTCTTCTCCAAAGAGCTGAGAAAGGGTGATTCCTAAGTCAGCAGTGAGAAACACATAACTTATAATTTCCAAGTGATTGATTCAAATTGAACAAGTTGTGGAGTATAACCAAAAACACTTATCTCATGTGCCCATTTGGACATGATGAGACATTATTCCATATTTTGGAATGAATGTTGTTTCTGGAAACATACTCAAAAAATATTTCACTGCTACTTGAATCAATGACAATACATGATGAATATAAAATGTAATACCTGTCCAATTGTGGAAAGAATATTCTTTGTCAAGTAAAACTAAAATTGGATATCATCTATATACCAAGTATGGTATTTAGGCTCAACACAACAAAACACCTATGGTATAATTGACATCTTTAGTTTAGACAAAGAAACCATTAGAAATAAAGGTATGCCACAAAACATCCATGGATAGTTCAACACGATAGTGTGAATTATTCCAAAAAAATCAAGAGGAAAAGACACTTCCTATGTTTCCATTAAGACATTAAGGAATAGTTAAGTATAAGTTTGGTAAGAAGATATGAGTTTCTTCAGATTGGCATGCCGAATAAAATCTTAACCAAACAATCATCAATCATGATAATGTAGCATGGAGTAATTCCTAAATGCATGTTACCTTATCTACTTCACCGTATTCATGTTTATAAGGAGGATCGATGATGAGTCTTACATATTGACATTGATAAAAAAAATGTAGCATGGATGTAACCCCCTGAGATTTTATGAAATATATTATTTTTAATTTCATTGAAGTCTTCTATTATACACTACACAGAGATTAGCTTGTACTATATGAAACACCGTATTATCTTGCATTATACACAACACTATTCTTGTCTCGTGTTACACTCAATTTCAAGTTCATTTTTTTTGGAAATAATTCTATGCGACATTAAGTATATATTTTGTTTAATGTATAAATGAAATAAGTTTTGATTATGTTATACGCAACACCAAACTGATCTTTCACTACACGCATCCCTGACTTGGCTTTTATTACACGCAATCAAGACCTTCTTCGATAGCATGTGTAGTACGCAATATCAAGTTTCACTAAACGAGATATTATTATAATATTATTATGAACTAGCCATTATAAATTGTAATACCCACTTGTTGAAATTTTATAAAATTTATCTTTCAAAATGGACATCATTTTTGGATTCAGAATACCAAAATTATCCTAGGGGTGAATTTTTGGTATTTTTCTGAAAACTTTTAATGTTTAATGAATAGTGAAAAACAGTGAGTTATAGTTTAAAACTGAATTTTTATTTAAATAATTATTTATTTTATTTAAATTTATTTTAGGTAATAATTGATACATAATACCTATATTAGTTCAATGTAATTCATTGGAGTCATTTTATAATACTTTTAGATATATAAAAATTTTCTTGAACTTTTCACCATCTTTTACCCACCTCCTAGGAGAATTTGAAAATTTTCATAAAACTTAATTTTACCGCTTCTGTGAGTGGAGTTTCTAAAATCTGAGAGACACGGTTATTATCAAGAAGTAAAATTTTGTTCAATAAGATTAAAATATTTTTTGGTGAATAGAATCTTTTTTCTTTTATTTACCACGGTTAGAAGTAAATAGGGTGATTAAGGGTAAAAATGATATTATTAGTACCCTAACACATGTCCTAATTCTATTGGATTAGTATAATTCGACCAAAAAAACCTTAGGAATAAAATATTACCCTTTAGGTCCACTTGGATTAGATTAGGACATTTATTATTATTTTATTTAAAGAAGAGTTAAAATAGTTAAAATCAAAATTTAATAACTAAAACATTTTTAATATAGGGTAATAAATAAGATAAATTCGACTATAAATATTCATTTGAAAGATCAAAATATTTCCTACATAATGGTATTTTATTGATAATTTTTAGACATTAAATAATTTATTTTATTTATGACAAAATAATGATGCAGTAATTACCTTATTAATGAAATATTAACATAATTGATGTTATAAATAACCAAATAAATGTAATTTGAAACTTTTTATAAATTAAAATAATTTTTTAGGTTTATATAACATGTTATTATTTGTTAAATTGACTTTGTTCGATCTAGTCATGCTGTTATGATTTTCAGAAAAATCAATTACCAAATAGTTTCAAAATTGACATAAATAGTTTTAAAAACAAATATTATATTATTAAGTGTTATTATAGAACTAAAAATCTATGTTTTGGACAAATTACTTATATAAGGTTGTATATATATTAATAATGAACCACATGGGGTTCTTTTGGCTTTCTATAGTATGTTTATTAACCATATAATGTAAGAAAACAAGAAGACACGGTAAATGTTAAATTATTTAACTTAGAGTTAAATCTAAATGATAAGGTTAAAATAGTAACATAAACTTGTCTAAAAACTATTTTTTGAGAGTATTTCGACACATACCCACTTTATATTATAAATAACTCACATTGGAGCAATTGTTAACCTAATATGAATTTATTATAAAATAATATTTTAAGTTTTTCCTAAAGTGCCCTTCTCCTCCCTTATTAAAGGGAACCTCCTCCCTCTTCTCTTTACACAATTTTTAGCCTTCAAGATCGGCCAAACCCTGCCCATTTACCTTCTAAACTTCACTATAAACATTATAGTGGTCCTGGTATCCTGAAAATTCCAACTCTAGTGCCTTAAGAGGAAGCTTAAAAGAGGTGCGTCGAAGAAGAGGTAATCTCTTCTACCGATTCTTTCAAGTTTATTTCTTCTTCAACTTCTTCTTATTTATTTGTTTCATTATAAATTAATAACATAAAAATAACTAATATACTGATATGTTATTATAAATATGAAACAACCCAAATTCACCTTATATCCATCCTACGGAAAACGAAATCACTGCGCGTTTGTAGGTACGAAATATCATCTCCATGTCGTGGTGTAATCTGTTTTTCCACCACCACCTTACTTGGATGGGTATAATGGTGTAAATAATAACTATATATAGTTATTATAACAACATAATGATTCTGAGATATTATATCATCAACTCCAATTCAATTCAATAATTATGGGAATGATATCATCGCTCGTGCGTACGTACGAATTACCGTCTCCACGACGCGATGAGATTCATTCTGCATGTTAACCATTCATGAATGATTATAAAGTATATATAATGAATAATAATGAAATATATGACATGGTAAAGATACTGGATTTATGTATATATATATGTCATCTACTTACTTCCATTCAAGTCAATAAGGAAAGGAAAACAACGTTCATGCGTACTTACGGCCTACCATCTCCATAAACTGTGTATTTCATTTTATTTATCTATCTATTATATATATATACGGAATATATATGATATATAAATCATTATTTACATTATGGAAGTAATTAAGTCATGATATAAGTAATAATAATATCAAGAACAACATGTCCAAACACGTACGATAAATAAAACGATTTTACCCAAAACGCTGCTTTAACATGGAATTTATAAAAGAATGGGTAATATAAAGTCATAAGTGAACCATATATGATATCATAACAATGAATATTATTCTGTAATAAGTCAATGATATTATTTAAATCATTATACATGAGGTTTAGATACGTATGAAACATATCAGACCTAAGGTAAGGGATAACTGTTCCAATATCGTTCTTATCCGATATTGTTAATTCATAAGAATTTATTGGGGTTATTGTTATCATCCATGTCCATGTTTTATAAAAATTATTTCATTTCCTTTTTACCCATTTTTTACTTTTAACACATGTTATGGAAGGAATATTTTTTTGTTAACCATACGAGGAACTTTTTGACTTTTCCGGCAAAAGAACGAGGAGAATGTTTTTTTAACTTATACAACATGAACAGATTTTTTTGGTTTCATAATGACTAATTTTCATGAAGCTTATTCTACAAGTTTTCATGATTATTTTCAAAAAAATGATTTTATTTTTAAATTTCATGGAATTTTGAGAAAAGAAAATGATTTTGAAGAAGAAAGGATATTTTCCTCAAGAATTAATTTCAAGTGTTTTATCAAAACCATTTTCAATATCAGATGACATTATTTTCATATGTTTATGTTTCAAGTATAATGTCTCTATGATTTACATGGTTTCACTTTTCTTATGATTAAATGATATCTGTTTTTTTATATGGATTATGTTATGATGGGATGGTGTTTATGAAGCCCATTTTATTCTTTGGGTTATGATGAATTATTTATGTTTATGTTGTGGAACACGTAAGAATGATTTCATTATGACATGTGTGGGACCTATATCTACCTCCAGTTCATTGGGTAAAGATTTATATCTCATGAGATAGACGTGGCTGGAATGGTAAGTTAATCTGGTTCAGTGATACCAGACCGGATTGAGGAGTGAACTCGATTCATAAAGGGACTTTGTCCACTAAGATGGCCTTGGAATCAATGCCTTGACTACTATGGAAATCATATCATGTTATTAATGGTTTTCCACAATTACATGTTTTATTCCCATGTTATTTTTTCATGATTGATGTTCCTTTATGATATATGCCTTACGTAATTCCAATATTTATGTCTTTGCACAATATTTTGATGTTTAGATTTTATATTCATGTTTTTTGCATTCAAATATTTATGGATTGTTTTATGTTATCTATGTTTACCCTTACTAAGAATTTGAGCTCACCCTTTTTATGTTTTATTTTCCCTATGATTCAAAGATAGTTTTTAGGTAAGAAAAAAAATGGGAAGATCTTTATGGGAGATGTTGAAGATCTTTCACCATGATTAGAAGATTATTTTTCTGAGTTTCCAAAGACACTAAACTATTACGGTCCTTGTGTGTTTGTTTTTGTTATGTATTAAGTATTATGCAAAAGTAATGTAATGTCTATGTACATAAAGTTTGGGGTCTCTACAGTTGGTATCAGAGGAAATGTTTAGTTAACCTTTGGAAACTAGGATCTGAAAACTTTAGTAAAATCTCTAGAGATATTTTTAAGGTATTTTTAGGGATGTCCCTAAGGATAAGTATATGTATAGGTTATAGTCATAGAATTACGGTAATTATCTTAGAATTAAACCTAAGATGTTATATATTGAAGGTAATCCCCCTTTATTATGTTGTTTTCCTAGCATGACTTTTTCCTCTCACACTATTCTTTTGGGGTTTTAGAAAATGGATTGAAACAAAAAGATTCACGATAATGGAGGATATGATGGACAATGGAATGATATTATTAATGAGAAAACAAATGAAATTGGATCTAGAAGTCCACATATCATTATTATGCCTAATTAGAAATATCATAATATGATCAATAATCTCAACTTTGGTAAGTTTCTTGAC
This sequence comes from Viscum album, assembly GCA_963277665.1. Taxonomy (NCBI): domain Eukaryota; kingdom Viridiplantae; phylum Streptophyta; class Magnoliopsida; order Santalales; family Viscaceae; genus Viscum; species Viscum album. The sequence goes on from OY728127.1 coordinate 629,707,736, forward strand.
TCAACTAATAAGAGAAAGATGGAGTTTCATGATGATCATAGAGGAAAGAAAGTTCAATTTACCTCATGTAAATCATGTAGGAAGAGGCATCATGGAGAATGTTTCAAAGGAACTGGAAGATGCTTTGGGTGTGTAAAAGAAGGACAGAAAGCCAATAATTGTAAGGGAAGAGGTTCAGTTATCACCATGGACAAGGATAATGGTATTACTAAGACATCAACAACAGTTAAATGTTTTAAATGTGTAATGTACGGGCATTATACAAACCAATGCCCTCGGGGAAAATCTCATGAAGAGAATCAGCATGGTCATATGAGTAGTATTTATGTTGTTGATGATGATGAAACTACAAATAATATATGAGATGAAAGAAGTGTTGAGAAATAAAATGATGAAGTTCGATCAATGGTTTAAGAAGGTAGTGGAATGATTGTATTTTTATCAAGAATAACGTATGGTACTATGAAATAAAGAAAAATATATGTACTATTACACTGTTGTCTTTCCTTGAGTTTTTTAAAGTATATGGTGAATGGTATCGGTAACCATGAAAGTTTATTCAAATATTTTTGGAAGGTAGATTATATTTGCATAATGAAAGGATAACGATATAATGAGATGTTTGATAGTATTAATGAGCTCATGACTGGTATAAGGACAAAGTGATATCAAGGTTTGAGTATACAGAATTTTGGGATTTTGGTATGTGGAAAGAGTTAACTTTTGACAACATTCATGTTTTCACTAAGGTTCTATGGTAATTTATGTTTCAAGAGAATACATGATTAAGGTATTCACTTGTTTGGAATGTGATAAAAAATATATATCTTATGATATATGGGGGATAAATGATGGTATTCATGTGCTTGTTATGTGACCTTTCCAGTAATCATTTTCTTTATACTATGAGATTGGACAGATGTATTTTGTACATGTCTGAAGATTGGAATGGATTATGTTGGACATCAGATAGTATTGTTTAAGGCTAGAAAATTTTCGATATTATTTCTGTAATGTTATAATAGTGTAGTTTTAGAAAAATTACAACCCGTAAGACGAGTGACAACCCATTGCGTCGGACAAGGTTGTGGGAATAGTACCCACAACCAAAGAGTGACATGCCTTTATCGCCTACCACTGGCCTATAGGAAGTACCTAGTTAGTAGAAACCAGTTTTATTTTATTAATCGCTCTGATAGATGAAGTATAAGTCCATTTTTGGAACCATATACGATTAATCTCACCATAAGATGGACTTATAACTTTTTCTAACCTTATGTTTGAAATAGATGGAATGGCCAATCATTCTATCGCATGATCTACTAATACTTCATGGAGGACAAATTCAACTTCATTTCATTTATAGATGAAGTGGAAATTGTTCAAGGAAAAAACAACAGTATGATTGTACCAAAATCAAGTAAGTATTTATTTTAATTCAACAATTATTCAACTTTAGGGAAATGAACTTGAAAACAAAAAAATGTCATCCTAGTGTCTTCATATCTGAGGAATTAGATGGTACCTTAGATCATCACAAATTTATGGATTTGTGATTGTTGGCTTTTTCATAGCCATGTTCTCTACCACTCTTCATCTAAACATTATGGTCAGATTTCTCTTCCATATCCATATTTTCACCTATGTTCTCCTACATGGAATCCCAGTGTTGAGTTACTTTGGGTATCCATTATGTTTCTTACGCTCCTTTTTAAAATGATGATTTAGTATTCCTTTTTACGATGTGGGTTTCCATGAATGAAACTTTCAAGTAGTAAAATATTTATAACCCCGATGAATTTTGAGGGCGAAATTCATTTTAAGGGGGGAAGAATGTAACACCCCGAGATTTTATGAGATATATTATTTTTAATTTCTTTGATGTCTTTTATTATACACTACACAAAGATTAGATTGTACTATATGCAACACCATATTAGCGTGCAATATAAACAACACTATTCTTGGCTCGTGTTACACACAATTTCATGTTCGTTTTGTGGAAATTATTCTACGCAACATTAAGTATAGATTTTGTTTAATGTATAAATGAAATAAGTTTTGATTATGTTATACGCAACACCAAAAAGAGCTTTCACTACACGCAGCCTTGACTTGGCTTTCATTACACGCAATCAAGACCTTTTTCAATAGTGTGTGTAGCACGCAATACTGAGTTTTACTAAACGAGATATTATTATAATATTATTATGAACTAGCCGTTATGAATAGTAATACCCACTTTTTGAAATTTTATAAATTTTATCATTAAAAATGGAATTTCTTTTTGGATTCAGAATATCGAAATTAGCCTAGGGTGAAGTTTTGGTATTTTTCTGAAAACGTTGAATTTTTAATGAATAGTAGAAAACACTGAGTTATAGTTTAAAACCGAATTTTTATTTAAATAATTATATATTTTATATAAAATTTTTAGGTAAAAATTGATACATAATACCTAAATAAGTTAAATTTAATTCATTTGAGTAATTTTATAATAATTTTAGATATATAATTTTTTTTGAACTTTTTACCGTCTTTTACCCACCTCCTAGGAGAATTTGAAAATTTACATAAAACATAATTTTACTGCTTCTATGAGTGGAATTTATAAAATAAAAGAGACATGGTTAATATCAAGGAGTAAAATTTTGTTAGATAAGATAAAAATATTTTTTTGGTGAATAGTAACATTTTACTTTTATTTACCACAGTTAAAAGTAAATAGTGTAATTAAGGGTAAAAATGATATTATTATTACCCTAACACATGTCCTAATTCTATTAGATAAGTGTAATTCGACCAAAAACAACCTTAGGAATAAAATATTACCCTTTATGTCCACTTGTATTAGATTATAACATTTATTATTATTTTATTTAAAGAAGAGTTAAAATTGTTAAAATCAAAGCTTAATAAATAAAACATTTTAAATATAGGGATATACATAAGATAAATTTGAATATAAAAATTAATTTTAAAGCTAAAAATATTTTGTACATAGTGGTATTTTATTTATAATCTTTATACATTAAATAATTTAATTTATTTATGACACAATGATGATGCAGTAATTACCGTATTTATGAAATATCAACATAATTGATGTTATAAATACCCAAATTAATGTAATTTGAAACTTTTTATAAATACCACTAATTTTTTATGTTAATATATCATGTTATTATTGATAAAATTGACTTTTTTCGAACTAATCATGCTGTTATGAGTTTCACAAAAATCAATTACCAAATAGTTTCAAAATTGACATAAAATATTTTTTAAAACAAATATTATATTATTAATTGTTATTCTATTCCTAAAAATATAATGTTCGGAAAAATGACTTTGATAATGTTATATATATTAATAATGAATCACTTGGGGTTCTTTTGGCTTGTTATAGTAAGTTTATTAACCATATCGTGTATGAAAACAAGAAGACACGGTAAAAGTTAAATTATTTAACTAAGAGTTAAATCTAAATGATATAGGTTAAAATAGTAACCTAAACTTGTCTAAAGCCTATTGGTTGAGATTATTTTGACCCATACCCACTTTATCTTCTAAATAAGTCACTTTAGAGCCATTATAAACCGAATATGACTTTATTACAAAATAATATTTTAAGTTTTTCCTAACATGCCTCTCTCCTCCCTAATAAAAGGACACCTCCTCCTTCTTCTCTTTACACAATTTTGAGCCTTCAAGCTCGTCCAAACCCAACCCATTTCTTTTCTCAACTTCCCTATAAACATTATATAGGTTCTGGTCTCTTCAAAATACCAACTCTAGCATCTTAAAAGGAATCTTAAAAGAGGTGCGTCAAAGAAGAGGTAATCTCTTCTACCGATTCTTTCAAGTTTCTTCTTAAAGTACTTCTTATTTAGTTGTTTCACTATAAATTAATAAAATTAGTATCACTAATATACATATATGTTATTATAAATATGAAACAACCGCAATTCACCTTTTATCCATCCTATAGAAAATGAAATCACCACGTGTGCGTACGTACGGAATACCGTCTCCACGCCGTGGTGTAATCTGTTTTTCCAACACCACCTTACATTGATGGGTATAATGGTGTAAAGAATAACTATATGTAGTTATTATAACATCATACTGATTATGAGATATTATATCAACCACTCCAATTCAATTCAATAATTATGGGAACGATATCATCGCTCGTGTGTACGTACGGATTACCGTCTCCACGACGCGATGAGATTCATTATCCATGTTAACCATTCAAGAATGATTATAAAGTATATATAATGAATAATAATGAAATCTATGAACGATGTATTTAATTTAATTTATATATCTATTATATATATATATATTGAATATATATTATATATAAATCATTATTTACTTTCCTGAAGTAAGTAAATCATGATATAAGTAATAATAATATCTAGAACAACATGTGAAAACATGTACGATAAATAAAACGATTTTACCCAAAACAGTGCTTTAACAAGGAATTTAAAAAAATGGGTAATATAAAGTCATAAGTGAACCATATATGATATCATAACAATGAATATGATTCTGTAATAAGTCGATGACATTATTTAAATCATTATATAGGAGTTTCAGATACGTATGAAGCAAATCGGACCTAAGGTAAGGGATAACTGTTCCAATCTCGTTCTTATCCGAGATTGATTACTTGTAAGTATATAGTGGGGTTATTTTTATCATCCATGTACATGTTTTATAAAAATTATTTCATGTCCTTTTTACCCATTTTTTACTTTTACCACATTTTATGAAAGGAATCTTTCTTTTGTTTACCATACGAGGAATTTTTTGACTTTTCCAGCAAAAGTATGAGGAGAATGTTTTTTTAACTTATACAACTTGTATGGATTTTTGAGGTTTCATAAGGCCTAATTTTCATGATGAATCCTCTACATGTTTTCGAGATTATTTTCAACAAAATAATTTTCTTTTAAAATTTCATGGCATTTTGAGAAAAGAAAATGATTTTGAACAAGAAAGGATATTTTCCTCAAGATTTCATTTCAAGTGTTTTATCATAACCATTTTCAATCTAAGATGGAATTTTTTTCATATGTGTATGTTTCAAGTATAATGTCTCTATTATTTACATGGTTACAATTTTCTTATGATGATATTATATCCATTTGTTTTATATGGATTATGTTATGATGTGATGGTGTTTATGAAACCCATTTTATTTTTTGGGTTATGATGAATGATTTATGTTTATGTTGTGTCACACGTAAGAATTATTTCATTATGAGATGGGTGGGACCTATATCACCCTCCAATGCATTGGGTAAAGATTTATATCTCATGAGATAAACATGGCTATAATGGTAACTTAATCTAGTTCAGTGATACGGGACTAGGATGAGGAGTGAACGCGATTCCGAAAGGGACTTTGTCCACTAAGATGGTCTTGGAAGCAATGCCTTGGCTACTATGGAAATCATATAATGTGATTAATGGTTTTCCACAATTACATGTTTTATTACCATTCTATTTTATAATGATTTATGTTCCTTTATGATATATGCCTTACGTACTTCCAAGATTTATGTCATTGCTCAAGATTTTGATGTTTAGATTTTATGTTCATGTTTTTTTCATTCAAATGCTTATGGATTGTTTTATGTTCTCTATGTTTACCCTTACTGAGCATTTGAGCTCACCATTTTTATGTTTTATTTTCCCCAGGATATAAAGAATGGTTTTAGTTAAAAAAACAAAAGGGGAAGATCTTTATGGGAGATGTTGAAGATCTTTCCCCATGATTAGAAGATTATTTTTCCGAGTTTCCAAAGACACTAAACTATTATGGTCCTTGTGTGTTTGTTTTTGTTATGTATTAAGTATTCTACAAAAGTAATGTAATGTATATGTACGTCAAGTTTGGGGTCTCTACAATGGAGAAATTCCTAAACGCAAATTTTATACATCAATGTTATGATATAAGTTGTATCAATGTTACAACCTGAAGAAACATCCATTATATTTCATGATGTGTTTTGAAAATAATGACTTAAACCCATAACCAATATTCCAACTAAAATGACAGATGGATATCATATGAGTCATAGTATAATGGAAAAATCCATTATGTCATAGGACATGTTTAGATGAAAAGAGTTTGTTAGGATTTAAACAAACATGCATCAAGTTAAACATGTTGTGCATTTGAGGTAATTATCCTAATAGTTGCTTAAGATATTACCTAAATCATGAAGATAGAAAAAATGTAGTCAAACATTAGACTAAATTTATATATAAGGGTTCACATCTCTATTAGAGATAGTGGTAGATGAATTGACTTGGACTTGGTCAATGCTTGAGATGAAAAAATGGTTGGCATAGGGAACAAGTTCGAGAAGTACATGTGGAATAGAAATGTTCCAGAGACACATACTTTGTAGGAAGTATGAAACCATGGTGATGGTTTTATATTCACCGCGGTCGGTGATATATTATTCATTGAGAATAATAAATCCTACAAGTAAGTAGTATATGGTAATGAGCTATGATTGAAAAGATCAACTAAAATTCAATAATGGATTCCATGTATCATATTGCAACGTGGCTTATAAATTGAATACTGCGGTGGGTATTCAAATGAAATGATACATGGATGGTACACGTATAGTAATAATAAGGCTCTATTGGTTATACCAAGTAGGTACTCCTAAATCTATTAGAATTTTACTTGTCATAGCTAAACTTCTATGATCATTTTATTGGTCATTAGATGTCAAGATCATATTTCATGGAATGTGTCCATAGGATGCAACTGGAAAGAGATAATGACATCAAATGATGCCAATAAGGGTTAAAAGTTACTGAAATCCAATTTTGGATTAAATTAAGCAACAAGATCTTAGAACATTCATTATAAATGAATACTTTCCTGATGTCTACCAAAGGTTAGTGGGAGCACCAATTTTTTCCAAGTGAAATGTGTATAGAAACATATGGAAAACAGATTTTGATCTTACATTTATATAAGATTAGGTTAAAAGCAATTCTCCAATGATTTACTTTAAGTAGAAACCTATGTTCTAGGGAATAGGATCCACTAAGGTAGATCCGAAGGTTTCTTGGTCCTAGTCAGTCATACATATAGTGACATTGTATTGAAAAATACAAGTTGAAACAATTCAAGTTCCGAATTGTTGCCTATGTCACATGGATTAATCTCTTCTAGTTAACATGTTCAGAACATAGGAAGAGATTAAAGTTGTGAATTGATACCATATGATTTAGTGATGGATCAATCACATATTCCATAACATGTACAATAATTGATACTTCCAGGATATGATTTATTATAGGCAGATATAAATTATTTCTAGGAGCCCTGGAAGTGATGCAGTCAGAACTATCATCTTGTACTTTGGAAAGTACAAATGATATGTACCTGGAATAAGGAGAGGAAGGTATACTAGTTATGGTGAGATACATACTAGTAATCCTTAGATCAATTTGATCTAGTATTGTATTTAGGAAAAGGAGATGAGAGATTCAACCTCATAAAAGCTTGTGGTAGCCATACCTATACATACTGAGTACGTTGCAGCTTCTAAGGAAGCTAAGAATCATTTATAAATCGCAACGATTTGTCCCAGTTCATGGATTCGTACCTAGTGAGAAAAGTATTATCTTAATAAGAATTATGTTATTCTTACTATCCATGTTGTCAAGTTATGTCAATGGAAAAAAGTAATATACTTGAAGATACCTTATCTTGAGAAGTTTTACTCAAGCATATGAGGTCGCATAGAGTAGATATGCCACATGACGAAAACATGGTAGGCCTAGAAGTTAAAGCAATTACTCAGCAGAAGCATGGTATTTATCATGTGAGTAGCTAACAAGTTTAGTTAGAAAGTTGGATCTAGTGAATGTGGGAGTGTTGAAATAGTGGGTGCCCTAGACCCAACTATGTAGTACTTTTGATTACCGTATCATGTGTACAGTTAGATATGCATGATGATATCTTACCAATACAGTGCAGAATTTTCTGCATCCACTATAATAATGGTAATTTCCAAAGGTTAATTGTCGTGTCAAGAGGTTATAGAAGATCACAGGCTATAATGATAACCTCGAGATACAATGACATTGATCTTAAATATATTTTCTATAGTCTAGATACAGCTTTCTGACTAGACACAGTAGATTTAAGACTATCAAGTACTGGGGGATCATAAGCATTGAGACTTCTTCTCCTGAATTTTGTACTTGGTGATCTCTTGTAGTGAGATCATGCGGACAGACCCTTCAATAAGAACACCACATGTTATGGGTGTCATTGGTTGTTCCTATCTACGGACATGTGTATTGATCTCCTGACTTAATACCATTACCAATTTGTATCATTTAATTAAGTACATTGATGTAAGGTGAAAACCATGGCAGTAATGTCATGGTGAGGTAGTTTTGTGTTGGGTGCGTCGTTGGTGGTATGATGTTGGTTGAATGGTCAAGAAAGGATATGTCGCTTCCATGTTTAAGATGTTGTATATATCATGACTAGTTGACCAGGATGGTTCCACCTTCATAAGTCTTTGGACGAAGCAGTAGAAAGAAAAATCCATCTAGATAGATCAACAAATAATAAAGCAAGATAAGGACGTTGACACAAGAGTACGTCCTGCTTTATGATATATTTAATGACAAAGAGACTATAGCACACAATCAATGTTCGTAGGATGGTAGTGGTTGCTATGTCTATCCTTATCTTTTTAGGGTCCATAACGGGTTTCTAGACCCCTCTCTTGGTATATGGATTTTATTCAATAATATTGAGATAAGGGCCTAGAGGGTCACACACAACAGCGTATTGAAAAATCTGCACCTATTTAGTGGAATAGGAATATTGGAAATGGTGGGCCCCACCACTGGGGACCGAGTGTTGTCCAAACTACTGATCACGTAAATAATTAAATAAATTCATTAATATTCAAGTTATGAATATTTGTGATTATTTAATGTATTTACTAGTTTAGTAAATATGAGAAAATATTAATCGAAGGAATATTTTTTTAATATTCCAAGGTTTGTTTAATATTAAGCGGGACAACGAGTTGAGTTAAATGGCTCAGATTTTATCACGTAATATATTTCATATATATTACAAGTATGTGATAAAATAAATAAATAATATTGATGCAGTTTTAAGTCGTTATAGTTATTTATTTAGTGGACGTGGAATTAACGGTGGTCAGGGAACCCAACCGTCTAATTTCCACAATCCGCTATAAATAGAGGAGAGGGGCTCAAGCGCAATTATTATTCATGTCATTTTGGACAGAGCACCTCTCTGCTCCCACTCTCCAGAGAGAGAAGCTGTCGATCCGTGCTCAGATCGAGTCTCTTCTCAAGCATCACAAGATTGACGATGTAGTGATCATCAGGACGTGGAATATATCGTCGGATCGCCACGCTAGCACCTGGAGTTCGACGATTGGCATTCTAGCAGATTTCGGAAGCGCATGTGGACGATCGAAGGGGATCCTGCTATGGATCATTCATGAAACGATTTCCGGTGACAAGTGTCAGTTGACAACGGCTTCAGATCTGAAATGGGTAAGTTTTCTGTTTCTGTTTGTGCTCTTAATAATTTACGTGAGATCCTCGAGCCTCTCTAAGGTTCAGATCTTCAGCGATGACAAGTTCCGTCATCTCGCCGACAAAAAATTTAAAATTCCCGGCCCACCGGCTTCCACTGCAGGCCCTAAAAATCTAACAAAGTACAAGTAAAACTAAAAAAGGGACAATTAGCTGAAAGGTAAAGGGCAGATCTAGGATCGTCCTCCAGGGTTCCTACCTGAAGGGTAGGTACATATGGCCACCCAACACTCCACGTCCGTCAGAAACCTCTATGTACCGACTTGTGGTATGGTCCACCTTTGAGTACCGTCCAGTCCTATCGCTCTTGGCCTCCATTTGCGCAGTCCATTTTCTGCATCAAACACAACATGTTGCGTGCATAGCCCATCCAGGGGTGAGTATAACAATACTTAGTAGGGACCCCGAGACCCTCAAGGTCTCAAAAAATACATCAAGGATAAATCAAAAAGTACAAAATCAACGGTTAACCATTAAATAGGTATATTACCATACATATACCTATGTTATCTAGTAACCCATCTCAATCATGAGATAACACAAAAGCCAAAGACTCAGCTCAAAACTAGGATTTTATTCTAGGGGTTGAAACATGTAACACTCCCAGTCAAAATGATGAAACCTCGGCTGCTGGTGCACTCTTCCACAATAGTGTATTGTGGGCCTGTTGCATCACACAGATGTGCTTCCTACTATCCTGGACTGTTTTGGTACTCCTCCTGTCGAGTACCGTGGGTCTGCTGCGTCACACATAGGCACTCCCCACTGTGGGTCTGCCGCGTCACATAGAGGCACTCCCCCTCAGAGCCCGCTGAGGTACTCCTCCTGTCGAGTACCGTGAGTCTGATGCGTCCCTCAGAGGTGCTCCCCACTGTGGGTCTTCCGCTTCACACAGAGGAACTTCCCACTAGGCTTGTCGATACACTCCGAGACGAAAGGTCAGCCATCGTCAGGTCTCAGCCAGCTACTAGGTCTCCATACTCCACTCGCTCGTCTCCGAAAGGATCTGATACATGAGCTACTGGATGATACACCAACTATCACGAAGTCCCACTTAGAAGTATCTCAAAGGTCCTCCTCATCATAGGGGTCTTAATGAAACAGACGGTGCATCAATCGGACGTCTGGTCTGTGAGTTATTGGCATTTCCGTTCCAGGGGCCCGATTGGATTTTAGGTTCAAACCAACCTGAACGTACCCCAATTGTGTCAAAACCTCAAGTGGGGTATTCCAAATGAACTGTATCGCTGTAATCTTTCCATCATCGTAGTCGGTTCATCAATCGGACACTCGTAGCCCAAGATACAGGCGAAAAACTGTGTTCGGGTCAAACAATTTCGTACTGGGGTCCAACTCGGTCCGCAGGTCTGACCCGACACGAGTGGGAAGACTTACCCAAGGGGGAAGCCCAGCCCGAGGGAAGCCTATTCTGATGAGGTGGGTGGCCCGGCTAGAGGGGGAAGCCCGTGGGGCCCGACTGGATGGCGGCCCGTGTGGCCGGCTGGCTGGTGGCCCGCGTGGCTGGCTAGCTGGCAGGTGAGCCCGGCGGCCCGTCTGGCCACATATGGGGGGGGGGGGGGGGTGGTTAAACCCCCTGTCTTCTGCAATGGCCAACATGTGGCGTTGGCCCAGTCTCCATAGGACCCTTCAGGTCCCGCCTGTAGCGCGCACCAGCGGACGGCTCAGCCAGCCACCGTCTTCTGTCCGCTGTGGCCTATGGACGCGGTTCATCTCCGGCATGGTGCGACAATGACACGCCCATCCCGTCAGAAAGCCATAGCCTTTGTGGTCGCGACCCCTTCTTCAGGCATGGTGCGATGGCACCGCGCCCCTCCAGCACTACCGAGGTCCAGTTCTCTGCGTGGTGCGACGGCAGCGCGCCCCTTCGGCGACCCGACGACCTACGTGATGTCGGTTTCCTTTGCGATCAGCCCAACGCTGGTAGGTTTCCTTTGCAGTTGGCCCAACACTGACTGCCGTAGCTCCGCCTCCGTCATCAACAAACGAGAACAACACGGGGGAGGTTCGGGCCGTGTTTGTGCGGTCCGAGCCCTCCTCGTTACGTTGATATCATTCAACAATTTATTATCCAAGATTGAACAATGTAGAACAGAACAAATTCAAACTCGAAATTCCCCAACCTCACTTGTCGTTCGTTGATGGTGGAAAGTAGAAGAATGGCTAACTCCGATTCGTTGACATCGGGAAGCATCCGGGGTAGGAAACCGAGGATGAAGCGTCATCGACATTCTCCACGGTTGGCTCCTTCCCTTTTGGATCAATCAAGGATTGAAGAAAGAGTTCTTTGTTCTTCAGTGGATGATGAAGAGGTGTTATTTGCATTCTTTGTTGAGAGATAATTCTCCATGGGTTCTCCATGTTCTCTCTCAAAGCTCAACCAAATGAATTTACAACCAAAAATAATAGACTATCTATTATTTTAATGGTTGGAAAGAATTCAAAAGAATTAAAATGGGTGCCAATTAATTAAATGAAATAGTTCCTTTAATTAATTGTGAGGGTTGACACATTAAATTAATGGGGGGAGGTGGAGAGTTTCATCCCACATAAATGGAGGATTAGAGGGGGTTTAAAGCCTGTGTGGGCCCCACAAAGGATATCTTCCCAAGGGAGGTTATGTGTGGGTAGGCCCCACCACCATAACATCCCATGGGAGGTTCAGGTGTGGTGGCCCCCACCTCTACCCTCCCCATGGAGATTTTAACTGCCAAAATAAAAATAAGCTCCGCTTATTTTTATTTATCTTTTTTCTTAAAAACTCCAAAAACTAACTTCCATTTGCCTTAAAACACAACTACGGTGAAGGTCTCAATAAGAAATCACTGACGCTTCGATTTCAACGGTGCCCTTGGATTTCAATTCCATGCATCGGTTTGAAAGTTATAAAATCCCGCTCGTACATTTACTGAATGTACCCAAACAAAACTTTAGAAATTGATTCCGGGCACACCGGGCCTCAGAATCAAGCACCGTAAATTTTCACAGACTCATAAAATTACTATGTATTTAAAAAAAATTCCACATAAATCCCGATTCTTTAAAATCTCACCACCTCAAGGCTTTACGTACGTAAGCTATAACTCAAACTAAGGGAAAAAATGGGGTTACTGAGCATGCATCTGAGCCTCTCTCTCCCATGTGCTCTCCTGGAGGTTCCCGTACTTCTAGAAAACGTGCACCAGAGGTTTCGACCATCCAAGTAGGACCCGCTCTTGTCAATACTCAATCTCCACTAGAACCTCCATGAAATTTTCCCCATCAATAATGTCCAGGTCCCCATGGTTGATGATGTGGTATGAGTCATGCACATATCTCCTCAGTTGAGATACATGGAAGACGTCGTGTACCTGGTGCCACTGAGGTGGACGATCTATGTGGTAAGCCACCTCGCTTACTATGATGAGGACCTAAAAAGGTCTGATGAACTGTAGAGACAACTTGCCGCCTCATCCAAATCTCCGTAGACCTCGTCAAGGTGAGACCCATAGAAAGACATGGTTTCTATCCTCAAACTCCAGAGGTATCCGTCTCCTATCATCATATGACTTCTGCCTACTCTATGTAGTCTTCATCCACTCATGGATGATCTGAACCTTCTTCATGGTAGCCCATACCATCTCTGGTCCCACTAGTGCTGACTCCCCTGGGTCTGTCTAGCATAGTGGCGATCTGTATGGTCGAACATACAAGGCCTCACAAGGTTTCATACCTATGGTGGAGTGATAGCTGTTGTTTTAGGAAAACTCCACCAAAGGTACGTGGTCCTCCCAGCTATGACCGAAGTCGAGGACAAAAGAATAGAGCATGTCCTCGATTGTCTGAATGGTCCTATCAGTCTTTCCATCCGTCTAAGGATGGAAGGTGGTTCTCAGATGTAGTTGCGTCCTGAAATCCTCCTATAACACCTTCCATAGCCAGGAAGTAAACCATGCGTCAGGGTCAGAGACAACAGAAGAAGGTACTACATATAAACACACTATCTCCTGCACATAGAGGCATCACAAACTCTCTACTGAGCCCTTCTCTCTGATCGGTAGGAAGTGGGCTGACTTGGTGAGTAATTATACGATCACCCATATCGAATCGTGACTCTTGGATGTATGTGGAAGACCCATCATGAAGTCCATGGATATCCCATCCCACTTCCGCTTTGGGACCTCTAAGGGATGAACCAAGAATGTTGGTACCTGGTACTCTACCTTCACTTGCTGACAAGCGAGGCATCGAGAGAAAAACTACGCTACCTCCTTCTTTATACATAGCCACCAGTGCTGTCATCGAAGGTCCTAGTACATCTTCGCCACTATTGGATGTACCACTAGTAGGGACATGTGGAACTCCCTCAACACTTCCTCCTGAAGTGCAACTGGTACCATGGTACGTCCTCTGAAGAGGTTGACGTGCTCCCCACCTTCAGAAAATTCATTAGGTGCCTTCCTTGTTGATATCTAAGCACATCGCGTCTTGTAGTCAGCATCCCCATGATGCAAATCCTTGACTCACGGAAGTAGTGGAGGGGTGACTATAAGAGACTGTAGATAGGCTTCTCCATCCCTATCCACAAAGGATGTCTACAAGGTATCCATCTTCTATCTCGCCTCTCCTAACAGCTGAATACCAGTCCTCCTACTGAGCGCATCTGCAACAATGTTCACATCCCAGGAGTATAGACTATCTCGAAGTCATAGTCTTGGAGGAACTCAAGCCAACAATGATATCTCAGGTTCGGGTACTTCTAAGGGAAGATATAACTGAGACTCTTGTGATCATATTACATGGTAAAACGTTTATCCATCAGATAGTTCCACCACATCTTAAAGGTGAAGACCACTACTGCTAAATCCAGGTCATGTGTAGCATAGTTCTGCTCATGCTGTCTCAGCTATTGAGAACCATATGCGATCACTGCTTGCTCCTGCATCAGGACACACCCAAGTACGGTCCCTGATGCATTGCAGTAAACTACGTACCCTACTCCCTCCTCTAGAAGCCTCAATATGGGGGAACTAGTCAACCTCTGCCTTAGCTCCTAGAAGCTCTGCTAGCATCTCTTTGAACTCATGAAGGGTTTCCCCTTCTTCGTCAAGGCTGATAGTGGTGATGCAACTCTGGAGGAGTCTGGAACGAGCCTCTGATAGTATCCAGCCAAACCCAAGAAACTCCATACCTCCGTCACACTCCTGGGTGGCTCCCAAGCTAGTACCACCTAAATCTTTTCCGAATCTACTACAACTCCAGCCTCTGAGATGGAATGTTCCAAGAAGTTAACCTCTCGAATCCAAAACTGGCACTTCTAGAGCTTACCATAAAGCTGGTGCTCTCGGAGTGTGTCTAGTACTACCTGCAAATGGTAGGCATGCTCCTCCTCAGTATACGAGTAGATTAGAATGTCGTCGATGAAGACTACAACAAAGCGATCAAGGTATGGCTGGAAGATCCTATTCATGAGACACATAAAAACTTCTATAGAATTGGTTACACCCAAATGCATAACCAAGAACACGTAATGACCGTACTGAAACCTGAAGGCCATCTTCTGCACATCCTTGTCTTGAACTCTAAGATGGTGATAGCCTGATCTGAGTTCTATCTTTGAGAACCACCGTTCTCCCTTGAGATGATCAAAGATGTCGTCAATCCTCGGGAGTGGGTATTTGTTCTTTAAAGTCACCTGGTTCAGGCGAAGGTAATCAACACAGAGCCTCATGCTCCCGTCCTCCTTTTTGGTGAATATAATCGGGGCTTCCTAGGGAGAAACACTGGGCCAGATGAATCCCTTCCCCTCCAAGTCCTCCAACTGTACTCACAGCTCACAAAGCTCAGCAAGAGCCATCCGATATGCTAGAGTAGATATCGATGTAGTCCTGGGGGTACAGGTCAATGTATAAGTCCACCTCTCTACGAGGAGGTAGCCCTAGAAAATCATCAGGAAAAACATCTGCGTACTGGTCCACCACTAGAGGATAAGTCAAACTCTCCACCTCAACACATTTGAGGGTAAGGCAGGCCAACTGATGAGTGATCAGCTGCACCCTCTTCTGAGTAAGTCCCTCCTGCGCTGCAAAGGTTCCCTTCTCGCCTATGAAGGTGAACCTGGTCCCATCCATGCAGACACACCGCACTTTGAGCCTAATTTAGGGAATATGAGCATGGATTGTAGATAACCAGTCCATACCCAAGATGACGTTGTAAGGCCTCGACGCCGCTACGAGGAGATCCCAGCCGAAGCTCTCGCATCCTTGAGTAAGATCACACTGACAACACTAGTGCATAATGGTTGAGTCTACTCTTGTAGGAGTCTCTAGCTGTATGGATCGAGCCAACGAATCTGTCGGAACCTCCGAGCTCCGAACGAGGGAAGTGGCAATGAAAGAATGACTGGAACCTGTGTCTAAATGAAATTCAGCTAAGGTGGAGTAGATGCAGATCATACATCAAATCACCTCCAGAGCACCATGGTCGTAGGCCTCAGCTGCCAAAAGCTGAGCTCTCCCCTGCCACCCGCTCCCTGCGGTTGGGGTGGACCTCTTGGTGGTGTTGGTGGAAACACCTTGAAACATCGTCCCCTGCCAGCTGCTCGACCAGCTCTTCTGCCACGTCCGGCTGTGCCCTATGGACCGCCTCGATCGAATCTATGCCTCTTCTTTGGAGGTCCATCATCTGTCCTCTAATCATCTGAATGGAAGGTCGGACAGTCACGAGCCATGTGTCCCTACCCACCGTATGAGTAGCACTATCTGCTCCTGGAATTTAAGTCACTACCCCAGGTGCCCCGAACAATGGATCCTAAGTCATGCGATCATCCACCCATGGGTTTGGTCCTCTTGGACCTCTGCATCATCTTTCTACTGCCAGTTACAGAAGACCCCACTACAGGTCTACTAGTGGTAGGTCTCACTGCTGGTGACTGCTTAGCAAGAAAACTCTCCACTAGGAGGGCACTCTCTAAAACCCTTGCCTGTGTTGGGATGCTGAGGGACATCATCGATGCCCTGATCTCTTTCCTGAGCCCCTTCTCGAAGGTCCGGGCCCTAAAGAATGGGTCCCACACCATATCTGTGGAGTAGAGCGAGATGTTGGTGAAACTCTCTGATTACTGCGCCACTGTCGTGCTACCCTGCTATAGATACCGTAGCTCCTATATCTGTACCGCTCATAGGGTCACTAGAACAAACTCTGCCCAGAACAGGCTCTCAAATTCTGTCCAGTGTAGTGTCACCTCATCGTGGACCTGGAGCATCAGGCTCCACCATCTGCCCGCTACTTCCTAAAGGAGACTCGTAGCAAGGATCGCCATGAGGTCTACTGGTGTCCCTACCAGCCTGAAGAATCTCACCACAATCTCCAGCCAATCCTAACCCACCTGTGGGTCCATCTCTCTCTGGAACTTGGGGGTCCTCTGGCGCTGGAACTCATGAAATGGGCTCAAGTGGCATGAATCATCTGCTTCTGGGGTTGGTGGCATCAGTGGTTCAACGGGAAGTGGTACCTCTGGTGCCACCATTGGTAAAGGGCCCTGCACCGAGGCCTTGTCGATCAGTGGTCTGTTAGAGTGTATAACCCTTGGGGCTTTGCAGGGAGGCATCCTGAAAGAAATAGATGCGACACAGTCCAAATATTATAACTGGTGAGCAGACCTGGTTGAGCATACTTAATGAAAAACTTTTGAGAATACACACACAATTAGTGTTTTTATGCACTGAGTCAGAAATCAGAAGTCAGGGTCCTGGTGTATGGATACATCGGCCTCCCGCACCAACACTGGACTTCCTAAACTAAAAACCAAACTTAGTACCCTTAACACTATTGCTTTACAGAAAAGAAAGATCAGAGTTCTATGTTCTATGGTAGATCTGACTCCTCTGATAGCAATTTGTCTCAAACTATGCCCCAGGGCCCGTGTCGTAACTACCCCAAGCTCGCCTTCCATAGGCGAGGGGCTGGAAACTAGCACCAAAGGCATATATCCCTAAACTGGGTAGGCATTTCCTTTATAACTGTAAAATAAAACATCAGATTACACAACTTTAAGCAAAAAACTAAGTAAAAAATGTATAAAAAAGTGTTCTAAAAAGTAAAAGTGGCCA
Organism: Viscum album; assembly: GCA_963277665.1. Taxonomy (NCBI): domain Eukaryota; kingdom Viridiplantae; phylum Streptophyta; class Magnoliopsida; order Santalales; family Viscaceae; genus Viscum; species Viscum album. The sequence continues at coordinate 629,725,486 of OY728127.1, forward strand.
GAAATACCAGCCCAACTATAAATTATAAGTACAACTGAAAAAGGGACAAACAACTGAAAGGTAAAGAGAAGCTCTTGGATCATCCTCTAGGGTTCCTACCTTAAGGGTAGGTACATATGGACACCTAATCACTCCATGTCCATCAGAATCCTCTGTGCACCGACTCGTCATAAGGTCCACCTCCGGGTACAGCCCAGTCCTGGCACTCTCGGCCTCCGTCAGTGTTGTCCATTTTCTGCATCTAACACAATGAGGTGCTGGCATAGCTAGTGCATGGGTGAGTATAACAATGCTCAGTAGGGACCCCAAGACCCTCAAGGTCTCACAAAATCCAACAAGGATAATTCACAAAGTACAAAATCAACGGTTAACCATTACATAGGTATATTCCCATACATATACCTATGTTATCTAGTAACCCATATCAATAATGAGGAAACACAAAAGCCAAAGACTCAGCTCAAAACTAGGATTTTATTCTAGGTGTGGTAACATGTAACACTCCCAATCAAACGGAAGAAACCTCGGCTATTGGTGCACTCTTCCCCAATAGAGTATTATGGGCCTACAGAGTCACACAGAGGTGCTTCCCACTATCCTGGACTATTGTGGTACTCCTCCTATCGAGTACCGTGGGTCTGCTGTGTCACACAGAGGCGCTCCCCACTGTGGGTCTGCCGCGTCACACAAAGGCGCTCCCCCTCGTAGCATGCTGAGGTAAACTTCCTGTCGAGTACCGAGGGTCTGCTGTGTCACATAGAGGCACTCCCCAATTTGAGTCTAACGTTTAACAAAGAGGCACTTCCTACTAGGATATTCAAACACTCTGATTCAAACGGTCATCAGTCGTTCGGTCTCAGCCAGCTACTAGGTCTCTATACTCTGCTCGCTCATCTCCGCTCGCTCATCTCCGCTCGCTCATCTCCAGGAGGATCCACTCCACAATCTACTGGTCGATACTAAAACTGTCATGAATTCCCAAGTAGAAGTATATCAAAGGATATCCTCATCATAGGGGTCTCAAGGAAACAGACGGCGCGTCAATCGGACGCCCGGTCTGTGAGTTATTGGCATGTCCATTCTAGGGGCCTGGTTGGATTTTATGTTCAAACCAACCCGACCATACACCAACTACGTCCAAGCCTCAAGTGGGTTATTCCAAAAATAACCGTCTCACTATAGGCTTTCCATCGCCGCAGGTGGTTTTTCAATCGGACACCCGTTTCCCAAGATACGGGTGAAAAGGTGTGTTCTGGTCAAACGGTTTTGGACTGGGGGTCCGACCCTGTCCGTCAGTCTGTCCCGGCCATAGGGGGAGGTCCGGCTTGAGGGTAGCCCGACCCGAGGAGGGGGGTGGCCCGACCCCAGTGGGAGGCCCGACCAGGTGGGGCGGCCCGGCCCGGCGGCCCGCGTGGCCCTGCCCGACGGCCTGCATGGCCCGGCTGGCTGGCGGCCCATGGGGCCCGCTGACGGGCAACCCGCATATGGGGGGGAGGGGATGTTACACCCCCATGTCTTCCGCAACAGCCAGCGCATGGCACCAAACCGGTCTACGCGGGACCCTTCCTGTCCCGCCTGTAGCGCGCACCGGCGGCCAGCTCTTCTGGCCTCCCTCTTATGTCCGCTGCGGCCTATGGCCGTGGTTCTTTTCCGGTGAGGCGCAATGACGTTGCGCCCAACCCATCCAACCACTGCGAACTTTGTAGCTACGACCCTTTCTTCTGGTGCGGTGCGACAACACCGCACCCCTTCGGCACTGTCGCAGCCTGCCTGGCTGCAGCTTGGTTCTCTGCACAGCGCGAGGGTGCCTCACCCATTCGGCGACCCGGTGGCCTTCGGGTCACCAGTTCTCTTCGCGGTAGGCCTGACACCGGCTGGTTTCCTTTGCGGTCGACCCGACGCCGACCACCGTTGTAACACCTGAGACTTTTGTGAGAAATATTTTTCTTTTATGTTATATAAATCATCAAAGGAATCTTTCACTACTCACAACACTAGCTTGGCTTGCTTTACACGCAATCGTGACCTTCCTCGATATCTTGCATCGTACACAATTACAAGTTTCACTAAACAACGATATGCTATTAAAATATTATTAAAACTAGCTGTTATGAATAGTAATACCCACTTTTTGAAATTTTGTAAATTTTGTTTTTCAAAATGGACTTCATTTTTCGATTCAGAATATCGTAATTAGCCTAGGGTGAAATTTTGGTATTTTTTTGAAAATATTCAATTTTTGATGAATAGTGAAAACACACGGTTACTATTTAAAAACTGACTTTTTATTTAAATAATTATTTATTTTAATTAAATTTATTTTAGGTCAAAATTGATACATAATACCTATATAAGTTCAATTCAATTCATTGGAGTCATTTTTTAATAATTTTAGATATATAAAAATTTTGTTGATCTTTTCACCGTTTTTTATCCACCTCCTAGGAGAATTTCCAAATTTACATAAAACATAATTTTACTGCTTCTGTGAGTGAAATTTCGAAAATCCGAGAGACATGTTTAATATCAAGGACTAAAATGTGGTTCAATGAGATGAAAATAATTTTTGGTGAATAGTAACTTTTTACTTTTTTTTTACCACGGTTAAAAGTAAATAGGGTAATTAAGGGAACAAATGATATTATTATTACCCTAACACATGTCCTAATTCTATCCCATAAGTGTAATTCGACCAAAAACAACCTTAGGAATAAAATATGACCATTTAGGCTCACTTGGATTAGATTAGGACATTTAATATTAATTTATTTAAAGAAGGGTTAAAATAGTTAAAATCAATGTTTAATAAGTAGATCATTTTTAATATAGGGTTATACATAAGATAAATTCAATTATAAATATTAATTAGAAATATAAAAAGATTTCCTACATAATGGTATTTTATTTGTAATTTTTAGACCTTAAATAATTTAATTTATTTATGACACAATGATGATGCAATAATTATCTTATTAATGAAATATTGACATAATTGATGTTATAAATATCCAAATAAATGTAATTTGAGACTTTTTATGAATTTAAATAATTTTCTATGTTAATATGACATGTTAGTATTTATTTAATTAACTTTTATCGAACTAATCATTCTGTGATGATTTTCAAAAAAATCAATTACCAAATAGTGTCAAAATTGACATAAAATAGTTTTTAAAACAAATATTATATTATTAATTGTTATTTTATTCCTAAAAATCTATGGTTCATCCAAATGACCTAGATACGGTTATATATATTAATAATAAAAAACTTTGGGTTCGTTTGGGTTGTTTATTAACCTTATAGTGTAAGAAAACAAGAAGACACAGTAAAAGTAAAATTATTTAACATAAAGTTAAATCTAAATGATAAGGTTAAAATAGATACCTAAACTTGTCTAAATTATATTTTATGAGAGGATTTCGACCCATACCCACCTTAGCTTCGAAATAAATCAATTTTGAGCTATTAAAAACCGAATATGACTTTATAATAAAATAATATTTTTTGTTTTTCCAAAGGTGCCCCTCTCCTCCCTTATAAAAGGGCACCTCCTCCCTGCCTTCCTCACACCACTTTGAGCCTTCAATATTGGACAAACCCTGCCGAATTCTCTTCTCCACTTCCCTAAAAACATCTTAGAGGTCCTGGTATTCTTCAAAGACCAATTTTAGTTCCCTAAGAGGAGGTCTCAAAGAGGCGCTTCAAAGAAGAGGTAATGTCCGTTACCGATTCGTTCAACTTTATTTTTCTTCCACTTATTATTATTTAGTTGTTTCATTATGAAGAAATAAAATCAATATCACTCATATAATTATATGTTATTATAATTATTAAACATCCCTATTTCACCATCTATCAATCCTAGAGAAAACGAAATCACCGCACGTGCGTACGTACGGAATATCGTCTCCACGCCGTGGTGTAATCTATTTTCCACCACCACCTTACTTGGATGGGTATAATGGTGTAAATAATAACTATATATGATTATTTTAAAGTGATATTGATTCTTAAATAGTATACATACACTCCAATACAATTCCATGATCATTGGAACGATATCATCGCTCGTGCGTACGTACGGAATACTGTCTCCACGATGTGATGCGGCTCGTTCTACATGATTTTTATTGAATAATGATTACATAAATGAATTGATTGAATAAATATGATATATATTACACTAATAACATTCTGTAAATGAGGTATCTATAACCTAAAAATAATAATATGAATTTATTTGACAAAACACGCATAAGAACAAAAAGTAATAAACACCCGAATAACAAGTAGCAATGAAATATTCCTAATAAGAATCTAATAATATGACCATATATGATATCATAACAATGAGTATGATTCTGGAATAAGTTAATGGAATTATTTAAATCATTATACAGGAGGTTCGGACACTTAAGAAGTAAATCAGACCTAAGGTAAGGGACAATCTCGCAATCTCAATTTTTATTCGAGATTGTTTATACTTCTGAATTTACTGGGGAATAATTATCATCTACAACCCTGTTTTCTCGATATGTAATATTATTTATGTCCTCATACAACTGTTTAAATCCAATTTTACCCTTTGGATAATTTTTAGTAAAAGATATGAAAAGAATCTTATTTCGTTTTTCGTATGAGGTACTTTTTGACTTTTCTGACATAAGTACGAGACAGATGTTTTTTAACTTATATGGCATGAATGGATTTTTAAAACATTATTTCCAAGAAGATTCCTTTACAAGTTTTCACGTTTATTTTTAATCAACTTATTTTAGTTTAAAATTGTATGACATGTTAAGATAGGAAAAATGTTTTTTTGAAGTAGAAAGGATATTTTCTTCAAGAATGGAGTTCAAGTGTTTTATCAATATTATTTTCCATCTAAGATAATATAGAGTTCTATTTCTATCCCTATTATTACATTGATTTGATTATGTTGTGATGGAATTATTTTTATGAATTCCTTCATCTTATATGAATTGTTTTATGATGTCACAATGTTTAAGAATCCCGTTTTTATTACATGGGTTATGCAATGATGTATGATTTATGATTTTGTGGCACACATAAGAATGGTATCATTATGAGATGGGTGGGACCTATATCTCCCTCCAATGCTTTGGGTAAAAATTTATATCTCATGAGATAGACATGGCTGGAATGGCAGGTTAAACCGGTTTAGTGAAACAGGACTGAAATGAGTAGTGAACTCGGTTCAAAAATGGACTTTGTCCACCAAGATAGTCTTGGCAATGAGTCTTGACTACTAAGAAATGATTTTATATGATTATGTGTGTATTCCACAATGTTTCATGTTTTAAGTTATGATTATTGGGATTACATTTCACTACCATGTTTATGCCATGATTATGAAATTATGATCTCTTTTGCAGGTTATGATATCCAAAATGTTATGTTCTTATGAATATGATGTGATTGATATTTCTTTTGATTACCCTTACTGAGCATTTGAGCTCACCCTTTTGTATGTTTTCTTTCCCCAGGTCAGGAATAAGGTTATTAAGTAGGATATGCCAAAAGGGACCCTAGATATGATGAAATAAATGGGAGACAATGTAGATGCTTTATGAACCAGTTGTTTATGTTTCCTAGTTTCTAAAGACACTATACCTATATGGCCCTTTCATGGTTTTGTTATATGTTGTAATAAGTGTACTTCAATTTTGAAGTAACAACCATGTATGTAAAGTAAGGGTCATTATAGCCGTTGCTCCGCCTCCATCGTCAACAAACGAGAACAACAAGGGGGAGGGTCGGGCCATGTTTGTGCGGTCCGATCCCTCCTCGTTACGTTGATATCATTTCGAAATTTATTAAACAAGATTGAACAATGTAGAATGGAACAAATTCATACTCAAAATTCCCCAACCTCGCTTGTCGTTAATTGATGGTAGAAGGAGAAGAATGGAAGATGTCGATTCATAGACGTCCAGAAGAGTCTGAGGTAGGAAACCGAGGAAGAAGCGTCGTCAGCGTTCTATGCGGTCGGATCCATCCCTTTTGGCTCAGTTGAAGATCGAAGAAGTAGTTTTTCATTATTCGGTGGACGATGAAGTGGCGTTATTCACATTCATCATTGAGAGATAATTCTCCAAGGGTTCTCCAGGTTCTCTCTCAATCCTCCACCAAATGAATTTCCAACCAAATATAATAGACTATATATTATTTTAATGGTTAGCAAGAATTCAAAAGAATTCAAATGGGTGACAATTAATTAAATGAAATAGTTCCATTAATTAATTGTGAGGGTTGTCACATTAAATTAATTTGGGAAGGTGGAGAGTTTCATCCCACATAAATGGGGGTTAGAGGGGGTTTAAAGCCTATGTGGGCCCCACCAAGGATATCCTCCCAAGGGAGGTTATGTGCGGGTGGGCCCCACCACCATAACCTCACATTGGAGATTTGGGTGTGGTGGCCCGCACCTCCAACCCCCCTTGGAGATTTTAACCACCAAAATAAAAATAAGCTACACTTATTTTTATTTAAATTTATTCTTAGAAACTCCAGAAACTAACTTCCATTCTTGTTAGAACACAACTGTGGTGAAGGTCTCACTAAACAATCACCAACACTGCGAGTTCAACGATTCCCTTGGATTTCAATTCTGAGCAACGGTTTAAAAGCTATAAAATCCCGCTCGTACGTTTACTCAACGCACATGAAAAAAACATCAGAAATTGATTCTGGGCACACCGGGCCTCAGAATCAAGCGCTGTAAATTTTCAAAGACTTGTAAAATTCCCATGTATTTTAAAAAAAATTCACAGAAATTCTAGGTCTTTACATTCACCATACACAAAAATGATATATTCATTACCCATTAAATGGAATTTTGTGTAAGTTTAGATAGAAATATTAACATAAAAAAATATAATTATATATATTATAATGGTGTTTTTATATAATTATTTAATAGGATAATTTAAGGAGTGTTAAAAGAAATAAATCTAAAGAGATTTTGGAAGGATGTTTCCTCTTATTTAGGTAACACATTTTAGTTTTCACAAACAAACCTCATAGGTTTTCATTATTCCAAAGGAAAGGATTATAGGATTAGGGGGTGGATTTTTATGATCTATTTTAATATATAGTTTTTGATACAATGTGTATTTATTGGTGTGAGGACATGGGAAGGATGATTTCCTTTTATAGTGGAGGAAGATTGACATTCTTTCTAATTTTGGAAAAGTGAATTATAACCTCATTTTTTCACATTGAATGTTTATAGAATAATGAAAAAAGTATTTATAAGGGAATATAGGGTTGAAATATTCCCATAAAATTGATTTTGGACATTTTTTAGGACTATTGGCCCTTAATTTTAGTGTCTAGGTAAAATTAATTTCACATTAATTATTGTAATTAATTTTAATTACGTTCACAAATATGTTTTTCCCAAAAAATAAATTGAACATATAAGATATTATAATTTATTATTATTCCTAAAATGGAATCTATTTTTCAGAATTCAAATGACATAAGTGGAAGAAATTAATTTTAATTTTCTCTTACAGATGGGATGACAATGCGGGTTTTTATGGGTAAAATTTTCAAAAGATTGACAAGATTTTATATTCTATTTCAAGGTGAAATTTATTCAAATGAAATAAATTAGATTATTTAATATAATGTTTGTCCAATTAAACATTATATTAAATAAAAATTTAAAATTTAACCATATAAATATAATAGATGAAAACGAATTTTTGGACTAAAATCCATTATTTTTACCATTCATCCACAAATGATATATTTCAAAAAAAAATCAAAAAATTCACCCTAACCTAATTTTAATATTTTTAGTTCAATATAGAGTTTATTTGGACATATAAAATCTATACATGTTCAAAAAATTGAATTTAAAATAGGTTTTCCATTAAAATGTTGTAAAAGTGACTAAAAATAGAGGCTTTTATGTATAATATTGTGTTTGTTCTTATATTATGTCTATAAAATCTCTTGGAAAAATTTAAAAAATCTTTGATTCAGTATATAACAAATATAATTCATTAATTTCATTCTCTAATTGTAATTAATTTAATTTATTAGGATAAAATAGCTTTGTGAGCATACAAATAATTTTCTCTAAAAACATTCAATTTATATTCATTTGGTTCCAATATACATTTCAAATTAATTGGAAATTAATGAATTGATTTTAAAATTGTGTAAACCATATATTTTCATATGTTAGTAAATTAATTTCATAACCTCTAATTTAATGGCTATGTTATATCTTATTATATTAAATAATAACATTTTATTAATATATTGTAGTTCTATGAAACTCAATCTTGAGTGTCACACATTATAATAATGAAAGTATGTGTTGCATGTACCGTAAGATAACTATATAACACTTTGATGTTTTTTGAAATATTTTTATGTAAATATTTTTAATTCTTCAATTGAATTCATTACATTTAATTATGAGTTTAAATGAAATGTGATTTTCTCTTATTATAAAATGACCATTATTACATGGAAATTTGGTTTGTGAGAACAAATATAACTAATATATGAAAATATATGGAGAATACACTATCTACTAATTATTTATGGAAAATATAAAACAGTCATATATTTGAATTAATAAATTGATTGAATTATTATAAGTAAATTAAATTAATGAAATATATCTGTCTATACTTAATAGAATATTTTTTTATATTCATCTAATGGATTTTTTTGTCATCGGCTATGGATAAACCCTATTTGATGTATACGACCCTATATTTCTCAAATGATTAATTTTCCTCCTTTTAACGGAGAACCCCTTTTAAATTATGATTTTGAAACATTAATAATCCTTATATAAAAACATAAACCTGTTCTTTGGAAGTGGGATATAAAAATTTACTTAGGATATGTTTTTGATATTATTCCGATAACATTCATGTTTTAATGAATAGAAAAAGAACACTAAATTTTATTTGAAAACAACTTCATTCGTCAAAATAATTTATATGTCTAAATTATATTATTGAATTGTCTTAATTAAAAAAATATATTTTATTTTCACCAGTTAATATAATGTTGGTCGTTGGAATTAATTTTACATTTAATTTAGATGTGAAAACATTTAAATATTTTGAAATGTTCTAACTTTTGAAACTCGTTCTCTCATTTCGAAAGAGGGATTAATTTTATATTAATTACTACAAATTATAAGTTTTGTATTTTAAAAAATGGATTCTATATTTTGAATCAATCAGTTAAAATTAAGTAAAACTCTTTATTTTGAATTTGAGTATTATCAATAATAACTTCGACAATTTTTATTAATATGGTAAAAGGGTAAATCAGGTAATTAAGGGTAAGAATAATTTAATAAAATAACCCTAACACTTGTTGTAATATCATTGTATGAGTAGTTTTTGAAATAAATCATAATTTTATAGAAGTGGTATTTGTTGGAATCCACTTGGATGAGATTAAGACCCTTAATTTATTTTTTTTAAGGAAAATTTAAATATGTATCACTCAAATTTTAATAACTGAATCATTTTTATGAGTTTATAGAGAAGATAGATTAGATGATAAATAATCCATTTAAATGCAATTTTCTTCATTATCAAGTTAATTTTTCTGTAATTTTTTAGAAATAATTAATTACCTTAAAGACATAAACTTTCATGATATAAAAAGTTATTAATTGCTGAGAAATCAGTAAAAAAATATTATAATGATAATAACAATAAAAAAACTAAAACCAAAACAAATAAAAATTTTAATGTATTAATCATCCATAAAAATGAAATGGTTGAATTATTAACTATTTGGAGCATTATAAAAGAGATGGTGTCACTTATATTATTTTATTTAAATTTATGTTAATGTTGTCACATTTACAATTTAATAAGAATAACATTTTAAATGTTGGATTTTTCAGAAGATAAATTTGACTACAAGAATTATAATGAATGATAGAAGATACATATTCATCATAGTTTTTAATTTTTAATTTTTATTCAATAGATAAGTATATTAAATAATTACACAAAATTGATGTAGTAATTATTTTATTATTGGAGACATCAAATAAATGTTATTAAAAAAATTAATATATATATAATTTTTACTAATTGATATGTAAAATGAATTTTATAAATGAATTTGACATATTAAGAATATAATAAAATGGTTTTTTATAAGTTATTTTGTTATCTTAACATTTTAAAAAATCAATGAATTGAATAGTGTCAAAATTGACACTACTGATTTTTTATCAAGATAATGTTTTATTCAATTATTTAAAAATCATGTTTTTAAAAAAATATATATATTAATTATGATATTTTTTTAACTGTTTGTGGGTACCTATTTATGGTCTAATTGAAGTTAAATAAGTAAATATTGTACCCTTTTAATATTGAAATATTAGTCATCTTAATTTAGATTAAATAGAATAACTAAATGTTAATTAAAATGATAATGTTTACATTGACATAAAAACTTATCTAAAATTTATTTCATGATAATAGTAAATAAGTAAATATTGTACCCTTTTGGAGGTTTTTGGATGGGGTTTGATTTTATTATAAATTAATATTTTCGAGGTTTCCAAAAGTTCCCCTAACCTCCTCCCTCACTTCTTATTGTGACTTGGAGCCTCCAATATCGCCCATCCCATACCCATTTCCCTTCTCAACTTCCCTAGTCATATTATAGAGGTCCGAGTCATCTTCAAAAACCATCTCTAGTGTTCTAAGAGGATATTTTCAAAAAGTGTGTCGAAGATAACATAATATCCTCTTATGATTCGTTCATACTCTTTTCTTATTATAAATACTCTTAATGAGTTTATTTGTAATTCCCCGACCCTAGTTACCCAGAGTCAGTGCATTATTACATAACATTGGTATGGTCACAAAAGATCATGTCTCGAAAGACTAATTAGTTTAGAAGCCTTGGATGTACTAGATACATTCATAAGCTTTAAATTGCATCATAAAATGAAAAATACAACAACATTATTTCCATAGACAACACTGAGATCCCATTGACTATCCCTACATGCCAGTCATAATATACTTCTTCGCATCATGGAAAAGATAAAACATAAAAATGGATGAGCTCATATGCTCAGTAAGGATAACAATATAGGAGAGACTTTCATAAATAAGAATAAACATTTAAGACAATGTATAGAACTAAAAAGAAATCCTTTTCAACATAAAATTCATCATAAAATGGAAACTATAAATCAAAATAATGCCATTTACTTACTCACATGGATATTCTACGAGACATATAATCACATGAAATATCAATAGCCACTTTAATAATGATATAATGCATAATTGCAGACATTCATAACCACATAGTCAAGGCCTTGTGCCAAGACTACAAATAAGATTTTGTTAAGGCCTTATTCCAAGACACTAGTATGTCTCATGAGACCTACCGATGCATCGAGGAGCTATAGTGGTGTAACATCCCAAGTAAGTAATGAATAATATATATTTTTATCTATGTCTATTAATGATTAAGATAGTGTTTTAGAGGCTTAAAATGAAAATAAATACAATCTTATGCATGGAATACACTAATATTCTTAAAAGATTGTTTTACTGCCTTTTGATGGAAAACCCTTTTTAAATCTATCTTTTGACAATTTTATAAGCTATGTTTGTCAAAATAAACTTATTATTTATGATTGGGACATCAAAATTTACTTTGTGTGAATTTTTGGTTTTTTTCCGATAAAGTTCATTTTTTAATGAATAGTGAAAAATGTTGTATTTTAATTCAAAACCTCTTTTTAATCAAATTTATTTATATGATTAAATTATATTTAGAATTGTTTTTGAAGTTAAATTAGAATATATTTTTACCATTTTATCCAATGGTGGTCATTGGAATCAATTTCACTTTGAAATTGGACTTAAACTAGTGTCAATCTTTTGATACTTATTGTTTCATAAAAACACGCTATTTGTCATGACAGCGGGAATTAGTTATTAAATTAATTAATTCAACTTAAATTTTTTGAATTTTGTAAAATAGAAATTATTTTTGAATTCGGAATATCAAATATATCTTAGGGTGAAGTTTTGGTATCTTTCTGAAAAACTTCAATTTTTGATGAATAGTGAAACCACTAAGTGGTAGTTAAAGAAACTGATTTTTCGTTTAAATGAAACTTTGCCACTTCTGTGATTTGATTTTCAAAAATCCAACATACATGATTTTCATTAAGAAGTAAAACGTGGTTCAATGAGATTAAAATAATTTTTTTGGTGAATAGTAACTTTTAATTTCTTAATCGCGCTTAGTGGTAATTAGTGTAGTTTAAGGTAAAAATAATGTTTTAATAATATGAGATGAGCTTGACACATGTCCTAACCTCATTTGATGTGTCATGGCCGAACAGGAAAATCCATGGGTCAACTTGGGGACCCCATGGAGCCACTTTGGTTGGGAAATGACATAAATAACTTTTTATTTAATGTTAAAGTAAAAATGACACAAACATGAGTTATTTTACTAAAATAATTTTTACATGGGGTTATACAAGTCATATTTTTTACTATAAAAATTCATTAGAAAGCTAAAACTATTTCCTACATCATAGTATTTGTTTTATAATTTTTATACATTAAATAAATTAAATTATTTATGACATCATGATGATGCAGTGATGACCTCATTATTTAACGATTTAAATAAAATGGAAAGATAATGTAAAATATAAAACCTACACATTTCAAAAACCAATTGGATGAGTGGATTTTGAACCCTTATCACCTTATCCTCGAATTATATCAATGTGGTACCTTTTGAATCCAAAACTCATTTTAAAATGAAGTAACTTATCTTTACTTTTCAAGAGTGCCCCTCCTCTCCTCTTACAAAAGGCCCCCACCTCTACCTCCTTACCCACACTTCCAAAGACTTTGGCTCGGCCAACCCCTGGCCATTTTGTCTCTCCACTTCCCTCTCTTACTCCTTGAAGCCTCACTTTGGGCAGAAGTCTTCCCAAGGAATCCTTTGAGCTCAAACCAAAGGGAGTTACCCGATTTTAAGCTAATGTCTTCACTTGAGTCCTTTTGTTTTATTTTGCTTCTCCAACCCCCTAAACTCTTTTTATTCATTTATTTTGTAAGAAATCCAGTATCTTAAATATACTAGGATGTTTTTATAAGATGGATTTGAGCTACACTTACACACACCTACATCTAATGGTTAAAGGACATACTGTTTCCGTGGATAGTGAATTTGTGCCCCCCGAAACGATGATTGTTCAACATTATTTTAACACCTGCAAAGGTGGACATTAATATGTCACTATATTTAAATATGATATATAATATGTTTATGTTTTCCTTAAGATTCTGTATTTTTCATTTTGGGCATACTTTATGGTTTCCATTATGGGTAAACGCGATATCTTCATTTAAGGAAAAGCGAACTACCGCCCCCTCAAAGTGATTTGATTCGTTAAATATCATATGTGGGACGTATAAAGGATGGAACTATGATATTATATATGATATTATACTGGAATTATAATATACCTTTATATCATTATGATTCCATTCTATAAAATACGAAATATAAATGAAAGTAGCGTTCATGCGTACGTACGACTTACCGTCTCCATGAACGGTGCATTTCATTTCTTACCTCTAAATGATTATGTAATATTATAAATGCATGCATGTACTGGATATATATGATATATATGATATCTACATCATGAATACCATTCTGGATATAATGGATACATGAACAACTTGTAATTATAAAGGGTTTATTTTTGACTCAAGTTCCAATGATCGTTAAAATGACCGTTATTAACTTAAATAATTTCATAGTGTTCATGACATGGTAATAAGTGGTATAAAAGGAATAATAAACTAGAAAAAGGTTCTTATTCAAGTAGAAATTAACTCAAGTTTATTATTCAGGACATTAAAGAATGATCGAGTCAAGTCGGACCCGAGGTATGGGACTTCGTCTCAATCTCCTTTCATTGAGGAATATTTTGTTTTATACACAACCTTTTTTTATACGGTGTATAAACCCCTTTGAATTTTACGTTTATTCAAAAGGAATCTTTTTTATACGAAGCATTTACTAAATGACAAAAGGGAATGTTTTTGTCGTACGTATGCGGCGACAATGACTTCTCAGCCGCTGTGACCATTATTTGAGTTTCGGCTTCCTCCACAAGCCATACCTTCTTTTTAAAAGAAAAATAAATACCATGTTTTAATTTTCTTTTGTTTTGGTATTGAAAATGGTTTTCATAATGTCTTTATATCAATGTGTTGTATTGATATCTTGTGATTGAAAGGTGGAAATGTTATGTTTCCTTTATGCATGTTTTATGTGATACGATTATGATGAGGTTCTTGGGAATTATTATGAAGATGGGTGGTTTCGTGATAAACTATGGGCGGGTGAGCCTGATATATCTCTCCAATGCATTGGGAAATGCGAAGGAGTGAAACGTTAAGGTTTCTCCGAAGGGATTTAGGGAATATACTGTGATGAGTATTCCAAACGTAACCAAGAGGGTTACTCCCTACGTAAGAATGATATGAATGCCTCAAGTTACCTTTATGTCTTATGATTTCTATGATTTATTCATGATTTGATGAGGTATGTTAAACTGCATATGTTTTATGGGTAAAGTATGATTTCATTCTTATGTATATATATACCCATGTTTCCTTTCCATATTTTTATATCCCTTACTGAGATTTTTATGCTCATCCCAAGTTTTTTTGAAATTTTTTTCACAGGTCAAGGGAAAGGTACATGATATGATGATAGTGTCAAGGAAGTTTCAAGAAAGAATCCATGTTTTATTTTAAATATGTTTCCATTGATGGGAAAGAAGAATACTATCTTTATGTAACCACTTTGTTTTTATGTGGAATGTAATGCAAGTTTTATGATCTAATTCTCAAAAAATCTAAACCCGAAAATATCCTCAATGTGTAATCTTGTAATAACTCAAGATTAAGTATGGTTTAAGGCTGGGGCCTTATATTTGGTATCAAAGGTCGGTTTAGATAACTTTAGGAGTTAGAATTATATTAAATGATTATCCAAAAATATTTTTTTTGAAATGATATAGAATTTTAAGATTACCATGTTCCTTCATCTAAGACATGTTAGTTCAGAATGGTTTTCCGTAGAGGAAATAGGGAATCCGTGCTAGGAAGGCATATAGGAGGAAATAAACTTCCGAATCAGCATCCTGAGATGGTCGGAATTGGAACTGAATAGATTTTTGCAGTAATGGCGCAGTTGACTCAAGCGATAAATGGTGGTGGTATCCATGCATGAGATCAGCCAGATCAACCGCAGAGAAACATGTCAGTGGTGGAACATTTCATGAGGCAACATCCCCCATCATTCAGAGGATCATCTGACCCTGTGTTAGCTGAAGGGTGGATTAAAACATTGGAGAAGATTTTCGATGTCTTGGGGTTTTCAGACAATCAAAAGGTTAGTCTTGCTATTTACCGTTTGGAGGGTGAAGCAGATCAGTGGTGGTCGATGGTTAAAAATATTAGGGACACTGATGAGATTGATGCTCTCGACTGGGATGAATTCAAAGGTATGTTTCTTGAGAAGTATTTTCCTAATGATGTTCGAGTTAGGATGGAAAATCAATTCTTGGAATTGAGGCAATAGGAAGACTCGGTGGCTACCTATGAAGAAAGGTTCACTTGATTGGCAAGGTATGCTGAAAATTTTATCCGAGACCTTGATAGTAAAATCAATCGTTTTTACTCAGGATTAAAGCCAAAATATTGAAGGGCATTAGCTTCTCGTGAGTTTAAAAGTTCTGAAAAGATTGTTCGATGTGCTGAGAAGGTGGAAATGGAGTTTTCCGATGATCAAGTGTTCTATAACAACCAACAGAAGAAGAGAACGAGGTGGCAAGAGAAAGGTAAGAATTCTTCAAAAAAGTCTGATGGTAAGAAAACATATTTCCAGTTTGTGATAAATGTGGAAAAAGGCATGATGGGTAATGTCTTCTGAATTCTAGAAAGTGCTACCGATGTGGTAAGATGGGACATAAGGCTCGTGATTACACTGAAAAGGATCAAGGTGAAGGTAAGAACAAATTTGATTTACAGTTAGTGAAATGTTATAAGTGCAATGAGATGGGTCACTATGCAAATGAGTGTCTGAAAAAGAGCTTGAGTGATGGGAAGCAGTTAGACTACAAGCAGAAAGGGGTGGTGAAATCCTTTCCAACTACTTCAACAGATGTCGGGCCATCAAATGAAGTTGTATCAGGTAATTTGTTTGTTTTTTCAGATTATTCCAGTGTGTTGTTTGATTCGGGGTCTACACATTCTTTCATCTCTGAAAACTTTTCTAGTAAAATGGGAATACCATCTCAAGAAATGACTCATGAACTTTTGGTAAAAACACCTGGGGGAAATTTTGAGGCAAAAATAATTTATAAGAATCTTCCTATCCTTATCTGTGGAAAGAACCTACTTGCGAACCTTATTTTTATACCTCTATTAGAGTTTGATGTTATCCTGGGTATGGATTGGCTCTCTATTTACCATGCTAAGATTGACTGTAGAGCTAAAGAAGTTTCTTTTCAGAAAGACTTTCAGTTTGTGTACAAGAATGAACCCTTACTGTTGATAACTTATCAAGAGGCCGAGAAACTTGTAAAAGATGGAAATGAATGTTACGTTGCACACATCATTGAAAATAAAGGAACTGTTCAAATTAATGATGTGCCAGTGGTAAATGAGTATAATGATGTTTTTCCTGATGAGTTGCCTGGAATCATACCAGATCGGGAAGTTGAGTTTACTGTTGACTTAGTTCCTGATGCTAAGCCAATTTCAAAACCCCCTTATCGAATGGCTTAAATTGAACTTTTAGAGTTGAAGGATCAATTGAATGATTTATTAGAGAAATGTTTCATTCGACCTAGTACATCACCATGGGGTGATCCTATTTTATTTGTTAAAAAGAAAGATGGTTCAATGAGACTTTGCATTGATTATAGGGCCTTGAATAATATTACTGTTAAGAACAAGTATCCTTTGCCTTATATCGAATATTTGTTTGATCAGCTCCAGGGAGCTCAGTATTTTTCAAAGATTGACTTGAGATCGGGGTACCATCAGCTGAAGGTAAAGGAAGTATATGTTCCGAAGATTGCATTCCGTACAAGATATGACCATTATGAATTTGTAGTAATGCCTTTTGGGCAAACCAATGCACCTGCTATATTCATGGACTTAATGAATAGAATTTTCCATGAGTTATTGGATAAGTTTGTGGTGGTTTTCATTGATGATATTTTGGTGTTTTCTAAAAGTAAAGAGGAGAATGAAATACATTTAAGGGTTATCTTTCAAACCTTAAAAGAAAAGAAATTGTATGGGAAATTCATCAAGTGTTTGTTTTGGTTGCAACAAATTTCTTTCCTTGGTCACATTGTTTCTAAAGATGGGATAACTGTTGATCCTGCAAAAACAAAAGTTGTGGAAGACTGGCCAAGACCCACAAATGTAACTAAGATTCGTAGCTTCCTTGTTTTGGTAGGCTATTATCGAAGGTTTGTTAGAATTTTTTCACGGTTATCTAGTCCAATGACTAAGCTAACTCAGAAGGGTGTTAAGTTTATCTGGACAAAAGAATGTGATGATTGTTTTTAAGAATTGAAAAGAAGATTGGTGAATGCTCCAGTTTTGGCACTACCTTCCAGGAATAGTGAGTTTGTTATCTGTAGTGATGCTTCATTGAAAGGACTTGGTTACGTCCTAATGCAGAATGATCTGGTAATTGCTTATGCTTAATGAGAGTTGAAAACTCATGAGGTAAATTACCCTACACATGATTTGGAATTAGCTGCTGTTGTTTTTGCTTTAAAAATTTGGAGGCATCATTTGTATGGAGTAAAGTGTGAAATATATACCGATCACAAAAGTTTAAAGTATATATTCACTCAGAAAGAGTTAAACATGAGATAGAAGAGATGGCTAGAATTAATCAAGGATTATGATTGTACAATTCATTACCATCTGGGAAAATCAAATAAAGTGGCTGATGCTTTGAGTCGAAAAAGTAATGCTTCATTAGAAATGTTGCATTTGGAACATGATACTTTGGTTAAGGATTTGATGAAATTTGGCATAGAAGTTGTTGGTGCAGGAAGTTCTTCTATTTTGTTTCAGGTATCAGTGAGATCATCTCTATCAGATAGAATTAAGAAAGCACAGGAGCAAGACAGTGAGTTGCAGAAAAAGGTAGAGCTCGTTCAGAAAGGTAAGTTACCTGAATTCAACATTGATAGTGATTGTGTTTTGAGATTTGGGAAGAGATTGTGTGTGCCTTGTGATTCACAGTTGAAGAGAGATTTGTTATGTGAAGCTCATAGTTCTCCGTTTTCAGTTCATCCTGGCAGTACTAAGATGTACAGAGATCTTTAGAAGTATTACTGGTGGGATGGAATGAAAAGAGATATTGCTAATTTTACTGTGAAGTGTTTGACTTGTCAGCATGTTAAAGCAGAGCGGCAGTTACCAAAATGGATGATTCAGCCTTTACCAGTTCCAGAGTGGAAATGGAAGAATATATCCATGGACTTTGTTGTGGGATTACCGAAGTCATCTCGAGGTAATAATGCAATCTGGGTTATTTTTGATAGCTTGACCAAATCTTCTCATTTCCTTTCTATACGAGATACTTTTTCCCTAGACCAACTTTCCCATTTGTATCTTAAAGAGATAGTCAGGTTACATGGAGTTCCTCTCTCCATTGTATCTGATCGTGATCCCAGGTTCACTTCTAACTTTTGGAAAGGCCTTCAGAAGTCGTTGGGTACTGAATTAAATTTTAGTACAACATTTCATCCTCAATCAGATGGGAAGTCAGAACGAACAATTCAGACCTTGGAGGATATGCTACGAGCTTGTTCTATGGATTATCAAGGAAGTTGGGACCAGCACCTTTCTTTTGTTGAATTTTCATATAATAACAGTTTTCATTCTAGTATACAGATGGCACCATTTCAGGCATTATATGGGAAGCAGTGTCGAACTCCAGCTTTCTGGGATGAAGTGGGTGAAAGGAAGCTGATGGGACCAGAATTGGTAGAAGAGATGGCAGAAAAAGTTCAGTTGATTCAGAAGCACATGAGAACAGCTCAGAGTAGGAAGAAGAGTTATGCAGACAACAGGAGGAAGGATCTAACTTTTGAGGTAGGTGATCATGTTTTTCTCAAAGTCTCACCATGGAAAATTGTGATGCGATTTGGTAAGAAAGGAAAGCTGAGTCCAAGGTTCATTGGACCATATGAAATTCTGGAGATAGTTGGATCAGTTTCATACCGGGTGGCTTTACCTCCGAGTTTATCTCAGGTACACAATGTTTTTCACGTTTCGATGTTTAGAAAGTATATGGCAGATCCATCTCATGTTTTGAGTCCAGAGGTAGTTCAGCTGGAAGAGAACCTATCTTATGAGGAACAACCGGTCCAGATTCTTGACCACAGGGAGCAAGTGTTATGGAATAAGGTGATTAATTAGGTAAAGATTTTGTGGAAAAACCACATGATGGAAGAGGCAACATGGGAATCTGAAAATTCAATGAGGGATAAGTACCCCCATTTATTCGATAAGTAAATAAATTGTTGGGACACAATTTTCTAAAGGGGGGAAGGATGTAACATCCCAAGTAAGTAATGAATAATAGATATTTTTATCTATGTCTATTAATGATTAAGATAGTGTTTTAGAGGCTTAAAATGAAAATAAATACAATCTTATGCATGGAATACACTAATATTCTTAAAAGATTGTTTTACTGCCTTTTGATGGAAAACCCTTTTTAAATCTATCTTTTGACAATTTTATAAGCAATTTTTGTCAAAATAAACTTATTATTTATGATTGGGACATCAAAATTTACTTTGTGTGAATTTTTGGTTTTTTTCCGATAAAGTTCATTTTTTAATGAATAGTGAAAAATGTTGTATTTTAATTCAAAACCTCTTTTTAATCTAATTTGTTTATATGATTATTTTATCTATTGAATTGGTTTTGAAGTGAAATTAGAATATATTATTACCATTTTATCCAATGGTGGTCATTGGAATCAATTTCACTTTGAAATTGGACTTAAACTAGTGTCAATCTTTTGATACTTATTGTTTCATAAAAACACGCTATTTGTCATGACATCGGGAATTAGTTATTAAATTAATTAATGCAACTTACATGTTGTGAATTTTGTAAAATAGACATCATTTTTGAATTCGGAATATCAAATATAGCTTAGGGTAAAGTTTTGGTATCTTTCTGAAAAACTTCAATTTTTGATGAATAGTGAAACCACTAAGTGGTAGTTAAAGAAACTGATTTTTCGTTTAAATTAAACTTTGCCACTTCTGTGATTTGATTTTCAAAAATCTGACATACATGGTTGTCATTAAGAAGTAAAATGTGGTTCAATGAGATTAAAATAATTTTTTGGTGAATACTAAATTTTAAGTTCTTAATCGCGATTAGTGGTAATTAGTGTAGTTCAAGGTAAAAATAATGTTTTAATAATATGAGATGAGCTTGAAACATGTCCTACCCTCATTGGATGTGTCATTTCAGACCAATACAATCCATGTGTCAACTTGGGGACCCCATGGAGCCACTTTGGTTGGGAAATTACATAAATAACTTTTTATTTAATGTTAAAGTAAAAATGACATAAACATGAGTTATTTTACTAAAACAATTTTTACATGGGGTTATACAAGTCATATTTTTTACTATAAATATTTATTAGAAAGATAAAAAAATTTCCTACATTATAGTATTTTTTTATAATTTTTAGACATTGAATAAATTAAATTATTTATGACATCATGATGATGCAGTGATGACCTCATTATTTAACGATTTAAATAAAATGGAAAGATAATGTAAAATATAAGACCTACACATTTAAAAAACCAATTGGATGAGTGTATTTAGAACCGTTATCACCTTATCCTAGAATTATATCAATGTGGGACCTTTTAAATCCGAAACTCATTTTAAAATAAAGTAACTTATCTTTACTTTCCAAGAGTGCCCCTCCTCTCCTCTTATAAAAGGCCCCCACCTCTACCTCCTATCCCACACTTCCAAAGCCTTTGGCTTGGCCAACCCCTGACCATTTTGTATCTCCACGTCCCTCTATTACTCCTTGAATCCTCAATTTTGGCAGAAGTATTCCCAAGGAAGCCTTTGAGCTCAAATCAAAGGGAGTTACCCGATTTTAAGGTAATGTCTTCACTTGAGTCCTTTTGTTTTATTTTGCTTCTCCAACCCACTAAACTCTTTTTATTCATTTATTTTGTAACAAATACAGTATCTTCAATATACTAGGATGTTGTTATAAGATTGATTAGAGCTACACTTACACACACCTACATCTAATGGTTAAAGGACACACTGTTTCCGTGGATGGTGAATTTATGCCTCCCGAAACGATGATTGTTCAACATTCGTTTAACACCTTCAAAGGTGGCCATTAAGATGTCAATATATTTATATATGATATATAATATGTTTATGTTTTCCTTAAGCTTATGTATTTTTCATTTTGGGAATACCTTTATGGTTTCCATTATGGGTAAACGCGATATCTTCATTTAAGGAAGTGCGGACTACCGCCCCCTCAAAGTGATTTGATTCGTTAAATACCATATGTGGGACGTATAAAGTATGGAACAATGATATTATATATGATATTATACTGTAATTATAATATACCTTTATATCATTATTATTCCATTCTATAAAATACGAAATAGAAATGAATGTAGCGTTCATGCGTACGTACAGCTTACCGTCTCCATGAACGGTGCATTTCATTTCTTACCTCTAAATGATTATGTAATATTATAAATGCATGAATGTACTGGATATATATGACATATATGATATCTACATCATGAATACCATTCTGGATATAATAAATACATGAACAACTTGTAATTATAAAGGGTTTATTTTTGACTCAAGTACCAATGATTGTTAAAATGACCGTTATTAACTTAAATAATTACATAGTGTTCATGACATGGTAATAAGTGATATAAAAGGAATAATGAACTTGAAAAAGGTTCTTAATCAAGTAGAAATTAACTCAGGTTTATTATTCATGACATTAAAGAACGATCGAGTCAAGTCGGACCCGAGGTATGGGACTTCGTCTCAATCTCCTTTCATTGAGGCATATTTTGTTTTATACACAACCTTCTTTTATACGGTGTATAAACCCCTTTGACTTTTACGTTTATTCAAAAGGAAGCTTTTTTATACGAAGCGTTTACTAAATGAAAAAAGGGAATGTTTTTGTCGTACGTATGCGGCGACAACGACTTCTCCGCCGCCGTGACCATTATTTGAGTTTCGGCTTCCTCCACAAACCATACCTTCTTTTTAAAAGAAAAATAAATACCATGTTTTAATTTTCTTTTGTTTTGGTACTGAAAATGGTTTTCAGAATGTTTTTATATCAATGTGTTGTATTGATATCTTGTGATTGAAAGGTGGAAATATTATGTTTCCTTTATGCATGTTTTATGTGATACGATTATGTTGAGGTTCGTGGGCATTATTATGAAGACAGGTGGTTCCGTGATAAAGTAAGGGCGGGTGAGCCCAATATAGCTCTCCAATGCATTGGGTAACGCGAAGGAGTGAAACGTTAAGGTTTCTCCGAAGAGATTTAGGGAATATATTGTGATGGGTATTCCAAACGTAACCAAGAGGGTTACTCCCTATGTAAGAATGTTATAAATTCCTCAAGTTACCTATATGTATTATGATTTCTATGATTTATTCATGATTTGATGAGGTATGTTAAAGTGTATATGTTTTATGGGTAAATTATGATTTCATTCTTATGTATATATGTACCCATGTTTCCTTTCCATATTTTTATATCCCTTACTGAGCTTTTTATGCTCATCCCATGTTTTTTTGAAATTTTTTTCACGGGTCAAGGGAAAGGTACATGATATGATGATAGTGTCAAGGAAGTGTCAATAAAGAATCCATGTTTTATTTTAAATATGTTTCCATTGATGGGAAAGAAGAATACTATCTTTATGTAACCACTTTGTTTTTACGTGGAATGTAATGCAAGTTTTATGATCTAATTCTCTAAAACTCTAAACCTGAAAAGATCCTCAATGTGTAATCTTGTAATAACTCAAGATTAAGTAAGGTTTAAGGATGGGGCCTTATAAGCGGGCTCCACCCGTCACTTACTAAGTCTAATGTATTCCTCATATGAAAAGGTTTAAACATAACATAAACATTTGTATTAAGACTAGCATACAAAATGTCAATACTTTATCAATAAACCATTAATGGTATGAAATAACACATCCATATTCAAGCATATCAAAAAAAATTCAATACAATATGGATGTTTTGTATCATAAATCAACTTCATAAAAACATAAAATCCATCAAAGGATATTGACATAGATGAAATAAAAACATTTTTAGAGAAACATATCATTCTATTTTGAAATAATTTAAAGGTCACATAATTATAAAATAAAACATTTATATTTGAAAATATTCTTATATGTTTGTAAGGGAAGCTTTGATGTTGTTGTAATGGCGGAAAATAGCCGCACCCGCCGTATAAGTTAAAAAAAATACATTCCTACCTTAATTTTGTCAAAAAGGTTATAAAGGACCTTGTTTGGAAAACAATAGAAAGATTCATTTATAATAATCTTATAAAAAGTAAAACAAGGGTATAAATGACTTTATCCCATATTCTATAAAATAGTAATAATGTTTTGAAATACATTTTTAAGTAACATTGATGTGGATGATAAAGAGGTCCGAGTAGATAATTACATACAAACAACCTCGGATAATGAAGGGATTGTAGAATTAACCATTACCTTGTAATTTTTCCATGGTCAAGGGTAGGTTAACATCCTGTATAATGGTGAAATAATTGTTATTAAATTATACAATATTCATATACATTAATATGATATCATATATGATCTTGTATCATTTCTTTGTTAATAATATCTTAGTGTTATTGTTGTTTCGGGTGTTAATAGATTCGTTTTACTTTATATTATTTGTTATGTGAGTCATATTTGTTATGGATGGGATTTATCTTATTCATATCCAGAATGATATCAAGTATATAAACATTATTTTAAATCATCAAATGAACATTATTCTTGAATAGATACGCGGAGAATGAATCTAATCGCGTTCGTGGAGACGGTAATCCGTACGTACGCACAAGAAACAATATCAATATTTTGATATTAAAATAATATATAATTGGATGATATATTATATAAAAAGAATCATTAAGATGTTATATTTTTTATTTACATCAATTAAATATCATTATTATACCCATACTAATAATAATGTATTGAATAACAATTACACCACGACGTGGAGACGGTAAGCCGTACATACGCACGTATGGTGACATGTCATTAAAAGGATAAATGGAATAATGAATTAGGTTGTACCATATTTATAATAAAATCAAAGTAAATATAATATACCAGATTTATTATTTTAGAATGGAAACAACAAATAAAAAGGAAGTGGAAGACGAAAGGAACTTGAAAGAGGTGATAAAATATTTACCTCTTCTTCGGGTTATTCCTTTTTATTTGATAAAAAGGGATCCATAGTTTGGATTTCTGACTAAATTAAGGCCTCTAGGATGAATGGAGGATGATGGAGAGGGTATTTTGGAGGGGTTTTGCTGAGGCAAATGGATTTGAAGGAGTGAATTAGAGAGAAGGGGGAGTGTTCTTTTATAAGAGGGGTTGGGGGAATCTTAGGAAAATCTAGAAATATTATTTTATAATAAAATAATTTTTTGTTTCTAATGGATAAAAAAATAATTATTTAAATTATAAGAAGGGTATGGGGCTAAAAACACTCAAAAAATAGGTTTTAGACAGGTTTTGGAAACTATATGAACATTATCTCATAGATTTAACTCTTAGTTAAATAGATTGACATTTACTATGTCTCTTTGTATTTTTATATTATATGGTTAATAAACCTACTATATACTTCCAAGAGAAACATATGTGATTCATTAATGATAAAACTATCATTATATAAGTCATTTGGCAAAACATTAGTTTTTTAGGAATAGAATATCTATTATTAATATAATATTTGTTTTAAAAACTCTTTGATGTCAATTTTGGCACTATTTGGTTTTTGTTTTTGATAAATTTATAAACAAATTATTACTTCGAAAAAAATTCATTTGACAAACCCTGAAATGACATATTAACCTTTAAAATTAGATTAATGCATAAAATGTCTCAAATTACATTTATTTGTATATTTATAATAACAATTATTTTAAAATTTCATTAATTAGGTAATTAATGCATCATCATTGTGTCATAATAAATTTATTTATTCAATGTCTAAAAATTATAATTAAAATCCCATTATGTATGAAATAGTTTTATATTTCTAATGAATATTTATAGTCAAAGAGATAACATGTATAACCCTATGTAAAAATTGTTTTACTAAAAGTTATATTCTTATGTCATTTTTGTATTTACTTTAACTTAATTAATATAAAGTGTCATTATCACTTACAAATGACTCCATGGGGGTCCAAAAAATGGCCCAAAGATTCCCATGGTCTAACATGTATCATAAATTAAGGTTAGAACACGTTTTAGGGTAATTTAATATTTTTATAATATTATTTTTTACCCTTATTTACCGGATTTACCCTTTTACCCTGGTAAATAAAATATTTACCGAAGTAATTATTCAAAATGTAAAAAAATAAAAGTTAAATATTTATGAAATTTGGACCTCCTAATTCTAAATATGGAATCCATTTTTCGATATTCAAGACACATAAGTGGCCGAAATTAATTTAAAATTAATTTTTGTTGTTAAAACAAAAAGCGTGTTTTTAAGAAATAATAACTATCAAAAGATTGACACTTGCTTATGTCCAGTTTATATGTGAAATTAAGTCCAATGAACAAAATTATATTAAATGGTAAAAATATAATCTAATTGTACATTAAAACCATTAAATAGTATAATTTATCACTATAAATTATTTTTATTAAAAAATTGTTTTTAATTAAAATTTAGAATTATTCACTATTCATCAAAAACTGAATGTTTTCAGAAAAATACCAAAAATTCACCCTAAGCTAATTTCGAAACTCCGAATCCATAAATGAAGTCCATTTTCAAAGATAAATTTTATAAAATTTCAAAAAGATGGTATTACTATTCATAACGGCTAGTTTGATTGGTTGTGGTGTGTTAGAACTCGAAGTTGCATACAACACATGCTATTGTATTATTCAAAGAGAATCCTAACATGGAAGATTAGGGTGTTACATTCTCCAATCCTTAATATAATTTCATCCTCAAAATTTCTACAGTATTACTGTGTAAAAAGACTCGAGTGGTTCTTCATCATAAGTTCCTCAGTTTCCCACGTTGCCTCTTCCATCTTATGGTTTCTCCCTAGAAATTTTACCAGATGAGTCATCCAGTTTCTCAGCACTTGTTCTCTTGTATCAAGAAACTTGAAAGACTCTTCAAAATATGACAGATCATGTTACAATTCTAATTCATCATAGGTGAGTACATGTTTTGGGTTAGGCATGTATTTTCTCAACAGTGATATGTGGAACACATCCTGGACTTTGGAGAGACTTGGCGGCATTGCCAACAGGTAAGCTACAACCCCAATTCATTCTAGAATTTCAAATGGTCCGATGTACCTGGGACTCAATTTTCTCTTCTTACCGAAACGTATAACACCCTTCCATGGAGATAAATTCAAGAAAACATGATCTCTTACCTGAAATTCAAAATCCTTCCTTTGGTAACAGGCATAGCTCTTCTGCCTACATTGAGCGACTTTGATGTGGTTTTGGATTACCTTCACCTTTTCCATTGTTTTCTCCACCAGTTCTTCTCCTATGAGTTTTCTTTTAGCAACATTATCCCAACAGGTTGGTGTGTGACATCTCTTTCTGTATAATGCTTCATATGGTGCCATCTGAATACTTGAATGGAAGCTATTGTTATAGGAAAACTCTTCTAGAGGTAAATATTGATCCCACATACCATGAAAGTCAAGTGATCATGATCTAAACATGTCTTCTAATGTTTGAATAGTCCATTATGATTTTCCATCAGTTTGGGAACGATAGGCATTTCTCAAATGAAGTTCAATATCCAGGAATTTTTGAATAATTTTCCATAATTTTGATGTAAAACATGGATCACGACCAGAAATAATCTTTATTGGTACTCCATGAAGTGTAACAACTTCATTAATATATTTTATTTCTAATCATTCAAGTGGTAAATCTTCTCCTATACATAGAAAATGTGCTGACATGGTAAGACGATCAATAATGACCCATATTTCAACGTTCCTTCAAGGAGTCTTTGGTAGTCCCATGACAATGTCCATCATAATATTATCCCATTTCGACTTAGGTATGGGAATAGGTTGCATGACTCCTCTAGGCTGTTTCCTTCCCGCATTCACTTGTTGACAAACCATACATCTTGACACAAAATCAGAAATCTCCCTCTTCATGTTGTCCCACAAAAAATGTTCCTTCAAATCTCTCCACATTTTGGCGCTCCCAGGGTGTAGAGGGAAATTGGAGATATGAGAATCAACCAAAAATTCTCTTTTTAGATTAGGTATATTGGTAACATAAAGTATCTTCCCAAATTTCAAAATTCCATCTTCATACCCAAAGTCACTCAATCTCCCATCATTCACAGCTTTAGTAATCTTTTGAAACTCTTTATCACCGGTCTAAGAACTCTTTATACTTTCTAGTATAGATGATTTGGCTACCATTTGAAAAAGTATTGATGTTTCACCTTCCATGGTTATTCCAATATTCATCTTTACTAGATCCATGTATATAGGATCCTTTTCAACTCTCATCTTGTTCAAAACTCCATGATCTTTTCTGCTCAAAGCATCTGCAACCTTATTTGCCTTCCCTGTGTGGTAGTGTACAGTGAAATCATAATCCTTGGGTAGTTCAAGCCATCTCCTTTGCCTCATGTTGAGTTATTTTTGTGAGAAAATATTCTCCAAACTCTTGTGATCAGTATATATATCACATTTTTCACCATAGAGATAGTTTCCCAAAATCTCCAAAGAAAATATTACATCTACTAACTCAAGAAAATGAGTAGGATAGTCTTTCTCAGTAATTTTTAGCTATCGTGATGCATAGGAAATAACCATATCATTCTACATAAGGACACAACCAAGTCCTTTCTATGAAGAATCACTATAAATAACAAACCCATCATTCCCTGATGGTAGAGTCAGGATAGGAGAATTGACTAATATTCTCTCTAGTTCTTCAAAATATTCTTCACACTCTTTTTTCCAAACAAATTTAACACCGTTTCATGTGAGCATTGTTAATGGGTTATCTAACCCGGGAAAATTCTGGACAAAACGTCAACAATAAATTGCTAAACCAATAAAACTGCGTACCTCAGTTATACTCGTTGGTGCTGGCCATTCATGGACTGCCTTGGTCATTGAAGGCTCAACGGAAATTCCATCCTTAGAGACAATATGGACAAGAAAAGAAATCTCTTGAAGCCAGAATTCACATTTTCTAAACATCCCATATAATTCATGTCTTCTAAGAGTCTTCAGGAAAATGCGCAAATGATTTTCATGATCTTAGTAGATTTTGTAGTATTCCAAGATATCATCAATAAATACCACTACCAAATCATCGAGATATTCCTTGAAAAATCTATTCATTAGATCCATGAAGATAAAGGGTGAATTAGTCAATCCAAAAAGCATTACTGTAAACTCGTAATGCTTGTACCTGGTTTGAAATGCTATCTTCAGAATGTCTTCCTTCTTCACGCATAACTGATGGTATCCAGATCAAAGGTCGATTTTAGAAAAGTATTGGGCTCTATGAATTTGGTCAAATAAATCATCAATGCGAGGTAGGGGATACTTTTTCATTATTGTTATACCATTGATCTCCCTATATTCAATACACGACCTCATAGATCCATATTTCTTCTTAACAAAAAGGATTGGGGATCCCCAAAGAGAAAAACTCGGGCTAATAAATCCCTTATTACTCAATTCCTCTAGTTTTTTCCGTAGTTCCACTAATTCCCCAGTAGCCATTCTATATGGGGTCTTTGATATGGGCCTTGATCCAGGAATTAAATCAATGGAAAGCTCAATTTCTCATTCTAGAGGATGTCCAGGTAAATCTTCAGGAAACACATCAACATATTCTTTAACAATAGGTACATCCTCTATTTGAACATTCCTTTCCTCACCCACAATTATTTCATTCTCTTCCTCTACAATAATTGAATTTAGTTGAGCTTCTGGGGGTGGATCTAGATAAGAATCAGGTGGTGAAGATTCTGCTCTAAATATAAGGTGTTCTTTATCATCGTCCTCAAAAATTGTAACCTCATTCTTCATGCAATAAATTTTCACATAATGGTCAGAATTCCAATCCATACTGAGGATTATATCAGATTCAATCAGGGGTATGATGATGAGATCAGCAGATAAAGAGCATTTATATGCACTAATGAGAACTGATACACAAAACATTGTTGCAATGATTCTTCCCTTAGGTGTTTTGGCTGACAACTATTTTATTAAATCAAATTGGAAATATCTAATTTTATTAGAAAACTGGGAATAAAT
Organism: Viscum album; assembly: GCA_963277665.1. Lineage (NCBI taxonomy): Eukaryota > Viridiplantae > Streptophyta > Magnoliopsida > Santalales > Viscaceae > Viscum > Viscum album. Next base: position 629,755,261 of record OY728127.1, read on the forward strand.
GAAACAATGCGATGATCCAGAATCAAATTAAGCATTTTCTAAACTTGAGGAAACCACAAAATTACCTACCACCAAGTCTTTTGGAGCTTCTACCTCAGAAGTAGTGATAACATAAGCTTAGCCTTGATCCCTTGGTATTTTCTAAGGTAAGTTCCCATGACGCTTAGGATATTTATTCACATAATTCCCCCTTTCTCTACAATTGTAGCATTAAACATAGACATCCTCTTTCTTCCCTTTTCAATCACGAGCTTGGTGGCCTTTTTCACCACACTTGTAAAAGACTCTCATTACCTTCAGGAAAGTACCCGTGTGTTTCTTCCCCATTTACCATAGGATGGATATTCAACATTTCTTTTCTTCCCCTTATTTCCATTTATAGAGTGTTCAGCAGATCTCTTCTTCTCTTGTTTTTCTTTAAAGTTGTAAGACATAGATAATTCGTTTTCTGTCTTGATAACACAAGAGATAATATCTTCGTATGATGAGAAGGATTGTGAGACTGCTTCTCAATGAAGAAACAGTTTTAACCCATAAAATAAAATTTCAATCCTATTTCTTGGGTTACGTATATAATCTACAACATGCCCCACTAACCTTGTAAAGTTAGCTTCATACCTAGCGACATTCTCATCCTCCTTTTGACTCAGACTCCGAAATTTCCTTTCCATATCTGCTCGATGGTCACAAGGAAAGTATTTTTCTAAGAAGATATCATTAATCTCCCTCCATTCAATATTTGATACTTCCTTTGTATTTTGAATCATTGACCACAATTGATCATCATCTCCAGTGAGGCGGTAAACTTCCATGAAAACCTTTTCCCTTTCACTACTCCCCAAGGCATGAAATATTTTTTCTAAGGAATTTATCCATTTCTTGGCTACTAGTGGATTTTTACTCCCATTGAATGTTGGTGGTCGTTTCCTCATGAAGCAATCTAACATTGATCCTCCACGTTGTGGATCAGGGCGATCCATACGATTAAAGTTATTATTCATAACCTGAGTGAGTTGTCCCAGTATGGTGATTAGATGATCAACACCGGTTGCATCACCAACTCCACTATAATTATCTTGAGCAGGAGGGAAATCCCTACATGGAGTGCGTTAATTGATACAATTTCCATTCCTTCCTCTAGGCACCATTTCTAAACAATGGCATAAACTAGATTAGTTTATGAATCGAAATTCATAATTCCAAACTTGTAAAACACTTAACATAAATTGAACATTTTATAGATATAATACATAATAAAAAAAGTAATATTTGAGGAAGTATATACTCATAGACCCTTCATAATGGTTTGTAAAGAAAATGAGAATTATCCTAAGCATATCCCCTGGGAGTTTCGTAACCAAGAGTGCAGCAAGGGCCGTTGTCGTCCAACAGTTCCCGTTCGAGTCTAGCTCAAAATGGTGTTTTTAGGTTTTACCCCTACGTACATCTGTTCCAGAGCCACCTCTACCTTCTCGTATCCAAATAGGGATATATTTATTGGAAAAATCACAAAATCTCTATAATACCAAAATTATAGGAAGTTCCTCTATACTAACCCTCGAAGTCTATCTTTGGGTAATGTGCTCTAATCAGAGTTTATCTAAATCTAGATTTCAAGGATTATACTAAACTTCCTCTAATACCAACTGTAATGACACGACCCTAGTTACCTAGATTCAGTGCATTATTACATAACATTGGCATGATCACCAAAGATCAAGTCTTGAAATACTGATTAGTTTAGTAGCATTGGAAGTACTAGATACATTCATAAGGTTTACATTACATCATAAAATAGAAAACTACAACAACATTGATTTCATAGACAACACTGAGATCCCATAGACAATCCCTACAGATCCTTCATAATATACTTCTTCGCATCCTGGAAAAGATTAAAAAAATGGGGTGAGCTCAGATGTTCAATAAGGATAACAATATAGCGTAAAAATTCATAAATAAGCATAAATATTTAAGGCAATGTATAGAACTAAAAGAAAAGCCTTTTCAACATAAAAATTATCATAATATATGAAATATAAATCAAAATAATTTTATTTACTTACTCACATGGATATAATACTAGTCTAATAATCACATAAAATATCAATAGCCACTTTCATAATGATGGAATGCGCAGTGCGAGACTTTCATAACCACATAGTCAAGGCCTTGTGCCAAGACTACAAATAAGATTTTGTCAAGTCCTTTTTACAAGAAACTAGTTTTTCTCATGAGACCTACTGATGCATCGAGGAGCTATAGTGGGCTCCACCCATCACTTATAATGTCTAATGCATTCCTCATATGAAATGTTTTAAACATAACATAAAAATCTGTATTAAAACTAGTTTAAAAAATGTCAATAATTTATCCATAAACCATGAATGGTATGAAATAACACATCCACATTCAAATATATCACAAAACCTCAAATACAATATGGAAGTTTTGTATCATAAATCAACTTCAAATAAACTTAAAATCCTTCAAAGGATGTTTTCATAAATGAAATCAAAAACATTTTAGAGAAATATCTCTTTCTATTTTAAAATCATTTAAAGGTCACATAATTATAAAATAAAACATTTATATTTGAAAATTTTCTTATGATATTGTAAGGGAAGCTTTGATGATGTCATAATGGCTGAAAATAGCCGCACTCACTGTATAAGTTAAAAAAAGACATTCTTACCTTAATTTTGTCGAAAAGGTTATAAAGAACCTCGTTTGGAAAATGATGGAAAGATTCCTTAATAAAAATTTTAAAAAAATTCATTCAAGGTTATAAATTACTTTAAACCATAGTCTATAAAATTGTAAGAATGTTTTGAAATACAATTTTAAGAAACATGGATGTGGATGATAAAGAGGTCTGAGTAGATAATTACATGTAAACACCTTCGGATAGTGAAGAGATTTTATAATTAACCCTTACCTTGTACTTTTCCTTGGTATAGGGTAGGTTAAACTCTTGTATAATGGTAAAATAATTGTTATTAAATAATAAAATAATCATATACATTAATATGATATCATATATGATCTATTAACATTGCTTTGTTAGTAATATCTTAGTATTATCGTTGTTTCGAGTGTTAATGGATTAATTTTACTTTATATTCTTTGTTATGTGAGTCATATTTTTTATGAAAGGGATGTATCTAATTCATGTATAGAATTATATCAAGTATCTAAAAAATATTTTTAATCATCAAATGAAAATTAGTCTTGAATGGATACAATGGGGAATGAATCTCATCGCATTCGTGGAGAAGGTAATCTGTACGTACGCAAGAGCGACAATATCATATTTTTGTTATTAAAATAATATATAATTGGATGGTATATAATATATAAAGAATCATTATAATTTCATATATATTATTTACATCAATTACACATCATTATTATACCCATACAAATAATAATGTATTGAATAACTATTACACCACGACGTGGAGACAATAAGTCGTATGTACGCACGTATGGTGACATGTCATTAAAAGGATGGATAGAGTAATGAATTTGGTTGTACAATATTTATAATAAAATAATAGTATATAGAATAAACTGGAGTTATTATTTTAGAATGGAAACAACAAAGAAAAAGTATGTGGATGAAGAAAGGAACTTGAAATAGGTGATGAAATATTTACCTCTTCTTCGGGTTCTTCTTTGTTATTTGATCAAAAAGGCTCCTTATGATGGCATTCTAACTAAGGTAAGGCCTCTAGGATGAAGTAAAGACAGTTTAGTGGGTATTCGGGTAGGGGTTGGCAGATCCAAATGGCTTTGAAGGTGTTAATTAGATAGAAAATGGAGTGCCCTTTTATAAGAGGGGTGAGGGGCACCTTAGGAAAAGCTATACATATTAATTTATAATAAAATAAATTTTCGGTTTCTAATGGCTCAAAAATGAATTATATAATGGATAAGGAAGGTATGGGTCGAAAACCACACAGCCAATAGGTTTTAGATAGGTTTGGGTCACTATATTAACTTTATCTTTTAGATTTAACTCTTAGTTAAATAGTTTGACATTTACCATGTCTCTTTGTATTTTTATATTATATGGTTAATAAACTTAATATATACTTCCAAGAGAACCCCAAGTGGTTCATTAATGATATACCTATAATTATATATGTCCTTTGGCCAAAAATTATATTTTTAGGAATAGATTATCAATCAATAATATAATATTTGTTTTTAAAACTCTTTTTTGTCAATTTTGACACTATTTGGTATTTTGTTTTTTTAATTCATAACATAATTATTACTTCAAAAAAAATTCATATAACCAACCCTAACATGTCATATTAACCTAGAAAATTATTATAATTCATAAAATTTCTCAAATTACATTTATTTTGATATTTATAATATCAATTAATTTAATATTTTGTTAATTAGGTAATTACTTCATCATTATTGTGTCATAATAAAATTAACTATTCAATGTATAAAAATTATAAATAAAATACCATTATGTAGGAAATCCTTTTAGATTTCTAATTATTATTTATAGTCATAGATATAACATGTATAACCCTATGTAAAAATTGTTCTACTAAAAGATATATGCTTATGTCATTTTTAGGGTAATTTAATATTATTATAATATAATTTTTTAGCCTTATTTACTAGATTTACAGTTTAACAATGGTAAATAAATTATTTAATGAACTAATTATTCAAAATGCCTTAAAATAAAAGTAACCTATTTATACAATTTCGACCTTTAGATTCTAAATATGGAATAAATTTTTCTAAATTCAAAACACATAAGTGGAAGAAATTATTTTAAAATTAATACCCACTTTCAAAACAAAAAGGGTGTTTTTAAGAAATAATAACTATCAAAATATGGACACTTTCTTATATCCAGTTTAAATGTGAAATTATGTCCAGTGACAAAAATTAGATTAAATGGTAAAAATTTGATCTAATTATTCATTAAAACCACTCAATATTATAATTTAGCACTATAAATTTTTTTAATTAAAAAAGTTCTTTTTAATTAAAATTTAGTATTTTTCACTATTCATCAAAAAAGTGAATGTTTTCATAAAAATAACAAAAATTCATCCTAAGATAATTTCAATACACCGAATCCAAAAATTTAGTCCATTTTGAAAGATAAAATTTATAAAATTTCAAAAAGTAGGTATTACTAATCATAACGGCTAGTTTGATTGGTTGTGGTGTGTTAGAACTCGAAGTTGTGTACAACACACGCTATTGTATTATTCAAAGAGAAGCGTACCATGGATGCTTGGGGTATTAAATTATTTCAATATTCCATAATTAATATAGTATCACTTATATAGTGATATGTAATTATTATTTTGAAACAACCATATTCCACTTTTTATCCAACCTACAGGAAATAAAATTACCATGTGTGAGTAATGATAGAGGTAATAATGATAGAGGTAATAATGATAAAGGTAATTACCATCTATTTTCACCACCACCATACATATATTGTAACAATGATAGAGGTAATAACTATATATTATTATTATAAAATTATATCTATTCTAAGAATTATAAACCATACACTTCAATTCCATTAATCTATTATTGGAATGATATCTTCTCTAATGCATATGTTTGGCTTACCATCTCTACGATGCAATGCCATTTGTTCAACATGATCTTCATTAAAGAATGATTATAAAAATTAATTGAATGAATAATTAAAATAAATATTATACTAATATAATTCTAAAAATTATATAACTATATCCTAATAAGATGAACACGTACTTATCTGACGAATCAAGCATTAAAAAATAAACAAGTTAATACCCTATGGATGAGTAATCATGTTACTAAAAAAAGTATGATAATATTATTATAAATGATATCATAAAATTGAATACAATTTGGGGACCGTTCAATAACATTATTTAATTCATTATACAGTAGGTTTGGATACATACTATGTATATCAAACCTATGTTAAGGGATAATTTTGAAATCACATTACTATCTATGATTGTTTATTCGTAAGTATTTACTAGGGTATATTTATCATCCATGTACATGTTTTACAAAATATAAATTAAATAATATTTTTTATATCCTTCTACAATATTTTAAATCCAATATTACCTATTGGTGAATTTTTATGAATTTTTATGAAAGGAATATTTTGTCATTTTTGGTATGTGGTACCTTTTTTACTTTTCTTGAAAAAGTATGAGGAGAATTTTTTTAAACTTATAGAGCATGAACATATTTTTACACTTTAATAAATCCTTATTTACATGAATATTCTTTTAAAATATTTAATTTTTATTTTTAATTATTTTTTTAAAATTTCTTGGAATTTTGAGAAAAGAAAATTTTTTCGATAAAGAAAGGATATTTTCCTAAATAATTAATCTAAAGTGTTTTATCAAAATTATTTTCCATATAAGATAAAATTATCTAAATAGTGTAATGTTTAAATCCCTATTATTACTACTATTTGATTGTGTTTATGATATAATTATATTTATGAAATCAATTTATTTTAAATGTATTATGATTGAATGATGTTTAAGAAACCCATTTTATTCGTTGGATTATTCTATAAGGATTGAATTAAATTTTTGTAGAAAATTTAAGAATGATTTCATTATGATATTGGTGGGTCCTATATCTCCCTTTAGATAATTGTGTCATGATTTATATATCCCGAGATAGATAGGTATGGAATATGAATTGATCTCAGTTCCGTAATAAAAGGGCTGGAATGAGGAGTAAACTTGGTTCTATTAAGGACATTTTCCTCATTGATGGTCCTGAAAATAAGCATTGAATTATATGAAATGATTTTATATGATTATGTGTATGACACAAAATTCCATGTGTTATGTATTAAATTTTTGGATTATGTTGAACTTTTATGATTTATCTCATGTCATGATATCATGATATTTTATATGTAGGATACGATTTTTAAATGTTAGGTTCTTATATCCTATGATTATGATATGATTGATATTGTAGCATCCCAGGTAAATAAAGAATATGAAATTTTCATATTTATTAATATTTGTGACTAAAATGTTAATATTAATTTAAAGGGAATTCTATGTTCGATGGCGTACCCAATACGCAACAATGAGATTTTTTGAAATATTACGTTGAACACTAATAATATAAAAATATTATTTTAAATGGTAGTTAATGCCTAGCCATTGTAATGGCGGGAATGAAAAAAACTAACAACAAAATGATTATATATGTTTGTTAAATATTTTAACAATTACCCAATAAATGATGGAGGCTTAAAATGAAAATGAATCCAATTTTAAGAATAAATATTCTAATATTATTTAAATGGTCGATTAACTGCCTTTTGATGGAGAAACCCTTTTAAAAATACTTTTTACCAATTTTATATTTTATACTTGAAAAAATAAAATCCTTCTTAATAATCTGGACATCAAAATGTACTTTGTGTAAATTTTTGTTATTTTTCCGATAATGTTCATTTTTAATGAATAGTGAAAAATATTGTATTTTAATTCAAAACCACCTTTTAATATAATTTATATATATGGTTATATTATCTTTTTAATTTATTTTAAAGTTTAATTAGAATAAATTTTTACCATTTAATTCAATGGTTGTCATTGAAATTAATTTCACTTTGAAATTGGACATAAACAAGTGTCAATCTTTTGATAGATATTGTTTCTTAAAAACACGCTATTTGTTTTGACAGTGGGAATTAATTATAAAATTAATTAATGAAACTTATATGTTTTTAATTTTGTAAAATGGAAATCACTTTTGAATTTTAAATATCAAATTTACCAGGAAAGTCAGTCAGAGGAAAAACCTCTGACCATTTATTAAAGAAAATAAAAAGTACAGTAAACAACGAAATGGGTGAGGGAGAACATCTTTACCAAACCCAACAAGTAGTCGCAACCAAAATCAGACAATTACATATCATAGGAATCAAACCAACATCAGACATAGACGAACCAGTCCCTTCTTCAACGGTGCCTCTTCAACTGTGCCTTCAACAACTCAGCTCAATAGAAAAATTCATCATCAACCACTGGATCAGAAAAATCCAGTACAGACTCCTCTTAAACTCCACCATTTCTCCTCTTGTCTCTTCAAGAATACTCCTTCAAACCCACACAACCATCCATCATGCTCCACCATTTTGGAACATGCCTCCATTGCAATGCCGAAACAATCCAAACGTAAACAAAAAATCCAGATCCAAATCCAAACCAAAAAACCAACATCACAACCAGAAGAAATCAAGCATAACCCTGTAGAAAACACACATCAGCATGATTAAAAAACCTCCCCCCTCCAGAACTGAAGAACGGTGCAGCGCCCCACGGAATCCCGTCGAAACCACTTGGGGCGACCAGGATGCAGTGGAAGAACCGAGACAGAATGCAATCGGCGCCGGAGGACGATAGATCTGAAGAGACGTGGCCGATGGAGAACACCAGAGCCCTCGTCGAACAGATGTCATCTCCGGAAAGCACGAGCACGCCAAATATTCTTAGTTGAGTCATGGACGACCATGGAAATATTTTTACTGAACTTGAGGGCCCATGGAGTCACATGGGTCTAATAGTGACATTTATGACATTCTTTTTAAAAAGAAGAGAAATATAAAAAAGGTTTGTATATCCTATGTAAAAGAATTTTAATTTTGTTTAAAAAAAATTATCTCTTAGAATATAAGTATTCATTTTAAATCTAAAAATATTTCCTACATCATGGTATTTTTTTATAATTTTTATACATTTAATAAATAAATTTATTTATGACACCAGGATGATGCAGTGATTACCTCATTAAGGAATGATTTAAATAAAATGAAAATATAAAGTAAAATCTAAGACATACAATTTTCAAAAACCGATTATATGGGTGTATTTAGAACCCTTATCTCCTTATCCTCGAAATATATCATTGTGGGACCTTTAAAATCCAGAAAACATTTTTTAATAAAGTAACATTTCAAGACTTTCCAAAATTGACCCTCCTCCCTCTTATAAAAGGCCCCCACCTCAAACCCCTTATCCAATCCTCTAAATCTTTTGGATAGTCCATAATCTTCTCATATTATCTCTCCACATCCCTCTATCACTTCTAGAAGCCTCACGTTGGGCATAAGTCTTTCCAACAAAGCCTTTGTCACAAATAAAAAAGAGTTACCCGATTTATAGGTAATGTATTCTCTCGAGTTTCTTTCTTTTATTTTCCTCCATCACTCACCGCTATCTTCTTATTATTTGATCCCATAATAACACCAGTATAAAAAATATACTTGGATGTTTTTATGATAAGGATTATACCTACACTCACACACACCACCGTCTAATGGTTAAAGAACACATTGTTTCTGTTGGTAGCGAATTATTGCCTCACGAAACGATGATTGTTCAATCTTCTTTTAACACCTTTCATGGTATCCATTAGGATGGAACTATATTTATATATGATATATATTATATTTATGTCCTCTCTATGCTTCTTTATTTTAAATTTAAAACATAACTTTATGCTTTCCATGTTGTGAAAATATGATAATTTCATATGAGGAAGTGTGGACTACCGCCCCCTCAATTGATGTGACTTGTTCATGCCAAACATGGAATTTATAAAGAATGTGATTAATGAAATTATGTTACCTATATAAAATATATATTATACTTTAATTATAATATATATATGTCTCATTTAGTTTTAAATTCCATTAATATGACAAAAAATGAAAGTAGCCTTCATGCATACTTACGACCTACCGTCTACATGAACGGTACATTTTATTTCTTATCTCCAAACATTATGGAATATTATTAAATACATATATAATGGATATATATGATATTTAAATCATGAAAAACATTCTGGAGATGATGTACTTATAACTACATGGATAATTCTCTTCAAACAAGTTTATTTTTGACTAATGTACCGAACATCGACAAAACGTATGATATGAACTCACATAATTAAATAATTATTATAACATGATAGTATGTGATATTAATTGAATAATAAAATTTAAATTAATTCCTTAAGAAATTATAAATTTACCAAAGTTTATTATTCAGGAATATAAAGAAACGAACAATACAAGTCGGACTTGAGGTAAAGGGATTTCTTATCTCACTTTTAATTCCTTGAGATTTCCATTGTTCTCCACTTATTTATTGCTTGTGCTGTATTTTGTACTGCCATTTCATATATATTATCATGAATATATTTATATTCATGGAATTATGTGATTCATTTGGTGTTTATTATCTTTGGTCATACGACTTGATTGATTACAACGAGGTAAGGGGTTTTTTTCATCCCACTTTTATTCCTGTTAGTTTCATGCTACATTTTCCACTATTTCTTTTTGTGTGGTGTGTTTACTTCCCATTATTGTATTATTTGGGTAATATACATTAATTTATGGGTATTTATATATTCATTGTATGATACTTCTATCATGGGGTGTACATTTTGGAAGTTACCCAAATCGGTAAGGGAACATTTCACTCTACTATTTTTAAAAGACTTCTTTTTTAGGTCTTTTAATTTAAATATTCTTATGTTGGGATATGTTATAATATATCCTTATTTCTATAAATTTTATTTCCAAGTGATGAGATACCCTTTTTATCTCTCATAAACTAATTTTCTTAATTTTAAAGTGACACCGTTAGGCTGTCGAATTTCTGTAAGAGAACTTCTTAACCCAATTTCAATTTATTGGGTTAAACCTCTACTTCTTGATTATGTATTACAATTAATATGTGTGGATGACCTATGATTGTTTTACACCTAATATCCACTTATATTCGATGTATTTATATTATTCACACATAATTATATAATTGATTTTTCCTTAATCTAAGGATGTCATCTTTGTATGGGACTTCGTCTCAATCTCATTTCATTGATGCATTTTTTGATTTCTACACGACATTATTTTATACGGTGTATAAAAAACATTGAAATTTAATTTCACTCAAAAGGAATCTATTTACATGTATCATTTTACTAAACAAAAAAAGGATTTTTTTTCTTACGATGTGACGACAACGACTTCTCCGCCGCCGTGACCATTATTTGAGTTTTGACTTCCTCAACAAGCCATAACTTTTTTAAAAAAAAATTAAAATGTTTTAGATTTCATTTATTTTGTTATTTAAAATGATTTTGATAATTTTTTAATTATATTAATGTGTTTTATTAATATCTTGTGATTGAAATGTGGAAATGTTATGTTACCTTTATGCATGTTTTATGTGATACGATTATGTTATGGTTCTTGGGAATTGTTTATGAAGTCAATTGGTTACGTGATAAAATAAGAGCGAGTGAGCATGAGATAGCTCTCCAATTAATTGGGTAACATTGAGGAGTTATACTATATGGTTTCTCTGAAGAGATTTAGGGAATATACTGTGATGGGTTTTCCAAACATAACCACGAGGGTTACTCCCTACGTAAGAATTTTATAAATGCCTCAAGTTACCTTTATGTATTATGATTTCTATGAGTTATTCATAAATATTATGATTTCATGAGGTATGTTAAAGTGATTATGTTTTATGAGTAAATTATGATTTAATTTATTCTTATGTATACATGGAATAATGTTTTCTTACCATATTTTTATATCCCTTATTGAGCTTTTTATGCTCATCCCATGTTTTTGAAATGTTTTCCATAGGACATAAAGATGAATAAGGTCAAGGATGGGATCAAGGAAATGTCATGCAATCTAAAACATGGAACTAGACATGAATCTTTTGTTCAAGAGTTTTTATTTTGAGAAATTATGGAAACTGAGTAGATGTGTCAACTTTGTAATCATTGAGATGTAATAGTTTTGTCTTAATTATATAAAACTCTAAACTTGAAAATATTAAAAATGTGAATTATTCATTTAATTAAAGATTATGTAATGTTTTAATGTAGGGTCCTTATAGATATCTTCCTTGTTTACCCTTACTACGAATCTAAGATCACCCTTTTCTTTGGTTTCTTTTCCCCGGGTCATGAAGAAGAGAATTAAGTATGTCAAAAAGGGGTCTAGTTATGACGAAATAAGTGGGAGACAATTTAAATGTCTTATGAATCAGTTGGTTATGTTTACCAGTTTCTAAAGAAACTAAACCTATACAGTACTAGAATGGTTTAGTTTTTTTAATGATTATTCATCAATTTTTATATAATATACATGTATGTAAAGTATGCTATATAAAAGTTTTTATTAGAGAAATGTTATATCTAACCTTTGGAAACTAGGATGAGAAAAACATAGTAAGAACCCTAAAGATATGTCTACGTAGAGGTTACAATACCTGTGTTTTAGAAATGATCAAGAATGACCTATGATAAAACCTAATGTGTCCTAAATTTATAGTTTTATTTTTGATTATATGGTTTCTCAATTATGAATAGTGTTTCTCACATTATGTTTCTTGGTTTCATTCAATGGTTGGAACCCAAAGGAACCACATTAATGACAAATGTGAAGGGAAATGAAATGATTTCCCAACTGAGAAACAAAATGTTATGGGATTTGGAATGAAATATCTTGTACATATTCTCACAAAACATTATCAATATATGAATCATGTAGGAATTCTAAATGAGCAATGGATAGAACACAATTCTATTGATCCATTTATGAGTTAGCATACACCTTCCTTCAGTGAGTCTTCGGATCTATTAGTGGTTGAATAATGGATTAGTACCACTGAAAATATATTTTATGTTCTCTAATGTTCATAATTGGATAAAGTCTTCTTGGAAGTTTATCGTTTGGAAGGTGAAGTAGATAAATGATGTAATATTATCAATAATATATATAGAAGAGATGAAATTGAATATTTGGAATAGTATGAGTTCAAGGACTTATTTTTTAATAATCAATTTCCTCATATTCTTCATAAAATGGTGGAGAATGTGTTCTTTGATATTAAGAAAAAGAACAATAAATCTATTGGTATTTTTGAGGAATATTTTACAATACATTCAAGGTACACTTCAGGAATTATTATCCAACCTGAGAGTAAAATTGATTGATTCATTAGTGGCTTAGAACCAAGCCCCAGAAGTGATTTTTCCATAAGGTATCTTAATATCAATAATAAATCCTTCGATTTCCATCAAGGTTGAGAAAGATAATGGAGTAAACCAACATACCTAAGGGTTTGTTAAGAAGAGAAAAATGGAATTCAATAGAAAATATAAAGACCACATTGAAAAGTAGATGAGTTTTCCATTATGCTCAAAGTGTGGAAAGAAACACGAATGAAATTTTCTTAAAGTGGATAGAAAATTATTTTATTAGTGGAAAATTATGTCATCGGGTAGTTGAATACTGAAGTGATGGGAAAAGATGAATAATGATCTGAATAAAGAAAAGGATACATAGAATGCGCCTTCTAAAAAACAATGATATAAGTTTAAGGAAATGGTTCATTATGCAAGTAAATTCCCTAATACTTGGTTTATAGATGATGATCGATGTTTGAAAACTATTAAGGAAAAAAATTAAGGGAAGTCACATTGAATCACTATCGACGATGTGGATTATGATAATGAGGTGTTGAACTGTACACATATCATCCACACTAATGTAGAAATTTTGTTATTTGATTCTAGATCCACCAACTCTTTTATTTAAGAATAATTTTCAAAGGGTATCTCTGTATTACATCAACAATTAGATGTTGAGTTAGATGTGACAAGTCATAATATCACAATAATCACATCAAAAGTTTATAATTCTTCTCCAATTAAAGTGTATGGGAAAGTTATTCCTACAAATATTCTGATCTTTCCTATAGTGGAATTTTATGTGATTCTTTTCATGGATTAGTTTTATCTATATGGAGATCATAACAATTTTCAAGGAAGGGAATTCATATTTCATACTCTAGATCAATATATGATCATTTATCAATGCAATGATGAATATAACCTTCAATTATATAATTATTTCATTTTATGGGTCTTTAATCTAAGAAATAAAGGTTAGATATTTCAAATGTCTATGAAGAAAATCACTATTTATAATACACCTATTGTATGGGAGTTTGATGATGTATTTATAGATGAATTTCTAGATATTACACCAAATTGCAAGGTTTATTTTTAAATAGAACTCATACCAGGTGTTATGCCTATTTCAAAAACAACTTATTTAATGGCCCTAATTGAGTTGTTGGAATTGAAGAAGAAACTCCAAGAGAATATTGACAAGGTATTCTAACGCCATAGTGCATCACCTTGGGGAGAACCTATTATACTTTTTATGAAAAATGATGGATCAATGAGACAATTTATTTATTATATAGAACTTAACAAGATCACAATCAGGAAAATTTATCCTCTTTCCTATATTGAATAATTAACCAGACAACTATGCTTAGCTCAATATTTTTCCCAAATTGTTCTTCTTTTGGGATATAATCAATTAAGGGTCAATAAAGATGATATACCAATGATGTTATTATTTATATGTTTTGGAAACTATGAATTTATAGTTATTACTTTTGGTGTTATTAAGGACCCTTATATCTTCATGGAGCTAATGAATATTTTCATTAGAGACTATCTTGATCAGTCTGTGGTAGGATTTATAGATGATATTCTTATATATTCAAGCAGATATGAAGAACATTAATATCACCTGGGAATTTTACTAAAGACCCTGATAAAGGATAGTCTTTATGAAAAAATATACATATGTCAATTTCGGATATAGGAAGTTTCATTTTTGGTTCACATAATCTCAAGAAAGGGGATATATGTGGATCAGGCAAAAAATGTTATTAAAAGATGGCTGAGACCAATAATTGTAAAAGAGATCTAAAGTATTCTTAGGTTGTAAAGATATTATCATCATTTTGTGAAATACATTTTTATGATTATATAATCTAATTACCATGTTGAATCACAAAGGATTTATGTTCTTGTGGACAGGGGAATTTGAAGAGAATTTCAAAGAGATGAAAAGAATGCTAGCTAGTGCACCTGTGCTCAGACTGCCTTGTAGTGGAGAATGGTTTGTGATATAAAGTGATGAATCCAAGAATGTTCTATGATGTAATGTCATGAAAAAATATATGGTGATATATTATTCCTTACGATAATTTAAAATCCAAAAGAAAAATTACCAAACTCATGATTTGGAGTTAGCTGCGGTAATCTTTGCATTAAATATTTGGAGGCATTATCTCTATGGTTAAAGGTGTGATATTTATACTGACCTTAAATGTTTAAATTATTTTTTCACAATATAAAAAGACAATAATATTCACCAAATTAGATGGTTGGATTTGATTAATGATTATAGTTGCGCAACACATTACCACCCTGGGAAATAGAAGAAGGTGGGAAATGATTTGAGTCAAAAGGACCATCCTAGCCTATCCATGATGAGGATCACAAAATATATAATATTAATGGATTTGAAAAGGATGGATCTTGAAATTTTCTTAGAATGGTAGAAATATTATCTTTCTCAAATTAATTTTCAACCATTTATACAAGTGAATATTAAGGAGGCACAAGAAGGGATATGTAGAGCTACAAAAATAGGTGAGAAATGTTCCAAAATTCGACCTTTTTTGTGATGGAATAATAAGGTTAAGTAACTATGAGTTTATTCATCCCATACCATAATTAAAGAATGAGATGCTATATGAGGCTCATAGTTATTCATTATCTATTCATCCTTGAAGCCTAAAGATATTCAGGGACCTGAAAGATCATTTCTAGTGGGGTGTCATAAAAATAGATGTTTCAAAATATGTCTCTAGGTGATTGGTTTTTCATCATGTTAAGACCGAGAGATATATTTTTAATAGGACATTACAACCATCACCCATACTAGAATGGAAATGGAAAAACATCACTATGGACATTGTCATCAGACATCCCAAAACATCTAAAGGACATAATGCTATATGGGTTATAGGTCATTGCCTTATGAAGTTTTCTCACGTCATTTCTATTAGAGAAGATTTATCTCTTTATCATCTCTCCAAGATATATATAAAATAAGTGGTAAGATTTCATGGAGTACCACTTTCCAATATATCTTATCTGGATCTGAGAATTACGTCGATTTTCGGGAATATTCTTCAGTAGGATTTGGGTACAATGTTATGTTTCATCACTACATCTCATCCTCATATATATGGTTAGTCTAAGAGGTAAATTAAAACTCTCTAAGACAATTTTAGAGCTTTATCTATGTAATTCAATGGTAGTTGAGATCAACACCAACTTTAGTTAGAATTCTCTTACAAAAATAGCCTTCACTACAGTAATCATATGGTACATTATGAATCCCTATATGGAATGAAGTCTTGAACTCCAAATTTCTGGGATGAAGTTGGGGAAAAGGAATATATTAGGAACTTATCTTGTTGATTAAATGGAATAAAAGTTCATATTTGTTAAATAGCACATATGATCAGCTCAGAGTCAAAAAAATAATTGTTCCAACAACTAACGAAAATACCTAGGTTATGGAGTTGGTGTAAATGTGTTTCTACGAATATCTCCTTGGAATATGGTAGAGCTATTTGGAAATAAGGTAAATCTAAACCCTATTTATATCATTAATTTTAAAATTCTAGATCATGTTGAGAATGTAGCTTTCAGATTCACGCTTCCACCGAATCTCTCTGATGATTCGAATGTGTTACATGTATCCCTCTTGAAAAATTACATATATGACCCTTCACATGTACTAAACTCAGATGTTATACCACTGTAGTATTATCATTCTAATAAAGAACAACCCATATAGATTCTAGATCACAATTAAAACATTTTATAAATTAAGAACACTTTCTTGGTTAATGTTTTATGGAGGAACCACCAATTTTTGGAATCTTTGTGGGAACATGAGTATGTAATTAGGCATAGGTATCCTTAAAATTTGTATCCATGGGAATAATTTTGAGGGTGAAATTTGGTTTAAGGGTGGTAGAATATAACACCTGGATGTTTTTATGAAATATATTCTTTAAATAATTTTAATTCTTAAATAGATTTAATTGCACACAATTGTGAGTTTAAATGAACCACGAGACACCCTTAATATAAAACGATCATTATAACCTATCCATTAGGTTATCAGGAAAAAATATAACCAACATATGAAAATGTTTGACAAACTCATTAGCTAATAATTATTTATGTAAAATATAAATCAATTATATATTTTTATTAATAAATTTAGTGAATTACTATTATTTAATGAAATTAATGAAATATATATGTTATATAATTGATAAAATATTTTTTATATTCATCCAATGGATATTTTTGTAATAGGGTATAAATAAACTCTATTTAATGTATAATATCTTATATTTTTCAAAAGGGTAATTATCCATATTTTAATGGAGAATCCATTTTAAAATAAGATTTTGTCATATTAATAATTTTAATATGTCAACATAAATATTTTTTTTGGTTTGGGATATAAAAATTTACCTTGGATGAATTTTAGATATTTTGCTGATAACATTCATATTTTATTGAATAGTAAAAATACACTAAATTTTGATTCAAAATACATTTTTCCATCAAAATAATTTATATGGTTAAACAAAATTACTAAATTGTTTAAAATTATAAATATAATATATTTTAACCAGTTAATAGAATGTAGGTCATTGACATTATTTTTACATTGAATTCAAATGTAAAAACACATTAATCTTTTGCAATGTTTTAACAATTAAAACTTGTTCCCTCATTCTGACAATGAGATTAATTTTAAATTAATTTTTGAAACTAATGTGTTTTGAAAATTGAAAATTGATTCCATATTAAGAATATGTAAGTCAATAGTTTGTTAATAGATTTATTTTATTTTTTGTAATTATTAATTGTAACTTTGGTAATTTTTATTAATATAATAAATGGGTAAATATTGTAATTAATGGTATGGATAATATTATAAAATTAGACTAAAAATTTCCTTAATATCACTGGTGAGTAGGTTTTAACCTAAACCATCCTTGGGTCAAAATGGTATCCCTTGGAACCCACTTTGATAAGATTAAAAAATTTATTTAATTTTTTTAATGAAAATTTAAATATTATTTCTTTCAAAAAGGTTGAGGGTCAAGCCCCCTATATTAAAATAAATAAAGAAGATAACCTCTTAAGAACTGAGGAAGAGGCAACCCATAACAAAAAAGGGAAAAATGCCTTACACAGAAAAATTGAACAAAGGTCAAAATGATCACACATGTTTGAGGAAGAAAAAATCTATGTAAGAACCAGAAAAACCTCATCACCCCTAACCAGACAATGGAACAATGAGGTCATTCCAAAATTATTTATATCCCCCTCCTTCAGGAAGTTGAACTATGTTGGTTGAACAATGTTACAGAGCATCTCTCCAACCAACACAAAAGCATGGAGGGGAGCTGGATGAAAGGTTCCAGCACACATTTCCCTCTTTCGAGCCACTAACCTGAAAAAGTATAATTTTTTTTCTTTATCATGGTAATATATTTGAAATTTTTCTGAAATAAATAATTAAATTAATGAATTATACTTTGATGATGTAAAAAATCATTAATTGATGAGAAATCAATAAAAACATTAATTAAAATTCAAATAACCCCCAAAATATCAAAACAGTTGACAAAATCGTATTAGTAAATTATATCTTGACCATAAGCATCCAAGGGTCGAGGTATTGACTATTTTCATCCTTATAGAAGATATTGTGATAGTTATATTATTATATTTAAAGTGATCTTAATGTTTTCACATTCATAATTTAATAAGTATACAATTTTAAATGATGTATTTTCTAGAAGAAAAATTCAACTAAAAGTATTCTATAAAAATATAGTATATTTAGCTTCATCGTAGTATTTTGTTTATTAAAAAATTAGTATATTAAATAATCACAAAACATTGATGCAATAATTATTTTATTAATGAAGATATCAAATAAATATTTTAAAAAATATTAGAAAAAATATTATTTGCAATAATTATTATGTCTAATGAATTTTATATATTTCCCTAACCTATTAAAAATATAATAAATGAGTTTTTTCAATGTCAAATTGTTATCTTAATATTTTTAAAAATCAATGAATTCAATAGTGTCAAAATTGACAATGTTGATTGTTTACGAAAATAGTGATTTATTAAATTATTTAAAAAATAAAAAACATTTTTAAAAAATATATAAAAATTATGATATATTATAAAATTTTCAAAGGTACTTATTTTTTGTCTAACTGACTTCCTATATGTAAATATTTCACCCCTTTAATATCAAAATATTTGTTATCTTAATTAAAATTAAATAGAATAACTAAGTGTTCATTACCATGATAACTTTTAAATTGACATAAACACTTGTCTAATATTTATTGGCCAATACGATTACAAACCTATCTCATATCATATTCTAAATTGGCACATTTTTTAGGGTTTTCATGGGTTTCTATTTTATTATAAATTAATATCTTTAAATATTCCAAAAGTGACCCTAACATCAATTATAAAAGGGCACCTCCTCCCTCACCTCTTCAATTCTCATTGATACTCACATATAGTCTATCCTCTACCCATTTCCCTTATAAACATCCCTAGTTGCATTATAATGGTTCTGGTTTCTTAAATTACTAGCTGTAGTTCTCTTAGAGGATATTTAGAGGAAGCACGTCAATGAAGTGCTAATCTTCTCTACTGATTCCTTCATACTTCTTTATTCCTGTAATTCCTATTCATGAGTTAATTTCATTATAAAGTAAAAAATCCTATATCAATTATACACTATGATTTTTTATGAGTATGAAGCATCAGTTTTCCACTTTCTATCCATCCTATAAAAAACGAAATCACCACACTTTCGTACGTATGGCTTACCGTCTTCACGTCAGGCTGTAATATGTTTTTACCACCATCATACCTAGATGAGTATAATGATAGAAGTAATAATTGTATATGATAATTATAAAATTATATTTATTCAAAAATATTATACACCATCCACTTCAATTCCATGCAACATTTATGGGAATGATATCATCCCTCGTGCGTACGTATGGCTATCCATCTCCACGATGTTATGCAATTCATTAAAAGTGATATTCATCAAATAATTATTATATAAATTAATTGAATTAATAAAGATGATATGTGTTATACTAATATCATTCTTTAAATTATATAACTATATCCTAATAATATAAACATGAACTAATCTAAAAAATCATGCGTTAGAAAATAAAAAAGTTAATACCCGATGGACGAGTAATAATGTTACAAACAAAAAAATGATAGTAAGATCATATATGATATCTTAAAATTGACTATGATTCTTGAATAAGTCAATAACATTATTTAATTCATTATATATGCGGTTTGGATACATAAAAATGTATTCAGACCTAAGTTAAGGGATAATTTTGTAATCCCATCATAATCTGAGATTGTTTATTTTTAAATATTTACATGGGTATATTTATCGTCCAAATAAATGTTTCTTAAAAAATGTAATAAAAAATATTATTTATATCCCTATAAAATTTTTTAATATCAATTTTACCCATTGGTGAATTTTTATTAATCGGTATGAAAGAAATCTTTTTTCATTTTCGGTATGAGGTTCTTTTTTTACTATTCCGGAAAAAGTATGTGGAGAATGTTTTTTTAACTTATATAGAATTGATGGATTTTTACTCTTTCATTAATCCTTAATTCAATGAAACTTTATTTATAGGATTGTATGTTTATTTTTAATTAAATTATTTTCTTTTGAAATTGCCTGAAATTTTGAGAAAAAAGTGTTTCTTAATGATAATGGATATTTTCCTCAAGAATAAATACCAAGTGTTTTATCAAAATTATTTTCCCTCTAAGATGACATTCTATAAATAGGGTTATGTTTCTATCAATTTATTTCCATGATTTGATTTTGTTTATAATTGAATTCTATTTATGATAACAGTTGGTTTTATATGGATTATGCTAGACTGATGTTTAAGAGACCCATTTTATTCTTTCGGTTATGATGTGTTGAATGATTTATGTTTTTTGGAACTTATAAGAATGATTTAATTATGAGATAATTGGGGACTATATATCCCTCCAATGTAGTGGGTACATATTTATATCTCATGAGATAGGCATATTTCACACATCTGAGACACTTTCCAAATGTACGTATACACACACACGCACCCCCCAAATACCCATAAAATACTTAAAGGTAAATTCAACTGATATTATAATGCTTGAGTAAAATATATCCTATATGAAAGTATGAAAAAATTGCTGAAGGAAATAAAGGTCCAAATACAATCCCACCTAAAATTTAAAATGATTCCAATCAGCTATGTAGGAGGGGACTTATATCAAATTAAAAATCAATCCAGCCATGATCAACATAAATCACTATGATCTTCCTAATTCTAATCAACTTAGGACTCTGTAAAATGGAATGTCATCTATAGAATACCCAACTTGTGTGGTAATAGCCCATAAATGAGTGAGTATAATAGTAACCAATATGACACCCTAAAATCAACAAACTTAAAGCATCAAGAGACTCGTTATCTCATCATAAGGTGTTCCAATCAAGATATGTGACATAACAATAAGAAAGAAACCTGAATACCCTCATGATAGAATCCAAGTAGAAAAGAGATTTGAATCATACATCTGATCATTTGATTCTTATTTAGTCATTAATGTAATTATCCTCTGGGAGACCTCACTCCATGATCCATGCTATCACAGTTGACAATCATCCAAGAGGACATTCCCTTTAGGCCTTTCGAATGAAGTACTCAATGGATCTCATAAGATCACAATACATGGATGAGAGATAACATTAAGGACCACATGGGGACATTTTAAACCCATTTTAGAAATTCCCACTAAGATGTGGATGATAATACCACATACATTGGACATAAGAATTATATAAACCCCACATAGTTAAGGTGATATGATTGAGAATCCCTCCATGATCTCATTGAGGGAATGAAAAATCTCCTTCCATGAGAAAAACCCATAGAGGGTATCACATTCTAATGAACATGATTAAATAACACATTAAAACCTCTTAAGAATAGACCATGAGAACACAATCAACTGATAATGGTCAACAATGATTGGATAAAGGATATAACTTGACCAGAAAAAATTATATGGTGTGTATTGGGGGTATATTGTGTATATTGCCTTATTTTATATCCTACTATGTCTCGCCAAAGGACATGGAATTTTTGATTACATACATGGTGTTTCCCCTAGGGGTAAAAAATGTGTAGAGGTCAGAACCAAACTTTGAAGACTACCATCCCATGCCTATGTACATATAGTAGTGCCCATGTACTTCGATCCATGCCCATGTATTATAGCTTTTAGCATATACATGGTCGTTCCAATGTGCCTCGATATGTCAATACCCATATACCACTAGGGTAAATGCTGAGCCACCAGCACCAGGTTACATGGTGTATGACATGTGTCAAACACCATTTAGTATTTTTTCCAACGCATAAATCCTATCACTATTCAAGGGGATAAAAAACAAGTATTCTTTGGACTACACAATGTGTAGTATGTATTTTTCAAAAACACCAAGGTTGTTCTATGTATCTCACATGTGAAACTAACAACATTGGGTCCATTACTAATCTTTCTAGTAGATATCAGATATGCAAGTGAACAAGCTTGACCATTATTAGTAGCCAGATTCCATCCATCTAATCTGAAAAAAATAATTGTTCCACATGGTTAAAATGAAAAAAACCGCGATAAGGGATCTCTAAATCTAAACTAGATTTTCCACATCCTTCCTAAAAACAACTATGTCATCTATCTCCATTTGGATACCATGGCAATGATTCTTTGTTATAATAACTTATTGTGCAACCATTTTTCAATGAGGTTTTATCGATTTACAATCAAAACAAAATATCAATGATGAAAAAACATAGAACATGAATAGACATACAAAAAAACATAAACACAAAGAAAAAAACTCATAAAAATTTTTATGCTGGAATCAATCAATTATTGTAAAGGAGAAAAATGAAGATGTTTTACAAGATCAATAACAAATTCCCATTTCAAGGAAGATAAATCCAAATCCACAAAAAATTATAAAACCATTAATCAAACTGTATGATGAATTAATTAATGTTCCAATTGGGAAAAAAATTGAGATAAATTCAAATGAATAATTTCCTCTCCTGAGTTAGTAAAATTCACTGAAGAAGAACATAATTGTTCTATCGTCATTGGTGAGATCGACAAACTCTATTAGAGTTGAATATCCTTAAAGTAAATTGGTCATTGATCCATGATCTCAAAATCTATGAATGCTCCACCATTTTATTCTCTTAAATCAATAGAGTTATAAGGAAAATCCTTTAATTTGGATAAGAAAAAGTATTTATATAGGGACCTTGGTTGTTGAAAATAATAAATTTAATATTTCTTCTATGAAATATTTTCAATGAAAAAAATTACACTAAAAAGGTTATGTCACTCCAAGGACACAACCCAAATTTTTTATTCCATGTAAATACCATAATTACTGCAAAAGGATTTGATTTAAATATATTCAATTATTTATGAAGAACTATTCATGTGAGATATAACTTATTTAATATTTTTATTATACCAAACATGAGGCTTATCGGGCCATAGAATCTCAGTCTTTCTTAATTCCAGCCTATGAAAATATTCATAAATATATTTTAATGTTATACAAAGAAAAATTATTCATGTTACATTAATTTTTTTATATTTTCCTAGTCATTTTTGTATCCTCAATCATTTTTATTTGATGAGTATTTTATTTTCAAATAAAATGAATTCATTTATTCTCAATTAATCTCCTCCCTAAATCATTCCAATTTGTTTTACGTATAATTTTTTATTGGAATCCACGTAGGTTACTCATAAAAATTTCACATCAATAATAATTTCCCTTGATGTTTTCTATTTCATCATGTTGATGAGCCTACTATGTTATATGAATAAGAAAATTATATCCTTTAATAATCTTATTTGTAGGGGGATTACTTTATATATTTATATTCACTTGTCTTAATTTTTTGGATTAAATTGTTTTACAACATTATTTATCCAAAAATATCCTGATTTTGTTTCAAAATCTATACAAGTAGAAGAAATATGTTAAATATCACTTATGAATTTAAAAAATTTATATACCTTTATCTTGGGGATAGCCTTCTCAATAGCCATGGATGATTCAAACTAAATCTCTATTTCTCTTTCATAACATTATACCATGGTCTTTATGGTCTTTTTATCTTTACATAATAGTGACTAAGACAAATTTGTTTCATCATTCATTATATCAACCTTTTCCTTAAGATATTCGATCATCTAGTCTTGGTTTGTAACCATCACCATATAAATTTTAACCTCTTATATAAGATCTCAAAATTTCATATCATCACATATATTATATTTTTCAAAAAAATTATCTAATCTTTATATTGTTATTTTTCCCATGATATGCCTCAAATTATGACTTTATAACATACTCAGTACAGAATTCTCCTTAATCTTCTTCACTTCATCATATGAATCTATATTTTTTAACATTGTAAAGGAGAACCATGTGATCTTGAGAGGGAAGCATCATATTCACATGATTATGATGACTTCTTATTCTCATAATTACTCATTAAATTCATCTTTAATATTGCTTAGATTTTCAAAATACTACATAATTCCTTCAAGATTGGTCTTAATATTTTATATCACTATCAGTTTCATCATATTCCTTCTTTTCATAATTAATTCTAAATTTCCCAACACATATAAAGTTGAGTCAGTTGAGAGAGAGATTAAATTTTATATTTTCACTTCCCGTTTTTATATTTTTGGAAATAAGAGACATGATTCTATTTTATTCTCAATCACGTTCTTCTATTTATTCCCATAGTGGTTTATATTTTAGTTTGATACCTTTGATATATTTAAATATAATTTATTTTTTCATCTTATTTTTGAAGAAAAGATATTTTCTCTTCTCTTAGTTATGATATGTATTGTGATGCTCCTCAAGGTATATATTATCAATATATTCTAGGGTATATATCATTTGATAAAGTTTCCCCAGATATTTCACAACTTTTTACACAATTGTTAAATCGTATAAATTATCATTGAATTTAGGAAGCTACTCACTATCTTTTTTATATAGGCGAAATAATCATCAAAATACTAATTATATGTCATCTATATATCATTGAAATTTGAACTCAAGATATAATGCTTTTTTTTCATGAAATTTAAATTTCCATAATTTAAATTTTCATATTTCTTATACATCTCCATAGCTATTCGATGTCCCCTCACATTGGTTTAGAATTTCATGGATATATATATGATTGGATAGAATTCCTTTGATTTCTATTTACATATATATTTCATATATCTATATAATTCAATATTCACCTAATTTTAATGATGTAAATCCCACTATAACAAAGGCACATACATCAAATCCATGTGAAACTAGTTATAAAATTTTTTTGTTCTTATATTCATAAAATTTATATCCATAAAAGAATGAAACACCTCTATATTTTCGGAATCTTTTATTCACTATAATAAAAAAGTATGTGTTATTTATGAGGGAGTATGGTGCATTGATACCACATGTTGTACCCAGGTCTGGTGAGATCACTCGGAGGAGAGAAGGTGAATTAGTGATCCATTTTTTCAAAATATAGCTTTATAAATCAACCTATATATCCAGTTAAATATTACATCCACTCCATATAATGTCTTTAATACTTTATCAATAATGATTAATGTAAAATAAAGTAGAAACATGGATTTAAAAAGTTTAAAATTGTGGTCCTAATCCCTGATAGGTTCAGGTGAAGTACCAAGATCATAATTATTTTCTATTAATCACTTGTGTAAAATATATATGCTCTCTCTATAAAATAATAACAATAAATTTCCCAAAATAATAGGTATATAATCTATTAAAATATCATATCTAAAAGTGTTCACAGTAGCTACCTTCCAATGGGTTCTATATATAGGTATCCCTTCTGCTACATCAATATCTTAATAATATTATTCTTTCCACCTCTTTAGGATGTATTTATACTACCACATAATATATCTTAAATTATATTCCTAATATCTTTATTGAATAGGTCCTTGATTCTATCATCTCCTACTGAAGATAGTCGGCCTTATTCATCATCATATCTAAACACTCTCCTTACCTTGAGGGGAACTTCATCTTATTGACATGTTATTCTAATGATGCAATGTATTGGGTAAAAAGAAATATAACCTTCTTCTCTATTACTTCTTAGATTCATCAAAACAACATTCGTGTTCCCCATCTACCCCTATTCCATCAATGCACAAGGAAATCCTAAATACTTCAAGATTTTTCATCTTCAATGCTTAACAAATGATAATTAGTGTTTATTAGTATTAATGTATCTAAATTTAATATTCCTTATTCTCATATATAAATAAATATATATATATATATAAATATTCCATGAATAATATTTCATAATAAATACTGAAACTCTATGATTTTAGTAACAGAGAGATTATCCTCTTTGAAAGCAGTTATCCTTCTCAAAATAACCTCAAGGATTCAATTTAAATCTTTTTATCACTAAAAATTATATCCTCCATTTATTCTCTATGAAATTTTCTTTTTGAAGTAATTCAAAATCTCTACATTCATGGAATCATGAATCTTTTTTATAAAGAACTTATTTATGTAGAATGGTTCTAATCTCATCATTTTCATATGTATTTGTGGAATTAAAATTCCACTATGTTTTATAGACAAATGCTAAAGAATTCATATGACCTACAAAAGGATTCTGATATCAATGACTTGGGATAAAAACCTATACTCATTCCTTTTCTATGTTTCCTACAACAAACAAATCTCATACAATTCGAAATGACATATGATTTCCCAACGTATTTTGAGAAAAAATATACCATTAGCTAGAAAATTATAATATCAACACAATGTCTTATGATTCATCAAGTACATACTAACCATATTTATTTTTATAATTAATATACTGTATTTCATTTAAATGATTACATTAACAACATTTCCATTTTTGATTATAACACTTTAAAAAATATTCAAAAATAATAGATTAAGGCCTTTCCTCAAAATACTTCTTCTCAGACCATATTTTCTAAACATAGACTCTATGAGAATATCAGTAACACTACTTCGAACATAATTTTTGATTGGTGAATTTCAGACTCACCAAGCCAACAAAAACACCCACTGATAAGACAATATAGTGTAGAGTAATCCTCATTTTAAATAACCTAGTGTGAAACCTTTTTTTCTTCTACATGATTCTCATTTCGACTTCACACTTACATAGTGTCGACATGATGTTCATGATATGAGTGATCATCAGTTGATGTCATCATAAATCAAAATAATTAAAATTTATTGTGATACTAATTAATTAAAAAATTTACCCAAATCATTTTTTGAATTATTCTCTTCTTCATCAAATAATTAATCTGAAGACACCCATATTTTCAGCCACCACACTCCTCAAAGTTATCTAAGTACATTAATATCAAATGTATAAAGTTACAAAATAAATTATCTAAACATGTAATCTCAATCAACCTCATGAATCTATTACTTGAAAAACACGATGTTAAATTGAAAGTATTGATGTAACACAAGAAAATATACAATATCAAAAAATAGTGAAGATTGACTATGAGGTCGAAAAGTGAATGTTCTATATCAGTCGAGTAATTACAAACTTTAATCACATCAAATAAAGGACCCATAAAACCATATGTTTCCAATACCAAATTCCCAAATAATGTATTTACATATTGAAAACAAATGAAATAAAAAATGTTGGGTACACCTCATAGGACAATACATAAATTACTTTTCTTTCTTATCATCCAACTCAAAATAATCAATAACAAAAAAGTCATTGAGATGAGATTGCTGATGATGTGACAATTTTAAGACCCGACGAATTTGGCCTATATGAGATAGAAGTTAAAATCTATTCTCAACATATTTTACACACTTTAAAACTTATAATGGTTTAATAAACTGATAATAAAAAATTATAAACTATATTTAAACAATTTTATGGATGATGATGAGAAACATATAAGAAAACATGATCACTTATCTAAAAATCTAAATGAATTTTCCATTGACCCAATTAAGGATTATGATGATCTTTATAAACCTTCAACAATTCATAAAACAACTATATTTATTTTATTGTTCCCTACACTAATTCATATTCAATAATCAATGTCTTCCAAACCATACCCAACATAAAAGTTTATTGTAGGGTTATCCATACAATTTCATAAAATGATCCATGTAATTAAAAAAATGAATATTGTTATTATAATAAAACTCAACCAATTATTTGTGGATTTCCTATAAAAATATATATTAATTAACACATGAAAGTAGTTTGTTCCATTGTGTCATGATATTATACTCTTTCTCCCCATAAATTTGAGGATGAAATGTACTGCTAAGATATATCTAAGAAAAAAACCATGATGAGATGCATATAAATAGAAGATTCAAGTGAATTTCACATCCTTGATGTTCAAAATAACCCCAATCTATCGTAAAATAAACCAAAATATCTCTAATTAAAACTACCATGAAATGGACCATGAGATCATGGAAAACCAGGTTAATCAACCCCATAAAAATTCATGATGCATTTTTTCCACAAAACAATTCACCACAAACTCAAAGATTCAATATTGACCCTTAATAGTTGTATATTGAATATCCTATTTGTTAATACTCATATGATGATATCCCAATCAAACATCATTCTTATAAAACTCACTAACTCCCATGATTGTTCAATGAAATCATTATTTCTTGAGAGGGGATAATAGTTTTTCTTTGACAGATAGTTTGACCCCCAAAATTCTATATATACCTATATACTTCCATCCTCCTTACTCATAATAAACACATGATATATATAAGGATACCTGATGGGTATTATGATACCATTATAAAACAAGACATAAACATAATTTCACAAATTTTATAGCTTTAAGGGAAGCATCCAATAATTATAAATAAAAATTAAATAATATTATGGTTTTAATTTTATCCAAAATAAAATTTAATACATAGGGGATAACATCACAAAAACATATTAAAAAAATACAAATATAAATTCATGACATTGGAAAATTCTCTTCTTATAATTCTATTAATTCCACCATAAATCCAAAATACCAAAAATACATCGACATGAGGTGTCAATAATTCATTCTACGATCTCTCCCACCCAAAAACATCTCAAATTCTACAGCCAAAATAAAGAAAACTACTCTCTTAAAGTAGATATTGATGATTACTGACTTTAAATTTTACAATTTAATAATAAAAATTAAATCATACAGTTTTATACAGGACAATAATAAACCTTGAACAACCGATATTTCCATATAATCTGTTCATACCCTCGGTACACCATTTTGATGCTAGATTGTTTGTTAACTGGTGTAGTCAACACCAGTGGCACATGAAGTATATCCACCCTAATACAAAATTTTCTTAACATTAATGTTTCAATGAATAATTGTAAAAATAAAATATAAATAAAAAAAATAAAGTGTAAAATTAAATTAAATGGTATGCTAATAATTATCAAGCCATCCTAGCGCTAAATAATATATAAAATTTAATAGCTAGGCTCATGTTACTAACCTTGTAACCCCTGATGATTTCTACCACACCATAAATAATCTTATGAAGGTATTTTTGGATTTGGAATAAATTTTTACTATAATATACCCACCTTGTCATGTATTTATAAACCATTTTCTTGAGGACCTAGTTACTGTTGAAAATCTCACTAAGGTAACTACAACAAAAACTACTGGGTTCCATTTAATTATACTCATCATGATCAATGATGATTATTATAAATGTTCAGAGAATAATAATTACACATAAAATTAAATGACATAAATAAAAAACCATTCAATAGTTTCCAATAAATTCATTTGAATTTCCAATTGTAGTGAATTGGGAGAAATAGTCATAAGGGAAACATCTAACTTGTAAAACACTTGATTACCCTAAAAAGAAGAATATTCTTTCCATAGTTCCACTATTAATGATTTTTTATGATTCACCTCTAATGGATAATACATATATTTCACTATATTACTAATCAACTCATCCTATATCAACACATAAAATATGAATTGGTTTTAAAGGGACTAACCTAAATGTGAATCTATTCATGTAAATTGTTCTCATAATTTTATTCCCTGACCACATATCTAAAATAAGATCAAGGTAATAGTATAGAAGGGTTTTAAAACCCATGATAAACTCTCTCACACCAATTACCCCTTATCAAATGGTGATAAACACCTACCAATTGTTTTATTTTATCATTAAATATTGAATATTAATCAAGAATGAGATATTCAATATCTACACATAAGCTTAGATTTATCATGAACACCTAGATATAGTGTCCACCACCTATGATCCACACCTCTCATATAGATAAAAATGAAATTTAATCCAATAATTATTTAATAAATCAATACATATCCAATAAATTTAAATATTCTCAAACCACAGCCCTATCTCCAAATCATAGGTTTACACCTCGTACATTGATAAACTATATCATTGAAAATCATGAAAATAAATTTCGTTTAATAGTATGCTATTTAGCATTAGATTTCCTATGATACAACTATGTTTATATATATAAATCACCAACTAGAACTAATATTGGACATTTGAAACTAGAATTATTTATAAATATAAACAAAACTCCAATGTAATTCCCTATGTTTTGAGTCGATTGAGAAATTCTTAGTGGAATTGACCATGTCATTTGGTATAGGGTATGAATTCAAAATCACATTGAATAATGAAATTATGAGAGTTTTACCTCCTAAAAGTATTTATTTTGGATGATGTTTACATCCTGAGATATTTCTTGGGTTATTTGATAGGTTTCAAATTTGTGTGGATATGAAAACTCAATTTCGATAGAATCAGACACGGAAACATGATTTGTTGAAGTCATGTGGCCCTCTAGGGGAAATATGTGGCATGTTACAGGGTTGAAGATATTGTCATATGGTTTTTCTATTTGTGTGCTATAAACCATATGTCCGTGTGTAGGATCTATAGTAAATTCAAGAGCAATCCCCCTTGTCTTGCACATGGATTTCCTAACAGTTTGGGGTGTAGGGTTTAGATAGTACCAATAACACATCTTGGGAAATGTTTTTATAACCAATAACCTATACCATGTGGGGTGTATCTCCCTAATAGAGTTATTTTCATGGTTTTCACACATTTTTCTATAACATGTGGTGTAACCATAAACCACATTAAGTGGGATAAATGTTTTCAATTTTCCACTCTACCCCTAATTGGGTTTTACCCATTTTTTCTTCCCTATTCACCCAGGAGGCCTCCCAAACACCCCTCCTCCTCTTCTCATGGTGGATCTATGTGGATTTATATTGTAATAAAATTACATACATCTTGTTAGTTATCCTCCATTATGTCTACGACACATCATTCTTGGTTTACTATTTTTTCTCACATTTTATGTGATTGTTGTGTGAGTTAAATTGTTTGATTTTTAGGTTTTTTGAAGAGTATTCTAATATCTTGGATTCTTAATTGAATCAAATATTGATAATGGGTGTTTAAAGAATCTTATGTATGATTTTGGATGTATATGGATTTTCCCTCAATGTTTTTTCATTTATATATTACTTTCATTGTCCCAAATGCTATTGTTTTTTTGAGTATCCACTTATCTTGTGAAATGTATTTAATTATATAACTAATACTTAGTTGAATTGTTCCTGAGACCATTCATACGGTTTGAGGTCTTGAACCTATAACGAGCCACCCATTTATTTTGGGTTCACTAAGAAACACCAAATTATTATTATTTTCAATGACTGAAACATCCCTTGGGTGTGTTTAGTTTCCCCACACTAGTAGAATGCAAAGAGGATTTAAATGATTGTCCAATGGAAAGGAGTCCCACTTGGATGAATCAAAATTATTAAGTGAATTTATAATTAGAATGTAATATTATAATTCGAATAAATTAAATGGATATTTGATATTAAAATAATGTCTACCTATTTAATAGGATAGAGTTAGGAAAATTGGTCTAAACATGGTCCTTTTTTATTATTCACCAATTATATGTTTTTTAAATTTATATGTGATTTATTATGGATTATATGATATCATGGCCTATTTTTAAGTAATAAATGTAATTTACTAATGAAGATAAACTATTCCTTGATCGATATTGGGTTTCTATTTAATGAAATACAAACCTAAGGGCTCATAGGGAAATTTTTATTACATTATACTGGATTATTACACAAGGACCACTTTTTGTATTGTTGGAATGTCATTTAAAATACCCATGATTGAAGATGTTTGACATGCTGATTAATTTCACTTGGGTTTCTGGACATGATAGTCCATTCCCCCTTAATTATGTTTTTTGGAATGACCCTTCAACTTACTGTTCATGAAACCAGGGCATGGTCTCCCTTATTACTAGTAATACATGGTCATGGAATCCTTTACTATTCATCATACTCAGGCATGGGGTCCCTTACTATTGATGATACATAGGATTGGAATAACATAATATTCCTTGAGACTAGAGTCCATGAAAACTCTTAATTTAAACATGACTCTTATAATTATACATTTACAGTTGAGTTAAGTCTCGAGTCTTAGATTTTAACATTATATATATGACTATATGTGTTATTACATATATAGTGAAGAAACACACACACATAAATATATATGAATTTATGTATATATATATATGCATATAATTATATATATTTGGTGACTTATATTCATATACACTTCCATCTTATGCAGATGTGGGTATGGTCATCCAGGTGTCCTTAAAGAAACTGATCTAGACCTGAATTCATTTACATTTACCAGATGATTATAATTTTGATATAATAGAACACTGAATTATATTATATTAATGTACTGGTTTTTTTATACACTATTGGTGGTAGCCTATTGATTTTATACCAAAACTAGTACCTTCCACCGTTAGGTACAGAGAAACAAAACATGGTTGTAAGATCATGCTTTCAGATTGTGCTACGTGATATTATATTGGATATAGGAGCTTAAGAGTATAATAATGACCTTGAACAGTGGGTTCTCATTGAAATATAATTTTGTGATTTTAGACTTTTCATTAAACATTTACTGTTTTATTTTTTTTATATATTAGTGTGTATTGCAAAATTTTCATAGATGACTATAAATCATTCATTATTTATTTCCACATATTATTCTCTTCCACTATTATGTTATTCAATAGTTTCCTATTTATTTTTTATTTTTTTCTACTTATTTGTATTTATTATTGATACATTGGTTATAGTATCACGAATATATATTCATTAGAACATTGATTCTAGTTTGAAACTTCTAGTGTACGGGGTGGCCTTCTAGAGTTTATTTGGCGAACCAGCTCATTGCACTATTTTAGTGGCTCCCTGGTCGGGACATTATGAAGAGGTATCATAACTTCTTATAATTTTTAAATACTATTTTGGGATGATATAAATGATACTTGGATTGTTTCAAATCATGGTAAATAGTTCTTGTCTGGGTTTGACCACCCAACAAAAGAGAGAAATATCAAGATTCTTGGGATGGGAATGATGTTCGTGATGTTTGTTATAATAGTTGATTATTACTTCACCATGATTGATTGGTGTATGTCTGTATCTTAATGAATTATAGACTTTTACGCTTGGATAAGTATAGTATGGATGTATTACTACATGTATCATTTTATTCATATAGATATTGCTATGTGTTTCATATTCCATTCCATGTAGGTTGAATTTCTTGACTGCTTGTTACTTGAGAGTTTCTCCTTTATTTATTATTCATAATTCATATCAGTATATTATGTTTGGGTGATAATTATCATTCACATATATATTACCTGATCTTGTGAAAATTTTATCGTTCCTTCCGGTATAGTATACTTCTACATTTTTTTCAATTTTCCTTTATTTCTTGGTTATGTGACCATATTCATTGTTATATTATGATAAAACAATTGGTTCTTAATTTTTTTACATCAACCTTAACCCAATTATGAAAAGTTTGACACATGGACAATTGTTTTCATGGGATGAAATATTTAATATTTAGGATTAAATGGGCACCTACAAAAATTTTTAATGTTTATGGGCCTCTATAAATTTGGAAGGATAACATATATAATAAAACTATCACATATAAATTGTTATTTTCTAAAACTGAATATGAAAAACTTGTTTTTAGATACATTAATAACAAATATAACTAATAAAGGAATGCACCATTATGGATTAGAAATGGTAATTCATAAAACAGAACAGTGATACTTATATATATACATTGAATTGAAATTATGGTTGAAAATGGTTTCCTATAGGAAGGCTACTACCCCTATTACATAGGCATGACCACCTATAGGTTTAAATCGATACATAAACAACTATACCCATTTAAGTTATTTGGGTATTGTTTCTTGTGTGATATACCCATTATGGGTGTTTCAAAAATCTTATTTAAAAATATGGGGACCACATATGTTGGACTTATCTTTATATAATTCAATGATTTAACCCATGGGGGTGTATTCAAGTTCTTCAATATGGTTATTTAAACTATTCGTAGCCTCTTATATAAAGATACATATAAATTTATGGTGAAATCATACCTGATCACTCCCCCTCATAAAATGATAAATGCCTTTTTATTCTTCTTTGGAGATTTATTATTATGAGGTGTCAGTTAACTAAAATTCCAATTACAAACAAGGGAGTGATTTACTCTATATCATGGAATTGAAATTTTCATTATCCATGAATATTTGTTAGAGATTTATGGATATATGATATTGGCGTAAAATGAAATTATGAGATAAGTTCCTTTTGCTGGTTGGTGTTTCCTAAATAAGGTACACATTGTAGTTTTTTCTATAACATTTACATGATATATCTTATTATATAACAACATAAAATTTTATAATATCTGATACTTTTTAAATTCTTTATAATGAAACCTTTTTGAGGTGTTGTATCTTGAACCATAATGTAAGGGTGACCTTTGGCTTTCCATAGGTGGTGCATTGAACATGAGAATAAGTGTTTCTCATAGTTCTTAGTTGGCTTATTTTTTAATTTTTGTATAATATTTTGGAAAAGTAGTAGAGCATAGTAAAATTTTAGTTATGGACATGGTTTTAATGGTTGATTCCACACATTAAAATTCATGGTCAGTCTGTTGAGGTAGCATGCTTGGAAATGAGAAAAAATTGACATTCAAGCTAATCCTTGGGAATTCTATGTTATATTCCTCAATCATCTAAGTTAGGTAGGAATTTTAGATAATGAAATAATACCCCCATGTAGATGACTGGTCATTTGGTGAGTTCAACCATGAGGTAGTATTACCATATAATGGTAACCAGTGAGTGTCATCTCATTATCCTTACTGTGGCATTGTAACCTCTCAATGATAAATCCCCAATTTAGATGATTTGTGTTGATTAGGTCTTGGTAGCTCGATATTTTGATGGTGATGATGTTATGCCAATGTTTTCAGGTTTTCATCCTTTTATTCCAATGATTCATTACTTATTTTAGATTATAATTTTTTAAATAGAGTTACAGGTATGTTATATGCCGAATGGAAAGATTCATCACGTGGGATGTGGTTCTCATGAAAAATACCTTAGGGAATAGTGGATGGTTCTAGATAGCCTCATTTTTGACTTAGAACCCATTAATTATCATTCAATTCATTATAGGGAATCTTATGAGATAGTTTTTCCTAGGTTTTATTTTTTTGTTTTTTTAAATGATCATAGTTTAACATTATATTTGAGTCCATTGCAGAAAAGGTATTCAGATTATTTATTATAGGAAAGTTGATTCCTACGATTCATGGGAATCTCTTAGGGTGCAAGATAAAGAAACTAGCTTTGATTTGAAGAACAATTTGGCTTCTTATTCTAGTTGAACACTGGGTTCAATCTTAATGATTACTTCTCATAAATGAAAACCTGTGGTGGGATGTTTTTTGTTAAATTTTGGAATTGGTATAATTTTTTATTTCTAAGAGGAGCTTCAATGAAAATTAAGGCTTTATGATAACTTTCATGATGTATATAATGAACATGTTGATTTTCATGATGTATTACAGGGGGTAATGTGAGTCATTTTTTAAACCAAGTGGTATGATATGTACACCTAGACAGTAAGGAACATTTGTCATGTGCCTTTTTCACATTGTAATCTTTTATAAATTAATGTTGGTAATCGGGGTAGTAAATATCAAGGGTCAATGGTTTCAAATATACTTCTTGTTGGTATGTTGACCCTACTATTTGGGTTAATTTAATGTAATTTCTCTCTATAAAGGCTAAAGTAGAATAAAAGATATACTATGAGTTGGTTTACCCCTAGGAGGAATGGGGCACACATCGTTAGGAGACATGGTGTCAGGTATTGGTAAAGGAAAATACAACCTTATTTGACGTGAACATGGATTTTGTGAGTAATACACACCAATTGATGAAATACTACAGTACACTTTATTTATAGATTTTCATGGCCAATATATTGACATCTTCTTGAGTATACTGAGAGATCATCAGCTATACACTAAGATATCTATCCAAAAAAAAATTAGGGGTTGATAGATGACCTCCATTGGATTTTTTCTGGGGGAGTGGTTAAAAATTATCGATGTTTTTCATAGTTTTCCATTTTAATTTTATGGGGTGTCACCACCGTTGTGTTTTGTAACCTCAAGACTGAAAACAAAAAAAAATTTAGGGAATTAATAAATTATGATACATGAAATTTCATTAGTGCTCAATAGTGAGAGTATTCATAAAAATATTAGTCATTTTATAATGCAACGTGTTGTAATAACCATGAAATAATTTCATTATGTGAGAAAAAAGGAATTTTCTTATGGTGGGGAATAGTACAGGTTTATCTAGTGGGTTAACCTCTTGTGAGAAGGTTCGTAAGATCATGAGTTTTGTCGTTGGGTGGTCATTTTTTCTTTCAGATTCCATTGAGTAAATTGAACAAGGGAATCTGGTAATGATCATAATATTATAGGTATGAGATTGATTATGGATTTGGGGTAAAATCCATGGGTACCCATTAATCTCATATTAGCTTATGGAAAACTATATACTCTAGATCAAAAGAGTGCCAATTTTTGTGTTATTACTGAATGATATTATTTTGGAAACAGTTTAGTTAGGATAGGTCACCCAAAGATGGGTATGGGATTTAATGAGAATTCTCAGAATAATCATGGCACTTCTTGGGATAAGACTTCCAAATATAATTTTGGATTTCCTCATCCAAAAGTGTTAAGTGTTATTGGATATAGTCAACCAGAAGTTATTCAATTTGATTTTACTTAAATTATAAAATGTGTTCTATAAGGAACCAAATTTGATAGATTATCGGTGTTGAGATGATTTTATATTAATGGTTTTCTATTTTTTTTCAAAAAAAATCCATCTTTACTAGTTTCCGTTTAGTCAATTGGAGTTTGACCTTTTTGAAGAAATAATGGAAAGTTAATATTGTTCTCATGTGTTATCTGATGAATGGGAAATGACAACCTCTAGGACTACGACAATGCTATTAATTAGGAAATTTTTATAGTGGAGGTATTGTGACTCATAAATATTCCATAAAATAAAAAACTTGTTCGAGGGAGTGTCATAAGATTGTTGATTAAAAATAGGCTATAAGTTGAATGTGTCAAAGTTTATATGGGATAGTGTATGTTCAATATTTTTATTTTAGTCTTGAATATGCACTACAAGAAATCTGGGCTTTTGAGCCCCATTACCTATAGCGACCGCCACTGGCGGTCGCTAGGTTTCCCAAAAAAATGGGGCTTCGGTGCCCCCTCGAACCCTCCTCCCTCCTCTCACAAAGTTCCCCCCGAACCCTCCTCCGTCCAGCCTCGCCGCACGCTCTCCCCTTTGCCGCACTCCCTCCCTCATCGCCCTCCCTGGTCGCCACACGCCCTGCCCCGCGGCCGCGCACCCTCCCTCACCACCATCCCCCATCGCCCTTTCGGCCTCCGCCCTCCGCCGGCCGCCCTCCGCCGTCCGCCCTCCGGCCGCCCTCCGCCCTGCCCTCCATCTCCTCTGGGATTCCTCCGCCTCTTCCCTCCGGCTTTGGCCGCCCTCCACCCTACGGCCGCCCTCTTCCCTCGGGCCTCCCGCCACCCGCCTCCGACGACCCTCCGGCAGCCCTCCGGCTGTCCTCCGGCCTCCGACCTCCGCTCTCGGCCCTCCCCCCGATACCCCAAACACCCCTCCCGCACCTCTCCAACCCCCGTCCACTCCGTCTTCATGCCCCCCTTGCCGCACCACCGCCACCCATCCCCTCCTTCACCATCCTCTCCCTTTCCGCACCGCCGCTGCCCGGTCCCCTCCCTCCCCGCATGACCGCTACTCGTCCCCTCGCTGCTGCCGCTCGTCTACTCCGGATCCCCCTATCCTCGGTCCCCTCCCTCATCGTCCCACCCTCTCTGCACCGTCGCCACCTCACTGCCTCCTCTCCTCCGGCTCCCCGTCGCCGCTGCTGCCTATCCCCTCCCTCACCCCATCGACTCCAGCTCCGGCTCCCCTCCGCTGCCTCTCCTCTCCCTCACAGCACAGCCTTCGGCTCCCCTCCCTTACAGGTTTTTAGCGTAATCAGGTATTACATGGGCATTCAATTACATTATTATTTTATAAATGGTTCACAAACAATTAATTAATATTTATTTTAAATATATTTGATATTAAAAATAAAAATATAATAAGTCTTGTGTAAATGTTTTCTATAGGGATCTTATTATGGATAAGAGTTGTACTGATCTTCCAAATCAAATGTCTAGAGAATATTTCAATGGCATTATGCAGTTTATTGACTTCACCAGAGGATTTGAAAGTGACTATATTTGTTGTCCATGTAGAAAATGTGCTAACAGATATCAATTCACATGAGATACTGTGAGGGAGCACCTATTCTTTAATGTATTTCTGAAAAATTATAAGAGTTGGACTCGTCATGGAGAAGAATATGTTCTTTGTCAAAATAACGATGC
This sequence comes from Viscum album, assembly GCA_963277665.1. Classification (NCBI taxonomy): domain Eukaryota; kingdom Viridiplantae; phylum Streptophyta; class Magnoliopsida; order Santalales; family Viscaceae; genus Viscum; species Viscum album. The sequence goes on from OY728127.1 coordinate 629,794,544, forward strand.
AGTTCAGATGGATGTTGATGGAAGGATGAATGATCCAACTCATGAAATTCTTACTGAAATGGTATGTGGGTTGGATCCTGAAGGCATTGACATCCAGAATCTTGAGACCGGTGAGATAAATCTTCACTCTGGTGCAGATCATGATTCGAGGAGGTTTTATGAAGCAATTGATGATGTAAAATCATAATTATATCCTGGATGTACTTCTTAAAATAAATTGTCGTTTATCGTGGAGTTGTTGTATTTGAAGACTTTGGATCATTGGTCAGACAAATCATTCAACATGGTGTTACTGTTATTGAAAAAGGTTCTTCCTGTCGATTCTAAGCTTCCCGAGTTGTATTACCATGCTCGTAAGCTGACAGAGAACTTAGGTTTTACATATAAGACCATAGATGCATGTACAAACAACTGTATATTGTTTAGAAAGGAAACTGCCCATTTGGATATTTATACAGTTTTTGGTGCTTCCAGGTGGAAAGAGAACATGGGAAATCAGACTCATCAAAGTCAGATTGTGATACAGGGGAAACCGATTTCCATAAAGAAAATGCGTTACTTTCCCCTTAAACCGAGGTTGAAAATATTTCTTATGTCATCTAAAGTTTCTAATTTAATGAGATGGAATGCAGAAAGAGTTCATGAACGTGATATGTTAACCCACTCAGAAGACACTCATGCATGGAAGGATTTTGATAAGAGACATACCAACTTTTCCAAATATGTTCTTAATGTCCGATTGGTATTGGCATCATATAGTTTCAATCCATTCAAGTCTATGGTTGGTGAAACTCATAGCACATGGCCCGTGGTGTTGGTTTCGAATAATCTTCCACCGTGGCTTTGTATGAAGCAACAATTTATATTACTTTCCACTCTTAATGATGGACCTAAAAGTCTAGGGGATAAGATTGATGTTTACCTTCAGCCATTGATTGATGAGTTGAATGAATTTTGTGGCGATGGTGTGATGACTTATGACTGTGAAACGAATGAAATGTTCAAACTGCAGGTTGCGTTATTTTGGACAATCAATGACATCCCAGTTTATGCAAATTTATCATACTAGAGTACAAAAGGGGAATTTTCTTTCCCTTGTTGCAAGAAAAGTAAAAAATATGTATGGCTTAAGCATTCCAAAAAATGGGCATACATGGGTCACAGACGTTTTCTCCCCCCTCAGCACAGGTTCAGAAAAGACAGAGTGGCATTTGACGGTTCTAGAGAGTTCAGCCCAGCACCAAAGATCATGACAGGAGTCGAAATGTTATCGCTGATTGAGGAAGAAAACATCTGCACGGTATATGAAATTCAGGATTTGGTGGCTCCTCCAGTACGTAATATTCGAGCTGTGGGTAGGCAGCACAGTCACAATTGGAAAACTAACATGGTGAGGCATAATTTGGATGTCAGGCACATTGAAAAAAAATGTCTGTGATAACATATTGTGGACCATTTTAGGTGTCAGTGGAAAATTAAAGGACCATGTTAATGCACGCCGTGATTTGGAAGAAATGGGTTTAAGGAAACAATTGCGTCTATAGTTAACTGAGGGAAACAAGGTATATATGACTTCTATACAGCATATGATGACTATAAAAAAGAAAGAGACATTTCTTTCCATTTTGATGATGCTCAAGGTGCCTGATGGTTACTCTTCTAATATTTCAAAGTGTGTGAATCTGACGAGAAAGAAATTGCAAGGGTTGAAAAGTCATGACAATCACATACTACTTCGACAGTTGATTCCAATCGCAATTTGTGATTGTTTATCCCCCAATGTTGTTCAGCCGTTGATTGAGATGAGTAATTTTTTTAGATAGCTTTGTTTAAGAAATCAACGAATGAGTGATTTAAAAAGTTTACAAGACCAAATTGTACTTATTCTTTTTTACTTTGAGAAAATATTTCCCCCCTCATTTTTCTATGTTATGGTCCACTTGACACTGCACATAACTGATGATGTAATGGCTACTGGTCCAGTGCAATTTAGGTGGATGTATCCTATTGAGCGGTATTTGAGTACATTGAAACAATTTTTACGCAATAGAGCTCGTCCAAAGGAATCAATAACCAATGGTTATTTGATGGATGAGTGTACTACTTTTTGTGCAGAATATCTTATGGACGTTGAAACAGAATTAGATAAGCCCTCCCGGATTCATGATGGTCCAGTTGGAGAAGGAACCACATACGATATGGACAACATCGAGTGGATATAAGCGCATCGATATATCTTGTTCAATACTCCATCAGTTGCACCATTAATGCAGTAAGTATCTTATCACTTTTATTATTTAACGTTTGCATGTTTTGTTTGCATAAGTTGATCATTTAAACATTGCGTTATCATTTGCAGGAAACACATTAATGAGATAAAAGAAGAGATGTATCTTGCGACTGAGTTTCAAATTCAACAGTCTCATTATGCGTCATTTCAAGATTGGTTCAAGGATTATGTACGTATAAATTGATTTTCATTATGAGTGAAGTATTATAATAATTTATTTCTACATACATCATTATTGAATTCTATAAATTATGTAGGTTCATAAGCTGAGGGAGTTAGGGGACCCCATGCTAACTGAAGAATTTATCCAACTGGCTGAGGGTCCATCTATAACGGCTCGTCGTTATAAATCTATAGATGCTAATGGTTTTCAATTTCGCATTAAAGATTTTGACGAAAAATGAGCAACACAAAAAAGTGGCATTGGTTGTCCATTTTTCAATTCTGGCTATTAATATGGTCAATTGATAGACATCATTGAAGTTGTATACACACACGGGTTGAAGTACATACTGTTAAAGTGTAATTGGGTTGATCTGGTGTGTGGATGTAAAGTCGATCAATATCAATTTTCATTGGTGAATTTTAACTATATGTTATACAGAAATGAACGAGTTGATAATGAACCTTTCATTTTGACATCACAAGAGGAACAAGTATTCTTCATTACATTGCCTTAGAATCCAAGTTGGAAAGTTGTTGTCAAAATGTCTCGGCAAGGAGTGTTTGTATTTGAATAAGATGGACCCGAGACTGTTCCTTTAGTTTCCCAACGGCTTGATCAACATACCGTAGTTCAACGTGAAGATGATATTTATTGGGTCAGAGTAGCAGTTGAAGGAGAAATGGTCGATTTTCATGCTTAATGAAAGGTATAATTGTTTTCCTGCTATTCAGACTAGGATATCATAAATTATCTAACCATTTTATAAATCCTTGTAAGTTTTAATCCTCACTTTTGGAAGTTTATTTAGTTATAAATATTTAGGGTGATTTAACTCATGTTATATTGATGTTATTGTCGGTGTATCTTCCCATTGAGGTATTTTTCATTTGGTTAATGTGCTGATTGAATTTTTATTAATTCAATTTGAAATTTGGCTATGCATTGATTGGTTTTGTAAATAATTTGTATATCTTTTTTGTTAACTTTCTGATTTTTTAAAATTCATTCACAACTCATTATTAAATCCATTTTTGTTTGATTAACAACTGTATAGGTTTTATTTTTTTAAAAAAAATACAATTTATCATTTGGACACTTTGGATAGTACCATTACTAATGTTTTCCATGACTGTAATCATGTCAGGAGAAGAGGTAGAATATCCACATCCTCCATCTGAGGCATCAACGTCTTAGGGTCGAGGTATGTTGGAATGTTATTGCCTATATTTTTTATGTAATAGATAAACATATATATATATATATATATATATATATATTTATAACATCTGTCAATTTATATATAAAATTGTTTTCAACAGGATCAGACTCGACTGCTTCTTCATCTCGCAGGAGAGGCCCTGGTCGTGGAATATTATCATGGAATTCTGACACGACTGTTAATCTTTCATTTTATAAGGTATTTCATCCTATGGTATGGAATTCCCCTACATTTATTCATCATCTGGGTCATATCATACGTGATCCACATCGATTTCCATTGACCACGCGTGATTGGGCTTCTATCCCTCATGACACTTAGATCATCTTTGGAGGGAGGTTCAGGTAAGAAGACCATTTTACTTTATTCCCTATGTATAAACAATAATAACATATGTGATTTATTTCTTTAATAGAAAAATTTGAAAGTATGTACCGATGAGTTTCGACCAGTGTGTATGAGAAAATTCCGTAAGATGTGGAAAGACTATAAAGGCAAAGTCAATAGGGACCACTGGGTACGAAATGTGGGTGCCCCAGAAATTCTGGAAAAAGTCCCGAGAGGTGTCCTCTCGGCTAAGTGGCATGATTTAGTTGCATATTGGTCTACTGAGGGTGTTTCGGTTTGTATATTTATTTTGGTTTATATATTTTCAAGAATGTGTGATTTGTTTGAAAATTGAATGAATTGAATGTAGGAGGTGTCAACACGTCATTCTGAGAATTGAGCGTTGTAGGGACCACCTGACAGGCTCAGGACTCGTCACGTGTCTCAGATCCTACATGAGGTATTTATTATTCATTTTTTATTTTTTTAATTAATACAGTTTTGTGTTTATATTCTATTCATATACAGTTGCGGGAGCATGGTGCACCGACTGATAAAATGTCGGTGTGGATGAGGACTCATGATCGATATGATCCAGAGGCTGCAGCATTGATAGTAAGTGCTTGTACTCATTACCAATAATTACATAAAATCTGTATATTAATATATGTATATATATTTAAATATTTTACAGGCTCAATTTGAAGCTGAATTGGAACATCTTCCAGAGGACCAGCGACAACTTCCCATTCGAAGGGATGAGATATTTCATCGCATTATTGGTCGGGACGGGCATGGATATAGTTTGACCAATGGAACAGAGATTCCTCATTTTGTAGTGTCATGCGCTGCAGTTTTCGGTCCTGCTATTGCTCAGATGACACAGCGGTTGTCAGATTTCGAGGCACGGATGCACGCTTCTGAGGAGGTAAATGCACAATTGATCGTTGAGGATAGAGCACTGCGGCAATATGTGCATCTAGGTGATGGTGCAGGGGATCAAATGACGCATGTTTATACTATATTTATTTATTTAATTTATATTATTTTTGTAATGAAAATATTTATAATGTTTTTTTGTTGTAGGCCCCTGACCCACCTGATGGCGGTGGTAGTCATGACCACGCATGACTCATCATATTCACGAGGTGTGTTTCTGCTTTTAATGGTGGGGTTTTTATTGATATTTATGTTGGGTTTATAGTGAGATTTTTTTTTGTGATTTGGGGGTATCATGTGTGTTTTGTCCTGATGCAATGTTTGTGTGCACGAATTGAGAAGTAACCATGAAACTGATTAATGATTTGGATATTTTTTGTTCATTTAATTCTTCAATGTTTTCAATTTCATGTTCTGTAATATTTTTGAAAAAAACATGTGATTCCTAATATAAACCATTATACTTTTTTTGATGAATATGCTGAGTTCACTATTTGTAGTCCCCGACCCACCCCGGACATCCCTCCCCGCACTCCGGACAGCCCTCCCCGCACCCCGGATAGCCCCCCGCACCCCGGACAGCCCTTCCCTCACTTCGGACAGCCCTTCCCGCACTTCGGACAGCACTCCCCGGAACTCGGACATGCCCCCCGCACCCAGGAAAGCCCCCAACACACAAGACAGCCTTCCCCGCACCCCGGACAGGCCCCCCGCACCCTGGACAACCACCCCCCCCCCCCCCCCCGCCCTCGCACCCCGGACTCCCCGCCCCGCACCCCGGACTGCCCTCCCCACACCCCGGACAGCCCCCCCCCCCCCCCCCCCCCCCCCGAACCCCGAACAGCCCTCCCCGCTCCCCGGATAGCCCTCCCTGCTCCTCGGACCGCCCGCCCCGCACCCCAGATAGCCCCCCCGCACCCCGGATAGCCCTCCCCGCACCCCGGACAGGCCCCCCGCAACCTGGACAGCCCCCCCTCACCCGGAACAGCCCCCCCCCCCCCCCCCCCCCCGCACCCCGGACAACCCCTCCCCGCACCCCGAACAACCCTCTCTGCACCCCGGACAGTCCCCCGCCCCCCCAGACAGCCCTCCCCTCATGCCGGACATGCCTCCCCGCACCTCATACATGCCCCCCGCACTCCGGACAACCCCCATGCACCTGGAGAGCCCGCCCCGCACCCCGGACAGCCCCTCCCCACACACCGGACAACCCTCCACACTAAAACATTGGGAATATTATTCATGACGTGTATGAGGAGATGACACACCCATCGTACGTGCGGTGCGCGCGGTAAGACCGATTGTGTCGTTTTCAGCAGCTCGGTGCGCGCTAAAATGGCGCGTTGGGGGGTCAAAATCACCTAAAAAACCTCGGAATTCCATGGAAGCCATTGTGTGAATTTTTTAATGGTCGGGCAGACGACACGTCAATCGGAGGTGTCGTTTGACCGTGGTGACCAGAAAGGCGTTTCCGGAGTCATAAAACACCATAAACAGCGTGAGACGGTCAAATTCGGAGACAACATGCTCCGAATGACTTGAAACCACACTAAAACATTAGGAATATTATTTTTGACGTGTAGGAGGAGACAGAACGCCCATCGGACATGCGGTGCGCGCGGTACAATCGATTGTGTCGTTTTCAACTGCTCGGCGCGCGTTAAAATGGCGCGTTGGGGGGTCAAAACCACTAGAACGACCACATAATGCCATGAAACCATACGAAAATGGCCATTGTATGAATTTTGAAATGTTCGGGCATACGGAACATCAATCGGAGGTGTCGTTTGACCGTGGTGACTGGAAACACGTTTTCAGAGTCATAAAACACCATAAACCGCGTGAGATGGTCAAATTCAGAGAAAACGGGCTCGGAATAACCTGAAACCACACTAAAACATTAGGAATATTATTCTTGGCATGTAGGAGGAGACGAAATACCCATCGGATGTGTGGTGCACGCGGTACGACCGATTGTGTCCTTTTCAGTAGCTCGACGCGCGCTAAAATGGCGCGTTGGGGGGTCAAAACCACTCGAACGACATCGGAAAGCCATGAAACCGTACAAAAACATCCATTGTGTGAATTTTGAAATGGGAGGGTAGACGGAACATCAATCGGAGGTGTTGTTTGACCGCAGTGACCGGAAATGCGTTTCCAGAGTCATAAAACACCAAAAACGGCATGAGACGGTCGAATTCGAAGAAAACGTGATTTGAATGACCTAAAACCACACTAAAAATTAGGAATATTATTCGTGACATGTAGGAGGTGGTGCCACGCCCATCGGACGTGCGGTGCGCGCGGTACGACCGATTGTGTCATTTTCAGCAACTCGGCGCGCGCTAAAATGGCGCGTTGGGGGGGTCAAAACCACCCGAACGGCCACGGAATGCCATGAAACCGTACGAAAATAGCCGTTGTGTGAATTTTAAAATGTTCAGCTAGAATGAATGTCAATCAGAGGTGTCGTTTGACTGTGGTGACCGGAAACGCGTTTCCGGTGTCACAAAACACTAGAACGGCGTGAGACGGTCAAATTTGGAGAAAACGTGCTCCGAATGACCTGAAACCACACGAAAACATTAGGAATATTATTCTTCATGTTTAGGAGGAGACGACACGCCCATCGGACGTGCGGTGGGCACGGTACGGTTGATTGTATCATTTTCAGCAGCTCGGCGAGTGCTAAAATGGCGCGTTGGGGGGTCAAAACCACCCGAACGACCTCAGAATGCCATGAAACCGTATGGAAATAGCCTTTGTGTGAATTTTGAAATGGTCGCGTATACGGAACATCAATCGGAGTTGTCGTTTGACCGCGGTGTCCGGAAACGCGTTTTCGGTGTCATAAAACACCAGAACGGCATGAGACGGTCGAATTCGGAGCAACCGTGCTCCAAATGACCTGAAACCACAAGAAAACATTAGGAATATTATTCGTGACGTGTAGGAGGAGACAGAACTCCCATCGGACATGCGGTGCGCACGGTACGACCGATGTGTCGTTTTCAGCAGCTCGACGCGCGCTAAAATGGCGTGTTGGGGGGTAAAACCACCCGAACAACCTCGTAATGCCATGAAACAGTACGAAAATAACCATTGTGTGAATTGTGAAATGGTCGGGTAGACAACACGTCAATCAGAGGTGTTGTTTGACCGTGGTGTCCGAAAACGCGTTTCTGGAGTCATAAAACACCATAAACGGTGTGAGACGGTCGAATTTGGAGAAAACGTCCTCTGAATGACCTGAAACCACACAAAAACATTAGGAATATTATTCGTGATGTGTAGAAGAGGAGGGCACGCCCATCGGACATGCGGTGCGCGAGGTACGACCAATTGTGTCGTTTTCAGCAGCTCGGCGCCCGCTAAAATGGCGCGTTGGGGGGTCAAAACCACCGAAACGACCTCATAATGCCATGAAACCGTATGACAACAGCTGTTTTGTGAATTGTGAAATGGTCGGGTAGACGGCCCATCAATCGGAGGTGTCGTTTGACCGAAGTGACCGGAAAAGCGTTTCTGGTGTCACAAAACACAAGAACGGCGTGAGACGGTCGAATTCGGAGCAAACATGCTCCGAATGACCTAAAACCACACGAAAACATTAGTAATATTATTCGTGACATGTAGGAGGAGACGGAACGCCCATCGGACATGCGGTTCATGTGGTACGGCCTATTGTGTCATTTTCAGTAGCTCGGCGCGAGCTAAAATGGCGCGTTGGGGGGTCAAAACCAACCGAATGACCTCAGAATGCCATGAAATCGTACGAAAACAGCATTTGTGTGAATTGTGAAATGTTCAGGTAGACAGTACATCAATCAGAGGTGTCGTTTGACCGCGGTGACCAGAAACGCGTTTCCGGTGTCATAAAACACCAGCACGGCGTGAGATGGTTGAATTTGGAGTAAACGTGCTCCAAATGACCTGAAACCACACAAAAACATTATTAATATTATTCGTGATGTGTAGGAGGATACGGAATGCCCATCGGATGTGCGGTGTGCGTGATACGACCAATTGTGTCCTTTTCAGCAGCTCGGAGCACGCTAAAATGGCGTGTTGGGGGGTCAAAACCACCTGAACGACCTTGACAAGCCATGAAACCGTACGAAAATAGCCTTTGTGTGAATTTTGAAATGGTTGGGCAGACGGCACATCAATCGGAGGTGTCGTTTGACCGCGGTGGCTGGAAACGCATTTTCGGTGTCATAAAACAACAGAACGGCGTGAGATGGTCAAATTCGGAGCAAACGTGCTCCGAATGACCTGAAATGACATGAAAACATTAGGAATATTATTCTTGATGTGTAGGAGGAGACGAAACGCCCATCAGACGTGCGGTGCACGCGGTACGGCCAATTGTGTCGTTTTCAGCAGCTCGGCGCGTGCTAAAATGGCACGTTGGGGGGTCAAAACAACACGAACGACCTCTGAATGCCATGAAAACATACAAAAATAAACGTTGTGTGAATTTTGAAATGGTCGGGCAGACGGCACGTCAATCGGAAGTGTCGTTTGATCGTGGTGAAGGGAAACACGTTTCTAGTGTCATAAAACACAAGAAGGGCGTGAGACGGTCGAATTCAGAGAAAACGTGCTCCGAATAACCAGAAACCACACGAAGACATTAGGAATAATATTAGTGATGTGTAGGAGGAGAAGGAACTCCCATCGGACGCGCGGTGCATGTGGTACGGCCGATTGTGTCGTTTTCAACAGCTCGGCGCACGCTAAAATGGCGAGTTGGGGGGTCAAAACCACCCAAACGTCCTCGGAATGCCATGAAACCGTACAAAAACAACTGTTGTATGAATTGTGAAATGGTCGGGTAGACGACATGTCAATCAGAGGTGGCCTTGGACCGCGGTGACCGGAAATGCGTTTCCATTGTCATAAAACACCAAAACGGCGTGAGACGGTTGAATTTGGAGCAAATGTGCTCCCGATGACCTGAAATGATAGCATTTCTTAAATTGGGGGTTTTAAATTATCGTGTCACCATGATTTTATGTCAGATTTAATTTTATTATATGTATATAATTACTGAATAATTATATCTAATTTACGTTTGTTTTGTTTTGTTGTTTTTTTGTCTTATTGTAGGTTTATTGACGCAGAAGATTGAAATGGATGGACCTGCTCGGATCATTGAAGCACGTTTATCATTTATTGTTTATGACGATCTTGATGTTTATGCTGTTTGAAATTGTTTTCCATTTTTTTGAATTTTACCTTGTTTTATCTCTGATTTTTCACCGTGAAGAAAAAAAACACAATTCGTACATTTCATTAAAACAATGAAAATCCACAAAAAATACCACAAATTAACCCTAACACAGTTTTATGTTAGGTTTTCCAAAAGATAAGTTTATATTGAAATAAATTTTTTTTAAATGTGCTAGAATTTATATTTAAAATAGGCTCTCCATTAAGAGTTAGTAATTACATTTTTAGAGAAATAAAAATTTTAAGCATAAAATTTGATTTATTATTACCATATACTTAACAAACCTATTAGATGAATAAGAAAAATATTTTATTTAATATTATATATATATATATTTCTTTAATATATATATATATATTTAATACTATATATATTAAAATATTTAAAACATAATATATATATATATTTAAAATATTTTATTTAATATTAAATTTATAAATATTTTCTTATATATATATATATATTTTATTTAATAAATATACACATATATATTTCTTTCACTAGGATTTTTTTTTAAAAAAACTTATAGCAGACTAGTGACCGCCTTTGGCGGTCGCTATAGGCTGCCTGACATGCGACATTAGCGACCGCCAAAGGGGGTCACTATCGCCCGTAATTTCAGTCACCTACAGTGACTGCCATTGGTGGTTGCTAATGGTGACCAGGCAAGCCGCCTTTAGTGACCGTCATGTGGTCTCTTAAGGCCGGAATTTCGGCAACCTATAGCGACCGCCACTGGCGGTCGCTATTGGCCTATAGCGACGAAGCTAAATAGACCGCCAATGGTGGTCACTGGGCGGTCTCTAGAGGCCTATAGCGACCACCAATGGCGGTCACTATTGCCCGATTTTTTAGTAGTGATGATATTTGGATCTTGTTTTAGCAGCATATGTATAATGTGTTTAAAGTAATTCTTGGAGGTGGAGTCAATTTTTTGAAATTAAACAAGACCATTAGAACCAAAATTCCTTACAAATGTAGTCTAGGTAATTTTTTTTGTAATTCTCCAAGTCTTCTCATGAAATTATATGTTCTACTTTTGGGAGATTGAAATGCCCCATTGTTTAAATTTGTTGAAAATTTCCATGTAAAATTGATCTTTTCATTTGGAGGATATGTCAAATACCAAATCATGATTCAGAACCTAATTTTTGGAGATTGAACACGTAAAATTATTATTTTTAGAAGAGGACTAAGGCCCAAGATATTTCTCAATAGTTCATTTGTGTTTCAAAAGAATCTGGCTCTAAAAAATCATTTTTAAGAGAAGTGGATAGGGTTTACATTTTCGTGAAACCGTATAAATCAATAGTGGAAATAGTGTGGCCTGTAGTAGGTGTGTAGAGGATGTAAAATGGTTTATTTAACCATGTTACTATGGCCAAATTTCTCTTTGAATGGAATATAAGAAATTTTAGTGGATAAAATCTTGGCTTCCACATTGTTTCTGTAACCTTTTTCCTAACCATAAAGGATGTGGGGGTTGGATTATGTATGGAACATAGTTTGAACACAGTTTGTTTAACCATGTTTCTAGCTTGTGTAGGGTGTGCATCCTTTATAGATTGAGTCATATGGTATGAAATTGGTTTTTCAAATAGTTCACCTCATTAAAATGAAAAAAATATTGATTTACCTTTCCACCCTTAAATTAGTTTCACCTCTTTTCCAGCACATATTATTTTAGGTGGTGTCCCTCAAATAAACCCACCCTCCTCCTCTTCCCATGGTGTATCTCCCTCATTTTTTATAAGAATATGACATCATTTTTATCATTGAATATACCCCAATAAGTCTATGAACACTTGTTCATATTTTATTAGTTTTTCTTATCTCATTAGATGTGATCGATGTGTGATATCATTTTATTTATTATTTGGGAATGTGACTGTGCTTCCTATTTCTCTCATTATGAATTGAGTGAAGGCTCAATAATGGTAATGTGATTTATCCAAATTATGAGTTTGGTGGTCTTTTTATTTTTATATAACATTTCATTATTTATATATAATGCCATTGTTTAGCAATCAGGGTTTTTCACTAGTTTCCCTATAAATTATGAAATGTATTTAATTAAATTCATAGAACATTTCTTTTTATTCTTGAGATCATTGTAATGGTTGGAGGCCGTGAATGAAAACTGAAAAACCAATTTAGGTTGTGTTTAATTAAAAACACGTATTATACACATTTTCTTAATACCGAAACATCCTTTGGGTGAGTTGAGTTTCCCCGTTCTTGTAGAATTTCTTAGAGTATTCAAATGTGTGGACTATGGAATGGAGTCCCACTTGGCTTCTTCCAAATTATTAGGTGCATTTATATTTATAATGGAATTATTTAAATTATTTCAAACCAAATATTAAATAGAGACTAAATGAAAAGATACTTGTTTAATGAGATAGTATTATGGAATGTTTTCTATGTTGATCACTTTTGTATTATTTACCAATTATATGGATTTCTGAATTGTTTGTAATTTATAATGGAATATATGATCTCATGGAAAATATTAAAAAATAATTTTATTTTTTAATGAAGGTCTATTTTGAATTGATAAATTATGCATTCCCCTTTAAAGAATTCCTTGGCTTAGAGCTCATAGGGTAGGTGATATTACCTTATACTGAATTATTATAGAGGGAACCTTTTTAGGGTTTTGGAAATGGAATTTCAAACCCTCTTGGTGAAGGATGTTGGACATGGTAATTATCATCACTTTAGTTGATGGACAAGACATTTGAATCCCCTAGAATTAGGAATATGTTCATCACCATTCACCTTACTATTCCTGATACCTAGGCATAGAGTCCATTATTACAAGTGACACTCAGGAATCGAGTCCCATACTATCCATGATAATCAGGCATGGTTCCCCATACATATTACGATACTCAGGGGTGGCTTCCCACATTATTCCACAAGATAGATGGTCTTGGTGACCCTTAATTGAGATATAACACTTATAATTATACATGGATGCATGAGTTATACATAATTCCCTAACTAGTACCACACACACACAGATATATTTACAAATATTTATGTTATTACATATATAATGAACATATATACATACACACACATATATAAGTATATATAAACATTTAATTATATATATAGTGACACATGAATTTAGAGACATTTTCAGCTTTGGTAGAAGCATGTATGACTGGCCAAGTTTCATTGAGGAACATGATCCAGACTTGAATTCACCTACATTTACTACATGAAATTACATATGATATTCCAACACAATTTCTTATTTTATATTCATATATGGGATTAAATTTGACACTGGGGTGGTGGTGTATAGACTATATCTCACACCCTGTTGGGGACACAATTTGATAATAGTATAGAACTCATGGTTTTATGATCAAGGTTCTAGATTATGCTATGTACTGTAGGTTTGGTTATGTGATCTCAGAATAACATGAGTGAGTTCGATCATAGAATGCTCATGGAGATACCCCTTGTGGATTTTAGTCTTTTCATTATGCATTTTTATTCTTTCTTTATGTGTATTTCTATATATTATATCATGTTCAAGTGTAGTTATTCACTCATTCGTTATTGATTTCCACTTAATATTATTCTTCACTAATCTATACTTAATATGATTTTTTTCTTCATCACCTATTCTTCTTTCATATATGTATTACTAATCCATAGGGTATAGTCTATCTAATGTACCACATTTAGACCATACCTTCTAGTCAGAAACCTCCAGTGTACGTGGAGTCACACTTATGTCCTTGTGGAGAACTGACTTGAGGCACTGTTTTATTGTCTCCTAGGATAGGGTTTTACACCCTAACACTAGGTAATGTAATTTTCTAATTATCATAATTAAATTTATTATAAGTTTTTAGAAACATTCTCTGATACATGTATAGTAACAAAGAATTATGTTTAATGTAAAACACCTAGGTCTCAATCTCCAAATCCCTTTATTCATTCTCTGGCATGTTTTGTAAACTATTAAATTCCGAGAATTAGAATATAGGGGTCCTTTTTTATCCTATAATGTCTATTTGGCCTAAATTACTTGATAATATTGAATGAACTATTTTACAAGAAATCAATTGAAATCCTTAATAGTGTGTAATATATATGCTTTGGCATAACACTCAAATAAAGATACAATACCACACGACCCTAAATCAACCTTACAAAAACCCTCCATGGCTATCAATAAGGCCATATATGACCCTCAATTCTCACCTACCATAGTACATAGGTTAGATTCTAACACAAAGTGTATAAAAAACAATATGAGTGGCATTACCCTATTTTAATGTAAGATAAATAATTAAATGCACCAATTAACTAAAAATATATAAAAATAAATAAATCCATAATACCAAAAATGATATAATAAGTATGTAATATCATAAAATAACAAAGAGTTTCTTCGTAATATATTAAAAAAAATTCTCCAATAGAATTAACTCCACTCATGTTAGCATGCCACTCCCTGATCTAGTAATTTTTAATTTGATTTTTAACTATATTCAAACAATATTGGAAAAAATATATAGAAGTATGGGTGATAATATCCGTATGATAATTAGGTTCCTTCTTATTATATTGTTTTTATGGATGAAAAACAACTTCCCTCACAAACTATTCCTTTCGACCAAGGTTATTATTATTTGGTAGTCGTAGTGGTTGTCATATGTGGTTGAACTATGGCATGTTGTTATGTTATGAAGTATGTGGGTGAGGATATTCATATTTGGTTTTGTTAAAAAATTATAAAATATTGATATTGGAATATTTAGCTATTTCAATAGGTATATCATAGGGTACATAGTGTGACTAGTTCAATTAGGAAGAAAATTAATATACATCCTGGGATATATTTCCATAATTACCATATCCTACTCATATATGGATTTCATGACTATGCATTTGATGATATGTGTTCTTAATAAACCATGGATAGTTAATGATTCTTTTTATCTATTTAGTCTTTTAGTATTTAATAGGATTTTAAAATATAATGTTTTTTAGGGAGCTATATGTTGAGTATAGATTATGAACACCCTTACTTATATATGTTTTTTTTAATTTTTTTGATGAATTTGGAATGTCTGATAGAAACTACTATCCTATATAATGGAATTATGTTAATATTAATTGTGTTTTTGAATTAAGAGTTTTATATTTTGGTATTTTATTTAGTGACATTATTTTCAAACATCTATAGAATTTCATGTATGATACCTAAATTATAGATTTTTTATTTACATGGAGATGTTGTTGATTTTTAGATATTCTTATTTTTGATGGATCAATATTGATTAATACACCATAATATGTGTTTTATATCATTGATGTTATTAACCACCATGTGTTCTATTAATCATGGTATTTTGGGACCACACATTTCTTCCCTACTAATCCATCAGATGTTCTATTGGGTACATTTCATGAAATTAAACCATTAAAGTTTTCTCACATCATATCTATAAGTTTAATTATATTATCAACCAAAATCATAATGGGCTGTAAAATTATTTTATTTTATATATTTGTGTTTAAAAATCATTCTAAGTTACAAAGAATCATAATACTTATGTGAATCTTGAAACTATAGATAACGGTATATGAACCACATATTTTACAATGTGTGGATGGTGTGATTCATAAATTAGTTTGTTCTTAAAATTATACAATTCAATGTAAATTAGCTACTATAATTTTCTTAACCATATGAGATATTATTTAAAACATAATTTCCACCAAATGTATGTAACGATTTTATTCATATACCACTTGATCGCTAATGAAATAATTCATTACTATTTAAAAGCGGTTTATAAATTTTGAACTAGATCAGAAATGAGACTATATAATAATATGTATTTTAGATAGTAGTGTTTATCCAATTAGTACTTCCATTATAACCCTATCCATTGGATTTTCTCATTCAAAAAAATACAAAATTTATATATGGTATCTAATTTGGTGACGTTGTTAAATAGAACAGGCTGTTTTAAACCCTGCCAATTAATTTGGATATATATCTTTGACAGACATTATTTCTCATAAAAAATTTAATAATTTGTGAATTATTTTAATGTTTTTAATCAATTTTTATATGTAATAGATTTAATATTTATGATTTTTGGAATAAATATTTAATAAATAATATAAATTAAATTAGATAAAAAAATTAATTTTTTATACATTAAATTTAATGTGAGAATTTTACTTAGTGTTTTGATATGTGTAGGTATAATAATAGTACATACAATTTATGCCTCAAACAAATGGGGCATAATCCTCTTAGAAAACCCTACAATGGATGGCCTTCCCTGAAAGCCCAAATGGGAAGGCCCACAAAGTGGCACAAGGATATTGGACTATGCATAGGTGAGTGCAAGAAGGGTGTAGGATAAGGAATCTAGTGGGACCATGTATATGGTCACATTCCCATTCATGTGAGTGAATTATGTATAAAGGATCTCATACCAAAAATATAATTCTGAGTAAAATCATCTATAGTTTTTAATATATGGGAGTGGCCAACCATTCTCATTTCTAATGTGCAATACATTAATAGTAGTTACAGTTATTGTATTTTCAAAATAATATTGCATCACCTTAGTTCTGATTCCTTATGCTCGTACACACCACTGAAATAGCTTGGTAACTCTTATTGTCACTAAACACCAACTTAATCATACTAAATATCTCCATAGATACATCTATTGGAGATTTATCTTGATAAAAATGCCACATCTGAGGAATGAGATTACCATGGATAACCCTTGGGACCACATAAAACATCGGTGAATCACATTTCATGGGAGAATAAATACTTTCATGAGGATATGTTATTTGGAAATCCATTGTGAAGGATAGATAGCTTGATGAACATCCACTCCACTAATTCACACCCACCATTCCTTGATCTCACTAAAAGATTCAGCTATGCCATATAGAATTTCCTCACTTTGTGTTTGTCTAAATATTGATTGTAGCATATTTTTATGTGGGAATAAAGGTTGATCTATTAGAATGGTGGCTATTTAATATTGATGATGAATAAGAAAACATGGGTTAGGTGTTGTAAAAAGATGTTTGAGATGCATCATGGAGGTACTTGATATAGAATTGTTGATTTTTTTTATAGAAAACTGTTAATAAGAGGATTCACTATTGAGAGTAAACTGCACAGTGGAAATGTCCATAAATATAGTGGAATACAATTTTTGAAGAACTAAATTGAAGGATAGGATATAAAAATAGATTAATTGGCCTCATAATATACATTTAGTGTCCATTAATGGATGGATATACCGATGACATAGTTGATAAGTATATTCTGTATAGACATTTTTGATAATAAAACATATGATATCCTCATAGATTCCATGTGATGATTAAAAATATAAAAAATCATAGAAAATATCCTTTATATAAATAAAAAATGGGAATAATTGCCCTATATATATGAATAAATTTATGATTAAAAAAATAATAACTAGTGTATTCTTCTCTCTAAAAATAATAGGTAATTGTGCCATTGAAAAGAGATCATAGGATTAGAGGATATGTTGAATGCTACAGCTACTCTACTAATTCTGATAATATATTTTATTTTTTATGTTACTATAGTTTAGTTTATTTTTTTGGTCACACATAAATTAATCTATTTAATATACATTTTTCATAAATTTCATTATCTATTACATTCTATATTACTATATCCCTCTCCATTTATTCTTCAATCTCTCTCATTTTTTCCACTATGATCTTCTACACTCAAAAATGAAAGACTTTTCCAGGTCTTTTCCTTAGTGTAAGATTTCGGTGTTTCTAAATTTTGATTTTAATTATTTAACCTTTGATTATATTTGTGGTTAATGAGGCTGAAGTGTACAAGTGTTGTGATTATAATCCATTACAGGAATATCAAATTTACATCTATTCATTAATTTAAAAATTGTACATACCTTTCATTGATTAAGAACTATTAACATGATGGAGTAAACATGTTCAATGGATGAAAATTAATAAGAAGGAAAAACATCCTAGTAGGTTACACTGTCTTGATTGAGGTGTGTCACCAACCTGGATTAGAGGAGGAGGTGGAGTTTATTGTGCAAATGAATTTCTACTAGGCATGGAAGAATTAACACTCAATAAATTAGTGGATAATAATTAAAATGTGAGATTTAATAATTGAATTATCAAATTACTTTTAAGAATCAAATTTTTATAATGAAAAAATATATGAAACGAAATTTTAGGTCCATGTTATTTATTACATAATCTTAATTTTAATTTTATGTTAGGATTCTTTAGATTTAAATACATGAATCCATATTTTTTATTTTTTTCCATAAAATCATTAAAAACATAAATATAATTTGATGTAGTTGAATTTATACAAGTGAGTGAACAATTATGAAGCTCCCTAAGGGATATGACCCAGGTTAGACATTATGTTTCATTAGTAAAATAAATTGTATATTTTGAACAACCGTACAATAAGGGAATTTCAAAACATGGAATTTTTTTCGAGGATACATTTTGTTGTTTATATACATTTAATTTTCAAATTATATATTTTTTGGATTTTTTATTGAAATCTCATAAATATTTTTTCCATGACGTATTCAATTCTTGATTATTATGCAAGGGTAAGTAACACGTATATAAAAAAACAAAAAAAATTGATTATAACAATTCCTTGGGGAAGTAACTTGGAGAAAGAATGTAAAAATTGATCATCCAAGAAGAAAGGTTGTCTGAATATGATTAGAAATTACAAGAGAAAATCAATCATGACCAAGATAAAGAACTTGAGATAGTGGTGAAAGAAATATCTCCACTTATTTTTGATGTTAATGAACTTATGGAGGTGAAAAAAAAGATACTAAGAGAAAACTTTTACCTCACTCATCCAATTACAATTGGGATTCTTGATAAATACTTTCATGTAGAGATATGTGTGGGAGATCAACGAGATCTAGATAATTTATGGATGAGTATGAAGGTCAAAATGATCTCCACATAATTATAAGGTAGACGATCCAACACTAATTCATATATATTTTTCTTTGTAAAGAAGATGAAACCACCCAAATGGTGTAACTTAATAAAAATATAGAGGATCCTGAACAGCTACCATTATCACTAGAAATCCAACTTCAATATGGGATTTCCACAAATTAGGAGACTCAAGAAATACAAACTCAGAGTGATTATCCTTTCATAAATTATATCTTTTATTATTTTGATCAACCTACATTGATTATAAATTTTCACTCGTTTTATTTTATAGAATTATCTAAACCCTATTTTTCCTAGGATGAATATGATGAATAAGAACCTACTGAGGAAAAACTAAATCTCCTAAGACATATTGAAAATTTATTAAAGGAGTACCATGAGGATAGCTATGTGACATTACTAAAGGAAAACTTGTTAATGGTTTCTTATGATATAAGTGATTATATTAACAGTGATTTGTTATATTTTCATACTTTCAGGTTAAATTTCATTACAACATTCCTTTTGAAAATTTGAAGTACCCCAGTGATTTTTTTTTAAACAATGTTTTTATATTTTTTGGAAAATAACAATTTTGTATTAGAATGTGTTTGTTTTCTAGGAAAAGTATTTTGGAATCAAAGACATTTGCATTGTAATCAGCTCATTGAATCCAAAAAAAATGAAAGGAAGAATGTTTTAGTTATCCAAGAATCATATCTAGTTTTTCTAGACTCAGAGAATCAGACTGAGAAGAACCAAACCTAGAGAATGATATTCAGATCAACAAATCCCAAAGAATCAGAGGAAAGAATTATTGCTTTCTAGTAGTATATCAATGTTATAATCGGAGAAAGAATGAATTTTATGAACAGTTTTTAAAGAAGAAAGAGAATTCGTGAGTTAGAATGTTTTCATATTTTCTAACACAAAATCGGATGATGCATTGTTGATCAAGAGGTTCTCAAAAATCATGAAAACTATCATGATAAAGCCTTTAATAAAAATGGAGGAATAGAAAAGTTTTCATAATTTTAATAAAACAAGATAATGTCTCCATCATATCTAGAAGAACAAGAAATAGAATATTGGATCTAGAAATCCAAATGATTGAAGCCGGTTATGTTTTTCAAAGTTACTAACAGATTTCCATCGTAATGAGATTTACATTGTATTGGGGCTGATCGACATCTGGAAATATATCTTCTGACCTCTATCATATCTATTATAAAACATTAATATCCAGAATAATCATACCTAGAATGATTGGATATGGATAGAAAGAGGAAGGGAGGTTAAAAAAATTTTCAAGGGAAATCAAAAGATCGTAATGGGATGAGAAATAAATATATTTTAATAATTTGAAAAAGAATCTGTATTCATCCAATTAAAAATAAGAATTAAAGTAGTCAAACATGAAAATAAAATTTTCAAAAATCTCATAGAAATATAAGGATGTTTAATGAATCAAAAGTTGAAGATTAAATTTGAGAGATTCCCGATGTTTTGAGATTTAATAAAGGATGAATGTTTTGAAGATTATCACCATTGGATTCCGAGTTTCCTATAAATACTTTCTCATATCATTCATTCATTTTAAATATTCTACAAATGTGTAAAAGGTGGAGTACTGGATAATTTTTTAATGAATGTTCTCGTATCATTGAAGAAGAAATGTATTGATCATTCTATGAGAGATTGACTTTTGCAGTATTTTGAGATAATTAGATTCATCATTCTGAGAAAATCTAATCCATCATGTTGAGATAATTGTATCCTAGATTTAGAGAAATTTGAATCCAAAATTATAAAGAAATATTATCTATAATTCTAATAAAATCAGATCCTCCATTTAGAGAAAATTTGATTGAGCATATTTTGAAAATCAGTTCCATCATTCTGAGAAATTAAAATCAATCATTTTAGAGAAATCAGACCCATCATTCAGAGAAAATCAGATCAAGCATATTTATAAAATTAGATCCAACATCCATTACATTGTATTGGTAAAATAAAATCTAGAATAATCATATTGAGAAAATCGAATCCATCCAGACTGAACTTAAGATTCTATCCGAGTAATTGTGGAGTTGTTTCAAAAAATTAGTTATTCTTTTGTTTGGATCAATTGTTTTATAGGAAAACATTCTATACTAATTGGAGTCAGTATAATATTTCTTATTAGGAGACAGATTGTGTCTAATGGGAGTTGGAACATGTTTTATTCACTTATTCCTAATACTTGAATTCTATAGACCCATGGGATTGGTTATGGAAAGGATGTAGGTTCTCACAATGAGGCCAAATTTATTAAATGGTGTGTGATTTCCTATTATTGCATTCATGAGTATTTGATAAATTTTTATATGGAAATAAATATGAACAGGTAGTAGGGTGTCATTTTTCTAAAAATTATAAAACATATAAAAAGGTCACAACTAATTCATACCCCCTTCTCAGTTGTTATATGATCTTATGGAACTTTAATTGGAATCGTATAACCAAGATCCCTTGTTCAATCCTTATTAGGCATAATATCAATTCTGTCAATAGTGTTGGAATTCTTACATTTGATGAAAAACATTATTATAGATGGAAACTTGGATGATTCCATAACATTTATATCTTGTGTAGGATATAACAAACTATACATTACATAGATAGAAATTTGTTAAAAATTGAAAAATATTTATTACATAACATAAAAAAAAATTCCATGATTGTATAAGTTTAATGTCTTTTGAAATTGGGAATCATAAACAAATAGTTCATAAGACATCTATATTGCCTCTCATTTACACATTCATAACTAACACCCTTCTGACATATGTTACATAATACTCTTATTCAGAACCTGGGGAAAAGAAATATAAGAATGGATGAGAAAAAATAGTCATTATGGGAAAACATGGGATATATCTATCATGTCATAATCATGGGACATAAAAACATTACATTTGAAAATCTTATCCTACATATAATAGATCATGATATCATGTTATTTCATAAATAATAAAAGTTAAGTCTAATCACAAAATTTATAACAGAAGACAAGAAATTTTTTTTCATACGAATAAGCAAAGTAAATAATTTTATATTTTTCAAGGATCATTTACAAGGCCGTCTTAGTGGACAAACTCCATTACTAAACCGAGTTCACTCCTCGTTCAAACCCTTTATCCCTAAACCAAGATCATTTCCCATTATAGACATGTATATATTATGAGATATAAATCATTACCCAATTAATTGGAGGGGGATATAGATCCACCCATCTCATAATGAAATCCTTCTTATGTGTTCCACAAAAACCTAAATCATTCATCATAGCATAACCCAAGGATTAAAATAGGTTACTTAAACATCATTCCATCATAATCCATATAAAACAAATGGATTTCATAAAAAGTATTCCATCAAAAAAACAATCAAATCATAGTAATAATAGGGATAGAAACACAACCCTATTTATAGAACATCAACTTATATGGAATTTTGTTTACAAAACACATGAAATTAATTCTGGAAGAAAATATCCATTCTTCTTTAAAATGGTATTAAAATCACAAAATATCACTCAATTTTAAATGAAAATAATATTTTTAAAAATAATAATTAAATATTATAATTAAATCATCACAGAAATACGGTTTTATGAGAGTGCAAAAAAATCAATTCATACTGTATAATTTAAGAAAACATTCTTCTGGTACTTTTGTTAGAATGTTAAAAAGTTCCATGTTCTGAAAAATAAAGAATAATTATCCAATACCATTTAATAAAAATTCAACAGTAGAAAAAATTATCTTTAAAAAATTATAGAGGTACAGTTGTAATATATTTATGAAACATAGACATGGATGATAAATATACCCCAGTAAATACTTATATGTAAACAATCTCAAATAATAATGAGATTGGAAAATTATCACTTACCTTAAGTCTGATATCTTTTTATATGTATCCAAACCTCCCGTATGATGATTTAAATATTAACATTGACTTATTCCAGGATAATGTTCATTTTTATGATATCATATATGATCATATTATCATCAGTTTGTAAATTATATTTCATTATTACTTGTTATTCGGGTATTAAGTGCTTCATTTACTTTTGGAAGTTTTGTCGAATACGTTCTGGTTCTCTGGTATAGATCAAAATTATATCATTCAAAAATTATATGAAAATAATATATATCACATTTATTCCTTATATACATTTATATAATCATTCTTTAATTATGATCATATAGAATTAATCGCATCGCATCATGGAGACGACATGCCGTACAAAAACATGAGCGAAGATATCATTCTCGTAATTGTTTAATGGTATTTAAGTGGATGGTGTATAAGATTTCATAATAAATATCATGTTATAATAATCATATATTTTTATTATTTCCATATTTATACCCCCATGTAAGGTGGTGGTGGAAAACTGATTACACCATGGTGTGGAGATGGAAAATCGTTCGTACGCACGCATGGTGATTATGTTTTTCATAGGATGTATGGAAGGTGAAATATTGTTTCTAAATAATCATAATAACATCTTATTATGCGATTGATACTAGAGTTATTAATTTATAATGAAAAACTCCTTAATATTTAGTAATAGAATAACTAATTTTGAATTAATCGGTAGAGAAGATTAACTCTCATTCGGTGTTCTTCCTCAAAATCTCCACTTAGAGTAATAGAGTTAGTGTTTGAAGAAGAATAAATCCTATATAATTTAAATAGTTGAGTTTATCAGGTAAATGGGTTGGGGATGGACTTTCTGGACAACTCAATGTTAGTGAATAGGTGATGGAGGAGGTTCCTATTTATAATTGAAGTGAGGGACACATTTGGAATCCTCAAAATATTTATTTTTAATAAATTCAAACTTCATCTAAAATATAAAAAATTTCCCAAATTTTATGATGATATTTATAGGGTTATAATATCATCATCCAATATGTAATAGACGCATTTTTTGTGTCAATTTAAAAATTATCATTTTAATAACCACTTAGTTATTCTATTTAATTATAATTAAGTTAAAAAATATTTTAATATTATAAGGGATGGATATTTACTTGTTTGATTTCAATTGGACATTAAATTAGTACCTTTGAATATATTATACCACATAATAATTATTATATACTTTTTTAATGTTTTATGATTTTAAAAAAATCTAATAAAACACTATTTCGATTAACATTCAATATTGTTAATTTTGAAAACATTCAATTCATTGATTCTTAAAAATATTAAGATATCCAGTTAACTCCAAGAAATCTATTTAATTATATTATTAATATATGAAGGTAATCTAAAAACTTCATTATGCATATTAATTATCCCAAAGTATATTTATTTTAATATTTTTATAACAATTATTTGATATCTCCATTTATAAAATAGTTACTACGTAAATTTTGTGCAATTATTTAATATACATATTGGTTGAATAAAAATTAAAAATTATATACTATAATAAATATAAATATACTATATTTCATAATAATACATTTAGTAGAATTTAAAATCTATAAAATCCTACAATAAAAATGTTATACTTATTAAATTATGAATGTGACAACTTTAATATGACATTAGATAAAATAATATAAGTGTCAACATCTGTTCAATAAGACTATAAATGGTCACCATATCGACCATTGAATGATTATGGTTGATATATAATTGACCAATAATATTTTTTCAAGTGTTTGGGTCTTTTTATTTTTATTATAATTTTAATAAAAACTGTTTTATGGATTTTTCATCAATTAAATAATTTTGACATCAACAATGTATTAGTCATTAATGAAATTATTTATTTCCTAAAAATTACAAATTAATTACCCTAATAAAAAAACATTATATATTTAAAATGTGTATGTACAATAAAATTTAACTTATGTATAAACTTATATAAAAATGATTTAGTCATTAAAATTTGAGTGAGACATATTTAACTTTTCATTTAAAAAATAAATTAAATGTCATATTCTCATCCATGTGGATTCAAATGGATACCATTTCGACCCAATAATGATTTAGAACAAAAACTAATCATACAATTATATTCAAACAAGTGTTAGGTAAATTTGATAAATTTATTCTTACAATTATTTACCTAATTTACCCTTTTATCAAATTAATAAAAATTACCAAAGATACTATTCATATGCCCAAAAATAAAATTAATCTATTTACTAAATTTGGACTTACAAATTAAAAATATGGAATATATTTTAAACAATGTAAAACAAAAACGTTTTAATAATTAAATTTAAATAAATCCCATTTTCAAAATGAGAGAAGAAGTTTTAAAAGTTAAACCAATATAATAGATTGAAATGTTTTTACATCTGAAGTTAATGTAAAATTAATTCCATTGAACTAAATAATATTAACTAATAAAAATATATTCTATATATACATTAAAACCATTCAATAATATAATTTATCCATAAAAGTTATTTTGATGATAAATGTTTGTTCCAAATAAACATTATTGTACTTTTACAACTCATGAAAACATAAAGGTTATCAGAAAAATATCAAAAATCAATCCAAAGTAAATATTTATATATCTCTTCCAAATAAAATTTTTATGTTTTCATATAAAAATTATTAATGTGTCAAATTATTAATTTAAAGTGGATTTTCCATTAAAAGGTGGTAACATTAATGTTTTGAAAAAATATAAGTTTTATATATCAAATAGGGTTTATTCAGACCCTATGATTAAAATATCTATGTGATGAATATTTTAAAATATATTTTTAAGTATATAACATATATATTTCATTAATTTTGTTTACTAATTTTAATTAATTTATTTTATTAATACTATCATAAATATTGTTAATTGATTTATATTATCCTTAAATAATTGGTAGCCAATGAATTAAACATATATTTTCAAAAGTTAGTTATATTTATACCTGCTATCCTAAAAGATAGGTAATAGTGGAATTTTTATTCTAATGATGTCTTGTATTTTGTATAGACACGTGATTGAGTATAATTAAATCAATTGAAGAATTAAATTATTTAAAGAAAATATTTCAAAAAAAACATCAAGGTGTTACATTCTAGCCACCTTAAACTAAATTTAACCCTCTAAATTTCTCACATAGATAAAAAAAGATGAGGATACCACAACCACATCACATCATCATGTTCCCACATAGGTTTCTCAGATTTGTGGTTCCATCATAAAAAAATAACCAAGTGAGTTGTCTAGTTTTGTAGATATTTTTACCATAGGATCCGAAATCTCTATTGGTTGTTCTTCATAAGAAGGATCTTGGTCTAGCATTTCAACGTCTGAGTTCAATACATGTGAGGATTTTGGTATATACTTTCTCAAGAGAGATACATGACACACATGATGAACAAGAGAGATATTAGGTTGAATCACAAATCGGTAAGCTACCTTCCCAACATGATCTAGAATTTCGAATAGAAACATATACCTAGGGCTCAACCTACCTTTCATTCCAAATATCATTACTCACTTTTAGGGATATATTGATAGACATAGCTTGTAACCCACTTAAAACTCTAGGTCTTTTCTTTGGTTGTCACCATAACATTTTTGTCGACTCTAAGTGCTCTTATGTATTGTTGAATAAATCTGACATTTTGTACCATTTAATCAAAAAGACTGGGTCTCAATAGCTTTATTTCACTAAATTCATCATATCAAGTTGGATTTATGAACATATTTCTATATACAACTTTGTAAGGATGCATAATAATAGAGGAGTGAAATTTAAATTTTTGAGAAAATTCCACCCAAGTTATGTGTTCATCCCAACCACCTTTGAAATCCAGAATGAAAGCTCTCAACATGTCTTCTTGAGATTGAATTGATCTCTCAGACTAACCATCTATCTGAAGATGATATGAATGCTGAAACATAACTTTGTATCCAGATACTACTGATGAAATTACTAGAACATTGAGGTAAATCATGATTTCTGATCTGATATAATTTGAATTTTTACTCCACATGATCCTACCACATCATTTACATATAACATAGAAATATGATCAAGAGATATATCATTTATTATATCAATGAAGTGTGCTAAATTGGTAAGTTGATCAACTATAACCCATATAGAATTGTGTCTTCTAGATGTTTTGCGAATTATAATGAAAAAGTTGGTAGTGATGTTTTCCTATTTCTATTCTTGTATGGGTAATGGTTAAATTATCCCCTTAGAATTCTGTCTCTTAGTCTTCACTTGTTGAAAAACCAAGCACTAAGAGACATATTTGGAAAAATCTACTTTCGTTTCATTCCCCAAAAATAATCTTTCAAATCCTTGTACATATTTTTTCTTCTAGGGTGAATAGAAAATGAAAAAATATGAACCTGGTCCAATAGATCCTTCTTTAATTCTAGTATGGGAGGATAAAAAACATTGTTCCTAAACCATATTATTATATCATAATCAAGGTTTAATTCTGGAACATTTCTCACATTTTATTGTAGCACTACATATTCCTTTTGTGCCTCTTTAGTCTTCACTTATATAGATGGTTGAATATTTATTACAGAAATAAAATATTACACCCTTCCATTAAAATTTCAAGATCCATCCATTTAAAATCCCCAAATATTTAATCTTTTGTGATCCTCATCATGTATAGGCCAGCATGGCCCTTTCAACTCAAAGCATATTCCACCTTATTCACTTTTCTAGGGTGTTAATGTATTTAATAGTTGTTATCATTAGTCAATTACAACGATCATCTTTGGTTTATAATCAACTCCTTTGGTGTGAAAAAATACTTTAAACGTTTATGATCAATAAAAATATCACACCTTTCACTAGAAATATAATTCCTGCATATCTTTAATGAAAATATTACCACAACTAAGTTCAAATCATGAGTTGGGTAATTTTGAGCATGGATTTTAAATTTTCATGAGGCATTAGCTATTACCATATCATTTTACAGGAGAACACTTCCAATACCCTTGTTGGATCCATCACTCTAGATCCCAATACTTTCTCCATCACAATGCAGTGTGTGTATAAGTGCACCGACTAACCTTCTTTTTAGCACTTTGATATACTCTTCACATTCCTCTATCCACAAAAACATATATCCTTTTAGATTAAACTTGGTGAGTGGATTAGATAATCAAGAAAAATCATTCAAAAAACATAAATAATATCATACCAAACCAAGAAAAATTTTGATCTAAGTTACCGTTGTTGGTCATAGAGAACACTCAACAAATTCTATTTTTGATGGATCTACAAATATCCCCTCTGTTGATATTATGTAACCCAAAAAAGAAACTTTATGAAGCCAAAATTCACACTTAGTAAATTTTCTATAACGATTCTCCTTTCTCTGGGTGATTAACACAATTGTCAGTTGATCATTATGTTCATCCTTGATCTTCTAATATACAAGAATATCGTCTATAAATACTACCAAAAATTGATCAAGATAGTCTCTAAGGAATATATTCTATATATCCATGAATATAGAAGAAGAATTAGTAAGACCAAAATACAACTCTATAAATTTATAGTGTCCATAACTTGTATGGAATGTTGTACTTGATATATCCTCCATATTTACCCTTAATTGATGATATTTTAAGTTAAGATCAATCTTAAAAAATAATTGACCTATGCATAGTTGGTCGAATATGTCATCAATACAAGGAAGTGGATATTTTTTCTTGATAATGATCTTGTTATGTTCATAATAATCAATGCAGAGTCTCATTGATCCATCATTCCTCTTAACCAACAGAACATGTTCTCTGTAAGGTGACACAATAGGGAATATGAATACCTTGTGAAGATTCTCATGTAGTTTATTCTTCAATTCCAATAACACAATTGGGTTCGTTTATATAGTGTCTTTTAGGTATGCATAAAACCCAGTATTATTTCTGTTTGAAACTCAACCTCCTGATTCAGTGGAATAATAGGAAATTCTTCAAGAAAGTCAATATCAAACACCCATACAATATGCATATTATAACTAGTGAGTTTCTCCCAAGTCATTATAGATATATAACCTTAATTTAAATTAATAAATACCTATAAGATGGGAGAAAATTATGTTGTTAGTTCATATTCATACTTCAATCAATAGATGATCATAGATTGATCAGAAATATGAAATGTGTCATCCCTTCTTTGGAAATTGATATGATATCCATAAAAAGAAATCTAATCCATGCCACAAATCCCATAAAATTACATTATCATAATGATCATGTGATTTTTAGGAAGATCATTCTCACAAACTTCAACTGGAGAATAATTATAAAATTTTGATGTGACCATTGTTCCCTTAGGAGTTGTCATAGCTAACTCAACATCAAATTATTGAGGTAATACGAAGATACTCATAGAAAATTCTTCAGAAATAAAAGAGTGGGTGGATCTAGAATCCAATAAAAAATTTGATACTTTTAGAGTGCATGGTATGTATAACTTTCACCACTTAATTATCATACTCCACATTGACAATAGTGATCACATTTACTTTCACTTGTCTTTAGCCTTAAGAGTTTTTTTGCATTGATCATCATCGATAACACTTAGGTTAGGGAATTGATTGAAATATATCCCCATTTCTTACACTTATACCATAATAGTTTAGGAGGTTAATTATGTGTACCCATTTCTCTATTCATATAATTAGACAAAAATTTTCACATCACTTCGGTATTCAACATTTATATGACCTTCTCTCCCAATTTTGAAACATTCTATAATCCCTTAAGATGACTTCCTCTATGTCTCTTTCCACACATTGGCATATGGGAAATGTAATATTATTTTCCATGTGGTCTTTATATTTTCCCTTGAATTCTATTTTTATTTTCTTATCATATCTAGAGGACTGCTGGTTTACTCTAATCTCCATCTCAACCTTGAGATCACATTGTACGATTTCCTCGTAGAAATTGGAGTCCATTATTGGTAATGACCTTTGTAGACTTGGTTTTAAGATACTAAAGAATTGATCAATTTTACTCTATGGTTGGATAATAATTCCTTAAGAATACCTTTCATGTGTTGTGCCATTTTATTCATAGGTACCAATGGATTTATAATCCTTTTTCATAAGATCAAGGAACTCATTCTCCATATTTTTTTGAATAATACGAGGTATGTACTTATTGAAAAATAAGTTCTTGAACTCATATCATTTCATGGATTAAATTTCATATATTTACCTCTTATTCTTGATAATATTCCACCATTTATCAGCTTCACCTTCCAAATGATATACTTAAAAGATTAATTTATCATGCTCTAATGATTGGAGAACATAAAATAACATTTTAGTGGTACAGATCCACTGTTCATCCACAAATGGAACACAAGTCCCGTGGAAGGACGATGGAGGATACCTCATGAAGGAATCAACATTATTTTTCTCTCTAATGCTCTCATTTAAAAGTCCTTCCAGATTCATATCTTGAAAATTTTATTTGAGGATATCTATAATATTTTTCATTTTAACTCCCATAATATTTTGTTTCTCATGAGGACAATCATTGCATTGATTTTATAATTTATCATTAACATGGTTCCTCTGAGTTCTTTCCATTGACTCAAACCATGAATCATAGTGTGAGAAACATTAATAATAATTGTAAAACCACATAATCATGAAAAAAATTAAAATTAAGGACACTTTAGATTTTATCCTAGGTTGATCATGATAATTTCTAAAACACAAGGATTGTAACCTATAATTAGACATATCCATATGGTTCTTACTAAGGTATTCTCATCCTAGTTCCAAAATGTCAATTATTTTTTAGCTATAATACCAACTTAACATCCGAAACATTACATACATAGATTTTTCATCAAAATTACATGATATTTATTAATAAATGAAAATAAAAACCACACTATGATCATATAGTTTTGTTTCTTTAGAAATTAGGAAGCATAAATAACTGGTTCATAAGAAATCAGCATTAAATCCCACTTATTTCTACATAACTAGACCCCTTATTGATATATTATACGTAATACTCTTCTACATTACCTTAGGAAATGAAACATAAAAAGGGTTATATATAATACTCTCAAATGGAAAACATGGGAGATATCAATCATATCATAATCATAGGACATTAAAAATTTCATATGAAAATATTATCTAGTATATAAAAGATCATGATATCATGCCCTAGGATAAGTCAAAAAAGTTCAACATAATCCCAAAATTAATATCACAATACATGAAATTTTGTGTCATACACATAATCATAGAATATAATTTCATATTATTCAAGGCCCGTTTCCAAGACCATCATAGTGGAAAAAGTCCATTAATGAACCAAGTTCACTCCTTATTTCTTCCATATATTACTGATCCAATAACAATTCCTATTTTATCTATTTTTTTCTCATGAAATCTAAATATTTACCCAATTCATTGGAGGTATATATAGATCCAACAAATCTCATAATGAAATCATTCTTACTTGATCCACAAAAACATAAATAATTCATCGTAGAATAACCAATGGAATAAAATGGGTGTCTTAAGCATCATTCCATAATAATACATTTAAAACAATGGATTTCATAAATATCATTTAATCATAAAAAAAATAAAACCATAGTAACAATAAGTATATAAACATAACCCTATTTGGGGAATGTCATCTAAGATGTTAAATTATTTTAACAAAAAAATTGAAATTAATTCTTGAGGAAAATATCATTTCTCATTTAAAAATATTTTCATTTCTCAAAATTCGACACAATGTTGAAAGAAAATATTTTTTTTGAATATAAACATTAAATATCCTAATGGAATATTCATGTAAATACGGAATTATGAATGTATAAAAAAATAAATTCATTATTTATAAGAATAAAAAACATTCATCCCATTTTTTTTTGGAAATTCAAAAATAACTTGTACCAAAAATAGAAATAAATATTCCTTTTATATCGTTTAACAAAAAAAATCACTAGTGGGTAAAACATATTACAGCACGGCGTGGAGACGGAAAGCCATACTTACGCACACGTGGTGATTAAATTTTTCATAGGATTGTTAGAATGAGAAATATTGTTGCTCCATAATCATAATAACATCTTATTTTATATGTTATAAAAAATATATTACTTTATAATGAAAAAACTCATGAGGATGATTTAAATGAAGAAAGAAGTTTGAATGAATTGGAAGAGAATATTACCTCTTCTATGATGTGCTTCCTCTAAATATCCTCATACAGTACTAGAGTTGGTCTTTGAAGAAGACCATAACCTCTAGAATGTATCTAGGGAAGTGGAGAAGAGAAATGGATAGGGTATGGTTGATCTTGAAGTCACAAAGTGAAGTGAAGATGTGAGAGAGGATGCACCCTTTTATAATTGAGGTGATGGTCACTTTTAGAAAAATCGAAAATATTAATTTATAATAAAATCAAAACCCATCTAAAAACATAAAATATTTCCCAATTTCGAAGAAAATATGAGATAGGGTTGTAATCTAATCATCCAATAAATTTTAGACATGTGTTTAACTCAATTAAAAAATTGTTATTTTAATTACTAAATAGTTATTTTATTTAATTGTAATTAAGATAAAAAATACTTTAATATTAAAAGGGTACAATATTTACTTATTTTATTTCAATTATAACATATTTAAGTACCATATAATATTTGTGACCATATCATAATTATTATAACTTTTTTAAAATGGTTTTAGTTTTTTAAAATAATTTAATAAAACATTAATTTGATAAAGAATCAATAGTGTAAATTCTGACTCTATTCAATTCATTGATTATTAAAAATATTAATATAACAAGTTACCATTGAACCAACTATTTAATTATTTTAATTTTAGGTCAAGTTCATATATATAATTCAATGGGCATATTAATTGTCCCAAATTTTATTTATTTTAATATTTTTAATAACTTTTATTTGATATCTTCATTAATAAAATAATTGTTACGTCACTATTTTTTAGTTATTTAATATGAATATTTGTTGGATAAAAGTGAAAATAAAAAAACTATAATGAAGATAACCCTTATATATTTTAGAATAATACTTGTAGTCAAATTCATATTCAGTAAAATCCAACCTTAACAATTTTATACTTATTAAATTATGAATCTGACAACATTAACATCATATTTAAAAAAATAATATAAGTGTCACAATCTCTTCTATAAGGCTCCAAATGGTCACTAACAAGATTACTGGATGATTATAATTAATATACACTCAACCAATACTATTTTTCCAAGTGTTTGGGTATTTTTATGGTTATTTTAATTTTAATAAAAATATTTTTATTGATTTCTCATCAATTAAATAATTTTTACATCATCTAAGTATTAGTCCTTAAGGAATTTATTTACTTCTTAAAAATTAAAAATAAATTAGCATGATAAAGGAAAACACATTAGATTTAAAATTAGTATTTCTAATCAAATTTATCTTCTATATAACCTTATATAAAAAATGATTTAATTATTAAAATTTGATTCAGGCATATTTAACTATTAATTAAATAAATTAAATAAAATATCATAATCGCATCCAAGTGAAATAAAATTAATTCCATTTTTACTCATGGATGATTTAGGTCTAAAACTACTCATCCAATGATATTAAGACAAGTGGTAGGGTAATTTGAAAATATTATTCTTACCCTTAATTATTCAATTTACCCTTTTACTGAAATAATAGAAATTACCAATGTTATTATTTATAATACCAAAAAATAAAATAAATATATTTAAATAATTTTTACCTAATGGTTCTAAATGTGGAATATATTTTACAAAATTAAAAATAATGAAATTTTAATAATTAATTTAAAATTAATCTCTTTGTCGATATGAGAGAACATGTTTTAAAATATAAAATATTGAAAATGATTTAAATGTTTTTACATATTAATTCAATGTAAAACTAATTCTAATGACCAAAATTATATTAACTAAAAAAATATATTCTATGAATACATTAAAACCATTAAATAATATAATTTAACCATCTAAATTATTTATATGAAATAAGGTGTTTTCTATAAAACATTACTGAAGTTTTACCATTCATCAAAACATAAAAGTTATTAGAAAACTATCAAAAAATCATCCAAAGTAAATTTTTATTTCTCACCTCCAAATAACAGGTTTATGTTTTCATATAAAAATTATCAATGTTTAAAAATATTAATGTAAAAGGGTTTATCCATTAAAATGTGGTAAAATTAACCTTTTGAAAAAATATTTGTTTTATACCTCAAATATGGTTTATACATACCGTATGATGTAAATAAATATTGGATGAATATGAAAATAAAATTAATTAGTTTATAACATATATATTTCATTAATTTAATTTATTAATTTTAATTCACTTAATTTATTAATACAAAATTACAAATAGTTGACTGATTTATATTTTTCATAAATTATTTTAAGATAATGAATCCCCATATATTTTTATAAGATAGTTAAATTTATTCTCATAGAACTAACAGATATGTTATAATGGTGTTTTTATACTAAAGGCATATCACTTTTTTTTAACTCATGGTTGCGTGCAATGCAAGCTATTGTAGAATTAAAATTATTTAAAGAATATAATTCATAAAAATATCTAATTATTGCACTGGAAGTTTTTGATACTACTACTATTGGTTTTCCACTTGTTGAGAATTATTTCCCAATGACCATTGCTGATAAGAAAAATATATATATTGATATAAAATATATAGATTATATTCTCGTGTCCTTATCATAAAATGTTCATCAGAAGGTGATGGGTCTCAAAACATAAAAATGCATGCGAGACAAGATGGAATGTGTTTTTGAAGGGAATAAAATAGTCAAGGAAGAAAAGCTACAAATCAAACATAGTAAGTAGGAAAACATTATAATGAGTGATGAAGAAACATTTATTGAATATTTCACCATATTAAATGAAATATTTTTCAACATCAGAGGTATAAAATATATCTTGGATGATTCTACAATTGTCAAGAGAAATATGATAATATTTCAGGATCAGTTTCATTCTAAAATGTATTCTTTATAAGATATGGATGATTTATCTCTTGAAGAACTTCATAACATTCTTATTTCTTTTAAAATGAGGAAAGCATCAATATTTAAAAATAATGTTAAAGATAAAACGGATTTTGAAGCTATCAGAAAGATGAAAATCCAAGATGTTGAAGATGATTATCTTTAGTAATATAGTGATAAATAGGATGATGAGTTAAATTAAAAAAGCATATTTGTTATATACATGAACAATCAAAGAGGAAGTGGAATGTATTGAGTAAAAAATCCCCTCAAATATTTTGAGTGTGGTAGAATTAGACACTTTTCTATGAATTTCCCCAAGAAGAAAGTTGGAGAATATCTAGATAATTCTAATGGAAATCCTCGATGGAAGAAGTGGAATAAAAATGATATAGAATAAAAGTATTCCAACAGATATAAGAAAAAGTCTATTGGAATCAAAAGAAGTATTTTTAGTAAGAATCTTGAATCAAACTCAACTGATAACAATTCTCCGGAGGATAAAGGTTTATGAAAATTCAGAACCATCATTGAATAAGTTGAGAGAACAAAAGATTCATCAGGGAGTGAAGATGGTGGTGATGAATCTTATAGAGAGTGACATCTTAGAACCGAACATGATTCATGGCATTATAAAAACAAAAACTCAACAAATAAAATAAATTAATGAAGAATGATTGTGAAGAAGTTGCTGATGGAAGAAAAGATTTCATCAAGTCAGAGGATGAATACATTCAAGAGATTTTATGTTACAAATTTTGAATTATTGAATAGGGAAGATTTATTGACGAACATAGAAAGAAGATAGAATATAAATAATAAGAGGTTAACAATATGTAATCAATAAATCTTGGGTATTTTTTTACCTTGAGGAAGATAAATTAAAACATCAATAAAGCTACGAAAGTAAAATATGAGACATCTATAGTTGCTGAGATAGCTCAAAATGAGCATCAGGTGAAATCTTCTCTGACCAAAATTAATGTTTCATCTTATTCATTTAATATTTTAGGTTATCAAAAAATCATTGGGAAATCATGGGTGGATAAAGTAAATGAGAAACATATCAATTCTACAGAGGTAAAAAACTCACTCAAAAGAAATGATGGTCGACATCCTAAGAATGTTAGAGCTGAAAGAAGTTACCAACCTCAATAATGTTTTTGTATAGAAATAAATTACATGATTGAAAATAAAGATTTTTTTTTCTATTTGTAGTGTTGTAGAATATATGGAACTAGATATTATAATTATTGTAACAATTTATCTCTACCCAGAGAATGTTTTTCCAATGTGGAAGAAATACTAGTAGAAGAATGAGTGACATTCCAAACTCATGGACAGTTGAAATTGTGAATTATCAAGATATTAGAAACATTAAAGAAAATGAATTTGAATTATTGAAAGATGTTTTTGAAAGAAGTTATCATACTGGTCATCATTCTAAAAGATGTTTTACACTCCATTTATACAGAATTCCATTTGATAGAATATAAAATTAAGCAGAAAAGAAGAATATTGAGGAAATATCTTTTGCTGTTGAGACACCTTTGAATGAAAACAAATGGAAAAACCATATATACTTGATATAAATTGTTATTCACATATAATAGGTGATTTAAAAATCATGAAATATGATTAATGTCATGATGGAAGAGTAGTTACTTTTTGTAGTGATATTTCCTTAAAAATTATATGAATAAAAAAGGTAGAGATTGAAGAAGATAAATTGAAATATATATATGTTTTACATAATTTTGGGATAAAAAAAACATAATAAGTGTAATTGAACATTGTGGTGATGTAAAGAAAGTCATCTTTAGAAAAGATTATTGTATCATCAAATGTGTGATATATGGAAAAGTTATTGAAAAAGGAGAATGAACTAGTGGGAATCTATTCCAAATATGATAATTCAACCACTCCTATTACTCAAGTGTTGAAGTAGAAAAAAATTATGGCACTAAAGACTTGGTCACCTTAGGTAGAAATTCATGAATGATCATTCTAAAGATGAAGTTGTCCAGAATTTTCTAGAATTGAATAGTTGAGATGAAGATATTTGTATTACTTTCTAGAATGGAAATATGGCAAACAGAATTCATAATATTATTGAGATTCAATCTACCAGAAAATATGATCTTATTCATTCCGATCTGTGTGGTAGGATGGAACATCAATCAAAAAAGAATATTTACACTTTATCACTTTTATTGATGACTTCACTCAGATGAAAAAACATCTTGTTCATTAAGTACAAGTGAAAGGCTATTGAAATGTTCAAATTTCATAAGAAAATATGTTTAGAATGAATTGGGGGATTCTATCAAGAATACGATAATATATATGCATACCAAACTAAAAGAAATACTTTTGAGACTTATCTTAGAAAGCATGGAATGAATTATCGGTATAGTGCTCCCAATACACTATAAAAAAATGGAGTAGCAGAATTAATAAATAGATTATTGGTTGTAA
The DNA here is from genome assembly GCA_963277665.1 of Viscum album. Classification (NCBI taxonomy): domain Eukaryota; kingdom Viridiplantae; phylum Streptophyta; class Magnoliopsida; order Santalales; family Viscaceae; genus Viscum; species Viscum album. Next base: position 629,832,301 of record OY728127.1, read on the forward strand.
TAGGAAGAAGTATGTCAGAAGAATACAAACATTTAAAGTTATATTAGAGGGATGATATTAGTACTATTGTACATGTTCAAAATAGATTTTTGTTGAGAATAAAAACCAACATGACTCATTATGAATTGTTGTTTGAAAAAAAAAATTCATTAAAATACTTCAATTTTTTTTAAACATCGTGTTTCCTCAAAATCAAAAAACTGTATTTGGGAATGTTTTATGAGAATGATAAGGAAGGAACATTCATGGGTTACTCAAGAGACGAGAGAAGTTAAAAATGTTGTAAAAAGGTTTAAAAATGTATGTAGACTCATATGATGTGATGGAAATTTAAAATCAAATTTCCTTAAGAATTTTTGTTGAGAATTCTATGGAAGATAAATTGGAGATTACCAATAATAGTTAAAGTAATTCAATACATTATAATAAAGATTTAGAAGAATAATGTGATGAAGAAATTACATTTGGGAAAGAAACTAATAAATTTTCTACCTTATGAAAGCATCTTGAATATAAAAACATTATTGGGAATCAGAGGGCTCTGATTTAGACTAGAAGAAGGATGAGATTAGAAAATCAGACATCACTTATCACAAAATTTGAACTAAAATTAATTCCAGATGCTATTCAACATAATGAATGGGGGGATTATATGATTGAAGAGTTGGATCAGATTTAGAAGAATGAAACATCTGAACATTTTCTATGGCCATCAAATAAAAATAATATCGGAACAAAGTGGTTTTTTAGAAACATATTTAATGAGAATGTAGATGTTTCATTAATCAAATCAAGACTTAATTGTAAATGATATTCATAGGATGATGGTGTGTATTTTAGTGAATCTTTTTCCACAGTTGCAAGATTGGAAACTATAATAAAGTTTCATTCAGTGGGCGTACAATTAAATTACAATGTTTATCAGATAGATGTAATTTCAGCTTTCATAAAAGCTGAGGTTGAGTATGATGTTTAAATTAATCAACCTTGTTGGTTGTAGTGATGAGGTTGAATTTTTTTTAAATTAATGAATTATTTCTATGGGCTGAAAGAAACTCCATGTTATTTGTATTTGAAGCTTGATAATTGATTGGGAATGTTGAAATTTTCTAAAGGAAATGTTGAAAGCAACTTGTATGTGAAAGATGGTGACTGTAGAACATTAATTATAATTGTTTATGTGGATGATTTAATTTTTTACATGGATTAAGAAAATTCTTTTGAATATTTCTTTGAATAAATAAGAAAGAATTTAGGAATGTAAATATTTGAATAATTAACTATTTTCCTTGGCATACAAGTTTAAAAAAAGTAAAAATACAATTTATTATCTATAGAGAAGTATTCCAGGGAACTGTTAAAGATGTTTGGGATGACTAAATACAAATAATATTCAACTCCTATTCTAGTGATCTTAATGTTGAACAACGATGAATCTAGAATAAGTGTGAATTTGAAAGTCTTTCATAATATTATATAAATTCTTCTTTAACTTACATCTTTAAGTCTTAAAACATTTTACATTGTGAAATTGTGTTCTAGGTATCAATGTAATCCAAAGGAATCACATATCTTTGCAGCAAAATGAATTCAAAGATATGTTTATAGAACAACTTCACATGGTTTGTTATACAATAAAATTGTGAAATGAAGTTTCAAGGTTATGATGATAGAGATTGGTATTGAGATTGAAATGATATAAAATCATACTCATGTGGAACATTTTTCTTTGGTAAATGTTGTGTGATTTGGAATAGTAAGAATTAATGTTTACAAAAATTCAGAAAATCTGAATCTAAATATCTTACAACTACTTAGGTCTGTACTCAAATGATGTGGATGAAATTTTCTAAACCATTGAAGAACATTTGTGGTAAAAAAGTGCAATTGATCTTTTTACTAACCTTTTCCATCATTCAAGATAAAAACACGTTGATATTAATTTTCACTTTATAAAAGAGAAAGTTTCTACTATAGAAACTTTGTTGGAATAGATTTCAAAAAAGTTCCATGTTGATGATATATTTATAAAATAAATTAAAAAAAAGGATTGTGGAATTGAGATTGAACATTCATGTTCAGAATCCTCCCATGTCTTCCCAAAACTTCATTAATAAGAGCCCTCACGTTGTTTTGTGTTATGGTGATAAAGGGGGAAATAAATTAAAAACATTGTAATTGGTAAGAAGTTTTACTTATCTTACTTTTAATAATATAAAGGTTTAGTTATCATATAATGGTGGAGATAAAATGAAATGTGAGAGAAAAATAAAGTGAGAAAAAAGAGAATAGGGGAGAGAAATAAAAATAAATTGAGAAAAGAAAGAATGGGGGAGAGAAAAAGAAAATGTGAAAAGAATAGTGGGGACAGTTTATCTTTACATGGATGAAAAATTTTCTTCCAACTAAGGGATGAAATTACTTCAAAAACATTAAATTATCTAGTTGTGTGGTGTTAGGACACTATATTTTGATAAAGGATATGTTTTGATAAAATTAAAAATACATGATTTGTTAATAAAAATTGATTTTAAAAAAACTATAAGAGTTAGAGAAATTGATAATAAGTGTAGTCAAAAAATCCAAAGGGGGATATTGAGGTAACATTGTGATAAATTTTGTTAACAATGTATTTTTTTTATTTTTTGAAAATTAATCTTCTTTGTATTATAATGTTTTTGTTTTCTAAGAATAACATCTTGAAATTGGATCCATATGGACTCTATTCAGATCATTAGATCCAGAATTATTGAAGGAAGAATGCTTTTGTCATCCAGAAGTCAGATCCAATTTTCAAGACTCAAATAATTTGATTTGAAAGCACCAGTCTCAGAGAATCATATTCAAGTCATCAGATCCAAAAGAATCCGAGGAATAATTTATTGTTTTTGGGAAGTCTATCATTACTATAATCAGAGAAGGAATGATGTTTCTAAGGTGTTTTTAAAGAATAATGCAATGAAATGAGTTGGAAGATTCCATATATTAAAAAAGAAAATCATACGATGCTTTTCTGATCAAGAAGTTCTCAAAAATTATGAAAAATATCATGAAAAAAATACTTTTATGAAATAGAGGAATCATAAAGATTTCATTGCTTCCAGAATTAAAGATAAAGTCTGTATATTATCTTGATGAATGTGACACAAGATATTGGATCTAGAAGTCAGACAGATTGAAGTTAATGAAATTTTTCAATGTTTTTGTGAGAATTAAATTGTAATGTGATTTACATTGTATTGAGATCAACCAACATCAAGCACTATAGAATCAAAACTCCTTCACATATATTATAAAAATTTAATATCTATAATAATCATACCTATATTAATTGAATCCAAATGGAAAGAGGATATGATGCATAAAATCATTACTAGGCCAATAAAAATATCGTAATGGGATAAGAATTAAATAGATTGTAATATTTATAAAAAGAATTCATAATGATCCAATTATGAAGAACAAATAAATTGGTCAAACATGACATTCCATATTTTATAAATCTCATAGAAATATATTGACGTTTGAAGTAATCAATGCTGAAGAGTAAATGCAAGTGATTCTCATTGTTTTTTTAATTTATGGAAGTGGGAATGTTTTCATGTTTCCCGCCTATGGTTTTCTAGTTTCTTATAAACACATTCTGAGATAATTTGTTTATTTTAAAATTTCTACATACAAGTAAATGGAATAGCACTGGATAAGTCAAATTGATTGTTCCCATCTTATTGAAAAATAATTGTACTGGGCATTATTTTAGAGTTTGGGTTTGATAGAATTATATGAAAATGGGATATAAAGTTATTAGATTCCCGATCCAGTATTCTATGTAAATTGGATCCATCATTTTTAGAAAATTTGATATCCCATTCTAAGAAAATTATATCCAAAATTCTGAAAAAATATGATCCATCATTATGAGAAAATCAGATACAACATTCTGAGAAAATTGGATCCCACATTCCTAGAAAATAAAATCCATCATATTCAAAAACTCTGATCTAGGATCCATCATTATTTTGTTGAGAAAATTGGATCTAGTATCATTTGATTGGGAAATTATGATCCATCCAAATTAGACTGAGGATTCGGTCTGAGCCATTATGGGAAATTTTCAAAAAAGTATTTATTCTTTTGTTTGGCTCAATTATTTTATAAAGACACATTGTAAATTAATGGGAGTTAGTATAATAATTCCTATTGGGTTATGGGAGGTGTATAATATGAGTTAGAAGAAGTTTTATTTACTTCTTCATAATAGTGATTTTCCATAGACATGTTAGAGTAGCTATGGTAAGGACAAATGTCCTCACACTAAGTCTAAACTTTGTAAATCATGTGGGTATTAATTTCATAACTATTATTTCATGCATGAGAATTTTCTAAATTTTGATATAGAAATAAATAATAATATTTTACACAGATCAGGTATCTAATTTTTTTGAAACATAAAAAAAGTTAGCAGTTGATTCAACCCCCCCCCCCCCTTCTCAATTGTTATTAATATTCAATTAATGCATCCCAATTTTAGAAATCACTTGAAATCAATGAAAAAGATTATAAATTATGAAAAAATAAGAAGAAGGATCCATAATTCATCATAGTCCACTATAAATGTTATACCTTATTCAGAATGGGATGAATCTGGTGTACTTTATCCATTGAGTCCTTATCAAGGATGAATAGGTGAAAGATAAGAAAAACAACATGCACTGGTTCACATATAGGAAGCTCCTACCACAAAATAGTTAGGGATGATAACTAGTTCAACACATCTATAGGTAGTATGAATCCCAGGCCAACATGGGGGGTTTAAAATAAGTCTTATCTCATTCTTTTATTTCTCGGAACTTTTGATGTTTTTAGGAAATAATTTAGGACATAGCCCTATCAAAATATTATATTATCTTACATTGACATGAACCTTAAAATTTAATATGTGATTTTAATTTTTGGGTTTATTATTGAATAAGTAATACCCCAAATAGTAGAGAGGGATATTAATAAATATTTATTAGAAAAAAAGTTCATTATTACATTCTTTATCCTTTAACTCCATTTTTTTTTAAATAATGTTTTGATCATTAAAATGGAAATTCCATGACCATAAATCATTTTGTCATTGCATGAATTATCGAGGAGACATGATTTTTTTTGGAATCAAATTATTAAGTGTTATAGATTTGAATAATAATTATATTTAAGGAATAAAATGAATAATTATATGATTATAGTAAACCATGGATGTTAATTTGATAAATCATAATTTGGGTAATCAGATAATTCATTTAGATGAAATTTCCCTCTATTTATTCATATATGGATTTTTATAAATTCAATTGAATTGATATGTAAATAAATTTTTATCCCATGATTGATTTTACAAATTTATATGATTCATTACTTGAGTGTATTTCTCGACCTAATACTTATGATGTAATCATGAGAATAATTCTTGAGTGTTCTTGGGTAATGTAACCTTCCAGAACATTCATTGGAACATTTTAAAACAATGTTTGAATTAAAAATAAATTTAATAAAATTGATCCATTTTTATTCATAACACCTTATCCATTAAAGAACATTTTAAATAAACCCTTTCCTATCCCATAAACATCAGAATCACCTTGATAAGAATGAGCTATATTTCATTCATTTCATATCCATTAATAACCTCCTATTAGTATATTTTACGAAATTTTATTATTGATATGTGGGGTTTAGGGATTTAATGTTACAAGGGATGTGTTAAATTGTATGGAAAAATTTCATTGTTTTATCTAGGTTATTTGGAAGGGATTTTGATTCCTGTATTGGACTTACTTTTTATTTTGATTAATGAAAAAAATAAAAATATTGGTTATATGAAAAATCAGCACTATCGAACCAATGATTTTGGATACATGGAAATTGGTGGTGGATTTGAGGTTTATTAAATTAATAATATTCCAAAAAAATAAAAATATTATGAAAATTTTAAAGAAAAAAATAAAACAAATAGAGAAATATCCAAGATGGTGTGATTATTTATTTATAATTTAATTTTTCATGACCATTACATTGAGTCTTGATAATTTGGATTTGTTAATTTTAAGGTTTGACATTCTCTTAACTTTTGCATTAATATAATGGAAAATTATTTAGATTTAATCTATTTTTTTTTACATTAATGTTTTTTTAGATCAATTCCTACCAACATTAAACCACAGAGTAATTAGAGCCTTAATTTTATGAAAATAATGATTTTATCTATTTTTTTTCGTTAATTTATTGAGAAAGTAGATCTATTGAATTCTTATGGAATGGTTCATGAATTAATCGTATAATAATAGCTGTAAATGGATTTTTTACCATGATTTATTAGAGAAAAAATTTCAAAGTGTGTTTGAATAAACATGACATTATTGTTAATAATGAAATGAAAAAAAATAAATAAAAGGAAGAATTTTGGAAATTTAAATGCTAAAAAATACAATATACAGATCAATTCATGATTTGAAAATAATTATAATTTGAGTTTATGTTTTATGAGGAATAGAAAAATTTCATTTGAGATTGTTAATAATTTTTAGTTATTTCATTAAAAGATAAATATTGATGTCATTGGATCCATTTTTTATTTAATGAAAATATTCAATGTTTTAGGACTATAATTGATCATGTGTAGGGTTATTTTCTTCACACATTTTTTCATGAAATAATTTAAGCATTTTTAAAATTATTTTTAATGGGTTTTAATTAATTTTGCTAATTATTGATTAAAAATGTGCTACTTGACAGTTGAAGAAAAAATATTAATTAAAATGTATAAAGATGTTAAAATTTGGTTGTTCTGAATTTATGGTGATAATTTTGATAAGAGTAGTGATTTTTGTGGGGAAATAATAATCCATCTAATCTAGCACTCAACCCAAAAAGTCACAAACCTCTTAGACATCTTATGATGGGTTGGCCAACTAAGAATGGCCTGAAGGGATGGTCCACCATTTGGTAGGAAGATACTAGGACACAAAATAGTGGGTGTGAGAAATGTGTGGGATAAGGCATGAGGGGGGACCTGTATATCAACATGAGACGATTTATGTGATTTCATAGTGTGTATGGGAGCTTGTCCCTACGACTGGATTCTGAGATGATTAAGCCCTGAATTATAATATATAGGAATTTCATACCACACTCATTTATAATATTGAACATAAGAATATAGGATACTTTATTGATATACCAAAATAGTTCCACTTCACCACAGATATGTTTCCTTGAGTTTAGGAACACCAATGACACTGCATACCACTACTCATAATCACTATACCACTATATAAACATAATTCAGATCAATATTTTCACCACATGTGGATCTAGAGATAAAGTTAAATGACATAAGAAAGTCATGGGATCAACATTGATCTTCCATGGGACATCGGGTGATACCAGTGGAGCACATTGTGTGGAAGAGAAAAGCCTTTATTGATGATAATAAACTCCATCTGACCATTGTGAAGGCTATATAGCTTGGTGAATACAAGCTACACCATTGAAAACTAGTTGTTCTATGGGATCACAAAAAAGATTCAACTATTTTGTAAAGAATTTACACGCACTATGGAGGTCCTGATTTTGGGCTTGGAATATTTAATAGTAAATATAGAGGTTGTGTAATGAGAATTTAGGAAATACCATTATAATGAGGAAAAAGGACGTGTGATCCGAGTATTTTTCTACGGTGTCTGAGCAATACCATGGAAGTTCTTGATATGGAAGATCCTAGCTATTATAGAAAAATTGTCCACAATAGGCTCCATAAAGGAGAGTAAGAAGTGTAATGGGAGTCCCCTAGGGAAAATTGAATATTTTTTGATGATATAATGTGAAGGAGAATCTATGACCACGAAAGAATTGGTTGAACCGCTAACTTGATGTGGCCATGAATTAAAGGAATCAACTACAATTAAGTTGATCATACCATGATATAGTTTTTTATAATATTTAAATATCTAATATACTATGATATTCTAGATGGTTATTTAAAATATTAAATTCAAATCCAAGATAAAAATATAATGAATATTAAGAAACTTTTGACCACAATAATGGAAGATATGGAAGAATAAATTAATGAATATACATAGGATTACTCCACTATATAAGAGGGATATGCACCCCTAAAATATAAATAAATGATTAAGGGATTTGTAGACTTATCATACTACTATGTTTTATTTTTAATTCTATATTAGTTTACTTTCATTCGTATGTAACTCAAACATTTTGATTAATTCAACTATTCCATAAGTTTCTTTCTCTCTTCCATTCTATATTTTCCTCTCTCTATCATTATTCATCTCCCTTTATAGTTCATTCCACCATGATATCTTACAATTGATAATTAGTTATTGACTCATTGTTTATCCTTGAGGGTGGATATTAGTGTTCCTGAATTATGATTTTAATTCATGAACATTTGGATTCAGTTTTTAGTGAGTGGAAGTGAATTGTATAAGTGAGGTCATTTTACAACAGAACATAGATCTCAAATTGAATTATATTATTCAATTTAGACCTTTTAACTCCCCTAAAATAAATAATATCTCTTCACATGTTGGAGTTGAGTTTTTAAATGGAAGAAAATACATATGATGGAGTAAAGTCATTGATGGTGTCACACTCTCGATTGAGGTGTGTTATGAACATTAATTGTAGGATATGGTGGAGTTTAGTATTCCAATGAATTTCCCCAATGAATTAAAGGCTATACAATTAATAAATTTGTGGATAATAATTCAAATGTAAGATTTTATAATTTTATTATCAATCTAAATCCAAAAATATAATTTGAATAATGATGGAACCTAATAAACCAATCCCCATGTTAATGTTATTTCATCTCTAACCACATTTTTAAATTCAATTTAGGATATATTAGATTCTAATTATTTCTTCCATATTTTTTAATTGTTTTCATAAATTATTAAAAAACAAAATAATAAGTAGTTTTACGTTATTTTGAAGTAATAAGTAAACAAATATGAATCCCCCATGTGAGATGACTATAGCCAGCCATTGTTAGTCACAATAATAATAAATATTTGATTTTGAACCAACCTATTAAAGAAAAATTTAACCCTCCTTTAGTTTATCTAATCCAACATATTTCATTCCAAGGGATAATTTTTCTTGATGGAGGTAGGAAATTTTATTATTAAAAATTATTTAAAATAATCCAGTTATCCTTCGAAATGGAAAATGAATAACAAAATATTTTATTTTACCACTCTATTTAAGGAAAGTGGAAATGATATCACTTTTACTCAATTATCCATATCATTATATTGTTTCATAATAGCTTATAAAAGATAAAAAGCATTTAAAAATTTTGTTTCCAATATTTGAAACCATAGAATTTATAAAAAATAGAAACTAATACATTCCCAAACAAAAATTATAATGTCACCTCAAGGTAATATAAACATGTTTATTGATTCCTAATATCAAGGGAAACTAATATTTCTAATGTTCTTTGATCGTTTGTTATTTCTAAAATATTCCACACACTATATCTTATATTAATCAAGTCAATAAAAAATCATAGAAGATTTTCATGGTTAATTTTTTATTATATGAAATTTAAAAAATTATTTATTATCCATTAAATCAATCATTGAACTTTTATAGAAATTTTCTTTATTTTCATATTCAATTATTATTAATATTTTATAAGAATATCCAAACATTTAGTGCATATAAATTCAATTGAATGATTAATAGTTGGAATAAAAAAAATAAAAAATAGTAGTAATATTATGAAATCAATGAAGAAACCTGAAAGACAATGATAAATTTTGATATCTCCTTATTATGAGGTATCTAAAATAGTTTTTTACATTTGAATATCATATAATAGAATCCTATATTTTCATCCATTGATATTGTCTTATAGTTCAATTTAAAATCCTTTTTAATGTTTTCAATTGTATTTAACATCATAAATATAAATAATAATGTATGAATTATATTTGTGAATGATTTAATAATTGAAAAAAAAAATAATGAAACGACTAAAAAGAGAATTCATGTAAAAAATAGAATGTGATAAGAAATAACAAATTATTTTATGACCCTCAAGAATTCCACATCCTTTATTTTTTATAATTGAATTATTATGAATATTCATATATCCATTGAGATAGTTCAACAATTATTTAATCATCACCTTTTATTGTTTAAAGGTTTAGAAATTATTCACCAAAACCCAATTTTATTTCAATTTTCTAATATGTGATGATTAATTTACAAATAATAACCAAGGCCCTTAGTATAATATTATTTCCCAAGGTTCCTATTGAACTCTAAATCATGAATTTTTTTTGGAACTATGAAAGTTAATATTATTCACATGAATGTGATTAAATCACATCACTAAAATACTATATCATTCAATTATATACGAATATGATAAAATATTGAGATAAAATTGATTAAGAGTACAATAAGAAAACATTCATTTAAGAATAAAAGAAAATTATGGCCACTATCATTGAAGAAGTATTTAATTTAAATATATATAAAACATCATTTAATATAGAGACTGTATAGAATAAAATAGGATTTATTCCTAGAATAAAATATAAATTAATTATATTTCAATATATACAAATAATCAGGTGATTTATCCATTTCCTTTAATCCGTACACGATCTATTGAACTAAATTAAAAAAATTTAATATTTTATCTCATTATAATATTCAAAATTTTATCATAAAAAGTGTAATGTTCTAGACATTTAATTAAACATATATTAATAATATTCCCAATGTAATTGAACTATTTTGACCTCTTCCCAGGAATATCATATCAAATTTTATCAGAACCACCTTGAGATATCATTTAGATAACATTTTCCATGGATATTAATTTTTTTTCATTTGGATAAATATATCTTATATAAATATTAGTTTCAATGATGATATATACATGTGTTCTATATAGATAATATAAATTCTCCTTGAATCAATTTTAATTTATAAACGATCTCCTAAAATATTTTGAATTTTTCTTGGGTATATAACGTTAGTAAAATTAGATATTCACATGGAATGATTTCCTAAAAATTGGTGATGTTTTATGATAAAAGCTCTGAATAATATATGAAAAAAATATATCATAATGGTGATATGTTTTTTTGATTACCCATAACATATTTTTGTGATTTAAACTATTAGAGACTATGATATCATCTTTTTCAATTTCCATGGAATTTTATTTTTTTCATGTCATATCAGCCATAACTCATTCAAAATAGATGACATGAATCATAGCAGTTGACATAAATGATCATAATTGTTAATTAATTCCATAAACTATTTATTACCAATAATATTCCAATATTATATTTTGCGATAAAAAAATGAAGTTATTCATATAAAGCATAACACCTTTTATTTTTAACGATATAACCTTATTTGAATGTTTGATTCATTTATAACCTATGATATATCTATTCCAAAATTAAAATATATGCCTTTTCCTATTATATCCATTTCCATGTCCTAGATTTCATATAATAATAATATAATTGTAACACCCCGAGCTTCCACAATACGCTTCTCATTAAATAATGCAATACCTTGTATTGTACGCAACTTCGAGTTCTAAAACACCGCGACTAATCATAGTAGCCGTTATGAATAGTAATAACCACTTTTTAAAATTATAGAAATTTTATATTTCAAAATGGACTTCATTTTTGGATTCGTAATATCGAAATTAGCCTATGTTGAATTTTTGGTATTTTTCTGAGAACTTCTAATTTTTTATGAATAGTGAAAATACTTAAAAACAACTTTTTTAATCAAAATAATTTATAGTGATAAATTATACTATTTAGTGGTTTTAAGGTATAATTAGAATATATTTTTACCATTTTATCCAATGGTGGTCATTAGAATTAATTTAACATTGAAATTGGACATAAACAATTTCCAATATTTTGATATAAATTGTTTCTTAAAAACACGCTATTTGTCGTAACAGTGGGAATTAATTATAAAATTAATTAATGAAACTTATATGTTTGTAATTTTGTAAAATAGAAATCATTTTTTAATTTAGAATATCAATTATAGCTTAGGGTGAAATTTTGGCATTGTTCTGAAAAACTTCAATTTTTGATGAATAGTGAAACCACTAAGTGGTAGTTAAATAACTGATTTTTCATTTAAATGAAATATTACCACCTCTATGATTTAATTTTCAAAAATCCGACATACATGGTTGTCATTAAGAAGTAAAATGTGGTTCAATGAGATTAAAATAATTTTTGGTGAATAGTAACTTTTAAGTTCTTAATCGCGATTAGAGGTAATTAGTGTAGTTTAAGGTACAAATAATGTTTTAATAATATGAGATGAGAATGACACATGTCCTACTCCTATTGGATGAGTCATGGCCGACCAAGACAACCCATGGGTCAACTTGGGGACCCCATGGAGCCACTTTAGTTGGAAAATGACATTAATATATATTTATTTAATGTTAAAATTAAATTGACACAAACATGAGTTATTTTACTAAAAGAGTTTTTAAGTGGGGTTACACAAGTCCCAATTTTGACTATAAATATTCATTATAAATCTAAAAAGATTTACTAAATCATAGTATTTTTTTTATAATTTTTAGACATTAAATAAATTAAATTATTTATGACATCATTATGCTGCAGCGATGACCTCATTATTTAACGATTTTAATAAAATGAAAAGATAATGTAAAATCCAAGTCTTACACTTGTCCAAAGACTATTGGATGGGTAGATTTCGAACCCTTATCACCTTATACACGAATTATATAAGTTTGGGACCTTTAGAATCCGAAAAGCATTGTGTAATAATGTAACATTTCAATCTTTCCAAAAGAGCCCCTCCTCTCCACTTATAAAAGGCCCCCACCTCTCCCACCTTATTCATACCTTCAAGCCATTTGGCTCGGCCGAACTCTGCCCAAATACTCTCCCAACTTCCCCCTCTTACTCCTAGAAGCCTCACTTTGGGCAGAACTCTTCTCAAGGAATCCTTTGGCTCAAATCAAAAAGAGTTACCCGATTTTGAGGTAATGTCTTCTCTAATGTTGTTTTGTTTTATTTTTCTTCTCCAACCCCCTAAACTCTTTTTATTCATTTCTTTTGTAACAACACCAGTATCCTCAATATACTAGGATGTTTTTATAAGAAGGATTCTAGATACACTTACAGACACCTACATCTAATGGTTAAAGAACATACGGATTCTGTGGATGGCGAATTTCGGCCTCACGAAACGATGATTGTTCAACACTCATATATGTAGAGACCCGAAGCCTGACGGACATGGACATTACATTACTTTTGCGGAATACTTATTACATAACAAAAACACACACACAAGGATCGTAATAGTTTAGTGTCTTTGGAAACTTGGAACGTAATCTTCTAATCGTGGTGAAAGATCTTCAATATCTCGCATAAAGATCTTCCCTTTTTTTTACCTAAAATTTTTCTTTATATCCTGGGGAAAAGAAAACATAAAAGGGTGAGCTCAAATGCTCAGTAAGGGTAAACAAAATAAAAATCAATCACATCATATTCATCAGAACATAACTTTTGGAAATCTTAACCTGCAAAAGAGAGCATAATTTCATAACATGGGATAAATCATAGTAGTGAAATGAAATCCCAATAATCATAACTTAAAACATGAAACATTGTGGCATACACAAATAATCATAGATAATCATTTCTTGTTAGTCAAGACTCATTTCCAATACTATCTTAGTGGACAAAGTCCCTTTTTGAATCGAGTAACCCTCGTTTCAGTCCTGTTTCACTAAACCGGTATAACCTACCATTTCAGCCATGTCTATCTCATGGGATATAAAATCTTTACCCAATGCATTGGTGGGAGATATAGGTCCCACCCATCTCATAATGATACAATTCTTATGTGTGCCACAAAATCATAAATCATACATCATTGCATAACCCATGTAATACAAATGGGAATCTTAAACATCATGACATCATAAAACAATTTATATAAGATAAAGGTATTCAGAAAAATGTTTCCATCACAACATAATCAAATCCATGTAATAATTGGGATAAAAACAGAACCCTTTTATTATCTTAGATGGAAAATAATTTTGATAAAATACTTGAACTTCATTATTGAGGAAAATATCCTTTCTACTCCAAAAACACTTTTCCTCTCTTAACATGTCATACAATTTTAAAATAAAATAAGTTGATTAAAAATAAAATTGAATACTTGTAAAGGAAGCTTCTTGGAAATGATTTTTTAGAAATCCATTCATGCCGTATAAGTCAAAAAAAACATTCTTCGTACTTTTTTCGGAAAAGTCAAAAAGCACCTCGTATGAAAAACGTCAAAAGATTCCTTTCATATTTTTTACTAAAAACTCACCAAAGGGTAAAATTGGATATAAACAACTGTAGTTGGATGGAAATAATATTACATATTGAGGAAACATGGATGTGGATGATAAAATACACCCCAATAATTACCAAAGTAAAAACAATCTCAGATAAAAGTGAGATTGTGATATTTCCCTTACCTTAGGTCCGATTTTCTTTTTACGTGTCCGAAGCTCCTGTATAATGGTTTAAATAATGTTATTGACTTGTTCCAGAATCATACATATTGATATGATATCATATATGGTCATATTCTTAGCTTCTTGTTAGTAATATTTCATTGTTACTTGTTACTCGGGTCTTTATTGCCTTTTGTTCTTATGCGTGTTTTGCCGAATACATTCTTATTATTCTTTTAAGGTTATAGATACCTTATATCCATAATGGTATTAGTGTAACATATATCATATTTATTCATTAAATTCATTTATATAATTACTATGTAATGATGATCATGTAGAACGAGTCGCATCACATCGTGGAGACGGTATTCCGTACGTACGCACGAGTGATGATATCGTTCCTAAGATCGTGGAACTATATTGGAGTATATATATATATTATTTCAGTATCAAAATTACTTTATAATAATCATAAATAGTTACTCATTACACCATTATATCCATCCTTGTAAAGTGATGGTGGAAAAATAGATTACACCACGGCGTGGAGACGGTATTCCGTACGTACGCACGCGCGGTGATTTCATTTTTTTCCGTAGGATGGATAGAAGGTAAATTAGGGTTGTTTCATATTTATAATAACATATCAGTATGTAAGTAATAATGATGTTATTACTTTATCATGAAACAACTAAAGAAGAAGAAGTTGAAGAAGAAAGAAATTGAAAAGATCGGTAATGGATATTACCTCTTCTTTGGAACGACTCTTTGAATCCTCCACTTAGGGAACTAAGATTGGTCTTTTAAGAATACCAGGACCTCTAGGATTATTCTAGGGAAGTGGAGAGGAGAAAATGGCAGGGGTTGGCCGAGCTTGAGTGCTCAAATTGGTGTGAGGAGGAGGGGGAGGAGGTGTCCTTTTATAAGGGAGGAGAGGGGCACCTTAGGAATATCTCAAAATATTATTTTATATTAAAGTCAAAATCGGTTTATAATGGTTCCAAAGGGTCTTATTTCGAAGCTAAAGTGGGGAAGGGTCGAATTCCTATCATCCAATAGGATTTAGACAAGTTTAGGGTATTATTTTAACCTTATCAATTAGATTTAACTCTAAGTTAAATAATTTAACTTTTACGGTGTCTTTTTGTTTTCTTTCACTATATGGTTAATACACTTACTATAACATGCCAAAAGAACCCCAAATTGTTTATTATTAATATATATATATCCTTATCTAAGTCATTTGGCCGAATCTTAGATTTTTAGGAATAAAATAACAATTAATAATATAATATTTGATTTAAAAACTATTTTGTGTCAATTTTGACACTATTTGATATATGATTTTTGTGAAAGTCATAACAGAATTATATGTTCTAACCAAGTTGATTAAATCAACACTAATATATCATAGTAACCTATAAAATTAGTGGAATTCATAAAAAGTCTCAAATTACATTCATTTGAGTATTTATAACATCAATTATGTTAATATTTCCTTAAAAGGGTAATTACTGCATCATCGTTGTGTCATAAATAAATTAATTTATATAAAGTATAAAAATTATAAATAAAATATCATTATGTTGGAAATCTTTTTATCTATCTAATGAATATTTATAGTCGAATTTATCTTATGTATAACCCCACATTAAAAATGATTTACTTATTAAACTTTGATTTTAACTCTTTTAACTCTTCTTTGAATTAAATAATAATAAATGTCCTAATATAATCCAAGTGGGCCTAAATGATAATGTTTTACACTTAAGGTTGTTTTTGGTCGAGATACACTTGTCCAATAGTATTAGTACATGTGTTAGGGTAATATTAATATCATTTTTACCCTTAATTACCCTATTTACTTTTAACCGTGGTAAATAAAAGTAAAAAGTTACTATTCACCAAAAATTATTTTCATCTCATTGAACCACATTTTACTTACTGACATCAACCGTGTCTCTCGGATTTTTGAAATTCCATTCACAGAAGCGGTAAAATTAAGTTTTATGAAAAATTCAGTTTTTTAACTACCACTTGGTAGTTTCACTATTCATCAAAAATTGATGTTTTTCAGAAAAATGCCAAAATTTCATCCTAAGCTATATTTCATATTCCGAATTCAAAAATGAAGTCTATTTTACCAAATTCATATCATAGAAGTTGCATTAATTAATTTTATAATTAAATCCCGCTGTTAAAACAAATAGCGTGTTTTTAAGAAACAATATTTATCAAAGGATTGACACTTGATTATGTCTGGTTTAAATGTGAAATTACATTCAATGACCAACATTGTATTAAATTGTAAAAATATATTCTAAATATACTTTAAAACCACTCAAATTAATAATTTATCACTATTAATTATTTCGATTAAAAAAAGTTCTTTTTAATTATAATTTAGTAATTTTCACTATTCATCAGAATATGAAAGTTATCCAAAAAGTACCAAAATTTCACCTTAGGCTAAATTCGATACTCTGAATCCAAAAATGAGGTCCATTTTGAGAGGTAAAATTTCTAAAATTTAAAAAGTGGTTATTACTATTCATAACGGCTAGTTTTAATAATATTTTAATAGCATATCGTTGTTTCGTGAAACTCAGTATTGCGTACTACACACGCTATCGAGGAAGGTTGCGATTGCGTGTAATGCAAGGAAAGTCAAGGATGCGTGTTGTTCAAGCTTCTTTTTGTGTTGCGTACAACACAAGACATTAGTGAAATTAAAAATAATATTTTTCATAAAATCTTGGGTTGTTACATTCTACCCCCCTTAAAGTGAATTTCGCCCTCGAAATTCGTTGGGGTTATAAATGGTTTACTATTCGAAAGCTTCTTTAATAGAAACCCACATCGTAAAAAGGAATAACAAAAACAATATTTTAAAACAAAATTATGAAACTTAACGGTTACCCAAATAAACTAATCACTAGGTTTCCACATAGGTGAAAATATGGATATGGAAGAGAAATCTAACCATCATGTTCTGATGGAGAGTGGTAGAGAACATGACTATGGAAAAGCGAGTAATCACGAAGCCATAAATTTGTGACGATCTAAGGTACCATCTGATTCATCCGATATAAGATCACTAGGACAACATTTTTGGTTTTCAAGATCGTTTCCCTAAAGTTAAAGAATTTGAATTAGAATAAATACTTACTTTATGTTGGTACAACCTCACTGTTGTTCGTGCATTTAACAATTTCCACTTCATCTCTTAAATAAATGAAGTTGAATTTGTTATTCGTGAAGTGTTAGCAGATCATGTGATAGAATGACGGGTCATTCCATCTGTCTCAAAAGGTTAGAAAAATTTATATACATAAGTCGATCTATAGTGAGATTAATCATATATGGTTCCTAAAATGGACTTTATACTTCATATATCATACTGCTTAATATAATAAAACTAGTTTCTAATAAATAGGGACTTCCTGTAGGCTAGTGATAGGCGATAAAGGCCAGTCACACTTCGGTTGTGGGTTCGATTCCCACAGCCTTGTCCGAAGCGATGGGTTGTCGCCCGTCCTGCAGGTTGTCCTTTTTCTAAAACTACATTACTATAACATCCCATCAATAATATCGAAAAAAAACTTCTATACTTAAACAATACTCACTTATGTCCAACATAATCCATTTCAATCTTTAGGCTTATCCATAATACTGCAGTCCACTCTCATAACATAGTGAAAATGATTACCACAGATTTAATACCATCGTTGATCCCCATATATCGTAATATATGTTTTTTTGGTCACATTCCAAACATTCAAAGTCCTTAATCATGTATTCTCTTGAATACCTTAGTGAAAACATGATTTCAGTTTAAAGTTAACACTTTCCACATACCAAAATCCTCAAAATTCTATATACTCAAACCATGATATCACTTAGTCCTTATATCAATCATGAGCTCATGAATACTATTAAACATTTCATTTTCTCGTTTTCCCTTCATTATGCACATATCATCTTATTTCCAAAAAATATCTCAATCACTTTGAATACCACATCAATAAATATTTAAATACTCAATGATACAACATTATTTTGGAATCCCATTACATAAACACTTAATCATTCCACCACATCGTTGTCATATTCAACATTGCCAATAGTGATCGCATGTGACTTCCCTTTGTCCTTTGCCTTCAGTGGTTGCTCATGTTGATCATCACTAACCCTTGGATTAGGGCATTTATTAGCATAATACCCCATTTCCTTGCACTTGAAGCATTGAAGTGTTGGTGGTGCGTTCTCTGCAGTGTTTTCTTTATTCACATCATTAGAAACCCTTTTTCCATTACTTCGATACTCAGCTGCTTGATGACCTTCTTTTCCACACTTAAAACATTTTCTAGTCCCTTTAAGACAATCTCCACCATGCTTCTTTCCACACTTAAAACATTTTCTAGTCCCTTTAAGACAATCTCCCCCATGCTTCTTTCCACACTTTGTGCATAAGGAAACATTCATCTTCTTTTCACCATTATTCTGAGATTTCTCCTTGAACTCCATCTTTCGTTTCTTGTCAAAACCATGAGATGGATATGTAACACCAACTTCCATTTCTACCTTGATAGCACAACGCACAATTTCTTCATAGCTACTGAAGTCTCTTATAGCTAATGCCCTTCGAAGACTTGGTTTTAAGACACTGAAAAATCGATCAACTTTACTTTCAGGTTGGATGATAATGCCAGATGCATACCTTGCAAGTCTTGTAAAATTCGCTTCGTATATACCAACAGATTCATCATCCTTTTTCTTTAGTTAAAGAAACTCCTTCTCCATCTTTGTTCGAAGAATACGAGGGAAGTACTTATTGAAAAATAAGTTCTTGAACTCGTCCCATTCCATGGACTCAATTTCATCTCTTTGCCTTGTATTCTTGATAAGATTCCACCACTGATCAGCTTCACCTTCCAAACGATATACTGCTAAGATGACTTTATCATGTTCAGAACATTGAAGAACTGAAAATATCTTTTCAGTGGTACTGATCCATTTTTCAGCAACAAGTGGATCAGAAGACCCACTGAAAGAAGGTGGACGTTGCCTCATGAAGGACTCAATAGAATATTGTTCCCTTCTCTGCTAATTTGGAAGTCCAGAATGATTCATAGCTTGTGTAAGTATAGAAATAAGATTTTTCACTCCATCTCCCACAACATTTGTTTGTTCAGGAGGACAATCATTGCATTGTCCATTTCATTGATCAATACGGTTCCTTCGGGTTCCAACCATCGTCTAAAACCCAAAAAGAATAGTGTGAGAGGCAAAAATCATGCTAGGGAAAACAACATAATAAAGGGGGAGTACCATCAATATCTAACATCTTAGGTTTAATTCTATGATCGTTAGCATAATTCTAGTACTATAACCTATACGTATACTTAACCTTAGGGACATCCCTAGACATACCTTAGAAATATCTCTAGGGATCTCACTAAAGTTCTCGCATCCTAGTTTCCAAAGGTTGACTAAACCTTTCCTCTGATACCAACTCTAGAGACCCGAAGCCTGGCGGACATGGACATTACATTACTTTTGCGGAATACTTAGTACATAACAAAAACACACACACAAGGATCGTAATAGTTTAGTGTCTTTGGAAACTCGGAACGTAATCTTCTAATCGTGGTGAAAGATCTTCAATATCTCCCATAAAGATCTTCCCTTTTTTTACCTAAAACCTTTCTTTATATCCTGGGGAAAAGAAAACATAAAAGGGTGAGCTCAAATGCCCAGTAAGGGTAAACAAAAGAAAAATCAATCACATCATATTCATAAGAACATAGCTTTTGGAAATCTTAACCTGCAAAAGAGAGAATAATTTCATAACATGGGATAAATCATAGTAGTGAAATGAAATCCCAATAATCATAACTTAAAACATGAAACTTTGTGGCATACACACATAATCATAGATAATCATTTCTTGTTAGTCAAGACTCATTTCCAAGACTATCTTAGTGGACAAAGTCCCTTTCTGAAACGAGTAACCCTCGTTTCAGTCCTGTTTCACTGAACCGGTATAACCTACCATTTCAGCCATGTCTATCTCATGAGATATAAAATCTTTACCCAATGCATTGGAGGGAGATATAGGTCCCACCCATCTCATAATTATACCATTCTTATGTGTGCCACAAAATCATAATTCATACATCATTGCATAACCCATGTAATACAAATGGGAATCCTAAACATCATGACATCATAAAACAATTTATATAAGATAAAGGAATTCAGAAAAATGTTTCCATCACAACATAATCAAATCCATGTAATAATAGGGATAAAAACAGAACCCTTTTATTATCTTAGATGGAAAATAATTTTGATAAAATACTTGAACTTCATTCTTGAGGAAAATATCCTTTCTACTCCAAAAACACTTTTCCTCTCTTAACATGTCATTCAATTTTAAAATAAAAGAAGTTGATTAAAAATAAACTTGAATACTTGTAGAGGAAGCTTCTTGGAAATAATTTTTTAGAAATCCATTCATGCCGTATAAGTCAAAAAAAAAACATTCTTCGTACTTTTGTCGGAAAAGTCAAAAAGCACCTCGTATGAAAAACGTCAAAAGATTCCTTTCATATTTTTTACTAAAAACTCACCGAAGGGTAAAATT
This sequence comes from Viscum album, assembly GCA_963277665.1. Lineage (NCBI taxonomy): Eukaryota > Viridiplantae > Streptophyta > Magnoliopsida > Santalales > Viscaceae > Viscum > Viscum album. The sequence goes on from OY728127.1 coordinate 629,853,537, forward strand.
GGATTTAAACAATTGTAGTTGGATGGAAATAATATTACATATTGAGGAAACATGGATGTGGATGATAAAATACACCCCAGTAATTACCAAAGTAAAAAACAATCTTAGATAAAAGTGAGATTGTGATATTTCCCTTACCTTAGGTCCGATTTGCTTTGTACGTGTCCGAAGCTCCTGTATAATGGTTTAAATAATGTTGTTGACTTGTTCCAGAATCATACATATTGATATGATATCATATATGGTCATATTCTTAGCTTCTTGTTAGTAATATTTCATTGTTACTTGTTACTCGGGTCTTTATTGCCTTTTGTTCTTATGCGTGTTTTGCCAAATACATTCTTATTCTTCTTTTAAGGTTATAGATACCTTATATCCACAATTGTATTAGTGTAAAATATATCATATTTATTCATTCAATTCATTTATATAATTACTATGTAATGATGATCATGTAGAACGAGTCGCATCACATCGTGGAGACGGTATTCTGTACGTACGCACGAGTGATGATATCGTTCCTATGATCGTGGAACTATATTGGAGTATATATATATATATATTATTTCAGTATCAATATTACTTTATAATAATCATAAATAGTTACTCATTACACCATTATACCCATCCTTGTAAAGTGATGCTGGAAAAATAGATTACACCACGGCGTGGAGACGGTATTCCGTACGTACGCACGCGTGGTGATTTCATTTTTTTCCGTAGGATGTATATAAGGTAAATTATGGTTGTTTCATATTTATAATAACATATCAGTATGTAAGTAATACTGATGTTATTACTTTATCATTAAACAACTAAATAAGAAGAATTTGAAGAAGAAAGAAATTGAAAAGATCGGTAATGGATATTACCTCTTCTTTGGAACGCCTCTTTGAATCCTCCACTTAGGGAACTAAGATTGGTCTTTGAAGAAGACCAGGACCTCTAGGATTATTCTAGGGAAGTGTAGAGGAGAAAATGTCAGGGGTTGGCCGAGCTTGAGTGCTCAAATTGGTGTGAGGAGGAGGGGGAGGAGGTGTCCTTTTATAAGGGAGGAGAGGGGCACCTTAGGAATATCTCAAAATATTATTTTATATTAAAGTCAAAATCGGTTTATAATGGTTAAAAAGGGTCTTATTTCGAAGCTAAAGTGGGTAAGGGTCGAAATCCTATCATACAATAGGATTTATACAAGTTTAGGGTATTATTTTAACCTTATCAATTAGATTTAACTCTAAGTTAAATAATTTAACTTTTACCGTGTCTTTTTGTTTTCTTTCACTATATGGTTAATACACTTACTATAACATGCCAAACGAACCCCAAATTGTTTATTATTAATATATATATCCTTATCTAAGTCATTTGGATGAACCTTAGATTTTTAGGAATAAAATAACAATTAATAATATAATATTTGATTTAAAAACTATTTTGTGTCAATTTTGACACTATTTGATATATGATTTTTGTGAAAGTCATAACAGAATTATATGTTCGAAACAAGTTGCTTAAATCAACACTAATATATCATAGTAACCTAGAAAATTAGTGGAATTCATAAAAAGTCTCAAATTACATTCATTTGAGCATTTATAACATCAATTATGTTAATATTTCCTTAAAAGGGTAATTACTGCATCATCGTTGTGTCATAAATAAATTAATTTATTTAAAGTCTAAAAATTATAAATAAAATATCATTATGTAGGAAATCCTTTTAGATTTCTAATGAATATTTATAGTCGAATTTATCTTATGTATAACCCCACATTAAAAATGATTTACTTATTAAACTTTGATTTTAACTCTTTTAACTCTTCTTTGAATTAAAAAATAATAAATGTCCTAATCTAATCCAAGTGGGCCTAAATGATAATGTTTTACACTTAAGGTTGTTTTTGGTCGAGATACACTTGTCCAATAGGATTAGGAAATGTGTTAGGGTAATATTAATATCATTTTTACCCTTAATTACCCAATTTACTTTTAACCGTGGTAAATAAAAGTAAAAAGTTACTATTCACCAAAAATTATTTTCATCTCATTGAACCACATTTTACTTACTGACATCAACCGTGTCTCTCGGATTTTTGAAATTCCATTCACAGAAGCGGTAAAATTAAGTTTTATGAAAAATTCAGTTTTTTAACTACCACTTAGTAGTTTCACTATTCATAAAAAATTGATGTTTTTCAGAAAAATGCCAAAATTTCATCCTAAGCTATATTTCATATTCCGAATTCAAAAATGTAGTCTATTTTACCAAATTCATAACATAGAAGTTTCATTAATTAATTTTATAATTAAATCCCGCTGTTAAAACAAATAGCGTGTTTTTAAGAAACAATATTTATCAAAAGATTGACACTTGATTATGTCTGGTTTAAATGTGAAATTACATTCAATGACCAACATTGTATTAAATTGTAAAAATATATTCTAAATATACTTTAAAACCACTCAAATTAATAATTTATCACTATTAATTTTTTCGATTAAAAAAAGTTTTTTTTAATTATAATTTAGTAATTTTCACTATTCATCAGAATATGAAAGTTATCCGAAAAGTACCAAAATTTCACCTTAGGCTAAATTCGATACTCCGAATCCAAAAATGAGGTCCATTTTTCGAGGTAAAATTTCTAAAATTTAAAAAGTTGTTATTACTATTCATAACGGCTAGTTTTAATAATATTTTAATAGCATATCGTTGTTTCGTGAAACTCAGTATTGCGTACTACACACGCTATCGAGGAAGGTTGCGATTGCGTGTAATGCAAGGCAAGTCAAGGATGCGTGTTGTGCAAGCTTCTTTTTGTGTTGCGTACAACACAAGACATTAGTGAAATTAAAAAGAATATTTTTCATAAAATCTTGTGCTATTACAATATAACACCTTCAAAGGTGTCCATTAAGATGTCACTATTTTTATATATGATATATAATATGTTTATGTTTTACTTATGCTTCTGTATTTCTCATTTATGGCATACTTTATGATTTCCATTATGGGTAAAACGCGATAATTTCATTTTAGGAAGTGCGGACTACCGCCCCCTCAAAGTGATGTGAATCGTTAATGCCATATGTGGGATGTATAAAGGATGGAGTAAATGATATTATATATGATATTATACTGGAACTATATTATACCTTTATATAATTATGATTTCATTACATTAAATACGACATATAAATGAAAGTAGCGTTCATGCGTACGTACGGCTTACCGTCTCCATGAACGGTGCATTTCATTTCTTACCTCTAAATGTTACGTAATATTATGAATGAATGTATATACTGGATATATATGATATATATTATATCTACATCATGAATATAATTCTGGATATAATGGATATTTCACCACATGAACAACTTGTAATTATAAGAAGGTTATTGTTGACACAGGTACCAAAGATCGACAAAATGACCATTATTAACTTAAATAATTACATAACGTTCATAACATTGTAATAAGTGATATAAAAAGGATAATGAAATTTAAAATGGTTCTTAATAAGGTAGATATTAACTCTAGTTTATTATTCAGGAGGTTAAAGAAAGGTTGAGTCAAGTCGGACATGAGGTAAGGGAATTTCTTAACCCAATTTTCACTCTTTGGGTTAATCTGCTAATTTCAAATTATGTCATGATATGATTATGTCCTATTTTGTATTTTTACTTTATTTATGTGTACCTATAGTGAATACAAATAATAGATCTATTTTATTTTAAAAATTATCTTTTTAAGGACTTCGTATCAATCTCCTTTCATTGACGCATATTTGGTTTTATACACAACTTTCTTTTATACGGTGTATAAACCCCTTTGACTTTTACGTTTATTCAAAAGGAATCTTTTTTTTATACGAAGTGTTTTACTAAACGACAAAAAGGGAATGTTTTTCTTTCCGTACATATGCGGCGACAACGACTTCTCCGCCGCCGTGACCATTATTTGAGTTTTGGCTTTCTCTACAAGCCATCACTTTTTTTTAGTGAAAAATAAATACAAAGTTTTAACTTTCTTTTATTTTGGTATTGAAAATGGTTTTGAAAGCGTTTTTATTATATCAATGTGTTGTATTGTTATCTTGTGATTGAAATGTGGAAATTTTATGTTTCCTTTATGCATGTTTTATGTGATACGATTATGTTATGGTTTATGATATGTTTAAACCTATTCATATGAGGAATGCATTGGACTTAATAAGTGACGGTTGGATCCCGCTATAACTCCTCGATGCATCGGCAGGTCTCATGAGACAAACTAGTGTCTTGGCATGAGGCCTTGACAAAATATTATTTGTGGTCTTGGCACGAGGCCTTGGCTACGTGGTTATGAAAGTCTGGCATTATGCATTCCATCATTATGAAAGTGGGTATTGATATTGCATGTGATTATTTGACCAGTAGAATATCCATGTGAAGAAGTGAATGGCATTATCTCATTTTACTTTTTCCATATTATGTTGAAGTTCAAGTTTAAAAGGCTTTTGTTTTAGTTATACATCGCCTTAAATGTTAATGTTTATTTATGAAAGTTTCCGCTATATTTTTAACCTTACTAAGCATCTGAGCTCACCCCTTTCAATGTTTTAATATTTTTCCAGGATGTGAAGAAGTAATTTATGAGTGACCTGCAGGGGTAGTCAGAAAGGGATATGATTATGGACTATGAAGACCATGTTATTGTAGTTTGTTTAATTTTTGATGTAATGAAAGACTTATGAATGTATCTAGTGTTTCCAAGGCTACTAAACTAATCGGTCTTTCGAGACTTGATCTTTTGTGATCATGCCAATGTTACGAAGTAATGCACCAGCTCTGGGTAGTTGGGGTCGGGGTGTTACAGTTGGTATCAGAGGCAGTTTAGTACTATCTTTGGAAGCTAGATTTAGATAAACTCTGATTAGAGCACATAGCCCGAAGATAGACTTTGAGGATTAGTATAGAAGAACTTCCTTGAATTTTGGTATTGTAGAGATTTTGTGAGTTTTCCGAGCAATACATCCCTGTCTGGATACGAGCAGGTAGAGGCGGCTCTGGCACATATGTTCATAGGGATAAAACCCGAAAACACCGCTTTGAGCTATACTCGAACGGGAACTGGTGCACGACAACGGGCGTTGCTGCACTCTTGGTTACGACACTCCCGGGGGATATGCTTAGGATAATTCTCATTTTCTTTACAAACCACTATGAAGGGTTATGAGTATATACTTCCTTAAAGAAAACATTTTTTATCCATAAATAGTTCAATTTATGTTAAGTATCTTACAAGTATGTAATTATGTATTTTGATTCATAAACTAATATAGTTTATGCCATTGTTTAGAAATGGCGCCTAGTGGAAGGAATGGAAACCATATCAATGCACGCACTCTGTGAAGGGATTACCCTCCTGCTCAAGATAATTATTGTGGAGTTGGGGATACAACTGGTGCTGATCAACTTATTACCATACTGGGACAACTCACTCAGGTTATGAATAATAACCTTACTCGTATGGATCACCCTGATCCACAACGTGGAGGATCAATGTTAGACCGCTTCATGAGGAAACAACCACAAACATTTAATGGGGGTACAAATCCATTAGTAGCTGAGCAATGGATAAACACCTTAGAGAAAATATTCCACACCTTGGGGAGTAGCGAAAGGGAGAAGGTTATCATGGCAGTTTACCGCCTCACTGGAGATGCTGATCAATGGTGGTCATTGATTCAAAACACAAAGGAAGATGATGATGTATCGAATATGGAATGGAGGGAGTTCAAAGAGATTTTCGTAGAAAAATACTATCCTCATGACCATCGAGAAGATATGGAAAGACAATTTTTGAGTCTGAGACAAAAGGAGGATTAGAATGTCGCAAAGTATGAGGCCAACTTTACAAGGTTAGCGAGGTATGCTGCAGATTATATACGTAACCCAAGAGGTAAGATTGATCGTTTCTTTGATGTGTTAAAACCATTTCTCCATCAAGATTTAGTATCAAAATCGTTCTCAACATACGAAGATATTGTCTCATGTGCTATCAAGACAGAAAAGGAATTCTCTAAGTCTTATGACAACAAAGTAAAGCAAGAGAAGAAGAGAACGGTGGAACAAGAGACAGATAAAGGGAAAAAGGGAAAGAAGGATTTTACATTATGTGATAATTGTGGGAAGAATCACCCTGGTACTTGCCTAAAAGGAATGGGAGTTTGTTATAAATGTGGGGAAAAAGGTCACCAGGCGCGTGATTGCAAGGGAAAGAAAGAGGCTATCAATGTTGAATGCTACAATTGTAGGGAAATGGGGAATTATGAAAATGAATGCCCTAAGCGTTAGGGAAACTTACCTCAGAAAAGGCCAAGGGATCAAGGACAATCTTATGCTGTTACTACAGTTGAAGCAGAATAACTAATGTATTGGTGATTTTGGACTCATGGATTATATTCTGGTTATTAGAATAATGTGATATATATATAAGGATTTTACTACAGTACTTGTTGATTTCAGTAAGGTTTTAATATGATGAAGGTAATCATATTTTTAGTATGTGACAAAAGAAAAACTTTAATTTGTTTGGGGAATCTGATGTTCCAATTGATTTTGGAATTTAGAGACCTTTTAGAGAAAGTCTGGACAGAGGTATTTTGGATAACTGTAAAGGTTGGAATGGATTAAGTTGAACTTTGGATAGTATTGTTTAAGGTTAAAAAATTTATGAAGATTATTTTTGGAATAGTATAGTACTATATTTTTAGGAAAAGGACAACCTGCAGGGTGGGGCATAACCCGTCGCGTCGGACAAAGCTTCAGGAATCGAACGCACAATCATGGTGCGACATGCATTTATTTCCTACCACTAGCCTACAGTAAGTCCCTGGTTATTACAAAATAATTTTACTAATATAATGGTATGTGTTAACATTTGGAACCTTATACAATTAGGATAAGTATAATATTTTTGAGTTCTATTATCTTTCTGAGTGAAAGATGAGTTGAAGGTTGAAACTCTAATTGTCAAGCATAAATATATATATACCTATCTCTTATTCAATGAATAAATTAATTTTTAAACATTAGTAAATGGATTGTAAAGACCCGTAAATTTCAAGGAAATTTTTTTCTTAATTTTCTTTGGAATTTTACAAGAACGCAGTTTCTGACGGCGCCTGATTCCGAGGCCCGGTGTACCCGGAATCATTTTCCGAAGTTTGGCTCGGGTACATTCAGTGAACGGACGAGCTGGTTTTTCTAACTTTTGAACCGGTGCACGGAATCGAATTCTGAGGGCACCAATGAAATCGCAGCGCCGGTATTCGCTTAGAAACTCCTCTTCCGGATTTGCGTTTGCTCGGGTGTGGTTTTTAATTTACGGGCTTAAAGTTAAGAAATAAAATAATTTTGCGACAACTTTATTTTATTTCACTTAAGCTGCTTGGAAGCCACTTGAAGCCACTTTAAGGCGGCTTGAACTGAGTTGAACTGGATAGGATGCTATCCAGAAATATCCTACCCCCTTGGTAGGATATTTGTGAGGTGGGGCCCGCACGAGCCCCGCCGTTTCTTTCCGCTAAGAAATGCACCCGTGAAAACCCGTCTTAATGAAAGTCAACTGACGCGTTTTCTAAATTCTTAACAGACCATTTAATTGGGCGGTTTATTTCGGGAATTAAATGGGCTGTTTCTTTCGTGAATTAAATGGGTTGTTTCTTTCGTGAATTAAATGGCCTGTTTCTTTCGTTGAATTAATTCAACGAATTAATTCAATCGTTTCTTAACCTGTTTTCGTGTGTTGGCATATTAATAAAATAAGACCAACCCAAAATCTTTTGAGAAGATTTGAGAGGATCCTTGTTTCTTCTTCTCCCTCGCGAAGAACGCGAAGAACGCGAAGAACGCGAAGAACGCCGAACCCGGAAATCGACGACGCGACGCCTTGATCCGCATCGCCGACAACGTTCTTCTGCGACATCTCTTCCTCCGCGACGGATCTTAGATCGGCTTCTTGAGGTAAGAATCTCGGACCTTCCTTTTTATCTCCTTCGTGGTTCTTAACCAAAAACACGGATTTAATTAATTAAATTAAATCTGTTGTTTCATGGTGCGTTGAGTTAGCCGACTAATCACCGGATTCCGCGACGACGCGACGCTTCCCCTCGACGACGCGACGATCCCTCTCTTCTGCGACGAGCTTTTCCGCGAAGAACGCACGCGCGCGACGATCGACGAGGTAGGGATTTATTATGGGAATTACCCCTTTTTAATTTATTCCCGTCAATGTTTCCTAAAGAAATTAAAGAACCGAATTGTGAACAATTTTAATCTTCTTAAAATTGTTATTTTTTTCCCGTGTGGAATAAAATTCTCCCGGTTTTTTATCTCTAACGCGGAGGGTGCGGGCCAAACGAACACGGCCCGACGACCCTCCGCCATTCTTCGTTTTGTGCGGATTTGGCGGGCGACGACGGAACGTGCCGCAACGGATGTTTGACGATTCCGCAGTAAAGAACGGATCCCGGGAGGAGCAATGGCGCTGACGGGAAGAGAATCGGACCACCTGAGCGATCCCGGTGGCCCGCGGAACTCGCCGGCGGCCGGAGGCGGCGGCGCCCCGGCGCAACGCCGGACAAGCCCGCCGCGGCTGAAGCCGCGATGGCGGCGGAAGCCGCGATGACGGCGGAAGCCGCGATGGCGGCGGCCAACGGACCCGCTGCCGCGCGGGTCCGGTTCGCCCGCGCGGGACGCGGCTCTGCCGCGTCCGCGGTTCACCAGCGCAGCCCACATGGGCCGCGGTTTCCTCAGGCCGCGGGTCAACGCCCGCGACACCTGGCACTCGGCCGCCCGGCCGGGCCGCGCCCCGGCCGGGCCGGACCGGGCCGACCTAGGGGGGGTCGGGCCGGGCCCGTACCCCCCCTTCTTCGGATGTTTTCTATCAAATGGTCGTATCTTGAGCTACGGGCCTCCGAACGACGCGCCGTCAGTGGCAACGCGATCCTTGGATCGAGACGGTCGTTTCGGTATACTATACTCAAGGTGCACCTTCCTTTTCGGGAGCCTACGTAGTTAAAACTCCGTAGTTAAGCGTGCTTGGCCTAGAGCAGTGATCAAGATGGGTGACCTCCTGGGAAGTTTCCCAGGGTGGGTGTGAGACGGAAAGGCCAATAACTAACAGACTGGGCGTCCGATTGACGCGCCGTCTGTTTCATTGAATTCCTCTAAGTGAGACGGATCTTTTGGCATGCTCCGCCCGAGGTTTGGACGCAGGTGGAGTACGGTCGGGTTGGTTTTGCCTTAAAAACCAACCGGGCCCCTGGGACGAAAAGGCCAATAACTCTCAGACCGGGCGTCCGATTGACGCGCCGTCTATTGCGTTGAGTTCCTCTTGATGAGACGGAACTTTTGGCATCGTCTGCCCGAGTTATGGATGTAGATGGATAGTGGCCGGGTTGGATCGCACTGAAATCCAACCGGGCCCCTGGAACGGAAAAACTGATATCTTTCAGACCAGATGTCCGTTTGACGAACCGTCAGCGGCATTGGTGTTCACGTTGAAAAACGGACCCTATGAGTATACCCTGTGAGTGTTCGGGGTATAGTTGAGTTACGGTCGGATTGGTTCGCTCACGAAACCAACCGGGCCCCTGGGACGAAAAGGCTAATAACTCACAGATCGGGCATCCGATTGACTCGCCGTCTGTTGCGTTGAGACCCCTATGACGAGGTGGTCCTTCGAGATACTTCCTTGCGGGACTTTTTGATAATTGGAGTATCGACCAGTAGCTCGTGGAGCGGACCCTCCCGGAGACGAGCGGGCGGAGCACGGAGACCGTGTAGCTGACTGAGACCCGATGACTGCTGATCGAACGACTCGGTATGTGAAAGAGGTGCTCTTGGTTGTAGCGGCACATGGGAGCTCTTGGTTGTAGCGGCAGACCCACGACAGAGGTGCGCTTGGTTGTAGCGGCACATGGGAGCGCTTGGTTGTAGCGGCAGACCCACGACAGAGGTGCGCTTGGTTGTAGCGGCACATGGGAGCCCTTGGTTGTAGCGGCAGACCCACGACAGAGGTGCGCTTGGTTGTAGCGGCACATGGGAGCGCTTGGTTGTAGCGACAGACCCACGACAGAGGTGCGCTTGGTTGTAGCGGCACATGGGAGCGCTTGGTTGTAGCGGCAGACCCACGACAGAGGTGCGCTTGGTTGTAGCGGCACATGGGAGCGTTTGGTTGTAGCGGCAGACCCATGACAGAGGTGCGCTTGGTTGTAGCGGCACAAGGGAGCGCTTGGTTGTAGCGGCAGACCCACGACAGAGGTGCGCTTGGTTGTAGCGGCACATGGGAGCGCTTGGTTGTAGCGGCAGACCCACGACAGAGGTGCGCTTGGTTGTAGCGGCACATGGGAGCGCTTGGTTGTAGCGGCAGACCCACGACAGAAGTGCGCTTGGTTGTAGCGGCACATGGGAGCGCTTGGTTGTAGCGGCAGACCCACGTCAGTGGTGCGCTTGGTTGTAGCGGCACATGGGAGCACTTAGTTGTAGCGGCTGGCCCGCAATACTCGATAGGTGGAGTTCTACAGCAGTCTTAAGTTAGTGGGCAGTACCTTGGAGTTGTGACAGGACCACTGTACACTCCAGAGACGGAGCTCTTCAGCAGTTACGGTTTCGATGATGAAAATCCTGGTTTGAGCTGAGACTTTTGACCTTGTGTTTGCCTCATGATTGAGATGAGTTACTTGATAACTTAGGTATATGTATCGGCATATATCTAAGTAGAGGTTATCTATTGAGATATTCTTTATGGTTATCCTTGTTGGTTTTAGAGAGACCTTGAGGGTCTCGGGGTCCCTACTGAGCATCATTATACTCACCCCTGCACGGGCTATGCCCGCACGTCGTTGTGTTGGTTGCAGACGACAGGCAGTGCTGATGGAGGCCGAGTGTTCGAGGACTGGACGGTACCCGGAGGTGGACTACACGACGAGTCAGTACCTGGAGGTGGACCACTGGGCGAGACGTGCTCGGAGCGGACGGCGGGACCTGAGGAGCATTGGAGCTATCTGTACCCACCCTTCAGGTGGGACTTCCAGAGGACGGCTTGACGCTGCAGTTTTTCCTTTCAGTTTCTGTTTTTCCTTTCAGTTGTACTTTATAGTTGGGCTTGTATTTCCGTCCCCTTTTACTTTCAGCACAGCTTGTACAGTTTTTACTTAGTGTTTACTTTTCCGCTTGCTTACTCTATGGTGCTTGTTTACTTTTCAAAGTCAATGCCTTCCCTTTTTGCTGGGATTTACGCCTTGGTGCTAGTCGCCAGCCCCTGGCCTATGGAAGGCGGGCTTGGGGTAGTCACGGCACGGGCCCCGAGGACGGGTCGTGACAAATTGGTATCAGAGGTGGTCGGTTCTACCGGGGACTCTGATCTTTCTTCTATGTGAAGCAGTAGTGTTTAGCGTATTGGGTGTGGTTATCAGTCCAGGGAGTCCAGTGTTGGTGCGGCGGCCGACGTATCCGTACACCAGGACCCTGACTTCTGATTTCCGACTTAATTCACGAAAACATTGATTGCATGTGTGTTTCAAGTTTTCCTTGTGATTACTTGTGTCAGCTCACCAGGTATACTGTCCTGATTGTGGCACACCTGTTTCTTTCAGGATGGCCCCACGATGACAGCCATCTAGGATTCCGAGAGTGGAGCGTGATGACAGCCCACCGAGCGTCGAGGACTCGGTACAGGGCCCTTTGACAGCTGAGGCACCGGCGATACCTAAACCCGCCGAGGCACCGATGCTACCAGCCCCAGCCGTTGGCGATGCACGTCGCCTTAGTGCACTGCATGAGTTCCAGCGCCAGCGACCGCCCAGGTTCCGCGGGGAGACGGACCCTCAGGCCGCCGAGGACTGGCTGGAGGCAGTTGTTCGGGTTTTCAGATTAGTGAGGACACCAGCAGACCTCATGGTGATCCTCGCAGCGAGTCTCCTGTACGCGGCAGCATGCAGATGGTGGAGCTTGATGCTCTAGGTGCACGACGAGGCGTCTCTCCTCTGGACGGACTTTGAGAGCATCTTCCACTCTGAGTTCATCCCAGACACCCTCCGAGTGGTGCACATCCAAGAGCTACTACAACTGCGGTAGGGCAGCATGTCAGTGGCCCAGTACTCGGTGAGATTTACTGATCTCTCGCGCTACTCCACAGATATGGTACGGGACCCGTTCTTCCAGGCCCAGACCATCGAGCAGGGACTGAGGCATGAGATCAGGGCTTCGATAATCTCCCTCAACTTTCCGACTCAGGCAGGGGTGTTAGAGCGAGCCCTCTTAGTGGAGATTTTCCTTGCTGAGCAGTCTCCAGCAGCAGGACCCACCACTTACCGGCATGCGGCAGAGTCTTCTGCAGCGGGCAGTAGACGGATGACGCAGGGGTCCAAGAGGACTGGACCTACAGGTCGTCGCCAGCACGACTCTGGATCATTTTCACGAGGCACTCGGGGTGGGCAACGACTTGCCATGATAGGGAAGTGTTACTCCTACGGCGGGGTTGGTCACATGGCTCGTGACTGTCCGACCCGCCATACAGATGACCAGCAGACGAACGAAGGACCCCCCAGGCAGAGGCAGAGGTTCGATCAGGGCGGGCCGCAAGGAGCAGGCGGCCATGACAGGGGAGTTGGTCGTGCAGCAGGAGGTGGACGGCGCTTCGGGGTGTTGCCACCACCACCACCAGGCGGTCCACCCCGACCGTAGGGGACAGGAGGACATGGGAGAGCTCAGCTTCTGGCAGCTGAGGCCTACGATCATGGAGCTCCGGGAGCAGATGGACAGGAGCGGGACTAGCTCCAGACCTGGAGACTTTTGTTCACGTTGCTTCTAGTTTTGTTGATGTATGTTTGTAGATGCTTTGTGTCTTTGTACTTGAGCTGCAGTAATAAAAGACACATTTTATTGTGACATTTACTTCCCTGTCCTCTCTTGTGTTGTTACTAAGAGGTTCCAGTTTTGACTGTTGACTTGACCCTCACTTGTGAGACATCTACTGGAGGAGACCCAGTTACCACACACTGATGCCGACAGTGTGACTCAACCCTTGGAGGCGAGAGTAACGGTTGGATCTCTTGGTAGTAGCGTCGAGGCCTTACGACGTCATCCTTGGTATGGATTAGTGTCATCCATGTCGGGATTGACCGTATTAGGCGAAGAACGTGGTTCATCCAGGGGATAGGACCAGATTTCTCTTATCGACAAGGAAGAAATCGTGGCAGCTCTAGTGGGACCATAGGTGGTCCGGGCCACGACAGAGAAGGTCCAGGTGAGCACATGGGAGCGGAAGGCTCAGATGCGTGCTCAGTACCGCCTTTGTATCCCTAGTTTGTGTTGACGCTTTACGGGGACGTAAAGCCCTGTGGTGGGAGTAATGTAAAGACCCGTAAATTTCAAGGAAATTTTTTTCTTAATTTTCTTTGGAATTTTACAAGAACTCAATTTCTGACGGCGCCTGATTCCGAGGCCCGGTGTGCCCGGAATCATTTTCCGAAGTTTGGCTCAGGTACGTTCAGTGAACGGACGAGCGGGTTTTTCTAACTTTTGAACCGGTGCCCGGAATCGAATTCTGAGGGCACCGATGAAATAGCAGCGCCGGTATTCGCTTAGAAACTCCTCTTCCGGAGTTGCGTTTGCTCGGGTGTGGTTTTTAAATTTCTGGCTTAAAGTTAAGAAATAAAATAATTTTGCGACAACTTTATTTTATTTCACTTAAGCCGCTTGGAAGCCACTTGAAGCCACTTAAAGGAGGCTTGAACTGAGTTGAACTGGATAGGATGCTATCCAGAAATATCCTACCCCCTTGGTAGGATATTTGTGAGGTGGGGCCCGCACGAGCCCCGCCGTTTCTTTCCGCTAAGAAACGCACCCGTGAAAACCCGTCTTAATGAAAGTCAACTGACGCGTTTTCTAAATTCTTAACAGACCATTTAATTGGGCGGTTTATTTCGGGAATTAAATGGGCTGTTTCTTTCGTGAAATAAATGGGCTGTTTCTTTCGTTAATTAAATGGCCTGTTTCTTTCGTTGAATTAATTCAACGAATTAATTCAATCGTTTCTTAACCTTTTTTCGTGTGTTGGCATATTAATAAAATAAGACCAACCCAAAATCTTTTGAGAAGATTTGAGAGGATCCTTGTTTCTTCTTCTCCCTCGCGAAGAACGCGAAGAACGCGAAGAACGCGAAGAACGCCGAACCCGGAAATCGACAACGCGACGCCTTGATCTGCATCGCTGACAACGTTCTTCTGCGACGTCTCTTCCTCCGCGACGGATCTTTGATCGGCTTCTTGAGGTAAGAATCTCGGACCTTCCTTTTTATCTCCTTCGTGGTTCTTAACCAAAAACACGGATTTAATTAATTAAATTAAATCTGCTGTTTCATGGTGCGTTGAGTTCGCCGACTAATCACCGAATTCCGCGACGATGCGACGCCTCCCCGCGACGACGCGACAATCCCTCTATTCTGCGACGAGCTTTTCCGCGAAGAACGCTCGCGCGCGACGATCGACGAGGTAGGGATTTATTATGGGAATTACCCCTTTTTAATTTATTCCCGTCAATGTTTCTTAAAGAAATTAAAGAACCGAATTGTGAACAATTTTAATCTTCTTAAAATTGTTATTTTTTTCCCGTGTGGAATAAAATTCTCCCGGTTGTTTATCTCTAACGCGGAGGGTGTGGGCCAAACGAACAAGGCCCGATGACCCTCCGCCATTCTTCGTTTTGTGCAGATTTGGCGGGCGACGACGGAACGTGCCGCAGCGGATGTTTGACGATTCCGCAGTAAAGAACGGATCTCGGGAGGGGCAATGGCGCTGACGGGAAGAGAATCGGACCACCGGAGCGATCCCGGTGGCCCGCGGAACTCGCCGGCGGCCGGAGGCGGCGGCGCCCCGGCTGAAGCCGCGGCGGCGGCGGCCAACGGACCCGCGGCCGCGCGGGTTCTGTTCGCCCGCGCGGGACGCGGCTCTTCCGCGTCCGCGGTTCACCAGCGCGGCCCACGCGGGCCGCGGTTTCCTTAGGCCGCGGGTCAACGCCCGCGGCGCCTGGCACTCGGCCGCCCGGCCGGGCCGAGCCAGGCCGGTCCGACCGGCCGGGCCGCGCCCCGGCCGGGCCGGACCGGGCCAACCGGGTCGGGTCGACCCCATTCGGGCCGACCCAGGGGGGGTTGGTCCGGGTCGGGCCGGGCCCGTACCCCCCCCCCCCTTCT
The DNA here is from genome assembly GCA_963277665.1 of Viscum album. Classification (NCBI taxonomy): domain Eukaryota; kingdom Viridiplantae; phylum Streptophyta; class Magnoliopsida; order Santalales; family Viscaceae; genus Viscum; species Viscum album. The sequence continues at coordinate 629,868,782 of OY728127.1, forward strand.
TCGGACGTTTTCGTTCAAATGGCCGTATCTTGAGCTACGGGCCTCCGAACGACGCGCCGTCAGTGGCAACACGATCCTTGGATCGAGACGGTCATTTCGGTATACTATACTCAAGGTGCACCTTCCTTTTCGGAAGCCTACGTAGTTAAAACTCCGTAGTTAAGCGTGCTTGGCCTAGAGCAGTGATCAGGATGGGTGACCTCCTGGGAAGTTTCCCAGGGTGGGTGTGAGACGGAAAGGCCAATAACTAACAGACTGGGCGTCCGATTGACGCGCCGTCTGTTTCGTTGAATTCCTCTAAGTGAGACGGATCTTTTGGCATGCTCCGCCCGAGGTTTGGACGCAGGTGGAGTACGGTCGGGTTGGTTTTGCCTTAAAAACCAACCGGGCCCCTGGGACGAAAAGGCCAATAACTCTCAGACCGGGCGTCCGATTGACGCGCCGTCTATTGCGTTGAGTTCCTCTTGATGAGACGGAACTTTTGGCATCGTCCGCCCGAGTTTTGGATGCAGATGGTAGTGGCCGGGTTGGATCGCACTGAAATCCAACCGGGCCCCTGGAACGGAAAAACTGATATCATTCAGACCAGATGTCCGTTTGACGAACCGTCAGCGACATTGGTGTTCACGTTGAAAAACGGTCCCTATGAGTATACCCTGTGAGTGTTCGGGGTATAGTTGAGTTACGGCCGGATTGGTTCGCTCACGAAACCAACCGGGCCCCTGGGACGAAAAGGCTAATAACTCACAGACCGGGTATCCGATTGACGCGCCGTCTGTTGCGTTGAGACCCCTATGACGAGCTGGTCCTTCGAGATACTTCCTTGCGGGACTTTGTGATACTTGGAGTATCGACCAGTAGCTCGTGGAGCGGACCCTCCCTGAGACGAGCGGGCGGAGCACGGAGACCGTGTAGCTGACTGAGACCCGATGAATGCTGATCGAACGACTCGGTGTGTGACAGAGGTGCGCTTGGTTGTAGCGGCACATGGGAGCGCTTGGTTGTAGCGGCAGACCCACGACAGAGGTGCGCTTGGTTGTAGCGGCACATGGGAGCGCTTGGTTGTAGCGGCAGACCCACGACAGAGGTGCTTTTGGTTGTAGCGGCACATGGGAGCGCTTGGTTGTAGCGGCAGACCCACGACAGAGGTGCGCTTGGTTGTAGGGGCACATGGGAGCGCTTGGTTGTAGCGGCAGACCCACGACAGAGGTGCGCTTGGTTGTAGCGGCACATGAGAGCGCTTGGTTGTAGCGGCAGACCCACGACAGAGGTGCGCTTGGTTGTAGTGGCACATGGGAGCGCTTGGTTGTAGCGGAAGACCCACGACAGAAGTGCGCTTGGTTGTAGCGGCACATGGGAGCACTTGGTTGTAGCGGCAGACCCACGACAGAGGTGCGCTTGGTTGTAGAGGCACATGGGAGCGCTTGGTTGTAGCGGCAGACCCACGACAGAAGTGCGCTTGGTTGTAGCGGCACATGGGAGCGCTTGGTTGTAGCGGCAGACCCACGTCAGTGGTGCGCTTGGTTTTAGCGGCACATGGGAGCGCTTAGTTGTAGCGGCTGGCCCGCAATACTCGATAGGTGGAGTTCTACAGCAGTCTTAAGTTAGTGGGCAGTACCTTGGATTTGTGACAGGACCACTGTTCACTCCAGAGATGGAGCTCTTCAGCATTTACAGTTTCGATGATGAAAATCCTGGTTTGAGTTGAGACTTTTGACCTTGTGTTTGCCTCATGATTGAGATGAGTTACTTGATAACTTAGGTATATGTATGAGCATATATCTAAGTAGAGGTTATCTGTTGAGATCTTCTTTGTGGTTATCCTTGTTGGTTTTAGAGAGACCTTGAGGGTCTCGGGGTCCCTACTGAGTATCATTATACTCACCCCTGCACGGGCTATGCCCGCACCTCGTTGTGTTGGTTGCAGACGACAGGCAGTGCTGATGGAGGCCGAGTGTTCGAGGAATGGACGGTACCCGGAGGTGGACTACACGACGAGTCAGTACCTGGAGGTGGACCACTAGGCGAGACGTGCTCGGAGTGGACGGTGGGACCCGAGGAGCATTAGAGCTATCTGTACCCACCCTTCAGGCGGGACTTCCAGAGGACGGCTTGACACTGCAGTTTTTCCTTTCAGTTGTTGTTTTTCCTTTCAGTTTTACTTTACAGTTGGGCTTGTATTTCCGGCCCCTTTTACTTTTAGCACATCTTGTACAGTTTTTACTTAGTGTTTACTTTTCCGCTTGCTTACTCTGTGGTGCTTGTTTACTTTTCAAAGGCAATGCCTTCCCTTTTTGCTGGGATTTACGCCTTGGTGCTAGTCGCCAGCCCCTGGCCTATGGAAGGCGGGCCTGGGGTAGTCACGGCATGGGCCCCGAGGACGGGTCGTGACAGGGATATTAAAACAAAAAAATGTGTTATCCTAATACCTTATGTCTTGTTGAACTGATGATATTTTAAATCAACATAGATTGAAGTCTTTGAGGCCCTCAATTTGACAGTTGTTTGTGATTGATGACCTCAATCACTCCCTACAAATATTTACGTTTTCCTCCAATTATATGTCTCTAATTGCCACCAATGTTCTCCTAATCGAGATCATAATTGTGTGGTGACTTTTTCATTTCCCTTTCCCTCTTATTAAGGCTAAATTTTATTAATCTTATTTCCGATGTGGGTTTTCCTCAAAGGTATTTTCTATTTTCAACCTTTTATTTTCCAAGAAAAATTTCAAATTGCGAGGACGCAATTTATTGAAGGAGGGGAGAATGTAACACCCCGAGCTTCCACAATACGCTTCTCATTAAATAATGCAATAGCTTGTATTGTACGCAACTTCGAGTTCTAAAACACCGCGACTAATCATAGTAGCCGTTATGAATAGTAATAACCACTTTTTAAAATTATAGAAATTTTATATTTCAAAATGGACTTCATTTTTGGATTCGGAATATCGAAATTAGCCTATGTTGAATTTTTGGTATTTTTCTGAGAACTTCTAATTTTTTATGAATAGTGAAAATACATAAAAACAACTTTTTTAATCAAAATAATTTATAGTGATAAATTATACTATTTAGTGGTTTAAGGTATAATTAGAATATATTTTTACCATTTTATCCAATGGTGGTCATTAGAATTAATTTAACTTTGAAATTGGACATAAACAATTGCCAATCTTTTGATATAAATTGTTTCTTAAAAACACACTATTTGTCGTAACAACGGTAATTAATTATAAAATTAATTAATGCAACTTATATGTTTGGAATTTTTTAAAATATACATCATTTTTGAATTCGGAATATCAATTATAGCTTAGGGTGAAATTTTGGCATTGTTCTGAAAAACTTCAATTTTTGATTAATAGTGAAACCACTAAGTGGTAGTTAAATAACTGATTTTTCGTTTAAATGAAATATTACCACCTCTGTGATTTGATTTTCAAAAATCCGACATACATGGTTGTCATTAAGAAGTAAAATGTGGTTCAATGAGATTAAAATAATTTTTGGTGAATAGTAACTTTTAAGTTCTTAATCGCGATTAGAGGTAATTAGTGTAGTTTAAGGTACAAATAATGTTTTAATAATATGAGATGAGCATGAAACTTGTCCTACTCCTATTGGATGAGTCATGAGCGACCAAGAAAACCCATGGGTCAACTTGGGGACCCCATTGAGCCACTTTAGTTGGAAAATGACATTAATATATATTTATTTAATGTTAAAATTAAATTGACACAAACATGAGTTATTTTACTAAAATAGTTTTTAAGTGGGGCTACACAAGTCCCAATTTTGACTATAAATATTTATTAGAAATCTAAAAAGATTTCCGACATCATAGTATTTTTTTTTATAATTTTTAGACATTAAATAAATTAAATTATTTATGACATCATTATGATGCAGCGATGACCTCATTATTTAACGATTTTAATAAAATGAAAAGATAATGTAAAATACAAGGCTTACACTTGTCCAAAGACTATTGGATGGGTAGATTTCGAACCCTTATCACCTTATCCACGAATTATATATGTGTGGGACCTTTAGAATCCGAAAAGCATTGTGTAATAATGTAACATTTCAATCTTTCCAAAAGAGCCCCTCCTCTCCACTTATAAAAGGCCCCCACCTCTCCCACCTTATTCACACCTTCAAGCCATTTGGATCAGCCAAACTCTGCCCAAATACTCTCCCAACTTCCCCCTCTTACTCCTAGAAGCCTCACTTTGGGCAGAACTCTTCTCAAGGAAGCCTTTGGCTCAAACCAAAAAGAGTTACCCGATTTTGAGGTAATGTCTTCTCTAATGTTGTTTTGTTTTATTTTTTTTCTCCAACCCCCTAAACTCTTTTTATTCATTTCTTTTGTAACAACACAAGTATCCTCAATATACTAGTATGTTGTTATAAGAAGTATTTGAGCTACACTTACACACACCTACATATAATGGTTAAAGATCATACGGTTTCTGTGGATGGTGAATTTCTGCCTCACGAAACGATGATTGTTCAACACTCGAATAACACCTTCAAAGGTGGCCATTAAGATGTCACTATTTTTATATATGATATACAATATGTTTATGTTTTACTTATGCTTCTGTATTTCTCATTTATGGAATACGTTATGATTTCCATTATGGGTAAAACGCGATAATTTCATTTTAGGAAGTGCGGACTACCGCCCCCTCAAAGTGACGTGAATCGTTAATGCCATATGTGGGATGTATAAACGATGAAGTAAATGATATTATATATGATATTATAATGGAAATATATTATAAATTTATATAATTATGATTTCATTACATTAAATAAGAAATATAAATGAAAGTAGCGCTCATGCGTACGTATGGCTTACCGTCTCCATGAACGGTGCATTTCATTTCTTACCTCTAAATGTTACGTAATATTATGAATGAATGTATATACTGGATATATATGATATATATTATATCTAAATCATGAATATAATTCTGGATATAATGGATATTTCACCACATGAACAACTTGTAATTATAAGAAGGTTATTGTTGACACAAGTACCAAAGATCGACAAAACGACCGTTATTAACTTAAATAATTACATAACGTTCATAACATTGTAATAAGTGCTATAAAAAGGATAATGAAATTGAAAATGGTTCTTAATAAGGTATATATTAACTCTAGTTTATTATTCAGGAGGTTAAAGAACGGTTGAGTCAAGTCGGACATGAGGTAAGAGAATTTCTTAACCCAATTTTCACTCTTTGGGTTAATCTCCTACTTTCAAAATTATGTCATGATATGATTATGTCCTATTTTGTATTTTTACTTTTTTTATGTGTACCTATAGTGAATACAAATAATAGATCTATTTTACTTTAAAAATTATCTTTTTAAGGACTTCATCTCAATCACCTTTCATTGACGCATATTTGGTTTTATACACAACTTTCTTTTATACGGTGTATAAATCCCTTTGACTTTTACGTTTATTCAAAAGGAATATTTTTTTTTATACGAAGCGTTTTACTAAACGACAAAAAGGGAATGTTTTTCTTTCCGTACATATGCGGCGACAACGACTTCTCCGCCGCCGTGACCATTATTTGAGTTTCGGCTTCCTCTACAAGCCATCACCTTTTTTAGTGAAAAATAAATACAAAGTTTTAACTTTCTTTTATTTTGGTATTGAAAATGGTTTTGAAAGAATTTTTATTATATCAATGTGTTGTATTGTTATCTTGTGATTGAAATGTGGAAATTTTATGTTTCCTTTATGCATGTTTTATGTGATACGATTATGTTATGGTTTATGATATGTTTAAACCTATTCATATGAGGAATGCATTGGACTTAATAAGTGACGGGTGGAGCCCGCTATAGCTCCTCGATGCATCGGCAGGTCTCATGAGACAAAATAGTGTCTTGGCACGAGGCCTTGACAAAATCTTATTTGTGGTCTTGGCACGAGGCCTTGGCTACGTGTTTATGATAGTCTGGCATTATTCATTCCATCATTATGAAAGTGGGTATTGATATTGCATGTGATTATTCGACCAGTAGAATATCCATGTGAAGAAATGAATGACATTATCTCATTTTACTTTTTCCATATTATGTTGAAGTTCAAGTTTAAAAGGCTTTTGTTTTAGTTATACATCGCCTTAAATGTTATTGTTTATTTATGAAAGCTTCCGCTATATTGTTAACCTTACTGAGCATCTGAGCTCACCCCTTTCTATGTTTTAATATTTTTCCAGGATGTGAAGAAGTAATTTATGAGTGACCTGCAGGGGTAGTCAGAAAGAGATATGATTGTGGACTATGAAGACCATGTTATTGTTGTTTGTTTACTTTTTGATGTAATGAAAGACTTATGAATGTATCTAGTGTTTCCAAGGCTACTAAACTAATCGGTCTTTCGAGACTTGATCTTTTGTGATCATGCCAATGTTACGAAGTAATGCACCGGCTCTGGGTAGCTGGGGTCGGGGCGTTACAATAATGTTTCAATCATATACTATGACATACTCTTATCATAATTGAGATAAAAATATGCTCTTATAAAATTTAGCTACCTTGGTCTTTGATATAAAATATCATAAAAATAATTTATATGGTATAGTAGGGATTCCCCTTGTCATAAAATATGAAATTTATATTACAATTTCTTGCACTCTAATTATCTTCATGATATAGAATATCATATCTTACAGCATGCATGAATTTCACAAATGCAACCCTCTAATTCTTTCATTTATCTTATTCGGTTTAGTCATCTAAAGAGAATTCCTCTGTGACATAAAATATGATATTAATGATAATAAATATTTTATTTCCTATTTAATTGTACCGTCACTGAACAAAGAATAATCAATTTAACAGTTGATATAAAAGTACTTGTTAAAAATTTAATCAGTTATTTAAAATCCCCAAAATAATACTTGATTAATTAAAATAACATTTATAGACTAATTTTTTATGAATTTGGAAATATCAGAATATTTAAAAATATATATAAATTAGAAATTCATTAAAAAATATGATGTATTATTATAATTAATTATCAATATAAAATCTATAAAAATATTTTCCAATCATTTCCCATACAAATTTCTTTTTAATGGGAAAAATCATATGTCAAAGTCAAAATTAAATTTCTCAAGTAATAAATTGAAAGGAAATATAATTTTCATCATTGATTTTTCTCTATGCTTCTTACACAAAAAAAATCCCCAATTCACCTATTTTATATATTGTTTAATCATTATCTTATTTATTACTGTATATAATTTTTTCAATATTCTAAAAAATGAATTATATCATAACTAATATAAAATTTAGAAATACATTCCACATCTTAAGTTCATGCGTTATTTTAAAAGGCATTTTCTATCACAAATTCTTCCAATAAATTAAGAAATGAGTGGTTGATAATTATAATGTTTTCATAAAACATTTCATGAAAGTAATCAATTACTCAATAACTATGAAATAAAAATATAAAATATATATTTTGACTATTTTAAGAATACATAAAATATAATTAAAACTCACTAAAATAATTACTCCTTCAACACCCTTTCATTTCATCAATAAAAAAATTTCCATTTTTTATTTCATTGTTTTATAATTCACACATCATTAATTTGAATAAATTATTCCTTCCTATTTCCATTTTCATTTATCAAAAAAGATTATAGATAAATATAAATCATGAAGTTGTAATGGCAGGGTTAGTTATTTCTTCCCAATAATTAATAACAAAGTGGAAATATTCCTATACATGGAAACAACCTCCCATGATTCTTAGGATAATTATCTTTACAAGATATATATCTTTTATAATAACAATTAAAATAACAGAAGAGTATGTTATGCGGTAGCACTCAGAGGCTTCCTTAAATACTCCAGATTATATTGAATTAGAAATTTTATTACGCCTAATTGACAATATAATGAACATTCATCAAATAGTTGAATAATTATGTCGATTCCAATGCGAGGAAAAATTGTATTAGTGACACATTGAGAATGATGCCTACAATTGACTATTCACACAAATATTGGATAAATGTATCAAATAGAAATATTTAAATTAAAATTAAATATATTAAACATGTATTTACATAAATTTTAGGTAATTTAACTAAGGGTTGATATTAATAAAAAACTTGTTAACTGTAATGAATTTGGGTGAAGAGTCATTCAAAATAATTCAGTTACTTTTGACCAGATAAATTGATTATACCTTAATCAAAATCTACTCTTCAGTCTAGAAGAACTCATCAACCATATATATTTAATAAATAATTTTAGGGATAAAAATTAATGGATGAAAGTTTTCATAACTCAATTTATTCCAATTATAATATATTTCATCCTTCACAACTTATAGGAAAAAGATTCTACCAAAGGATGAGATGATATGGAATTATTAATCAATGTTCCTACCAAATAGATTACCCATGTATTGATTATTATTTAGTTATATTTTCCTCTATTTCTTTAGATTCCAAATCCCTCGTGTCTTAGTTATTAACTATAAAATAGAATTTTACATGTGTTATAGAAGAAATTAATAATTGGAGGGCATGAAAAAACAATCCTTCAAGGTAAAAAAATTAAATCAAATAAACTTTCATAATATGGGGTAAATCACAATGAAATAAAAAACAGAATTGAAAAAAAACCCCATCTAGAATTATAAAATAATGTTGAATGTTACTCTCCCTTTAAAATAATAGTAGAATGAAATATAAAATAATAAAAAAGGGTGAAAATAATTATTAATTTTTTTTGATGTTCATTCATTTTTATCAACATAAATTATTCATGATGTGAATGGATATAGATGTAATGAGATGGAACTAAATCATTTTGAAACAATTTCTTACTTTATGAATTAATTTTTTCCATTTTGGATGGAAAATTCAAATCTTAATAGCTTTGGTATTCATTTATATAGAGATTATAACCTGGTGTGATATTTATTGGGAGGCTTCAATGTGGGTCCATTAGTGGACAAAGGTTGATAGGTTCACCTAGTGAATATGTTTCATGTCATGAGTTTTCATTATTCCAATAATTAAAAATATGAATGAGGGTCACATAATGTACTGGAGTCCTATCAATATCTCCTCTGTTCTACCATTAAAATTTCATGACATGAATACATGATTCATGGTGTGAATAGCCTGATATTATAGATTTAAGAAGTGTTTTCTCCAAACTCTTTGATTTCTATTATATGAAAAAATCAAGCCAAAGTCAGTGAAGCATGAAATAAGAATAAAAAATAAATAAACCTCACTCCAAAGAACATGTAAAAATTAAATAAATCAACCCCACTTTAACTATATCTTATCCTCAAGTAAAAATCATCTTTGATAAAAATATAAATGAAAGAAAATGTACAACAAGAAGAAAACATATGTAGGTGTGAAAATAAAATAACATATTAGTAGAAAATTAGTTAGGTGTCAATTTCTATTTCTAAAATGAATATTAATCATTCCTCCTAGTTTTTTATTTTTTTAAATCCATTTTTTATTGATTATTATTTCACAATTGATCCTTAGATGACCATACACATGTTTTGAATAACCTCACTGTGAATTTCCAATCAGCATTAAAGGAAAAAAATAATTGGAGTTAGTATAATACATAAAATTAAGAGATCTAAACAATATTATTTCATTAAATCCACTTTATTAATCTCTTAAAAACAAATAACATAATTTATTATATGGGATTAACTTCAAGGATCACATGATTATAAGGCTGATAGTAGGTAGTAATTGATATTGAAAAACAAGTAAGGCATAAATAAGGGGGTAACCACTCAAGTATAATGAATGTTAAAAAAATAAGTTCAATACATTTATATTTACTATAATATAATTTCAACTCCCACACTACCTAAATAAAAATATAGAAACATGAATTATCTAATCATAAATAAAGGGGAACCAATTTCATTATGTAATATTTTTTAATGTTTCACTCAGTATAATTCTCACATACCTCAAGTAACCCCATATGATTTTGAGATCATCAGTCTGGTAATCGTGTTCTCTGGATTACCCAAGAAGTAAACCATTTTTTATTTCATGTTTTTCAACAAATGGATAAAAATGAAATGATATCAATGAGTTATCATGATCATTCACTAAAACCAACGAAAACAACCCACATCATCTCAATACACAACATACCATCTCTAACAGAAATTATCCCTAGACTTATGAAAATGAATATCATGCATAATAAAGAAAGTATTTTTAAAAAATATATAAGCTTATAATATTGATCCTCCCTAGGAATGTCATCCTTTGTTTTATAAGTTGTGATGTGTCCCAAAAGTTTTCAATCAAGATAGAAGAACTAACAAAATGCTAACATATATTAGTAAGATTAAAATAAAAAAGTAATCATGGGCTCCCCCAATTAGTTCATTTCTTAAAGAATGAGAGGACTATTATTATTGATTCGTTCCTGAATAAAAGTGTTATTCAAAATAGCTGAACATGAATAACAGTGACATCAAAATTTTATATAGACAATAATAAACAAATATAAACATATGTTATATAGAAAATGAAACATCCCCTATTTTATTCAATGATTTTTATTTGATGGTTCCATGTGAATTCCAAATTAGGAGACCCAAAAAATTCCAATGGAAAAAAATCAATATAAAAAACTTATGAAAATAAACGAAAATATGATTCCACCCATCGAGAATAATTTTCAACATCTCAAGCTAGACAGAAAGACTCACATCACTCAGTGAGGTAAATTTACATATAATTTCTAGGATATTTCTCTAAAATAGTGGTAGTGTCCTATAAAATCAGTGTACAATTAAAAGTTTGTTGATGGGGAACCAATTATTTTATAATGTACTCATGAAGAAAAATCATATGGCATGCTTTATGGGGATCTTCTTGAAGTATGGATTCCTAAAAAAATAATCTGACATGAGTTAAAAAATCTAGTTTACTCCCAATTTGTGTTTTATTTATGTTTGAGATCTAAAATGAATTTTTAATGGTCTTAGGTGAATTTTAGGGAGTCTACATACCACTCTTGGAAAGTACTCATCTATAGTTTCAGTATTTTTCCATTAATATTAGATTTTTCTTCCAAATCTGTTCAAATTTATATAGCTCTACAAGGGAAAATGATGAATATTTCAAACATTCCCAATCATCAAGAATTCAATTAAAATTGATATAATTTGAAACACATGTTAAAAGTGTAATTTTTCTACTGGCATGAACTCAACATTTTGATCCATATATAATGAAATTTATAGTTTTTCTCTTTATAAATCTTCAGATTTTCAAAGGAATCACATCTCCAATATTCCTATTTATTAAAGTGAAGAATTAAACTCTTACTTGCATGCATTATTTCCACATATTCTTTCCTAATGGACCAAAATGAACCGTTCACTAGTTTAAATGTTATGTAGAAAATGTTTCCCAAATATGAGCCAAAATATGGCCTTAGTAATGGGTCTTTTAAAATCCATGAGGTATACCTAGAGTGCATCATTAAGGTTTTTTCTGTAGTATTTATGACATTCAATGAACATTTTTTCCAGATTATGTTTTATTTATTATTTTGAATGATTCAATTTTCTGCTAATGTGTATGTGAAAAGGGTGATAGTATTGTAGCATACCCCATTAATTTTGAGTATCCTATTCATTACAAAGTTGTTGAATTTTTTTATGATCACCGATGAGAAAATGTGGAATCCCAAATAGGGATATGATTTTTTATCAAACATTTCAATAATAATTTATATGTATTTAGAAATATAGCTTTAACCTCCACCCATTTTGAAATGTAGTCTACAGATGAAATGATTTTTGAATTTTCAATGACTTTGAGAATAGTCCCATAAAGTAAATTTCCCAAACATAATACAACTCAACTTCTAGGATGGGGTTTTGTGTTATCATGTTCTTTCTTCCAATCAATCTAACTCTATATCAATGATCAAAACTTTGAAAATTTTATTTCACATCTCTATGGAGTGTGAGTTATAATAATATACTTTTGATTATTTTCGAAGTAGTGTGACCATACCCATGATGTCCTCTTATAAGTGATGTATGAAAATATTCTAGCACATTAATAATATAATCTTATAGTATACATTGTCAAATACATCCATCACAACATTTCATGAAAAAAATTGGAGAACACCAATAATAATATGATGTGTCAGTTAATAACTTCTTCCTTTGATAGTAGAGAAATGTGGATAATTTTTTTTAATGCCTAGGTTATTTATGATATTTTCATACCATGGATGAGATTTTGATTCTATATAAAAAATAGTTTAATCAATTAATTTTCCTAGAATTCTGAAATACATGTCCTCCCAAATATTGGAAAATTATGTCTTAATATATGTCCATATATATATATATATTGATCCCTTTGTATTTCTAATCACGATATCAATTTCTTATAGTATTAGGATCGATTATATCAATCCTTTTTTCATTTTATAAACAGTTATTTGAGTGCTATATGATTGATATATATAATGACAATGGGGTAGATGGTGTTTATTTTGAACTTGTCATAGTTATACACTACTGCATGAAACTCCTTTTAGGTAATTGTGTAATTTATATGAATATCAGTATGATTATGACTTTTAGTGTAAGTAGGTTTGAAAAAATTGCGAAGTATTTGTTCCAAAATATATTATATAATGATTCAACTTACATAAAATAACATTTCATCCTATTTTTACAATTTAGGGATAAAATAATTGGTGTTTTCATGAATTTATTATTGATGGATTCACACACTTTTGAAAAATATTCATTTAACTCAATTGTTACATCATTGGTTAAAAGTTTTGTAAATGGTCAATCCGTATTGCAAAAGACATTATAAAATAATATATAGAATACTAAATAGCCTTGGAAACTGTTAATTCCTTTCATGATAGTTGGTTATGTATGTTTCTTAATTATATTTTTTATTACAGGATCACATTTTATGAAACTTTTTGAAAATTTGTGAATAAGAACGATGCCTCCTTGAACCATAAAATTTATTTATTTACATTTAATCAATAAGAAAATATTATTTTAGTAATTTTGTATGAGATCCAAATTTTTACAATTAGATGTCAAAAAATTTTCTATAAACTGAATAATCATAAAATAAAATTATAAAAAATGCTTCTTCCATGTCATGAAATATTTTAAAAAAACAACATTTGAATATCGAAAAATCATTATATATAAAAAATTCATTAATTGATAGAAAAAATATTTATATGAACATAATAAATTGGTTTTGGGCTGATATTCCTAGTCAACTAGTATTTGTTTGGACTAGGACCAGTCCTTTCAAAAATAATATACCTCAAACCCAACTATTCTATCCAAAATGTGATCCATGAATTATAATGGAATTTGATCCTTCCAAGTGGATATGTTAAAATTTATGTAGTAAAAATAATACCATATCATGATATAATTTATCTGTATTTTCTCATATTAATTATTTTCCACTACTGTAAAATATCATGTTTTAGAATTATTTGATGTCTTTTTACCCATGTGCTATCCGAAATAGGGAAGTTGATGCTGGAATCATGCTGAATTAACACTTAATTCATAATAATTTCTATTATTTATGGAGTAATTTTACATTGAGGTAGGTGGATTAGTTTAATTTCTTGTCCTTGTAAAGTGTTATTTGTGAAAATGATGGGGCTCATTTCTTGGATGTTCAAAACTCTACCTGCTATCAAATTTTTTCTCTTATTTTCAATCGTTAATATATTATTCTCTTGTTAATTATTTGGTTCAATGTTTTTGTGGGAAATATGATTGTTTTGAGCCTCAAAAAATGAATATTATATAGTACTTTATAAATTTTATTTGTTCTAATACTATATGATTGATAATTGAGTGTACAAAATTTGGGTATGATTCTCTTTTCAGAGGATCAATGTATTTTATTTCATTTTAATCATTTTTGTTGATATGTTCATGAAAATATTTCTCCATCCTAGATACCATGTCATCAGAAAGAGCTAGAATATCATTTTTTCTTTTTCTAGTGGAAAATATAATGTTATTTCATGCAGAGCATAAAATTATTCAGCCACAAAAATGTCTTGAAATTCAATTGAATTATCTCGTTGATTAGCTTCTATTATTTTGTAAAAAATAAAATTCTCAAAAATGAATCAGAAAATAAGTCCTCTTTTGTTTACATGGATCATCTCTATCCGGGTCATAAGAAACCGTCTTCCAAAAATTATGGGAATGCCACCTTATTCTAATTTATCAAGAATGATTAAGTTGGAATGATAAACAAACCAACTCTCATAGAAAAATAATCATGAATTCCAAGACGTTATTTTTTTGATATATCAAATATTTTAAATTCTTCTTGTGTAGTATTTCATTTAAGAATTATCAATCATAAAACTATTATCTTTGGAATTATGTTGAAACATTCAATGAGATCCTACAATGTATTACCAAATGTTTAGGTTCTAATGGTTCATGGAATAGATAAATTTATATGGTCTCTCATTTTTTATGAATATTTATACTAAGGAAAAACAAAACATTATTCATTTAGAAAGATGAATCCAAATATTTCCATATTAATCCTATTGGAATTAAATTATATTAAAAAAAATTATATGCTATAATTTAAGAAATTCCCTCCATAATGGATATATTTATATGGTGTTTCCAAAACATATCCAAGAACATTATGAATTTAACCTCAAAATATCCTTATCCCATAGTCTCTAGAAAATAAATAGGGTGTTAAAATGGGGATGGTTCCACATATATGTTCTAATTTGTGACATGTTATGGTGTTGAATGAGAATATTCATTATAAATTGAATCTTGTTAAAAAATATTATATTTCTTCCTCAGATGTTTATTTTTTTATTTTTATTCCTTATATGGTACATCTTCAATATCATCCTCATTCATTGAAAACATATCCTACTCTTTTTTATTACCATATATGAGGATGTTGTGGCCTAAAATTTCTTCCACTTTGTAATAACATAGGCTTGGCTTCATGTATAACATGATTTTCCATATTAACTCAAAATGTACTTGGTTTTCCATTTAAGAAAGATTGAATGATTTTCCCATACTCATGTTCAATATTTTAGATGAAAGATCTATGTTTTCTAATTTTGGTTTCCAATGCGGCCATACATTGATCATGATTATGAATTAATTATATAGAATATTTTTTATATTTGATTATATTGTTTGGAGAGCTTGTTGATTTATCTATTTGGATTGATGTTGGTAATACTTTTACAGATGTTATTACTGAGTTCATTGTGGGAGGTAATGGTAGGAGGTCTCTATAGTCATGTGGATGATTTGGATAACCATATGGTCCATGAGTTCTTGGATGAGTATAACTGGTTATTTTCTGATATTACCCATTTGTTAACTGATATTTGATGTTGAACGAGTATTTTTTGACAATATTATTGCTAATATGGATAAGAAGATTGATTTTAACTCTTCTAACTACAATCAGGAGGTTCTATTTTCATCTAACTTTGCTTAAAACTTTTCAAATGGGTGTGTGACTCCACAAATTTCACATCAATGTACGTCCATGATTGGAGCCAGTTATGGTTCTAATTTTTGTGTGATATGAAATTTGTCCGATTTTTTTAGATATTATTCTTGAGTTGTGAGGTTCTAAGGTTGTTAAAATTGATTTATCAAAAATATGAGTGGTCCTAGATCACTTTTTAAAATGATTTAATGATTAGAAATATCATTTATATGATCCTATGGAATCTACCATGATTGTTTCTACATGCAGCAATCCATAAAAAAATTTAGTTATAGAAAGATCAGTGAGATGTTTTCATTTCTCGAAGGAAGTTTGACCTTATAAAAATGAAACATTATTAATATCACATCATAATTTCTATGTTTCTCTAGATAATATTTACCTTATAAATGTTTGGCTTGTTCATCTCAAATAGTGATTGATCCAGAAGATTAATTTTTTATCCAGTCCACGGCTTGAACTCTTAGGGAAATATGAAATACAACAAGTCTTATTAGATAAATAGTTACACCTTTGTTCATATATGTATCATAGATATAAATGAAATTTATGATATTCCCATGTAGATCATCACTCTACAGTCCACTAAATTGACCTATATTTTAAAGCATTTGGATATAGAGGAATATTATTTAAAAAAAGTTCTCTTGGATATGAATGAGAAGTATTCTTGTTGTAGCACAATCATTGGATGTAAATCCATAATAATAAATAGTATTATCTATAAATAGTTTTCATGACCTATTTTAATATCATAGTATGTACTTAGAATTAGTGTCATAGTGAGAAGTGGTGTTTTTTTATGATCAACCATTATTTGAGAATGTCATTTAGACTCATTCCATACAATTTAGAGGTTAATTTCATGTTTTATTTTAGATTTATGTCTTTGGGAATGAGTAGTTAAACCTTTTATCATGCACTAATAATATGTAATACATGAAATATAACACCTTGGAATATAATAAAACTGAAAATAATTAAAATATATCCCAAGATTCACACCCAAGATTCACTATGCCATCCCCAAAATAGTGCATTAATTTGGAAGCACAAAGAGGAAAAATGTAATACTCTTGATGATACCAAAATTGACATTGGATTATGCCTGATAACTGATACTATGAATGTTCATAATATAATGGTACATTATAAGATTTTTTTATGAATCAGTTATATTTTCATTTGGTGGTGATTTAAACCACTGCCAAATGATTCTGTAACGGTTTCAAAAAATTGCCACTAAATATTCTGTCAGCATCTAACATGCAGTTGTTGCTTCAATTTAGTGTCAGTTTCTGGTAAGCATCATAGAACATATATTTAATGGCGGTTTTGACCACCCCTAAATTAAACAGTTTATTTCTAAAAAACTACTACTAAAGAAATGAAAACTACAACTATATAATAGTGTGTAATATTTAAAGGTGGTTTTAAAGGCCTAAAAATCATCATCATTTGATGGAAATTTAAAATCAATGAAAAAAATGTCATATTAAATAGTGGCTTAAACCATCTATATTTGATGATTTACAAAAAACCCAACTTCGAATATGTATCCCTAGAACAACCTTGGAAAAAACAAATAGTGCACTGACAAGAACATTCCATCGTAAATTTATACAAAAATTTATATATCTTATAATCATAGTACACATAATCAATAACATAATTCCACGACAATTGAAACAAAACATTTAGAAAATTCATTATACAAAATATACATAAGTCACCCATTGTCACAATCCTATCACAAATATATGAAAAAGATAAAGAAAATAAACACATTGAACCCACTAAAATCCTTAGGCCACATTACCCTACCTCCAACTACCTATCAAAATGCATTGTTCTAACTCACAACACATATTATGATCTGAATTGAAAAAATAAAAACAAGTTATGTTTACACCCCAGGATGCCTATGCAGGGTGTGAGGGAACATCTCTATAGGGTGTTAGAATGATTCCCTAGTAAACATCATCATATACAAGTATGCACTAATTAAAAAAACATATCACATAAGATCATGAAAGTAAATTTATAACTTGGATACCGTAAATATATTTTCATTAGGTCATTATGTGATAACTGGGAAACTATTATAAATTATCATACCTTCTTAGATTTCATTCAAAAATATCATCATCACAATACCGCATGACATCATACTCATAACTTAGTGCATACCCGAAGAATCAGGGTGAGAATCATATATGTATTCTACTAACTACCTAAAAAATCATGCTAAAATATTATATCTGAATCCTAACCCACAACCTCATTAATCAATGTAGTGTCCATCATCCATGAATCTACTTATACCATGAACAAACCCTCTCACTTGGCATGATCCACTATCACAACCCAATATTACTCATTGATAGTTATAATATCCTAGCACACGACTACTATGTTCAAAGCACTACTTCATAGAAATAATGAATCCACATCCCCCTAGTATTTTAGGTATATCCATATCACTCATAGCAATTCCAGGCCTCAACATCCTCTCCCCCAATAGGTATATTGTCGATTATAAGCACACAAAATCACACTCATAAAATAACAAATATGGAATGAATCTAATCCAATAGATCACCATTAAATCCCATGGTGCAAGTCACTTGAGACCCATCCCCTCAAATCACATCATGACTTTCCTATCAAAGTGTTGACTAGATCCCCAAAACCCATCTTGATCTAATCTCATTTATATCTTATCATTCCTTTCACCTATCAGTCACACCACTACCCACAATCTCCCCTGACCCAAACCTCGAGTCCTAGTACAACAATAAAAAATCCATTATCTCTCCTATTCCTACTACCTAGGTATTTTCCCAACCTATCATGCTCTATACCCCATGGAATCATGATTCCATGTATTGAACAACTCCCATGACCTGAAGCTGGGTTCTATTTCCCATATCTGAAGGAAGATATTTAATCCTTTCACCTATTTAGAACCCTTATATATGACACATAATCTCATCCTAAAGTACTCTACCCACATATAGTTATTATGAAGCCTCAAACCAAACTTAGGAGGGAATTTCTCATGAATCCTGATCCATATGGCCTTCTCCTATATTTTTCCAGTAGTCCTAATACTATCATGCATATTAGACTAGCCTCAAGAAAACCAACATGTATACCTACATGGAAACTCATAACCAAATACCACCTGGCATCTATTTTCAACTTACAAGACACCCTATAACCATGGTTTCATGGTCACTATACAATTATAATTACCTATAGTGATAATGAGAACTTATTCTAAACTTAAGAGTCCCAAAACAATATAATATATTTCTCTATAGTTTTCTTAGACTATATTCTTCTACACAATCCCCTAAAGCATTAATGGAATAAATTAATCATATATAAATGGTTATAATAATTTTAACGAACCATAACATTCCACCATTCATTTATACCCAAAAACACAATATAAATGGTTTTAGTCACCTCAAGAATGGGAAATCCTGAAAATTTCAATTGAATAATATGTGCCACAAATTATAGATGAATAAATACACTCCTTCTATATTATTCAGAGAGATCAAATATACCATTAATCACTTATCGATGATGAACTATTCTCATCACCCTCTCCATCTTCGTGTCTACTTCATGCAATCGTAACATGCTAGAAAATTATATTTAAAATTACTCTATGTGGTATATTAATATTTAAACCTAAAATAAATAAAACTTTTGAACTAAATGATTTTGAAGTTGTACAATTTCCAGGCTAACCACCAGTCATTGATGCAATATCACTGGGGACAGTTCTATACATCTTCTGATATAAATCAACCAATGATTTTTTCAAAGTGGATATTTGAGCCCCCTATTCATGAATTTTGATTTTCATAGAAATAATCCCTCTCTAAAAATCTTGTGTTATGTAGTGACTACAACTTTGAGTAAATTCAGTTGTAAGCCTAAATCTCCTACTAAATACCACAAATTGTAATAGTCCCAAAACCATACCATGCACTCAACCATGATGCCCCTTCCCAAGGACATCATCAACAGGGTCATCGATGGAGACCGAGAAGGACTACGTAGGATTGAAATCTTATAGTTCTCTAATTTTTAACTAAACATCAAATATCAATCATACTTGAATAAATATAGATTTTGATTGTGACAAATACTAATATGTTACACCTGAATAGCCCGAAGGCCTTCTTCTTTTATTTAATTTTTGAAAACCCCCCTTTCATGGTTTAAGGGGGAACCCTTACAAGGCCTGTAGGCTTAGTGATTACATGAATTGTAGGAATTAGAGGAAATTTCCCGTCTATAACTACATGGATCTTCTATACCTTATCATATTCATCATGATATCATCTCTCAACATTTTCATGACTATTCGTCTAAGATTCTCATTCATGCAGAGACTGGTCCTGATGGCAACATCATAACCTCTCTTTATTCCACATCTGTTAGCTTCTACTATGGTGATACACCTACTCGGAATCCTCACCTAGATTAATCTCCTTATAGAGTATACCTGGTCTTTTCAGTATATGTTTAGGCAACCCAAAATCCTTGAGGTGGCCCGAAAGCCTTGAAGGACCCAGAGACCAAATCAGTGGCCCAAAATCCCAAATAGATTAATAGTTCTAGGTGCAATGGTACATAAAATTACCTACTACAGTACTGTTATAGTACTACTCTAGTAACCCAGAAACATGTCTTTTTCAGGTTTTGAACTTGGGTCTCTTAGATGCACATTACAAGTCCTCACCAACTAGGTTGAGGCTCTTGTGAAATGATATTTTCTTATTATATTAAAACATTAATTCATACCTCAACTTCTTTCGAAGGAAAAATAACATGACTCCCATCATATTTTTGATGATCATACAATCATAGTTCTTCCTGGGAGACATGGTGCCCAAAATTATGTGACTAAATTGAACAAATATAAATAAAAAATTTGATATATGGAACAAATGATATTATCATATAAATATTTAAGCTAATGAAAATATTACTAGAGCCGGATTATAGATGAATTATTTGACCCAGTAGCGTGATGGATTATTTTCCTACCTAATCTCTAAACATTATTCCTTGAGGCATCTTAAAATTAATAAAATGTAATTTAATATTTATTTATGTAATTTCATCTCCTTTTTATAGGCATGTATATATGTATTTTGAGATTAATATAATAATATATATTTAAAAACCATGTTATTTTCATCACAATGGCTATCAACAGAAACATTCAATTTCCCAATAGGTTACCCATTGGGTACCTTATAATATAGTTGTTGAGTGCTCAATGATGTATCATTGAATTTATTCCATAGTCTCCATTTAAAAGCATTCCATTTCATACCTAAATTTTTCAGTTTCTAATTTTGTGCTATAAGAATACCAATGGTAATATAGAAGAACATATGTACAAAGAAATTCATTTTGAAAATATTATAATTTAATAACATAATGGAATTTAATTACTCCATAATGTATTAAAATTACCTTTATCTATGAATCAAGAACATCATTTTTCCATGATGATGGCACATGCCTCCAATCAGCATACGTAATAGGAATGGTAACCCACTCCACCACCAGATAGCCTTGAATCTATCCAAATAATCCTACTACATTGCAACGTCCTAGTTCTGGAAGCCACCCAGAGGTGCCCCATACCCGGTTGGTAACATGGCCTCAAGCACATTTCTAATAATGCCAGAGGCTGCCGACTAGCAGTGAGGGACTTGGGTGTGATAATGGGGAAACTATGAACTCATTTTCATAGTAAAAAGTGGACGTAAATAAATATATACAAGAGTGGAAGAAAAAATAATTACCTAAAACAATAATAGTAGAAAATTGAATGTATAAACTGGAGAACATATATAAAATGATGCATGATACATATGTCTAGAAAAAAAGCCAAAAAAGTCACAATGCTAGAATACAACAGTGCTAACCCAGAGTGTAAATGAAACCAGATAAAATCCTCAGTATCGCAAGCCATAACTTGGTCGCATGCTCTCCAGCTCCACAACAAATCAAATACCTGAAGTAGAAGGGCGCTTTCACTTATCTATGCCTACATCAATATAATTTGTTTGGGCCCAAAAGAATGACCCAAACAGGGTGTGAGACTAAATCCTAGTAGGCAACCACTCGGAGATTTGTGCCTAACAGTTAGGGAATTTAGGGCAGGTAAAAGTACAGAAAACAGTAAATAGGAAAGTGCTCAGCAGTAAACAATCCACAGTTTCAATATTACGCAACAATGAAACAAACAGCTAAACCTCAAATAGGTAACCCTTTAGGAAGTACTCATAGCCATACCCTCTGGTCCTGCCTAATAAATACAAGGATCCCTCTGCATAGTGTACTCAGCCTAACCCCTCTGGTTCAGTCATAATATTATAATAAGACTCTATGAGGAAGCCCTCACAATCAATTCCCATTATAGTCAAAGGTAAAGCAAGACTCTCTGAGAAATCTCACATAGTCCATTCACTATATATTCTATGGTAGTCAAGGAATCTCTAAGGAAGATCACATGGTCAATTACCCTTATAGCCCCAAGGTCTAGGACTCTCTGAGAAATCTCACTCGGTCAATTCTCTTAGTAGCCTAGGCCGTACAATTCAAACAAAGACTCTATGAGGAATCTCACATGGTCAATCCCCTTATAGTCTATAGCAATGAAGGAAAATATGAGGAAGCTCACTCAGTCAATTCCCCTTATAGCACCAAGTGGTTCTAGGCTCTCGTAGGATTCTCACTCGGTCAATCCCCCTTATCGCCAAAAGTTCTCAAAGACTCTCTAAGGAAGCTTACCCGATCAATTCCCCTTATAGTCTACAACACAAGGTTCTCACGGCCCTGTGTAGGTCAGCAAGAATAGAAGTGTGACATGGCCAAACTAAACCTACAAAAATACTTGGATAAGCAGTCTAAAACATATCAAACATGTCAGAAAACAAACGCTCCATCCTATAGTAGCAGGCATGGAAAACAGGCAAGGCATCCCAACTGGTTACCAGGACCAATCGGTCATAAACAAAACATGCAAGGGGAAAACATCCAAATCATAGAAATATCCACATTCATAACCAATTTACCTCTACACAGTTATATAATAATGGCAGGAAAACAACTGTGGTAAACGGTAAGCATGCAATACCCCGTTCAAGGGTTTTGGCGGAATTTTCACATAATACTCAAAGAACTTCAACGGAAATGCACAAACCACCTACCTTGACATTAGGAGATCTCTAAAATGTGAACCTGAAAGCTTGAATCTTCTTAGAATGTTTAAGATCTACAAAAACGTCTAAAATGTTCAACCCATGATATCTGATGAGAGAGGAGAAATCAGAAGATGAAGCTCTAGGAGAGGAGAGAACTATACAATGTGATTCCAACACAATAAACTCTATTTGAATCAGAAGAAAGATGGAGGATCAGGGGTTCATCGAAGATCCATGTTCATATAGATTCTCTCGGATGAACGAAACCTAGAAGAAGGGTGTTATGTCCATCAAGAACACCCTCGATGCGTTTAATGAAAAAAAATAAAGTACACTACGTGTAATTTTTATGTACACAACATGTACTCTCCTTTTCTGTACTCTACTTTAAACAGCCTCCAAGTCACTCCCACATGGCCGTGTGTGTGGCTACTACATGTCCAGCACACAGTCTCCTGTGGTAAAGAAGTACAAGATGTGTACTCATAATGTACACAACATGTACTTAAAAAATTTCTAGAATTTCTTATTTTTCCAAAAAATGACCAGAAAAGGAAAAAAATACCTGAAAATAAGGTCTGGGTTCTTAAAAACTTCCCCCCTTAAAGAAATTCATCCCCAAATTTCCTTATCACGGCATCGAAGAAGAAACCTTGAACATTTCCGGACAATGTGCTCGTACATCGGCCTCCCTCTCCAAAGTCTCGTCCTGCACCTGCCTGTGCTGCCATAACACTCGTACCAGAGGAACAGACAGGCCATGAAGAACCTTCGTACTATGATCCGAAATCTAGATATAATGCTCCTCAAACAATGCATTCACTTCGAGCTCAACCTCCCCAGGTTGAAAGACATGAGATGGGTCTGGGAAGTAATGTTGAAGCTGAGAAACATGGAAGACGTCGTGTATAGCTCGGAACCTCTGAGGTAACTGCAACTGATAGGCACCTGGCCCAACTCTCTCCAACACCTCAAACAGCCCGACATACCTTAGTGAATTCTTACCATGTCTCCTAATCTTCTTGTGTCCCAACCACAGTGTGACATGCAGGAAAACCTGATCCCCGACCTCAAACTCTAGTGGTCATCTCCGCTGATCCGCATAAGGCTTCTATCGAGACTGTGCAGTAGCCATCCGCTTCTGAATCAAATATATCTACTATGTGGTCTCCTGAACAAGAAAAGGTCCCAGCAAAGCTGTATCTCCTGTGTCCAGCCAACATAAGGGTGATCGGCATGGCCTACCATACAAAGCCTCATAAGGTGACATCTGAATTGTTTCTTGAAAACTATTGTTTTATGAAAACTCCACAAGATGTATAAGCTTCTCCCAAGAACCTCCAAAATCTAGAATGAATGCTCGGAGCATGTCCTCAAGGACCTGAATCGTACGCTCAGACTGGACATCTATCTAGGGATTGTAAGCTGTACTCAAAATTACCTGTATACCCAAAGCCTTCTGAAGCCCCTTCCACACCTGAGATGTAAAACGTGGATCCCTGTCTGAAACTATGGAGTGTGGAACTCCATGTTGATGTTCAATATCTTGGATATATAACTGTCCCATCTCATCAACACTAAAGGTATCCTTGATTGGAAATAATTGGGCAACCATCGTGAGTCTGTCGATGACAACCCAAACAACATCATTCCCTCAAGGAGACCACGGAAAACCGATCACGAAGTCCATCATGATGTCATTCCACTTCCACTCGAGAATAGGTCACTGCAGTAAAATCCCTACTGGTTGCTAATGCTCCTCCTTCACCTGATGACAAGTGGAACACCTCATGATGAAACTAGTAACATCCCTCTTCATACCTGGACACCAATACTGACGGAGTAGAACACGATACATCTTGGTGACGCGAGGATTAACTGCCCAAACTGAGGAATGAAAATCCCGCATTAGCTCATCACGTATATCTGCTGGCACCCATACGTGCCCATGGAAATGCATGATCTCATCCTCACCTATAGTCCATCCAGGAATTGGGTCCTCTCCTGACACGCTTTCCCTTAGGACTAGGATTTTTGAATCTGATAGCCACCTCATTCGAATTCAATCAAGAAGAGTAAAGGTAAAAACTATAGAAGATAGAAAAGTCTTCCCCTGTCTGTCTTGCACCACCAAATGAATCTAAGAGAACATAGAAAAAAGCTTCCACTCACTGCTAGACTGCTGAACTACTTATATCTGAGTCCTCCTGCTCAACGCATTAGCTACTGCATTTCCTTTCCTAGGAATATAGGAAAGCTCAATGTCAAAGGACTGTAGATACTCAACCCACCTGCGCTATCTTAAATTCAGATCACGCTGAGTGAAGATGTACTTGAGACTTTTGTGGTCGATGAAAACCACAAATTGCTCCCCCAGAAGATAATGTCTCAATAAATGTAAGGCATGCACAACAGTTTCCAACTCTATACCATGAGTTGTGTAAATCCTCTCATGTGGCCTCAACTACCGAGACACGTATGCAAGGACACCATCTCCCTATATTAGAATATATCCCATCCCGATACCTGATGGATCATAGTAAACAGTATAGATCTTTCCCGACTCTGGAATGACTAGTATCGGTACTGAAGTCAACCTCCGTTTCAGCTCCTAAAAGGCCGACTCACAAGAATTTGACCACATAAAATTTTCACCCTTCTTGGTCATACCTTTATGCGGTGCTGATAAGCCTGAAAATTATTGTATGAAACGTCTGTAGTATCCATCCAGTCAAAGAAAACTCTGCACCTCAAAGATGTTCTTTGAATTCTCCAAAGAAACTACAGCTCTCACTTTCTCTGGGTCTACTGATACTTTTGCCTATGAGATAACACAACCCATGAAGTGAATCTGATCTATTAAAAAGTGGGACTTTTCCAGCCTAGAATATAACTGATGCTAACTCAGTGTACTCAAAATGATATCAAGATGGTTATAATGGTCGTGTTTAGTGTGAGAGTACACCAAGATATCAGCCACAAAGATGACAAAGAAAAAATCTAAGTATGAATGGAACAGTCGGTTCATTAGTTCCATGAAAAATATAGGCGCATTCGTGAGACCGAACAACATAACCATATACTTCTATAGACCATACCTACTCTGGAAGGCTGTTAGAGGTATATCAGATGGTCTAACGTTCAACTCATGACAACCGGACCTCAAGTAAATATTCGAGAACACCTGGTATCCTCGAAGCTGATCAAAGAGATCATCGATCTTAGGCAAGGGATATCAGTTCTTGACCGTAAACTAGTTCATCTTCTGATAGTCCACACAAAGCCTAAGGGTACCGTCTATCTTTTTCGCAAACAGGATATGTGAACCCCAATGAGAAGTACTGGTTCGGATGAAACCCTTGGCCTGCAACTCCTCCAACTCTTTATTGAGCTCTTGCAACTCATGTGTAGCCTTCCTATAAAGAGGAATTAGCATCAGTGTTGCTCCTGGCACAAGCTCAATCGAGATGTCTACCTCATGATCCGGAGGAAAAACTGAAAAGTCATCTGGAAAGACATCTTTGAACGGACATGGCATGACACATGGCTCACCCTATAAGGCATGTTCTGAATGGACACGGCGTGTTCGTGAAGGAATAACACTAACCCGTGTTGTTTGTGACACGACCGAGTACCTGGTTCAGACTACACGGTGTGTTCAAAGAGGACACAACATTTATGTGAATGGTTAACACTAACCTGTGTTGTTCGCGACACGGTCGGGTACCTGGGTCAGACTAAATGGCATGTTTAACGTGGACACAATGTGTATAGCTTAAGGTCTTATCTATCCGTGTTGTTGGTCACACAGGAGGACATAGGGTTGACACTACACGGTGTGTTTGTCTGGTACATGGAGTGTTTCCTCCAGATTTTCCCCATCTCATGTCTCTGCCCACATGGCCTATGACATGGTTAGAGACTACATGGCGTGTACATAAATTACACTGCGTGTACTTAAGAAAAACAGTTTCTTTCCAGACAAAAGAACACATGGAATTTAATTAACACCACACTGCATGTATTCTGCGTTTTTCTAGACAGTAAGCCTCAGAAACTATTTTGTGACCTAGAAAAACACTGAAATGAGCATTGAAAGTGCCAAATTCCGATCTGTGAGGGCCCATACTCACCACGAACCAATGTTTGTCATCTTGTACACATTATAACATTGCAACATGGAAATGATCCACCAAATTCCCTTCCATGAGGGCCCACACCACCTCAAGAACCAATGTTTGGCATTCATTAAAGAAAATCCCTACAATAAACAATAACCTATCAAACAGTAGGTATTTTATCAAGGAAACTATCACAATAGAATACATATTTTACAAAACATCTATCACAACAACATGAAATCACTAATGCATCCTAGATGGCATGGTAAAAATGCATGACGTGTGATTTCTAGCCTATGCATATACGATGAATGAGATGGAATACTCTCATCACATCAGGTTGAAACAGAACTAGAACCTCAATAACACAAAAACTAGCAGCAAAAATACTGTGAATCACTAAAGGTAAAATCAAATCAATTGTAATAACTACCAAACAAGAAAAAATTGCAATTAACGAGGTAGATTGGCTTTTCCATGTACACAGTTCAACTACTCTTGGGCATAGCTTATTACTAAGTACCTATTACTTCCTATCCCTGGCTAAAGGCTCCAAACAATAAATAAAGAGAAAATAATTCCTATGATACCACATTGTAAAATCTCGGTTCTGGAAGACACCCAGAGGCGCCCCGTACCCGGTTGGTCACATGGACTCAAGCACATTTCCTCGAACTCCAGAGGCTGCTGACTAGCAGTGAGGGCCTTGGGTGTGATGGTTGGGAAAATATTCCCTCATTGGAAGAGTGAACAACATAAGTAAATAAATACATACAAGAGCAAAATTAGTAGTAATGGGATACATATATAATAGTAGAAAACTGAAAGTATAAACTAGAGAACATGTATAAAATGATGCATGATACATATATCTAGGAAAATAGCCAAAAAAGTTAGAATGATAGAATACAGTAGTGCTATTCCAAAGTGTAAAATAAAGAAGATAAACTCCTCAGCATCACAATCCATAGCTTGGTCCCATGCTCTCCAGCTCCACTACAAATCATGTACTTGAAGTAGAAGGGCTCTTTCCCTTATCTATACCTGCAACAATATAATCTGTTTGGGCCCAAAAGCATGTCACAATTAGGGTGAGAGAATTAATCCTAGTAGGAAACAACCAAAATATCTATGCCTAACAGTCCGTGAAAATATGGCACGTAAATGTATAGAAAATAGTAAACATGAATGTGCTCAGCAGTGAACAATCCATAGTTTCAATATCACGTAACAATGAAACAAACAGCTGAACCTCAAATAGGAAACCCTTTGGGAAGTAATGACAGCTATCCCCTCTAGTACTACCTAAGAAGTACAAGCAACGCTCTGGGCAGTTCACTCAGCCTAACCCCTCTGGTTCAGTCATAAGATTATAATAAGACTCTATGAAGAAGTTCTCATAGTCAATTCCCCTCATAGCCCAAGGTAAAGCAGGAATCTCTGAGGAAGCTAACATAGTCCATTCCCCATAAAGTCTAGGGAAGTAAAGGACACTCTAAGGAAGCTAACATGGTCAATTCCCCTTATATACCTAAGGTATAGGACTCTTTAAGGAATCTCAGTCGGTTAATTCCTCTTATAGCCCAGGTCGTTCAATTCAAACAAAGACTCTCTGAGGAAGCCTACGCAATCAATCCCCTTATTGTCTAAAGCAGTGAAGGAATCTCTGAGAAAGCTCACTCAGTCAATTCCCCATATATGCCCAAGTGTTTCAAGGCTCTTTGTGGATGCTCAATCAGTCAATCCCCTTTATATCCAAAAGTGATCAAATACTCTCTAAGAAAGCTCACCCGGTCAATTCCTCTTATATTTCACTACACCAAGTTCTCACAGCCCTGTACAGGTCAACGAGAATAGAATATAATATGGAAAAAGTAAACCTACAAAACTACTTGGCTAAGATGTCTACAATATATCAAGCATGTCAGAAAACAAACTCTCCATCCTACAGCAGCAGGCATGGAAAACAGGCAGGGAAACCAAACTAGCTAAACATGACCAATCAGTTGTAAATAGAACTTGCAAGGGAAAAACATCCAAAGCATAGAAATTATCTCTATTCATAACCAATTTACCTCTACACAGGAATACAAGCATGATAGGAAAACAACACGGGTAAAACGATAAACACGCAATACCCCATTCAAGGGTATTGGTGGAATTTTCACCTAATACTCAAATTATTTGAATGGAATGGAACAAACCACCTACCTTGATGTTAGGATATCGCTATATGTGAACCTAGAAGATTGAATCTCCTTATAATTTCAGAGATCTACAAGAACATCTAAAACTTTCAACCCACAATATCTCACAAGTGAGAAGAAATCAGATGATGAACCTCTAGGAGAAGAGGGAACTCACCGTTGCAATTCCAACGCAATCAACATTGTTTGAATCGGAGGACATACAGAGGCATGGGGGTTCGTTGAAGATCCATGGCCATACAGATTCTCTCAAATGAATGAGACCTATAAGAAGGGTGTTCTATCTACCAGGCACGACCTTGGTGCGTTTAATGAAAAAAAGAAAGTACACAACATGTACTTTTGAACTACACAGTGTGTACTCGCCTTTTCCGAACTCCGAATTACGAGGCATCCAAGTCACTCCCACATAGTCGTGTGTGTGGCTACTACATGACCATCACACGGTCTCTGGTGGAAAGGTAGTACAGGGCGTGTACACATAAAGTACATGGCATGTACATAGAAAATTTCCAGAATTTCCTTTTTTTCCCAAAAACGACCAGAAAAGGGAAAACATACCTGAAAAGGAGTTCTAGTTTCTTACATGAATCTTATAAAGGGACCCCATATCATTAAAATGTAACAACTATATTTAGTCCATTAAGATTCAATTCATCTAAACTTTTCATATTTTTCTCTATATATGTATTGTTTCCTTGTTTTATTAAAAAATAGTAGTATAAAGAATGTTAAATAAAATTATTCATATTAAAATTTGTACCTATAGCTATAACCCTCTAATATCCTCATGAATGAACTAGATTGGTGACTTTCTCCCTTACTACAGAGGCTACTGAATGGGGAGGAATTGGCTGATCTGGTGATGGGACACTAATGGAGGGTGTTAGAGATGGTGTAGGGTGAAAGGGAAGGGTGTCTCAAATGTTGTATGGATGGAGATGGATTGACCATAATCTATAGGTATGGTCAATGGAATGTAAAATAAGAGTTTACTGGAATTATTATAATGCTTCTTCTTTATAATTCCAATCATTTAATAAAATTAAATTATCTTTAGCATATATATTTCCAAAAATTCATGGAGAAAAAAATAGAAATGATAACAGATTAATAGTATTGATAAATATGAATACATTAATATGATAATGAATGAATTCACAAATAACATATGTGGTTGATGAATGAATAAATTACAGAACATACAATCATTTTATCCTTCAATCATGTATTTTTTGTACTCCATCATTACATTATGTACTTCATACACCCTTGTAAGACTATTATTTTCAAAATCAAGACGGAAAAATAAGTTCACTTCATGGTGTCGATGGGATTCATTGTTAGTGGTCAAATATTTCATATCA
Source organism: Viscum album (assembly GCA_963277665.1). Taxonomy (NCBI): domain Eukaryota; kingdom Viridiplantae; phylum Streptophyta; class Magnoliopsida; order Santalales; family Viscaceae; genus Viscum; species Viscum album. The sequence continues at coordinate 629,899,340 of OY728127.1, forward strand.
TCATCCATAACATACAATTCGTTATTATTTACATGATAAACTAGATTCCACCCTTTATATACAACATCTTCTACAAAATATACCATCTCCCCTTATGATGATAAGATATGAAAATCATTATATTCCGGGTCACCAACATCCATAATGTGATAGAAGTTCATAAAAGTAAAATTCAAGGAATCCCTACTAACACCTCTAATAATATCAACAAAATTTCATTTGAATAAAAAAATTGAAAAATTATTATGGTGGTTTAATTTGAAAATTTTAGTCAACATTCCATAGTATCCCACTTTGGAAAACATAAATATACCACTTTTTTTGTTTTTTCAAACCCTGTTTCTTGTTGAATGTATGAAATTTAAAACCATTCACATGTTAAGAATCAAACATTCAAGCCTAGTTTAGAGGACCATTACTAGAAATATAAAATCTTCTAAAAACTCATCTTGAGTATCAATATTCAACATATAAAAAATGTAATATCCATTTTTAGATTTTCAAAATATATGTGTCAACCTAATATCCATATTGATTGCAATATTTATGAACTTACACATCATGAAAACAATTATAAATGCTCTTTATTAACATAATTTTTTATATCTTCCTCATCTCATGTTTGGACACTCATTCTTCACATTATTGGTATCCTCAACTCATTAATAAATTAATATGCAATTTCACTATTTAGAAACATATATCAATAGGACTATAATAATTTCATTTCTCATAGTGTAAAATTTGATATCCTACCATATGATCAACAAATAATAGGAAATATTTCTTATTTACCATGTAGTTGAGATTGAGTTGATGTGTCATCAACATAAAAAACATGATTTAATCTTGTCTCAATTTCATCCACGTATCAAGAACATATTTTAATACAATCTTCTTATAAATATACTTTTGAAATAGAGCCTCTGGATTGAGATTTATTTTTCATATATTATTTCAAAACCCCATGATATCTATGAAATAAAATAATAAACATAAGTGTATATTTATAGATATGTCAATAATTTTTTACTTAAGTTAAAAACATATAAATAAACTGCCACTCAATTTGATGCCTCCATCGATAATTTACGTGTCCCCCTAATTTAGTTTCCTCAACCAAATGAATAGTTAAATTAATAATGATAGTAACAAATTATGGAGGAATGAACATCTCTATTTCACAATGTATCAATAAAAATATGTCCGGAAGGTTGTCAAGATAAAATGGTTGTATATTTTTCTCACATAGTTGTCTGAAGAATCTTCTAAACTGGAGTAAAACGGCAGTAACACTTTCAAGTAATAATGTATGCAATGAAAATTAGAGTAACTGCTATATCAAAATATGATAATCCTAACATTTCAATCCATATAAATCATGATTATTGATGTTGACACACATAGATATGTTACTTGAAAACCTTATAAGATACCTTCACATGTTTTAAAATTCAAAGTAATGTATCTTTTTTCCTATTTTTCATTGAATTTTTTTGAGCATACTTTCCATTATCATGTGTCCAATGAGCATGCATTAAGATAATTGTTTATAAGTCTTTCCGAACATTGATTTGGTCCTGTGATTTTCCATTATCATTGATTTATGTGAAGATAAAATTGTAACAAAAATTCTCCTCAATATACATAACATCAATATTATTCCACAAAAAAATTAAATTCCCAATATAGAAGATTAATAATATACATTTTTCATCCATTTTTGTTTTCTTATTTCACTTGATGATGCACATTAAACTCATGCCCCAATATCATTCCAATGATTCCCCTTCACAAATTTTGTTTCAACATTTATATATTGTTTCAATATTTCAAAACCTTTTAAAAATAATAGATGTGGTCTATGATTAATAGAAATTTTGAACATTTTATGCTTCAACTGAAATCTTTGAGATCCATTGAGAAATCTTTAATGACACATGAAGCACCTTTTTTTGTGTGAGGTAGTCATTCGGGATCAAAATAAAAGTTACAAACAAGACAAGCCAAACCCATGTAAGTGATCCAAACATCTAAATTTATATGTCTAGGGAAGTTACTCTAGGTCTACATCAGAGATGGAATCATTTTGAATATTGTTTTTGAAGATGCATCATATGTCACAACATTGTTGCTTCATAAATCTAGTTATTATTCAATTAGAGGCTGTAAGTATACATCAATATCAATTCCAAGCATATTTTTTCCATGAATAATCATCGAAATAATTAAAGACATTTTTTGGATACAAATCCATGGAGGTAGATTGTAAGGGATAAAAACAACTGGTAAAATTATATAACTAGCGATCAAGGTCCCAAATTGGTTGAATCCATCAGTATACAATCCAAATAAAAAATTCCTAGGATCAAATTATAAATTTAGATGTAATTAATAATATTTCTTCCATGATATTGAATCACTTGGATGTCGCATTAACCCATCATGGTTATTATCTATAGAATGACACTTTTTGTGTTTGGGGGTTTTTGATGACATGAATAATCTTTGCAACTGAGGATTTAAAGGAAAGTAATGAAAAACATTTTTAAGTATATTCCTTTTCTTCTTTATCTCAGTATTATTATGATTTAGAATTCTAACATCACTCATAGAATTCTATCTAGAAGAAAAAAATCAATCTCATTTTCTTGAATCCTCTCCCCAAAATAGAATACAATCATTCAGACACATATATTTTTGTATAATTTAGAAAATTATTGTTAAAAATATTCTTCATGAAAAACATCATGCAGAAATTAAAATATCATGGTCATCAACTTATTTTTTAATCTACATAGGCATTTGATATCATAAAACATCAAATGAAAAGAATGTTTTGAATATTTCAAACATCCATTATACAACCTTGCATTTCCATAATCAACTAAACCATGACACACATTTTTCTTCTTAGTGTGGTTTTCTCTTACTATAATCAAAATAAAATAAATACGAGGATCTAATTATATGTTAAAATCCTGGTACAGTTGTCCAATAGTCCAAAAAACATCACTTTTCATGTTTATATTTTTATCACCCTCAAAAGTTTGTTCTGATATGTTTTGATATTGATATTGGTGTCTTGAAATACAAAATTCATCCTTTTTAACGTTTTTCAGTTCATTTCCCATTGTTGAAATAGTCGGGATATCATTCTATCAATTGAAACTTGTGTTTAAACATTCTATAATGTGTGATTATACATGCCGAATCCAATAAAAATATTGAGCTTGGAATTCCATCAATATCAAGTGTTCATGACTTTTATCTCTCTTTAACCATTTTCTAAATTTACTACTTGGACATGGGCATTTTATTCTCCCATCAACCGATCGATTGGAAATTTAAAAATCTAAACATCCCTCCAAACCCATAGCATACTGAGGTGTGTTTCTTTATAATGTGATTCATCTTTTATACATATATATCAGAATGTGCCTAAACAATATTAAAAAATTAAAACACATAAGTATTAATAATTTTTAATAGAGATAAATAGAAGTGAAAAAACACACAACCCAAGAAGTTATAGGAAGAATATTATAATTAATAAAAATGTAAATGTAATTAAAAGAAATAAATCAGGGATAGTAAATTGTATAATAGAAGAAGAAAATCATTCATTCATTAATTTAAAATAGAAATCATGGGAGAAACACCCTAGGGTCACTTGGTCTTAGTGAACCCAGTAATTCTTTATCACTTTATGATTTTAACGTTCTAACACGTCTCTAGTTAGAGGTGGTGTCACCTAATGCGTTAGTATAATTATTAGTGGTGATCTAAGAGATTATATTTATTTATATCAAATTCCATTTTTCCTTATATATAGATGGTACTTCTCAAAACATCATGAGTGGTTTTAAAATTACCAAACAGATTTTCTATTTTATGAGAGAGTGTATTTGACGATGTTTTATTTGGATTGGATTATTTTCCCTTCCTTGGTATTTTTTATGTTTTAATCATATATTAGGATATTACCTCTACTTAGTCACCTATCATCTTGGAAAATCATTCCTATAAATATAAAATGCAATAATAAATGTCCCCAAAGGTACTTTAATAATGGGATCTGGTTATAATGTTTTCCACATTATGATTTTTGATTCTATCAAGTAACTATAATAAGAGAACATTATTTTTTACATGCCCACATTTTGATGAGTATAATCCATGTGAATAATTTTGTCTGATATAATAAATTTTCATTTAGGAAACAAACCATGATCAAAAAATTTGATCCAAAAAAATTGGGAAGAACATAAATATTCTATCCAACCATCTGATGATGAAATAACCTTTGATTTATTTTATGTAATTTAATATCTATTCAATGAAAACCTGTTTGATACATCATATTTTACATAGGAAGTGTAAAACATTGAGTTAAGTAACCCAAATCTATTTTTATCTTTAGTCTGGCCTCTAGATTTAGAATTAAAACATTTTCTTACTAATTCAAAATGGTGGAACAATCATTAAATCAAAAAAATATTTATTAAATACCTAAACTATATCTACACTCATGAGGGTAAACATCAAAAAATGGAATACAATTCTTTGAAACATAGGTGTTTTATATTAAAATTTCTTGATGGTTCCTTAAAAAGTTTTGAAATATGAATAATTTTATTCATTGAGAATATTTTATTGAATACAATCCTTATAAAAATACATTCATACCATTTCAAATGGGTTATAAAAAACCATGAAATGAAATCAAAATCACTATCTATAAAAAGACACCATTCAATTTACTTCAAATATATATTAAAACTAATTATGGGAAATGATATGAATAAGATTTCAAATAATTTGAGATCATGTAAATGAATAACAATACATAATTTTGAAACATTTCTTAGAAAAACTCGAACCAATCATGAATGATACGTTTCATATTGTCTAGAACAAATTTTATAATTTTTTATAATTTGTATAACTATGTGATTATTAAGTGAGACTTAAAAAATGAATATGAATGAAAATCATTGCGGGATATATGGTTATGAAAACCAATCAATACACATGAAAAAAATCAATTTAATCCCGAAAACTATTCTCCATTTCTTTAAGTGTGGTCTTGAGAAAGTGAACATAAATGCTGCACCTTAGAAATATCCATTGAATTCACATTTTTAAATAAAAATTAAGAAAATATGAGTAGTAAATATAGATTGAAACTAAATTACCCATTCCTAAAATATAATGTTAACTCTAGTACCATAATGATATTTGTTGCATATATTGTTACTTGAAAGTAAATAACATCAGTTTTGGTGAATTTATCTTCTTTACTCTTGAAATACCCAAATATCATAAATAAATTTGTATTTGATATTATTTTTTAATAAAAAACATTGGTTACCCAATATTGGTACCATTTTTGGATTCCATAAATTTCTGAAAAGAATAATACATTACCAGAGGATAGAAAATACATCCAAGGAATCATCCACACTCAACATTGGAATGATTTCACATAATAAACTTAACCTACAATCAATGGATCACCAATGGGGCGATGCTAGGGAAGGGTGACAGGAGAGGTGGTCTAAAGGTTGGGCAGCGACTAGAGGGAGTATATGTAGTGATAGTTAGGGGGTGATAGTGGTCGGTGGCTCATGATTGGGATCAGGGAGCTCGATGGAGAATGGGGATGGTAATGAGGTAAGGGATACATGGGAATAGGGCATAAAGAGGGCCAATGACGACAGAGAATGGGGATGGTGGTAAGGGGGAGAAGGGGGATGGAGATGAGGGGGATAGGTTTTCACAATCTCATGGGAAGAGGGGGTACGATTGTTAGGATCGAGGGGGTAGGGGGTCAGGGGAGAAGTGTTGTGGGTTAAAAAACAAAAGTTTTATTAGTGGTTTTTAACAAATCCCCATAATATTTTGGAAAAAAATTTAAGATTGGTTTCTTAAACCAATCTTAATTATTGATTTTGGTGTTGCGGTACATTGGGTTTTAGTCTATAGAGAGGAAAAAGGTAATTGGTGGCACCATTATATTTATACCCAAAATTGACGCTTCATAAAAAATTAGATAAATGGATCAAATAAATAGATTTTAAAAATATATATATATATAGATTAAACAAGGATTTTGAATAAATTTAAAAGTGTCTATTTAATGGTTGTTTTTAATACAAACCTTAATAATTTAAATGTAATTATCCAAAAAGTCATCCAAATATATGTAATTACCATTAATTAAATAAACTGATTTTATAAAAATCAAAAACTACTCTTTGGTGTAGATGTTTTCATCAATATAGGTTCTATATTCACGATTTTTAGAGTGGAAAATGAATTCATGTAATCATTAAAATCTCAATTTATTCCAATTAGATGTGATTTAGTCCTTCAGAATTTCATAGATCAGGTTTCTGTGAATAGATAAGATGAAATTCATTACATAGTCCGATTCATTACCAATCAGATTACCATAGTTTTAATTAATAAAAATTTTATGTTCTTCTCCCTTACTTTCAATTAAAAAAACCAATGTGTTTATATGTGCATGATAAAAATATAATTATTTATGTGTGAGATTAGGATATAAGAATTATAGAGCATGAAAAATAGAATTTCAAAGGTAAAAAATAAAATCAAATAAAAATAACTAGAAAGAAGGATATAAAATTGAATGAACACATGGATTTGGAAACACACTCATCCATAAGTACAAAATAATGTGAAAAGAGTCTAAAAAATTAAGAGAATAGTACAAAGAAAGAGAAAAGGAAGAAAAAAGCATGAAAATAGTTCTTTGTTAAAAATTTGTGGTTGATAATTTTCTATTAGTATGGATGATTCATGAATGTAATGGATATTCCATTCATGAGTTATTCTGATATCATTCTAAAATGAAGTTTCACATCATGAACTGATGTTTTCCGACATGAATGGAAAAGTCAAATAAAAATGGCACAAGTTTTCATTGATTCACATCACGTAATGCCTTGACCCTAGTTTCCCAGAGTCAGTTCATTATTACGTATCATTGGCATGATAAAAAAAGATAAATTTTTGAAAGACTGGTTAGTTTAGTAGCCTTGGAAGTACTAGATACATTCATAAGGTTTACATTACATCATAAAATAGAAAACTAAAAAACATTGTTTCCATGGAAAACACTAAGATCCCATTGACTATCGTTGTAGGTCAGTCATTGTATACTTCTTAACATCTTGGAAAAAATAAAACATAGAAAGGGGGAGCTCCAATGCTAAGTAAGGATAACAATATAGCGTAATATTTCATAAATAAGCATAAAAATTTATGGCAATGTATAAAACTGAAACAAAATACTTTCCAACATAAACTTTATCATAATATGGAAAATATAAATCAAAATAGTGCCATTTACTTACTCACATGGATATTCTTCTAGTCTAATAATCACATGAAATATCAATATACACTTTCATAATGATGGAATTCATAATGCTAGGCTTTCATAACCACATAGTCAAGACCTTGTTCCAAGACTACAAATAAGATTTTGTCAAGTCCTTATGCCAAGACACTAGTTTGTCTCATGAGACCTACTGATGCATCGAGGTGCTTTAGCAGGCTCCACCCGTCACTTACTAAGTCCAGTTCATTCCTCATATGAAAAGGTTTAAACATAACATAAAAATTCATATTAAAACTAGCATTAAAAATGTCAATAATTTATACATAAACAATTAATGGTGTAAAAATGAAACATCCAGAGTCAAACATATCACAACACCTTGAATACAATATGGATGTTTTGAATCATAATAATAATACTTCAAATAAGTATAAAATACATCAAAGGATGTTGATATAGATGAAATCAAAAAATTTTGTAGAGAAATATCTCTTTGTATATTGAAATCATTTATGAAAAAATTTATTTTGAAAATATTTTTATAAGAATGTAAGGGAAGCTTCAATGATTTTATAATGGAGGAAAATAGGCGCACCCTCTGTATATGTTAAAAAAACATTCTTCCCTTAAATTTGTCGAAAATGTAAAAAAGTACCTTGTTTTGAAAATGAAGAAATGAATCCTTTCAAAAAATATAAGTTCAAATAAGGGTATAAATGAAATTAACCCATTTTCTTGTAAATAGTAAAAATATTTTGAAATACATTTTTAAGAATCACGGATGTGGATGATAAAGTGCTCCCAGTAGATAATTACATATAAACAACCTTGGATAATGAAGAGATTGTGAAATTAACCCTTACCTTTTGCTTTTACTTGGTAGAGGGTAGGTTAGACTCGTGTATAATGGTGACATAATTTTTATTAAATTATAAAAGAATCATATACATTAATATGATATCATATATGATCTTTTAATATTTCTTTGTTAATAATATTTTGATATTATCGTCGTTCCGGGTGTTAACTGCTTCATTTTCCTTTATATGTTTTGTTACATAAGTATTGTTTATTATGGATATTATGTATCTTATTCATATTCAAAATGATATTAAGTCATTAAATATTATTTTTAATCATCTAATTAATATTATTCTTGAATGGATAAGATGTGGAATTAATCTCACCGCGTTCGTGGAGACGGTAATCCGTACTTACGCACGAGTGACAATATCATTATTTTGATATTAAAATAATATATAATTGGATGGTATATCATATATAAAGAATCATTATCATGCTATATTTATTATTTACATCAATTAAAAATCATTATTATACCCATCCAAATAATAATTTATTGAATAACAATTACACCATGACGTGGAGACGACAAGCCGTACGTACGCACGTATGGTGAAATTTCATTAAAAGTATGGATAGAATAATGAATATGTCTGTACCATATTTCTAATAAAAACACAGTATATAGATGATACTGGTGTTATTTTTTTAGAATGGAAATAACAAATAAAGTTGAAGTGAAAGAAGAAATAAATTGAAAGAGGTGATGAAATATTTACCTCTTCTTCGATTTCTTCCTTTTGATTTGATCTAAATGGACTCATAGGTTGGATTTATGATTAAAGGAAGGCCTATAGGATGAAGGTAGGACATTTTAGAGGGTATTTAAGTGGGGGTTGTCCGAGCCAAATGGCTTTTAAGGTTGTGAATTTCAGAGAAGGTGGAGTGCCCATTTATAAGAAGGGTGAGGGGCACCTTAGGAAAAACTGGAAATATTATTTTATAATAAAATAATTTTCAGTTTAAAATAGCTCAAAAATGAAGTATTTAAATACTAATATGAGTATGGGTCGAAAACCACCCAACCAATATGTTTATGATTGGGATGGGTCAATATATTAACCTTGACTTTTAGATTTAACTCATTGTTAAATAGGTTGACATTTACCATGTCTCTTTAATTTTTATATTAGATGGTTAATAAAAGTACTATATACTTGCAAGAGAACCCCAAGTTGTTAATTAATGATACACCTATCATTATATAAGTTTTATTTTCTGAACCTTATATTTTTTAGAATACTATATCAATTAATAATATAATATTTGTTTTAAAAACTCTTTTTTTTCAATTTTGACACTATTGGGTATTTTGTTTTTTCTAAATTCATAACATCATTATTACTTCTAAAAAAATTCATATAACCAACCATATTATGTCATATAAATATATTAAATTAGTGTAATTCATAAAAATTCTCCAATTAAATTTATTTGGATATTTATAATATCAATTATTATAATCTTTCATTAATATGGTGATTACTGCATCATCATTGTGTCATTAATAAATTTAATTATTTAATAACTAAAAAATATAAATAAAATACCATTATGTCATAAATAGTTTTAGCTTTCTAATGAATATTTATAGTATAATTTATCTTATGTTTATCCCAATACTAAAAATGTATTAGTCAATAAACTTTGAATTTTACACTTTTAACTATTCATTGGATTAAATAATAATAAATGTCATAATCTAATCCAAGTTGACCTAAAGGATTATATTTTATTCCTAAGGTTGTTTTCGGTCTAATTACATTTATCCAATAGAATTATTAAATGTGTTAGGATAATAATAATATCATATTTATCTATAATTACCCTATTTACTTTTAACCGTGGTAAATAAAAGTAAAAAGTTACTATTCACCAAAAATCATTCTCATCTTATTGAACCACATATTACATACTGATATCAACCGTTTCTCTAGGATTTTTGAAATTCAACTCCCAGAAGTGGTAAAATTATGTTTCAAGTAAATTTGAAAAAGCTCTTAGGAGGTGGGTAAAAGACGGTAAAAAGTTCAATAAAATTTTTATATATCTAAATTTATTAAAAAATGACTCCAATGAATTAAATTGAACTTATATAGGTATTATGTATCTATTTTTACCTAAAACAAATTTAAAGAAAATAAATAATTATTGAAATAAAAAATCTATTTTAAACTATAACTTAGGGTTTTTCACTATTCATAAAAAATTGAATGTTTTCAGAAAAATACCAAAACATCACCCTTAGTTAATTTTGATACTCCAAATCCAAAAAATGAAGTCCATTTTGAATGATAAAATTTATAAAATTTCAAAAAGTTGGTATTACTATTCATAATGGCTAGTTTGATTGGTTGTGGTGTGTTAGAACTCGAAGTTGCGTACAACACACGCTGTTGTATTATTCAAAGAGAAGTGTATCGTGTAAGCATGGGGTGTTACATTATCCACTCCTTCAAATAATTGCATCCTCTAAATTTCTATAATATTACTGCATAAAAAGACTCGGGTTTTTCTTTATCATAAGTTCCTCCGGTTCCCACAGTGCCTCTTCCATCTTATGGTTTCTCTATATAACTTTTACTAGACGAGTCGTTCGGTTTCTCAGCATTTGTTATCTAGTATCAATAACCTCGAATGACCTTCACAATAAGATATATCGGGTTCCAGTTCTAATTCCTCATAATTGAGTACATGCATTGGGTGTTTCATGTATTTTCTCAATAGTGATATGTGGAATACATCGTGAACTTTGGAGGGACTTTGCGGCATTGGAAAATGGTAAGCTACAACCCCAATTTGTTCTAGAATTTCGAAATGTCTGATGTACCTGGGACTTAATTTTCCCTTTTTACTGAAATGTATAAGACCCTACCATGGTATACCTTCAAGAAAACATGTTCTCTTACCTGAAATTCCAAATTCTTCATTCGGTTATCAGCATAGCTCTTCTGCCTACATTTAGCTTCTTTGATGTGGTTTTGAATTACCTTCACCTTTTACATTTTTTTTCCACCAGTTCTGGGGATATGAGTTTTCTTTCACCAACATCATCCTAATTGGTTGGTGTGTGACATCTATTTCCGTATAATGCTTCATATGGTGCCATATGAATACTTGATTGTATGCTTTTATTATAGGAAAATTATACCAGAGGTAAATATTAATCCCACATACCATGAAATTCAATTGATCATGATATCAACATGTCTTCTAAGGATTGAATAGTCCATTCTGATTTTCCATCAGTTTGGGGGTGGTAGGTAGTGCTCAAACGAAGTTCTGTATCCAGGGCTTTCTGAAGGCTTTTCCAGAATCTTGATGTAAAACGTGGATCCCGATCAGAAACAATCTATAGGGGTATTCAATGATGTCTCACAACTTCATTAATATATAGTCTTTCTGGACGTTCACGTGGTAGATCTTCACTTATAGCAAGAAAATGTGCTGAATTGGTAAGATGATCAACAATGACCCATATTGCACATTCTTTCAAGGAGCCTTTGGTAGTCCCATGACAAAGTCCATCGTAATATTATCTCATTTCCACTCAGGTATGGGAAGAGGTTGCATGACTCCTCCAGGATGTTTCCTTCTAACTTTCACTTGTGGACAAACCATACATATTAACAAAAAATAAAAAATCTTCCTCTTTATGTTGTCCCACAAAAAATGTTCCTTCAAATCTCTATACATTTTGGTGCTCCCAGGGTGTATAGAGAAATTGGAACTCTGAGTATCATCCAAAAATTCAGTTTTTAGATCACGTATATCGATAACTCAAAGTATCTTTCCCAATTTCAAAATTCCATCTTCATATATGAAGTCACTCAATCCCCCATCATTCATTGCTTTAAAGTTATTTTGAAACTCTTTATCATAAACCTGAGAACTTTTTATCCTTTCTAGATAAGATGGTTTGGAAACCATTTGAAAAATCATTAATGTTTCACCTTCCATGGTCATTCCCATATCCATATTTACTAGATCTATAAATATAGGATACCTTTCCACTCTCATCTTGTTAAAAACTCATTGATATTTTCTTCTCAAAGCATCTGCCACCTTATGTTCCTTCCCCGAGTGGTTGTGTATCGTGCAATAATAATCCTTGGGTAGTTCAAGCCATCTCCTTCTCCATATGTTGAGTTCTTTCTGTGAGAAAATATACTTCAAACTCTTGTGATCAGTATAAATCTCACATTTTCACCATAGGGATAGTGTCTCCAAATCTACAAATCAAATATTACAGCTGCTAACTCAAGATCATGAGTAGGATTGTTTTTCTCATGAATTTATATCTGTCGTGATGCATAGGAAGTAACCCTATCATTCTACATAAGGACACAAACAAGTCCTTTATTTAAAGAATCACTATAAATAACAAACCCATCAAAGAAATGATCAACTTTACTTATTGGGTTACATATATAATCTACATGATGCCTTTCTAACCATGTAAAGTTAGCTTCATACTTTGTGACATTCTCATCCTCCTTTTTCCTCAGACTCAGAAATTGTCTTTCCATATCTGCTCTATGGTCATGAAGAAAGTATTTTTATATGAAAATTTATTTAAATTCCCTCCATTCAATATTTGATACCTCATCATCTTCCATTGTGATTTGAATCAATGACCACCATTGACCAACATCTCTAGTGAGGAGGTAAACTTCCATGAAAACTTTTTCCCTTTTGCTATTCCCCAAGGCATATAATTTTTTCTATAAGGAATTTATCCATTTCTCAGTTACTAGTGGATTTGTACCCCCCATTTAATGTTGGTGCTTTTTGCCTCATTAAGCGATCTAACATTGATCCTCCATGTTGTGAATCAGGGTGCTCCATACAGGTAAGGTTATTATTCATAACCTGAGTGAGGTGTCCCAATATGGTGATAAGCTGATCAGCACCAGTTGCTTGATCTGCTCCACTATAATTATATTGAGTAGGAGGGAAATCCCTGCATAGAGTTTGTGCATTGGTACAGTTTCCATTCCTTCCACTAGGCCCCATTTCTAAACAATGGAATAAACTATATTAGTTTATGAATCGAAATAGATTATTCCAAACTTGTAAAACACTTAACATAGATTGAATAGTTTATGGATATAATCCATAATAAAAAAATTAGGAATTATATACTCATAAACTCTTCATAACATTTTGTAAACAAAATGAGAATTATCCTAAGCATATCCCCCAGGAGTGTCGTAACCAACAGTGCAACAAGGCCCATTGTCGTGCACTAGTTCATGTTTGAGTCTAGCTCACAGCGGTGTTTTCAGGTTTTACCCCTAGGTACATCTGTGCCAGAGCTGCCTCTACCTGCTCATATCCAGACAAGGATATATTGCTTTGAAAAATCAAAAAATCTCAACAATACGAAAATTCTAGGAATTTCTTATATACTAATCCTCAAAGTCTATCATAGGGTAATGTTCTCTAATCAGAGTTTAAATAAATCTAGATTCAAAGGTTTTTACTAAACTTCCTCTGATACCAACTATAACACCCCGACCCAATTTACCCAGAGTTGGTGCATTATTAAATATCATTGTAATGATCACGAAAGATCATGTCTAAAAAGACCTATTAGTTTAGTAGATTTTGAAGTACTAGATGCATTCATAAGGTTTACAATACACCATAAAATAGAAAACCACAACAACATTGTTTCCATGGAAAACACTGAGATCCCATTGACTATCCCTACAGGTCAATCATAATATATTTCTTTGCATCTTGGAAGAAATAAATCATAGAAAGGGGTGAGCTCAAATTCTCAATAAGGATAAAAATATAATGGAATATTACATAAATAAGCATAAACATTTAAGGCAATGTATAAAACTAAAACAAAATCCTTTTTAACATATACCTCATCATAATATGGAAAATATAAATAAAAATAATGCCATTTACTTACTAAAATGGATATTCTACTAGTCAAATAATCACATGCAATATCAATAGAAACTTTTATTATGATGGAATGTGTAATGCCAGACATTCATAACCACATAGTCAAGGCCTTTTCCCAAGAATACAAATAAGATTTTGTCAAGGCCTTGTTCCAAGACACTAGTTTGTCTCATGAGACCTACCGATGCATCGAGGAGCTATAGCGGGATCCACCCATCACTTACTAAGTCTAATGAATTCCTCATATGAAAATGTTTAAACATAACATAAATATTCGTATTAAAACTAGAATACGAAATGTCAATAATTTATCCACAAAACATTAATGGTAAAAAAATAACACATCTATTGTCAAACATATCAAAAAACCTTCAATACAATATGGATTTTTTGTATCATTATAAACAACTTCAAATAAACTTAAAATCTATCAATGGATGTTGACATAGATGAAATCAAAACCTTTATTCGAGAAATATCCCTTTATATTTTGAAAAAATTTAAGAAAAATTTTATTTTGAAAATATTCTTATAATAATGTATGGAAAGATTCGACGATGTTATAACATCAGAAAATAGCCACACCCACCGTATAATTTAAAAAACATTCTTACCTTACATTTGTCGAAAATGTCAAAAAGTACCTTGTCTGGAAAAAGACGGAAAGATTACTTTCAAAACATATAAGGTCAAATAATGGTATAAATGCCTTTAAACCATTGTCTAGTAAATAGTTAAAAAAAATTTGCAGTACATTTTTAAGAAGCATGGATTGGGCTGAAAAAGGGGTCCCAGTAGATAATTACGTATAAACAACCTCGAATAATGAAGAGACTGTAAAATTAAACATTACCGTGTACTTTTACTTGGTATAGGGTAGGTTAACCTCCTGTATAATGGTGAAATAATTGTTATTAAATTATACAAGAATGATATACATTAATATGATATCATATAAGATCTTTTGATATTGCTTTGTTAATAATATTTTAATATTATCGTCGTTTCGGGTGTTAATAGATTCGTTTTCCTTTATATTCTTTGTTATATAAGTAATGTTTGTTATGTATAGGATGTATCTTATTCATATTAAGATTTATATTTAGTCTTTAAACTGTATTTTTAATCATCTAATGAAAATTAGTCTTGAATGGATACGATTGGGAATTAATCTCATCGCCTTTGTGGAGACGGTAATCTGTACGTACGCACGAGCGACAATATAATTCTTTTGATATTAAAATTATATATAATTGGATGTTATATCATATATAAATAATAATTATCATGTTATATTTATTATTTAAACCAATTACACATCATTATTATACCCATCCAAATAATAATGTATTGAATAACATTTACACCATGACGTGGAGACGGTAAGTTGTACTTACGCACGTATGGTGACATGTCATTCAAAGGATCGATAGAATAATGAATATGGTTGTACCATATTTATAAAAAAATCACAGTATTAAGAATATACTGGAGTTATTATTTTATAATGGAAACAACAAATAAAGAGGAAGTGGAAGAAGAAAAGAAATTGAAGGAGGTGATGAAATATTTACCTCTTCTTCGGGTTCTTCCTTTTGATTTGATCAAAAGGGCTCCATAGGTTGGATTTATGACTAAATGAAGGCCTATAAGATTAATTTAGGATAATTGAGAGGGTATTTGGGTAAAGGATGTTTGAGCCAAATGGCTTTGAAGGTGTGAATTAGAGAGAAGGGGGAGTTCCCTTTTATAAGAGGGGTGAGGTGCGCCTTAGAAAAAGCTAGAAATATTATTTTATAATAAAATAATTTTAGTTTTCTAATGGATCCAAAATAAATTATTTAAAGGATTAGGTGAGTATGGGTCAAAAAACACTCAACCAATATGTTTTAGACAGGTTTGGGTCACTATATTAACCTTATCATTTAGATTTAACTCTTTGTTAAATAGTTTCAAATTTACCATGTCTCTTTGTATTTTTATATTTTATGCTTAACAAACTGACTATATACTTATAAAAGAACATAAAGTGGTTCATTAATGATACAACTATAATTATATAAGTCTTTTGTACAATCCTTATATTTCTAGTAATATAATATCAAACAATAATATAATATTTGTTTTAAAAACTCTTTTATGTCAATTTTAAAACTATTTGGTATTTTGTTTTTTCTTAATTCATAATAGAATTATTAATTATAATAAAATTCATCTAAACAACCCTGATATGTCATATTAACCAATAAAAATATCCTAATTCATAAAAAGTCTGAAATTACATTTATTTGTATATTTATAATATCAATTATTTTAATCTTTCATTAATACGGTAATTACTGCATCATCATTGTCTCATAAATAAATTTAATTATTTAATTCCTAAAATATATAAATAAAATACCATTATATATGAAATATTTTAATCTTTCTAATTAATATATATAGTTGAATTTATCTTATGTGTAACCCTATATTAAAAATGTTTTAGTTATTAAAATTTGAATTTAACACTTTTAACTCTTCATTGAATTAAATAATAATAAATGTTATTATCTAATCCAAGTGGACCTAAAGGATCATATTTTATTCTTAAGGTTGTTTTTGATCGAATTACACATATCCAATAGAATTAGGGCATCTATTAGGGTAATAATAATATAATTTTACCCTTAATTTCCCTATTTACTTTTAACCGTGGTAAATAAAAGTAAAAAGTTACAATTCACGAAATATTATTTTCATCTTCTAAAACCACATTTTACTTATTTATATCAACTGTATCTCTTAGATTTTCAAAATTCAACTCATATAAGCAGTAAAATTATGTTTTATGTATATTTGAAAATGCTCCTAGGAGGTGGGAAAAAGATGGTAAAAAGTACAATAAAATGTTTATATATCTAAAATTATTAAAAACTCACACCAATGAATTACATTAAACATGTAGAGGTATTATGTATCTATTTGTACCTAAAAAAAATTTAAGTAAATTAAATAGTTATTTAAATAAAAATTCCATTTTAAACTATAACTTTGTGTTTTTCACTATTAATAAAAAATTTAAAATTTTTAGAAAAATACCAAAAATTTACTCTAAGATAATTTCGATACTCCGAATCCAAAAATGATGTCCATTTTGAAAGATAAAATTTCTAAAATTTCAAAATGTGTGTATTACTATTCATAACAGCTAGTTTGATTGGTTGTGGTGTGTTAGAACTTGAAGTTGCATACAACACATGCTATTGTATTAATCAAAGAGAAGTGTATCGTGGAAGCTTGGGGTGTTACACATCATGTTACCAACCATGATATTTTTAATGAGGATTAATAGTGGGATAATAAATGGAAAAATTACCATCAATTCAAAAGCTAAATATTATTCAAGTCATGATTTATTCTTATTCTAGGGACTCTAGTTTGAATAAGGTTCAAAACAAGGATTGGGTACCTCTTAGAAATTTCCCTATTCTTTCTTCAAAATTTTACATCGTGAGTGGATGGGTCACCATCTGAATAGACTAAAATAATATATTTCAGCGTAAATTTATCCAAAAACTTAAATTTTCTGTAATTTGAAAAAACAAAACTCAAAAAATTCATCATGTTATAAATGAAATAATAAATATATAAAATTATTCAAAAAATACAAATAAAAATTAAATAGATTGTTAGGAACAAATTATATGATTGTAATGGGGATCCAAATAGGATTTTCATAGTTTTCAAATAATATAAGAGATGGGGAATTTTAATTTGGATACTTTATTTATAAAAATTGTTTCAAAATTAGACGATTTTATCATCTTAACATGCATCGCATTCCCTAGGATATTTTATAAGGAATTACATAATCTTTTTCATCTCATATCATGACTTAAGTGTCTGAAGAAAAACATAGATGTAAAAATATGATAAAAACTATATAATTACTCTCATTTTAGTGTGTCTAACATTATATAGTATTTTTTTAAAATGGTTTAGCATTATATATTACTTTATTAAGTTCTCAATTTTGAGATTTAATTGAAATAATGCTTCTCAATGTGGTAACACTCATATTACCTTTTCCTCTTTGATTTACCCATATTATTTATTATTATTTTTATATACTTTGTTTTCTAATCCATTTATAACAATATCTCTCCTCCCCATTTGTGTCAGAAAATACTTCAATTCAATAAATTGTTTTTTAAATAATTGACTTTTTTTATAATTTATCTATATTTTTGTTTTTTTAGAAATCACTTTCTAGTTTTAGAATAATATTTTCATGAATATAATTGTGGTTAGATTACTACACTATCTTAGAAATACATAATATACTGTTTAGGTTATCTAATATCATACCAATAATTTATAGTCCTCTTAAACATTATTCCAGTTGTGTGATAATTAATTATATAAAGGATTTTATAGTAAAAAATATTTATGAGAAATAAAAAATCACAAGTTTCCAGAGTGTCTTATAACTATGGGAATTTACCACTAAAACTGTTTTTCATAGTACATATTCCAAAAATATAGAATTTTTAATACTTATTATGTTTTTTATTGAAATTGAACAAATAAATATTCATTTCCATCAACAATATTTAAACCATGGTAATAATATTTTTAACTGGATTACTATTATATTTATTTCAAAATTTTATATAAGTACCTTTTAAATTACCTTGATAAGAATCACTCCCCTATTAATTAAATATTTATCATTTTGAGACAAATTAGAAATATGATTCATATTTAAAATTTGTGTATAAATAAAAGGGATACAATATCTAGTTTATATAATATAGTATTACACATTGGATCCAATAAATTATATAAATACTATATAAATAGTTTGAAACTAATTTAGTGATGAGTACCACTAAAAAATAATTATAATTTTCTTAATAATCATGAAATTCCTCTCACTAAGTATCTCTAATAACACATATTTTTTCATAATTTTCAATAAAAGAGGACTTGTAATAATAAATTCATTCTTTCCCCACCCCATTAATTAAATGATGGGATTATTATTGTTTTATTTTATCATCTATAACTCCATATGGTTTTATAATATCACATGGACTATTAAAATATTTTAAATGTATATGTTCATGATATCCTATTACACCATGGAATTTAAGAAAACTATGAATTAGTCATGTCCTAATCCTAAATCATTACATTGCCTTAGGGAAATCCTAAAACAATAGTTGAGTATTTACCCCAAGTGAAACTAAATATTTTAATATCATCATATTATCTAATATCTCTACAACATCCATACTCTCTTTCTTTGGTGAATTCTATTATTAACAGTTATGAGAAGATTTTCCTAAAATATGATTACCTTTTTAAATTTTAGTTTTTTGTTACATTTTAGAACAAATCATATAATTTTAATAGAATGTTTTATATATTTCATTATTAAATTGAATCAACGTATTATAGGAAGATATATGCATGTATTTCTTACTAATTCAGTAGAATGAGTAATAATTTTTATAGAAATAAATAAATACGAATTTAATTTTGATCCCAGGAAGAACTCTCTACCACCATTTATAAATTTATATAGAGCAACGCCATGATCTCCCTCTAAATATATTATTACCTTGAAATTTATATTATTATAAACCAAGGTACATTCTCATGGATATTATATTATAATTACGTATTATTACATTTTTTAAGAAATTTATTTTTAAAACTATATAAATGAATACAATTGGGGATGAATTATGTGTGTGTATAAATTGATAATTGGTTTAAAAATAAGAATAAATCATCAATAAAAAACTATCAACAAAAATAAATTTATTTATAAAAATAAAATCTAATTATATTTTTATCCTATAGTTTTTCCACATCCATCATTATATATTATTTAATTTTTCCAACTATTAATCGTTTTACAGAGAGAGATATATCAATAATTGATGATTATTTAATATTTGATATTTGAAATTGGATAGTTATATTTTATTACACAATACATGATTCAATATAGGATGATTTATTCATTATTAATTTATATGAGTGTCAATAAAAACATAAATATCATTATTATTCATCAACTCTAAACATATAGGGAAATTTTAAACTATTAAATTTAAGATAATTTACATGAATGTGATTACAAATCACTTCAATAATAAACCTTATATTATTATCATATTATAATTTGATTTATGTGTATGATAAAAGTGAATATGAACATAAGAAGAAGACATTCATTTTAGGGAAAATGATAACAATCACAACTATCATTCCAGAAGAATGTATTTTTAGAATATAATAGTATTAAAAATTTATTTTTTAATATAATTAATTAGGAAATAAAATCACATATATTTCATGAAATAATCTATATATTACATATCCTTCTATCTCTATATATCTATGAGTGTATCCACCTCTTTATTTTATCTACATAATATTTCTTAAAATAATCTCAAACAATCAAAATCTCTTTTATTATTGTCCTCTTTCTTCTTCATTAAGTAATAGTGGAATATTCCATAATCGTTCTTATGAATCTATTTATTGTAATAGATTTGGAATTAATAATTTTTGAAATAATTACCTCATCTCAACGCCAATTGAAAAAAATCTTTTTATTCCCCTCTTAAATTAATTTGAGTCAGATTAATATCAAAATAAAATGATTGGATGGCACATTCCATGTTAATTAAAAACAATTTGTTTTTTTAAAATACTCAATAGAGATGTAGATGGAGTATGTTCCCTATTATTGATATATGTGATCTATATTGTTAAATGTATTCATAATTTTTAATATTAATTAATTTTTTTAATAATATCATGGTTTTCCCTCTACAAGACATTATATGGGATAATTTCCATAGAATATCCATCACTCATAATGGTCAAGGAATTTATATGAAATGATGATAATTTGGAAGGATTTATGACAATATTATTGTATATATATGTTCTTGAGCCTAATTATATCCCCATGAATAACAAAAATGATATATTATATCAGGTTTGGAGACTCATTTGAAATTGTGGAACACTCTCGTGTTGTGCACCCTAGGTAATTTTCTCAGTACAATATTTTGATAATGATAACGTCCAATAGTAAATCCAAATTGATATATTTCATTATATGTTAATATATACATATATTTGTACTGAACCTTTGAATTTAATATTAACATTAATTAATACTTAATTTAAGAACTTTTATGGTTTTTATAAAAACTGTGATGATATATGTTTTTAATGATGTAGGATATGTTGGGTGTGAGAAGAGTGATATTGTATTAATGGATAACATGAAGAAGTATTTATACCCTATTATCCATTAAAAAAAGTATATATCCTAATGCCTTTCTTTAACCCCCTATATTTAATTAGGAAAACAATTTTTGATATCATATATAACACACAACACTGAGATTAAATGAATCAAGATATATTATTAAGATATTAAAATTTAAACTTTACCATTATATCGTAGATGTTAAAATAGGAGGTAAGAATATTAATAAACATATTATGAAACATTTATCTATCTTTTTCATATAATATTAATGTATTTATTAATTCATAATAAATAAGTACTCAAATTTCAGTAAAGTCTTCTTATGGTTTAAAAATAAATTTCCATCCAAAATTATTTTTATTAGTTTTTTAGATAAAATGCTACAAGTAATTTATAAAACTGTTTGAAATTTTATTTTATTAAATTAACATCATTTTCAAAATCATCCAATCGAAGTTAACTTATGGTGGAATTTTAGGATTTTATAGAAAATAATTTATTTAGTGAATTGTGAAGAGTACTGTTTTTTGTAAAACTACCACTTATTTTCAATAAAATAATTTATTTATATTGTATTTATATTTTAAAAATAATATTAAATTCACCTATTTAATATTTTAAATAAAAAATAATATGAATTTAATCATCATTTTTATGATTTTAATATGTTTTTTTTATCCTTAAAACAATGGTTTCTGCAAACATTTTATGCCCGTAAAGTCTATCCATTATCATTATTTATAATAACCAGTGTTAAGGAAAGATTTAAATTAAATTTACATATAATTATATAGTATTATTTTTTTAAATTTCCATTATTATTATTATAAGTCATATAGTTATTGAAAGATCATTAAATGGTTGAAAAATACATTTCTTGGAAAAATGTTTTTTAACAAATTCTGTTTGTTTAATTTTGAATTATAAAATATAAGTTAATTTAATTTAATTAGCTAAAATGTATTATATAAATTGAATTAGAATAATTTTTTCAAAATTTTTTCTCATAATGGATAGCAAAAATAGTAAAAAATTTGTTACCGCGATTAATGTTAAAACAAGTATACCATGGTTTAAACTGATGAGGTAAAGGTAATAACAAGACAAGAACATGTTTTTTACTTAGGATGAAGGTTTTTCATGGCCATATAACCACTACACAACATTATGAAATATTTAGGAACTTGGCATGAGAGTTACATCCATTATAACATAATATACGATATTTACAAAAGTGACACTCCCTCTCCCTTATAAATGGGTAACTACTCACATCTCCTTTCCACAGATATAAAAACTTTTCTTGAACATTAATAACCAAAACCCTTCCTTATCTAACTTTCCACATCCTATAGTGTTTTTATTGATTAGATACCAAATCTAGGGAGGCATCATTTATAATCCTGAAGTGGTTTCCTAGAGAAGAGGTATCAATCATAATTGAGTTGTTCTATTAAGTTCATTATTACCAATAAATAAATATTATGAAAACAATTTTTTTATAATAAAACAATTATATAACATATAATTAGATGTTATTATTTTTATTTCAGTGCCTACATCCTTGTCCTCTAAAAAAAATGGGAAATGAAACCATCATTCATGTGTACAGTGAACAACTGCCTCACGTACTAATGTAATTTGTTTTTCATATTTTCCTGTTTTGGATTTTATAGATTACAAATTTAATATTTATATATTTTATTAATAAAACTTTAGTAATTATATAAAATTAAAATATCATATATATTCTTACCTTACCATCCATTAAAAAATTAAAACATCATTTGTGTGTATGGAAGACTAGTGCCTCACAGAGCTATGCGATTCATTTTTATTATCAGATAACATGGATGGTACATTTAAGTGAATTTAAATAAATAAAATTATATTTATGATATAAGAATAATTAAATATTAAAATAACACTAAAATTCATTCCATAATGTTCATTGAGAAATGGAAACAATACTCTCGTGTATGTATGGATTATATACCCATGAATGTGACACAGTTTATTTTAAAACCCATAAATAATGGACAATAATTAATGTATAATTTGTGTATAAAAATGATAATTATTTAATTTTTTTTATTTTTCTTATGATTTAACAATGAACACATTAATCATGGTCAACATGTCGATTCCATTTAAAATTTATGAGTTCAAATTCCTCAAAACACTTAACGTGGATATCACTTATTGCGTAATTAAATATAACATTAAAGTAAATGAATTCAATGGTTCAAATATAAAATATTAAATCAATAAAATATTCTTAGGAAAATAAATAATTTATGTTAGTTAGTTATGGTGAAAGAAAAACAATGCATGTGATGATTTGGGCTTATGGTAAGGGATTTCATCTCAATTTAGCTACATTGAGTCGTATTCTATTGTCAAGAAACTAATTTGTTTATATAGTGTAAATACATAAAATTTACATATTATATAATTAATAATTCAAAATTCATCTTATTTTACCTTAAAATTCATTTAATTCATTATGGTTGGTTATGATTCAAAAGTAAATAAGTCGGTAGGGGTTTATGTTTAAATTTCATATTAATTATGATTTTTTAGGTTTGGGTTTCGATTGAAGAAAATTATTATACCATTGTCAAATAAACCCCTTTAATTTCATTTTCCATTTTTTATTTAGGAACTTTTTATGTAATATAAAAATTATCCTCTATTTTATACTTAAAAGTTTTTAGAATAATGTTTTCAAGAAAAGATAACTTTATTTCACTTTTTGATCAAATATTATTTTCCTTCCATATCAAAACTTTCCATAAAATTTTTTTAAAAATATTCTAATTTTTTTTATAATGATATATTAAAACCATTTTTAACAATGTTTTAATTTTTTCAAGACTTTTTATAAGGAATATACTTATCATATTCCATATGAAGATCGATTTTAATTTTTACATAAGTATGAAAGGGATGTTTTTTAAAACTCTATGGCATGAAGATAATTTCCTACTATGATGACCATTCAATAAAATAAATATTCCATTAAAATATTCCATGTTAATTTTAAATGAAATTTTTAATATTTTACAAAATTTATCTCTCTAAACCACTATATTCTATAGGTTATGGAAATTTTCTTTCTAAGACACTTTTTATATCACTTTTAATAAAGATATTGAATTATTTACAACTATGTATATTTTTCAGTCACATATATAATTATCATATTCTCTCTTCCTTTGATGGTGTCATAACATAAATTTGTTCCATAAATAAAGTCTCAATAAATGAATATTTCACATTGGGGATCTTTTAAGGTTTATAGTTTTCGAGAATTTGGCCATAACTATTACATATCAACTTGAAAATTTCATGTAGAAACTACTACTCAGTATCCATTTTTTCATAAATATAAAACATCATAATAATAAACGTGTATAGTTCCATGTTTTAGACATCATGACTTTTCCATGATCCCATCCTTGACCCTATTCATCATTAAGTACTATGGAAAACATTTCAAAAACTTGTTATGAGAATAAAAAGCTCAGTAAGGGTTATAAAATAAAGAAGGGAAACATTGAACCATCCATAAATACAAATAAATGAAACTATACTTTTCGATCATAACATACCTCATGAAATCATAAGATTTATGAATAACACATAGAAATCATAAATCATAAAGGTAACATGTGGAATCCACATCATACATACATTGTAGATATCATAGAAATGTAGGGATTTACATTGGAATACCCTAAATAGTATACTCCCTAAATCTCTTTTGAGAAACATTAACGTTTACCTCCGTCACGTTACACAATGTATTAGAGAGATATATCGGGTTCACCCTCCGTAGGTTTATCACGGAACAACCCGTATATGTAAAAAATTCTTAATAACCATATCATATTCATTACACATAAAACAAGTGTAAAAGAAAGATAATATTTCCACATTATAGTCACAAAATATCATATCAAGATATTGAAATAAACAATGCATTATCAAACCATTTTCAAAACGATTTAAAACATTTGATAAAGTTATTTTTGAATCAAAGAGTCCCATACCACTTTGATGATTTTAATGGGATTAACATTTAAAAAAAATAATGTCCATATAAATAAATACTTAAAACCATTTTGAACACATGGACATTAATGAGAAATAAATATAATAATAAATCCTTAAAACATATAAAATGATATTTTAGTTAAAGAGTTCAAAACCAATTGAGAGGCGCTTGAATAAAAATGATTGAGGAATAAAATTTATTCAGAATTTTATAATATCATGATAAAAAGGGATTGATGATATAATATTCAAAAGGACAGTACATACACCATATAAGATTGAATGGGCTCATAACAACAATGATGTCTGAATGGAATGTTAATTGAGAGGAAATCTCTTATTAAAATTGTATCCTTAGATTAAAGATAAATCAATTAGATTATAATGTCTGAAAAATATAAATACACACAATACTATTAGATATTAAGTGTAAATAAATCAGAGAACATTGAAACATATTTTCGTAAAAACAACACTAATGACTTGGATGTTTAACCCAATGAATGGAAATTGTGTTAAAAATTTTCTTATCAAGTTCATATCGATGACTTGAGAATTTATCAATGGAGTGATTATGTGTATCAAAAATAAATAAACATAAACAGAAGTGGAAATTACAACATAAATAAATAAATAGTGATTCTAAAAATAATCACATCCTGACATAATTATGAATTAGAAGATTAACCCAGGGAAAGGAAATTTGGTTAAAAACATCCCTTTCTGATTTGGTAACATACAAAACATGCACCACATGACAAAAGGATCATAAAATGAAGATTTAAATACCCATAAATTAAATTATATTACAAAATAAATACAATCATGGTCAGTAGACAATCCTCACAAAAGTAATTAGTGTAAAATAAAGCAAGAATCTCAAGGGAATAAATAGTGAGATGAAAACCCCTTACCACGTTGTTATCAATCGAGTCGTATGACCAAAAGTTAATAAATTCCAAATTAAACATATAATACCATGAATATAAATAGAATCATGATAATATATATCAAATTGAAGTACACAATACCCCACATGAAATAAATAAGTGGCGAAACAATGGAAATCTCCTGGAATTAAAAATGACATAAAAAACCCCTTTCCTCATGTTCGACATGACCCATTTGTTCTTTAATCACCTAAATAATAATATAAATTCAATAAAAAATTGATTAAAAACCTTTATTATGTTTATTATTTCTTTTATATCACTTGTTACCATGTTGTAAACATTTTTCCATCATTTAAGTTAATAATTGTAATTTTTTCGATATTTGGTACTTGAGTCAAAAATGAACTATTTATATTTACAAGTTATTCATGTGGTCAGAATTACATTATCCCTATAATTATATTCATGATTTAAATATCATACATATACATTATATATATTTATTTATAACAGTACATAACATTTTTAGGTAAGAAATGAAATTCACCATTCATAAAGATGGTAAGCCGTATGTACGCATGAACGCTAATTTCATTTCTATTTCATATTTAATAAAATGAAAACCTAATGATACATATGTATATTATAATTCCAGAATAATATAATATGATATTTATGTCATATAATTTCATCTATTCTATCATTTATACATTCCATGTATGTCATGAACGAATCATATCTCCTTGAGGTCGTGGTAGTCTGCACATCATCAAATGAAATTATCATATTTACACATATTGGAAAGCATAAATAAATGTTTGTAAATAAAAATTATAGAAGAATAGATAAAACATAAAAATAATATATATCATATATAAATACAATTCCATCATAATTTCAACCATGAGAGGTGGGAGGAGAATATTGAACAATCGTCATTTCATGAGGGAGTAGTTCCTCGTCCACAGAAACAATATGTTCTTTACCAATTACATGGAGGTGTGTGTATGTTTAGATCGAATAATTCTCATAAAAAGAACCTTTTATATTTAGGGTACATGTTTTGTTATAAAATAATGGAATAAAAATGGTTTATTGGGTTAGAGAAGTAAAATAAAACAAATGAACTTAAGGGAAGATGTTACCCTTATATCGGGTATTTCCATTTGGATTGAACTAAAAGGTTTGTTGGAATTGCCTTCTTTCTCGGGGAAGGATTATATGATGAGGATATGGATGTATGGATCTTAATTTGGTAGTGTTTGGATGAGTCAGGGGGCTTGAGAAGTGTGGTTAATTGGATAGAAATGATGTCTTTTTATATGGGGGAGGAGGGGCTCTTTTGGAAGGTTTAAAAATATTATTTTACTATATAATGTTTATCAGCTTCTAAAAGTCCAAAATTTTTTAAGGTATAATATAATATGACTCATGTTCGAAATAAAATCATCCAATAATAATTGGACAGGTTTTGGATATTATTCTAATCATTATAATCTTATTTTTTTAAAATCAGTCATTAATGAGGTAAATATTGTATCATTATTTTGTCATAAATAATTTTATTTTTTTTATTTCTAAAAATTACAAAAAAATATAACCATGAAGGAAATATTTTTAGATTTAAAATTAATATTTATATTTGAAATTATAACTTATATAAACCTATGTAAAAATTTATTTACTAAAATATATATGTTTATGTCATTTTTGTCTTAACATTAGGTTAATTAATATAAAGTGTCATTATAACACATTATGGGCTCCATGGGGTCCCAAAATAGACCCAAGGATTCCCATGGTCATAAATGTATTAACCAATAGTATTAAGACACATGTTAGGGTAATTTTATTTTATTATAATAATATTTGGTTAGCCATATTTACCAGATTTACCCTTTAACCATGGAAGATAGAATGTTTACTGAAGGAAATATTTATATTGTATAGAAATAAAAGTTACCTATTTAGACAATTTGGAAGTCTTGATTCCAAATACTGAATCAATTTTTAAAAATTTAAAACACATAAGTGGAAGAAAATAATTTAAAATTTATTCACGCTGTCAAAATAAAAAGTGTGTTTTTATGAAATAATAACTATGAAAATATTTACACTTATTTATGTACAATTTAAAAGTGAAATTACTTCTAATTATCAAAATTGGATTAAATGGTTAAAAAATAATATAATAAAAATTAAAAAAAATTAAAAAGATAATATATACTTATAAATATGATAGATTAAAAGGTAGTTTTGAATTAAAATACACTATTTTTCATTATTCATTAAAAATGAATTTTATTAGAAAAATACCAAAAAAATACCAATTTAAATTTTAATGTCCTGATTCTAAAGAAGATTTTTTTTTCAAATAGATAATATAAATGAGACAAAAACTATATTTAAATATGTTTCTCCATCAAAAATTGGTAAATCGACCTTTTATTGAATATTAGAGTTTGTATTCTTAAAATTATATTTATTCACATTTTATGCCTCTAAATTTTATTAGATAAATGTAAAAACATTTAGCAAACATATATAATCATATTTTAGTTATTTATATTCATTTATGCCAATACAACGACTATTTTTTTACTACAATTTTAAATTATAATATTATTATATTAGTTTTTAGTATAACTCATTGTTTTGTGCAACATAGGATTTCAAAAAAACCCGTTGTTGCATATCGGGTACGCAATCGAACATAGAATCCCATTTAAAGTAAAATTAATATTTAATTAACAAATATTAATAAAAATTAAAAATTTATATTATTTATTTACATGGGAGGTTACAACCTTCCCCTCTTTTGGGAATTGTTTCCTCACGAATTTAAAATTTGGATTCGAAACACCATTGAAAGTCCCACATCAGAAAAAGGGTCAATAAAAATATCCCTTTAAAATAAAATAATACTAGTAAAAAGGTCACCTGAGACAACATGTACTAGTATTCCATGAAAACATGGATGTTTAAGAGAAACTCACTTTCATAGATTAAGATAGGGTGACATAGAAGAAGATCACTGAAAGTTAACCACCACAATTCAATAAATTTGTGGCTGAGTAAAAGCCTGATAATAAAAGAGGGCTTATAACATTTTTTCTTCAAGATCCTTTTCATATAGTTGAATAATTTTATTAATAACTAGACTAAGATCGTAAAGGAAGGTACTTACTTGTCATTTAGTGTGTTATACTTTAATAAAATTCAACCACAAACTCATATTTTCTCTAAATGGTAAGTATTGAAGATGACTTTGTCAGACATGATGTTCTAGAATCAACTCTAGATTATCACATAATCTACAAAAGATGAACTATATATTTCCCATATCTTCAGACATCAACCAATACCAAAATTGGATAGTACATGATCTAATAATCTTTAAAATAATAAACCGTTATAAAAATAATTACTACTCTTAATCCACAAAATTCAACAAAAAGAACCCAAAGTTCAAGAAATTCCATCCAATATACAATTGTCCATATGTTTTTTTAATGTAATCAAAACTAAGATTAAAACACGAATATCTTAAGGATTTAATCACACAGTCTTCGAAGATAAATCATAATATTTATCTCCAAATAACATCAATTGCTCTTAAATTCTCATACTGAAAAGTAATTAACCTAATCACATATTCTCCATGATAAGTCAATCATTTCCATAAATAAACCAAATCAAATTATGTCCACAATAAAAACATATATTCTTCCAAATTAATATTTTAAAAATTACTCAACAAATTATATCCCATAGTATTTTATTTTCTTTAATCATATAGTGTTCCCAAAAGTGGTAATGTCTTCCAAAATTACATTTATTACTTAATCACCAAATCATTTTCCTATACTAAAGATAACCATTTGATAAAACATATGATCCAAAATAATCTTATTCTTGATCCATTAAAATAATTAACAAAAAATTATATGTAATAATAACCAGGGACTTCATGTAGTTCAGTTGTAGGTGATAAATACAATTCACATTTTGGTTATGGGTTCTATTCTCGTAGCTTTGTCTGATGTGATGGGTTGACACACGGTCTGCATGTTTTCCTTTTACAAAAACTATAAAATTTCATAACATTCCAAAAAAGGGAAAAATTCCTCAAAAATAACCACAACATAATTTATCCACAAAGGATATATAATAAAATTCATTTTCGTCCCAATAAATTAAGACCTAAACATCTTATATATTGTCTTTTTTTCACCTCGATATGATAAAATAAAACTATTACCAATATAAATAACATCATACCTTGATCATGGTATCCATATGGCTTCATTATCATCTTTTTCATGTAGGTAGAAGGTCTATGCATTGTAACAATGATTTATAGATCCTTCAAAATAATTTTCTTCTTTCATCCAAATACACCTTTTACAACATGGGTCATATGGGTGTTCACAGAAAAACAGCTTCGGAAAATAATTATTTATGACATATTATTTCAAAACATATGATAAAACATGATTTTTATTTAATAGTCGGGCCAAGTTTGAGTTGAACCTTTCAATCAATGATCCTTTTAAAATTCCATAAGTATGTGCTAAGAGACTATATTGTAAAAGAAATATAAATACATTGCGCAATGGTCTCCTTCATCTGTGCCTTTTTCTAAATCACAATATTCTTCAAAATCATGTGGTAAGGTAAAATATTTAAAAATTACTTGCTAATATTTACCTTTCATGAAAATATTAGAATATTTAGAAAACAGGATTTGATTAAATACAACCCTTGATCCACAATGATATTAAGGTATAGTGGAGGTGTTTGATATCTAAAAAAACTTCTAGCAATTGAGTTTTATGCTATAAAAAGTTACACAATCATCTGAACAAGACTTTTCAATAATTATTGCAAGCATGTCTCAAGAAGAGATGGGAATGACATTTGAGAACCTCCTCCTTCCATTTGTAAGTAACTTTACTAGATCTGAAAATTATATAAAATAAAGATTTAACCGAAATAATAGACATAGGGACTATCCATGTGTTTAATGAAAACTCCCAATCCCAAAAGTTGTATAAACCGGCCTCTGATACCAACTACAATGAACTGATCTTAAAACATTACATAATCATGAATTAAATGAATAATTCACATTGAGGATCTTTTCGGGTTTAGAGTTTTAAATAATTAGGAAATAACTATTATATATCAACTTGAAAATTATATGTAGAAACTACTACTCAGTATCCATTTTTTTCATAAAAATAAAAACACTTAAAAAGAAACATGTCTAGTTCCATGTTTTTTACAGAATGACTTTTCCTTGATCATATCCTTGACCCTATTCATCTTTAAGACCTTTGGAAAACATTTCAAAAGCTCGGGATGAGCATAAAAATCCCAGTAAGGGTTATAAAATAAGGAAAGGAAACATTAACCCATCAATAAATACAAATCAATGAAACCATACACTTCGATCATTACAAATATCATGAAATCAAAAGATTTATGAATAACACATAGAAATCCAAAATAATAAAGGTAACTTGTGGCATCCATATAATACTTATATTGTAGTTATCACAGCTATGTAGGTAGTTACATTGGAATACCCATCATAGTATATTACATAAATCAATTAGGATACACATTAACGTTTACATCTGTCACGTTACCCAATGCGTTGGAGATATATCTCAGGCTCACCCACCCTATGTTAATCACAGAAAAAACCATATATTTAAACAATTCCCAATAACCATAACACATTCATATCACATAAAACTGGCATAAATGAATGATATAATTTCCACATTCCAATCACAATATATCATATCAAGATATTGAAATAAACAATTCCTTATCAAACCATTTTCAAAACCATTTAAAACATTTAATAAAGTGATTTTTGAATCAAAGTTTCCAATAAAAATTTGAAGCTTTTATAGGGATTAAAATTTTAAAATAATAATGTCCATATAATTGAATACTTAAAACCATTTAAAAAACATGGACATTAATAATAAATATTTATAATAATAAATATTTAAAAAATTTAAAATGATATTTTAGTTAAAGAGTACATAACCAAATGAGAGACGCTTGAATAAAAATAATTAAGGAATAAAATTTAATCAGAACATTATAATATCATGAGAATAAAGGTATTTAAGATATAATATTCCAGAGGACATATATACACCATATAAGAGTGAATTGGTGCATAACACTAATGAAGTTTCAATGGAATGTAAATTGAGATGAAATCCCTTATGAAAAATTTATCCTTAGATTAAGGATAAATCAATTACATCATAATGTATGAAAAAGATAAACACACTCAATATGATTGGATATTAAGTGTAAATCAATCTGAGAACATTCACACATATTTTTTTTAAAAATAACACCAATGACTTGGTTGTTTAACACAATGAATGGAAATTGAGTTAAAATTTCTCTTATCAAGTTCATATCGATGACTTAAGAATTTATCAATGGGGTGATTATGTGTATCAAAAGTATATCCACACAAAGGGAAGTAGGAATTACATCAAAAATTAATAAACAGTGATTCCACACATATTCATAGCATGACATAATTATGAATTATAAGATTAACCCATGGAATGAAAATTGGGTTAAAAAGTTCCCTTATTGATTTGGTAACATACGAAACATATACCACATGAAATAAAGATCATATTATGAAGACGTAAATACCCATAAATTAAATTATATTACACAAT
Organism: Viscum album; assembly: GCA_963277665.1. NCBI lineage: Eukaryota > Viridiplantae > Streptophyta > Magnoliopsida > Santalales > Viscaceae > Viscum > Viscum album. The sequence goes on from OY728127.1 coordinate 629,932,469, forward strand.
GAATATAATCATGGGCAGTACATACACCACACAAAAAGAAATAGTGGAAAATATAGCTTGAATCTCAAAAGAATAAAAAGTGAGATGAAAACCCCTTACCATGTTGTAATCAATCGAGTCATACGACTAAATGTTGGTAAATACCAAATTAATCACATGATATCATGAATATAAATAGAATCACGATAATATATATCAAATTTCTGTACAAAATACACCAGATGAAATAAATAAGTGGTGAACAATGGAAATCTCACAGAATTAAAAGTTAGATAAGAAACCCCATACCTCGTGTCTGACATGACCTTTTCATTATTTAATCTTATAAATAATAATATAAAGTTAATTTATACTTTATTAATAACATTTTTATGTTAATTATTCCATTATATCACTTTTTACCATGTTATAAACATTATGTAATCATTTAAGTTAATAATGGTAATTTTTTTGATATTTGGTACTTGAGTCAAAAATGAACTTCTTATAATGACAAGTTGTTAATGTGGTCAAAATAACATTATCTCCAGAATGAAAATAATGATTTCTATATCATATATATCATATATATCATATATATCATATATATATGTATTTATAGTATTACATAACATTTGGAGGTAAGAAATGAAATTCACTGTTCATGGAGACGGTAAATCGTACATACGCATGAACCCTACTTTCATTTGTATTTCATATTTGATGGAATGAAAAAATAATGATATAAATGTATATTATAGTTCCACTATAATATCATATGATATATATGTTACATTATTTCATTAATTCCATCCTTTATACGTTCCATGTATGTCATGAACGAATCATATCACATTCAGGGAGCGATTGTATGTACTTCCTCAAATGAAATTATCATTTTACACATATTGGAACAGATAAAGGTATGTTTGTAAAAAAATTATAGAAAAATAGAGAAAAATAAACATAATATATGTAATATATAAATACAGTGCCACCATAATGGCCACCATGAGAGGTGGTAGGAGAAGATGGAACAATCATCGTTTCGTGAGGCAGTAGTTCGCCGTCCAGAGAAACAATATGTTCTTTACCCATTAGATGAATGTGTGTGTAAGTTTAATTCGAATTATACTCATAAATACAACATTGTATATTTAGGGTACTGGTTTTTTTATAAAATAAAGGAATATAAAGAGTTTATGGGGTAGGATAATTAAAATAAAACAAAAGAACTTAAGAGAAGACATTACCTTTAAATCAGGTATCTCCATTTGGTTGGAATAAAATTGTAAACATAAATCTCCTTCTACCTAGGAAAATTCTTATAGAAGGAGGAGAGGGATGTAGGTATATTATTTGGGAAGAGTATGGAAGATACAAGGGTCTTGAGAAGTGTGACTAATGGGTTAGAAGTGAGGGCTTTTATAAGGGGAAGGAGGGGCTCTTTAAAAATGTTTTAAAATATTATTTTCTTATATAATGATTTTCAGTTTATAAATCTCCAAAACTAATTAAAGTTGAAGATACTATGACTAGTGTTTGAAATAAAATCATACAATAATAATTGGACAGATTTTGGATATTATTTTAATCTTTATAATCTTATTTATTTATATCATTCATTAATTAGGTAAATACAACATCATTATTGTGTCTTAAATAATTTTATTTTTTTAATGTCTAAAAATAAAAAAATATTATCATATATGAAATATTTTTAGCTTTAAAATTAATATTTATATATGAAGACGTATCTTATATAACCCTATGTAAAAATTTATTTACTAAAAGATATATGTTTATGTCATTTTGTGTCTTAACTTTAAATTAATTAATATAAAGTGTCATTATCACTAATAAGTGGCTCCATGGGGTCCCAAAACTGACCCAAGGATGCCCCTAGTCGAAAATATATTATACAATATGATTAGGACACATGTTAGGTTAATTATATATTATTATAATAATATTTTTTTACCCTTATTTACCAGATTTACCCTTTAACCATGGTAAATAAAATTTTTACTGAAGTAAATATTAATGTTGTCTGAAAATAAAACTTATCTATTTACATAATTTGGACCTCCTGATTCAAAATAAATAATCAATTTTTAAAAATTAAAAACACAGATGTGGCAGAAACTAATTTAAAATTAATTCCCAGTGTCAAAACCAAAAGCATGTTTTTAAGAAATAATAACTATCAAAAGATTAACACTTATTTAGTTCCAATTTCAAAGTGAAATTACGTTCAATGACCAAAATTATATTTAGTGGTAAAAACATAATATAATTACACTTTAAAAACATTTTAAAAGATAATATATACTTATAAATATAATATATTAAAAAGCAGTTTTGAATTAAAATACAATATTTTCACTATTCATTAAAAAAATGAATTTTATCAGAAAAATACCAAAAATTTACCCAAATAAAATTTTGATGTCCCTATTCTGAAGAAGAATATTATTTCTTTCAATATAACATATAAAAGGTACAAAAACTATATTTAAATAGGGTTATCCATCCAAGGATGGTAAATCGACCTTTTAATGAATATTAGAGTATTTGGGCTTAAATTATGATCATTCATATTTTAATCCTCAAAATTTTTATTCGATAAATGTGAAAAAATTTAACACACATATATAATCATATTTTAATTAGTTTTATTCATTACCACCAATAAAATGACTATGTGTTAACTACCATTTAAAATATTAATATTATTATATTATTTTTCAGTATAACTCAACGTTGTGTGCAACATAAGATTTCAATGAAATCACTTGTTTCATATCGGGTACGTCATCGAACATAGAATCCCCTTTAAAGTAAAATTAATATTTATTTAAAAAATGTTAATAAATATTAACATTTTATATTCATTATTTACATATGATTTTACATGTGAGAGATCACAGAGGAAGTGTTGTTTTGGATTTCATGGCTCACTACAGTAGTGGAAATTCCCTACAGGCATAGACCAAGGCATTTCTGACCAGGACCACCCTCTGCATGCAACCGAATATCAAGCTATCCCTGGTGGAAAAAAATTCTATGTTCATTCAAGAATCATTTCATGGGAAAGGACCCAATATGTGGTCAATTTCCTACACAATCAGGAAGTGAAAATTTCTCATCAATATCAACATTGAGGTCACTCATACCTGGCTGGAGGGAAACAATGTAGAAAACCACCTTGCTTCCTAGGCTGATCAAACTCTCAAAGACAAATGTTTCACCAACATCTATATCTTTATACCTAAGGGGGTGAATCTGATTGAAGGGGATGACCATGGCCTACACTATTACATACCTCCTTACGCCCGGGGGTCCTGCAGGGCAAGTACTCTTCTATGGAATAAAAATGATGATGATGATGATGATAACATTAAGGGAACATAGGAATGTTGAAACAACCTATAACATGACATCATAGTCATAAATTTTGGATAAAAACTGATATATAATATCATTGTGTTCTTAGTATAACCTCACATGCACCATAAATGAAATATAATGAGATAAAAAAATTACCTAATTCATTGGAGGATATATAATTCTTGTCCCACCCTACACATTAATATCATGTACATGAATTTGTGTGCTACATTGATCATACAACATTAGAATGTATTTAATAATTTTAAACCAATGATTAAGGACTGTGGGTTACAAAAAGAGATGTCCATAATGAATTTAGGATATCATGACATTGATTAATACCCTTTATTGGAAACTGATATGGGTTTTGACAATACCAATGTTTGGCCAAGAAAATGGGAAAATAAATTCAGTAGCATAATAGCTGTATATAATGTTTAATAGAAGGGATTAATGAGGGTGAAAGGTGTCATATCATTACAGGAAAATCATAAGGATAGTAAATGTTATGTGTAAAAGTTAATTTCATGATTAATAATTTGAAATCAAAAGGATTAGTAGAAATTGAGTACACAAAATAAAATGGGAGATGAGAGAAACCCTTACCTTGATATGGTGCTTTTAAAGAATTATAGGATATTCTTAAGAGTTTATTATCCCCATGGAAGTGATATTGAGAGGTATAATGATATTAAATTCATAGTAAACTATTTTTTAGTGGGGATGAGTTGGATTATGGGTGGGTATTTATAGGAAAATTTGGGGGAATTATTTATTAATTTCTGAACAATTGTTTTGGACACTATATGATAAAATAATAAAAAACAAAAACCATCCTAGGATTTTTTTCTCATGGATTATAAAAAAGTGGAGTGGTGTATAATTATTTATATGTATATGAACAAAAAATATTAAAATAATTCAATTTATGGTGTCAAAGTTGGTCATATTCATTAAGAGACAGTTCTAAAATCGTAAAATATAACATATTTTTGGAGGATTCATTACGGATTTAAAAAATTAATCAAAAACATTAAATAAATTATTTTGAATAAGAAATATATATTTTTCATAGATTACTTTTATAACATTTAATATATCATGCAATAAACATTAGAATTTTATAATACATAACATATTTCGATATCATATTTCATTTTTTAAAAAAAATTGGTTGTCGTAGAAATTTATTAAAAAAACACAATTGAATAACTTCAAATTGGCGATTTCGGAAATTATATTTATTTTACCAAAATTTTTTTTTAAATATACTAATTTTCTCTTCTAAATGAAAATAATTTTTAATGAAAAAGGCTTTTTTACGATTATAATCACTTTAACCATTATAAAAATTACATAATACTTCATCAAATTATTTTATCCTTTATAATTAAATATTAAATATCTAATAATTTTTTTTATAAAAAAATAATTTTCTTTAAATATACTTTTATTTATAAAAATAGTTTCTTTTTTGAATCATCCTATTTTATAAAAATTCAATTTTGATATCTTCATTTCAAAATATAATTTTTATTCACACTCATTATATAATAATTGATAAAGTATTGATAAAAAAGACAAATATAGTAAATATTTTATAAAAAAAGAATAAATAAATTTTTATTATTATGGTATGAGCTCAAAATCCATTCTTGCAATAACGTATTCCCTAAGGGTATGGTGTGTGATGGTCACAATATCGTATGGTGGTTTCATAAAATGGTGTTGGGTCATGATCTTGATATGCATAATATTCAATCATAAAAAGTGTCACTTTTGTTTCAATTGTTGGATCTTAGATCGGGACTCGTCAAGGTAAAATCCCCTCTCCCTTGGTAACTTTGATAAATCAGCTTCATATGGTAAGGTACTTCTAGTCAGGGCCATCATTTCTTCAATTTGTATCAATTGGATTTTATCGAAACCCTAAATGTATACTAATCATAATAGTCACGATACAATATATATCTTATCAATGGTTGTGATACTTGACTGACTTTTAAATTCAACTTGATATAACATGTAATGGTCTAAAATATCCAAAGTAAAGAATTTGTTCTATATAACTTAATTTCAAAATAAGTCATTTATTTATTTAATATGTGAATTTCATTTCTAAATCATCATGTCGATAAATTATTCCTTCTTTTGTAAATTTAGCCCAAAAATTTTAATTTTATAGAATAAAATGGATTAGGCTACTTATATTTCATCACCTCTTATTGTTCCCATTTTTATTCTTCAAAACATGTGGTTCTGCCACAATACATTGACCAGGTGAGTATTATTGCAATGTATACCATTGTCTCTATGATCTAATAACATCATTGGATTCTCCTCATATGAAAAACTATTTTATAAGGGTACAACCTATGGATTCAATACACATGAGGGGTCTGGGTTTTATTGAAACAAGAGTGATACAAGGAACACATCATGTACATAATATATGTTAGGAGGGAGTTCATGTGGATAGGCCAAAAATCCAATGTGATAATGGATCTCAAAATTAATGATGTATCTTAGACTAAACTTCCAATTATTCCAAAACAACATGAATTTATTCCCTGATGATATACAAATGAATACCATATCACATACCTCAATTGGTAGTTCTCAATTGAAATTTTCAGTGTAGATTTTATATTTATATTTCATGGATTTTATATAACAATGAATGTTTTTAACATTCTTATCTTTTCATAGATGATATCATGTCCCATAATTTTCCTCTCTCCAAATTCATCCCAAAATTATGGATTCACATACGTCTTTCCATATGGATCCTCATAAGTCATCATTAGATTTATATAATAGAAACTATTGTTATATGATAACTACACAAGGGTAGGGTTCTAATACCAAGATCCATGGAGATATATTGAACATGATCTCAACATTTCCTCTAGATTTTTGATGAATCTCTTAGACTAACCAACCATCTAAGGGTGATAATAAGTACTAATCATAACCTCTATATCCAACTCTTCTTGGTGGATTTTCCAGAACCTCATGGTAATCCTTATTTCTTAATAAAATACAATAGATATTGGAACTCTGTAACATTTTTACACTTCCATTATTTATATCATGGTGATTTAGTAGAGTGAAAACTTCTAGGATTGAAATAAAATTGGATCTCTTTGTTTGGAAATAAACCACCAAAAAAATGATGTTATTTCCCTTAGATGTCTTAAGGAGGCCTACAATGAAATCCATGGTTATGTTTTCCAATTTTTATAATGGTATGGGAAATGGTTTCATCATTCAAAGAAACATATATTATTCAAACTTGAATTTTTAACTTAAAAATATTTGAGATCTAATTTTTGTAATATCCTTATTCATGTTATCCAACCAAATATTTTTTTTCAGATCCCTATGCATCATTGTGTTTCGTGGAAGAATACATTAGGATGAGTTATGATGATAATATAGATGTTCCCAATTAATTATCATTTTTATTTGATTTATATACTAATTCCAAAACCTAGAACTCCAACTTTAGAAAATTTCAAAATTGTAACATTCACTAACTTTTTTTGTAGCACCTCATCTTCTTTTTTGGGCTCTATGGTCTTCTCAAGAATGAATGTTTAAGTTGTCATTTGAGAAGGCTAGGATAATTATCCTTTTATTATTCCAATTTACATCCGTTTTATGTTTAGTATAATTAGACCCCATTATATCCTCATCATGGATGGGGTTTCATGATCCTTTCTACTCAAACCAACTTCCACATTATACTCATTCCAAGTATTGTAATGGTCAAGAAAATCATAATCTTTGATTATATCTACACACATTTTTTTCACATATTGATTTCATTTTCTTTGAATATAAACATGAGGCTTCTATAATATATATATATATATATATATTACATTTCATCCCATAGATATTTTTTCACCAAATCATTAATTTGAATATCACTGTAAACAATTAAATATCATACCTTGGGTAGTGTTTCTGATGGATCATTAATTATAGAGAGGAATATGCAGTCCAATTTTCAACCTAAATAAGAACATAACCAAATCCCTTTTTGGATTCGACATTATATATAACAAATCATTTCCCTAGGTAGTTATGAAAGCACAAGTTTAGTGATTTATATATTCATTTAAACTTAAATAATCTCTTCCCATTTATCCTTCTAGGAACACATCACTCCCTTCAGAGTTATCTTGGTTAGTGGGATTGAATATAATGAGAATTCTCTAAAAATTAAATGATAGTATCAAGAAAATCCAATTATTCTATGGGTTTTTGTTTTATATGTTATTCTAGTCCATCCTTTAATTTCTTTTTTTCAAGGATCCACAGATATTACATTACTTGCGATAACATTCCCTAGAAAACATACATGAACTATCCAAAACTCACATTTAATTTACATTACATAAAACTTTTCATTTCAAAAGGTCCACAGTGCAACACACAAATCCTCTTCATATTCATCCTTTCAATTGGAGTAGATAATAATATTTTTTATGAAGACTACAAAAAATTTATCGAGGTAATCCATATAGACTGTATTCATCATGTCCATGAAGTTATATGGAGCATTACTGAGTCCAAATGACATCACTATGAAGTCATTGTGCCTGTATCGTATTTTAAAATTAGTCTTGGGGATAACCTCCTTCACCCTTTCATGATATGATCCTGATAATATATATATATATATATATATTAGAGAAGATATTAGGTAATCATACCATTTTGAACAATTCAACAATCCAAAATAGATGAAACTTTTTTATAATCGTGATTTTTTGATCTCATAATAATTAATGTAGAGGATTATTGACCCATAATTCATCTTAATAAATAGAACTGGTGCACACCATGGTGAAGATCTTAGGGAATAATACCTTTTAACATATTCTCTGAAAATATCTTCTTCATCTATTCAAGTTCAATAGTGTCCATATATATGAATTAATAGATATTTTAAGATCACTATATTTATATTCTATTGAGAAAACAACTTCTTATCTTCAAGGAAGAATAAGGAATTCTATGGGAAACACGTCATCATATTTACTCACAAATGAAATGTAAGAAAGGATGATGTTTTACTTAGTGTCCATCATTTGATATGATATTATTTATAAAAATAAAATAATATCCATGAAAAATGTGATGATACCAAAAATAGTCATCCCCAATTTGATTTTTTATTCTATATGAGGATGAATTTCAATATAGATGGTGAATAATATCTCTTATAAATTTATATTCTCTACATATAAGGAAATCCAATTAGTATAGATAATTTAATTATATTCTTTATCTCAGAGCATCACAAGGTTCAATGAGAATTTCCTAAACTAAATATAGAGAGGGGATAATTTATATACATGAGATGAAAAAATTTACCCATTTTTAATTTTCACTGATAAATCTATTTTAATGCTTTGAGGTGATGTTTGATTTGTTAGGTTAAACATTCATGATATGAAATATTGTATAGAACCACGGATGGAAGTCTTACATTTCACTATTTTATTCCTGTTCGAATTATTTATGAAATACAAAATAGATATATGCATGGTAATTATAAAACCATTAAAAACATAAAATTTAAATTATGGATATTGAAGGGATAAGTCCTAAATTACATGAATTCCTTAACATACGACATTCTATGTTATGAGTTATCTATTCCATAACATGAAATATTATGGGAACTTTTTTACCATAAAAAAGTTTCATAAAGAGCTTGTGAATTTACAAAATAATTCTCCATGAGAGTATACTATTATTCTTATTGAAAGGCCTCATTATCAAGAACTAAGTGACCATCAGTTCAATGGAGAATGTACCTTTTTTAGGTTTATTAACCCTTGATACAATGGTGTCAGATCCACATACTCTTATATTATTTAGATATGTATTTATTTTTTTGAAACCATACATTGAAAATATTTAGGAATATTTTTTTATGTTTAGTCTTCTCTATAAGGATTTAATTGGGGTTTTCTTAGCCTAATTCCCCAAAATAACTAGACTATACTTGGATACAAAATCTAACAACCCATATATTCAATAAACCATAATTTAGGATTTATTATACATACTGTAATCCCAAAATATTTATAGGACTCATTTACTTTTGGATATTATATTCATAATTTATGAACATATAATAGGGATAAAACAACATTATTTAAGAACTCCATAGCATTTCTCCAATATCCATTAATCTTCAAAAGCAACAAGAGATAACCTAGGTACATATAAAATAAATGGGGTGAGCAATAAATCGTAATAATGGAATAAACTAATTAAAAAAGGACGAGATTAATATATATTAGTCATGATACATATCAAGGTGATATTAAGTGGGTGAAAATCATAACAATTTCATCAAATAATGATATAATATGTTAAAATCAAAGAAATTTAAGAAAATTTCCACAATATGAAATATTTCATAACAAGCTTAAGTAAAGGATAACCATAAATTGATCATAACATAATGTGATTATGAAATCATCCCATTCACCATACATGGATTCTCATGATATAAAACCATTGCACAATGTTTTAGAGGGATATATAATTATGGTCCCACACATTACATTCATATCATTTACATGGATTTGTGTTCCACAAGGATCATACAACATAAGAATGTATTCCATCACTTTTAATACCATAATTAAGGACATTGGGTAAAATACATAAAATTCTCCAATCACTAAAGGATAGTTCCATCTTGTTTCATAACGTTGAATAGAATTGGAAGTGCATATTCATAATAAAATAGTTTGGTTTCGAAAATCAGTGGATGATTTTGATAGCATAACATGTGCACATAAAGGTCCATAGAAGTGGTTAATGAGATTGAAATGTGTTCCTTCATTACATGTCCATCATACTTATATTAAATCGTATGCATAAAATTTATTTTATAAATAATATTTATATTATAAAAAATTATTTTCACAAAAGGATAATTATAACATTAAAATAAAAATTCTTATTTACTGAAAAATAATTGTTTTTATGTTATAGCGAACTTTATGACCTTAATTAAAATTACATTAGAAAACATTAAATTATTTTATTATTTGTATTTAAATAATAAATTTATGATAAGAATATTTTTTTAAAAGATCAATTTTTTCAAAAATCTTTTAATATATCTAAACTGTGTCTTATTTGAAATGATATATTTCAGAAAAAAAATACTATTTTAATATCTTCATGTAAAAATATAAATTTTATCAAACTAATTACATAATCATTGATATTTTAATGATAAAATAGAGGAAAATATAATCTTTATTTTATTGAAAAAGTATACATATTTGTATTACTAGGGTCTATACACATAACCCCATATTAAAATACCATACACTGTATGTGTAATGTGTGTTGTGGTAACACATTCTTGGGGTGGTTTAACAAAAATGATTTGGGTCATGATAATGATAATTTTTAAATTATACCATAAATATTTTCACTCAAGTTTTAATTCATAGATATTTACATGGTATTGGGGAATGGAATAGTCATGTGATTTCATATCCCTCAGTAGCTCTGATAAGGTGGCTTCATAGGGTATTATTCTACTAGTCGTGGCCATCATTTCTTATATATTTGTCAATTGGATTTCATGATAACCCTTAATGTATAACCATTAAAATAGTCAATATATATGGAATATATTATCAATGGTTATGATTGTTAATGTTCTTTTAAATATGATGTGAAATTACAAAAAAAATACATAAAAGACCAAAGTAGTTCAGTTGTCTTTGTTAACTTCATCACTTAATATGTAAATTATTAATTTGAAAATGGAATATCATTTATAAAAATTCAGGTCCTACACTCATTATCCCTCAAAACTTGATCCCCAACCCTTGGGAAGAAGAATTAATCATAATTCAATCACCCATCACATGTATATAAAACAACATCAATAGAAAATACGATGAGTCTCAATAAGTGCACAACAAATCAATCAATTAAACAATATTTCAAAATGTTCCAACCAGACTGTTTCATTATACACAATAAATAAATATTTTATAAATCATTTTTAAACAATTTTGACTAAAAAATGGATCTATTGGAAATCATAAAGGGACTTCAAAACATTTATATAATAATTTAATGGAAATCGCTAAATAATTAAAGAAGTTAAACACATTATTTTTAAATATGAGAAACCTATGAAACCAAAAATGGAATCCCACATTATTAATTAGTTTTGATATAAAACTCCATGTGAAATCATATTTCATTAAGAAATTCTTATTTAAAATTTTATCAACCATTTATAATTGTAAATAAACTATCTGAAATCAATGTGTCCTCGAACAAAGAAATTTGGAAATTCTATTAATGATAAAAAAATAATGGATTTTTTTTAGTTTTCATCATCATTAAATTAGATAAAAAATGCCTAAAAAACAAGAAAACGATAAAAATCACAAATAAATTGAAATGGAATGGAATCACCTACCTCAGCTGATCCAATCATGTAGCCTTTGTGGATAACCACGAGATAAGGTCACCTAGTATGGATAAAATACATTAGAATCAAATACATTCATTTTTATAAAAAAATTATGAATTTAATTTATTTTATACAACCATAGGGTTATAGGATGATGAAATATATAAGAAAACAAAAACAAGAAGAAGAAAGGTTCTATAAACATTAAATCTGGAAGAAAATCCAGAATGAAATTACTCCACACCCACTATGGAAGGGTTTATATGTGGATGAGAGGCCCATTGAGAGCCACCTTGGTCTACATATTTCAAGAGGTAAAGAGTGGGGGTGAGAATCAAATAAACAAAAGTTAAAAGTATAAAATAATGAAACCTAATATTTTTAAATGGTTTAATGACATAGATTACTACATTATGCAGTAACTGTATGGTATCCACTGTCCAAAATAGCCCAGGTCTCCTAATTTAAATTTCATGGAATCACAATCCTTGCACATAAGAATGAGGTCCTATAAAAGATCTAACAAAATTCTAGGATTCCCTCATGATACTGCAAATCACAATGGAATCCATCAAGTATTAATAATATAAATACAAGTGACACCAGGTGTGACACAATTCACCACACCATGCCACTTTATTCCCCTATAATGTAATTGATAATATTGGGAAAGTGGGATTTTTGATATAATAACCAATGAAATGGGTTTGGGCCACTACCAAACATCATAACATGATACTAATGAAACATAAAATAATATACCCAGTCGTCGAAGGAACCACCACTAAATGATATAAAACTATCAATCGAAAGAAATGACAGGAATCAATAAGGGTATACTCCTCACCAAATGAATGAAAATAATGAAATAAAATGAAATTGTCATATGGAAAACCCTATATACTAAGATTAATTTTGAAATATCAAAATATGTATCACTACTCATAAAATCTACCTGAATCCCATGGTGGACCGAAAAAAAAACATAATCATTATCTTTGGATTATCCATGGTCCTAAATCCAAAATAAATAGAAAACATAAATAAGTGGAATCTTATAGGATAGGTCAACAAGAATGAATATATATTTTGAGAAATTAAATTTCTCACCCTAAAATTTATAAATATTTTAATAAAATAAAACCAAAGAGTCCAACATCACTAGAGACCAAAAAATATCCACAAAAAATAGAATCCCAAGTATCATAAATAGGGGATAATATAATAATGATAGAAAAATATTTTTATCTGTTATATCAAAGTAAAAAAGGATATAAAAATGATGGGTAAGTACATATAGATAAATAAAAGGACAACTATTTATACATTCTCCAAAAAAAAAACTAAAATTCTAAATATGAAATAAATGTAGTACTCTACCTGACTCCATGGATGAATGATGGATTTTATACTTCTACCTCTAACTAAAAATATGTTTAAAACCTATTGAAGGTGACCAACATGGACACATAGATGATATGTCTTTAAAAATTGATAGACAAGTAGGTTTTTAATTCTTGAAAATTACACCCTGAAATCACCCAAATGATGTTTTCTTGATTGGAACATGAATAAAATGTTTAGGATAAAACATCCAATCATCATCACAACCTTCAATATTTAAATGGTTGGATCACTATCACAAACATCAATTATTGTTAAACAATCACTTTACATAGGTTTAACTATAAATATTTCCACAATATTGATGGCCTTCAAGACCACATCCATGTATGAAGTCATTCCATACTAAAACAATGATGAACAATGGTTTGGAAAAAGACCTATTATAAAGAACCACACCACTTGGACTTCAAAATATTCCACTGTATTCTTAAATATCACCACCTTAGGATAAAAAAATAGGATAATGGTAGCCCTAAAATATCACAAATACATATATTTAAAAGGTTGGTATGGAATAGTGAGCTTAAAATTTTACTACCATGTTCCAAAACAAAGGATCTCCACATTGCACCATTATTGTCTCAAGTGTTGATAACAAATAAAAATATCATCATCTTTATCTAGGAACATTTCACCACATGTGGACCTTTTTATCTAAAAAATAATGGAGGATACCGATTTCGAAACTCTTGAGTATGAGACACATGCTTTGAAAAACATATCCTGATAACTCCGTAATGATTTTGGGATGAGTCATAGATTGGAAAAAAATCTCCTTGATCATTAGGACTATAACCCAAATAATTCCCTTCTTGACATTCCATCTCTATTCGAGGATTCATATTCAAAAATATCATACATAAAATAATTCAATAAAACCACTTTAAATACCAACACATGGAGGATAAAAATATTCAAATGAATAAAAACTATAAAAAACATAGAACCCTACCTGAATGGGAAATTTAAAACATCCAAAAATCAAAATGGAAAAAAAAATCCAAAAAAACCGACAACACCCTTTAATGTCAAATTTAAAATCATTCTACTATTTCAAACACACAAAAAATAAATCATGTTCTTTGAAATAATTTTCAATTTATAAACAGACATAATAAAAATAATTTACTTTTAATCAAATATTTATAATTAGACTCAAATTTTTTAACAAAATCATCTTTCAACTCCCAAAACATGGTTTCATAAACAAAATCAAACACCAAATTATGTAACATTGATTTTTAAATTAATAAAAAACCTATAAAATCTTTAATATGCCACCAAAATACACAAAAAACATTATATATCATAATTGATCCAAAATAATAAATGGAGTGAAAAAAGTATTTCACAACTTTATCCACTAAACATTGTTTTACTACAAAAGTTTTCATACTACTTAACCATACACCACATATATTTCCACTAGTTTTACTCAGATATGGGATATTTATCAAAAAATAATCCAAGGACTTCCTAAAACATATATTATCATATAAAATATCAAAATATATAAAAAATAAGTAATCATAAATCCAAAATTCAATGTAAAACATCCTAACCTACCTTAGATACTTGATGCTTAGAATGATGATGATTTAGGGAAACACTCCACTAAACCTACACCTTACAAATTGATAATAAAAAAAATTATCTACCATTAATGAAAAAATAATAAGATTACACCAATTTCATTTTTTAACAAACCAACTTCGGTTTCCACCTGATTTAGTACTTGAGATGACTTTCTAAAAAGCCAAAGGCATTATCCTAATCACCCTGAGTTAGGAAAAAGTTCCATGGTATAAAAACTCACAAAATTGGAAGGATGTCACCATAAATAATTCAAATATAATCAATGGGTTCTAATAGAGGACATAATATGAGGTATCCTTGCATTTGAAAAAATTACAAAAATAAATCAGTACAGATAATAATCAAATTCCATCCAATCAAGGAGGAATGATAAAGAACAATAATAAATACCTAAATGTCCACACTAAAATTAAAAAAAATTCCAATAAAATGTTTATAACAATAAAAACTAATATAAAATATCAACAAAAGTTTGGAGAGGTGATACCCAACATGAAACACCAACTCTATGTGACTCTCAACTCATCACAGTGATCCAACATCAATACCCTTTCAAAAGATAGTGGTACCAATCCATACTAAAAACCAATAACTAAAGAACATGCAAAAGACATAATAACTATATAACCACCAATGTGATTATACTACATTGAACAAAAGGCTATTAGGATATTAACATCAGACCATTCCATTCCTCTTACAAAAAAAATTCATGTCCAATAGTTTGAAAAAAAAAATTATGTAAATAATTGTTTATTTCACTTTCATGGATTCAAAAAAAAATATACATAACACACACCAGGGATGTTTTATTTTGAAATACCTAATTAAACGCGAACTTAATAATTTTAAATAATAATTTTAAATATAATTCATACATTTTTCCATATAACCATTACTCACCATTCAAGAATAATAAATAATGAGAAAAAATAACAAGGAACCAAAATAATGCTGCATTTTAATTCAGATAGAAATTATGCTCAATCAAAAATAACTAGTTGATAAATAAAAGAAAAACTCAATATGTAGTAAAATAATATTAAAAATAAAAAATAAACAAGTATAACATATGATATACATTATGAGAAAAAAACATAATAACTAATGAAAAAAATACTTGAATATCATTGGTGGATCCCATGGACAACATATCTTAAAGTCTAAAACACATTTCCAAAATTACTCTCAACTAGCCTCATCAGAGAAACAACTATAATCTAGAATATTCTCATCTAGGGGTAAAAATATAGGAAATTCATTGAACTAGTTGAGAAACCATCTCACGATTTCCTATTAGTATCATAATGTTCCTCATGCAATGGATAATGAAGGTAGGCCACTTACATGCTTGTGTCAATCACATGAAACCACATTACCCAAGGAAAACTTCACAATAATAACATTTCCACCTCTAACATCCCATTAATAAGATTCATAACCCATAAGAACAATAATTTATATTAATTGAATCATCCATCACATATCAATTCATTAAAACCAAAAATAATTACAGTAGGGATCAATATGAGAACAACCAATCAATCAATAAAACTTCATATCACAGTGTGCCACCATAGAATTTCCTTTTCCAATAGTAAATATATTTAGTTAAAATACATTTTGAAAAAAAATTAATCTAAACAAAAATATAATGTAATTAGTAAATGGACAGAACAACTCAAACATAATTAATTCAAGGAATTCACTAAATTTTTTCTTTTATTCAAACACAACATTTTTAAATATAGGAAACCTTTGAATCTAAAAAAACTTAATTTATTAATAAATATTAAACTAAAACTTAATTTATTAATAAATATTGAACTAAAACTTCATGAAAAAAAATTAGTTAAAGAAAACTCTTTTTGAAAAAGTATCTAATATTTATAATTCATGAAACACAATTTAAATAAAACTGTGAATCTACTATGAAATTTACCCAATTTATCAAATAGAAACCCCAAAAAAATATGGGAAAACATTGAAATAATGAATTTAATTATTGTTGAGATCAATAAATTAATTTAGAAAACACATTTAAAACATTATGAAACTTGGGAAATCATAAATAAAAAAATTTTAAAATATAAATACCAACCTCAAGTTATGAAATCATGTCTCATTTAATGGAAACCAACATATTATATTTATGAGGATAGCTCCCAAAAAATAAAAACCATAATACAAAATTTTAGAACTACCATATCAATGAATATTAATCCATAGGGAAACTAGTATAATAGAAATGGGCAAAGTAAAGTATATTTTGGAAGAATAAGAATGCTGCCTTAACTAATTGGTAAAGATTGTAAGGCACATAAAAATCACCCCAAATCCACCATGAAGGGTTTTTAGGGGTAATAATGTCAATTAATCAGTTACTATGTTGGAATATTTTGAGTAAGGAAGGGTAAGGTTGAAGAAAAATATAAAAATAATAGGAAGATACCATACATACCAATCTAAAGATGATTATGTGATTTACTCATGCATTTTTTCATACTACATAGTAACCATGTGATAACTACTTTCAAAAATTTCACATGCCATAATGTTACCACAAAATAGTTTCCCAAGTTGTAGATCTAACTGTGAAGTATGAGAAAAGCTAAAAAACATCAAGTTTTCTCTTCGAAACACTAAAAAATCAGTGGTTGCAATGACAGATAAAAAATATAAAAAAATTACATTTTAGGTGTTAGATTTCTCCCTATAATTCCATGTTATGACACAAAAAATTTATAAAAACATAATGACAATAATAATGTTGAGATTACATCCCCTATAAAAAGGTTTGATAACACTACCCAACTTCTTAATGTGAGACTAAGCATATTGAACATAAATAGACCACTCTAATGGGAAACCTCCACTGAGTGATATGAAACTCAATATCCAATGAATTTTTGAAACTCAAAGTGGGATAAATCATTATAGAACAAAATTAAGCAAAAAAATTCAAATGAGATTCTTGGATAGTCACTCCTAAGATATTAATCTAATTTTAATATATTAAAATACATATCAAAACTCACACGAGTCTCCAAAATCCGATGCTATATTGATGTAAAATGCATAAAAACTTCCTCCTAGGAATCCAAGACCCCCCAATCAATAGAAAATTACAAAAACAACTATCCCAGATCATAACTTCACA
The DNA here is from genome assembly GCA_963277665.1 of Viscum album. Lineage (NCBI taxonomy): Eukaryota > Viridiplantae > Streptophyta > Magnoliopsida > Santalales > Viscaceae > Viscum > Viscum album. Next base: position 629,950,486 of record OY728127.1, read on the forward strand.
ATAATATAAAAACAAATGAATTAAATAAATTGGTATCCCCACCATATATAAATATCATAACAAATGGGAAAAAAGAGGAAAAAATCATTATAGCGCAAAACATCTCATTAAGGAGGAAAAAATGGGGAGCATCACCAAGATACAAGATCATAATGATAATAAGTCCATTCATACATTATATAAAATCAATATAGTATATAAAAATAATGTTGGAAAAGTCAAAAGAAAAAATAAAGGGATAAAATAGAGTAATTTCCCATTTAACACTATTGAAATTCTGATTCTACAACAAAATCAATACTTTATTTGATTTAAAAGATCAATTTTGGGACTAATAATTCTTCTTGTGTTGATCATTAAACTTACAAAACTCATTATAGTGAATGTGATTTCTATAGAAAATAATTTTCACCATAGATTTTGAACAAGAAGGTTTGGTGTGCCCAAGAATCCCACATTTATTTAAAATTAATGGATTCTACATTAACAAAAATGGAAAATTAGGTTGAGGAGACAAATTTCAATTTTCATCAAATTATTTCATTCATTCCCCCTGATCTGGATCACCCTAACTGAAAAAAAACTGGGGTAAAATATTGACATTCTATTTGTTTCCCCATAATTATTTCACCAATTATGATGTCATTATATACCACTTAAATGTATGTAGTCACGCCAGATTAAAACACCAACAAATTAATATCTCGATGATGACCTCTAGGTAAGTAAGATGCCTTATTTTATTCATCACAAAATAACATTGGAAAAAAGGCACCTAATTAGGGAATCACTCATCATAATATTTCACTGTCTGATCACCCTAATGAACAACCCAAAATTCCATCGACTTATCAATTGTAAACTCCTCGAGATAAAACCATTGGGTGAAGTAATCCTTGAAATATTACTAGGAGTTAACATTAATTAGCTAGGTATGAATAGTAAATTTCCACCCTTCCCAACCCAATTCATCCAGACAAGGAATGGTATGCCAATAGTTACCTTATCCTTTAACAAAAAATATCACATGATTTTATGTATAATTATACATGAAATACTAAACAAGGATCATATAGTCTAGTTTAATTTCATGATTATCTATGTAATTAGAAAACATGAGAGTAAAATAAAGCATCATCTTATATATGTACATAATGAGCTCATAACTCCCTTTGATTTCCTATCATTGAATGGGATAACCTAGGGAATACATAAACAAAAGGGAAGATCTAATAATACAAGTAAGGGAATAAACATGGGAATAAAGAATACCACATTAGTTAGAAGTAATAACAGGATAAAATAAAAGGCATGAATCATGAATAAACATATAGAAGATCAACCTAAAGAACAAGGAACCATATGATCATGAAAATATTGGAATGTTGAAGAAACATTGAATATGGCATAAACATGAGTCAAAACTAACTGCCCAAACTATATCACATGGTGGACAATGAACCACAATAGATTAGGTTCAATACCTAATCCTATAAATTATGTTTAATGATACTAAAAATTACCTAATTCATTGGTGTGAAATGTCAGTTCACCCATCAAAACATGCTTATGAATATGTGTTCGACATAAATAATCAAACATAAATAATAAATGTAAGGGTTGCCCATGAAAATAAACTAGTATCATAATCATTTTATAAGGAAAAAAGAAAGGTTTATAATAATTATATCCATAATATAAGTGATTTAAATCATTAATGGACATTCATAAAGGATACATAAGAATTTACTATGAAACATTATGTCCAACTGAAGTTAAAACATGTAAAAAAAGTGGTTAAGTGACCTTAGAAATTTTCCTCTTAAGCTGGGTTATAAGAGAATATTTAAATAATATTTAAGAGGGATAAGAGAGTAAAAATATACGTAAAATTATAATTTATCTAAAATTTTATTCAAAATAATAAGTAATTTTTTTATAAATCATATAATATTTAAAACACTTCATTTGTGGTTCATTAAAAGAGGCAAAGATACTAAAGAAGTTCCCTTTAATCAAATTTTCAAAAGGAATTAACAATAAAATACAAAACAAAACATGTATATAACCATAAAATATAGATTAAATTAACACAATATAGATTTTTGATATAGATATTGACAATATAAAAGAAATATATTAGAATAAAGAAGTGATAAAATGTGGTGAATAAACATATAATGTAACTTAAAGGAAATTTGGATGTTTCAATAGATACCTTACCTTATATATGAATGTGTTCTAAACAAGAACTTATTTTTATTTATAATCAAATTATATTCAAAATTACATAATTTATAACATCATATACATAATTTTATTATGTTCAATGATGGCCATTTTTTGAGTTATAAAGTTTAATTTCATCATTGTGGGCCTTTTTATATTCATGGTTTCATAGTTTCTTTACATGTTTATAATTATATAAGTTCTTGTAAAATGGGAATAATTATATAAAAGTAAAAATTTACGGTATTAATTAACTTATTGAAATTTAAATGGTCTCATATATCATTTTAGTTTTTGTTAATAGAATTATTTACTTGAGAAAATTTTAATGATAAATGTTTAATTTAATTTGGTGTTTTTTTGATCATAAAAAACTATTTTCATATTATTTAATATTTTGTCTATATATTAATAAAAAAACATGAAAAATTTACACTATATATTAATATCTTGTTTACCAATAACAATGTCTTAATGGCCTTCCTTGATTGTGGTAATGGAAAACAAAAACTCATTATCCACGTTGACGGTAAACTACCATAATTTGGACATTGGGTTCTTTTCATAGAATAAAAGGATATAAAAAAAGGGATAAAATAAGAATAAATTAGATAGTGATTTTTCACTCTAAATTTTCCAGAGTCCTATGGTATGTATGTTTTTAAAGATTATTGGATATTGAGGTATATATAAAAACCCATAGTGGTATGAATCCCATATAAAGCATTTCTTGGGAAAGTGGAAAGTTATTACTTGAGGATCTATTTCTTAGAATGAATATATGTGAAATTGTGAATTAGTTAACACATTTATAATTCTATTGAAACAATTTGACATATTACATTGTATGGTTTGTCTTCGGTTCCATAAATAAATTACTTTGTCTAAGTGATTCAAGTTATGAGGATTCAATTTACATTTAGGGGGATGTCACTCCAGAAAATTCAAATATATCAATACAAATAAATAAAAGAATTATATATTTCTATTTATTAAACACCAAAATTAAAAAAAATCGTGTAATATTTAGATAAAATGAAAATATTTAGGAATTGCAGTTACCAAAATAGATATTTAATTAGTAAGAGTGAATAGTTTTTCCATATTTATGAATTAAATTTCAATTCAAAATAAAGTCCACTTTTAAAATTAATTTTCTTTATTAGTTTACATAAAATTACTAATAAGATCATTTATTATTTATAAAAGTAATTTAAATAAAAATTACTTCTTATATGATACACAATACCATTTCAAGAAAAATATGATTAATAATATATTATTTTTGATATCAAATATTTGTTAACACCATTTTATTTGGAAAATGAAATGAAATACGATTAATAATATTAAATATTTGAAAATGACATTTTCCAATTAGAACAATTTTTTAATTATATTTTATGATTTTACACAAAAAAATCATTTTTTATATTCCATAATTTTAAATTAATAAAAAATAATCATTTTTAATTCATTATATAAAATCAACTTAAAATTTATTTTTTTTGCTATTTTAGAAAGGGCCTCTTTTCATTCAAAAAATATTGTTCTCACAAAAGATGTAATTTGTAAGAATTTTTTATTAAATAAAAATTCATTTTTTAATTTATAAAAAAATATGGGATTATATATCAATTTTTAAATTAAACATTTTATTCAAAAATATTAATTTAACATTTAAAACTTGAGGAAAATATATTTATAACTAATTCAGACGATACATTTTTATGGAAACTGATTTTAATCATTTTATAGAATCAATTATTTTTTAATGGATATTTAGTTCTATCATTACTTAGAAGACTCATATCATTTATTTTTTCTATAATAATTCGGTTTATATCATTAAAATTAGTATACAAGGTAATTTTAACTAATATATAAGTATAAATATTGGAAATTTTATTTATCTAAAAACTATCTTTACATGATTATGTGTATTTATTTTAAAATAAAATATAAAAACTTTAGACATTTAATTTTATAAAATTATATTTAAATTTAAAATTTAGATTCTAAAATTTCAAAAGATATTCAATATTAATATTTTTCATTAAAGTTTAATATGAATTTTTAATAATTAATTATCATTGTAAAAGAAAATGGGGTAAATTGAATTTAACATAACATAATGTCCTAATTTTTTTAAAAAAGTACATTTAATTGATTGTTTGAGAATATCCTTTGTAATGAATTGTTTCCCCTAATCATTTTTCAATTTTGGAGCCTTTTATCTTGTAATAGTAATATAAATTTTTTTAAAATGATAATGGTACTCCAAAAACAACCATTCCAATCACTTATAAAAGGGCACTCTTCTATAACTGCAAGACTCACCGATTCATAACGTTAATCCATAAAAAAATACCATTATATTCTCACTAGAACCGTATTTAACTAACATAATACCCTGTTTAATCATATTAATACTAAGCCCCTAAAATTTAAGGATACTTATAAGGAAAATTCAAGTCCCCTATGTTGGTGTTATTATCTACTTTTTCATCTAAATTGTCTTTTTTAAATATTATTCTATAAAAAATAATATAATTATATTTTTATAATTAATGTAGGGAAATGATCTATATTATTGTTTTTATCAATATATATTCATATAATCCATCAACTAATAACCCCAAAACTGTTCTTCATGCATTTCTTTGATTAATTCCTAGAAGACATAACATGATTCTAGTTTCCTTCATCACCATACAATGGTTGATATAAGGATGTGATTGTTGGATAAATAATATTTCTATGACATAATTAATATACTGGTTTATTGAAGTTAACAAACTATTAATTTTATGATCAAAAAATTATTATCCTTAATTGAATCATTTATAATGAGTGGACTATGATTAAAATGATATTTTTTCTATGTAATGATTTTATATAGAGTATTTTATTTATATATTTTTTTATAAATTTGATATACAAAACTAATAAGCTAAAAAATATATTTATGTTCTCTATATAATGATATTTCAACTAATCCCTCTCACAGTCATCCATTTATCATTACTGGTTTACGTTCTAGTCAGTTTAAAAACCCCGATGAACATTACAATGCGTTTATGTAATTTGTGGATTTAAGAACATATTTAATGGTGAAAACTGGTACAAATGATCATATAATTATAATTATTTTCTCTGGATATGTCATGTAAAAAACTGACCTCGGTTACCCTCAAACCTGGCACCTGACCCGATCCGACACATACCCGAAGGGCGTTCTTGATCCCCATGGGCTGGTGACAAACTGCTTGGCATCAAACTAAAAAACTGGGGGAACAATTTCTACCAACCTGAATAATCACATAGAATACACATAAAAGGAATGAAAGGAACAACAAAAGACTAAAAATATATATATAGAATAACTGTTTGAAAATAGTAGAAACAAAACAACTATAATAGTAGATACAAACTCCAAAAGACATGTACGACAACAAGGGACTCAAAACCAACAGCTAATCCAATGATGGCATGGACGAACTCCAACCATCCCACCATCAGCTACCCATCACAGTAGACAAGAACCTCATCGCCTCACTATGTAACCTTGACTATCCTTGTATTGGATGAAAAATAAAGGTTTACGCACCACCGAAGCAGTGTGCAATGTGTGAGCTAACAGGCTCAGTAGGATCTCACCCAGGTGTTCCATAAAAATTCACTGTATAACAAATCACGTATGCTCATTTTTAAAAATTAAACACTGAAAGATAAGAAGTAATAGGTTTTATTGAAAACATGGTTAATACTTTCCTCTTCCATAGTTCTAAATAAAAGCAAGTATATAATTTTCCAATGCATATTTCCATATCATTTTTAAAAGTCATCAACATACATATCAAGGCTAACTCATAAATCCAAGTAGTATAAACCAAAATCACAGGTTTCACAACACCAAGGAATACTGCAGGTCTATACATCAGACTACTCTTACCAAAATAAGCAATTTCACAACACAGTTCCTAGAACAATGGGCCTAGGAATTAGAGGAATACCCCATGATTAAACCCTCCCCCTAAAATGTCAATATCAGTCCCCTAGAATAATAGTCCTTGGAAAGAGAGTAAATCTCCAAGAAAACCCTCTGTGATAATCACAAACCAATGAAAAATAGGCTCTAGTTAATCCTTCCACCTAATTATGCAAGGTTACCCATGTGCTCTTTTTCACAAACTTATTCCAATTCCATGATAAAAATTCAAAAACAATTCTAATCCATTTATCAATGTCCATGGAAAACCATTTTTCTTTCAAAAATATTTTTCAACACACACACAAATCAAGCGAATTTCATAAATCAATTAATAATGTCATTTTCAAAGAAAAATAAGCAACTTCATTATCATAGGCTAGAGACGGAAACACCTACCTCATTGATTGGGTCACACATGCTCACAACAGAATCCAAAATTAAGAACGAAACCCAACAACACCCTCGAATACCTTAGGCTCCTATCCATGACACGATTGATTCAAATATAAACAAAAGGCGTCGTCAGAAGAGAGGAAAACCACATACCTCAAAAAAGGATGTCTCCTACACCATAACTAATGACGGAAAAAAGGCCTCCAAAATGAGATCTCACAATGGATCTAGAAGAAGACAAAAAGAAACATCCAACTTGGATCAGTGGATCTGATAACACAATGCTAGGGCACAATCACAATCAATCATAAGGAAGAATAGGATAGAACACTTACCTAGAGAGACACACTGTAGAAACAACAATGAAATATAGCTTATCATATCAATCCGAAAGGTGAGAAACCACTGAAAAATGTATAGGGAGAGTCTAGGGTTGAGATCCTTGATGTTTGGAGAGAAAATGACCAACTAAAACACTGAAACATGTGACTTTAAACTGGGTGCGGGCTGGGTCATGATGTGAACCCCTTGTTCATGATGTGAAGCCCATGCTAGATAAGGTATGATGAAAAAACTCATCAATTTAGTAAAAGACCAACATTTTAACCCTACATGATGTGTAACAATCATTCACGACATGTACATGCTCACAACATGATCTCCCCCTTCACGATATGATCTCATAGGCCAAGACATGAAACCGCCACCGCGTACACAACGTGTACTTCAGGTACACGATGTGTACCTGTTCTGAAGTCTCCATTAAACCCATAAAAATAGCATAAAAGAATTTTATAACCAGAAGTGAACTTAGAATGTGGGAAAAAAACCCAATCAAGGTAACAGGAAGTCACAAACTCCCCAACATAAAGACTTTTTGTCCCTGGGAAGTTACGTGGAGGATATATCCTCTAGAAAGAGATGAGGCTACTACTCCATCATAAATGACTCACGTTCCCATGTCTCATGCAAATATAATCCTTGTTTCCAAAAAAATATAACCAATGAAATAAAATTTCCATGAAAGACTATCATCTGAGAGTCAATAATCTAAAATATTTTCTCCAAAATAAAAGCATATAGCTCTAACTCAATTTCTTCCCAACATAGTACATGAGAGGGGTCAGGGTGATACTTTCTGATTTGAGATATGTGGTAAGCATCATGAATGTTCTTTGGGTTAATATGAAGTGATAAATTATAAGAAACTTCCCAAAGCCATTCAGTGATCTCAAACAGTCCAACATATCCCAAAGCCTAATTTCTAGTTATTACAAGTCGACGGTGACCCAACCAAGGAGAAACATTCAAGAAAACCCAGTCACCAATAGATAAATCCAATGGAATATTATGCTGATTTGTGTATGATTTAGAAAAACTTTGGGATATTCCCAGATGTTGTCGCACTCCATGAATATTGGTTGACGTCTCCTGAACCAGACTTTGTCCATCCAAAGCTACTTTTCCCACATCTTCCCAACAAAGAGGCGATCTGCATGAGTGTCCATACAATGCTTCAAAAGGATTCATTATAATCAACGATTGGAAACTATTATTGTAAAATAACTCAACCATTCCTAGATGGCTATCTCACAATCCACCTGAATCCAAGACGCAGACACAAAGAATATTCTTTGGGATTAAAATTGCATGCTCTGTCTGGAAATCTGTCTGTGGATGGTAAGTTGTGCTCAACTTGACTTGAGTCCCCATCTACCCATGGAGACTCCTAAGAAACATTGAGGTAATGCTTGGATCCCTATTGGAAATGATAGTTGATGGAATCCCATGTATCCTCATGATCTCCATCCTAGACTGCATACCTATATCTTTAACTTTAGTGTTATATTTTATCAGAATGAAGTGAGCATACTTTGTCAACTGATCATAAACCACCAAGAAAGTATTCTTACCTTGGGGAATCTGTGGAAACCCAATAAAAAATAAATTTACACCTCATCCCACTTCCATAACAGCACTGGAAGAGGCTGAATCATACCAGAAGGTTTCAAGTGCTCTGGCTTTATCCATTAGAAGGTGTAATAGAGGGATACATAATCTTTAATTTCTCTCTTCATACATGTCGACCAAAATCATCTTTTCGTGTCGTAGTACATCCTTTTAGCACATGGATAAATGTCCCATGAAGTGAGATGATAATTAAACAAGAATGAAGGTTTCACAGGTGTTGGGATAACATCTTGATTTTCAAAGTGAAGTATTATATCTTATGAAAGAGACGAACCAAATACTATCTCCCCACCATAAAGGGTTTCCCAAATATTTTGTAACTCATCATTATGCCGGTAACATTTAATGATATAATCTAGGAGATATGATGTAATATTAACACTAGTTAGAACCATACCTAAGATGTCCTCTTGATCATCCAAGTGCAACTGAATGAAAATCTTCATAAGATTCCACCCCTCCTATGATTCGAGAATAGCCTGTGATGGTACATTCCTACTTAAAGCATCTGTAACTACATTCAATTTCCCCAAAGTGTAGGTGATTTCGAATTCAAACAAAATAAGTTAATTTACCCATTGAATCTATTTGAGATTCAAGTCCTTCTATGAGAAAATATAACTCTGATTCATAAGATCAGAGAAGACTGTGAACTTCCCCCCAAAGAGATAGTTCCACCTATATTTAAGTTCATGAATCATCGCAGTAAGCTCTAAACCTTGAGTGGGGTAGTTTTTCTCATTATAGTAGAGTTAACGAGATCTATAAGCCAGCACATGATCATCCTTCATCATTATGTATCCCAAACTAGCACTAGATACATCACAGAACACCACGTTCCCCGTATCGGGCTCAGGTTTGATCAAAACAGGTTCTGATATCAAGAGTAGTTTGAGTTCATCAACGGAAGACTGGCACTTCAAATCCCATGATAATTCTACCACTTTCTTGGTAAGATAAGATAATGGAGAAACTGATTTATGGAAATCTATGATGAACCATTGGTAGTATCCAACATGACCTAGGAAGCTTCGTATCTCAAATACATTTTGTGATTCCTTCCATGAAAAAATAGTTTTTAACTTCTTTTGATCAACTGATAAGCCAAGTTCAAAAATTCTGTGCCCCAAGAACTTCACTTCTCAAATCTAGAAACAACATTTTGAAATCATTCCATATAGACAGTTATTTATCAGAATATCCAGAACCAAACTACGATAGTGCTTGTGCTCACATGTAGAATATGAATAAACTAGAATATCATCCACGAATACTAACACAAAGGTGTCACTATATGGGTTTAATATCCAATTCGTTAAAGCCATAAACAATTTAGGAGGGTTAGTCAGACCGAAAGGTATCATGATATATTAATAATGGCCATACCTGCTTCTGAAGGCCATCTTTGTTATATCCAACTCCTAAACTCTAAGCTGATGATAACTCGATTGAGGTTAGATCTTTGATAATGACTTTTCACACTTCAAATGATCAAATAAATCATCCACATGAGGTAAATGGAATTTTTCTTAAACAATACTCGGTATAAATTTCGATAGTACACACCTAATATTAGTGAACCATCCGCTTTCATAGAAAAGAGTATAGGAGATTTCCAAGGGGAAGCACTAGGGATAACAAATCCCTTCTCTAATAGTCCGTCCAACTGAATCTTGAGTTATTTCAACTCCAATGGTTCTATAAAAAAATGCATCGATATTGGTGTCCAACCTAGCACTATGTCAATTGTGACTTCTACCTCTATATCAGGAGGAAGAATGGAGAAGTCATCTAAGAAAACATCAAGAAAGTCTCGGACAACAACATGAAGATCCTCAATAGAAGAAATTTCATGGGGATCAAACACAACAGAAACCAAAAACTCCTGAGATCTGGGAAGGACAGTCCGACACGACCTATCCCCAGGTTCCACTCTCCTAGAAAAACACGAGAGAATACATCAACAGCAAGAAATGAAACACCCCGATGATAACAATCTACCTCATCTTGATGAGTGGAAAACCAATAAATACCCATGATGATGTTAAAAAAATCTAGATCAATAAGGATAAAATCCCAGACAAACTCTGTGTTAGCTATTATGATCAAACAAGAAGGACTCCTGAACCCCTACTCTTTCCTCTTGCCAAGAGGTGTTGCTAACTGCATTGTAAAGGGAATAAGTTACACGGTAAGTTTAAGCATATCAATAAAACGTGCAGATATAAATGAGTGGGTTGCTCCATTATCAAACAAGGAAGTGTCTACTAAAGATGCAATAATGAGCATGCCTCTCATTGTTGCTGGACCTAAATCAACTTCCATTAGACACTCATCTACTATGTTTAAATGCTTCACTATAGAGTCTTGTGGTTAGAACCCTGTAGTCTTTGAAGCTTCCGATGGCACTGTAGTATTCTTTGGATCCGACGAACCCATACCATAACGAGGCATATTCATATCCTAGAAGAAACAATATAGATGACCAAAATTTCCATATCTATTGTACATCTTCACGAGCATAGGACAAGAACGTCTTGTGTGACCCCCCATCCCACATAGGTAGAAAGTCAGAAGCACATTCCTAGCTGAAATGGATGGTGTGGAGGAGGCTCGCTACTAAGACACACCTCCACCACTTCTCTAACTGCCTTCCACTTCCTCTTCTTCCCATGCATTCCACTAAATTTGTCACTAGATGTTAGAGAAGAGGCAATAGCACCAACCATGCCTGCCATGGGCATCTATGCCATCATTTCTAGATCTATTTTCTCCACATAGGTTGAAATATTTATCATGAACAGATGTGATCTATGGTATGGTTGGAAATGTTATAGGAACTTTTGTACCTTCAGCTAGTCATTCATTACCAAGTCTGTAGTAAAATTTACAAGCATAGAAAAATGGTTTCTCTATGCAGACATTGAACGCTCTTCCTACTACAACAAATAGAAATCCACAGATTTTTCCAACATTAAAAACTCTGGAAAAAAATGATGAAACAATAGGGTTTAAAAACCCTTACAATCCAAGCCCATGTGTTTGTTTTCCTCGACCATAGGGTCCCACTAACGCAAGTCAGAACCCTCAAGTATGAATTCTTCACACTTCACCCTGATATTCTCAAGTGTCTCCATGAAGTCTACGATTTTATCATTCTTTTTCGACTAATATTCCGCCTTTTGAGGTTCAACCATACCTTTAAATCATGGTGGCTACTCATGCAAGAACTCTCGTGATCAGTCTCTTTCTGCTCCTACTTCGTGTTGTACTCCAACAACTACATTCTGAACTCGTGGAACATCCTGATCAAAAGAATGTACAACCCATAAGATAGTCTTGATGATATTCTTATCCATAGGTGAATTTCCTTGAGGAGAATTACTTGAAAATTCTTGAGAAACCTGTTGATGATATCTCATAAGCATACCGATGCAAGCTAAAACATAAGAACGATCAAACACTGAACAAACATGAGTTCAAAATAGAAAACCCATAAGTAGAAACATGGATTATTAAAAACAAAAACAAAAACTAGAGACACATATATTGACATAACATGGTAACTTGAGTCTTGTTACATCACAATATGGAAAAGAACATATTGCAACATACCTCCCAAGTCTTGATAGTTCTATATACATTCTAATAGAAGTCCTAAGAAAAGAATTTTTGAGGGCAGACTTCCTCTGATACTATACTATAATGAACCAACCTGGGTTACCCTCAAACCTAGCAGCCTACCCGATCCATCACATACGTGAAGGGTATTCCTGACCTCCACAAGATGGTGACAATCACCCGGGTATTGAATGAAAAAACTATGGGAATGATTTCATCAAACCTAAACAATCACATGGAATACATATACAAGGCAATAAAGGAATAGTGTAAGACTAACAAAATATATATTCCACAACTATAAGAAAACTACAGAAACAAAAAACTCTATAACAATAGATAAAAACTCCAAAAGGAAATTATGACTAGAATGAACTCCAAGCCAACAGCTATTCCCTTGATGGAATTAAAAAACTCCGACCATCTCACCATCAGCTACCTATCCCGGCTGATGCAAACCTCATCACCTCGCTACAACACTTTGTCTTTCCATGCACTGGAAGACAAATAATAGTCTATGGACCACAAAATCAATGTGTAGGGTGAGAGATAACATGATCAATAGGATCCAACCCAGGTGTTACATAACATGCCTCTGTATAAAAAATCATATATTCTCATTTTTTAAATAAAACACTGTATGATAAGAAGTAAGAGGTTTTATAGAAAACATGGTAAATACCTTCCTATTACATAGTTCAAAAAAATTGGTATATCAATTTAAAAATCATATTTCCATATAATTTTTCATAAGAATCAGCATGCATACCAAGACTAACTCAAAACGACAAGATGTATAAACTAGAAGAACATGTATCACAACACCAAGGAATACTACAGGTCAAGGTAGCAGACTAATCGTACCAAAATAATCATGTTCAAAAAATGATCCTAGAACAACGGGCCTAAGAAGTAGAGGAATACCCCATGACTAACCCTCCCCCACCAATGTTAATATCGGTCCCCTAGAACAATAGGCCTAGAAAATAGAGGAAATACCTAAGACAACCCTCCATGATAATCATAATGAAATGGACGATGGACTCAAGATAAACCTTCCACATAAGTAGCCATGGTATCCCATGTTCCCTTTTTCACAAACCCATGTCAAAGTTATGAAAAAAATTCAAAACCATTTATAATCCATTTATCAAAATCTATGGAAACCAATTTTTCTTTCAAAACCATGTTTCAACACACAGTACAGTCATTCCAGTTTCAAGAAATCAATTTATAAAGCAATTTCCAATGAAAAACTAGGAGGTTCATTATCATATGCTAAATATGGAACCACCTACCTAAATTCTCATGTCACACATTCCTGAAACCAAATCCAAAACCATGAATGATACCCAAAAGCATCAACAGAAACCCTAGGATTCAATCCATGACAAGATTGATTCAAACATAAACAAAAAAGGTCTGCAGAGAAGAGGAAAACCACATACCTCTAAGAAGGAAGCCTACCACACTACAACCAACTTAGAAAAAAGGACTTCGAAATGATATCCCATAATGGATATAGAAAAATATTAACAGAAGCATCCAACTTCGATCATTAGATCTGATAACCCAATGCTAGGTCGCTATCTCGATCAATCGCAAGTAAGAATCCGAGAGAACACTTACCCAGATATACACACCATAGAAACAATGATGTAAATGAGCCAATCATATCAATTTGGTAGCTGAGAAACCTCTGAAAAACACCTAGAGAGAGACTAGGGTTGATAGACATAATGTTTTTAGAGAAAATTACCAACCAAGAATCTCAAACAAGTGACTTTAAACTGGTTGTGGTCCGGGTCACAACGTGTACCCCTTATTTATGACCTGAAGGTCATGCTGGATAAGTTACAGTGAAAACCCCATTGCCTCAGTTTAAAAACTGACATTTTCACCCTACATGATGTGTACCCATCATTAACAACGTGTAAAAGATCATGATGTGACCCCACCTTCGCGACATTGTCTCCCAGGCCATGGCATGAAACCAACACTAAGTACACGACCTGTACTTTAGGTTCATGGCGTGTACCTATTCTGCAGTCTGCAGTAAACCCATAAAAATGACATAAAATGATTTAAAACCATAAGGTAACTTAGAATTATGTAAAACTAACTTGATCAGGGTAATGGGATGTTACATGTCATATCAATATTTAATTCATTAATTATTTAACCACACTTCGATCATCATGAATCACAGAAACATGTTATTTATCTATTTCATCGTCAATGATAGACCATAAAAAATATCATAAAGGAATTTGAAAAATCATAAATTATTAATATTATACCCTAATAGTGTGTTTAATTATATATTATTTATTAACATGGAATGAATAATAAATGCAAACATCGCTACTATGAAACTAGTATAAATGATCAAAATTATGTACACCCGAAGTGGAAAATTGTAAGAAATTATGTAATGAATGAATAATAAGGACATGTATGAATGATAATAGATCTAAATAATGTTAAAATTTATGTAATTATGAGATCTTTTTTTTAATAAAATATGTTAATGTTTTTTCATGGATGTTTGGAAAAGTGTTTTGAGTTTTCATCCAAAATTTCTCTATTTGAGAAAAGTTTGATATTATACACCTAATTTCTTTTATATTGTGTATATAAATCTAATTTGAGATATCTAATCATGAATTATATTTTAATAATTTTATTTTATGTTCTAATATATGACCAATCATTCAAGGGTTTTTTATTAAATTGTTACTCAATCCATAATGATTTTCTTGGTCTTAATTTAGTTTTTTCGAGACATGTTACATGATCAAAACCGTGTTTCCATTATATGGTTTATTCTCTACCCATGGATATGTTTTTTATCAGACTCTTTATTAATCAAGGGATTAAAAATCAAAATAATAATACATTATTCCTGTGGTTATTGATATAGTCATTTCTGCAATAGTAAGTATTTTAGGCAACTTAAATCCCCCTCTTTGAGTTATAATGATTTATCTAGAACAATGATCATCTATTCTTAGGTTCTAAAAACATAATTTTTATTATATACTAATTTATAATCCTCTATAGAAAATTAATTTTTCTAAAAGAAACTATTTTAATACCCTTTATACAATGTGGATTTTTAAAAAATGGTAATTTAAAGTATTATTAATGTCCCTTTGATAATAAATTTTTTTTATCAATATTTTATATATAATTATTTAAATCATTTTGAAGGATACATTTTTGGATATTTAAGTAAAAATATGTTTTTAATTAGTATTCACTTATCCTTTTGAAAAGGCTTTTTGATGAAATTCATAACTTCCTCCATTACATCAATATTATTATTTTTTGTTTCTGAAAGCACATTGATGTTTTTACTTCCTTCATATTATCATTTTCAAAAGGATGTACCCAAATTGGAGGTTTATTTTAATTTTTATATTATAATATATCTTTTTTGGGAATGAATTCATGATACAAATAAAATATAATTCATAACCCCTTAATGGGTTACATCATTCATGAATTCATTTTCAAGGTAGTTTTTCATCTATACCAACATACTTCTAGGTTTCCTTTTTTTAATCAGGGATATATTATTTTAAAACCATATACATATTTCCAAGGGATTAATATTTCACTAGATATAAACTTGATTTTATATATGAGGTGAACATTAAATTTTACATAATTCAAATTGGATTATGTTTACGTAGAAAGAATGTTGTTCTACTAACATATGGGAAAGTATTAATGATTTAAATACTGTTATTTCAGTAGATATGCCTATTGATAGTTTAAAATTGTGTTTTTGACTATTTTTTTATTTGGATGTTTTATGATCACACTACATTTTTTTGTTTATATTGGGAAATGTATTAGTATTTTTTATGATTATTGATTTCCAACCTAGATTGGTCATGTATAAACATTCCTTATTTTTTATTATATAGATATTTATGTTTTATTTATTAAGAGGGTTATCATGGAATGGTGTGAGTGGTATTAATGAATTTAAAGTAAATTAATTTGATTTAATCTAGTTATAGGTGGGGCTTGGAATTATATAAATCCTTGATGCATCGAAAAGATTATTGAGACAAAACAAGTTTGTGTATTTAATTTATGCCATCACAATTCATCATGTAGTCTTGAATATGGTATCAATGAAAATTAAAGTGTCTTGTAATAAGGGTTTGATAAATGTTTTTTGTTATATTTCATTATGTATTTAATTATTATGATATTACTAATATTATTAACATTCTCAGACTTTTTCCATATATATTTCATGCTCCATATTTCATATTGATTATGAAATAATTTGTTAACCTATTCCTTCTATAATATTTATTCCATGTTTACATAATTATTTCTTCAATTATAATTTTTTCCATTACTAATAATTTGATCTCACCCCTTCTTGTGTTTCCATTTCAAAATTTTATAAGGAAAATTAGTACATGTGACATGATGAGTGGGATAGAACATGTGAATAAATGTATTCAAGATATTAAAGAATTATCATGAATTAATTAGTTTATTATATAGTGTAAAAAATCCATTAGTTGATAAAGACACATGATTTGTTATTTTATAATGTGTCGTAATTATATAAATTCTTACACATAAAATGATCCTCAAGATAAAAGTGATGAAATTAATAATTTTTTTAATTATGGATTGTTATTTCAGTGAATTTAGAGTCACTATAAAAAAATATATTTAATGTATGTATTTATGGAACCAGATCTAGGAGTGATGGTTTGGGTTTTCCCATGAATTTCTTATGCATGGTTTGACATAATGTAAGCCATAATTATGAACCCATTTTATTTCTTCCAATTTCACTTTAAAAATTGTAATTTCTGGATAATTCAACCATGGTCCCCAGACAACATAGAGTAGAATCAAACCACATTAAAATATATATAATATAATAAATCATATGTCCATAATTTACAATAAAACACATAACCATCAATGGAAACCCATGGATTATTATGAGGAATATATAACTACGCAATCCTTTTCACCAGCAACACAAGACTCAACGATCCTATCTTTTATCTACCATCGACAGAAAAATAAAAAGAGTTATTTGAAACCATTTTATAATGAACAAACCTATGCCACTACATTATTATAAAACCTATCCAAGCTACTAAAATACCTAAGGTGATCCCATGATCATAATAGGACCGTAATAAGAAGTATGAGTTGTAAAATATTCATAAATAAATTCAAAAAAACAACAACTGAATTATAACAGAACAAGGAAGAATGATAATGAATAATAATAAATCAAACATTGGTATTACAATTAAAAATGAAAAATTCCATGTGATCTTTATAATGATACAAACCAATATAAAAAAGAATACTAGAGATGATTATACATAATAGCATCCACAAACTCAATGTGACTCTCAATATACCACAATGAACTAGAATCCATCAACATCCCAAAGGGAGAATTATCAATCCTGCCTAAAATACACTACCCAAATAATATAAACAGACATGAATACTTCATACCCATATATGTTTGTATATGGAATTTGAGCCAATGTCCAGATGGATGAAACCATTAGTCCATTCAATTATTTTTATAATAGAAACAAAGTCCACTAGTTTGATAATAAATAAAAGAAAAAATATTTTCATTTATGTTTCTTTGTTTCAAACAAAAAAAATTTAACATCACCATCTTAATATTTTCTTTGAAACCCCGAATTAAATCATCCATTAATCATTTGAAATAAAAATTTAAAAAAAACTCAACCATTTTCCAATAAAATCTATACGCAAATTTCATGATTAATAATAATTGAGGGAATCCAATAATGAAATAAAATGAATGATAAAATAAAAGTCACCTTTCAAAAAAAAACTCAATTATAAACTACCAATACATCAAAGTATGTAAAAATAAATTGTTAAGTAAGTTACATGATAAATAAAAAATAAATACTTCCAAATATATGATATATATATATATATCTCTTAAGATAACACCATAGTGACTAATGGGGTAATACCCAACATACAATGGTGGAATCCCTAGCATTAAGGTCGAATAGTATAACGCTCACCACCCAAATCACTCTCATCCAAACTAATTGGAGACTCATCCCTTAGCTTGAAAAATCTAAAATAATGGACACTAGCTAGATAAAACACTAATATAATGAATAAATTATCCGTAGATATCCATCATAGTGTCAAGTGGTTACTAATTCAATAGATAAAATAGATGGTCCACATCCATGTTAATGTAAATAAAATTATAAAAAAATCCCCCAGATAACATCACAGTAATATCCTTACGGTATAAAATATCCACCTTAAAAAATTTTCAAACACATAAGAATACAAATGAATCCGTAATCAATAATAAATCACATGAATATATATAAACATCATCAATAAAGACAATGGCTTCCGATAATGGAACAAACAAAAAATTAATACTGAATAATTTAACAATGTGAAATAAAGTCTTGGTTTTTGTACATAATAAATCTATTTTTTGGAAATACCTTTTTATAAATTTTAGGAATCCAATAATTCCAATGGAATTGATAACGAAACATTACCACACAAACATAATCAACTGAAGGAAATCCCTAAAAAATTCGTAAGTAAATCATAGCATTTTTTAAAATGAAACACCATTGAAATAATAATGTAATCCCACTATATTAATCAGTTTTGATAAAAAAATTCATGAATAGTCATTTTTGTTAAAAAAACACTCGTTGAAAGTTTATCAAAAATTTATAAAAACCATTTTAAATAATATCACCACTAAAATATTAAAATAAAAAAATTTAATAAAGGGAAATCTCAAACAAATATGGGAAAAATTGACAAAAATATTTTATATAACATATACATCAATAAAATAACTCAACAATACATTTAAAACAGAAACCGTAAATGTAACCCTAAAATAAAAGGAAATGGAACAAAAACACAAGCCATAGGTAATTAAATCATGTGACCAACAATAGAATCCATCATATTAGGTATCCTAAGACTAAAGAAACTCTTTAGTAACTAAAACCCCAATTATAGAACAACAATATCCATGAAAATAATACCACATGGCCACTAGGGTTATATAAATGGGAAAAAATAGAATGAATCCGTGGAAGAAGAATACATTTTCTTAACCATATTAATGTAGTTGAAATTCCAGTAATAAATCACTTTATATCCACAATGGAATTGATTGGAGGACTAAGAAGATCCCTTGAGCAGAACCTAAGATAGAGGAGTTCAAATAGGGATGATTTGGGGAGATGCATTACATAAAAAGAACAGGACAGATGAAAACGACAAAACCTAAGAAGTACATATACCTTACTCAGTTGGTTTATCAAAGTGTGTGGTAACCATATTATAGACACTATCCAAAACTACCCAGGTCTGACGATCTTCCCTTCTATATTTCCCAAAATGTTCGCCTACAATGTAGCCCTGGAAAAGATTTTAAAAATTCAAGGATTCACACTATAACACCTCAATACGAAATTTACTCAATCTAGGATAAAATTATATTAAAAAATGACATGTTTTGTGTAACATTCCAATATATTGATATGCACCAAATCACAATTACTCCCATAATTTTAAAGGACTAATTGATTCACATCTAATTTGGGTCTTTCGATTTATTAAAAATAATATTATGTAACTCCCTACAATGGGGGCCGAACATCTTATTTATTATTTATGTTTTTTTAACGAAGAATATGGATCACCTTTAAAATATATCATCCAAAATTTGATTGCAAGGAATCTTCCTTCAAGTATTTTGGAAACCTATATGCAGGCTTAAGGGGAGGGTCCTCCCCTTCAATTAACATAATGACAATAAATTAATGCCCCTTTAAAATATAGTATCCATGATGTCCAATATTAAATTTCACATGAGACAATCATTTTAGAGACTAGAAAGTTCTCATAACCTGAGTGGTTATATTTATAATTCTCATTTATAGAGTTATATTATAATTACAATATTTAATATGATATCATGAAATTTTTTTTATTCCATATACATATCCATTTAATTCCTATATTTCTCATAAACATCCTATTTTTCTAAATTGGATTCCTCACCCAAAATAATACAACGAAAATGAGTTTCAAAATTTCATTTCAAATTTAATTAATCTATCACCACCCTCAAATTATCCAATATGTTTCTCATAATCAATGTATCATCCTTAAAGTTCAATAAAGAATTTTATTCCAAAATTTCAGAATATTAGAAAATATTTATAAATGTATAATTATGAAAAACAGGAACACATAGACTGAATTAGAAATAAAACATTAATTAAAATATATATATCAATATTCAACTATAAGGTTTAAAATTAATATTTCAAAACAAACATCAAATAGTCTACATTTCCATCATTGTGGTCTATTTTTATTGAATTTTTTAATCCATACATAAAATATAATACAACTTCAAAATAACATAAACAAGGAAAATTGATTTAAAATCGATTTCAATATGATAATTTATAACATTTAAATCCCAAAATAAGTTGAATTTAAATTATTTAGTATAGAAAACTGAGAAACGTTAAAATGTGATATAATTCACTATATATTTTTATTTTGGGGGTTTTAGAATGAAAAAAATATATGAAGAATTTTTTGAAATTCAATTTGACAATGATTTCAAGATTAGAACACATACAACTTTGTGCTTCATTCATTTCATATAAACCATTATTAAAATTTTAATTTATTGTGTTTTACTCAGGATGAATAAATTTTTTTTGAATAAACACATTCTTTTCAAACTATCCATTTCAAATGAGCATTTTATTTCATTTGATATAATTTATATGGTCACTAATTAAAGTATATCTGAAACATTATTTAACCTTCTAGTTTAGTAACAAGGGAAAATTTTACCTATGTCAATTGCCTCATTATGAGAATAACATTTATTTATAGTCTTTGAATTTTTCAATCTAATTAAAATTTTTAAATTGAAATTATTTTGGAATACAGACATAGATTATTTTATTTTTATCTTGTTAGATCAAGTGAAAATATCCCATGTATCATTATTATCAATTTTTTCTAGATATCATTTATTGAACAAAACCATTCCTTATATTCAATAACATATTTAATAGAACATGGTTTAATATTTTATAAATGAGTGGTTTGGCTAGTTGTTTTTATTCTTCTTCTAGTTGCACTAGTTTATTATAAATAACTATATTATTTTTATATTCAACATAATTTTTTAATATCTCATAATTCCTATAATATTTCTCTCAACTAGACTCTTCACCATCAATAAAATTTGAATCAACGTCAACATTAACATTACTATTCCCAATCTAAAATTCATAGATATTTTTTTATAATTTATTGGCTTCCAATTATTAGTTTTTTTCCTTTGTAACATATATTTTAATCACCATGGTATTATTATCAAGGATTTTATCTTCATAAAAATTAAATATTTTTAATATAATTTTTCTATAAATTAATAATAAATTTCATTGATAGTTATACTACAAACACTATTTTATTATCAATTCCATAAAAATTTAAAAGATAATATTCTTTCATATTTATCATATGGGGTTTACTATACACATTACTGATGGTCTTCTCCTGAATTTCATCTCATAGGGAGTTATTTATAAAATTTGGTTAGTTAAACAAAATTTTATATAAGTTAAACGATTTATACAACCTTACACAAAAAGTGGTCTTGATTTCTTATGGTGAAAAAACATTGTTCTACTAATCTTACATATACTTCAGTTTTAACTTCTGGACATTTTATTCTATAATGGATCGTATGGAGTGATTTTCTAATTATTTTTACAATTCATAGAATGTTTAATTACAATAGAACATTAAATATAATTCTCTCCATTAATAGTCAATAATATCTTTATGTATAACCATAATTATTTTTCAAAATCGCTTATGAAATAATTTCCTTTTTTAAAGAGTGTGTGACTTATACATCATCATAATCACTTGAGTGAATATTTTATAATGGAAAATAATCATCATTTTTTGAGATAATCTTTATTACTCAATATATTTGATATTTAATTAGTTCTATTGATCCCTTTTATTTAGTTTCTAGCTATTAAAATAAATCATAGATAATCTACACCGTTTGGCCTATTTCGTATGTAATATCACATTATCTTTTCAGCCTATGAGAATTTCATATATCTTATACTCTGTAATTATTCTTGAATCTCATTTAGATATGCAGTAATAGTCATATATGTCATAATTTATTCTATTTTTTGAATATATATAAATCATATTATAGATATATCTAATTTGAAATATATTTCAATTAGTTATATCACATTTTGTGATAAATTTCCAATATTTAATTATTAGATTATGGAACCACTCATTCCAAGTATGACATCACTACCAACGTCATAGAGTTGATTAAAAATTTATATCTTCTATTTTAGGCCTTTAACAAATATGATACATTTTATTTTATAATTTTTGACTAAATTTTATTTTCACAAATTGCCTTAATATTAAAATATCCATTATTATAAATATTTAAAACTCATATATTGTGTTTCTATATATTTATCATGATATTTTTATGATCATGTGTAAAGAACATCGACTATCACGTATTTAGGGATTTTCTTTCTTCAAATATATCAATATAACATACACTATCATAGATCATTAAACACTTGTACAATGACATTTTGTTCAATTATTGCCTTGATTTATCTAATACTGAAGAATAGTCATGTAATGTAATGAATATTAACTATGTCGATCACACCTTATAAAAACATTCCAAAAACATTTAAATATGTTATGAATGATTATATTTTATTTACACCTTTTTATAATTTTTTTCAAAATATATTTATTTTTTCATGTTATAACATTTATAATTGTGAACATATAATTTATTTCATATATTTACATTCTCTCTCATGAAATTTAAATATATTTCCTTTCACCTCTTAATAATTTTTTATTAAAATAGTAATATCCATTTTATATAAAGATTTTTATCAAAACATTAATTTCATAATATGAAGACTCTTCCTTCTTAACAATATTTTCCCAGAAAAAAATTTATATTATATAAACTTCATTATATTAATCATAATATGTTTATTCAAATCATCATTTTAATGGCCCATATATCATTGAAATATTATTAAACATAATTTTCATAAATATATATAAAATAATCCCATGAATCTTGAGATCTAAAATCTTTGTGAAATTTGGTAATTCGTAAAATATATATAATTTAATAGAATAGTATTTTATTTCATTATTCATAATACTAACCTAGAGATCAGCATACTCTAATCACTCCATGGAATAACCAGGGGATGAAAAAAAAATAAGTGATGATCTATAAGCCCCAATAAGAGTGTAAATTGAATAATAAATGGGTAAGATATCATGAGAGTTGATAATCAAAGCAAATAAAAATATAGTAAGGATAAAAAATCATATAAAACTATGGCATAAGAGTCCCATGTCATTAGGGCATAGTGAACATGAGAATCATAATATGTAGCAGAATCATATGGCATGTCATCATAAATATATGTTAGGGCTCACCATCAAGACATAATAACATTATGGAAGAAGATAAATGTCTCATGACCATTCATAAATTGTAGAAAAATATAACTACATCATGATCACAAATGACATTGTGGAAAAAGCATACCAAATCATGCCCACACATTAGGGTCTCGTGAGATATAATGTAGGATTGATATATAAATTTGGTCCCCATTTCACATAGAAATATGTTATATGTTTTAGCTCCACATAGAAATGAAAAATTTAAAATTATTTAAAATAATCTCATTATATAAAAATTTGAATCATAATATATTGAAAAGAAATAACTATTGATTTATTATATAAGATCCTATAAAAACAATATAGGAATGTAAAACAATAACTATTAAAAAATATCACTCACCATGAAAATAAGTATCAATGTAACATATAAAACGCATGAAAAGATGAAGAGGAAATAAAGTAGTCAATATGTTTTATTTAATGGTTATGAAAAGGTAAAAATAGAATTTTAAAAGGACCACACTGTATAATTTCTAAAGAAACAATATGTAAAACAATATATTTAATGTCAAAATGAGGTTGGGTTTTTTTGGAAAATTATAGAGAGGAAATAATCTTTACAAGGGTTTTAAAATATAAGTATAATTTTGTTAAAAAGGGATATAAACTAGAAAAGCATCCATTTTCATATTCATAAGGTTTTGACATAATGAATCAATAATAAGGTAAAAAATTGGATTTATTATAAAAAGAAAATGAGGGATGGTGGAAGATTAATGGACATAAGGTAATAATAATGAAATGATATAAATTGTTAGAGATAGATATAGAGAGTGATAGAGAATATATATTCAATAACGATAATGACTAAGAATGAACCCTTAACCTAAGTCGTGGTTTTCTCTAAATACTCCACTATCTTCCTAAAAAGTGAAGTGTCATAAATTAATTTCCCAAATTAGATAAATTCTTATATTTATTTATCTTCTATAATAATTTTTTACCATGTGTTTCTCATTTAGTAAATTTATATATTCTGTGTTAATAGTTTTTACATTTCAATGTTCATTGTTCCAAACCCACTTTAATGTAGTGGTAATTGAATAAGGTAATTTTCTTAAGGTTCCATTATCATTATAATGATCATGGAGTATTTTCATAACAATCAAGGTGCGATGGTGTTCAATAGACAGGTAGATAATTATAATGCATGTAATCATCCTTGGAAATCTTGTCATTTATGGTTAAAAATTATTATTATTATTTACAATTGATGATATTATTAACATATATATTTTATCATTATAGAATTATATAATATATTTTACTAGTTTAATTTGTTATATTAAATCATGAAATTAATTATGAATAATTTTATTGAATTGAATAATTTTAACACAAAATATCATTTTCCACTTAGGTAGTCTAAAATTATCATGGGAGAAATGAGGTTTTTAGAGTGTTTTAAAAATAATGTTTAACCATGTTAACCTTAAATGTTATATAATAATTTACATTATTTTAAATAATACTACTAGAGTTTATTTTATTAATTAAATCATGTTATATAATGGATAATGGGTGAATTTAAATGGAAATATGGGTTTTGAAACACTTACATAGTTCCTTGAGTCGCCTCTTCTGGATTGGGCCTAAAGCCATTATTAGAGGTAATTTTGTTCACAAAATGGGATTAGGGAAATGTATATGGAATTTTGGAGATGTATTTTGAGAGGTGTTTCAGTAATTAATGAGTTTTTGATGTGTGGAGAATGGGGTGTAGGAGGGTTGTTCATATTTCCTATACATATGTTTATTTTAGAATGATGTATTGATTATTTTATTATTAATGATATTGAATCTAAATATTAATAATTATAATAAATTTTACTAGAATATAATTAATAAATATGGTCTTTTTAGTTAAATTACATCCAAAACCAAATAGAATCTTTTTAATATTTTATTAATGATAAGGATTCAAAAATAGTTTTTATTTAGTGTAAAATATAACATCTGGTATCAAATATAAAATATTATTTTATGAATTCAAATCAAAATTAAAAAATGAATCAATTCACTCCTTAAAAAATCTTATAGATATAAAATATTTTTTTAAATGTTTGAGTAATATTTATTTAATGAAAATGTCATAAAACTAATGATATTAAAAAAAACTATGTATTTTACTATTCATTAAATAATTTTTAATGTTAGAAAAATCCATCAAATAACTCTAAGATAATTTTGACGTGATGATTTCAAAAATAAATTTCATTTAATATAATTTTAATTCAAAATATTATAATTTGAAAATTAAAAAAAAGTATATAATTCAGGGAAAATAATTTTTGATTGAATAAAATATATTATTTTCATTAAATGATCACATTATTATTTGTTATTATTTAGAAATTATTTTATATTCATTAATCAGTTATTACACATTTTCTACATAAATAAATTTTAAAATTAGAGAATTCAATTTTTACATTAAAAGTAATATTTTACCAGATAGGTTAACATTTACATTACCAAAAGTTTATTAATTTTTTATTTTAATATTTATGATATTAGAAATCATTTTAGAAAATTATAATATGAATATATAATTTTTTTTTACTAATTACAGATAAACATTTTTAGGTTTCTTACAATTATTATCTTTCATGTTTCTATTTTAACTATCAGTTATTATTATAAACACTCATATACTTTTCCAAAGATCAGATAATCACTAAAATTTCTATAAATACTTCTCATTTCCCTTGAAATTTATTCATTCATTTTACTATAAATTTTATTTATATATCATTTAAAAATGATAATCTGGTTTAAAAATATTTTCTTATTTTTACTACTTTTTCATGCCTCTGGTAATTTTAGAGGGAAAATGTAAAAAATTATCATGTTCAAATTTTTTTATACCTTGTTTCTCAGTTGTACTATTTTCAATTATATAGAGTATATTTATAGTTCATATGTAATTTTTTATATTTGTAAAATAATATTTATTGAGTGAATGATAAATTCAATACATTATCCCACACATAAACTGAAGAGGGGCATTTTTATATCCTAAAATTCAATGTTATTATATTCTTCCCCCTTTAGAAAACCCATCTTTGAAATTTCAACTCAATCCAAATGATGTAAATAGATTAGTGTAATTGTTTTCATTTCAACAAAAAAAGTTGTACTATTTTGTAGAACATTATCTTCACTATGTTGGATTTCCACTAACTTAACTTTATAAGAGACATAAAGATTGGATTTTTTTTACCATTAGATTCATTATAGGTTAATAATCTGGTGTGTACATCCCCGAAGAGATATACGCAGATGTTGGAGTTGGTTCCCTAGAACCAAATTCATTTAACATTATGCTAAACTTATATTCATGCTTTTTTAATATTAAAAAATTCATTATCACAACATGATTGTTCTTATATATGAAAATTCATGTGATAATTTCCGTAGAGTAGCTATCACACAAAAAGTTCATAGAATATCCCCGCTATGATGGTAACCTAGAAGTTTCATGATAGAATATGTAAAT
This sequence comes from Viscum album, assembly GCA_963277665.1. Lineage (NCBI taxonomy): Eukaryota > Viridiplantae > Streptophyta > Magnoliopsida > Santalales > Viscaceae > Viscum > Viscum album. The sequence goes on from OY728127.1 coordinate 629,977,842, forward strand.
AAATGTTCTATTGTAGGAAGATATCATTAGAAGGGACTCAAATGTTACATGATATCATGGTTGGAGACTCATAGTACTTTGATTCACCTTCTCATGTTGTGTTCCCCTTGTAATGTTCGGTATGATATTACGATAATGTGACCCGATTTTAGGAAATACACACTTATAAGTGTCATTAGATGTTCCTTTTTTGTGTACATTTGTAATGGTACATAGAATTTAATATTATTATCAATGAATATTATGAGTCATTTACATTTATTTTTTGACAAAAATTGTGACAACATATGCTCATAGAGAAGTAGGATACGTTGGGTGAGTTATGGGTAATATTGCATTAATGAATAATGTGAGAAAGTATTTATCCATTTTATTTATTAATGGATGTAAATATCACAATATCATTGATGGAAATGATATGGTCTAAATAAATACCTGCCCATGGTATTCTCTAGGAATTTTCTATTTTTAAAAATTCAAATAATGAGATATAGATCATATAGGTTGATGACACCACATTGCAACCAACTTGATTGGATGTATTATGATAAATGGATTATGTTACACGGTAAGAATTCATATGAGGTGACATGAAATTGCAGAATTATCTTCCTTCTCTATTGGTGCCAAGGCGTGTTGTAATATGTTAGCCTTGACTTTAGGCTAGTTCTCCTAATGCCATGGAGAAAAAGGCCTAGGGGGTCACACACTAAGGGTAACAGAATCTCAGTTAAATAATTTATTATTTAACATGTTGAATAAATAGTATTCTTGGCTATGGTTTATTGATTAATCGTATAATCCGGATCAAATTTATTGAGGAGGACTGGAAGAACTTTTTTTGAGTGTACTGAGAAAATAATAATAATAAATATTATTTGATTATAATAATATTTAATTATAACGTTCAATCTAGGAACATGTCATGGAGATAATGGTATTTCTGTTATTATTTGACATGGGGGTTCCACATGGAATAATAAAATAAGTAACATTACTTGTTCAACTTATTTATTATTACCTAGTGAATTAAATTATAGGTGGTATTATTATCTCATTTCACCAAGGGGAAAGAGAAGGCTCGCCAATGTGTTTGTGCACGACATTTGGAGAAAAATCTCTCAAGCCTTGAGAGATCTATTTTCTCTAATTAAGTTATCAATAACTAGACCTTGCATCCTGCAACAGATAAAATAACGATATGTAAGTGGCTCTCCAAGTGATCAAAGGTTGACGATGAAATCACAAGGATCTTTAATACCAGCACCCAGTGACTCCTTTGGTGGCATCCAGAGATTTTTGGATCACATGTAGATAACTTCTAGATTAGATCTACTCTTCACCTCTACAACACAATGAAGGAACAACATAGATATTTGGTCAGACACATCCATGATAAAAGAAAACCATGGAGGTGTATCTTGAATTAAATTAAAATAATTATAAACAAAATATGTTGATCCTCACTTTAGGTTATGAGGGAAATTATTCCATTTTTATTTTTCTTGGATAAAATCTGTGGATACTGGCATTCATCGTCATATTGATCCTAGATTAATCATTGATTACAGCAATATTTAATGTTGGTCATTGGCCCAACTGCGCTTCCGCTACACCCAGAACCTACAAGTGGTATCAAATCAGGAATATTATAGTTTATAATTATTTAAATATTTCATAAATGATTTATTATTTAATAATTAAGTAATCCTATTCAAATTTAATAATTAATTTATTATGATTGACGAGATATGTTCTCCCACTAATGTTTCTCACCAATATAAGAGAAATGAATTATTTTTTGAATAAAATTAAATTTGGGATCTCATTAGGAGGCACCTACAATTCTGTCTAGCTGACAAAATAGCACACACTGTGTATTCAGAATTACATTTCATGTAATCTTCTATACATACCATGAAATCTGGATTGCACATCGTGTAGTTGAGTTCAACTAACCAATAGTAATTCTACAATTACACAAGTGGTGTTCAATTATTACACATTGTGAAGTAAATACTTTCACCGTGTGTTGACCAGGACATATCGGCACACAGTTACCAGATTACATGTTGTGTGGCCCACTGGACTTGGCTTGTAGTCCCACTCAAGTTAGGGAGAAAGAGTGTATCCCATACATGTCTCAGCATATTGGTGACCATGTAACCCAGAGACAACATAGCGTGTGGCCTTCTGGACATGCCATGTAATCTAGAATTTTTGATGTACACCTCACACGCCAAGTCCCTGGGCATGTATTTTAGATAGGATAGTGAAAGGTAGTACATGTCATGTATTCTGAACTACACGGAGTGTACTTTACCAAATTATGCAGAATTAAAACATTCATATCTGTGTAATGTTTAGAACTACCTATCTTGTATAAATAATATTAAAGGTTATTACTCTATGCATTGAATCACAACATGTTTCTTAAAAAAAATAATGTTATTCATGTAATCATTTGTGAGGTACATGTTTTGATTGTAAGAAAAAATCATGTATGTCTTATGTCATAGGAGTGAAACAGTATAGGAGTAAAATACATTTCTGGTATATTCACGATGGGTATTCATCGTGTTGTCTCCATGGTACATTTATGTATAAGGTTAGTTTTAAATGAATTTATTTGTTTAAACTTATTATGGATTAAAATATAAAGTAATTTTGAAATGTATTAATATAAAATTATTTATTAATTAAATATAATAATTAATTGATTTAAGTGAGAATTATCGTAATAAGAACAAATTGAGAAATGAATTATAGTATTATTAAATGAATAATTCGTTGCATGTATGTGGATGATCATGAGCTAGACCAGACCTTTGTATGCGATTGGTTTCCTTTTAATTTATTCAATAAATTAAATTATTAGAATTTTTTACTTCTACTCATTAATATGTAGGGCCCTATCACCTATGGTTTCTTCTATGTAAACCACCTTTTACACCTTACCTACATGTGAGTTAAAATTTTATGTCATGGATGGAGCTCTCAAGCTAGTGGAGGTGGAACAAGTTAGGATCTAAGGAGAGACCAATTCAAGGAGATGCAAAGTTGGAAATGTGGAAAGCTATAAACACAAACAATAAAAGGTTCAAAGAGTTTCTCCAACAGGCCAGGGTTAAATTATCAACTGCTGGATAATCTAACCATAAGAAAATATCCTGACCATACCATTTATTTTAATTATGTCAATTTCATAGTTATTCATTATTGATGTTTTGTTGCAATAACATATTTAATGAATTAACATGCATGCAAGATTGAACTAAAATAAAACTAGCTTTTGAATAAATATTATCTATACATGGTTAATCACATAATGTATATCCCAATTAATGTTAACAAGCGTGTGAAAAAGATAATAAGTAGAAACTTATTCATAACTGATAAATTCCCACAAGAAAATATTAAGTTGCTATAACCTTCCATTACTTTTGTTAGAATTGAACAATATTTCAAAGCACTTGACCATCCAATGTTAGGGTGATTTCAATTATTGGGGAAATCAAATTGAAGATTTTGGGATGACTTAACCTTCTTTACATCAAGGGATGACTTCCAAATCATGAAATGGTGTAACTAAGGGGAAAAGGTTGAGGAAATCTAATTAATGACTTTGTGATTATGGAGTCCACTAAATGGATCAATGGACTATGAGTTAATGTAGTTGGAATTTTTTATTACATCCTAAATCTATTCATGTTTCTTGACCATCCTAAGTTGGGGTTATGAGAATAGAATATGGATCATTTCCACTAGAATATTCAATCAATAGGATATTCTCGATCCAATATTGATGGATATTGGGCATTGACAAAATAGTGGGAAACTAATAAATATTAATTTATTTATTTGAATAATTTTTCAAGATAGTGTTCTAATATTATCCCAATCTTATTTATATGAATAACATCAAAAATGAAATCAAACATATCATTGTGATCCATGCTCAAGAAGGAAAACCTTTTAATAGGCATGAATTTCTAGGGATGGCTAATGCGTTTACACATCATCCTTCTCCCTAAAAGGAAACTATATGTGTTGGGGGAAGCTTTAACAGTTGTGACTATAAATATGGGGAGTGATAAGGAACACAATATGTATGAGAAACATCTGAATGAGTCTACACAGGTTATGTGCATCATGTTATCATCCATGTCTGATAATCTCTTGAAGTAACACGAGGAAATGAATTATTATAGCATGATGTCTCGCCTTTAGGATCTATATCATGATAAGGCGATTCAAGAGAGGTATGAGATATCAAAATCTTTTATCATGACTAATCTTGGAGACTATTCACCATCTCATCCTTATGTAGTCTAGATAATTGGCTACATTGATCATCTATACCTCTTAGGTATTATGTTCTCGAATGAGTTGTGTATTGATCTCAAACTATCATCACTGCCAAAGCCTTCTATAGTTTTATTTTGAATTATAATATGATAAACAATGAGAAGAGCTTATCAGAACATCAGACCCTGATTCTCCATGAGGAAAAGGACATGGGGCGGGACAAATCCACATTCAATATGGTGAATTGGATGTGAAGGACAAGGAAAAATGGTCGAAGACCTATAAATAGTCTAAAGCCCCCAAGCCCTGTCTGACCAAGAAGGGGATGATCCAAAGGCAGGTCAAGGAAACAGAGGTAGTGATTTTTTTGTGTGGAAAGTTAGACCACTAGAAGGGGAATGGAACCTAGAGGAAAGGGGAAGCCAAAAGTACATTCATAATCGAGAGAAATCATTCCATTTCTACACATTGGGAGATAGATACATCTTTTGGTGCTCACATCTGTTTCCAAATTTAGGAACCAAGTTGATTTTGGAAAATTTCCAATATTGAGGGTAATCTTAGAATTGTCAATAGTTTAAGGCTAGATTCTCTTCCCATTGTTTACTACCAGCATTTGTTACCGACCAAGATGATTTTGGCTTTACATGAATATTATTATATACCATGTTTTACCATGAAAATAATTTAATTATAGAGTTTATATATAGATGAGATTATTTTCATGTTTAGAAAGAAAAGTTGTCTCTTTTATAAGGACAATATATGTTATGGTATGTAACATTTAAATAATAACTTTCATGTATTAAATTATGAAAACCAAGGGTTTTCAATCGATAAAAAATCATGTTCACATGACTCATATGACACCCAGTTGTGGTATAACTATCTTGGTCATATAAACAAGAACCACTTGACAAAGCTCTATCACAATGTCTATTTAGACGCTTCTGAGCTAAAACTAGTTGATAGATGTCACACTTGTTTACAAGATAAAATGAACTAGCCCTCTTTTAGTGGAAAGAGCGAAAGTGCCACAGAGCTTCTTGGATTGGTACACATTTTTAACACCCCAAGCTTCCATTGTATGTTTCCCTTTGATTAATACAATAGCTTGCATTCTACGCAACATCGAGACTCTAACACACCGCGACTAATCAAAGCAGCTGTTATGAATAGTAATACTCGATTTTTGAAATTTTATAAATTTTATCTTTCAAAATGGACTTCATATTTGGATTCAAAATATCGAAATTATCCTAGGGTTAATTTTTGATATTTTTCTGAAAACATTCAACTTTTGATAAATAGTGAAAAAACACTGAGTTATGGTTTAATAACGAATTTATTTTAAATAATTATTTTTTAATTTAATTAAGGTCAAAATAGATACATAATACCTATATATGATCAATTTAATTCATTGAAGTTAGTTTATAATAATTTCAGATATAAAAATTTTTATTAAACTTTTCACAGTCTTTTACCCACCTCCTAGGTGAATTTGGAAATTCACGTAAAACATAATTTTACCGCTTTTGTGAGTGGAATTTAAAAAATCTGAGATACACGGTTAATATAAAGGAGTAAAATGTGGTTCAATAAGATAAAAATAGTTTTTTGGTGAATAGTAACTTTTTACTTTTATTTATCACGGTTATAAGTAAATAGGGTAATTAAGGGTAAGAATGAAATTAATATTACCCTAACACATGTCATAATTCAATTGGACAAGTTTATTTAGTCCAAAACAAACCTTAGGAATAAAATATTATCATTTAGGTCCACTTAGATTAGATTAGGAAATTTATTATTATTTAATTTAGAGATGAGTTAAAAGATGTAAAATCGAAGTTTAATTACTAAAAAAAATTAATATAGGGTTATAAATAAGATAAATTAGATTGTAAATATTAATTAGAAAGACAAAAAAATTTCTACATAATGGTATTTTATTTATAATTTTCATACATTAAATAATTTAATTTATTTATGACACAATGGTGATACAGTAATTACCAACTTAATGAAATATTAAAATAAATGATATTATAAATATCCCAATAAATGTAATTTGAGACTTTTTATGAATTCCACTAATTTTATAGGATAATAAGACATGTTAGGATTGATTTAATTAACGTTTTTAGAAGTAATGATGCTGCTGTGATTTTCACAAAAATCAAATTCCAAATAGTGTCAAAATTGACAAAAAAGAGTTGTTAAAACAAATATTATATTATTAATTCATATTCTATTCATAAAAATCTAAACTTCGGAAAAAGGACTTATATCATGATAGGTGTATCATTAATGGACCACTTGGTGGTCACTTGGATGTATAGAGCATGTTTATTAACTATATAATATAAAAATACAAAGTGACATGGTAAATGTCAATCTAATTAACTAAGAGTTAAAAATAAAAGATAAGGTTAATATAATGACCCAAACCTATCTAAAATCTATTGGTTGAGTTGTTTTCGACCAATCCACACATTAACCACTAAATAATCTACTTTGGAGCCATTAGAAACCGAATATGAATTTATTATAAAATAATATTTCTAGCTTTTCCAAAGGAGCCCCTCACCCCTCTTATAAAAGGGAACTCCCCCTTCTCACTAATTCACACCTTCAAAGCCTTTTTTCAATGCCAACCCCTAACAAAATATTCTCTCAACTTCCCTTACTTCAAACTAGAGGCCTTAGTTTGATCAGAAAGACAACCTAAGTGGCCCTTTTGATCAAATCAAAAGGAAGAACCCAAAGAATAGGAGGTTAACCTACCCTCAACCAAGGAAGAGTACAATGTAAGGGGTTTTCATCTCACTCCTTATTCCCGTGATATTCAATCCATATTTCCACTATTAACTTTTGTGTGGTGTATTTATGGCCCATAATTTTATTCTTTGTGTAATACACTTTAATTTATGTGTATTTACATATTCATTGTATGATACCTCTTTCATGGGGTGTATGTTTCGTAAGTTACCAAATTGGTAGGGGTTTATTTCACAATCTCTTCATTATCCAAGGTTTTTTGTACGTAATTATCTATTGGGACCTCATTATAATCCACATCCATGTTTCTTAAAAATGTATTTCAAAACATTCTTATTATTTTACAGAATATGGGTTAAAGTCATTTATAACCTTGTTTGCCTTTTTATAAGAAGTTTATAAAGGAATCTTTCCATTGTTTTCCAAACAAGGTACTTTTTAACCTTTTCAATATAATTAAGGTAATAATGTATTTTTTTAACATATATGGTGGGTGAGGAAATTTTCCACTGTTATAAAATCACCGAAGCTTCCCTTAAAATCTTATAAGAATGTTTTCAAAATAATGTTTTTCTCTATAATTATGTGACTTTGAAATGATTTCAAAAAAAGAGATATTTCTCTCAAATAGTTTTGATTTCATCTATGTCAACATCCTTTGATAAATTTTACATTTGTATGAAGTTGATTTATCATAATACAAATCATCCATATTGTATTTAAGGTTTTGTGATATGTTTGACTATGGATGAGTAATTTTTATGCCATTAATGGTTTATGATTAATGTTTTTGCATTTCGTATGATAGTTTTAATAGGAATGTTTATGTTATATTTCATCCTATTCTTAAGATGAATGTGTTTGACTAGTATTTTCTGGGTTGGGGACTGGTAAAAGTAAGACCTCCGGGTTGGGGTCTGGTTACAACAGACCCTTCAGGTTGGTGTCCGGTTATTAGAGTCACTCCGGGTTTGTGTTCGGTTATTAGAGGCACTTCGGGTTGGAGTCCGGTTACAGAGGCTCTCCGAGTGGAGTCCAGTTACAGAGGCTCTCCGGGTTGGGTTCTGATTACAGTTATCCCTTAGGTCTTGGCACGAGGCCTTGACACTGAAATTAAATTTTGGCATTATGCATTCCCTTGTTATGAAAGTGGTTATTGATATTGCATGTGATTATTTGATTAGTATAATTTCAATGTGAATAATTAAATGGAATTATTTCATTTTATCTTTTCCATATTATGATGAAGTTCAAGTTTAAAAGGATTTTGTTTTAGTTCTACATTTCCTTAAATGTTTATGTTTATTTATGCAAGTTTTGGCAATATTGTTATCCTTACTGACCATCTGAGCTCATCCCTTTCAATGTTTTACTTTTCCCAGGATGTGAAGAAGTATTTTATGAATGACCTACAAGGATAATATGAGTGGATATGAGGAAAATATGTTGTTGTAGTTTTTTTTAATTTATGATGTAATTTATGACTTATGAATATATATAGTGTTTCCAAGGAAACTAAACTGATCGGTCTTTTGGGATTTGATCCCTTGTGATCATGCCAAATATTATGTAATAATGCACCGACTCTGGGTAACTGGGGTCGGGGCATTACAGTTGGTATCAGAGGAAGTTTAGTACAAACCTTGGAATCTAGAATTAGATAGACTCTGATTAGATCACATAGCCCTAAGATGGAATTTGAGGATTAGTATAGAAGAACTTCCTAGAATTTTTTTATTATAGATATTTTGTGAGTTTCCGAGCAATACATCCCTATCAGGATACGATCATGTAGATGCGGCTCTAGCACATACGTTCATAGGGTTAAAACCCGAAAAAACCACTTTGAGCTAGACTCAAACAGGAACTGGTGCATGACAATGGGCCTTGCTTCATTGTTGGTTACGACACTCACATGGGATATGCTTAGGATAATTCTCATTTTCATTACAAATCATTATGAAGGGTTTATGAGTATACACTTCCTCGAAGAAAACATCTTTTTATGATTATGGATTATATCCATAAATAGTTCAATTTATTTAATGTGTTTTACAAGTATGGATTTAGGTATTTTGATTCATAAACTGATCCAGTTTATGCCATTGTTTAGAAATTTCACCTAGTGGAAGAAATGGAAACCGTTTCAATGCACACACTCCATGTAGGGATTTCCCTCTTGCTCAAGATAATTATAGTGGAGCACGTGATGAAACTGGTGTTGATCAGCTAATCACCATACTTGGACAACTCACTGAGGTTATCAATAGTAACCTTACCTGTATGGAGCACCCTGATACGAAACATGGAGGATCAATGTTAGATCACTTCAGGAGGAAACAACCACAAACATTCAATGGGAGTACAAATCCCTTAGTATATGAGCAATGGATAAATTACTTAGAGAAAATATTCCATGCCTTGGGGAGTAGCGAAAGGGAAAAAGTTGTCATGACAGTTTACCGCCTCACTGGAGATGCTGATCAATGGTGGTCATTGATTCAAAACATGAAGGAAGATGATGAAGTATAAAATATTGAATTGAGGGAGTTTAAATATCTTTTCATTGAAAAATACTTTCCCCGTGACCATCGAGAAGATATGGAAAGGAAAATTCTTGATTCTGAGATAAAAGGAGGATGAAAATGTCACAAATACGAGGCTAACTTTACAAGGTTAGTGAGGCATGCTGCAGATTGTATACGTAACCCAAGAAGTAAGATTGATCATTTCTTTGATGGTTTAAACCCATTTCTTCATCGATAATTAGTCTCACAATATTTCTCAATGTACGAAGATATAGTCTCATGTGTTATCATGACAGAAAAGGAATTCTCTAAATATTATGACAATAAGGTAAAGAAAGAGAAGAAGAGAACGATGGAGCAAGATACAGATAAAGGGAAAAAGGGAAAGAAGGATTTTTTAGCTATGTGAAAATTGTGGGAAGAAACACCTCAGTACTTGCCTAAAAGGAATGGGAGTTTTTTACAAATGTGGAGAAAAATGTCACCAGACTCATGATTATAAGGGAAAGAAGGAGGCTGTTAATGATGAATGCTACAATTGTAGAGAAATGGGGCATTATGCGAATTAATGTCCTAAGCATCAGGGAAACGTACTTCAGAAAAGGCCAAGGGATCGAGGCCAAGCTTATGTTGTTACTACAGTTGAAGAGGAATAATTAATGTATTTGTGTTTTTGGACTCAAGGATTATATTCTGGTTATGACAATAACATGATATATAAAAGGATTTTACTATAGTACATGTTGTTTTCAATAAGGTTTTAATATGATTAAGGAAATCATATTTTCAGTATGTGAGAATAAGAGAAACTTTACTCTTTTTGGAGAATCTGATATTGAAATAGATTTTGGAATTTAGATACCTTTTACAGAGATTCTGAACAGAGGTACTTTGGATAACTATATTGCTTTCGAATGGATTAAGTTGAACTTGGGATAGTATTATTCAAGGTTAAAACATTTCTTATGATTATTATTGGAATATTATGATACTATAGTTTTAGGAAAAGGACAACCTGCAGGTCAGGTGATAACCCGTCCCGTCAGAAAAAGGTGTAGGAATCGAACCGACAACCATAGTGAGACCGGCCTTTATTACCCACCACTAGCCAACAGGAAGCCCCTGGTTATTACAGAATATTTTTTCATTATAATGGTATGTGTTAATGATTGGAACCTTATACTATTAGGATAAATATAATATTTTTTAGTTCAATTATCTTTTGGATTGAAAGATGAGTTTGTGGTAGAAATTAGTTGAAGGATGAAATCTCTACTTGTCAAGATATATATATATATTTATCTTATTATATGAAGAAATTAATTCTTGAACTTTAGGGAAGGGATATTAAGACCAGAAATGTGTTATCCTAATACCTTAATGTTTTTGAACTGATGATATTTTAAATCATCATAGATTGATGGATTTGAGGCCCTCAATTCTACACATGTAGTGATTGATGAACTCAATCACTCCCTATAAATATTTACGTTTTTCCTCTAATTATATGTCTATAATTTCCACCAATGTTCTTCTACTCGAAACCCTAATTTGGTGGTGACATTCTCATTTCCCTTTCCCTCTTATTAAAACTAAATTTTATTAACCCTATTTCTGATATGGGTTTTCCACAAAGGTATTCTCTATTTTCAACCTTTTCTTTTCAAAGAACAATTTCCAATTGCGAGGAAGCAATTATTTTATGGAGGGGATAGTGCAACACCCCATGCTTCCACATTACGTTACCCATTGAATAATGCAATAGCTTGCATTGTACCCAACTTCGAGACTCTAACACACCGTGATTAATCAAAGCAGTAGTTCTGAATATTAATACACACTTTTTGAAATTTATAAATTTTATCATTCAAAATGGACTTCATATTTGGATTTGGAATATCAAAATTAGCCTAGGGTTAATTTTTGGTATTTTTCTGAAAACTTTCAATTTTTGATGAATAGTCAAAAAACACTGAGTTATGGTTTAAAAACGAATTTTTATTTAAATAATTATTTATTTTATTTAAGTTTAATTAAGGTCAAAATAGATACATAATACCTATATATGTTCAATGTAATTAATTAAAGTTAGTTTAGAATAATTTTAGATATAGAAAAATTTTATTGAACTTTTCACCGTCTTTTACCCACCTCCCAGTAGAATTTGGAAATTCACGTAAAACATAACTTTACCACTTCTATGAGTGGAATTTCGAAAATCCGAGAGACGCGGTTAATATCGAGGACTAAAATGTGGTTCAATAAGATAAAAATAATTTTTGGTGAATATTAACTTTTTACTTTTATTTACCACGGTTAAAAGTAAATAGGGTAATTAAGGGTAAAAATGATATTATATTACCCTAACAGTTATCCTAATTCTATTGGACAACTGTATCTCGAACAAAACCAACATTAGGAATAAAATATTATCATTTAGGTCCACTTATATTAGATTAAGACATTTATTATTATTTAATTCAAAGAATAGTTAATAGAGTTAAAATCAAAGAATAATTACTAAAAAAATTTTAATATAGGGTTATACATAAGATAAATTAGATTGTAAATACTCATTAGAAAGCTAAATATATTTCCTATATAATGGTATTTTATTTATATTTTTTAGAAATTAAATAATTTAATTTATTTATGACACAATAATGATGCAATAATTACCAAATTAATGAAATATTAAAATAATTAATATTATAAATATTCCAATTAATTTAATTTGAGACTTTTTATGAATTCCACTAATTTTATAGGATAATAGTACATGTTAGGATTTATTTAATTAACTTTTTTCTAAGTAATCATTCTGTTGTGATTTAAAAAAAACAAATTCAAAATAGTGTCAAAATTGACATAAAAGAGTTTTTAAAACAAATATTATATTATTAATTCATATTCTATTCCTAAAAATCTAAGTTTCGTCCAAAGGACTTATATCATGATAGGTTCATAATTAATGGACCACTTGGGGGTCACTTGAATGTATATAGTCTGTCTAGTAACTGTATAATATAAATATACAAATTGATATGGTAAATGTCAATCTAATTAACTAAGAGTTAAAACTAAAATATAAGGTTAATATAATGACCCAAACCTGTCAAAACTCTATTGGTTGAGTTGTTTTCGACCTATCCCCACCTTAACCTCTAAATAATCCACTTTGGAGCGATTAGAAACCGAATATTAATTTATTATAAAATAATATTTCTAGCTTTTCCAAAGGAGCCCCTCACCACTATTATAAAAGGGAACTCCCCCTTCTCACTAATTCACACCTTTAACGCCATTTGGCTCAGCCAACCCCTACCCAAATATTCTCTCAACTTCCCTCACTTCAACCTAGAGGCATTAGTTTGATCATAAATCCATCCTAAGGAGCCCTTTTGATGAAGTCAAAAGGAGGAACCTGAACAAGAGGAGGTTAACCTACCCTCAACCAAGGAAAAGTACAAGGTAAGGGGTTTTCATCTCACTCCTTATCCCCATGAGATTCATGCCATATTTCCACTATTAACATTTTTTTGGGGTATGTAGGGCCCATAATTGTATTCTTTGTGTAATAAACTTTAATTTATGTGTATTTACATATTCATTGTATGATACCTCTTTCATGGGGTGTATGTTTCGTAAGTTACAAAATTGGTAAGGGTTTATTTCACAATCTCTTCATTATCTGAGATTGTTTATACTTAATTATCTACTGGGACCTCTTTATCATCTACATCCATGTTTCTTAAAAATGTATTTCAAAACATTCTTACTATTTTACAGAATATGGGTTAACGTCATTTATACCCTTGTTTGACTTTTTATAAAAAGTTTATAAACAAATATTTCCATCCTTTTCCAAACAAGGTACTTTTAACCTTTTCAACAGAATTAAGTTAAGAATGTCTTTTTTTATCCTATACGGCGGGTGAGGCTATTTTCCAGTGTTATAAAATCATCGAAGCTTCCCTTAAAAGCTTATAAGAATGTTTTCAAAATAGTGATTTTCTCTATAATTATGTGAATTTTAAATGATTTCAAATAAAGAGATATTTATCTCAAATAGATTTGATTTCATCTATGTCAACACCTTTGATAAATTTTACATTTGTTTGAAGTTGATTTATTATAATACAAATCATCCATATTGTATTTAAGGTTCTATGATATGTTTGACTCTGGATGAGTTATTTTTATGCCATTAATGGTTTATGATTAATGTTTTGGCATTTGGTATGATTGTTTTAATATGAATGTTTATGTTATATTTCATCATATTCTTAAGATGAATGTGTTGGAATAGTATGTTCTAGGTTGGGGACCGGTAAAAGTAAGCCCTCCGGGTTGGGGTCCGGTTACAACAGACCCTCCGGGTTGGTGACCGGTTATTAGAGGCAGTCCGGGTTGGTGTCCGGTTATTAGAGGCACTCAGGGTTCATGTCCGGTTATTAGAGGCACTCTATGTTGGATTCCGGTTATATAGGCTCTCCGGGATGGAGTCCGGTTACAGAGGCTCTCCGAGTTGGTTTCCGGTTACATTTATCCCTTAGGTCTTGGTATGAGGCCTTGACACAGAAATTAAAGTTCAGCATTATGAATTCGCTTGTTATGAAAGTGGTTATTGATATTGCATGTGATTATTCGATTAGTAGAATATCCATGTGAATAATTAAATGTAATTATTCCATTTTATCTTTTCCATATTATGATGAAGTTCAAGTTTAAAAGGCTTTTGTTTTAGTTATAGATTGCCTTAAATGTTCATGTTTATTTATGCAAGTTTCTGTTATATTGTTATCCTTACTGAGCATCTGAGCTCACCCCTTTCAATGTTTTATTTTTCCCAGGATGTGAAGAAGTATTGTATGAATGACCTGCAAGGATAGTATCAGGGGATATGAAGAAAAGATGTTGTTGTAGTTTTTTTTATTTTATGATGTAATGTATGACTTATGAATATATCTAGTGTTTCCAAGGCTACTAAAATGATCGGTCTTTCGGGATTTGATCCCTTGTGATCATGACAATAATATGTAATAATGCACCGAATCTGGGTAACTGGGGTCGGGGTGTTACAGTTGGTATCAGGGAAAGTTCAGTACAAACCTTGGAAGCTAGAATTAGATAAACTCTGATTAGTGCACATATCCCTAAGATAGACTTTGAGGAATAGTATAGAAGAACTTCCTAGAATTTTTGTATTATAGAGATTTTGTGAGTTTTTTGAGCAATACATCCCTATCTGGATACGAGCAGGTTGAGGTGGCTCTGGCACATATTTAACTATGGGTAAAACCCGAAAACACCGCTTTGAGCTAGACTCGAACGAGAACTGGGGCACGAAAATGGGCCTTGCTGCATTCTTGGTTACGACACTACCGGGGGATATGATTAGGATAATTATCATTTTCATTACAAATCATTTTGAAGGGTTTATGAGTATACACTTCCTCGAAGAAAACATATTTTTATGCTTATGGATTATATCCATAAATAGTTCAATTTATGTAAAGTGTTTTACAAGTATGGAATTATGTATTTTGATTCATAAACTGATCTAGTTTATGCCATTGTTTAGAAATGGACCCTAGTGGAATAAATGGAAACCATATCAACGCACACAATCCATGTATGGATTTACCTCCTGCTCAAGACAATTATAGTGGAGCTGGTGATGCAACTGGTGCTGATCAGCTAATCACCATACCGGGACAACTCACTCATCTTATGAATAATATCCTTACCCGTATGGAGCACCCTGATCTGCAGTGTGGAGGATCAATGTTAGATCGCTTCATGAGACAACAACCACCAACATTCAATGTGAGTACAAATCCCTTATTATCTAAGCAATGGATAAATTCATTAGAGAAAATATTCCACACCTTGGGGAGTAGCGAAAGGGAAATAGTTTTCATGGAAGTTTACCGCCTCACTGGAGATGTTGATCAATGGTGGTCATTGATTCAAAACATGAAGGAAGATGATGAAGTATCAAATATTGAATGGAGGGAGTTTAAAGAGATTTTCTTAGAAAAATACTTTCCTCGTGACCATTGAGCAGATATGGAAAGACAATTTCTAAGTCTGAGACAAAAGGAGGATGAAAATATCGCAACGTATGAGGCTAACTTTACAAGGTTCGAGAGGCATGTTGCAGATTATATACATAACCCAAGAAGTAATATTGATCATTTATTTGATGGGTTAAAAAAATTTCATCATTGATCATTAGTCTCACAATATTTCTCAACGTACGAAGATATAATCTCATGTGCTATCAAGACAGAAAAGGAATTATCTAAATCTTATTACAATAACGTAAAGCAAGAGAAGAAGAGAACGATGGACCAAGATACAGATAAAGGGAAAAAGGGAAAGAATGATTTTCCATTATGTGAAAATTTCAAGAAGAAACACCCCAGTACTTGCCTAAAAGGAATGGGAGTTTGTTACAAATGTGGAGAAAAAGGTCACAAGACTTGTGATTGCAAGGGAAAGAAGGTGGTTTTCAATGTTGAATGATACAATTGTAGAGAAATGGGGCATTAGGAAAATGAATGTCCTAATAATCGGGGAAAATTACCTCAGAAAAGGCCAAGGGATCAAGTCCAAGTGTATGTTGTTACTACAGTTGAAGATGAATAATTAATGTATTTGTGTTTTTGGACTCAAGGATTATATTCTGGTTATGAGAATAACGTGATATATATAAGGATTGTACTACAGTAGTTGTTGTTTTCATTAAGGTTTTAATATGATTAAGATAATCATATTTTCAGTATGTTCCAATAAGAAAAACTTTACTCTATTTAGAGAATCTGATGTTGCAATTGATTTTGGAATTTAGATACCTTTTACAGAGAGTCTGGACAGAGGTACTTTTGATAACTATAATGTTTTGGAATGGATTAAGTTGAACTTTGGATAGTATTATTCAAGGTTAAAACATTTATTATGATTATTTTTGGAATATTATGATATTATAGTTTTATGAAATGGACAACCTGCAGGTCGGGTGATAACCCATCGCGTCAGACAAAGCTGCATGAATCAAATCGACGACCATAGTGTGACGGGGCTTTATTACCTACCACTAGCCTACAGGAAGTACCTGGTTATTAAAAAATATTTTTTCATTATAATGGTATGTGTTAATGATTGGACCCTTATACTATTAGGAAAAATATAATATTTTTGGGTTCTATTATCTTTTGGAGTGAAAGATTAGTTTGTGGTAGAAATTAGTTGAAAGATGAAAACTCTACTTGTCTAGATGTATATATATATACTAATCTTATTCTATGAAGAAATTAATTCGTGAACTTTAGGGAAGGGATATTAAGACCAAAGATATGTTATCTTAATACCTTATGTTTTGTTGAACTGATGATATTTTAAATTATCATAGATTGATGGCTTTGAGGGCCTCAATTCTACACTTGTTTGTGATTGATGACCTCAATAACTCCCTATAAATATTTACGTTTTCCTCTAATTATGTGTCTATAATTTCCAAAAATGTTCTTCTATTCGAAACCCTAATTTGGTTGTGACATTCTCATTTCCCTTTCCCTCTTATTAAAACTAAATTTTATTAACCCTATTTCTGATATGGGTTTTCCACAAAGGTATTCTCTATTTTCAACCTTTTATTTTCAAAGAACAATTTCCAATTGTGAGGATGAAATTATTTGAAGGAGAGGAAAATGTAACACCCCAAGCTTCCACGGTATGTTTCCCTTTGAATAATGCAATAGCTTTCATTGTACGCAACTTCGAGACTCTGACACACTATGACGAATCAAAGTAGCCATTATGAATTGTAATAAGCACTTTTTGAAATTTTTCAAAATTTATCTTTCAAAATGGACTTCTTATTTGGATTCAGTATATCAAAATTAGCCTCGGGTGAATTTTTGGTATTTTTCTGAAAACATTCAATTTTTGATGAATAGTTAAAAAACACTGAGTTATGGTTTAAAAATGAATTTTTATTTAAATAAGTATTTATTTTTTTAAAATTTAATTAAGGTCAAAATAAATACATAATACCTATATAAGTTTAATTTAATTCATTGAAGTTAGTTTAGAATAATTTTAGATATATAAAAATTTTATTGAACTTTTCACCGTCTTTTACCCACCTCCTAGGAGAATTTGGAAATTCATGTAAAACTTAATTTTACCGCTTCTGTGAGTGGAATTTAGAAAATCTGAGAGACAGGGTTAATATCAACGAGTAAAATGTGGTTAAATGAGATAAAAATAATTTTTGGTGAATAGTAACTTTTTTACTTTTATTTACCACAATTAAAAGTAAATAGGGTAATTAAGGGTAAAAATGATATTAATATTACCCTAACACATGTTATAATTCTATTGGACAAGTTTATATCGACCAAAACCAACCTTATGAATAAAATATTATCATTTAGGTCCACTTGGATTATATTATGACATTTATTATTATTTAATTCAAATAAGAGTTAAAAGAGTTAAAATCAAAGTTTAATTATTAAAACATTTTTAATATAGGGTTATACATAAGATAAATTCGATTGTAAATATTCAATAGAATGCTAAAATGATTTCCTACCTAATTGTAGTTTATTTATAATTTTAAGTCATTAAATAATTTAATTTTTTTATGACACAATGCTGATGCAGTAATTACCAAATTAATGAAATATTAAAATAATTGATATTATAAATATCCCAATAAATGTAATTTGAGACTTTTTATGAATTAAACTAATTTTATAAAATAATAGGACATGTTAGGATTTATTTAATTAACTTTTTTTCGAAGTAATCATGATTTTGTGATTTTCAAAAAAAATCATATTCCAAATAGTGTCAAAATTTACATAAAAGATTTTTTAAAATAAATATTATATTATTAATTCATATTATATTTCTAAAAATCTACGGTTTTGTCCAAAGGACTTATATCATGATAGGTGTATCATTAATGGACCACTTGGGGGTCTCTTGGATGTATATAGTAAGTTTATTAACTATATAATATAAAAATACAAAGTGACATGGTAAATGTCAATCTAATTAACTAAGAGTTAAAACGAAAAGATAAGGTTAATATAATGACCCAAACCTGTCTAAAATCTATTGGTTGAGTTTTTTTCGACCTATCCCCACCTTAACCTCTACATAATCCACTTTAGAGCCATTAGAAACCGAATATTAACTTATTATAAAATAATATTTCTAGCTTTTCCAAAGGAGCCCCTCACCGCTCTTATAAAAGGGCACTCCCCCTTCTCACTAGTTCACACCATCAAATCCATTTGGCTCGGCCAAACCCTACCCAAATATTCTATCAACTTCCCTCACTTCAACATAGAGGCCTTAGTTTGATCAAAAAACCAACCTAAGGAGTCCTTTTGATCCAATCAAAAGGAAGAACCCAAATAAGAGGTGGTTAACCTACCCTTAACCAAAGATAAGTACCAGGTAAGGGGTTTTCATCTCACTCCTTATTCCCATGATATTCGTGCCATATTGCCACTATTACCTTCTGTGTGGTGTATGTGCTTCCCTTAATTGTATTCTTTGTGTAATACACTTTAATTTATGTGTATTTACATATTCATTGTATGATACCTCTTTCATGGGGTGTATGTTTCGTATGTTACCAAATTGGTAAGGGTTTATTTCACAATCTCTTCATTATCCGTGGTTTTTTATATGTAATTATCTTCTAGGACCTCTTTTTCATCCACATACATGTTTCTTAAAAATGTATTTCATAAAATTATTAATATTTTTTAGAATATGGGAAAAGTCATTTATACCCTTGTTTGACTTTTTATAAGAAGTTTATAAAGGAATCTTTCCGTCATTTTCCAAACAATGTACTTTTTAACCTTTTTGACCGAACTAAGGTAAGAATGTATTTTTTTAACCTATAAAATGGGTGTGACTATTTTACACTGTAATAAAATAATCGAAGCTTCTCTTAAAAGATTATAAGAATATTTTCAAAATAAAGGTTTTCTCTATAATTATGTGACTTTTAAATGATTTCAAAAAAAGAGATATTTCTCTCAAATAGTTTTGATTTCATCTATGTCAACATCATTTGATAAATTTTACATTTGTTTGAAGTTGATTTATTATAATAAAAATCATCCATATTTTATTTAAGTTTTTGTGTTATGTTTGACTATGGATGAGTTATTTTTATGCCATTGTTGGTTAATGATTAATGTTTTGGCATATCGTATGCTAGTTTTAATACGAATATTTATGTTTTATTTCATCCTCTTATTAAAATGAATGTTTTGGACTAGTATGTTCTGGGTTGTGGATTGGTAATGGTATGCCCTCCGGGTTGGGTTCCGGTTATAGAAGACCCTCTGGGTTGGTGTCCGGTTATTAGAGGCACTCCAGGTTGGTGTCCGATTATTAGAGGCACTCCGGGTTGGAGTCCGATTACAGAGGCTCTCCGGGATGGAGTCTGATTATAGAGGCTCTCCGGGTTGGGTTCCAGTTACAGTTATCCGTTAGGTCTTGGCACAAGGCCTTAACATAGAAATTAAAGTTCCGCATTATGCATTCCCTTGTTATGAAAGTGGTTATTGATATTGCATGTGATTATTTGATAAGTAGAATATCCATGTGAATAATTAAATGGAATTATTTAATTTTATCTCTTCCATATTATGATGAAGTTCAATTTTAAAAGGCTTTTGTTTCAGTTATACATTGCCTTAAATGTTTATGTTTATTTATGCAAGTTCATGTTATATTGTTATCCTTACTGAGCATCTGAGCTCACCCCTTTCAATGTTTTATTTTTCCTAGGATGTGAAGAAGTATTTTATGAATGACCTGCAAGGATAGTATGAGGGGATATGAATAAAATATGTTGTTGTAGTTTTTTTTTAATTTATGATTTAATGTTTGACTTATGAATATATCTACTATTTTAAAGGCTACTAAACTGATCGGTCTTTTGGGATTTGATCCCTTGTGATCATTCCAATATTATGTAATAATGCACCGACTCTATGTAACTGGGGTCGGGGTGTTACAACATTAATGTTTTTGGACCATTTATAGTATAATCTAGATATGGATATTCATACTCCGTTACTTTTACAAATGACTTTATTAGATATGGTTATGTCTACTAAATTAGGTATAAGTCCGAGTCCTTCTAGAAATTCAAGGAATTCAAGAATGAATTTGAGAATTAGCTTGGTAAAAAGATAAGGAGGCATCGATTAGATTGAGGTGGAGAATATCTAAGACAAGTGTTCATCGGACTTTTACAGGATTCTAGGATTATATCATTACTCCCTAATCCTTATACACCACAGAGGAATGGTGTTAGTTAAGGGAAGAATCATACCTTGTTGGACATGGTAAGGTCGATGATGTGTCCTGAAAATATTTTGTTATCATTTTGGGGATATGAATTACAAACAGTGACAAACACATTAAACTAACTACAAATAAGGAGGAAAACAAGATCCCCCTAATTCTATGGAGTAGAATGAATCCTGATTTGTTGCATACTCATGTATGGGATTTTGTGGAATATTTTAAGGATTCATCAGGAAACAAACTAGAACCCCGAGGCACGAAGTGTATATTTATAGGATATCTCAAGGAAATAAGGGGATTCTACCTATACACCCCCTCAAACAAGAAATTGGATGCTGGTAGACAATCCATCTTTCATGAGAGGGATAACATCCTCAAAAGGGATAGTGGGGGAATTATTGACTTCAATGAAGATGACACACAGGATACATAGGAGTTGGTATAGGAACAAGTTCCATGGGTCCCCCAGGAAGAGGTCGTTCCTGAAACACAAGTACTACATTGAAGCTCAATAGATGTAAGGGAACCAGAGAGATATGGTTTTCTAGTCACCGAGGATGGTGACACTTTAATATTGGACAATGATTAACCTATCTCCTACAAGGAGAAAGTAGATAGCTTAGAAGCTGCACAATGGCCAAAAGGTATGAATTTTGAGATAGATTCCATGTATCAGAACCATGTTTGGGTTTTAGTTGATTCACTAGTTGATGTAAAGCCTGTTGGGTGTAAATGGGTTTTCAAGAAGAAATTGGATACAGAGGGTATAGTTAGTACCTATATAGAAAGGCTAGTTGCTAAAGGTTTTAAACATTGTTAAGGAATTGACTATGAAGAAACATTTTCTCCAGAAGTCTTACTTAAATCCATCAGAATCATACATGGCATAACTACTTACCATGACAATGAGATTTGGAAGATGGATGTCAAAAATGCATTCCTTAATGGGGACCTTCTAGAAGATGTCTATATGACACATCTAGAAGGGTTTGTGACACCAGCTGATGAAAAAAAGTTTTCAAGTTGTATAGATCCATTTATGGGTTTAATAAAGCCACCATGTCATGGAAAATTAATTTCAACGAATCCATAATAGAATTTGGTTTCATTAAGAATGAATCTGATCCATGTGTTTAAAAAAGGTTTATTGGGAATGAGTTCGTTATCCTAGTAGTATAGGTTGAAAACATATTACTAATTAGAAAGGGCATACCAATATTTCAGTCTGTTAAGGACTGATTGAAGATGTTCTTCTCCATGAAGGACCTAGGATAAGTAGCCTACATTCAAGGGATTATGATCATTTTTGATAGATAAAAAAGGCTACTTGGACTAAGTCAGATTATATATAATGACCAGATACTAAAGATATTTAGTATGGAACAATCCAAGAGGGGATTGGTTCCAGTGTAACGTGGCATATATCTATCTAAGAAAATGTGTCTCTAATCACAATAATAGAAATAGAGGATGAGAAAGATCTCATGTGCTTCAGTGATAGGATAAATCATGTATTCCATGCTATATAATATACTTGATGTTTCCAATGCACTGAGTATGATAGGTAGATATCTAGAAGATCTAGGATAACATCATTGGACTATTGTTAAGTCTATCCTTAAGTATCTAAGAAAATCTAAGGATAATTTCCTAGTTTATGGAGTAGATGATAATATTACCATCATAGGGTATGCTAATGCTAGTTTTTAGATAGATAAGAGTGATTTGAAGTAAAAATCAGGGTATACTTTTTGTCTCAGTGGTGGAGCGGTGAGTTTGAAGTGTTAAAACCAGCCAGTGGTCGCTGATTCTAAAGTAGAGTTCCAGTATATAGTAGCTTCTGATGCAGATAAAGAATCCATTTGAATTCAAAACATTGTACATGCACTTGATGTGATGACTAGTAGTAGAGACCATATCACATTTTATTGTGATAATACTGTAGCGGTGGCTCTTGAAAAAGAGATAATTTCACATCAACAGATGAAGAACATACTACGGAAGTATCACCTCTTGAGGTAATTTCATAATATGGGGAAGTTACAATGAGAATTGTGTCCACATATGAGAATGTGGAAGACCCATAGGCTAAAGGCCTATCTCAGCCAAAGAATGAGTATCATGTGAGAGCTAGCAGATTGAAGGTTGTTATCAGTTGGGTCTAGTGCTAGTGGGACTCTATTGGATTTGGTTCCCTAGAATAAAATTAATTATACATTATGATAAACATAATTTCATGGTTTTTGAATATTAAATTATTCCTTATCACATCATGTCTATTATTTTTTGTGACATTTCATGTGATAATGTACCATGAGTAGATGTTGCACTAAAAGGTCATAGAAATTCCCTACTATGATAAAAACTCAAAAGTTCCATGAAACTATTCATAAATAAATGTTTTATGGCCAGATGTTATCATTATATTGGAAAAAATGATATAGGTTATCAATGGTGGAGACTCATAGAACTTTGAGAAAACTTCTCATGGTTTTCACCCCTGGTAATGTCCAGTAGAATATTATGATAACGATACCCGATAGTAGGAAAACCATATTTATAAGTGTCATTGGATGCTCCTATCTATAGACATGTGTAATAGTCCTTAGGTAATAAGATTATTATTAAGGGATATTATGAGTCACGTAAATTTATGTATTAATGAAAACTATTATAACATATTCTCGCGGAGATTTAGGATACGTTGGGTGCGTCATGAG
This sequence comes from Viscum album, assembly GCA_963277665.1. Taxonomy (NCBI): domain Eukaryota; kingdom Viridiplantae; phylum Streptophyta; class Magnoliopsida; order Santalales; family Viscaceae; genus Viscum; species Viscum album. Next base: position 630,001,540 of record OY728127.1, read on the forward strand.
AAATATTTCATTAATGAATAATGTGAGAAAATATTTATCCCTTATATTTATTATTGAATGTAAATAAATCATTCCTTTTTATGGTAATTATATAGCCTAAATAAATCCATGTCCATGGTGTTCTCCCGGAAAATTCTACTTCGGTAAGGTCAAAGAATGAGATATCAAGCATATAAGTTGATGAAACTGGCATGCAACCTGCTCTATTGGAGCTATAGAGATAAATGGATTATTTTATACGGTAAGAATTCATATCAGGTGGCATGTTTTTTGATGCCAAAATCAAGGAAAAGAAAGAAAAAAAGGAGTGCATAAGGGGGTGCTATGAGAATTTAAAGACCCGGAAATTTCAATGAATTTTTTTTCTTAATTTTCTTTGGAATTTTACAAGAACACAGTTTCTGACGGAGCCTGATTCCGAGGCCCGGTGTGCCCGGAATCAATTTCCGAAGTTTGGCTCAGGTACGTTCAGTGAACGAACGAGCGAGTTTTTCTATCTTTTCAACCGGTGCTCGGAATCGAATTCCGAGGGCACCGATGGAACCGTAGCACCGGTATTTGCTTAGGAACGCCTATTCTGGAGTTGTGTTTACACGAGGGAAGTTGTTAAAAAATTTTGAAAGTTAGAATATAAATTTAACACCAATTTTTATTCTTCCTTTAGTGTTTTTTTATCCTTGGGTGGAAGTTGGGTAACTACCCAACTTCCCTTTGGAGGTTACGAGGGTGGTGAGGCCCACACGAACCCCACCCCTTCATATTTCCTAATCCCCCATGTAACTCACATTTAATTGTGGAGTCTCTTAATATTCTAACACTCCCAATTTAATGTTGAAACTCTCCACCTCCCTTGTTTGAATTTTGAATCCATATCTCCGCATTTAATCAAGTGTGTTGTCGCAATTAATGAAGGACAACTCTTGAGTTGTTATGCGATAAAAATAATAGAGGGATGTCTCTATTATTTTGGCTAAACTTTTTATTGGGAGAAAGAGTGGAGTTTTGGAAGAACACTTCGAGGAACGATATCTTCTCGACGAAGAATGTCGTTCCCACAGAAGAACAACGACACGTATCTTTCCTTCCAATCAGAGATGGAAATGGAAGGCGCCATCCGTGAAGAACGTCGCCAATGACAACGTCAATCCCTCCGACGTTGACGGAACGACTTCCGTCAACTGCAACGACCAACTTCCGCAACTCGTCGACATTCATCGCCATTCTTCCACACGATATATTCTTAGATTTACTCCCTTCTAAATCTAAGAATGCAGATCAACTAAATATTATGTTGATCCGCGAAGATTAATTTGCGGGTTGGTATTATTGTTATGATTCTTTTTATTTATGAGGTTGTAGGGGGTTTATGTATTTCTTTACGTGATTTCTCTTCCGTCTTTTATCCGCGTATTTTCGGACCGCTTGATATCGATTAACGGGAGGGGGTCGGACCGCAAAAACACGGCCGCCCCCTCCCTTATTATTTATTTCTTGTTGTTGCGGATGGAATGGAAGTGACGCGGTGCCGTCGCACTGCGCGGAATCGTGTGGCAAGAATGCGCGATGTCTTCACGCCATGTAATCAATTAATGTTTTTGAATCAATTCTGCGGTGCCGTCACGTCAGGCTGAAAAACCGAAAAAGAACCGCGGTCGGAGTCGGGCCACGGCGAAGGGGCGCGGTGCCATCGGGTCACGCTGGAAAACTACAAAGACGACGCTATTCGTTTTGACGTGCGGATTGACGGGCGACGACGAAGCAGGCCTCTTTGGCGTTTTAATTCCTTCGCAGTGAAGGTCGGGTCCCGGGGGGACCATAGGCGAAGACGGCAGGAGAAACGGACCACCAGAGCGCGTCCGGTAGTCCGCGGAAGGCGGCGGCGACGCGCCGCCGGAGGGTTGGCGGCCGGCGGATCCGCCGCCGGCCTCAATTAGCGACGGGCGGGGGAGTCGCGCAACCCGCTCCGCGATTCGGCTCGACCACGCTGGCCGAGTCACGGTCGGCCGGTCGGGCCGGACCGAGCCGGGCGGGGCCTGGTCGTACCTGGGTCGGGTCGACCCGGTTCGGGCCGACCCGGGGGGGTTGGGCCGGGTCGGCCCGGGCCCAGACCCCCCAATTTCGGACCAAATTCGTTCAAATGCCCATATCTTGGTCTACGGACCTCCGATCGATGCAACTTTAGTTGCGCAGCGATCCTTGGAACGAGACGGTCGTTTCGGTATATCACACTCAAGGTTTCAGAATACTTTGAGTTCGGCTGGGTTGGTTCGTACACGAAACCAACCGGGCCCTCGGAGCGGAAACACTCATATCTTGAAATCCGGACGCCCGATTGAGGTGCCTTAGACATGGTTGAGTTCCTCTTAGTGAGACGGATCTTTTGGCATACTCCACCCGAGGTTTGGACGCAGGTGGAGTACGGTCGGGTTGGTTTTGCCTTAAAAACCAACCGGACCCCTGGAACGAAAAGGCCAATAACTCTCAGACCGGGCGTCCGATTGACGCGCCGTCTGTTGCGTTGAGTTCCTGTTGACGATACGGAACTTTTGGATATATCAACTTCGGACTATGTGACAGTTGATGTATCAGCCTCTCGGCTCGTGGAGAGGACCCTCCCGAACGAGCTTGCTGTGTGCGGGAACCTTAGTGCTAGCTGCGACTGCGACTTCGATGACGACTGTGCAGAGATCCTCAATGGATTCGACGGCGACGACTACAGCACTCAGCGATCCTACGGGGATCAGTGCTACAAATCCTGTGTGGGTCCGATCCTGTGTGGGCCTTTGCGGGGATTAGTACCTATTGATCCTTGTGGATCTGACAGCTGGTCTTGTATCCTATGTGGGTCCTAGCTGTGCTGGTCTTGTATCCTATGTGGGTGCCAGCTTAGATGATTCAATACTGGTCTTGTATCCTATGTGGGTCCCAGTATAGATGAATCAATGAATACAGCTGGTCTTGTATCCTATGTGGGTCCTAGCTGTGGTGGTCTTGTATCGTATGTGGGTCCCAGCTTAGATGATTCAATACTGGTCTTGTATCCTATGTGGGTCCCAGTATAGATGAATCAATGAAGACAACTGGTCTTGTATCCTATGTGGGTCCTAGATGTGCTGGTCTTGTATCCTATGTGGCTCCCAGCTTAGATGATTCAATACTGGTCTTGTATCCTATGTGGGTCCTAGTATAGATGAATCAATGAAGACAGTTGTTCTTGTATCCTATGTGGGTCCTAGCTGTGCTGGTCTTGTATCCTATGTGGGTCCCAGCTAGATGATTCAGTATCTATGTCTGATCATCTCTTTCACCTTTTCGATGATGTATACCTGTATGAGCTGAATCCTGTTTGATTTCCTGTGTGGATTATGTTGTGCTATCCTGTGTGGATTACGTTTTTGTTTACTGTGTGGAATACGTATACTTTCCTGTGTGAACTGAGTTGTACGTGGCCTCGGAGGTTGGAGCGTTTTGGAATTGTTGACTTAGGTATATGTATGGGCATATACCTAAGCAGTGTCGGTTGTTACTTCGTGATTGTATCTTTCCTTTGTGGTTTATCCTTTGTGGATTTTGGGAGACCTTCGGGGGTCTCGGGGTCCCTACTGAGTAGCTTATACTCACCCCTGCACGGGCTATGCTCACACTACGTTGTGTTGGTTGCAGACGACGGACATCGTTGATCGTGGTTGAGGCTTGCAGAGCAGGACGGTACCTGGAGGAGGACCACTGGGGGGGACGTACTCGGAGCGGACGGCGGGACCGAAGGAGCAGTGGAGCTATCTGTACCCACCCTTTAGGTGGGATTTCCATTGGACAGTTCGGCGTAGTGGATTTTACTTTTCAGTTGTTGTTTTCCCTTTCAAGTTGTACTTTACTTTCAGTTTGGGTTTGTATTCTGGCCCACCTACTTTCTGCACTTGCAGTTGTACTCTGTTTTTACTTAGTGTTTACTTTTTCCGCTTTCTTACTCTGAGGTTCTTGTTTATTTTAAAAAGGCAATGCCTTCCCTTTTACCGGGATTTACGCCTTGGTGCTAGTCGCCAGCCCATGGCCTATGGAAGGCGGGTTTGGGGTAGTCACAGCACGGGCCCTGAGGACGGTTCGTGACAAATTGGTATCAAAGTAGTTTGGTTCTACCGCAGACTCTGATCTTTCTTCTATGTGAAGCAATAGTGTTTAGAGTATTGGGTGTGGTTATCAGTCCAGGGAGTCCAGTGTTGGTGCGGCGGCTGACGTATCCGTACACCAGGACCCTGACTTCTGATTTCCGACTTAATGCACGAAAACATTGATTGCGTGTGTGTTTCAAGTTTTCTTTGTGATTACTTGTGTCATCTCACCAGGTATAAATGTTGAACGTGACACATCTGTTCAGGATGTATCCACGCAGACAGTCAGTTGGAGTTCCGAGAGAGTACTCGATGACGGCTCACCGAGCGACGAGGCTCTGGTGCAGGGCCCTTTTTACTATGTTGTCACCCTCGGGTGGTGTACCAGCAGCACCACCACCTGTTGGGAAACAGATGCCAACATCTATACTAGCAAACTGTGCACGCTGGCAGAGCACGTTGCACGAGTTCCAGCAGCAGCGGCCTCCGAGGTTACGAGGCGAGATAGATTCCCAGACAGCAGAGCAGTGGCTGGAGGCGATTGCTTGGGTTTTCCGCCTAGCTGAGACATCAGTAGAGTGGATGGTGGACTTGGCCACTAGTGTTTTCCAGTGAATGACCATGAGGATGGTCCGCATAGTGATGAGGCATCGGTACGTGGACCGATGCCTGAGATAGTACCTTTGGGTAGTGTGTCAACTATACATCACTACCTGTTGGTCAGCAGTTACAACCGGCGGTACTGGTAGGTGACACATGTAAGCTTACTGCCTTACATGTGTTCTAACATCAGATATCCTCAAGTTCCGAGGCGAACCTGACTCACATGCGGCTAAGGACTGGCTTGAGGGGGTGGCAGAGAGTTTTCTAGAGCTTATACAGTTTCGGCGGGACGGCGTGTTGATAGCTGAGAATTCCTCGAGGCATACCGAACATACCGGGTACTCGATGGATGAGTTTTGATCAGTGCAATAGAGGTCGGACCTCTGAGCATGGTATGTTTAAGGGCTTACGAGCCATCACCTTTTCTCTATGCATTCCTACTTAGGCTAGGGTGATAGAAGGAACCTTTGTGGTTGAGAATTCTTTGCTGAACAAATACATCCAGAGAATGATAGAAGTTTGGAAAGCAGGAAACCGGCGCCAGTCTTAGGGACTTGGGCATGTAAAATGTTTCAAGAAGAGGAAATGTTAAGGACAGATGAATCTGCAGAGCAGCAGACATGGAGGCAGAGCTAGGAGAGCAGCTTGTGGTGGTGTACATTTCAACATGTTACCATCACCCACCTTTATAGTCCCCACTAGACACAGGGAGTTGGAGAACAGGGGAAGAGATTAGCTGCTTGCGGTTATGGAGTTCGACCAAAAAGGGCTCTAAGGATGATTCGAAGTGCGGAATTTGTCTTCTACTAGCTTCCGTAGCCACAGAAATCGATACGAATAATACCTTCCTTCCATGAATCTAGTCCCAGACCTAGAGTTTCCGGTTAATCCGTTGACTTAACCCTCACGTCTGGAGCTACCTTTGGGAGGAGACTCGATAGTCACACTTACGCCGATAGTGTGATCTGACCCTTGAGGCGAGAGTCTCGGTTGGGACCTCTTGGTGGCAGTGTCGAGGCCTTACGACGTTAGTTTGAGTATGGATTTGACAATCACTGTTCATACTCAAATTGACGTTATTAGGCAAACATCGGGATGGGTTTTCCTTGGTCAGCGAAAAGGAAACCCTGCGCAGCACAAGTTAAACTCATGCACGAGAGGTTGCGACCGATCACTCTTGAGTCGGCCAACCTTACCCTCGTGGCAGCAGTCGTTTGAGTTCCAGTTCTAACAGGAATTGGAAACCTCTAGAGTTCGAGGATGACGATCACGTCGTCATGCGGGTCTCACCTCAACATGGATTATGGAGATTTGGCCAAGGTGGCAAGTTGTCTCCATGCCTCATCGGACCCTTCCAGGTCCTCAGCAGGATTGGGAGAGGTGGCTTACCGCCTAGCTCTACCGCCTTTGTATCCCTAGTTTGTGTTGAAGATTTACAGGGACGTAAAGCCCTGTGGTGGGAGTAATTTAAAGTCCCGGAAATTTCAAGGAAATTTTCTTCTTAATTTTCTTTGGAATTTTACAAGAACGCAGTTTCTGACGGCGCCTGATTCTGAGGCCCGGTGTGCCCGGAATCAATTTCTGAAGTTTGGCTTGGGTACGTTCAGTGAACGAACGAGTGAGTTTTTCTATCTTTTCAACCGGTGCTCGGAATTGAATTCTGAGGGCGCCGATGGAACCGCAACATCGGTATTTTCTTAGGAACGCCTATTCCGGAGTTGCGTTTACACGAGGGAAGTTGTTAAAAAATTGTGAAAGTTAGAATATAAATTTAACACCAATTTTTATTCTTCCTTTAGTGTTTTTTTATCCTTGGGTGGAAGTTGGGTAAATACCCAACATCCCTTTGGAGGTTATGAGTGTGGTGGGGCCCACACGAACCCCACCCCTTCATATTTCTTACTCCCCCATGTAACTCACAATTAATTGTGGAGTCTCTTAATATTCTAACTCTCCCAATTTAATGTTGAAACTCTCCACCTCCCTTGTTTGAATTTTGAATCCATATCTCCGCATTTAATCAAGTGTGTTGTCGCAATTAATGAAGGAAAACTCTTGAGTTGTTGTGCCATAAAAATAATAGAGGGCTGTCTCAATTATTTTGGCTAAACTTTTTATTGGGAGAAAGAGTGGAGTTTTGGAAGAACGCTTGGAGGAACGATATCTTCTCGATGAAGAACGTCGTTCCCACCGAAGAACAATGACACGTATCTTTCCTTCCAATCGGAGCAGGAAATGGAAGGCGCCATCCGTGAAGAACGTCGCCAACGACAATGTCAATCCCTCCGACGTTGACGGAACGACGTCCGTCAACCGCAATGACCAACTTCCGCAAATCGTCGACATTCATCATCGTTCTTCCGCACGATATCTTCTTAGATTTACTCCCTTATAAATCTAAGAACGCGGATCAACTAAATATTATGTTGATCCGTGAAGATTAATTTGCGGGTTGGGATTATTGTTATGATTCTTTTTATTTATGAGGTTGTAGGGGGTTTATGTATTTCTTTATGTGATTTCTCTTCCGTCTTTTATCCGCGTATTTTCGGACCGCTTGATATCGATTAACGGGAGGAGGTCGGACCGCACAAACACGACCGCCCCCTCCCTTATTATTTATTTCTTGTTGTTGCGGATGGAATGGAAGTGACGCGGTGCCGTCGCACTGTGTGGAATTGTGTGGCAAGAATGAGCGACGTCATCACGCCACACAATCAATTAATTTTTTGAATCAATTCCTCGGCGCCGTCGCGTCGCGCCGAAAAACCCAAAAAGAAACGCAGTCAGAGTCAGGCCGCGGCGAAGGGGCGCTGCGCCATCGGGTCACGCTGGAAAACTACAAAGACGACACTATTCGTTTTGACGTGCGGATTGACGGGCGACGACGAAGCAGGCCGCTTTGGCGTTTTATTTCCTTCGCAGTGAAGGTCGGGTCCCGAGGGACCATAGGCGAAGACGGCAAGAGAAACAGACCACCGGAGCACGTCCGGTGGTCCGTAGAAGGCGGCGGCGGCGCGCCGCCGGAGGGTTGGCGGCCGGTGGATCCGCCGCCGGCCACAATTAGCGGCGGGCGGGGGAGTCGCGCACCCCGCTCCACGATTCGGCTCGGCCACGCTGGCCGAGTCACGACCGGCCGATCGGGCCGGACCGAACCGGACCGAGCCAGGCCGGGCCGGGTCGGACCCGGGTCGGGGCGACCCGGTTCGGGCCGACCTAGGGGGGGTCAGGCCGGGTCGGCCCGGGCCCAGACCCCCCGATTTCGGACCAAATTCGGTCAAATGCCCATATATTGGGCTACGGACCTCCGATCAATGCACCTTCAGTTGCGTAGAAATCCTCAGAACGAGACGGTCGTTTCGGTATATCACACTCAAGGTTTCAGAATACTTTGAGTTCAGCCGGGTTGGTTCGTACACGAAACCAACCGGGCCCTCGGAGCGGAAACACTCATATCTTGAACTCCGGACGTCAGATTTACGTGCCTTAGACATGGTTGAGTTCCTCTTAGTGAGACAGATCTTTTGGCATACTCCGCCTGAGGTTTGGACGCAGGTGGAGTGCGGTCGGGTTGGTTTTGCCTTAAAAACCAACCGGACCCCTGGAACGAAAAAGCCAATAACTCTCAGACCGGACGTCCGATTGACGCGCCGTCTGTTGCGTTGAGTTCCGGCTGACGATACGGATCTTTTGGATACATCAACTTCGGACTATGTGACAATTGATGTATCAGCCTCTCGGCTCGTGGAGAGGACCCTCCCGAACGAGCTTGCTGTGTGCGGGAACCATAGTGCTGGCTGCGACTGCGACTACGACGACGACTGTGCAGAGATCCTCAGTGGATTCGACGGCGACGACTACAGCACTCTGCGATCCTACGGGGATCAGTGCTACAAATCCTGTGTGGGTCCGATCCTGTGTGGGCCTTTGCGGGGATTAGTACCTATCGATCCTTGTGGATCTGACAGCTGGTCTTGTATCCTATGTGGGTCCTAGCTGTGCTGATCTTTATCCTATGTGGGTCTCAGCTTAGATGATTCAATACTGGTCTTGTATTCTATGTGGGTCCCAGTATAGAAGAATCAATGAAGACAGCTGGTCTTGTATCCTATGTGGGTCCTAGTTGTGCTGGTCTTGTATCCTATGTGGGTCCCAGCTTAGATGATTCAATACTGGTCTTGTATCCTATGTGGGGCCCAGTATAGATGAATCAATGAAGACAACTAGTCTTGTATCCTATGTGGGTCCTAGCTGTGCTGGTCTTGTATCCTATGTGGGTCCCAGCTTAGATGATTCAATACTGGTCTTGTATCCTATGTGGGTCCCATTTTAGATGAATCAATGAAGACAACTGGTCTTGTATCCTATGTGGGTCCTAGCTGTGTTGGTCTTGTATCCTATGTGGGTCCCAGCTTTGATGATTTAGTGCTGGTCTTGTATCCTATGTGGGTCCCAGCATAGATGAAACTATGAAGATAAGTGGTCTTGTATCCTATGTGGGTCCCAGCTAGATGATTCAGTATCTATGTCTGATCATCTCTTTCACCTTTTTGATGATGTATACCTGTGTGAGATGAATCCTATTTTCTTTCCTGTGTGGATTGTGTTGTGCTATCCTGTGTGGATTACGTTTTTCTTTCCTGTGTGGAATACATATACTTTCCTGTGTGGACTGAGTTGTACTTGGGCTCAGAGGTTGGAGCATTTTGGAATTGTTGACTTAGGTATATGAATGGGCATATACCTAAGCAGTGTCGGTTGTTACTTCGTGATTGTATCTTTCCTTTGTGGTTTATCCTTTGTGGATTTTGGGAGTCCTTCGGGGGTCTCGGGGTCCCTACTGAGTAGCTTATACTCACCCCTGCATGGGCTATGCCCGCACTACGTTGTGTTGGTTGCAGACGATGGACAACGTTGATCGTGGTTGAGGCTTGCAGAGCAGGACGGTACCTGGAGGAGGACCACTGGGTGGGATGTACTCAGAGTGGACGGCGGGACCCAAGGAGCTGTGGAGCTATCTGTACCCACCCTTCAGGTGGGATTTCCAGTGGACAGCTCGGCGTAGCGGCTTTTACTTTTCAGTTGTTGTTTTCCATTTCAAGTTGTACTTTACTTTCAGTTTGGGTTTGTATTCTGGCCAACCTACTTTCCACACTTACAGTTTACTCTGTTTTTACTTAGTGTTTACTTTTTCCGCTTGCTTACTCTGAGGTGTTTGTTTACTTTACAAAGGAAATGCCTTCCCTTTTACCGGGATTTACGCCTTGGTGCTAGTCGCCAGCCCCTAGCCTATGGAAGGCGGGTTTGGGGTAGTCACGGCACGGGCCCCGAGGACGGGTCGTGACAGAGAAGACCAGTCGCGGAGCCATGTATCCCTACGGTTGGCATTGAGGTCTCCCTTCGCGAACCTGCCACAGAGCAAGGAGGCGGGATGCTCAAAAAACCGATTTGATATTTGCGAACTAGACACAGAGAAAGGATATGGGAGGACCCGTGACCCAATTTGATGTTCGTGAACATGCTGCGAAGCAAGGTGGTGGGATGCTCTGAGAACCGATTTGACGTTTATGAACCCACTGCGGAGCAAGGAGTAGGGATTACCTGCGAAAAAATATGATGTTCGCGAACCCGCCACAGAGCAAGGAGGTGGGATACCCTGCGAACCCCTTTGACGTTTGTGAACCTTCCACGGAGCAAGGAGGTAGTATGCCCCACAAACCAATTTGATGTTTTCGAACCTGGTATAGAGCAAGGAGGTGGGTTTCCCTGTGAACCCCTTTGACGTTCGCGAACCCACCGTAGAGCAAGTAGGTGGGATGCTCCATGAAACCCTTTGACATTCGTGAACCCGCCGCAGAGCAAGCTCCATCTTCGTGCTGAACGTGCTCTGCTTCGCATTACCTCTTGCCTATAAATACCAGCCCCCCTTGATCTCAAAAGACCGATCCTCTAACCTTTCACCTTCTGAGCTCCCACATCGTGAAGCAATTTATGCTCTACGAACCATGATATTTTTAAGGAAATTTTTCATGACAAAGTACCTTCCCCTTTGCATGGATTCCTCCACTATTCAAAGAAGGATACCCTTCATGGAGCCCATGGGTCTCCAAAAAGGAAGGAGATCCCCAAGGGGAATGGGGTCATCATATAGCGTTTATTCTGTTCAAAACACCATTCATACACATGTGATTCGCATGCTGAGTCATGATCACTATGCTTCGCAAAGCACATTGCTTCATAGTGTTATGCTTCTCAAGGCACCCTTGCTTCGTGAGTCATTGCTACGCGAATGCCTTTCCAAATCACGAAGCACCTTCCATAAGCACAATTTCTCTATCCCTAGGCTAAGAGACTTCACTTCGTGAAACACATCCCTTCACGAAGCCTATCCACTCCACAGAGCACGAGGTCTTCTACCTATGAAACCCTTTTCTCTGCAACTCCTTTTCCCGTGTGGCCCTTTAGTTTAAACGAAACAATTTCATGGTCCCTTGGGTGGTTCTCTCCATTGTTTTGCATCACTTAATGATTCTTCGCATAGGAACACTAACGACTATTTCTTCTTCGCATAGACACACTAACATTGACCCCCAAACGATCGCTTCATGACACCCCCATTCCATGGCATTTCTGATGCCTTCCATCCCTCAAGGGCCAGCATGTATTGGTTTTGTATGTCCAAGGGGTGCAGAGCAAACCCACCTCATCCGAGCAGCAGGACGTTAAACTTCCAAGCACCGTCATCCTCCAAATATGATGTTAAACTGTGACCTCGCCCCATGCCTTGCATGTGGGGTGCCCCATCGTGGACATTTTTCACACCCACTGGTCTCTATGAGAGTGAAATCATTCTTCACAAGGAATTATATCCTCTTTTTTGGAGCGACGTTTTTCCATAGGAAAAGGGCACCCACCTTAGTGTAAGCCCCTGGATTTTCTTGTAGGATGTATCATCCCTTCACCACCTCTCTTCCTAGGTGAAAAATCCCTCTCCTACAAGACTTTAACACCACTCGGGCCTCCATAATAGAGTATGTCCCATTATCAATCACCCTCAGGCTACTGACCATACGTAATCCCCTATTTCCTCTTTGGACAACTATCCACGTGTAATCCACGCTCCACTTCCCATGGATGCACCTTCCGTGATGTGATCATCTGACCATTGCATCCACTTTTTTCTCACATCGAACATTACTCATGTGGGCTTAGATTAAGCATCGACCGTGACATCCTATATGGGCAGCCTAGAGTGTAAGACCCATGCACCCTTCCAAACTAAGTGGACATTAATCTATGGCAAGGAAATGTACGTAGGAAGCCTCCCTGAGGTTCAATCCCAACAACCATCGGTCCTGGCCATCGTCACATCTGTTCCCACTCCTTATGAACTACATGGACTGTGATCCTTTCCAAGTCAAGGTACATAGGAATCATCCCTATGGTTAAATCAAAACATCCATTGGTTATGGGCCCCATTCAGGTTGGACCACCTTCATCCCACATGACATTAAACTGCATACCCCATTTTCGTCCTACACGACGTTAAACTACATCCACCCCCAGAAATATGTGGGATTTGATCCCTCTCTCCTTAACAATGTCTGTAGGAAGCCTCCCTAAGGTTCAACGTCATCCATCAGTAAGCTATTGTGACCCATCCAGTGGTAAGCTGTTGTGACCCCCGTTCAACGGCAAGACATTGTGACCCCTTCTAGTAGTAAGTCGTTGTGACCTCGTCCAACAATAATCCGTTGTGACCCCATCTAGTGGGAAGCCATTGTAACCCCATCTAATGGTAAGATATTGTGACCCCCGTTCAACGGCAAGCCATTGTGATCCCATTCACCAGTAAGCTGTTGTGACCCCATCCAACGGTAATCAGTTGTTACCCCATCCACTGGTAAGCCATTGTGACCCCCATTCAACGACAATCCATTGTCAATCCCATTCGGGGGTAATCCGTTGAAGACCCCAATCTACGGTAAGCTATTGTTAGGTGAAATATGAGGACTTCAATTCCCTGCCACAGAGATACGTAGGAGGTCACATCAAGTCTCAAGTCCAACATCATCATCATCTTCATGTTTTATTTTAATGAGGACTTTGTTTCCCTGCCACATGGATACGTAGGTGGTCTCTTCGACACTCAATCCCAATATCATTGTCAACCAAGATCCAAATCCATCTCAGTCTCTATCCACTTCACTTAAACATCCATCATCCATTTTTGTTCTTACACAGGCCACCACATCCCGGTGGGATCATGCCACCTCATTCCCAGTTCCCTTTAACAACAATCAGGTTTCTAACCATGCGTTATCCCCCACATCGGTGTTCCATCCAGGGGTTGCACTCACTTGATTCACTCTATTCAATGTTCCGATCAGCCCAATCCATCTCCGCTAGATGTTAAACATGCAGCATACGCTACGTTAAACATAAGAAGTAGAGGAAAACCATTGATACATACCTATGACATACAATTCCCTGCATTCGACGTGGGATTTATCGGGCTTCCGCGCCCTCAAGAAGCCCTATAATAAGGGGGAGGAACCCAGATGTGCATGTGTTCTAGCGTCCAAAACATGCCAGTGATGTCCAAAGTGACTACTCCCTCGACCAAAGGTTGTTGCCCTGACTAGACCCCTTGGAATGTCTCGATAGAAACTGTGTATTAAACTGGTGTCCATGAAGATATGACACTGGGAAGAGTTTCACGAACAACTTCTTAAGTCTATATAGGAGACCTGAATTAGGTGATGAACTCTGAGGAGGAATCCACGAATGAAGAACTGACATCTAATTATCCCATTTTGATCAAGGATAAAATCTCCCTGAACATGGAATTGATGCCGCCTGCCTATGGAAAGCGGGAATGCGGGGCAACAAAGAGCATCAACATCCTCGAATAGATAGACGTACACGCCACGGTGAAAGCGTCAGAAAAAAAATGTTGAAACTGATGTAAAGATTATCCTCCTCAATATAGAGATTATTAGTGTTCAAGACATCAGTGGACTAGTATGTCACCAGATCCAGCTATCCGGTGCCGGGTCTCGCCAAGAAAATAGCGGGCCTGGTGTGAAACTCACCAGAAGTTGGGGCAGTAAAAACATTTGAAATCCCGGTCTGCATTGTTGTGAGTGTCAATCCATCTTACCATACATCGAAGAAGTAATGGCATTGAGGCATTGGTCATTGATTCCTTTACTTTTGGCACAAATGGTTTAATCTCCCTGTGTTTCAGGATCCAAGCTGCTGTAGGAATTCGATCACCGCCCAACCACAAAAAAAGGGGAAGGGAAAATGCCAATGTAGCAGTCTCGTGCGACTCCCACTTTTGGGAGAAAATCCTAATGCCTAAAAATTTCAGGTTCCCATGACCCATCTCCCCATATGAATTCATTCAGAGGAGAGTGATCAATGACCTCATATGCCGGTATGAGAGGGAGCGGGTGATCCTGACCCGGGATATGGCCTGCCAGGATTTGGAGGCATCTTCACCTCATCACCACCATCTCCCCCAAGGGTCGCGCAAGGTGCCACTGCTCCCCACTCAAATGTTCAATTATTTTAGGAGACTCTCCCCGGAATGCCTGGATGACTCTCACCCCTACACTGAAGAGGTAAGAAATGTTCGACGCATCCCGATCGGGATCCCGTTTCAGGGCCCCCAATGAGGGCTCCTACTAGGTCGTTCCAACACCGCCATCCGATCCCACGAGTCGAGGAGGACGTAAGCCATGCGCCTACACTATTGGCCCCAGTCTGGTTGACCCGACACCAATGTCGGGCACATTCTATGGAGGACTCTCGAAATGGGGAATCAACACCTCCAACTACTATGCCTCAGGGCACCAACGATGTATATCATCAACCCCTTGGGTATTCTAAGCAAGGGAAAATGTATACCCAGCCCAGATCGAGGGCCCAATTTCCCCACGGGTAGGATGGGTCGACTCTCTACCACCGATGTAGGTAATTGCTGCTACCAGTATAGAGGCCCTCCCTGTACCGCCACAATGGAGAATGCAGGTCTTCCCCACTTCCAAGATCATCTTTTGAAGTTAGCCTCATTCTACCATCATCCCGAATGAGGGTCCTCCCCAAAATGGTGACACTTAGCACAAAAGCCTCCCCCGTGATCATTACATATGGTCTAGAGTCATCACTTTGGCCACAACCCGTTTGTGTAGGGATGTTGCACATCCGGTCAATCTCCCACATCGGGGGACTCCCCATGTCGTCAGAAAAACTAGTGAAGGTTCTCCTCACCACATAAATCGAAGGGGTGAGTGATAGCTTCGCTTCACCACTACCCACCATAGAGGTCCTACTCGTGTTGGGCTCAACCATTACAAGGACCTTCCTCGCACTGAGGTTACCAGGAGAAACAAGCATGTGGATCCTACCTATTCTCCTTTGGGATCGAGCAGAGGGCCTACCCTCTCCCGCACATCCCATGGAGTTCCTCCCTGTATACCCATTGTTATCTATCCTGGTGCTCCTCACACCCAGACTTACTCAGGCGGAGATCCTCTCCATCCCAGCACAAGTACGGACGAAGGTCCTCCTCATGCCAGAAATCTGCCCTATCATGAAGAACCATCCCAGTGCAGGAGGGTGGGTTGTCGCCACCATAAAGGGAACACTGAGAAGATTAAGACTGAGATAAAACTAGTTTTCTTCTCAGATTTCAAATCAATATATGACTCAACAATGGAACCCTCACCTAGGTCCCCCATGTCAAGAGCTGGGGTAAGGATGAGGCACATCATCCTAGTACTCCCAAAATTCAAGGTCCATCGGTTTCACTCCTCCCTCCACAAGTATATCCAAGAGGATGAAGATTTGACAACTCCACAGGTTATGGTTGTGCAATCACCACCATCACCATAAGTACTCTCTACCTTGAATAGAGATCACAAAGAGCTATTCTGGAGACCAATGGTAGATGAGAAACAACGTGGTCCACCACCAGTAGCTATGGTCCCTATTCCAGAAACCGTGGTAATCATCCTGTCATACCGTGACATCCTAGTTTTGTCACTTGACTCTTCAGAGGGTATCCCGAGATGCCGTAGTTTATCAGCTCACTCACGGTATTCTCTACCAGCCAGTATACCATCTTAGAAGTCCACATCAATACCATTACCAATTCCCCAACCACCTCATGTTGATGAGTGGAGAAATGAAGGGCCAGACCCTGAATCTGTTCCCGGGATCTTATGGGATATCCTCATGGATGACCACATCCCCAAGATGTTTTTTCCAGTTTCAACAATGAATTTTTGTGTGCCGAAATCCCTCACCCAATTGGAAGTTGAGTGTTTCTGCCAGACCCTCTCAAAAACTCATTTTCATATTAATCATCAGTGAGTGGCTTGCCCTAAGAGGCAAGCGCATTTGAAGACATTGGCAACCACAGTCTCTATGGCCCAACACCACGACTCACCTGGTCACCATAGGGCCCTCATGAAATGTAACACCCGAGACTTTTATGAGAAATATTTTGTTTTTATGTTATATAAATCATCAAAGGAATCTTTCACAACACACAACACTAGCTTGGCTTTCTTTACACGCAACCACAGCTTTCCTCGATAGCTTGCGTCGTACGCAATACCGAGTTTCCCTAAACAACGATATGCTATTAAAATATTATTAAAACTAGCCGTTATGAATAGTAATAACCACTTTTTGAAATTTTGTAAATTTTATTTTTCAAAATGGACATCATTTTTGGATTCAGAATATCGAAATTAGCTTAGGGTGAAATTTTGGTACTTTTCGGTTAACTTTCATATTCTGATGAATAGTGAAAATTAATAAATTTTAATTAAAAACAACTTTTTTAATCGAAATAATGAATAGTGATAAATTATTAATTTGAGTGGTTTTAAAGTATATTTAGAATATATTTTTACAATTTAATACAATGTTTTTCATTGGATGTAATTTCACATTTAAACCAGACATAAACAAGTGTCAATCTTTTGATAGTTATTATCTCTTAAAAACACGCTATTTGTCTTGACGACGGGAATTAATTTTTAAATTAGTTAATGTAACTGATATGTTTTGAATTTGTTAAAATAAAAATAATTTTTGAATTCATAATATCAAATATAGCTTAGGCATAATTTTTGGTATTTTTCTAGAAACTTTCATTTTTTGATGAATAGTGAAACCACTAAGTGGTAGTTAAAACACTGAATTTTTTTCATAAAAATTAATTTTACCGCTTCTGTGAATGGAATTTCAAAAATCCGAGAGACACGGTTAATATCAAGGACTAAAATATGGTTGAATGAGATGAAAATAATTTTTGGTGAATAGTAACATTTTACTTTTTTTTACCACATTAAAAAGTAAATAGAGTAGTTAAGGGTAAAACTGATATTATTATTACCCTAAAACATGTACTAATTCTATTGGATAAGTGTAATTCGACCAAAAACATTCTCAGGAATAATATATGTCAATTTAGGCCCACATGGATTAGATTAGGACATTTATTATCAATTTATTTAAAGAAGGGTTAAAATAGTTAAAATCAAAGTTTAATAAATAACGAATTTTTAATATAGGGTTATACATAAGATAAATTAGACTATAAATATTAATTAGAAAGCTAAAAATATTTCCTATATAATTGTATTTTATTTGTAATTTTTATACTTAAAATAATTTAATTTATTTATGATACAATGATGATGCAGTAATTTTCTTATTAATGAAATATTGACATAATTGATGTTATAAATACCCAAATAAATGTAATTTGAGACTTTTTATGAATTAAAATAATTTTAAATGTTAATATACATGTTAGTATTTATTTAATTAAATTTTTTCGAAATAATCATTCTGTTATGATTTTCACAAAAATCAATTACCAAATAGTGTCAAAATTGACATAAAATGGTTTTAAAAAAAATACTATATTATTAGTTGATATTTTATTCCTAAAAATATATGGTTCATCCAAATGACTTAGATAAGGTTATATATATTAATAATAAACAACTTGGGGTTCTTTTGGCTTGATATAGTATGTTTATTAACCTTATAGTGTAAGAAAACAAGAAGACACGATAAAAGTTAAATTATCTAACTTAAAGTTAAATCTAAATGATAAGGTTAAAATTGATACCTAAACTTGTATAAATTCTATTGGATGAGAGTATATCTACCCATCCCCACCTTATCTTCTAAATATATCATTTTGGAACTATTAAAAACCGAATTTTACTTTATAATAAAATAATATTTTTAGTTATTCCAGAGGTGCCCCTCTCCTCCCTTATAAAAGGGCACCTCATCCCTCTCTTCCTCACTCCACTTTGAGCCTTCAAGCTCGGCCAGCCCCTGCCAATATCTCCTCTCCACTTCCATAGAAACATCTTAGAGGTACTGGTCTTCTTCAAAGACCAATTTTAGTGCCCTAAGAGGAGATCTCAAAGAGGCGCTTCATAGAAGAGGTAATGTCCGTTACCGATTCTTTCAACTTTATTTCTTCTTCCACTTCTTCTTCTTTAGTTTTTTCATTTTGAAGTAATAAAATCAGTATCACTAATATACTGATATGTTATTATAAGTATTAAAAAACCCTATTTAACCATCTATCCATCCTACGGAAAATGAAATCACCACGCGTGCGTACGTACGGAATACCGTCTCCACGCCGTGGTGTAATCTATTTTTCATCACCACTTTACTTGGATGGGTATAACTGTGATAACAAATAACTATATATGATTATTGTAAAGTGGTATTAAATATGAAATAGTATATATACACTCCAATACAATTCCACGATCATGGGAACGATATCATCGCTCGTGCGTACGTACGGAATACCGTCTCCACGATGTGATGTGATTCGTTCTACATGATCTTCATTGCATAATGATTATATAAATGAATTTAATAAATTAATATGATATATATTACACTAATAACATTCTGGAAATGAGGTATCTATAACCTAAAAAGAAAAATAAGAATTTATTTGACAAAACACGCATAAGAACAAAAATTAATAAACACCTGAATAACAAGTAGTAATGAAATATTACTAATAAGAAGCTAAGAATATGACCATATATGATATCATAAAAATATGTATGATTCTGGAATAAGTCAATAACATTATTAAATCATTATATAAGAGGTTCGGACACTTACGAAGCAAATCGGACCTAAGGTAAGGGAAAATATCACAATCTCATTTTTTTTCGAGATTGTTTATACTTTGGTATTTACTGGGGTGTATTTTATCATCCAAATCCATGTTTCCTCAATATGTAATATTTATATCCTTCTACAATAGTTTAAATCCAATTTTACACTTCGTTGAGTTTTTAGTAAAGGATATGAAAGGAATCTTTTGTCATTTTTCGTACGATGTAATTTTTGACTTTTCCGACAAAAGTACGAGAAGAATGTTTTTTTTAACTTATACAGCATGAATGGATTTTTAAAACATTATTTCCAAGAATATTCCTTTACAAGGTTTCATGTTTATTTTTAATCAACTTCTTTTTGTTTAAAATTGTATGACATGTTAAGAAAGGAAAAATGTTTTTGAAGTAGAAAGGATATTTTCCTCAAGAATGGAGTTCAAGTTTTTTTTATCAAAATTATTTTCCATCTAAGATAATATAGGGATCTGTTTCTATCCCTATTATTACATTGATTTGATTATGTTGTGATGGAATTATTTTTATGAATTCCTTTATCTTATATGAATTGTTTTATGAAGTCGCGATGTTTAAGAATCCCATTTTTATTACATGGGTTTTGCAATGATGTATGATTTATGATTTTATGGCACACATAAGAATGGTATCATTATGAGATGGGTGGGACCTATATCTCCCTCCAATGTATTGGGTAAAGATTTTATATCTCATGAGATATACATGGCTGGAATGGAAGGTTAAACGGGATCAGTGAAACAAGACTGAAATGAGGAGTGAACTCGATTCAGAAATGGACTTTGTCCACTAAGATAGTCTTGGAAATGAGTCTTGACTAATAAGAAATGATTCTCTATGATTATGTGTGTATGCCAAAAAGTTTCATGTTTTAAGTTATGATTATTGGGATTTCATTTCTCTGCTATGATTTATCCCATGTTATGAAATTATGGTCTCTTTTGCAGGTTAAGATTTCAAAAATGTTTTGTTCTTATGAATATGATGTGATTGATATTTCTTTTGTTTACCCTTACTGAGCATTTGAGCTCTCGATTTTGTATGTTTTCTTTCCCCATGTCAGGAAAAAGGTTATTAAGTAAGATATGCCAAAAGGGACTATAGATATGATGAAATAAATGGGAGACAGTGTAGACGCTTTATGAACCAGTTGTTTATGTTTCCCAGTTTCTAAAGACACTATACCTATACGTTCCTCTCATGGTTTTGTTATATGTTGTAATAAGTATTCTTCAATTTTGATGTAATAACAATGTATGTAATGTATGGGTCATTATAGTTGGTATCAGAGGGAAAGGAGGTAGGAATGTATCCGATCCTTGGGAACTCTCACATGTGAGCGTTGGACGAAGCATGACTCTCCGCCTGAGGGCTTTATAAGGAAATGGCTGCCACTGGGGATGGTGGTGTGTCCCGCCTAGGGGGTGTAGCCGCCCATGGAGTGCCCTGATAGGTATCAATTATAGTCCACTGGAAGTAATTCCAGACCATTATAGTTGGTATTAGAGGAAAGGTATAGTCAACCTTTGGAAACTAGGATGTGAAAGCCTTAGTAAGAACCCTAAGGATAATTCTAAGAATAGAACACAATCTTAGTGTTTTAGAAATGACCATGAATAACCTAGGATAATACCTTAAGTGTGAAATTTTATTCATGATTATGTGGTTTTCCTATTATAATTAGTGTTTCTCACACTGTTCTTCTTGGTTTTAGTCAATGGCTGGAACCCGAAGGAACCGTGTTAATGCAGAATGCGACGGGCAACGCAATGATTGTTACCCTAAGCAACCAAACGTTATGGGAGTTGGAATGAAAAATCTTGTAGCCATGCTCACACAACTTTCTCAAGCTATGAATCATACAGGACTTCCAAATGAGAAAAAGAAGGAGAAACATTCTGTTGAGTCCTTCATGAGGCATCGTACACCTTCTTTCAGCGGGTCTACTGATCCATTAGTTGCTGAACAATGGATTAGTACTACTGAAAAGATATTTTCAGTTCATCAATGTTATGAAAATGATAAAGTCATCCTAGTAGTGTATCATTTGGAGGGAGATGCTGATCAATGGTGGAATCTTATTAAGAATACGATGCAAAGGGATGAAATTGAGTCCATGGAATGGGACCAGTTCAAGAACTTATTTTTCAATAAGTACTTCCCTCATATTCTCCGAACAAAGATGGAGAAAGAGTTTCTTGAACTGAAGCAAAAGGATAATGAATCTGTTGGTACCTATGAAGAAAATTTTACAAGACTTCCAAGTTACGCTTCTGGTATTATTATCCATCCTGAGAGTAAGATCGATCGATTCTTTAGTGGCTTAAAACCAAGTCTTCGAAGGGCCTTAGCCATAAGGGACTTCAATAGCTATGAGGAAATCAATCGATTTTCTCTCAAAGCTGAGATGGAGATTGGAGTAACCCATCAGTCATATGGGTTTTATAAGAAGAGGAAAATGGAATTCAAAGGAAAATCTAAAGAGCACACTGAAAAGAAGATGAGATTTCCCTTATGCTCAATGTGTGGAAAGAAACATGGAGGGATTTGTCTTAAAGGGACAAGTAAATGATTCAAATGTGGAAAGGAAGTTCATCGGGCATTTGAATTCCACAATGATGGGAAGAAGATGTCTAATGATGCAAACAAAGGAAGGGACACACAGAATGAACCTACTACACTTCAATGTTTCATGTTCTAGGAGATGCGGAATTATGCCAATAAATTCCCTAATCTAAGGGTTGTTGATGATGATCGACATAAACAAAATCTTAAGGCTAAAGATAAAGGAAAGTCACATGCAATTTCTATCAGTGATGTGGAGTACGATAACGATGTGGTGAAAGGTACACTTACCATCCACTCTAAAGTAGAAAATGTTTTATTTGATTCTGGATCCACCCACTCTTTTATTTCTGAAGATTTTTCTAAGGGTATCACCGTATTACCTCAACAATTAGATGTTGAGTTAGCTGTGACAACACCTAATGGCACAACAGTCGCATAAAAAGTTTATAATTCTTCCCCGATTGAAGTTTGTGGGAAAGTGATTCCTGCAAATCTTATGATCCTTCCTATAGTGGAATTTGATGTGATTATTGGCATGGATTGGATTTCTTTATATGGAGCTCATATCAATTTCCAAAGAAGGGAAGCCACATTTCATATTCAAGATCAATCTATGATCGTCTATCGATGCAAGGATGAACATAACCTTCCAGAGGAAATTTCTTCCATCTTATGGGTCTTGATTCCACTGAATGAAGGTTATTTATCTCAAATGGTTGGTGAGAAACTCACAATTAAGAATATTCCCATTGTACGGGAGTTTGATGATGTCTTTCCGGAGGAATTTCCGGGTCTTCCACCAAATCGTGAAGTTGAGTTTTCAATAGAACTTGTACCGGGTGCTTTGCTTATTTCAAAGACACCTTATAGAATGGACCCAATTGAGTTGTAGGAATTGAAGAAGAAACTCCAAGATAATCTTTAAAGGGGATTCATACATCCTAGTGCGTCACCTTGGGGGGCACCTATTATATTTTTTAAGAATAAAGATGGATCAATGAGACTCTGCATTGATTATCGAGAACTTAACAAGATCACTATCAAGAACAAATATCCTCTCCCACGCATTGATGACTTATTTGACCACCTACGTGGAGCTCAATACTTTTCCAAGATTGATCTTCATTCAGGGTATCATCAATTAAGGGTCAAAAGGGAGGATATACTAAAGACGGCTTTCCGTACAAGGTATGGACACTATGAATTTATAGTGATGCCATTTGGTCTTACTAATGCCCCTACTATCTTCATGGATCTAATTAATAGAGTCTTTAGAGACTATCTTGATCAATTTGTGGTAGTCTTTATAGACGATATTCTTGTCTATTAAAAGATAAAGGAAGAACATGGAGATCACTTGAGAATTATATTGAAGACCCTGAGAAAGGAGAAGCTTTATTCCAAATTTACCAAGTGAAAATTTTGGCTTCAAAAAGTTGCATTTTTGGGTCACATAAACTCAAAAGAGGGGATATCTGTGGATCCAGCAAAAATAGAGGTTATCGAAAGATGGTTCAGACCAACAACAGTAACTGAGATCTGATGTTTTCTTGGTTTGGCTGGATATTATCGACGTTTTGTGAAAGATTTGTCACGATTATCTAATCCACTCACCAGGTTGACTCAGAAAGGAGTTAAGTTTGTTTGGATGGAGGAATGTGAAGAGAATTTCAAGGAGTTGAAAATAAGGTTATCCAGTGCACCTGTGCTCACACTGCCTTGTAGTGGAGAAAGGTTTGTGATCTACAGTGATGCATCCAAGAAGGGGCTGGGGTGTGTTCTTATGCAAAATGATATGGTGATAGCTTATGCCTCATGACAGATGAAAATCCATGAGCAAAATTACCCAACACATGTTTTGGAGTTAGCTGTTGTTATCTTTGCATTAATGATTTGGAGGTATTATCTTTATGGAGAAAGGTGTGAAATTTATACTGATCATAAAAGTTTAAAGTATATTTTCACACAAAAGGAGCTGAATATGCGCCAAAAAAGATGGTTGGAACTGATTAAGGATTATGACTGCTTAATTCATTACCACCCTGGGAAAGCAAACAAGGTGGCAGATGAATTAATTCGACAAGACCATGCTAGCTTATCCATGATGAGGATCACAAAAGATCCAATATTTATTGATTTACAAAGGATGGATCTTTTGATTTTAATGGAAGGGGGAAAATCGTATCTTTCTCAAATGAATGTTCAACCATCTATACATGTGAAGATTAAAGAGGCATAGAATGAAGATGTAGAGTTACAAAAGATGGTGAGAAATATTCCTGAATTCAACCTTGATTGTGATGGGATAATAATGTTCAGGAATCGGTTTTGTGTTTCTCCGATCCCAAAATTAAAGAAGGATCTGTTGGATGAGGCTCATAGATCTCCATTATCTATTCATCCTGGAAGCACGAAGATGTATAGGGACCATAAAGAGTACTTATGGTGGGATGGCATGAAAAGAGATGTTGCTGAATATGTCTCTCGATTCTTGGTTTTTCAGCAAGTTAAAGATGAGAGACAGAAGTCTAAGGGGATGTTACAACCATTACCCATACCCGAATGGAAAAGGGAAAACATCACTATGGACATTGTCACAGGACTTCCTAAAACATCCAAAGTAAATAATGCTATCTGGGTCATAGTTGATCATCATACAAAGTCTGCACACTTCATTGCTATTAGAGAGGATTTCTCTCTGGATCAGCTTGCCAGGATATATGTAAATGAAGTGGTAAGATTTCATGGAGTACCACTTTCTATTATATCTGATCGGGATCCAAGATTTACCTCGAAGTTCTGGCGAAGTCTTCAACATATTCTTGATACATAGTTGAGTTTCAGCACTGATTATCATCCTCAGAAAGACGGTCAGTCTGAGAGAACAATTCAAACTCTAGAAGATATGTTGAGAGCTTGCTCTATGGATTTCAAAGGTGGTTGGGATCAACACCTACCTTTGGTAGAATTTTCTTATAATAATAGCTTTCACTTCAGTATTCAGATGGCTCCTTATGAAGCTCTCTATGGAAATAAATGCAGGACTCCAACTTTCTGGGATGAAGTTGGGGAAAGAAAGTTATTAGGACCTGATCTTGTTGATGAGATGGCAGAAAAGGTCTGATCTATTCAACAACACATAAGAGCAGCTCAGAGTCGACAGAAAAGTTATGCCGACAACCGAACAAAAGACATAGAGTTTGAAGTGGGTGATAAAGTGTTCTTACGAATATCTCCCTAGAAGAGGGTCATGAGATTTGGAAAAAAGGGGAAGTTGAGACCTCGATATATTGGTCCTTTTGAAATACTGGATCGTGTTGGAAAAGTAGCCTACCGATTGGCACTTCCACCGAATCTCTCTCAAGTTCACGATGTGTTCCATGTATCTCTCCTGAGAAAGTACATACCTGATCATTCACATGTACTCAGCTAAGAAGTTGTACCGCTGGAGCAAGATCTTTCTTATGAAGAACAGCCGATAGAGATTCTAGATCGTAGTGAAAAAGTCCTATGGAACAAGACCACTCGCTTGGTGAAAGTTTTATGGAGGAACCACCAATTAGAATAAGCTACATGGGAGCTTGAGGATATGATGAGGGAGAGCTATCCTCATCTTTTTATTACAATGTGACGAATTTTGAGGGCGAAATTCATTTTAAGGGGGGTCGAATGTAACACCCAAGACTTTTATGAGAAATATTTTGTTTTTATGTTATATAAATCATCAATGGAATCTTTAACTACACACAACACTAGCTTGGCTTGCTTTACACGCAACCGTGGCCTTCCTCGATAGCCAGCGTCGTACGCAATACCGAGTTTCACTAAACAACGATATGCTATTAAAATATTATTAAAACTAGCCATTATGAATAGTTATAACCACTTTTTGAAATTTTTTAAATTTTATTTTTCAAAATGGACTTCATTTTTGGATTCAGAATATCAAAATTAGCTTAGGGTGAAATTTTGGTACTTTTCGGATAAATTTCATATTCTGATGAATAGTGAAAATTATTAAATTTTAATTAAAAACAACTTTTTTAATCGAAATATTTAATAGTGATAAATTATTAATTTGAGTGGTTTTAAAGTATATTTAGAATATATTTTTACAATTTAATACAATGTTTCTCATTGGATGTAATCTCACATTTAAACCAGACATAAACAAGTGTCAATCTTTTGATAGTTATTATCTCTTAAAAACACGCTATTTGTCGTGACAACGGGAAATAATTTTTAAGTTAGTTAATGTAACTGATATGTTTTGAATTTGGTAAAATAAACATCATTTTTGAATTCATAATATCAAATATAGTTTAGGCCCAATTTTTGGTATTTTTTTGGAAACTTTCATTTTTTGATGAATAGTGAAACCACTAAGTGGTAGTTAAAAAACTAAAATTTTTCATAAAACTTAATTTTACCGCTTCTGTGAATGGAATTTCAAAAATCCGAGAGACATGGTTAATATCAAGGGCTAAAATGTGGTTCAATGAGATGAAAATAATTTTTGGTGAATAGTAACTTTTTACTTTTTTTTACCACGATTAAAAGTAAATAGGGTAGTTAAGGGTAAAAATGATATTATTATTACCCTAACACATGTCCCAATTCTATTGGATAAGTGTAATTAGACCAAAAACAACCTGAGGAATAAAATATGACCATTTAGGCCCACTTGGATTAGATTATGACATTTATTATCAATTTATTTAAAGAAGGGTTAAAATAGTTAAAATCAATATTTAATAACTAAAGAATTTTTAATATACGATTATACATAAGATAAATTCGACTATAAATATTCATTATAAATCTAAAATGATTTCATACATAATGGTATTTTATTTGTAATTTTTAGACTTAAAATAATTTAATTTATTTATGATACAATAATGATGGAGTAATTATCTTATTAATGAAATATGGACCTAATTGATGTTATAAATACCCAAATAAATGTAATTTGAGACTTTTTATGAATTACAATAATTTTATATGTTAATATGACATGTTAGTATTGATTTAATTAAAAAATTTCTAACTAATCATTCTGTTATAATTTTCAAAAAAATTAATTACCAAATAGTGTCAAAATTGACATAAAATAGTTTTTAAAACAAATACTATATTATTAATTGTTATTTTATTCCTAAAAATCTAAGGATAGGCCAAATGACTTAGATAAGGTTATATATATTAATAATAAACAACTTGGGGTTCTTTTGTCTTGATATAGTAAGTTTATTAACCTTATAGTGTAAGAAAACAAGAAGACACAGTAAAAGTTAAATTATCTAACTCAAAGTTAAATCTAAATGATAAGGTTAAAATTGATACCTAAACATGTATAAATTCTATTGGATGAGAGGATTTCGACCCATACCCACCTTATCTTCGAAATATATCAATTTGGAGCTATTAAAAACCAAATTTGACTTTATAATAATATAATATTTTTAGTTATTCCAATGGTGCCCCCTCCCTTATAAAAGGCACCTCCTCCCTCTCTTCCTCACACCACATTGAGCATTCAAGCTCGGCAAAAACCTACCAATATCTCCTGTCCACTTCCCTATAAACATCCTAGAGGTCCTGATCTTATTCAATGACCAATTTTAGTGCCCTAAGGGTAGATCTCAAAGAGGCGCTTCAAATAAGAGGTAATGTCTGTTACCGATTCTTTCAACTTTATTTCTTCTTCCACTTATTCTTCGTTAGTTGTTTCATTATGAAGTAATAACATCAGTATCACTCATATAATGATATTTTATTATATGTATGAAAAAACCCTATTTCACCATCTATCCATCCTATGGAAAACAAAATCACCACGCGTGCGTACGTACGGAATACCGTCTCCACCCCGCGGTGTAATCTATTTTCCATCACCACCTTACTTGGATTGGTATAACAGTGTTAATAAATAACTATATATGATAATTGTAAATTGGTATTGATTCTGAAATAGTATATATACACTCCAATACAATTCCACGATCATGGGAACGATATCATCGCTCGTGCGTACGTACGGAATACCGTCTCCACGATGTGATGCGATTCATTCTACAAAATCTTCATTGCATAATGATTATATAAATGAATTGAATGAATGAATATGATATATATTGCACTAATACCATTCTGGAAATGAGGTATCTATAACCTAAAAATAAAAATAATAATTTATTCGACAAAACACGCATAAGAACAAAAAGTAATAAACATCTGAATAACAAGTAGTAATGAAATATTACTAATAAGAAGTTAAGAATATGACAATATATGATATCATAAAAATAAGTATGATTCTGGAATAAGTCAACAACATTATTTAAATCATTATACAGGAGGTTCAGACATTTACGAAGCAAATCGTACCTAAGGTAAGGAAAAATATCACAATCTCATTTTTATCCGAGATTGTTTATACCCTGGTATTTACTGGGGTGTATTTTATCATCCACATCCATGTTTCCTAAATATGTAATATTTATATCCTTCTACAATAGTTTAAATCCAATTTTACCCTTCGGTGAGTTTTTAGTAAAGGATATGAAAGGTATCTTTTTTCGTTTTTCATACTAAGTACTTTTTGACTTTTCTGACAAAAGTACGAGAAGAATGTTTTTTTAACTTATACGACATGAATGGATTTTTAAAACATTATTTCCAAGAATATTCCTTTACAAGTTTTCATGTTTATTTTTAATCACCTTTTTTAGTTTAAAATTGTATGACATGTTAAGAAATGAAAAATGTTTTTGAAGTAGAAAGGATATTTTCCTCAAGAATGGAGTTCAAGTTTTTTTTATCAAAATTATTTTCCATATAAGATAATATAGGGTTATGTTTCTATCCCTATTATTACATTGATTTTATTATGTTGTGATGGAATTATTTTTATGAATTCCTTTATCTTATATGAATTTTTTTATGATGTCACGATTTTTAAGAATCCCATTTTTATTACATGGGTTATGCAATGATGTATGATTTATGATTTTGTGGCACACATAAGAATGGTGTCATTATGAGATGGGTGGGAACTATATCTCCCTCCAATGCATTGGGTAAATATTTTATATCTCATGAGATAGAAATGGCTGGAACGGCAGGTTAAACCGGTTCGGTGAAACAGGACTGAAACGAGGAGTGAACTCGGTTCAGAAATGGACATTGTCCACTAAGATAGTCTTGGAAATGAGTCTTGGCTAATAAGAAATGATTCTATATGATTATGTGTGTATGCCACAAAGTTTCTTGTTTTAAGTTATGATTATTGGGATTTCATTTCACTACTATGATTTATCCCATGTTATGAAATTATGCTCTCTTTTGCAGGTTAATATTTCAAAAATGTTATGTTCTTATGAATATGATGTGATTGATATTTCTTTTGTTTACCCTTACTGAGCATTTGAGCTCACCCTTTTGTATGTTTTCTTTCCCCAGGTCAGGAAGAAGGTTATTAAGTATGATATGCCAAAATGGACTATAGATATGATGAAATAAATGGGAGACAGTGTAGACACTTTATGAACCAGTTGTTTATGTTTCCTAGTTTCTAAAGACATTATACCTATATGGTACTCTCATGGTTTTGTTATATGTTGTAATAAGTATGCTTCAATTTGGAAGTAATAACAATGTATGTAAAGTATGGGTCGTTATAAGCAACAGTGCACACATATCTTTAGGTTACTCCATAGTATTTTCAAAGTGGCTTCTCCCTGCGTGCTGATCCATGGCTGGGGGAAGTACACTGCCCTCCTCTTCAGTCCTATCTGGAGACAAGCCGATTCACCCGACGACATTGAGGATATGCTTCTAGGAAGAGTCTCGGTTAACATGGATGAACTTCCAGAGGGTGAGAATGAGCTATATCTTCTTGGAGAGGACCTACCTGCTGAGGGATCTTCACACTTTTTGGATCCATCAAGAAGGATTACTCGTCAGCAGAGGAATCTACCGGGTCTTCCAGTTCCCACCGAGGCACTAGTCCTCATATTTCTTCTCCAAGTGGGAAGATTCAGTTCCACTAAAAGAGGTCAAGGACCATTCCATCATTGAATTCTTAATCTCCAACATCATCTACTGATCTAGAGTCCCAAATTACTCCCTCATCGATATAGGCACAATATTCTGAGTAGTTGAGCTGAAGAAATTTTACGCTATGTACAACATCCATTCTAACCATACATCATGCTATCTTTCACAAGAAAATAGATAGATCAAGGCACTCAACAACCCCCTCTACATAATTATACAAAAAATGGTTGGTTAGAATATGAAGAGTTAGCCGAAAAAACTCCCAATTCCCTATGGTCTTATCGGATGACAGCTCATAATTCCATCTAGGTGACCCCATATTCCCTGGTGTAGAGAACAGAGGTTTTCTTGCCCATCAAGATTCAATTTCCCTCACTGCGCAAAACTGTCTATGATCAGCAAGAACTAGATAAAGTACCCGAAATCCGTCTGGCCGAGTTGGAAGCAATTGAAGAGAACATGCTTCCTGGCTTGCACAATCTGGAAAGGCATCTGAACAAGATATCCATAGCTTTCAACAAAAAGGTTCATCCCCACTTTTTCTTGAAAGGCGACTTGGTATTGTCCCTGAGGGAATCAATGATACCCGGTAGGAAACCACCCAAGATGGAACACAAATGGGGATGACCATACATCATTCACATGGTTTAGTCCAAAGGCATGTACTCACAAGTTACAAGGGATGGTGATCGTTTAAATTCTCCCACCAATTCCACGTTCCTCAAGAAATACATTGCCTGAGCCATAGGGTCTCACATGACCATAAATTGTACGGTCCTACATGACCTTAAACTGTACGGTCCTGTATGACCCTAAACTACATGACGGTCCAACATGACTTTAAACTCTAAGGTCCCGCAAAACCCTAAACAACATGAAATTAATCTGTATTGTCCTACTTGAACTTAAACTGTGCATCGTCCTGCATGACGTTAAACTGCATCTTAAGAACAATGTATATCTTGATTCTTATCCTCATGAGATACGTAGGAACACTCGGATGACTCGTCTTGAGTCCAGCCCCAGTTTCCACTTTAACTATCCCTTTCTGGGCATGGTTCTTTTGGGGGATCTCACAAGACATCGTGTAGGCTTCTTTGTCCCTACCAATGTTAGGGTTATGATGATTGCACCACGTTCCCTCTTTCGTTCTTCTAATCCTCCCATGTCTTTACCACTTGACGCTAAACTGCATGGCATTTTCAAAATAATGTGTCAATTAATTCCCATCCTCATGTGATGCATAGGACCGCTCAAACATTTCATTCGTATGCCCAGCCCCAAACTTCGGGACCTCCCATTGAGATGAAACACGTGGTGTGGTGTAGGGTTTTTCCATCATTCAAGTTGAGATCATCATGACCATAACATGTGTCCCTCTCTCCTGAATATCATTATTTATTATATTGTCTAACATTATTTGATATGGCACATGCACATTCATGCTCCACACACCCCATCATTCAAGTTCCCATTATCTTTCACATCTAGAGGGGCCTACGAACGATGAAGATACATAGACTAAGGGCTCTACAATGATTTTGGGCCAACACCATAAAGGGTTTTAGACAAAAAATAGATAGGAGTCCCGCATTGCGAATATGGTCAGCAGTCGATGATCATTTTCTATTCCCATTTTGGGTCACACGATATGGATGTTGTGTTTCGAATTTGGTAAACTACCATCTTTTTCCATTGTCACCACCCCATATGTCCCAAACATAGAGTGTAGTGGTACATTCTTCCACGTTGTCTCCATAAATCTTGGTCTACTTCGAGCGAGATGGTGATTCAATTTTTCAGACTCTTATGTGATGGGGATAGCCTAATACTACTCCTTGTTTCCCACACCATGCATTGGTCATGCCGAATTAGGAGTTATGAAGGAAATTCCAGCATGAGAGGTCATCTGGATACAATTGTTCAGGACGATCAGCCTCAGGTCCTTCAAACCCTTTGGGTCCCTAGCCCAAGATCTCATGTAGGATTGTGTGGTGTGGTATGTACTCATGTCCTCATTCACATCAGGCTATTTATCCACCCACAAATAACCCTTTGAGACAACCCTCCCTTAATTTATCGTCAGTCCTGTGAGCACACGCCCTACCATGCATCCCGAGTCCTACCATTTGGGCATCGATCGCCCTCTGTATCCAAAACGACCCCTGAATGGCATGAATGCTAGGCCCAAGGGATCTCATACCATTATGGGCTAACGCCCTCGAGGATTTTGAGCGAAAAATTGATACAAGTCCCATTTTATGAATATGGTAAACGATTGACCCTCAATTTCTTACCCCAAATTCTATTCACACAAGGGTTGATACTGTGTAGCGAACATGGTCAACATTTGTCCTCCATCATCATAGCCACATTGTGATCTTCCATAAACATGATGATTCACCCTTTCTGTCCCACTTATATGACATTAAACTAGGCATATACGGTCTGAGATCTATGACCCTAAAATAAGATCACCTTTGTTCTCACTAAAAGATGTTAAACTACAAGCTGGACATGAAATTATGTCCATGGCCTATCCTCAGGCCCCTTGGCCTTTTCGGGCCCCTAGCCCAACTTCTCACTTAGGGTTGTATGGTGTGGTGCAGGATAGTGTCCTCATTCACATCGGGTTACTCATCATGCCATAAGAACCCCTCATTGTGGTATCATTCCATTATTAGCATCATCCAAACTCTCAGAACTATGTGTGAGTTGATTCCAATCCTAATGGGATATGTAGGACTGCCCAAACATTTGGTCTTTAGGTCTATCCCCATATCTTTAAAACCTCCCTATCATTTTGGCCCCTTGGCCTGCGTTCTTCCAGAAGATGGGTATACAGTGTGGTATAATCATATGTCCCAATTCACATTGTGTTTATAACAACCACGCCGCGTACCTCTCTCTCTTAAGAGGCCTTCTATACCTTTCCCTGCTTTCATCTCTTTGAGTTGGCTTCCCTTATGTTGGGTCCCTATAACCTCTTCATTGATTCACCAATTGTCCCATGAGTACTCTGGTCTAGAACCTTGAGTGTCAAATTCTTCATGCAAATGCTTTATCCCACTTTTCAGGATTCGTGTTCCTCTTCATTTTGGATTCTATTATCGTTCACATCCGAAGGGAACCCCAAATGGCCTGGATGATATGACTAAGGGCTATCCTACCATTATGGGACAAGTTCCTTGAGGGTTTTAGATAAAAAATCGATAGAAGTCTCGTGTTTTGAATATGTTCAATGGTCGACGCTCATCTGTTTGTCCCCATTTCTGGCTAACGTGATATGGATGCTGTGTTTCAAACACAGTCAACAATTATCCTCCTTCCACGCCAGCCCCTTCATGCTTTGAATGCTGGTTACATGATTCAAATTATTTTACACCCCATCAGGTTCAAATGGAATTTTGACACTCCTGGTGCTATCCCTTAGTGCACATTTTCACGTTAGGAGAACAAAATCCAAGGTAAAGGCATCATTCAGGGCTCCGCACCAACATCCCTTTGGCGTGTGTTCTAGTTATGGAAAAAACAGCTTCTTCCCTTTTTTCCCACATTGAGTTTTTGTCAAGTGGGATAAATAATTGGATTGAGGTCTGCACCTACTTGGAAGGATTTCGCCTCTCCATGGTCCGAGCTCTAAAACCTTAAACTACGATCTCTTGTAGAATGACGTACCACATGATTACTATTACCATGGGATACGTAGGAATGCCTAGACATATCATCTTTGGGTCCAGCTTGAGTTACACTTATTTACCTCTTATGTTCTATCTTCTGGGATCTGACTCTTATAGGGCCTCATGTTGTGGTGCATGTGGGATTTTTCCATCATTCATGCCGGGTTTGTAATAGCCGCACCACACACACCCCTTTATAGGATTTATCCCCCCTACATCCTATCCCACATGAAATTAAACTATATATTGTCCCACATGATGTTAAAAGGCACCTTAAAGAACAACCTGTGGATTGATTCCCATTCCCATGGGATATATAGGAACACCCAAACATATCATCTTCGGCTCCAACCCAACTGAGAACCAGTCTATCTTGCCCTATATTCTCAAACCATTTCTGGCCCCCTCGACCTGAGGTTTCTTACTCAGAATCACGCACATAATGGTGTAGACCTCATCATCATTAACATCGGGTATGCTTCATCATGATGTGCACATTCCCTCTAAAACATCATCACTACTGTATAAGTATGAGCCATGTGACATTAAACTATGATGCCTAATCCCACATGACTTTAAACTGTTATTTCTATACTGAATGATGTTAAAATGCATGGCTAGTCCCTTCACATGACCCTAAACAATTACATTATCGTCCTGATCGTACGATGAAAAATGACATTGCATCGTGATATCCTCACTCAAGGGGGCATCATGTTTGGTATCGGTCACACACCATACCATTTTTCAATTCATGAATACGACTTTATTCCTGTGGAGATGCCTATAATTTCTATCCTTGGTCCATTTCTTCACAAAAAAAACACTCATTCATCCAAAAGGACAAACAAGATCTATCAAATGTTGCTTCCTTTGGTGTGTGGACTAGACTCACATGACATTATCATCCCAGGCACTGGTACCTTACCATGACACTTCCAGAACTACTTATATCTTGATTCCCATCCTTATGGGATATGTAGGAATACCCAGAAACATTGTCTCTGGGTCCATCCCCAGGAATCCAAAATTTTGTCCCCTTTCTTTCGGCCCCTCGGCCTGATATCTATGAGGAAAATGTGGTGTAGCGAGTACTTAATGGGTCCTCAATCAAGTCAGGTTTTGAAAAGGCCACACCATGTAACTCTCACAAATTTTCCCCACCTATTCCAAGTTCTATGACCCGAAACGAATATCTCCCTATGGTAACTACGGAACATTTTTCCCCACTTTTCCGCCCTGCGCACATTCCATTAAATCAATCCCCCCATAATGGCCCATCTTATGACCATTATGTTGGAAGCATGAAACATTAGGACCTTTTACCTTAGAGGGGGACTCGACTCCCTCTATATGATACATCTTACTATTGTACTCAGATGCGTTGTGATAGTGTCCGAAGTATTGAATTTTTATACGAACGTTCCCTCATTCTATTTCCAAGCATCATGAGCCCATCATTTTGGATCCTCATCCTCTTCCATGTCTAATGGGACCCCCCTTTACAGCCTGGTCTTATGCCACACTGGCTTACCTACTGTCTTGGGCCAACATCCCTGAGGACCTCAGACGACATTTGTGACAGGTCCCGTGTTTTGAACACGGTATGCAGCCAACCCTCATTTGTCTGTCCCAATTACAGGCTTTTGCGAAATAGATACTGTGTTTCAAACATGTCCAGCTATTATCCCCTATCTTCATGCCAATATTATTGTGATCCAGATCATGATCATCATGATTCACATATTCCCACATTCTTATGTTCATGTGGAATTCCAACATACTCATCTTTGCTCCTCCGCGCATCTAGGTTCATTATATAGGTGGGTCGGTATCATTGGGATGTTATTCACCTAGTGTCTCATCGCTCCTAACATGTTCCTTACTATGTTAGGAATGTCCCATCACTACTTACTATTTCCCGCAGCGAGCATGACTAACATGGGCTTAGTAGTTCTGTTAGAACTTGTACTAGTGCATCAATGTCGCGCATGCATTCTTTCATCCCATATAACGTTATACAGAACCCACAGAACTATGTGTGGCTAGATTCCCATCCTAATTGGGTACAAAGGAATGCATGAGCACTTTGATTTGGGCCCATTCTAACTTTCACTGTTTTCCCTTGACCTAAATAACTTTCTTTAGGGATAAGGGGTGTGGTGCCGACTCCTTATGTCCTTATTCACATCTGGTTTATAGATACTACACCACATACTCTATTCCTGGGATCTCCCCTTTCACATTCTATCCTATCATATGTTGTTAAATTGCATGATCCTACAAGTCCTTGACACATGATACTAAATTTTGATTCTACCCTGAACAAGTTCAGATTGCCCCTTGTTAATCATGGGATGCACCAAATCCCTTGCTAGAGAGGTCCTATTCGAGAGTAGTTATGATCCCTGATCAGACCGATGCATCCACCTAATGTGTCTTCACCACAGTGGTGTAATTTCAAAAGTCTTGGAATCCATTTAAAAAACCCATAACTCTACACTCCATGCTTTTCATTCCCCTTATTCGGACCCTCATTCTCTTTCATGTCTGAAAGAACCCCCTAAAAGTTTGGATGCTCAGCCTATGGCTCGCCAATGGTCCTAGGATAACTTTCTGGAAGGCTAATGGATGACATTTCAAGTCAGGCCCTGTGTTTCAAACATGTTTAGCAGTCGTCCCTCATTTTTTATTGCCATTATATGCTAACACAATAAGGATACAATATTTCAAACACGGTAAACCATAATCCATTATTGTCATGCCACACTTACAATGTTCCGAACTTTGGGTATCATGATTCACATTTTCCATTTACCTGTGATTGGATTAATTCGGATGCCCCTTGAGTTTCCCCACTCGTGCACTTGAGCATGTTTGGAAGGACAAAATTTTGATTATCCTAGGGTCCTCGTCCTCCAATAAGGCCACTCCCATTTCTTCCCAGAAATACAGATAGGTTATTCAAACCCTAGATGGTCGAAGCTTGGTTGGAACCCTTATGTTCAGAAGAAATAGCATGGACATCATCCCTTGTTTCTTTCATTGGGCTTGACCCACTTGAGCTTAGGGATTGATCACTTGGAATTTCATGATTATATATGTTTCATGTAAAACCAATACAAATAAAAAAACTCATGCATGTGTATGGCATAAAACAATCAAATCATTAAAGTACATTCAAGGGTTTTCAATCCTTACAGCATGAGAAGGTAGATCCATCCCATAGATTAATTAACCCCATCAAAAGAAATTTGCAGCTCTTCCTCCCTCTAGCTTGTGGCGTCTAGGATTTGAGACCACCTGTTCATCTCCTGCTCCTCCTCGGCAGTGATTGGGCGTAATTCATTAGCTGAATTTTGGGCCCACTCTTCATCGATCTGGATGATGATCATCTCTTCAGAGGATTGCTTCATGTGATCCTTATCCTCTGCTATCTAGGACTTCAATATCAATATTATCTCTGATTGAACATCGAGGTAGACTGAGTGCTCATCCACCCAGAGTTGTTGCCGCTGAATCGCATCTTTAGCCTCCTAGAGCCTCTTGATATTCACCACTTTCCTCCAATGCTAGCCTACACAGAGGCCACTATCATACTCCCGAATCTTATTCTCCATAAGAACTTGAATGAGCATGTGGGGATGTTGGAAGTCCACTCCCCTAGCACACAGTTCACGCTGCTGTGAGAGAAGTCTATCCATCTCATCCATCCATCGCATTTGGGGAGTGTCATCGATGAAGCACTTGATTAGATTCCACGGTCGGCGACTGGCTATTTTTATATCCTCTTAATCAAAGGTAATCTCATCACAGTTGGCACATTTGGCAGACAAATATTCGGGGAATGCCATGATGAATTCATTAGTAGGGTCCACATCAGGTGTTTGATCAGTTATGGCAGGACCCGGCCTGTTTGATCGGTCCTAATCGTTGGACCCCACCTCAATAATCTTGGGCTTAGCCTCACTGATAGTCCCACTAGTGATTGGGAGTGCCGCAGATTGGTTAGTCTAGATATCTGCCACCATGATCACTAACATTCCCCTTGGAAAGGAGACTCCAGAAGGCCCGACCAACCTCACCAAGGTTTCCCACACCTTTTTAAGAACCATGCACACCAAAAAGGGGAATGGATGTCAGTTGACATAGTCAATGAGTAAAAGTAATGAAATTGGTAGAGGAGAATTATAGAGATTGAATTACTGGCCTCATTATTTGGTTAACGTAATTGGGACACAATGGCATGGCCCCCCATATATTTATTGAAGGTCTGAAATCTCCAGAGGATCCACCTCGAGTGTCCTAGCACTGCCAGATGCGGTAATCACTACAGTCCCAGGTGTAGATCCTGAAGGTCCCACATTAGCATTTGTTGAGGGGCGAGAATGGGTTCCATGTATAAGACCCTCCAACACAGTTCAAGTATTAGTTAGGTGTCTAGAATGACATGGAAGAAGACCCTGAGGAAGGGTCTTGGGATTTTTTTAAGGGACTCTGCAAATTTTTCAAGGTCTGGGTCTTGATCACCAACTTAGACCTCCTCCAATTGGATCCCTCTACCGGACACCTCCCCCTCGGAGGGCTCATCTTATTCCTACGGAAAAGGAAATCTCTCCCTCAGTTTCGAAGCTGACAACTGGGGGGTGTCTATTACAAAAACCCCTTCAACCAGACTGTCATTGGACTTGGGGCTCCTCGGCAGTGCACAAATTCATCCAGCTCTACCTTCTATTGATCTGCCTCCTCCTGGGATACTGCAAAGCCAAACCTGATAGGGATAATTCCTGGAAAGTCTATCCTGAGGTAGTTCAAGTGTTTCTGCATCTTGGGAGGGCCGAGGAATTGCTTGTTGTCATACCATATGTTCCAGGCCTTCAGGAAGGTAGCATTCTCTGACATGTCTATATAGCGTAGCCTAATCCCTAAATCCTGGGAGGATATTATACAGAATCCTCTTGGTGTCCTCCACTTTGGATAAATATGTTCTTCTAGGACCACCGAGTCTGCGGCCGTTGCAGGATCCACTGTCGCCGCCTCCCTCGCCAGCAGTATGAGCCTCACTGTCACGACTGCCCCACCACCATGGGATGTCCTTACCACTTTCTGACTTCAGCCTCGAGATTGGGGAGGTACACCATAATCAACCCAAACAGTTGGCTACTTGATCATCTCTCCCGGGTAGGCCACCTCACAACTTTTAGCATACTTCTTCACCGACCTGAAGACGGTCGTGGACGGAGGCAACTCGTTCCACAACTTCCTATCCTCCCATGTTAACATGAGCCACATATTCCTCATCACTCATTGATGTTCCTCATGGTGCACCCCTAAATAGACGTGTGTGGTCAGACATTACATACACCAAAATTTCAAGGAAAATCGATGTGGGGTGTACGGATCGCAGAGAGGCTCACGATCTACCCTTGCCACTAGGACTCCACCTCGAAAGGCCAAAATATAGGACATGTGCACTTCCATTACTTTTCCATAATAAGTTAAAGAACTCATTGGTAGCATTAATGGAAGAAAGTTGAATTCCTATATCTTCCAGACGTGGTTTAGTACCGCTTGCACAGTCAGTTTGGCCGGAAAGCTCCCCGCATCATTCAGAATGGATGGACAAATGTTCGATCCTAGAGGGGAGATGGGGTTGAGATATTCATTTACCCAATGGACATGTGTTGCTATCCACCCGTACAAGAGGTGAAATAGACCACATATCTTCTATGGACTCTTCCCCTTGTTAATGTGCCACTACATCTTGTAAAAATTGGCGAGCTTTGGGATTCCGAGGTTCACCCGCCCTCTTGTCGCCAACATGGATGCCATGATAAATGTTCATGGTCGCATGACCATGTTCGTATCCCTCACTGGAAGGATCCAACCACAGATGAGAGCCATGATGAATGCCTCCAGCTTGACTACTGGTTGCTGATCAGTGCTGACACCGAACCCTGAGGTTTTCCATTGGATATCCTCGCGGAGTTTCTAGTACGAGTGCTCCTTGCCCAGTTGAGCCCCCTAAGGGAAAGTACAAGGCCTCACTAGAAACTGTATATTTTACAAGAAGTTCATAAAATATTTGAATCACCACCTGAAGTGGACGTCTCTCACTGCTTCCTTGTCCTCTCCCGGAGCCCGCTCCATTAGTGACATCGCCAGCGGTGGCATTTTCTCTGAATCCTCCCACACACCCATAACTGGGAGGAATTCATCATACATCGCTCCCAGTATCGGGACCCATGTTATATAGTGCACATCCCATAAACTAATGTTGACCCCCGCCCCTCAGGGTGCATGTGGAAGGTATTGGTCCTCGATGAAAACCTGCTCAACAACTCCGACATCAGCTGCTTCGTTTGATAGATGTGGAATTGGGAGGACCATGCCACCTCGTACAGACCCACTCCCTTTAGATCTACCTCAAACACTTAACATGAGGTAGGTACCTAGTAGGCCTAGGCCCAATCATCTTTGAAGTTGCCGCCATGGAAACGATCCCACTCATCAGACCATCCCTCTGATGGGTTCCTCAAGGCCGCCTTCAAGATCGTCTAGTATAGAGGGGGATGTCTCCGGCTTCAATCCCATCCCCTCAACATTGTTCATATGATTCTACAAAAAATCGTAAATGAAGGGTGTGAAGTCCTCCTGGGCATGGCCATCAGCCACCCTGAACCATTGGTGATGACACGGCATGCTTCGGAACCAGTAAGCTAGGTCGTACCTACTGGCTTTGGGGATAAATACGTCATCCCTCAGCCCAAATGCATAACAAGGCAGCCTCTTTCACAGTGGATAGTTCCATTGGATAGCCGAAAGTAGCTCCACCAATGACCCATGGTCCGTGTGGCTCCGTATCAACTCCCCTAAGCCCAATTCATTCGCCACCTCATCCCTTCAGGAAACGCCCATGAGCCCCCCCATCTAGCTGCCTCCTGGTGTGTCCTCCAGTCTTGATGTTTGGGAATTATTTGGGTTTGGCTCGTGAAGCTCTTTCTTGGAGCATGTTCATAGAGATCGGTTGTGAAGGTTGTTCGTAGAGGTCTTCCCCTGCCTTTAGAAGCATGTTCGCGGAGCACACATATGTGAAGTCATAGACCCGTTGTGCGCCGCAAAGTAGAAGGCCCAATTTGCGGAGAGTAATCACAGAGTATGTGGAGCATCATGAATCGAGAGCAATACATTCCAATAAAACGGATAAGAGAAAGGAAAAAATAGAGGTCGGCTCACCTATTTATAGGTCAGGACCCTCGGAGATTCTCAGCATGTTTGATCATCGGTGAGATTCGAGGGACGCTCAACCCCATTCCGCTAATATTCTTAGAAAGTCATCTTCACAAGACCGCTTCGCGATGGTTGAGGTATTTTTGAAATTTACACTCATAAATTGACCCTCATTCTCTCCTCGACTCAATGATTGAGGGGGGATTTATTGACACCAAAATCAAGGAATATCCAGAACAAAAGGAGAGCATGAGGGGATTCCTCGCAAATACCGGTCATGGAGCCACATAGCCCTGCAGCCGACGTAGGGGTATCTCTTCGCAAACCCACAGAAAAGAAAGGAGGTGGGATACTATGATAATAGATTTGACGTTCGTGAACCCGCTACATAGCAAGGATACGAGATGCCCTGTGAACAGTTTTGAGATTCGCAAACCCGCCACAGAGCAAGGAGGCTGGATGCTCCGCGAAATGATTTGACATTCCCAAACCAGCCACTTAGAAAGGAGGAGGGATTCCCCATAACCAATTTTATGTTCACAAACCCACAATGGAGCGAGGGGGTGGGATGCCC
This sequence comes from Viscum album, assembly GCA_963277665.1. NCBI lineage: Eukaryota > Viridiplantae > Streptophyta > Magnoliopsida > Santalales > Viscaceae > Viscum > Viscum album. Next base: position 630,042,590 of record OY728127.1, read on the forward strand.
CACGAACCCCTTTGACGTTCGCTATCCCGCTGCCGAGCAAGCAGGCAGGATGCTATGAGAACCCCTTTGATGTTCGCGAACCCGATGCGGTGCAAGATCCATCTTCACGATGAGTGAGATATACTTCACCACAACTATTACCTATATATATATGTCCCCCCTTGAGCCCCAAAGATGGATCCTCTGACCGTTCTCCTTTTGAGCTCCCACATCATGATGTAATTCCTACTCTGCAAACCATGAGCTTTTCAAGGTACTTTTTCATCGCGAAGTACATTCCCCTTTGCATTGATTCCAACCCTCTTCTAAAATGGATACCCTTCATGGAGCCAACAGGCCTCTGCGGAGGAAGGAGATGCCCAAGGGGACTCGGGTCATTACAGAGCAATTATGCTTCACAAAACACCCTTCATACACATGTGATTCGCATGCTGAGGCATGATCACTGTTCTTCATGAAGTACATTGCTTCACAATGATATACTTTTCATAGAACCCTTTCGTCGCGAGGTATTTCTCCACTGATGCATTTCCACTTTGTGAAGAAACTTCCATATGCACCTATTCCCTATCCCTAGGCTAGGCGACTTCACTTCTTGAAGCACATCCCTTAACGAATCCTTTCCACTCCACGGAGCACCAGAGCTTCACAAGGCTTCTACCTATTAACCCATTTTCTCTAAAACTCCTTTTCTAGTGCGGCCCTTTAGGTTTGCAGGAAGAAATTTCAAGGTCCCTTGGGTGATGCTCCCAATTGTGTTACTTCAACTCATGCTTCTTCGCATTAGCACGCTAACATATATTGCTTCTTCGCATAGACACACTAATGTAGACCCCCCTAATGTATCTCTCCATGACACCCTCCATCCATGACATTGTCGATGCCTTACTTCCCTCAATTGTGGATGGATATCGGCTATGTAATTCTTAGGGGTGGAAAGAAATCCTACCTCGTCTGTGCTACATGACGTTAAACTGCCAAGCACCTTCATCCTCAGCACTTGATGTCAAAATGTGAACATGCATAGTGCCATGCAAACAAGGTTACCCACCTTGGACATTATGCATGCACAACGGTCTATACGAGAGTGAAATAATTCCGCACATTGATTGAGATCCCCTTTGTCAGAGCGGCGTCTGTCCATGAAGAAAGGGATACCACCCCTGTTTAAGCCCGTAACTTTTCTAGAAAAAGGTAGAATCCCTGCTCCTCCACTCTTCCTGCGTTCCAAATCCCACTCCCTCTTGGATTTGTCACCACTCGGGCCTCCATCCTAGAGAAAGTCTTAATCTCCATCAACCTCTGGCTGCTAGCCACACGTAAGCCCACGTTTCCTCTTTGGCCTACTAACCACGTGTAAGACTCACTCCACTTTCCACGGACACACCATCATCGACATGATTGTTAGTCCTTTGTTTCCTCTTGTTTCTAACATCGATCATGATTCACATGGGCTTAGAGTAGGCATCAACCATGAAATACTATCTAGGCAGCCTAGAGTATAAGCCCCATGCAGCCATCCAAACTATGTGGACTTTGATCCTTTCCATGGAAAGGTACGTAGTAAACCTCCCTAAGGTTCAAGCCAAAAACCCATCAGTCCTAGCCATCTTCATGTTAGTTCCCACTCCTTCTGAACTACATGGACTTTGATCCTTTCCAAGGAAAGGTACATAGGAATCCTCCCCATGGTTCAAGACCAACAACCATTAGTTATGGTCCCCCTTCACGTCGTACCACCTTCGTCCCGCATGACGTTAAACTACATGCCACCTTTTCATACTGCAAGATGTTAAAATACATCCACCCCCCTTCCCCGAACTATAAGGTCTTTGATCCATGTCTCCTTGATAAGGTACGTAAGAACCCTCCCTGAGGTTCAACCCCATCCTGCGATAAGCCGATGTGACCCCATCCAGTAGTAAGACATTGTGAACCCCGTTCAACAGCAAACTATTATGAACCCATCCAACGGTAAGCCATTGTGACCCCATCCAGTGATAAGCCGTTGTGACCCCATCCAATGGTAAGCTATTGTGACCCCATCCAGCGATAAGCCATTGTTACCCAATCCAGTGGTAAAACGTTGTGACCCCATCCATTGATAAGATGTTGTGACCCTGTCTAGTGTTAATCCATTGTGACCCCATCCGAAGGTAAGACATTGTGACCCCATCTAGCGGTAAGCCGTTGTGACCCCCATTCAATAGCAAGCCATTGTCAACCCCATTCTATGGTAAGCCATTGAAGTCCCCAATCAACGGTAAGTCATTGTCAGGTGAACTATGACGACTTTGATTCCCGACCATTGGGATACATTGGAGGTATCTTCGAGAATCAATCCAAACATCACCATCATCCTCTAGTTTTATTTTAATGAGGAATTTGATTCCCTGCCACAGGGATATGTAGGAGGTCTCTTCGAGGATCATGCACAACATCACCATCATCCTCCAGCCGACTCCTTGTCATTCTACATCCACATCACTTAACCATCCATCATCCATTTTGGTTCTTACCTGGGACGCAACATCCCAGTGGGATCATGCCACCTCATTCCCTATTCCCTTTAACAACATATGGGTAGCTAACCACATGTTAGCTCCAAAATCGGTGTTCCCTCTAGGGTTTTCACTCACGTGATCCACTCTAGTTAGTGTTATGATCAGTATGATCCATCTCTGAAAGACATTAAGCCTACGGCACACCCTGTGTTAATCATAGGAAGCTGATGAAAACCACAGATACATGCCTATGTCATATAATCCCCCACATTTGACGTGGGATGTCTCAGGCTTCTGCGCCCTCGAGAATCCCTATAATATGGAGAAGAAACCCAGATGCCAGTGTTCCAGTGTCCAAGAATTCCAGTGAGGTCCAACATGACTACTCCCATGAAAGAAGGTTGTTGCACTAACTAGACCCCTTGGAATGTTCAGAGAGAAGTAGTGTAATTAACTAGTGTCAATGAATATTTGGCACTATAAATAGTTTCATGAACAACGTCTTATGTCTATGGGGGAGAAAAAGATTAGGTGAAGAGTTCCAAGGAGGAATCCGTGGATTGAAAAACTGACAACCCATCATCCCATTTCAATCAAGGAGAAAACGTCATTGAACAAGGAATAGATGCCACTCACCTTTGGAAAGTAGGTAATCGGGGCAACAAATAGTGTCGTCATCCCCAAAAAGACAGAAGAGAACGCCCAAACGAAAGATTCTAAAACAATGTTGTTATGGCATTAAATCCTTTCTCTAGGGGTTCCTTCATGTGTTTCTAGATGCAAACCCTAGAATTTAGGCAGGTTCTCCCAATTCCACTAAGAAAGATTCCTAGAGGGTCCCACACTAATGTATCTTGAATCTCTTTTAAATAATACATTATTCAACTTGATAAATATATAATATTTCTAGTTGTGGTTTAATTATTTTTCATGTATTCCTAATCGCATTTATTAAGGAGGATTGGTTGAACGAGTTTTAGGTCCAGTGAGGAAATAATAAAATTAAATATTATTTGATTAAAAGAAAATTTAATTGTAACATGCATGATAAGAACATTTCATGGAAATAATGATATTTTTGTTACTATTTGACATGGGGGTTTCACATAGAAAAATACATTAAATAATAGAACTTGTGATAGTTATTTATTATTACCTAGTGAATTAAATTCTCAGTGACATTAATATCTCATTTAGCCAAGGGGAATGTGAAGGCTATCTAGAGTGGTTGTGCACAGAATTTGGAGAAAAATATCTCAATCCTCAAGATCTCTCTTTTCACTATGAAAATTCTAAAGAATGAGAGATTCCATCCTCCACCAGATTAGATAATGATTTGGAAGAGGCTCTCATGGTAATTGAAGGAAGATGACGCAAGAACAAGGATATTCTATGCTAGCACCTAGAGAATCCTTTGGATACATCCAGATAATCATAGATAACATGTAGATAACCACTAAAGAAGATCTACTCTTGATGTATACAATGAAATGAAGGTGCATCAATGATCTATGCTCAGACACATCAACGAAGAATGATAACCCTGGAGGTGTTTAGTTAATTTAATTTAATTTAATATAAATAAAATATGCTGATCCTCTCTCTGGGTTCTCGGGGAAATTATTATTTGTCTATATTTTTTGATTGAATATGTAGATATAAGAATTCATTATCATATTGATACCAGATTAATCATTGATTATAGAAAATATTAATGTTGGGATCCACCCATCTTGCGCTTCCACTATGACCAGAACCTACAATGAACACATTATGCTCTTGAGACATGTTTGGTTGAAGGTAATTTCCTTAGGGAATAACTGTAATGTTTTCCAGAATATCATAGATTCTATTTATAATGATATGACCTTCCATTATTCCCAAAAATCATAAATCAATTCCATTAAGGTATTCTAAGGATTTTGTTATCTGAGACGTCAAACCCTTGTTTTTGATGATGTTTTTTATAAAATATTTTCAATCAGCTTCAAGCCAATCTGATGCATTGATATGTGGTATGGAAAACCTCTATCATCTTTTCTACCAATTTTGGTCCTAGTAACTCACTCTACCAAACATTTTCCCACAAATTTGATATTAAATATTTCATTCAATAGTGAATCTCATATAGACGAATCTGAATTCTTTAGTGGAAGATAGCGTTGTATGAATACTCAATTAGAGGACGATGGGGATCCTGAACATCAATAGAGAATTCTCTAAGTATATATAAAATACTTTTAATTGACCTTTTTATAACAGATTGTGGCGAAGATCCCCCAATTTTTTATTAAACCAAAAAAGCACTTTCATTTTTTCTGGGTAGAGGGATCCCATTACATTAATAAAAAGAGTCCTTTTTATATTAACCATATATATGATGATGATATGTGATAATAATACTTAACTTTGTTTTAAATTGCATTTAATTTCAACCATATAACATTCCAGTGAACTATGGATTTTGGTCAAATACAATTAATAATAGAGTTCTATGAAGCATCTAAATGTTGATAAATGTTATATATATTAGGATAATTGAGATGTCTTCATAAATGGTGATGAATAGGGTTGTCTCTATTTGATTACCTATGATAATAAATATGAAATTATTTCCATTAGAAATAATTTTAAGATCGTAGAAAATTTATATGGTGATTTTATCCAGCATCTATGATAGAATGGGTAATGGTTTCATGATCCTCTTAGACTTTTGTTATTATACATTAACATGGAACACCAAGAAATATTATGTATATGAAAAAATAAATTTCTTTATATTACACCACTAAAAGTTTTATTTGAGATCATTATTCATATCTGTGATTCCTATGAGGATGGAGAATGTTAAGAAATGAGAATCCTCCAACATACTATTCTTTATCTTAGGATTTGATGGTACACATTATTGTGTCCAATATCTTGTAACTCCATCATTATCAATACTAAACTCTATGATTTTAGCCTTCAATATTACTTATACCTTATTTTTATCACTAAATCACCCCATTGGCCTTTCTTAATCTTCTCAGTGAAAGATGGTCGAGTAATCATCTGATCGAGGTATGATGTTTTAACATTCATTATGATTCCATAAGTGGGCTTTAATTGATATGTTTTTCCAAATAATTTAACTATAATTTTAATCATTAAATTGATTATCTGTTTTTTTATTTGTTATAGATTTTCACCTTCGTTATTTTATAGTAAAATTTATTAATTATAATATTTTATGTTTAATAATTTTTTTAGATTTTAAAATAATTGTGTGTGTCAATATTTTTTTATAATTTGCTTTTTCTTGGATCTTTTTAATTTTTTATTCTACTGAACATATAAATATTATTTATTTATTTATTAAATAATTATTCCATTTGTTATCATTCAATATTTATCTTAATAATTTTTATTTTGTATATTTAATATAATATTTGTTTAATATTCAATTTTAATGTTTAATGTTATCTAAAAAAATAAATTTAAATCATTTATGATTAATTTTTTAATTCAATAAAAAATAAATTATCAAAATATTTAATGGATATGATTTTCTAATTTTAGTTAGTTTTAATTTAAGTTTAGTTTTTAATGTAAACTAACATAATCTATTTTTAATTAATCATTCATCTATTTTTAATATTTTTAATTAATTCAATTTCTAAGATATATATTATTTAATTTATTTTAAACCTGACATTAATTTTTTATATCTTTAACTTATTAATGTTTTATTATTATCATTGTTCAGTGTTAATTTTAATTTCATTTTGATTAATCATTACAGAGATATAAATAATCCACCACCAGGTTGACTTCGTTCCACTGTTTTGTCAGTCATTGCTACTACTTGCAGTCAAAATTGGCTGCAGATCGAAGGAGTGGAACAAAGCCGAGATTTTCCACCAAATGATCAGGATCTCAAATCATCCAAAATTCAATCCACAGGCCTAAGTTGCTATGAAGAATGGTAGATCCTTGCTGATGATGTGCCATTATCTCGCTTACTGGAGAAGACACCCCTGAGCCGCTAAATGTAGAGCTAGCACCACACTTTACTACAGTTTGAGGATATGCCCTTCACTACTATTGTTGAAGTTGTGAGGTCGAGCCCCTCCAAGAGGAGATAACCCTTGCCCTGGTGGTGATTAGGATGATAAATAATAATAATAATAAATAAAATAAAAAAATTGAATTAAAATTTAAAAAATGTTATTAATTAATTAAAATAATAACTAAATAAAAATGTTTACATAATAATAATAATAAATTAAAAATATATAAATTTAAATTAATAACCATAATAATTTATTTTTTATATAAATATAATAATTATTGTAATAAAATTAATAATATATATATTTATAAACTAATAATAATTTTAATAATTTTAATTTTAACAATATTTTTTATTTTTTATAATAATTTTATCATTGATAATATATCTTATATTCTATTAAGTATATAATTTTTTTAATAATAAATATTCATGTAAATATATTTATTATATTAAGTAACTAAAAATAATTAATATTTCTATAACTATTTTAATATTGTTTTTTATTTTAACAAATTATTTTACTAATTTAATGAAGATATTTCTATTTAAACATCGATTACAATAATTTAATATTTTCCCCACTTTTATGCAGAATCAAACCAGGACAAAGAAGGCATCTTGGTTTATGATTGTCCACCTTTGCAATTTAGTTACAATAGAGATGATAAAGTGAAGAGGATCATAGGAGAATGTTCTACACATTCGGCGACATTGAGGTCACCAAGATTAGTCGGTATGCATAGACAGTGAAGAACAATTGAAGAAGATTGTTCAAAAATTTGGAGGCATTCTACACTGACATGATCTTTTCATAATTATTGGATGGGGACAACAGGACATAGACCTAACATCTGCAACATGACACTACAGACTTAGGAGATCAAGACATCAGGCTATAGTGTGAGGAAGACTAGAGGGGTTTGAGTAGCTCTTCATAGTGATGTAATTTTCCTCAGTGTCTTCTTCTGAATTTATCTGGTTCTGTACTTTGAAGATATTCTGTGTGGTTTTACTTTGTATTTTTTATTGAACATAAAGATTGAGTAATATTCACTCAGGAGATTTTTGTTACACTGGATTAATATTTCATCTTCATCACATTATTTTTAAAATCAATCTGAAATGATATGTGAGATCTATTCATAATTCATTGAAATTTCTTTTCACCTCACACTTTTAATTCAGAAAAAATAGTTTCAATTTGAGAAATTGACTCTTTTGATTTTTCATTCAAACTACCTAACCATTTGATGATTCTAAGAAGATACGTTCTTTCATAACCATCTTCTTGCATTTTTAATATCCCACTGAGTGATATTGGTCAAATCATTTTTCAAAAAAATGAGACTTCAATTTATTTATTTTGATATATGAACACATTTAAACCAATAGGTAGAATTTCCCATAACCAACAACATCATCTATTTTCTCAATCCTTAACACCATTTTCTGAAACCATTAACATAATACTCCCACACATAAAAATATATACAAATCACTTTTAAATAGTAATGAATGTCATGTTGTATTCATTATCTTAGAGATAAAACAATTCCTTATAAAATTCTCCCTCCATCCCTTGGGTTCAACCCTTCACTACTACACTAGTGTTGGTTTATAAATGACATCTTCAAGGGTGTGATTACCTACAACCTTGTCAAAATTTGGCACCAATGTCGGGGTTAGTGTGAGCTTTGTGACTTAGGGATAGATAATTCAAAAAGAAAATTAAATAAATAATCATATGGTTGAGAAAATGGATTCTTTTAATACTTTTATATTGGAAGTTCATAAAAATATTCTTTTGAGTGAATGGTTTATTTTAAATCAAATATTATAAAGTTAAAAATGCATAGAATATCTGGGAAATGAAATAAAAACGTTATGTTATTGATTACCAGTTTAATGAAAAATGAGGAAGAAAACTTTTTTTTATTCCTAGAATAGATTTATGGATTTCTAATTACCATGCCCTGATCATGGATTCCATATAAGAACACTATTTGTTTTTTTTTCATTAATGGATTTAATGATGATGAAAATTTCAATTTTAGAAAAATCAATGGGGCATTTATTGTGCATAAGAACGATGAAAATTTGAGGAGTTTTATAGATCAAATTTATACTAAGGATAAAAAGATCTCTCAATCCTTTAATTACAAATCATTTTCTTTGGTGTCTATAAATTAGGATGTTTTTTGAAATTATGTTTAGTGAAGGAAATATATTTTCATAAATTATCAAGGATGAAATTCCTTAGTTATGGAAAAAAATTTATGATGAAATTGATCTATGCACGAAGTGTTCATTTGAAAGAATAATTTTTGGTCTTAAATGATGTTATTATTCAAAAAGATGAAATTTAATTTCATTGTATGAATTATCAAGAAGATAAAAGTTTCCAAAAAAATTATTTTTTGAAGATTTAATTGAGTGGTCATGTTTTGGATATCAAACCCACACCTCTTAATGCCAGTATTGATTATGGAATCCAACTTGTTCATGATTTTTTTATGATGAACGTTGAAATAGAAATCATTGATTTATTTTTCAACCATTACATCCATTGACTACTGAACTGGAAACATGGGTTGTTCAACTTAATATTGAGGCACATATAAATGTATAGGGTGTCATAGAACTTGTTTCAAATGAAATAAATCCTTTCTATGAAATAATTGAATAACATTCTCTTAACACTTCTTCTCAAAATTTAGTCATCTTCATAACTACTTCACTAGAAATAGATAAATTTTATTATAAAGAAATTTTTCAGAACTATGATTTATCCTTGGAATCCATTTTAACAAATATAAGACATCAAAAGTTATGTGAATATATTAATTTTCTCTTGAAACTAAAATTAGTTAGTGAGTATGTCTCTATTGTAAAGAATTTCAACATTCTTTTCATCATTGTTGATGCGGTCTTCTATGGTATTGCGCTAGATTTTAAGGAACTTTCGTGCTTCCCTAGAACATTTAAAGCTCAATTTACAAATTTTTAACCAAAAAAAACTGTTCCAAATACATTTGGTTGTTTTGGAAATGAAACAATACCTACCTACTTCCTTTTTTTGTTTAATGGAGTTTTTGGTTGGGGAATTTAAAACAAGAACTGTAGTAGTGGAAACACATGATTTAAATGATATTAAAAAACAATTTGTATTCATTCAATAAATTAGCCCTTGTATTTATATTTTTAAAATATAACAAATTATAACTGAATACTTTAATTCAGATCGTCATGGAGTCAACCCATGGTCTTTTTGTATTTTTTTATTTGTTTTGATAAGAATACAATGTTTCTTTGATTATGTCTTTGTATTGTCTTTTTTGGTTTGATATAAGTACTCGGTCCTCCTGGTCTATTTTTTATAGAATGATGCTAATGAGGTTTTAATAGAAGAGTATAATTTGTATCCTCACTTTGAATTTTTAAAGAGAAGCTTCATGATAGTGCCTCACACAATTGAGGAAGGTTCATTTAACTGGGGTGTTTTTATTTCTTCATCATTTGTATACACTTCTTAATTATTGCACTGTTGTCATGCTGATACTAGAAAATTTACTTTAATTATTTTAAATCTATTCATTTGGTGAAATTAAATGTCGTGGTGGTGGTAATACCAAAAATGTTGGTTGTTTTTTAAGTTGGGCTTGTTTTATATTTTGGGTGCAAGGAATTTTATATCATTTTATGTGGAACATTAATATTGAATCAAATCTGTAGAACTCCTAAAATGCATTTCACTATTCACTAAATTTATTCACAATCTAATATCTGGACTTTAATAAAATTTTATATGTGCCTCAATGTTAATGCATGTGATTCAATTGTAAAGTATATTTTTGGGAAACATTTTAGTTGTTTGAACATCCCCATGAACTATAAGCATGTATTTAATCAGTTGAGACTGTAAACATATTTTTATCATTAAAAGTCAAATATTTTCTCCACCATTGAATTCGAAATTGGGTTCAAACATTGGTTTTTAGTGTTGGGGTTAGGGTATTATAAAAATTGGATGAACATGATATTAAAATATACCAATCATAATTACCTTGATAATGTTTAATATTTGTGAGTTTTTCATGTTTTTATATTCAGTTTCAGTGGATAAATTTTTTTCATAATTTTGAAATCTGTGTAGTTACATTGAAAATGTTAAACATGTAATGCCCATTGATGTTAAGTGAGTAATTAAATTTTCTTTCCCTCTTGAAATTACATATTCACAGTTAGATTTTTTAAGTTATTTTATACAACTTTAACTGAATAGAATATATTTGAATTGAATCAAAATTAAATGACATGAATTTACATGACCAATTAAATAAAAATCCTAATCATGGTGGAGCTTATTTCCTTCATTCACTATAAGAAAACCGCCTCTTACCTGCGTTTTTTTTCATGTAGCGGCAGTTTAAACCGCCACTAAACAGGGAGTCAGCAATCTATTAGCGGTGGTTTTATGAATTTTGCGGTGGTCAAAGAAAAGTGTCGTAGTACCTCATTTCGCGGCAGTTTTTGTTAAATTTAGCGGCGGTTTTACGGGCTATTTAATTAGCGACGACTATAATCGCCGCGAAATTCAGGCGTGTCATGCGCCTGCTTAGCGGCGGTTAAAACCGCCACTAATTCGGGCGTGATTTCGCAGCAGTTTTAACCGCCGCTAAGTTTATTTCCGAATACCTTTAGTGGCAGTTTAAATCGCCGCTAAATGTATAAGTGGTAAAACATTAGCGGCGGTTAAAACCGCTGCGAAATGCTGACCCGAAAAAAAAATAACATTTCTACTTATACTGCACCACTGCCCTGGAAAACAAACCAAACAAGAATCCATTTATAAATAATAAAACATTCATGGTTTTAATCACACCCAACACAAGTCCTAAAAACATTAATGGTTTTAATCACACCCAACACAACTATCCAAGAAGAGAAGGTTTGGTGTTACACCCAACATATATACATGAAGATAACAATGGTTAATATTACACCCAACCCATATAATAAATAATAACAATAATTGCAATTACATTCAACCAATGTAACTAATAAGAAAACTAGTTTTAATTGAACCCAACCCATATAAGAATTCATAGGAATATTTTTAATTATGCCCAATCTATGTAAAAACCAAGATAAATTGTCAGAATCATGTATAAGCTACATAACCACAAAAATTTGGTTGGAATCACACCCAACCCATATACCAATAAGAATGATAGTTGGCATCTTATACAACTTATTATAATGTGTTCATCATGGTTAAAAAATAGCCATCCTATATAGCATGCCAAAGAAATGGTTAGCATTATGCCAAACCTAATTAACAATATAGAAACATCACTGGAATGAAACCCAATTAGAGGGCCAAGTAATAACAACAATTTAATTACACCCAACCAAAAATATACATCATTTTACTCAAGTAACTCTTACTTGGATAAGATCTCCACTATCAATTATGTTTTATATAATTCACCATCATTGAGGAATTTCTTTAAATAACTTTTAAGATATTATCATTTCACATTAATACGTACCCCTCTTGGTTATCATTCCAAGTTCCACCACCAATTTCAATTTAATTCATGGATGTACATGATTAATAATTATAAACCAGAGGACCTTACACAACCCTAACAAACCTTTCCTGAATCTCATCTATGAGGAAATCTAATTTTGTTCCATCCTGATCTATTGTTACCTTCCCTTCTACAATTGTGCATCAAACAACACATACAACATATATATAATGAGGAGAAAATTTATGCACCACCTACGCAATATTCATAAACACCCTTTCATTTAATGTTGATGAAAAAGTTGATCTAATTCAATAAGAATACCTAAAGCATACAAAATACCTAAAATTATGGATTTAGAATGAAACACAAGATAACATCAAATGAAACAAGAGATTGGGTGTCACATGGATTTATACTTATAGTTTAGAGATGATCAAAATTGAAAATATTTGATTCCATAAAAGATTAAAGTGTATTGATAAAAATGTTCCAAAGAAGAGAGGGGAGGGATCACTACTAGTCATTTTTCCTATAAAGAGGAGGAACGAGGATTAAATCGGTTGATGTTCTGTCAGAATAAGAACCTTTAAAACATCATTGTTATAAAATACTTTGTATCGATGATTGACATTATGGTTCCAGGAAATAAGGTCTCTCCAGTCTACCACATAAGAATACATTTGAGAAATAGAGGACATATTTAAAGATAATAGAGAATATATTAGAAGATATGTAACAATTAAGAGAGAATCAGTTGTGCTAATCAAACAAAATAATTGCATAACATGGAAAACATTACGTGGACCACATGATCCATTCTAGGTCACGAAAATCACATAACCCATAAAACATCTTTTTATCACATGATTTTTCTTAATACATATAATCATGTTACCATGTGAAGGTCACATGAATCACATAAAGATTAGTAGATCATGAAAAAATCCTCAAGAGACAACCGAATCACATAAGATAGACTAATGGCCAAGGGTGTGCATCAAAGTTCAAATAAATTACCATTGATTAGTTCATGGATTGATTAAGTGAGATATTTAGATAAGGTGATCACACAAAGAGGTCAAGTGACATGATCACATTATTAGGTATCTTGTATGGTTCTTGTGATGAGGTCATGCAAAGTTGTCTTGCAAAAAACTCGCACGAGAGAGGAGGTTTTGAGAGCTATGGAGCTTCATGTCACCGGTCAATTGACCAGCCTCTCACCCCCTTTTTATAGGGAACCTCAAGGAATATGAATGGACTTATAGAAGACCAAAATATGTTTTGAATTCCAACTAGAGAAAGCATAAGAGACTCATGAAGTCATTTCCTACCTCATAACTAAGCCCTTGTTCCTTTGAACATCACTTTTGTGTGGGGGGGCATTTTTTGACGCTAACCAAATGAGCATTGTACATTTTAGGAACAAAGAAATACCCAAATCATAGGTATTAATATATACCCAAAGGAAAGAAAATTATAGCATGTATACATATAGATTAATCACCTAGGTCACAAGGACCATGTGAACTTCAATGAGGCTCATGATCACATGACCCTAGGAACATCATGCAAAGGGGTTATGCAATTCATGTGATCTGTTCCTGATCATGTGAAGCCCCATCAAATAGCCAAATTAATCATGTAAAACCCCTCTGATTATTCTTTTTCATCATATGACATGTCATCTAACAATCTCCCAATATGTTCATAAAATAAAAGTTAGAAAAGAGGGAAGCTTCATGGGAAGGGAGTTTCATTGGTTTACAACAGAAACATCAAAGAGCCTATTACCATAGATCATCTAACCAATGAAACAAACACATCATTATCTTTACCACCAGAGGTTATTGTGATCATTCAAGGTTAGCCACTGAAGCTCCTCCAAGACTAATGGTTTTTTAAAGGTTCCATACACCACACATGTTATATATACAAACCAACCTTTCCCATATTTGTTCAACACATCAACAATACTACTCATGGTCCGATGATGCATCGTCACCCTCTCCACCTCCATCTCCTGCTTCCACATGTAAGAACATTATATTGAAAATTAAATATTGTTGCATATTTATAATTAAACATAAAACCAATAAAAGTTTGCAAACTAAATGATTTTGATTTTTTGTGATTTACCTGCTCACCACCACTCGGTGCACTACCACAGGGGGCATATCTTCTCATCTGCTGATATAAATCATCTAACGCTTTCTGCATAGTGGATATCTGAACCCCTTGGTCTTCAACTGTGGCTCGTAGCGAAGAAATCTCCCTCTGAGAATCTTTAGGTATAGGATGACTATAAACAGGAGTAGATACGGCTGGAATCCCTGATGGCCTGCTAAAGACCTCAGATGGTACGGGTCCCAAACCCATCCCATGCACTCTTCCAGGATGCTCCTTCCCATGGACTTGAGCAACCGGGTCATCCTGGGAGACTGAGTAGGACTACCCAGGATTGGCATCCCATAGTTCTTTAATTTTTACCTATAAATCAAATATCAATATATACTAACATAGTAAAAAGTGATAATAAGTTATTATAATAAAAATTTGACTTCATACCCCAACTTCGTTGGTAGGCTCATTAACAAAAGAGTCATCTGATTTTCTGTGAACATCCAACCACAGTTCAGTCCGTGAGGCTTCATTCCCTAATCTCTGTGACTGCATTAAGCAAAGATAAAAGAAAAATTCAATATATTAAATAGATAATATTATATTATAAATATTTAAAATATTTAAAATATTACCAATGACATTCGGCTTCTAGAAAAGCTTTTTGAGCCCGCCGTGTGAGGGCTGACTTGATTCGCCCTGTTTGATGCATTCTATCATGAGAGATCCTAAAATAAATAAAATGAAATTTAACAGTAATGTATCCAATTTCATTTCCTCTTCATAAACATGTATTAATGTAAAATGAGGATAATATAATAATATATATTTCAATACCATCCGCTTCTCATGACGATGCCTGTCAACAAAAACATTCCACTACTCTTTCGGTACCCCACTGGGTAGCTTGTGATACATTTGTTCCAAGGTCAACGAAGTATCATTGACATCACACCACAATCTCCATTTGAAATCTTTCCATTTTTTACCAAGATTTTTCAAAGTCCACTTCCGTGCTATCACATCAGCAGCTGTGAAGTGGAAGAACATCTGTATATAGAAATTCATTTTGAATATATTTGTAACATGACATTCAATTAAACCATAATGTAATAAAATTACCTTTATATGAGAATCGAAAACTTCATTTTTCTAGTTTGGAGGCAAATGTCTCCAATCATCATATGAAATGGGAAGGGAAATGGGCTCCGCTGCCATCTGACCTATAATCTGGCCAAGTAACCCCGTGGCGTTATCCGTAGGGACTCCATAAGAATCAAATGGCACGACTATATTTTCGCCATTCAAGTTCCAAACATCTTATCTTTTTACGTGTTTCTCCACGGTTTCATTTTTGTCATCTTCAATGAGCAAACAATTAGTATAAACAAAATGCAATAAATTTAATTAATTAAAATTTATACTTATGACTGTGACCCTCTAGTATGTCCAGGATGAACTGGAAGGGGTCTATCGCCGCCCAACTGATGAGGCACCTGTAGGGGGAGTTGAAAACTCATCCTCTAATGGGAGGCCCTCTGATGGTGTGAGAGATGGTGCAGGGGGAGATGGTGAGGGGGTGTAGGCAGCTGGTGCCTCAGATGTCATGGGGAGTGACCCAGATGGATCGATATCCATCGCAGAACTAGAAGAAATGGTATACCGCTTCCTCCTTGTCATTCCTGTCATTTAATCAAATAAAATTAAGTTCAGAATATATATTTCAAAAAAATTATGCAGAAAAAAATTAAAAATGATAATAGATTCCCAGTACTAACAAACAAAATATATATAACAATGACAATGAATGACTGCAGAAATGAAACAAGTGGTTGTTCCATGAATGAATAATTGTACATACAATCATTTTCACCTTCAATCATGTCGGTTTCCTGCTCCATTTCTTCATCCACTTCATTCATCCTTGCAAGTCTAATATTTTCAATATCATGATGGACAAATAATTCTGCTTCCTATTGTTGATGACATTCAATTTCAGAGGACAAATCTTCCAATTCATCACCCATATCATACAAATATCTTTGTATTACGTGAGTAACTATAGTCCACCCTTCATCCACAACATCATTCACATAATATACCATTTTTTCTTGCGATGCAAAGATATATGGATCATGCATTTCACGATCACCAACATCCATCAAGATAGAGATGTTCACAGAAGTAAATTGCAATGAATCTCTTTTAACACCTCTGATAATATCGACCCATTTTCATTTGAATAAAACAATAGAAAAATGTACATGGTAGTTTAATTCAATAATATCATGCAGCTTTCCATAGTATCCCACTTCTGCAAATGTAAATATACCACTATTCTGTGTTTTCAAACCCACTTCTCGATCGACTGTACGAAATCTAAATCCATCCACATTATAAACGTCAATCTTTCTAACTTGCTTTATAGGACCTATAGCAAGAAACATCAAATCTTCTGACAAGTCTGCTCGAGTATCAGTATTCATGATTTGAAAAAAGAAATATAATTTAATATATTTACAAATTGTATGTGTCAAACTAATATTCATATTTATTGCAATATTTATGAACCTACACATCGTGCAAACCATTATACAAGCTCTTTATTCACAGCTTTCGTTATATCTTTCTCATTTCGTGTTCGGCCTCTCATTCGTCTCTTTGTTTGTATCCTAAACTCTAGAATAAATGGATATGCAATTTCACTATTTAGAAGCACATATCTATGTGCCTGTAATAATTCCAATTTTGTCAGTGTCACATTTGAGGTCCTCCCAACTGATCGGCCAATAGCAGGAAATATTTTTGATTTCCGATGCATTTGAGATTGAGTTAATGTGTCATCAACACGTCCAAATCGATTAAATCTTGTCTCAATATCATCTAAATGCCTTGAACAAAAGGTAATACATTCCTCAGCCAAATAGCCTTCAGTTATAGAGCCTTCTGGTCGAGCTTTATTTCTCACGTATGATTTCAAATGCCCAAGATATATGTGAAATAAAATACTAATATTATGAATTTATGTAAATGTAAAAAATTGTTTACTTAACTGGAAAAAATATAAATAAAATACCTCTCAAATGGATACATCCATCGATAATGAACGGGGCCTCCTAATTTAGCTTCTTCAACCAAATGCACATTTAAATGCATCGTGATAGTAGAAAACGATGGAGGAAAGATCATATCCATTGCACAAAGAGTCAATAAAAACCTCTCTTGGAGGTTTTCAAGATGAAATGGATATACAACCTTCTCACATAATTTCCTGAAAAATGTGAAGAATTGGAGAAAAACAGTAGTAACTTTTTCAGGTAATAATGTACACAATGCCAATGGTAGTAACTGATGTAATAAAATATGTGAATCGTGACTTTTCAATCCATGTAAATTACGATTCTTCAAGTCAAAACACCTCGAGATGTTACTCAAATACCCATCAGATACCTTCAAATTCTTTAAAATTCGAAGAAACGTATCTTTATCCCTATTTTTCATTGCGAAAATGGCCGGAGCATACTTTTCATTCTCATCTGGCTAGAGATCGCATTTTATGTTCATTACTTGTAAGTCTTTGCGAGCATTAAGACGATCCTTCGACTTTCCATGCTCATTAAGTAATGTGAAAATCAAATTATCATAGACATTCTTCTCAATATGTATCACATCAAGATTTTGGTGCAAAAAATTAAATTCCCAATACGAAAGTTTGAAGAATATACTTTTTTTCTTCCATTGTTGCGTTCTGATTTCACTTGACGATGCACTTCAGACCCGTTTTCCGCTATCATTCAAATGATGAACCTTCCCAAATTCTATTTCATCTTTTTCAAGCTGTTTTAATATTTCAGAACCAGTTAACAACTATGGAGGTGGTCTACGATCAATGAAACCATTAAATTTTTATTTGTTCAGCCGAAATCTATGAGATGCATCGAGAAATCTTCGATGGCATAAGAAGCACCATTTTCTACTGTGAGGTAGCTGTTTGGGATCAAAATCAAAGTTAAAAATGGGACAAGCCAAACCCATATAAGTGTTCCGACCAGATAAATTCCCAATCCCATGAAATTCACTAATGGTCCATAGTAAAGCAGCATGCATTTTGAACATTGTTTTAGAAGAAAAATCAAATGTCTCAACACCGTTACTCCATAACTCCTGCAATTCTTCAATCAAAGCCTGCAAGTATACATCAATATCATTTCCAGGCATTTGTTTTCCAGGAATAATCATTGAAATGATAAAAGACGATTGTTGCATACACATCCACGGAGGCATATTATAAGGGATCAAAACAACTGTCCAAATGCTATAACTTGTACTCAAAGTCCCAAATGGGTTGAATCCATCGGCATCCAATCCCAATCGAACATTCCGAGGATCAGCTGAGAAATATGGATGTAATGAATCAAATGTCTTCCATGATTGGGAATCTCGTGGATGTCTCATTAACCCATCATTGTTATTATCTACAGAATTCCACTTCATGTGTTCAGCGGTTTTAGATGATATGAATAATCTTTGAAATCGAGGATTCAAAGGAAAGTAATGAAAAACCTTTGCAGGTGTGCTCCTTTTCTTCTTCTTCTCCATGAAATTATGTTCATTCATACTTCCAACATCACCCTTTGCCTGCCATCTAGAAGAAGAACATTTCATGCAATTCTGTCTACTTGAATCCTCTCCCCAATAAAGCATACAATCATTGGGACACGCATGTATTTTTTTATAATTCAGACCAAGCTTGTTAACAACTTTTTTCATATCATAAAAAGATTCTGGGATTTTTTCTTTAGGAAATGCATCATGTATCAATTCCAATATCATGGACATTGCCTTATTTGTAATTCCACATAGACATTTGATGTGATATAACTTCAGCAGGAATGAAAGTTTTGAATATTTCAAACACCCACAATACAACTCTTGATTTCCATCGTCAACTAAATCATGAAATGAATTTTCCTCAGTGAAGTTTTCTCTTACATTTGGCTCCACAGAATCAAGAGGAGGATCCAATGATATGTGACAATCTTGATCTGCCTGGGTTACAGTCTCAATAACATCACTTGTCACGTTTCAATTTGTAGCACCCTCTTCTGGTTGTTTTGATATGTTTTGATGCTGATAGTGGTGACTTGTAGTGCCAAATGCATCATTTATTAGGTTTTGCATTTCATTTTCCATTTTCGACGAACTTGGGACCTCATTCTGTGGATTAACATTAGTGCCCAATCTTTCTGTAACGCTTGATTCTCCATGCCAAATCCAACACAAATATTGATCAGGGAATTTATTCTGTATTAAATGTTCATAAACCTCATCTCTCTTCAACGTTCTATGTTTACATTTAGGACATGGAAATTTTATTCTCCCTTCAATGGATCGATTAGAAATCGCAAAATCTAAAAACTCATTCAAACCCTTAACATACTGAGGTGTGTTCCTCGGTAATGTGATCCAACTTTTATCCATGTATATCACAATGTGCCTACACAAAATATACGATAGTGTAAGATTGCAGAATCATAATATAATAAAGATGACCCATTGATCATAAAGTATGCATAATATAATAAAGATGATTCATTGATCACATTTACCACTTACTTAGCATGCCAAGAAAAACCAAAAAAGTCTGGTCCCTAGGAGACAGCGTGAACACCTCATTGAGGAGCAGTAAGAATATCGGGTTACACAATTATCATAACACTATCAATCACAAATTTATGTTTCCTCAAACAATTTCTATCCCCACTACATTAATGAGATACATTGGTCCACTCAGATTACTTCCACACCCTCACAAAAAATACTACAACTTTCCCGAACATCTCATATACTCACGTGCTTGGTCATCTCAATTAAATGTTTTATTTTATTTTCCATATCTTGAAATGGGATACCAGTCGGTATTTGAATACCAATTCATGGGTTCCCATTTCTAGAGTTTCCCCTCATTGGATTATGTTTAATAATCCAATGCATGTATTCCCCACGCCAGGAGGGAATACGTACTTGGAGGATATATATATATATATATTATATACATACCTTAAGTGTATATGTGCCCGTCCTTGGTCGTTGACCATAAATTCACTATAAGAACAAAAGATACCCAAAAATAATGCTGCAAGGACCAAGGCATGACCAAAAGTACCAAGGATTCACATAAAAAAAATGCACATGTTATAACACAATGAAATTCCACCCAAAGAGATTTATATCCAGAACACACCCCAAGATAACCAAGAATACTATTTAAAATAAGATGACAACTATTCCAAGCCAAAAAAGGGTGAGGTGTTTTCATGCGCATCAAAGAATGACATAAAAAAATTAATTGTGGTCAATTACACCAAAAAAAAAACACTACTACAAATTAACTAAGTATGTAATTAAAGTGTGAAACATGTTTTTGAAATTAAATAACAACACACAAACCCCCATTAATTTAAATTGGGAGAAAAGGGCATGAAACACCTACCTCAACACGTGTGAGAGCGACAAAACCACAATAGAGGAAAGAACATCGCTCCACGGGCCAATTATAAACCTTAGACACCAAACAAGATGCGCGAACACAACCCAAAGCTTTTAGAATTGGTTAAAATGAAGAGAAGAAACACCAAAATAATGAAATGAGGTTATACCAAAAGAGGCAACGGTTGCCAGTAAGAGGAACTGTAGTCGCATTGGAGCAGGGAAAAGGTGTTGCACAAGATGGTTTCAGGTTCATCGGGAATGGTTGTCGGAGGGGGTTGCCACGCCGGGAGGAGGGGAGTGCGCCACTGCCAATGGGTCATGCCAAGAAAAAGGGGCAGGGGGGGCTGTCAAGTCGACTGGGGAGGCCATTCCTTGGTTAGTTGTGGTGCGGCGAATGTCTCTTCTTGAAATATTTGGTGTTTTCCCTTTCCACCAACCCCTTATTTTCTAATTTATATCAATATTAATGTTTTTATTATATTCTAGGGCCTTCGTTTTCATCATTGGGTTTTCATTTTTTGTGGATCCCATTACGGGAATGTGTGACTTGAGCTTTGAGGTAGGTGGTTCCATCTCTATCCGATGATAATTAGCCTAATTTCTCTTAATTTATAAGTTTATTTATCAAATTGGAATGACTATTTTCATTTGTTTAAGAAGGGGTTTTTGAGAGAAATGTTTTTCCCGGATTTTTGATAAATGAAAATGAAATGGGTACTTTTAAAATATTGAAATTGATTTGTGAAAATGAGCACTTAGGTTACCTTGGGTACTTAGGTGGAAGTTTTATCTTGAGTCCGTTGTCCATGTTTTGTGATTATTAGGAGGTTTTATTATGGGTATTTCCTTGGTTTCCTAGTCCAACTGTTCTAGGGGACAACTTAGCATTTTCGGGGGGGGGGGGTTACTCATGGGGTATTTCTCTTCTTCCTAGGCATGTGTTATAGGAATTGGATTTTGCACATGATTTATTATGGTATAAGTATTCTTTTAGTCTAAACTATAGTGTTCCTTGGTACTTATGCCTGTACTGCTTATTTTATTTTGTGCTGATTGGATTTATGAGTTATAATTGATATACATTATGTACCTACTTTTTTTTAGAACTAGGAAAAAGGGAAATTTTTACCCATGTTTTCTATAAAATTTCATTACTGCTTATCATTCCATGTTATCACCCAGTAGACTCCAAGAAAAACATATCCTCATCGATCTAACAGTTATTCCAAGGATCAAGTTTCAAAACTAATAGACTAGAAAATCCTTAATAGAGCCACTAATGAAGTGATTCCTTAAGTAAACTAAATCACATGACCCCAAAAATGAAACCACACCAACCACTCCAATTGGATCATAGATAGGGTCAAAAAAAGTTGGAAGAAACCATAATATGAACACTCTAATTTCATAATAGATCCTTTTTGGAGGGGGGATCACATCAAATAAACTAAAGCATAGACCCTTAAGTATTTGTTTCCCCAAAATCACACCAAGATATCCCAAACATCCTAAATGGAACATCACATTCTCCTATAAATTCTTTTAAAAGAACAAAATTCACAATAGAATAAAAAACCATTCTCAAAAAATGCATTTTCCAAAATTAAATTTTTCAAATAACACATGTTCTTGTAAAAGAACCAAATTGCATACGTAAATCCTAAAACATTATCAACCATTTCTTGACACCGCCTAAGATTCTCAAATCTCAATATTTAATTAATGTAAAAAACATTTACTATATAAATTTCATTAAATGAAAATAGTCTGTTTTTTAAACCCCCCATGGGGTTCCAAATTCCTTTAAAACTGAATTGGTTATTAAAAGAAAAAATTATTACAGAAAACCAAATCAAATGATTTAAAATAAGAAAAAAATCCAAATAATTTTCCAAAAAACAGAAAATTAGCAAACAAATCCCAAAGGATTCCTATTAAATTAGAATGATTTTCCATAAAACACTCATTTAAAAAACACACATTTCACACAACAATCACATCAATTATTTTGTAAATTCCTAATAAAATCAATTGTTTCAAAATATTTCATCAAACCAAGCACATTTTACAAAGAATTTATATGGCATTGATTTATAACCAAAGGAATTTTTTCTAGGGATATCTATTTTTTGATGCACATAAAATGATTTTCACAGCACATCCACAAACTGAATATCAAAGAAACAAAATAATACTAAAAATTAATCCAAATATTAAAATATAACACAAGACCTACCATAACCATAATCTCTATCAAAATTTTCTATATTTCAAACCTAGTTAAATGGATACATACTTGGAAAAGACGGGTCTCCAGAGATGGAGGTCATGGGGTCACCGGAGACGGAGGTCACAGAGTCGCTGGAGGTCGCGGGTCGCCGAACGGTTGGGGGTCGAGGGTTGCGGGTCGCTAGGGGGGTTAGGGGAAGAAGGGAGGGCGCGGGGGTTTGGGGGAAATATCGGGGTGGGGGTAGGGAAGGGTCGCGACTGTTTTAAAAAATTTCGGGTTTCACGGCGGTTTATTAAAAACCGCCGCGAAACCTTTCGGCGAAAACGTTTAGCGGCGGTTTTGTGAACCGCCACCACAAAACTACCGCTAAAACCAGTTTTTGTTGTAGTGATTCTTTAATTCATTTTTTCATTAATCTAAAACAATTTTATGAGTTTAATTAGTCCTTCATATATTTATTTCACTCTAACATCCATTTAGTTGTCTCTAAATTACTACTAAATGGGGATTCCAATTGAAAATTATAGGGGGTTTTACTCTTTACCTTACAATTGACACTACAAGTACCCAAAACTCATCCATGTTTTATAAGTACATGACCCTTCCCTTATTGTATTAGTGGGAATTATATAGAATCTATCATTACTCTTGTTATCTTTATTACCAAATAGACCTAGATTTTGGAATAGCCAAAGAGGTTTGACCCATTTAATGGAATTATTTGTACATATGCTTTCCTTTTGAAAATGTTTCTTAATTTTTTGTTTCAAAATAGTATTTAAGGTATGAACTTTGAAATTTTTGTGTTATATAACCCTGATGTCCTAGAGTCATAATCCCATGGGTAGTGACAACTGTTCCTCAGAGGTGGTGGGTCATGAGTCACCAATATTACCTCTTGATGTTCCACATGAGACACCTCATATTGATCATTTACTATGAATCAATGGTTAGATTAAATTTAGATTCTAACACTTCATTTATTCCATATAAGGAGCTATAAAACCTTCCCTGTTAGAGAAAAGCTAACATGGAACTTCTATAAATAGAATTATCCCACCTCCTGGGGCATGGAATCCCTAAGGATTATAGGTTATTACTGGATTCCATATTATTAATCTTGAGCATATGGATTTTCCTATAAAGTGGAGGGTCAATCATTATACCTATATTCTTAATGACACCTCCATGTATAGGTGGGATGTCATCTCTCTGGCTGATTTTCATTAGGAATTGGTCTTCTTTATCTTTATTAGAGCCTTCTACTACTACTTATTTCGTAATACCTTGATAGTGGACTATGCTAGAGAGTTTATGCAACAATAGCGTGACACCATGTCTATGTTGGAGTATTCTGATCACTTCACCGAGCGTTACAATTTTTCAATGATGTTGACAAGTGATGAGTTGATGACTGTGAGAAAATTTATGAATAGGATTGTTTATGTCATCTAATCACATGTTAATATCTTCTAGTTGACCACCGTTTTATAGGTAGTGAACTAGGACCTCATCATAAAGTGAAACCTTAAGGATTATGACTATTTCATCATGGGAAGTGCAGCTTTGAGATAGGGACATGGTTTGTCTGGTGTTAGGAAATGTCATTTTGAGTGTGCACATAGTGAGAATCACCATACAGGTGAAGCATATCGATAGGTATGAGTTGTGTCACTAGTGTAGTATGGTAGACCATAAAAACACCCATTGTACTCAGAACCTGATATAGTGCTGAGATTGAGGAAAGACAGGTCACCATTAGTGCATCTGCCATTTCTTACCTCCATTTCCTAGTGAGAGGGGATCTATACTGACACCACATTAAAGTACATGTTCTATAGCTCAGTGATAATCTATGGGATGGTATACTACTGACCAATCATGCTGAGGATGTAGTTGGGGTCGAGATATCCAAACATAATAGATTAATGGCTAGTAGAGTTGACCTACCGAAGTTAGTCAGGTTGTATCTTACAGCTGCATATTGGGGAAGGTCAATGTAGTGAAACCTACTCGAAGGGAGCAATGTTCAAGCCCTTATAATGTTACAGGTTTATTCTAGTATCCACTACATTATTTTATCTTTAATTAATATAGGTGATTCCACTATTTTAAACATGCATCAATATTGTAATGTTTGATTTTGGAGATAGAGTAACTTCTATTTTTCAATGACTCTTGACACACTCTTAGGGTTCGATCCAAGAGTGTATTACAGTACAAGGAGTTCCCCTTGAGGTATGTGGGTACCTTTTCTTATTGAATTTATTTATCCATGAGATTACCAGCTTTGACTTCCTTCCTGAAATTTCCCCTTGAGAAAGCTGGGTATCATTTCTTGTGGAATTTCCTTATCCATGAGATGGTCAGCATTAAAGTCATTGTTGAAATGGATTTTCTAGAAACATATCATGATCCCATTGATTTCTATTCTCTTTATGAATGATTATGGAACACATAATATGTAATTCCCTCCTATAGTGGATAATCTCAAGGACATATTCTTGGAATAATTCATTATCACACCACATGATATAGACGTATAGTTTACAATTAAGGTAGTTCTAGGAGTGTCACCCATGTCCATTGTTCATTATAATATGGATCTTAAAGAGCCCTAGTCACTCATGAAGTAGTTGAATGAAATAGTTCAAAAATAGTTTTGTGTGACTTAGTACATCACCATGGAGTTTCCCTATTATTTTCTCCAAGAAGGATAATGGTACCCTTAAAATGTTTGTCGTTTAATAATGGTTGAATGAGATTATGGATAAGAACCAATATCCATATCCTCATATAGACTATAAATTTAACCATATATAAGGAGTGAAATTTTTATCATTGATTGATTTTAGGTTGGGATACAATATGACTCATGGGAGACCATCACTCATTCCATGTATAGTGTAATGAAGTGTGTATAAATTATATGAGAATCAGTTTATGTCGTTAACCATTATGAACATGCCAAAAATATTTATGGATTAAATGAATGGCATTATCCACTCATACCAAGATTCATTTATGGTATTCTTCATGTATAACATCATGGGGTATTATTGTACTCAATAATACCATGATAAAAATATTGAGATCATGCTAAATACATTGAGAGAGAACCAATTATATTCTAATGACAGTAAATACAAAATTTGGATCAATAAGGTTCACTTTATTGGTCATATTATCTCATATATAAGAGTGTCTGTTGACCCATAAAAGGTGATTGCCTCATTTTCATAGGATTTTCCCAAGAATGTCTTTGACAAAAAAAATTCTTGCGGCCAGATGGCTATTACAAGAAATTCATTAAACACTTATCACCCATATTATCCATTCTTACTAGTTTGACTAAAAAGTGTATGGTGTTCTTATAATATTATAGTTCTGAAATAGACTATTTGAAATTTAATGGGAGAATAAAATCATCAGTGATAGTAATTATTCGTGATCCATGAATTAACAATATTGTCTAATGTGATGTTTTAAGAATTGTGTTTGGAGTAGTTCTGAGCCATGTTTATCATGTTGTGTGGTATGGGTCCCACCAAATGATGCCTAATGAGTCAAATTACCATATACACAACCTTAATCTTGAAAAATTGGTTCATTATTACATAATGAATAAAATTACCTATTGGATGAGTAGTTTATTATTTACATATATCAAAAAGTGTCATTTATATCTCCACATATCCTGAAATGAATCATTGGTAGTGAAGGATTTTAGAATACCAATAGTTTTTCAACAATGATCATGATTTTACATCGAGAGAGGGAAATGAAGTAGCTAATTACCTTAAATATAAGTCATAAAAATAGTTTTTTCAAGAGAAAAATAGTGAGTGGAATTTATGGCCTTATTTTCTATGATTCCACTAGAGGTTCTAAAATATCATAGGAATCCTATTTTAGTATCATTAATAGTTACACAATCCCTTCATGAATGGGTATGAATGATAAATATTTTGGATCCTAAGGTCCTAGTCTTGATGGAAAGTGACTCATGTAAGGAGCCAACATCTCTTTTTGTTGACGACAAGGATGATATTCTTCAATTCCATGTACATATCAGGTTTTCTATAGACATATGAGAAGATTTTATTTAGGAATCTTTTATATCGGTCTATGATGTACACCTTAGTCTCACCATGATTTACCAGGATGTGTGTTTTTAGAATTGGTGGTCAGGTATATAGAGAATTATTATAGGTTTCACTATGAGGTTTTCCGCCTATCATTAGGAGAAGGAATAACAACAATGACCTACTAGTATTTTACTACCTATATACATTCTTGAGAGGAAGTGAAATGACGTTTCAATATATTTTGAAATTTTATTATTGAGATCCCATTATTTAAGTGATTCATTATGGGTTAGCATCAATTTATTGACCAAAATCCAACACATTTTCCTATATGAGATAACTTCTTGGTGGATGAGAGTTGGAGGATTACATTAATGAGATTTTTATCTTTCATTGTGTTCCCAGTTTAATCGTACTAGACAATGATTCCCCATATATTTTGTGGTGTTGTAAGGGGTTATAAAAAGAACTAGTTTCATAGGCTGTATGATTTTTATTATATCACCCTCAAACGGATGGGTAGTGTGAGAAAATGATATAAGTGTTAAAGGATATGTTAAGGGAAGTTGTACTTTATTTGGATGGTTCTTCAGAGAAACATATAACACTTTTTTGAGTTCTCCTACTATAGAATCATTCCTGAAATGATTCTAATAGATCTTTATGAGTCCCTTTATTGTTGGTCATGTCATCCACCTATATTATTTTTTTATGTTGGTGAATAAGAACTATTGAGTTATAATATCATTCAGGAGACATTAGATGAGTTACTACAAATTCTGAAACATATGAATATAGCTAAATCCTAAAATATTATTTATAATAACTATTATCATCAATCTATGGAGTTAAAGGAGGTATATCAGGTCTTTCTAGGGGTTTCTCCTAGATTTATTCATATATGGATTTGAAGATAGGGAAATTTATCACCCTGTTATGTTCGATCTTTTTATTTCAAGGAATGTGTTGTGTTGGTATCCTATTGGTCAGATTTACATCAAAGGTATGAGGATGTACATGATGTATTCCGTATATCACTTCACATCCATTATCATTATGACATAACCAATTCGTTTTATATAGAGGACTTTTATCTAGAGGCATATTCATCCATTGAGTAAAATCTAATATATATAATTATTCATATTATTAATTTTCTCTAAGGTAGGTTAGTTTATCAGGTCTTGGTGATATGGACTCACGTATTTGTACATGACAAGACAGAGGAGTGGGAAGTCGATATAAATGCTCAGTGTCTGGAACAATTCGTAGATGATTCTTTACCCCCCATAGAAGGGAATCGTAGGTGTGATTTGTTTTAAAGAGGGGAGGTTGTGACATCACATATTTTTAGAAAGGTAAAAAACATATACTAATATTTAAAACCACTAATTTTATTCTAATACTGTTCTGAAGAGAATATTGTGTGGTTTGGAGGAGTTCAGGGCTCGTTTGAAGTCTGAAGCTCAATATTTTTTAGATATGTATTGAGTCACATGGTTAAGAAAATATTTGTTCTAACCGTGTAACTCAATCGTCTCGGGTTCTCACTACAAAACAGGGGCCATACAGTATTCCCTAATTGTGTTATATATAATTCAAAGACATTCATATTTTATAGACATCTTTGTAGATCTATTTTCCATGTTTTATTCATGATTAATCAAACCGTGCTTCCATCCCATGTGAGGGGTTCATTTGGAAGTGTTGGGTGCATTG
This sequence comes from Viscum album, assembly GCA_963277665.1. Classification (NCBI taxonomy): domain Eukaryota; kingdom Viridiplantae; phylum Streptophyta; class Magnoliopsida; order Santalales; family Viscaceae; genus Viscum; species Viscum album. The sequence goes on from OY728127.1 coordinate 630,071,338, forward strand.
ATGGGGCATGGTTTGGCAATCCATGTGGCAAAACCATGATAACCATTAATAATGTGGTAAATCACAATTTTGAACATGAAATGATTTTAATATTTAATTATATATCATCACTCATTTACCATGGATGTAATCCACATCCCCACACATGAATCTCATCCCCATCCAATTATAGTCTTTTTAGTATCTCCACATTATGATCATCTTTTCTTCACCATCAGGTGTATTGGATCTACAATTTTTGTATTTCTTATCCACTAGTATCTATTATTCATTTATCTTCCCATATTCTTCACTATTTTGATATAAGATAATATTCTATAATAAAAAGGAATATATTTGTTCTTCTGATTTCTCCCATTCTAGCTTGACTCAAAGGCAATCACTAGACAAGGAGAGTGATAAGAGCATACAATAGGTGGTCGAGATCTTTAATCTAATGAATCATTTCACATATATTATGCATATCTATTCAATGTGATGGAATTATATATTTTATCCTCCATAAATAAAAATAAATTAAATTGAACATCTGTCCATGCTTAAGGTGGTCCTATCGTATGAATAATCAAGTCCATTGGTTGATTTCCTTAATGTGAGCCATCAATTTTGGTGTTCCATTGCATATTCGACTAAAAGCCTCATATTTGGAAAATAATTGAAAAATAATTGAGGATTGTATTTTCCCCTATACTAAAAACATTTTACATTTGTGATGATGTACAAAAAATATTACCCATGTGTTAATCACTTATTCATTCTGAAAGAACATCAATTACATGATTTATGTGGACTCACCAACTAGATAACAATGATTTTAGGGTATTGTATGATTTATTGATAACCTTTTCTATTTATTAATTTTATAATTAGGGTGATAAAAGTGTCCCAACTTATGGTCACCTTGGAGGTGATCATCATTCATCATAATTATAAATGGGAATGTTTACCTATTTTCAGGAGTGATACTCAGATCTTTATTTGATACTGTGGATGGGATCACCAGGTGGTTTAATTAAATACTAATGGGTTATACTAGTAACATAAAGGATTAAATGTAACTACCCATGTAATTATATAAGAAATCAATTTCATAACTATTTAGATGACATAGATAGATATATTAGTTATAAAAATATTATGTAAATTTTAAATAAAAATGAAAATAGTTTAACTAAACCCCTTTCATATAAAGTTGTATTTAAAAGATTAATTTCAAATTTTTAGAATTATAAATTGATAAATTAATATAAATTTTTAAATCAACTTATCAAAATTTACATTGGGTGAAAATTTGGGATTTTTCATCAAATATATATTTTTCTGTGAATAGTAAAAAATACAGATGCTTAGAAATGGACTTTTATATTTAATATGTTAATTCATTTAAGAGTCCCAATATGAATTTAATATGATTTAAAGAAATATAATGGATTGGACCTATCTGATACATTACTCTATATAAATCTAGTGTTTGAGGTGTTCTGGGTGGTTATGGTGACTTATCCCCAACACTTTTCCAAATTTCCAATTCTGTGAATAGTTCCATCGGTGAGACCAGTGTGAACAGTTCCACTGGTGAGACTAGTGTAAAAAATTACACCGATGAGACCAGTGTGAAATGTTCTACTGGTGAGACCATTGGGAATAGTTTCAATGGTGAGACCAATGTGAACAATTCCACCGATAGACAGATTTGAACAGTTACACCAGTACACCGATGTGAAACATTCCAATGGTAGACCCTTGTGAACAGTTCCAATGGTAGATCGATATGAATAGTTCTAATAGTAGACCCATGTGAATAGTTCTAACAGTTGATCGATGTGAATAGTTTCACTGGTAGACTAATGTGAACAGTTCTAATGGTAGACCGATGTGAACATTTCCACGGGTAGAACGATGTGGACAGAACCACTGGTAAACCGATGTGAATAGTGCCACTAGTAGACCGATGTGAACAATTCCAATGGTAGTCCGACGTGAATAGTTCCAAAGGTAGACCCATGTGAATAGTTCTAATGGTAGAAAAATATGAAGAGTTCTAACAGTAGACCCTTGTGAACATTTCAAATGATAGACCGATGTGAACAGTGACACCAATATACTGATGTGAACAGTTCCAATGGTAGACCGATGTGAATAGTTCCAAAGGTAGACTAATGTGAACAGTTCCAATGGTAGTCTGATGTGAAAAGTGCCACCGGTAGACCGATGTGAAAATTTCCAAAGGTAGACCCATGTGAATAGTTCCAATAGTAGACCGATGTGAAAAGTCCCACCGGTTGACCGATATGAACAGTTCCAATGGAATACCGATGTGAACGGTTCCAAATGTAGACTAATGTGAACAATTACAACAGTAGACCAATATTAACAATTCAAATGGTAGACTGATGTGAATAGCTCCAATGGTAGATTGATGTGAAAAATTCCAATGGTAGACCCATGTGAGCAATTCCAATGGTGGACCGATGTGAAGAGTGTCACCAATGGACCGATGTGAATAGTTCCAATGGTAGACCAATATGAATAGTTCTAATGGTAGACCCATTCCATGAACAATGTTTCCATAATGGTGAGGTTCTAACTGTAGCCTCTATTTCTTTTCCCAAATTTTGAGTTCATGAACAATCTTTCTAGAACGTTGAGGTTCCAATAACATCCTCTATTTTTTATTTCCAAATTTTGAGTTCAATAATAGTGTTTCTAGACTGGTGATGTTTCCAGACCAGTGAGGTTTCCAGAATGGTGTGCCATCCAACAGATTGTCAAAATTCATGTTTGGTGTATAATGTTTCCATCTTCATACAGTTTCTCCCCATTGATGTTTCCTTTAACATAAAATGAATTTGAGGCCTTGTTTTAAAGGATTAAGACCAAATCAAATACCATTACTACTATATTAATTTTTCTAAGACTTGGGATTCTTTGAATTGGTCAAACAATGTGGTTTAGTGCGATATTCTTTTAATGGAAAATCCAGCATATCTTAAACCACTACACTGTTAAATCTTTTAAAGGGATGAGAAATCATCCTCACATGTTCTTCCTCCTTGTTCTCTATTGTAAGATTCTCAAACCTTTAATTCATTCCCATAAGAGTTGTGAGTTTAAAATTTCCACCTTGGATCGGTTCCCACTGAATTTCTTCTTACTACAAGTGCACCCTTGGTTTTTGGTGAAACCAAACAGTATCGATCAATCTTCGATATAAGGTATGATCTATCATCATCATTTTGGGTTCATCTCTTTTTGTTTCTCATTTCCCTTTTAGGGAATTCTATATCCATGTTCCTAATGGAATTTTCTTGGGTGTTTTCTAGTGTGGTGGTGACTCTACATCCTCGGGTGGATGAAGTCCTCCAAGATAGGTGATCATGATCATCTTGGATAGTCTGTTCAAAGAGGATCGAGAACCTTTTGAGGTATGGTATAATTTTCTTAATTTTTCATTTATGTTCCATGGTAGAGTTACCATATTTTATCCCACTGGATCGCAAGGGATTTGACATAATAAATATTTTAATCAGATAAATAAATTGATATTTATCATATGTCATTGCCTCTTGTTTTTTTATATAGTGTGATATCCATGATTTCATTATTTGTATTTTTGTTCTTGATAGAAATTGGTAAAGAACCTAAATCCAGAATTAATTGATAATTTTTTGGTTAAAGTTAAAGAGACATGTAAATGAACCTAGTAGTTTTTTTTGTATTTTGATGTTAATAAAATTGATGCAGTAAGCATCTTTAATAAATTTGTGATGGCTATGATAGCTTTCTGTTTAGGTTACCCATAGTTAGAACCTGAATATAATAAATCGGTTAATACTAAATGGATCAATGAAATAGTTCTTTGATAAAAAGAAAATGCCTTGTAGGGTTCTGATTTACCCTCTTACTTGTAAAGGCCAAGAGCCTTATGGATGGAGCTGTGAGAGAACATTGTGTTTTAAGGTTGTATGCCTTTTTAAGGGCCAATATCCCAATTGATATGATGTTTGTTTTCCTATTTCTTAGGTTGTGAAGTGAGTCTAGAGGGATTTTATGATATGTGGGGGTAGGGAGGACTATTGGTTGTGGTTGAAGTTGATGCTTAGAGTGGAGAGATGCATTGGTTTATTCACATGGGTGTCCAGGAGGACACCAGAGATAATGGAATAGGTTGGATGTGAATGTTTGGATGCTTGCTGATTCTTATTGGCTCTTTATCTTCTTTACATTCCCCACTGCTCAAGGCAGCTAGTTTCTTTAACCTCCTTCCAAAAAGGGGTGAATATGTTCAGGTTATCCACGTGCTTTCCGTGTTTAGCTTCCCACGGAGGATGAGTCTACTCTCTTTTTATAAGAGGAAAATACTCGATGGTAGTTCACCTACTCATCTTGTTGATCCCCTTGTAATTTGTAGCTTAGAATGTTTTTTAGATTGCTTGGGAATATGGGAAAGTAATTCTATTAAAAAATGATTGAATAAATGATGTTATCATATGGGGTTGGGGCTTGATGGGATGCAATAATGAGGCCTCAATTTAATGGAACAATGGACATTGGGTGTGGTTATATTGATATATAATGTGGAAATTGTTAATGGTTAATTAATGATAATTTAATTAAATTACCTAATGGGTAACTAATAAAAAATGGAACAAAGTAATGTAATAAATCTCTTTAAATGGTTGTGTACTTATAGGACACCCAGTATTAGCAGTGGCAGCTAAGAGTATAAGAGATTTTAGGTGCAGTTGAGTCTAAGAATAGGTCTTTCCATAGTGTGGTTGTAAGCTATAGTATATTCTATACTCTTTGAGTTTCTATATTCTACTACACCCCATCAGTTTGAGAAACTGACACCTCGAGGATTCTGAGACTGGGGGGGGGGGGGGTGTTTTCCCCAACATTATGGTGGGAGGATAGATGGTTGAATACTCTCTTTGGCCCCACTCTCTTCTCATGGTAGTGACTTGTACTGATATTCACACACGTTAGTTTCCCCATATAGGTGTATAGAAGGTTATAGTAGCTTCTGGTTATTCACACACATATATTATGGATATATATTCCTATGGACTAATATAGGTGTAACGTGTATAGGATTTGATGGCTTGAGGATCCTTACTTGTTATGTTGGATATAACGGCTTGAGGTATAATTCCAGACATATGATACATGTTATGCGTGCTATGGTGGCTCCCGGAAACTACCTAGTTATTTTTCTTACATGAACGTTGTGGTTTTGTTGCACAAGGTGAATGTTGTGGTGCATCACAAAGGTGTCTATAGGTAAGCCTTTTTGGAGAGAGATGGCATAGGACATGCGATGTTGGGGCAATGCGGCAAACTACTGGGGATGAAGTAGCAGGGTACCCTTGATATTAATTAATATATAATATACTCTTGTGTGAAATAATTGGTGAAAGTATCCATGGTGATGCTGGGAACATAGTATAACTATTTAGATGATGAGTTAATTTCACTTGTGGTTCACTGTTCTTTAGCATGCTTTCTTTAATTTTTCATGAGAGGCTCTAGATAGGATCCTATAGAATATACAATTATACACACCCAATTTATATATAAATAGTTTTTAGGACACTTGGAGAATGTTTGATATCAAGGTGGTTTCTACTAGCTTGGGGTTCCAGGAGTAGTACAAGCTTGTGGTTGCTACTATTTTTTACATTCCATTGGTATTTGAAATTTTACCCCTTTCAATTTTTGTAGTTTTGCATGACATAACATATGTGTATTTGGGATTTCATTTATATTGCTGTCTGATTTGGAGTTGGCTGGTTTCTGTCACATCTTTCTCTTCTACATGTGTTCTCTTAGAGGGAAATTTCTCTCATTTGTCTGTTTTATATACCCTCAGTGATAGTCGCCAAACCAAGTACTTCTGGAAGTGGAACTCAGGGGTCAATATCTCTCTTCTCACATTGCCGGCCTAAGAGGGGTACATCATGTGGAGAGGGGGTTGTGACAGAGTGGTATCAGAGGGAGGATGAGGGATATGATGGTGTTTGGTGTTAGGCACTAGTGAGTTTTCATGTGTTGTTATGGAAACGATCTCACTAAAGTTTATCTAGTTATGTTAATAGTGAAGACCAGCTGAGACATAGGCATTTAAGTCCCCCTGTGATCTGATTCATGGACCTTTATGTTTAGAATGTATACTAAACAAGGTGAAACTATTTTCAAGGTGGAGACCTAGGAACAGATCATGCATCATTATTCTTTATGCCTGTGTTTGAATGAGTAGACCTTGCGATAGGTTAACATAAAATTAATAAAATAAAACAATTGAGAAATTAATATTGAGTCTTACATATTCTAGGTTTATGAGATCTAAGTATTTTTTTATTTTGTAGGCATGAATCTATGTCGACATACTCGTCAGTTTTTCAGAGAATATATCCAGCAGGCTGTGCCAGTAGATCACCGCATTGTAGAGATTGATGACGAAGAAACATGGAGGAGGGCACTCCAAAAGATTCAACTCTAGAGCCTACAGAAGTATGAGGGTTCTGTTTCATATGAAGTCATGGAATACTAGTTGGAGTAGGTTGAGATAGGCATTAGTTTGATCTGTGATCGTAAGAATCATTGTGTTTATTTGTTGTGATGATGCTAGGTGGAACAATGAGGAAGTGTTGGACCTTATTCCTTGGGGATCACAAGGAGTTGGTGATCTCATGGGATGTGTTTCAAGATAAGTTTAGAGTTTAGTTTCTTTATCTGACCACGAAGGCATCCAGTCACCAGAAACTTCATACCCTTCGATAAGGGAGGTCTAATGTGCGACTGTTTGGAATCTGTTTTAGGAACCTTTTTTGATATTCTTCTAACCTTTTCCAGATGAGGAGGCAAGGGCGAGGCATTTTGAGGAGGCTTTACATCTAGAGATGTAGTGTCAGGTCACCCTGTTTATGCATAAGACATGTCATGAGGTGCTAGTGAGGGTATATATCTTCGAGTGGGAATTGCCTGAATCGGATTACCATGAGAGGGGTGTCATAAATATTCCTCACGATGTAGAGATGTGGTCTGGGGTTCCCGGTTTTCAGGGTAGAAGAGTTTTTGTTCTTCCAGGGGCAGTTCCTAGCTCTCAGTATCTCTTTTCTCCAGGGGTGGACACTCTCAATCCTATTCCAGGGGATCAGGCACTTGTTTTTCATGTGGTGGTCAAGGTCATAAGCAGTGAGAGTTCCCGGCCATTGAGAGAAGTCATCGTGCACTAGGTGTTCCGCACCACATTCCTCCGTTGAGGTAGTTCCACATGAGGTAGCAACTTTAGGGTTCACCAGATTTGGATCGACAGAGGGTAGATGGGGCATGTAGAGGACAACCCCTTGACACTCCCCTTCCTCAGAGAGAAGAGTGTGGTCATTGTGGTGGTCATCATCAGGGTCAGAGAGGCCATGTAGTCATGGTCAAATTCATTCTTTAGCATTTCCAATTCTAGGTGATCTATACATTGTTCGAGGTACCCATTGCATGTTTTCTACTTTATGTAATCCATGATTGATTTAGGAGTGAAACACTCCTTCATATCACCTACCATCTTCCTTGCTTTGTGACGTGAGGTAGAGAGGACCCGAGTGCCCTTTTCCTTGACTCTTCATGTTGGAGGTCTACTTCTCTTAGGGATATTTTCTATTTTTACAAATAAAACCATATGATGTCATACTCAGAATGTATTGGTTGTATTAGGTGGAGGATATCATGGATTTCTTTAGGATGTAGGTTGTGTTATTCGATGTATATAGAGAGCTAGCGATGTTTGATGGAGAGCGAGACACTCGGATGGGTTAGTGGTGTGTCCCATACTTATAATCCATGATGGATGAGTTGATGCTATGTTCTTCATAGGATCAATAGTTGGTGTTTCCTAGGGTCGTAGAAGATTAATCTGATGTTTAAAATGAAGATGTTGTAGCATTAATCCCTCGACGACAAATCGATTTTTGGATCGATATATAACAATCATCATATCCTATCTATATGTACCCATATAGGATGTCCCATTATAAGTTATGATAGCTACGTATATATCTTGATGGTCCGTTGCATTGTAGTTTTTTTGGATGAGTGTGTCAACGTGGGGCGCACCAGTTTTGTTCCTGAAGAAGGCTGATGGCAGTTTGCAGTTGTGTATCGACTATCATCACTTAAACAATGTGATGGTGAAGAATCACTATCCTCTTTAACAAATTAATGATTTATTCGATCAACTGAAGAGTGAATGTTGTTTCTCAAAGAACAAATTCGGGTCAGGATATCTTCAGATGCGTGTGAAGGTTGAGGATATACCGAAGACTTATTTTTGTTGTCATAATGAGCATTATGAGTTCATTGTTGAACAACTATTGGTATTCTACAATAGTTCACTAACAATGATTAATTTCATGATATGTGGAGATATAAATGATACTTTTTGATTTATGTAAATAATAAACTACTCATCCAATCAGTAATTTCATTCATTATGTATGAATGAACCAATGTTTCAAGATTAAGGTTGTGTATACGGTAATTTGACTCATCAGGCCTCATTTGGTGGGACCAATACCACACAACATGATAAAAATTCCTCAGAACTACTCCTAACACAATTCTGGAAACATCACATTAGATAATATAGTTAATTCATGGATGAAGAATAATTATTATCACTGATGATTTTATTCTCCCATTAAATTTCAAATAGTTTATTTCACAACCATAATATTATAAGAACATCACACACATTTTAGTCAAACTAGTAAGAATAGATAATAGGAGTGAGACGTGTTTAATGAATTTCTTGTAATGGTGGTTTTCATTGACAACATACTTGTGTACTCCATGTCTAAGGAGGATCATGCAGAGCATCTACATGCCATTTTGGGAGTTCTTCGTCAACGTCAACTATTTGGGAAGTTGTCTAAGTGTGATTTTTGGGATCTAGAAGTTTGTTTCTAGGGAAATGTTATGTACCAGAAGGAAGTAGATGTAGTTCCATCGAAGATAGAAGCAATTGTGTCTTGGGAAGCCCCCAAGATAGAAGTAGAGGTGTGAAGTTTCCATGATCATACCGGCTACTACAAGAGGTTCATAGCTTATTTCTCTTAGGTTTTGACTCCTCTTAAAGCATTTAACAAGAATGATATGGCATTCATGTGGACTAATCAGTGTCAAATAGCTTTCGAGTATTTGATGGAGAAGTTAGTAAGTTCTTCAATACATTGTATTCAAGTAGAGGGAGTTCATTTTGATGTTTTCAAGGATGCTTCACATCTGGGGTTAGGATGTGTTCGGATACAGAAGATATTAGTTGTTTCTTATGGGTCTTGGCAGTTGGGTCCCCTTGAACGTAACTATTCCAACGAAGATCTTGAAATGGATTTCATTGGTTGCTTCTTGTGGCCAGCTCTCTTTTGATAGGTATCTCGATGGGTGGTTTTTCAGACCTCGTTTCTATTTCCATTTAGGTGGGTTTTAAAATATCGAGGATGAGAATGTTTTGAGACGTATCATATGTAATGTCTCGGACCACTTTGGTCCATTACTACGTGGAAATCTAGAGTTTGAGGTGTTCTAGAAGGTTAAGGTGACTTATCCCGAAGACGTTTTCCAAATTTTCAATTATGTTAATAGTTCCATCGGTGAGACTTGTGTGAATAGTTCCACTAGGGAGACCAGTGGGAGAAATTCCATTGGTGAGCTCGGTGTGAATAGTTCCACCGGTGAGACCGGTGTGAAAAGTTCAACCAGTGGGACCGCTATGAATAGTTCCAACAGTGAGACCGATGTGAACAGTTGCACTAGTACACCGATGTGAATAGTTCCACTGGTAGGCTAATGTGAACAGTTACAATGGTATACCCATGTGAACAGTTCCAATGGTAATTTGATTTGAATAGTTCCATTGGTAGACCCATGTGAATAGATCCAACGGTAGACCAATTTGAACAGTGCCACCGGTAGAACGATGTGAACTATTCCAATGGTATACCAATGTGAATAGTTAAACCTCTAGTCCGATGTGAACAGTTCCACCGGTAGACTGATGTGAACAGTGCCACTGGTTGCCTGATGTAAATAATACCAATAGTAGACCGATGTGAATAGTTCCAATAGTAGACCCATTTGAACAGTTCCAAAGGAAAATTGATGTGAATAGTTCCAATGGTAGACCCATGTGAACAGTTCCAATGGTATTCCTATGTCAACAGTTCCAACGGTAGACCCATGTGAATAGTTCCAATGGTAGACCGATATGAATAGTGACACCGGTAGACTAATGTGAACAGTTTCAATGGTAGAACCATGTGAACAACTCCAATGGTAGACCGATGTGAAAACTGCCACTGGTAGACCGATGTGAACAGTTCCAATGGTAGACCCATGTGAACAATTCCAACGGTAGACTGATGAGAACAGTTCTAACTGTAGGCCGATGTGAACAGTTCTAACGATAACCAATGTGAATATCTCCAATGTTAGACCGATGTGAATAGTTCCAACGGTAGATCCATGTGAATAGTTCCAACGTTAGACCGATGTGAATAGTGCCACTAGTAGATCGATGTGAATAGTTACAATGGTTGATTTATGTGAAAAGTTCCAAGGGTAGACCGATGTGAATATTCCAATGGTGGACCCATTCTGTGGAAAGTGTTTCCAGAACGTTGAGGCTAAAACAGTAACCTCTATTTCCTTTTCCAAATTTCGTGTTATGAACAGTGATTCCAGAATGGTGAGGTTCCAACAACAGCCTCTATTTTCTTTTCCGAATTTCAAGTTTGTGAACTGTGTTTCCCAAGCAGTGAGGTTTCCAGAATGGTGAGTCATCCAACGCATTGTCAATATTCCTGATTGGGGTACAATGTTTCTATCTTCCTACAGTTTAACCCCTTTGATGTTTCCTTTGATGTAAAATGCATTTAAGGCCTTGATTTAAAGGATTTGATGCCTAATCGTATCCCATAAATCCTATATTAGTTTTCCTAAGGATCATGATGCTTTTACTTGGTCAAATCATGCGGTTTAGTGTGATCCTCTTTTAATGGATAATCCAGTGTATCTTAAACTGCTACTCCGTTAAATCCTCTAAAGGTACAAGATGTCTTCCTCCCTTGTTCTTACTCCTTGTTCTATTGTGTAAGATTCTAGAACCTTTCACTCCATCCTGTAGGAGTTGTGCGATCAAAAATTCCTCCTTGGAATGGTTCCCCTTGAATTTCTTCTTATTATAAGTGCACCCTCCTTTTTGTGAAACCGAGCAGTATTAATCAATCTTCGATAAGCTATGATCTATCATCATTATTTTGGTTTCATATCATTATTTTTCTCATTTACCTTTTATGGAATGCTATCTACATGTTCCTAATGGACTTTTCTTTGGTGTTGGCCAATGTGGTGGTGTCTTTGCATCCTCAGTGGATGCAGTCCTGCACGAGAGGTGATCAGAATCTACTTCGTTAGTTTATTCAATGAGACGAGGGAACCTTTTGAGGTAGAGGATTCATTGCTTCTCTTTTCTATTACGCGAAATTATAGAGTTAGCATATATTAGCCCACTATATCACAATGTAATTGAAATAATAAAAATACGAACCAGATAAGTAAATTAATATCGATTGTACATTATTGCCAATTTTTTTTATAGATAGTGTCATATCTATGTTTACATTGTTTATATTTTCATTCTTGATAGAAATTGGTAAAGAACAAAAAATCCGGAATTAATTTCTAATTGATTGGATAAAGATAAAAAGTCATGTAATTGAATTTGTTTTTTTTTGTAATTTAATGTTAATCAAAGTGATACAGTAAGAATCTTTAACAAATTTGTGATAGCTTTGATTGATTTCTATTTAGGTTACCCATAGATGGAACCTAGAAATAATAAATCAGTTAATTCTAAATGGATGAAATAACACGTTTTTTAGTAAAAAGATAATGCCTTGTAGGGTTCTGAGTTACCCTATTTCTTTTAAAGGCCAAGATCCTTATGCTTGGAGCTATGAGAGCTCACTATGTTTGACGGTTGGATTCCTTTTTATGGGCCAAGATCCCAACTGATATGATGTCTGTTTTTCTACTACATGTGTTATGATGTGATCCTGGAATCATATTGTGATATGTGGGGATAGGCAGGAATATTGGATGCTGCAGTAGTTGATGCCTAGAGTGGCGAGATGCATTAGTTTTTCCATGTGGGTGTCAGGGAGGTCACCAAAGATAATGGAACGGGTTGGATGTGAATTTTTGGATGCATGAGGATTCTTGTTGGTTGTTTATCTTCATTGCATTCCCCACTACTCAAAGGCAACTGGTTTACTTACCCTTTTTCCAAAATGGGTGAAGACGCGTGGGGTATGACACGTGCTTTCAATGTTTAGATTCCTGAGGGAGGTTGGGTATACACTCTTGATATAGGTGGAAAATACTCGACTGGTAGTTCACCTACCCACTGTGATGAGACCCTTGTGTTTATCATATTATACTGTTTTTCATAAATTATTGGAAATACTTGAAAATAATTCTGTTGATAAATGATTTAATAAATGATGCTAACCCCTGGGGTTGGAGCTTGATGGGACATAATGTTGAGGTCTCAATTTAATGGAACAATGGACATTGGGTGTGGGTCCAATGAAATATAATTTCGAAATTGTTAATGGTTAATTAATTCTTAATGAATTAATTAACCTAAAGTGTAACTGATAAAAAATGGAATGAAGTAATGTAATAATGCTCTTTAAATGGTTGTGTGATTTTAAGATACCTAGTCTTTGAAGTGGAAGCCTGGAGTCTGAGAGGCGTTATCTTTAGTTGAGTATAAGTCTAGTTCAGGCCCATAGTGTGGTTGTGAGCTTTATTATATTCTATAATTTTTGTGTTTCTGTACCCTACTCCACCACCTCAGTCATGGAATCTAGAACTCTGAGGATTTTGAGCCCTAAGGGGGTGTTTTCCCTAAAATTCTTGTGGGAGGATGGATGGATGACTACCCCATTTGGCCCTTCTCTCTTCTCATGGTTGTTATTTATGATGGTAGGAACTATAGTTATTTTACCCCATATATGTTTATAGATGGATGTAATGGCTTGTGGCTATTTACACATATATATTCTGGATATAGTGTCCTATAGACTACTATAGGCGTAACGTGTATTGGCTTTGATACCATGAGGATCCTTACTTGGTGTGTGGGCTATAATGGCTTCAGGTATAATTCCCAACTTATGATACACGTTATGAGAGTTGTGGTGGCTCCCATAAACTACCTAGTTACATTTCTTACATAGAATTTTTGATTTTTTGGCATGAGGGGATGTTTTGGTTCTTCGCCTAGGTGTCTGTAGGCATCCTTTTTAGAGAGAGGTGTCTTGGGACATGTGTCCTTGGGGAAAAGCAGAAATCCTATGGGGAAGTAGTAGCGGGGTACCATTGGCATTCGTTATTATATTATATAATCTTGTATGCGATATTCGATTAGAGTAGCCCTGGTGAGGTTGGGAACATAGTATACAGTTTAGGTGACGAGTTAGTTTCACTTGTTGTTCACTGTGCTTCAACATGCTTTTCACTTTTTTACAAGAGGCTCCTGGGAGGATCCTACTGAGTATAATATTATAATCACCCAATGAATATATAAACGTTTTTCTAGGTCACTTTTAGCTGGTTGGAGATCAAGATTCTTTCTACTAACTTGGGGTTGTTGGAGATGTTCAGGCTTGTGGTTTCTACTTATTTTAATTTCCTTTGGTATTTTCTATTTTCCCCTTTTAGTTGTAGTAGTTTTGCATGAAAATAAATTTGTGTACATGGGATTTCATTTATATTTATGTCTGATGTGGAGTTATTTTGTGTCTATCTTATCTCTCTCTTCCTAATGTGTTCTCATAGAGGGTAATGCCTCCCATTGGTGTGTTTACTATACCGTCTATTCTAGTCGCCAAACCGGGGCCTACAAGAGGTGGGACTCGAGGGTCACTATCTCCATTCTCACATTGTCGGCCCAGGAGGGGTACACCTTGTGGGGAGGGGGTCATGGAAGGAAACACGAGTGTTAATTATTTATATTTAAATAACTTAAATTCATCTAAATCCTCATTATATTGATTTTTAGTATATTTTTTTATTTTTAGTTTAAAACAGTTTTTTTTTCTAAAAACTATTTTATAATGGTTAATGTTTATAATTATAAATTAATTAAATTTATCCATAATTGTGATTGTTTTAAATTAAATTTATAGATTATATATAATTAAATATTAATTTATTTTCATATAATTATTCATATTTTCCATAGTGTTAATATAGAATAATATTTTTTAGAAAACATACTCTTCTTAAAAACGCATTGTCTGGTCGCATCTACGAGAATAATATCGAATTAAAATTTTCCTCTCCAGTTAATTGAATTTATAAAAATAGATTTTTTTTATAAACATAATTTCTAATTTCTAATATGTATAACATTATTTTTTTTACCAATGTTAATATTGAAATTGTTTATACTTAATTATATCGGTGAAGATAAAAACGAGTTTACATAGTTGTTAATCATTTAATATAAGGTCTAAAAATGACTCAAAATTTGAAAAAATCACATTTGATGGACATATATTGACCTTATGCCTTCTTGTATGAATAATGTGACATTTTTAGGGCCTGGTGACTTGAAAAAACATGTTTGTAATTCACACTATAAAAAAATTAAAAGTATCCCACTAACATCACATATAGAAGGCCACCACATATCCTAATATCATTACATCATAAAACTCTATTGTTCGAGAAAATTAATACACCAATAACTGCAATTATTCCATCCAAAAAACCTAGAATCTAATTTTTTGTTGAAATATGAACAATGAAGCCCTTTTTTTCAATCCAAAAGGTGTTACACGTTGAGGAGGTAATGTTATCGAATGAGTGTTTTATTTTATTTCTTCCAACACAATAATCAATTATTCTTATAAAATTATGATATTATAAACAAATTATATCCATATACTAAAATATTATTATGTTAAGGGTTTATC
The DNA here is from genome assembly GCA_963277665.1 of Viscum album. Taxonomy (NCBI): domain Eukaryota; kingdom Viridiplantae; phylum Streptophyta; class Magnoliopsida; order Santalales; family Viscaceae; genus Viscum; species Viscum album. The sequence continues at coordinate 630,086,376 of OY728127.1, forward strand.
CTATAAAAACACAAGGATCCATCATATGGGTTTTTGAAATCATCATTCGAGCGTACAATGGCTACTGTAATACAAAATGATGTCATTAATTTTTTGATTACCACATCTCACCGTTGGGTATGATGATTAATAAAATGTTTAATTATGAAATTTTTAACATAAGAATACCTATGGATTCATTTTATCCTATATAATGTTTTTTATATTCCAATATGTAATGGATACAATAATATTGCACGTGTGTACAATAGACTACTATCTCGCAAAGTGATGCAATTTTTTTATCACTAACATGTAACATAAAAGGTAATAAGGGTAAATAGAATAAATATATGTGATATAAATGACATATTTATGATATTAGTGAAATAAATATCATATTTGAAATATAATATATCATTTTACTTTTACATTATCACACTTTGAAAATAATGATAACGTCATTCTGAGATGTGTGGACTACCGCCTTCTGGAAGTGATGTGATTATTTTTTTCCTCTCCAGATCAGATGAATGATAATTAAATGTAAATATAATTTAATAATATTTTATTTAAGATATATTTATTATTATATAAATATAAAATGTTACATACCAATGTTATCTAATTCACATTATAAAATGGAAATTTTATTCATGCATATGTGCAGACTACTATCTTCATGATCATAATGATAGTTCATTTTTTGTAATCATATTTCCAGATTTATTTTAATAGAATAATTGATGTAAAAATATTATAATTATTTAAGGATTATTATTATAGATATTTTTAACTAATAAATTCTTTGACCAATGTAATCCTCATAATTCCATTTTTGACCCATAAGCCGAATATGGTCAAAGCATCAGACTAAAACTTGATTGATTAAGTAATTGAATAAAACATATAAATACATGAATTAAAAATAATAATGAAGTCTAAAAAGTTATTTCAGGAAAGTAACTTGTAACACCCCAATATCTCATAGTGTGTTATTTCTTCAAAATAATTCAATAACTTGCACTACACGCAACACCGAGTTAAAGTGCACCATGACTTACCAAACAAGCCATTCAAAAGAGTTTATGAATAGTATTAACTAAATTTTAAACTTTATATAATCCTTATAATTTTAGAATCCATATTATGAGTTTCTTAGACATAATGTAAGAACAAATTCCTTTTTTCCAGATAAAAGAAGTATTTTTCAAAAATGCAATTTTACCAACATTAAAAGTGAACCCTTTTTAAATCCAATATTTTAAACTTTTATATATTCAATTTGAGTAAATAAATTTATTCTTTATAATGGGGACATAAAAAAAATTTAAAATTTAACACCCCAAGCTTCCATGGTACGCTTCTCTTTGAATAATAGAGTAGCGTGTGTTGTACGCAACTTCGAGTTCTAACACACACTACAACCAATCAAACTAGCCGTAATGAATATTAATACCTACTTTTTTAAATTTTATAAATTTTATCTCTCAAAATGGACTTCATTTTTGGATTCGGACTATCGAATTTAGCCTAAGGTGAAATTTTGGTACTTTTCGGATAACTTTAATATTTTGATGAATAGTGAAAATTACTAAATTTTAATTAAAAACAACTTTTTTAATAAAAATAATTAATAGTGAGAAATTATGAAATTGGGTGGTCTTAAAGTATAATTAGAATATATTTTTACCATTTTATCCAATGGTGTTCATTAGAATTAATTTCACTTTGAAATTAGACAAAAACAATTGTCAATCTTTTGATATATATTGTTTCTTAAAAACATGCTATTTGTTGTGACAGCGGGAACTAATTATAAAATTAATTAATGCAACTTATATGTTTGGAATTTTTTAAAATAGACATCATTTTTGAATTTGGAATATCAATTATAGCTTAGGGTGAAATTTTGGCATTGTTCTGAAAAACTTCAGTTTTTGATGAATAGTGAAACTACTAAGTGGTAGTTAAAAAACTGAATTTTTCATAAAAATTAATTTTACCACTTTTGTGATTGGAATTTAGAAAATCCGAGAGACACGGTTAATATCAGGAAGTAAAATGTGGTTCAATGAGATGAAAATAATTTTTGGTGAATAGTAACTTTTTACTTTTATTTACCACGGTTAAAAGTAAATAGGGCAATTAAGGGTAAAAATAATATTAATATTACCCTAACACATGTCCTGATTCTATTGGACAAGTTTATATCGACCAAAAACAACCTTATGAGTAAAATACTATCATTTAGGTCCACTTGGATTGGATTAGGACATTTATTATTATTTAATTCAAAGAAGAGTTAAAAGAGATAAAATCAAAGGTTATTTATTAAAATATTTTTAATATAGGGTTATACATACGATAAATTAGATTGTAAATATTCATTAGAAAGATAAAACGATTTCCTACTTAATTATATTTTATATATAATTTTTAGACATTAAAAAATTTAATTTAATTATGACACAATGATGATGTAGTAATTGTCTAATTAACGAAAAATTGAAATAATTGATATTATAAATACCCAAATAAATGTAATTTGAGACTTTTTATAAATATAAATAATTTTATATGATAATATGACATGTTAGGATTGATTTAATTATATTTTTTCGAAGTAATCATTATGATATGATTTTTTTTAAAAATCAATTATTGAATAGTGTCCAAATTGTCATAAAAGAGTTTTTAAAACACATATTATATTATTAATTGATATTAAATTCCTAAAAATCTAAGGTTTGGACAAGAGACTTATATCATGATAGTTGTATCATTAATGGACCACTTGGGGGTCTCTTGGATGTATATATTATGTTTATTAACCATATAATATAAAAATACAAAGAGACATTGGAAAAGTGAAACTAATTAACTAAGAGTTAATACTTAAAGATAAGGTTAATATAATGACCCAAACCTATCTAAATTCTATTGGTTGAGTGGTTTTCGACCCATCCCCACCATAACCTTTAAATAATCCACTTTGGAGCCATTAGAAACCTAATATGAATTTATTATAAAATAACATTTCTAGCTTTTCAAAAGGTGCCCCTCACCCCTCTTATAAAAGGGAACTCTCCCTTCTCATTAACTCCCACCATCAAAGCCTTTTTCTTTGGACAACCTCTGACCAAATACTCTCTCAACTTCCCTAACTTAATCATAGAGGCCTTCCTTTAGTCAGAAAGCCAACTTAAGGAGCCCTTTTGATCAAATCAAATGGATGAACCCGAAGAAGAGGAGGTTAAACGTACCCTCGACTAAAGGAAAGTGCAAGGTAATGGATTTTCATCTCACTACTTATTCCCATGACATTCATGCCATATTGCCACTATTATCTTTTGTGTAGTGTATGTACTACCCATAATTATATTCTTTATGTAATAAACTTTAATTTATGTGTATTTACATATTCATTGTATGATACATCTTTCATGGGTTGTATGTTTCGTATGTTACCAAACTGGTAAAGGTTAATTTCACAATCTCTTTATTATCCGAGGATGTTTTTACATAAGTATCTACTGGGACATATTTATTATCCATGTACAGGTTTTATGAAAGAGTTTTCAGAGGGATTATTTTAAGGTACTTTTTACTAAAACATCATTTCAAATGTTTTAAATATTTATTCTTCTAAATCTTTCTCATTAATGTCCATGTCTTAAAAATGGGTTTTAAGGATTTATTTATATAGACATGAATGTTTTTTAAAATGTTAACTCCTTTAAAAAGTTTCAAAGTCGTATGGGACACTTTGATTCCAAAATGTCTTTAAATGACTTCTTTTCAAAATTGTGTGACTTTTAAATGTTTTCATGAAAAAGGGGTATTTCGCTCAAAGAGTTTTACAAATCAATCTCTTCTATGTCAAAATATTTTAATGGATTTTAAACTTGTTTGAAGTTGATTTATCATGATACAAATCTTCCATATTGTGTTGAAGGTTTTGTGATATATTTGATTGTTGATGTGTTATTTTTATACCATTCATGGTTTATGGGTAAAGTATTGACATTTCTCCTGCTAGTTTTAATACAAATTTTTATGTTATATTTCATCCTCTTATTAAGATGAATGTGTTGGACTAGCATGTTCCGGGTTGGGGACTGGTAAAAGTAAGCCCTCTGGGTTGGTGTCCGGATATTAGAGGCACTTCGGGTTGGTGTTCGGTTATTAGAGGCACTCCGGGTTGGTGTCTGGTTATGAGAGGCACTCCGGGTTGGTGTTTGGTTATTAGAGGCACTTCGGGTTGGTGTACGGTTATTAGATGCACTCCGAGTTGGGTTTCGGTTATAGTTATCCCCTAGGCCTTGGCACAAGGCCTTGATAAAGAAATTAATGTTCAGCATTATGCATTCCATCATTATGAAAGTGGTTAGTGATATTGCATGTGATTATTCGATTAGTAGAATATCCATGTGAATAAGTAAATGGAACTATTTCATTTTATTTCTACCATATTATACTAAAGTTCAAGTTTGAAAGGATTTTATTTTAGTTTTATACATTTCCTTAAATGTTTATGCTTATTTTTGAAAGATTCTGTTGTATTGGTTACCCTTACTGAGCATTTGAGCTCATCCCTTTCTATGTTTTATTTTTCCCAGGATTCCAAGAAGTGTAATGTGATTGATATGCAGGGTTATGAAAAGGGAATAATGGTATTCATAAAGGATTATTTACATTGTTTTGTATGTTATTAAGTGTAATGTAGCATTCATGTATGTAATCTATTTTCCAAGACTGCTAAACTGACCGGTTCTTCGGGACTTAGTTCCTTGTAATCAGGCCAATGTATTAAAATAATGCACTGATTCTGGGTCACCGGGGTCGGGGCGTTACAGTTGGTATCAGATGAAGTTTAACAATAACCTTGGAAACTAGATTTAGATAAACTCTGATTAGATCACATAGCCCTAAGATAGACTTTGAGGATTAGTATAGAAAAACTTCCTAGAATTTTGGTATTGTAGAGATTTTGTGAGTTTTCCGAGAAATACATTCCTGTCTGGATACGAGCAGGTAGAGGCGGCTCTGGCACAGATGTACCTAGGGGTAAAACCCGAAAACACCGCTTTGAGCTAGACTCGAACGGGAAATGGTGCACGACAACGGGCCTTGCTGCACTCTTGGTTACGACACTCCTGGGGGATATGCTTAGGATAATTCTAATTTTATTTACAAACCATTATGAAGGGATCATGAGTATATACTTACTCAAAGAATATTTTTTTTTATGATTATGGATTATATCCATAAACTGTTCAATTTGCATTAGGAATTATTTATTGAAATTCATAAACTGACCTAGTTTATGCTATTGTATAGAAATGGCGCCCAGTTGAAGGAATGTGAACTCCAGTAATACATATGATCCAAAGAGTAAGAAGGACCATATCTTTCATTGTATTAAGACATCATTTAGAAGGGAAATAGTCTCCCACATATTATCATCATATGAAGAAATAGTATCATGTGTGGATAAGATAACTAAATAGTTTACTGAGTCCTATGGCTTTGAAGAGAATAAAGAGAAGAAAAGGATGGAAGAGAGAAAGATGGATAAAGGGAAGAAGGAAAAGAATAATTTCCCCATATGTGATAACTGTGGGAAGAAACACCCTGTAACTTTCCTGAAAGGAATGAGAGTTTGTTATAAGTGTGTAGGAAAATGGCACAAGGTACGTGACTGCAAGGGTAAGAAAATGGTTTCAAATGTACAATGCGTCATTTTCAAGGAGTTTGGACACTATGTGAACCTATGTCCCAGTAATCAGACTATGCCGCAAATGATGCTCTTGGATAATAATCAAGTTATGATACTACTACAGATGAAGGGGAATGATTAGAGTTCTTATGTTGATTATGTCATTTGAGTGTTGTATCAACAATGTACATGTTATAATAATTATGGAGTATATAAGGATTGTACTGCAGTACTATTTCATTAAGGACTTGAGATTGTGTGGAACAAAGAAAAGTGACTCAATAGCAGGATAATTTTTTGGAAAATATATGGTTGAGAGAATAATAAAACATAATATTGTTCTGATACTGAGGAAGTGATTTTAGAATAATACGTGATTGATTTGGATAAATTATATTGGATATTCTTGACTACCTTGAAACTGATTAATGTTTTGTATATTCCATCATTGTTGGAGTTTACAAAATTTTTGGATTGAAGGATTATATCCATTATTATTTAAGGAATAAGGGATCATGAATGTAATCAATAAGGTTTTATGGTAATTCAGGATGTTGTAGGGTTTTAACAGAATACATGATGAAGGTGTTCACATGTTATTACGCAGCAAAAAGGATCTTCATTTTTGGACTAAAGCATTTTGGATAGTTATAGTTTGGATTATTTTTGGATTTCCATAAAAGGACAACCCGGAGGTTGGGTGGCAACCTGTCAAGTCCGGCAAGGCCGCGAGACTTGAACCCACAACCGAAGGGAGAAAAGGGTGTATCACCTACCACTGGCCCACGTAATGTCCGGGATTAAATAATGTAATTTTTTTAAAGATATGGTAGATGAATTATAAATTCATTTTTTTGGAACCCTATACGAATAAGATAAATAGAATATATTTTTTACGTTCTATTAGCTTTTAGAGTGAAAGATGAGTTTATGGTAGAAATTAGTTAAAGGATGGAACTCTACTATTCAAGAATGTATTTTTCTTCTTCTCTTATTCTATGAAGAAATTAATTCTTATACATTATTTAAGGAATAATAAAACCAAAAATGTGTTATCCAAATACCCTATGTTTTGTTGAACCGATGGTATTTCAAATCATCATAGATTGATAATTTTAAGGACCTTAATTTTACACTTGTTTGTGATTGATGACCTCAATCACTACCTATACATATTTACATTTTTCCTCCAATTATATGTCTCTAATTACCACCAATGTTCTCCTAATAAAGATCATAATTTGGTGGTGACCCTTTCATTTCTCTTTTCCTCATATTAAGACTAAATTTTAGTAACCCAATTTGTGATGTGGGTTTTCCCACAAAGATAATTTCTATTTTCAACCTTTTATTTTCAAAGAACAATTTCAAATTGAGAGGATGCAATTTATTAAAGGAGGGGAGAATGTAACACCCTAATATTTCACAGTGTGTTATTTCTTCAAAATAATTCAATAACTTGCACTACACGCAACACCGAGTTAAAGCGCACCATGACTTACCAAACATGCCGTTCAAAGGAGGTTATGAATAGTATTAACTAAATTTTAAACATTATATAATCCTTATAATTTTAGAATCCATATTACGAGTTTCTTAGACATAATGTAAGAACAAATTCCTTTTTTTCAGATAAAAGAAGTATTTTTCAAAAATGCACTTTTACCAACTTTAATAGTGAACCCTTTTTAAATCCAATATTTTAAACTTTTATATATTCAATTTGACTAAATAAATTTATTATTTAGAATGGGGACATAAAAAAAATTTACAATGTAACACCCCAAGCTTCCACAGTACTCTTCTCTTTGAATAATACAGTAGCGTGTGTTGTACGCAACTTTGAGTTCTAACACACACTACAACCAATCAAACTAGCCGTAATGAATATTAATACCTACTTTTTAAAATTTTATAAATTTTGTCTCTCAAATTGGACATAATTTTTGTATTTGGAGTATCGAATTTAGCCTATGGTGAAATTTTGGTGTTTTTCGGATAACTTTAATATTTTGATGAATAGTGAAAATTACTAAAATTTAATTAAAAACAACTTTTTTAATCAAAATAATTAATAGTGAGAAATTATGAATTTGAGTGGGTTTAAAGTATAATTAGAATATATTTTTACCATTTTATCCAATGGTGTTCATTATAATTAATTTCACTTTGAAATTGGACATAAACAATTGTCAATCTTTTGATATATATTGTTTCTTAAAAACACGCTATTTGTTGTGACAGCGGGAATTAATTATAAAATTAATTAATGAAACTTGTATGTTTTGAATTTTCTAAAATAGAAATCATTTTTGTATTCGGAATATCAATTATATCTTAGTGTGAAATTTTGGCATTGTTCTGAAAAACTTCAATTTTTGATGAATAGTGAAACTACTAAGTGGTAGTTAAAAAACTGAATTTTTCATAAAACTTATTTTTACCGCTTCTGTGATTGGAATTTCGAAAATCCAAGAGACACGGTTAATATCAAGGAGTAAAATGTGGTTCAATGAGATGAAAATAATTTTTGATGAATAGTAATTTTTTACTTTTATTTACCACGGTTAAAAGTAAATAGGGTAATTAAGGGTAAAAATAATATTAATATTACCCTAACACATGTCCTAATTCTATTGGAAAAGTTTATCTCGACGAAAAACAACCTTAGGAATAAAATATTATCATTTAGGTCCACTTGGATTAGATTAGGACATTTATTATTATTTAAATCAAAGAAGAGTTAAAAGAGTTAAAATCAAAGGTTATTTACTAAAACATTTTTAATATAGGGTTATACATACGATATATTCAATTGTAAATATTCATTAGAAAGGTAAAAATATTTCATACATAATTATATTTTATATATAATTTTTAGACATTAAAAGTTTTAATTTATTTATGACACAATGATGATGCAGTAATTGCCTAATTAATGAAAAATTAGAATAATTGATATTATAATTACACAAATAAATGTAATTTGAGACTTTTTATAAATAAAAATAATATTCATGGATAATATGACATGTTAGGATTGATTTAATTAACATTTTTCGAAGTAATCATTCTGTTATTATTTTTACAAAAATGTATTATTGAATATTGTCAAAATTGTCACAAAAGAGTTTTTAAAACAAATATTATATTATTAATTGATATTAAATTCCTAAAAATCTAAGGTTTGGACAAGAGACTTATATAATGATAGTTGTATCATTAATGGACCACTTGGGGGTCTCTTGGATGTATATAGTATGTTCATTAACCATATAATATAAAAATACAAAGAGACATTGTAAAAGTGAAACTAATTAACTAAGAGTTAATACTTAAAGATAAGGTTAATATAATGACCCAAACCTGTCTAAATTCATTTGGTTGAGTGGTTTTCGACCCATCCCCACCATAACCATTAAATAATACACTTTTGAGCCATTATAAACCTAATATGAATTTATTATAAAATAATATTTCTAGCTTTTCCAAAGGTTCCCCTCACCCCTCCTATAAAAGGGCACTCTCCCTTCTCATTAACTCACACATTCAAAGCCTTTTGGTTCGGCCAACCTTTTCCCAAATACTCTCTCAACTTCCCTCACTTCATCCAAGAGGCCTTCATTTAGTCAGAAAGCCAACTTAAAGATCATTTTTGATCAAATCAAAAGGAAGAACCTGAAGAAGAGGAGGTTAAACGTACCCTCGACTAAAGGAAAGTGCACGGTAAGGGGTTTTCATCTCACTCCTTATTCTCATGAGATTCATGCCATATTGCCACTATTAACTTTTTTGTGGTGTATGTATTTCCCATAATTATATTCTTTGTTTAATACACATTAATTTATGTGTATTTACATATTCATTGTATGATACCTCTTTTATGGGTTGTATGTTTTGTAAGTTACAAAACTGGTAAGGGTTAATTTCACAATCTCTTTATAATCCGAGGTTATTTTTACATAATTATATACTGGGACATATTTATTATCCTTGTACATGTTTTATGAAAGTGTTTTCAAATAGATTATTTTAAGGTACTTTTTACTAAAACATCATTTCAAATGTTTTAAATATTTATTCTTCTAAATATTTCTCATTAATGTCCATGTCTTCAAAATGGGTTTTAAGGATTTATTTATATGGACATGAATGTTTTTAAAAATGCTAATTCTTTTCAGAAGTTTCAAAGTGTTATGGGACACTTTGATTCAAAATTGTCTTTAAATGGCTTCTTTTCTAAATTGTGTGACTTTTAAATGTTTTCATGAAAAAGGGTTATTTCTCTCAAAGAGTTTTACAAATCAATCTCTTTTATGTCAAAATCCTTTAATGGATTTTAAACTTGTTTGAAGTTGATTTATCATGATACAAATCATCCATATTGTGTTGAAGGTTTTGTGATATATTTGACTGTGGATGTGTTATTTTTATACCATTCATGGTTTATGGGTAAAGTATTGACATTTCTCATGCTAGTTTTAATACGAATTTTTATGTTATATTTCATCCTCATCTTAAGATGAATGTGTTGAACTAGTATGTTCTGGGTTGGGGACCAGTAAAAGTAAGCCCTCTGGGTTGGTGTCCGGTTATTAGAGGCACTCCGGGTTGGTGTCCGGTTATTAGAGGCACTTCGGGTTGTTGTACGGTTATTAGAGGCACTCCGGGTTGGTGTCCAGTTATTAGAGGCACTCCCGGTTAGTTTCCGGTTATTAGATGCACTCCGGGTTGGGTTCCGGTTATAGTTATCCCCTAGGCCTTGGCACAAGGCCTTGATAATGAAATTAATGTTCAGAATTATGCATTCCATCATTATGAAAGTGGTTAGTGATATTGCATGTGATTATTCGATTAGTAGAATATCCATGTGAATAAGTAAATGGAACTATTTCATTTTATTTCTACCATATTATGCTGAAGTTCAAGTTTGAAAGGATTTTGTTTTAGTTTTATACATTTCCTTAATTTTTTATTCTTATTTTTGAATGTTTTCGTTGTATTGCTTACCCTTACTGAGCATTTGAGTAACCCCTTTCTATGTTTTATTTTTCCCAGGATTCCAAGAAGTGTAATGTGATTGATATGCAGGGTTAAGACAAGGGAATAATGGCATTCATAAAGGATTATTTAGGTTGTTTTGTATGTTATGAAGTGTAAGGTAACATTCATGTATGTAATCTATTTTCCAAGATTGCTAAACTGATCGGTTCTTCGGGACATGGTTCCTTGTAATCAGGCCAATGTATTAATATAATGCACCGACTCTGGGTCACCGGGGTCGGGGCGTTACAGTTGGTATCAGAGGAATTTTAGCAATAACCTTGGAAACTAGATTTAGATAAACTCTGATTAGATCACATATCCCTAAGATAGACTTTGAGGATTAGTATAGAAGAACTTCCTAGAATTTTGGTATTGTAGAGATTTTGTGAGTTTTCCGAGCAATACATCTTTGTTTTGAAACGAGCAGGTAGAGGCGGCTCAGGCACATATGTACCTAGGGGTAAAACCCGAAAACACCGCATTGTGGTAGAATCGAACGGGAACTGGTGCACGACAACGGGCCTTGCTGCACTCTTGGTTACGACACTCCTGGGCGATATGCTTATGATAATTCTCATTTTATTTACAAACCATTATGAAGGGCTCATGAGTATATATTTACTCAAAGAAAACATTTTTTATGATTATGGATTATATCCATAAACTGTTCAATTTTCATTAGGAATTATTTATTGCAATTCATAAACTGACCTAGTTTATGCTATTGTATAGAAATGGCGCCCAGTAGAAGGAATGTGAACTCCAGTAATACGTATGATCCAAAGAGTAAGAAGGATCGTATCTTTCATGGTATTAAGAAATAATTAGAAGGGAAATAGTCTCCCACGTATTATCATCATATGAAGAAATAGTATCATGTGTGGATATTATAACTAAAGAGTTTACTGAGTCATATGGCTTTGAAGGGAAGCAAGAGAAGAAAAGGATGGAAGAGAGAAAGATGGATAAAGGGAAGAGGGAAAAGAATAATTTCTCCATATGTGATAACTGTGGGAAGAAACACCCTGGAACTTGCCTGAAAGGAATGTGAGTTTGTTATAAGTGTGGAGGAAAAGGGAACAAGGTACGTGACTGCAAGGGTAAGAAAATGGTTTCAAATGTACAATGCTTCATTTGTAAGGAGTTTGGACACTATGCGAACCTATGTCCCAGTAATCAGACTATGCCGCAAATGATGCTATTGGATAATAATCAAGTTATGATACTACCACAGATAAAGAGGAATGATTAGAGTTCTTATGTTGATTTTGTCATTTGAGTGTTGTATCAACAATGTACTTGTTATAATAATTATGGAGTATATAAGGATTTTATTGTTGTACTATTTCATTAAGGACTTGAGATTGTGTGGAACAAAGAAAAGTGAATCAATAGCAGGATAAATTTTTGGAAAATATATGGTTGAGAGAATGATAAACCATAATATAGTTCTGATACCGAGGTAGTGATTTTAGAATAATACATGATTGATTTGGATAAATTATATTGGATATTCTTGACTACCTTGAAACTGATTAATGATTTGTATATTCCATCATTGTTGAAGTTTACAACATTTTTGGATTGAAGGAGTATATCCATTATTATTTAAGGAATAAGGGATCATGAATGTAATCAATAAGGTTTTATGGTAATTCAGGATGTTGTAATGTTTTAACAGAATACATGATGACGGTGTTCACATGTTATTACGCAGCAAAAAGGATCTTCATTTTTGGACTAAATCATTTTGGATAGTTATAGTTTGGATTATTTTTGGATTTCCATAAAAGGACAACCCAGAGGTTTGGTGGCAACCTATCACGTCCGGCAAGGCCGCGATACTTAAATGCACAACCGAAGGGTGACTAGGGTGTATCACCTACCACTGGCCCACGTAATGTCCGGGATTAAATAATGTAGTTTTTTTTAAAGATCTGGTAGATGAATTATAAATTTGTTTTTTTGGAACACTATACGAATAGGATAAATTGAATATTTTTTTTATATTCTAGTATCTTTTAGAGTGAAAGATGAGTTTGTGGTAGAACTTAGTTAAAGGACGGAAGTCTTCTTGTCAAGAATGTATTTTTCTTCTTCTCTTATTCTATGAAGAAATTAATTCTTATACATTATTTAGGGAATACTAAAACAGAAAATGTGTTATCCTAATACCCTATGTTTTGTTGAACCGATGGTATTTCAAATCATCATAGATTGATGAATTTAAGGACCTAAATTTTACACTTTTTTGTGATTGATGACCTTAATTACTACCTATAAATATTTACATTTTTCCTCCAATTATAGGTCTCTAATTACCACCAATGTTCACTTAATCGAGATAATAATTTGGTGGTGACCCTTTCATTTCTCTTTTCATCATATTAAGACTAAATTTTAGTAACCCAATTTCCGATGTGGGTTTTCCCACAACGATATTTTCTATTTTCAACCTTTCATTTTTGAAGAACAATTTAAAATTGCGAGGATGCAATTTGTTGAAGGAGGGGAGAATTTTACACCCTAAGATATCATAGTGTGTTATTTCTTCAAAATAATTCAATAACTTGCACTACACACAACACTGAGTTAAAGCGCAACATGACTTACCAAACAAGACGTTCAAAAGAGGTTATGAATAGTATTAACTAAATTTTAAACTTTATATAATACATATAATTTTAGAATCCATATTATGAGTTTCTTAGACATAATGTATGAACAAATTCCTTTTTTTCAGGTAAAAGAAGTATTTTTCAAAAATGCACTTTTACAAACTTTAATAGTGAACCCTTTTTAAATCTAATATTTTAAACTTTTATATATTCAATTTTACTAAATAAATTTATTCTTTAGAATGGGGACATAAAAACAATTTACAATTTAACACCCCAAGCTTCTACGATATGCTTCTCTTTGAATAATACAGTAGCATGTGTTGTACGCAACTTCGAGTTCTAACACACACTACAACTAATCAAACTAGCCATAATGAATATTAATACCTACTTTTTAAAATTTTATAAATTTTATCTCTCAAAATGGACTTCATTTTTGGATTCGGAGTATCAAATTTAGCCTAAGGTGAAATTTTGGTACTTTTCGGACAACTTTAATATTTTGATGAATAGTGAAAATTACTAAATTTTAATTAAAAACAATTTTTTTAATCAAAATAATTAATAGTGATAAATTATGAATTTTATTGGGATTAATGTATAAATAGAATATATTTTTACCATTTTATCCAATGGTGTTCATTAGAATTAATTTCACTTTGAAATTGGACGTAAACAACTGTCAATCTTTTGATATATATTGTTTCTTAAAAACACGCTATTTGTTGTGAAAGCGGGAATTAATTATAAAATTAATTAATGCAACTTGTATGTTTGGAATTTTTTAAAATAGAAATCATTTTTGAATTTGGAATATCAATTATATCTTAGGGTGAAATTTTGGCATTGTTCTGAAAAACTTCAATTTTTGATGAATAGTGAAACTACTAAGTGGTAGTTCAAAAACTAAATTTTTCATAAAACTTAATTTTACCGCTTCTGTGATTGGAATTTTAAAAATCCGAGAGACACGTTTAATATAAAGGAGTAAAATATGGTTCAATGAGGTGAAAATAATTTTTGGTGAATAGTAACTTTTTATTTTTATTTACCACGGTTAAAAGTAAATAGGGTATTTAAGGGTCAAAATAATATTAATATTACCCTAACACATGTCCTAATTCTATTGTACAAGTTTTTCTCGACCAAAAACAACCTTAGGAATAAAATATTATCATTTAGTTCCACTTGGATTAGATTAGGACAATTATTATTATTTAATTCAAAGAAGAGTTAAAAGAGTTAAAATCAAAGGTTATTTACTAAAACATTTTTAATATAGGGTTATACATATGATATATTCAATTTTAAATATTAATTAGAAATCTAAAGAGATTTAATACATAATTATATTTTATATATAATTTTTAGACATTAAAAAATTTAATTTATTTATGACACAATGATGATGCAGTAATTGCCTAATTAATCAAAAATTGGAAAAATTGATATTATAAATACCCAAATAAATGTAATTCGAGACTTTTTATAAATAAAAATAATATTCTAGGATAATATGACATGTTAGGATTGATTTAATTATCTTTTTTCGAAGTAATCATTCTGTAATGATTTTTACAAAAATCAATTATTGAATATTGTCAAAATTGACATAAAAGAGTTTTTAAAACAAATATTTTTTTTAATTGGTATTAAATTCCTAAAAATCTATGGTTCGGACAAGATACTTATATCATGATAGGTGTATCATTAATGGACCACTTGGGGGTCTCTTGGATGTATATAGTAAGTTTATTAACCATATAATATAAAAATACAAAGAGACATTGTAAAAGTGAAACTAATTAACAAAGAGTTAATACTTAAAGATAAGGTTAATATAATGACCAAAACCTGTCTAAATTCTATTGGTTGAGTGGTTTTTGACCCATCCCCACCATAACTTTTAAATAATACACTTTGGAGCCATTATAAACCTAATATGAATTTATTATAAAATAATATTTCTAGCTTTTCCAAAGGTTCCCCTCACCCCTCCTATAAAATGGTACTCTCCCTTCTCATTAACTCACACCTTCAAAGCCTTTTGGTTCGGCCAACCTCTGCCCAAATACTCTCTCAACTTCCCTCAATTCATCCTAGAGGCCTTCCTTTAGTTAGAAATCCAACTTAAAGACCCCTTTTGATCAAATCAAAAGGAAGAACCCGAAGAAGAGGAGGTTAAACGTACCCTCGACTAAAGGAAGGTGCAAGGTAAGGGGTTTTCATCTCACTCCTTATTCCCATGAGATTCATTCCATATTGCCACTATTACCTTTTGTGTGGTGTATGTACTGCCCATAATTATATTCTTTGTGTAATACGCTTTAATTTATGTGTATTTACATATTCATTGTATAATACCTCTTTCATGGGTTGCATGTTTCGTAAGTTACCAAACTGGTAAGGGTTAATTTCACAATCTCTTTATTATCCGAGGTTTTTTTTACATAAGTATATACTGGGAAATATTTATTATCCACGTACATGTTTTATGAAAGAGTTTTCAAAGTGATTATTTTCAGGTACTTTTTACTAAAACATCATTTTAAATGTTTTAAATATTTATTCTTCTAAATATTTCTCATTAATGTCCATGTCTTAAAAATGGTTTTTAAGGATTTATTTATATGGACATGAATGTTTTTTAAAATGTTAATTCTTTTCAGAAGTTCCAAAGTGGTATGTGACACTTTGATTCAAAAATGTCTTTAAATGACTTCTTTTCTAAATTGTGTGACTTTTAAATGTTTTCATGAAAAATGGTTATTTCTCTCAAAGAGTTTTACAAATCAATCTCTTCTATGTAAAAATCCTTTATTGGATTTTAAACTTGTTTTAAGTTGATTTATTATGATACAAATCTTCCATATTGTGTTGAAGGTTTTGTGATATATTTGACTTTGGATGTGTTATTTTTATACCATTCATGGTTTATGGGTAAAGTACTGACATTTCTCATGCTAGTTTTAATACAATTTTTTATGTTATATTTCATCCTCTTCTTAAGATGAATGTGTTGGACTAGTATGTTCCGGGTTGGGGACCGGTAAAAGTAAGCCCTCCAGGTTGGTGTCCGGTTATTGGAGGCACTCCGGGTTGTTGTCCGGTTATTAGAGGCACTCCGGGTTGGTGTCCGGTTATTAGAGGAACTCTGGGTTGGTGTCCAGTTAATAGATGCACTCCGGGTTGGGTTCCAATTATAGTTAGCCCCTAGGCCTTGGCACGATGCCTTGATAAAGAAATTAATGTTCAGCATTATGCATTCCATCATTATGAAAGTGGTGTGTGATATTGCATGTGATTATTCGATTAGTAGAATATCCATGTGGATAAGTAAATGGCACTATTTCATTTTATTTCTACCATATTATGCTGAAGTTCAAGTTTGAAAGGATTTTGTTTTAGTTTTATACATTGCCTTAAATGTTTATGCTTATTTTTGAAAGTTTCCGTTGTATTGCTTACCCTTACTGAGCATTTGATATCACACCTTTCTATGTTTTATTTTCCCCAGGATTCCAAGAAGTGTAATGTGATTGATATGCAGGGTTAAGACAAGATAATAATGGCATTCATAAAGGATTATTTATGTTGTTTTGTATGTTATGAATTGTATTGTAACATTCATGTATGTAATCTATTTTCCAAGACTTCTAAACTGATCGGTTCTTCGGGACTTGGTTCCTTGTAATCATGCCAATGTATTAAAATAATGCACCGACTCTGGGTCACTAGGGTCGAGGCGTTACATAACTAATGAACATAAAATTATTATTCATGAAAATATATACACACGTGACATGTAAGACTCATGGTGAGGGACACATTCACAATATCCTTTCATTTATCCATATTTTGATTTTATGGACCTATAATCATTTAATTTGTGTAAATAATGAAATTTTGACATGTTAAATAACTAAATAATATATAATAATGGAAGTAAATTATTTTTAAAGTTATTCTTTCATTTTTTTAGGATTTTAATATTTCCATTGTGATAAATTACTTTTCTACTTAATTAATCATCTTTCAATGTTTTCCTTAAAAGTCACACTATATTCATTTTCCATATTTTATAATTATTTTTGAAATGTTTTATATATAAAGAAAATATTTCTAAATTTAATTATATGTCCCTTTTAATTTTTTTATCTTTATTCAATAGAATCCTTTTTATGTGTTTTAAATGGATCAGTTTGACAAATTAAAAATAAAATGTCTTATGTTTTATGAAAAAAGAGAACAAACATTCTTATTCCCATGAATATCATTTATTTCTAGATTTTTTTGAAAATTTACATGTCTTTTTCAACTAAAAACCCACATTACCTTTTTTTGGGTAAATTAGTTTTTGAAATTGTATTTCAAAATAAATGTGTATATGAAATTTTTTTTGAAGGTAAATAGTATTTTTGAATCCAAAATTTATTTACATATGATTTGGAAACCATTTTTTAAATTTTGAAATGTTTTATTTTTATTGTTGTTATTGGAAATTATATTTTCTAGGTAATCCTAGTTAACATCAGGTTAGCCTGTTATATCTTAAACGATGGGTTCTCCTAGATAAACCTCCAATGCATTGAATAAAAATTATGTTCTCTAAAGAATTATATAACAATTTGGATATATAGATATTCTAATTATAACAGGTTTTAAGGGTTCTCTAAGGGTTATATGAGTTTATGTCCTAGGTAATCTGCATGAATTTTTCATTTCTTTATAAATCATTTTCCTGGAAATAAGTGGTTTTCAAAAAGTAAAATAATTGGATTTTTTAAAAGAACGATATTTATTTTTATCGGTAAAATAGTATGTTTTCAAGAAATATTTTTATGGGTTTTCATGTTTTTCACTAGGCTACATATTTTATTCATTTAAGATCCTTTATGGTGGATTACATGTTCTTCCCTTTCTTTAAAACAAATCATATGATTTAAGGATGGGTAAGGGTAAGGATGATGACCAGTTAAATGTGTTGATGTTTTTTCTTGAAAAGTAATCATGTTTTGGTATAAAATTTTTATATTCTAGAAAAAATGGATGGTGATAAAAAATTTTCATGTTATATTATTTGATTTTATTATGTATGAGTTATGATGAAATTATCTAAAACTATAAACATGAAATGATCCCAATGAGAAAGAATATGAAATTATTGACATCAACATAAGATTATGTAATGTTTAAGGTAGGGGTCGTATAGTCACCATGGATGGGCTCAGAGTAAGGAATGTAATAATTTGGCATGGGCGATACATAATCCCCTATGTGACAGAATAGGGATGTGCTTTGGGGCTCAAATTTACACCATGCTAAGAGTGATACATGGCGTTCCTTTTATGGATCACCATTGATGTGCTCTGTATTGATGGGAATTTATAGAGCTCTTGGATATACACATGGTATTACTTATATGGATCGACTATTATAGGATGAATATGCCATTTATCAATTATAAGGATTTCATTTATTTAAATTATATGGATACATGACTGTTATCTTAGGGACTTGTCCTTAGAGATAAATCACATGCTTGAGTTGAGTCCAATAATAATGATTATTTTATTATAACACATTATTAAACCCATATCAAATATTCTTATATTCATCTTTTATTAGATACATCTATATTAGGAAGAAGTAGGATGTGTCGTTCTAGTATCCGCGGGAAACCCGAAAAGAAAAGTTTTATTTATTCATTTCCCTACATTTATTATGTACATTCACAATTAAAATTTTATATAAAATGACTGGATTGATCTAGAAATCATTGGTGGTGTCCTACTTAGTATATATTAACCCATTATCAGACCGACTATGGTACCCAATCAATCTTTTTGACTGTTGGTGTAGACAAAGGGAAGCTCCCAATATCTGATGTTTATTGTTATTTTCTAGGATAGAGTATGAGAGTAGAGGACTGAGGCTAATGGTTTAGCCTATATCCTAAATTCAATTTCTATATTCAAATCCATTAAAATATTTTGAAAAAAAAATATGAGTTATCCTAATCATATCCCCTTGGAGTGTAAAATTTGGTTCATAGTAAAGCCCATTGTTTTGAATGGGGTTATTATTTAGTCATTCCTGATGCACTAATATCAGAGTTTTTACTCACTCGTAGATATGTTTCAGAATCATACACACTTTTAGTATCCAGAAAGGTATTTATAATAAGTAAAACCCACATAATATATATCATAAAAATTTTGGATGTTCTTTAATACTTATCCTAAAGTTATATCATAGGTTCATGTTCCCTAATCATTGTTTTCTGATATATAGTTCCAAAGGATTCCACTAAACAATCTCTAATACCGACTGTAGTGACCTGGACCCCAGCATCCTAGAGATAGTGGCTACCGCTTTTACATTGGTATAAGATACAAGGAATCACATCCCATTAGACCGAAAAATTTATTTTTCATGGTAAACTGAACACATAATTTATATTTTCATTACATTAAAAAAATTCCAAAAAAATAATTGTCTTTGATAACTACATTATTACCCCAACTGTTTCCTTGTATGTTAACAAAAAAATACATCCTCATATCCTGGGGGAAAAATATGATTGGGGTGAAATCCGATGATCAGTAACGGTTAGTGTATATTTGAAGCTGTGAATAAATAAGTAATAATCAATATGGAATTTCATATAACTAAAACAAATTTCATTAAATCAATAACATGAACTCAATATAGAAGGAATAAATGATGATAAAATAATTCCATATAAATAATCCCCTGATCAAGAAACATAATAATGGACTTTCCATCTAATCTAATAATCACTTGGAATATCAATGATTGAATTCATAATGATGTAATGAACAATTATGGATTTATAAAACTTATTTTTGAGACTTCATTCTGAGACAACTAATACTATTATGGTTTCATTAAAAGAAACAAATACTGTCAAGGATTGAAGGTAGTAATATAATAGATAGGATGGCATCACCCAAAACCATATCTTCTTTCTATCATGAAACCTACTAATGCATCAATGGTATTACATTAAATGGTCCCCAACCCATGTCATACCAGTTTAAATAATTAAACATGTATCGAGTAATCAATTTAACTAATAAAAAATGTTCCATATCAAAATTATCATATTTAGTAAAGAATAAAAATTGTTCAAAATATCACCCTACAATAAAAGAACAATCAAATTGAACACCATATGTAAACATCAAATTTGTTTTAGGGAATAATTATATCCATAAATAATAATTTGGATATTTTAAGGAAATTAATGTTTAATGATACCTGGAAAGTGAACCTTTAAAAGGAATTTCCATGGATAGAAAATTAATTAAGAAAGTCAATTTCAATACATTTCTTCTTTAGAATAATCATAATCCATAAATGTTGGTCGGAGTGGAAACTCAAGAGGGGGGTGAATTGAGTTCCAATTAAAATTTCTGTTAAAACATTGTCTAGTTAAAATCCCCCGATTTATAAAATAAGTTAAATTGTAGTGAATTTATACAGATTGTAAATGTTCACTTAGCTTCTCAAAGATTGATTAGGTCTCAGTTAGTTTAACCACAAGATCAAACTAACTTTTGAAACTAATTTACTGATTTACAATAAGTGTAAACACTTGCTAATCTGACTATCAAAGTAGCTTCAAAATAATTTTGTATTTTAAAGTAATAGCAGTGGAATAAATATAATATATGTCGTATACATTACACTTAAATAAACGATGCACAAAAGATATAACAAGAGGTTTAGTCTCAAGATGAGACTTAGTCCTCTCAAATTTATATAAATTTGATCCACACCCTGGATCGGGGTTAACAACAGTATACAAAACAGTCCAGGCCACACAAGGACCTCTACCACTGTTCTACGTGGGAAACAAAGAAAAGACCAAGTCACACAGGGACCTCTTCCATAGTTGACGTGGGTAAACAAGTGATAAGAGATTTGGAGTGAGGATTTTAATATCCTCCAGTTCAGTGCAGGAGACAGTTTGTGTATAAGAAATACAGAGTACACCACACTGCTCGAAAGTTAATAAATAAACCAAGTAGAGAAGATAGATAAGAGTTTAGAAAGCTCTAGTGATTATCAATGCAGCTCGGGACTTGTTGGATTCAGCAAGAGTGCTTCTGAGCGCTTCTTTGATTTTTCTGTTGAAAAACAGAGTGTCGTAGTTTGTCTTGTGTTCTACAGTCTCTTGATTCGTCGTGTGTTCTTCAGAAATGTAGGATTGCATGTATGGAACTTTTTTGAGAATAGTGCGATGTGTTCTTCACAGTTGTGCTCCATATTGTTCTTCTGTTCATAACAGAGCTCGCATGTATTGTAGTATATGTGTCGAGATGTGTCAGGCGTGTGCGCGTGCGTTCGTTCGTTCTTTCGTGTGTTCTCTAATGCAGCTCAATCTTCTTTATATTCCAGAAGCTCTGGCAGTAGGAATGATTCCCTTTTCATAGGTACGAGATACAGTTTCCGGTCAATCCAGCAACTAGCATTAAAAAACATTAATTGCATTAAAAACAACAAATATGACCGTTAGAATCACTTAAAATAATATTGACAAAAGCTTAAGAAATGGTGTCACAGTGATCATGGAAACGGTGTCTTCTTCATGGTGTCTGATCACGGTGTCTGGTCACGGTGTCTGGTCACGGTGAGTCCTTCACGGTGTCTAGTCAGGGTGTCTGGTCACGGTGTCTGGTCACGGTGAATCCTTCATAGTGTCTGGGTTACGGTGAGTGGTCACGGTGTCTGGTCACGGTGTCTGGTCACGGTGTCTGGTCACGGTGTCTGGTCACCGTGAGTCCTTCACGGTGAGTCCATACTTAGACAAAAAAACTGTATTCGGACTAAGACAGTGATATGCAGAATATGAGTTAAGGTTACTCATTAGAGATAATATATGATAGAAATGTAATTATGCATAAAACTTGTAAAGAGTAATTAACATCCATAATATTCGTTATTATAAAAACATGATATGCACCTATTGTTTAGTTTGAAGAGCATTAGCAAGATGTGCACTGAAGATCAAGATTAATTAACATTAATGTGATTTGTGATTATTAAAACATGATTAACACATGAGGAGTCCAAAAATCTCCCCCTTTTTGATGATCACAAATCACATATAGGTAGAATATAAAAGATATGTAATATTAAAGATTCTAGCATAGAAAAAACATTATAGAACAGATACTTGCAGTTTTTCTCCCCCATTTATACTATTATAGAACTGATACTTGTAGGTTTGTCTCCCCCTTTTGGGATTATCAAAAAGTAGATAAAAGGAAATGAAACTCGAAAATTATCATTAACCAAAGCATTCATAATACAAAGTATAGGAGAAGTACAAACTGGAAACAAGAAATGACATCCCATCAAAAAGAAAGATAGGCGGTAATCTCTTTAGGGATCCATTTTTGTCTTGCCTTTATCAGCAGCAGAAGCTGGTGTTGAAGTAGAAGAAGGCATAGAAGAGGTAGACAATGAGGGTAAGGGTAGACCTTCTAAAACAGATGGAGCCAAAGTAGGAGCAATAGAAGATCTAGGCTTAGGTTGGTCCAGAATGACTGGCCGGATCTGAGAAAGGGCTTGGCTAACGATCATGGTAGTAGATGCGAAGGCAGGAAGTCCGGGTCTAAGGGGTGCAATAGCTGGAGCAACTATAACAGTACTCTTAACATGAAGATACGGCTTCAAAAGATTGATGAAATCAGTAATGATTTCACCACCATACTGCATAGCCTTTTAAAAATCATCCTTATTCTCCATAAATCTGTCCAACAATCTGGTGAACTCGGAAAGTTTCTGAACTTGAGCATTAAAAGCTTGAGTCACTGGAGGGATTCTCAGATTTTCCAAAAGATATCTAAAGTGATCTATCATGTAACTTTTAGAGAAAATCCGGGAAAGTTACAAATCTATTTTCTTGGAGATCTCTTGTTGAGCATAATTGGCTATCTCTGAATGGATCCTAACCAATTCCAATGCTCTATCACTGTTCTTAATTACTTCTGACAAAGAAGATAGATCCAAGCCACTAAAGGCATTCTGTAATTCTTTCTTAATTAAGGATCTCAGTAGAGAATTATCCAAAGTAGGTGTGGAGGTCTGACCAGAAGCAGGTGTAGCCTTGACAGCTTCGGTTAGAACTTTGAGCTGTTTCAGAACTATTTGCAGACATCCAGTGTATTCATCTATAAGCTTATTCAGAGTTTCCACAAGCTCTCTCATGCGTTCCAGCATCTTCATGTTCCTTTTTCCAATATTTTCATCAAAAGATAAAAGGTAAGGATGAACTTGAGACACAATCTCCCTAGAAAGGAGGGAATCTGAAGACTCAGGTGAAACAGTAACAGGTGTAGGGGCAGAAACAGGAGCAAGCTCTGATCTCACAGATAGCTCATTCTGCAGACTTGCTACCATACTTTTCAGATTTGCAACATCAGCACTCATAAGCTTATTCTCTACTTGGACTTCTTGAATTTCTCAGATCATCCTTGGTTGAATATGCAAGATAATATTTTCCAACAGAATTGATGCATCTTTTTGACTTAATTGAGTCATTGGGCGAGGTTGAGTGGAGACAATTATCTCAAAACCAGCTAACAAAGTCTCTCCAAAAGCTTTCAGATCATATTTGGTTACAAAGGAATGAAGCTCAGGTAATGATGCATGTAAAGGTAGAGGCTCAGACTCTGGTTGAGTGTCAGAGTCATCTTTAGACTTAGATTCAGATCCAGATTGAGGTTGGGGCTCTGATTCTGGTTCTGAATGAGCTAAGGACATTAGTTGAAACAGAGAAAAAAGATTCATTCCAGTTGCAGTCACTTGCTGTGACTCATTCACATCATAAAATCTTGGGAACTCATACCGAGAGTGTATAGAGAAAGTGACACAAGGTTGAGAAGCTTCACCAGATCCAGCTTCCATTATAACAAGATTTCGAGTTTCCACCCCCTCAACTTGTGCTTCCCTTTCCGATTCTTGAGGTTCAAGAAAATGGACAAGATCCAAAGGATCATCCCTAAACTCTTCAGCAAATTCTTTCCTTGCTAGCTGAATGAAAATTTCCATTATTTAGATGATGGAATACTCTCAGGAACCGATTGTTCCACTGGATAAGCTTCCATACTTTCTTCTTTCTCAACAGAAAGAGTCTCTTCAACAAAAACATCCTCAAAGGTTGCTTGCTGTTCTGAACCAGGAAAAACTAATTTCCTTGCAACATTGGGATGAGCTTCTTTCTCATGAATAGAAACTGAAGGATCCTTAGTCCTTTCCTTTTCAACAACAACTTCCTCTCCTTGAGGTATTTCAGTAGGGATAATAGCAGGGATAACACCTCTTTCCTCTTCAACATGAACTGTTTCCATTGGAGATATTAAAGATTCTTCTCTAGGTGGAACTTCATCTGTTACTTCTTCTTGTTCTTATTCTTATGAGTACTCAGCCACTTCATCTGGTTCCAAACCAGGATCCGCTAGGTTCTTAGGCCTTCTTGGATAGTCAAAAGGATTAAACTTTTTATACAGTTGATCACTATCCTCAACCCATTTCTTTTTCCATGGATTCCATCTAATCTTCATCCTTCTGATGATAGGCATGGATAGGCAGAAATCAAAGTCCTCCAATTTTTCTTCATTCGGTCCAACCATTCCTTTTGAGAATAACATGGCTGAAATCATCCTTGAATAAAATAGGGAGGTGGATTTGGATGTTACTTTGATCAGCTCACAGATATGGTTGATAACATACTTACACATGTTGATCTTTTGTCCATTCTTCAACAGGTGAATCAGGAACACATCCTGATACTTCATCACAGAAAAAACTCCTTTTCTTGGACTAACCAAATTCTGAACAAACTTGAACAAAAGTCTTGTCTCCCCATCCAGTTCAGTAGCTATGGCCCTTCGCTTGGTTCCATTTCCAGTTAGATTTTCCAAAGCGGTTTCTAGGTCAAAGATGTCGGTTGTTGGAGGAGGGTCTCTTTGGTAACCTTCACATACTCCTTCATGTGGAATTCTTAGGCATGCAGCCCACAACATTGAAGAGAAAGAGAACTTCTTACCATCGATCCAGCTAGTCACCAAAAAGCTTTCTCCAAACTCAAAAGATAACTTCACATACTGATAGAATTGAGATACAAGCCTCGGGTAAATCGGTCTATTCTTTCCAGTGAACGATTCAAACCATCCTTGTTCTTTTAACACTTCCAAAACTAATGATCTGCTAGACAACAACCATTCAGGGAAAACCTCTTTTTCAGGTAAAACTGTACTACTTACCAGGTTTGGGTTTAGAGGTCCTTCGGGCACTATCCTCGGTATCCTCCTTTGTTTCTTAGAGCGGCGCTTCTCAGACGAGGGTGAAGATGGACGCTTCATCCTTGGCATTCACTAAAGGTTCAGGCGAGAGGGAAAAGAATGTTCAGGAGAGAATTCGGGTAAGGAGTCGAATGAAACCCTTATGTTTTATCATTTGGGAATGTCAAACGTCATAAAAACACGAACGCAGGAAACCAAATAGCGGTGAAATAAAAATTACCGCGATATGGGTAAAAATAAATAAAAAAATTATCATACTTCTCATGGTGAGACAGAAAACTAGCCATCATGGTGAGACAGTTTATAGTCATCACGGTGAAACAGTGAGCAGTTTATATAGTCACGGTGAGACAGTGAGTTGTCAGACCGTGAGCATAAAAACAGTAACTTAGAAACAGTAAGATATTCATTTATGATTAATCATACCCAGATAATGTATGATGTAGTCTAATATTTCAGAATTTAATGGTTTAGTGAATATATCAACAAGTTTATATTCAGTACCAATGAATTCCAAAGTGATATCACCTTTTTGATAATGATCCCTCAAAAAGTGATGTCTTACATCAATATGTTTTGTCCTAGAATGAGAAACATGATTCTTAGAAATATTAATAGCACTTGTGTTGTCACAATTTATTGGGACATGTCTGAATTGATATCCATAGTATAGTAATGTGTGTTTCATCCACAAAATTTGTGCACAACAACTTCCAGCAGCTATGTATTCAGCTTCTACAGTTGACAATGCAACATAATTTTGTTTCTTACTAACCCATGATACTAGTGACTTGCCTAAAAGATGACATGTTCCAGAGGTGATTTTTCTATCTAGCTTACATCCAGAAAATTCAGCATCAGAATAACTAACTAGTTCAAATGATTGTCCTTTGGGCAGAATAGTCCTAAATTGGGTGTATGCTTGAGGTATTTGAAAATTCTCTTTACAACATTTAAATGTGACTCTTTAGGGTTTTCTTGAAAACGAGCACACATACACACACTAAACATAATATCAGAATGACTATCAGTCAGGTAGAGTAGACTTCTAATCATTTCTCTATAAGTGGGTTGATCAACAGATTTACCATTTTCATCAAGATCCATCTTACAGGTGGTACTCATGTGAGTGTCACTACTTTTTGTGCTATCCAATCCAAAACTTTTTAAAATATCTCTAGTATATTTACTTTGAGTTAAAATAATTCCATCATCATTTTGAAAAATTTGAAAACCAACAAAGAATTTAAGTTCTCCCATTAAATTCATTTCAAATTCATTTTGCATCATTTTTGGAAAATCAGTACATAAAGAATTTTTAGAAGATCCAAAGATAATATCATCAACATAAATTTTTACTATTAAAAAATCTTTAGATATTTGTTTTATAAAAAGAGTAGGATCAGCTATTCATTTTGTAAAACCTATAGAAATTAGAAAAGTACCTAATCTATCATACCAAGATCTTGGATCATGCTTTAAACCTTATAAAGATTTTGATAATTTGAAAATATGATTTGGAAAATGAGGGTCTGAAAAACTAGGTGGTTGTTCAACAAAAACATCCTCAGCAATATATCCATTTAAGAATGCACTCTTGACATCCATTTGATATAGTTTGAAATTTAGATGTGTAGCATAAGCAAGTAAAATCCTAATAGCTTCTAATCTGGCTACTGGAGCAAAAGTCTCCTCAAATTCAATACCTTCTTCTTGACTATAGACTTGTGCAACTAGTCTATATTTATTTCTAACTATGTTTCCGGATTCATCTACTTTGTTTCTAAACACCCATTTTGTGCCTATTGTGAATGTGTCCTTAGGTCTTTCAAAAAGATTCCAAACTTTATTTCTTTCAAACTGATTGAGTTCTTCTTGCATAGAAATTACCCAAAATTCATCATTAATAGCATCATCAATGTTATTAGGTTCAAGTTGTGACAAGAAGGCTTGAGGTTCAACCTGATTTCTAAGAGAAGCTCTAGTCTGTGTCCCTCTATCATGATTTCCTACAACAACATATAAAGGATGATTCTCCAGAATTCTAGTTGATCTAGTTAAGGTAGGGCTAGAAATTTCATGTTCCTCAACAGGTTGGGAATCAACAGAAGCAGGTTCTGGAAAATTTCCAGAACTGGGCGTTTTAACTATAGGTCCACTATCTTTATCATTAAGGATCAAAACAGAGAGATAATCTTCAAGATTTTCAAGAGAGGTTTTAGGCTCATGTGGATCAGTTTCATCAAACTTGATGTGAATAGATTCTTCCAAACACTTGGTTCTCTTATTGAAAACTCTATAGGCTTTACTATAAATAGAGTAACCTAGGAAAATTCCTTCATCACTCGTGGATGCAAATTTGTCAATATTGTCTTTAGTATTAAGAATAAAGACTTTTCATCCAAAAACTTTGAAGTAGTTAACCTTAGGTTTCATATGGTTCCACAACTCATAAGGGGTCCTCTTAAGAACAGGTCTAATTAAAACTCTATTGATAACATAACAGGATGTATTTACAGCTTCAGCCTAGAAATAAACAGGTAGGTCATACTCATTTAGCATAGTTCTAGGAATTTCTTGCAGGGTTCTATTCCTTCGTTCTACTACACAATTTTGTTGGGGTGTCCTAGGGGAAGAGAAATTGTGACTTTAGCCATTGTGAGAGCAGTAAGATTCAAATTCATGATTTTCAAACTCATGGCCATGATCACTTCTCAGAGTTTTAATCTTAAGTCCACTAAGGTTTTCTATATATTTTTAGTATTTAACAAAGTAATAAAAAGCTTCACTTTTGTGAGCTATAAAATATACCCAAGTATATCTAGAAAAGTAATCTACTAAGACATAGACATAGTGCTTCCCATTTAAGCTAGAAACTCTAGATGGACCAAATAAATCCATGTGAACCAACTCGAGAGGTTGAGAAGTTGAAGCTTATTTCTTTGATTTGAAAGAAACTTTATGTTGCTTTCCCTTTTGACAGGGATTACAAACTTTGTCATTTGGAAACTCAAGTTTGGGTAGGTCTCCAACTTAGTTCTTCCTAGTAAGTTTTCTAAGCGAGTGTATATTGCAGTGTCCTAATCTTCTGTGCCAAATCCAAGACTCTTTATGAAAAGTATTTAATCAGGTAATATTTTGCTTAGCTAAAGAATTTAAATCAACAGCAAACACATTTTCATTTCGCAGGGAAGAAAATAATAAAGCATGTTTAGAATTAAAAACATTGCACGAATCATTTTCAAATTTAACATTAAAACCATCATCACATAATTGAGAAATACTTAACGGATTATATTTAAGTCCATAAACAAATAAAACTTTAGAAATTAATACTGAGTCGGTGTTACCAATATGGCCTAAGCCGATGATTTTCCCTTTAGAATTATCACCAAAGGTGACAAAACCTCCATCAACTCTGACTAAGATTTTAAAGAATGAGAAGTCTCCAGACATATGTCTTGAACATCCACTGTCCAAGTACCAGGTCTTCCTACAGGAGCTCTTTAAGCAGGTTTCCTACAAAATAGATTTAGATAGGAAATGATTTTGGTACCCAGATCTTCTTGGGTCGAGACAGGTTAGCAATCAAAGCTTTTGGTACCCAAATTTGTCTTATGGTTCTCATGAAAGTTGTAGAATCAACAGACTTTGAAAGATAAACCTTATTAGATCCATAACTATGAATATAACTAGTTGAAGCATATAAATGTCCATAACTAGAATTAGCATCATTCTGTCCAGATTTAGGAATAAATCTATTCTTAGTAAACTGTCTCTGTCCAGGTTTGTAGCCTATTCCGGTAGTGTATTTTGGTGAAACTTGCTTTCCTATCATTTGAGTTAGTGTATCCTTTCCATTTTTGAATTTCTCTAAATAATTTCTAAGTTTCTCATTAGATAATTTCAGTTCAGTGTTTTCTTTAAGTAACTGAGCATTATTTTCCATTTCATTATCAAGATAAGATTTATGTTTAACAGTTAAAGCATACTATTTCTTTAAACCTTTGTATTTGTCTTTCAGCTCATTACAGGTTTCTTCTAACATATCACAATATTCAAATAGTTTATATTTTGACATGTTATCAGATTCAGTATCATCTCCAGAATAATAAGAATTTAAAGAAGGAGTTTCAGCTGTTACCTCAGAAGTGTTTGTCATAAAACACATGTTTGCCTTATTTCTGTGTTTAGTTTCAGAGACTTCAGATTCAGTGGAGCTATCCTCAGAAGCGCTCCAAGTAGCCTTCATAGCCTTTTTGTACTTACTGTCCTTGTAATAATATTTCTTCTTGAATTTGATCTTTGGGCAGTCCACTTTAATATGTCCTTTACTTTTTCACTCATAACAGACAACTTCATTACTTTTATTTGGCTTTTTCCAATCCTTCTTCCAATGTTCCTTATTGTCATACTTTCTTTTGTAATTTGATTTTCTGTAAAACTTCTTATTCCTATAGAACTTCTTAAACCTTCTGGCAATGTGAGACATTTCAGCATCACTATTAGAATCACTTTCACTGTCTTCACAGCTTGAACTTTCGTTTATAGCTTGAAGCTTCTCCTTGTCTTTATTCTTTGAAGTTGAAGTCTTGAAAGCAATAGACTTTCTTCTAGGTTCATCATCTTCTTCTTTGTTCACCTTAAGTTATTCCTCATACATCATAAGCTTACCAATGAGTTCTTTAATAGGTAGAGCAGCAATGTCACATGACTCTCTGATTGAAACAGATGTGCCTCTCCATCGGTATGGTAAACATCTCAAGATTCTCATAATTTGTTCCTTTGCTGGAACAACTTTTCCAAGTAAATTCATTGTATGGACTATCTCATTAAACCTAAGATACATGTCAGAAATAGGTTCATTAGTTTTCATTTTAAAATTACCATATTTAATAGTATAAGTGTTTAATCTCATTTCCTTAACATTGGTTGTTCCTTCATGAGAAACTGCTAAGGTATCCCAAATTTCAAAATCAGTTTTACAAGCAGAAATTATGTTAAACTCTTCATCTCCTAAAGCACAGTACAGGGCATTCATGGCTTTACAATTATTATTGTAAGAAGTCTTTGTAGGTTCATCCCAAGTGGATCTAGCAGTAGTGGGAAGATTGTATTCTGATTCTTTGGTAGTCCAAATATCAAAACCTATGCTTTATAAATGAATTGTCATTTTAAGCTTCCATTGGGCATAGTTGGTACCATTGAAGAAAGGTGGCCTATTAGTAGTAGCACCCTCTAGTCAATTACCCATAACTAGATTTTAGAAAGACAATTTAAAGAGAAAAAATTTAGAACTAACAGAAATTTAAGATCTTTAGAGATGCAACTAAAATCACAGTTGAAAAACAGAGTATTTCAAAAATCTTTAAACAAACAAAAACAAACCTCTGATACCAAATGTTGGTCGGAGTGGACACTCAAGAGGGGGGTGAATTGAGTTCCAATTAAAATTTCTGTTAAAACATTGTCTAGTTAAAATCCCACAATTTAGTAAATAAGTTAAACTATAGTGAATTTGTACAGATTGTAAATGTTCACTTAGCTTCTCAAAGATTGATTAGATCTCAGTTAGTTTAACCACAAGATCAAACTAACTTTTAAAACTAATTTTCTGATTCAAAATAAGTGTAAACACTTGCTAATCTAACTATCAAAGTAGCTTCAAAATAATTTGTTATTTTAAAGTAATAGCATCGGAATAAATATAATATATGTCATATACATTAAACTTAAATAAACGATGAACAACAGATATAACAGGAGGTTCAGTCTCAAGCTGAGACTTAGTCCTCTCAAATTTATATAAATTTGGTCCACACCCTGGATTGGGGTTAACAATAGTTTGCAAAACTTTCCAGGCCACACAGGGACCTATACCACTGTTCTACGTGGGAAACAAAGCAAAGAAGAGGTCACACATGGACCTCTTCCACAGTTGACGTGGGTAAACAAGTGATAAGAGATTTGGAGTGAGGATTTTGATATCCTCCAGTTCAGTGCAGGAGATAGTGTGTGTATAAGAAATACAGAGTACACCACACTGCTCGAAAGTTAATAAATAAATCAAGTAGAGAAGATAGATAAGAGTTTAGAAAGCTCTAGTGATTATCAATGCACCTTGGGACTCGTTGGATTTAGCAGGAGTGCTTCTGAGTCCTTCTCTGGTTTTTTTGTTGAAAAACAGAGTGTTGTATTTCGGCTTGTGTTCTGCAGTCTCTTGATTCGTCATGTGTTCTTCAGAAATGTAGGATTTCATGTATGGAACTTCTTTGAGAATTGTGCGATGTGTTCTTCACAGTTGTGCTCCAGATTGTTCTTCTGTTCAGAACAGAGCTCGCATGTATTGTAGTATATGTGTCGAGACTTGTCAGGAGTCCGCGCGTGCGTTCGTTCGTTCTTTCGTGTGTTCTCTAATGCAGCTTAATATTCTTTATATTCCACAAGCTCTGGAAGTAGGAATGATTCCCTTTTCATAGGTACGAGATACAGTTTCCTGTCAAGCCAACAACTAGAATTAAATAACATTAATTGAATTAATAACAACAAATATGATTGTTATCATCACTTAAAATAATATTGATAATGCTTAAGAAACGGTGTCACGGTGATCATGGAAACAATGTCTTCTTCACGGTGTCTGATCACGGTGTCTGGTCACGGTGTCTGGTCACGGTGTCTGGTCACGGTGAGTCCTTCACGGTGTCTGGTCACGGTGTCTGGTCCCGGTGAGTCCTTCACGGTTTCTGGGTTACGGTGAGTGGTCACGGTGTCTGGTCACGGTGTCTGGTCACGGTGTCTGGTCACGGTGAGTCCTTCACGGTGAGTCCATACTTAGACAAAAAAACTGTATTCGGACTAAGACAGTGATATACAGAATATGATTTAAGGTTACTCATTAGAGATAATATATGAGAGAAATGTAATTATACATAAAACTTGTAAAGAGTAATTAACATCCATAAGATACGTTATTATAAAAACATGATATGCACCTATTGTTTAGTTTGAAGAGCATTAGCAAGATGTGCACTGAAGATCAAGATTAATTAACAGTAATGAGATTTGTGATTATTAAAACATGATTAACACATGAGGAGTCCAACAATAAATATTAATAATAAAGATGGTATAAATATAACATATACCCATTGGATTAATAATAAATTTATCTTTAATAATTAATTGAAATACTATAAAAAGATCATTAAAAATGATCATGAGGAAAATATCATTTTCATTTAAAAAACATAAAAATTATTTTTTAGGAAAATAACATTAAAAATACATCATGAATAACCTATTTGACCTGCAATGAAAGAATAAAATAAATAATGTTCACCTTAGTGGGTAATATCGTATATACTATAACAAACCATCATTTTGTATGGTAAAAAGGATAAGAAAGTTCCCTATTTGGAAAGAGATGATAATATTCCATTGAATTTTTTATAGAATATGTGGGTAAAATTTTGTTTTAATAAAGAATTTTTTAAATGATTAATGATGACATTTGATGCAATTTTATTAAACAAGATTTTTTAGGAAAATAGATTTCTATTTGATGATTGAAATAATGATGGATTATATAAAATCATTTCCTCAACAATTTTAAATACTAAATAGTTTACAAATTGCACTATCATATCAAAATGATCATGAATAAATAGAGGAGAACAAAATTAAAGGCTTTAATAAAAAAATAATATAATTTCATTTAATGGAAATTCAAGAACAAATAAATCTCGATTATAATGAGATTATGAAATAAACCCTAAAAATGATTGTCACATTGAAGTGGGAATTAATCCATTAATTTAATCTGTGTATCAACTATAAATCCAAAAAATAAATTTTAAATAAAATAATTTGTATCCAATTTTCATTCTACACATAATTTCTGAATATTAATTACATTGAGGATGTAATAATACCAATTGAAAAAAAAATTCTTGTAATATTTCATTAAGACTTAGTGACATTAATTTTAGGTCCCAGAGACCAGATGATTCATATTGAAAAATAAAATAAAACTAATAATGAATTATTCCGGATATTACATTTAAAAGTGAAATTATATGCACCATATAAAATAAATTAGTAGCATAATAAAACAACATGACTTAATAAAAGGAAATTGAGAAAAAATCTCTTAACTTACGCTTCCTTTTTTTATACAATATTTTACCTCTGGTACAATCATTTAAAATAACTTATTAACTTATATTGCCACTATATTAATATTTATTATATCATATATATTCTTATTATGACATATTATCACCCACTCAGTAATAATAATTCATTATTTTTATTTTTTCACGAGTTTACTTCCTTGGTTTCTCATGCATGTTCTATTATGAATGTTAGTATATATTATTGATTTCCATATCCATTATAATAATAATCATGAAATAATTATAATATGTGTACATCATGTTTATTTTTAAACAAAAACATGAGTGATGGTTATGAAAAATGAAGCATGATATGATCATGGAGGTGGTAGGCCATAAGTATGCATGAGTAATGTTTTCATCATTCAATGATCATTATGGAAAATAGGAATGTTTTCTTACCATTAATGAATTTTAATAATATCATTAATAAAATATTATATACTTATATATCATTCATGTGGTGTGGTAGTGAATTTATGTAACGACCCAAAGTTTTTCAATGGAAAATTCCCTTTTTTTATCTATGTCATAAAAACACAAAATAATGAACTACTAAGTGATAAGTGACCTTTAAACATAATTTTGTCAACCCTATGTTTGGAATTTTAAAAATCCGGCATACACGGTTGTGCTCAAGATAGTTTTTGGAGTCTAATGAAACAAAAATATTTTTTGGTGAATAGTAACCTACCCTTATGAATAGTAACCTACCCTTATGAATAGTAATATGAACCTTATGAATAGTAAATAAGAGTAACATTACCTATGAATAAAATAAAATTTAGACATCATAGAAAGTGATAATTTGACCTTAGTAAACGTTTTTGGTATTTTATAAGTCATAAATAATTAACTATAATTAATTAATTAATTTAAAAGAATATTTATTTTCCTGAAATATATTCATAAATTATTGAATCAATGTCTAATAGTTTTTAGATAATTTTAAAATACCCTACGTAATTTTTGAAAGAACTATAAAATCAGTTTTAATATTAAAAATTGTTTATTCTAAGTAAATTATGATTTTATTTAAATATTAAATTAATAATACATAGAAAATTATTTTTGAAAAATGGACTTAATTTTTGGATTCTACACGTCGAAAAATGGTTGGGGTAAAATTTTGGGATTTTTCTGAGACACTTGAATTTTTGATGAATAGTATAATACATTAATTTATCATATAAATGCATTTTAATTAAAACCCACTATTCCTGACATCACAAGTGATGTAAGCACCCAAATCCCGAATTCACAAGTCAAATTTACTATTCTTGGTCATCCAAGACTCACTATTCCTTGTCCTTTGTGGAATTAATAAACTAATCAATTTAATATTAAGAAAACCCCTCTCCCCTCCACTATAAAAGCCACCCTTCACTCCCTCTTTTCCTCACACCTCTCAAGCTCCAAGCCTTCTCCAAATTCTGCCCAAACACCTTCCCTAGCTCATCCCCCACGTCCAAAATCTTCTGGTCTCATCAAAAGACCAAGCCAAGCTTCCTTAAAGAGGAACTCAAGAGGAGGATTCTAAAGGTAATTTCTCTCCCTCTTCTCCTTTAATTTTCTTTCAAGTCCAAGTTCCTTTCTTCATCTCCCTCTATCTATCTTCATCCAAATTGTTTTTTAAATCCAGTATTATATATATAATTTAATATTATGATTCTAATGTTATATTATATCACCCCTCACCCTTTCCCCGTTCCTTTTATTTTATTAAAGAGAACGTTGTTCATGTGGTGATAATTTATCACCTTCAAAAACAACATGCTCTCTTCTTCCATTTATACCTTCAATCTGGTCATGAAACCATTTTTAGGGTTGAACCAGAATTTTTTATATGTATTATGTTCTATTTTAAGTTCTGGAAATAACCTATGGCCATACTACTAAGTGAAAAGTTAAAATGAGTTGGTTGTGATCCAAAAAAACCGCTCAAATTAGCCCAAATAATCTTCATTTAATTCTTATCTAATAATTCGGCCACATGAATCTAATATAACTCATTCTAAAATCATTCAAGCTTCTGTAATATCATTAATTACATGTAATATCAGTTCTGGATGTTTAACCATAATCTACCCAAACATAAAATTAAGAATACAAGTGGACCGCTCAAGAAAACCATGAAAAAGAACATCCCCGATCAATGTTTTTTAAACTCTATAAGTCATCCAAAGGAACATAATATGAAATAATAAAACCAGAATGAACCCTATTAATGTATAAAAGGTTCTGTAATTTCTAATTAATGAATATAATGTCATTATACAGGACATTAAAGAGAAGGAGGCATTCGAGTACAAGGTAAGGGGAAATCTCGAACCCAATTTTCTTCCTTCGGGTTCTCCCTCTTTCACTCCATTTTTGATATGGTTACTCCTCAAAGGTCTTTTGTTCTTCATTTCCTTTACTTTTCTGGGATATACATGTTTGTCACTGGTTTTTATGTCCATCAAAATGTTTTCCAAAAGAACTCTTCTTTCAAGATCTCACATTTTCCCACATTTCAAGTTTATTGTTTATGCTCCTCTCATGTTCAAGATCTTCTTCCTATGTCATGATTATGCTCACCCCATGCTATATTGTTCTTATCTATCCTCTTACTGGGCTTTTAACTCACCCATTTTGATGTATATCCTCAGGTGGCTACATGTACTATGGAGAGGACAAGTGCTACTAAGAAGCTATACAAGAATAGATTAAATGAATTTTTATGCTTGATGTTGTACTTGTTATGTGTAGTCCTAGTTTGCCCAAGACACTAAACCTATGTATCCTCCATGTGTAATACTATTATGTTGTTTATCTCTAAAATGATGTAATAGTAATGTAAGAAAAGGTCGGGTCGCTATAGTTGGTATCAGAGGAAAGGTTTAGTTTATTTGGGAATTAGGATTAGTGAACCCTAAAGAAAACCTCTAGCATGAGACTAAGTACAAATATGCACACAAGGATATTTACCTAGGGATCCCATATGTTATGTTTTTGGAATAATTGTTTAAAAGGATAAGTTATTCATGACTTTTTTACTTATGTTTTGTTCTATCCTTTTCTATTTTAGAAAATGGTGGGAACCAGGAGTAATCAGGCCAACAACTCTTGCGAAGGCCAATGCAACGATTGCCCGAACGACATCCCCAATGATTTTGGAGGTGGAGTTCAAAACTTCATGACGATGCTTACCCAATTATCCCGGGTTATGAATAATAACCATAATAATGGGGAACGTCCTCCTTCACCAAAGAGGGAGCAACTAGCTATCGAAAGTTTTATGCGGCAACGACCACCGACGTTTTGTGGATCTTCTGATCCACTAGTTGCGGAATAGTGGGTCAACTCCATGGAGAAGATCTTTTCTATTCTTCACTGTTCCGAGACAGAGAAGGTGACTCTAGCCATTTATCGTCTAGATGGAGAAGCTGATAAATGGTGGGCTTTGATTAAGAACACCATGCCAAGGGATGAAATTGAAGATATGGAATGGGAAGACTTTAAGATAATGTTTCTTAATAAGTACTTCCCACGAACTCTTCGCACGAAGATGGAGAGAGAATTCATAGAGCTCAAGAAAAAAGAAGGAGAATCTGTCACAACCTATGAAGCAAATTTCACAAGGCTCGCAAGGTATGCTTCGGGTTTTGTTATCAACAATGATAGCAAAATTGATAGATTCTTTAGTGGATTAAAACCACATCTTCGAAAAGCTCTTGCAATTCGAGACTTTGGGAGTTATGAAGAAGTTGTACGGTGTGCTCTCAAAGTGGAGATGGAGTTTGGAGAATGGTCCCATGGCTATGGTGATAAGAAAAGAAATATGGAGTTTCAAGCTGGTGGATCTAGTGATAAAGATGGGAAGAAAACACAACGACCCACTTGCCAAAAATGTGGGAAGTTGCACAATGGGAACTGCCTCAAAGGGATGGGGAAATGCTTCAAGTGTGGGAAAGAAGGACACCTAGCTCACGAGTGTCGAAGAGACATGAAAAGGCAGGATAATGTAGCCGATGAAAGGAGAGAACCACTCGTGGTTCAATGCTACAACTGTAAGGAGCTAGGGCACTATTCAAACTAGTGCACTAAACCTCGAGCTTTCGAGGGTAATCTGCGCCAACAACCACCAAAGCCAAAGGAACAAGGGAAGACTTATGCCATCACTACTGCGGAGGTGGAACATGATAATGAAGTCATACAAGGTACACTTCCTATTCACTCAAGAATGGAAAAAGTCTTATTTGATTCTAGTTCTATGCATTCCTTTATATCTTGCAAGTTTGCTAGAACTATAGAATCGAAGCCCCGAAACCTTGAAGTAGAGATATCTGTAAAAACACCAAGTGGTGCAATCATTGCAACCCAAGTGTTTGATTCTTCTCCTGTCGACGTATGTGGGAAGATTCTTCCGGAAAATCTCGTAATACTTCCCTTGGTGGAATTCGACGCTATAATGGGAATGGATTGGCTCTCGTTATATAGAGCACATATCAACTGTCGGGAATAGGAAATATATTTTCATATTCTGAACCATCCCATGCTCCTCTACAAATGCAAGGAAGATCATGAATCTCCTTTGAGAAATCCTTCAATGGTGTGGGTGATGATTCCCTATGAAGAAGCATACCTCTCCCAAATGATTGAGTCAAAGGAAAGTTCCAACCTTGAGGAAATGCCCATCGTAAGGGAATACGACGATGTATTTCCCGAAGAGTTACCCGGAATTCCCCCGGATCGTGAGGTAGAGTTCTCAATTGAACTCATACCCGGAGTTACTCCTATCTCGAAGTTCCCCTATAGGATGGCTCCTATCGAACTGGAGGAGTTAAAGAAGTAGCTGCAAGAGCATCTGGACAAAGGGTTCATACGCCCTAGTGCATCACCTTGGGGTGCGCCAGTGCTCTTTGTGAAGAAGAAGGATGGAACCATGCGGCTGTGTATCGATTATCGGGAACTCAACAAGATCACCATAAAGAACAAGTATCCTCTCCCAAGGATTGATGACTTGTTCGATCAGTTAAGAGGAGCTCAATACTTCTCAAAGGTGGATCTTCGTTCTGGATATCATCAAGTAAAGGTGAAGAAGGAAGATATTCAGAAGACTGCCTTCCGTACAAGGTATGGGCACTATGAGTTTTTGGTGATGCCCTTCGGACTTACTAATGCCCCTGCAATCTTCATGGATTTGATGAATAGAGTCTTTAGACATTACCTCGACAAATTTGTGGTAGTGTTTATTGATGATATTCTCATTTACTCTATGAGTAAGGAGGAACATGAAGAACATCTAAGACTTGTGTTGGCGACATTGAGAAAGGAGAAGTTGTACGCCAAGTTTAGCAAGTGTGACTTTTGGATGAATCAAGTCACGTTCTTGGGTCATGTGATCACCAGAGAGGGAATTTCTGTGGACCCTTCAAAGAAAAAGGCGATTGAAGAATGGCCCAGGCCCTCTAGTGTCACAGAAATCCGTAGTTTTCTTGGATTAGCTGGGTACTACCGACGTTTTGTGAGAAACTTCTCACGATTTTCAAGCCCGCTAACTAAGTTAACAAGGAAAGGGGTAAAGTATGTATGGACGGAAGAATGTGAGGGAAACTTCAAGGAGCTAAAGAGAAGGCTGATCACTGCACCTGTACTCACACTACCAAAAAGTGGAGAAAGTTTTGTGATATACAGTGATGCTTCAAAGAAAGTCTTGGATTGTGTACTCATGCAAAATGATAATGTGATAGCCTACGCCTCACGACAGTTGAAGATCCATGAGCAGAACTACCCGACGCATGATCTAGAGATGGCAGCCGTGATTTTTTGCCTTGAAAATCTGGCGGCACTACCTTTATGGTGAGAAGTGTGACATATACACCGACCACAAGAGCCTAAAGTATATATTCACACAAAAGGAGCTCAACATGCGTCAAAGGAGATGGTTAGAGCTAATCAAGGATTACGGTTGCTCTATTCACTATCATCCTGGAAAGGCGAACAAGGTAGCTGATGCTCTAAGCAGGAAAGAACCTGCTACTCTATCCATGTTGAGGATTGAGAAAGACCCTATCTTCTAGGATATGCAAAGGATGGATTTGGGAATCATAAGGGCAGGGGATACATCCTACCTTGCCCAAATGATTGCACAACCATCCATCCAACAGAAGATCAAGGAAGCACAAAGGGATGATGTGGAGATACAAAAGAGGGTGAATGCAGTAAAGGAAGGGAAGCTGCAAGAGTTCCATATCGACAATGATGGTGTGATCCGGTTTGGAACGCGGCTTTGTGTGCCTTCATCACCCGAAATAAAGAAGGAGCTATTGGATAATGCACATAGCTCAACTTTCTCTATTCATCCTGGAAGTACCAAGATGTATCGTGATCTCCGAGAACACTTCTGGTGGGATAACATGAAGAAGGAGATTGCAGAATATATATCAAGGTGCTTGGTGTGTCAGCAAGTTAAAGCTGAGCGGCAAAAGTCCAAAGGTATGATGCAGCCATTGCCTATACCCATGTGGAAATGGGAAAATGTCACTATGGACTTTGTCATGGGCCTCCCGAAAACGTCAAGGGGAAATAATGCGATATGGGTTGTGGTTGACCGACTCACCAAGACTGCCCATTTTATCGCTATTCGGGAAGACCTCTCACTTGAACAACTTGCAAGGATATATGTGAAGGAAGTAGTGAGGTTGCACGGTGTTCCACTCTCGATTGTCTCTGACCGTGATCCAAGGTTCACTTCTAAATTTTGGAGGAGCCTTCAACATGCTTTGAGTACTGAATTAAACTTCAGCACGACCTATCACCCCCAAACTGATGGCCAGTCTGAAAGGACTATTCAGACACTTGAAGATATGCTAAGATCATGCTCTCTTGAATTCAAAGGTGGATGGGATCAGCACCTTCCATTGGTTGAGTTCTCATACAACAATAGCTTCCACTCGAGTATTCAGATGGCTCCGTATGAAGCTCTTTATGGGAAGCGATGTAGAACTCCAACCTGTTGGGATGAAGTTGGAGAACGAAAACTACTTGGTCCCGATCTTGTTCAAGAGATGACAGAGAAGGTTCAAGCCATCCAGAAACATATCAAAGCTGCTCAAAGTTGGAAAAAGAGCTATGCTGACAATCGTCGAAGGGACATAGAGTTTGACGTTGGAGATAAAGTCTTCCTTCGAATATCTCCATGGAAGAGAGTCATACGATTCGGGAAGAAAGGGAAGCTATGCCCAAGGTACATTGGCCCCTTTGAGATCCTTGATCGTATAGGAGCCGTGGCCTATCGTCTGGCACTTCCACCGAATATGGCTCAAGTTCATGACGTGTTTCACGTATCACTACTGAGGAAGTACATTCCAGACCCCTCACATGTACTAAACTCGGAGGTGGTAT
This sequence comes from Viscum album, assembly GCA_963277665.1. NCBI lineage: Eukaryota > Viridiplantae > Streptophyta > Magnoliopsida > Santalales > Viscaceae > Viscum > Viscum album. The sequence goes on from OY728127.1 coordinate 630,127,648, forward strand.
AGTTGGAAGATGATCTCTCATATGAGGAGCAGCCGGTAAAAATTCTGGACCGAAGTGATAAGGTTCTACGCAACAAGACAACCCGCCTTGTCAAAGTGTTGTGGAGGAACGAAAAGTTTGAGGAAGCATCTTGGGAACCAGAAGAGGCAATGAAGGAGAAGTACCCTCACCTGTTTGTGTAATGTGAAATTTCGGGGGCGAAATTTCTTAAGGGGGGGAGAATGTAACGACCCAAAGTTTTTCAATGGAAAATTCCCTTCTTTTATCTATGTCATAAAATCACAAAATAATGAACTACTAAGTGATAAGTGACCTTTAAACATAATTTTGTCAACCCTATGTTTGGAATTTTAAAAATCCGGCATACACGGTTGTGCTCAAGATAGTTTTTGGAGTCTAATGAAACAAAAATAATTTTTGGTGAATAGTAACCTACCCTTATGAATAGTAACCTACCCTTATGAATAGTAATATGAACCTTATGAATAGTAAATAAGAGTAACATTACCTATGAATAAAATAAAATTTAGACATCATAGAAAGTGATAATTTGACCTTAGTAAACGTTTTTGGTATTTTATGAGTCATAAATAATTAACTATAATTAATTAATTAATTTAAAAGAATATTTATTTTCCTGAAATATATTCATAAATTATTGAATCAATGTCTAATAGTTTTTAGATAATTTTAAAATACCCTACGTAATTTTTGAAAGAACTATAAAATCAGTTTTAATCTTAAAAATTGTTTATTCTAAGTAAATTATGATTTTATTTAAATATTAAATTAATAATACTTAGAAAATTATTTTTGAAAAATGGACTTCATTTTTGGATTCTACACGTCGAGAAATGGTTGGGGTAAAATTTTGGGATTTTTCTGAGATACTTGAATTTTTGATGAATAGTATAATACATTAATTTATCATATAAATGCATTTTAATTAAAACCCACTATTCCTGACATCACAAGTGATGTAAGCACCCAAATCCCGAATTCACAAGTCAAATTTACTATTCTTGGTCATCCAAGACTCAATATTCCTTGTCCTTGGTGGAATTAATAAACTAATCAATTTAATATTAAGAAAACCCCTCTCCCCTCCACTATAAAAGCCACCCTTCACTCCCTCTTTTCCTCACACCTCTCAAGCTCCAAGCCTTCTCCAAATTCTTCCCAAACACCTTCCCTAGCTCATCCCCCAAGTCCAAAATCTGCTGGTCTCATCAAAAGACCAAGCCTAGCTTCCTTAAAGAGGAACTCAAGAGGAGGATTCTAAAGGTAATTTCTCTCCCTCTTCTCCTTTAATTTTCTTTCAAGTCCAAGTTCCTTTCTTGATCTCCCTCTATCTATCTTCATCCAAATTGTTCTGTAAATCCAGTATTATATATATACATTAATATTACGATTCTAATGTTATATTATATCACACCTCACCCTTTCCCCCTTCCTTTTATTTTATTAAAGAGAACGTTGTTCATGTGGTGATAATTTATCACCTTCAAAAAACAACATGCTCTCTTCTTCCATTTATACCTTAAATCTGGTCATGAAACCATTTTTATGGTTGAACCAGAATGTTTTATATTTATTATGTTCTATTTTAAGTTCTGTAAATAACCTATGGCCATACTACTAAGTGAAAAGTTAAAATGAGTTGGTTGTGATCCAAAAAAACCGCTCAAATTAGCCCAAATAATCTTCATTTCATTCTTATCTAATAATTCGGCCACATGAATCTAATATAACTCATTCTAAAATCATTCAAGCTTCTGTAATATCATTAATTACATGTAATATCAGTTCTGGATGTTTAACCATAATCTACCCAAACATAAAATTAAGAATACAAGTGGACCGCTCAAGAAAACCATGAAAAAGAACATCCCCGATCAATGTTTTTTAAACTCTATAAGTCATCCAAAGGAACATAATATGAAATAATAAAACCAGAATGAACCCTATTAATTTATAAAAGGTTCTGTAATTTCTAATTAATGGATATAATGTCATTATACAGGACATTAAAGAGAAGGAGGCATTCGAGTACAAGGTAAGGGGAAATCTCGAACCCAATTTTCTTCCTTCGGGTTCTCCCTCTTTCACTCCATTTTGATATGGTTACTCCTCAAAGGTCTTTTTTTCATCATTTACATTACTTTTCTGGGATATACATGTTTTTCACTGGTTTTTATGTCCATCAAAATGTTTTCCAAAAGAACTCTTCTTTCAAGATCTCACATTTTTCCACATTTCAAGTTTATTGTTTATGCTCCTCTCATGTTCAAGATCTTCTTCCTATGTCATGATTATGCTCACCCCATGCTATATTGTTCTTATCTATCCTCTTACTGGGCTTTTAGCTCACCCCTTTTGATGTATATCCTTAGGTGGCTACATGTACTATGGAGAGGACAAGTGCTACTAAGAAGCTATACAAGAAGAGATTAAATGAATTTTTATGCTTGATGTTGTACTTGTTATGTGTAGTCCTAGTTTTCCCAAGACACTAAACCTATGTATCCTCCATGTGTAATACTATTATGTTGTTTATCTCTGAAATGATGTAATAGTAATGTAAGAAAAGGCTGGGTCGCTATAATTTATAGTCACATTGCTTCATGAAGGAAGTAGTTTACACAAAGACGAACGATGTTATATAATGTCCTTGAGTGAAAAAGTAAGAAAATAAAATGATATACCATATTTAAAGAGTGATAAATATTTAATTCATATAATTAATATTTTAGTTCTAACACATATATTGATTAAAATTATTCATTATCTCCTTCCACATAAAGAGTTAGTGAATGATGAATCACATCACTTCACGAGCCAGTAGTGCGCCATATATACAAACGACGATATTGTGCCACCTAAGATATGCAATATAATAAGTTATATATGATATAATTACTTGAAATATATTATTATGTGATAAATATAATATTTATTTTTTGTATTTATCATAATATTCAATTGTGAAAGGTGGTAATGGAAGAATAAATGGCATCGGTTCGCGAGGCAATAGTCCACCATAAGCACAGAGGCTGATTTTATAACCCATTTTATGGATGTGTGTGTATATTTAATTACAAAACATAACATAAAAACAAATAATTATATGGTATATACTAATTTTATTAAATAAGAATGTTTTTAAAATAACTAATGGAGGTGGATAAGGAATTAAAATGAAGACCGTTGCTGAAGAACATTAACTATCATTTGGTTATCTTCCATTAGATTATAGTAAATCCATCCTATGTTAGTTTTAATCCAAATATAATTAATCTAGGATGATTATAGATAATATTTTAAGTGATTTGGTTTTCTATTTGATGAACTAAATTTTTTTGAAGCTGTGATGAATGGAGGGGTGGTGGTGGCCTTTTATATGTGAGGTGATTGACACTCTTTTAATTTTTGAAAAGAGAGAATTAAACCCTCATTTCATCCCTAAAGAGTGGTTACAATAATGGATCAATATTTATAAAATAATTTATGATATTCCAATAAGTCTATAAAATGGGTTTTTACATGTTTCAAGGCTATTTGTTACCTTCAGATTAATATTTACTTCCTCGATAAACACATATTTTTCTTAATTTTTTTCATTTGTTTTAATTTATTTCACAAAAAAAATAGTAAAAAATAATTATGAACGTATTTGAAAATATAGATTCCTATAATTTCTATTATTAAATCCATTTTTCTAAATTCAAATCACATAAGTGAAAAAAAAATTAATTTAAAATAAATCTCAATGATGGTAGAAAAAAGAAAACTTTTAAAGTGAAACAATTATAATGTTTTCTAGGGTTTTATATCTAAATTCAATTTAAAAACAATTTCAATTACCTAAAATGGACTAATATATGTATACTTTATCAAAAATTATTTTAAAACTGATCTAAAAAATAATTTTAAATTATAAATTTCTTTGATGAAAATTCGGGTTTCAATTAAAATTTTGTATTTTTCAGTATTCTTCATATAATAAAAAATCTCATAGAAATACCAAAAATTCATTCAAATAAATTTTTTAAATTAATCTTTCAAAAATTAAGTAAATATTTAAAATATAATTTATAAATGTGTAAAAATTTATTTTTATAATATTTGTGTCATTAAAAGGAAGAAAAACTACATTTAAAAAATACTATTATTATCCATAAAACTAGATTTTTTCTTATCTTATGACTATATAATCAATTGGATTAATGGAAAAAATATTTAATATATAACATATAAATTTCATTTTTATCAAACAATAATAGTAATTAATTTAATTAATTAACATGAAATTCCATTGGTGCATAAAAACTATTTTTTTATAAAATAAATTACTTTATACTGAATTATCTTTTACATTCATTTATAATTAATTAGTAAAAAAATTAAACAATATGTTTTCATAAGTTATTAAATCCTTTTAATATTCATCAAATTATCTTCAATAAGATAATTTTCATTTTAAATAATAATATTTATAGTATTTGGTAAAACATGGTCTTGTGTGTAACCCATGCTTTGAATGAATATTGTTATTGCGTGCAAGGTAGGATAAAATCAATGTTGTGTGAATTTAAAGATAAAATCAATTTCTAAATTTTTAAAAAACATTTAATGAAATTTTATTCATTAATAATTATCTGGTGTTACATAGGAAAACAATTATAATGCTAAGATAAAACTTAATGATAGTATAGAAGAACATCTTAATATTTTGTTAAAGAATACATTATATGGAGTTTCCCTACAATAAATATCTATATCGATACTAATATTAGACATGAATAAATCATGGTTTGACCTAGGGTAATAAATACAAAAATGGCATGTTTGGATTGACAAGATTGTCACATGGTTCTTGACAACAAGCCTTGCTACGCACAGGGTTTGACACTCCCTCAGAATATGCCTACAACAAGTCACATTTACTTTACAAACAATTATGAATTATTTGAATAAATTATGACAATTAACATACTAGATTAACTCTTAGAACATGGTAGGATGTATCATTCCACCCAATATTCCACTTATCATTGTCGAATCATAATGGCCATAGGACCTCAAGCATGCCTCTTTGTATGCTAGAGGTTACGACTCACAATGAGGGACTTGGGCGTGTCCGTTGGGAGACTATAACCTCATTGATCACAGTGGAGATAATTTTTTTAAATAAAAATCCAACAATATAAAATAAGTAAACATGAACAGTAACCCACCATATTTGGAGTAGAATAAAAAAGAGATACTAGGAGATTGATAACAATAGGTGATTCATGATGAATAAAAAACTAACAGATGCTAAAACGAAATAGATAAAATAGATGATGATCATGATTTCATCTAACTATACCAAACGGGTTCAATTGGAACATGGGATATAGTCAAATACCACATTCAATCAAGATACAAAATTTCCCAAAAAATTAGTTACTACTTGTATCGTGATCATTGGCTTGGTCCTCTTGTCCCATACTCCATCCTAGAATTTTTAATGAAGTATAAAAATATAGATTCCTACCTTTTTCAATACATACAATCATGAAGTCTAATTGGGTGTCTAAGGAATCCCAAGAATGGTGTGATATAAACTCATTATTCCACTACTAATAGTGTGCAGATCAATCCAAATCATGCATAATAAAATTAGTAGTGTGTCATTAGAAATGAATGAAATTCCAAATTAAATAAATAAGTACATAATAATGGGTTCCACATGGGAACCCATTTGAATTTACCTTCTTCGGCATAAACGAGTTTTTTTTTAGATGAGAATTCCTTCACATGTAAAGGGAGAATAAAAATATATAACATGATGTATTAACCCTATCTTGTGACTCGACTTGGAGGAAACATCTCTATATTAACAATTTATATATTTCATTACTTATTTAAAACATTCCTTGAACATAGGAACATGCACCCTAGGCCCATCTAAGGATGTCTAGGTAGGATTCCAAATATTTCCCTACTGGTTCTGTATATGACCAATTATATAAGATTCCATTTGAGTTGAACCATGAATGATATTCCATGTTTCCCTCCCATCATGGTGTGGTAACATGATGAACTATCCTTTGAGTTTATCCATGGTATTGCACATAGGGGGCCATGTCTCTCTCGTGGCATGGTAAAACCATATTTCCATTGGGCTTGTCTATAGGGTAACCCTTAGGGAACAAGATTTACTTATCTATAGGTAACTACGAACACATAGAGAACCTGTCTCATTCATAGGAAGTGTCATGCCCATCTTGTTACAATTCATTATAGATTCTTACAAAAAAATCAATATGAGCATATACAAGGAGGTTCTAAAGATGGAACCCCTTGCATCATCCTCATCTATAAGGTGAAGGAATATTTTGGCTTCTAAGTTCATTCAATTTTACAATTAAAACATTGTTTATGTGGTTATCAAATTGACCATGATGCTTAATTAAGGAAAATGGTTTTTTGAATAAGGCTCATTTCCTCTCTCAGGATTCAGCATTAAATTAAACTAAATTAATTAAATAAAGGAATTAATTCTAAGGAAATAATCCTGAAGGGATGTTTAAAAAAATTGACAATGAGGAAAAATTACTTTAAGGAAGAACACTCCAATTTGGGTGTTTTAAGAAAAGGTAACCACCCTTAGTGGAGATTCATCACTAGCTAGGTTCATCTAGGGCATTAAAAATAACTAGATCGAATTTATTTAAAAAAATACGTGCATAGTAATAAGATTCTAACACCCAACACAATATAACATCTAAAAAAATATAAGGGATGGGAAGTAGACCACTTACCTGAGGTTAATAGCACTTACCACATCCATCATCATCATTTTAATGGATATATAATGATAGTTATTAAATAAACAATTGAATTAGTAAAAAATAAGGAAACAGAGGTCACACCTAAATAGCATAAAAGTTAGGAAGATAAATAAATAATGGATGGAATATGAGTGTATAAATTATTTCAAGCATTGTGATAGATCTAGTGAGAAGTGATTTGGAGCTCAAGTAAAGATTTACCTAAAAAACTATGAGAGGAGGGAGGAGAGATCATGGGAGGATAATAGAGGGGTTTATATACTGGAAGATAAATATGAATAAGGTGGGATAAAACAAAAATTCCCTAAAGGGAAAATATGTAATTTCACCCACATAGAAATGAGTGCATGGTTTTTCTGCATAGTTTTAAAAACCAAGCGCCAATCTCACACCATGCCACTGCCCATGGAGAACCCTTGCATGGGCTAGGTTCACAGTTTGGATAATCCTCCATAGCCTAATAAAAATGCATTTTCATCATGTTGGATACATTTTTCATTGGTGTGAGGGACTTTATAAATGTTTTTTGACAAATAGTGTCGAGCAATGCTCCAATATGTATAAAGCTACAATGATAGAGAAACTATGTTGGATGGGTAGCATGGTTTCTCATAAATAAGTGGCCCAACCTACATTATCAAATTTCTGGGATTAGGGCTTTGAACATGACTCAGAAACACCAAGGACCTCGATAAATCCAATAGTAAATGTTTCTATGTCCTAAAAAGTAATTTAAACCAAAAATTGATTATCCTCAACATAATTAATATTCAGTACATTTAATACTCCCATACTTAAGGAAACTCATCCACAAGTTTCCCATACATGGGTAGTAAAACATCAATAGAGAATAGTTCAATCCACTATGAACAAACATCAACCTACTGCTCCCAAGTCTCATCTTAAATGCACCTATCCTACCATTGAACCTCGACTAGAGGAACATACCTACCGTGGAGACCCTTCATTCCCAAATCAATAATATGTATCAGATTCTATTCAACAGATTCTTTCACCTCCAGATCAATATTATTTTTTTCAAATGAATGATATGGGTCATCAATATGCAATCAATGTTGGAATATTTGGAAGATATCATGCATTTCATGGTGCCTTTGAGATAATTGAAAATAATAGGATATATTCTTGGCTCTCTATATTATCTCGAAAGACCCAATAAATCGAGGTGATAACTTTCCCGGTATCCTTGTTCAACTCTGAAGCATTCTAGGAAAGACATACAGAGAGAAACAGTGTACAACCTCAAAATCTATAGGTCTACAATGGCAATTTTTATACGAATTCTTTTGAGACTGAGCTGTATCCATATGCTTATGAATTAGCTGAACATTCTCTGATGTATCCTACAAAATATGAGGTCCCATTAGAGATTCTTCCCATATCACTAAATATCATATAAGGGAATTAAATTTCATCTTATAAGGCACATTACAATGATACTTCTAAATTTTTTCTAGAAAGTTGTTGTTTTATAAAAACTCAACAATAGGGATATACATTTCCCATGAACCACTAAAACCAAGGATACATATCAAGATCATAACCTATAACAATTATATAATCTTCTTTGATTTACCATCAGTATGAGGGTGATACATTGTACTCAAAATCACATGTGAACCCAATTCCTTCTGCAACCACTTCTCGAACCATGATGTAAACTCGAAGTCTCAGTATGAAATGATAGAGAATTTTACAGGATTATGGAGGATTGTATCCCAGATATAAATCCTCCCGTTTTCATCAACTACGATGTTCTCTCATATTACTAGGAAGTGTGAAACCATGGAAAACCTATAAATGTTCACCCATACTGCATCAATTCCTGTAGGGGATCTTGGAATTCCTATAAAAAAATATAGGGTAATGTCATTATATTTTCAAAAAATGAATTTATAGATGCTCTAAATGTACAACAGGTCTCTAGTTATTAAACTTCCCCTACTGATATATTGATCACTAAATGATAAAAAATACCCTGTTAATCTTCATACCGATCTAAACATACTAATGAAAAACATCTCCATACATCCTAGTAAGCCTATGTTGAACCTTCCAAACCGAGGCATGAGATTTTCACATCAACTCTTCCCATATATTATAGGGCACCCAAAAATTTCCATGATAGAGTAGGGTATCATTTCCTATATAACCAAACCAAGAGGTGGTTTCTCACCTGAGACACTCTCCCCTAAGATGACGCCCTTGGAATCAAATAACGGCCTCATCTGGATCTGAACCAGATGGGAGGATTCCCCTTGCAGAGATACCTACACTGATTGAGAGTTTTATTCCTAAACCTCCAAATGTATCTCAAAAAACAATTCCATCAACCCCCCACACTTCCCTCCTCCTTTATGTATTCTGTATGAGTCATGTGGATAAAGGTGTGAGCTATAGTATTACCCAATCTAGAGTGTAAGAAATATAATAGTCAATAGAGTATAGGTACTCTACCCACCTAAACTGCCTCATATTCATTTCCTTCTACACAGAGATGTATTTGAAAATTTTGTGATTTGGGTAAACAATTAATCACACCCCAAAATTATATTTCCTCCCATAGTGTATGGCATGAACCATGGTTACTAACAAAATGTCATTCCTAGGTTAAATATTCTCATGGGGCCTCAAATGTTGGGACCCAAATGCAATGACCTGATCCCCCTACACCAGAAGTACTCTCAACCTGATCCCTAATGGATCACATAAAATAGTATATTATTTTCTATGATCTAGAAGAACCACATTAATTATGATGCTAGTCTCCCATTTAAATAATCTAAATGTAATATCAAAATCATTATTCTAGTCAAATTTCACACCCTACATGATCAAGCCCATATTCAGATCTTCCATTCATGATAAATCCTAGATAAAATTATTATAATATTTAGCCATACCTATGAAACTATGTATGTCAAACACATTCTTGGGAATGTACCAGAATACCACAGTTATAACCTTTAGAGGGTCAATAGATATGGATACCTTAGATAATATATGACCTAAGAAATTAGTCTTGATAATCCAAATGTGGCATTTTGTAAGCATCACATATAGCGGACACTCTCTTAGTGTATTCTGAAAAATATAGAGATGGTTGGAATGGTCCTGTATGGTTAGAGAGTACACGATGATTTCATCTATGAAAACCACCAAAAATGAATCCATGTATGGGTGGAAATCCAGATTCATTTTGTTCATGATAACAATAAGTGGATTCATGAGGCTAAATAACATGACTAGATACTCATATAATCCATACCTACATTGTAACATCATATGCGGTATGTCTGATGGTATCACACAAACATGATGGCATCCCGACCTAAAATTATTCTTAGATAATATCATTTATCCTTGGATATAGTGGAATAGGTAGTCTATATGAGGCAATGGATACATCTTCTTCACAAAATATAGGTTCCGTCTATAGTGATCCAAACACTATCTATGTGTATTTTCCTCCTTCTTATAGAAAAGTTGAGTTAAACCCTATGAAAATTTATCAGGTCAAATAATTTTTTTCAAATAGATATTATAGCTGATTCTTGTGTTTTTTGAGCTTTTTAGGTTCCATCTTATTGGGACGAATGGAAAAAAAGTACAAAACCTATCACTACATCGATGGTGAACTCAACCTCTCTCTATATTGGTAATTCATAGAAATCATCAGGGAAGAAACTCTTGAAAAGTTACACAACAAGATTGAATTACAAAATCAATCATCCTTGATCCCTCATAAAGATACTCATTATCTGGTATGTCACGCTACTTGTCCCCTAATTCTCATTTCTATCTTGGAAATCCTAGATATCCCATTCACCATTGTGCATATAGATTCTACCCTCAAGTGATGTAAATGACACCCAACAATGACAGAAATTAACATGGGCATGATAAGGGACTATCCAATTCAAACTGAGTATAACATTGAATCTAGTCATATCAATGATGAATATGTTCCATAGGTAACATAAACCACATTTCATAAAGGGATAATCCCTACACCAGTGTATATTTTATGATTGTATGCAATGTTGTGGGTTAAGATTCATCACGCCACTTTAGTAGACCATATATAGTGTCATAAGGTAAAAAAGAGTGTGGTAAATCTATATCAAACACGGAAGATACTAATTTAGAGGGTACTAGAATAGTACCACCAACTGTATATGACCTTGGACTATTCTCCTTAGGCACAAGATGTATTGCATAGATATGGCTCAAATCATGACCATAAGATATAGCCTGAGTAGCCTAGGCAGGTCCACTCTACTGGAGAACACCATATGATGACTTTGTACCTTATCCAAGAACACCCCTTAGGCCTGATCGGCCAGTAGAAGATTCACTTTATTCCAACCTAGGATTCATTGATCATGCACTTAAAAGAGGTTTTGGTGTAGATCCTTGTTTACTAGGCCCTATAAGAATGATTCAACAAAAATGATAGAGGTTTCGAATTTTTACATAATCAAAGCACTCAAATAGGATACTTATACACTTGGAATTTTTTTTTCTAACCTTCCTCAATAGAGACACACCACATAGCTTTTGGTTTGTGCTACCTCACTGTTATTTACCCCATTTTCACCCTTGGAATGACATTTACTATTATTGGATAAACCACATTCTTGCATGGAAGATGCACTAAAATGGCATAGATTTTCGGACTCCCTCATGTTCTGATAAGTGATGATACCACTTCTCACTATATCTGAATCGATGTTCAGATGAAATAAATCATCCTTTGAGTGGGTGGTGAGTGAAATCCCATCCTCACATCAACTTATATTTATCAACTTATCATTAGAAAGGGTTATTGAATAATAAAATAATTTTATGGAATGCATTGAATATTACATCACCAATATGTCACCTTTATAATGGGTCATGAACACATGAAGATGGTTTGTTTTTAGTTTCTGGGAAAGAAGTGTTTGAATTATTTTAAAAACACCAAATTTCCATATAATTTTTTAAAAACTATTTTGGATTTTTATGAATCTATAAAAATTAACGGCACGTGATTCCAAGGCCCGGAGAGACCGAATTTTTTTTTGAAAATTTTTATGGTACATTTGATAAATGTAGAGGTGGTGATTTCTATATTTTTAACTGGTTCTCAGATTAAAAATCTAAGGACACCGTTGAATTCACAGTGCCGAAATTCTCTTAAGGGATGCATAACATTGTTTGGAGAAATTCGGACAAAAAATTTAACATTTAGACTTTACAAAAAATAATAATAAAATAACTAAAGGTTATTTTATTTTATTTTTTTAAACCATATAGAAATAGTGGTGGGGCCATATTGAAAAATTATACATTAATTATGAGACTTTTAAATGTATTTATCCTCTTATTTATTTGGTTTTATAACAATAATGTTTGTGTTTTTTTGACTCATTAATTATGGTTAATTAAATAGCCATAATATTAAAAACAACATGGATAATTATTATATTATTTAATCAAATATTGGGAATGGATTTTGGGAGAACTACGAGAGGAGGCTCTGATGAAATTCTGGCCACATTCTGATTCAATGAAGAATGGTGATCGAGCGATAGTTGTTGGAGGAATCAACGGGAGGTGATGAACGCCAATGAACATCCACGAACGAAGATCATTTTTGCTCATCTACAATGCCTTCCAATGAATTAACAGTTGTGTTTTGTCTTGATTTATTCCTAATAGTTTTTTGATTTCATACACCCTTAATGATGTTAAATTCTTTCCATGTAATAACGCAAACACAGACGGCGCATTCCGAATGAACAAGGCTCAGACTCTGCCGAAATTGATTTGGTTGCGTTCCTCATGGGAGACCATGAATTTTTGTGTAAATGAGAAACCAAGGCCCGTGAATTATATGAAGAATCCCTAGAGTCCCGTAGGAATAGAAGGGAAGAAGAGAGGACCTCCAGAGCTTCAACGGAGGCCCGTGGAAGCTCCGCCAGCGTGGTGGGGCTAACGACTAGAGGTGGGGGAGGCCAACTCTCACCGGCCATGAGGAGACGACAGTTCCTAAAGGTTCCATAGTGGAAAAGTGCGGATGTCCAACGTCAGCCATTTTGATGGTGGTGGCGCACCATGGTGGAGGGTGGGCCCATGCCACTAGGTCTTTTGTTGACTGATCAACACAGACTGGCCAACTAGAGTAGCTCCAATAGGCGCCACTGATTGAAGACCCCGAATGGAGTAAGTCCTTCTAAGAGGGGATCCATCCCTCGTGCCCAGATATCGTGCCATGCTCAGATAGTGGATTGCGCCCAGCTAGCAGGATAGGTTGGTCCAGCGGACCAGTGGGTCTTGCCTAGCTGGATGGGAGGGGTAGAGCCCGTGGCCCAGCCCCTTCAGTCCTGGCCCAACTGAACCGGGCTGAGCTCAGTCCCTTCGATCCAGGACTAGATGAACCAAGAAGATCCCAACCCCTTCGGTCCCAGCCTAGCAGGCCAGGTGGGGTTTGTCCAACCGGGTCGGATCAGACTCGAAACCACTTACGACCTAGTTCTGTTTAGAGGTCTATATCTCCTAAATCGGACGTCTGTTTGATGAACCGTCTATGGAACCAGAACCCATAGGATGAGGATGTCCTTTTATGATACTTCACATGGTTTTGGGAGAAATTTGGGTATGTCCAGGTTGGATCAGACTCGAATCAAACAAGGCCCTCGGTACTAGTGTGCCTATAACTTATAGATCGGGCGTCCGACTGAAGCACCGCCATTTGCATTGGAACCCTTATGAAATGGCAGTTCTTTGCGTTAATTATTCGTGGGACATCATGGTGTTTGAAATATGGATGATGGCTTATGGATTGGATTCTCCAGAATTAGGTGTACTATGTGTGGGAATCCAGTGGTCGGCTCTGACATGAAGATAGAATTGTGATACTCTGTGGGTCACCACCTAAAGAATCTTTGTAGATAAGCACCAAGAGATCCTTCTTCGGTCAGCACTTAGAAATCCTATATGAGTCAGCACATAGCGATGCTCCATGGGTCATCATCTAGAGATCCTCTGTGGTCATCACCTAGATATCCTCTGTGGGTTAGCACCCTAGCGACCATGTGCTGTCTAGCAGCAAAATACCCTCGATAGAATAAGATGACCTAGAATTAGGAAAAATCATCTTTATTCATGTTTTTATGTAGTATACCTAGTATGAGTTGAGTATTTAACTATTTCATTGTAATTTGGGTCAAGCCTTGTGGTTTTTCATTTTTGTAATTCTAGGAGACTTTCGGGGGGTATCAAGATCCCTACTGGATATTATTATACTCATCCCTACACAGGCTTCGCCCGCACATTGTTTTTCCTGGTGCAGATGATGAGATGCTTTGAATGTGACTTGGGAGCTATAACTAGTCAGTGTACAATGGTTAATGGTTGGCATGGAGAGAAACAGAGAAAAGTTGTACCTACCTTTCAGGTAGGATCCTTGGTCGACGATCTTAGGAGCTCTTTTTCCATTTTTTTTCTATACCTTCTTTATGGTTGGGATTGTATACTGGCCCCATTACATTCAGTACTTAATTTTACACTCAGTGGTGGTTTTTAGTTGTGGGGGTATCTTTCTTTATCCATTGTTTTTTACTTATGCTCAGTGTTCCATATCTCTGTGCGTACGGGTTCTTAGGTAATGGCTTCATTTTTTAGGGATATGCCATTCCAGTGCTAGTCACCATCCAATGGCCTGTGGAATGCGGGCTCTAGGTAGTCATGGAACGAGCCCCGGGGGATGTGTCATGATAAAGTGGTATCAGAGGAGATTGTTATACTGAAGAACTAAGACTATGATATTTTTAATGGAGAAATAGTGTTAAGTGTGTTGAGTTTGGATTTCAGTCCACGAAGTCCAGTGTTGGTGCAACGGCCGACGTATCCATACACCAGGATCCTGAATTATTATTTCTGACTCGATACATAAAAACACTAACTGTGTGTGTTTTATAAATGTTTTTATTTTAATCTCTTTTGAGTCATCTCATCAGGTATAACTTATTAACCCGGGCCCATCTATTTCATTATAGGATGCCTCTATGTAGACATCCATCCAGAATTCTAGAGAGAGTGCATGATGACGGCCCATAGGGCCATGAGGCATTAGTGTCAGGACTTATTTATGCGATATTACCATCAATAGGTATACCAACAACACAACCACTCGTAGGGAAACAGTTTCCAGTAGCCCCACGAGGAGACCATGCACACAGACAAATAACAACACACGAGTTCTTGAGATAGAGGCCTCTGAGGCTTTGAGGTGAGACTGATCCGCAACCAGATAAGGATTGGATATAGGTTGTGGCATGAGTTCTATTCCTATTTGGGACACTAGAAAACCAGATGGTGATCATAACTACTAGTCTCTTCCATGGAACATCAGGGAGATGGTGGAGCCGAACACTCTAGTTGTATGATTATGCAGCCCCCACCTGGTTGGACTTCATGAGCTTCTTCAGGGCAGAGTTTTTTCCAGAGGCTCTATGCTCTATGCGTATTCATGATATAATGCACATACAATAGGGTATCCTGAATTTAAGAACCCGGATATTCTTTTCAAGTATGTTTTTCCTTTTCTGGTTGTTTTTTTGGAAAAAGGAAATTCTGAAAATTTTCTAAGTACACGTCGTGTACTTTAGGAGTACACACCATCTTCTTCCTTATCACAACAGGCCATGTGCTGGCCGTGTAATATCCAGACACACGGCTATGTGGGAGTGACATGGAGGCCGCTTAAAGAAGAGTACAGAAAAAGAGAGTACATGATGTGTACTTCAAAAGTACACGCTGTGTACTTTCTTCTTTTTTCATTAAATGCATCGGGGTCGTGTTTAATTTCTAGAACACTATTCTTTTAGGTCTTGTTCGACTGAGAGAACTCGTACAACCGTAGATCTTTGATGAATCCCAGATCCTCCATCCATCATCTGATTCAAAAACCGTTGATTGCGTTGGAATCACATCGGTGAGTTCTCTCTTCTTCTAGAGCATCATCTTTGGATTTCTCCTTTATCATGAGATATCGCCAGTTGAATTTTTTAGAAATTTTCTTAGATATACGACGTGCTAAGAGATTCAAGCTTCACAGTTCACATATAGAGACCACCTAACCTCGAGGTAGGTGGTTTGTGCCTTTTTGTTGAGAGTCTTTGGGTTTTGTGTGCAAGTTTTCCCAATACCCTTTAACGGCGTATTTCGAGTTTACTGTTTTGGCCCTATTGTTTCTCTTCAATGATGATATGCATGAGTAGATTCTAATTGATTGTGAATAGGGTGTTTTTATATGCTTTGGATGTATTTTCATGCATGTTTTACCTGTTTTGACCTTCGGTTCTTGCTTTCCTATTAGGCTGCTATTTACTTTCCCATGCCGAGTATTGTATGATGGTTTGACTATTGTTCTGTTTTCCTGTTGTATTTTATAATGATATCCAAGTAGTTCATGAGGGTTACCTTGGCCGTTAGGTGCTGATACACTTTCTTTACTGAAACATGGACATGAGAACCTGGTGTATAGTCTATAGGGAGGATAGATGTAAGGGCTTCTCCAGAGTGTCTTTATAATTTACGATATGGGGCCAGAGGGGGAATTGATGTTGAGTGCTTCCCCAGAGTGTCTGCAGTTCCTCAACACAGGCCACATGGGGAATGTGACATTGAGTGCTTCCCCAGAGTGCCTTTATTACCAATACGAGACTATAAGGGGAATTGGCGGTGAGTGGTTACTCATAGATTCTATGTTTAAGCTGAACCAGAGGGGTTAGAATAAGTGTACTTCCCATAGGGTTGATTGTACTTGTTAGGTAAGACTATAGGGGATAGTCTGTGAGTACCTCGTAGAGGGTTACCTTGTGTTAGAAGTTTTCTTGTGTTTCTTGGTAGGACCAGAGGGGATAGGCTGTGGGTACTTCCCAGAGGGTTTCCTGTTGTGTTTATCTTCTTTGATTAGTTGTTGCATGTTGTGAGGTGATTTGAATGCTTGAAACTGTGGATTGTTTGCAGCTGAGTACTTTCCTATTTAATGCTTCCATAATTTACGTATCATATATTCACTGACTGTTAGGAACAGATCTCATGGTGTTTTCCTACTGAGATTTATTCACACACCATGTTTGGGCCATGATTTTGGGCTCAAACAGATTATATTGTGGAAGGTATAAATAAGGGAAAGTGCCCTTCTACATCAGGTACATGACTTGCTGTGGAGCTCGAGAGCATGGGACCAATATATGGATTCCAATGCTGAGGAGTTTATCTTCATTCTTTTAGACTTTGGTTTATTACTGTTTTCTTCCAGTATTGTGACTTGTTTGGCTGTTTTCCTAAACATATGTATCATGCATCATATTATATATGTTCTCCAGTTTATACCGTCTCTTTTCTGCTATATGTCATTATTACCACTTCCACTCTTGTATGTATTTTTTTTACTTCCGTTGTGTAATCTTACAATGTGGGAATAGATTCACCACTATAACACCCAAGGCCATCACTGCTAGTCAACACCCTCTGGCGTTCGGGGAAATGCGCTTGAGGCCATGTGACCAACTGGGTATGGGGCACCTCTGGGTGGCTTCTGGAACAGGGCCATTACAAAGTGGTATCAGAGGAATTCATTTCCTCTTGACTTACTATTTGGAGCCTTTAGACACGGATAGGACGGAATGGGTTCTTGGTAATAAGTTGTGCCCGAGAGTAGCTAACCCGTGTACAAGGAAAAGCCAATCTACCTCTTTTAATTGAAATTTTTCTAGTTTTGCGATTATTACATTTTATTTGATTTCACCTTGAGTGATTCACATGATTGTGCAATTATTGTTTATGTTATTGAGGTTCTATTTATGTTGCAACCCGATGAGATGAGGGTATGCCATCTCATGCATCATATAGGCACATGCTATAAATCACATGTCATGAATTTTTACCATTATATCTAGGATGAATTAGTGATTTCATGTTGTTGTGATAGATGATGCATAAACTATTCATGTTGTTGTGATAGTTTCCTTGATAATAATATCTATTGTTGGATAGGCTATTGTTTTGAGTAGAGATTTGATTTTATGAACACCAAACTTTGGTTCTTGAGGTGTTATGGGCCCTCATGGACCAAAATTTGGTGGATCATTGCCTTTTTTCCATGTTATAATGTGAAAAGGATTCAAAATATTGATTATCAGGGAGTATAGGCCCCACAGATTGGGATTTGGTAGTTTCAATGTTCGTTTCACTGTTTTTCTGGGTTCTGGAGTAGTTTCTAAGGCATATAGTCCAGAAAAACCCAGAATACATGCCGTGTAATGTGAATTACACTCTGTGTGTTCTTTTGTTTGAGAAAAACTGCTTTTCTTAAGTACACACTATGAACATTATGTACACACCATGTAGTCTCTAACTATGTCATAGGCTGTGTGGGCTGAGACCTGGGATGGGGAATGTCTTGTGGAAACACGTCATGTACCAATCGAACACGTCGTGTACTATCGACCATGTGTCCACCCGTGTGACTAAAAACCCAAACGAATAAACTTTAAACTATACACGTTGTGTCCTCATTGAACACATAGTGTAGTCTGACCTAGGTACTCGGCTGTGTCATGAACAACACATGTTGGTGCCATCCTTTCAGGTACACATCGTGTCTGCGTTGAAAACATGGTGTTGTCTGACCAAGGTACCTAGCCAGGTGACGAACAACATGGGTCGATGTTATCTTTTCACATACACGCCGTGTCCATCTCGAACACACCGTATAGTGTGAGTTGTGTGTCTGTACGTGTCACTAACAACACAGCCCAAGTGAATCTTGTCTAGTAAACACCATGTAGGAATTGTACACGCTATGTAGTCTTGCCTTATGAGAGCCGTGTGGCTTAACCGTGTAGAAGGAATCGGGCATGGGAAGAGGATTCAAGTACACGGAATATGTTAAGACAACACGCCATGTGTGTGCGGTATTACATGACTAGTTTAGGTACAAATACACGCCCATGTAAAAGACTTAAAGGAACACGCATTGTAGGAAATGTACACATTGTTTAGTCATGTTTTGTAAAACTTGAGTGATTTCTTTCTCTTGTATCTTTCATTCAATCCTAGTTTTTAGTCCTTTATAAATTGATCTAAGGTGTGTGCTTGACCTTGTAGAGTCATGCCACTGAGACGTCCTCCGGTTGTACGCCAGTTTCCAGGCGGTGACCAGACACCAGACATAGCCAATCAGGGACTACCTGCAGATCCTCCAGTTGTTCCAGCCTTGGAACTAGCCATTATACATGACGTAGGTGTTGATGCCCAGTTCAGGAAAATGCTTCTTGAGGATGATGTAGACCTTTCAAGGAGAGCTTCCTCCTGCCCCATCGATGGATGATTTGATGCGGGTCTTCCAGTAGTATAATCCTCCCACTTTCTCTGGGGAAGGAGGACCTCAGGCTACAGAGTCATGGCTAGAGGCCATGCTGACAATCTTTGAGCGTCTAGAGACGCCTCCAGAGAGTAGTGTAAAGCTCGCTACCTATATTCTTCAGGTATCCTCCAAGAAGTGGTGGGATGTGATCTCACAGGTAGGACACCAGCATGTTATGGAGTGGGACGAGTTTCAGTGAATCTTCTATGATTAAATCTATCCAGAGACCTTGCGGGATGATCGAGCACAGGAGTTTATGAGTTTGGAGCAGGGTACTCTTTCTGTTATAGAGTATTCCTCCTTCTTTACCGAGCTATAGTGCTTCATGCCTATCCCAGGAATTGACTAGTTGTTCATGGAAAGGAAGATCAAGGATGGTTTGAGGCATGAAAACCAATCTTAGGTGAAAATATTATGGTTGACATAAATCACTTCTATAGTCAACCAGGCACTGATCACAGAGTGTAATCTAAGGGGTTCTGGAGTTTTGAGCTTGGGAAGCTCTACATCTGTGGTTAGTATTCCTCCTAAAAAACAATATAAAGTGTCGTAGGGAGTCATTTCCTGGTTATCTGAAGAGGTTAGACACTTCCTCTAGTAGTAAGGTTGTGTTCCACAAGTGAGGAAAGATTAGGCATACAAGGACACACTGCCCGAGAGACCCAGTGGAGTGCCGATCTTGCGGAAAGATGGGTAATCTTAAGTGCTTCTGTCAGATCTTCTCTTCTGTAGCTAGTGACATGGGGTCTTCTATGACTCCTCATTCAGGAGAAGCACCACCAGTTTATCATTATTCAAGGAACAAGACTTCTTCCGGCCGTTTAGGCTAAGGTGGAGGTCGTTTCCGTGGTAGCCAGTCACCCAGTTTTTAGCGACATCAGGGCAGATCGGCTCAGAGTGGTCAGGCAGGGTCACAGGGTCGTGGTCTGGGCCAGAATTTTGCAGTGGAGCAGACAAAGCATGAGAAGGATCCTAGACCTTCTATAGTTCTAGGTATGATCTTAGTTTCCTCAGTTTTAGATTTTACTCTTTTGATTATAAGGGCATCCAAAATATTTATCTATGTTGCTATTGTGGAGATCCTTGGGCTCTGTATCATTTCTTCTGCTGATATATTGAGGCTAGACACTCCTTTGGGGACTAGAATGACTATTGTACATCAGTGCAAGGAGTTACCTCTAGAGGTTGATGGATGTCAGTTTTTATGGGACCTCTATGGCCTAGAGATTATAGGCTATGATGTCGTTTTCAGAATGGATTGGCTAGTTCCCTTCCAGGAAGTCATCGACTGTTATCGCCGGAGGGTGAGTTTCATATCAGCAGAGGGTGGATCCTTTATTTATAAGGGTTAATGGGATGTCCAAGTGAGTAGAGCGAGTCCAGAGCATCATGGGTTGGGGGGAGTTACAGTCCACATTTCTTGTCTATATCTGGATGACTAGGGAAGTTCACAGTTATACTTTCCTCCACTGGTGCATAATTTCAGAGACCTCTTTCTTGGAGACTTTTTAGGTTTTCCTCTGGAGTGTGAGGTAGACTTTTCTATTGAGCTCGTGAAAGGAGTGGAACCAGTGTCCATTCCTCTTTATAGGATGTCCACACCTGAGTTACATGAACTCAATATGTAGTTGGAGGAGTTGCAGGAAAAGGGTTTCATTCGACCCAGTACTTCTCCTTGGGGTTCGTATGTCTTGTTTCCGATGAAGGCAGATGATACCCTCTGGATTTTTGTGGATTATCGGAATATGAACTAGTTGACGGTCGAGAACCGATATCCCATGCTTAGGATTGATAATCTCTTTTATTAGGTTTGAGGAGCCTGTCTATTCTCCATGACTGACTTGAGGTTTGGTTATCATCTATTTCATGTTAGACCATCTGATATACCTCTTAAAGCCTTTTGGAATAGGTATGGTCTATACAAATATATGGTTATGCCATTCAGTCTCACTAACGTGCCTGCAGTTTTCCTGGCACTGATGAACCGAGTGTTCCATCCATACATGGATTCTTTCATTGTGTTCTTCGTGGATGATATCTTGGTGTACACTCACACTTGACATGACCATGCTACCCATCTTGAGATCATTTTGAGTACAGTGAGGGAGCATCAGTTATATGCTAATCTCTCAAAGTAAAACTTTTGGATGTATTAGATTCACTTCCTGGGACATGTTATCTTTGGGGCAGGATTATCAACAGACCTAGAGAATGTGAGTGTTATAGTTTCCTGGGAGCAGCAGAAGAACATCATTGAGGTGTAGAGTTTTCTAGGGATGGATGGATACAAACGACTTTTCATATAGGACTTTTTACACTTAGCAGCACTACTTACAGGTCTAACCAAGAAGGGTGCGAAGTTCACGTGGTCAGATTCTTGTGAGTCAGCCTTCAAGGAGATGAAAGGGAGGTGTAATTCAACACCGAGACTAGTATTTACAGGGCCATTAAAGAGATATACTATTTACTATGATGTGTCAGGTATCAGTCTAGGAGCTGTGCTTATGAAGGGTGATGGAGTCGTTGCGTATGGGTCTCGGCAGTTGAGGCCACAGGAGAGGAATTACAAGATGAATGATCTGGAGTTGGCAGCTATTGTTCATTACCTATGCCGTTGGAGTCATTATCCTCTGGGAGATCACTTTTTGGTTTTCGCAGACCACAAGAGTCTCAAGTACATCTTCACTCAGCATGATCTGAATTTGAGACAACGTAGGTGGGATGAGTTCCTACAGTCCTTTGACATTGAGATTTCCTACACGCCTGGGAAAGGCAATGCAGTGGCTGATGAGTTGAGTAGGAAGACTCAAATATAAGTTGTTCAAGAGGCCAGCAGCGATTGGTAGCTTATGATACTGTTCTATGAGATGCATTTGGAGGTGCACGATAGTCGGGGGTAGACTTTTCTATCTTCTGTACCTGTTAACTCTACTCTTCTTGATCGAGTTCGAATGAGGCAGCTATCAGATTCTGAAGTCCTAGTCTTAAGGGAGAGTGTGTCAGGAGAGGGCCCATTTTCTAGATGGACCATAGGTGAGGATGCGATATTGTGTTTCCAGGGTCATGTATGAGTGCCAGTATACAAATGCGAGGAGCTGATGCAAGATTTTCATTCCTTAGTTTGGGCAGTTTGTCCTAGAGTCACCAAGATGTATCATGATCTACACTAACAGTATTGGTGGCTTGGTATGAAGAGGGAAGTTGTTGGTTTCATCATGATGTTTTTCCCTTGTCAGCAGGTGAAGGTAGAGCATCAGCGACCAATAGGGATTTTACAACATTTACCCATTCCCGAGTGGAAGTGGAATGATGTCGAGATGGACTTCGTGACTAGTTTTCTGAGGTCGCCTTGAGGTAATGATGATGTTTCTTTTTTCATTTACAGATTCATGAAGGTTTCCCACTTCTTTCTGATCAAGGTTACCTTCAGTGATGATGAGCTGGGACGGCTGTAAACCTGAGAGATTGTACATCTACAGGGAGTTTCACACTCCATCGTTTTAGATATGGATGCTCGTTTTACATCTCGGGTCCGGAAGGGGCTTCATAAGGCTTTTGGTACATAGTTACTTTTGAGTATAGATTAGCACCCCCAGATGGATGGCCAGTCTGAGCATACAATTCTGATGTTTGAGGAAATGCTCCGAGGATGCATTCTGGATTTTCGAGGTTCTTGGGGGAAGAATATACCTCTCGTCGACTTTTCCTACAAGAGAAGTTTTCAAGAAACTATTCAGATGACACCTTATGAGGCATTTTATGGTAGTCCATGCAAATCACCCTTATGTTTGCTGGAGGTAGGAGAGGTAGCTTTGCTGGGACCTTGTCTTGTTCAAAAGACCCCAGAGTAGATAGAGTTGATTCATAAGAGAATGGCTACTGAACAGTCTCGACAGAAGTCTTATGATGATCAGCAGAGACAACATCTGGAGTTTGAGGTCAGGGATCAAGTTTTCTTGTGTGTCACACCTAGGTTGGGACACAAGATGATTAGGAGATTGGGTAAGCTTTCACCGAGGTACGTTGGGCCGTTCGAGGTGTTAGAGAGAGTTGGTCCAGTTGCCTACCGGTTGTAGTTACCTTAGAGGTACCGAGCTATGCAGGACGTCTTCCACGTTTCTCATCTTCAACATTACTTTTCAGACCTCTCTCATGTCTTTCAACAGGAGGAGGGTGACCTTGAAGTGGATTCGTCATTTGAGAAGCTTCCTATTTGGATTGTGGATCATAGTACAATGGTTCTCTATGACCGGTTTGTTCCTCTGGTATGTGTGTTATGGAAGCACGGGCAGGTGCATGACAAGACTTGGGAGAGGGACGCTGATGTACGGGCACAATGGCCGGAGCTGTTCATGGTTTCTTCTTCTATGCCATGCTAGGGAAATTCAGGGTTGAATTTCTTTAAGGGAAAAAGTTTGTAAGAACCATGGTCTTATTTTCAGGATTTTTCTTCCTTTTCTTGTTGTTTTTACGAAAAAGGAAATTCTAGAAATTTTCTAAGTGTACTCCATGTACATTATGAGTACACGTCGTGTACTTCCTTGCCGCAACAGGCCGTGTGTTGGCCGTGTAATAACCACACACACGGCCATGTGGGAGTGATTTGGAGGCCGTTTAATGTGGAGTACAGAAAAGGATAGTGCATGATGTGTACTTCAAAATTACACTCCATGTACCTTTTTTTCATTAAACACACCAGGGTCATGTCAAATTCCCAGAATACTATTCTTTTAGGTCTCGTTCGACTGAGAGAACCCGTATGGATGCGGATCTTCGACAAACCCCTGATCCTTCATCCGTCCTCCAATTCAAACACCGTTGATTGCATTGGAATCAAAACCGTGATTTCTGTCTTCTCCTAGAGAATCATCTTCTCATTTCTTCTTTCTCATGAGATATCATGGGTTGAATTTTTTAGACGTTTTCCTAAATATACAATTTTCTAAGGAGATTCAAGCTTCATGGTTAACATATAGTGATCTCCTAATACCGAGGTAGGTGTTTTGTGCCTTTCTGTTGAGAGTCTTTGAGTTTTATGTGAAAATTTCCCCAATACCCATGAACAGAGTATTGTGTGTTTACTATTTTGGCCCTATTGTTTCTATGCTATGATGATATTCCTGAGTAGAAGATAATTCATTGTGAATTGGGTATTTTCTAGTGCTTTTGAGGTATTTACATGCATGATTTTCTTGTTTCGACCTTTGGGTCTTGCTTGACTATTTGGATACTGTTTACTTTCCCATGCCTTGTACTGTAGGATGGTGTGACTATGGTTCTATTATTCTGTTGTGTTGTAGAATTCTAGACAAGTAGTTCATGAGTTTTACCTTGGATATTACACACTTTTACACATTCTAGACTTATAGAGTGTCATGAGAACCGAGTGTATAGACCATAGGGAGGATGGATGTAAGGGATTCTCCAGGGTGTCATTTCAATTTACGATATGAGACCACAAGGGGAACTGATGTTGAGTGCTTCCCAAAGTGTCTGTAGTCCCTCGACACAGGCCACAGGGGGAATGTGACTTTGATTACTTCCCCAAAGCGCCTTTAGTACCGATACGAGACTATAGGGGGAATTGATGGCGAGTGCTTCCTCAATGAGTCTATGCTTAAGCTGAACCAAAGGTGTTAGACTGACTGTACTACCCAGATGGTTGATTGTACTTGTTAGGTACGACCAGAGGGGATAAAATATGATTAATTCCCTGAGGGTTACCTTGTGTAAGCTTTTTTCTTATGTTTATAGGTAGGAACAGAGAGGATATGATGTGGGTACTTCCCAGAGGGTTACCACTTGTGTTTATATTCTTTGATTTGTTGTTCTATGTTGTGAGGTGATTTGAATGATTGAAACTGTGGATTGTTTGCTGCTGAGTACTTTCCTATTTACTACTTCCATACTTTACCTGCCATATATTCACTGTCTGTTAGGCACATATCTTGTCGTGGTTGTCTACTGGTATTTAGTCTCACACCATGTTGGATCCATGCTTTTGGGCCCAAACATGTTCTATTATTTCAAGTATAGATAAGGGAAAGCACCCTTCTACTTCTGGTACATGACTTGCTGGAGAGCTGGAGAGCATGGGACCAAGCTATGGCTTACGATGCTGAGGATTTTATCTGATTTCTTTTGCACTTTAGTTTTTTACTATTGTATTCCATCATTTTGACTTGTTTGGATGTTTTCCTTGACACATGTATCATCCATCATTTTATATATGTTCCCCAGTTTATTCCTTCAGTTTTCTGTTGTATGTTATTATTTTTGCGTCTTCTCTTGTATGTATTTGTTTACTTCCGCTTTTTACTATTCCAATGAGGGCATAGTTTCCCCACTATCACAACTAAGGGAATATATTCTAGTTTTTAACCTTTTGCATTCGGGGAAATGTGAATGAGGACATGTGACCAACTGGGTACGGGGCGCCTCTGGGTGGCTTCTGGAATAGGGATGTTACACTGATGGTGGCCTAGTACTCAACAAGATTCACTCACCTCTATCACTAATCAACCGACATGGTATGAGACCCATTCATCAGGGCCCCAACCATTCAAAAGGGTCTCCAACAGGAGATCAGAGCATCAATGGTATCAGTCAATATCCTGCCGCAGGTTGGAGTGCTTGAGTGAGCTCTATTGGTGGAGAGTTATCTAGCTAAGAAGGCATCGAGGGTGAGAGAAACCACAAAATGAAAGGTATACGAGTCATCGATAACAGGCAGTAGGCAGATAAAACAGGGGTCCATGAGTGATAGTTCTTCTGGAGAATGGCCTTAGGGAATAGGGTCGGAAGTGAAGAGCTCACTAGGTAGAGGATGTCATTTAATGACTTATTTCTGTTACCCATGCAGTGGATAGGGAAACATGGATTGTGATGATCTGACTTCTCATATGGATGATCAAGGTACGGTTAAGGGACCACTGAGGCAGAGTCAGATATTCAAGAGAGGAGGTATGCATAGCATATGATGTGACAAAGGAGAAGGCCGTACAGTTGGCGGTGAGTGACAGGTTAAGGTTCTACCACCACAACCTCTAGGTGGTCCACCCCAACCTTAGGGAGCATGTGGACAGAGACGAGCACGTCTTCAAGAAGCTGAGGCCTATGACCATGGCTCTCTAGAGTTGATTGTAGGTATGATCTATGTCTACTCCACCTTTACTGCAGTTCTTATAGACACATGTTCTAGTAACTCTTTTATTACCACAACTCTTATTTTGAGCTCAGAAATTCCGGTAGAGTCATTGGATCGACCCTTATGATTAGAGACTCTTACTAGAGGGGATTCAATGATTACACAATGATTCCAAAATTGTGAGATTACTCTTGGAGGAGAGAGCTTCATCTGGGATCTCATAGTTGCAGCATCAAGGCCTTATTATTTAATCTTTGGTATGGAATGGATATCCACGATCCATGCTCAGATCAACTATTTTAGGCACAATGTGCAGTGTGACCGCAATGATGTAAATAGGTTTTCCTTCACCACTAAGAAGGGAAACTTTTCAGCTCAAGATGGAATTTCTTGAAGGAGGGTGAAATTGATCACTCATCAGTTGTCATGCCTCACCCTCACAGTAGTTGAGGAGTCTGAGTTATCCTATTTTGGTGGAACCATATGTTTATGTATTTCCTGATGATGTTTTGGACTACCTCCTCGTAGAGATGTAGACTTCTATATCAATGTATACCTTAAGAAGACATATATAACTACACTAGAATATCGGATGGCTCACGTAGAGTTTCGTGATTGAGGGTACAACTGGATGACTTGCTGGGTAAGGGGTTCGTAAGATCTAGTGTTTCTCTATGGGTAACCCTGATTTTGTTTACCAAGAAGGTAGATGGAATTTTGAGGATTTGGGTGCACTATCGGTTCCTAAATCAAGTGAGCATGAAAAGAAAGTATCCACTCCCGAGGATTGATGATCTCTTAGATTAGCTGAAGGAAGCTCAATGGTTTTTGAAGATAGACCTCAGAACAATGTATCATTAGCTCAGGGTATGGGATGATGATGTACTAAATATGGCCTTTAGATGCCGTTATGGTGACTATGAGAACATGGTGATGCATTTTGGCATGACCAATGCCCCAGCAGTGTTCATTGGAATCATGAATAGGATCCTCCAACCGTATCTTGGTCACATCATGGTGGTCTTCATTGATGAAATCTTGGTGTACTAAGAATCGGGGGAGGAGCATGCCACTCATCTGTATATAGTTCAGGATACACTCCTAGAGCACCATACTTATGGTATGATCTCGATTTACAAGTTTTGGACATGGTAGGTCCACTTTATGGGGCACGTTATCTCGAAGGCTAAAGTTACGGTGGATCCGGTGATGAGAGAGGCAATGATTTTTTAAGAGACACCCAAGAGTGTGACCAAGGTGTGGAGTTTCCTGGGATTGGTAGGGTACTACCGGAGATTTGAGGCTTACTATCCAAGAGTAGAACTACCCTTGTTAGCTTTGAGAAAGAAGGGAAAAAATTTCTTATGGACATGGAGATTCTAGTAGAGTTTCCAGGATTTGAGTTGGATACTAACAAGTTCCCTCGTCAGGAGGCTATAGGGTTAGGGAGTTGGGTATATAGTCTAGTACGATGCATCTGGGACCTGACTGGGATGTGTTCGGATTCAAGAACAAGTAGTGATCATCTCAAGCTCACGATAGCTGAGTCATCATGAGAATAAATAGTATAATATTGACCTTGAGTTAGAAGTCATGGTCTTTTCCTTGAATATGTGGCAGCACTATTTGATGGGTTAACAGTTTACCGTCTACTCTAATCAGAAGAGTCTTAGGAATATCTTCTCACATAAGTACCTAAACCACACACAATAGTGACATATGGGGTTCCTCTAGGATTAGGACTTTGTGATAGTCTACATTCCTAGGAAGGGTAACATGGTGGTAGATGCACTCACCAGGAGGTATCCTTCATGGATAGTGATAAAGCTGCTTGCCTCCATTCTATGATAGTTACTACACCACTCCTTCTGTGAGTCAGAGAGGGACATCTTGGGGATGTTTACTGTGAGGCCCGACATCCTCAGATATCCTCAGTACTAGATCTTGAATTATTTTTTGATGGTGGGGAGCACTTCATTCTTTTCATAGGATGCATCATGGTACTAGTGATGCTATGAGAGGAGGTGTTGAGGGAGTTCCATACATCCCCTTTGGCGGTACATCCGGGTGTGGTTTACATATACCAGGACCTCCGACATCTGTACTGGTTTCCAGGGATGAACAAATCTATGGAAGAGTTTGTTTCATGATGCCTCACTAGTCAACATGTGAAGGGAGATCACCAGGTCCCCGTAGGCTTGACTCTTCCTCTTGAGGTGACGGAGTGGAAGTGTGGTGGCGTCTCTATGGGCTTCGTGACAGGGATACCACATATGTCCGGGGGCCACAATTCCATCTAGGTGTTCATTGACTGACTCACCAAGTCATCCCACCTCCTACACATCTGAGAGCAGGGATCAATAGAGGTATTATGATTCCTCTCCATATAGGAGATTTTATGAATTCATGGGTTTCCATCATCGATCATTTCAGATTGTAATGCTCATTTTACATCTTGGTTGTGGATGAGATTGTAGGAGGAGTTTGGGACTCAGGTTGGCATGAGCACTGCCTTTCACCCTTATATGGATGGTTAGACAGAGTAGACCATGCAAAATCTTGAGGACATGATTCGTGATTGTGTCCTTGATTTTGGATGTAGTTGGGAGGACCACTTGCCACTAGTGAAGTTTGCATACAACAATAGTTATAACTCTACTATCTGTATGGCGAAATTTGAGGCCTTGTAGGGGTGACCATGCAGGTCAAATATATGATGGACAGACCTAGGGGAGTCCGCACATAGGGGTCCAACGTTGGTATGAGCTCCCACTAAGAAGTTGCAGACCATCCAAGAGCAGATGAATACTACACAGAGCCGGATGGAGTCTTATGCTGACAGGATACTGAGACCCGTGGAGTTCAAGGAGGAGACCATGTCTTCCTACGGGTCTCACCCCTATGAGTATTGTTCTGATTTGTCCGGGATGACAAGCTATCTCCGAGGTTCATCAAACCATTCCAGATCCACAGTAGAGTAAGTGAGGTGGTTTATCACCTAGCTCTTCCACCATAGATTCACCGAGTGCATAATGTTTTCCATGTGTAACAGTTGAGAAGGTACGTTCATGATAAATCACACGTTATCGACTATGAAAAGCTGGACATTGACAGTGGGGTGATTTTTTTGGAGTTCCCAGTGGAGATATAGGATCGACAATAGTGGGTCCTTCATGGTTGGTCTATCCCTCCTGTGCGAGTTTGGTGGTAACAAGGGAACCTCCAAGAGATCACATGGGAGTGGTAGTCTTAGATACATGCTTAATACACCCCATTTGTTTCCCTAGATTTTTTTATAGATTTTAGGGACGTAAAACCCTAAGGTAGGGAGTATGTAAAGACCCATAATTTCCATATATATTTTTTAAAATATTTGGGGATTTTTACGTGTCTACAAAAATTGACAGCCTGTGATTCTGACGCCCAGAGATCCTGAATCGAATTGTTGAACTTTTTTTAAGGTACATTCAGTAAAGGTATGGGCGACGATTTCAATATTTTGTACCAGAGCTTAGAATAAAAATATGAGGGCAACTTTGAAATCATATTACTAATAGTTTCTTAAGGGAAGCCTAAATTTTTTTTTGGAAAATGTCGGATGAAAAAGTTAATTTTTGGACATTACAGAAAAATAACTAAAGGATATTTTATTTTCATTATTTCATCCATTGAGCTATGGCGGTGGGACCGTAGTGAAAGATTAGTCATTAATTAAGAGACTTTTAAATGTATTGAACTCTTGTTTCATTGGTTTTGTAACAACAACATTTGTGTTTAATTGACTCATTAATTATGGTAAAATAACGAGACAAAATATTAAACACAACATTGGGGATTATTCTACTATTAAATCAAAGCATGGGCATGGGTTTTGGGAGAGATACGAGAGGAGTCTATGAAGAAATTATGGTGACTTTCTACACCAATGAAGAATGTGGATTGAGCGATGGTCATTGGGGGAATCTACGAGTGATGACAAACACCTCTGGACACAATCCATTCTTCATCATCTGCGGTTCCTTCCAACTAATTCATGGTAGGTTTTTGTATTGATTTATTTCTAAGAGTTTTATGATTTTGTCCACCCTTGACTATGTAAAATTCTATCCATTTAATAATGCAATAGCAGAGTGTGTGGGGTGAATGAAAAAGGCTCGGACCCTCCACTGAACTTTATTTGGATGCATTCCTCGTGGGAGATCGAGATATGTGGTGGCAAAGAAAAAACAAGGGTTGCGTAGTGTAGGAGGAATCTTTGGAGGCCCCTAGGTGCATAGAGAAAGAGGAATAGACCTCTAGAGATTCACCGGAGGCCCGTAGATGCTCCACTGGCACAACTGTGGAGGCGACCGGAGGAGGAGGCGGCTTGCCAATGCCGGCCACCTTGATGGCAGTGGTGCACTGTGAATGAGGGATGTGGCTCCAAGCCACGTTTGTGGGCAGACCCAGGCCAACAGGTCTGCTGTTGACCGATCCATGGGGACTGGAGAGCTGGCATGATGCCAACTGCCACCGCTGATTTGAGGCCCTGAATGAATTAAGTCTGTTTGAGAATAGAGATGACCCATGCACCTAGATCATGAGCCACACCAAACTAGCGGGTCGGGTTTGTTCAACGGTCTGCACCCAGCCATTAGGGTCGGGCCAAGACCGCGGCCTAGCCCCTTTGGGCCATGACCAGCTGAACCAGGCCTTACCCAGTCCCTTCTGATTGTCCCAGGTGAAGTGAGCTGAACCCAACCCCTTCAGGCCCGACCCAGCAGGCTCGGTCGGGTCCGTTCCACGTGGTCGGACCAGACTCGGATGCACTTACAACCCTATTTTGTTTGAAGGGATATATCTCCTAAACAGGACATCCGTTTGAAGAAATGTATATGGTACTGGAACCCTTAGGACTAGGTGGTCCTTTTGAGATGATCCACATCAATTTTATAAATTTGGGTATGGCTGGGTTGGATCGGACTCAAATCCAACCTGGCCCTCAACAGTAAAGTGGCTATAACTTACATGTCGTGCGTCCGATTGACGCACTATCAGTTGCATTAAAACCATTATGACATGGCAGTTCTTTGGGTAAATTCATGGTTGTAATTAATGTTAGTTTAAATATGTTCGATGTCTGGTGGATAATATCCTCCAAAATCAAGCATACTATGTGTGGGAATCCAATGGAAAGCTGTGACGTGAATAAATAATAACAATCCTTTGTGGGTCAGCACCCCGAGATCCTCCGTGGGTTAGAACCTAGTGATCCTATGTGTGTCTGCACAAAGAGATCGTCTATGGGTCAGCACCTAGGGATCCTTTGTGGGTCATCCCTAAGATATCCTCTGTGGGTCACCACCTAGTGAATCTCTATGGGTCAGCACCTCGGGAACTTCTGTGGGTCCGCACCTAGCGATCAACTGTGGGTTAACACATATCGATCCCTCATGGCTCAACATCTAGTGATCCTCTATGTGTTAGCACCTATAAATCCTCTGTGAGTCCTCAGATAGGTACCATGTTCTATCTAGTAGAAAAATCTTCTCGATTGAATAATATGATCTAGATTTTTGACTAATCTTCTTTATTCATGTTCTTTAAGTTGTATACATTGTTTGAGCAGAGTATTTTACTTTTGATTTGGGATTGAAAAATATTCTTGGTGGGTTTTCTTCTGTGGGATTCTGGAAGACCTTCAGGGGGTCTCGGGTTCCCAATTGGGTAATGTTATACCCACCCCTACATGATATTCAACCGCACATTGTTGTGACTGATGTAGATGAAATGCATCTTTGTCCGAGACATGGTAGCCAGGACTAGATAGTGTACGGAGGTGACCGGTAGGCATGGAGGGCCGCAGAGACAAGCTATACTTATCCTTCATGTAGGATCCTTGGAATATGATCCCAAGAGTTATTTTTTATTTTTTATGTAACTTCTTTGTAGTTGGGCTTGTATACAGGACCCTTTACCTTTATTACTTACATTTACACTCAGTGGTGTTTTTTAGTTATGGTTGTATCTATCTTCATCTATTGTGTTTTACTTGTGTGCAGTGTGCCCTGTCTGTGTGTGTACAGGTTTGGCAGTAATGCCTTTCCTTTTTAGGGACATTACTTTCTGGTGCTAGTCGTCAACTTCTGGCCTATGGAAGGTAGGGTTGAGGCAGCCATGACATGGGGCCCAGGGGTTTGGTCCTGAAAAGAATGCTGAGAGAAAATTCACCCAGAAAATTCCCTAATTTCGCATATAATGAGTATGAAACTCCCGAAATCACTTGATAGATTCATGAAACATATAGGTGGAGAGTGTGATCCTCCACTTTGGAGAATTCTTCATATCCTCAATGATTGAAAACATAGCTTTTAGTTATGACTCTACAGCCTTAGGACCACTATCCCTATAGTAGGTTGGAGGCGGATATAGCTAAAACTCACAGGTTAGTAATACCATAGATGGGATAGGTTGGGTTGCATCCCATACTGACTTCATGGACCGGAATAAAATGTCATAGAACTAAGCATTGACCCACAATTTTTTATTATAAGGAGTTTCCTTGGGTGGCACTATAAGAGGTATCATTGGAGGATTGGGTCCCACCACCTTCAGAGAGTGCTCATCGACAATTTATTATCAAGAAAGATGATTAATTTGTGGTGTTATAGCTCTAAAAATTCCATATTAAATCAACATAAATGATTTATAATAGATTGGAAAAGTTATAAAGGAAGGAACATACACATGGGCTTCCAAAAATCATGTCACAACCCTTAACCAGATAATTGATCCAGGTATCAGTGATAAGAACAAGTCATATGAGGGTCATAAAGACAAATATTTCAACCCACAACTAAGGGAATGTTAGGTTCAAGGTCACATATACCAATACAGAGGTTCCAATATATGGAACTTCAAATTCTTTGTATAAAGGGAAAACACATTACATTTCATTATTAATATTCATCTAGAGATAACCTTTTTATTTTTAAGCATTGATTTATTGAATTCCATTATTATTTAGTTAGATATAAAAATCATATCCTTGTTAATTAAATCGAAAATTCTGAATTTATAAGGATCAGACACCTAAAAACTAAAATTATAACGTCACATTACAACGTCCTAGCTTGCACATCCAGGATTAGTATATAACTGGTCTTACATAGTGATTTCATAAATTTAATTCCATTTCTAATTTTGAAAATTTGTTCCCATAATCTTCGTTATCATATAAAAATAAAAACAAATTATGTGTAATATGTGGTTAATTATGGTTTCATCATTAATATATGTGTGTGAAAATAACATAGATTTATGTTTTAACTTTAATTTATCCAATCATGTAATCCTAGAAGAAATACTAGCACACTGCAAGTCATATCAATCAAGGAACATAAATAAATCACATGAAACACAAGAAATGTATTCCAAAATATACATATATGGAATGGAATAATGAAAGGAATTTATGTCAGATGGTTCCTAGTATGATGCATTAATTATATTCCCTCGCATCGTCAATCCTAGGTAATGAAATTCATTATTAAAAAATTAAAAATAGAAAAAGAACAAAACAAGTGCTTCACCAAAAGGTGAAATTTGATCAACTGTAACAGTGAATCCAATAAAAACAACTACATGTCTTAGAAATTTGGGGTTCCCATTCATATGGGTTAGAAACTCCATTTAAAATTCTTATTACTAGTTTAAATCTTTTCCTAGTGTCCTGTCTAAGTCAAACATTATGAAAAAAATAATAATTTTCTGTTGATACCACTTTGTCGCATCCCACCCCTGATTCCACTTAGAGGTTCCCTAAGATAATTGCCAAAATACCACAAACACACCTCCCCATATTCAAAAGGCTTCTAATTAATAGTGAGGGACTAACATGTGTCTGTGGGAAGATAGTGCACTCACATATCCAAGTGGATCACAATAGTATATAATAAACAAGAAACTGTAGACACTATGTCAACAAGACCTGTAACCCATCATAATAGAAATGGTATCAACACATAGATCGTTGTATAATGATAATAAGAAGACATGGATGATGAATAATAATATGTTGGAACATTAAATGATATATATACAAAATATGATGGTCCTGATTTCATGTAACTATACAATAAGTGTGAACAAGGAATAGGGGATATTAGCATATACCACATGAAACCATGATACAAAAGGCCAAAATGATAGATACTACTAGCATCACATGAATAGGATTGATCCCCTACTACTGTAATCCCTCATAGAAATTTTAATCAAGCCTGAGAATATGTATGCTTCCCTTTATCTATACCCTAAATCAAAAATTCTTCTTGGGTTCCAAATGTGGCCCAATCATGGGGTGAGATATACTCAGTTGGACTCCACCTATGATGTATTGATCAAATTTCACATGAAATATAAAATGAAATGTATTCCATCAATTATAAATGGAATATTGGATTAAATAAACAAGTACAATGGATTGGATTAGACACGGGACACCCATCCCAAAATACAATCTTTGGCCTATGATGTCTGTGTTAGTACCATGAATTCATGCACTGGTAAAGTGATAAGAATATATGAAGCTGGAATGTCCCTAAGCTTGTGATTTCACTTGGATAACATATCCCAATATTATTAATTTGTACTGGTCATTTCTTATTTAAAATAGTCCTTGATCACAGAAAGATACACACTAAGCCTATACAAGGTAGTCTGGGTGGGACCCCAAGTATCTCACTAGGGTTTCTATATATGGAAATTCAATAGGTGTCTATTTGAGGTGACCCATTAATGAAATCACATGTGTCACTCATAGAATGGTACGATGACATCAGAAACTAACCACTGAGTTCATCCATGATATGGATGTTAAAGTGAATATATGGTGATCTCATCCAATACATATAGAGTGTCACTCCTAGCATGTTTACAATTTAATAAATTTTTTTAAAAAATGCATGATGATCCCATCCAAGGTGATTCTTAACTCAGAACCCCTTATATAATAGTAATATCTAAGGTGAAGTCATGTTTAGTCTTCTATGATAATTCAATTTAACAAGGAAAACATTCATAACATGAATATAAAATTTTCCCATGTGTTTATTTAATCAATCCATTTTGAAAAAAAAGGTGTAGGGTCTAACTCTTGGATCATCAATAAATTCAACATAATTAATTAACTCAATGAATTAATTATAAGTCATCACCCCTCAAAGGGTGCTCAAAAATTTATTTCAATATGCAAAGGGGGGGGGGTCTAACAATGACATACCCAATGGGGTTTTTTAAGTCAAGGTGATAATCCTTTTTTGATATTTGATGCTATTTTGGTCCATCCCGGACATCAAAAAAAATTTATTGAATTAATTTATGATATTGGAGGTGTCACTGGAAGATTCCATCAAGTGGAACAGTATCTTCTATTATAAATGCGATGAAAATAAGGGAAAGTAACTAGACCACATAACTTAGGTTTTTAGAACATGTTTCATCTATCATAATCCTTTTAATTAAGAAAGGATGAGAGTTATGAGAGAAATAATTGAATGAAATTAAAATAGGGTAAAAGTGGTCTCACATTAATAACTTTGTATATGGGAAAAGAAATGAATAATTGATATAAGATGAGTATAGAGCTTGACATATGATTATTGGTGGATCTGATATCAAGAGGGATCAAACGTGTATGATGGATCAATCTTAAAACCAATGAGTGGTGGGAGGAGAGTTCATGGGAGGATAATGGATGAGTTCATCTAAAAATATATTAAAAGATATGAGGATGAAATCCCCAATTTCATTAATAAAAAAGAATTTATTTATCCAACACAAATAGGAATCTTGTTTTGGATTCACAACTGGCCAAACCATGTGCCAATTGTGTTACATGCAACTTCTTATAGAGAACCCTCACACGATATCAACTCACAGTTTGTTTAACCATACAAAACACATGAAAAATTCCCTTTAATTTTTTTTTGAGACAATATAAATAGACCTGAAAGCCTTTTCACAGGGTTTTAGAGAAACTGTACAGAGCCCTGATCCCCATTTTCTCAAGATGCATGGTTAAAGAAACCTTATTGGATGGTCCATACAGTTTCTCCTAAATATTCAACCCAATTGGTGTTTTGTGGGTTGTCCTATAATCCCATAATTTTTCATCCATCCATTGGCTCCAATCATTACTATTTGGTTTAACATAAATTTAAAAAATTCCATTGATTTCCCTATTGGACACAATATATTTTCTATTAATATAAGGAAAACTGGGAGTTGATGTTTTATGATTCACCCATTTATTCTTTAAGAAAACCTCTATTCACAAAATGAAAAATTAATTCCTCAGATAACTGATGATTGATTTAGTCACTAAAAACCTAAAAAATTTGTTATCAAAGACAATATCACAAATAAAAAATTATCATTTTCAGGATTATTGGTTTTTTCATCCACACATTTGGTAACATTATCAACTACAAGTATTTTATTACAATTTCTAATGAACATTGGGAAATTAATCCTAAAACCTATCCCCCAGACGTCAAAAGTATGACAAGAACTAAGTGGAATTTGGGTTATTTCTTGTCTATTTGAAATATTTCTAGAAAAATAACAATTTTCAGACCATTTTCAAAATCCTTGGGCATCTTTGAAAAGGGTGGTCCAATAAAGTCTAGATTATAAAACTTTTATTGCTACCCTTTGATGTCCAAAGTTGCCTCCAAAATCCAAAGGTTGAAAAAACTCAAAGATAAAAGAAATTAAACTCTTAGTAAGAAATATTCTTATCACCTTTTCATTTCAAATAATCCCATGAAATGGATCATCCCAAATATAATTACTTGATTAAAATTTATATTTTTGAATTTTTTTCAAATTGAAATGATATGTGACCTAAGAAGATACCAAATAATTCACAATGTAAGAATAACAAGGCACTTCTCCTTCAATCATGTACAATTGATCTTCTAGAATGTGATCATTCAGTGGATCTTTGTCTGGAATGCCAGCTTCAGAAGTATTGGGATGTCAACATATGTGATAAAAAACATGGTTATCAACTCCCTTATAATATTTTATTTCAATTCTGTACTCTGGAAATATGAAAATCCTTATCAATTTCCTCAGTTTAGCTTCATCATCCTTAGTCATGTATATAAGATCTACGTGATAAGAAAGCACAATGAATTTCGTTTAAATAAAATATGTTTTAAATACTTATAAAGAAAATAAAACATCTAAAAAACAATTTTTATTCTTTTTAATTGAATTGGGACACATATAAGGTTTATGAGGGATAATAAATGTCTTGTGGTCTGCCCTTATTTTTCTGGAAAAATACTAGACCAGCTACATAGTTGGAATCATCAAAATTATCTTGAATGGCCCTTCAAAATTTGTTGAATGCATCACTTGTGTTGTAATTAAAATATTAGTCAACTCATAAAAGTATTCCCTCTATGGTAAATTGAAATGAAAACAAGAACCATTAAAATTTAATCTAGAGAGGGGAATAGAAATCATTTTGAAATCATTAATAAAACACCTATATAATGTTTCATGTCCTAAAAATGATCTAATTTTTTTCACATGTTGGGTAATGGAATGAATCTATCCCATTAATTATTAATTTGTCAATTTTATTGTATTTTTTTGAAATGGCATGGACATGGATAATTCCCCTTACAACTATTATATAAAACATTTCAAAATTTAATACAATATTCTATTCAGTGAAGGATTTGAAATCATTTTTAGAACATTCAATCAATTGTAATAGTCATTTCCCAAAACCATTGAAATAATCCATGAAAACCTAAAAAAAATATTCAATGTGATTTTAAAATATAATTACCTTGTTGTTATGAAATATAACTTGAGGATTTGAAAATATAAATAGAATTGTTTTGTATATAGATGTATAAATGGGATTTGTAAAGGTAGTCTTCTCTAAATCCTCAAGGAAAATATGTAACTAGAAATAACCTATAAATCCATAAAAATATCAATAATGTGTTCTCCGTACTTATATCTCTAACATTTCATTAATGAAGGGGATGGGTGAATGATCTTTCTAAGTGTCATTTTTCTACTTCCTAAAATCTATGAACACTCTCCATCTATTTTGAATTCTGTTAAGGGTTAATTAATTCCTTTCATTCCTTATAGTGGTGAGGCTAGTATTATTGGTTACTAAATGAATGAGGATAACCCATCATGAATTTGAAATTGGATAGATGATCCCATCCTCTAGGATCTTTTCTATATTCTTTGCACATCCTCCATCATGGTGTGGGATTCATCCACCTTTGGGGATATCTAATAGGTTGAAATCTCCCTTATGAAGAGTTGTTTATGAGAATATTTTTGGGTTTATACTTGGGGTACCACCTATGATCCATCATATTTCTCGGAAATTATCTCTCAATAGTTTAATCAATGATTTTATTGTGTTTTAGAAATATTATTTTCAATTATCACAAGTAATTTCTCTCCCTTCCTATGGAACACATTTTCCAAATTAGTGGGGAGTGGTTTTAATTAAATATATCAGGGATTATCAAGAGATTAAATTAAATTTAGTTTCAATAATTCCATTGGTTCGACCTGCTAATCATATTTAATCATATAATATTATTTATCATTTAAAAAATCATCAAATAAATTAGATTAAAACTCTTCTTCCCACATGAAATCAGAATCTCCAGTGTTTTGGGAATCCACAAGTAATATGATATTTTTAATTAAAAAATAATATCATAGTGATAAGAATTCATGGAACATACATAATCCTTCCATGGGTTCAGTACCATCATCATGGGAGAGTGTAATGAGTGACGGGTCATCCAATGGTTGCCTCATGGATTCTAAAATATTAAAGTGGATAGTGTTATATCCAAATTCCAGGGTCAGTGCCTCTTCATGTAAATTGATGTATCTTTTGAAAATTATTAATAAATTTCTCCAGGAAATGATGTGTTAGTGTGACGGGATACTATATTCTACTATATTCTATGCATTGAAGTCATGTGAGAATAACAGATCTTTTAATTTCACAAGAACATCCTCCATAACTCCTTTATGGAAAACCGTGGATCTATTTGCAAGATGGACCACCACTCATGTGGGCTTCAAGACGCCCATCAATAAATAAAATTATACTATGTGTGGTAATACCTCAATTGAATCACCTAGTTCACAGAAATCAAACTTTGTGTGAAAAGTTTATTGATTTGATTTGAGTTAAAAAGAGTGCGGTGAACGAAATAATGAAAAGGAAGACACAACCCGATTTATTTTTTAGTGGAAGCCTTGTGCTATGCCCCTTTATGCTACAAATTTTATACTAAATTAATGTAATGGAAAGACATATGAAAAATTAATTAAATGGAAAAGGAAGCGGATTGAAAAGGGAAAATTCTTGGTTATGACCCTCATGTAGGTACATGGTTTTTACTTCCCCTAGTTAGGTGGTTGTAGTGGATTATCACCAATCAGACGAAGGACATGGTTTCTTTGATAAGAAACAAGACATGAAACTTTTCATAATGTTCATGAATAAAAAAAAATTAGAGAACCCAAAAACAAGTTAAGAATTTTCCCAACCCCCAATAAAGCTGAAAGATATAATTTGATTTCATGAGTTGGAGGGAATATAATATTGGGGTTCTCCCTATATTCTTTTATGATGTCACACTTCATATAGAATGAAAGTTGTTATGGAGGAGGTGGTATCAACACCACATGATTTTCCAACTCTTATTCATCAATATAAAAAATTAAGTAATCTCTTCTTTAACATCCAAGGTATTCTCCATTTTTGTTGTATCTGAATTTTAGATAAAGTGATGTTAAAAAACAATTGATATTGAATAAGATTAAAACATGATGAATTAATAAAGAAGTCTTCCCATTCATGTAATTAAGAAGGGATATTAATATATTCTATTAGGAAAATTGTTAAATCCAAATCATTAGGTGAATATTCATTATCATATTCAAAAGCATGAGAGTGCTATATAGGAACTGATTGTTCATTTTAAAGAATGAGAAGATAATGTGGCAGGTTATCTTCAACAAATTTATTCCCAAATTCTTACAAAAAATACTGATCTCCCATGAGAAAATCAGCATGAAATATTACATTAGGGACCTCCAAATTATTTTTTACTATGTGATTATGTGATTAATTACTTTTTTAGATCTTTTTCTCGCACCTCGTGTTCTTTAAATGTAAAATTATTTGGGAAATCTCTACCAACACTCATTTTGGTTCTAGTTCTGGTTCAGGCAAAAATTTACCCTGAAATGAATGTACATATTTCATTAGCCATTCAATTTTTCTTTGTAGCTTTTTTTTATCTTTATGAAGTAATTTTATCGCATATTTTTCAATTTATTCCTCTTATTTCACCTGAGATTAGTCATTCGATGCATAATACTCACAATTTTAATAAATCATGGAGAAATTTTTTTTCCTTAATAAATATATGATTTTTATGTATTTTTTAAATGAAATCTTAATTCATTAAAAAATTATAAGTAAAAATAGTGAATGAAAAACACTTATAAACCTACAAACTGTTCTAATTTGGATGAGGAATTATCATAGGCACTCGAAAAAAATTTATAACTAAGTGATGCATAGGGGATGACCTAGGTTGATCTCTTGAGGAGCTATTGTGGTAAATCACACAGTAATTATAATTCACTATTGCTTATATTTTATGTATCTTTTAAATAATAATTAATGAAATTGACATTTTAGACTTGATAATGAAATAAAAAAACTAAACATGTAGATTCAATGTAAACACAACGAATGAAAATAGAGTGAAGTTTGAATGAAAGGATACATTCCTGATAGAATCACCCCATGTGAAACTTCATCATCTCTTAAAGAGATTCTAGTTTACATAATGGACTCACACCATCATAGGTGTGAACATCCTCCTCTACATATGGTTGTGAATATAAATTTCACTCAATGATCTTCGAGATATCACACATCAACCTCCTCTATCGATGGAGATTATTATAGAAGCGAATGTTAAACCTTGGGTGGAAAGTGAATACACAAAGGTGCCTTTCTGACTAATATAACCCACGTTATAACACTATGGAAAAAAGAAAAAAAATAAATTATATCTCAAAGAATAAGTTTCATCGTTGTATTACACCCTCGGGTACTTCCTTAGGGTAGCTACTAATGATCTTGAGCACAAAAGTTCACAATAGAGGAGATCAGAGTGAAAACACAACATAAAAAACATGATAGAATCAGAAGAAGAAGAATAAAATCATATACAATAATTGCATAATACTATTACATATGGAATGAAACTAAAAAACTATAGAATATGGGAACTAAACATTCCAATATTTTGAGTAGAGGGGATACATTTTTATATACAAATAAACAAAATCATGGCTCTAAATTCATTCTTCCAATAGATAGTGCATGGTAGACCCATTTGATGGATGAATCTGGGATTTTGGTCTTCTTAATTGCTTTTAAAAAATATATTTTTTGTCTATCCCCAAAATCATTGTTTCATCATCCTTGCGAAAAAAAAGATATGTACCATTAATATAGAACATTTATTATGGTAGAATGTTTCTTTCCTTCCCTCCAAATTTCAAGAACCCACTGCACACACTTTTGATGAAATATTTCCATGATCATTCATAGTGAAACGTCCCTTTGAATTATCATTAACATCCAGCTGAAATCAACCCAATTGGTATTTTGTTGACAGAGTTATTTATTTATTTACTATGGTGGGGTCTACATAGTCACCCAGAATATTTCTCAAAACATAATGAATTTTTCGACCCCCTAGATTACAGAATCTATTCCTAGTCTAACATAAAATTATTTAGAAAACATTTCAAGAAATATAGTAAAACTAGAATCATTATATTTCCATAGGTATTCGAAAATATATGCTCGAAATATTGAAGTCAATTAAAAAATGTAAAATTACAGAATAGACCATTTTTTGCATTTATGTTCAATATACCACTAAAAACTAAAACTGTGACAATTAAACATAAAATAACACTATGTTGGGAATATATAAATTTAATTAAATAATGAAATGTGTGAAAATTTGAGCATTATCATGGTTATAGATTATTTAATTAATGTGTGTTATTTTTTTATATAGGATAATAAGTGCAGGTGAAGCACACATTTAGACATAAGGAATGTGATCTCTCAAAACCTCCATTATACCACTGGGTTATGATTTTTATCTCTTCTCCCCAATGTAAATATTCATCATTATTATATAATTCTCCTACATTATAGGCATATGTTCTATACATGTTTATATAGTTTATGCCTTCATTGTTTGTTGGGGAATTACATATTCTGGAATGTTTCCTTCTTAATTCATCTCGATAGGAAATCCCAATTGAAGGGAAATTCTCCATTTCATACCCATATTCAAGTACAACTCATTTTCTATATTGGTCAACAAATAATTTGGTAAAATAACCCTTATTATCATGAAATATTATTTTAGTTCAATTATGGTTTTATACAAAAAATGTCACTTCCATTGAAATATCCTATATCTTATTCCCTTAAAATAAATTAATGTGGCTCATTTATAAAGCTTCCTGAAAAAACTTTTACATCTATTGACATCATTTGGGAATAATTTTTTTTGATAAATTTTTTATTATCATTATTGTCCATATATATTTTATTCCCCTATTTCATGGATATCATTTTGATACACCCTTTTGTTTTTACTTATGTCATGATTTCGAAACGCATTTCATTCATTGGGTAACACTTATGATTTTTTCCTTATGATTTATTCTTTATGGGGAACACATATTCATGACAAAGTTATGATGGGTTCACCCATATAGTGCTCCAATCAACTGGGTATTGTTTAGTCTCATGAGACATCATGTATGGGATTAGGGAGCAGACCTAATACATTATGGGAATTTTTCCACCATGGGATGTTGTCTTAGAATTCAGCCCCAACTCATGTTTATGTCATTTAATATTATTCTTCCACATTTCAATATTTCTTGGATCACATGATACCATTTATTAAATGTTATTATTAAAATTTCTTATTCATGTGTAATTTATTTTTATGTCATCTTTTTATTCTATCTTACACATGTGTTACACATTATTCCCATGTTTTTTCCTTAATGGGATTGTTAGATCATCCCTATTGTCAATGTCTTTACTAGGTTATCCTTTGTATATTTAGGTTGTCAAAAAAATATAGGATTTCATTTTGGAAGATTAATATAATGAATTTTTATTATATTTTCGTGTTTTCAATTTTATGTACCTAGTATTAGAAATACCTAAGACATTATGGTATGTGGTTGGTATTAATTATGCTTAAAATAATGTAATAATATTCTTAAGAGGCTTGCATCAATATATTTTGTATCAATGAATGGTCTAGTTATTTATGGAGATTATTACTATAATACTTTAGAAAGAACCCTATATACAAATTATATCACCATGGATAATATAGATTGAATCATAGGGAATCACATGTTAGGATATAACATTAATTAACAAGTATATCCATATATTTTCATGGTTCCCTTATACTAGATATGTATTCAAGTCCCTTAATATTATTTTTCTTTTTTAGAAATGGAGGTAAATATTAGAACCCATCCAAACAATCAAAAATATATGATATATGATGATTTCTCCAATGAAATTTCAAATATAATTGGAATTTTTAATCAAAGCATCATGATTGTACTAGAACAATTGGATCAAGATATGAATAATAACTTGAATCATGTTAAACTCCCTCCGCCTAAGAAATAGAAATTTGAGGTCAAATATTTTTTGTGATAAATGCCTCCCATATTCAATGGATCTTCGTATCCCATCATTTTATAACATTTGATTAACTCCATTGATAATATATTTTCTCTCATAAAATTCCTAGAATAAGAGAAATTTGTGCTATTGGTCCACCATTTTGATGGGAAATCTGATAAGTGGTGGAAACTATCAATGAACACAATGTATAATGAGGAAATGTATTCCATGGAATGAGATGCATTAATGAAAATATTTTTCAATAAATATTTCTTTGAAGTCTCAATATTATGATGGAGAGGGAGTTTCTTTATCTAAGGAAAATGGAAGATGATTCTATCAATGCATTTGATTCAAACATCGTAAGACCATCATGGTATGCATCTTGCCATATCGTAAGTATTGAAACTAAGGTGGATCAATTATTTAGCATTTTGAAATCAAGTATATTAAAATCATAGAAATTCTACACATTTGTAGTTAT
This sequence comes from Viscum album, assembly GCA_963277665.1. Classification (NCBI taxonomy): domain Eukaryota; kingdom Viridiplantae; phylum Streptophyta; class Magnoliopsida; order Santalales; family Viscaceae; genus Viscum; species Viscum album. The sequence continues at coordinate 630,172,384 of OY728127.1, forward strand.
GAAGAGAATGTTCAATGTGACTTTAATGTTGATATAAAAAATAGTGATTTTGAGTTTTCCCATGGGACTAGATACAAGAAACATAAGATATAATTCTCTTTAATAATCCGAACAGAAAAATATTATAGGGGAAACAAAAAACAATGACCCACATATCAAAAGTGTTGGAAAATGTATTCTAGGAACTACCAAAGGCGATCCAGAAGGTGATTCGTGTTTGGAAAAGTGGGGAAACAAGCTAATAAATGCCAATGTGAAAGGAATAAACCAATTAATAAAGAATTTATGGTTCTGATGAACACTATTCCAATTTTTTGGTGCATTAAATTCAATGAAAATGGGAATTATGTGAGCCAATGCCAAAAAAACCATGGGTGGTTCGGGGAAATCAATAACATCAACCTCCAATGAAATAAGGATTGACATATTCTATCAATACTGATGAGGTGGAGTCAAAAAATGGTGTGTCAATAGGTACACTAGATATTGATTCAATATTAGAGAACATAATATTTGATTCTAGTTCTATGCAATCTTTCATAACCTGTATGTTTAGTAGAACTATTAAAATTCACTTCAAAATATAGTGGTTCATTTGTAAATAATAATAGAGAATGGGGGAATTGTTGCATCTATAATATATAACTAATCTCCAATAAATGTTGGTTGTATGAACATCCAATATAATCATATATTACATACTTTATAAGAGTTTGGTGATATATTGGGAATGGATTGTCTATCTTTATATAAATCCATTATCAACATTCAATAAAGGGAGATCACTCTTCACATTCAATGCATCCACCAAATTTTTATAAATGTAAGGGGGAGGATGAATCCCCAACAGAAACATTAAATTAAATATGGATATTATTGACTTATGAGAATGTATATCTTACATAAATTATTAAGACAAAGAAGAGGATCATGATTGAATACATTCCCATTATGAGGGACTACACTAACCTGATCCTTGAAGAATTTTACCATCTTCCTCCTGACCAAGTGGATGAGTTCACAATTAATCTTATTCCTATATATCTTCATATATCAATGGTTTATTAAAAAGGTGCCACAATTAAGTAGGAATTAATTAATAATAATATCCAAGAGAATATGTACAATATTTTTATACACCTGAGTGATCAAGAATTATGTGTGGTAGTCCTTTTTTTTCAGAGTAATGACGGATCAATGCACCACTATATTTATTATCATGAACAATAAAAAATCATGATAAATAAAAAGTAACCCCTTCAATAGACAGATGAATTTTTCGATAAAATATTTGGTGTGAATTATTTCTCTATGGTGGACCCTAAGTCAGGATACCACAAATTTCTGGTGAAGAAAGAGGATATTCCCAATAACTCATTTCAAATGAGGTATGGATATTATGATTTCATAGTGATTCCCTTTGGACTCACTAATTCTCCATAAATTTTCATGGGATTAATCAAAATATTATTTACATATTAGATGAAAAAATTTATGGTAGTCATTATATAGGATATTACAATATACTCTATATGCAAGAAGGATCCTGAGGAGCATTTTAATACTTTGATAATGATTTCTTGAAGGGAGAAACTATATTAAAAAGTAAATGTGAGCTATGGACAGAGGAAATGTCATTCCTAGGGAATTCCTTCACCATGAAAGGAATATATGTGGACCATTATAAGAAAAAAGAAGATGACGAGTGAATTAGACCTCCATCTGTAATAAAGACTCATAGTTTTCAGGGTTTATTTGGGTATTATTGATGAATTACGAAGAACTTATCACAATTTTAAAACCCACCAACCATGTTTAATCTTAAGGGATTGATGTTTGTATCATCTAGTGAATGAAAATAATGCATCAAAGAGTTGAAAAATGGTCTTACCACTACACTCGTACTTACACTACCGACATATCAGTTACTATTTGTGGAATACAGTGAATCTTTAATAATGGGATTAGGTAGTGAACTTATGAAAAAAGATAAAGTGGTTACCTAAATATCTTGTTAGTTGATATTTCATTATAAAAATAATCCCCTAAATGATATATAGTTAGTTGATGTTATCCTCTCTTTGAAAATATAAATAAATTTTCTCAATTTGGAGAAGCATGAGATGTGTCCAGATTATAAGTTCCCCAAAAATATATTCATATAGAAGGAGAATAATATAATCCAAAGAATATTTTTATATCTCATTGAGGATTATTATTGATCAATCCATTACCATTCTATTAAGGACAATAAATTTTTAGATTATATAATTTTAAAGGATTCTACAAATAATATTAACTATGAAAATTGAGAAGGATTCAATAATACAACACTTTAAAAGGATGAAAATGGTAATTATAAAATAATGTACATCATCATTACTTTTACATATGATTTATCAAACATCTCTTTTATTAAAATTATATTATTCACAATGAAATGATGTGAATATTCTGAAAATAGTGGAAGCTACAAGAAATGGGATATTCTCAATGTCCCAAATTTATCTGGAAGAATTCATAAGATTTTTGTCATGAATATGTGTAATATAGAATCCATAGATAAAGAAAGATATTTATAATGAAGAACATATACCAATCCACTCTATCTACCTTGAATAATGGAGATGTATACAAATCCTTGATAAAACTATTGGTGGGACACTATGAAGATGGAGACCGCTGAATGTAAATCAATGTTTGTGGTATGTCAGCAGGTGAAGACTAAAAATAAAAAAATATAAGGGGATTATTCAACCATTAACTATACCAACATAGAAATTTAAAAACATTAGTATGGTCTTTTTCATTGATCTTAAAAATATATCCATGGGAATTAATTTTATATGGGTCATTGTAGGTTGTTTTTTAAATATTTAACAATTTAATGGCATTTTAGAGGGTTTCTCCCCCAAACAACATGAAAATATACACAGAAATGAAGTGGTGAGGCAATAATGGGTACCATTATCAATTTTATCTAATTGAGATCATAGATTTACATCATATTTATATAAAATTATCTGACATGATCTAAATACTATGCTAAACATTAGTATGAATTCTCATACTCATACCGATGGAAAATCTGAGTCGATAATTTTTGACACATAAAGACATGATGAGAGCATACTCTATGTACTTAAAAATGAGGATGGGGCTAACTTCTACCTCTAGTCAAGTTATCTTACAAAAACAGTTTCCTCACATGTATCCCAATGGACCCATATGAATCCCTTTGTGGGAAAAGTTGTAAAATACCATCATATTAGGATGATGTTGATGAATATAAGCCTTTGGGACCTAAAATGGCCATAGAAATGGTATAAAGGGTGAATACCATCCAACAACATATTCGAGATGCCCAAATTCAATAAAAGATCTATTCAGATAATCATCAAGGGTGAATAGAATTTATGGTTTGTGACAAGGTATTCCTATGCATATCACTTTAGAAAGGATTCGGGAGACATGGGAAGAAATGAATGCTACATCCCTATGACATTAACCCCTTTGAGGTTCTTGATCATGTTGATGTTGTGATGTATCCACTGGAACTTCCACCAACCTTGTATCAAGTAGATGATGCATTCCATATACCCTGTAAGGGTTGGTGTCCTGAGAACCAGCTGTTTTGTACTTTGATTACATGAATGTTCACTTAGTATATATTGTTCATTGTTCTGAATGACTATAATATAATAATGTCCTGTAATATTTGTTGCATTGATAAGGTCATGGAAGATCCAAGCTATGATGAGAACCTTGAAATGCTATAAAAATATTCTTAAATAAATTTCTATGGTTGGATGACATACTATGATAGGACACATAGTATACAGATAGTCAAGTGAGAGTACTCGTAAGAAGACGAGACTCTCTCTCTGATGGATTTCGCACTTTCTAATCTCCAAGATGGGAGATTATGAGAATAGACCCACTAGCAGCAATTCAGCATGTATTGGGGTCATTGGACATTGCTATCTATGAGTGTGTGTAATGGTCCTTAGACTGAAATATTATCATTAACTCATGTCATGACTCGTGCACTTAGATTTATTGACGAAAACCGTCACACAGACAGTTGGCGGGAAGTAGGGTACATTGGGTGCATCACGAATGACATGTTGTAAATGGATAAGTCGAGGAAGGATTTTCCCCTTCCATTTATGGAAGTTGATATCTCAGCCCGTTGATTGAAATAGAACTGTCTTATTAAATTCCATGGCCATGGTGTAAACGATGAGTTTATTTTAGGTAGTCAAAGAACGACGGATCAAGAATATAGGTTTATGACACTGCCATGAAACCTTCTTGATGAAATATCAAGACAAAGGGATTAAATTACATAGTAAGAGTTCGTATGAAGTGATACATCAATGCGGCGTCAACTTCTTTCTCTTGGGTGCCTTGACCCATTGCTAGACAGTAATCTTGGACTTTAGGCAAGCTCGCCTAATGCCAATGAGAAAGAGGCCTAGAGGATCACACATTAAGTGTATTCAAGTATCTCAAGTAGAATAAAGATTATTTCCGTACGTGGTTTAATAATTATTCAAGGATGCCTAAATAGTTTTAATGATGGAGGAAGAAGGAAATGAAAACTAGATATACATGTCGTGTACATTGAATGTACATGCCGTGTAGTTTTCAATGAAAAACAAGTACACACCGTGTATTTATTAATACACACCATTATAGTTTTTCCAGTAGGGATTATGAGGATATAATAATGTTTTAAATGATATTTATTATAATCAGCGTGGGCGCATGTCAAGGAATTAATTATTCGACATGGGGGTTTTAAATAAGAGTCAATGAAATAAATAAAATGCGTAACACATTTATTTATTGTAATAACTCTATAACCTCAAACCTGATTATAAATATCCTCACAAACCCAACTCATTTCCAACACACTATAGAATCATTGTGCACAACAATTCTGGAGAACTCTTTCAAGGCCGAAAGAAGCTCTACCTCCAAGAACGCTCTCAAGACTGAGAGATATCCTCTTCCATAGGATCAAGATGATCTAAGGTAGACAACTCAAGAAAATGTTTCTCCATGCTAGCACCCGGAGACTCCTTTGGCGATGTCCCGAGATACAAGGTACATGTGTGGATCACTGCTACAGGAAGTCTACACTTGGCTTCTGCGACGCAACGATGAATCACATCAGAACCTGATCAAGAACATCAACGAAGAAATAAAACCAAAAAGGTATTTCTTTTCAATTTATTAAATTAATTATAATCAACATGTAACGATCCTACTTTGTGGTTCCGGGACTTTCCTTTTCTTTCTCCATTTCTGTGACTCGATCCGTGGAGACTGGCATTTATCGTCGTATTGTTCCCAGATTGATCATTGTTAATGAAAAAAATCCAAGTTGGCACATCCACCCACACACTTTTTCTGCTCCCGGAACCTTCAAATGGTATCAGAGCGAGGATACAACGTTGATTATAGTTATTTAATTTTCGTTGATAATTTACGCATTTATATTTGATTCAATTCAAAATAAATTTTTCTCTAAATCTGAATAAATGAGATCTATCCTTTCTCCTTCGTTTCTTGATTCAAATCATAGAAAAGGCCTTTTAATTTTAATTTTGATTAAAATAAAAACAATGAACTCATCCGGAAGATCCACTCTTTTTGTCTATACAACATGGGATTACACAACGTGTAATTAAAAATACAAGTCCTGTACTTAGGTTCAACGAACTGGAACTGGTCCGCCAAACCATGATGTATGAATTGATTATACCTAAGTATTAATCATGCCATGTTGACCAGAATTGAACGGAACCTGGAAAATGGAATACACGGTGTGTATGTTGGAGCAACACGCCGTGTAGTCCATTTCGGCCTAGGTGAAACCGTGTACAAGGATAATCCACGTACCGTGTACACGGGATTTCCAGACCGGTTACTGCGTAACAAGGAAGTAGGCGCCGTGTATGATTCATTTACATGTCGTGAACTCCAGAATTTCAAATGTATAAAAAACACGCCAAATCCCTCGGCATGTACTTTGGATTAAGGGTGAAAATAAATACACGCCATGTAAATATAAACTACACACTGTGTACTTTCCAGAAATGGAATTTCAACAGGTTTCCTCCAATGTACAAAGACCCATACAAGGAATATGGATGAGAAGAATCTCAGGGAAATTCAGAAAGGAATTTAAGATAAATAATTGATTAATTATAAGATCATAATTAATTGAATTCGAGCGCGATTTATCTTAAATGAAAGAATGATTAAAAGAATTTGAATTCTAAATATGCGTAAATGTCGTTGCATGCTATAGATGATCATGATCTAGACCAAAGACCCTTTGTATGCGTATGGTTTCATTTAAATTAATTTAATTTAAATTTTTTGGCCTACAAGCCTTCTTCCATTAAAATGTAGGGTATGTGTGCCCATGGTTTCTTTAATGTAAACTCATGTAATTGAGGATCTACCCAAGCTAGAGGAGACAGTTCAAATCCTGAAGCTGAGGTGAAACCGAAGCAAGAAGATACAAAGGTGGACATGTGGGAGCTTCAAAACACGAACCATCAGGTTCAAGGTGTTTTCCCTAGGTCGGGGATAGCTTATGAAACCGCTAGATAAGATAACCAATAGAAGCTCATGATCATGCCATCTTATTTTATTTCTGTTTGATTGCATGGTTTATTTATTATGTATGTGTTTTCACGATCACATAATTAATAAAATGAACATTAATGAAAAGATGGAATAAAATAAAAACCAGACTATGTGTAGACATTATCGGAACATGGTTAATCACTTAAGTAGGCATCACTAAATATTAAAAAACATGTTATAATGCGAAAATACGCATAAAAAATTAAAATCCCTCAAAACCGTATTAAGTTACACCAAGCCTTCCATTACTTGATTAAGGGGAAGACTCAATAAAACTATGTGTTTGACCAACCCTTGTTGGGACGCTTACTTTTATAAAGGAAGCCCTTTTTAAAAGTTTCGGGTTGACATAACCATATTGTATTAAGAGAAGTATCCCTTGCTAGAATTGATGTAATATTGGAGGAAAGAGTTGAGGAAATCCAAGTCAGGATTTCAGGATTGGGGAGTCCACTCAACAGATCAAGGAACTGTAAGCTCACAGTTGGCAAAGACCTGCCTACCTAAATACCTTCAAATAGCTTGACCAACCCTTGTTGGGGTTATGCAAAGGGGAATATGGATCCTTTACACTAAAATGTCAAAGAAACTAAACATTCTGAGTTCAATGGTGAGGGCCATTTGGACATGATAAAATAGTGGGAGAATTAATTCATTTATTATTTCTCATAAAATGTAATCAAGAAAGTACTGATAAATATGCTCTTTTAATTTGTAGAATCGAAATGAAAAACTCGTCAACTAGCTTTTCTCTGCAATCAATTCTGGATAAAGACAATATCCTCACCAACAGTAACTTTCATGAATGGTATAGGCGCCTTTGGGTTATCCTATTCCACGAATAAATGTTTTACATGCTGGAGTCCTCAATTCCCGATTCTCCTGCCCCAGGGGAAAGTGATGAAGATTTCCCGGTCTATGATCAAAATTTGAACGATGCTATCGACGTTCAATGTTTGATGCTATAATATATGTATAGTGAGCTCATAATGTCTCATGAAGACATGGATGTATATAGCATGCTCGAGCACCTCTGTGGTCTATACTAGGAGAGATCAAGACAGGAATGGTTTGAGATCTCCAAGGCTCTATTCCAGGTCAAGCTTGGAGAGGGTTCCCCTGTTGGGCCTCATGTAGTCAAGATCATTGGATACATTGAGCGCTTGGAGGTTCTAGGGTTTAAACTCCCTGAAGAACTGGGCACCGATCACATTCTTGCATCACATCCCTAGAGATTCTCGAACATTGTTGTTAATTTCAACATGAACAACATTGAGAAGTCATTATCTGATTTTGTTATCTTTATTCTCCAAGTAGATAATGACATGAAGCGTAAAAAGCCTTCTGTCCTTATAGTGAATGAAAGGAAAGGGAAGGAGAAAAGCTTAAAGACCAAAGCTTCTTCAAGGCCTTCCAAGAAAAGGAAGGTCAAAGGGGAGGCATGGGAACATGATGCTGTTTGTTTCGCATGTGGCAAGAAGGGCCACTGGAAGAAAAACTGCACCTAGCCTAGAAAGCAAGGGGATTCTACAGGTGCATTTTTCATCGAATGCAATCTATCTATTTCTACAAATTGCGTATTAGATACTGCTTGTGGTGATCACATCTGTTTCCAAATACAGGAACCAAGTAGATTCAGAAAGATTGACGAAGGTGAGGTGGATCTACGAGCAGCCAATGGAGCCAGACTCACTATTGTAGCTGTCAGAGACTACCATTTCACATTGCATACTGGTATGGTCTTGGTTTTTAATGGATGTTGTTATGTACCCTCTGTAACCAAAAACATTATTTTAGTATTCATATTAGATACTGATGGATTCATCATCATGTTTGGAAGTGGATGTTGCTACTTTTATAAGGATAGCATTTGTTTTGGTAGGGCACATTTATATAACAACCTTTATGTGTTAGACTACACAATCCAAGTAATGTAAATAGATGACAAAGTTAATTCACATGACTCATTCCACACCCAACATTGGCATCAATGGCTAGGTCATGTCAATGAGAAACATTTGACAAAATTACATCAAGATGGGTATTTAGATTGTTTTGAACTAAAACCACTTGGTGTATGTATTGTGTGTCTACAAGGAAAAATGACCAAAGCCCCATTTAGTGGGAAAGGTGAAAGAGGTAAACAACTTCTAGAATTAGTTCACAAAGATGTGTGTGGGAAATTTCTAGTTGAGGCAAGGGGTGGGTTCTCATACTTCATAACTTTTACTGATGATTTTAGTAGATATGGATATATCTACTTAATGGGGTATAAGTTAGATTCTTTTGATCGATTCAAAGAATTCAAGAATGATGTTGAGAACCATCTTGGTAAGAATATTAAGAAACTCCGCTCAGACAGAGGAGGATAATATCTTAATCAGGACTTCATTGATTTCTTACTGGAGTTTGGGATTCTATCTCAACTCACTCCTCCTTACACACCACAGTGGAATGGAGTAAGTGAAAGGAGTAACCGCACCCTGTTAAACATGGTGAGATCAATGATGATTCATGCGAGTCATTCATTATCCTTTTGGGGATATTCATTACAAACAACATCACAAATACTAAACCAAGTTCCAACTAAATCGATAAATGGTATTCCATATGAGTTATGGAGTGGACGCAAAGCCATGTTATCGAATTTACATGTGTGGGGTAGCAGAGCATATGTTAATAAATATTCAAGTAACTAACTTGCACCCTGAGGCACAAAGTGTATCTTTATAGGATATCCTAAGGAAACAAGGGGATTTTACCTATAAAACCCCTCATTAAAAAAGGTTACAGTGGAAAGACATGCCATATTCCTTGAGAGGGAGAACATATCCAAAAGAGATAGTTGGAGGGAGATAGACTTCGATGAAGTCGAGGATGAAGATACACAGGAGTTTGTACAAGAAAAGATTACACAAATCCTCATGGAAGAACAATCTATACCGGAGACACAAGAACTGTGTAGGAGCACAAGAGATGTGAGAGAACTAGACCAATATGGCTTTCTTGTCATAGAAGATGGTGACTGATTATTGGTTGAAAATGATGATCCTATTACCTACAAGGAAGCAGTTTAAGGAACAGACATTGCCAAGTGGCAAGAAGACATGAATTCTGAAATGGATTCCATGTACCAAAACCAAGTATGGATTTTGGTAAATCCTCCAGTTTATGTAAAGTCTATTGGTAATAAATGGGTATTCAAGAAGAAACTGGACATGGAGGGGAAAGTCAGCACCTATAAGGCACGACTGGTTGCAAAAGGTTTTAGACAACATCAATGATTTGACTATGATGAAACCTTTTCACTGGTTGAAATTCTGAAATCCATCAGAATCCTATTGGCCATTTCCGCTTACCAGGACTTTGAAATTTGGAAAATGGATGTCAGAACAACTTTCCTTAACGGGAACCTCCAGAAAGATGTCTACATGACACAACCTGAAGGGTTTGTGACTCCAAAGGATACCAACGAGGTAGGAAAGTTTCATAAATACATTTATGGATTAAAGAAAGCATCAAGGTCATGGAACATTCGTTTTGATGAATTTGCAACGGAATTTGGATTTGTTAAGAACGAATGTCAGCCTTGTGTCTACAAAAGGTTTAGTGGAAGTGCAGTCATTTTTCTAATTGTGTATGTTGATGACATATAACTAATTGGAAACGAATTACATATCTTACAGTCAGTTAAGGCATGGTTGCATAAATTCTTCTCCATGAATGACTTGGGCGAGGCAGCATATATTATTGAGATCAAGATCCATCGTGATAGATCCAATAGAATGTTGGGCCTGAGTCAAACTATATACATTGACAAGATACTGAAGCGATTCAGTATGGAACAGTCCAAGAGGGGATTGTTTCCAGTGTCACATGGCATTCATCTTTCCAAGAAAATGTGTCCTCAGACACATGAGGAAAGAAATAGAATGTCAAGGATCCCTTACGCATCCGTGATTGGGTCATTCATGTATTCTATGCTATGTACGAGGCTAGATGTTGCTAATGCATTAAGTGCGGTAGGTAGATATCAAGGTGATCTAGGAGACCTCTATTGGATGGTGTTCATGACTATCCTCAAGTATCTGATGCGTACTAAGGATATGTTCCTGTTTTATGTATGAGATGAGGAAGTAGTCATTAGGGGACATGTAGATGCTAGTTTCCAGACTGACCAAGATGACATGAAGTCGTAGACTAGATACATCTTCAGTTTGAATGGAGGTGCAGTGAGCTGGAAGAGCTCAAAAAAAGTGTAGTGGAAGATTCTACAGTGGATTTCGAGTATATCGTAGCTTCTAAGGCAGCTAAAGAAGCAGTATGGATGCGAATATTCATCCAAGATATGGATGTAGTACCGAGCAGTAAAGATCCTATCACACTCTGTTGTGATAATACTACTGCGGTGGCACTTGCAAAAGAGAAAAGTTCACATCAGCGGACAAATCACATACATCAGAAGTATCATATATTGAGGGATATTTCTCAGAGAGGTGAAGTTGCAGTGATCAGTATTTCCACGGAAGACAACGTGGAGGACCCCTTGACTAAAGCCTTGACTCAGTAGAAACATGATCATCATGTGAGGTCTAGCAGACTAAAAGTCATAGGCAGTTGGCTCTAGTCCAAGTGGGAGTTTGTAAGGGTTGGTGTCTTGAGAACCAACTGTTTTGTACATTGATTACATGAATGTTCACTTATTATATATTGTTCATTATTCTGCATGACTATAATATAATAATGTCCTGGAATATTTGTTACATTGATAAGGTCGTGGCAGATCCCCGCTATGATGAGAACCATGAAATTCTATAACAATATTCTTAAATAAAGTTCTACGGTTGGATGACATACTATGATAGGACACATAGTATACAGACCGTCATGTGTGAGTACATAAAAGAAGACGAGACTCTCTCTCATGGAGTTCGCACTTGGTATTATACAAGATGGTAGATTATGAGAACAGACCCACCATTAGAAATTCTACAAGTATTGGTGTCATCAGACATTTCTATATATGAGTGTGTGTAATGGTCCTTAGACTGAAAGATTATCATTAACTCATGTCATGACTCACGCACTTAGATTTACTAACGAAAACTGTCACACAGACAGTTGGTTGGAAGTAGGATACGTTGGGTGCCTCACGAATGACATGTTGTTAATGGATAAGTCGACGAAGGATTTGTCCCTTCCATTTATGGAAGTTGATATCTCAGCCCTTTGATTGAAATAGAACCGTCACATTAAATTACATGGCCATGGTGTAAACGAAAAGTTTATTTTAGGTAGTCAAAGAATGACGGATCAAGAATACAGGTTTATGACACTGGCATAAAACCTTATTGGTGAGATATCGAGAAAAAGGGATTAAATTACACAGTAAGCATTCGTATGAGGTGATACATAAATGTGGCGTCAACTTCTTCCTCTTGGGTTCCTTGACTCATTGCTAGATAGTAATCTTGGACTTTAGGCAAGCTCGCCTAATGCCAAGGAGAAAGAGGCCTAGAGGGTCACACGTTAAGTGTATTCAAGTATCTCAAGTAGAATAAAGATTATTCTCGTACCTGGTTTAATAATTATTCAAGGAAGCCTAAATCGTTTTAATGATGGAGGAAGAAGGAAATTAAAACAAGATATACACGCCGTGTACATTGAATGTACACACCGTGTAGTTTTCAATGAAAAACAAGTACACGCCCTATATTTATTAATACACACCCTGTAGTTTTTCCAGTAGGGATTTTGAGGATATAATAATGTTTTAAATGATATTTATTATAATCAGCATGGGCGCATGTCAAGGAATTAATTATTTGACATGGGGGTTTTAAATAAGAGTCTATGAAATAAATAAAACCCGTAACACATTTATTTATTTTCATAACTCTACAACCTCAAACCTGATTATAAATATCGTCACAACCCCAACTCATTTCCAACACTCAAGAGAATCATTGTGCACAACAGTTCGGGAGAACTCTTTCAAGGACTAAAGAACCTCTACATCCAAGAACGCTCTCAAGACCGAGAGAGATCCACTTCCATCGGATCAAGACGATCTAAGGTGGACAACACGAGCAAAGGTTTCTCCACGCTAGCACCCGGAGACTCCTTTGGCGACGTCCCGAGATACAAGGTACACATGTCGATCACCGCTAGAGGAAGTCTACACTTGGATTCTCCGACGCAATGACGAATCACATTGGAACATGATTAAGAACATCAACGAAGAATGAAAACCCAAAAGTTATTTCTTTTCAATTGATTAAATTAATTATAATCAGCATGTAACGATCCTACTTTGTGGTTCCGGGACTTTCCTTTTCTTTGTCCATTTTTGTGATTCGATCCGTGGAGACTAGCGTTTATCGTCGTATTGATCTCGGATTGATCATTGTTAATGAAAAAAGGCCAAATGGGAACATCCACCCACCCGCTTCTACTGCGCCCAGAACCTTCATACCCCTCTTAAGAAGATACATTCCAAATACCTCACATGTACTGAATTCAGAGGTTGTACGCTTGGAAAATGATTTCTCTTAGGAGTAGTAGTCAGTGAAGATCTTGGACCATAGAGAAAATGTTCTTCTCAATAAGGTAACTCGGTTAGTCAAATTATTATGGAGGATCCATATATACAAAGAAGAAATAGGGGAAAAGGAGGAAATGATAATGGAGGAGTACCCTCACATGTTTTCACTATATTATGTAGAACAAAATTTCAAGGAAAGAATTCCATAAGGGGGGGGGAGAATGTAATGATGAAAAATTTTATTAATAAAATTTACTTAATTATAATCACATCATGTAGAATAAAGAACATACATCACAATGAGAACAAAATAAAAACATTAAATTCATAAATTAATAATGATAAATTCATCAACAATTAAAACAATAAGAATAATAATTATCATAGTGCATCAATCAATTGAAAATAAGATAATAATAATGGGGAAATATGGATCTGCACGATCCATAATAATGGCCAAACTCATAATATAAGTCATTGAAATAAAAGAAAATAATATAATATTAATTTTGATGATTAAAGTATATATTACAATGGGATTAAATTTAATTGAATTATTTATAAATGAAATAAGTGATATCTATAGAAATTAATTAACCTATATCATTTGAATAATAACCTGACAATTAGGAATATAATCTAGTTTTCAGAATAAAAAAATTACTATGAAAGTATAAAAAAATTATGCATCATATAAATGAAGAAATGAAAAAATTATATCATATGTGAAGTAAATATATATTTAAAAAATGATAAATTAAGTGTTGGAATTTCTGAGAATGTAAATGTTTATTTATAATCTAATAACTAATATAATAATTTAAAAGAAGACTTATTTTCATAAAATAGATTCAAAAATTAAAAATGTTGTTTTATTAAAATTATATGATAATTTTATGAGGCCTTAATTAATTTTTCTTAGTTTCATAACATTGATTATAATATTTAAATCTATATTTCTCCCATAAATAATGATTTATATTCAATATTTAATGTTTGGAAAAAATCCCTCAAGGTTACATTGCATCATTTTTCGGTTGGATGTGTTCGTTGACAATGTAGGTTTTCATGGTGATGTTTCAAGTTATAGATATTTTCTTGACAATCCATTTTTAAAAAGAACCATGAAAAAGGAATAGAAGATCTGGAGGCGGTATAAAAAAAGATACAAGATGGCGATGTTTTCCAGTGTTTGCCAAATTTTTGGGGTCCAACATTTTTTATTTGGTGAGCATCGTGAAAAGTGGAATTCCTTTAAGAATTCATAAGAGTATGGAAAAGTCATGATTTTCACAGAGATGGGCTTCGTGAAGTGGATTTTGTAGAGACTTGAAGAATGTTGATGGTGAGCTCTGTGAGTACGAAAAGATTCATGAATAGTAGAGGTGGAGAGAATTATGAGGGAGCATTGTATTAGTGGTGAAAAGTAATTGATGAAATGATCCGCGATTATGATGACCTCTATGGTCTGAAACTATATGCAAATATTCACAATATAAAGTGAATTTCGGCAGGAATATTGGAGCTTCGCAATTTGAGATGATGTTGCACTGACTTTATGCAGAAGGTTCTTACTTCAGAAAAATCACATATAAATACACCTCAACCCCCTTGATAAGAGTAGAAATTTTTTCAAGAAAATGTATTAGATCTTGAATAGAAAAGGCGTTTATAGAGGAAGTGTGATTCGTGAATAGTAGGAGCTTCATGGTGGTTAATATTTCTCTCTGATAGAGGTGTCTTCCATGTTGGATTAGTGAACTTCACGAAGGAAGTAGAATTGTGACGGCCTGAGCTCTGCAACAACGTATGATCTAAAAAGGATTGACCTCTGTGAAGCAGTGTGTTATGCGATGTACTGAGTTTTACAAAGGCATGTTCATTGTGAAGAATCAGGGTCTTCGCAACAGCTTGTTTGAGCTTTGCAAAATTGGGACCATCACAAAGTACAGAGCATTGAGAAGGTATTTCACAGGTTTTTGCCTAGTGATTAGTGGAAAAGTTTCATTGATCTGTGGTTGAAATTTAGACTTCAATAGAGAATATACAAACAGTGAAGGATTCACTAATTAGAGAAAATGAAAGGACCTACAAGTCCTTAAACAATGATTGAATCTTCTAAAGAAGTAGTTAGTTCACTTAAATTGAGATAGTAGTGATTTCTCATATTGTGAATGGTTGTGAACTATGAGGGTAAGTGTTTCCACCTCGAACTTATAAACAGCAGGGTGCTTATAGTGGATTTCGTACATCAGCACATCACCGGTGTATGATCCTTGGATATAGCCTAGTGAGGGTGAAGCATGTAAAATTGTTGGGCCCTGTGGATTCTTAATGATTCATTCATACTTCGGAATGGGACGAATAGATATTGGAGAGTTCTTTTAACAACAAAACAAGATAAAAAGGGGTAGTGGTTTCAATTATTCATACCCCGATTCACCCCCCTCTATGGGTATCTAGACTGGTGGATATAAAATTTAATTTCACATATTTATTAATGTATTTTCATAAAATTGATTCCATATATGAAAACTACACATCGAAAATTTATACTGAGGATTTTTTGGATTTTTTCTAAAATGTTTATCTTTTGGTGAATAGTAAAAAATATGGTAATTTACGGAATTTGACAGATACATGATTTTTTACTCATGACTGATGAATGAATGATGTAAGTTTCCATTGGGTAGAAAAATCCTAAATTTTGTTTTTAATTTATCCATTGGAATCAAAACTATTGGTAGTCCTGAGGAAAAATAATGAATAAATGATTAAAATAATAAAAACACCTCTTATCCCCTATAAATACTACCTCTTCACCCCATGCAATCTACATATTTTATATTTTTTATATTCTACTAAATTCCCTCCCAAAGCCTCTTCCCCATGTTCAAGAACTTTTAGTCTCACCCAAAAACGAAACACAAGTTCCTTAAGGAGGTTCACAAGGAGATATTATTCAAGAGTTAATAATCCTTGACCTTTATCTTTTAAATTCTATATTTCTTTTATCTCACCCTTTCCCCAATATTCAATGTAAAATGATTACTCTTGTATAATAAATATACTATAATTTTATTACTTTAATGGAATATCCCTAATAAAATCACTTATATTCTTCCTTTACTCTATCATATTTGATTATTTTAGTAATTAAGTATGAGTGAAGAACACATTTGGAGATATGGTAATGGATCTCTCAGATCCTCCATTTTACCATTGGGTTATGAATTCCCTCTCTTTTTCCCAATGTAAATTTTCTTTCTTTTTAACAACCATCTCCATTTTTCCCTATAATTTTTCTTAGTAAACAAAAAATTATTTAAACATAAATTTCATTTTAATTCAATATTTCATTTACCCATTACAACTGAATCTATTTTTGTTAAATCATTTACAATTCATCCCGTTACTACTCGGAATGAATCAAAAAAGAAAACACAATACACACAAAAACAACCTCCTCGGGCTAAAAATAAACACATATCCCCCATTTCACATAAAAAACATCCTTATCACAATTTACACACACAATCCACCAAAGACCACATTCATAGTTCTTATTTAACCATATCAATTACCAACCACATTCACATTCATTAATCATTGTTCCATATTCAAATAAAACATTATTAACTCATTTACGTTTCTTTTATTTAAAATCATAAACCGTTTATCCAAACCCAAGTAAATTTAATTTGAATAAAACACATTTCAAGAATTCCATAATTATCAGACAACTACCAAGACAACACACAATGACAACAATAATTCTCATATCAAGTATGTATTCTGACAACACATATCACCACTACATCATAAAACATAAAACTAATCAAACTACCACCTCTATAATTTATCCATTAGAAATACCATAAAATTAATTATCATCACAAGAAAGGGGAAACACACCAACATCAATCATGAAAAAAATATTAATTTCAATATGATATAATAGTTTTACTTCAATTATTTAGTTTCATGATTATCAAATTATACCCCCAAATGAAATTCTATATTTTCATTTTGAAAATATATATACAATATTAATTTCTTCCTGTGATATTAACATTATTTTTTCATGTTAATATTTCAATTATCTAATTTATAATTATATTAGATAATAGAAATAACAACTGCTTACCCATGTGATAATATTATATTTGGAATTAAATGTCCTCTAAATTATGAAATCAGGGAAAATATAGGAAAAACTCATAAACGCCTACAATGTTTGAGTGGATAAAATTAACTATTTGTTGGACGGAGAAAGAAAGGAGTGATGGCAAGAGGGGGGGTGAATTGCCTTTTAAAAAAAGATTAACAAATTAAAAATCAAAGTGAAAGTGCAGCGGAAAAAAAAGAGGCAAGACACAAGAATTGATAACGGAGTTCGGCCTAAAACCCGGCCTATGTCTCTGCTCCCAACTCAACCGTTGAGAGATTCTACCGCTTGCTTTTTAATGGTTGTAGCAAGAAACCCACTAGCCTTTTTACAGGTGAAGGCTAGCTCACCTCTTACAGCTTGCTTTTTAATGGTTTGAGAAAGAAACCCACTAGCCTTTTTATGGGTGAAGGCTAGCTCACCTTTGACTCAAGACTTTTAAAAGGAAAGGCTTGACTAACCTCTTCACACCTTAAAGGTGATGTGAAAACCCAAAAGAAGGGATGAGAGAAAGAGATGGGGTTTGTAGGCACAAACCCAAAATGATGCTCAAAATAAATAAAGCAATAAAACCCATAATGGGGAAGTCTTGGGCTCCAATGGATTGATGGAGCTGATGAAGGGCGCTCCCAAGATTCTTTGGAGGTGCTCCTTAGATGTGGAAGTTTGTTGGAGCAAGTGGGGTTCCCTTGGAGGAATCCGCCGGAGGTTCGCCAAATGATGGGAAATGTGTCCGTTGGCTTCTCAATAGTTCCGGCTATGTTCCTTAGGCTTCCGGGGGATCAAGGTCCTTTATTTATATAGGGGGAACCCTCATATGGCCGTTGGAGGCCTTTGGAGCCGTTGGAAAGGCTTTCGGAGCCGTTGAAGGCCAAGTGGACAGGCTGGTCAAAAGCCCAACGGCTAGTTTGACTGGCTCCACCGGCTGACCGGTACAGAGCCACCGGTTGGCCGGTGTGTGCAAAATGGAGGAGGGCTCAGGCTCAGGCTCCACCGGCTGGCCGGTGCTGAGGCCACCGGTTGGCCGGTGGTGAGGCAGTAGCTTCCTCTTCTGTGCAGGTGCCACCAGCTGACCGGTGCTGAGGCCACCAGTTGGCCGGTGATGAGGCAGTAGCTTCCACTGTTTGGGCTGGGTTCCACCGGCTGGCCGCTGGTGTGACACCGGTTGGCCGGTGGTCTGGACAGAAGGATGCCTTCTGTCCAGGCCTCCAGCGGCTGGCCGGTGCTCTTCCATCGGTTGGCCGGTGGACTGAATTTCAGTCCACTTTGCCTTGTTTCTTCCTTGGCCACCTGAAATCATGCCTATCATCCAAAAAAACTTAAAATAAGATTAGTAAAATAAGAGGGTGATTGTGATCATGAAAATTAAACCGCGAGGGGTTCGAGAGGTACAACAATCTCCCCCTATTTTGATGATCACAATCACCAAAACAAACAATGTAGAAAGTGAAATGAAAAACATGCTTTAAAGAATTTTTCCCCCAATCAATCAAGAATTTCCCCCCCGTTGTGATTATCAAAATAGCACGGGGCATAACACTTGATTAAGGGAAACGTTTGAAAAACAAGAAAGAGATTTTAAACCAATTGAAATTTTTGAAATTTGAATTGAAAGTTTTGAATCAAGAATTTTGAAATGAAAATTTTGAAACCTAGTGTTGAAATTGAATGTAAAAGGGTTTAAACGATCCTAACTCCCCCTAAATAAAAACAACAAAACTCCGGGGAGAGGATTATCAAACCGAGACAAATTTTGGCCCGGAGAGACTCGCTAGAAGGGATTTTTCAATCCATACTTGTCTTGTGGCGGGTCTTCTCCTATAAAATTCATCATTTAAGAAAAAAGTTTTGGGCCTACCATACCTGGCATTTTTGCAATTGCACTCATAGATTAAGTGCCCGGGTTTTTTGCAATAATTACAAAATTTAAATTGAGAGCTCCCCCTTACAAAAATAGTGGGTGCATGAGAAGAGGAATCTTTCTTGGAATAGCCAAGCCCTTCGGTGGTTCTAGATATGCGTTGGGAACCTAGGAGTTTGGTCAAATTTTGTTCCCCTTGGGTGAACTTGGCAAGGTATTCCCTTAAATCTTTGATGGTTAATTCCATGGAATCAACATCGGGAAGATTTTGGATTTTGAGGGTCAACTCTTCCTTCTCTTTGAGAAGTTGTTCTTTTTCGGAAGAGAGTTTTTTGAAATTCTTTTTTAAAGAAACAAATTTGGAAGAAAGTTCGTGAAAACCTTCCTCCAATTGATTTATTGCATGTTGGAGATCCTCATAAGATATGTGATTGAATGAATTTGAATTTGAAGAACAAGAGGATGAGGAGTCGGAAGAAGTTACCTCATGACATGCCATTAGGCATTTATTACCGTTGTCGCTCGAGGAGGAGGAGGAGGATGTGGAGCTATCACTCCAAGTGGCCTTGAAAGCCTTCTTCTTATCCTTTTTCTTGGCCTTTTTCTTGTTGAGTGGCAAATCGGGCTTGTAATGTCCTTTCTCGCCACACCCGTAACATTTTACCTTGGGCTCGGATTTTTCATTGGGTTGAGCCTTGCAGTATTTCTTCTTCTTGTGCTTCTTCATGAACTTGTGCATTTTGCGGGCAAGATTCTCCATTTCGGAATCGCCGCTAGAAGAGGAAGAAGATGAGGAGGAGGAGCTTTCTTCTTTTTGTACCTTGAAGGCGATGTTCTTTGGAACTTTGATCGGTTTGCCTTCCTTTTCAGCTTTCCTCCTCATGGTGATCTCATAGGTCATGAGAGATCTGATGAGCTCTTCGACCGGAATGTTCTTTATGTCCTTTTCTTCTTGGATTGCCGTGAATTTTGGTGCCCATGAGCTAGGTAGGATCCATAGGATCTTCTTGACCATGGTTTCTGCAGAAATATTATCTCCAAGAGATTTTCTACCATTGCAAACATCAGTAAAACGAGTAAACATTTCAGAAATAGATTCGGATGGATGCATGTAAAATGACTCAAAATCTTGACGATACATGTCCAATCGAGTATCCTTCACTTTGTTGGTCCCCTCATGGGTAACCTCCAAAAGTTTCCAGATTTCATGTGAGGAGGTGCATGTGGAAACTCGATTGAACTCATTACGATCATGGCCGCAATGTAGAGCGTTCATGGATTTGCCATCAAGCTTGAAATTTTTTATATCGGCTTGAGTCCATTTGGATTCATCGGGGGAAGAGAGAGTGTAACCTTGCATGACAATTTTATAAATGGGATAACCTATACTTCTAAGAAAAGTAGTCATGCGGGTTTTCCAATAATTATAGTCGGTTCCATCAATGAATGGAGCACGACCCAAAGAATAGCCTTCGGGGGCGAAAGAGGTTGAGGCCATCACAAAAAAAGATCTTGAACTTGAAACCGGTTAGGGTATTACTAAAATTTTGCCTCTGATACCAATTGTTGGACGGAGAAAGAAAGGAGTGATGGCAAGAGGGGGGGTGAATTTCCTTTTAAAAAAAGATTAACAAATTAAAAATAAAAGTGAAAGTGCAGTGGAAAAAAAAGAGGCAAGACACAAGAATTGATAACGGAGTTCGGCCTAAAACCCAGCCTAAGTCTCCGCTCCCAACTCAACCGTTGAGAGATTCTACCGCTTGCTTTTTAATGGTTGTAGCAAGAAACCCACTAGCCTTTTTACAGGTGAAGGCTAGCTCACCTATTACAGCTTTCTTTTTAATGGTTTGAGCAAGAAACCCACTTGCCGTTTTACGGGTGAAGGCTAGCTCACCTTTGACTCAAGCCTTTTAAAAGGAAAGGCTTGACTAACCTCTTCACACCTTAAAGGTGATGTGAAAACCCAAAATAAAGGATGAGAGAAAGAGATGGGGTTTGTAGGCACAAACCCAAAATGATGCTCAAAATAAATAAAGCAATAAAAACCGTAATGGGGAAGTCTTGGGCGCCAATGGATTGATGGAGCTGATGAAGGGCGCTCCCAAGCTTCTTTGGAGGTGCTCCTTGGATGTGGAAGTGTGTTGGAGCAAGTGGGGTTCCATTGGAGGAATCCGCCGGAGGTTCGCCAAATGATGGGAAATGTGTCCGTTGGCTTCTCAATAGTTCCGGCTATGTTCCTTAGGCTTCCGGGGGATCAAGGTCCTTTATTTATAGAGGGGAACCCTCATATGGCCGTTGGAGGCCTTTGGAGCCGTTGGAAAGGCTTTCGGAGCCGTTGAAGGCCAAGTAGACAGGCTGGTCAAAAGCCCAACGGCTAGTTTGACTGGCTCCACCGGCTGACCGGTACAGAGCCACCGGTTGGCCGGTGTGTGCAAAATGGAGGAGGGCTCGGGCTCAGGCTCCACTAGCTGGCCGGTGCTGAGGCCACCGGTTGGCCGGTGGTGAGGCAGTAGCTTCCTCTTCTGTGCAGGTGCCACCGGCTGACCGGTGCTGAGGCCACTGGTTGGCCGGTGATGAGGCAGTAGCTTCCACTGTTTGGGCTGGGTGCCACCGGCTGGCCGCTGGTGTGACACCGGTTGGACGGTGGTCTGGACAGAAGGATGCCTTCTGTCCAGGCCTCCATCGGCTGGCCGGTGCTCTTCCATCGGTTGGCCGGTGGACTGAATTTCAGTCCACTTTGCCTTGTTGCTTCCTTGGCCACCTGAAATCATGCCTATCATCCAAAAACACTTAAAACAAGATTAGTAAAATAAGAGGGTGATTGTGATCATGAAAATTAAACCGCGAGGGGTTCGAGAGGTACAACACTATTTTCATTATTTAATCCCTTACCATCTACCCTAAATGAAACCAAAACTTTTCTAATATCATATATTCACATGAAATAAAGAGAGAAATTGGATCCCCTACTTGATGATCTTATTGTACATGCACAACGAACAAAATAGAGGAGAGGGAAATATGACATAAACCCAAAAAATTCTAGGAAAAGAATCAGATCAGATTGTATAAGGATAATAAATCCCTGTAGGTGAGGTTTAGATCATCCAATATTAATATAAACCAAGAGAGACTCATCCAAAGGGATTAAACTAATTTTTAAGAGTTTCAGATATCCCTCCCTGAATAAATCTAAAACTACACAAATATATAATTATTTATTCCACATTTAATTCACATTTAAATACAATCATAATTTCAATCTTAAAAACGTTATATATTCTTTAAATGGGTCAAAATCAATAAAAATCATAATTTTAGGCTTTTAAATTATTGAAATAGCAATAAATGAGGTTCAAGATTATAAATATAGAGTTTATTATATTATTTAAACAATCCATATGCAACTCATATAATCATTATGAGGCTAATAGGGGTTTACCCATACACATTTAACTACCCTAATGAAATAATGGAAAACACGGGCTAACCTTTATTTATATCTTTGATGTTTCCACATACATTCACACAAGGTTCGTATTACCCATACATGGGTAGTGGATGTTTTTTGTCACCCTTTCCTAGGTAAGACTTTACCTTTTCACAATCTTCGTGTACCCTTAGGTGGGATTTAAAAATCCCAAGCTACCCTTATGTGAGTAGGTTAGGACCTTTATAAAGCACATATAATCATCCAATTACCCTTACATAACTCGAAACATACCCTTATGTGAGTATGGACAGATGTTCTTACCCTTATACAGGTAAGAACCTTCATTTATCTATACTGAGGTAGCTTATCTAACGTTAAAATAGTGGAAAAGTTACAATAAAAAATACAGTTTATATTCTGGATCCCCCTTACACAACTCAAGGAAACAACTACTTACCCATATAGAAGTAGAAGAAAAGTGGTATTACCATTATACAACAAAAATAAAAAATCCATCACCCTTTTGAAATCCTTTAAAACCCCTTTTTATTTCATAATCTCATTACAACTAATTAATAAAAGGGTTTATTATCACATCCAACATCATAACAAGAATTCATAAATATTTGAATAACATCCAAAACCTCCAAAATAGTTTTCACATATAAATTTTTCTAATTGAAATTACATTCCCAATATGTAAAAAATTATTAATTAAAAAATATAAATTTTAAAAAATGTGTAGAATTTATAAAATCACTACTATTCCACTGAACACCCATTAATGAAATTGAAGGATTCAAGAAAAAATGTTCCATGGCATTGGATACTTCTCAAAAAATTCTCATCATTGATAATTAAACTAAAATAGAGAGTGAGAGAAATAGAAGGATACATAATTAGGCCAAACCACCATATACATCTATCAGATCATAGTATATTCAGAGCATAATAATAAATCCAAATATAATCTCTTGGGAGAGATGCATCCAAAATATGAACAAATCCAAATAGATAATGACAAAAATCCATGAAAAGAAAACGTAACAATGAAAAAAAATAAAAAAAATAAATCAATGGAAAAGGACACCTTCTAAAACAAATACATAACAATAATTTAACTATAAGGAATAATGAATCATCATGTAGAAAAAAATTTATATCATGAACTTAGAAATATTCCCTTAGGTATGCCATTGAATCATAATAAATACATTCATTATCATTATTTATCATGCCAGAAAAGTTGTATTCACAAAATTTAAAAATTACTTTTCTTTGATTGGAACAATCAAATTATATCTACATACTTGAATTATAATTTATTAACAAACATATATAGTATACTTAAAACATTTTATTAATTTATTTCTCTAATGGAGTTTAAAATATACTCTTTAAAATATTCCGACAAGATATATATGTATCACAACATTTCAAATTAAAACATTTACTATTCAAAAACAATATGATAAAATCTTTTTACCATTAAACTAATTAATCCACTTCTATTTTTATTAAAACCATTTTAAAACAAATTCATATCTCATGGGAATATAAAATTATTTATTTAAGAAAATAAATTCCCTAAAATTTAATTTTGAAAAAAACATTTCATTTCTAATTTAACTAATAAAAGTAGTCAATAAATTATTTAATTAAATTTTAGTAAAATAATGAATATTAATTTATCCACCCACCATAGTAGTTCTGACCAATTGATAATTGTGAGAAATTTGAAGCATTATTGTAACACCCCAATCTTCCACGATATGTTTCCCTTTGAACAATGCAATGGTGTGCATTGTACGCAACTGCGAGATTCTAACACACCACAACCAATCAAACTAGCCTTTATGAATAGTAATACCTACTTTCTGAAATTTTATATATTCTATCTCTCAAAATGGACTTCATTTTTGGATTCATAATATCGAAATTAGCCTAGGGTGAAATTGTTTTACTTTTCGGATAACTTTCATATTTTGATGAATAGTGAAAATTACTAAATTTTAATTTAAAAAAACTTTTTTAATCGAAATAATTAATATTGATAAATTATGAATTTGAGTTGTTTTAAAGTATATTTAGAATATATTATTACCATTTAATTCAATGTTTTTCATTGGACATTATTTCACAATTATACCAGACATAAACAAGTGCCAATCTTTTGATAGTTATTATCTCTTAAAAACACGCTTTTTGTTTTAACAACGGGAATTAATTTTAAATTAATTTCTGCCACTTCTATGTTTTGAATTTGGAAAAATGGATTCCATATTTGGAATCAGGATGTTCAAATTGTGTAAATAGGTAACTTTTATTTTTAGACATTTTGAATAATTACTTCGGTAAATATTTTATTTACCATTGTTAAAGGGTAAATCCAGTAAATAAGGGTTAAAAAAATATTATAATAATACTAAATTATCCTAAAACGTGTCTTAACCCTATTGGTTGATACATGACCGACCATGGGAATCTTTGGGTCGATTTTGAGACCCCATGGATCCACTTGTAAGTGATAGGGACACTTTATTTTAATTAAGTTAAAATGAATACAAAAATAACACAAGCATATATCTTTTAGAAAACCAATTGTTAAATAGGGTTATATATGTTTAACTTTAGACTATAAATATTAATTATAAAGCTAAAAAGATTTCATACATAATGAAATTTTATTTATAATTTTTAGACATTAAATAATTTAATTTATTTATGACACAATGGTGATGCAGTAATTACCATAATAGTAACAAAATTATAATAATTGATATTATAAATACTCAAATAAATATAATTTGAGACTTTTTATGAATTGAACTAATTTTCTAGGTTAACATGACATGTTATAATTGATTTAATTAACTTTTTTCGAAGTAATAATTCTGTTATGATTTTTTAAAAAATCAATTATTGAATAGTGTCAAAATTGACATAAAATAGTTTTTAAAACAAATATTATATTATTAATTGATATTAAATTCCTAAAAATCTAAGGTTCGGCAAAGATACTTATATCATAATATTTGTATCATTAATGGACCACTTGGGGGTATCTTGGGTTTATATAGTAAATTTATTAACCATATAATATAAAAATACAAAGAGACATTGTAAAAGTGAAACTAATTAACTAAGAGTTAATACATAAAGATAAGGTCAATATAATGACCCAAACCTGTCTAAATCCTATTATTTGAGTGGTTTTAGACCCATCCAAACCTTAAACTTTAAATAATCTACTTTTGATCCATTAGAAACCGAATATAAATTTATTATAAAATAATATTTCTAGCTTTTCCAAAGGTGCCCCTCACCCCTCTTATAAAAGGGAACTCCCCCTTCTCATTACTTCACACCTTCAAAGCCTTTTGATTCGGCCAAACCCTGTCCCAATACTCTCTCTCTAATACCCCAGGTAAATAAATAATATTACATTTTTATATTTATCCATATTTGTGAATAAAATATTAATATTACTTTAAAGGGGATGCTATGCTCGATGGCGTACCCAATACGCAACAACGAGTTTCTTGAGAATCTTACGTTGCACTCTAATAATAAAATAATATTATTTTAGATGGTAGTTAATGCCTAGCTGTTGTGATGGAGGGAATGAATAGAACTAACTACAAAATGATTATATATGTTTTTCAAATATTTTTACTTTTTACAATAAATGATAGAGGATTAAAAATGCGAATGAATCCAATTTTAAGCGTAAACATTGTAATATTCTTTAAAAGGTCGATTAACCACCTTTTGATGGTGAACCTCTTTTAAATATACTTTTTGAAAATTTTATGTGTTATATTTGACAAAATAAAATTCTTCTTTAGAATCGGGACATCAAAATTTACTTTGTGTAAATTTTTGGTATTTTTCCGAAAAAGTTCAATTTTTAATGAATAGTGAAAAATGTTGTATTTTAATTCAAAACCTCTTTTTAATCTAATTTATTTATATTATTAGATTATATTTTTAATTCGTTTTAATGTGAAATTAGAATATATTTTTACCATTTAATCCAATAGTGGTCATTGGAATTAATTTCACTTTGAAACTTGACTTAAACTAGTGTAAATCTTTTGATATATATTATTTCATAAAAACACGCTATTTGTTCTGACAGCGGGAATTAATTATTAAATTAATTAATGTAACTTATATGTTATGAATTTTTTAAAATAGTCATCATTTTTGAATTCGGAATATCAAATATAGATTAGGGTGAATTTTTGGTAATTTTCTGCAAAACATCAATTTTTGATTAATAGTGAAACCACTAAGTGGTACTTATAAAACCTGATTTTCCGTTTAAATGGAAATTTTCCATCTTTGTGTTTTGAATTTCAAAAATCCGACATACATGGTTTTCATTAAGAAGAAAAATGTGGTTCAATGGGATTAAAATATATTTTTGGTGAATAGTAACTTATTAAGTTTTTAATCGCGATTAGAGGTAATTAGTGTAGTTTAAGGTAAGAATAATGTTTTAATAAAATTAAATGACCTAGACACATGTCCTACCCTCATTGGATGAGTCATGGTCAACCCAGAAAATCCATGGGTCAACTTGGGGACCCCATGGAGGCAATTTGGTTGGAAAATGACATAAATACCTTTTTATTTAATGTTAAAGTAAAAATGACACACACAAGAAATGTTTTACTAAAATTTTTTTACATGGGGTTATATAAGTAAGATTTTTTAAAATAAATATTCATTATAAAGATAAAAATATTTCCTACATCATGATATTTTTTTATAATTTTTAGACAATAAATATATTAAATTATTTATGAAATCATGATGATGCAGCGATTACCTCATTAATAAAGGATTTAAATAAAATGAAAAGATAATGTAAAATCTATGACCTAAACATGTCCAAAAACTATTTTATTGGTGGATTTCGAACCCTTATCACCTTATCCTAGAAACACATCAATTTTTTACCATTAAAATCCGAAACTCATTATAAAATAATGTAACATTTCTATACTTTCCAAGAGTGCCCCTCCTCTCCTCTTATAAAAGGCCCCCACCTCTACCTCTTTACCCACACTTCCAAAGCCTTTCGCTCGGCCAAACCCTGCCCATTTTGTCTCTCCACATCCCTCTTTAACTTCTTGAAGCCTAACTTTGGGCAGAAGTCTTTCCAAGGAAGCCTTTGAGCTCAAACCAAAGGCAGTTACTTGATTTTAAGGTAATGTCTTCACTTGTGTCCTTTTGTTTTATTTTGCTTCTCCAACCCCATAAAATCTTATTATTCATTTATTTTGTAACAAATCCAGTATCTTAAATATACTAGGATTTTGATATAAAAAGGATTCAAGCTACAATTACATGCACCTTCATCTAATGGTTAAAGAACATAATGTTTCTGTGGTTGGCGATTTTCTGCCTCACGAAACGATGATTGTTCAATATTAATTTAACACCTTTAAAGGTGGCCATTATGATGTCAGTGTATTTTATATATGGTATTTATGTTTAATATATTCTTCTGTATTTTATATTTAAACCATACCTTTATTCTTTTCATGTTGTGTGAATGCGATAATTTCATATGAGGAAGTGTGGTCTATCGCCCCCTCAAGTGATGTGACTCATACATGCAATACATGGAACGTATAAAGAATGAAATTAATGAACATATGTTACCTATATAACATATATATTATACTGGAATTATAATATATATATATCATTTATTTTTAATTCTTCTCGTATGACAAAGAAAAAAATGAAAGTAGCGTTCATGCGTACGTACGGCCTACCGTCTCCATGAATGGTGATTTTCATTTTTTATCTCCAAATGATATGGAATATTATAAAATGAATATGTACTGGATATATATGATATTTTAACCATTAATAATATTCTGGAAATTATTTACTTATAACTACATAGACAATCATTTTTCAAACAAGTTCATTTTTGACTCATGTACCAAACATCGACAAAAACGTCTGATATGAACTAATATTATTAAAAAATTATTATAACATTATAATATGTGATATGAACTGAATAATAATTTTTAAAGGAGGTAATTAGGAAATTATAAATTGACCAAAGTTTATTATTCATGAATATAAAGAAACGAACAAGACAAGTTGGACTTGAGGTAAGGGATCCTACTCCTCTCTTTCTTTTTAAGTACACTCTTTTATGCCATTCCTTTTAAGCTCATCTTTCTTGTGATTGGGATGTTATTTTATATTACTCTTACTGTAATTTTTATGTTCATATTATGAGATACCCTATTCTCTCTCATCAATCCATTTTTTATGTTTTGAGTGGCGCCGTTAGGCTGTTGAATTTTCGTAAGAGATCTAACCTCTCTCTTTCTTTTTAAGTACTCACCTTTATGTCACTTCTTTTAAGCTCCTATTTGTTATGTTGAGGGATGGTCTTTTATATTAATCTTTCTATAAACTTTATGTTAATATTATGAGAGACCCTATTTTATCTCATCAATCCATTTTTGTAAGTTTTAAGTGGCGACGTTAGGCTACCGAGTTTTCATAAGGGATTTATCATCTCACTTTTATTCCTGTGAGATTTATGCAACATTTTCCACAATTTACTTTGAGTGGTGTTTGTACTGCCCGTTATTTTACTCATTGTGTAATATATTTTCATTTAGGAGTATTTACATCAATTTTGTATTGTCCTTCTTTCACGGGGTGTATGTTTCGAAAGATACCCATGTCGGTAAAGGAACCTTTCACCCTCCTCTTTTAAAAGACTTCTTTTGTTATGGCTTTTAATTCACATACTATTATGTTGGGATATGTTCTTATATAACCTTATTGAAGTAAATTTTATGCCCAAGTGATTAGATACCCTTTTTATCTCTCATAAACTCATTTTCTGAATTTTGAAGTGACGCGGTTATGCTGTCAAATTTTACCAAGGGAACTTTTTAACCCAATTTCGATTTCTTTGGGTTCAACATGTAGTTATTGAATATGTCATCCATTTAATATGTTTGAATGAACTTTTATCGTTTTAAACTTAATATCCACTTATATTGGGTGTATTTATATTTTTCACACATAATTTTGAGATTGATTTATCCTTAATTTAAGGATACCTTCTCTATAAGGGATTTCATCGCATTTTACATTTCTATTGAGACTTCATTGTTGTTATGCACCAATTCACTCTTATATGGTGTATATACTATCCTTTGGAATATTATATCATGAATCCATTTATTCTCATGATATTATAAAGTTCTGATTAAATGTTATTCCTCAATTATTGTATTCAAGTGTCTCTAATTTTGGTAAAAACCCTTTAACCAAAATATCACTTTAAATGTTTTAAGGATTTGTTCTTATTAATATACATGTTTTCAAAATGGTTTTACGAATTTATTTATATGGATATTAATGGTTTAAAATGTTAAAAGACTCAAGGAGGTATGGGACACTTTGATTCAAAAATCTCTTTATTAAATGTTTTAAATGGTTTTGAAAATGGTTTTTAGAATGGATTCATTATTTCAATATCTTAAAATGTTACATTGTTTTTGCAATGTGGGAATGTTATCTTTCCTTTATACTTAACTTATGTGCTATGATTATGTTATGGTTCTTGGGAATTGTTATGAAGACGGGTGGTTCCGTGATAAACTAAGGGCGGGTGAGCCCGATATAGCTCTCCAATGCATTGGGTAACGCGAAGGAGTGAAGTGTTAAGGTTTATCCGAAGAGATTTAGGGAATATAATATGGTAGGTATTCCAAACGTAGCCAAGATGGTTACTCCATACGTAAGAATTTTATGAATGCCTCAAGTTACCTTTATGTCTTATGATTTATATGTTTTATTCATGATTTGACGAGGTATGTTAAAGTGCCTATGTTTTATGGGTAAAGTATGATTTCATTCTTATGTATATATGAACTCATGTTTCCTTTACATATTTTTATAACCCTTATTGAGCTTTTTATGCTCATCCCAAGTTTTTGAAATGTTTTTCACAGGTCAAGGGAAGGGTACATGATATGATTATAGTGTCAAGGAAGTGTCAAGAAAGGATCCATGTTTTATTTTAAATATGTTTTCGTTGATGGGAAAAATGAATACTATCTTTTATGTAACCACTTTGTCTAAATGTGGAATGTAATGCATGTTTTATGATCTATTTCTCTAAAACTTTATAACTGAAAAGATCCTCAATGTGTAATCTTGTAATAACTCAAGATTAAGTAAGGTTTAAGGCTGGGGCCTTATAGTTGGTATCAGAGGTCGGTTTAGATAACTTTAGAGGTTAAGGTACTCTTTAAGCATAAGTGACATTAACAAATGGTTAGGATTTCAGAAAGAGTCCTAGTTTTAGATAAAGTGAATGAGTAAGTATATCTTAGTGTTTCTCTTCCTCATTAGTACATGATGATTTTTTTGATATACTCAAACTGACCTTTTTGGTTTTACTAAATGGCTGGATCTAGCTAGCACCAAAGTAACAGTGGATGTGAAGGAAACTGTGACAGCTTTTTGAGCAAGCAACTGAATGATATGGGAGCTGCAATGAGAACTCTTGTGTTTATCCTCAACCAACTATCTGGAGTCATGATTGACCACCTAACCCTTGGTGATTTCTCTAAGGCATCATATATGCGAGAAACAAATCCCTACGGAACTACAGGAAACAATCATAAAGGTAAGTGTGTTCAAAAACCTATGTGTCAAAGATGTGGAAAGAAACACCTAGGAAAATGTTTCAAAGGGACAAAAATATGATATAGATGTGGAAATGAAGGTCATAATGTAAGAAACTTCCATGGAAAAAGGAATCATCCAGTTGACTCGAGGAAAGGGAAAAAAGTTCTTTCTGAGGGATCAATTAAATGTTTTAAATGTGGTGTGCATGGTCATTATGCAAACACATGTCCTATTAAGATGTTTCGTGAATGGGATCACCAAGATCGTACAAATAATCGTTTACCAATACCTAATGCCATTCCGATTGTGGATGAAGAAACCGACAATGACCAATCAAAGGTATGGATTATTTCATAACTTTTGTTTTCCTATTTTGGAACCTTAGGATATGATTCATGATTTTGTTTTTAGGAAAGAAGTATTTCAGAATAAGTTGGAAAGGAATGGTTAATGGATCATGAATAATGTTGAGTGAGTAAGAAGTCATCATATAAGGGCTTCAAGAGTTATGGTGAAATTCTTAAGAGTACTAAGTCTATTTTGATGATGGGGTTATATTAGAAGACATTTTATAGTATGTGTAAATTTTATGTTTAATATATGAAAAGTTTATTCAAGGAATAGTTATCTATTCTTTTGTGGACATAGTTATAAAGAACCATTTGGGTTTATATGATCCTTAATTTTGTGGTAATTATGGGTAACTATATGTTATGATGGAAGTGAAAGGCATGAGATAAATTTAAGGTTAAATTATGTTATGGTTATTTTTGATGATTTTATCTATTTTTGGGGAATGATTTTAGAATTATATAGTTTTGGAAAAAGGACAACACGCAGACCGTGTGACAACCCGTCGCGTCGGACAAAGCTGCGGGAATCGAACCCACAACCAAAGTGCGACTGGTATTTATCGCCTACCACTGGACTACGTGAAGTCCCTGGTTAGTTTGACTAATTATTTTTAGTTAGATGATTTTTGGAATCAAGAGTATGTTAATTTTGGGTTATCTATGGAAATGATTAACCTATCATGGAGGATATATGATTAGGTTAATTATTTCTCAATATGAGAATTTAAGAGCAACTGATGTTATTTATAGGTAAAAGTTAATTTGTACCTTGGAAGACTATGTGACTAAATCCTTAAAATATTAGGGTTTCAATATTAGTTTGTTATACTTTGAATAATTTTATGGACAATTTTTTTATCGAATGGTCCTCGTTGAACTTTGGGTTTTGTTGGACAAATTTTGGAGATTAAGAATAGATTTTCTTTTTATAAAGGGTTATCCTTTTCTGGATTATCTGATCTTGTACTAACCATTTTGGTTTTGGTTTTGGTTAATGTCTAAAGTCCTGGGAAGTATATAGTTCTCTTTGGTGAATTAGGTGATTCTCTAGAAGTTGATTATAGTGAAAAAGTCTTCCTAAATACTCATCTTTTGTAGAAAATATGAGTTTGTGTAAGAAATCTAATAAAAGTTGACAGTCAACATGATAAGTAATTATGTTTCCTTATGAATAAATTCCTCAATAAAAAGTAACATAAAACAAAAATGTTGTATATTAACTTTTCCTACTGGAGAATCGAATACCGTTTAACCCATCACAAGTTTCTGATTTTCTTGTGGTTAACTTTCTCCTAAACATGTTTTCTATCACTCTCCATCAGAACATGACACTATGTTTTCTACTCCATGTCCATGCTTTCCTACATGGAATCCTAGTATGGGTTAACTCGGGTGACCTCTATACTTATCTTTCTTTATTTTAAAGTGATTGTTTTACCGACTCATGTTCCGATGTGGGACTTTCAAGGATGTTTCCAAGATCAATTTTAAAATTGCGAGGACACAATTCCCAAAAGGGGGGAAGGATGTAACACCCCAGGTAAATAAAGAATATGCCATTTTTATATTTATCCATATTTGTGAATAAAATATTAATATTACTTTAAAGGGGATGCTATGCTCGATGGCGTACCCAATACACAACAACGAGTTTCTTGGGAATCTTACGTTGCACTCTAATAATAAAATAATATTATTTTAAATGGTTGTTAATGCCTAGATGTTTTGATGGCGGGAATGAATATAACTAACTACAAAATGATTATATATGTTTGTCAAATATTTTTACTTTTTACAATAAATGTTAGAGGATTAAAAATGCGAATGAATCCAATTTTAAGCATAAACATTCTAATATTCTTTAAAAGGTCGATTAACCGCCTTTTGATGGTGAACCTATTTTAAATCCACTTTTTGAAAATTTTATGTGTTATATTTGACAAAATAAAATTCTTCTTTAGAATCGGGACATCAAAATTTACTTTGTGTAAATTTTTGGTATTTT
Organism: Viscum album; assembly: GCA_963277665.1. Classification (NCBI taxonomy): domain Eukaryota; kingdom Viridiplantae; phylum Streptophyta; class Magnoliopsida; order Santalales; family Viscaceae; genus Viscum; species Viscum album. The sequence goes on from OY728127.1 coordinate 630,206,108, forward strand.
TCTGAAAAAGATCAATTTTAAATGAATAGTGAAAAATGTTGTATTTTAATTCAAAACCTCTTTTTAATCTAATTTATTTATATGATTAGATTATCTTTTGAATTGGTTTTAAAGTTAAATTAGAATATATTTTTACCATTTAATCCAATAGTGGTCATTGGAATTAATTTCACTTTGAAATTTGACTTAAACTAGTGTAAATCTTTTGATATATATTGTTTCATAAAAACATGCTATTTGTTCTGACAACGGGAATTAATTATTAAATTAATTAATATAAATTATATGTTATGAATTTTTTAAAATAGACATCATTTTTGAATTCGGAATATCAAATATAGCTTAGGGTGAATTTTTGGTAATTTTATGAAAAACTTCAATTTTTGATGAATAGTGAAACCACTAAGTGGTACTGATCTTCCGTTTAAATGAAAATTTTCCATCTTTGTGTTTTGAATTTCAAAAATCCGACATACATGGTTTTCATTAAGAAGTAAAATGTGGTTCAATGGGATTAAAATAATTTTTTGGTGAATAGTAACATATTATGTTTTTAATCGCGATTAGAGGTAATTAGTGTAGTTTAAGGTAAGAATAATGTTTTAATAAAATGAAATGACCTAGAAACATGTCCTACCCTCATTGGATGAGTCATGGATGACCAAAAAAATCCATGGGTCAACTTGGGGACCCCATGGAGCCACTTTGGTTGGAAAATGACATAAATACTTTTTTATTTAATGTTAAAGTAAAAATGACACACAAATGAAATGTTTTACTAAAACAATTTTTACATGGGGTTATACAAGTAAGATTTTTTATTATAAATATTCATTATAAATATAAAAATATTTCCTACATCATGATATTTTGTTTTACAAATTTTAGACAATAAATATATTAAATTATTTATGAAATCATGATGATGCAGCGATTACCTCATTAATAAAGGATTTAAATAAAATGCAAAGCTAATGTAAAATATATGAACTAAACATGTCCAAAACCAATTAGATGGGTGGATTTAGAACCCTAATCACCTTATACTTGAAACACATCAATTTTTTACCATTAAAATCCGAAACTTATTCTAAAATAAAGTAACATTTCTTTACTTTCCAAGAGTGCCCCTCCTCTCCTATTATAAAAGGCCCCCACCTCTACCTCCTTACCCACACTTCCAAAGCCTTTGTCTTGGCCAACCCCTGCCCATTTTGTCTCTAAAACTCCATCTTTAACTTCTTGAAGCCTCACTTTGGGCATAAGGTTTCCCAAGGAAGCCTTTGAGCTCAAACCAAAGGCAGTTACCCGATTTTAAGGTAATGTCTTCACTTGTGTCCTTTTGTTTTATTTTGCTTCTCCAACCCCCTAAACTCATTTTATTCATTTATTTTGTAACAACTCCAGTATCTTAAATATACTAGGATGTTGTTATAGGAAGGATTCGAGCTACACTTACACACCCCTTCATCTAATGGTTAAAGAACATACTGTTTCTGTGGTTGGCGATTTTCTGCCTCACGAAACAATGATTGTTCAATATTTTTTTAACACCTTTAAAGGTGGCCATTATGATGTCACTGTATTTTATATATGGTATTTATGTTTAATATATTCTTATGTATTTTATATTTAAACCATACCTTTATTCTTTTCATGTTGTGTAAATGCGATAATTTCATATGAGGAAGTGTGGATTATCGCCCCCTTAAGTGATGTGACTCGTACATGCAATACGTGGAACGTATAAAGAATAAAATTAATGAAAATATGTGACCTATATAACATATATATTATACTGGAATTATAATATATATATATATATATATATCATTTATTTTTAATTCTGTTCATATGACAAAGAAAAAAATGAAAGTAGCGTTCATGCGTAAGTACGACCTACCATCTCCATGAACGGTGCGTCTCGTTTTTTATCTCTAAATGATATGGAATAGTATAAAATGAATATTTACTGGATATATATGATATTTTAACCATTAATACTATTCTGGAAATTATTTACTTATAACTACATTGACAATCGTTTTTCAAACAAGTTCATTTTTGACTCATGTACCAAACATCGGCAAAAACGTCTGATATAAACTAATATTATTAAACAATTATTATAACATTATAATATGTGATATGAAATGAATAATAATTTTTAAAGGAGGTCCTTAGGAAATTATAAATTGACCAAAGTTTATTATTCAGGAATATAATGAAACGAACAAGACAAGTTGGACTTAAGGTAAGGGATCCTACTCCTCTCTTTCTTTTTAAGTACACTCTTTTATGCCATTCCTTTTAAGATCATATTTCTTGTGATTGGGATGTTATTTTATATTAATCTTACTGTAATTTTTATGCTCAGATTATGAGAGACCGTATTCTCTCTCATCAATCCATTTTGGATGTTTTGAGTGGCGTCGTTAGGCTGCCGAAGTTTTGTAAGAGATCTAACCTCTCTCTTTCTTTTTAAGTACTCTCCTTTATGTCACTTCTTTTAAGATCCTATTTGTTATGTAGGGGGATGGTCTTTAATATTCCTCTTTCTGTAAACTTTATGTTAATATGATGAGAGACCCTATTTGATCTCATCAATCCATTTTTGTATGTTTTAAGTGGCGCTGTTAGGCTACCGAGTTTTCGTAAGGGATTTATCATCTCACTTTTATTCCTGTGAGATTTATGCTAAATTTGCCACAATTTCATTTGAGTGGTGTATGTACTACCCATTATTTTACTCATTGTGTAATATAATTTCATTTATGAGTATTTACATCAATTTTTTATTGTCCTTCTTTCACGGGGTGTTTGTTTCAAAAGATACCCATGTCGGTAAGGGAACCTTTCACCTTCCTATTTTGAAAGGCTTCTTTTGTTATGTCTTTTAATTCACATACTATTATGTTGGGATATGTTCTTCTATATCCTTATTGATGTAAATTTTATGTCCAAGTGATGAGATACCCTTTTTATCTCTGATCAACCCATTTTCTGAATTTTGAAGTGACGCCGTTAGGCTGTCAAATTTTACCAAGGGAAATTTTTAACCAAATTTCGATTTCATTGGGTTCAACCTGTAGTTATTGAATATTTCATCCTTTTAATATGTTTTAATGTCCTTTTATCGTTTCAAACTTAATATCCACTTATATTGGGTGTATTTATATTTGTCACACATAATTTTGAGATTGATTTATCCTTAATTTAAGGATACCTTCTTTATAAGGGATTTCATCGCATTTTACATTTCTATTGAGACTTCATTGTTGTTATGCACAAATTCACTCTTATATAGTGTATATACTGTCCTTTGGAATATTATATCATGAATCCATTTATTCTCATGATATTATAAAGTTCTGATTAAATGTTATTCCTCAATTATTGTATTCAAGTGTCTCTAATTTTGGTAAAAACCCTTTAAGAAAAATATCGCTTTAAATGTGTTAATGATTTGTTCTTATTAATATCCATGTTTTAAAAATGGTTTTAAGAATTTATTTATATGGATATTAATGGTTTAAAATGTTAAAATCTTCAAGTAGGTATGAGACACTTTGTTTCAAAAATCTCTTTATCAAATGTTTTAAATGGTTTTGAAAATGGTTTTTAGAATGGATTCATTATTTCAATATCTTAAAATGTTATATTATTTTTGCAATGTGGGAATGTTATCTTTCCTTTATACTTAAGTCATGTGCTATGATTATGTTATGGTTCTTGGGAATTGTTATGAAGACAGGTGGTTCCATGATAAACTAAGGGCGGGTGAGCCCGATATAGCTCTCCAATGCATTGGGTAACGCGAAGGAGTGAAACATTAAGGTTTCTCCGAAGAGATTTAGGGAATATACTATGGTGGGTATTCCAAACGCATCCAAGAGGGTTACTCCCTGTGTAAGAATGTTATGAATGCCTCAAGTTACCATTATGTCTTATGATTTCTATGTTTTATTCATGATTTGATGAGGTATGTTAAAGTGCCTATGTTTTATGGGTAAAGTATGATTTCATTCTTATGTATATATGAACTCATGTTTCCTTTCCATATTTTTATAACCCTTACTGAGATTTTTATGCTCATCCCATGATTTTGAAATGTTTTTTACAGGTCAAGGTAATGGTACATGATATGATGATAGTGTCAAGGAAGTGTCACGAAGGGATCCATGTTTTATTTTAAATATGTTTCCGTTGATTGGAAAAATGAATAATATCTTTTATGTAACCACTTTGTTTAAATGTGGAATGTAATGCAAGTTTTATGATCTATTTCTCTAAAACTCTAAACCTGAAAAGATTCTCAATGTGTAATATTGTAATAACTCAAGATTAAGTAAGGTTTAAGGCTGGGGCCTTATACTCTCAACTTCCCTCACTACCACCTAGAGGCCTTAGTTTGTTCCGAAATCCAACCAAAGGAGCCCTTTTGATCAAATCAACAGGAAGAACCTGAAGAAGAGGTAATGATTTCACCACCCTTTTTCAAGTTCCTTTCTTCTTCCACTTCTTCTTTCTTTGTTATTTCTATTCCAAAATAATGAATCCAGTATCTCCTATATACTGTAATATTGTTATAAATATGGTACAACCATATTCAGTATTCTATCCACCCTTTGAATAACATGTCACCATACGTGCGTACGTACGGCTTGCCGTCTCCACATCGTGGTGTAATTGTTATTCAATATATTATTATTTGGATGGGTATAATAATGATGTGTAACTCATGTAAATAAATAATATAACATAATAATGATTCTGTATATATGATATACCATCAAATTATATATTATTTTAATATCAAAAGAATGATATTGTCGCTCGTGCGTACGTACAGACTACCATCTCCACGAACGCGATGAGATTCATTCTCTATCGTATCCATTCAAGATTAATTATTATTTGATGATTTAAAAATAATGTTTAAGGACATGATATAATTCTGGATATGAATAAGATACAACCTATCCATGACAACCATGACTTATGCAACAAAACATATAAAAGAAAACGAGTAAGTTAACACCCGAAATAACGATAATTCTAAGATATTATTAACAAATCAATGTTAAAAGATCATATATGATATCATATGAATGTATATTATTCTTGTATAATTTAATAACAATTATTTCACCATTATACAGGAGGTTAAAGTACCCCCAACCAAGGAAAAGTACAAGGTAAGAGGTTTCTTATCTCACTTTTATTTCCATGAGAATTCCATTATTCACCACTTATTTATTTCATGTGGTGTGTATACTGCCCATGATTGTATTAATTGTGTAATATACTTTAATTTATGGATATTTACATCATCATGGTATGATCCTTCTTTCATGGGTGTATGTTTCGTAAGTTATCTAATCGATAAAGGAATTTGAAATTTCAATTTCCACTCATTTGGCTTTACACATATTTCATTGATTATATTACTCCAAGATTATGTGTGGAATCACTATTCATTTGATTATGTCATAATTTCCACTCCCCTTCCTATGGATATACTTTTGATACACATAATCACTCCATTTATAATTTCTCAAGTCATCGATATGAATTTGATAAGAGTAATTTTAACTCATTCTCCATTTGTTGAGTTAAACATCCAATTCATTGGTGTTGTTTTTACAAGATTACGTGTGAATGTCCTTTGACTGTTTTACACTAAATATCCAATCATATTTAGTTTATTTATATTTGTCACACATAACTATGTCGTTGATTTATGCTTAACCTAAGGATACGACCTTATGAGAGACTTCATCTCAATTTAAATTCCATTGAGACTTCATTGTTGTTATACACCAAATCGCTTCTATGTGGTGTATATAATGTACTTTGACATAGTATATCATTAATTCCTTAATTCTCATGATATTAAAATATTTTTATTACCTCAATTATTTGTATTTAAGTGTCTCTCTTTTGGTTAGAAACTCTAACTAAAATACCATTTTTAAATGTTTTAAAGACATATTCTTCTAAATCTTTCTCATTAATGTCCATGTTTTAAAAAAATGGTTCAAGGATTTATTTATATGGACATTAATGTTTTAAAATTAAAACTCCATTTAAAAGTTTCAAAGTGGTATGGGACACTTTGATTCAAGAATCTATTTTTAAATGGCATCTTGACAAATAGTGTGACTTTTAAATGTTTTCAAGAAAAGAGGGATATTTCTCTCAAATAGTTTTGATGGTTATTTTCATCTTTGTCAATATCATTTATTATTATCGATTGAGGTACAATACAATCTTCCATAATTGTATTGAATGAGTTATGTTTGACTGTGGATGTGCTATTATTATACCCTTAATGGTTTGTGGTTAATGTATAGACATTTTATATGCTAGTTTTAATACGAATGTTTATGTTATGTTTAAACATGTTCATATGTGGAATTAATTGGAATTAATAAGTGACGGGTGGAGCCCGCTATAGCTCATCGATGCATCGGTAGGTCTCATGAGACAAACTAGTGACTTGGCACAAGGCCTTGATAGAATCTTATTTGTATTCTTGGCACGAGTCCTTGGCTATGTGGTTATGATAGTCTGGAATTATGTATTCCATCATTATGAAAGTGGTTATTGATATTGCATGTGATTATTCAACTAGTAGAATATCCATGTAATTAAGTAAATGACATAATTTCATTTTATCTTTGCCATTTTATGTTGAAGTTCAAGTTTAAATGGCTTTTGTTTTAGTTATAAATTGCCTTAAGTGTTTATGCTTATATATGAATGCTTCTGCTATATTATTATCCTTACTGAGCATCTGAGATCACTCCTTTCAATGTTTTAGTTTTCCCAGGATTGTGAAGAAGTAAATTATGAATGACCTGAAGGGATAGTATGAGTGTGGACTATGGAGACTATGTTGTTGTTGTTTTCATTTTATGATGTAATGTAAACATTATTAATGTATCTAGTTTTTCCAAGGATACTAAACTAATCGGTCTTTCGAGACTTGATCTTTCTTGTGATCATGCCAATGTTATGTAATAATGCACCGAATCTGGGTAACTAGGGTCGGGGCATTACAGTTGGCATCAGAGGGAGGTTTAGTACAAAACTTGGAAGCTAGATTTAGATAAAATCCGATTAGAGCAGATAGATTTAAGATGGACTTTGAGGTGTAGTATATAAGAACATCCTAGAATTTTGGTATTGTAGAGATTTTGTGAGATTTCCAAGCAATACATCCCTGTCTGGATACGAGCAGGTAGAGGCGGCTCTGGCACAGATGTACCTAGGGGTAAAACCCGAAAACACTGATTTGAGCTGGACTCAAACGGGAACTGGTGCACGACAACAGGCCTTGCTGCACTCTTGGTTACGACACTCCCGGGGGATATGTTTAGGATAATTTACATTTTCTTTACTAACAAATTTGAAGTATTAAATATATAACATGAGAGTAAATGACCTTGGTAAATCCTAATGTGTTTCAAATTGAGAATATGATGACATGTTAATCTCTAAATGATTTTATGACTACTGTTACTCACACAATGCTTTCTAGTTTTAGTCAATGGCTGGATTCCAAGGAAGTCATAGTGACTTTGTGAATGACGTACAATGTGGGAACGATGGTGGAAATGAGCAACAAAATGGAATGTTGATAGGCATAAAAGATATCGTCTTTATGAAAAATAAATTTTCCAAAAATATGATCAACAATATATATATTAACCAATTCCCAGACTCAAAAAAGAAGAGAAAGGTGATGAATGATAAGAGCTCCAGCAGTGGAGACCATGGAGAAAGGAATCCTCAATTTCCATCATGCAGGAAATGTGGAAGGAGACACCCAGGAAAGTGTCTCAATTAGACAAATAAATGCTTTACATGCGGGAAGGAAGGACATAAAGTGATGAATTGCCGAAGAAAAATGAAGAGTATTATGGAAGAAGATAAAAATGGTCCCAAGAGTCCATTTACAGTCATTTTCCATAAATGTAGGGGACCTGGCCATTACCTGAGTGAATTCCCTATACTATAGGATATTTTCTTGGTCAAAGAAGAAGATATGTGGAAATAAATGGCTAGAGAAATGTTTAAAAAGTATTATCGCTTCTTTTTGATGGGTTTATTTTGTTATAATTTTCTCTTGTATTTGTAACCCCGTAGTTTGACATGTGAGAATGATATTTGAGGAAGAATTATCTCTTCTCTTATGGATATAAGTATAAATAACCATTTGGTTTTATATGATCATTGGGGTTTGAGATAATTATAAGTTATTATAATTTGGGATGAAAATGAAAGGTATGATATAACATTTTTTGTTAAATTATGTTATGGTATTTTGAGGAATTTATCTCATTTTGGTAATATTATAAAATATAGTTTTTGAAAAAGGACAACACGTAGACCGTGTGAAAACCCATTGTGTCGGACAAAGATGTGGGAATCTAACCCATAACCAAAGTGCGATTGGGATTTATCGCCTACCACTGGACTATGTGAAGTCCCTGGATAGTGTGACTAATTATTTTTAGTTAAATGATTTTATTGATCAATAATAAGTTGATTTGGGTTCTTATGTATTATTAAATAAATACCCTTTATATAAGAAAATGATTTGGTGATTAAGTGATAGATTTTATTTTGGAAGTTGTTCGCTTTGTTGTGAACACTATATTCCCAAAGAAAATAGAATAGTATGGGATTTCATTTGAGGAGTAATGGTGGATTTTTATCTATGTTTTTATTATGGATTTATAGTGATTTGGGTAGTTTATGGAAATGATTAGGTTAATTACTTTTAAGTATGTGACTTTAAGAGTAATTAATTTCATTTCGAGATACAATTTAACGTGGAAGACTACATTCTTATAAGTTTTGAGTTTCAATATTAGTTTGGATTATATTGATGTATTTTAAGGACAATTGATTATTTAATGGTATTTATTTAACTTTGGGGTATTGATGGTTTAATTTTAGAAATTAAGATTAGTTGTTTTTCTCTAATGGAATATCCGTTTGTGTGTGGGGGGGGTTATAAGATATTATACTAACCATTTTGGTTTTGATTAATCTCTAAAGACAAGTTAAATATATAGTTTATCCTACATGGATCATGTTTTTCTATAGATGTTTATTCTAGCTCTTTCATTGTGACCAAGTCTTCTTGAAGACACATTGTTCAAAAAAATGAGTTAGTGGTAAAAAGTTATTAAATAATGAAACTCTACTTAAAAAGTAAATATATATCTTTTTGTTCTTAGTCAATATCATAAATGAATTCCTCATCCTTATGTAATGTAACTTAAAAAAATGTTGTCCGTTTACTTTTCCTACTGGGAGACTATGGACTGTTTGTCCCAACACAAGTTTGTGATTTTCTTATTGTTAACTTTCTCCTGATCATGTTTTCTATCCCTCCCCATCAGAACTGAACACTTAGTTTATCTTCCATATCCATGTTTTCCTACATGGAATCCTAGTATGGGTTATCCTGGGTGACCTTTATACCTCTCTTCCTTTCTTTTAAAGTGATAGTTTTATTAACTCTTTTTCCGATGTGGAACTTTCCCTTATATTCTCAAGCCCAATTTTTTTTAAAAAAATTGCGAGGACACAATTTTTTGAAGAAGGGGAGAATGGAACACCCCAAGATTCCACGGTACGTTTCCCTTTCAATAATGCAATGACGTGCATTGTATGCAACTTTGGGATTCTAACACACCGCAACCTATCAAACTAGCCGTTATGAATAATAATACATACTTTTTGAAATTTTATAAATTCTAACTCTCTAAATGTTAATTAAAAACAAATTTTTTTAATCCAAATGATTAATATTGATAAATTATGAATTTGAGTGGTTATACAGTATATTTAGAATATATTTTTACCATTTAATTCAAATTTTTTCATTGGAAAAAATTTCACAATTAAACCAGACATAAACAAGTGCCAATCTTTTGATAGTTATTATCTCTTAAAAACACGCTTTTTGTTTTAACAACGGGAATTAATTTTAGATTAATTTCTGCCACTTCTCTGATTTGAATTTTTAAAAACAGATTCCATATTTGGAATCAGGATGTTATAATTGTGTAAATAGGTGACCTTTATTTTTATACATTTTGAATAATTACATCGGTAAATATTTTATTTACCATGGTTAAAGGGTAAATCCGGTAAATAAGGGTTAAAAAATAATATTATAATAATACTAAATTACCCAAAAACGCGTCTTAACCCTATTGGTTGATACATGGACGACCATGGGAATCTTTGGGTCGATTTTGGGACCCCATGGATCCACTTGTAAATGATAGGGACACTTTATTTCAATTAAGTTAAAATGAATAAAAAATTGACACAAGCATATATCTTTTAGAAAAAATATTGTTACGTAGGGTTATATATGTTGGATTTTAGACTATAAATATTCATTAGAAATATAAAAAGATTTCATACATAATTATATTTTATGTATAATTTTTAGACATTAAATAATTTAATTTATTTATGACATAATGGTGATGCAGTAATTAGCCTAATAGTAACAAATTAGAATAATTGATATTATAAATACCCAAATAAATATAATTTGAGACTTTTTATGAATTAAACTAATTTTATAGGTTAATATGACATGTTAGTATTGATATAATTATCTTTTTTCGAAGTAATCATTATTTTATGATTTTTACAAAAATCAATTACTGAATAGTGTCAAAATTGACATAAAAGAGTTTTTAAAATAAATATTATATTATTAATTGATATTAAATTCGTAAAAATATAAGGTTCAGCCAGGAGACTTATATCATTATAGTTGTATCATTAATGGACCACTTGGGGGTCTCTTGGATGTATATAGTAAGTTTATTAACCGTATAATATAAAAATACAAAGAGACATTGTAAAAGTGAAACTAATTGACTAAGAGTTAATACTTAAAGATAAGGTAAATATAATGACCCAAACCTGTCTAAATTATATTGGTTGAGTGGTTTTCGACCCATAACCACCTTAAAAATTAAATAATCCACTTTGGAGCGATTAGAAACCGAATATTAATTTACTATAAAATAATATTTCTAGCTTTTCCAAGGTGCCCCTCACCCCTCTTATAAAAGGGAACTCCCCCTTATCAGTACTTCACACCTTCAAAGCATTTTGGTTCAGCCAAACCCTGTACAAATACTCTATAAACTTCCCACACTACCACCTAGAGGCCTTAGTTTTATCATAAATCCAACCTAAAGTTCCCTTTTGATCAAATCAAAAGGAAGAACCCGAAGAAGAGGTAATGATTTCACCACCCTTTTTCAAGTTCCTTTCATCTTCCAATTCTTATTTCTTTGTTATTTCTATTCTAAAATAATGAATCCAGTATCTCCTATATACTGTAATATTATTATAAATATGTTACAACCATATTCAGTATTCTATCCGCCCTTTGAATAACATGTCACCGTACGTGCGTACGTATGACTTACTGTCTCCAAGTCGTGGTTTAATTGTTATTCAATATATTATTATTTGGATGGGTATAATAATGATGTGTAACTCATGTAACTAAAAAATATAACATAATAAAGATTCTGTATATATGATATACCATCCAATTATATATTATTTTAATATCAATAGAATGATATTGTCGCTCGTGCGTACGTACGGACTACCGTCTCCACGAACGCGATGAGATTCATTCTCTATCATATCCATTAAAGTATAATTATCATTTTATGATTTAAAAATAATGTTTAAGGACTTGATATCATTCTGTATATGAATAAGATACAACCTATCCATGAAAACCACGGCTTACGTAACAAAACATATAAAAGAAAACGAGTAAGTTAACACCTGAAACTACAATAATTCTAAGATATTATTAACAAAGTAATGTTAAAATATCATATATGATATCATATGAATGTATATGATTCTTTTATAATTTAATAAGAATTATTTAACCATTATACCAGAGGTTAAACTACCCCCAAACATGGAAAATTACAAGGTAAGGGGTTTCTTATCTCACTTTTAATTCCGGGTGAATTCCATTATTCACCACTTATTTATTGAATGTGGTGTGTGTACTGCCCATGATTGTATTCATTGTGTAATATACTTTAATTTATGGATATTTACATCATCATGGTATGATCCTTCTCTCATGGGTGTATGTTTCGTAAGTTACCTAATCGATAAGGGAATTTGAAATTTCAATTTCCACTCATTTGGCTTTACTCATATTTCATTGATTATATTACTCCAAGATTATGTGTGGAATCACTATTCATTTGATTATGTCATAATTTCCACTCCCCTTCCTGTGGATATACTTTTGATACACATAATCACTCCATTGATAATTTCTCAAGTCATCGATATGAATTTGATAAGAGAAATTTTAACTCATTCTCCATTTGTTGAGTTAAACATCCAATTCATTGGTGTTGATTTTACAAGATTATGTGTGAATGTCCTTTGATAGTTTTACACTAATTATCCAATAATATTTAGTGTATTTATTTTTTTCACACATAACTATGTCGTTGATTTATCCTTAACCTAAGGATACGACCTTATGAGAGACTTCATCTCAATTTACATTCCATTGATACTTGTTTGTTGTTATACACCAAATCACTTTTATGTGGTGTATATAATGTACTTTGACATAGTATATCATGAATTCATTTATTCTCATGATATTAAAAATATTTTTATTACCTCAATTATTTGTATTCAAGTGTCTCTCTTTTGGTTAGAAACTCTAACTAAAATAACATTTTTAAATGTTTTAAAGACTTATTCTTCTAAATATTTCTCATTAATGTCCATGTTTTAAAAAAATGGTTTTAAGGATTTATTTATATGTACATTACAGTTTTAAAATTAAAACTCCTTTTAAAAGTTTCAAAGTGTTATGGGATATTTTGATTCAAGAATCTATTTTTCAATGGCTTCTTGACAAATAGTGAGACTTTTAAATGTTTTCAAGAAAAGGGGGATATTTCTCTCAAATAGTTTTGATGGTTATTTTCATCTATGTCAATATCATTCATTATTATCGATTGAGGTACAATACAATCTTCCATAATTGTATTGAATGAGTTATGTTTGACTGTGGATGTTCTATTTTTATACCATTCATGGTTTGTGGTTAAATTATTGACATTTCGTATGCTAGTTTTAATACGAATGTTTATGTTATGTTTAAACATGTTTATATGAGGAATGAATTGGACTTAATAAGTGACAGGTGGAGCCTGCTATAGCTCCTCGATTCATCGGTAGGTCTCATGAGACACACTAGTGTCTTGGCACAAGGCCTTGAGAGAATCTTATTTGTAGTCTTGGCACGAGGCCTTGGATATGTGGTTATGATATCCTGAAATTATGCATTCCATCATTATGAAAGTGGTTATTGATATTGCATGTGATTATTCAACTAGTAGAATATCCATGTAATTAAGTAAATGGCATAATTTGATTTTATCTTTTCCATTTTATGTTGAAGTTCAAGTTTAAAAGGCTTTTGTTTTAGTTATAAATTTCCTTAAGTGTTTATGTTTATCTATGAAAACTTTTGCTATATTATTATCCTTATTGAGCATCTGAGCTCACCCCTTTCAATGTTTTATTTTTCCCAGGATTGTGAAGAAGTAAATTATGAATGACCTACAGGGATAGTATGAGTGTGGACTATGGAGACTATGTTGTTGTTATTTTTAGTTTATGATGTAATGTAAAATTTATAAATGTATATAGTTATTCCAAGGCTACTAAACTAATGGGTCTTTCGAGACTTGATCTTTCTTGTGATTAGGCCAATGTTATGTAATAATGCACCAAATCTGGGTAACTGGGGTCGGGGCTTTACAATTCTTCCATCAAATTTCTTTTACCAAACTAAAAATAAATAAATTTTCATTAGAAAATTTAAAATAAAATTAAAAGAAATAAATTCTAATTTAACATGATACATGTATTATAAACAAAACACGAGGTTTAAAAAATACACATTATTTGACAATAAATATTTTCCAAGTAAGTTAAAAAATATTTACTCACCACGGGAACACTCTTGAAGAACCTACAAAGCATATAACATACCATTCACCATAGTTGAAAACTATTAATTTCATGATTTTTCACATTAAATTAACATAAAATTATTCAATAGTCATGTACACAATGATCGACACATCTTTCATAACCATTTAAATAAAAATAACTTATCTACCATATAGTGACATTATCCACTATTAGGGATGTTGGCTTGATGATATGGTTTTAAAATTCATCATACACAATTGGAAAAAATGGGATTATCCCCACACATCTATACCCACATTTTAGAGAAACTATGGGTTTATAGATTCTTCTCAAACTGATACCCATAGTATGAAATTTTTTTTGGCATACACTGAGATATAATTTTTTTAACAAATCTTGGGTAAATCTCTTAGAAAAAATTATGATTCTACTCATGCTGAACCTCCACTCCTCATTCATATTCCTAATCCCCTCAAATCATATAAACCTTAAAATCCACCATCCCCTCCTCCAGTTACATGTCTCTCATTATCCAGGTGTTCCTTCTATTTTTATCGATTTTTTGTGATGTTTGAGAGGCTATCTATTCGTTAATATTATTCATTATTCTCCCCTATATTGAGTGGTGACCAGATTTCTTCTCCCATGTTCTCCCCTAAGGAAATGGTCTTTTTTATTTTAATCTTTTTTGACAACATATTTGTGAGTTTCAAATCCTTATTCTCTTCCGCTAGCTATTATTTTCAATTTTATCAATGAATTTGATTCTATTGGACCATTTTGGAATCATCTATATCATTTTATTTTTAAATTTATTGTCTAATAGAGATCAATTATAGTATATTAAATTACAAATAGTTATATTTTAATTATAATTTATTTATTTTTCATGATATCATCAGGATTATTCTGAATTTAAATTAAATTTGAAATTCTTTTGGTGGAATATTTTTGGTATTTATATATTCTTAGTGTTGAAAAAATTTTATAAGTTAAGTACAGGTGTTACTATTTGTTTTTATTATCCTATATTTATAGAATTTAGTTATTCAAATTTAATGTGTAATGTCATTAAAAATGGTTAAACTATTAATTGGAATGTTTTACCCTAAATATAAATAATTGTATAATGATGTACATGACTATAATATTATATTTAAATTTGGAATAGTGATTTATCAATGAAGGTCAACTCATCAGGAATTCAATGTAGTCATTATAGTATGTGACACGCATGTTTCATAGAATCCCTTAAATTTATTTAGACATAATTGAATGCTAAAAGAATATTATAAATAATTAAATATTTATATTCCAAATGTTTATGAATTATAAAACCATTATTATATAAATATTTATATAATCCTTTGGTAAATGTCCTGAAATAATTATATAAGTTCGAATGTAATATCTATCATATCATATTTATTTTATTAAATTTGGTTTTAATTAATATTGTTTTACATAATAATTTATTTCTTTAAGAATAATTTAATGTTATGAACCTTAGTTTCATGTATTTTTATTAAATGTTGAGTATAACAGAGTTCTTTGTTGTGAATGATTATTTAGTTCATTTATCATGTTTTCAGTAGTCAACCATTTGTTTCCACTACACGTTAAATAAATAAAAAACCATGTAACCAGACCTTACTTTAATTATGTGGTTTCAATAGTAGAGAAGTAATGGATGTGTTTTATAAGAGGGATGGAAGGGATTAATTATTTAGTTTTATGGCTATTCCCCCAATTATATAAATTTTAAATTGAAACAAGACATTATTTAAAATCTATTTTTATTATGTTTAATAAATATAGTAAATTTTAACCTTTAATAATATCACTTCAGGACGACAATTAATAATCAGTTATGTTTTGAAATGAGAATACCTCTAGGGATTAACAATAAATTTTTTTATTTGAGTATTCCTTAATTTTTTATTATTCAAATACATATACCTTAATTGGATTTTTCTGAGTATGCTTGTGATTTTCTAATTATATTCCATGTTATTTGTTTGGATGGATAGTATTATTATATAATGGTCACTCCCATCATGCATTTAATTCAATTTTAATTCCTATTTGTGTTCTTTAATTTAATCTACACTATAGTTTTTATTTTTCTTTGAATTAGGATAGCATTTTAATTATGGTTTTCATTTTTTATTTGAACATATATTTTCTACCTATAAAAGAATAGATAGAATCCTAATGTATCATACTAATTGGATTTCCACAGAGTTTCAATATAATTTGAAATTGTTTGTTTTCTTTTTCATTTAACATTTCTTCTAATGGTGGTCATATACATTGACTATGTTATAATTGTATTGTAAGGCCATGGTAATGCTAGGAACAAGTTAGCTACCATATAAAAGAAGTTCGATTTCAAACAAACTATTATGTTTTGTATCACATAGATGATATGAGACAATCATATTGTATTAATGAATGTAATGTAATATGTGTTACGGAGAATTTTATAACTGATCAATTTCTATTTATGCTTCATCATAAGAGAGATAATATGCTAGTGGGAGAAGGAAATAATATCAATACAACTATGGAAAAGACTAATAATGATAATTTTGTGAGAGTGAAAAAAAGTAATGGATGATGCAAGAACTCTTATATATCAGGAATGCACAAAAATGTCAAAGTTGGAATTTTAATATGGTTATATCAAGGAAATATGTTATTAATTTATAATACTACCATTTATTATTTTCATAAGTTTACGAAGGACTATCTTACTGATAGAAAATATATACCCTCTAATCATTACAAGGAATGTAAGTTAATTTAGAAGATATGATTTTCTACTAATTAATTTCACGCTTGATAGAAAGATTGCAGTTTATTTTGGGCCAAAATAGTTGAACTAATTGATTGTAAAGAATTTAGCAGACCACGATGGAAAGGAAAATATATATGGAACACAATCTCATGGGCCACAATATTTCATGGGTATCTTTCCTTTGATTCTCAAGATTCTAAACATATTCATGTATGAATAAATATAATCTAACACCTTCAGGAATATTATTTATGGAATTAATGGAAATAATGAGTTAGTTCATCCTACAAATTGATTAGCATGGAATGCATTTTATGCATAATATCCAGATTTTTTAGAAGATATGCGTAATGTCAGGTTCGGTGTGAGAACCTGGATCTTCTTTTCAAGTATGTTTTTCCTTTTCTGGTGTTTTAGAGGAAAAAGAAGTGTTTCTGGAAATTTCCTAAGTACATGTCATGTACTTTATAAGTACAGGTCGTGTACTCGATTACCGTGGGTAACCGTGTAGTGGCTGTACACGTGGCCATGTGTGGTGACATGGAGACCACCTAAAGTGGAGTACAGAAAGGGAATGTACATGTTGTGTAATTCTAGTTACACAACATGTATTTTCTTTTTACTAAACATATTGGGGTTGTGTCTCATGGATAGAACCATCTTCTTCACAACCTTGTTTGTTTGAGAGAACCTGTATGGTCCCAAATATTCTCCGAGCCCTTGAGTTTCCTTCCGTTCTCCTAATCCACTGCGGTCAATTATGTTGAGATCACCTAGGTAATCTCTTCCTTCTCCTTGGGCCTTGTTCCTTGATTCCTCCTCTTCATCAAGTTATAACCAGTTGAATGTTTTAGGTGTTTTTTAGATCTACGGTGTTCTTGGGTGATCCAAGGATTGAGGTTCATGTATAGCGACCTCCCAACACCAAGGTAGGTGGTTTTTTCCATTCCATAGAATGTGATTGAGTTATATGTGAAAATTTCCCAATACCCTTGGACAAGGTATTGCGTGATTATTATTTAAGGCATGTTAATGGCCTGATATGCTTTATTAGAGGATAAATGAATTTGGAGAGAGTTAATTTCTATGCTTTGGAAGTGTTATTCCTATGCATGCATTCATGTTTTGATGGTTTAGTCTAGTTTTTCCTGTTAGGCTGATGTTTACTTTCCATGCCTGGTATTGTAGGATGGAGTGATTTTTATCCATCTTGTTGTAATGTTTTAGACTGCTTATCCATGTAGTTCTTGAGGTTTACATTGGTAACATTGCATTGCTATGCTTGTTTGATTTACACAGGGTTTTCAGAACCTAGTGAAGTGGACCATAGGGAGAATAGACATAAAGGATTCACCAGAGTGTCCATTATTTTTGTTACGATGCGATACCATAGGGGGAATTGATGTAAGTGATTCCTCAGAGTGTTTGTAGTTCCTCGACATCGTCCACTGGTGGAATGTGACGTAAGTGCTTCCCCATAGAGCCTTTTAGTTACCAATACAAGACTATATGGGGAATTGACGGTGAGTGCATCCTCAGAGAGTCTATTCTTAAGAATAAAAGGAGGGGTTAGACCGTGTGAACTTCTTAGAGGGTTTCTTGTGTTGTTTAGGTTAAACAAGAAGGGGTAGGGTGGGTGTACTTCTTAGAGGGTTTCCCACTTTTCTTAGATGCTTACTTGATATGTGGAATTGAATTATTTGAACTGTATGAATATATACTATTGAGTACATTCTTGTTTACTGATTTATTTATTATTTCCTGCTATATATATTCACTAACTCTTAGGAATGGATCTCTTGTTGGTTACCTACTATGATTATTCTCACACCCTGTTTGTGTCATGCTTTTAGGCCCAAACAGAAAATATTATTGCAGGTATAGATAAGGGAAAGCACCCTTGTACTTTAGGTACCTGATTGCAGTGGAGTTAGAGACTATGGGACCAAGCTGAGGCTTGCAATGCTGAGGATTTTTTTATATGTTTTATTTTGTACATGGGTTTAGTACTGTTTCATATTCCATCATTGTGATTTGTTTGACTGATTTCCTAGACATATGTATCATGCATCATTTTTATATTTGTGCTCGAGCTTTTTATTTCATCAGTCTTTTGCTATTTCTTGTTGTTTGGTATTACTATTTCTTCTTCTATTGTATATTTGTTTACTTCTGTTGTTTCACTCTTCTAGTGAGGGCGTAGTTTCTCCACTATCACACCCAAGGCCCTCGCTGCTAGTCGATAGCCTCTAGTGTTTGGGGAAATGCCCTTGAGTCCATGTGACCAACTGGGTACAGGGAGTCTCTGGGGAGCTTCCGGAATCAGGACGTTACAATTTGGTATCAGAGGAATTCTTTTCACTTGACTTACTATTAGGATCTTATATCCAGGGATTGGATGGAATAGGTACTTGCTAATAAGCTATTCCTGGAAGTATCTGACCTGTGTACATGGAAAATCCAATCGACCTCATTATTGATGATTTTATGGTTTTTAAAATTTACAGTTAATTTTATTTCACCATTGGATGATTGACATGTTTTGTGCTATTATTTTTTATATTATTGAGGTTCTATTTCTGTTGCAACATGACGATATGAGGAAATTCCATCTCATTCATCATGTAGGAGTTTTCTAGAAATAGCTTATCATGCATTCTTTCCATGCCATTTGGGGTGCATTAGCAATTTCATGTTGTTGTGATAGATGTTGTGCTAGATATTCATGTAGTTGTGATAGATTCCTTGATAAAAATGACTTCTGTCTGACAGGGTCTTGGATTGAGTAAGGTTTTGTTTGAATTGACGCCAATCTTTTGTTCTTGAGGTGTTATGGTCCCTCATGGATCAGAATTTGGTGGATCATTGATCTATTATGCTTGTTTATGACATGTAGAAGATGCGAATATTTGATTCATGGAGAGTATGGGCCCTCAAAGACTGGAATTTGGAACTTTAGTTTTTTTAGTGTTTTTCTGGGTTTCGAAAAAGTTTCTATGGCTTACTATTCAGAAAAAACCAGAATACAGGGTGTGTAATGATGAATACACTCCATGTGTTCTTACATTCAGAAATAAATTGTTTTTCTAAAGTACATCTCATTTACTGTATATACACGCCATGTAGTCTCTAAACGTGTCACTGGCTGTGTGGGAAGAGACACGAGGTTGGGAAATCTTTGGGGGAACACGTTGTATACCAGTTGTACACACTGTTTTGTGTAGACCATGTTTCAACCCATGTGACTAATGACATGGATGGATAGAAACTTAAGCAATACATGTAGTTTTAGTCTTGAACATTTCGTCTAGTGTAATCCCTGTAATCTGGCCATGTAACTAACAACACGGTTCAGTGGAAATCCGTTGGTACATGCCCTGTCTGTCTGGAACGTGCCCTATAGTGTGAGTCGTGTATCCGGCTATGTCACTAACAACACGGGTCGCTGAAGCTCATCTAGTACACGTTGTTTCTGGCACAAACATGTTGTGTAGTATTGGTCGAGGAAAACCATGTGGAATATCCATGTAAATGAACTCCAGAAGGGGTAAGGGATTCCAGAAAACACATTGTGTTAAGAAAACACGCCGTGTAGGGGGTGTTACATGACCAGTTTTGGTAGAAGTACATGCCCATGTGAAAGGCTTAAGGTAACATGACATTTAGGCATTATACACACTGTGTATCCATGTTTTTTAAAACATGAATGCTTTATTTCACTTGTTCCACTATTACCCTTCCTAGTTCCAGTCCTTGACGATATTGCTAAAATGTGTGCACTTAACCATGTAGAGTCATGCCATCGAGACGTCCTCCTATTGTACACCAGTTATAGGGAAACAAATAGAAACTAGACATGACTGATCAAGGACTACCTATAGATCCTCCAGTTGTTCCAGTCTTAGCACCAACCGTCATTCTAGACATAGGTGCCAACACATACTTCTGTGAGGGCATTATGAGGTTCATGTAGACCTTCCAAGGAGTAATCTATCCTTCCCCTTCTATGGTAGAGTTGACGAGGGTTTTCTAGCACCATCATCCTCCCACCTTCACAGGGGAAGGAGGAACTCAGGCTATAGAGTCATGGTTAGAATCCATGATTTCTATCTTTGAGCATCTAGAGACGACTTCAGATAGTAGGGTGAATTTCACAATGTACATGCTTTAAGATTCCTCCAAGAGGTGGTGGGATGTGATCTCAAAAGAGAGACACAAGTAGTTTATGGTGTGGGATGAGTTCCATTTTACCTTCATTGACTACTTCTACTAAGATACTTTGAGGGATGATCGAGCCTGAGAGTTCGTGATTCTGGAGTAGGGTACTCTTTCTATTATGGAGTATTCTTCTCGCTTCACAGAGTTGCATCACATCACACCAATTGCAGGAGGTGATGAGTTATTTCTGGAAATGAAGTTTGAGGATGGTATTATTCTCGACATCTAATCATAGGTGAACATATTCAGGCTTACTTCAATCTCTTCTATCATCAACAAGGTGCAGATCATGGAGCGCAATTTGTGGGATTCTGGAGTTGTGAGCTAAGGCGGTTCGACATCCGGAGTTAGTATCCCTCCAACTGATAGAAGGAATATCCACAAGGTGTCTTCTCGTGGTGATCCAAGGAGGTGAGACACTTCATTTGGTAGCTAGGTGGTGTGCTACCAGTGTAGAAAGAGTGGGAATATGAGGCCACAATGCCCGAGAGACCCACTAGTGGAGTGCCGATCATGCAGAAAGATGAGCCATCTTCATTATTTCTATCAGATCTTTTCACCAGCAGCTGGTGACATAGATTCTTCTATGAATCCTCATTCAGGATTTGTGCCCCCAGTTCCCCACTAGAATAGGAATTGGAGTTCTTTCGACCATTTAGGATGAGGAGTATGTCTCCGCAGTGGTAATAAGTCTCCAGTCTTTAAGAAAAATACGGTGGATCAACTCAGAGTGGTTAGGTAATGTCACATGGCTACAATGAAGGTTAGACATTTGTAGTGGAGCAGGCCCAGTAGGATCAGGATCTTGAACCCTCAACAGTTCATGTTTCAATCCTAATTGACCATTTTTAGCTTCGGCTCATTTTGATACGGGGGCTTCCCATAACTTTATATCTATTTCTGTTGGGGAGAGACATGGTATCTATGTCGTTTCTTCTACTGAAATCATGACGCTGGACACACCGTTGGGGAAAAGAAAGGCTAGTGTGCGATAGTGCAAGGAGTTACCTCTAGAGGGTGGTGGGTGTCACTTCATAAGGGACATTTATGTCCTATAGATGACCAGATATGAAGTCATTCTTGGAATGGACTTGTTAGTTCCCTTCATGGTAGTTGTCTATTATTATCATTGTAGGGTGAGATTCACATCACCAGATGGAGGATCATTTCTTCATAAGGGCTAATGGGATGTCCATGCGAGCAGAGTGGGACCCGAGCGTCATGGGTAGAGAGGAGTTATAGCCCGGATTTCTAGTCTTTATCTAGATGACCAAGGGAATTCACAAATGGACTTTCCTCTAGTGTTGGATCGTTTCAGGTATGTCCTTATAGAGGACTTTTCAGGTTTTCCTCTGAAGTGAGAGGTAGACTTCTCTATTGATCTTGTGACAGGAGTAGCACCGGTGTCCATTCCTCCTTATAGGATGACTACACTCGAGTTACCAGAGCTCAAGAAACAGTTAGAGGTGTTGTAGGAAAAGGGTTTAACCGGACCCAGTACTTCTCCTTGGGTTTAACATGTTCTATTTGTGATGGAGGCATAAGGTACCCTGCATATTTGCGTGGATTATTAGAGGTTGAATTAGTTGATGGTCAAGAACCAATATCCCTTGTCGAGGATTGATGACCTCTCTGATCAGCTTCAACGATCCCGGGTGTTCTCGAAGATTTAATTGAGATCCAGTTACCATCAGAAGCATGTTAGACCATCGGATATACCTCTTATAGTGTTTTGGAGTAGGTATGGTCTATACGAGTGTATAGTTATGTCGTTCAGTCTCGCAAACACTCTTGTTGTTTTTATGGAACTAATGAACTAAGTGTTCCATCCATACTTGGATTCCATTTTGGTGGTTGTTGTTGATGATATCTTGGTGTACTCTCACACTCGACACGACCAAGCTAGCCATCTTCAGATCGTATTGAGTACACCGAGAGAGCATCTTTTATATGATAAGATCTCAAAATGAAACTTTTTGATGGATGAGATTCAATTCTTGGGTCATGTTATCTTAGATATAGAAGTATCAGTAGACCCAGAGAAAGTGAGAGTAGTAGTTTCCTAGGTGCAACTAAATAACGTTATAGAGGTGATGAGTTTTCTAGGACTGGTTGGATACTATATACGTTTCATATTGGAAATTTCATTCTTAGTAGCGCCACTGATGGGTCTGACTATGAAGGGTGCAAAGTTCTTGTGGTCGTATTCTTGTGAGTCAACCTTACAGGATATAAAAGGTAGGTTGACATTAGCACCATTACTTGTATATCCATAGCCACTCAAGATCTATACTATGTACTGTGATGCATCAGGTATCGATATTGGAGCAGTGCTTATGCATGGTGAATGAGTCGTTGCGTATAGGTCATGGTAGTTGAGGCCACATGAGAGTAATTACCCGACACACGATCTTGAGTTGGCTGCCGTTGTTCATGCCTTACGCTGTTGGAGACATTATCTTTTGAAGATAATTTTGTGGTTTTCACTGACCACAAGAGTCTGAAGTATATCTTCACTCACCGTGAATTGAATTTGAGACATCACATGTGGGCTGAATAACATCAGTCTTTTGACATTGATCTTTCCTACACACCTGGAAAAGCCAACGCAGTGGCTGATGTGCTGAGTAGGAGGACATAGATATAGACAGTTCAGGAACACAGCAGTGAGTGGCAGCTTATGGCTACGTTCTCTGAGATAAATTTGGAGGTGCATGAAAGACATGTGAAAACATTTCATTCTTCTATAGTTGTCACCTCTACTTTTCATGATCAAGTGCGAATGAGGTAACTATCAGATTATGAAGGCCTAGTCTTATAGGAAAGCATGTCAGGAGAGGACCCTATTCCTAGATAGACCATAGGTGGGAATGAGATCCTTGGTATTCATGGGAGTGTATGGGTGTTAAAAGACATACACGAGAAGATGATGTGAGTCATTCACTCCTCAATTTGGGCAGTTCATCCTGGTGTCACCAAGATGTATCATGATCTACACCATCCGTATTGGTGGCTAGGTATGAAGAGAGTTGTTTCTAGTTTCGTGATGAGGTGTTCCAATTGTCACCAGGTGAAGGCAGAACATAAGCCACCAGTAGGGATTTTGCAGCAGTTACCCATTCCCGAGTGGAAATGGAATGATGTTGCAATGTACTTCATGATAGGTTTGCCGAGGTTCCCTCGTGGGAATGATGTTGTTTGGGTTTTAATCTCCAAACTCACGAATGATTCTCAATTATTTCCGATCAAGGAGACCTTTAGTGTTGATGAGATTGGATGGTTGTACATCTGGGAAATTTTACATTTTCATGGAGTTCCAAACTGCACTGTCTCAGATAGGGTTGTACATTTTACTTCGTAGGTATGGTAGGGGCTTCAGAAGGATTTGGGTACACAGGTGATTCTTAGTATAACTTACCACCCCCAGACAGATGGGTAGTCCGAGTGTACGATTCAGGTTCTTGAGGACATGATTAGAACATGCATTATTTATTTTGGAGGTTATTGGGAGAAGCATATACCTCTTATGGAGTTTTCCTACAATTATAGTTTTCAAACAACTATTTATGTGGCACCTGATGAGGCTCTGTATGGTTGGTCATGCTGATCACCCTTATGTTGGCTGGAGGCAGGAGAAGCAGATATACTGGGACCTCGTCTTGTCGAGGAGACCACAGAGTAGATAATGTTTATTCGGAAGAGGATGGATACTGCACAGTCTCGATAGAATTCTTATGAAATTCAGCAAAGATGACTTCCGAAGTTCGATGTCAGGGATTAGGTGTTCATGCGTGACACACTGTGGATGGGGAATAGGAGGATTAGGAGACAGGGTAAGCTTTCACTGAGGTCTGTCGGGCCGTTTGATGTGTAAGAGAGAGTTGGGCTGGTTTCCTATCGGTTGCAGTTACCTCAAAGGTACCAGGACATGCATGACGTCTTCCACATTTCTTAGCTTCGGTGTTACTTATCAGACTCATCTCATGTTTTCAACCTGACGAAGGTTGAGTTAGAGGTGGATGCTTCGTTCAAGGATCTTCCTATCTAGATTGTCGATCGTAGTACTAAGGTTATCCATGGATGATCTGTTCCTCTGGTACAAGTGCTATGACAACCTGAGTGAGTACAGGACGAGACATGGGAGAGGGAGGCCGATGTACGATTGCAGTGACAAGAGTTGTTCAAGGTTTCTTATTCAATTCCACCTTGCTAGGGAAATTCGGGGAAACATTTTGTTAAGGGGGGAAGATTGTAAGAACCCAAATCTTTGTTTCAACAGGTTTTTTCCTTTTTTGGTGTTTTTGAGGGAAAAGAGGAGTTTCTAAAAAAAATTTAGGTACACGTCGTGTACTTTATAAGTACACTCTTTGTACTTAGTTATCAAGGGTTGTCGTGTGCTGGCCGTATAGCGGCCGTACACACTGTTGTGTGTGGTGACTTAGAGACCGCCTAAAGAAGAGTACGGAAAAGGAAATTTCATGTCGTGTACTTCTAAAGTACACGTAGTGTATTTTCTTTTTTTTACTAGACATACCGGGGTCATGTCTGATAGACATAACCATTATCTTCTCGACCTATTTTGTTCGAGAGAACCTATATGGTCACGAATCTTCTCCAATCCCCCGAATTTCCATCCGTTCTCCAAATCGACCATTTTCGATTGTGTTGGGATCACCTCGGTACGTTATTCCTTCTTCTTGAGAATTGTTACCTGATTCATATTTTTCCTCAATTTATCCTCAGTTGAACATTTTGGGGGTTTTTATAGATCTATGATGTTCTTGGGCGATTCAAGGCATGGCGTTCACGTATAGAAATATACTAACACTGAGGTAGGTGTTTTTTTCCTTTCCATAGAATGTCTTTGAGTTATATGTGCAAATTTCTCAATACCCATGAATGGGGTATTGCGTGTTTACTATTTTAGCCATGTTAATTGCCTGATTTTCTTGTATGCTTGAGTATAGGTTAATTGAATGTGAAGAGGGTTAATTGCTATGCTTTGGAAATGTTTTCCCCAAGCATGTTTGCATGTTTTTACCATTAGGTCTAGCTTTTCATGTGAGGATATTTTTTACGTTCCATGCCTAGTATTGGAGGATAGAGTGATTCTTATCTATCTTTCTATTATGTTGTTGAATGGTTAGACATGTAGTTCTTGAATTTTAGTTTGGCCGCTTTGCATTTCTATGATTTTTTGACTTACACAGGGCCGTGAGAAGTTTGTGTAGTGGACCATAGGGATAATCGACATAAGGGCTTCTCGAGAGTGTCCGTTATTTTTGTTACGATGCTAGACCATATAAGGAATTGACGTAAGCGCTTCCTCAGAGTGTCTGTAGTTCCTCGATGTGGGAAACTGGGGGAATGTGATGTAAGTACTTCCCCAGAGCGCCTTTTACTTACTGATAAGAGACTATAGGGGGAATTAGTAGTGAGTGATTCCTCATAGTGTCTAAACATAAAGTGAACCAAAGGGGTTAGACTGTCTGAACTTCCCATAGGGTTTCTTGTGTTGTTTTGGTTGAACCAAAGAGGTTAGGCTGAGAGTACTCCCCTGAGGGTTTCCTGCTTTAATTAGTTGCTTACTTGATATGCGAAACTGAATTATTTGAACATTAGGAATGTTTACTGCTGATTAATTCCTTGTTTACTGATTCTTTTTTTCTTATTTCCTAACATATATATTCACTAACTGTTAGGCGTAGATCTTTTGGTGGTTGCATACTAGGATTAGTCTCACACACCATTTGGGTCTTGCTTTTGGGACCAGACAGACTATATTACTGTAGGTATAGATATGGGAAAGTACCCTTCTACATTAGGTACTTGACTACTCTGAAGTTGGAGAGCCTGGGACCAAACTGAGGCTTGTGATGCTGATGAGATTTTATTTATTTTCGTTTTTACTTGGGCTTAGTACAGTTTTGTATTCCCTCATTGAGATTTGTTTGGATGCTTTCCTAAACATATGTACCATGTATCGTTTTTATATATGTTCCCCAGTTATTTATTTCAGCAGTCTTCTTCTATTTCTTGTGGTATGGCATTACAGTTTCTTCCAATAATGTATATTTGTTTACTTCCGCTTTGCTACTCTACCAATGAGGGAATAGTTTCCACACTATCACACCTAAGGCCCTCGTTTCTAGTCAATAGCCTCTATTGTTTGGGAAAATGCGCTTGAGGCCATGTGACAGCTTCTAGAATCAGGACGTTATATTCGGTCTATCTTTTGATGGGTTCAATCTATTTGGTGAGATGCTTACAAATCCTAGCACGTAGCTAGTTTTTATTCATGTTTATCATCATACTCTATGGATTTGTTTGAAAAAACCATTCACATTATTGAGTATACAAAAATCCATACCTTTTGATTCTCTAAATGATATATACATATACTTTCAACAATTAATAGGTTATTTTTTTGCATCTATGGGATATTGGTGTGACACATTCGATGATTCTTCAAAAAATATATTTCAGAATCATGATACCATATTATGAGCTATATGTTATTTCATTAATTATGAAATTAGGTATGTTTGGAGAATGTACGGAAAACATTCATGTTCTATTGTTTGAATAATAAATGATCGATAAGTATTAAATATCATCCTAGTTTCAGTTTCATAGGGCATCGTGGATTCTTACCAGTAGATCATGAATATAGGAAGAATCTCCAGAGGTCTGATTATACTATTGAAACTAAATATCCACCTCAATGTTTGTCGGGAAATAATGTGATTAGTAAATTGAAGGATTTTAATTGTTCATTTGGTAATGGTTAGATGAAACTAAAATTAGTAATAATGTTGACCCTGAAGCAACTTACAATTGGAAAAATAGTAGAATATTTTTTACAATTTCTTATGGTTTTACCAATTTATTACATCAATTTTTAGACCTAATTCACATTGATAATAATATATGTGAAATTTTGATTTCAATTCTTTAAAATATCAAGGCAATGAAAAATTATGACTTCTGATCTCACCAAGACTTGCTGGATTGGGGTATTTGACCAAAACTGTATCCTGTTTGTATAGATGATATCAAGTGGAAAGTTCCTTATGCTTCTTATGTGATGAAACACTTAGAGAAAAATCAATTTCTCAATGTATTGGAAAATATAATGGTTCCTGGTGGTTGTTGTAGATACATATCTAAGTGATTCAATTGAATGGAGTTGAAAATATATTCCCTAAAAACTCTGTATTATCACATCCTTCATTATTAATTGATTCCAATGGTATCTAGGAATTTACTATCCCATAATGTAAGTTTGTTACTGATTCTATTGTTTTAATTTTTTAGATACCATTATTCTAAAGTGAAATCAAATTCTCCCTTCATAAAAAGACAACGAAGGGCATAGTAAATTTTGGGTGAGTTGGAAAAAAAATCCTCCGTCATTTTTATCTTACATGGTATATTTAGTAGATCATATCTAAAATAAAAATAACTTATTTGGGGAACCATTTCAATTTATTTGACTTTTCCTCATGAAATAAATATGTGTACAATTAAATCATATATCCCAAACAAGAATCATCATAAATGATAAGTTATTTGAATTTATCTGGTTTAAGAATGTGTGAATTGTTTTCAATGTATTTTTCTAATGTGATGATAAGATATAATTTTCCAATGAAAAATTAATATGACAAATATGTTTAAATTCAGATATAATTTCCTTCTCTTTCCCAAAAACTAAGAATTCATGGGTCAAATATATTGGCTACATCGAGAATTGATGAATGGGATATGGCACATCACATAGTCATGTTTAACTGTGGTTTGTTCGATGACTGTATCAGGTAAGTTATTTCAATATTTATATGTTATCTCATACTATTTAATTTCAAAGTTACCACTAAATATTATTATCAATTTTTTAGTGAACATGAACACAAATTAATTAGAGTTCATCGATGTTGGCCTATGATATTGAGAGGGGCTTTGCCTAGCAAAGAGTATCATAATTACTTGATATCAAAGGGATGAACATTGCATTACTTAATATAAAATATAAAAATTAATTTAATTTAATTATTCATATATATTTTAGGTATTGAGTTTAAATATTTAATATGTTTTTGATGAATTTTTATTGTGGTATTTTGGTTCAAATTCATTGACTCATGAATGAAAATCATTAATAATCCATGGGAATAAATTTTGTACAATTATTCAAGAGGTGAAAATGAGATCACATCATGATGGTGTTATGTTAATTTCTAGAGAGGTACGTTATTCCAATGCATCGTAAAGTAGGTCTTGATACAATGTTGTATCTTACTATGGACATGTTGAGAAAATATTTTTATTGGATTTCCACTTTAATGGTCGTGTCACATTAATGAATTATCAATACTTTAATTCAATGATGTGACATGGAATATCTATTTATGACTGTGGAATTAGAGTTATTATCATGAGTCAATTCCTAGCTACCAATGGACTATACATTTTTTCATCAATGATAAAACTTATTTTTACGTGAAAAATCAACTGAGACCTTATTGCAGTGTCATTAATGAAGTAATCCAAAATTATATTTTTCATAATGGTGGGGAAGAAATTAAATCAATATATTCCCCCATCGGTGTGGAAAAAAATATTCCATTTTGATGAATCAATGTTTCCAATTATGATAGTTGTAGAGGAACCTAATTTAGTGGTGGGTAATATATAAAAGAAACCATATATGTTCATAGTTTACTCACTTTACCTTGATGTTGTTTTCTCAGGTTGATACCACTATAATTACACTAATTTAGTTTCATTTTAATATTATATGTTGTTTTTAATATTTTTTGTATTCATTTTATATAATTAGATTTATTTCAATTCAGAAAACTAGGTTAAAATTTTGTTTTTATAAAACATAATACATGGTTTAAAATTATTTTTTCTAAAACATGTTATAACATTGTTTATGAATTCTTTGGAATCTATTTTCTATGGGTGATTTTCAAATAATATTTCAAAAAAATGTACATTTGTTTCTTATGTAGATTATAAAAAATATTAAATAAGATTAAAGGAAGATGTTTTTTTGATAATAATTTGTTAATGTAGTAGAAAATGTTTCCTACTATGGTTCCCTTAGTGAGTATAATAATTGCAACATTTTTCATATTAACTACATGTAATTTCATGTTCTTATTCATTATAAATTTTTTTATGGACATTCAGTTGGACCATAGTTAAATTTGACCTTGCCAAATAGTATTGGTCTTAGAGTTGGTGCTCTTATAGAATGACAGAGAACCTTTCATAACTATTCTTACCCCAAACCACTAATAGACACCCCATCTACCACACATTTTCATCCTCTGCTTGGGCCTCCAGATATGTTCTCACCAATTCATCCATCATCATCTCATTTATCCTATTCTTCCCACTCCTTGTCTGCTATGCCTTATGGGATTTTCCCATATTTACCATATCCATATCATTTAACATATCCCTAACCCTACTACCTATATCCTTCTATTTCTATGATTCCTCCATTTCCAACTATCCTTCAAGGATATGATGATTATGTTCATTTGGATTCCTCTTCTATGCATGTAGATCGACTAGAGAGTGAATTGGAATATGAAAATCATTCATAGGATACTGATTTTGGACAACCCAAGTATCCATAAAATCCTTATGAGATTCCTTCATCAGGTTATTTTTTTTAAATGTATTCCAAATTGTGTGACATTATTTTTTTTGATATTGTAAGATTACATAATTATTCTTTTTTTCTTCAATCATATTCAGTGTAATCTTCTAGAAGGATACGTGGTTTCCCCTATATATAAGATTCTTGGAATCTCCAAACTAAAATAATGTTGTATTACAATTAAAAGAATCATATGGTAAGGTAAAACTACCATGAAATGTAGAATCTTCAAGGTAAATTTTTCCTTGTACAATGAAATCATTCATGGGAAAATAATATCATGGATGCATCTTAGCAATGAAATCATGGACAATGCCTTGGTGGATATATTGGTAATAACATTTGTTATATTTTTATCGTTATTATTATTTTAATTATATGAATTAATATTTTTTTAGCATCAAATTAACATTCTTAAAAGGAAAAGCCACAAAGGTTGCAATTCTGAGGGATCTTGGGGAGTTCTGGAAATTATATATGCATGAGTTATATAATGGTTTAAAGAGTATATTTAGATATTATTTAAAAGGGACACCAATATTTCTTGAATTTCCAATAATATAATATCAATAACTGATCACATATTGGATGATGGATGAGTTCATGTTATTATTAATCATTAAAGGTTCACATATAAAATCTAATTTTTATTACATGAATTGTATTTTTGTTTTAAATTGTGTCAGCAAAAAAAATATTCAACAGAGTATTCGTAATCTATGGGAGTCACTATAATGATTGATCATGAGAAGAACTAGGTCCCTTAATATGAATAAAATATATATATATATATATATTTATTTATAATTAGTTATAAATTATTGTTGTAATTTATGATTTATCAACATTAATCCCTTTAAAACAGGACTTCAAATACCCCATTAAAATGGCCTAATGGCCTAATGGAAAAATGAACAATTGACTTATAGACCTAATGGAATAATTTCCTAATTTAATAATTACCTAATATCCTAATGGCCTATTCTATGATTTCAAAATATCATAATAGACTAATTACAAAATGGCCTAATTTCCAAATGGCCAAATGGAGAACTGGAAAATTGGCATAGTGGCCAATTAGTTTAATGGAGTAATTTCCAATTCGACTGAAGGCATAATTTTTAATTTTACTATTGGAATAATGGATAATGATACTAATGTCTTAATAGCCTAATTACCAATTTTAAAATTGACATAAAGGAAAAATGGCCTAATTTGTCAAATTGTATAATCGGCCAAATTGCATAATTGTATTAAATGGCCTAATTGGCCAAATTGGGTAAATTTTCCTAATTGGGATAAATAGTAAAAATAAATGGTTTCATTGGATGTAATTGGGCAAAAATGGGAAAATTGGCCTAAATGAGATAATTGGAAAAATTGGCCTGAATGGTCTAATTAGCCAAATAGCCAATGGGCCTAATGGCCCATTTGAATTATGGCCTAATGGAATAAGGTAAAATTGGACTAATGGACAAATGGATAGTTAGAATAATATCCCAATGGCATAATTTTCAAAAATTATTCAAATAAAGGGCATGATTTTTATAATCTAACTAAATTGGCCAAAATGGACTAAATGTTCTAAATGGCCTAAATGGACTAATTGGACTAATGTACTATCCTATTATTGGTCTAATGAGCTAATTTCCAATTTTTTAATTGCGTTAATGGACTAATTGGTATAATTGTCTAATTACCAAAGGGCCTAATTTCACAATTACCCAACCAGTCTAATTGGCCAATCTGGCTAATTGACCAATTCTCCAAATATTCCTATTGGCCTAATTTCCCAAATGGAAAATTAACCTAATGGATTAATTTACTAAATGTATTATTTGTCCTTGTGGTCATTTGTCCAAATGGAAAATTTTCATGATGACCAATTAGACTAATGGCATAATAGGCAAATTTTCCTAATGACCAAATAACATAATGGTCAATTGGCCTAATAGCCTGATAGCTAATTACTGTAATGGGCTAATGGAAAATTGACCTATTCAACTAATGTCCTGATGGCCTAATTGGACAAATGGATTAATTTATTAATGTCCGATGGGAATAATGGCCTAATTTCTAATTTAGATAATGGATTAATGGCCTAATTGTCCAATTGGACTAATCATATAATTGTTCCATTGGCCTAACATCCTAATGGAAACTTTTCATAATGGAATAATGGAATAATTGACCAGATGATATAATTAACAATTGGTCAAATGGGAAGATTTGCCAACTGGCCTAATGGGAAAATTTACTAATTGGCCTAATAGATAACGACCTAATTAAAAAAATTTATAATGGAATAATGGCCAATTTTTCTAATGGCCTAATGGTCAATTGGAAAATATTCCAATTGGAATAATAGCCTATTGAAATAATTCCCTAATGTCCTTTTTTCATAGTTCCCTGATATCCTAATGTCATAATGGCCTAATGGCCAATTATTCTAATGGCCTTTTGTTTGAATGGACCAATTTCCAAATTGCCAATTGGCCTAATGGACTAATGGAATAATGGATGAATATTCCAAGTGTCCTAATATCTTAAAGTCCTAATGTATATTAGCATAATATCCTAATGGTTAACTGGCCTAATGGACAAATTGAAAAATTGGCCAAATGAACTAATGTTCTAATTATCAATTTTCTTAATAGAATAATGGCAAATTGGCATAATTTGTAATAGAAAATCGCCTATTGGTCTAATGGACCAATTCCTTTTCGAATAATGTCTTAGTGGTCTATTTCCCAGTTGGCCTAATGGCCTAATGGGAAACTGGCCTAATGGCCAAATGACTCATTACACTAGTTTCCTAATTTACATATGGATATATGACCAATTCTCATAATGGCCTAATTTCATAATGGAAAATTGGACAATTTTCTAATTGGAATAATGGAATAGTGACATAATCTCCAATTGGCCTAATGGACAATTCGCCTATTGGACTAATGGAATATTTTCCTAACAGCCTAATGGCCCATTTAGCTAATTGGACAATTAGAGTAATGGAAAAATGTTCAAATTCCCTAAATTAGCTAAATGATATAAATGGCCTAATTGGGATAGTTGGAATAAAATGAATAAAAGGAATATATATCTTAAATGGACAAAATGTCCTCATTAGACTAAATGGAATAATTGAATATATATTCTAAATATCCTAAATGGATTAAATGGAATAATTTACTTAATTTTCCTAAATGGAAAAATGAAAAAATGGACTAAATAGTAAAACGGAATAAATGGATAAAATGGAAAAAATGGCCTAATTTCCCTAATTGGGTTAATTGGAATATTTTTCCTAGATATCCTAAAATATATAATTGGAATAAATGAATTAAATTGAATAAATAGCCTAAATTGATTCATTTAGTCAATTATAATAATTGGTTAAAATAACCCATTCTTCTAATTTTCATATTGGCCAAATTTACCTAATTACCCAAAATTGGCCTATATTGTCGAATAGACCTTAGTAGACTAATTTAGCAAAATGGAATAATTGTCCTAAATTGGACTAAATTGCCCTAAATGTCCATACTATCCAAATATAGCCAAATAAATGGACTAATTAGAATAATTGTCCAAAAATTCCCTAATTGACCAAATTATCCTAAATGACCTAATTGACCAAATTGACCTTTGTGGAATAAATTTCCTAATAGGCCCAGTTGGCCTAAATTTCTTAAATGGTTAGTTTTCCTAAATTACATAATTAGCATAAATGGACAAAATGTCAAATGCCCAATGGGGAAAATGACCAAATAACCAAATGGAATATTTACCAAAAAAATCTAACTTAAAAATGATCCTATAGACAAAATGATGAAAATTAGAAAGTGAATTAAAAACCAAATAATGTGACATAGATATAATTAGAGGAAAATGAACATAGAAGAAGAATCCATATCATAACCACATTTATCAAGATAATTAGTAAGTATTGTTTATGTTATGACAATAATATTAAAATTTTAATTAAATCTATATTTAGGCACTTCATCATTTTATGAATTTATTCAATAGTTATAATTTTAATTCACTATAGGTTTATCACTTTCATATTGTTCAAAAATCTAATATTCTACTAATCAATGTCATTTAATAAAAGGGACATTTGGCATCGATGGTCATGCTCCTTGAGGAAAATTATTTTTTCTCTACTAGGGAAAAAATGATGGAATTGTAGTAAATTCAAAAATAGAATAAAATATTGTATTTTTTTATTGATATTTAAAATATTTATACACAATTAATAATTAAATATCTTGTATATATTTTAGACAAGTTTCTCTGATGGCCCTCAATGTGAAATAAGATGACATCTTTAGGCGAGATGGTATTTTGAGTCACGTATTATTTGATGATCACTAGGGGATAGACCGATGAAAAAATAATAAAAACATAGAAACTAGTATGTACTGTCCTCAAAAGGTGCCTCTAAAACACCTCAAACCAGAAATCATTAAATCCATAATGAAAAAGAAGTTGAGTTCAAAAAAAAAATCTTTACAAGAATGTGAAAGAAGTAATCTCATCACAGAACACATTCTGAAATCTATGTCATTTTTAAGTGAATCACTTATATTATAGGATGATACTACTTTTTATTTATATATTTAATCAATTCAATCTTTATACGATGCCTCAAGTGATGTCAATGGGGATCCTAGTGGCAGTCGAGCGAGGGGGTATGGTGGTGCGGATGACGACGGTTGTGTTGGTTGTGGTTGTGGTGTTGAGGAGGATCTAGATTATGTTGTTTTTATGAAGACTCTACTAATGGTGATGAGGATAAAGATGTTGGTCATGGGGGAGATATTTATACCCTTATTCTTTTAGTTATCAGTAAAGATACATGTTGATGATATGTATTGTCATGAATTGAATGGTTTTATGGATGAATATGTATGATATAGTATTGCAAAATATTTGAAAATTTTTATAAGAAGTTGGTAGAATGAAAAACATAAAATATATCTATTGAATTGAATGTGAATTATAGGTTTAGGCTAAGATAAAAGAGTTTCTTCTACCAAATGAGAATAAGTTACTATAACTGTGGTTCACTGAACCATGGGTATATGGTTTCTTCAAGGAAGATATATACCTATGGTTTTAGTGAACGTAGGTATAGATATATACCCATGGTTAAAGAAAAAATCTAGGTATGAAAAACATCTCATAGGCTATGCCCATAATTGTTTGTGAAACTGTGGGAATTGAACTATACTAATGGCTTCATCATCCATGGATCCTAAAATAGTCGGTATGGGATATACCCTTGGTTTAATGGGTATTACCCATGATTATAAACATTTGTTATTGTCTATGTTTCCTGTAGTGTTAATATAACACATGATGATATAGGATGTGGTCCCTATTGTAACACCTGAATGTTTTTATGTAATAATTTCTTCAAAAAAATTTAATTCTGCACTATCTTGTATTATATGAAATTCAGAGTTTAAACAAACCACAAAATGCCCTTAGTATAAAAAAGACCAATATATCCTAGTCGTTAGGGTAGCGAGAATGAATATAACTAACTTATGAGAATGTATAAAAAATATAAATCAATTATTTGAATATATATTATGCGAATTAAAATTAGTAAATGAAATTGGTGAAATATTTAAAAAATATTTTTTATTTTCATCCAATGGTTATTTTTTTTCATAGGGTATGAATAAACCCTATTTGATGTATAAAAACCTATATTTTTTAAATTTAAAATTTACATCCATTTAATAGAGAACCCCGTAAAAATTAATATTTTAATATTTTAATAATTTTTATATAAAAATATAAAAATTTTCTTAATAAGTGGAATATAAAAATTTACTTTGGATAAATTTTTTTATATTTTTCCGATAACTTTCATGTTTTGATGACTTGTAAAAGTACAATAAATTTTATTTGAAAATAAATTTTTTCATTAAAGCTATTTATTAATAAATTCTATTATTTAATTATTTTAAACTTAAAAATGAAAATATTCTCACCATTTAATATAATTTAGGTCATTGGAATTAATGTTATATTAAATTCAGATCTAAAAACATTTCAATATATTTTAATGTTTTACTTTTAAAAACTCATTCTCGAATTCTGACAATAGGATTAATTTGATATTAATTACTGAATCTTATATGTTTTTATTTTGTTAAAATGGATTCCATATTTGGAACCAGTAGGTCAATATTATGTATATAGCTTGATTTTATTTCTGGGTATTATGAATAGTAAATTCAGAAATTTTATATTAGTATAGTATAAGAGTAAATAAAGAAATTAAGGGTAAATTATGAAATTACCCTAACACTTGTAATAATAACTTTTTATGAGTTTGTTTTGACCTAAATCATCCTTTATTTTAAATGTCATCCATTGGGATCCACTTGGATGAGATTATGACATTTAATTTATTCAATTGATGAAAAGTGAACACTGTCTCACCCAAACATTAATAGATAAATATTTTTTATTATGAGGTTATAATAAAGATAATTTAGATTATCAATAATCATTTTAAATATATAATTTTTCTAGTTATTGAGTAAATTTATTTTTAATATTTAGGAAATAAATAATTACCTTAATATCTTATGCAATAATGATGAATAATTTATTTAGGTACCAAAAATAAAAAATATCGTTTTTATTAAAATGATAATACCCATTAAAAGACGCAAACACTTGACCAACTTTTATTGGTCAAGTATATCTGGACCCTAATAATACAAGTGTTGATTTATTGACCATTTGGATCCTTATATAAGGGATTATGACACATTTAATTTTTTATATAAAGTGATGATACACATTAAAAATTCATAAATTAATAAATATAAAACATTAATGGGTGGATTTTATCGATGATAAATTCTTAAAACATGTATTATTATGAAATATAGTTGATTTATCTTCGTCATAGTATTTTAATTTTAAATTCTAATCATTAAATACGTATATTAAATAATTATAGAAATATGACATAGTAATTATTTTATTAATGAATTTATCAAATAAATGTTATTGAAATAATAAAAAAAATGTAATTTTCGCTTATTAATATATCCAATAAATTTCTGGAATGAACATGGTCTCATAAGAATATAATAATATAGTTGGATCAAATTTAACATCTTATTTTAATATTTTATTAAATCAATTAATATACTAGTGTCAAAATCGACACAATTGTGTGTTTATAAAAATAATGTATTATGAAATTATTTAAAAATAATTTTTTTAAATAATATTAAATAATTGATATGTTGTAATAAATATTATAATTTAATTATTTATGGTGTAATTTACATCAAATAAGTAAATATTTCATCCATTTATTATTGAAATACTCTATTCCTTAATTAAAATTAAATAGAATAAATACGTATTAATTAAAATGGTAATTTTTAAATGGACATAAACAATTGAATAAATTTTTTTGGTTGATTATATTATGACCCTATATCATCTCATTGTGAAAATTGGAATTTTTTTTCTGTTTTTGGATAGCTTTTTATTTATTTAATTATGGGTCTCAAAATGTGACCCAAAACTCAATTATAAAAAATAACATCATCCCTCACAACATCACTCCACATTAAGAATTCATGTTCAT
This sequence comes from Viscum album, assembly GCA_963277665.1. NCBI lineage: Eukaryota > Viridiplantae > Streptophyta > Magnoliopsida > Santalales > Viscaceae > Viscum > Viscum album. The sequence continues at coordinate 630,244,499 of OY728127.1, forward strand.
CCATACCATACTAATTTCCATTATCAACTCCCCTAGTTTCATTTTAGATGTTATGTTATTCTTCAAAGTCATACTCTAGTACCATTAAAAGGAGAGATAGGGGAAGCCCGTTGAAGAAGAGGTGATCTCCTCTACTGATTATTTCAAACCTCTTTCGTCTTCTACTTTATCTTCCTTAGTTGTTTCATTATAAACTAATAACATGTGTATCACTTATATACAAATATTTTATTATTATTCACAAAAAACCATATTCCATTTTCAATCCATCCGACGAGAAATAATGTCACCACACATGCATACATATGGCTTACCCTATCCATGCCAGGGTGTACTCTGTTTTTTCACCACCACGATACTAGGATGGGTATAATGATGTAAGTAATATATATATAAGATCAGTATAAAATGTTATTGATTATAAAATATTATACATCATACACTTTAATATTATTATATTTTTTTGGGAATGATATCATCAATCCTACATACGTACAACCTACCATATCCACAATGTGATGTGATTCATTCTACAAGAGTTTCATTAAATAATTATTATTAAAATTATTTAAATTATTTTATATGAAATATAATATACTAATATCATTAAATAAATTATATTAATTTATCCTATGAAGAGGAATAAGAACTTATCTAACACAACATGTGTAAGAAAATAATGAAGTTAATACTCGATTGATGAGTGACAATGATACTAATAAATAAATGATAAAATGATCTTATATGATAACATAAAAATTGAAAATTGTTATGGAATAAGTCAATGAAATTATTAAAATCATTAAATAGGAGTTTTGGACACATAAAAATTATATCTCACTTAAGGTAGGGGATAAATTCCAAATTTCATTATTATATGAGATTGTTATATGTAAGTATTTACTATGTCATATTTATCATCCAAATCCGTTTTTGATAAATATATATCCCAAAATATTATTTATATAATTCAATAATTTTTTAAATTCTATTTTATCCATCACTAAATATTTATTAAACCATATGAATAGAATCATTTATCAATTTCAATATGAGTTAATTGTTTTCTTTTCTAAAAAAAATATGAGGAGAAAGTTTTTTACATGACATGAATAGATTTTTATGCTTTTAAAACATCACATTTATAATAATATTCCTTTATAATATTTTAATTTTATTTTCAAGGAAATTATTTTCTTTTAATATTTCATGGAATTTTGAGAAATGTAATCATTTTTTAGATGAAGTGATATTTTCCTCAAGAAATAATTTCATGTGTTTTATCAAAATTATTTTTTTTCAAAGATGACATTATAAAAATATTGTTTGGTTTCTATCCATGTTAATGCTATTATTTTATTGTGTTTATGTTGGAATGCTATTTTAGACATCCATTTTTTATATGTATTATGATGGAATGGTGTTTACGAATCACATTTTATTCTTTAGGTGATGTTTTGATGAATGATTTTTGTTTTGGTGGAACATGTATGAATGATTTCATTATGATATGGATTGGACCTATATCTCTCAATAAATTATTGGGTAATGATTTCTATCTCATGATATAGATAAGACTGGAATAGAAAGTAAATCTGGTTCAGTAATACAGGGACGAAATGAGGTGTAAACTCGGTTCAATAATGGAATTTGTTCAAAATGATGGTCTTGTAAATAATATTTGACTAATATGAAATTATTTTTTATTCTTATGTGAATTCTAGAAAAATATATGTAATATGTTTTGACTTTCAGGATTACACTAAATGATTCTTATGAACTTTTATGATTTATCCCATGGAATGATATCAAATTTTTTCACATGGAGGATAATATTTTCAAATGTTATGTTCTTATGTTTTAATTATTATAATATAATTGATATCTACATTGGTTACTTATTCTGAGCATCTAAGATCCCCTTTTCTTATGTTTTTTTCCTAGGACATGAATTAGTTTATTAAGTATGATATTTCAGAAAGGGGTCTAGAAATAAAGGAATAAGAGAGAGAAAATGTTGTTGCTCTATGAACTAGTTGTTTATGCTTCCCAATTTATAACGACACTATACATATACATTCCTTTCACGGTTTTGTTATATTTTTAAATAATATGTTTCTATTTTGATGTAATTTAAATGTATGTAAGGTATGTAATTTTATATTTTGTATCAGAGGAAATTTTGTTATTAACCTTTAGAATCTTGGATAAGAAAACCTTAGTTAAAACCAAAAAGGATATGAATATGTATCGCTTAAAATCCAAGTGTTTTAGTAATGATCATAAATAACCTATTATAACACCTATATTATACTAAATTTAAATTTTATTCATGATTCTGCGGGTTTCTCCATAATTAATAGTCACCCTCAGAATATTCTTCTTCATTTTAGTCAATGGATGGAACCCGAAGGAACTGAATTAATGCTAAATGTGGCAGGAAATGAAATGAGTGTACCCTTATGAAACCAAATGTTATTGGAGTTTTAATTAAAAACATTTTATCTATTCTCACACAACTTTATCATGCTACAAATCATGCATGACATCCAAATGAGAAATGGAGAGAATAACATTCTGTTGAGTCCTTCATGATGCAACGTCCACCTTCATTAAATAGTTCTTTAGATCAATTAGATAATAATCAATGGATCTATAACATAAAAAAGATAGTTTATGTTCTCAAATGATCAGAACATGGTAATGTCATCTCAGGAGTCTATAATTTGGAATGTGAGACTGATCAATGGTGAAACCTTATCAAGAATACTATGAAAGGAGATCAAATTGAATCTGTTGAATGAGATGAGTTCAATAATTAAATTTAAAATAAGTAATTTACTTATATTCTTTGAACAATAAGGTTGAAGTTGTAACACCTCGACCCTAGTGACCTAGAGTCGGTGCATTATTTTAATACATTGTCATGATTACAAGGAACCAAGTCTCGAAGAACCGATCAGTTTAGCAGTCTTGGAAAATAGATTACATACATGAATGTAACATTAAACTTCATAACATACAAAACAACATAAATAATCCTTCATGAATTCCATTATTCCCTTGCCTTAGCCCTGCATATCAATCACATTACACTTCTTGGAATCCGGGGAAAAATAAAACATAGAAAGGGGTGAGCTCAAATGCTCAGTAAGGGTAAGCAATACAGCGGAAACTTTCAAAAATAAGCATAAACATTTAAGGAAATGTATAAAACTAAAACAAAAGCCTTTTAAACTTGAAATTCAGCATAATATGGAAGAAATAAAATTAAATAATTCCATTTACTTATTCACATGGATATTCTACTAATCGAATAATCACATGCAATATCACTAACCACTTTCATAATGATGGAATGCATAATTCCAGACTATCATAACCACATATCCAAGGCCTCGTGCCAAGACTACAAATAAGATTTTGTCAAGGCCTTGTGCCAAGAAACTATTTTGTCTCATGAGACCGACCGATACATCGATGAGCTATAGCGGGCTCCACCCGTCACTTACTAAGTCCAATTCATTCCCATATGAAAAGTTTTAAACATTACATAAACATTCATATTAAAACTAGCATACGAAATGTAAATACTTTCTCCATAAACCATTAATGGTATAAAAATAACACATCCACAGTTAAACATATCACAAAACCTTCAATACAATAAAAAAATTTTGTATCATAATAAATCAACTTCAAATAAGCTTAAAATCCATCAAAGGATGTTGACATAGATGAAATCAAAACTATTTGAGAGAAATGTAACTTTTCATGAAATAATTGAAAAGTCACACATTTATAAAGGAAGTAATTTAAAATATATTTTTTAATCAAAGTGTCCCATACCACTTTGAAACTTTTGAAAAGAAATATCATTTCAAAACATTCATCCCCATATAAATAAATCCTTAAAATCATTTTGAAAACATGGACATTAATTGAAAAGATTTAGAAAGATAAATCTTTAAAACATTTGAAATTTGGATCCTGATAAAGGTTACCTTTAAAAATACTTAAAATCTTCATTTTGAAATCATTTTTATGAAAAATGGACATGGATGATAAAAATTTCCCAGTAAATACTTACACATAAACAATCTGGGATAATGATGAGATTGAGGAATTGACCCTTACCAATTTGGTATCTTATGAAACATACAACCCATGAAATAGGTATCATACAATGAATATGTAAATACACATAAATTAAAGTTTATTACACAAAGAATACAATTATGGGCAGTACACACACCACACAAAATGTAATAGTGACAATATGGCATGAATCTCATGGGAATTAGGAGTGAGATGAAAACCCCTTACCTTGCACTTTACTTTAGTAGAGGGTACCTTTAACCTCCTGTACAAAGATCTTAGTATGTTATTAAATTATACCAGAACCATATTAAAATTTAGGATATCATACCTGATTCATTTATTACATTATATTACCCATTTAATAATAATTTCTATGTTAAGTTAACATTTTGGGTGATAAACACTTTCTTTATCGTACGTGTTTTAACTTGTCACTCTTGGTTGTATCACTTAGATCATGATTTAAATACTTCAAGAATATAAAACATGATAATTATATCATATATATTTAGAATATAAATATGTATAATAGACATATATATGAAATGGAAAACACCATTTATGGAGACGGTAGTCCGTACGTACGCATAAACGCTGTTTCTGTTTTCATGTAGTATTGAACGGATGTAAATGAATAAGATATATGTAAGTACATAAATCCTTATATATACATATATATCTCCAGTAGAATTATTATGTCATATATTACATAATTATTAGTAATATATATTTTTATAATCGTTGATGAATGGTGAACTTGGAAATGAATCTCATCGCGTCGTGGAGACGGTAATCCGTACGTACGCACGAGCGAAAATATCATTCTTTTGATATTAAAATAATATATAATTGGATGATATATCATATATACAGAATCATTATCATGTTATATTTATTATTTATATTAATTACAAATCATTATTATACCCATCCAAATAATAATATATTGAATAACAATTACACCACGACGTGGAGACGGTAAGCCGTACGTACGCACGTATGATGACATGTCATTCAAAGGATGGATATAATACTTAATATGGAAGCATCATATTTACAATAATATTACAGTATATAGGAGATACTGGATTCATTATTTTACAATGGTAATAAAAAAGAACGAAGAAGTGGAAGAAGAAAGGAACTTAAAAAAGGGTGGTGAAATCATTACCTCTTTTTCGGGTTCTTCCTTTTGATTTGATCAAAAGGACTTATTAAGTTGGCTTTATGACTAAAGGAAGGACTCTAGGATGAATTGAGGGATGTTGAGATAGTATTGGGGCAGAGGTTGGCCGAACCAAAAGGATTTGAAAGTGTGAGTTAATGAGCAGGGAGAGTTCCCTTTTATAAGAGGGGTGAGGGGCACCTTTGGAAAAGCTAGAAATATTATTTTATAATAAATTCATATTCTGTTTCTAATGGCTCCAAAGTGTATTATTTAAATTTTAAGGTGGGGATTGGTCTAATACTACTCAACCAATATAATTTATACAGGTTTGGGTCATTATATTAACCTTATCCTTAAGTATTAACTCTTAGTTAATTAGTTTCACTTTTACAATGTCTCTTTGTATTTTTATATTATATGGTTAATAAACACAATATATACATCCAAGAGACCCCCAAGTGGTCCATTAATGATACAGATATCATGATATAAGTCTCTTGGCCGAACTTTAGAATTTAAGGAATTTAATATCAATTAATAATATAATATTTGTTTTAAAAACTATTTTATGTCAATTTTGACACTATTCAATAATTGATTTTTTTAAAAACCATAAAAGAATTATTACTTCCATAAAAGTTAATTAAATCAATACTAGAATGTTATATTATCCTATAGAATTATTGGTATTTATAAAAAGTCTCAAATTACATTTATTTGGGTATTTATAATATCAATTATTCCAATTTTTCATTAATTAGGTAATTACTGTATCATCATTGTGTCATAAATAAATTAACGTTTATAATGTCTAAAAATTATAAATAAAATATAATTATGTAGGAAATATTTTTTATCTTTATAATGAATATTTACAATCGAAATTATCTTATGTATAACCCTATATTAATTTTTTTTAGTAAATAAACTTTGATTTTAACTCTTTTAACTCTTCTTTGAATTAAATAATAATAAATTTCCTAATCTAATCCAATTGGACCTAAATGATAATATATTATTCCTATGGTTGTTTTTGGTCATGATAAACTTTTACAATAGAATTAGGACATGTGTTAGGGTAATATTAATATCATTTTTACCCTTAATTACCCTATTTACTTTTAACCGTGGTAAATAAAAGTAAAAAGTTACTATTCACCAAAAAATATTTTCATCTCATTGAACAACATTTTAATCCATGATATTAACCGTGTGTCTTGTATTTTCGAAATTCCAATCACAGAAGTGGTAGAATTATGTTTTATGAAAAATTTAGTTTTGTAACTACCACTTATTACTTTTACTATTCATCAAAAATTGATGTTTTTCAGAACAATGCCAAAATTTCACCCGAAGCTATAATTGATATTCCGAATTCAAAAATGATTTCTATTTTACAAAATTCCAAACATATAAGTTTCATTAATTAATTTTATAATTAATTCCCGTTGTCACAATAAATAGCATGTTTTTAAGAAACAATATATATCAAAAGATTGACAATTGTTTATGTCCAATTTCAAAGTGAAATTAATTGTAATGAACAAAATTGGATAAAATGGTAAAAATATATTCTAATTATACTTTAAAACCACTCAAATTCATAATTTCTCACTATTAATTATTTTGATTAAAAAATTTGTTTTTAATTAAAATTTAGTAATTTTCACTATTCATCAAAATATTAAAGTTATCCGAAAAGTACCAATATTTCACCTTAGGATAAATTTGATACTCCGAATTCAAAAATGAAGTCCATTTTGAGAGATAAAATTTATAAAATTTTAAAAAGTAGGTATTACTATTCATTACGGCTAGTTTGATTGGTTGTAGTGTGTGTTAGAACTCGAAGTTGCGCACAACACACGCTACTGTATTATTCAAAGAGAAGCGTACCATGGAAGTTTGGGGTGTTACATTGTAAATTTTTTTTATGTCCCCATTCTAAAGAATAAATTTATTTAGTCAAATTGAATATATAAAAGTTTAAAATATTGGATTTAAAAATGGTTCACTATTAAAGTTGGTAAAAGTGTATTTTTGAAAAATACTTCTTTTTTCTGAAAAAAGGAATTTGTTCTTACATTATGTCTAAGAAAATCATAATATGGATTCTAAAGTTATAAGGATTATATAAAGTTTAAAATTTAGTTAATACTATTCATAACCTCTTTTGAACTGCTTGTTTGGTAAGTCATGGTGCGCTTTAACTCGGTGTTGCGTATAGTTCTAGTTATTGAATTATTTTGAAGAAATAACACACTATGAAATCTTGGGATGTTACATTCTCCCCTCCTTCAATAAATTGCATCCTCGCAATTTGAAATTGTTCTTCGAAAATAAAAGGTTTAAAATAGAAAATATCTTTGTGGGAAAACCCACATCGGAAATTGGGTTGCTAAAATTTAGTCTTAATATGAGGAAAAGAGAAATGAAAGGGTCACCACCAAATTATGATCTCGATTAGGAGAGAATTGGTGGAAATTAAAGACATATAATTGAAGGAAAAATGTAAATAATTATAGGTAGCGATTGAGGTCCTCAATCACAAACAAGTGTAAAATTGAGGTCCATAAATTCATCAATCTATGATTATTTGAAATACCATCGGTTCAACAAAATATAGGGTATTAGGATAACACATTTTTGGTTTTAGGATTCCTTAAATAAAGTATAAGAATTAATTTCTTCAAAGAATAAGAGAAGAATAAAAATATATTCTTGACAAGTAGAGTTCCATCCTTTAACAAATTTCTACCACAAACTCATCTTTCACTCTAAAAGATAATAGAACATAAAAAAATATATTCTATTTATACTATTCGTATAGGGTTAAAAAACGGATTTATAATTCATCTACCAGATATTTTAAAAAAACTACATTATTTAATCCCAGACATTACGTGGGACAGTGGTAGGTGATACACCCTTGTCGCCCTTCGGTTGTGGGTTCAAGTCTCGCGGCTTTCCCGGACATGACAGGTTTCTGCCCAACCTCCGGGTTGTCCTTTTATGGAAATCCAAAAATAATCCAAACTAGAACTATCCAAAATGCTTTAGTCCAAAAATGAAGATCCTTTTTGCTGCGTAATAACATGTGAACACCTTCATCATGTATTCTTTTAAAACACTACAACATCTGGAATTACAATAAAACCTTATTGATTACATTCATGATCCCTTATTCCTTAAATAATAATGGATATACTCATTCAATCCAAAAATGTTGTAAACTCCATCAATGATGGAATATACAAATCATTAATCAGTTTCAAGGTAGTCAAGAATATCCAATATAATTTATCCAAATCAATCATGTAATATTCTAAAATCACTACCTCAGTATCAGAACTATATTATGGTTTATCATTCTCTCAACCATATATTTTCCAAAATTTTATCCTGCTATTGAGTCACTTTTCTTTGTTCCACACAATCTCAAGTCCTTAATGAAATAGTAATACAGTACAATCCTTATATACTCCATAATTATTATAACAAGTACATTGTTGATACAACACTCAAATGACATAATCAACATAAGAACTCTAATCATTCCTCTTCATCTATGGTAGTATCATAGCTTGATTATTATCAAATAGCATCATTTGCGGCATAGTCTGATGACTGGGACATAGGTTCGCGTAGTGTCCAAACTCTTTGCAAATGAAGCATTGTATATTTGAAACCATTTTCTTACCCTTGCAGTCACATACCTTGTGTCCTATTCCTCCACACTTATAACAAAATCCCATTCATTTAAGGAAAGTTCAGGGTGTTTCTTCCCACAGTTATAACATATGGGGAAATTCTTCTTTTCCCTCTTCCCTTTATCCATCTTTCTCTCTTCTATCCTTTTCTTCTCTTGCTTCCCTTCAAAGCCATAAGACTCAGCAAACTCTTTAGTTATCTTATCCACACATGATACTATTTATTCATATGATGATAATATGTGGGAGACTATTTCCCTTATAAATGATTTCTTAATACCACGAAAGATAAAATCCTTCTTACTCTTTGGATCATACGTATTACTGGAGTTCACATTCCTTCTACTAGGTGCCATTTCTATTCAATAGCATAAACTAGGTCAGTTTATGAATTGAAATAAATAATTCCTAATGAGAATTGAACAGTTTATGGATATAATCCATAATCATAAAAAAAATTCTTTGAGTAAGTATATACTCATGAGCCCTTCATAATGGTTTGTAAATAAAATGAGAATTATCCAAAGCATATCCCCCGGGAGTGTCGTAACAAAGAGTGCAGTAAGGCCCGTTGTCGTCCACTAGTTCCCATTCGAGTCTAGCTCAAAGCGGTGTTTTAGGGTTTTACCCCTAGGTACATCTGTTCCAGAGCCGCCTCTACCTGCTCGTATCTAGACAGAGATGTATTGCTCGGAAAACTCACAAAATCTCTACAATACAAAAATTCTATGAAGTTGTTCTATACGAATCCTCAAAGTCTGTCTTAGGGTTATGTGCTCTAATCAGAGTTTATATAAATCTAGTTTCCAAGGTTACTACTAAACTTCCTCTGATACCAACTATAACTCCCCGACCCCAGTGACCCAGAGTCAGTGCATTATTTTAATACATTGGCATGATTACAAGGAACCAAGACCCAAAGAACCGATCAGTTTAGTAGTGTTGGAAAATAGATTACATACATGAATGTTACATTACACTTCATAACATAAAAAAAACATAAATAATCATTTATGAATGCCATTATTCCCTTGTCTTAACCCTTCATATCAATCACATTACACTTCTTGGAATCCTGGGAAAAATAAAACATAGAAAGGGGTGAGCTCAAATGCTCAATAAGGGTATACAATACAACATAAACTTTCAAAAATAAGCATAAATATTTAAGTAAATGTATAAAACTAAAACAAAAGCCTTTTAAACTTTAACTTCATCATAATATGGAAGAAATAAAATGAAATAATTCCATTTAATGATTCACATGGATATTCTACTAATCGAATAATCACATGCAATATCACTAACCACTTTCATAATGATGGAATGCATAATGCCATACTATCATAACCACATAGCCAAGGCCTCATGCCAAGACTAAAAATAAGATTTTGTCAAGGCCTTGTTACAAGACACTAGTTTGTCTCATGAGACCTACCAATGCATCGAGGAGCTATAGCGGGCTCCACCTTTCACTTACTAAGTCCAATGCATTCCCATATGAAAAGGTTTAAACATAACATAAACATTCCTATTAAAACTAGCATACAAAATGTCAATACTTACTCCATAAACCATTAATAGTATAAAAATAACACATCCCCAGTTAAAGATATCAAAAAACCTTCAATACAATACAAAGTTTTGTATCATAATAAATCAACTTCAAATAATCTAAAAATCCATCAAAGGATGATGACCTTGTTGAAATCAAAACTATTTGATAGAAATATCACTTCTCTTGAAATATTTGAAAAGTCACACATTTATAAAGGAAGTAATTTAAAAGATATTTTTGAATCAAAGTGTCCCATACCACTTTGAAACTTTTGAAAAGAAATATCATTTCAAAACATTCATGTCCATATAAATAAATCCTTAAAATCATTTTGAAAACATGGACATTAATTGAAAAGATTTAGAAAGATAAATCTTTAAAACATTTGAAATTTGTATCTTGATAAAGGGTACCTTTCAAAATCCTTAAAATCTTCATTTTGAAATCATTTTTATGAAAAAAGGACATGGATGATAAAATTTCCCAGTAAATACTTACACATAAACAATCTTGGATAATGATGATATTGAGGAATTAACCCTTACCAATTTGGTAACTTACGAAACATACAACCCATGAAAGAGGTATCATACAATGAATATGTAAATACACATAAATTAAAGTGTATTACACAAATAATACAATTATGGGAAGTACATACACCACACAAAATGTAATAGCGGCAATATGGCATGAATCTCATGGGAATAAGGAGTGGGATGAAAACCCCTTACCTTGCACTTTCCTTTAGTCGATGGTATGTTTAACCTCCTGTACGAAGATCGTAGTACATTATTAAATTATAATAGATCCATATTAAAATTTATGATATCACACCTGATTCATTTATGACTTTATATTACCCATTTAATAATAATTTCCATCTTAAGTTAACATTTTGGGTAATAATCACTTTCTTTATCGTACGTGTTTTAACTTGTCACTCTTGGTTGTATCAATTAGATCATGATTTAAATACTTCCAGAATATAAAACATGATAAATATATCATATATATTTAGAATATAAATATGTATAATAGACATATATATGAAATGGAAAACACTGTTTATGGAGACGGTAGTCCGTACGTACGCATAAACGCTGTTTCGGTTTTCATATAGTATTGAACGGAAGTAAATGAATAAGATATATGTATGTACATAAATCCTTATATATATATATATATATATATATCTCCAGTAGCATTATTATTTCATATATTACATACTTATTATTAATATATATTTTAATAATCGTCGATAAATGGTGAACTTGGAAATGAATCTCTTCACGTCGTGGGGACGGTAATCCGTACGTACGCACAAGCGAAAATAGCATTCTTTTGATATTAAAATAATATATAATTGTATGGTATATCATTTATACAGAATCATTATCATATTATATTTATTATTTACATGAATTAAAAATCATTATTAAACCCATCCAAATAATAATATATTGAATAACAATTACACCACGACGTGGAGATGGTAAGCCGTACGTACGCACGCATGGTGACATGTCATTCAATGGATGGATAGAATACTTAATATGGTTGTACCATATTTATAATAATATTACAGTATATAGGAGATACTGGATTCATTATTTTAGAATGGTAATAACAAAGAATGAAGAAGTGGAAGAAGAAATAACTTGAAAAAGGGTGGTGAAATCATTACCTCTTCTTCGGGTTCTTCCTTTTGATTTGATCAAAAAGGCCCTTAAGATGGATTTATAACTAAAGGAAGGCCTCTTGGATGAATTGAAAGAAGTTGATAGAGTATTTGGGCAGAGGTTGAATGAACCAAAAGTCTTTGAAGGTGTGCGTTAATGAGAAGGGAGAGTTCCCTTTTATAAGAGGGGTGAGGGGCACCTTTGGAAAAGCTAGAATTATTATTTTATAATAAATTCATATTCAGTTTATAATGGATCCAAAGTGGATTATTTAAAGTTTAAGGCGGGGATGGGTCGAAAAATACTCAACCAATAGAATTTATACAGGTTTGGGTCATTATATTAACCTTATCCGTAAGTGTTAACTCTTAGTTAATTAGTTTCACTTTTACAATGTCTCTTTGTATCTTTATATTATATGGTTAATAAACTTACTATATACATCCAAGAGACCCCCAAGTGGTCTATTAATGATACAGATATCATGATATAAGTCTCTTGGACGAACCGTTGATTTTTAGGAATTTAATATCAATTAATAATATAATATTTGTTTTAAAAACTCTTTTATGTCAATTTTGATACTATTCAATAATTGATTTTTATAAAAATCATAAAAGAATTATTACTTCTAAAAAATTTAATTAAATCAATCTTAAAATGTCATATTATCGTAGAAAATTTTTGGTATTTATAAAAAGTCTCAAATTAAATTTATTTGGTTATTTATAATATCAAATATTTCAATTTTTCATTAATTAGATAATTACTGCATCATCATTGTGTCATAAATAAATTAACGTTTTTAATGTCTAAATATTATAAATAAAACATCATTATGTAGGACATATTTTTATATTTCTAAATAATATTTACAATCTAATTTATCTTATGTATAACCCTATATTAAAAATGTTTTAGTAAATAAACATTGATTTTAACTCTTTTAACTCTTCTTTGAATTAAATAATAATAAATGTCCTAATCTAATCCAAGTGGACCTAAATGATAATATTTTATTCTTAAGGTTTTTTTTCATCAAAATATACTTTTCCAATAGAATTAAGACATGTGTTAGGGTAATATTAATATCATTTTTACCCTTACTTACCCTATTTACTTTTAACCGGGGTAAATAAAAGTAAAAAGTTACTATTCACCAAAAATTATTTTCATCTCATTGAACTACATTTTACTCCTTGATATTAACCGTGTCTCTCGGATTTTCGAAATTCCAATCACCGAAGCGGTAAAATTATGTTTTATGAAAAAATCAGTTTTTAACTACCACCTAGTAATTTCACTATTCATCAAAAATTGATGTTTTTCAGAACAATGACAAAATTTCACCCTAAGCTATAATTGATATTCTGAATTCAAAAATGATTTCTATTTTACAAAATTCAAAACATATAAGTTTCATTAATTAATTTTATAATTAATTCCCACTGTCACAACAAATAGTGTGTTTTTAAGAAACAATATATATCAAAAGATTGACAATTGTTTATGTCCAATTTCAAAGTGAAATTAATTTTAATAAACACCATTGGAAAAAATGGTAAAAATATATTCTAATTATACTTTAAAACCACTCAAATTCATAATTTCATACTATTAATTATTTTGATTAAAAAAGTTGTTTTTAATTAAAATTTAGTAATTTTCACTATTCATCAAAATATTAATGTTATCCGAAAAGTACCAAAATTTGACCTTAGGCTAAATTCGATACTCCGAATCCAAAAATGAAGTCCATTTTGAGAGATAAATTTTATCAAATTTTAAAAAGTAGGTATTACTATTCATTACGGCTAGTTTGATTGGTTGTAGTGTGTGTTAGAACTCGATATTGCGTACAACACACGCTACTGTATTATTCAAAGAGAAGCATATCGTGGAAGCTTGGGGTGTTACATTGTAATTTTTTATGTCCCCATTATAAAGAATAAATTTATTTAGTCAAATTGAATATATAAAAGTTTAAAATATGGGATTTAAAAAGGGTTCACTATTAATGTTGGTAAAAGTGCATTTTTTGAAAATACTTCTTTTATCTGAAAAAAGGAATTTGTTCTTACATTGTGTCTAAGAAACTCATAATATGGATTCTGAAATTATAAGGATTATATAAAGTTTAAAATTTAGTTAATACTATTCATAACCTCTTTTGAACGGGTTGTTTGGTAAGTCATGGTGCGCTTTAACTCGGTGCTGCGTATAGTGCAAGTTATTGAATTATTTTGAAGAAATAACTCACTATGAAATCTTGGGGTGTTACATAAGGAGTTTTGAGAGCTTATGAAAAAAGATGATTAATCCATTGGTACATACAAAGAAAAGTATAAAAGACTTCCAAGGTATTCTTATCGAATTATTATCCAACCTGATAGTAAAATTGATTGATTATTTAGTGGCTTAAAACCATGTCTCCAATGCGAATTGTCCATAACGGGCTTCAATAGTGACAAGGGAATCATTCTACATCCTCTCATGGTTGATATGGATATTGGAGTGACCCATTAGTCTGATGGGTTTGATAATAGTATAAAAATGGAATTTAATGGAAAATATAAACACCACACTAAAAAGAAGATGTTAATTTTTATGCTCAATGCTTGGAATGAAACAAGAAGTAAATTGTTATAATGGTACTAGAAAGTGTTTTATGTGTATAAAAGAAGATCATCGGGTGGTTAAATTCTAATGTGATGGGAAAAATGAGTCTAATGATGCAAAAAAGTGAAAAGGAAACCAAAAATACACCTCTTACAAATTAATTTAATATGTAAATGGAAATAGGGAATTATTCCAATCCTCCAATGGCCGAATGCATTCGTTTTTTTATTAATTTTTGATAATCTAACTTTCAAGTGGTGGGGTGGAACCCTTAAAAGGCCCATAGGCATAAATATTACATGGATCATAGGCCTTAGAGGAATTCATTGCCTGTAGGCTTCAAGCATTACATACAACCTAGACTAACTAAATTGAACTACACCTCTCCCGCATCTTCCTCGTGAAATCAGCTCTCCACCTTCGTATGACTATTCGAAAAGGCATTCCCATGCATGCACAATCTTGTCCCGATGGCAGGTGTCATACCCTCTCATTCTTGCAATCCGTTTAGCTTCCAGATCAATGTATGATCATATATCGATGGAAGGATGAATATCCCCTTCCAGTGGATATTTCATCCATCTTATGGTTATTAGTTCCTATAATTTATGGTTATCTATCTCAAATGTCTCGGGTGAAACTCACACATAGGACTATGCATTTTGTATGAGAGTTTGATAATGTCTTTCCAGAATAATTCTAAGGTCTTCAACCAAATTGTGAGGTTGAGATTTCAATAGAACTCATAATGGGAGCTACACCTATTTCAAAGACACCTTATAGAATAGACCTAATTGAGTTGTAGGAATTGAAGAAGAAACTCCAATAAAATATGGATAGGGGATTAATATGCCTTAGTATAGCACTTTGGGAAGCACATATTCTATCTCTTTGGAAGATATATAGATCAATGAGTCTCTCCATTTATTTCATAGAATTTAACAAGATCAATATAAAAAAATATTCACATCCCCACATCGATGAATTATTTTACCAACTATGTGGGGTTTAATACTTTTCCAAGATTGATCTTCATTCAGGATATCATAGATTAAGGGTTGTGATGGAGGATATACCAAATACGACATTCCATACTAGGTTTGGACACTATGAATTTATAGTAACCCCCTTTGTCCGTTCTAATTCCCCTCTATTTTCATAGATCTAATGAATAGAGTCATTAGAGACTATATTGATGAGTTTGTGGTAGTCTTGTTATATGAAATTATTATAAACATTAAGAGAATTTAAGAATAATAATATCACTTGAGAATTGAACTAAAGACCCTCAATAATGAGAATATTTATGAAAAAATTACTAAGTGTAAATTTTGGCTTTAGAATGTTTCATTTATGGGTCACGTAATCACAAGAGTTGGGAAATCAATGGATCCATAACAAATTATGTTATTAAAATAAGGAAAATACCAACAACGGTAACTGAGATTCAATGTTTTATTTATTTGGGAGGATACTATTGACATTTTGTGGAATATTTTTCATGATTATCTAATTAACTCACCATGATGACTCATAAATGGCTTATGTCTTTGTAGAGAGAATAATATGAATAGAATTTAAAATATCTTAAAATAAGGTTATCTAGTGCACCTTTGATCACAATGCATTGTAGTAGAGAATGGTTTGTGGTCTATAGTGTTGAAACCATGAAAGGGATGAGATGTGTTCTCATGAAATATTATATTTTTATATCTAATTCCTCACTATAATTGAAAATACATGAGAAAAATCACCCATCCTATTATGTGTAGATAGCTATGGTAATAATTTTCTCAATGCTATAGGGATATTATCTTTATGGTGAATGGTGTGATATTTATATTGATCATTGATATTGATGTATATTATTAAACTAAAGGAGTTGAAAATGTTTGGAAAAAGATGGTCGGATTTGATTAAATATTATGATTTCTCAATATATTCCCACCCTAGAAAAGAGAAAAAGGGGAAATATTCTTTTTTTCAAAAGGAAAAATAGCAAATCAATGATGAGTATCACAATAGATCCCATATTTATGGATTTGAAAAGGATAGATTATGAAAATTTGAAGGATGGGGATATATCATGTCTTTTTTGAAAAAATGTTTGACTATATATAAAGTGGTGATTGAAGAGGCACCAAGGGAAGATGGAGAACTAAAAAATATAGTGAAAAATTTAAATGAATTCAACCTTGATTGGGATGGAATAATAAGGTTCTGGAACTATGTTTTTTTTCCTCCCATATAAGAACTAATAAAGGAACTCTTGGATGAGGCTCATAGTTCTTCATTCTCTATTCATCCTAGAAGCACAACAATCTATAGGGACATAAAAGAGTATTTATGGTGGGATGGTATGAAAATAGATATTTTCTAATATGTCTCTCGATGTTTCATTTTTTAGAAAGTAAATTCTTAGAGGAAAAATTCTAAGTGGTTGTTACAACCATTACCTATACCATAATGGAAATTTGAAAACAACACAATGGAATTTCTCTTCAGACATCCCAAAACATCGTAAGTACATAATGCTATTTATGTTATAGTTTATTGCATTACAAAGTCATAACACTTGATTTCTAGTAGAGAAGATATCCCACTTGATCAACATTCAAAGATATATTTAATGGAAATGGTATGATTTAATCAAGTCCCACCTTCCATTATATCTAATCTGGATCCATATATTACCTCGATGTTCTGGAGAAGTCTTCAGTAGTCTCAATATATAGAGTTGTATTTCATCACTTTTAATCATGCTCCGATAGATGGTCATTTGGAGAGGAAAATTCAAACCCTATAATTCGTGTTGATAGCATTATATATGGAATCCAATGGTTGTTAGGGTCGACACCTAACTCTGGGGGAAATTTCATACAACAATAGCTTTAACTCGTGTATTGAGATTGCAACTTATGAATCCATCTATGGAAAGAAGTTCAAAAATACTACTTTCAAGGATAATGTTGGGGAAAGAAATCTATTAGGAGCTGATATTATTAATGAAATGGTAGAAAATGTTATATAAATTCAACAACACATAAGAGCAGCTCAGAGATGAAAAAAAACATTATGCTGAAAACTAATAAAAATACCTATAGTTTCAAGTGGATGATAAGGTGTTTCAATTAATATCTCTCAGGAAGTGAGTAATAAGATTTGTAAGGAAGGGTATGTTGAGCCATAGGTATATCAGTCAATTCGAAATTCTTGATCATTAAGTGAGGGGAAAATACCGATTGGAACTTCCACCAAATCCCTTTCATGTTGATGATGTGTTCCTGGTATCTCTCCCAAGAAGGTAAATAACTGATCCTTCACATGTACTAAACTCAAATGTCATAAAACTAGATCAAGATCTCTTTTATGTAGAACAACGGATATAGATTTTGGATTATAGTGATAATGTTCTATGAAACAAGACCACTCTCCTGGTTACTGTTTTATGGTAGAACCAAAAATTTGAGGAGGCTACATGGGAACTGGATGATATGATGAGAAAGAGGTATCCTCATCTATTTGTTTCATGTTGATGAATTTTTTAGGAGAAATTTAGCTAATGGTGGTATAATGTCACACTGAGATGTTTTTATGAAATGTTTTCCAAAAAAATAAGTAATATTGTATCATACATTGAATGCAGTTCTGAGATTAAATGAACCACGATACACCCTTATTATAAAAAGACAATTATAACATAGTTGTTAGGTTTGTGAGAATGAATATAACTAATTAATGAAAATGTATAGAAAATATAAAAATTTATTTTTATATTAATTATGTGAATTAATATTAGTAAATTAAATTAATGAAATATATATAAAATATTTTCTTTATTTATCCAACATATATTTTTGTCATAGGGTATAAATAAGCCCTATTTGAGGAACGCCAACCTATATTTTTTAAAAGGGTAATTTTCTTCTTTTTAATTATGAAACCCATTGAAATTAAGATTTTCAAATATTAATAATTTTATATTATAATATAATCTTTTTCTATAGAAGAGGGATATAAAAAGTTAATTTTGATAAATTTTTGATATTTTTATGATATCTTTCACGATCTCATGAATACTAAAAACTCAATGAATTTTAATTGAAAACAACTTTTTTCATCAAAAATATTTTTGGTTACATTATATTATTTAAATATTTTAAAATATAAAAACAATATATTTCTACTAATTAATATAATGTCGGTCATTGGAATTAATTTTATATTCAATTTATATAGAAAAACATTTCCATCTTTTGCTACATTTTAACATTAAATAACTTTTCTCTCATTATAAAAACTATAATACTTTTAAAATAAATAATGAAACATCTAAGTGTAGAATTTGTAAAAAATGGATTACATATTTGGAATTAGTAGGTCCAAATTATGTAAATATTTTTTTTGTCATTATGAATATAAATTTTGTAATTTGTTATTAATATGGTAAAAGGGTGAATTAGTAATTAATTATAAAATTAATATTATCAAATTATCAAAAACTGTTCTTAATAAAATTCTATGAGAGTGTCTCTAAATAAATCTTCCTTGGGTCAAAATTGTATCTGTTGTGATCCACATGGATGAGATTAAGGCATTTAATTTATTTCATTTAATGAAATGTTGAATATGTCTCAAAAAAATTTTAAAAACTAAATAATTTTTAATATGAGGTTACAAAAAAATATATTTTTTATTAAAAATACATATTTAATATATTTTTTTTCCATTTCAATTTTAATTTATTTTTAGTTTTTATGAAATAAATAATTTCAATAATATCTTATACATTAATGATGAATAAATTATTTTAATTAAAAAAATCAATTATATAGTATTTATTAAAATAATAATACCAATTAGAAGACTCAATCAGTTAACCAACAATTATTGGTCAAGCTTATCTAGACCTTATTAATTAATGGGCTGAGTTATTGAAAGTTTAGAGCCATATAGATGGTATTATTACAGATATTTTATTTCATTTAATGTGATGATAAACTTTTCCCATTCATAAATTTATAAATATAACATTTTAAATGTTGGATTTTATAGAAGATAAATTTGAGCACATGTATTCTTATTAATGATTATAGATTTATATTCATAATTGTATTTTATTTTTAATTTTTATTTCACATATTTTTTTTCAATAATTACAAAAAATTGATGTAATAATTATTTTATTTGAAATACTTTTTATCTTAATAAAAATTAAATTGAATAACTATGTTTTAATAAAAATGATAATGTATATTTTGACATATACACTAGTATAAAATTTATATATTGATAATATTACAATCCTATAGCATATAACATTTAAAATTGGCATATTTTGGATGTTTTTTAATGGGTTTTATTTTATTAATTGTGAGGCTTCAAAAAGTTCCCATCACATCAATTATAAATTGGTACATCCTCCCTCATTACTTTACTTCACATTTATCCTTCAAGTTCAGACAAACCCATCCCATTTCCATAATAAAATCCCCAAATTACATTATATAAGTTAGGTTCTTCTTCACATACCAACTCTAGTACCAATGAGAGGAGAGAAAGATGAAACACGACGAAGAGGTGGTAATCTCATCCATCAATTATTTCAAAACTATTTGATATTGTTGTTAATCTTCATGAGTTTTTTCATTATAATGTATTACAACCAATATCACATATTAATTAAGGTGTTATGATGATAATAAAACAATCATATTAAATTTTCTATCCATCCTATAAAAAACAAATCACTATGTTTTCATACAAACAACTTACCATCTCCAAGCCATCGTGTAATCCATTTTTTCGCCACCACCTTACTAGGACGGGTATAATGATGTAAGTAATAAATATATATGATTATGATAAAATTATATTGATTTTGAAATATTATACACCATCTAATACAATAAAATTCCAAAATAATTGGAATTATATCTTCGCTTGGGCGTGTGTAAGGCTTACCATCTCCAAGATGCGATGCAATTAATTATATATGTTTTTAATTAATGAATGGTTATATATTTGAATTGAAGGAATATATTAGATATATGTTATACTAATAACAATATGTAAATGATATAACTATAACCTCCAAATAGGAACATGAACATATTCGATGCGACATGTGTAAGGAAATAATGAAGTTAATACACGATGGACAAGTAAAAATGTTACTAAAAAAATTATAAAATTATCATCAACAATACCATAAAAATATCCATTATTCTTGAATAATTCAATGAGATTATTTAAATCATTATATAGGAGGTTCAGACACATATGAAGGATATCATACCTAAGGTAAGGGATAATGACACAATCTCATTAATATCTATGATTGATTATACATATGTATTTACTTGGGGGTATATATCATCCACATCCATGTTTCATAAATATATATTCCAAAATATTATTTCCATCTTTATATAATTGCTCAAAGTCAATTTCACCCATTTATGAATATTTATTAAATGGTTTTAATGAAATATTTT
Source organism: Viscum album (assembly GCA_963277665.1). NCBI lineage: Eukaryota > Viridiplantae > Streptophyta > Magnoliopsida > Santalales > Viscaceae > Viscum > Viscum album. Next base: position 630,265,834 of record OY728127.1, read on the forward strand.
TTCAGTTTTGGTACAAGGTACATTTTGAATTTTCTAGTAAAAAAATGAGGAGAAGGTTTTTTTATACCGAATGAAAGGATTTTTATACTTTTAAAACAACTAATTTACATGAATATTCCATTACCAGATTTCAATTTTACTTTCATGTAAATTAATTTTATTTAATATTTCATGGAATTTTGAGAAAAAGAAGAATTTTTTAATAAGAAAGGATTTTACCTCAAGAATTAGTTTCAAGTGTTTGATTGAAAACATTTTCCATAAATGTTGACATTAAATAAAATAGGGATCTAATTATGTTACTATTTTTATGATTATTTTATTGTGTTTATAGTGTAATTATATTTATAAAATCAATTTTCTATATATATTATGTTGTAATGATGTTTAATAAACCCATTTTATTCATTAGGTTATGTTAAAATGAATGACTTATTTTTTTGTGGCACACGCCAAAAATGATTTCCTTATGAGATTGGTGGGAAATATATATCCCTCCAATGCTTTGGGTAGTGATTTATATCTCATGATATTGACATGAATATAATGAAAATTTAATTTAGTTCAGTAATACAGGGTTCTAATGAGGATTGAACTCGGTTCAGTAACGGTATTTGTCTTCTATGATGGTCATGTGAATGAGACTTGAATAATATGAAATTATTTTCTATGCTTTTGTGTATGCCAAAAAATTACCATTTCATATGTTATGACTTTTGGGACTACATTAATTTATTCTTATGAAATTTTATGTTTTGTCCCATGGCATGATATCCTGATTTTTCATAGACATGATAATTTTATTAAATGTTGTGTTCTTATGTTATAATTATTATGATATGATTGATATCTCTATTGTTTAACCTTACTGTGCATCTAATATCACATTTCATATGTTATTTTTTCACATTTCATGAAGATGGGAATTATGTAAGATATGCCATAAGGGGATCAAGTTATGAAGGAATAAGTCAAATAAAATGTATATGTTTTATGAACAAGATGTTTTTGTTCCCCAGTTTCTAAAGAAACTATACCCATACAGTGGTTTCTTGATGTTTTTAAATTTGGTAATGAATATTAATAAATTTAAAAGTAATATCAATGTATATAAAGTATTATCCATCATACATCTCTTCATATGCATAAGAAAATACAATATATTAAAAGAACAATGGAAATAATTTCTATGGATATAAGTATAGCAGTCCACAACCATTAAACAATATTATTCATTATCAAGAAAACAACTCATATTTTAGCCCAAAATCACGGGACTAACTCAACTTCAACCTATTCTCTCAGTTGTGGTGCCATTCCTAGAACTACTACATATAACAACAAATTGGAAATTTCATTATAATATCAAAATCATAACAAAAACCTTCTTCAAAAATAGAAACCTCAGGCATCCCATCCAATATATCATTAACTAACATCCATCCAAAAATCAGATCATGTCACATATCAAGAATCGCATATAGATCAAACATAGGTGTCATAAAATAACCAACAAAGTCAATTTTTATATTTATAGACTATAATAATACATCCATCATTCACAAGATGACATGATCATTCATCCCCAAATGAATTCCTTTCTCAAGCAATTTTTTTTATTACAATCAGGGATTAAATGATTCATTTACGAAAGGGCAACAACATAAGTATCATAAGGCATTATCTATGCAAAGCCATGATTTATTTCAAAATTCTCTCAAGATTTACTTTCATATTCCAAATAACTTGTGAAAAAATTAGGGAAACAATTACATAACATAGTATAAATTTCGACATGGGGTTCATTTTTTCAATTGAAATATGTTCCAATATTTACACTCTTGAATCATTCATGATACTTTTTCTTCATACAAGATATATCTACACTGATATTTTTATAATCTCTATACATCTTTAATCCTTGATAATTTTTTTTGAAAACAAATGATGATCGAAAAAATTATTTGTATTGGATATAAAAAGAAACAAAAATTGTTATTCATTTTAAAAATTCAAGAGAACCCCTAGAGACATTTTCATTGTTTCTAAAAAAATCAGCTCAAAATAATCATTAACCAAACAAGAAATCCGAATCAAATGAAATTTATGTTTATAAGTTAATAGATAAAATATATCAATGTAAAAATATTAAAAAGTAATATTATTACTAAAAATATTATAAAAGCGATCAATTATAAAAGTGGAATTAAATTTTTAACAACCACAAACAAAAAATACAAATGAAACACATACTTTTGTTGATATGTGGGACACATATATAATTATATATTCGAAATAAAAACATTATTGTATATAATCTGACAATTTATTCACAATTTTTTTTATTTTATACAGTACATCACATAACATTTGATATAATGACATAATATATATAAATCACTACTAAATATTGGGTCTTTATAGACACATTAAGAATTTTGATAATGTATGTGTTGTTAAAAATTGACATGTTTTAGTGGTAAATTACAAATCTAATAAATGTATTTGTCTACCATTGTAGTTTTATACATCACAAAAACAAATTAAGCAATCAAAAAAAGAAAAAATAATTTACATTTTATAGCACAAGGTCACATTATTTAAAAATAATAAAAAATATAATTATATTTTACAATTTTAGTAAAATTACTGTATCAATTAAATTGTTAGGTGACATTTTAAAAATATTTATGGCAAAAAAAAACAACATAAGAATAATAAAAAATTGTAAAGTATGATTTTCTGAGGATCAATCATCCATTCCACTCTACCAGGTAATTGTGGGTCTATAAATAAATTACAACTCTGATAAATGTCTTTATCTACTTTTGTAGTTTCTTACATCATAAATTTATCTAAGCAGTGAGAAAAGAAAAAATAATATACATTTTATAGTATAATGTCACATCTTCTAATGAAAATAAAAAATATCATTACGTTATAAAATTAAAGAACAATTACTACATCAATTATATTGTTATGGGAATTTATAAAAATAGTTATGACAACTCAAGACAACATAATAACAATAAACATGTGATATAGTGATTTTCCAAGGATCAATCATCCATTTATATCTTTCAAATAATCATGGGTCTACAATTAAAATAATAATTATTTTTTAATACTATTTAGAAAATATGAAATAATAATAATTTATTATATCCCATATGGAAATTTTTATTTTTACATAATAAAAATTATGTTTAAAATAATTATTACATTCTCATGTAACAAACTTCAAAGAAGTATTTTTTAATAAATAAGATTTCATGCATGTATAATGTTAAAATAATTATCATTCATGGAAAAAAATGTGAACTCGTAATAACAAACCATTCACTGTTAGAGGATCATAATATTTTCTTTAATCATGAATTCATTCCCTTAACTTATAAAATTAAAATATTTCATTAAAAACTCAAAAAAAAACTATTTAAAATCCATGTAGGAATCATCAGACATTATCAATACAATCACATGTATTAACACCCTTATGAAATGAAATTCTATGATTGATATAAATGGATTTAAAAAATTATCAACACTAAGTCATTAGCCAGAATGTCATAAATTTTGGAAACTAAAATATCAAATTGTTCTTACTTATAAAAATAATGATCCATTATACTAATAATTCTACCACCAATAGATCAATAATGATAACATGTTCAAACCAAATCATAGATAAAATTATTATTGCATTATGAATTTTTCTAGTTTAAGAACACCAGAGTGAATCTCAAATGCCTCCATCCCATTTTAATCAACCATCACAAATGATATTTTCTCTAGGAAAAAATCATTCGAAAATTAAGGGATATGATTTCTATAATTAGATTTCATGATAATACATCTATAGTTTATTAAGAAGAAATTCCTAAAATTTAAAAAATAAAATATTAAATTATTTTTACCTTTTAAAATCCTCATATCTAATGTTTGAAATCAAAATGGAAAGCTTCATGTTTATAATTATTATGTTGACCCACACATGGATTTATTTATAGTTTGAAAGAATGAAATCTATTAGGTATGTTTAAAATGATGATACATTAATATAACAATTCTACAAGCATCGGAACAACAATGATAACATGTTCAAAAAAATCATAGGGAACATTATCTTCACATAAGTAAATGTTAAAGGTAACTTAAATAACAAAAAAAAAAGAAAATGAAATAGAAAAACTGATGATATTTTTCATTATTCAGTGTTATAATACATTAGGGGTCATATAGAAGCCATTAATTAGTATTAATCAAAGAGTCACTAAATAATTTTAGGAAATTAATTTTCTCATTATTTCTCATTTTTTTTATTGAACCGAGAAAACATAATAAGTAGATACTAGATGTAAAGAAGTATTATCACATTATTTTAACATTTCCTATTCATTGAGAAATTGATAGAGGATGTAGGAAAACAATGGCATACAATTCATCTATATTTATTTGACACAAAAAGACTCAATACATTCTACATTTTCAAGATAATTTATCTGTAGTATTTAATCTAATATAAATCACATTCAAGTGAAAACAAATAATATAATGTAGGAGGCTATATAAGATAATAGTAATGGAAGACATAAAAATATTCTTGGTAATATCTCAAAACAAAAATATAAAATAAATTATATAGAATAACAACACTTATACAAGATATATTAGAATTTCATATCAAAGAAACATACCAAAATAAAAAATCTATAGTGTTGATTTCTGTACAACATAGATACAAAAACAAAACCCATTATCATCCCCTAACCACCCTAAAATTGGTCATTGAACAGTTTATTTAACAATCAAGGACAATATAATCTCAGAAAATGAACAAAATGAAAATAAAACCAACCACTGCTTGGATCGAACATAAAATATGCCATCCTTCTACCAAATAATGATATGTTTTAACACTATAATGAAATTCCATTTCAAAGAGCGTCACGAAATTAAATATATGTTGGGACCAAGTTGGTGAGATATTGTTTATGGAAGCTGATGAAGTCTTCATTCATTTTATTTCTTTTTTTTCAATGATTTTTAAGAAGAGAGGAAAACCCACCTCCCATTGTATTCAAGAGAATCAGTCACACAATGCTTGAAAATATCCATTATATTCAGGGGAAGCTAGCTCATATAAAATGTTCATCAAATTCAATCCAAACCTAAAATGAAAGAATCGATTGAATTTAGAATGTATTTTGAAAGATGTAAATGTTTATTAGAATCACTCTGAATTTGGTTTTAAAGAAGTGATAGTAATTGTAGAATCAAAGTCTTCATGACTATAATAAATTGAATGATGTGATTCTTGTCTATTTTTGAATTCTCATAAATAATATTTATGTGGTAAAACTTTTTATTGAAGCTTTATGAATGAATATAGGAGAAGAAGAGACGCTTATAATCATATTCATATTGATTAGATCTGGATGGAAAGAGAAAAGGGTGTTAGTGATCATATCCTTCCATATAGTAATCAGTCCAATTTTATTCAGGATAATTATTTTATAGACATTGGATTCGGGTTGAAAAGGTTTTTTTTGTATTAATAAAAATATAAAATACATTAGAATGAATGCCGTATGATGATGATGCTAATATCAAATGTATTCAGAGACGTGATGGAATTTATGATTCCAGATGATGTTTGTAGAAAATGAAATTTGCTGGAGCCAATGATTTCTGATCATTGTAATGATTTCCTTTGATTCATAAAGGACAAGAATGTGCATGGAAAAAATGAAAAACCAAAGGTGAATGTTTTTAGTGAGTATAAAAGTCAAAAGAAAAATATTTTTTGAATGGAGGTAATGGGAAAAGAGAAAATTGTTTTCAACTGGTAAAATATTTAGAATATAAAGAGTCCACTAATATTGGATTATCAGACTCTTTATGAAATAATAATAAAAGGAATAATTAGTTGGGATTGATGAATTTAAAGAGAAGAAATTAAGGTGATAAACAAGGTTTACAACCATTTTAAATGGATTAAATTTATTTCTTTATCATTCAAGTGAATGAAGAGAAGTTTTTAATGGTGATTTATTGTATTTCAACTGGTTCAAGAGACATTATATCAGAGTTGAGAGATATTTTTATGGTGAAGATGTAGAGTTTTTCTGAGTGCACATATGAAGGATATTATTGGATGTGTTAGAAAGGGGATCATTGTTTTTAGTAAACAGAATGTAAAATCATGATCAGATTTTGAAAATTGAATTGGAGAATTAAAATCAGGTGGGAATTTGAAAATGTTCTGAAGAAGAGTTGATGTTATAAAGAAGATTATAGAAGATTTTAGATGAGTTAATTAAGTTAATATGCGCCAATAATTTAATGGAAATAGGGATTTTGGGTAATTTGGTCGAGCATGAATGTTTTTGGGAATCATCCCAAAACCATCATTGGTTTCCTACAAACGGGAGAAGTACATTGTACTTTCCCCTAATGACAGATGTATTGTTTAAGGGATGAGAGAGAAGCTCAAAATTTCTAGGAATAGAGTAATATTTCCTTATTTAGGCTTTGTAGTTGATGTTTCAAAAGAGAAAAGTGAATGAAGAAGAAATAATATCACATATTATTCTAAAAATCATTATATTTAGTAATCATTTTATTTAGATGGGTATCATATTTTAAATGTCCTCATATTTGGTTATTTACCATATATAGCTGGATAATTAAATCAGTATTTTCTGTATTGGTATTTCTATACTATATAAGGAAGATTTCTTAATTGACTCAATCATATTCTAACAGAGTCATATTTACTATTTTGAGTAATCAGACCTAGAGAATAGGATCTAAAACATCAGAGTGGGTTGATCAGACATAGAAATCAGATTGAATTATATATCTAATTCCATAGATTTTATACCATCTTTTAGATAATAAATTGAATAATTCTTTCACATGAATACAATTTTGAAATTTTAAATGGATTACATGAAACATGTGTTGTTAGATAAACATTGTGTTATACTATTTGTGATAAGACGGAGCATACATACTGTTATACTGCTTACATTGTGCTACATGAGTGAAATGACATATTCTACTTGTTGTATAACAAGGATTGTTTTCTAGTGTATTGTGTGTTATTGGGTCATTTTAAAATCACACCAAGAATGTAGCTACTCTCATTAAATATTGAACCTTGGAAATTATTTTATTTTTCTAGATATGTGTTTGAATTTTTTTTAAATATGGAATGAAATATTTAATATGAGTTGAATGTTGGTTCCCTTATAAAGTGAAAAAAGGAAAATTATCACTAAATCACCCCTCACCCTCTTAGTGATACAGTTACATTGAATTGGCACTTACAAGTTGTATCAGAGCTGAAGGTTCCCTTCTCTAATTCTTTTCTGATGTCTTTAAGTGAAGTTGATGGAGAATTTTAATTATGTGAATTGTAAAGGTATTACAGTTTTTGATAGAATGAATTATCATATCTCAAATTATATAATGTTTCCTTATGTTAGGTTTATTGGATACGATTTCTTAAAGAATTAATTTATGGGTTTCCCCCAATTGATGAAATGGTTCATCTCACATCTATTGATAAAAATGTTCCTGATAATAATGGAAGGGAATATAATACATTATTATCATCACTTCCTGAAAGTAAATTGATAAGAGTGAAAAGTGTTTCCATTGGTAAAGTATATGAAAAACTTTTAAAAGCATTTATGAATAAAACAGAGTAGTATAGAATGAAATGTTTTATATTTGAATATTGAAGTATGATGATTAGATGATTGGAGAGTTTTAATCATTTGGGGTCTCTTTTACTAGTGTAAGTGAAATTCTAAGAACCGTTAGATGTCATGATAAAATGTTATAAGATTAAATAGTTGTTGAAAATATTTTGAGATACCTTCCAGACAAGTTTTATGCAAAATATTCTTCATTGGAAGATATATACCATATAACATTATCACTAGATGATTTTCATATCACTCTAATCACTTATGGAAAGAGAAGGAAGGGAACTATGAAATTCAAGAAACTCTTTATAGAGAAAAGTATTTCATTTCTGTTAGGAATGAATAGTCAATGATGATTCTTATTAGAGATGATGTAGGTGATTTTGTTTCTAAAAATATCATATGTATAAATATTGGGGATATATTATCCTTATTTTCTAAAAATGATAGAAGACGTACAAGTAATTATAAAGAGAAATATTCATTTCATTGTTTTAAATGTGGAGCTATTGGTCATGTTGGGTCCAATTATCCTTTATAAAAGAATGAAGTAGATTGTAATGAAGAAAAAAGACCACTAATAGGATTATTGAATAAACAAGGATATACATGAAAATAATATTCAAGATGGAATGATAGAAAATTATTCAAATAAAAAAGGAAAATTTTCATTTAAAAAAATTAGAAGTATAAGAAAAAGTTGTTGATTCCAAAAAATCAATTGAATATTTCCCTATGAATCTTATTATTGAAACAATATATATTGAAGAATTTCGATGTACTTGGTATTTTGATGATGAAACTAAACTTGAATTTCAATTCAAAGAAGATTTAATAGAATTCATGAGAATGATTAGATTTCATGAAATGAACTAAAAGAAGTTGGAAGATGAATATTTGTGAAAAATAATTTTTTTTATGAAGATAAGGTGAAGATGGTGAATGAAATTGATGAATTTAAGAAATATATTGAGGATGAAAATAATCATAAAGATTATATGAATGTAAAGCTAAAATATAAATAATATGAGTTGTAAGTTTTCTAAAATTTATTATTTAAACATAAAATAAGTAATACATATTCTGAAAACATTATCTATGATGTTGGTGATAGCTTTCATAATGAGAATCCTAAAATGGATAAAAAAAGTTACCTTTAAAGGGAGAATTTTTTTTAATTGTTTCAGGAAAGATGTTTCATTGGAATGTAATGTGTGTTTCCATGATCAACAATGTTGGGAATTCTTATGTTTCAAAATACCCTATGTCTGGAATTTTTTCAAAAAAAATATAAATCATAAATGACTTCCAATTCTTATGGATCAAATAATATCGGGAAGAATATTAAGACTCTAGTTTATAACAGAAATGTTGGTGGCTCCGAAAAGGAAGACTTGACGGATTCTAAGAAACATACATACAATTTTTGGTTAGTATGGATATGTTAGAGCCAAATGATATTTCCATTGTTATTGATTATAATGTGTTATACTCAGAAACATGATAACTATTTTTTTTCAACCCACAACATTACTATTAATCTATCTATTATGAAAGAAAAAGGATAGTGTGAGTCAATCTCTACAACAAATGAAGTTATAGAAGTTTAATCTGAAGAAACTAGAGAAGGATGGAGTAATTATTGAAGATAAATTTCATCCTTTAGAAACTATTTTTCAATGTTTCAAAAAACCAATACACCGTGAAAAAATAATTTCATGTTTTGATACTAGCATAAAATTTTTATCTTAACCATTCTCAGAAGCTAATGGTAAAGAATTAAAAGGATGAATAAAAAGATGTTAATATTGAAACTATATTGAATGCTACAAAAAGTGAACAATCATGGATTCTTGATAGTGGCTGTTCATCTTAAATGAAGGTAATAGTGATGCTATTTCACAATGTAAATGAATTTAATGACGTAAATGTGACATTTGGGAATGAATCATCCTTGAAAATAAATGGTGTTGGATCAACCATCATTGGGAAAGAAAAAAATGGAATCCAAGAAAACCTTATATGTCTATGGGTTGAAAAAAATTCTAAGTTTTTTACAATTGTGTGATGAGGGAAAAGTGTTATATTCAGAAAATATGGGTTTTTTTATGAGAAGTGGGGGTGGGGGGGGGGGGTGGAATGATTATTACTAGAGTAAAAGGTAGAAAAGGACACTTATTTTAGGTCGGTGAAATAAAATAATCTTGTTACTTGAGTATGGTGGATGAGAATCAATTATGTCATAAAAGGATGGGACTCATGTGTCAAAAAAAACAAGATAAAGTTGTCTAAAATAAATAGTGTTTGGGACATTACAGATTTTCCAAAAATAATATATTAGTGCTCCACTATTTTTTCAGAAATGAATTATTACAAACTCAGTGCATAAGAATGTTGAGAATTATTACAAAAAAACCCCACGAGCCTATTCATTCTTATTTATCTATCTCATTGAGAAAATAAATCACAAATATAGAATATTACTTCATTAATTTCGTTGATGATTTTACATGCATTAATTTTTTTCTCAGTATGAATCATAACTTTGATGCTTTTAAAATGATAAGTTTTATAAGGAAAGCTGAGTTGGAATGTGAGTATTCGGTGAAGAATTTGAGAACATACAATAGGGGTGAACACATATGTGAAGAGTTTTAATGTTATCTATAGAATTATAGTATTTGGAATGAGTATAATTCCCCACACACACATAAAAAAATGGGGTTTTGGAAAGAAAGAATGGATTTTTGATAAAAAGGGATATACTATGTTACAAGAGCATAGTCATTTTAATTAATATTTGAGGCATGCCATGAGTTTTGGTATTTATGTTAAAAACTAATGATTCCCTATCCTAGGTTCAGATATGAATCTATATGAATTATTTTATAAAAAAACTCAATGTTTGATACACTTATGAGTTTTTTAGAGTCAATGTAATATAAAGTAGGAAAGAGGAAAATTTTGACTAATTGAGAAGAATAGATATGGTGGAATTTTTATTAGCTACACATCAGAAGGAATGGGATATAGATTATTCAAAAGAGAAATTGAAATAATTTTTGACATTATTAATGTAAATGTAATTGAATTATCAATGAAAAAAATAATTATGAAGATATGGAAGTTGACAAAGACAAGGATACAAAGTTGACATGGATACAAACAATTGAAATCCAACTCAATGTGATGAATTAGCCACAACTATTTCCAGTGATGATAAAGATACTCAAAAAACACATCCTAGGATGATAGAACAAGTGGAAGAATATAATATTATAGGTTATCAACATCACAATGTTCTAACAAGAAGAACAACAAATACTATTTCATATGCATATTTTTATTCAAAAGATGAGTTGAGTGATGAAAAAGAATCATTTGAGTATCTATAATTAGATAAGGCCATGAATGATAAGTTAGATCAACTTGAATAGAATGATACATGGTACATTAAAGGCACACAAAATTTTGGAGTCAAGAATGATATATCTAATAGTATTTATTTGTTTTGGTATTCAGATGATGATTGGGCTAGAAATGTTGATGATTGGAGATCCCCACCTTGTGTAGTACACGTTAATTGAAATAATAGTGTTAGTTGGTGTTCAATGATACAAAATTTAGTAAATCTCTATATGACTGATGCAGAGTATCTAATATCCACTCAATACAGTACTCAACATATGTGGATGAAAACTCAATTAGAAGACATACTTGTTGAAGTGATGTAAACCCTTCTCTTTGGTTGAGACAATCAAATTTTTGTTAGTCTCACTAGGAATCTAGTTTATCATTATCATTAAAAACAAATTGATATCAAATATCTTTTCATCAAAGATAATGAAGATAAAAATGAATTGAAGATGGATTATGTTTTATCATTAGAACAAGAAGATGAAATTTTCACAAATCTATTTCCAAAAGTTCCCTTTTATAAATTGATGTTGAACATGGTTGTCCATCTTCATTCTACTCAATATTGGGGTATGTTTATCTATACACTATAAAATCACACCTTTGGATTTTTTTTGTCTAAGGGGAGAATTGTTTCATAAATCTATCCTAATGAAAGCATGTAAAAAAGAGTTGTTGTGGGTAATCATGGAATTCATCATTATATATTATGTGAACTATTCGTACTATTTGTTGAAGTGGATATAGGAAAAAAAATGTTATTTCTATTCTTATAATGTTGTGTTGCTAAAGAAGAATAACTATGTAATATGAAGATGGTTTTCATAATCACTACTATTGGACATCATGGTTTTTCAATCAATGATTCTTGTTTTCTAGAAATAGTTTTCTCATGTAGGATTATAATTATTGATTTTTAATTCATTGTTCGAGGAAACCATGTTCAATGATTAATGAATATGGGCTCACAAAAAAATCTAAAGTAGGAGAATCTTATCACCATGTTTGTTGGAGAATGTTTTTGGAAGTTGAAGTTGTTTTTTTCTATTGTTGTTTATTTTTGATAATTACATTTATGAGGAAAGGAAAAATCACCTCAATTTTAATTTTATAAAAAAAATAACTATAGTATTCAAGTGAATCTGACTAAAAATGCATGAAAAGGTCCATCATATTCAATGGTAGAATGATAAAAGAGAATTTTAGATAGATTTACACTAAATCTAGAATAAAAGGATCGATTTTATTGAGATTGTGTCTTTCTAGATATAAATGGTCATCAGATTCATTCTGAATATGGTATAGAAAAAGTGATTGAGAAAGAAGAATCAGAGTCTGTATGACTATGTTATTTTAAATGTTATGATGTTTTGTTGTTTTAAAATTCTCATAAATCATAAGTAAGTTGAAAAACTTATAATTCATTATTAAAGAAATAAATGTTGATCGAAAGAGAAGATGAAAAATATATTTAGATTGATCTAATATGGATGGATTGAGAAATGGGTGATGGTGATCATATTCAGACTGATCATAATTAGGCCAATTGTATTCTTGAAAATTGATTTATGGACAACCATATTCAGGATAAAAAGTTTGTTGATGAAGGAATTAGAAGTTAAATTACATTCCAATGAATGTATAACTATGATAAAGCCGATCTCATATGTATCCAATGTCACGATCGAAGTCATTATACAAGCTGAACATTGGGAAAAAGAATATTGATGATGGAAAAGATTTTGGATCATCATAATGAGTTTATATGATTCATAATGGTAGAAAAGGTTTATGGAAAATGTAAAAAACCAAATGTGTTGGCTTTCAATTAGACCAAAATAAAAAATTATTTTTTTATAAAAAATTATTCAATTGGAAAAGAGAAGTATGTTTTCAAGATGTATCATATTTATAAGTGAAATAAGCAGCTGATAACAGTTCATCCGATATATAATGCCATTGTAATCAAAGGTAGAATTGGTTGGGACTAATAAATGTGATTAAATTAAAAGAATGTGATCAGGAATGTAGTCATCCATTTAAAAAGAGTTTAATTTATTTTTTTATCATTATTTTAAATTAAGAGAAGTGTTAAAGAAGATGTTCTGTATTTCCAATGGGTCAACAAAAATTATATTAGAGTTAATTAATCATTATAAGGTGAAGAAATATAAGTAGTTAAATAGAAGAGATGAAGAAGTATGTTGGATTTGTTATCAAGGAGAGCATTTTATTCCCAAATCATAATGGAGAAACATGATCATACAAATCTAATCTAGATGGAGAATCAGAATCAAACTAGAATTTGAAAAGAAACTCCATAGAAGAGTTGAAGTTCTAAAGATGATTTGAGATGATTTAAGAAGCTTTAATGAAGTCCAGATAAACCCAAAATTCATTGAAAATCAAGATTTTGGGTAATTTTGTCAAGAGGGAATGTTTTTGGGATTCCCTCCAAAACCATCCTTGGTTCACTTTTAAAGGGATACATACTTTGTACTTTCTCTATGGATGGATGTTATATTCATTAAAAGAGAGAGAATATTTTACTTTATAGGGGGATAAATTTTGTTTGATTATTGATCTTTTTCTTAAAAACATTTGATGGAGAATAGTAGAAAGATAAGAGACAAGATCACATCTTATTCATCTCATCATCTTATTCAGTGATAATCATATTTAGTTTTCTATCATATTCTACTTGTTATAATATTCAGTTGGTCATAATATCTTGCAACACAACCACATTGGGAATTCCATATTGAGATTTATAGAATGAGGAAGGATGTTTTTTTGAATTGTCTCAACAATATGCTGATATATTCATATTTACCATTTTGAGAAAAGAGATTGTGGTAATTAAATCTAATGAGTTGGAGTGTCCTGACCAGACATTGAAATCAAATTTAATTTTATATCAAAATCCATGGATTTCTTACCATCTTATGGGTATGAAATTGATGAATTGTTTCAGAATGATGAATTTTTTAATGTTGAAAATAATCCCATGTAACCAGAGTTATTACATAAACGTTGTATTTCCATTTTTTTCATAAGAGGGAGTACACACACTATTGGATTGTCTACATTGTTCAACATGATTTAAATGGAATATCCTCATCATTGTATTCCAAATAATATTTTCTAGTTTATTGTATGGTTTTTGAAATTTTTCCGAACAATAGAAAAGACATAACTATTTTTATCTAATATCAAACCTTGTAAATTCATGTCACATTGTGGATTTCTGGTTGAATTGTTTTAGTGGGGAATTAAAAATTTAATAGGAGGTGAATGTTGTTTCATTTACAAATAAACATAAAATATAATGTTTCTCTAATTCACCCCCTCCCACTCTCGATGATAAAATAAGACTAGCTGACAAGTTACAAGATATAGTCTAAAAATATAATATAACTACAATGATACTTTATCAAATACAAACATGTTATTTTTATCTAGAACCAAGTGTTTTTGTATAATATAATTTGGTGGCATATGGAATGACCATTCAGATTGTAATCGAGATCCAAAAACATCATGATTGATGAGCATGACCGATTACACATATTTTTTATAGAAAAACACCACTGTGTGTAGAAATAATTCCCTCATGTTCAATAATATATTCATAAAAGTAAATATAATATAAATCAAAGTAGTATTTGATGAAAAATAACAACAAAAAATCTCCCACAATGAAAATCAATAGCCAAATATCAAAATTCAATCCAAAGGTTATCTTGTCCCATAAGAATCTAATTAACTTGTATCATGGTAAATTTGTACCCATCTTATAACTCATTTGATTCCATATGATAAGGATTTTGAAGTGATTTTGTAAATTACTTACCCACGCATGAGAAATGCCAAAAAATGAAATAGATTTGTTAAGATTCAAAACTAGAATTCATGTAACTCAAATTTTCAAATGCTCACCTATGTAATGGAGTTATAATGTTTCATAACAAGAATTCAATACATTTATCTTAGTAAACCATTCACTAAAATCAGGCATGATATTCTGTATAAAAATTCATTGGTTTATCTAAAATAAGAGAACAGAAAATGTCACAATGTATTTTATGTGTGGGATAACAAAAAATTAATGTTTCACTGGATTTTATTAGGATTTAATGGATATTAAAAAAATATGTCTCTTTATTGAAGAATAATATGCACCATAAGAGATGATCCCTTGAGACCCAAATATTTCAAAGTTCAAAAAAATCCATTAGAAAATTAACACTAAGATAATAAGGTAAAAAAATAAACTTGAACACGTACCAACATGGAATCTATTTCCATATATAATAGATTCTTTTCAATTTTTTATTATTCATAAAATCAGATAGAGGGAGGGAAGAAAAAGAAAAGGTCAAAGATCAGTATACACTGTTATGTTGCTAAGAACAAATATACACCCATTAGAAGAAGTATTAACATAAATGGAAATTATAGTTCTTAGATTATTCTATTGAATCCTCTCTATAACCTTCATCTAACAAAAATATGTGATATAATTCTACCAACATAGAATATTCTCCAAGATTTCTCTATTGGACCTGGTATAGAGAAAATACATCCATATTCACAACATACCTCATAATTTAATTAGAAGGCTGTTTAGAATTAATGTGAAGCACAAAAAATAAATTATATATAAAAAACTATAATACATTTTGAAAAAAGAACTTCTAGGATATAACCCATGGCCATGGAATACCAATAACATCATTGTTAAATTAAATATTAGTCCCCCATTTCAATGTTTACAAAATTATCATCCCTTATTCTTCATTATTGAACTAAACAATCATGTTATTATGATGACTCAAAAAACACACCATGTACATTAAATAACCCACATACCATTATTATCACTGATCCAATATCCCCAAATTTAACTTTCACTAGAATCATTATTTCATTAATTTCTTATGGCCACAACTACATGATTCTTAACTCAACATCACATATTTCAGACCCAGTCTAATTAAACTGCATAGTTGTTGAATTATATTACCATCATAGTTTATAATAATATTACGCTAACATGTCTGATAAAATTATTTTCATTGAAAACAATCATATAAATTTTAATTTTAGTTTTTGTAATTGATGTATATAATAATACTGCCTAAAAGTAAAAAACCAATAATTATGTAAAAAACTAAAACAAAATTGATGCATGGTTATTGTGTATACACATAAAATATTAACCTATGGGACAACATATCTAGCATCCAAATGCATAAATTATTTCTTGAAGGTTTCAAGGAGATCATAAAGAAAAGTGATGGACCATAAATAACCCAAAAAATCACACAAGAAGGATCAAACAATATGGACGAAAAAAAATTATGTTCATGTGCACTTAATTTCCAAAAATTCCATATTCCTTAATTAATTGAAAATTCAAAAAAATTAAATTTAAAAAAATTATTTTTCATTCAAATGTCTTCACAGTGTTGAATTTTTTTCATCCAAGTCATGTAAATATAGTTAATTATGTTATATAATGTTCAACATGATCATTTTCATGTAATACATTATGACGATATCGAACAATTTAATATTAGTAAAGTCTAAAATTGATTGTTGAACTTTTCACCATCAAAGATAAAAGTTCGTAAAAACATATTCATATTTTAATATTACATTTGGATATTTAAAGAAGTATTCATTACATATTTTTTACGATATAAATACAATTATAATTAATTTTATGATTATTTATAATATAACTACGATATTATATATTTACAATCATGAATAAATGGGGTTTAATTTATTTATATAGAAATTTGATGAGTTAGATTGTTGTTACCCATGTTATACACAAGGAGAACACTTGTCTTATAAACTTCATTTATCACGTCAATTTTTTCCTGTATTCTAACTTTGTGTCATATATCTATCTTAGGTCATGTATCTAGTTATCTATTGTTACATCATTATTCGAATTGGAAATATTTCTAGGTATACTCTTTCTACATGGTACCAAATAGAGAAATCACTATGCTTTTGTAATATCTCATATTTGTAAGTCAAGTAACCATTTAATTTTAGTTGAATCTTTATTTTCATTCATATAATGTGCCTTTATTGTTTTCGGATCGGTTGAGAATCTTGTAGTATTTTTTATGATGCAAAAGCTACATGAATTTGGAGAAATGAACCACTTCCTGAGGTTTCTAGAAATTGTGCAGCCCAGCCTACACACGTAGACACACTATGCACACAGCTTCAGGGAACCATAGAGGGAAGAACATAGGTTGTGAATGGTTTGTCTAACTTTTTTATGCATCCCATGTAGGATTTACTCCCTAGGAAGAGGGGGATATGCAGGTGGAGCATATATGGGAAAATAATGCTCCCCCAATATTGGAAGTAGTTGGAGCATGGTTAGTGCATGGGTTGTTCAACAGTGTGGCCAAACCATGCACCTCTTTGAATTTTGGGAGAATTTTAGTTTTCCAATCCTTCTATTTAAATCCCCTCTGTTTCTCTTTCACCTCGAATAGACTTCCTCCTCCTCATGTGGAGCTCTGTCCCATGCATACCCTTGGCAATGATATATCTTCTGTATATGAAGTCTAATATGGTCATTTTTCATCTTAGTGGATTCCTATTTGATTAAGTAGGACCTTCACATGAGTTGAGGAGGCTTCTATGAGAGGGAAATAATGGAAGAATATTTATTAAGGGTTAAAATATTTCTTGGGAAAAATATTGTAACCCATAATATTATAAATGAAATTTACCTTCATAAAATTGTTTCATAATGTATAAAGAAAATACATCACACAGAGAACCCAATAAAATAGAATTTTCAAAAATGAACAATGTAACATTAATAACAAAATAAACCAATATAATTCCAAATATTTAGACAGGACAATAAATAGAAAATATGATAATAAAAATGTGAAAATTTTTATTAACTCGATCCACTAGAATTAACACATACATCAAAAAAGATTTAGAAATAATAATTTAAAATATAAAATTTATTTTCTGGATAGAAGTATATATAGATAGGAGAGAAAATAGAAGTAAAAAAACAAGGAATGAAAAAAGACTTATTTAGTGAAATTAAATAACATATAACATTGGAATAGTAACATGAACACTGTGATTTGTAATCTAGTTTTTAGAATAGTAACATCACCTCTGATAGTATAAATAATTTTTCAGTGTCTTATAAATTAAAATTTGATATAATTATTTCATTATTGATGTAAATATTTTTTAAACGAAAAAGCGTTGTTCTTTTTGTGAAGGTAAATGTTTATTTACAATTTTTTAATTAATTAATGATTTAAAAGAAATTTTATTTTAATATAATAGATTTATAAATTTGAAATTTGTTACATTATAATTATTATATAATTTTATGCGACTTTAATTATTTATTCGTTGTGTCATAAAATCAATTATGATATTAAAATCAGTATTTTTGAATAAATGAGGACTTTTATTTAAAACTAAATTTCTCATATTTAGAAATTTATTTTTTTAAAATATTGTCCATTTTTTAAATATATGCATTAAAAAAAATTTCGGGGAAAATTTTCATAATTTTAAAAAATAGATGATTTTTTTGAATAGTGAAATACACTAATTTACAATATTTAAAAAATATATGAATTTTTGGGTGTTGTATAATGTATGGATGTTGTAAGAACCAATTATTTCAAACCATACTAAAAAATTTACTATATTTAGTCCTATAGATCAACATGTAATGATATTATTTATCCAAGATAATAAAAAATAAATAAAATAATAAAAAAACACACATCTTATTCCCTATAAATACCACCCATCACCACCCATTCTCCCCACACCTTATTAGACTTTTATCTTTTCTAAATTATTCCAAATTCACTTCTGAAGAAACTTCCCCGCATTTGAGGTGTAATGTTGAAATCAAAATATAAAACCTAATTTCTTTATTGAGGTTCAAAACAAGATGATATTCATGAGGTAAAAATCTTCCACCTTTCTCTTTTAAATTCTCTATTTCATCTACCTCAGTATTTCAACCAATATCCCATGTAAAATAAGAACTCCATTTTCATACATATAGAGAAATTTTACTATTTTAATTTATTATTAGTCATTATGTCTCTTCTCTTCTATTTATATCACAGAAATAAAAATAATGTTTTGAATTTTTCGATTCACCGCCATCATGGATGATGATTATTTTTACATTACGACATTAAATTATAGTCATAAAACCATTATAATGGTTAAATATGATTTTAAAATTTATATTATAAAATTTTTCATGATTTATAACGAATATATATACCCAATATTAAATAATTAAAAAAACTAGGTTGTGATGATTGAAAAACCACCAAAATAAACTAAATGTTTTTCATTAATGTTTTATCAACTAAATCATCCTCATATAAAACAATTAAATGAAATGTGGGGCCATTTATAATTATTTATGTATTTTAATACCATTCCATTCCATTTCATGATTTTTTCTCCCATTTAATAAGAAATTACATAATTATACTAAATGGAACCGACCATAAATCCGTGAAACAAACGCTCCTCGAACAACAAAATTAAACATTGTAACTCATTGAAATTTCAATAAATTGACATAATAAAAAAATAAAAAATAAAATACATATATAATAACTTCTTATGTAATTAATTATTTAATGTATCTGATTTATTTATCCAAGACATTAGTTTCTTGTGCATAAAACATTCATACATAATGTGTGGGATATATCCTAACTTCCATGTTACGTTCGGCTTATGTTTTTTCTCTCTTTTCGGAAATGTATATCTTATTTAATATATTAAACATATCCTAAATAATGTGTATATGTAACCCACATTATTATATATCTTAATTAATTTTTCATTAATGGGGAATTACATGTTCTAGATGGTTCCCTTATCAATTATTCCCGATAAACGATCCAGATTATAGGAAATTTATCCACTTCTTCCCCATTTCTATAAACAAATAATAATAAAATTTAATCCACCAATATTTTTATAATATAACTATTTTTATATTGAGATAATATATTAGTTTATTTATGGTTTTATTAAACAAATATTTTTTCCTCTTCAAATAGTTTTTAGTATCTTCCCTTAAACAACATTAAGTTAGTTCATTTTTTAAACTTCCTTAACTCTCTTTTTTATTAATTCGCATCGGTTGGAAAAAATTATTTATGATATACGATTATTTTGTCTTTATTATTTTACATAAATAATTTAATCCTTTCATTCATGGATATAAAATTTTCACCCCTTTATTACTAATTATGAAATGATCACAAAACCCATTTCCTTCCAGGGGAAACCCTTATGTTTATTCCTTATTTTTTATTCTTTGTGTGGAACACATATGAATTAAAATGTTATTATGGATTCAACCTGATATTTCTCTAATTAATTGGTAATTTTTAGTCTCATGATACATCATTTATGGGATTAGAGAGTACTAACTCTCCGTTATGGTACATTATACTCCATGTGATATAGTTGTGCATGTTACCCTGGACTCATGTATATATAATTTCATATGTTTCGTCGCCATTCCTTTGTTTCCATAATAACATGATCCCATTTTATTTTTTATAGATTCAATATACTTATCTGTGTTCCATTCTAATTTATGTCATCTTTTTATTCCTTCTAACCCATGAGTAATTATTTATTCCTATGTTTTTTCCACATTGGGATTTTTAGCTCATTCCTTCTGTCTATGTATTCCCCATGATATCCAATGTGGATATTGGTTCTCAATGGAATATAATATCTCATTATGGATGATTAACACAGTTAGTTTTTCTTTTAAATCCAATTTCTTTATTTTATGTAATAATATACCAATTACACGAGAATTTATGATCCTTGGTTTTTATTTGATAGTTAATTTTGATTAAAATCATTTAATAATATGTGTAAAAGGCTAGGGTCACTATAGTTGGTTTCAGAGAACGATCTAACTATTATTGTATTTTAATACTAGAAAGCATTAGATAGAAGCCTAGGTATAATTTTATCAACATGGACAACCAAGATTGAATCATAAGGAATCGTAAGTTTGGATACACAATAAATTTATATGTTTATCATTCTATGTTAAATGTTATATTTTATTAGCTATGTATTCAAGACCATTAATTTAATTTTTAATGTTTAGTTAATGTCATGAAATAATAGAACCCATTCCTATAGTCAATGTGATAGTAAATGTGATTATTTATCCAATGAAATTCCAAATATAATGGGAATAGGATCTCAATAAATCATTATAGTACTTTATCAACTATCTCATGTTATTAATAATAAAATGAATCTTGTGGAACTGCCTCATTCTCCAAAAAATGATAAATATTTGGTCAGATACATTTTGAAAAAAAGGCCTCCCATCATTGGTGCATATTTTGATCCCCTCATTGAAAAACAATTATTGAATTCCATGTAAATATATTCTCCCTCCAAAAATGATCAAAAGAATAGAAATTTGTGTTTTCATACTATCATTTTGATGGAGAAGATGATCAGTGGTTGACACTGATGTTGAACACAGAGTCTGAAGAAGAAATGCATTCAATGGAATGATATGAGTTCATGAAAATATTTTTCAATAAATATTTCCCTGAAACCTCAATTCTATGATTGATAGATAGTTACTAAGTCTAAATCAAAAAGAAGATGAGTGTATCTAAGCATATGGATTAAACATCAGAAGAACATCAAGAAATGCTTTCTCTTTTTCATCAGCATAGAATTTATGGTGGATAAGTTATTTTGTGGGTTGAATCCAAGTTTATGAAAATTCATACCAATTTAGGACATCGATAATAATGAAGAGATTGAAATTTTTTTCCTTAATGTTTAGATAGCGACTACTGATTTTGAGTAGACACAAGAGACTAGACACAAGAAATGTATGATAAAATTCTCTTCCTGAAGCCCAAAATAAAAATATGTAATAGGAATGGAAAAAAATTGCATAAAACTTATTAATAGTGTGGGATATAGTATTCTAAAAACATCCTATAGGGAACCAGAAGGTAATTCTGGTGTGGAGAAGAGGGGAACCATGCTAATAAATTCTGAAGTGAAATGAATAAACCCACTAATGAGGATTTCATGTTTTATATGAGCATTATTCATGGTGATAGGTGCTTTAGCTGATAAGAACACTGGAATTATGTGATCCAATTCCCTAATCAAATGGTTTTGGAGGCAATCAACACCAACAACCTCCATAGAAGCAATGAAGGACATGTTCTATCACTACTAATGAGGTAGAACCTAACAATTACAAGGTTATATGTACATTGGTTATTCATTCTATAATATAGAATATACTATTTCATCCATGTAATATACATTCTTCGATATCATTCATGTTTAAAAAAACTACTCAAAATCACCTCAAAATATAGAGTTTTAGTAATATATAAGAACAATGAATGGGGAAATTATTGCATCTATATAATATGACTACTCCCTAGTTAATTTTTGTGAACTCAACTTTCCTAAAAATATTTTATTAATTACTTTAGTGGTGTTTGATGATATATTGTGTATGGATTGGATTTTTTTATATAAACCCAATATCAACATTCAGTAATTGGAGATCATCCTCACATACTTACTAATCCTTCAATTTTTTATAAGTGTATGGAGGAGGATGAATCTCCTATAGAATAATCATCTTAAATATGGATTATATATTCTTTTTGAGAAATCATATCTTGCATAAATAATTGAGACAGATAAGAGTATCATGATCAATTACATGGTAATTGTGTGGGAAAACACTGATGTGTTCACCAAAGAATCGTTTGGTCTTCCTCCTAAAAAATAGGTTGAGTTATGAATAGGTCTTATACATGGATCTCTTATAATATACAATAAATATTAAAAAATAGTCACCATTTTGTTTTACTAACTCAATATAAAGTTAAAATATAATATTAATTGGGGATTTATACACCCTAGCACTTCACCATGTTGTTTTCCAGTCCTATATTTCACGAATAAGGATGGATAAATTCATATCTATGTTGATTATCAAGAGATATATAAAGCCACGATAAAGAACTTGTATCAAATTCCACATATAGATTACTTGTTCAATAATCTATATGGGGACATGAATTTATCTATGGTGGATCATTGTTCTGGATCTCTCCAATTAAAAGTATATAAAGAAGATATTCCCATGACCACCTATCAAATGAGTTATAGAGACTATGATTTTATATTTATTTCCTTCGACTCACTAATGATCCAATAATTTTCATGGAATAAATGAATGGAGTCCATATATATTACCTCAAAAAAATTATTATAGTCTTCATAAATGATATTCCAATTTAATCCATAGGGCAGGAGAAGCATGAGGAGAGTATTAATACTATGCTAATGACTATTAAATTGGAGAAAGTATATGAAATCTACAATAAGTGTGAGTTATAGATTGAGGAAGTATCATTCATGTGGAATTTCATCACCCAAAAAAGAATATCTATGGACCATTCTAAGAAAAAAGGTAGTTGAGGAGTGTACTAGACCAGAAAGATTTATGGTTAGCTTCACAAAATTATAAATCCCATTAACAAATACGACTTAAAAGGTTGTAATGTTTTTCTAGACTATTTAATGAGATGAATGCTTCACTGAGTTGAAAATTAGGATTATCACAACACCAGTACATAAATTATGGATATGTGGTGTACTATTTGTGGTATGTAGTGATGCTTCAAGGAATTAATTAGGATATTTACTAATGCAAAATTATAATGTGATAACATACACCTCAATGTAATTTAATGTTCATGAGAAAAATTATATCATGAATGATCTATAGTTAGTGGATGTTATTTTTTGAATAAAAATATGGTGGAATAATATCAATTTGGGTAAGTCGGAGATATATTCTAATCATAATTTCATTAATTATTTATTCACAAGGAAGGAGATTAATATAAACCATTGAAAATGGTTAGAGCTCATCAATGATTCTGTCTTATTTATCTACAATCATAATGGTAATGAAAATAAATTGTTTTATTCTATAAGTAGAAAGGATCCTGCAACATGATAAGTTATTATAACTGATAAGGATTCAATAACAATGTACATTAAAAGGAATATAATGGGAATTATAAAGGAATTTACTTCATCATTCATTTCGTAGATGATTTCACAACAATCCCTTATAATGAAGATAATGAATCTCGAAGAAATTATATAGAAATTCCTAAAAGTTGGAAGCTTTACTAAAAGGGAAATCCACAAATATCAAAATTTTGGGGGAACGATTCAAAGGTTTTGGTTCATGAATATGTTTATTATCAAATAATTATATAAAGAATGTTATTTTGAATGGTTCTCAAAGATCAAACTTCCCTATACACCCAAAATCACCTTGATGTATCGAGATCTCTAAGGGAACTATATGTGGGACACTATAAAGAATGAGAACACTTCATATACAACCATTTGTCTATTATGTCAGAAAGTGATGGTTATAAGGAAAAAATATAAGGGTATGATGAATCCATTTCCCATAACAGCATGGAAATGGGAAAATATCACCATGGACTTTGTCAGAGGACATACAAATATTTCCAAAAGAAATAATGTAATATGGGTAATTGTGGATTATTCCCCAAAGGATTCTCACATTATTGTGTTTTGAGAGGACTTATCACTAAACCAACATTCATGTATTTACATCAATGAGGTTGTGGGGGTATATGGATTACCATTAGCAATTTTATCCATTCAATATCTAAGATTTTCTTCCTAGTTCTAGAAAAGTATCTATCATGCTCTAAAAAGTGAGCTAAAAATCAGTATAGATTATCATCCCAGACTAATATGATATTTTATAGTACCATTGAAACACTAGAGTATATGTTGAGATCATGTTATATGAACTTCAACAGAGGATGGGACATTGATCTACCCTTGGTAGTGTTATCTTACAAAAATAATTTCCACTCAATCATCCAAATGGTCCCATATGAAGAACATTCTATTAAATAGTGTAAAAACCAACATATTCGGATGATGTTGGTAAAAAAGTATTTTGTTACTTGAAATTATCAAGGTTATGGTTGAAAATGTGATGAACATCCAATAGAATATCTAAGATTCCCAAAGTGTATAGAATATTTGGGCCCATAATCCTCAATGAGACTTCTTGTTTGAGGTTCATGATAAGGTATTACACTTTATATCCCAATTAAATATAATCATGAGATATTGGAAGGAGTTATATGTCCCCAGTACATCGGACCCATAAGGATTCTTGATTGTGTTGAAGCATTGTCCTGTCTTCTAGAACTCCAACCTATCATGTCTCAAAAACATGAGGTATTCCACATATCCCTATTGATAAAATACATTATTGATTCAGATGAAGTATATATTTTCACCTATATTATTACGAAATTCTATGTTTTTAAAATCACCATAATGTTATTTTTTGTGAGATTATCACTTCTTTATTTTTTGGGGTCATTTTCAGCTTAAATGCAACAATGGATTAATTCTTGATTTTTAAGATATTTTTATCAAAATGGTATTTCAGTCATTTCTGTTAAAATTTATTTCTTATTTTTTCCCTATTTTTTAGAATCAATATTTTATTTCCACTATATTTTTGTTTTTGACCAGGGACTGATTAGATCTTCTTGAGGCCTAAATATTCAATCAAGTTTAATAACATTTCAAGCGGAATGAATGGACCCCACCTCCATAATGGAAACCCAATTCAACATAAACAAATCCAAATTAGGTGATTCAACATGGGGATGAAATATAGTACAAAGTATCATTAAAAAGTTAACTTTAATGGTGTTTGGAAAGCATTATCATGGCCATTGAATGAATCCAATTTAAGGAAGCTTCACCGAACCTTCATCGATATGAAGTCAACCTCAATATTAAATCCATAACACCCTAGTCCAGTAGAAAATTATGCTGAAATATTGACGGTGAACGTAGGAGACATTATGTAACAACATTAATTAAGACACATATTAAATATTCTAATCTTTAATGGCACATCCACCTAGAATCTTTCAGATAAAATGTTTTGAGTGTGAATTCTTCACCCCTCCTCAATATAAATTTGTGTCCCTTCTCCCATTTTATGATATAGGAATTTTCAGGGTACAAGGATAAGTTTTTTTATTGATATTTATATTTTTAATATAATTTAGTTTATCTTTAGTATTTATTTCTCTTCTTCTTCAATTTCTCTTCTTTTATTATATTTTGTTACCCCATTTGTGCTTTCAACTCCTTGCTTGTGGAAAATTAATCATCTCCGTTATTCGATGGGGAAGTGGTGGAATTTTAGTTTATTGAACATTAAATATTTTTCATGTTTTATATAAGGAAACAATAGTGTTTAAATTTTTTTGGTGAGAGTTCACCCTAATTTACATATCATTGTTTCTTCCTCCTCATCCACTCATTTTCTTTCACGTTGATATCTATGTCATTCAAACAGTGGAGTTTGTCTTAGGTTTTGATGTGGAAGAGATTATGCCTACATGAAGAGACCATGGTTTAGGGTAATAAAATTCAACGGAGATGGTGTATAGTGAAAGGGTTGGATCTTTATATTGTGTAAAATAATGAGGAAGTATTTGGAATACTAATGATAACACCTCCCTGAAAACCCGAGAGAAATGATTATCGTCCACTAAAATAATTGTGTATTTTCCCCATTTTTTCTATGTTTTGTTTTCTCATATATTTTTATATTTATATTATATTTATATTTTACAAATTTCAAAGGCCCACATATATGTTATACTAGTTAGTTTTTTATTAGTTAGATAATAATAGTGACAATATAATGATTGTATGTTGTAAATGACCTCCTAATGATCGAACCATGGTTGTTCCATTATGGTACACATTTAAGAGAATAAGAATTTAATTGAATACCAGATAAAAAAATTCTAATATTATCAATTAGAACCATTTCCAAGGAAGCCAAGCACTTATGCACACAATTTTATTAAGAAAACAATAAAAAATTGAAATATTTCAAAAATTACAAAAAAAAGGAGTCACTGCATATAAATTTTTAGGTCAAGATGGATTATTTTAGGGATTTTTAATATTATTTTCCTAGAGATTACTTTTGTGGAAGATGATAATTTTTGAATAAAAAAAGTGAGTAGTTTAAATGCAAACTGGACAAACCTTCATCCCTCATTCATGAATCCAATGGCCGATGGTCGAAACCTGAGAAAAAACCTGAATAAAAACTAGTGTTGGAATAACTTTTACCAATCATTTTTTTATTAAAGAACCTAAGGCAGGTGAGAAGGATATTCTAACTGAATTAATCACATCATCCCATACACAACCATTTCTTGAGGAGGTCCTTGAAGTAAAAATTCAAACTACCATGCTTGAAGAAAATGAGTTTTAAGTTGAATGTTTTGGGGGATATTTAATTTCTAAATCATATATTTATTCAAATGGTATTATTTATGAGTAAAAAAATGATCTCCCTTATTCTGATTTTGTATATTCAGCATCAATAATTCATGACCTATATGACTAAGAAGATTAAGTTCCATGTGTTGAGGAGATAATGGAGGAGTCTATCAAGTTGTACAGTAGTGAAAATGAGGATGATGGAACAGAATAAGAAATCCATGAAGAATCAATCAAGAATCCTAAACCAGAATATAATCCACTTCTTATTAAAGTACCATTTCAAGTAGTTGAAACCACTCCTCCAACGAAACCAAATAGGGAGCACCCCTACAATATTTTTGATCCCCCCTAAAAAAAAATTTTTTCATCGTATTTGTGGGTTTATACTGTTGTTAATTTCATTGCAGGTACACACTCCTAGGATATAATGATAGATGTTGGGGGAAAATATTTTTTTTTCTTTTCATTGAAAGAAAGCTCATAAACCATCATATTGGGGTTAAGCCATTGCAACTACCTAACTAGGGGAAGTAAAAACCTAGAACTCGCTTTGGGGTCAAACCAAGCATTATCCCTTTTCATTCCCCTTTAAATTAATTTTTATTTATATTTATCATGTTCTGTTACATATTTCATATAGGTTTAATGTGGTATCATTTAGGATCCTAGCTCAATGTTTCCACTAGAAAATAATCTAAGGTTATATCTTTCCTTATCTTTTGTTTGTTTTCCTTATTTATACTTTTTTGAGATAAAAATAAGGGTAGTAAAATTTATTTGTGTGGTGATTTTCAACTTGCATAGTTATTGTGTGATTTTTCTTTTTCAATTTTTTCATTTTTATGAACCTTGATATTTAGTGAACATTCATATCACTTTTTGCACAATGACTGAATTTGAGAGAATTAATGAGATTTTTGAAAGAATGGATTTTAAATAATTGTTGATGTGAAAATGTTTTTTGTGAATTGAATTTTAATTTTTTTTATGATTTTGACCAATTTTTTAAATCCATGTCTATGAAAACACTGACTCAAAATATTTTTTTCGTCATGTGAAGTATTCTAATCCACATTGTAATATTCATGATAATACCTACACATTCTTGAGTGATACATCAGGTTTGTTTTGAAAACTATAATTTTTTATTTTTATCTTTCAAATAATTCGATTTTATGAATTTTTTTGATATTACTGAGGCACTACTTTGGCAAGACACATATTGTAATGTGACCAACATTTACATCTATCCTTCATAATTAAATAAATTTGATGTATTTATTTATAGGTTTAAGACACCTTTCAAGATTATTTTTCATTACGTAGTGGCACTTTTAGTATTATTTCATGGATATTTAACGAGTGAGTGCGGGGTAAGGGCCTTTCATGTGCGTTATTAAGGATTTGATTCATTTGATGGTGATATGAGGTGTGCATCAACATTTTCAGAAACGGAGAATGAAATAATTTATCATGAATCATAATTTAATTATGCTTCATTTGTTTCATTCGATTATCCTAAAAAATAAATATATAATGTGCCTTTCTGGATCTTTTAAGAAATATAAAAAAGGAAAATAAAAATGTTCCTTTCTTTAGTTTATAAAAATTATAAAGAAAATACAAAAGATAAGGAGAACATGGTTGATATCATTCTTTGAAATCACTGATTGGCTCATGTCCCATGTAACGAAATGGTGGTTTTGTGTTTCACGTTACTAGCAGGATTTGGATGAGGTTAATACTATTTTCTCACATGAATTATTTATGATTTATACTTATTAATCAATCATCCTCTTTTTATCGTTAAATTATATTAATCATTTTCCCACCAACTCATAGCCACAATGTAATTTGAACTATTAATTAAGGACCTCGTAATTGAGGTCATTTTCATGTTTCATGCGGTGGAGAAATGAGTAATATCACAAGCATTTGGTGATACATGAAATCTCAATGTGTGAGGATAACTCCAAAAATAATTTCTCTTGAGTGAAGAGTGAAGTAAAATTCAATGTGGGGTAGGTTATGACTGGTAAATTGACAGATTTATGAGGTTGATCAAATTTAAATGTGAGGATAAAAAATTATGGGGAATTGTTTTCCAAATATGAGAAATGATGGAATTTTTTTTTGGGAAAAGATCATTGTGGATTCCTCAATTGTGATTATGGTATGAATTTCGATTTAAATATAAGATAATTACAAGAGAATGAAATGGTTATGTTTGGGGGATTGATGAAGCTCATAATTTCACATATTTTATTCTATAATTAAATTACTTTAAATCCACCATAATGTTATTTTATGGGCGATTTTCAAATAAACACTTTTAGAGTTATTTTGAGATTAAATGCAAAAATGGATTAATTCTGGATTTTTTACAAATTTTTATGAGAAGGGAATTTTTAAAATTTATCTAAAAATATATTACCAAATTTTGTGATTATAAGCTTTTTAGAATCCTTATTCTGTTTTCTTTTACTTTTCCTTCTGGACCAAGGAGTTATTTGAGCATCACGAGGCCTAAAAATTCAATCAAGTCAAACAATTTTTCTGGAAGACAACATGGACCCCATATTTTTAACTGAAGCCTAATTAGCTCTATGCTACTCCAAATGAGGTGACTGATATTTTTGATAAAATATTAGTAAAATACACGTTGAAACAATAAGTTTCATGGTGTTTTGAATCCATTATAGTGTCCATTGAATGAAACCAATAGAAGGAAGCTTCATGGAACCTCGCCTTGAAAAAGTTAACATCAAATTTAAATCCATAACTCCCTAGTCTGGTTGAAAATATTGATGAAAGTTGGAGGGTTAATGGATGATAAATTATTTAAAAAGATTACAATAGACATCAATAAAAAATTCTATAATTTATTGGCACATACATGATTAAATGTTCAGATTAGTGGTTTTGAGTGTGAATTCTTCACCCCAACCCCCTATAAATATGTATCCCTTCTCTCATTTTATGATATAGCAAATTTAAAGGGATAAGGAAGTGTTTTTTTATTGTTTGAAATATTTTTATTATAAATTATTTTATATTTATTCTTCATTTTTCTTCTTCTTCTATTTCCCTTCTTTTCATAATTTTTCCCCCACGGTTCTTTCAACGCCATGTTTGAGGAAAACTAATTGTCACTGTTATTAGAGGGGGAAAGTTTTAGAATTTGAGTTTATTAAACATTAATTACTTATCATCTGTTATTATAAGGGATCAGTAATGGTTAAAATGGTTTTAGTGAGTGGTTTCCCCATAATCCATTCTACTGGTTTCTTCCTCCTCATCCACTCATTTATTTTCTCGTAGATATATGAGTCAATCAAACGGTGGTGTTTGAACATGGTGTTGATGTGGAAGAGATTACCCCAACATGAAAAGGTCTCGGTTTAGGGTAATAAACATAAAATGAGAGGGTGTACAGTGTAAGGTTTGGAACACTAAATTGAGTAAAATAATGAGGAAATATTTTGAATAACAATGATAACACCACCCTGAATCCCTGAGAGAAAAGATTTTCATCCAATAAAATAAATGATTATTTTCTCTATGTTTTGTGTTTTTAATTTTCATTTATTTATATATTTATATTATATTTATATTTAAATAACTTATAACCCTATATATATTATATAATTTAGTTTTAAACTATTTAAATAATAATAGTGAAAATAAAAAGATTGTGTGCTGTAAATGGCCTCCTTTTGATCAACCCTAGGTTATTCCACTATGGTACATTTTTAGGAGAATAAGATTTTAATTGAACAAAAGATATCAAAAAAACTATTGCAATAAGATCCCTCACATTTACTGAATTTAATGGTGGTATAGTTGTAAAATAACGTCTCTTATGCAGATCATCCGATGAAGATCTTGGACCATAGAGAAAAGGTTCTACAGAACAAGACAACTCACATGTTTGAAGTACTCTGGTGGAGCCTTAAATATAAAGAGGAATCATGAGAGAAATATGAAGCAATGAAGTATAAATAAAGACTCATTTTTCATCTTAGTATGTAGAATTAAATTTCAACAGAGACATTCTATATAGTGGGATGAATGTAATGACCCGTAATTTTACCATGGAAATTTCCATTTTTATAATTATGTGATATAGTATAAATCAAATAAATCAAATAGAGAAACCAAAAATAAAAAATTATTTTCATAAATGAATAATGATATATAAATCATAAAATAAAACATTATGAATTAAAAATATTATAGGGAATCACTGATTAGAAAATACGAAAATATTATAGGGAAAATTAGTGATTTTTGTGATCCACTAAAATGAATGTATTCACTAAACAAGATATAGAAATAAATCATATTAATATAATATTAATTATGAATATGATATTATATATATCCAGAAGAGATAATATAAGTGAATGAAGAATCAATGAAATAAGAGGTATCTAAAGATATTAAGGGACATTTATTGTTAGAATAGTAACCTGGCCAATATGAATTGTCAACAGTCCATTAGAATATTAACCCCACCTACGAAATTATAAATAATTTTTTTTTATTCTATTAATATAAATATGATAAAATTATATCATATTAAAAGTAAATAAATGTTTTTAAAATGATTAATTATCTATTGGTATTTTTGTGACTTTAAATTTTTTTTTAATTTTATAATTAATATAATTATTTATGAGAAATTTTATTTTCATAACACAGATTCTTAAATTAATATTTGTTTTATAATAATAATTTTTTTATTTTTTTATTTACTATTTAATTTTTCATAGTGTTGAAAATTTGATTGTAATATTAAAATTGTTATTTTTAATATAAATGATTATTTTAAATAAAAATTATATTAATCATATATATATGTGACTATTTTAAAGAAAATTGATTCAATTTTAGAAATATAGACATAGAAAATTATAGGGGTTAAATTTTGGAATTATTCAAAAATAATTGAATTTTTGGGGAATAGTGAAATATTGTAATTTATGGTATTTAACAAATAAATGTTGTTTGTAATAATGGATGATGTATAGTTGATGAAAAAAAGACGTTGGTTCCAACTCCCCTAAAATACTTAGTGTATTTATTCATATGAATCAACACTAATGATAGTGTTTAGGGAAAATATTAAACAAATGATTAAAATAATCGTATAACACTCCTCTCCTACCCTATAAATACCACCCTTCAACACACCTACTCCTTAGAAATTATAATACTTATATATTGTCTCAATTCAATTCAATTACCTTCCCAATATTCTTTCACATCTCCAACATCATTTGGTTTTAGAAAATATACCATTTACAAGTTCATTAAGGATGTTCTCATGGAGATGATATTCAACAAGTAAAAATCCACAATCGTTCTATTTTAAATTAAATAGTTTTCTATATTATCCTATCCACCACTATATAAATTGAAATTATAACACTATTTTCATATATATATATACTATTATATAATTATGTTTATCAAATATCAATCATAAAATCTTTTCTATGGTCAATTTTTCATAAAAATAAAAACACCATCTGTGATATGTCCATTCATCACCGTCATGGATGACATTTTTTTGTTTTTCATTAACTCATTAATGGATGGACATAACACCATCATAATGGATAATGCAAATTTTAATATTTATATTAAAACATATTTCCTGTTATGGAAGTAATATATATACATAATATTAAAAAATAAAACAAAACCAGTTCGTGATGATCAAAAACCCCCTAAAATAATCTAAATGTTTATCAAAATATATTATCAAATTAATCATTCAAATGATAAAAAATAAAGTTATATATTGTATAATTTAAAATTATTTAATTATATTAAAAGAAAATCATTCCTATTCATGTGTTTTTCATCCATTTTATAAGAACTCCCATAATTATACTCAAAGGAACCAACCATAAAACCATGAAATGAACCATCCCAAAACAAAAAAAAATTAAATATTATAACTAATCTAAATGGCCATATATGAACATGATAAAATTAAAATTGAAAAAATACATGTAGAAATGTTTTTAAATTTTTTAATTAATGGATTTAATTTGATTATCCTAGAAATTATGTAGGAGTTATGAACACATTCATATATAGGGTATGGGATCTCTCAGAAAATCTATTTTTACATTGGCTTAAAATTTATCTCTTTTATCCACAATGTAAATCTTCATTATTCATATCAACATTGTCCATTTATCTAGATAATTCAATTCATATTAAAAAAACAAATTATTTATCCATGGATTTCTTTTTAATTCAAAATCTCATTTATCCTATTCCAACCCATGCTATATCAGTTTCATCATAAAAAATTAATTCCATTTCTTCCAAGAAACTAACACAACATAAACAAAACACAAATAAAACCATTTTCCTCATCCAAAAAATATCCAAATTGGAACTATTTCACATAAAAAATTCATTATCATAAACACCACACACAATCTTCCAAATCCAACATTCATAGTTGTTATTTGACAACATCACTAATCAACCATTTTCCAATTCATTAATCACCATTCCATATTAAAATTAAAAAATATTATCCCATTTAAATTTAATTTATTTACAATACTAAAATATTTATTCCAACCCAATAATATTAAATTTCAACACAAAACTATCCAAGAATTCCGTATTTACTGGGAAACTACCAAGAAAACACATAATTCCATCAAAAATTCACATATCAACTCTATGTTTTAGGCATTACATTCAAAAAAAATCTAAAAATTGTATATTTCATTATAGTTCATAAAATTTAATATATTGATGAAGCTTAAAGGAATCATTTATTTGATAATGATCAACAGATGCATGATCATAGGTTTCCTCCCCTGGTTTCCATAATGAGTATAATAACTAAAATAGATATCATCTACATTACATATAATGTCATGTTATAATTCATTATGAAAACACTTAGGTCCATTCAGATAAACTATAGTTAAATCCTACTTAACCTGCTACTTTGGTACTCAACATGGGTTCTCCTATATCAAGATGGATCACCCATAATTATCATTCTTACCCCATCCAACCAATTGAAACCCCATATACCACACCATTTCATCCATCTCCTTATCCTCTAGCTATGTTCCCAACAATTGCTCCTTAATCAATGCATTTAGCCTCTTTTTTTAATACCATGTCTACATCACCTATATTTATATTATCACCTTTACCATATCCATATATATTTATGTACCTCTAACCTTATTACTAATATCATTCCCTGTCTACGGTGCCTCCATTTCCTACAAACCATCTAGGTTATAATGAATATATTCCTTCCTCTTTCACTATAGTTCATGAAGATTAGCCAGAGCATGCATTGGAATTATAATATCCTTTAGAGGCCAATGATTCTGGACAACCCGTCAATCAATTAGAGCCCAGTGAGAAGCATTTATCTGGTTCTTTTTAATTAATAGAATGTAAAATTTTATTACATCTTTTTTTATTATTGTAATATGAATTAATTATTCTTTTTTTTTGATCTTATTCAATGGGATATTTTATTATGAGACATGGGTTCACCCATTGTAAGAAACCAGATCTTCATTTCATGTATGTTTTTCTCTTCTAATTGTTTTTTAGAAAAAGAAATGTTTATGGAAATTTTAGGAGAACACGCCGTGTACCTTTAAGTACAAACTGTGTACCTAGTTTCTGCTGGTGACTGTGTACTAGCCGTGTAATGGCCAAGCACATGGAAATGTGCGGTGACCCGGAGACCGCCTAAAGCGGAGGCCATAAAAGACAAGTACACACCATTTACTTTTAAAGAACACATTTTTGCATTATTTTTTCTCATTAAACGGACCAGGGTTGCGTCTAATGGACATAACACACTTATTCTAAACCTATTTTCTCCAAAATCATCCCCCCAGCAACATATCTTCTCTGATCCCCCGACTCACTATCCTTTCTTCGAATCAACTTCCGTCGATTACATTGGAATCACATTGGTGAGTTTTAATTTCTTCTTCAACATCATTTCTAGATTTCATCTCTCTCATGAGTTTTACTCGGTCGAAATGTTCTAGAAGTTTGGTAGATCTATGAAATTTTAGGGTGATTGAAGGCATGAGGTTAACATATATCGATCTTACGACACTAAGGTATGTGGTTTGTCCCCTTCTGTAGTTAGACTTTCAATATTATGTGTAAAAGTTCCCAATACCCAAGAACGGGGTACTTCATGTCTAGAGTTTTATCCCATTCATTACATGTCATTCCTTGTTTGTTTGGACAAAGGTTAATTGTGTGAATAGAGTTAACATTTCTAGGCTTTAGATGTTTTGACCATGTTTTCATTATTTTGATTGTTTTGTATAGCTTTGCCTATTAGGCTGCTTATTTTCATTCCATGTGATTCATGCTCAAATTTACCCAAGATATTAAGGTAGAACGGTACTTGTAGTTTATCTTGGTTTATCGAATCCTTAGAGACCTAAGAAGTAAATTAAAAAAACGCACATTCTATGGATTGATTTTGGATATGAAGTGGCCAACTTGTGTTTATTTAATACTGTTTTAAATGAACTCTAAGAGATTTAAGTGAATCCAATTGAAAAGAAAGAGTCGATCCATGGTTATCACTTGGGGTGGATTGGACGTATTTCCTTTTCAATGATTTCAATTTCTTAATTTTGAGGTGGGTTCATTTAATAATATCAAACAAAATCATCATTTATTGGTTTAATACCTACACCCTTTAATACTAATCACCTACACACTTGAATAATAATAGTTTTGAGCACTTCAAGGTAAATGTACGTATTATCACTTAAAGTGTGTGGCCTTAAATTCTATAAGGCTGAAGGAGTTTAAAGATCTTCAAACAATATTCTCAATTAAAAGAAGTGATTATACATTAATGGGGTGATAAATAACATTCAATACATCCCCTTGCTACTCCCTTGGATCAACCCATAAGTGGGTTATCCCTCCATTGATGCTATGGTTTCAATGGAAGCAGGAAGTAGACTCGTGAGGGAGGAATTAAAGAAGTAATGAAAACAATACAAAGAAAATGATCTCTCCAACGTTGTGTGAATAATATCACAAGGTTTGGTGTGAATAAATTAACACCTTGATGAAACGGTATCAATGTGATATAGAGAAGAAAAAAATAATAATAGAAGAAGAATTTTTACTAAGATACTAGGATGAATTAAAACAACTTACATGTGGAAGACAAACTTGAGACAACAAAACCACAACACAACATTACAATGAAAGAAAGGTTAAAGATTATAAAATCCTAAAAAACCAATGCCTTAAATAATAATTTTGGGAGCCTTGGGTCGAACTAAAAACAGTAAAAAATACCCCACTTGTGTATGGTAGGCCTAGGGTGGTGGAAAGTAAGGGAGGGGAGATTTTTCCACCCTTAACCCGTGGTGGCAGCCAGCTTGCTTCCACCGAACAGATGTTCCTAGAAGACATTCTATATGGCCAAATTGAAGTGGGACATAGAAGACAAAAATGAATCAACAGATGTCCCCTAACCGTCTATAATGTTTAACTGCAAAATAGTTTATGGTTAACGAGATATGTGTAAAATAGTGGGATGTTTTTCTGGGCTGCAGAATCTGGCCCAGAATTTTATCTTCAACTTGGGCCGCCTGAACAACCACAATAGTGGCTGAATTATCACTGGCTCCTGAAGAATGAGTTTTTTCGGATATATGTCATATATCATCTCATGAAATTTGGGCTTTATTGGGCCTTTACGTGGGACCCCAAATTCTCATCAGTGGGGTGGTATCCAATTTTCCTTCCCCATTATTGTTTGCATGAAATCTCATTTTGGTGGTCTTACAATGTGAATCTTCCAACACTCCATAAGTATAAAGTGTTCCCAATATAATTATAAACCTGAAAATTAAATATAAAATTAAAATCATGATCATTGGGTACGTTAAGTGATGTTCAAAAATGTACCACATAATAGTGCATTTTAAGAAGGAATTATAGTCATAATGTGAAATTGTGTTCAAAGTGTAAAATATACTAAAATGGTGTTTATGAATACTAAAGAACATGAATATTATATATATTTACAATGAATATTAGCCTCATTTTTTGGCTAATCAACCCCCAAATTGAGTTTTTCTAGTCCCGATAAAAATATATATTAACAATATAAAATTCGAATTCCCTTTTCCAAAAACAGTTTAATACACAATGATCAACCAAAACCCTTATACCAAACAATCATGAAACCGATAAAAATATTTTAATACATGATGGTTTCATAAGCATATCTCAATCCCAAGCCCATTCCATTTTTCAAATTCATTTTCATATTCTATCCAATATCAATTAAGTATGAGGATGTGTTGTGTATCACAATAGACATGGGGGTTTATCTTTATTCAAGGGGGAAATGAAGGAAGTGCTAGGTGGAATTGAATTTCAATATTAAGATGAGTATTCAATTTGTTTTTATTGTATTATATTACTATTTTTTGTTTTTTATTGTTTTGGAAATTTTTCCATGGAAAGTGAAATTGCACTCAAAAGAGTCAACCCCTGTAGCGAGACTTTGCCAATGACTCCCAGGCTCAAAGACCGTAGGGCACCAAGTGAAGACCACATACTTGGGCATCATCTTGAGTTAAATAAATTAAAAACAAAATCAAATTACCAATAATAGAGATAAAATTACTAACTCTGGGCAAGAAAACTATAGAGTCATGATACCCAAGTGCTGAAAGCCACACATTAGGTCATTTCATTGCTCTATGCCCAAATTTATTGTTCTTTTAATTTTTTATTAAATACTGATATTAAAACAAAAATTATTACCAAAACTATGCTATTTATTTGGTTAACCCCATGAATGAAAACTAATACCCCACTATCCAAATGACGTGCATTGTGAGCATTTTCGTTTATTTGGATGAAGATATAAACCAAGAAATATCACATTGGACTGCCACACTTTCCAAAATCTATGCTCATGAAATTATACATGGATTAAAATAAGAATAGGGTAATGATAAATTATTTGATATTTAGATTGAATGTGTGCCATTGGTATTACCATGTTCAATGTTAAAGGAATTTTCTATTCCATTTACACATATTTTATTCTTATCTTTT
Source organism: Viscum album (assembly GCA_963277665.1). Taxonomy (NCBI): domain Eukaryota; kingdom Viridiplantae; phylum Streptophyta; class Magnoliopsida; order Santalales; family Viscaceae; genus Viscum; species Viscum album. Next base: position 630,304,587 of record OY728127.1, read on the forward strand.
TTTTTCACACAAAACCAAAATTTTTGGTTCATCTCCCCCCTAACATAAAATAACCCTCTCCCCAGTGTTTAAAGAAAATAAAATTTATATGTGGTTAGAGATATAAGAGATAAGTTCTAAAAGGAATTTAAAATAATAAACATAAAACAAGGTCACGTGGTGGTTGAAGTTGAAGTTCATGCTGCTCCAATTTACTCCTTTGATCTTTATGTCACTTGGAGAGTTCCCTAGTGGAAAAAGGAAAAATATATATATATATATATATAATAAAGAAATTAAAATATAAGTATATATATAAAAATTATATAATAAGGAATAAAAGTAAGTTGTAGGTCAGTGGTAAGTGCACACCCCTGTCTCCCTTTGGTCCTAGGTTCGTGTCCCCACAGCTTCGCCGGTTGTGACGGGGTTTTCCCCATAACCTACGATGTGGCCATTTAATTTTTTTATTATTATTATATTTTTTTAACCAAAAAACACATAAAATAAAATGAAATGATGACACATTTTCTTCTTTTTAGATTTATGGGTATGACATTACTCAAGTATCACACCACGTGACCCAGATGAATATGGCGCCACTTTTTCATACCCATCCATACTCATAATAGAAGAACATGTCAACATTCAATTTTTTTTTATTTTTAAATATCAAAATGATTAATTAATCCTATTTAAAATATAAAGTCGACTAAAACAACAAAATGATTGGAAACATGAAAGCCACGGGTTGCCTCCCATGCAGCACTTTGTTTAACATCGTTAGCTCGACTTAAACCCCCCAACTTACCCAATACTAACTTTAAATATTTTAAGGACCACATGTCTCACAAATTCTACTAGTTTTAGATTTATTATATGTTTTTAATTTATTTCATTCACAAACTTATGTTCTATAATGAGTGGGTAAATCTAATGAATTTCTAAAATGGTGGATCTAGTTGCTTCTCTAGTCTTTCCTAAGACATCAATGATCATTCCTACATTATTAGTTTCAAGAGAATAAGTAATTCAATAATAAATTTCATTGTTATACACTATAAAGGTATACCTGATCAAGGAAGGAATAATACTAATTTTGAGCTCGGTTTGGATACGAAATTCAAGCCTCGGTGGGCACTTTGAATAAAACTCAATTTCATTTTCAAAATTTATCAACAGAATTGGTTACATTGGAATAGAATATTCATCCACCAAATTGGCCATATAAGTTTTATCAATGGATTTGGACTCAATGTTTTTTTATTTCTCCCAATGGTACAAAGATTTTTGGTTCTGAAAATCATCAATGGAGCAATATTCAGGACACTCAAACCATGATGTCAAACTTCAATATTGTGAATACAAAAAATCAATTTCCTATTCATTTAAACACACATAACTATTACTTCATGTTCTTCAGGTATCCTAGGTTCAACGGAAATTTATTTATCGTATTTAGGAGATGTTTGTGTGTAACATGATTCCTCATTGAATGATAAGGAGTGGAAAACCTGACTGGGAATGTGTTGCATAACCGTTTCAATGCTTTGTAATTCTAATATCACGGACGAAACATCAGAATTAATCCCCTCAATTTGTTGAAAAAATTTCTAAATTAATGGATGTGGGTCAAAATGAGAAAGGGGTTGAGACATATGGTCTATTCCAAGAGGTTAATTAAGTTTTTGGAATTCCACAGGAGGATGTTCCAATTAGCATTATTGGGATTGGAACTCAAAATAGGTTGGAATTTATTGTGGCGAATAGGAGTTAAAAAATTATGGATCAATAGGTTGATGATTATCCTACTAGTAGAAACTAGGATGGTCATTTTACATCACAGTTGGTGTGGAGTGATCAAAGTAAGGAGAGGTTCCCCGTGTTTGGATTTGTTCAAAAGGATTTTCTATAATAATGAAATTGGGGATCATATTAGAGAAGTGGGATGAGAAAATGAATCCACTGTCTTAGATAATTTAATTAGGTCCCCAGAAATGGTGCCAAAATTTTATTCACGCTCAAATTTACCCAAGAGAAGAAGGTAGAATGGTCCTTGTAATTTAGATTGGGTTATCGAATCCTTAGAGACCTAGGAAGTAACCTAAAGACACACACATTTTATGGATAATTTTCAGCTATGAAGTGGCCAAATTGGGTTGATTTAAGATGGTTTTAAATTAACTTTAAGAGACTTAATAGAATCCAATTTAAAAGAGTGAGTTGATCCTCCGTTATCACTTGGGGTGGATTGGATGTATTTCTTTTTCAATGATTTCAATTTCTTATATTTGAGATGGGTTCATTTAAGAAGATAAAAAAAATCATCACTTACTAGTTTAATACCTACACCCATTAATAATAATTACCTATACACTTCAAGGATCAAAATTTTTAGAACATAAAGGTAAAGGTTCGTATTAGCACTTAAAGTGTGTGGCCTTAAATTCAACAAGGATGAAGGAGTTTAAAGATCTTAAAACAAAATTCTCAATTAAAAGAAGTGATTATACATTAAAGGGGTGATAAATAACATGAAATCATTCCCCTTGCTACTACCTTGATTCAACCTATAAGTCGGTTATCCCTCCATTTATGTTATGGCTTCAAAGGAAGAGGGATGTAGACTCGTGAGGGAGGAATTGAAGAAATAAAGAAAAAATAAAAAGAAATTGTTCACTCCACCGTTCTATAAATAATTTCCCAAGGATTGATGTGAATAAATTAACACCTTGAGGAAACGATATCAATGTGATATGGAGAAGAAAATAATAATAAGAGAAGAAAAACATTTATTAAGAAACTAGGATGAATTAAAACAACTTACATGTGGAAGAAAAACTTGAGACAACAAAATCACAGCATAACATTACAATGAATGAAATCTTAAAGATGATAAAATAATCCACCACCAATACCTTAAATAGTCATTTTCGATGCTTTGGGTCGATCTCCCAATAGTAAAAAATATGCCACTTGAGTATGGTAGGCATAAGGTGGTGGAAAGTAAGGGAGAGGAGACTTTTCCACCCTTGAGCCGAGGTGGCAGCGAGCTTGCTTTCTACGAACCGATGCACCTGGAAGATCTTCTACATGGATGAATTGTAGTGGTCCATAGAAGACAAAATTGAAGCTCCAGATGTCCCATAACACTATATAACGTGTTAGGACAAAATAGTGTATGGTTAAAGAAATATTTGTAAAATGGTATGCTGTTTTTCTGGGACGCAGAATCTGGCCCAGAATTATATCTTCAACTTGGGCCACCTGAATAACAAAAATGGAATCCTAATTAGCACCGAATCATGAAAAATGAGTTTTTCCTCTATATGTTATCTATAATTCCACGAAATTTGGGCATCATTGGGCCTTTATGTTGGGCCCCAAATTCTCATCAGTGGGATGACATCCAATTTGACTTCTCCAGAATTGTTTGCATGAAATCCCATTTTAGTGGCCTCCCAATGTGAATATTCCAAAACTCCACAAGTATGAATTGTTCCCAATAAATTTTGAATCCTGAAAATTAAATATGAAAATAAAATAAAGACCATTGGGTACTTTAAATTATGTTCAAAATTATACCACATAATAGTGCATTTTAAGAAGGAATTACAATCATAATGTGAAATAATGTTCAAAGTGTAAAATGAACTAAAATGGTTTTTATCAATAATAAAGCACTTGAATATTATATATATTTACAATGAATATTATCCTCATTTTTTGGCTAATCACCATGCATTTTATAGTTCGGATGAAGTGATTATTATCTGATATTCTATGATATGATATAGATTGTTTAGCCATGTAGTTCTTGATGTTTACATTAGAAGCCTTGTATCATTTGAGCACAATTGACTTAAACTGGGCTATGGGAACTTGGTGTAATAGACCATATGGAGAATTGATGTTAAGGGCTTCTCCAGAGTGTATGTTTACTTTTATGTTTTGAGACCATAGGGGGGATGGACGTAAGAGCTCCCTCAGAGTGTCTATAGTTCCCTCGATATGGTCCATAGGGGGAATTGGATGTTGAGTGCTTCCTGAGAGTGCCTATTAGTTACCGATATGAGATCATAGGGGGAAGTGAAGGTGAGTGCTTCCTCAAAGTGCTTTTTCTAAAGCTAAACCGGAGGGATTAGACTGTGTGTATATCCTAGAGTGTTTCTTGTGTATGTTTTGGTTGAAACATAGGGGTTAGGCTATTAGTTATTTCCTAAGGGTTACCTGATTTTGAATAGCTGCTTACTTGATATATGAAAATTAATGAAATTGAATTTGTAGTATTGTTACTATTTGTACTTCCTTGTTTACAGGTTCATTTTGTTTATTTCCTTCAATATATATTCACTAACTGTTAGGCACAGATCTTTGGGTGGTTGTTTACTCAGATTAGCCTCACACCCTATTTGGGTCATGATTTTCATCCCTAACATATTATATTGTTGTAGTTATAGATAAGGGCATGCGCCCTTCAACTTTAGGCACATGAATTTGTGGAGCTTGAGAGTATGAGACCAAGCTAGGGCTTGCGATACTATGGAGCTGTTTACTTGCTTTTCTTTTGTACTTTGGTTTAGTGTTGTATTTTAGAATTGAAGTGTGTTTGGATTCATTACTAGACATATGTATCATGAATCATATATATATATATATATCTGCATGTGTGTGTGTGTGTGTGCACACGCTCAGTCGTTATTACTTCTAGTCTTCTGCTGTTTACTGTTGTATGGAATGATTGCTGCTTGAACTATTGCTATATGTTTTAATTATGTTGTGTTAATCTTCCAATGAGGTCATAGTTTCCGCACTATCACACCCAAGGCCCACGCTGTTAGTTGTAAGCCTCTGGTGTTTATGGAAATTCTCTTGAGGCCATGTGACTAACTATGTACGGGGCGCCTCGGGGCAGCTTTCAGAATCGGGATATTACAATGTGGTATCAGAAAAATTATTTTCTTCTTGACTTGAAGTTCAGATCCTATAGCTAGGGATAGGAAGGAATAAGTACATTTTAATATTCTATTCTTGGGAGTAGCTTACCCTTGTACAGTAAAAATCCAATTTAAATTGTTATTACAATTTTTCTAGTTTTGCAATTTTGAAGTTGATTTTATTTCACCATTAGGTGATTAACATGTTTGTGTTGTTATTGTTGATATTATTGAGGTTCTATTTCTATTGCAACCTAATGAGATGTGGGTATGCCATCGCATGAATCATATAGGAACTTTCTCGGGGACACATGTCTTACATTCTTGCCATTCCATTTAGGGTGAATTAGTGATTTCATGTTCTTATGATATGTTTCATGATAGATATGTTTGTTGTTGTGATAGATTCCTTGATAGAATACCTTCTATTTGATAGGGCATTTAATTGTGTACAGATTTAGTTTGAATAAATTCCAAACATTGGTTCTTGAGGTGTTATGGGCCCTCATGGATAGGAATTTGGTGGATCATTACTCTGTAATGTTTATATATGACATTTATATGATGAAAAGATTTCATTCATGTAGAGTATGGGACCTCACAGATCAGAATTTGGCACATTAATGTTCGTTTCAGCATTTTTTGGTATCTGGAGTAGTTTCTGAGGCATACTTCCTAGAAAAATACTGAATGTGTGATGTTTAATGATGAATACATGCCATGTATCCTTCTGTTTAGGAAGGAACTATTTTTTTAATTACACACCGTGTACTGTAGGTACACACCCTCTAGTATCTAACCATGTCACTGGCTGTGTGGTCATAGACATAGGGTTGGGAAATCTTTAGTGGGACATGCCGTGTAACGTATGTACACACCGTGTTGCATAGACCATTTTCCCCCCATGTGACTAAGGACACAGATGGTTAAAAACATAGGTTATACACATCGTGTCATGATTGAGCATGCCATGTAGTGTGACCCTTGTATCCGACCATGTAACCAACAACACAGATAGTTGAAATACTTCATGTACATTCCATGTCTAACTGGAACACGCAATGTAGAGTGTGCCATGTAACAGGTCACGTGACTAACTACACAGGTCAGTGAAGTTTGTCCAGTACATGCCGTTTTTTGCACTAACATACCATGTAGTATTGTTCTAGTGAAATCGTGTGGCTTATCCATTTAGAATAACTTGGGCATGGGAAGAGGATTCAAGTACAGGTCGTGTGTTAGAACAACACATCATGTGTATGGGGTGTTACATGACTAGTTTTGGCAGAATCATATTCCCATGTGAAGGCTTAATGGAACACACAGTGTAGCCATAATACATGTTCTGTACCCATGTTTGAAAAAAATGAAAGCTTTCTTTCTCTTGTTCCCTTATTACACTTCTAAGTTTCAGTCACTATTAATCTTTATTTAATGTGTGTGCTCGACCATGTATAGTTGTGCCACCGAGACATCCTCCAGTTGTCTACCAGTTATAGGGCATGTATAAGACAATGGATATGGCTGATCAGGGACTACTAGTAGATCCTCCAGTGGTCCCAGTCTTGGCACCAACCCTCATTCCGGACACTGGCACTGACGCACAGTTCCAATAGGGCTTTAGGAGGATTATGCAAACCTTCCAAGGAGTACCCCAGACTACCACTTCTATGGTAGAGCTAACGTGGATTTTCTTCCAGCAACATCCTCGCAACTTCACAGGGGAAGGAGGACCTCAGGCTATAGAGTCATGGTTATAAGCCATGCTATTTATCTTCAACCATCTGGGGACGCCTCTAGAGAGGAGGGTGAAAATCACTAATTATATACTTCGGGACTCCACTAAGAGATTGTGGGATGTGATCTCATAGGAGGGATGCTAGTAGGTTATGGCGTGTGATGAGTTTCAGCCTACCCTCTATGACTACTTCTACCTGGAGACCTTGAGGGCCGATTGATCCCATGAGTTCATGAGTCTAGAGCATGGTAGTCTTTCTATTAGGGAGTATTCTTCTCACTTCACATAGTTGCAGTTCTTCATGCCTATTTATAGAGGTGATGAGTTATTTTAGGTAAGGAAGTTTGTGTATGGTCTTAGGAACAACATCTGATCTCTGGTGAACATCTTCATGTTGACTTCCATCACTTCTATAGTAAACCAAGCACTGATCACGAAGTGCAATATGAGGTATTCTGGAGTTTTGTGCCAGGGCGGCTTAACAACTAGTGTTGGAATCCCTCATACTGATTGTAGGAAGTGCCATAAAGTGTCTAGGCATGGAGATATGTGGATACAAGAGACATCTTCTGGTATCCAGGTGGTGTGATACCATTGCAAGAATAGTGGTCATATGAGACCACATTTCCTGAGAGACCCGATCGAGTGTCGATCATGTAGATAGATGGGACATCTTCAGCGTTTATGTCATTTTTTCTCACCAGTAGCTGGTGATAGGAGTTCTGATATCACTCCACATTCAGGAGAAGCACCACCCGTTTCTCACCAGTCAGGGAATTAGAGTTCTTGTAGCCATTCAGGCTGAGGGAAAGGTCGCAACTATGGTAGTCAGTTGCCAGGCTTTCAGTGATATTAGGATGGATCAGCTCAGGGTTGTCAGGAAGGGTTGTAGGGCCGCAATGCAGGTCAGACTTTTGTAGTGGATCAGACCTAGTAGGAGAAAAATCCCAGACCCTCTACAGTTTGAGGTACGATCTTATTTTCCTCCATTTTAGCTTCTTCTCTTTTTGATATAGGGGCTTCCCATAGCATTATATTTGTTGCTGTTGTGGAGAGCCTTGGGCTCTGTATCTTTTCTTCTACAATGATCTTGATGTTAGACACTCCATTGGGGACTATAATGTCTAGTGTATGTTAGTGCAAGGATTTCCCTCTAGAGGTTGGTGGGTGTCACTTCGTATGAGACCTTTATATCCTAGAGAGGAATGACTATGATGTCATTCTCAGAATGGAATACTTAGTTCCATTCTAGGATTTTTTCAATTACTATTATGGTAAGGTGAGTTTCACATCACTAGAGCGCATATCGTTTCATCATAAGGGTGATTGGGATGTTCCGGCGAGTAGAGAAAGACTTGAGCAGCATGGGTTGGGAGGAGTAACAGCCCAACATACTAGTCTGTATCTAGATGACCAGGGGACTTCACAGATGGAATTTCCTACAATGGTGGATCATTTTTGGGATGTCTTTCTAGAGGTCTTTTCAGGTCATCCTCTAGATCAAGAGGTGGACATTTATATTGAGTTTGTTCCGGGAGTGCCACCGATGTCCATTCATCCTTATAGGATGTCTACACTAGATTTACGGGAGCTCATGAAGCAGTTGGAGGAGTTATAGGAAAATAGTATCATCTGACCCAGTACATCTCCTTGGGGTTTTCATGTCCTATTTGTGAATAAGGCATATGATACCCTTGTACTTTATGTCGATTATTAGAAGTTGAACTAGTTGATAGTCAAGAACAGATATCCATTGCTGGGGATTGATGATCTCTTTGATCTGCTTCGAGGTTCTTAGGTGTTCTCGAATATTGACTTGAGATCCAGTTATCATCAGCTACGCCTTAGATGATCAGATGTACCTCTTAAAGACTTTTAGATAAGGTATGGTCTATACGAGTATGTGGTAAATCCATTCAGTATCACGAAAGCGCCTTCCGTTTTCCAAGAACTGATGAACTATGTTTTTCGTCCATACTTGGATTCATTCATGGTAGTCTTTGTGGACAATATATGGGTGTACTCTCACACTCAATGCAACCATGGCACACATCTTGATATCATTTTGAGTACATAGAGAGAGATTCAGTTATTTTCTATGCTCTCAAAATGACACTTTTGGATGGACCAAATTCACTTCTTATGTTATGTTATCTTAGAGACAGAAGTATCAGTAGAACCAGAAAAAGTGAGAGCAGTAGTTTCTGGGAGAATTCAAATAATTTCTCTGAGGTACAAAGTATTCTAGGGCAGGATTGTTGCTAAACGAATTTTATATAGGACTTTTCACTCTTAGTAGTGCCACTGATATGCTTTACTAAGAAGGGTGTGAAGTATTTGGGGTCAGAATCTTGCGAGTCTTCCTTTTAGGAGCTAAAAGGGAGGTTGAATTCAGCACCGATACTATTATTTCTAGAGTCGAGAAATATCTATACTTTATACTGCGATGCACCATGTATCAGGATGGGAGCAGTGCTTATGAATGGAGAAGGAGTCGTTGTGTACGAGTCTCAATAGTTGAGTCCACATGAGAGGAACTACCTGACACAAGATCTCGATATGGTTGCAGTTGTTCATGTTTTACATTGTTAGATACATTATCTTCTAGAAGACCATTTTGTGGTTCTCACCAACCTCAAGAGTCTCATGTATATCTTCAATCAAAACCATCTGAATTTTAGAGAGCGAAGGTGTATTGAGTACCTTCAGTCCTTTGAGTTTGAGCTTGCCTACATGCCAGAGAATGGCAATGTTATGGTCGATGCATTGAGAAGGAAGACATAATTACAAGAATTTCAGGAGGCTAGCTGTGAGTGGCAGCTTATGGATCTGTTCTCGGAAATTCATTTGGAGGTACACGATAGACAGGGTTAGAAATTTCTATCTTATGTAGTTGTCACATCTACTCTTCTTTATCGAGTGAGAATGAGGCAACAATCAGATTCAGAAGGCCTAGTACCATGGGAGAGTGTGTAAAGATAGGACCCTATTACTAGATGCACAATTAGTGAGGATGAGATATCGAATTCTCAGGGACACATGTGGGTGCCAACAGACATACGCGAGGAGTTGGTGTGAGACATTCATTCCTCAGTTTGGGCAATTCATCCTAGTATCTACATGATGTATTGAGATCTGCACCATCAGTATTGGTGGAAAAATATGAATGGAGAAGTTATTGGTTTTTTCTAGAGGTGTTCCAACTATTAGTAGGTGAAGGTGGAGGATCAGTGAGTACTAGAGATTTTACTGTAGTTTCCCATTCTCATGTGGAAGTGGAATGCTATCGTGATGGATTTTGTGAATGGTTTATCAAGGTCACCTCGAGGGAATGATGTAGTTTGAGATGTCATTGACAGACTCATTAAGGTTTCCCACTTCTTGACGATGAAGGAGATATTTAGTTTTGATGAGCTGGTAAGGTTGTACATCCAAGTGATTCTGCATTTACATAGAGTCCAACACTCCATTGTTTCAGATAGGGACGCTCATTTACTTCTCAGGCCTGGCAGGGACTTCAGATTTCTTTGGGTACATAGGAACCTTTGAGTACAAATTACCATCCCCAGATAAATGGACAGTCCGAGCGTATGATTTAGGTGATTGAGGATATGATTTAGGCATGCATCCTAGATTATGGAGGTTTGTGGGAGAATCACATACCTCTTGTGGAGTTTTCCTCAAATAATAATTTTGAAGAAACTATTCAGATGGAACATTGTGAGGCATTATACGGTAGGTCATGCCGATCACACTTATGATGGCTGGAGGTAGGAGAGGTAGCTATTCTAGGACCTCGTCTTGTTTAAGAGAGCCCAAAGAAGATAGAGTTAATTCAGAAGAGGATGGATATTTTACTGTAATCACAGATGTATTATGCTAATTGACAAAGATGACCACTGGAGTTCAAGGTCTAGGATCAGGTTTTCCTATGTGTCACACCTAGGTTGGGACACAGGAGGATAAGGAGATAGAGTAATCTTTCACAAAGATACGTTTGGGAGTTTGATGTGTTGGGGAGAGTCAGACATGTTGCTTATCGGTTTCAGTTACCTTAGAGGTACCAGGCTATGCATGATGTCTTCCACATTCTCAACCACAAAGTTACTTCTTAGACCCGTATCGTGTTTTCCAACTGGAGGAGGATGAGCTCGAAGTTGACTACTCGTTCTAGGAGTGTACTATCTAGATTGTGGATCTAATTGTGAAGATTCTCCATGGCTGGTCTGTTCCTCTAGTACAAGTGTTATGGCAGAATGTGAGAGTACAAGACGACACATGGGAGAGGGGGGTCGATGTATGATCATATTAGCCTGAGATTTTCAAGAATTCTTCTTCTACGTCGCCTTGCTAGATAAATTCAGGGATGAATTTAATTAAGGGGGGATGTTTTTAAGAACCTAGATATTCTTTTCAGTTATTTTTTTCTTTTTTGGATTTTTTTGAGAAAAAGACGAGTTTCTGTAAATTCCAGGAATACACGCTGTGTAACATTAAGTACACGGCGTGTACCCGGATTCCGCTGGTGACAGTGTGCTGGCCGTGTAATGTCCAAACACATGGCCATGTGTGGTGACCTGGAGACCCCCTAATGTGGAGGCCAGAAAAGGAAAGTAAATTCCATTTACTTTTAAAGAACACGCAGTGTCCATTATTTTATTCATTAAATGGACCGGGGTTGCATCTGACGGACAGAACACACTTCTTCTCAACCTATTTCATCCGGAAGCATCCGAACTGCCACATATCTTCTCCGATCCCCAAAATCACCATTCTTTATTCAAATCGACCATCGTATATTGCATTGGAATCACGGTGGTGAGTTATTCTTTATTCTTGAAAATCATCTCTTGGTTTTTCCTCTCTAGCGAGTTTTCCTCAGTTGAACAGATTTTGCATTTTTTGTAGATCTACAATGTTCTAGGTTGATTAAATGCTTGAGGTTCATGTATATCGATCTCATGAAATCTTGGTAGGTGGTTTGTGCATCTGTATAGTTAGTCATTGAATTTTATGTGAAAAAGTCCCTAATACCCAAGAACATGGTATTGTGTGTTTATGGTTTTAGCCTGATTATTACCTGCTATTCCTTGTTGGTTTGGATAGAGATAAATTATTGTTAATAGAGTTAACTTTTCCATGCAATGTATTTTTTCCCATGTTTTCTTGTTTTTGACCATTTGGTCTAGCTTTTCCTATTAGTTTTTTTTCTTTTCTTTCCATGCCTAGTATAGTTAGGATGGAGTTATTATTACTTGGTAAGCTATGATATGCTGTAGAGTTTTTAGCCATGTAGTTCATGAGAATAAATTTGGAAGCCATGTATCGTTTCTGCACGATTTACTTACACAGGGCTATGAGAACCTATTGTTGTAGACCATAGGGAGAATTAATGTTGAGGGCTTCTCCAGAGTGTATGTTTACTTGTACGTTGCAAGACCATAGGGGGGGTGGACATAAGTTCTTAATCCTAATGTCTATAGTTTCCACAATACGAACCATAGAGGGAATTGGACATTGAGTGATTCCTCAGAGTTACAATTAGTTACCGATAAAAGACCACAAGTGAATTAATGGTTAGTGCTTCCTTAGAGTGTCTTTTCTAAAGATGAACCAGAGGGGTTAGACTGTATGTACTTCCCAGTGGGTCGCTTGAGTTTTTTTGATGAATGAGAGGGGTTAGTCTTTGAGTACTTTCCAAAGGTTTACATGCTTTTGATTATCTACTTACTTGATATATGAAAATTAATGCAATTGAATTTTTAGGATTGTTACTATGTGTACATCCTTGTTTACTGCTTCATTTTTTTTATTGTCTGCCATATATATTCACTGACTATTAAGACCATATCAGTGGGTGGCTTACTATTGGGATTAGTCTCACGCCCTATTTGGGTCATGCTTTTCGTCCCAAATAGATTATATTGTTTCAGATATAGATAAGGTAAATAACCCTTCTACTTTAGGTATTTGATTTCCTTAGAGCTAGGGAAGATATGACAAAGCTGAGGCTTGCGATGCTGTGGAGATGTTTATTAGATTTTCATTTGTACTTTGTTTTAGTAATTTATTCTAGCATTGTGATTTGTTTGGATGCTTTCCAAGACATTTGTATCATGTATTATATATATGTGTGTGTTCCCAATCATTATTACTTCTACTCGTCTGATATTTCTGTAGTATGGAATGATTACTGCTTCCACTATTGATATATGTTTTACTTAAGTTGTGTTAATTAGACAATGAGGGAATAGTTTCCCCACTGTCACACCCAAGGCCTTTGCTGCTAGTTGGCAGCCTCATGTCTTTGGGGAAATGCGCTTGAGGCCATGTGACCAACTAGACATAGGGCGCCACTAGGAGGCTTTTAGAAATATAATGTTACACCATTATGCATTAATCATGTAATCGCCAAACACAAAAACTAGTGAATTACAATTAAGAGGGTCATATGATAGGTACAAATTCTAGGTAGGGGAGAATTTTCAAGGGAACATTAGATAAATACAATGACATAATTATGGTGAATCCTATGTCTTGGAGGTATAACAGAAATGAAATCAATGATGAGGCATGGTAGGTTAGATGGGTATGAATATTTGTTAAATTTATATCCATATTATTGTTATATTTATTTGAATTAATATGATTGTTGCATTATCAGATTAATATTCTCGATGGTGAAGCTGTTATGTTTTAAAGGTAGATGGATTTTGGGGAGCCATGTCAGTCATATATTCCTGAGTAAAATGTTGGTTGGATTAGTAGGGTTGGTTATGATTTAATCAGCGTACAAATATTTACCCACTCTCTAAAACAATTATGTAGAACTGGTCGAATATTGGAAAAGTAATGAGTTTAATGTATTTTAAATATTTACTTGTTTTAATTGAAAACGTAATTATTATTATTTTTAATTAAGTTTCATTTTTGGGGTGAATCTGGGAATAAAAAAATAACAATGATTCCCTGGAATATTTTTACTCTTTGGGGACTACTATAGTGCCCGAGTATGAGAAGTTCTCGGTAATTTAATATGAATAGAAATAATATCTAGATTTATATTTTTACTTATTTAGATTTAGATATGGAAATTTATGTTTTATTTACCTTGATAAAAATAATATAATAATGGAAATTTCCCTTTCAAATAACCTAATGGCCTAGTTTCCAAATTGTCGAATGGATAGTTTTCCTAATGGTCTAATGTTCTAGTGGCCGAATTGATTAATGTCATAATGTCTGAATGGCCTATTGTCCAATATCCAATTATCCTAATGTAAAAATGGTTTAATAACCGAATTGAAAATTTTCCAATATGCATAATGTCTTAATGGACTAATGGCCAATTTATCAATTGTCCTAACAACCTAATGGCGTAATGGAAAATTATCCAAAAGGCTTAATGGCATAATGGAAAATTGGCCAATTTGGCTAATTCCCTAATGCCCAATTTTTTTAATTAGTGTAATTTCCTAATAGATATTTAAACTATTGTCATACTATCCTAATGGATAATTAGAATAATGTATTAATATAATAATGGAAATTTAGTCTAATGTTCTAATGGTCTATTGTCATAATGGAATTATTTGCCAATAGGAATAATTGGACAATTGGCCTAATTGGATAAATGGACTAACTGACCTAATATACTAACTATCTGAAATGAAATAAATGGACTAATTCGCCTAAATGGATGAAAATTTTAAAATAAGTGGTACAATTGGATAAAATTGTCCTAAATATTCTAATTAGCCTAGAAGGCCTAATTTTCCCAACTGTCTAATTGGACTAATTGAATAAGGTATAATTATCCTAATATATTAATTAGATAATGGACTAATGGAAAATGTCCAATTGACCTAGTTCCCCAATTTCCAATTATCCTAATCTCATAATGTAATAATTTTCTTAATTTGGAAAAATTGATGGCCTAACTAGCTTAATTAACCAAATTTGTCATAAATGTCCGAAAATTCATAATTAGCACAATGGGATAATACCCAATTAGCCAAATTTCCTATTTTAAAATTTAATAATTGGCTTAATGGATTAATTTGACAAATAGTCAAATGTCATAATGTCAAAATATCACAATTTCACATTTGGAGTAATGGACTAATTTTCCAAATGGCCCAATTGGCCAATTAGCATCATATCATAACATCCAAAATATACAAATTTTCCTCATATTCTAATTTCTAATTATCACAATGAATTAATTATCCAATTGGATTAATGAACTAAGGGAATAATGTTAAATTATTCAAATTTCCTATAGGCCAATTGAAGTAATGGCTAAATGTCCAGTTGGAAAATTAGTATAATGGCCTAATAGCTAATTCGACATTTGGCCTAATGGCCTAACTGTTCAATTGGATAGTGGCCTAATTTGACACATGTCCTAATGGACTAATTTATTAGTTGGAAAATTAATTTAATGGATAATTGACATAATGGAAAAACTTCTAATTGGAAATTTAGCCTAATGAACTAATGTTATAATGGCCTAATGGTCAATTAGCCTAATGGCCTAGAGACGTAATGCCCTAATGGCTTATTTTCAAAAAAAAATTAATGTATTTATGTTTGAAAGACCAATTTTTCTAATATCATATTGGTTTAATGACCAAATAGCCTAATGGACCATTGGAATAAGGGTTAAATGACCTAATTGTGCATTTTGAAATTTGGAAAAATTATTTAATGGCCAATTTGTCCAATGGTCTAATTACCAATTGGAATATTAGTGGAATGGTCAATTGGACTAAGGGCCTAATTTTCCAATTAAATTAATTAACTAATTGTATAATGTTCAAGCTTCTGAATATCCTAATGGAACATTGCAATAATGGACTAATGGGAAATTCACCCATTTGAATAATGGCCTAATGGACAATTTTCATAATATCTTAATTTCTAATTGGCCTATTGGCCTATTGGCCAATTAAAATAATTGAATTTTGGAAATACCACCAATTGGGAAAATTTCTTAATAAACTAATAGAGAATTGGCCAAATGTCGAATTGGATTAATTTCCAAATTCCCTAAATGGCCTAAATGGCTTGAATGTACTAATTGTATTAATAGGACTAAATGGCCTCAATGGATAAATGGAATAATTGTCTTAAATGGGATAATTGGCCAAAATGGACTAAATTTCCTTAATTTCCTTAATCGTCTAAATGGTCTAAATGGACTAATTGATGTAATTGACCAAATTGACCAAAATGGACCAAATGGAAAAATGAAATAATTGAACTAAATGATTTAAATGTCTAAATTTTTCATAAGGTTCATTTTTATGTTAAACCATTGGTATATAACCGATTAACATAATAGAAATAGAATATTAAAGTAATGAATATAGAATAGTAATCTATATCATACTCATGTTTAGCGTGATATTTAGTTTGTACTGGTTATGATGTTACAATAGTATTAAATTTATAATTAAATCTATATTTATATGGTTCTTAATTTTATATATTTCATCAATCGTTACAATTAAAATTTATTCTTGGTTTACCATATTTATATTATTTAATAATGTAATATTAAACTAATAAATTTTATTTTATGCAGGGAGCATTGGGCATTGATGATTGTGTCCATAGAGAAAAATTATTTTTCTTGAGTTGGAAGAAAAGGGATTTAAGCGTAGTAAATTCAGAAACACATCAAAATATATTTTGTTTTTATTAATATTTAAAATATTTATATGTAATTCATAATTAAATATATTTCTATATTTTCAAAAATGTGACCTGCAGGACCACGATGAAAATGAAGAGGGAAATGTCAGGATGGATGACCATTATAGTACAGCATTTAGGTAGGTGCACCAAGGAAGAGTCTAATGGAAATCAGGGAAAAAAATTTCCCCACTATGTATAAGCCCTTATCATGAACCTATGAAACCTCTCAGAGCACCGTGCTTCAATAAAATTTATATAGAAGTAGTTGAGGAAAAAACATTAATGTAGTGTTAAATAAATAAAATGATCACCATAAAAATCCTGAAACCTATTTTTGTTACAATTACATAACTTATATTAGAGGTGGAAAATACAAGTGATTAATTTATATAATAAATGGGTTGTTTATATGATGAAGTGAGTGATGTCAATGAGGGTCCTAGTTGTGGTCGAGAAGATGGTGGTGGTGGTGAGGATGGAAGACAATGGTGTTAGTGGTGGTGGTGCTCAAAATGATGTTGTTGGTTATTTGGATGTTGTAGATATTGATGAGGATAAATATGTTGAATATGTGTGAGATATTGATCCCATACATTTTTGGGTTAGTGATAAAGATACATGTGTATGTGGTTTAAAGAGTGAAATTGATCAGTTGTATGGATGTATAATTATGTTATAATACTTTAAATGGTTTAATAATAGTAATATTAGTAGGATACATGATAAATATATTATATCTCTGTGTCATTAAATGTGTATTGTGGTTTCTATTTTATTTACAGGTTCATGATAGACTGGAAGGCCTACTGTTTCCATATGGGGACATGTAGCAATACCCACGATTCACTAAACCATGTGTCTATTGTTTCTTATAATAAAAGATATACCACTAGGCCTCTGGACATTATGTATAGATATATACCCATGGTTTAACAAAAAATATTTTTATGATAAAATATCTTAGGCTATACCTGTGAGTTCTCTAGAAACTGTGGGTATAACTCAATACTAACCGATCTATTAGTCATTAATCCTAAAATAGTGGGTATTAGATTTACCCATTGTATTATGGGGATTATACATGGTTCTAAACTGTTGGTATATTCTATTATTGATAATTTTTTAATATAACACATCATGATATGTGATGTGTTTTCTCCAATCATATACCTAAGGTGATACCATGTCGGGGGAACAATGTAATGAACCTGAATTTTATCAATGAAATTTCCCTTTTTGTAATAATTTCATGCAATATAAAGAACATACATCACATAAAGAACAAAATAAATACATTACTCTAAAAAATGAAATATGATACATTAACCAACAAATAAAATAATAAGAATACCAAATAATTCAGTAGTTCAATAAATAGAAAATAAGAGAATTGGAATGGGAAAATATTGATCTACTAGATCCACTAGATTTACTGTTCTCATGAAATATGTTATAGAAATAAAACATAAAATTATTAAATTCATTTTGAAGTTTAATGTATATATAATCATGGGGTTAAATTAAAGTGAATTATGAAAGAATGAAATAAGAGGTATCTATAGAAATTAATCAACATGTATCATTAGAATAGTAAACTAAAAATTAGGAATAGTAATCTATCCATTAGAAAAAAAACCACACCAATGAAATTATTATTAAAAAAATTATCTTATAAAGTAAAATATTATAATATTTTATCATATTTTTAGTTAACAATTATTTAAAAATGATAAATTCAGTGTTGGTATTTTTGTAAATGGAAATATTTAATTAAATTATTATAATTAAGATAATTACTTAAGAGAAAACTTATTTTCCTAAAATATATTCATAAATTAATATTTTTTTATAATTATATGATTTTTAGGAGACATTCATTAATTATTCAGTGTGTCATAAATTCTATTATAATATTAAAATATATATTTTTCAAATAACTTATTATTTTTAAAAGTAATTAAATTTTAAAAAAATTAAAAATTATTTTCATAAAAGGGATTCCTTCTTTGAATTCTACACATTGATAAATTTAATGTGTAATGTTTTGGATTTTTCTAAAGTTGTTGATTTTTTTTGTGAATAGTGAAATACGGTAATTTGTTTTATTTAAAAAATAAACAAATTTTTGTGTCATGGTTGATGTGAACACCATTGGATATAAATAACCTAACATATTTTGTTTATTTAGTCATAGTAATAAACACTATTGATAGTTTTGAGTCAATATAATAAACAAAGGAATAAAATAATCAAAAAACACCCATCTCCTTCCCTATACAAACCCTTCGTCAGCACCCCTTCTCATAACACCTTATAAGAGATTTATATGGTCTAAATTCATCCCAATTTACTTTCCATGACTCTTCCCCATGTCCATGATATTTTGGTCTTGATAAAATAATAATCGCAAGTTTTTAAGGAGGTTCTCAATGAGACGATATTCAAGAGGTAAACATTCCCCACCTTTCTATATTAAATTATCTCTTTATTCAGTCTCATACATCCCCCAAATCCAAAGTGAAATGAAAACTACATTATCATACATATAATGGAATTTAATTATGTTAATGGAATACCAATCATCAAATATATTGTTTTCTCCATTTATCTTAAAAATTAATAGATCCATAGTGATATGTTGATTCATTGCCTTTGCAGACAACGATTTTTTTTCCATTAACACCTTGAAGAATTTTTATAACACCATTATAATGAATTAAACTGATTAAAAAAATTATATTATAACTTTTTTTATGTTATGTACCAAATATATATATATATGTAATAATAAATAATAAAACAAAACTAGTTCGTGATGATCGAAAAACCACCAAAATAAACTAAATGTTTAACATTAATGTTTTATCAAATGAATCATCCCCATATCAGAAAAAGAATATCATATATGGGATAATTTAAAGTTAATTTCTTATATTAATATCATTTCATTCCAATAATGTATTTTTTTCATCTATTTGATTGGAACTCTGATAATTATACTCAAGGTAACCTACCATAAAACCATGAAATGAATGCCCCTAGGATAATGAAATTTAACACTATAACTCATCAAAAGGGAAATAAATGAAAATGATAAAATTATAAAAAAATTAATACATGCATAAAAGGATAGTAATAATTATGTAATGGATCAATTATTAATATCATGGATATTAAGTTCAAGTAAAGAACACATTGTGACATATGGTATGGGGTCTCCTAGAACCTTTATTTTAGGTTTGGGTTATGGTTTCTCTCTATTTTCTTGAATGAAAATATTATTTCTTCATATAAACCATCTTCATTTATCCATATAATTAATTTCATATTAATCAATCATTGTATTAATCATATGTTACATTTTAATTCATTGTTTCATGTACCCATTCAACCAACATTATTTTAGTTTTATCATTAACAAATCATTCCATTACTATAGAGACCCAAAGCATGACTTACATAGACATTACATTACTTTTTAGTAATACTTAATACATAACAAAAACAAACACCAAAGGACCATAATAGTTTAGTGTCTTTGGAAACTTGGAACATAATCTTCTAATCTTGGTGAAATATCTTCAACATCTCCCATAAAGATCTTCCATTTTTTCATACCTAAAACCTTTATTTATATCCTAGGGAAAATAAAACATATAAAGGGTGAGCTCAAATTATAAATAAGGGTAAGCATGGAGAAAGTAAAACAAACCATATACATTTGAACTTGAAAACATGAACATAATATTTAAACATCAAAATCATGAGTTGTGAAATAAATCTTGGCAGTGCGTAAGGCATAGATCATAAAGGAACACCAATAATGATAAAATAGCATGGGAATAAAACATTTAATTTAAAAAAACCATTAATCACATGATATGATTTCCATAGTTTCCAAGGCATTGCTTCCAAGACCATCTTAGTGGACAAAGTCCCTTTCTGAATCGAGTTCACCCCTCGTTCCAGTCCTGTATCACTGAAATAGAATAACTTACCATTCCAGCCATGCCTATATCATGAGATATAAATCTTTACCAAATGAATTGGAGGGAGATATAGGTCCCGCCCATCCCATAATGAATTCATTCTTTCGTGTGCCACAAAATAAATATACATCATTCATATTAACCCAATGAATAAAATGGGTTTCGTAAACATCATCCCATCATAACATAATCCATATAAAAGAAATGGATATCATTTAATCATAAGAAAAATAAAACCATGTAAATAATAGATACATTATACTTGAAACATAAACATACTTAATAATGTCATCTTAGATGGAACATAGTTTTGATAAAACACATGAAATGAATTCTTGAGGAAAATATCCTTTCTTCTTCAAAATCATTTTTTTTCTCAAAATTCCATGAAATTTTAAAAGAAAGAGATTTTTTTAAAAATAATCATGAAAACTTGTAGAAGAAGCTTCATGAAATTTAGCCATTATGAAACCGTAATAATCTGTTCATGTTGTATAAGTTAAAAAAAACATTCCCCTCGTACTTTTGTCGGAAAAGTCAAAAAGTACCATGTATAGTAAACAAAGGAAAGATTCCTTCCATAACACAAATTATAAGTCAAAGAGGGGTTAAAATGACTTTAAAAATAAGTGGAATAATATTAAACACTTTATGAAAAAAAATTTATGGACAAGGATGAAAAATATAACCCCAGTAAATACTTACGTATAAGCAATCTCAAATAAAAATGAGATTGAAAAATTATCCCTTACCTTAGGTCCGATATGTTTTGTACTTATCTGAACCTCCTGTATAATGATTTAATTAATGTCATCTACTTATTAAAGAATCATATTAATTGTTATTATATCATATATGGTTCACTTATGACTTTATATTACCCGTTCTTTTGTAAATTCCATGTTAAAGCAGTGTTTTGGGTAAAATCATTTTATTTATCATACGTGTTTGGACTTGTGGTTATTGATATTATTATTACTTATATCATGATTTAATTACTTCAAAAATTTAAATCATGATTTATATGTCATATATATTCATTATATATATATAATAGATAAATGAATGAAATGAAATACACCGTTCATAGAGATGGTTGGCCATACGTACTCATGAATGCTGTTTTCATTTCCTTATTGACTTGAATGGAAGTAAGTAAGTGACACACACACACACACATATATATATATATATACATTAGCTTCATTATATCCTATATTTAATTATTATTCATTATATATACATTATAATCATTCTGGATGGGTAAACATGGAGAATGAATCTCATCGCGTCGTGGAGACGGTATTCCGTACGTACACACGAGTGATGATATCATTACCATAATTATTGAATGGAATTGGAGTGGACGATATAATATCTCAGAATCAGTATGATTTTATAATAACTATATATAGTTATTCTTTACACCATTATACGCATCCATGTAAGGTGGTGGTGGAAAACAGATTACACCATGGCGTGGAGACGGTATTCCATATGTACGCACGCGCGGTGATTTCATTTTCTATAGGATCGATAGAAGGTGAAATGGGGTTGGTTCATATTTATAATAACATATCAGTATATTATGGATACTTATGTTATTAGTTTATAATGAATCAACTAAATAAGAACAAGTTGATGAAGAAAGAAACTTGAAAGAATCGGTAGAAGAGATTACCTCTTCTTCGACGCACCTCTTTTAAGATTCCTCTTAACGAACAAGAGTTGGTATATTGAGGAGACCAGAAACTCTATAATGATTCTATGGAATTAGATATGGGAATTGGGTAGGGGTTTTCCAATCTTTAATGCTCAAAATTGTGTAATGAGAAGAGGGAGGAGGTGCCCTTTTATAAGGGGTGAGAGTGGCACATTAGGGAAAAACATAAAATATTATTTTATAATAAAGATATATTCAGTTAATAATGGCTCCAAAGTGACTTATTTCAAAGATAAATTGGGTATGGGTCGAAATAATCTCAACCAATATGTTTTAGATATGTTTAGGTTACTATTTTACCCTTATCATTTATATTTAACTCTAAGTTAAATAATATAACTTTTATCGTGTCTTCTTGTTTTCTTACACTATATGGTTAATAAACATACTATAACCAGCCAAACGAACCCAAAGTGGTTCATTATTAATATATATAACCATATCTAAGTCATTTTTCTGAACCTTAGATTTTTAAGAATAGAATAACAATTAATAATATAATAATTTTTTAAAAAACTATTTTATGTCAATTTTGACACTATTTGGTAATTGATTTTTGAAAATCATTATAGCATGATTAGTTTGAACAATGTTAATTGAATCAATAATAACATGTCATATTAACCTATTTTTTTTGTAGAATTTATAAAAAGTCTCAAATTAAATTTATTTGGGTATTTATAACATCAATTATGTTAATATTTCATTAATAACGTAATTACTGCATCATCATTGTGTCATAAATAAATTAAATTATTTAATGTCTAAAAATTATAAATAAAATACCATTATGTATGAAATATTTTTTCTTTCTAACGAATATTTATAGTCGAATTTATCTTATGTATAACCCTATACTAAAATTTTTTTAGTTATTAAACATTGATTTTAACTATTTTAACTTTTCTTTAAATAAAATAATAATAAATGTCCTAATCGAATCCAAGTGGACCTAAAGGGTATTATTTTATTCCTAAGGTTGTTTTTGGTCGAATTACACTTATCCATAAGAATTAGGACCTGTGTTATGCTAATAATAATATCATTTTACCCTTAGTTACCCTATTTACTTTTAACCGTGGTAAATAAAAGTAAAAAGTAACTATTCACCAAAAATTATTTTTATCTTATTGAACCACATTTTACTCCTTGATATTAACCACGTCTCTTGGATTTTCGAAATTCTACTCACATAAGCAGTAAAATTATGTTTTATGTAAATTTTCAAATTCTCCTAGGAGATGGGTAAAAGAAGGTGAAAAGTTCAATAAAATTTTTATATATCTAAAATTATTTTAAATTGACTCCAATTAATTGCATTGAAATTATATAGGTATTTTGTATCAATTTTTATTTAAATAAAATAAATAATTATTTAAATAAAAAGTTGGTTTTTAAATAGTAACCTAGTGTTTTAACTATTCATCAAAAATTGAATGTTTTCAAAAAAATACCAAAAATTCACCCTGGTGTATTTTCGATATTATGAATCCAAAAATGAAGTCCATTTTGAACGATAAAATTTATACAATTTAAAAAAGTGGCTATTACAATTCATAACTGCAAGTTCATGATAATATTATAATAATATATCATTTAGTGAAACTCGGTAGTGCGTACTAGACATGCTATCAAAGAAGGTCTTGATTGCGTGTAATGAAAGCCAAGTTAGGGATGAGTGTAGTGAAAGCTCTATTTGGTGTTGCATATAGAATAATCAAAACTTATTTCATTTATACATTAACCAAAATCTATACTTAATGTTTCGTAGAATAATTTCAAAAAACAAACTCGAAATTGTGTGTAACATTAGCCAAGAATAGTGTTGCGTATACTGAAAGCTAATACGATGTTTCGTATTGTACAAGCTAATCTTGGTGTAGTGTATAATAGAAGAAATCAACGAAATTAAAAATAATATATCTCATATAATCCCGGGGTGATACATTCTACCCCCCTTAAAATGAATTTTTCCCTCGAAATTCATCGGGGTTATAAATCGTTTACTACTTGAAGGTTTCATTCATGGAAACCCAAATCATTGAAAGGAATACTAAATAATCATTTTAAAAAGGATAATTAGAAACATAATGGATACACAAAGTAACTCATCACTGGGTTTCCACAATGGAGAAGATAGGTGAAAATATGGATATGGAAGAGAAATCTAACCATCATGTTTAGATGAAGAGTGGTAGAGAACATGGCTATGAAGAAGACAACAATCATTAAGACATAAATTTGTGATGATCTAAGGTACCATCTGATTCATCAGATATGAGGGCACTAGGACAAAATTTTTGATTTTCAAGATCATTTCACTAATATTGAAGAATTTTTGAATTAAAATAAATACTTACTTGATATTGGTACAATCTTACTATTGTTTGTGCCTTGAAAAATTTCAATGTCATCTCTTAATGAAATGAAGTTGAATTTGTCTTTCGTGTAGTGTTATCAGATCATGCGATAGAATGATAGGTCATTCCATCTGTCTCAAACATAAGGTTAGCAAAAGTTTTAAGTCCATCTTATGGTGAGATTAATCATATATGGTTCAAAAAATGGACTTATACTTCATCTATCATAGCGCATAATAAAATAAAACTAGTTTCTACTAACCAAAGAATTCATGTAGGCTAGTGGTATGCGATAAAGGCATGTCGCACTTCGGTAGTGGGTTCGATTCCAGCATCCTTGTCTGACGCGACGGGTTGTCGCCCATCGTACGAGTTGTCCTTTTTCTAAAACTGTACTATTATAACATTCCAAATATAATATTTAAAATTTATAGCCTTAGACAATACTATCTGATGTCTAACTTAATCTATTCCAATCTATAGGCTTACCCAAACAAAAATTATATGGAAAATGATTGATAGAGATGTCATCTACCAAGCATGTAAATACCATCATTTATCCCCATATATCATAAGATATGTCTTGTTGGTCACATTCCGAACATTCGAATGCCTTAATCATGTATTATCTTGAAAAATGAATACCCATTGAAGCTTAGTGAAAACCTGAATGCAGTTAAAAGTTAACTCTTTCCACATACCAAAATCCCAAAAATTATATATACTCAAGACATGATATCACTTAGTCCTTATATCAATCATGAGCTCATGAATACTATCAAACATATTATTTTTACCTTATCCATTCATTATGTGCATATCATCTACTTTCCAAAAATATTTCAATCACTTTTCAAGGTTAACTGTACCATATAAATATCGAAAACCACTATAAATCGTTACATAAATATTCCAATGTTCCACAATACTATAAATGATATTCCACAACATTATTTTGGAATCCCTTTAAATAAACACATAATCATTCCACCACATTTTTGTCATACTCAATATTGCTAATAGTGATCACATGTGACTTCCCATTGTCCTTTTCCTTTAAAGGTTGCTCACGTCGATCATCATTAACCCTTGTATTAGGGAATTGATTAGCATAATTCCCCATTTCCTTGCACTTGAAGCATTGAAGTGTTGGTGGTGAGTTTTCTATAGTCTTTTCTCTATTCGCATCATTAGCTACACTTTTTCCATAAATTCGGCCCTCAGTTGCTCGATGACCTTCTTTTCCACACTTAAAACATTTTCTAGTACCTTTTAGACAATCTCCATCGCGCTTCTTTCCACACTTTGAACATAAAGAAACATTCACCTTCTTTTCACCATTGTTCTGAGATTTTTCCTTGAACTCCATATTTTGTTTCTTGTCAAAACCATGAGATGGATATGTAACACCCCACTTCCATTTCTACCTTGGTAGAAAAACACAATACCTCTTCCTAGCTACTGAAGTCTCCTGTAGCTAATTCCCTTTGAAGACTTGGTTTTAAGCCATTGAAGAATCGATCAACTTTACTTTGAGGTTGGATGATAAAGCCAGATGCATACCTTGAAAGCCTTGTAAAATTCTCATCGTATATACCAATAAATTCATCATCCTTTTTCTTAAGCTCAAGGAACTCCTTCTCCATATTTGTTCAAAGAATACAAGGGATGTACTTACTGAAAAACATGTTCCTGAACTCGTTCCATTCCATGGATTAAATTTCATCTTGGGGACTTGTATTCTTAATTAGAGTCCACCACTGGTCTACTTCACCTTCTAAATGGTAAACAACTAAAATGAAATTTTCATGTTATGAACAATGAAGTATGGAAAATATCTTTTCAATGGTACTGACCAATTTTTCAACAACAAGTGGATCAGAAGACCCATTTAAAGAAGGTGAGCGTTGCCTCATGAGGGACTCAATATAATATTGTTCTCTTCTATGCTCATTTGGATGTCCAGAATGATTAATAGCTTGTGTATGTATAGAAATAAGATTTTTCACTCCATCTCCCGTAATTTGTGTTTGTTCAAGAGGACAATCATTGCATCGTCCATTACATTGAGAAACACAGTTCCTTCGGGTTCCAGCCATCATCTAAAACCCAAAAAGAATAGTGTGAGAAGCAAAATCATATTAAGAAAAAAACATAATAAAGGGTGACTACCTTCAATATATAACATCATAGGTTTAATTATAATATCGTTACCGTAATTCTAGGACAATAACCTATACTTATACTTAACCTTAGGGACATCCCTAGACATACCCTATAAATATCTCTAGGGATATCACTAAAGTGTTCGCATCCTAGTTTCCGAAGGTTAACTAAACCTTTCCTCTGATACCAAATGTAGAGACCCAAAGCATGACGTACATAAACATTACATTACTTTTTCAGAATACATAATACATAACAAAAACAGACACCAAAGGACAGTAATAGTTTAGTGTCTTTGGAAACGTGGAACATAATATTCTAATCTTGGTGAAAGATCTTCAACATATCAATAAAGATCTTCACTTTTTTTCTTACCTAAAACCTTTATTTATATCCTGGGGAAAAGAAAACATATAAAGGGTGAGATCAAATACTATGTAAGGGTTAGCATGCAGAAAATAAAACAAACCATATACATTTGGACGTCAAAACATGAACATAAAGTTTAAACGTCAAAATCTTGAGTTGTGAAATAAATCATGGAAGTACGTAAGACATATATCATTAAGGAACATCAATCATGATCAAATATAACAGGAATAAAACATTTAATTGTGGAAAACCATTAAGCACAAGATATTATTTCCATAGTAGCCAAGGAATTGCTTCCAAGACCATCTTAGTGGACAAAGTCCCATTCTGAATCGAGTTCACTCCTCGTTCCAGTCCTGTATCACTGAACCGAATTAACTTACAGTTCCATCCATGTATATCTCATGAGATATAAATCTTTACCCAATGCATTTGAGGGAGATATAGGTCCCACCCATCTTATAATAAAATCATTCTTTCGTGTTCCACAAAGTAAACATAAATCATTCATAATAACCCAACGAATAAAATTGGTTTCAGAAAAATCATCCCATCATAACGTAATCCCTATAAAAGAAATGGATATCATTTCATCATAAGAAAAATAAAACCATGTAAATAATAGATAAATTATACCTAAAACATAAACATACTTAATAATGTCATCTTAGATGGAAAATATTTTTGATAAAACACTTGAAATGAATTCATGAGGAAAATATCCATTCTTCTTCAAAATAATTTTATTTTCTCAAAATGTCATGAAATTATAAATAATAGGAATTTGTTGAAAATAATCAAGAAAATTTTTAGAATAATATTCTTGAAAATTAGGCGTTATGAATCCATAAAAATCTGTTCATGCCATATAAGTTAAAAAACATTCTCCTCATACTTTTGTCGGAAAAGTCAAAAAATACCACGTATGGTAATCAAAAGAAAGATTCTTTCCACAACACATAGTAAAAGTAAAATAGGGGTAAAAATTACTTTAAACATACATGGAATAATATTAAAAACTTCATTAAAAACATCTTTATGGACATGGATGAAAAATATAAACCCAGTAAATACTTACGTATAAGAAATCTCGAATAAAAATGAGATTGAAAAATTATCCCTTACCATAGATCCGATATGCTTCGTACCTATCCAAACCTCCTATATAATGATATAAATAATTTCATTTACTTATTACAGAATCAGATTCATTGTTATGATATCATATATGGTTCACTTATGACTTTATATTACCCATTCTTGTAACACCCTGAGATTTTATGAAAAATATTCTTTTCATTAATGTCTTCTGTTGTACGCTACACCAAACGGAGCTTTCACAACACGCATCCTTGACTTTCCTTGCATTACACGCAATCGTGAACTTCCTCGATAGCGTGTGTAGTACGCAATACTGAGTTTCACTAAACAACGATATGCTATTAAAATATTATTAAAACTAGCCGTTATGAATAGTAATAACTACTTTTTGAAATTTTTTAAATTTTATTTTTCAAAATGGACTTCATTTTTGGATTCGGAATATCGAAATTAGCTTAGGGTGAAATTTTGGTACTTTTCGGATAACTTTCATATTCTGATGAATAGTGAAAATTACTAAATTTTAATTAAAAACAACTTTTTTAATAGAAATAATTAATAGTGATAAATTATTAATTTGAGTGGTTTTAAAGTATATTTAGAATATATTTTTACAATTTAATACAATTTTGGCCATTGGATGTAATTTCACATTTAAACCAGTTATAAACAAGTGTCAATCTTTTGATAGATATTATCTCTTAAAAACACGCTATTTGTTTTGATAACGAGAATTAATTTTTAAATTATTTAATGAAACTGATAGGTTTTGAATTTGATAAAATAGAAATCATATTTTAATTCATAATATCAAATATAGCTTAGGCCTAATTTTTGGTATTTTTCTGGAAACTTTCATTTTTTTGATGAATAGTGAAACCACTAAGTGGTAGTTAAAAAATGAATTTTTCATAAAACATAATTTTACCGCTTCTGTGAGTGGAATTTCGAAAATCCGATAGATATGGTTAATATCAAGAACTAAAATTTGGTTCAATGAGATGAAAATAATTTTTGATGTATAGTAACTTTTTACTTTTTTTTACCACGGTTAAAAGTAAATAGGGTAATTAAGGGTAAAAATGATATTATTATTACACTAAAACATGTCCTCATTCTATTGGATAAGTGTAATTCGACCAAAAACAACCTTAGGAATAAAATATGACCATTTAGGCCCACATGGTTTAGATTAGGACATTTATTATTAATTTATTTAAAGAAGGGTTAAAATAGTTAAAATCAAAGTTTAATAAGTAAATCATTTTTAACATGGGTTTATACATTAGATAAATTCGACTATAAATATTCATTATAAATATAAAAATATTTCCTGCATAACGGTATTTTATTTTTAATTTTTAGACAACAAATAATTTAATTTATTTATGACACAATGATGATGCAGTAATAATCTTATTAATGAAATATTGACATAATTGATGTTATGAATACCCAAATAAATGTAATTTGAGAATTTTTATGAATTAAACTAATTTTCTAGGTTACTATGACAGGTTAGTATTGATTTAAGAAACTTGGTTCGAACTAATAATTCTGTTATAATTTTCACAAAAATCAATTACTAAATAGTGTCAAAATTGACATAAAATAGTTTTTTAAAAAAAATATTATATTATTAATTGTTATTTTATTCCTAAAAATATAAGGATCGGCCAAATTACATAGATAAGGATATATATATTAATAATAAAAACTTGGGGTTCGTTTGGCTTGTTATAGTAAGTTTATTAACCTTATAGTGTAATAACACAAGAAGACACGGTAAAAGTAAAATTATTTAACTTAATGTTAAATCTAAATGATAAGGTTAAAATAGGAACCTAAACATGTCTAAATTATATTGTATGAGAGGATTTCGACCCATACCCACCTTAGCTTCTAAATAAATCAATTTGGATCTATTTAAAACCGAATATGACTATATAATAAAATAATAGTTTTAGTTTTCCAAAGGAGCCCCTCTCCTCCCTTATAAAAGGGCACCTCCTCCCACTCTTCCTCACACCACATTGAGCCTTCAAGCTCGGCCAACCCCTGAAAATTTCTCCTCTCCACTTCCCTAGAAACATCATAATGGTTCTGGTCTTCTTCAGAGACCTATTTTAGTGCCCTAAAAGGAGGTCTCAAAGAAGCACTTCAAAGAAGAGGTAATTTCCGTTACCGATTCTTTCATCTTTATTTCTTCTTCCACTTATTCTTATTTAGTTATTTCATTATGAAGTAATAACATCAGTATAAATCATATATAGATATATTATTATATTTATGAAACAACCCTATTTCACCATCTAATCATCCTACGGAAAAAGAAATCACCGCGTGTGCGTATGTACGGAATACCGTCTCCACGCCGTGGTGTAATCTATTTTCCACCACCACCTTACTTGGATGGGTATAATGGTGTAAATAATGACTATATATGACTATTATAAAGTGATATTGATTCTTAAATAGTATACATACACTCCAATATAATTCCACAATCATAGGAACGATATCATCACTCGTGCGTACGTACGGAATACCGTCTCCACGATGTGATGCGACTTATTCTACATGATCTTCATTGCATAATGATTATATAAATGAATTGAATGAATGTATATGATATATATTACACTAATACCATTCTGGAAATTATGTATCTATAACCTAAAGAGAATAATAAGAAGTTATTCGACAAAACACGCATAAGAACAAAAAATAATAAACACCCGAATAACAAGTATTAATGAAATATTACTAATAAGAAACTAAGAATATGACCATATATGATATCATAACAATACGTATGATTATGGAATAAGTCAATAACATTATTTAAATCATTATACAGGAGGTTCGGATACTTACGAAGCAAATCGGACTTAAGATAAGGGAAATATCACAATCTCATTTTTATCCGAGATTGTTTATACTTTGGTATTTACTGGGGTGTATTTTATCATCCACATCCATGTTTCCTCAATATGTAATATTATTTCCATCCACCTACAATTTTTTAAATCCATTTTTACCCTTTGGTGAGTTTTAGTAAAAGATATGAAGGGAATCTTTTGTCGTTTTTCGTACGAGGTACTTTTTGACTTTTCCGACAAAAGTACGAGAAGAATGTTTTTTTAACTTATACGGCATGAATGGATTTTTAAAACATTATTTCCAAGAAGCTTCCTTTACAAGTTTTCATGTTTATTTTTAATCAACTTCTTTTAGTTTATAATTGTACGACATGTTAAGAAAGGAAAAGTGTTTTTGAAGCAGAAAGGATATTTTCCTCAAGAATGGAGTTCAAGTGTTTTATCAAAATTATTTTTCCATCTAAGATAATAAAGGGTTCTGTTTCTATCCCTATTATTACATTTATTTGATTATGTTGTTATGTAATTATATTTTTATGAATTCCTTTATCTTATATGAATTTTTTTATGATGTCACGATGTCTAAGATTCCCATTTTTATTACATGGGTTATGCAATGATGTATGATTTATGATTTTGTGGCACACATAAGAATGGTATCATTATAAGATGGGTGGGACCTATATCTCCCTCCAATGAATTGGGTAAAGATTTTATATCTCATGAGATAGACATGGCTAGAATGGTAGGTTATACCGATTCAGTGAAACATGACTGAAAGGAGGAATGAACTCGGTTTAGAAAGGGACTTTGTCCACTAAGATAGTCTTGGCAATGAGTCTTGACTAATAAGAAATGATTCTCTATGATTATGTGTGTATTCCACAAAGTTTCATGTTTTAATTTATGATTATTGGGATTACATTTCTCTACTATGATTTATCCCATGTTATGAAATTATGATCTCTTTTGCAGGTTAAGATTTCCAAAAGATATGTTCTTATGAATATGATGTGATTGATATTTCTTTTGTTTACCCTTACTAAGTATTTGATCTCACCATTTTATGTTTTCTTTTCCCCAGGATATAAATAAAGGTTTTAGGTAAGAAAAAAAGGGAAGATCTTTATCGGAGATGTTGAAGATCTTTCACCATGATTAGAAGATTACATTCCGAGTTTCCAAAGACACTAAACTATCACGGTCCTTGTGTGTGTGTTTTTGTTATGTACTAAGTATTCCGAAAAAGTAATGTAATGTCCATGTACGTCATGCTTCGGGTCTCTACAGTTGGTATCCGAGGAAAGGTTTAGTCAACCTTTGGAAACTAGGATGCGAGAACTTTAGTGAGATCCCTAGAGATATTTCTAAGGTATGTCTAGGGATGTCCCTAAGGTTAAGTATACGTATAAGTTATATTCCTAGAATTACGCTAACGATCATATAATTAAACCTAAGACGTTATATATTGAAGGTACTCCCCCTTTATTATGTTGTTTTCCCTAGCATGATTTTTTCCTGTCACCCTATTCTTTTTGGGTTTTAGACGATGGCTGGAACCCGAAGAAACCGTGTTGATCAATGCAATGGACAATGCAATGATTGTCCTCCTGAACAAACAAATGTTATGGGAGATGGAGTGAAAAATCTTATTGCTATACTTACAAAAGCTATGAATCATTCTGGACTTCCAAATGTGTAGAGAAGGGAACAACATTCTATTGAGTCCTTCATGAGGCAACGTCTACCTTCTTTCATTGGGTCTTCTTATCCACTTGTTGCTGAACAATGGATCAGTACCACTAAAAAGATATTTTCAGTTCTTCAATGTTATGAACATGATAAAGTCATCTTAGCAGTATATCATTTGGAAGGTGAAGTTGATCAATGGTGGAATCTTATCAATAATACGAGGAAAATAGATGAAATTGAGTCCATGGAATGGGACGAGTTCAAGAACTTATTTTTCAATAAGTACTTCCCTCGTATTCTTCAAAAAAAGATGGAGAAGGAGTTTCTTGAACTAAAGCAAAAGGATGATGAATCTGTTGGTATATACGAAGCGATTTTTACAAGGCTTGCAAGGAATGAATCTGGATTTATCATCCAACCTGAATGTAAAGTTGATCGATTCTTTAGTGCCTTAAAACCAAATCTTCGAAGGGCATTAGCTATAAGAGACCTTAGTAGCTATAAAGAAATTGTGTGTTGTGCTATCAAGGTAAAAATGGAAGTTGGTGTTACTTATCCATCTCATAGTTTTGACAAGAAACGAAAGATGGAGTTCAAGGAGAAATCTTAGAATAATGGTGAAAAGAAGATGAATGTTTCCTTATGCTCAAAGTGTGGAAAGAAGCATGGTGGAGATTGTCTTAAAGGGACAAGTAAACGTTTCAAATGTGGAAAGGAAGGTCATCGGGCATTTGAATTCCGCAATGATGGGAAGAATATGTCTAATGATGCAAACAAAGGAATGGATACACAGAATGAACCTACTACACTTCAATGTTTCAAGTTCAAGGAGATGGGACATTATTCCAATAAATGCCCTAATCCAAGGGTTAGTGATGATCGACATGAGCAACCACTTAAGGAAAAGGACAAAGGGAAGTCACATGCGATCACCATTGGTGATTTTGAATATGAAAATGATGTGGTGGAATGACTAAGTGTTTATGTAATGGGATTCCAGAATAATGTTGTATATAGTATCGTGGAATATTGGAATATTTATGTATTGGTCTATTTTGGTTTTCAATAATTTTATGGCATCAGTAACCATGAAAAGTGAATGAATTATTTTTGGAAAGCAGATGATATGCGCATAATGAAGGGATAAGGAGAAAATTAAATGTTTGATAGTATTCATGAGCTCATGACTGATATAAGGAGAAGGTTATGTAATGGATTGAGTATATAGAATTTTTGGATTTTGGTATGTGGAAAGAGTTAACTTTTGACAGCATTCATGTTTTCACTAAGGTTTAATGGGTATTCATTTTTCAAGAGAATACATGATTAAGGTATTCACATGATTGGAATGTGACCAACAAGATATATGGGGGATAAATGATTGTATTCACATGCTTGGTTGATGACATTTCAAGTAATTATTTTCTTTATATTATGAGCTTGGACCGAAGTATTTTAGATAAGCCTAAAGATTGGAATGGATTATGTTGGACATAAGTTAATATTATTTAAGGATAGAACATTTGATATTATTTATGTGATGTTATAGTAATGTAGTTTTAGAAAAAGGGACAACCTACAGGATGGGCGACAGCTCATCGTGTCGGACAAGGCCGTGGGAATCGAACCCACAACCGAAGTGCGACTGGCCTTTATCACCTACCACTGGCCTACAATAAGTCCTTGTTTAGTAGAAACTTTTTTTATTATATTAAGCAGTATGATATATTAAGTATAAGTCCATTTTAGGAACCATATATCATTAATCATACTATAGATGGACTTTTGTATTTTTTGATAACTTTTTTAACCTTTTGTTTGAGATAGATGGAATGACCCGTCATTCTATCACATGATCTGCTAACACTTCACGAATAACAAATTCAACATCATTTCTTTAAGAGATGAAGTGGAAATTGTTCAAGGCACAAACAACAGTTAGATTGTACCAAAATAAAGTAAGTATTTATTATAATTCAAATTCTTTAACATTAGGGAAATGATCTTGAAAAAAAAAGTTTTCCTAGTGCTCTTATATCTGATGAATCAGATGGTACCTTAGATCGTCAAAAATTTATGTTCTTGTGATTGCTGGATTTTCCATAGCCATGTTCTCTACCACTCTCCATTAGAACATGATGGTAAGATTTCTCTTCCATATCCATATTTTCACCTATGTGGAAACCCAGTGATTAGTTTATTTGGGTAACCATTACGTTTCATACTTTTTTTTAAAGATTGGTTTTGGTATTCCTTTTTACGATTTGGGTTTCTATCAATGAATCTTTCGAATAGTAAACTATTTATAACCCCGGTGAATTTCGAGGGATAAATTCATTTTAAGGGGGGTAGAATGTAACACCCCGAAATTTTATGAAAAATATTCTTTTCATTAATGTCTTGTGTTTTACGCTACACCAAAAGGAGCTTGCACAACACGAATCCTTGACTTTCCTTGCATTACACGCAATCACGACCTTCCTCGATAGCATCTTTAGTACGCAATACCGATTTTCACTAAACAACGATATGCAACTAAAATGTTATTAAAACTAGCCGTTATGAATAGTAATAACCAGTTTTTGAAATTTTGTAAATTTTATTTTTCAAAATGGACTTCATTTTTGGATTCAGAATATCGAAATTAGCTTAGGGTGAAATTTTGGTACTTTTCGGATAACTTTCATATTCTGATGAATAGTAAAAATTACTAAATTTAAATTAAAAACATCTTTTTTAATAGAAATAATTAATAGTGATAAATTATTAATTTGAGTGGTTTTAAAGTATATTTAGAATATATTTTTACAATTTAATACAATGATGGTCATTGGATGTAATTTCACATTTTAACCAGTTATAAACAAGTGTCAATCTTTTGATAGTTATTATCTCTTAAAAACACGCTATTTGTTTGGACGACGGGAATTAATTTTTAAATTATTTAATGTAACTGATATGTTTTGAATTTGATAAAATAGAGATCATTTTTGAATTCATAATATCAAATATAGCTTAGGCCTAATTTTTGGTATTTTTCTAGAAACTTTCATTTTTTTGATGAATAGTGAAACCACTAAGTGGTAGTTAAAAAAATGAATTTTTCATAAAACTTAATTTTACCGCTTCTATGAGTGGAATTTCGAAAATCCGAGAGACAGAGTTAATATCAAGAACTAAAATTTGGTTCAATGAGATGAAAATAATTTTTGGTGAATAGTAACCTTTAACTTTTTTTTACCACGGTTAAAAGTAAATAGGGTAATTAAGGGTAAAAATGATATTATTATTACCCTAACACATGTCATAATTCTATAGGATAAGTGTAATTCGACCAAAAACAACCTTAGGAATAACATATGACCATTTAGGCCCACTTGGATTAGATTAGGACATTTATTATTAATTTATTTAAAGAAGGGTTAAAATAGTTAAAATCAAAGTTTAATAAGTAAATAATTTTTAATATGGGTTTATAAATAAGATAAATTCAACTATAAATATTCATTAGAAAGCTAAAAATATTTCCTACATAAGGGTATTTTATCTTTAATTTTTAGACATTAAATAATTTAATTTATTTATGACACAACGATGATGCAGTAATTATCTTATTAATGAAATATTGACATAATTGATGTTATAAATACCCAAATAAATGTAATTTGAGACTTATAATGAATTAAACTTATATTATAGGTTAATATGACATGTCATTATTGATTTAAGAAACTTGGTTCGAACTAATCATTCTGTTATGATTTTCACAAAAATCAATTACTAAATAGTGTCGAAATTGACATAAAATAGTTTTTTAAAAAAATATTATATTATTAATTTTTATTTTATTCCTAAAAATCTAAGGTTCAGCCAAATGGCTTATATAAGGTTATATATATTAAAAATAAACAACTTGGGGTTCCTTTGCCTTGTTATAGTAAGTTTATTAACCTTATAGTGTAATAACACAAGAAGACACGGTAAAAGTAAAATTATTTAACTTAATGTTAAATCTAAATGATAAGGTTAAAATAGGAACCTAAACTTTTCTAAATTATATTTTATTAGAGGATTTCGACCCATCCCCACCTTAGCTTCTAAATAAATCAATTTCGAGCTATTTAAAACTGAATATGACTATATAATAAAATAATAGTTTTAGTTTTCCAAAGGAGCCCCTCTCCTCCCTTATAAAAGGGCACCTCCTCACACTATTCCTCACACCACTTTGAGCCTTCATGCTCGGCCAACCCCTGACAATTTCCCCTATACACTTCCCTAGATGCATCCTAGAGGTTCTGGTCTTCTTAAAATACCTATTTTAGTGACCTAAAAGGAGGTCTCAAAGAAGCACTTCAAAGAAGAGGTAATTTCCGTTACCGATTCTTTCATCAATATTTCTTCTTCCACTTCTTCTTCTTTAGTTGTTTCATTATGAAGTAATAACATCAGTATCAATAATATACTGATATGTTATTATAAGTATGAAACAACCCTATTTCACCATCTATCCATCCCACGGAAAAAGAAATCACCGCGTGTGCGTACGTACGGAATATCGTCTCCACGTCGTGGTGTAATCTATTTTCCACAACCACCTTACTTGGATGGGTATAATGGTGTAAATAATGACTATATATGACTATTATAAAGTGATATTGATTCTTAAATAGTATACATACACTCCAACATAATTCCACGATCATAGGAATGATATCATCACTCGTGCGTACGTACGGAATACCGTCTCCACGATGTGATGCGACTCGTTCTACATGATCTTCATTGCATAATGATTATGTAAATGAATTGAATGAATGAATATGATATATATTACAGTAATACCATTCTGGAAATGAGGTATCTATAACCTAAAGAGAAAAATAAGAATTTATTCGACAAAACACGCATAAGAACAAAAAGTAATAAACACCCGAATAACAAGTATTAATGAAATATTACTAATAAGAAGCTATGAATATGACCATATATGATATCATAACAATACGTATGATTCTGGAATAAGTCAATAACATTATTTAAATAATTATACAGGTGGTTCGGATACTTACGAAGCAAATCGGACTTAAGTTAAGGGAAATATCACAATCTCATTTTTATCTGAGATTGTTTATACTTTGGTATTTACTGGGGTGTATTTTATCATCCACATCCATGTTTCCTAAATATGTAATATTATTTCCATCCACCTACAATTTTTTAAATCCATTTTACCCTTTGGTGAGTTTTAGTAAAAGATATGAAGGGAATCTTTTGTCGTTTTTCGTACGAGGTACTTTTTGAATTTTCCGACAAAAGTATGAAAAGAATGTTTTTTTAACTTATACGGCATGAATGGAGTTTTAAAACATTATTTCCAAGAAGCTTCCTTTACAAGTTGTCATGTTTATTTTTAATCAACTTCTTTTAGTTTAGAATTGTACGACATGTTAAGAAAGGAAAAGTGTTTTTGAAGCAGAAAGGATATTTTCCTCAAGAATGGAGTTCAAGTGTTTTATCAAAATTATTTTTCCATCTAAGATAATAAAGGGTTCTGTTTCTATCCCTATTATTACATTTATTTGATTATGTTGTTATGTAATTGTATTTTTTGAATTCCTTTATCTTATATGAATTTTTTTATGATGTCACGATGTCTAAGATTCCCATTTTTATTACATGGGTTATGCAATGATGTATGATTTATGATTTTGTAGCACACATAAGAATGGTATCATTATGAGATGGGTGGGACCTATATCTACCTCCAATTCATTGGGTAAAGATTTTATATCTCATGAGATAGACATGGCTGGAACGGTAGGTTTTACCGTTTCAGTGAAACATGACTGAAACGAGGAATGAACTCGGTTTGGAAAGGGACTTTGTCCACTAATATAGTCTTGGAAATGGGTCTTGACTAATAAAAAATGATTCTCTATGATTATGTGTGTATGCCACAAAGTTTCATGTTTTAATTTATGATTATTGGGATTACATTTCACTACTATGATTTATCCCATGTTATGAAATTATGATCTCTTTTGCAGGTTAAGATTTCCAAAAGATATGTTCTTATGAATATTATGTGATTGATATTTATTTTGTTTACCCTTACTGAGCATTTGAGATCACCCTTTTATGTTTTCTTTTCCCCAGGATTCAAAGAAAGGTTTTAGGTAAGAAAAAAAGGGAAGATCTTTATGGGAGATGTTGAAGATCTTTCACCATGATTAGAAGATTACATTCCGAGTTTCCAAAGACACTAAACTATTACAGTCCTTGTGTGTGTGTTTTTGTTATGTACTAAGTATTCCGAAAAAGTAATGTAATGTCCATGTACGTCATGTTTTGGGTCTCTATAGTTCTTTTGTAAATTCAATTTTAAAGTAGCATTTTGGGTAAAATAGTTTTATTTATCGTACGAATGTGGACTTGTTGTTTTTGATATTATTATTACCTATATCATGCTTTACATAATTCCAGAATGTAAATCATGATTTATATATCATATATATTCAGTATATATATATAATAGATATATGAATGAAATGAAATACACAGTTCATGGAGACGGTAGGCCATACATACGCATGAACACTGTTTTCCTTTCCTTATTGACTTGAATGGAAGTCAGTAGATGACATATATATATATAAATAAATACATTAGATTAATTGTTTCATATATTTCATTATTATTCATTATATATACTTAATAATCATTCTTGACTGGTGAACATGGAGAATGAATCTCATCGCGTTGTGGAGACGGTAATCCGTATGTATGCACGAGTGATGATATCGTTCCCATAATTATTGAATGGAATTGGAGTTGATGATATAATATCCCAGAATCAGTGTTATGTTATAATAACCATATATAGATATTCATTACACCATTATACCCATCCAAGTAAGGTGGTGGTGGAAAAATAGATTACACCACAACGTGGAGCCGGTATTCCGTACCTACGCACGCGCGGTGATTTTGTTTTCTACAGGATGGATAGAAGGTGAGATGAGGTTTTTCCATATTTATAATAACATATCATTATATTAGTGATACTGATGATGTTACTTTAAAATGAAACAACTAAATATGAAGAAGTTGATGAAGAATGAAACTTGAAAAAAATCAGTAGAAGAGATTACCTCTTCTTCGACGCACCTCTTTTAAGTATCCTATTAAGGCACTAGATTTGGTTTTTTGAGGAGCCCAGAACATATACAATGTTTCTAGGGAAGTTGAGAAGGGAAATGGTCATGGTTTGTCCGATCATGAAGGCTCAAAATTGTGTAATGAGAAGAGGGGGGAGGTGCCATTTTATAAGGGAGGAGAGAGGCACTTTAGGAAAAAAACATAAAATATTATTTTATAATAAAGTCATATTCGGTTTATAATGGATCCAAAGTAATTTATTTCAAAGATAAAGTGTGGATGGGTCTAAATCCTCTCAACCAATAGGTTTTAGACAAGATTATGTTACTATTTTAACCTTATCATTTATATTTATCTCTAAGTTAAATAATTTAACTTATATAGTGTATTCTTGTTTTCTTACAGTATATGGTTAATAAACTTACTATAACAAGCCAAAAGAACCCCATGTGGTTCATTATTAATATATATAACCTTATATAAGTCACTTGGTAGAACCATATATTTTTATGAATAGAATAACAGTTAATAATATAATATTTCTTTTAAAAACTATTTTATGTCAATTTTGACACTATTTGGTAATTGATTTTTGAAATAAAAAAAACATAATTAGTTCCAAAAAAGTTAATTTAATCAATACTAGCACGTAATATTGACCCAAAAATTATTATAATTTATCAAAAGTCTCAAATTACATTTATTTGGGTATTTATAACATCAATTATTTTAAAACGTCATTAATAAGGTAAGTACTGCATCATCATTGTGTCATAAATAAATTAATTTATTTAATGTCTAAAAATTATAAATAAAATACCATTATGTAGTAAATCATTTTATCTTTATAATCAATATTTATAGTCTAATTTATATTTTGTATAACCCTATATTAAAAATGATTCAGTTATTAAATTTTGATTTTAACTATTTTCACTCTTCTTAAAATAATATAATAATAAATGTCCTAATCTAATCCAAGTGGACCTAAAGGGCAATATTTTATTCTTAATGTTTCTTTTGGTCAAATTAAATTTATAAAATAGAATTAGGACATGTGTTAGGGTAATAATAATATCATTTTTACTCTTAATTATCCTATTTACTTTTAACCATGGTAAATAGATTGAAAAAGTTGCTATTCACCAAAAATTATTTTAATCTTATTGAACCACATTTTACTCCTTGATATTAACCGTGTCTCTAGGATTTTTGAAATTCCACTCATAGAAGCGAAATAATTATGTTTTATGTAAAATTTCCAATTTTCCTAGGAGGTGGGTAAAAGACGCTGAAAAGTTCAATAAAATTTTTATATATCTAAAATTATAATAAAATGACTCCAATTAATTATATTGAACTTATACAGGTATTATGTATCAATTTTTATTTAAATAAAATAAATATTTAGTTAAATAAAAAGTCGGTTTTTAAATAGTAACCTAGTGTTATCTCTATTCATCGAAAATTGAATGTTTTCAGAAAAATACCAAAAAATCACCATCGGCTAATTTCAATATTCTGAATCCAAAAATGAAGTCCATTTTGAATGATAAAGTTTATAAACTTTCAAAACTGGGTATTACTATTCATATTCGCTAGTTCATAATATTATTATAATAATATATCATTTAGTAAAACTCAGTATTCTCTACTACACACGCTATTGAAGAAGGTCTTGATTGTGTGTAATTCAAGCCAAGTTAGGGCTGTGCGTAGTGAAAGATCCATTTGGTGTTGCGTATAACATAATCAAAACTTCTTTAATTTATACATTAAACAAAATCTATACTTAATGTTGCGTAGAATAATTTCCACAAAACGAACTTTAAATTGTGTGTAACACGAGCAAAGAATAGTGTTGCCTATACTGCAAGCTATTACGGTGTTGCATATAGTACAAGCTAATCTTGGTTTAGTGTATAATAGAAGACATCAAAGAAATTAAAAATAATATATCTCATAAAATCTTGGGGTGTTACAATTATAACTAGAAAACTAGAAAAAAACACAATTCCCATAAAAACATCCTACTCATTCAAAAAATTTCCAATTTTACACTATTTCATATAAAAAACACTTCCCTATAACAAATTCCACACACAGTCCACCAAAGCCCACTTTCATAGTTCATATTTAACCCCGTCAATACCAACCATTTTAATATTCATTAAATAAATTTCCATATTAAAATTAAACTTTATTATCCAATTTAATTTATATGTATTTACAATACTAAACCATTCCGAACAACCCAAGTTCATTTAATTTGAACTCACGACTTTTCAAGAATTTCTTGATTACCGGGAAACATCCAATACAACACAAAATTCCCCCATCCATTCTCATATCATCTCTATGTTGTCAGTGTGATTTTTAAAAAGTGTTTCAAAAAGACGAAAATTTATTTATTATGAATATTATAAAAAATACTGAAGAAGTTTAAAGGAATTGGTTATTTGATAATGATCGATAGATGAAAGAGCAATGGTTTCCTCCTATGGTTCTCCTATTGAGCATAATAATTGTAATATGTTTCTTTTACAATACATATAATGTTAGGTTCTTATTCTTTATAAATATTTTTAGGGAAATTTAATCAAACTAGACTTGACTCATGCTCTGGACACTAGTATATGTTTGATTGGGAGTTATCCTAGAGTTGGGAACAGTACTCATCATCCCCATTCCCACCGCAAACCACCAGTGAACACCCCATATATCACCCCTTTCAATGATCTACTTGAGTGTCATAAGATATTTCCACTAATTCATCCATCATCATCTCATTTATCCTCTTATTCCTATACCACATCTACTACTCCTTGAGGGATGGCCACAACTTTA
Source organism: Viscum album (assembly GCA_963277665.1). Classification (NCBI taxonomy): domain Eukaryota; kingdom Viridiplantae; phylum Streptophyta; class Magnoliopsida; order Santalales; family Viscaceae; genus Viscum; species Viscum album. Next base: position 630,347,236 of record OY728127.1, read on the forward strand.
CTGTATACATTTCATTTGATGTATCCTCAACCCTACTACACATATCATTCCAGGTCTACACTAACTATATTTCCAATTATCCATCTAAGATCTGATGATTTGGTTCCTTAGGATTTATATCCAATGCATGAAGGTCACCCAGATCATGCATTATAATATTCACATCTATTAGAGGATACTGATTTAAGACATCTCAGGAATCCATCATAGTCTACTGAGTAGTGTGCATTAGGTAAATCCTTATTATAAGTATTTCCAATTATTTCACATTATTTTTTTCTTATTATATTATGACATAAATCATATTTTTTACTTTGATCTTATTCTATGTAACCCTCCAGTAGGTGACATGGTTATACCCATATGTATGAATTAGGAAACTCTAAACAAAAATAATGGTGGTTTATAGTAATGAAAATCATATGATATGTAGAAATGATTGGCACTATAGAAGCTCTTGGGAAACTTTATCAAATTACATTGATATCATTTATGTGAATCGATTATCGTCGAGGCATATCAACAATGACATCATGGAGAATGATTGGGAGGATTTAATGGTATTTTTTAAAATTTATACTTATATTATTAATGTATTTATATCAATTAATATGTTTGTTACAACATCTATGAATCATTCTTAATTGTGTAGATGCTATTGTTGCAAGGTTGATGGAACTTTAAGATTTCTGGAAATCATATAAGCTTTATTTATATTCTTTTTTGAAGAGTGGGGTTGGTTCTGATATAATGGACATACCAATATTTTCAGATTTTCCAACAACACAATATCATGAAATGATCGTATATTGGAATAGTGATGAATTCAAGGTATTCCTAATAAGTAATGGATCAAAAATAAAATGTAACTCTTTTAAAATAAATCATATTTTTTAAACATTGGTAAGCAATAAAATGAATAAATATTCAATGGAAGGTTTTTATTCATTGCGGATCACGACAACGCATGATCATGAGAATCATTGGATTCTTTAAATTGAATAGAAATAATATGTATATTTATATCATTATCTAGTTAGATTTATATGTTTAAATTTATGTTCTATTGTCATTAATCCCTTTAAAATAAGACATTAAAAACCTATTTAAAATGTATTAATGACTTAATGTCCTAACTCTAAAATGCATAATTGGACTAATGGAGTAATTGCATAATTCTCTAATTCCCTAATAACCTAACGACTTGTTGGCCTATTGGCCAATTTAAAATTAGACAAATGAAATAATTTCACATTTTCTAATGGAATATTGGATTAATGGAGAATTGGAAAATTGGACTAATGTCATATTGGCCTAATGACATAATGGAAAACTATCCTAATAGCATAATGGCCACATAGCGGACAGGATTGATAACCTAAATGTCAATTTGTCAATTAGACTAATGGACTAATGTAAAAATGTAAACATTTCCAATTTTCCTAATGGAAAAATGTTCAATTGATAAAATGTCTTAATAACATAATTGCCACTTAGCCAACTGTCCTTAGGGCCTAATTGCCTAACGGTCTAATGCCATATCGGCCTAATTTCCATAATGGCCAATAAGAAAATTTGAATAATGGATTAAAGTAGTATTGTAATTATATCTAATTAGACTAATTGATTAATATAGTAATGTATTAATGTCATATAAGCCTAATAGTCTAACGTCCTATTGGCATAATAGCCTAATTGGTCAGTTGGCATAACTGGCCAATTGGCCTAATTGGACAGTTGGACTAATTAACTTTATGGAATAATTTTCCTAATATACTATTTTCCTAAATGCACAAATTGTATTAATTGTACTAAATGTCCTAAATTTTCCTAAATGGAATAAATTATAAAAATAAATGTTCAAATTCTCTATTTTTTTAAATGGGCCAATTGGGCTAAATGGGCCAATTGGTCTAAATAGTCCAATTTTCCAAATAGTATAATGTCCCATTTTCCCATTTTCCTATTGGAAATTTTTTTTATGGAATAATTTAATAATTTCAAATAAACTTAATCACCTAATTTTCAATTGGTCTAATTGCCTAATTTTACAAAATTAGCCAAATAATGGCCTCATTCTTCTGAATGGACTAAATTGAACATAGTGACCATATTGGACTAAATTTAATAAGTTACCTAAATGGTATAAATTATATAATTTTCCTAATATTTTAATAGACAATTGGCCTAATTTCATAATGGAAATACCCTAATTGGATTAGTGGACTTATTGGCCTATGGCCCGAATTGGCCTAATGACCTAATAGCTTAATGGCCAAATTGTCCAATTGCCCAATTGGGAATATGGACTATTTGGCCTAAAGGTCCAATTGGATTAATTGTATAAATAGAATAATATCCCAAATAGAAAATTATCCTAATAGCCTAATTGGCCAAATGGTCTAATAGAAATTTGGCCTAATGGATAATTCACATAAAGCCTTATTTTTTAATTAGGATAGTGACCTAAAGACCTAATGGCCTGATTTCCAAATGGATTAATAGAATAATGGAAAATTAATTAATTCTACTAATATACTAATGGAAAAATCCAAATTGGATTAATGTCTTAATGTCCTAATGCCCTAATTTTCCAATTGGCATAATCACTTAATTTGTAAACTAGAATAATGTCATAATGAGAAATTTTCCTAATGGCCTAATGGAATAATTGGAAAATTGATCTAATAGAAAACTGGTATAGAGGAAAAATTGACCAATTTTCTTAATGGCTAATTGGTGAAATGGCCAAGTGGCTAACTAGCTAATTTGGCTAATGGCCTAATGTAATAATTGTCCAATTGTCCTAATACATAAATGTAAATTGCCTAATGGTCAATTGGAAAATTTCTCAGTAGACTGAATGGCTAAATGAAATAATGGCCTAATGGCCTAATGAAATAAAACCTTAATGGCCTAACAGTTATTTGGACTAATTGACTATTGTTCTAATGTATTAATACCTAATTGATAATTGACATAATGGCATAATTTTCCTATTTTCCTAATAAACAATTGTCCTAATAACCTAGCGGTAAATTTCCCTAATTGCCTAATTATACAATTTACTTAATGACCTAAAGGATTAATGGTGAACCAGAAAAATGGTTTCATGTCCAATTGGAATAATGGCCTAATCACAATTCTCTAATTGGACTAATAGCCTAATGGAAAATTAGAATGTTCACCTAATGGACAATTGGCCTTATGATCAGTGGGGAAAAATGCCTAATGGATTAATGGGATAATGGAGAATTGCCCAATTTTATTATTGGTTAAATTTAAAAATTACCTAAATGAATTAAATGACATAAATGACATAAATGGTCTAATTTGGATAATTGGCCTAAATGGCTTTAGTGGCCTAAATTTTCAAATAGGCTTAAATGGAGTAAATGGATAAAATTGCCTAATTGGTCAACATATACTAAATTTCCTAAATGGAATAAATGGTTTGATTGGTATAAATGGACTAGTTGTACTAATTGTCCTAAAAGGCCTAAATGGACTAATGGCCTAAATGATGATGTGGCATAACTGGAATAAATAGCCTCATTGACCTAATTCTCATAATTGGCCTAAATGAAATAAATTGATTCATTGGGATAAATGGAATAATTCAAATAAATGGACTAATTGTCATTATTTTTATAATTACCGAATTGGCCAAAATTGGACTAAATCGTCTAATTGATCAAAATAGAAAAATTGGACAAAATAGCCTAAATTGCCTATTTGTTTTAAATTTACCTAAATGGTCCTAATTGGACTAAATTGGACTAAATTGTCTAATTAAATATCCTATTTTTTTTATTTGGTGTAAATTGGCCTAATTGACATAATTATCTTAATTGATCAAATTTACCTATTTGGCATAAATATCCATTATTCTAATTGAGGGAGGTGGTAAAATCAAAAACTACCAAGGAATCCATATTTATTTGACCCATAAAGAATCATGGATTCCTATTTTTTCAAAATAACTAATCCTTAATAATGAATCTAGTCTAAATAATTTCTAGAGAAACCAACTGCCATGAAATAAGAGGCCGTATAAGATATCTAGCAAAGGGGAATATAAAAATATAGGGGGTGATATACAAAATATAAAAAAATTTAATAAAATATAACACATATATTTGATAGATTAGAATTAAATGATTAGTGAATGACATATCTCAGTTTCATCACACAAAAAAAGAAATAGTGTTGATAACTAAACACCATAAATACAGCCCACAAAAGGTTTTTATCCGCAAACCATCCCAACTAGGGACATTGAACACCATAACTAAAAATAAGGGACAATCTAAGATCAAAACTGGCACTAAATGAAATTGAAACCGAAAAGTTCATGTCTAGAATATGAAATAGGTCACCTTTCTCCCAAATAACGCTATGCATTAACATATTAATTCAATTCCAATTATATGTTCTTAATGAAATGAGAGATAAAGAAAAAAAAGATAATTCATGTTCTGTAATACTTCATCCAAGTTCAACATTATAATTTTTTCAAGATACAAGCATTTTCATGTGGCATAAAGAAAGAAATTAAAAATATTAGGAATATCCAGCAACATCATGGATGTAATTCTTGAATGATCAGACATATTTTCTACACTAAAAACCAATACATATCTAACACATTCCATAAATTTTAAAAATTAGCTTAACTAATTAAATACTGTCTTAATTAGAGAAGAATTTAAATACCAATTACACTGAAACATACCCAAAAATGAAAAGACAACAACCCATTATCAACATTCAACCTCCAGGTTATCATACTCTATCAAAATCCTACATACTTGTATCATGGAATAATTGCATCCAACAAATAACTCCTTGGATTCCATTTTTTCAGTACAAAGTGATGATGTAAATTAATTCAGCGCATAATATAAATTTCCCATTATGTCATAGAGTTGTAATGTTCACAAAAATAATTCATGTATTTTAGCCTAGAAAATGCACGAATAAGTAAAATATTTCTTAGGATTTAAAAAATCCATTTAAGGAATTCATCTTATTAAGCAATTCACAACAATCAAGCATGATAATCTATAATTTTTTTTGTTTTTTCTAAAATAAGAGGACGGAAAATTTCATATTGTATTTAATGGGTGTGATAACTAAATGATAATGACATGCTATTTTTTTTATTATTTTTGGGTTGTTGAAGAAAAAAACCACATGATTAATGAATAATATTCTCAAAAATATCGGATCCAATGAATCAAAAATATTTCCTCGTTTAAAAAAAATATTCATTAGCATATTAACATTATAAAAATAAGGTAAATAAATATGATAGTAGAACACACACCAAAATTGAATCTTTTGACTTCTCTAATTGATTATTTTTTAACTCATATTATGTATAAAAGATGATAGATAATGAAAGAAAAATAAGAAAATTTCAAATATAAGTTGACACTATTATATTGTTAAGAAAATAAATACCCCCATAAGCATAAGCCTCAACATTCATGGACATTTCATATCATGAATTTTGTTATAGAATAATCATAGAAACCATCATCTAATAAAAATATGTGGTCTATGTGTATCATCATAGTCTCTTCTCCATGTTATCTCCATATGACCTGGAATACATAAAAGGAATCCAAATTCACAACTACTTCCTAGAAGACTGAAAAATATATTTAGAATTAATGTGAAAGTTTGAAAATAAATTATAAATAAAAATAATTACTAGAATACGTTTGGAAAAAATTCCTTGTATGTGAGCTCCCATGGACATGAAAATATAACAATATAAGTTATAAAACAAAAATATATACCTCCTTTCAATGTTGTAAATAGCATCGGCCCTTATTCTTTATTATTGTACTAATAAATTATTTTTTATGAATCCTCCAATAACTGACTTTGTATTAAAAATAACACACAGATCTTTAGAGTAACAAGTCATGAAATCTAGCCTGAAAATTCACTAGAATGTTTAATAAATTTTGTTCCCCTGGAATCAACTTAATGATTTTAACTAAACATCACCTGTTTAACAGTTAAAACGATGACATAAAAAATATGTTTAAAATTTTCATTAGGTATTAATGATCGTAACCATATTTAATAATATTAATACACATCTAGTTTTCAAAGCCTTGATTGTATGTTTGACAATTAATTAAGGTTCAAGTGAACAATATAACATAGAACAGGTTCTCTACAACACTAAAATTTCTAATAAAATTATATAAATATGCTTCTAGGGTTATATGTATGAGAACCATGTAGATTTAATAATGGCTTCACGAACCATAAAAATAACACTTTCATAGGACTATAATATATGATCAAATAATTTCTTATGAATAAGTGAGAGAGAGATAGAGAGTGAGTAATTTGATTCTAAATGAAAAATAAATGTAACATTACATCATCATTAATTTTAAAAAAGAGAAAAAATAGAAACCATCCACCTTTATTAATAACCCAGTAGTGTAAAATAAACTATTACAACCTCAAAACACTTGTATAAATAGAAAGAACTAGTTTGAATTCCAAAACAATCCCACTCTAATTAAACCATATAGTTGTGAAATTATATTTCCTTCCAAGATAAGAATCACATTGCACTTATATTCTTGATCAAATTCATGGATTTGAAAACTATCAGAAAAAAGGATAATTTATTTAAGGATAAAGAATGAATATAATATGTATTTATAAAAGTTGAAACCCACTAATTATGTAATTCATCTCAAACAAAATTGATTCCCGATTCTAAAATTTATATGTAAACATCAACCAATGGGATAAAGTTTATTTCATCCAATTGAATAAATTCTTATAGGTAGGTTTTAGGGAATATATAAGGAAATGTGATGAACCATAAATAAAAATACCACACCAGAAGGATCAATCAATGTGGGAAAACAAAAAAAATTCATTGTATGCACTTAACTCCTAAAATTTTCAAATTCCTTCATTATTTAAACATTCCAAAAATTGAAGGTGAAAATTTATTTTTTCCTCCAATTTTAATATGCTTATTGAGTTTTTTTATTCAATATAAAATAAATATTGTCATGTATGTTATCTAATGTTCAACATGATCAAATTTATGGAATATATTAATTAAATTTTAAAAAATTACCTCTTAGTGCAGTATAAATTTTTTTTTCAAACCATTCACCAACCAAGATATATTTTTTGAAATATGTATTCATATTAGAAGCCTATGTTTGAATATTTAAGTTTGTAGTCATGAAATATTACTTATGATATAATGAGGATTTGATTCAATTTTATGATTAATTATAATATCATTACAGTTTTTTATATTTATTATCTAGAAGAAATAGTGTTTAATTTATTTAGATGTTTTATGCATTTTCCTGTTGATGCACATGTTGTGCACTAGTAGCACACATAAATCTCAAGGCATACAATGAAAATCCCTACCACTGAACCAATGCACCACCCTGTTGGGGGGATATGTCGATATTAACAAGGTTACAAACATTGAAAATAATGGGGATTATGGTTTCTGGATCTTATTTTATTAAACAACACCCAATGCATACTCCTACAAAGTTGAAAAACATGAAAAATTCATGAACAACAATAGAAGTTCGATATAATGATAAAAAAACATAAAACTCCAATTCTGAAAACCCAATGACTTTTTATTTATGTTTTTGAAAATAATTTGTTTGATTATATTTACAAAATTGTAAAAAAAACTTTATGTTGAAACAATTCATGATCAAGATTAAGGACGAAGTCAAGTTAGTTTCACAATCAAATAATCAAGTGGATCAAATTAAGGTGTCAGGAAAATGTACAAAAAATTTCAAATCCCTAAATCCTAAAACCTATAGGGGAATTTGATTTTTATCTTTAAAATACATTATTTTTTTTCAATTTAAATAAAAATTAAAAAAACTCATTTGATTATTTTCATATTTTTTTCATTCTCAATGACCATTTTAAATTTTATTTATTAACAAATTTGTACCAAATTATTATTTCAATTATATTTCCAAATCATATTAAAAAGATATGTATAGGATCATGGTATACATGGGAATCGAGGTACTCGAGGTAGAAATGATGAGGATGGAAGAACACACACAAGTGGAAAAGACCCATTGTGTGGAATTGGAGGCCTAATGATAAGGGCTAACACCAAGAGAATGAATAAATCCTTCAATGGATTAATCATGGAATTTCATCAGGATACCCAATATCCTAGATTTAGGGAAGAATCCAGTACTATAATTACATTAATCAAGGTCCAGAACTGATTTCCAAATATGTAATGGTCCACTTCATCCCACGATCATGATAATGTCCACTTTGGGCCTAGCTTTCAAGATTTTTCTTTCACTGGGTTCTGGACCTCATGAATCCACCAATAAATTGCCTCATGATGGGAGATTTATCTACACCACCATATAAAGGGATGTTTCTTTCACCTCTTCCATAGATGTGGGATTAAAATAATACCCCCTAGAAGGGCCCAAAATTATAACTATCATATTGAATGGACACTATCTCTAATACCATTTGTAATGGCCCAGTCCATCCCACGATCAGTATATTTTCTACATTGGACCTAACCTGAATGGTTTTTCATTCTCAAGGATCTATCCATCTAGAATACCTAAGGAAACTTCCTCATGATGGGTAAGGTATCCACACCACCTTATAATGGGGATTTCCATGATCCTCATATTTAGATGTGTGATTTCCCCCAAGTGGTGCTACGAATTTTCAAGCTCATCTCCCATGGAATCCTCAATGTCAAAAGGTGGCAGGATACATGTCTTAACATTTCCAATAGGTTCTTCTACTTGACTTCAAAGGTCATGGGAATGTTCCAATGTTGTATAAATAACAATTTATTCTTTTTGACTATGTAAAACTAGGAATTATACCAATTTAATGATCCACCCCATGGTGTGATTCTATTTTGAAGGTCACTTTGGCTATAAATAGAAACACCCTTGTACTATTGGATCAAAATGAATGAATGCAATGATATTAAGGATTTTTATAGTTTAAATAGTTTTTTTGATTTATTATTGACAAGTAAAAGAGTTGGTCATCATTTGTAATGTATTAAGGCATGATTTTTTAGAAAAATGTTTTCTTTGGGTTCTTCCATGACCATTTCTCCACCATCATTATAATTTTCAATTACTGCACCACATTTCAACTTATTTCTTATAACGATCCAAGTTCTCAACACATGAGAATTGAACATGATTACAAGTAAAATTACTAGCATTTCTTGTATTGTGTATCATTTAGTGTCGTATCTCACTTTTAAGAAGACAGCTTCATCAATTATTATACCTTCTTACATATTTCTTTCTCTTCAAATCGGAATGGCATAAATTCTTATCTATGTTATTATTAACCTATATATATCATTTAATTTTAATTTTAGACCTATATAATATCATTATAGTTGTGGGTATGATAATCTCTCTTCCCCATTTTTAGTCATCCAAATGAAATCTATAAATCATGATATACAATGAGTTCAAATTTCCGATGAATTCTACAAATTTAGAACAACAAAAATATCATTTTTATTTCATTTGATATTAAAAATTATTTCTTCTACTATATATCAATATTTGACATTTTATTTGTTTATAATACTTTTATTCAAAAAAAGTACAAAAATAAGAAAAATAAGGGATGAATAAAATTGTATCATTTTCAATTATACGTCCCATTAAATCATTTCATTATCAATGTTTCTCCTTACCACAAATTTCATCTTGAATCTATATTTAACATTATCTATTAATTCTAGTTTAGGATTTCCACATTCCAAAAAATATGATGATTTGTTGTAATTAGTTAATAATTTTATAGGAATCAAGTTGAGGGGTAAAAGTAAAGAGTGTTATATTTTTTTAAAAAGGATATTTCAGTGATCCACGAGAAAACATATCATTTTTTATTTTAAACACATGAGGGAGTGTTTATGGTCCATTTTCATTTATTTTAAAATTTTATTATTTGATTCGTAAATGGTAGAGAAGTGTATCACCGGTGAGATTGACATTTTTTTGTTCATGATGGATGTACAAGAAAAATTCCAAAGTTTGAATGCATGGAAGGATGGATTACAAGTACTTCCTATTCTAGAGTACCACCTATGTTCTGGGTCACTGAAGTAGAAGAGAAGTAATCTAATTATCATGAGTCACCAATTCAATGAAATAAACCACTATGGGGGCACTCCAATGATCATGGAGGAGTGAAGACTAGGATTACATCATTAAAAGATAAGAATTAACCTGAATCATATTTGTAGATGGAAGTAATGGTATATCATGTTTTTGGTTGTCAAAACAATTCGAAGGATAATACTATGATGTTTCAGGCTATGTAATTCACAAAAAATGCTAGTATTTGGTATAATCAACTAATATTGATTCAGAAATTATATGGACAAATTTCGATCAACAATTGGGAGGAAATAAAATAGTTAATGCATAATTGGTTCATTTTTAGCACCTATTATAAAGATTTGTTCCACAAGTTGTTGGGTTTGAAATAAAGAGCCATGTGTGTGGAGGTGTATCACAAGAAGATGGATATAATCTTGATATAGGAAAATATTAATGAGGAGTGAAGGGACAAAATGGAAGGGGTCCTGAATGGACTCAACCATGAAATTTGAGGCATAGTGGACATAGATCACAACATGGACATGGTGGATCTCTATCAAATGGATATTAAAATGGATAAGTGAGTAAGGGAAAGTATGATGACCCATATATCTTATGGTAAGGATTATAGGTCTTCTACCCAGTTCAAGGATTTAAAACCACAAGATCAAGTAAGGGAACCAAAATCAATTCAATAGAGGTGACCAATTGCAAACCATTATTTTCGAAATCAAAAGGTAAAATAGTGGTTAAGGTGGTTTCTAAATCATGTGATATCAAATGTTTTAAATAACATGTATTTGGAAATTTTTACCACAAAATCCCCAAGTAATTGGACAAATATTATTTTGGATCATGCATATGTTCTTAGATTAATACAATAAAATATGAAATGTCACCACTTGAAGAGTGTTTGGATGTGGATATAGAGAGCCACATACAAAGAGAAATTCTCATGGAAAGGCATTCTTTGAGTGCTCAAATAATGGAGAACATGATCAAGAAAAAAGGGTGAATATTTTTCCTACTATAAATAAAATCAATGATATGGTATATAGTATTATAATTTATAGTTTTAGTTGAACAAACATATCATGTGGTTTTATGGATGATAAATTGGGATTATCTAGGACTTGACAAGATGGACCTTAGAGATTATAATGGATTGATAATAATTATGTTGTAAATGTGAATACACTTTCACAAGACCCATCTTTAAGTAGTATGAATAAAAGGTGATCTGTAATCATGTTACCATACATGATAGTCATATATTTTTTGGGTAGGGATTGGAAATTTTGTAGGAGGGTCAATCATGATAGATATAGAAACAACTATTATTTTGAGTTTAACTAGAGGATGGTTATTCGTATATAATAGAGTCCTTTGTAAGCATATGAAGACTAGGTGGGGGATTTAGAGAGAATGAGAGAAGGAAGAAACATAAATTAGAGAAAAATTATATAGAATAAAAAGAGTAGAAAAATCAAGAGTGAAAAAAGACTGATGAGTGGCATCAATAAAAAAGAGGGAAATAAAATATTTGAAAGCAAGTGTGAAAATAAGAGTAGAAAAAATAATTTTGAGGGAAAAAGTGAGTTTATTTTTAAGAAAAATATATAGAAAGAGATCATTAGAGGGGTGGGAACACTAATGATTCTATGTAAGTGAGAATTGTTTACCACTAACTCACTTAATACATCAGTTCCTTGTACTATTGTGTCTATTTTTATGGAATTTGGTGACATGTTTCCAGATGAAATTCCTAATGTCATACCACCCTTACGGGGTATCGTGAACCACATCCAATTCCTCTAAGTAGATACACTTTATAATATACTAAAATATCAGGAAAATTTGGAGGAGTCTCAATAAATCCAAATACACGTGGAAGACTTTATAAGGAATGGTTTTTTTTTCTCGGGGCATTAAGTCCTTTTGGGATACCAAGGATGTGTCCACCAAGCCATGATTACATGTATTAATTTCATAGGATTTATTATATCAAAAAATAATAATGAAAAACTATTCTATTAGGGATACTTACACCTTGATAAGTAACATTTTTTGGATTGTTTAACTCTTGATTCTTGATTTATGACTACCAGTTATTACCCCATATCATATTTTTATAGGTTGACCTAAGTTCAATGATATTTTTATTAGGTCGAATATGGTATTAGCAGTCTGTTATCCCATGAAAAACCTACCCTAATGAGTTATATTTAGTTATTTATGTAACTTATCCTAGACACTACTTGGTTTATACACACAAACTAGATAGATTTAAACACCATTTGTGGTGTCATACTAATTATATCTCACACCATTTTCAGTTCTCCAATTGTACCAAATAAGTCCTCTTGATTTCATGTGTATAATAAGTGAAGCATCCATATTCCTTTGTTTGATTTTTAGTATATGGATAAAGTATAGAATCAGAGGACCGAGCCTATTCTCTTTTTGATAAATGGGGTAGTTTTTTTTTTCTTTAATATTATTAGAATGTTGTATATGACGTTACCCCTATTTCTCTTTATCTTCACTTCTTTTTATAGAATCAGCTGATAATAATAATTTTGGTATAAATCATTGATTCAACATCCCCATGTTTATTTATAATGTATTATTTAATATTATTCTGACACTAATTATTATTTACTGATTTAATTATTCTTTTTCATTACTTTCCATTGTGATACACTCTGATGAAGAGTGTATAGTCTCTCCACAAAAACAATTTAGACCCTTGCAGTTAGTTGGAATCCTTTGGGGTACAGGGAGGCACACTTGATTTCATTTTCCTAACCATCTTGGTACACCACGTAATGGATTTCAGTGTAGGATTCTACCAAGTGGTATTCAATTTCATTTTCCACTATCCTACTATTTAGGTTTTAGATAAGAGACTAGAATTTTTTTAGAAATTATTAATGGGCATATGTCTGGGAGTAGATATCCCACATATAGGGAATACCAAAATTATATGAGATCATATATTGTTGTTATTGGTTTTTTCCTATTATAGTTGCACTAATTTCACTATTTGGTGAAGGACATGTATTGTGATGTTATTATTTTTTATAATATGATTATGGAATTGTTGTTCCATATCTTGTTGTGGAAAGGAGGTTTCATGTTAAGCATCATATTAGGAACTTAAGAATTAACATGTCATGCATTAGTGATCCCATCGTTATATTATTTCATGCATTTCCTAATTTTTTTTGTTATTGTTGAGTGTCCTGATTATTATAATATGTAATTGTGATAATTTTTCATCATATTAGGAACTTAAGGATTAACATGTCATGCATTAGTTATCCCATCGTTATATTATTGCATGAATTGTCTATATTTTTTGTTATTATTGAGAGTTTCATGATTGTTATAATATGTAAATGTGATAATGATTCTTGTGGGGATAACGTAATTAGATTAATTAATGTGTTTTTGATACAAATCACAGGGGAAAAAATTAGAAAAACAGGTATTTGCGACGGGCTATTTGCGACGGGATCCCGTCGCAAATAGGCCGTTGCGGAAAACGCCGTCGCAACTAAACTTATTTGCGACGGGACCGTCGCTAAAGCCTTTTTTTGCGACGGGCATTCTCCCCGTCGCAAATAGTATTCCGTATTTTTGTAAAAACCTTTTTAAACAGTTATTGCGACGGGCCCGTCGCAATAACGTTTTTGTTTTAAAAATAAAAAAATTAATAATACTAGTATTTGCGACGGGAACCGGGACCCGTCGCAAATACTATTCATAGTAATTGCGACGGGACCCGTCGCAAATACTCTTTTTAAAAAAAAATAAAAAAATATTAATAATACTAGTATTTGCGACGGGCATAGTATCCCGTCGCAAATACTATAAAAAAAATAAAAAAAATAAATTATTAATAAATTATTTTAATTAATATAATAATAGAATTATAATTTACAAATGAAAATAATAAATTATTTTAATTACTATAATAATAGTAGAATTATAATTCAAAAATAAAAATAATAGAATATTAATAAATAATTTAATTAATATAATAATATTATAATTATAATTCATAAATAAAAAAAATATTAATAAGTTATTTTAATTAATATAAAAATAATAGAATTATTTTACATTCAAATATTAAAATAATTCAAGTATTACAAAAAAATAATTAAATTATAATATTATAAAATTTTAATATATATATATAATTTTATTATATAAATAAAATTTTAATATATATATAAAATTTAATATTATAAAATATAAATATTATTATTATTCATATTAATATTTTTATTTAAAAATATAATATTATTAATATTTTATAATGAGACAGAAACTACGAATAGAAAAAAAAAATATTTTGATTTCACAAATTTTATAACAGAAATACAAACTCTAATCTGTAGGAGGGGGGGAGGTGGGGGATCTGCAGATGGTGGTGGAGGAAACTCCATCCCTAAAGCATGAGTGAGTCGGCGCATGTACTCCATCTGCTCCTGATGCTGCTACTGCCACCGACTCGTCTGCTCCTCGTACAGCTGCTGCTGGCGTCGACGCTCCTCCTCATGCTGCTGACGTATCTGCTCCTGCTCCTGTCAGAGACTCTCTATCTGTGCAGTCTGAGATCGCAACTGCTCCTCATACTGTGTAGAAGAAGATGCACGAGCTCCCCTCGAGCTGGACGCCGACATCGCAGCACTGCCATAATAATCTCCGGGAGTCAGTCGAGAGCCGATACCAACTACCCGGCCCTTCTCGAAGGCATACTGGGTGGCCTGCATCCATTCCGCCTCATCAAACTGACGGGCAGTGGTCTGATCTGATGACTCGGCCTGACTCTCAGGCCGGGCCTGTGCCGCTGCAGCCTCATATGACTCCTATAGTTGCAATTTAAAATTAAAATTGTGAATATATTATATGCAGTTAATTTTTAAACTTGAAAACAAATAATACTGACCACGATGTGATGCTGACGATCACCTCTGAGCTCCCCAGTAGAAGGATCACTATACATCCTCCGATATACGTCGTACTCTGTAATATCGGGGTGCTCGACAGCCTATAAGAATAAAAAATAAACTGTTAATATTTATAGTTATATAAAATATTTATAAATAATGTACGTACCAGATGCTGTCTATGAGTACTGAAAGAACGACTCCCAGCTCGATGAGTCACCTCCTGCCTCCCCCGATTCTGCCTCCCCACCGATGATCTCCTCTGAAAGGCACCACTCAACCAGTGCGCACATAATCCATCCCATACATGGGATGAAATGTACTCTAGTCGGTGTGCTCTACATGACTCCTCAAAATCTGACACTCCTGCTTTCTTCATCGCAGCTTTTCTTAAATTGTGCAAAAACTGACGAAGGCGATCACACATAGCCACCTCCCATGCCTCGTGGATGGCGTCACGCATGGTATCCTCGATCGGATACCATAAAGCCTACAAATAAATCAAAATATCAAGTTAGAAATGAAATAATTTTCAAAATAAAAATTATTTATTTACGTACGTACCAACCAATGGCCGAACATGGCCTGCTGCACATCAATGGGAATCTGCTCCCATGTGGTCCACGGCTGAGAGAAATAGTTGCGCAAAATAGCGCTGCCCTGTCCGACTGCTATATGCGAAAAACTGAAAAAATAATAAACATTTATTATGTGAATAGATTAATGAAATCTTAGTCAAATTCACAGGTTATTACACAGGTTATCACACCTCCGGGTGCGCGGATCAAACCCAAGACGTGGACGTCGCTCGGGGACGGGGTCAGGAATCATCAATCGTGCAAGACCGCGCCCCCTCCGCGTACTCCCTGGAGCGCCTGCAGGCTGAGGGTCATCTGTCAGCAACTCATCCGCATCGAAAGGCAGGTCAGCCTCCGCCAACTCACGAAATGTGGCCTCGTCCATCTGAAACAGAAAATGTTAATATTAGCAAATAATTGATAATTACTATTATATATACATATATATACATATTATGATTGTATATAAATACCATGGAATTCTATAAGTGTTCATCTTCATCATCATGTTCATATATGTCAATGTCATCTTCATATTCCTCCTCAACATCATCGATATCCATTCGAGTTGCAGTTGCTTCATCTCTTACCATTTCAAATTCATGTGTGACATCATTAACATCATCGTCATCACCGACTCTTAAATGTGGGGTGTCGTCATCGATACTCATATCTCTTTGTAAAAAAGATTGATTTTGAGTACTCTCTTGAAAAACTTCAATTCTTTGCACATCAGTGAAAGCACATTCACTTTGACTAAACTGATTGTCTCGAATTTTGATTTTTATTACACTCCACTAATCAGTCAAGTCTCTTGATGTTGCACAGTACTTTGCATAATAAACTTGATATGCCTGTTGAGCCAATAAGAATGGTTCATTTACTGCGAGAACACTTTTACATTTAATATCGATGATTCCATGAGTCGGATGAACACGCACGCCTCTCTCTATATCCAACCACCGACATTTGAACATGGTTATGTAATGTTGTCCAAGATAACAGAGTTCAATGATTTCATCAAGTATAGCATAAAAGTCAACTTCATTTTCTCGATGATGAGATCCTCTCAAGCTAACTCCACTGTTCATTGTTTTTTTCGATTCCCCATATGCATGCGTGTGGAATCGAAATCCATTCACCACATATGCATTATAAGTTTTAACAAGTTTGGAAGGTGGGTTACTCAATACCCACAGCCGTTTGTCAATTTTATCAGCATGTCGAGACACCTGAAGATTTGTGAAATAATTATCAATATAGTAAACTATACATTGAATGAGTTGCTAAATGATAAAGAATTTATGTTACCAGTTTTTGAAACCACTGAGAGAAATTTTTCAATCGCCGTTCTTCGAGAGCAGCTGCTGTAATTTGTGGAATTTGTTTCTTGATATGATTATCATACAACCTATAAAAACCAAAGTTATTTACTGTAACATAAATGATAGAATAAGTGATATAAACACTTACAGTACAACTGATGTCATCTCTTCACAGTTGAGCAGAACATACGTATGAGCTCTATGATGTTAAACATCTGAAAGCCAGCGTTCAGAAACTCCACCAAAACCAAGCTCTGACTGGTTGAAAACAGATAATTGATTGTCGATTTCATCAATATTCCTCTCATTCTGTCCCATTCGGTTGTGTTTTGAAGGATACTCAGATTCAAAATAATGGGAGCAGAAAAAAGATATTTCCTCTTGCAAATAAGCTTCTGCAATAGATCCTTCAATAGATGCTTTGTTGCGTACTTTTCTTTTCAATTTTTGCATGCATCTTTCAAATGGGTACATCCATCGAAACTGTACCGGACCTCCACATTTGGCTTCATATGGCAAATGTAACATCAAATGTTCCATTGAGTCGAAGAAAGACGGCGGAAATATTTTTTCCAGTTTACATATAATTACAACAACATCTTTTTCAAGTTTGCCTAGAGCATCATAATCTGCCGTAGCCGCACAAATTTCCCGAAATAAATGAGACATGTCTGTTATGGAATCCCAAATCACAGAATTCAATAGACCTCTTAATCCAATGGGTAGAAGTCTCTCCATTATAACATGACAATCATGACTTTTCAATCCAGTAATATGGCCATTATTTACACATCTACCCAAATTGGAAGCACAGCCATCTGGAAGTCTCAAATCTGCAATCCACTGACAAAATAATAAACGGTTTTCTTTAGACAGTGTATAAGCTGCTTTTGGTTTCAGTAACCTTTCTGTTCTGACATTCTCAAATAGTTCCAATTCTGGACGCCTGCAAATTTGGGCAAGATCTAAACGTGCATTTACATTGTCTTTGCTCTTTCCTGGCGTATCCAAAACTGTATGAAACAAATTATCAAAACAGTTCTTCTCAATATGCATGACATCTAACATGTGTCGGACCAACAAATCAGACCAATATGGCAAATCCCAAAATATGCTACGTTTAATCCAATTGTGTTCTTTCCCAAAACCAGAAATTTTCTGTTGGTTTATTGTGGGACCAAAAGTGATGGGAGGTAATGAAAATACAACCAATTTTAACTCCGAACCTGATAGCATTTTTGGAGGTCCATCCCTTTCAGCTGTTCCTTTTCTGAAATGAGATCTGTTTCTGCGAAAAGGATGATCAGCTGGAAGAAATCTGCGATGACAGTCAAAATAACAAGGTTTCTTTCCATGAATGAGCATAAATGCTTTGTTCTCTCCCTGCAACATCATGTACTAAATCTTGAAACTGGGATGGATCCTGAATCAAGTTGGTATCACCTGCTCTGGAACTACGTTCACCGTGTTGATACCAAAAAACATAATCTGCTTGAAAACCAAAACGCAAGAGATGTTCCCCCACTTTGTCAAACGTGTCAAACGTTCTCAATGCACATTTTCTACAAGGGCATTTTATCTTTCCTTCTGAAACAAATTCTGGATTTGATGCCGCAAATGATAAAAAACTCTCCACACCCTCTATATATACAGGATTTAAACCAGAACCATTTGGATTTCTACGTTGATTTATCCATATGCGGTCATCTAATAATGACTGTTGACGACCTCGTTGTTCCATATTTTTCTATAAAATATAAAAGCATTACTGGTTTTGAATAATTTGTTAGAAAAAACACAAGCAAGGATTGAATATATTGAGAATAAAGCAAAACCTGTTACAAATATTGATAATTTTAATATTATATTGATTTTTTATTTTTTTAATAATACTAATATAATTTTTTTCATAAATATTAATTATATAATAATAACATCATTACATTATTAGTATATTTTATTATTAATATTAAAATAATATAATTTTCTATATTATATACAATTCTCCTTTCATCTGTGTGTTTCACAATCTGTCTCCACATGTAATATTGGCATTCACTTTCACCTCTCCATTGGCAAGTAGGTTGATAATTTTGAAAAAGAATGCCAATATTACATGTGGAGACAGAAAAAACACAGAAGAAAAAAGAATTGTATATAATATAGAAAATTATATTATTTTAATATTAATAATAAAATATACAAATAATGTAATAAGGTAATTATTCCAAATTATTGGTAAGTATTTCAAATTATTGGTAATTATTCCAAATTATTGGTAATTATTCCAAATTATTGGTAATTATTGCTAATTATTGCTAATTATTTCTAATTATTGCTAATTATTGCTAATTATTGCTAATTATTACTAATTATTGCTAATTATTGCTAATTATTGCTAATTATTGCTAATAATTGCTAATTATTGCTAATTATTTCTAATTATTGCTAATTATTGCTAATTATTGCTAATTATTTCTAATTATTGATAATTATTTCTAATTATTGCTAATTATTGCTAATTATTGCTAATTATTGCTAATTATTGCTAATTATTCCTAATTATTGCTCATTATTCCTAATTATTGCTAATTATTGCTAATTATTGCTAATTATTGCTAATTATTGCTAATTATTGATAATTATTACTAATTATTGCTAATTATTAGTAATTATTGCTAATTATTGTTAATTATTACTAATTATTGTTAATTATTGGCAATTATTGTTAATTAATACTAATTATTAGTAATTAATACTAATTATTGGTAATTAATACTAATTATTGGTAATTAATACTAATTATTGGTAATTAATACTAATTATTGGTAATTAATACTAATTATTGGTAATTAATACTAATTATTGGTAATTAATACTAATTATTGGTAATTAATAATCATTATTGGTAATTAATAATCATTATTACTAATTATTGGTAATTATTACTAATTATTCCTAATTAATACTAATTATTCCTAATTAATCCTAATTATTCCTAATTACTGTTAATTATTACTAATTATTGTTAATTATTTCTAATTATTACTAATTATTTCTAATTATTACTAATTATTTCTAATTATTACTAATTATTTCTAATTATTACTAATTATTTCTAATTATTACTAATTATTTCTAATTATTTCTAATTATTACTAATTATTTCTAATTATTACTAATTATTGCTAATTATTACTAATTATTGCTAATTATTTCTAATTATTGCTAATTATTACTAATTATTGCTAATTATTGCTAATTATTACTAATTATTCCTAATTATTGATAATTATTCGTAATTATTACTAATTATTGGTAATTATTACTAATTATTGGTAATTATTGGCAACTATTGTTAATTATTCCTAAATATTGATAATTATTGGTAATTATTAATAATTAATACTAATTATTGGTAATTAATACTAATTATTGGTAATTAATACTAATTATTGGTAATTAATACTAATTATTGGTAATTAATACTAATTATTGGTAATTAATACTAATTATTGGTAATTAATACTAATTATTGGTAATTAATACTAATTATTGGTAATTAATACTAATTATTGTTAATTATTACTAATTATTGTTAATTATTTCTAATTATTACTAATTATTTCTAATTATTACTAATTATTTCTAATTATTACTAATTATTTCTTATTATTACTAATTATTACTAATTATTTCTAATTATTACTAATTATTTCTAATTATTACTAATTATTTCTAATTATTACTAATTATTTCTAATTATTACTAATTATTGCTAATTATTACTAATTATTGCTAATTATTTCTAATTATTGCTAATTATTACTAATTATTGCTAATTATTACTAATTATTACTAATTATTGATAATTATTCGTAATTATTACTAATTATTGGTAATCATTACTAATTATTGGTAATTATTGGCAATTATTGTTAATTATTCCTAAATATTGATAATTATTGGTAATTATTAATAATTAATACTAATTATTGGTAATTAATACTAATTATTGGTAATTAATACTAATTATTGGTAATTAATACTAATTATTGGTAATTAATACTAATTATTGGTAATTAATACTAATTATTGGTAATTAATACTAATTATTCCTAATTAATACTAATTATTCCTAATTAATACTAATTATTGGTAATTAATACTAATTATTGGTAATTAATACTAATTATTCCTAATTAATACTAATTATTCCTAATTAATACTAATTATTCCTAATTATTGTTAATTATTCCTAATTATTACTAATTATTGGTAATTAATACTAATTATTGGTAATTAATACTAATTATTGGTAATTAATACTAATTATAGGTAATTTATACAAATTATTGGTAATTAATACTAATTATTGGTAATTAATACTAATTATTGGTAATTAATACTAATTATTGGTAATTAATACTAATTATAGGTAATTAATACTAATTGTAGGTAATTAATACTTATTATTGGTAATTATTACTAATTATTACTAATTATTCTTAATTATTGATAATTATTGATAATTGTTTCTAATTATTAGTAATTAATTGAATAATTATCAATAATTAGAAATAATTACCAATAATTATAAATAATAACATTATTAATATATTTTATTATTAATATTAAAATAATATTATTTTCTAATTTATATACAATTCTTCTTTCATCTGTGCGTTTTCTATCTCCACATACAAATAATACATGTGAAGACAGCAAACACACAGATGAAAAAAGAATTGTATATATATAAAAAATTATATTATTTTAATATTAATAATAAAATAAACTAATAATGTAATAATGTTCTTATTCGTAATTATTGGTATTTATAACTAATTATTAATATTTATTCTTAATTATTAAAAATTATTACTAATTATTCCTAATTACCAAACAATACTAATAATTTAAATTTATTAAATAATAAAACAATGTAAACATAATTAAATTACAACTAATTAATAATAATTGAAACTAATAAAAAATTAAAAATAAATAAAAAATTAAAAATACCTTGAAAAATGATCTGTTCTGATCGTTCTTGAAAACTTTAATATCAGCTCCGGAGAAACAAATTAAACTGGAGAAAAACTCAACTCTAGAAATATAATTTTCAGAGAAGGAGAAGATAAGGAATGAGAATGAAATGAAAAAAAAAGGATGGGGGTATTTATAGGTTAGATTATTTGCGACGGGACCATTTGCGACGGGATTCCCGTCGCAAATATTATTATTTGCGACGGTACCCGTCGCAAATACCTTAGCCAACATTTATTACGGTCAACCGGTAAATAGTTATTTGCGACGGGTCCCGTCGCAAATAACCCCTGCCGACATAGTATTTGTGACGGGGGGATATTCCCGTCGCAAATACCTTTTACCGCCGCCGGTTATTTGCGACGGGGAAAGAAATCCCGTCGCAAAAGCCTCCTTATTTGCGACGGGGAAATACCCCCGTCGCAAATAAGTTTTTAACATGACTATTTGCGACGGGAATAAATCCCGTCGCAAATAACCCGTCGCAATTGCTCATTTTTCCCGTAGTGCACGTAATGGATTTCAGTGTAGGATTCTACCAAGTGGTATTCAATTTCATTTTCCACTATCCTACTATTTAGGTTTTAGATAAGAGACTAGAATTTTTTTAGAAATTATTAATGGGCATATGTCTGGGAGTAGATATCCCACATATAGGGAATACCAAAATTATATGAGATCATATATTGTTGTTATTGGTTTTTTCCTATTATAGTTGCACTAATTTCACTATTTGGTGAAGGACATGTTTTGTGATGTTATTATTTTTTATAATATGATTATGGAATTGTTGTTCCATATCTTGTTGTGGAAAGGAGGTTTCATGTTAAGCATCATATTAGGAACTTAAGAATTAACATGTCATGCATTAGTGATCCCATCGTTATATTATTTCATGCATTTCCTAATTTTTTTGTTATTGTTGAGAGTGTCCTGATTATTATAATATGTAATTGTGATAATTTTTCATCATATTAGGAACTTAAGGATTAACATGTCATGCATTAGTTATCCCATCGTTATATTATTGCATGAATTGTCTATATTTTTTGTTATTATTGAGAGTTTCATGATTGTTATAATATGTAAATGTGATAATGATTCTTGTGGGGATAACGTAATTAGATTAATTAATGTGTTTTTGATACAAATCACAGGGGAAAAATTAGAAAACTTTATTATATTCTTTTTAATTGAAAATCATACCTGGTTTTGGGATGTGGTTAGTATAGAAAATTGGATCAGAAAATACTTATAATACATTGGGAGGCCCTAGATGCTTTCCCACCCAATATCCTAATGACCCTCTCTAAAAATATTATTTTAAATGAACTCTTGTGGTAACCCTCACTACCACATTTATTCTCACATTTTTCTGAGGTTTCACATGTTTTTTACATTCCCATGTGACTCCCTAAGTATATAATGAGATGGAGGGTAATTTAATAATGATGGAATAATTTTATCCAATAATAAATTAGAAAATCTTGGTCATGGATTGTCACAATAGTAGTGGGTACTAAATGTAAATGGACTACTTCCCAAAGAAAATGATCTTATATGGATTAGGCTATGTGCAGATGATTGAAGAGTAGTAAATGAGAATCTTTAGAATAAATGGTCAATAACCACATATATCACATCGTACTCCATGGATTTTGGAAGACTGGGAATGAAGTCCATATAAATATATGACCATAATATTGTAGGTACAACCAGCGGTTGATGTAGTTCTATAGGAGAATGAGTTCAATATTTATATTTTTGAAGAAAATCACATTTATAAACAATTTTTTGAACATAACCATTCATTAACACTAAATTTAAATTCATATATAATTTTTATTAGGTGTGGTAAAATACACTATGAACCCATGAGGAGAAGAATGAAATTATCCTAGTAACAGAGGAACCCAAGGGGAATCATCTGGGATGGTCAATCAACCAACATACTAAATCCATTTGTAATTTAGAAGAATCTGAAAATATATGGTTCCCTAACTAAAAATTACAAAAAATAGATTCCAAATTTTTTTATTTAGATATCATATCGACCAGGTTGTGCCCCTCTTCCCAGACTGGATGAGACTACATGTGGTAGCAGTGGGCCACCTCTTCATCCTTCCTGAAGAATGCATCAACAATAATGTTTTCCTTGACATGTTTATAAAAAAATCATAAGGTCAAACCTATCATTTGACAATCCAAAAATACTTGTAAAATATAGTAATAAATTGTTTAACAAAAGATTTGAGGTTATGGTAGGATGAAAAAATATGAACAGTTTTCCCAATAAGTAAGGTCACCAACACTGAATTCAAAGTACCATCACCATGATTTACTTCTCATATATTGGCATACCTAGGTTTCCATCTAAATGAAAAGCATGGGAAAACCCGATTAGTCTCCTTTTGTTATGCGTACAAATCATATACCTTATCCAAAATCATCACAATCAAGGATGATGTGTTTGGAAAAATATGAATGAGTGAGGATAGTGGAATCCATCAATAATTGATTAAAATGTTGTAAATCTTGTAGGGCCTCATCCTTCTATTAGAATCCATCCTTTCTAGTAAGATAAGTATTGGTTTCATCCACCTTTCTAAAAACATGAATAAACCGGTGGAAGTAGTCGGTGTGGACCAGAAAACTTGGGAATCCATTAACTACAGTAGGGGATGGCCAATATAACATGACCTAGTTTTTTTATTATGTCCTTGTAAACTCCATAAACCGAAATGATGGTCTCAAATACTCAATTTTAAACTTCCAAAAAAAATATTATTTCTATTGGAAAAATTTATTTTCATAGAGAGTATGATGAATTGGTACAACAAGATGTTATTGGGACTACCGATACCTTCTATAGACAATAATTTCATATAAAAAAAATCAGATTGAGGGATTAAAGAACAAATTCATATTTTCCTAAAAAGTGGAGGGAGTATTCATTAAACCAAAAGACATTACTATATTATACTAACGACTACAATGATTTTAAAGGGAAAAATTTTCCTATCACATTCATGTATACGAAAATAATAATACCCTAGTCTATGGTCATGCATAGAAAAGTAGGTGAAAAAAATATATTTCTTCATGTAATTCTTCAACAACTTGAAATGTAAATTTTGTGAGGTATGGTAAAATTATTCAACAAACTTTAGTCTACACATATCCACCATAAACCATATTCTTCTTAACTAATTGAAATGGGATTGTAAAGGAATGTGAACATCGACTAATTATTCCTCTACACAAAATCTCATGCACATGTGTTTCTATTTCATTCTTTCGAAAATATGGGTATCTATATGGCTGCAATGAAACCATTAATTGACCGGGTATGAGTCTTATTGAATGATCGTGTTTCCCTTATGCTAGAAGACTCATGAATTCATAAAAAAAGTAAAGTAGGACCAATGTAAATTCATGGCATTGGTGATTAGACATGAACTACTCCCCACTACTCTTCTTGCCCCCAATTTATTGAAAATGTACTCTATTGAAATTCTATAATCGACTAAAATGTTCAAGTGATAATGCTAAATTATTAGAACATTGGACTCTTGATAATGTGATCAAATAATTATCCAATAAAAATTCCATCACCATGTTTTTACAATTGATGCAGAAATCCCCATGGTTAATCAGCCATGCTGCACCCAAAATTACATACAGTCCGAAAACATCAAAGACATGGGATTATATTAACACCTGTAAGACACTATTGTTAACAATATGTGTTGTTAGTCACCTAATTATGACCTATTTGTTACTAATAAAATTTTGGGCTAACCCAATATTGAATAAAATTAAAACTATAATTACTTAAATGTTTCCTTCAATTTTCATCGGCATAGTGTATTCTCTGATAAGTTTCTCATGCCACTAGAAAATTATCATTCCCTGTAAATCCACAAACATACATTCAACCTCAAAAATATCTTCCACCACCTCCACTAGTACAATTTACCCATAATATTGTAGATTAGGTACATCATAATCATCATCTTACACCAATATTGAATATCGCATCTCAAGATTAGAATAACTATGCATGGGGATTGTATTTTATTCACAATGAAAACTATATCCCTTATTCCATTGGTCCTACCACTCTTGAATAGTTAATTTTCGAACCCCTATTGCTCCAATTGGAGCTCTACGTGGTGTATTTCTATTTTTTACCCATAAAATATCATATCTATCATAGTAGTGGAGGTGTTGGTCTTGGTTGTGGAGAATAGTATCTCGTATAAGGACTCGACCAGTCTTTACCAATTGACCAGTGTGATCCTCCCACCTAATACCATGTTCCGATGCACTTTTCAAGAGCTAGATAAACATTTCATTCCAATTTCATCACCTATATAGGGGTTTTATGGTTATGAATATGCACTCAGAATCCTACATACTCAAGCTTCCCATGGTGGAAATATCCCACATATTTAGAATGAAGATGTTGTGGAATTAGTGACTCTAGGAACTCAATGTGTTATATGTATTCCTAGAATCTTCTATTCTATTGATTGGTAGATTTTTCTTCATAAATATTTTTCAATTAAAAACCACTAAATCATTCCATTGACTCTTTAAATTGATTCCTAGTCAACAATGGATTGACCTCTTAAAAGATTGTGAACCAATGTACATACCCCTCTTCTATAGTCACCTAAGCTAGCAAAATTTTAGCCTATTCGTGCATTTGGTTATTAGAAATGAATAGTTTTGATAATTTTTTTAACCTCGAGGGGAATTTCCTTATAAAAAGGGAGTTATAACCATTGCAATTCAAACATCAGTCCCAACCCATCATGCAATGTTTCCCCTTAACCCAATATCCCCTCAATTGGTCCCAGATTATTGTGCAAGTGTATCAAAAAAAATAATCCCAATTTTGGAGATGAGGTCATCAACTCTATACATTAGCACATTCATTAGATGACTCAAAATTCTACCTAATGAAATATATAGCTCTTTTAGACTAGAAATTTCTAAATGAATCCCTAACATCGTGGTCGCTCGTCCAGACACTATTGATTCCACTCTTTCAATATGTTGATCTATTCCCGCCTTAGTGTGATCCCTCCACTACTCCAACACCACCATTCAACACTGAATATGAGTCTCCATAATTTAACACTTTTTTCTTCACTCACTCTAGGCTTTTATGCATTGGGGGTGGTGAAAATATTTGTCAGGTCTGACCAAAATGATATAGATGTCACATGGAACAAACATCAAATTGTAGTATATTCGATGTAATTTCAAATAATATTAGGTAAAAAATTCTATGCATTATTGTAGACATAATTAAAAAATAATAGGAATACATTAGTATCCCCTATATGATCTTTTCCCCAACCCCCAATGGTTCCTCAAAAAAAATATTTTTCTATCTACCCCATGTGGTCCCCTTCACAAAATGATTTATTCCCCCTTTCTGTTGGGGTTTCATGTGTGTTTTCGGAACCCAAATTACTCCAAAACAAATTTTTTTCTCCTTAGAAGTCCCCATTAATCTAGAATTTACCTTATAGATGGAAGGGTCCCCCCATCTCTAATAGAATACAAAAATATAAATGTTTTTTTCTAATATAAATTGATCATGACACCTTAACTTACACATTCTGTCAGGTTTGATCCATGAACCAATGGTTATATTGTCTGAAATATTAGTTGATTTGATTAAATGTTAATTTTAATTTATAAATAATTTACTTATATAAATCGGGAATGGTGGTTGATTCTGTCAAATAATTTTAAATGAAATGCTACATCCAATTATTATAAGAAATGCTCATGTCCCAGTTAACTGACACAGTGATAATAGTTTACAAAGAATATGGGAATTTATAAAATTAGAATGGTGTTTCATCTAACTAGAATGCGATATATATATATATATATATGAATATAAATAGTAATAAACATCAAAAAATTTAAATTTGAAAATGAAATGGTTACAATTAAATGGGGATTCCAATTACAATGTAAAGGGTGTTTTCATATATTCCTTTCAATTTACACATCATGTAACTAAAACACTTATCTATGATGTGAGACCATGACCCTAACCTAGACTTATTTATAAGTAGTATGTAGTGTCTTCAATACTTCTTTTTGATATTTCTAATAACATAGACCTAGATATAATAGAATGATTTGAGGTTTCATTTTTATAGTAATTCCTTGTACATATCCATTGTTTTTATCATGATTCCAATACACTATTAAAAATGTATCCAAGGCGTGAATTTGGAAATTAGAGAGTTATGTTGCCACAATTTCATTTAGTCATATTATAGGAGGGTAGAGACATCCATTCTATAGATGTGGTGTCCCTAGAGAAACTAGAATTTCCTGTTGGAGTACAACATGAGGCACCTCCAACGAATCCTCCACCTGGCGTTGTAGCAATATTTCAAGAAATAT
Organism: Viscum album; assembly: GCA_963277665.1. NCBI lineage: Eukaryota > Viridiplantae > Streptophyta > Magnoliopsida > Santalales > Viscaceae > Viscum > Viscum album. Next base: position 630,375,756 of record OY728127.1, read on the forward strand.
TCTTATGTCTCATGTTGTATGTATGTGGAGGACTATGAACTTCCACTTCTATAGAATATTTGATTCATGAATTCAAATAGAAAAAACCTACCAACTTTTTAGGGGATGGAACTCCTCAGGAATTTTAATCAAGGATAGAGGTCATGTTATCGTTCTCATAGAATATTGAGACGCCATTTTATAATCGGGTCAAGATTTCCAACTATATGATCCGTGATTCTGCCAATAATTGTTAGGATTTCACTAGATTATGGTTTGGTTAGTCTTCCACACAACCTTTTATAACTAATCCTTTCCACATATATTTATAGGAGTCCTCACTAAATAGATTATGCACCTACAACAGTGTTCCATTTTTTGGATATAGTATACAGTTTGTTTCACTGAGATTCAAACACTGACCTATGATGAGTTAATAACTACTATACAAGGATGAGCTTGCAACACTATCCAATTATAAGAAAATTTAATTTGTTTTACCACATTTTCAATGATAGTAAACTAAGACATCATCTATTAGTAATTTCATAGGGAGGCTAATAGTGCTAGTTAGGGAAGTTCTGCATCGAGATATGGAGAACGTTTTTATAGAAATAGGAAATTTTGTTTCAAGTATACTTGTTGGGGAAGTTTCCTCCATATGGCATGCACTGACAATTATATATTGTTCCATTTCTGTGGTAGGATAGGACATAATAAGACTAAGTGTATGAAAAACCCAAACATGAGCCAATATTGCAACAGGATAGGTCACCTACAATGATTCTTCTTAAATTTCCCTCCACTACCTAGAGAAAATGGATTTGTACTGACACCACATTCATATAACAATTAGAAGTTATGTGTTAGGATGGGAGGCTTTCTCCAATAGGAAAATTAGGCTAAGAATGTGGTAGGGGACTAGGTAATTAGAACTCATTGGTTCAGTAGCAGTGGATCAGACCTACCTATGTTAGACATGTTACATCACTTGGTAATTGTTCTAGAAATATATATGTAGTGTACCCTACTCCTGTGTAATGGATTATAGGGCCCTCTAATAGTAATTTGTACTATTCTAGTAACCAATACATTGGTTTCTTCCGTATATAATATAGTTTATTCACAATAATTTATATATGATGCAATCATGGAATGTATGGAGCTAGAAATAGAATAATATTGTGGAATAATGACACCCAAAAAACTGTTAGGGTTATGATAGAGAGTATAGACCAACATATAGATTTTAATCTTGAAGTGGGTGGATATCTTTTCCTCTGTAATAATTTTTTCGTCAAGCTGAGAGTTTTTGATATCATTCTCTGGATGGATGGGTTGGATCCATACCATGCCCATGTTGATTTCTACCATTGGAGGGTGTATTTTACATCACCTTCATGTAGGGATTATATTCAAAAGTATTAATGGGATATCTTGGAAAGATGAGTTATACATAATAAATACGGTCTAGGAAAAGTGCTAGACTAGATGGAGAGTATCGTTATGTGTAATTTCTGAATAAATAGTATAGATGTCCCTCCTCTTGTTGTTTGTTACATGGATGTATTCTGTAATAAATCCTATTTATTAAATCTTATTTGAGATGCAGAGTTCACAATTTATCTTGTGTTAGAGGTGGAACCAATTTCCATTTCTCCCTATAGGATGACTCCTAAAAATCTACAAGTACATATGAAGTAGTTGGAATACTTATATTAAATGGGGTTTATACAACACATTATTCAGAATGGGGTTCAACAATCCTTTTCTCCAATAAGTTGGACAGTACACTTAGGATGTATGTGGATTACATTCGATTGAACCTGCATACATAAAAAACGGTATCCACATCCCTATATAGATGGCCTCTTAGACTATCTCTGACATGCGATGGTTTTCACTATGAATAACTAGGGGTTGGTTTACCATAAGGTGTGTGTAACACCTTCCGAATTACCACATTGACCTTCCATAGTAGATATGGATAGGTGAATATTTGATTATGTTGTTTAGACTTAAAACACCCTGATAGTTTTTATGACTCTAATGAATTTGGTTTTCCACCCATATTTGGAATCCATTATGGTAGTCTTAATAGCTGATTCCGTAGTATATTCTAACACGCATCATGACCATGTAAAACATCTTAATATCATTTTGAATAAAATGATAGAGAAGCATATTTATGATAAGGTCACAATATTCCACTTTTGGATTGATATGACTCATTTCTTGGGTCGTATCATTTTTGAAGTAGGGGTATCTAATGACCCCAAAGAGGTGAGCAGCACAGTTTCCATGGGAATCCAAATAAAGTTATTGACATACATAGTTTCTTCGGATTGTAAGGATATTATATGAATTTAATTATGTAATTAACATGCCTAGATGTTCTCCTTATGGGTATGACTAAAAATATAATGAATATATTCTTGTTTAAAGCTTGTGAGATATCCTTTGAAGAGTTTAAGGGGAAACAATCCTTATTGTTGATCCTTATTCTACAATAGCAGGGTAAAAGATATCATGTTTATTATAATGCTTCAAGAATCATGATGGGGGAAGTTTTTATGTATGGAGATCGAGTTTTAGCATATTTTTCATGCCAATTAAGATCTCATGAGCCGAATTATCCTATACATGACCTTTAGCTATTAGTTTTTTTTCATTATCTTTGATTTTGGAGAAATTATTTTTTATGGAAGACCTTTTCATTTACAAAGACCATAAATGTTTTAAGTGTATTTAAAAATTGTGATGTTTGAATCTAAAGAAGTTGAAATGGGTAAAGAACATTCAGTCATTTGACATTGAGATTATTTATACACCTAGAAAGGGGAATACAGTAGATGACACCCTATGTCAATATACATAGTCACATATCATCTAGGATGAATTAGTATGTGGTTGTTGATGGAACTATTTTATAAGATGCTCATAGAGGTTCAGGAATATCATCAGAAGCATGTTTTAATTGAATTTCCTATGACATACTCCCTTATAGAGTGGGTAATGAAGATAATGATTTATGATCCTAAAGTCTTAGTCTTAAGGGAGTCTGTTTCAGATGAGAACCCCCCATCTGGTTGGGTTTTCAATAAAGATGAGATCCTTCACTTTCACAAACATTTATCGGTCCATACAGTGATCCAAGGTGAGTAGATGTATGAATATCACACATTTTTTGGTTGTTTACAATGTTCATACCTAGATGTACAATGAAATATGTCGTCAGTAATAATGGTCAGGTATGAAGATGCATGTTGTAGATTTTATCATTTAGTGCATCAACTGTCAATAGGTGATGGCTGAGCACTAGTTCCCCATGAGACTTCTATATCCTCTCTCTGTTATTGAATTTAAATGGGTTGAAATCTCCATGATTCTTTTGATAATTATTTGGATGTCACCTCGAGGAAGCGATAAGATATGGGTGATCATTTAAAATGTGACCAGAGCCTCACTCTTCCTACCCATATATAAGACTTATGTAGTTGATGAGATAGGAATGATTAATATATGGGAGATTCAACACCACAATGGTGTTCTCGATTCCATAGATTCAGATGAAGATGCACTTTGTATATCAATGTTCTGTATGGGGTTGAATAATGAATTATGTTTATAGGTGTTTCTGAGTACACCCTATCACACATAGGCAGACTGGTAGTCCGATCATACGATCTATCTTTTAGAGGACATGTTATGGGAACACCTCTTTGATTTTGGACGTTCATGGAATATAAATATTAAACTCGTCATATTTTCCAACAATAATAGCATTCAATAAACAATTAAGATGGCTCTTTATGGGACCCTTTACGATATTCCATGTCGTTCACCTATATGTTGGTTAGAGGCAGGTCAGACAACACTATTGGGTCCTTTCCTCATTCAGGAGACATAAGAGAAGGAAAAACTGATATTGAATCGAGAGGCTATAACTCAGTATGGGAAGAAGTCTTATACCGATCCTTGTAGTAGACCTCTAAATTCTGAGATGGGGCATTAATTCTTTTTGTGAATTATTCAATGATTGGGCCATAAATAGATTCAGAGACATAGAAAGTTATCTACTCATTATGGCGGCCCATTTTGGATCATAGAGAGAGTTGAACTGGTGGCATATTTCATGGATTTACTTCAGAGGTTCTAGGCCTTTCATGAATTCTTCCTTGTATAATAGTTTCATCAATATCTTTCTAAGACATCTCTTTCATTTGATCCCATGGATATATAGCTAGAGGATCATGCATCCACTTAGGAACATATAATATGTACCATCGAGTGGAAAATTAAGTCAATTCAAGGGAGTTCAATCACTTTGGTACATGTGCTTTGTCAACATAGCCATGTACGAGATGGGATATCGGTGTGAGAGACTGATGCATGTGCTCAGTGTCTAGAAATTTTCTCATATTATGCTTTACCACCCTTGGAAGGGAAAGCTGGGGACTATTTGTTTTAAGTAGGGAAGGATGTAATGTCCCAACTTTTCAAAGAGCTATAGATCCTTTTAATTTAAATTAAATCCTTACATCCATACTTACAAATGTTCTCTAGGGTTTAATAGCTATTATAATATTAAATTAATATGAAACTTAGTCTCTAATAACACTTTTTTTTGGAACTTCAACAGAGAATCCAAGTTCATGAATACTAAAACTAGCTACTAATTAGAGAAAAATACTACAAGACAAATAAGGGAGATAGAAGATCTGAATTATGTTACTTCCTAAAAAATACCATCATCCTATTGGACTGAATGGGAACTAAATTAATACAAATAGGCTCCTAGATAAGAAATCTCTACAAAAATTTCAAAGGAATACAAATTGGTCAATACGAGCAATCTAAATTCCATCAAAAGTGAATTCAATGCAATGTAATGAATTTAGTCAAACAGACTCAAAAAAATTCTCTATAGGTTCACTCAATCCAAATAGAATCTAATGGAATAATTGTCCCAATGTAAATTCTCAACATGTGAAATCAAACCTAGAAAATACAAACAAATTAATCTTCCTGATTTAAAATTTTTACAACACGAAAGTTCACTCAACCCCTCAACATAAGGAGTCAATTTTTACTTCACCGCCTACACATACACTAGTCAATGTAAAAAAAGGATAAATTAAATAGTAACTCAATAATGGATGAGTTAAAAGAAATGAGATAATCTTAAAAATTCTAGTAAATATTGTCACATATTACAATAATGGATCCCCATGATATAAATATGTTAACATCACCATTTTAATTCAATTTTATTCCATTTGATATTATAAACACACTTATTCACTATCCAATGAACAATGATTACAATGATCCCTTTAGGAAAATACTCTAAATCACATATGAGTATGGCCATTTGATGAACAAATCTCACAGTTTTATATACTATATATTTTTATAATGGATTCATATATCTCTAGAAAGATATTTTGATAGCTTCCTTGTTGAGACCAATAACATAGTTTATAAGATACCATAGAAATAGATTCTACCTCATATCTTCCAACATATTTTATTAAATTGACCATTCAAGAGGATTTTTGTTAGTTCCCTCTAGATTAATATGAATATTAATAGGATCATCCCTGTTTAAATACTATTGGAAATGATCAGTTTCAACTGATAAATAGTGATCGATAGAGACAAAAAAGCTGTAATCCTCTAGGTAAGAGAGAAAAGGGGAAATATTGTACTTAGAGTATTGAATGAGTGACTCTTATATGAATCGAGTGAGCTAGGGAGTGTATTTCATCTAATCAATAAACCATCTAAAATTGTTGGTTAATCTGTACACATGACCTTTAAAATTTAGTTTCCATTATTAAAAGGTCCTCATTTCAAGCACTTCAAGGGGAAGCCATTTTTCAGTCACATACAATCAAATGTGGGTTTGACTCTCAGGGAGAATTATTAGTGGATGACCATCCCTTGGGAAAAAAATAGTGTCCCCATTTAAGGATTACTTTTTTATATATTCACATAGTTTCAAATTTCAGTCAGAAAATAAAAAATAATAAATTTTCATAGTATATATACATTTTTAGAAATTATAAAAAATGAAATAATGTTATAAATAATATATTAATTGAGATTTAGATATTCTAGTCATCTCATAAAGTGTTTTGTTTTGTTGATTGGTCATCACACCCCTCCCTTGAGTGTGTTGTCTATTTAGTAGGTCCCACACCATATAGCATTGATTGAGTACATTCATCCACTATCCATACCCTTCAACCAACACATAGCTATGAACCACATCCATCAATCACAAACAATTGCTGTATTGATCTAGAAACCCTGTGAATTTCCCAATAGTTGTTTTTAGAGCTCAGGATGACATTGTAAGAAAATATACCTTCATTTTCATAACATTTACCCATTACCACTATTATCATTCCACATTATTCCCCCATTCAAAAAAATAAAAAAAACCATTTTCTTTAAAATTTATTATAACTGGCCTACATTTTTTAAAATAAGAAATATTTTACATTAGTCTAGTTATTCATATATCACCTTTTTGTGTTTTATTTTCAATACATAATTTGTATCCATTAAAAAAGTCTCTCAACTAATTATTTTATTATTTTCAAAATTAAGACTATAAATTCATTGAGATAATTCAAATTAAATGATAATACTCTCCATTCATCATCTTGTACTTTAATAACATAAGAAAAATACATTTGGGGTGATTTGACAAAGAGAATAGAAAGAAAAATAAAATAAAATTACTTCTTTGTGATTTATATTTTTTTCACTTTCCATTTATATGCATCAATTTACTTCATCACCATATTATATTTTTATCATATATTTATTAATAATCTTTATCTTTTGGAATTGGGAAAACCAACATACCATACCTTCTACCCCTTTTTATATTTCTTCACATATATTCTACCTTCATTCCCTCATTCTTCATTTTAATCCCATTACCACTCAAATGGGTTGTGTTCAACCATCCCCCAACACAATATTGATTTTGGATGTATTGGTGTCATGTGAACACCGTAAATAAGGTAGTAGATTTCATAAGATCTTGGCATTCAAATTGAGTGTTGGGAGTGGAGGGAAATGAACATTCTTGATTGTGTATAGCTGTTTGTGATTTTGTGTGAGTGATGTGTGTTGTGTGTGTTTGTACATATCATGTGTGTGAGTGTGTATATTTGTGATTGTGGGTGTCTTGTGTGCCTAATTGTGTTTATCATGAATATGTGAGTGTGTACATCTTGTGTGAATGAGTGCTTATATCTTGGGTGTATGTGTGTGTGTGTTGTTCTACACATGTGTGTTTTTTTGGGGTATATGTATTTTAAGATGGTCGTTTGAAGATAAATTCTCATTCTAGTGAAGAAGAATCTTAATTTAGATCTCCCACAATGAAAGCTACACCACTCCAAATGCATTAATTGATGAGACATTTCGATAAGCTTCATGATAGAATTTTGGAGGTCCCACACAAGAGGATTGAAAATGTGGAGAATCAACAATGTTTGATAGGGATTCATGATAATACACTACTTTCTCTAGAACCAAATTTCCCCCACATCATGGAGGAAGAGATGGAAAACATTTATTGTGACTTTGAGGATGTCCAATTATGGGGGAGGTTATACGAACAACCTATGAGAGGCTAAAGGAGACCACATGATGATGAACTACGTGGTGGGATCATAGTGAAGGTCTCTTCAGTTCAATGGAAGAGTGAACTTGAAGCATACATGGAGTGTGAGATGTGGATCAAGTAGTAGTTTTCATTCCATTAATATTCTATAGAGAAATGGTCAAACCTACTTCCCCTAAAATGTATGCTTATGCATCAATTTTGGGTGATCAAATGCCAAAGGAGAGGGCCAGATCCGGTGGATATCCCATCAACACATGGTATGATATGATGTTTTCCATGAGGAATGGGTTTTCTCCCACACATTACCATAGGGATCTCCACAAAAATAATCAATGCCTCACCAAGGGAGTTAGGGTGTTGAAGATTACTACAATGAGATACAAATGGCCATGATTTGAGAAAGCATTGATGGAAAAAATGGGCATATTGTCTTACTTATTCAATAAATAACACCATGTTTAATGCTTCTCCCAAATGGATGCATGAATTTTGGAAGCATTTTGTATATGTATAAAACTATAATGGAATATTTTGATACCAAATCCAAATCTGGTAGGATAGAAACTCATATGAAATCCATTGGGCTATGTTTGTAAATACACTCGCTACATATCTAAAATGAATTCTACAATTTTACCTTTTGGAATTTATTTTGGAAATGTAGAAGTAGGCTTAATGATTTTAGGGTATCAGATCCTCTAACTCTGGTACCACCCACTGGCTATAATTATCTATCCCATTGAATTGTAATCTCATTCGTGTTTTAATTAGTGAAAATCCGCTTGATTATTCTATACTTTTTAAGGATCATTACTTTGTTCCCATGCACTTGTGCATTGGGGCCTTATCAATATACTTGTTAGATTTGTCATCCCGAATCATAATTACTAAATTATTAGACCTCAAATTAAGTGTGATGTTTGTGTGGATTGTCTAACACACTAATCCATTGATTTTGATGTCTATATAGTTGGTCCCACTCTTTATAGATTTGATTTTCTTATTTCATACACCATACATACCCTTAATCGTATACTTAGCTCTGAATCGCATCCCTCATCTGCTAAACTATGTGGTGAAGATTAGGCCACCCCATGCATTTCGCATCAGCTACTCTTCCTCCTGGGATGAATTGATAGTTAGAGATCCATGTACTCTATCATTTTTTATTCTTTTGACTAATAACACATATATAGTTCTTCAGTATCCATAACACTGGATTTGGTTACTCTATTTATATGATATTTGAAGTCACGTGAGTTATGGAACATGATTTCTATATTTAGAAACTCATGGTATAATGAGTCTACTCTCCTAATGTAGGTGGAAAATACTCAAAGGTTTATATATGAACTCAACATGTTGATCCCCATGAGTGTGGACATGGTTACACTTTCTCTAACTTTGGATTGAGATACATTTTCATACTATCTAAAATATTTATATTACTATTGTATCTCTTATTTATCACACTTCCTCATTCATGGAATTATAGTAGGTATGTATGTGATCACCCCTACACGATATTTTCACTCACATGTAACATCTTATGTGGACGACGGACAGTTCGGCAGTGAATACAAAAGAGCATAGGGATACCTGGTACATTTGACAATGTAAGGTGGTCTCAACATGGGGATCGGCAGTTGGGATCTATAAGCTCACTAAAACCTAGTTTTGCCTGGTGAGGACATATTATTGGAATTGTGTTTATTTTCTCACTTTACAGTTCAGTTTACACTATTATGATTTTCCACTATCAGAAGGTTTAACATGAATGGTTGTATCTTTAGTGTTTTTCATCTTTCAATTTTAGTCCCTCTTCATTTTAACATCCAGATGGTTGTGTGTGTTCATATTGATACATAAGAAAAGGACTCCCTGTGTTACTCATGAATTTGGCACTAGTCGCCAGCCCCTAGCATATCGAGGTGGTCTTGGGGTAGTTGTGGCTTGTTCCCCAGGTTGGGTTAGGTTTTGAAAAATAAATTAATTGTCACAACCCATCCTCAGGGCCCGTGCCATGACTACCCCAAGCCCGCCTTCCATAGGCCAGGGTCTGGCGACTAGCACGAAAGGCGTAAATCCCTATACTGGGAAGGTATTGCCTTTATGAAAGTAATCAATCACAATAGAGTATGAAAAAGGAAGTAAACACTAAGTAAAACTGAATGCAAAAGAGTGTGCTGGAAAGTTAATGGGCTAGTATACAAACCCAACTAAACAACGAGTACAAGTAAAGGGACAAAAAGGATAATTTACAGAGTTGCTCTTGGATCGTCCTCTGGGAATTCAAACCTGAAGGGTAGGTACAGATGGCCTCCTCAACACCTTCGTCTGTCAGTCTCCACCGTGTGCTGACTCGTCGCAGGGACCACCTCTAGGTACCTTCCAGTCATTGCGCTCTCAGCCTCCATCAACACTCTACGTCATCTGCATCAAACACAACGAGGTGCGGGCATCGCCTGTGCAGGGGAGAGTATAAAGATACTTAGTAGGGACCCTGAGACCCCTGAAGTCTCACAATATCCACTAAGGATAAGAAATAGAATAAAGATACAACCAGAAAGTATCAACCAACCCTACTTAGGTATATGCCCAAGCATATACCAAAGTTACCAGTCACTGTCCGGATCCAACTCATGAGCCCAAGCACAACACAGTCCACACAGGAATTAAAGTCAAACACCATGATGATAATGGTTCAAATACATGATTCAGCTCACACAGGTATACATATTTCGTATAGAGATAGAGATGATCAGATGTAGTCACAGATTCATCTATGTTGTCAGACCCACACATGATACTAGACCAGCTAAGCTGTCAGACCCACAGAGGATACAAGACCAGCTACTTTGTCGGACCCACACAGTATACAAGTATAGATGACAAAAATGTCGGACCCACAAAGGATACAAGAACATAATTCAAAATTATCAGACCCACATAGGATATAGGAACAATAATCATTGTTGTCGAACCCATGGAGGATCCCAGTACAGTAGTCGTCGGAGTCGCAGCAAGCACTAGGGTTCTCGCACACCACACGCTCGATTCCAAGAGGGTCTAATCCTCGATCCATGTGTCGATAAATAAACTATCAGGAAGTACTGAGTTGATGTATCCTAAAGTTCTGTCTCATCATGAGGAACCCAATGTGATAGACGGTACATCAATCAGACGCCCGATCTGAGAGTTATTAGCATTTCCGTTCCAGGGGCCCGGTTGGAATTACGCTCATTCTAAACCCGGCTGCTTTTCAATGTTTTCCAAAACACACAGAGAGTATCACAAAAGGACCACCTCATCACAAGGATCCCAGGGCCGTAGACGGTGCATCGATCGGATGCGCGGTCTAGAAGTTATTCACGTTTAAGTGAAACAGGCTCGGCCCGTCAAGCCCAGTGGGCAGGCGGGTCAGCCCGACCCGGTTCGGTGGGTCCGACTCGCTTGGGGGTCAGCCCAGACCAGTGTAGTGCAGCCCACCTAGGGACCTAGCCCAACAGATCCGACCCGGTTGGGGGGTCGGCCCGGTTCTCTAGGGCGCGGCCCACCCGCGGACCCGACCCGAGGTTGCGGGCCGGTTCGGCTCACCCGGCGGCGCTGCCCTCTTTGCTGCCCAGCCGGCCGAAGCCAGCTGGTTGGGTCTGGCGCGAGCAGGCCGGACAGTGGGCCGCTGTCTCTCCCACATGGTCCCATGTGGCGCCGCTGTTCCCCTTCAGCCGGGCCAGCTTACGGCAGGCCGGTTTGCCTGCCGAGCGGCCCGCGGAAGCGGGCTGCGGTTCCTCCGCAGCACGGCGCCAAGTGGTGTCGCGGTCTTCTGCTCGGCTGGCCGTAGCTGGCTGGTTTGTCTAGCAAGCAGCCCGCTCTTTGCAGTCTGCGCTCTCCCTTCCTCGCAGCACCCGGTGCCGCGGTCCTCCAGCGGGCCGGCCAGTTCTTCAGCCCTAGCGGCCCGCGGTTGTGGGCTGCAGTTTTCCTCTAATCGGTCGACGTGCGACCACCGCCACCTCCGGTCATCTCCACCCCTTCCATATCATGTCATCCTTCCACCGGTTCATTGCGACGACACCACGCTCTCTCAGCTCCGCCTCCATCGTCAAACAACATAACCATAGGAGGGATGCTGGGAATTGTTTGTTCGGCCCGCGCCCTCCGCGTTATATGATAACAAAGGCCATCGCTGTACAAAGTAACATTGAAGAATCCAGGATGTAAATTTGATTCATTTGAAAATAAATAAATTTCCCAGCCTCGAAACTTATCATTGAACGTCGACGAACTGCGGAAGATGAGCATCGCAGAAGTCGGGCATCGCGGAAGACGGATGTCGTTCCATCAACGAAAGAGGAAAAATTCGTGAGACGTTAGCGATGTTCCTTATGAGAGGAATCTACTCCTTTTTCATGGAAGGAGGTCGAGGAATGAAAGAAAATATGTCTTTGTTCATCAGTGGAAACTGCGTTCTTCATTGGAGATGGTGATATCCTCCCAAATCCCCCCAAGTTCCACCAAAGCAAGTTTATGCCAACCAAATGAAAATAATGAAATCCCTTCTTTTAATGTTGGAAAAACAATTACAAGTGAATTCAAAATGATTATTTAAATTTTGAATTTAATTAATCCTAGGTGTTGGCATTTAATTAGTCATAGGTGTTGGCACATTCATGAGAGGAGGTGAAAAGATTAAAATTCAAAAGAAGGAAGGTGAAAGGTTTTAGGAGTTAAGGGGGGTTTCAAGGGGAGTTGAGAGGTTTGTGTTTGTGTGGGACCCACAACACAATATCCTCTCATGGGTGGTTATGTGGTGTGTGGGACCCACCTCCAACTCCTCTTTGAATAAAATAACCTCCCCTTAATAAAAATTATGTAACACATAATTTTTAAAAAATTTATAAAGAATCACCAAAATAAACATTCAACCTGTACAAAACGCAACTGCGATAAAGGTCCCCTTAAGTGAATACTGGTGCTACGAGTTCATCGATGTCCTCAGATTTCAATTCATAGCATTGGTTGAAAAGATATAAAAACTCGCACGTATGTTTACAGAACTTACCCGAACAAAACATCAGAAAATTATTCCGGGCACATTGGGCTTCGGAATCAGGTGTCGTTAAAAACTACAGACTCATCAAATTCCAAAGAATTTATGAAAAAAATTTCTTGAAATTTCTGGGTCTTTACATTAACCCCACCTCAGGGCTTTACATCCCCATAAAGCTACAAAACACACTAGGGAAACAAATGAGGGTACTAAGCGCACATCTGAGATTCCCGCTCCCATGTTCTCTCCTGGAGGTTCCCGTGCTGCCAGCGAATGCGTACCAGAGGAATCGAATGTCCATGTAGGATATGCTCCTATCAATCCTCGATCTCTACTGGGACCTCCATGAAGGTCTCCCCATCATCGATGTCCAGCTCTCCATGGTCGATGATGTGGGACAGGTCGTGCATGAATCTCCTCAGCTGAGATACGTGGAAGACGTTGTGCACCCAGTGAAAATGAGGTGGAAGGGCCAGTCGGTAAGCCAACTCACCTACTCTGCTGAGGACCTGGAATGGTCTGATGAATCTAGAATACAACTTGCCGCCTCAGCCAAATCTCTGTAGAGCTCGTCGAGGTGAGACATCTAGGAAGACGTGGTCGCCATCCTCTGACTCTAGTGGTCTTTATCGCCTATCAACATAAGACTTTTGTCTGCTCTGTGCAGTCTTCATCCACTCCTGGATGATTTTCACCTTATCCGACATAGCCTAAACCATCTCTGGTCCTACAAGTGCTGACTCCCCTGGGTTAGTCCAGCATAGTGGTGACCTACAATTTCAGCCATACATTGCCTCGTAAGGGTCCATCCCTATGGTTGAGTGGTAGCTGTTGTTGTACGCAAACTCCACCAAGGGTGCATGATCCTACCAACTGCGACCAAAGTTAAGGACACATGCCCAGAGCATGTCCTCAATAGTCTGAATGGTTCTCTCAGTATGACCATCCATCTAAGGATGGAAGGCATTGATCATGCGATTCTACGTCCCGAAAACCACCTATAACCCCTTCCATTTCTAGGAAGTGAAACGAACATCTTGAACAATGATGATAGTCGATGGCACACCATATAGCCGTATGATCTCTGGAACGTAGAGGCGTCCCATGCTCTTTACTGAGCCATGCTCTCTGGTCAGTAGGAAGTGGGTCAACTTGGTGAGTCGGTCTACGATCACCTAGATAGAGTCATTACCTCTGGATGTATGTGGAAGTCTCGTCATGAAATCCATCTATACCCCATCCCACATCCACTCTGGGACCACTAAGGGATAAAATAATCTCACTGGAACCTAGTGCTCTTCCTTCACCTGCTGACAAGTGAGGCACCATGAAAAAAACTCTACCGCCTTCTTCATACCCAGCCATCAGTGGTGTCGTTTGAGGTCCTGATACATCTTTGCCACTCCTGGAAGTACCACTAGAGGGGATGTGTGAAACTCCCTCAAAACCTCCTCCTTTAATGAAACTTGTGCCATGGTACGTCCCCCGAGGAGGATGATGTGCTCCCCACCTTCAGAAAACCCATCAGGTGCCTGCCCTGAGGATATCTGAGCATTTCACGTCACACAATCAATGTCTCCATGTTGTGCTTCCCTGACTTGCTGATGGAGTGGAGGAGTGACTATGAGATACTTCAGAAAGGTTTCTCCATCTCTATCCACAAAGGATATCTGCAACGCGGCTAGCTGCTCCGTCTCTTCTCCTAGCAACTGAATTCCCGATCTCCTGATCAGAGCATCGGCTACAACATTCCCCTTCCCAAGAGTATATACTATCTCAAATTCATAGTCCTGGAGGAACTCGATCCATCATCGTTGTCTTAGGTTCAGGTCCTTCTGTGAGAAGATATACTTGAGACTCTAGTGGTCAGAGTAGACTATAAAGTGCTCTCCAATCAGATAGTGCCGCCACATCTTCAAGGTGAAGACCACTGCTGCTAAATCAAAGTCATGGGTAACGTAGTTCTTATTGTGCTATCTCAACTGCCATGATCCATACACAATCACCGCTCACTCCTACATCAGGACACACCTGAGTCCGGTCCTTGATGCGTCGTAGTAAACTATGTACCCTACACCCTCCTCCGGTAGACTCAAGATGGACACACTTGTCAACCTCTGCCTCACCTCCTGAAATCTCTACTGGTATCTATCTAACCACACGAATGGTTTTCCCATCTTTTTCAAAGAATAAAGCGGTGCTGCAACTCTGGAGAACTTTGGCACAAATCTTCGATAGTACCCAGCCAGACCTAGAAAACTCCGAACTTCCGTCACACTCCTGGGTGGATCCCAGGAAAGTACTGCCTCGATCTTCACTGGATCCACTACTACCCCAGCCTCTGAGATGATATGTACCAAGAATTGATCCTCCTGAATCCATAACTGGCACTTTGAGAGCTTACCATAGAGTTGGTTCTCTTTGAGTGTGTCTAGTAGAACCCACAAATGGTACGTGTGCTCCTCCTCAGTAGTCGAGTAAATCAGTATGTCGTCGATGAAGAATATGAAAAATCAATCAAGGTAACGGTGGAAGACCATTTTCATAAGACTCATGAACACTTCTAGAGCGTTGGTTACGCTGAAGGGAATAACCAAGAACATGTAGTGGCCATACCGACACCAGAAGGCCGTCTTCTACATATCCTCGTCTCAAACTCTAGGTTGGTGATAGCCTGACCTGAGGTCTATTGTTGAGAACCATCATGCTCTCTTGAGCTGATCAAAGAGGTTGCCAATCCTCGAGAGTGGAAACTTGTTCTTCACGTTCACCTGATTCAGGTGATGGTAGTTGACACACAGTCGCAAGCTCCCATCCGCCTTCTTAGAGAACAAAATCAGGGATGCCCAAGGTAAAACACTCAGTCGGATAAATCCCTTTCCCTGCAAGTCCTCCAACTGTACCTGCAGCTCACAAAGCTCGGTGGGGGCCATCCGATATGCTGGATTAGATATCGATGTTGTCCCGGGGTAGAGGTCAATGTTGAAGTCTACCTCACTGCGAGGAGGTAATCCTAGAATGTCATCAGGGAAAACATCCGCATACTGATCCACCACAATAGGAAAACTCGGACTCCGCACATCAACCGCTCCGAGGATGAGACTATCCAACTAATGTGTGATTGGATTCCCCCTCCTCTACGTAAGCCCATCCTGCACTGCTATGGATCCCTTCTCACTAGTGAAGGTGAACCTGGTCCCATTCATACGGATACAACACACTTTTCGCCTAATACAGTCAATCTGAGCATGAACCGTGGATAAATAGTCCATAACCAAGATGAAGTCGTGAGGCCTCGACGCCACTACAAAAAGATCACGGCCGAAGCTCTCTCCTCCTAGAGTAAGCTCACCCTATTGGCACCAGTGCGTATTCTCCATGTCTACTCTCGTAGGGGTCTCTAGCCGTAAGGATCGAGCCAAGGGCTTCGTCGGAATCTCCGAGCATTGAACAAGGGTAGCGGCAATAAAAGAATGACTCACACCTATATCTATAATTAATACAGAAAGGGTGGAGTAGACAAAGATAGTACCTCGAATCATATCAGTTGCGCCGTGGTCATAGGCCTCGACTACCTGGATCTGAGCCCGCCTCTGTCTGCCAGCTCCCTATGGTTGGGGTGGACCTCCTGGTGGTGGTGGTGGTGGTAGTGCCTCAAAATGTCATCCACCATCCGTTTCTCGGCCAACTCCTCTTCCATGTCTTCTTTCTCTGGACGGACCACCATGGTCAAACCTTGGCCTCTTCCTGGGAGATCCCTCTACTGTCTTCTTCTCATCTACATGGTGTTTCGGGAAATCATGAGCCATGTGGCCCTACCCACCGCATGCATAGCTCTACCTAATCCTTGCAAGGATAGCTCTATTTCGTGTGCCCTGCTCAACCGAACCTGTGTCCTGAGGTTTCCGACCTGATGGCCTGGTCCTCTTGGACCTCTGCGTCAACTATCTACTTCCTGCTGTAGAAGACTCTACTACGTGTTTCCCTGTGGTGGGTCTCACCACTGGGGACTGCTCATCGAGAAAACTCTCCACTAGAAGGGCTCGCTCCAGTACCCCTGCATGCGCCGGGATGCTGAGGGGAATCGTCGAAGCCCTGATCTCATGCCTGAGTACCTACTCAGAGGTCCGGGCCCTGAAGAATGGGTTTCGTACCATATACGTGGAGTAGTGCAAGAGGTCGGTGAACCTTGCTAAGCACTGAGCTACTGTCATGCTGCCCTGCTGCAAATGAAGTAACTCCTAAATCTGCACCGCATGAAGGGTGGCTGAAAAAACTCCGAGCGGAAGAGACTCTTGAAGTCCGTCCAGAGCAATGATGCATCTTCATGAACCTGGATCATCAAGCTCCACCATCTACCTGCTGATTCATACAGGAAACTAGCGGCAAGGATCACAATAAGGTTTGCTGGTGACCCTACCAATCTGAAAACTCTCACGACAGCCTCCAGCCAATCCTCAGTTGCATGTGGGTACGTCTCTCCCCAGAACCTGGGTGGCCTCTATCACTGTAACTCATGAAACGCACCCAGGTGCGTGCACTCTCTGCTTCTAGGGCTGGTGGTATCGATGTCCCAGTGGGTAGTGGTACCACTGTTTCCTCCGCTGTCATGGAGGCCTGCATCGAGGCTTCGTCGCTCAGTGGGAAACCATCTCGTACGTAACTCGGAACCCTAGCTGGATGACTTTGTGGGTCCATCCTGAAATGAAATAGGTGCGCCACATTCAAAACAGTATACATATTTAGATGGCACAAAGTAATCACAAAGAAAACATTTTCAAAGGAAACACACATGCAATCAGTGTTTTCGTGCACTAAGTCGGAGATCAGTAGTCAGAGTCCTAATGTATGGATACGTTGGCCGCCACACCAACACCTGTTTCCCTAAACTGATAACCACACCCAAAAAACATAACACTATTATCGTTAAAAGAATCATAGTCCATGTTTTGCAGTGGAACCAACTCCTCTGATACCAATTTGTCACTACCCATCCACATGGCCCGTGCCGTGACTAACCCAAGCCCACCTTCCATAGGACAGGGGCTGGCGACTAGAACCAAAGGAGTAAATCCCTAAGGTGGGAAGGAATTTTATTTATGAATGTAATCGAACACAACAGAGTATGAAATAGGAAGTAAACAATAAGTAAAACTGAAAAAAAAAGAGTTTGCTGGAAAGTAAATGGGCCAGTATACAAACCCAACAGAAAAATGAGTACAAGTAAAGGGAAAAATATCTCAAAGTAAAGAAAAGCTCCTAGATCGTTCTCCAGGAATTCCTACCTGAATGGTAGGTACAAATGGCCACCTCAGCTCCTTCATCCGTCAGTCTCCACCGTGTCCCAACTCATCACAAGGTCCACCTCTACGTACCATCTAGTCGTGGCGCTCTCAGCCTTTGTCAGTGTTATCCGTCATCTGCATCCAACACAATGAGGTGCGGGCATAGCCCATGTAGGGGTGAGTATAACGATACTCAGAAGGGACCTCGAGACCCACGAGGTGTCACAATATGCACTAAGATATGACAAAAGAAGAAATATAAAACCAAAAATTATCAACCAAGCATACTTAGGTATATACACATACATATACCTAAGTTACCCGTCACTATCCTTCTCCAACTCACGAGCCAAAGCACAACTCAGTCCACACAGGAAGTAAATTCAAACACCATGATGATAATGGTTGAAAGAGATGACTCAACTCACATAGGTATACATATTTCATATAGCGATAGAGATGATCAGATGTAGTCACTGATTCATCTAAGCTGTGAGACCCACATAGGATACTTGACCAAAAAAGCTGTCGGACCCACATAGGATACAACACCACCAACTCTGTCAGAACCACACAGGATACAAGTACAGAAGTCAAAACTGTCAGACCCACATAGGATACAAGAACAAAAGTCAAAACGGTCGGACCCATATAGGATATAAGAACAGTAATCATCGTTGTCGAACCCACAGAGGATTTCAGTACAGTAGTCGTCACAGTCGCAGCCAGCTCTAGGGTTCCCGAACACAATACACTCGATTCCGGGAGGGTCCGCTCCTCGAGGAATGTTTCAATACAAAAATATCACGAAGCCCTATGATTATGTATCCCATAGTTCTATCTCATCATGTGGAACCCAACGCAACAGACGGCGCGTCAATCGGACGCCCGGTCTGAGAGTTATTAGAATTTCTGTTCCAAGGGCCCGGTTGAAATTACGTTCGTTCCAAACCCGGCTGTTTTCCAAAGTTGACTAAAACTCACTTATAGTATCACAAAAGGATCGTCTCATCGCAAGGATACCAATTCCATAGATGGATCATCGATCAGATATGCGGTCTAGATGTTATTCACATTTAAGTGAAACTGGCCCAGCCAGTTAAGCCAAGTGGGATGGCTGGTCGGCCCGACCCGGTGGAGCGCAGCCCACCCGTTGACCCGGACTAGTGGGTCCGACCCATTTGGGGGGGTCGGCCTGGCTCTGTGGGGCATGGCCCACCTGTGGACCCAGCCCGCGGTTGCGGGCCGGTTCGGCTCGCCCGACGACACTGAGCAGCGCCGCCCTCCTTGTTGTCGGGCCGGCTGAAGCCGACGGGTTTGGGCCAACGCGAGCATCACACATAGCAGGACTCTGTCTCTCCCACATGGTGCCAAGAGTCACCACGGTTCCCCTTTAGCCTGGCCAGCTAGCGGCCGGTCAGTTCTCCTGCCGAGCGGCCCACGAAAGCATGTCGTGGTTCCTCTGTAGCACGGCGGCAAGCGGCGTCGTGGTCTTCTACCAGGCCGGCCCTAGGCGGTCGGTTCGTCTAGAAAGGGACCAATCTTGGCGATATGTGGTCTCCCCTCCACATGGAACCTGGTTCCATGGTCCTTCAGCGTGCCGACCAGTTCTTCATCCCTAGCGGCCCGCGGGTTTGGGCCGTAGTTTTCCTCCAAGCGGCCGACGCGCAGCCGCCATTACCGCCGCTGCCTCCAGTCGTCACCGCCCCTTCCATCCCGTTGCCTCCTTCCTCCAGCATAGTACGACGGCACCACACCATCTTGGGTCCGCCTCCATCGCCAAACAACATAACAAACGGAGAGACGTCGATCCATGTTTGTTCAGCCTGTGCCCTCTGCGTTATTTGATAAAAAAGGCCATCTCCATACAATGTATCATAGAAGAAGTGAAGATGTAAAATTTATTCATTTAAAAATAAAGAAATTTTCCTACCTCAAAACATGTCATTGAATGTCGACGAGCCATGGAAGACAAGCAGCACGGAAGTCGGGTGTCATGAAAGACGGATGTCGTTCCGTCAACATTGGAGGAAAAAGTCGTTAGACGTTGGCAATTTTCCTTGCTAGTGGCATCTACTCCTTTAAGGTGGATGGAGGTCGAGGAAAGGAAGAAAACATGTTATCGTTCTTCGGTGGAAACAACGTTCCTCATTAGAGATGGTGATATCCTCCCAAATCCCCCCAAGGTCCACCAAAGCATGTTTATGCCAACCAAATGAAAAGAATGAAATCATTTCTTTTAATGTTGCCAAAAAAATTTCAAATGGTTTCAGAATGATTAATTTAATGTGGAAATTAATTAATCCTAGGCGTTGTCATTTAATTATTCTTAGGTGTTGGAACATTCATGAGAGGAGGTGAAAAGTTTAAAATTCAAAAGAAAGAAGGTGATAGGTTTTAGGAGTTAATGGGGGGTTTCAAGGGGAGTTGATTGGTTTGTGTTCGTGTGGGCCCCACCACAAAATATCCTCTCATGGGTCATAGAATGTTTTTGCCTATGGATCACCCTTATAGAAGACTAAAAAAGGCATTCAATGGCTCACAAGAAATTGATACTGCTCCAAAACCTTTATCCCCTGATCTGTATTTTGAGAGGGTGAAAAACCTTAATGTGACATTGGGAAAGACACAGAAATCTGGTAATGATAGACATATTTGGAAGAAAAGATCAATATTTTTTGAGCTACCATATTGGAGGTATCATGATGTTAAACATAATATTGATGTCATGAACATAGAGAAGAATATCTTTGATTATTTGATTGGATCATTGTTATATATTAAAGGAAATACAAAAGATGGGTTGAATGCAAAATTAGACTTACTGTCAATGGGAATACATTTGGAGTTAGCTCCCACTCCTAAAGGAAGATGAACATATCTTCCCCTGGATTGTCATACATTATTGAAGAGGGAGAAAATTAGCTTCTGTCAATGTCTTCAAGATATCAAAGTGCCTCAAGGTTATTATTCTAATGTAAAATTTTTTGTCTCATTGAAGGACTTGAAGTTGATTGGTATGAAATCACATGATTGTCACGTCATGATGAAACAAATTCTACTAGTTTCATTGCGTTGAATATTAACCATTCGTGTGAGAAAGACTATAATGAAGTTGTGTTATTTTTTCAATTCAATTTGTAACAAGGAGATTGATGTGAATGCTTTGAACATTTTGGAAAAGGATGAAATTTTTATACTTTGTCAATTGGAAATGTATTTTCCTCCAACTTTTTTTGATGTAATGGTGAATTTAATGATTCATCTAGTTCTAGAAATAAATCTTGGTGGCCCTGTATATCTTCGTTGGATGTATCCTTTTGAAAGGTATATGAAAATATTAAAGGGGTATGTTAAAAATCTATATCGACCTGAAGCCTCCATTATTGAAAAGTATTTTTTTGAGGAGGTAGCAGAGTTTTGTACGAGCTACTTGGATGCGGCGCAACACATAGGTTTGCCTCCATCTCACCATGAATGAGTTAATAATGAGGGAAAGGGGATTCGTGGCTTGAAAGTCAAATCATTGTCAGCCGAACTGTTGAAGAAGTTAGAATCATACATCTTGAATAACATAGTTGATGCTCAACCGTATATCACATTGCATATTAATGAGTTGAAACAATGTCATCCAAAGAAGAAAGAAATGTGGATTTTGAATGAGCACAACAAAATTTTTTTGTCAAGGGTTAAAAAGACATTTCTTGGTAGATCAGATGTATCAGAGACATTAAAATGGATAGTGGGTGGTCCATGTTTAAATGTGATAGCATGGTCCGATTATGACCTTAATGGTTATATATTTCATACGAAAGCTCAGGACAACAGAAGTGCAGTTCAGAATAGTAGTGTATTGGTGGTTGCAGAAGCGATGCATTTTTCAAGTGCTAAGGACAAAAACCCAATTTCTGCATCAAGTGCATATTATGGAGTGATTGAAGACATATGGGAGGTTGATTACTGTAAAATTAATGTTCCTGTTTTTAACCGCAAATGGTTTATCGGTAACAACAATGTCAGGCACGATGAATTTGGAATGACACTTGTTAATCTGAATAGATTGGAAGACACAACTGATTCTTTTACAATGGCAACACATGAAAAATAATTCTATGTAGTAGATCAATCAGATATGCAGTGGGCTGTTGTTTTACAAGGGAAAAAAATATGTTGGTGAAGATAAACTTGATGAAGATGCTAATTTATGTGAGATCCCTACTTCCATGGAAATATTAACAGAACATAATGATGAGCATGTTGAAGACATTTTTTGTGCCATAAGGAATGATCACGATGAATGAATTTGGGAAAAGAATCCATTTGTACATTCCTAAAATTATAGGTAACATATGTTTATTTCCTGTTTACATTTATTTTTTTCATAAATGTTAGATATTATAAGTTCTTTATTTATTAAATCATGTTTTAAAACAAAATAAGTATAAGTTTTTGTTTGTTTTAAGTTTGTTTAGTTTACTTTATCATGTTTATAACCATTACATTAATTATATATATAATATTTTTGTTCAGTGACAATTACTTTACCATGTTTACCATGTTTACTAGGTTTACCATGTTTACCATCTTGACCATCTCGACCATCTTTACCATCTTTACCAATGTTTTACATACTTACCATATTACCAATGATTACTATTACGTAACTTAGTACACTTTTCTATTTTCTGATTATAGTGGTATTAAAATATTTGAATTTGTATATTTGTAAGTTCTTTATTTATTAAAACATGTTTTAAAACAAAATAAGTATAATTTTTGGTTTGTTTTAAGTTTGTTTAGTTTACTTTATCATGTTTATAACCATTAAATGAATTATATATCTATTATTTTTGTTCAGTGAGAATTACTTTACCATGATTACCATGTTTACTAGGTTTACCATGTTTACCATCTTGACCATCTTGAACATCATGACCATCTTTATCATTGTTTAACAATCTTACCATATTACCAATGTTTACTATTACCTAATTTAGTATGCTTTTCTATTTTCTTATTACAGGTGTATTAAAATATTTGAATTTGTATATTTGTGAATTGACGTTTTTTTTGATTTAAAGTATAATGAAAGATCATTTAGTTGATCAACCACATGATTCTGGAGATGAGAATATTGCTGGTCATACCTCTGGGGATGAACATTCACATGCTCCTATTAAGACAAAGTGTTCAAAGGTTGGTAAACATGGGTGCACACGTTTACCAAAATTATCACTTTCCTGTACGCAGGATCAGAGGATAATCGTTGAGTTTGATGATGATGATATTCCTAGAGGTCCGAATGCAATAGATTTTAAGAGTTTTGTAGGAACTCAGGCTAAGAGAAAAGTAAGCATTCTGTATGATGATTGGAGAAGTGTGGATAAATTGATAATCTCTCAGTTATGGGAGACAATTTTGGTAAGATCTTTTTTCATTGTTTGACTATTCTTTTAATGTTTCTAGTATATATAATATGTTTAACCTCTTCTTTGTCAGATGACATCTGTTATTCCTGACACTGGAGGAGTCATCAAGAAATGCATATCGTTGGCTACCATGAGATGGAGGGATTTCAAATCAACCCTCTCATCTAATTTCATTTATGGTCATAGGAGTTATGACAATCCATGTCATATATATCCTTTTATAGATGAAGACACATGGAGACAGTTTTTTGAAAGTAGAAGAAAAGAGTCAGTTCTGGTAAGGGCAATGTAATCTTTTCTAAAAATTCTTATATAAATGATTTTATTACTGTTATGTTAATGATTTCATATTCTTAAATTATAGCAAACAAGGAAATCTCATTAGGAGATCCAATCTAAAAATGTATACCCTCATAGTTTATCTCGCGGAGGGTATACATTATTGGAAGAACAAATGATGACGGAAAAATTTCAACAACTAAGAGCTGAGTCTTCAAGCTCTGGAGAGGTTGCCCCTCCATCCCCTCCATCTAGACGTGAAAAATGGAAGAGAGCTCGGAAGGAAAAAAAAGGGCAATATCTTTCGGAAGAATCAAGAATCGTAGCTAAGAGGATTGTAAGATATCTATTTTATTTATTTAAGTTAACTATTTTCTTCATATAATTTCATTCATTACAGAAATGTTCAATTACTTAATACATGACTCTCTTGAGGAGCAGAGTTCACAGGGGACATTTACAACTACTGGGAGGGAATATATTTTATCTGCAGCATTGGGAAGGCCCGAATATCATGGTCGTGTAAGAGGATATCCAGCAGGTGTATCAGTAAGAAAAGTGTTTCCACGTTCTTCAACTTCTAACGTTGAGGGGGTTTATAAAAAAATATAATCCTTGGAGGCTGAAGTTCAAAATATTAATGCGATGATGGAGGACAAGATTAGAGCCTCGGTGCAGTCTATGTTTGCAGAAATGCAAAGTCAATTTCAGACTACATCTCTCACTCCTCCACCTCCCCCTGCAGACCCCATTATTTATCCCCCACCTCCTCCAGTAGCTTCCACTCCCCCACCTCAGCCCGTGGTCCCCATTTTTTATCATACTCCTCCGCCGCAACATCCTACTTATTACGAGTTCTTTGTTGATCATTCTTAACATCATATAGTAGCATATGGGTTGGTATACTGTATAAGAGATATAGTTAATCATACAAAATTTGATGTAGATAATCAGAGGGTCACTATACAAGATATTATAGATAGATCAGCTAGGGTGACAATACCTACAGATGAGGTGGCGACAGTTGGACAGAGTATCAGCCATTTTTTAAATTGGCCATCCAGACTACTTCGACTCATTACCATAGAGGTATGAATGTTATATCTTTTATTTTTTTTATTAAAGTTGTTTTATCATTTGAAAACTAATATATTTTTCAATTTATTTTTACATGAATACTTTAAAGGTAAAGAAATACTATATAGACAACAACAATGAGAAATGGATATGACATCAGATACAAATTCTAGTAGTCTTGACAGATTTTCAAGATATTCAAATTTGTTGGTGGGTTACTATGAGTTTCCAATGGAAGCTCATGTTTGTGGATGTGAAATAAGTGTGGGTATTACGAACACTGATATCTTGGAGCTTGTTACTGGAGATAAGTTGGGCATCAACGTGTTGCAAATTTTTTTCATGTAAGTCTTAACACCTTTTCCCTGTGTTATATTTAATAAAAATGTATACTTATGTATGTTTTTTATTAGGTATCGTTATAAAATTTGTGAGAGGAATGTGTTGACAGATGTATTTGGATTCATGGACCCGCAATTGATTTCCCCTGAAGCATGTGCATTGAATGAGGAACAAAGAATGGTTTATATTTCTGAAATACTTGAAAAGAATATAGTCACCAAATTGTTGATGACGCCTTTTTGTGAGAGGTATGAAACACATTTCTCTCATAGAATTAATTATCTTTTAACATAAAAAACTAGTAACGTTTAATTTCCTTTTATCAGGGATCATTGGATGTTAGGGGTTTTTTGCCCAAGGGAGAAAGCACTTTATTGGATATGCTCTGTCCATGGTGATGTGCGGGAAAGTTTTAAGAATATATTGGAAAAGTAAGTTTCAATTTCTCAATAGTTTTATATATTATAATGAATTGTAAATTTACCCCATTCGTATTATTTTCTAATAGTGCATGGGCCTACTTTCGAAAAAACACAAAGAAAAGGAATGCAAAGATCAAATATGTAAATGCGAAGGTAAATATCCATTTATAATTTGTACTTTTTGATTTATTACATAAAAATAATATATTGAATTGACACTCATTCAAGAAGAATTTTCATGAACAACAAGGCCTCATCGAATGTGGATATTATATTTCAAGATTTATGTATGAAATAATAACAACTAGGATAGTTGTGAATTTTGACCTGGTACAATTTCCTATTTAACTTTTCCATAATATTTCAATTTGATTTATTCATTATACACGTTAACTACTTTCCTTTTCATTGGTATCTTTTTGATGACCCTCAACCATATACTTCTGAAGACATCAAACACTTACAAGTGGAGTGGTCAAATCATTTTACAGGTTTGATTGAATTTTAGTTGTTTGTAATGTAAAATGTAATTTTGAATATTGTCATTGTAATTTAGTATTTGGTAGTTGTTTAGGTCAGATTTAGTTTTTTTTTGAAGTTGACAGTGTAAGTTTTGAATTTTATATATGTGAATGTTTAATTTTTCTCAACTTCTTGTTTTGGTCTACTTATGATGGTTTTTCTGGTATGGATTTTGGTCTATGGGGGAGGGGTTCCAAGGGTATGGGGGTGTGTTAAGTGGGGATGGGGGTGTCCAGGGGTCTGGGAGGGTTGTCCAGTGCGGTGGGGGGGGGGGGGCAGTCCAGGGGGGTGGGAGGGTTGTCCAGGGGTGTGGGAGGGCGGTCTAAGGGTGTGGGAGTGTTGTCCAGGGGGTGGGGGGTATACATGAGGGTGGGGGGGGGGGGGTTGTCCAGGGGTGTTTCGGGCTGTCCTGGGGTGTGGCGGGGGCTGTCAAGTGGGGTGAGGGGGTGCTATTCAGGAGGGGGGGGGGGTTGTTGAGGGGTGTTTGGGGCTGTCCAGGGGGTCGGGGGGCAGTCCAGGGGTGTGGTGGGGGCTCCAATGGGGTGGGGGGAGGGCTGTCCAGGGGGTATACATGAGGGTGGGGGGAGGGCTATCTAGGGGGTATACATGAGGGTGGGGGCTCCAATGGGGTGGGGGATCCAATGGGGTGGGGGAGGGATGTCCATGGGGTATACATGAGGGTGGGGGATCCAATGGGGTGGGGAGGGTAGTCCATGGGGTATAGATGAGGGTGGGGGCTGTCTAGTGGGGCAAGTTTTATATGTTATCAATGTAAATGCTTAAATTTGATCTCCTTCTATTTTTGTTGTACGATCTTTTGATTTTTTATCTGGTTGATTCTGGGGGAGAGCAGATGACTGCATTCATTTTTTTTAAAAAAAAATTGGCTTCCACATCGGTTATTTTATATCCGACGTGATAAAAAAAACAGGAAGGGTTTATCACGTCGGTGATTTCATAATCGATGTGATAAAAAGCATGGGAAATGGTTTATCACGTCGGTTATTTAATAACCGACGTGATAAAAAAAATGGGAAGGGTTTATAACATCGGTTATTTAATAACCGACGTGATAGAAGGCCTGGGAAAGGGTTTATAACGTCGGTTATTTAATAACCGACGCGATACAAGCCTGGAAAATGGTTTATCACGTCAGTTATTAAATAACCGACATGAAACACGGGGGGCTGGGTTTATGACTTCGGTTATTATATAACCGACGTGATGAACCCCCCTCCCCCGGTTTATCACGGCGGTTATAAAATAACCGATGTGAGAAACCCCCCAGACCGGTTTATCACGTCAGTTATTCAATAACCGACGTGAAACACGGGGGGTCTGGGTTTATAACATCGGTTATATAATAACCGACGTGAGAAACCCCCCCGGACCGGTTTATCACATCGGTTATTCAATAACTGAGGTGAAACACGGGGGGGGGGGGGGCTGGGTTTATAACGTCAGTTATATAATAACCGACCTGATAAACCCCCCTCCCCCATTTTATCACGGCAGTTATATAATATCCGACGTGATAAACCAGTCCGGGGGGGGGGGGGGTTATCACGTCGGTTAATAAATAACCGACGTGATAAAAGATTTCCCAAGCCTTTTATCACGTCGGTTAATAAATAACCGACGTGATAAACCGTTTCCCATGCCTTTTATCACGTCGGTTATTAAATAGCCGACATGATAAGCGATTTCCCAGGCCTTTTATCACGTCAGTTATTAAATAACTGACGTTATAAACCCTTCCCGTTTTTTTATCACGCCGGTTATAAAATAACCGACGTGATAAACTTCCCAATTTTTGTTTTTGACGTCGGTTTTTAAATAACCGACGTAAAAACGTTATTCATAACGTCGCCCGTATTAACGTCGACTAGAAACCGACGTAAAAAATTAAAAATAACCAACGTAAAAAAAGGTTTTCTGCACTAGTGTGGATCCTGAGGGATTCCATAAATTTGAGCCGTGGAGGATTTGTTTCCAAGTAGGGAAGTTGTTCATATTGCAGTAGGAAATGTAATTTTGATGGTTCACATGGGGGCAGTACTAGCCATGTGGTAGGCAATGACAAAAATGCGGTGTTTCATCATTGTGGAAGTGTAGACCACATAAATCACTAGGATAAAAGGAACCCAATCCAGTATTGTGATTCCTGTACAATGGAACACCTCTAGAGTTTCCTCTGATCCTTACCACGGGTGCCCAATTAAAAAAGATATGTGTTGAAACCTATTTTAGGTGTAGTACTAGTGACTCTACATCATGAGTGAATTTAGGCTTCTACTAGATGAACAGGATGAAGGGATGGTCATAAAAGAGGTATATAGGATTCATATACTCTACACCAGTTGAATGGAACATCCCAATCCAGTCACGCTACATCCCAAAGCCCCAATTTGGGCCATATTAATGCAGTAAAGCCTACATTTGAGGAGAAGAGTCTAGGGTCATCTATAGTTTGAGGTTGAATTCTAGTAGAAACTAATTTAGAGTCTTCTTTGTTTGATATAGGTTAATCACACTCATTTCTATCTTATGAATCTATGAATAGTCTAGTCTTATCCATTTAGTAATACATTCCTGTGAGGAATCTAAACACACTACTAATGGTCCGATCAAATAATATAAACTAAAACAGGGAGTGACTCCTTTAGAATTGTGGGTACTATTTCTATGGGATCTTATTTTGCTTGAGATTACTAGCTTTGATTTCATTCATAGTATGGACTAGATAGTCTATTTTCATTTATCATGACTATTATAATCATCAGTGGGTGTCATGTACATCACCAGAGGGAAGAATCTATATGAACAAGTGAGAATAGTTTATATAGTTTTCCCAAGGAAGAACTGGGCATCATAGTCTACGTTTGTTGACATCTCAGATGATGAGTCTTGTTACGTGTAATTAGGCAAGGAAACTTCTAGAATACCCTCCAATTGGGGATTGTTTCCCGGGAATCTTCCTTGGATATTTCTATATAATACCTCATAAGAGAGAGGTGGTGTTCACCATCGAGCTATTTGCATGTTTGGTAATAGTGTACATTCAACCCTATAGGATGTCACTTATAGAGCTGCATGAACTCGAGATGCATCTTGATGATCTATTGGAAACTATTTAATTCAAACCACCACATCTCCTTGGGGTTCACTTTTTTCATCTATCTAATAAGGTGTACAATACCCTTATATAGTCCTTGGATTTACGAAGATTGAACTAGTTTTCAGTGAAGAACTAGTATTAATTTTCAAATATTGATTACCTCTTTTAGAATCTCTAGGGAACAATGATTTTCTCTAAGATCAATTTGATGCTGGGATACCATCATGTTCATGTGATACCATCATACAAACCACTTACAATGTTCCAAATTATATATGAATTATACATGAATCTGGTCATGTTATTATGCCTCATGAAAAGACATATAGTTTTTATGGATCTAACTAATTTAGTTTTCATCTCATAATTATATTTATTTTTTGTGGTTTTCTTAGTCAGCATGTTCGTGTACTCTGTCTCCATGAACATTCATTCCAAACAATAAGAGACCATTCTTAATACACTAAGAGAGAATCAAATATATTCGAAGAACATTAAATTCCATATTTCGATCAACAATGTCCACTTAAATAGACAAATAATATTTGAGTATGGAGTATCTATTGAATCAGCGAAGGTGATCATCCTAGTTTCCTCGGAGTAACCCCATAATGTCATTGACATAAAAAAATTTAATGTAAGGATATTGATTATAGGGTATTAATCAAGGGTGTCTCACTCACGTTAATTCCACTAGTATGCTTCATCTAAGAGGATGTGAAATTAAACTTCACTTAAGATTGTGTAACATATTTTTAGGTGTTAAAATGGAGACACACTTTAGCACTGATATTTCTTCTTCCAGATCTTGGAAATGTCAATACTATTTAATGTAAATCTTTAGGGACCATGATGGGAGGAGATCTGACATAGGGGATCAAGTCATGGAATATGTGTCCTACCAGTTGAGGAATCATTAGTCGAATTGTCCTATGTATGACTTCGATTTCGAGGCTATTGTTCATGATTTATGTTGTTGGAGGAACTATTATTTTTCAAGAAATTTGTATTTTACATGGATCAAAAAATATCAAATACATCCCTACATAGTGTGACATGAATCTAAGGTAGTGTAGGTGGATAAATTACATTCAGTATTATAACATTGACAATCATTACTCACCTAGAAAGGGCGATACTCTAGATGGTGCCTTGATCCGAAATACTTAGACACCAGCATCGAGGAGGCTAGTTGTGAGTTGAAGTAAATGGATCTATTTACTGAGATGCAACTAGAGGTTAAGGAACAAAACTACCAAACAGTTATGGTAGAACTGGTAGTTACATTCTATCATGTGAAATAGGTCAGGGTGAGGTAGTTATATGATTCTGAGGGCCTGATACTGAGGGACACTATCTCAAGATAAATCCATCCTCCTATTAGCATATTAATGGAAATGAGACCCTACTATACCAGGGGTGTGATTGGGTGCCTTTTGATTTAAATGGAGATTTTATTCACGAACCCATTACTCTTATTAGGATGTTCAACCTAGTCCTTACAAGATGTATTAAGATGTATGCCATCAGTATTGTTGGTCGGGTATGAAGAGGTAGATAGTATTTTTTTCACTCAGTAGTCCTCATTTCCATTGTTGAAGGATGAGAAATAGTGACATACTAGAATATTGTATAATCTACCCATTCTTGATTGTAAATGGAATTATGTTCCCATGGATATTGTGATCGATTTGATGAGATCCCCTCCATGAATGGATGTGGTATGGGTGATCTTTGAAAGGTTGAACGAGTTCACACACTTCCTTCTGAATCAGGAGATCTTCTCAATTTGTGATATTTTGTGGTATTATATTTTTGAGATACTTCTCTATAATGGTGTACCATGTTCTAATGTTTTGGACTAAGATAGCCTGTATACCTCATAGTTATATTAAATATTTTAGAAGGAATTTTGTTCATAGTTTATTTTGGGTAGATCATATCACCATAAGATCGATGAGAAGTCCCCACATATGATATGGGTGTTAGAGGTTATTCTTCAGGATTGTATCCATAATTTTAGAGGTTCACGGGGAAATAATATCTCACTTTTTGAGTTTTCCTATAGAAACAAATTTCTATAAATGATTCAGATGGACCTGTGTGAGTTCCTTTATGGTTGAACATTTTATTCCTCTATATATTTTTTAGATATAGGGGAAGAATCTCATATGGGTTTTTGTCTTGTTTATGATACATTATGGAAATTTTTTCAGATTTATAAGTGTATAGATAGAGGTCAGTCTTGTTAGATGTCTTATACCAGTCATCCTAAAAAATTTATAGAGTTTTAGGTGGGGAATTTGTTCATTCTACATGCATCACCAAGATTAGGTCATAGATTAACCTAGATATTTGGATAGTTGTTGCCTTGATATGTAGAGCTTTACTATATAGTAGGGAGAGTGAAGTCAATATCATATTGGTTGTTGTTACCATAATGATTTAATTCCATGTAAAATGTATTCCACATATCCTAGCATCATCAGTATCATGATGACCCATCCCATTTTTTGAACCAAAGGCGATTGAGATGGAGGAGCATGTTTCCTTTGATGATCATCTGATATGCACTATTGATTAGAACATAATGGATCTCCAAGGAAAGTTAGTTCATCAAGTTCTGGTTCTATGGTTTCAAAGATATGTTCTGGATGAGACATGTGAGTGGGATGATGATTTATGTGAGTAGTGGCAAGAACTCTTCATTTCTGATGTTTTACCACCCACGAAAGGGAAAGTAGGTGACGATTTATCTATTTGAGAGGGGGTTTTATCATCCCGATATATCCTAAAGGTGAAGATTATGAGTTTGTTCTTTTAATTCATTTGATCAAACCTACCAATTCATCCTAATGGTGTTAAGGAGGTCTCTGGGGTATCTGAGGATTATTTAGAGCATGGAGCTCTGAATTTTTAAGAATGAGACTGACTGCCTAGGTTAGGAAAAAACATGTATCCCAACTCACATAGTTTATGTAACAATGTGGCATGGTATTGGGGGTTTTATGGCTCATAATAGTTTATTTGAATCCATATGAAGAGGAATTCACACCCATGAAACTTGTATTATATATTTTTCATTGACATTTTGAAAATGTTACATATGATTAACCAAACCATCTTCCTAGCCCTTGAAAGGGTTTTATTTTTAAAGTTTCATGGTGCATTGTTGGAAAATTATTTGGTCCACTGTGTGGAAACACCTTTTACCCCTATCTATGTGAGTGAAACTACATCTATTCCATTAATAATATTATGGTTTTATCCATCCTTCACCCCTATTATCATCTAGTGGATGAATTCCTCCATTATCATGATATGAACACTCCTCCCACCTCTCATAGGTTATGAGGTAGATCATTCATATGAGCTCTAAATATCCCCTATTAGATCCTCCATAATGATTGAGGTAATTTCTACACTCTTATTCCTTCCATTCTTCATTGCTTTTCCCTACTATTTATTTATTCTAGTTTGACCTATTTTACTATATTTTTAGAGAATTTAATGATTTCTCCAATAAATATTATTCTATATTGATTTAACGGATTACACTACATGAGGGATGTTATAATAACCTATGGTAGGTGTCCTTTTTTCCATTCCCTTAGTTTCAATTATTTTATAACATGAGTTGTTCTTTTGTATATCGAATAATTCTAGTGATGCCTTTAATTTTAAAAATAAATACATTCGAGTTATTTCTCATGACTATTATAAATCTATATAATGAAGAATCTCCACATGCATTGATCTCCCTGACTTAAACCACCTCAATGGATGTGTTCAACTTTATAGGTCCTTTCCCTATTTGATCTAAATTGGTTAAAAATCTCTTTAGTGGTGTTTCAATAAAATTAATGGCCTGAGTTAATTTATTATGTTGAATTTAATGATGAGCTATGAGTTAGGCCCTGTGAAATTTTCCTTAAATGTATTGCTTATTTAAACGACTTTTCTAATTTTCTAATCATGTTACGAATGTTTTAATTGATAATTATAATTAACATGGAAGTAGAATCATGACTTAACCATAGAGATGAGGGTGATAAAAGGGGTACTGACTAGTTATCTTCCATGGACTGGCATACTATTCATTCTAGTTATGATTTTTAATTATTTGTAAACAAACCGGGGGTGACACTAAATATGTCTGAAAAGGGCTCACAATATGTTCACTTTTGCCTCCATATATGTTTCACTGGATCCCTATGGGATACCTTATGGATGGGCTCGGTAGGGAGATAGTCATACCATTCCATGAGAGAGACTCAAGTCTCTACTTGTGATACCAAAGATGGACTCAAAGGCCA
This sequence comes from Viscum album, assembly GCA_963277665.1. NCBI lineage: Eukaryota > Viridiplantae > Streptophyta > Magnoliopsida > Santalales > Viscaceae > Viscum > Viscum album. Next base: position 630,409,223 of record OY728127.1, read on the forward strand.
GTTCATGATGTAATCACCCCATGAAAGGATAGAAATATGTGATTTCATTCATCGGACACCTAATATAGACTGCAATGGAATTGGTCATATATATATATATATCCCCTAGTGCGATACATGGGGTTCCACTCGAAGCTACTTCTAGGGGCTCTTGGTGAATCATCCCATGTTCTAGGAATGATTCAAATAAAAAATGACATGTATAAATTTAGAATACATGGAAGTTTCCTCCAATTTAAATCACAATATTGGGGATAATCTGTCTTTTTATACATTATTCTTATCACTTTACATTTCCATAACATATTAGATCACACTCACCCAAAAAATACTACACCCGATTATGTTGGTCAGGTTTCCCAATTAGAACCCATTCCCATGTACTTATTTATTTAATTATATCATTTATTAATTATAAATGGAGAATTATTCATATTATATTGAATGAGATGTATTGATCTGGACACCATTATTAGTGGCATACTATGTATATATCATAGCCTTCTTGAGCAGCCTCTGATACCCATGTAGACATTATGATTGAATGTATAGAAAAATGGATGTGGCCAAATTTTAATAATTTATTACAATATTATTGGATGGAGTGTTGGAGTGGAGTACCATTCCTATGATAATGATGATAGTAGTATATGTCATTATGGACATTATATATCTTGATATAATGTGTTATATTCCTATATACCCTATTATCAATGTAATGTTTTTTATTATAACATGAGATCCTGATAATCATCTTTCATATGATTTGAGTTTAGCTTCAATCATTTTTTCATTTATATTTCATGTTTTATTATTATCATTTATTTGCTATCTATTTATTGATGTTGTTTCCACTATATAGGGACATATGTTATGTCGACTATGTGTCTATTTTTTCTTATATATTATATACCACCATGCTCAAATCTAATATGTGAGGGCTTAATTTCCCCACAAACACACCCAAGCCCCGAAATAATAATCGACACACTCTAGTGTAGACGGATGTGTAGTTGAGGTCTTGTGGCCACCGTATCATGGCGCGATAAATGAAATATAGGATGGGATGCTATATATTACCTTGGTATAGGTGGTAATATAGGTCAATAATTTTCATCATCTATTATAATCCATCATAATTCTATTTATAGAAAACAGGACATGCCCAAAGTATATCCCCCGAGAGTTTCAAACACGGTGTGTAGTAATTCTATTGTATTGAACCATTTGACAATCTGGTAATGACTAATACAAACTTCTCCATGTTATTAACCTATGTAAATATTTTCCAAAACCACTTCCACTTGTAGTATCTAGACATATAATTATAGTAATAAAAACCCAGATAATATCTTCCTTGAAAAAACATTAATATTTTCTTTAATATAATCCTCAAATTCTGTTAATGGACTATTTTTTTCCTATTTAACACTTTAAATTTAAAAATTATTAACATTTTATTAAATATTTGATTCTATGTGTAACATTGAGTTTATCATTCAATGCACACAACTCTCAGTTTAGAATACATTTCCCACAACAATGAGTTCCATAGATAGCTTGCATTACACGCAAGACAATGTTTTACAGAATGAAATTACTATTTTTATTAAAATTCAATCTTTAATTTGAGAAATTAAATTATATATTATGCATATGGTTAAAAACATATGAAGACATATTTTATATTTCATTAGTTACCCATTAATTTAAAATGAATATAAAAACCAATTGAATTCCAAGGATGTGTTTTTATAGAAAAACTATTTTTATACACCAAAGGTGTTTTAAATATGTAAATTAAATTAATTAAAATTTGTGGATGATATTTATTTAATTTATATATTATATATTATATAAAAAAAATTTCACATTCATCCAATATATTTGATATAAATAACATAAAACAAATCCTATTTTATGCGTAAAATGATTTATTATTATTAAAGGAGTTTTTTTGACCTCTAATGATGTAGTTGTTTTAAAAATAAATATTAAAACATATATAATTTTTATTTGAAAATTAAAAATAAAATTTCAATGACTAATTTAAAAATTATATCATCATTATTTTTTGTATTTTTTGAGAATATTCATTTTTATGAGTAGTGATAATATTGAATTTTAATTGAAAACAAAATTTTCATCTAATAAATTTATCATGTTAAATTATATTTTAAATTAATTTTAATGTAATATTAATAAATAATTCTAAAATTATTGCAATTTATTTCATATAAATCCATTTTATATTGATCTTTGATATTGAAACATACTATAGATTTGAAAATTTTCACATTAAAAACCCCACATTCATATTTCATATTTAGATTCAATTTTAAATTAATTTTTCCACTTAGGTGAATTGAATCCAGAAAAATTGATTAAATATTTATAATAAAATTATTCTATAAATTATAATATGTTCAAAAATAAAAATTCTATAATAATTAATATTTAATCCAATTAAAATTAATCCCCACAATTAAGAGAAAAATGAGTTTATTAAGGTATAAAAAATTAGACATAAAAAAACAGTTACCTAGAAATATTTCCAAAATCCATTTTCAGGAAAAATTTCAACCTTATATGTTTTATGACAGATATTATTTAATTTTTAGAGCTACATGACATTGAAAAAACGTTGGTGGAATTCCTTAAATGTTTAATTTTTTTTACCTTATGTCAATTAATGACATTTTCCTATGATTATAACATTTTCAACTCTTCAGTACATAAAATTATTGATAATGTTTTTGAATAAAATAATACTTAATTTCAATATTTGGTTAGAAATTTGTTATACTAACAAACCATGTTTAATAAAACAATTACATAAATTTATTATCCGACCATTTAAAAAATATTTATCAATAAAAATTTTTACCTAGTTTTTATTTTTCCCTAAATGTTTTCAAAAGAATCTTATTGTTTCTTTCTTAACAAGGAAATTTTCTAGCCTTCTTACCGTGTAAAAGGAATGTTCTTTATGGAATATATGAAATTACTCACCTAAAATAACATAATTTATTATAAACATTCTCTTCATGTATATAAGGATCATTTTAAATAAAATATTTGTAAATAATATTTTAAATTCAAATTATTGATAGAATATATTTCAAAATGAAAAGGATATTTTCCTATAGAACATTCTTTAAGATCATTTTATTGTATTTCTATACATCAATCAAAAAATTGTTTACTCTTACTCTAATGAGTATATGTTATCTTGATACCATAATGTTTTTCCAATGTATGGCTTATTTTCATATTGACTAAGGAAAGGGTTGATCTTCACTTAATTAATTTTTTAGATACAAACTATCACTGAAATTTTCACTTTCTTATGATCATTAAAAATTAAATTTCCCCCAAATATCCACATTATTTATAATGTATATAATTATTTCCTAAACCTTATAAAAATTTTTATATGGTTTTTACATTAAATTTTATTTGATTATATAGGGAAATATTGATAAATCCATATTGTTTACTCAGTATGGAAATTTTTTAAGGCACATTGTGTAATAATTAAATTGATTACTCAATATATGAGGAATTATTTGGACTTTTATGACATGGTTTGGGGAATATTTTATGTAATCCCCTTGAATAATTAGTAAGTTTAATGTGATATACAATATTTTTTGGGTGGGCCCTTACAATTTATTATATTATTGTAACAAAGCCTTGATGGTATTAGATTCATGAAAAAATGCCTTCACTGTATTAGATGTAATGGAATTAATCCATGAAATTATTTTTAAGATATCAATCATTATGAATTCCATCATTATTAATTACATTTGTAAAAATATATTTGTTTATTCAATTGGTTAGATATTCAATGGTTTTGTTTCATTATCTTGTGATTATTTATATGGCATTATTTCATCAATATTTATTCCATCTATATTGTGCTCAAGTTATTGATTATTTGCCATGTGATTTAGTTATTGATATTTATATATTCATTATTACTTATTTATTCGTAGATTCTATTGTACACTTACCCATACTGAGAACCTACGTTATCCCCTTCTTATATTTCATTTTCCCAGGATATGATAAATTATTTTTTAATCGATATTGAAGGATACACTAGGAAGATAATTGAATTCTCAAAGAAAATTATATGTTTGATTTTTGTTTTAAAATTTAATGTAAATTTCAATTATATATCTAGTTCATCAAAACTATTAAGCTATTGTGTCATTTGGGATGTGATTACTTTTATCTTATACTAATTTAATAGTAGTAGGAAATGGCTTTGAGCTATTGGGGTTGGAGTTTCTATAGTTAGAATCAGATCATGTTTATTAGAAACCAAGGGAATTAGATATTGTAAATCACATATTAGGGAACATAAAAACATGATATAAAGTGAGGATGAGTATATAAGAACATCCAAATGTTTTTGTAAGAGAGACATTATGTGGTTTTACCTTATAATAAATACATATATGGATACTATATGTGGATTTGGTTGTCATATATATGTATCTAGGGTAATAACACTGATAAGGGTGTTTTGGGAATAACTCGATCGTAACAATGTATAGAAAAACAGACTATATTGTGCATCTTGTTTAACTATCCTAGGGGATATTCTTCATGCAATTAATATTTTCTATGAAAACCATTATAATCTATTTTAATAGATAATAACAATGTATGTAATATTTTAAATCCTAGTCCATGTAAGGAATAATGTGAATATAAAATGGTTGAAGTTTTTTTTATTGGTATTCAGGAGATAAATTTTATATATTTTTTTTAAAATGATATTTTGGTGAATGAATTAAAATACATCTAAGGATAGTGAATTTATTTTGAATCACATATGTCTTAATTTATATAATATGTATTTATACCATCACGGGATAATGATATTAAAATTTACCATAAGTTCAAATTTATAAAAACATAATTTTAGGTTTTATGTAGGGTAAGACTACCATGATTAATAATTTTTTTTAGTATTTATTAAACGTTTATGTTTTAATTGAAACATTATTTGTGGAATATAGCATTTATATTTTATAGACATATGTATGAATGTTATTATAAATAGTATAGTTACTATATTTATTAATTAATTTGTTATAATTTTATTAGTGTTCATAAAAAATTAAGATGTATTTAAAACTTTTGAAAACAGATTTTTTAAATATTTACTTTATTTCAAGAATGTTTGTAGCATCCCAGGTACATATAGAAAAATAATTTGTCATATCAACTATAATTTAAAAATAAAATATTAATTTTACAGTAAATATGTCGTTTTTTCCGATAACATACTCAACACGCAACAACATATTTCTTTGAAATCTTATGTTGCACACAACGTTGAGTAATACTGAAAAATAATATAATAATAATATAATATTATATGGTAGTTTAAACATAGATTTTTCAATGGATGGAAAAAATATATCTAACTAAATTATTACTATACATATTTGTGAAATTTTTTACATTTATAGAATAAATTTTAGAGGCTTTATATGTGAACGAATCCAATTTTAGGCATGAAATACTTTAATATTTTCTAAAGGCCGGTTTACAACCTTTTGATTGAAAATATTTTTTAAATATAGTTTTTTCACTTTTATATTTTCAATTTGAAAATATAAATTTTTTATTTAGAAGCAGAACATAAAAACATACTCTGTATGAAATTTTGGTACATTTTTGATAAAATTCATATGTTTATGAATAGTGAAAAATTATGCATTTTAATTCCAAACTCCCTTTTAATAAAATTTATTTATATAGTTAGATTATTATTTTAATTGGTTTTAATGTTTAATTGGATTATTGTTTTATCATAAAATCCAATTATGATCTTTTAAAGTAATTTCACTTTTAAATTGGACATAAATAAATGTCTGTCATTTGATAGTTATTATTTCTTAAAACCCCAATTTTTTTGACAACTGGAATTATTTTTAAAACAAATTCTACAAGTTCTTTGTTTTGAAATTGGAAAATTTTATTCCATATTTGGAATCAGGTAAAATTTTGTAAATAGGTACCTTTTATTTTTTTACATTATGAATAGTAACTTCAAATAATTATTTTACTTTCCATGGTTAAAGGGTAACTCTGGTATATAAGGGAAAAAATAATATTATAAAAATATTAAACTACCGTTACACATGTCTTAATCCTATTTTATTAGATATTTCCAACCAATGGCATCCTTGGGTAGATTTTGGGACCCCATGGAGCCACTTGTGAGTGATAATGACATGTTATATTAATTAATTTAATGTACAAATAAATATAATATAAAACTGTATCTTTTAGTAAAAACAATTCATATGTGGTTATATAAGTGGTCATTTCAACAATAAATATTCATTATAAAGATAATAATATTTACTAAATCATGTTATTTTTTTATAAGTTTTATACATCAAATAAAAAAATTTATTTATTACATAGTGATGATGTAATGATTTCCTTATTAATGAATGATTTATATAAATGAAATTTTGAAAATTAAAATAAATTTATTTGGAAACATTTTATGCCAAAAAATAATTTTACGGATTATTAAATATTATTATATTTTAATTTATATGTTTCTTAAGGAATAAAATTGTTATGGATTTTAAAAAATCATGATATGAATAGTATAAAAATTTACATAAATGAGTTTTTAAACAATGTATTATTTTATTAAATGATATAATAGTCATAAATATCTATGATTAGTTAAAATGACTTAGATACTGTTTAAATTTTCATTAATTAACCAATTGAGGTTTTATTTTCATTTTATATTAATTATATTAACAACATATTTTGAATATACAAGAAGGCATGGTAAGAGTAGAATTAGTTAACTAAGTGTTAAAGTTAAAATTTAAGGTAATATTTGTTACCTAGACAATTATAAAACCTATTTATTGACTTTTTTTCTACCAAAAATCATATTATATTTAAAATAAATTACTTTGGCTCATTTGAAACCCGAAAATCATTTTATAATAAAATAATATTTCAATACCTTCTTGAAGTGCTCCTCACCCCTCTTATAAAATGGAATGACCTCTACCCATTTAATCACACCTGTCAAGCCCCTTGGATCAAGAAAATTCTACCCAAATAAACTCCAAAAATCCAGACCTTAATCTTATAATCCTTTCCTTTATAAAAATTCAATTCAATAATGTCATTTGGCTCCAATCAATGAATGTTACATGTTTTAAAGGTGGCATATTCTCTAAAGATCCTTTCAATTATTTTACTTCTTCGCTCTCTATTATATTCTTATTCTGTGATTAAATAATAAAACAAATATCCTCATTATACTAGTAGTTTTTCACGATATTTTTTCAAAAAATACTTACACACACCTCCATATAATGGATATGAACTTACTCATTCTGTGTACGGCGAATTGTTGCCTCACGAAACGATGATTGATTGATTTCACCCAACCACTTCTCATGGTAGAAATTATGATGAAACTATAATTATATATGATATATATTATATTTATATTTTCTCTATGGTACTGTAATATTTATTTACCAACAAAGTATTATGCTATTCAGGATGTGAAAATACGATTATTTCCTTTGAGGAAGTGCGGAATACCGCCCTGTCAATGTGATATGACTCGTTCATTCCATACATGAAACATATAAAGGATAGAGTTAATAAAATTATGTAACATATATATAATATGATAATGTACTATAATTATAATATACATTGGTATCATTTAGTTTTCATTTCATTAATATGAAAGATAACTGAATGTAATATTGATGCATACGTACGACTTACCGTCTCCATGAATAGTACAATTCATTTCTTATTTCCAAATGTTATGGACTACTATAAATAAATATATAATGGATATATATGATATATAAATCATGAATACTATTTTGGAGACAATGTAATTTTGACCACATGGAGAATTTGTAATTAAAAATAGATCATTTTTTACTCGAATTCCCAATATTTACAAAATGACTAATATTAACATAAATAGTTGTGTAATTTTTCAAACATTGTAATAAGTGATATAAAAGAATAAAAAACATGGAAAATGTTCTTAAGAAAGTATAAATTAACTTAAGTGTATTATTCAGTAATAACAATGAACATACGCGACAAATCGGACTCATAGTAATGGACTTCGTCTGAATCTCCTTTCATTGAGGCATATTTCGATAAAAACACCTCTTTATATTATTTAATGTTTAATAAAACCCTTTGACTTTTAATTTCATTAAAATAGAATATTTTTTCTATAAAAAATTTTAATAAAAAACAAAAGGGATGTTTCTATCATATGCATAAACCATGACATCTGCGCCTCCATAATAGTTATTTGATATTTCGATTCCTCTATAAGATTTATTTTTTTTAAAAGGAAAATAAATCCATTTTCCCATTTTTGGCTGTTTTGGTATAAAAATGGTTTTTTAAATGAATTCAGAATTTCAATATCTTGAAATGATTTCGTATAATTGAAAATGAAATGTTATTAGTGATATTTTTATATTTGAAATATTTTGTGTGTTTTGATTATATAATGGTAATTGTACATTTGACGGGTGGTTACATGATAAACCATATGATGAGTGGTTTTGTGATACACCAAAGATGGGTGGTTACATTATAATCTCCAATGCATTGTGTATGGAAGTCGGCCATATTTCTATTACATTTAGTGATATGTGTGGAAGTCAGCCATATGGTTATTTTATTTAAGTATGTTTAGGACCCAAGCTACATTTATATGATATGTGTTTCATTATATGGGTTTTATGAAATCAGTTTGGTTACAAAAAAGTTAATAAATGAGATTATATTTAGTGAAGTATATTTACCACTTCTTAAAGGTGAAAATTATTACTTTATAATAAAGTATTCATGGTTTTCATGTTATCCCAAGAATAATAGTTTTCTTTCTCTATGTATCCTTTTCTGATCTTTTTATGCTCATCACATGGATTATAATGTTTTTCAAATGACATAAAGAAGATTAGAGTCCATGATGGCATCAAGGAAATATTATGCTGTTAAAACATGAAATGATGTAATATTTCTTTTTAAAAATTTATTATTTTTTGAAAAAATGGATAGTAGGTAGAAGTTTCTACATGTAATATTCATTATGTTATGTATAAGTTATGGCCTAATTCTCTAATACTGTAAAGATGAAAGGATCCTTAATGTAAATTAAAGTCAAATCATCAACTTATCTCATGATTAAATAATGTTTAATGCTTGTTCCTTATAGTTGGGTTTAGAGGTTGGTTTAGATAAATTTAGAAGATAGAATATTATTAATAGAATACCCATAAAGAGTTTTAACTTTATGGTCAAATTATAATGATATATAATTTTAAGATTACCATGTTTCTTCATCAAAGATATGTTTATCAAAATGGTTTTATGTAGAGGAAATAGGTCAGGTATGCTGGGAGGGAATATAGATAAAAAAACCTCTCAATGGTCAGAATAAGAAATGAATAGTTTGTTGTAATAATGGCTCAGTTGACTCAGGTGATAAATGGTGTTGATGTCCATGAATGGGATCAACTAGACCAACTACAAACTCATGTGTCGATCCTAGATCATTTCATGAGCCAAAATCCAACATCATTCAAAGGATCATATGACCCTATGCAATTTAAAGGGTGGATTAAATAATTAGAAATTTTTGTTGATGTAATGGGTTCTTCAGACAATCAAAAGGTTAGTCTTGAAGTTTATCATTTTGAAAGTAAAGTTGATCAATGGTGGACAATGATTAAAAATATTAGAGGAAGTGATGAAATTAATGATATGGAATGGGTTGAATTTACTGATATCTTCCATAAGAAATATTTTCCTAATGTTGTTTGAATTTTGATGGAAGTTAAATTTCTGAAATTGAGACAAAAGGAGGAATATTCGGTGGGCTTATATAAAGAAAATTTCACCTGTTTGTCATGGAACGTCAAAAATTTTATCTGAGATATTGATAGTATAATGAATAGGTTTTAGTCAAGATTGAGGCTGAAATATAGATGAATGTTAGATTTATGTGAGTTGAGAAGCTATGAGAAACTTTTATGGTGTGCTGTAATCATAGAAATGGAGTCTTTAATCTATATTTGTATCAATTTTTGGTTGTGTTTATAGATGATATCATTTTATATTCTAAAACTGTAGAGGAAAATGAAAGTCACTGAAGGATTGTTTTGAAATCCTTAAATTAAAGGAAACTGTATGGAATGTTTAGTAAGATTGAATTTTGGTTCCCACAAATTTCATTCATTAATCATATTTTTTATAATTATGGCATAACTATTGACACTTATAAAACAAAAGTTGTTGAAGAGTGGCCTAGACCTACCAATATCACAAACATTAATAGTTTTCATGGTTTAGCAGGTTATTAATGAAGGTTTTTTGAAAACCATTCTTATTTATATAGCCCCTAACTAAGCTAACACATAACAGAGTTTTTTTCATCTGGAAAAAAGAATATAATTATTTTTTTCACAACTTAAAAGAAGGTTGTTAAATGCTCCTATTTATTCCTTTCCTTCCATGAATTGTGAATTTGTTATCTACAGTTATGAATTATTGAAAGGAATTGGTTGTGTCCTAATGTAGAATGATCAGGTAATTGATTATTCTTTATGTTAGTTGAAGTTTCATGAGCTAAATTACCCTACACTTGATTTGATATAATTTGTTGTCATTTTTGAATTAACAATTTGGAGGCATCATTTTTATGTCATAAATTGTGAAATATATACCGATCCCAAAATTTTTAAGTATATATTAAATCAGAATGAATTAAGCATATGACAGAGGAGGTGGCTAGAATTAATCATGGATTAGGATTGCATGATCCATTATCATCCCGAAAATGAAAATAATATGGATGCAACATTGAGATGAATGATTAATTCTACATTAACCAAGTTATTTTTGGAATGATATCTTTTAGTTTTTGATTTGATGAATTTGGGATTGGAATTTTTTGGTGTTGGTTATTTCTCTATTTTGTTTTAGGTGGTAGTGAAATCATCTCTATCAGACAGAATTAAGAAAGTGTAGAATGAAGATAGTGAGTGATAGAAAAATGTAGAATTAGTTCAAAAGGGTAAGCTATTTAAATTTTATATTGATAAATATTGTGTTTTGAGGTTTAGAAAGAGATTATTTGACTGTTGATTCAATGTTAATGAAAAATTTGTTATGTGAAGATCATAGTTCTCTATTTTCAGTTCATCCTGGAAAATCTATGATATACAGAGATCATTTGGATTATTTATGGAGGGATGTAATGAAAAGAGATATTTCTAACTTTTCTTTGAAGTTTTTGATTTGTTTGAATGTTAAAGAAGATACACAGTTACCAAAGGGGATTCATCAGCCATTTCTAGTGCAAGAGTAGAAATGGGAAAATTTTTCCATGGATTTCATAGTGGGGTTACAAAAAACATCTCTAGGTAATAATTGAATAGTGGTTATTGTTGGTCGGTTAACTAAATCTCCCCATTTTCTTCCTATTCGAGATACACTATACATAGATCAATTTAATAGATTATATATTAAAGAGATAGTTAGGTTTCCTGGAGTTCCCTATTCCATTGTATGTGATAGTGCTCCTAGGTTCACATATAACTTTTAGAAATGCCTTCAGAAGTTGTTGGGAAATGAATTATATTTTAGTACAACTTTTCATCCTCAATTAGATGGGCCATTAGATTGAACAATTTAGAACCTGGAAGAAATGATACGTTCTTGTTCAATAGATTAATAGGTAATTTGGGACTAACATAATTCATTGGTTGAGTTTTCTTATTATAATAGTTTTCATTACAATATATAGATGGAACCATTTGAGGGATTATATATAAGGCGGTGTCTAACTCTTGATTTTTGGGATGATGTTGGGGAAATAATGTTGATGGGACTAGAATTGGTATAAGAGATGGAAAAAATGTACAGTTGATTTAGAATCAGATGAGGACAGTAGAGAGAAGGCAAAAAAAATCTATGCGGATAATTGAAAGAAGGATCTTTCATTTAAGGTAGGTGATCCAATCTTTCTCAACGATTCTCCATGGAAAAGTGTGATTTTTTTAGTAAGAAAATAAATATGAGTCCAAGGTTTGTTGAACCCTATAAAATCCTAGATTAAGTTGGATTAGATCCATACATGGTGGATTTACATCCTAATTTATCCCATCTACACAATATTTTTCATGTTAAAATGTATAGAAAATATATGTCGGATCCATATCATGTTTTGTATCGAGAGGTAGTTCATTTTTAATGGAATGTTTCTTTTGAGGAACAAACACTATAGATTCCTAACCATAGAGAGCAAATATTGTGTAATAAAGAGATTCATTATGTAAAGTCTTTGAGAAAAACCATATGGTTGAAGAGGCAATGTGGGAATCTGAAAATGATATGATGGAGAAATACCCTCCCTTATTTGATAAGTAAACAAAATTGAAGGGATGTCATTTCCAAAATTGGGAATGATGTAGCATCCTAGGTATTTATAAAATAATAATTTTTTCATATATATCATTATTTATGAATAAAATATTAATTTTATGTTAAAGAGAAGATTTTGTCTGATAGCATGCAAAACACGCAAAAAATGGTTTCATTGAAATTTTATGTTTCACACAACCTTGAGTTATACAGAAAATAATATAATAATATTATTAATTTAAATAGTTGTTAATGCCTTTCTGTTTTAATTTTGGGATGAATAAAAATAAATTAAATATGATTATACATGTATGTTAAATTTTTTACATTTATCCAATAAATTTTAGTGGCATAAAATGAGAATGAATCCAATTTTAAGCCTGAAATACTCTAATATTTTTAAAAGGTCAGTTTTTCACCTTTTGATGGCGAAGCATTTTTAGAAATAGTTCATGTCACTTTTTAATGTTCAATTTGGAAAAATAAACTTTTTTTTAGAATCATAACATCAAAATTTACTTTTTAGAATATTTTGGTATTTTTCTGATAAAATTAATATTTTTATGAATATTGAAAACAATGCATTTTAATTCAAAATATACTTTTAATATAATTTATTTATATATTTAGATTATTATTTGAATTGGTGTTAAAAGGTAATTGTATAAATTTTTTAACATTAAATCTAAGGATCATCATTGCAATAAATTTCACTTTTAAATTGGACATAAACACATGTCAATCTTTGGATAGTTATTACTTCTTAAAAACCCACTTTTTGGTTTGGACCATAAGAATCAATTTTAAATTAATTTATGCTAATTATGTGTATTGAATTTGGAAAAATATATTCCATTTTTGGAATCAATAGTTCAAAATTTTTATGTAGGTACCTTTTATATTAAGAGAGTATGAATAGTAACTTCTGTAATTATTTTATTTTCCATTGATAAAGGGTAAATCTGGTAAATAAGGGTAAAAATAATGTTATAATAATATTAAACTACCCTAAAACTTGTCCTAGTCTTACCGGATGAGATATTTTTGACCAAGGTCAACCTTGGGTCCATTTTGGGACCCCATTGAGCCACTTCGAAGTGACAATGGCATGTTATATTAATTAATTTATTGTAAAGAGAAATATAACATTAACATGTATCTTTTAGTAATAAAATATTATATGGGGTTATATAATGGATCCCTTTGACTATAAATAGTAATTAAAAATCTTCAAATATTTCATACATCATGGTATTTTATTTATAATTTTTAGAAATCAAAAAATTAAATCTATTTATGACACAGTGATGATGTACAGATTACTTAATTAATGAATAATTAAAGTAAAAGAGATTTAAAATATTAAAATAAATTTATATTGATTCTTTTTATGAAATACAATAATTTCATGGAATATTATGTCTTTTTTATCTTAGAATTAAGATTTTTTTTTCTAAATAATCATTTTTTGTATGGATTTTTAAAAAGTTATGATATGAATTGTATAAAAAGTGACATAAATGAGTTTAAAAAAATTATATTTTATTAAAAGATATATTAGTCCTAAAAATATATTTTTCGGCCAAATGACTTATATAATGTTGAAAATGACATTAATTTACCACTTTAGGTTCTATTTTTATTTTATAGTAACTATATTAACCATATAGTATGATTATACCAGAAGATAGGATAAGAGTAAATTAGTTAACTAAGGGTTAAAGCTAAAAGATAAGGTTAATTTTTTGATCTAGAATTTTCTAAAACCTATTAGTTGATTGGATTTTGACCCAAATGAATATTATCATTTATATAAATTAATTTGGGACAATTTTAAAATTAAAATCATTTTATAATAAAATAATAATTTAGTACATTCCTAAAGTGCCCATCATCCCTCTTATAAAATGGCATCACCAATACCCATTTAATCACACATATAAAGTGCCCAGACTCGACCAAATTATTCGTAATTATCATCATGACATCCCTACCTTCCCCCTAGATGCTTTAACTAGGTAATACAGCAATTCAAAAATTCATTTTGGCTCAAATCAAAGGGACATACACGTTTAAGAGGTAGCATCATCTCTAAAGTTCCTTTCCATTATTTTACATCTTCACTCTATATTAAATTATAATTATATGATTACATAAAAAAACTTGTATCCTAAATATACTAGGATCTTTTTATGATGTTTATTCAAACTACACATACACACAACTCCATCTAGTGGATTCAAACATACTGTTTTTGTGTGTCGAACTGCTGCCTCACAAAATGATGACTGTTCGATTTTGCCAAATCACCTCTCATTGTGGCCATTATGGTGGAACTGTATTTATATATGATATATATTATATTTATATTTTATATATGATAATATAATTTTTATTTACAAACATAACTTTATTCTTTTTATGATGTCAAAATATGATAATTTCATTTGAGAAAGTGCAGAGTACCGCCCCTCAATGTTATATCACTCATTCATGCCATACACGGAATGTATAAAGGATGGAGTTAATGAAATTCTGTACCATATATATCATATGATATTATTCTAGAATAATAATATACATATGTATCATTTTGTTTATGTTTCATTAATATGAAAAATAAATGAATGTAGTGTTCATGCTTACGTACGACTTTGCATTTCCATGAATAGAGGATTTCATTTCATATCTACAAATGTTATGGAATATTTTAAATACATATATACTGGATATATATGATATTTAAATCATGAATACTATTCTTCAAAAAATTTACTTTTGACAACATTGACAATTTGTAATTATAACAAGATCATTTTCGACTCAAGTACTCAATATCGACAAAACGACAGATATTAACTTAAATAATTATCTAATTTTTATAACTTTGTAATAAGTGATATAAAAGTAATAATAAATTTAAAAACCCTTCTTAAGAATATTTAAATTTACTTAATATTATTATTCAGGAAGAATAAGGAACATACATGATGAATCAGACTCAAGGTAAAGGACTTCATCTCAATATCCTTTCATAAAGTCATATTTTCATAATATATGCCTTCTTCTTTTATTTGGTGTATAATAAAAACCCTTCGAATTTTAATTTCATTCAAAGGTAATATTTTTTCTATGAAGAGTTTTACAAAACAACAAAAAGAATATTTTTATCGTATGCGGTGAAAAAGACATCTCCACTGCCATAATAGTTATTTGATATTTTTCTTTCTCTAGAAAACTTAATGTTTTTAAAAGGAAAAGAAATCCATTTTCCCCTTTTTGATTTTTTTGGTATTGAAAATGGTTATTTAAATGGATTGTGTATTTAAATATCTTGAAATGATTTATTGTGGTTGAAAATGAAGTTTTGTTAGTGAAATGTTGATATTTACAATATTTTATGTGTTGTTATTATCTAATGGTAATTGGACATTTTATTGGTGGTTGCGTGATAAAACATATGATGTGTGGTTATGTCATAAACCAAGGACATGTGGTTACGTTATAACCTCCAATGAATTGGGTGTGGAAGTTGGGTGTGTGGCTGTTCCATTTAGTGATATGTGGGGAAGTCGACCGTATAGTTATTCCATTTATGTATGTTTATGTCCCAAGTTACCTTTATTTGTTATATGATTCATTCTATGAGATTTCTGTTAATATTTGGTAAAAAAAGTTAAGAAATAAATTTATATTCAATGAATTATATTTACCACTTCATAAAGGTGTAAATTATTAAATTATAATAAAGTATTCATGGTTGTCATGTTATCCCAAGACTAACGGTTTTCTTTCTTTATGTATACCTTACTGATCTTTATATGAACATCCATGTTTTGAGATGTTTTTCATAGGGAATAAAGAAGAATAAATTCCAAGGCGGGATCAAGGAAATTTTATGCTGTTAAAACATAAAACGATGTCATATTTCTTTTCAAAGAGTATTTTTATTGAAATAAGTATAGTGATTAAAAGTGTTATTTGTAATATTCAAGATATTATGTATACATTATGACCAAGTAATCTAAAAAGATAAACCTGAAATATTCCTCGATGTGAATTAAAGTCAAATTATTGACTAATCTCAAGATCAAGTAATGTTTAATGATGGGGCCTTTTAACTTCCATAATATTTTTGGTAAATTTTTTGAAATTATGTAGTTTATAAAAATTAAAACCTACATAAAATGTGATAACTCGTCACATCTATAATGGTGGTGGTCTTGAATCCATGAGAAAATATTGAAAATGTTTTCATGCCTACCATTGGGCTACAAGATGTCTTGGTTAATGTGACATTGTTTTAGATAAACAATTTGATGAAAAATATGAATAATGAACGAATGGTGTTATTTTTGGGGTATAGAAATTTTTTTATTATATTGGATAACATGTCCTAACCATATTGGATTTGGAAATTATTTAGAGATATAAGGAAATAAATTTAATACTTTTATTGAAATTATGATTCATTAAGAGTTAATTTTAGTTCATTAGTCATAAAATTTTCTTTTATGGACATGAATTTCCCATAGCAAGAGATCGAATCACAACAGAAAGATGAAATTGGTCTTATGTAAATTTATCATGTATGTATATTTCCTTATGTTATTTGATACTAAAATAATTCCTCATCATTATAAAAAGGATCTCGATGTATAATTACATCATATTACTATCATTTATGTTGATATCAATGAAATTTTTACACCTATTAGGTCTTTGTATTTGAGGCCCTCAACATTCCATTGATCATTCACATAATTGTGATCATTGACCTCAACCAATCTCTATATTTATTTATTATTTTATTTTATGTACATATCTTCACATTACATTGATTTTCTCTAAATAAAAAATACAGTTAGGTGTTGTTTTATATGACTGCGACACTTCCCTTTCTCTCTTGTTAATAGAATGTTTTATTAACCATTTTAAGTTGTGGGTTTTTCAAATATTGTACTTTTGAATATAAAACTCCAGTTCATAAGGTAAATTTTAAATTTTGAGGATATAATTTATTTATGGTGAAATAATGTGACACCCCAAAATTATAAAATAAAAAATTTATTAAATATCATATGCAACATGAATCATTGATTTTATCTTTATTGAAGTAATATTTATAATAAAACATTTGATGTATTTTAATTTTGTACATGTTTAAAAAAATTGGGACACATTAATATGTTTTTTGTAAAAAAATAATTTTTTAAATGGGAATTTCAATAATATTTAAGGGTGAATTTTTAGTATTTTTATGGGAGGTTTTATTTTTTGAAGAGTAATAAAAAATATATAATTTTAATTTAAAAATTAATTTTTATATAAATAATTTATAATGTAAAATTATATTTTATGTTTTTTTTGAAATTAAAATTAAATTTATTAGAAATATATTAATCCTTTTTATGTAATTAAAATAATTTCTATATTGAATATAGATATAAATTCATAGAAATGTTTTTCAACATTTTCACATTAAAAAACTAGTTTCTTTTTATGTAATAAAGATTGATTATAAATAATTTTTGGATACTTCTGTGACTGTAATATAGAATAATTGATTTCATATTTGAGAAAATAATAATTTATAATTTCTATTATCTTAAAATAAAATTTTTACAATAAGGATTAGTAAAAATAATTTATTTTTATTACCATGATTAAGAGAGAAATTATTTTCCCGACGGACTAAACATTAATGTTAAGTGGAAAAGTACATATAAACATATTGAAATCCCATTTTATATCGATATTTTGACCTTATAACATCAATTATCTATATTATTTCATAAATAGAACCACATGAAATTGAAATGATGTAGGTGAAATATTCCCTTTTCAAAAATTACAAGAGTCCCACTCTACTCACTTATAAAAGGCCACTAACTCTTCTACATTCATAACAACTTAAAATACATTTGTCAAATAAATAAAATCCCAAATCACTAAAAAAATCCATATCGTCATCTTGGAATCCGTAAATTGGCCATAGATCTAACATATGTACGGTTTTGTGAAAACTATACGAAGATACCTCAAATGAAGGTAATGTTATTCAACAAGCGTATTTAATTTATTTCCCTCTCCAATTCCATAAATTATTTTAATAACATGATGATATAATAACCTAAGTATCTTCCATAGACTAATATTATTCCATGTCATGGTTAAGGCGTAAAACCACACACACTTCCATATATTGGGTTAAAAAATCACGTTTTATGTGTATGATAGACTATAACATCACAAACTATTATTGTTCACACAGTAATGTTATTCGTCTTTCACTAATGCATTTCATGAAAGGTGATGTGGAATAATATTAATGATTATGTGATATTTGAATGAAATTATTATGATATTCCAGACATATATTAATTTTGGAAGATATTTTGTCTATTTATTTTCTTACATTTTCACTCAATGAATGACGATAATGTCATTCATCTACATGTGGACCACCGCATTCACAACATGATGTGATATTATTTTCACCACCACATAATATGAATAATATGTATAAGTATATAATATTTATTACTGGTTTTAGGATTATTTTGTATAGTTAAAATATTACATACACATTTTCCATAATGATCATTGAATGATGAAAATGTCACGCATATGTACGATCTACCATCTATAGGATTGTAACATACATCATTTTTCCTAACCATGATTCATGATTGGTATTAAATGTACACTAAATGTAAAAATTTGATAAGTATGTCATTGTTTTTATTGAAGTTGTGGAACTATATAGTATATTAAAGAATTAGAACATTCATAACAACAGACGCATGAGAAAAGAATTCAATTAACACTTGAAATAATAAAAATAAAGAAATATTATTAAGGGGAAGGTGAAATATGTCATAAAAAGATATTATAAGATATAATAAATATTTATATGGTTTTAATATAAGTTATTATTATGTTTAAAACCACTATACAGTAGGTTAAGTCACATTTATCCAAAAAGAAAATGTATGTTAAGGGATTTTGTCTCAATTTATTTTCATTGAGTCATATTGTGTTATTATACATCTAATTTCATTTATATGGTGTATACACTTCCCCTTTTGGATATAATATCATGAATATTTCATATTCATGTTATTTTATGTTTCAATTTGAATAATTTCTTCTATTGTATTGGAATTTAAAGTCACCAAGTTGTAAATAAATTTCATAACTGAGTTTCTTTTCATTGGGTTATATTACTTCCTCATTTTTGTTGATATATGATGATTATGTATATACTGAATCATAAAAACATATATTTTTTAATTTTTTATTGGGATTTAAAGTTGATACATGTACTCTATTCCTTGATTAATTACCACTTCAATGTTACAATCATTTTAATGATTTATTTCCAAATCTCATTCAAATCAAGATTATTTATTCATGAATTTATATTAAATGAAAAATTTTTAATTTTTTCTAATAATACCTACAATTTTATTCTCATATGGTTTTTAATTATCCTTTTTATGTCATAATACCATTTACCACTATTTTGTACTTCGAATTATTGATAAAATTATTAAATAAAATCCGACATCATTTATCTCTTTGGTCGAAAATCTATTTTCATAAAAAACCATGTTTACTAAAAATATGAAAATTTTTTATTTAATCATTTCAAAATTATCTATTAAAAATATAATTTTACCCATCTTGTGAATTTACTAAATTTTGTTCGAAAGAATTTTCTTATCTTTTTCAAAAAAAGTATTTTTTTCTAACCATTTTACTTTGTAAATGGATGTTTTTATATCATGCAAGAAATTAAAAGATGACATGAACATTATATATGTTTATATTGCTTTTAAATTATATATGGATATTTTTGAATTTTTTTTAAATTTTATAAAGAAATTAAAATATTTTCACAATATGTTTCAAAATAAAATTGATATTTTCCTAAAGAACATTTTTACAGACATTTTTATTGAATATCAATTTATCAATGAAAGAATCAATTATTATTACTCCAATGGGTATATGTCATTTTGAAAACATATTTATTATACCTCTTTATGGAGTACTGTATTTTAAAATATGGAATTTAGTGACATTCAAGTGCTTAATTTATTTTTAGACAACAAATTTTTCTTGAAATGTTCACTTTACTATGATCATTAAACATTAAATTTACCCAAAATATATACAACATTTATCATGGATAAAATTGTTTCAAAAATCTTATACCATATTCACATACATTGTTCACTCTAAATGTTGCTTGATTATTTGGGGTAATGTTGAAAAATTATTATTCTTTACTCAATATGAATATTTGATAAGTGAAAGAGCTAATATTTTAATAATTATTAATATATTTTAAAAATTATTCAATCCATTATAATTAGTCAATTTGAGAATATATTAATTATTTTTGTATTTTTGGTGAGTTTTGAGCAATAATGTAAAAATTGGTTAATTCTATAAATTTAATAATTTTCTGTCACTTTTATATTTTAGTAATTGCATTATAATTTTTGATATATTTGGTGTGATTATTTTTTTAGACTTCTTATGTTCATGGGATACATATTGGTCTTCTAGATACAAATCCCATTAAATCTTACACAATCTAAAAAAAGTTATTTTGAAAACTTATTCTAGCTAGTGAAAATGAATCTACCTCATTAAATGAATCATATCATTTAATACTGACCTATAAATGACGTTATACCAGATTATTTACAAAGAGAACTCTTTGAATCGGCCTCACATTAAATTTCATGGAGAAATACTCCGATTAAGGATGCCTTGTAATGAGTCAAAGTGGATTTAGTGGAACAGTATTCGTCATCTAGAAAAGGTCAACATCACTAATTCACCAAAAATTTCTTGTTCAGAAGAAAATAGGGTTTGAAATTTTTAGGGTTTATATCAAAATCAATTGAGAACATCCTATAAAAAGGGTCCTTTATAATTTTTTGTAATATATTTGGAACAACAAAATAAAAATTAAAGTGGATTCGGTAACACCTCATGATAATGTGAATAAATATAATATTGAATTCATGAAACACTGCATCTCTACAAAAAACCATTTTTTTATAAACTATCTAGTAAAAATTATTTTTTCACCACTGTGATTTGAATTTCAAAAAACTAATAGACACAGTTGTGTTTAGTAAGATATCTAGAGATTGATAAGAGAAACATAATTATTGGTAAATAGTAACATACCCTTATGAATTTTAATATTAATATTAATATAAGCCTTATGAATAATAAATCAATTATTTTTTTATTGTCTTAGTAATATAATATAATGATATCTGATAAATTTTTCAATGTGATGTAAAAAAATATTATTGTTTTAAAATTTTTATCTTTCGATTAGATTGTGAATTTATTTAAAAATTAAATACATAATATTTATAAAACTAGTTTCAAAAAATTGAAACCATTTTTCAATTCTACATGTCGAAAAATTGTTCAGGTGAATTTTTGGGATTTTTTTGAAATACTCGAATTTTTTATGAATAGTAAAGTACAGTAATTTACCATGTATATACATTATCAATTATATTCATTATTAATAGAATAATTTTTGATTTAATAACACATAGTTTAAACTTACATTCACATATTAATATTCATGGCCACAAAAATAAATATTATTTGTTGCCTTTGGAAAAATAATAAAATAATGAGTAAAATAATCGGAAAACCCTCCTCTAATCCACTATAACCCCCCACTCCCTCTTCACATCACTCCTCTCAATACTTGTTACATGTCAATATTGTACTCAAATATCCTCAATAGATCCTCCCTCATGTCTATAAGCCCTTGATATACTAAAAATAAAATAACCACTCCCCTATAGAGGATCTCAATGAAGATTACTTCAAGAGGTAAATTCCTCTTTTCATTTCTTTTATTTCATGTCGCTATATTTTCTTTTTCTTTCCACAACTCCATTAATAAAAATGTTGTGATGAAAAAAATAAATTACATGTACTAGAATATTTTTATGATAAATGAATAATTATTCATCATCACTCACTTCAAATTATTTTATAGTAGAAATGAAAACACCATTCGAGATGTGTTAATTTATCATATTTAAGGATGAAGAGTTTTCAGTTTCTATAACCATCATCAATTATGGTCATGAAACCATTTTTATGGTATAACCAGAATATAATATATTTATTATAACTTATTTATGTTTATGGAATCCTTTATTACCCCTGACATTATTTTATAAATTAATATGAGTATGTTGTCATCATGAACCGCCAATTATCCCATATAATTGTCATTAAAGATTTTTATAATGATTCATATTCAAATATTAAAACCAAAATAATTTTATAACCATTTAATCCTATTGTTTTTTAGTAATATCATACAACTTCAATTCTGTACATCCATTCTAATTCTACATGTTCATCCATACATAAATACAAGTAAACCGACCATGAAACCCAAGGAAGAAAACACTAGCAAATAATGAAATTAAATTTCATAACACATCAAAAGGACATGAATGAACCTAATAAGTATATTATAAATAAATTAAATTTATAATTGGTTATGGAATCATTAATTCATCATCCAAAATTTTCATATTCTGTTTATTAAGATCATGGGAGGAATGTTTTCAGATATAAGGTAAGGGTTTTACACTCGATCCTCCATTTTCATTCTGGTTACTTTTATTATCTACTAACCTCAATTAAATTCTTTTTGATTAACATTTACACCTCATAATTTCTGAGTGAATGTTCTATATTTGTGTACCAACCAGAATCCTACCTTCATTTACATGGAATTATAATTTTTAGAATGACCTTTCAAAAATTACTCTCGAAATACAAGCCCATCTCAAGGGAATTTCTCAAATTATTAACTCTTTTCAAGGGCACTCTATAATATATTTTTATAAACCATTAATTTCTATAATCAATCATTTTATTATAAAAATATAAATTTGCTTCTATTTTATAAAAATACCTTTCCAAAAGAACTCTCCTTTTCAAAATAAAAGAACATTTATCTCAAGTATTACTCGATGATTTTATAAGAGTATCTTCATCAGTTTAATAAATCTTGTTGATTATTATATGTTATTAGGATTAATATTTTATTAAATCTTCTAGAATATTTAATATACTTTTTTATTACTATTTTTACTATGGATTTCATTATTAAGACCATTCAACAATTTACATTGAATGGTTAGTGTTTATTCTTAATGTCCATAGAATGTTATTTACATTTGATATGTTACATTAAATATGAATGAATTGGTTGTTAATGTTGTTCCATGTTCATATGAGGAATGAATTGGAATTAGTATGTGTTTAGTGGGGCTTGTTATAAAACCTATCTGTAGTGGAAGGTCTCAAGTGATAAACAATGGAATTTGCACAATGTCTTGAAAAAATGGATATTTATGGTCTTGGTATGAAGCCTTGATAGTATAGATATGATATCCCGCATTATGGATTCCCTCATTATGAAAATAGTAATTGAATGTTCATGTTGTTATTCAACAAGTATAATACCCATGATTATTCTTTATTATGGTCGTATTTATTCATCTGTTATTCATAACATAATTTGTTCAAGTTTATTTTTAAAGGAATGTGTTTTTAGTTATTCAACATGCCAAATGTTTATGTTTAGGATATCTTCAACTATATTTCTTTCCCTTACTAAGCATCTAAAGTCACCCCTTTATTATGTTTTATTTTCTGAGGACCTGAAGAGGTATATTATGAGTGACATGTAGAAATATCCTAGGAGTTTTAGAAGTTTTCAAAGGATTTTATATGTTTGTTATTCATAAAACTTTTTATATGTCAATGTAATAAAATAAAGCATAGGATCTAGGAAACTAAGGTCGGGTCCTTATAATGGGTATCAAATTATGTATTAATAGAAAGAAGGGAAAATGTATTTCAAAAATGTATATTAGGGAACAAAAACTTATGATAGTCTTCGAGGATAACCATACAAGAACATCAAGGATTTTTAGGTAATGAATAGATTATTTGGATATTTATAGAAAATAAATCCTCGTCTAAATACTATAAGTTGATGTGGTTCTGGAAAAACCTATCTATGAGTGAAAAAACTGACAAGGAGTTTCAGGCTGGACCCAGGGTGTCCTAGTACACGACAATGAGCCTTAATGTACAATGAGTTTGACACTCCTAGGGGATATTTTTAAGATAATTTACATTTTCATTACAAGCTAGTATGATGGATTTAAATGTAAATTTTTTTCTCAAAAAACCATGTTAGGTATTATGATATTTTCTATGTATAGAATTTAAATTAATACTATGTATTTTTCTATGTTCAGGTTATACATTATGATTTATAACATAATATAGTGTATGCCATTATTTATAAATGGTTCCCAATGGATAAAATAAAAACTACATGAATGCATGTGTCCCATATTGGGATTTCCGTCTAATTAAATATAACGATGTTATCTTTGTTGTTGTAACTAGTGCTGAGAAACTTATAACAACACTCAGACAGATGTCCCAGGATTTGAATAATACCCTTACCTGTATGGATCATCTAGATATACAATGTGAGGGACCTATGTTATATTTCATTAGGAAAAAATAACCTTCGTCATTTAAATGAAAAAAACCCATTCATATCAGAGCAATGGATATGTTCATTAAAGAAGATATTTTGTTCATTGGGATGTAACGGAGGATAGAAGGTTGTTATAGTGTCTTATCAGCTATCCGGAGTTGTGGATTAGTGGTGTTATTTAATCCAAAACACAACGAATGAGTAAGAAATAGATGAAACGAAAATGGGTGATTTTAAGGAAATATTCTTAGAAAAATACTTCTCTCATGAACAACGAGAAGATATGGAATGGTTTTTTATAAATTTAAGGCAAACAGGGGATGAGAAGGTAGAAATTTATGAATGTAACTTCACAAGTTTACCAAGACATTCCACATTCCACATACGTAATCCATGGAGAAAGATCGATTGATTCATAACTAGATTAAAACCATTCCTCTAAGGGGATCCAATCTCCAAATGTTTCTCATCATTTGATGATATAGTCTCAAGTGCTGTCAAGATGGAAAATGATTTTTCAAATTCATATGAATTTAATGGAATGAAATAGAATAATAGAGTTTCTGAAAACACTTTAAAAGGAAATAAAAAATTGGAAATAAGGGAGTAGTTGACCTTCCATCACGCAGTAATTGTGGGAAGAAACACTATGAAACTTGCTTAAAGGGAATTGAAGTTTGTTAAATGTGTGGAGACAAAGGCCACGTATTTCGGGATTGGGAGGGGAAGAAAGAATTTACAAATTTTAAATGCTTCAACTGAAGGGAGATGGGAAATTTTAAAATTGAATTTTCTAATAGTCAGGGAATAATTATCCAATGGCCAAGGGAGAAAGTCAAGCTTATGTGGTTAAAAATCATGAGGTTGAAGTTCCTAATAATGTGGTGGAAGGTACATTAATCATTTTTTGGATCATATACAATGCTTTATTTGATTTTGGATCATTATATTCTTTCATATCTTCTTAGTTATCCATGAAAATTAGATATTCCAACATTGATTTAATAAAGGTATTTTTAATCAAAACTCCTAAGGGATTTATAATTGCAACAATTTTGTGTTATTAAGTCCTCATTATGGAATATAAACATGCTTTATATACTGATTTTATTATCATACCCATGACTAACATTGATATAATTCTTTGTATGGATTTTAATTCAAACAATTATGCAATAATTTATTTCAAGAAGATAGAAGTTAAATTTTTTAGGATGATGTGGAATCCATTATCTGTAAGGAAGAAACATCACCATATGATTCTCATATAGATCCACCCAAAGTAGCACTTCTAAATTCAATTATTGGGGAGTAAGGTAATGAAATATCTATGGGTGAAAAATGGAATGTTCAAATAGAGGACATACCTATTGTTCAAAAATATATTTATGTGTTTCTAAAGGATTTACCTAGACATCCTCTAGAGCAGGAAGTTGAGTTATCTATGGATTTGATTACTTGTCCATATACTATATCAAAGAATCCTTACCGAATGACCACTATGGAATTACTATAACTGAAGAAACCAAAAGAGAAATTGATTAATAATTGATTTATTCTCCCTATTGTTTCCCCATGGGGAGCCCCGATTCTTTTTGTCAATGAAAATGACTGAGATATGAGTTTGTGCATTGAAATCAGATATATCAATTCTATAACAATAAATAACAAGTATATATATCCTCACATTGATGATTTATTTTTTCAACATCATGGGGAAAACTATTTTTCGAAGATTGTCCTTTGATTTGGATACCATCTGTTGCTAGTATGTAATGAAAATGTTCCAAATACAGTGTTTCGAAATAGGTTTGGGCATTACGAGTTTACCGAAATGCCTTTGGGGATGACTAATGAATCATCAATTTTCGTGGATCTAATGAATAGGTTTTTGAAGGAAAATCATGATGGAATTGTGGAGGTATTTAATGATGATATCTTTCTATACTCCAAAAGATACTATGATCATAAAAATCACATGCACACTATTTTGGAAACACATCGAAGAAATGGATTATAAAGGAATTTTAGAATGTGTGATTTTCAGATAAAATTAGTTTACTTTGTTAGCCACATTGTCTATAAGGATAGAATATATGTTGATACTATCAAGACCAAGGCTATGAAACAATTTCCTACTTCAATGAACATAAATAAGGTATGTAGTTTTATTTGTTTAGTAGGTTATTATTGGAGTTTCATTACAATCATAGCCTGTTTAGCCAACCCAATGATGAATCTTATATGTAATGTGGTTAACATTGAATGGGATAAAACGGTGTGGAATTTTATAAGGAATTGAATAGTATATTAGTGACTGCAATGATCCAGAATCTACTATTGTGGAATGATGGGTTAGTGATCTATAATTATTCATCTAATAAAGGACATAGTTGTGTCCTTATGTATAATGATATATTTATTTCCTATGCATCGAGGCAGCTATAAATTCCTAAAAAAACTATCCTATTCATATTTTTGAGTTAGAATTTGTAATATTCTCTCTTAAAATATGAATAAATTATTTATATGGTGAAAAATGTGAGATATATATAGATCATAAGATTTTGAAATAATTCTTCTCCAAGAAAGAAATCAACATGAGGAAATGGTGATATCTCAAACTAATCAAGGATTATAATTGTTCAATACACTACCACCTAGTAAAGGAAAACAACATAGATGATTCATTTAATAGGAAGGATCACATAGTTCTCCCAAAAATGGGGATTTACAAGGATCCTTTTTACATAGATTTGGTGATGATGGATGTGGGAATTATCAGAGAAGGTGAAACAACATTACTTTTACAGATGGTTTCAAAATCTTATTTATTAGAAAGAATCAAATCATCACAGTCTGATGATGAGAATCATTAAAATAAAATTAACACTTGGAAATATTGGAAATTGGATGACTTCATTTTTGAAGATGGAATTCTGATATTTCAGAATAGGTGATGTGTTCCCTCTCCACCTGATTTGAAAATGGAGTTACTGGATGATGCTCATAAGTCAAAATTATCTATATATCCTAGTAAAACAGTGATGTATAGAGATTTGAAGGAACATTTTTAGTGTGACAACATGAAGATGGAAATTTCTGATTATTTATCAAGATGTTTAGTTGATAAACAAGTAATATATGAACAAAAACTTCTTAGAGGAGCCATGAAACCTCTACCTATTCCTACATGGAAATGGGATGACATCACCAATTATTTTTTCATTAGATTACCAAAAACACTGAGAATGAATAATGTAATATGGATAATTGTTGATCGACTTCTGAAATCTGAACATTTCCATACTATGAGGGAGGAATTTCCACTGGAGTGCCTAGAATTACTCTATATCAATGAAGTTGTGAGACTTCATGGAGCGGCTCTCTCTATTGTTTCTAACTATGATCTATAATTGAAATCGAAATTATAGATAATTCTTCAGAAATATTTGGATTCTAAGCTACATTTGTGTACTGCTTATCATCCTCAATATTATGGGAAATCATATTGGATGATCCAAACATTAGATTACTTAATGATACCATGCTCGCTCAACTCTCAAGGTAAGTGGGATAATTGTTTACCCTTGGTGGCGATTTCCTACAATAACAGTTTCCATTATAGTATTAATATGGAGCCATATGATGTATTATATGGAAAGAGATATCTTACCCCGACATGTTGTGATAAAGTTTGTGAAAGGAATCTAGTGGGACTAGAACATGTAGAGGAAACAAAAACAATGTAAAAGACTATTCAAACTCATATCAAAGCACCTAAAAGAAGGAAAATGAGCTATGCCAATAATTAATTGATGGTTTTAGAATTACAAGTGGGAGGACTTGTTTTCTTGAATATATAACCATTGATGGGCATTATAAGATTAACTATGAAAGGGAACGTATCCCAAGGTACATTGGTCCTTTTTAAATTATGGAGATAATTGTAGTTGAGGATTATCCTTTGGATATGCCACCCAACCCATTTTAAGTACACAATGTTTTTCAAGCCTTGTTGCTGAGAAAGTACATGCTAGACCCAATTCTTGTCCTCATTTCTGAAGGTATAGAATTGGAAATAGACCTTTCATACTGTGAGGAGCATATCCAAATTCTGTACACTAAAGAAGAAGAGTTGAGGAATCTGACGACTCGATTGGTAAATATAATTTTGAAAAATCTTTAAATAAAAGAGGAAATATGGGATCCTGAGGAGATTATGATGATAAACTACCCAAATCATTCTTTGAGGTAACATTCTTGTAATCTTGGGGACAAAATTTTTGTAAAGTGGGGATAATTTAACAACACAATATTTTGAAAATAAATTTAATATTGATTTCATGGAACACTGAGTCTGTATGGAACACCAATTTGTTATAACCTAGCTATTAAAAATAATTTTTCCACCTGTATGATTTGAATTTTGAAAAACATACATACAGAGCAGTGTTTAGTAAGCTATTTAGTGTTTGATAAAAGAAACCCAATTTTTTCTGAGTAGTAGCATACCCTTATAAATAGTAATTAAAGAGTAATATGACCCTTATTAATTTTAAGTCAATTATTATTTTATTTTCAAAATGTTATAAGATAATGAGATCATGATTAATTTTTCATCGTGGTAAAAAATGAAATATAGTTTTAAAATTGTTATCTTTTTAATAAATTATAAATTTATTTAAAAATTAAATTAATAATATTTATCTAATTATTAAAAAAATTTCAATATTTTAATTATACATGTCGAAAAATGTTTATGGTGAAATTTTGTGATTTCTGTGAAATACCTAAATTTTTGATGAATAGTAAAATATTGTAAATTAACATATATATATACATTATCAATTAAATTAAGTATTCCTAGAATAATGGTTGGTGTAATCAAACATGGTTCAGAATCACATGAACATATTACTATTATTGGAAACATGAATGAATACTATTCGTTTTACAAGGAAAAATAATAAAATAATGTGAAAAATAATCAGAAAACCCTTCAATCCTCCACTATAAAACCACCACCATCCTCTTATTTTCACTCCTCTCAAGCATTGTCCCTTGAATAAATTATGATAAAATATCCTTCTAATCTCCTCCACCACTTTTAGTGGCCATTTGCCTCAAAAAAATTCCAAAACCTCTCCCCTATAAAGGCTCTCAAGGAAGATTACTTCCAGATTTAAATTCCATTTTTTCCATTCTTTTATTTCATGTCGCTTTCATTTTTTCCATTCTTCACATCGTATCATTAAAAAGATAGGATTAATCCTATACTTTACATTTACTTTATTTTTATGATGATAAAGAAATAATTATTCATCCTTTCTCTTTTACACATATATTATACTTGAAATTAAAGCACCATCTGAGATGTGTAAATTTTTCACATTCAAGGATGAAGGGTTTTCAATATCTATTAAAATCATCAATTATTTTCATGAAACCATTTTATGTTTGAACAAGAAAAAAATATTATTATTAAATTTTATTTAAGGTTCTATAATCCTTTTGTACTCATGATATTAAATTATAAAACAAAATGAGTTTATTGTGATCAAGAACTGGAAATTCACCCAAAAAATTATCAATAACGTTTTATATAACGATTCATCTTCACTACCAAAAAAATTTAATTTTCTAAAATTTTAATATTTTATTTGTTCACTAATAACATAAAACATCAATTCTTGAAAGACATTATCATTCTGCATGTTTATCTATACACAAATATATGTAAATCGATCTTGATAACTAGGGAAGAAAACACTCAAAACAATTAAAATGGATCAGATAACCCATGAAAAAAGACATGAATTAACCTAAAAAGGTCATTATAAACAAATTAATTGTATATGAGTTTTTTTAATCATTAATTTATTAACATATATTTTATTATTCAGGTCATTAATATCATTTAAGGAACACCTTTAGACATAAGGTAAGAGTTTTCCACCCAAAACTCCATTTTCTTTTAGGTTACTTTTATTATTTACTTAACTAAATTAAATTAATTTTAATTAATATGTAATTCTCATAAATTATTTTTTAACTTATTATATATGTGGGCAAACAAGAATCCTACCTTCATATATTATTTATTATATTTTTTAAAATGATCTTTCAAAAAATCCCCCCAAAATACAAGCCCATATCATGAGAATTTATAAAATTCTTACCTATTATCAAGGGAATAATATAATATGTATTTATAAACCATTATCAATCATGAATAAATAATTTTATTATGAAGATAATACCTTAATTAAATTTTGGTTTATATAATTAATTTTCCAATAGAACTCATCTTTTCAAAATAAAAGAATATTTTTCGCATGAATTACTCGATGATTTTATAAGAGTATCTATATCTGTTTTAACAAACATTTTGATTATTATGTATTATGGTTATTAATTTCATAGGATACAATCTTATATATTTAATATAATGTTTTATTATTATTTTGACTATGGATGTTCTAGCTGAAAACTTTTCGCCAATTTACTATGAATAGTTAGTGTTTTTGCTTAATGTTCAGGGAAAGTTGTTTAATTTCAAATTATACTTTCAATTTGAATGTATTTGTTTTTTATGTTCAAAAAAATAAATATGAGGAATTTATTAGACTTATTAATTGTCGGGTGGGGGCTGCTATAGACCATTGGTGCATTAGTAGGTCACATGAGTCATACTATGGTCTTTCCTTGAGGCCTTGACAAACTGGATTTTATGGTCTTGGAATGAGGCCTTGATTGTTTGGTTATGATGTACCACATTTTTCATTCCATCATTATGAAACAATTAATTGAATGTTCAGGTTTTTATTCAACCAGTATAATACCCATAATTTTTATTTATTATGGAATTATTTATTCCGCTCTTATTCTTACCATAATGTGTTCATGTTTATTTTTAAAGTCATGTGTTTTTAGTTATTAACCATGCCAAATGTGTTTGTTTATTAATTAATACACTGTATTTATTATTCTTACCAAGAATCTGAGCTCAACCCTTTATTTTGTAACACTATCTAGGGACATGAAGAGGTATATTAAGAGTGACATGCAAAAATAACCTAGGAGTTATGGTTGTTGTCAAAGGAGTTTCTATGTTTAATTTATTCTCAAGTTGTAATGTTGGAATTATTTGTGTATATTATTTCCAATGATTCTAAACTTCTAGGTACATTAGGATGCATATTCAATGTTTATATTCCAATTTAATAAAATAAGGCACCAACTCTGGGAAACTATGGTCGGGTCCTTACAGATGGAGTTTGGAGGATAAATTTCTATGTTCATTCTTGTCAACAATTTTTCATCTTAAATTTGTTATTTATTCATCATCCCAGTTATTTATGGATAAACTTAAAATGGAGGGGTAAAAATTATTCATGATTTATGAAGGAGAGTTTTCCCCTTTCATAATTCTTGTGTTTTTTCACATAATATATTTATATTCTTCTCTCCCTTCATCGAAGTTGGTTTTAATATATAATTGCATCATTTTATTATCATTTATGATCATATTTTATTTTATGTTATGTTGTTATTTCTCTAGTCAATCAATTTTATCACCATTCACTAGGTTCTTGTAAATATATGATGGAATTTACTTGGGGTTGGTAGTGATGTACTTGGAAATCTCTAGTATGTGTGGGAGGAGTAGTGGACATTCTTGATTATTTGGGATAAACAAGACCCTATTGGGAATTGGATAAGTCAAATGGGTGTATTATCTATGAATCTATCACAATTTGGAAGGATTGTAGACCAGTCTAATATTTTTATGGTTTATTCTCATTGTTACCATTTGACCATGTGATTTTTATGATGTGATTTTTGAATCTAACTTTTATTGAAAAAGAATGAGATGATTGTATAAATCAGAAATAAGATAGAATTAAAATTGGAATATGATCTCAACATGATCACCATTATTATAAAATAGTTTTTAATCCCATGTTTTTCAATTTTTTCTCCATGTTTTTCATAATTACATTCCTTTTTTTAGTTTCATCATTTTTTTAAAAAAATAAAAAATTTAAAAACACACCAATTTACCAATAATTTAAAGTAACAACTTGATTATTGTATCTACATCTCTAGATAAATCCTTGGTTAACCACATTACTACATTTATAACATTATAACTAATAGTTCTTTTCTCACCCAAAGATAAGATCATGTCAAAATGTTGCGTTGTTTTCTCGGTGGTGCATTAAAAAATACTTTTATTTATTTTATTATTCATTTATAATTACAATTGAATTTATATAACCATAAACAGTGATCCTTTACCCCTAAATCTATATGTTTAAAGACCCCTAATGAACAAAAATATAAAACATGATTTCCAATCAAAATATTAGTAATTTTATCTTTCAGAATAAAGTGAAACACCATGTTTTCACTATGATCCTATCATCATTGTTTGGAATTTGAACCAAACACTTAGAGGCCATTGTGAACCACAATTCCTTAATCAAAACACTGAACTTATCATTCCAAAGATAAAAATTGATTTTGGTATGAAACATAACATGATCCCATTTCATTAAAATTTCATTGTCTTGGTAGGTGAAGACCCAAACAAACATATTATATTGTTCATACATGTATTATATACTTTTGATCCCTATAGATTAGCTGAAGAGTAGATAAAGTGGAATAAATTCTCATTTTCACTGGAATAGCTTCCAAAGAATGTTTTTATGGTCTAACACCCAGAGATGTGAATGATTTTAATGAAATTGAGAGATGTTTAATTGAATGAATATTCCACACCTCTAGAAGAAAAAATACCATAATTGAAATATATTCTATTAAATAGTCATATCAAGAATCCCTAGAGGATTATTGGGTTCGATTTAAAAAGCTATGTGACAGGTTCCCACATCAACAAGTTTAAGAGTATCAAATTATTTTCTTTTACCTGGGATTAGAAGATAATGATAGAAAACCTAAAGATTCATCATCTAGAGGAACTTTGATTGAAAACTCACCAAAAGAATCTATGGGTTTTATTAAGAAGATATATCAGAACTCACACAAAGTTGGAAGAAGGTGTACTGAAATAAGAGGAATTCATGAGGTAAGAACTTATTATCCCTCATCAATATATATAATATATATATATATGAGATGACCAGTATGTTGAGAAAAATAGACTAAAAACAAGTGGGTGACCAACATGAAACGAATAAGGTATGCGATTTATTATCATCACATAATCGTTTCCCTAACCAATGTGTTGAATTATGTGGAATGGTAACTTGTGATTCCGACTTTCACCTGAGGAATTTACTATAGAATCAAGGATGGCGGGTTACTAATCAGTTCCAATATGAATTTTTAAATCATCCAAATCAATCTAGATTATCTTATAAATTTTTTTCCAAAATAAATCCCCATTTTGACATCAATTCCAATAACCACCATCATTTCAACAGAAGCCTTCTAATAATCTGAACTCTAACCACTAACCTCCCACATTATAGATAACTTTTAGTATCCATCCACTAGTTCCCAACCTCCAATTAAAAACCAACAGAAAAAATATGATATAGAGGTGTTGAAAGACATCGTTGAATAATTTTCCAACATGATTGACAATATAATGGGCATATTGAACAAAATACCTGATAAAGTCCTCTCTCATAAATTTATAAACCCAAAACATAATTTCATAATGATATCAATAAGAAGTGGAAAATAATTCCACCCTGTAGCCACCATTGAACCCGAAACATGGAAACCAGGGCTACTTGAGTGTGAGGTTATAAAATCTGAAATTTCATTGAAAATCAACCAGGAGGAATAGAATATTGAGGAGGAGGAGGATAATAGGTTTAGGAATAAAATAATTTAATAACCATTAAAGTGTAAAAAATTGGATAAAAAAGAAATACCTTATTCATTTCCCTTAATGATTATTGAGTCGATGATATTGTTGAAAGAAGTTCTTAAATATAAAATTATGAATACCATATAGAAAGTGGAAATTAATATCTCCCTACATGAAGCACAAAAAAATATGATGTATGCTATATTTTTAAGGATTATTTCATCATGAAGAAGAGACATCTATATAATTATAGGATCAAATTGGTAATATGTTTCTTACCTTTTATTACACCACATTTTCAAACCAATTTTCATGATCCATGGATGTTTTCCATTACATGCACCTTGGGTTTTTTTAAAATTTATCTAATAATATTTGTGACTTATGATATATAATTAATGTATTACCTCACCCTTTATAATCATATTTCAAAATGTGTGACTTTAATCCCATAAGACTTGTGTTACAACTTGACAACAGATCAACAGTTCTCGTAGAAAAAGTTTAGAAGGATCTTCTATTGAAATTAAAATATCTCATATTTTCAGTTAACATCTATGTGATGAATATCTAATAATATAGGATCATGTCACACTCATTAATCATTTTTGGGAGAAAATTTTTAAAGACATCCAAATCCATATTCTATGTACATGAAGGGACACTCACAATGGATTTGTAGATTACACTATCCACTTTAATAATTTTGAATTATTGAGGCACCCATTAGATGATGACTCACACTTTGTGCTCTATTAAGAAGTTGGAACAGAACCCATGTATGTATTAAGTATTTTCCATGAAATAATATCCCTAGGAGAGACTTTTTAATTGATAATATCACTAAACATGTGTGTGAAAAAATATTCTAGATTCTGATTTCATGTGGGAAGGAGAGGTAAAAATCGATTTAAATGATGACTTGTTAAATGAAGAAAATATTATATGATTTAGTATGTGTAGGATGTACAAAAATTTTATGAGTGGAACCTCAATTTATTCCCATCCATTAGAAATCCCCCAGATCTTGAATTAAATCATCTTTCCACTCATTTAAAATATGTGTACCTTAACGAGGGAGATAAATTACATTGATATTGGTAATAATCTCTCTAAAACCTAGGAAAAATATTTTATTTGGATTGTGAGATGGAATTTAAAAGAAATATTGTGGATCATAAGTGATATCCTTGCAATGAGACTAAATTTATGTACACATAGAATACTTCATCTGGGAGATTCTGAACCAGTCAGATATCCCTAATAGAGTTTTAATCCAACCTTCATAGAAGTTGTGAAGAAGGGTACTAAAAAGATAATAGAGGAATGGATCATATATCCCATTTCAAATTGACAATGTGTTCACCAAGATCACGCATTTCCATGAAAATTGGCCTAACCACTATGCGGAATGAAAATAATGAATTAATCCCTTTGAGAATTCATAAAATCTAGATAGTGTGAATAGATTATATGAAGATGAATTAAGTCTAATGGAAATATATTTCTCCCATGCCCTTCCTTTATTAGATGTTATAGATATTGGAAGGGATATTACATTATATTTTTGTTGGAGTTTCATATTTTTTGATGTACACTTTCCTCCAAAGGATTATGAGAAGCCTACCATTACATGTCCCTTTGACCTTTTAACTACAAAAAAAGTTCATTTAGATTATGTAGTACCCTAGGTACATTTATTTGGGGGAATGGTAATTATGTATACATTGATAAATATAATAATTTCATGGTTGTTTCTTGGATTATTTCATAGTTTTGGAAATTTTATTGACCATTGTTGGAAAAAACATGAAAATGTTTTGAAAACCTTCATTGAGAATAATTTTTTTAAACAAAAATTATAAATGAATCATTTCTTGTTTGAGAGAAGAAGTTTCCATGGTCATGTCATTTAAAAAAAGGGCAACAAATTAGATAAATCAAAAAATAAAGTGATGAATTCATTTTATTACCCATCTTGATTGAACCATGTTAGATCATTTTGTTGACATGCAAGATTCTATAGGAGGTTTAACAATGTTTTTTGTGTGATTTTTATTTATCTCTCTAGATTAATTTTTAATGATTAATATTTTAATTTTCATGGTGAATATAGGGAATCCATTGATGAGTTGAAGATGATTTTAATAACACCACTAGGGATGAAACCACCAAATTAAAAAGAACCATTCAAGATACATAATGATGATTCCAACCAAGCTGTAGGTGAAATACATTCTCAAAGAATTTAGTTTCGACAAAAATTCATTTCCTCTGACTCAAGAACCTTATAGTCCACCAAATTAAATTACATAACCATATAAAAATAGTTTTTAGTTGTTTTCTTTCCTATAGAATGTTTCAAATCTTATTTCGTTGGAATTAATGTCATCATGTTTTCCAATTTTTCCATTATTAGGTATCTAATGAAGAAATATAATGCCAAATAAGGGTTACTGATATGGATTTTAAGACTATAGGAGCTCAAAATTGATATTAAATATAATAAGGGAGATAATGAACATGTTTCCCATCACTTGTGTATACATAATGAAACTACAAACGTATAAATTCTAGAAAAATAACCACAAGATGATCTCCTTCTAAGGTAGAAGTGGTACTTGATTGATGGAAAACTTCTTTGGTATACTGAAATTGTAAATTACTTGGTAACATCATAGTTCCCATGTATTTTAAACTCCCACCTAATTCAAAAAATGAAACTAGAATCTAGATATTAAATTTGAGATAATCCATTTATATGGATGAATTTAAATGGTTGAGTGTTATTGAGATGATTTCCTGAGAGTCAAATTGAATTTTTCATTGATTTTTGTCAAGCATTATCATGTGAAGTCCATGTTATACCTAAATGGATAGAAAGGAAGATTTCAAAATCCATAATTCATTAGACCAGACTTTTTAAATATTCTCATGGATTTTTAAAATGTTGGGAAAAATATAATTTTCTAGAAATATTTCAAAGAGACAACAAATTCCCCAAAAACACCAAATTATTCTGTGATTTTTGATGTTTGGGGGATTTATTTTAATTATATTTTCCCAATTTCATATATAAATTCACACATATTTATTTATATTTATTATGATTCAAAATTGGAAAAATTAAAAACCATAAGGACTAAAAATGATAATGTTATTTTTGATATTTAGGGCTAACATATTTTTTAGTTTTAGAGTACCTAAATACATTATTAGTGATAATGGGAATAAATTTTCCAATAGAGGAATGGAGGTTTTTCTAAAGAGGTATGGGGTCTATCATAAATCCTAAACTCCTTATCATCTATAGACTAATGGATAATATGATGTTTCTAATATGGAAATAAAAATAATTCTGGAAAAAAAATTTAAACAAAAAACAATGATTGGATCCACTATTTAGAATAAACATTATGGGAATATGTGATAGCTATAAAATCTCAATGATAATGAGTAATTATAGGTTGTTTTTTTGGAAAACATTTCACATATTTTTTTAATTTGAACATATGGGGTACTAGGCTATGGGGTAGATGAATTTATATCATAAAATTTCTTGGAAAAAGAGAATATTTTAGTCATTGATGATGGATGAAATTATACAGGGTTATTCTATAAATTATATGATTTAGAAAGAGATAAAAAGTGTGGTTTATGAAAGGATAATTCAATTAAATTACTTCCATCCCGGAGACATAGTGCTATTATTCAACTAATGAATCAAGGTAATTCTTGATAAAATTAAATCCATATGTGATGATCCATTTATAATTACTAATGTATATCATTTTACGTATGTAATGATTTTGAAGGATGGGTAGCATAATTCACTAACTATTAATTGAAAAACAATGCTTAAATTCACTAGGACATTGGCATCATAGAAATTGGAGTAGATGACACTCCTACAACCTATTTATCAATAAAATAAATTTTTCCATACCTATCCTTTAAAGATTCTTGATTCCTTGGGCTGTGGTGGAATCTTTAGAGACCATCTTGATCAGATCCTAGCATGTTTCAACGGAAGGTTATGTCTCTCTTCTATATTGGAGGCTAAAATGATGGGTGTTATTCACGCCACTTCCTATGTCAAAAAGTAAAACCGGAACCAAATTTTTTTAAGAGTGATTATACAACTATAGTGCAATCCATTTAGAATGGTGTTTCTCATCTTTCATGGACTCTCACATCGTGCTAGATTGATTGTCTTAACTCACTCAAGAATCTCAATTTTATTTTCACTCTCACCTATCGTGAAGCGAACAGGATTGCCGATGGTCCTACCAACATTGGATTTCCTCCTGAAGTTATTTAGAGGAATGAAATTCCTTCATATTTTCTTCCATATTATATTAAAGACACTAAAAAATTTCTTACTTTTTATCTCATGTAATTTCTCCTTGTACTCCTTTCATTGTTGAATAAATTTTACTGTTCAGGCCTTTGATTAGAACACAACCATCCTTCAAATAAGCATTCCCATGATGCTTTTTAACCATTTTTGTCATATAGTTTTCATTCAACCCACACATTATGAAAACCATACAATGCATTATTTAACTAGAATTTGATTTATACCATTCAAACCATGGGGCCTTCAGGTACTTGTGTTTTAGATTATTGCGGAAATTATTTAGTTTTTATTCCCCATTTTCAAGAGAAGACATTTTATTATGGACATCCTTATAAATTTATTCTTATATCCCATAGAATGCATGAAATATTATTTTAGGTTATCCCCATTAAAATCCAATTTTCCTTATACAAAATGCACTTGATGTGAAATTTTATTATCTACACAAAATTAATTATGGGGGGGAGCTATCTTATTGTGTGGTAAATCATTTGGTGGAACATTGGGTGGAAATTAAAATGTAGAAGTTTTTATTTTTCTTACAAATAATTCATAATATTGAAATTAGTGATTCTCTAGAGCATTCATGGTACAAGAAGTTGTACCTTTCTACAGCATCCAATGGTAAAATAGAGTTATCCCTATCTTGATATTGCACTAAAAAATTGTTTTGAGATTATTGGAAATGTTTCTACTAAAATTATGAACTATTTTTACTCTCATTGTTTTTTATGATGATGGAGCTGATTTTTTACTAATGGCAGTGAGAAAGAGACAATAATTGTGTGAAAATTATAATCATGTAAAATTTTCCCCAAAACATCCAAACCCCACTTATTATATCTCAAAATTTTTGATATCTAAATTCGAACAACTAAATGAAAAAAACAACCCTAAAAGTTCTCATGATAAACATATTTCCCTGAATCATATTGGGTGGGAAAGTAGAAATTTAGCAACACTATGGTTACCAATGAATGATTTTGGATAAGAACAACCTTTTGAAAATTATCATTTGTGAGATGAGAGAAAATTCATGTGATGTAAATATGTTGTGTTCATCTAAGGAGAATTGAATATGAATTATTTAGAATTATATTAATGAATAACATGAAATAATGGTTTTCAAGGAGGCATGATATCATTTTTCATTGGAGTATAATTGGTGGATCTCACTGATTTTTTTATTGAATTTGATTTTAGAAAATGAAAGTGATGTAAGTGATTTGTAATTTCTACTTATTCCCCGTTATTTTTTGATACCCTTAACCCGATGGGGTAAACATTATCTTTGATTGGGTGTGTTGAGGTTTCTGATTTCCTAGTTCTATAGTTCATTCACTTAATGGTTAAAGCTCCTTCTCTCTCTTTTGTCAAGTTGGTTTGAATTTATAATATCATTTTTTATTATCATGTATGATGGTATTTAATTTTTTATTCTATTTTTATTTCTTTGGTAAAAGATAATTATCTCTAATGAATGGGATATGGTGTATATATAATGGAATAGAACGTATCCTAGAGGTGATTTTCTTGGTGATCAAAAGTACATGTGGGAGGGTTATTTGTTATTATTTATTACATGGGATAAACAAAACCACAATGGTAATTTTCTAATTAAATTATGGGTATTCTCTATATCTCTATCACACATTAGAAGGAATTTAGACCAAGATGATATTTTTGAAATGTTTCTACTCACCCTTTTTATTTGACCTTGGGAGTGAGGTGAAGATTTTTCTAATCTCAATTTTATCGTGTTAACAGATGAGGATTGGATAAATTAGAAAATGGATAAAATTATAATTGGATAACTGACGCTGACCTATTCAACCTCCTCATATTATAGTTTTCAATAACTGGTTTTGTCTATTCTAATTATTTTTATTTATTAAATTTTATTTTTTAATTATAATTATTTTCTTTTTAGAATAAAAAATTTCAAAAAGAACCCATTTCCCTCAATTATTGGTTACAACTTTATTGTTCTGAGCTCATATACATAGAAAACCTAGTTTAACCTCTATACTACAATTTTAACTTTGTGAATTATTATTCTCATCTCATCCAACTATAATAAAATGTTAATTAGGGAATTTTTTTTGAATTAAATTGATTATTTGATATATAAAGAAAGAATTGGATTGGTATGACATGGTTTGGGGACCATTTATAGTAAACCCCTCAATTAATCAGTAGGTTTCATGGGTCAAAATTGATATGGTTTTGGTGAGGATTTCATATTTATGATATTATTGGAATGATTCCTTAATGGTATTATATTGTTGGAATTAATTACTGAGAGTGGTAGTTGAAAAAACCTTATCATCCTTCGGTAGTCGGTTCAAGCCCAAAAGACATATTGGATATGATAGGTTGTCACCCAGTATAAAAGTTGTCATTTTTCTAAACTATACACATATATATCCTAGGATGGTCCAAAAAAATATATGATAAACACCATTGAAATAAAATGAATCATTAAATAAACATTTTTACTAAGGTATTAAATAAAACTTATTTTTTTTCAAAAGGCCTAATAATCTTAGTTAACCATTATTACAATGTCATTAATGACATTATTAAGCCTAAAGGTTGTTGAAACCTCTATACATATTAAAATAAAATGTAAAGTCATTATAAATCATAAAAAAAATTACATTAAAACACATAATTGCATTAAATTTCTCCAAAATTTTCAATATTCATGGTCAAATACCATCACACAAACACTAAAAGTGTATTTATGACATTGAGCATATGATTAGTATAAAACTAAAAAACAATGATGGTATTTATAACTGTTATGTTAATGAAGACAGATATGCATCAATAGTTTAACATAATCAATGTATGATTCACAAGTTTTATAAGAAAAATACAATTAGAAAAATACTAATACAATTTAATTCTTAAATCTCAATGCATGAATAATTAATCCGAATTTATGTAAACATAAGCCACTTGAAACATTCAGAATATTATATAATGTTTGGAACATTGATTTTTTTGTAAATTTTTTTTTTCATCCCTAAAAACATTTCTTACATGATTTATGGAGGTCTGGGGAGGTGTTTAAGGCTTTCTCAAAATCTAGTGCCCTAAAATGTGAAATAGAAGATTGGGCTGCATAGTTACAAGAAACTATACAACCCATCCTGCTTCATTTTTCTAATAATGTGTCTTGAGATAGTGGGGAGTATAAATCCACCCGATTTGAATAATCGCATGATAAGAAGCATTCATTCCCATGAAAAAAGTCTAAAAAATATTGAGAGTCATTTTTAATAGGATATCCATGGTTACCCAAACGATGTGTCGATCATGTCTGAGGGTTATCTATGGTAGTGTAATAGTGAAAAGATGGTGTATTGTTTATCCAACCATGCATCCTAACCATGAACACATATTTTAGGGGGTTAAATTCCATCTTTACACTTAATGAAATTATTTATTTAACCCTTCTTCTTATATATATTCCAGTGGATGAACATCTCCATTATCCTCCCATGAACTGTATTCTAACCACTTATACGTTTTGAGGTAGATCTATAATGGGAGCACAAAATAACATGCCTGATGATCCCATAGAAAGCATTCAGTTATCAAAATACACCTCTAAATAAAAATTTTCATCGTTTTTTCCAGCTGTCGTGATATTTAGGTGGGGCAACGTTTTCCTGATTTTCATGGCATTCAATAATTTCTCTAATAACACTTATCCTAGTTCGATTAGAATGTTAAGGATGAAAGGAAAAAAGTTATACAAATCTATGGTATGTGGTCTAGTTCCAT
Source organism: Viscum album (assembly GCA_963277665.1). Lineage (NCBI taxonomy): Eukaryota > Viridiplantae > Streptophyta > Magnoliopsida > Santalales > Viscaceae > Viscum > Viscum album. The sequence continues at coordinate 630,452,312 of OY728127.1, forward strand.
TCCCTTAGTTTCATTTCATTTATAACATGCATTATTGTTCTATCCACCACAACCTTGCGGTGGCATCGCTAAATTTCAAAATAAATTCAATCATGTTTTTTCCATGCATTTTCTGAACCTAGATATCAAACAATACACACTATGGTTGATCACCATCTATTAAACCAACCCAATGGGTGTGATCTACCTTAGTAGTGTTTTTCCAATTTTCACTAAATATTTTTGAACACCCCTAGAAGTGCGTTGCCATATTATTAATGACTTGAGATAATTAATTAATATGGATTTAATGATTAGCAATGAGTTAGGGTCTTCACCTTATTCCAAAAATGGGTCGATTAATAAAATGTGTTTTCCAATTTTATAATCATGTTTTGAATGATTTTTATGAAAAATTACATGAACATAGATGACAAAACTTGAATTCACCTTAAAGATGAGGGAAATACAAGGGGTTGTGACTTATGAAACGCCTTGGATGTGATCATTTTGATTTTTATAGAATTTTTACTAAAATTTAAACATGATATGGGTGAACTAATCCATGTCCTGGTTGGGTAGTCTGTGAGTACACATTCACCTCCATTTGAGTGACACTGATTTCCTAGGGGAGACCTTCTGATTATTCTGATGTTAAGACGGTTGTACCATGCCATTAGAGAGAATCAGGCCCATACATGTGATACCATGGATGGAATTAGAGGTCAGTTTGTGTACAAAAAAACTACCACTCTAACATTGTCCTGGAACAATATTAGTCCCTATATGGGATTCCATATAGGCCAAACTTCTTCTGGAGGGAGGTTAGAGAATCATCCCCCGTGGGCCCAGAGTTTGTGTGAGCTATCACCAAGAAGGTGGAGGTCATTGGTGAATTGATGAAGATGGATGAGAGTAGACAAATATCATATAAAGACCATTGTGACAGGTTTTGTGAGTTCAAGAAGGGTGACCACATCTTCTTGATGGTCTCCCCATGACACAGAATGCAAAGATTTGGCTGGGGAGGGATGCAATCCCTGAGGTTCATCGTGTCATTCGAGATTATGTGAGTAGTTGGTGATGTTTTCTACCTCGTTTCCCTACCCCCATAGCCGAAGTTGGTGCATTATATCTTCCACATGTTGCTGATAAGGAAATACGAGCATCATCTGACACACGTCATTGATTGGGATGAGATGGAAATTAAGGACAGATCCACCTTTGCAGAGCACCCAATGATGATTGAGGATCAATAGAATAAAACTTTACATGGGAAAGCCATTCCCTTGGTTCGCATCATATGTTACCATAGTAACGTGCAAGAGAGTTCTTAGAAATGTGAGATCCATATGTGGGCTTAGTATGCTTAGTTGTTTTACTAGTATTTTATTTTAGGGGATGAAAAGCATTAAAGAGGGAATAATTAAGAGACCAATTGTTTCCATTAATCACATTGAATTTTTTTTATATATTTCACGATCTAGATTCAGACGTTCAATTTCGAGGCATAGTGTGCCTGAAATAAATTACGTAAAATTTAAGAGTATTTTATCCTATGAATGAAATAGAAATAAGATAACACATAAATGGTATCTCATATTAGAAATCAGTGTCCATGGTTAGGTCCATAATGAGTCATTTACCATAGCCATGGCATAGCATTCCTTGGTGTGTGATTCCTATAGATGATGTTTTCTATGGGTAAAATGATAATTAAATTTTTTTTAAAATAATTATTTTAGCCCAAGGTTTCTGCTAATAAATTTTAAATTGAGGCTTGTAATGGATTTCGTACTCCTTCATCGAGTTCAGAATGGTATATTTTTCCTGAGCACGAGATAAAATGAGGGGGAATGACAGTTTCAGATTCAACTCTATTTTAAATCCAATATAAATAGATTTTAAGAAGATGGGATTAGGTTTATCCCTAATCCATTCCTATTTTTAGATTATATGTTGCCCCTCTCTCAAATGTGTTCTAAATTGTTCTTCACTGGATCAAGGTAGGAACTCTATAGACATATCTCCAATGATGAACACCTGTAATGAGGTAGGATTTGTTGTGTTTTGAGTTCTGATTCTAGTTTTTTTTTATTTTGTTCATAGACTCCATGTTGGTCATTTCTAACTCTCAATCATCGATAGTCACATGAACACAACCACTGATCTATGATTAAAACCTTATTTTTGGTACAATATTTAGGGGGATTCTCTGAAGAATTTTTGGCACATGAGGTCACCATTGGATCAAAGATCTGAGGTCTTTGCATGTAAGGAAGCATCACAAGGTTCACTGATCTGCTAATGATTTTCCAATTGGGCTAATGGATTGAGCCTAGAAGCCCGCAGAAGGGGACACTAGGGCACTGTCACTGTAGCGGATGGTAGCAATTTTAGGTAGCATGATGGGCCAAGTTGTCAAGTGGGTAAGGTTGCATGAGGTCGACCCACGAAGCTTGGGTTTGGCCATGTTGTTGGGTCGGATCTGAAATGTTTGTTCAGACCCAATGACATAGGGAGGATACCAGGTAGTGTCTAGTGGACCAGGTCAGCCCTGGGTCGACCACCGGTCAACTTCCGCAATAGGGGCCATGGTCTGTCTTTCGACTAATGGGTAGTCGAACACAAACATGACATACCATAATGGTTGACCTTGGTGATAGGTGGACCAACTGGGAGTTAGTCTACTGACCCAACGACACCCCCTAATGGAATCTTCAAATTCATGTATCTTTTATACCGAGAATCTGTTTAACACACTGTCTGTGGAATCATGTTCTTATTTTGAGACCAAAATTTTGGGATTTTTTTGAGAATTTTATGTTTTTGGATTGAAGGTAGACCCCACATTGACCCATTCAGATGTTTTTTGATGAAAAGATATTTTTCACCAGTGGTACTTTTTGTGAAAATAAATTTCCTATCATGAGTTTTTCTATGTAGAACATCATGGTGAACTCATTTCCAACATCTCGTTTATGAAGAAAGGTATTACGGACATGAAAACCATCATTCAGTGCTCGATGATGGTAGTGATGGAAATGATGTCTTTGATAATCACCATATTTATACTAGCTTACCCTCCAGTGAGGCTTTATAGTGAGGATCACCATTACCCTTTCGTGATATACCCGGATGTGGGGCTAGGCAGTGAGGTTCGTCATTTACACTTTCAGGCATACACTCTAGCGAGGCTGGGGAGTGAGGTTCATCACTTTTTCCTTCAAGGCATACCATCCAGTGGGGATGTGATGTGTGGTTTTTTATTTACCCTTTATGTCTTACCCTCCAGCATATCATCCACTAGTGGGGTGGGGAAGTGGTGTTCACAGAATAAGCAGTGATGAGACATGTTTTGACATGACAATAAACTCTAGATGAAGAGTGATTCTTTTCCCCCCAAGAAGCACCCTTGTAGTGAGACCTAAAACCATGCAGGTGAGACAAACCCGCTCAATATAAATAGTATCACGGTGAGGTGATTGAGCCCCTTTGACCTGAAATTCATGGAATATGTGCAATTTATGGGCATTGATGGTGGTTACTCAAGGAACTATTGGCCACTATTTTTTTGGGCTGATATTTGAGATGGTGATCCCCTTAATCTCTCTATTTTGTGATTATTTGGTTTGTGCATACACACACACACACATATATATATATATTCATAATATTGTATCACCCACTTCTTTGGATCTGGTTAATATCCTTCTAGGATAGGCGAAGATGCATAGAGTATGCCATGTGATTTCTATGTCTAGAATCTCAAGGTTTCATGATCATACTCCCCTAATAATGTTAGAAATGACTCGACATGAAGTTAACACTCTCACCATATCAATCTACTCATGTCTAGATGAGTATACATTACATCATTATTGGGTTGATATGCACTCATTTACTGTACTAATGTTTTATCTGTTTAATTCCATTACATCATATATATTACTTCTCCCCTCCACATTAGTAAATACTTCCAAGTATGTTTATACTGACTCCTACATGGTAATTTCATTAATGTATCATGATTTATGAAGATGATAGAGAGGTCTGATTGGGACATCACGGAGCTGAGAATCACATGTGTCTTTTCTGTGTGTGGTGGCCACAATTCGAACCCTAGAGTAGAGCTTCCCCATTATATTTACTTTAGTTTTTCGATCTGGTTGGGACACTATAATGGTTGGGCATGTATTTTTTCCCTTTTTCTTTTATGTTTACATTAATGTACTCATACTGTGTTAGAGGTCCTTGCATGTATGGTTTATTTATCTTTATATTAGGTTTCACCTTTTACCATTCATTTCCATCAATACTTTTCATCCAGTTGGTGATGTGTGTCTATACAGGTACTTAGTAAAAGGCCTCCCCTATGTTTTTTTGTTCCTTTGAAGCAAGTCTCCACCCCTTCCCTATAGTGGCGGGCATGGGGTAATTGTGGCTCAAGATCTGATGTGGGTTTTATCGTAAAAATATACTATCTGTTTTAGTTACCACATAGCCATGATGTCATGAATTACATCTTCCATGTATCTCCACATCAATGTTATCATGAAAAACAATCTCATTCATCTGAACAAAAGGATATTCAGATATATGTGGATGCATACTCCGAAGAGCATGTAATATGTTCCATTGATCTAAGCATGAAGGATCTCCAAGGAAGGTCAATTCATCTCATCATGGTGTTATGGAAACATGGATCAATTTAGGATTAGACTCTAGAGAAAGAGGATCATTTGCATCTATAGTGGCTATAACTATTCAATACTGATTTTTTACCACCCTTAGAAGGGAATCTTGGTGATGAGTTATCTTAAATATGGAAGGTCGTAACATCCTAAATTTTCTATACGGTGAGGAACATTGGGTTTTTGTTTTAATTTTTTTTCACACCTATCAACATTTCTAAATGGATTCATGTTGGACACACATGTGTCTGGTTATTTATTGGTGACCAAAACCCCAAAATATGAAGATGGTGATTGGGATGAATGGATATGGGAAACTGTTCATCCTAGCCTATACAGTCTCTCTAAATGTGTGTCTTGAGACAGTGTGGAGAAGGGCTCCACACGGTTTCTCTGAAACAATGATAATAGGCCCACACATCCATTCAACTAGTCTCTAAAATGTTTTAGATTCATCTTGCACAAGATATGCATGACTAACCAAACCATGCACTTAACCCTTGTGATTGTTCTCCATGGGTAGTGGCATGGCACACAATTCGTTGATGGTTTTCCCAACTTTTTAGCCAAAACATGTGACCCTCTCTTATTTTGTAAAATTACATCCTTTCCCATAATGAAATTATGTATTTAACCCTCATTCTTCCCATATCACTTCAAGAGAATGAAATAATCCATTATCCTCACTTGAATTATCCTCTATCCTCTCGTAGATTTTAAATTAGATCCCTCATACGAGCTCCAAATCAAATTTAATATGATACATCATAAACATTGAATAAATTTCTACAATCCTATTCATTTCAATATTTTTTTATTTTCCCAACATTTTTTCTATTTAGGTGAGACCTATTTTTCCTATTTTGAGGGAATTCAGTGATTTCTCTGATAACTCCAATTTTTTCCCAACTAAAATCAAAATGTTGGAAGAGTGAAGCTCTAGAATCCTAGGGTAGGTGGAATAGTTATATTCCATTTGTTTTTTAACTTTTCTAAAATTTTCCATTGTGATTTGTTTCATAAAATTACATTTTTTCCATTAATTTTCTAAATAAATTCAGGTCGAGTTATTTTCCTTTCCCAGTATGAACCTGTCTAGTGATTAATATTCACCAAGGTTAATCTTCTTGAGTTAAACCAACCAAATAGTTGTGTAATTACTTAAAGTAATTTTTTTTTAAATTTTTATAATTTGGATAAACACCCCTAGAGGAGTGTTTCCTTATATTTAATAACTTATCATAATTAATTATGTTGAATTTAATGATGGTTCATGAGATTGGCCATGAACCTCATACTAAATATGGTGTTCTTAATTAAACTCTTGGGAAAATAAGATAATAACGTTTCTAATGTTTTCATCATTAAGTTGCATGGATTTATATCCCAAAAAAATCTACCACCATGGAGACAAGGGTGATAAAAGGGGATCCAACTTAATAACTACTTTATATGGGATAATCATTCCTTTTTGGTAGATCTATTAATGAATTTTAAACACGCATGGGGTTACAATATCTATTATTGTTATAAGATATCTGTGATTCAGTTTTCCCCATGATGATGGACACTATTTCCCTAGTGGAGACCCTATGAATGAGATCGATGGAGAGATGGTTATACCATGCCCTGAGAGAAACTAGTGAACCTACATATGATACCATGAATATACATGAAGGTCAGTTCTTGATGTGATCACACCTTTCCAAGAGTGAAAAAATGGAATTTTATTCGTGGGTCACTTCAGATAGACTACTACAACATTGGTCATATACAGAGCCCCTAGTGAGATACATGGGGTCTGACTTAGATTAGTATATAAGGGATTAGAGAGAATATTCCTATGTTCAAGGAATTTTTTATACAATGAATGAATGTTATAAATTGACAATAAAAGGACGTGTACACCATGTCAACCCACATTTTTGGGGACAATAGATCTCCTTTTATTTTATTCTTCTCACTTTTCTGGTGAATGACTTATTAGAATAGACAAACTTGGATTATTCCAATGTAGGTAAATTTTGATAGGTTCCCATGTGGACCCCAGTTGAATGTAGTTAATTATAAAATTTTTTATTTCATTTATTATTTACATCATAATGATCATTTTACATTGCCTGATTTGGATTGATCTTGACAAAATTGGTGGTGTCCTATGATGTAAAATCACACCCCTCTTAGGCTACCATATATACCCATATATAATTCACGAATATTGTTATATTTAAAGGGATACAATGATATTATGATGCTTGATTACCATTTCGTTGATGGAGTAAGGGAGTAGACGATCATGCCTAGGATTGTGATGCTAGGAGTAGCTATTTTTATTTGTATTTTTTCCTTTAATAGAATGTTTTATATTCATGTATTCCGTATTTTCTAGAAACAATTTTGGCATAGTTATAGGAAATAATTGTCACCATATTTTTTATCTTTTTTATTTTAGCTTCATCAAGTTGATTATTTCCCTCTCATTTTTTATTAGTATTTCCATACTACTATTTATTTTTGGTAACTCTTTACCCGATGATGGTTTACTGAGCATATTGAATTACTATATAATATTTAGTTAAAATTATACACTATTGTGCTCCACTTTGATCAATGGGAGAAGAGAATCCCCACGTACACACCATTTTACCTCACTGAAATTAGATAGCCTATAGTGTGTGGGGATCCATGTTTGTGGCCTTATGGCCACCATGGCAGGGAACTACTATGTGTATTCTAGGGTGGGATGCTACATCATTCATTAGACTAGGATATAACCTAGGTAATTAATTGTCACCATCTATTAAAATAATACATAATTAATTGTAATTAAAATGTGACTTCTCCTAAGCATATCCTCTGGGAGTGTCAAACAAGGTCTGCTATAGGGCCCTTTGTTATACACCAGGTGAAAATCAGGTTATGGAAAAATAATCCATTTTATGAGTTTTTACCCAAGGTGCAACCATTATAGAACCATTTATACTTATAGTATACTAATTTGGATGTACTGTAAAGAATATCCACATAATCAATATCTTAACAATACATTATGATGTTTTTCTATACTATCCTCAACTTTTATCATAATAATGTCAATGTATTCCCATGAAACACACAAAAAAATTAAAAAATTAAATTAAATTAAATAGAGAATGTGAAAAAAACATTTGTGTCATCTCTAAATTCTCACAACACTTATTCTATCTTATCTTTCATGCAACAATGAGTTTCTTCTATAGCTTGCATTACACGCAAGACCATGGTTTACGAAATACTATTAATATTATTATTTAAATTGAAAATTATCTAATAGAAATTAAATTAGAAATTATTAATAGTATTATTTAACTTATGAATATATATTTTTAACTTATTAGGTACCAATTAACTAGATATGAATATAAAAACCAATTGAATACAGAGAAGGGTTTTTTGAAAAAAAACTAATTTTTTATGAAGAAATGATGTTTTATCTTAATAAATTAATCTAAATAATATAAGGGGAATATATTAGTTATATTTATATATTATTTAATAAATAATTTTTTTAACATTAATCCAATAGATCTGATAGTCATAAGAAAATAACAAATCCAATATTACGCATAAAAAGTTATATCATTCTAATAGTAGTGTTGCCGACTTTTTAATAACACGCATGTTCTATAACAAATTTTTTTAAAATTTTATAAAATTTATATGAAAAAATATAGATTTTTGAAATATTAATGTCAATATTATCTAATGAATGTTGTTTTTATTTTTTTGATAATTTTTATTTTTTGATTAATAATTAAAATACTTTATATTAATTGAAAAATGAATTTTAATCTAAATAATTTATAATTAAAAATTATATTTATAAATGGTATTAAAATAATATTTCATAAATTATAGATATTTTAATCCATTTTAGGTAATTTTAATATTTTTTATACTGAATATATATTTTATAAAATAGTAATCTTTTGAACATTCCCACATTAAAAACCTGTTCTTTTCTTCTGTCTTTGGGATTAATTTGAAAATATAATTTTCTACTTATTTAAATTTAATTTAGAATAATTGATACTAAATTTAGAATTGGAATGATTTATAATAGTTTCAACTTAAATTTTTGACCATAATTATTACTGCATCAAACATTCATAAATCACCACAATTCAGGGAAAATAGGGTTTAACAATGGACTATTCATAAAAAATAAGAGATAAATGACCAAGAAGCCTATCCATAACCCATTTATGGAAAAATTTTAACCTTAAAAATTATATTTTTGGTATTGGATCATTATTGGAGCCACATTACATGGAGGACATGTGGGTTGAATTATAACTATTCAAAACATACAAGAGTGTCACTCATCCCAATTATAAAAGGTCACCACTCAACTCCTTTCTTCACACATTAAATCAACATGAGATCTTCCAAGAACAAACAAAATAATGATATAAATTCCATATAATCATCCTTGAAGCCATATGTTGGGATTAAATTCAACATGGGGAGGGTTTACTGTAAACCAATGAAAGATAATTGAAGGAGAGATAATTTTATTCAAAAGCATCTATATTTTTTTTACCATATCCACCTCTTTAATTTATTATAAATAAATTATTATATAAATAAATGGGTATCTTAATTATCCTTATATATTTCTATTTTGGTTTTATGGCCTAAAATACACATAGTTACTTCATATAAGTTATGAAATCACCATTCTTGTGTATTGTGGACTACCACCTCATGAACTGATTCCATTTTTTCTTCCATTACCGCCTTTCACGGTTGGGTGATATTATGGATGTAATATATATAAATAATATAATTATAAATTAATTATAAAAATGGTGTTATTATATCATATATTCCTTATTATCTTCCATTTCGTAGGAGACATGATACCATTGCTCGTGTTTACGGCGGGCATCTACCTCGCGAAGTGATGTGATTCATCATTCCCAAACCCTTTTCATGAAAGGTGATAAGGAATAATTTTAATGATTATAAGTGAAAAAAATTAAATAATTATGGTAAAAATGAAAAAAATTTCATTATGTAAAGACAATATATAATATAATTTTCTTACTTTTTACTCAATGAAATTCGATAAAGTCTGTCATGTACATGTGGACAACTACATTTAAGAAGGGATCAGACTCTCTTTTAATCACCAAACCAAATGAATGATATATATGTATAAATTTTTTGATTAATGATATTATGATGATTCCATAAAGGTAAAATATTAAATCCTCTTTTCAAAAATGACAATTGATAATGAAAATGATACCTAAGCATACATATGACATACCACCTCTATGATCATAACTTACTTCATTTTTCATAACCATAATTAATGATTAGTTATAAAATATCAATTTACATATAAATAATATAATTATTTAATTCATATTATTATAAAGGTTATATTTCTACAAAATAATAACAAACTGACATAACAGGAGACGCATGAGAAAACAGAACAATTAACACCTGAAACAATAAAAATAATGAATGATTATTAATGAATAAGTGATAATATGTCATAAAGGGATACATTATGATATCAAAAAAATTAATGTTTCTTGGGAATAAGTTAATTAATTATTTAAAACCATTCTACCAGAGGTTAAATCATGTTCAAACAAATGAAACCATAAGGTAAAGGATTTTATATAAATTTCATTTCATTGAGGCATGGTTGATTTATTATGAACCTAATTGATATTATGTTATGTATATAATTCCCCTATAACATGTAATGTCATGAATAATTCACTCATCGTGTTATTTTATGTTTCACTTTGAATCATTTCATCTATGGGATTTAAATTTAATGTTACCAAGTGGTAATGAAATTTTGTAACTCAATTATTTTCATCGAGTAATATTACATCCTCATTGTAGTTGATATTATAGGATTATGTTTCAAATAACATTTGAATACCTATTTTTTTATTTCCAAAATATTTATGTGGATTTTCAGTTGATACAAATAATTTATTTGTTTATTAAATCGAACTTCTTTGTTATATTATTTTTAATTGTATATTTCACAATCACATTATAATAGAGATTGTTTATTATAGAATTTAAATTAAATAAATTATATGATCACTATATAATAAACACTTTATTTTTTTCTACTATATTTATTCATGATATTATTCAATTTATATTACAATTTTACTCTATTTCGTACATAAAATTATCGAGATAATGTTTTAATACAACCCCTCTTCATTTTATTTTCTATCAGAAATTTTGTTTCTTTCTCAAACCATTTTTACTAATACATTTTTCATAAAAATTACTCACTCTTCCTAAAATAGATATGAAATTTATTTGACCTTTTTATCTTTTTAATAAATTTTACAATAGGATTATTATTGTAACATTATTAACAATGAACTTTTCTAACCATTTTACCATCAAAATGTAATGTTATTTATAGAAGGTATGGAATTTAATTCCAACATCAACATCATTTCATTGAAGATTTACTTGGATATTTATGAGGATATTTTTAGGAACATTTTTATAGAGTTTATTTTCAAATAATATTATTTTTATGAAGTTTTTTTAAAATGAAAATTAATTTGTCCTCAAGAACTATTTTACTGATCTTTTTTTGTATTTCTATTATTTAATAATAATACCATTTATTATTACTAAAATATGTGTATTGTATATTTATACCATCCTTATTCTTCATCTGGATGGTTTTTGATCATTATGACTAAGAAAAGTGTTGACTTTCTCTTCGTTAATTCATTTTTTATTCAATAACATTCATTTTAAATGTTTGATTTCTTGAGATATTTAGACATTAAATTTCCCAAAAATAGGTTCATTATTTGTCATGGATATAATAATTACCTAAAAAATATACCATTTGTACATATGATTTTCTATTTGAACATTATTTTATTATCTAGGGAAATATAAATAAATATGTATTCTTTACTAAATATGGAAATTTGGTCAGACAAATTGTTTATGAATTAAATCGATTACATAATATATGAGGAATGGTTTGGACTAGTAAGACATGGTTTAGGGACCATTTATAGTATTCTCCTCATTTCATTTGTATGTTTCCTAGGAAAAACAAGATATGGGTTTTGGTGAGGCCTTCATATATATTATATTCTTGGAACGAAGCCTTGATGGTATTAAACTTTTGGACTGAAGCCCGACCAATATTAGATTTCTTGGAATGAAGGATCAATGGTATGTTTTTATATATCCATCATTGTGAATTACAAAATGATTAATTCGTTCATTGATATTTCATGTGATTATTCAATTAATTATAATATAGATCTTTATGTTTCATGCCCATGTGATCATTTATATAGAATTATTTTATCATTGTGTATTCCTTCCATATTGTGCTCATTTTTTTATTAAATGGTATGTTTTTATGTTATTTTATATTCCATATTTATCAGTCCTTATTTTTTCATAGCTTTCTTCTTTAAACTAACCCTTAATGGTAATCCTATTTAACCCCTTTATTATTATTATTTTATTTTCCCCCTATTAGGAGGATGTATTTTGTGACTAATATACGAGGATAATCTATGTGGAATAGTGGAATTACCAAATAAAAGTATTTTATTATTTTATTTTCTAAAATGTAATGTGCATTTAATTTTTAATCTCTTACATCAAGAATACTAAACTATTCGGCCTTTTGGGACGTGATTCCATATATCTTATGCCAATGTAATAGCAGTAGCCACTGGCTCTGAGATGGCTGGGTCGGGGACTCTATAGTTGGTATCAGATAACGTTTTGTTCAAACCTTCAGAACTAAATTTGTCGAAACATATATTTGGGAAGATAATTATATGATATAATTTGAGGAAATGTATGGAAGAAAATCCTAATGTTTTCGTAATATTCATATTATTTGTTTTTGGAAATACATATCTACCCTGATACTACAAGTGGATATTGTTATATCATATATGTACTTAGGAGTAAAAACACTGAAAAATGGAGTGTCAGGATTAACTCGCGCATAACCTAGTAGATAACAACATTCTTTATTGTGCACCATGTTTTAAAAATCTAGGGTACATGCATAGTATAACTCACATTCTCATTAAAAACCATTATATATGATTTTAATAGATAATAAAAATTTATGACCAATGTTAAACCATTTGGATTTATCCACTTCTCCTATAATCCATCCTATCAATGATCATCAATCATCTGAAGTTAGGTGCTTCCCTTTGTCTACACAAGTATTCATACGTTCTTCTTGGGTACCCACGATTTCTCGAGAAGGGTGTGATAAATACTCAATACGCCACCACCAATAATGTATAGATAAATCAATTCAATGCCAATAAAATTATAAGTGTTGATGTACATAATAAATTCAAGGAAATAGATAAATAAAAAATTTCATTCCAGTTTCATCATGGATACATGACTGAAACTACCTACTTCATCCAAATATGTATGTATTCGATACATGGTGGAACTATGAATACATTATATGTGTGTAATAATAGGTTATCTTTAAATAACAATCATCATTGGATGAAACCCATGCTTTTGATTTGTCTTCGTGGACATATACATAAGATAACATTAATTCATTCATATAATTTAATAAAAACGCATAATTAAAATTGATAAATGGAATCCTGATCCCATACAAGGAGATCCATAAAATTAGACCCATGTATCAATCTAGAATCATTGAAAATACACATCAATACAGAGCCCATATAAGGCGTTGCATAAAATGAATCTCATGTATCACTCTTATCATGGTGTAAATATGACCCTCAAATCACATCCAATGTATCCCACACAGTGGACCTAGTAGATCCTATGGGATGGAATATCTAAATTTTCCCCATTCCCATCCATGAGGACTATATGGTCTTAAAGTTATGAATTACAAAATTTTTAGTTGATGTCAATTATTTTACATTCATTCAAATTATGGATCATTTTAGAATTACAGTATTAGGGAATTAGATCATAACTCATACCTAAAAACACCACATAATACAAAGTGGAAAATTTTGATCAGTATAATTTTTTCTCACAATATAAAACATTTAAAATAAAACATGATTTCATTTGATGAAGACTCTACACTACATTTATCTTAACATGTTTCATTCCCTTAACCATCCTTAAATCTTGTGATTTCTTTTCAACATGGGATGCACATGTAAAGCTTAGTAAGGGACATAATAATATGATAATTAATATTATATTAAAATATACGAAAATCAAAAATAATTATTTCCATTAAAATATAATATTTTACCCAAAAAATGAAATATAATTCCATTAATTAGATCATTTTTTTTACCTTTTGAAAACTAAATATTTACTTTAAAACTCATTTTCAGGATTAGAAAATTCATGTATGTATAATAGGATATAATATCATAAAACCTTTATAGGACCCTTATAAACCCACTATAAGACCCTTACAAATTGGATTAACCATATGGCCAAATTTCAAAATAATTCTCTTGATAACATATTTAATATTCGATGCATTTGAGAACTACATTGGAGCTCTAATACATTATTCTATAATAGGCTACCCCAGTTTTATCTACGTGCACCCATAATACATAATTTCTAAGAACCACATCATTAATTAAAAAATTCATCATTTAAAAATGACTTTTAAACTCATATGTAAATGAAATTTCAATATTAAAATACAATTTTCATTTAAAATCCCATAGTCAATTCACTTTTATTTTGAAAAACAATTTTCAAAATCAAAACACCAAAAAAGGGAAAGAAGGTTTTCAATTTAAGAGGAAATATATGAACAAAATGTTTTTTGGAAATAAAATAAAACTAATCATGTTTGGATAGGTCATTTTTGCATACATTAAAAAAATGACATTTCACTTGATGTTTTTCAAAACATTCATTTAAAACACATAAGAATCTTCCTTTTCAAAACCATTTAAATAAATTAAAAGAGGAATAAAATTAACATTATAAATTTTATTATTTACATATAAAACATTACCAAAATAATTTTAATAAATAGTCATGGATGATGGGGAGAATTTGGAGGAATAAAATAAAAGAAGATTTATTTTGAAGAAAAGTACATTATTAGTTTGGAAATATTTAAATTATAAAACCCTGAATGAATAAAATTAAAAGTAAATTTAAAAATAATTATAACATATTAATTCATGAAATAACATGTAAAGGTTCTATATAATCCCCTATTAATATAATTATAGGTGCAAAACAACAAAATATTCCTTAATGAATTGAAATTTTGAGGTAGTCCCTTAACATTAGTCTGACTTGTCAGGTGTGCATTTATATTCTTGAATAACAAAATTATGTTGATTATTTACATCCTTTAAAACCTTTTTAAACTTTACTATTACTTTTATTTCACTAATTTACATGTTCTATACAATTAAATAATCAATTTACTTTCAGTCAGATGTTTTTACTATATAGGGATTATGTGTTAATAATGGATTTAATATGTTGAATTTGGTCAAATAATTCATCTTTCATACATATCTAGAATAAAAATAATAAAATAATTATAATATTTACACATTAATGAGTCTATTAAAATCAATCTTTATGTAATATTGTGAAGAAATAACAATTATTATGATCATAGAGATGGTATGTCTTATATACGCTTGGGAAACATTGCTATTTTTTAATGATACTAATGGAATGATGGTATGTAAAATTTTATGTTAAAAGAATGATAATTATATCATATATTCCATCTTATTTATTTATATATACATATATTAATAATTCCTATTATGTGGTGTTGAAAAAATAATCACATAATTTTGAGGAGGCGGTAGTCCTCACATCTACGAATGATGTTATTATTCTATTAATTGTGTAGAAATGAAAATATAAAATGCTCTATTATATTTTAAAAAACGATTAAAAAACTAAATAATATCATATTTATGAAATTTATATAAGATATATGTATTATATTTACCCTTATTACCATCAACCTAATGCTTTAGTGTAAAACAAATCACATCACTTTGAAAGGCGGTAGTCCACCATACACATGAGTAACATTATCATATCCCTTAAATATTGGAATAAAAAAGGATATATATGATAAAATAACTCCATATATATAATTATGTTATATTTATCATCTATATACTTTATATCAATCATAATACCCAATCATGATAGGTGGTAATGAAAAAAATAATGATATCATTCCACATGGAGGTAGTCCACTGTACACATGAATAATGATTTCATAAACCATTTGATAGAAGTGTGTGTGGTTTTATGTTGAAACATAACATAATAATATCTCATTATATTGAATAAACTATTTTTTTAATATAATAATGGTATAACTAAAATTAATGGTGGTGGATGAATAAATAAAATAAAATGCTCATTAGAGACCATTACCCCACATCTAGGTAACTCTTTTTTGTTTTAACCAATGTCCATTTGTGGTTGATTTTATGCCAAAAATATGGATTCTAAAATTGTATTGTGTTATTATAGAGTTTATTTTGGTAGGTATTGTCTTGAAAATTATTTTTTGAAGGTATTAATATTTGAGAAGATGGGGGTGGCCTTTTATATGTGTGGTGGCTGCCATACATCTAATTTTTTAAATGTGTGAATTCCACCCACATTTTATTCACATTACCAGGACCCAATAATGGTATATTCCTGATCATAAAAGGTATAATGTCTAAATATAGAAATAAAATAGGTTTTTTCAAGGTTTTATTCATTCTTAGTCCTTATATTCTAAGTTAGACCACTATATAAACCCGTATTTACCTTTCTCAATGTAATTAATTTTCATTATTTTTAGTAATAACATGTGAAAAAATATGTTTATCATTGTTATAAAAATAAATTATGATGATTCAAAATATTTAATCTATTTTTAAATATTTAATTTAAGAGAAGTGGAAAATCTTATTTCAATATTAATCTCGTAGATGTGGCATGACAACAGGTGTTTAAGAAGTGTATCTTTCTATAAAAATATGATTCTATATTAACTATATAAATAATAATATTCATTTTATGAAACTCAATTATTATTTAATTATTTACTATATATACATTTCATCTAAGGAATTACTAATTAGGGATTATTTTAATTAATTAAGGTTATTAATTTTAAAATAGTTTTTTCAAAAACCCTATTTCAAACCAAAAAACAAACTTATAAAAAAATATTTTATGAAGTTGAATAAAAAATAATTAATGGGATTAAATATAAGAATATAATACATATATTATGTTAATTGAAATTAAAAACATAATGGGACTCTAAAATTACTTAATTTATTGAAAGTAAAAGTATATTTATAAAAATTGTTTTTTGAACTATTCATTAAAATAAATATTATATGAAAAATCACAAAATTTCATCAAGAATAATTTATTCTTATGCTGATTTCAAGAATTAATTTCATTAAATAATTTAAAATTCATAAATCATGAAATTAATCATTTAAATAAAAATATAAAGTATAAGGTCTTTGTTAAAGTATTTCCTATTGGATTAAAAAATAAATTAATATATTTATAAATAATATAACTATCTATTTCATATGAATATATATGAAAATGAATAATTATATATTTTTCTGGTGTGTTATTTTAATTTATATAGGCTTTTTGAATCACTCCTAGAATGGTATGTAATCCATCTGGTGACCCCATCTAAGGAATTCCATAAGGATCTGAGTATCTCTATGTTCTCTAGGTAAGCATTCTCATTTCAAATTATGATGCATGACATGCCCATCCCCCATTTTATTAATATGGCAGCCTTTAATTACCCGTGACATAAAATTATGGAATTTTTATGGTTAGCAAAAACACATAACATATCCTCCAAGTATTTTTAACAAGTTTGCCAACACACTTAATTAATGTAATTCAAGTTATATGAGAACGCACCAGGGAATAACACTAGGGAAATCAAATTCCAAGGATAATAAAAAAGTTCAAATTTTTTTATAATAGAAGAATACAATGTCCCCATTTAATAGTTAAACTAAATTATAAACCTAAGGATTTTTATCCTTGATGGATGGGAACACCCATAGGGATGGATCACACTAAGGATATCAACCCACAATTTGGATTCACCATCTGATATCACCACATTAATAATGGGAATTCATTTAATTTAGTTTGTAAGACTTCTTGGAGGTGTCACTATAGGATTCCACAACATGTAACATCTATAAATAATTTAAATTCAATGAACCAATAGTATAAAGATCTAGTACAAATACCTTAGGCTCGTAGCACTCTCCTCATCATGTGTTGGACATTGAATCATGCTAGAATGAGAGAAATTGAATGAATAGTTAAATTCAATCAAAATAATACATAAAATACCCTACAATAATATTAGAGTATATAAGAATATAATTGATTCAAATATACATGAGGATATAAGATATTACGATTACTGATTCAGCTTACCGGACAACAAAGAAAAAGAGATCAGATGGAGGAGATACCAAAAATCCTATAAGGGATTTGGGATGATATTAATGTGAGTAGAGGAGTACGATGTAAAAGGGGAATTAGGGAGGATTAATAAGTAATTTTTAAAAATAACTCAAGTTAAAAATGTCTATTTACCCATTTTTTTAAGTAGACACATGGTTTGACCGTATTTCTGGCCAAAAATTCACCAACCATGCACCCAACAAGTCCCATGGAACCCCCTCTTAGGGTCTAGTCATGTGGTTTGACTAATCATGGAAAAAAGGAGAAATTGATCTGTCAAGTTGTCTATAGCACCTTGATGGATGTGCATCCTGGTTTCCATAATTATGTAAAACTATATGATCCCTTATTATGCACTATGTACCTCCACACAGTGGAGTCACACATTTATTAGTAACCATTTTCTAACATGTATACTCTATATGTCCCTCTATAATATGCTTCATCTAGCATAAAAAAAGCTTTATAATCTCTTGAACCAAAAAATCTCCTCGGAAAATACCATTTATTATAAATTGTGAGGATATTAGACGTAGTATTTGTTTTCATGCCTCTTGAAAATTTGGGATGGTACAACCTCCCATCCATAAAAGAACACATGTTCGTGATTCCGGTATGAGGGTGGTAATGAATCATATGAAAAAATTTCTAGACACTAAGAATGTATGTCATCTTCCCACTCCTATATCTTTTTCTATACATGGATATGCTTCCAAATATCCCACACCATAGGAACTGACCTACCATTGAGTGACTTCATGCTCTGATCAGCGATACATATCAGATGCTCATCAAAGGATGTATCTTCCTGCAGCTAAATTTCCTCGGGGTCAAATGCAAGAGATGGATTAGATTGATAATGGAAAATAAGTGATATGTGGAATAAATCATACATATGCTGACTTCAATTAGGGAAAGACAACTGATAGGATACCTACATAAATCATTCCACAATATAATAATGATCATTGTGACAAGGTGAAAGCATTCTCTATCTTAAAATTTATCTCTATCGCAATCTTGGAGAATATCACAAAAAACGTGTTATTCCACCTCGAACACCATTGTTCAATAAAAATTGATATTATAAGGATTATATTGGTATTGTGTTATATCCAAAGGTTTTTGAATCATTTATTCTTGTGATGAAGTCTTTTCACCCATATCAGGACCCAACAGTGCATTATCACATACCTCTAACCAGTATATAGGTGTGAGATATCAAATTCCACAAAGGGAATAATACAAATCCATCAAAATCAATGAATGAATGTTTACACTGTAGGAAAACATGAAAATAAGCATATGTTTCTCCCAAGAACCTTCAAAATAAAGTACAAATTCTTAAATATTTTCCTCTAACACTTTTATAATTTTCTCAAACATCCTGTCAGTATGAGGGGGATATATTGTACTCAGTCAAACCTCTGAACCTAGTTCATTGTAAAACACCTTCCAAAAAAAATCTCAAACAAGTATCTTGGCCTGATATAATTGAAAAGAAAACATAATGAAGGGTAAAATGCCCTAAATATAAATATTTACAATCTCATCAACCTAGATGGTCTCTCAGATAAAAAAATGTGTCAAACCTGGGTTAATATGTCAACAATTTCCCATACCAAAAAACTACAACATGTGGATCTCTATAATATTGTTACAAAATCTATAGTAACATCGTTCCATTTATATTCATAAATTGATTGAAGATGTAATGTACTAGTAGGTTAGTGGTGCTCCACCATCACCTACTGATAGGTGGAACACCTTGTGATGGAGCCTTTAATCTACTTCCTCATACTTGGCCACCAATTTTAACAACATACAACTTGGAACATATTGGTATGGCCTGAATGTACTTCCCGGACAGAGGTATAATATTCAAATATCAACTCTAATTATATTTTTGTCGAAACCAAATATGTTCAAGTATGATTAGAATCCCATCCTCATCGATAACCCAAATAGGAGGTGGGTCTTTACATGAGACACTTTCCATAAGGAGTAATCCCTTGGGATCCAAAAGAATTATCATTCACATCTATTCCAAATAGGATTAATTCACTATTAAGGCTACTCAAATAGGCTATTAATGATATTCTTGATCCCCTAGAGAAATCTCATAAAATTGGTCCATTAGACACCAGTCAACTCAAGTATCTTGAATGACCTTTATCCAGGTCTTCTAGATTATGGAATTATCTACTATATTTCCATCACCTAGTTTATAGGATATCTCAATGTAAAATTATTGTTAGTATTCTACCCACCATCACTACATAAGATTCAATTCATGTTGCGTGCATATATATTTGAGACATTTGTGATTTTTGTGAAGAAAACATTTCCCAACCAATATATATTTCTATGAATAATGTAATGTATGAAACATTTTTTCTAGATCACGATCATCCATTGGGTAATTAGATTCATTAAGCCTCAACTGGTTGGACTACTCCACCAAAACTCTATCACCCAACATAAGATCTTCGACTAGCCCAATTCATAAAAAAGCATATTATATTGTTAAATTTACTCCTAGATCTTGAAATAATAGGATAGGTTTTTTATTTAGTCTCTATTTCTACTCATAAAAGGCTATTTAACAAGTTTTATATAGGAATAACATCACCATATTTTTAGTTAAACCAGTAACAAGTGTTTCTAGGGATGGTATGTTCTTTATGAATTTATAGTAATACCCGGATGATCCCATGAAATTATTTACATCAAATACAGTTTTTTGGATTCTCCTAGGATACTCTAACACTCAAATTATATGGTCCAATAGATACTCTAACCATTGAGATAATATTACCCACTATTTGAGACTTATCAATCCAAAAGTGGAATAGGCTAAGCTTAGCCTATTACTGGTATTCTATCTGTGTATTCCTCATGATCTCAATATGTTTTTATTGGTGTTGTAGTGTGCGATAATACACAATGATGTCATCAATTAAGACTACCACTAAATATTTTGGGTGTGGGTATAGAACCTGATTCATTGGAACCATAAATACTCTTGGCATCTTTCAATGGTCGAATGACATAAACAGATACTCGTACCCGTTTTACCTACTTCATAACAATTTATGTGTTATTTATTATGTTCTCACTTGATCCAGATGGTAGCCTATCCTAAAATTGATCATAATGAAATCTTCCACTCCTCAGATCCGGTCAATGGGGTGACCTTTATGAGGATATGGATAATGGTTCTTAACCATAATCTGGTTGAACCATTAGTAATCCACAGATAAACTTAGGGTACTATCCACATTAATTTATAAAAGGATAGATGAATCCCAATGTGGTGTACTGGGTTGAATAAAACCATTATTTCTAGGTCTTTCAACCACTTCTTGAGTTCCTAGAGCTCTTTAGGTTCATTCTTGGGGGGAATAATGGGCATGTGTGTCTCTCTTCACACTACCACAATAGTGAACTATACGTCCATCAAAGGAGGTAATATAAAGAATTATTTAGGGAATAAATACATGAAATAGTCTACTATTGGAGGTTATTACACTAGAAATATTCCTTAATCCCTAATAAACATACTATCAATCAAGGTTGTCTCCTTTCCCAGAACATGACGATCGAGTTCAACTTGACACTCATAGACATCCCATTATCCCTTATAAATATAATCACATCTTGTTATTGATGTAGATGAATCCCCCCAGTGCTAGAATTCAATGTGAGCACCGTAAAACCTTATAAATTCCATTTCAATAATGATGTTGAAGTTATTCATCTATTGGATAATGAAAATCCAGATGAAATGGTACCGACTTAGCTCAAGGGGCCATTTTGGGAATGGCTTCAAAATAATCCATCTTGAAGATAAATAAATTCAACACGAAATGATACCAACCTATATTAATGGGTCACTCCTTTCACAAGAGTACACTATTCAATCTACCCCCAATAGTGTGTCGGGATTCATCACACCGTAAAAGTAATCTTTATCTAGATATTCAATAATTTCCACAAATATAAAATAGTAGATCTACCTGTATTAAATAAGGACAAAATAAATAAAAGGATAATATACTAGTATCTATAACTATAATGGCTCCAAACATTACTAAATTGGATTAGGTTTCACTAAATTAATATGGTCCAATATATGGCCCTGATATACAACTTGACTAACCTAGGTAGGTCCACTGTAGTGGCACTGATCCTTGGATGTCAGGATTTCTATACCACAACTAACTCCTCAGTCTGATCAGCCATTACTATACCTTCTCAAATACTAACAAGAAGTTACATATCATGTAATTGAATGTGGTGTCTCTATATATCCACACTCACTACGTACCAGAGGGAAGACTTTGCAAAAGCATGTAAGGTGACCCATTCTATTTCCAGCTCAGCACTCGATTGGTTCCCCGGTACATTGGGGATTTTTATGCCCTACACTACTACATTGTTGACACACTGTATAAGAATAAAATGGTGTCACATCATTGGTGATCACCTTATGCACCCTCAAACCCCTATTTCCTACCACCTAACAAACTATATCTCTATCTAAAAGATGAAAATCCATGGATCACATTGTCATCTACCCTTTGGTTCCACTCTGTGATGTGGTTCTGGTTAACTATAATTAAAATGGTGGTCAATAAGAAGATGGTCACATGTGATCAGATTGCATACACAATCCCATCCTTAAATCATCTCACAATAATCAAATCATCATTGGTTAAGGTCAATGAAAATTTTAGAAGTGTATTGAAGGGATATTAATACACCATCATAGATATGGTGCTTTAATATAAGTGCATAAACACTCTAGCATGGTCCACTATCTAGGAATGTATTATGAAGTATCCATAAAAGGCATTCTGAATGTCTGACCACACCATAAACTAATGATGATCAGAATAAGAGATGACATCCCTCCAATTCAAGGAGGAATCATGTAGCATATAGTTATAAATCATGACCCCACCACTCTAGAGTCATCTCTATGTGTTCAATGATTAATAACATGGCCCCCAACCATGACCCAGAAGCATGAAGGCTTCCATCCCCCAATTATGTGGGATGATTTTTTTTCTATAATTCCAATGATAACACTTCAATAATAGGGCATGTTGCAGATCTCCCTATTTGGATGACATGATGAGTATGAAGAAATATGGAAATTTAGGATCGATTCCAAGTGTAGATAAACTAGAGGTGTCTTAAGTTCCACTATAGGAGGTAATATAGGTGGATACATACTCACTACCTCTAAGGAATTTTCATAACCTCCATCCTGGAATATGACTCAAGGTTGTCCTGGTAGTATAACTATATGATTTTGAAGTGTACTATTAATATATTTTTTTACAGTAGATGATAAGAAACAATGATGAAATGAAATGGCACGTAAAAATATTTCTTATCAAGTGGTCACACCTCTCTGAATTCACCTTAAACTAGGCCTAGGTTATTTAAAATATAACAAGATTTGTGAGAGACACTATGCACTACCCACTATTCTGATCAAGACATGGTCAGGGTTTTATAAATAATAGAAGAAGTTATGATATATAGATTTTGAATTGTAAGTTATAGAGAAAAACCCTTAAATTTCAAATTGGCATCCCCATTTAGAGGTAATAATTTAATTTTATAATATAAATTTTTTTATTATATATATTTATAGGAAACATGATATCAAAGACTAGTTGGATGTGTCACCATTCCCAATTAATAAAGTAACATACTCTTTATAGATTGTAGTTGGTACATCAAATAACTACAACCTGACCTTTAATTTTGGAATCAATATGTAATAGGTTATGTATCTTGATTTGATTAAATGGAATACCATTCACAATTTATATAATTATGTGATTTAAAAATTAAAATTGGCATTCATCAATCAAATCAACTAACATTTCAACACATTGATCTTGTGGTTCATGTATCGAATGTGTTATAATTAGTTAATTAAGGTGTCATAACAATCTATATGGTAATACACAATTTATTTTGATGGATACATATTATTTACTCCAATAATGTTATCCCGACAAGAAGCTTCATCATATTTAGAGATATAGTAATCTAGGAACTTACTATATTCAGTAGGAAATGCACAAGAAATTAATCATTTCATGTAAAAATTTCCGGAAAATTGGTCTTAAAGATCCTATAATGATGTATGAGATGATACCTACTTATCCTACCAAGATAAGGATAAATGGAAATCTAGAATAATAATATGTACAATAATAATAATAACACAGGATATGTGTGTCACCCAATGGTGAAATAAATGAAACTAAAATTGCCACAAACCAGAACAACAATAACCAACCCTATGTAATTTGGTTTTCTTATATGTGTGGGTTAGCCACTCTAAGAAATGAGATCATTACGAAATTATAAGATGTCCTAGAATCTTATCTATATTCCAAATATTAATAAAAAAGGAAAGTGTTCCATATCATACCCTCTTGTAGCATCCAACCTTGGAATTCATAAAGAAGTTCCCCAAGATGGTTGGTCAGATGGCCCCATGCATTCCTCTATATATACTAGAGGCTTCATATTAGCAATGAGTTCTGAGGGCGTGTCTGTGGGTATACCATTATCTCATGAGTTAGCCTCTAAAAAAATGGTAATATAAATATTACAAGGAAACAAATCAACTAAATACAAGAAATAATGGGGGTAAGAACAACTAATCCCCCAATAAAATTTAATATTCTAAAGTTAAATAATAAATTGATACAAAAATAGTGATTATCATGTCTAGTAGCTTTAAAAATGAGGTACCTGGGATTCATGGGAACATGCATATACCACATGATAAAAAAAATTCAAAATGACCAAAATATTCCTCTACTAGAATCATGAGCATCGGCTCGATCATCTTATAGAATTCTCCATCATTGTAATGAATGTATAACATTGGAAGTTGGGAACTACCCCTTACCTACACATGAATTAATGAAGTCTATATGAGTATCAAAGGAGGCCTGAGTAGGGTGTGGGATATTCTTAGTCGGCCACTGCCAATAATTTCTAAATAAATTTAGTCTATGCATATAAAAAATTGATGTGTAGGTACATAATAAAAGTAATGTTATAAGTAAATGAAACATGTCTCTCTGGGATCCTCATGAGTACCCAACCTAGTCTACCATATTTAGACTAAGTTGGATGTATCTAATTCATGTTTAACCTATATAAATATGATATGTGTGTAATAATTGGTTATCATAAAATAAGTCTCTAGGGTGAAGAAAACCCGTGCATGTGATTTGGGTTGGTGGAAGCGTCGCTAAGATAATTATCATGGATTCATAGAATATAAATAAATGGAACACTTAGAATCAATAAATGGAATCATAATCATATCCATGGTTATCTATTGAACGAATACCATGTATCATTATAGGATCTCAACAAATACCCTTCACCATAGAGCTAGTCCAAATAAATCTATAAAATTAATACCATGTATAACTCTCGACATGGAATATGTATTACCCTATGAGATCATCCCATGTATCTCACGTTGTATGCAAATTATTTCTCAGGGCATGGTATAACCATCATTCCACCAAGACCATCCCTGATGACTCCCATAGTAGTGAGTATTAGACAATGTCAACTGTGTTTCATTGTGAAATTTCTTATCACATAGACCTTGATATAGGATCATGAGACTATGGTTTACTCATTTAAAGTAAGGATTTGTACTTTTCCTTTCTTTTTATCATGATTAATTTATACTGATTAATTATATCTGTGGTGTGTGTTTTGAAATTATTGAGCTGTGATTCCATAACGTCTTATAGTCATACGCTTGGTGGGTGGAAATGACCATGATATAGAGGTGGTGGGACCTGATTTACTAGTATTACCTTCTATAGTACCAATAGTTTCAACTCATATTGGTCCTCCATTTGGTGTTGATGATTAGTTTAAACAGAGGTTCTTTTGTTTCACGTAGCCAATATGAGGAGCTCAGTGACCTTCCCCGTCTATGGATGAGTGGACGTGAGAATTCTAGTAGAAACATCATCCCACCTTCTTAGGGGATTGAATTTCTTAGGCTTCTAAGTTATGTATAGAGGTTGTGTTATATATCCTTGATAATATGTAGCTACCTCTATAGTAGAGTGCCAATCTCCCCACTCATATGGTCCAAGATTCCACCAATAGTTTGTTGGATTTCATTGGGGTATGGTATGGGATGACTTCCAAAGAGTCTTCTATGACTGCTTCATTCCAAAGAGATTCATATAATAATTCACCGTAGAGATTATACACACACAATAGGGTTCTATGATAATGATGGAGTATTCATATAATTTCAATGACCTTCACCATTTGTGCAAACACTGACTAATGATGAGTTGAATACTACGAGAAAATTTGAAGATGAGCTTGTATGCCCAATTTGATTGCATGTGAATTTCTTTTGGATGACCAAAATTTCATTTGTAGATTACCAGACCCTCATCACTGAGAAGAAAGTCAGGGAAAATTAAATTTAATGTTATGGTGGTTCAACAATGAGACTAGGAGATAGTTCATTTAGAGGCATGAAACGTCATTTTATGTCTACTCATGGAGGAAGTTTAAACAAGATGACATACACTGAAAATTATTTGGTGTTCTATCTATGTTGTAGTAAAATTCATAAGAACCCTAAATATACATGGAAAACATTGATGTTCCAAGATTCTTATAGGATAAGACACCTTCAACATTTCCACAGAACATTCCCTCCAATACCTACTGAAAATGGATCTATACCAACACCACATTTAGGTATAGAATCAGTATCTTAGTTTCAGATAGGGATTTAGTCTACTACCAACCAATTATACTGAGGAGGTGGCATTGGTCTATGTAATCAAACCTCAATGGTTCAGTAATGGAGGATTGGACCTACCTAGGATAGTCAGGTTGTATCCCTGGGCTGTAAATCTAGTGAAATATTTGCAGCACACCCTACTCCCAAAGAACAGAGTCCAAGGCCTTTGGTAGTAAGAGGTACTACTATAGTATCATAAAAATTGGTTTCCAAATTATTTGACACATGAAATCATTTATATTTTAAGAGATGAAATAATATCTCAGCATAGAAATAGAATACTACTGTGGCATAATGACTCTCGAAACACAGTTAAGGGAATGAACATAATGTATACTCCAGTGTACATATTTTCCTCTCAAAGATTGGTTTCATTCTCTTCCAATGTTGAGTATTATTGATATATTGTTTCTTTTAAATCAATTGAGGCCAAAGATTGTGTTCCGAAGGATGATTGAGATATATAGGAATGTTGGTCTAGACATAAGCACCATGGGTTGGGGAATGTGATTACACAGATGGATAGTATCTTTTGGAGTAGTCACGGAATTACTAGTATGGAATTCCCTCATTTTGTGGTTATTTATAGGGAATTAATCCCAGACAACTCCTCTGGATTGCCTCTTATATGATAGGTAGTGTTCACTATTGATCTAGTGTCAACATCGGCATTAGTGTCCATTCCACCATGACTGATGACTCTTACATAGCTCTAGGATACTAAAAAGTAGTTTGAATAATTATAAGCAATGGTTTTAAAATGTCCCATTACTTCCCATGGGGTTCAACTGTCCTTTTTGTCATGAAGGAGGAAGATACCTTAACGTTGGGTGTGCATTACAATATATTGAGCATTCTTGTAGTAAATAATATTTACACACTTCCTTGTATAGATGGCCTCTCTGTCTAGCTCTGGGCTGTGATTGTTCTCTGTAAGATCAATTTCAGGTTAGGCTGCCATCAGGTGCATGTGAGACCATCAAACATACCATGTAAGACCTTTTATAGTTTATATGTCTTGTATGAGTATTTTGTTATGTTTTTCTTCCTTACAAATTCACCAAAAGATTTTATGGATCTAATTAATTGGGTTTTCCATCCAAATCTATATAAATTTTTGTAGTCTTAATTGAAGATATCTTACTATATTCTCATACTCTGAATGATCATGTAATATATCTTGAGATCCTGATGAATATATTAGGAGAGCACAAGTTGTTTGTTATGCTCACAGAATTCCACTTTTTGATAGATAATATTAACCTATTGGTTTATATCATTTTAGATGTAGAGGGTATCTGCTGACCTAATGAAGGATAACATCGTAGTTTCCGGGGGGAATACCATGAATGTATTTGAAATAATCAGTTTCTTAGGGTTTTTATGATATTATATATGTTTCATTCGGGACATTTCAATCCTAGAAGTGTGTCATAGGGGTTTGACTAAGAACACATGATGGCCATCTGGAGAAATGCTTGTGAGACAACATTTCATGATTTGAAGAGGAAAATGACATCATCATTGATCTTATTTATTCTATAGATTCTTGGATGTTATATAGTTTATTGTGAGTCCTGAGGAATCAGTCATAGAGTAGTTATGATGTAGGGGGTCTAGTTATACCATATTTGTCATTCTAGTTATGAAATAATGAGTAGAATAAAACTATTCATTACCTCAAGCAATCAGTCATTGTTCAAGATTTATTCTATTGAATGAATTACCTATTGGGCGAATGGTTCCACATTTACAAAGACCATAAATGTCTCAACTGAATTTCCACATAGTGATAATTGAATAGTAGGCAACGTATATGGTAATAGAATTTACTATCATTCTACCTTCATCCACCTTATACACCATGAATGGAAAACACAGATGTTGAAACCATGAGCCTAAAGACCCAGAAACATGTCATCTAAGATGCCAATAGTAAGTGGTCATTGATGTATTTGTTTTCTGAGATGAAACTAGAGGATCAGGAACATCATGGGAAGCCTATCTTAGCATCTTTAGAAATTATATCCACCCATTTGGAGTGGGTATGTATGAAGAATCTTTTGGATCCCGATGGGTTAGTCCTAAGGGAGTATGTCTTAGGAGAGGTCCCGACTTCTAGTTGGGTTATCAACATAGATGTTAACCTTAACTTTCACGGACATTTCTATGTACCTATAGACATGAGGGAAGAGTTGATGCAAGAATCTCACTCCTTTGATTGGGGAATTTACCAAGGGAATACCATGATGTAAGGAGATGTAAATCATCGGTAATGGTGGTCAGGAATGAGGGGGTAAGATTTAAGGTTTTATCACATGGTTCTTCAACTATTAGTGGGTAAAGTATGAGCACCAACAACCTGCATGGATTGTATAGTCTCTATCTATTGATGATTAGAAATGGGAATACATCACCTTGGATTTTTTAATGGGTTTATCGAGATCACCATGAGGTATAGATACAATATGGGTGACCATCTATAGGTTAACCATTGTCACACACATCCTACACATCTTAGAGGTGTTCCATATTAATGAGCTCATAAGGATTTATATTCTAGAGATTCCAAGCCTTCATGGAATTCCCCATTCCATTTTATCAGATGAAGAATATCTTTTTTACATCACATTTCTAGTAGGAGTTGAAGAAGGAACATGGTTCATAGGTTTTGTAAGTACAAATTATCATCCTCAAATAGATGGGTAGTCTAAGAGTATAATCTATTTTCATGGGACATCTTATAGGAATGCATACATGATTTTAAATGATCATGGGAGAAACATATACCTCTTGTTGAATTTTCTAAAAAAGTCATGAAATTATTTATAAGTATTTTTATGAGGCCCATTATGATTGAACATGTGGTTTACCTCTGTGTTGGTTAGAGGTAGGTGATGCAACACTACTGGGTCTTTGTCACATTCAAGAGACTTCAGAAAAGGTAATACTAATCTAGAATCATCTCGATACATCTTAGTCTAGGTAGAAATCATATACCAATAATTTTTTTGATCTAGGGAGTTCAAGGTGGGACATAAGTTATTTCGGTGATTTTTACCCAGATTGGATCATAAATGGATTTAGAGATTGTGTATGTTATCACTACATTATGTTGGGGCTTTTGAGATCATAGTGATAGTTGATCTAGTATCTTAATGGTTGTATTTACCTTTGATGTACAAGTCCATGGATGAAGTCTTCCATTTATTATACTTTATTCATAATCATTTCAAATAGTATCAATCATTTGATCTTGGGGATATTGTGCAAGAGGTGGATGCACCCATTAAACATCATTTGATACATATCATCAATTGGGGAAAAATGGTCTCAGAGGTAGGTTAGTCCCTATAGTATGAGGGATATGGAAACACAACCTTGTATAGGACGAGACCTAGGAGAAAGTAGCAAATGTATGTTCTTAGTGACTATAACTTTTCTCACATGATGATTTACCACCCTTAGAATGGAAACTCAAGGTTGATTTGTTTTAAGGAGGTATGGTTGAAACATCTATAATTTTTAAAGATCTATAGAACAATTTTATTTCTACTTAATCCTTACATTCATCCTTATAGTTGTGATCTATGGTTTAATATCTAGTCAACTCTCAAATTACTATGAACATAGGTATTTAAAACCTCTTCTTAGTGGGAACACAAAAGAGAAAGCATGTTCATGTTTTTTAATTCTAATTACTAATTAGAGGCAAATGAAACAAGAAAAATCAAAGAAAATGAAGATTAAAATAATATTATTTGGTCCAAATACCATCATTCATAAGAACTAAAGAAGAAAAAGATAAAATAAAATAGTCTCCCTCACAATATATTTAAAACAAATTGCATTGGAATAAAAATGGGTCAATAATACTAATCAAAATTCATTCACAATTGAATTCAAACTGAAGGAATTCGTATCATAAAATAGACAGAAAAAAATTCCTTTCAGAGGAACCAAAAATAAATGGATACTAGTGATCTAATAGACTCTAAGTAAATTATATACAGGCTCAATAAAACCAATATGATACAAACAATTGAATAGTTCCGATGTAAATATTTACCAACTCACAAGTGCAGTCAACCCCTTGACCCATGGATTTTATAAACACATCACCCACGGCCCATAAACTGTATAATGTCAAAAAAAATCTGATCAATGTACATAACAAACCAAAAATGGATGATTTATAAAATTTACACAAAGGTAATAATGATGGATAATTACATCAAACATTATAATAAGTCCTCCCTATGATATCAATATGCAAGTGTCATCATTTAAAAGCAATTCTTCCATTTGAGCTAATAAACATCCTTCATTAATATCAAATGAAGATAGAGTACCATAATCCTTTCACATAACTACTCTAAATCACATATGAGTATGGCCATCCGATGGGAAAATCACATGGCCTTACGAGTATGTTGTAATGGGATTGTATCTTAATTTATCATTTATATGTTTGGTATTGATTAATCAAATCATATGTTAATCAATAAGTGAGATAATGTGATATCATAATCATGAAATATAATCTGAAGTGAAATTCACTTTTCATGAAAAATTTATTATGACTATACAGGAGTAAAGTAACTTTATCATGAAATTTCTGATGAGTATGGTGAAAAAAACAACCATGATGGGAAATATAAGTAGCGAGATTGTAGTGTCTGTGTGGGGGGGGGGAGAGGTCATAAAGGGGTCATACTTCTCCACACACAAATTTTTATATCATACTTATTGAAACCTATAACATTGTCTCCATGATATAGCAGCATGATATTCTATATTAGACCTTCTAGCATCATCGATTAAATTGTTCATTAATGAGGAAGTTCACCAGTTTATGAGTGATTATGAAAAATATGAATAGAGTCATCCTAGTTCAAATATTATTGGACACAATTTGTTAAAATATCCATATTGTGATTGATAGATAAAAAGGCTATAAACCCATAGGGGAGAGAGGAAAGGGGAATGCTAGTACTGAGAGGAGGGAAAGATAAACTTCCACCAAGATTGAGTGAGTGAGTGAGTGGATTTTATTATCTCAATCACCCATCTCAAATGTTGGGTTAATTTTTACACATGACATACAAAATTTGATTACCATTCCTTAAAATTACATATTTTTAAGTACCATGCACCCATGAAATTGGTCAACTGTGCACGATCAAATAAAAATTTGACTCTCAAAGAGCTTTTTTGGTTGATGTCTGTACCATGGAAAAAAATTAGTGCCCACAATTAAGGATTCACATTTTATATATTCACAAAATTACTAATATCATTTAAAAGATATAAAATATCATAATTTCATAGAGTAAAATAAAATTTATAATATAAAAAATATGCAATAAAATTATAAATAATAGATGAACTGTGCTCCTGATATGGAAGATATCCCATCAAGTTTATTGTATGGTGGAATGGACATCACACTACTCCCATGAGTGTGTTTTCTATGTATTAGGACATTATTCTTATTGATTTTATTGACTAATGGAATTCACTATTCATACCCTTCATCCACCAATTATCTCTGAATCATGTACATCATCCTCTGAAATATGCCATGATGATCAGTCCACCCCATGTGTTTTGTGGTAGTTCGCATCAAAACTCTGATTGACATGGTAGGAATTTATAAATTCATTTCCACTGCATTTACACCTTACCAGTTTACATTTCCGTATTATAAACCCATTAATAAAAATAATAATAAACCACCTTCCATTTAAAACCTTCCAAATTGTTCTACATTGTGGTAGTCTGAAATATTTTACACTGTGAGAATTATTCATCCATCTTCTTTTAACATTTGATTTTCTATACGTGGTATGTATCTGAAAAAAATCTAATTCTCTAACCTCGTCATTTCATGATTCTAAAAAAACACATCCATTCTTTGAGAGATTTCCCAAAAAAATCAACATACATGCCATTCGACATCTTTTTCTTTAAAACAGTAAGAAAAAATCATTTGTTGGAGATTTGACTAAAAAGAATAAAATGAAAAGATGGATACAACTACATATTTGTGTTGTACATTATTAGAAAATTCTATTTCTTTACATCACATTATTCATCAATTTCACTACTGGAAAACTAACCTATACCAACGGTTTGGAACCATTGGTATAGGCCTCTAAACCGCTGGTATAGCCTATACCAACGGTTTAGAGAACCATTGCCAAGTAAGCCGTTGGGATAGGTCTAGACCAACGGTTTCCCCAAAACCGTTGGTATAGACCTATACCAACTGTACCATTGGTATAAGTAATATGAAAATCTATACCAACGGTTATGGAACCGTTGGTATATGTATTTCAAAAAGAAAACATTCGCTGGGATTTGATCCCAGGACCACTAGTTTATCATTGAACGACTTAACCACTAACCTAACATGAATTTTTTGAACATAATTCCATAATTATATATATGTATTCTCAAAATTATTTTAAATTTTGATATATATAATGTTCTCGGTAAGAAGATCTGATAGGAAATCATTGGATCAATACCAAGGGTTGTCAAAACTATTGGTATAGACCTATAGCAATGGTTTTGACAATCGTTGGTAGAGATCCTTGATTCTGGGTGAATGGTTGATATATGGGGGACCTTTCCCAATGGTTTGGCCAAACTGTTGGGAAAGGGTATACCTATCCCAATGGTTTGGCCAAACTATTGGGAAAGGTGGCCACAAAGTGGACTTTTCCCAATGGTTTGGTGAACCATTGGGAAACTCATACCCTTTCCCAAAGGTTTTCCAAAACCATTAAGAAAGGTGGCCTCAAAGTGGTCTTTCCCAACAGTTTGGCCAAACCGTTGGGAAAGGGGACCTATAGCAACAGTTTTTACAAACTGTTGGTATAGAATTGTTGGGAAATCTCATATTTCCAGTAGTGTTTACTTCATCACCACATTATTTTTGGATCATATTGTTATTAATATTTCTTATCATGCACAATCAGGAAAAACCAACATACAAATCCATTCTGCCACATAACACATTTTACAAATATTTTCTACCCTCTCTTCCACCCATTAACATTTTTAAACCATTTACCACTCAAACATGATGTGTTAAACAATCCCACTAAAAAATATTATTTAGGGATGTATCGGAGGTATGTGATCTCCCTTGACAAGGTATTAGATTTTGTAATATCTTTGGATTTTAAAGGAGTATTGAGAGTTGAGAGTAATAAAAAAACATTCTTGAATTTTTATAACTTTTTTCCAATGTGTGTGCTAGTGTTATGTGCATGTGTGTGTGTGTTTTTCATCATTCACACGTGTGTCTGTGTGTGTGTGTGTATCCTTGTTAGAGTGTGTGTTTCCTCTTGTGTGCACCAGTGTGTGTATATTCTCTAAGTGAGTGCGTACATATTATGTTCATGAGTTATTACATCATTTGTGTCTATGTGTGTGTTTATCCCCATGTGTGTTTGTGTATATGTTACATATCATGTAGGAGAAATTATCATGTTTTCAATTAATTAATTCAATGTATATCTACCATACCAAAAGTTATTCCACTCCAAATGAAATCATTTGTGGTAAATTTTAAAATTATTTGTGATAGAAGTTTGGAGTTGCTACATTAGAGGATTGAAAACTGGAGAATCATCCAATCTTAAGATGTATCCATGATAATACACTGCGTGCTACAAAACCACATCACAAACATAACCTAGATGAGGATATGGAAAATGTAGATTGTGATTTTTAGGATATCACATAATGGATAAGGTTATATAAACAACCTATAAGAGGCTAAATGAAACCATTATATGATGTCCTACATGGTGGGATCATGGTGATGTTCTATTTAATTTATGGAAAAAGTGATCCAAAAGCTAACACAGAGTGGGATATGTGGATTGAGAAGGTTTTTTAATGCATTGAATATTTTGATTTGAATAGGCCTAAATATTCATCCTTTGAATTTTCTGATTGCGCATTAATTTGGTGGGTTAAAATGAAAAATGAGAGAGACAGATATGGTGGCCATCCCATAATCATTTGGGACCACATAATGTTTTCCATGAGGAAGCAGTTTGTTCCCCCACATGACATTGATATCTTGACAAAAAACATCAATGCCTCCCCCATGTTTTTAAGAGTGTTTAATTTACATCAAGGAGATAAAAATCTCCATGATTTTAGAAAACTTTGAGGAAAACTTTGAGGCAACCATTGAATAGTTTTATCACGGACTCAATAAAGAGATTTATGATCAAGTAGCGATGTACCACCATGTGGTTATATAAGATATATTCAACCAAGCCTCAAATATTGAGCGAAAAATCAAAATGAGGGGAAAATAAGGGAATCCCATATGCATTTCACTCCATGGAGAAATTCATGGAAGGAGATTGGATAATCCTGAATTGTATAAGAACTGATTGATCTCAAATGTGTCATGCTAATTATTCAACCTAAAAAAACTACTATTTGTTCTAATCAACCAAATAATCGAGATATTTAGAGTTTAAAATGTTAAGAAAGGGGTCACATCACATGTGAATTCCCAAACCGAGTCCCCAAGAACAGAAATATGTATGTTGAGTGGGATACTAATAAAGAGAGATCATAGGCAGAATGGGATGAATCCCTCAAAATGGATAATGGGTAATTTTGAGAAGATTGTGAGATTCTTAACACTAAGAGTGATTGAAGTGAAAATATGACCATCGAAAAAATAATCAGTGAGCGAACATTTTCCATTCAAGATTTAAGATCAACGGGAATGTATGTAGTGTTATAATTTATGGGGGTAGTTGTTGAAATGTGGAAAGAACATAGTTTGTGGGGAATTTTGGACTGCAATCCATGAGGAACAAACATCTGTACCGACTATAGTGGTATGATTATTGTGGGTAGTTGAAGGTCCCCAAGAAAGTGAAGGTATTGTTCCCCATCGGAAAGTAGAAATATTTGGTTTTGTGTGATGTATTTATAATAATGGATTTCCATTTTTTGTTGGTTCGACCATGGTAGTACTATCAGTGTGGTACTCTAGATGGATTCTTAAATCATCAACCTTTTGTACTATGAAGGGATTTTATCATCCTCATCCCCATGTCCCCTGTTTTTATTTGAAGATCACATATTGAGAGAGAATAAAAATGAGTCATCAAGAAAAGAAGGGTGAGAATGAAAAGTGTGAGCATGAGGGAAAAAGAGAAAATGGGAGATGAAAATAAATAGAGATCAAAAAAATAAAAAGAATAAACGGATTGGGAGAAGAAAATGTTTTGATGTTGGAAACGAAGAGCGAGTTAAAGGAATATTTGTCTGAGCAATAATCCATCCAAGTACTTATGTACAAAGAGGTTTTCTATACATTAAATACATAACAAATTTTATAAATGTTTTTGAGTATCAACTACACGAGTTTGATGATTTCATTATAGAGGAGGTGTCCATAACATTTACATACATTAAAGGTATTGAGTAATAAATTAACCTCATTCCTAGAGCATTACTACCGAACCTCCATGCATATCGCACCAACCTAGAGAAGGGAAAAAATTCAATTTAATGTTCATGCATTTTTTGGAATTGGGTTACATCAGATAAATCCTTATTCATTTTTTAGCATTGATTATAGTGCCAAAGAAGGATGAAACCTTGAGAATGTTCATTGACTAACGAGATATTAATAACAACATATTCAGAAATAATCATCATATCCCTAGGGTAGATGACATGTTGCAAGAAATAAATGGATCTATTATTTAAAAAAATTGATTTGTGTGGTTGCATCAATTATATTAGGATTAATGATATAGATAAGTTTAAAACTACATTTATGAAAATACATGTTCTTTATGAATTTCTAGTCATACCATTTTGTCTCACTAATTCGTGTAGTGAATTTATGAGGTCAATGAATCATGTCATAGGGGAATATATCAAAAACTTTTAGGTAGATTACTTGAATGGTATTTTATTGTTTAGTATACCTTTTCAAGATCATGTAGATCACCATATAAAAGTCCTAGTGGTGTTACGGAATGAAAATATTTTTGGTAGCATCAATAAATTTTAACTTTTCGTTGATAAGATTTTTTTCAATGGACCTTTCTGAGCATCAATGGAGTTGATGTTGACTCCATGAATAACAAGGAAATACATGAATGACCCACTCCAATCCTGGTTGGACCGGTAATATATCTTCATGGGATTTTTAGTTTTTACTAGAGATTTTTAAAGAACTTCAGTATAGTTTTTGTACTAATAAATGAGATGAGAATGAAGAACATTCCATTCTAATGCTCAAGATCGTATGAAATGGATTTCCTTGATCATAATGAGTGACTCACCTAGGCCCCTCTACATTCACTCCAATACATTAGTTAGACCTTTGAAATTGAATGGGATTTATTCTGAATTACTATTTTTGGAGTACTTATATAAGAAGGTTAGCTTATCTCTTATTTTGGTAAAAATATTAGTGGGCCAACTTCACACTATGTACAGTATGGTAAAGAGTTCTGTATAATGTTTATAGAAATAGAAACATGGATACATTATCTTTGACATAAATAAATTGTGATAGATTTTAATTTCAAGGATCTTAAGTACATTAGAAGTAGTATAAGATTTTTATATTTAGATAAAAAAATTTGTTGTTTATTAATTAATCAAACGTTATGTTAATCAGTACATTGGATAATGTCATCTAATGACCCTTGAGGATAAGCAGCAGTGAATTTTTCTTGATGTGAAAATTATGAGAAGTATGGTAAACAAAACAATAAAGATTGGAAAAAATATAGAGAGTGTGTGTGTTTTGTATGTGTGAGGGGTTTGTGTTAGGAAAAGGGTTAATACATTTACTAAAATGGAAATTTAGAAATTAATTATTGAGATGTATAACATAGTCTCCGAGATGCCATTTCCAAAAATTATCCATCGGATATTTTGACTTCTTCACATTAATTGATCATTCAAGTGGAAGCATACTAGTTCTAGAGTTATTAACAAAAAATATTAACATTGGAATCCCAATTCAAATACTATTGGAAATAATTGAAAAAAAATCACTAAATAGTTATCTATAGAGATAAAAAGACAATGCAATAAAATTTTGGCTGAGAGAGAAAATGGTAAATCCATTACACAGAGGAGGGAAAGAGAGACTATCACCAGGATTGATCATGCAAGAGAAAATTTTTCATTGTCTCAATCACCCTTTTCAAAAGGGGGGATAATTTTTAATCATGACCATCAAAAATAAAATGGTTCACCATTTAATTACCCTTCCTGAAATTACAACATTTCAAGCACCCCATGCACATGCCACACATAATACATAAATCATCTTATCTCTAATAAATCCAAATTTTTTCTTTTACCCCAATAATATTTCAAGTAATATTTTATTTTCAAATAATATCATAATTTCAATATATCACCACTAATGTGATATTAAAAATGATATGAATAATTCTACAAAAATATTTGGTTTAATATTTTGTATTAATTTTTTCATATACAAGTACATATTTAATGCCTTGGAATGACCCTATATACTAGATTAATTTGACTATTATATTTGTTTCTAACCCTAGATTCCTTATTATTGATCGATGATTGGGAATTATTAACAATTATTATTTAATTTTTTTTAATTTTCAAACTTATTTTATTTTCATTCATCGTGGGTCATACCCTACAGCCATGGTTAGACCCTACAACCCATGTTCATCAATGTTGGGTTGTACTGAGCCCAACCAAACCCCCAAAATAGCAATGGTTTTAGAAATGAAACATGGATAAATGAATAAAGGGTAGATATGGAATGCTTATATATTGTGGATTATCATTTCAATGATCTATGGACTGATCTATGAGGATGCATGGATCTAAGTATAGTGGTCAGGCGTTGAATCCTCGATGGAAAACGAGATCCGATTTTTTTTGAACAAATTATGGAATCAATGATCCATTTCAAGATCCACTGTTAATAGGTTTCATTGAGGCGTTGTGTATGGATGGTCAAAATAATTCTAGACATTGATCACAGATCCATAATTCTATTGATTACCAGACTACAAGCCATATATAGTGATGAGCACACAGTGTATAACCCCCTAATTGTATCAGCTAGGGTTTCGAAAATACATAATTAGGGAATGGTGTTAGCCCTCCTATATGAAGTTTTCTTCATAAATATTTTTATGAGTCATGTTATGGATCACACAGGTGAGTTACCATGTGTAAGTACAAGACAAGGTATATGACTGCGTAGTAGATTACATGGAAATGGCTAGAGTACATGCGCAACACCCTTTGCGATGTAGCACATCTTTTACAAAAGTACACAGACGGATATTGAGTTCATGAGCATGGATAGAATGATACGACCAGATAGTGAATTGGTACCACAAATAGTGTCAGTCCCCTAACAAGAAATTTACTTCATGGTACCATTATAAGAAGCATCAACATTCTGTTTCTCTTTCATTTTGACTCATAATTTACCTATAAGATACCTATCCTAATTTTTTTATGGTAGAATGATATTGTGCAATTTATTGTGATCTTTGAGTTTTGATATGGAATATTTCTATCATGATTATCTTCTAGAAAATCTCAATGATTGTAGTGATTGTGCAGTATCACCAAATGATTTTATGAGAAATACCCTCCAGTAGAGCTGGGCAGTGAGGTCATTAATGACATTCCATGTGGAACCCACTAGTAAAGATGGGAATTTAGGAACTTGATGAATTTCAATGTTTTCCACTCCAATGGAGATTGGTAGTGGGGTACTTAGTGACTTTCTAAGTGATACCATCAAGTAGAGTTGGGTAGTGTGGTCCTTAATGAATTTCTAAGTGGTGCTATCCACTGGAGCTTGGTAGTGGGTCCACCATCGACTATCAGAATTGAATCCTCCAATTTTATGAGGTCATGGGTCAACTACCTTGTGTTTGTTTCCCCCCAACTATGTGACATAGTAACATGGCATGGTTTTATTTGATGGTTACATATAGTTATATAAATGATATTTTTGGAATCATTTATGGAATTTTGATCCTATTGTCAAGTTATGAGAACCACATTGAAGGAATTGTGTTAATCTCTCTATTAGAGGAGTGGGATGTGCAAATCCAGATGATTCAAGGGAGATTAATGAAGTTTAATGATACAATGGGTTCTTATCTTACTTCATTAAAGGCCCAATATATCCTTCTATTCATGGATGAAGAAAATGGGACTATAATATCACTTATTGAATTCCATATATTAGGTTTATGTCTTTCTACATAAGGCTTTATGAATTTTGGATTCCATTCCCACATGTAGAAATTTATAATATAATTTTTTAACACCCATGTCAAATATAGTGGGATTGGCACTAAATTTTAAATATGGTGGGATATGGTTGGAAATACATGTGATACATTTCCAATAATTCATTGTTAGTCTTTAAAGTTTTTCATTTTGGGGGAAATGTAGAAATAGAATTTATGAATTTATGTTATTAAACCCTTGAACTTTTGTGCCCACTGTTGTTTATAAATAGGGACTCCATGGTATTTTTTTCTCATTCATGATTTCATTAGTGAAATTCTTCAAGTTTATTCCCCCCATTGCGATGATCATTAAATTCTTACCATTCTGTTTTTAATTCATCCATTGTGAATCAACAAGATATATTAGTGAACCATGATCTCAAAGCCTCCAATCTCACTCCACAACCCAAGTGCAGTGTTTTTTGGGTTTTCCATCACACCCATACATTGAGTGTGTTTTCTAAATAGTAGGTATCCATTCTTATAGAGTTTACTGACTACATGGATCAACTATCAATACAATTCATCTTCCACTTAGCTCTGAACTATAACATTCATCCGTTGACCTATGCTGTGACGATCTATACACCCAGTGAGTTTCACATCAGCTACTCTTCTTCCTAGGATGAGCTATGAGATGGTGTCACGACCCATCCACTAGGGCTCATGTTGTGACTACCCAAAGCTTACCATCAATAGGACAGTGCTGGTGACTAACACTATAATGGAATATTCATAAAATGGGAAGGTGTTGCCTTTAAACTTATACAAACTCGTAGACCAAGAACACAACAAGATGTTACCATGAAGTAAAACAACAGTAATAAAAGTGTGTACTGAAAGTAAAGGGTCTATAATAAATGCCCAGCTGAATGATACAA
Source organism: Viscum album (assembly GCA_963277665.1). Classification (NCBI taxonomy): domain Eukaryota; kingdom Viridiplantae; phylum Streptophyta; class Magnoliopsida; order Santalales; family Viscaceae; genus Viscum; species Viscum album. Next base: position 630,493,563 of record OY728127.1, read on the forward strand.
TGCAAAAGAAAATAGAAAATAAATCCTGAGAGTTTCCACCAATGATCCTACCGGAAGGGTAGGTACAACATGTCTCCATAGCTCTCCATGTCAACCAGTCAGCTCCTTGTACTCCCAGGTCTAGGCTCCGATATTCTCATCCGAGCTACTCATAGTCTGCACAAGACAAAACATGGTGTGAGTGGAGCCTGTGAAGTGGTGAGTATAAAAATGCCCACTAAGGACCCTGAGACCACTAAGGGTCTCTCATAATTTCACAAAGGAAAAACACAAATCATGATCTCAATCACAATGAACAAAGAAAAAGACTCAGCTCAAACCAGGTTTACAACTCAGAGTTCAAAAATAAAGATGAGAAGTATTTTAATATATCATTTTATTCAATTATGATGTTTCCACAAATGAACCATGAATGAGTTTTTCCATTGTCGATCCACATAGGGTTGTATGTCGGTTATCCACAACGGGCCGCTCTATGGATGGTCCTTGTTGAGTCGCACACTGCTAATCCACAGAGGGTTGCTAGATTGCAGATCCACATAGGGTCTCTATAATGATGATCCACATAGGTTCTATATAATGTTGATCCACACAGGGTGGATATAATTTTGATCCACACATGGTCATTATAATGATGACCCACATAGGGTCACTATATTGTTGATCCACACCGGGTCTCTATATTGCTGATCCACATAGGGTATCTATAATTATGATCCACAAGGGTCCCTATAATACATATACACACATGGTCTATATAATACAAATCTACATAGGGTCACAATAATACTGATCCACACATGGTTGATCTAAAATTGACAGTCAGCCATAAGATTCTCTGCACCCGGTGCACATGAGTTACGCAGTATCCACTCTTGAAGATATTGGTCATGAATCATCTTCCACGACATTCCAAAAAGGATTATCCCAAAGGACCTCCAATTCATAAGGGTTCCCTAGTGACAGATGGCATGTCAATCGGATGCACAGTCAGTGAGTTATAAGCTCTTTAGTGTCGAGGGCCTGGTAGGATTTTGGCTCCATCCATCTCGGCCATACTCCAACATTATCCAAAACATAGTTAGAGTATCTATAAATGACCATATAATTCCATGTATTCCATCACCATATATAGTTCATCAAAAGAGCATCTAGTTTGTGAGATACTGCCTTTTAAGAATATCTAGGCTGAGAAGGGTCCTGGTCCGGTCTGACCCGGTTTAACCGACCTGACATGTACAATCCTAGGCTCACCTGACCTAGCCTGGCCCACCTAGGATGGGTCAGCCCAAGTGGGTTAGGCCACAATGGTCTCAGCCGAGTGGGCCGCAGACCAGCCTAGATCGCCTCGGCTTGGCACGACCCTCCAGGCAGTCCGACCCGCTAGTAGGGGCGACACCTAGCTGGGTGGCCCACGGGGAGGTGGTTACTACCCATTCTCGAATGTCCTTTAACCCTTTCAGTTTTGAAAACAGTGGTTCCACATGCCGGCACACCCCTATTAGCAGGACCCATGGGGTGCAGGTCCCGTTCACCTCTGTCGTGGCTTCGAAGCCACAACCTCCTCACTGTAGAGTGCCGCCTTCTATCAAAATAACCAGCCAAGAGTTTCCCGCCCCTTCTTCCACCATGGCTCGATGTCGCGATCCCCTCTATGGTATCCTGTACCAACTCTGGACCCATAAGTGCTGACTTCCCTGGGTCTGTCCAGCATAGTGGGGACTTACATGGTCACCCATACATGGCCTCAAATGGAGCCATGCCAATGGTGGAGTGATAAATGTTGTTGTATGTGAACTCTACCAGTGGTAGGTGTTCCTCCAAACTGTGGCCATAATCAAGGACATAAGAAAAAAAGAATTTCCTCAAGTGCCTAAATGGTCTACTCTGCCCGACCATCTGTCTAAGGATGAAAGGTGGTGGTCAAGCATAGCTATGTCCCGAACACATCCTGTAATCACTACTACATGAAGGATGTAAAATGAGTGTCACGATCTGAGACAATCGTCAATGGACCCCAGTGAAGTTGTACAATCTTAATTTATGTAGAGTCATCCCATGGTCTCTTATAATACCTTCTCTCAGATGGGTAGTAAGTGGGCCGACATGGTGAGTTAGTCAACAATCACCTAGATGGAGGCATGTCCCCTAGATGTATGTGGTATCCCTGTCATGAAATACATGGATATTCCATTCCACTTCCACTCTGGTACCTGAAGTGGCGGAGCTAAGACTATTGGTACGTAATTATTGGTCTTTACTTGTTGACAATTGAGACATCATGATACAAACTCTTCGACTACATTCATCATCATTGGCCACCAATACTGATGTTAGAGGTCCTGCTATATCTTCACCACACTAGGATATACCGCCAAAGGGGACGTATGTAAATCCCTCATCACATCCTCCCATAGCGTCACTGATACCATAGTGTGTCCCTTGAAGAGGACGACGTGCTCCCCAACATCATTAAATACATCAGGAGCCTATCCTAAGGATATATGAGCACGTCGGGCCTCGCAGTCAATGACCCCAAGCTGTGCCTCCCTCACATAGAGATGTAGTGGGGGAGTAACCACCATTGTCTAGAGGTAAGATGATCCATCACTATCCACAAAGGATAACTGCAACGCAGCTAGCTTCTCTGTCACCTGAGTTATCAGCTATAGACCAGAACTCCTACTGACTACGTCATATACTACATTCCCCATCCTAAGAGTGTAGACCATGTCAAATTCATAGTCCTGGTAGAACTCTAGCTATCGTCGCTTCCTCAGGTTCTGATCCTTCTGTGAGAAGATATACCTGAGACCCTTTTTATCATAGTAGACTGTAAAACGTTATCCCATAAAGTAGCTCCACCACTTCCTTAGTGCAACGACCACTACTGCTTAATCCAGGTCATGGATAGTGTAGTTTTTCTCATTCTGTCTCAACTATCGTGAACCGTAGGTGATCACTGATCACCCATGCAATCAGGACACAACATATTCTAGTCCCTGACGCGTCCTAGTAGACTACCTACACAACTTCTTATTCTGTAAGCCTCATGATGGGGGCACTCATTAGTGTATACCTCAGCTCCTGAAAACTCTACTAGCATCTCTTCATCGAAACGATGGGTAGTTCTATATTTGTAGAAGGTGACAAGGGTTTCACAACTCTAAAAATGTTGGGTAAGAATATTTTGTAGTACCCAGCCAATCACAGGAAACACTACACCTCAGTCCCACTCCTAGGTGGCTACCAAGAAAGCACTACCTCTATCTTCACTGATCTACTGCAACTCCAGCCTCTAAGATAACGTGACCTATAAAGTAGAATTATTTTATCTAGAACTGGAACTTCGATAGTATATCACAAATCTGGTTCTCTAAGAGTGTATTAAGAACTATCTACAGATGTGTGGCATGATCCTCCTCTGACACAAAGTATATCAAGATGTCTTCAATGAAGATTATCATGAAGATATTGAGGCAGGGCTGGGAGATCATGTTCATGAGCCCCATTAACATTGATGGAGCATAGGATACATTGATGGGAATCACCAAGAACATATAATGTCCACACCCACATCGAAAGGTTTTATTCATTACGTCCTCATCCTATACCCTGAGTTGGTGATAGACCAATCGAAGGTTAATCTTCGAAAACCGTCAAGCTCCCTTCAGCTGGTCAAAGATATTATCAATCTTCGAGAGTGGATACTTGTTCTTCATGGTCAATAGGTTGAGGCCCCTATTGTCCACACAAATCCTTAGACTCGCATCTTCCATCTTGGCGAGAAAAATCAGGGTTGTCCATCAACAAACACAGGGCCTTATGAACCCCTTCATCTACAAGTCCTCCAACAATACACGTATCTCCTGAAGCACCATGGGAGCCATAGAATAAGCTGGTTTAGAAATCTATGTCATCCCATGGTACATGTCGATGTATAAGTCTACATATATTCAAGGAGGTAGTCCCAGAATGTCATTAGTAAATACATCAACAAACTGTTCCAACACTATAGGATAACTCTAACTCGTCATGTCATCTACTCTAAGGGTAAGGCTATACAACTTTTGTGTGATCAGATACAATCTTATATGACTAATTCCATCCTATGTTTCAAAGGTTCCATGCTCTCTTGTAAAGGAAAACATGTTCCTATCCTCACAGACACAACACACATTGTGTCTAAAATAGTCAATAAGAGCGTAGACCTTGGATAACAAATCCATACAAAAGATAACATCATAAGGACTCGACGATGCTACAAGGAGATCCCATCGAAATGTATCACCTCCTAGAGTAAGCTCACACTACCTGCACTACTGTGTTATAATCAAATCCTCTCCCATAGGAGTCTCTAATCATTAGGATCGATCCACTGGCTCTACTGAAATATCTGAGCTCTGAATGTGAGTCGTCACTGTGAAAGAGTGACTGATAAATGTGTCTATAAGAACTAAAATTATGGGGGATTATATACAAATCATACCTCATATCATATCTAGAGCACCATGGTCGTAGGAATCAGCTTCCTGAAGCTGAGCTCATCCATGTCCGCCTGATCCCTAAGGTCCCGGTGGACCACTTAGAGTTGGTGGTGGAAAAACCTAAAATCAAGGCCCATTTCTTGCTGGATGGACTGCTCCTCTAGTAGGTCTATCACCCTGTAGGCCTCATCGCTTGAATCTCTACCTCTGCCTCGGTGGTCCCTTGACTATCTACTGATCATCGGTATGGTGGATTGGGAAGTCACGAGCCATGTGTCCCATTCTACCACACGTGAAGCACAGTTTGCTCCTCTGCTAGCCTTCTCTACCTCATGAGCTCCACACCTCCGACCCTACATCCCAGGGTCTTCCTCTTGAAGGTCCGGCTAGTTGGGACCTCTGCGTCATCTGCCTACTGCCTGCTGGAGATGACTCAACTACCTGTTGTCTAGTGGGGGCTCTCACCATTGGTGCATGATTAACTAAGAAACTATCCACCAACAATGCTCACTCAAGAACTCCATCCTACATGAGGATATAGAGCGATATAATCAAAACTCTGATCTCCCCCCAGGTACCCTGCTCAATGGTTTGGGACCTAAAGAAAGTGTTTTTACCATGTTAGTGGAGTAGTGTGAGAGGTCAATGAATCTCATTGAGTACTGGGCTACTGTCAGGATGCCATGATTTATGTGTAGGAGCTCCTGAACATGCATTGAGCATAGTGTCGCTGGAATGAACTCCACCCTAAAGAGGCTATAGATGTCCATCTAGGTGAAGGTCGCATCATCATATAACTTTAGTGTCAGGATCCACTATATCCCTATTATTCCATAGATGAGGCTAGAATCTTGGTTCACCATCTGATCTGTTGGTGTCCCAACTTGGCAGAAAACTCTAGCCACAGCCTGTAGCTAGTCCTCAACCACCTGGGGATCTGTCTCACCTCGAAACCTCATAGGCCTCTGCTTCTAGAACTCGAACAACATGCTCTGTTAAAATGCACCGTCAGGTACTAGGGATGTTGAAAAATGTTGTAGAATGGGTGGTGGTGTAGCTAGTGTGCCACTCGAAGGTGGTATCACTATTATAGGGACCTACACCAAACACTCATCTCTCGGTGGGCCATCATCATGAACTCTCATGGGAATCTTAACTGGCTGTCTACGTGGAGGTATCATGAAAAGAAACATGTGTTCCATGATTAATAAGTTATACCAGGTGAGATGACTCATAAGAGATTAAAAGTTAAAAATTTACAAAACACATGCAATCAATGTTTTCATGCACAGAGTTGTAAATCAGAATTCAGGGTCCTTGTGTATAGATATGTCTGCCGCCGCACCAACACTTGACTACCTGAACTAAAAACCACTCTCGAAAGACTTAACAATGTTGCTCCATTTGAAATATCATAGTCCTATTTATTTGGTAGAATCGACTTCTCTAATACCACTTTGTCACGACCTGTCCCCCAGGGCCTGTGTCGTGACTACCCCGAGCCCACCTTACATAGGAAATGGGTTTACGACTAGAACCTGAAAGGCATATCCATAAAATTGGAAGTCATTTCCTTTAAACCTGCAAAAACACACAATCGATGAACAAAAAAATATGCAACCATGAGGTAAAACTATAGCAGTTAAATTGTGTACTGAATGTAATGGGGTCAGAATAAATTCCCCACAAAAATATACAATAAAACAAAAAATAGAAAACATCACTTGAGATCATCCACCAAGGATACTACCTGAAAGATAGGTACAACATGTCTCCACATCTATCCCCGCCAACAAGTCACCTTAGTGTACCACTTGGTCAGGGATCCTATAGTCTCAGCTGAGCTGTATGTCATCTACACAAGATACAAAAAGGTTTGGATGAAGCTCGTGAAGGGGAGAGTATAAAAACACCTAGTAGGGACCCCGAGACCCCTGAGGGTCTTTCAGAATTCTAGAAAGGAAAACCAAAAAGCATGATCTCAATCAAAAATCAAAAAGGAAAATACTCAGGTAAAACTATGTTTATAACTCAGTGTTCTGGAATAATTATGAATAGTCACATGATATATCATTTTATTCTGTTAGAAAGTTTCCAAAACTGAACCACTAATGATTTGTTCCATTGTCGATCTACACTAGGTTGTATGTCACTGATCCCCGAAGGGCTGCTTTGAGGATGGTCCTCTTCAGATCGCACACTGTTGATCCATACATGGTTGCTCGAATGCTGACCCACAAAGGGTCTCTATAATACTGATCCACATAGGGTCTCTATAATGGTTATCCACATAGGTTTTATATAATTTTTATCCACACAGAGTCTTTATTATGCTGATCCACACAGGGTTGCTATACAACTGACAGCCTACCACAAGATTATCTGCACTCGGTGTGCTTGAGTTCTGTAGTAACTATTCTTCAAGATTTCGGTCATTCCTCAACTTCCAACACATTCCAAAAATAAGTATACCAATATACCACCATCTCTTAATGGTTCAAATGCGACAGACAGCCCGTCAATCGGACGTCCGGTCTATGAGTTAGAAACGTTTTAGTGCCAAGGGCCCAGTTGGACTCAGGCTCGATCCAACTCAGAAATACTATTAACTTATCTAAAACATGGTTAATATATCTCAAAAAGACGATCTCATACCAAGGATTCCAACACCATAGATGGTTCGTCCAACAGACGTCTATTTTTTGAGATACATCCTTTTAAGCGTACCCGTGCCGAGTTGGGTATGGGTTTGGTCTGACCCACCTCATCCGGGGTTGAACCGACCAGGATCCGACCTATCCCATCTCGGCCCGCCTCGGGTAGGTGAAGATCTCTGGGAATTCAGCCTGCTAGCTGGTGTGGCACCCAGCGCGGTGGCCCGCACTGATGGGGTTGTTCTCCCTTCCCAGACATATTTTCAGCCATTCAACTTTGCAAACAGCGACACCAAGTGGCGTCACCTCCCTATCAGTGGGACACGTGGGGTGAGGATCGCCTTCACCTTTGTCGCAGCTTCGAAGTCATGTCCTCATCACCGCGATGCGTAACGAAACACCACCTTTTTCCAATGGTGTCGGCCAAGAAACAACCACCACTGCTTCCATTGTGGCTTGATGCCACGACTCTCCTCTATGGCGTGTGACGATGGGCCTCCCATAGCCACCATGACTGACAGATATTTTTCTTCCACCAGGGGAGCTTTTCGGGCACACATATCCTTCAGAATGTGCCTACGGGCCTCCCGGGTAGTTTTCGTCACTACTTGGCTACCAGATTTGAATTTCCATCGAGATCAAACTTCTCCCATGAAGAACATGACCAAATGAAGTGGCCACAGGTTTGGGAATTTTTACATTGGCCTGCACACTCCTTGTTAGCATCATAACAAGAAGGTAGAAATTAATTTGACATAGACAAACTAATACATACTTGATTTATCATTCTTTTCAAGAATTAGGAAAAGAAACAAATTCACTTGATTTTAAATAAAACCCCTACATCAGAATTGGTGAAGTCATCTCAGCTTGTTGAATAAGAATTCACATTTGATGAAGTTTCCAACATTCGTCGTTTCTGTATTGATTCCTCAAATTTTTTCATCTCCATTCTTTGTTGGTGGAAGATACCATGGTACTTCACTAGAGTTTCCTCCCTTCCGTCATAAAAACATAAGCCTGAGCCTCACTTAAATAGAAGGGGAAAGGTGATTAATGCAATGAGAGATTAATGAAGTTAATTAATGAATAAACCTCTTAATTACCAATGGTGCAGTTAAGAAACAAGAGCGTTAAGCCATTAAATTTCTTAACAACTCACCAGTCCCACCAATGCAGCTCAATCAACCATTGGTAAAATAATAAAATAACAATTTTATGTCATTTTATTATTCTTTAAAAATTATGAAAACTAACCTTTTCTCCTAACCTACCACAGTCGATGTAAATCCTTCTTTAAGAAAATCTCATTGCTGGAGATTCAACGGTGCCCTTAGATTTTTAATCCAAGAACTGGTACAAATGATAGAAAATGATGCCCACATGTTTATAGAACATACCTTAAAAATGTTTAAAATTCCATTTTGGGCACACCATTCCTCAAAATCAAGCATCATAAATTTTTATAGACTCATAATAATCCAAAATAATTTTAAAAAACATTATATATAATTTTAGGGTCTTTACAGATGGTTATCCTTATACTCTCATGTTTGGTATAATTTTTACTGAGCATTCATATATATATCTTTAGTATCCATAAATTCAGATTTGGTTACTATATTTCCATGAGATGCAAAGACACACGTGGTATGACACATAATTTATATGTTTATATACTCATGGTTGGATGAGTATACACTCCATTATGGGGTGTAGAAGACTCAATGTGTAGTATATTTAGTCACCATGTTGAGACCCATTTGCATGGGTGTGGTTACTCTTTTTGTAATTTTGTGTTGATCTACATATCTGTAGTATATATAGTCTTTTTATTCCTATTTATATCTTACTACTCCCCTTATAGCTTTTGGGGTGTCTTATAGTGTATGTATATACTCCCCCAAGCATGGGATTGTTTCCGCATATGTAATGACTTGTGTAGATGATGAATAGGTCACTAGTGAGTACATATGATATTAGGGGTACCTGTAACATTTGACCATGCATGGTGATCATATCCTAGAGATGAGGATTTGGGCTCTCTCAGAATTTTACATTCCAGTTTTCTCAGGTTTGTATATATTTCCAGTCAGGTGTGTATTTTTTCCGCTTTACAATTCAGTTTAAACTTCCATGCTTATGTTCTATCTGGTGATTTTACAAGTATAGTCATATCCCTACTATTTATTATCTTTTATTTTTACACCCCATGCACTTTTACATCTAGATGGTTGTGTGTGTTCAAGAAGGTACTTAGGAAAGGGCCTCTCTAGGTTAGTTATGCATGCGACGCACCTCGCTAGCCCCTGGCCTATGGATGTGCTCTTGGGGTTTTTTTGGCTTAAGCCCCGGCTTGGGTCAGGTTGTGACACACACCTTGATATACAATTTAAAATATTTATATCTTTATTTAGTTATAAAGATGTGTAATAGTAAATAATAAGAAACATGTATTTATATTTATGTGTGTTTATATCTATTAGTAGGAATGTGTGTGTAAGATTATTTTGATTCATATATATAAATATATTGAAATATAATTTCAAATACTTATACTTGAATATAACTATTAGAATTAGTGATCAGGTATATATATAAGAACAATTGAATAAATATTTAAAAAAAATAAAAAAAATACATATATACATCTATAAATGGAAATTAATTTATCCATATACATACATTGTTAAAAAAATAATTTAGTATAAATACATATGTATATAAATATAAAAATCTATATTAATGTAATCAATTTCATATAAAAACACATATAAAGAGGTATATAAAAAAATATTAATGTTAATTTTTACATGCATAAAAATATATTAATATAATTATTTACCACATTATAAAAACATTGTTACATACAAAAACAAGTTGGTGGATGCATTTATTCACACACACGCACACACATTACTATATGAAAATCTCCAACAGGAAATTAGAATTAGGAAATCTCCCATGGCATATTTTTACTAAATCTCTGCTTTGGGAAATCTCCACCAGTAGATTAGTAGTGGAAATATGCAATGAGAAATTTCTACTGGGATATTTGTACATCTTTATAATTACATATTAGGTTTGTAAATAATTACATTAATATATATAAATACATGTAATGTTGTGGGTACTAATATTTATACGTTTGTATGATTATATGTATGTGTTTGTATACACTTGTTTATATATACGTATGTATGTATATAAGATTACACACACACACACATACATACATTAATACATACATACATACATACATACATACATACATACATACATACAGACAGACATACATACATACATACATACATACATACATACATACATACATACATACATACATACATACATACATACATACATACATACATACATACATACATACATACATACATACATACATACATACATACATACATACATACATATTTAAATAATTATATTAATATATATGCACAGATGCATGTATGTATATATTGATAATTATATGTATCAATTATTTTATGTATATGTTTGTATGTTTGAATGATAATATTTAGATTCATGTTTGTACATGCCTTAAAATATAAATACAAATATTGGATGTTGTATATACCTTTATGTCTCTGTGCGCATCTGCACTCGCTTATATTTTTAAGTAATTAATTTAATTATATTCACATATAATTGAAATAATATATATTTATGTATTTATATTAATATAAATTTATTTATATTTTTTCAAATACACTTATAAATATTTATATTTTTATATTATTATATTGATGTATAATAGTAAATAATCACACTAAAATATGTATATGTGTACATGTTTATATTTATGTTTATATGTATACGTATAATAATATTTAAATTCATGTATGTACATGTATTGAACTATCATTAAAAATAATATATTAGGATATACCATTAAAATTCATTAATAACACAAACATATATACAAATGAATGTACATACATACATACATAAACATGTATACATACATATTATCATATTAATATATAATCACATGCATGCATCTATAAGTAAATTGGGAGATTTACTTTGTATGTATATATGTACATATATATTATGTTTTATGTATGTTTGTGTGCATATTTTTTCGTATAATTTTACAAAATGTTATATATGGATATTTTTCTATAATTGTATTGATATGTATTTACACATTTGTATTAATATATTTTTATATACACATGTATGTATGTACATATATTTAAATAAATGAATGAAATCATATATGTATATACATTTCATACATATATCAATATATAGAGGTATATATATATGTCGTTATATACATCACATACATATATATATGTTTGTAAACACTCATTCATTTTCATAATTTCATACATATATACACACACACACACACATATATATATATATATTATGTAGTTATATCAATGTATAATTAATACTATATATAGAAAATTTATAATTATAAAATTATACATAAAATATTACTATTATTATTTAAACGTATAGACAAATTTAAGGAAACATGAATTTTTAAATATTACATACCCATATATACAGTATGTATTTATTTTTCTATATAATCATTACAATTAATATAAATGTTATAGTTAACAAAATATTCTTTAAATATAATTAAATTAAGTATTTCTAAGAATAAAAAAATATAAAAACTCATTATTTTTTATATTTCTATGTATACCTCTATATAGTATGAAGTAATATCCCTACCAAAAATATAATATAAATTTTCACTACAATATTTGAAGAGTATTTTTGTGAAGCAAATTTACATTGTGTTCACAAGATTATGTAAAAAAAACAATATATATATATATATATTATGTAATTTTTGAATATATGTTAATGAAAACAAAAAAAGTAAAAAACATTTGTCTATATATTGGTTTAGAAAACAATTAGTATATATCATTCATAGAGAAAAATACACTGTAAAATTATTTTGTAGACATTATGTTATATGTATACTTATATTTTGGTTTACAGACACACACACATTCATATATGACGTTTGTGTGTAATTATATATATACGTTTACTAATATATAAATATAAATAATTATATATGTAAATAATTATATAAATTTGTAAACATGCAAAGATCCATTCATCTACAAACATATAGTTGTATGTTTTTAATATATAAGTGTATTTTAAAAAACTATAGTACTATGATTCTTTTAATTTTATTAATATATGTGTGATTATGTTTATTAATTCATTCATTCATAAAAACATAAAAAATTTTACTTATAAATTATTTTAAATTTTATATATATGTTATTTATTTAGTATTTTCTAATTATAGAAAAATAATTATTAAGATATTTAAAAAAATATAATGAAAATTTTCAATGTAAATATATATAAATATATATATATATAATAAATTTTAAAAAAATCATCATATATGGGACATGAATTATTTGTATAGTCATAATGATAGAAATTGTACTATTACAGTGAAAGTATGGTATCATTTTAAAATAATATCTTAGATCAGGGTTTATAAGTGAAAACAAATGTTTTCATATGAGGGGAGAGAATTTCAATTGGGTATTGAAGGTGGTTCATGGGACATGATAGAAATATATGTATGCTAATAAAGTTAATAATTATAATAAACACTCTTCATTAGCGGATATCTCTCTATGTATCCCTGTTACATGTTTGCTCCAACCAAGATGAGAATTAGTCATCAATTTCCATTGGGAAATGGAGACAACTCGGATCTTTATATTTCATCATCTTAATTACCCACAAGAAATGGTTTGTTAATTTGTTTTCTGGTATTGCAACAAGTTTCCACGCCAAAAATCAAAAGGATGAACATTTAATCGGCCACCCTAAAATACTGTCATTTCTAGTGCCTCACATGTTAGACCCACCAAACACCAAATCCATATTCTCACCGCCATATTCACTTTATTTATTTTCAATATATTATATTTGATCAAATATAGTTTTTCAATTGAAATATGAATTTTAATTCAATTCCACAAATGCAATCATTACTTCGATACAGATAATTCTGCACCCATATACAATACATTATTTTGAGTTACATTTTTTTGATATATAGGTATATATATTCACTAGAAATTAATAATATATCATTTGTAACTACTATTTATATTTGTTTGTACAGAAAAATTACATTAGAAGAATGACATATAATAAATTGTTTTATAAAATTAATGATTTTACTTGTGTGCGTATATATATATTCATGTATATATATAATAATAAAACTATGATGAATGATGTTCATAGTGAGGTAGGATATGTTGGGGGTAATAAGAATAATATTGTATTAATCAATAATTAGATAACAGGTTTTTTCTTTTCCATTCATCCATAAAAGTTGATATGTCAAGAACATTAATTTAAATAATATAGAATAAATAAATCCATTTCTATTGTGTGGAATATGAAAATTTGATTTCTGTAATGTCAAATAAGGCGACATCGTGCACATAGGTTGATAGAATATGCATGCGACCTTCTTGATTAGAGATCACATGATATAGGGATTACATTACATAATATTCCTTGGTATGAGGTATTATGTCATTACATCATTAACTTCATTCTCTATGGGATTTCTGCCTTTCTGCTAGATGTTAAATATTTACATTAGGCTACTTTGTCTAATTCCAATGAGAAAGAGGTTTAGAGGGTTAAAGATTAATTGTATTGATATTCTAAGTTAAAAAATATATTATTATTTATTAATTAACAGGTTGAATAAATATTTTTTTGGATGTGGATTAATAATTATTCATGTACAATTGATCACATATATTATGTCCCCAGTTAGTTGAGAGAATATAATGTGAGTAAAAAATTTAATGAATTTTATTTATTATTTAATGTATATTACAATTAATTATTTATTGTAAAATAATGAAATGATATTTATTTAATAAATAAATATTTAGTATTCAAGGCCTAATAAAGGTTGTGGAGTAATATAGTACTGAGATCCTTGGTCTCATAATAAAGTATATTTATAGAATATAATTTAAATAAAAAATATTTCATTCAATTTTCTAGTTAAATTCATGACAATGAAATAATAATAAGTTAATTATTATAGACATGGGGTTCCTGAAGGGATTAAGAAAATAATAAGGGGAACTTCTGTAATTATTTATTTATAACAATAGAAAAATATAAGCCTAATTATATTATTTTAATGGAGAGATAATATATTTGTTTGGTTGTGAAGTAATGGATTTGGGGAATCCTTTAAATACATAGAGTGCCCACATCTCCATGATCACTCCCAAGAACACATAGTGACCCCACCACATCTCATGTTAAAAGGGATCAAGGATAACACTTTGAAATTTATTCTAAATACAATCATAGGTGGAAAAAACAATAGGATCATCCATGTTGTATGTTGAAGATTCCTAGGTTGACATTTGGGGATTCTTGGTACATGTGGGGATCACTGATGGTAGGAATATCCTCTTGATTCCTACAACACTACTATGGTGAAATATAGATCTCATTTTAGATACATCAATGAATACATAATTACAACAAATTAATTATTTTATTAATTAAAATAATTAAAAATAATATGTAATGATCCTACCTCTGGTATCTATGTAATCTGATTGCTCTATTTTCAATGATTAAATTATATTAATCATGATGTTTATCATCATCTATATATGATATTGTTCATCAATCTTGGAAAAAATAAATCTTGGGAAAGGCCCATCTCACGCTACCACTACACCCAATCCTACATGTTATATCATAGAGGTCACATAATTATTTTTAATAATTTAAATATTATTGATTGGTTTAAACATTTTTCCTTTAGTTTTCAATTAATTTTTATTATTATTTTAATATAAATTGTTATATCTATTTCTTTCCCCATTTTTTTCATATATTTAAAAAGTGATTAATTTTAAGAACAAAATAAAGTGAAAGAACTCAAATTGAGGTCATAAGGATTCTAGCTGGATAAGACATGTGTAAAAATCTTGTAGCCAGATTTATAGGTCGTGGACATGTGTTTAATGCAATAGAAATTAATTCGGAAATTAATTCAATTTGTGTGGATTTATTTCAGGTGGTCAATTTAATTACTCACATCACATGTTGATTGTTCTAGACAGGCGCATAGTTATATAGAGTTCAAAACATTTATCCCACATACACAACATGTTTTTCATTTTATGTGATATATAAGCCATGTATTATCATGCACATACTACCTAGTCGTTGGTGTTAATGAAAATTTTTTTATAATATTTATGGATATTATATGGAATATTTTAAAAAGAAGGTGCTCATAAGGAATGCGATTATAAGGCCTGGTGTTCCCAGAATAAATGTTTTAAATATATTAAAAATATTTAATAGAATACCTGCATGATGTTCAAGAAAAAGTATAATAACATCAAAACATTTCTCAGATTTGAAAACTGAGGGTACTACTAAGTTCAAAACATGAGGTTTTACCATAGAATGACCAAACCTTGGTCGGCGTGGGTCATTTGCAGAAAATTCATCGCTGGCGCAAAAATGAATAAAATAAATAAATAAAAATATTTTAATTTGATTTATTTATTCTTTGGTGAAATTTATTTATGTAGATTATTAATAAAAAATTATTGGGTTAGCCACATCACCCTAGAAACAATTGAGATCCATTGGGAATAGCTTACACATTATCTCTTAGAAAAAATGGTAGGATCATAGAATGAGGAGCAACGCAATTAAGATTGAATGGATCTGGTCAAGGATGATGACACATTTTTCGACATAATGAATTTGAACAAATCGAGCTAGGGAATTTGTTTTGTTTTATTTCTTCCTCATTCCTGAAATATATAATAAATGCGGACCAATCAATGAAATGATTGATCCACAGTACAATCGTCTTGAGGGATGGGTATGATTACGGGGCTTATCATGAGATTATCATGGTGATTTGAATATTTGTTTTTTAGTATAAAAGAAATGAATAGATATTGAAATAAACAATGATTGAGGTTCTTTATTATCAATTTATTTCGTGTTTTTAGCCAAAAAATTATTCATTCATTGTGGCATTCTTCATTTGGTCATTATTCAATGAATTATCAAACACTCAATCATTGTGAACATGTTTAAGGGAAAAACAGTTCGATATCACAGAATTGAGATCGATGCAATTTGAGATAGGGGTGATGGGGGTTGAAATAGTGGATCAAGTGATGGTTAGAACCTAATTTATGGATCGTTTAGATTCAAAATTGAAATAATTTGACCCCTTTTTCAATGATGATCGAATGGAAGAATCTTGTTGATTTGGTGATGGAATGTCTAGACAAAGCTAAATCATGACTTTCAAGGTATGTAGGTCAATGGATCAGAGGCTAGAGGATCATTTGAGGTATGTGGGGGAAGAACCGAAGATTCTAGAAAATCCAATCCCTCACTACATGTTATCTAGGATTACACAGTGTTTGGGCCCCCATGAGGCAACTACAGTTTAGGGAGACATTTAATCATCTCATGGCTTGTGACCCCTATCACCCGACATGTGGTCCCTCCCATGTGTACATCGTGTGTACCCAGGGGTATATACATGGGTTTTCCAAGTGCACAGGTTGATTCATGTACCTGCATACGGGGTGTAGTAGATGAGTTCTCTACATGGCATGTACTCCACTACCCCAACACATCTTGAGACATGGTCTATTTACACTGGAAAGATCCATGGTCAAGGGGACTGATATGTGACCCTTAATATAATCCATATACTCCTTTATAGATTTATTTTGATTCATTATTTCATTGACATGGACATGTTATATTAGGTTTCATACCCATACCATTTACATGAGGGTTATATTGGTATGATCTCATATTTATTAGACTACGATCCATTTAGAATGACCTCTTGGATAGAGTTATTATAATACCTACGAAAGGCCTAGAGATAGATAATCTATACATCATGGTTCCCTAGGAAGTGTTCTTTGAATCTTCATGTCCTACTATACATGGGTACATATTCTCTACTTAGTAGGTTAATCCAGATTGAGTTTGTTCATATCACCCTATGGCCTTGAGAGTTATCCTCATATGTATACCAGACCCCTTTGGACAATAATGTGATCCTTATCATAATGATACCTAATGGGTATGACATCTCATATTGATGTCTTATGTGTTATCATAATCATTAATGTGTTCTTTCAGAAGAGTGCTTTGAGGATCTTCGAACTGGACTCCTAGGATGGGTATACAATCGCTATGACTTACGTTTATATAGTGTGTCTCTAATTAGAATATCTATATATTCATGTTATATGTGTAGTAGACATATACCCAATTAAATTTGAATATATTTATGTTTTTTCATGATTTGTTTTTTTTGGGGTTTCCTATCGAGTAATGTTATACTCTTCCATTCGTGATATTTTCCTACGCATGTTGTGTCTTGTTCAAATGATCATCCTTTCAATAGAGACCTAGACAAACCTAGACCATACATTTCTTACTAAGACTAAATAGGTCAATGTGTGATCATGTGGATCAAGACCATAGCCCCTTTACTTTTAAGTTGTCCTTTTGTTTCAGACTCTTTGTTGTGGGCTTGTATTTGGTCGTATTTCAGTTATTTTACATCCTCTAATACTCAATATACACGATTAGATGTATGCATGAATTTTTGTTCATTTTTTTAATATTTCTCCATTTTTAGGATTGGAGATGTATGTGTGTGTATATGTACTTTGGATGAATCCTCCCATCTCAATGATATGCCTTCTCGGTGCTCGTTGTCATACCATTCCTTTTTAGAGGTGTTCAAGGAGAGTCATGGAACATGTCCCACTATAACAAGTCATTACAGAGTGGTATCTTAACCATGTTCTACATTGGGATTGGGAGTCTATAAGATTGGATTGAGGCAATAGTGTTAGGTTTTTAGAGTTCATATTTCATTTTAGGGACTCTAGTGTTGGTGTGTTGGCCGATGTATCCATACACCCGGACTATAATAACCTAGTTTTTATGTGGTACATGTGAAATTTTATGAATGGAATACAATGGTACATGCATCATATAGGAATGGGTTGTGGTTCTATGTCCCTCTTGAGTCATATCTCATGATATACTCATTGAAAATTTTACATATTGTTTACATTCAGAAAAACTCTATGATTTATACATTCTAGGATTCAGCCTGATGATCACAAAGATGATCCCCTTAGTGAAGGTGCATTGATTCAAGGAACCGTTCCTGAGTTACTACATTCAGGTGGGGCACCACCCATGACACCTGTAGAGAAGCACAAGGTACCCACAATACTAGAAGATGGCGTGAAGTGGTTGGGAAAACGTCATGAGTTTTAGAGACAATTACCCATCATGTTATGAGGTTATCCAATACCATAGGGGGCCAAGAAATGGCTTGAGGTAGTGACGTATGTTTTCCATCTTTTCAGGACAGCAGCAGAGTAGATAGTGGCCTAGTAGTGAGCCTTCTCCATTGCATAGAAGGATGATAGTGGGGATTAGTTACCTAGTACTACAATGAGGTGACTCTACCATGGTCAATGTTCTAGAATCTCTTCCGATATAATATTTTTTGAGTTTCACTGATATTTTTATGTATCCACGTACTTATGCATCTCCATCAGGGAATCACAATAATATTGGATTATTCATTGAGGATTTCCAACCATTCTTGGTACTTGATGTGTATTTTTAGGGATTAGTTATTAATGGCTCAAATATTTGAGTGAGGAATGCATAGATAAATTTTTGTTAGTGTTACCCCTATATTAATTTCTATATATCATGGGGTACTAGCGTGAGCTATGGTGGTTGGGAGTTTCTTGGATGAGCTGTAATAGTTGGCAGTTGTGAGTAGAGGGAAGACAAGAAAAGGGACCTCATCGAAAAAGTGTTGACATTTGTCCCAGGGACCTAGACAAGTTAGACCTTTTAGGAGGAGGTACCAAGATGGAGGATCTATGGTGTAGGGATGAAATTATGGCAGCAATCATCATATAGATTGGAATTGTTAGTCATGTGATAGAAGGAGAAATATTGAGCGAGATTGTCCAACCAAACATATAGCTGACTGAGATACCATGAATGGATCACCGTGCTATAGAGAGATATAGGGCCAGGTAGGTCCGCAGGGAAGAAGATGTAGTAGAGAAACTAGGATATTAGATGGAGGTGGTCAATTATTTGTCATGTTACCACCACCAACCCTAGGTAGAGAACTGTAGTCTTTGGGAGTTATAGGGAAGAAGAGGGGACTACTGGATACAGTAGAAGCATATAATCTACAAGCTATTTGAATGATACAATGTATGATGTATGTCTCTTCTACCTTAGTTTTAGTACTAATAGACACTGGTTCTATGCATTCCATTCTCTCCACATATCATGTTTAAACCTTTGAGTTTTGTGTTGATCCCTTAGCTCAATAGTTTCAATAAGAGACTCATTGTAGAGATGATTTAGTGATCACACATTTCTTTCAACAGTGTCACTTGAGTATTGACGATGATTGTTTATGTTGGGATCTCTTACTAGAAGCATTAATGCCTTATGATGTAGTTATTTGTTTGAACTGGTTATCCACAGTTCATTTTCAGATTGAATATTTTTGGAGAAGGGTGTGGTGTGTAAAAAGTCACAGAACTAGGTTCAACTTTTTATATGGAAATTAAATCAGGGAAGATCAAGATAGACTTATGCATATGATGGTACAACTGATTAATCATCATTGGGATAGACTGGACCTTAGTGTTGGGGATGTTATGAGTTTCCAAAAGTCTTGTATTGGTTGAAATTTATGAGGACATCTTCCCCGATAATGTTCTAGGATTGAATCCCTTATGATATATGATCTTTATTATTGAGATACACCGTGAGATGAGACCGATATATGTTCCATCATATCAGATTTCTATGTAAGAGCTTCATGAGCTAAGGCTGTAGTTGGAGGACTTATAAAATAATGGAATTGGTAGACCCAATGATTCACCCTGAACAACCATAGTTTTGTCTTCAAAAAAGGAAAACAAGAGCTTAAGGTTGTAAGTGGACTACCAGTGCGTGATCCAGGTGGTCGTCATTAACAATTACTCATAACCAAGGATTGATGACCACATTGATGTGTTTATAGGGTCTTGATGGGTTTTTATGGATTTCCATAGACCAGGTTATCAGTAGTTGTGAGTTTGGGATGAGGATATACTAAGGACGACATTTAGATGACACTACAGTCACTATGAGTACATGGTGATTCACTTTGGCATGATGAATGCAACAACAGTGTTCATGGGACTCATTAACCCGCTCATCTAGCCTTGTTTTAAACTGGTTCATGGTAGTCTTGATCAAATATGTCCTTTCATACATAGCATAGGTTGGGGAGAAAATTATACCGTTGAGGATGGTTCTGAACGTACATTGAGAGCACATAATTTATAGAATTCACTCGAAGTATCAATTTTGGATATAGTCATTTCACTTTCTCAATCGTGTAATATAAGTGGATAGAGTTACATTTCAACCATTCAATGTTGAGGAAATGTTACTATTTGAACTACCCAAAAGAATAATGGAAGTGTAGAGATAACCTGAATTGGATGGATATTATCAGAGATTTATTCCTAAATTGCATAGGATAACACAACCTATCATTTCATTGACATGAAAGGGGGAAGCCTTTTGTGAGGGAAGCATTCTTCTAGATGGATTTCCTATAGTTGAGGTAGAGTATGATGAGCTCTCCAATATTGACATTGTCGATGGAGTGCAACGAGTACGTACTATTTTACGATGCATAAGTAACTATTCATGGTTGTGTCCTAATGCATTGGTAGGAATGGATTTACTATGGCTCATATATGTTTAGGACACATGAGTACAACTACAGAACCCAAGATCTTACATTATTAGTGGTAGTATTCTAACTAAATATGTTGTGATTTAAGTAGATGGATGAAAAACTTATTGTCTATTCTGATCACATGTGTCTCAAGTACATTTTCTCTCAAAAGGATCTTAACATGATATGTGGGGGATGTCTAGAGTTCCCCCATGATTATGAATATGATATTTTCTATACTCCTGGGAGGGGGAACATGGTAGCATGATCTTTTTATAGGGGATCATGTTCGTAGTTGTTTAATGAGGTGTCCTAGAAGAAGAAATAATTGTATAAATACTTTTGGATTTGAGGTGAATCATAATTCCTCTATTTTATGCTTGTTACCCCTACACATTGGTTTCACATTAGGGAGGCACAACTAAGAAAAGCATTCATTGATTCCTTACACACTCAGATATCTACTAGACATTCTCTTGATGGATTTTCTAAAGGTTTAGAGCATATCAATCTTTTCAATGGATCCACGAGTATACATGTGACATTACAAGTGGATGTTCTTAAAGAGATTCATAAATCACCTTTGGTGGTACATCAAATTTTGTCAAAGATGTAACAGGACATCAAATTTTCGTTTTGGTGACTAGGTACAAGGAAATGAGTTAGAGTGTATGTCTATCGATTCATTACTTGTTAGTATGTGAAAGATGAGCATCACGTTCCAACTGGTTTATCTCAACCACTTGAAGTTACATAGTGGAAGTGTGACAGGTTATCCATGGAGATCATTACTGGATTACCACGTACATCATGGGGACATGATTCCATTTGGTTGATTGAAGATTTACTCACTTTGTCAGAAATTTTTTTATAAAATTGGGAGCCTATTTCAGTAGAGATATTGGGATGCCTATACATTCAGGTGATAATCCTACTCAACGGATTTACATCATTGATTACTTATTATCATGATACTCACTTGACACCCCGACTGTAGTAGGTATAACAAGAGTTTATTGGGAATCATTTACAAATTAGAAAAACATTTCACCCCCAAACTAAGGGAAAAACTGAGTGGTCCATTCTGATTTTGTAGGACATTCTGTGAGCTTACAAGTTAGATTTTGGTATTACTTGGTAGGATCGACAAATATTGGGGGATTTTACCTACAACAATTGATAATATTCACCAATATATATGGAACCATTTAATATTTTTTTGGAAAAAAACTACACGTCATCCCCTGGAATGAATCACTTGGGGGAGTCTGCTATCATGATCCCAGAGTAGTTGTGAGAAAGTACTGAAAATGTGTTGAAAATTTGGGAGTGGATGAATACTACACATATCCATCAGAATTCTGATGATGATAGGGAATGGAGGCCACTGGACTTCGGGGAGGGAGACCTTGTGTGGCTTTTTGTTTCACCTCGATTTGAAATACAGTGATTTGGCCGGGGAATCAAGGTATCTATAATTTTCATTATCCCTTTCAAGATACTATGCAGAGTTCAATAGCTAGGGTACCACTTATATATACCTCTATCTTTGCCCCATGTACAAAACATCTTCTATGTGTCTCACCGAAGATTTTACATACATGACCCATCAAAATTTATTGACTGGGTGAGCTGGACATTGAGGATGGAGAAACCATTCTATAGTATCTGTTGGAGAGTGACGATCAGAAAGAGATGATCCTTTATTGATGATTTATTATTTTGTTTTATGTCCTACGGGAGTATAAGAATCTTTAGGGGATCACATGAGATAGGGATTATATGATTTTTTATCGGTAACCTAATAATTATTACTAGACCGTCTTTTGGATTTTTTTGTGTTACGTAATGCCCTATGTTGAGGATAATGTAATGTCTAAAATTTACTTTGTATTATTTTTAGATATTATTTGGAATATTTTCAAGACCATTCATATAGATGAAATGTGTTTCAAAGGCTCTGAGTGGTCTGAATTAATGATTGAAATATACAAAATATATTATGTAGCACATGTGCATAGTTTTCTTGAAAAAGTGGAATACATTCAAAACTGATGATTGGATAAAAAAATTGAGGACATCGTTGACATAAAAACATGAGTATTACCCTAGGTGAATCATAAATTTAGTATACATTGGTATATTTAAAAAAAGCTTCATGCGTGTTAAAATGAATAAAATAATTAAATAGATTTTATTAATTCATTTTGTCGGTGATATGCTAAATAATATTTAAATAGATTGTAATTCCATAATTATGGGATAGCCGCATAGCCCTGGAACCATTAAAGAACCATTGGGGAGAGCTTGAGGAATCTCTCTGATGAAAACAATGATAAGATCATGGACCAGTGATCAAAACATCTCATATTCAAAGGATCATGTCAACGATGATGTCAAAATATCGTTCTTCATAATCAATCAATTCGAATCAAGGTAGGGCATGAGTTATGTTTCATTTCATCATAGTTACTGATTCCTATGATGATTTCATACC